>CM060944.1:299026526-309026526 GCA_030765085.1 Allium cepa | reverse complement strand
CTTCTTCAAAAAAGATTTGGCTTAACTCATATTTGCATTATTAGTTCAAAAGTTGTATAAAAATGAACTAGCATAGATTACATCCCATGCTAATCTAGCTTAACTAAGCAAAACAAATTTGCAACGATTCATTTTTGAATAAAAACAGTAAAAATTTTGGGACCAAAGGAAAATATGATTTGACCTTAAGGTAATTAAAAAGTCTATATAAATAGTTTTTTTTTAGATCAACTTAATAGTCACATAGGAACATTATAGATGATCCTGTTGTTTGAGTGCCTGCAGGTAGCAGTGTGCGATGCACAGAAGGGATGCCCATGCATGTTGAGGAATTTGCACTTGAGAGACAAAGAGCAGATATGTTTCTACCGCAAAAATGACGAACATGCAGCAGAGACATGATGATTAGGAGGTATAGTTGAAGTCGTCGGGATTTAAAGAATTCGGCAAGAGCATTGAACAGAGGCTGAAACGGCGATGAAAAGTGTTGTAGACTGAGGCAGCTAATGAAGTGAGCAAAAACGCAGAGAAATTTGGATAACATGGAAGGACGAAATTGCAATGCAAATAACAAGAGCATAAATACTGAGAGGGAGCTGAAGCTTGAAACCCAGTTAGACACTGATGCATACATTTTGATCATCTGAAGATTCTGAATTCAACAGGTTAGTGACTTAATAATCAATTTACATTTCAAGCAGTTCACTGCAAATGTACTATTTGGAATACAAGTGCTGTCGTAGTATACATCAACCTCGCTGGAATTCTGCTGCATTGCTTCTATGTTGCTTGCTAACTTTTGTATAACTTGTATTATCATGATCAAAAATTGGTCAATACCACTTTTATAAGGTATTGGACATTATTAAACAATACGGAGACTTGGGAGAGAATATTGTTTGACATTTGTTCTATTCGTTGATACAATAAAGCAATGTTTGAGAAGGAGGTGTTGTTTGAAGCGATTGAGCGTGATTTAATTTGTAAAATTTGTAAACCAAAGCAGAATTTGTAAATGATAATGAAATAATCTTTTTTCTATTTTTTGTGTATGTTTTTTCCTTTTATATATATATATATATAAATATTATCAGTAATATACATATATATAGTCCATTTGAGTACTGTAATAATGGTTTCTAAGGGATTAGTTTGCATCGGTTGTTATAAAAAACTGATGCAATAGAGGGATTAGTTTGCATCGGTTTCCAACAACAACCGATGCAACAAATTCCTTTGTTGCATCGGTTTTCATTACAACCGATGCAACATGGGGGCTGTGTTCAAGCAACCAACCATGATATTTTGCATCAGTTGTTAGTAACAACCGATGCAAAAAGGACCTTTTTGCATCGGTTTCAGAACTGATGCAAAAGTGTTAAGCCTGTAGCATCGGTTGCATATGCATCGGTTGTTGAACTGATGCAAAAGGGGGGTAAACAACCGATGCAAATGGCCTGTTTTGTAGTGGTGTGACGAAACCAGTGCCATTGGATCCATAATAGTAAATTATTGTATGTTAATGAATTTCATGGTGATTAGACATATCGTTTGGTTGTGTGAGTTCGAAATTCATAAAAATTAATTACAAGAAATTAAAATAATATAATTTGAGTTGAAAAGCTAACTTCCATATATGATCATTTACGTCCCGATACTAGTCCTATTGTGTTCAAAATAGGGGTATTTGGTATAGAATACCAGTCGGAATGCTTCGATTGGGGTTTGAAATTTCGAGAGCATAGAATTAGATATTTTAATTATATAATATATGTGCACACTGTTCTCACCATATGTCCACTATTCGGTCCATACCTCTAGAATACACCTGCCAATACCTCCAAACTATTCAAACCATACCTTCCCTTCCCTATAAAACTCAACCAAACTAAGAAAAACAAGTTCGGAAATTTTAAAAAATAAAATCTTCCTCCAATCCAATGGCCAAAGACCATCAGCGCCCCCACAAGCGTTTAAAGCCTTCGAAATCAGCTAAGAAATTGTTCACGACAAGGTGTTGAGCATGATCAACAGTGGAGATCAATAATGGTGGCTCATTGTGGCAGCTAGATGTAGATGAATGTCGGTGGCTAAATGGAGTTCATAGTGGCGCTAGAGGCGGAGGTAGAAGGCCATGTGAGTGGCATTAAGGAAGGGGCATCACGGTAATGTTGGTAGGGTTAGGCGGTTGTCCCTTAACAATGGTAGCGGTCGAAATTTATGGAAAACGACGTTGTTGAGGATCTATTGATGATGACAGCATTTCGGTGATGGCGACAATGGTTGGAGGTTCATCGCAGGTAGGCGGTTTTAGGGAAAGCTCGCAGCGGTGTGTGGTGGCGTGGAGTGGTGGTGATCGACGTTGAACAGAAGATGTGTCATGGCCTGGAATAGTGAATGCAAATTTGATTAAGCAATATGGGGCTAATTCATGATTATCGACTGTTATTAAGGTTAATTTAATTGTAAATGATTGTAATTACTAATATTATTATATTATTTAGTTAGAAAATCTTATTAATGCTATAACTATTCAAATGAGGTCGTAATCAAGCATGATGAGTTGTGTTGTACTCGAATTAGCGATAACTACATGATGGAATTTGATTGGTGACGATTGGAGCTAGTCAGAGTTCACGCTGAATTCGAATATTGTTTGGTTCAAACTGAACCAGAACACGAAAATGATAACTAGAATTTTGGTAAATTAAACGCACCTTTTCGGTTAACCGGAATATAACTACAATGTTATATAATTGTTAAAAAATGTTGATTGGATGTTTGAATGATTTACTGTTTTATAATTGGTTTGGATTTATACCCGCCCTTGGAGCAGATGACCTTACACACACACACACCCGCCAAGTAGCGGATGACCCATAATATATGATTTTATACCATATGTGATGCAGGAGGACGGGTTGGACGGATCGAATAGGATTCCTCACCGCCGTTGATTATATATGTATGTATGTATGTTGATATAAATGCGTTGTGAGGTAAGGGGACATGTTGAAGGGATTCAACAGGATTCCTTTCTATTGTTGAATTGTTTTCAATAATCCTGTTATATGAATCATTCAATGTCAAATATGTTTGTTTGACACTATTGGTTATGGCATTATTATATGTTTAAAACTTAAACCCTTTAGTGATAGAAAATTAATATCGATATTGGTTAAGCGTTTGGTAGCTATTGGCATTAAATTAGTATTTTGAAATATTATTAATTGTCATTTAGGTTGATATTGATTTTTAAGACGGGAAATGATTTTAAACCAGAAATTGGGTTTCGAAAAATGTTTTGTTTCAAAGGATTTAATTTCTATTTTACTCCAATCTTATTATCTGTCTTTCTAAGTTATTTAGAAATGGTTTAAATGATTTTCTATTTGTATTTGATATTATTTTAAGATTATATATTTATATTTAATATTGTTTTAAGATTATTTATTCATATTTAATATTGTTTTGAATGATTATTTATTTACATTTATCATTGTTTCAAGAGTTTATTCATATTAATATTATTTTTTTAAGTTATTTCATTCACATTTTAATTTTAAAAAGCCAATTATTTAAATAGTTAATATGTTTTGAAATTAATAACAATTATTATTAATAAATGTTTTGGAAATTAATTATTATTATTTATAATAAGGGTGAAGATTAATTATTATTGTGTTCATTAATAATGTTTTGAAATTATTAATTTTTAAGATGTTTTAAAGTTAATAATTATTATTAATTTATAATGTTTATTGTTAATAATCATTATTATATAATAGTGTTTTGAAGTAAATGATTGCTATTCATTCATAAATGTTTTCAAGATTTATGAATAGAGTTTTATATATGGACTTGGGTTTCATAAATGGAGTTTATAAATAGTTAGATATTTATATACAAATTTTAGAAATGGGTTATAGATTTATAAAAAGGGGTTTTCTATATAGTTTTAATAGATTTATAAAAAGTTTATAAATGACTTTTAGAAACGTCTAAAAAGAATTTATAGATATTTTGATATTTATAAAATAAATTATAAATGGTTTTTGGATATTTATAAAGGGATTAATAAATGATTTAGAATTGTATAAAAAGGAAATATTTCTCAATTTTTGTGAGTGTACTTATACCGTTGAGATAAATATATGGGTATTTTTTCCAAGTATTGAAAATAGAGGGGTTGTGGATAAATCTTTGTAAAGGTATTTTTATACAAGCATTTACAAAGCAATTTTAATTAATGAAAGGATTATTTAAGGGTTTAGTGATGGCTTATGTGCGTCGCCAATGTTGGTCATTCTTACGGAATTAAATCCCTGATTTGGATGTCTGTTATTCGATAATCAAATAACCGACTATCAAATTTGGACCCAAAATATAACTCTAGAAATATCTAAGAGAAATACGTGAGTTATATTGCACAGTCATCTCCGATCATGTTGTACTATGTGTATTAATCTCGTTTCATTCTCCTAGGACAAATGATAAGGAAATCCATCCACTAACGGTTTGGAGGTAATCTCCACTTTTATCTTTGACTATTTATTTCCTAAAAAACCGTGGTTGGGTTTATCGAAAACTATCAAATATTGTTTCAAAGAGACTGGGATTGGATATGTTATCCAAAAACCACTTCGATCCAACTCAAACGTTTCGAAGTGAAGACATCTTGAAGATGATGAAATTGAAAACGAAGCTCTTTGAAGTCCAAGGGTTGCATGCTACTAATCCTGAGGGTGATTCCAAAATGGATATAGTAGAAGTAGTGCCTTCGATTTGTTCATGTCTTAAACAACTTGTATTGATAAACGGTGACATTGCTTTGTTCTTGGAGGGCAATGTTAGCATTCCAAGTGGGAAGTGACATATGGAAGGTAAAACGTATCCTCAAGCATCATCAACCGGGAATAACTAAAACATGTGATATGCAACAGGGCTAATTGGATTGCTCTCATTAGGTTATGATCATACCTATCTAGAGTGAATATAATCTCTCATTTTTATGCTTCGGGACCCACTAACGAAAAGGGTGATCATATTTAGTACTACTAGTCAAGTGGTAGGTTGGTCCTGTGTTGGCGGGGGATCCCAGCATGGTCTCGGTGTTATTTTATCTAGAGATGCACCATGATGGGCGGTACTCCAGTAACCTAGTCACTGTATGGAATCCATTCTCCAATAAGCGGCATATGGACTTAGGTTTGTCCAACTATGCTGAAATGTGAGAAACAAGCATTTAAACTATGTTTATATTTTATTTTGATCCCTAGACATTATTATAATAACAATGGATTTTCGATAGAAAATCTATTGTTATCGTAAGGTAAAAACTTGCCCGTGTTTATATATGGCATGGTCTTTCGAGATACCTTTATTTGAAGGGTTTTTGACAAACATAAATTTAAATTTGAGGTGATTTTTCTCACGCTGGTTTGCCAAAATAATCGGAACGTTATTCCCTTTCAATGCTCGGGTCAGACCGAGCATATTTACATATCATTTTGGATGCATTGGAAATCATGAGATGAGCTTGAGGCCCAAGAGGTATCTACGTATTTCTTTGTGTTCCATTGTGTTGTTTGTTGTTTGCCTTTATCAGCAATTGTAAGGAAGGACTATTATAACTGTCCAGATTGAAATAAGTTAGTATACTCTTTTGTGTAAAGAATTATTGTGTATTATATATTATTTGCTGCGTCGTGAGATTCTATGTTCAGTTTTATCCTTCGCTTTCCTTCTTTCACCCTTAACGATAGAGCTTTTCGGCATTTAATTGCTTAGCATGCAATACAGTTGACGTATTAGTATCGATTTTTAAGGGTCGGAAATTCCATCTGTTACATTTGGTATCAGGGCACAAGATTAAGCGAGAACCTTGGCTTTGGTGGGATAACTCATTAAGAGATAAGTTAATAGAATGTCTTATTATGAGTACGAATGTGTATATATATGAGCACATATTTGTTAGTGACATAAAATTGTTTTATATCGTATTGATTTATATGTTGAGTGACTTATGAATTATGGTTGGTACGTGGGATTCCACAACATCGATAGGGGTTTCTAAACACTTGAATATAGCAAAACAACACAGTATTGTTTTTAAAATTGGGCAAATATAATAAATTTACCTAGATTATACTTTATATATAAAGGAATAATTTTTTGAAATTATTATAGTTATATATTTTATGCTTGTTTGTTAGGAAAATAATAATATTCAATTATTATCATTTATTGTTTAATTAGTCATGCTCACCAAGATAGGTGCATTGACTATTGTTTGTTGATTGAGTAGTCGTGCCTGGCCGGTTTATCCAGTGTATGGGCATTGGCTATTGTGTTAGGTTAAGAGCAGTTTTATCCTTTTTACTGCATGGGTTGGGTAGATTAGTGATTAGAGAGACATTAAGAATGAATACCTCATGAATTCAATTTCACAATTTGACTATAAAGTGTTCAAAGGTTATGTTTGGTTAAAATTTAATTTTAATAAAAGTTGTTTGTTTTAATTTGAATATGGTAACACTTGTGAAATAATATAAATACAATGTATAAATGCGATTTCTAGATAAAAAGTGATTTATGTTGAGGATTTGAGAACTAAAACACCTGGTATTTGTAGAGAAGGATTTTCAAGGTCATGAAAATTGTTTTCCAAAGGTTTTGGAAAATATAATAATAGTTGAATATATTTTTAAAATAATTTTGAAAGAAATAGAACTATTTCAAATGAATGTTAAAAAGGAGATGGAAAGCACTGAACTCACTTTGATCGTTGGAAAATAATTTCGATGATGGCTGCAGCATCATCGGCATTTTTTCAAGTTTCCAAATGAGGAATTTCTACCATAGTTGTTTTCTTTATAATTGGTTGGAAAACAAGATGTTTAAATCCAAAATATGATTTGTTATACAAAAATAGATATATTACATATATTATTTAAAAATAGAGTTAAGATAAATCTAGGTGGTTCATTCTGAAATTTTCAACTAAGTATTATATGGATGTAGGTAGCCTATGCATTAGAGTAGATTCATTTTATATCTCATATAGATATGTTTGTATATTTTCATTTATTTAAATGAAATGGAATTTCCAACATTTTGGACTCATAGGAGGTCTAAATTGGATATAGAAATTGAGCTAAGTGTTTTAAGAAAACATAAGAAAAAATAGTTTTGCTAAATTATAAATTCGACGAATAGTGCGTTAAAACAAATTTTAAATTGTTAAATATTCTGGTTAAGAAAAACAAATTTGAAAAGTGCGTATATACTCTTAGGATATAGAAGAGGGTTATACAAACATGAACTTAAATTGTAATTATAGGATGTGTATGAACTTAAGTAAGGATTTATGAAATGATTCATAGATGGTATTATAATGAAAGAAATTATACAAAGTGATAATGAATGCGAATAAAAAATAATTGGTATAGTTAGAAACCAATTGGAATAAATATATAGGTTGTACATAGGTTATTTTATTTGCATAACTACTTAATTCGGATTCAAGTACATGATTTCGAGGCAAATTTGTAAGGTCCGAACAAGGATTTTTCACTCGATTCTTGACAGTGAATATTTGATATAGATATTGATTGATTTTGAAGTTCTCTATCATAGTATATGGCTACGCAAGGAGAATGGTGGTTTCTAATCAAGGAACTGAATCGGAGTCCGCACTAGAGAAGTTGATTGGACAATTCTAGTTCGGAAGTGAAATTTGTGTGATCGAGCGAGCGATAAGATTTGATATTGTGTATTGATGGTATATGTACATCTTACGAGCTTTATCATAATTAAATGTTATCGTTGGAAAATTAAAAATGATATGACTAGAAATTATATGGTTGGATATTATGTATAAATAAGATGCAGTTATTTAGAAGCAAGAGCTAGTTTGATGCCTTTGATTGCATAAGTAGAGTTTGGTTGCCCGACATATAGGTACTTGTTACTCTTTTGATTGATTGATGATTTTATGACTGGCCACTTGGCTTTTGTTTTCTTCTGATTGGTTTGGGTCATGTAATGATTTGTAGTTGTACGGATCTAGCCACTTAAAAGGGACGCTGTAAAAAAAATCGTAAATTTAAAGAGTTAGAAGCATTTGATAACAAGTTTCATCACATTGATTTTATAAGAATTAAAAGGATTGTTACATTTTTCTTACCTTGATAATTTCGGGGATGAAATTATTTTAAGGAAGAAGAATGTAACGACCACGAATTTTAGGCATTTGATTTTGAAAATTTTAATTAATTTTAAAATATTGAAATATTAGTTTCATAAACCCAATAGCATGAATTTCAAATATAGTGATTTATTTGAATAGTGAATTGAATATTGGAATTAATAAATAATTGAATCTTGGATTTAATGTGGATAAAAATGATTTTGAAGACTAAATAAAATTTGATATAAATAAAAATGACAATAGTGATCTTTTAATTTAGATTTAAAAGTGATTAAAAACTAGTTTTAATAGCAATTCATTTTAATTAACAGATGAAATTAGCATCCTAGGACACTGTCTTGGATTTTGACGAAACCAGCGTCATTGGATCCGTAATAGTAAATTATTTTATACTAAAGAATTACGTGGTAATCGAATATATCATTTAGTCGTGCAAGCTCGAAACGCATAGAAATTAATTGCAGGAAATTAATATAATATAATTCGATTTGAAAAGCTAATTTTTGTATATAATCAAATTAGTGCTCGATAATAGTCCCATTGTGTTCAAAATAGGGGTATTTGTTACAAAACGCCAGTCGATATGCTTCGATTGGGGTTTGAAATTTTGAGAGCATAGAATTTGATATTTTAATTATATAATATATGTCCACACTATTTTCAACATACATTTCCATTATTCAATCCATGCTCCTAGCATCCACTAACCAATACCTTCAACTATTCAGACCATACATTCCCTTCCCCATAAAACTTAGCTGAACCAAGAAAAACAAGTTTGAAAATTTTAGAAAACAAAATCTGTAACAACCCTGTATTTGTGATTATTTTAATTGTATATTTTAATTATTTTAGTTGGATTTCCTGATTTAAAAACTTTATTTTATTTATTAAAGTGAATAGTTTTATTATTTTGAATATAAATTTTGATTTTTGATATGAATTAGAATTCCAAACATGACTAAATAGAATATTTCTCCAGAAAAGTGAATTTTGTTCAATATGGTCAAACTTTAACTTTTAAATTTAAAATTTTGAAATTTTGAAATTTTGAATTTTATCTTTTGCTATAATAGTAAATAAAATTTTAAGAATACTGCTTTTCGTTTCATTGAAATCCGATTTATATTGTGAAAGTTATGCCTTTTTAACTATTGTGTGAAACTTGCTGTATTTAACAAAATTGTTTGTTTAATTTTATATAAATAATATTTTTGGTTCTACTTGTTCTAATTTATGTTTATGTGTATATCATGATGTTATGTATGTATTTTAGTTTTAAAACATTTTCAAAGTGTTATTGAAATTTTCCAATGTCAGTTGTATTCTGTTTATAATTTTTAATTTCTAGTTTCCATTTATTTTAGTAATTCTTTATTTATTTTTCTATTTTTATCAAGATATTATTTTATTCTCATTTCCACTTTATTTTTTTCCTCATTTATTTTATTTATTTGACTTTTCATTTGTTTTAAAGTGAAATAGAAATTTTTCTAGAGCCAATGGTATTTTATTTGTATTTTTCATGTCCTGTTTCCAATTTTTGAACAATTTCTTTAATTATTTTTCTATTTTCTCTGAATTTAATTACTTATTTCACTTTGAATATGTTAAAAATTTATTTTATTTTAAAAAATTTCTTTACAATATTTTAAAATGAAGTAGATATTTTTCCAAAGCCAATGATGATTTAATTGTAATTTTTGAACCCTGTTTCCAATTTTTAAGCAATTTTTTAGTTATTTTTCTATTTTCTTTAAATTTAATTATTTATTTTCATTTTATTTTACTTTGTTTCGGTTTTTAAATTTATTTGCTGATTTTATTTTTTAATATTTGATTTAAAAGAAATGATAAATTGAAGAGACAAAAACTCTTCCTTTTCTTATGACTTTTCAAATGCTAGACTTTTCATTTTTCCCTAACTCTTAACTAACTTTAATTTGGCCTTGTATTTTTATATGACTAGCCATGATTTTCATTTTCTTCTCACACACGCAAAAAATTTCATCTTCGTTCCTCATTCACGGCTAGGAAAAATTATTGGTAATGTCTCCTTATTTCTCTTCTTTTTCTTCTTATTTTTCATATTTCGCCTTGTTTTCATGGATAGTTTGCTCGGCCACCACTTGAATGTCATGGCCACGACCTCCTACATCTCCTTGTCACCATCACCACTACCCCTCAGGTCTTGACCATGGCCGAGACCCCTATGATGAGAAACTCCACAAAAATGCAACTATGCCTTGAAAACCTTCATAGCCGACTACCCCATGCTTATCTCCTCCATCCACCACCATGGCCACCACCATAGGCCGCCACCACTTCATTGTCCAGACCTCCTCTCACCACTCCAGCCACTGACCAGACCCCACACCCACTGGCCGAGCCAATTGCCACGATGGCCGAGCCCAGAGTAGGAACAAAAACCACCCTATGTTGCCTGGCCTCTTCTCCTTCATGCTTTGTAACCTCCTCTTCATGTTCTAGCTTGTAGTCGTACACCCTTGTGTCCAAACCCGAGCCTAGCTACACCAAAGCCTGACCAAATGCACCCCTAAGTCGTGCATACATATGTAGAAAGCAAGGCAAAAGTTTGTGTGTTCAAATTGTTTTTCATTTCAAAGTTATTTAAATTCAATGTTGTATTGAATTTTAAATTTATTTGGTTTTGTTTTGGGTTGTAACACAAGATCTATAGCTTGGATCTCGCTCTCCACTCATGTCCGTAGTCTTGTCATTATGTTTTGGAATCCATTGTATCATTTGTATTCATATCTCCAGCAAAAGAAGTGAGTAAATCTCACACGACATTATATACTTATGCAAATGTGAAGCGATAACAATTGAATGTGTAGAATTAAATATGATGTTATAACTGCCTGTGATTATTTATATATGATGTTAAACGTATTTAATTACATGTCATCTCATCTGTTACTGTTATATATTGTTAAACTGTTCATTTATATCTGTTTATCACACTGCAAGTTCCCTGTTAGATTAGAAATCACTATGCGTTGAAATGATACATACCCGAACAGACTTAGAAAAGGGAAAAATCGTTATGGGCTGAAATGATAGGCCTGAACGGTTTTTATTTGTTTTATTTCACTTGGGAATGCGGGTTTGAAATGATAGAACCCGTATTTTTCTTTGTAAACTGTGGATTGAAATGATATATATCTGTATCACTAGACCTAGGTTAGAAAACTATATACAGGCCCGTGGTTATTTTATAAGGTATTTGAATATTTTTAAGTATTCTTAAAAGTGTAAATTTATGAAAATTCGATTTAAATTGGATTTTTAATGTTTAAATAAAGAAATTTTGATTTTTCTATAAGTTAAAATGTTGAATAATTAAATGATTAAGTTGAATTTTCAAAATATAACTTGAATCTGGAAATTCGGACTTTGGCTTTTAAAATGACATTTAAGTTATATAAATTAAATTTTAAGTGTTTTAAAATGTAAATTTTTGATAATTTGATATAAATAGATTTTAAAGTGTTTTAAATAAAGGATTTATGATTTTTTCTATAAGTGGAAATGTTAAATAAATAAATGGTTAAATTGAATTTTGGAAATATAACTTAAGTTTAGAAATTTGGGGTTTTAAAATTGTATTTAAGTTATATGGATAATATGGAAATTTAATTTTATTTGGAAATTGGAAAATATGATAGTTTGTTTTGAACTTGAATTTAATTGATTTAATAAAGTATTATTGATTTTTCTATGAATTAAAATGGTTAAATAAATGAATGCTTAAAAGTGTAATTTAAAATATAACTTGACTTGAAAATGTGAGTTAGGTTTAATTAAAATTTTAAGTTAATTAAATAAATTGGAAATTTAGTTTAATGTGTGAAATGGTAATTCAAAATGTAAGTGTTAATAAATTGTCAAATGTAAAAAAATTGAAAATTTGTACACTTGAATTGTTAAGTGAAATTATTGAAAAATTTGGATTTTTCTGTAAAAGATTACTTTCTAAAATCATAAGTTAAAAGTAAGTTTAATGAACATATTGAATGCTAAAATATGATTTTTATAATGTTTAAAGGGTTTAAATTGAAGTTTATTATTTGTTGGAAATACACTAAAAATCGGGAAAATACTTTTAATAGCATTCAAAAATGATATGGTTTTTGAAATGAACTAAAACTGAATAAAAGAAACTATTACAGCGGTTCTGAAATGTTGTAGTTGCTGTAGTAAATTTAAAAGGCTAAAACTTAATAAAATCATATTACAGCAGTTCTGTAAATGTTGTAGTGGTCTGCTGTCTTTGCTGAAATTAATAAAAACCCTTTAACTTGAAACCTGAGCTATTACAGCATTTCTGAAAATGATGTCTTTGCTGTTTTAAACTAAATTTCAACTAAAACTGAGTTTTAATAGCAGTTTTTAAATGCGGTTTTTGCTGAATTAAAATGTTTTTAAGTATAACTTATAACAGCTTTTACTAAATGCTGTGAAAGGCTGAAATTATAAATGTTTATGGTTTTTGACTTAGTAAACGAGCTCAGAATGGTTTGAAAAATTGGAAAATAAACCGTTTTGAAAGATGATTAGAATTGAAATAAATGGATGTTATCTTTGAATTTAAAAGGGTATTTAAACTGGATATTTGGATTTGAATTCAAATAATGATTTGAAAAGGAAGTTTTGAAAGGATATGATATTTTGATATTGAAATGTTTTGGAAATGATTTAATCTTTATTTTGATAAAGATTTGGATTTGAAATGATATTATTTTTTAAAATTATAACCACGGGTTATAATAACGATTGGTTGGCAAAGAGACCGGGATCGGATATAGGCATACTCGCTGTCGATACCAAAAACCACTTTGACAACCATGTATGCGGTGGAGATTCTAGAATGAAGTAGGATGGTGGCGACGTTCTTGAGGTATATTACGTGGACCCGATTCCCGTGAGTTGGCTTAAGGTGGTTAAAATAGGAGCAATCTCAGGTCAAAAGGGATAGCTCCTCTGGTCGGACGCATTTCTTCGATACCATTCTATTACTTTTGTGATTGATTGGGTGCCCCCCCCCCCACCAATTTGGGAACGTGTTCCAAGGTGGGCGTATGTAGCTACTGTGTTGCCACCAGCCCGTGTGCGTAATTGGTATATCTACCCTAGCATTGGCTCGTTGTGTCGTATCACCTACCATATCGAGCCTTTACTACGAGTATCTATTTGTGTCGTACCTATGCAGTATCTTCTCGTAGTCTCCCGATCAGGAGATATGCAGATATTGGATGGACTACTAGGATTATTATGTGTCTAGGGCTATATGGGTAACCCCGTGATGCTATTTTAAAGTAAGTTTATTTTACTATAGACATTATTATAATAGCGCAATATTACTACATAGTAAATAGTTTACGGATCCTTAGAGGATGGGCGGTCTCATGCACCCTTTAAGTTACTTGTACCTTTACTACAGTTCACTTGAGTTGGTTTACATTGTATAAATATGTATGTCCTGACTCGAGTTATTTACGCTCGGGTCAGCCTGAGTATTCACAGATTTGGATTCCATTTTCTGGAGATTGGAATCGCTGGAGATTATCTGCTTCTCTAGTCATATCTATTTCACTTCCAGTTATGCTGTTGATCCCAGTGATGTATTCGGCTTGTACTTGGTTATCATATAGTAGCTTCATGAACTACTATTTCTTTTACTTCCGCTGCATTATTTTTACTCTGTGTCTGTGATATATGATTATTTATTTACTGTATATTCTGAGATTTTTCAAATTTTATTTACAATGCGGTATTTTGAGCAATTCAAGTCTGACATGTGCGGATGCGAATGGTTGAAAATATCGGGTTGTTACATTTGGTATCAGAGCTTTGGCTTTGAGGCAAAACTTAGAATATAAGGTAAATTATTTACAGAATCACTTTCGTTCGAGTTTGAATTTTTCCTCTTTGATTCGAATTTCCTTTGAATTTTGGAACGTTCCCTGCGGTTCCAAAATCCATTCTTGTCCCTCACTATTCATCTTTTTTAATTCTAGAGTATCCCTAACTCCACTTCGAAAGATCTTTATAATGAGTTGGATGTCTCGCCTATCTCAAATTTTCTTGTAAAGGGGTGAAACTCTTTTACAATTAGCATCGATTCACCGAAGATTTATATCTATCCTTGGTTTAGATGCTAATATCTTTTGTTATTCCAGACTCTGTCTCTTGATATCGAATATAGGGTTAAAGTTACCCTAGAAAATCCACATCGATCTTAATCTTTAAGTCACGGTTGACCCGGTTAAGGTTGCCCGCGATTTATTTAAGCTTACCCATCTCCCTATTTTGTTAATTAATCATCTTGTTTTTCTTATCCAAACTATCTTCAAAACATTTTGAATTGTACTTGTAATCTATAATTAATATTTTGTTTTATATTGTGTTGTTTAAGTTGTTGATGTTGATTTGGGTTACTGATCAATTCGTCTGACCACGCTATCGATAAGATTTCCAAAACACTTGAACAGAGCAAACTGACACCATATGTTTTTTTTTCAAATTTAGTAATGAAACAAATTTTGTAACTATATTATAAACTTTTCTGGATCTTTATTGAATTGGTTGTTAAGAAATAATATTTGATTTTGATTTTATATATCATTTCTCTTGTTTCATATATAAATAATTGAACTATAAAACTTGTTTATAAGTTTATTTGGAAATTTAAAATGAATTTAAAATAAGAATTTGAGAATTTAAATTTTCGATACTTTCAAACTTTGTGTTTAAAGTTTTAAAAGGGATATATTATTTAAAGCATTTTCGAATAGAAATTTGTTTCCAAAGAATTTTAAAGTTTAAAAATTTATGCTCTTCTCTTTGTTGCTGGAAAATAACTTCGGTGGTGACCGCAGCATCATCGACATTTATTTTCGAGTTTCAAAGTGAAGAGACCATTTTGTAGTCTTGCTACAGCTTTGTTTGAGGAATTTAATAGATTTGAATTTCTAAATAAGACTGGATTTATAACTTATGCTGATATATGATTTAAATTTGAATGGATATATGTATATATAGTATATGTGCATTTATTTATCTCTAAATAGTTTGGAATTTATCAGAAATTTAAATTCTCTAAATTTTATTTTGAAAGATAATTTCAATTATAATTTCAAGATTTGGATAAATATTCAAGCTTGAAATGATTGAATTTGGAAGTTTTATTTGTATAATACACCATTTCGTTTCAAGAAAACTTACCTTAATTTTAGAAGTTGAATATTTAATTAGATAATATACAATATAAAAGATTTTATAAATAAAAGTTGAGTGGTTATAGTAAATGTTATACACTTAAATTTTAGTTATAAAAAGATTAACAGAGGTAAATAGAATAAAAGGTAAATTGAATAATTTACAATATAAAGGATGTTAAAAGAACAAAGAATAAATTAAAGCAGTTGTAATAAGTGTAAATATAGTTAAATTAGGTAATAAAATATATTGAGAGGAATAAAATTTAATTTGAAGAACTAAATTTATTGAATACATTATGAGTATAATAAATGATATTTTTTCAAATCCATGATTTTAGA
Source organism: Allium cepa (assembly GCA_030765085.1). NCBI lineage: Eukaryota > Viridiplantae > Streptophyta > Magnoliopsida > Asparagales > Amaryllidaceae > Allium > Allium cepa. The sequence goes on along the minus strand of CM060944.1, from coordinate 309,010,731 downwards.
GATTGTTAAATTAAGAAAATTGGATGATAAGATAATGAAATTAGAGATAGTTAAGATTTATTTAACTTGTGAAAAATTAATTATCAATTTAAGATGAAATTTTCATGGTATCAAACTTATTATCTTATTTTGTTTTTCAAACTATCTTTTGGTTGCCCTTATTTCCCTTATCTTGCTACAGACTAGTGTAAGCATTTTTCTATAATGTTTCTGTTTAGAAATCTTTCTATAATCTTTGACAATCTTTGGTACTCATTTTGAATCCGAGCACTACTCTCCATCCACAGACAATCGGTCAAGCGGAATGGGTAAATCAGATTCTAGTGGATCTTTTTCGTGTTTTTGTTCTTGATTCTGGAGGATCTTGGAAAGATCACATCCACCTTGTTAAACTTACCTATAACAACAGTTATCAGGTATAATTTTAATCTTTTGGTCATCTCGTCTTAATCTTATTTCATTTTATCTTTTTTGTGTTTTCCCGTACCTCATTCCTTTTGGAGGACGAAAAGTTTTGAGTAGGGGAAAGTGTAACAACCCTGCATTTTGTGATTATTTTAATTGTATATTTTAATTATTTTAATTGGATTTTCTGATTTAAAAACTTTATTTTATTTATCAAAGTGAATAGTTTTGTTATTTTAAATATAAACTTTGATTTTTGATATAAATTAGAATTTCAAACATGACTAAATATAATATTTTTCCAGAAAAGTGAATTTTGGTCAATATGGCCAAACTTTGACTTTTAAATTTGAAATTTTGAAATTTTGAAATTTATCTTATATTATGATAGTAAATAAAATTTTAAGAATGCTGCTTTTCACTTCATTGAAATCCGATTTATATTGTGAAAGTTATGCCTTTTTAATTATTGTGTGAAATTTGCTGTATTTAACAAAATTATTTGTTTAATTTTATATAAATAATATTTTTGGTTGTCATGTTCTAATTTATGTTTATGTGTGTATCATGATGTTATGTATATATTTTAGTTTTAAAACATTTTCAAAGTGTTATTGAAATTTTCCAATGTCAGTTGTATTCTGTTTATAATTTTTAATTTCCAGTTTCAATTTATTTTAGTAATTCTTTGTTTATTTTTCTATTTTTCTCAAAATCTTATTTTATTCTCATTACCACTTTATTTTTTCCTCATTTATTTTATTTATTTGACTTTTCATTTTTTTTAAATGAAATAGAAATTTTTCTAGAGCCAATGGTATTTTATTGTGGAAATTAGCCACAAGGGCCTCTTTAGCAAATGCAATTAGTTTCTAGGACACACAACTGAAATAATTTCTTTTAAGGACAAAATGCAAAATAATTAGTTTCTAAGGCCAGAAAACTTATGAAAATACGTCTTTGAAAGTAATTGGACTGCTGACTTTGTCCTTAAAAATAATTATTCTACTGACTTTGGTCTTGAAATTAATTTCTGTGGACGTGTGTCCTAGAAACTAATTGGACTGCAAAGTTTGTCCTTTTGGTGAAATGCCCCTATTTTATTTGTATTTTTCATGTCATGTTTCCAATTTTTAAACAATTTCTTTAATTATTTTTCTATTTTCTCTAAATTTAATTATTTATTTCACTTTTACTATGTTTAAAAAATTATTTTATTTCAAAATTTTTCTTTAGAATATTTTAAAATGGAGTAGATATTTTTCTAAAGCCAATGATGATTTAATTGTAATTTTTGAACCCTGTTTCCAATTTTTAAGCAATTTCTTTCATTCTTTTTCTATTTTCTTTAAATTTAATTATTTATTTTCATTTTATTTTACTTTTTTTCAGTTTTTAAATTTATGTACTAATTTTATTTTTTTACATTTGATTTAAAGGAATGATAAATTGAAGAGACAAAAACTCTTCCTTTTCCTATGACTTTTCAAATGCTAGACTTTTCATTTTTCCATAACTCTTCATTAACTTTAATTTGGCTGTGTATGCTTTTATGACTAGCTGTGAGTTTCATTTGCTTCTCACAAAAAAAAAATTGCATCTTCATTCCTCATTCACGGCTAGGAGAAATTATTGGTAATGGCTCCTTATTTCTCTTCCTTTTCTTCTTATTTTTCATATTTTGCCTTGTTTTCATGGATAGTTTGCTCGGCCACCAATTGATTGTCATGGCCACCACCCCTACATCTCCTCCTTGTCACCATCACCACCTACCCCTCAGGTCTTGACCATGGTCGAAACCCCTATGATGAGAAACTCCACAAAAATGCAACTATGCCTTGAAAACATTCATAGCCGACCAACCCATGCATATCTCCTCCATCCACCACCATGGCCACCACCATAGGCCGCCGCCACTTCATTGTCCAGACCTCCTCTCACCACTCGAGGCACTGACCATACCCCACACCCACTGGCCCAGACAATTTCCTCCATGGCCGAGCCCAAAGTAGGAGCAAAAACCACCCTATGTTGCCTAGCCGCTTCACCTTCATGCTTTGTAACCTCCTCTCCATGTTCTAGCTTGTAACCGTGCACCCTTGTGTCCAAACCCAAGCCAAGCCACACCAAAACCTAACCAAATGCACCCTTAGGCCGTGCATACATATGTAGAAAGCAAGGCAAAAGTTTGTGTGTTCGAACTGTTTTTCATTTCAAAGTTATTTAAATTCAATGTTGTATTGAATTTTAAATTTATTGGGTTTTGTTTTGGGTTGTAACACAAGATCTATAGCTTGGATGTTGCTCTCCACTCACGTAGTCTTATCATTGTGTTTTGGAATTCGTTGTGTCATTTGCATTCATATCTCCAGTAAAAGAGGAGTAAATCTCACACGAAATTATATACTTATGCAAATGTGAAGCGATAACAATTGAATGTGTAGAATTAAATATGATGTTATAACTGCCTGTGATTATTTATATATGATGTTAAACCTATTAAATTATATGTCATCCCATCTATTATTGTTATATATTGTTAAACTTTTCATTTATATCTATTTATCACACTGCAAATTCCCCGTTAGATAAGAAATCACTATGGGTTGAAATGATACATACCCGTACGGACTTTAGAATAGGAAAAAATCATTATGGGCTGAAATGATAGGCATGAACGATTTTTATTTGTTTTATTTTACTTGGGACTCCGGGTTTGAAATGATAGAACCCGGATTTTTCTTTGTAAACTGCGGATTGAAATGATATATATCTGTATATTACTCTACATAGGTTAGAAAACTATATACAGGCCCGTGGTTATTTTATAAAGTATTTTGAATATTTTTAAGTATTCTTAAAAGTGTAAATTTATGAAAATTTGATTTAAATTGGATTTTTAATGTTTAAATAAAGAAATTTTGATTTTTCTATAATTTAAAATGTTGAATAACTAAATGACTAAATTGAATTTTTGAAATATAACTTAAATCTGAAAATTTGGACTTTGGCTTTTAAAATGACATTTAAGTTATATAAATAAAATTTTAAGTGTTTTAAAATGTAAATTTTTGATAATTTGATTTAAATAGATTTTAAAGTGTTTTAAATAAAGGATTTATGATTTTTTTCTATAAGTGGAAATGTTAAATAAATAAATGGTTAAATTGTATTTTGGAAATATAACTTAAGTTTCGTAATTTGGAAATTTTTGGTTTTAAAATGGTATTTAAGTTATATGGATAATATGGAAATTTAACTTTATTTGTAAATTGGTAAATATGATAATTTGTTTCGAATTTGAATTTAATTGATTTAATAAAGTATTATTGATTTTTCTATAAATTAAATTGGTTAAATAAATGAATGCTTAAAAGTGTAATTTAAAATATAACTTGACTTGGAAATGTGAGTTAGGTTTTAATTAAAGGTTTAAGTTAATTAAATAAATTGGAAATTTAGTTCAATGTGTGAAATGGTAATTCAAAATGTAAGTGTTAATAAATTGTCAAATGTAAAAAAATTGGGAAATTGTGCACTTGAATTGTTAAGTGAAATTATTGAAAAATTTGGATTTTTCTGTAAAAGGTTACGTTATAAAATCACAAGTTAAAAGTAAGTTTAATGAACATGTTGAATGTTAAAATATTATTTTTATAATGTTTAAAGGGTTTAAATTGAAGTTTATTATTTGCTGGAAATACACTAAAATCTGGAATATACTTTAATAGCATTCAGAAATAATACGGTTTCTGAAATGAACTAAAACTGAATAAAAAAGGCTATTACAGCCGTTCTGAAATGCTGTAGTTGCTGTAGTAAATTTAAAAGGCTAAAACTTAATAAAAGCCTATTACAACAGTTCTGTAAATGCTGTAGTGGCCTGCTGTCTTTGCTAAAATTAATAAAAACCCTTTAACTTGAAACCTGAACTTGAAATGCTGCCTTTGCTATTTTAAACTAAATTTCAACTAACAATGAGTTTTAACAGCAGTTTTTAAATGCTGTCTTTGCTGAATTAAAATGTTTTCAAGTATAACTTATAACAGCTTTTCTAAATGCTGTGAAAGGTTGAAATTTTAAATGTTTTTTGTTTTGACTTAGTAAACGAGCTCAGAATGGTTTAAAACTTTGGTAATTGAATACTTGACTTGAAAGAATAATAACTTCACTTTTAAGTGATTTAAATGAATAAATTTAATTAGAAAATAAATTATTTTAAAAGATGATTTGAATTGAAATAAATGAATGTTATCTTTGAATTTAAAAGGGTGTTTAAATTGGATATTTGGATTTGAATTCAAATAATGATTTGAAAAGGAAGTTTTGAAAGGATATGATATTTTGACATTGACATGTTTTGGAAATGATTTAATCTTTATTTTGACAAAGATTTGGATTTGAAATGATATTATTTTTATAAATTATTACCACGGTAACGATTGGTTGGCAAAGAGACCCAGATCGAATATGGGCATACTCTCTGTCGATACCGAAAACCACTTTGACAACCGTGTATGCGGTGGAGATTCCAGAATGAAGTAGGATGGTGGCGACGTTCTTGAGGTATATTACGTGGACCCGACTCCCGTTAGTTGGCTTAAGGTGGCTAAAACAGGAGCGATCTCGAGCCAAAAGGGGTAGCTCCTCTGGTCGGATGCATTTCTTCGATACCATTCTATTACTTTTGTGATTGATTGGGTGCACCACTCCGATTTGGGAATGTGTTCCAAGGTAGGCGTATGTGGCTGCTGCGTTACCACTAGCCCATATGCGTAATTGGTATATATACCCTGGCACTGCCTCGTTGTGCCGTGTCACCTACCATATCAAGCCTTTACTACGAGTTTCTATTTGTGTCGTACCTATACAGTATCTTCTTGTAGTCTCCCGATTAGGAGATATACACATATTGGTTGGACTACTGGGACTATTACGTGTCTGGGCTATATGGGTAACCCCCATGGTGCTATTTTAGAGTAAGTTTATTTTTCTTTAGACATTATTATAATAGCGCAATATTACTACATAGTAAATAGTTTAACGGATCCTTAGAGGATGGGCGGTCCCAAGCATCATCTAAGTTACTTGTACCTTTACTACAGTTCACTTGAGTTGGTTTACATTGTATAAGTATGTATGTCCTGACTCGAGTGTTTGTATTTTTATTTACGCTCGGGTCAACCTGAGTATTCACAGATTTGGATTCCACTTTCTGGAGATTGGAATCGCTGGAGATTATATGCTTGTTTAGTCTTATCTATTTCACTTCCAGTTATCCTATTGATCTTAGTGTTGTATTCAGCTTATATTTGGTTATCATATTGAGACTTCTGTTGTATCTTATTTAACTCTGGTATATTTATATAGTAGCTTCATGAACTACTATTTCTTTTACTTCCGCTGCATTATTTTTACTCTGTGTATGTGATCTGTGATTGTTTGTTTACTGTATATTCTGAGATTTATCAAATTTTATTTACAACGCAGTATTTTGAGCAATTCAAGTCCGACATGTGCGGATGCGAATGGTTGAAAATATCGGGCGGTTGCAAAATCCTCTAATCCAACAGGCCGAGATAATCGGTTTCCCATACGCGCTTTCGGCCTAGGACATCAACTATGAAATTGTTCATGACAAGGTGATGAGCGTGTTGAATATTGGAAATTGATAACGGTGGCTCGTTGTGGAAGCTAGATAAAGATGAATTCCTACAGCTAAATGTTGCTCCTAGTGTTTCACTAGAGGCGGAGGTAGAAGGCCACGTGGGTGGCATTTGGTATGGGGAGTCATGGTAGCTGTTGGGATCAGGTGGCGGTCCAGTAACGACGGCAGTGGCCGGAATTTGTGAAAAACATCGATCGACGTTTTGGAAGATTTTCTTACGATGGCAGCGTTTCAGGAGATGGCGATGGTGGCTAGAATTTTGTTAGGGGCAGGCCATTTTAGGGAAAGCTCATGGCGGCATGCGGTGGCATGGAGCGGCGGTGATCAGCGTTGAACAAAAGAAGTGTAGCGGGCTGGAAGAGTAAATGTGAATTTGATTTTGCGATTTGGGGCTAATTCATGATTAGCAACAGTTATTAAGGTTAATTTAATTGTAAATGATCGTAATTAATAATAATATTATATTATTTAATTAGTGAATCTTATTAATGTTATAACTAATTCATACTTGGTCGGAATCAAGCACGATGAGTTGTGTTGTAACGACCCACCTTTTTGGACAGTTTAAACCGACGATCAAATACACATGTCGATTCCAAACCATTCAAAAGGGCAGATGGATATTGGGGTAAATAAGAAAAGAAAAGAAAGAGAAATAAAGGAAATGACACAACACAGAATCTCGCAGCGGAACGATAAAATATAATAGTCAAATAAACAGTTCATGAAGCTGTTTACTATACTTTGACAATTAGTTATACAACATTTATCAGAGTTATACATATACAACAGAACAATTAAAATAATGCAGCAGATAGCATGATGCAAGGGTAATAATAGTAATAGTATAACAAATCTTCGTCTTCATCCTCCATAATAGATCTTCAAAAATCTGAAAAACTCAGGACTGACCCGAGCGTAATGAAAAGACAAAACACTCGAGTCAGGACTAAAATATCCTTATGGAAGTTAAATCAATCGTAAATAATATGAGTGTAACGGCGTCAGAGATGTTTACGGGATTTGACATCTCATATCCAGTGTCAACGTGCGTGCAATAACTTAAGAGATGTTACGGGATTTTCCATCTCTCAAGGATCCGTTAAACTATCTACTATGTAGTAATGTACGCTAAGTAGATAATGCCTATCAGTAATATAAAGTATCAAAATAGCGTTAAGGCGTTACCATAATCCCCCTTAACACATTTTTATAATGCCATAGTCTATACAGCACCGTAAGCCCCACCGTAAACTGGTGGTTATCAGAGGGTACCCCATAGGTATAACACAAAGCATAATGTAGTGGTCGCGAATAGGATAATCAGTATGACAAGGTACATGAGGCGATACCAACTAGGATACTAGTAGTTGCGTGATCCGGACTGATGTTGGGCATAGCCAGTAGCTACGCCAACACCGCGAAACAACACTCCCAAATCAAGGGGTGCACCCAAATCGCATCACAAATGTAATAGATATGGTATTGAAGAAGTGTGTCTTCTAGAGATGGCGAACCTCAATGGCCCGGCGCGGCTCCTGTTTTAGTCATGTCAGCGGTCATCCAATATCGTTCTCTTTCTTCAGTCAACGCGTTCACCAAACCATCCACTTCATTCTGGATTAACACTCCGCGTATAATAGTTATTAAAGTGGTTTTCGGTATCGACAGAGAGTATGTCCATATCTGATCCCGGTCTCTTTAATAACTACGTATTATTACACCGTTGGCTCTTTTATATTTCAAATCGATTCATCATTGATATCAAAATATCATATTCGCTTCAAAATCAAATCCATTTCAAATATCATCGTATTTATTCAAATGTAAGCTTTCGTTTCAAAAATCATTTTCCGCATCAATATCTCATTTCGATTTCAAAATCATTTCGAATTTCAATTGCAACTTCATTTAATCCAATTCGTATTTAAATTCAAGATTTAAAATAAACATTCCACTTTATTGACCAGCTTAGAATTCTAGAAAATAGTTTTAAGTAGTTTAAAGTAGTTTTTTTTTATTAAAATAGTTAAAATACTTAAAATATTAAAATGGATTTGAAATAGATAAATTTAGTTTAAAATAATCTAAATTGGGTTAAGTAGATTTAAAATAGATTAAAATAGTTTAAGTATTCAAAATGGTTTATATAACCGAGAAATTTGGAAAACAAAATAAAACAGCTTCAAAACCAATCCATTTCAATTATAACTTCCCAATTCAAATCAATTTCATTTTCCATTCTACCGATTCAATTTCGATTTCAATTTAAATCAATGTCAACTTTTACTTCAAATTAATTCAATTTTACATTCACCTTTAATTTATTCAATTTCAATTTATATCGATTTGGAGCTTGATTTTTTCAAAATATCAATTTATAATACTTAACAAAATTATCTTCCCATATTCAAATTTAAAACCCAATTACAAATATGATTCAATTTCAAGCTTAATTTCAAAATATCCTTTTATATCGCTTTTACTTAGTAATATTCAAAGCTCGAATTAAGGTTAAATCTTTAAACAAATCAATTTACGAAATTCAATCATATCCCGATTTTTAAATTCCAAAGTCTCCACTTTAATTGTTTAACCATTTCTTTTAACCAAATTTTATTTCAACATCCTAAACTCAATTTTCGATAAATTCGATTTCTATAAATTGATTTCTATTTATAACTTTTAAATCAAAACATTTAACTAAAGTTCAAATCGACGATTTTAAAAATTATTAATTTAGCCAATTCGGTGTCCGTATATAATTTTCTATCCTATGGTCAAGTGATTATTTATTTCAATTAAATGTCAGGGATGAATATATATTACTTAAATCAAATCACTGTTTCATATGTATGCATAACAGGATATATATAAGCAAATAAACATCCAAACATTTAAATATCAACCAATAGCATCCATCGAAATACGTCATCCAATAGACAATACAATTCATGGCAATTTCATAGTTATCAATGTCGGGAAATTTAATCACAATTCAATTTCAATTTCAATTTAACTATCAAATTTAATTTTCAACGATTAATTCGAATGACAATCTATATGACAATTAAATTCTATCAAACAATGACAAATAAAATTCCTATCACTTCATAATATCAAATTTAACTAGCATAAAGCTATTCAGTACATTGTGAGCGTTATAAAACACTCACCTTTATTTTCTGTTGTTCCAGCGCTTTATTTCGAATAAAATTAAACGAGCGTTTAATTTTACCCGAAATTTTCTCTATCTCCAAACGATTCCAAACCAGTTTCATTTCGAAGCACTTGTCATTTCGATCGCAACGCAAAAATTCTCGCTCCAATCGGACCTCGTATGTGAGAGTTATACACTTTATAAGTTATCAACATTTAATTTATAAACAATTTTAAATTACATTTTAAACAAAGCATACCCACACTAATTGGCCCATCCCAACTACAAAGCTCCTTCTCCCTTCTTCGCCAATGCCTATACACGAACAGAGAGAACCCATCCCTGCGTGTGCACTTTCGATAGTGACACGGAGCACGGCTCACCCAATACACTTTCCGACGATGCCATCGAAAATCTCACGACAAACTCCACCTGCCCAGGTCCTAAAATCGCCGCCCAGACCTCCATAGACAAGCGCGACCGTGACCTCCTCACCGTACGCACACGACTGTGCCAATGTCGCGTTCACCAAACCACGACCGCGCACCACCAAACTATGGCCCCACGTGCGCCCTTGTCTCCTGATCACGAATCCACCCTCTCCTCGAGCAAACTCGAATCCAAACATCCAGAAACCGAAACCCTAGTTCTATTTACCCACTGTCGATCTACACCAACGAGTGCCGCATCCATCGAAAGCCATATAGATCGAAGCTCAGGGAAAAACTTGATTTTTTAATTTGATTTCGCATTTTTCTATTGAGTAGATTTTTAGATATAGATTTTTGAAGTTTTATGTTGATATTTACTGTCTGTGCGTGCCGAGCTTAATAAAAGGAAGGGAGTTGCCTTGCATGTTGAAGCGGGAAAGACTACAGTGATTTGAAGTGAGATAAAGGTGCTGATGTGAACAAAAGGTCAAGTCAACAAATATATATATATATATATATATATATATATATATATATATATATATATACACACACACACACACATACTATCAAACCGTCTCGAATACGCAATTCAAAATGTCGAACCCCCTAACGAGGCGTGCTGCTAGGCATTCATAATGCTATACCACTATTCCAGACGCAATGTTTCAAGCCCTAATTCGATCGTATGCGCGAGTTACGAAAATAAACGATCAAATTTAAATGAACCCAATTAAACGAATTTTTATGCGTTTCGGCTTGCCCCGGACAAACGGTAAATCCGATTGACATGAAATTTGAAATCTTACAATAATATCACATTATGGATCCGATGAAACTGGTTTCGTCGAAATCCGAGACCGTTTGAAAAATGACTATTTTAACTCGCCAAATTAATATTAAAATAATTTCAACGCGTTTCGAGCTGCCACGGTCAAACGACAACTCCGATTGCTACGAAAGTTGAAATCCGATAATAACTAACTATTATGGATCCAATGGAACTTGTTTCGTCCAATTCTGAGACTGTTCAAAATTTGGCTATTTTCCAGTCGATAATTAAATATTAAAATATTCAATTTTCACAAATTTACTTTTAATTCGATTTTAAAAGTTCTACAACATCATTCAAACTTTAATATGATGAAATAAAATTTTACAAATCATTTTTAATCATATTAAACCCGTTATTCAATTTATCCAAAAAATTCCAATTGTAAAATCTTATTAACTCTATTATAATCCCAATATAACTTACATTCACTTTGGAAACCAGTTTGAATCATATTAAATCAAACTTTAATTATTCACTCTATTTTCATATATTAATTTCAATATCAAATTAATCATATCAAATTCGGAATTTAATTATACAAACATTTGTAATATTAAATTTAAACAAATTTGATTATTCTTAAATCACTATCTTTTGAAATATTCAAAACGAACTTATAAAATTTAACTTTTGAAACGAATTAAAATTATAGAACAACTATTTCCATTATACGGTTATTCAATTCCCAATATTAAATATTTCAATAAATTCCACATATTTAATTTAAACAATTTGGCTTATCCAATAATTCATTATCTTTTGAAATATTGAAATCGAACTTATAAGATTCAACTTTTAAAACCAATTCACAATTTAGAACACTATTTTCATTTTACAGTTATTCAATTATTCAATAAGTTTTAAATATTTAATTTAAACAATTTACCTGTTCAATATTCAATATTTGATTTTAAATAGATTTTACTCATCAATCTATTACTCTATTATACCCAATGAATTCAATATTTATTATTATTCCAAATGACTTACAATTTTTTTTCTAACACAAACTACGAAATCTTATTAAATTAGCTATTTTAATTATCGAAAATTTACGGGTCGTTACACTCTCCCCCACTCAAAACTTTTCGTCCCCGAAAAGGAAAAAGAAGGGAAAGGAACCAAGTATAGAATTCAACATTAGATATATTTTATTCAAAGTTACCAACTTATAAAACAATGAAATTTCATTTATAAATCGTTACTACACTACCACTAAGTTACTCCGAACGGCTTTCTAACTTTAAAAGTTAGTTATCAAAACAAGTTATATATATATAAAAAAAAAATTTAAACTTGAAAAATTTTCTAACACCCGGATTTACGGAAAATTTCAGCAGAGTCTCCTTTGCGCGGCTCGATCGGTACAACTACAAAACGCCTCAACGGGCCCCAAACCAACAAAAGAAAATCAAAAGCCAAGTGGCTCATCAAAATCACCAATTCCAATGACAAAATAAACATGTACCTTATATTTTATTAGCGAGCATATACGACTAATATAGCGCGAAAGCGAGCTCCAAATGCGAAGCAAGCACAATCCGCACCTACTAAACACTCAACAAACCATGAGAACATGCATATTATGAAAATAATATCAATATACATCATATAGCAACATAACAACTACATGTACCAACATAGAAAATGCAACAAACAACATATGCAACCATCAATCAACTATCATCCAACAAATCCATAACCAATCAATATAAATTCACTTCTCATTACTATTTATTCACTTGGGTTTCAATTCTAATCACAGTTGATTCATTAACGTTGGATTTTACTAACATTCACTCTCAATTCAATTAGTTAACATTCACTAATTTATATTTACATTAGTTCACTTCCAATTCGAATCAAATTAAATTCTATTTAAATTCATTTAACTTCCAATTTGTTTTCAATAACTTATAGCTTTCAATTTCATTAACACTTAATGAATTATATATAAAATCAACTAACCATCATATAACAACCAAATCATACCCAATATAACCAAATTATTAATTTTACATTCAATTTGGTTTATCTCTTTTATATATATATCATGTTATATAATTTTAAAAGAATCATTTTATAGTTGGCATCTTAAATTTCCAATATTAACTTTAATAAAGTCTGTAAGCTGTACATATATCATCCGTGAGCAATATCAATCTAATCGCTTATTCGATCACACAATTTCGCTTCCAAACTAGTATCGTTCACACGACTCTCTAGTGCAGACTTAGATTTGGTTCCTTGATTGGAAACTATTACTCTCCTTGCATAGCCATATACTATGATAGAGAATTCCAGAATCAAATTAAAAATCCACATCTAGGGTTCGCCGTCGAAAATCAAGTGAAAAATCCTTACTTGGATTGATATAAATCATCTCGAAATTTTGTGCTCGAATTTGGATCAAATCGTTATGCGAATAAATAATATACGTACAATCTCACGTATTACCTTCCAATGGATTTCTATCCAATTTATCTATATTAAATTATTTTATTGACTTTCATTTCATTTACAATTAATTATTCACAATCCATTATTTAGGTAATATATCTATTTCTTTACATAGCATACTCTTCAACATTATCTTTTCTTAAACATTATATCAAAGAATTGTTTACTCAAGTTCATTTTAAACATTCTATATCATTTAATTAAATCCAATGTCATTTTCCACTTGATTCTTAGCTACAAGAAATTCCTTTGTTTTCATTTATTGCATTTTCATAATTTCAGTTAGTAACGAATTCATTTGTGGAACATTTTATTAATCGGCACTTTAGTTTATTAATCATCCTATAAAAGTCTAACCTTTCATAAATGACTTTTCTTAGTTTACAGTTATCTTACAGGTTACAATCCCTTTGCAATTTATATTTATTTTCTATAACCAATTTACAAAGATATAATACGATTCATTTATCTTCTTTCTTAAGTTCGCTTACTTGTACCATTTATCCATTCATCATTTCATGTTATATTTAAGTATATAACATTTTTATCACAACCAAATTTTCATTTATATACATTTAATTCCTTTTGAGTTTTCCTTACTTGTATGCTTCAATTATTTTCAGGTTCTACTTATTTGTACATTATCTCATTACATATCCAAAACATCATTTTAACTTTTAACATTTGGTAAGTCTTGTTATATGTTATCATAATGTAATTTTGGTATTATACAAACTTATAGAATTTCATTTCACTTAATTAGAATGTTCACAAATTTAATTTGTTTAAATCCGCTTTACCTTTCAACTTTAAAGTTTTCCCAAACAATAGCTTAGATATCTCTATCCTCTTATTTTATAAATTCTGGTTATTCACATTTCATTCAAATAATTTGAAAATTATTAATTAACAGAACTTAGAATTTTAAATGCCCCGTTTTTTTTTCAAATCGTTTGAAATAAACATATATACTTATATCTTTAATACATCAAATCATACCTTTGGAGTTTAAACCAAAACCCATTTACCCAAAAAAAAAATTTGAAGAAAAGCAAAGCTTCTTAGAAGTCTCCCCCACTTTAAGACTCGAAAATGAACGTCGATGATGCTGCGCAGTCATCACCGAAATTATTTTCCAGTGACATAAGAGAGGAGTACTATATTCATTCCTTCTTAAAAATCCTTTCAAAATATTTCCATAAACAATTTCCAACTAATATTACCATATATATTTTCAAAACTTTGAGAACCATTTTCAAAATCTTCGGGTCTTAAATTCAAATTTTTTTCCCAATTTAATTCTATTTTTAATTCATAAGTCACCTTTATAAAATATTCTTATAGGGTTTTCTTTCTTAAAACATCCCACAAGTGTTTTATCATTGTTCATTTTGTAATTCACCTTATTTATTTAAATTACAATATCCGATTAATGTTAATAGCCAATATTTCATTTCCAACAACCAAATAAGCTAGATTGATCACAATAAATTTTGAAATAAATTCTTTATATACAAAATATAATTTGGGCAAAATTATTTCATTTACCCAATGTCAAAACAATACTATGTCGAATTGTTCTGTTTAAGTGTTTAGAGATCCCTGTCAATGACGTTAATTACTCGTATTGACCAGAATCCATAAGCCACTCAACAAATCAACCGACACAATATAAAACATTTTATATCACTAACAAATACGCTCTCTCATATACACTCAACTCATTCATATAGTTTACCTCAGTTTCAATGAGTTATTCCCCACTAGAGCCAAGGTTTATCGCTAAACCAAAGCTCTGATACCAACTGTAACGACCCGCCTTTTTGGACAGTTTAAACCGACGATCAAATACACATGTCAATTCCAAACCATTCAAAAGGGCAGATGGTTATTGGGGTAAATAAGAAAAGAAAAGAAAGAGAAATAAAGGAAATGAAACAACACAGAATCTCGCAGCGGAACGATAAAATATAATAGTCAAAAAAACAGTTCATGAAGCTGTTTACTATACTTTGACAATTATTTATACAACATTTATCAGAGTTATACATATACAACAGAACAATTAAAATAATGCAGCAGATAGCATGATGCAAGGGTAATAATAGTAATAGTATACCAAATCTTCGTCTTTTTCCTCCAGAATAGATCTTCAAAAATCTGAAAAACTCAGGACTGACCCGAGCGTAATGAAAAGACAAAACACTCGAGTCGGGACTAAAATATCCTTATGGAAGTTAAATCAGTCGTAAATAATATGAGTGTATCGGCGTCAGAGATGTTTACGGGATTTGACATCTCATATCCAGTGTCAACGTGCGTGCAATAACTTAAGAGATGTTACGGGATTTTCCATCTCTCAAGGATCCGTTAAACTATCTACTATGTAGTAATGTACGCTAAGTAGATAATGCCTATCAGTAATATAAAGTATCAAAATAGCGTTAAGGCGTTACCATAATCCCCCTTAACACATTTTTATAATGCCATAGTCTATACAGCACCGTAAGCCCCACCGTAAACTGGTGGTTATCAGAGGGTACCCCATAGGTATAACACAAAGCATAATGTAGTGGTCGCGAATAGGATAATCAGTATGACAAGGTACATGAGGCGATACCAACTAGGATACTAGTAGTTGCATGATCCAGACTGATGTTGGGCATAGCCAGCAGCTACCCCAACACCGCGAAACAACACTCCCAAATCAAGGGGTGCACCCAAATCGCATCACAAATGTAATAGATATGGTATCGAAGAAGTGTGTCCGCTAGAGATGGCGAACCTCAATGGCCCGGCGCGACTCCTGTTTTAGTCATGTCAGGGGTCATCCAGTATCGTTCTCTTTCTTCAGTCAACGCGTTCACCAAACCATCCACTTCATTCTGGATCAACACTCCGCGTATAATAATTATTAAAGTGGTTTTCGGTATCGACAGAGAGTATGTCCATATCCGATCCCGGTCTCTTTAATAACTACGTATTATTACACCGTTGGCTCTTTTATATTTCAAATGGATTCATAATTGATATCAAAATATCATATTCGCTTCAAAATCAAATCCATTTCAAATATCATCGTATTTATTCAAATGTAAGCTTTCGTTTCAAAAATCATTTTCCGCATCAATATCTCATTTCGATTTCAAAATCATTTCGAATTTCAATTTAGGTTGAAACTTCATTTAATCCAATTCGTATTTAAATTCAAGATTTAAAATAAACATTCCACTTTATTGACCAACTTAGAATTCTAGAAAATAGTTTTAAGTAGTTTAAAGTAGTTTTTTTTATTAAAATAGTTAAAATACTTAAAATATTAAAATGGATTTGAAATAGATAAATTTAGTTTAAAATAATCTAAATTGGGTTAAGTAGATTTAAAATAGATTAAAATAGTTTAAGTATTCAAAATGGTTTATATAACCGAGAAATTTGGAAAACAAAATAAAACAGCTTCAAAACCAATCCATTTCAATTATAACTTCCCAATTCAAATCAATTTCAATTTCCATTCTACCGATTCAATTTCGATTTCAATTTAAATCAATGTCAACTTTTACTTCAAATTAGTTCAATTTTACATTCACCTTTAATTTATTCAATTTCAATTTATATAGATTTGGAGCTTGATTTTTCAAAATATCAATTTATAATACTTAACAAAATTATCTTCCCATATTCAAATTTAAAACCCAATTACAAATATGATTCAATTTCAAGCTCAATTTCAAAATATCCTTTTATATCGCTTTTACTTAGTAATATTCAAAGCTCGAATTAAGGTTAAATCTTTAAACAACTCAATTTACGAAATTCAATCATATCCCGATTTTTAAATTCCAAAGTCTCCACTTTAATTGTTTAACCATTTCTTTTAACCAAATTTTACTTCAACATCCCAAACTCAATTTTCGATAAATTCGATTTCTATAAATTGATTTCTATTTATAACTTTTAAATCAAAACATTTAACTAAAGTTCAAATCGAGGATTTTAAAAATTATTAATTTAGCCAATTCGGTGTCCGTATATAATTTTCTATCCTATGGTCAAGTGATTATTTATTTCAACTAAATGTCAGGGATGAATATATATTACTCAAATCAAATCACAGTTTCATATGTATGCATAACAGGATATATATAAGCAAATAAACGTCCAAACATTTAAATATCAACCAATAGCATCCATCGAAATACGTCATCCAATAGACAATACAATTCATGGCAATTTCATAGTTATCAATGTCGGGAAATTTAATCGCAATTCAATTTCAATTTCAATTTAACTGTCAAATTTAATTTTCAACGATTAATTCGAATGACAATCTATATGACAATTAAATTCTATCAAACAATGACAAATAAAATTCATATCACTTCATAATATCAAATTTAACTAGCATAAAGATATTCAGAACATTGTGAGCGTTATAAAACACTCACCTTGATTTTCTGTTGTTCCAGCGCTTTATTTCGAATAAAATTAAACGAGCGTTTAATTTTACCTGAAATTTTCTCTGTCTCCAAACGATTCCAAACCAGTTTCATTTCGAAGCTCTCGTCATTACGATCGCAACGCAAAAATTCTCGCTCCAATCGGACCTCGTATGTGAGAGTTATACACTTTATAAGTTATCAACATTTAATTTATAAACAATTTTAAATTACATTTTAAACAAAGCATACCCACACTAATTGGCCCAGCCCAACTACAAAGCTCCTTCTCCCTTCTTTGCCAATGCCTGTACACGAACAGAGAGAACCCATCCCTGCGCGTGCACTTTCGATAGTGACACGGAGCACGGCTCACCCAATACACTTTCCGACGATGCCATCGAAAATCTCACGACAAACTCCACCTGCCCAGGTCCTAAAATCGCCGCCCAGACCTCCATAGACAAGTGCGACCGTGACCTCCTCACCGTACGCACGCGACTGTGCCAATGTCACTTTCACCAAACCACGACAGGCACCACCAAACTATGGCCCCACGTGCGCCCTTGTCTCCTGATCACGAATCCACCCTCTCCTCGAGCAAACTCGAATCCAAACATCCAGAAACCGAAACCCTAGTTCTATTTACCCACTGTCGATCTACACCAACGAGTGCCGCATCCATCGAAAGCCATATAGATCGAAGCTCAGGGCAAAACTTGATTTTTGAATTTGATTTCTCATTTTTCTATTGAGTAGATTTTTAGATATAGATTTTTGAAGTTTTATGTTGATATTTTCTTTACTGTCTGTGCGTGCCGAGCTTAATAAAAGGAAGGGAGTTGCCTTGCGTGTTGAAGTGGGAAAGACTATAGTGATTTGAAGTGAGATAAAGGTGCTGATGTGAACAAAAGGTCAAGTCAACAAATATATATATATACACACACACACACACACTATCAAACCGTCTCGAATACGCAATTCAAAATCTCGAACCCCCTAACGAGGCGTGCTGCTAGGCATTCATAATGCTATACCCCTATTCCGGACACAATGTTTCAAGCCCTAATTCGATCGTATGCGCGAGTTACGAAAATAAACGATCAAATTTAAATGAACCCAATTAAACGAATTTTTATGCGTTTCGGCTTGCCCCGGACAAACGGTAAATCCGATTGACATGAAATTTGAAATCTTACAATAATATCACATTACGGATCCGATGAAACTGGTTTCGTCGAAATCCAAGACCGTTTGAAAAATGACTATTTTAACTCGCCAAATTAATATTAAAATAATTCCAACGCGTTTCGAGCTGCCACGGTCAAACGACAACTCCGATTGCTACGAAAGTTGAAATCCGATAATAACTAACTATTACGGATCCAATGGAACCAGTTTCGTCCAATTCTGAGACTGTTCAAAATTTGGCTATTTTCCAGTCGATAATTAAATATTAAAATATTCAATTTTTACAAATTTACTTTTAATTCGATTTTAAAAGTTCTACAACATCATTCAAACTTTAATATGTTGAAATAAAATTTTACAAATCATTTTTAATCATATTAAACCCGTTATTCAATTTATCCAATAAATTCCAATTGTAAAATCTTATTAACTCTATTATAATCCCAATATAACTTACATTCACTTTGGAAACCAGTTTGAATCATATTAAATCAAATTTTAATTATTCACTCTATTTTCATATATTAATTTCAATATCAAATTAACCATATCAAATTCGGAATTTAATTATACAAACATTTGTAATATTAAATTTAAACAAATTTGATTATTCTTAAATCACTATCTTTTGAAATATTCAAAACGAATTAAAATTATAGAAAAAATATTTCCATTATACGGTTATTCAATTCCCAATATTAAATATTTCAATAAATTCCACATATTTAATTTAAACAATTTCGCTTATCCAATAATTCATTATCTTTTGAAATATTGAAATTGAACTTATAAGATCAACTTTTAAAACCAATTCACAATTTAGAACACTATTTTCATTTTACAGTTATTCAATTATTCAATAAGTTTTAAATATTTAATTTAAACAATTTACCTGTTCAATATTCAATATTTGATTTTAAATAGATTTTACTCATCAATCTATTACTCTATTATACCCAATGAATTCAATATTTATTATTATTCCAAATGACTTACAATTTTTTTTCTAACACAAACCACGAAATCTTATTAAATTAGCTATTTTAATTATCGAAATTTTACGGGTCGTTACATGTGTTGTATTCGTATCAACGATAGCTACGTAAAATAATTTGATTGTTGACTGTTGTGGACATTTTCGCCAACTACCTGGTGAATATGAGGAGTCAGGGAAAAAATCATCATTGTTCTGGAATAGGCTCAAACTAGTTTGGAATTATTCTTAAGTTCAAGATATGGACATAGGTCAAAATCTTGTCTCAATTCGAGCTATGGATTGAGAGATATGATCACCTTAAGATTTGTGAACCACCATCTCGTGGGGCCGATACTGGGATGCTCCACTGCCATTCAAGGTCGACAGTACAACAGCAAGCTAAGATCCCTGGTCCGATGACCGAACCAAAACTTTAGTTAGACACTTGCTTGGAGTCGGGGCTTGAAAATCTCGAGTCTTGCTTGGGGTCGAGACTTGAAAATCCAAAGCCTACTTGGAGTCGGCTGTATTACTGAACCAAAACATTGGTTCGGCGCTTGCTTAGAGTCGGGGATTGAAAATGTTGAATCTGCTTGGAATCGGCTAGATGACCCAACCAAAACTTTGGTTCGGCGCTTGCTTGGAGCCGGGCCTTGAAAATATTGAATCCGCTTGGAGTGAGCTTGATTACTGAACCAAAACTTTGGTTCGGCGCTTGCTTGCAGTCGGACCTTGAAAATCATGAGTCTGCTTGTAGTCAGCGCGATCACAAAACCAAATCTTTGGTTCGGTGCTTACTTGGAGGCGGGCCTTGAAATTCCCGAATCCGCTTGGAGTCGGTTGGATTATCGAACCAAAACTTTGGTACGGCGCTTGCTTGGATGCTTGAAAATCTCGAGTCTTCTGGGAGTCGGCGCGATTACCGAACTAAAACTTTGGTTCAGTGCTTGCTTGGAGTCGGGCCTTGAAACATCAGAGTCTGAGTCGGTTGGATTACTGAATCAAAACGTTGGCTCGGCGCTTGCCTGTAGTCGGGGCTTGAAAATATAGGGTCTGCTTGGAGTCGACCTGATGACCGAATCAAAACTTTGGTTCAGCGCTTGCTTGGAGTCAGGCCTTGAAAATATGGAGTCTGCTTGGAGTCGGTCCGATGACCAAACCAAAACTTTTGTTCTGCGATTGCTGGGAGTCAGACCTTAAAAATATGGATTCTTCTTGGATTATGTCCGGACACCGAACCAAATCTTTAGTTCGGTGGTTGCTTAGACTCAGGCATGGGAAATTTAAGGGTTTACTTAGAGTCAGCTAGGAGTAATACTACTTGGAGTCGGATGAAGGTTCGCTTGGGGCTCTACCCGGGTATAACTAATCTAAAAAAAAGTTGGAAATTTTCTTCATGGCATACTTCGGGGAGGTATATGGCAGTCATCAAAAGTGGAATAGCTTGACAATCATGCAAGGAAGGTTGAACCAAATCTTGGAGGAAGGAAGGTTGAACCAAATTCCAAATACTATATACTCGGCTGCGTCTCTCCATATCTTCATTCTATAAATACCGAGCACGTGGAATCATAAAAAAGAAGGATGTTGAAGGGTGAAGCTTTCAGCAACAATAGCAGACAACGTCAAGAGGAAAAATCTTAGTACTAATAGCATGTTTACTCATATTCAAAGCTTGTACTTGTAATCAGAGAAAGGGATAATAAAAGAAAAACTGTGGAATTAGGTGCATTCAGCCCGAACTACTATAAATTCTGTCTTTTTACATTTAATTCCTTTACATATTCTTTATTACAAACCACTAATTTTCTACCTGAAACATCCGCAACTAATTTTCATCAAACAGTAGCTACATACTACAAACAATATTTACAGCTCTGCAACAATGATTTGAGTGTTTGCCCATTTTTTGTGCAAAAATTTTGGTGCTTTCATTGAGAGCCGAACTTTCCTTTTTCAAAGATAAATTCTCTCTTTCTTACTTTTCTTTTTATTTTGAAACACAAAATTTCTAATCTTCTGACTTGGGATTGTCGTTTCTTCTCTTAGAAAACTCTCTTCCCTTTTCTAAGATCTAAAATCTATGTTTATTTTCATATCTACCATGACTATTTTAAATAAAACCAAAAATCCTCCTTTTCTCTTCAGATCTTAACATCCATTTTACAATATAGAGAAATTCTCTTGTCCACTTTTTATATCTTACTTTTACTGTCCATTAAAACTGTTTATTAGCTAAAAATGTCATCTCTTAGATCTAAAATCCTTAGATATTACTTTTGCTATGCCGGATCCACAAACACAAGTCCCTCAACCAAAAAGAAACATGTATTTATTTCTTAAATTTGAAATCGTTCTATCTTCTTTTTCTCATTTTAGATAAAAAACACTATTTTGACCAAAAGAAACACTTAGTCATTTTTCAGATCTAAAATTAACTCTTATTATCTTTCCATCTAGAAGCATTGCTTCCTTAACATAAGGAAACTGTCTTCCTCTTTTATATAAGAGGAATCTATTCCCCTAGTAAAATATAAAGTTACGGTTCTAAGAAAATCTTTTCTCCCTCCAAACTCGAAATCATTCCCTAATCTAAAGTCATTGTCTCTTTGAAATTAGAGTTTTCCTCGTTTTTCATTTCAAGTTTGTAATCACTATTTCTCAGATTGAGAAGTTGTGCCTCCTATCTCAAGATTCTCTCTTTATTTTAAGAGTTGGACCATCAACCCTTCAAATCTACAAAACCTCCCAATCTATTCTAAAAATTAATAATCTCTCTCGAAAAGTACAAACTCTCTAGGAAGGAAAGGAGAACAACTTCCCGATATGCCGCCTAAAGTGAGGTACCTCTGCTGCAAAGAATGCAACAGCTATCCAGATGTGAAAAAACTAGAAGACTAGTCTAATAACCACCTGGTGCTAAAAATTATCAAATGTTAATACGACATGGTTGTGATTGAAATCAGTAAACACTTCACTGCTTAACATGAGGCTTTGGTGAATAAACTCTTGACACGCTTAGGGCAAACATAAGTATTCGACTTCAACTCATAATACAAGGAAAATCCCAGTCTAGAGAACACAAGGGGCATTCCATATAAATAAACCCCAAGCACAACCTTTTTTCCATCCAGCATCAAATCAAAGTACCACGATTTGGATCCCACTGATGGATCGAAATATCACAACTTGAAGACTAAATTCATGATGATTAAATACTCAAAGTCTAGATATGGCAAGCATGACACTTCGTCACTCCTATCTCGCACGAAGGCATCACCAATCTAACACGTATCGGGGATGATTCAAATAATGTCAATAGCTCTCCTCACCTAGGGATATGTTCAACAAATATGAAAAGAGAAGGAGATAAGACCAAGATTACTAGTCCACCGTCTAGAAAAACAAAGAAATTTGAGTGTCCACTACAAATCTTTATAAGAGGATAACCTGGCCCCCTAGACACTTGCCAAGATCTCCTCACTTGCTAATAAACGACGATAAAAAGAAGGTACTATATAATTACTTTTCTTTCATTTTAATCAATCTTAAGCTATTATTAGGCTCTACCATCTACTATTGGATATCCATCCTTGGAAATAGGTGAAGGAAGGATTCGTAAATCCGTTTCATGTGTTGATCGACCCGAGGGTGCTTACACGCTACACGAAGTAAAGACAAAAAAATCAAACTAGCCTCTACAACTATGCATGACCTCTCCATTGGGACAGCAAGGCACATAAAGATGAGAAAAAATCACTGTCGGGAGTTTAGATAGATAGTCATCCAGAGAAGCTAGCATAGCTTGTAATACAAATACTATAGCAAAATGAAAGAGATACAACTCTCAGGCTCCGAAGCTCGAATGATCAATGATCAAAGAGAAGCCATCCATTTGAGTATGGTGTTACCTCAAAGGGTAAGGAAAAGGATGCAATGGAAATGACATCTTTCAAGAACTTGGATAACATAATAGTTTATACAGAAAAGCTTGAAAGGCCGAGCTTAAGATTTTCCAACATATTTGGCCCGTAGCAGAAAGGCGAGAAATGTCCTGAACCACCATCACTGCTCCGCATATCACAATTCAACACGAATCAGCGATATATATAGTAAACTGCTAGGATATTTCAGTCACCAACCAAGGTACTTGCTTCACCACTCCATCATGATCCAATAATCAAAAAACACAATTCAAATTGATTAAGAATTAAGGATCACAGGATGCACACTGGGGAAATCCACTATAAGTCCACCAAATTTGCCAGAGTCAACTTGACAAAATGACTTGATCAATGACCGCTAGGAGGTAGCATTAAAAAGCCAAACAAAAATCTTAGCCTGGTAGAATCCCCGTTATCAAATAGGGCACTTGTAGAAAATCCTTATGAGGAGCTCTTCGATCACACAATATGCTCGCATAAACATGTCATACGTATGACAATAGATGGTACTACGAAGGAGGTACCATAACAAACCTCTTCTTTCATTTTAATCTAACTTGGTTGTTGTCATTTCAAGATAATGCCATCGGCTCCTAGGTTGCACAGGGTCTTACAAAAATACCAAGCAAGAATTCCTATCCAAGAAAACATCTTAAACCAGGCATACTATACAACCTGGTACTTTGTGCCTCTTTCGAAGCGGTAGGTTTGGTCTAAACTACTCTTTCCCTTTGACCGAGATAAGAGACTAATGCATTCACTTAACACATATGCAGTTATACTCAATTAACATCTATGCTTTTATAACCACTACTTCTTTTGTGATTAGCACCCCAAATCACAAGCATGTGTTGGCAGCAGTGAAAATAAGATAGCCATGACTAAAGGCACTAGCCTAGGCAGTTCACTGCTAGCGACCGCCCCTTTCCATGGCAATGACATACCAGTCGGGCATCCCTAGCAATGACATACTAGTCGGGCATTTGGGTACAAATCTAGCTTGAGTAACTCAAAGAATAAATGCATTTGAAGTCTAGCGTGGATTGACTCATAACAGGAGTTGCCCTAGGCCATTGGGCAAGTTAAAGTTGTCAACAAAGACTTGCAAACACTAATTATGAAAAACTAGATAAATCCAAAGAAGCATGGGTTGACGAACTACCCACAGCACTACGGGCCTACCAAGCCTCCTATAAAACAGCAACATGACATATTCTATTTTCCTAAGCATACGGGGCTGAGGCCATACTTCCAATCGAACAGCTGTTCCTTTACATCGTAGGACATATTATAATCCGAAAGATAACAAGGAGCTTCTCAGCATGTCCTTAGACTTAATTGAAGAAAGAAGGAATAATACCGCTCTCAAGACCTCCGCATACAGACAGGGAGTGGCAAAACAATAGAAATCTAAGGTGAAGCCTCAAGAATTACAAAAGGGAGATACTATTCTCAAGCAAGTCTTTCCCTGACCAGGTGCACTAGATCCATTTTGGGAAGGACCGTTTGTGGTTCACAAGGATCTCCGCAACGAGATTACATTCCATCGACAGTTGATGGAAAAGGTTTTTGGGAAAGGAAGGAATCTCTAACACCTCCGCCATTACTTCACTCAGCTTGTAAAAAGCATATATCACCTGAAATAATAATAAAAAGATAGTGGACGTAGGCACATTCTACCCAAACCACTACAAAAGTTGATGTTTTGCTAAATTGTTTGTTTGATATTTTTCCTATTGCGATTAACGGCAAGCTCTCATCCGCAGCAGTGAAAGAAAGATAACCATGACTAAGGGCAAGAAAATAGCCTGCGTAGTTTAATGCTGACGATCGGCCCCTTAGCCAGCAATGATAAACCGATTATAAGCCACAGATTAGGCACGATTATGGCCTAGGAATTTTATCAATGGCACTTGGCTCGTTGGCAACTATGAACCGAAAATAAATCCCATGATTAGGGCATGATTGCAACCTGGGATAGCCCATAGT
Source organism: Allium cepa (assembly GCA_030765085.1). Classification (NCBI taxonomy): domain Eukaryota; kingdom Viridiplantae; phylum Streptophyta; class Magnoliopsida; order Asparagales; family Amaryllidaceae; genus Allium; species Allium cepa. Next base: position 308,985,233 of record CM060944.1, on the reverse strand, counting down.
TGACGATCGGCACCCACACTAGCCGGGCCACAGTAAATCAAATAGTACTCATGATATAAGCCATAATGGCCCGAGTAGTTACAGTGTGTGAATCCCGGCTCTAAATCTTAATTATGGCAATCGCAAAAGTTACACTCTCTTAGAACATAGATTGGGCTGAAAAACCATATGTCACCAAAATCCATAATCAGGGAAAGTAACTTACGTGCCATGAATCGTAAGTTTAAAAGGACTCTCTTGACGGAGAATATAGTTCGTTATACTTAAACTAGAAGCTTCTAACAATTTCTTTTAGTCTTGTGGCATTACATATAGATAGTAGAAATATGAATTCTACTCTGCCAACCATAGAAAGATATTCATTCGCTTCCACTCCACCAGAGGAAATAGAGCGTCGACTCAACTCCTTCAGAGATAGTGGAACATTAATCCAACATTGCCACAAGAACTAAAATATCCCTTCCAACCAACTTTTCTCAAGAAACTGTAAGGATTCTCCCAAATTTGAGCACATTTCTGGAACCTGAGAAAAACTCAGTGCAATGGTATGATTAACTTTTGTAAGATAAGCTAAATTCGATATAAAAAAATACTTGGGTACATAGCACCACCTCACCCCTTGATTATACACATACACTACCACTCAGTTTGGTAATAGCACATTGAAATCATGACCTTAAGTTCGCAAGTTTATAACATGTTCATGATACAAAGCAACAAGTTGTAAGAAGCAATTAAGAGAACTATACTGGGGAAAAACCTTGACAAATAGTAAGCACTCCTAAACGACTCTTAACGACATTATTGGGAAGTGCGTTGAAAGATGTGATAAGTTTTTATAGACTGCCATGTCCCCCAGACTACTCTCTAAACCCTAGAAAAAGGAAATTACTCTGATTGATATAGTCCCCGCTAAACATGAGTGTTACAATCTCTAACCTAGAAATGTTAGTCAATTTATTCCAGAAAACTATTTTATCTCAAATAACATGATATCTTTACCTAATAAATCAATCTAGGGGGCATGCAAGAAGACTCTTACACATTCCTATGATAAAATAAAACCCTAAGTAAAAATAAGACAATAACATTTGACTAATCCTAATGCAAGAATAAAATTCCTTGACCCCATAGTGTTGAAAGAGACCATTGGTTTGCAGGAAATAATAAACCGATACTAATCAAGGTTTCTAATGTCCAAAGATTATTCCAGCTAAACAGCATATACTGGGGGCATCCAACATCAGCACTTGGCATAACAAAAACCAGCAATAATGAATCACTCTTACCAACAATCAGAGTATGATTTCCAATCGAGCCATCCATAACTCACATGTTGCCACGACCATGACTTCGCACGAGAATAATAAAGTACTCCTAGTATGGACAATTCCTTGCAGACCCTAGAGAGAAAAGCCAATGTCGCTCTCTCAAAGATTGGTTTTTATAGTCTTGCGTTAGTGCCAAACCAGAATTTGGAATAAGTCGCAATTGCTAAACACCAAACACAAGCTTATGATTAGCACTGGTAATGCACCGGATCATTGTTTCGACCTTAGATCCTGCAGCCTTCCAACACTTTCGTCCGACCCCTTTTTGCACCTCGGTTCGGCCTTTTCTCATGTACCAGACCAAGTGGTTCGGATATCATCTTCCACTCTCGAACCAAATTATTTCAGTCCAATAAACTCCACTAAACCAATTCCATGGTCCGACTATCCTTGCTCCTTCACCAAGCTTCTCAATAACCCAACACGTATCCGTTAAAACGTACCAGCATTCTAGTCTGTACAAGTACACTAACGATTATCAAACCAAGCTATTGAAGAAGTTGGTAAAACTGATCATCACTTTACCAGACTATATGTGCACAAACCAAGTACACTTTATAAGGTATGACGATTGTAACCTAAATTTATATAAAATATACATATCTTTGTACAAACGTACAGGAAGAAGACACAAAACATGGGCTAAGGAAGTCATAACCAACATTTAATCGATAACACTCTACAACATCTCCTACATACAAAGTCCCTTCAATAGAGATTCTAAATCTATAACATTGATCAACGATTGATCTTGTCAAAGCATGCATAAGAGTGTAGAAAGGATTAGTAGAGAAATACACGAGCTTGGCGATCAGATGAGATGGTCAGGATAGCTTAATTCAACCACACAATGAACATAACTGGAGTACCGCATCTCAGATCCAAAGTCGATGTTGCAAAGTATACATTAGTTGGTCTACATATGGCAAGAAGCCTCAATGTAGGAACCGAAAGTCCAAGAAAAATAGCATCTTGTCGGATGAAGACTAATAGAAGATGACTTTAAAATTTTAGCAAGTCCTCCTCAGAATGAACAAAGTCCCACATCAAACTAGCAAAAGGAGGCTCATTGAAAAATTTGAGGTGAAGATGAGATATAAATATTCAGACATCAATATAACCATTGCTAGACTAAGAAGACGATCTTGAATTAAACAAAGAACACTTTGTATTCACGAAAGTATGCTTTGGGGGGCAAATGTTGTAGGCATTTTTGCCCACTACATGGTGAATATTTGGAGTAAGGGGCAAAATCGTCATTGTTATGGAATACACTCAAACTAGTTTGGAGGTATTCTTGGGATCAAGATATGGACATATGACGAAATCACGTCACAATCCGAGCTATGGATTGAGAGATATGATCATCTTAAAATTTGTACATCACCATCTCATTGGGCCGATACTGAGACGCTTTACCGCCATTCAAGGTCGACAGCCCTGTAGTAAGTTAGGATCCTCGGTCCCATGATCGAACCAAAACTTTTGTTCGGCACATGCTTGGAATCGAGGCTTGAAAATCTCGAGTCTTGATTGGAGTCGGGCCTTGAAAATCCGTAATCTGCTTAGAGTCGGCTGGATTACCAAGCCAAAACTTTGCTTCGGCGCTTGCTTAGAGTCGGGGCTTGAAAATGTTGAGTCTGCTTAGAGTTAGCCCAATGACCAAACCAAAGCTTTGGTTCGGCGCTTGCTTAGAGCCGGCCTTGAAAATATGGAGCTTGCTTGGAGTCGGCTGAATTACTAATCAAAACTTCGGTTTGGCGCTTGTTAGGAGTCGGGCCTTGAAAATCTCGACCCTGCTTGGAGTCGGCGTGATAACCGAACTAAAACTTTTGCTCGGCGCTTGCTTGGAGTTGGGCCTTGAAAATCCAAAGTCAGCATGGAGTCGGCTGGATTACCGAACCAAAACTTTGGTTCGGCATTTGCTTGAAGCCGTTGCTTAAAATCTCGAGTCTTCTTGGAGTCGATGCTATGACCGAACTAAAACTTTGGTTCGGCGCTTGCTTGGATTGGGCCTTGAAAATCTGGAGTCTGCTTAGAGTCGGTGGGATTACCAAACCAAAACTTTGGTTCAGTGCTAGCTTGGAGGCGAGGCTTGAAAATCTGGGGTCTGCTTGGAGTCGACCCATTGACCAAACCAAAACTTGGTTCGGTGCTTGCTTGGTGTCGGGCCTTGAAAATCTGGAGTCAGCTTAGAGTCGGTCCGATGACCGAACCAAAACTTTTGTTCGATGGTTGCTTAGAGTCGGACCTTGGAAATATGGATTCTTCTTGGAGTTTGTCCGGTGACCGAACCAAATCTTTGGTTCGGTGGTTGCTTGGAGTCAGGCATGCGAACTTTAAGGGATTACATGGAGTCAGCTGGGAGTAATACTACTTGAAGTCGGATGAAGGTTTGCTTAGGGCTCAACCTGGGTATAACTGATTTAAAAAAAAGTTGGAAATTATCGTCATGGCACAATGATACATCGGGGATTTCTTCATAACGCATTTCGAGGGTTCTTGGAAGTGTATGGCGGTCGTCAAAAGTGGAATGCCTTGACTATCATGTAAGGAAGGTTAAACCTAATCTTGGAGGAAGGAAGTTTGAACCAAATTTCAAATACTATATACTCAGCTATCACTCCTCATATCTTCATTCTATAAATACCAACCACGTGGCATCATAAAAAAGGACGATGCTGAAGAGCGGAGCTTTTAGCAACAATGGCCAACTGCTTCAAGAGTGAAAAATCTTAGTACAAATAGCATGTTTACTCATATTCAAAAATTGTAATCGTAATCAGAAAAGAAAGGGATAATAAAAGAGGAACAGTGGACTTAGATGCATTCAGCCGAACCACTATAAATTCCGTGTCTTTTTACATTTAAGTCCTTTACATATTCTTTATTATAAACCACTAATTTTCTACTTAATCATCCACAACTAATTTTCATCAAACAATAGCTATATACTATAAACAATATTTATAGCTCTACAACAACGATTTGAGTGTTTGCCCATTTTTTATGTATACAATGACGATTGGAGGTAGTTGAAGTTCACACTGAATTCGAACATCATTTGGATTCAGATGGAACCAGAATACATAAATGATAACTAGAATTTCGGTGAGTTAAACTCACCTTTTGGTTAACCGATATATAACTATAATGTTATATAGTTGATAAAAATTGTTGATTAGATGTTTGGATGATTTACTATTTTATCAGTTAGTTTGGATTTATTCCCACTCTTGGAGCGGATGACCTTATATATATACTTGCCTAGTAGAGAATTACCTGTAATATATGATTGTATACTATATGTGATGTAGAGGGACAGGTTGGACGGATCCAACACGATCCTCACCACCGTTGATTTTTCAGATATATATGTGCTGATATATATGAATTGTGATGAAAGGGGACAAGTTAGAGGATCCAACGAGATTCCTCGCCATTGTTGAATTATTTTCAATAATATTTCTGTTATATGAATCATTGAATAACAAACCTGTTTGTTTGACACTACTAGTTATGACATTGTTATATGTTCAAAACTTAAACCCTGTAGTGATAGAAAATTAATATCGATATTGATTAAGAGTTTGGTAGCTCTTGGCCTTAAATTAGTATTTTGAAATACTATAAATTTCTACTTTGGTTGGCTTCATTTTTGAGATGTGAAATGATTTTAAATCTGAAATTGGATTTCGAAAAATATATTTTTTAAAGGATTTAATTTCTATTTTACTCCAATCTTATTATCTGTCTTTTCTAAGTCATTTAGAAATGGTTTGAAGGATTGTTAATTTATATTTACTATTTTTTAAGCTTACTTATTTATATTTAATATTGTTTTTAAGAATATTTATTTATATTTAATATTGTTTCAAAAGATTATTTATTTGTATTTGATATTGTTTTTAATATTATTTATTTATATTTAATATTGTTTCAAAAGACTATTTAATTATATTTAATATTATTCTAAAAGTTTATTTATACTTAATATTTTTTTAATGTTATTTTATCAATATTTTGAAAATTTAATTATTTAAATAATTAATTTGGTTTGAAGTTAATAATAATGATTATTAATAAAAAATTGGAAATTAATTATTATTATTTATAATAAGGGTGAAGATTAATTATCATTGTTTTTATTAATAATGTTTTGAAATTATTAATTTTTATTTTAAGATGTTTTGAAGTTAAGAATTATTATTAATTTTCAATGTTTATTGTTAATAATTATTATTATATAATGGTATTTTGAAATAAACGATTGTTATTCATTCATAAATTTTCCGAGATTTATAAATAGAGTTTTATAAATAGACTTGGGTTTTATAAAAGGATTTTTGTAAATGGTTAGATATTTAAATAAAAATTATAAAAATGGGTTATAAATTTATGTAAAAGGGTTTTATAAGTAGTTTTTATGGATTTATAAAGAGTTTATAAATTACTTTTAGAAACGTGTAATAGGAGTTTATAATTATTTTGAGATTCATAAAAGAAATATAAAAGGTTTTTTGAGATCTATAAATGGGTTTATAAATAATTTAGAATTGTATAAAAATGATATCTTTCTCAGTTTTTGTGAATATACTTATACCTTTGAGATAGGTATATGGATATTTTTCCAAGTATTGGAAATAGAGGGGTCTATGGATAAATCTTTGTAAAGGTATTTTTATACAATCATTTATAATGTGATTTTAATTAATGAAAGGATTAATTTAAGAGGGTAGGGATTTCTTATGTGTTTAACCAATGTTGGTCTTCCCTATGGAATTAAATCCCTGATTTGGATGTTTGTTGTTCAATGGTTAAATAACCGACTTTTGAATTTGGATCCAAAACGTAACTATGGAAATATCTAGGAGAAACATGTAAGTTATATGGCACAGTCGTCTCTTATGATGCTATACTATGTGTATAAATCTTGTTTCGTTCTTCTAGGACAAATGATAAGGAAATCCGCCCACCAATGGTAAGGAGGTGATCTCTACTCTTATCTTTAACTGTTTATTTCCTAAAGAACCGGGGTTGAGTTTACCGAAAACTATCGAATGTTGTTTCGAAGAGACGGGGATTGGATATGTTATCTAAAAACCACTTCGATCCAACTCAAGAGTTTCAAAGTGATGAAATTTGAAGACGATGAGGACGAAGCTCTTTGAAGAACAAGGGTTGCTTGCTTGCTACTAATCCTGAGGGTGATTCCAAAATGGATGTAGTACAAGTAGTGCCTTCGGTTTTTTCATGTTCTGAACAACTTGTATGGATGAATGCTGGCATTGTATTGTTCTTGAAGGGCAGTGTTAGCATTCCAAGTGGGAAGTGCTATATGGAAGGTAAAACGTAACCTCAAGCCTCATCAATTGGGAATGACTAAAACAGGGAATATGCAACAGGACTAAGTGGGTCGCTCTTGTTAAGGTATGATCATCCTTTTCTAGAGTGGATATTATCTCTCATGTTTATGCTTCAACAAAAACGGCGATTGAATTCGGCACTACTAGTCAAGTGGTAGGCTAGTTCTGTGTTGGCAGGGGATCCTATTGAAGCGCTCAGTGTTATTTTATCTAGAGATGCACTGTGACAGGCGGTACCCTAGTAGCCCGGTCATTTTAGGGAATCCATTCTCCAATAAGCGTCATATGGATTAGTTTCTCCCAACTATACTGAAACTTGAGATGCAAGCATTTCCACTATATTCATATTTTAGTTTGACCCCTAGACATTATTATAATATCAATGGATTTTCTATAGAAAATGTTTTGGCTCGTAAGGTAAAAACGTATCTATGTTTATGTGCGATGTGACCTTACAAGATACCATTATTTAAAAGTTTTTGATAAACATTAAATTCAATTTGAGGTGTGTTTTCTCACGTAGGTTTACCAGACTGATTCGGACGTTCTTCCTTTTCAATGCTTGGTTCGGACCGTGCATATTTACAGATCGCTTTAGATGCATTGGAGCACAAAAGATAAGCAAGAGGCCTAAGACGTATCTGCTTATTTCTTTTTGTTCCACTATGTTGTCTGTTGGTTGTATTTATCAGCAATTGTAACGGGAGACTATTGTTATTATCCAAGATGAAATAGATTAGTGTACTTCGATTGATGTATATATGTTACATTTTTTAATTCTTTGTGTAAAGAATTGTTGTATATTATATATATTATTCACTGCATTGTGAGATTCTATGTTATTTTCTTCCTTCTCTTTCTTTCTTTCTTTCACCCTTGGCGATCGGGATATCTACATTTGATAACTCGACACGCAATACAGTGGACGTATTAGTGTCGATTTTCGAGGATCAAAAATTCCGCCTATTACATAAAATAACATATAAAGTATGTTACCTTACACTAATGATTTCAAATTATGTTTTAAATTTAAAACAATGCACGTATGTAAAGTTTATAATTTATTATGTATATGTGTGTGTTAAAATTAAAGTTAACAAATTTAAATCAAACCTTTAATTTAGAAAGGAAATAGAAGATTTGTGTTTTACATGAAAGTCAAAATATGAAATTTAGATTGAAACAACTTTTACTTTTATATAAACAATAATCAAAAGAACTATATTTAAAATAGTAGTCATATAATTTAAGAAACCATTTTTTAAGGTAAGTGTAAATGATCAATATAAATGATTTAATTATGTTTGTGCATACAAATGTTATAAATTATATCACTTAATGATATAATTTTTCGATCTAAATTATTATTTTTAAATAGTTTTCAAAACAATAATAAAAAAATACAAATTGGGAAAATGTAAATTCATTGAAAAAGGATTCAGATCTAAATTATATAAAGAATATCAACAATGATCAATTGAGATGAAGGATCTAAAATATATATCAACATAATGAACATATAGTCAATTGAGATGTAGAACAAAATAGGATCTAAATAAATCAATTAAATGAACATAAAAATATATAAGACATAGCATGTACAGAATCTAAACCATGTTAACATGGAAAACCTATAATTGAATCAAATTAGAATGGCACCTTATGATGTCGCTAAAAGTTTCATCTTGAATGATGAATGAAGGTCCAAGATTCGACTACATCAACCTCTAGTTTTTACAAGAATCAATAGAGATAACAACTATCTTTTATTTGATAGTTTGGATTTTATTTTTAGGATCTTTTGCATAGTGCCAAGGAATTTCGGCTATGAGAATGCGAAGAGAAAAAAGAAAGAAAAGTAATTTGTTAAGTGAAATCCTGGAATGACTGAAACAGATTTTGTTTTAAAGGAAATATTGAAGGCTTTCAATTCCTCCTTTAAAACTTTCCTTATTTAATTCCTCCTTAAATCTCATCAAATCCACCCCCTCCCTCTTCATATTTTCAATAGCGCATAGAATGAAGAGAAAAGGGAAAAAATTCTTTCATAAACGTAATTAAGTGGTCATAAAGAAGAGTAAAGAATGTAGATTCATCTTCTTCCTTTAATTAGTTCTTTGGATTTTCAAATCACATTTGAAACCTCTCTCCTCCCCTCATCCAATCATGCATGGTTGGCCATAAAAGAGGCACATAGGCCTTAAAAAATTCCTATAACCACTTCATATTTAATCAATTTAAACCCAACTTAAATGTTCTATCGATATCGTATATTGATATACGTATTTATAACTTTTATATATGCACTTTATTAAATATTACTATTATTCAAACAAATCAAGTAAAATTTAATAATTAATATTTCATAAATATTGTTAATTTATTTAACTTAAAACGACTATAAATTAATTAAATAGTGTGGTTTTATGGAGTATTCATCCTTACGGCTGTGTGACTTAAAGATTTTAATCTAGTCAGCAATTAACATAGAACAATTCGACTAATAATGTTCACACGTCACCTAAATTAGTGGTGTAATATTTTGGCTGAATTTATTGCATATATACCTTCTTAGTAAAATCTAATTTTACTTAATATAAGTGGTATTGGTAGGAATGGTTATTTACACCAAGTCAATTCATCAACACTATATCACATTAGAATTTATGGGATTTGGTTTTGGTGAAAGTTCCTACATCATCCACATTCAACTTGATCAGTCCAAACACTAAATCCTTAGTTTAATAAAAGAACAATTATTATTAACTATACTACTCCAGCTAGAGACTTTAATAGTTGACTTGACCTTGATAGTGACCTCATATAACTAAGGAGAGGAATTCTATATTAAACAATATTTCACTTCCAATGCTTCAACTCAGACCCATCTGTAATCGTTCAATGGGTGCCACACCATGGTTTAACTATAATCAAAGTGGAGTGTCCACATTGAAATTCAACAGTATTATCAAGTCTAGAGAATTGTATAATATCATCACTTTGAGATTCTCTGTTCGACGTGAGCTATATTAACCAGCAGAAAACTCTTGAGTGGGTCATTTAATAGTTATCGAATAACTACAAGCCAATAACCCCTTGGTACCCCTCAGCGATCATGAGCAATACATGGCCTAACGTTAGGAGAGCGTTATGCACTCTAGTCTCAATAGATGTATCGATATCCCATCTTGAAACAACTTGACTAGGAATATTTAAAATAATACGTTATTTTTAATGTGATAAAGCGCTCATAATTAAAAAAATTGTTACCATATAACATATCATTTAAGGATTTTCTATTTAATGTACTTTATATTTATTACTTAATTAATTGTATCACAATATACCGAGTACATAATCTAAAGAAAACACCTTTTATTTTAAATAAAATTAGTTATCAAGTCAGATACATGTAAAAAAAATTACAAAATTACCCTTAGAGCATACCCTTAACTCTACCAATACCAAGCTATGATGAAGAAAGCAATAGAGAGAATGGAAAAAAACTATTTCCTATCTCATTTAGGAAGAAGGTAGGCCTTTAAAAACTGACCAAACCCCTGAAAACATTTATGTCCAGGGAAGAAGATCAACTTAAATCTACTAGAGTTGTTGCTATATGGTTTCAAGAAGAGGCCTCTCGAATAGCTAAAGTGAGTCAACCCAAAAAGGTCCCAACTGTGAGCTCTGAAAAGTTAATCCTTGGTGGGCCTACTAAGGCTCAACTAGAAAGTAGAAGTGTTTATTTTGAAAACTCTGATCATTTAAGTATCCATATATACTAGAATACTAAATGATTACCATCGAAAACTGACTGAGCATGTGTAGAAGCTCCAAGTGGAGAGATTCGGTTCTCACATGCAACCGAGAATTAGAAAAATTGACCATTCTTTGAAATAATCATTAGAGTCCCTCTACAAATGGTATTCTTGTTTTGAAAATTGTCTTATGATGGATCTACTAATCCCAAAGAGCATATTGCTTTATATAAAATTCAAATGCAAGACATTCAGGTCTAAGACGAACTCAAATATAGATTCTTGTCGGCAACTATCATTAGACCTACATTGAAATGGTGTAGCGACCCGCAGTTCCGTACCCCTATGAGTTGATTGTAATCACTTTTGTTCAACCCAAATTCTACGGAAAGGCGAATAACTAGGGTAAAGAAGAAGAAAGATATAGAAGAAAATAAAACACAACACAGAATCTCAAAAACACAGCAGAACAAAATATAATACATAATAACAGATTTTATACAAAAGAATCTGTAACTTTTTTATACTTACAATCATCAGAATACAACAATCAATGCATCAATTTGGACAGTTATAGTAACTTGTCCTCATAGAGCAGAAATAAAACCAAGTATGAAAATACGTTTAAACTCCTCCAGCTCACCTCCTGAGCACCATAGCATTCTATCCTGAATCTGAAATACTTGGTCTAACTCAAACATTATAATAAAATAACACTCGAGTCAGTCTGGAAAACCAGCGTGAGAAAACACACTCAATTTGGATTATTAGAATTATCAAAATCCTTTGAAAAACCAAGGTATCTTATAAGACCGCGTCACATATTAACACGGTGGGTTTTTCCCTTACAATAACCGAACATATTTTATAGAAAATCCAATGCTATTATAATAGTGCCTAAATACAAGTACTTAATCAAATAGCTGAAATTGTTACATTAAATAAACTCCAGCTACTTCTACAAAAAAAACTGTAAGCTCATATTGGAGAATGGATTCCAACGAATGACTGGCCCACTGGGGTACCGCCCATCACAGTACACCTCTAGAACAATGTACCGAGGACCACGCGGGGATCCCCTGCTACACAAGAACGGCTTACCCCTAACCTGGATACACCAAATATGTTACCACCCCGGACGTTCCCACCCTTACTATCGTGCGCTCCTTCCATGCACAACCATATCCATAATAATTTGGTTTGCGAGGACATCTAGAAAAGTGATAACATACCATACTTAGGTGCGACCCACTTAGCCTTGCTGCATCTTCCCTATTTTACTCATTCCCGGTTGATGAGGTTCGAGGCTAAGCGTCACCTTTCAAGAATAATTTTACTTAGAATGCTCATAGCCCTCCAATGACGATGTTCTGATAGCATTCATCCATAAAGGTTGTCCTGGGTCTGGATAAACCGAATTACCATCTTCATCATCTTCATGGTATTCATTCGTAACGTTCAAACCGGGTCAAAGTGGTATTTCAATAATTAAATTTGATCCCGGTCTCTTTGAAACGGTAAACGAAATTGGCCAATATTGATAATCGGTTATTTAACTATCAATAAAAACATCCGTAAGCAATCATTTGGCCTTATTATAAATTTTTTTCCCAAAATATGTTTAAGTAATTATTTAAAATATCGAAAACACTTCTATACCATTAATAACTCATCTTTAGTTAAACAAATAATTTTCAAAGCTGATTTTAAATGTTAAAATTTATTAAAATAAATACTTTATATTTGAAATCTACTTACCAAAATATTCCGATCCTAACTAGTTTAAGATTTTCTAGTTTTAATAAAATAAATTTTCTTTTAAACACAAACTTAACTTCCTAAGATTTAAACCTCAATAACCAGCCCAACTTATGAATTCCTCTCTATTTCCATCACATCACTTCCATCCTGATTTTCCTTACCATTTTCGCTTTACGAAAATAAAGTCTACTATTTTTCTCACCCTTATTTCATATTTTAATATAAATACACTCTATGAACTTTATATTTCCAATTATCATCTGATATCGAATTCCTTTAATTATAAACATCGTTTATAGATTTTATAACCCTTTTGGTTTTGGCTTTTTATGAAATAAATCTTATTTATAAAATTCCATTATATAAATTCATGTATACCTCCGATCTATCTTTAATACTTATTTTAACTCCTTTCATATTACAACATAACATTTACAAACTCCTTATATAATAAAATTTTAAAATCTTTATTTAAAACCATTTACGAATTGTTTCGTACAATCCAAAATCAATATACATTATTCCGAATTCTATTTTCTTAAAAATAATTCAGTCTACCATACAAATAACTTTATGTATCAAAAATTCCTTAAATTCCTTAAATTTAAAAAATATATTTATGGTATTTTAAAAATATTAAATTTAGGCCAGTGCTACAACAGCATCCAATAATTTTCTATCACTACAATAATCTATAAAAGATTATCCTACACAATCCATATATCATAATATAAGAAATTAAATTTAACACTTTGAGGAATCCAGTTAGATCCCTCCAACCTATTTTCCTGCATCCATAAATGTTAATACAACATAAAAATACCAATCCCACTTTGAGGGCGATATCGCAGTATAAAGGGTCATCCGCTATTACGCAGGCACATAGGGTCTCATCTGCTATAATGTGCCGGAATATCACTCCAAATACTAGTGTATATATACAACTACTATATATATAATCACCCAACAGATAATTATATTTAATCAATCAAGTTAAGCATCAAATAATTTAAATTTTAAATTTTAAATTTAAATGCGGTAATAAAAAAGAGTGAGAAATTCTCGCCTTGATTTTTAATTTGTCGAATACTCAGATTTCAAACTAAATCGAACATCGTTCGATTTAATTTAAATTCCCAGCGAACTTCGAAAATTTTCAATCTGATTCTATTGCATAGATTTCAGCTGCGAACCACTCTTGACTCATTCTATGATTTTGAACCTCGCATAAATTTTATATGTATAAATGAAATTTGAATTAAACTAATCAGTAATTAACTTAAATTTATAATTTTTCTTTTTTTGTTAAATAAAAATACCTTCCTACCAATTCAAGTTTCCAGGCACATACAAGACCTCGACTGGTGTACGACCTCACCACGTCAACATCCGCCTTGACTGAGTAATCACCAATCATCGAATGCTAATCTACAACTCCACTTGCCTGCTGCCATCGACCACAGCCGCCTAGAACGACCACATACTGCCAAATTCACACGAACGCAACCCCAGCTCCAACACATACTTCGCCCAAAACGTTGCCGCCGACATCACTTACACTCCCAAAATCCAGCTTCTCAATCGCCTACACCATGATCCCCCATCGAAACTTGCCATGTCGCGCATCTAGAACACCTCACCGCCGTCACACCCATGCGTGTGCACCTCCTCGCCATCGTGACTTGAACTCGAGCTCAAAATCCTCGCATCCATCAATCGCGCTCATGTGCGTTCACGATTTACTCCTTAGGCGATTCGATTTGTGATTTCATTTCTTCTTATTTTTTTATTTTTTTTTTCCATTTCTATTTGAAATAGGAACGAGAAAAATGGAAAGGGGATGAAAGAACATGAAGGTGATTTTGAGCTCGGCCATTCTTCTTTTATTTGTTTCCTTTCATTCGAATTTATTGAAATGGAAAGAGAAAGTTGCATGGGTTAAGGAAAAGAGTGATTTGAGATTTTGGTGTTTGAGTAGGTAAAGGTAAGGTGATTGACTGAAAGAAAGGGTGGTTGATGTGAATATGTCAAATATATATATATATATACATACATATATATATATATATTTTATAAAATTTCAAACTGTCACATTTACGTAACTTAAATTATCGAACCCCTATCGAGGCATGCCGCTAGACATTTATAATGTTATACTCCTATTTCAAACGCAATGGAAAAGGTTTCGAGTCCTAATTTGATCGTATGGAAAAGATAGCTTTTTGGATCCAATTATTATATTAAATTTTCGATATTAATTTCAACACATTTCTATCCGATATGATCAACTGATAATTCCAAACACCATGAAATTTTAAATTCGATAATAATATACTATTATGGATCTAATGGAACTATTTTCGTCGAATTCCGAGAATGTGCCTTGGAAGGCTATTTTTAAATTTTAATTTAAACGAGCTATTTTTAAAATTGAACATATCACTTTTAAATTCAATTTTAAAACTTATATTATCTTCATTATTATTAATATATATTTTACAAGCCTTTAAATTATTTTTATCAAGATTAAAACTCAAGATACAAAAATTTAACCAATACTCAATCATAAAATTTAATAATTAAATTATCCAATAAATTGCTACATTTAAATTTTTAATTTATTTTATATTTAAGCCCAAATTTTCATATTCAAAATGAATCTATAATTCAAATTCAATATTTAAAACAATTTAAATATCCCAAATCAACTTCCAAAAATCCGGGTCGTTACATTTCTCCCCCTTAAAAAGAATTTCGTCCCAGAAATTGCTAAGGCAGGAAAAACGCTCCAACCCATTAACTTATCAAAATCCACTTAGTTAAAATTTGATATCCATTTCTCTAATCTTTTATTTTTTTCCCAAAACAACTAGTTTTCAATTCTAAACCGAAAATTCGTATTTCAATTTCAATTCAACATCAATTCGTCGTTAACAAATATTTTCCAATTTTTTTTTCTTTCAAAATTTTTCTAACCCCTAAATTTTCGAAATTTTTTGGCAGAGTCTCCTTTGTACGGAGGTCCATTTGCAATATGACAAGTGATATAAATAAATATACATCAACCCATACGGTTGAAAAATCAGAATATATAAAAATATTTTATATTTTCGCGTTATTAAATTCGAAAACATACATTATTTAGCGTTTTTAATCATTTTTAAGCGAGCCTTTACTTCAAAAGCAATTTTGCAACCCCAAATCTAGCCAAATAGTCCCTCTGTACCTTACTTACTAAATTTAAACACGTAAGTACAAAAATATGAATTTTAACAACATTTCATTTACTTAAATAGTTTAAACATATAGTTATCATAAACCAATCACACTAAACATGTATTTACAAACAATTATAAGGTTCCAACACCAATTTAATTACTTCCAATCAATTTATATACCATTTGATTCAATTTACATAATTTACTACACACTTTACATGCATTCAATTTATTTTATACTAAACAAATTCATATCCATTCCAAATTGATTAAAAATATATTTATTCACGTTCTATTTATTTATAGAATTTTATATACTTCCGTTTACGTCGAACAATGATTTTTCCATGCTAATTCGGCGCTATTCATTCAATAGAATAACCATTTTAGCCTATAACCATTTTAAATTGTTCCCACGTCAATTTATATTCAATTCTATTTTATTTCAGCTTTGTTCAAAATCAGTTCACTTACATTTCATTCATAACCGCTTTCATTGCTTTCAAATCCATTTTACTTAGCTCGGAAACATTTCATGCTAATTTATTCAATAACGATTTAATAAATTTAATTCAGCCAAGCTTCCATTAAAATATTAGCCCAAGTTAATTTATTTACTTCAAATTATTTCAACCCATAACTTAAGTTTATTTTTCTGGGAAACAATTTCCAATTCAAATTACTGATTTGATTTTTATTCAATCAATTTTCATTCCGTTTACTAATTACTTAGTTCATTCATCCAATCCACCTCAATTTTCATTCCGTTTACTAATTAGTTAGTTCATTCATCCAATCCACTTCAATTTTAATTCCGAACTTAATTCATTAAAATAATATCTAATGCCATATTTAATTCATCCATATTCAAACTGGATTTATTTGCAACTCAACCCATTTCTATTTCCATTCAATTCCATTTTATTCGACATGTTTTCCAATTATATTTAATTCACTTACAATCTAAGTTGAATTTTATTTATAACTCAAGCTTCATTTCCAAAATTAATTTTAATTCATAATCCAAATTTAACCTAACCAATTTAAATTCCAACTTCACACTCATCTAACTAATTAGTTATCTAATTAGTTCACTGCCCTTTTTATAATTCCACATCTGATTTTTACTTCAAAAATCACTTCATTTAATTTTCTCAAGTTCAAATTCCTTTTATAATTCAAGTTTGGATTTAATTTCCTTTACCAACATATCAACAATGTTATTATGGGTTTTCTATCTCACTTTTTAATTTTATAAGTCACACACTTATTTTTTACATTTCCACTAATTCTATACCCAAATATATTCACTTTTTATTTTTAACTCGAGATTATGCATTCATTTATAGCTTAAATATATTTTTATTTCGTTAACTTCAATTTTTATAAGATATTCGGATTTAATTATTCACAATTCCTATTCTCCACTTGAATTTTATTTCATTCAAAATTTATCCATATGGTTATATAGTTAGTTCACAACTCGAAGTATATAATTTTCTTCAATTCAATATTATTTATAATCCAATCCAAATTTTATAACTTATAGTTACATAGTCACTTTATAATTCACATTTACATAATTTAATTCAATTACATATGATTCAAATCAAACTCACCTTTTTATTTACATTTTAGTTCCCTTTAACCAACATTCCAAATCCAAACTCGGGTTATTCATACTCAAATGTATTTCACTCCAAACCATTTTATTTTTAATCCATTCAATTTAAATCAAGGGTTCAATTCCAATTTCTAATCTTTCCACTTCCTTATTTATATACATATAGCAATTTATTATCCCAGCTCCCAATAAATTTATTTAACTTCCCTATGTTAAATTCAATCCATACAATTTTATTTTAACTTACTAAAGTTAAAATTTATTTTCCAAAACTCAAATTCCATACTTTCCTTTATTATTGAAATTATCCCCTTTTTTAAAAACCCTGATATATATTTTCAATCACTTTGGAATCAAATATATATATATATATATATATATATATACTCATTTTGGTTTAACAAACCACTTCCTTTGAATTTTAAAATCAACCTGGTTTTACCCAAAACAATTCCTTTTTGGAATTTTCAAAACAACCCTTGTTTTTACCAAAATTCTCCATTTTAATTCATTGTGGTAGCAATCCATCACTTAGAAACTCAAAAATGAATATTGATGATGCGGCCGTCATCATCAGAATTATTTTCCAGTGACTGAAGTGAGTTCAGTGCTATATTACTTCCAAAAACCATTTACAACTATTTTCTCTTTAAAATATCTCTAAAATAATATTAGTATTATTTACCTTCAAACACTTTAGAAAATACTTCCAAAAATCTCTGGGATTTAATTTTTCACACTCTCGTTTCAATCAAGTCTTAGTTTTAATTCAATTGTATAATCCATACTTATACAATTCCATTTGGTTATATATAACCAACTCTAGATTTTATAATCTTGTTTTGGTTATAACACCCAAACATATCAATTTATAGTATAATAATTTCTAGAAAATTATTTCTTTTATATCAAAATTTCATTGGGTAAAATTATTCCATTTACCGACTACAAAACCATACTATGTCGAATTACTCTATTCAAGTGTTCAAAAACTTCTATCGATTTAGTGGCGTCCCCTACTCGAACAGAATTCATATACCAACCAACAAATAAGCCAACACAATATAAAACCATTTATATTCACTAACAAATACGTGCCCATATCTATTATTACACTCAACTCATTTTAGAATACTACTGACTCCATCTCTAATGAGTAATTCCCACCAGAGCCAAGGTTCTTGTTTAACCTTCAGTTTTAATACCAAATATAGTGACCCGCAGTTCCGTATGCCTTTGAGTTGATAGATATCACTTCTGTTCAACCAAAATTGTACGGAAGGGCGAATAACTAGGGTAAAGAAGAAGAAAGAGATAGAATAAAATCGAACACAACACAGAATCTTACAAACGCAGCGGAACAAAATATAATACATAATAACAGATTTTATACAAAAGAATCTGTAATTTTTTTACACTTATAATCATCAGAGTACAACAATCAATACATCAATCTGGACAGTTATAGTAACTTGTCCTCATACAGCGGGAATATAACCAAGTATGAAAACACGTTTAAACTCCTCCACCTTGCCACCTGAGCTCCATCGCATTCTATCCAAAATTCGAAATACTCGGCCTGATCTGAGCATTATAATAAAATCACACTCAATTTGGATTATCAGAGTTATCAGAATCCTTTGAAAAACCAAGGTATTCATAAGACCGTGTCACACATAAACACGACGGGTTTGTCCCTTACGATAACCAAAAATATTTTATAGAAAATTCAATGATATTATAATAATGTCTACTAAAATAGTTACATTAATTAAATTTCAACATACTAGGCTTTACAAACAAAATCATAAGCTCGTATTGGAGAAGGGATTCCAACGAATGATTGGGCTATTGGGGTACCGCCCATCATAGCACACCTCTAGAACAATGTACCGAGGACCATGCGGGGATTCCTTACTACACAAGACCGGCCTACCCCTAACCTGGATAGATCGAATATGTTATCACCCCGGGTGTTCCCACCCTTACTATCGAGCTCTCCTTCCATGCACAACCATATCCATAATAAATTGGTTTCTGAGGACATCTAGAAAAGTGATAACATACCTTACTTGGGTGCGAACCACTTAGCCTTGCTGCATCTCCCCTATTTTAGTCATTCCCGGTTGATGAGGTTCGAGGCTAAGTGTTACCTTTCAAGGACAATTATACTTCGAATACTCATCGCCCTCCAATGATGATGTTCTGATAGCATTCGTCCATACAATTTGTCCTGGATCTGGACAAACCGAATCATCGTCTTCATAATCTTCACGATATTCATTCGTAATGTTCAAACCAGATCAAAGTGATTTTTGGATAATTAAATCAGATGATGGTCTCTTTGAAAGGATTAATGAAATTGGCCAGTATTGATAATCGGTTATTTAACTAGCAATAAAAACATCCATAAGTAACCATTTAGCCTTATTATAAATTTTTTCCCAAAAATATTTATTTTCAAAATATCTTTAAAAGATATGTTAATTCCTTCAACATTTGAAAACAATTTTTCAAATACTTAAATCCGTAACATGATACTTCCAAACATCTCAACACTTAGGAATATTCCCAAATTCCTACTTTCTATACTTAGGAATATATTACAAGTCTTATTTTCCAAAATTATTTCAATACTATCGTTTCAAAGGATTATTCCATAACTTATTCCAAAGATCTCCAGAATCACAAATAAATTTCCTCTCCTCAAAATCATATCCTTTTATAAGCCCCTTTTTCGAATCTCGAGAGAATTTATAAAATAAATTTCTCAATTACTTTAAAACTCTATACATATAATAAGTATTTATAGATTAATAACTTATTTTTAAAATATGTTTAAGAAATTATTTAAAATATCGAAAACACTACTATAACATTAATAACTCATCTTTAGTTAAATAAAATTTTCAAAGCTGATTTTAAAAGTTAGAATTTATTAAAATAAATACTTAATATTTAAAATCTACTTACTGAAGTATTCCAATCCTAATTAGTTTAAAATTTGTAGTTTAAAAAAATAAATTTTCCTTTTAAACACAAACTCAACTTCCTAGGATTTAAAATATATTTTTAAAACCTCAATAACCAACCCAACTTATAAATTCCTCTCGATTTCCATTACATCACTTCCATCCCGATTTTCCTTAGCCATTTTCACTTTACAAAAATAGAATCTACTATTTTTCTCACCCCTAATTCAGATTTTAGTATAAATTCATCCTATGAATTTTACATTTTCAATTATCGTCTGATATCGAATTCCTTTAATTATAACGTCGTTTATAAATTTTATAACCCCTTTGGTTTTACCTTTTTATGAAACAAATCTTATTTCTAAAATTCCATTATATAAATTCATTTATAACTCCGATCTATCTTTAATACTGAGTTTTACTCCTTTCATATTATAGAATACCATTTATAAACTCGTTTATATAATAAAATTTCAAAATCTTTATTAAAAACCATTTACGAATAGTTGCATACAATCCAAAATCAATATACATTATTCCAAATTCCATTTTGTTAAAAATAATTCAATTTACTATATAAATAACTTTATGTATCAAATTTCCTTTAATTCCTTAAATTTGAAAATTATATTTATGGTATTTGAAAAATATTAAATTCAGGGCAATGCTACAATAGCATCCAATAATTTTTTATCACTACAATAATCTAGTAGTATGGGCCCATGCTTCGCACACGGGATGTTTGTGTTATTGTATACGTTGATATTTTGTTTGAGCGCAAATATGTAAATGAAAATCAGTGGCATTTTTTGAATTTCAAAAGGGAACCGAGTAAATTAGTTCAACGAATTTTCTTTATTAGTAGTAGAGGTAATAGTTTATCCAACACAATCCATATATCACAATATAAGAAATTAAATTTAAAATTTTGAGGAATCCAGTGGGATCCCTTCAACCTATTTTCTCGCATCCACACATGTTAATACAACATAAAAATACTAATCCCACTTCGAGGGGGATATCATGGAATAAAGGCTCATCCGCTATAATGTGCGGGAATGTCACTCCAAATACTAGTGTGTGTGTGTGTATATATATATAACTACTATATATATAATCATCCAACAGATAATTATATTTAATCAATCCAATCAAGCATCAAATAATTTAAATTTAAAAATTTAAATTTAAATGCAGTAATCCAAAAGAGTAAGAAATTCTCACCTTGATTTTTAATTTGCTGAATACCTAGATTTTAACTAAATTGAACATCGTTAGATTTAATTTAAATTCCCAGCGGACTTCAAAAAATTCCAATCTGATTCTGTTGCATAGATTTCAGCTGCGAATCACTCTTGACACGTTCTATGATTTTTGGACCTCGCATAAATTTTATATGGATTAATAAAATTTGAATTAAACTAATCAGTAATTAAATTAATTTTATAATTTTTCTTTTTTTTTCTTAATTAAAAATACCTCCTACCAATTCACGTTTCCAAGCACGTACAAGACCTCGACTGCTGTACGACCTCACCATGCAAACATCCGCCTTGATTGAGTAATCACCAATCACTGAATGCTAATCTACAACTCTAAGTCATCCTCAAACACAACAAAAACCTGCACCCAAAATGACACGGTAGTCCCCCTTGCCTGCCATCGCCGACCATTGCCGCTTGGAACGACCGTATACTGCCAAATTTAAACGAACGCAACCCCAGCTCCAACACGTACTTTGCGCTAAACTGTTGCCGCCGACATCACTTGCACTCCAAAAATCTAGCTTCTCAATCACCTACACCATGATCCTCCATCGAAACTCACCCTGTCGTGCACCAAGAACACCTCGCCGCCGTCACACCTATGTGTGCGTACCTCCTTGCCATCGCGACTTGAGCATGACCTCAAAAACTTGCATCTACCAATTACACTGACGTTCATTCGTGATTTACTCCTTAGGCGATTCGATGTATGATTTCATTTCTTCTTCTTACATTTTTTTGCCATTTCTATTTGAACTGGGTACAAAAAAATGGAAAGGGGATGAAAGAAAATCAAAGTGATTTTGAGCTTGGCCATTCTTCTTTTAATCTGTTTTTTTTCGTTCGAATTTATTGAAGTGGAAAGAGAACATTATGTGGGTTAAGGAGAAGAGTGATGTGTGGTTTCCATGTTTGAATAGGTAAGGGTAAGGTGATTGAGTGAAAGAAAGGACGGTTGATGTGAATATGTCAAATAAATAAATAAATAAATAAATGTGTATATATATATAATACAAAATTTCAAACCGTCACATTTACGTAACTTAAAATCTCAAACCCCTATTTTTGGATTGCCAAAAGTATTATCTTCAAACATGATTTTGACAAGATTGTCCTACGAGAAAGTGTTCTTAAACCAAGCCAAACCCACATCTATAACCTCAATGATGAGGGATCCTTTCCACTAGGATAATGAGGTTTATCATTTAAGATTGGTTTTGCTTCACACTTCAAATATGCAAAATAATCTCCATGTTGCTGGATGTCCCTTTCATGTATAATGCCTTTTCGGAAGGTCTGCTATTGATGTAATCGATGGGAATGTTTCCACAAAGCATCTGCTACGTTATTCCCCAATGAGAGTAGTGAGGGTTATGCCAAAGGAGTCTCTAGGCAGCTGTATTATGCAAATATGAATATGGTTATTAAAGGAAAGAGTTTAGTATATGTAATTGGTGGTAAAACAAAAATGGTCATGCGTCCCTTTGGTTGTACAGCTGATAGTGGGGGGCCGATTAGTTGAATATACAAACATGCAAGGAAATGTTGCTTTTGTTAGAGATGAAGTTGGAACACTTAATAGACACTCTAACTCCAAAGCTACTAGGTTTAAAATAAATTATCTAAGAATTCCATGAGATGTGAAGATACCACCATTAGAAGACTTATCGAGATCCCTTACTATCGAGGAGGGTTTGTTGATATTCAACTTAGATAAAGTAGTCAAATTCTTAGTTGAAAATGAAAAAAAAAATTATAGTATAAAAGAGATTCCAAAGGAAAAGGACATTGAACTGGAAATAGATCTAAGAATTGAATTGAGAGAGCAAATAGTTGAAACTCTTGAAGAGATATGTATCGATCTAAAGGAACAAACCAAAGTCGTTAAAATCTAGGCTTACCTTCATCCATCAATTCGAGAGGAACTTATAGGTTTCTTGCAAAATAGGTCAGATTTATCTTATGGTCCTATGGTGATATGATTAGGATAGACCAATCATTTATATGCCACTGTTTAAACATTGATCTGAAATATACTTCAGCGAGGAAACAACCCCGACCCTTGGATAAAGTTTGATATACTTCATGCCCAGACGAAATGGAAAAATTACTGAGAAATAATTTCATCAGAGGAGTCCAATATTCGAAATGGATACTGAATCCAGTAATTATAGAAACCAAATGGAAGGAGGAGAACTTGCATATATTTTATTGATCTGGTCAAAGCTTATCCAAAAAGATTGCTTCCTTTGTCAAGAATAGGTTTGCTAGTTGATGCCACCAATGGGCATCAAATTCTTTCATTTATGAACATCTAGTCTTGCTACATCAAATCCCAATGTTTAATCTAGAAAAACAATGTACAAGCTTCTCCACTAATATGAGACTTTTTTTAATATAAAGCCATGCCATTCGATTTAAAGAATGCCAAAGCTATATACCAAAGATTACTTAATCGAATGTTTGCAATAAAAATATGCCAAAATATGGAAGTGTATGTAGATGATATGCTAGTAAAATAAATGCTATCTAAGAGCCATGTTTGGCCCTTGCTAAAATGTTCGAAGTTCTTTGAAAATACCGTATGAAGCTGATTCCTCAGAAATGCTATTTTGGAATTCGATTTACAAAATTCCTGAGCTTCATGGTAGGTGCTAGAGGGATAGAAGTCAATCCCAAACGTATAAAAGCAATTACTAATATAAGAGCTCCAATCAACAGCAAAGAATTATTGAGTTTAAATAGAAAGATCGTAGCCCTTAACAGACTCATAAGACTTTCAACTGATAAAGGCATTCCTTTCTTCAGCCTGCTGAAGAAGCATACTTACTTTGTATGGACTCTTGAGTGCCAAAATGCTTTTGAAGATTTACAGAAACATATTAGTGAGTCTTTGGTCTTGTCCAAGCTAATAGACGGAGATGACCTTTTTTTCGAAATAACCGTTTCAAAATAAGCAGCGAGTTCGAATCAATAAGAGAAGACAATGCGGTTCAACGCCCTATTT
This sequence comes from Allium cepa, assembly GCA_030765085.1. Lineage (NCBI taxonomy): Eukaryota > Viridiplantae > Streptophyta > Magnoliopsida > Asparagales > Amaryllidaceae > Allium > Allium cepa. Next base: position 308,960,928 of record CM060944.1, on the reverse strand, counting down.
ATTATATAAACAAAACGCTTAGCCTAGCAAGTATTATCCAACAATCATGAAATTAGCTCGTTTCTTAATACTTACAACTATGAATCTTTAGCCTTACTTTCACACTCATCCTATCAAAGTTCTTACAGGGTAACCGTTGCATCTAGTATTCAACAAACCCAAGGCCTTAGGAAAATCAAATGGGCTACAGAACTCAATCATTATAAAACCTCTTACATTCCTAGAACTTCAATTAAAAGGAAAATTGGATGACTTTATTTTTGAATGTACAGGTTTCGATGTCAGGACCTCAAATGATAACAAAGCCAAGCAACTTTCGTGGCAACTTTATATTGATGGAGCCTCCAATGAGCAATGGGTAGGAGCTGACTATGGGTTGTCCACTTTAGAAAAGGATAAAATCTATTGTTCCATAAAGCTTGCTTTCTTGGTCACAAACAACATGGCAGAGTATGAATCTTTAATCACTGGATTAAAGATGGCAATCTTCATCAATGTTTAAAAAATCAAGGTAAACTAATTGTTAGCCATGTTCTCGACAGTTATCAGTCCCAAGACTCGAGACTCTACTTATATAAAAATAGGTAAAGTAACTTCTCAATGCTTTCAAAAGCTACAACATCATGAATATCCAGCAAGATCAAAATGCAAGAGGCAATACGTTAGCCAAATATGGATTCTCTCCGGATGTTCCAAAATACAAATTCATTCTAGTAGAGGTTCTTGAGAAACCTAGTATACAAGTGGAAGCGAAAGTTTTGGTGATAACTCAAGCTCAAGCAGCTCGAACCGAAACCCTATAACCAATAGCGGCTGAAGAAAATTAGACGACTCCATACATTCGACATCTAATTGATAATATTTTTCCTTCAGATTTTGCTAAAGCTTGACGTGTAAAGTATAATGCTCCTAAATTACTATCACGGATGGAGTACTTTATATATGAGTTTATTTAACATCCTATTCTCGTTGTGCGACCATCAACGAAGGCAAAAAATTATTAGAAGAAGTCCATGAATGCATATGTGGAGATCATTGCAGATGCCAAAAGTTGGCTAGGGAAATACATAGATTAGGTTTCTACTTGTCTACATTGAATCAAGATGCATTAGAACATGCAAAGAAATATGATGAATGTTAATTCGATGCTACAATTCCAAGAGCTCCATCAGTGAGTTAATTCTAACGATGAGTTTATGGCCGTTTGATATTTGGAGCATTAACCTTACAAGTCTTCTTCCAACTATAAAGGAAGGGGATTGATTTGCAAAAATGACCATTGATTACTTCATAAAATGGGTCGAAGCCAAACCCTTAGCAACTATAGTGCCACATCAAGTCGTTAACTTTGTTATGAAGAAGATTGTTAGCAAATTTGACCTTTGGTTTAAGATTATAAACGATAATGGCACATAATTCAAAAGCTATAAATTTGTAGAATATTGACGTGATACTGGAATTATCTATATTTTCTCTTTAGTGGATCATTCGTAGGCCAATAACACCATAGAAGAAGCCAACAAAAAAAGCTTGCTTAAAAAAAATGCTTGAATAAAGCTTAATGAAACTAGTAAGATGAGTACTTTTCGTGTTATGGGGCTTATAGAACAAGCTCTAAAATGTCAATGTGGTAGACTCCCATTTGTTTTTTATATGGCTATGAAGCCATACTTCCAGTGGAACTTGAGATAGTGTCCCACCTAGACTTTATTATAATGCCCAACAACATAAGAACTCCCAAACAAGTCATTAAATTTCTTTCTTGAAATCCGAGACTAAGATACTATAAGAACAACATAATACATTCATTGAATGACTCGATACTACAATTAGTAGTTCAGACCTAAAAGTTTGAGGAAGATGATCTCATCCTTAAAATATCATGTCAAATACTAAGGATACAACTAATGGATCTCTCGACCCAAATTGGGATGGACTCCTTATAATTAAAGTCATCATTCCACCAAATGCATATCAACTAAAGTGGCCAGACGATGGCATAATCTACCAGACTTGGAAGGCAGAGCACTTAAAGCCACACCATAGCATAAGCCTTCTATATGCGGGAGTTTTAATATTGATTAGTCATGATCAAGTAGTATCATGCATAAGAAAGCTGAAACATTTATAGGTGGTTAGTCATGGTCAAGGAGTACCATGTAACGATAAAGATTTCAAGTGTATCAACGTTTTTTGTAATTCTGAATATATCAAATATTTAAGCCACGATCAAGAAATATCATGCTAGTAAATACAATTTTGAACCGTTTTTGAAAATATCAAAGTTGTTAGTCATGGCTGGGTAGTGCATGGAATAATAAAGACCTGGATGCATCTAATAAAAAGCCTTGGCCAAGTAGTGCCATATATGATGAGCGATGACTGAGTATATCATGCAATTATTGGCACAAGGCTCCCACTAATAATTCTCTGAAAGAAATAATTATAAATTCAATCTCGATGACCAAAGCACGTTATCAACGAATTTAATAAAATAAAATTTTGCCACAAGGCTGGCTTACTTCCACATCAAACTATTTCCACTTATTTTCATATCAAGCTGTCTTCAATCTATATTGCAATCTTTAGAACTAACGCCGAATCCTAAATTGATGTTGTTTTTTTATCACCACAGCCTTAATAAAACTGCAATCTATTTAAGCAGTGACTTGGAGTCTTTTGGCATAGGTTGTCTTAAGTCTTTAATCATAAAACCATCTTAGCTTGAGCCTCAAATAGAAAAACTTACCTGTAGGGATGCATATACATGAGACTATTACTCCTAGAAAGGTCGTATATTTTTCTATTGTTCATCCAGTAAATCGATGTACACCGACTTGACAAACCATCGTAGTAATTTGGAGGATGATTATATAACATAGTAAATAAAATCACATTTATGGTTAATTCAACATTTCAAGTGAAAGAATTTTATCATAATATTTTAAAACTGACAACTAATCCAAGTAGTAACACTCAAATAATGGATTGGATTGGTTACCTTAAGTCTAGGAAAGCTAGCACGAACCGCATTATTGTAGGCTATATGTGACGCACCACCTCTATGCCCACGCTAGCCAAGGACACTACAGGGCAATGCCGTCAACTAACACGGAGAATAAGGCTGGTTAGGAGCGACCATCTATATCCTTGCTCTAACTATCTATTGAATACATCGACAATAATCACACCAAACAGATCGACATATCCAATGAATACTTAAAACAAAACCATAGGTGGTTGAAGGATCTATCAGAACAGAATATAACAACTCAAATGTAATATACATCACAGAACAGTAGATCATCATATACACATATATTGATACATAACAGAGTATACAAAATAATACATGTCAAATGGTATAGCAAACCACAATATACAGACGAATCAAAAGAATACACATCAGAGTTACAACAAAAAGGACTACACAAAAAGCTTTAACAAAATGGAACAAGCTGAATAGTCCATGCGGAAGCAAAATAGGCTAAGTCCAAAAGCACCTAACCTGAAACATCTCGGTCTGACCCGAGTATAAAATACACGGGTCAGTCTAGCTAAACAAATCAGTTAGATAAACTGAACAACAATAAACCTACAAGGTTACAAGATATAACAAATATCTCTAAAGGAGATATCACAATCATCTAACAAATGATGAATCATATGATAACAAAACAAGCCTCATATCATAAGCAACATAGAGAAACAAAGGATACAAATATCCCAAATCAACCCAAAAAGGCAATAACAAATGCCAATAAGGTATAGAAGTTCCACAAGGTAATCGCTACATATCATGCGGCTCAAAAAGACCAACACCGAAGGGCGATGCCAAGGGAATATACATATCAATGAAACATCAGAAAATTTGCTCGAGCTCAGTACTGTACAAACAAGGATCCATGAGCCTGAAGACTCCAAACCCAATATCACCCATGGGGCTCATACCGACCAACATCGGAAGCGATACTAAAGGGCAACCCAATATCAACCATGCGGCTCATAACGACCAACATCAGAAGCGATACTAAAGGGCAACAAACCCGAAGGCACAAACCCCAAGGCATCATACCCGAAGGCAACAAACCGTAGTGGTAAAGGTCAAAGACCCAGTACTGGACACCACTAACTGGCGGAATGTGTCTCTCAAAAAGGAATCCGAAAAGTGGTAACGTGAGTCCCATAACCACTCGTTCGCACTAAACGGTTTACTATCCTTAGTTAATTTCACACTCAAAGCAGTACAAAGTTCACCTCATATCATCGGTAAACCAAACCCGAAGGTTAAAATGATCAATTGAATAGGTCGGGAATTAATCGGAAATACAAACGCATGGATTCATGGTCCGTGTTTTACCTAACCATTTAATCTCCCTTCCACTCCGCTCGAAGTGCGAAATTGTGTATGTGCGTTTTAAATAGAATTTAAGAATTGGAGAATGAAACTTTTAATACGATTTAGAGGGATTATTTATGAAAACCCGTGAATCAAATCAAAAATAAGTTATCAAAGCAAAAGATGCAATGACAACCACTAAAAACCAACTTGAATCGATAAAAATGAGCAAAAATAGGCAAAACAGCAAAATAGGAGCAGGTCGGTCGACCGGACTACAGGGTTCGGTCGGCTAGCCATAAGCAGAAAAATTGCTCGGAGTAGCAGGTCGGTCGACCGGCTACAGGGCTCGGTCGGCCGAACTGCAAATTTCTACAGTTCCTGCCTTTTTCATCGAAGTGCAAACACTTCCAAAACGCGATCGGTCGAGCAATGGGCCTGAGGAGCCTTAGCCAATAGATACCCCAGCTCCCTTAGCTCTCCGATTCGCTACCAAAAACATGCTCAAACATCAAAGTTAGGATCTTTAAAGAATTGAACCCAAACACTAAAAATTTAGATATTAACCAATTCAATCCAAAACAAAAGCAAGTGCATATGAACAAGTGCTAGGAATTCATACCCAACATTAATGAAATCAAGAGAAGTAGATGTGAGTTCACAACTCACCTTCTTACACCCAAACAAAGATATATATAAGCATAGATGTGAGATAAAAATCTCACCTTTTATCACAAAACAAAGAAGAAGAAGCTCAAACACAAGAAGGAGACTAACTACTCTTCACTCTAACTCTACAAAGCTTCAATCTAAGAATAAAACACATATTTCCCAAATTTAGGTTTAGGAAAACTTTCTGAAATTGAAGAGGAGAAGAGTTGGAGAAGATGAAGAAGAAGCTTACCAATAGCTTCATTTTGATTTTGGAGCAAGATTTCAAGTTGCAAGAGGAAACTAGGGCTTGGAATTCCTAATTCCCATTCTCTTCCCCCATTTTCAGTTTTTGACTTAAGTTTTTTGAAATGAAATAAGTGTGGAGAGGAGAGGGACTGAGTTAGGGTTAATTAGATAGTTAGTGGGCTGAACCCAACCCAAACCCAACTAGAAAAAATAGCAAAATTCAACTTACTCCAAACATATCAAAGCTTATACTTGAAAAGATCGCAAACGCCATTTTGGAACCAATGGAGGTAGTTTCGAGTCCCAATTCAGCCATTTGCAGAAAGTAACATTTTGGACCAAAAATCCGACTAACGACGCTATATTTAAATAAAATATTTAAATATAAAATCATTAAATATGCAGGTTGTTACAGATCTCCCATCCTTACAAAATTGCGTCCCCGCAATTCCTAGAGACGATATTTGTAACAACTACATACATACAACATTCAAAAGAAAAGGAAATAAGCTTGAGACGAAAAATTATTCTCACCATTGCCAAGCAAAGATAGAAAACCAGGATAAGATCGCTCGATATACTCTCTGGTTTACCAAGTATTGTCATTGGGATAAGCGGACCATTGAACTTTAACGAGCGGCACGTCCTTGTTCCGAAGGTGTCGCACCTCCGTGTCAAGTACGCGAATAGGTTGTTGTACAATAGATAAGTCCGGTGAGACCTCAAGCTCTTGCAAATCAGGAGAAGCGATAACGGAATCCGACTCCTGAAGACACTTCCAAAGTTAAGAGACGTGAAACACATCATGAATGCCAGATAAATGAGCTGGAAGTGAAACTCTATAAGCCACAGGGCCAATACGTTCAGTAATAGAAAATGATCCTATAAAGCGAGGAGCCAATTTCCCAGTCGTACTGAAACGCATAATCCCCTTCAAAGGAGAAACACGAATAAAGACAAGGTCACCAATCGAGAACTCGAGAGGCTTCCTACGGCTGTCAGCATAGGACTTCTGACGGCTCTGTGCCTCTTTCATTCTCAAACGAATAAGATCAATCTTCTCGGAAGAATCACGAACAAAATTTGGACCAAGAGTAAGCTTCTCCCAAGATTCCAACCAATATGAAGGTGATCGACATGGCCTTCCATATAAAGCTTCGAAAGGAGCCATACTGATACTAGACTGAAAACTATTATTATAGGAGAACTCTACAAGAGGTAGATGATCCTCCCAACTGCCACTGAAATCAAAAATACAAATACGAAGAAGATCTTCCAAGATATGATTCACCCGTTCAGTCTGTCCGTCGGACTGCGGATGATAAGTTGTACTAAAATTAAGCTTTGTTCCCAAAGCTTGCTGAAGACTCTTCCAAAAATGACTCGTGAATAAAGGATCACGATCACTCACAATAGAACTAGGAACACCGTGAAGTCTCACGATTTCCTTGACATATAACTTAGCCAAAGCGAAGCAGTCCTATTAGACTTAATAGGGATAAAATGAGTAGACTTAGTGAGGCGATCAACAATAACCCAGATACTAGAATGGCCCGATCTCGAAAGAGGTAGGCCGTCAATGAAATCCATAGAAATCTGATCTCATTTCCACAATGGAATCTCTAGAGGCTGAAGAAGACCCGAAGGATGCTGATGTTCGGCCTTAACACGCTGATAAGTTATTCAATTACACACATAACTCGCCACATCGCGCTTCATGCCTTCCCAATAATACAGACGACGCATATCGGCATACATCTTACTACTACCAGGATGAGTGGTATACTTAGAACGGTGACAATCATCAAGAATGTCATGCCTAAGTGCAAAATCAGAAGGCACAAAAAGACGGTTCTTCTTGCGAAGACACCCATGAGAATCAATGCTGAAATCCCGCAATGCCTCATCACAGAATCCAGACTCACAAAGCTTAATAAGATGCAACAAATCAGGATCACGCCGCTGAGCATCGGCAATACGATCCAACAAAATAGGTCGAGCTCCCAAGCTAGATAATAGAATAGGAGAATCAAAAGATGAACCTCGATCACGAATTTCACAAAAAAATAGAGTCTCAAGAATATCCTATTCGGCAAGCATCATAGAAACAACAGCCGAATGTTTGCGACTAAGCACATCAGCAACACGATTACCCTTTCCAAGGGTATACTGGATATCAAAGTCATATGAAGCAAGAAACTCGAGCAAACGCTGTTGTCTCATATTGAGTTCCTTCTGAGTGAACAAATACTTCAAGGATTTATGATCGGTATAGAGAATGAATCGCTCACCCAATAAATAGTGTCGTCAAATCTTCAAGGCAAAGACAATGGCGGCTAACTCAAGATCATGAGTGGCATAGCGAACTTCATTCGGACGCAGTTGCCTAGAAGTATAAGCAACCACCCGATCCTTCTGCATAAGAACAGCACCGAGACCACTACCACAAGCATCGGTGTAGACAACAAGATCATGATTCCCCTCGGGAACCAACAAAATAGGAGCATTAGTGAGAAGTTCCTTCAATGTCTGAAAGGAAGCTTCACACTTGTCGGACCAAATAAAACGAATGCCTTTCCGAGTAAGGCTGGTGAGAGGAAGCACGACACGAGAAAAATCCTTAATGAACCGACGGTAATAACCCGCCAATCCAAGGAAACTACGAATCTCATGAACATTCTCAGGCCTCTTCCAATTCTGGATGGCTTCGATCTTTGAGGGATAGACAGAAATGCCATCGGAAGATACAACATGGCCTAAGGACCTAACCCTATTCTCCCAAAAAATGGCATTTGGAGAATTTGGCTCTAAGCTGATGATGACGGAGAGTACTCAAGACAATTCTCAAGTGATTAGCTTGCTCAGCTTCAGACTTAGAATAAATAAGGATATCATCAATGAAGATAAGGACAAACTTATCGAGATTTTCTCGGAATACCCGATTCATGAGATCGACAAAGAAAGTAGGAGCGTTCGTTAAACCGAATGGCATAACGAGCCACTCAAAAGAACCATAACGAGTGCGGAAAGCGGTAAGAGGTATGCTATCCTCCGCGACTCGTAATTGATGAAAACCCGTGGCAAGGTCAAGCTGAGAAAACACCTTAGCACCACTCAATAGATCGAACATATCATCGATCCTAGGAAATGGATACCTATTCCTAATGGTCAACTCGTTAAGCTTGTGATAGTCAATGCAAAGCCTAAGAGATCCATCAGACTTCTTCACGAAGACAACCGCGGATCCCCAAGGAGAAAAACTGGACTGAATCAATTGCTTGGACTCAAGCTCTAAAAGCTGCTTCTTGAGTTCCTCATTTTCCTTTGTAGACATCCTCGTGGGAGGACGACTAACTGGCTGCGCGCCTGGAATGAGATCAATGTGGACCTCAATTGCCCGTTTGGGTGGCAAACCCGAAACAGGTTCAAAACATCAGAAAAGCCACAAGCAATATGAATACGAGATATGTCATCATCATCTCGCGAGTCAAGAGAACATAAAGCCATTTCGGAATTATCCACATCCCAAAGAACAAGAGATAACTGAGAAGACAATTCCGGATGTCGAAGATACAAAATTCTCTCCGAACAAATAATCCTGGCATCATATCTCACTAGCCAGTCCATTCCCAAAATCATATCAAATCCCAGACAAGAAATAACGTGCAGATTCGCACGAAAAGAAAAACCACATAAAACAATCTCAACATCATCACAAAGCATGCTAAGGGTCGCGGATCTCCCAATAGGATTCGCAATCCTTAAAGAAGTAACTAAACAAGAAACATCCAAGGATAAATCATCAACGAGCTTCTTCGATACGAAGGAATGTGATGCACCCGTATCGAAAAGAACTCGAATACTATGATCATGAAATAAAATAGAACCTTCCAAAATAGATGGAGATATACCTCTGGGTTGAGAAGGACCTTCAGAAGCCTTGGCAGCATAAAGCCTGCTAGACTTGGCACCAGCCAGAACAGTAGGGCAAGCTGAAACATGATGACCTTCCTTCTTGCAATAGCGACAGAAGAGAGGCTTAGGACAAGCTCGAATAATATGATATGGAGAACCACAATTGAAACACTTCCGAATGAAAGGTTTTTCGGAAGACTGAGGCTGAGAGCTAGAACTACCAGTCTTCTTCTTCTTAGAAGGAAAAGACCTCTTCTGAAATGGAAACTGCTTCTTGTTGGGGTTCTTGGAAACCTCAACATCAACATCACTATCACACTCCTTCTCGACGGTCTCGAGATGAAGTGCAGAATCAACCAACTCCTCAAAAGAAAGCTTAAGCTGGAGCAACAAAGACTTCTTAAGATATTTCTTAAGACCATAAACAAACTTCAAATTCTTCTTATAAGAAGTGCTAGTAAATTCAAGACCGTACTTAGATAAAGCCTCGAATGATGCAACATACTCAAAAACAGAAGATTTCCCTTGCTTCAACTCAAGGAAGCGACGGGTCAATAAAACTTTTTCAGATTCAGGAACGAACTTGAGTTCAAATCGCTCCCGAAACTGAGTCCAAGAAAGAGTAGACTCATCAATTTCGGCTATAAGAAGCTCATACCAATCAAGAGCACGCTCTTGTAATAAACTAGAAGTTACAAGAACTCTATCATGATCAGAAAGATCCATGCGAGAGAAGATACGCTCGCACGTGCGAAACCAAGCTTGGACTTTAAGAACAGACTCGGAGCCCTTAAACGGTTTTCCTCCAAGATGAGAAAAATCACTGCACAGACGTGCAAAGGCAGACTTGCGAGGTGGAGAAACTCGAGGAGGAACTGGAGGCTGAGTGCTCCAAAACAATTCCAAAAACTAATCGGCAGACATATAAACGCCATCCGGATTGCCCAGCATCCGAACGTCGTCCCTTACCTCTTCCAGCCATACGCTGAAAGTAATATAAGAACAAGATTATTCACAAGGTAGATAATGCAATATGGAATACTACGGAATTTAAATGCATTCCCAAACGTATTCCCACATTCTATCTAACCCTTGATGGTAGAAGGAATAGAGAGACACGATGGTTCAAAAATTTTATCACTTATACACTTTGATGTACCAGAATATGTGCATATATTCTGTGTTTATCATATTTTGTTCTGAACTCAGCTCTGGTACCACGCTGTGACGCCCCACCTCTATACCCACGCTAGCCAAGGACACTACAGGGTAATGCCGTCAACTAACACGGAGAATAAGGCTGGTTAGGAGCAACCATCTATAGCCTTGCTCTAACTATCTATTGAATACATCGACAATAATCACACCAAACAGATCGACATATCCAATGAATACTTAAAACAAAACCATAGGTGGTTGAAAGATCTATCAGAACAGAATATAACAACTCAAATGTAATATACATCACAGAACAATAGATCATCATATACACATATATTGATACATAACAGAGTATACAAAATAATACATGTCAAGTGGTATAGCAAACCACAATATACAGACGAATCAAAAGAATACACATCAGAGTTACAACAAAAAGGACTACACAAAAAGCTTTAACAAAATGGAACAAGTTGAATAGTCCATGCGGAAGCAAAATAGGCTAAGTCCAAAAGCACCTAACTGAAACATCTCGGTCTGACCCGAGTATAAAATACACGGGTCAGTCTATCTAAACAAATCAGTTAGATAAACTGAACAACAATAAACCTGCAAGGTTACAAGATATAACAAATATCTCTAAAGGAGATATCACAATCATCTAACAAAAGATGAATCATATGATAACAAAACAAGCCTCATATCATAGGCAACATAGAGAAACAAAGGATATAAATATCCCAAATCAAGCCAAAAAGGCAATAACAAATGCCAATAAGGTATACAAGTTCCACAAGGTAATCGCTACATATCATGCGGCTCAAAAAGACAAACACCGAAGGGTGATGCCAAGGGAATATACATATCAATGAAACATCAGAAAATTTGCTCGAGCTCAGTACTGTACAAACAAGGATCCATGAGCCCGAAGACTCCAAACCCAATATCACCCATGCGGCTCATAACGACTAACATCGAAAGCGATACTAAAGGGCCACCCAATATCACCCATGCGGCTCATAACGACCAACATCGGAAGCGATACTAAAGGGCAACAAACCCGAAGGCACAAACCCCAAGGCATCATACTCGAAGGCAACAAACCGTAGTGGTAAAGGTCGAAGACCCAGTACTGGACACCACTAACTGGCGAAATGTGTCATAACTCTCAAAAAGGAATCCGAAAAGTGGTAACGTGAGTCCCATAACCACTCGTTCGCACTAAACGGTTTACTATCCGTTAGTTAATTTCACACTCAAAGCAGTACAAAGTTCACCTCATATCATCGGTAAACCAAACCCAAAGGTTAAAACGATCAATTGAATAGGTCGGGAATTAATCGGAAAGACAAACGCATGGATTCATGGTCCGTGTTTTACCTAACCATTTAATCTCCCTTCCACTCCGCTCGAAGTGCGAAATTGTGTATGTGCGTTTTAAATAGAATTTAAGAATTGGAGAAGGAAACTTTTAATACGATTTAGAGGGATTATTTATGAAAACCCGTGAATGAAGTCAAAAATAAGTTATCAAAGCCAAAGATGCAATGACAACCATTAAAAACCAACTTGAATCGATAAAATTTGGAAAACCAATCAAAATGAGCAAAAATAGCAAAATAGGAGCAGGTCGGTCAACCAGACTACAGGGTTCGGTCGGCTGGCCAGAAGCAGAAAAATTGCTTGGAGTAGCAGGTCGGTCGACCGGCTACAGGGCTCGGTCGGCCGAACTGCAAATTTCTGCAGTTCCTGCCTTTTTTCATCGAAGTGCAAACACTTCCAAAACGCGATCTGTCGAGCAATGGGCCTGAGGAGCCTTAGCCAATAGATACCCCAGCTTCCTTAGCTCTCCGATTTGCTACCAAAAACATGCTCAAACATCAAAGTTAGGATCTTTAAAGAATTGAACCCAAACACTAAAAATTTGGATATTAACCAATTCAATCCAAACCAAAAGCAAGTGCATATGAACAAGTGCTAGGAATTCATACCCAACATTAATGAAATCAAGAGAAGTAGATGTGAGTTCACAACTCACCTTCTTACACCCAAACAAAGATATATATATATATATATAAGCATAGATGTGAGATAAAAATCTCACCTTTTATCACAAAACAAAGAAGAAGAAGCTCAAACACAAGAAGGAGACTAACTACTCTTCACTCTAACTCTACAAGCTTCAATCTAAGAATAAAACACATATTTTCCAAAGTTAGGTATAGGAAAACTTTCTGAAATTGAAGAGGAGAAGAGTTGGAGAAGATGAAGAAGAAGCTTACCAATAGCTTCACTTTGATTTTGGAGCAAGATTTCAAGTTGCAAGAGGAGACTAGGGCTTGGAATTTCTAATTTCCATTCTCTTCACCCATTTTCAGTTTTTAACTTAAGTTTTATGAAATGAAATAAGTGTGGAGAGGAGAGGGACTGAGTTAGGGTTAATTAGATAGTTAGTGGGCTGAACCTAACCCAAAGCTCAACTAGAAAAAGTAGCAAAATTCAACTTACTCCAAAAATATCAAAGCTTATACTTGAAAAGATCGCAAACGCCATTTTGGAACCAATGGAGGTGGTTTCGAGTTCCAATTCGGCCGTTTGCAGAAAGTAACATTTCGGACCAAAAATCCGACTAACGACGCTATATTTAAATATAAAATCGTTAAATATGCGGGTTGTTACACTATATTTCATAAAAATCCTCCCTATGCGATGAGGTTAGATTTTAAATTTTGTCCGACATTGATTATTTTTAAAGCTACGAGGACCTGATATAGATGAGATAAAGAGAAATAATAATAATAATGTATAAAAGTATAATCTAATTCTCCTTAGAAAATACAAAATTCACTTCCTATTCATCCATATAAAGTAAATTTTGAGGGCGTGTGTTGTACCATAATTTTTACTTAGTTATATTTTGCCTTTAGCTATATAAGATGAAGCCCAAAAGGAAGATCCTTAAGTGTTCATTGCATATAAAAATTAAAAACTTCAACCCTTCAGCATAAGATCGAAATCTCTACTATGTGCGTGACCTTCTATGGGTATTAAATATCAATGATACTTTATATATAACCTCATATGGCTCTCCTTCGGTGTATCAAACCGAAGGCTAAGCTCACATTCGAAAGCATAAAAAATGTCTGAAAGTTAACTCAACCATAAGTAGGCCACGATACAATAAAAACCGAGGACTGTAGGTGATACTTGTATCGAAAGCTTGGTGATATTACTAAGGTCAAGCCATGCCGAAAGCATATACTAGAGACAAGATCAACTAAAATCAAAGGTCAGCATCCTGAGCTTGAACAGATAATATAGGCATCAAGTCGAGCCTCTAACTGAAGTCATAAGTCATAAGGTTGACTTCGTACCAGAAAGAAGGAAGCATCAACGAGTGTTATTCCAAAAGCATCAGTGGATGCTACTATTTCGAGGCTATATGCTAACTTCAGATCATATACTGAGAACTTATCAATATCTCTACCTAAAGTAATGGCTCGAGGCAGTTACATCCGAAACCAGAGGCTAATAGTGCCTCATTCAGCATATGAGACCAAGATGTCTCTACTCAAGTTTTAGAGCACCTCAATACACAATGAAGATCAATGGTTGAGATAGCCTCCATATACATCAATGGATGAGATAGCCTAAAGGTAATATGAAGTATATGGATCAAGGTTCCTAAAGCCATATATAGATATGTCACGCCACCAATACGCTTCAATCTATAGGTAGCCGGATTAAGACACATGTTCAAATCATAGCCACAAAGGCGGGCCACATTAGCCATCCGTAAAAGAAATCTCTTGACTAATGGCATAACTATGAGATTCATGTAAATACAAGGTGCAAACCCATAACTGGAATTCTTATTCAATTCCTAAACGGAGTGATTGTATATTGCCTAGATCATTCATTATAATTTAGCTTTTGAGGCTTAAGCTTTTAGAGAATGATCATTAATGGCGAACAGTGCCATTTAGAACTTACAAAGCCACTTTGCACTTAATTAATAAAGCAGTAAAGATTCTTCTCAGTAGTGGACATAGGAACTAGCTCTCGGACCATAATAAATTCCAGTATTACTACTATTCTGGCACTTTTTCCTTATTTCTTTCGGCCTAGGCTCTTTGGCTTTGGTCGATTTTTTTCTTTGCATTACTTTAGAAGTTAACCTTTGGAATTCTAGGGTGTTGGTTTGTGACGAAAAAATACACATCTCGATGCATACATACGAGGATCGAAATTTTGATTCATACAGGCAAAGTTATTTAGCCCAAAGCTCTTGTAAACACCATAGAAGTCATCTCTTATAATTGAAATGCTAAGCAGTAAAATCGTTAACCATAGTGGATGTAGATCATTAGTAAGGTTGAACCACTCTATCCTGTTTGCATCTGTTATATTTATTTCTCATTTGCATTTTAATTATGGTTTTAGAAAGTTACCTTTGCTAAAATCCACCCGTAATCATAATTCTTAGGTTGACTATAAATTTAGTCAACAAAAGTTATTAGAGTATTGACTATTGACCGAATTTTAGAGATTTAAGTGATATAGTGACGACGAAGAGATAAATTATAAACAACAAGCATAAAATAGACACAAACATACATGTCTGTATTAAAACCACTCAAAAGAAATAAAACAAAAAACCAAACCGTTATTTTGAATAAAATTTTATTGCAAGTATTAAATTACATAATCAAGTTGTATAATTACCCATAACGTATAATCAAGTTATATAATTACCCATATGGTATACCAACACTGATAACATGTTGACATTATTTAAAATAGTTTCAAAAGAAAACCATTATTACTATTATTGTTGTTGTAATGTAGGATTTTTTTTGTTGTCGTTGAGAACTTATCAAAAGGATTGACAAAGGTTGAGAGTCCAGTTGTCACTTCGACACTAATCAACCTATCTCCTCTTATATGTGGTAACAACATAACAAAAGGCAAAATTATAATTTATGAACCTCAAACTTTATTGTCATAATTTTATAATATAGTTAATAAATTTCTACAAAAAAAGTTAATACAACAAATAAAAGACAATATTTAGATGCCAAAGAAACCAAGAAACTTTTCCCCGGTAGAAGTTCAGAATCAGAATCGAATTACCAAATTTCTCCTAGAATTTCTTATTCTGCATCAAACTCTTATATCTTCCAAATTGACTTACTATTACGATTGATACATAATTGATTTACTAAATTAAATTCAATAGTTAATCCACAATTGATTTATTAACTGATTACTTATCCTTGTTGGAGTATAAAATTGCAACCAATTTTCATACAACGTACTTGCTAAGGGAAAATACATCACAATTAGTTATTGCAATTAACCTTTTTTTTTATCGAAGTATGTCAGAGGTTGCACTAGTGATCCGTAAAAGAAACACAAACGACTTCATGATTTATTTTCTTTTCATTTAAGAAAACTAAGGAAGCTAATGACACATTTGGTTTTATTTTGTATTTTGAGTTTTGTATTTTTTACTTGCACTAAGAAATACCACGAAATAAGAGAAGAAAATTTATAATTCTTAGTCATTACGACAATCAACGGACAACGGAGATGCTAATTTGTTCCACGTGCTTTTATTATCTCTCGAAACACAAAAAACAAAATAAACTTGATTTCTATTTTACATGTTAATTTCATTTTTCAAAATTGTTTGTTTTTCGAAAATACATATGATGAACGCACTTTTGTACAGACGAAAATATAAAACTAAAAATGACGGGCCAAACGGAGTCTAATATTTGGAGTTCATCTTCGTGGAAAAGCAATTTATAATACTACTAGGTGCAAGTATTCTAATTTTATTTTGTATTTGATCACGAATGTTAAGTTCCAAGCCTAGCTAATTTAAGGTAGGAAAATACTAAGAAAAAAACTACGTTGAGTAGAAATCACTTGTATAAAGGTAGAAAAGAATGACGCTTAAAAGTCCGGCCCATTTACACCATAGATTGCTACGTGGAGACCAAAAGCACAATTTAAGCAATCCGTTAAAGAGGCCAGAACATTTTAGGCTAACAACTTTTAAAAACAACTTTTAATATTCCGGCCCATATACACAACGAACGCTTAAGCATATGTACTACCATTGACTATCGACAAAGCTACGATTAAAAGCCTTGAATCCTGCTTCTTCTTCTTCTATCTCCGTTAGATCTGGAATAAAAATCAAAATTAAGAATCTAACCTTCTGCTTCCATGGTTTTTATCGCATCATTTTTGCGTGCAGTGATCCTTATTCATTCTTTTTTCGGTCTCTTCTTTTATCATTTTTGTTTTCGTTAAACTGTTTATCATCGATCAATATTGAGTTTTTCCTCTTCACTTTATGTTTACTGGATCTGATTAGATTCTGTAAGTTTACTTGATAATCGGCACCTTAGCTCTATTCGATATCTCTTTATCGATTAAATTTTACCGAATCACTTTTTGATGGGATCGCTCACGCATTAATGATGCAATCGGCCATGGATGTTTGTAGATGATCATCATGTTTGTTAACGTTGATGACTTCGTCGATTGTGAGTATCGATATTTCCACATTTATATTTGACAACAAGAAGTTATATGTTATTCGTGCTATTTGATTAATAATCCCAAATTGTGTGCTTTTTTCTACCACATTCAGGATATGAAATCAGCAGCCATTATTACTTGACATGTTTTAGAAGATCGGTAAGGGGGAATTGAAGGAATTCAGATCAATAGTTGTAAAATAGCATATTATAATTTGGCTTACGGCGTTTAATGGTGTATGATTTGGAGTACAAAGCTCATCTGTGGCCTTCTCAAGACATCCCAAGGCTCCAAGTAAAATTATTATATTAGACCCTTCATACCTTATATTGTTTTTTTTCCCTTTCCACTTTTATTTAAAATCCCTCGACCTTTTTCCAGGTTTGAAACCGGCGATGTATCATTATCTCACATTAAAAACAAATAGGACGATTACAATTATCTTTTAATGTGTTGCCAACAAATGATAGCTTGTATATAGAAAGAGGTTTTTCCATCGGAAAGAGTTATTAAGGTGCTTTACAAATGATGTTTTGTAAATGATATTTACAAAGTATAGAAAGGTTTATATAAAGAGTTTTAAAAATAAGAAAAATGTTTATAGATCATTTTAGTGATTCAGAAAGAGGTTTGTAATTAACTTAAAGGTTTATAAAAGTAAGTTATAACTTTATTTTGAAAGTTATAAGTTAATTGAAATATGTAATGAGCTTTTAAAAAAGTAATTTTTAATAATGGATAAGCAGAATGTTTTATTTGGAGGAAATGTTTGGTTATTTAATGTTGGATTTGGAAAGAAGAAAACTTTGAAAACTTTGTGAATTTACTTACGCTGATAAGTATATGATTTTGTTTCAAGGCATGAAATGTAAAATGTTTTGGTAATATACTTATAACATAAGTATATAAATGTTTCCTAAGTATAAAAGGAAATGTAAGGGGTTTGGGAATAGTGTTTTGAAAAGATTTTGTGATCAGGTTTTATAAAATGGTTTTATTAATTAAAGAAAATTAATAAAGACTTAGTGGATCCATATGGAAATTAAATCATGATTGGATGTTTGTTTATTTGATAATTAAATAACCAACTACCAAATCTAGGCAAAACGAAACTTTGGAAATGTCTGGGAGAAACACGAAAATTATATGGTACAGTTACCGTCGAAGGTCCTATACTGTATGTATAAACTCGTTTCGTTCTTCTAGGACGAATGGTAAGAAAATCCGTCCACAAACGGTTAGGAGGTGAACTCTGCTCTTGTCATTTGTTTATTTATTTTCTAAAAAATTGGGGTTGAGTTTACCGAAAATATCGAAAGTTGTTTCGAAAAGACCAGGATCAGATATGTTATTTGAAAACCACTTCATTGCAACTCAAGCATTTCAAAATGAAGACATCTTGAAGCCTGTGATCGAAGACAGAGCCATTGAAGTGCAAGGGATGCTTGCTACTAATCCTGAGGGTGGTTCCAAAATGGATTTAATAGAAATAGTGCCTTTGGTTTGTCCTTATCCTGGACAACTTGTATGGATGAATGCTAGCATTGCATTGACGTCTTGAGGGAAGTATTAGCATTCCAAGATGGATTGCTATTCAGAAATGTAAAGCGCAGCCTCGACCCTCACAACCGGAAGGAATGGCAAAAGCAGGGCATGCAGTAGAGCTATGTAGTTGGCTACCATTAGGAGCGGTCACCCCATTTTAGATGTCCTTTTCAGAGTTGGTTTGCACGTAAACATCGTGGTAGTGTAAGGCCTCGGTGTCAAAAGGGTGAGGTAATCTGGTCTGCCGTGTTAAAGGGCCGGCCGGTTTTGTGTTAGCATCAGTGCATTTTCTAGAGGTGTATCATCGGAAGGTAGTCCCTTACCTTGCCATTGTTGGAATTCAATCTCCAATATGTGTCTTATGTTTTTTTATTGTAGAGCCTCATATGTTGGAATATCATATGCAAGCATTTTAGCTATTTTATCTGTTTACTTTAAACCTAGGCACTATGATAATATCACTGGATTTTAATATAAAGCATTTTGGTTATCGTAAGGTAAAAATCCATCCGTTTTTATATGCGGTGATCATATGAGATACCCTTTGTGAAAAGTTTTCAAAATCAGTTTGGTTGTTACTTGTTATCGAGTTTTACTCACACTGGTTTTCAGACTGAATCAGATGTTATTCCATGCAAGGCTCGGGTTAGACCGAGCATGTTTTTCCCAGATTAGCTGGATGCTTTGGAGTTGGAGAGGAGCTGGATGGTAAAGACGTATTCATGTATATTTTTCTTCCGATGTATTATAGAGTCTGTATGTTTGTCAATGTAGGGACATGTTTCTATAACTATACAAATTTTGGATAAGTCTACTGTACTCTGATGTTGTATATATAAATAAAGATGTTTCTTTTTTGTAAATATCATCATTGTATTATATATTGTTCGCTGCGTTGTGAGATTATGTGTTGTTTAGTTTTCTTCTATCTTCTACCTTCATCCTAACAAATCGGTATTTCCGGCACTTGAATGTTCGACATAATACAGCGGAAGTATTAGTGTCGATTTTTAGGATTGAAAATCTGGTTCGTTACATTTGATATCAGAGCCGAAGGTTAAGCGAAAACCTTAGCTTTGGTGGGGTTAACTCATTTGAGATAGGGTAAGTGACACCTTAAAATGAGTTTGAGTTTATATACGAGCGCTTATTTGTTAGTGATTATTAAATGTTTTATATTATGTTGATTTATCGGTTTAGTGGCTTATGGACTCTGCTCGATACAGTGTGTACAAATATACCGATAGGGGTTTCTGAACACTTAAACTAAGCAAATCGACACAGTATTGTTTTGGAATGAGTAAATGAAATAAATTTACCTAGGGTATATTTTATACATAAAAGAATAATTTTCACAAATAGTGGAATATGGTTGGTTGAGGTGTTAGGAGATAATAATATGTTGTTATTATTATCATTTAGGGTTTGTCTGATCATGCTCGTCTAGTTAAGCATTGACTATTGTTAATATGTTCCCTTTTTAAGATATGAGTTGGGTAGATAAGAATTGGAAAGAATATGGAAACGAATACCTTGTGAATTAAGTTTCACATTTTGACTAAAAGGCGTTCAACATTAATGTTGAGGTAGAATTTGATTTCAAAGTTAGATTATTCTGGGATAAATATTTAAAAATGGTTTAATAGAAGTGATTTATAACATGGGTTTATAGAAATGTATCATTTAAGTTGGAAGAAATTTAGGTTGAAAACTTGAGAACCTAAATTCCGGTGCTTTGAAAAATGTTTTTCAAGGTTTTAGGAGAATAGTAATAATAATATTTGAACCCGATTTGGTTTAAGTATAATTTGTTAGGAATAAAAGTGTAAGTAAGAAGTGTTATCTTTGGATTACTATGGGGAACAAGTCTTGATTGTTTTGTGATGATCAGAATAATCTTCTAATTGAGGATCAGATGTTTGCTTAGGTGAACGTTGTGGGGTACTTAGTTAATTATTCTCTTTATCATTATACGATCGAAACAAGTTCAACTCGAACAAACCCAAAGTGAGTTGGTGATATATGTTGTTGGAAAATGTAAAATGTTGTTCCAAAAATGAGAATTTGAAAATAAAAGGAATATTTTTAAGTCAACTAATTCGAGTGGCTTGAAAATAACTTAAAATTAGGAATGAGATGTGTTCGGATTATAAACACTTCTCTTGATTGTTACCCTTCTTAGTAAGGGAATGTATGATACTGTGTAATGATACCCAGTTCTTTAGTATCTTTTTGGAGTTACTTGGGCTATGTCCATATACTTGTATGATTTAAAGTATATAGTTCCATTTCAAAAAGTTTTTGAAAATAAAAGCTGGGTATTTGGATCTTGAATTTTCTTAAGAAAATAAAAGAAAAATGGAATAATGGAATCAGATAGGGATATATGACCTTAGGATGTAGTGGAGTAGCGTACAAGTTGAACCTAAGAATAGTTTATGAAATGTTTTCATAAATAATTTTGTGGAAACAGAATTGGTATTAGGGTGAACCAACCAAGTAAGTGCGTAAGTTGGATGTAGATTATTTCCCTTTCCAATTAGAGCGATCCAAGATTCGAGTACATGGCTTTGAGGGGTTGACCGTTTCGAATAAGAATCTATTATTCTACCTTTGACGGCGAGCACTTGATGAGGGTTTTTGGTGTGAAACCAAGATTTTCTATCATCGTTACAACTATGCAAGAAGAATAGAGGTTCCAAATTCATGCTGGATTTTTGTGAGGGTGGTATCGATAGTGGAGCTATCAAGCTCACACACATACAGTGGTACATTGGCAAACATAAAGATATAGTGGAAAAGGGTAATGTTGTTATGCATGCATTCCTCCTGTACCTTTTTGGTTCGAATTTCTTCTCAAAAATGAAGAAGAATATTTGGCTTCATTTGTTGATCTAGCACAACTTTAGAATACCGGAGCATAGCTAAATTGGTTCTCTTTATTCATCCATAGATCCCAGTGTTTTAGGACAAGTTGCATGCCATACCGACTTTTGGTACATCTTGTCAATTTAGTATTATGAGTATACAACAAACATGGATTCTATCTATGATAGCTACCAGTGAGCCACAGTCATTCTCCCTATTATGGGATGTTGGGAGACTGTCTAGGTTAGACCATATACTTGCTATAGTGTTCAGCATGAGCTCATGTTATCCGTGAGCAGTTAGATATGTACCACTTCGGCAACCTCATTCGGATACAATGGGTTAGATGCTAAACTATATTGTTCGAGGGAGGACAATTGTTTGATAATCATCCTTTGGTCACTTTTCATTATCTAGCAGGTGTCAGCTATTGCTACACACACTTGATCTATACATATTTAGTACTTAGGAGAGTGATGACCTTTCCAGACATCGGATCAGTTATACATTCCATTGACCTAGTACCTTGCTATGACTTGTTATGTTTGGATAGATGGATTGGTATGTACATCACTATTCATAAAGAGGCGGGTCGGCTTGATGCTTTTCGAAACTTTATAGACTAGATCGGTAATGAATATTAGTCTGTAGTGGCACTATGCCATTTCTTGCTATTGTATTATGCATGAGCATTGAACTTTGATCATATTGGAATTTATGTTTTAGTTGGTAGGGTGTCAGTTCTTTGAATAACTTTTGTTCCATAGCCCATGCATAACACCTAATCTCGTCCAACACATGATCAGGGTTACAATTTTTAAGGCAGCTTATGGTTCACCGATCAAGTATGCTCTTTGATCATCCAATTTTTTATGGAAGAGTGGTCCTTAAATTGAGGAGACCACTCATAAATATTTATTTCTATAAAGCATAATGACTACCAATAAGCCTAATGGTTGATGTTTGATTAGATGCATTGGCAGCATGGTATTGAAGTGGAATTTCAAACAAAAGAAATCTTTATTAATTTTGCATTAGATCTTTCTTTTGTGTTTTTATGAATAATTCATTTTGACTAAATCATATTTACTGTATATTTGATAAAAGAAGAGTTTAATTTGAAATAAATTTGTATTTTCATTTTATTTTTAATATTTTTCTTACTAAAAATTGAACTATAACTTAATTTTAGTTTTAGTTGAATTTAATTTTAATTTGAACTTGATTAGTTTTATTTTGTTATTAGAGATTGGAGATTCATTTCATAATATGAACAACATATGACATGAATAAACTAATCCAAGATGTACATGAGATGAATAATATAGGGTATTTGTGGTAATTGGAATTTATTGTCACAGTATATAAAATGAGCATATATATTTAATTTAATATCTTCTTTATATATGTATGTATGTTCAAAGATATATATAATACAAACACGTATAATTTATTTTTAGCCTTAAATAAAAGAAAATAAGTTTACATAAAAAATAAATTACTTATTTATAAAGCTTTCAGTCTATTAAATATTTATTTATTTATTTTGGTAAATAAATATACCTTCATAAGTTATATCATAGACATATTTGAGTTTAAATATTTAAATTTATCAATTCGATTCTGCTAAAAAACGAAATTTTAATCTATATATATTGCATATTATACACACATATATTAAAATTTGAAAATTGAAATTTAATCTTATAAATTATATACATATATACATATATATACATATATACATATTACTAAAGTTTAAATTAAGTAGTTAGCATTGGTTTAGGTATACGAAGTCAACATGTAAAGCAACATAATACAAATGAAACTTTTGAAAGCTACGTCACATCGCAAGTTCTAAATACAGCATTCAAGACCCAACGAATTCCATATTGAACTGCATAGACTTGAAGTTTACTCACTGCTAACTAGCGCAGACCTTTTTTGGGCTACACTGTCAGAGTTTAACACCAAAACTTCACAAATTCTCAAAGTACGACGTTCCTTCACATCATTGGCCATAACTACTTTGATCGTATAAGCAGAGCAATGTAGCATTATTATGTAAAGAAAATTTGAAATCCTCAGCATGTAGCACAAACCCAATATAGATGGGAAGCATCTAGCGACATCGCTCTCATTTTAACATTTCAAATTCAAGTTAACCACCTAAATTAAATTACCCCGCTAGAAAAATATATCCACTCAAGCTAGATTATGCCACCTGGATCCAAGTCATCAGTCCATAACTTGCAATCCTAACAACATGGATGAAGGAGAGAGGCAAAATCCGACGGCAGTTATTAAGCACGAGGTTTGGCGTTAACAATTCATGTGATGTACTTCCATTTGTAAAGGAAATGATAGTAATAGAGAAAATGAATCAAACATTTTATGCTCATAGAATTAATTACTGTAGAAGCAGTACAAAATCTCCACTAATTTCCATGATTGTACTAGAAAAGAAATATAAAATATTGGGTCAAGGATCACTAGCTCATGCGATCAGTAGTATGACACTCTGGACATAACATCTAGAGATTATGAGTTCGAACATCTGAGACATCATAACTATTACTCTACTTGAATAATGTACCACTCTTACTATAAAAAAGAAATATAATCGAACGACTGATTTGATATGTGAACCTAGGACTTCTCAACATTCGAGCCATGTAAATTTTGTGTCTTTTACTTTTATGCATTTTTATATTCTTTCCTTTGTTCAACTTTGCTTAAATTTGTGTTAGTTCGCTTAGGATTTTTAACAAATAATTAAGTTACAATCTTCATAATTGTGTAATAATTTTACAACATATTTACTACTAATCACAACAATTTAATAGATATTAACTTGCTAATTCCTAATCATGTAAGCATATAGCGACACAATTAGTTCTAAATTCTGGTGGTTTAAAATCAAAAAATCTCATTAACATTTTTGAGCTAGAAGAACGGCCAAGTACATGACAAATTCATTTTTTTACAAGTTTTGTCAATCAAACAACCACATCACTACCAAACATGCATTCGGCAACTTCTCAAACCACATATACTCCCACTCCTCCTCCATTTGAAGTAGAACATCTCGCCTCTAAGATAACACTCCACAACAACCCAAACTCCTCTAAGCAGATAATGGGCCCGCTACAAAATTCCTCCTTAAATCCCATTTTATAAATCTAGAATCAATTTACACTTCAAATAATAAAAGATGGCTAGACTTTAAAAAACAGTGGCCCAATATCCACCTCCTAACCAAACTCGCTCCTATAGCACCAAGCTTGACATCATGGTTCACAGCTGCACAAGTTGCACAACTAATGGACAAAAACGAAAATCTCAATGATGAGAATAGTGATGTTAGCTGTAACACCCCGTCTCTATACCTACACTACTAAAGAGTATTACAAAGTAATACTGTCTAGAAATATAGAGAATGTGTTTTGTTAAGAGCGACCGGCTGTGACTATTACCCTAGGCTAACACTGACACATCATTCTTACTAAAATTTTGAGGATCTAAATTGAATAATTGACATGTAGTCTCAACATAAAGCAATAAACACACAGATTAAAATAAATAAAAACAATATACAATATCAGTCATAAAATCATAGATCATTGCAGAATAATATACATCATATACAAATACAAACGTATGGGTCTACGAAATGATAATGTTAGACCCATAGATCTAATATATGCACATAGCATCCCATACAATATATATGTGTGTGTGTGTGTGTGTGTGTGTGTAGACACACACAGGAGGTAAACTCAGACTGTTAAAAATAGTTTATCCCCATGCTAGCATACGTGTCCAAGGTTCAGCGAGTCCTGCTACCTGTAAAGTTTCAGCCTGACCCAAATATTATGAAAATAAATAGGTCAAAATATATCTAATTTAAAGTTATGAGAATAATATGTCACAATAATATATGACTATACATAATTACTAAATCATATAAACTACGCCAATCTTAATCAATAAAAAACGATATGTCATAAAATAATTGTAGGATCGACTTCACACTAGAGGCTGGGTTAATAGGGTGATACTAATGATTATAAAAATTTATTACGGAAGTATATAAAATAGTTTCAACACAGATCACAGTAGAATAATAGCATCACAGATAATAGCAGAATAGTAATGCAAAAAATAGAACACATAGTTTTACCCAGCTTCGACAAAACCCTGCATACGTGCTGCCCCAAGGTTTCTACTAGAAATTAGATAGTCAAACGCTTACACACGTATTGCGACACCCGCTATCGACTAACCTAACTCTACACTCAAAACTCTGCCACAACTCGGCCACTGAGTTGCGAATTCTCAAACTATGCCACATAGTTTGTCCCTTAGTCACATGACTAGAATTTACAACTGTTTAAAAATTAAAATACAAAGTAAAAAACAATTTAAAAACTCAAAACCCTAATTAATTAAAGTCCTTAATGACAAGGCCGGCCCACAAATAAACAAGCGATAAAATTAAATCCCCTTTTCTTTTGTATTATAGCTTCGACCCAATATTGTTGCTTCATAGTGGCTGTTCGTTCTTGTTCCTCTTCGCTATGAAATTATGGATTTGGAAAATGGAAGTCGCCGACTTTATTATCTCGATCGAATGATGATTTACGTCCCTTAGCTTTGTCTTGCACTCGGCTCCTTCAATTTTGATCGAGTTCGAACTTGCTTTGGTATGTAATTTGTTACTTTTATTTTACTGCTTTTGCTTACTTAAACTCGATGCATTGTGAAAGCCGATGATGAAAGGGTTTATATAGAATTCGAACCCCTATAATTCTGTTCTTATCTTTGTCTGATAATTTTCGACTTGGCCGTTTGATTTTATTTTGATGTTTGTGATGATTTCTGACCTTTTCAATTCCTATTTTTTGGTTGCTTTATTATCACGGCTTTGATTTCAACTTCCTTGGCCACTACGGTGTTTGAATTCTTTGACGATGTTCCTGACTTCGGCCAGTGATTTGAATTAATAAATATTTCGACTTTGTTAATTTATTATCTTGGTTATCGCGGCTTTGTGAATTTTAACTTGGACTTCGGCCATTTGAGACTGTTGTAAACATTATTTGATTCTCGTTTGAAATCCCCTACGACTTTATTTTTGGTTCGAACTTTATGCTATGACTTCAGCTTCTCTGTTTAGCGCCTCTGGTCATTGCATATGGCTTTGAGGTGACTTTGGTTGTCACGGCTCTGACTTGATGCACTCACTTGTCTTTTGCTATTCCATGACTTGATAAATTCAGATTGAATTGGCCTTGACTTTGGTAATGTTTGATATTAAACTGCATATATGTATTTGTGTGTTCATGCCCGTGACCATTCATGTTGTTTGCATTAGGTTGATGTCATGTTGAACTATTCGGTTGCATCTGTAGTTCGAATTAGACTTCATGTTATTACGTTCTATTGTCTGGTGGCATTTGATCTTGATGTTGTACTTCATGGTGTTTATTTGTCTGCACTTTTATTCATGAGTTGGTCCAATGCAATTTAATTGTGACTTCACTAGATTTGAACCACAGTTTGAATTATGATGAGTTGCTTTGAGTTGTATACATATATATTACTTGGTTGGTCTATAGCTCCATGTTGCCACCTCTGTTTCATTTTTATTCTTGTGCATTATCAACTACTTGGAGCTTGTTGTATTCTGACTTATATTCAGTTGAATTTAAGCTAGTTTGGTCTGGTGCAGTTTCATTATGCGTCATGTCATTGAACTTGTATAGCTATGCATGTCACTGCTGCATTGTATTTGCATCATGTTTGTATATGTGTACCAGTGTGTATGCTCCTCTTGAAGTTTGAGTTGTTGTCACTGGTTCATGTATATGATCTGCACTTCCACATTGCTATGTTGTATTTGAATGCAGGTTTGAAATTGATTGTTTAATCTGCACCGTTGTCTCCTGTTGGTTCCACTCCACATAAATATTCACGCATGTATATAGATTCATCGAGTTGCTTTGAGTCTGGAGCTTGTGAGTTACATCCCTTGAGTAATTGTCTGGTTCATGCCTTGATATTGACTATTGCATTGACTTTTGTACCTATTGTGCTTGTATATGCAGTAATCAGTATCACTGTTTTGTACTAATGCACTTGATATCTTCACATGTACATGTTGCGTCGAGCTCTGTCTCTGTTTGCTTGATGTCTAGATGTTGTCTAGTTAGCTTGTCACTGCATGTATGTATACATGTGTGTGTGTGTGTATTTGTGCATTGACTTTGTTCTGACCAGTTCATTTCCTTGAGTCTGGTTTGGACTGTCCAGTCTCTACTTCATGTGTATATCATTGAACTTTTTGGTCGAGGCTTGTTTTAGTTGTCGTAACCATTTTATTTGAATTTGCACTTGTGTTGAATCCAACTTAAAGCTCGGGTTTGACCTTGTGCTGGTATCATGACTTAACTTGAGTTGAACCCGGCTTTTGATTTGGATTTGACCTTGTGCTCACTTGTCCCTGTACATTTATCAAGTGTATATCGGTGTGCACGGCCTTATGGCATGTACAGTGATGCACTGTGCATGTCACAAGATGTTCGTGTATGATAAATCAAATTTAAATGATGACGAACAACCCAAATAACTGAGGCAAATAGTATTTTAAAAATACATTCTATTTTAAACTTCAAAAATATTTCTTTTTCAATTTTACCGCGTTAGTGTTTATTTTGCAGACTGCTCAGATGCTGGATTCAATCTGGAATAGAGTTGAAGATAAATACGAGTGAATGAGCGATATGTAGTGAAGACATTTGTAGATGAAAAAATATGATGTAATCAAATTTGTATTGTAATCGAAATTGTGAATATATATAGTAAGAGCTCAAAATTGTTCTATTCAAAATTGTAATAAATATTTGTTTGAATAAAATATCTGTTTGAATTTAAATTCTATGTTATTTATTTTATTTAGCAAATATTTATTTAATCTGTGAAAACAAAATAGTACATTAACAAATACATTTAAATATATATATATATATATATATATATATTATCATCAAACAAAAATCATATACTCGCATATTCAATAATAATAACTATTTCACAAAACACATAAGTCTATCATAGACCATCATATGCAAATTGGTGATTCACATATGTCCATTTCAAATCAATGGAACTAAAATAAATCTATATAAGGATATCATTAAATCAAAGGTGCCTTCTCAATTATGGACAACACATAGTGGTATGGTTCCCTCTTGTCCAAATCACAGAAACACGAATATAGCTACTAAAAAGCTACTAATAATTGCTATCTCTTCTTAGGATACATGAAATCATAATGCCAACGAGAGCCAAGAAATGTGACTTTCTTCACTGATTGGAACATATAGATATGATTCTATCTATGCATAGTATTTCAATGATAATGCATTAAGCTTCAATGACACAACCTTTTCAAACCTTCCTCAGCTAGAAGCTAAGGTGGACCCAAGATTAGGGATGAACATAAAAGAACTCAAACCAGTGAATGAATTAGAGGACGTCCAACTAGACTCCATTGATCAATCAAAAGTTATGAAGAGAGGAAAAAATGTGTACCAAACTCACGCTAAACTATTAAATTTCTTAAAGAATTCGGTTGATGTCGTTGCTTGGACCGACTCAAACATTATATGAACCCTCTTATAATTTTCTACGTACTCGACATCGACCTAGATGCATATCCAGTAAGGTAAAAGAGACACCCCCTAGACCAAAAATGATACAATGATTAGCATGAGGAAGTGAAAAATCCAAAGGAAATGACTTTGTTAGGGAAGTTTACAATCCAAAATGAATACAAATCCAAATCTATTAAAGAAACATAATCAAAAAAGGCGAACTTGCATTGACTTTACCAACTTTAACAAAGCCTACCTCAAAGCCAACTTTCCGTTGCCCAGAATAGACTAGCTAGTAGATGCTACTGCGGTCATGAAATACTTACCATCATGGATGCATAATAATGTAATAATCAAATTGCTATATACGTTCGAGCCATATCAGAAGCATACTAGCTTCATATAATACAAGGAATTATACTGTTATAAGGTTATGTTGTTTAGGTTAAAAAACAAAAGAGAAAATTATCAAAGATCGGTGAAAAAAATGTTCTTTGAGAAGATAAAAAGGAATGTAAAATCATATGTGGATGAGATGCTTGTGAAATCCAAGATAGCTCCCAACCATGCATAGGACATGGAAGAAGCCTTCAAAATACTAAAAATATTCAATTTGAAAATGAACCTTCTTAAGTGTACAATTACCATTCAGTTAGGGAAATTCCTAGAGCACATAGTAAGGGCTAAGACAATCAAAGCCAATCACGCTAAGATTGACGCAATCATCAAAATGGAAGCTGTAACGACCAGGGGTTATTGACACTTGTTATATTGAATAACTTAATTATCTAATTATTGATAACATAAATTTTCATCAGTCAAAACAATAACAAATCCTGATTTTTTATAAGATATCTATGTGCATATATATATGTGTGTGTGTGTGTGTGTGTGTGTGTATTCCAGAATCTATGATTTAAAAACCTAAAATTTTATTCTCTTAAAAACATTTGAATAAAAATTCCACCACTCTAATTTTGGATATGATTATATATGTGAGTGGGTATATGCATAACTTGATATAAAAATTTAAGATAATATATATGTCTATATATATATATATATATATATATATATATATATATAAGGATAAATTTATGTAAGTGACAATTTTATTTGTACATTAGTTATAGGGTATATGTACAAAATTGTCAAAGCTAAAATAAGACAAAAGCTATGTTTATATGTATGTAGTATATATGTATATTCAAGGATGTGTGTGTGTGTGTGTATGTAAACATATAAGGGAACATAGCATTTAATATATATCATCTCAAGCATATAATACATCAAATCCTCCTTTCAATTAATCAAATCACTTTTATTCAAATCAGGTCATTATTGAAAATAAATAAGAAAATACAAAAGAAAATAAAGATGAAAGCTTACTGTACATGTAAAAAGCTACAACTATCCTCCTTTGTTTATAAATAGCACTGCTTTATTATTTCATATTCTTGCATTCGAACATAAAGAAAAAAATATAAGCCACCATTTAAACTCTGTAGAAACAAGGGTTAGGAGATCAAAACAAAAGCAAGCAAATATTTTTCAAAACATTGTCTTTGTTCAACAGAAAATAGTGAGTAGAACTTAACTTCTTATATACTGTAAACTATGTTATATGCTTGGATGTGGAAGTAGAAGTTTTGTTTGACAAGTATGTATGCACATGAATACACACACACACATACACACACACACACATATATATATATATGAATGTATATCGAGTGTTAAAACCAAAGAACCCACAGCCTGTAAATTATTTTCTTTTAATTCTGCTCTATAGGTTTGAAAAAAAATGTTGTGCTTAGCTTCTAAATTCTCTATCTCACAGCCTAATTAGCTTTATGATACTGTTTAAAAAAGAAAAGCTATTTATTTTTTATTACGCTTTGTTTTAAAAAAGGTTTCGTTGAATTTTGTCAAGTATAAACGTTGGAAGGTATGTTTTACAGCAAGTTAACCCAATATGGAAGAAATTCAAATGTTGTGTTTAATCCTTTTTCTTGAACGTGATCGCATTATAAAATGAGGAATTTTGATGGTAATTTCAGATTTTTTAATTATGTATATAGTAAGATAAAAGGAGTTGAATTACGACGAACGGGTCATTGGTAGTGGTCGAGCCTTAGTTGGGAGGAGGCTGGAAGGCTGGGGAGCTCGAGAAAAATGGCGTTGTATTTCATAGGGTGTTTAAGTGGTCGGCCGGAGGTGATGTAGGGTTAGAAGGCTTGGTTTGGGTCGTGATCAATTTCGATCAACAACGGCATTGTGGAGGTTTTCTAGGAATGCGGTATGAGAGGGAAAGAATTATGAGATAGCAGCAAGGCTGCTGGTGGAGTTTGGTGGGTGTGGGTGGTCGGAGATGACTGGATGAGGTGGAGAAAGGGGGACGGGTTCATTCCTGGATTTGGATTCGAGTTCGAATTTTTCGAACTTGGGCGGTATTGTGAAATTCGTGATGGCCAATGGGTTTGCGAGGTCGGAGTGGCATAGGGAGATGGCTAAAGGTGGATGGCAAGTGGTCACAGATGTGTGCACGTGCACGGCGAGGGATACGTACAGGTCGAAGGAAGCAGAAGAGGAAAAAAATAGGAAGAAGGGAAGAGCAGTGGGAAATAGAAGAAGAGGGCGGGTTGTTTTCTTGTGTTTAGGCTGATGGGTGGTGTCTTTGTTTAAATTTTTTTTATAAGTATTAATAATGTTTTCATTTAAACCTATTAACCTTTAAACATTATTTTCTTTAATTTGAGACAATATAGGAGCTTGTATTTTATCCTATCCCCTAAATCATTCATGCTTAATCTACTTGGTAAAGTTGTAATATATAATTAAATAAATTTTAATAATTAAAGAAAATAAACAATTTAAACTTTAAATTGATAAAATCCTATTTTATATAAGATAATTATTGATGAATTTATAAAATTTAATTAAATTAAGAATAGATAGTTTTTGGAATTAATTTTAATTCTAAGTAAGTAGGGTTAGAGATATAATAAATTTTTGGTTATTTAAATTAAATAATGACAATTTGTGATTGGTTAATATTGGGTATAAATCATTCATAAATATGTGATTTGTCTTGATTCTCTTACGTATTCATTTCAGTTGTTCTGCGATATAAAGTACCCCATAAATTGAATGGTTAAAAATATAAACGTTGACACGTTTATTGGAAATAGACATGTGTAATTAATTTTCCATTTTGTAGTTATGGCAATTCGAATTTGAATTGTTTGGTTAAACAACTTGGTCCTTAAAAATCTATCGCTTGGATTCGATGAGACCGGGATCGGATATCAGTATTATCCGAAAACACATTGATCCAAAATAAACGATTAGGTCGAGAACATTCCAAGGGAAGATTCGGAATGAAGATTTCAGAGTGCAAGGGCTATTTGTCGCTAACTCTGAGGGTGATTCCAATATGGGTATAGTGGAAATAGTGCCTTCGGTTCCGTTCGGACCCGAAATAGACTTGCATGGACGAATGCTATCAGAACGTCCTCATTGGAGGACGATGATCATTCCAAGTGAATGTGTTCTTAAAGGGTAATCATAGCCTCAAGCCTCATCAACCGGGAATGAATAAAACAACGGAGATGCAGTAAGGCTAAGTGGGTCGCACCCAAGTAGCGTAAGGTTTCCCCTATCTAGAGTCCCTTTTTATTTGGTCTGTGTGGTGCGGTTGTTGATCCCAGCCGTGGGGTAATCTTATTCAGAAGGTTAGCGGTAGTCCGTTCATCTGTAGCAGGGGATCCCGGCGTGGTCCTTGGTATTATTTTTCTAGAGATGCACCGTGACGGGCGGTACCCCAGTAGCCCAGTCATTATATGGAATCTAATCTCCAATAAGTGTCGTACGTTTTGACTGTGCCTAAATATGTTAGAACGTGACATGTAAGCATTCCAGCTATCTTCTATTTATTTGGAAAACCCTAGTCATTATCATAATATCACTAGATTTCCTATGGAAATGTTTTGGTTATCGTAAAAGAAAAACCAGTCCGTGTTTATGTGCGGCGAGTCTTACGAGATACCTTTGATTTCAAATGGTTTTCAATTTTAAGTAAATTTAACCATTTTACTCACACCAGACCCATGTCCGATCCAGAGTTTATTTTTCTGTTTTTCCTAAACTCTTGGGTATTCAAATTTTTATGAGTAGCCAAGTGATTCTAGGTTTGCTCTCGACGTATTTTGGAGGAGGAGTTGAAGCTGTTGGCTTCAACGTATCTAGCTATACCTATATTCCGCCGTATTGGTATCTATGTCTATATTTTGTCTTGTAATGAAGAGACGGTTCACTATGACTATCAGGGTATGATATATGTATAATTATGACTCTGATGTATTGTACTAGTGACTATGTGATATATGTTATGTAATATATATTATTCGTTCTGGTGTGAGATTCCATGATTTGTTTAGTTCTTTCTTTCTATCTATTTCTTTTCTACCTATTTCTTTCTCTACTATGACTCGTCTTTCGGAGTAAGAAGGGTGGATCGTCATAGAAGCCCTAAAAGAGAAAAAAGATGTGATGAATCTGAATGTAAAGGTATCCACGCTAAGTAGATTCATTTCAAAAATGCATCCCAGGCTTTGATCATATCAAGAAAGGATGGAACTTCGAGTGGGATAAGGAACGCAAAACCGCATTTTAAGAATCGAAATATCACATTGCCAGTTTTACCATCCTCTCAACACCATTTCTAGGTTAGGATTTCTTTGTATACTTAGTTGTAACTATCAAGTTATCAGCATAGTTGTAGTAAGGGAAGGTGAAGGAGTGCAATGTCCAGTATACTTCATCGAAAAATGCTTGTTTAGCACAGAACTAAATTACACCTTGACAGAGAAGTTAGCGTACAATCTCTTACTTACAGCTATAAAACTACGTTTATAATTCCAATTTCATGCTATCAAAGTTTTAATAAACATGTCTTGAAGTGGATCCTTCACAAACCAAAACCCTCGGGCTGTTAATTGAAGTGGGCAATCGAACATAGGCATTATGATATCTCATATAGCCCAAGGAATGCAATTAAAGGACAATCCTTAGTTGACTTCATCCTGGAATGCACACAACCTTCTGACTGGCAAATTAAGGAAATCAAAGGGAAATATTGGTAGTGGAAATTATATATGGAT
The DNA here is from genome assembly GCA_030765085.1 of Allium cepa. Lineage (NCBI taxonomy): Eukaryota > Viridiplantae > Streptophyta > Magnoliopsida > Asparagales > Amaryllidaceae > Allium > Allium cepa. The sequence goes on along the minus strand of CM060944.1, from coordinate 308,926,825 downwards.
GCTGCATCAAAAGAGTAGGGTTTCAGTATTGGATATATGCGGATAACGCTTGATAAGCAAGAACTGTATCACGTAGTCCAACTTGATTTTAAAGTAAATAGCAATGTAGTTGAGTGTGAAGCACTCATCGTTAGATAGGAAATGGCGCGGGTAATAAAGGTAACACTTATTCAAATTTGTGGTGATTCCCAGCTAGTTGTAAATAAAGTGTAGGAAAATTACCAAACAAAAGAATGAACCTTGCAAAATATGTTGTGTTATCTAAATAACTACTGTTTTAGTTTGAGCAGTTCATTACCGAACAAATTCCTAAAGAGTAAAACTCTTCTCCAAACTCCTTAGCTAAATTAGCTAGCGGAAAAGATGCATAGGAGATTAAAGCAAATCTAGTTGGGCACTTACCTAAACCTTGAATCTCCCAGGGCAAATAAGTCTTAGTTTTAACCCGTGCTCAACGTGTTGTGATGTCAAACTATAAGAGATCAAACTAAAAATATTTCAGCACAAGAAGATCAACCCATCCTACCAGCATAAGAAGACATAGTAGATACCTTGATGACTCATACTAAATAGTTCTTATTGAATAGTACACTACCAATAAAAAATAATGCAGCATGAAAATAAGGCATTAAGCTTCATACTTTGCATTCCTCGACGTAATATTGAATAAGAGAGAACACTTAACCCCATACCTCATATGCATGAAGAAGAAGGGGTCTAGATTTTAAGAAAAGTTTATGATAGAGACCACGGAGATCACTTTGGGGAAATAAAATTTGGAAAGAAAGTGCTAAAGTAAGGCTATTATTGGCCTACAATACACCGCCATGCACAAGGTTTTGTTTGTAGATCTGATCAATGCTAGAAATTTGCTAGTATTCCAAGATTTGCATCACATGAATTCATCCTAATGACTAGCCATTAACTATTCGACATGTGGGAAATAAACTTGATAAGACTGTTTCCCATATTCAAAGGAGGAACCAAATATAAAGTTGTAGCTATAAATTATTTCCTTAATTGGGTAGAAGTAGAACTACTTGTGTTATCCTGGATTTGAATAAAAGAACTTCTTTTGGATTTGGACCTCAAGATGATGAAGAAATGGATCAAGAACTTAAGGAGTTGTTTCGAATGACAGAATAATGGAGTACAAGAAGTTAGAGAAAAATGGTGCTAGTCAAATATGGTTGGTACAAATATAATTTGGTTGGTACCAAGATGTTTGGAAGGGAGACCCATTTCTGAACATGTAGGTGAGCTACTCCATTACTTTGCAGAAAATACAAATCTCCCATAGGAGAAATTTTGGCAATGAAGCTTGGAAACTTGAAGATGCAAACAAGTGTGAAGGAAAAAGTAAAATAACACCGAGCAAATATGGTCAGTACCGATATGTTTTGTTATGGGATTTACTCATTCTTCCTTCCTAATTGAGTGGATCTATGTTCTTACCTAGTCTTCCACAAGCTAACTCTAGTGAATGGATTCGCGTATAAATATAATGTTAGAGCTATGCAGAAAGGAATTTTTTGATCCCTATTCTCTTCTGTAATCGTATTTTGCCACGAAGTACTGTCAAACTCAAATTTACATGGTTTTCAAGATTTGAAACATTGTAAATTAGCTGTACTTGTGCAAAATCTCGATCAATAAGATTAAAGCGGATGTAGGTGGTGAATTGATATCGAACCACTATAAAATATAAAGCTATTTGTTTGTGTTTTTAGTTCTACCTCTTCTCATTTTTAATTCATTGAGGTGTTGTGTTAATTTTTGGCCACATATTTTTTATGCTTTCGTTGAGAATCGAGATACTTAAGTGTAGATCTAGCTTAGAACTTTGGACTTGAAGTGGCTAAAAGGTAGAACTAAGAGTGTTGTTGTAGATATGGAGTTATTTGGATTTAGAAGACGAGTCTACGTTAGTTCTAAAAGAAAGGGCCCCTAGGATGGCTGCTTCAAAATTTGGAGTTTCTGCTGGAGGTTGATGAAAAAGGCTCCCAGCATAACGAAGACTCAACCTTAGAGTGCTTTACCAGGACCTTCATCTTAGGGGGAGATGGTGACAAAGGTAGAGTTGAACCCAATGATGGCCGAAGTGAATAAGAGGATGTTCGAGAGTCAACATGCTATTTTGGAAAAAATGGAAAGGAACTTTGCTATAATGTACCAGTAACCTCAAAGGTGTAAGAGAAGCCATAAATATTCATCATCTTCAGATTCCGAGGAAGAAAGGTAACCTTAATTAGATCATAATCAAAGAGACGTTAAGTAGAAAACGAGGAGGACTACTAAAGCATCAAAGTAGCATGGTGCAAGAGATGGTATGAATCAGGCGAATGTCGATCAGTGGTACTAAACACAATCATGTTAGTTCTGAGCTGATTCTAAGTGTTGGAAATGAGAATTTTTTTGATAATGAAGGGGAGTTATAGGATGCTAGCAATGACGTAGGACATAATGCCAATTCCCAAACTACCGGTGTTTAGACAAATGCCACATAATCAGTAAGGCATCAAAGTGGGTTTAAACAAATGGCTCTCCTAAAGACATGATAGCTTAGACATCATGTTACGAACCAAGAGAGTTTGTAGAGTCAAATACTCAAGGTTGTTCTTGACGCTCGCCATCCAACTACCCAAACCGGTGAGGAGTATATTGTAGATATAGTGAAAAGGTTGCTGAATAAAAATCAACGTATAAGAAATAATGAGTAGGGTTCATCACTTAGCAGGATCTCATTCACCGATAATTTTCTGCTGGAGAGTTATCCAAAAAATTTTGCAATTCAAACTATATAATATTATGATGGAACTATTGATCCAAGGCATTACCTATTAGAGTATGGATGGCATATAGATAGAACTCGTGCAGAAGATGGTGTGAGATGCAGGTGCTTTCCTACATTTTTAGATGGAGTTGCTATGATGCGGTTCATTCAGCTCATACTAAGGTCCATATCATCCTTTGACCAGTTAGTAAAGAAGTTCATGGAACAATTTGAGGTCCATACTACATAGCCTAAAGGTGTGATGTAATTATTGAATCTTCATCGGAGTTCCGAGGAGACTTTGAAAAACTTTTAATGAGATTTAGAGCTGTAGTAATAGAAGTGAGCAATCCTAGAGAGAATTTTTTTTTTGATGGAATTGATCATGGGGTTCATCCTAGAACTAGTTTTGGTGGGTGGTTGAATAGAAAACAACTGACTACTATGGAGGAGTTTTGTCGAAAGGCATCCCAATTTCTACACTTAGAAGACTCGGATTTGGCTGTTGGATTTGTTATCTATGGTTAAGATGGATCAAGTAGTTCAATATAAAGCAATATTGCTATTAAACAGATTGGTGATAGTGTTGCAAAGTTGCAGTAAATGTTATAATAATATGAAAAGAAAAAAACCAAGGTGCTGATGGGAAAAAGCAGGACACTAAGAAGTGCACAAGGTATATTGGACTTGATGATTATACTCCATTGAATGATTTTGTCAAAAATTAGCCTGAAGACAAGCCATTAAATTGGAAATACACTCGACGAAGTATTATCGCTTTCATGACACCAATGAGCATAATACCAATGAATGTAAACACTTAAGAGACATAATTGATGATTCGATTAAAAAGAAATGCAGTAATAATATGTTAAGAACCCGCAAGCTAATGGGCAAACGAATGATAGACCCCAAGGGCAGATTGCCTAAAGGGATTAGGCTAGATCCAGTAGAGAAGGACCAACCTGGCTGTAGAAGAAATATGATCAATACTTTATTTAAAGGACCTCATCCGACTGAGAAAAGCTTGAGCAAGATGGAAAGATATAGTAATGCGGCATGTGCTTCAAGAAATATGCTTTGCCATAGAGGATGAGACTCCAACAAAGCAGCAGAGGACAATGAATGTTGACATTGTTTTGGGAAATAGAGATGCAAATGAGGTAGAAGTAATAATGGTTGATCTCATGGTGTCCATTGTTAGACCAACAATAGTGAATTTTGTCTTGATTGATTGTGGAAGCTTAGTTAATATTTTATTCGAAAAGACCTTTAATCAGATGTGAACGAGAAGGAACTGAAACCTTGTAAATTTCATATTCAAAGATTTACCAAAAAGGTTAAGATGCATGTTGGTTTACCGATTTGTCCATGGAATTAGGCAAAGGTGACCATAAGATAGTGAGAGTGTAGACGTTTGTTGAGTCACAGCTTCTATGAAGATTTTGATTGCTGACAACAATATTAAAGCGATCGACAAATCAAGACCTACATATGGTACTCTAGATTATAGGTTGATTATTTGATGTTATAATAGTAATAAAATTGTCAAAATCTATCCTCAAATAATCATGCACAAAATATAATATATATATATACACATTTATATAGGTTGTGCACATTATTGTGCAACTTAACAGAGACCGGTCGACCGGTCCAAAAATGAACGATCGACCGTTCCTGTTGAATGTGCACAATAAACATGCACACATGCACATAACCACTATATTTTTAAAAACCTGTCTACCGGTTAGTTTTTGACCTGTCGACCGTTTTTAAACAGAGAGCAACTTCTTCCAAAAGACACATCCTTCTTCAATGGTTGCGTCTCTTCTTCTTCATCAATAATCATAACTTTTGACTGCAACTTTTCACCAAGGGTTATAACTATTTTCTCTCTATAAATACACATCAATATCATTGATTAAAACAACAAGTTTTATTAAGATTATATATGCTCTCTATCTATTCTCTGAATTCACTTGCATTCAAAAAGCTCTAAACTACTTTCATTCCTTATTGAATCATTGACACTATCTCATATATTTTGATTCAATAAGCAATATAAATTCCATAATCTTCACAAACATCATTCACAATTTGAGGATAAGATTATAGGAAGAGTGTACTACAAGTGACAAATCCGTGTTTACAAGAGCACAAGTTGTCAACAACAATTGTAATTGTTTTTGTTGAAGTCCTCGGTATTGTAAGAGGCAAGTGTTGAAGTCCTCAGTGTTGTAGAGGCGTGAAATCCCGTTCGGCTGTTCGGGTAATTGTAAACCTGTTCCTCCGGGTGAAGCGAGGTTGTAATTAGTGAAAATCCAGATAGTAGTCTGGGACTGGACGTAGGACGGTGCTCCGAACCAGTATAAAAATCTCTGGTGTGATTTTTCTATTTTCTATTTACAATGCTATTATCATCTATTTCTGCATTTGTATTGTAATCCATATTACACGATCCGTGTATACTATATTAGCACATATAATTGTATACACACCGCACTTTCAATTGGTATCAAAGCTCGGTCATCATATAACCGTAACACAGTTATTTGATATATTCTTGTAATATGGCAAATAACGCAAGTACTAGCACTCAAAACACCACTTACACAGAAGGGCAATCGACACAAAGACCTCCATTTTTCAATGGTCTTAACTACAGTTATTGGGCAACACGTATGTCATTCTTTATGCAATCAAGTAGCTATGATGCTTGGAATGCTACTCAAAGAGAAATAGTAAATCCAACAACTGATTATTCAGAATGGACTGTGGCTGAGAAAACGGCAGCAGCCGTAAATGCAAGAGCAATAAATATGTTGTTCTGTGCATTAGACCAAAATGAATATAACCGTGTTAGTATCTGCACTACTGCATATCAAATTTGGCAAACGCTAAAAATCACTCATGAAGGTACTAACAAGGTTAAACAAGCCAAAATAGCCATGCTGAAAAGTCAATTTCAAAATTTCAAAATGAAACCAAATGAAACAATCAATGACATATATTCACGGTTTCAAACTATTCACCATGCACTTATTGGGTTAGGACAAAAGTATTCTGATTTTGATGTTGTTTCAACAGTCCTACATTCTCTGACTAATGAATGGGAAGGAAAAGTATTAGCAATTGAAGAAGCTAATGATCTTTCCGTCATGAAGCCAGATGAATTGATAGGAAATTTAATGTCCTATGAAGCAAATTTGCAGGCTAGAAAAGAACAGAAAGAAGAAAAGAAAAATGTAGCATTTCATGTTGAGAAAGATGAAAATGAATCAGATTCTGAAGATGAAGATTTGGCGTTCATTGCTAAAGGTTTCAAAAAATTCCTAAAATATCGAAAAGCCAGTCGCTACAATAAAAGGAAACCTGGATCAAATAAACCATCTTCATCTGCAATAGAATGTTTCAACTGCCATAAAAAGGGACACATGCAGAAGGATTGTCCGGAACAAAATAAAAAGTCAGAAAATGACAAATTCAAATATAAGAAGGACAAATCAAAGAAACGAGCCTTCTCAGTAACATGGGATGATTCAGAGTCATCTTCATCAGAAAGTGAAAGTGATTCGGAGAATGAACAAGCTAATGTTTGCTTTATGGCAACAGAAGATGAGGTACAAATTCCTACATTTGATGAATTACTTGATATTAATGCTGAATTGATAGTCAAATATAAAGACTTAAAACGTCAATTAAAAGTAGTCAAAGCAGATTTAAGTAGAGCAGAGTTTGAACGAGATATGTTAAAAGACGAGAAGAAAATATTAGAAGAAGAACTTGAAAATATTCAAGAATCATCATCTAATGTTGACTCTCAAATATCTCTTTTGAGTCAAGAAATAGAAGCTCAAAAAGAGAAAAATAATGCTCTCACTACTGAAAATCATGAACTTAAAGCAAAAGTCAAAATTCTAGACCTAGAAAAAGCTAGTTTACAAACAAAATTTGATGACATTACTCAAAATGTTTCTAACTTTAACAAAGGTCGAGAAAATTTGACTAAAATCATTGAAAGTTCACAATCTATTTCAGATAAACAAGGTTTGGGATATAACAAACATGAAACTAAGAAACATCTTAGAAATAAAAGGAAGAAGAAAATACAAAAAACTGAAGCTAAGAAAAATCTTAGTTTATTATATTTCAAACCAAAACCAGTTATGAAATTTCAAAAGAGAAATGTCAAGACTATCAAAATATGGGTTCCTAAAACAAATAATAATTTGATTAGGAACAAATACATTCAGGAATTCATGAATAATGTACATTTTAATAACAATTATATATATAAAGGGGATACCGGACCCAAATGGGTTTGGACTCCTAAGACCTAACTCTTAGGACCCTATAAAAAGTGGGTACCATGAACTTAATTCTATTTTTTGCAGGTCCCACTGAAGAAAAGAGGAAAGTGGATATTGGACAGTGGTTGCTCAAAGCATATGACGGGAGACAAGAGCTTACTAACAAATATTAAATACTCAGATGGTGGCTCAGTCACTTTTGGAGACAATTCAAAAGGTTATATCATCGGCAAAGGCGATGTGAGCAATTGTGGTACATCTAACTTACCTCTTATTACAAATGTCATGCTAGTTAGAAATTTAAAACACAATTTACTTAGTATTAGTCAGTTATGTGACAAGGGTTTTATAATTTCCTTTTCAAATAATAAGTGTAGTATTTCAGATAAAGACCATAATTTGGTTTTTGAAGGTTATAGAGACAGAAATATATATATTCTAAATATGAATATTAATCATAATTCAGATATGTGTCTTATGGCTAATGACAATGATCCATGGCTATGGCACAAACGTTTCTGTCATATAAACTTCAGAACTATTGACAAGCTAGCCAAAAACAATCTAGTTAGAGGACTACCCAAAATGAGTTTTAAAGTTAACAACATTTGTGATGCATGTCAATTAGGAAAATTGACCAAATCATCGTTTAAATCCAAGAAAGTCATATCAACATTACAACCGCTTGAGTTACTGCACATGGATTTATTTGGACCTACTAGAGTTCAATCAATAAATCACAGTCAATATGTGCTTGTAATTGTTGATGATTTCTCTCGTTATACATGGACAATTTTCTTAAAAAATAAAAGTGATACTTTCGATCATTTCAAATCTTTCGTCAAAAGAATTCAAAAATCAAAAGGGATTAAAGTTAAAAATATAAGAAGTGATCATGGCAGAGAGTTTGAAAATAATGAATTTGAACATTTTTGTACAAAGAAAGGTATATGTCATAATTTTTCGTTTCCCAGAACTCCACAACAGAACGGAGTAGTAGAACGAAAGAACCGAACTTTACAAGAATGTGCAAGAACATTATTAAATGGAACCACCTTACCAAAACACTTCTGGGCAGAAGCTGTTGCAACTGCCTGTTATGTTTTAAATCGTGTGTCCATAAGACCTCTTACTAAGAATACTCCTTATGAATTGTTTAACAAAAGAAAGCCCAAAATCTCATACTTCAAAGTTTTTGGTTCTAAGTGCTTTATTTTAAATACGAAAGACCAGCTTGGAAAATTCGATCCAAAAGCCGATGAAGGAATATTTGTCGGTTATTCGGAACGAAGTAAGGCCTATCGGATATTTAATAAACGAACCAAAACTATTGAAGAATCACTTCATGTCTCTTTTGATGAAATTTATCAGCATCCTCACACAATATCAGATGATGACGAATCAATAGTCATTGATAATCAAATCATCTCAAACACTGATTCTGACTCAGAAATAATTATTGAGAATACTCCTCAAATATGTGAATTACAATCACCACCAAGAATATTAAGAGACCATCCGGCCCAAAATATAATAGGTGAAATAACATCACATGTCAGAACAAGGAGTCAACTCAATCAAATGGGTCATGTCGCTTTTCTCTCAAATATCGAACCCAAGAATCCAAAAGAAGCTGCTATAGATGATTACTGGATCATTGCCATGCAGGAAGAACTAAATCAGTTTGAGCGCAATGACGTTTGGGAACTTGTTCCGAGACCAACTGATCAGTCAGTAATTGGTACTAAATGGGTCTATAAAAATAAGGCTGACGAACAAGGAAATATCACCAAAAATAAAGCAAGATTAGTAGCACAAGGATACAATCAGGAAGAAGGTATCGATTATGAAGAAACTTTTGCACCAGTTGCTCGACTAGAAGCTATTAGAATTCTATTATCTTTTGCTTGTTATCATAATTTCAAACTTTATCAGATGGATGTCAAAAGTGCTTTTCTCAATGGATTTATCAAAGAGAATGTCTATGTCGAACAACCACCTTTATTCGTACATGAAAAATATCCTGACCATGTGTTCAAACTTAAGAAAGCTCTGTATGGTTTAAAACAAGCACCTCGTGCTTGGTATGAACGATTACGAAGCTATCTTATTAATTCAGGATTTGAAATAGGCAAAGTCGATCAAACTTTGTTTATTAAACATTCTCGAAAAGATATTCTGGTTATCCAAATATATGTAGACGATATCATCTTTGGTTCAACAAACGATAAACTCTGCAAGGAATTTGCAAGTATTATGACCAAAGAATTCGAAATGTCTCATATGGGAGAACTATCTTATTTTCTTGGACTTCAAATCAAACAACTTTCAAACGGTATTTTTATCAATCAAGAAAAATACTGTGAAAATCTTATCAAACGCTTCGGATTACAAAATACATCTGGTAAACCAACTCCTATGAGTACAACTACACATCTTGAAAAAGATGAAAGTGGTAAGAATGTTGACCAGAAATTATATCGAAGCATGATTGGTTCTCTTCTTTATCTTACAGCTAGTCGTCCAGATATATTAATGAGTGTTTGTTTATGTGCTCGTTTTCAAGCCGATCCAAAGGAATCACATTTACGAGCAGTGAAACGTATAATTCGTTATCTTAATAATACCAAAGATTTTGGTCTTTTCTATCCAAAAGAATGTCCATTTGAATTAGTATCATATAGTGATGCTGATTTTGGTGGCTCACGGACGGATAGAAAAAGTACAAGTGGTACGTGCCATTTTATTGGAAAATCACTTGTCTCTTGGTTTAGTAAGAAACAGAATTGTGTTTCACTATCAACATGTGAAGCTGAATATATATCAGCGGCTCTCGCTTGTACTCAAGTACTATATATGCAACAAACACTTCAAGATTTCGATATACATTTATCGAATTCTATTATATACTGTGATAACACGAGTGCAATAAATCTCTCTAAAAATCCAGTAAATCATTCTAGAACCAAACATATTGATATCCGTCATCATTTCCTTAGAGATAATATTGAAAAAGGTAATATACATCTTGAATATGTTCACACTGACAATCAAATAGCCGATATTTTCACTAAACCATTACTTGAATCTAGTTTTATTAAACTACGAAGAGAGCTTGGCTTAGTATCTCGGAAAGATCTAGAATAGAATAAGTAACCTTCAAACTTAGGCTATATATTTTTCAAATAATTCTTAAATTTCAGCCTATAACAAACTATACCTATTTTTATAACTTTTTTATGCATCATTGTTTTTGTTTACGGCTAATTATCTCTAACAAATCCTATCCTCAAGTTCATTGGCAAACTTTTTCCTATATAAACGTTTGAAAAATACACTTTCATTCATTCACCTTCTTGCTGAAAATTATAAATCATCTTAAACAAGCTACCATTGCACACATTTGCGACAAATGCGCAGAGGAATCTCATATTTCTATCACAAGCTCGGAGTCGGAGAAACAATACTCTCCGATTACACCGAAACAAAGGCCGGAATGCCCTCACCATTGTTTTCACACACCTGGCCATACTCCAACATCCAAGCGTGCAAAGAAAGCACTATTCTGCTCTCCGCGCACGAAGGTGCAAATCGATGAGATTCATCACTACCAAAAGCATCAAATCGATCTTCAACGACAACTACATTATGGTCAAAACCTACTATACCATGAACAACAACGTACTTCAACTCGTTTATCCGCCTTAGAACGAATGGCATCATTCTTCTGCGGTTCAAACAAACACGATGTTCATGAACCAATGCCGTCAAGACCATCGACTTCAACAACTCCAAACTCTTGGGATAAAAACTATAACGAGAATGAAGGAGCTCGATATAAGTGGAGTCCGTGGGCTAAACGCATTGAAAACGACAAGAATTCTAATAACTCACCTTCTCATTAGAATTCAATAATGTATATTGTTTTGTTTTCATATATAATTCTTGTAATACAGTATATTTTTGCAATAATAACATAATATATAATATATTCATTCGACTCGTTTTCAAAATTTTTGCCAAATTCTGCATTTTTGCACACAGAGCCAAACCGGTCGACCCCCTGAAATATGACCGGTCGACCGTTTTGCTCTCGGGTTGAAAACGGTCGACCGGCCATATGCAGGCGGTCGACCGGTCGGCAGTTATTCCTTTTTTTATATACTTCACGTATATATTTTGCCACCAACCCTCTTTACTTTCTACTCTCTACTGAAAACTTTCCCATTTCCAAACCCTAGTTCATATTCTCAAGCTTCACAAACTCTCAAATTCTCTTCAATGGCTCCTCCTCAGAAGAAATTAAAGAAAAGAGCAACATCAGAAACTTCTTCTCTTACTCTCTCTGCTAGAAAATGGCTAGAATCTCCGGTTGCAGTAACTAGATGGAATCAAATGACAAATTACAAGTTCCATCCGGGCTCATTCATCAAATTCGACGATTTCACTGCATACGGTATTCAAAGATTAGCAAATAGATCTCGTATCTCTCCTCTTATTGATTTTTCTGTAAATAGCGTACAAATTAATCATTTGATGATTAAGCTATTTTACGCGAATATGAATTTAGAGGAATATACTCCGGATAATCCAAATGGAGTTATTTGGTCAGTAGTATGTGGCAAACGAATCTATCTCACTTATGATAGAATTGCTTCTATTTTGGGAATACCGAATAGAGGTGAAGAGTTTTCATCGACATTTTGTGAAGTTTTCACCCGGGATAGTACGAGTCATAAATTTATAGAAGATGATAGTAACGGCACCAAATCGATTGGGCTACGACCGACTGCAAGGTTGTTACACCATGTCCTAATGCACTCTCTATTTCCTCGATTAGGAAACTATGATGCCGTTTACAAAGAGAATTTCAAGGCTCTTTATGCTATCTACTGTGATATCGAAATAAATTGGGTTCACATGATTTTCGATGAAATTCTTAAGGTAAATAACTCTACTCGTCCACATTTCTTCTATAACGAGTATATTATGCGCATGTTGCTTGCATGTGGAGTCACACCTCCGGATTCGGCATATTCTACACCAAAGTGTATTGACTCCACTACTATCAAACGGATGAAGCTTCCTCCTCCATATGTTCATATTATGCCTTTCGAACAATGGCAACAACGCGATACTCAAGAACAACAAGCTCCACCATCTCGTCGTCGTTCTGAAGATGTTAGATTATTGAAATCTAAATCATCTACAAGAGAATCTCTTGAAACCATCGCTCGGAATCAATTTTTACTTGAATCAAGACTAAAACGAATGGATTCGAAAATTGATAGACGATTCAATAAGGTAAAGTCATTCTTCGGCGCTATATGGGATGCTATATCATGTAGCACATCCGTCTCGACCCAACATCAAGACCCCGGAAAACGTCCGGCTCCTCCAACTTTTACTTGGTCGACATCCGAGGAATCCGGTGGTACAAGCGGACAAGGTCGTGGGGACAATGACGATGATGATGACGATGACGATCACGACGATGATGATGATGATGATGATGATGAGGAAGAGATTCAGTCGGAATGAAGTTAGTTTGTTTTTCTTTTCATTTCTTTAAAAACATCTATGGCACTTGTACTAAATAGTGTCCATCTTTTTATTCGTAGTAGACTATGACTTGCATTGTACTTCATCAAAACATCCTGTGTTTGAATGTATGCATTGTTCTCTTTGGTTTATATTTTCTATTGTTTACTCCTTTTTTTTTCGATGACAAAGGGGGAGAAAGGTGCTAATAATTGTTTGCAGGATGAAAGAAGCTATTAATTGTCTGCAGGAAATCACATATTCAGGGGGAGATTCTATACTTGAGTTTTTATATTGTCATCAATCAAAAAGGGGGAGAATGTTGAGTCACAGCTTCTATGAAGATTTTGATTGCTGACAACAATATTAAAGCGATCGACAAATCAAGACCTACATATGGTACTCTAGATTATAGGTTGATTATTTGATGTTATAATAGTAATAAAATTGTCAAAATCTATCCTCAAATAATCATGCACAAAATATAATATATATATATACACATTTATATAGGTTGTGCACATTATTGTGCAACTTAACAGAGACCGGTCGACCGGTCCAAAAATGAACGATCGACCGTTCCTGTTGAATGTGCACAATAAACATGCACACATGCACATAACCACTATATTTTTAAAAACCTGTCTACCGGTTAGTTTTTGACCTGTCGACCGTTTTTAAACAGAGAGCAACTTCTTCCAAAAGACACATCCTTCTTCAATGGTTGCGTCTCTTCTTCTTCATCAATAATCATAACTTTTGACTGCAACTTTTCACCAAGGGTTATAACTATTTTCTCTCTATAAATACACATCAATATCATTGATTAAAACAACAAGTTTTATTAAGATTATATATGCTCTCTATCTATTCTCTGAATTCACTTGCATTCAAAAAGCTCTAAACTACTTTCATTCCTTATTGAATCATTGACACTATCTCATATATTTTGATTCAATAAGCAATATAAATTCCATAATCTTCACAAACATCATTCACAATTTGAGGATAAGATTATAGGAAGAGTGTACTACAAGTGACAAATCCGTGTTTACAAGAGCACAAGTTGTCAACAACAATTGTAATTGTTTTTGTTGAAGTCCTCGGTATTGTAAGAGGCAAGTGTTGAAGTCCTCAGTGTTGTAGAGGCGTGAAATCCCGTTCGGCTGTTCGGGTAATTGTAAACCTGTTCCTCCGGGTGAAGCGAGGTTGTAATTAGTGAAAATCCAGATAGTAGTCTGGGACTGGACGTAGGACGGTGCTCCGAACCAGTATAAAAATCTCTGGTGTGATTTTTCTATTTTCTATTTACAATGCTATTATCATCTATTTCTGCATTTGTATTGTAATCCATATTACACGATCCGTGTATACTATATTAGCACATATAATTGTATACACACCGCACTTTCAACGTTTATTGTGATCAATGAATATTCGGCCTATAAAGCTTTCTTGGGCCGACCGACCCTTACTTGTTCTAGAATTGCACTTGCTCTATGGTGTTTAATGGTGAATTTCCCCACCAAGAGCAAAATAGGAGCTATAGAAGGGCTAAGGTGACCATGATACTATCGAGAATGCTATGTCGTAGAGTTTAAAAAGGTAAAGTGCGTGAAAAAGAAAAAAATGCGAAGAAATACCTCCGTACCATAACCACTAATGCATAGCAATCACCGCCCAAGCTCTAAATCGGGTCTTATATCTAGTTCTATAAACATATGAACTTTTGAAATGAGCCAGAGAACATAAGGTCGATGCCAGCAGAGCGGATGATTAACATTATGATCGATGATGATGATCCTATGTAGGTTCTCAAGATTAGGTCTCAACTTGGTATAAAGATGAACAAGGAGTTGGTAGGGTTTCTCTAGGCCAATCTGGATGTGCTTACTTGGACGCATTCCCATATGTGTTGAGTTTCGTCAGAGATAGCATGCTATTGATTGATCGTGGAGCCAAGGTACCCTCTATGAAGTTTAAAAGATGTAGTATTGATCCAGAGCGATCCGCTTCTAAAAGAAGTAGTGGAGAAGCTAAAGGAAAATGGCTTCATCCACGATGCCTTATACCTGAAATGGGCATCAAATCCTGCATTGGTCAAAAAGGCAAATGGAAAATTGTGGACATGCATTGACTATTCAGACCTTAATATGGCATGCCCAAAGGATAGCTTACAATTGCAAAGAATTGACCAACTTGGGAATGGAAAAGCTGGACATAAACTGCTATCCTTTATAGATGCGTACTCTGGCTATAATCAGATTGCAATGCACAATCCGGATCAACAACATATGAGTTTCATTACTGATTTAGGGCTGTATTATTACCAAACGATGCTATTTTGTTTAAAGAATGCTGAAGCTACTCATCAGTGACCGAGGAATAAGATATTCAAAGATAAAATCAGATTGACAATGAAGGTTTATGTGGATGATACTGTTGTAAAGTCATAATGATTGATGAATCACATGGATGTTCTCTTAGAATCCTTCGATGTGCTTTGAAAGTAAGGAATGAAATTTATTTCATCGAAGTATTCTTTTAAAGTTTCATCGAGAAAGTTCTTTAGTTTAATTATAAACTCAAGTGGCATTGAAGCTAACCTAGAAAAGATCAAAGCATTGAAAAAGGTTACTGCCCTAAAGACCGGGAGGGAAATGTAGATCTTGAACAAGAAGTTCACAACATTGAGTAGATTTATTTTGAAAGCAATGAATAAGTGCATATCAATATTCAATACCCTCAAGAAGGAGAAATGAAAGTTTGTTTGGAAAAGGGAATGTCAGGATGCTTTTAAAAATTCGCTAGAAAACATGGAGAGACCACTAGTGTTGTCAATGCCTTTGGAAGGAGAAGATTTATTCCTTCTATAGTAGTCTCTGCTCCTGCACTGAGTGCAGCCTTGGTACATGAGGGGAGAAGAACCGAATGGCCAGTGTACTACAACATAAACGGTTCACTGGAGTATAAAAGAACTATCCAAAGCTAGAAACTATGGTGTATTATTTGTTGACTGCATCGAAGAAGTGCCGCCATACTTTTTGGCTCACACGATAAAACTGCTCACCGACTTGCCATAGAGGCAAGTACTACATCGACCCAAGACTTTAGGGCGGTCACTAAAATGGAACATCGAGCTGAGCCAATATGATATTACATACCATCCTAGGAAAGCTATCCGAGGACAGGAATTGGCGAACTGCGTTGTCGAGTTCACCCTATGGGATAGAGAACTGGAACAAGATTTGGTCCAACTGACTAATTGAAGATTTTATGTAGATAAAGCCTCCAATGAACACGATTCTGGGACAATAATGATTCTTTTAACTGCAAAAGGGAAGGGCATATGCTATGCTTTAAGCCTAGAGTTCCCGGCAACAAACAACAAAGTCAAATGCACTGCTTGCTTGTAGGAATCAAGCTAGGAAGGGAAATAGAAGTGAAGGCATTGTGTATATTCACCGATTGTCAGTTTGTGGTCGGTCAAGTGAAAATAGGAGCTTTATGCTAAGGGATTTGGTGGCCAGGCCATAACTATGGTCATTAGAATTTTAACCGTGCACTGATTACTATCTCCAAAAACTAGAACTTTAGCTTATTCTAGGCATCCCTTCTCGATGTTGCTTATCTACGGGCAATAGTCAGTACCTGACGGATGAGGTCGATATATCTGGTCAACCCCTGTGATTATACTCCACATTCCTGATCCTGGACCAGGGTTGTTGGTACGATTTTCGAGTACCTAAACATATTGCTAATCGTGCAGCACAGTATTTTGCTTACAAGAACACAGTTCCAATGGTTCAAGGAGCCAACTTTACTTATAAACGAAAACCAAGACAAGTCTTTCCTTATTACATTGCCCTAAGAATCCTTAGGTGGCTTATTTGCAAAAGAAATAGATAAAACTAAATGAAACAACACCATAACATATCACTATTCCATGCCCGTGCAATCGAGATTTAGTTAACAATTGTCAGATTGAACATTGCATCTCCAAGCTTTTGTTCTATTGCATTAGGACCTTCCCAATTCAAACCAAGTCCCCCTTACTTGGGAAGACTCATTTCAAAATGAGATCCCCTACCTCAAAGTTATGGCTCCGAACATTGGTGTTAAAGTACCGTGCTACCCTTTTTTGGTGAACAACTGCCCTTAATTACGCTACCTCTCTCTTCTCATCAACCAAATCCAGGGGCTCAAGAAAAAGTTTGTCGTTTTCCTTTAGACGTCATGCCTTTTACAATGAGAAGGGACTTCCAATTCTGTAGGGACGTGGCCTCTGAACCATAGGCCAAAGCGAACAGCGTATGTCAGTAGTGGACTTATGAGTCGTTCTATAAGCTTACAATGCCAGTGGAAGCTCATTGATCCAGTTGTCCTTATCTTTAGTTAACCATTTCTTCAAGGTGGACTTGATGATTTTATTTACCACCTCCACTTGTCCGTTAGCCTGTGGGTGTGCTATTGTCTAAACACATTTCTTAATCCTGTACCAGTTGCAAAAATCTTTGAACTCGGTACTTTCGAACCGAATTCCATTATCACCTATAATCTTCCGAGGTACTAAAAACATTTAGATGATTTTTTGGTCACAAAGTTGATTACCTTTTTCATTGTGATTATGATAAGCGGTTCTACTTCAGCCCACTTCATGAAGTAATCCATTACAACTATATCATACATAGCTCCTCCTTTCTTCACTGGTAGCACACCAATTATATCTTTTCCCCAAATCACATATGGCCACCGGTTAACCATTTGCGTTAGCTGTGTTGATAGGGCTCTTGGTATCCTTCCAAATCTTTGCCAACAACCTCATTGCTTGGTGTAATCAGCTACATCTCGATTTATCATCAGCCAAAAATATCATAGTGAAATAACCTTTCTGATAATTTTAACCCCTCGGTGTGATCGTCACGGCTACCTTCATGGGTTTTCATGAAGATTTTTCTAGCTTCATCCTTGGTTACACAGCTGAGAAAGGGGATAGAAAATCAACATCTGTAACGTACTTCTTTTGTTTCATGAACCATGGTACTTTTCGAAGGAGTTTCTTCTGTTCATTCCTTTCTCTCGGAAGAATTCCCTTGGGCAAATAATCCTTGATTGGAGTCATCCACAACTCCTCTTCCTTTACGATCTCCAAAATGCATTTTACATCTTTCTGGTAGATACCCAGAGCTGTCAAAACTTCCACGGGAACCAAAACCACTATGCGCTTCCTCGAAATTAGATAGCTTGGCCATTGAATCAGCCTTTACATTCTCCTCTATGGGGATGTGCACAATCGTGTAATGCTCAATATCATCCAGCAGTTCCAGTGCCTTAGTCAGGCAAGGAACAAGTCTCGCGCCCATAGCATAGAATTCCTTCTTCACTTGACAAACTACTAACTGGAGATCATTGTATATATGCTATGTCCTTATTCTTGGCTCCTTTGTGATCCTAAGTCCCGCTACCAATGCTTCGTATTCCGCCTTGTTATTAGTCACAGGATATTCTAATTACAGTGCATAACTGATTGATCGTCCCTCAAAATTTACAAGCACTACTCCTACACCCAAAATACATTCTTTCGAAGAACCACCCACAAACAGTTTCCAATGAGAAAGTATGACTATATCATCTTCCTCATCACCATCTCGTGTGGTTAACTCTATGATAAAGTCTACCAAAACTTATCCGTTTATCGCCCTTCTTGGATGATAAGTAATATCATATTAACTTAGTTCACTATTTCATTTCAGCAATCTTCCTGAAGTCTCGGGTCGGTACAATACCTTCTTAAATGGTTGATCCATTAACATCTTAATTGAATAAGCCTGAAAATAGGGTCGCAGTTTCCTCGATGCAATCAGTAAGGAATAGGTAAGTTTTTCCAACTTCGGGTAATTCTTTTTTAGCTACAGTAAACTACTTGGCGATATAATAAACAAACCTTTGAATCATCACCTCCTCATGTATTAATGTTGTGCTTAATACATAAGCAGACACTACGAGATAGATAAACAAGTCCTCTTCCACCAATGATTTGGATAGAACTGGTGGCAAGTCCATGTGCCTTAACAATTCTTCGAAGACGCCCTAACGTTCCAAATTCCATTTAAAATTCTTCTTCCCCTTTTTGAGGACAACAAAGAACGGCAGACATTTGTCTATTGTTTTTGAGAAAAACCAACCCAGAGAGGCAATATTCTCGTTCAAACTTTGTAACTCCTTTTCAAGGTTTGGTCAGTTACACTACTCAAGGCGTTAATATGCTCTAGATTGACCTCAATGCCTCTCTCGTTTATGATAAATCCTAGAAACTTCCTTGATGCAACTCCAAAAGAACATTTCAATGGATTTAACTCCGTTCCATATCTCCGCAGCATTTCAAACATCTTTGAAAGGTCATCCAAGTGGTTCCTTGATAGCCGTGACTCATATTATCCACATATACCTTCATAGTTCATCTGATCTGATTCTTGAACATAGAATTCACCAACATATGGTAAGTTGCTCCTACTTTGTTCAGATCGAACGACATCAACCAGTAACAATATAATCCTAAACCTATTATAAAGCTCTTGTGCTCCTGATCCAGAACATGCATCGGTATTTGGTATTTGGTTATAACCAGAATAAGCATCCATAGAAGAGAGCAACTCGTGTCTTGTGGTCTCATTTACCAACTGGTTAATCTTAGGCAAAGGAAAACTGTCCTTTGGACATCGCTTTATTTGAATCCGAACAATCACTACATATTATCCATTTCCCTTTTTCTTTCTTAACCAACACGGTGTTTGATACCTATATTTGGTATAAAGCATCGCGAATAAAATTGTTCCCTTTTAATTTATCAATGTCCTCCTTCAGTGCAGCGAATCGCTCCAACCCAGGCCGCTCCTCTTTTGCTTCATAGATGGAAACTTCGGGCCATATTCAGTGCGTGACACGTTATCTCCGACAATTACTCACATATATCTGAATGTGTCCAAGCAAAAACATCCAAGTTTGTTCATAGAAAATTAACCAACTCCATTCTTAATCCTTTGCTGAGTTGAGATCCAATCTTGAGAGCCTAAGTAGGATCATCCATATTGATCGGATTATTAACCATAAGCTCAGCCGGTGCCGCCCGCACATCCTCTGACTTATTGCTACGATCCATAGACTTATCAAATCTGCTATGCTTTTTGAGCCATAGCCTGGACTTTAATTGGTCTGCTCTCAAATTTTTAATGTAGAGAGCCCTCTCTACATTCTTGGCTCTCCCCTAACGCTTTGCCTCTTTTAGCTCAGAAATGTAACATTCTCGTCTAGCACCCTAGTCTTCTTTAATTGATTGGATTTCATTCTCCGTGGTGAATTTCATCATTAACCACTATGGAGTCAATTCAATCCCAAATTCAACGAGGGCCGGCCGCCAAAAAGGCTTTGTACGTTGAATATTCATCTACTATAACAAACTTATAAATCTACACTACCTTGCAATCTCCATCACCCAATTCTATGAACAAATCAATCATCCCAACCAGATGTTTCGTCTCACCAGTGGATCCTTGAATCCTAGATTTACAAGGCTTAATATCCTTCATATTAATTCTCATTTCATTAATTGTCCTTTTAAATAAGATACCAACAAAACTTCCGCTATCTGCTAAGACCCGATATACCATTACCAGGCCGACAATAACCATAATACCATGGATCTAAAGTTGGCACTTAGACTCTATCAGAATCGCTATTCCTGAACACAATATCGTTAGTTACCATCCTTTGCAGCTTAATCGAAGTTCCGTCCTTGACGTGCTTTAACAAACTCTCATACCATTCCATTTCGTTCCAGCTTGTCTATGCTGGATGAGGTTCTCCAATTGTGGTATTAAAAACTATCCTTCCGTCAGTGTGCCCGAGCCATTTTCCACTAGGTCTAGGTTGGTTTACTTAGGCATTCAGCCCTTGGGGTCTTGCATTTTGTCTACCATCCTACAGATCTCTCACGTACTATTGTAATTATTTTCTTATCAACTCCTCGATAATATTCCTAAGATGCTGGCACTCATTCATGTTTTGTCCATGAGTGTCATGGAAACGACCATTTTTCTAGAGCACCGCTCTTCCTTATGTCCCTACCCTCCTACGCGGCTTATTATTCCTTTCTCCACCTTGCATAGTGAGGTATATATTTTCTAATGTGCAAAGGCGTAAACTTATCTGACCTCGTATTCCTTAGGCGCTTCTTGGCTTCCATCCGTCTGCATCCAAAGCCCTGATTTCCTTTTTTCAATTATCAAAATTACTAACATTTATTGCCACATTACCGGAACGCTCACTCGTTTCTTAATCGCCGCGTACTTTAAATCACCTCCTTTGACTGTCCACCATCAGTCTTTCAAGTAACATGACTTACTTATTCTTAATGTGAGAAACAATTTTTTTCCGATGGAATTCCTCCATAGTAGTTGGTTGCTTCATCTTTAGCCATTTTTCAAATTCCATGCCTAGTTGTATGCCCGGACCGATGCCATAAACACTAGTTTTCTTTTGGGTTATTAAATTTCGTAATTGCAATATTAAACCTATTCAAGAACCCCTTTAATTACTTCTAAGGTCCATGGGAAAGGTTCGACAAGGACATCATGTCCTTAGGTTGAGCACTGTGGATCCTAAACTGCTTCAAAAACTTCTTTGCCAACTCGTTAAAGATTGATATGGATTTCGGAACGAGTCAAGTAAACCACATTGATGGAACACCATATGAAAATTGGTAAACGTCCATACCGATCTATAGCTCTGGCACCATCCATATGCAACTCGTATTTAAATAAGTGTACCTAGGATTAGTAGTACCATCATACAATGGCATCGTTGGCATCATAAACTTAATGGGATACTCCTCCATCAGAATATTATATGCGAATGGTGTTCTGCTTAGTTTAGAACCCCAATCCTCATTTATTCTCCATTAATTTTCCTCTATCAACCACTTAATCATATATGCTATATGCCTCTCACTAGGTTGGTACTTTGGAGGTCAACCGTCAAGAACTATGCCAAGTGTTTGGCTCTACAAATGGCTCGGTTTTCCCATTGACTTCTAGGTTTTCTAATCTTTGGGAGGACTATTCCTTCAGCTCATTTTGTACCATTGATTGGGCCCATAACGGCTATTTTTACACTAGCATCTCAAACTTCAACATCCTGTTCACAACAATCACTATCATATTGCATCATCCTTAGAGCCAGATAAGTCAGTAGCCTTAGCTCTTTACCCCTCTAAGAGCCTCATATTCATCTTGATAACAACCTGATTTTGGTTGGTACCAATTTGAATCCGCTTATAGGGAACTCTCATACTTCATTCAACAACTATCATTGTTGCTCAAGCAGCCTTTTCCCTTTTCTTTTGTTTTCCGTCTGTTTTATTCTAACCAAAAGCAGACGAGTTCTCCTAGTCTAGTACATGAACTCTTCCTCCTAATCCTCTTTGTTTTCTATAAGGGTTGGGTTAGTAAAGTTGTGCCACCATCCATCTTTTCTAATAGAGCCTTTCGATTTTCAACCATCTTCTGATTCAGGTCTACCATCATCTTATCAAACTCTTTGTGACCATTTCTTATGAGGCAAATAGTCTTGCTAATGCTATTGTTGGTTGGTTTCTAACTTCCGTAGGATGGGAAGCTCCTTCATTTGCACTGGTTACTACTTTAGATCTACTAGACTTCTTCGATGGTTCCATTGATTCTAAAATGCTAATCCTTTAATAAGAACCTTTTGGATTTAACCTTTGTACACTCCAATCCACTATAGAAAGCAGGATCTATGCCCGAGAAATGCCTTTCTCAGTGAAAGCACCAAAATGTTAAGCCAAAAAATGGCACATACCCAAAAACAAATTCAAATTAAAAGATCTGCCAACTAATAAACAAAACGAAGAGTTTTTAAGTTGGTTTGGCAAATCTAAAGCCTACATCCACTGTATTATTATTAATTATGGATTTTAGACACAAATGCAAAGATTTATCCAGTCTAACAGCCTAGAACCTCCAAGTGTAATTTCCTAAATGTGATTGAGTATAGATAGAAGATGGAGAAAGCAAGTGCCAAAAGTCCTCTTCCAAATTCCGTAAGTATTGTATTTATGGAGAAATCATCCAATATAATTGCCATATCTCAATATACCAAGTCTAACTTTAGATTCAAGAATGTAGGAGAGGAAGACAAGGTCCTTATAGCCTAAAAATCAACTCGGTACCGACCTAAAGTGGCGATAGCAATTTGATTTTATGAGGGGATGTTGTTACTTCTTCTTTTCCTTGGTTTTTATCTTTGATCCATATGTTCCAAGCACTTTCCCTTAGAAATCCTATTGTTTCAGAGAGGTTTTGACATCTCCAGTGCTTGGCTTCTTTCCTTCGAAACATTCCTGGAGTTGTTCAATTACTCTCTCTGAAATGCATCTCGAGATGATCACTCAACCAAACATCCACATGCCATAGCTCTAGAGTCCCATAGGAGGCACAAAAAGTGCTTGACACCGACCTAAAATTTTCAATATCGATTTCTTTCCTTTGCCTCATTCTTCCTCTAACTTCTCCAAGTTTCTTCTATTATCCTTACAAACATGCTTCTAGGACCTTGAACATTTTTGTCTTCACCCTGAATGTCCAAGTTCTTTCGAAAGCTTCTTGGTTAAAAAGTCAGATAACACCTCCCCTCTCTAGTTACTGGCTTGGCCCAATTGGTGGAGTAAGTCAAAAAATATCCCAAATAATAGAAAAGAGTCATTAAGGCCTTGATATGACATCACAGTAAGGAGACAAATAAAATGAATATAAAAATATATATTTTAGATGTTAAAATTTTAGTTTAGATGAGTAAAATGGATTTTTGAAAAAAAATAGAAATGGAAGCTGGAATTTAAAATGGATTTGAAGTATGGAAGAATATTATAAATAGAAAAAGAATTGAAATATTCGATTAGAGGTTTTTATTGAATTTCATTCAATAAAGGTGATTTTTGACATTAATTTGAAATAAAATCAAAATATTGGCTTAAATTTAAAATCTCAAATTCGAATGATGATTTGTAAATTTTAAAGTCAGTAAAAATTAGTATTTGTGGAATAAAATACAATTTTGTTAAATTTATTTTAGGAATAAATCAATATTTTAAAACTTGTTTATGGGTTAAATGATGTAGTTATAAAAAGAAAATTTTAGGTAGAAATAAATCTAGAAAAGTTTTGTGTTGGCTTGAAATTTTTTTATTTATTATTTTAATGATTAAGATAAACTAAAAGATGAGATGTTGGTTTGTAAAAAATGAAAATCAAATTTCTTTTATAATGAATGGGTCTAATACCCTACCCATATAACCTAAGCTTACTAACCAACATCCTTATCCATAAAATGATAACTGTTATCCTTATTCATTCTTATCCTCTTATCAATACAATAAATGGAAAGTCTTCGTCAAATTTTCTAAATTATGGTTTTAAGTTTTCTTAGGTTTCAATGAGAATTTCAAGCTAAAATTAAAGCAAGCCAAAAGTGAAATGTGCGTTAGTTATCTTATTTTGATTTCAACTTGTTTTAATCCAATTTCTTTGATTTAATATATAAGTTGAACTCGCTAGTTTGGTTTATATATGAGATTCATTCATATATATATATATATATATATATATATATATATAGATTGATGAATAGACCGCATCATCAAGTCTGAAATTGTTACCATATTTATTAATTTATAAAATTGAATATTGGTGATGATCATGCACTGTCTGTATGAAATCCCTTATGTAAAACATGAATTCTAGTATGCATATAGATCGAATTAAAACAAAGTGTTATTTTCATATGAATGTGCATCTAAAGTCAGCCCGTGTAAAGCCAAAGTTGGCCAAAAAATGTTAGGGACTGGTAACCACAGCAGGCAAAAGCCTGGAGTTTACTGCTCTTGGATCGACCTGATCGGTCGACCAATCAGGGCAACCCTGGAGCGGTAAGCTCTAAGTCATCTCCCTGTTTATTTTTTCTTTTCTCTTCTTTTGTTGTTTTCTTTGGTTCTGAAATTCAATTTGATGGCTTAAACACTTCAAAATTTTGTTTTAAATAAATTAAAACAAGTAGTTGAATTACTAAATTTATTTTTGGACATGCATGCGCGCGCGTGTGTGTATATATTATGTATGTGTGTAATTTTCAAAATATTCAAATACTTATCAAAGAATAAGGGTCGATCCATTTTTAAACGAAATGAGATTCTTTTTCAAATCAAATAAAAGAGTTTTTGTATAGTCATAATATAAAATGTTTTTAAAGAAAGAATGAAATATATATATATATATATATATATATATATATATATATATATATGTGTGTGTGTGTGTGTGTGTGTGTGTCTGTATGTATAATAAAAGTTCTTATATGCGCATAGGATTTGACTGAAGCTTTATGTATGCTTTGGATGATACTATGTAATGTTAATTTGTACGAATGTAAATTAAAAACGGATTGTGCTATATATTCATATTGTGAGTGAATAAAGTGATTTTTCTCCATGCTATATATGAACTTCATTTAATTGGACTAATTTAAAAGATTCATCCACTCTAATAAATTCAGCTAAGTTTAAACTATCATATATACCGCTATGAAGTGGTCTTTATACTAGTTGTGTGTTGACCCCCAAAATGGGCATCAATAACTAATAGAATCTCGTAAAGATTAAATAAAAAATGAAATTAAAGGAGAGAAAAGAAATATATAAACATGCACATTTTTATAATTGTTCGACAATCTTGGCCTACGTCCACTTCTTATTTTTATTGATCTTGCACTAGATTATGATTAAAAGAATTTTTTGATCAATTGGGATCCATTAGTATAAGAGTAAAGAATAAAAATGGCAGAGCCTAGGCAGTAGAAAGAAGGATCTTCTATATGGAGAATGGAGCTGTATTTACAGGGGAAGATGTGCATGGGTCGAGTTGAAAATCTAGATCCATAATGGCCCACCCAAATGATCGGTGGTTTAAATTCTATAAAATATGGTGTCATTCTGAGCTATAATTTTTGAGATATCTCCCATTATTTATAGAACACCAATCGTTATCCTAATCATCCAATAACGGTTGGTGTCTTTTTTTTATTTTTCTTGAGTTTTGTTGCGCGATCGATAATATAGACTCTTCATAATGTAACTTACTAGCTCTTTAAATTTTAGGCAATTCTGACATATCATTTGTGAGGTATCATCCAACCTTTATTGAATATGGATCGTTTTGCTGGTTCGTACAATCGTTCCAATAACAGTCGGGATCTGTATCCAAGATTTATGGGTTTCATCATGCGATTATTTTTATGGGCTCCACTCTTCAATATATTAACGCTTTGAAAGTTTCAAGTGCATTGGCTTTGTAAATTTTGAGATATTGATCGATCTTTATCAATTTACGTTGTTTCATGGATCGTTCTAGATCGATTAATATAAATTCTTCATTTGTCCCTAACTCATGCGTACGAACTCCGATTAGCTTGAAATTTGAAAGGTAGCCTCACAGGGCCTTCGTTATCGCTTTATATTGATCACACCTTGATTGGGACCAGTCAAAATCTATTCGACCATTATCCATAATACTATATATAGTTGATTCTCAAGGTTGGTAACCAACTGTTCATAACTAAATCTATGGTATCAAGGCCTTGCCAAAAGGTAGGATAACATATTCCCTCCAAAGTACATCTTGTTAGACCATGACGTGCTTTAAAAAGTCATAGGCTTCAATCGTTGTAAACGATTCCAACCAGTTTATTAAATGGTCATCACCCTTTTGTTGATTTATCTTCCCAAAGTGTTGTATCCCTCTTTGATCGTCATGAAGCTTGGTCGATTTTTAATAGTATAAATTCAGGATTGTATTCTATTAGTTTCTATCTATGTCTGGTTCTACGAGGCTAGAAGCTTTGGTTATTTGATCTCTTTTCTCTAATAATTCTAGGAGAAAATTCAATTTCTGTCAGTTTCAAGAGATCGAATTTTTAGAATAGATACATGCATGTTTAAGTACACGTTCTTGTCATTGGCTCCCAGACACGTCTGTACACTCATGAGTCATTACCATCTTCTTATAGTTCAATTGCAATTAGATTGCAATTCCTTGTTTATATTTTTTATAATAAAATAGGGTTCGTAATAAGTCACTTGATGGCAAGGGATTTCAAGTTCTACAGGAATGACGAACTCAGAGCCATAAGCAAGGGCAAACGGAGTATGGCAAGTCGCGGACTTCTGGGTGGTTCTGTGATCCCATAATGCTGTTGGGGGTTTATCTATCCACCTTCCTCTAGACTATTCCAAACATTTCTTTAGAATGGACTTTATGATTTTGTTCATAGCTTTATGTTGTCCGTTTGCTTGAGCATGAGCAACTATCGCAAATCTATTTTCAAAATGATGCCGATGAC
Organism: Allium cepa; assembly: GCA_030765085.1. Classification (NCBI taxonomy): domain Eukaryota; kingdom Viridiplantae; phylum Streptophyta; class Magnoliopsida; order Asparagales; family Amaryllidaceae; genus Allium; species Allium cepa. The sequence continues at coordinate 308,899,732 of CM060944.1, read as the reverse complement.
ATAAGTCTTTCAATTCAACGATGCCAAATTGGGTTCTGTTATCAGTTACAATGGTTCATCGAAGATCAAAACGATAAATGATGATCCGTATAATGAAGTTGATTACTTTATTAAGCATGATCATGGCTAAAGGTTCAACCTGAACCCAATTGGTGAAGTAATCCACTACTACGATGGCATACTTCACTCCATCTTTAGAGATAGTAAGGAACTTATTATATCAATGCCCTAAGTGATAAACGGCCATGTAACGACCATTCGTGTAACTTCCATTGGCGGAGATCTCATAAATTTTTGCAAACATCTAGCACTCGTCACATTGTCTAGCGTGATCAGCTGCATCTCGTTTGTAACCAAATTGGTTAATCAAACAGATTATATCAAAACAACAATTCTTTTATGCCAATAAATTGGCTATCTGACCATAAAACAAGTAATAAGTGAACTATCTGTCCATAATATAATAGAAATTTCCGTTATGCTAACAAATGGACTATCTGCCCATAAAACTGAGTTGACTGCTCGCAAACTGGACTAACTATCCAGATCAAAATGGACTAACTATCCCAATCATTTTCATATGATCAACTACCCTTTATATTTTCCTTGAAAACCTTTTCCAAATGATTTAACATTTTAAATCATACTTATACAAGGAAAATAGCTTTACTTTAAGCTATTTTTCCATGATATATATACTTTACTCAAAATAATGTTGATGAGATCTAATAAGGATTAACTATCCTTTCAAAATAAGCTAAAATCCTTTTTAATCTGAAAATACTTAGGTTATATTGCATATTTAATACATTAGAAACCTTTGTTTAAAACCTTTAAACAACCCTTTCGAACCCCTTGAAGGTATCCTCTTAGAAACCATTGTAAGTGACCCTTTCAAAACCATTAAAAGCCTTTCGAAAACATTGAAAAACCTTTCCTTTCTTTTCTCCCAAAGCTTTAAAATATCAGGCATTCTTCTTTAAAACCTTTTAAATACTGCCTTTCGAAAACATAGGAAAAACCATTCCTTTCAACCTTATCAAACCCCGAGGAACCACCTTTTCGAAACCATTCAATAAAACCTTTCAAAATAGTCAAAGCCCAATCCTTTCGAAAGCAATTTGGGTTCAATTTAAAACATGTGAAAACCTTTGAAAACTATTCAAAAATTTACCCATTCAAAACCTAGGAAAAACGTCTCGGTCGAAGCCAATTGGATTCTGCCTTCAAGTAGAGCAAAAGGATCAGCAACTCATTAAAGTTAAAAGCACCTATTTCGAAACCATTTAAAATTGTTTCTTTCGACACCAATTTGGGTTTTACTTCAATCATTGAAAAAGGGTCTTAAAACATTTAGGTCGAAAGCATATGTTTTGAAACCATTTCCTAAGTAAAGAAGTGATGGTGTCAAAACTATTGTAACGACCCGCCTTTCATTCCAAAGAAAGACGCATCGCTAAGAAGAAAGAAAGGGATAGAAAAGAGAAAAGAAAGAAAAGAAAGAAACAGACAACATCAGAATCCCACAGCGGAACGAATAAATTATTTTATATCACATAAAACTTTACATAGTATCATATACATCAGAGTTTTACAGCTAATACAACACAAACTAGACAGTTATAAACTCCTGTCTAGTAATTATAATTCAAGTACAACAGAGAAAACAGATACAACTCAAACACAGCGGAACCACCATATATATCTACACGCTGAAGCCTCCTACTCCATTATCTCCTCCAGAACTCGTCAAAGCAATCCTAAAACACTTGACTACTCATACGTAATATGAGTACCCAAGAGTTCAATAAAACAAAAAATAAACACTCGGGTCAGACAGGGGTCTGGTGTGAGTAAACGGGGTTAAAATTTGCTCAACTTTTAGAAAATCCTTTGAAACAAAAGGTATCACGTAAGACTTCCGACACATAAACATGGAAAAGTTTTTACCTTACGCTAACCAAAACATTTGATAGGAAATCCAGTGATATTATAATAGTGTCTAGGGTTTTCAAAATAAAATACAGAAATAGCTGGAATGCTTACATCTCACGTTCCAACATAGTTGGGCACAATCAAAACCGTATAGGCACTTATTGGATTTTGGATTCCATCAATGGCAGGGCTACTGGGGTACCGCCCGTCACAGTACGTGGCCTAGATCACCGTACCGAGGAGTACGCCCACTCCCCTGCAACACAAGGCCGGACCCATTCCTTACTGAACAGTTCCGAACAAGACTACCCCGGCGATTCTAGCTAGCAATCGCCCCACACAGCCGAAATAAAAAGGGACATCTAGACAGGGGTAAATCTCGCTCTCAAGTGGGGGCTACCCATGAAGCCTTGCTGCACCTCCCCTGTTTTAGCCATTCCCGGTTGATGAGGCTTGAGGCTACGATTACCTTAATAGGACATATCAATCTTAGAATGCTCATCGTCCACCTGACGACGTTCTGAAAGCATTCAATCCATACAAGTTCGTTCCGGGTTCGAACGAAACCGAAGGCACTATCTCGTTGCACTCATTTTGGAATCACCCTCAGAGTCAACGACCATAGCCCTTGCACTCTAAATTACCATCTGGAACCTATAAGTACTATTCCGTCAAACTCATTATGAAATCACCCATAGAGTTATACTGACGTATAGCCCTTACACCTCGAGTCTTCACTTGCTCCGCTTGGATTAACGACCTAACGTTTAATTGGAATCGATGTGGTTTTCGGATATCCAAATGTGGAAACACCATCCCGGCCTCATCGAAACTAAACGCCATCTAAATGTCCAAATTATACTTAAGGGTTTTAAATAATTAACTCATTTTATTATTATCCATTTCACAAAGATAGATAAACTACATATCACAATAGATAATCATACTCTTATCATAAACAGATAATCTGTATCAACATCACAAACAGATAATCATCACACTCAGATAATCCATCACAAACCATCATACGTTAATCAAACATCCATATCATACAGATACAACTCATCTCATTACTGAGATCACAACCACTCAATCAATATCATCCAAAATCAAAGATTTTATCAACCATCATCTATAATTAATTTAAAATGAATTAAATTAATTACTTCTATCTCTAATTAATTTAAAATAAATTAAATTAATTACCACATCTATAAATCCTGCTCAATATCAAATTATTAATCAACCTAGTTAATTAATCATTCTCTGAATATTTAACTTGATTAAACACCTTTGATTAATCATTTACTAATTACAATAAATAATTAGTCTTTAATTAATTTTACAAAATTAATTAACCTAAATCATAAGTAATTAACATTTAATTACTTCATTAATTAACTATAATTAATTACATTTATCCTTAATTAATTACATTAATTAATCACTTAATAATTAATTATTTCTTAATTAAACAATCCTTAATTACATCATTAATTATATTAATTAATGATTTATAATTTAAATTAATAAGTCTATTTAAAATTAATTACATTTAGTAATTAATCTAAAATTAAAATATAATTATTAATCACCTTTGATTAATATTAAACCAGTAATTAACTGCCCTTAATTACACATTAACAAATTAATTATCTTCATAATTAATTATCTCCATTAATTAATCCCTCGATTAATTTCAAAAGTAATTACCACAATTATTTAATTAAAATCATCTTTATTAATTACATTTCAGTAATTATCACTTATTACTTCTCTAAGTAATCCTGCTCCATTAATTACCTTATGTAATTACACTTATTAAACCATCAAATGATTTACTTAAATTAATTAAACTAAATTAATTAACTTAACAAATCACATTTTTCAAAATCAATTACAATAAGTAACTAATTCTTTAATTACTTTTATCAAGTAATTAGACATAACAATTTAAAACTAATTACCTTAACTAATTAATCTAATTAATTATCAAAATTTTAATCATATTAATTGATTACTTAATTATCCTTAGATAATTATCATTATTAATTAGTAAGATTTCCTTAAAATATTTCCTTAAGAAAATTATCTTTAATTAATCATCATTAATCATTTCTAATCAAATTAATTCTAAATCATTATTTAAAATCAAATAAATAAATTCCTTAATTAAATTCCTTTATTATCTTAATTATCTTAAGATAATTTATTAAATTATAAATGATTTCATTAACATTCAAAATGTATTTAAAAAAAAAATACATCTCCAAATTAGATTCAAATTCCATTTTAAACTTTTAAGATTTCCAAATGTTTAACTATTTAAACATTATTCAAATTTAAATAAATTATAACTTTAAAAATGAAAGTGAAAACATTCATTACTTATGTAAGAAAATTTTAAATTCAAATTTACTTAAATTTATTGAAGAAATCCAATTTTTAGAATAAATTGATTATTTAAAACTTCTCAAATTCAAGTTAAACATTCCATAACTCTTTCAAATATTTCAGAAAGAAATCTACAAGTTTAAACATATATTTGAAATCAAATTCATCTTTAAAATTTACTTTAAACATTGAATTTGATCAATATTTTAAAAATTTATAAAACTGTTTAAGTTTAACATGAATTCAAATAACCTGAAAACTGTAATTTAAACCTGATTTTAAACTTAATGTAAATCTTGTTTAAAAATTTAGAATTTCAATTTAAAACTTTGAATTTAAAGGTTCATCTGAATTAACATTTTAAACTTTGCATTTAAAAATTTAAATTCACCAAATTATAAAAACTGTACAATTGCAGGTTTTACAATCTGAACCAAAACCAACCCGAGATTCCAAAATCCTACTTCGAGTTCTCAATACCTAATCCCCGAGTCAATATCCCATTTTACCCGAGTAGTACCCGAGTCATTTTGCCCGCACCAACCAAGAAAATTTTCACAAGAAAATTTGTGCACGGTGCATATGCACCGGCACTCCGACAACCCTCAACCACCCTGACCAACTACACCACATCACTGACAAAACCCCAAGCATGATCACCGTCACCTAACTTCCCACAGCCACTTGAATCAAAAACAAGTTGACCCTGAAACCTGAGAAAAAAACTTCACACTGCATCACTTCAAACCTGTCAACGACAATAAAACCTAACTCTGGCCCTCTTATCACCTACGACACCGGCCATCCCTTCACCTAAGTCTCCTCTTCCAATCCCCAAAGTTCTACATCACTCGATGCTCCACAGAGATCAAACAGCAACAGACAACAGACCACGTCCAAACTAGGCCTACACAAAAGAAAGTGCCACCGTTGCCTCCACGATCAACTGCACCGCCTCCCCCTATTTTTCCTTACCCCTCTGACCACTCATCCATCACCACAAGCAAACCCGAACATCCCTGTCCACTTGATCTCCTAAAAATTGACATTAACCTAATTTTGTTCAACACCGAACCACCCATTAAATCCCAACTTAAAAATTGTAATTTTAGTCTTAAAAATCATGTTTTGGTTTATATATTTGATTTATAATCCTGAATTTATAAATCATGATAATTTACAATTGATTTAATTTAAGGTTTCACTAAGTTTCATAATTTTTTTTCCTCTTCCCAGAACAATACTAAGTTAATTTAATTAACTAAAATTTTAAATTAACATTTATGATATAACAATCCTATTCCATTTGCAACTTAGATCTGAACAAGGCCTAGATCAAGAGATAAGGAAATATAAAAATCAAACCTTAAATAAAAATTCAAACATAGGTGTCTACAGGTTTATAATAATGTGCAAATATCATGTTTCTTATATACACTAATTTTCAAAAATAAATAAACGCCAATACATGATTATCATCAGGCATATAAATCAAGCAGTCATATAAACTTGCTTATTGCTATCAACTCACATGCACAGCTAACAAAACTTTAGCATTTTGAGGTTAAACAAAAGAAACAGAGCAGTTTTCTTGTTTTTGTGAATTAGAACTTGTGTTCAATATATTTTGTTTAACTTTGATTTAAAAAGAGAAAAACTGTTTTTAAATAAAAGAAGTTTACTCACTAAAAAAAAAAGAAACAGAGCAGTTAATTCATAGCAGGATTTGATTTTTAAAAAAAACAGTTTGCATTTGAAGCTTAAGTTCTAGAATTTTACTTTAGCATTGATTTTAAAAAGGCAAGAACTGTTTTTAAAAACAAAAATTTACTCACTTTATAGAAGAAGGTAGAGAACAAACTCTCTTGCAAATTCTGTTTCCTGGAACTGCAATTTTCTAGTTGAATCTGGTGAGTTTGCTTCCCCTTTGATTTCTGTTGAAGTTGATTCCCTTGTTGATTTGTAGGTTATTAAAAACTGCATGCTGAGTTTACTTCTAGATTTGATGTTGTTACTTCGCTTCAGATATGCAGATTTAAGTTTTGCTATTGATTTTGCAGATTTTTGATTGAATCTGTTTGCAGGTTTTAAATTGAATTTGGTTTGAGCTGCAAGTGAAGATAATGTTTAAGCAAAATGAATTGTTAAGTTTCTTTTATCAAAAATAATTATTTCAATATAAATAAATTATTGCCACTTGTTATGTTATGATATAGATAAGTTTACAAGTGTCTTATTATGTGTTAAGTGTTTGACACATATTCATTTAATAATAAAAAGAAATTCCTAAATTTTATAAAGGTTTTTAAGTTCATTTCTTACTTAGTTTAACATGTTTCAATTGTTTAATTACATTTAGTTTTACATGCTTACATACAAACCTTCTTTATAAAATTACACAATTTAAATGTTTATTTGAATGTCTTCAAAATAATATTTTTAAAGCTAAACTTTAAAAGAGCAAATTTTAAAAAGAAAAGAAATGTTAAATTCAATTTTATTCAAAAGTTTCAAATCAAAAATATTATACTTTAATATAAATAAACTAAATCTTAATTTAAAAAAAAGCAATTCTTAAAATAAAACAAAATAAACTCTTATTATAAAATACAAATTTTAAACTATTTTATTTTTAAACAACTATTATATATTTATAAACAAAATAAATATTTACTAATATTTTTTTTATGAAAATATAAGATAAACTTTTAAAACAAACTTTTGAAAAGTTTTCAATACTGATTTTAAATTAATTTAATCAATTCCTAAATTATACATCTTATATATAAAATAAAATTGGCAAATATTTTTTATAAAATTTAAATTAAAATCAAAATTCCTATTTAAAATGTATACACATATATACATTATAAATAAATATCTTTAAATCAGTTTAGAAAGATAATTTTATTACTTAAATATTTTTAACATTTGAAAAAAATAAAATTCCCAAAAGTTATTATTATTATCATCATTATAAATATCATTTATCAAATTAAATAATAATTAATCTTGAAAAGATAATTTCTGTTTGAATTAAATTATTATATCAATATTTCACATTTTAAAATAATTATTAATGAAATTATTAAATAAATATTGCTTAAATTTCCGGGACATAACATTCCTCCCCCCTTAAAAGAATTTCGTCCCCGAAATATTAAAAAAAAGGTAATTTAATAATCTCATTAAATTTAAATTTTAAACACAAGCATAAATCAAACCTATGCTAACAACCATAGCAACCAAATCAACCAATTAAACAAATCTAATTATCCAGACAAATTCTGGATAAAATTCCATCGAGTTTCACCAAGCATATATATACACACAAACACACACACCGAGATACTCGCTCTACAGAATATAAACTAGCTACACCACACAGATCTAGAGCTCCTATATATCTAGATCTACAAATCTAAACAAGATACAGGACCACAGACAAGTCCTGATCAACTTCCAAATCTCTCAGAACTGCTGATTCTAAGACCAGTGATAAATCATACACGTACTCCCTCAGAGATACGTGAAATACATAACCAATTCCAGCCATCCAAACTGGCAATTCAACCCTACAGACTAAACACTTAAATCCTTAAGAGAATACAGAAATATCCAATACTCTTATTCACAAATCTCTCCTGACGATCCCGGGCTGCCTTCAGCCTTCTAGATCAATCCGATCTTCGCAGATGCTACATAGAACAAATCTGGACAAAGAAATAAACGATCCCCAGATCCTACTTAACAAAATGGTTCTCTCAAGATCCATCAAAATCCACCACACAAACTCTACTACACAACATCAGAAGACTCCAAAATATATTTCCTGTAGAAATCTTCTGATCCAAGTTAAAACTCAAATTTCCAAAGAATCCAGCTTTGCTTCAATTCTGGAATAGTTGCCACCATGCTTCCACTGCGCAACTCTGATTTAAAAATACTATTGACGAACACAAGTATAAACTTGATTAACTTATCCCAGAACATTGTTCATCAAATTCCATAAAATCTCAGTGACCTATCCGATTCAGTCACAAACACCACAACAAAAATTCAACCAGAAAACCAGATCCTATCAATCTTGCCAACTTAAACAGATCTCTTTCAAAGAACTTCCTACTACGCTGATCCACCTGAAAATCATCAAGAGCCAAGTCGAAACAGAACTCAAACTCTCGATGCGGATGCAAATCTTAATTACTTTGAAGATATCCAGAAAATATCCCTTCGATAACTCAAATATCCTCTATAGATGCTTCAATCCAAACAAAGACCACTCAGAGAATTTCCGAACCATCGCAAGTCACTTTTGCGATTCTCCACAGTTCAGATCCCAAGAAAACGTTCTCTCTTCAAAAATCAAAACAGCTAAAGCCTTCTATCCAAAAGAAGAACTAGTGGTCAACCTCCAACCACAAACTTCACATCCAACTGAGCTTCCAGAAGAAATGAACAAGCTACACCATCTACCCGGACTACTGGCAGAAAAAGCACAGAGTCTTCTGAACCAACGAAGAAACAGGACACTCACTGCTGCTACTGCTGCCAATAATATCTTATCTAAAAGCTCATCAAATCCCAAAGTTACACCAGCCTCCTCCATAATAGAGTCTTCCAGATATACAGATATCCCTCAGGAAACTCGACTTCAATCCAAGAACAAAACACTCTGTTAAACTGAGTCTCAACTTTAATATAGACAGAACTCCTTCCCAAAATTGCCAAGATACCAAAACTGGCTTCAAAACTCCCAACTGATCCAAACTCAAGAAAATCCACTCTCACGAGTGCAACCAATCTTACAATCCAAAGATAAACTCCGAATCTTGGAAAGATTTTCCTTCATAGATCAATAAAATTCTTCACACCAAACTGCAGAACTACTCGAGATGCCCAATGTTGCCCTAGCAGATTCACTACCAATCTCAAACACTAGAATTCCAACCATTGGTAGTTGTGTTACACACACCACTACCCTATCTACCTCTAGAACTTATATTGGAATACCTGAACGGGTAACCCAATCTAATAGGTAAATATATATATATATATATATATATATATATATATATATATATATATATATCCAAAACTAAAAATACGCTCTCTCAAGATAGACACCACTCCAGAGTCTAGGTATTCGCTCAACCTAGAGCTCTGATACCACAATGTAACGACCCGCCTTTCATTCCAAAGAAAGGCGCATCGCTAAGAAGAAAGAAAGGGATAGAAAAGAGAAAAGAAAGAAAAGAAAGAAACAGACATCATCAGAATCCCACAGCGGAACGAATAAATTATTTTATATCACATAAAATTTTACATAGTATCATATACATCAGAGTTTTACAACTAATACAACACAAACTAGACAGTTATAAACTCCTGTCTAGTAATTACAATTCAAGTACAACAGAGAAAACAGATACAACTCAAACACAGTGGAACTACCATATATATCTACACGCTGAAGCCTCCTGCTCCATTATCTCCTCCGAAACTCGTCAAAGCAATCCTAAAACACTTGACTACTCATACGTAATATGAGTACCAAAGAGTTTACTAAAACAGAAAATAAACACTCGGGTCAGACAGGGGTCTGGTGTGAGTAAACGGGGTTAAAATTTGCTTTACTTTTAGAAAATCCTTTGAAACAAAAGGTATCACGTAAGACTTCCCACACATAAACATGGAAAAGTTTTTACCTTACGCTAACCAAAACATTTGATAGGAAATCCAGTGATATTATAATAGTGTCTAGGGTTTTCAAAATAAAATACAGAAATAGCTGGAATGCTTACATCTCACGTTCCAACATAGTTGGGCACAATCAATACCGTACAGGCACTTATTGGATTTTGGATTCCATCAATGGCAGGGCTACTGGGGTACCGCCCGTCCCAGTACGTGGCCTAGATCACCGTACCGAGGAGTACGCCCACTCTCCTGCAACACAAGGCCGGACCCATTCCTTACGGAACAGTTTCGAACAAGACTACCCCGGCGATTCTAGCTAGCAATCGCCCCACACAGCCGAAATGAAAAGGGGCATCTAGACAGGGGTAAATCTCGCTCTCCAGTGGGGGCTACCCACGAAGCCTTGCTGCACCTCCCATGTTTTAGGCATTCCCGGTTGATGAGGCTTGAGGCTACGATTACCTTAATAGGACATATCAATCTTAGAATGCTCATCGTCCACCTGACGACGTTCTGAAAGCATTCAATCCATACAAGTTCGTTCCGGGTTCGAACGAAACCGAAGGCACTATCTCGTTGCACTCATTTTGGAATCACCCTCAGAGTCAACGACCATAGCCCTTGCACTCTAAATTACCATCTCGAACCTATAAGTACTATTCCGTCAAACTCATTACGGAATCACCCACGGAGTTATACTGACGTATAGCCCTTACACCTCGAGTCTTCACTTGCTCTGCTTGGATTAACGACCTAACGTTTAATTGGAATCGATGTGGTTTTCGAATATCCTAATGTGGAAACCCGATCCCGGTCTCATCAAAACCAAACGCCATCTTATTGTCCAAATTATACTTAAGGGTTTTAAATAATTAACTCATTTTATTATTATCCATTTCACAAAGATAGATAAACTACATATCACAATAGATAATCATACTCTTATCATAAACAGATAATCTGTATCAACATCACAAACAGATAATCATCACACTCAGATAATCCATCACAAACCATCATACGTTAATCAAACATCCATATCATACAGATACAACTCATCTCATTACCGAGATCACAACCATTCAATCAATATCATCCAAAATCAAAGATTTTATCAAACATCATCTATTATTAATTTAAAATGAATTAAATTAATTACTTCTATCTCTAATTAATTTAAAATAAATTAAATTAATTACCACATCTACAAATCCTGCTCAATATCAAATTATTAATCAACCTAGTTAATTAATCATTCTCTGAATATTTAACTTGATTAAACACCTTTGATTAATCATTTACTAATTACAATAAATAATTAGTCTTTAATTAATTTTACAAAATTAATTAACCTAAATCATAAGTAATTAACATTTAATTACTTCATTAATTAACTATAATTAATTACATTTATCCTTAATTAATTACATTAATTAATCACTTAATAATTCATTATTTCTTAATTAAACAATCCTTAATTACATCATTAATTATATTAATTAATGATTTATAATTTAAATTAATAACTCTATTTAAAATTAATTACATTTAGTAATTAATCTAAAATTAAAATACAATTATTAATCACCTTTGATTAATATTAAACCAGTAACTAACTGCCCTTAATTACACATTAACAAATTAATTATCTTCATAATTAATTATCTCCATTAATTAATCCCTCGATTAATTTCAAAAGTAATTACCACAATTATTTAATTAAAATCATCTTTATTAATTACATTTCAGTAATTATCACTTATTACTTCTCTAAGTAATCCTGCTCCATTAATTACCTTATGTAATTACACTTATTAAACCATCAAATGATTTACTTAAATTAATTAAACTAAATTAATTAACTTAACAAATCACATTTGTCAAAATCAATTACAATAAGTAATTAATTCTTTAATTACTTTTATCAAGTAATTAGACTTAACAATTTAAAACTAATTACTTTAACTAATTAATCTAATTAATTATCAAAATTTTAATCATATTAATTGATTACTTAATTATCCTTAGATAATTATCATTATTAATTAATAAGATTTCCTTAAAATATTTCCTTAAGAAAATTATCTTTAATTAATCATCATTAATCATTTCTAATTAAATTAATTCTAAATCATTATTTAAAATCAAATAAATAAATTCCTTAATTAAATTCCTTTATTATCTTAATTATCTTAAGATAATTTATTTAATTATAAATGATTTCATTAACATTCAAAATGTATTTTTTTTTTAAAATACATCTCCAAATTAAATTCAAATTCCATTTTAAACTTTTAAGATTTTAAAATGTTTAACTATTTAAACATTATTCAAATTTAAGTAAATTATAATTTTAAAAATGAAAGTGAAAACATTCATTACTTATGTAAGAAAATTTTAAATTCAAATTTATTTAAATTTATTAAAGAAATCCAATTTTTAGAATAAACTGTTATTTAAAACTTCTCAAATTCAAGTTAAACATTCCATAACTCTTTCAAATATTTCAGAAAGAAATCTACAAGTTTAAACATATATCTAAAATCAAATTCATCTTTAAAATTTACTTTAAACATTGAATTTGATCAATATTTTAAAAATTTATAAAACTGTTTAAATTTAACCTGAATTCAAATAACCTGAAAACTGTAATTTAAACCTGATTTTAAACTTAATGTAAATCTTGTTTAAAAATTTAGAATTTCAATTTAAAACTTTGAATTTAAAGGTTCATCTGAATTAACATTTTAAACTTTGCATTTAAAAATTTAAATTCACCAAATTATAAAAACTGTACAATTGCAGGTTTTACAATCCGAACCAAAACCAACCCGAGATTCCAAAATCCTACTTCGAGTTCTCAAGGCCTAATCCCTGAGTCAATATCCCATTTTACCCGAGTAGTGCCCGAGTCATTTTGCCTGCACCAACCAAGAAAATTTTCACCAGAAAATTTGTGCACGGTGCATATGCACCGGCACTCCGACAACCCTCAACCACCCTGACCAACTACACCACATCACTGACAAAACCCCAAGCATGATCACCGTCACCTAACTTCCCACAGCCACTTGAATCAAAAACAAGTTGACCCTGAAACCTGAGAAAAAAACTTCACACTGCATCACTTCAAACCTGTCAACGACAATAAAACCTAACTCTGGCCCTCTTATCACCTACGACACCGGCCATCCCTTCACCTAAGTTTCCTCTTCCAATCCCCAAAGTTCTACATCACTCGATGCTCCATAGAGATCAAATAGCAACATACAACGGACCACCTGCAAGCTAGGTCTACACAAAAGAAAGCGCCATCGTTGCCTCCACGATCAACTGCAGCGCTTCCCCCTATTTTTCCTTACCCCTCTGACCACTCCTCCATCACCACAAGCAAACCCGAACATCCCAGTCCACTTAATCTCCTAAAAATTGACATTAACCCAATTGTGTTCAACACAGAACCACCCATTAAATCCCAACTTAAAAATTGTAATTTTAGTCTTAAAAATCATGTTTTGGTTTATATATTTGATTTATAATCCTGAATTTATAAATCATGATAATTTACAATTGACTTAATTTAAGGTTTCACTAAGTTTCATTTTTTTTCTCTTCCCAGAACAATACTAAGTTAATTTAATTAACTAAAATTTTAAATTAACATTTATGATATAACATTCCTATTCCATTTGCAACTTAGATCTGAACAAGGCCTGGATCAAGAGATAAGGAAATATAAAAATCAAACCTTAACTAAAAATTCAAACAGAGGTGTCTACAGGTTTATAATAATGTGCAGATATCATGTTTCTCATATACACCAATTTTCAAAAATAAATAAATACCAATACATGATTATCTTCAAGCATATAAATCAAGCAGTCATATAAACTTGCTTATTGCTATCAACTCACATGCACAGCTAACAAAACTTTAGGATTTTGAGGTTAAACAAAAGAAACAGAGCAGTTCTCTTATTTATGTGAATTAGAACTTGTGTTCTATATATTTTGTTTAATTTTGATTTAAAAAGAGAAAAACTATTTTTAAATAAAAGTAGTTTACTCACTAAAAAAAAAAAGAAACAGAGCAGTTAATTCATAGCAGTATTTGATTTAAAAAAAAAAAACAGTTTGCATTTGAAGCTTAATTTCTAGAATTTTACTTTAGCATTGATTTTAAAAAGGCAAGAACTGTTTTTAAAAACAAAAATTTACTCACTTTGTAGAAGAAGGCAGAGAACAAACTCTATTGCAAATTCTGTTCCCTGGAACTGCAATTTTCTAGTTGAATCTGGTGAGTTTGCTTCCCCTTTGATTTCTGTTGAAGTTGATTCACTAGTTGATTTGTAGGTTATTAAAAACTGCATGCTGAGTTTACTTCTAGATTTGATGTTGTTACTTTGCTTCAGATATGCAGATTTAAGTTTTGTCTATTGATTTTGCAGATTTTTGATTGAATCTGTTTGCAGGTTTTAAATTGAATTTGGTTTCAGCTACAAGTGAAGATAATGTTTAAGCAAAATGAATGTTAAGTTTCTTTTATCAAAAATAATTATTTCAAAATAAATAAATTATTGCCACTTGTTATGTTATGATATAGATAAGTTTACAAGTGTCTTATTATGTGTTAAGTGTTTGACACATATTCATTTAATAATAAAAAGAAATTCCTAAATTTTACAAAGGTTTTTAAGTTCATTTCTTACTTTGTTTAACATGTTTCAATTGTTTAATTACATTTAGTTTTACATGCTTACATACAAACCTTCTTTATAAAATTACACAATTTAAATGTTTATTTGAATGTCTTCAAAATAATATTTTTAAAGCTAAACTTTCAAAGAGCAAATTTTAAAAAGAAAAGAAATGTTAAATTCAATTTTATTCAAAAGTTTCAAATCAAAAATATTATACTTTAATATAAATAAACTAAATCTTATTTCAAAAGAAAAGCAATTCTTAAAATAAAACAAAATAAACTCTTATTATAAAATACAAATTTTAAACTATTTTATTTTTAAGCAACTATTATATATTTATAAACAAAATAAATATTTACTAATATTTTTTTATGAAAATATAAGATAAACTTTTAAAACAAACTTTTGAAATGTTTTCAATACTGATTTTAAATTAATTTAATCAATTCCTAAATTATACATCTTATATATAAAATAAAATTGGCAAATATTCTTTATAAAATTTAAATTAAAATCAAAATTCCTATTTACAATGTATACACATATATACATTATAAATAAATATCTTTAAATCAGTTTAGAAAGATAGTTTTATTACTTAAATATTTTTAACATTTGAAAACAATAAAATTCCCAAAAGTTATTATTATTATCATCATTATAAATATCATTTATCAAATTAAATAATAATTAATCTTGAAAAGATAATTTTTGTTTGAATTAAATTATTATATCAATATTTCACATTTTAAAATAATTATTAATGAAATTATTAAATAAATATTGCTTAAATTTCCGGGACATCACATTCCTCCCCCTTAAAAGAATTTCGTCCCCGAAATTTTAAAACAAAGGTAATTTAATAATCTCATTAAATTTAAATTTTAAACACAAGCATAAATCAAACCTATGCTAACAACCATAGCAACCAATTTAACCAATTAAACATATCTAATTATCCAGACAAATTCTGGATAAAATTCCATCGAGTTTCACCAAGCATATATATATATTTATATATATACCGAGATACTCGCTCTACAGAATATAAACAAGCTACACCACACAGATCTAGAGCTCCTATATATCTAGATCTACAAATCTAAACAAGATACAGGACCACAGACAAGTCCTGATCAACTTCCAAATCTCTCAGAACTACTGATTCTAAGACCAGTGATAAATCATACACGTACACCCTCAGAGATACGTGAAATACATAACCAATTCCAGCCATCCAAACTGGCAATTCAACCCTATGGACTAAACACTTAAATCCTTAAGAGAATACAGAAATATCCAATACTCTTATTCACAAATCTCTCCTGACGATCCCGGGCTGCCTTCAGCCTTCTAGATCAATCCGATCTTCACAGATGCTACACAGAATAAATCTGGACAAAGAAATAAACGATCCCCAGATCCTACTTAACAAAATGGTTCTATCAAGATCCATCAAAATCCACCACATAAACTCTACTACACAAGATCAGAAGACTCCGAAATATATTTCCTGTGAAATCTTCTGATCCAAGTTAAAACTCAAATTTCCAAAGAATCCAGCGTTGCTTCAATTCTGGAATAGTTGCCACCATGCTTCCACTGCGCAACTCTGGTTTAAAAATACTATTGATGAACACAAGTATAAACTTGATCAACTTATCCCGGAACATTGTTCACCAAATTCCATAAAATCTCAATGACCTATCCGATTCGGTCACAAACACCACAACAAAAATTCAACCAGAAAACCAGATCCTATCAATCTTGCCAACTTAAACAGATCTCTTTCAAAGAACTTCCTACTACGCTGATCCACCTAAAAAGCTTCAGGAGCCAAGTCGAAACAGAACTCAAACTCTCGATGCGGATGCAAATCTTAATTACTTTGAAGATATCCAGAAAATATCCCATCGATAACTCAAATATCCTCTATAGATGCTTCAATCCAAATAAAGACCACTCAGAGAATTTCCGAACCATCGCAAGTCGCTTTTGCGATTCTCCGCAGTTCAGATCCCTAGAAAACGTTCTCTCTTCAAAAATCAAAACAGCTAAATCCTTCTATCCAAAAGAAGAGCTAGTGGTCAACCTCCAACCACAAACTTCACATCCAACTGAGCTTCTAGAAGAAATGAACAAGCTACACCATCTACCCGGACTACTGACAGAAGAAGCACAGAGACTTCTGAACCAACGAAGAAACAGGACACTCACTGCTGCTACTGCTGCCAATAATATCTTATCTAAAAGCTCATCAAATCGCAAAGCTACACGAGCCTCTTCCATAATAGAGTCTTCCAGATAGACAGATATCCCTTAGGAAACTCGACTTCAATCCAAGCACAAAACACTCTGTCAAACTATGTCTCAACTCAAATATAGACAGAACTCCTTCCCAAAATTGCCAAGATACCAAAACTGGCTTCAAAACTCCCAACTGATCCAAACTCAAGAAAATCCACTCTCAAGAGTGCAACCAAGCTTACAATCCAAAGATAAACTCCGAATCTTGGAAAGATTTTCCTTCATAGATCAATAAAATCCTTCACACCAAACTGCAGAACTACTCGAGATGCCCAATGTTGCCCTAGTAGATTCACTACCAATCTCAAACACTAGAATTCCAACCATAGGTAGTTGTGTTACACACACCACTACCCTATCTACCTCTAGAACTTATATTGGAATACCTGAACGGGTAACCCAATCTAATAGGTAGAAATATATATATATATATATATATATATATATATATATATATATATATCCAAAACTACAAATACGCTCTCTCAAGATAGACACCACTCCAGAGTCTAGGTATTCGCTCAACCTAGAGCCCTGATACCACAATGTAACGACCCGCCTTTCATTCCAAAGAAAGGCGCATCGCTAAGAAGAAAAAAAGGGATAGAAAAGAGAAAAGAAAGAAACAGACATCATCAGAATCCCACAGCGGAACGAATAAATTATTTTATATCACATAAAACTTTACATAGTATCATATACATCAGAGTTTTACAGCTAATACAACACAAACTAGATAGTTATAAACTCCTGTCTAGTAATTACAATTCAAGTACAACAGAGAAAACAGATACAACCCAAACACAGTGGAACCACCATATATATCTACACGTTGAAGCCTCCTACTCCATTATCTCCTCCAAAACTCGTCAAAGCAATCCTAAAACACTTGACTACTCATACGTAATATGAGTACCCAAGAGTTTAATAAAACAGAAAATAAACACTCGGGTCAGACAGGGGTCAGGTGTGAGTAAACGGGGTTAAAATTTGCTTTACTTTTAGAAAATCCTTTGAAACAAAAGGTATCACGTAAGACTTCCCACACATAAACATGGAAAAGTTTTTACCTTACGCTAACCAAAACATTTGATAGGAAATCCAGTGATATTATAATAGTGTCTAGGGTTTTCAAAATAAAATACAGAAATAGCTGGAATGCTTACATCTCACGTTCCAACATTGTTGGGCACAATCAATACCGTACAGGCACTTATTGGATTTTGGATTCCATCAATGGTAGGGCTACTGGGGTACCGCCCGTCATAGTACGTGGCCTAGATCACCGTACCGAGGAGTACGCCCACTCTCCTACAACACAAGGCCGGACCCATTCCTTACTGAACAGTTCCGAACAAGACTACACCGGCGATTCTAGCTAGCAATCGCCCCACACAGCCAAAATGAAAAGGGACATCTAGACAGTGGTAAATCTCGCTCTCCAGTGGGGGCTACCCACGAAGCCTTGCTGCACCTCCCCTGTTTTAGCCATTCTTGGTTGATGAGGCTTGAGGCTACGATTACCTTAATAGGACATATCAATCTTAGAATGCTCATCGTCCACCTGACGACGTTCTGAAAGCATTCAATCCATACAAGTTCGTTCTGGGTTCGAACGAAACCGAAGGCAGTATCTCGTTGCACTCATTTTGGAATCACCCTCAGAGTCAACGACAATAGCCCTTGCACTCTAAATTACCATCTCGAACCTATAAGTACTATTCCGTCAAATTCATTACGGAATCACCCACAGAGTTATACTGACGTATAGCCCTTACACCTCGAGTCTTCACTTGCTCCGCTTGGATTAACGACCTAACGTTTAATTGGAATCGATGTGGTTTTCGGATATCCGAATGTGGAAACCCCATCCCGGTCTCATCGAAACTAAATGCCAACTTAATGTCCAAATTATACTTAAGGGTTTTAAATAATTAACTCATTTTATTATTATCCATTTCACAAAGATAGATAAACTACATATCGTAGTGGATTATCATACTCTTATCATAAACAGATAATCTGTATCAACATCACAAACAGATAGTCATCACACTCAAATAATCCATCACAAACCATCATACGTTAATCAAACATCCATATCATACAGATACAACTCATCACATTACTGAGATCAAAATCATTCAATCAATATCATCCAAAATCAAAGATTTTATCAACCATCATCTATAATTAATTTAAAATGAATTAAATTAATTACTTCTATCTCTAATTAATTTAAAATAAATTAAATTAATTACCACATCTATAAATCCTGCTCAATATCAAATTATTAATCAACCTAGTTAATTAGTCATTCTCTGAATATTTAACTTGATTAAACTCCTTTGATTAATCATTTACTAATTACAATAAATAATTAGTCTTTAATTAATTTTACAAAATTAATTAACCTAAATCATAAGTAATTAACATTTAATTACTTCATTAATTAACTATAATTAATTACATTTATCCTTAATTAATTACATTAATTAATCACTTAATAATTAATTATTTCTTAATTAAACAATCCTTAATTACATCATTAATTATATTAATTAATGATTTATAATTTAAATTAATAACTCTATTTAAAATTAATTACATTTTGTAATTAATCTAAAATTAAAATACAATTATTAATCACCTTTGATTAATATTAAACCAGTAACTAACTGCCCTTAATTACACATTAACAAATTAGTTATCTTCATAATTAATTATCTCCATTAATTAATCCCTCGATTAATTTCAAAAGTAATTACCACAATTATTTAATTAAAATCATCTTTATTAATTATATTTCAGTAATTATCACTTATTACTTCTCTAAGTAATCCTGCTCCATTAATTACCTTATGTAATTACACTTATTAAACCATCAAATGATTTACTTAAATTAATTAAACTAAATTAATTAACTTAACAAATCACATTTGTCAAAATCAATTACAATAAGTAATTAATTCTTTAATTACTTTTATCAAGTAATTAGACTTAACAATTTAAAACTAATTACCTTAACTAATTAATCTAATTAATTATCAAAATTTTAATCATATTAATTGATTACTTAATTATCCTTAGATAATTATCATTATTAATTACTAAGATTTCCTTAAAATATTTCCTTAAGAAAATTATCTTTAATTAATCATCATTAATCATTTCTAATTAAATTAATTCTAAATCATTATTTAAACTCAAATAAATAAATTCCTTAATTAAATTCCTTTATTATCTTAATTATCTTAAGATAATTTATTTAATTATAAATGATTTCATTAACATTCAAAATGTATTTTTAAAACAAAATACATCTCCAAATTAAATTCAAATTCCATTTTAAACTTTTAAGATTTCAAAATGTTTAACTATTTAAACATTATTCAAATTTAAATAAACTATAACTTTAAAAATGAAAGTGAAAACATTCATTACTTATGTAAGAAAATTTTAAATTCAAATTTACTTAAATTTATTAAAGAAATCCAATTTTTAGAATAAACAGATTATTTAAAACTTCTCAAATTCAAGTTAAACATTCCATAACTCTTTCAAATATTTCAAAAAGAAATCTACAAGTTTAAACATACATCTGAAATCAAATTCATCTTTAAAATTTACTTTAAGCATTGAATTTGATCAATATTTTAAAATTTTATAAAACTGTTTAAATTTAACCTGAATTCAAATAACCTGAAAACTCTAATTTAAACCTGATTTTAGACATAATGTAAATCTTGTTTAAAAATTTAGAATTTCAATTTAAAACTTTGAATTTAAAGGTTCATCTGAATTAACATTTTAAACTTTGCATTTAAAAATTTAAATTCACCAAATTATAAAAACTGTACAATTGCAGGTTTTACAATCTGAACCAAAACCAACCCGAGATTCCAAAATCCTATGTCAAGTTCTCAAGGACTAATCCCCGAGTCAATATCCCATTTTACCCGAGTAGTACCCTAGTCATTTTGCCTGCACCAACCAAGAAAATTTTCACCAGAAAATTTATGCACGGTGCATATGCACCGGCACTCCGGCGACCCTCAACTACCCTGACCAACTCCACCACATCACTGGCAAACCCCCAAGCATGATCACCGTCACCTAACTTCCCACAGCCACTTGAATCAAAATCAAGTTGACCTTGAAACCTGAAAAAAAAACTTCACACTGCATCACTTCAAACCTGTCAACGACAATAAAACCTAACTCCGGCCCTCTTATCACCTACGACACCAGCAATCCCTTCACCTAAGTCTCCTCTTCCAATCCCCAAAGTTCTACATCACTCGATGCTCCACAGAGATCAAACAGCAACAGACAACAGACCACCTCCAAACTATGTCTACACAAAAGAAAGTGCCACTGTTGCCTCCACGATCAACTGCACCGCCTCCCCCTATTTTTCCTTACCCCTCTGACCACTCCTCCATCACCACAAGCAAACCCGAACATTCCAGTCCACTTGATCTCCTAAAAATTGGCATTAACCCAATTTTGTTCAACACGGAACCACCCATTAAATCCCAACTTAAAAATTGTAATTTTAGTCTTAAAAATCATGTTTTGGTTTATATATTTGATTTATAATCCTGAATTTATAAATCACGATAATTTACAATTGACTTAATTTAAGGTTTCACTAAGTTTCATTTTTTTTTCTCTTCCTAGAACAATACTAAGTTAATTTAATTAACTAAAATTTTAAATTAACATTTATAATATAACAATCCTATTCCATTTGCAACTTAGATCTGAGCAAGGCCTAGATCAAGAGAGAAGGAAATATAAAAATAAACCTTAACTAAAAATTCAAACAGAGGTGTCTATAGGTTTATAATAATGTGCAGATATCATGTTTCTCATATACACCAATTTTCAAAAATAAATAAATACCAATATATGATTATCTTCAGGCATATAAATCAAGCAGTCATATAAACTTGCTTATTGCTATCAACTCACATGCACAGCTAACAAAACTTTAGCATTTTGAGGTTAAACAAAAGAAACAGAGCAGTTTTGTTATTTATGTGAATTAGAACTTGTGTTCTATATATTTTGTTTAACTTTGATTCAAAAAGAGAAAAACTGTTTTTAAATAAAAGAAGTTTACTCACTAAAAAAAAGAAAAAGAAACAGAGCAGTTAATTCATAGCAGGATTTGATTTAAAAAAAAAAATAGTTTGCATTTGAAGCTTAAGTTCTAGAATTTTACTTTAGCATTGATTTGAAAAAGGCAAGAATTGTTTTTAAAAACAAAAATTTACTCACTTTATAGAAGAAGGCAGAGAACAAACTCTGTTGCAAATTTTGTTTCCTGGAACTGCAATTTTCTAGTTGAATCTGGTGAGTTTGCTTCCCCTTTGATTTCTGTTGAAGTTGATTCACTTGTTGATTTGTAGGTTATTAAAAACTGCATGCTGAGTTTACTTCTAGATTTGATGTTGTTATTTTGCTTCAGATATGCAGATTTAAGTTTTGTCTATTGATTTTGCAGATTTTTGATTGAATCTGTTTGCAGGTTTTAAATTGAATTTGGTTTCAGCTACAAGTGAAGATAATGTTTAAGAAAAATGAATTGTTAAGTTTCTTTTATCAAAAATAATTACTTCAAAATAAATAAATTATTGCCACTTGTTATGTTATGATATAGATAAGTTTACAAGTGTCTTATTATGTGTTAAGTGTTTGACACATATTCATTTAATAATAAAAAGAAATTCCTAAATTTTATAAAGGTTTTTAAGTTCATTTCTTACTTAGTTTAACATGTTTCAATTTTTTAATTACATTTAGTTTTACATGCTTACATACAAACCTTCTTTATAAAATTACACAATTTAAATGTTTATTTGAATGTCTTCAAAATAATATTTTTAAAGCTAAACTTTCAAAGAGCAAATTTTAAAAAGAAAAGAAATGTTAAATTCAATTTTATTCAAAAGTTTCAAATCAAAAATATTATATTTTAATATAAATAAACTAAATCTTATTTCAAAAGAAAAGAAATTCTTAAAATAAAACAAAATAAACTCTTATTATAAAATACAAATTTTAAACTATTTTGTTTTTAAACAACTATTATATATTTATAAACAAAATAAATATTTACTAATATTTTTTTATGAAAATATAAGACAAACTTTTAAAACAAACTTTTGAAAAGTTTTCAATACTGATTTTGAATTAATTGAACCAATTCCTAAATTATACATCTTATATATAAAATAAAATTGGCAAATATTCTTTATAAAATTTAAATTAAAATCAAAATTCCTATTTACAATGTATACACATATATACATTATAAATAAATATCTTTAAATCAGTTTAGAAAGATAATTTTATTACTTAAATATTTTTAACATTTGAAAAAAATAAAATTCCCAAAAGTTATTATTATTAGCATCATTATAAATATCATTTATCAAATTAAATAATAATTAATATTGAAAAGATAATTTCTGTTTGGATTAAATTATTATATCAATATTTCACATTTTAAAATAATCATTAATGAAATTATTAAATAACTATTGCTTAAATTTCCGGGACATCAAAACTATCCCTTTGGAAGCATTAGATAAGTGGCCATATTTTAAAAACAAAGCAACCCTTTCGAAATCATCTGGGTCGAAAGGTGAAAAGCAGCAGCAAAAAGAGCTTCGACGTAGTCAAAATCTATTATTCAAAAACAAAGATGCAACCCAATCGAAACCATTTCCTTTAAATCATTTGACCTAGTCGAAAGCTGACTAAGTCGAAAGCATGTTAGTCGAAAGTAAGCAGGCGCATTTTCCTTTTGAAAATCAAAGCAAAGCCCCGACCCCTTCGGAACCCCAGGTTTTGACTCCCTACTTTACGCCTTCATCCAATTCACTACATTCCAATACCCTGATAGCATGTCCATGTGCATTGGTTTCGACCGTGTCAGAAGCGAAGATGAGGAGTCGGAACTTGGAGCCGACGGTGTCGAATTAATGAAAAACATATAGCAAATAGTTCTTTCCACCTACCTGCCTTATGTGTGTAATTATGATTGGTTGCCTCTTTCATTACCAATAAAAAGTACTGCAATTTTTCAAAATTGCTGCCGACTTTTAGAACTAACAAATTAAAATTATTTTGCAAAAAGCCCATTCTCCTCTCTTAATTATGTAAAACATTTAAGTCCCATACTTTAAATAATCTTACATAACCATTAAAATACTTAGGAAAAATCTACAAAAATTTCACAAAATTTCTTTTAATATGTTTTCCAACATATAAAAATTTCAAGCCTAAATTTCTTATTATTTAATCAAAAATTATTATTAACCCAAATTAACATTTCCTTTACTAGAAAAATCACATAAATTCTACATAATTTTAGAAAACTCAAAAAGTTGAAACCCATCTCTAAAATATTATTTATGATCTTCATAAAAATTATCAAACCATTTGAATGTCATTTTATAGTGTTTTCGCATTAAAACATATCATAAAATTAATATGAACATGCATAAATCATCAACATGTATATGTAATCATTCCATCATTCAAAAAATATGGAAAATCAATGCAAAATATTCGACATTTATCTAGAAACCGAAAACAAAACAAAAATGAGATGTAAACATTATTCGTCTTAGCTTTAGTGATTAAGGATATGAGATTTTAATGAATTTGATGTTGATTAAGCTTCCCCTTTATCTTTCTTCCTCTTGCCTTATTAATAGTGAGCAGCCTTAAATTTTAAAATTTTAGAATGAAATGAACGTGTATAATTTGCATGGCCATCGGTTACAGATATAGGAATTGTTTCTTTCCTATTTTCACCCTCCTCCTATTTCATTTTAGCTCTTCTTTAGTTCATTTGTTACATGGCATGTCTACCCCTGAATTAAAATCAAATCTCAATATCCTAATCAACACTTTATTTTAGTTAATTTAACTAATTAAATATTCTAAATAATGCTACCAAAAATTTAGGGTGTTACAGATTCCTTCCTTTAATAATTTCGTCCTCAAAATTACGATAAATTACACAACAAATCAAACAATAAGGTAAAATATACCATCAAACAAGTCAGGATAAGTATCTCTAATCTTTCTCTCAATCTCCCAAGTACAATCTCTATCACCATTGCTCCACTGGACTGACTAATCTGACCCTCTTATTTCTAAGCCTATTCTCATCTCTCGCAACAATACGAATAGGTTTCCCTACAATAGTCAAATCCAGTTCTACCACTAAATTATCTAGCACAATTGGTGCAATAGTAGTCTCCCGGTCTCTAATACACTTTCTGAGATGAGAAACTTGAAAAACATCATGGACTCCTGCTAAACTACTTAGTAACTCAACTCTATATGTGAGTTTCCCGATCCTCTAAACGATAGGAAAAGGTCCGACGATTCTCGGTGCTAACTTTCCTGATTTCCCAAATATAATCACACTCTTCGTTGGCGACACTTTGACGAAAACCTAATCTCCAACTGAGAAATCTATATTTTCCGTCTCTTATCTGCATAACTCTTCTATTTAGACCAAGCCTCTTCATTCTAGTCGAATGACCTCAATCTTTTCTATAGCTTCTTTGAACCAATTTGGACCAAGAACCAACCTATCCCCATTCTCTACCCAACATATTGAAGAATCGTGTGGCCTTCCATATAAAGCTTCAAACGGTGCAATCCCATTACTAGTCTGATAACCGTTGTTATACCAAAATTCAACTAAATGCAGATGGTCTTCCCATGATCCCTCGAAATCTAACGCACAAGCTCTTAACAAATCTTCTAAAATTTTGTTAACTCTCTCCTTTTTTCCATCTGTCTATGGATGTTAAGCTGTACTCATCTTGAGCTTGGTTCCCTAAACTTCTTGTAGACTATTCCAGAACTCCCTAATGAACAAAGGATCTCTATCACTAACTACGCTACTAGGAATTCCATGCAGTCTGACCACATTCTTCATAAACAACTTTGCCAAAAAAGGTGTCGTTCGGGTTGACTTAACTGGAATGAAATGGGCACTCTTGGTCAATTTGCCCATTATGACTCATATACTATGATTTCCTCTGTTAGACCTTGGAAATCCATCAATAAAATGCATCGAAACAGAATCCCACTTCCATACTGGAATGTTCAACGGTTTAAGCAACCCATTTGGCTTCTGGTGTTCGGCCTTTGCCTGTTGGCAAATCAAGCACCACTTTACACACAACCCAATATTCTGCTTCATACCTTCCCAAAAGAAACTCCTCTTTCTATCTTGATACATCTTAGTACCTCCTAGATGAATAGAGAACTTCGAACGATGGAATTCCTCTATGACTTCTTTCCTTACAATTCCTACACTCAAAGCACACGATCTTCCTCTCTTTCTCAACCTTCCATTTTGGTCAAGACTAAAATCTTTCAAGTGATCGCTCTTGGTTCCAACTCTTAACATTTTGATCCGTTCAGCTAACATAGGATCCTTTATCTGCTTAGAAGCAACCCTTTCGATCATCATTGGTAGAACATCCAAACAAGATGACAACTATATCTCCACTAGACCCAGCCTCGGATCTCTACAGCACTCCGTAATTCGCTAATGCTTCTAAATCTTTCCACTTAGCAACCATCGGCAAATTGCATTTTGATGTTTCCTGCTAAATGCATCTGCAACCTTATTTCCTGTCCCAAGTGTGTACTCAATCCTAAAATCATAAGCAGCGATAAGTTCTAACTACCTCTATTGTCTCATGTTCAGCTCTTTTTTTCTACTCTAGTATACTAACCATTCGTATGACCCATACCTGGTCCTAAACACCATCAAAGGTATAGTATCCTCTACTACTCTGAGCTAATGGAAACCTTTCGCCAAATCCAACTGCGAGAATACTTTGACTCCACTCTACTAGTCAAAAAAATCGTCAATCCTCGGTGCTGGATATCAATTCTTTATCGTCCTACCATTTAACTTAAGATAATTGATACATAGCCTTAACTGTCCATCTGACTTCATCGCAAACACTATGGCTGCTCCTAAGGCGAATTACTATGCCTGATAAAACTCTTGCTTTCTAAATCCACTAACTGCAACTTTAACTCCCTCATCTCTGTAGGGGTCATCCTGCTTGGCGACCTACTTACTAGTTCAGCCCTTGAAACCAAATCTATCTGAAACTCAATGGCTCGTTTCGACGGCAATTCAACTACAGGCTCAAAAACATCTGCGAATTCTCTAACCCCGATCACTCGACTAAACTCATCCTCCAATTCCATAGCACCCAACAAAGAATTCACTTCACCGTTATAACCTTCTATGGTATTAGCAATACGATCACTATCACTATAATATAGGCGTCTAAGCGATATTTTCCAATCCTGGCAAAATATCCTAGCATCGTACTCACTTAACCAATCTATAGCAAGAATAATCCCGAACCCCACAAAATCAAACACATGCAAACTGCAAACAAAAGTATGAACTTACAGGTCAAACTCAAACTGGTCACATCTAAGCCCTAGAGTTGCATAACCTCCTATTGGATTCACAACTGTAAGGAAGTAACTAAATATGTGGGTTCTAGGTTATGTTTATCTATCAAACATATAGATATAAAAGAATGCGATGCGTCAGCATCAAGTAGAACGCTAACACACATACCATGAATCTGAAGCGCACCTCCCAAAATTGTCTTTCCTTTCTCCTGTGTTGTTGGCTTAGAAGCAGCAGGTTCCAATGCATACACCTTGCCCTTTCCATCCTTAGAAGGCTCCTTGCATTGGCTCTTATAATGGACAATCTGGTCACAATTGAAGCACCTAACATTCTTCTTTCCAACCACTTCCTTAGCCTTCCCGGCACAACACTTATTAGCAAAGTTTCACTAGAAGCAAACAATCTTAGGCATCCCTTTCTTAGCTGCTCCACCATTTAGAGCACCTTTCTTAGGAAAGAACTTCCTCTTCTAATTCTGTCCAACCTAGACTTCTTTAGCCTTACTCTTTTCTAGAGAATCAATAATCTCCTCTTGCCTTAAGGCCATCTACACCACAAAGTCAGAAGGATCTCTCATATGAGGAAATGTGGCCCTAGCTAACTTAGGCTTCAACCCCCCGATAAACTTCTTATTCCTCTTCATGATTGTATCCGCTGAATCATAACCATATCTGGCCAACTCCTCAAATTTTCTAACATACTTTACAACAGACATCTCCGCCACTCTAATTCAGCAAAATTTCTGATCAGAGAAGATTTTGCCATTGCAGACGTAAACCTCTCCTGGAACATTCCTATGAAATCTGCCCATGACAATATTTCCTCATCCACACCGGCTGTAACATTGTTCAACAAAAACAATGCGGCTCCTTGAAGCTGTCTGGATGCCAACCTCCTCTTCTGCTCATCATTGAGCCCTAAGTCTGCAAAAATTCTTTTGTAGTGCAACAACCAATTTTCCACTTCTATAGCATCCTCTATTCCCAAAAAAGGCTTCCCTCCAAGCTTAGCATAATCTCCACTCAGCTTAGCATAATGGTTAACTACCAAAACTTCTGGAACTCCTGCCCCTACAGCATCTCCTCCTACCACTCCAACTGTAGTTCCAACATGCAATATATTCACAAAGATTGATACATAGCTTCCATGTCCATTTACGGGAGTTCAACACCTACATTCTTTGCTTGTGCTTGACCTTGGGTTCTCCTTGTACTAGGTCTGGCGTTTCCTTTAGTGCCCTCCCCTCCTAGGTTGACTCTTCCTCTTCTACCTTCCATATCTGTACTGAAACCTTATGAGATATAGAAAAATAACCTAACATGGATAGAAGACTAGAGATAAAGCGTATACTTATATATGACATTACTATATCATCATCCCATACCCCAATCTTACTCTAATTCCTTAGGATTATGTTATAAAAACCATTTTTAGTTTTAAAGTTTTTCATAAACTAAGCTTTGATACTAAGTTGTAACATCCCGTATCTGGAGCCCAAAAGCTAAGCGCTATATATGTTGTAGTCATCCATAAGATTAACTTCTGGTAAGGAAATACAATAATGGTAATGGTATCCATAATAACAGAAGAAATTGAATATTAACAAAATCATAGATTTTCAAAAGTCAACATTTTACTGATTATATTTCAAAACGAATTCATGTCCAAGTTACATAATCCTATATTGATTCCTAGGTAAAGATTAATTATAATCATTACAAAATACACCAAGAGCGACATATGACGATGCCTCGTTGGTTGATTGAAGCAGTATAGCCATATCTAACTTAATACATAGGGGAAACAAACAAACAATTTGTAACTCCTAATTAGCTATCTGTTAGCCACCTGCTCGTCTCTAGAAGCTTTATTCACCAGAATTTCTAAACCTGAAAACCTTAACCTTCAGCCTACTCAAATCAATTTTTGAACACTCGAGAGTTTAAGGGGATACAAAAACTTTGAGTCAGACATAAAGCCTAGTGTAAATAATTCTATTACATCTCGGTTTACTGATATTAAGTGAGACCATACCACTTAGCGGATCGGGTTTCCCCTTATAAATATCCTCTTTAAAACATATATTTTGCGAATCCTTTCCTACAACCAAATTGGTTAATCAAATTGATTATATCAAAATAGCAATATCCTCTATGCTAATAAATGGACTATCTGTCCATAAAACAGCTAATAAGTGAACTATCATTCCATAACATAATAGCAAGGTCCATTATGTAAACAAATGGACTATCTATCCATAAAACTGGGCCGACTGCCCGTAAACTGGACTAACTGTCTAGATCAAAATGGACTAACTGTCCGAATTATTTTCTTATTGTAAACTACCCTTTAACTTTTCCTTGAGAACCTTTTCAAGATAATTTAACCTTTTAAATCATACTTATATAAGGAAAATATTTTCTTAGCCTTACTCTAATCCATTTTGCCATGATATATACACTTTGCTCGAAATAATTTTGATGAGATTTATTAAAGATTAACTATCCTTCCAAAACAAGCTAAAACCCATTTAACTTTAAAATACCTAGGCTATATTGCTTATTTAATGCATTCGAAACCTTTGTTTCAAATCAAACAATCCTTTCGAACCCCTTGAAGGTAACCCCTTTGAAATCAGTGAAAGTGACTTTTTGAGACTATTAAAACCCTTTCGAGCACATTGAAAAACATTTCCTCTCTTTTCTCCAAAAGCTTTAAAATATTAGACATTCTGCTTTAAAACCTTTTAAATATTGTCTTTCAAAAACATAGGAAAAACCCTACCTTCAACCCTGTCGAAATCCTGGGGAACCACCCTTCTCAAAACCATTTAGTAAAACCCTTCGAAATAGTCAAAATCCAATCCTTTCGAAAGCACTTTGGGTTCAATTTAAGACATGTAAAAACCATTTGAAACCATTCAAAAATTTACCCCTTCGAAAACTTTGAAAAACAACTCAGTCGAAACCATTTGAATTCTGCCTTCAAGTAGAGCAAAAGGATCAAAAACCCATTAAAGTCAAAAGCACCTGTTTAGAAACTATCTCTTTTGAAACCAATTTGGGTTTTACTTTAATCATAAAAAAGGGTCTTAAAACATTTAAGTCGAAAGCGTCTATTTCGAAATCATTTTCTAAGTAAAGAAGTGATGGTGTCAAAACCACCCTTCGAAAGCATTGGAGAAGTGGCCATATTTTAAAAATAAAGCAACCCTTTCAAAACCATCCGGGTCGAAAGGCAAAAGGCAGCAATAAAAAGAACTTCGGGCTAGTCGAAAGCATTCATTTAAAAACAAAGGTGCAACCTAGTCGAAACCATTTCCTTTAAATCAGTTGACCTAGTCGAAATCTAACCAAGTCGAAAGAAAAGTAGTCGAAAGCAAGTAGGCGTATTTTCCCTTTAAAAATCAAAGCAAAGTCCCTACCCCTTTGGAACCCTTGATTTCGACTCCATGCCTTACGCCTTCATCCAATTCACTACATACTAGTTCCTTGATACCATGTGTATTCGTTTTGATAGTGTTAGAAGCGAAGATAAGGAGGCGGAACCTGGTGCCGACGGTGTTAAAACAGTGAAAAACATGTAGCAAATAGTACTTTCCACTAACCTGCCTTATGCGTCTAATTGTGACTGGTCGCCTCTTTCTTTACCAATAAAAAGTATTGTAATTTTTCAAAAGTCCTGTCAACTTTAAAATTGCAAAATGCCCTTTCTCCTCTCTTAATTATATAAAACGTTTAAATCCCATAGCTTAAATAAATTTATATAACCATTAAATTACTTTGGAAAAATCTACAAAAATTCCAGAAAATCTCCTTTAATATGTTTTCCAAAATATAAAACCTTCAGACCTAAATCTTTTATTATTTAACTAAACTTTTTTAACCCAAATTAACATTCTTTTTAGTAGGAAATTCATATAAATTCCATATTATTTCAAAAAGTTTCGAAAATTCAAATTCATCTCTAAAATATTATTTATGTTCTTCATAAAAATTCGCAAGTCATTTGGATGTCATTTTGTAGGATTTTCACCTTAAAACATATCATAAAACAATACGAACATGCATAAATCATCAACAAGTATATATAATCATTCCATCATTCAAAAACGTGACAAATCTATTCGAAATATTCGGCATTCATCTGAAAACCTAAAACAAAACAAAAATGATATGTAAACATTATTTATTTTAGCTTTAGTGATTAATGACATGAGATTTGAATGAATTTGATGCTGATTAAACTTCCCCTTTATCTTTCTTCCTGTTGCTCTTATTAATGGTGGCCGCCATAACTTTTACAATTTGAGAATGAAATGAACATGTATAATTTACTCGGCCATGGGTTATTGATATAGGAAAGGTCTCTTTCCTATTTTAACCCTCCTTCTACTTCATTTTAACTCTTCTTTAGTACATTTGTTACATGGCACAGCTACCCCTTAATTATAATCAAATCTTAATCCTCTAATCAACACTTTATTTAATTTAATTTAACTAATTAAATATTCTAAATATCATTACCAAAAATTCTGGGTGTTGCACCTTTCATCGACAATACCTTGACGCAAAACATGACCTCCCACAGAGAACGCTAAGTCTTTCCTTCTTCTATTTGCATAGCTTTTTTGCCTAGACTGAGCTTCCTTCAATCTCACCCTTATCAGCTCAATCTTTTATGCTGGTTCTCTTACCAAATCAGGATCAAGGACTAATCTGTCTCTGATCTCTAACCAACATCCCGAGGATTGCATGGTCTTCTATACAAAGCTTCAAACGTGCCATCCCTATAATAGTATGATAACTATTGTTATATGAAAACTAGACTAAGTGTAGGTAGTCTTCCCATGATCCCCTGAAGTTTAATATACAAGCTCGCAACAAGTCCTCTAAGGTCTTATTAACCCTTTATGTTTGCCCATCAGTCTGGGGATGGTGAGCGGTACTCATCTTAAGCTTGGTTCCTGAACTTTCCTATAGACTTTTCTAGAACTCGCTAGTGAATAAGGAATCTCTATCACTAACAATACTAATAGGAATTTCGTGCAACCTAACCACATTCTTCATAAAGACCTTAGCCAATATAGGTGCCTTCTTATTTGACTTAACTAGAATGAAATGGGCACTCTTGGTCAATCTGTCTACTAAGACCCATATACTTTCATTCCCTTTATTAGATCTCGGCAACTCGTCTATGAAATCCATAGAAATAGAATCCAACTTCCATATCGGAATATCCAATGGCTAAAGCAATCCACTTGGCTTTTGATGCTTAGTTTTTACCTACTGACAGTTCAAACACTGTTTCACTCACAAGCCAACCTCTCTCTTCATTCCTTCCCAGAGAAATCTTCTCTTCATATTTAGATATCCCTCCTCAAAGAATAGTGAACTTTGAATGACGTCATTCTGCAAAGACTTTCTTCCTTATGTCTCCCACATTTGGAACACATAATCTACCCTTCTTTCTTAACCATCCACTTTAGTCAAGACTGAAACCTTTTAAGTCATCACTCTCCGTTCATCCTTTAATTTCCTAATCCTTTCAGCGAACATTGGATCTCTTCCTACTTAGAAGTAATCTTCTCAATCAATACCTGTTGGACTTCCAAACAAGACAATATAGAAGATCCTCCACTAGACCCAGCCTCAGATCTCTACTGCACTCTACAAGCCGTCAAGCTTTCAAATCTTTCCATTCTGCTATCGTAGCTAACGCTGCATTCTTATGCTTCCTACTAAGCGCATCTGCAAACTTATTGCCTTTACCTGGTGTGTACTTTATACCAAAGTCATAAGCAGATAAAAACTCCAACCACCTCGGTTGTCTCATGTTCAGCTCCTTCTGAGAGAACAAGTACTTCAATGACTTATGATCTGTAAAAAGCTCGAACCTCTCCCCCAATGGATAATGCTTCCACACCTTCAACTCAAATATAACCACAGATAACTCCTAGTAATGCATTGGATATCTAACCTCATGCAGTCTATGCTCTTTAGAAGCATAGGAAATTACTTTACACCTCTGCATTAGTATAGCACCTAACCTAGTACCACACGAATCAGTATAAACTAACAAATCCTATTTGCCTCTTGAACCACTAACACCGATGCATGGGTCGACTAGTTTTTCAAGCTCAGGAACTCTACCTCACATTTATCGGTCCACACAAACTTCATATCCTTTCGTGTTATCTTGGTCGTCGGTGCTGCTATTCGTGAAAAATATTTTATGATCTCCTGTAATACCCAACCAATCCAATGAAGATTCTAATCTCAGTTTCGATTTCTAATCACTTCTAATTATTAACAGCTTCGATCATATCTGGATCGACTGACAATCCTTTCTCCAAAACCACATCACCAAGAAACTTCACTTCCTTTAGCGTTTCAAGCACAAATCTAAGATAAACTTCATGATCCTTCACATCCTCAGAGTATATCAGAATATCATCTATAAAAACCAACACGAACATATCCAAGTGATCTCGGAAAATCGGGATCATCAAATCTAAAAGAATATCAGTGCATTAGTGAGTCTGAACGGCATAACTAACCATTCATATGGACTATACCTTATTATAAACGCCGTCAAAGGTATGCTATCTTCTACTACTCTAAGCTGATGAAAACCTATAGCTAAATCAAACTGAGATAATATCTTAGCTCCACTTAGTTGATCGAACAAATCATCAATCCTAGGCAGCGAATATCGATTCTTTATCGTCTTTTCATTCAACTTACGATAATCGATCACAGCCTTAACGATCCATTCGGATTTTAGCAAACACTGTTGTTGCTCCCCAAGATGAGCTACTTGGTCTAATAAAGTCTTGCCTTTCAAATCTACCAACTGAGCTTTCAACTCCTTCATCTCTGTAAGTGTCATCCTGCTTGGTGGCCTACTTACCGGTTCTTCCCCAGGCACCTAATCTACGTGAAACTCAATGGCTCATTTCGGTTGTAATCCAACTACTGGCTCATAAACAACTGCGAATTCTCTAACTACAAAAAAACGATTCAACTCATCTTCTAACTCCATAACACCCAACAAGGCATTCACCGGCCAGTCTTCTACGGTATAAACTATCCGATCGCTACAATCTGGGTGTGATATTTTCCTGTCCAGGCAAAATATCCTAGCATGTATTTACTTAACCAATCCATGCCTAATATAATTCCAAACCCTACAAAGTCAATACATGAAAACTGCAAACAAAGGTGTAACCTAGTAAGTTGAATTCAAAGTGGTCGCACTTCATCCATGTGTTGCATACCCACCTATTGGATTTGCAGCTCTTAAGGAAGTAACTAAATACATGGGTTCTAGGTTAAGCTTATCTACCAAACATCAAGATATGAAATAATGCGATGCACCGATACTAAATAAAATGATAACAGATATGTCATGGATCTGAAGCATAGATCCTAATGCAATTTTTCCTTTCTCATGCATTGTTGGCTTTGAAGTAGCAGGCTCCAATGCAAATACTTCGCCTTTATCTCCTTTAGCTGGCTCTTTGTACTGGTTCTTGTAGTGCCCAACTTGATCACGGTTGAAACACCTAATGTTCTGCTTTCCAATAACCTCCTTTCCCTTTCCTTTTCTAGTATGGCACTTAGAAGCGTAATGTCCTTTCTTGTCACACTTATAGCAGACCACCTTAGCCTTTCCTTTCTTCGCTACTCCTTCTTCTTATGGAAAACTTCCTCTTTTGGCCCTGTCCAACCTTGACTTCCCTTTCCTTATTCTTCTCCAAATAAGCTAACATCTCTTCGTGTCTCAATGCCATCTCTACAACTACATCACATGGATCTTTAATGTGTGGAAAAATAGGCTAGCCAATTCTGGCTTCAAACCTCTAATGAACTTCTCATTCCTTTTCATCACTGTATTAACAGCGGCATATCCATATCTAGCCAATTCTTTAAACCGGCTAGCATAATCCTGAATGAACGTTTCTCCTTGTTCCAACATAGCGAACTTCCTAGTCAAGACGGATTGCGCCATTACTAACATGAACCTCTCCTGGAAACTTCTCCTAACTCATCCCATGTCATCTCTTCTTCGTTTACTCCATCTGTCACACTATGCCACCAAAATAAGGCTACCCCATGAAGCAGTCTTGAGGCAAGTCTTCTCTTTTGCTCGTCATTGAACCCTAAATTAGCGGATATCCTTTCACAATGCAATAACCAGTTTTCTACTTCTATAGCATCTTCGGTTCCGATAAACGGCTTCCCTCCCAACCTAGCTAGTCCCTACTTAAGTTAGCATAACGATTGACAAGCGGAGCTTCCTGAACTCCTCCAACAGAATTTCCTCCGACAACCCCAGTAGTGATCCTAGCTTGCATGATGTTTACAAAAAACTAACACATCTCCATTTAGAAAATTAATATAAAATCTACATTTAGAAAATTATGAAAATTGGAACTCATCTCTATAATATTATTTCTTATTTATATCCAATATTGCAAGGCATTTAGATGTCGTTTAATAGGGTTTTTATAATGACCCAAAAATTTCGATTATCTAATTTTAAATGTTTAATCAATTTTAAATATTTAAATAATTGAATTTTAGAATTGAATAATTATAATTAAAATATAATGCATATTTGAATATTTGAATTGTGGATTAAATGTTAATTAAATGGATTCAATAATTTTATTAACTCCATTTAACCAACAAATAATATTAGAGAATTCAATTTGTAAATTGATTTACAAATATATATAAATCGGTTTTAAATAACAATGATTAGATATTTAAATTCATGAAATTAGCCTTCCAGGCACAATCTCGGATTTTGATGAAACCAGTTTCATTGGAATCGTAATGGTGAATTATATTACGCCGTCGAATTTCCTTGCAATCTGACATATCGTTTTGTAATGTAAGATCAAAAAGAGTTGAAATTAAAATTTTATAAATAACAAGGTCCAAAAATTTATCTTTTGCATACGATCGAATTTTGTCTCAAAACAAGTACCATTGCATTCGGAGTAAGGGTAAAATATTAAGAATGCCAGGCGGCACGTCTCGTTTGGAGTTCGACATTTTCGAGCAATTTTGCTAAATAATTTAAAATTAAAATAATATTTATATGCACATACCCACCATATCAGTGCATCATTTCATAGCCTATACCCATCATTTCACAGCCCACAAACATTAGTGGCTCGAGAAAAACATTGGCGGCTTGAGAAATCATTTTGTAGTGGAAAGAGGAAACATAATCATGTGATGTTATTTTATTTTTATATTTTTTTGGTTATAAACCGATCTAAAATCATTTGCACTTTAAAAATTTCATTCATTCATTGGCCTTCATTTGTTCGTTCCCAGTATAAAAATTAGAAAGATTGTCGACCGATGCCTTGAAAAATAAAAATCAAATTGGTTGGTGAAATAAAATTCATAAAACAAATATCTTTGAGTTTGATTCCTTTCGAGCTTCCATCTAATATGCATTTGGTTGGTTTTTTTGCTCTTGTTTGGGGATGGTTGCGTTATAGTCAGTAGACTAGGGTTGCGATTTCAGAGCATTCGAATGGAGTTTGGATGTGTGGTTGGTGGCATTGGATTCGTGGTGGCTAGGCAAGTGCGTGGCCGTGTTTTGGTGGTTTCGGTTCAAGAATGGCGATCGCAACCTATAGGGGGGTAGCGACATGATTGGCCAAGTCACATTCTTCCCTAGGGTAGCGGAGGAACACTACTGGTGACAAGCAAGTGGAGTTCACCGAGAGAAAGTCGTTGGCGAAGGCAGAATTCGATTTCATCGAGAAACGAGCCCTGTCACTCCGTTGTCGTGCATGCGAGTTTGGGTAATTGTGTTAGCTGTGCATTTTTGTTTGGGGAAGATGGAGCAGTGAGTTAAGGGGCGATTTAATAAATATTTTTATAAGTTTTTTAATTTTAATTTAAATTACCCGATAAATTATCAAATTCGTAACTGCTTCATGCGAACTCATACTGGAGCGTGGTCAGTTGCGTTGTACTCGTGGAGCTGATATCTTTGTTATGGAGTTAGTTTGGTCAGATTTGGAGAAAGTGAAAATTTGGGTTAAAATCAAACGCCCGTTCAATTTTGGTCCAAACCGGAACGCTTCGGAAAAAGCTGGGATCAATGTGAGTTTAACTCACATTAAATTATATTATATCATATTAATGATGATAAAAGTATTTATTGATTGTTTGGATGTTATTTAAAAATTTTTGATTGCTTGTTTGGTTGAATTTCCATTTGGAAAATGGACGACATGTTAATTTGATCATTATAAACAACTATATTTATCTACATATTAATCATAACCATTGTTTTGTAGGAAAAATATATAGAGAGACCCAAAGGGGTTTTCTCGCCCATAAATTATTTATTTACATACATATGTTGTTGTTAATGGTTTATTGAAATTAATTACTGATATTCCCTTTTATAAAATGTCGTTATTGCGATTTTCGCTATATCATCATTTATTAGATTTCATCCTAAAACCCTATCTTATGAATTTGAGCTTGTGTTTCCGCTAAAAAGAATATTGAAAATTTATTAATCATTTTGATTAACGATGATTTAAATTAGTTAATATATTAAATTAATTAGCTTGAGATTAATTAACCAATTTATCAAATAATTATAATAATTGGTTTATTTATGCTTGAATTAATCATTTTCGTTAATGATGTTTTATACTTAGTTAATCGTTTTTAACTAATGATTAATTGGGTTTAATTAATTAATTATTTTAGTTAATGATAGTGGAGTTTAATAAATTAATTAACTAATTTATGATAATTGAAATTAATAATCATTTTAATCAATGATATTCAAAGGTAATAAATCATTTTAAATAATGATATTTCAATTTTATTAATAATTTTAAATAATGAGCGTTTTGAATTTAATAAATTGTTTTAACTAACGATATTTGGATTTAGTTAAATCGTCTTAATTAATGATGTTTTATAATTAAATAAATCATTTTGACAAATAATGTTTCAAATGATCGGTTTGACTAATAAAGTTTGGTTTTAATTAATCAGATTAATTTACGATTATTTTGAACTTGATTAATTTTTTAATTAATGGAATTTAGAATTACTTATCATTTTATTTAATGATGCTTAACATTAATTATTAATTTAATTAGTCAATATTTTAATTTAATTAATATTTTAATTAAGGATAGTTAAAGTCAATTAACTGATTTAATAAAGGTAATTAAAGTAAGTTAACTAATATACTAAAAATTGCTTTAGTAAACTGATTTAAAGTTAATAGACTGATTTAATAAAGATTTTAAGGTTAATTAACCAATGTTATATAAGTGTTTGGAAATAATAATCTATTTTATTATAGATAATGAATTATTTATTTAAAAGCATTTAAATGTAATTAATTATCTTTAGGATAATTTTTTTTTGAAAGTATAAAAAGGAATTAGAACTAGATTATTAGGATGATAAGTTGGATAATCTTATGGGTATTCGATCTAATGTTGGTTTAGGTCTTTGAGGTCTTGCGCTTGGAAAAAATTATTCTCTTATTGTTTTAAAAATAGGAACTAATTCTAAAAGTGTTTTACCATTATGGAAATCAAGCGAATAAGTTCATTTCAATTTTAAAAGTAAAAGTTTGATTCGTTTATGGAAATAAATTATTTCCATAAAACGAATCACTTATATGGAAACAATTTATTTATATAACTAGCAATAAACATTGAAGAAGTAGACTTGTGGTTATTTCGAAAGTTAAGAATAATAGTGTGACATGACATTGAGGTAACACTACCTTGACTTGTCTAGTATTTATTAACCCAGAAATAGTACAAGTTTGAATTCAATGAGTGGTGATAAAGTGTACAAGGCTAAATTTCCATGTACGATCATTTTATGTCCTCGATAGTTGGTATCTCAACTATCAGTTACTTCAGCCACTTTATTTTGTCACTCTAAGATGATGTTTTTCTCATTAGCATTGTTATCCTTAAGAGCGAGTGAGTGCTAAGCTACGTGGGGTTGCTCCTATTAGGGTATCTTTGAATCCACTCTAGATTGGATTTAGTGTTGTGCATTGAGATGTGAAGAACTCGGATTCTCGATAACTGTTGGCAGGGTCCGGATTGGAGGTTTTCGAGAGCCAGTTGGAATTCTTAAATTTATTTCTAGAGGTATACTTTCAGTGAAGGGAAGCACCCACCTAGTCGTTTGTTGGAAAATTTCCTTTCTTATTTGATTTGTGTGAATCTATTTTAGCTTTAAAATTGTCGTGAGTAGAGCCAACTCTTATCATGGCATTTAAGTGTTTATTCAGTCCATTCTATCGAGTTTTGACTATTACTTTATTTAGCCCATTCTATCGAGTTTGGACTGTTACTTTATTTAGCCTATTCTATCGAGTTTGGAATCTTACCTTATTTAGCTCATTCAATTGAGTTTGCAATGTTACCTTATTTCGCCCATTCTATCTAGTTTGGAATGTTTTCCTTATTCTATCCATCCTGTCCAGTTTGGATTTTACTCGGTTTATTTCGATTCTTTCAAGTCTGGTTGATATTATTTATGCTCAATCATATTTGGTTTTGTTTCCTGATATTCATTTCTGCTCTTGTCTATATGGATGCTAATCTTATGAGGCAAAAACCCATTCCGCATTAGTGGCATGGTCTCACAGAATTTTTATACATGTTTCCCCTCGTTCGAGTTATCTTGTGCTGGTATTTTCGGACTGATCCGGGTGTTATTTATTTATAATGCTCTGGTCAGACCGAGTATTTTCCCAGGTTGGCTTTAATGTTATGGGATTCATATAGGGGAGCTGAAGATCCATCTGTCATAGTATTTTATTTTCCCGCTGTATTATATAGTATACCTATTGGCATTTGTAAGGTCATGATTTTATAGTTGTCCAGCTAATAAGGTTTGTTTTTAACTCGGATATACTTTGTATTTTTGAAGAGATAGTTTCTAACGTCTTTGTTATGTTATATGTTGTCGATTCTGCCGTGAGATTCTATTTCTCTGTTCTATGATCTTTTCTTTTTATTTACCCTAATAATCTGCCCTTTTGTCGATTAGATGTGCAACATTGGAACACAGTGGTGTCAGTGTCGACTTCCGATGGTCAAAATGGCAGGTCATTACAGTTTTTTTCTAAAACATATCATAAAAATCAATATGAATACATATAGATCATCAACAAGCATATATACTATTTAATTATTTAAAAATATGGCATAAACTTGCAAGATAAATCAGATTTCACCTTAGAACCAAAAACATATAGAAAAGTGAGATGTAGTCATTATTCTTCTTAGCTTTGTGATTAAGGATGTGAGATTTGACCTTAACTAATAGATTTGATTCTTCTCTTGAACTCCTAGCTTTACCTTCTCTTAAGATTGGTAATGGTAGCCGACCTTAGAAGTCTTTGTTTGAGAAAATATGCATTTGAACATGTGTTTTCGTTTCCTAGGGGTTTAAGGTACAAGTTTAACCATTTTCCTATTTTTCCCTTCCTTATTTCCTAACACCTTAATTCTTTAATCCATTGTTTACTCTTTAACATGTCACAACAACCTCTTAATTAATTCACAAATCTAAATCCATTAACCAACCCTATATTATTTATTAACTAATTAAATTTCATGAATAATGAGACTAAAAATATGGGGTATTACAAGATCCAAAATATTTTTTGAAAAGGACACTGCAAATAATAAAAAGTAAAATTCGAACAAATAGTATATCGATATGTATAAAAGCATTGTCTTGAATATAAGGGTTGTTAGGGGGCATTGGAGCAGCGACTCTATTTTTATAAGTAAGTATTATGCTGAATATGAAGGTATCATACTATGCTCAAACTTAGAAAGGAACACTTAATAAGTAAAGTGTAGAGCGTACAACGTGGGTAAGGAGAATTCTACGTTAAAAAGATAAACATATAAGACTTATAAAAGATAAGTCAATTAAACTTGGGGAGAGGCCTAGTAAGAATGAGGGAAGGAATCTCATGTTACATAAAGGCAAGGAGTTAGAAGGGTTATTGATGCCGATTTGGGACGCTCACTTGAATGCACACTATGGAAAGGCGAGGAGAGGCATTCAATTTCCAAGACCTATGGTGGGAAGGTCAAGTAGTTTCAAATTAAACAAATGTTTGGAAGCTGCATGTGGGTTTCTTTGCGGTCTACTATAGTGGACAATTCCAAGTAGTATTAGATAAGAGAAACTTCTAAAGAATGAATTTAAAAGAATACTATGATGGGCGATTCTAAGTAGCATGACTTAAGAGACAAACCATAAAGGGAAGCTAGGTAAGTTCCGCTTAGGGGAGCAACTTCAAATACTAAAGTATGGTATATGAGAATTGCATGGGGTGCCGCGTCAAATACTTTAAAAGAATGCTTTATATATCAAAGAAGAATTTATAAGGAACAGGAAGCACGGTATTTAGTACTTAGATTCAAAATCAATCTAAATAAGGACTCGGGTGGAGTTAGCGCATGGTTCACAGCAATAAAGAAAATTTTCTCAAGGAAGCATTTAGTTAATGACGTAAATAAAAATAATATGCATTAGAATTAAAAGTGTTTCACGTATGATTGGTTGAATGGTGAGGGGGAAACCTAACCTGTGCAGTGTAGGTTGGCCTCACTATATGCTTGTTTTTGGGGATAGTATTATTCACACCAAACTTTATATCTAACCCATCTTTTTATTATTGTTTTCCCATAACTCACTGGTACTCTTTTGAATAGGTTGAGTTTATGGACTTAGGAAGGTTTGGAATAATGTTTGTAGTATGAGGACCGAAGATAGAGGCTCCTTACCTAATAAAAATATCATTTCCGCTTTATGATGGAGCGGGGTCGCATCTTCATATGTGGACCCGACTCTTTGTTATGTTATTTTCTCTTATATTTGACCCCTATGTGGGCACGTTGTTTTGGAAAATGTGATTGAAGTACTTATAAAGGATATTTAAAAGAAATTGTTGTGTAATGAATATATTAATTGCTTTGTTTACTTATTTGTATAATCATATTATACTGAACTCACTTTCATCGTCGAAAGATAATTTTGGTGATGATTATACCATCATCGACTTTAATCTTTAGGTTTCAAGAAGGGGATGTTACAGCTTTGTATTAGAGCATAACTTTTGAGAAACTTAAGTAAAACAGAGATAACAAAGGATAAGAGCAGTAATTAAAGTAAATGTAAACATTCCGGGGAGGGAACGCGCTAATATATGTGTGTGTGTGTGTGTGTGTGTGTGTGCGCCTATATGTATGTATGTATATGTATGTATGTACATATGTGTATCACACTTGTATATTGCTATATAAATATATGTATGGGGATATATTTGTTCTTCTATTGTGATTTTACTTCCTGTCTTTTTGTTCGTCGATGGAAATTCTATCGGTTTAGAAAACCATCGAGCGAATTTAAATTTAAAAATAACCGCAAGCGCACGGTGTACGAATGTAGCACGCGGCGAATACGGGTCGATCCGCAGGGAATTGATGATTTTAAAATTCTATTCAATCAAATTAACTAAACTTGAAAGTGTGATTCGATAAAAATGTAAGAAACTAACAAAAACTAGCAAAAGAAAAATAGATAAAAATATGAGAGTTAAATGACAATTTAGAGGCAATTTCCACTCTCTAAGTCACATAACTCAACAAAATGAAGTTATGATCTCTCTTTTCTTGTCATTAGTGAATTAGTTGATGTGCTTATCATAAGTATGGTATATTTGTGCTATTAATTAGCTCAATATAAACCATCAAACTATAACACTACCACTAATACACTTTTAAATCTCATAAAATATGACAACTAAGTTGAAAGCAAAATCTATTTTAAGCATGGCCTATTAACTATTAATTAGAAATATAAGCCATCAAATTTTAATTTCAACAATCACTTCTTCGCCATAATCATATGTAGATGAAGATGCAATTTGTGTTTTGTTTGTTTAAGCATAGCCTATTTGTTATGAATAACACAGACGATCAAATGCAAAGCTAAGCAACATCATTAAACCACTTCAATCATTCTCATTAAGCACGAAAAGAGAGCATAAACATCAAATTAAGTTGAAGCTACATGATTAGAGAGCTTCATTAACCCTAAATTGAAGGAGTTTAGCCTCTCATATTTGTCATCAAAACAACAAATGTAGCTTTCAACATGAAATAATAAGAAAAGAAAAAGAGAGAAAAATTAAATGAAAAAACTATTCTATTTGCATAAAAGAGAAGAGATCTACACTACAACATGAAAGCAAATGAACATGAAAAGGAAAGAGCATGAATTAAATTGCATAAAATAAAAAAGATTACATAAAATAAAAATGGCTAAGTAGCCATGAAAAGAGAAAGAGGAGCTTTCATTTTATTTTTGATCTAAACTAAACTAAGTGAAGGAGGCCTAAGAGAGACTAAGAGAAGAGAGGAGGATTACATGAAACATAAGGGGTATATATACAAGTTTTAAAACCCTAATTCACTTTTTGGGGAATGCCCAAAATGCCCCTTAGGAAGTGTGGACGCCAAGTAATCATTAACATGTCTTAATCCCCCATTAAGTGTACATGAAACCATTAACTCCATAAGCATGTGCATTAGCCTTTAATTTGTACATTAAGGTAGGTGGGTAGGTGAGGTCCTCCATGATCTTCACTTTGAATTATTTCCATCTTCATTCCTTTATATCCATTTTGTGCATGCATGTTTCTT
Source organism: Allium cepa (assembly GCA_030765085.1). Lineage (NCBI taxonomy): Eukaryota > Viridiplantae > Streptophyta > Magnoliopsida > Asparagales > Amaryllidaceae > Allium > Allium cepa. Next base: position 308,855,443 of record CM060944.1, on the reverse strand, counting down.
TATGAACCCAATAATATGAGAAGCTAAATTCCTACAAAATATTACAGAAATTTCCAATTAAATTCTCTCAAATTAATATACGCGCACAAATGGCCATTTTGCCCTTATATGAAGATGAATATGTGAAAATTTGGAATTAATATGAATTTTGATTAAAACAAGTTAAAATACCCAATATGATCATTTATTTAATTTAAATAGAATAAATATGGTGGTAAAAATAGCACATTTACGTGCACATCACTTTTCATTCTTATGAAGACTTGCTTAACTAGAAAGGAATGACGGATTTGAGATGCGGACGAATCACAATGTAAGGGGCAAGTGCAAGAAGAAAGAAAGAAAAAACACATACGGATGGACGAAGGAAGGAAAGAATTCCAAAAGGGGTAGGGGAGGAATCTGCACCGCTAGCTAATGAAGCGGGTATGGATGCAAATGTCTTATTTAGACAATTCATGGCCCAGATGATGTGGGAAGCTGTAGTGGAGGTAGTGAAATTGAGAGATGCGGTGGTGAGGGAAGATTCTGCAAGGATGGGTAAAGATAACAGAAATCGTGTAGGAAAGATGTTTACTGGGAATGAGCCTGCAATAGAAGTGCTGAATTGTTTGAGAAGCTGTGAGCATATATTTGGTGACTTAGGACTGAAAGATGCGTAGAAGAGAAGAATGGCATCAAGGAAGTTACAGGAAGATGCACTGGATTGATGGGAGGCCGTAATTGCAGAATCCCCCGAAGAGGGAATCACTTAGGAGTAGTTTAAGGAGAGGTTTGAGGCCCGGTTCATATCGAAGTCCTAACAGAGTGTGCTGTTGAGGGTGTTCATTGACTTGAGGCGGGTGACCTTACAGTAGAGGGTACATCCAAAAGTTTAAGGCATAGGCTAGGTATGGCAGGGAGATCATTAACACTCCTATGAAGAAAAATGAGAAGTTTATTAGAGGCTTGAAGTAAGGGCTTGGTCATAAGGTGATGGCTCATCTAGCATCTCCATTTGAGTTTGTAGTGGACAAGGCCAAATGATATGATAGCATGTATCAAGAGAGGAGAAGGGTGGAGATGAGGCCTAAGGCAGAACAAAAGAAGAGTTCAACCCATACACTAAATTCAAGAAACGAGCGCCAAAGGGGAAGGATGTAGTTGCTAATACTGAAGTTGCTATTGCAAAAGTAGTCCCATACAATTGCAGACATAAGGGACATTATGCTTCGAAATGCCCCAACCTAAGAATGTTGCGAGGGTAAAGTGCTTTAAGTGTAATAAGATGGAGCATCCGAAGAAGGACTTTCTAGAGCTTAAAGCATAGGTATGTGCTTTGGAGGGAGCAATGAAAGGACCATTTATAGAGGAGAGTGGCAATGGAAAAGTCGTAGAATGTATGACTTTGATTTCTAGTATTTTATTTTGAGTATTGTATGATACTGGAGCTACACATCCTTTTATATTAAAGGATTTGGTGAATAAACCTGGGTTACAAGTCACCTGTTTAGTCACATCTATATGTGTAGAAAATCTGATAGAAGGGTACGCCACTCTCGAATTGAGATGCATGGACCTAGATGTTGAGTTAGATGGGTGTAAGTTTCCATGTGATCCCTATATGTTTTAATTCACAGGCTTAGCACTTACTTTAGGGATGGACTGGTGGGAAGGGTATATTGCTAGGGTGTGCTATGCCGAAAATAAAATAACCTTGATTCATCCTGACTGTAGAGATAGGGTATTTATGGTATTGGAAGAATGTAGAGAATTGCACAGGAGAACTTTATTTGCCATTGCTTCTGAGGAAGGGGATTTAGGAACAGTAAGGGTAGTGAAGGAATCCAAAGAGGTGTTTGAATCGGTTTCAGGGTTACCACCCCTAAGAGTGGTAGAGTTCCGCATTGACTTGCTATCAAGGGCCGAACCATTTAATCGACCTCCTAGTAGAATGCCTCCAAGGGAGATGGAGGAGCCAAGGTAGCAATTGGTAGAGTTAGAAGGGAAGAGCTTCATAATACCAAGCAGCTCACCATAGGGTGCTGCTTTAGTGTTTGTGAGGAAATCCGGTGGGTATTCGTGATTATGTATAGACTATCGAAAGCTAAATGAGATGACAGTGAAGAATAAATACGCTTTGCTAAGAATGGATGAACTTTTTGATCAGTTGAGTTGAGCTAAGGTGTTTTTGTAGTTTTACTTGGCTATAGGGTTCTATCAACTAAAAGTAGCGGAGGAATATATTCCTTTAACTGCATTTATAACTAAGTATGGTTCTTATGGGTGGCTGGTTATGCCATTTAGGCTAACTAGTGTACCTGCATTCTTTGTACACTTAATGAACACGATCTTCCGAGATAAGGTGGATAGATATGTGTTGGTGTTCATACATGACATTTTATTGTACTCTAAGGATGAGGAGGAGCATGAAGTTCACTTAGGACTTGTGTTGGAGCCGTTGAAGCAACATAAGTTAAAGGAGAAATTTTCTAAGTGACATATCTAGAGAAAGGAAGTGAAGTTCTTAGGCTATGTAATTTTGGAAGAAGGATTAGCGGTAGATCCAGGAAAGATGGAGGTAGTACTTGAGTGGAAGACACCTGAGACTGTGATTGAGGTGCGAAGATTTCTAGGATTGGCTGGTTATTATAGGAGATTCATTAAGGATTTCTCTCGTATACCTACGTCGATGACTTGGATGACAAGAAAGGGAGAGCAGTTTGTTGGGGAACAAGAGTGTGAGAAGGTATTCTTGGAACCGAAGCATAGATTGACAAACGTGACTGTGTTAGTAATATATAAAGGGAATGATGGTATGATTGTGTATATTGACGCATCGGGATTGGGGTTAGGCGCGGTATTGATGCAGAAGGATAGAACAATTGTTTATGCATCTAGGCAGTAATGACTCTATGAAATTAGGTATTCCAACACATGATTTGGAGATGGCCATAGTTATATTTGCATTGAAGATTTGGAGACATTATCTCTTAGGTGAGAGGTTTGAGTTGCATGCTGACCATAAGTCCTTGAGATATTTTTTCTTTCGGAGGGAGCTGAACATGAGGCAACACAGGTATTTAGAGTTCCCAAAATCATATTATTTTTGGATAATGTATACCCCAGCATAAGGCAACAAAGTGGTTAATGACTTAAGCCGAATACAACAAAATTGTGTTTTGGAAATGTTAGAAGAATGCATCGCGTTAGAGACGTTGTCTGCGCGTAATGTGCAGTACCGGTCTAGTGCATGATCAAGCAGCGCAAACAGGATATTAGCATGCTTAGTATTTAAACCTACGCTGGTAGAAAGGATAACTAAATTATAGAATAATGATAAATTCTGCATAGACACCGTAAGGAGTTTACTCTCAGGAGACGAGCTCGTAAAAATGAAGCGATTCAGCGTGGATAAGAAAGGAGTACTGTGGAAGAATGGTACATTGTATGTTTTGAGTACTTGAGAACTTAGGTTGGAAGTATTGGACGAATATCATCGTTCAAAGTTTACCATACATCCTAGAGGTACAAAGATGTATCGAGATATGAAGAGGAGTTTCTTTTGCGAAGGAGTAAAGAAAGATGTAGGAGAATATGTGAGAAGATGTCTTACATGCCACCAAGTGAAGGCAGAATATCAAAAGTTAGGTGGTGCAACGACCCATTATTTACATATCAGATGATCATAAAATATGTAACAACCTGTATATTTGTACCATTTAAATTGACGATATTCCATACTTGTCAACTTAAATAATACAAAACACGAATTATTAATGGAGTATATATATATAAATGAGAATCGTCACAGAATCACAGAAATATAACATCACAGAATAATGCAGCTGAATTACAACATAGTCATAAGAGTAGTTCGTGAAGCTACCCATAAATACAACAATGTATCGAACAAAAAGAAATAGCACAACATAGAAGTCCAATAGTCCAAATAAAAAGAGCAATACTGATAAGATAAAGATAATGATAGTCTTCGATCTTCAGCTCCAAGTAGAACAGCAACAACAATCCTCAGTCTGATCCGAGCATAAGCATAAACAAACACTCGAATCAGGACATATATTCTTATACAGATAATATGGTTCAAATTCAAATAACAATAACTCAAAGATGAATGGAATAACATTTTTCAGGATCCGTTAAACTATTTATACATAATAGTGTACGATAAATAGATAATGTCTAACAGTAAAGTAAAATATCAAAATAGTGTTAAGGCATTACCATTGTCCCCCTTAACACATTTATGTAGCATTATAGACTATACAGCACTGTAAACTCCACCGTAAACTAGTGGGATATCAGGGAGTACTCCATAGGTATAATACAAAAAAAATTCGTAGTGGTCGCGTATATGGGAATACAAGTATGACAATGCACATGAGGCAATACCCAAGGTAGTGAAACTACCGTTTGCCTGATCCGAACTGGTGAGAACGCATCGCCGCAACGATCGCAACACCATGAAATAACACTCCAAATTCAAGTGTGTGCGCCAATCAATAACAAAGTAATGAGTAGTTTACGAAGCAGTGTGTTCTCTCGAGGTAGCTAACCCCATTTGGCCCGACACGGCTCCTGTTTTTGTCATTTCCACTTTGACACAAGTGTCAAGGCTATCCATTATCGTTCACTTTCTTCAGTCATCGCATTCGTCATTCCACCACTTCATTCTGGATCACACTCCACGTATAGTTATTAAAGTGGTTTTCAGTTTAGACAGTGAGTATGTCCCTAACCGATTCCGGTTCCTTTAATAACCCTCGTAATTATTTTACCGACTGGTCGTTAAATAAATTTCAAAACCGAATCAATTCAATTTCAATTTCAATTAGAATTCGTAATTCAACATTTTATTTGTCTTTCCAAAACAATTTCCAAATTTACGTTTCATAATTTCCAAATTTCATTTCAACATTCTATAATTCAATTTCAAAAGTTAAATTTAAACAACGCAAATATACATTTGATTTCATATATAAGTTTCATTCTATAATCATTTAAAATTAATTTAACGCTCAAATCAATTTAAACTCATTTATCGATTTCATTCGATTTTCATTAAATTAATTTATCACTTAAACAATTTCCATTAAATTTCTAATTCATTTAAATTTACTTCTTAAGTTCAACTTCATTATCAAAGCTTACAAATTTAATTTAAATTAAATTTGTCAAATCCAATTCTTTAAATTTCAAGTCTTTCATTTGTTTTGATAAAACGCATTTTTTATTTCTTGTTAAAGAATTTCAATTTCATTCATTTATTACCTTCATTACAATTTCAAACTCAGTTAATAAAGGAATTTAGTTTCACTTATTCAAGAAATTTAATTTCACTTAATAAAAAATTCAATTCAGTTTAATTTTTAAATAACTCAATCTCATCAAACTATCAATAATTTCAAATTTTAATTATTAATCATTTCAAAACTCATTCATTAATAATTCTAAACTTAATTATTAATGATTTCAAAACTTAATTATTAATGATTTCAAACTCAATTATTAATTATTTCAAAACTTAATTATTAATAATTTCAAAACTTAATTATTAATAATTTCAAACTTAATTATTAATAATTTCAAAACTTAATTATTTATCAATTAAATTTTAAACAATGTTCTTTCGTCCATTACTACGTTAGTATTTGTTTCAATTTCAAATGTTCGCATTTCCTTTAATTTAAATTTAAATTCCAATTTTATTTCAAAGTTTATTATTTATTCAATAAAATCTTTATTTTATTTAAATCAAATTATTGACCAATCGGGTTTAATTAAATTTTCTATACTAAGTCAAGTTATTTAAGTCAAGTTATTTGGGTATTTATCATTTCAACCCGATTCCATTCCAATTCAAAAATCAAAGCATAGCAAAGGGAACTTGCAATATGATAACTTGGATGGTGTCAAAGTAAATAACAAGCAATAGCATCCATACATAACAATTATTTAAATAATCACGAAATAATCGTATTAATTTACATTTTTTATTTATGCAAATTAATAAAATTATTCCTAGAACCTACACTGTCATTTCATGCAGATTAAAGATTATTCCACTAATTATTTATACGGTTTTTCACTTGTCATTCAATTTGAATTTTACACTACAATAATTAATCCAATATACGTTCAATAGTTCAAAGTGTAATTATCACAATTCTACGTCAAGTTATATAACAATTAAAGGGGTCATATTTAACTAATCAAATTTAACATATGAAGGGGTCAAGTTTAACTAATCAATATTCAACATATATAATCTATTTTATATTGTTAACTATCCTATATCAATTCAATTTAACTTTACAATAACAAATAGCATCCAATTTCAACATTACATAGCAAACATTCATCAACCAAACTTGTACATGAATATAAGTCATGAGAATTTATTTCACCTTCCGTGGATAAAGAAATTGATGGCGAAGCGAAAAGAAGCACGAATGAGGTCGGAACAATATGAACAACGGAAACTGCAATATCGACAAAAGAGAGACGATATTAATTCAATGAACGTCATATATAATTTATAATTTATATAGATGCGCTTACCGGTAACAGAGAAAAGAACAAAAGCCGAAGATCGATGTTGCTGCAAAAAGCTTAGCCAGTTGCTTCTGCACACAACGAGAAAAGAAAAGTTGGTTACTATTTTGGCAACCAAAATAGATATTTTCGTAAATATGCTTCTGCAATATCTAAAAGCTATTTGCTAATCACAATTTCATATATATATATATATATATATATATACACATATATATTTATATATATTTTAGACATGGCCGAGACTAAAATGCAGCAGCTCCCTCAACACGCATGAACAGTCCATCTTTCATCCTTTTTTTCTCTCTCTTCACGCATAACAGTTCCACTTCATCTTCTTCCTTCCCTCCCTCTTCTGCTGTGCCATCTCATGCAACAATTCTTTTTGCATTTTTTCTTTTCTTTTCTACAAGCGAAAGTTGTACACCCCTTACTCACGCATGCACGCCACCAAACACATGCACACTAGAACTCGACGCACAAAAACACACTGCCCCTGACACATGCACACGGTGCCCAGGTTCATCACCCCCCACCAGCATGCTAACATCATACGGTATCATGCGCATGCCCAGGTTCACCTCCTCAATATATTTATTAACAATGAACCCCTGAACCCATTCCCGGCATGCACAGCTCGAACCAACCCACCCCTTCTCCCTCTCAGCCTGCTACTTCATACATCCTCTTCATTTTATACTCTAATGACACAAGCACCACTGTTGCATATATATGCATGCGCCCGGCACACACAGTATGCACGACACAGGACTGAGAATGGTGGCACAGGCGAGGAGGAAATTTTGTTGGCGACTTGGTGGTGAACAGTCGTGCGAGGTAAAGTGGAGTGTTGAAGTGGTGGAGTGGGTGGAGTTTTACGGTGGTGCGGGTTCTTTGGATTCGACCGATGGTGGTGGGCAGTGGATAGTTCGGCGTAAGGTGGAGACTGGAGTTGTTTCGGCATTTATGTTCTTCAGGAAAATAATATATATGAACGAAGAGGAAGGAGCAAGATGCTTCTTTGTTTCGGCCATGTTTTTCGTTTGTATTTTTTTTATATTGCAGAAAGAAGTATGAAGAGAAGAAAGGAGGAGAGGTGTGGCGTGCAGTACCTGATGAGATGGGATTTGAAACTGAACAGTGGAATGAAATGAAGTGTCCTTTTTTACTTTTAAACTTTGGCACAGTAAATAAATTTTTTTTGAACTCCCCAAACGTCACATAGGTTCCCAAGTTTCTCACCAAATTTCCAAACGCCCATACCTATTCCCAAGCCAACCACTAGCTCCCAACTACTAACATAAATGCATCAGCTTAATTTTATTTTTTCAAATTTTTTTGAATGTATATGGGCTAAAGAATTTGGCCTGAAATTTGTTTAACCGGTCCGTTCGGAACGGTTAAATTAATGCGACTATTTTCACATCGGACTTCGATTAGCACGAATAAATATACCATTCTGATCACTACAACAATGTGCTTCCAACGTTACACAGATAATTGTGATACGATAGCTTTATAAAAACTCGAATTTACGCCGCTTAAATTGTTCGTTTCGCAAAACAATTTAAACGGAACAGGCGATGACATTTTTTTTGACGTAACGAATTACATTATTTTGATCAGAATAATTTTTACAACATAACTATGTAAAAATATTTGGATTTGAAAGATAAATCTTACGCAGCTTTATATGAATTGATATACCGTAAAACACGAACGAAATTTACTGTAATATTTTGCGACGAAACTTTTTCTATATTCATATCTATCTGGACGCATCTAATAAATAAAGTTTGGACGTTAATTGAGATCATTTATAAATTTCAAAATTTTATATTAAAATGATGGATTTAAAATTTTAAATTGGGTCAGAAATTCAGGGTCATTACAAAATATTTTTATTTTACACATATGAGGTTGAATGACTTTAAATTTTTTGAAAGTGACTCTTATGGACATTTTCCACATTTATGATTTTTACTGAATTTCTATGTGACAATTTCGACCTCGAAAATTTTATTTAGACTATAACTATTTATAGGAGGCCAATTTGGATCTCAAACCACTTCATTGCTTCAATATGATGGTTTTCCATTCTATTGAGAGATCATGATGGTAAAAATGACTTATGGTGAAAGTTATAGCTATTTTTAGTTCTGGCTGCTACTAGCCAATTTTAATGGATAATTAACTAAGCCTATACTTAGGCCCATTAACCCGTCTTGAAAAATGTGCTAAGGGGATGCTGTAGGGACTGATCTAAATCATTTCCATCTTTCCCAAAATAGCATTTAGGTATTTGGTGAGTGGTTCTTGACCTTTCACTCTACCATGCATGTTTTTATAGTTGAAAATGATGTTTTTGACATGATCTTGATCTTAAAATGTTTTCTAATCTTAATGATACTCCTATACATTTTTAAAGACAAATTTTAAAGGTTTAAGAATGGTTTTCAAATGGTTTTGCAATCCCTTTTATTCATATGCATATGCTACTGTATAAGTTAGCTCAAGATTAAGATTTTTCTCGATTGTCGCATTCTTATATATTGCTTATATGAATGGAAGTATATGCATGGTTTTTTATGATTGTATGTTGAGCTTTGATTTTGTTTGCTAATGTTTTAGGTAGTTAGAGAATAGATTATAAAATCTGACAAATCGAAGGTAAAGATGGTCAGAATTGGATGAAACTGAGAGGAGGGGTCCTGAAGTATGAGAGGAGTCCAAATTACAAGTTGCAGCAAAAATGGAGTTAAGGACATAGGTCGGTACTGAGTTATTTTTGTAGGCCAAAATAGATTAACTAGTTGATGTGTAACATCCCCCATTTTGAGGCTCGAAACTAAGCGCAACGAATGCTACAGTCATCCATAGTATTAATTTCCAATGAAAAAATACGGCTATGTTAATCACATCAATAATCAAAAGGAAATGAATATGAAAAAATTTAAACACAATTTAAAAGCAAACTTTCACATGTCATTTCATAAATAACATTTCATATTCACTGCATAATCTCATTCGCAATCCCGCATTTAGATATAATATAATTATTACAAAATACTCCAAGAGCGATGTGTGAAGATGCCTCTTGGTTGATCTGAGTCTAACACTTGGCGATTATATAACTTGCCATTATATCCATACGGAAAAAGTAATACAACATAATGAATTAGCTAAGAACTCCTAAATAGCTAATTGCCTCCTACATGTCTCTGAAAGCTTATTTGCCTTGTGAGAAACCTGAAATCCATTACTCCCGACCTACTCAAATGAGTACCCAAGAGTTTAAGAGAAAACACCAAAACTTCGAATTAGACAAGGGGTCTAGTGTGAATAATAACCTACCATCTCAAACCAATATATATCTAGTGATGCCATGCCGCTAAGCAGAACGGATTTACCCCTCACCAATATGTTAACAAAATACCTTAACCATATACTATGCTCCTGCATCTACAGTGGTTATAACATAATAAAATAATGATATGAAAACATGTAATGTACACTGGATTACCGATCCCTATTTATTAGAGCATCCATCTAAATTTTCATTGACTAGCCATCTTATACTTATGTGGACTACCTACCTCACATGTAATATTTGGGTTAGACTTCTCCTACCAAATGGACTACCCATCACACATGGTTTCATTATCAAAGTTATGTGGACTATCTATCTCTCATCTAATAGTTATTTAAAAAGATGTGGACTATCCATCTCATATTTAATAGTTATTTAAAAATATGTGGACTATCCATCTCATATCCTGTAGTTTTTCTAGGATGACTATGAACCTCTCATTAACCATATAGAGACCATCTTTCTCCGGCATGATGTTGACTATCCATCTCACATTCCATAATTTTCCTAGGATAACTACGAAACCGTCACTTATAAATACAATTCGTGTTTTAACATACTTGTTCAACCTATGTCTATTGGTGTCCCTAATTAGGTTGTATACCCCTTAGACTTATAATATCTCAAACTAATATACATTAGTGTCCACAATGATCTATCTCGATCTTAATATACATTGGTATCCCTAATGATTAGCGTCGAGTTTATTCTATCTCAGTAGACCCAATAAATAATGTTAACTTCATATGGTCATGGCAAATAGCAACGTAAAACATTGGTATCCCGTACGATCAAATTCGAAATCATACAACATATATCTCGCTACCGTAATTAAAACAGTAGAGAATATTTTCGACATTAATAAAAAGTCGACCTCTATCCAAGGTCGAGAAAAATAACTTAAATCTTTTTAAGTATAAAACTCAATGTCGAAAACAGGGTTATCGACATACATACGATATAGGTTATCTACCTTTTGAAATTAAACTCTAAATTTTAATAACTCATATGGCTAACTGCCAAAATCATAGGATTGTTGACCCTCTTGAATGTTGGCTATATCGCCAAAACATATTTTTAATTTACATAAAACTATGCCTCATGGGTGTTAAAAGGTAGAAATGTGACATCAACATAGTGCGACATCATTGCCACACAAAGCAATAGAAAACCTTGCCAATATTGATGAATAGCAGCATCAAAACAAGTGACGTCATTATAAAACATTACACATAGCATACTTTGGCTACTATGCCACCAAATATATAATTCGAAGCTAAAACATGTGGCATCATTGCCTTATGTAGTTGATATAAAAAACAGTCAAAAGTATGGTATGCGGAATCAATGATGGAGTCATAAGTGAGGCGTCCTCAATGATTGCAGCATTAAAGCAGTAAACGGTTAAATGAATCACGAGAATGTGATGCCGCCGGTAATAGGTTGTCGACGAAATCGACATCGATGTTGTAAGAATCATTCTACAACTACCTAACCACCATATCAACACCGATCCTCTTAGATTCGGCATTATCGTAGCTTCAGTGCGTATAGGAGCGGCATGGCATTATCGTAAATATTATACAAACTAATTTATTACCAATAAAAGCTAATACTTTTCACCAAATCCTATTTTTTGTCAAATTCTAGTTGGACAATAAAATGCATTACCGATTCTTTTCCAAAAATCCACCATATTTAGTTTTTTTTAAGTCCCAAAATCATTTATTAACTTAATAAATAACCTTAATTATCAATTTAAATGTTTATCTAGCAAAATAAATTCATAATAATTCGAAATCACTTCGAAAAAGTATGCAAAAATCACAAAATTTCAGAATTATCATATTCTTTATCACATAAAATTTCTGGGCAAAATACTATACTTAATTATTTTAATTAATTAAAAACCAAATTAAATTCAACTTCCACCTTAGGAAATTCATAAAATATTTATTTCAAGTTGAAAAATTATGAAATTAAAAACTAATTTTCAGATTAATATTTTACACAATTTATCATAAAATAAAATCATTTGGAGATCAAAAACTTAGGTTTTTCCCTTAAAACCCATTCAAATAATTTCATGAAAATTCTATGAGCCATTATTCTATCCAAATAATGATTATTCGACCATAACTAGGCAAATCAAATAAGATAAATTCAAGTAATATCCATATTTGAATTGAACAAAAGATAAAAGAGATGGATTTAGTTTTATTCACCTTAAATTTGATGTTGGAATTGCGATTTGTTGTTGCTCTAGTTTCCCTAAGCTTTATCTTATAATTCTCCTTTGATTTTTGTTTCTATTCTCCCTTATGTTCTGGTTAGCCTCCTTATGTTCTTCTTTTGACTATTTTTGTGAGAGAAAAATGAGAATGATATGAGGGGTAGAGGGTTTAAGGATTAAAAGATGGATTTACCTATTTTGCCTCTCTCGCATATTTTTTTATGTGTTAAGTTTTTCACAACAATCCCATTACTTAATTTATTAAGGCACAAATTTGTTAATAACCAAATCTTATTATCCTTAACAATTTACAATATTTTATTTAATCTATCCAATTAAATATCCTAAATAATGTTAAAATAAAATTAGGGGTATCACATAACGACTCGTTGGGGAAGGTATGGAGGAGATGAACAAGAGTTGGATACAGGGTAATGGTTAAGGATTGGGTACTATTCCGAGCTATTTCTAGAACTCAAAGATTAGAGATTTAGAGTGATATCAAGTATTTTGAAGGATGGATCGGGATATAAAGAACTTGAGGAATGAATTACTAGAACCTTGGAAGGAGACTTAACAAAAATTGGTTAAATGCATAACTTGGTGCTATGCTATTATAGATCGAAACTGAGTTATTTATGTTGATGGGATTGGAGTGAAACTTTTAGGAGGAGAAGTAGAGGCTCTATATGTTGTGCTGAAGGTGTTTGTTTGTTCACTTGGTGTTTGATGGCAATATTATAGCATGATGATAGTTTGAGGACTTTTGTGACAACTCGAGGGATAAAAGAGTTAGGTGTGGTGTCTTGATGTTGAACAAAGTTGTGATAATTGTTATCCATAAAGGGCAAGTTCTAAGAAAGGTGACTAGTGGGCATAATGGTTGAATGGTTCTATCGTGGAGTAGAGGAATGTTGAATGGTTCCTTAAGGATAATGGAAATTGGATGGGGCAAGGAAAGGGCTCGGATACACGTGCTAAGGGATCATTGATTCTCAGAGAGTTTCCTGATGTACTTAAAGCATGGGTATTATGAGGATGCTTATGGGTAATCTGAAAGGCGACCCCGGATTGGTTGAATGGATCCGCGTACCCTAGACCAGTTGAATAGGTTTAGTATTAGCTTTGGGCTAAAGAGAGTACAATGAAAACCGAGATTTCAATTAGTCCTTGATAGTTGAAAAGTCATACGAGTTATCATATTTCTAGAGCACATTGAGTGGTAGTGAGGATTATTTGATGAATGCTATGGTTGGCTTGATTGTTCTTCCATAGCATATCACTCTTGGGATGTCGTTGCAGATAGGTATTGGAGATAGGGATACCTGGACACCCACCATCACACTTGGTTTACATTGTATCTTTACTATATTTATAGTATAGCATATTATCTTTGTTATGTGCAAACTCTTTGGTTGTAGGGATAGATCAGGCATGGTTCGTATACCATATTATATCGACCTGTATAATATTTTGATATTCATTTACAGCTCACGCAAGACTATTTTTTGACTAGAGGTTTTATGTTTTGCTTCTTATTATCCCGAGTACTCTTAAATTAGCAGACTAAATAGCAGGTTTAGGTGTGACGCAGTGGCTGTACAAAGGACGAGCTGGATGAAGTTATCTCATATTATATATGAATTTCTATGCTTATTCCGTTGTGCAACACTATTGAGCCTTGGAAGTGTTTGCTTATTACTATGAGACGGTTATTTGAGTTTACTTTCATTGTATAAACCTCATTACTCATTGTATAACTCTATGATTCTATACTCTGATATTTGTATCACTTGTTTATTATCGTCTCACCTGTTTTATATCTATAATGAATATTATACTTTATTCCATGCGTTATGAGATATACAAAAGGTTCTGTGATGTTCATTTCATTTTAGAACTATCGTTCTACATCGGCTGGGCATATTAGCAACGCACTGTCTTATGTATATTGGATGCCGGTGGTGTGAGGCGGTCGTTATATTTGGTATCAGAGCTTAGGTTACACAATTAACCTGAGTTGATACCATGGTCCAGAGATAGGTAAGGAGTTATGATCCTAGACTGGATCAAGAATACACACACTCACACGAGAGAGTGCGTACTTGTTATATATTTTGATTTTCAAATTATATAGTATTATATATATCATATAAGTCGCGCACACACATGAGTACCACTGGAAAAAAATTTCCTTTTGAGAGACTGATCGTTCTTGTTACAGATCAAGAATGATCCAACAAACAAGATACTTTGTGAGGAACTCCATCTTAAGAGTTAAGGAGCAGGCTCGAGGGCTGTTAACCCTGATTTGCAAGCTATGTTTAATGCAATAATGGCGAACATGCTTCCAAATGCCTAAGCGGTCGCTCCAAATGTTGCTATTGGTAGAGGTGCTTAAGTGTAATCCCCGAGAGCTAACTTTGCCATGCTATGCAAGGATTACTCCACTTTGAGAAGCAAATCATTACTTGAAACATAGTCGGCTATCGAGATGTAGGATTGGTTGGACACCTTAGAGCGTATCTGTGGTGATACGAAAATGGATGATGCCATGAAGAGGAAGATGACCTCTAGACAGCTTCATGGGAAGGCCATAAACTAGTGGAATGCCATTACTATCGCCATATTTGAGGATCAGTTCACATGGTACTTTTTCAAGGCCATGTTTTAAGAGAAAAGTTCCTTTCAGCTACTCAAAAGTAGGTGCTATTTAAGAAATTTTCTCATTTAAACCTGGGAGACATGTCTACCTTTGAATATATTGCTGAGTTTGATATTTTTTCAAAGTACGGGATGTCTTTCATTGACACTTCATTGAGAAATAATGAAAAATTTATTATGGGTATGGATGACTACTAGGGGGAGAAATTGGTTAGTCATATTTATAAGTTAATCGAAAGACTTGTCGAAAAATCTCTTCGCCATGATAGTTTATACACCATGTCCAAATCAGCTATTGTTATTAAGGAGGAGCCAAAACCGCAAAAAATCGGTGGAGGCAAGAAGAAATGGAATGGAAAGAAGAAGTAGTCTCAAGGAAACAATGCCCGAAAGAAGGCTGAATGAGATCCTATTTGTTATGGCTATGGAGACAAGGATCACTTAATCATAGAATGCAAAGTTGATTGGAAGAAGAAGTGTTATAATAGTGGAAAACCCATACATAGACTGACGAACTATTTAGAACCACCGCAACAGAAAATAGGTTGTTAAGGCATATGCTTTGGATGATGTTCCGACTTCATCGAGTGCTCCCTCGATGAAAGAGAAGGGGAAGGGCGTTGTTATTCAAGGTGTGCTTTCTATTTACAATTTTCCCATACATTTTTTATTCAATACTGGGATTCATATACATTGATTTGGTAGATATACTACAATTAAAACTCGAAATAGTTGACCAACCTTTTATTGTGACAACCTTATTGGAAGCTCCACTAGCCTGTGCGTTTTATTGTGGTTCGACCTTATTGAGTCATAGATGCCCTTTTTTGTGTGGTTACTTTGTTTTGAATTTCTTTGGGTCTGGGATTATTTTGGGAGTGGACTGGCTAAGGGCTTATGTGGTAGTATTGTATTTGCGTGAAGTTGCTGGTGACAATTGGGGTTATGGAGGGGCTTACAGTAGTGATTGGCTGTCTGCGAGAGGATTTGGTAATGGATTGCTTTCTATATTCCCTTAAGACTCCATAGGATGGATTGTCATATGTACCTACCATTAAAGAGTATCCGGATGTGTTTGAGAAGTGATTGCATTACCTCTTCATAGAGAGATTGAGTTTCTAATAGACTTAGTGAAGGATGCCTGGTCGATAGTTACGCCCTTGAGGTATATGACACCTAGAGAGCAAAAATAGTTAGAGGTGTAAGTAAATGACTTGTTGAAGAAAGGGTTCATTTTTAATAGTATATTTAAGTGGGGTGCACCTGTAGTATAAGCTGCTAAGGGGGATGGATCTCAAAGGCTGTGTGTAGATTACCATGTGATGAATAAGGTGACGAAGAAGATAAGTATCCACTCCCAGCTGTGTAGTTAATGCCCCGCTATTACCCCGCTACAACCCCGCTATATCTCATAGCGGATTTCTACTGCTACGATTTTTCCATATAGCCTCAGAATATAGCCTTTCCGCTTTAATCCTTGCTATTTCCACTATATCCCGTTATTTTCGCTATATTCCGCTATTTCCGCTATATCTTTTTTAATAAAATGAATTGAAAAATTGCATTTATACATTATAAAATTATAAAACTAATTTATTTGACTTAATTTTTAATATATTTTCAAAAATGAAAATACTCTAATATTCTACCAAATTCAATTATGTTATATAATAGTTTTTCGTTTATTTAAAGTATATTCACACATGTTTTTATTTAAAATTATTTATGTATTATTTACAATTCAATTGAATGATAATTTTTCATTTAATTACCATTTATATATTTGTAAAAACATGAAGTACGAGTTTTATATGCCATTTTAGAGCCATCCGCTATATCCCGCTATATCCTCGCTGTATCGCCGCTATGACTTTTTGCACCTCCACCGCTTTGAATCTACCGAGCGCATTAACTGCACAGACTCCCAGATAATGATGACTTGTTCGATCAGCTTCGTGGTGCTAAGATGTTCTTTTAATTGGATCTTACAATAATATTTTACCCGTTACAAGTAGCAAAGGAGTATATGCCGATCACCATGTTTTGTATGTCGTCTGGTTTGTATAAATGGTTGGTTATACTGTCGGGCTAACCAATGCTTCGACATAATTTTTTGGTCTCACTAACCATGTCTTTAGGGATCACCTAAACAAGTTCGTGCTTGTGTTTAAGGATGATATTTTGATCTATTCTAGATAGACTAGAAACGCAAGACGCATCTAAGGATTGTGCTTGAAGTGTGGAGGAAGCATAAGTTGAAAGCGAAGTTTTCGAAATGTCACTTCTAGAGAATGGAAGTGAGATTTTAGGGTCATGTCGTCTCGGAGCAAGGCATCATAGTAGATCTGGCAGTAGTTCAAGATTGGAACTAGTCCAAGAATGTTATGGATGTAAGGAGTTTCCAAGGATTGACGTGTTACTATAAATGTTTTATCAAGGACTTCCTGAAGATAGCAGCACCGTTGACCAATTTGACGAAGAAGAATCAGACTTTTGTTTGGGATGCAAAGTGTGAGCATGCTTTTGTAAGTCTAAAAGAGTGGTTGATGAGTGCATCAGTATTAACCATTCCAAGAGGGAATTCAGAGCGGACAGTATAAACATATGCTTATGGTACTGGATTAGGTGCAGTGTTGATGCAGAAGAGATAAGTTGTCACCTACACCAGTAGACAACTGAAACCGCATGGGAGGAAGTATCCAACTAATGACTGGAGTTGTCGACTATAGTGCTTTCTTTGAAGATTTGGAGGCATTACGTATTAGGAGAAAGGTTCAAGCTGTTTATTGATCATAAATCCTTAAAGTACATTTTCTTCTAAAACGATCTCAACCTTCGCTAGTAGTGATGGTTGAAATTCTTGGCCTCCTAGGATTTCAACATTTCTTATACACATGGTAAAGGAAGTGCGATTGCCCATGCATTGAGAAGATGACATGCCAGTTTGGAAGCGATGTTTATGGAGTGTAAACAGTTGGAGTTTATTGTTGGCTATGACTTCAGACCAAATTGTGAGTTATAACCAAAGATGTTGGCAAGTTTGACTATCTTGCCTGCTCAAATTGAGCGGATCAGTACTAGTTAGAGGTGAGACGCTAGATTAGCAGAGATCATGGTGAATGTAAAAGGAGGAGTGAAGTCTGAAGATATAAAGCAATACAGACTTGATCAAGAGGGTTGGTTCCGTAAGGATGGGAAACTATTTGTTCCCGACATTGGTGGATTAGCAGATGAGGTGCTACGAGAACGCCACCATTATCGGTTGATCATACGTCCCAACGATAGTAAGATGCACCATGATATGAAGCTGACCTATTATTGGAAGGGGATAAAGAAAGATGTGGGACATTCATCTCGAAATGCATAAACTGCCAGTTGGTGAAGGCAAAGCAAAAGAAGCCAAATGGGTTGTTGCAACCGCTTGAAATTCCCTAATGGAAATGGGAGCAAGTATCGATGGACTTCACCAATGGACTTTCGAGGATTTGAGCAGGTATGACAGCATCTACGTCCTAGTTGATCGATTGACCAAAAGCGCTCGCTTTATACCCATCAAGTCAAGTAGGACGGCAACAAAACTGGCCGAGTTGTATGTGAAATGGGTCGTATGATTTCATGGTGTGCCGAAGAGCATTGGGAATGACCAAGACCCATCGTTCACTTTTGGGTTCTGGAAGAGCTTACAAGAAGCATTGGATCCGAGCTGAATCTCTGTACAGCTTATCATCCGCAATCGAATGGACATGTCGAGAGAATGAATCATAGATTGAAGGATCTCCTACGGGCTTGCATACTTAATTTTAGAGGCTCATGGGATGATCATTTGCATATGGTGGATTTTGCATTCAATAATAGTTATCAGCCTAGTATCGATATGGCACCTTATGAAGCATTATATGGCCGACCGTGTAATGCCCCATCGTGTTGAAAGGTAGCGAGTAAGAAACTGATACATGGGCATGATATGATCAGAGAAACCTCAAAGAAAATTTGTGTCATTCAACAGCGATTGAATGCTGCTCAGGATAGGCAGAAGAGCTATGCTGATAGGAGACATAGAGATTTGGAATTCTCCGTAAGCGATATGAATTTGTAAATATTTCTCCTCTGAAGAGTGTTATTCGATTTAGTATTAAAGGGAAGTTGGCACCGAGATTCATAGGTCCTTTTTCTGTAACAGAGAGGATTGGGAACCTAGCATATAGGGTCGACTTATCTCAGGAAGATGGCGGGTATGCACAATGTTTTCCATATTTCTCACTTGTAGAAGTTTGTGCATGACTTAGGCATGATGATGACACTGGATGAACTGGATGATATCGAGATCAAACAAGAATCTTTAAGACCTCATAGGTCGATTCGTATTGTTAAACATCATATGAAATAGTTTAGAAGGAAGATGGTGAAGTTAGTGAAGGTTCAATGGGGGTAAAAGTGAAGGTGATTGCATATGATAAATTGAGGAGATAAAGACGGCCACATATCCATAGCTCTTTGCATGTTAAGGCCTAATGTTGATCGTACTTACTTTCACCTTTGATGTCGTATAGGGTAGTGCATTATATCGCTTGCTAGGATATGTTTACTTATGTTATTGATTGCGTGATTGCTAGTTTGATATATTTAATGGTCACACATGATTGATAGGCATGCGGGTAACTATGGTTGACTATTTCCTGATTTATTTGGGGATTTCATGGTGAAATTCCGAAGGAAGGAGAGCATAACGACCAATGTTTTACGTGTCGGATGATCATAAATGTTTTTATTTTATTCATATGAGGACGTATAACTCTAAAATTTTGTGAAGTAACTCTTACGGACGTTTTCCACGTCTATGATTTTTACGGAATTTCTGTATGACCATTTCATCCCTGAAAAACTTTTTTGGACATACCTTTTGATAGAAGCGAAATTAGGGTCTCAGTCTACTTCTATCACTTTAGAATGATGGTTTTCCATTCCGTAGAGTTGTCATTATAGAATAATGGCTTTATTGTTTGAAAGTTATAGTTGTTTTAAGATTTAGCTGCTATTGGACAGTTTTAATGGGTAATTAACTAAGCCCGTGCTTAGGTCCATTAATCCATCTCAAAATTTGTGCTTATGGGATGCTGTAAGAACTAATCTACGTCATTTGTATCTTCCCCAAAATAGCTTTAAACCTCCGTTAACCCTAATTTCATCAAAAAATCTACCTTTTCCTTACTAATCTTAACCAAATCAATGGTTAGTGGGTGATTAGATTATCATGTTTGCTAATTTTATTTCTTAACCTCTCTCTATTATGCATGTTTATATAGTTAAAAATGATGTTTTTGACATGATCTTGGACTTAAAATGTTTTCTAACCATAAACATACTTCTATACATGTTTAAGGACAAATTTTAAAGGTTTAAAATTGGATTTCAAATGGTTTTTACAATCCCTTGTATTCATATGCGTAGGCTAGTGTAAATGTTAGATCTAAATTAAGATTTTCTTGGTAATCACATTCATATGTATTATTTGAATGAATGGATGTATATGCATGGTTTTCTATCATTGCATACTATGCTTTGACGTTGTTTGCTAGCGTTTTATGTAGTTGGAGAATAGGTTGACGAATTCGATAAATAGAAGGTAAAGATGGTCAGAATTCAATGCAGTTGGAAGAGGAGTTCTAGAGTATGAGATGAGTTTGAATTACAAGTTACAAAAATAAGGTTAAGGACATAGGTTGGTACCAAGTTATTATAGTTCGGTACCAATTTATTTTTGTTGGCCAAAATAGATCGACGAGTTGATGTCTTGGTAGGTAAGGTTTAGAGGAGATGAAGAAAAGCAATATGCAGGAAAATGGCTAAGGATTGAGTATTATGCCGAGCTATTTCTAGAACTGGGAGATTACAGCTTTATAGTGATGCCGAGCTATTTTGAAGGACGGGTCGGGGTACAAAGCACTTAGGGAATTAAGTATTAAAACTGGGGAAGGAGATTTAACCTAAATTGGTTAAATATATAGCTCGGTGCCGAGCTGAAGTGCGAAGCTATTATAAGTCGACACTAAGTTTTATGTTAATGAGGTTGGAGTGCAGCTTCAGGGAGGAGAAGTGAAGGCTCTATAAGTCTTGCTAGAGGTGTTAGTTTGTTCGCTTGGGGCTTGATGGCGGCATAGTAGCACCATGGTAGTTTTCGGACTTTGGAGACAACTCAACCGGAAGCTGGGAAGTTAGCACCCACATATGTAGGAAAGTTTTCGATCATAGGAAGGATTAGGAGGTGACATATGAGGAGGGATCTGGCTAGTGTTTTTGTGGGGATTCATAATGTATTTCATGTATCATGTTTGCGAAAATACATTAGGGACCCAGGAGTTGTAATGTATCAGAGGGCAGCAAAAGACTTGGTTATCAAAAACCAATTATGACTTATGTGCATAGATCAGTTTGAATAGTGGATCAGGAGGATAAGCGGCTTGTATTATGGTAGTGAAGCTAGTATGCGAAGCTAGTATGTGTTCGATGGAGCGCAGATCGGGAGGATTGCATGTGAGAAATGGAGGATAAGGTATATATATATGTATGTATGATATTACTGTTGTTTGTTGTATTAGCCGGTAGTACTAGTACATTTTATGTATGCATGGATTAGGAACTCATGGGGATTCTTAGGGTAAGCATAAAGGACAGAACTAGTCTCTAGTTGACCTTAACTAACTTTCGAGGTGAAATTCATTTAAGGAGTAGAGACTGAAATAACCCTAAAACTTTATAGTTAATTAAATAAGTTAATTAATGGAATAAGGTAGGTTGAACAAGAAGGGTAAAATGAAATGAATTAATAGAAGCTGGTATGAGGTCCCAGGCCTAAGTTATTAAGGAACAATATACAATACTCATTACTATTCATTTATTTCATTTTACTCATTAAAATAAAAGTTAGGAAAATATTTAATGGTTGAAGCATTAGAAGGCATATAATAAGGAGATACAAAATCATAAGCTAGAAGAAACTAAAGAAGACTAAAAGCTTTACATCTTAAATATCTAGGTGAGTGATACTTAAACTTTTAATCTGATTTCTTATATATGTATGGGATCATTTTATATTTAAAAAATTATGTACGATCGGGTTCATACGGGTTTACATGCAAAAGTATAAAGGGTAAATGGAAGTTTTTTTAGAATGATGTAAAAACATGAGTTGTTTACATGTGTTTTTGATACTTTAGTGATTTCAAAGTTTAATGAAAGTTTTATATGATGTTCAAGACCAAATTTAGGAAGTGGGTTTACAGTTTAAGAGATTTCTTAAGCTTATATAATAAATGTATATGAATTTTTGAGTTGTATGATTTGGAATAAACAAGGAAAATACCCTAAAACGACATAATAAAGTAAAACTATGGAAGAATAGAGGTTCGGCAATTTAGGGTACTTATTAGGATATTCTATAATGAAATAAAGGTAAAACTTGTTAAATACTGCGCTAGAGTAAATGGGGTACTGCTGGGGATGCAGGGGAACAAAATCCATGAAAAAATATATTAACAGGGGTTAGGAAAAATAAAGACAAGGTCCAAATAATTTTCTTAAAAAAACACTACTAATAATGGAAAGTTGTAACATTCCCCATTTCGTCGGCCGAAGATAAGCACTATTGATGTTGCAACCATTAATAGTATTATTTTCCGATGACAAAATGAGATCAGTTAATAGTATCGTTAACATCAGAAGCACGCGAATAATAAAATATTCAAAACATATTTCATAATCAACTTTCATATCCATTACATAATCCCATTATTTTCCTAGGTTCAAAGAAAATATAATCATTACAAAATACTCCAAGAGCGACATATGAAGATGCCCTTTTGGCTAATCGGAGTATACTAATTGACAGTTATACAATATGCCATTACATTCGTTCAAGCAAAATAAAACAACAATACCACGGAAAATTGAGCTCCTAATATAGTTAGCTTGCCTCCTGCACGTCTCCAGAAGCTTATTAGTCAAATCTGAAAACCTTACTCCCAACCTACTCAAGTGAGCACTGGAGAGTTTAAGGGGAAAAACAAAAACTTTATGTCAAACATAAAACCTAATGTGAATAATAGTATTCCATCTCGAGTTAAATAGATATCTAGTAAGAACATGCCACTAAGCGGAATGGGTTTTCCCCTCACTAGTATCTTTTGAAATTATGTCGATTATAAACCGTGCACGTACAACCAAAATGATTAGAGCATAACATAAAATAATTCTATGCATGCATACAACATAGGTAAATCTGACCAGTCTATCTCAATCAATGGACTATTTATCCCTATATCATATTTTTTCCAAGATCACTACAAACCTCTATAGCTGACTCGGGCCTACCAAATATATCAAAATCTCCTAATACTGTTAGAAGGAAATTGGACAGTCTATACGAACCTAATTTTCTTAGTGTCACTCTGACTATCTGTCTAATTCATAGTTCTTCCATGGATGACTATGAACCTATTAGTTTTGCATGCCAACCAATAAATCTAAGCTACAAGTTTCCTTTTGTAAAACTTCATTTTAGTCCTTACCCTTGACAAAGCCTTATGCACTTGAATTGTGGACCTTTATCGGCTAGGGGCTAATACCTGATGCATAAGGCGCGACCCTACATAAAATTTAAAGTGATTTTAAATATAAAATATAAAAGTTCTTATGATTCAAACAATATTAGATAGGATTTGAAAATAGAAATATACACAAAAATAGTAACATTTGCTTTTATCGAAAAAAGTGATAAAATCCTAATTTCAGAAAACTAAGTTTAATTGGTTTAATAAATTATTTTAATTTATTTATGAGTATTTATATTTTAAAATAACATTATGCAAATTTATTTTTAAATCTGGTCTATATAAATAAATAGTTGACTAAAACATCAAAATGTGACCATAAAACATATTGTCAAAAATCAACGTCTTGTCGATTTAAAATTGTCGCAACGTTGTTGCATCTTTATGTACACAATTTAATAAATGTGTTAACATATAAATATAGTTAACAATTAACTAAACAAGATTACTATTAATAATCACACTTACAAAATTCTAGAAAGTAATTAGCAAAAGTAAACTAAAAAAGACAAAACACATATCACATCACATGTGACATAAAGTAAAGAAATATGATATAAAGTAAAGAAATATGACATAAAGTAAAGTAATCATTATTATTCTTTACTTAACCCTTAAGTATTTGAATTTTAAAATTGTGATGTGATGTGGATGGTAAGTTTTGAATTAAATAAGTTTACTTAATTCTTAAGGATGGTTATCTAAGTAAAAACACAAATCTATATTTTAATCTCTAAAATTTTCTATAAATACACATCCACTTCTTCATCACTTTTTCATCATTTCTTCTCTACTTCTTCAAGCTTCTTCTCACTCTTTTAATGGATTCCAACCTTAACAAACTTATGCCAAAATATTCTAAAAAATAAAACAAAGAAAATATCAAAACAACTTCATCCAAACCACTTCAAAATGCCTCATCCCCTCTCTTATTGCTCACGCCCCCCTCTTTCTCCATTTGGCTGAGCACTCCTAGCCTTTCCCAAGCCAAGGCGAGCCATCTAAGTCGAAGCGTTCAAGGGATCGTAAGCTAAAAATGTCGAGTCGCGAAGCTATGGCCGATTTTCCTTTGGCCAAATCCAAACAATGTGAAAACTCCTAAATTATATGTATACATTTGGTTATGATGTTGTGAGATGCTTGTTTGGATGTTAATAATGATGTTTGATAAGTGTTTAAAAAAGAAAGCAACCACTTTTAAGTCATTTGCAAAAGTTAGTAAGCAAATATGTACATAAATGACAATTATATGGCATTGTAATAAAAATGTTGTTAAATTGATATGCAACTTCATATGACATGTTAGAATATGTTAAAATGGTTATAAACTTTGTTTTGAATGTTTAGTAGCTGTATGTTAAATATATATATTAAAATAAGTCACGAATGTACACGACGTATAATCATATGGAAATCACATTCCAAAAGAAATGAAATGTGATATGGAATCATTTATACCTTTAATTTTTTTTTAAAATGCTTTATAAATGATTTCTAAGTGTTTAAACTTGTCTCGGCAATGTTTGGATGTGAATTTGATAATACGCCTAAAAATTGACGCGTCACGTAACGGTAGTTCGTGTTTACGCATCAAAAGTTCAAACGAACATATGAAGTGGAATATAGTTCAAAATTCTTCAAAGTAAGAATTTTCTGAGTCCTTATATCCCTATCTTTCATCAAAAAAAGAAATTAAGATTTCATCTTGTATATTTTGAAACATGGCAAAATCAATTTTCAAGAAAAATCTAGTTTTTGCACTAAATGACCAATGTTGAAAATTGATAAAATAATCATTTTAAAAATCTTTTAAAATGTTTTAAAAGTGATTTATGTTGAAAAGATGGTTTTTTAAATAATATAAAAGTTTCTTTGAAGAATATAGCTTTTAAAGCACTTTTTGTAACACTATTTGCAATACTTTTCGCAACGCTTTTCAATAATTTTTGAAATAAAGGTTGAAACTTAGCAATTTTTTTCCAAATCCTAAGTAAATGTTTTAAGTAAATAATAAAGCATTTCAAGATAAATTTGAACAATTTAACATTATTTCAAAGATGGTTAAGCAAGTAGTTAAGTGATTTAAAAAGGGAAAAGAGTATGCGGAAACGACTAATACATTTGTCCTGCCTGTGAAATCTAAAAGTGGAAAAAAGGTGTGTAACTAAGGTTTGGGTTGGAGAAACCAGAACCTTGAATTTACCTGGCCTCTGTTTCTCTTTTAGGCGAAGAGTGGAACATATCGAAAGGAAAGCCCGAATGCTCAACTTGGATTTTATAGAAATAATCTTCTTATACTCATTATTAAAATCCGAAGAGGGAATTTGACCTACTAATGGAATTCAAAAGGTGATCTCATCGTTATTCCATCCATAGCACTCGTTGAATGTGGAAGTAGATTTTGGATAAAGGTAGAATGATTTCTATAATCCTATTTTCTCAAAAGATGCTCTTTAAAAAGGATTTGAGGAATATTCAAAAAGAGGTTTAAATGATTCTGTATTCCCTAAAAGAATATTTTGAAATATATCTCACGAAGATATTTTGGTAAAGGAAAATGAATGAATCGAAAAATAATCACCTGATTACATTATTTTTATCGATGATTGGACTTCGAAGGAACCGGGGTCGGCTTTGGGTGATTCCTATCTGAAAAACACTTCGAACAAATTTACATGTTCGATGATTGAAGATGTTTGAAGATGGAGATATTGAGACGAATAATAACGAGGGACTACTTGTTGATTAGTTGGGGATATACTTCTGATTCACTATATTGTAGCAGTGGTCTCTTTGTTATGAAAAACCTCAAAACCACAAGGACTTCTCGCCTAGTAATGGTTGAGGACAGTGCCTTCGATTTGTCCTATTCTCGGACAACTTGTATAGACCCTTGTCTGACATTGCATTTCTAAAAATTACGTACATTGATTTTTACAAACGTACATAATTGGTGGTAGAGAAGGCAACTTCTTTTCACCCTCCTCGAGACGTACAAGCTTAAGGGTTGCATTTTTTGTGGAAGGCAACTAGTAGTCAACGAAAATGGCAATGTGGAATACAAAGATGGGATGTGTGCTATGTGAAAAGGTAATCGTAGCCATGAGCCTCATCAACCGAAAATGATCGAAATAGGTTAGATGCAGCAAAGCTAAGTGGGTCATTCCCCAGTAGGGTACGATCATCCCCTTCTAGATATATTTCTTCCAGCTATGATGTTCGGATGTAAATTAATGTGGATGTATGCAAAGAGAGCTCTCGGATAAAGTTTGGTAACTAACAGGGGATGACATATTCCGTACTATCTGGTTATAGAGGTAGGTCGGTCTTGTGTTCGTAGAGGGCGGATGTTATGCGCCTCGGGACATCCATCTAGAGGTGTACCATCGAAAGGTAGTCCCTTCACCTGGTCATTTGTATAGAAATCAATTCTCCAATAAGAACCTTCGGACGTGATTGTAAACTTATTATATTGGAATTTAATCAATGTAATAAGTTCGGCTAAGATTAATAAGTTTGTTTGCAAATGTTTTCAAAGAAAGTCATTAAAAATAATATCCCCAAATTTTAAGTAATAAAGAGTTTTAGTTATCATAAGGTAAAAATCCGTTCCGTGTTTATGTGCGGCATGATCTTATGAGCTACCTTTTTGTTTTCAAAACATCGTACTTTGAGTTCTCACATCAGTCTCATGACTGACCTAGAGTTTGTTTATCCCTTTAAACTCTGGGTGTCCTATTTTTTGGACAGCCGTGTAGTCAGGATACCTTAGGAGCGTTATGGAGCATTTTGGAGAAGTCTTTTGGAGCTATGAAGCTGAAGTACCTTATGTAGATATCTACCCATTTTCAGCTGTGTTATGTAGTATGTATTTTTTAGCGTATGTATGGATAGACAGTTATAACTATCCTACTAGACTTGTATTTGATTCTGATCATTTATGTACAATTAAAATGATGAATGCGATGTGAGATTCTATTATTGTGTTTTCTTCTATCTTCATTTTCTTTTACACCCCTGATAATCTGCCTCCTTGGCACTTGGATTTACTGCACGTGAATACCATGGATGTATTAGTGTCGATTTCTGAGGTTCGAGGAGATGGGTCGTCACACACACTATCTTGTTATCTAAATCCATGAGCCAAAATATCATATCACAATTTATCTAATGGAGATAAGAATAATAATTTCCTTATAAAACCTTGGGCTAAGTTATACTTTTTATTTCATTGAAAACATTTGTATTTATAACTATTATATCCCTTAAAATTGTATTTTAATACAGGGAAAACATAGTCTTTTACTTAATCAAAATCTAATGCCAAAATACAATTTTTTTGAAATAGCTTTCTATGCGTCGATATCAAAAAGTAGGTTGTCGAACCCATAAAACACTAGGCTATCAAGACTTTAAGTAAAGCTATTAGATTCAAAAACTAGTGGCATCTGTTTAGCCAAAATGGAATGTCGAGCCTCTACATATGGAGTATCTAAATAAGTGTTCTGATTTGTAAAACATAAGACTATAAGTTGAAATAAGTGGTGGTTAGATTTCTGAAATAAGCTAAAAATGTCGACTAGCAAAGCTATAGCCGATTTTCTGTTCGTCAAAATCGAACAATGTGAGAACTCCTAATTTATATGTATATATTTGGTTATGATTATATGAGATGTTTGTTTGGATGTTAATAATGATGTTGATAAGTGTTTGAAAAAGAAAGCAACCGCCTTTAAGTCATTTGCAAAAGTTAGTAAGCAAATATATACATAAATGACAATTATATGACATTGTAATAAAAACGTTGTTAAATTGATAAGCAAGTTCATATGACATGTTCGAATATGTTGAAATTGTTATAAACTTTGTTTTGAATATTTAGTAGTTGTATGTTAAATATATATATTGAAAAAAGTCATGGATTTACACGACGTACAATTATATGGAAATCACGTTTCAAAAGAAATGGCATGTGATATGAAATCATTTATACCTTTGAATTTTTTTTGAAAATGCTTTAGAAATGATTTCTATGTTTTTAAACTTCTCTCAGCAAAGTTTGGATGTGAATCTCAAAATACGCCTAAAATTTGACGTGTCGCGTAATGGTAGTTTGTGTTTATGCGTCAAAAATTCAAACGAACATATTAAGTGGAATATAGTTAGGAATTCTTCGAAGTAAAAATTTTCCGAATCCTTACATCCATATCTTTCAAAAAAAAAATAAGATTTCATCTTGTATATTTTGAAATATGGAAAAATCAATTTTCAAGAAAAATCCAGTTTTTGCACTAAATGACCAAAGTTGGAAATTAATAAAATAATCATTTTAAAAATATGAAATAAATTTTAAAAATCTTTTAAAATGTTTTAAAAGTGATTTAAGTTTAAAAGATGGTTTTTTAAATGATATAAAAGTTGTTTTGAAGAATGTAACTTTTAAAGCATTTTTTGTAACACTATTTGCAATACTTTTCGCAACCCTTTTCAATAACTTTTGAAATAAAGTTTGAAACTTAGCAATTCTTTCCCATATCCTTAGTAAATGTTTTTGAGTAAAAAATAAAGCATTTCAAATTAAATTTGAATAATTTAACATTATTTCAAAGATGGTTAAGCAAGTGGTTAACTGATTTAAAAAGGGAAAATGAGTATGTGGAAACGACTAGTGGATTTATCCCGCCCGTGAGATCTAAAAGTGGAAACAAGTGTGTAACCAAGGTTAGGGATGGAGCAACTAGTGTCCTGAACTTACATGGCCTCAGTTTTCTCCTTTGGGCGATGGGTGGAACATATCGAAAGGAAAGCCCGGATACTCAACTTGGAATTTATAGAAATAATCTTCTTATACTCATTATTAAAATCCAAAAAGGTAAATTGTCCTATTCGTGGAATTTAAAAGGTGATCTCACCGTTATTCCACCCATAGCACTCATTGAATATGGAAGTTTATTTTGGATAAAAGTAGAATGATTTCTATAATCCTATTTACTCAAAAGGTGCTCTTTAAAAAGAATTTGAGAAACATTCAAAAGGAGGTTTAAATGATTCTGTATTCACTAAAAGAATATTTTGAAAATATATATTTCTCGAAGATATTTTGGTAAAGGAGAATGAATGAATCGAAAAACAATCACCTAATTACATCATTTTTATCGACGATTGGATTTCGAAGGAACCAGGGTCGGATTTGGATGATTTCTATCTGAAAACCACTTCAAACCAATTTATGTGTTCGAAGATTGAAGATGTTTGAAGATGGAGATATTGACATGAATAATAATTAGGGCTACTTGTTTATTAATTGGGGATAAACTTCCGATTCACTCTATTGTAGCGGTGGTCTCTTTGTTATGAATATTCTCAAAACCACATTGACTTATCTTCTAATAATGGCCGAGGAAAGTGCCTTCGGTTTGTCCAATTCCCAGACAACTTGTATGGACGTTTGTCTTACATTGTATTTCTAAAAATTACGTACATTGGATTTTACAAATGTACATCAGTGGTGGCAGAGAAGGCAACTTCTTTTAGCATAACACGCTCCTTGAGACGTACGGGCTTAAGGGTTGTGTTTTTGTGGAAGGCAATTAGTAGTCAATGAAAATGACAATGTGGCATTCAAAGAGGTGATGTGTGCTATGTGAAAAGGTAATCGTAGCCTCGAGCCTTATCAACCGGAAATGACTGAAACATGGTTAGATGCAGCAAGGCTAAGTGGGTCATTCCTAAGTAGGGTATGATCATCCCCTTCTAAATATATTTCTTTCAGCTATGATGTTCGGGATGTAAATTAATGTGGATGTACGCAAAGAGAACTCTACGATAAAGGGCGCTAAAGATCAGGGGATGACATATTTGGCACAATCTAGTTACTGAGGTAGGTCGGTCTTGTGTTGGTAGAGGGGAGGTGTTCTGTGCCTCGGAACATCCATCTAGAGGTGTACCCATCGGAAGGTAGTATCTTCACCTGGTCATTTGTATGGAGATCGATTCTTCAATAAGAACTTTTGGACTTGATTATAAATCCATTATGTTGGAATTTAATCAATGTAACAATTTCGGCTAAGATTAATAAGTTTGTTTGCAAATATTTTCAAAGAAAGTCATTAAAAAAATATCCCCAAATTTTATGTAATAAAGAGCTTTGGTTATCATAAGGTAAAAACCTGTTCCGTGTTTGTGTGCGGCATGGTCTCATGAGACACAATTTTGTTTTCAAAACATCGTACTTTGAGTTCTCACACCAGTCCCACGACCGACCGGAATTTGTTTTTCCCTTTAAACTCTGGGTGCCCTATTTTTCGGGCAGCCGTGTAGTTAGGATACCTTAAGATCGTTATGGAGCATTTTAGAGAACTCTTTTGGAGCTATGAAGCTGAAGTACCTTATGTACATATCTACCCATTTTTCGCTGTGTTACGTAGTTTGTATTTTCGAGCATATGTACGAATATACAGTTATAAGTATCCCGCTGGATTCGTATTTGACTCTGATCATTTATGTATTATCAAAATGATGAATGCAATGTGATTCTATTATTGTGTTATCTTCTATCTTCATTTTCTTTTACACCCCTGATAATCTGCCTCCTCGGCACTTGGATTTATGGCATGTGAATACCGTGGATGTATTAATGTCGATTTCTGAGGGTCGAGGAGGCGGATCGTCACATTTGGTATCAGTGCTGAAGGTTAAGTTAGAACCTTGGCTTTGTTGGAGTATGACTCACTAGAGATAGGGTTAGCAATGCCCTATAATGAGCTTAGTCTGAGATAACACATAATTAAAACTTCTAATTTGAATAAGTATATTCATAATCTATAGCATTCCCTAAATATATCGTTTATATGTCCTAAAGAACTTTTCTTACTATATACAGATAGTAGAAAATGAGTGGAAGAAGAATACGAGGTAGGGGAGGAAGTAATGCCACAAATGGTCAAACTCCCGCAGCTAGAGTAGTCGAGGAAGTAGTAGTTCCGGTACAACCCCAAATTAACTTTGCAACTTTATGCAAGAACTATACCAACCTTGATGGTAAACCTTTTAAAGGAACAGAAACCATCATTAAAGTACAAGCTTGGATCCACTCTTATGGAAAAAAATTCAAAGGATTGAACATTGGAGATGAATAGAAGAGATTCTTAGCTTCTTGGTAACTACAAGATGGTGCTCTAGTTTGGTGGAATATATTACCCAGAATGAGTCAAAAGATGATTTCTCTTAGGAACGATTCAAAGAAGTTTTGGAGGAACAATATATGCTAGAAGCAGGAAAATCCCGTCTTTACCCAAATTTTATGGATTTCAAAACGGAGGAGGAAATGTCGTTTGAGGAGTATGCTAACTAGTTTAACGAATTATCTCGTTTTTGGCATGGATTGATGGATACGCGCCTAAAAAAGAATGAAAAGTTTATTTTTGGAATGAAGAAGCAATAACATGTCAGAATGATTGGGCATGTAAAAGAACCATTTGTAGACTTAATAGACATGGGATACATATATGAAGCTTTGGATAAGGTAGATCCACCCGCAGTACAAGAAAGCAACAACAATAACTAAAAAAAAGGAAGTTCAATGGAAAGAAGTTGTGGCAGGGAAAACCCAAAGGAGGGTCTTAGGATAACCGCTTTAAAGATGTCACTTGCTACAATTGCCAAAAGAAGTGACACCTATCAACTCATTGTAGAAAACCAAAAACTCAAGGATCAACACCAAGAAGCTGCTTTAATTATCATGAATCAGGACACTTGATTAAGGATTGTCCCCTAATGAAGAAAGGATAACAAGCCAAAGTTTGTGCTAATAAGGATGAGCCTTCAACCTCCAAAGATGTGAAGGGTAAATGAGTGTTGGAAGTAATATTTTTATCAAAGATGTTTTAGTTACAGTATTATTTGATACAAGCGCTTCTTATAGTTTCATTGCTAAAACAACCATAGAAGAATTGGAACTTAAACCTAAAATTGTTGATGACCCTATCTGCAAAACAAATCCTATAGGAGGTTCCACAAATCTTTGTATGCACTGTGAAAAAGTCCCAATTTCCAATTCTCCCAATCACTTTCCTTTTGATATTTTCGTCTTAGATTTTATTGAATTCGAAATTTTACTTGGTATAGATTGGTTAACCAAAAATTAAGCTATTCTAGGTTGGTTGAAAAGAACAGTTTCGGTGAAAACAAAGTTAGGAAAAATCATAGAAATATCTTTTGAAGGTCCTAGTACAAGACGGAATAGTTTTCTTTATGCTTTAGATACATCCCAGACAAGATTAGAAACAGTACCTATTGTTAAAGAATTTATTGATGTGTTTGAGGAAGTAAAAAGTTTGCCCCCACATCGAGAAATCGAATTACATATTGATTTAGTTCCTGATGTGATACCAATTAAACAAGAAGATAGAAGGATGGCTCCGAAAGAAAGGGATGAGTTGAATAACCGAACCCAAGAGCTATTAAAGAAAGGACATATAAGACCCAACCATTCAAGTTGGGTATCAGCCGTAGTTTTTGTTGCTAAGTCAGATGGATCTTTGAGATTTTGTGTAGAGTATCGAGATCTAAATAAGCAAACCATTAAGAGCTAGTATCCTCTACCCTGAATAGACGACTTGTTTGACCAGTTACATGGAGCTCGATTTTTCTCTAAAATGGACCTAGCTACAAGATTCCATCAGTTAAGGATCATAGAAGATTACATCCATGTAACTGCATTCAAATGTCTGAATACTTTCTTTGAGTGGTTGGTTATGCCTTTTGGGTTAACCAGTGCACCCGCTTATTTTGTTGACCTTATGAATAGAGTGTGCAGAGATGTGCTAAAAAATTTTTTATTAGTCTTTATCGATGATATCCTCATCTACTCAAAGATAGAAGAAGAACACGCAACTAAAAGCTGTGTTGGAAATGTTGAGAAATAACGTGCTTAAAGCCAAGTTGTCAAAGTGTCTAAGATTCCTTGGACTTATAATATCAAGAGATGGAATTTCAGTAGATCCAGGGAAAGCTGCAGCTATTCAAGATTGGAAGCAGCCACAAACTCCAAAAGAGATTCATAGCTTCTTAGGTTTGGAAAGATATTACAGAAGATTTATTCAAAACTTCTCTATGATTGCCTATCACCTAACGAAGTTGACAATGAAGGATGCTAAATTTATCTGGACTTCAAAATGTGAAGAAGCATTCTAAGAACTAAAGAAGAGATTGACAACCGCTCCGGTTTTAGCAATTATAAGTGGAAATAGTGGAATGACTATTTATACAGATGCTTGTGGAAAAGGAGTTGGTGCAGTTTTAACGCAAGATGGAAAGGTGATTCCTTATACAAGTAGACAGCTGAAGACGCATAAGAAGAATTATGCAACACATGACTTAGAATTATTAGCCATTGTGTTCGCTCTAAAGATATGGAGACATTATTTTCTAGGTAAGATTCTTTTATAGTTTATTTCGATAAAACTTTGAATTGACCTTAGTAAATAATATTCCATCTTTTAGGTGAAAAATTCGAACTCTTCACGGACCACAAATCTTTGAAGTATCTTTTCACCGAGAAGGATTTAAACATGAGATAACAACGCTGGCTAGAATTTCTCGTGTCGTATGATCTAGATATTCTATATACACCCAGAAAAGCCAACGTAGTAGCTGATGCATTGAGTAGAAAGTTAGCTACTATTTCTTATTTGGTAATAACTCCAACTCTTCTAGAAAGAATTGCAGTAAATAAGGAGAAGATAAACGGTTAGAGAAATTGTGACGACCCGGCTTTCTGCTACCAGAAAGACGTATCATCATAAAGAAAGAAAGGGATGAGAAAATAGAAAAGATAGAGAAGAAAGAACAACAACATCAGAATCTCACAGCGGAACGGAACAAAATATAATATATCACATAAATATTACATAGTTATTTCATAATTTTACATATATCAGAACTTTACAGATCATACAACACATACTAGATAGTTATAAACTCCTGTCTAGTTAATACAACTCAATACAATATGACCCAGAGATACAAACACAGCGGAACTATATATATATCTACAACGCTGAAGCCTCCTGCTCCATTGCTCCTACAGAATTCGTCAAATCTAGAACCGAAGGCATTATCTCGTCACACTCATTTTGGAATCACCCTCAGAGTCAACGACGATAACCCTTGCATTCTGAAAACACCATCTCGATCTTCACTTCAGAATTCACGACCTAACGTTTAAATTGGATTGATGTGGTTTTCGGAGAATTCAAATTTGATTCTTCTGATCCCGGTCTCACCAAATCCAAGCTTTAAAGCGGCTGAAGAAGGAAGAAATTCAAGCTTTAAAATGGATAACCATGGAGTGCTGCGGTTAAACAGAAGAATTTGTGTTCCAAATGTTGGAAATCTTAAGCAAAAAGTATTAGTTGAATGCCACACAGCCAAACTTAGCATTCATTCAAGGATTCATAAGATGTACAAGGACATAAAGCATACATTTTGGTGGAGAAGCATGAAGAGGGACATATCTATCCATGTCAGTCGTTGTGAAAATTGACAAAGAATCAAATGTGACCTACGAAAGACGATAGAATTACTTCAACCTTTGGAGATTCTAGCTTGGAAGTGGATCAAATATCCATGAATTTCATTGATGGATTACCCCGAAAAAGGAAAGAAAATGAAGGCATTTTGATTATTATAGACCGATTAACCAAAAGTGCACACTTTATTCCAGTTAAGCCAACAAGAACTGCAGCAAGCCTTGCGGATATATATATATGAAGGAGATTGTGATATCCCGGAATTTCACACCGAATTTAAATATGATAATCTATATAATAAATTAATTTGAATTGATAAATTTGTTCTTCTATTCAACAGCTAATAAACGAGTGGTAAATATAAATTTATTCTAATTAAAAACTAGTACATATTTATGAAATTGAATGTGTTAAAAAATTTATTCATATCAAATTTGATTTGGAATTGGATTTTTAGAATTCAATTTGTGTTTGAATTGATATATTAAAAGATTTAAATTTATTCTAAATTCTACTTTGAGTATTAAGTAATATTTTCATGGTTTTATTCAAGTTATAACATTTGTTTTATATTCATTATTTAAAGGAAATTTAGTTTTTTTTAGGAATTTAAAATATAAACTTATATAAAAAAATCATTTAAGAAAACAATTTTATTTCTTTTTGCATGAGATAAACACATGTTAACATTTAAACCTATTAATAAAACATGTGTTAGAAATTTAAGTATTATTTTGACAAGTGTCATAATTTAGATTTTCTTTTGTTTAAAATTTATAAACAAATTTTTAAAAGACATTCTTTCATATTTTCTAATTTTATTAAAAGAAATTTTACATTCTTCCTTTTCAAAATCTGAACTTCACTAATCTCTACTTCTTCAACCAAGTTTAAATCAAACATTCAAGCTTCTCTTCAAAGCAAAGTTTGCAGTAAATTGCAGTAAAGAAACCTGCAAATCTTAGTTCCTGAATCTTCAAAGAAATTTCTGAAACAAAACTCAGTTTTATCACCTATTAATTCAAAGATTTAAAGCATTTCAAGGTTAAGCAACAAATTCAAGAAAGTGGGAAAAGAAGATCTGCAGTTCACATATTTTGTTCCTGCAGTTTGAATCTTCACATCAGAAAGAAAAAAGGTGAGTAAATTCTTAAATCAACCCTTAAAGTATAAAAGTTGTATGTGAATGTTAGTTATGAAATGCTTGCATGTCTTTTATTCTGTGAAGTATTTGTTTACAGTTTTAAAATTTGACTGTGCATGATATAAGAAAATTGAACTCCTCTGTTATTTCAAGTTCAAAGCAAACTTCAGAACAAACTTCAAATTTAAAAACTGTAAGATGATGTTGAGTTAATATCTTCTAATATAGAAGTTAAATTCAATGTGAATTTAAGTGAAAGAAATAAATTTGCATAAGAAACAGTTATATGTCTGCAGGAAGTACATATGCAGTAAAATAAAATAAAAATATCATGTAAATTTTGTTGAATTTTGAATGAATCAAATACATATGCTGAATCTATAATGCATGTTATGAATTTTAAAATTGAAATTGGAATTTTTAACATACAAATGAATTTGAATTTTTAAATTTACTGAATTTGGGACTTTCTTCAAATTCTCGAGATTGGTTTGATTTCAACCTTTGAAATTTGAACTCAAGATAGGTTAGATGATGTTTATCACTAGAAAAATAGTGATTGATTTTATTTTGCAACATGGAATTGGGAATTTGGGTTTGTAGGGTTTTGAGTACTGTGTTTTTCGAGCTTGAAAATTTTATTTGTGTGAGGCATAGAGGTGATCGAGTATCACGGGGTTTGGGATGGAGGTGAGTTTGGGTTTTACGCACGTATGGCCGGAGTTTGGTGGCGCAAGGTGGTCGACATGGTCGTGGGTGATGGGTTTGTTTCAGGCGTCTGCAGTTCGACATTGGGTTCGAACAACCCATTTTGCATTCGAGTTGAGTAAGCGTGGTTTGAGGGCCGAAGTCGAGTGGGTAATCGAAGTGTGGTTTGCGCATAGGTTCGGCGGTGGTGATGGAGGTGCCGAAGCACCGTGCACGTGCACGAGGAAGGGTGGCTTGTGTCTGTTGTTATCGTTCGTGCGCGCGTGGGTTTTACTCGAAGTCGCGCTCGAGTGGGTCGCGTGAGAGTAGCATGTTGTACTCGGGTGTGTGTGCGTGCTTGCTCGTGAGTGATGTTGGGTTCAGGGTAGTTGATGGAAGGAAGGGAAGAGATGGGGCTGGTTTGTGTTAGCTTGGGTTGGGTCGGGCTTTAAGCATGTTAATGAAATTAAGTTTAAGTTTATTTTGAAACTTAAATTTTGTTTTAAGTTTAAAGTTAAACACCTTATATTATCTCTATTTTGTTAAGTATCAAATATTTATTTCAAAAGTAATTCACATCTTATTATTTGAAGTTTGAAATGGTTTTACATGTTTAAATCTAACATTTTCTAAAGTAATTAGTTTTTAATAAATTGGATACTTAAATATGTAATAGTTTTTAAAGATGAATGAACATTGATTTGTTTTGAAGTTAATTAGATTTTGAAATTTTAAGTTTACTTGAATTAATTAGTAATTAGTGATGGAAATAATTAATTAATTTTGGTTAATTAAATTATTAAGATTTAATTAATTACTTATGAATTATTTTATAGGTAATTAAGGATTAAATTAAATGACAATTAATAGGTTATTAATTAATTTATTAATTAATTTAAGGTTAATTCATAATTAATTAATAATTGATTAATTAAATGATTAATGATTAATAAATTAGTGATTAAGAAGTTAATTAATTAATTGATTAAGAGTTAATTAATTAAGTAATTAAACATTAATTAATTTATAATTAATTGTAAATTAATTAAGAGTTAAGATTTAATTAATTAAATGATTAAGGTTAATTAATGATTAATTAATTATGTAATTAAGATAAATTAATTTGTGATTAGTTAAGAATTAGTTAAGGTAATTAAGAATTAATTAAGGTTAATTAATTATAAATTAAGGGTTAATTAATAATTAATTAAGGAATGATTGATTTAAATCAAGTTAATTAATAAATTATTATAGTAATTATTTGATAACTAAATAAAGATTATTAATTAATTAAGTAATAATTAATTAATAATAAGATAATTAAGAGGTGATTAATTAATTAAATGATTGTGATTAATTAATTAATGTTTAGTTAAGCAACATTAAGTGATAAATTCTTAAGCAGTTAATTTAATTTAATTAATTATAAAATGAATTTAAGTAGTGCTTGCTTGTAATGATAGTTTGTATTGATATCTGAATATGGTTGATATCTGTTGAATGATAGTTGAGTTATATTCTGTGATGAGATGTTGTATATCTGTGATAGATATTGGTTATTATCTGTTGATAATGTTGTGTGATGTTATGTTTAAAATCTGAATTGAATTGTTTAAACCTTTAAACAACTTGGACCTAAAAGTCACGCTTTGGATTTCGATGAGACCGGGATCGGGAATCAAATTTGATTTTTCGAAAACCACATCGATTCCAAATAACGTTAGGTCGTGAATCTTATGTGAAGAGTGAAGACTCGAGGTGTAAGGGCTATACGTCAGTATAACTCTGTGGGTGATTCCGTAATGAGTTGACGGAATAGTACTTATAGATTCGAGAAGGAGAATCAGAGTGTAAGGATTATCGTCGTTAACTCTAAGGGTGATTCCAAAATGAGCGTAACGAGATAATGCCTTCGGTTTCGTTCGAACCCGGAATGAACTTGTATGGATTGAATGCTTTCAGATCATCGTCAGGTGGACGATGAGCATTCTAAGAGCCGTGTTCTTTATAAGGTAATCGTAGCCTCAAGCCTCATCAACCGGGAATGGCTAAAACAGGGGAGATGCAACAAGGCTTCGTGGGTAGCCCCCACTTGAGAGTGAGATTTACCCCTGTCTAGAAGTCCCTTATTATTTATTCGGCTGTGTGGGCAGTTGTTGGCCACAACTGCGGGGTTATCTTGTTCGGAACTGTCCAGTAAGGGATGGGTCCGGCCTTGTGTTGCAAGGGATCGGGAGTGATCCTCGGTACAGTGATCTAAGCCCCGTACTGTGACGGGCGGTACCTCAGTAGCCCTGCCATTGTATGGAATCCAATCTCCAATAAGTTTCGTATGAATTGATCGTGCCCAACTATGTTGGAATGTGAGATGTAAGCATTCCAGCTATTTCTGTATTTTATTTTGAAACCCTAGACCCTATATAGTATCACTGAATTTCTATCAAATGTTTTGGTTAGCATAAGGTAAAAACTTACCCGTGTTTGTTTGTGGGAAGTCTTACGTGATACCTTTTGTTTCAAATGATTTTAAAGTTAAACAACTTTAACTGTTTTACTCACACCAGACCCATGCCTGACCCGGAGTTTATTTTGTTTTTCATAAACTCTTGGGTACTCAATTTTTATGAGTAGCCAAGTGATTAGGTTTGGATTAGCATGTGTTTTGGAAGCTGGAGCTGGGGACCAGACGTACTATCTATCTATATTCACTGTAGTGGCATTTTGGTGTTATGTTTTGAGTTGTATGGGTTGGGAAAACTCTTATGAATGTCTGATGTAATGGAGTAGTATTATTTTGTGTACTCTGATATGTAAAACCTATGTAAGGGATATATGTAATATTATATTTTGTTCGTTTCCGCTGTGAGATTCTGATGATTGTTGTTTCTTTTCTTTCTATCTTTCTATTTCTATCTCTTTTTTTTTCTTATTGATGATACGTTTTTCTGTGGAATGAAAGACGGGTCGTCACAGTTGGTATCAGAGTAATGGTTGAGAAACACCTAAGCTCTGGAATAGTATCTATCGTGAGAGTGCGTATTTGTAATTTTCTTATATAACTATATCCCTATCTAAATTGATTGGTTACCCGTTCAGGTAGCCAATATGAGTTCAAGAGGCCAAAGCGGAAGAGTTGTTGGGAGTGCATCAACTGGTAACAGAAGAGAGCAGACTGATGATGAGACTGTTAATCCAGTTACGTCTTCGGCCAGTTTTGCCGCATTATGCAAGGATTTTGTTCATCTTGGAGGGAAACCATTTCAAGGATCAGAAACTATAATAGAAGTTCAAGCATGGATTCGCTCGTGTGAGAAGATTTTTAAGAGCATGAGGTTATCAGATGAGCAGAAGAGAATAATGGCTGCATGGCAATTACAGGGTAGTGCTGCAGTATGGTGGAATTCAGTGACTGCTAATATCTCGGAGGATGGTATGTCTTGGAAGGAGTTTAAGGAGATGTTTGAGGAAAAGTATATGCCTGCTGCAGGAAGAACTCGGCTTTATCAAGATTTTATGAATCTGAAACAAGGAAACATGTCCATAGCTGAATACAAGACTAAGTTCAACGAGTTATCTTGCTACGGTCCAGGACTTATAGACACACCTCTTAAGAAGAACGAGATGTTTGTCCAAGGGTTGAGGCCCGAGTATCATGAGAGAATGACTGCACATCTGAAAGGGTCTTTTGTGGAGATTATCCATATGGCGTTAAGGTATGAAGATTTGATGAAGAAGAGGTCAGTGGCACAAGTTGCTGCATCAGGAGGGAATTCTTCTAACCAGAATAAAAGGAAATTCAATCCTAACTGGCAGAAGAAAAACAAGAAGAAGTCTGGGAACAATAATGGACCCCAGAAGTGTTATATTTGTCAACAAGAAGGTCATTTGGCAAACAAGTGTCCCAACAAAGGATCTCAGCGGCGGCGGCAGCAGTATAGTGGACCAGGGTCAGCCTTAGTTCAGAAGTCTCTTTGCTTTAACTGTCACCAACAGGGACACATGATTAGAGACTACCCGCTCCTTCATAAGGTTCAACAGAACAAAGTATTTGCTTTAGAAGGCGTACCATCGAACTCATCGAAGGGCAAGGGAGCTAAATTCAAGTGGACAATGGAGTTTGAGGAAGCTTTCCAGAAACCGAAGGCAAAGTTGACAAGCGCTCCTGTATTGGCTATTCCTGATGGTAAGAGCAAGTTTGAAGTGTATATTGATGCCTGTATTGTTGGATTGGGATCTGTGCTTATGCAGAATGGTAGGGTTATTGAGTATGCGAGTCGGCAGTTGAAGCCACATGAGAGGAACTACGCTACGCATGATCTAGAGCTGTTGGCTATTGTTTTCGCTCTAAAGGTATGGAGGCATTATCTTTTAGGAGTAAAGTTTGAATTATTCACGGACCACAAACCGTTGAAATATCTTTTCTCTCAGAAAGATCTTAATCTAAGGCAGTAGCGATGGGTTGAGTTCTTAGCATCATACGATTTGAATATTCTGTATACTCCGGGGAAGGCGAACGTTGTGGCAGATGCTCTTAGCAGAAATGCAGTCCTTTATCTTTTGGAAGCTGTTCTGTCTCTCCAGGAGAGAATAATAAGCAAGCAAATGGAGGATAGGTCTTTTGAAGAATTGATTATTGGAACCCAGGATGGTCGATATTCGGATTTCAAGATAGACAATCAAGGAGCATTGAGAATTAATGGTCGATTGTGTGTACCGGACAAAGATGGATTAAGAGACGAAGTATTGTCTGAAAGTCATCGTTCCAGATTGAATATCCATCCAGGGATCTCGAAGATGTACAAGGATATGAAGAAAGTTTTCTGGTGGCCGAAGATGAAGAAGGATGTAGCCAGATTCGTCAATAGTTGTGCAATCTGCCAGCAAGTGAAAGGAGATCAGCAGAAGCAAGCTGGTTTGTTACAACCTTTGGAGGTCCCAACATGGAAATGGGAGATGATTGCGATGGACTTCATCGACGGTCTGCCTAGAACTAAGAAGGGTAATGAAGGAATATGGGTAATTGTGGGTCGTCTTACCAAGAGCGTCCATTTTATACCAGTTAAAGCAACACGTACTGCAGTTTCTTTGGCTGAAATTTTCTTGAAGGAGATTGTGAGATTGCATGGCGTTCCAGTCAGCATTGTAAGTGATCGAGATCCGATTTTCACCAGCAAATTCTGGGAGGCATTGCAATCAGTTTTGGGGACTAATTTGAGATTGAGTACAGCATATCATCTCCAAACAGATGGACAAACGGAAAGGCTAAACCGAATTCTAGAAGATATGCTGAGAGCTTGTGTATTAGATTTTGGAGGATCGTGGGAGGATCATCTACATCTGGTAGAGTTCTCATATAATAACAGTTACCAAGCAAGTATCAAGATGGCTCCTTATGAAGCATTGTATGGAAGACCGTGTAGATCTCCAGCTTGTTGGATAGAGTCGAAGGATCGTATTGTGCTTGGACCAGATCTGATCCGTGAAGCATCTGCTAAAGTCGAGCTGATCAAGAAAAGGATTAAAGCTGCTCAGGATCGACAAAAGAAATATGCTGATAAGAGACGAAGACAATTGGAGTTCGAGATTGGTGATTTAGTCTTTGTCAAAGTTTCCCCTATTAAAGGAGCTATAAGATTCGGGAAGACAGGGAAACTCGCTCCGAGATACATTGGTCCGTTCAGAGTTCTCGAAAGGATTGGTGCTGCTGCATACAGGATTGAATTGCCAGTCCGGATGGCTGGAATTCACAATGTTTTCCACATATCTCATCTACGGAAATATGTGCACGATCCATCTCTTATTGTGGAGCCAGCTGTGCAGGAGGAATTAGAGGTTGAGCCGGACTTGTCAGTTGTCTGACATCCTGTTCAAATTGTTGATCAAGATGAGAAGCAACTCAGAAGCAAGATAATGAAGCTTGTTAAAGTCCAGTGGAGTGAGGATCCCAGAGATTGTACCTGGGAGACTCTGGATAGCTTTAGGAAGGCTTATCCGGATATGTGTCCGGATAGCTGGTGGTGTTTGTATTGGATGTATGTTTGTTAGAATGTTTTGTTTGAAGGTTGCTTATCATTTTGTTTGAAGGTTGCTTATGTATGGATGTTATGTATGTTTGAAGTGTTGAATAAAATGAAATTTTGGATTATCTTTTGTTTAAATTTCGGGGACGAAATTCTTTTAAGGGGGGAGGATTGTGATATCTCGGAATTTCACACCGAATTTAAATATGATAATCTATATAATAAATTAATTTGAATTGATAAATTTGTTATTTTATTCAACAACTAATAAACGAGTGGTAAATATAAATTTATTCTAATTAAAAACTAGTACATACTTATGAAATTGAATGTGTTAAAAATTTTATTCATACCAAATTTGATTTGGAATTGGATTTTTAGAATTCAATTTGTGTTTGAATTGATAAATTAAAAGATTTAAATTTATTCTAAATTCTACTTTGAGTATTAAGTAATATTTTCATGGTTTTATTCAAGTTATAACATTTGTTTTATATTCATTATTTAAAGGAAACTGAGTTTTTTTTAGGAATTTAAAATATAAACTTATATAAGAAAATCATTTAAGAAAACAATTTTATTTCTTTTTGCATGAGATAAACACATGTTAACATTTAAACCTATTAATAAAACATGTGTTAGAAATTTAAGTATTATTTTGACAAGTGTCATAATTTAGATTTTCTTTTCTTTAAAATTTGTAAAGAAATTTTTAAAAGACATTCTTTCATATTTTCTCATTTTATTAAAAGAAAGTTTACATTCTTCCTTTTCAAAATTTGAACTTCATAAATCTCTACTTCTTCAACCAAATTTAAATCAAACATTCAAGCTTCTCTTCAAAGCAAAGTTTGCAGTAAATTGCAGTAAAGAAACCTGCAAATCTTAGTTCCTGAATCTTCAAAGAAAGTTCTGAAACAAAACTCAGTTTTATCACCTATTAATTCAAAGATTTAAAGCATTTCAAGGTTAAGCAACAAATTCAAGAAAGTGGGAAAAGAAGATCTGCAGTTCACATATTTTGTTCCTGCAGTTTGAATCTTCACATCAGAAAGAAAAAAGGTGAGTAAATTCTTAAATCAACCCTTAAAGTATAAAAGTTGTATGTGAATGTTAGTTATGAAATGCTTGCATGTCTTTTATTCTGTGAAGTATTTGTTTACAGTTTTAAAATTTGACTGTGCATGGTATAAGAAAATTGAACTCCTCTGTTATTTCAAGTTCAAAGCAAACTTCAGAGCAAACTTCAAATTTAAAAACTGTAAGATGATGTTGAGTTAATATCTTCTAATATAGAAGTTAAATTCAATGTGAATTTAAGTGAAAGAAATAAATTTGCATAAGAAACAGTTAAATATCTACAGGAAGTACATATGCAGTAAAATCAAAATAATAATATCATGTAAATTTTGTTGAATTTTGAATGAATCAAATACATATGCTGAATCTATAATGCATGTTATGAATTTTAAAATTGAAATTGGAATTTTTAACATACAAATGAATTTGAATTTTTAAATTTACTGAATTTGGGACTTTCTTCAAATTCTCGAGATTGGTTTGATTTCAACCTTTGAAATTTGAACTGAAGATAGGTTAGATGATGTTTATCACTAGAAAAATAGTGATTGATTTTATTTTGCAACATGGAATTGGGAATTTGGGTTTGTAGGGTTTTGAGTACTGTGTTTTTCGAGCTTGAAAATTTTGATTGCGTGAAGCATAGAGGTGATCGAGTATCATGGGGTTTGGGGTGGAGGTGAGTTTGGGTTTTACGCACATATGGCCGGAGTTTGGTGGCGTAAGGTGGTCGACATGGTCGTGGGTG
Organism: Allium cepa; assembly: GCA_030765085.1. NCBI lineage: Eukaryota > Viridiplantae > Streptophyta > Magnoliopsida > Asparagales > Amaryllidaceae > Allium > Allium cepa. The sequence continues at coordinate 308,810,805 of CM060944.1, read as the reverse complement.
ATGGGTTTGTTTCACGCGTCTGCAATTCGACATTGGGTTCGAACAACCCATTTTGCATTCGAGTTGAGTAATCATAATTTGAGGGCCGAAGTCGAGTGGGTGATCGAAGTGTGGTTTGCGCATAGGGTCGGCGGTGGTGATGGAGGTGCCGGAGCACCGTGCACGTGCACGAGGAAGGGTGGCTTGTGTCTGTTGTTATCGTTCGTGCGCGCGTGGGTTTCACTCAAAGTCGCGCTCGAGTGGGTCGCGTGAGAGTAGCATGTTGTACTTGGGTGTGTATGCGCGCTTGCTCGTGAGTGATGTTGGGTTCAGGGTAGTTGATGGAAGGAAGGGAAGGGATGGGGCTGGTTTGTGTTAGCTTGGGTTGGACCGGGCTTTAAGCATGTTAATGAAATTAAGTTTAAGTTTATTTTGAAACTTCAATTTTGTTTTAAGTTTAAAGTTTAACACCTTATATTATCTCTATTTTGTTAAGTATCAAATATTTATTTCAAAAGTAATTCACATCTTATTATTTGAAGTTTGAAATGGTTTTACATGTTTAAATCTAACATTTTCTAAAGTAATTAGTTTTTAATAAATTGGATACTTAAATATGTAATAGTTTTTAAAGATGAATGAACATTGATTTGTTTTGAAGTTAATTAGATTTTGAAAATTTAAGTTTACTTAAATTAATTAGTAATTAGTGATGGAAATAATTAATTAATTTTGGTTAATTAAATTATTAAGATTTAATTAATTACTTATGAATTATTTTATAGGTAATTAAGGATTAAATTAAATGACAATTAATAGGTTATTAATTAATTTATTAATTAATTTAAGGTTAATTCATAAGTAATTAATAATTGATTAATTAAATGATTAATGATTAATAAATTAGTGATTAAGAAGTTAATTAATTAATTGATTAAGAGTTAATTAATTAAGTAATTAAACATTAATTAATTTATAATTAATTGTAAATTAATTAAGAGTTAAGATTTAATTAATTAAATGATTAAGGTTAATTAATGATTAATTAATTATGTAACTAAGATGAATTAATTTGTGATTAATTAAGAATTAATTAAGTTAACTAAGAATTAATTAAGGTTAATTAATTATAAATTAAGGGTTAATTAATAATTAATTAAGGAATGATTGATTTAAATCAAGTTAATTAATAAATAATTATAGTAATTAATTGATAACTAAATAAAGATTATTAATTAATTAATTAGTAATTAATTAATAGTAAGATAATTAAGAGGTGATTAATTAAATGATTGTGATTATTTAATTAATGTTTGGTTAAGCAAGATTAAGTGATAAATTCTTAAGTAATTAATTTAATTTAATTAATTATAAAATGAATTTAAGTAGTGCTTGCTTGTAATGATAGTTTGTATTGATATCTGAATATGGTTGATATCTGTTGAATGATAGTTGAGTTATATTCTGTGATGAGATGTTCTATATCTGTGATAGATATTGGTCATTATCTGTTGATAATGTTTTGTGATGTTATGTTTAAAATCTGAATTGAATTGTTTAAACCTTTAAACAACTTGGACCTAAAAGACATGCATAGGATTTCGATGAGACCGGCATCGGGAATCAAATTTGTTTTTTCGAAAACCACATCGATTCCAAATAACGTTAGGTCGTCAATCTTATGTGAAGAGTGAAGACTCGAGGTGTAAGGGCTATACGTCAGTATAACTCTGTGGGTGATTCCGTAATGAGTTGACGGAATAGTACTTATAGATTCGAGAAGGAGAATCAGAGTGCAAGGGTTATCGTCGTTAACTCTGAGGGTGATTCCAAAATGAGTGTAACGAGATAATGCCTTCGGTTTCGTTCGAACCCGGAACGAACTTGTATGGATTGAATGCTTTCAGATCATCGTCAGGTGGACGATGAGCATTCTAAGAGCTTTGTTCTTTATAAGGTAATTGTAGCCTCAAGCCTCATCAACCGGGAATGGCTAAAATAGGAGAGATGCAGCAAGGCTTCGTGGGTAGCCCCCACTTGAGAGTGAGATTTACCCCTGTCCAGAAGTCCCTTATTATTTATTCGGCTGTGTGGGAAGTTGTTGGCCACAACTGCGGGGTTATCTTGTTCGGAACTGTCCAGTAAGGGATGGGTCCGGCCTTGTGTTGCAGGGGATCAGGAGTGATCCCCGGTACGGTGATCTAGGCCCCGTACTGTGACGGGCGGTACCCCAGTAGCCCTGCCATTGTATGGAATCCAATCTCCAATAAGTGCCGTACGAATTGATTGTGCCCAACTATGTTGGAATGTGAGATGTAAGCATTCCAGCTATTTCTGTATTTTATTTTAAAACCCTAGACCCTATTATAATACCACCGAATTTCTATCAAATGTTTTGGTTAGCGTAAGGTAAAAACTTACCCGTGTTTATTTGTGGAAAGTCTTACGTGATACCTTTTGTTTCAAATGATTTTAAAGTTAAACAACTTTAACTGATTTACTCACACCAGACCCATGTCTGACCCGGAGTTTATTTTGTTTTTCATAAACTCTTGGGTACTCAATTTTTATGAGTAGCCAAGTGATTAGGTTTGGATTAGCATGTGTTTTGGAAGCTGGAGCTGGAGACCAGACGTACTATCTATCTATATTCACTGTAGTGGCATTTTGGTGTTATGTTTTGAGTTGTATGGGTTGGGAAAACTCTTATGAATGTCTGATGTAATGGAGTAGTATTATTTTGTGTACTCTGATATGTAAAACCTATGTAAGGGATATATGTAATATTATATTTTGTTCGTTTCCGCTGTGAGATTCTGATGATTGTTGTTTCTTTTCTTTCTATCTTTCTATTTCTATCTCTTTCTTTTCTTATTGATGATACGTTTTTCTGTGGAATGAAAGACGGGTCGTCACATAGATTGTCCGATTGCACGAAGTTCCGAGCAGTTTTGTAAGTAATTGTGATCCAGTCTTCACTAGTCAGTTTTGGGAAGCACTACAGACAGCTTTGGGAACCAAGTTGAGTATAAGCACCGCATATCGCCCCTAAACTATTGGACAAACGGAAAGAGTTAACTGGGTTTTGGAAGATCTTTTGAGGGCACGTATTCTAGACTTTGGAGGCTCGTGGAGAATCACTTACATTTAGTAGAGTTCTTCTATAATAATAGCCATCAAGCAAGTATTGGCATCGCACCGTATGAAGCTTTGTATGGTCGTCCATGTAAATCGCCAGCATGTTGGATAGAAATCGAAGATCGGTTAGTGCTTGGCCCAGATATGATACGAGAAGCTTGAGAAAAAGTTGATATAATTAGAAAGAAGCAAAAAGAAGCCAAAAAGTAGACAGAAGAGTTATGCAGATCGAAGGCGTAGAAATGTGGAATTTTCATTTGGAGATTCAGTCTTTTTGAAAGTCTCTCCAATGAGAGGAGTAGTAGGATTTGGAAGAGCTGGAAAGTCAGCACCTTAATATATTCGACCTTTTCCGTTCTCAAAAGAATCGTCCCACTAGCTTATCGAGTACAATTGCCTGAAAGATTGTCTGGTGTACACAATGTTTTTCACGTATCACATTTGCGAAAGCATATATATGTGACCCAGAACAATTCATAGAAACAGCTGTCCAGGATGACTTGGAGATAGAACCAAACTTAGCGGTTATTAGAAAGTCCATTCAAACCATGGATCAAAATGAGAAATGATTAAGAAGGAAGGTTGTAAAGTTGGTAAAAATGTAATGGAATGGGGATTTTGATGATTGCACATGGGAAATAGAAGATAGAATGAGATAAGCATATCCCGAGTTTAGAATCGATGTATAGACTTTATCTATCATTTGAGTGTACTCACCGCATGTGGGGTAGTTGCTAATTGTGTATATTCCATCTTATCGAATATATATTTCCTTTTGAGCTATTTACTTCTTATCTAATTTCGAGGGCGAAATTCTTTTAAGTAAGGGAGAATGTAACGATCTAAAATTTAACCACTTCAAAATATAACGTTTAAAGTGATATTAAACATAAAATATAAAAGCTTTTATGATTCAAACAATATTAGATATGATTTGGAAATATAAAAATACATAAAAAAATAACACTTGCTTATATCAACAAAAGAGACAAAATCCTGATTTCAGAAAACTAAGTTTAATGGTTTAATAAATTATTTTAATTTATTTATGAGTGTTTATATTTTAAAATAACATTATACAAATTTATTTTTAAATTTGGTCTACATAAATAAATAGTATAACTAAAACGTCAAAATGTGACCGTAAAACATTTTGTCAAAAATCAACGTTTTGTCGATTTAAAGTTGTCATAACGTTGTTGCACCTTTATGTACACAATTTAATAAATATGTTAACATATAAAGATAGTTAACAATTAACTAAACAAGGGATTTTGGAGGCTCGTGGGAGAATCACTTACATTTAGTAGAGTTCGCCTATAATAATAGCCATCAAGCTAGTATCAGCATGGCATCGTATGAAGCTTTGTATGGTCGTCCATGTAAATCGCCAGCATGTTGGATAGAAACTGGAGATCAGTTAGTGCTTGGCCCAGATATGATACGAGAAGCTTCAGAAAAAGTTGATATAATTAGAAAGAAGCTAAAAGAAGCCCAAAGTAGACAGAAGAGTTATGTAGACCGAAGGCGTAGAAATCTGGAATTTTCAATTGGAGATTCAGTCTTTTTGAAAGTCTCTCCAATGAGAGTAGCAAGATTTGGAAGAGCTGGAAAGTTATCACCTCAATATATTGGACCTTTTCCCATTCTCGAAAAAATCATCCCACTAGCTTATCTAGTACAATTGCCTGATAGATTGTCTGGGGTACACAATATTTTTCATGTATCACATTTGCGAAAGCATATATATGACCCAGAACAAATCATAGAAACAACTGCCCAGGATGACTTGGAGATAGAACCATACTTAGAGGTTATTAGAAAGCCTATTCGAATCGTGGATCAAAATGAGAAATGATTAAGAAGGAAGGTTGTAAGGTTGGTAAAAATACAATGGAGTGGGGATGCTGATGATTGCACATGGGAAACAGAAGAAAAAATGAGAAAAGCATATCCCAAGTTTAGAATCGATGTATAGACTTTATCTATCATTTGAGTGTACTCATCGCATGTGGGGTAGTTGCTTATTGTGTATATTCCATCTTATCGAATATACATTTCCTTTTGAGCTATTTACTTCTTATCTAATTTCGAGGGCGATATTCTTTTAAGTAAGGGAGAATGTAACGATCTAAAATTTAACTACTTCAAAATATAATGTTTAAAGTGATATTAAACATAAAATATAAAAGTTTTATGATTCAAACAATATTAAGTAGGATTTGGAAATAGAAATATACATAAAAATATTAACACTTGCTTATATCGATAAAAGCGACAAAATCCTGATATCAGAAAACTAAGTTTAAATGGTTTAATAAATTATTTTAATTTATTTATGAGTGATTATATTTTTAAATAACATTATACAAATTTATTTTTAAATTTGGTCTATATAAATAAATAGTTTAACTAAAACATCAAAATGTGACCGTAAAACATTTTGTCAAAAATCAACGTTTTGTCGATTTGAAGTTGTCACAATATTGTTGCACTTTATGTACACAATTAATAAATACGTTAACATATAAAGATAGTTAACAATTAACTAAATAAGGTTACTTTTAATAATCACACTTAAATAATTCTAGAAAGTAATTAGCAAAAGTAAACTAAAAAGACAAAACACATGTCACATCACATGTGACATAAAGTAAAGATATATGATATAAAGTAAAGAAATATGACATAAAGTAAAGTAATCATTCTTATTCTTTACTTAACTCTTAAGTATTTAAATTTTGAAAGTGTGATGTGATGTGGATGGTAAGTTTGAATTAAATAATTTTACTTAATTCTTAAGGAAGGTAATTTAAGTAAAAACCCAAATCTATAATTTAATTAGTAATTTTTCTAGCTAAACAAATTTATAGAAATCATAACCACTTAGGAAAAATATCTAAAATAACCATAAATCAGAATCAACATATAATTTTGCATATAAAAATTTTAGGGCCAAAATTTTATTTAATTATTTTTAATAATTAAAATTAGAAGTAAACCCTTTTCTATTGGGAATTCACAAATATACATATAAATTTGTAAAATTATGAAATTAAAAACCCACTCTAGAATAATGTTTTATACATCTTCTCAAAATATTAGCTCAATTGGAGATCATAAATCACATTTCTACCCTTAATCTCTATCAGATTAATTTCATATAAATCCAATAATCATTATTTAATCATATAATGAAGCAATTAATCATAACATGGCACAAAACACAAAATAATTCAGAAATAATCATAATCCAAGTTCAAGAATATAAAAGAGAGATGGTTAACTATTATTCAACTTAGATTGGATAAAGAGATTGAGATTTGTAGTTGATTAATTCCCCTTAACTTTTTCCTTGAATGCATTAGATTTCCTCTTATATTCCTCTTGTTAATGGCAAGCCTCTATCTTTGATTTTATCATATTTAGTTGTATGAGAACGAAATGATAATGAGAGAGGTGGGTTAGGTTATAAAAATAAGGTTTTGCCCCTCTTATAATTCCTTTTCTTTTCTAGGTTTTAAACAATTTTATTACTTGATTACTTAAGATATGATTAATTTAATTATCAAATCTCATTCTCCTTATCACAACACATTATTATTTTTAATTTCTAATTAAATCTCCTAAATAATCTAAATTAAAATTAGGGGTGTTACAAAAGCAAAACAAAAATGAATAGTATATCGATACATGTAAAGGTGTTGTCAGAAATGTTAAAGTTGCCAGAATACGGCACTGTGGTGGCACCTCTATTTTTATAAATAAGAGTATTATGCTAAATATGAAGGGATCATAATACATTGAAACTTAGAAAGGAACACCTAATAAGTAAAGTTTTGAGTGTATTATATAGGTCGGGAGGATTTTTCACTAATGATAGACATATATACTTATAAAAGATAAGTCAATAGGACTCAAGGAGAGGCCAGGACAGAGTGGAGGAAGGGATTCCATGTTAGTTAAAGCCAAGGAGACAAAAGGGCTATTGATGTCGGGTAGGGATGCTAACACGAACGCACACAGAGAAAAGGTTAAGAAAGGTGTTCTACTTCCAGAAACTATAGTGGAAAGGCCAAGTAGTTCCAAATTAAACAAATGTTTAGAGGTTGTATGTGGGTTATTTTACGGTCTGACGCTGCATGTGGGTTTCTTTGCGGACTGCTATGGTAGGCAATAGTGGTATTAGATAAGAGAAACTTCTAAAGAATGAATTTAAAAGATACGGCGGTGGGCAATTCCAAGCAGTATCGGTTAAGAGACAAACCCTAACAGGAAGCTAGATAAATTCTGCATTGAGACGCAGTACCAAATATTAAATTAAGGTATATAAGAACTGTATGGTGTGTTGTGTCAAATATGTTAAAAGAATGCTATCAAGGCCCATTTTCCATATCCTTTAAATCGAAAATAATCCACACATGTCCAACTCTAGTTGCACAAAAAGACGGAATGTGAAGGGTAATAAGGATATAATACAAAAAAGAATCTCACACGAATGGAATAATATATAATATTGAACAAATATCTTTACATCGAAAAATTTTAAATACATATATAAGAGTCTAACCTAAATTCAACTGGGACAGTTGCCCTTACAATTGCTGAAAAATATCAAACTAAAACTAACAAAGCACAGCAGATAATAGAATATATCCATATGTCGATGAATATCTCCAGCTCTCCTCTGGAAACTCTAACCTTCTTCAACTAAACCTCAAACTACTCGGATCTGACTTGAGTATTGAAAATACCCTGATGAGGCCTGATAAATTATTGTGAGAAAAACGATAATAAATGATAATATCATATATCAGCCTTTAAATGAAATCCTTTGAAAACAAAGAGTATCTCATAAGACCACGCCCACGCATAAACACGGACGGGTTTTTAACTTATGATAACTTAAAACACTTTTATATATCAAAACATTTGATATTATTTCTAATGACATTCTTTGAAAACATTTGCAAATAACCTCATTAATCTTATCTGAAATGGTTACCAATAGAGCATTTCGAGGCTATTTATTATGCCAATATAAACGAAGCTGCAGGTTCTTATTAGAGAACGAATTTCCATACAAACGACCAGGTAAATGGACTACCTTCCGTTGGGTATACCTCTAGATGGTTGTCCCAAGGCACAGGACATCTGCCCTCTACCAACACAAGGCTGGCCTACCTCTGTAGCTAGATAGTACCGAATATGTCATCCCTTGTTCGTTACCGACCTTTAACCGAGTGTGCTATAGCATACAAACCACATTAATGTACATCCCCAACGTCGTAGCGAGAAGAAATATATCTAGAAGGGGATGATCTTATCCTAGGTGGGAATAACCCACTTAGCCTCGCCGCATCTAACCCTGTTTCGGTCATTTTCGGTTGATGAGGCTCGAGGCAATGATTACCTTTTCACATAGCACATATCACATCTCTGAATGCCACATTGCCATTTCCGTTGACTACTAATTGCCTTCCACAAAAATACAACCCTTAAACTCGTACGTCTCAAGGAGGGTGTTAAGCAAAGAGAAGTTACCTTCTCCACCACCATAGATGTATGTTTGTAAAAACCAATGTGCGTAATATTCAAAAATGCAATGTCAGACAAACATCCATACAAGTTGTACTGGAACATGACAAACTGAAGGCACTCTCTTACTACCACTAGCAGGGAGTAGTCCTTGAAATCCAAAAAAACTCCACAATGAGGAGACCACTGCAATAAATAACTCTATATTGGGAGCTACACAGAGCATGTCAACAAGCATTCCTCATGCTATAAAAATCCACGGTCTTCAATAATCGTCATCTTCAACATTTCTTCACATTCAATGTATACATTGGTTCGAAGTGGTTTTCGGATAGGAATCTCCTAAATCCAACCCCAGTTCTTCGAAATCCAATTATCGATAATAAAAAAGTGAATACGAGCATACAGGATTTATTAAGTCTCTTTTCACATTAATTCTTTTCGGATGATGTAGAAATCTCTTTCTTTTGACTTAGAATAATTCTAAGTAATCCATTATTTTTCTTTGGATAATATTTCAAATTTCTTCACTTAACTCTCGATCCAAATTCCTTAACTTTTAGGCGGGTCAAAGCAGTGTTATTTAAGACATCATTTACAATAAACCCTAAATCAATCTTAGCAACATTTTTGAGTAAATAGGATCATAGAAATCATTCTAATTTTACTCAACATCAATTTTCGTATTCAACAAGTGCTATGGGCTGTTTAATGGTGAAATCACCTTTTAAATTCCATGAAAAGGACGGGTTCCCTCTTTGAATTTTTAATACCAAGTATAAGAAGATTATCTCTATGCAATCCAGTGGTAATTTATTCTTTTTAGAGATTTCTTAAATTTTGGATAATACCGATCTTCTTTTTTCATAAACTTAATACAATTTTTTAGCATCCGGGCTTTCCTTTCGAACTGTTCCACCCCTCGCCTAAGAAAATAAAACATAGGCTAGGTAAATTCAGGGCACTGATTGCTCCATCCCCAACCTTAGTTATTGTTTTATCTTCCCAGATCTCACAGGTGGGACAAATGTACTAGTCGTTTCCGCATACTCAATTTTCAACTTTATTTTGGAATTGATTATAAAGATCACAAATTATCTTTTAAAAGCTTAATGTTTCTTTTAAAAACATTAACAATTGATTGCGGGAAAAATCGTTACGTTTAAACTCATATTAAAAATGTTATATAATTCGCAGCATAAAAGTACTACGGAAAGTGCTATATAAGCTTATTTGATTTGAACAACTTTTAAACATATAATAATTCATATTTTCCAATTAAAATCTATTTTAAACTATTTAAATGGATTTATCAAATTATTCCATATTTTCCATAATCAAAAATGTTCATTTAAACAGATTTTCTGTTATGGTCACTTAATTGCACTATCGTGATTTTTTTTAGAAAATTGATTTGGACTTAATTCAAAATCTACTCAAGGAAATTTTGATTTTCTTTCATCACTTAGAAGAAATGGATATAATAGTCTGGACTTTTCTATCTCGAATAATTCCGAGCTATATTCCACTCTATACATTCATTTGAATTTTTCGACGCGAAATCGCGAACTACCGTTGCGCGGCGCTTCTAGTTTTAATTTAATTTTCAATATTTGAAATAATCTATTCAAATTAGATTTTATCACTTATAAAATCATTAAAAATGATTTTTAATCAATATTTTCACTTTTTAAAGTATTTAAAATGTATTTTCAATATTCCAATATTATAATATTATTTTATACCTATTATTTTAATATTAAATTTAAAATTCCAATTTCAATTCTAGCTTCAAATTAAACTCAATTAAAACTTAGATTTCAAACTAATTTTAATTTAAACTTCAATTCAACCTTAATTTCACCTTTAATTTTTAAAATCAATTTCAATTTCAATTTCACTATTCATCTTAATTTTAATTTTAATTTAACATTCCTTTTTAATCTCGTTTCACTTCAAATTTCAAATTCTCTTTTATTTCTACTTTAATTTCAATTCTAATTGAAAAGAGACTTATTTTTCCAAAGTATCTTATATCACCAAAATTAGGTCTTTTTAACAAAGGGATCCCTTAATAAAAATGATTGAAATTTAATGTCCATATTAACATCACAACCATACAAACAACCATATGACATTGACATATTTAATATGGGTATAATACGATAAATGTCATAACATTACTATGGATTATCCAACATTCAAACAATTATTCAAGTATCCATATCATAAAACGGTGATTATCTATCATAGCTAATCAATTCAGTAATCAATATAAATTATATAGCGTTGAGAATTTTCTCACCTTCATATCCACTCTGTCAATCTTTTATGTGAGATACGCGTCTCTCGAACTAACGTGCTATTTCCAAATATCTTCGAATTCGCCGCTCCTTTCTTTTCATTTTATTTTCATTCTTTTATGTTTTTTATTTTTTTATTTTGGCATGGCCGCGGGCTTGAATGGAGGGTACGGCCTAAGGTGGAGTTGTATGGCTTTGGGTAGGCAGGTAGGTGGACTTTTGAGAGGGGGTAGGCTCGGCTTTGTGGTCAAGGGTTCGACCATGGGGTACTTGAGGGGTGTGCGTGGGGTTTTGTGATCGGATAGGTGGGGTATGTGGGGTGCACGTGTTATAGTGAGGGGGTAGAGGCGTGTAGGCTTGAGTAGAGGGGTTTAGGTGGAGGGTATGGCCAAGTAGAGATGCGTAAAGCTCGGGTTAGGTTGATTTTTAGGTGGAGGAAGAAAAATGAAGAAGTAGAGATGGAGTTTGTAGAATGAAAGTGAAGTGAAAAAAAGAGAGATTTAGGCTTTTATTTATAAGTGAAGAATCGAATAGTAAATGACATTAATACCCTCTTTATTTTTGGATTTAAATATACATTTTTTTATATGAAAGGAGAGACTGGATGGGTATTAAATGTGATTTTAAAAAGAGAAATGATTACTTAATATTGCTTAATTTAAATATACAAAAGGAGGGAAGACTTTTCATTGACTAGATATGCATTTATGGGTTTTAGGAAGTGTACAAGTTTAATAATAAGAGGTGTCACTATTTTGTGGTTCGTAAATATTTTAATACGTAAGTTTGCTCCTTTTCCATGCTTATATATACCATCTCATTAATGAGATATGATATAAAGAAATGATGTGGTTTATTAAAGTTTTAATTAAATTCAAATTTATTAAATCATGTTTTTTAATTAATTTATTTAATTTAACTTTTCAAAAGTAAACTTCTTTTGTCTTTTAGTGCTAAATGTAAAGTGTTTTTAAAAGTTTGTAAAATTGTATTTATGCATATGTGTATGTTAGAAAATGTATCAAGTTGCAACAACTTGACGACAACTTGTTTTGGTTGAAAACGGTGTTTTTGTTGACAAATTTTACATTCAAAATTTGACATTTTATTGAGCTATATATTGAAGTAAACCAAACTTTAAAATGAACTTTTTACTTATTTAAATAAATTCAAACATGTCTCTTTAATTTTAAAATCATATTTAATTAATATCAAAATCTCTAATTTTACAGTGTATGTAAAACTGACAAAATGCGACAAAATTTGGTTATTTTTATAAAAAGATTATTAACATATTATTTTTAAATATATTAATACACTTTTATTATCTTTATTAGATGTTTTAAAAAAGATTTAACTTATCAAATGAATATTCAAACCTATTTATTTAAGCCTTTATTTATTTTTAACAAAACTTAACTTTTGTTGATTTGTTCTAAAATTCAAATTTATACCTTTTAAATTATTAACTAAAAGAATAAATAATTTCTTCATTATTATCTATTATATTTAACATAATTAATTAAGTTTTAAACCTTTTTAAATTTAAAATTAATGAAATCTGTCATTTTCGAAGTAGCAAAATTACAGGTCGTCGCAAATGATTTATAGATCCGAGAAGAATTTATATGGAAAACCAGGCAGGTCTGCGCAGGGAGCATAGTATTTTATACTTAGATTCAAAAACAATCTAATGCAGGACACGGGTGGGGTCTGCGCAGGGTGTGTAGTAGTAAAGAAAATCTACATGGGAAGCATTTAATTAAAGACATAAATAAGAAATAATTTGCATCAGAAGTTTAAAGTGTTGCACATATGACTGGTTAAATCGTGAGGGTGGAACCTAATCTGTGCAGTGTAGGTTGATCTCACCATATGTTTGTTTTTCGAACAGTATTATTCACACAAAACTTTATGTCCGACTCGTGTTTTTATTTTGTTTTCCTCATGAACTCATGGGTACTCATTGAGTAAGCTGAGTATATGTGCATAGGCAGTTTGGAATAATGGCCATAGTACGAGGAGTGAAGATGGAGCAAGTGGCTTTTAGCTAATAATAATTGTTTCGGCTATACGATGGGATGTGGGTCGCATCTTCATATGTGGACTGACTCTTTATTATGTTATTTTCTATTATTTTTAACCCCTGCATAGGCACGTTATTTGGGAAAATGTTGACTGAAGTACTTATAAAGGATATTCAAAAGAAATTGTTGTGTGATGAACAATTAGTTGCCATGTTTACTAATATGTATATTCATATTATGCTTTCAACGCCAAAAGATAATTTTGGTAATGACTGCAGCATCGTCGACATTTATCTTTGAGTTTAAAGTGAGGGATGTCACAAATATATCATATACATAAACCAATGCCACATTGTTATATTCATGCAGCATAATTATACTCGAGCTAGTGTCAATCCCAACTCGTGGTTTTGTTACGTTTGTAACATCATCAAACTAAGGTGATTTTGATAGGATGATTAAGTTTGGATGCTTTTCTATTACTTTGGTTGATCAGATGATTTATGGCACTAGGATTAATGTTTTTTTGTTACTAGCACTATAGTTTTAAAGTATGGTGGTCATACCATCGAGTCAATATTTTGCTATTTTGTCCATATCACTTAGGGTGATGGAGTTTTAGACATGAAGCTGAATTTAGTGGAGATAAAGATTAGGTACTCTACTTAAAGTGGGATAACAAGGATATCTTGTATTTTGGGTAGTTTTGATTGTACAGTGGTTGCCTTGTATATTTTGGTATTTTGTGATGTCATGTGTAAATAGTTATTATGTATGAATGTGTGTATGTAGGATGCCTTTTCTTTTCACTATGATATTATCTGGAATCGTTAATTATATATGCTCTGATAACTAATTTATTGGAACTCGTGTATTTTACCTTGGGTCTAGATGAGATACGTATTACTTCACATGTGATCGGCTATTGTAACGAATCTTTGTTAAAACCAGAGCGGTGTATACGAGAGATTACTCTATGCATTTCCTTTGATTCGAACTATCAAATGGCAAACTTGCTGTGGTAGTTTGGTTACTAGATCCGGGTGTCACAATTAGGCTGGTATTCAAACTAAGATTTGAAAATTAAAAAATATATTTAAATTAGGAAGTTAAGTTTAAAATATAAAATAAAATCTATAGAGTTATAAAATAAATTTTCAATTTTCAATTTTTTTAAGAAACTAAATATTTATAATAAAATTATAATATTTTTATTAATATGAGTAATTGAATTAAATTGAAAAATTCAATAAGTGTTAAATAATTAAAAATATACGTACTTGATATATGTATGTAACTATAGCTATTATAGTTGTGCATTTTTCCTAAGATTGTTTAAAATAAACAAATTAAAAAATAATAATTAATTAAAGTATTTAATTAAGTAAAAAAATTACTAAATAAATAATTATATAAAAGCTAATTAATGTGTGTGTGTATTGATATTTACATATAAATAAAACTATAAATGTTATACTTTGTTAGTTATCTTAAATAATTTAAGTTGAATAATGTAAAAAAATTTGAAATAAAATTTAATGAAATTGGTTAACTAAACTAAGAAAGATGACAGTGAAAACATCAATCGGTAGTTTCAAAACATGAATGTTCAACTGGAGAGAGCAATTCAGTAGGAAATGAAGGACATAAAGCAAAAGGCAAAATGTGACTGGCTGCTCTTAAGGGATGAGGCAACTGCTTTATTCTCAACAAAAATGTCAAATAAGAGGTGTTTATAGAGTTAGGGAAATAGTGTTTCACTTAATAGTGAGTTGTGTAATAGCCAAGTTGAGTTTGTGATCAAGGATGTAGATTTCTACATTGAATTATTTAACCAAAACTAGCAAAAAGCTATGTAAAAAGTAATTTGCAAGTCAATTATAACAGATTATAGACATGACTTCCTAAATGAAAGCATTGAAATGGATAAAATTAAGGGGGTTATTTTCAGTATCAAAGATTATTTTGCTCCAAGTCTTGATGTTTTCAACTCTAAATTCTATAAAGTTCGTTGGGAAAGCATCAAGGAATTGTTAAATGACATAGTCAATCATGAAATATTTTAATTTTCTAATATGAAGTGTAAAACATAATTTTGGAGATGATTTTTTTAATTTCATATTTTTTCAAATTAATAGGAATATTTTATGAATTTCCTAAGGGAGAAAAGGAATTTATTTCAGGCTTTGGTTATTAAAAATAATTAATAATGATTTTGGCCCTGAAATTTTTATATGTTAAAGAATATGTTAATTCTGATTTTTAGTGAATTTTGGGGATTTTTCCGAAGATTATGATTTTATATGAATTTATTATGCTAGAAAAGCTTATGATAATTTTAAATAATTATTGATTATAATGGGTGCAAAAATTATTTTGAGGATAAAAATTGGGTTGGCAGCTATTTCTAAAAGGAAAGTTTCTTAAAGTTATTTCTAACCAATAAAAAATTGACAAAGATCTAGAATTGTGAAAAGATATTGCTTATTTAAATAAATCAGTTTCAATGTTATTTACAAGAATGCCCTGTTGTTGATAGTTGATGTTGCAGTCCGTCCATGACGCATCCATGAAGGTCGACATTAATGTGAATGGAGGCATACGATATTGATGTAAGTTGGTATGAAATTGACCTATTTAGGTTAAAATGAGGTTCGACGTCCCCTATTCAATGCGACATTTATCAACCCGTCATGCCGCATATTTGCATCAAGGTTTTAAACAATGCTGCCACCAACGGTTTTCGATAATAAACTACTTTGTGATGTTGATGCTACAATCCTTTAGTTTTGTTATTAAACTATTTACATCACTATTGCAGCTATATTTTTGGCGTCACTATGATGCTACATATCGTCTGTTTTAATAACTATGGTTTTAAGGTGGTGATGCCGCCAATCATACTTTCAATATTGATTGTTTTATGGCAATGATATTGTTATATCATGGGTTCGATAACCTTAGTTATGGTATAGTAGCCTTTGTTTTTGTAGAACCAAATATAAATGTTTAATGAAAACTATGATTTGAAAGTATGTTATTCGAAGAATCCAATAGGTTCCTAGTGATCCCATTGTTATCCCATTTTTTGGTCAAAACTGGAATATCAACAAACTGGCAAGGAATGATGGATGTCGGGATTGAAAATCGATTGGAAGCGAGGCAAGAGTTCATTCGGTATTCGAACTCCACCAGGTTCATTCGGCATTCTCGGATCCGAAGGCTCATTCGGCATTCTCGAATATGAAGGGATCATTCGGCATTCTATAAGCTCCATTCGGTAGTACCCTCACCGAACCACCACCTCTCCACGCCACTGCCGAATCACCCCTGCCTCCATTCCACTGCCGAATCACCCTTGTCTCCACTACCTACCGAACCAACCATACCGAACCAGCTGCCGGACTAACTACTGCCGAACCAACCTCCTCTACCTACCATACTACCGAACCAACCACCGGTCCAGCTCCATCTCCACGCTACCACCGGTCCAACCTACCACTGAACCCCTATCTCCACTACCTGCCGAATCACCCATGTTACCACTCACCGCCGAACCAAGACGCTGCCGAACCAGAATGCTGCAAGGCCAGATTGCATCAGCCCAAGCCCACCAGCAGCTATATACATCCAAGACCTCCGCCCCCAGCCTCACTCTATAAATAGAGGGGCAGGGGTACAACAATGAGAAGGAAGTTTGAGAGCTCAAACCTGGAAGGAACTTTCAAACAACTTTCATACACTTGTACTACAAGCTTTGTACTCGTAATCGGATTGGAAAAGGAGAATAACATATAAAGTGGACGTAGGCACATTTTGGCCGAACCACTATAAATCTGTGTGTCTTTTACAGTTCAGTCCCTGCTTTTTACGTATTTGCATAAACCACTTAAATCATTACGAACAACATAAAATCAACTAAATCATACGACTTGGAGTTGTTTGCCCATCTTTCGTGCAAACGTATTCGGGTTATTTGCTGAGATCTGTGATTTGTGTTTGAATATCGCTGATTTATATTCATACACTGGTGTTTTCACGGTATTGGGTGTTTGTGACCATTTTTTACGCAAACATTTTGGTGCTTTCACTGAGAAGGACCAGCACCCGCTACATCGGATAGAAGTTTGGATTTGGAAGACAATGACTAGGCAAAACAGTAGAAGGCTAAGGGCTGAGAGAAGCCAACAAGGAGGAAGTCAACAAGCATCCTCCAGAGGTGAGGAAGGACCGGCTTCGATCTACATAACCCGGGATGAAATGGAAGCCATAACAAATTCACTGCAAGAGAGGTTGTTGAAAAGTCAACAGGAAATGATGCAAACTTTCTTGGAGCAAATGAGAGCTGCAGGGATGCAGAACTTAGGAACAACTACAACGGCTGTGGATGCAGGACAAGAAGCTAGGGTTACGGAACCCAATGAAGGACAGGATACGGAGCCAGGTAGCAATCAACAAGGGCTTGGGGGCAGGCCCACAGGATTCAACATAGGAGAACCTTTGGAAGGAGTTCAACAGGCTAGAACCAACGTTGCTACTAACGAGCTACACGAAGAGTATGTACCGGAGTTCCCTCGGGGGCAACCCCCGACAGACAACGGTGGATTGGTAGATATAATCAGGAAGACTGTGCGAGGTGGTTTGACCAACGAAGACTTGGAAGGAGTAAACAGGAGTCCGTTCACTCGGGAAATAAGGATGGCTCAGAATCCACCTAAGTTCAAGCTACCTAGCGTGGAGGTATACAATGGCAAGGAAGACCCTACGGATCACTTGATGAGATACACCAGACACATGGAGGTGCTGGGGGCATCAGAGGAGGTGATGGCCCGATGCTTCCCTTTGTACTTGACGGACTTAGCTGCGATGTGGTTCAGGCAGCTGGAAGAAGGATCTATCAGGACTTGGAGGGAATTGGTGGAAAGGTTTTTGGGACAGTTTCGGGTTCATGTCAAGACACCGAAGAACGTGATGACATTGACATCGGTAAGGCAAAGGATGGATGAATCGCTTAGAGCTTTTCTAACTCGATTCAGTGCCGCAGTTGCTTCGGTGGATCGGCCCGATCCATCGATGGTTTTAATGGCAGCAGTATCAGGAGTCAGGGAGAACTCGGATTTCAAGGTATCTCTGATACGAGATCCCCCACGGAATCTCGACGAATTCTTTCATGAGGCAGAAAGGTTCCTTCGACAAGAAGATGCGAGTACGGATTTAAAATCGAAAAAGGTTAATGCAGTTGAGGTGGGAGGACCATCCAGCAATGGTTCGGATAAAGACAAAGGAAAAAGGAAGTTGGACGGTGATTCTGGAAATGCTAGGAAGCAATGGAAGGATCCAAAGTTTTCCACATACACAGGATTGAACGAGACACTGGAGCGGATATACCTGGATACTCGAAATCGCCTTCACTACCGGAGGCCGGCTAGGAGAGAACCAACAGAACGGGAAAGGACATCGGGAAGGCACTGTCTCTTCCATGATTTGGATGGACACGACACCAACAGCTGCAGGCACTTAAAGGACATAATTGAGGAGCATGTGAGGAATGGACAGCTGCCACAATATGTTGGACCTCGGAATGCAACAGCGAGGCAGGAGCAACCGCCGCCTGCCTCAAGCTACGATGGTGGGAGGCCCAGGAATGATGGTCGGTTGATCGTCCCTTGACCAGGTTAACATGAAATAAGTAGCAAACTATTGGCAAGCAACCAAGTCATTTACACATGTACGGGGACGGAGATGGCCCCTAGGCATGCTCTGAATGATAATAAGCTGCGATGCTATGGTTTGTGAAATTTATCTTTTGCTTTTGGATTGGACAGTGCTTTTCTTTTTGGTTTTCGGTTTTGGATCTTGGATTGAGCTCCTGGTTTTTCTCGCCTTTTGATTTGGATTTTCCTCTGGATGATTATTTTCAACTTTGGATGCTGATTTGGATTTCTAGTTTTCTGGTTTTGGATTTGGATTTTGAATTTGGATTCTGGATTTGGATCTTCGGATTTGGATTCTGGATTTGGATTTTGGATTTGGATTTGGATTTTGGATTGGATTTTGATTGGATTTTTATCTGATTTTTGATAAACGGTCGTCGGGTATGGATTATGCCTGGCAAGGGGTGAGTCGCTTTGCCCGAACGTGGTAAATTGACTCATTCAGGTCGTCGAGTATGGACTATGCTCGGCAAGGGTCCGGAGTGACCAGGATTCGGCCTAGGACTTAGGCCCTATATTATCAATTGTTATTTTCAGGTCGTCGAGTATGGACTATGCTCGGCAAGGGTCCGGAGAGACCAGGATTCGGCTTAGGACTTAAGCCATGGCATTGTACAGTGCCCAGGGACACTGGGCCAAGGTCGTCAAGTGTGGATTACGCTTGGCAAGAACTCGGAGAGGTTAGCTCAACGTCCAGGGACACTGGACCAAGATCGTCAAGTGTGAATTGCGCTTGGCAAGAACCCAGAGAGGTTAGCTCAACATCCAGGGACACTGGACCAAGGTCGTCATGTGTGGATTACACTCAACAAGAACACGAGGAGGCTAGCTTAACGTCTAGGGACACTGGATCACGACCGTCAGGTGTGGATTGCGCTTGGCAAGAGCCTGGAGAGGTTATGGATTTGGATATCGACCCAGAGAGGTCCTGGATTCGGTTATTGGCTATTGGATAAGGATGGTTTGGGGCTCGGTTGTCGAGTTCGGATGGACATGGAATTGGCTCAAGCTTTGGTTATTGGATTTGGAATTGGATATCGACTCGGAGCAGTCAAGGATGATCTACTCTGCCGATATGGCTATGGACCTTGGATATTGGATTCGAAACTATTCAAAACACGCCTTGTTATCACAAGGCATGTTTTGGGGGGCAAAGTGTTATCCCATTTTTTGGTCAAAATTGGAATATCAACAAACTGGCAAGGAATGATGGATGTCGGGATTGAAAATCGATTGGAAGCGAGGCAAGAGTTCGTTCGGTATTCGAACTCCACCAGGTTCATTTGGCATTCTCGGATCCGAAGGCTCATTCGGCATTCTCGAATATGAAGGGATCATTCGGCATTCTATAAGCTCCATTCGGTAGTACCCTCACCGAACCACCACCTCTCCACGCCACTGCCGAATCACCCCTGCCTCCATTCCACTGCCGAATCACCCTTGTCTCCACTACCTACCGAACCAACCATACCGAACCAGCTGCCGGACTAACTATTGCCGAACCAACCTCCTCTACCTACCATACTACCGAACCAACCACCGGTCCAGCTCCATCTCCACGCTACCACCGGTCCAACCTACCACCGAACCCCTATCTCCACTACCTGCTGAATCACCCATGTTACCACTCACCGCCGAACCAAGACGCTGCCGAACCAGAATGCTGCAAGGCCAGATTGCATCAGCCCAAGCCCACCAGCAGCTATATACATCCAAGACCTCCGCCCCCAGCCTCACTCTATAAATAGAGGGGCAGGGGTACAACAATGAGAAGGAAGTTTGAGAGCTCAAACCTGGAAGGAACTTTCAAACAACTTTCATACACTTGTACTACAAGCTTTGTACTCGTAATCGGATTGGAAAAGGAAAATAACATATAAAGTGGACGTAGGAACATTTTGGCCGAACCACTATAAATCTGTGTGTCTTTACAGTTCAGTCCCTGCTTTTTACGTATTTGCATAAACCACCTAAATCATTACGAACAACATAAAATCAACTAAATCATACGACTTGGAGTTGTTTGCCCATCTTTTGTGCAAACGTATTTGGGTTATTTGCTGAGATCTGTGATTTGTGTTTGAATATCGCTGATTTATATTCATACACAGGTGCTTTCACGGTATTGGGTGTTTGTGACCATTTTTTACGCAAACACCCATGAAAACTATGATTTGAAAGTATGGTATTGGAAGAATCCATTAGGTTCATAGTGATCCCATGAAAACTATGATATGAGGTATGTATTGGAGAGTTCCAATAGGTTCATAGTGATCCCATGAAAAGTATTATTGGAGACTGTTATTGGTGATCCTATGGAAACTATGATTTCGAAAAGGTGGTCCTTAACAACTTAATAGGTTACTAGTCAATCCATGAAAACTAATATGTTCATAGTGACTCTAGGAAAACTATTCATTGAGACAGATAGTTAGTTTTGTAAAAGGATGAACTTAGGGTAGATATAACGTGATGTTGAAAGATGTGTCAGACTTACCTACATTGCATTCTTGCATATGATTATGTTATTATGTTTTAACCATTATGGATGCAGAAGCACAGTATATAGTTGAAATGTTGATTAAGATACTAATGAGGGGTAAACCCATTCCTCTTAGCGGTGTGGTCTCACTAGGTATCTCCTTAGTTCGAGATAGAAGGTTATCATTCACACTGACTGTTTATCTAACCCGAAGTTTTTGTTTTTTACCTTAAAACTTTCCGTTTCTCATTTGAATTGGTCGGGAGTAAGGGTTTTCAGGATACCACCAAGATGAATATGCTTCTGAAGACGTGCATGAGACAATCTAGCTATTTAGGAGTTCTTATCTAAGCCACTTGTTATTTGATTTTGTTTGTATGGATGTAATGGCAAGTTGTATAACTGCCACATGTTGGACTCTGATCAACCAAGGGTCATCTTCATATGTCGATCTTGAAGTACTTTGTATTATATTTTCTTTGAATGTGGGATTGCAAATGAGATTATGTAATGAATATGAAATGTTATTTATGAAATGAAAGTGTAAGTTTTCTATTAAATTGTGTTTAAAAAATTTCATATTCATGTGCTTTTGATTATTGATATGCATATTTTTTCACTAGAAATCAATATATGGATTACTGCAGCATCCATAACACTTAGTTTTGAACCTCAAAGTGAGGGATGTTACAAGTTGGTACCATAGCATAGGTTTATATAACACTTAAAAGATTAAAGGATTTTTGAAAACATAATCCTAATGAATCAGGGAATAAGATTGGTGTTTGGGATAATGCTATAGTAACATACTTGTATTTGCAATATATGAGTTTGTATTATCCCCTCTCCCTTAGACCATTCTTCTGTATCTTATTAAGGCTCCTATGTAGATTACGAGAAAGCAAGACATGGAAGCAGGAAACGAAAGAATGAACCTTGGTGGAGGAAGCATTACAACCAATGGAAATGTTCGACTAAATACTAGAAGGAACCAAGGTCAATAGGAAAATGCAAATCAAAATGCAAATGCTAATGTAAGTGCTGGAACTCCATAGGTTGATATGGGGACTATCTGTCAGTTTTTCATCAACTTAATGCTGGAGCAGTTGTAGGAGTAGCCCGGGGAATTACTGCAAGTGCCGAAGGAATTAATCCCCTTGGTGCCGGTTGGTAATAACATGCTAAACTGAATCGAGATTATACCAATCTTAGAGGAAAGTCTTTTCTTGAAACTAAAGATATTGTTAAAGAGGAAAATTGGTTGTTGCATTATAAGAGAATCTTTACTGACCTAGGATTGAATGATGATCAGAAGAGGAGATGGGCATCGAGGCAGTTGCAAGGAGCTGCTTTGTACTTGTAAAACAAAGCGACCATTGGAGTGCTAGAAGAAGAACTGACTTGGGTTGAATTTCGAAGGAGATTCAAAGAGAGATTATTATTTGAAGTAGCTAAGTTAGCCTTAGGAAATTTATGGACTGGAGCAAGGGGACATGTTGGTTATAGAATATGCTACGAAGATTAATGAGCCGTATGCGTATTAGTATGCTATCATTAACACTATGATTAAGCGAATGAGAAGTTTATCCGAGGTTTAAATCCGAAGATTGATAAAGTGACTCTACCACATCTTCGAGATCTGAGTAATGTAATGGTGGAAATGACTATAACAAATGAGAAGATGCTTGCGACTTTTGGGTAAGAGAAGTCAATGGAGAATTGGGGTTTCAGGGTAAGAAGACTTCAAGAAGAAGGGAGCTTAAAAGGGTAGAGCTTCGAAGAAAGAAAAATCTAATCTTGTTTGCTCTAAGTGCGATAAGAAAGGACATTTTGCACATGAGTTCCAAACTAATAAGGGAAAGGAGGTTTCGAAAGAGAAAGATGTAATGTGTTTCAACTGCAATCAGATGGGGCACTACAAGATTCAATGTCCAAAGCCAGCTAGAGTTGATAAAGGAAAGGTATTGGAGTTGGAACCATCATCTTCTACACCGACTGCTACCGAGAAAGGAAAGTCTATGATGGAAGGTATGCTTTTGATTCAGAGCATACCAGTTAGAGTATTACTTAATACGGGTGCATCATATTCTTTTATCTCTTATTGCTTGGTAGATAAGTTAGATCTAAAACCATCAGACC
The DNA here is from genome assembly GCA_030765085.1 of Allium cepa. Taxonomy (NCBI): domain Eukaryota; kingdom Viridiplantae; phylum Streptophyta; class Magnoliopsida; order Asparagales; family Amaryllidaceae; genus Allium; species Allium cepa. Next base: position 308,787,485 of record CM060944.1, on the reverse strand, counting down.
TCGTCACTTCCTTATGGGTAGCTAACCCAGTAGGAGGGTATGCAACTCTTAGGATGAAATGTGATCATTTAGAATTTGATTTGCTAGGTTATACTTTTTCATGCAATTTGTTTGTGTTTGATTTTGTGGGTTTGGGGTAATTTTGGGTATGGATTGGTTAAGCGGATATGTTGTTAGGGTATTTTCCCAGGACTGGAAAATATCATTGACACATCCAGATAGTAGTGACCGAATTGTATACTCAGTTGAGAATTAGAGTTCAAAAATTTTTATTATGTTGGGTGCAATAGAAGTAGAAGACGAAATAAATCGGGTTTATATTGTAAAAGAATTTGCAGATGTTTTTGAGCCTATTATAAGACTACCACCATAATGAGCTATTGAATTATGAATAGATCTTGTACCTGGAGCTGATCCCATTAGTAGACTACCTAGCAGGATGACCCCTACGAGATAAAGGAGTTAAAGATGTATTTAGTGGACTTAGAAGGAAAGAATTTTATTAGACCAAGCAGTTCGTCTTAGGAAGCGGCTGCGGTGTCTGTAAGGAAATGGGATGGGTCACTAAGACTGTGTGTTGATTATCATAAGTTAAATGAGAAGATGATAAGTAGAGCTAAAGTATTTTCCCTACTGGATTGGCGACAGGGTTCCATCAATTGAGGGTAACTGAGGATAGTATCCTTTAACGGCATTTCGAATAAGATATGGTTCATCAAGTGGTTAGTAATGCAATTCAAGTTAATTAATGTGCCTGCTTTCTTTGTGGACTTGATGAACTGTATTTTCGAGAGCAGTTGGATAGGTTTTCATTAGTTTTCATTGATGACATCTTAGTATATGCTACAAATGAGAGAGATCATGAGATTCATCATAGAATAGTGCTTGAGATATTGATGCAGCATCAACTAAAAGCGAAGTTTTTGAAGTGTCATTTTTGGAAAAAATATGTGAAATTTCTTGGTCATTTAGTTCTAGAAAAAGGTTTATTGGTGGATTCAGCTAAGATTGAAGCTGTAGATAATTGAAAGAGACCCAAGAAGGTGACCGAAATAAGAAGTTTTCTTGGAATAGCTGGCTATTGCTGGAGATTTATTAAGGATTTCTCCCAGATACCAGCATCCATGACTAAACTAACCAGAAAGGACGTAAAGTTTGTTTGGTTTGATAAATGTGAGAAAGCATCCCTTAAGTTAAAGCATTTGTTGACTAATGTGCCCAGGTTAGTTGTGCCAGATGGTAATCGGGATTTGTTGGTGTATACAGTTGCATGTGGAATAGGATTAAGAGCCGTGCTGATGTAAAAAGGTAAAGTAATTGCCTATGCTTTTTGACAACTCAGACCACATGAAGTTAGGTAACCGACTCATGATTTGGAGTTAGCAGCAATGATATTTGCTTTGAAGGTATGGAGACACTACCTCTTAGGGTAAAGATTCGAATTGTTTATGGGTCATAAGTTATTGCAGTATTTATTCTTTTAGAAGGAGTTGAATATGAGACGGCAGAGATAGCTGGAGTTTTTGGCACCTTATGATTTCGGCATTGATTATACGCTAGGGAAGGAAATAAAGTTGCTGATGCACTTAATAGAAAACATCAGAATTTGGTGTTAGTTATGTCGGTAGAATGGAAGGATTAGGAGGCTTTGACTACTCGTGTTGTGTAGTTAAGGTAAACTGCTAGTTCTAGTCAGAGTACCACCATATTGTCATGTTTAGAAGTTCGACCAATATCGATCAAAAGGATTTCTTCTAAGAAAAAAGATGATCTATTGCTCATCTAAAGTTGCAAAAGATTGGAAACTGAAACTAACATTGATGATATAAAGGATTTTAGTCTTGACTAGAGTAAACGGTTAAGGAAGAAGGGATAGTTATGTATTCTAGACATTAGCGACCTAAGGAAGGAAATTCTTAGGGAATGTCGTCAATAAAAGTTTACCATTCATCCTGGAGGAACTAAGATGTATCAGGATATAAAGAGAAGTTTCTTTAAGGAAGGTATGAAAATGGATGTAGGCTTTTGGGTGAAGCAATATGTAAATTACCAACAAGTAAAAGCCAAACATCAAAAGCCAAGTGGATTGCTTCAGCCCTTAGATATACCAGTTTGGAAGTGGGATTCAATACCGTGGATTTTATTAATGAGTTTCCAAGGTCGAAAAGGGAAAATGAAAGTATATAGGTCATTCTAGATAGATTAACCAAGAGCGCACATTTTGTTCCCGTTAAGTCAACCAGGATGGCATCTGTATTGGCTAAGTTATTTATGAAGAATATTGTCAGACTGCATGGGATTCCTAGTAGTATAGTCAATGACAAAGATGCTTTGTTTACTAGTGAATTCTAGGATAGTCTACAGGAAGTGTAACATATAAGCTTATGATGATACCGCTTATCATCCACGAATGGATGAGCAGGTAAAGAGAGTCAATAAGGTACTTGAAGATTTGTTAAGAGCTTGTGTACTAGAATTTGGTGGGTTATGGACATTTGCACTTAGTTGAGTTTTCCTATAATAATAGTCTTCAGACTAGTATAGGAATGACACCTTTCAAAGCTTTGTATGGATAGTCATGCAAATCACCAACACATTGGTTAGAGACCGAAAACAGGTTGGTCTTTGCCCTGATATGGCCAGAGAAGCGATAGAGAAGAATGAGTTAATTTGAATTAGGATGAGGGAAGCTCGGTCTAGGTAGAAAATTTATGCAAATAAGACATGTAAGGATCTAGAGTTCTAAGTTGGAGATTATGTTTTCATTAAAGTATCACCGATGAAGTGCGTGGTACGGTTTGGAAAGTCGAGGAAATTGGCACTAAAATATGTTAGACCGTTCCCTATTGTAGAGAGGATTGGGAAACTCACGTATCGAGTAGAGTTACCGAGTAGTTTAGTAGGAGTCCACAATGTTTTCAAATTTCTCATCTTAGAAAGCATGTGCATGATCCAAAGACTATGTAATATCCCCCATCTTGAGGCGGGAAACTAACCGCTACAGATGTTGTAGTCATCTAATGTATTAATTTACAGTGACAAAATGCGGTAATATTAATAGTATCCATAATACCAGAAGCATAAGAATATGAATATTTCAAACACAATTTCAAAACAACTATTCTCATTACACTTCAAATCAGCATTTCAAATTCAATACATAATCCCATAATGTTGCCCAGGTTCATATAAAATATAGTTATTACAAAATACGCCAGGAGTGACATATGAAGATGCCCTCTTGGATGATCAGAGTTACTAAGTAGACGGTTATAACATCTGCCATACAAATTCAATCACAGCGGAATAAACAAATATATAATCTTCTACATAGCCAATCTTTGCCTTTTGCACGTCTTCGAAAGCTTTATTCACCAAAATCTACTAAACATGATAATCTTAACTCTTAACCTACTCAAATTAAATTTTGAACACTCAAGAGTTTAAGGAGAAAATATAAACTTCAAGCTAGACAAAAAGCCTGGTGTGCATAATAATATGACATCTCGATTTATTAATATTAAGTGAGACCACGCCACCTCACGGATCGGGTTTTCCTCTCACTAATAGCCTTTAAAAGCATATCTTTTGCAAATCAAATCCTATAACCAAACTGGTTATAAAATGTTGGCGACTCATAAAACATATATGGCGACATGTGTCTTCGTAAAAATGCGGAACTTATGCACATCGACTTGCCCACCTCAAGGACCATCTCTCTATCTTTGTTACTATAACCTTGATGAGGATTAAAACTAACCATTTCATGCCAAACACATTGATATTATATGCATTGCTTTATTCTGCGTCGATGATTGTGTGTTGCGGCAAGATGCGGCTCGATGTGGCCTATGTCACCATGGCAGGATGGTAAATAACTTAAAAACTGTAAAATTAATATTGTGTTTTCGTTCCACCGAAACTCTATAATTTGTCAAGATCCCATTAGCTAGCAAAATTGTAAAAATTTCCTTTACTGAAAATCTACCGCTTGACATAATTCTCAATACCAAACATTTCTACAAAATACCCCATATTATAAACATTTGAATTAAACATATAAGCCTTTTTTGGCTCAAATAATTTATTTAGCATTCCTAACCACTTAGAAAATATCCCCAAAAATCAAATTAAATCATATTAATCATTCTCAATGACATATAAAAATTTCAAAGCCAAAAACTTATTTTAATTATTTTTAATAATTAAAACTCGAATTCACCAATTTCTTCACCTGAAAAATTCATATAAAATCCACACTTTCTTGGAAAATTATGAAAATAAAAACCCACTTCTAAAATGATATTTCTTACGTAATATTAAAATCACAATTCTTTTGGGTGTCACATGATAGGTAGCCCAACTCAAATGTATATCTAAATTTCATTTTTAAATTCTAAAAAATCTCCAACAGGCATATAATCATTCAAACTTCTAAAACGTGGCATAATTCTTGCAAAAAGAAACGGATTTATACTTAAAGCCAAAGGCAATTTTAAAATGTTAGATGTTTATTTATTATTCATCCTGATTTAGATGAGCAAGAAGAGATTTGGTGTAGACTTGATGTCTTTAGCTTTGATTCGTTAATCTCTTAGTTTCCTTCTTGTTTTCTTTTTGCTATGGCCAACCTTTCTCTATGTTTAGTTTTTGTGTGTGTAAATGAATGAAAGAAATGAAGATAGAAGGGTTTAAAGTGTAGGAATGAAGGCTATTCTCGTTTTCCCCTTATTATTTTCCTCCTTCTTACTTGAACCTTTTATTGCTTTAATTGGTTTATTAACTAAGGCATGACCTAAACTTTGTTATCAAATCTCAATTTTCGTATCCCTTTACATTATTCTATTTAATTTATCTAATTAAATTTTCTAAATGATGTTAGTCAAAATTAAAGTCATTATCAATTGTCGTTGCTCCGACTGCATTGGAATTTTTAGTAATGGAACCAGATATGACTTTTGTGAGACAACCAGTTCGTATTGTGACCAGAGATGAGAAGAGGTAAAGAAACAAGATAGTCAGATTAGTGAAAGTCCAGTGGAGTGACGACGAGAAAGACTGTACTTAGAAAACAGAACATGATTAGGGATACTTATCCTGAACTGTTATGATGGTATGTTCTATATTTGTTGTATATAGACTTTGTAGCTGGTAGGATACTAGCATTGTGTGCATGTTTCATATGCTGTTATGTAGTCCTTACTTGAATTTTAAGGACGAAATTCTTTAAGGAGAGGAGTCTGTGACACTCCTAATTTTGATTAATATTATTCAAGAGATTTAATTAGACAAATTAAGTAGAATAATATGATGTGTAGTAAGATAAGGATGATGAGAAATAGCAAGGTCAAACCTTAACAAATTAATTATTAAGATTGTTTTAGAACTTAAAACATAAAAGAATGTACAAGAGGGGCAAAATTGGAATAGATCTATCATTCGTCCCTTAAACCCTCCCTCTCTCATATCATTCTAACTTTTACTCACACAAAAACAACCAACGATAAACGCAAGGAGGTTGACCTTAATCAAAAATGGAAGTGGAAAAGTAAGGGCAAATCAAAGGGAAAAGCTAAGGAAACCATTCTCTATCAAATCTCAACTTCATTATCCAATCTAAGGTGACCATCTCATTTTTAAACTTGCTGAATTAGAATCTTGATGGATTTTTATTCATGGCGATGCTACGATGTTTCATGTTTGATTTTATCATTGTTTGGATAGAATAACGATTTATTGGAATTTTATGAAATTACTTCAATAGATTTTGAGGATAAAACTTATGTCTTTGATCACCAAACAATTTGGTTTTGTGATACGATGTGTAAAATATAATTTCGAAGATGATTTTTTAATTTTATAATTCTTCATATTAATAGAAATATTTTATGAATTTCCTAAGGGAGAAAGGGCATTTGTTTCGGGTTTTAATTATGAAAAATAATTAAGTAACGATTTTGGCCCCGAAATTTTTATATATTAAAGAATATGCTAATTCTGATTTTTGATGAATTTTAGGGATTTTTTTCAAGATTATCATTTTATATGAATTTTTTTAAGCTAGAAAAATTTATAATAATTTTAAATAGTTAATGATTATAATGGATACAAAAATTATTTTGAGGATAAAAATTGGGTTGGTACCAAATTTCTAAAAAGAAAGTTTGTTGAAGTTATTTCTAACAAATAGAAAATGACAAGGATTTGAGCTGGTGAATAGATATTTCTTATTTTAGAAATAAATTAATATTAATGTTATTTACGAGATTGCATTGTTGTTGATAGTTGATGTCTTAGTCCATCTACTATGCATCCATGAAGGTCGACATCAACATGAACGGAAGCACGTGATATCGATGTAAGTTGATGTAATGGCCCAATCAGGTTGAAATGAGGTTCGGTGTCCCCTATTCAATGCCGACATATATCAATCTCATCATTTTGCATATTTTGACCAAGGTCATAAACAATGCCGCCATCCACTATTTTCGGTATTGAACCACTTTATGACGTTGATGCAGCAACCCTTTTGTTTGTTACTAAAATATTTACGGTGTTATTCCCGCTATCTTTTCGATGTCGCTATGATGCCGCATGTTGCCTATTTTAATAACTATGGTTTTAAGGCAGTGATGCCACCAACCTTAATTTCCATATTGATTGTTTTACGGTAATGACACTATTATATCATAGGTTCGATAACCCCAATTACTGCGTAGTAGCCGTTGTTTTTATAGCACCCAATATCAATGTTTCATGAAAACTATGATTTGAAAGTATGGTATTAGAAGTAAGTTCCTAGTAATCGCATGAAAACTATAATTTGGAAGTATGGTATTAGAACAATCTAATAAGTTCCTAGCGATCCCGGGAAAACTATGACTTGAAAGTATTGGAAGAATCCAATAGAATCATAGTGATCCCATAAAATCAATGACTGAAAATTGTTATTAGTAGGAACCGATAGGTTCTTAGTGATCCCATGAATACAATGATTTCGGACAGGTACTCCTTAAGAGCTTTGACAAGTTATTAGTTAGTCTATGAAAACTAATAGGTTCATAGTAACCGTAGGAAAACTATGGATTGAGACAGATGTTCATTTTTGTAAAAGGGTGAACTTAGAATAGACATAACCGTATGTTGACAAATCATTCAAACTTAGCCACATTGCATTCTTGCATATGATTATGTTATTATGTTTTAATCATTGTGGATGCAGGAGCACGATATATGGTTGATATGTTGGATAAGTTACAAGTGACAGTAAAGCCCATTCCGCTTAGCGACGTGGTCCTACTAGATATTTCTTTAGTAAGACATGAAAGGTTATTATTCACATCAGACTGTTTGTTTGACCCGAAGTTTTTGTTTTTCCCCTTAAGCTTTCGGGTACATATTTGAATAGGTTGGGAGTAAGGGTTTCTAGGTTTCAGTAAGACGGATAACCTTTTGGAGAAATGCAAGAGGCAATCTAGCTATTTAGGAGTTCTTATCTAATCTGCTATGTGATTTGATTTTGTTTGTATGGATGTAATGGCATGTTATATAATTGTCACGTATTAGACTTTGATTAACCAATTAGGCATCTTTATATGTCGCTCTTGGATAATTTGTAATAATTATATTTGCTCTAAACTTGGGATTATGAATGGGATTAAATAATGAATATGAGATGTTATTTATAAAATGAAATGTTATAGTTTTCTATTAAATTGTGTTTATATTTTTTACATTCATGTGCTTCTGATTATTGATATGATTAACATAACTGTATTTCGTCACCATAAATTAATAGTATGGATGACTTCACCATCCATTACACTTAGTTTGAGGCCTCAAAGTGAGGGATGTTAAAAGTTTTTACTACATATGATGCGTCGTATGAGATTTTTTGAAAAGTGGGTTAAAGTTAATGGTGGGTTTATTCACACTCCCAGTTTTTCCATTATTAGTCTGGGTCTTCCTTATGGTTTTTTCAGAATTCAAGTCGATTAAGACAATGGGAAATTTTTTCTTCCCTCCTATTTATATTCGTCATGGAATTCTTTACGTTATTAATGAAAGAGAAAGACAGAAACAGACAAGTAAAGCTGGTTTAAAATGGTAGCAGTAAGTTTACCTATATCAATTATGAGGATAACATTCCCATTTAAGTTTAGGCGGACATAGGTGTGGCCGAAGCTCATTAGAACATATTTAAAAGTGTGTATGATTGTACAGTACTTCAATTCAAATGTGATTAGTAGAGCATGTTTTGTGTATGATTGTACAGTACTTCAATTCAAATGTGATTAGTAGAGCATGTTTTGTGTATGATTGTACAGTACTTCAATTCAAATGTGATTAGTAGAGCATGTTTTTTTGGGTTGGTATTGTTTGCAATTCCAAAATAGCTACTTTCTTAAACATTAAACAAAGGACACTTCCAGTTATATATTTGGGAATCCACCATCTTACGTTTGTCTTATAGACAAAGATTGTTCAACTCTTATGGACAAGATCAAAAAAAGAATCGAGGGATAGGAGACCAAATTATTAAGTATAATGGGTCAGCTTGAACTCATTAAATCAATGATTTATCCCAAAGTAAACCGTCGGATGCAATGAATCAAGATTCAAAGCACGAATCTTAGTAAGATATAGCACACATGCATTAATTTTTTGTTGAAAGTGAAAATAAGCAAGGTACCTTAAGAAGTTATTTAAGACAAAGAAGGACCATGGTCAAAATGGATGTATGATAAATACGTTAAAAAAATAATTTTTTTTGAATCGAATAGTAGAAGAGTTTATTCTGAGATTTGGAACTTTGTTATGAAACTGCAACCCTTAGCCTTGTTATATTTAAAAAAGAGAGTTGCAAATGGAATGACAACTTCACGATAGATCGACTCTTGGCTACAATAAATAGACTGGCTAATACTTCAGGCTTTGACATGGTTAAGTTAAAGACTTTTAGTGGGTGATATTATAAATAATAGTCAACGGAGAAGCAACAACTTCGGGTTCCTCGGATAAGTAAGACGAAAACTCAAAAAAGAGATTGCTTTTAACAATAATGAGAATGACTTGCTTTTGGACATGCTCTAGAAATGAAATGGTATATACAATCTTAGAAGCTTTTGCGAAAAAATCGAAGTATCTTTAACTAGTATAACCGCACAACGGTGGAAAAACCGACCGTTCGATTGTATAACTTTGATAAGAAATATACTTTTAAAAAATTTGTTAATATTAATTAAACGTTAAATGATAATATGTTGGAAAAAAATAAATTGAGATTTGAATCTGAAAATATGAATTTCAAATTTAAATATTAATCAAAACATTCAAAATTGTCGATTTGAAATTGAAAATTTTAAAATTTTAAAATCATAATAGATTTAAATTTGAAATCTTTGATGCGCAAAATAAAAGGAGAAAGTTTAGAAAAACCGCGATGAGACAAGATCCACGATTTTAGAGAAACCGCGATGAGACAACATCCACGTTTTTTTGGCTTTAGGAAAATTGATTTTGGCTAGTAGAAGTAGGCAAACCTCCATACGGTCGGTTTGAAAATAGAGCTTAGGCCCAGTTGGTTTGGCATAAGATTCACGTCCCACAACGGCTATATATTTTTACATAGCATTAAATAAAAAAATTCCAACCAAACAAAAATTAATTAAATAACATATCAACGTCAACCCAATTTGTGTTCTATGTTGTGAACAAAACAAAGACATTACGCATTTTTCTAAGTGCAGGTACTCGATATTCGTCTTGAAATGGTGCCATGCTAAACTGAAATGGCCCTCATCTCATGTTGAAGTACTTTCCTAAGACATAGAGGTTGACGGATTGGTAATGGTATACGGCAATAACAAAAGCAGTGACATTGCAGAATCGTGCTATCAACCTTTGTATGGTGTATATGGCGTGAAAGAGATTGTAGAGTGTTTCATAATGTTCCATAAAACGAACAACATATTTGCAAGAAGATCCTAGAGTACATTGCAATCAGATCATCTAAATCTTAGCACATAACATAACAACTACACAGATTTAGAGATTAGCAAGGAATGGGTTATTTAGAAGGCTTACCAGCCAATTATGAGCGGTTAACTAGAGAAGGATCATATGAACCGTCGGTCTTCGTTTGTCCTCTTAAGCTTTCTAATATGGATACAACCTATTTTAATTTTACATATTATTATTACATAAATTTTATTATAGGATTAAAACACTCGATGGTATGTCCTCATTCAAAGAGAGTGGTTGCAGGCTGTATGACGCAGCGGATAATTAACAGAACGAAATAGATCGATGAAAGTAGCAAACGGTGGGTTGAGCATACTGAAATGCCCAAATTCGTTGATCACAAAGATACCGAATTCTAGATATCTTCGACACGTTGATCGCGCACGATACCGTGAAAGAAGATCTACAATTCTTCAAACGTTGATCAAGCGCACTTGATACCGTGAATTGGCTTCAACAATCGTTGAATCGAGCGCACTCGATTAACCGAAAGTGGAGATAGTAGATTACACTTAACTACCAATTTTGATGAAAGCACACAGCAATCAAAACAAAATTTTATTCAACAATCAACAACCTTCAAATGTACAACACACTCCCTATTTATAGTGTTTTCGACTCAGACCTTAAGTCGTATACGACTTACGACTTAACTAAGTCGGCAACGACTTAACACACACGCCGACTCAACTTATTACATCCCCCTCATATACATGATCGGCTTACATTCGACGACTCACGACTCAAAGCTTAAAGAGAAACAAATTACATCACAACACATATATATACACAGCGACTCAATACAAGAAGTCTTACGACTTACGACTCAAGCATACAGCACTCCACACCTTCGGCCGACTCATCAACTTACCGACCTACGACTCATATACGCTGCGACTTAAGATTCATCTTCAAGTCCATCTTCATGCGCCTTAGCTTATCATAGACTTAGGTTGGTTACCGACTTATCTTAGGTCGTAGCTCGTTAGAGTTAGGTCGTTAACTCGGCACAACTACCCCTCTGGTTTCCAGTTAGCTCGGAAACGACTCAAATTTCCTTCATTAGCTCGCGTCTCTTCCCCACGTGTCCCCTTTGGTCTCCAGTTAAGTCGGAAACGACTTAAATCTGCCATTCTAAGTCGTGAACGACTTAAAGACATGCCCTTAGCTCGTATGCGACTTAGCTTGGGTCGTTTGCAGTCAACGTCTTGGTGGTTGGCTCCTGTAACCATAAGTCGTATAAGACTTATCCTTCTAACCTGAGCTGCATCATCCTCCCCTGGTTGAGAAAAATTCGTCCTCGAATTTGTAAGTTCTTCCGCATCAGATTGTTTATCTCCATAATATGGTATAAGATGTCTAACATTGAATATGTCAGAAGTGCACACGTCCTCCGTTAGCTTCAACTTATAAACATTTTCATTAATCCGTTTCACAACTTCTACAGGACCAATTTTTCTGGCTTTCAACTTGTTATAAGCACCCACTGGAAAACGATCCTTTGTTAACACAGCATACACCAAATCTCCTTTGTTAAATTCAACATTTCGTCGCTTCAAATCTGCAGTTCGCTTATACTTCTCATTTGCTTTCTCCAATCGCTCCTGAACGATTTTATGACATTCAGTCGACCCATCAACAAAGTCTACAGCTCGTTTAACCATCATCTTCGGTTGTGGCACTATTGCCAAATCCAACGGTCCCCTTGGTAAACTTGAATATACGATCTGGAATGGGCTGAATCCCATACTACGATTCACTGCATGATTATGAGCAAACTCTGCTTGGCATAACATCATGTCCCAACTCTTCAGATTGTCCTTCACAAGACACCGCAACAAATTTTCCAATGATCGGTTAACAACTTCTGTCTGTCCATCTGTTTGCGGATGATAGGCGCTGCAAAAGTTTAACTTCGTTCCAACCATCTTCCACAAACTTACCCAAAAGTGACTCAGAAAACGAGTATCTCTATCCGACACAATAGATTCTGGCAATCCATGAAGTCAATAGATCTTTTTGAAAAATAACTGAGCAACATGAACAGCATCCGCCGTCTTCTTACAAGCAATAAAATGTGCCATTTTCGAAAATCTGTCCACCACAACAAATATAGAATCATTTCCCCTTTGAGTTCTAGGCAAACCCAAAACGAAATCCATACTAACGTCCACCCAAGGTTTTGTAGGTACAGGTAAAGGCATATACAAACCCGCATTTGTAGCTGTCCCTTTCGAAACTTGACAAACATGACATCTCTGAACAAACCTTTCAACTTCCTTCCTCGTCGATGGTCAATAGTATGATTGAGAGATTAACTGCAATGTTCGGTCTCTACCCACATGTCCTTCCTCATGAAGCTCCTTTACTATCTTCATTCGCAAGCTACAATCCGGTACACACAATTGATTCCCCTTAAATAAGAAACCATCAATAAACACAAATTCATCAGAACTTCCCTCCTTGACTTTCTTAACAAATTCCATAAAGTAAGGATCTTCTTCAATAAGCCCTGGCAATAATTCAAAACCAGTCACTTCAACTTTCATTGTTGTCAATAAATGACTCCTCCTACTCAAAGCATCAGCTACACGATTCGTTACCCCAGATTTGTGCTTCACAACAGAAGTAAACTGCTGCAAATAGGCAATCCACGATGTATGTCTCGATGAAATCTTATCCTGCCCTTGCAAATGCTTTAATGCTTCATGATCTGTATAAAGAATAAATTCTTTCTGAAACAGATAATGTCTCCAGTGCTTCACAGCTTGAACAATTGCATAAAACTCAATGTCATAAGTACTATATCTCAACTTATCTCCAGATAACTTCTCACTGAAATAAGCAACTGGTCTTCCTTTCTGACTCAAAACTCCACCAATCCCAACCTTAGATGCATCAGTGTGTAACTCAAACAGCAACTGAAAATTTGGTAAAACAAGAATTGGCGCTGACGTCAATAGTGTCTTGATCTTCTCAAAAGCAACCTCTGCTTCCTCTGACCATGAAAACTTCTTTCCTTTCATGCAATCGGTTACTGGGGCCATCACGCTACTGAAGTGTGGAATGAACCTTCGGTAGAATGATGCCAATCCGTGAAAACTTCTAACTTCAGTAATTGTCCTCGGCTGTGACCAATTTCTGACTGCTGCAACTTTATTCTGGTCCACCTGGATACCTTCTCCTGACACAACATATCCCAGTATCAAACAACACTCTTACTGAAACACCACACATGGAAAGAGTACCTTGAACCACCACACTCTTCCCCTTTTCTTCAGCAGTAGGAGCTTTCAAGGATGATGGAACAGCCCCCAAAGCATAAGTTTGCACAATCTGCTTATCTTTCCTCGGTTCTGGACAGTCCTTCCTGATATGCCCCAGCTTATCACAGTTGTGGCACTTCAACTGCACCTTTGGATTCTTGCAATCCATAGAGAAATGGCCCTTCTGCCAACTATTGTAGCAGGTCACTTCACCCTTTGGCCTCTTCTGGCCATCCTTACCCTTTTGTTGTTGCTGCTTCCTCTTCTTGTTTCCACCCTGCTGTGGTTTGGACTCTTCCTTGGTCACAGCAACAACAGACCCTTCCTTAGGAAACAAACTCTCGTGCCTGAGAGCTTTCTCCACAAGCTTCTCAAACGGATCGTCCAGATGATCCACCAACTGCCTCCCAAGATAACTATCCAAGCCTGTCACAAACTTTTCGTTCTTCTGATATGAAGACTCAATATATGATCTGGCATACTTGGACAAAGCTTCAAATTCAGAAACATACTCAAGAACTGGTCTTCCACCTTGCTTGAGCTCCACAAACTTCTTAAACAAAACAGACTTCTGAGCTATAGAAATGAACTTAGCTTCAAATCTGACTTGGAATTGCTCCCAAGTGATCTCTTCCTCTGGAGTATCAATGGTGATAGAGTTCCACCAATCAGAAGCTCTTCCCTGAAGCTGTCTTGATGCAAGCTTCCTTTTAGTCGCATCCTCAATTCCCAAATCACCAAAGATTCTTTTACAAGCATCTATCCATCTCTGGACTTCTATGGTTGATTCTGTTCCCAAGAAAACCTTTCCTCCAAGAGCAGTATAGTCCTTACACAACTTAGCAAAATCCACTGGTCTTAGGGCTTGAACCTGAACTCCAACATCTACTGATGGCCCCGGAGCTGGCATCCTTCTCATGATCGAAGTCATCATAGCCTCGAACATAGAAGCATAATCAGCAGCCCCCTCAACAGCATGGCCTCCCCTAGCATCTGGTCTCCCTCTTCGATTCATTCCTAATATCTAAAAGAAATGATTAATATACCCTGAGAAACAACTGCATAAGAAGTTCAAATCCTTCTAAGCTACTATATTATATATAGTAATCATCCATCAAAATTACAATTACGTCTCTCATACGTAGTTACGTCAGCGAGCGTTGGCTAAAATCGATTAACCTCGCTCTGATACCAAATGTGACGACCGCCCATGACTCCCGCACGAAAACAAGGGAATGGTGCGCTGAAAGGTGTGCCAGGCAGCCATGGACGATAGTCAAGTAAGATAAAACAGAATAGTCTATCGTATTACTCACAGCGCATGGATAAAATACAATAGAAAAGTATACATAGTGAATCTCCACAGAACGGAGTCATATAAACTCATAATAGTTTTATACAATCATCTGAATAGTCAATACATCAAGCCTCACTACATAACACTCAGAGTATCAAACAAACAGCGGAACATCCAGTACATATAGTAAGAAAACAATATGCAAAAGCCTCCAGCTCATCTTCGTCATCAACAGCGTTGGTAGCCAAGAACAGCACCTGTCACCTGCTACCTAGTCTGCCCATCCCAACATGGATGAACAGCCCAAGGTAATAAGAGTTGAACATAAAACCTTGAGTCAGACAACAGTCTTAGTGAGCAGTAAATCAACTATCAAACATACCAAAAGAGCATAAAGGGTAAAAGGAATAGGAACCCAACCATCTCACTCCACCTCTTTCTACAGTGATAGCCCCCAGACACACTAAACAGAAGCAAACATAGCAATTCAGACATTCAAAGCAAAGTAATTATCACTCGAGTCAAGGACGGCGTTTTCCAAGTACAAACTCCCAAGGCCTAAACCAAGATCAGATAAGCACCCTGAAAACATCGCTCTTGACCCAAGCGACGATACAACCAAACATCCAAACATCCATGACTCTGACTATCACTGTTATCATTGCCTTGATTTCCCCGTTAGGTGAATGACCGCCTGCCAAGGGCTAATGGTAACTCTGGTTCTAGACATAGCTCCGCACGTCGTCGTGACCCGTGCCTAGGACTATCGCATCTGCCCAGAGTACTAGCACGTCATCGTGACCCGTGCTTGGAACGTCATCGTGACCCGTCCCAACGTACTCTTGCTTTGAGCATGCTAGAACCCCAGCCTTCTAGTCATCCTTCTCGACGACTATTCCCATACTAGCTCAAGCGCCTCTCAAGCTAACCATTATCCACAAACCCGGACCACATCACCGAGTTATCAACATGCTTGGGATGATCCCGTCTGGATTAAACCAAGGCTTTCTCACATCATGCTTTGCTTCATCGCATCATAGCAAAGTCCCATCTCAACATCATGGTTTGCCTCATCGCATCATGGCAAAGTCCCATCTCAACATCATCATCAAATCTATCCATATGAGCTTCAACATCCGCTTCATATGCCACAAGCAGCTTTCCTTATTCAAGAGCCTTTCTACTTAGCTTTTGAATCATCTTCGACCAACTTGTCCAAATCAAGTTATCAATCAACTAATCAATCAAATCAAACATTAATCCAAGTAATCAATCATTCAAACAAGATCTAAATAAACAATTACAACAATAATGGCAATTTCGTAAATAAAGAGTCCAAATCTAACATGCATTCTAACAAGCATGAATTATGAACAATATCTCTACAACTTGATGAATGAACTTGCATAAGTGAACATGTAGTAAAATAGATGTCAAATCATCATGAGCAATAGATCTACATGCAGACTTAAGGAAAATGCACGAAATCACTCTCTTTAGCATATAAACAAACCACCGATCCAATATACTCCTTTGGGTCCGTGTGAGAGATAACCACCACTCACCGAATCACCTAAAGACCTCAAAAACAACCAACTCCAGATCTGGACAGCAAAGGATCTAACTTGATCCGAGAAGATTCCGCTTCAAACGATGAAATCTCTCTTCAATGGATGGAGATCTTCAACTTTGGCTCTTAGATCTTCGATTTGATCTTCAATCTAGATGGAAGGAATCACTAGATTAGAGTGGAGAAAAGAAGTAAAGAAGTGTTGTAGTCGAACTCTCAAAATGGCAGCACTTCGTCGCTTCAAAATCCGGTGCCAAAAAGTGAGCCAAACCCCTCTATTTATAGACAGAAAATCCCTTAAGTCGCCGCCCCTTAAGTCGCCGCCGACCTATCCCATGAGTCGTCCATGACTCATCAGACCCCACGACCTATCAAGCTCAACGACCTATGACTCAACAAACCCCTGCACGACTCAACGATCCAACACCTTAACACGTACACGGCTCAGCGATTCAACTACAAAGCCGACCCAACGACTTAACCAGATGCGACTCAACGATTCAACTTCATAGCCGAAT
Organism: Allium cepa; assembly: GCA_030765085.1. NCBI lineage: Eukaryota > Viridiplantae > Streptophyta > Magnoliopsida > Asparagales > Amaryllidaceae > Allium > Allium cepa. The sequence goes on along the minus strand of CM060944.1, from coordinate 308,770,811 downwards.
TATTGGTTTACGACCTAACCAACCAACGATCTAAAACATGCGCGCGACTTAGCCTATGCGCGACTTAACTACCCTCGCGACCTACGACTCAACGAAGCCACGACCCACCACTAAGTCATTCACACGACTCAGCGACCTAACGCTGCAATACTCACGCGACCTAAATAAACATCCTACCTCAACATAGGTCGTTTACGACCTAAATACACACGGCGACCTATCTTATCTCCTCAAGTCGTTCGAGCGACCTAACTTCCCTAAGCCGTTAACCCTTAGGTCGTCCAAACCTATAAGTCGCTCAATACTATAGGTCGCTCCTATTTTTAAGTCGCTAAATACCTTAACTCCTTAGGTCGCTAAATCCCCTAAGTCGCTGGCTTCTCTAACTCGTTAACTACTAGGTCGTACTATCTTGAGTCGCTCCTCTATCTTAGATCGTTAACTCGCCTAGGTCGCCAACTCCTTAGGTCGTTCCACCGACCTAAACTACCCAACGACCTAAACCTCTTAAGTCGCTCCGCCTCCTTAACTCGCTCCCACAACCTAAGCGCTATACGACTCAACTCCGAACGACTTAAGCTTTGGTCGACTCATACTCTAAACGACTTAACAACATCAACGACCTAATGCAACTATTTTACAATTTGTCGACACGTAAAATACGGGTCGTTACATTCTCTCCCCCTTAGGAATTTCGCCCCCGAAATTCCAAACAAACAAGAGCAACCAAAACTATTCTTCATGCCTACCATCCATAGCAATCAACAAACCATGCATCCAATTACTAGCCTAGCATGCAGAATTCTAAGACTAGAACAAGTCACAAATTCGTGAGATGTCACGACACCTTAGGGCCATACCTCGAAGAGTTCAGAATGAGCTGCCTTCATCCTCTCTTCCTCCTCCCACGTACAGTCGTTAACATCATCACTCCATTGTACCTTGAGCAACGTAATCGTCTTCCTCCTAAGCTGTTTCGTGTCGGTTTCAACAACACGAAGCGGCTTACGAGGTCTCGTAACAACTGGATCAACTTTTAAATCTTCACAGCTATCAGCAGAAACCAACGTATTCGAGTCATGCACATACTTCCGTAGATAAGATACATGAAAAACATTGTGCACACCCGCCATCTTTTGTGGTAACTCCAATTTATATGCGAGCTTTCCAATTCGCTCGATGATCGGGAATGGTCCAACAAATCTCGGAGTCAATTTCCCTTTCTTCCCGAATCGAATAACATTCTTCAGTGGAGAAATCTTCACAAAAACCATATCACCTATGTCGAATTCCAAATCCTTACGACGCTTATCGGCATAACTTTTCTGACGATCTTGGGCTGCCTTCATTCGTCGCCAAATGATCTCTATACAATAAGAAGTCTGTCGAATCATTTCTGGCCCAAGTATCAACTTTTCTCCAGTTTCCAACCAACTTGTCGGAGAGTTACACGGTCTTCCATACAATGCCTCATATGGTGCCATACCAATACTTGACTGGTAACTGTTATTATATGAAAATTCCACCAAATGAAGATAATCTTCCCATGATCCTCCGAAGTCCAAAACACATGCTCTGAGGAGATCTTCCAAAACTCGGTTGACTCTCTCGGTCTGACCATCTGTTTGAGGGTGATAAGCTGTACTCAAACACAACTTGGTTCCCAAAACTTACTGGAAGCTCTTCCAAAATCCACTAGTGAACAATGGATCTCGATCGCTCACTATACTCTTCGGAATACCATGGAATCGAACTATCCACTTAACATAAAGCTCAGCCAACTTCGATGCAGTACTAGTTGATCGAACAGGAATGAATCTTGCACTCTTAGTCAAACGATCTACAATGACACAAATCCCTTCATTTCCTGCCCTGGTTCTAGGTAGACCATCGATAAAATCCATCGATATCTGCTCCCACTTCCATGTACGAACCTCCAATGGCTGAAGCAATCCACTGGGCTTCTTCTGCTCGGCTTTTACCAACTGGCAGTTCATACATTTGGAAATAAAATTTCCAACATCCTTCTTCATACCTTCCCAGTAGTAGGTTCTCTTCATATCCCGATACATCTTATTTCCACCTGGATGAATTGTCAACTTCGAGTGATGACTTCCCTCAGAACTTCATCTCTCAATCCATCTATATCAGGAACAACTAGTCGTCCTTACTTCCGAAGCCAACCCTCTCGATCGACTTCGAATCCTTTATCCTTTTCTGGGTTCAATCCAGATTCCAAATCGCGGATTATCTTGACAAGCTTATCGTCTCGCTTTTGGCTCTCGCCAATTCTTTCCACAAGAGTAGGTCTTATTGATAAGTTTGCCAACATCTCAGGTTCCAATTCACATCTGGACCTGAAGTCAAATCCAGACAAATACTCGAGACTATTCCATTCTGAAAACATGGCTCCCAATCCTGCATGTCTTCGACTTAACGCATCAGCCACTGCGTTACCTTTTCCCGGAGTATAGGCTATACCAAAATCATATGATGCTAAAAACTCTAGCCATCGTTGATGCCGAAGATTCAAATCCTTTTGGGAGAAAAGATACTTCAACGACTTATGATCCGTAAACAACTCGAATCGAACTCCCAATAGATAGTGTCTCCACATCTTCAAAGCAAAAACAATCGCCGCCAACTCCAAATCATGAGTCGGATAATTCCTTTCATGCAGCTTAAGTTGTCGACTTGCATACGCAACAACTTTATCCTTCTGCATCAGCACTGCTCCAAGTCCAGTACCACATGCATCGGTGTGAACTACCATCTCATCGTTTCCACTTGGAATAACCAAAACAGGAGCATTCGTCAGTCGCTCTTTCAGGATTCCGAAAGCTTGCTCACTCTTAGCATCCCATCTGAATATCTGATTCTTTTTCGTCAATCCTGTCAACGGTGCAGCTATCTTGGAAAAGTCTTTGATAAATCGACGATAATATCTTGCTAATCCAAGAAAACTTCTCACATCAGATTCATTCTTAGGTCTAACCCAATTCTGGATTGCTGCCACCTTAGCGGGATCAACCGCCATCCCATTTCCAGAAATAACATGGCCTAAGAACCTCACTTCACTCTTCCAGAAGTGACACTTCGAAAACTTAGCCTTTAGCTGATGTTTCCGCAAGATTTCCAAAACAATGCGTAAGTGCGTCTTGTGCTCTTCTTCAGTTCTGGAATAAATCAGAATATCATCCACGAACACAAGTACGAACTTGTTCAACTGATCTCTGAACACTCTATTCATAAGATCCACAAAATATGCTGGTGCATTGGTCAATCCAAACGGCATTACCAGCCACTCAAAGAAACCGGATGGTGTCCTGAAAGCAGTCTTCGGCACACTATCCTTTGCCACTCTCAACTGGTGAAATCCCGTTGCCAAATCCATCTGAGAAAACACCTTAGCTTCGTGAAGTTGATCAAACAAGTCATCTATTCTCGGCAACGGATACTTGTTCTTCTTAGTCACCTTATTCAACTCACGATAATCCACACACAACCTCAATGATCCATCCGCTTTGGTTGCAAACACCACTGGTGCACCCCATTCGGACACACTACGCCGAATGAATCCTTTCTGTAAAAGGTCATCAACCTGCACCTTCAACTCTTGCTGTTCCCTAGGCGCCATCCGCCTAAGAGGCATCACAACAGGTCTGGCTCCTTCAACTAGATCGATACGAAACTCGATCTCTCTATGCGGCGGTAACCCTTTGAACTCGTCAAAGACATCCTCAAATCCATTCACAATAGGGCATCGATGACAGTCCATCTCGTGGAAAAACCAGCGAATACATGAAGCTCATGAAGACGCCTTCTTCATGCTTACATCGTATCACAACCTTTCGCCCTTCCACATTCTCGACTGTCACCTCCAGCCTCTTACAATCAACCTTTGCCGCATACTTCCTAAGCCAGTCCATACCCAAAATTATTCCAAACCCCGCAAAGTTCAGAACAAAGCAATCACAAACAAAAGAGCAATCATGACTCGATACAACTAGACCACGGCATACCATACACAAACAAGACGAACCCCCAACTGGATTAGTCACAACCAATGGCCTATCAACTATATCCGGTTCTAAACCCAACCGGTCTACCAACTTATTACAAACAAAGGAATGTGTGCCCCAGTATCAAACAACACTCTTACTGGAACACCACACATGGAAAGAGTACCTTGAACCACCACACTCTTCCCCTTTTCTTCAGCAGTAGGAGCTTTCAAAGATGATGGAACAGCCCCCAAAGCATAAGCTTGCACAATCTGCTTATCTTTCCTCGGTTCTGGACAGTCCTTCCTGATATGCCCCAGCTTATCACAGTTGTGGCACTTCAACTGCAACTTTGGATTCTTGCAATCCCTAGAGAAATGGCCCTTCTACCGACAATTGTAGCAGGTCACTTCACCCTTTGGCTTCTTCTGGCCATCCTTACCCTTCTGCTGTTGCTGCTTCCTCTTCTTGTTTCCACCCTGCTGTGGTTTGGACTCTTCCTTGGTCACAGCAACAACAGACCCTTCCTTAGGAAACAAACTCTCATGCCTGAGAGCTTTCTACACAAGCTTCTCAAACGGATCGTCCAGATGATCCACCAACTGCCTCCCAAGATAACTATCCAAGCCTGCCATAAACTTTTCGTTCTTCTGATATGAAGACTCAATATACGATCTGGCATACTTGGACAAAGCTTCAAATTCAGAAACATACTCAAGAACTGGTCTTCCACCTTGCTTGAGCTCCACAAACTTCTTAAACAAAACAGACTTCTGAGCTGTAGAAATGAACTTAGCTTCAAATCTGACTTGGAATTGCTCCCAAGTGATCTCTTCCTCTGGAGTATCAATGGTGATAGAGTTCCACCAATCAGAAGCTCTTCCCTGAAGCTGTCTTGATGCAAGCTTCCTTTTAGTCGCATCCTCAATTCCCAAATCACCAAAGATTCTTCTACAAGCATCTATCCATCTCTGGACTTCTATGGTTGATTCTGTTCCCAAGAAAACCTTTCCTCCAAGAGCAGTATAGTCCTTACACAACTTAGCAAAATCCACTGGTCTTGGGGCTTGAACTTGAACTCCAACATCTACTGATGGCCCCGGAGCTGGCATCCTTCTCATGATCGAAGTCATCATAGCCTCGAACATAGAAGCATAATCAGCAGCCCCCTCAACAGCATGGCCTCCCCTAGCAGCTGGTCTCCCTCTTCGACTCATTCCTAATATCTAAAAGAAATGATTAATATACCCTGAGAAACAACTGCATAAGAAGTTCAAATCCTTCTAAGCTACTATATTATATATAGTAATCATCCATCAAAATTACAATTACGTCTCTCATACGTAGTTACGTCAGCGAGCGTTGGCTAAAATCGATTAACCTCGCTCTGATACCAAATGTGATGACCGCCTATGACTCCCGCACGAAAACAAGGGAATGGTGCGCTAAAAGGTGTGCCAGGCAGCCATGGACGATAGTCAGGGTAAGATAAAACAGAATAGTCTATCGTATTACTCACAGCGCATGGATAAAATACAATAGAAAAGTATACATAGTGAAGCTCCACAGAACGGAGTCATATAAACTCATAATAGTTTTATACAATCATCTGAATAGTCAATACATCAAGCCTCACTACATAACACTCAGAGTATCAAACAAACAGCGGAACATCCAGTACATATAGTAAGAAAACAATATGCAAAAGCCTCCAGCTCGTCTTCGTCATCAACAACGTTGGTAGCCAAGAACAGCACCTGTCACCTTCTACCTAGTCTGCCCATCCCAACATGGATGAACAACCCAAGGTAATAAGAGTTGAACATAAAACCTTGAGTCAGAGAACAGTCTTAGTGAGCAGTAAATCAACTATCAAACATACCAAAAGAGCATAAAGGGTAAAAGGAATAGGAACCCAACCATCCCACTCCACCTCTTTCTACAGTGATAGCCCCCAGACACACTAAACAGAAGCAAACATAGCAATTCAGACATTCAAAGCAAAGTAATTATCACTCGAGTCAAGATCGGCGTTTTCCAAGTACAAACCCCCACGGCCTAAACCAAGATCAGATAAGCACTCTGAAAACATCGCTCTTGACCCAAGCGACGATACAACCAAACATCCAAACATCCATGACTCTGGCTATCACTGTTATCATTGCCTTGATTTCCCCATTAGTTGAATGACCGCCTGCCAAGGGCTAATGGTAACCCCGGTTCTAGACATAGCTCCGCACGTCGTCGTGACCCGTGCCTAGGACTATCGCATCTGCCCAAAGTACTAACACGTCATCGTGACCCGTGGTTGGAACGTCATCGTGACCCGTGCCAACGTACTCTTTCTTTGAGCATGCTAGAACCTTCAACAACGATGAAATATCAGCCTTCTAGTCATCCTCCTCGATTACTATTCCCATACTAGCTCAAGCGCCTCTCAAGCTAACCATTATCCACAAACCCGGACCACATCACCGAGTTATCAACATGCTTGGGATGATCCCATCTGGATTAAACCAAGGCTTTCTCACATCATGCTTTGCTTCATCGCATCATAGCAAAGTCCCATCTCAACATCATGGTTTGCCTCATCGCATCATGGCAAAGTCCCATCTCAACATCATCATCAAATCTATCCATATGAGCTTCAACATCCGCTTCATATGCCACAAGCAGCTTTCCTTATTCAAGAGCCTTTCTACTTAGCTTTTGAATCATCTTCGACCAACTTGTCCAAATCAAGTTATTAATCAACTAATCAATCAAGTCAAACATTAATCCAAGTAATCAATCATTCAAACAAGATCTAAATAAACAATTACAACAATAATGGCAATTTCGTAAATAAAGAGTCCAAATCTAACATGCATTCTAACAAGCATGAATTATGAACAATATCTCTACAACTTGATGAAGGAACTTGCATAAGTGACCATGTAGTAAAATAGATGTCAAATCATCATGAGCAATAGATCTACATGCAGACTTAAGGAAAATGCACGAAATCACTCTCTTTAGCACATAAACAAACCACCGATCCAATATACTCTTTTGGGTCTGTGTGAGAGATAACCACCACTCACCGAATCACCTAAACACCTCAAAAACAACCAACTCCGGATCTGGACAGCAAAGGATCTAGCTTGATCCGAGAATATTCCGCTTCAAACGATGAAATCTCTCTTCAATGGATGGAGATCTTCAACTTTGGCTCTTGGATCTTCGATTTGATCTTCAATCTAGATGGAAGGAATCACTAGATTAGAGTGGAGAAAAGAAGTGAAGAAGTGTTGTAGTCGAGCTCTCAAAATGGCAGCACTTCGTCGCTTCAAAATCCGGTGCCAAAAATAGAGCCAAACCCCTCTATTTATAGGTAGAAAATCCCTTAAATCGCCGCCCCTTAGGTCGCCGCCGACCTATCCCATGAGTCGTCCATGACTCATCAGACCCCATGACCTATCAAGCTCAACGACCTATGACTCAACAAACCCCTGCACGACTCAACGATCCAACGCCTTAACACGTACACGGCTCAGCGACTCAACTACAAAGCCGACCCAACGACTTAACCAGATGCGACTCAACGATTCAACTTCATAGCCGACTTATTGGTTTACGACCTAACCAACCAACGATCTAAAACACGCGCGCGACTTAGCCTATGCGCGACTTAACTACCCTCGTGACCTACGACTCAATGAAGCCACGACCCACCACTAAGTCATTCACACGACTCAGCGACCTAACGCTGCAATACTCACGCGACCTAAATAAACATCCTACCTCAACATACGTCGTTTACGACCTAAATACACACGGCGGCCTATCTTATCTCCTCAAGTCGTTCGAGCGACCTAACTTCCCTAAGCCGTTAACCCTTAGGTCGTCCAAACCTATAAGTCGCTCAATACTATAGGTCGCTCCTATTTTTAAGTCGCTAAACACCTTAACTCCTTAGGTCGCTAAATCCCCTAAGTCGCTGGCTTCTCTAACTCGTTAACTACTAGGTCGTACTATCTTGAGTCGCTCCTCTATCTTAGATCGTTAACTCGCCTAGGTCGCCAACTCCTTAGGTCGTTCCACCGACCTAAACTACCCAACGACCTAAACCTCTTAAGTCGCTCCGCCTCCTTAACTCGCTCCCACGACCTAAGCACTACACGACTCAACTCCGAACGACTTAAGCTTTGGTCGACTCATACTCTAAACAACTTAACAACATCAACGACCTAATGCAACTATTTTACGATTTGTCGACACGTAAAATACGGGTCGTTACACCTCATATTCCTTCGGACTCATTCGGTAATGTGGTCGATGTGGTAAAACTGCTCCCGGAACAAGATCAATTTGATGTTGAATGTCTCTCAGTGGCGGTAACTCCTTAGGCAACTCCTATGGAAATACATCCTCAAATTCTTTCAAAACTGGTTTCGCTTCTTTTGGAATTTCAACCTCTTCACTGCTCTCTCGCCCAATCAACAAAAAGACTTCAGGCTCCTCTTCAACTTCCTTAACAAACTCCTTCAAAGACAATAAGGTTTTCAGCTCTTCAATTTCCTCTAACTTGCTTTCCTTCTGTTGTTGCTTCTTGGGAACTAAAGTGATTTTAGTACCTTCAAACATGAAACTATAGCTATTAGCACGTCCATCATGTTGTACTGCTCTATCAAACTGCCATGGTCTGCCCAACAACAGATGACACACATCCATGTCCACAACATCACACCAGATTTCATCTTTGTATTTCTTCCCAATTGAAAAATTCACACAAGCCCTTCGACAAACCTTCACTTCACCACCCTTCCTCAACCATGCTAACTTGAACGGTTTAGGATGCTTCTCAATTTTCAAGTTCAACTTCTTTACTGCCTCTGTAGAGATAATATTGTCATAGCTCCCAGCATCTATAACGAACTTGCAAACCTTTCCCAGAATAGTGCATGTTGACTGAAAAATATTGCTCCTCAACCAACTAGAATCTTCCTCTTGCTTTGGTGTAAGACAAGACCTCCTCAACATCAAATTACAACCCTCATCTCCGCACAACTCTTCTTCCTCCTCAACAAGTGGTGAATTGAAATATTCATCTGCTATTTCTTCATTCTCAGCTTCCGCAACCATCACTCGCTTCTTAGGCTTTGGACACTCATTGCTTTTATGACCCATCTCTAGGCAATTGTAACATTTGAAACCACTGCTAACCTTTGCCTTCTCAACCTCCTTCACAACTGGTTTTGTGACAGCTTTAGAAACATTAGAACTTCCACTAACACCCTTCACTTGATTGTTGGAATTAGTAAACACACCACCTCCACGCCTTCCCTGCTTCTCCCAAGCCAACGCTTTCTGATGTGCTTCTGCTACAGATCTAGGATCAAACATATTCACCATATCTTGAATCTGCATTCGCAACCCTCCAACAAATCTAGCAGTTAGCTGTTCTTCCGTCTCCATAATATCATTTCTAGCAATGAGTTGGTAAAATTCATCCGCATAATCATTAACTGTCTTCGTCCCTTGCCTCAGATTCTGTAATCTCTGGTACATGAGTGATTGATAGTTGTAAGGTAAAAATGTAGCTCTCATCAACTTCTTCATCTTATCCCAAGGTTCAATCTTTGTCTTTCCCATTCTCTCCCTTATAAGTTTAGTTTGTTGCCACATGCCAAAGCTCTTCCCCTCAATCTAGTAGCAACCAACTTCACTCGACGATTCTCCGGGACTTCTTTGAAATCAAAGATCTCTTCAACATTAGACAACCGATCAAGAAATTCTTCTGCTACCATTCCTCCCTTGAACTCTGGAATTTCCATTTTCATACCCGATTCCCATCGACGATCATCATCAACATCCCTATATAAGTTTCGAACTTGGTCTCGATCTCGATAATGAATGCTAGCTCTATCACCCTCTTCATTAAAATCAGATGTATGTCTATATCGATCTCGTCCATCAACATCCCTTTGATCACGCATGTCTCTTCTACTATGTCTCTCTTCATCTATATATGGCTCATCTTCAAACTCACGTGGAGTTCTTCTCTCTTCATGTCCATAGTCATGGCGATCTCTCCTTGATGAAATTGATGTTTCTCTTCTCTCTCTAAAAGATTGCGGTGATACCCTCCTCGCTTCCGTAACCGATGGCGAAACTCTGTTTCCTCCATGGTTCGAGATTGGTGATCTCCTCCTTTGATTTTGATTTAAATCATTCATCAACTTCTCTAACTTTCCAATGCCTTCATCAAATTACTCGTTAATACGTTGTTCCATTTGCTTGGCCTCTTCTCTTCTATACAACGCTTCAACATTCTGATGACAATTAGCTCTCCTTGGTGGCATGATTGAACTTCAAAATACTTCAACAAATGATATCAAAGTGATGCTTCAACTTTCGGCTCTAACTCAAACACCTTTCCAACTTTGATCCAAAATGAAATGGATCGAAAGCTTCTAACTTGTTGCAACTTCAAGATGAACATGATGAACTTCAACTTCAAATTCCTTGGCTCCAAGACTCAGCTTAGCTATGATTGGCTAAGTCTAGCTCTGATACCAAAACTGACGCAGCGGATAATTAACAGAACGAAATAGATCGATGAAAGTAGCAAACGGTGGGTTGAGGATACTGAAATGCCCAAATTCGTTGATCACAAAGATACCGAATTCTAGCTATCTTCGACACGTTGATCGCGCACGATACCGTGAAAGAAGATCTACAATTCTTCAAACGTTGACCAAGCGCACTTGATACCGTGAATTGGCTTCAACAATCGTTGAATCGAGCGCACTCGATTAACCGAAAGTGGAGATAGGAGATTACACTCAACTACCAATTTTGATGAAAGCACACAGCAATCAAAACGAAATTTTATTCAACAATCAACAACCTTCAAATGTACAACACACTCCCTATTTATAGTGTTTTCGACCCAGACCTTAAGTCGTATACGACTTACGACTTAACTAAGTTGGCAACGACTTAACACACACGCCGACTCAACTTATTACATCCCCCTCATATACATGATCGGCTTACATTCGACGACTCACGACTCAAAGCTTAAAGAGAAACAAATTACATCACAACACATATATATACACAGCGACTCAATACAAGAAGTCTTACGACTTACGACTCAAGCATACAGCACTCCACACCTTCGGCCGACTCATCAACTTACCGACCTACGACTCATATACGCTGCGACTTAAGATTCATCTTCAAGTCCATCTTCATGCGCCTTAGCTTATCATAGACTTAGATTGGTTACCGACTTATCTTAGGTCGTAGTTCGTTAGAGTTAGGTCGTTAACTCGGCACAACTACCCCTCTGGTTTCCAGTTAGCTCGGAAACGACTCAAATTTCCTTCATTAGCTCGCGTCTCTTCCTCACGTGTCCCCTCTGGTCTCCAGTTAAGTCGGAAACGACTTAAATCTTCCATTCTAAGTCGTGAACGACTTAAAGACATGCCCTTAGCTCGTATGCGACTTAGCTTGGGTCGTTTGCAGTCAACGTCTTGGTGGTTGGCTCCTGTAACCATAAGTCGTATACGACTTATCCTTCTAGCCTGAGCTGCATCACTGTATATCTTATAGTATAACACCGATGCAGAACATTAGCAAAAGGATAAGATGGGAGATCTTTGAAAGAAAGACAAGAAGAAAAAACTTATCTCGTGGACTTAATAAATAAAGAACTTTCTTTTCAGATCTAAGCATACAGGATGTTGCACATCTTAGATCTCCTCAAATATGATGCCTATCAACCCAACATTTAAGAATTGCAATAATTGTAGTGGAACTCTTAGAGGGATGATATGTTTTATACTTTTAAGCGTTGTCTGATGAGTAAAATTCAGGAGGAAGCATAGTGTTAAAGAAACAATGTATTATTTCTCTGTACTTGCAACTTCAGAACCACTATTAGAATAGGAAATAGGAAGTTAAACTAAAAGGGGAACGGCGATAATGAATGAATGAAGTGAATAAAGTCAGCGCATTCTCCTTAAGTGTAACGTCAAGATACCTCAACCTGATGTGCCAGGTGCAAGTGATATGGGCTGAATCCTTTTGGGTCGTTTGATTTGGAATTTTAGTTATTTCTGGTGGTTATACACACACACACAAACTTTGAGATGCTTTGTTTTAGCTTGTACACATTTATTATAAAAGGTGCTTGAGTCTAATTCAAAAAAGAGACCAAGTACATATGTTAAATTCAATTTCTTCAAAAGCATTGTTTATGAAATCATATAAGATATGGATTAACATAAAACCTCTACATGTTTCTAGAAAAAAGACTTGATGGGTTGTATGAGTCGAGAGGATTCACATAAAATTCGATCATGAAAGATCTTTTGTGAACCACCCTAAAGGAGTTTGGGATCGACCAATAGTGTTTGACTAATTTATGTTATGAACATAAGTTTCGTAAACTCAAAACTGAATCAATTTTATATAGGGATTGCATATGATCCAAACACTCCAATATGGAAACTATACAAGTGAAAAGAAATTAATCGAGCCTAAAACAAAGACAACTCAATAGAATGTCTAATACAAATTCTCGCACATTAAAGAGAAACTATGAGTTTCATATCAATGTTGAGGAAAGGAATTGTTAGTAGTAACAATTTCCTTAGTTGCCAATAAGTCGTAAAGAGTATAGGCTCTAACATATTGCATGATGCTTAAATTTGAAATAGGTTCCAAGTACATCATCAAAATATGATTTTGATAGTTGTACCTAAAGGGCTATAATCCATCAATCATAAGTTTGTCTTCAAAAGGAAGATTGATGTAGTTAAAATATAGTAAGCAACACTGATGAGAATAACGTTGTAAATTTCAGTTGTTCAAATTAGCATAATAGATTCATCAGTCAACATATTTAAGTCAATTCAAAGTCTACAAGCAAAATTTTCACCCAATATGACTTTGAATTTGAGTGCGTAATGGTTGGAACAAGAATTCTGAAAAATGATTTAGATTTGACTGTTTGCATATAATGACCAAAATGTCATGATGTTAATGTGAGCGATGACTGTGTTCAGTGTTGGATAAATCTAAGAACTGATATAATAATATAATTTCATAAGCATTAGTGTTGAACAAATATTTTGACAAAGGAAACAAACAATTTGATTTTTATTCAAAATGCAAAGGAAGCGTGTATCTGTAAGAAAAGTGATTAAGGGTATTAAGATATTTCTAAATTATATATAAGACAACATACTACTAATTATTAACGACGTGCTCATGTCAAAATCTGTTTTAGTTTGGATGTCGATGTAGGATTTGAAAATGAAATCCTTTATGACTAGTATAAAAGTATGATGGGATTATCCAAAATGATATACGTAAATAACATGTTAAAATGTTTAACATGGGGCATGTGAGATGGATTCTGTAACATCCCCTAACTGGAGACTCGAAACTGTAACGACCCGGTATTTTCGGTTCCGAAAATTCCAGATAATTAGAGAAAAATGAAAAGAGATAGAAGAAGAAGAAGAAGAACAGAAACACCAAAGAAAATCTCACATCCGCAACGGATAAAATATAATATCAATAATATCAGTTTACAAAGGAAAATTATACTTGTCAAATTACACTTTAATATATCAGAGTTACAACACACAAACACTGGACAGATACAATCCACATGTCCCAGATGAACTAAAATATCACATCGGATACACGCCATACATTCCTGCCATCTAGCTCCTCCTGAGCTCCAGAACGTCCTTACCTGAAAAACTGTAATACTCGGTCTGATCTGAGCATTACAGCAAAGTAACACCCGGGTTAGGCTGGAAACCAGCGTGAGTAAACCCATATAACATGAAATCAAGCTATAACTTTATGAACTACCAGGGTAACTCGTACCTTTTATGAGTTCTTACTTATTATAGCTAATCATTAATCACACACAACAGTTCTCGAAATTAAATGTCCATGTTTTTTATCTTATTTCATTCCAGCTTGATTTATCTCACATATCCAATTTACAAGGGAATTTAGATTACTATTCGAAGTGGTTTCGGGTAATTTCTGAAACCCGACCCCGGTCTCTTCGAATCCAATGTCATTTCTACTCCAAGTTGTTGAGTTTAAAACAAAACAATTCATATCTAGGATATCATACCCTTCATCAATTTATCTCAGATAAATAGCCTACATTATCGAAGTTTAAACCATTCATATCGCAGCACGTCTCAATCGCTCCTCAGAGACATCAACAAATCCAAGTCATCCAATATCATTCAACCATCCATAAGTTAGAATTGCAATCCCTAATTAATTTAATTTATCTCCATTTAAATTAATTATCAACTTTAATTTCTTGGATTACCTTAATCCTTCTTAGCATTAATTAATTACAATCAAATTAATGATACATCCTAATTAATCCCCCCGATTAATTATCTTATAATTACATTTAATAATTGTCTTTTGTTTAATCACTTAGATTAATTAGCCTTAATCATTCACATTAAATTATTCTTAAATTAATCTCCCTAATTAATTTATTACATTAATTATTGATCCTTTAATCTCTTTCCTTGATTAATTATTCTGTTAATTAATTACAATTATAAATTAACCTTAATTAATCACATGGATTAATTCATCATCCTTAATTAATTAAATTTAATTTACTACCCTTAATTCGTAATCCAATAATTCACTAATTAATAAATCCTAACCGTCAAGCCTTAATTAATTCCAAGATAATCATTTATCTTAATCACTTCCTAAATCTTCATCGGAATTTAATAAACTTGATATTAGTTATTATTAACTTATAAATTAACCAGAGTCCATAAGTTTATGATAAAACACTTCATCCTTGTTCAAATAATTTATTTTAGAAACTGAGTTTATCTTTCTCGGGAATTCATTCATTTAAAAACACCTTAACTTGGATAACCATTTCCTTGAAATTTAATCATTAAAAATTTTAAATACCTAAAACTTGTTTAAACCATTTACTTTGGAAACTTGATAAATATTTATGACTTTAAACTTGTTTGTTTTCCCTTTTCAAACCTTGTTCTTTCATCTTTAAGCTAGCAACTTTTGAATTTCTATACCTTAATAAAACTTGTTCATATACTACTCATCTTTAAAAAAAAATTGTTTCCTATATTTGGCTTGAACCTTTGTTTAAAGTCTTGAAAACTTCATTCACCAAACTTATTTCGATAAAAATCTGGTTTCTTAAAATCTGGAAACGACCAAAACAAATAAGGACCCGAGCCAAAGGATATAAAACTCGAATACAAACCCGAGTAATACTCGTACATTCACAAACCCCAAAGTGCACCGAGTCAAACCTACCAACATTTCGCGACCGACCCGAGAAAAACATCGCCCACGAAAACACCCAAACCCAGACACGCTGGTGCACGCGTGCACGGCGAACTACGCGACGCCGTCCAACTTCCCGGCCTCCAGCATGTTGAACACGACTTCACCATCCTCCCCGACACCCTAGTTCAATGATCCAGTCATCACATTAAAATTGAGCGTAAAGCCGAAACTGGAACCCAAAGTACTATGATCGGAAACCACCCTCGCTGTTGATCTCGGCCACGAGGTCCACCGTCAACACCACCTAAATCTTCGTCTCGACTTCCAGCACCTTACTTCTCCCTCGCGATCATGTCCGGTGCACCATTTTCACCACAAACACTTCGAAAATAACGGCGACCGGAAGATGTAACTAAAACCCTAATCGACGCCAGCGACCACCACGATGGTCTGAAAATTTAGATACCAATTTTCCTAAATGCCACATCCCCCATACTTGCCTCAACTCTGACTTCAACCCCCCCAAAATTCTCCGATCATAAGAAAACGGCCGAAACCCAATTGTCGTTCAACAAGCAATTCCTACAATTTACTTATCTAAAAATCATAATTTTCCCACCTGAATTCAACTCTCACTAACACAAATCTGATTATGGATTCAAATCATGAAATCAAGATATTTTATTTTTCCTCAGATTTCAAAAGTCCACTATAAATTCCATCTTAGAGATGAATACTCTACCATTAAGCTTGAAATCATTTTTATAAATGAGGTTGCCTCATTTTCAACTTTTACTCTTCAGAAATCAAAGCCTAAAAATGTTCCTAATGTCAGATAGGAATTTTTATAATAAAATTTCAACCCTGGAAAAACATAACTGGAAGAATGAATATGCAAAGATATATATATATATATATATATATATATATATATATATATATATATCCTGCCACATATATATACATTGATATGCAGGCATATTTTTATCATCTATTAATCATTTCCACAACAACTTCATATTTTTGCCACAAACATCAAGATTTAAACCTGATTCAAGTTTTTTTTCTATTTTTAAAAATAAAGTTCGCTCATCTTTGTTGGAACAGAGGAAGTTTGAAGATCTGGAAAATATTTTGATCCAGATCTGATTTATTTGATGATTTTCTATGCTTTATTTGAAATAAATTTGAACTTGGCTTGAAGATCTTTTGAGTATTCTCAGGCTTTTTATTTCTTCCTTCTCTAATCTTAATTCTAAAACTGCTACTTTAAATATGAAATTAAATCCGATCTTTGTTTTAACTTGTTTCTAGGTTTCAGATGTTTCCCAAGAGAATGAAGTCTGGCCCCTTTTTTTTAATACATGTAATTAAGAAAAAAATAACATGTTTTTCCACTTGTCTGTTTCAACTACACTTGTAAATATGTATGTTAACGTCTTTACACTTGTTATTCAACATAAGAATACATTTTTATAAATATTTATAAGTCTTATACTTGTATGTGTTATCAAATTTATATTCATATTTTCCCTTAAAATAAATATTGATTAAATTTTAAGAAAAATAAATTTAAAACTAATTATATATTAAAAAAAATCTAATATATATTATTTTAAATCCAACCTTATTTTTAGTATGTTACATTTGAGTTTCAATCTCAGTTTCCCTTTAAATCTACTTATATAAATACATAATTTGTTTTGTTTTTGAACAAAAATGAATTTTTCTAAATTAAATAATTATATCAGGAGGTTAATAAACAAATAATTATCAAGATATTTATTATAACTTAAATTCATCTATGTACATATCCAGATATATATATATATATATATATATATATATCACAATTTATCTATTTTCATTTACAAATTTAGTGCTATAATAATTTTAAATCCTGTAGATTATCAATTAACAGATATCCAAAATATGGGTTATCACATTCCTCCCCCCTTAGAATCTTTTCGTCCTCGAAAAGGAATGAAGCCAGAATTTATTAAAATACTTATATAAGATAAATTACTCTTTGAACATTTTTAAACTATAAACTCCCTTTTTATTAAGAATTTTTTTAAACACTTTTAAAATCTACATAGTATTACAAAAATAGTTTTATAAAAAAAATACTTTTTACAACTCGATGTCTCAACCAGTCCATCCTTGTTCTCATAGAAATTCGGTCATACGTTGATCAGGCGTACGACTAAAAATCTATAAGTATTTAGCAGACCCATTTTTAACACCCAGTGAAAATACTTTGGAAAATAATTTTTTATTGAAATTATAGGAAACGTTTTTGAAAATAGAGGGAACTTCTTTTGGTAAGAATGCTCTGGAAATCATCACCCCCATCCACGGTCGCAGTTAACCCGATGGTTACGTTGCCATCCCAGCAAAATCCATAGATAACTGCAGGCACTCCGCACCCCCCGATTACGCCATGGAACCCGCTACAGATTGCAGCTACAACCGAGGTTACGTTGCTGTCACAGCAAAAACCCATATATATGTAGGCCTCAGTGCCCTTGAATTCCGCTGCCAAAAGAATGAAACTTCTCCACTCCCATATAGATCGCAGTCTACCGATGTAAAATCAAACGTAGACTATTGGCTCTCAGCAGCACACACGACTTTCGCTATGTCACCATAGGTCACAGTCTACCGATATAAAATCAAACGTAGACTGTTGGCTCTTAGCAGCACACGACTTTTGCTATGTCACCATAGGTCGCAGTTTACCGATATAAAATCAAACGTAGACTGTTGGCTCTCAGCAGCACACGCCACTTTCGCTATGGTCTGCAGTATATCGCAGTGACATCGAGTTACACTATTGTCACAGCATAACCCAAATGCCTCTGTAGGCATCAGCGCCCTCGACTTTCGCTATACACTACACATAATCATCAGGAACTTGTTTGTCCGGACTCCTCACAGGATCAACTTTAGAAACCCTCCTTAGGGATCGTTGCAGTACCACCCTGTAGCACTTCTGAGAAGTTCATTTCAAGGGAGCGCCTTTTTCTCCAGAGCCATTTTCAATACGCTTTATACTATACACATATAGTATCTTCCAAATCATGCACCTAATATTAATCTCATATAAATCTCCTTTCTCAAAATTGATTATCCCAAAACCGATAATTCTCAATCTAGGCTTTCTAAATTCCAATATTGATTTTACCCAAAACTAAAAAAGCCTTTCCAAATCCAAAGGTTCCAAAGACCTTTTCTCAAAATCATTCTCATAAGATCCTTTATATATATATATATATATATATATATATATATATATATATATATAAATTTTAAAAATCTTTGGATCACTTCAAACTTGTATAAATTCTCTTTTATACTTCAAACACTTTTAAAAATCTTTTCCTTGCGGCAATAGATTCAACAAGGGGAGATTTATCTTATATAACAAATATATGTAACTTTGTTTATTCTAAATCAAATATTCAAATTTGATTATTCTATAAAGTCACTTACCAAATTACTTCCTTCCATAAAGTAAACTTTTACCATAGAAATATCCAATTTCCACTTTACTTCATCATATATTTCACAAAATATACCTTTCATTTCAAAAACCATTTCACATTACTTATCCACAAACTCCCATTATCAATTTCATTCAAAGTCGTACGATGTACACATATCATCCGTACGCTATACCAATCTGATCGCTCACTCGATCACACAATTTCACTTCCGAACTAGTATCGTCCACCCGACTTCCTAGTGCGGACTTAGATCTGCTTTCTTGATCAGAAACCGTCATTCTCCTTGCATAGCCATAACTATGATAGAGAATATCCAGAACCAATAAACACCCATATCCAGGTTGCCGTCGAAATTCGAGTGAAAAATCCCAACTCGGTTCGAAAAATTATCTCAAAATTCAGTGCTCGTATCTGGATCAAACCACTACACGAATAGAATCATATACGTACTGTTGGATCTCGCTTTATAGCGTTTTGATTATGACAACTATACATATATGTTAGTATCGATTAACTTTGTTTTTTGCAGGAAGAAACTATACAACAGAAAATTTTCAAATGCTTAGTTTAAGATTATAATAGAGTCCATGTTTATTAGCATTTGTTAAAATCTTCCTTGGTGATGCACACACATGCACGGTCTTTAATATATGTACAAGATACAGCAAACAGACATCTGAGATTTCTAATTCAGACGTCTGTCTGCTGAAACAAAAAAATTGATTCAGCATAATATTCGGACGTCTGTTCTGAAATATTCAGACATCTGAATATAGGCCGAATTTTCCTATTTCCTTGCTGTACATATATTACTATAAACAGACTTCTGAACTCTTATTTTAGACTTCTAAAAACGAATAGATGCAACTATTTAGAAAAGAGACACAACTCTTGATTCACATCTAATCATCGAGTCTCTTCGTGAATAATTGGAACTATTTGTATACTATAAATAGAGGCTTAATCAATTATGTTTTTTATCTTTACTTACTCTAATTCTTTCTATCTTATCAATAGCATTCAGATTCACAAAAGCATTCTATCCCATATTTAAAAGATTACAAATCTTCTCGAATCTTCCAAATTCTTTCATGAACTACACTTTATCGTCAAGGAAAGATTATAGGAAGAGTGTACATTGATTTGACATATCCGTGTTGTTAAGAACAAAATTAGTCAACAAACTCTTTGTACTATGAAAGTCCTCTTCAGCAGTCGAGGCAAGAAATCCCGTTTGGCTGTTCGGGTAGTTGTAAACCTATTCGTCCAGTTAAAGTGTGGGTTATTTTTTGTTAGTGAAATTCCTAAGAGGAGCTTAGGGACTGGACGTAGGACAGTGGTCCGAACCAATATAAATCTCTGTCGTCAATTTTATTTATTGTTGATATTCTACTATCTACACATTTCTATTCCATACAATCCTGCTGCAACGTCTCTTTCATTTGGTATCAGAGCAAGGACATCCAATAACCGTAACACCGTTTTTTGATATTTTAATATGGAAAATAATGCAAGTACCAGCACAACCACTGTCTCTACATTTGCCGAAGGACAATCTACTTAAAGACCACCATTGTTCAATGGTTTACATTGCAATTATTGCGCAACAAGAATGAAGATATATATGAAAGCAACCTGTTTTGATGCTTGGAATGCAACTCAAACAGAATTCATAGCTCCTACAACTAATTACTCTGCATGGACAATAGCTCAGAAAAATGAAGCAAGTGCAAATGCCAAAGCTATGAATATGTTATTCTATGCTTTTGATAGAAATGAATTCAATCGAGTTAGTATCTGTACTACTGCACATCAGATATGGGAAACACTCAAAACAATTCATGAGGGTACAAAAAAGGTCAAACAAACAAAAATCTCAATGCTCAAAAACCAGTTCCAAAATTTTAAAATGAGACAAAATGAAACCATCAACGACATGTACTCAAGATTTCAATACATACTTCATGCCCTAATAGGATTAGGAGAAAAATATTGTGACTTTGATATTATATCAAAGGTACTAAACTTCTTAACCGACGAATTGGAGAGGAAGATTTTAGCTATTGAGGAAGCCAACGATTTATCAACAATGAAACCTGAAGAACTAATAGGTAACCACTCTATGAAGTAAATCTTGACGCCAAAAAGGACCAGGCACAAGAAAAAAGGAATGTATATTTTCATGTGGAAAAAGAAGAACCAGAATCAGATAATGAGGATCTCGCATTTATTTCCAAAATTTTTAAGAAATTTCTAAAATTCAGAAAGAGTGGCTTCAAAAAGAATTCCTCAAATAAACCTTCATCCTCAAACTTAGAATGTTTTAATTGTCACAAGAAAGGTCATATGATAAAAGACTGTCCGGAGCTAAAGAAGGAGAATCAGAAAAGCTTCAACAACAAGAATAAGAAAGACAAATTTTAAAAGAAAGCTTTCTTTGTCACATGGGACGATTCAGATTCATCAGATAGTGATAGTGATAGCAACAATGAACAAGCAAATGTGTGCTTCATGGCTCAAGAATCTGAGGTTTGTAATTTATCTTATGAAGATTTAATAGAAGTAAACACTGAATTTTTAAATACTATAAAAACTCTTAAAAAGAAACTTAAAGAAACACGTGAAAATCAGAACAAAGATGAATTCGAAAGAGATATGTTAAAAGATGAGAAATTTTTTTTGGAAGAAGAACTTGAAAAGGTTCAAGAATCTCTCTCAAACTCAGATAGTCAACTTTTACTTTTGAGCCAAGAAATTGAAACTCAAAAGGCAAAGAATGATGAAATTATTTCTGAAAATCACAATTTAATAATTAAAATAAAACAATTGAATTAGAAAATACTAGTCTTCAAACTAAATTATATAACATTACTAAAAGTATTTCTAATTATAATAAGGGAAGAGAAAATTTATCTAGAATTATCGAAAATTCTCAATCCTCTTCAAATAAAAATGGATTAGGTTTTAAAAAGGAATCAAAAATTCATCCAAAGAAAAATGCTAATTTGAAGGAAAATAATTCAAAAAATAATATAGTATTGAAAAATGATATACCAAGATACACTAAAAAGAAAAAGGAAATCAAAATATGGGTTCCGAAAATAAACGATATTTTAATTTGGAACAAATATATAAAATCCTTTATAGAAACAGTTCACAAAAGTAGTAATTATCTTTATAATAGGGATACTAAACCCACTTGGGTTTGGTTTCTTAAGATCTAACTCTTAGGACCCTATTAAAAGGTGGGTACCAATATATTCATTAATATTTTTTCAGGTCCCACTCAAGAAAAGAAAATGGATTTTGGACAGTGGTTGCTCAAAACACATGACCGGAGACAAAGAAATGCTTACAAATATTTCATGCTTTGATGGTGGTTCTGTTACCTTCGGAGATAACTCGAAAGGTTTTATTGTTGGCAAAAGAGATGTGTGCAACTACGGTATATCAAATTTACCCCTCATTACAAATGTTTCTTTAGTTAAAAACTTAAAATATAATCAATTAAGCATAAGTCAACTATGCGACAAAGGTTTTAAAATAACTTTTTCTGAAAATAAATGTTGTATTTTTGATCAAAATCAAAATCTTATTTTTAAAGGAAAGAGAGATAGAAATATTTATGTTTTAAACATGAAAATTAATAATAATAAAGATATGTGTTTAATGGTCAAAGATAATGATCATTGGCTATGGCACAAAATATTTTTTCATATTAATTTTGAATCCATCCAAAAACTTTCAAAAAAATGAGTTAGTCAAAGGCTTACCAAAAATAAATTTTAAAATAAATAATCTTTGCGATGATTGTCAATTAGGAAAATTAAATAAATCATTTTTTAAATCTAAGAAAGTCATTTCAACTTTACAACCATTAAAATTATTACATATTGATTTATTCGGACCAACACAGGTTCAATCCATTAATCATAATCGATATGTTTTTGTAATAGTAGTTGACTTTTCGAGATATACATGGACGATATTTATGAAAAACAAAAGTGACGCGTTTAATTATTTCAAAAAATTTGTTAAAAGAATTCAAAATATTAAGAATTTAAGTGTCAAAAACATAAGGAGTGATCATGGAGGCGAATTTGCATGAAAATGAATCATTTGAATTATTTTGTAAAAAGAAAGGAATAAATCATAATTTTTCATATCCTAGAAATCCACAACAAAATGGAGATGTAGAAAGGAAAAAAAGAACTCTATAAGAGTGCGCAAGAACATTACTAAATGGAAGTACATTACCGAAGCATTTTTGGGCAGAAGCTGTAGCAACTGCGTGTTATGTATCAAATCGTTTTCCATACGACCTTTAACTAAAAACACTTCATATGAACTTTTTAATGGAAGAAAACCTAATATTTCATACTTTGAATCTTTGGGTTAAAATGTTTTATTCTTAACACAGAAGAACAACTCGGAAAGTTTGATCCAAAAGCCGACCATGGTATTTTTGTAGGTTACTCAGAACGAAGTAAGGCATATCGTGTTTTCAATAAACGAACAAATTTAATAGAAGAAACCATACATGTATGTTTTGATAAAAACTTTAATAAAAATACATTTATCAAATATGATGAAGAAATTATATCTAACACTGAAAATATAAATTTTGAAAATAATGAAAATATTAATCAAAACAATAACGATCAAATTAGATCTCCTCCTAGAATCCTACGAGATCATCCGATCATGTTGCTTTTCTTTCAAGTATTGAGCCTAAATATCCAAAAGAAGCTTCAACAGATGAATACTGGATTATTGCCATGCAAGAGGAGTTAAATCATTTCGAACGAAATAATGTTTGGGAGTTAGTTCCTCGTCCTGATGACCAATCAGTTATTGGAACTAAATGGGTCTATAAAAATAAAGCAGACGAATTTGGAAATATTACTAGAAATAAAGCAATATTAGTAGCACAAGGATATACTCAAGCAGAAGGAATCGATTACGAAGAAACGTTTGCTCCTGTTGCATGACTAGAAGCAATATGTATTCTATTAGCTTACGCTTGTTTTCATAATTTTAAACTTTATCAAATGGATGTTAAAAGTGCTTTCTTAAATGGATATACTAAGGAAAATGTATATGTTGAACAACCGCCATTATTTATTCATGAAAAATATCCAAATTATGTGTATAAACTAAAGAAAGCTTTATATGGTCTAAATCAAGCACCTCGTGCTTGGTATGACAGACTTAAAAATTATTTAATTAACTCAGGATTTTGAGTCGGAAAAGCTGATCAAACTAATTTATTAAAAATACTAATAAAGTATTTTAGTCATACAAATATATGTAGATGACATTATTTTTGTTTCAACTAATGAAAAATTATATGAAGAATTTTCAAATATAATGACTAAAGAATTCGAAATGTCACATATGGAAGAACTATCATATTTTCTCGGACTTCAAATTAAACAATTATTCAATGGTATTTTTATAAATCAAGGAAAGTATTGTAATAATTTAATTAAACGATTTGGAATGGAAAACACTTCTTGAAAACCTACTCCTATGAGTACTACAGCTCATCTCGATTGAGACGACAATGGTAAAAATGTTGACCAAAAGTTATATAGAAGTATGATAGGGTCGCTACTTTATTTAACTTCAAGTCGACCAGACATCAGGATGAGTGTATGTTTATGCGCTAGATTCCAAGCAGATCCTAAAGAATCACATTTAAGAGTAGTGAAACGAATTCTACAATATCTTAATAGTACTAAGGACTTCGGTCTTTTCTATCCGAAAGAATGTCCATTTGAATTAGTATCTTTCAGTGATGCTGATTTCGGTTTATCTCGGATGGATAGAAAAAGAACAAGTGGTACGTGCCATTTCATTGGAAAATCACTTGTTTCTTGGTTTAGTAAGAAACAGAACTATGTATCACTCTCAACGTGTGAAGAAGAATATATATCTGCAGCTTTAGCTTGTGCTCAGGTTATTTATATGCAACAGACACTCGGAGATTTTCGAATAAATTTATCAAAATCAATAATTTACTGCGACAATACAAGCGCAATAAATTTGGCTAAAAATCCTGTAAATCACTCACGTATGAAACATATTAATATTCATCATCATTTCTTACGAGACAATATTGGAAAAGAAATTATCAACTTAGAACATATTTCTACCGGAAATCGAATAGCTGAAATATTTACCAAACCACTTTTAGAAAATTCATTTATTAAACTACGCTGAGAATTAAGTTTTGATGTCAGTAAAATATATTTAATTTTTTTTGAATATAAAAATAAATTACTAAATTTTAAAATCAAAATTATCATCACAACAAAGGTCAGAGTTGAATTTTGGTCACTTGACTATGGGTTTAATAACTTAACCATTCGAGCTATACACTTGAATTAGCTACATAATATTACATAAACTAAAACATCCTTCTAAGACCATTCATTTAAAAATCAATTATTAACCGGTAATTCAATTTCTGGCTATAAACTCCTAGTGATTCTACACCACACTTTCCTTAAAACACTCAGACTATATATACATGTTAAAAACTAAAACAAAATACACTTTTTCAAAACAAAAAGTTCAAACTCTGTAGAAAAATGTCCTCAAACAAATCAAATTCACCCATCATCATAACTTTCTCAACCGATAGCTCAGCTGCATCACCGCATCATCCTACGCCAACACCAAAACACGAGCCTGTTTATAAATAGGAAAATTATCGAACCGGGTATACACCGGATTCCAAAAGGGCCAAACGTGCGCTGTTTATCTCTCCAGATACGAAGAGAAAGATCGATGAAATTCATCACTATCAACAGTAGAAAATAGTCCTTCAACGTGAGTTGTATTTTGAATAGAAAGTAACAGCTAAAAGCTTAAGCTTTCTTGAACAAATTATTTTAAAATTTTGCAGCTCGAAGTAAAAGGATATGAGTGAACCCTTACCTCGACCGGTAAATCCATTTAATCCATCTTCCTCATATCATACGTCAAATGATCCGATAAGTCCTTGGGTCTTGCCGCAAAGACCTCAATATAGCCCAAATTCATGGGACAAGAACTATATGACTAATGAGAGATGCAGAGAATTAACACCAAAGAAGACACCGTCACTAAAGAATTAATGTTGTACTATTTGTAATACTGCTTATTTGTTATAATAATTGTATTAACAACTATATATATATAGAGTAATAAAATAAAACTTGCAAAGTATAAAATAAAGCATTGAAAAATCCAGGAAACAAACGTCTATTTCCAATAAAACAGACGTCTGAATACTGTAGCAGAAGAAATTTTAAAGAACATTCAGACGTTTGGATTCCATAAAACAGACGTCTAAAAAAGTGCAAAAATGGACTACTTTCCCTCGGGTTTAAAATTTGTAAAAAACAGACGTCTATTTTCAATTTTCAAACATCTGATTTTTGCAGAGTTATTTTTTTTAACAGCACATCCGACTTTTTTACCCACCACTTCATCTCCTCCATTCATTTTTCACTTTCCCCTTTTTACCACCAAAAAACCTAACTTCTATTATTTTTTAAAATTCAAAAATCAACACTTCCACCCAACCAAAATCAATGGCAAATAGACCAAAACATACAAGACAACAAGAATCCGAGCTTCCATCCGAAGATCAAATCCAAAGATGGCTATGGAATGACATTGCAAAGGAAAGATATAAAGCTATGAAAAATTCGAAATTCTTTGAAGGGGCTTTTCTAAATGCTTTTCACAAATATCGTCTTCAACAATATGTTGGCACTTCAATTTCGAACCTTTAGTAGATTTTAATATGAACAGTGTCAAAATTTACACTTTGCTTGTCAAACTTTTCTTGGCTAATTTGAACTTGGATCATCATATACCAAGGAATAGAACTGATTGCGTATGGTCCATAGTTTGCAGTAAGCGTATTTTTCTTTCGATTCAACGTCTAGGGCAAATTTTGTGTTGTGCATGGGAAGGTCAAGATATTGACACTATAGAAGTTAACATGGAAGAACGTAATGAAGTTTCTCATAAGTTTTTGTCCGACAATTTAGTTAACTTGAAAAATCTTACCTCCACTCATCTACGTCCACAAGCACGTCTCCTAAATCGCATCTTAGTCCGAAAAATTCAACCAAGGAAAGGAAGTTATGAAAAAGTATATTAACGGGATTTCAAGCTTTATATGCTATTTATTCTAATACGCAAGTAAATTGGGCTAAGATCATACTTGACGAATGGGCGGATATTACATATAAGTGGAAGTATAAGACAATTCATTGTGGTGCTTATATTACACGTATTCTTCTGAGTGTCAAATTGATATACCCGACACTTCTACCTTGAGTATCAAAGAGATTGGACCAAAAACATTGAAGCTCATGGATATTGACCCGAACCCATCAACGTTAGAACATATGTCTTTTCAAACTTGGCAAGAACATATCGCATCACAACTAGAAACACCAATAGCGGAATCATCTTCTCGTCATCGTCATTTTCTCCAAGAAGAAGAAGAGAAAGAAGATATTCAAATTGTTTCTCCCGATCTTCCTCCTAAGCAAGCATTGGCTGTACTCTCTCGCAACCAATCAAAAATTCACAAAGATTTGCTGCATTTTGAGCATAAGACCAATAAAAAGTGTGATTCTTTAAGAAACTTTCTTAACAAAATTTGGGATAAAATTTCATGCATCGGACCTTAATCTTCTCAAGCTCATGATCCGGCTCCATTCCAATGGTCATCGAGTTCTAACGATGAAGAAGCCCCAGACTCAAGCTCTGGACATGATGGATCTAAAGGAGGTGATATAAGCATTGACCATAGCTTTACGGTCACGGAAAGTTGGTAATCTTGGTATGACTTCTATGATACTTTTGCAAACTAAAACTTTAAATCTATGGTTTGTAATATTTTTTGGTACTCTGCTTTATTTGACACAAAACTCTACTATGTGTCTGCTTTGGTAGTGAACTCGTATGTATATAAATATTGTGTATGCTAATTGTATTTTATGAATGTTATTGTGCATATTTATCTTCACTTATATATCTCCTTTTTGTCAATTGCAAAGGGGAGAAAATATGTGCATATCGACAGAGGGAGTCACATATATAGTTGTCATTATCAAAAAGAGGGAGAATGTTGGATCTCGCTTTATAGCTTTTGATTACGACAGCTATATAATATATATTAGTATCGATTAACTTTGTTTTTTGCATGAAGAAACTATACAACAGAAAATTTTCAAAGGCTTAGTTGAAGATTATAATAGAGTCCATGTGTAGTAGTATTTTTAAAAATATTCCTTGGTGATACACACACATCACGGTGTTTAAGATATGCACAAGATACAGCAAACAGACGTCTGAAATTTCTAATTCAGACATCTGTCTGCTGAAACAAAAAAATTGATTCGTCATAATATTCAAACGTCTGTTCTGAAATATTCAAACGTCTGAATATAGGCCAAATTTGCCTATTTCCTTGGTGTATATATATATTTAACTATAAACAGACTTCTGAAATTTTATTTCAGACTTTTGAAAACGAATAGATGCAACTATTCAACAAAGAGACACAACTCTTGATTCACTTCTAATCATCGAATCTCTTCGTGAATAATTGCAACTATTTGTATACTATAAATAAAGACTTAATCAAATATGTTTTTTATCTTAACTTACTCTAATTCTTTTTACCTTATCTATAGCATTCAGATTCACAAAAGCACTCTATTTCCATATTTAAAAGATTATAAATCTTCTTGAATCTTCCAAATTCTTTCACAAACTACACTATTATCATCAAGGAAAGATTATAGGAAGAGTGAACATTGGTTTGACATATCCGTGTTATTAAGAACACAATTAGTCAACAAACTTTGTATTGTGAAAGTCCTCTTCAACAGTCGAGGCAAGAAATCCCATTCATATTTTCGGGTAGTTGTAAACCTATTCCTCCGGGTAAAGTGAGGGTTGTTTTTTGTTAGTGAAATTCCTAAGAGGAGCTTAGGGACTGGACGTAGGACAGTGGTTCGAACCAGTATAAATCTCTATTGTCACTTTTATTTATTGTTGATATTCTGCTATCTACACATTTCTATGCTATACGATCATGTTGCAACGTCTCTTTCACGTACATCCTACATATTTATCTTTATTGGTTATTAGCCAAATCAATTCTCTTTCTATTCACCTTAAATTCGATTTTCATTCACTTACTCATAATTTCTTAAATCCTCATTTGGATTATCACCTCAATCTTATCTCAAATGGATACTTAATCATAAATAGTTTGAACTTCGTCCCGCTTAAATTTAGAAAATAGCTTGAAATATTAATAATAGATAAGTAGTTGAAAAATAATTAGTAGTTTGTAAAATGTTGTAAAATAGTTACGTAATTGTAAAATAGTTGGAAAATAGTCAAATAGTTATAGAAATTTTTTAATAATTTGCAAAATAGTTGTAAAATAGTAATTAGTTAAAGTAGTTGAAAAACAGTAATTAGTTTATAAAATAGTTGAAAATTGTTAAATAGTTCCAAAATAATTGTAAAATAAGCATAAGATAGTTTGGCTTTAAAAAGAGTAGCTTGAAAAAATAGATTTATATTAAAAATAATTTATTTTGAAAATAGTCCATAGCCAAACTGTTCAATTCCCAATCTCCAATCCCAATTAATTTCCTATCAATTCAATTTAAATTTCCACTTCCCTTAAATTGACTCAATAACTTCAATTTCCACTGAAATTGATTTAATCCCAATTCAAGTTGAATTAACCTTAATTTCTTTCCAAATTCAAATCAAATTCATTTGAATTTTAAACTAATTCAACTTTAATCACAATTCCAAATTATTCAAATAAATTTGGATTAATTTCAAATTGAACCAGCTTCAATTTCAAATCATTTCAATTCTAGTTTAAATTAATGCCAAATCCCATTTGAATTTTAACTCATTCATCTTCAATTTCATTTCAAATCAATCCAATTCAAATTTTCCATTTGAATTTTTAAACTTATACATCTTCAATCACAATTCCAATTATTTCAAATCAAATTCAATTTGAACTAATTCAATTCACATTTCATATTTAAACCATCCCAAATTATACAATTTTGAGTTAAATTTTTAAATATTGATTTAATCCTTTTAGTCAAATCAACTTATATCTTTAAACCATTTAATTCTGAATCCATATTTCATTTTTAACCTATTTCAAAATTCAAATAATAATTCAAATCCTTTTTAAACAACTAAATCTTTGAAATTCAATTTATCACCAAATTTCAATTTTGAAACCAATCCTTTGAAGTTTTATCTTAAACATTCAAATCTTAAGTCCAAAATGATTCCATTTTATCTTAATAATGGATATATTATCACACCCCATTTCAAATTTTAAACTTCACACTAATAATCTTCCCACTTATAAGTTCAAAAAACTTATCACATTGGGTATCATTTCTCATTTCAAATTTAAAACTCAGCATTTAGAGTTTTATTTCAAACCGTCTTTGATATTATGTATATTCCTCATATATACATATTATTTTAAACCACCTTTGGTTTTTAATTAAAAACAGATTTCTTTAAATTTTCAAACAACTCTTCTTTGAAATAGGACCCTTTCATTCAAATACATTAAATAACATTATTTATTATTTCTTTATCACTTTGAAACAATTTTCAAATTTCTGGACCTAAAACTTCACAATTTAGATCATCTTCAGTTTCAATTTATAAGTCATACTTACCTAAATGTTTTACTTCTTTAAAACATTTCATTATTAAATACAACAACCATTTACGATAATAACCAAGATTATCATATCTGGAAACCAATTCATTATTATCCTATTCTAGAACTCTTCCCCAAATTCGAGATTTTAATTTTAGTTTGAATCCATTTCAAACTTATCTTTATTTAATATCAATTTGGTTGTATTTCTATTACCACTTAACTTAATTCCTATAATTTAACAACCAATTGCCTTAATATTCAGTAGAAAGAAATGTTGATTTATATATCAAAATATATTCTTATATAAAATCATTTAAAATCTTTATATAAGAAAATAAGAAGTACGCTCTCATATATATATATATAAGCCTAGGTTCTCACTTAACCTTCTGCTCTGATACCAAACTGTAACGAGCCAGGATTTGGATCGTGAAAATTCCAGATAGTTAGAGGAAAAAAGAAAAGAGATAGAAGAGGAAGAAGGACAGAAACACCACAGCACAATCTCACATTCGCAGCGGACAAAATATCAATTATATCAGTTTACAAAGGAAAACTGTACTTGTCAAATTACACTTAAATACATCATAGTTACAACATACACAAACACTGGACGGATACAATCCACATGTCCTAGATAAACTACAATATCACAGCAGATACACTCCATACGTTCTTACTATCCAGCTCATCTCCTGAGCTCCAGAACGTCCTTACCTGAAAATCTGTAATACTTGGTCTGACCCGAGCATTACATCAAAGTAATACCCGGGTCAGGCTGGAAACCAGCGTGAGTAAACCCATATAACATGAAATCAAGCTATAACTTTGTGAACTACTAGGGTAACTCGTACCTTTTACGAATTCTTACTTATTATAGCCAATTATTAATCACACACAACAGTTCTCAAAATTAAATGTTCAGGTTTCTTAACTTATTTCATTCTAGTCTGATTTATCTCACATATCCAATTTATAAGGGAATTTAGATTACTATTCGAAGTGGTTTCGGGTAATTTCTGATACCCGACCCCGGTCTCTTAGAATCCAATGTCATTCCTACTCCAAGTTGTTAAGTTTAAAACAAAACAATTCATATCGAGGATATCACACCCTTCATCAATCTATCTCAGATAGATATAATACATTATCGCAGTTTAAACCATTCATATCACAGCACATCTCAATCGCTCCTCGGAGACATCAACAAATCCAAGTCATCCAATATCGTTCAACCATCCATAAGTTAGATTTGCAATCCCTAATTAATTTAATTTATCTCCATTAAAATTAACTACCAACTTTAATTTCTTGGATTACCGTAATCCTGCTTACTTAGCATTAACTAATTACAATCAAATTAATGATCCATCTTAATTAATCATCCCTGGTTAATTATCTTATAATTACATTTAATAATTGTCTTTTATTTAATCACTTAGAATAATTAGCCTTTATCATTCACATTGAATTATTCTTAAATTAATCTCCCTAATTAATTTATTGCACTAATTATTGATCCTCTAATCTCATTCCGTAATTAATTATTCCTTTAATTAATTACAATTTTTAATTAATCCCAATTAATCACAAGGATTAATTCATCATCCTTAATTAATTAACTTTAATTTACTACCCTTAATTGATAATCCAATAATTAACTAATTAATAAATCCTAACCGTCAAGCCTTAATTAATTCCAAGGTAATTTTTTATCTTAATCACTTCCTAAATCTTCATCAGAATTTAATAAACTTGATATTAATTATTATTAACTTATAAGTTAACCAAGTCCTTACGTTTATGATAAAACACTTCATCCTTGTTCAAATAAATTATTCTAGAAACTAAGTTTATCTTTCTCGGGAATTCATTAATTTGAAAACACCTTAACTTGGATAACCATTTCCTTGAAATTTAATCATTATAAAATTTTAAATACCTAAAACTTGTTTAAACCATTTACTTTGGAAACTTGATAAATATTTATAACTTTAAACTTGTTTGTTTTCCCTTTTCAAACCTTGTTCTTTCATCTTTAAGCTAGCAACTTGAATTTCTATACCTTAATAAAACTTGTTCATATACTACTCATCTTTGGAAAAAAAACTTGTTTCCTTTATTTGGCTCGAACCTTTGTTTAAAGTCTTGAAAACTTCATTCACCAAACTTATTTTGATAAAAATCTGGCTTCTTAAAATCTGGAAACAACCAAAATAAACAAGGACTCGAGCCAAAGGATATAAAACACGAATACAAACCCGAGTAATACTCGTACATTCACAACCCCAAACTGCACCGAGTCAAACCAACCAACATTTCACGACCGACCCGAGAAAAACACCCAAACCTAGACATGCTGGTGCACGCTTGCACGTGAACTACGCGACGCCATCCAACTCCCAAGCCTCCAGCATGTCGAACAGGACTTCACCATCCTCCCCAACACCCTAGTTTAATGATCTAGTCATCACATCAAAATCGAGCGTAAATCCCAAACTGGAACCCAAAGTACTATGATCGAAAACCACCCTTGTCGTTGATCTCGACCACGAGGTCCGCCGCCAACACCACCAAAATCTTCATCTCGGCTTCCAGCACCTTACTTCTCCCTCGCGATCATGTTCGGTGCGCCATTGTCACCACAAACACTTCCAAAATAACGACGACTAGAAAATGTAACTAAAACCCTAAATCGATGCCAGCGACCACCACGATGGTCTGAAAATTCAGCGACCAATTTTCCCAAATGCCACGTCCCCCATACTTGCCTCAGCTCTGACTTCAACCCCCCCGAAATTCGCCGATCATCAGAAACGGCCGAAACCCAATTGTCTTTCAACAAGCAATTCCTTACAATTTACTTATCTTAAAATCATAATTTTCGTACCTAAATTCATCTCTCACTAACAAAAATCTAATTATGGATTCAAATCACGAAATCATGATATTTGATTTTTCCTCAGATTTCAAAAGTCCGCTGTAAGTTCCGTCTTAGAGATGAATACTCCACCATTAAGCTTGAAATCATTTTTATAAATGAGGTTACCTCATTTTAAACATTTACTCTTCAGAAATCAAAGCCTAAAATGGTTCCTAATGTCATATAGGAATTTTATAATAAAATTTCAACCCTAGAAAAACATAACTGGAAGAATGAATATGCACAGATATATATCCTGCCACATAATATACATTGACATGTAGGCATATTTTTATCATCTATTAATCATTTCCACAACAACTTCATATTTTTGCCATAAACATCAAGATTTAAACCAGATTCAAGTTTTTTTTTCTATTTTTAAAAATAAAGTTCACTCGCCTTTATCGGAATAGAGGAAGTTTGAAGATCTGCAGAATATTTTGATCTAGATCTGATTTAGTTGTTGATTTTCTATGCTTTATTTGAAATAAATTTGAACTTGGCTTGAAGATCTTTTGAGTATTCTCAGGCTTTTTATTTCTTCCTTCTCTGATCTTAATTTTGAAACTGTTGCTTTAAATTTGAAATTAAATCTGTTCTTTGTTTTAACTTGTTTCCAGGTTTTAGATGTTTCCCAAGAAAATAAAGTCTGACCCTTTTTATTTAATATATGTAATTAAGAAAAAAAAAACATGTTTTGCCACTTGTCTTATTCAACTACACTTGTAAATATATATGTTAATGTCTTTACAATTGTTATTCAACATAAGAGTACATTTTGATAAATATTTATAAGTCTTATACTTGTAATATTTGTGTTATCAAATTTATATTCATATTTTCCCTTAAAAATATATTGATAAAATTTTAAGGAAAATAAATTTAAAACTAACTATACATTAAAAAAGTCTAATATATATTATTTTAAATCCAATCTTATTTTTAGTATGTTACATTTGAGTTTCAATTTCAATTTCCCTTTAAATCTACTTATATAAATGCATAATTTGTTTTGTTTTTGAGCAAAAATGAATTTTTCCAAATTAAATAATTATCCAGATATATATTATAACTTAAATTCATCTATGTACATATCCAGATATATATCAGAATTTATCTATTTTCATTTACAAATTTAGTACTATAATAATTTTAAATCCTGTAGATTATCAATTTCCAAAATCTGGGTTGTCACAGAAACTAAGCGCTACAGATGTTGCAGTCATCCATAGCATTAACTTCCGATGACCAAATACGGTAATGTTAATAGTATTCATAATATCAGCATCACATGAATATGAAATAAAATCACAGATTTCAAAACATCTTTTCACATTACATTTTCAAAACATGTTCCATATTCAAATTACATAATCCCATCGCTTTCCTAGGTTCAGATAAAATATATTTATTACATAAGTACACCAAGAGTGACATATGATGATGCCTCCTTGGTTCACCAGAGTAGTAAATAGTCATAACCGACTTATTACATACACAGCGGAAACACATCAAAATGAAACAAATTGGAAAATCCTAAATAGCTATCCATCAGCCACCTACTCATCTCCAGAAGCTTTATTTAGCAAAACTACTAAAATTTATAAATCCTTAACCCTCATCCTACTCAAATCAATTTTAAGCATCCGAGAGTTTAAGAAGGAAAACATAAACTTCGAGTTAGACATAATGCCTAGTGTGAATAATACTATACATCTCGGATAAACGATATTAAGTGAGACAATGCCGCTTAGCGAAACAGGTTTCCCCTCACTAATATCCTTTTAAAACATATATTTTGCAAATCAAAATCTTGCAACCAAACTGGTTAAAAACTATAAAACATTTTATGTAAACATCTATATCAGGTAACAAATGGAATATCTAATTGAGCACTATAGTACTGTTTGGGTTACTACTAACCTTTGGCTGACTCGGGCCTACCAGACAGATACAATAAAAATGGCCTAATATCTATTAGACAAGTCTTCTTGATGGTCTGTCCCTAACTTACTCTCTCCCAGGGTCCACTGATCCTAATGGTTTTGCGGGCTCACCAATAACCTACACTTCGCAAATACATTCCTTTCGGTATGTACCATAATTTTAGTCTTACATGTGATAAGGCCCTACACACTGGAATTTTCGACTAAATTAGCTAGGGGCTAATAGGTAATGTATAGGGCGCGACCTTATACCAGTGTCATCTGGTATTCTATTATCTGAGTCATTTTACTTAAATTTTCCTTGAAAACCTTTTCTTTTCAAATTGATTAAAACTTTAAATCAAACTTAAACAAGAAAAATTTATATTCTATGCTTTACTCAGAATCACCTTGCCTAGCTATATATATTTCACCCAAATCTTTGTTGATGAAAACATTTAAACCTTTGAAAGTACCCTTTTCGATCCCATCAAAAGTATTCCTTACGTAACCAAATAAACCCTTTCTTTCATCTAGGCCGAAAGGCCAAAACCTTCCTTTCAAAATCATTTATAAAAACCTTTTGAAATCGTTGAAATACCTTTTTCTTTGAAAGCTAAAAACCTTAGACATCCTTTTTTTAAAACCTTTAAACACAGTATTTCAAACCCATTGGAAAAATAATTCCTTTAAACCTTTCGAAACCATTAGGAAACCACCCCTTCGAAACCTTCCTTAAAAACCTTTCGAAACCATTATAACCTTAAACCTTTCGAAAACATTTGGGTTCAAT
Source organism: Allium cepa (assembly GCA_030765085.1). Classification (NCBI taxonomy): domain Eukaryota; kingdom Viridiplantae; phylum Streptophyta; class Magnoliopsida; order Asparagales; family Amaryllidaceae; genus Allium; species Allium cepa. The sequence goes on along the minus strand of CM060944.1, from coordinate 308,734,589 downwards.
TTTAAAATATGTGGAAACTCTTTTCGAAACCATTCAAAACCATCTCTTCGAAACCTTAATCTTTAAAAATCTCTAAGTTTCACAAACAAAAGGGTTGAAAGCAACTCTTTCAAAAGCCAAAACCTAAGCAAAGAAGTGATGGTGTCAATACCATCTTTTCGAAAGCATTGGAGAAGCGATAGGGTTTTTATGAAATAAAATCAACCCTTTCGAAGGCATTGCTTCAAAAGGTAGAAAGCGGAAGCTTGGGATTTGACCAAAGAGAAAGCGGTTATTTTAAAAAGAAGGTGCAATCCCTTAAAAAAAATTCTTTAAACCATTTGACCAAGTCAAAAGGCAACCAAGTTGAAAGCAATATAGTCGAAAGCAAAGAAGGTTCGTTTTCAATTTAAAGCAAAGTAATGCTTTGACCTCCTTCGGAACCCCTGGTTTCGACCTAGTTCCTTCTGCTTTTGTCCAATTCACTATGTACCAGGTTAATGATACTATGTGTGTTGGTTTCGTCGGCATAGAGGCAGAACTACTAAGTTGAAAGCTACCCAATCGGAAGTAGGGTGTCGAAAGTGGCGAGACATGTATTTGGCATGAAAAAATTGGTTTTTGACCTTTTTAAGTAATCTTTTTAACTAACCTGCCTTGTTTGTTAGAATCTTATAGGTTGCTAAATTTCTTTTCTAAAAGTACTATCGTAATTTCTGAATCAATTAATTTAGATCATTTATAAAATACTCCTCCTTTTATAAATATATAAAACATTTAAGTCTCATACATTAAATAATTTTATATATTCATCAAAACACTTTGGAAAATTATACAAAAATTTCAAAAAATCCTTTTTAATATGTTTTCTAACATATATAAATTTCAAACCCAACTTATTTATAATTTAACCGTATATTATTTATAACCCAATAAATCATTTTCTTCACTAGAAAATTAATATAAAATCGGCATTAATTCGAAAAATTATGAAAATCTAAAATCATCTCTAAAATATCATTTCTGATCTATGTCTAAAATCACAAGGTATTTGGATGTCATTAAATAGGGTTTTAAAATAAAAAAATATCATAAAATCTATATGAATAAGCATAGGGCATCAACAAGCATATGTAAACATTTTATCCTTCAAAATAATGGCTAAACTATGCTAAACTATGCAAGATAAATTTGGATTTCCTTAAAACTGGAAACATTTATGAAATAAGAGATGTAGTCATTATTCACCTTAGCTTTGTGAATTAGGATGTGAGATTTGGTTTTGATTAAGTGATTTGATTCCTCCTCTTGAATCCTAGCTTTATCTTCTTCCTCTTAGCTAATGGTAGCCGACCTTAGACTTAAATTTTTTGATTGTGAATGTACGAAAGTAAATTTCAAAGGGTTTAGGGTATTAGAATGCTTTATTCCCTATTTTACCCCTCCTCTATTTTCCTTAACACTTCATTCTTTAGTTCATTTGATTATTCATTAACATGGCACAACTACCCCTTAATTAAATCACAATTCGCAATCCATTAACCAACCAACATTATTTAATTTAATTTAGCTAACTAAATTTCCTAAATAATGTTACTAAAAATATGGAGTGTTACAAACTCCCCTCCTTAAAGAATTTCATCCTCGAAATTACGATAAGGTACACATCAAAACAATCAAAGGTAAAACATACCATCAAATAAATCAAAGTAAGCATCTTTAATCCAACTCTTAGTCTTCCATGTATAGTCTTTATCATCTCCACTCACTGGATCTTCACTAATCTAACTGTCTAGTTCCTTAACTTCTTCTCATCTCTCATGACTATCCGAATAGGCTTCCTAACTATAGTCAAGTCTGGTTCCACTACTAAATCCTCTAACACGGTCGGTGCTATAGTAGTGTGTGGATCCCTAACACACTTTCTTAGATGAGATACATGGAAAACATCGTGGAATTCTGCCAAACTACTCGGTAACTGTACTCTATACGCGAGTTTTTTGATCCTCTCTAAAATTGGAAACGGTCGTATGAATCTTAGTGCTAAATTCCCAGTCTTCTCGAACCTGATACCACCTTTGATCAGTGACACTTTATCGAAAACTTGATCTTCAATAGAGAACTCTAAATATTTCCGTCTTCCATCTGCATAGCTCTTCTGTCTAGACCGAGCTTCCTCCATTCTCGTCCTTATCAGCTCAATCTTCTCTACAGCTTCTCTTACCGAATTGGGACCAAGGACAAATCGATCTTCGATCTCTAACCAACATGTGGGAGATTTTCATAGTCTTTCATACAAAGCTTGAAAAGGTGTCATCCCTATACTAGTCTGATAAATGTTGTTATACAAAAACTAGACTAGGTGTAGATGTCTTCCCATGATCCCCCAAAGTCTAATACACAAGCTTTTAACAAGTCTTTCAAGATCTTGTTAACTCTTTACCTTTACTCATCTGTCTGTGGATGGTAAGCGGTACTCATCATGAGCTTGGTTCTTAAACTTCTATGTAGACTCTTTAAGAACTCACTAGTGAATAAGGAATCTCTATCACTAACAATACTACTAGGAATTCTGTGCAGTCACCACATTCTTCATAAATAACTTAGCTAATACAGGTATCGTCCTATTTGACTCAACGGGAATGAAATGGGCACTCTTGGTCAATCTGTCCACTATAACCCATATACTTTCATTTCTTCTAGTAGATCTCAGCAACCCGTCTATGAAATCCATAGAAATAGAATCCCACTTCCATACCGGATTATCAAGGGCTTAAGAAACGGACTTGGCTTCTGATACTCAGCTTTCACCTACTGACAGTTCAAACACTGTTCACCCATAAGCCTACATCCCTCTTTATTCCTTCACAAAAGTAACTTCTCTTCATATCCTGATACATCTTCGTTCCTCCAGGATGAATAATGAACTTCGAACGATGGAATTCCTCCAAAACTTCCTCTTTATGTCTCCCACATCTAGAACACATAATCTAACCTTCTTTCTCAACCACCCACTTTGGTCAAGGCTGAAATCCTTTAAGTCATCACTCTCCATTCCATTTCTTAACTTCCTGATAATTTTAGCTAACACTGGATCCTCTTCCTGTTTAGAAGCAACCTTCTCAATAAATATAAGTCAGAGATCTAAACAAGATAACGTAACAGATTCTCCACTAGACCCAACCTTGGATCTCCACTGCACTCTGCAAGTTGACAATGCTTCCAAGTCTTTCCATTCTACTATCATAGCTAACATTGCATTCTAAGGCTTTTGTTAACCTGCCTTTCATCAAGGCAGTATTCAAGTGGGTTTAACCTAGCAGACTTCATGATTATCAAGACCGATGAGTGTAGAGCAACGATTGTAGGTCCCGGAAGTCAAGTACAGGTAATAACACTAAGCCAAAGTTGGATGGGTTGGGAGATAACCGATGCAGGGCACTTGAAATATGGATGTTAGCTTGGAAACCAAGGGAACGGCATAACATAGAAGGGATCGACATGCCTCCATAGCATATAAGGGATCGACATACCTACATGGCATAGGAGGGATTGGCTTAGTTTCATGAAGTAGGAGGGATCGGCATACCTTCATGGCATAGGAGGGACCATCATAGTCTCATGAAGTAGGAGGGATCAGCATAGAGTTGTGAAGCAGCAGGGATCGGGATAGTCTAGTAACGTCAGAGGGATCGGCAAAGATAAGGTGAAGTGTGGATCGACATGGTTAGTTCTAGAGGGACCAATATACTTCATTATCCTGGTAAGATGGAGTGGTCGGCATGGTTGGATGAATTGGATCGGTGGACTTCATTGATAAGGGTCGGCGCTTATCAATGCAACAAGTACATTCTTACGTTCAACAATCAATAACTCGAGCTCTCTTATTCCAAATGACGTGAAACCTAGGGGCTGAGCATATTTTGTCGTGAGGAATCTAGAAAAGGAGCCGCTGCCCAGGGATAAACTAAGGAACAGATCGGTACTGATCTCTTCTCATGGAGACTTGGCCTAGTGACCCCTATGGTGGGCCCAAGTGGATAACACCGGAAAAAAAAAGACAGTGCGGATCGTGCTATATGGAATTATACTATACTAGTGTGGAAATAAACTAAAATACTATAGAAATGTAAATAAGTAAAAATAAAACAAGCACATCAGGAATTTTTATACTGGTTCAAACTTCCCGTTCTACATCCAGTACCAGACTCCTTTCTAGAATTTCACTAACAACAATCCTCACTTAACCCGGAAGAACAGGTTTACAACACCTGAACAACAGAACGGGATTTCGATGCCACAACAGCCGAAGAAAAATTCACTCGCCTGAATAGAAGAACAGGACTTCAACTTATACAGAGAGTGTTTGACGCTGTGTGTTCTTGATAACACGGATTTGTCTCTTGATAGTACAACCTTCCTATAATCTTCTCCTTTTGATATAAATATATGTGTGTGTGAAGAAAATGAAAGTAAATGAATCATTTTGTAAGAACTTAAGTGCACTAGAGTGTTAGAATCAAAGTAGATTAAGAATAGAAAGAGTTAGATCAATTTTCGGTAAATCAAACTGATGATTCAAACATGTTTATATAAATTGTAAAAAGGTGCAATTGTTCATGGATAGTTATCATGAAAATATATGGTCATACTTGTTGATTAAAAGTCTTATCTCTTTATGGAAGAGAAATGTCTATTCAAAAATATAGGCGTTATAGGAATTCAGACGTCTGAAAAATAGAGCTCAGACTTCTGAAATCGTTCACGTGCAAATCAGAAAGCAAATAGGTCTTTATTGATCTGACTCAGATGTCTAAAAATACCAATTCGGACGTCTAAATATTGTCTGGAAAATCATTTTTGATTCCAAATTCAGACGTCTGAAATTGTCAATTCAGACGTCTAAATTTGACCAGAAAATGCAAATATGCTCAGAAATGTGTGTATGTGCACGTGCCGTCATATATATACAAAAGGAGAGATTTTAACATCATTTTAACTCTAGACAAAGACTCAATACAAAACATATGTATAGTATGAAGCTTATTTGAATCCTGTCTTGTAAATATACCTGCAAAAACAAGATAGTATGTAGAACCAATGTATATAGTTGTCATAGTCAAAATATGGTAAGTATGAAACGTTGTAGACGAAGTTTCAACATTCTCCCCTTTTTTGACGATTACAACTATATAAATATAATACGAGTAATATATTTTCTATAAGCTCCCCCGTCATAAAGCAAGTTAGAATAAATAGACTATATCAACTCCTTCTCCCCCTTTGGCATCGCGAAAAAGGAAAGTAGAATATATGACAAAGTAGAGCAGAGTACTCAAAACATAATACAATACTAGCAGATAATATAGGAGTTTATGCAGAAATAGAAAAGTAAACTACGAAAGAGTTCAAAACAAACTAATTAATACCAAAGGTATTTAAAACCTAGGGCTGGAATCATTGCCTTCATCATCATCATCTTCATCTGCATTACCAATGTTGTTCCCCGAGCTTGATGACCATTGAAATGGAGAGGGTTGAAAGCTTCGGTAGATGATGAGGTGGAGCATCCAATACGTTCTCAAATTTTGTTGAGAAAGCCACAAATGGAATTAAAGTTTTTTCCAGTTTCCTTTTCAAGATTGACCATTCGGGTTCTAAGTTTAGCTTCGTTTTGGGTGAAGTGACCAAAGCATTCCTTAAGCTGGTGTCGGGAGAAAGGACCACTATTTCATCATCGTCTTCTTCTTCAGAGGGTGAAGCAATAGGTTGAACATATTGACGAGTTTGGGGTTGGTTTTGATCACGGTTGGCAACCCATTCTTGAAATGAAATATATGCCAAACTTCCAAGTCGTTTTGGCAAACCCATAAGACCCAATGTCTTTGATCCAAGCTCTTTGATCGCTGTGAATTCGGAATCAGGAAAAGAAATGTCAAAGTTTTGGAGAATCTTCAGTATATAAGCACCATAATGAAAGGTCTTATAGCTCCTTCGACGATTAACATCCATGAATTCTTCCAAAATCACTTGAGCGCAATTGATGGATTGACCGAAATAGATAGCATAAAGGGGTTGGAAGTTTCTTTTGTTAACAACTTCACAACTTCCTGTCCATGGAATAATGGAGCGAATCAAAACTCTATGGAGGATACGAGCTTTTGGACGGAGTTGAATGAAGGTAAGCCTAGTTATGTCATCATTCAAAAATTGGTGTGAGACCTCTTCTCTATCATCCAAGTTTAAATAAACATCAATTTCATCCAAATCGGTCCCCGTTGATGGACATTGAAGTATATCACCAAGTCGAGCAAGGGGTAGATAAATTTTAACACCACAAACTAATGTCTAAATGCAATCGTTACGATTTTGAGGAGTGTGATGATCCAAATTCATATTAGCATAAAATAGCTTAACCAAAAGATGATTGATTTTGGTATTATTAGCCGCATAAGAGACAAGAGATTCTAATTCATTTGTCTTACAATTTGTTAAATCCGATAAGCCTCAAATTCTTCAAATTTCATGAAAGCACCTGGAAAGAACTGAGATCTACTCATTTATGCAAAACGTTGCCTTGCTTGCTCATTCCATAGTCATTGATCGACATTTGGGCTAGATGATGAAGTAGATGGCCTTGATCTTTTTTGTTTTGGAGCCATTAGTGAATATATGGAAAAAAGTTTTGAGTTTTAATGGAGGAATAAGCTAAAAAGAAGATGAAGAATGAGGAAAGAAGAAAGATAGGGGTTGAAAAAGGGTAGTTTCATAGGAAAACGTGCAAAAAGCAATTCAAATTTGAAAAGCTAAATGATCTCAGATGTCTGAAATGTTCATTTTAGAGGTCTGAAATGAAGAAAATAGAGTTAGAAAGGTTTTGGTTCATTTTGGCCTATATTCAAACATCCGATATAGGGTATTCAAACGTTTGAATCTGAAGAAAAATTACTTCAAAAACAATATTCAGACGTCTGAAATATCCATTTCAAACGTCTGAAAAGTGTGTCAAAACATATTTCAGACCATAAAAAATAAAAATAAAAATAAATTTCTTAATATTTGAATGATATATAGAGTACAATTATGATCATTCAAAACAAATATAAATAAATGAAAACATTAGTTCAAATCACTTGGAGTCTTGCAATCTTCCAGTTCAATCTTGGTTATCTGGGTGAATGGTTGCAATGGAGACCAATATGGTCGACGTTTCCAAGAGTTTGGAGAAATTGGAGGACGCTGTGGACTAGGCTCCCACGGATTCGAAGTTGAAGGTTGAACTACATCTTTCTTTGGAGATGTACCATAGAATTTTAATGCCACTTGTTCAATGAAACTAAATCATTTGGCATTAACTTTCTGTTCGTAATACATCTCCCGTTGCAAATCCAACTGTTCTTTCTGGTAATGATGAATCTCGACTATTTTGTCTTTAGTTGATGAGGAACTGAAGAAAGGAAATCTTCGAGATTTCTTCCTTTCTGGAGTATAACCAGATGGTTCATATGAAGGATTAGGTCTAGCCGGTTCACGTGGTGTTGGAGTAGCCAGTATTTCTAAGGAAGATATAGAATATGATGAAGGTGAATTTTCAGAGTTGTTGTTGTTGGAAGCCATGGTGAAAAGGAGAATAAGCATGTTGAAATCCATAGTAATAAAGCTTTTGGTAAAAAAGAGAACGGAATGAGTTTATAAAAGATATTGAAAAGTTTAAAAATAGAATGCAAGCTAATAAGTGGTGGTTGAGATATTTGAAACAATAATATACATAGATTTAAAACAAACAAAATAAGAGGTTCTAATTGTAAGAGTTTGTTTTGGATGTTAAGAGATAGGAGTATTGTAAGTTAACCAGAGACATTAATAGCTCATAGAAAGATTTCATAAATTTTTAAGCGAGACGATACCAAGCTCTCGTCTAAGTTTGATAAAAACATTTTCTAAACGAGGTTTTGTAAAAATATCAGCCAACTAATTTTCAGAAGAAACAAAATCCAAATTTATTGTTCCTTTTTCAACATTATCACGAAGAAAATGATGACGAATGTCAATATTTTTTGTCCGTGAATGATTGATAGGATATTTAGACAAGTTAGTAGCACTAGAATTGTCACAATATATAGTTGAATTTATTTAGTTTATATTGAAATCTCTAAGTGTTTGTTGCATATAGATTACTTGAGCACAAGCCAACCAGTAGAAATATATTTTGCTTCACATGTAGAGAAAGAGAAATGCAGTTTTGTTTCTTACTAACCAAGATACTAGTGATTTTCCAATAAAATGGCACGTACCACTTGTGCTTTTTCGACCTGTTCGAGATCCAACGAAATCAGCATCACTATATGAAACTAACTCGAGTGAACATTCTTTTGGATAAAATAGACCGAAATCATTGGTGTTAGTGAGATAACGTAATATACGTTTCACGGCTCTTAAATGTGATTCCTTTGGATTTGGCCTGAAATCTAGCACACAAACAGACACTCATCATTATGTCAAGTCGACTTGCCATCAAATATAGTAATGATCAATCTACTTCGGCATAATTTTTGGTCAACACTTTTGCCACTTTCATCTTTTTCAAGATGTGTAGTTGTACTTATTGGAGTCGGTTTGACAGAAGTGATTTCCATTCCAAATCGTTTGATCAAATTATCACAATATTTTTCTTGATTAATGAAGTTGTCGTTTTGAAGTTGTTTAATTTGTAAACAAAGAAAATATGTTAGTTCTACCATGTGGGACATTTCAAATTCCTTGGTCGTTATTTCGGAGAAGTCCTGACATAACTTGTCATTGGTAGAACCAAAAATGATATCATCAACATAAATTTAAACTATTATAATATCCCTTTTTGAATGTTTAATGAAAAGTGTTTGATCGACTTTTCCAGTTTGAAATCTTGAAGAAATTAGATAGGTCTTTAGTTGATCATACGAAGCACGTGATGCTTGTTTTAGACCATATAGAGCTTTCTTAAGTTTGTAAACACGATCAGGAAATTTCTTGTGAATAAATAAGGGAGGTTGTTCAACATACACATTTTCTTTTACATAACCAGAAAGGCACTTTTAACGTCCATTTGATAAAGTTTGAAATTGTGAAAACATACATAGGCCATTAAAATCCGCATTGCTTCTAGTTTTGTGACTAGAGCAAGTGTTTCTTCGTAGTCAATTCCTTCCTCTTGATTGTATCCTTGTGCAACTAACCTTGCTTTTTTTATAGTAATGTTGCATTGTTCATCTGCTTTTTTTTTGTAGACCCATTTCATTCCAATAACAATTTGATTACTTCGTCTAGTAACTAATTCCCAAACTTCATTGCATTCAAACTGATTTAGCTCTTCATGCATTGCAATGATCTAGTAGTCATCTGTGGAAGCTTCTTTGGGATTCTTTGGTTCGATATAGGAAAGGAATGCTATGTAGCCCATTTGATTTAGTTGACTTCTAGTTCATACATTTGAATTAATTTCTCCGATAATATTTTGAACGGGATGATCCTGTAATATTTTTGGTGGAGATCTTAATTCATTATTATTATTATGAATAATGTTTTCATCATTTTCAAGACTTGTAGTTTCCGTATTTGTGATGTTATCTGGAAAATCTTCATCATCTTTTATACTTGGTTTTTGTTGAAAATTTTCATCGAAAGATACATGTAAAGTTTCTTCAATGGTATTTCATTTTTTATTAAATATCCGATAAGCTTTCCTACGATCTGAATATGCTAGAAAGATTCCTTCATCGGATTTCGCATTGAATTTTCCAAGCCGATCTTTGGTATTTAATGTAAAACATTTTGAACCAAAAACTTTGAAATAAGATATCTTTGGTTTTCTTCCAGTAAAAAGTTCATAAGAGGTCGAATAGAAACACGATTCAAAACATAACAAGCAGTTGCAACAGCTTCTGCCCAAAAATGTTTTGGAAGAGTGCTTCCATTTAACAAAGTTCTTGCACATTCTTGTAAAGTTCTGTTTTATGTTTTACAACTCCATTTTGTTGTGGAGTTCTAGAGAACGAAAAATCATGAAAAATTCCTTTCTTTTACAAAAATGGTCAAAAACTTCGTTTCCAAATTCTCCTCCATGATCACTTCTTATGTTCTTCATTTTTAAACCTTTTAAATTTTGGATTCGTTTGACAAAAACTTTAAAATGCTCAAACGTATCACTTTTGTTTTTCATAAAAATGGTCCAAATATATCTAGAAAAATCATCTACTATTACAAATACATATCTATTGTGGCTTAATGATTGAACTTGGGCTGGCCCAAATAGATCCATCTGTAGTAATTCAAGTGGTTGTAATGTAGAAATAACTTTCTTAGATTTAAAAGATGATTTGGTTAATTTTCCTAACTGACATGCATCAAAAATATGATTGACTTTGATGTTCATTTTTGGTAAAACTCTAACTAAATCATTTTTAGAAAGCTTGTTTATAGTTTTGAAGTTGATATGACAGAATCCTTTGTGCCATAGCCAAGGATCATTTTCATTAGCTATTGAACACATATCTGAATTGTGATTTACTTTCGTATTCAGAATATAGATATTTCTGTCTCTATTTCCTTCAAATACAAGATTTTGATTTTTATCAAAAATGCTACACTTATCTTCAGAAAAAGAGATTTTGAATCATTTGTCACATAACTGGCTAATACTTAAAAGATTGTGTTTTAGTAAAACATTGGAAATAAAAGGTAAATTAGATGTACTGACATTACTGACATCGCCTTTTCCGATGATATATCCTTTGGAATTGTCTCCAAAAGTGACAGAGCCTCCATCTGCGTAAATAATGTTTGATAGCGTATTTTTATCTCCAGTCATATGTTTTGAGAAACCGCTATCGAGTATCCATTTTTCTCTCTTTTTAAGTGGGTCCTGCAAAAAAATAATGACATTAGTACCCACTTTGTGATAGGATCCTAAGAGTTAGGTCTTAGGAAACCAAACCTAAGTGTTTTATGAACAGTTTCTAAAAAGGTATTTATATATTTATTCCTAATCAGACCATTGTTTGTTTTAGGAGCCCATATTTTTATGGTTTTTGAGTTAGTATTCCTTTTTGGACGAAATATTTCTCCTAATTTTCTTTTTAGATGGAGCCTTTGATTTCTTAGGGTATCCTAGTCCCTCTTTACTAGAAGTGGACTGAGAATTTTCAATATTTTTTGATAGAGTTTCTCGACCTTTATTAAAGTTAGAAACATTTCTTGTAATATTATCTAACTTGGTTTTGAGGCAAGTATTATCTAATTCTATTATTTTGATCTTAATTTTCAACTCATAATTTTCAGAGACAAGAGAATAATTTTTTTCTTTTTGAGTTTCAATTTCTTGACTCAATAAAGTAAGTTGAGAGTTATCATTGGAGAAGGTATCTTGAAGTTTTCCAAGTTCCCCTTCTAATATCTCTTTTCATCATTAAGCATATCTCTCTTAGATTCCACTTTTCTCTGATTTTCTAGAGCCACTTTATATTTTATTTTGACACTTTTTAAGGTATCAAGAAATTTTAAATTAATTTCAATGATGTCATCAAATGTAAAATTACTAACCTCATTTTATGTGGCCATGAAGCAAACATTGGCTTGTTCATTTTCACTATCACTGTTGCTATTTTCTGAGGAAGAAGAATCTGAGTCATCCCATGTTACTAAAAATGCATTTTTCTTTTTATCCTTTTTGTTGTAATTTCTTTTCCTCTGAGCTGGGCAGTCTTTTTGCATATGACCTTTTTTGTGACAGTTGAAGCATTCAAGTACGGAGGTTATTGGCTTGTTTCTTTTTCCATTATTCCGGTTTCCCTTTCTAAATTTTAAGAATTTTTTGAAGTTTTTAGCAATGAATGCTAAGTCTTCTTCATCTGAGTCCGATCCTTCTTTTTCTGCATGAAATGCCATATTCTTTTTATCCCGAGCATGTACTCTCTTGGCCTGCAAGTTTACTTCATAGGACGTTAGATTTCCTATTAACTCTTCTGATTTCATGATAGAGAGATCATTAGCTTCTTCAATTGCCAAGACCTTTCTTTCCTATTCATTTGTCAAAGAGTTAAGGATTTTTGAAACAATATCAAAGTCATAATACTTTTCTCCAAGTCCTAGTAATAGGTGATATATATCTTTAAATCTAGAGTACATATCATTTATAGATTCATCTTGCTTCATCCTAAAGTTTTCAAATTGACTCTTGAGCATGGATATTTTGCTTTGTTTAACCTTGTTTGTTCCTTCGTGAGTAACTTTAAGTATTCTTCATATTTCATAAGAAGTTGTGCACATGCTAACACGGTTAAACACATTTCTATCTAAAGCACAAAATAATATATTCATAGCTTTGGCATTAGCAGTAGCATCTATTCTTTGTGCAGCAGTCCATGTAGAAAATTCAGTAGTGGGAATTTCATATTTAGATTGTGTTATATTCCATGATTCAAAACTATTGGCTTGCATATAAATACGCATTCGTATAGCCCAATAATCATAGTTCGAACCATTGCACAGAGGTGGTCGAGCAATGGATTGACCTTCAATAAAACTGGAGTTAGTGAATGTGCTACTGGTAGTGCTGGTATTGTTTTTCATATTAGCAAGGTATCTGATAACCGTGTAACGGTTATATGAAACCTGCTCTGGTACCAAATGAAAAAAAAGACAGTGCAGATAGTGCTATATGGAATTATACTATACTAGTGTGGAAATAAACAAAAATACTATAGCAATGTAGATAAGTAAAAATAAAACAAGCACACCAGAATTTTTATACTGGTTCGAACTTCCCGTTCTACGTCCAGTCCCGGACTCCTTTCTGGAATTTCACTAACAACAATCCTCACTTAACCCGGAGGAACAGTCTTACAACACCTAACAATAGAACATGATTTCGATGCCTCAACAGCCAAAGAGGACTTCACTCGCTTGAACAGCAGAACAGGACTTCAACTTATACAGAGAGAATTTGACACAGTGTGTTCTTGATAACATGGATTTGTCTCTTGATAGTACAACCTTCCTATAATCTTCTCCTTTTGATATATATATATATATATATATATATATATATATATATATGTGTGTGTGTGTGTGTGTGTGTGTGTGTGTGTGTGCGCGCGCGAGTGTGTGTGTGTGAAGAATATGGAAGTAAATGAATGATTTTGTATGAACTTGAATGCAATAGAGTGTTAGAATCAAAGTAGATTAAGAATAGAAAGAGTTCGATCGATTTTCGGTAAATCAAACTGATGATTCTAACATCTTTATATAGATTATAAAAAGGTGCAATTGTTCATGGGTAGTTATCATGAAAATATATGGTCATACCTGTTGATTAAAAGTCGTATCTCTTTATGGAAGAGAAATGTCTGTTCAAAAATATAGCCGTTATAGGAATTCAGACATTTGAAAAATAGAGTTCAGACTTCTGAAATCGTTCACGTGCAAATCCGAAAGCAAATAGGTCTTTTTTGACCTGATTCAGACGTTTGAAAATACCAATTCAGACATCTGAATATTATCTGGAAAATCATTTTTCATTCCAGATTCAGACGTCTAGAATGGTCAATTCAGACTTCTGAATTTGATCAGAAAATGCAATTATGCTCAGAAATGTGTGTATGTGCATGTATCCTCATATATATCCAAAAGGAGAGATTTTAACATCATTTTAACTATAGATAAAGACTCAATACAAAACATATGGATAGTATGAAGCTTATTTGAATCCGGTCTTGCAAATATACCTACATAAACAAGATAGTATATAAAACCAACGTATATAGTTGTTGTGGTCAATATATGGTAAGTATGAAACGTTGTAGACGAATTTTTGACAAACATTACAACAAAAAGACCCTTTAATAGTGTTTAAAGAACACTATAAAAAGCTTTCATAGCATTTTTATAAATGTTTTAAATCAATATGTTGTAATAAATCAATGACCTATTATTGCAACAGAAGAAGCTCCATAAAAAAACATTTTTTATAGCGTTTAACATGCTTAAATAAATTAAACCTAGTAAAGCACCTCATCTCCAGCCATAATTTAAATTTTATAGCAATCCTTGAAACTAAGCTCTGTTAGTCCGTGAGATGATGGTTTTGATGACTACAACCTTAGAATAGATTATAAAATATAAATACTAACATTATAAGTTTAGATATATAAGTATATGCAGGTTTTAACCATGTAGGTACCAAGAATGAAGACTGTACATTATAGAGATTCAAGATATCAAGATTGAAGACTCATGAGTATCAAGAATATCAAGAGTTCAAGAATTGAAGTAATTTATTCTTTAATTAGAAATTTTGTTAAAACTCATAGAAAAGCACTGGCATCTTAAAATCCAATTTATTCATGGAATGGAATCCACTTCGAGCCTGTTAAAGGGACGGACCCTAAGGATGGAACCTACGAAAAATCTAGTGGAACATTGTTTTGTATCCGCTAACTTTTTATTCAAAATCATTTTTCAAAATTATATCCTATTTTCAAAATGTTTACAAAACCTTCCTTTTAAAAGCATCAAAAACCTCTATCCTGATTTTAAATAATTTTAACCTCAAAATTATCTTTAATTTTGAAAGTCAAAATTACTCCTGATTTTAAACTATCTTTTAAAATAATATATTTAACTTTTAAATATTTATACTTAAGATTTAAATATAAAATTATATTTAAATTTTATATATATTATTCTCTATATTTACTTATGAATTTTACCTATAGTCAAGTATATTAGAAAAGTTTAAAATAGTTTTAATATAAGATAAAGGTTATTTTCAAAGAAAATCAAATCATCAAAAATTGCTCTGGGATGTCGACATGCCTATGGTGACCATGTCGACATGGTGTCAATTGAGTTCAAAATTTAAATTTTAAAAGAAGTGTCTATTCGCCATAACTCTTCATGAATGAACATGGTTGTTGTTCTTCTATAAATAGGGGTTAGTTTCAACGAATTTTATATCAGATTTTCTGGTTTTTCACTCCTCTTCTTCTTCCACATTTCTTAATACATACTCTTACCGTTACTCTGCCTAAATCAATATTGAATCATACTCGATTACTTCTAGTTTGATTCTCTATCACTATCTTAACAAGGTTCTCAGTGCTATTCAGAGTTATAGACTTCTTTGTAATCTATTAAGCGAGAGAAGGTGTGATTGTGGCCTTCGAAATCAATCAAGCGAGAAAAGGAGTGATTGTAACCTTGGTAAATCAATTGGGTAAACTTGTGGCCAGGAAATCAAGTATCTCTACCCAGAGGATTGAAATTCTGGAGGGTGTACCTCATAGCCTTGAAATCGAGGGTGTAATTGTACAATTGCTTTTGAAAGGAAATCCGTACTTGTGTTGCAGGACTGGATGGAGGGTAACTCCGAACCAGTATAAAATCCGGTATGTTCTTTCCTTTACTGCATTTATTTAAATTCTACATCTTTGTTTGTTTCTGTGATTATCCCTGTATCTGTAGATTGCATACATATGTGTCTAAATTAACATAAACTCAAAAAGATTTAGTAATTCTTTATAAACACTATTCACACCCCTCTAGTGTCAATCCTAACCTTAAGATCTGTAATCCGCATTTCTTTCAATTGGTATCAGAGCGAGGTATTCAAAGTTTCATAATCTGATTTTTGAAAAAAGTTTTTAAAATGACTATGTTTTTTAATACTAGTTTAGAAATATTCAAATCATCATTGTTTCATGAGTCTGCATATAATCAATATTCAAATTCAAGTTATCTATCAAAATTGTTTGATGTGCAGGAATCATGCTTTATGGTTGTTGAGGAATCAATCCACAACGGACAAATTGTGCAGATCAGAAAGAACAAATGGATACTTGATAGTGGGTGTTCTAGACATACAACTGGCAATCCAGATATACTGAATGATATTATATACAAAGACGGAGGACTGGTTAACTTTCGAGACAATTCAAAAGGATATGTGATTGGCCTCGGCAAAGTCGGTAATTCTGAAACTCCTACTATTGCTAATGTTTTGCTAGTTAAGAATCTAAAACATAATCTGCGAAGTATAAGTCAACTCTGTGATAAAGGATATAAAATTAAATTTGAAAAAGATAAATGTTACATCGAAGATAATAATTCAACCATAATATTTGAGGGAGTCGGGAAAAAGAATATCTATATTCTTAGTATGAAAGTTTTAAATGATAACCTGTGTCTGTTGGCAAATACAAGCGACCCTTGGATTTGGCATAAGAGATTTGGGCATTTGAATTTCAAACTCTTATCTAGACTGTTAAAACATGATCTAGTAAGAGGTCTCCCTAAAAATGAATTTTAAAGTAGATAGTCTATGTGATGCATGTCAATTAGGAAAATGTAGAAAAAGTTCCTTTAAATTAAAAGATATGATTTCAACTTCAAAACCTCTTGAATTACTTCATCTTGATTTATTTGGTCCATCTCATATTTTGTCAATAAATCATAGTAAATATATTTTTGTAATTGTAGATGAATATTCTAGATTTACATAGACAATATTTTTGAAACATAAAAGTGATACTTTTGAATGTTTTCAGACCTTTTCAAAAAGATTTCAAAATCAATTTTCTCTAAAGATTATAACTATTCGAAATGATCACGGTGGTGAATTTGAAAATGAAAAGTTTGAGGAATTCTGCAATAAAAAGGGAATAACTCACAATTTTCATTTCCAAGAACTCCACAACAAAACGAGTAGTAGAACGTAAA
The DNA here is from genome assembly GCA_030765085.1 of Allium cepa. Taxonomy (NCBI): domain Eukaryota; kingdom Viridiplantae; phylum Streptophyta; class Magnoliopsida; order Asparagales; family Amaryllidaceae; genus Allium; species Allium cepa. The sequence continues at coordinate 308,717,858 of CM060944.1, read as the reverse complement.
AATAAGACGATTCAAGAGTGTGCGAGAACTATGCTTTCAGATGGTAATTTACCAAAGAATTTTTGGGCAGAAGCAGTTGCTATAGCCTGTTATATTTTAAATAGAATTTTAATTAGACCTCTAACTGATAAGACATCTTACGAACTTCTTTATTCAAAGAAACCTAAGGTATCTTATTTCAGAATTTTTGGAAATAAATGCTTTATTTTAAATACAGAAGATAATTTAGATAAATTTGATCCTAAATCCGACAAAGGATTCTTTATCGGATACTCTAATAGAAGTAAAGCATACAGAGTGTTTAATTTAAAATATAACACCATTGAAGAAACAATGCATGTTTCATTTGATGAAAATTTCAAAAATTCGAAGATACAAATGATGAAGAGGATTTAATCACTCAAAATCAAGAATCAATTGAAACTAATAATGAAATTAATCAACCTTATAAAAGGACAAAACTTTTAAAAGATCATCCTATAGAAAATATACTGGGAGATATGCCATCTTTTGTTAAAACTAGAAATCAACCAAGTCAAATGAGTAATGTAGCTTTTATATCAACTATTGAACCCAAAAATCTAAAAGAAGCATCAACTGATGATTCATGGATTTTGGCTATGCAAGAAGAATTAAATCAATTTACTAGAAATGATGTTTGGGAACTTGTTTCTAGACCTGAAAATAAAACTATAATTGGAGCTAAATAGGTTTATAAAAATAAAATGAATGAACAAGGAGAGGTAGTTAGAAATAAAGCTCGATTAGTCGCTCAAGGTTATTGTTAAGAAGAAGGAATATATTTTGATGAAACCTTTGCTCCCGTAGCAAGATTGGAAGCCATTAGGATTCTACTTGCTTTCGCAAATCATAATAATTTCAAATTATTTCAAATGGATGTTAAAAGTGCCTTTTTAAATGGATTTGTAAAAGAAGAAGTATATGTTGAACAACCGCCACTTTATGAAAATGATAAATTACCAAATCATGTTTACAAACTTAAGAAAGCTTTATATGGTCTAAAACAAGCTCCTAGAGCCTGGTATGATAGACTAAGATCTTATTTATTGCAATCTAATTTTGAAATTGGTAAAGCAGATAATACTCTTTTTATTAAAAGACATAAAAATGATATTCAACTAGTACATGTTTGCATGGATGATATCATTTTTGGATCAACTAATTTGAAATGAATAAAGAATTTTCTGAAATAATGACAAAAGAGTTTGAGATGAGTCATATGGGTGAATTAAATTTCTTTTTAGGATTACAAATAAAACAATTATATAATGGTATCTTTATTAGTCAAGAAAAATATGCTAAAGACCTAATTAGTAAATTTGGTTTGACTACTGCGAGTGGAAAACACACTCCCATGGCAACCAATGAGTACCTTAGTAAAGAAGATCTCTCGAAAGATGTAGATCAAAAATTATATAGAGGAATGATTGGACCACTACTCTATATTACTGTCAGTAAACCTGAAATCATGCATAGTGTTTGTCTTTGTGCCAGATATCAATCCCAACCTAAAGAGACCCACTTAAAAGTGGTAAAACGAATCATAAGATATGTTAAACACACATCTGATTATGGTTTATTTTACCTAAAAATGATTCTTTTGACTTAATATCTTACTGTGATGCTGACTATGCTGGTTGTAAATCAGACTGAAAAAGTACAAGTGGGACTTGTCACTTTTTGGGGCATTCTCTGGTTTCTTGGCTTAGTAAAAAGCAAAAACACGGTTTCTTTATCAACAACTGAAGCAGAGTATATTTCTGCTGCTTTGGCTTGTTCTCAAGTAATATATGTGCAACAAACTTCAAAAGATTTTGGTTTAAAATTTTCAAAATCCCTGATTTATTGTGACAATACGAGTGCGATAAATTTATCCAAAAATAACTACTCAACATGCTCGAACTAAACATATTGATATCAGACATCATTTTCTCAAAGATAATATAAGTGAGGAAGTAGTTACTCTCGATTATATCAATTCTAAGAATCAAATTGCTAATATCTTAACAAAACCCTTAAATGAATCAATATTCACTAAATTTAGAAGAGAATTAGGTATTTGTTCTATAACTGAAATATAAAATATAAATAACAAGTATAATTAATAATTAACATTAAAATAAATCAAATAGTAAAAATAAAAAGAACCATGTCAACATCCCCTATATACCCATGTCGACATGCAATGTTTTTCTTTTTAAAATTCTTTTCCCACCAAAATTCAAAATAATTGGCTATATATTCTTCACATTTTCGAAATTTTATTCATCATTTCTGTTATCTCTCTGTTCTTCTCTCTGAAATCAAATAACCAATGGCCTTCTCTTACAAATCAAACATAAAATCAACCTTTTCGTTCCTCTCTCCTATGTCTGGTCCATTTCAACATACTACTCTCTCTCGTGTGACTAAAATAGAGTACTCTCTGAAGGATGTACTTCAGATTATAACTGAATTCAAGTGATTCAACTCTGTATGGCAAAGGAACAAGAGAAGCAAGGAAAGATTCTTAGGAATTTGCAAAATTTATAATGGATAATCAAGCCAACCCTATCTTGATTGATGAAGATTCTTCACTCAATCAAGAGGCCAGCGAAGAAGAAGAAGAAGAAGAACCCATGGAAGAAGCATATGCGGAGGATGATGACCAAGTCGTGTGTGTTGGAGAAGTGTGTTTTGACAAGAATGGGAATCTTGTCGAACAACGAGGAAATTTCTGTTTCCACTATCCAAACTGTACGATTCATAGATCTTCTATGTTCAAACAAACACATTAGTTTCTTCTCTTTCTTTACCATTGTCGTTTATTCCTTCTTACGTTTACATCGAAAAATGTACATTCAACTATATGATTAATAAATTAATTGTGTTCTTATATGTGTTCTTCTTATTAATACATATAACTATACAGTTATTATATACTTAAGATAGTTAGTAATTTAGGACTAGATTTATTATTAGATCTAAGTGATGATTATTTATGATAACACTATTATTATATTCACATAGTATATTAGAATTAGGGAGAGTTATATAGTTTGGAATTATAAAGTTTAGAGTTTGTTTTTGTTAATGACAAAGGGGGAGAGATATAAAATAGGTTAGTTAGGCATAAATTAGAGGGGAGTTATAGGTTAAGGGGGAGTTATTAGGATAGAAGTAACATTTTATAAACAAAGGTTGTCATTATCAAAAAGTGGGAGATTGTTAGTCCGTGAGATGATGGTTTTGATGACAACAACCTTAGAATAGATTATAAAATATAAATACTAATATTATAAGTTTATATATATGTATATGTATATGCAGGTTTTAACCGTGCAGGTACCAAGAATGAAGACTGTACAGTATAAAGATTCAAGATATCAAGATTGAAGACTCAGAGTATCAAGAATATCAAGAGTTCAAGAATTGAAGTAATTTATTCTTTAATTATAAATTTTGTTAAAACTCATAGAAAAGCACTGGCACCTTAAAACCCAATTTATTCGTGGAATGAAATCCATTTCGAGCCTGTTAAAGGGATGGAACTCTAAGCAGGATGGAACCTACGAAAAATCTAGTGGAACATTGTTTTGTATCCGTTAACTTTTTATTCAACATCATTTTTCAAAATTATATCCTGTTTTCAAAATGTTTTCAAAACCTTCCTTTTAAAAGCATCAAAAACCTCTATCCTGATTTTAAATAATTTTAGCCTCAAAATTATCTTTAATTTCAAAAGTCAAAATTACTCCTGATTTTATACTATCTTTTAAAATAATATATTTAACTTTTAAATATTTATACTTAAGATTTAAATATAAAATTATAGTTAAATTTTATATATATAATTCTCTATATTTACTTATGAATTTAACTATAGTCAAGTATATTAGAAAAGTTAAAAATAGTTTTAATATAAGATAAAGGTTATTTTCAAAGAAAATCAAATCATCAAAAATTGCTTTGGGATGTCGACATGCCTATGGTGACCACGTCGACATGGTGTCAGTTGAGTTCAAAATTTAAATTTCAAAAGAAGTATCTATTCGCCATAACTCTTCATGAATGGACATGGTTGTTGTTCTTCTATAAATAGGGGTTAGTTGCAACGAATTTTATATCAGATTTTCTATTTATTCACTCCTTTTCTTCTTCCACATTTCTTAATACATACTCTTACCATTACTCCGTCGAAATCAATATTGAATCATACTCGATTACTTCTAGTTTGATTCTCTGTCACTAGCTCAACAAGGTTCTTAGTGCAATTCAGAGTTATAGACTTCTCTGTAATCTATTAAGCGAGAAAATGTGTGATTGTGGCGTTGAAAATCAATCAAGCGAGAAAACGTGTGATTGTAGGCTTAGTAAATCAATTAGGTAAACTTGTGGCCCGAAAATCAAGTATCTCTACCCAGAGGATTGAAATTTTGGAGGGTGTACCTCGTAGCCTTGAAATCGAGAATGTAATTATACAATTGCTTTTGAAAGGAAATCCGTACTTGTGTTGCGGGACTGGATGTAGGGTAACTCCGAACCAGTATAAAATCCGGTGTGTTCTTTCATTTACTGCTTTTATTTTATTTTTGCATCTGTGTTTGTTTCTGTGATTATCTCTGTATCTATAGATTGCATACATCTATGTCTAAATTAACATAAACTCAAAAAGATTTGGTAATTCTTTATAAACACTATTCACCCCCTCTAGTGTTAATCCTAGCCTTATGATCCGTAATCCGCATTTCTTTCAAGCTCAACGTTGCCCTTACCTTATTACCAGTCAAATTCATCAACTAGTCATGGACGCTTAACCATGATTTGCCTTCAGCTTCCTATGGCAGAATCATGCTGATTCACAACCCCAAAGTATTCAATCTTAACCCAATTCTGGCTACCCCCCAACTCATTCATTTCCATGCCAATCTAATCCCATCTAACACCTCTTTCTATTTATCCATCATTTATGCCAACAATGCCATTCTAGAAAGGCAAATCTGTCTGACTTATTACCTGCTTTCAGGCAAGATACCCATCCTTAGGCTGTCCTTGGTGATTTCAACTACTGCCTCAACTTTGATGATAAGCATGGTGGTTTGCCCCTCATTCTAAGAGATATACAACCCCTCAACCTTACTGAAGAAAATTCTTCTCCAATGAGCATTAATAAATCTGGTGTCAAATTCACTTGGAACAATAAAAGTAGAATAGGGAAAAGAACTTTCACTACCATAGACCATGCCTTTGCCAATCTCAAAGCCATCACCTCTTTGCCTAATCTCTCTTCCTTTTCCCCAAACCTTTCTGATCAGTCTCCCATCGTTATTTCCACTGGCTATCCAGCTATTAAAGAGAAAAGAAGTTTCGAATTCTGTAGTGACTGGGTAAAGGACCCTGGGTATATTAATATAATAAATAATGCTTGGTCTAACTCTTTCTATGGCAACCCAAAGTATATTTTTTGTAGGAAGCTGAAGGTGACTAAGAGAGCTATAAGATTATGGGCACACTCAAATTTTAGAGGTGGCAAACTCAAATCTTCAGAGCTGAGAAGAAAATTGGAAGAAGTGCAAAAAATAATGTTATCTAATTCTGATGATGTAAGCTCGGCTTTGAAGAAGGAAGCATGGCAGTTGAACTTGAAAAAGCCCTAAAATCGGAAAGCATGATGAGGAAGTTTGAATTGCAAATGGGCTGCTGAAGGGGACCATAACACAGCTTTCTACCAAGCAGCAATCGAGACAAAGCAGGCCCAGGAGTAGATAAATAACATCCAGGATGTAAATGCAATACTTCACACCACATCAGAAGAGGTTGACAATGCTCTTGTCGACTACTTCTCTAAGCTACTGGGAAATGATTCTAACTTTGAAACTGAGATATCTTTTCTATCTACCATACAACTGCTATCTGTTGAGCGAGAAGCTAGGAGTAGGTTAATTTCCCAGGTTACTGTTGAAGAAATCAAGAAAACCCTCTTTTCCATGAACAAGAAATCAGCTGGTGGATCAGATGGATTCAATGTCCTATTTTTTGTCCATACCTGGAATGTAATTGCTCAAGACTTCTGCAAAGCTATTCTCAATTTTTTGCTAAATTCAAAATGCTTGGTGAAGTTAATGCCACAAATCTGTTCTTATTCCTAAAGAAAGTCCTCCCACATCTGTTGCTTCATTCAGACCCTTCTCTTGCTACAATGTAATGTATAAATGCATTTCTAAAATCATTGCCTTGAGGCTTGTTGAAGTGCTTCTTGCCCTTGTCTCTCATAATCAAGATGCTTTCATACCCAAGAGGAGCATTTTGGACGATGTCTTATTAGCAAATGAACCATTGAAGGGATATGGAAGGGCTCAGTCTACTCCTAGTGTTGTTATGAAGCTTGACTTAAGTAAAGCTTATGACAGTATGCACTGGTCTTCAATTGTTCGTATCATGGTACTTATGCATTTTCCTAAACCTTTTATTGCATGGATTTACATTTATATATCAACGCCAACCTTCTCTATTAAATATATTGGTAAAACTTCTGGATACTTTAAGAGCAGGCAAGGAATTAGGCAAGGGGATCCCATATCATCATACTTATGCATATTAGTGATGGACGTTCTATCATGCATGATCAATAGAAAATTCCAAAGTAAAGAAATAGATTACCACCCTAAATGCAAGAAGTCCTCGATCACTTCTTTGGTGTTTGCAGTTGACATTATGATTTTCACCAAGCCTGAGGCTACTTCTATTTCTTGTATCAAGAATACTCTCCATGTCTTCTATACTATCACTGGCCTAAAGCTCAACCCAATTAAATCTCACATATTGTTTTCTGGCATCCCATTACAGTTAGCTAATGACCTAACATTAATGTTTGGTTTCCTACCCATGCAGCAAGACATGTACTACCTTGGATTACCTCTCTGTACTTCAAGAATAACAACTGCAAACTATATCCATCTATACCATAAGATAACTGCTACAATGAACAGTTGGATAAATAAATTCCTCACCCAAGCAGGAAGGCTTGTCATCATAAAGTCAGTGATTTTCTCTATAATGGTTTACTCGGTCAAAAGCTTTATACATCAAGATAATCTACTTAGAATGGTTAGGAGTGCTATGCTCAGGTTTTTCTGGATGGGTAGCATGCACTCTAAGAAATTGGTTCCATGCTCCTTCAAAATTTTTGAAAACCCTAAGTCAAAAGGTGGGCTGGGAGTTATTGATCTGAAATTCTGGAATAAGGCTACTATAAGTATTCTTCTTAAAATTTTACTTAATCAAAATAGAAGTTTTTGGGTTGAGTGGACAATGATACACTATGTGGGTAGGAAATGTTTTTGGACCATGGAGATTCCATAGGCTTGCAGTTGGATTTGGAGGAAGATCCTTGTATTGAGAAATGAATTGTTGTCCGTTATAAAGTTCTCCTTGTCTTCTGATAGTAGAAAATCATTATGGGATTCTCCTTGGTCTTTTGATGGTCTCATTCTATCCAAAGTTGTTCCTCATCTAGTTATAGCTTAGTCTGGAATCAATAGAAATGCTTATGCATCTGATTATATTCATGAAGGAATTCTTACTCTTCCATATTCAAGGAACCAATCTTTGAGAGCACTGTGGACTAAAGTTAGCGAAAATACGTATCCTTGTGGTGAGCAGGATGTTATATTATGGCAAGACAGTAAACATTCCATATCTGATATATATAAAACAATCTCACTGGAATAAATGACAAGCCGGTCTGCCCTTGAAAAATGTGTGTGGAGCAAATTGTCACCTGAGAAGGATAATCTCATGTTCTGGAAAGTTGTTAGGGGTGCTTTACTGACCAAAGAAAAGCTCATCTCCTTTGGGATGAATGCGGAACACCTATGTGGTTTCTGTTCCTTGTGTACTGAAACAGTAGGACATATCTTCTTTAAATGCTCGAAGCTGGATACTGTTTGGTGTAAACTTTTGGTTTGTATGTGAATTAACAGTGTTGTGGGCACTGCGGATCAATATTGGAACCTAATCAGAAAAGCAACTAAGTGGAGAAAGAATGAAAGAAGAGTGTTTTTCTTTTGCCTCAAAAAGTATGTGTAATTGATGTGGCATGAAATGAATCAGAGACTGATTGAGAGTAATTTCATGACTATGGATGCTCTCTGGCATAAACTAAAGCATGAAATCAGAAATGGGTTAAGTTTACAAAGAGCAAAGCTTGTTGACCAAGTACATGCATGGATAAGTGCAGCTTTACAGTAGTTTTATTGTGTTTATTTTTTTTCTTTTTGTTTCTTGTTTTTCCCTGTATGTATGTTTGTTTATGTAGCATAAAGTTTATGCGCTCTATGTTATTTTATTGTTTCTATGCAATAAAATCTGACAGGTGCCGGTCAACCTCGCTAGCTTTGATAAAAAAGAAAAACATGCTATAAAAAATCTTATTAATGACGTTCTTAATATGCTATAAAAACTTGTAATAAATCAATGACCTATTATTACAATAGAAGAAACGCCATAAAAACACGTTTTTAAGCGTTTTCAACATACTATAAAAAGTCTTATTAATGGCATTCTTAATATTCTATCAAATCCTTTAACAGCGTTTTAAAAATCATTTTTGTAGTACGTGCATATTCATCATCCCATTATAATCGACAGATTTACATAAACACAGTGTATCATTCCACACAATTGTATAGATCACAATAAACAAAAAATAACTAACCATTCAGCATTCACATAAAATAATGCATAACATATCGTAATATTTAATGAACATTACATTAGAAGTGTAAATAATACATGTAATAAAAAGATCATACTACACATGACGATTAAACGTGCAAACAAAAAAAATTGTTACTTCAAAAGAACTTCATATCGCTAATATACTGCAGCATGTTGCCATTTGTATGCACCATAGATCGGTAATTACCTATGAAAAAGAAATTTAACAATTAGCGATTATAACTATACACACATGCATATACGTCTTTGTGAAACTTAATTATATAAATTTAATTAATTTATATGAAACTTAATTTTTTGGCAAGGCCAGCCTGTTTTTATAGTGGACCGTCCACAATTTATTATAAAACATAACCAAAATACAAAAACGCTTAGTAGAAACTAAGCAGGTCAATAGGAAGATGCGGCTTCAAAAACACAAGCATGTTATGCGCACTTGATACTGCATCTTCTCACGACAAAATTTTACATAACAAAGCGGAAATACTAGAGTTAGTCCTCATAAATCTTCGTTTATTCCTCTCCTCCCATATCACAGCAACCGTTAGCTTGAGAAATTTGAGAAGACGAGTGGTAGAAGTGGATTTTCACCTTGTTTCTTGGAAGACACGTATCCATTCAAGCTTGTAATCTCTGGAGGGAGGAGTCTCGTGTATGTGATGTAGAACGCGTTTCCAGAGCTGGAAGGAGAATAAGCAGCTAAAGAAAAGATGCCCAACGTTTTCAGCAGCACGATTACATAGAATGCACGACGAGTGTTTGATAAAATGTCTTCTAACAAGATTATCTTGAGTGTGAACAGCATTCATCAGACATTTCCACAAGAGAAGATTGTGCTTTGGTTTCGATCCTGATTTCCAAATACGAGCGTGCCAAGGAAAAGGAAAGATGTTATAACTGTGTATGATTGCTTTATAAACCAACGATATGCTATGTTGCTTGGCGTTCCAGCTTAGTCCCGACTGATCAGAAGACATATATGAGTTTCTAATCGAAGTCCAGAGATTCGTCAGTATGGGAGAACTGACATGAGGCAGATGTATTCCCTCATTGTTAATATAAGAACCAGCATTAGTGTTTTGAGGGATTCCAGAATTATTAATAAGGTTAAAATTGATCGAGTGGGATAGTATCATACCAGTTGCACACCAAGGGGAGTGCCAAAAGGAGTTGTTTGTGCTGCATCGAACCAAAGGCAGGTAATGTCTTCTATTCTCAATCAGTCTTTTCCAAAGATAGCTAGCATCATTGGTAACATTCATGGTCCAAAAATTGCAACTTTTGAGATTGTAGTGTCTATTCCAAACAGCCCACAACCCCTGATTATTGCTAAGTAATGTGTTAACATGACGAAAGGCAGTAGCAATGTTCCAAATTTTAAGATTAATGATGCCTAGGCCACCCTTATTATAAGGGGAGATAATCTTTTTATAAGCAATCAGAATAAGTTTGTTAGAATAAATATTTCCATGCCACAGAAAATGGTTAAATGCACGATTTAACATGTTAATAAGTTTTATAGGAATGAAGAACAGCCTAAAATAGTACGTACACATAGAAATGGCAATGCTTTTTAAGATCACAAGTCTGCCAGCTTGTGATAGTTTATCACCATTATATGTTTTGAGCCTAAATGTTATTTTTTCGTATAAGGGAAGGCATTGGGCGTTGGTTATTCTGGACTTACATATCGGAGCACCTAAGTACAAGGCATTGTTATCCATAGCCTGAAGACCCGAAGCATGAAGAATATTCAGGTAAATATTTTCTAGAACTCCAGCAATATTAATTTGAGATTTGCTTTTATTTATGTGGAGACCAGTCATTTGATTAAAGATTTGAAGTGTGGAGAAAATGTTGGTGATGGATTTAATATTTGGTTTAGAAAAAAGCAAGAGATCATCAACAAACATCAAAGTAGAAATTTGATGTTTCTGACATTTAGGCTGGAAGTCAATATTTTTTTTAGGGCATTCCATAGTAATCAAATAGGTAAGAACTTCCATAACTAAGATGAATAGAGAAGAGGAGATAGGATCCCCTTGCCTAATTCCTTTTTGAGTTTTAAAATAACCAAATGATTCACCATTGAGAGAAAAAGACACATAGACAGTAGAAATGCATGTGTATATCCAGGCTAAAAAAGGTAAGGGAAAATTCATCCTAGATATAATAGAAATGATAGCATCCCATCATACAGAGTCGTAAGCTTTCTGAATATCTAACTTTAGGAAACATCTAGGAGAGATGTTTTTCCTGTTGTACCCTTTTATAAGTTCTTACGATAGTAAAATGTTATCAGTTATAGATCTCCCAGTTATGAACCCATTTTGGTTAGGAGAAATTAAATCAGAAAGGCAATTTTTCATGCGAGTAGAGATAATTTTAGCAATGCATTTGTAAATAACATTGAAGCAGGCAATGGGCCTGAAATCAGATACAGTTTGGGGAAGATTAACCTTAGGAATAAGAGCAAGTTTAGTATGATTAATGCCGTTCAATAAAGTGTTGGTTTTGAAGAAATGTTGTATAGCTTTACAAAAATCATATTTTATAATGTGCCAACATTTTTGAAAAAACAGTGCTGTAAAACCATCAAGACCAGGAGAGCTTGTGGTTTTCATTTTTGAAATAGTTTCATGGATTTTTTCTGGGGTGATAAGTTTAATTAAATTTTCAGATTGCTCATTAGTGATAGTTTTAAGCGTAAAGTCATTTAAAACATGCAAAATAGAATCTATGCTATTATGAGCAAATAAATGCTTATAATAACTAAGAAAGGAATGCTTTATACTCGTTTGCGTGTTCACTTCAAAACCATGCATATCTTTAATCATGTGAATTAAGGTAGAAGTCTTTTTTAGTTTCAATGAATTATGAAAATTTTTAGTGTTTTTATCACCTCAGTTAAGCCTGTTTTTAGCACGGAGCATAAATAATTCAGTTTTGATAGCTATTTTCAATTTTTTGGTTAGCTCATGCTCTTTATCCGAAAGCGCTAAATCACAGGGATTATCCTGCATCAGAATTTGTATGGCATTAAGTTCAGTTCTTAATTTAGTTGATAGAAGGTTACCAGTACCATATTTTTGCAAAGACCAAGCTTTGATAGAAGCTTTACAATCTTTAAGTTTTGATTGTAGAATGAACATGGGATTGCCAAATTTGGGAAAGGCCCAGATTTGCTCGATCAAAGGTAAGAATTCAAGATATGAAATCCAGCTGTTGAAGAAACTAAATGTGGAAGGACCTCTGCCATTCCTAGTGCCCCAGTCCAGTATGATAAGACTATGATCAGAAATAAATGGAGTGGGAAAAAAGGAAATAAGAGTAGGCCAAGCATTAAAAGCAGATGTATTAAAATAAGATCGATCCAATTTGCAAAACGTTCTAACACCAGATCTGCTACAATTGTTCCAAGTATAAAAAAAAACCTATTTTAGGAACTTCACGTAGATGAGAGAGAAGGATGGCGTTAATCAGGGGAGCAACATCAACAAAGGACAGATGTAAGCCACCTAGCTTATCTTTAGAGTTTTGCATACAGTTAAAATCCCCTAAACAAATCCATGGATTAGTAGAGTGCATAGTAGGAAGTAAGTCAAGAAAGAGTTGTCTATCAGCTTTGTTGTTATCTGCATAAACAAAAGTAGAGTTAAAATTGAAATTAGTAGCTAAGTGATTTATGTTGCAATGTATGAATTGTCTGTGGGTAGCATTAGTGATAATGGAATAAACTTGGGGATTCCACAAAATCATTAAACGACCGTATGGGGCAGCAACATGATTGTGAATTAAAGCCCAACCAGAGGCAATAAGTTTAGCAAATGAGTATGTTTCTTCTTCTGAATATTTTGTTTCACTAAGGCATATGATTCCCAATTTGTTGCCTTTGATGATTTGTTTAATTTCATTACTTTGGCATCATCATGCCCACCGCGTATATTCCAATAACCAATATTATCGATCATCACTACTTTTTGTGTTTTTTGGCCGATTGTCGTGTGACTCTTTGTTGTTGTTCTTTGAATTTTGAACGTTGTTTCTTAGCAGAAGCTTTTTTGGCACTCTTTTTGGAATTCTTTGGATTGAGCTTGGCCAGAATTTGTTCATGATTGAATTCATTGCCATCGTTCATATCGTCTTCGGACACAAGATCAGAGTCTGATGGTGTACCCAAGTCGGATAGAGCATTGTTATCATTTGCTGGTGGATACAACGGAATATCATGGGGAGGCTTTAATTTAGAATATGGACTGTTTGAAGTAACTAAAGTAGCATTCCGAGAAGATGAAGCAACTGCAGTAGTTTTAGTATTCTCAGGATTAGCATAGCGATTTTGTATTATTGTCTCCTTTTCTTTGTATTTGCTTTGTTTGTCAACTTGCTGCTGATTGTTGTTTATATTTAAATCTGCTTGGTCTTGTATCCTTTGTGTATTAATTGTAATATCTGTGTTGCCTTTAGACTGCTGATTTATATTAATGTCTGCTTCAACTTGCATGGTTCCTTTTGCTCCTTCGTTATCTTCTATCAATTCTCCTTCCTCAACATTAGAGAGTATAGAGAAAACATTACTTGTTTCAACAGGAGCATATGTTATTTCTTGTGACTGGCCTGCATTGGATACATCTGCTGCTTCTTTCCCCTTTAGTTTATTTGAATCCAAGTCTACAACCACTTTGCTTTTGGTTGGTTCCGCTCCTTTTTGGTTAACTTGAGTAGCTTTTAGTTTCCATTTTTGTTGCTTCGACTTCATGCTATCCACATAGTTGTTACGTGGAACTGGGGCTTTAATTTTTGCCGAAGGAGCAACAACATTTGCCACAACTTCTTTTTCTATGTTTACTTTCTCGCCTGCATTATTTTTGTCCATATCACAATTATTTGTTGAATGTTCGAATACTTTACATGAAGTACAAATAAGTGGCCTCCATGAGTACTCTATGTAGACTTTTTGGCAAGTGTCCTCTCCGTCTCCTATCAGTAAATATTCAGGTAATTCTTTATCAGGAGCAATTTTCGCCAAGCATTTAGCGTATTCCATTCTCTCACGCCTTTTAGTGGCTTCATTGAAGCGTACCAGTTTCCCCAGATGGCAAGCAAATACCAATTAGAGTTCAGGCAATATGAGGGATGTTGTAAGGATGAATCCATATGGGAACCGTTTTCACTTGTGATTGAACAGTATCGAAAGCTGGTTTCCATGTTGTGATGACAAACATTTGTCCACGAATAAATGTGGGATCTGCTCTAAGAATATTTTGCTTGTCTTCAGGACAGCTAAACTTGAAAAAGAAGTTGGCTCCATTGGATTTGATGTCATAAGACCCTTTCGGTTTCCAAGTTTTTTTTATATGTGATACAACAGCCATGTAGTTACTAGGTCTACGAGAAAAAATCCGACTAAATACCCATCCTAGTAGCTTTTACCTTCTGACACCAGAATGTCAGGTGGAGGAAGAGGCTTCCCTTGATAATCAAGGATGAAATCCGTAGGAGAATAAGAGCCTGCGTTCCTCGGTTTGGATGCAAACAAGGAAGTCCAGGAAGGAGGGGAGGCAGAAGAAGATGGCGCCGAAGGAGAACATGGAGGAACTAGGGGAGGAAGAGAGGGGAGGGGCGACGAGGAAATGGGTAAAGACGGGGCCGGTGGAGGTTGAGGGAGAGGTGGAGGAGGAGTAGGCACAGGAGGGAGAGAGGCTGACAGCGGCGGAGGAAGGGGAGGAGAGCAGGAAGCAGAAAGAATGGGTTCAGAACTAGCCGTTGTAGAGGACGCCATTTTTGAAAATAATGTTTTGATTGATTTGTAAAACTTGAAAGTAAATAGAAAGAATATAGAGTTTAGAAATCAGAATAAGAATTTGTGGTATATGAAACTTAATTAATTTATATGAAACTTGATTAACTGAGTTAATTTTTATAAAATTAAATCGATTTATATAAACTTTATTTAGTTTTATAAAATTTAGTTAATTAATATAATCATATAAAAACGATATCAATAACATATGAAATTTCCTGAAATGGATGTAAATTTTGTTTAAAATACTTTATTCAACAATTGCATGTGTATTGTTATAAACTTATTAATTTTTATAAAACTTAATTAAATTTTATAAACTTATATGATTTTAAAAAAACAGTTGGCTTATTTAATTATTATAAAACTTAATTAACTTAGTTACTTATTTTAAACTTGGTTAATTTGTTGTTGTTGTTTTTGTTGTTCTTGTTATTATATTATCATCATCATCATCATCATCATTATTATTATTTTATTACTGTTACTATTGTTATTATTATATTATATTATATTATTATTATTCTTTTAAATTTAGTTAATTTTTATTAACTTAATTAATTTTTTTAAACTTAATTAATTATTTTAAACTTAGTTAACTTAGTTGATTTTTATAAAAATTAAATAATTTCTATAAAATTTAGTGGTCAATTTTATAACCATTTAACAAAGATTTCAAAATAGAGAACATGATTTTTATAAAAATAATTTTTATAAAACTTAATTAAATTTTATAAACTTATTTAATTTAAAAAAACGGTTAGCTTATTTAATTATTATAAAACTTAATTAACTTAGTTAAATTATTATTACTGTAATATTATTTTATTACTGTTATTATTATTACATTATATTATTATTATTCTTTTAAATTTACTTAATTTTTATCAACTTAATTAATTTTTATAAAATTTAGTCAATTTTTATAACAATTTAACAAAGAATTCAAAATAGAGAACATGATTTTTATAAAACAAAATTGATTTTCATAAACTATGGTTAATTTAATTAAAAAACTCAAATTTTATTGATTTTTATAAAACTCAATTAACTTAGTTTATTTTTATATAACTTAGTTAATTCTTATAAAACTCACTCAATTAACTAAGTTGAATATTTCCAAGACTTAGTTTACAAATTAGTTAAATAATTTTAGTTAATTTTTATATAACTTAGTTAAATTTAAGAAGAATTAGTTAATTTTTATAAACTTTTAGTTAATCTAGTTAAATTTGTATGAAACTTGATAACGCGTTTTACTTTTATAAAACAAAATTAATTTTAATTATTTTTTACTTAACTTATATAACGATCCTGACTCGACCTTCGAAAATCGGCACCGAATATGACACTCATATTCAAATGCCGCAGATCCAAACGTCGAATCTGGTGCGTCGGAACTTATAACACAATTAAGTATAACAACACAGCGGAAGAAAAAGAATAATACATTGATATACAGCATTGATACAATATCTGATACAAGAGATGATATAATAGATATCAATATACATCAGCGATATGATACAATAAAATAGCAGCGGAAAACAATATAGCAGCGGAAAGAATAACTGTGATCTCCAACAGAAAGAATAGTCTTCAGAAGAGAACTCCAATGCTTGCACTCCCTAGCTCAAAACATCAATCCAGAACTAGTGATTATCTGAAAAACCCAACTCTAAACTGCCCGTGTGGAAAATTGTGGGCACCCAGAGTTTAGGAAAGGGACAATAAACTCCAGCTCAACCATGGGACTGGTATGAGTAACAAAAACAGTTTATCTTTAAAAACAAACAAAGAAATATTTTAAAATAGATACGCAATGGTTTTGGAAAATGAAACCACCATAAGGCCTCCCGCACGCACACACAGTGCAAACGCAGAATCGAATGAGATTTCCCCTTATGATAGTTAAACATGCTTGATACGCAAATTTCTTTGATATTATTATTATAAGTTCAAAGTGTAGGATAACATTTCGAAAATAGAATATAAATCTTAGCCAGCATAGGCATTTCGCAATTATGCCTACCATAGCTGTCATGTTCAATAGAAGGTTACCATCACATTCCATGGCAGGTTATACAACTAAAACCGTACAAGGCTCGTATTATTTCTCTGGATTTCTAACAAATGGTCACACCAAGGAACTTTCCATTGCCACATGGGTAAGCCTGTGGAGGTACGCCCCAAGAACCTAACCAGATATCTGCAAACACAAGGCCGGGTTGCCTCTAACTAGGTAACTAGTGACACGAGTATGCCATCCCCCGGTCGTAACCAACCTTTATCCGGGGCCCCAACAACAATCACTATATATATATATATATATATATATATATATATCTGTGATATCCACGCAAGTTAAATATCTGGGCTCAATACCATGATACTACTTCTATACAGAAGAAAATGAACATAGCCTCAGGGGGCGCTATCCCCAAATAACCTTGCTGTATCTTTCCTGTTTCGACCATTTCCGGGGTGTGATGTCCGACGAAGTGTCGTCAACAAAGCTACGGTTTTCACAAAAGCCACGCTTTGATCAACAAATGATCAGCAGCACTCAGCATGCCACATTACCAAATTGGGGGTATATCACTGATAACCATCAACCACATAACCTCTGATCTAGTACGTCTTAGAGAAGGGTGTTAAGCTAAGAGAATAAATTCTCCGCCATCAACAGAAATGTATTTGAAAGAAATCTGCTTTATATCTCAAAATGTAATGTCAGGCACACAATCCATACAAGTCTGTTCTGGGTTCGAGCAGAACCGTAGGCACTTCCGAAGAAGCCCTTGCAATGAGGGCATTCACAGTCCCGATCGGACTTCCCATCACTTAGGAAATCTCTATACCAGCGCGACTCGGTGCAGAGACAATCAACGAGTTATCCTTTCGTTCTTGAAAATACCCGGTTTTCACCACCGATCTTCAAATGCTATCCATATACGTTGTAGCACTATTCGGAATGGGTTATACGACACAAATGTCCTTCCCGGCTAAACCGAATAATGGGCGCAATATTTAAAATCATATGGATAGTGGGGTCTCAGTTAAATCACAGCTTAAATCCCAAAACCTTTCATTCGAATGGTTAAAACAAATCACCATTTCAAATCTTTTAAACAAAACGATTCATTTTAACTGCCTTCAGTGGTTTAAACAATTTCCACACTTTTAATCTTTTTAAACGAAAGATTTAATTCACAAAGCTCACCCCGTACACAAAGTTCCAATCGTGGATTTCAAAACAATTTCTATTTCAATTGGATTAACTCGTTAAATCTTTAAGTCAAAATTTAACTTATAGCTTTCAAAACTCGTTTCCAAAGATTTATTCATAGCCTTTCAAAACAATTCCATTTTAATTAGGGTTAACTCATCCAATCTTCAAGTTAAGGATTTAACTTATAGCCTTCAAACCAGTTTCCATAAATCAGAAAATCCCTTTAACACAAATCGGAAGTTCATTACTTATGTGAAAGCTTATTATTTGAAAACAAATAGTTTTCGTTTCAGAAAAATCCATTTATATTTTCACGAGTTAAAGTCATGAATTAAATTCAAATTCCCAAATCAATACATTTAAAATGGTTTAACCCATATATAACTAGTATAACATCTTTAATCCCTAGTTTCAAATCATAGAGTTCAATTCCAAATTTTGAATTCAAATTTAAATCCAATTATTTAAATTTCAAAATTTTATCAAGTTATTCAAAAGTAAATTTTATCTTGAAATTTCATTTCAAAAACTTTTCACATTTAACCCGATTCCATTTCAAACCATTTGAATTTAAAAATTCAAATTCAAAACTATTTTCAAAAATCTGTGACTTAATCGATTTCCTCGTGAAATCCATATTTGTGTGTATATAAGTGTGGTCCAGGGGTTTTACACAATAGTGCACAACATCAATCATCACGGATATATCAATATTGATAAGCGGTATAATTTTTAACGCTTATCTTCATTCATAGATTCATAAATAAAGTAAATTTATCAGTCATAAAGATTCATCATCACAATTCGATATGGGTTTCGGATAACCAACTGGAGTCCGACTCCCTGTCGCATCGAAATTCAAATGTCGTTTTAAAGGCCAAGTTGTCTAATTTATTTAAACAGTTTAATTCAATGATATAATTCACATAGCATTTATCACAGATAAATCATACAAAATTATCAGAGATATATCAAAGCATATCACAGAAACATCACAGAATATCATCAAATAAATATCACAAATCAGATATTCTATACCACAATCCATATGTAACCATCTTAAATTCTCACTTGTAATTAATTCAGTTGAAATCAATTACTTGAGAGTTAATCTTTTAATCTTGTTTAATTCATTAATTATCAATTACTTATTCCATTTCAAATCATTTAATTAATAAATCATTTCTAAATGCATTATTATATCTTAATTACTTAATTACTTAATTATTTTATTTCACATTATTTAATTAATTACTTCTTAATCAATAATTTATAACCCTAATAAAACTTAATTATCCATTCATTAATTACTAATTTCTTAGTTAATCAATTATTAATTATGAATCAAATTACTTAAGTAATTTACTATTAATTATTCATTAATTAACTTAAGTAGTTAATTACAAATTTATTAATCACATAATTCATTAATTAACAAATCTCTAATTATAATTACGATGTAATTATTCTAAATTACTTACTAAAATAAATAATTAATTAATTAATATTAATTTTTCAACTTAATTATCCTTTTATAAGTCTTCTTTAACTTGTCAAAAATCAATGTATTTCCAACTACAAACTTAAATATTAACAACTTACATACTTAACTTGAAGTAATTACTTAATCTAGAGTAATAATAATTAAGTGTAAAAAAACATTATTACGTATTAACTAAGAAAATTAAACTTGCGTTAAGTTTTAACTTAAAAACTGTTAAACATGGTTAAGTTTTGCAGTATTTAAAATTTAATGAAAACTATTACTTAACTTTACTTCTTTTATTATATTTGCAGTTATGAAACCCGATCATTTCCCTGACCAACCTCGAGTGTTGCTTTGAGTTGCTCGTCCAATTCACCCGAGACATAATCCCAGATACGCAAACTTCTTCTTCTTCTTAAATTTGTTGAAACTTGAAAACTTAAATCATAAATCTTTAAAATTGTAAAAATGCAACCCACTCGAACTCGCGTTCTTCCCCTAGTCACAAACCCATATGCACGAGATTTCCTTCGAGTTTTCCCACAAAACCTAAATCTACTGACGTGTACATGACCCAGCGTGTACGTGAACATCGTCGTTGGCCAGCTCCGGTAGTCGCCACGACGTCGAGCATATCGAAAATCACACCCTGAACACACTCTGATCATTCGAATCACTCCATCTCCTTGAAATCGAAATTCGAGTTCGAGCTTAAAACCTGGAACCACCAAACCATCACAACCCACAACGTGTCAACGCCATGCGCTCCAAGCTCCGGCCACTAAACGACTCGAGACTCCGGCCTCGACTTTGTCTACCCCACAGCCACTATTACCCAAAACCCCTAGCAACTCGACGCTCGAACGGGGACGTGAGGCACGAGTTTCCTCTCCACTCAAAAACTAGGTTTACAAACTTAACCCTCACATCGTCGACGCCACAGTCATCATTTCCACCTTCGACCATTTTTCCAGGCATTCCCATAGGCTCCTGCGTCCCCAGCCAAAGCCCCAACCAACACGACTCAATCGATCATCAGTATTTGGTCGAAATTCAATTTGCAGACAAAAACGAACAGCTCTCAAACCACACAATGAAAAATCATCAAACCAGGTTTAAAAACCATGTCTTCCATTAAGGATTCAAGTTATATTCTTGAATCAATAATTCATGAAGTTTGAAATTTCCAGAATTTAAAGTTTTCACTGTAAAAATTTGATCTTTCCTTTCATATGCATTTTTACTTCACGAAATCATTTTTAGATTATAACTCATACTTAAATACAACTATTTTGTTTTGAAACCAAAGTCTAAGACTTATTAGATAATTTGAAATTGAGTTTTCTTTGTTGTTTTGTACTCTGAGACTAAACAGAGAAGAAGACAGTCACTGATACAAGCATATATACAGAGCACTTTCAAGATATATATACTTAAGTTTAGATTTCTGGTTGTTACTCACCTTCCATATTTTTGTTTAAGAAATGACAAAGCCTTCTTTTTCTTTTGAAACAGTCTTTGAAACTGGAAGCTAAAATCTTCTTTTGATTCTCTGGCTTGAGATTTGTATTGATATAAATTGTAATTTATGTTGAAGTTTTGAAATGTTGTTTAGTCAGCTTGATGAACGAACTGAGAAGGCTAATATATATCAAAGAAAACTTTACAGGTTGATATCATGTTTGTACAGCAGGGTATGTTTGTTTGTACAATAAGCATGACTGAAAATGCTTGCATTATGGAGAAGTTACTACTTGTTTTGTACAGCGGGTACTTTTTCTATATGGAGCTGATGAGTTAGGGTATGTTCTTAATAATGCAAACATTAATTGTTAGAGTCCTTTTCTTTAGTTGAATATATGTTTATTGTCTTATTTATGTCTTATATATATATATATATATGTCTTATGTTGAATTTTGTTTTGGTCTTGTTAATTTGAAATTTAATGAAGTTCTATTTTTATTAATTTGATAAAATTTAACAAATTTTTTTACTTCATATTTTGTAATTTATCTTATGTGTAAAATTATATTTCTAATGAGCAGGGTATGTTTGTTTGTACAATAAGCATGGCTGAAAATGCTTGCATTATGGAGAAGTTACTACTTGTTTTGTACAGCAGGTGCGTTTTCTATATGGAGCTGAAGAGATAGGGTATGTTCTTAGTAATGCAAACATTAATTGTTAGAGACCTTTGCTTTAGTTGATTATATGTTTATTGTCTTCTTTATGTCTTATATATATATATATATATATATATATATATATATATATATATGTCTTATGTTGAATTTTGTTTTGGTCTTGTTAATTTGAAATTTAATGAAGCTCTATTTTTATTAAGTTGATAAAATTTAACAAATTTGTTTACTTCATATTTTGTAATTTATCTTATGTGTAAAATTATATTTCTAACTTAAGTATTTAAATTGCCTTACATACAAATTGCCTTATATATTTATTTATCTTTCTACTTAGGTCACATATATATAAGATTTAATTTCAGATGAATTAACACATATTAAATTTAAATTCGGAGAAACTCGAATCTATTTACCGATAAATTTTGCAATTTTATTCAAAAATTAAATTAATTCCCAATTTAATTTAGTCAAAAATCCGGGATCGTTACAGGTTCCCCTCCTTAAGAAATTTCATCCTCGAAATTTTCCACTTTTAGTTTTATAAATTATCCAAAATACACTTTATATTAAGTGTTACTACGGGAATTCATACAAATTTTATAGTCACTCATCCAACCATACATATACATACAGCTTGCAATTACGAAATTCTGAGTCAAAATACATATATAAAGCATACACTACCCAAAAGGAAACATCCTAATCATCTACAGATCCTCACAATCAGAGCTTTCCCTTTCAGGCCTTGACAATTCCATGATCTCCGCCTCACTGTCTGTTTCCACAACTTCCTTTGGATCAGGTACTACAGGGATAAAACCTCCACCATCTAGCTCCTCAATGGCACCATCTAAATCCAAAATAATTGCTTCATCATCTTCCGACTCTACATAATACTCCTCAACTTCAAATTCTTCTTCGCCCTCAAATTCTTCCTCGTCTTCTTCGAGTCCTTCCTCGACCTCGAACTCTTCTACATCATCAAATACCTCCTTGGGTTCTTCTTCAGTCTCCTCCTTGGGCTGCTCTGGTACTTCCTCATTCATAGACGGCTTCTGAATCCTACTAGCCGAAACATACTCACCAACTCTTCGGGCCCTTGAGGTTGTTCCGCCTCGGCTAATGTTATGGGTTCTTTACAATCAAAATCAAAATCCAAAGATAGATGAAAGATGATTCATCAAATCAAAATGAGTATCTTTTTTGCATTTGGCTTACAAAAACATAATATCAACAATAGATACAAGAAAGAATCTATTAAGTTTTTCACAATATACTCGGGTCATCCAGATCTACGAAATATGGAGTGATATTGGTTAGTTTGAAGGGATAACTAAGCATTCATAGAATATATTTGGAATCCCAAAGAAAACAGAAAAATATATGAATACAATTTCAAAACTTTTAGTTCATAAACTAAAATATACCTATTAACCATAGCAATCAAAACAATCAATATATTCAAACAACAATTCTGACCCATTTGGAGTTAATGTCACATATTAATATACCGAATCTTCTTCCTAGATCTACCAGAAACTATCGAAGAATTTAGAAAAGAGATGCTGAATAAAAGAGATTGATATAGAAAATTTGTTTCCACTATCGCAGGGTATTGACCATTTACAGTCGTACTCCCCTGTCCCCTATATTGTTCTCTTCTTGCACTCATACTCACTATCAATTGATAGTCAGAGAATTTACAGAGGCACACGAACGTAGGGATTACTCATTCTTTGGTATACTTCACCCTATCTTTAATGAGCTACTTAACGTGTTATACTCCTGAGCTAAAGTTCAACCTTAGCTCTGATACCAATTATAACGATCCTGACTCGACCTTCGAAAATCGGCACCGAATATGACACTCATATTCAAATGCCGCAGATCCAAACGTCGAATCTGGTGCGCCGGAGCTTATAACACAATTAAGTATAACAACACAGCGGAAGAAAAAGAATAATACATTGATATACAGCATTGATACAATATCAGATACAACAGATGATATAATAGATACCAATATACATCAGAGATATGATACAATAAAATAGCAGAGGAAAACAATATAGCAGCGGAAAGAATAACTGTGATCTCCAATAGAAAGAATAGTCTTCAGAAGAGAACTCCAATGCTTGCACTCCCTAGCTCCAAACATCAATCCAGAACTAGCTACTAAACCTGATTATCTGAAAAACCCAACTCTAAACTGCCCGTGTGGAAAATTGTGGGCACCCAAAGTTTAGGAAAGGGACAATAAACTCCAGGTCAGTCAAGGGACTGGTATGAGTAACAAAAACAGTTTATCTTTAAAAACAAACAAAGAAATATTTTAAAATAGATATGCAATGCTTTTGGAAAATGAAACTACCATAAGGCCTCCCGCACGCACACACAATGCAAACGCAGAATCAGAGGAGATTTCTCCTTATGATAGTTAAACATGCTTGATACGCAAATTTCTTTCATATTATTACTATACGTGAAAAGTGTAGGAAACATTTCGAAAATAGAATATAAATCTTAGCCAGCATAGGCATTTCGCACTTATGCCTACCATAGCTAACATGTTCAATAGCAGATTACCACCACATTCCATGGCAGGTAATACAACCAAAACCATATAAGGCTCGTATTGTTTCTTTGGATTTCCAACAAATGGCCAGGCCAAGGAACTTCCCATTGCCACATGGGTACGCCTCTAGAGGGACGCCCCGAGAACCTAACCGGATCTCCGCCAACACAAGGTCGGGTTACCTCTAACTAGGTAACTATTGGCAGGAGTATGCCATCCCCCGGTCATAACCAACCTTTATCCGGGGCCCCAACAACAATCACAAAGCAATATATATATATATATATCTACGATATCCACATAAGTTAAATATCTAGGCTCCATACCATGATACCACTTCTATCTAGAAGGAAATGAACATACCCACAAGGGGCGCTATCCCCAAATAACCTTGCTGCATCATTCCTGTTTCGACCATTTCCGGGGTGTGAGGCCCGATGAAGTATCGTCCACAAAGCTACGCTTTTCACAAAAGCCACGCTTTGATCAACAAATGAACAGCAGCACTCGGCATGCCACATTACCAAATTGGGGGTATATCACTGATAACCATCAACTACATAATCTCTGAGCTCGTACGTCTCAGAGAGGGTGTTAAGCTAAGAGAATAAATTCTCTGCCACTAACAGAAATATATTTGAAAGAAATCTGCTTTATATCTCAAAATGTAATGTCAGACACACAATCCATACAAGTCTGTTCTGGGTTCGAACAGAACCGATGGCACTTCCAAAGAAGCCCTTGCAATCCGGGTATTCACAATCCCGATCGGACTTCCCATCACTTAGGGAATCTATATACCGGCGCGACTCGATGCAGAGACAATCAACGAGTTATCCTTTCGTTCTCGAAAATACCCGGTCTTCCCCATCGATCTTCAAATGCTATCCATATACGTTGTAGCACTATTTGGAATGGGTTATACGACACGAAGGTCCTTCCCGGCTAAACCGAATAATGGACGTAATATTTAAAATCATATGGATACTGGGGTCTCAGTTAAATCACAGCTTAAAGCCCAAAACCATTCATTCAAATGGTTAAAACAAATCACCATTTCAAATCTTTTAAACAAAAAGATTCATTTTAACTACCTTCAATGGTTTAAACAATTTCTACACTTTCAATCTTTTTAAACGAAAGATTTAATTCACAAAGTTCACACCGTACACAGAGTCTCATTCGTGGATTTCAAAACAATTTCTATTTCATTTGGATTAACTCGTTAAATCTTTAAGTCAAAATTTAACTTATAGCTTTCAAAACTCGTTTCCAAAGATTTATTCATAGCCTTTCAAAACAATTCCATTTTAATTAGGGTTAACTCATCCAATCTTCAAGTTAATGATTTAACTTATGGCCTTCAAACCAGTTTCCATAACTTAGAAAATCCCTTTAACACAAATCGAAAGTTCATTACTTATGTGAAAGCTTTTATTATTTGAAAATAAATAGTTTTCGTTTCAGAAAAATCCAATTATATTTGCATGAGTTAAAGCCCATGAATTAAATTCAAATTCCCAAATCAATACATTTAAAATGGTTTAACCCATATATAACTAGTATAACATCTTTAATCCCTAGTTTCAAATCATAGAGTTCAATTCCAAATTTTGAATTCAAGTTTAAATCCAATTATTTAAATTTCAAAATTTTATAAGTTATTCAAAAATAAATTTTATCTTGAAATTTCATTTCAAAAAATTTCACATTTAACACGATTCCATTTCAAACCATTTGAATTTAAAAATTCAAATTCAAAACTATTTTCAAAAATCCGTGACTTAACCGATTTCCTCGTGAAATCCATATTCGTGTGTGTATAAGTGTGGTCCAGGGGTTTTACACAATAGTGCACAACATCAATCATCACGGATATATCAATATGGATAAGCGGTATAATTTTTAACGCTTATGTTCATTCATAGATTCATAAATAAAGTAAATTTATCAGTCATAAAGATTCATCATCACAATTCGATGTGGGTTTCGGATAACCAACTGGAGTCCGACTCCCTGTCGCATCGAAATTCAAATGTCGTTTTAAAGGCCAAATTGTCTAATTTATTTAAACATTTTAATTCAATGATTTAATTCACATAGCATTTATCACAGATAAATCATACACAATTATCAGAGATATATCAAAGCATATCACAGAAACATCACAGAATATCATCAAATAAATATCACAAATCAGATATTCTACACCACAATCCATAAGCAACCATCTTAAATTCTCATTTGTAATTAATTCAGTTAAAATCAATTACTTGAGAATTAATTTTTGAATCTTGTTTAATTGATCATTAATTATCAATTACTTATTCCATTTCAAATCATTTAATTAATAAATCATTTCTAAATGCATTATTATATCTTAATTACTTAATTACTTAATTATTTTATTTCACATTATTTAATTAATTACTTCTTAATCAATAATTTATAACCTAATAAAACTTAATTATCCATTCATTAATTACTAATTTCTTAGTTAATCAATTATTAATTATGAATCAAATTACTTAAGTAATTTACTATTAATTATTCATTAATTAACTTAAGTAGTTAATTACAAATTTATTAATCACATAATTCATTAATTAACACATCTCTAATTATAACTACAATGTAATTATTATTAATTACTTACTAAAATAATTAATTAATTAATATTAATTTTTCAACTTAATTATCCTTTTATAAGTCTTCTTTAACTTGTTGAAAATCAAAGTATTTCTAACTACAAACTTAAATATTAACAAATTACAAACTTAACTTGAAGTAATTACTTAAAATAGAGTAATAATAATTAAGTGTAAAAAACATTATTACGTATTAACTAAGAAAATTAAGCTTGTATTAAGTTTTAACTTAAAAACTGTTAAACACGGTTAAGTTTTACACTATTTAAAATTTGATGAAAACTGTTACTTATCTTTACTTCTTTTATTATATTTGCAGTTATGAAACCTGATCATTTCCCTGACCAACCTCGAGTGTTGCTTCGAGTTGCTCATCCAATTTACTCGAGACATAATCCCAGGTACGCAAACTTCTTCTTCTTAAATTTGTTGAAACTTTAAAACTTAAATCATAAATCTTTAAAACTGTAAAACTGCAACCCACTTGAAATCGTGTTCTTCCCCTAGTCACAAACCCATATGCACAAGATTCCCTTCGAGTTTTCCCGCGAAACCCAAATCGACTGACGTGTACACGACCCAGCGTGTATGTGCACATCGTCGTTGGCCAGCTCCGGTCGTCGCCACGACGTCGAGCACATCGACAATCACTCCCTGAACACACTTCGATCGTTCGAACCACTCCATCACCTTGAAATCGAAATTCGAGTTCGAGCTTAAAACCTTGAACCACCAAACCATCACAACCCACAACCTGTCAACGCCACGCGCTCCAAGCTCCGGCCACTAAACGACTCGAGACTCCGGCCTCGACTTTGTCAACCCCACAGCCACCATTACCCAGAACCCCGAGCAACTCGACGCTCGAACGAGGACGTGAGGCACAAGTTTCCTCTCCACTCAAAAAATAGGTTTACAAACTTAACCCTCACGCCGCCGACGCCACAGTCATCATTGCCACCTCCGACCATTTTTCCAAGCATTCCCATAGGCTCCTCCATCCCCAGCCAAATCCCCAACCAACACGACTCAACCGATCATCAGTATTTGGTCGAAATTCAATTTGCAGACAAAAATGAACTGCTCTCAAACCACACAATGAAAAATCATCAAACCAGGTTTAAAAATCATGTCTTCCAGTAAGGATTCAAGTTATATTCTTGAATCAATAATTCGTGAAGTTCGAAATTTCTAGAATTTAAAGTTTTCACTGTAAAATTTTGATCTTTCCTTTCATATGCATTTTTACTTCATGAAATCATTTTTAGATTATAACTCATACTTAAATACAACTATTTTGTTTTGAAACCAAAGTCTAACACTGATTAGATAATTTGAAATTGAGTTTTCTTTGTTGTTTTGTACTCTGAGACTAAATAGAGAAGAAGACAGTCACTGATACATGCATATATACAGAGCACTTTCAAGATATATATACTTAAGTTTAGATTTTTGGTTGTTACTCACCTTCCACATTTTTGTTTAAGAAATGACAGAGCCTTCTTTTTCTTTTGAAACAGTCTTTGAAACTGGAAGCTAAAATCTTCTTTTGATTCTCTGGCTTAAGATTTGTATTGATATAAATTGTAATTTATGTTGAAGTTTTGAAATGGTGTTTACTCAGCTTGATGGATGAACTGAGAAGGCTAATATATATCAAAGAAAACTTAATTTACAGGTTGATATCATGTTTGTACAGCAGGGTATGTTTGTTTGTACAATAAGCATGGCTGAAAATGCTTGCATTATGGAGAAGTTACTACTTGTTTTGTACAGCGGGTACTTTTTCTATATGGATCTGAAGAGATAGGGTATGCTCTTAGTAATGCAAACATTAATTGTTAGAGTCCTTTGCTTTAGTTGAATATATGTTTATTGTCTTCTTTATGTCTTATTATATGTCTTATGTTGAATTTTGTTTTGGTCTTGTTAATTTGAAATTTAATGAAGTTCTATTTTTATTAATTTGATAAAATTTAACAAAGTTGTTTGCTTCATATTTTGTAATTTATCTTATGTGTAAAATTATATTTCTAATGAGCAGGGTATGTTTGTTTGTACAATAAGCATGGCTGAAAATGCTTGCATTATGGAAAAGTTACTACTTGTTTTGTACAGCTGGTACTTTTTCTATATGGAGCTGACGAGATAGGGTATGTTCTTAGTAATGCAAATGCAAACATTAATTGTTAGAGACCTTTGCTTTAGTTGAATATATGTTTATTGTCTTCTTTATGTCTTATATATATATATATATATATATATATATATATATATATATATATGTCTTATGTTGAATTTTGTTTTGGTCTTGTTAATTTGAAATTTAATGAAGCTCTATTTTTATTAAGTTGATAAAATTTAACAAATTAGTTTACTTCATATTTTGTAATTTATCTTATGTGTAAAATTATATTTCTAACTTAAGTATTTAAATTGCCTTACATACAAATTGCCTTATATATTTATTTATCTTTCTACTTAGGTCACATATATATAAGATTAAATTTCAGATGAATTAACACATATTAAATTTAAATTCGAAAAAACTCGAATCTATTAACCGATAAATTTTGCAATTTTATTCAAAATTAAATTAATTCCCAATTTAATTTAGTCAAAAATCCGGGATCGTTACAACTTAGTTATCTTAGTTAAATTTTTAAACTTAGTCAAATTTCATAAATTTATTTAAATTTTATGTAATTTTATTGATATTTAGATATTAATCTAATTTTATAAAACTTAGTTAATTTTTAGAAAATTATTTAATTTTTATAAAACTTACTTAACGTGGTTAATTCTTACAAACTTTGTTGATTTTTATAAACTTATCGGATTTCACGAATTTTCGACAGCACCTCATTTGCGCGGTTCGTGCTTTCTCGCACACCCCAATTCAATATACATTTACACGATCAAAACGAAAATGGATTTATATCATATATAACAAAATATACTTCATAACAGTGTATATAATCAAATGCATAAAAACGTATCTTTTATTAGCAACTTTAGCTAGCAATGTTTCATACAACAAAGAAATGTTTTATATACCTATGTAACAAAGTAAAACGAATAATTAGTGTGCAAATCTACAAAACAGTAATGTAATTATGCAAAAGGTGCGAATGTCAATATTATCAATCAAATTGGACATAGGAGCGTCAATTAATGGACTCGCTGTTTTCAACCAATAAAAACCCATTTCAACCATTATGTTTTTAATTGAGAATGCAGCATTTATATCTTATTTCCAGTTGCAGACCTAAAAATGGAACCTATGTATCATATGCTCTACATTTACAAATTTTAATTTAGTACAGATGCAACACTTAACCAACTATAGGTGTACAAATTTTAATTTAATACAGAAGTAACACATAACCAACTATAATAGATTGATAGAATACAAATTTTATCTCATATTAGCTTGAAGCAACAATGGTGAAGGCAATCACATCACAATACAAGCATATATAGACACTCAACCGAATTATAGAACCATATACCATTATTCGCTTTTCACGTGTATGCATTTTCAGTCTTAACTCAAAAACTGTCTATACCATGTAACGTAAAATGTAAATTACCAAGGTTGACACTAATAGCATCTATATAACAATAGTATCTATATAAAATTGAATGATGCACCAGATGCTACTTTAAATTGCAATATAAGATGCTTAGGATATAACAGAGTTAGGCTGATGTTTAATTTTGAACACATTTTTGATTACATGTATATAAAGATGCATACAATTATAGATTCATATACATAATCCTATGATAATAATTAGTGTTGTTTCATCTCATAAGACTGAATATTGTTTACAGCAAAATAATTATTTACTTCATTGACATAAACTTAACTACAACATTACTACTTCAATAAATAGATAAATAAATTGACCTCTTCTGCAGATTTAGCTACAGCTACGCTTTTGTCAGATTCCAACTCAGAAAATTCATTTTTGTTGTCAAGTGCATCACCAGGTATAAGTGTTGGCTCACTAAGAACTTCCATAGTCTGTTTAATTACATTTGTAATAGTCAATGCAAACAAGCTACAGTTTCTGTCATACTTGTTCTGCTGGCTCTCAAAACACTGATCGTAGAACGAATGAAATTCCATATCCTTTGCCTGATAAAAATAACAAATGAACTTCAGAATACTGTAAAAGAAACAAACAAATGAACAAGCTAATCAAATGCATTTTGTAGATGGAAAAAAGCATCCAGCTAATAATGGAATATATTAGAAAAGACGGAAGTATTAAACTTGGCGATTAGTCTTATTCTGATTATATCAACTTTTCTGGGGAAGTACAAATTGCATCGTTGTATTCCTTCTTGATACGATCAGCTTCTGGGGAAGTACAAACAAAATTTTGTGATTTTCTTTTTCTTGTGTTCAACTTTGAAATGATTTGTCAACTATAAATCCATTACCTGAGAGATCAACCAGAGTTCTTAAAAAATTGAAAGATGACAAGACGTTGTTCACAGTTTCCTTAATTTTATCCATCCATGACGTGCTACCTGTGTCACCATCACATCAGAAGAAGAAAGAGAAACAGCTGGTAACTGTTAACTTTAATAGGCCGTATTCGGTGGAGGCCTCTTAGTTCCTAGAATATTGTCGCCTGGTCCAATTAAAACATAAGATATATCATTTACTGTCGTAATAACATGAAGAACGATGCTATGCTTCAGTTGCTAGAAAATTCAGTTACTAGAATCTTCAGTTACTAGAAAATTTTACATATTTAATCTTCTAAAATTCTAAATAAGCTTCGGTTACTACAAAATCAAAAGGACTGTGCCTAGTTAACAATGTACTGTTAAAATATAAGAGAGAAGAGAATTATAATTTTAGAGGAGAATAGACAATTTTTTTTATAACTTGCTTTTTGTCTTGCCTACAACTTGCATACAACAAAATGACCACGTATATAGTGGTTTACAACCCTTGCAAACGGACATAACCTTTTTGAATAGACACCCTTTCACTTCAATAGACATGACTTTTACTTAATAGACACGACTCTTCATTTCAATAGACACGACTTTTCAGTGAACGGACACGACTCTTCACTGAATAGATATGACTTTTCATTCGAATAGACATGACTCTTCATTCGAATATAAATGACTTTTCACATCAGCAGACACGACTCTTTAATTTTGGTTTATACCAACAATGCCTCCCCTAAACCAAAATTCCTTCGAACACCCAATGCAACAACAATTCTTGAGAAAGTAGTCCCTCCAAGCGGCTTTGTGAAGATATCAGCAATTTGTTCTTCACTTCGACAATACTCAAGACTCACTTCTTCTTCACGAACGAGTTCTCGTAGGAAATGGAAACGTAGACGAATATGCTTTGTTCTTCCATGCAAAATAGGATCCTTTGAGACAGAGATAGAAGAACTATTGTCGCAATAAATGATCGTAGAATCTTTTTGCTTGAAGCTTAGATTTTCAAGAATTCCTCTTAGCCATAAAGTTTGACATCCTGCTAGAGATGCTGCGATGTACTCCGCTTCGGTGGTAAAAAGTGTCACAACTGGTTGTTTTTTTTTAAACACCAAGAAATAATTCCACTTCCAAGGTTAAATGCATAACCCAAAGTACTCCTTGAATCATCGATGCTTCCACCTAGATCGCTGTCCGTATATCCAACAAGCTTCACAGGCACATGAGCTTCATAGAAAATGTCATAGTCAATAGTTCCTTTAACGTATCGTAAAATTCTTTTTGCAGCTTCTCAATGGTTTGAGAAAGGCTTCTCCATGAATCTGCTAATCAAGCTTACTGCGTACATGATGCCGGATCTTGTAGCAGTGAGATACATCAAATTTCCAACTAGGCTTCGAAAAATAGTTGGATCCACAAACTTTCCTTCACCATTTTTGCACAATTTCAAACCTGCAACACAAGGAGTTGAAACTGGATTTGCATTCATCATATTGAACTTCTCCAATACTTGAGCAGCATATTTTTCTTGCGAGATAAAAATCCCACATTTTGATTGTTGAACACCTATCCGTAGAAAATGATGTAATTCTCACAAATCCGTCATCTCGAACTCCTTCATCATCGAATTTTTGAATTCAGATAACATCTCCATATTATCTCCAGTAAAAATCAGATCATCCACGTATAAACTCACGATCATGAAACCTTCTTTTGAATGCTTCTTCATGTAAAGAGTGTGTTCAAAAGGACACCTTTCAAAGCCATTCTTCAAGAAGAAATTATTGATACGATCATACCATGCACGGGGGGATTGCTTCAGCCCGTATAAAGCTTTCCGCAGCTTATACACATTTTCCTCTTCGTCCCTCTTCACAAAACCAGGAGGTTGTTGAAGATAAATTTCATCTTGAAGAAAATCATTCAAGGAATCTGATTTCACATCCATTTGCAACAGCTTCCAGCCATTTTGGGCAGCAAGAGAAATCAACAATCGAATTGTATCAAGTCGAGAGACAGGAGCGAATACCTCATTGAAATCTTCCCCTTCCTTTTGCTTATACCCCTTCGCAACCAAACGTGCTTTGTACTTTTTGATGGAGTCATTAAGATTTGTTTTGGTTTTGAACACCCATTTTACACCAATGACTGATTTGTGTGAAGGTAAAGCGGTAAGCTCCCACGTACCATTTTTCTCAATAGACTTGATTTCATCCTTCATTGCATTCACCCATTTTTCTTCCTTTGATGCTTCTTCATAAGTGATTGGATCTTCTCCCGTAAAAAATGCAAAATATACATGATCCGTAGTGTCAACTCTTCGGTTGCATCATTGATTTCTCTCAAGGATCGCGTCCTTCTTGCCGCCGTTGGTGGTGAATTTTGCTCCTGCTCAGCCCCATTATTTTTAGGCTGTTGTTCTTCAATACCAACATCAGCATCAACACCTTGTTCCAAAGAAGTTTCCTCTTCAAGATTTAGAGTTTGCCATCCAGGTAATTCTGCAAAATCTAAAAAATTATAACAGCCATTTTTATCAAAGCGAACATCTCTGCTGATAATCATCTTCTTCGTCTTCGGATTGTAAAGCTTGTAAGCTTTAGTCCTTTGGCTATAACCGATGAAAATGTCTTTTTCAGATTTGTCGTCGAGCTTCGATCTTAAAGCATCAGGAATATGAGAGTATGCAAGACAACCAAAAGTTTTTAAATGAGCAATATTTGTTTTCTTGCCATATCAGACTTCATTTGGAGTGGAATCCTTTAATCTCTTCGTTGGTGATCGGTTGATTAAGTAAACGGCACAGTAGACCGCTTCAGCCCAAAACATGCAGGCAAGTTCTTCTTCTTCAACATGCATCTGACCATATTCATTATTGTTCGATTTTGCGCTCTGCAACTCCGTTTTGTTGGGGTGAGTACCTAGTAGTTAACTCATGGCGGATTCCATGACTTCGGTAGAATTCTTCAAACTGAGAGGACATGTATTCTCCTCCACGGTCACTCCTTAGATTTTTTATTTGATGACCAGAATGTTTTTCAACTTGAAATTTGAACTCTTTGAAGCAAGAGAAGACATCTGATTTTTCTTTAACACAGTAAACCCAAATTTTTCTTGTGTAATCATCAACAAATAACAAGAAATATCTGCTACCTCCAAGCGATGGCACTTGCATTGGTCCACATAGGTCGGTGTGAACAAGCTCCAGAGGTGATTGAGAAATCCACTTTGATTTAGATGGGAAAGATTTACGATGTTGTTTTCCCAATTGGCATTCCTCACATGCTTTGTTTATCATTTCAAGTTTAGGCAGCCCCCGGACTATTTCTTTGGTAGACATCTCCTTCAAACTCCAAAAGTTTAGATGCCCAAACCTCTCATGCCATAATTTGGAAACTTCATCATTAGAAGTAGTAATCATGCACGTACTGCTCACGATGTCAAGTTTGATCGGAAATAATTTGTTGGATTCCATCACAATATATGCCACTTGTTGGTCGTTCTTCTTCGCGCTACATTGATCTCCAACGAATCGAAAATCAAATCCTTTCTTCAGCAAGTGACCGACGCTAAGAAGAATGCCGCGTATGCCTGGTACATAAAGAACCTCTGACATTTTTTCAACTTTTCCAGCCTTGGTTTTGAAAGAAATTTCGCCAACACCTTGAATTTTGTATGATTTTGCATCTCCAATAGTAACCTGACCATCATCAGCTTCCACAAGACTTGAAAATAGATTTTTATTTCCAGTCATATGCCTACTTGCACCACTATCCAAGTACCATACGTTTTCACCATTTTCATCCGAAGTGATCAACAAAGATTTAGATTTTTCTGCTTCATTATGCATAAAACCAACAACTGGCTTCTTTTCAGGATGTTTCTCCCAACGATCATTTGGTTTATGACCCGGCTTGTGACAGAAATTGCATTCAAAATATTGTTTTTTGCCTTTGTATTTGTCTCGCGCCTTGTTATTTTGGAATGATGCTTTCTCCTCCTTTGATTCTTCACGTTTTCCACTATTCCTGCTGTTACTTTTGCCATGGGATGGGCCTTGAACTTTTGTGGATGTGAATTGAGATTTTAAGGCTTGATCTTGAGAAGAATTTGTTTGTTTACTTCTCATCAAGATCCTAGCCCCATGAGCTTCCAGCCTTCCTTGCAAGCCTTCAAGAGAAAGTGAAGCAATATCATTTGATTCCTCAATTGCAACCACAATATGATCGAACTTGATTGCTAGGCTCCGTAGAATTTTTTCAACGGCTCTTTAAGTCTCCACGACTTCTCCGTTTGAAGCCATCTGATTTATGATGGAAGTGAGACGAGTAAAATACTCTGAGATTTTCTCACTATCCTTCATTTCGAGCTTTTCGAATTCATCTCGTAGTGACTGCAGGCGAACCTTTTTTACTTGATCTTGGCCAGAATACGTTGTATTCAATATTTTCCAAGCCTCATGAGCATTTGTAACTTTAAAATTCTCTCATAAACTTGAATTTCAAGTGTCTGATAGATTTGGAAGAGAGCCTTCCGATCTTTCTATTTTTTGCTTTTCAGAAGATCTCTTCGGGCAACTGTGAGTTGCGTCTCATCTTCCGGCGCACCAACACCTTCTTCAACAACTGTCCACAAGTCTTGAGATTCAAGAGAGAGCCTCATTAGATTGCTCCAATAATCAAACTTTCACCGTTGAATCGAGGAACAAGGGAGACAAGGTTGTTTGACATTTTTCAACCAAGCTCCGATACCAATTTGTTAAAATAGAAAAGAAAAGAAAATTATAATTTTGGAGGAGAATAGATAAATTTTTTTATAACTTGCCTTTTGTCTTGCCTACAACTTGCATACAACAAAATGACCACATATATATAGTGGTTTACAACCCTTACAAACGGACATAACCATTTTGAATAGACACCCTTTCACTTCAATAGACATGACTTTTACTTAATAGACACGACTCTTCATTTCAATAGACACGACTTTTTAGCGAACGGACACGACTCTTCACTGAACAGATATGACTCTTCATTCGAATAGACATGACTTTTCACATTAGCAGACACGACTCTTTAATTTTGGTTTACACCAACATGTACCTTGACCATTCCAATTCCATTATCGCAGAACAAGGGGTTGGATGTCCTCTTCAGCCATTTAACAACAATCTACGAATAAAAAACTGCATATCAATACATTTTTATTTTTGAAAACTACCACGTAACACGTGCAATTGTTAAACAAGTGCAGTAACACGTGCATTTCACGGCAAATCTGGTATAAGTGTACATCTTCCATCGCAGGGCTGCTGGTATAAGTGTACTGACAACAATTTCAGCTATGTAACACGTGCATGTTGGGGAAAATCACTCAGATGATCAGTCTAAGTGAATAAAAACCTAACGCAACGGAAAACAACTGGATCGTGACTGTAGTGAGACGGAACAAACAAAAGATGAACACCAGAATAGAGTCCGTGGGTGCAGCGCAGTGGAAAAGGAGGCTTGAGTTCTGATAAAAAGATCCAAGTTCGATTCCTACCATGCGCTTCGTCATCCTATATAAATTTACCCCATGCCGGGTTCTTCTAGGTTTTCAAAAAAAAAAACATGCAAAATTACAGTTACAAGATTGATTTACTTTTGGATACTATATATAAGAAAAATTTATAATACATACAAAATTCTGCAAAGTTTCGACCCTCTAGGATGACTCTGAAATTGGCTGAAATTGGTTCTCAATTTCGGCTGTCATTTTTGTCCAGAAGCTTTTCTATTTATAGAGTGAAGACATAAGAAGGGTGGCTGCTATATAGCGGCCCTGAGGTTTGGTTCGGCATGCATTTGATTCGGCGCCATTTGATTCGGCAAAATGCCGAGCGAAAAATTTGAATCAACATTTGCATCTTCTTAATTGGATCGGCAAATACCGAACAAAATATTTCGTTCGGCATTACCAAATACCAAACAAAATATTTCGTTCAGTCTTCTTCACCGCTCCAAATTGAAGTACTTCCTCCGAACGAACTCACCACCGAATGAGAAATCACGTTCGGTCTTCCTCCATCGCTCGGCAATTTAGAGCGGCAGTTGCTCCAAACTACTTCACCGAACGAACGAAGCCCTAACTTCCAAAATCATCACCGAACATTTCTTCCTCTACCGCAACATGATTTTAGTTTCTGCTCTAGGGTTTTGCCTACGTCTCTTCCTCTGCAACTCCTTCTTCTCCATCTCCGATGGTTAGGGCTTCTTAATTTGGGGATCTCCGTATCAATTTCAACAATCTCCACCTTGATACCGAATTCCATACAAGCCTTCCAACTCCATCTACACCTTTATGCTCCAGAAAATGGATAGCTACCCAACGAGCTTCGGCAATACCATTATCCATTATTCCCTGTCAGCAAACTCCGACAAGACCACCATCCGTCAATAAAGTGTTTGAAGTACCCAAGCCGTGTAGGACCTACCGGTGCAGTTGTTAAACAAGTCAAAATTAAATAGGAGAAAACAGGGCTAATGGTATAAGATCCCTGCCCTCAATCACATGGAATAACATATGGCTGGCAGAGATAGATTACAAATTTAAACCTAATGTATAGCAAATGTAACAAGAAGCTAACTAATATCCTTAAAGCTTCCTACTACGTTCCCTTTCTTTGGTTGTATCAAAATTTATTTGTTTACGCTATTATAGTAAAGTGTAAAAAGTAAGAGCAGAATCTCATTATCATTTTTTAATCTTAAGGAC
This sequence comes from Allium cepa, assembly GCA_030765085.1. NCBI lineage: Eukaryota > Viridiplantae > Streptophyta > Magnoliopsida > Asparagales > Amaryllidaceae > Allium > Allium cepa. Next base: position 308,679,995 of record CM060944.1, on the reverse strand, counting down.
AGTATGGATGAATTTAGCAATTAGTTTACTACGAAGCATGCCTTGAAATTAATGATTCAAAACAGGCAATCGTTTATTAATAGGAAAACATCAAAACTATGGTCTCCTACTTTAGCATTAGCAATGCATTAAATCCACTAAACTCAAGAACGGTCATATATCAATAAATTTAGTTCAATATACGGTGGAAATCCATAATAATTTGGGATGTGCAAAAATCACACAAAAGTTTTCCTTCCAAATTAGCAGAATAAATTTTGTCGAAAAATTATGTAACAAGTATGATGTTGAGTTATTAAATTATTTTGTGTAACGTGGTTTATTATTCTTTAATCCTTCTCTGTATGACACAAATACCATTTCAACCAGAAACAATGGAATCAAGAAAAGGATCAACTGAATAAGGCTCAAACTAATAAAACTGATTGAATGACACCATTAGACCTAAACTAATAAAACTAGGCTTATACAGTGGTCATGTTAAAAAGAAAACCACATACCAAACTCAGTGAAAAACAGTATCAAATATGCGCATGCCATGTTATCACATCGACCAGAAATTCAGTTTAAGTAACTTCTACTAGTAGTGTACCAATCTTATGTAAATATGTGTAAGATATCTCATTACCTTTATGGAAAAAAATAGAAGTCGATTATACAGGCTTGAAAAAGGGGAAAAAAACAATGAGTTTATCAGTAAATATACTTGTTGGAAGTAGGCAAATCAGATCTTGCTTCAATGAGCCATTGACTTTACATGCATATAGTAATATATACACCAAACAATGTATATGTAGTGCATGTATAACTCTACTTGGAGTATATTTTAATAAAAATATTTTCATTACCGAGAATCAAGGCATGCGTTATATGTTTTTTTTTTTTTTGAAAAGCAGAGAGCATTAAGCTCATTTTATTGACTTAATCAACATTACAACAAACAATTACAAAACCACAAGATACCATCAGTTACAACCCTACACTTGACAACTGTAAATATGCGTTATATGTTGAATGAGCGTGTACTTTTCAACTGTAAATATGAACTGCAGATTCATTATTTGTCGTTATACGATGAAGGAGTTAGATTGTTCTTCGTGTTTTTGTTATCTCAAAACACGAAAAACAAAATAAACTTGTTTTCTATTTTACATGTTAATTTCATTTTTCAAAATTGTTCATTTCTCAACAATGCATAAAACAGACGGGCTTTTGTATAGACGAAAACATAAAACTAAAACCGACAAGCCAAACGGGGCCTTAACTTTTATTTTTTGGGTTAACAATGACCACGATAGCCATAGCCACTTGTTCCTTATTTCTCGAAACCAATCTTTGCTTGTACTCTAACTCATATATAAGAGGAGAGGACTCTATCCACAATTGAGTGGCGTTTTGTCTGCTGGTTTGATTTCTTCCATTATTACACCTAGCTCGGTTTCACCTTGCATCATGATTTTTTATCTTCTGTTTCCAGTATAACAAATAATATGGAGATAAAACAATGTATACGAAATGACGTTGCCAGTTTTGTTCTTGTTATAGTTAATGCTCGGTTTATTTCATTTTCTGATTGAACTGTCATTTTTTTCTTTTCTTCAAATGTTATCGCATTGAATAATTGAATCACATATAAATAAGCGACAGCTCCGACTTTACTCGTATGATTATTTAATGATTCAATTTTAACTGTATCGATAACTACTTTCGATTCAGGCCATGCAACTTTGATACCAGTGGATATGAATATTTGCACACCTCACAAGAATATTATAGAATAATTTTAGATATCCTGGATAATATTCATAAGCATAAATGGAAGGATTGTATGCAGAAAATAGAAAAATCATTTAATAAAAGGTTCCAAACATTATATCAGTGATAAAAGACGTCAATTATATAGTACCTTTGAACCTCTATGTAAAAATGACCGTCTACGTCAAAAGCTAAAACATCGCTAACATAATACTAATAGCCACCGATGCTAAGGAGATGATTCAACAATGAGTTCTTAGCCATATGCTTAGGAAAGATAATTTATTTATAATTGTTACACTTGTCTACGTGCAATGCAATGACAAATCTTAGAATAAACTAGCAGGATTTAAAATTCCTCTGCATGTATAAAACCCCCAAGAGGTCCCAATGGTAAATATTTAGTTTTCCCATCTGGCGAAGTTTAAGATAAATAAAATAATTTCAGAAAGGAGAAATATTGTGACATTATAATCAAAAACAGTACTTGGGTATAAAAGGTGGAGCAAATCAATAAAGATGTAAATGGTTTACACTATTGAACGGAGGCTGATGAAATCCAAATCTACAGAACAAGTAAAGCAAGACATGATATGTTATAAGGAAAACCGAAAAGGAACTGAAAACTTGACTGTATAATTATTGATAATTCCGAACTGTGGATACTAACTGCACATGATATATGATACAATTTATTTGAAGCCAATAACAGGGTAGCTAATGCTTGTTTCCTTCAGACATGTCATAATGATATACAAGCCACTGGCTGTATCCCTGACTGAATCAACAGTCCATTAACAATGTCCTAGGATAGTCTTGCGTGGCAATGTTTAAATCACACAACCACACAGTTGGTAAAACTACCAATAATGGTAAGTGGCATTTTAGATATCCGATCTACCAACTAATATACATAACTAGATAAAAGACATTTAAATTCACAATGATAATATCTAGGACTACTTGACTTGTCGCTCAAATAGTGGAAATTGTCCCTGTAGTTAGCTTGGACTTCATTAGAAAAAAAAAAGTGGTTCAGCCATGGCACAATCAGATCTAGAACAAATGTTGTTCACCAAAAATGTCATATACTATATATTTTGCTTTACCAGATAGACTAATTTATTAGAAAAGGACTTGGCAGATGGAATGACTTGGAAGATAAAAGAATTATACTTCGTGATACAGAAGATGAAACTGCAACCCACCTATTTTTCAACTGTTCTTTGTCAAATCTCATTTAGGGAAAAATATCAGAGAAGTTAAGACTGCAACAAATTAATTCAACCAACGAGGTACAGCAAGTGAGACAAAAAAATTATCTACCATTGACAACAAAATCAAAGAAAACACATTCAATCTTTTGTATACCAAGGCAAGAATTTACAACTAAACCCTCCAATGAAATCACAGAAAGGATATAGTGGTATACAACGGCGTTGTCACCAACATCGCTCGCTAACACCCATTTTCGCGAAGCTGCCTTGAAGAACCGCTTGAGGAATCAAGCAAAGAAGACGCGCTTCAGCTGTGTTGCAAGTTAGTGCATATTAAAATGTTTACCTTTTATTTTGAATCTGTCTTCGAACAAGTCTGACTATTTCCACCCCGGTATCTGCTATAGGTCACTTAATCAATTTTTTTTTTTAGACTTCGGTCGGTGGACAACCGCCCAGGCAAGGTTCGGTCGGCGGTTGCCCAATGACCGTGGTGGCCGCTAGCACAAAATGGAGTACTGATAGCGCCACACTAGAATAATTCATGTTGATTTGGTCTTCTATGCTGCATGTGTGTGCAGAAAGCTAAGGAGTTATGGTCTATTTCTCAGGTTGTTAGTCCTAGTTTTATGGAGAAACTTCGGTAATAAGCTAGTGACTTGTAATTTAGTTTAACATCAGAAAAAAAGAAAAGAAAAAGTTTTTCGTTGTCCTGCTTATTGCTCAGGGAGTTGCATTTTGTGTTTCTTTCTTACATGGTATAAAAGCAAGGTTTCGTATAAGGTGTTTGATTTTATTCTGCAAATATGAATAGTGGAAGAAATCCCTACGTAAACAAACTCATCGGCAACAACTATCAGTAATAGAGGCTGTGCACGAAGTCATGTCTTTAGAGACAAGATCTGCAGGATCTAATTTCCTATGTAGAAATAGTAATTCCGGAAGATACTCCACAAAACTCCGAAATGCGGAGAAAGTGGAAGATCAAATGTGGAAAAGCTATGTTTGCGTTAAGAACATCGATTGATAAAGACTACATCGATCATGCTCATGATATGGATTCACCAAAGAAAGTGTGGGAAACTCTCAAAAGGTTGTTCACTCGGAAAAACATAATGAGGTTGTGTTGGGTGCGTTCCCACCCTTCACCGGACCAAGTCCCGCCGAACCAACCCACTTCCCATGCCTGCCGAACCAACCCACTTCCCATGTCCCTGCCGAACCAATCCACTCTCCACCTACTGCCGAACCAACCCACTTCCCATGCCCGCCGAACCAACCCACTTCCCATGTCCCTGCCGAACCAATACACTCTCCACCTACCGCCGAACCAATCAACGCTCCACCCACTACCAACCCATCGTCGGACCAAGCACCGCCGAACCAAAGCCACTCCAACCAATACCGGACCGAAGGCCACTCCTACCTTTCCCGGACCAAGGCATCACCGAACCAACATTGCCAGGCCAGATTACATCAGCCCAGGCCCACCAGCAGCTATATACATACAAGACCCCTACCTCCAGCCTCACTCTATAAATAGAGGGGTAGGGGTACAACAATGGCAGATAAGTTTGAGAGCTCAAGTACGGACAAAACTTTCAAACAACTTTCATATACTTGTAATCAAAGCTTTATACTTGTAATCTGAGGAGTGAAGGAGAATAACATATAAAGTGGACGTAGGCACATTCTGGCCGAACCACTATAAATCTGTGTGTCTTTTACAGTTTAGTACCTGCTTTTTACATATTTGTGTAAATCACCCAAATCGCTAAGAACAACATAAAATCGACTAAATTATACGACTTGGAGGTGTTTGCCCAATTTTTGTGCAAACATTTTTGGTGCTTTCATTGAGAGCTCGAGCTAAAAGCTTTAGCTTCTCCCACTCAACCCTCTTCTTAACAGCATCGTTCATTTCTTGGAAAACATGCCTCCCAGGCAGAAGAAAGATGCTAGCAAAGGAAAGAACACCGCAACTAGCAGTATCACAGATCCAGCAATCAGAGATCAAGAGAATCGTCATGTTCCAACAGCAAATGGAAATCAGGCAAATCCGACAGCCCCTGCTTCGAAAACAACCAATTACTAGGGCAGATCTGGACAGGGTTGTGGCTGAAGTAACTAACCGCTTCGCATCTCAACAAGAAGCCTTGATGGACCAACTCATGTCACACTTAAGGGATGCTGAAGGATCCAACCGCAACACCGAATCATGGGGTGAGTCCCAGTCTGGAGGATCTGGGAGGCGACAAAGATCTTTCTTCTTCGAAGAGGCTAACAACAGAAACAGCAATGGTAGGAGCCGAGCCCACACCCAACCCGAATTCCGACCCTAGGAAACACTTGGAACCGAACCCAACGGGGGAGGTACCAGGCAGGGTCGGATATGGCTGAGCCTGTCATGCTACCTAACCATGGGAACACCAATGGACGGGGCCGAGCTGGAATACAGCCCGAAGTTGGACCCGAGGGAATGCTTAGAACAGAGCCCAGCAGGGAAAGATCAAGGCAAGGGCCAACTGTGGCTGACCCCAACATGCTCCCAGAAGACCGAAGACAACCACCGGAAAATGTTAGGAGTAATAGACGACACCATCCCTACAGGTTATCTGGACGGAATCAATCCCGCAGAGAAGAACCAAACTCATTTCTATCCGCTCCAAGTTCTGATGAAAGGATGGTGCGATTGTTCAGAGAGTGCGTCCAACGGGACCAAAGGGATCGAGGGATAGGCGCTAGGGTAACCAGCCCCTTCACCTGCAATATCGAAACTGCCATCACCCCCCGGGAATGGAAAATGCCAACAATGGAACCTTACAAGGGAACCTCTGACCCCGTTGTATACTTGCAGAGATACACACAGCATATGCTCATGAGTGGAGCAACAGAGGGAGTGTTGTGTAAATGCTTCCCACTATTCTTGGCAGATCTACCTACCTTCCGGTTCTGCCATCTACCCCAAGGATCCATTAGCTCATGGGAAATGTTGAAAGAAAAGTTCATCAGCCAGTTCCGCATTCATATGGAACAACCCAAGGACGCTTATTCCCTATCTAATATCAAACAGAAGCCCGGAGAGACAGTGCAACAATATCTAACCCGATTCAACGCCGCAGCGGCCGCAGTCCAAGGTGCCGATGAGAAACTTATCCTAATGGCTCTTTGTAGTGGCGTACATCCGGATACCAAGTTTTCTAGAAGATTAACGAAAGAAAAACCAGCTACCTTACCCGATTTCTTCCATGAAGCCGAAAAATATATGAGACTTGAAGACGCTGCCACCGAAAGGCAGACAGGGCAACAAGCCAAGGCAGCTCATGGCAACGCACCCGCTGCAGCAAAGGACGTCGGAAGAAATGACTCTCGAGACAATGCTGGGGGCAGGAAGGGAGAAAAACGCCTATATCGGCCAGGACCAAGATTTGCGCTTACACTCCTTTGAATGAAACAGTCAAAAACATCTTCCTGGCCACCCAAGACGAGCTTAAATATAAACTCCCCGTACAAGAAGGAATCAGATCACGCAATCAAGTCTGGAAAGTTCTGCCGTTTCCACGAATCCCATGGGCATGATACCAATGAATGTCGTCATCCCCGGGACCTGATTGAAGAACACATCAGAAGGAAGAGATTGGAACACTATGTAAAGGGTCAGGACATGACTCCACCTCCTGCCAAGGAGAACCCAGGGCAACTCCACCCAGAGACAGGCGGAAGAAATCACAACATCAGAGGTGCCAGTCAAGAGAAGGTAGTGGTCCATACAATATCGGGAGGACCACACATCGCCGACAGAAACTGGGCAGAAATGGAAAGATATGGAAATTCACTTAGAAACAATGAAGACTGCATCAATTCCGTCATGGAAGAACGCCGCCCGAAGTGGAAAGAGGATAATGACATCACATTCAATAGGCGAGACCTAGAAGGAAGGCAGTACCCTCACATGGATCCTATGGTTATCTCTGCCTGGTTCGGCCCAGCCGAAGTTTTTCGAATTCTGGTAGATACTGGAAGCTCCGTAAACATTCTATTCAAGCATGCTTTCGACAAAATGAAGCTGTCAATGAAGGATGTGTCTCCCTGCAACAAACCACTACATGGTTTCACTGGAGATGCGAAGATGCCCCTCGGGCAATTGGACCTCTTTGTTGAAATAGGAAGTCATCCCCGCTCCGTTGTGCGGAAACAAACATTTGTGCTAATAGATAACCACTCGGCCTACAACGCCTTTTTAGGAAGACCAGCCTTGTCTGACTTCCAGATTGTCCTGGCCCCTTGGTGCCTGAAAATGAAATTTCCAACGGATAATGGGATAGGGGAAGTAGAAGGAAATCAAGACGCCGCTCGAGATTGCTATGTAACTGAACTTCGCAATAATCGCAGGAAGGATAAAGGGAAGGATGCAGAGACTAATCTCTGCAAGAAAAACTTGGAAGCATAGCAACTAAAGAAAGCCCCTCCTCTTCGATATACTAGTGATCCTTTCAATGAATTAGATCCCAGGGATAAAGAGGAGGAGGCCACCGCCGAGCCTGTAGAGGCTATGGAATTTGTATCTGTAGACAAACATGACCCGAGTAGACTATTGAGAGTCGGGTCTCAGTTAAGAGCAGAGTTGAAGGATCAACTCGTCGATTTTCTTCGCCACAACTTGGATGTATTTGCATGGACGCACGCTGACATGATTGGAATCTCCCCAGACGTAGCATGCCACGTACTGAACATCAATCCCACCAAGGTGCCAGTAAAGCAGAAAAAGAGAAGTATGGGGGCAGAACGATCAGCAGCCCTCGAGGAAGAAGTAAAGAACCTACTTACCAATAACTTCATACGAGAAGCCATCTACCCAGAATGGATCGCCAACCCGGTACTGGTAAAGAAGGCTAATGGGAAGTGGCGAACATGCATTGACTTCTCCAACTTAAATGACGCTTGCCCGAAGGATTGCTTCCCACTCTCTCGAATCGATCAACTCGTGGACAGCACAGCCGGGCACGAACTCTTATCTTTTATGGACGCATACTCAGGATATAACCAGATCCCTATGCACGCCCCCGATCAATACCACACTAGTTTCATCACCGATCGGGGATTGTACTGCTACAGAGTAATGCCTTTTGCACTTAAAAACGCCGGAGCTACCTATCAGCGCCTCGTCAATAAAATGTTTGCGGAACTAATAGGACGAACTATGGAAGTTTATATGGATGACATGCTGGTAAAATCGAGGAAAGCCAATGATCATGTAAGCCACCTGTACGAGATGTTTCAAGTACTTCGCCAATATGGAATGAAGCTGAATCCTCTAAAGTGCTCCTTCGGAGTATCGTCGGGAAAGTTCTTGGGATTCATCGTCCATGCCAGGGGGATTGAAGCAAACCCCGAACAAGTCCGGGCTTTACAAGATATCAAGATACCATCCACTCGAAGAGAGATGCAAAGCCTAAACGGGAAAGTGGCCGCCCTAAGTAGATTCATCTCTAAAGCAACCGACAAATGCATCCCTTTCTTCGAAGCTCTAAAGAAAGACAAAGGAAAGTTCGAATGGACTAACGAATGCTCAACAGCCTTCCTTAACCTAATTGAACACCTCCAGAGACCACCAGTAATGTCAACCCCAAATGAAGGCGAAGAACTATACCTATACCTTGCTGTATCGTCCCATGCTTTAAGCTCCGCTTTGGTGAGAGAAGACAACCGCGCGTAGCGGCCCTTATACTTTGTAAGCAAGAGATTTACGGGGGCAGAAGCCCGATACCCTAAACTTAAGAAGCTAGCATACTGTTTGCTAATCACGTCACGGAAACTGCGACACTATTTCCAATCTCATTCCATCAGAGTTTTAACCGATCAACCGCTAAGGCAGATACTCCATCGCCCCGACACTTCTGAGCGACTAATTAAATGGTGCATTGAACTGAGCCAATATGATATCACCTACCATTCTCGCACTGCCATCAAGGGACAAGCCATGGCTGATTTCATTGCCAAATTCACTACCAACGAAGGTAAGGAGCAGTCTGAAATAACAGAAGATATCAAGTGGAATCTCTTTGTAGATGGAGCATCAAACGAACAAGGCTCGGGGGGAGGTATTGTGATAATCACCCCCAGGGGGAGGAAGCTGCACTATGCCCTAAGGTTGGAATTCGCTGCCACCAACAACGATGCAGAATATGAAGCAGTAATAGCAGGATTAGAACTTGCCTTAGAAATTGGAGTCAGTTCTTTATGTCTTCATAGTGATTCTCAACTTATCGTAAACCAAGTACTAGGAGAGTTTCAGACTCGAGGAGAACGACTCACAGCATATCGAAAGAAAACCAAGCTGCTACTCGATCAGTTGGACCACTATTTAATCAAACACATTCCTCAAGAGGAGAACCGAGAGGCTGACGAACTGGCAAAGCAAGCTAGCATGAAGAACAGTACCATTTCCGGAACAGTAGCCATCTCAAAACAACTAGCCCCAAGTTTCGAACAAGAGGATCTGATAGCTGCAGTCGAAGAAGAAACTTGGATGACTCCTATCCGGAAATACTTACAAGATGGCACGCTACCCAACGAGCGTAATGAAGTCAGAAAAATCCTGAGGAGAGCTTCCCGCTACACAATACAAGAAGACATCCTCTATCGACGCGGCTTCTCTAACCCCTTATTAAGGTGTGTTGTTGGAAGGGAAGCCAAGAAAATCTTATCCAACATCCATCAAGGGAGCTGCGGAGATCACACTTGTGGGCAGACTCTGGCAAAGAAGACACTCCGATATGGATATTACTGGCCCACTTTAAACATAAACGCCTTAGACTTCGTCAAAAGATGTGACAGATGTCAGAAATTTGCTAAGATTCCTCGACTACCAACAAATGAGATCACTCAAATGACCAGCCCTTGGCCCTTTGTAGTATGGGGAATTGACTTGATTGGTGAACTGCCGATGGGCCGAGGCGGAGCCAAATATGCTATAGTGGCAGTCGATTATTTCACCAAATGGGTGGAAGCGGAACCTCTAAATAAAATATCTTGGGCAAAAGTTATTAACTTTTTGATCAAAAATATTCTACGCAGGTACGGGGTTCCACTCAAAATCATATCGGACAATGGACTTCAGTTTGACAGCGATGAGTTCGCCGACTAGTGCCAAGAGCATGGAATTCACAAAAGCTTCTCATCTGTGGCTTATCCCCAGGCAAATGGACAAGTCGAAGCTGTCAACAAAATTCTTAAAACTCTAATCAAGAAGAAGCTTGAAAGGTCAAAGGCGCTTGGGTGGATGAACTTCCTACGACACTTTCGGCCTACCGCACGTCTTTCAGAACATCAACAGGGCATACTCCTTTCTCTTTGGCATATGGATCGGAGGCCATGCTCCTAGTTGAAACTGTAGTGCCATCCCACCGTAGGATCCACTACAACCCAGAAGAGAACGAAGAGCTCCTCCACATGTCTTTGGATCTAATCGAAGAAAGAAGAAATGATGCAGCACTCAAAGCAGCAACTCACAAGTAAAAAGTGGTAGCACAATACAACTCTAAAGTCAAGCATCACAGCTTACAAGAAGAAGATCTTGTCCTCAAGCGAATCTTCGCGCGCCCCGGAGCGCTAGATCCAACCTGGGACGGACCATATGTAATTCATAAAGATATCCACAACGGAGCTTATATTTTGTCAACAGTGGACGGAGAGGTGTTCCAGAGGGCATGGAACATCCAACACATTCGTCTACTTTTCTTAACTTCTACTGCCCATATAAAGTGAATTAACAAAGAGAATCAGTGGACGTAGGCATTTTCGTGCCGAACCACTTTAAAAACTTGTCTCTTTTTTAACTTGTTCCTTTATGTCTTGGTTGCTTGTTAAGCTTTATCCTTTTCTGTTGAACAAAATCCTGTGTAATGGCATTTGCATTCTAGACACTTCACGGCGCAACTTCACCTGGACAAAACCTAACAGGTATTATACGAATCTATGCCCTTGCCAATGAGACACTTTTTCTCCAGCATCCCTTTGCTGCGGGTTAACTCATTGCTCGTGACGGCCCTTAAAGCCAACTGTAATGAGCCGATTATAAGCCGCCGAGAAGGCCAACCATAGCCTAGGCAGCTCATTACGGCGTTCGGCTCACCGGCAACTGTGAACCGATTATAAGCCCCAACATAAGGTGTGGCCAGTCAGGGGCAGTTCACGGTTGACGATCGGCACCCGCGCTAGCTGGCCACGGTAAATCGAATAATACCCACGATTACAGGCCATAATGGCCCGGGTAGTTACCGTGCGCGATCTCGGCTCTGATGTGTCTTGAGTACGGCTATGGTAAAAAAGATAACTCCCCGCAGAGGCGTAAGATGGGTGACAAATGTCTCCAAGACCCACAGCTAGGGAAAGTGACTACAAAGCCCGTTTGCCACGAACTTAAGCACGTCGAAGGCCTTCCGTGATTGGAAGTTTTACTATTTCTTACATTTCCATTTTATTTATAAAAACTTTCCTCCTATCCTCTATAACGATCACTAAAGTACATGACACAAAATAGGAGACACTCGCTAATGGGAATAAGAACTCACAGCTGGATGGTAGGTCACTCAGCTGCATTCCATATTCGATTACACAAGGCATTCAAAGCTACCGTCCACAGCTAAAACTTGAAGGGCGGTACTTTCTTCTCTTGTACATAAATATGTAACTATAATTTATTCGCACATCACACTAACATTGCAAGACATGGAATTATATTTTAAGCAAGAACTTAGCGTCAAACACAATTGAATCACTAACACATGCACAGCTATATTTTATGCAACACATCAAAATAATGACAGCATTCAAACATGACAAAATCAGCTTATGTTATAAAGTTACATGCCAAAAATCAAGTTGTTCGTTACATAATTACAGCCTGAAGATTACATTAATGTTTTAAGACTAACATAGACAGCGATGTCAAGTAAATTGAAAAATGCCCAGATCAAGCCAAGAAGCCGACTGCATCGGGGCTTCGCCTCTATCCTGCTGGCCCTCCAAGGTCTACTTAACCGCCAGATCAGAACTCCCAGCATGCTGACCAGAGTTAGTTGGCGCTTCAAAGGTCCCGCCTGTCCAATTCAGGAGAAGAATTCATTGAATAAACAATAAGCAACCAGGCTATGAAAAGGCTAAAAGGGAAGACTTACCAGCATCTGTTCCTTGATCATCATCCCCCAACTGCACACCTACCTCCTCAACAGCGAGCAGCCGCATGCCCTCCTTCACCGCCACTTTCTCCTCCTTAGTGAATTGGGCCGTAACCACATCCATTCTGAAGGCCGTGCCGCCCTCCTTATCCGCATCAGCCTTGGCCTCCTCCAGAGGCCGGAGATAAATCATGGCCATGATCCGAGGATAATCATCCATCCAGGATAAGTTGCCCTGCTTCCAAGTACGGAAATACATATCCTGGAGCATCTCATCCATCATCCCCTCGTTCTTCTCAAACTCCCTCATTCGGACCTCAGAAGCCAACAGCTTTGCAACGGCAGCATCCCTCTCCGATCGGTATCGCGAGCGGTCAGCCTGAAGGGATTTCTTTATCGCCTCCATCTCCTCCTTCAGCTTGGCTCGAGCAAGCTCCGCGGCTTCAAGCTTCCCAGATAACTCCTCTACCCACTCGAGATCCTCTTTCCGAACCTCATCCACCGTTGCAATGGCCATATCGATCCGTTCCTTGCAGATGGCCTCCATTTTCCGCAGCTCGGCTCCGCTAGCCTCTTCCATGGTTTTCTTCAGCCGTCTGGAGGCAGCCTCGTGCTGAGAGATCTAGATGGACTGATCGGCGAGTTGCTTGGCCTGGTCGGAAACCACTAACCGCAATCTTATGTTGGCACTCCCAATTTCCTCCGCAGCCTTGACCAGTCGGGCATGATGCCCCATCAACTTCCTAGTCTCTTCAGCAACCCGGTCGATATTTGCCTTGGCTTCATCCCCCATAGTTACAATCCGAGTAGTAAGCAAATCAAGGTCCAAGGACTTGGCCTCATCGAGCACCCTTACCATAGGATTGCGAGGAAGAAGGTGCTCACCAGTAACCTCGTCAAAGGAAATATCATGAGAACCAGGATCCAGATCTGAATGACCCGCAAATGGATTACGAGCCAAGCCGGGACGATCAATCTGAGTAATGGTACGATTCTCAGACGGATGCGGAGAGGGTATGAACTCAGTATCCTCCCCCGTGATATCATGAATAGGCTGGGTTGGGGGCTGAGGACCAAGTGAAGGTTCGAATAAGGAGCGACTCCTCTTTTTCTTTTGAATATCTTCTTCAATAACTCTGAGAAGAGGACGGTAGCCGACTACGTCCCCGGAACGGTTGGTCGGAGGCTTTGGTTTAGCGGAAGCTTTGAGGAGTTTGAATTGTTCGAGACGGTGCCGAATGTTGATGTCTTGGCCACCTTACCCGTTCCTGGAATAAAAACCAAGTGTTACAAGCATGCATGGGACTATAATCCAAGAAACATGTGAAGTTAAAAGAGGAGTCAAAAATTCACCTTGAATCGCTGGAGTTGCCCTAGCTGAAATGCCCCTGGAAGATGAATCGGCACCAGTCCCGGCCTTATAAGTTTTCTTTGGCTTCTCCACTAAGGCCGATCCTTCCTTCAACCCCTCAAAAGCCTGGCGGAAAGCATCATCTGTCCACTCTTGGATCTCCCCTGCTTGCCCAGAAGGCAAAGCCCCAGCGCCATCACCGCTCTGTCCTTCGCCATCATCACCACCATCACCTTCTCCATCACCTCCGCTCTCCTCCTCGCCTCTTTCCTCTTCCACATTTTCCTCCTCCGGAACATCTGGACATGTGCTAGGGGAGGGTCCATCGGATTTCTTGAGCTTCTTTCCCCCGGCGACTGGAGGTATCGAGAAGGGTTTCCTCTTGCTGCTCTTCATTGTGGCCCCTCCTTTAGCTTTGACAGCCCTCTCCTCAGCTGTGTCTCTCTGCTTGACCACAGACCGATGTGGTAGAATAAAGTTGTGCTGCAGAAGAGTAGCATTCCTAATTAGGTAAGAAGCTGACCTCTCCCTTTCCTAAATGGCTTCTATCTCTGCAGCCATCTGAACCAGGCGATCGTTCTCCACGACCGCAAAGCCGCCTGTCGCTAGCAAGGAATAAAAAACATAAGAAGAAGCATTGCAGTCAGAACGGAAATTATAAATAAGCTTCAACTTACAGCCGGAGGTGAAGCGACGGATAGAAACAGAGTCATCCTTGACGAAAAACCATTCTTTCTTGAACATGCTGAACTTCGAATATAAGTCCAGGACCGGCTTGAAGGACACGGCCGATTCCAAGCTGATGTATGGAGACCCCTTCTTATAGCCCCTCAAGTTGTACAAATACCGGATCTCCCGGTTGGAAGGGGGACGCCCGTATTTTCTCTGGAAAATGATGAATAGACTCACCAAGATAGCATAAGAATTGGGCTGAAGCTGGAAAGGGGCCACCTTCAAATAGGTAATGAAGCTGACTATCCAAGCATTGATCGGGGGATGGCCCCGCACATGAAATGGTACCTACTATAAGCGAAATATCCTTCAGGGGGGTCATACGGCATAACTCCATTCCCTGGCAGCACCATGTGTGCTCTGTCAATCCCGAAAGAACGAGATATAACATCAAGCTGCTCCTCTTTAAGGGAGCTAGAAAGCAGTCAGGTGGCGAGTTCAGGAGCTCCTGAGGGCCGTACCCATATACTAGTGATCTCGGGGGAGGTCCTTGACGTCCCGATCCTGACTGAGCTGAGAGCACTGTGGAGGACTCTTCTCTGTCCGTGGATTTCTTCTTATTTGATCGAGTTTGTATTTTGCGAGACATTTATCTGCAAACACAAAAAGTGCGTCGTTAGAATGAGGGAAGTAAACAAGCAAGTGCATGAAGTCTAGAATTTTATTTATAAGTTAAAACATAAAAGGAATAAGGTTCATTCGGCACTCAAGCCCATTCAGTAGTTCAAGGCTCGAAAGCCATTCGGCACTCGTGCTTCTCAGGCCCATCCGGTAGCTCAAGGCTCGAAGGTTCATTCGGCACTCACACTCCACGATTCATTCGGCAGTTCAAAACATAAAAGACATTTGGCAATCACCTGATTCGGTAGTCAAGTTGATTCGGCTGGAAAATCTGGTTCGGCTATCTCACTTGGTAGGGAATAACGAAAGCTTAATGCCTATACTTATAGGCAAATAGAAGCGACCGGACCAACTGGTTCGGCGCTCGGGACCGAATAAGAATTCTCCAAGCTAAAACAAAGCGCGACATATGCTGTCATATGCCCCACTTTGGGGGGCAAATGTTGGGTGCGTTCCCACCCTTCACCGGACCAAGTCCTGCCGAACCAACCCACTTCCCATGTCCCTGCCGAACCAATCCACTCTCCACCTACTGCCGAACCAACCCACTTCCCATGTCCCTGCCGAACCAATCCACTCTCCACCTACTGCCGAACCAACCCACTTCCCATGCCTGCCGAACCAACCAAATTCCCATGTCCCTGCCGAACCAATACACTCTCCACCTACTGTCGAACCAATCAACGCTCCAACCACTACCAACCCATCGTCGGACCAAGCACCGCCGAACCAAAGCCACTCCAACCAATACCGGACCGAAGGCCACTCCTACCTTCCCCGGACCAAGGCATCACCGAACCAACATTGCCAGGCCAGATTACATCAGCCCAGGCCCACCAGCAGCTATATACGTCCAAGACCCCTACCCCTAGCCTCACTCTATAAATATAGGGGTAGGGGTACAACAATGGCAGACAAGTTTGAGAGCTCACGTACGGACAGAACTTTCAAACAACTTTCATATACTTGTAATCAAAGCTTTATACTTGTAATCTGAGGAGTGAAGGAGAATAACATATAAAGTGGACGTAGGCACATTCTGGCCGAACCACTATAAATATGTGTGTCTTTTACAGTTTAGTACCTGCTTTTTACATATTTGCGTAAATCACCCAAATCGCTAAGAACAACATAAAATCGACTAAATTATACGACTTGGAGGTGTTTGCCCAATTTTTGTGCAAACAGGTTGCAATATTTAGAGAATGAACTTGCAGCGGTGACACATGATAATATGTGTATTCCTGAGTATTTCCTTAAAAGTGAAAAATCTATGCACTGAAAATTCAGAATTGGACTCGGAAGAGCCTATCAGCAAAGCATGGTTACGTCGATACCTAATTCGTGGATTACACAAAGAATTCATGCCATTCATCTCCTCTATCCAAGGGTGGGCGAAGCAACTATCTATTATAGACTTGGAGAATCTACTTTCAAATCAAAAAGCGTTAATTAAGCAAATGTCTAAAAATTCAATGTCTGAGGTTGATGATGTGATTTTAACTAAGGACAAGGATAAGTGGAAACAAAAAAATAATTCAAAATTCTTATCATGTGATGGGAAGCAGTCTGAAAATAAACCGCAGTCTGGGAATAAGCTGCAGTCCAAAAATGAGTGGTAACCTAGAAGCAACTCTACTATTTTTTTAAATGTTGGAAGTCGGTGCATATAAAACAAAATTGTCGAGCAAAAATTGTTTGTAACAAGTGTGGATAATCCATTCACATCAAGCCAAATTGTTGTACTAAACTACCAGAAGAGAGTGCAAATGCAACAAATGAGATCAAAAATATGGAAGAGCCAATGGGAGCAATGTTTGTCCATTGAGATGATAGATGATCCCGAGATTGCAGTTTCTGGAAATGCAACCCAACTTATGCAGCAGAACAACATCAACATGAAGGCTAATGTTTCTATTGACTATAAAAAGGAGTGGATCATAGATTCAGGTTACTCTCACCATGCTACAGGAGATGTTTCTTTAATTTCAGATGTCCATCCTCAAGTTCGTAAATTTTCCATTATTACTGCTGATAATTTAGTTCATCAAATGCTTAAAGAAGGTGATGTGGAACTTGCAAACTCATTTAGAAGCAGATTTTCACTAAAGGATGTTTATCATGTTCCTGGATTAGCAAAGAATCGTATTTCAGCTTCTTAAATAACCGATAATGGGAATTATGTACTATTCGGTCCAAATAATGTTCAGATTCTTTCAAACTTGTAGAATATGGATGCGGATGTTCTCTTCAATGGGCGAAGAAAAAATTCATTGTATGTTTTTATCTACATCTGAAGCATACGTTGAGAGGACAAGTCAAAACAATAATGCTTCACTTTGGCATGCTCGACTTGGACATGTTGGCTACCAACTATTGCAATAAATTTCAAGAAAGGGGTTGCTTGAAGGAATTTCCCCCTTTAATATAACACATCAAAATGGGGTTTGCGCTAGATGTCAATATGGAAAGTCGCATCGCCTTCCACTTCAGCGGTCAGTGAGTCGTGCTTCTTCTACGTTTCAGTTGGTGCACTTAGATCTTATAGGACCAACCAGAACACCAAGTTATAATGGTGTTACATATGCGATGGTTATTGTTGATAATTTTTCTCGCTATAGCTGGGTTTATTTTCTAAAGAACAACGATGAAGCTTTCTCTTGCTTCTTACATTCAAGCAAATGGTTGAGAAGGAATTCAAATCCACATTAAAGTGCTTGCGACCGGATAATGGAGGAGAACTTTCTTCACTTGAATTCAAGCAATTTTGCAAGGAAAATGGTATTCTTCGTCAAATGACATGTCCCAAAACTCCCCAACAGAATGGAGTCACTGAACGCAAGTTGGCACATCTTACATCGGTAGTTCTATCTTAGCTACATGACAAAAACCTTCCCCGTGAGCCGTGGGTTGTTGCTATGCAATGTTCTTGTCACGTGATAAATAGACTTCCTTCACAGCCGGGTATATCAAATTCTTCTTTTGAGTTGCTATATAACATCATGCCCAACGTAAGTTATTTTAAAGTTTTTGGTTCTCTTTGTTATGTACATACACCTAAATCTTTGCGATCAAAGCTTGATCCAAAAGCTAGAAAGCGTGTGTTTGTTGGTTATGATGCTCATAGGAAAGGATGTAAATGCATGGATCCCATCACTAAAAAGATTGTTATCTCTCGGGATGTTGTGTTTGATGAGTTAGCAAATTTTTATTCAACTGCCATGCATGAGGAAAGTTCAAATCATGCTCCATTGACTAAATTAGTTTTGGAGCCCTTTCCTGTTCAGCCAGAGTCAAGAGACAGGGGGAGAACTAAGTCATTGCCATTGGTTAATAACCCACGGTAGGAGTATATGCAGCAAAGAACATCTAGACAAAGAAAACCAACAAATTATTTAGCCGACTATGAAGTTCAGTTAAATCCATGCACTGTTTATTCTTGCTTTATGACGGGAGATTCAACTGACGATGAACCAACAACTTACATAGAAGCACAATGAAATTCTAACTAGGAAGAAACAATGCGTAGTGAAATTGATGCATTGGTGGAATATTCTACCTGCGAGCTAATACCGAAGCCAAGGAATGTTGATCTTGTCACTTGCAAGTGGATATATAAAATAAAAAGGGCATTGGATGGAACCATTCCAAGGCATAAAGCTCGTTTAGTTGCTCGTTGACTTCCACAGCAATATAGCATGGATTATGAAGAGACTTTTAGTCCCGTTGTAAAAATGGTTACTGTTCGAACTATAATTTCTTTGGCGGCAAACAAAAATTGATCTCTATGGCAGCTGGATGTGAATAATGTATTTTTTTTATGGTGAATTAGATCATGATATATATATATATATATATGTATGTATGTGTGTGTGTGTGTATATATATATATATGTATATATATATGTATATATATGCGTGGAGTAACCACAGAGATTCATCTCCAAGGAGTTTCCACATTATGTATGTCGACTAAAGAAGGCATTTTATGGCCTCAAGCAAGCCCCCCGTGCATGGTATGGTAAAATAAGTGAATATTTTTCATTTTGTGGTTTTCATCCTTCAAATGCAGACCCTAGCATGTTTGTTAAGATTAAGGAATCCTTGTCGATAATAGTTCTTCTCTATGTGGACAATATGATAATTAATGGAGATGATATAGATGGAATTAAACATCTTCAATATGAATTGTCTGTTCGTTTTGAAATGCAAATCTAGGAAAAGCTTATTGTTTCCTTGGCTTGGAAGTGGAACAATCAACTGGTTATCTTCTTTCTCAAAGAAGCTATACTATACAACTGTAAACACTTTAGAATGGAAAATTCAAATGCCGCAGCTACTCCTATGGATTCAGGTTTTAAATTGCAAAAAAATGAAGGAGAAAAATTAGAAGATGTGACAAACTACTGCAAGCTTGTAGGGAGTTTGTTATATCTAACAATTACTTGACCTGATCTTGTATATTATGTTGGTGTAGTTTCTCAGTTTATGACTCAGCCATGTATTGGTCACATGATTACAGCGAAACGCATACTTAGATAACTAAAAGGAACCTTAATGTATGGATTGTTTTATCAACATAAAGTTATTTTTTATCTACTTGGTTATGTTGATGCTGATTGGGCTGGAGATGTAAATGACAGGCGCTCGACTACAGGTTATTGTTTTAGCACTGGTTCAACTGTCATTTCTTGATGCAACAAAAAACAGAGTGCAGTAGCACTTTCAAGTGTAGAAGCTGAGTATGTAGCAGCCACAATGGCTACTCAGGAATGTGTTTGGCTAAAAGGCTTGTTTCGGGATATAAACGAAACTGTCAACTACCTGGTATCTATATGCTGTGATAACGAGAGCGCTATCAAACTTGCAGGCAATACATGTTTTCATGCTCGCACAAAACATATTGATGTTTGCTATCATTTTGTTCAAGGAAAGGTACTCACACATGAGATTATCTTGAAAGCGGTGCGGACAAATGATCAGGTTGAAAATGTGACTAAAATGATCAGATTAGAAATGATCAGGATGCAAATGAAAAGGTACTCACTCACTCGTGAGTCAGCTTAGATGTGACTATAATAGGAGCCATCCGGACCAAGTGAGGTCATTCCTTTGATCAAACACATTTCTTCAATACCATATTATGACATTATGATTATTTGGTGGCCACCTCTCGATTTTGATTATGAGAGTGTGTACCGAGACGGGCGGTAGTAGCTGTTATGTGTTATCACTAGTCCGGATCCGCAATTGGTTTATCTATCCTGACATTGCCTCGAGTGTCGTGTTCACATGCCCTATTGCGCCTTCTACGAGTTTGTTTTGTGTTGTACCTATGGAGTGCTCCCTGATAGCCCACCTGCTGGTGGAGTTTACAGTATCTGTATAGACTACGCCATTATATAAAATGTGTAGGGGAATATATGTAATGCCTTAACGCTATTTTATTATTTTACTTTACTGTAGATACTATTATAATAGCGTATTATACTATATTTGTAGACAGTTTAACGGATCCTTAGGAGATGGGAATCTCGAACATCTCTTAAGTTATCACACTCACGTTGACACTGGATAGGAGATGTCAAACCCATAAACATCTCCGATGCCGTTGCAGTTATATTTATTTACTGTTGATTTAACTTACATATGAGCTTTTACTTCTGACTCGAGTGTTTTGTCTTTTCAATTCGGTGGGGTCAGCCTGAACTTTCCAGTTTATCGAAGATTGCTTTTCTAGAGGACGAAGATGAAGATTTTGTACAATTATTATGTACTATGTTTATTCCACTGCATCATGTTGTTCCGCTACATTTATTTATTATTTATTCTTGTTTTATGTAACTCTGATCTATATTATAAAGGATTAATCAATGTTATTTGTATAAAGATTCATGAACTGTTTATTTGATTCTTTATTTCATCATTCCGTTGCGAGATTTTGTATTTTTTTCTTTCTTTCTCTACTTTTTGTTATTTACCGCATAATAATTTGTCCTTTTGGATGGTTTGAGTCTGACATATGTGGTTTATCGTCGATTTAAGCCGTCCAAAAAGGTGGGTCGTTACACATGAGATCCATCTATTGACCTTGGAGATTTTTACCATGAAGTAGAAAGGTTCCTGCGATAGGAAGACGAACGAGCAAACAAACCAGAGTTGAATGTTGTGCAAGGTGGAGGTCGGTCCAGTAAGGTTCAAACAAGGATAAAGGAAAACAAAAAGTAGAGGATGACTTTGATGGATCGAAGCGTCCATGAAGGGAATTAAGATTCACCTCTTACATGGAATTGACTGAAACATTGGAACAGATATATCTGGATACTAGGGGCCAGGTCCCCTATCGAAGGCGAATGAGGAGAGAGAGCCTACAAACGATGAAAATAAATCAAAAAAATACGGTCTATTCCATGAGCTAAATGGGCATAGTACAGACGACTGTGGGCACTTAAAGGATGAGATTGAGGGACATTTCCAGAATGGCAGGCTGTTACAATACGTGAGAACACGGGCATTGGTAGTGGAACATGAGCAACCACCATCTGCATCGAACAGGAACTGCTCAAGATCGAGGCGTCAACTGGTCATGAATTGATCGAAATGGAAAAGAATGAGTAATAAACTCCACAATAAAATGCCTAAATCACGTACACATATATGGGATCAAGATCTATCCCTAGGTTTGCTCTGAGATGATAATGAACCATCATACCCAGAGATGCATGCACTGTACTGTTTAGTTTTGTTTTCGTTCCATTTTTGATACTTGGTTATGAAACTCACTCGAATGGATCTCGATCTCGAAATGATCACATTTCTCCTCGAACGGCACTCGATCTCGAATAATCACATTTCGCCTTGTACGGCACACGATCTCGAACGATCGCATTTCGCCTCGAACGGAACAAGATCTCAAACGATCGCATTTCGCCCGGAACGGCACATGATCTCGATTGATCGCATTTCGCCTCGAACGGCACACGATCTCGAACGTTCGCATTTCGACTCGAGCGGCACACGATCTCGAACGATCACATTTTGCCTCGAACCGACACACGATCTCGTGCGATCATCATCATCCTGGGATGGCTACGAATTTGATTAACGATTAGGAACTGTCATTACTAACAATCCGATAAGATCACCGATTTGTTCATAGGTCATCAACAGGTTTCAAACATTGGACTTAAGACAATTCAAAACACGCCTTCCTATCCAAAGGCATGTTTTGCGGGGAAAAGTGTTAACTCGTCTTTCATCAATGCAATATACAGATGGATCTAACCCCACACTCTTCACGATTATCAAGGCCAATGGGTGTAGAGCGATGATTGTAGAGCCCAGAACTCTAGTACAGGTAATAAAACTAAGCCAGAGTTGGATGGAGTTGGTAGATAACCGATGCAGTGTAATTAAAATATGGATGTTAGCCTAGAACCCAAGTGATCGACATAGCATATGAGGAATCAGCATGCCTCCATAGCATAGGAGGGATTGGAATACCTCTATGGCATAAGAGGGATTGACATAGTTTCATGAAGTAGAAGGAATCAATATACCCTCATGGCATAGAAGGGATCGACCTAGTCTCATGAAGTAGGAGGTATCGACATAGCATTGTGAAGTAGCATGGATCGGCAAGCCAGGTAGTGTCAGAGGGATCGACATGACTGGTTATACGAGGGATTGACAAAGACGAGGTGAAGTGTGGATCGACATGGTTGGTTCTAGAGGTATCAGTATACTTCATTACCTTGGCAAGAAGGAGGGGTCAACATGGTTGGATGCATTGGATCGATGGATTTCATTGATAGGGGTCTGCACTTGCCAATGCAACAAGTACATTCTTATGTTCAACGATCAATAGCTCAAGCTTCCTTATTCCAAATGATGTGAAACTTTAGGGCTCGGCATATTTCATTATGAGGAATCCACTAAAGGAGTCGCTTCCTAGGAATCAACTAAGGAAGGGATCGGTACCGATCCCTCCTCATGGAGATTTGGGCCTAACGACCCCTATGGTGGGCCCATGTGGATAAGAAAGTCTTCTAGCAAAAGTTTCATATATAAATACAGTAGGCATAGCTCTAAAAAAGAGATCTTCTTCGTGCTACTTCTTTTCATCTTCTATATAGGCTACACTCTGCCATTTTTATTCTTAAGTTTCACGGATTTGTAACTATAACCCATAGTATAAAATAAATAAGAGGAAAATCTTTGGAGTTGACGTAGGCCATAGTTAGCCGAACCACTATAAATATATGTCTCTATTTACTTGATTTTTGATTGTTTTAATTTGTTCCTCATTTATTTCTCTTCATATTTCTATGACTGGATTGGATATTGGTGCTTTCATTGAATTGGGTGTTGGTGGTCAATTTTGGCTCTAACAACTTCGTACTAAGAACATCTACAACCTTGTTTCCTTTCGCTGGTGTATACTCAATTCCAAAATCATAAGTAATAATAAACTTTAACCATCTCTATTGTCTCATGTTCAGCTTCCTCTGAGAAAAAAAGTACTTCAACAATTTACGATCCATATAAAGCTCATACCTCTCCCTCAAAAGGTAATGTCTCCACACTTTCAAAGAAAAAATAACTACAGCTAACTCCAAGTCATGAGTCGAGTGTGTAACCTCATGCGATCTAAGCTGTCTAGAAGCATTGCCTATCACTTTACCTCTCTGTATTAACACTTCTCCTAATCCAGTTCCACACGCATCTATATAAACTACCAAATCTTGATTCCCCTTCGAAAAAACTAACACAGGTGCATGGGTCAATAAGTGTTTCAAGCTCTGGAATGCTTCCTCACACTTATTGGTCCAAACTAACTTCTCATCTTTTCACATTAGCTTGGTCATCGGCACTGCTATCCATGAAAAATCCTTCATAAACCTTCGGTAATATCCAGCAAACCCAAGAAAACGTCTTATCTTAGTCACTATTTCTGGTCTTTTCCAACTATTCACTGCTTCGGTCATAGTTGGATGTCAATTCTCTTTCTGAAACTACATGACCAAGAAACTTCACCTCCTTCTTCCAGAAATGATACTTTTAAAACTTCGCCTTCAGTTAATGTTCTCTCAAAGTCTCAAAAACCACTCTAAGATGAACTTCATGCTCTTTCTCATCCTTAGAGTATATCAAAATGTCATCTATGAACACCAACATGAATCTATCCAAGTTCTCTCTGAAAATTTCTTTCATCAAGTGTACAAAGAATGCTGCTGCATTAGTAAGTCCAAACGGCATGACTAACCATTCGTACGATCCATATCAGGTCCTAAATGTCGTTGAAAGTGTACTATCTTCTGCTACTCTAAGATAATGGAAACCTGTAGCTAAATCCAACTGAGAAAATATCTTGGCTCCACTAAACTTATCGAACAAACCTTCAATTCTAAGCAATGGATATCAATTCATTATCATCTTCTCATTTAGCTTACGATAATCGATCCATAACCCTAACAATCTGTCCAGCTTCTTAGTAAACAACACGGCTGCTTCGCAAGGTGAACTACTAGGCTTGATAAAATTCTTCACTTCTAAATCCACCAACTACACCTTTAGCTCTCTCATCTTTGTAGGTGTCATCCTACTTGGCGGCCTACTAACTGTTTCTACTCCAGGCAACAAATATATTTGAAACTCAATGGCTCATTTCGGTTGTAATCCTACTATCTGCTCGAAGACATCCATGAATTCTATAACCACGAAAACTTGATTCAGCTTGTCTTCTAACTCCACAACACCTAACAAAGAATTCACCTCACATCTAGTGCTTTCTACGACATATACAATCCAATCACTACAATCAGGGTATCTAAGTGATATTTTTTTATCGTGAAAAAATATCCTAGCATCGTACTTACTTAATCAATCCATGCATAATGTAATTTCGAACCCTACAAAGTCAAATATATGCAAACTGCAAACACAGGTGTAACCTAGCAAGTCAAACTCTAAGTGGTCACACTTCATCCCAAGTGTCGCATACCCTCCTATCGGATTTGCAACTCTTAAGGAAGTAACCAAATATGTAGGTTCTATGTTAAGATTATCTACCAAACATGGAGATATAAAAGAATGCGAAGCACCAGTATGAAACAAAATGCTAATAGACATACCATGGATCTAAATCTTACCTCCTAATACCGATTTCCCTTTCTCCTGTGCCGTTGGCCTCAAGGTGGCTGGTTCCAGTGAAAATATTTTTTCTCTCCCTTCTTTTGCTAGTTCCTTGCATTGGTTCTTATAGTGGCCAATGTTATTGCAATTGGAGTACTTGATGTTCTTCTTTCCGATCACTTCCTTCGCCTTTCTTATGTGGCATTCATTAGCAAAGTGCCCCTTCTTGTCGCACTTATAAAAAACCATTTCATACTTTCCTTTCTTCATGGCTCCACTTTTCTAAGCACCCTTCTTATGAAAGAAATTTCTCTTCTGACTTTGCCCCATCTGGACTTTGTTTGCCTTACTCTTCTATAACAAATTAAGCATTTCCTCGTTCATCAAAGCCATCTCCACTACAACATCACAAGGATATCTAATATGAGGTAACACAGCCCTTGCCAACTCAAGCTTCGACCCCCTAATGAACTTCTCATTTCTTTTCAACACAGTATCTACAGTGGCATATCAATATCTAGCCAACTCCTCGAATCTTCTAGCATAATCCAACACAGTCATATCTCCTTGTTCCAACTCAGCAAACTTTCTAATTAGTGTAGACTTCGCCATAATTGACATGAATCTCTCTTTGAACCTCCTTCTGAACTCAGCCATGTCATAATCTCTTCATTCACTGCTACAATCACACTATTCCACCAAAATAATGCTGCTCCCTGAAGCTATCTTGATGCCAACCTCCTCCTATGCTCATCATTGAGCTCTAAATCTGCAAATATACTCCCACAATGCAGCAACCAGTTCTCTACCACAATCGTGTCTTCAGTTCCAATAAATGGCTTCCTCCAAGCCTGACATAGTCTCTACTTAGAATAACATAATTGTTGACTACCGAAGCTTCCTAAATTCCTCCTCCCGTTACTTCAACAGCAACACCCACTTGCATCATATTCATGAAATCTGATACACAGCTTCCATTTCAACCTACAGGACACCAACACTCATACTACCAGCTTGTTCCTGACCTTTGTTCTTTTTCATATTTGGTCTGGAACTACCATTTGTTGTGGTGCTCCCCCAAGGTTTACTCTTCTCGAATCTATATCTGCATTCGAACTTTGTGAGATACAAAAGAATAGCCTAATAAAGATAGGAGACTAGAGATATAGCATATACTTATATATATATATATATATATATATATAGCAAATACAAGTACGTTCTATAGCTTTATTCCATACCCCATCTTTTCTCTAATTCCTAAGGATTATGTATACCAAAAAACATTTTTAGTTATTTTTTCAAAACTGTGCTCTGATACCAAATTGTAACATCCCCTATCCGAGGCCCGATGTTAAGCGCTATAGATGCTGTAGTCATCTACAGTATTAAATTCCAGTAACCAAATACGATAATGTTAATGGTATTTATAATATCAGCATCGTCATATGTCGCTCTTAGCATATTTATTTAACAATTATATTTTATCTGAACTTGAGAAAGTGACGGGATTATGTAATTTGAACATCGAGCATTTTTTGAAATTGTAATGTGAAAAGATGTTTTTGAAATCTATGATTTTGTTTCATATTCATGCAATGTTGATATTATGAATATCATTAACATTACCATATTTGGTTACCGGAAGTTAATACTATGGATGACCGTGGCATCTATAGCGCTTAGCTTCGTGCCTCCAAATATGGGATGTTACAGATTCCTTATGTAATGGCTATTAGCTTATGTAATTTGTATATTAAGCGAGTATAAAATCCAAATTAAAATTGCTACATTATAGTTATGATTATTCTCAAGTATTTACGAAATGCTAGAGAATTGTTTATGGAAGTAACTAGCTCCTTATGAAGGAGTATTCAGACTCGAACTTTATAAGCGATATAGATAATAATATGTCAATCCTAAATTCATATTCAACATTAGTTAAGGAGGTTTGAGTTGGAAAAGTTCCAAATGAGAGGTGGTGGCTGATTCAACAAAAGTTCAAATACATCATTCTGAGTAACACTACAATAAAAGCATATACATAAAAGCACAAATTTATAACTGAGCTAGGGGTGATTCCAAATATTGAGAATCCCACGACTTTGTTATATGAAAATAAAACCACGATAAAGATCATAAAAAAAACTAGAGCTCATAAGATGTCTAAATATATACTCCGAATTTTCTACATTATAAAGATTGTTTATTAATAGTGAAAGGATGTCGGCTAGATAGTAAAGCAATATAACAGACTTGTTCACTAATGGACTAAGTCAATCAGTTCTGAACTGATTGGAGGAATGGGATTCAGATACCATAATTGACCCCAATGCAAGTAAGAGACTGAAAGAGTTAGGGGTATGCCCTGCAGATAATCATGTAATTTGTTGAATATATCTGACTCCATAATCAATCTTGTTCGTAGCAATGATGTTTGTTTTCTTTCAAATACTTTATTATATTCTGATATGAATAATTAAGCAACAAAGTTTAGATACTTTATAATTTTTAATTAATGCTTTAGATCAAGATCTAGAATTTGAATATATGTTTACCAAGTCAAAAGTTAGATACTTTAATTTGAAAACTGTTATGTTATCAAACTATATACGATAATTTTATAGGATTATACTATCTATTTCATGAAAACTAAATTTTGAAAACATAATGTGTATATATATTACATCAAAGAATTTTATATGGAAATTAGCATATATACATACGTATGTACATACAAACGCGCGCACACACACACACACATATATATGACCATGTTCACACCACCTATGTTATATACTTCACATTCATGTCATATCATTTACGTGTTAATATTAGATATTTTCTTTCTTATTCGCATACCACACTTAATTAATGTAGGTTAATTAGTTAAGATATAGACATAGGATAAAAAAGGACTTGGCTTAATTAAGAGTTAACTAAAAATTAAAAAAGGGAATTGTTAAGCCAAAAAGTGGCACAACACCCTAAGATATATGAATATGAGTAGATCTAGTAAGAAATAGCAAGAAAATAATAAGAACACATAGATTTTTTTTTATAGTGATTCGGAAAATTCTATAGCCTTCATCCACTTTAACCTTATTCAAATTGAGTTTATCACAAGTAAAGAGCTTCTCCGATTAAAACATATTTAAACAGCTCCTAGGTGATCAAGCTTGAGTAGAGATAAGAGGATGAAGATATTCTTTCGGCATGGTCTCCTTCAAACTCTTGGACTTGGAGCTTCCATTACACTTTCTTCACATCTAATCTCATCATATAACATTTTAAAATCCATTGTAGATCTAGGATTCAATAGATTATGGCTAGATTGGATTTGACCAGTTGTAATCCAAAGAGGGATCAACTAATAGAAAAGATTAAATTGGACGCAGGCTAGAGATTACGTGAAACCACTATAAAAACTTCATGTGTGCTTTCCTATTTTCTACCTTTTCATTTAGTTTTATCTAAACCGGTGCTTTCATCTTGATTATGGATGTTGATCCATTTTTTGGGTTAACATTTTGGTACTCCCACTGGGAACAAAGTTAGATCTTAAAACTTGAACCTTGAATCTAAGATTTGAAGAAGATAAAGAAGCATAATACTAGATCTAAAACCATAGCAAGTCAACTAGAGTCCGAGGGTAGCCAAAAGGCATCCTTAAATTCTCACCAATCCATCTATGTAACTAAGTAAGAGGCAGAGAGAATGATGAAGGAGATGCAAGCTGAGACGACAACTTGGTAATAGAAGATGCTGGAAGGAGTTTACCAAAGGATTGGACAACAAGAAATAGCTAGAGATGTTAGAATTTAGAATGAAGGAAAAGGAGAAAATGCAGGAGAATATTTAATTAGAGCGAAGTAAACAGGAACAATGCCCCCACAAACAGTACGAGTGGTACCAAAAGGATTATACTGGGGGACAACATTGGTATGACTACTGATATGCTGGGATGATGATAGAGCAAGAAACGCAAATCAAAATGTAAATGCTTAACGACTAGAGGGATATGTGCAAGAGCTACCCTGTAAGAATGGAGGATAGAATGAAACTAGAGCCGTGGATCAAAATGCTAATGTGCAACCAGAGGAATATATGCTAGAGTATGTGCCAGAATTCCCCTACAAGAATAGGGAGCAAAGTATTTCTTTTAGACAGAGACCTTCATTAGATGATGAAAACTAGCTTCTTGATTTGGTAAGGAGAATGATTAGAGGTTAACTCATAGATCAAAGCTTAGAGGACGTGAATAGGAATCCATTCACTTCAAATATCCAAAATGTGAGAAACCCTCCCGATTTCAAGCTTCTGACACAGAAAAGTATGATGGAAAGTTGGATTTGACGATTAATCTAATGAGATACATCTGACATATGGAGGTGCTGGGTGCTTTTGAGGAGGTAATGGAGTGGTGCTTCCCATCGTACTTAATGGATTTAGCGGCGATGTGGTTTAGGAAACTCGAGAATGGGTCCATTAGCATATGGAACGATTTGGTGAGTAAGTTCTTGAGGCAGTTCAGAGTTCATGTCTCACAACCAAAGAATGTGATGATGTTGTCAAGCATAAAATAAAGGCCAGGAGAGGCCTTAAGAAGCTATTTGACAAGCTTCAATGTAGTAGCAGTTGCATTCGATAAGTCGGATTCATCTACAATCTTAATGGCCGCAGTGTCTGGAGTTGCAATTAAGACCGACTTTAAAGTTGCATTGGAAATGGATCCACTAATGAATCTTGAGGAATTCTACCACGAAGTTGAAAGACGTTTGCATTAGGAAGATGCCGAAGATAGGGATGAAGATTTTGAAGTTAACAATGTGGATGACAGAGGATTGTCTGGAGTATGTAACGGAAAAGGTAAAGAAAAAAAGAGAACTAATAACAACTTTGTGGAACCGAAACTACAAAGGAGGGAGCTAAAATTCTCTTCCTACACTGACTTGAATAAAACCATAAAGGGGTATATATCTGGCCACTAGGTGTCAAATCCTCTATCGAAAACCAACTAGAAGAGAGTGTACTGATCAGGAGAAAAACTCCGGAAAATTCTACATTTTCGGTGAGCTGGATGGACATGAAACGAACGAGTGCCGACACCTTCGTGATTTGATAGAAGAACTGGTTCAAAGCAACCAATTGCAACAGTACATGAGAAACCGTACTATAATGGTGTGGCCAGAGCAACCACCATTTGTAGTTAATGCACAATGGAATAACCAAGGACCTGGTCCGAGACTCAAAATCCCATGATTGGGATGAACGGGAGTCGAACTCAATTCCTACACTTTGCCTCTATGTCGTATGCCTAATATCACTATTTAGGATGATAATAACCTCGGACTGCTTACACATATACAAAACCTAGATTGGCCCCTAGGCACGCTAAAATTCAGATGTCCGGGATGAAGGCATAGGATTTCTACTTGTTTGCTTTGCTTTGTTTTGAGTATTTGACTTTTTAAAAATCCACATTGAATGTGATGATTGATATTGAAGCTTTAAGTTCTGTCTAGAGAGATGGAGCTGGAGTTTAGGGTGTAAGTGATGTGCACGTAAATGTGCATACCACCATATTTATTCTATTTAAATTAAATAAATGATCATATTGGGTATTTTAACTTGTTTTAACCAAAATTCATATTAATTCCAATTTTTCACATATTCATATTCATATAAGGGCAAAATGGCCATTTGTGTGCGTATATTAATTTGAGAGAATTTAATTGGAAATTTCTATAATATTTTGCAGGAATTTAGCTTCTCATATTAGTGGGTTCATGAAGAAACATGCATGCACAAAATGGATATAAAGGAATAAAGATGGAAATAATTCAAAGTGAAGATCATGGAGGACCCCACCTACCCACCTACCTTAATGTACAAATTAAAGGCTAATGCACATGCTTATGGAGTTAATGGTTTCATGTAAACTAAATGGGGGATTAAGCATGTTAATGATTACTTGGCCTCCGCACTTCCTAAGGGACATTTTGGGGATTTCCCAAAAAGTGAATTAGGGTTTTAAAACTTGTATATATATCCCTTATGTTTCATGTAATCTCTCTCTTCTCTTAGTCTCTCTTAGGCCTCCTTCTCTTTAGTTTAGATCAAAAATAAAATGAAAGCTCCTCTTTCTCTTTTCATGGCTACTTAGCCATTTTTATTTTATGTAATCTTTTTTATTTTATGCAATTTAATACATGCTCTTTCCTTTTCATGTTCATTTACTTTCATGTTGTAGTGTAGATCTCTTCTCATTTATGCAAGTAGAATGATTTTTCCTTTCATTTTGCTCTCTTTTTCCTCTTCTTTTTATTCAATGTTGCTTGCTACATTTTTTCATATGATGACAAATATGAGAGGCTAAACCCCTTCAATTTAGGGGTAATGAAGCTCTCCAATCATGTAGCTTCAACTTAATTTGATGTTTATGCTCTCTTTTTGTGCTTAATGAGAATGATTGAAGTGGCTTAATGATGTTGTTTAGCTTTGCATTTGATAGTCTATGTTGTTCATAACAAATAGGCTATGCTTAAACAAACAAAACACAAATTGCCTCTTCATATACATATGATTATGGCAAAAGAAGTGATTGTTGAAATTATAATTTGATGGCTTATATTTCTAATTAATATTTAATAGGCCATGCTTAAAATAGATTTTGCTTTCAACTTTGTTGTCATATTTTATGAGAGTTAGTGAATGGTTTAAGAAGTGTGCTATAGTTTGATGGCTTATGTTTAGCTAATTAATAGCACAAATAGGCCATACTTATGATAAGCACATCAATTAAGCTAACTAATGACAAATAAAAGAGAGATCATAACTTCATTTTGTTGATTTGTGTGATCTAGAGAGTGGAAGTTGCCTCTAAATTGTCTTAACACTCTCATATTTTTATCTATTTTCTTTTGTCATTTTTCTCCTTTTTTTAGTTAATCACTCTTTCAACTTTGGTTAATTTGATTGAGTAGAATTTTAAAATCATCAATTCCCTATGGATCGACCTATATTCGCCACGTTCTACATCCGTACACCGTGCGCTTACGGTTATTTTAAATTTAAATTCGTTCGACAGTTTTCTAAACCGATAGAATTTCCGTCGACGAACAAGTTTTTGGCGCCGTTGCCGGGGATTTGTTTGATTTTATTTTCTATTCTTCGGATTAGTGTTGTTTGATTTTATTGTGTGTATTTTGTGTGTTTGTTTACATATTTTAAAAAAAAAATTGATTTTTGTTTGCATTTGGTTTGTGTGTTATTGTTCTCTAGTGTTTTGTTTACAATTTGCATTTCATATTAAAAATAAAAAAAACATACACAAGTTCATTTCAAAAAAAAACTTTCTTTTTGAAAAGAAAACAATTATTTCATTGCATTTCACATTTTATAGTGTACATACATTTGCATTTACAAAACCGTTCACACTCTCTGTTTGCTACAGTGCCTCGGCTGATATTCAACTCCCAATACAAACTGTCACTCCTCCAATTTCTTCCTTTCAATTCATTCCACATTTCTTCCTGAACCACCAATATTCCTCTGAACAATCACCAGTGCACAGTCAAGACTTCAAACAACAACTTCCCCATCACCAAACTTCACATAGACCAAACTTTAACTCTTCTGGTCACTACCTTGCCAATGCTGTAGTATCCCCATATCATTTCTCATTCACCAACCTTGCCCACTTGCCATACAACCTTGCTTGCTCCACAACAATCACATCATCTTGCCGCTGCATCCCCACCAGAAATCCAACTCAATACTTCCTCCACAACCACTACAACCTTCATCATAGTCCCTGATTCAACAATCAACCACAGCGACAATTTCGTCAATTATGCCTACTTACTCGACTCTTCTCATCCCACTACATCATTCCTTTTTTACTCCAATTTGCTCCTTTACACCATCACTACTATTATTTTTCTTCCCGCAAACAACCGACATCAATCATCTACTGCTTCCTACACCACAACATCACTCTAACTTCAATAATCCACATCCCCTTCTTTCTGCCTGTAACACTTCATCTATTCACCACTTTCCTATTGTTCACAGTGCCATACCCCTCCACTATCAAGCACCACCAAGCCACATGGTTCCACAATCATCCTGCTGCTTCAACAGCCACATTCTCACTGCTGCTGCTCCTTACGATAACAAAAGAGCATTTTCATCCCTCCCCACTCAGTGCCCCATCATCAATCAAAACCTGTCACCCTACCTACTGCAATCCAAAACAACCTAACCACATCCACAAACCATTCACAAACTCCATACTCAATCACTTCCAAACCATACACATTTCAAACCCACAAAAACTCCAACTCACAAAACACCACCAGCATTGCACAGTGATCAACCATCATCACAATCGCCTGCTACATCAACTTCAACAGCCTACTACACAAAATATACTGACCTTATTGCTGACCATCCAAACCCGAGCCCATCACTACAACCACCATCTAAATCGCAAACAACATCATCTAAATCCAAACCAATAGCATGAGACCTCCCCTTCCAACACAAGTCACAACAACTCACCACTCGACATTCTTCAACAATCACCGTGAACCCCTAAACCTTCCGCGGAAGACTACGAAGCCAAATCGAACAAACCCAATCGTGTGAGACCTCATGAACTATACCTCCTTGCTTCGCGACTTCAAACCCAAACTTCCAGAAACTACAATTCATCACAATTCTTCTCGAACATATCCAATCGCCTGTAAAAAATCGCAACCCAAACATCAGCCTATTCACAATCTCCTCTAACTGCCGAGCACCCAAATCGCCACTAACGCAATCTCCCAAATCTCCATTTCGAACAAGTGTAATCGAATCTTCCCACCTCCGCAACAGATAATCAACGAACGCGAGTCAAGCAGTTGCTAATTTGGGAATTTACTAAGTTATTTGTGGAAGTTAATAATTTGCGAATTTTGGAATTTGGAAACGAGAATTCGTTCGTTTTGGGTTGATTAAAAATACAAAGTCGAAGTGTACAAAAAAAAGGACTAGGAGAAGAAGTCGAATTAAAGTGGATTGATTTCAGTGGATTGAATTAAAGTGGATTTGATTAAAAATATGAAGTCGAAGATAAGAATGCTGGCACCGTTTTTTTGTTTTTTATTTCATCTATTTTTGGATTGATTTCAGCGGGCCGTTTAAATTTAGGGCTTGAGCGATTTTTTTTTCTTTTGTTTTATTTTGTTTATATTTGATGTGTTGTTTATATTTGTTTTGTTAAATTATTTTTAGTCCCAAAAAAAATTAGGCTTTTGCTTTGTTTTTATTTTGGTTTCGTCCTTTTTATAAAAAAAAGAATTTGTTTTGTTTTGTTTTATTGTTTAAGTTCCATCGGTCCATATTTAAAAAATATTATGTATATATCTTGTATTATTTTCAGGTTGCAGAAGCACATAAGGAAGAACAAGTTGCTAGCCTTGCTTAGTTTCCAAAAAATAAATTGATTGCTTTGCTCAGCTTGCCAAAAAAAAAACTGCTTGCTTATTTATAATTTTCTTTTTATTTGTCTTGCATTGTATATATCTATTGTTTTTTTGTGTCTTGCATTGTTGTTTTTGCTTGCATTAAAATAAATTAAAAAAAAACATAAACAAAAAAATTTCATCGTAGTTGCATTGTTAATACACGTTTAAT
Organism: Allium cepa; assembly: GCA_030765085.1. NCBI lineage: Eukaryota > Viridiplantae > Streptophyta > Magnoliopsida > Asparagales > Amaryllidaceae > Allium > Allium cepa. The sequence continues at coordinate 308,645,322 of CM060944.1, read as the reverse complement.
TTCAGTTTTGCATTTCATCTTAGATTTTGATTAATAATAATGATTAGACATTGATAACTTTTAATTGTATATTGAAAATTTATCTTCTTTGAACAATTTAATTTCTTGGTGTCTAGGCTACGGCAGAGCAATAATCAGTTATAAATATTACGGTGATTCGTAAATATTACACTGAATTGTTTCTCTAAAGGTACTTAAACCTTCGGCTGCATTGCTACGGTGATTCGTGGTGCACCGATAAATCCTTCCCGTTACCTGGCTGAGAACTATCTTATTGAATTAAGACAATTTGTGACTATACAATTTTGGGTTAACTTAGGATAAATAATTTGTAATTAGACAAGTGCATTCATTTAGTTGCATTAGTTCATGCATATTTAAAAAAACAAAACAAAAAAAAAAAAATTCAAAATCCAAAACTAAAAAAAAAATTGTAAATATTTCTTAACTTAGTTTTTTTCCTTTTCCTTTAAAAATTTTCAAATCAAAATTTCGAAAATCCAAAAAAACTTAAAAAAACAAAAATCCAAAAAAATATAAAATCTTTTCAAAACAAAGAAAAAATTTTGGAAAACCAAAAAACAAAACAAAAATCAATTTCCCTTTTGAAAAATAAATTCCATTTGTAAATATTTTTCATTTACAAAAAATAAATAAATAAAAACACAAAAACATTCTTGAAAATGTCCGATTTTCCCCACATACATGAATTTTACAATAGTTGTAAAAATCAATATAATCCATATAATTTCACTTCAAATTCTTATGGATATTTCAACAAAATCTATTGTTTAAACGATTCGAATTTTGAACCTTGACCAACCTTCAAATCTTGAAAATAACATTTCATCTTTACTTGAAATCGCTACACAACAAAACCAAATGATAAATAAGTTGTGTAATTCATATTTGTGCGACAACTCGAATCAAAGTTTTCAAAATAGTCAAAATTTGGATTCACTTCAAAATTCAAATGATTTCGAGTATAACCCATGCCAATTCAATTTTGAACTCCAAAATGAGTTTCAAAATCAAAATGAAAATGTGAACCAATTCGTAAATAATTTTGGCAATGGGAATAAGCTCGACCATGATACAATTGAAAACTTTGGTTATCAACAAATTCAAAGTGAAAATTTTCAAACTAATAATCATGAATTTGACTTTGTTGAGCAAATGGAAAACGATAACGGGGATTTATTACTCGAAAAATAAAAATAAATTCGTGAAAATCACAATCAATTCTCAATTTGCGAAGAATCAAATAATAATCTACCGTTTATCGAAATTGACAATTCTTGTTCTCAACAAGTCCAAAACGAAAATTTTCAAGTTAATAGTTACAAATTTGACTTTGTTGAGAATATGAATGAAATGTACAATGATCACATGGATTTGGTGTTCGAAACATATTTGAATCAACGTGATAAACATACTCAAATTCCAACGTGTAACAAGTCGAGTGATAATCCACCTTTTGCCCAAATTGATGATTTTCAAATAACAACTTTTGAAATTGAAAACGAAAATCTCAAAGAAGTTGTTGAAAACATGGTAATTGAGTTGGACTTCAATTTTTTTGAGGATGTGAAACCAAATTTAAAATTCGATCTTTCTTTTCTCGATTTCGAAAATTTGAATACAACAACTTTGGATTTTGAAATGGATACATGCGATGAAGTTGTTGATAATCCAACTAAGGAAGATGAATTTAACGAACGCGAGTTTTATGGACTTTTCAAAAATGAGTCATTAAATTCTGATGGGGAAGATTTCGATCACCATTTTGGCTTTAAAATTGATAGTTTGAAGGAAGTTTTCAATGATAAACTTGAATTTCAATTTGGTGTAAATAAATGTGAATTTCGATCAATCGTTATATCTACCCCAAAAATCATCGACAGTAAAACAACTAGTAAGGTTTTTAATAAAACGACATTCGTTTTTCCAAATCCACATTCGATTGCAAAATCTTTTATGGTTTGGTTTTTCGAGCTTCAGCTGTGTCTCGTATACTTGATGAGACAAATGAATCGGTCTTTGGAAGACCGTTTCATTTACTTTTTGGCAATATACTTTCTGATGTCGTGTAATTACATTACATTTTCATGTAAATAATAATAAAATTCTTCACTTGGGTTGACTGTGGAGACACAGTCAAAATCAAATGTGGGGGGAGACTCATCTGCTTCTTGATTTTTTAGGATTAATTTTTCATTTTTCTTCCGAAAACTCAAAAAAAATTCAAAAACAAAAGATTTTTTTAACATTTCTGATTTTTTTTAAAGAATCACTATAGGATAAATATATGGTTTTGGTTTATTAAATTGAAATTTTTGAAAATTTATTTGTCTTAACAAAAGTAAAAATGAAGTTTGATTACATATAATAATGGTTTAACTAGTATGTAGGAAGATTCATCCGTGTTAATTATGAAGTACATCCTAATTGAAAATCTTTGTTTTAAAAAGTGGTTGATTTAAAATAAAGGATATAACTTTTTTTTGTCTTCTAAGTTAAATGGTGCTAAGATGATTTCGCAAAACTCTCTCTCTCTCTCTTAAATAATAATAATAATAATAACATCCAAGTATTCACTCTCATTTAAAAGTCCTCACGGTTATGCACAGGTGAATTACTTGAAATCTTGGATTATGTGCTTTCATACTCATTTAAAAGTCCTCACGGTTATGCATGTATGGAACACATGTAAAAAAAAACATAATAAAAAGCACCTACGGTCGATAGGTGTCTGCACTAAAGTGTGTGCACTCGCCATGCTCTGTACTCCTCTCACATAAGCCCGGAAGGCAGTGCATGGGTGGTATATCTGGCCTCAGTTTACCTGAGCTAGGTGTGTAATTTTTCTTGCAAATAATGAGAGAGCAAGCAATTGAAATCCTAGCAATACTTTTACTTAGTTGATTTGATTTGTTATTGAAAAGAAATGAAAATACCACTTTGATAAACTTTGATAATCAATTAAGGATCCATTTCATAGTTACAATGTGTTATTAACCAAAACAACGAGTTAAACTATTGTCTATTTGTTATGATAACTTGATTTTTATTGGAAATTTTGACGAGTAAATGACTTAAATCTCAGGATATGACCAAAACCTATGTTTAACTTATTTGTGTCAATTTAAAAATAAATCGTTCATTTGTAAATATGTTCAAAAACTTGCATTCATCTCGTTATAAACAAAACTTGCATTTTTTAAATATTTTCATCCTGCATTTGGATTTTGTGGGTAGTATCCGCTGAAAACCCTCACGAGACAATACTCGTCCTACTGGGGACACCCAGAGGTTTAACGGCTTGTTGCATACGCTCAATACAATCGTGCTTCCTACGAAAATGGATTTATCTTAGTTTTTCCTTATTCGAGGACGAATAAAAAGATAAGTGTGGGGGTATTTGATGTGCACGTAAATGTGCATATTTTTACCACCATATTTATTCTATTTAAATTAAATAAATGATCATATTGGGTATTTTAACTTGTTTTAACCAAAATTCATATTAATTCCAAATTTTCACATATTCATCTTCATATAAGGGCAAGATGGCCATTTGTGCGCGTATATTAATTTGAGAGAATTTAATTGGAAATTTCTATAATATTTTGTAGGCATTTAGCTTCTCATATTAGTGGGTTCATGAAGAAACATGCATGCACAAAATGGATATAAAGGAATGAAGATGGAAATAATTCAAAGTGAAGATCATGGAGGACCCCACCTACCCACCTACCTTAATGTACAAATTAAAGGCTAATGCACATGCTTATGGAGTTAATGGTTTCATGTACACTTAATGGGGGATTAAGCATGTTAATGATTACTTGGCCTCCACACTTCCTAAGGGGCATTTTGGGCATTCCCCAAAAAGTGAATTAAGGTTTTAAAACTTGTATATATACCCCTTATGTTTGATGTAATCTCTCTCTTCTCTTAGTCTCTCTTAGGCCTCCTTCTCTTTAGTTTAGTTTAGATCAAAAATAAAATGAAAGCTCCTCTTTCTCTTTTCATGGCTACTTAGCCATTTTTATTTTATGTAATCTTTTTTATTTTATGCAATTTAATACATGCTCTTTCCTTTTCATGTTCATTTACTTTCATGTTGTAGTGTAGATCTCTTCTCTTTTATGCAAGTAGAATAATTTTTCCTTTCATTTTGCTCTCTTTTTCCTCTTCTTTTTATTCAATGTTGCTTGCTACATTTGTTCATATGATTACATATATGAGAGGCTAAACCCCTTCAATTTAGGGGTAATAAAGCTCTCTAATCATGTAGCTTCAACTTAATTTGATGTTTATGCTCTCTTTTTGTGCTTAATGAGAATGATTGAAGTGGTTTAATGATGTTGTTTAGTTTTGCATTTGATAGTCTATGTTGTTCATAACAAATAGGCTATGCTTAAACAAACAAAACACAAATTGCCTCTTCATATACATATGATTATGGCAAAAGAAGTGATTGTTGAAATTAAAATTTGATGGCTTATATTTCTAATTAATAGTTAATAGACCATGCTTAAAATAGATTTTGCTTTCAACTTTGTTGTCATATTTTATGAGATTTAGTAAATGGTTTAAAAAGTGTGATATAGTTTGATGGCTTATATTGAGCTAATTAATAGCACAAATAGGCCATACTTATGATAAGCACATCAATTCAGCTAACTAATGACAAAGAAAAGAGAGATCATAACTTCATTTTGTTGATTTCTGTGATCTAGAGAGTGGATGTTGCCTCTAAATTATCTTAACACTCTCATATTTTTATCTATTTTCTTTTGTCATTTTTCTCCTTTTTTTAGTTAATCACTCTTTCAACTTTGGTTAATTTGATTGAGTAGAATTTTAGAATCAGTAATTCCCTATGGATCGACTCGTATTCTCCACGTGCTACATTCGTACACCGTGCACTTGCGGTTATTTTTAAATTTAAGTTCGTTCGACGGTTTTCTAAACCGATAGAATTTCCGTCGACGAATAGTAAGTCCCCTCGTTGGAGAGTTAGCAGATGGGCTTGTATGATATTGATCACTTTTCGTTCCATCTGGTGTCCAATATGCAAGTCCTTTCGTTGGAGAGCGAGGGGATGGGATTTTACAATATTGATCACTTTAAGTTCTGTTCGAACAGATGAGATCGGAGTGCAAGGAGTAAGTAACCACTTCAGAGAGTGAGCGGATATGCTTGCTTATTGTTTAGTTCCCTTGCCGGAGAGTGAGTGGAATGGGCTCAGCAAGGATCCTAAGAGGTCAAGGGTAGTCCCTTTACAAAAGAGTGAGTGGATGGGCCTACTTGGTCACTGGGTCCCTTTGCCAAAGAGAAAGGGGATCAAACTTAGTAAGTGACCTCTAAAGAGGTTGAACCTTAGAATTGATGAAGAACAGTTTGGGAGATCAAGTCCTATATTGGGAGATGAATGGTGCGATGAGACCATTCCCTAGAAGTGGATGCAAATTGGATAAAAGGAATTGACTCCCTTGCACTCAGAGAAAGATAAGCCCTGGGCGAACAAGGGATGACTTGGATTCAAGAGATGATATTTCCAGATGATAGATAAGGATTCAAATAGCCAGTGAGCTTGATCAGAGTAGCCGGAGAGCTCAAATACCAGAATTTGATTTTGGATTATTGGAACTTGTTCTTGAGCAAAACACACCTTAAATTCAAAAGGCATACTTTGGGGGCAAGTGTTAACCTGCTTTTTGGCAAATCAGATTTCAATTAGACTCAAAAGATTCAAATGTGGATGAAACGACTTGAAATCTGGAAGGCATTGTGAAATTAATTAAGGAAATAGCTCAAGAAAATTCCAGCTAAAAATATGCTAAGTCCATAACTTGGTACCGAGTTATCACCATAAGTTAGCATCGAGTTATCATTAACAGCAACTTCAAATGGACGTAGAAGATTGAAACAGAATCAGAATGACTTAAATCTTGACACATGCACTAAGAATAACACAAGAAAGGAGTCAGAAAAAGTTTAGAGTGGTTTGGCCCAACTATTTAAACTCGACTCAGAGTTATCATATAGGTCGACTTTGACCTATATGTGCTCACCGAATGACTTCCTTGACTTCATGCATATCTCACTCTTCTTCATTGTTTCATGCTTAAGTAATGGTATAAGGAGATGATGACTTACTCTAATTGTTGGCTAAGTATGAAGTTAAGGAAAGTTGGATATAGAAGAGATCCATGGACTTGATTCGAAGACAATGGTACAAAAGCTCGAACAACTGAACTAGAAGATAGAAAAGGCATGCAAGTGGAATGTGCAAATTGCACCAAGTTTTAAACTCAAACATCGAGTTATCAATGATAAATCAGCATCGAGTTATCATGATAAGTCGGGTTGGCTTGGTTCTTCTAGGATGACTTCAGGTTATCTCCTAGACCATTTTGGTGATAGGCTTTTGACTCTATGCTAACTAATTCCTCTATAAATACCAACCTATCTGTTACCAGAAAAAGATCTTCGTCTTTTGGATGGATCTCATTTAACACCCTTGGACTTGGAGCTTCCATTACACTATATTCACTTCTATTCTCATCAAGTAACATTTTTAACTCCATTGTAAATATGCGAATCACTAGAATGTGGCCAGATTGGATCTGACTAGTTATCATCCAGAGAGAGATCAACTAATTAAAAAAATAAGGTGGACGTAGGCTAGAGATTACGCCGAACCGCTATAAAAATGTCTATGTGTTCCTATCTATTGTTGGCACCAAAAATGGGCATCGCCCCAAGAACCTCATGGATATCAGAAAATTAATGGAATCTAAAGAACAAAGCATAAAAGTAAATAAACATGAAGATTTCATAGTGGTTTGGCAATCTAGGCCACATCCACTTCATATTTTATTAATCTTTCACTCATTTACAATTACATGAGCCAATAAGCTAAAATCCATTGATAAAAGTTTATAAGAAAAATAGTCACCTCATAGCATCTGAAGTAGGAAGAAGGAGAAGATCCAAAAGTCCCCCTCTTTGAAGCTATGACCGCTATATTTATAGTAGAAAATGTATATAGATCGGGCTGAAACTTTGCGAGAAGGTTCCCCAAGCCTAGTGGAGCCCCCCTCATCGATCGGCCATACTTATTGCAATGTTCGTAACGATCAGAATTTCCTTGACCGATCGTTTTTGTTTGCCCTTTACAACCTATGATCGTTATTGAAGGATCCTGTAGGCCTTCTGACATTGATTCTAGAATATGGGTCCATGCTGGGTTGCAGATTGTAAGTTATCAGCCGTTTTAACCTAAAGGCAGAATATATACCAAACACACCTATCGTTAGGTTGCAGCCATTAGGAATGATCGGCCTATATCGATTGGACTTCTCCTTATCCCCATTTTGGGATGCACGATCGTCATGATATATTCTGCTTGCTACTTTGTTGAAGTCGCAGAAGTCTTACATGGATTGGCCACGTGGTTTCCAAGATATTATTTATTCTTCAATGATTCGAGCTTTCTTCCTCGATCATTATCTGCTCGATCCAAACAAATCATTGTTTAACTGCAGCTTGTGTATATGAAATTAAGCCAATTCCAAACTTGAGACATACTTCACGCGGTCAGCCTAGTGACTTGATGTTTACCACACTTCAACTTAGTTTTGGTTTAAATCTCGTGGACTATCATCTATACTGCTATATACAGCTGGTTCTTCAAGCTACCGATTATTCGTCCCTGGTTCAATCGATGATATCACGACTTCACTAAAAGGCGGGATAACATTTACCCCCAAAGTAAGTCTAGTGATCAATATGATGTGCTTTGAATCTGAGAAGGCTTGAATTGCTATAAAGAAATCAATTCGGCATCCTGGTCAATTACTATTTGTTTATCATCCGTCGATAGTATAAATCCGAAGTCGTATTATGTTTGCACATATAAATTTGGTAACGAGGAATCTACAAGCCCTCATTCACCTGATCTTGCCTCAGACTCGATAGCCTCAGGTTTGTTTGTAATCTTTCACTGATTATGAAAATTGAACTTTTAAACCTATTTTCATGCACTCTTATACAGGTGTTCAAGTTGTTAGCTACAGTTTGTGCTGGTGTCCATAGGTCATTGCCAACTTTTATGATATTATAATTGTTCACATACGTAATTGAATTTCTACGAACATTTGCTGTTCTTCTCATCCACCACAGTTTCTAAATCCTTTATCACCTTTCCATTTACCACCACATTTATTATTTTATTCTACAATCTTTTAAAATGTCTTCGATTATGAAGCCTAGTGTTCTAGGTTACGAAATGAAATGACTATCCGAAGGCTTAAATAAAGGAGTGACAAAAACAATCAACATTGGGATGGTTCGATGTATTTAGCAGATAAGATTTGGAATGGATTGGCAGGCATGTTATTTAGGGATGAATCAGCACGTGATAGGATGGTTGGTAGATGGTGAATAAGAGGATCAGAGAACAGAAAGTCTAGAGATGGATCCAAACTACTCTTGAGCATTATATGATTGGCCCAAACATTCGAAGGGGAAACAACCGGCTGGATTGTCCAAGGCGAAAATGATCGGCATTAACCATCTCCTATATAAATCTCAACACTTAGTCATTCTCCTCACTTTATTACCCATATTTATATCCTTAAGTTTAACAACGAGATGACTTCTCTCCCTTTTCTCTTACCGAACTTCACAATAACATCATCTCCCCTCATGCCCAGGCTTTGAATCGACTTCGAGCTCCTTTCCTTTTCAGATCGCAGATATAGGTAGAAATATTTCTGAACTCGCTATATAATTGTAAGAGCATCGTAGAATCCTAATAACAATCGACATGATCCATGAGTCTTCTCTTTTTCTCTTACTTACGATCATATAGGGTGGGGCAATAGATCGTTACGATGGGAGTCAATTGATTTACTAGGATAGCCGGTCATTTTCTGGAGGAGATGAGGTATTGGGACGAAGGATTTGCAGATAATCGATGCAATTATAGTTTGAAGATGGAGAAGTTAGAAAATTAAGGGGCCACAAACGATTGGACATGTTAGCTTGAACAACGATTGGTAGGGAGGACTATTGTTGGAGATCGATTGACATTGCCTTAGGAGGGGATCGGAATACTCGAGACGTTTGGCCTTTTTTGACATACTTTTAATGCTTGGATCATACAATGCCACTGCGACTCATTTGCACTTCCTAAAACTCAAAATTGATCATTGTATATTTCTCCTTGTAGGAACGATGGTGAGGAAAAGGAATATGTTTGATTCTTTACGGGACGTACAACATCAATCCTCTAGGTCACGATCTAGCTCTTATTATGGCACTCGCGACTATTATGACATTGGCCATCACCCCGGCCGTTCGTGGTTATCCGGAAAGGGAGGACAGAGATAGGCCTGCTTAGGACATTCATAGATCAAGGTCATGATATCATCCTCAAAAAGGTTCTGAAAGGTCAATAAAGCACATGGACTTTCCCATCGATCATTCTCATTGCCCTCCAACAGTTTCCATGCCTCCAATGTCCTTGGTCTCCTCTCAATCTTAGCGGTCGATCTATCGCCACCATCATGGTGAACATGCTGCAGTGCACAGGCCTGACAATTAAGGTGCAGGGGTCGAAATCAGTTCTAAGGATCCCTTAGCTGACCCAAATGTATGCATAACCGAGCTTTAAAAGGAATTTCCGAACCTATTCTTTGATGGGTTCTATTTTCCCCTCAATCTGAAGAAGGTTCTAGATAATGTTCAAAGAACGACTACCAACTACGTTACCGACATCCATATGCAATACTGGGAATGGATGAAATTCGTGGAAAAGATATCAAAGGTTTCCTTCGAACGCATGGAAAAATAGAGAAACTAAAGTGACATGTGTCCCAAGATAAAAGAATTATTGAAGCTCTAACAAACGAACATGAGGCCTCCAGTACCGCCTTAACCACAGCTGAAGAAAGAGCCGATGCTACTTTTAAATCTGTGGAGGAAATGAAGGTTAGCCATCTCAATATGGTTCATGTATTGCACCATCAAAACCAAAAGATAATGCTTGAGTGAGACGCGGCTTGAGAAAAAGAATCTACGGCTTTGAAGGAAGTGGCTGAACTCAAGGCCAAACTCGAGGATGCGATGAAAGATAGGGATGATTCTCAAAAGATCGCTCAAGATTCTTGTGAAGAGCTGGTTCGTGCTAGGCTTGAGAGAGATGAGGCCGTTGAGAAGGCTAAGAATGTCGATACGCTCATTCAATGTGAGACAGAAACAGTCACGAACAAGGTGAAAGAGGATGTAATGAATGAGCTCGACCCACTTCTCATCCTCTACAATGCCAATGTACACAAACAAAGGAATTTTGTATGGCTTGTCGAAGACTACCCCTACCAGCTTCATCGTGCCTAGGACTTACTTGTTTCGGAGGAGAAAAGACTTCATGGAACTAAGAATGTCGACGTAACCGAACTTGATAGCAAAATACTGATGGGCGATGAACCCAAAATACTACATGACGTCTAGTTTTCTCTCTAGAAAGAGTTCATAACTACACCTTTACATGAATTAGGTGAAGGATCTGGGTCAGCACATTCTGATATTGCAACTGAGCTGCCTCGGTGTCTCGAATCATGACTGGATCTACTATCAGCTCCTCGACTGTCCATGGATACGATTCAGATAAACCATGGCTATCTCCGGTCCTTGAGCGTGATTCCAAGGATGCCTTGGCCCTAGCCCGAAATCCACACTATGGAAGGTATCCTGTTGACTTTCCCTTTACCTTGCAAAGTTGGGATGTCATCAATCAATCTATCTAATCTTTTTGCCTTTCTCTTTTTCAGCCTTGGACTCATCGAATATTGATTCGCTCCCCCTAAAGAACCTCAACTGGGGTCTCCAATGACTGCAACTGAATCTATTACAATTACAACTTCGGTCGCCACTCAGAGTGCTCGAGAAGAGGCTTTATTCTCCAATGATCAACTTATGGAGGAATTACCAAAGGAGGGGGGACCCGCATCATGAAATCCCGTTAGACACAGAAAGGGTAATCATAAGTTCCTCCAATCCTATTGGCGGGTCAAGTATGAAGGAAAGGGTTAAAAGAGAGGAGCTCGAGAAGAGGAAGGTGAAAGGAGAGCTGGTTGAATAGGCCTTAGAAGAGCCAATTCCTTCTCCTCTTTAGATGATTCCTCCTGAAAGTGCGACTTCTCCGAATAACATTCCTCACACTTCTAGTGTCGAAGATTCCCCTATCCCTCCAACTTCCAAAGACAACACTGTCTATGTCCATACGACTGAGGAAACTCCTTCCAAGAGATGCCGAGGTGGCAAGGGATCAAAGAGGGGGGCTAGCAGTAGTTTAGAGGGAGCTACTCCAAAGAAGTGGAGAAAAGACAAGAAGTCTAAAGAGTGATCTTCAAACATGTAATTAATTCCGATAGCCGCTTCTTCTTTTTTCGGGTGGTTTTATATGTTTGGGCATGGCCCTTCAATTTGGGTTTGTAATCTGTAAAACCAGATTCCGTGCTAATAAAAATTCTTTTGCTTATGTATAATCTTTGATTTTCTTGTTTAAATCTCCGAACTGTAGCATTTCTTATTTCATGTACTTGCAACTTGTTTTTTGACGAGTCGAACACTAATTTAATTAATACATCTCAAGGCCTTTCTATAACCATGGCCTTGAGGCATTAGGATTGTGAGATATGAGTCGTAGTGTTAGGCTAAAATAATTATTTCTTGGGTATTCATATTTCTAGCCTCGGTATTCGAGTCGTTAGAAGAATTGTGTGGATGGTCAAGTCTCTCCCAGTGGTGTTAATATTCTAACATAACCCCCAAAAAATTTAAAGTCGATTGATGAATGGTCATTTCACATACATCATGTTTGCCTCATGCCCCTCATGTCCGGGGCTCACTTCAATAAGTAAGAGAACATGTAATGCTTACTTTAGCTTTTACACTTTGCCTCGTCGTCCCTCGGGATCGAGTTAATGGATATTAAACTAGGCAATGTATAATTTAGCATTCAATGGTTTACATTTTTTCCCCGATTCCAGGTCGAAATTGCTGGAATGGGGAATGGTTGAGACCCACTCATTGGTTCATGGAATTCTCATTCTAGTCCATATTCCAGGAACTCAGAGTCATTCTGTCAACAATCAACTCACGCTTAAGTTGTGTTCATACTTTGGTCCGTGCTCCGAGGATTTTGATTTTAGACAAACTGTTTGTACTCTGACCTGCACTCGTGGATTCAGAGATTTTGGTTGATTCGTTTGTATTCTAGTCTACGCTCTAGGGAATTAGAGATTTTTTTTTCAAGTTGTTTATACTCTAATCCATGCTCCATGGACTCAAAGTACTATATTCCACAGTTTGGGAACTTAGGGATTTTTTTCAAGTCGTTTATACACTAGTATATGCTCCGGGGACTTAGCCTACTCGAATCTACGCTTTGAGGATCTAGAGATTTTTATGAATCATTTATACTCTAGTCCCACTCTGGGTACTCAATTAGTCTAATCCGCACTTCGGGAATTTTGAGATTTCTGGGAATCGTTTATACTCTAGTATGTGCTGTGAGGACTCAGAGTACTCTAATTCGTGCTCCGGGGATTTAGAGATTTTTGCGAATTGCTTATACTCTAATCCATGCTCTGGGGACTCAGAGTACTGTAATCCGTACTTCGAGGATTTAGAGATTTTTGAGAATCATTTATACTCTAGTCCGCACTCTAGGGACTTAGAGTACTCTATTCTACGCTTTGGGGATTTAGAAATTTTTGTGAATCATTTATACTCATTTGATTTACTTCGTTTACCATGTCGAGGTAGAAGTTGTTTAATGAACAGTCGAACAACGTTTGTTTATGGAATGGGATTCTGCCTCCAGCATGTAGGATGAAACTTGGTAATTAGATGGTGAATTCTCACTCCTTTGGTAGTTGTGGCTCTTCCCATTAGATCGAGGAAAAAGGCAGGTGATGAATGATTGGATTATATCCATGCCGGGGTCAAACGATCGAGCCTTGCTCAATCTACTTAATATTTCTTTCTACGAGGATAATGGATTATTGAGGAAACAAATTAAGTCGCATTCGTTTCTGGCTACACTCGTGCTGAATGATTGAAATTTATGGCTAACAAGTTGCAGTCAACATCAGCTGCTTCAAGTCTAATACGAAGGTTGTCGAACGAACGGTCAGTCGCGTCCACGTTCTATGGGATTGTGACCTTGTCAAGTCTTTTCAATTCCATACTTCGATGTCCCAAGTCAGGGGCCATATGGTAACTGATGAATGGTCGAGTCACGCTCCTTTATGTAGAAGCTTCCACAGGTTCCATCATAATCTACAGGGATTGATCAACGCTTAGCACTAGGCATTTAGACTCCTGCATCGTATGCGCATCGAATAATTCAAGTTGATCATAGTTCATGCTATAACTGTAATGGAAGTTATAGTAAGTTCGTTAGAAAGAGATCAGAATAAGTCTCTTCAATAAGCGAGCATCATCGCGTCGCTATTCCACTTTGCTCCTGTCTTCTTTTAGCAGGGCATCGACCGTTATTGGCCTGGTTAATAATCAGGGTTCTTCATTAATAGGGTTATGATAGTTCTGCCATCATCAAGATGATATGTTCCTCGGCTACGGCTACTCATTTCACTCGCTAATAACATCTTCATGTCCGGGACGTGCACAAGGCTAATTGGTTCGGGATCGATGGTCAGTGTCGCATCACTAGGGGTCAGATCTGGGAAAATCTAATGGTTGCTTCGGGTCGCTTGGGGTCGTTGACTGAATTACTTAGGGTTAGGAAACTAGAAGGCTTGGCAATAAGTACCCGAGGTCTGCTTTGGGTCTTACTTCGAAAAACTCCCATTTTTCCTAGACCTGCTTCGAGTCATAGCTCATGTCATAGAGTTCTCCTTGTACTTGTCAAAATTCATATGTCACCTCTTCATGTTTGCCTCTGACCAAAATTGAACATATCATTTTTAGTAGTTAATAACTCAAAACCTCTTTTCTTGGAAGGTGCGAAATCAGCCGACTCAGAGAGGTGGAGGAATTTCTCAATATTGTTGGATCGGCCTCCAAGCACAAAGCCAAAAATGAAAATTCTGTAGAGAAGTATGAAAATAAAAACGGTCGGTCAAAACCGATGACCTTGGAATGATCGTGCTAGGATCGATCATATAGAAGCAAAAAAAGTTCTATTGTAGGTAGGTAAAGAGGTTGAAAGGGAACGATCGGCCAAAAAGATGAAAGTTGAATGATTGTATTTAAAATTACTATAGTGAACCTTCATACATGATTAGTCGCTAGCAACCTATTGGGGACGATTGTGCAAAAACGATCGTATAAAGACAATGGATTGTCTTCAGCAAGCAAAGGTAATGATGAGACATGGTCGGTCATACTTGAGCCAAATCAACTATTTCCTAAAGACGAAGCTTGGAACGATCACTTAAAGAATAAAGGAAAAGGAATGGCCGAAGATAAATAATCGTGTAAAAACATGACCGGCCACATTCACATGGTTGAAGCGATCGACGTTGTCCATTATAAAGAACGATCGATATGGTGATGGTGCAAATGAATCCTTGGAGAAACAGTAAGGATGGGATTGGAACGATCGGATGGAGGGCTTAATGAGGATGATCGTACATGGCGTGAACGTATGGGATCAATTGGCGGTGGTATAAGGCCAAACGCCAATCGTCTCTTTGCCTTACTAGCCTGAAAATGTTAGGATAGTCTCAAGCCTTATAGCTACTTGATTGTTGATCTCACCATTTTCCACTTCGACTAAGATAGTAGGCTTGATTTCATGGCTATGTAAAGTAAGTTCCACCTAGACTTTTCTCAAATCTGAATAGTGTAGAAAACTTATCAATCAAACCCTGGATCTATTTCACGAACTTGGCAATTCTCCAATAGAAAATGAGATCCAAACTGACTGGTAAATCAATTCTCAATGTTTGACAACAAAAATTGGCATCAACACCCGAAGAATCTCATCGATATCAGAAAATTAAAAGTAAAAAAACAAGAAGATTTTAAAATGGTTTGGCAATCTTGGCCTACATCCACTTCATATTTTCTTTCACTCGATTACTGTGATATCCCGGAAATTTTGGCAATATCAATTTAATAATCTGTATTTAAAATTAAATTGATTTGATAAATTCTGTTAATAAAATTTAACTTGATTCAATAATTCAATTAAATAAAAGTTTAATTGGTAAATTTTATCTTTTAAACACTAATAAGTTGCTTTCTATTTATAATGTATATATATATGTATATATATTGTTGATAGATAAGTTTTGATTTGTAAATTAATAAACAAATAAAATCTTGTTTTTAAATTCTAATATTCATTTTGATAAATTGGAAATTTATTATTTTATTTAATAAATAACTATTCAAACTATTAAATAAATAACTATTTGGTTTAAAATAATTAAAGAAATTGTTTTAAATGGTTTAAATGTATTTTAAAGCATAGTTTAAATTTTAATAAGATAAACAAAAGTTCATTTTATTTCTTTTTAAATATAGCTTAATAATTATATTTTGGAATTATATGAAATTTCAAAATACCCTTTATATATTAAACATTAATTCTTTTAATCAAGATAACTAAGATAAGTAATTTATGATTTCTTTTATAAATGATTTAAAATGGATAAATGAGTTATTTTCAAATAATAAATGTATAAATATAGATAAATTTTAAAAGACAATATTATTATTGTCAAGTTAAGTATGTTAATATGTTGATAAATTAGTTTAAATGGAATTTTTAAATGTATAAATAGCAGTTGAAATTGAATTGAATTTTGAAATTCAAATTAATAAACATATATAAATCTTGTAAATAAGCTTTCATTTTTATATAAATTGTTTTATTTCATTTTCTTTAAAAAGAAATGCATACACATTTACATATGAAAATAATTTATATATATGCATTTAATAAATAAAGAAAAAGGAGTTTTATTTACCTTTAAAATTAAATTAAAACAAATAAAATTCATTTATAAAACACACGTTAATATATTAAGTAATATAAAACAAGTGTTAATATCCTAGGCACCTAATGAGACAAATGTGCACTAATTACCTACTCTAATTGACAAATGTAAGGATTTAGTACATGTGTCCTTTTATTTTAATTTTTCTTTTAATTTTTTTTTATAAATCATTCATACTTATATAAGCATGTTTCTTCAAGCTCTATTCTTTTCTAATGTTCATTTTTTTTTCAAAGTTAAGAAAAAAAGGGGTTTCAGCTGAAATTTATTCAAACATACCTACAACTCTAATACTCCCTCAAAACCAAATTTCATATTCAAATTCAAAGATCTGGAAATATTCTTCTCAACACAAAAATATGAAACCCTTCCTCAATCTAAAGCTTGCATGTCTTGATTTTGTGATCCACTGTAAAAAAAAATAGATCATGCAAACCTGAAATCTGTAATGCAAGTTTTAAAGTAAATAAGTCCTCTATAAGATCAGTTTCAAAAGCAAAATGAAAGGCCTGCATTTCCTTCTTCTTCAACATGTTCAAGCCATCTCAACATGCAACTGCAAATTAAAGCTTTTCAAATTTAAAAATTCAAATGCATCTGGAAACTTGGACCTGCATGCAAGTCTAGAACAACATCAAACACTCAAGATTAAAATCTGCAACTCAGTTATAATTAAAAGTAAAAGTAATTCAAGTTTTGTCAAAAGCATTTCTGAAATTTGTGCTCTGTCTTTTAAATGACAGGTGAGTAACTTTTTCTTTTCAAAAATTTAAGTATTAAACTGTTGCTTGATTTATGACTTGTGTATGTTTACCTGGATTTCATGTTTGTAACGACCCTAGATTTTAATTTAATTTAAATTGATAATTAAATGAAATTCTGAATAAAATTGTAAGGGAAATTGATTATAAATGGAAGCGAGTTTCCCCAAGTTCAAATATATTCCATATAAATCATTTAAATTTTTAAATATTATATATATATGTATATATGTGAATGTATATATATATGTATATTTGGGTATATATGAGTCAATTCGAAATTTTAAAATCTTGAGTGTATATATATATATATATATATATTTTGATTTGAATTTAAATCTTAGATGAATGGTTTAATAAATATTTGAGTTATAAAATAAATTAAGAAAAAAAATTATATATATATATATAGTAACTCATAATTAAATATTAAAGTAAGATAACAATAATTATTTAAACTAGAAATAGAAAAATAATACGAGATAGATTTTAATAAAAATAGGAAGTAGAACATTTGCTAAATTCTAACAACATAATAAAATAGAAATTTATTTATATTTCAAAACAAGAAGATTTAAAGAAAATAAAATACATTTAAATATGAAAAGAATGTAGACGAAAATAAAACAAAACAAAATAAAGTACATAATACATTTCAGCAAAGAAAGAAACAAAATAGAGTATGTAGAGAAGTTAAATAAGCAAGGCAAGACCAGAAGAAAAATAAATAAGAAGCAAATATAACTAAAACAAAAGTATGCATACAAACAAATACAAATATAAGTACATGTACAAAACAAAGAGGCTGTAGACAAAGTATAGAAACAGCAAGTACAAAGTATCATCTATTAACAAATAGCATAGGCTATAAATCAAACAGAACAAGCATGTAGTGCCATCTTCTTAGCATGTACAAAGCAATATGTACTAAAGCAATTAAATACATTACACCTCAGCCATACTATTTTGTACAAACCATATCATCACCTGTACACCTTCCTTTTATATACATCCACTTCTTCATTTCATCAGTTTAGTCCATCATGAACAAAAATAAAGTGGCATCATTTCAAAACTCAAACAAACTACAACCAGAGAAATCAAAGAAGGTGATTTCAGCTGGCAATTTCAAAAGCCTGGTTCAAATACAGGCTCTGTTCATTTCTCTGCAAAATCATGTGAGTAACATTCTTTTTAAAAACTCAAAGTATAAACTTATTTTGAATGTAAATGTTTGCTTGCGTGTGTAAGTATACATAAAAATGATGTATGCAGGTTTGAAAATGTGTATAAGTATACATAAAAATGATGTATGCAGGTTTAAAAAAAAAATGAAAACATCTTCTCTGTCTAAACTAAGTACTGTGAGTAAACTTATTCTTCTATATGAGATCTGCTTGAACAATCTGGTTTGCATGTGTCATCTTGAAAGTCATATGCTAATATGGTTATGTGTTATGGCCTGTGTGTATATTTAATTTGTATGCATATCTCTGGTAATAGGAAGTATGGACTCTGTTATCAAAGTACAAGTTATAACTTAGTTAAAAATTTATCTCCACTTGCTCTGATCATTTTTAGCTAATGAAGTCAAAACAAAATATGTTTGTTTGACTATGAGTTAAGATTTAAAAATTTACTCAAGTTATAACAACTCGTATATGTCTCTGGAAATCGATGAACTAAGTACAATCTTTCAAATTGTCAAAATTTAAACACTTTAATTTATGAATTCAGGATTATGAACTGAATCCTCATACTAAGTTATGATTTTTAGTGCAAAATGTAAATTTTTTAGATGAATGGATTAAGTGCAGTTCGACCTTAAGTGAAAAATGGAATTTGGGCGATTTCCGGTGGTCGGAGACGCTAAGGGGGTCGGGGTTTCTTGTGGCGATAGAGGAGGCTACGGGGTATTAGAGAAAAATGGTGAGAGGGTTGGCAGTTGCACATGGCAGCGACGACAAGCGATTCTTTTTCTTAAACCTAGTTTTATATGTGATGGGAGTTTCGATTCGTGCAACGTCCTCAGGCGACCGAGTTCGCCGTGGGTTGAGGGAATGGTGGAGCAGACGTCGATGAAGCTTCAGCCGGAGTTGCAAAGCTTCTGGTGGCGGCATGTGGGGATGCGAGTTGTTTTGGGTTGGTCATGTTAGTGCCAGGAATGGTTGGCATGGTGCTATTTTGATTCTCTGACAATTTCAAAAATCTGAGTACAAGGGGTTGTATGCGCGATCGCTGGTGACATGGGGGTGATCGGAATGATGGTCGGTGGCGCTTCGACCCAGTGTGCACGTGCACGTGTGGGATCGTGTACCTGGGAAAGGGTTTGTTGGAGAAGAAGATGGGGTTGAGGGTACTGGAGTAGCTCGTGTAAAATATGGTTTTGCCTGAAGTCACTCGAGTGTTTACTCGAAGCAAGGGAGGGTTCGACTCGAAGTACAATGCTGTTGCCTCGGGTTGGTTTAACAGAGTTGCAGTTTTGTTTAAAAACTGTTTGCAAATTGAAATTTAAACCAAATTTAAATGAATTTGCAAACTAGATATGAATAAAGTTAAATCAGATTTAAGTTAGATTGAAATAGAACTTTGAATCTTAAAGTTTTTTTTTTTAAAAAAAAAAGAAATTTAAATTTTAAATTTAAAATGTAAGTTTAAAATACACTCGAATGATTAATGAAATCATTAATAAAGGAATTGATTTTATATTAGAAACAATTAAGGCATTAATTTATATGGTAATTAGTTAAAAGACTCATTTATTTAATTTATAAATTTATGATTTAGATTTATTTATAATTAGAGATTAATTAAAAGTAATTAAGAAATGTTATTAGTTAATGAAGATGATTAACTAAGGATAATTAAGTATTACTTAATATGATTAATTTTGATAACGAATTAGATAAATTAATTTAGATAATCAATTATATATTGTAAATTGTAAATTACATAATGAAAGCAATCAGAAATAATTACTTATTATGATTAATTAAGGATAATAAATCAAATAGAGGTTAATTAAGGATGAGATTTATTAATATTAATTAAAGATTTATTAAAGTAAATTTATTTAAATGATAAAGATTTATTTGAAATTAATAATTTAGGGTTACGGGATGATTGCTTAATGGTAAGAAATTAAAAAAAAAAAATTAATTTCTTAAAATAATGAATTAAAGGGTTAATAAATTATGCAATTGGTTTAAAGATTAGATTAATGAATAAGATAAATTAAGGATAATTTAATTTATTAAAGTATTTGATAAATTAATTGATATCAAATGATTAATAAATCAGAATTAGTAAATTAACTCATAAGTAATTTATTGGAAATAAATTGAATTAATTAGGATAAATGATTTATAAATCCTGCTTATAAATGATTATTGAATACTTGACCTTGCTTATGAATGATTGTATTGTATGAAATGCCTTGAATTGATTATCCTATCTGATTTGTGATATTTTGTTCTGTAGATTAAACAATGTATATTTATTTGCATTTGTATATTATCTGTGAATCTGTGAATGGACGATGAGCGTTATAAGTTTTATATTGCTTATCAACTATATTTCTGTATTCTGATCTGTGATGATGGTATGATGTTGCACTAGTGTGTTAAACCCTGGACCACACCATACACACACAAATATGGATTTCACGAGGAAATCGATTAAGTCGCAGATTTTTGGAATAGTTAAATTTGAATTTTTAAATTCAAATGTTTTGGAAATGGAATCGGAATAAAAGTGAAAAGCTTTTGGAATGGAATTTCAAAATAAAATTTATTATTTTTAAATTACTTGATTAAGTTTTGGAATTTAAATAATTTGATTTAAATTTAAATTCAATACTTGAAATTGAATTCTAAGATTTGAAATTAGGGATTAAAAGATGTTATATTGGTTATATAGGGATTAAACCACTTTTAAGTATTGTTTTTGGGAATTTGAATTTAACCCAAGGATTTCAACTCGTATAAATGAATCAGATTTCCAAAATGAAACTGTTGTTTTCAAATGATAAACACTTTTAGATAAGAACTGAGATTCCAGTTAATTAGGGAAATTTCAAGATTGAATAGAGAAATGATTTTTTTTTCAAGTTATGAATGAATTCTTTATTTTGAAAGCTATGAATTAAATCTGTTTATTTTTAACAGATTTAAATTGATGATTTGTTTAAATCAAATTGAAATAAAATTGTTTTGAAAGCTATAAGTTAAATCTTTGATTTAAAGATTTAACGAGTTAATCAAATTGAAATGAAAATTGATTTGGAAAATCTGTGAATAAATCTTTTGTTTAAAAGATTAAAATGTGAAAATTGTTTAAACCGTTAAAGATTGTGAAAATGAATCTTTTTGTTTAAAGATTGAAAATGGTAATTTGTTAAGCCATTTGAAGAAAAATTTTGGGTAATAAGTTGTGACTTAATTGAAATCCCAATATCCATATAATTTTAAAATATTTTCGCTCACTATTTGGTTTAGCCGGGAAAGGACCTTTGTGTCGTATAACCCATTCCGAATAAGTGATTCGACGTTATGGATAGCATTCAAAGACCGGTGATGAAGACCGGGTATTTGCGAAAGCGATAGGATTGCCTATCGATTGTCTCTGCACTGGGTAGCTCCTGGTATAGAGATTCCCTAAGTGATGGGAAATCCGATCGGGATTGTGAATATCCGGGTTGCAAGGACTTCTTTGTAAGTGCCTTCGGTTCTGTTCGTTCCCGGAACAGACTTGTATGGATAGTATGTCTGACATTACAAGTTGAGATATAAAGCCGATTTCTTTCAAATATATTTCTGTTGGTGGCGGAGAATTTATTCTTTTAGCTTAACACCCTTCTCTAAGACGTACGAGCTCAGAGGTTATATAGTTGAAGTTATCAGCGATATATTCCCAATTTGGTAATGTGACATGCTGAGTGTTGCTGTAAATGATCATTGTGTTGATTATTGTGATAGGATCGTTTATTTGATCGTCTATCTTGGTGATCATTTCTATGATCATTTGTTGACCCAAAGCATGGCTTTTGTATAAAGTATGTTTTTGTGGACGTGACTTCGTCGAGCCTCACACCCCGGAAATGGTCAAAACAGGAAAGATGCGGCAAGGTTATGAGGGGTAGCACCCTTTAGGGTATGTACATTTCCTTCTGGATAGAGGTGATATCATGGTATGGAGCCCAGATATTTAACCTATGTGGTTACTACGAATTTATTACTTTGTGGTTGTTGGTTTTCGGGATCCCGTGAGAAAGGTCGTTTACGATCGGGGAATGGCGTGCTCGTGTCAGTAGTTACCCAGTTAGGGGTAACCCGGCCTTGTGTTGGCAGAGTTCCGGTTTGGTTCTCGGGGATGTCTTTCCAGAGGCATTCTCATGTGGCAATGGGAAGTTCCTTGGCCTGACCATTTGTTGGAAATCCAATTCCCAATACGAAACTTGTACGGTATTAGTTGTAGAACCTATCATTCACTTATGGTGTCGCAACACTGTTTGGATGGTAGCTATAGTAGGCATAGTTCGAAATGTCTATGTTGGCTAAGATTTATATCTTTACTTTCGAAATGATTTTTACTACACTATGCACTAGTAATAATATCAAATGTTCTTTTTAATGCGTATCAAGCATCTTTGACTATCATAAGGAGAAATCTCCTTCGATTCTGCGTTTGCGTTGTGTGTGTGTGCGGGAGGCCTTATGGTAGTCTCATTTTTAAAAGCATTGCGAATTGACTTTAAAAATATTCCTCTATTTGATTTTGAATAAAAGATAAACTGTTTTTGTTGCTCACACCAGTCCCACGACTGATCCGGAGTTTATTGTTTTCCTTCATAAACTCTGGGTGCTCATTATATTTCTACACGAGCAGTCTAGAGTTGGGTTTTTCAGATAGTCAGGTTTAGTAGATTATCTAGAGTGAGTTCAGTCTTTGGACCGCACCAGTCTTGCTGAGCTTGGTGATATGCTATTGGGGGTTCGAGCTATTGCTGGATTGATTCTTGGAGATGGAGTTGCAATTCTCGGAGTTCTTTTTTGAAGACTATCTTAGAGTTATATTGTTCCGTATGCTAGATGTTATCTATTTTCTCTTCCGCTGCTATTTTATTGTATTATATCTCTGATATATATTGATATCTATTGGATCATCTGTTGTATCAGATATTGTACCAAAGCTGTATATCAATGTATTATTCTTTTATTCTGCTGTGTTGTTTACTTAATGATTGTTATAAGCTCCGGCGAATCGGATTTGAACGGTCGAATCTACGGCATTCGAATACGATTTGAAGTATGGATGTCGATTTTTGAGCGGGCAAAATCCGAGTCGTTACAATGTTGATTTGTATGTTTAACCTCATTAGTTTAAAAACTCAAGTATAGTTATGAAGATGTATGTTTGTTCCTGTAATATGATTATTATTGAGTATATGGGTATAAGCTTACTGTTTTATGATTATTACAGTATTTGTTTTTACTAAGTTCGAGGTCCAAAAACTTAAGTGTTCTTAAATTAATCTGTAATAATGCAAGAGATTTGAACAATGTATGTTCAATATATCATGAATTATAAGTTTAAGATTTTGTTCAAGATGAAATAAAAAAAACACCTATAGTTTTACTGGAACAAGGTAACAACAAAGTAAACTAAATCAGACAAATCCAAGTTGATTTTTCTTAGTTTCAGGTGCATCGATCGAAAGCTAAAATTAAAATGTGATTTTTGAAACCAAAATTTCAATTTTTAGAATTGGGATTTTTGTGCACTGCTATTTTTCTTCTGGGAAGTAAAAGGGGGAAATTTTTACACCTAGTTTTTAGGAAATGCAATGATTTGATCTGTGGGGAGACTACAGGGGACCGAGTGCAGTGATTTTTAGGGTGATGGCTGCTTGGGTGTCGAAGAGGTGTTGGATGGCGGTGCTAAGCCTCCGATGGCCGGAGGAGAGAGGATGGGCGATTTCTAGGTTTGGGGTTTGAAGTTTAAACTGTTGCAGCTGTTTCAGGTTTTGGGTTGGGAAACTCAAGTTCGATTTGATGATTTTTGTGGGATTCTGATGATCGTGGGTGGATCGAGGTGCAAGCGTTAACCTGCTTGTTACTTTGGTAGTGGCCGTAGGTGGCCAAGACCACCGTGCATGTGCACGGTGAGGAAATGGTGACAGGGAAGTTTTGGGGTTTGCAGTAGTTTTGCACTCGGGTTAATACTCGAGTAATTCGAGTTGTTACTCAAAGCAGCTCTTGGTTTTACTCGAAGTAAATAAAGGTGAGTCTCGGGTATTTTTAAAATTCACAGGTTTTAGAGAAACCTGCAGTTTTCTAATTCAATTTGTTTTTTTTTTAAATCTGGAGCAGGGATTTTAAAAACAGAAATTAATCTTAAAATTAAAGTATGGATTTCAAAACTAGATTTGAATTCAAGTTTTGAATTTAATTTAAACTATTTAAATTGAAATGTTTAAACAATCTTTAAAAGGATTTAAATAATTGAATTTAAAGTTAAGGCTTTAAATTTAAAGTAGAAGATTTAAGCATAAGTTTAAATCTGAAAATCAAAAGAATTAAATTTGATTCATGTTTGAAAATAAAGTAAGTTTTAAATGTTTTAAACAACTTTGGAACATATTTAAATATGATTTGAATCTTAAAATTTAATATGGGTTTAAATTCCTTTGAACTTCTTTATAAAATAGGAAATTCTTTTGCATAAGTTTTGAAAAGAGTTTTAAAATGTTTTTTTAAAACTTTGTTAAAGGTTAAATATGGTTTTCATTTTAAATTTAAAATTTTTAAAATAAAATTTGGAAATAAATTTTAGAGTAAGTTGTTTAAATATTACTTTGATAATGATAATGAAATCATTAAAAAGGAATATTTATATTGAAAATAAATCAAAGATTTAAATGATTTTGGTATATTAAATTAATAAGGTAATTATAAGATTAATTACTTAATTAATTTAATAAATTAAATGAGGATTTTGTATTAATTAATTAAGGTTGAAGTTAATTAATTAAGATTAATTTATTTGGGAATAAGATCATTAATTAATTTAGTTATGATTTTAATTAATGATTAGAAATTAATCAAGAGATTAAGATTAATTAAGTTAAAAACTTAATTAAATAATCAGAGATTAATTAAATGATCATTAAGACTAATAAATTTGTGATTAATAGATGATTAATTTAAGTTAATTACTTAAGTAAGGTAATTAAAGAAATTGATGATAAGTTAATGAAGGTCATTAACTTGAGATTATTCATTAATTAATTTAAGTAATTAATTTTGATAATTAATTAGATTAATTAAATTTAAATAATCATTATGGTATTTGGTTAAGTATAATTACTTTGTGAAGTAATTAAAGTTATTAATTACTCATTGTAATTAATTGATTTACTTAATTAATTTATAATAATAATTGATGGGTTAGTAAGTAATTAACGAAGGATAATTACTTAGGGAAGTAATTAAGACAAGTAATTACAGAATGTAATTTATTTAAAGTATGAAGAATTGAGGTTAATTGTTTGTGAAATTATTATGGAGGATAATTTCTTTGTGAAAGAAATTAATAATTAATTACTTGGTATAATTAATTTAAGCAATTATTGATTAAGTTCTTTGGAAAATTAATAATTAAGTAATGTAATTAATTATGGGTAATTAATTACGAATAAAATGATATAATTAATTATTAAATATAATTAATTTAAGGGTAATCAATTTACTCAATGTAGAAATTAAAAATGGTTAATTACTGAAGTTAATTAATCAAAGTTATTAATAATTAAGGTTAATTACTTAAAGAAGTTAATTAATTTTAATGTAAATAGGAATCATTGATTAATATAATTAATGATGTGATTAAGGATTAATTAATTGAGATTAATTAATTAATGATAAGTAATTAAAGTAATTAATTAATGTAATTAATTAAGAATTAAGGTAATTAATTATAATTAATTAATTAATGGAGTAATTAGAGGTTATTTACAATATTTGATTAAGAAAAACTAATTTATGAAACTAATTACTTGAATATAATTAAAGGAGATTAATCAAGGGTGATTATTCAAGAAGGAATTAATTAGTGGTTAATTAATTAATTGATTGATTGATTTGAAATCAATGGTTGTGTAAGTAGGATTTTAGATTGAGGTAGTTAATTTAATTTACTTTAAATTAATTAGAGATGATGTAATTAATTTAATTCATTTTAAATTAATTATATATGGTGTGATTATAAGTCCTTGTTTATATATATGGATGATATATATTTCCTTGAATAGTTTGAATCTCAGATATGAGATTAGTAATGATGTGTGATATGGATGCATTGGTTGCATTGTGAGGATGAATTGGATTATCTTCTGACGATGATAATATGGATTATCTATGGTAATAATTATCTATTGTGATGATATAAATTATCTATCTGTGTGTATATAGATAGTTTCAATTGAATTGTTTTAAACTTAAAACAACTTGGACCTAAAAGACACGTTTTGGATTTTGATGAGACCGGGATCGAGTTTCCATATTTGGATATCCTAAAACCACATCGATCCAAATTAATGATAGGTCGTGATCTCTTGTGAAGAGTGAAGACTCGAGGTGTAAGGACTATACGTCAGTATAACTCTGGGGTGATATCATGATGAGTTTGATGGAGCTAGTTCTTATAGGCTCGAGATGGAGATTCAGAGTGCAAGGGTTATCGTCGTTAACTCTGAGGGTGATTCCAAAATGAGTGTAACGAGATAATACCTTCGGTTTCGTTCGATCGCGGAACGAACTTGTATGGATTGAATGCTTTCAGAACATCGTCAGGTGGACGATGAGCATTCTAAGAGATGTGTTCTCTAAAGGTAATCGTAGCATCAAGCCTCATCAACCGGGAATGGCTAAAACAGGGGAGGTGCGGCAAGGCTTCGTGGGTAGCTCCCACTGGAGAGCGAGATTTATCCCCGTCTAGAAGTCCCTTTTTATTCGGCTGTGTGGGCGGTTGGTTCACGACAACTGCCGGGGTTGTCTTGTTCGAAACTGTCCAGTAAGGGATGGTTCCGGCCTTGTGTTGCAGGGGAGCGGGCGTACTCCTCGGTACGGTGATCTAGGCCGCTTACTGTGACGGGCGATACCCCAGTAGCCCTGCCATTATATGGAATCCAAAATCCAATAAGTGCCAACGGTTTTGATTGTATTACCCACTTTTGTGGCTAGTAGCTGGAATTTAATAATGTAATAATTTCGGCTATTTCATATTTATTTGAAAACCCTAGACCTATTATAATATCACCGAATTTCCTATTAAATGTTTTGGCTAGCGTAAGGTAAAAACTTTTCCATGTTTATGTGTGGAAAGTCTTACGTGATACCTTTTCTTTTAAAAGGTTTTTAAAAGTTAAGCAACTTTAACCGTTTACTCACACCAGACCCATGTCTGACCCGGAGTTTATTCTGTTTTTCTTAAAACTCTTGGGTACTCAAATTTTTACGAGTAGCCATGGGGAATTCAGGTCAGCTTTGACGAATTTTGGAGGAGCAATGAAGCAGGAGGCTTTTGCGTATAGCTAGTATTCCGCTGTGTGTTCTCTGAGTTATTGTCTTTGTGTTGTATTGAGTTGTATAACTAGACAGGTGTTTATAACTGTCTAGTATGTGTTGTTTAGCTGCGTATCTCTGATGTATATGATACTATGTATGTATTATGTGATTAATATAATTTATTCGTCCTGCTGTTGAGATTTTGATGTTGTTTCTTCTTTCTTTCTCTTTCTATCCCTTTCTTTCTTAATTCATGGTACGTCTTTCTAGTTAGTGGAAGACGGGTCGTGATAGTTGGTATCAGATCATTAGGTTGAGTAAATACCTAGGCTCTGGAGTGGTGTCTATCTTGAGAGAGCGTATTTGTAGTTTGATATATATATATATATATATATATTCATTATTTCTACCTATCTGTTGGGTTACCCGTTCAGGTTTTTCCAATATAGGTTATAAAGGTAGATAAGGTAGTGGTGTGTGTAATACGACTACTACTACTGGTTGGAGTTTGAATGTTGAGGTTGGAAGTGTATTTGTCGAGACTGTAGACCTAATACCGTCTTGAGTGAGTTGTTCAGTGGTTTAGATATTTCATCGATCTCTGAAGGAAACCTGTAAGGGTTCGGAGTCTATCTTTGAAGATGGATTAGTAGAGTTTTGATCTGTTGGTTGGCAGAAGTGTGTAATGGTATTTGATATCTCAGGAAGTGGTAGCTGTGAGATGAGATGCAGTGAATTTGGATGTTTCCGAAGATATTTCTTTGGAACAAGTTTTAGGGGATATGTCTGCTTCGGTGTTGTGGCTGAGTTCAGCAAGATGTGGTAGTTGGCTTTAAGGTCCGAGTTTCTCGAAGAGCTTTGGATTAAGAAGTCTTTGGCTTTGGAGTCAGCAGTTCGGAGTATTCTGTGTTGGCAGGAAGTCTTCTGGTTAGCAGTTTTTCTGAAGGTGGAGTTCAGAAGCAGTAGAGTGGACTCGTTTCTTTGGTGGATTGGCTAGTTAAGTGTAAGATGTTCTGTTTGGGAAAGAGAGAACAGTTTTCTTTAGGAATTGGTCTATGTTGATCGCAAAAGTGACTTGCGATTGATTGAGTGATCTCTTGGGTTATCAGGGACTTTTCTGGATGTCTTCTGAAAAGTCAGAGGTTTGTCTGTATCAGGAGATTGAGTTTCTTATCGACCGGATTCCAGGAGTGCTACCGGTAGAGCAGCTAGTAGAAGGATGATTTCTCGAGATAGGGTCTGGTGAAGCAGCTCAGGATTTGTAGAACTTCTGAGTTTTCTTTTATGGAACTGTTGAACCATATTCTGGGATATATTATCCAGATTGTGCTCGTGTTCTTCATCAACATTTTTCTTCTATTCCAGATCAGAGTTGAGCAACGGAAGCAGTTTGTAAGTGTTTCCGTATAGAAGAAGTAAGTTTGTTCTTCTGAGGTTTGAAGAGTAGAATTATGTATCTGGTTTTGGATTGATCTTGAGGTGATCGTTGTGTTGGATTGTTTTTGGTCCATCTTGTATCTAGAGGCATCAACGAAGGTTGAGCTAGTCAGTTTGGATGTAGACAGCCCAGGATCGTTAGAAGATTTTTATGGATAAGAGACGAAGGAATTTGGATTCCGTAGTCGGAGTTTTGTTTTGGATCTCTTCTGTGTTTTGGTTGATTGGTGTTTGGTTTTCAAGAGTTGAATTGCCAGTTTGGATAATTGGATTCAATGAGTCTCACGTATCTTTGAGGGAATACGTGTATGAGCTATCTCTGGTTGTGGAACCAGCTGTTCAGGAGGGTTTGGTTACTGAGTCAGACTCGTCTGTAGTTTGATATCTTATCTAGTTTTATAGATCTAGATGAGAATGAGCTCTGTAGCTTCGTAATTTAGATTGTTTGGATTTTGTAGAGCGAGTATTCCGGTGAATATATATATATATATATATATACATATATATATACATATATACATATATATATATATATACATATATATATATATACTTGGGGAAACTCGAGAAATTTTTATCCAGAATTTGTCTGGATAATTAAAATTGTTTGATTAGATAAATTGGTTGCTTTGGTTGTTAGCATGTGACTGATATGCTTATGTTTAAATTAAATCTTAAATGAGATTATTAAATTACGTTCGCTTTTAAATTTCGGGGACGAAATTCTTTTAAGGGGGAGGAATGTTGTATTCCGAAAATTTTGGCAATATCAATTTAATAATCTGTATTTAAAATTAAATTGATTTGATAAATTCTGTTAATAAAATTTAACTTGATTCAATAATTCAATTAAATAAAAGCTTAATTGGTAAATTTTATCTTTTAAAAACTAATAAGTTGCTTTCTATTTATAATGTATATATATGTATATATATTGTAGATGGATAAGTTTTGATTTGTAAATTAATAAACAAATAAAATTTTGTTTTTAAATTCTAATATTCATTTTGATAAATTGGAAATTTATTATTTTATTTAATAAATAACTATTCAAACTATTAAATAAATAACTATTTGTTTTAAAATACTTAAAGAAATTGTTTTAAATTGTTTAAATGTATTTTAAAGCATAGTTTAAATTTTAATAAGATAAACAAAAGTTTATTTTATTCCTTTTTAAATATAGCTTTATATTTATAATTTGGAATTATATGAAATTTTAAAATACCCTTTATATATTAAACATTAATTCTTTTAATCAAGATAAATAAGACAAGTAATTTATGATTTCTTTTATCAATTATTTGAAATTGATAAATGAGTTATTTTCAAATAATAAATGTATAAATATTGATAAATTTTAAAAGACAATATTATTATTGTCAAGTTAAGTATGTTAATATGTTGATAAATTAGTTTTAAATGGAATTTTTAAATGTATAAATAGCAATTGAAATTGAATTTAATTTTGAAATTCAAATTAATATACGTATATAAATCTTATAAATAAGCTTTCATTTTTATATAAATTGTTTTATTTCATTTTCTTTAAAAAGAAATGCATACACATTTACATATGAAAATAATTTATATATATGTATTTAATAAAGAAAAAGGAGTTTTATTTACTTTTAAAATTGAATTAAAATAAATAAAATTCATTTATAAAACACATGTTAATATATTAAGTAGTATAAAACAAGTGTTAATATCCTAGGCAACTAATGAGACAAATGTGCACTAATAACCACTCTAATTGACAAATGTAAGGATTTAGTACATGTGTCCTTTTATTTTAATTTTTCTTTTAATTTTTTTTATAAATCATTCATACTTATATAAGCATGTTTCTTCAAGCTCTATTCTTTTCTAATGTTCATTTTTTTTTCGAAGTTAAGAAAAAAAGGGGTTTCAGCTGAAATTTATTCAAACATATCTGCAACTCTAATACTCCCTCAAAACCGAATTTCATATTCAAATTCAAAGATTTGGAAATATTCTTCTCAACCCAAAAATCTAAAACCTGTAATAACCCTGGTATTGGAGATTACTGATGATATTAAATTATAATGATAGTTATAATTTAATATGGTAAATAGAATGTAATGAAGAAATAAATTTGGTTTAAATTGTGTATTTCAAATAAACAATACGTATGGAGTTAAATATTGAGTTTAAAATTCATTGAATGGTATTTTGGTTAAATAAAATGGAAAATATTGGAATTTAGGTAAATTTGAATTAATAAATTTACCAAGTGATGTATTTGAACATTTAATTGTCGAAATAAATGCAAATTGATGGAAATAAAGTTTTAAAAACTTTATTTTGAGGTACTAGAGTGAAATTAGTCATTTACTATATTTTAATTAAGTCAATGTGATAATATTGATAATTATTGTCAATATTAGCCTTTTATGAATATAAGAGGAAAAATATGAAGAAAACATGTCTTTTAATAAAATAAAACATGAAATATTGTGCAAAAATATTATTTTGTGGTTTTAAAAGTGTTAGAATGATTTATTAAAATTTATTTGGCTAAGAGAATAAATTTTGATCAAGTTATACTTTAAAAAAAAATGTTTTTACACTAAAATTGTGCAAATTGTAAAATAATGTTAAAATGGGGATTTATTGTTAAAAATTATATTTTTATTGTTAAAATAAATTTTATTTTGTCACAATAACTATTTTATTTCAAAACAAATTGATCTATGTATTTTATTTGGCTTGAAAATGTAGTATTGTATGAATATAGTGTAAAATAGGTTAATATGTATACATAACCTTGCAATTCCACTAAGTATATTTTTCTCATGGGCTTATTTGGGTAGAAAATTGACCCAATAGCCTTTACAAGAGCCTTCTTGCTTGAGAAAAGAAAATTACTGTACGTAGATCATTTGTCCTCCTTCTCCAAAAACATTCAGAAAGAAAAATAAGAAGAAAAAAAAAACAATGGCTTCCTCAAACTAAATCAAATTCCCACTCATTTTGCTGCAAAAATTCAAAGAGAAATCATCTAAATCTGGAATAAAAAGGTAATCTCCATCTAATACAAAAGATTTTTCATAAAAATCTTAGAACTTGAGTTATAAATTCGCTATAATGTTTTATTTCATCTTGCATGTTCTTATTTTGCAATCTACAGGCTCTTGAAGGCCATTTCCTTTCTAAATCAATCATATCGTTGCTGAAACCTTTGCTGAATCAAGTGGTAAGAAAGGTAAGGGTTTCTTACAGCAAGCTAAAGACAAAAAAATCGAATTTTGCTATCAATTGTTGATGGAATTGCTCAAATTATCGACTTTGTTTTCTGTTTTGCTGGCTGAAAAAACCCTATATTGAAAAAATCATATCTTCTTCAATTTTAAGAGAATTGATCTTATATTTTGATATGCTGTTGTAATCGGGTAGTAGTATATTTCTGAAAGTTTACATTTAATTTCGAGTTATATTGCTATAGGAAATTATTGGTTGAATTCGGACAAAAATTGATCTTTGTGTTTTGGCCGAAAATAGGTCATATTAGAAAAATCGTATCTTTTTCAATTTCTAGCAAATTGTACTCAGTTTTTGATATGCTGTTGTAGACAGAGAACTTTGCATTTTAGGAAATTTTCATTTAATTCTGTGTTATTTTTTCTATAGGAAACTATTGGCTGAAATAGGCCAAGAATTTACCTCTGTTTGTTGATCGAAAATGCACCATATTCAGAAAATAATATCGTTTTCTTCTTTTAGCTAATTAATCTCAGATTTTTATGTGTTGTTGTATTCAGGCAGCATTACATTTCTGAATATTTTTGTTGAATTTGGAGTTGTTTTGATATGGTACATCAATGCTTGAAATTGGTCAAAAACTGACCTCTGTGTATTGGCCGAAAATACACCACTTTAGAAAAATTATACCTTCTTCAATTTTTAGCTAATTGCCCCAAGTTTTTGATATGTTGTAGAAATTTAGCTGCACAACGTTTCAGAAAATTTTCATGAAATTATGAGCTGTTTCGATATAGAAAATTCTTATTTCAAAACAGCCAAAAATCTTGTTTTTTTGCGCTTGCTGAAAAGAGCTATGTTTGAAAAATCATAACTCTTTTATTTTGTAGTGAATTGCTACAAATTTTGGATATGTTATAGTTCTCATGTCACAGTACAACATAGTATAATTTGGCAAGAATCCGGGTTGCTTTGGTACCCCAAATTACTGTCCAAAGTGGGCCAAAAACTCGGTTGTTGGGTAGATTGTTCTTGCTCCTATTTGCGCTTTCATTAACTGTTTCACTGCAAATTTCGATGATTAAAATATTGTTCGAATAAGTTTGATGATGAATGCTTAGTATTATTATCCAATAATGGATTAGCTTGATTTTAGAAATTTTTAGAATTTAAATTTTATTTAAATTCTATTTTAATTTAAATATCGATAAATATCGGTATTTGAAGAATTCGATGGTTTTAATTGATTTTGGTTTTGAATAAGTTTCTGAAAATTATTAAAAAATTATGGTTAATTAAATTAATGTTTTCAAAACATTTTAAAGGGTTTTTAAGCAATTATTCATTTTTTAAAAGTTTTATATATATATATAATCTATTTGATAAATAGATTTTTCCTTTTAAAACTTAAAAATTTCAAAAAATTGTTTAAAAATCCTGATTTCTCTATAAAATGTTTCTAGATATTTTATAGCCTAGTTAGATGATTTTCGACATATGAGAATGAGAATTAAACGATTTGGCAAAAATACGTGGTATGGGACATGTGTTTTCGCCTCATCGCTTAATATCGGACTTGTACTGTCGAATCGGCTTTGTGGTACTGTTTTATGATATTTTTACCTGCCGAGGACATGAGGCGGGGTTGTTATGATGAATTGATGATGGTTGTGATGTTTAAGATGGACTTTTACTTGTCGATGAAATGAGACAAGTCTTGATGTCACTTTAAACTCATCAAAGTATGAGACACGATGAGTTGGGTGCTTTACACTCGCCAATGAGACGAGGTGATGTATGTTTGATTTGGATTTTTATGAATGTTTTCTAATGTGGCATCGATTGACGATTAGTAAACCAATAGGTGCGAATGCATCGTATGGGACGTACATTAACACCCATTGGGTTCCTATTTGAGATGTTGTGACACATTCAAGATGTTATTAGCACTACAAACCGAGTATAAGATTGGAATCATTTCGATGTTCTTGATGTCATTACTAAATTCCAATCATCATGATGTTTTGTTCGGATTTTATGATTTGGTGTCATCGCGATATTCGACTATAGTCAATCAAGATGATCACGATGCTAAGATGTTAATGACCCCAAGTCATCACGACGTATGGTACCAAATAATAGTAGTACTAGTCAAGATGAATAGCACGCGCAATTTTCTATGAAGTTTTCTATGTTCGATTTCACCTTTTTGTGATGTTGTTATATGAATACGGCCTTGAGTATGAAATGGGCTACATTTATATTAAGCTATATGGTGATTTCGATTATGATTGCCTTTAACTCTTATTGAGTTCTTATGGTAGATTATGATTATTTGATGTTTCTTTATGAATTTATTATATGGTTCTCATTCCTTATCCACTTTATTTAGAGATGTCCTTAAGAGAAACCATATGCATGTTACTTATTGAATTCCTTTGAAATAGATAGATGGATCCCCAATGCCCCTTTCTTATAAATGATATGATGAATAACATGTCGTTCCGTCGGCAACAACAGAGTGATTTTCACCATTCCGCTTGTTAGTAAGATCCTTACTACTGATAAGTTTAGCTTGCCTGACCCGTGTGTTTTTCACTCGGGTCAGACCAAGTTGCAGGTTAGTTTGGATTGCTCCACTTCTTGGACCAGCTTGATCACTTTTGTTGGACTTATCATTTTGGCTTGGATGTTGTTTTGAGTCGTCTGCTTTTATGTGTCTTATTGTATATTGTTTTGTGGGATGGGTGTATATGAGATTCGGTAGTCCATGGTACTTATATATGATGTATTATTATGGAGACGTATGGTGATGTATGTATTTATATATATATATATATACTCTGATCTGGGTTTGCTGTTCTGTGACTGATGTTTTCTATCTGCATGTATATTACATTATTTCTGAAATGGTCCGACTCCACCATAGTGTGCATTAGTTATAGACTAAGCGTGTCTACCACTTATGAGGTAATGAAAAAAAAATAGACATAATTGACATGTTTAGTTCTTAACTAACATATTACTATGATGGTCGCCCTTAACCAGCCCTATTCTCTACATTAGTAGACAGGATTACTCAGTAATTCTCTTTACTAATGTAGGTCTCGGGGTGGGGTGTTACAAAACCCTTCCTCAATCTAAAGCTTGCATGTCTTGATTTTGTGATCCACTGTAAAAAAAAAATTTAGATCATGCAAACCTGAAATATGTAATGCAAGTTTTAAAGCAAATAAGTCCTCTGTAAGATCAGTTTGAAAAGCAAAATGAAAATCCTGCATTTCCTTCTTCTTCAACCTGTTCAAGCCATCTCAACATGCAATTGCAAATTAAAGCTTTTCGAATTTAAAAATTCAAATACATCTGGAAACTTGGACCTACATGCAAGTCTAGAACAATAGCAAACACTCAGGATTAAAATCTGCAACTCAGTTATAATTAAAAGTAAAAGCAATTCAAGTTTTTTCAAAAGCATTTCTGAAATTTGTGCTCTGTCTTTTAAATGACAGGTGAGTAACTTTTTCTTTTCAAAAATTTAAGTATTAAACTGTTGATTGATTTGTGGCTTGTGTATGTTTACCTGGATTTCATGTTGATTTGTATGATTAACCTCATTAGTTTAAAAACTCAAGCATAGTTATGATGATGTATGTTTGTTCCTGTAATATGATTGGTATTGAGTATATGGGTATAAGCTTACTGTTTTATGATTATTACAGTATTTGTTTTTACTAAGTTCGAGGTCCAAAAACTTAAGTGTTCTTAAATTAATCTGTAATAATACAAGAGATTTGAACAATGTATGTTCAATATATCATGAATTATAAGTTTAAGATTTTATTCAAGATGAAACAAAGAAAAAACATGTAGTTTTACTGGAACAAGGTAGCAACAAAGTAAACTAAATCAGACAAATCCAAGTTGATTTTTCTTAGTTTCAGGTGCATGGATCGAAAGTTAAACCTAAAATGTGATTTTTAAAACCAAAATTTCAATTTTTAGAATTGGGATTTTTTGTGCATTGCTATTTTTCTTCTGGGAAGTAAAAGGGGGAAATTTTTAAACCTAGTTTTTAGGCAATGCAATGATTTGATCTGTGGGGAGACTACAGGGGACCGAGTGCAGTGATTTTTAGGGTGATGGCTGCTTGGGTGTCGAAGAGGTGTTGGACGGTGGTGCTAAGCCTCCGATGGCTGGAGGAGAGAGGATGGGCGATTTGCAGATTTGGGTTTGAAGTTTAAACTGTTGCAGTTGTTTCAGGTTTTGGGTTGGGAAACTCAAGTTCGATTTGATGATTTTTGTGGGATTCTGATGATCGTGGGTGGATCGGGGTGCAAGCGTTGACCTGCTTGTTGCCTGGGTAGTGGCCAGAGGTGGCCAAGACCACCGTGCATGTGCATGGTGAGGAAATGGTGACAGGAAAGTTTTGGGGTTTGCAGTAGTTTTGCACTTGGGTTAATACTCGAGTAATTCGAGTTGTTACTCAAAGCAGCTCTTGGTTTTACTTGAAGTAAATAAAGGGGAGTCTCGGGTATTTTTAAAATTTACAGGTTTCAGAGAAACCTGCAGTTTTCTAATTCAATTTGTTTTTTTTAAATCTGGAGCAGGGATTTTAAAAACAGAAATTAAACTTAAAATTAAAGTATGGATTTCAAAACTAGATTTGAATTAAAGTTTTAAATTTAATTTAAACTATTTAAATTGAAATGTTTAAACAACCTTTAAAAGGATTTAAATAATTGAATTTAAAGTTAAGGCTTTAAATTTAAAGTAGAAGATTTAAGCATAAGTTTAAATCTGAAAATCAAAAGAATTAAATTTGATTCATGTTTGAAAATAAAGGAAGTTTTAAATGTTTTAAACAACTATGGAACATATTTAAATATGATTTGAATCTTAAAATTTAATATGGGTTTAAATTCCTTTGAACTTCTTTATAAAATAGGAAATTCTTTTGCATAAGTTTTGAAAAGAGTTTTAAAATGTTTTTTTCAAACTTTGTTAAAGGTTAAATGTGGTTTTCATTTTAAATTTAAAATTTTTAAAATAAAATTTGGAAACAAATTTTAGAGTAAGTTGTTTAAATATTACTTTGATAATGATAATGAAATCATTAAAAAAGAATATTTATGTTTAAAATAAATCAAAGA
Source organism: Allium cepa (assembly GCA_030765085.1). Lineage (NCBI taxonomy): Eukaryota > Viridiplantae > Streptophyta > Magnoliopsida > Asparagales > Amaryllidaceae > Allium > Allium cepa. Next base: position 308,608,132 of record CM060944.1, on the reverse strand, counting down.
TTTAAATGATTTTGGTACATTAAATTAATAATGTAATTAGAAGATTAATTAATTAATTTAATAAATTAAATGAGGAATTAGTATTAATTAATTAAGGTTGAAGTTAATTAATTAAGATTAATTTATTTGGGAATAAGATCATTAATTAATTTAGTTATGATTTTAATTAATGATTAGAAATTAATTAGGAGATTAAGATTAATTAAGTTAAAAACTTAATTAAATAATTAGAGATTAATTAAATAATCATTAAGATTAATAAATTTGTGATTAATAGATGATTAATTTAAGTTAATTACTTGAGCAAGGTAATTAAAGAAATTGATGATAAGTTAATGAAGGTCAATAACTTGAAATTATTTATTAATTAATTTATGTAATTAATTTTGATAATTAATTAGATTAATTAAATTTAAATAATCATTATGGTATTTGGTTAAGTATAATTACTTTGTGAAGTAATTAAAGTTATTAATTACTCATTGTAATTAATTGATTTATTTAATTAATTTATAATAATCATTGATGGGTTAGTACGTAATTAATGAAGGATAATTACTTAGGGAAGTAATTAAGATAAGTAATTACAGAATGTAATTTATATAAAGTATGAAGAATTGAGGTTAATTGTTTGTGGAATTATTATGGAGGATAATTTCTTTGTGAAAGAAATTAATAATTAATTACTTAGTATAATTAATTTAAGCAATTATTGATTAAGTTCTTTAGATAATAAATAATTAAGTAATGTAATTAATTATGGGTAATTAATTACGAATAAAATGATATAATTAATTATTAAATATAATTAATTTAGGGGTAATCAATTTACTCAATGCAGAAATTAAAAATGGTTATTTACTGAAGTTAATTAATCAAAGTGATTAATAATTAAGGTTAATTACTTAAAGAAGTTAACTAATTTTAATGTAATTAGGAATCATTAATTAATATAATTAATGATGTGATTAAGGATTAATTAATTGAGATTAATTAATTAATGATAAGTAATTAAAGTAATTAATTAATGTAATTAATTAAGAATTAATGTAATTAATTATAGTTAATTAATTAATGGAGTAGTTAGAGGTTAATTACAATATTTGATTAAGAATAATTAATTTGTGAAATTAATTACTTGAATATAATTAAAGGATGATTAATCAAGGGTGATTAATCAAGAAGGAATTAATTAGTGGTTAATTTATTAATTGATTGATTGATTTGAAATCAATGGTTGTGTAAGCAGGATTTTAGGTTGAGGTAATTAATTTAATTTACTTTAAATTAATTAGAGATGATATAATTAATTTAATTCATTTTAAATTAATTATATATGGTGTGATTATAAATCCTTGTTTATATATATAGATGATATGTATTTCCTTGGATGGTTTGAATCTTAGATATGAGATTAGTAATGATGTGTGATGGATGCATTGGTTGCATTGTGATGATGAATTGGATTATCTTATGATGACGATAATATGGATTATCTGTGGTAATAATTATCTATTGTGATGATATAAATTATCTATCTGTGTGTATATAGATAGTTTCAATTGAATTGTTTTAAACTTAAAACAACTTGGACCTAAAAGACACGTTTTGGATTTCGCTGAGACCGGGATCGGGTTTCCATATTTGGATATACGAAAACCACATCGATCCAAATTAACGATAGGTCGTGATCTCTTGTGAAGAGTGAAGACTCGAGGTGTAAGGACTATACGTCAGTATAACTCTAGGGGTGATACAGTGATGAGTTTGACGGAGCTAGTTCTTATAGGCTCGAGATGGAGATTCAGAGTGCAAGGGTTATCGTCGTTAACTCTGAGGGTGATTCCAAAATGAGTGTAACGAGATAATACCTTCGGTTTCGTTCGAACCCAGAATGAACTTGTATGGATTGAATGCTTTCAGAACATCGTCAGGTGGACGATGAGCATTCTAAGAGATGTGTTCTCTAAAGGTAATCGTAGCCTCAAGCCTCATCAACCAGGAATGGCTAAAATAGGGGAGGTGTAGCAAGGCTTCGTGGGTCGCTCCCACTGGAGAGCGAGATTTACCTCCGTTTAGAAGTCCCTTTTTATTCGGCTGTGTGGGCGGTTGGTTCACGACAACTGCCGGGGTTGTCTTGTTCGGGACTGTCCAGTAAGGGATGGTTCCGGCCTTGTGTTGCAGGGGAGTAGGCGTACTCCTCGGTACGGTGATCTAGGCCACGTACTGTGAAGGACGGTACCCCAGTAGTCCTGCCATTGTATGGAATCCAAAATCCAGTAAGTGCCAACGGTTTTGATTGTATTACCCACTTTTGTGGCTAGTAGCTGGAATTTAATAATGTAACGATTTTGGCTATTTCATATTTATTTGAAAACCCTAGAACTATTATAATATCACCGAATTTCCTATTAAATGTTTTGGTTAGCGTAAGGTAAAAACTTTTCCATGTTTATGTGTGGAAAGTCTTACGTGATACCTTTTCTTTTAAAAGGTTTTTAAAAGTTAAGCAACTTTAACCGTTTACTCACACCAGAACCATGTCTGACCCGGAGTTTATTCTGTTTTTCTTAAAACTCTTGGGTACTCAAATTTTTATGAGTAGCCAGGGGAAATTCAGGTCAGCTTTGACGAATTTTGGAGGAGCAATGGAGCAGGAGGCTTCTGCGTATAGCTAGTATTCCGCTGTGTGTTCTCTGAGTTGTTGTCTTTGTGTTGTATTGAGTTATATAACTAGACTGGTGTTTATAACTGTCTAGTATATGTTTTTTAGCTGCGTATCTCTGATGTATATGATACTATGTAATGTATTATGTGATTAATATAATTTATTCGTTCCGCTGTTGAGATTCTGATGTTGTTTCTTCTTTCTCCTCTTTCTTTCTCTTTCTATCCCTTTCTTCCTTAATTCATGGTACGTCTTTCTGGTTAGTGGAAGACGGGTCGTGACAATTACAATTACATGAGCTATTGAATAAGCTAAAATCCACTAGTACAAGTTTATGAGAAAAATTTCCATGTCAGGGCTTCTAGAGTAGGAAGAAGGAGAAGATCCAGAAGTCCCCCTTTTTGAAGCTATGACTGCGACATTTATAGTAGAAGCACGTACGGATCGGGCTGAAACTTGGGAAGAAGGTTCCCCATGCCCAATGGAGACCCCATATTGATTGTCCATACTTATTTCAATGTTCATAATGATTAAAATTTCCCTGACTGGTCGTTTTTTCTTCCCCTTTACAAATTTATCGTTATTGGTGGGTCGCGTAGGCCTTTTGACATTGGTTCTAGAATACGGGTCCATTCTAGGTTGTAGATTGTAAGTTATCAGCTATTTAAACTTGAAGGAAGAATATATACCAAACATACCGATCATTAGGTTGCAGCAATTAGGAACGATCGACCTGCATTGATCGGCCTTCTCCTTATCTCTATTTTGGAATGCGTGATCGTCGTGATACAATCCGCTTGCTACTTCGTTGATGTCACTGAAGTCTTACATGGATTAGCCTCATGGTTGCCAAGATATTACCTGTTCTTCATTGGTTCGAGCTATCTTCCTTGATCATTATCTACTCGATCAAAACAGATTATTGTTTAATCCACAGCTTGTGTATATGAACTTCGGTCAATTCCAAAATTGAGATATAACTTCATGGGGTTTGGCTAGTGACTTCATGTTTGCCATACTTCGACTTGGTTTTGGTTTGGAACTCTTTGACTATCATCTATAGTACTATATATATCTGGTTCTTACAAGCTATCGGCTATTCATCCCTGGTCGAACCAATGATATCACGACTTTTCCAAAAGGCGAGATAACATTTATTTTCGATGTTTTCTTTTATTTTTATCTGAACTGGTACTTTCTTCTTGATTCTGGGTATTGATCTATTTTTTGGGTTAACACATACCCTCAATTCCTTGGATCATTTTGTCTTCTCCCTGATGTTAAGATTCATCTGAAAGCTACTTGGTTTAGAAGTTGCATAACACTTTCCCCCGAAGGTACGCTTTTGTTGAAATCAAAATATGCTTTAGATTAAGACAAGAATATATAAACATCTACTCAAGTCCATTAGTTGTCCAAGATTTGCTTTGAAATGTCATCTTTTTTCCAAGAGCATCCGGTTAAGAACCATAAATAATAGTCATTCAGCTTTCCATGCCAAGGTTTAGATCTACTTCACTCTGGGAATGGTTCCATGCCTCAAAGTGAGAATTCCTTTCCCTTTTCTTTTCTTCGTTCTTCCCTTTTCTTACAACCATCAATTCACCTCGGTACGACCACTTTATTTCGGTGCAAACACGAATCCACGAGCCATGTCAATGCTTATAAATGTGTGGACCTAGGAAATTTCACACCGCTTTTCTCTTTCTACCTTCTACTCGAGCCCTAATTCTTTGCCTTTACGCAGCACCGTGTTCTTGCAAATTGGTCCTTTCGAGCTACACTGCCTGTCATTGACCATCTAACACCGCTGCCATCTACTCCTAGCAATCATTATCGCTTGTTCTCCAATTTGACAATCACGGCCTTCCCTAGAGTATTTGTTCCCAAATTCTTTAAGTCCATATTTAGATTCAAAGCACAAAGGTAGGATGTCAAGGCCTAACATCATGGTGGTGGTTGTTAGGTCATCACTAGTCATGGCCAAAGTCCACTTATGGCAGATGGGTGGCTAGAGCATCAGTTTTTGATCGGCTATCCAATCAAACTTCAATTATTGCAAAACTATAATTTTCCTAGGATTTGCCTCAAGTATAACATGAAGAAAACATCACAAAGACTCAACCCTCGCTAGTTTCATCTTCACTCAATGTTTGTTTGGTGTTTTCACTACTCTTGCTTCGGGTTTCTATGAGACGTCCTTTGTTCTACAATTCAATTTTAGTTTTACTCATTTAGAAGGCATGGACACATTTTTCCAATGGGTGATTAATCATAAGTTGTCATTTTAAACTCTAATAAAATGTTTCTACCGAACGATCGCGTTGAATGCACTCCATCATCCAAATAGATCAACCATATAGAACTTCAGGTTACTTGTAATACCCCTAATTTTGATTGACATTATTTAGGATAGTTAATTAGATAAATAATAAAGATATTAAGATTTGGTAATTAAAATGGATCGAGCCTTAATTAATGAACTAATGGAATTAATTGGAACACTAATAAGAAGGAGGATATATGATCAGGGAAAAATAGGAAAGTGTATAATTCAAATATAACTCTTCCCATTCTAAATTCCTTCCTCACTACATTTTAACAAACGAAATTAAAGGATCAAGACTGTCCATTAACAAGGCACTCAAAAGAAGTTAAGTTAGGAAGAACGATCAAAGCTTAGGGGAACCAAATCAAAATACAAATCTCAACCATCTTTAACCATTCAAGGTGAATAATGATAACCATCTCTTAGTATGTTTGCTCATTTCAGTTTGATTAAACCCAAAGTCTTTGATGATTAATATGCCATGTTTGATTTTTTGGATGATTACATGCTTATTGATGAATTTATAGAATTTAGATATGAAATTAAATCATATGTTTGAGTTAGAAAGCTTATCATATCTCACCTAAAGGACTTCAAATTTTATTACATGTTTGAAACATTATTATAAAAGTGGGTTTTTAATTTCATAATTTTCTTATTTAATGAGAATATTTGGTTAGTTTTCTAAGGTTGGAAATGAGATATCTTGGGTTTTATTTATTTAAAATAATTAAATTATGTTTTTGGTCTCGAAATTTTTATATGTTAAAGGACATAATAAATTAGATTTATTATGATTTTTGAGGATTTTTCCCAATTTTTTATGAAGGGTTATAAAATTATTAGGCTAGAAGGGCTTAACTTAATATATTAAGATATTAATGTAGGATTTAGGGTTTGCAAATGTTTAGGAAATGATAAACCTACACTATATCTGCTTTGTGGAAAATATTTTGATTAAATGAGTCGTTAACCAATGGAATTTTGACAAATTAAAGGGGTTGGTGAAAAGAAATTACTTTTAATAGCAAAATAACAGTTTTCAGATTATTTATGACACTACGATACCGAAGTCATTAGCGCCGAAGTCCACGATGTTGCTGTTATATATTGTCGATCTTAAGGAGTACATAAGATATCATCCTAGGTGTTATGGAATGAATTTAGGAAGGTTGGAGTCGATGTCCGCATGGATACTATCAACGTCATAATCTTTAAAGTGAATAACGCCGTCTGTTTTCCTTAAATACTATGTCTTCGCCTATTTTTATAACATCGCCGACTATAATTATAACATCCTCACTTTGAAGCCCCAAACTAACGGCTATGGATGCTATAGTCATCTATAGTTATTAATCCTCGGTGACCAAATACGGTAATGTTAGATGCATTGATATAATAGAAGCACATGGATATGGAAAAAATTTAAAATCATAAAATAACTTTCACATTCCATTTCAAATCGTTTCAACATCCATTACATAATTCCATATTCGAGAACCACGTTCAGATAATTTATAATTATTACAATATATGCCAAGAGCAACATATGAAGATGCTTCCTTGGGTGATCAGTGTATATAACTAGGCAATTAAACAACTTTTGCCTTTACAACTAAACACAGCGGAATCAAAATAGAAAAGAACTCTAAATAGCAATCATGCCTCCTGCATGTCTTCGGAAGCTTATTCCTCTAAAGATCTACCTAAAAACCTCAACTCCCAAACTATTCAAAGTTAATTGAGTAACTAAGAGCTTAAGAGGAAAACATAAACTTTGAGTCAGACATAAAGCCTGGCATGAAACATAATCTACCATCTCATCTCGTTTAGATATCTAGTGAGCCACGCCGCTTAGCAGAATGGTTTTTCCCCTTACTAATATCTTATCTAAAACTGTATAAAACTATATACTATGCTTCCTACATCCACAATGATTAAAATATAACAATTCAAACTATTATGATGATATGCAAAAAAATAAATCAATTCTGGATTTCCCATCTCCATTCATTTTGACTATCTATCACAATTATAGTTTCTAAAGTCCCCATTAACCTAACAATTTTCATGGGCCGACTAATACTTGTTTAATGTTATGGGCTCCCCGTCCGGTTTCATAATTTTCATGGGATCACCAAGAACCTATTGGCCCTTGCCAATAACTCCCTTATTCAAAAGTTCTCCCTAAACCTATTGGTATCTCCAAGAACTTCCCTCTTATCTTAGTTTTCATGGACTGACTAGAAACCTATTAACATCTACCAATAACTTAATCCAGATGTAGTTTTCATGGCTTCACTACGAATCTATTGACCCCTACTAATAACTCTGTCTAATCATAGTTTTCATGGGTTTACTGTGAACCTGTTGGCCCTAGCCAATATCTTTTCCTAAACATAGTTTTCATAGGTTTACTATGAACTTGCCTATCTAACAACTTCTTTCATCAGTATTTAGGCATCCTATATTCGGTCTATCAGGCCTCCTGGACGTAATTCTACTCATTCAGGGGTTAACTCAATTTATATTCGCCACTGGCTCAACCTAGCTGCTTATTCTGCCATTTTTCCTAAAATTTAGTTAAGGGTCCATATTAAATTGAATATATATATATAGAAGAAGCAACGTAATAATACCAACACCTGTAGTTTAATACCTTGAAATTATTTACATATGAAACATGGTTAACCCCTTTAACCTATTATTTTATCAAGGAAAGCTTCTTCAAAACTTTATAGTTAAAACAGTTTCAAAACTCCTTTATTTTTTCCATGATTTTTCCTTTAAAAATGAGATTGGGTTCTTTACTTTGAAAATTAACCTTAAACTCTTACTTTCGAAACCATTGGATAACCTCCTTTGAAAGCATTTAAATCTTCTTTTCAAAACACTAAGCATATATTTTTCAAAACACTTTAAAACATCTCTTTCGAAACCATCAAACTATACCTTTCGAAAGTATTAAAGCATTACTTATTGACTCTTAAAAGCTTAGCTTTGAAACTACTTGAAAGTACCCCTTTCGAAAGCATTGGGTTTATCATCAAAAAATATATTTGGGGTCAAAGTGAATATATATGAATGTACCTCTTTCGAAACCTTTAATCTTCATATAAAATTGTTTTGGGAAAATTGATATCTTTGAAACCATCCTTTCGTAGCTCAAAACATTTAGGTAAAACATTTGAAGGATAACTTCGAAACCTCTTTCAAAGCCATTGCCTTCAAAACCCTTGAATCCTTTCATAAGCTTTAGGAAGTGGCTTAGTACGGGTTTAAAACAAGAGCTACTTTTTGAGTTGGTTGATGCTTCAATCCATTCGAAGGGCACGAGGATGGTAGCAAGGTTTCAATTAGGTTGAGTCTACCTTTTTGAAAGTATTAGTTTAAAACATAGGGACTCATTCGAATGCTACACTAAAACAAAATGTTGGAAACCCCTTCCAATGCTATTTGGAAGACCCTTTCAAAAGCATTTGTTTCGATTCCTTCGAAAGCTTTTAGTAAAAACAGGAAAGAAAATTTCTTTAGAAAGTAAAACAAAGATTTCAACCCCATCGATACAAGGCTTTCGGCACAATGCCTTCCGACTTTCTCCAAACCACTATGTACAAATGTATTGATACCTTGTGCTTTGGTTTCGGCTTAGTAGGTTTTGACTTGGTTGAAGCGGAAGCATCGAGTCGAAAGGTTGGTTCTAAAAGAGGCGGAACATATTTTATGAATAAAGTCTAATTTAATGCCATTTGAAGTAATTACTTTATAACTAGCCTGCCTATTTGTAAACCTTTAATTAGTTGCCATAAACTTTTCAAATCCTATCTCAAAATAATTGCCGCATAAGTTATGGTCTAAACAAGGATTAGTTTAACAAATAAGTCCTTCCATTAAGCAAGACAATTAAAACAATGAAGTCCTCCTTCTAAAATAAATAAATTTCCATAGTTTATTACTTAGGAAAAATCCCCAAAAGTCATAAATTTCACTTTCGATGTGTTATCTAACATACAAAAATTTCAAACTCAAAATCTTCATAAATTAACTGGTACTAATTTCTAAACCCAATTATTTGCATTTTATTTTGAAAATTCATAATGAATTTTCGCTAGCTTAGAAAATTATAAAAATTGAGACCCATCTCCAAAATTCCGGTTTACATAACATATAATTTTCTCTTTGCATTAAAAATTCAATATAATAGGTTTTACCCTTAGAACCATATAAAAAATTATCAAACAATTTTTGTTTGAAACAAATATGTTATAAAATCCAAGCATATCATCATAAAAAATCATCATAATGGATTTAATCTCAAACCCGAAAATCAAATGATCACAAAAGCAAAATAGAGATGGTCTTGATTATTACTCACTGGATTAGGATAAGGAATTTGAGATTTGGTTTTTGATTAAGTCCCCTAACTTAAATCCTTAGCATTAGATTTAATTTCTCCCCTTTGGTATGGTCGGCTTCTCCCTTTGATTTACGTTTGTTTGTGTTTTGTAAAAAAAAACGTGATATGAAAGGAAACGTGGGTTTAAGGTATTAAGGAGTTATGGTGCGTAATTCCTAATATGACCTTGTTTTAATTAAGTAACATATAAAACCATTCATAAGCCCATTTATATAATTAAACTCGTCCTCTAAGTATTTATTCAAATCTCAATCTCATTATCTCTCTAATATTTACATTATTTTATTTAATTTATCTAATTAAATACCCTTAATAATGTTATTAAAAATGAGGGTGTCATAGGCTCCTCGAATTTCGTCCTCGAAATTCAATAAGGACTAAATGTTAAACATAGCAGTTATCTGTAACCACTCCTAACAAACTACTAGCCTACCTGACTAGCAACTATATATATAAAGCTTATATAGACATACCCGCAAAGCAAATTATGATAAGTATCTCTAATCCTATCTTCTGTCTCCTAAGTACAGTCCTTCTCATTATCGCTCCGCTAAACTTGCACGAACCTGATTGTCTTGTTCCTCAATCTTTTCTCATCTCTTGCTGTAACCCGAACTAGTTGTCTAACAAAAGTCAAATTAGGCTTTACTTCAAATCTTCCAACCTTGTCGGAAGAATCATAGTCTCTGGATCATGCACGTATTTGCGAAGATGAGACACATGAAACACATTATGGACACCTGCTATACTGCTTAGCAATGCGAGCCTCCCGATCCTCTCTATAACTGGGAATGGACCAACATACCTCTGTGCCAGTTTCCTTGACTTTTCAAATCGTACCACACCCTTCAATGGTGATATTTTAATGAAAACCTTATCTCCAACTGAGATTTCTACGTCTTTACACCTCTTATATGCGTAACTCTTCTGTCTGGTCCTTCATCCTTTCTAGGACCAACTCAATCTTCTCCGTCGCCTCTCTAACCAGATCTGGACCTAAAACTAATCTGTCACCAGTCTCCAACCAACATGCTGGTGATTTGCATGGCCTTCTATACAATGCTTCAAAAGGCACATTCCTATACTTGTCTGATAATTATTATTATAGGAAAACTCAACCAAATGTAGGCGATCTTCCCAAGATCCACCAAAGTCCAATACACAAGCTCTCAGTAAATCCTGAGTACCATAATGACTCTCTCTGTCTGCCAATCCGTCTAAGGGTGCTACGTAGTACTCATCTTAAGCTTAGTGCCTAACACATCCTGTAGACTTTTCCACAATTCACTAGTGAACAAAGCATCTCGACCACTGACTATACTACTCGGAATCTCATGCACTCTAACGATGTTCTTCATTAACAACTTACCTAGAATAGGAGCCGTCCTAGTTGAACTGGAATGAAATGGCCACTCTTAGTCGATCTGTCCACTATGGCCCATATACTTTCATTTCTTCTATTTGACCTTGGCAACTCATCTATAAAATACATGGATATTGAATCCTATTTCCAAACTGGAATCTCCAAAGGCTGAAGCAACTCACTTGGCTTTTGATGTTCGACCTTCACTTGTTGATAGTTTGCACACTGCCTAACTTACAAGCAAACATTCCACTTCATAACTTCTCGATAGAAGCTCCTCTTCACAACTTGATACATCTTGATTCCTCAAGGATGAATAGTAAACTTGAACCGATGACATTCTCCAAGAACTTCTTTCTTTATGTCCTCAACATTTGAAACACACAACCGTCCCTTCTCTCTCAAACATCCCCTCTGGTCAAGACTAAAATCCTTTAGATAATCGATCTTAGTTCCAACCTCAAGCTTTCTAATCCACTTGACTAGTACTGTGTACTCTTTCTTCTTAGAAGCAATTCTTTCAATCAACATTGGTCGAACTTTTAAACAGGACAACATGGTAGTGCTCTGACTAGAACTAGCAGTCGATCTTAACTGCACGTTACAAGTAGTCAAAGGTTCTAACTCTTTCCATTCTGCCAACGTAGCTAATACCAGATTCTAATGTCTTCTACTAAGCGCATCTGCTACCTTATTTCCTTTCACAAGATTATACTCTATACTAAAATCATAAGCTGCTAAAACTCCAGCCACCTCTGCTGTCTTATATTCAACTCCTTTTGAGAGAATAAATACCTTAAGGAATTATGATCTATATATAGCTCAAATATTTTCCCTAAGAGATAATTTATCCAAATCTTTAATGTGATGATCACCGCTGCCAACTCAAAATCATGAGTAGGATATCTCACTTCATGCGGTCTAAGCTGTCGAGAAGTGTAAGCAATAACTTTACCCTTCTGCATTAACACAACTACTAATCCAGTCCCATAAGCATCGGTGTACACCACCAACCCTTGGTTCCATTTGGAACCACTAACACTGTTGCGTTGATCAAAAATGCTTTAACTTAAGGAATGCTTCCTCCCTAGCGTCAGACCAGACATACTTCACATCCTTCATAGTTAACTTAATCAAAGGCGCTGCTATCCGTGAGGAATCCTTGATGAATCTTCGATAATAGCCAGTAAGTCCGAGAAAACTTCTAATATCATTCATCATTTCTGGTCTCTTCCAATTATTAACAGCTTCTATCTTATCTGGATCGACTGATAAGCCTTTCTCTAAAACCACAAGACCAAGAAACTTAACCTCTTTCTTCCAAAAATGACACCTGGAAAATTTTGCTTTAAGCTGATGCTACCAAGCATTACTCAAAGATGATCTTCATGCTCCCTTCCATCCTTAGAGTACACTAAAATGTCATCTATACATACTAACACAAACCAATCTAAGTACTCTTGGAAAATTCGGTTCATCAAATCTACGAAGAAAGCATGTGCGTCATTAACCCGAACAGCATCACTAACCACTCATACGCACCATATCTAGTCCGAAATGCTGTTAATGGAACACTGTCCTCCGCCACTCTTAACTGTTGGAAACCTGTTGCCAAATCCAATTGGGAAAATACTCTTGCTCCACACAACTGATCAAACAGATCATCAATTCTCGGCAAAGGATGCCTATTCTCAATCATCCTCTCGTTTAACTTATGATAGTAAATACACATCCTCAACGACCCATCTTGTGATGCCCCACCCCCGAGAATGACATTAACAAAGAGTATTAATGGGTAATACTATCTGCTAATGCGGAGAATAGGGCTGGTTAGGAGCGACTATCTATAGCTTTGTCTTAAACATCTATTAAATACGTCGATTAATGCTCTATTTTTTTTCAATCTCAAGTGGATCGACATATTCAATGAATAATAAACACAAAAAAAAATTGGCTAACCGATCTATTAGAACAAAATGCAATAAAAAAATGTACATCACACTATAGAAGAATAGACAAACACATATATATACATATACACTGATACATCACCGGTACAATACAAAATGATACATCACAAGTGGTTCGAAGACCACACTATATACAACAAGTCAAATATATACATATTGGAGTCAAAAAAAATACTACAACTACACAAAAAGGGATAAGATGATATCCAAGCAGAAGCATCAAAGCTAAGTCTAAAAGCAGGTATCTAACCTGAAATAACTTTATCTGTCCCGAGTATAAAATACATAGGTCAGTCTGGCTAAAACATCAGTTTAGTAAGATAAGTGATAATATAAAGCATAAGGTATTGGGTGATAATTCTTCATAAATGAGAAGAAACAATAGTAAAAGCATGCCACTGCTTCAGATGAGTTAATTCATGAAGCATTTGTTAGTTGGAAAGAGATAACTCAACATTAAAAGCAACTAAGCATAAACATGCCTCATATCATCGGCATAATCCCAAAACAACTATAATGGTTTAATGAAACCAAAACTCCTAAATAGGAGAATTCCCAAAACTTAAAAATCGCCATAAATGGAAATATCAAATATATTCTCAAAATAAAGAAATCCCAAACCTCAAAAATACGCCATAATGGCAATCATATATATCTCCTAAAAAGGAGAGTATAAATGTCAAATAAATGCCAAGAGTTGGCATACCCAAATCTCAAAATATAGAACTTGAAAAAGAGTTCAAACTACAACGATGTAATCGCCATATATATATGTGTGTGTGTGTGTATGTATATATATAATATCTCAAGCGGCTCAAATGGACAATAATGTAAAAAGGCGATACGCCTGGAAAATCACCAAGAAATCAATGAAATCATCTCAAAGATATGGAACATGCTTATGGACGAAGCCCTCCAAGTACTGTTCTCTCAAATAAGGCGCCATGCCTCTTAGATAAACGACTCGAAGGACATCCCGAAGGACGAATACTTCTCTTAGACAAACATCCCGAAGGACAAATACATCACAATGGACAAGTACATCTCTTAGACAAACATCTTGAAGAACAAATGACCCGAAGGTCCAGTACTGAAAATACGTCTCTTAGACAAATGTAAAGACCGTGATTTTATTACCATCGTAATAAATATTTTTTTATATTTGTAACGATCGCAATTTTTGAATTACCGTCGGAGTGAATATTTTAAATAGGAATTTTTAAATTAAAATTTGAAAAAAAATCTATTGCCAAGTCGGTTGAATTGCGTTACACTTTTATTCACCTTCACGTTGTTGTGGTTACATTTTTCAAAGAAGAAAATTTATAAACTACTATCACATTCTTTTTCTATAAGAAGCAAATGTTGGAATACATCAATGGTCTAAAAAATTGCATAGTGTACCGTCGTTCTCAACACATTTTTCAGTTGGCATTTTCACATTTGCTGAACATTTACACTGCCGAGACATACATGGAATGAAGCAAATTCTAAACACTTGCATTACTGTCATTAAATTCTAGTAGTGAAATAAAATGTTCACATTCTTGTAGCAAAGCAAGTGCTTCAACAGAAAATATAAAACAAAGTGTGAACATTTTGAATTGTATCCTCTTATTATCAAATTACAACTGACACTGGCTATCCAGTGTAGCCGTGTTCAATAGTTCAAAGTACGCTTGCATTTAATGAAATGGTACAAAACACTTTTCAGTACACATTTTCTTTGACTTATACCTATTGAAAAAAAGGAAATAATACTACCGTGCATCGTTTTTCGCTTAAACACAGAGCTCTGAGAGATTTTTAATGGCAGCTCCAAGATTGAATCTGAGCACTAGCTATTTCTAGAGCAATTCAAGTGAGTTTTTAAAGCTCATGTCTCTAATACTCATCAGATATTACCTAGTTGTATTTGCATAACTTCTCTTCGCTTTCACTAGTAAACGCAAGTGTAAGAGTAAATGTCAGTGCAAGTGCATGCATCTTCATTTTTCTCTGTTGTACGTCATTGTGGTATGAAATCCATATGCTCAGTCCTTAAGAAATTTAACCGGACCTATTGTTAATGCGTTCCTTCTTTGCATGCTTGGGAACTGCAATGGGTCTTGTATTATGTTGCATTTAACTAGGATAAGTTTTAGCACCTATTTCTCCTTTGTAACATGCGATCAAATAACCGTGCCTGTTCTTCATTTATTTTCACTTCATTTTCGTGTGCAATAGTCCTTGTGTGTTGCTGTCTCCAATTTATTTTGGCTCAGGTAGGAGAGTGAGTGAAGCATATTAGTAGATCACCAAAATTCAAGCACAGGACTTTCATTTGGGCAAGAAAATGTTTTAAAACTTTGTTACGCATGTCAGTTGGAGTAGTGTGCGTGTAACGGTTACATGTGTGCAAAAATTTGTTGATTCAAATTCACTACTTTTATATTTGATTAGCGTGCATGCATAATGACACATCACCTGAGCCAGGTTATTTGATATTTCAATCTCTTGCGTACAAGTTTTGTGCGTGCATATCTGACCTATATTAAAGTGTGCATGTGTGACATGTCCTGACCATTTATCTCTTTCTTTTACATTTGCTTTGTTTACATGCAGGCGCTTAATTAAGTAAGTGGCTATATTAATTTGTTTTATAGTTTTCCTAAGCATAAATATGTCCAGAACCTTGTTTCAATTCATGTGTGTGGCCCCAATACGTGGGTTGTATAATTAGGACCAGGCCTTTGGTAAAATATGTGTATGCATTTTGTGTTCAAGCACCAAACTTTGGTCCAAAATTTAGTTGCATACATGAGTTAAGTTTATGCAAGCATTGATTTTGGGGTTCAGAAGTTTGTTGCTTATGGGTGTTTCAAACTCTGTTTTTGGTGAAATCTTTTGCAGGCGTGAATAGAATTTTTCAAGTTGCATATGTGTTACGTGCATTTTAGTTTAGCCATGCATTTTAGTTTAGCTGAAGGGTTCAATGTGTTACGTGCATTTTAATGGGTTATGTGCAAATGGGGAGTATAATATTTCCTGACATCATATTTTCCCGTTTGAAAATTTTAGTGTAGACCGTTATTAAAATTTGCATTGAACCAGTGTTACACTGTATAACATATTTTTGCTCCGTTATTTTTATAACCAATTTTTTTACACCGGTGCTATATTTTTGAAGTGCAGTGTTTTGGTGACATTTTTTATGAATAAAAATTCACTGTTATTTTAACGTTAGTAACCGTTAATTTAAAGTGACCTTTCAAGTGGTTATCCCGCAAGCTGATTTGGTATCCGTTTTACGGTGTTTTATGAAGCGCAATTTCTTTGTCGAAATTGCTATAGATGTAGCTGTTTTAATCACGTGTTTTCTAGATCGTTTTAAAATAAAAATTATTTCCAAAATTTTTACTGTTTGCGCTTTCAAAAGAATGAGGAAGCGATTTAAACGTTTCAGCAAAATTAAGGACTATGAACCCTTACTTTTACTGATTCGGTTAATTCCGGACTTATCCGTTTGAGAACGCAAAATGTTAATTATATAAAATACACAATTTTGCACTTTCAAAGAAACGATGAAGAGAATTAAACGATTTAGCAAAAGTGCGAAGTATGGAACCACACTTTTACTATTTCGTTTAATTCCGGACTCTTTAATTGAAATATTTATTGCTGTTTGATGATTTTGATGATTTTGTTAGGCTTTCGAGCCACTATGCTGGACCTTCGGGTCATATGATGGACCTTCGGGTCAAATACCAGTACTAGACCTTCGGGTCATATGTTGGACCTTTGGGTCGTTTGTTCGGCGCCAAAATTATGATGACAGTACTTGGTAGTCTTCGGCTATATGTTGATGTATGTGCGGCGTAACTTAGACTCTCCATATGATGGGATCGATCCACTTTTATGTTGATTTTTCTAGTTATCTATTTTTGATTTCTAGATTTTGTGAATTGCTGTTTTGAAATCAATTATGAAATTGAAAGTTGATTTTGATGGAGTCTGATGTGATTTCTTCATTTAACTATGTTGATTTCTTATGTTGAATAGTCCCATTCGAGATTATTATTATTTTGCTTTGATGTTGTTTATGATGCATTCACTTCTAAGAATAAATCAGACTGATTCGTTTATTATTTTCTTTTAAATAATACCCGAGTCAGACCGAGTTATTTCAAGGTGATCTTTATCTTTGATTCTGTAGCAGCTTCAGCTTTTGGGATTCCCATCATCTTTTGTCTAGTACTCGAGGAGTACTTTTGGTTTATTAGCCCTCATCTTATGTATGTATTGAGGGATTTGTATATGTACATTTGGATCATGTGAACTATCGTTTGTTGTAGCATGTATTCCAGTATTTCTGTTCTAATGTGATTATACTATCAGTGCTGTTATTATTATGAGTTGTTCTGGATTTTTCTTTAGCCACTGTAGTTTCGTTTTAGATTTGGATTGAATATGTCTTGGGAGTAATTTATACAACTCCTATCGATGTAATCAATATTCGTTTAAGTCATAACTTATGGATGGTCGCTTCTAACAAGCCTTATTCTTCGCAATAGCAGATGTTATTCCTTATAATAACCTTTATTTTTGTAGGCATAGAGGTGGGGTGTCACAGCTTGGTATCAGAGCTGAAATTCAGAATAAATTGTAATAAACACAGAACAAAAACAGAATGGAACATGTGTTACTACTATTCGAGGTTTTATTCGTGCCTTTCTAATATATTCTTTCTATTTTAACATGTGGAGTACGTCTAGGAATAAATTTTATATTCCGTAGTATTCCATTTGTTAAATTTCTTATCAATTGTATATTGTTTTAACTAATCCTTACCTTCTCCCGTCTCTCAGCCCAAGGCTGGAAAAGGTAGAGGGAAGCGTTCTTCTGCAGGCCCGTCCAGTAGTTCTCATCCGGACGGAGTCTATATGTCAGCTGATCAGTTTATGGAGCTATTTTGGGGTACTCAGCCTCCTGTTACTACTCCTGCAGCTCCTACTCAGAAGTCTGCCTTCGCTCGCATGTGTAGTGACTATTTCCAACTTGGAGGTCAGCCTTTCAAGGGTTTGGAATGTGTTATGGAGTTTCAGACTTGGTTGCGCACTTGTGAGCGCATATTTTCTTGGATGGATCTTTCCGATCACCATTGCATTCTCGTGGCATCTAGTATGTTGCAAGAGCGTGCGCTTGATTGGTATGAGTTTTTTATTGCGAAAGTTGATGAGTCCGCTCTCTCTTGGGTTTAGTTTAAGGAATGTTTCGAACTTAAGTTCGTTCCTAAATCGAAAAAGGCTAATCTTGCTCGTAATTTCCTTGAGTTAATGCAAGGAAATTCATTGGTTTCTGATTATGTTGCATCTTTCGAGGCCTTATCAAAATACGGAGTTGAGTTCATTAACACTCCGCGTAAGAAGAATCTTCGTTTTGTAGATGGGTTGAAGAAGTATTTGAAGAAAGTTCTTTTGCTTCAGCTTAAGCTCTCTTTTGAGGAGCTTGTTGATTCGGCTCTTTGTCTTGAAGCTGTTGAAAAGGAACGTGACAGTGGTGATGATGTTGAGGTTTCTAAGAACCCCAACAAGAAGAGGTTTCCATTTCGTAAGCCTAATTCTTCCAACCAGAAGAAGAAGCAAGCTACCTCTAGTTCTCAGCCTAGTAGTGAACCTTCTGTTCAGAGGGCGTGCTATAATTGTGGTTCTTTGGATCATCTTCTTCGCAATCATACTAAGCGTCGTGTTTGCCGTTATTGCAAGAAAGAGGGTCATTGGGTTTCTGATTGTCCTATTCCTTCTAAGGGTTTCAAGTCTGGGAAGCTTAATGTTGCTAAAGCTATTGGTGATTCTTCTAAGTCTAAAGTTATTACTCCTTCTGTTTTGGAGGGTTTTATTTTATTTCATGGCCGTTCTATTAGAGTTCTTTTCGATACGGGTGCATCACATTCATTCGTGTCGAAGGAGCTTGTTGATATTATTCATTTGGATGTTGTTACTCTTTGCAACCCTTCGAGGATCGTAAATCCTATTGGTGGATCCGCTACTCTTGGTTTGTTGTGTGTTGATGTGAAGATTATTCTTTTTGGTTTTTCCTTTCATGCGAATCTGCATATTATGGATCATCTTGATTTTGATATGATATTGGGTATGGATTGGCTCGTTCGTTATGATGTTCAAATTCTATGTCCCGAAAGAACTTTATATCTTAAGCATCCCGATGCTAGCGAGCAGTTATCTATTATATTTCGAGGCATGGATCATACTTTGAATGCTTTCATTTCTTCCTTCGAATCAGAGGATGTCATGGATAATATTCTGGTTGTTTGTAATTTTTCTGATGTTTTTGAGCCTATTTTGAGATTGCCGTCGAAGAGGGCAATTGAGTTCCGTATTGATCTTATCTCCGGTGCACATCCTGTCAGTCGTCCTTCCACGAGGATGTCTATTAAGGAAAATAAGGAACTCAAGCAACAATTATCTGAGTTAGAAGCCAAGCATTTTATTCGTTCTAGCTCTTGTCCTTGGGGCGCCGCCGTTGTCTTCGTTAAGAAGCCAGATGGTACTCTTAGGCTTTGCATTGATTATCGCAAGCTTAACGAGCTTACTATCAAAAATAGGTATCCATTACCTAGGATCGATGACATGTTCGATCAATTTAGTGGCGCTAAGCTGTTCTCCCAACTCGATCTTGCTACCGGTTTTCATCAGTTACGGGTTGCAGAAGATAGTATTCCTCTTACAGCATTCCGTACTCGTTATGGTTCTTACGAATGGCTGGTTATGTCGTTCGGTTTGACGAACGCTCCGGCGTATTTTGTAGATCTTATGAATCAGATATTTCGGGAATATCTCGATAAGTTCGTCTTGGTTTTCATTGATGATATTCTTATTTATTCCAAAATCTGAAGCCGATCATATTCAGCATTTGGAGATTGTTTTTAGCACTCTTCGTCAGCATCAGCTTTATGCATAATTCTCCAAGTGTCACTTCTTGGAGAATAGGGTGAAGTTTCTCGGTCACATTGTTTCTTCTGATGGTATCTCTGTCGATCCTGCCAAGATCGAATCTATTAAGAATTGGAAGAGGCCCGAGACCGTTACTGAGATCCGTAGTTTCCATGGACCGGCGGTTTATTATCGTCGATTTATTAAGGACTTTTCTCGTATTTCTTTACCGCTTACCACAATCACGAGAAAAGTTGTTCCTCTTATTTGGTCGGATAATGTGAGAATTCTTTCTTGAAGCTAAAAGATCTCCTTGCTCATCTCCTATCTTAGTGGTTCCTGAAGGGAATCATGATTTTGTTGTTTATACCGATGCCAGTAGTTTTGGGCTCGGTGCTGTTCTCATGCAAAAGGATAGAGTAGTTGCCTATGTTTCTAGACAACTAAAGCCTAACGAGATTCGTTATGCTACCTATGATCTGGAGTTGGCCGCCATAGTCTTTTCTCTAAAGATTTGGAGACATTATTTATTGGGAGAGTGTTTTATTCTCTTCACTGATCACAAATCTCTGAAGCATTTATTTACTCAGAAAGAGCTTAATATGAGGCAACAGTGTTGGCTCGAATTTCTTGCTTCATATGATTTCGATATTCAGTATACCCCTGGTAAGGGTAATAGAGTTGCTGATGCGCTTAGTCGCAAGTAGCATGCTGTTGTTTCCATGATGCTAGCAGAGTGGAATAGTTTGGAAGCTTTATCTCTTTGTGATATTAGAGATCGTCCTTCAGTTTCTGATTCTCCCGTGCTTTTATTTAGCATGGAAGCTCGTGCTAATTTGTTGGATCGTGTTGCCAATGCCCAGAAACATGATCCACATATTGCTTATCTTATTCAGAGTTGTAAATCGGAATCCCGAAGTGATGATCTTAAGGATTTCGATATTGATATTCATGGTTGTATTCGGAAGAAGGGTAGGTTGACCGTGCCTGATGTTCCTGATCTTAGAAATGACATTCTTGAGGACTGTCATCGTTCTAAGTACACGATCCATCTAGGTAGTGGTAAGATGTATGCTGATATGAAACGCTTATACTATTGGGAGGGTATAAAGCGGGATATTGCAAGTTATGTAAGTCGTTGCATGACTTGTCAACTTGTTAAAGCAGAACACCAACGTTCCAGTGGTCTTTTGCAGCCTTTTGAGATTCCATTGTGAAAATGGGATCAGATTTCCATGGACTTCATTGATGGTCTACCTCGTTCGAGGTCGGGCCATACTAGTATTTGGGTGATTGTTGATAGATTGACTAAATCAGCCCTCTTTATTCCTATCAAGTCCAATCGGACGGCTCCATTGTTAGCTAAGCTGTTTATTAAAAAAGTCGTTCGACTTCATGGTGTGCCTAGTTCTATTGTTAGAGACAGAGATCCTCTTTTTACTAGTGGTTTTCGGCAGAGCCTTCAGAAAGCTTTGGGTGTTAAGCTCAATCTCAGTATGGCTTATCATCCACAGTCTGACGGTCAAACTGAAAGGGTGAATCAGGTTTTAGAGGATCTCCTTTGAGCTTGCATTCTTGATTTTGGTGGTAGCTGGGAAGACCACTTATCTCTTGTTGAATTCTCTTATAAAAACAGTTTTCAATCCAGTATCGGTATGGCTCGTTTCGAAACTCTTTATGGAAGGTCGTGTCGATCACCATCTTGTTGGTTGGAATCGGGGGAAAAGTTAGTTCTCAGCTCTGATTATATTCGTGAGTCTTCTATGAGGATTGATATTATCAGACAAAGAATGAAAGAGGCTCAGAATAGGAAGAAATCTTATGTCGATCGTCGTAGGAAGCTTTTGGAATTTTTTGTTGGCAGTCTTGTATTCATTCGTGTTTCCCCGATGAAGGGTGTGGTGCGTTTTAGTAGCTCCAGGAAACTGGCTCCTCGTTATATTGAACCGTTTCCTATTATGGAACGTATTGGGCCTGTTGCTTATTGTGTATCGTTACCTGCTCAGTTTTCGAGAATTCATGATGTATTTCATGTATCCCAGCTTCGTCGATGCCTTTGAGATTCAGATTCTGTTATTGATCATCATATGTTGCAAGATCTTGAGATCTCACCCGACTTGTCTATTGGGCAAAATCCTATTCATGTGTTAGCTACGGAGGTTAAACGCCTTCGGAACAAAGAAGTTCTGCTCGTGAAGATTCAATGGTCCGCAAACCCCAAGGATTGCACTTGGGAAACCAGAGGATTCATCGAGCGTTCTTATCCGGGTTTTCTCTCCTCTTCGTGTGGGGGTGAACATTCATATCCATCTTTTCTATTTTGAATCTTTGTTGGGACGAATTATTTATCTTATTGACTGCTTCTAGTATGAAAATTGCGGGGACGCATTTTTTATAAGGGGGAGTCTATAACGATCGTGATTTTATTACCGTCGTAATAAATATTTTTTTAAATCTGTAACGACCGTAATTTTTGAATTATCGTCGGAGTGAATATTTAGGAATTTTTAAATTAAAATTTGAAAAAAATCTGTTGCTAAGTCGGTTGAATTGCGTTACACTTTTATTCACCTTCACGTTGTTGTCGCTACATTTTTCAAAGAAGCAAAGTTATAAACTACTGTCACATTCTTTTTTATAAGAAGCAAGTGTTGGATTACATCAATGGTCTAAAAAATTGCAAATTGTAACGTCGTTCTCAACACATTTTTCAGTTGGCATTTTCACATTTGCTGAACATTTACACTGCCGAGACATACATGGAATGAAGCAAATTCTAAACACTTGCATTACTGTCATTAAATTCTAGTAGTGAAATAAAATGTTCACATTCTTGTAGCAAAGCAAGTGCTTCAACAGAAAATATAAAACAAAGTGTGAACATTTTGAATTGTATCCTCTTATTATCAAATTACAACTGACACTGGCTATCTAGTGTAGCCGTGTTCAATAGTTCAAAGTACGCTTGCATTTAATGAAATGGTACAAAACACTTTTCAGTACACATTTTCTTTGACTTATACCTATTGAAAAAAAGGAAATAATACTACCGTGCATCGTTTTTCGCTTAAACACAGAGCTCTGAGAGATTTTTAATGGCAGCTCCAAGATTGAATCTTAGCACTAGCTGTTTTTAGAGCAATTCAAGTGATTTTTTAAAGCTCACGTCTCTAATACTCATCAGATATTACCTAGTTTTATTTGCATAACTTCTCTTCGCTTTCACTAGTAAACGCAAGTTTAAGAGTAGATGTCAGTGCAAGTGCAGGCATCTTCATTTTTCTCTGTTGTACATCATTGCGGTATGAAATCCATATGCTCAGTCCTTAAGAAATTTAACTAGACCTATTGTTAGTGCGTTCCTTCTTTGCGTGCTTGGGAACTGTAGTGGGTCTTGTAGTATGTCGCATTTAACTAGGATAAGTTTTAGCACCTATTTCTCCTTTGTAACATGCGATCAAACACTACAAGAAAGGTTATTTTTTATAACACCAATTGATAACGCATTTTTCTGTAGTGTTATTGTTCATATTAATTTGTGTTAATTTGCTTTATTGGCTATGCAACGCTTTTAAGCGGGATCCCCAAATTATTTTCGTGGCCGCCACTACTTTTAATTATTTTTCTCTTCCCTCTTCCTCTTATTTTCTCAAATTCTCGCATAAAATTTCCTCCCTTTCATGGTGCCTCCTTAGAAGATCAAGTTCCCATGCTTGGTAGTTTTAGATCCAGCCTATGCATATCCTCCCGTTCTTCTAGCTTAGCTTTGGTAAGTACTCTATTGTTTATTCTCTTTACAGCAATCTGCAGTTCACTTTTAATTAAAGTACTAACAAGATCTGCACTTTTCTCTATATTCTTGAAAAATCTGTTGTTACGCTCCTTTCATACATACCAAACCATAGTCGTAATGGCTATGTTGGAGATTTGGACATCAGATCTGCCTCGTGCCAGTGGTGCTTTAGGTAAAATATTTTGAGCTCAATTTGCCTATCGTTTGATCTCCTATTAGCTTGAATTTTAGGTTTAACCAAATGTAATTACTATATTCACATTCAAAAAAGAGGTGTTTATGATTTTCTTCTCGTTTTAAGCACGATACATATATTTTTCTGTAAGAACTCACCACTTTACCAGCCTGCCCTTCATGGCATGCCTGCCCATTTTTTGTTCTGTAGGTTGTAAAGGCCATTTTTGGGTCATGCTTTGTCTCAGATGAATCTTGCCCATTCTAGGACTGGACATTTTGATCTGGCCACTTCCCATTCTGAACTTGTAGTGAATTCCTTACATATATCCCTCATGTCTCCTTCAGTAAATTTGATGCTGGTGCCTAATATCATTTATACACACACAAGTATTATAACAAGTTAGCTTGAAGAGTATTGCACAAATCAGTACTCCAGATGGTAGTTCGCTACTTGTGCAACCATATGACAAATCAAGGTTAATTAACTTGAGGAGTTGTTACTTTTAGACATGCATTATTATTATTTTTTAATATTTATATCGTTATTACTTTTACTAACTCAAAATTTTACATCCAGCTTGAAAATTATTGAAAAGGCAATAGTAAATTCAGATCTTGGTTTAACTCCGAATAATGATGGAGAAGCTATATGGTTGACCATTCCTCAATTAACATCTGATAGAAGAAAGGTCAGTTTGTTATATACTTATATTGGACTCTTAATGCAAATATATCATAAAAGTAACATGCATTTTATTCTAGTAGTAGAGTTAACTGCAATCTTGACAAGTTTCAACTGTTATTAGATAATTAGAAACCAGATGCTTATTACAAGTAATTTTTTATTGGTACGATAATTTTTTTGAGTACAAACAATCATATTTTATTGAGAAAATGGTCATCATATTTTATTTATATGATTGGAAAGACTGAATAACTAACACAAATCTTATTTTATTTTTTTATTTAATAGTTCTCTGTTCCACATTTAGTATACACTTTGATATTTGTTCTTAAAGAATTAGAGCAAACATTTGATATTTTGACTTCCCGACTGCAAGAATTATCAAAGGTAGTTGCTAAACTTGCTGAAGAGGGAAAGGTACAAATTCATATATTTATTGACAGCCATACAATATGTCTCATGTCTTGGCAATATTTTAAATGCCTCAACCTTGAGGAGCGCCTAGTGTTGCGCTTTTTAAAACATTGCAAACTTCACACTTCTCCAAAAATATGAGCATGTTATTATCCAGAGAAATTGAACTCTTATTATATCTGCATACTGAAGAGTAACATGGATGTTATTTGCATATAGTTTTCACATGACATGTGCATGACCAATTAACAGCAAAAGTAGTATCTGGCCACAATTTGACTTGATGCATTTTATACTATGGATAAACCATTGATGTATTTGCTATGAAATTTGAAAAACTATAGGCCTAATGTATATGCATTATTACCAAGCTATGTGCATGGCATCCCTGTTTAGTGAATATGATCTGTTCATTGCAACAACCTTATTAAATCAGTTAACAAAACTGATTTTTTTATTTATATAAATTTAGCATTGTGTTTTTGATACTATCTAGAGTTGTGACTAATTTTTGTACAAATTTGACCATAAATTCTAAAAAAATTTCATTAACTATTTCACTTTTTTTCTACCACCATTGATTTAAAAAAATAATCTGTCGCTAGAATGAAGCGCAAGATCAGTGGGTTAACTGAAGATAAACATAGCATGTAGTGAAAAACTCAAGATAATGATAACTCAAGTATTCTCGGCCAAGGGAGCTACTCATCTATCTATGATCATCCATCCATAGCTTTAAAAGTGATTTTTTTCTTCAGTCCCTTACAAACTATATTATATACTACATTCTTGCATATGAATCCCACTTTGGTAACACACAGGATCCTATAATTGATTCGATAAACACAGCAGTCAACAGATTGGCAAATTCAACAAATTTCCTTCGATATATAGGACAACATGCTCTCATTGCTCAAGATGATTTGCCAAGTTCAGAAGAAGACCGTGATGTACTCATAAATGAAAGATATCACTTTATGTCACTAATGTTAAACTTAGCAAACACTTTCCTCTATATGGTGAACACGTATATAATAGTTCCGACTGCAGATGATTACTCTATAAGTTTAGGTGCTGCAGCTACAATATGTGGTGTGGTTATAGGATCAATGGCTCTTGCCCAGATATTTTCTTCTGTTTATTTCAGTGCTTGGTCAAATACATCATATTTCAAACCTCTTATATTCAGCAGTGTCATGTTGTTTCTTGGCAACACTTTGTATGTTGTTGCTTATGATTGCAATTCTATTGCGGTTCTACTTATTGGTCGCCTTTTATGTGGGTAAGTTGCTTTCTTCTTGAAAATTCTTTTCAGTTTAATGAGCGTGACATTTATACATGTGTAATTTATACAGTTTGGGTTCAGCCAGAGCAGTCAACAGGATGATATAGATGTTGTCACTATCGTATAAGGTCTAAATGATATTGATGAGGCATAGTTGAATAGCATAAAAATTGGGAAGATTCCTAAATTTTATGCTATTTAGCTCTTGCCTTATCAATATCATAGGTAATCTGAAGATTCTGGACTTTAGTTAAGCTCCTTTACTGGGCTGGATGTGTTGCTTCACCCTACGTGTGGGACTCCGGTTCATGCTGTGATGGCGCAAAGGTAACCTAAATTCTCATCACGCAAAGGTAACTAATAATATTATTTAGTTATTTTCAGCAAGTAATTTCCTTTATGTTATATACCTGATTATTTCAGTAAGCAATCCAATTTGGTCTTTGAAGTATTATATACTTCGTAGAATTTTTTTAATTAATAAATGCTTCAACTTGGGTTTTAAATACAGAATTAGAAATAACATCTATAATTTATAAATGCTTCAACTCCAGTACATTTCTAAAACTTCTTTTGTGTGACATCTATAATTTATAAATGCTTCAACTCCAGTACATTTCTAAAACTTCAACTCCAGCGCTAGTTGAGGTAAATCAGTTATGCTACAATCAGTAAATATGTGCATTGACCAAGTATAAACAACATAGAATATGTACTGTGCAACTCTTAATATAAGCCAATGCTATATGGTTAAAAGGAAACACATTGCTATTGCTGATCCTAACCTATGATGTTTATGATTAAATGAAGGTGGATGCATTAGCTCGGCGAAACCACGATGGAGTACATGCCCTTCAAGCTTCAGGTGTTGCTAGTTAGGTTGGACCTCAACACAAGCACGTTCCATCATTATTATTTTCTATATATGATTTTGTTAAGCATGCAACTATTGTAATTTATAATACACTGATTACTAATTTGGAAGGTTTTTCTTAGCATTCCAGCTACTCAAAGAGCTTGATGGTGGTAATAATGAAGGTATCTATGTCATTGGAGCCACAAACGTGGGATGGGGCTAATATGATACTATATTATATCTCTACCTTATACACACACGCATATGCATATATAAGTTATTTTAATAATGTACATGTGATAGGCCTGAGGTGATGGATGCTGCTTTTCTAAGGCCTGGCAGATTTGGTCAAATATATTATGCTGGAGTACGAATGCCGATGAATGGAGTTTGATTCTTATGGCACTTGCTCGCAGTAGGTCAATTGCTGCTGATGTTGATTTGGATGCTATTGCGCATAGTGTTGATTGCTCTAATTTGTCCGGCGTTGACCTTTATTATTCGTTGATTGCTCAAAGTGGGATTTAAATAGTAAATCGTAAAGTTCAAATTTTAAATCAAAACAAGATTTAAATCATAAATTGTAGATTCAAGGAATTAATATGTTATTATGTTACAAGATGATCAGCATTTACGGCATCTTATTGGCATTTGCGAAGGTTTGTAATAATTGTTTTTAATGTAAAACATGGCTTCTGAAGTAGAGTATTCTTGAACTGCAGCCAAAAGACCGGTTGGTGAAACTGCTTTGAATGACACTAGTTCAAGGTCACACCAGATAATCAGACTGGTAAGCACAGTGACATGGATATATGATTCCTGAATTCCGTGAAGTTCCATTAATATTGGTTGTGTACATTAGTTTGATCCAGGCAATTGAAAGCAGGTTACGTGACAATTCGGGTTGTGTGAAATCTTTTGTGGCTAATCTAGTGAGTATCTCTGCCTGTTTCATTTTAATATCTCGATGTTGAATTATGATCATGTTATTTATAGAATATAAAATCTGCAGAATTTGGTTGATTTAGCAGGAAGTGAGAGAGTCTCACAAACTCATCCAGATGATGTTAGGTTAAAAGAAGGATCACATATCAATCGCAGCCTGTTGACGCTCCCAACAGTCATAAGGAAACTCAGGTCTTTTTTCCTCCATAAATATGCAACATTAACTATCAACAATTAGTTCTTCTTACTGTGTACATGCTACCCTATTGATGAGCATTTTTCCTGAGCATGCACTACATTAAAAATCTACATATCGCTTCTCCTTACAGGGCTGCAAATAAAAGTTGAAAATTTGAACTGATGAAACCGTACCAGATCACTTTTTCTCTCAGTTCTTATATTTTAGATACAAAAAGATCAACATAAAACGTACCTCAAACAGTAAAAAATAATGTTGAATTCTACCAGATCAATCTTTTACCATTCAGAAGACAAAAAGTTCTCGCTGTTTTCTAGAGTAGTTTCTTGAAATTAACCACAAACGATGCATTTTTATCTCAAACTTTCCCCTCCAGACACAGGGACGGGTGCAATACATTATCATCATCATCATAGTAGTAATAATAATAGTAATAATAATAATAATCATAGTAGTATCACCATATCTAGGAATCCTCTAAGGAGTCTACACTCAGATGAAACAAATACTTATAGTGCTACCACTTAATTTTTCAACAAATTTTGGATTATCTTGTCTTTCAAGAGAATCTATCGCTGCATAGTTTCTTATTTGTATGACAATATGCGTTGTGGAAGAATTATGGATAGGACATTCCAACTCCAAATGGATAGTAACATGTACGAATAGACATGCAATAATATGCAATAATTTAGTTTTTTGTTACATGTAAAAACATCTATCATTAATTATGTATCATTCTTAATGTAAATATTTATCTTATTTGCAGGTGTGTGAAAGAAGAAGATGCTAAAGTTGTGATCTTCATTTTAATGCAAACAATCAAATATGTACTTGTTTTTTTTTAAACCATGCTACTAATTTTTGAGGTTGTGCTTAAAATATTTGCTACTACGTTTTGACGTGTATGAATATTTGGTATGTTTAATGTAATGTGTTACATCTCTATATTTATTATCTTTTATGATTATTATTGTTCCTTTTGATATTGGTATTTAATACTGCAGTTTATTAGTAGGATGTAGAAAATTTTTGAATTGTGAAATTAAATTATAGCATTTCAAAACCGCTATAATATTTAATAGCGCCTAATGGCCGCTATCAAATCTGTTAGTATTAAAGATGCAGACCATAAAAAGCGCTATGGTATTACAAAAAAGCGCTATAAATAATGATGAATGATAGGTCAGTAAGCGCTATAAAATAAGATATTATAGCAGAGTACAAGCGCTATTGTAGCTTACTTTTTATAGCGGTATATTAGAGTTGTGACAAGTCACCGTCTACAATAACCTGTTCGAATACAGCGCTAATAATCCGCTATTACCACTTTCTATAGCGCAATATTAGTGCTATCTTAGAAAAAACAAAAAGTATTTTGTGGCTAATAACGAATTTCATAGCGGGCTAATAGCGCTGTGATATTAATCAATAACGCCTATTTGCCACTATAAAAATAAATAACATAGCACAATATTTGCGCTATGAAATTAACAATTTTTATAGCGCTTTTTTTGTGCTATCTAATGTTGGTTGGTTTTAATCACATGTCGTTATACAACGTTTATCGAACCGCTATAATATCCTTTAATAGCGTTTTTCGAGCGCTATTGTTGGGTCTTTTTGTTGTAGTGAAATAACCATGCCTGTCCTTCATTTATTTTAACTTCATTTTCGTGTGCAGTAGTCCTTGTGTGTTGCTATCTCCAATTTATTTTGGCTCAGTCACGAGAGTAAGTGAAGCATATTAGTAGATCACCAAAATTCAAGCACAGGACTTTCATTTGGGCAAGAAAATGTTTTAAAACTTTGTTATGCATGTCAGTTGGAGTAGTGTGCGTGTAATGGTTACATGTGTGCAAAAATTTGTTGAGTCAAATTCACTGCTTTTATATTTGATTAGCGTGCATGCACAATGACACATCACCGAGCCAGGTTATTTGAAATTTCAATCTCTTGCGTACAAGTTTTGTGCGTGCATATCTAACCTATATTAAATTGTGCGTGCGTGACATGTCCTGACCATTTATCTCTTTCTTTTACATTTGCTTTGTTTACATGCAGGCGCTTAATTAAGTAAATGGCTATATTAATTTGTTTTATAGTTTTCCTAAGCACAAATATGTCCATAACCTTGTTTCAATTCATGTGTGGGCCTCAATACGTGGGTTGTATAATTAGGACCAGGCCTTCGGTAAAATATGTGTATGCGTTTTGTGTTCAAGCATCAAACTTTGGTCCAAAATTTAGTTGCATACGTGAGTTAGGTGTATGCAAGCATTGATTTTGGGGTTCAGAAGTTTGTTGCTTATGGGTGTTTCAAACTCTGTTTTGGGTGAAATCTTTTAAAGGCGTGAATAGAATTTTTCATGTTGCATATGTGTTACGTGCATTTTAGTTTAGCCATGCATTTTAGTTTAGCCAAAGTGTTCAATGTGTTCGTGCATTTTAATGGGTTACGTGCAAATGGGGAGTATAATATTTCCTGACATCATAATTTCCTGTTTGAAAATTTTAGTGTAGACCATTACTAAAATTTGCATTGAACCGGTGTTACGTTGTATAACGTATTTTTGCTCTGTTATTTTTATAACGAATTTTTCTACACCGGTGCTATATTTTTGAAGTGCGGCGTTTAGGTGACATTTTCGATGAATAAAAATTCACTGTTATTTTAACGTTAGTAACCGTTAATTTAAAGTGACTTTTCAAGCGGTTATCCCGCAACGCTGATTTGGTATCCGTTTTACGGTGTTTTGTGAAGCACAATTTCTTTGTCGAAATTGCTATAGATATAGCTGTTTTAATCACGTGTTTTCTAAATCGTTTTAAAATGAAAATTATTTCCAAAATTTTTACTGTTTGCGCTTTCAAAAGAATGAGGAAGCGATTTAAACGTTCCAGTAATATTAAAGACTATGAACCCTTACTTTTGTTGATTCGGTTAATTCTGGACTTATCCGTTTGGGAACGTAAATTGTTAATTATATAAAATATGCAATTTTGCACTTTCAAGGAAATGATGAAGAGAATTAAACGATTTAGTAAAAGTGCGGAGAATGGAACCACACTTTTACTATTTCGGTTAATTCCGGACTCTTTAATTGAAATATTTGTTGTTGTTCGATGATTTTGATGATTTTGTTGGGCTTTCGAGCCACTATGCTGGACATTCGGGTCATATGATGGACCTTCGGGTCAAATACCAGTAGTAGACCTTCGGGTCATATGTTGGACCTTCGGGTCATTAGTTGGGCGCCATAATTATGATGACAGTACTTGGTAGGCTTCGGCCATGTGTTGATGCACGTGTAATGTAGCTTAGACTCGCCATATGATGGGATCGATCCACTTTTATGTTGATTTTTCTAGTTATCTATTTTTGATTTCTAAATTTTGTGAATTGCTGTTTTGAATTCAATTATGAAATTGAAAGTTGATTTTGATGGAGTTTGATGTGATTTCTTTATTTAACTATGTTGATTTCTTATGTTGAATAGTCCCATTCAAGATTATTATTATTTTGCTTTGATGTTGTTTATGATGCATTCACTTCTTAGAATAAATTAGACTATTCTGTTTATTATTTTCTTTTAAATAATACTCGGGTCAGACCGAGTTATTTCAGGGTGATCTCTATCTTTGGTTCTGTAGCAGCTTCAGCTTTTGGGATTCACATCAACTTTTGTCTAGTCCTCGAGGAATACTTTTGGTTTATTAGCCCTCATCTTATGTATGTAATGAGGGATTTTTATATATACATTCGGATCATGTGTACTATCGTTTGTCGTAGCATGTATTCCAGACTTGTCTTCCGCTATATATCTGATACTTCTGTTCTAATGTGATTATACTATCAGTGTTGTTATTATTATGAGTTGTTCTGGATTTTTCTTTAGCCACTGTATTTTCGTTTTAGATTTGGATTGAATAAATCTTTGGGATTAATTTATACAACTCCTAGCGTTGTAATAATCAATACTCGTTTAAGGCATAACTTACGAATGGTCGCTTCTAACAAGCCTTATTCTTCGTAATAACAGACGTTATTCCTTATAATAACCTTTGTTATTGTGGGCATAGAGGTGGGGCGTCACAACAAATGTGTCAACAAAACTCAAATAGGAACCCGAAAAGTGTTAACAATGTGTCTCATACCACACGTTCTCACTAATCGGTTTACTAACCGCTAGCCAACGCCACACTAGAAAGCAGTAAAATATTTGCCTCATCTTATCGGCAAATATGACCCGAAGGTCAATACGATCAGATGGACAAGTCAGGAATTAACCAAAAAGATAAACGCACGTGTCTCATAACATATGTTTTATCTAATCGTATAATTCTCCTTCTCACTCGCTCGAATAGTGCGAAAACATGTATTTTATATAGAAAATAGTTTGTTTGTGAAAACAATCTTTTAAAATAATTTTTCAAAATCGTTTTTGGGAAACAAACTTTAAAATTCCCCTATTATAGAGAATATATAGATTTTGCAGCTTGAAAATAATTTATAAATATTAAAAAATAATTCTTTCAAAAACTAATTTATTTTAAAAATTATTTCAAAATTATTTAGAAAACACATGCTCGAAATCAAGGAAAAACATGGAAAATTCCCAAAAATCGACATTAGAATCCATTTCAAAAACGATTCATTTTGAATCACAGATTCTCAAAAATTTTGGCTAGCCTATTGGAAGGCATCATAGACTTCAAAACAGTTCAGAAAATCACAAATACAAGATGCAAAAGTCAAAAATCGAACGGAAAAAGAAGGTAGAACACAAAAAATGCATAGGCAAAAAAATACCCAGGTCTGAAATCTTCTGCGGGTTCAACTTTAAGACATAATTTTAATAGCTTACTGACGTTTATATGGACTGAAATTTGATATACGGAAAGCAGAACAATTTATCTATGGACTAACGAAGGATTCACTGAATTTCGGTATGAAACGGTAAGTATATGAAATTTCGAACATGGACTCAAGCCATGTTGAATTCCTCCCAGGTCTGAAAACTTTCTCGGGTTTAGGTTACAGACATGAAATTGGTAACCAACGACTTCTGATTGATCTGAAAATTGGTATACACACAGTAGAAAACTTCAACTATCAAACTAAAAAAGGATCGATGAATCCGATAGGAAATGAAAAAGATACGTTGTCTCAAACATGGACTCAAGCCATGTTTGCAGCAGCTCAGAAAACGGAAGTGCCCAGGCCTGAAAATCATCTCGGGTTCAACTTACATGCATGAAATAGAGGACCAAACTGTCTTGGATAGAGCTGAAAATTGGTGTGCATATAGTAGAAAACATTAACTTTCAAATAAAAAAAGAGACGATGAATTTTGATAGGAAATGAATGAGATATTCTATTTCAAACATGGACTCAGGCCTTGTTTGCAGCAACACAGAAAACAGAATGTGTACAGGCAAAAATTTGGATTCGTGTTGATTTTCCAAGAGATTTCAGGTGTCAAATGAATAATAGCTATGAAATTTTGTAGGCTTATACTACAACACATGAATTATCAATAGAAGAAAATCTGGCAGCATTTCATTACTAGAATTGAAAGAAATTGACATGCAAAGAGACAACCAAAAACAGTTTTCACAGCAACAAAAAACTATAGAAAATCCACAATACAGAAGCTAAATTTGTACAATTTTTTGGCATTTGAAGCTTTGCTTCAGCTAGCATTTGTGAGCAGTTAACTCACCTTGCAAATGTTTATGATTAAACTCGGATTTGCAGCTGAAATGTGAGAGCATTTCGCTTGAATTGGCTTCATTTACATGTAAAAGCTCAAAATAGAAGCATGCAAGAAAAGAAAACTCTATTAAAGAAAATCCCATTACACAAATTAGAGATGAGACGAAATATTGTCGTTTTGGGGGTAATTATCCATAGAATTCTCTTTAAATTGATACAAACAACAACTTAATTGAAGGGAAAATAAGGTTTGAGCTTTAGATTTGGAAACATGGTAAGTTTCTTTCTTTTTCTTTCTGATTTTTTGTTTACAGGAGATGAAATGAATGTATAGGGAAGAAGAGATGTTTTCCTTGTTCTGGTTTGTACTTATTAATGGGCCTGGACCCAAACAAAAGATTTAATTAGCCCAAAAGAAAATAAATTATCTCTGAAAACAAACGTACACCTTTGTATTTGATCAAAACACCATATTTTCACCAAGTTTCTTCAAAATAAATTTATGTAAACATATCTACATGTTTAATAAAATAATTTGCAATAGATAAAAAGATAATTTTACTATAAAATTTTTTTATTATAAAAAATTCTCATTTTTAACTAAATAACCAATATACACCAATAATTACATAAAACTTTATTTTTAACCTTAAAAATTACACAAAAATTATTTTCCTATGTAATGAAACATAACAAACCATTTTAACATCATTTTTATAATCAAAACCAATTTTTAAATTAAATTCATCTTTTATTTATAATAAACACATATAAAAATCAAATACTTCCTTCAAAAATTATTAAAAGAAGCATTTGGAAAAGATTACAAGAATTATTGCATTTTAGCTAAATAAAAATCATATTTCATTTAAAATTAAAACAAACACCTAAGATAAAGTTTTAAAACTTTATTTTTCACATTTTATTTTCGAAATCCATTGTTTATTCCGAATGAATAATTTCAATTTCTAATGTTTATTTTTAATTCATAATATTACAGGCAATCGCCAAAACCAAGATTATTACAGACTCCCTTTATAAAAATTGCATCCTCGCAATTTCTAGAGAAGAGCTGCGTTCAACACTATTTATTTCATCAAGAAAAGGAAGATATATAAGCTCAAGTTTAAATTTCTCACCTCAACACAAAGATGATAGAAAGCCAAGACAAGATTGCTCGATTAATTCTATGGTTTCCTAAGTGCTAACATTGGGATTAGCATACCATTGAATTTCTATGAGCAACACATTATGATTTCGAAGGCGTCTTACCTTCAAAACAAGATCATAGATAGGATGTCATACAAATGATTAATGGAGTGAGACTGATTTCTCAGGAGCTTCTCGAATAGAGTTGTGATCTAGTAAAATTTTATCTTGGTTTAAACCAACTAGATAATTGTCGACATGGATTTCCGTATGTCACTATGAAAAGAGCCACACCAACGTTAGATTGACACAATAGAGGTATGAAAACTCAACAAGAGGTAGGTGGTTTCCTCAATACCATCAACCCAAACGATAGTGTAAATGCAAGTCGCAAGATAATTGCACAAAGGCAAGAAAAACTCAAGGAATGGATTTTTATACTTCTATTTCACTTAACAAATATTTTCAAGGGGTTAAAAATCCATTTTCTTCATAATCAAATTCTTAAATCTCAATATTTAGACAATTTAAAAAACCTCTTACACAAATCTAATTTAATCTCCAAACTCTTCGTTTAAAGTAAATAAAATGATTCACTCTCAAATTATACCAAAATATATTTTAGTTTGTAACATATATTTATACTAAACATCAATTCAATTACTTTCACAAAATACGTAGAATACATATGACCATAAAAAAAACAAGTAAATTTCAATTTCAAACCCGCTCTAAAGAAAATAAATTTTGGCCTAGAAAACTACAAAATCATAGAACTCTTGTAAAATAAAAGTTATTCTACTAAGTCTAGTTTTTCTAGCGATATAAAGATCATCAAAATCGGATTCACGGTTTGAAAGTTATGCAAAATTTACTTTCAACTCAAATTTTAGAAACTTATAAGATATAAATGTTTATCCAATTTCAAACCTATTCTAGACTGAGTAAAAGGCAAAATCATTCAATGTGGTAAAAAGAAAATTTATAGCTTTCTAAAAGCTCATCCATTTACAAAAAGTCTGAACTCATTCGGACCGATAAATCTCAACTTTTTCTTGTTTTAGCACAATACTTTCTCAAACCAAATTTCACCTTTCAAATCAATTTAAATTTTGAATTTTTCCCAAACCATTTAATTTAAAGTTATATTTCAAACAAGTTTTTGGCTAAATCATTTATTAAATGATCTTCTTTTTCCTTGGAAAGCTAAGACATACCAAAATAGATCAACTTTATGTAATCAACATAAAAGAAACAGATCATTTATTGGAATAACTTTCCTTACTTTCCAAGATCTAACATCAAAGCAATTAACTAAGAAAACCCATTTTGAAAGGGATAACTATTCTCTTCCATTATCAAGAAATGATTATGTATTATCCCTAAAACAAATTTTTGGGATATATATACACATATAAAGTTTAAAATTAATATCACCATTAAAACGATTATATTACATAAATGGTTCATTTACCAAAACAACTCAAATTCACATTTCCACATTGTGACAAAAGCTAAATTTCCAACTAATTATCAACATAAAACTAATTAAAGTTGATAATTAATTCAAACTTGTTTCCAAAAGAATTTTACAAATTCACGCCAACAATTTTTTTAGTACCACAAAAATTCAAAACAAAACCAGCTCACAAACTCATGCTTAAAAGTTTAAACCTGGCATACTCAATTTCAAAAATTTAAAATAATACAGGGGTATTGCCTCGCCATTGATTTATAGAGGATGACCCCATCGATTGGCTGCAGAGTTGACCTAATGATCTAAACTGCCTCGCCACTCATCCAACCCTCAGTATGGTTCAATGGCTACGCTACATATTCAAAGAAAATTTAATACTCAACCTATATTAATTTATTCCCAAACTATACTTATAAAAACTCAATTTACCGTGTCTGACTTTCTCATCATAGCGTCTAGGAAATTCCTATCGATTATGTTGATCTAGCTTATCGACCAGAATTTTTTAAGCACCTAATGGATGACCCAACACATAAATCTTTTTCTATAAAAAGAAATGCCTCATATATACTTTACAAAATATTATTTGCTTATCATAATAAACAAAATTTAATTTCTTTTAAAAAACAAATCTTCTATTTGAAATATTTGAAAACTCAAATTGTTTCTTACACTCAAAATCAAAGAATACAAGAAGAATTCATCGAGATATTCCTAGAATACTCGATTCAGAAGATTGACGAATAATCTGGAGTGTTCCTCAAACGAACGGTATAATGAGCCACCCATAAGAACTATTTGGATGCGGAAGGCAGTAAGAGGGACGGTATCCTCCATAACACATAGCTGATGAAAATTGGTGCAATGTCAAGCTAAGAAAAGATCCTAGCACCACTCACTAAATCAAATATGTCATGATTCATAAGCAATAGATACTGGTTCTAATGGTGAACTTGTTAAGCTTGCAAAAATGGATGTAAAGCCTAAGAATACCATTAGATCTCTTAATGAAAATGACCGTGGCACCCCATGATAAAGACTGGAATGAATGAATTGCTTGGCTTCACGCTTCAGCAATTACTTCTAGAGTTTCTCATTTCCCCAGTGGCCATCCTCATGGAAGGATGACAAATAGGCTAAGAAACAGGGACGAGGTCAACACGAAACTCAATTGCCTAATTGAGTAGCAAACCCAAAACAGACTCACATATATCAACAAAATTACAATCAACAAGAATTCGTGATACATCGTCACAATCTCGATGCTCAAGACAATCTCGATGCTCAAGAACAAATAAAGATACTTCGAAAGTGTCATCAACATTCTAAAGAAAAAGAGAAACCTAATCATCCAAATTAGGATGTCTAAAATATAGGATCCTTCCATAATATAGGATTGGACTTGATAACAAGAAAGTCAATCCGTCCCCAAAATCACATTAAACTTAAGGTGATGACTAATGTGTAGATTAGTACAGAAAGAAAATCTACAGAGAACAACCTCAATATTGTCACATAACATGCCAAGTATTACGGAGCCCTTAATAGAATTCGCAATCCTCAAGAAATAACAAGATAAGAAACATCCAATGGTATCAACAAACTCCTTCAATACGAATGTGGGTCAAACACCGTACCAAAGAGAACTCGAATACAATAATCAGGATAAGAATTATTCATAGGATAAGAATATCATTAATTCAATTGTGGAATACTATGGAATAAAATATATTCCTTGACATATTCCAAACTTATATCTACCCTATAAGACACGAAAAGGCTGAGGACACAATGATTAAGGGATTTGTAACACTTGCACTATACTTTGATGTACCTTAATATATGTTTCTATTCTGTGTTTATCATATTTTGTTCCGAACTCTGCTCTGATACCAAGCAATGACGTCCCACCCCGAGACCCATATTAACAAAGAGTATTACTAGATA
This sequence comes from Allium cepa, assembly GCA_030765085.1. Lineage (NCBI taxonomy): Eukaryota > Viridiplantae > Streptophyta > Magnoliopsida > Asparagales > Amaryllidaceae > Allium > Allium cepa. Next base: position 308,569,810 of record CM060944.1, on the reverse strand, counting down.
ATACTCTCTGCTAATGCGGAGAATAAGGCTGGTTAGGAGCGACCATCTATAGCTTTGTCTTAAACATCTATTAAATACATCAAGTAATGCTCTAATTTATTTTTCAATCTCATGTGTATCGACATATTCAATAAATGCTTAACACAAAACTATAGTGGCTAACCGATCTATTAAAACAAAATACAACAACAAAATGTACATCACATCACAGAAAAGCAAATAGACACATATATATATACATACACACTAATACATCACCAGTACAATACAAAATGATACATCACAAGTGGTTCAAAGACCACACTATATACAACAAGTCAAAAACATACATATCAAAGTCAAACAAAAAAACCACAACTACACAAAAAAGGGATAAGTTGATATTCAAGGGGAAGCATCACAACTAAATCCAAAAGCAGGCATCTAACCTGAAACAACTCAGTCCGACCCGAGTATATACGGGTCAGTCTGGCTAAAACATCGATTTAGTAAGATAAGTGATATAATGTATAAGGTGATAATACTTCACAAATGAAAAGAAACAATATTAAAAGCATGCCACTACTTCAAATGAGTTAATTCACTAAGCATATATAGTCGTGAAAGAGATAACTCAACTTTAAAAGCAACTAAGCATAAACATGCCTCATATCATCAGCATAATCCCAAAAAAACTATAATGGTGTAGTGAAACCATAACTCCTAAATATGAGAAATCCCTAAATTTAAAACTCGCCATAAATGGAAATCTCAAATATGTTCTTTAAATAGAGAAATCCCAAATCTTGAAAACATGTCACACTGGCAATCACATATATCTCCAAAAAGGAGAGTATAAATGTCAAATAAATGCCAAGTATTTGAAAACCAAAATCTCAAATATAGAATTCGAAAAAGAGTTCAAATTTCCAAAGATGTAATCGCTATATATAATAATATCTCGAACGGCTCAAATGACTAATAATGTAAAAAGGTGACACGCTTGGAAAATCACAAAGAAATCAATGAAATCATGTCAAAGATATGGAACATGCTTATGCACGAAGCCCTTCAATTACTATTCTCTCAAATAAGGTGCCATGTCTCTTAGAAAAACGTCCCAAAGGACAACATCCCAAAGGACAAATACGTCTCTTAGACAAACATTCCAAAGGACAAATACATCATATGAAAAATACATCTCTTAGACAAACATCTCGAAGGAAAAATGACTCGAAGGTCCAGTACTGGAAAATATGTCTCTTAGACAAATGTGTCACAAACTCTTAGACAAGAACCCAAAAAGTGTTAACAGTGTGTCCCATACCACACGTTTACACTACTCAGTGTACTAACCACTAGCCAATGCCACACCAGAAAGCAGTAAAATGTTTGCCTCATCTCATCGGCAAATACAACCCGAAGGTCAAAGCGATCAAACGGACAAGTCAGGAATTAACCAAAGAGATAAATGCATGTGTCCCGTACCATGTGTTTTATCCAATCGTTTAATTCTCCTTCTCATTTGCTCAAACAGTGAAAAAACACGTATTTTATATAGAAAATAGTTTGTTTGTGAAACAATCTTTTAAAATAATTTTTCGAAATCATTTTTGGAAAACAAATTTTAAAATTCCCTTATTATGGAGAATATATAAATTTTATAGCTTAAAAATAATTTATAAATATTATAAAATAATTCTTTCAGAAGCCAGTTTATTTTAAAAATTATTTAAAAAAACCAGTGCTCGAAATCAAGGAAAAAAATTGAAAATTCCCAAAAAAACGACATTCGGATTCATCTAAAAAACGATTCATTTTGAATCACAAATTCTCCAAAATTTTGGCTAGCCTATTGATAGGCATTATAATCTTCAAATTTATTTAGAAATATCACAAATATAAGATGCAGAAGTCAGAAAACAGACGAAAAAAGAAGGCAGAACACAAAAAATGCACATGTAAAAACAATACGCGGTTCTGAAATCTTCTCCGGGTTCCACTTTCATACATAATTGTAATGGCTTACCGACATCTAAATGGTTTGAAATTCGATAAACACAAATCAAAACAAGTTATCTATGAACTGAAGAAAGATTCATTGAATTTCGACATGAAATGGTAAAGATATGAAATTTAAACAATGACCCAGGCCATGTTGAATTCTGCCTAGGTCTGAAAACCCACTCGGATTCAACTTACAGACAAGAAACTGGTGGACAAACGACCTTTGATTGAATTGAAAATTGGTATGCACATCGTAGAAAACTTCTACTTTCAAGTTAAAAAAAGAATCAATGAATTTCGATAGGAAATGCAAAAGATACACTATCTCAAACATGGACTCGAGCCATGTTTGTAGCAGCTCAGAAAACGGAAATATGCCCAGGTCTAAAAACCATCCTGGGTTCAACTTACAGGCATGAAATAAAGGACCATACTATCTCAGATTGAACTGAAAATTGGTATGCACATAGTAGAAAACTCGAACTTTCAATAAAAAAGAATCGACGAATTACTATATGAAATGAAAGAGACATGTCGTCTCAAACATAGACTCAGGCCATGTTTGTAGCAACTCAGAAAATAGTGTATATAGGCAAAAATCTTGGTTTGTATTGATTTTCCAGGATAGTTTTCTGGTGTGAAACGAATAAATTCAGCTATGAAATTTTGCAGACATATACTAAAACACATGGACTATCAATAGAAGAAAATCTGGCAGCATTTCATTATCGAAATTGAAATAAATTGATATGCAAAGAGACAACCTAAAACGGTTTTCACATAAATAAAAGAACTATAGAAAAAAATCACAATACAGAAATTAAATTTGTATAGATTTTGGCATTTGATGCTTTACTTTAGCTAGCATTTATTAGCAGTTAACTCACCTTGCAATTGTTGAAGATTAAACTCGGATTTGCAACTGAAAGGTGGGAGCTTGTTGCTTGAATTGGCTTCAAATACCTGTAAAAGCTCAAAATAGAAACATGCAAGAGAATAAAACTCTATTACGGACAGACCCATTACACAAATTAGAGATTTGATGAAATATGCTATTTTAGGAGTGATTACCTGTAGAATTCTTTTTGAATTGGTACAAACAACAATTTAATTGAAGAGAAAAATGAGGTTTGAGCTTTAGATTTGGAAATAGGGTAAGTTTCTTTCTTTTTCTTTCTGATTTTTGGTTTATAGGAGATGAAATGAACGTACAGGGAAGAAGAGATGATTTATACTAAATAATGGGCTTGGACCCAAAAAAAAGATTTAATTAGCCCAAAAGAAAATAAATTATCTCTAAAGACAAATATACACCTATGCAATTGATCAAAACACCATATTTTCACCAAGTTTCTGCAACGTAAATTTATGTAAACATATCTACAATTTTAATAAAATATTTTACAACATATAAAAAGATAATTTTACTATAAAATATTTTTATTATTAAAAATTCTCATTTTTAAACAAATAACTAATATTCACTAATATTTACATAAAACATCATTTTTAACCATAAAAATTACAGAAAATTTATTTTCCTGTGTAATAAAATATAACAAATTGTTTTAAGATCATTTTTATAATCAAAACCTATTTTTAAATCAAATTCATATTTTATTTATAATAAACACATACAAAAATGTAATACTTCCTTTAAAAATTACTAAAAGAAGCTTTGGCAATACTTACAAAAATTATTGCATTTTAGCTAAGTAAAAAAATAATAACATTAATTATTAATATAAACAACCAAGACATTTTATTTTCTAAATCCATTGTTTATTCCAAATAAACAATTTAAATTTCCACTGTTTATTTTTAATTCACAATATTGAATTATAACTACCATTATAATTTAATATTTATAGGTAATCACCAAAACCAAGGTTATTACAGACTCCTCCTATAAAAATTGCATCCTCACAATTTCTAGAGAAGAGCTATATTAAACACTACTTATTTCATCAAGTAAAGGAAGATAGATAAGCTCGAGTTCAAAATTTCTTACCCCAATACAAAAAGATAGAAAGTCAAGATAAGATCGCTCGATTAAATCTATGGTTCCCAAGTGCAATTATTAGGATTAGCGGACCATTGAATTTCTACGAGCAATACGTCATGATTTCAAAGGCGTCTTACCTTCGAAACAAGATCACAGACAAGATGCCATAAAAATGATCAATAGAGTGAGATTAATTCCTTAGGAGCTTCTCGAATAGAGTCAGGATATAGTAAAATTTTATCCTGGTTTCAACCAATTAGATAATTATCGACACGACTTTCCATATGTCACTATGGAAAGAGCCACACCAATGCTAGATTGACACAATAGAGGTAAGAAAACTCAATAAGAGGCAGGTGGTTTCCTCAATACCACCAACCCAAACAACCAAACGACTGCGTAAATGCAAGTCGCCAGATAATTGCACAAACACAAGACAAACTCAAGGAATGGATTTTTATATTCCTATTTCACTGAACAAATATTTTCAAGGATTTAAAATCAATTTTCTTTATAATCAAATCCTCAAATCTCAATATTTAGAAATTTTCAAAACCTCTGACATAAATCTAATTTAATTTCCAAGCCCTTCATTTAAAGTGACTAAAATGTTTCACTCTAAAATTCTACCAAAATATATTTCAGTTTGAAACATATATTTATACTAGACATCAATTCAATTACATTCACAAAATAGGTAGAATACATATGATCATAAAGAAAACAAGTAAATTTCAATTTCAAATCTATTGCATAGAAAACCAATTTTAACCTAGAAAACGACAAAATCAGAGAACTCTTATAATATAAAAGCTATTCTACAGAGTCTAAGCATTCCAGCGATATAAGGATTATCAAAATCTGATTTACAGTTAAAAGTTATCCGAAATTTACTCTCAGCTCAAATTTCAGAAACTTATAAGACAGAAATGTTTATTCACTTTTGAACCTATTCTAGACTGAATAAAAAGCAAAATCTTCCAATATGGTAAAACAAAATTTTAACTAAATACATTTATAATGATAAAACAACATCATTGACTAACTCCTGATCAATCTCGATTCGTTTCAATATGAACAAAAATTCAACTTTTTCTGTTTTTCTGTTAAATCAAAAAATAAAATAATTCGAATTCTATAAGGTTGACTAAAAAAGAAATTAACCTTTTTTTTATAATTGCGAATTATTTCTGATTCAAATCATTCAAAAAACGATGTCATTTTCTTGTTCCTGAATGGACCCTTTACCCGAATTATGTGAAGCCAGTAAGCAAACAAAAAATGAAAATTTGTATCTTTCTAAAAGCTCTTCCATAAACAAAAAGTTTGAACTCATTCGGAGTTATAAATCTCAAATTATTGTTGTTTTAGCACAAAACTTTCTCAAACCAAATTTCACATTTCAAATCAGTTTAAATTTTGAAATTTTTCCAAACCATTTAATCAAGTTATATTTCTAACAATCTTTTTGCTAAATCATTTATTAAATGATCTTCTTTTTCCCTAGAAAGCTAAGACATACCAAAATATGATCAATTTTATGTAATCAACATAAAAGAGGCAATTCATTTATTGGAATAACTTGCCTAACTTTCCAAAATCTAACATCAAAGCAATTATCTAAGAAAACCCATTTCAAAAGAGATGACTAATCTCTTCCATTATCAAGAAATGATTGTGGATTATCGCAAAATTTTTTTTTTTGGGATATATATATATAAAGTATAAAATTAATCTCACCATTAAAATGATTATATTACATAAATGTTTCATTTATCAAAACAACTCAAATTGACATTTCCACTTTGTCACAAAAATTAAATTTCCAACTAATTATCAATATAAAACTAATTAAAGTTGATAATAAATTCAAACTTGTTTCCCAAAGAATTTTTCAAATTCACACCATAACTTTTTTAATACAACCAAAATTCAAAACAAAACTAGCTCACAAACTCATGCATAAAAGTTTAAAACTAGCATACTCAATTTCAAAAATTCAAAATGACACAAGGTTATTGCCTAGCCATTGATTTATAGCGAATGGCCCCATCGGTTGGCTGCAGAGTTGACCCCATGATCAAAATTGTCTCGCCACTCATCCGACACTAAGCATGGTTCAATGACTGTGTTACATATTCAAATAAAATTTAATACTCAACCCATATTAATTTATTACCAAACTTTACTTATTGAAACACAATTTACCATGTCTGGCTGTGTCATCACAGCGTTTAGAAAATTCCGATCGATAATGTTGATCAGGCGTATTGACCAGAATTCTTAAAGATCTTGATTGACAACCCAACACATAAATCATTTTCTATAAAAAGAAATGCCTCGTATATACTTTACATAATATTATTTGCTTATCATAATAAACAAAATTTAATTTCTCTTAAAAAACAATGTGATGACCAATGCGATGACCAATGTGCAAATTAGCACAGAAAGAAAATCTACAAAGAACAACCTCAATATTGTTATATAACATGCGAATTATTACGGATCCCCCTTAATAGAATTCGCAATCCTCAAGAAATAACAAGATATGAAACATCCAATGGTATCAACAAACTCCTTCGATACGAATATGGGTCAAACACCCGTATCAAAGAGAACTAGAATACAATAATCATGATAAGGATTATTCATAGGATAAGATATCATTAATTCAATTATGGAATACTACGGTAAAATATATTCTTAGGCATATTCCAAACTTATATCTACCCTATAGTACACAAAAAAGCCGAGGGCACAATGACTAAGGGATTTGTAACACTTGTACTATACTTTGATGTACCGTAATATATGTTTTTGTTCTGTGTTTATCATGTTTTGTTTTGAACTCCACTCTGATACCAAGCTCTGACACCCCAGCCCGAGACCTACATTAACAAAGAGTATTACTGGGTAATAATGTCTACTAATGTGGAGAATAGGGATGGTTAGGAGCGACTATCTATAGCTTTGTCTTAAACATCTATTAAATACGTCAATTAATGCTTTAATTTTTTTCAATCTCTAGTGGATCGACATTCTCAATAATGCTTAGCACAAACTATAGTGGCTAACAAATCTATCAGAACAAAATACAATAACAAAATGTATATCACATCACAAAACCACAAACATGCGCGCGCACACACACACACACACACATATATACACTGATACGTCACCAGTACAATACAAAATGATACATCACAAGTGGTTCGAAGACCATACTATATACAACAAGTTAAAAATATAAATATCAGAGTCAAACAAAAGACTACAGCTACACAAAAATGCATAAGCTGATATCCAAGCAGAAGCATCAAAGCTAAGTCCAAAAGCAGGTTTCTGACCTGAAACAACTTGGTCTGACCCGAGTATAAAATACATGGGTAAGTCTAGCTAAAATATCAGTTTAGCAAGATAAGCGATTATATGAAGCATAAGGTATAGGGTGATACTTCTTCACAAATGAGAAGAAACAATAGTAAAAGCATGCCACTACTTCAAATGAGTTAATTCAGTAAGCATATATAGTCGCGAAAGAGATAACTCAACATTAAAAGCAACTTACCATAAACAAGCCTCATATCATTGGCATAATCCCAAAACAACTATAATGGTCTAGAGAAACCATAATTCCTACATAGGAGAAATCCCGAAAATTAAAACACACCATAAATGGAAATCTCAAATACATTCTTAAAATAGAGAAATCCCAAATCTGGAAAATGCACCATAATGGAAATCACATACTCCTAAAAAGGATAGTATAAATGTCAAATAAATGCCAAGTTTTGGCAAACCCAAATCTCAAAATATAGAACTCGAAAAAGAGTTCAAATCACCAAGGATGTAATCGCCATATATATATAATATCTCGAACGGCTCAAATGGCCAATAATGTAGAAAGGCGATACGCTTGGAAAATCACAAAGAAATCAATGAAATCATCTCAAAGATATGGAACAGCTTATGGACGAAGCCCTCCAAGTACTGTTCTCTCAAATAAGGCACCATATCTCTTAGACAAATGTCCCAAAGGACAACATCCCGAAGGACAAATGCGTCTCTTAGACAAACATCCCGAAGGACAAATGACCCGAAGGTCTAGTATTAACAAATACGTCTCTTAGACAAATGTGTCACAAACTCTTAGACAGGAACCCAAAAAGTGTTAACAATGTGTTCCATACAACACATTCTCACTACTCGATTTACTAACCGCTAGCTAATGCCACACCAGAAAGCAGTAAAATGTTTGCCTCATCTCATTGGCAAATACAACCCGAAGGTCAAAACGATCAAACAGACAAGTCAGGAATTAATTGAAAAGATAAACACATGTATTGCATACCATGTGTTTACCCAATCATTTAATCCTCCTTCTTATTCCCTCGAATAGTGAAAAAACGTGTATTTTATAAAGAAAATAGTTCGCTTGTGAAAATAAGCATTTAAAACAATTTTCGAAATCATTTTTGGAAAACAAACTTTAAAATTCCCTTATTATTTAGAATGTATAGATTTTATAGCTTGAAAATAATTTATAAATATATATAATAATTCCTCAAAAAGCCAATTTATTTTAAAATTTATTTCAAAATTATTATAAAAGCCCATGCTCAAAATCAAGGAAAAATATTGAAAATTCCCAAAAACCGATATTCGAATTCATCTAAAAAGGATTTATTTTGAACCACAAATTCTCCAAAATTTTGGCTAATTGGTCGATAGGCATCATAGCCTTCAAAATAGTTTAGAAATATCATAAATACAAGATGTAGAAGTCGGAAATCGGATGGAAAAAGAAGGAAAAACACAAAAAAAATTGCACAGGCAAAAACTATACCCAGGTCTAAAATCTTATCTGGGTTCAACTTTCAAACATAATTTGAATGGCTTAGCGACCTCAGAATGGTCTGAAATTTGATATGCGCAAAGCAGACCAATTAACCTATTAACTAGAAAAAGATTCACTAAATTCCAACATGAAATGGTAAAGATATGAAATTTCAAACATGGACTCAGGCCATGTTGAATTCTGCATAGGTTTGAAATTTCTCTAGGGTTAACTTACAGACATTAAACAGGTGACCAAACGACCTCTGATTGAATAGAAAATTGGTATTCATATAATGGAAAACTTCAACTTTCAAATAAAAAAGAATCAGTGAATTCCTTCAGGAAATGAAAATGATGCGTTGTCTCAGACATTGAGTCAGACCATGTTTGCAACAGCTTAGAAAACAGAAATGTGCCCAGGCCTGAAAACCATCTCAGGTTTATCTTACAAGCATGAAACAAAGGACCAAACAACCTCAGTTTGAATTGATAGTCGATATGCAAATTGTAGAAAACTTTATCTTTCAAATAATAAAAGAATCAATGAATTCCGATAGGAAATGAAAGAGATATGCAGTCTCAAACATGGACTCAAGCTATGTTTGCAGCAACTCGGAAAACAGAAATTTGTACAAGCAAAAATCTAGGTTCGTATTGATTTTCCATGACAGTTTTCAAGTATCAAACGAATGAATTCGGCTACGAAATTTTGCAGGCATATGCTACTACACATGAGCTATCAACAGAAGAAAATCCGACAGCATTTCGTTATCGGAATAAAAAAAATAGACATGCAAAGAGACAACCCGAAACAGTTTTCACAGTAATAAAACAACTATAGAAAAAACAATAGAGAAGCTAAATTTGTACATATTTTTGGCATTTGAAGATTTACTTCAACTAGCATTTGTGAGAAGTTAAATCACGTTGCAATTGTTGAAGATTAAACTCAGATTTGTAGCTGAAAGGTGAGAGCTTGTTGCTTGAATTGGCTTAAAATACCTGTAAAAGCTCAAAATAGCAACATGCAAGAGAAGAAAACTCGGTTACAAACAAACCAATTACATAAATTAGAGATTTGATGAAATATTGTTGTTTTTGAAGTGATTACCTGTAGAATTCTCTTTAATTTGATACGAACAACAATTTAATTGAACAGAAAATGAGATTTAAGCTTTAGATTTGAAAATAGGGTAAGTTTCTTTCTTTTTCTTCCTAATTTTTGTTTTATAGGAGATGAAATAAACGTATAGGAAGTAGAGATGTTTTCCTTGTTCTGGTTTGTACTAATTAATGGGCTTAGACCCAAACAAAAGATTTAATTAGCCTAAAAGAAAACAAATTATCTCTAAAAATAAATATACACCTATGTAGTTGATCAAAACACCATATTTTCACCAAGTTTCTTCAAAATAAATTTATGTAAACATATCTACATATTTAATATAAAATTTTGCAATATATAAAATGATAATTTTACTATAAAAATATTTTTATTATCAAAAATTATCATTTTTAAATAAATAACCAATATTCACCTATATTTACATAAAACATCATTTTTAACTCTTAAAATTACACAAAAATTATTTTCCTGTGTAATAAAATATGCAAATCATTTTAACATCATTTTTATAATCAAGACCTATTTTTAAATCAAACTCATCTTTTATTTATAATAAACAAATAAAAAAATCAAATACTTCCTTTAAAGATTATTAAAAGAAGCATTTGGCTATAATTACAAGAATGATTATATTTTCACTAAGTAAAAGAATCATTCACATCAATACAGACACCCAAGATAAAGTTTTAAAACTTTATTTTATTTTCACATTTTATTTTCAAAATCCATTGTTTCTTCCAAATAAACAATTTAAATCTCCAATTTTTATTTTTTATTCACAATATTAAATTAAACTACAGGTAATCACCAAAAACGGCGTTGTTACACATCTGGTTTTTTCACGAACACCACAACCACTCCCTAAGGTGAACTGCTTGGTCTAACAAAATTCCTTCCTTTTAGATCCACAAGCTGCACCTTCAATTACTTCATATTGGTCGTTGTCATCCTGCTAGGTGGTCTACTCAAAGATTCGGCTCCTCGTATAAGATCTATCCAAAACTCAATAGCTCATTTTGGTGGTAGTCCTTTGACCGGCTCAAAGACATCTGCAAAATCTCTTGCTACTCGAACCTGACCTAACTCTTCTCCTACATCCATAGCACTTAACAAAGCACAACTACTCCGATCAGAATTCTCCACCGACAGTATAATTCGTTTATGACTATCCGGGTGCCTTTTTGATATTTCCCTATTTTAGCAAAATATCATAACCTCGTACTTGCCCTACCAATCCATACCCAAAATGATTCTGAAATCTGCGAAATAAAAAACACACAGACTACATGCAAACTTTTGTCCATACAAATCAAGTTCTAACTAGTGACATCTCGTCTCTAGAGTTGCTAAGCCTCCTAACGGATTCTCAACTCTTAAGGAAGTAACAAGGTATGTGGGTTCTAAGCATAACCTATCAACCAAACACTGAGATATAAATGAATGCGATGCACCTGTATCAACTAGTACCCTAACTGGTATGCTTTGAATCAAAAGCGTACATTCCATCACAGTCTTCCCATTTTCAGCTGCAATTGGTCTAGCAGATGATGGTCCAACAGTAAAAAAATTTCCTTTGTCCGCCATAACTGGTTCTAGGCACTGATTCTTATAATGCCTAACTTGGTCACATTTATAGCACTTCACATTCTTTTTTTTTTACAGCCTTCTTCCCTTTGCCTGACCGGCACTCAAGAGCATAATGGCCTTTCTTGTCACACTTGAAGCAAACTAACTTAGCCTCTGCCTTCTTGGCAACTTCCCCTTCTGGGCTCCCTTCTTCTTATAAAACTTTCTCTACTTTCCCAGAGAACCCTGGGTTTTAACCGGATTTTCTCTCGCACAAATAATAAGCATCTCCTCATGTCATATTGCTATCTTTGCAACTACATTGCAAGGATCATGGAGATGTATTAGGGTCGCCCTAACAATCTCGGGCCTCAATCCCCGAATGAACCTCTCATTCCTCTTAATGATGGTGTCTATAATTACATACCCATACCAGGACGACTCATTAAGCTTAGTAGCATATTCGATTACTGACATCTCCCCTTGCACAAAATCCATAAATGTTCTCATCAACATTGACATAGAAACTTCAGTAAAAGCCTCTGTCCAAATCTCCTTTGGAATTCTTCCTAGGTCAACTCTTCTTTCGAAACTCCGGTAGTAACATTATTCCACAAATACAGCGCCGCCCCTTGTAACTTCGTGGTGGCCAGCCTCCTCTTCTGCACATTATCCAAACCCAAATCAGTAATGATTCTCTCATAATGCAATAACTAATTCTCAACTTCTGTAGCATCCTCCATTCCCATAAAGTACTTCCCATCAAGACTAGTATAGTCTCTGCTTAACTTAGCATAGTTATTCCTAAATGCGGCCACAGGATTAGCTCCTCCTACATTCCTACCAACTCCGTAGTAGCTCCTGCTTGCATCAGATCGACAAAGAACTGACACATCACCCCCATATATACTGGTGGATTTCCAACACTCACATTAGGATCAGCATTTTAGGTAGCATTAGCCTGTCGGGCTAGGTTCCTCCTGGTGGCTCAAACATTTCTATTGGTTGTGGTGCTTCCTTCATTGAGGTTTCCTCTTCTATTTCCTGCCTTTATATTTGCTTTCTCTTAAATCTGCATACGTGCCTTAGCAAGATATAAAAGAACGGTCTAAGAGAGAGGGGAATACGTACTTATATATATATATATATATATATATCAAATACAAGTATGTTACTATAGCATTATTCCGAACCCCATTCTTATTTTTCTGATTCATTGGATTACGTTTTGGAAAATCTTTTAGGTTTAAATTTATTTTAAGTTTCATAAACCTATGCTCTGATACTAACTTATTACATCCCCACATGGAGGCCCAAAACTAACGTCTACGGGTTCTACAGTCTTCCTTAGTTATTATTCCTCGAAGACCAAATATGGTAATATTAGATGCATTGATATAACAGAAAAACATGGATATAGCAATTTTTAAAAATCATTAAATAACTTTCACATTCCATTTCAAATCATTTCAACATTCATTACATAATTCCATATTCGAGAATCATGTTCAGAGAAAATATAGTTATTACAACATATGCCAAGAGCGACATATGAAGATGCCCTCTTGGATGATCAGAGTATATAACTAGGCAATTGAATAATTTTTATTTTACAACAAAATATGGTGGAATCAAAATAGAAAGAACTCTAAATAGTTATCATGTCTCCAGCACGTCTCTGAAAACTTATTCGTCTAAAGAGGTGCCTGAAAACTTCAACTCTCAAACCACTCAAATTTAATTGAGTACTTGAGAGTTTAATGGGAAAACATAAACTTCTAACCAAACATAAAGCCTAGTATGAATAATAATCTACCATCTCAGCCCATTTAGATATCTAGTGAGACACGCCGCATAGCGGAATGGTTTTCCCTCCACTAATATCTTATCCAAATCTTTATAAAAACCATATATCTTTCTCATGCATCCACAATGGTTAAAACATAACAATTCAAAATATTATAATGATATGCAAACAGATAAATCAATTCTAGATTACCCATCCTCATTCTTTTTGACTATCTATCTCATTTATAGTTTCTAGGGTCACTATTAACCTAATAGTTTTCATTGGCTAACCAAACTTGTTTAATGTTTATAGAGTCCCTGTCAGGTTTTATAGTTTTGATGGGATCGCTAAGAACCTATTGGCCTGTAACAATCTTGGTCTCGAGATTACCTTCAATATTGAATCATAATGATAATTATAATTTAATATTGTAAATTAAATTAAAACTGGAGAAATTGAATTGTTTATTGAGAATAAACAATGAATTTTGGAATTTAAAATGAGAAAATGAAATTCCAAGCTTTTTTTACTTTGTTTGGAGTGATAATAAATGGAGTATATGCTTTAAATAATGAAAATGATTTAATTTTAGAGAAAATGAGATAATTATATTAATTATTGCACATTTACTTCTTTTAATATTTTAAAAGTTGTATGTAATTTTAAAAGGTGGTTTATTGAAATAAAATATGGAAAATGGTTTAAAAATAAGTTTTGGCCATACATTATGTTTGGAAATGGTTTGAAATATTTTTCTAAGTGAGAAAATAAATTTTATGGAATTTTAGAAGTTAAAAACAATGTTTTATTCATTTATTTGAGTAAATGGTGTATTTTTGTTAAATTAAGGATTTCAATAATAAAAATATTATAAAAATGTAAATTAGCCTTTTTATATGACAGAAAATGGTGTATTTTGCATGTCTACAAGTTTTCACATTTTTCTTATGTGTAAATGTGAAGAAAATGAATTTTATTTTTGTTTATATGTCATATGCACACATATTTGGGTTAAGTATTGATTTTAATCTTAAGACACCTTATTTTCTTTTTAATTTGGGTCCAATTCAACCCATTACTTGACTAAGCCTAGTTTGAAGGAGAAAAGGAGTTGTTTTACATTCATTTGCATACCTCCTTCTTCTTCCTTCAGCTGAAAAGAAAAACACAGTAAATAAAATTCTCAAATTGCAAAACCAACCTCAAATCTTAGATTAAACTCACCAAATTCAAGTCTTTTTGTGAGTTAGTGATAAATCTAAGGTAATCCCCTCCAAACTACTGAATTTCATCACCAAATTCTCATTATAATAAGAAGTTTTCTAATTTTTACTGTATATTGTTTTGCATGTTCTTCATTTTGTTTCTATAGGTTCCAAAGGTTTGTAATCTAGCTAAAAGCTTCCACTTTTCATCAAAAATCTGAGCATTTGCAGCAAATCAGCAAGTTGAGTTGTATAAACTCACAAACTAGCCAAAACGAAAGTGCCAGTGCTTGAATTTATAAAAAAATTGTCTTTGTTTGAAGTTTCCTTTAGTGAATATTTTGCTTCTTTATATCCAGTTTATGTTGCATCTTTGAATCCTTATATCTTGTGATTCCGGCAACGAAATACTACCAGATTTCTTACATTTGGTAGCTTTCATGTTGAATTCCATCTTTTTAAGTTTTGGTTGTATTTTATTGTCTTTTGATATGCTAAAATCTTGCTGGAATCAGTTTGCAAGCAAAAATTGAACTGGAAAAAGTTTGTATGCTAGGTCGAATGCCACACCTCCTTGGGTCGACCTGATTGTCAATGCAGAGGCTCCTAGGTGACTGTACAGTCAACCTAGGGACCAAGGAGGTCGACCACAGGTTCGACCTGGCAAAGGAAATTTTTTGCCTTGCCTCTTCTTTTGTTTCGATAATTTTTGGCTTCTTTTGCTCCATTTCCTGGTTAGATTTCATGATGTTTTTGATCGCTTTGAAGGCCAAGATATCTATCAACAGACTAAACAAATTTTGGGGATCTGAAAACTCAAATTTTGGATTATTTGAATTTAATTTGAATTTAAATTCGAATATTGGTTTGGATGAATTTCCTTGTTTTATTTCATTTTCGAGCACGGTTTCTCCAAATCGTTTTGAAATGATTTTTAAAATTAATAGGCATTTCAAAATAATTATTATATAATATTTTAAAGTATTTTAAAGTATGAAATTTATTTATTTTCTATAATGAGGGAAAATTTTAAATAGGGTTTTTAAATTGATTTCGAAAATTAGTTTTAAAAGCTTATTTTTCAAAGTGAATTATTTTATAAATTACACGTTTTTGCACATTTTGAGCGAATGAGAAGGAGATTTAAATGGTTTGGAAAAAAAAAGTATGGGACATGTACGTTTATCTTATCGGTTAATTCCCACTTGTCCGTTTGATCGTTTTGACCTTCGGGTCGAGTTTACCAGTGAGATGAGGTAAACTTTTTACTGATTTGAGTGTGAAATTTACTAGCAATTAGTAAACCATTTAGTGCGAACGTATAGTATGAGACACACGTTAACACTGTTTGGGTTCCTATCCGAAAGTTTATGGCACATTTGTCTAAGAGACGTATTAGCCAATACTGGACCTTTGGGTCATTTATCCTTTGGGACATTTGTCTAAGAGACGTATTTGTCCATTGCGATGTATTTTTCCTTCGAGATGTTGTCCTTTAGGATGTTTGTTTAAGAGACATATTTATTTGTCCTTCAGGACACTTTTGGGAGACATGGAACCTTATATTGAGAAAACGGTACTTGGCGTGCTTCATCCATAAGTGTTAGGAAATCAATTCTATGGTTTTGATGAAAACAACTATACAATGGAAATCAAATATGCATATATATTTCTATTCACAAGTAAGAATCACTAAAGAGACAAGAAGAAGACTCAAAGAACATATCAAGAAGCTACAAGTCGATAGAATCAAAAGAGCAATGACACAAATACAAGAAAAGCAACATGCAGAAGATCCAACGTCTTGGTGCACTAGCCAGACATCAAAATGAATCCTCTGTATCACAAACCAGACAGAATCAGACGTCTGGTTAATGTTCTCAGACGTCTGAAAAGCTACCATATTCAAAACAATATAGCGTCAGACGTCTGAGACTTATTGCAAACATTTGAAATTGAACTCGGGTGTTGACATTCAAATTACAACTACTACAATTGAAAAGACACTTTCGCTCCCCTTTGCTGCAACTCTTCATCACCATCAGAAGCGACCATAGAACACTTGTTAATGGATGCAACTACTCAAGGAATCTCTCTACCGCTATAAATAGCATCAACAATCCAAGAGAAGATTTCACCTTACTTACTTGTGCTCTTTACTCTTATACTCTGATATATTCTTGATCTCTAGCAATCATATATTTGCATTCCACTTTTCCATATATATATATATATATAACTCTTCAATCAACATCTTCTAGATATATATATATATATATATATATATATATATATATATATATTGGAAGCATTTGTACTTATAGTCAATATTCTTGTTATAGAACACACACTTGACAAGAGCAAGCTTTTATAACCCAGCCTATTCCTCCGGACATATTGAGGGTGTTTGATATTCGAATTCCATAGAGGAGCTTCGGGACTGGACGTAGGATGGAAGGTCCGAACTATTATAAAATCTTGGTGTGCTTTGTTTATATTTTACTAGATTAATTATATATTAGTAACGTCATATAGTCAGTCATATATACTTGCATATACACTACACGATCCATCATATAGACTTTCAATTGGTATCAGAGCAAGGTTTGATCAAAGAATAGTAACACGTTTTTGAATCACTTTAATATGGCAAGTATTTTTCAAGAAGGAAAATCCACAGCACGACCCCCACTTTTTAATGGCTCTAACTATGCATGTTGGTCAACACATATGAGAATTTTTATGGAAGCTAATGGTCTAGAAATTTGGTCAGCCACAAAAGATAAATATGAAGCACCTACTACTGCTATGAACACATGGACCGATGCACAACAGACCTTAGCATCAAACAATGCTAAAGCTATGAACATTTTTTTTTTTTTTTTTGGCAAGGCCGACGGTTTTATAGTGGACCGACCACTTTTATTACGAACGTAATAAAGTTGAAGTACAGGAGAAAGGTAGAGACACCTTTGCTACTATGATAGAATGAAAAATAATACAGAACTGGAGTGTGACAGACACGTCACAACTACAAATATAAATAACTAGACTAGTTCTCCTCCGAAGAGGAAGAATCACCAACACGCTCATCAACCTCTGAAGCATCCAGAGAACTACACCCTTGATGTCCAAAAAAGGGGCGGAAACGAAGTGCAAGGGAGGGAACAAAACAGTCAACATCAACAGAGTGAATAAAAGATCGATCCCATGCAGTATCAGTAAGTAAAACAGTATTAATCTCAGAGTACGAACCATCCAAATCAAGGACCATAGAGTCTCCAGAAATTTTGTAGTAAAGGCATCGAAGGTCCAACGGATCATTAGAAACATATCTAAAGTAGGAAACGTCCACGGGGTTGAATCTCATAGCAGAATGGCTGTCAACCCAACAATGCTCAGTCTCGGCCCAGACTATTAGAGGCGGAGAGAGGATAGGCTCAGCGGACAGAACAGAAGGAACTGCAGCAGGAATAGGAGACACAGGCCGCTCATCAGGGACAGTAGCAACTTTGGGAATCCATTGCCTAAGCGGAGGCTTAGGAAGAGGGATCTTAGGCGCAGCAGCAGCGACAGAAGAGTGCTTGCAGGCAGAGACAACATGGCCAAAAGAGTGACAGGAGGTACAGATGTCAGGGACCCAACCATAACGAACACGAACTTCCACCACGTGACCAATAGCAAGCTGGACAGGAATGGAGGATGGAAGTGGTCTATGGGGAGAAATCTCAATCAGCGCCTTGGCGTAAACAAGCTTATCTCGTGCAACAGTATTAGAGTCAAAACAGATCAATTTTCCAACATTGCATGCTAGCCAATTCAAACCACGTAGCGGTTGAAGTGCAGAGGGGATTTGGGAGAAATAAACCCAAACAGGGATAGATAAAACCTGTTCACGAGCACTAGCAACCGTCGCAGACCAGGGCGTTATAATGAAGGGTTGACCATCAAAGAAGGAAGGCTCAGACTCCAGAACACGGCTTCGTTCCTCAGGGGAGGAGAACAAAAGGTAGTACATAGAATCAACCAACTTAACTCTAAGACCACCCTGAAGTCTCCAAGCCCTACGACAAACAGAAACCACATCACGAAGACGATGATTAGGGTCCAAAAAGAATCCTACAACGTATTCAGACCAAAAGTCCAAACCAGCTTGCATTACACAGGGGGGAGGGATCATAACTCCGTTTTCCTCAACTATTACGAAATCAACTGGCTCATAAACACCCGCATTACGGGGCTTGGATGTAAAGAGGGAAGACCATGTTTTAGGAACAGACTTGCTAGGGGCAGCAGGGCGACACGCCACAGTACCCAATGCATCCACAGGGACGGGTCTCTGGTCTACACAGAGAGAATTGGAAGCAAGCAAATTAACGCCAGTAGATAAAACAGTGGGAACAATACCAACATTATCACTAGCATTCTGTCGAACAGTTGGAGTGCCACTGTCAACACCAAAAACAACGTTAGCAATTGAGGCCAGAGGAGCATCAGAGCTTGCATCTACATTAACATTGCCCAATATTACAGAATCCATATCAGGAAGATTCAGATTGCAACTGGGATTAATAACAACATTCACATTGGAACCAGTACTAGGGGGAAGAAACGATGCAGACGGAACAGCAGTAGCATCATTCGAACAACTGGGGGAAGTTGTAGACCGTAAGGACGCAGAGAGTGGAGGGAATTCGTGGGACGAGAGGAGGTCAGGACGAGCAGCTACTACAGAAGCCATGACACGATAACGACGACCGGAGCGTGAAGAAGAGGAGGAGGGTAGACGCTGAGGGGAAGAGGGCATGAGGGGGACGGAGAGAAGAGATTGCGGTGATGAAGAAGACCAGAAAACGCGAGAAGCACAAAACTGCTGGAGTCACAAACCTAATCGCCAGGAGCCATTTAAAATTATGTTGTGATTTGGAAGTGATTTTGCTATGAACATTTTATTTTGCTCTCTAGATAAAAATGAATTTTCGCATGTCATGTTATGCACAACTGCATTTGACATTTGGCGTACGTTACAAATTATACACGAAGGTACAACAAAGGTCAAACAAACTAATATTTCAATTTTGAAAAACCAATTCTCGTCATTTAAAATGGAGCAAAATGAAACTATTGTTGACATGTATTCTAGATTTCAAACTATCCAACATAATCTTATGGCATTAGGAGTAAAGTTTATTGATTTTGATTTAGTTTCTCGAATACTCAACTCTTTAACATCGGATTGGGAAAGGAAGGTATTAGCTATTGAAGTAGCTAATGATCTCTCTACTCTCAAAGTTGAAGAGTTGATAGGAAATTTAATGTCCTATGAAGCTAATTTGCAGGCACGAAAAGAACTAAATTTGGAGAAGAAGAATATAGCATTCCCAGCAACAAAAAATAATGACTTTGATTTAGATGAAGAAGAGATAGTCTTCATTGCCAAGAATTATAACAGATTCAAGAAATTTAGAAAGATGACCAAATTCCAAAAAGTAGGGAAGTCCAACACAGCAAACCAATCTCGAATCAAGTGCTATGAATGTGATCAATATAGACATATAAAGAAGGATTGCCCTAAACTCAGTAATGATAAAAAGAAAAACAAATTTGAAAAATTCAAAAAGAAGAAGGCTTTCAAAGTACATTGGATGACTCGGATTCTTCATCGTCTGAAAGTGATAGCGATAGTGATGGAGTACAAGCTAATATGTGTTTTATGGCACAAACTGATGAGGTGTGTCCGGAACTTAGATATGATGAATTATTAGAACATAGCATGGAATTAGATGATAAATTTAGACAAATTAATAAGTTGAACAAAGAATATATAGTCAAAATAAATAGATTAGAACTTGAAGTGGGAATGTTAAAAGACAAAAAAATTATCTTAGCAAAAGAACTAGAATTATCTCAAGAAAAAATTAAAAATAATTTGATAGAAAGTGTGGCTATTGCTATTGATTTTGAAAACACTAAAATAGTGAAGATGATTTGTTAAAAGAAAGTGTCAATTTGAAAAACAATATTGAAAATTGAAAATTCAGAATTAGAAGAAAAATTAGATAAAATTACAAATAATGTGTCAAAATTTAATAAAGGAAAACAAAATTTGGAAAATCTTATCAAAACTTCAAAACCATCAGGCAATAGAAATGGAATTGGATTTAAAAATACTTCTGAACAAAAAGGAAATGATGCTAAAAATTTTAGTTATAAAAAAAAAACTAAAAGTTTACCTACGTCTAATATGAATGCCAAATATATGAAAATTTGGATTCCTAAGAAAAATAATAATTTTATTAGACGAAAACATATTAATAATTTCTTAGAGAATGTAGTCTATAATAAAAATTATATTTATAAAGGTACCAAATCATCTTGGGTATGGCCACCTTCGCCTAACAATTAGGACCCTAACAAAATATATGGGTATCAATTTAAACATCTTTTATTTTGCATGTACCCAAAATAAAAAATAAGGAGAAATTGATACTTGATAGAGAATGTTCCAAGCATATGACCGAAAATTCAAAAATGTTATCAAATATAACATACATCGACGGTGGAACCGTAACCTTTGGAGATAACTTAAAAGGATATGTCATGGGCATTGAAGAAGTCATCAACTCTGGTATTTCTAACTCTCCTATTATTTCAAATGTTTCATTAGTAGAAAATCTAAAACACAACCTACTAAGTATTAGTCAATTATACGATAAAGGTTTTCAAATAAATTTCAAAAAAGATAGATGTAATATTTTCGATAGTAACAAACAACTTGTGTTTGAAGGTTTTAGAAATAAAAATATTTATGTATTAAACATAAATATAAATAAAAATAAAAATTTATGTTTAACCGCCAAACATGATGATCCATGTTATGGAATAAACAATTTTGTCATATCAATTTTAAAAATATTAATAAATTGGAAAAATATGAGCTACTTAAAGGTCTACCTAAAATAAATTATGAAACAGAAAATTTATATGATGATTGTCAAATTGAAAAACTAAAGAAAAGCTCTTCTAAAAATAATATTTCTACAAAACATCCATTAGAATTATTACATTTAGATTTATTTGGTCCAACACAAATACGATCTTTAAATCACAAAGAATATGTTTTCGTAATAGTTGATGATTTTTTGAGATATATGTGGACTTTGTTTTTATGACATAAAAGCGATACTTTTGGTATGTTTAAAATATTTTCTAAAAGAATTAAAACACAAATGGACTTGAAAATTAAAAATACTCGAAGTGATCATGGAGGAGAATTAGAAAACGATCTTTTTACTAATGTTTGCAATAAGAAAGGAATAAGTCAAAATTTTTCTTTTCCTCGCACACCTCAACAGAATGGTGTCATAGAAAGAATAAATCGAACTTTACAAGAATGTGCATGAACATTATTAAATAGTAGTGGTCTACCAAAAAACTTTTGGGAAGAAGCCATTGCTACAGATTGTTATGCGTTGAATGGAGTAACCATACGTCCTATGGCTAAACAAACTTGTTTTCACATATTTTTTGGAAGAAAACCTAAAGCACCACACTTTAAAACTTTTGGTTCAAAATGTTTTATATTAAATACAAAAGATAACTTAGGAAAATTTGACCCGAAGGCCGATGAAGGTATCTTTGTTGAATATTCGGATCGTAGCAAAGCATATAGAATTTTTAATAAACAAAATAATACCATTGAAGAAAGTTTACATGTTTCGTTCGACGGAAATCTTTTTAATCATCATACTAATGATGAAGAAGAAATTATTCCACTAACAAATTCTATTAATAATGAAACAAATGTGCAAAATAATACTTTGATATCATCCCTTAGAATTCTTAAGAATCATCCAAAAGATAATATCATTGGAGATCTCAATTCTAGAGTAACTAGAAATCAATTTAATCAAATAAGTCATATAGCATTTGTGTCAAATTTTGAACCAAAAAATTATAAAGAAGCATTAAGTGATAATTTTTGGATAATAACTATGCAAGAAGAATTAAATCAATTTGAACGTAATAATGTTTGGGAATTAGTACCATGGCCCGAAGAATAATCAGTTATAGGAACAAAATGGGTATTTAAAAACAAAGCATATGAGAATGGAAATATTGTTAGAAATAAAGCATGTTTAGTTGCTCAAGGCTATAATCAAGAAGAAGGTGCCGATTATGACAAAACCTTTGCTCCAGTAGCCAGATTAGAGGCCATTCGTACATTACT
The DNA here is from genome assembly GCA_030765085.1 of Allium cepa. NCBI lineage: Eukaryota > Viridiplantae > Streptophyta > Magnoliopsida > Asparagales > Amaryllidaceae > Allium > Allium cepa. The sequence continues at coordinate 308,547,058 of CM060944.1, read as the reverse complement.
CGCCTTTGCAACTCATCACAATTTTAAACTATTTCAAATGGATGTCAAAAGTGCTTTTTTAAACGGTTTTATTAAAGAAAATGTATATGTAGAACAACCCCCATTATTTGTTCATGAAAAATATCCCGATCGTCTTTTTAAATTACACAAAGCACTATATGGATTAAAACAAGCCCCTCGAGCATGGTACGAACGTCTTCAAAATCATTTAACTACATCTGGTTTCCAAAGAGGCAAAATAGATACAACTTTATTTGCTAAAAGAGAAAATAATGATATTTTAGTTGTACAGATTTAATTGACGATATCATTTTTGGTTCAACCAATGAAATTCTATGTAATCAATTTTCCAATATTATGAAAAATGAATTTGAAATGTCACATATGGGAGACTTAAATATCATCTTAGGTTTACGAATAAAACATCTTGAAAATGGAATTTTTGTTCATCAAGAAAAATATTGTAACGGTCTATTACGTCGTTTTGAAATGGATAAAACTTCGAGCAAACCTACACCAATGAGTACCACCGTTCACTTAGAAAAGGATGATAACGGAAAAGATTTTGATGAAAAATTATATCGTGGCAAGATTGGTTCTTTACTTTATTTGGTGGCCAGTCGACCCGATATTATGATGAGTGTATGTCTTTGTGCTCGATTTCAAGCAAAACCAAAAGAATCTCATCTAAGAGCTGTTAAGCATATTTTACGTTATCTATCTAGTACTAGAGATTATGGTTTGTTTTACCCTAAAGGATCATCGTTTGAACTAGTTTCATATAGCGATGCGGATTTCGGTGGATGTAGAACAGATCGTAAGACTACTAGTGGAACATGTCACTCTATCAGACAATCATTGTTTCATGGTTTAGCAAAAAGAAAAATTGTGTTTCTTTATCTATTTGCGAAGCCGAATATATCACAGCAGCTCTAGCTTGTGCACAAGTGGTATATATGCAACAAACACTTACGGATTTCAACAAAATTATAAACAAATCTCCAATATATTATTATAACACAAGTGCAATAAATTTATCAAAAAACCCTATCAATCATTCAAGAACTAAGCATATAGATATACGACATCATTTTTTAAGAGACAATGTTAAAAAATGAACTATTTCATTAGAGTACGTAAATACCGAAAATCAAATAGTAGACATCTTCAAAAAGCCACTAAATGAACAAACTTTTATTAAACTCCGACGTAATTTAGGAATTTGCTCACTTCATGATCTACTCACTTAATAATCACTACTTCATTTAAGCTATGATTAGTCATCTATTTTGCTATCCACAAATTATAATTAATAATTTCTACACCTTTAATTTTTTAGATAGTTATTTTTTCTATAAATAATTTTTTCAGCTTATATATAAATAATTATACAACAAGAAAAACTATTACACATAATTCATATTCTCTTCAAGAAACGAAATATGGCCACGTCTTCTGATAACTCTTATATATCTATCTCGACATCTATGATGGATGGCTCGGCGGATACACCACAACGGCTTCCTACACCTACACTAAAGCAGGAACCGATGTATAGGTGGTCCTCATATCACACGGGATTTACCCCCCATAGCAAGAAGACCAAAAGATCTCTGTTTGTCTCTCCTAACATAAAGGAGAAAATTGATGAAATTCATCACTATCAGAAACAACAGGTAGATCTACAATGAGAACTATATTTTTAACAAAAAGTTACAGCACGTCGGCTAATCTTTTTGGAACAAGTAGCGATGAAGCTTTGTACGTCAGAGAAGAAAGATGTCCATGAACCACTTCCAAAACCACGCAGTTCTTTAGATCCCTCGTCTCTATATCGCACTCCTTCGGAACCTTCACCAAGACGATTTTCTGGCTCCTCGAGAACCCACGAACGTGGAAATATACGGTCTCCACTTAAACCATGGAAGGATAACAAGTTAGGAGATCATAAAACTCCGTCGCCTTCTAAATAAATTATTATATGTGTATCTATGTTTATTTGTTATTTTATTTCACACAAATATTACTACATTCTGTTTTTTAATAAAATAGAAAATCGAAAAATAAGCAATACCATTAAATCTTAGGCTATTTTTAGAAAAATTGCGTATTACAGACTTCTGGATATGGACCTCAGACGTTTGACACTCTGATATACGTCTATTTTTTAAGCACTGTGCATATGTCAGACGTCTGATATATCCCTAGACGTCAAAAAATTTGCCCTGTCTCCTTTAAATAAAAATCGAATAATTTCAGACGTCTAAAATTCGACCCATAATCTGGATTATTTCTCTGCCACAACGTTTTACAAAATTTTACCTATTTCAGATGTCTGATTTTTAACCCAGACGTCTGATAAAACTCTCTAACTATCAAATTTTACAAATTCGATCAAACCAGACGTCTAACCCAAAAACCAAACGTCTGAAGTTATCTACTGTACTAAATTTAGGGCAAACCAAACGTCTGATTTAGATTCTAGATGTTTGAAATTCAGTCGACTCTTTAAATTAGCCCAGACAACGTCATTTTTTACTTTCATCTCAAAAATTTCTAAGCCCCGGTTAGCCTAGTGATGATTTTTCTCTCAAAAATTTCCTTTCACGGGACCTCAAATCACAATTCCTCCTAGAACTAAAAATCCTAAGATATCCAAACGAAAACAAGACCACCCAACATCATCTTCAAATCCTCAAGTTTGCTTGGATGATAAATTGATAGATGGATGAATAAAGCACCACATTCAATCAAGAGGTATAAAGATATACAAAAGAAAAAGCTTCACATAGGTCCATTCTATAATCTACTTAAATTTCCAATGTATGATTTGGATGAAATGTGTGAGAATGCTGGACTAGAACCCTTGATTTCATTCACTCCTAATGACATCCAAATCGACCAATTGGCAATATTTCTTTTCTATGCAAATTTGGATAGCACTTCAGAGTGGAACACTGAAGATGAAGATAACCGGCTCTGGTTTAGCGTGTATGGAAACATGATTAGACTTACTCCTGACATAATAGGAAGAACCCTAAGATGTTCTGAAACATGCAAAGATTTATATAACATTCCCGATATGCGCTTCAAGCCAAGAAATAGTATAACACATCAAATTTGGGAAGATGAAATGCCAAAGTTTGCCTCTAAATATATACGTCCAAAAGCTCGACTACTTACTCGAATTATAATTAATACCATCGGTCCACATATAGGAAGCCACGAGAAAATAACCGAGTTAGAGCACAAAGCCTTATATGCTCTATTTAGTGGAACAAGGGTGAATTAGGCCAAATTCATCTTTGACGAGCTCAAACATTTTTGGACTCGATCACGACCATCAATTATTTACCCAGCATATATTATGAGACTTCTTCATGCACATAACATCTCATCCTACCTATCAACCTTCGAAGAAATATCACCAAAATATGCTTCCACCTAAATTTTTCTCACTTATGCACCCGCCTGAGATTCCCCCAGAATTTATATCCTTCGAAGATTGGATGAACAGTCGTCAATCTAGACAAGTTGAGCCTCCACCTCAACCACACAATGAACCATCTCAAGAGGAGGAACAACATCGAGAAGCAACTCCACCTCCTCCTGCACCATTTAATTATCCAGGAAGGGATGAGATTATGGAGACTCGAATGGATACAAATCCAAATGAAAGTGTTAAAGATCTCACCCTTAGAAATCAACATATATTATCTTAAAATCAAAACCTTTTGGCTAAGCGGATGAACAATTTCGAAACATCATTTGCTACACGGCTAGCCACAGTTGAAGAATCTCTTTTGAATGTCTTATCGGTTCTCAGTGAAATACTACAACGGGTTCGAGGTCCAACACCACCTTCTGAAGATTGGCCAACCCCAGTACCTTCTACTCCCGCAAGACATTCCAAATTTTCTAAGGATGAACCTCTCAAGCAAGCTTTGACATCTCCTATGAAGCCTAGCACTTCTAAAAAAGAAGAAACATGGGATGATCAAGATAAAGCTTCTCCAAAGAATCATAGATTTTAGGATTTTGGGATTTTAACTTTTGTAAAATTGACAAAATCTATATATTTAATCATTTTCGAATTATTAATGAAATTTTCCTTTTGTGTTTGACGATTGGTTAAATTATTTATAATTCTTTTTGACAATGCCAAAGGGGGAGAAATATAAGTATAATTATAAAACATTAAGAATAAGCACATATTCAGGAGGAGATCTATAATTTATATATAACTATTGTTAGGAAATCAATTCTATGGTTTTGATGACAACAACTATACAATGAAAATCAAATATGCATATATATTTCTATTCACATGTAATTTCTAAAGCAACATCACTAACGAGATAAAAACAATACTCATTGAACATATCAAGAAGCTACAAGTCGATAGAATCAAAAGAGCAATGATACAGATACAAGAAAAGCAACATGCACAAGATCAAACGTCTGGGTGCGCTAGCCAGACGTCTGAATGAATCCTCTAGATCACAAACCAGATAGAATCATATGTCCAGTTAATGTACTCAGATGTCTGAAAATCTACCATATACAAAAAAACATATAGTGCCAGACGTCTGAGACTTATTCCAGAAGTCTAAAATTGAACTCGGGTGTTGACATTCAAATTACTCTTGCCATAATTGAAAAGACACTTTTTCTCCTCTTTGCTGCAACTCATCATCACCATCAGAAGAGACCATAGAACACTTGTTAATGGATATAACTACTCAAGGAATCTCTCTACCGCTATAAATAGCATCAAGAATCCAAGAGAAGATTTCACCTTACTTACTTGTGCTCTTTACTCTTATACTCTGATATATTCTTGATCTCTAGCAATCATATATTTGTATTCCACATTTCCATATATACAGAACTCTTCAGTCAACATCTTCTATATATATATATTGGAAGCATCTGTACTTATAGTCAATATTCGTGTTATAGAACACACACTTGCAAGAACAAGCTTTTATAACAAAGCATATTCCTTCGGACGAAGTGAGGGTGTTTGATAGTCGAATTCCAAAGAGGAGCTACGGGACTGGACGTAGGACGGGAGGTCCAAACCAGTATAAAATCATGGTGTGCTTTGTTTATATTTTACTAGATTAATTTTATATTAGTAACGTCATATAGTTAGTCATATATACTTGCGTATACACTACACGATCCATCATATAGACTTTCAATAAGCACGTGGTATATACTTGTGTGTGTGTGTGTATACCTTATGGGACTTTGAACTCTTGTGAGTTCTATCTTTGAGATTTGAGTTGCTTACACTGGCGTTTTATTGAGATTGCCAATATGGCATATATTTGAGATTTTAATATCCTATTTGGAGATATATTTACCTTGTGGCATATTTGGAGATGTTGATTTCTTTGAGTTGCTTTTGAGATTGCAGTTATGGCGTGTTTGGGATTTCTCCCCTTTTAGGAGTTATAATTTTCCCTAAACCATTATTGATGATTTGTGATATGCCAATGATACGGGGCTTGCTACTTTTAGCCTTTTATGAATTTTCTTATCTCTTTTGAGATTGTATGTTTGTGTAGTGATAACATATTGTCACTTGATGTAACCATACACTTTAAGTTGTCCCTTCTCACTTGTGAATATTATCATATTATCCATATGCTCATATTATCGCTTGTCCTTGTAAACTGAATTTTTAGCTAGACTGACCCGTGTACTTTATACTCGGGTCAGACTGAGATGTTTCAGGTTAGGTACCCTTTGGTCTTAGCCTATTCTACTTCAGCATGGAATTTTCTGCTAGCTCTTTTTGTTGTAGCTTTTGTGTAGTTCTTTTTGTTACTACTCTAATATGTATATTCTTTCGACTCGTGTTTGTATTGTGTTCGTCATAGCACATATGTGATGTATCATTTTATATACTCTACGATGTACCTATTATATATGTATATATATGGGATTATCTGTTATTTTGTAATGTGCTTTGCATTTGAGTTGTTGTATTTTGTTTTGATAGTTCCTATAGCCACCTATGGCTTTGTATAAGTATTTATTGGATATGTCGACCCACTTGAAATAGAAAAAATATATAGAGCATTTATCGACGTATTCAATAGATATTTAAGATAAGGCTATAGATGGTCGCTCCTAAACAACCCTATTCTCCACATTAGCAGAAGGTATTACCCAGCAATACTCTTTGTTAATGTTGGTCTCGAGGTAAGGCATCACAGCTTCATATTAGAGCTGAGTTTAGAACAAATTATGATAAAAATAGAATAAAAGCACATATTATGGTACATCTATGGGTAATACAAGTGTTACGAATCCCTGAATCATCGTGTCTTTGACCTTTTTTGTCCTTTGGGGTAGATAGAAGTTTAGGAATATGTCTAGGAATGCATTTTAATTCCATAGTATTTCTTATTTAATTAATGATATCTAACTTGTGAATAATCTTTATCTTTTCTTAACTTTTAGCTAATGGCCGGAAGAGGCAGAGGACGTCGTTCGGATGCTTGGTAATCCAACGGCTCACATCCGGATGGCGTGTACATGTCCTCCGATCAGTTTATGGAGTTATTTTGGAGCACTCAATCTCCAGCTCCTACTCCATCATCTCCTTTATGCAAGTTCGTCTTTGTGTGCATGTGCAGTGATTTCTCCTATCTTAGAGGAAAGCCGTTCAAAGGCTCCAAGTCTGTTCTAGAAGTCCAAGCTTGGATTCGCACGTGCGTACGCATCTTCTCTCGCATGGATCTTTCTGACCATCATAGAGTTCTTGTGGAATCCATCATGCAACAATAGCATGCTCTCGACTGGTACAAGCTTCTCATAGCCGAGCTCGATGAGTCTACTCTTTCTTGGACTCGGTTTTGGGAACGATTCGAGCTCAAGTTCATTCCTAAATCTGAAAAAGCTTTATTAGCCCGTTGCTTCGTTGAGTTGAAGCAAGGAAAGTTCTCCATCTCTAATTATGTTTAATCATTCGAGGCCTTATTTAAGTATGGTCTTGAATACATCAGCACTCCATATAAGAAGAATATGAAGTTTGTCTGTGGTCTTAAGAAGTATATGAAGAAGTCTTTGATGCTCTAACTTAAGTTATCTTTCGAGTAGTTGGTTGACTAGGTGCTTCACATTGAAGCCATCGAGAAAGAGAGGGACAAAAGTGATGAGAACGAGGTTCGCAAGAACCCCAATAAGAAGAAGGTCCCATTTCATAAGTCGAAGTCTTTTCCTCATAAGAAGAAGAAGTTCGTTGGTTCTAGTTCTCAGCCTATTGGAGCACCTCCTACTCAGAAGTGGTGTTTCAACTGTGGCTCATCTGACTATATGGTCCATGATTGCCTTAAGCCTATTATTTGCCGCTATTGCAAGAAAGAGGGTCATCGTGTCGCCACTTGTCCTATTGCTAGGAATAATACCCAGTCTGGCAAGCTAAATGCAGTGGATGCTTCTGGAGGGTCTTCTCAGCGTAGAGGTACATCTTCTTCTATCCTTGAAGGCTTTATTTTATTTCATGATCGTTCTATTCGAGTTTTCTTTGATACGGGTGTATCGCATTCATTCGTATCGAAAGAGCTCGTTGATGCTCTTTCTTTGGATGTTTCATGCCTTGTTACTTCATTGAGGATTGTGAATCCTATCGAGGGATCCAAATCCCTTAGCACACTTTGTGAGGATGTTGAGATTGTTTTATGTGGATTTTTTTTCATGTTAATCTTCATGTTATTTCTTATTTGGGTTTTGATATGATTTTAGATTTGGACTGGCTAGTGCGATACGATGCCAATATTATTTGTTCCGAGAGGGTTTTATATCTTCGACATCCGAATTTGTCTGCTTAGCTATCACTTGTTCTTTGGAATATGGATAATTTTAAAGTGGCTTTATATTCTCTAAACTCACGAGATGATGATGATATATCTCGTATACCCAATGTTTGTGATTTCTCTTATATATTTGAGCCTGTTTTGGGTTTGCGACCCAAGCGAGCGATTGAGTTCCACATTGTTCTCATTCTAGGCGCGCAACCAGTTAGTTGTCCTCCCTTAGGATGTCTATAAAGGAAAACGAGGAACTTAAGAAAAGTTGTTTGAGCTTGATGCTAAGTAGTTGATTTCGTCCATTTTTTCACCATGGAGTGCCGCGATCGTCTTCGTGAAGAAGTTTGATGGAACTCTTAGGCTTTGCATTGACTATCGTAAACTTAACGAGTTGAACATCAAGAATAGGTATCCATTTCCTAGGATCGATGATATATTCGATCAACTGAGTGGCGCTAAGGTCTTCTCTCGGCTCGACCTAACCACTGGTTTTTATCAGCTACGAGTTATGGAAGATTGCATGCCTCTTACAACATTCCGTGCTTGATATAGGTCCTTCAAGTGGCTCGTTATACCGTTCGGTCTGACGAATTCTCCTGCTTTCTTTGTTGACCTTATGAATCGAGTATTCCGGGCCTATCTCGATAAGTTTATTCTTGTGCTCATCGACGACATCCTTGTCTATTCAAAATCTGAAGTCGAGCATGCTAATCACTTGAAAATTGTCTTGAGTGCTCTTCGTCATCATCAGCTTAATGCCAAATTCTCCAAGTGTCATTTCTGGGAGAATAAGTTAAGTTCTTAGGCCATGTTATATCTTCCAAGGGCATTTTGGTCGATCCTTAGAAGATCGAAGCCATCCAGAATTGGAAGAGGCCTAAGAATGTTCATGAGATTTGCAGCTTCCTTGGATTGGCGGGTTACTACCGCCTATTCATTAAGGATTTTTCTTACATTGTGCTTCCTCTCACCTACCTTACCCGGAAAGGCGTTCGATTAATTTGGTCCGACAAGTGTGAAGCTTCATTTCAGCAGTTGAAGGAGCTTCTCACTAATGCTCCTATTCTAATGGTTTAGGAAGGGAATCATGATCTTATTGTCTACACCGATGCTAGTAGATGTAGCCTCGGTGTCGTTCTTATGCAGAAGGATCGAGTAGTTGCTTACGCTTCTAGACAGCTGATGAAGATCGCTATGCCACTCATGTCCTCGTGTTAGCCACAATTGTCTTTGCCTTGAAGATTTGGCGACATTATCTATTAGGTGAGCGCTTCATTCTCTATACCGATCACAAGTCCTTGACATATTTGTTCACTCAAGAGGAGCTCAATATGAGGCAACACCGTTGGCTCGAGTTCCTTGCCTCCTACGACTTCGATATCCAGTATACCCTTGGTAAGGGTAATCTTGTTGCTAATGCGCTAAGTTGCAAACATTCGGCTATTATTTCAATGATACTACCGAGTAGGATGTTCATAAGACCTTATCCCTTGGTGATATTCGAGATCGAGCTCCATCTTCTGATTCTCCTATTTTATTATTCAGTTTGGAAGCCCGAACCAACTTATTGGATCGAATTGCCGATGCTCAACGTCATGATCCCGATCTTGTGCACCCTATCTAGATTTGTGAGTCTGAATCCCATGATGAGGAGCTGTGGGATTTCAACATTGATTCTCATGGGTGTCTTCATAGGAAGAACCATCTTGTTGTGCCTTCTGATTATGCACTTAGGTGTGACATTCTCGATGACTGTCATCGTTCTAAGTATAACATACATCCCGGCAGTAGCAAGATGTATGCTGATATGCATCGCCTTCATTATTGGGAAGGCATGAAGCATGATGTGGTGAGTTATGTGAGCAATTGCATGACTTTTCAACTTATCAAAGCCGAGCATCTATGCCTTTCTGGTCTTTTTCAACTTTTAGAGGTCTTATTGTGGAAATGGGATCAGATTTCCATGTATATCATTGACGGCCTACCTCGTTCGAGATCCGACCATTCAAGCATTTGGATTATTGTTGATCACCTCACTAAATCTACTCACTTCATTCCTATTAAGTCTAATAGGACTACCTCACATTTGGCCAAGTTATATATCAAGGCAATCTGAGACTTCGCGGTGTTCCTACTTCGATTGTTTGTGACCGTGATCCGCTTTTCACGAGTCATTTCTGGCAGAGTCTTCAATAAGCTTTGGGAACAAAGCTTAACTTCATCACAACATATCATCCACAGTCTGGTGGATAGACTAAAAAGGTGAATCATATTCTTTAGGATCTTCTTTGTGCTTACATTTTAGATTTCGATGGTAGTTGGGACGGTCTTTTACCTCTTAGGAATTCTCTTACAATAATAATTTTCAGTCTAGTATCGATATGGCATCTTTCGAAGCCTTATACGGAAGGCCATGTCGATCACCTTCGTGTTGGTTGGAATCTAGAGAGAAGCTTATTCTTGGCCCAAATTCTACTTGTGGTTTTTTGAAAATATTATTCTTATTCGTCAGAGAATGAAAGAGGCACAGAGCCACCAGAAATCCTACGCGGACAACCATCGAAAGCCTCTCGAGTTCTCTGCTGGTGATCTCGTCTTCATTCGTGTTTCTCATCTGAAAGGGGTTATGCATTTCAATACAACTGGGAAATTGGCTCCTCGCTTTATAGGGCCATTTCCTATTATTGAACCTATTGGCCCTATGGCTTATAGAGTTTCACTTCCAGCTCATCTATCTGGCATTCATGATGTGTTTCACGTCACCCAGCTTTGGAAGTATCTTTGAGAGTCAGATTCTGTTATTGATTCTCCTGATTTGCAAGAGCTTGAGATCTCACCAGACCTATCTGTTGTGCAGCAGCCTATTTGCGTACTTGCTTCGGAGGTGAGACAACTTCGAAACAAGGACGTGCCGCTCGTTAAAGTTCAATAGTTCGCTAAACCCAATGACTACACTTGGGAAACCAAAGAGTTTATTGAGCACACCTATATCGGTTTTCTTTCTTCGCATAGCAATGGTGGGAATAGCTCATTATCTCAAGCTTATTTCTTTTCCTTTTGAGTGTTGAAATTAAATAGTTGAATGCAAATTTTCCTATGGAAATTGCGAGGATGCAATTTTGTTAAGGGGGAGTCTGAAACAACCCTAGTTTGGAGATTACTTTTCAATATTGAATTATAATGATAATTATAATTTAATATTGTAAATTAAATTGAAATTGGAGAAATTAAATTGTTTATTTGGAATAAATAATGAATTTTGAAACTTGAAACGAGAAAATGAAATTCCACGCTTTATTTTATTTTTTCTAGAGTTAAAATAAATGGAATATGGGCTTTAAATGATAAAAATGATTTAATTTTAGAGAATGCAATAATTATATTAATTATTACCCATTTACTTCTTCTAATAGTTTTTTAAGAAGTATGTAATCTTAAAAGGTGGTTTTTTTCACGGCATAGTGGATGCAATCTTAAAAGTTCTAGTGGTCCAATGGTTTCGACATAGTGGATATTGCTACATTGTGTTGTACTGGCACCGGATCAATTCCCAGCGGCCACAATAATGAGACATAGTGCACGGCCACTTTAAAACCGGCTTAACCAAAGGTCAGGGCGACATAGTCTCCCTGTCCCCAAAGTTTTTTTCACGCGCTCGAGATTTTGGAAATGGCGAGCTGCTACGTTTTCGCCCCTTAACCTTGCTCCTGGTCCTTTCGCCGCCCCTTCGCCCCTTCATCCTCCGCGCATCCATCCTTTACGCCTCTTATCTCTCAATGCCCTACAAGTTGAATTGGCGATTTTCGAGGAAGACTTCAGATCTGAATTTCGTTTCTGGTAAGGCTTTGGCTTCTCCAAGGGTTTCGCCTAGTTCGTTTAGTGCCTGTGATATCCCTAAGGAGGTGCTCGCGTTTCCTTTGTCTGGTATAATGGACTCGTATGCTTTTTCTGTTCCTGGCTCAATTCCAAATACTGGTACGTCTACTCTGGCTCCATTTATGGCCGCATCCTCTGATAAAGCTTGGTCGGTAGTTGAGGTTGGTCTTCCTGTAGACACTAATTTGGTTGATGATTCTGAATTACCTGATTGTTTGGGGATCGATTTGGTCAAGGGAGTGGTTGTGATCGATGTAAATTTGAACGTTGAGCGCTCTACTGTGGTGCCAAATGGCTGTGACGTGGTAGAGGTTGTGCATGTAGACGCTGCAGTGATGAGCAATGCTAACTCTGGGACAACTATTGGTAGCACACCAGGTGCTTGTTGTAATGCCACTAACATCCTACCCATGTCTGTTGTTTCACTAGATAACCCAATGGTCCCTCCCTTGCCTCAGCCTGCGACCAAGTGGTCATCTTTGTTTTCCAAACTGCCGAGTAATGCTGGAATTCATACGCCTCACTGTTTTGATGTTGTAGAGAAAGAGGGAGTTATGATTCCGCCCGTGGAAGTGATTGCGGCCGGCGTGGATTATCGGAAAGAGCATTTGGTTGGTTTCTTTCTTGATTCCAATCCCCCCTATCACTTGGTTAAGTCGAGGTGCAACATGGTGTGGAAGCCTAGAGGTGGTTTGTCTGTTCACTATGATAATGAAATGTTCTTTTTTAAGTTCTCGCGTAGTGATGAAAGGCAACGTATTCTGGAAGCAAACCCTATTCTAATTGATGGAAAACCTTTCATTATCACAACGTGGAGTCCTACTGTGGATCGTGCGAAGGAACAAGTATTATCTATTCCTGTCTGGGCCCATTTCTCTCATATTCCATCAGTTCTCCAGCCTCTTATTGGGATTGATTGGCTTGCTGGCCTAGTTGGTAAGGTGATTTGTTATGATGCTAATACTATTGCCAGAAAGAAGCTTGTGTATGCCAAAGCTCTTATTGAGATTACTCCTGATAAACCCTTGCCTATGGTCTTAAAGGTCAAACTAGATGAGAGCCATGTGGCGGAGGTTAGAGTTCGCTATAGTTGGAAACCTGAGATTTGTACGTCTTGTCAGTCCTTTGGACATTGTGTTGATGCTTGTCCTGGTCCGGTTGTTTCCTATATTGACCGGATTCCTCTTCCACGTCCTCCTGTTTGGAAGTGGGTTATGAAGGTTGCTTCTCCTGATCCCTTAGTTGATGTGCCGCTAGCTACTGTTGATGTCCCATCCTTTGTGGGTCCTCTTGCAGTTTCGTTAGATCCTTCTGTTACAGTGCCTGCTTTACCCTCATCTTCTGGTACTCCTCCTTCGTCCCTGGAGATGGTTCCGTCTGCTTCCTCTACTGATCTCATTTCCTGGAACTCGGATGAATGTGCTTGGATTCACGCTCCTTCTGATATGAGATATTCGCCTGAGAAGGACGTTTTTTATGCTTTTATTAGTGAGATTGGGGGCGAAAGTAGATATCTGATTTACCATATTGTGGGAGATGGTTTGTGCCTCACTACGGAGGGAGAGATTAGGGAGGAGAACAAAAGTAAGTTTTTTGATGTCACTTGGGACAGGAAATTTCTTTACTCTACTGCCTCTGTGGGTTATGATCCTCGTCTTGCTGCTCTATTCTCTGGGGTTTCACATGTCTTTGGACCATCTTTGGTTGTTGGTAGTGATTGTTCTTCCTCTTCTGAGGAAGATTAGTATTGCAGTATTAGTATTCTAGGCGCATTGTCTAGCTCCTGTTCTTTTAAATTCTCCTGTTTAGTTGTTTTGTGCATGTGCAGAGCACCTGTTCATCCATTTTTATATACAGTGGCACGGCCCACTTTAAAGCCGGCTAGCTTTGCTAAAAAGGTGGTTTTTTGAAATAAAAGGTGGAAATTGGTTTAAAAATAAGTTTTGGCTATAAATTATGTTTTGAAATGGTTTGAAATAATTTTTTAAGTGAGAAAATAAATTTTGTGGAATTTTAGAAGTTAAAAACAATGTTTTATTCATTTATTTGAGTAAATGATGTATTTTTGTTAAATAACAAAAATGTTTTAAAAGTGTAAATTAACCTTTTTATATTAATAAAACGTTTTATTTTTCCTGTGTACAAGTTTTCACATTTTTCTTATGTGTAAATGTGAAGAAAATGAATTTTATTTGTGTGTATGTGTGATATGCACACATATTTGGGCTAAGTGTAGATGTTAATCTAAAGCCACTGTATTTTCTTTTTAATTTAGGATCGATTTAGCCCTTTACCTGACTAATCCTAGTTAGAAGGAGAAAAGGAGTTGTTGTACATTCATTTGCATACCTCCTTCTTCTTCCTTCAGCTAAAAAGAAAACCCAGTAAATAAAATTCTCAAATTGCAAAACCAAGCACAAATCTTCAATTAAACTCACCAAATTCAAATCTTTTTGCAAGCTTGTGAAAAATCTAAGGTAATCCCCTCTAAACTACTGAATTTCATCACCAAGTTCTTATTACAGTAAAAAAAATTCTAATTTTTATGGTATATTGTTTTGCATGTTCTTCATTTGCTTTCTACAAGTTCAAAAGGCTAGTAATCTAGCTAAAAGCTTCCTCTTTTCATCAAAAATCTGAGCTTTTGCCACAAATCATCAAGTTGAGTTGTACAAACTCACAAACTAGCCAAAAGAAAAGTGCCAATGCTTGAGTCTGTAATATGTCTCTGTTTGCAATTTTCTACCATGAATATTTTTCTTGTTTATATCTAGTGTCTGTTTCATCTTTGAATCCTTATATCTTATGACTCCAGCAACAAAATGCTGCCGGATTTGTTGCATTTGATAGCCTGCATGTTGATCTCCGTCTCTATAAATTTGTTTGAATTTTATTGTCCTTTGATATACTAAAATCTTTCTGGAAAATCAGTTCGCAGGCAGAAATCGAACTGGAAAAAGTTCATATGCTAGGTCGACTGTCACACCTCCCAAGGTCGACCTAACTGTCGACCTAGATGCTCCTAGGTCGACCGTACGGTCAACCTAGGGACCAAGGAGGTCGATCTCAGGGTCGATGTGAGGACCCATAAATTTAACGGTTTTGTTAATGTAATTAACTGATTTTTTATGAAATTTTAAATAATTGAATTTGGAAATAAAAATTTGATATTTGGAATGCGTCTATTTGAACATAGCAAATGGAAAATTTTATAGGAAAATATGAAAGTTAATCCTATCGTGTAATTTTCAATTTCAATTTAAAATCATTTAATTAGATGAAATTGGATATTTTCACATCTGAATATTTTTATATAACAAAGATGTAAACTATATTCAGAGTGAAACGTCATATTTCGTTTTCCCAAATTTGGACTGCTTCGGCTCCGTTTATCTTATTTTCGGTGTTTTAGCAGCATTTTCGGCAGTGAAAAATTGAGTTTCTATAATTCGATCGTATCGCTGATATCTATGTACCGTTCTATTCACCTCTTCATGTTGATCGCCGTATTATATTTATTTCTGTATTTTGAGGCCCGATATGCATCAAAGACGATAAAACGATGTGCCGTATTGGTACCATAAATTGTGACCTTTTAATTTTTTCCTTGCTTTCAAAATTTGAACTGCCAAGCTATAATTAATTGCATTAATTATTTTTGCCTAAACCAATGTATGGTCGTTGCCATTACAATGACTTTATATATATATTCCCAGGTGCATTTTAGATCTGCATGATTCTTCTTCTCAACCCATTTTCTCTTCCTTTTCATCTTTCTCTTTCCTTTATGGTCATTTCTTAGAAAAAAAAGTGATAAGTTCTGTTATATATATAATTTTCTCCAGCTTGCATTAAAACTTGCTCGCTTGTAGATCTGCAACTTGCCTGCTTTGAGCCTTCACCCTTCTTTCTTTTGCAATCCCTGCTCTTATTCTTTTGTATCGCCATCCTCTCCATGCCACTTTCCACCATTCCTGCGCCAAACGTGCTCCACTCTCAACCGTCCAAAACCACCGTGGCCTTACGCCCTACCCTGATCCACCTCATCACCACAGCCTTCTGAAAGTCGTGCCTTCCACCTGCCAAATCATCATCAGACCCTCTCTTCCCAAATTGCCTTGCAACGAGCCATCCACCTTTGACTTTGCTTCGACCGCCAGTCCCTCCACTGTCCTCTTTGCTCGAGCAATAAACTCCTTGCTTCTGATTTCTCTTATTATAAAAATATATACATATAATATAAGTTTTATATATATAGCAAAGACTATATTTGCTTTAAGTTTTCCTGTTTGTTCCATGGCCACCGGCCCACTTTTTCTCTCTCGACCCTTTTGGTTCCACTACCCTTCAACATGTTCCTCCTCTGTTTCAATCATGCCTAGCCTTTTTGTAAAAGACAAAGCTATATATTATATTATTTATATTATATTATGCAGAAATAGTATACATACATATATATATATATATATATCTAAATATTAAACTTGTACAATCTTTGATTTTTGGTTTTTTATGTATACTAGCATATTGTTAGTTCATATATATATATATATATATATATTCAAGATTATATTTGCATTTTATATATTATCTGTTTACATAAGTTATATTGTTTATAAAGGATTGGTCGAGCTTTACGGTATTTGATGTATAAGCAGTAAGGGAAGTGCAACTCACTTTTATTCTCATTTCCAAGTTCCAACTGATTTCTACAACTCTTGCCTACAAACACTTTATTCCTCCAATCTTGTTTTTCAAAAAGTGCATTCACTTTTGCATTAACGAACCAATATTTGCAAACGCAGTTTGCTATTGTTATATACATGTAGTAATGTGTAAATTACATATATGTGTGTGTTTTCCAAATATTTGCATTGTGGCTAACGTGTATTATGTGTATGTTATTGTAACCTTGACTTTTAAAGTAATGATATTATACGGGGCATGTTCGATTTCGTATAAATATTTCTTTACAAATACCGTTTAAGTATTATTTTGGAAAATATAAAATATTTATACTTTAAGTTATATGTGTTTTAACTTTAATATTGACTTTTAAATATATGTGTTTTAAGGATAATAATTTTTGATTATATATATATATATATATATATTATTTTAATATTTGTCTTGAATTAAAATATTATAAAATAATAATAATAATAATAATAATAATAATAACATATTTTCCGTATATATCAAGCTGATGTGATTGGTTCTTCCATCGATTCTTAGCTACCAGCTCTGCTTTGATCATCAAATCTGCATTCATCGTGCCGTGCTTTGAAATTTATGCTTGGATTCGTAGCTTGTTTTGTGTCTAATTTCTCCAGCTTTGAAAGGTAAGCAATCACTCATGATTGACATTCTTATATTTATTAAATTTGATTTCTCTTGTAACGATAATTGAAATATGCTACTAAATTAAACCGTTATTTATGTAATTGTTGTATATGATATGCCATTATCTGTATCTGTTCACATGTGAGATATGACCCCATATCCTGTTGTTTATATTTTATTTAATTTATCGCTGATGATATATGCCTGTTGTTGATATGTAATATTATTATCATATCTGTTCCCACTCTGCAAGTTCCCTGTTAGTATAGAATTTCCTATGGGTTGAAATGATACATATCCGAACGATCTTGTAAAATAGGAGAAAATCATTATGGGTTGAAATGATAAACCCAAGCGATTTTCGTTTATTTTAAATTTTTGGATTGCGGGTTGAAATTATATATACCCGTACATTTTTAAATGGTGGATTGAAATGATAAATATCCGTACCACTTGACCATAGGATAGAAAATTATATACGGACACCGTTGGTCTAGTTTTGAAAGGAAACATATGGTTTTAAATAAATATTAATTTTTAAGATATAATATATATAAATTTTATTTTTATATATGTCAATATTGTAGATTTTAAAAACTATATGTTTTGGAATTTTAAATTTATAAGTTAGTTTTGAAATTATAAATTTTAAGATTTTTCTTATAATTTTATTTTCTTAAAAATATATATAATAAGATTTAATTTTAAAAAGTTAATTTAATTAGTATATAATATGTTTTAAAATATTATTTAAATTTTATATAAATATTTTAAAATGTATTTATAACTTTAATAATAAAGGTTGGAAAGATAAATTAACGTTGACTTGGAATTTAAATTGGCTAAAAATTGAATTTAAAAAAGAACTGATTTAAACTTATTGATTTTGAGATTTTGAAAAGGTATGATTATAACTTGGTTTATAACTTGATTTGACAAAAGTGATTAAATGAATATTCTCAATTTCACCACAATTGAGGCTGAATATTTAATATTGATTCAAATTTATAAATTGGGATTTTAATAAATTGTTATTGAAAGTATTATATAAATACTTTCCAGTTTGAATAATATTTAAAGTTAAATGTTGAAATATAAATGAAATTTATATTGCGAATGTTTTAATATTTAACCTTGAGTCTTTGAACATTAAAATTGACATGGTTAAACTGGAATTGATTCAAATTGAACTTTGGAATTTAAGATGATTTGAATCGATTTGTGAAATTTGAGGAAACTATTTTTATTTTATATATATTATTTTTAATATATAAACTATTTTAATACGTAAATTACTTTTTTATGTAAACTGTTTTAATATGTAACTATTTAATTTATATACTATTTTCAATATCTAAACTGTGTATGTCGGAAGTGTTATGATTTTAAAAGTGTTATGATTTCCAAAGTGTTATGACATCAAAAGTGTTATGATTCCAAAAATGTTATGATTTCCAAAGTGTTATAATTTTGGAAGCGTTACGATTCTGAAAGTGAATATTATTTAAAGTGAATAATGATTTCAAAAGTGATATGATTTTGAAATGAATATGGTATTTTCATATTAAATATGAACTATTTGAAATTAAATGACCACGGTGTGAAATAAGCGTTTGGTTGTTAAAGAGACAGGATCAGATATTGTCATACTCTCTACCAATACCAAAACTACTTTAACAACTGTGTACGTGACGAGATTCCAGAATGAAGTATGATGGTTTGGTGACAATTCTATATGGTATATATGTAGCCCTGACACCCATGAGTCAGCTTGATGCGGCTAAAACAAGAGCCATGTCAGGCCAAGTGTGGTCATTCCTTCTATTAAAAACATTTCTTCGATACCATTCTATTGCTTTTGTGGTTTGATTGGGTGCACCATTTGATTTGGGAGTATGTCATGAGGTGGGCGGTAGTAGCTGCTATGCATTACCACCAGTCCGGATATGCAAATGATATATCTACCCTGGCATTGCCTCGAGTGCCTTGTCGCATGCCCTATCGCGCCTTCTACGAGTTTGTTTTGTATCATACCTATGTGGTTTCCTTTGTGTAAACCTCCTGTTTATGAAGGAGTATACGGCATTATGTAGACTATGGGAATATATAAAATGCGTTAAGGGGTATATGGGTAATGCCTTAACGCCATTTTGATACTTTTACTTTACTATAGACATATTATAATAGCGTATATTTCTGCATAGTAGATAGTTCTACGGACCCTTAGAGGGTGGGTATCCCAAACATCCTTTAAGTTACTTGTATTTCAGTTGACATTTCACTTGAGATGAATTTATTAACATAAGAATGTTAATCCTGACTAGAATGTTTTGTGTTTTTGCTTTACGCTCGGGTCAGACAGAGTGTCATAGCATTTGATGCTCACCTTTGGAGTTGGAGCTTCACTTAGAGATCCATCTATATTTGTCCAGCTTCAGCCATCCAGTTTTTTTTTAGACTTGTCATCTGCTTGTATTCGAGACTATATTTTTATTTGAGAAATTCTAGTGTATTTTATTCCAAACTTTGTTGTTTATATAGTAGCTTCATGAACTATTGTTATTTTCGTTGCTTATTATTATATTACTTTGTGTTTGTGATTCTGTGATTGATTTATTTACTGTATATGCTGAGTTTTGCCAAATATAAATTAACAATCTGTTGTTTTGAGCAATTCAAGTCCGACATGTGCGGATGCGAATGGTTCGAAATACCGGGTCGTTACAGCCGACTTGGCAAAGGTAAAATTTTGCCTTGCCTCTTCTTTTGTTTCGACGTCTTTTTAGCTTCTTTTTCTTCATTTTTTGGTGATATTTCATGATATCTTTTATCCTTTTGAAGGCCATGATGTCCATCAATACACTAACCAAATTTTAGAGATTTTAAAATTCAAATTTTGAATTATTTGAATTTAAATTCGAATATCACTTTGGGTGAATTTCCTTATTGTAAAATTTGTTTTCGAGCATGGAATTTTCTAAATCTTTTTAAAATGATTTTCAAAGTCAATAAGCATTTCAAAATAATTATTATGTAATATTTTAAAGTATTTTCAAGTATAAAATCTATTTAATTTCTATAATCAGGGAAATTTTTAAATTTGGTTTTCAAATTGATTTCAAAAATTTGTTTTAAAAGCTTGTATTTCAAAGTAAATTATTTTATATATAAATTACAATTTTTGCACGTTTCGAGCGAATGAGAAGGAGAATCAAATGGTTTGGTAAAAATCAGTAAAAAGTCTGCCTTATCTCATCGGTAAACTCAATCCGAAGGTCAAAACCATTTAGTGCGAAAATGTGGTATGGGACACACGTTAACACTGTTTGGGTTCCTATCCAAAAGTTTGTGACACATTTGTCTAAGAGTCGTATTAGTCAATAAAGGACCTTCGGGTCATTTTTCCTTTAGGATATTTGTCTCAGAGACGTATTTGTCCATTGCGACATATTTGTCCTTCGGGATGTTTGTTTAGAGATTTATTTATTTGTCCTTCGAGACGTTTGTCTAAGAGACATGGCCCCTAATTTTAAGAAAATAGTACTTGGCGGGCTTCGATCATAAGCACGTGCTTATCTTTGAGATGATTTTATTGATGTTTGTGATTTCCCAAGTGTATCGCCTGTTTATTGTTGGCGATTTGGGATATTATATACATACATACATACATGCATACATACATATATACATACATACATATATAGACACACGACGACTACCTTATGGGAATTTGAATTCTTGCGGGTTCTATCTTTGAGATTTGAGTTGCCTACACTATCATGGCGTGTATTTGAGATTTTAATCTCTTATTTAGAGATATAGTTGCCCTGTGGCATATTTGGAGATGGTGACTTCTTTGAGTTTCTTTTGAGATTGTCGTTGTGATGGGTTTGAGATTTCTCCTGTTTTAGGAGTTATAATTTTTCGAAATCCATTATTGGTG
The DNA here is from genome assembly GCA_030765085.1 of Allium cepa. Taxonomy (NCBI): domain Eukaryota; kingdom Viridiplantae; phylum Streptophyta; class Magnoliopsida; order Asparagales; family Amaryllidaceae; genus Allium; species Allium cepa. The sequence goes on along the minus strand of CM060944.1, from coordinate 308,526,070 downwards.
ACTTGTGATATGCCGATGATATGAGGCTTGCTACATTTAGCGTTTTTTGAATTGTCTTATCTCTTTTGAGATTGTATGTTTGTGTAGTGATACCATATTATCACTTGATGTAACCATACATTTTAAACTGTCCCTTCTCACTTGAGAATATTATTACATTATCCTTATGCTCATATTATCGCTTATCCTTGTAAACTGATTTGTTTAGCTAGGCTGAACCGTGTATTTTATACTCAGGTCAAACCGAGGTATTTCGGGTTATGTACCCTTTGGACTTAGCATGTTTTGCTTCTGCGTGGACTTTTCTGCTAGCTCTTTTTTGTAGCTTTTGTGTAGTCCTTTTTTTTGCTACTTTGATATGTATATTCTTTTGACTCATGTTTGTATTGTGGTCGTCATACCATATTTGATGCATCATTTTGCATACTCTGTGATGTATCTGTATATGTGTGTATATATGGGATTATCTGCTGTTATGTGATGTGTTTTGCATTTGAATTGTTGTATTTTGTTCTGATAGATCCTATAGCCACTTATGGCTTTGTATTAAGTATTTATTGGATATGTCGATCCACTTGAAATAGAGAAATTTTTTAGAGCATTTATCGACATATTCAATTGATATTTAAGATAAGGCTATAGATGAACAGCCCTATTCTCAGCAGACGGTATTACCCAGTAATACTTTTTTTTAATGCGGGCCTTGGGGTGGGGTGTCACATGGCCCCTACCATAACTCCTTAATTCATGGGTTCCCGCTGAAACTATTGGTACTTCCAATAACTTCCCTCTTATCATAGTTTTCATGGGTTGACTAGAAACCTCTTAACATCTGTCAATAAATTAATTTGGATATAGTTTTCATGGGTTCACTATGATCCCATTAGCCTCTGCCAATAACTCTTTCTAATTATAGTTTTCATTGGTTTACTATGGACCCATTGGCCCATGCCAATAAGTTTTCCTATACATAGTTTTCATGGGTTTACTATGAACCTATCTATCTGACAACTTCTTTAATCGGTATTTAGGCATCTTTTATTCTTATATCTCTAACCTCCTGGATGCAATTGTTCTCATTCAGGAAGTAACTGGATTTATATTCGCCACTGGGTCAACCTAGCTGGTTATTCTATCTTTTTTCCCAAAATATAGTTATGGGTCCATATTAAAGTGAATATGTATATTTAGAAGAAGCAACATAATAATACCAACACCTATGGTTCAATATCCCTGAAATTATTTGCATATAAAACATGGTTAATCCTTTTAACCTATTATTTTATAAAGGAAACCTTCCTTAGAAACTTCATAGTTAAAGCCATTTCAAAACTCCTTTATTTTAGCATGAGTTTTCTTGAAAATGAGATTGGATTCCTTACTTTAAAAACTAATTCTTTCTAAACCTTAAACTTTTACTTTCGAAACCACAGGATAACCTCCTTCGAAAGAATTCAAATCATCTTTTCAAAACACTAAGCATATGCTTTTTAAAACATTTAAAAATATCTCTTTCGAAACCATCAAACTATACCTTTCGAAAGTATTAAAGCATTACTTATTAACTCTTGAAGCATAGCTTCGAAACTACTTGAACGTACCTCCTTTCAAAAGCATTGGGTTTATCTTTAATAAACATCTTTTGGGTCAAAGTGAATATAAACGAAAGTACCCCTTTCGAAACCTTTAATCTTCATATAAAATTGTTTGGGGAAAATTGATGGCTTCGGAACCATCCTTTAGCTGAAAACATTTATGTAAAACATTTGAAGGGTAGCTTCGAAACTCCTTTTGTAGTCATTGCCTTCAAAACCCTTGAATCCTTTCATAAGCTTTAGGAAGTGGCTTAGTACAGGTTTAAAACAACTGCCTTTTGAATTGGTTAGTTATTTCAATCCATTCGAAGGGCACGGGGACGGTAGCAAGGTTTTGATTGGGTTGCGACTACCCTTTCGAAAGTATTAGTTTAAAATATATGGGCTCATTCGAAAGCTACACCTAAAAAAAGGTGGCAGCCCCTTCTAAACCTATTTCAAAGACCCTTTCGAAAGCATTTGTTTTAACTCCTTCGAAAGATTTTAGTAAAAACAGGCAAACACATTTTTTTAGAAAGCAAAACAAAGGTTTCGACCCTATCGATAACAAGGGTTTTGACACCACACCTTCTCCTTTCTCCAATCCACTATGTTCCAATGTATTGATACCCTGTGTATTGGTTTCAGCTTGTAGGTTTCGACTTGGTTGAAGCGGAAGCATAGGATATAAAGGTTTCTTTCGAAAGAGGCATTATGAATAAAGTCTAATTTAATGTCATTTAAAGTTATTACTTTATAATTAACCTGCTTATTTGTAAACCTTTAGTTGGTTGCCATAAACTTTTCAAATCCTTTCTCAAAATTACTATCGTATAATTTCAGATCTAAACAAAGATTAGTTTAACAAATAAACCTTTCAATTAAGCATGACAATTAAAACAATTGAGTCATCCTTTTAAAATAAATTAGTTTCCTTAGTTAACTACTTAGAAAAAATCCCCAAAAATCATAAAATTCAATTTCAATATGTTATCTAACATATAAAAATTTCAGACCAAATTCTTCATAAAATAATTGAAAATAATTACTAAACCCAATTATTCATATTTTCCTTTGAAAATTCGTAATAAATTTTACATAAAACCCATCTCCAAATTCATGTTATACATAAAATATAATTTCTTTATGGCATTCAGAATTCAATATAATCGGTTTTACCCTTAAAACCAAATAAACAATTATCAAAGATTTTTTGTTTGAAACAAATATGTTATAAAATCCAAGCATATCATCATCAAATATCATCATAACGGATTTAATATTAAACCCCAAAATCAAGTGATCATAAAAGCAAAATATATATGGTTTTGATTATTATTCACCTTAAATAGGATAAGGACTTTGAGATTTGATTCTTGATTAATTCCCCTAGCTTGAATCCTTAGCTTTAAATTTAATTTCTCCCCTTAGGTAATGGCACTACAAGAAAATGGTTTATTGATAGCACGAAAGAATGGCACTGTTGCATGACTTGCCATCGTTAGCTATTTGGTATTTGCTAATACTAAAATTATAACCCACTCACACGCTGTTGAATAAAAAGAAAAAATCCGGCATCTCTATTTTCACTCTTCCGGTCATAGTTCATTCTATACAGCCAATATCCAAATCCGTAAATTAATCTCGCCGTTCCTCAACTTCACTGCTCGTCATCCCTAAATTCGCCGCTGCTCTAATCCCTTGAACTCGCCGCTGCTCCGATTCCTCAACCTCGCCGCTGCCCTAATCCGTGGACCTCACCGCCGCTATGATCCCTCGACTTCACTATGTAGTGCTTCGATTCCTCAACCGCCGTCAACTTTGACCATTTCTTAGGTATATATTCTTCAAATTTTACATGTATCTCCATGTTTGATTTTTCTCTGCCTATAAATAATTGATTTTTCTCCGACCTTAGGTCCCCAATTCTCATCCGTTTCTTATTCGATCTCATGTTTGATTTTGCTTCGCCTATGGATAATTGATTTTACGTATATCTCCATGTTTGAACTTTGGCTGTTTTTTAGGTATACAAATGCATTTATGATAAGATTGAATCTCATGAATCCTTGAGTATTGACATGAGAAAGAGAGGACAACTGAAGTTACTTCTATCATTGTTGAAGATCTCTTCTCAGCATTATGGAAAACTTCAATATCCTTTTGGTGGGAATTCATCAATTGATGTAAGGGTCCTTATTTTTATTTTTTTATTTTTATTTTATTTTTATTTTTATTTTGAAGTGAGAAAATGGCGTAGGAGTTGAAGTTTACTTATGCACAGTTTGTTTTTGGTAGCCTGCTTAGAAATACCATATTAGTTACGTTGTACTTTGTTTTATTGCTGTAGAGTTCAAGTTTCACCCTGATGTAGACTAGCTTTTAATTTTAAAATTGTAGGCTGATCATCTTCACCACTTTAGTTGTTGCACTATTATGTCACCATAGAATGCATTTCTTTACCAGTATGTTTATTTTCTACTTGATACTATAAAACTTACGTACGTATAAAATGCATAAATGACGTACTTTGGACTCTGTTATTTGGTTATGGTGGTTGGTTGTACACGTAAATGAGAAACGAAGCTGGTATATTTTTCAATTACTTTTTGGTTCCATAGATATGTTGTGGTAGTAAATTATACTTATGTTTGACATGTTGTTCCGTAGAGGTACCAATAACTGATTTAGCTCTTGGATGTGAATAATATATCTTAATTATGAAATGTGATGCCTTTTTTTCCTTTCAAGAAACTGCTATTAACATGCATCTCCTCCTTTCTGGTAAAGGTAATAGGCCCTCCAATGTGCACAAGCAGGTCGATTGTGAGGCCTTGCTCTTGTTCTTGCATCACAGCTTAGTGAGAAGGTTTGTATCATAATTTGCATTATGTTTGCAGCTACAGTTGTGAACATATGAATAGCTTAACCAGTAACTCACTAACTATTATTGAGATATTTTTTCCCACTATTTGTGTGACTTTTTTCTTATTTAAGTTTTGAATTTCATACCATTGCTGCTCAAAAATGTAGCACGCAGGTGTATTGGCACAAAATTTAAAGCTCAGGTATATAGCGAGGCAGAAAAGTGGGCCTGCGTTGTTGCATTATCTAATAACAGGTAGTCTCTTAGGTAATATCTTTTTCTCACAGTCAAAAGCTAAAGGGTTCTCATCATTTTTTCAGAAACCTTATAGTTTTTGCAAACGACTATTTGTTCTAAATGATATCATTATATCAAATTTTTATCATTACAATAATCCACACACATGGACACATCTTCACACTTTCAGAGTATGCTGCACGTAATGAAATAAATACATGTTTATGGACTAAGATCTTTTTTGTTTATGTACTAATCATGTTTTCATATTTGCATTTGTGTACTCATCATATTCCGTGCATATATGAATTCTAATATGATACGATGCAATGGTGGGGGGTTTGAGGGAAGCTTAGGCTTGGATTCAATAGCTATTGTGATCTTAATGCACTATTGGTACTTCGAGATGGTCGAATACCTATTGATTATGACCAGCTGTGCGCCCAAGGAATCTTCTAAGTGGTATATAAACTTTATCTCAGTTTTTTTTGATATAGAATCTAGATGATATAGAATTATATTATCAACAACCATATAATCACTAAGGCTCACATGATCTGTCATTTATTTCAAATATGAGATATGAAACATGCCTCGGTTCTATCAACCCTATAAATCTACACAAGGGAAAGTTGTGAAAATAAATAGTAAGTCTAGATTAATTCTCAAGTATTCGGATTATCTAGCAAGCCTAGAATCATCACCATCGAAGAGACCTTCAAGTACTTTTGTATTCTATGTTTTCATCTAATTTTACAAATGCTTTATTCAAGCGAGTAGGTTCAATAAGATAAGTATAAATATATTTTCTCTAAAGACAAAATTAATTTAAAATTAAATTAACAAAAGTTTATGAAACTAATTTAGTTTGATAGAAATCACGTTCTCTATTTTGAAATCTTTGTTAAATTATTATATGTTCGTCGACGGAAATTCTATCGGTTTAGAAAACCGTCGAACGAATTTAGAATTAAAAATAACCGCAAGCGCACGGTGTACGAATGTAGTACGTGGCGAATACAGGTCGATCCACAGGGAATTGATGATTTCAAAATTCTATTCAATCAAATTATACTGAAGTTGAGAGTGAATAGTTAGAAATGTAAGAAACTAACAAAACTAGCAAAAGAAAATGGTAAAAATATGAGAGTTAAAAGAACAATTTAGAGATAAATCCACTCTCTAGATCATATAAATCAACAAAATGAAGTTATGATCTCTCTTTTCTTTTCATTAGTGTAATTAATTGATGTATTTATCATAAGTATGATATATTTGTGCTATTAATTAGCCCAATATAAACCATTAAACTATAACACAACAACTAATACACATTTAACTCTCATGAAATATGATAACAAAGTTGAAATAAAAATTTATTTTATGCATAGCCTATTAACTATTGTTTAGAAATATAGGCTATCAAATTTCAATTTCAACATTCACTTCTTTGCCATAATCATATTTAGATGAAGAGGAACTTTGTGTTATGTTTGTTTAAGCATAGCCTATTTGTTATGAACAACATAGACTATCAAATTCAAAGCTAAACAACATCATTAAACCACTTCAAGTGTTTCCATTAAAGCACAAAAAGAGAGTATAAACATCAAAATGTTGCATCTACATACTAGAGAGCTTCATTACCCCTAAATTATAGGGATTAGGCTCTCATATTTGTTATCAAATCAACAAATGCAGAAAGCAACATGAAAGCAAAAGGAAAGTAAAATGAAAGCTAATGGAAAAGACAACTAATCTAATTGCATAAAGGTAAATCTACACTATTACATAAGAAGAGAAGAAGCATGTAAATAAAAGAGAATTAACATTGCATAAAAGAAAAGAAAATTACATGAAATAAAATGGCTAAGTAGCCATGGAAAGAAAGAGAGCTTTGATTTATTTTCTAAACTAAAACTAACTAACTAAGAGGAAGATGGCTACATGAAACATAAGGGGTATTTATACAAATTAGAAACCCTAATGCATATTTTTGGGGAGTACCCAAAATGCCCTTGGAGGAAGTGTGGTGGCCAAGTTATCATTAGCTTTAATAATCCTCCACTTAAATGTACATGAAGCTTTAAATGTCTTTTAGCATGTGCATTAGCCTTTAATTTGTACATTAGGTAGTGGGTAGGTGAGGTCCTCCATGTTCTTCACTGTGAATTATTTCCATCTTCATTCCTTTGTATTCATTTTGTGCATGCATATTCCTTCATGAACCCACTTGTAATTGAGTGTAATTTCCTACAAAATAATATAAAAATTTCCAATTAAATGTTCTCAAATTAATATATGCACAAAAATGACCATTTTGCCCCTGGATGAAGATGAATATGTGACAATTTCAAATAATATGAATTTTGGTTTAAACAAGTTAAAATACCCAATATGATCATTTATTTAATTTAAATAGAATAAATATAGTGGTAAAAATATGCACATTTACGTGCACATCATTATAAAAATTAACTTAGTTTTATCAAAATTAATCAAGTTTACAAAAATTAACTAAATTTAGAAGAAGAACATGATATAATAATAATAGTAGTAGTAGTAATAAAATTATATTATAATAATAATAAATTTACTAAGTTTAAAATAAGTAATTAAGTTAATTAAGTTTATAATAATTAAATAAGCTAACTTTTGTTTAAAGTTAGAAAAATTTATAAAAATTTAACCAAGTTATATAAAAATTAGTTTTATAAAAATTGACTAAGTTTTACAAAAATTATCTAATTTTTATAAAAATTAACTCAGTCAACTAAGTTTTATAAAATTTAATTAAGTTTATCAAAATTAACTAAATTTAGAAGAATAATTATAATATAATAATATTAATAGTAATAAAATAATATAATAATATATAACAACAACAAAAACAACAAATTAACCAAGTTTGTAATACGTAACTAAGCCAATTAAGTTTTATAGTAATTAAACAAGCCAACTGTTTTTTTTACCAGTTTAGAGTACTAGACAACAAAACAAGTTGACTATCAAACTTGCAATCAAAATAAACTAGTTTTACCAAGTTATTTCTTCTAATTAAATAATTAAATAAGATACTTTAATAATAATTAAACTAGTTTATTTCTTCTAATCAAAATAAACTAGTTTTACTGTTTTACAATAATAATTAAATAAGCCACTTTAGAGTACTAAACAACAACAAAAGTTGGCCTACAAACTTGCAATCAAAATAAACTAGTTTTACTGAGTTGTTTCTTCTTGAACTGCAGGAGTACCTGGGGTAGAAATGAATTTAGTGGAAATTTTCCTGTTGAGTTTAGCAACCTAAGAAGTATGCAAGTCATGTAACTTAACTGTAGTTCACTTTTGGTTCAGTGAATGGACTGCTGGGTAGCACATGTGGTTGACTTCTCCACTTTCCTTATTCAACGAAGTTGAAGTTGTTGGGGTTGTCATCTTTAATTACCTTTCTATTTGTGTACTGTTGCATTGCACCATAGAATGATTTGACGGTATGTTGACTGGATTAGTCATTGAGGTCCTTGCAATATTAAAGCAATGAGTGAAAACTATTGGCAGTAGTTTGATAACATTGAGAGTAATAAAAAGCAATATTACATATCATTGGTCGAAGTTGGCTGGTGTTTAAACAAATATGTTGGCATTATACATTGATTTGATGTAAAGAAAGAGTGAATCATTCGGTTGATATTGCAACCGCTCAGCTGAATAGTCACATTAAATATTTCCTCGTGCACTTTGTCCCTTCATTTTATCAATAGTTGGTATAATTTGTTCTTTCACCTTGTACATAATAGTGTTCACTATTTGAATAATGCTCTAGTGAAAGAAACATATAAATTATATGTGATGTTCAAAAGTTTAAAAAACCTTCACACTTTTTGTCATGGCATAGTAACGTGTACATGTACGTTGTAATTGACGACGATCAAAAGTTGGATTCAAGAGATCCAAAGATATGTTAAGAATCAACAAACAACATGTTAGTAAGGTCTTGTAAATTATCGGGTAGCGTAATATTAAACGCACCTCCGTTTATCTTCGTGCATGCTGACTTTCTGAAATGGTTTCATCGTATGGCTCAACTAATATGGAATTCTAGAGGTATATTAGCTTATCAGGTAAGATGAAAAGTTTGGGAGAAAAATCTTGTGTTGTAGAAATTAAGGACTATTATTAATAAGAGATGGCAAACTATTTTGGTTAATACATAGTAAGTGGGGGCATTTATGGGTTCTGGAAAAATTTGAAATTGAAAGATGAAATGAAGCGGATATGTAGGATGGAGAAGTGGATTTGATGGCTGTGTATTTTTTCACAGGCCAATTAGGTAGAGAAATATTTTGTAGTAGAGAAATAATGTTGATAATTTGTTGCCCAATATTTGATATGAAGAATTAATTTAAGATCTAATTTGATCCTTTTATCCATTTATATGTCAGGTGAGGAGCATGAAACGTGCTAGAGATATCTGGGACCAATTGGATGGGCTTCTAGAAAGAGTTGAGATTGAAATGACATCAAATGGCAGTGATTTGGATGCAATAAAAAGGCAATTACTGCTTGGTTTTTCCACCATACAACAAGATTATAGAAGGGTGATGCATATGGAACTGCAAAGAATCCTCAAACAATTCACATACATCCAAGTTCTGGTCTAGCGAAGGTATAACATTTATTGATTTGTAAGTTGACTTATTGTGGTCATCCGTGCTAGCTGAATCACTGTTGGTCCTGAATACGAGTGAGAACGGCTCATTTTTCATTGTCATCATACCTATCAGGCATTTGAAGTTCAGTTTTTGTCAGTGTACTGTGTCATAAGAAGAACATTTTTCATTTTCTGTATTTGTATTTTTGGTTTACTATTGTACAATTGTTTACTTAATAGGTCATATCAATAAAAATGCTCCTGTATTCTTTTTAACTTAGCTTGTGGACGTGCGTAGTAACCTTTGGACCTCAAATAGTATTGTATGTAAAAGACAAAAAATAAACATATATGACATATCATATATAGTTAATGTTCATTTGTCGCCATGCAGGTTACTGAACTAAAACCCGAGTGCCTTGTTGAAATTTCTCCTCACTATTTCCAATTGAAAGACATTGAAGATTGTACGTAACCTTTGTTTTTATATACATTCTTTTTTTAAATGGTTTATTTGGAATGTAGTTATATAATACCAGTATATGTGCTCTCTAGTGCCATAAGTTAGATGAAAGTTGGATAATACATGAATTTGCCCCCTACCATAGTTCACATTTCCCTATCTTCTTCTCTCTATCACAATTCACTTATCTATCGGTTCAAGAACGGCTTTTCCATTTCGTTTTACTTTTTGGTACATATGGATTCGCCAAAACCATTCACAAGTGCACGTGGTTTGAGTCTAGGCCTGACTGTTTATGACTTTGACCACGATAGTTAAGCTAAGTTTTTTTCATGTTTCACTAGAAGCAACCATGCTCCCTACAGTTGTATTTTCTTCCATATTGATGTATCTGTGTATGTGGGTGGGGTGTTTAATTTCAAAAATCATTTTTATTTGATGGGCTCTGCATGATTTGTGATACTTATTCAGGGGCAGAAGGTTGAAGATAATATGGTGGTTGCGAATGGTTGAAGAGATGTTGTCATACTTAATGATGTACATTCTACTATTGTCATTATACTTTTGCATTATACTGTTTTGTTCATACTCCCAATCCATTGATTTCAAAGCTAAAATTAAAGAAAAATTCAAACAAATTCAGACTTCAATATTTTGTAATGGAAAAAAAATGAATAAAGAAGTGCAAAACAATTATCAACTCGTAATAAGTTAATTATTTTAAAACATTAGAAAAATACTTTGCAGGATTGTTTGAACGATTAGGAATTCACAATTGGGTCCATACTCACGGTTTGCTATCCATCATCGACGATAACAAATTTAGGAGGAATCCTACGTTTTCCTAAGCTGGAAGAATAAACAATGCGTAATAGTTCTTACTGGACGACTATATCTGTAAAAAGTAATTCTTAAAGTGAACAATAAAGCACCATTCTAATCCACTTTTAACACCATCTGCAGTGACATTAGCATAAAGTGCATCCTTTGTACATCGACCAAACTAGTTTAATGCATCTAGCATCTGTCATATAAAGATAATTGAGTATTTTATCTATATTCAACGCAAAAATATCTGGCATCTATCACAGATAAATGCACATAAATATCAGTTACGTTTTCAGAAAAGAGAAACTCGTGTTTTCTGTCATTATATCCTAAATGAACTAATAAACCAAAGTACATAATTAATTTAAACTGTATAAATTAACAACTTTAAGTGAACATATGTATATTATTAAGATTCTGTTGCTAATACACATATGATCTTGAGAGTTAAGCAAGCTGGATTGAAATCGTACATCTGATCATATTTACACACACAATATATAAATTCACCTATACATAGTATACCAATACAAACCTATACTAACAAGATCATAACACGTACAAACCAATCAGTTTACCATAATATATGACAATGGTAACTGGAAAGCTAAGAAGTTTTCATGTACTAACATGATTTAAAGCATTTATCCTCCTTGTACGATTCATCAACTGCTACAGGGAAACAGGCAATGGGAAAAAATAAATGCATCCACTCGTATCGTTTTCTATGTGAAAACTGCGATATATATCACACATTTCCTTCCCACCATCCATTTGCATCCATATAATAGTTAAGTTTGTTGCATGCAAAGACAAAAAATTCCAATAGTTAAGTTTGTTGGTCGGATTTTGTGTCTCAGCAGTTGCAGTGTATGTGAGATATTTGAAAAAGTTTGATTTTATTAGAATTATTGAAGAATGATATGAATTGAGGAAATACCATTAAAAAGACAGGGGTTTAAAGTTTTAATTGTAAAATTAGTCTACTTAATCTTCTCTTCATTCATAGAAACTGACAGTGGAGTATTTATATGAGCAACTATCATGTGGGTCAAGATGAGTTGAGCCCCAACTATTTGTGATGATGTTAGCTGCCCAAAGGCAATGACTGTTTTCCGATCATCAAAAAAGCATGAGATGTCATTCATCCTTATCATATAAATAAAATACAATTTAAGTGATTGTCTTTTCTTTGATGTACGTTGCTCAACTGTTGTAGTAATATTTCATGCCACAAATATAGTGTCCACGATCATAACTAGTTAACAGAATTCGAGCATAGAAAATGACATATATTCATTTTCCTCTCGACATAAATAAGTGTCTGTCATTGCAACAAATCATAAATATAAGTTCAGCTTAAACCGACGGCTTATAGCATGTTCCAAAGCAACATAGAATCATATTTGCATTTGTCCAATTGGGCATATGGCCCTTTCACGTCACAGTGATCTTTCATTTACTATTATTGATGTTCATTTAAGTTTTTTTTAAAATTATAGCATGTTGTATGCTTTGTATTAGTCAATCGCCTATTGAAATAGTGTGATGAATATTTAGTGTTTACATTGTGAATCCGATTTAACTTTTTGTACACTTTTTTGATGAATTAATTCTCAAGCAATACTTTTGCTTTACAGGTAGATAGATGACTGTGATGCAAAAAAGGTTGCAACGAGTTATGGGTCGAAGATACTTTTGCTGCTAGAACTACTTTTTGGATTTAACGTATGTACTACTTTCTTTTGTTTTGCTATTGCTACTTGTTCTATATTTTGTTTTTGAACTATTGATAACAAACTGTTTATGTTTGGTGTAAGAATATTGTATATTTTGATTATGAAATTTCATACGTTGATTATCAAATATGTGTACAAAATGTTAATATGTTGATTTTAAAATGTGATATTGATTTTATATGCTAATTTTGAAATGTGGTATATATGCACATTGTGGTGGATGTTTACTGAAATGGAATTAAGACATTCCACAGCATTTTTAAAACGCCGTTGAAAATTTTAACGGTGTTTTTAAAACGCCGTTGAAAGTTTTAGCAGTGTTTTAAAAATATCGTTAAATTGTATCTAAAAGCATAAAACGTGATTATTGCAACAAGGAAACGCTGTAACTAAATATCACAGCATTGAAAAAATGCTATAAAATCTTATCTTCGCATTAAACAAACACTAAAAAGGATCTCTAACTACACCCAACCAAAATTGTTAAATGATTTCATGACACTAGGGAAACGCTTTAATAAAGGACATTTAACAGCGTTAATTTCTTGTCATTGTATATCTCTGACACACAATTGCATGTCGATATACAACGTATGTAAAAACGCTATTAATAGCTTTTATAGCGTTTTTAAAATGCTGTTAAAGGTCCCGTTTGTTGTGCTATAGGTGGCTTCTCCCTTTGATTTACATTTGTTTGTGTTTTTTTTAAAATAAACGTGAAATGAAAGGAAATGTGGGTTTATGGTATTAAGGTGTTATGGTGTGCAGTTACTAATATGCCCTTGTTTTAGTTAAGTATCATATAAAACCATTCATAAGCTCGGTCATATAATTAAGGGCATTCTCTAAGTATTTATTCAAATCTCAATCCCCTTATCACTCTAATATTTCCATTATTCTATTTAATTTATTTAATTAAATCTGTTGAATAATTTATTGAAAATTAGGGATGTTACATCAATATCGTCCTGTTTTATTAATCTCGATACCAATTCCATAACACAATGATGTTGCAATTTGTCTACTTCAACCTTATTAAGTCTATGTATTTTTATAAGGGTGATAACACCATGGTTTTGTATCGACAATAATGACGCCGGGTTTTATCACTTCGACTTTAATGATTGCCGATCTTAATCCTTCTAACCATTTTTCATAGAAGGCTATAATGCCGCTTATTTTCATTTCAGTCTTAATGGTGCCGAATGTAATCAATGTTGACTTTAGTAAAGACTTAAATCTATGTTGATGCAAAACAGGTTTTATACCCTACGACTTCGACACTCTATGAATCGTGACATATATAATATCGGCCCTGTGGCCTTTTGCTTTATAAATAGAAATCTTTAACATATTTTGGTATTGAAGAGGGAGGATGGCCCTAGTAGCAAGATTGACGCCAACTTTTACAATTTACAGTTTTATTAAATTTGGTTATATAGCCTATGGTTTCGAGGTAAGATTACCTATAAGTGATTTCGAAATTCATTAATTATAAAAGTGTATATATCTTGGCATAATATTTTAAACAATGTAAAGGGCTACAATTTTCCTTATTTTAAATATGATTTCAAGGGTTAAATCGTTTATAAAGAAAGTGTTTTCAAGGATATAGAAAACAGTATTTAGCCCATAATTTTACTATAGAATTATGACTCTTATCACTTTTGGATAGATTGTGATAGGTTGAATTTGACTCAAAGATTAGAAAACCAGATGAAACTGGTGTAGGGTAGTGTCCTATACTTCAGTTGTTCGCCCTAACCAGATATAAGTCCGAAATTCCAGTGCGTAGAGTTTTGTCAAGTGTAAGACTAGATGTAGGTTTACGCACAAAAAGTAATACATGAAGATAAGACACGTTATAGGTTGGCCTGCAAAACCTTTAGGTCCATAGTAAGTCTAGCAAAACTATGTGATTGACAAATTGCCAGTAAACACTAAGATAATTATACTTGGATAGACCGTCTATTTTTGTTCTAGCAGCCAGTTCGAAAATTTGGTATATTTGGTATGCTCGAGTAAGTCATATAGGTTGGTAGTTACCCTATGAAAACTAAACATGGGACACATAGTCCATCGATTTGATAGATTAGTCATGATTACCCATGTAGCATGCATGCATATGTTTATACTGTTATGGTTTAATTGGTGTGATTATAGGAGCAAACTTATGATTGACACATATTTAAAGGATACTAGTTAAGGTAGTACCCATTCCGCTCAACAATGTGGTCTCACTAGATATCAATTAACTCAGATGAGATATTATTATTCACATCATACTTATGGTCCGACCTGAAGTTTTTATTTTCCTCTTTAACACTCAGGTACTCGGTTGAGTAGTTTGGAGGTAAGGTTTTCAGATTTAGTTGGCTTTGGCGAAGAAAACTTACGAAGACATGTAGAAGGCAGAACCAGCTATTTATGATTTTTCTATTTATATTTCTGCTATTTTGAATGATATCATGTAATGACGGAAAGTTTGGTTGTCTATTAGCCACTCTAATCAACCGAGGGGGCATCTACATATGTCATTATTGGAGTATTTTGTAATAATTATATTTGTCGAACCTAGGCAACAATTGGGATTATGTAATGAATATGAAATATTACCTTTGAAATGAGTCCAGAAAATTTGTTTTGAAATTGTTCTTGAAGTGTTATCCCATTTTTTGGTCAAAACTAGAATAACAACAAATTGGCAAGGAATAATGGATATCAGGATTGGAGATAAGGCTACGATCGATATCGTCAAAATTTTGATGAACTCCGATCGGGACGAAATTGATTTGAGATGATGATAAGAACTGGGAAAGGCTATGTTTCAAATTTCAGGTTAATCGGAGTTCGTATGAAGGAAATATGATGGATTCAAGGTAGGAAAGGCACGTTGTTCGAATCCGTCAAAAAGGGGACAAAGTGATACTCGGTTCGAATCCATCGGATTCAAACCCATCAGGATGGATTCGAACCCAAAGAACGTGATCTCATCAGGATGGATTCGAACCCATCAGGTTCGCATGCTTCGAATCGATGGGAACTTGATGGACTCGAAGATAATGGATTCGAAGATGGTGGATGCGAAGCACTGGACATGGATTCGAAGATGGTGGATACGAAGCACTAGACGTGGATTCGAAGATGATGGATACGAAGCAGTGGACATGGATTCGAAGATGATGGATACGAAGCAAGGGACACGGATTCGAAGGACGTGGCTTCAGAAAGCATGGATTCGAAGAGCATGGATTCGAAGGAGTCGGCCTTATGGATTCGAAGGAGATGGTTTCGGAGAGGATGGTTTCGAAGCATGGGTTCGAACCAGGCAGAACACACGGATCCTTGAACTTGAAACAATCATATCTTCCAAACCGTTGATCCAAATGCAATGAAATTTTTACAGGAGCTTACATACATGTTGAAGAATGTTCTCACCAAATTTTAGATCAATTGGATGATTTCTTGATCGATTCGAGCCTTACTTTGAATCGATCCTGATGTGGGCCCGGACCTCCAGATTTCGGACATGTGGGCCCCCTCACGTGCCTGAAGCGGTCTTCCCGGATTTTAGGAGAAATATCAGCCTCCTACGCTTATAAATAGAGCCCCTGGTCATTCAGAAAGGGGGTCGGAGATTCTAGAGAGAGAAAACACGCTTGGTCGCTGCCAGAATCATTCCATATCATCATTGCTGCTATTTATTTCAAGTTTTGGACTTTGTAACTGCTGTAATCATCTGTAATCATCAAGGATAATCAATAAAAGGATAAAAACTTTGGAGTGGACGTAGGCCGGAGATAGCCGAACCACTATAAAACCTGTGTCTCTGTTCTTTATTTTGGGATTACTGTTTAATATTTGCTGAGACCTGAGATTTGTGTTTGAATATTATTGATTTGTATTCATACACTGGTGCTTTCGCGGTATTCGGGGTTTGTGACCAATTTTGGCACAAACACTTTGGTGCTTTCATTGAGAGCGACTAGCACCCGCTACATCGGATTTGAAAGTTGGATTTGAAGATTTTAAAGAGTTTGGATTCAAGGACAATGACTAGGCAAAATAGTAGAAGGCAAAGGGCTGAGCGAAGCTAACAGGAAGGAAGTCAACAAGCATCCTCCGGAGCGGGGGAAGGACAGGCTTCAATCTACATAACTCGGGATGAAATGGAGGCTATGGCAAATTCTTTGCAAGAGAGATTGTTAAAGAACCAACAGGAAATGATGCAGACTTTCTTCAAGCAAATAAGAGCTGCAGGGATGCAGAACTTATCCACAGCTACAACCGCTGTGGATGCAGGACAGGGGACTAGGGTCGTGGAACCCAATGGAGGACGAGATATGGAGCCACAAAGCAATCAACAAGGGCTTGGGGGCAGACCCACAGGATCCAACACAGGAGGACCTCTGGAAGGAGTTCAACAGGCTAGAACCAACGTTGCTACTAACGAGCCACATGAAGAGTATGTGCCGGAGTTCCCTCGGGGGCAACCCCCGATAGACAACGCTGGATTGGTAGAGATGATTAGGAAAACTGTGCAAGGTGGTTTGGCCAAAGGAGACTTGGAAGGAGTGAACAGGAGTCCATTTGCTCGGGAAATAAGGATGGCTCAGAACCCACCTAAGTTTAAGTTGCCTAGCGTGGAGATATATGATGGCAAGACAGATCCAACAGATCACTTGATGAGGTACACCAGACAGATGGAGGTGCTGGGGGCATCGGAGGAAGTGATGGCCCGATGCTTCCCTTTGTATTTGACGGACATAGCTGCGATGTGGTTTAGGCAGCTGGAAGAAGGATCTATCAGGACTTGGAGGGAATTAGTGGAAAGGTTTTTGGGGCAGTTTCGGGTTCATGTCAAGAGACCGAAGAACGTGATGACATTAACATCGGTGAAGCAAAGAATGGATGAATCGCTTAGAGCTTTTCTAACTCGATTCCGTGGGGCAGTCGCTTCGGTGGATCGGCCTGATCCATCGATGGTTTTAATGGCAGCAGTATCAGGAGTCAGGGAGGACTCTGATTTCAAGGTATCTCTGATACGAGATCCCCCACAAGATCTCGACGAATTCTTTCACGAGGCAGAAAGGTTCCTTCGGCAAGAAGATGCAAGTACGGATTTAAAGGTGAAAAAGGTTAGTGCAATCGAGGTTGGAGCAGTATCCAGCGGTGGTTCGGATAAAGACAAAGGAAAAGGGAAATTGGATAATGATTCTGGAAACGCTAGGAAGCGATGGAAGGATCCAAAGTTTTCCATATACACAGGATTGAACGAGACGCTGGAGCGGATATACATGGATACTCGGAATCGCCTTCCCTACCGGAGGCCAGCCAGGAGAGAGCCTTCTGAACGAGAGAGGGCATCAGGGAGGCATTGTCTCTTCCATGACTTAGACGGAAATGACACCAACAGCTGCAGGCACTTGAAGGATATAATCGAGGAGCATGTAAGGAATGGACAGTTACAACAGTATGTCGGAGTTCGGAATGCAACGGTGGAGCAGGAGCAACCACCGACAACCTCTCGCCGAGATGATGGGAGACCCAGGGATGGTGATCGATTGATCATCCACTAATCGGGATAATATGGAATAAGTAACGAACTATTAGCAAGCAACCAAGTCATTTACACATGTACGGGGACGGAGATAGCCCCTAGGCATGCTCTGAATGATGATAAACTGCAACGCTATGGTCTGAGAAATCTATCTTTTGCTTTTTGATTGGACATTACTTTTATTTTCGGATTTTGGTTTTGGAGTTTAAATCAAGCTCCTGGTTTTGCTTCCTTTTGATTTGGGTTTTTCTTTGGATGATTGTCTCCGGTTTTGAATGTTGGTTTGGTTTTCTGGTTTATGATTTGGATTTTTTGGGTTTGGATGTTGGATTGGATTTTGATTGGATTTTCATCTGGTTTTTGATAAATGGTCGTCGGGAATGAATTATGCCTGGCAAGGGGTGAGTCACTCTGCCCGAACGTGGTAAATTGACTCATTCAGGTCGTCGAGTATGGACTATGCTCGGCAAGGGTCCGGAGTGACCAGGATTCGGCCTAGGACTTAGGCCCTATATTATAAATTAATATTTTCAGGTCGCTGAGTATGGACTATGCTCAGCAAGAGTCCGGAGTGACCAGGATATGGCCTTGGACTTAGGCCCCATATTATCGATTATAGTTTCAGGTCGTTGAGTATGGACTATGCTCGGCAAAGGTCCGGAGTGACCAGGATTCGGCTTAGGACTTAAGCCATGGCATTGCTCAACGTCCAGGGACACTGGACCAAGGTCGTCAAATGTGGATTACGCTTGGCAAGAACCCGGAGAGGTTAGCTCAACGTCCAGGGACACTGGACCAAGGTCGTTAAGTGTGGATTACGCTTGGCAAGAACCCGGAGAGGTTAGCTCAACGTCCAGGGACACTGGACCACGGTCATCAGATGTGGATCACGCTTGGCAAGAACCCGGAGAGGTTATGGACTTGGATATCAACCCGGAGAGGTCATGGATTCGATTATTGGCTATTGGATAAGGATAGATTGGGACTCGGTTGACGAGTTCAAATGGATATGGAATTGGCTAAGGCTTTGGTTACGGGATTTGGAATCAGGCATCGACTCGAAGCAGTCAAGGATGATACACTCTGGCAATGTGGCTATGGACCTCGGATATTGGATTCGGAACTATTCAAAACACGTCTTGTTGTCACAAGGCAAGTTTTGGGGGGCAAAGTGTTATCCCATTTTTTGGTCAAAACTAGAATAACAACAAATTGGCAAGGAATAATGGATATCAGGATTGGAGATAAGGCTACGATCGATATCGTCAAAATTTTGATGAACTCCAATCGGGACGAAATTGATTGGAGATGATGATAAGAACTGGAAAAGGCTATGTTTCAAATTTCAGGTTAATCGGAGTTCGTATGAAGGAAATATGATGGATTCAAGGTAGGAAAGGCACGTTGTTCGAATCCGTCAAAAAGGGGACAAAGTGATACTCGGTTCGAATCCATCGGATTCGAACCCATCAGGATGGATTCGAACCCAAAGAACGTGATCTCATCAGGATGGATTCGAACCCATCAGGTTCGCATGCTTCGAATCGATGGGAACTTGATGGACTCGAAGATAATGGATTCGAAGATGGTGGATGCGAAGCACTGGACATGGATTCGAAGATGGTGGATACGAAGCACTAGACGTGGATTCGAAGATGATGGATACGAAGCAGTGGACATGGATTCGAAGATGATGGATACGAAGCAAGGGACACGGATTCGAAGGACATGGCTTCAGAAAGCATGGATTCGAAGAGCATGGATTCGAAGGAGTCGGCCTTATGGATTCGAAGGAGATGGTTTCGGAGAGGATGGTTTCGAAGCATGGGTTCGAACCAGGCAGAACGCACGGATCCTTGAACTTGAAACGATCATATCTTCCAAACCGTTGATCCAAATGCAATGAAATTTTTACAGGAGCTTACATACATGTTGAAGAATGTTCTCACCAAATTTCAGATCAATTGGATGATTTCTTGATCGATTCGAACCTTACTTCGAATCGATCCTGATGTGGGCCCGGACCTCCAGATTTCGGACATGTGGGCCCCCTCACGTGCCTGAAGCGGTCTTCCCGGATTTTAGGAGAAATATCAGCCTCCTACGCTTATAAATAGAGCCCCTGGTCATTCAGAAAGGGGGTCGGAGATTCTAGAGAGAGAAAACACGCTTGGTCGCTGCCAGAATCATTCCATATCATCATTGCTGCTATTTATTTCAAGTTTTGGACTTTGTAACTGCTGTAATCATCTGTAATCATCAAGGATAATCAATAAAAGGATAAAAACTTTGGAGTGGACGTAGGCCGGAGATAGCCGAACCACTATAAAACCTGTGTCTCTGTTCTTTATTTTGGGATTACTGTTTAATATTTGCTGAGACCTGAGATTTGTGTTTGAATATTATTGATTTGTATTCATACACTAGTGCTTTCGCGGTATTCGGGGTTTGTGACCAATTTTGGCACAAACATGAAGTACTTCATATTCTTGGGCTTCTAGTGTTAATGACACTATTAAATGATCTCATTCTGTTGTCGAAAATTAATACTATAGATGACAGCAGCATCCGTTGTGATTTGTTTCAGGCCTTAAGATAGGGGACTTTACAAGTTGGCATCAGAGCATAGTTTATGTAAAACTAAAAGATTTTTTGAACTTAAAAGAGTTTTGAAAACATGATCCAAATGAATCAGGAAATAAGATTGGGGTATGGGATGTCGCCATAGTAACCTACTTGTGTTTGCTATATATAAGTATATGCTTTATCTCTATTCTCCCTCTCTCTTAGGCCTTTCTTTCGTATCTTACTAATGTTTGAATGTAGATTTAAGGAAGTAAGATATGGAAGCAGGAAACGAAAGAGTGAATCTCGGTAGAGGAAGCACCACAACTAATGAAAATGTCAGGCCCAATAATGGAAGGAATGTAGGTCGACAAACAGCAGTGCGGGTGCAGGAGCACTATCAGTTGATATAGGAGTAATGTGTCAGGTCTTTGTTAATATGATGCAAGCAAGAGCTATAGGTGGGTTGGTGGTAATGCTAGAGGAGAAAATCAAGAAGTTCCACTTGATAAAAATTATGTTGTTTTCAGTAGGGACTATGCAAGATTTGAATGGAAGCCATTCAGTAGAACTGAGGATGCCATCAAAGTGGAGAATTGGTTACTTCATTGTGAAAGGATTTTCATTAATCTTGGTTTGAACGATGAGCAAAAGAGGAGTTTAATGTCCAGGAAACTGCAAAGAGCTGCGTTGTGCTGGTTGAATAGTGTGACTTTTGGGGTAGTAGGGGAACTTTGACTTGGGCAGAATTTTGAAGGAGATTTGAAGAGATATTTATATCTGAGATCGTTATGTCAACTCATTAAGGAAGTTTACTAAGATGGTGCAAGGTGACATGACAGTGCTTGAGTACGCAACCAAATTTGAGGAGTTGTCCCGATATAGGTATGCTAATGTGGATATAGTGACCAAAAGGAACGGGAAGTTCATCCATGGACTGAAATCCAGCTTGCAAGGGAAACTTTACCACATCTTAGGGATCCATGTGATGTAGTCCTGTAGATATTTTTAAGAAATGAAGAGATGCTTGCATTGTTTAGTGATAACAAGCTAGTAGAAAACCAGAGTGGAAAAAATTAGAAAATAAAGTTTTCTCAAAAGAAGGGAGCTCAAATGGACAAAGCTGCCAAGAAAGAGAAGTTCGAGGTTATATGTTAAAAATGTGACAAGAAGGGACATTATGCTCATGAGTGCCAAACTAGTAAGGGGAAGAAAGCTGTTGGAAAGAAGAATATTAAGTGCTTTAACTACGACCAAGTGAGACATTACAAGAACAGATGTCTGGAAGTGACCAAGGTAGGAAAAGGAGAAGTATTTGCTTTAAAACAGGCTACCTTGAGACCAACAACGGAGAAGAAAGGAAAATCTATGATGGAAGGTATGCTTTTGATTAACGGTATACCCATTAGAGTACTGTTTAATACTGGTGCATCTATTCATTTATAACTCATTGCTTGGTAGATAAGCTAAGTTTAGAACCATCATAACTTGTTACATCCTTAAGGGTTATGAATCTGATAGGAAGCTATGCAACTCTTGGGATGAAATGTGACTAGTTAGAGTTTAAATTATTAGGTCATGTATTCGCCTGCATTTTGCATGCGTTTGTTTTTGTGGGCTTTGGGATTATACTGGATATGGATTGGTTAAGTAATATAATGCTAGGATATTTTTCCAAGATAGGGAAAAAACACTATGACACCCTAATAGTAAAGACCGAATTATATACTCAATTTTGATTTGAGCTCTTTGTTGGGTGTAATGGACAAAGAAGATGAGTTGAATCGGGTTTTTGTTGTCAGAGAATTTGCGTATGTCTTTTAGCCATCTACGGGACTACTGCCGAAACAAGCTATTGAATTTCGAATAGATCTTGTACCTAGAGCTGAACCTCTTAGTAGACCATCTAACAGAATGATACCTACCAAGATGAAACAGTTAAAGGTGCAGCTAGTGGACTTGGAAGGAAAAAGTTTTATAGACTAAGCAGTTCGCCTTAAGGAGCGGCTGCGGTGTTTGCAAAGAAACTGGATGGGGCGTTAAGGTTGTATATCAATTATCGTAACTTGAATGAAAAGACGATAAAGGATCGATATCCATTGTTGAGAATCAAACACTTATTCGATCAGTTGAGTGAAGCCAAAGTATTTTCTTAGTTAGATTTAGCGATAGGGTTTCATCAATTAAGGGTGGCGGAGGACAATATTCCTCTAATGCCGTTTCGAACAAGATATGGTCTGTAAGAGTGGTTTGCCATTCAGATTAACTAATGCGCCTACTTTCCTCATAGATTTAATGAACCAGATCTTTCAGGAGCATTTGGATAGATACGTGTTAGTATTCATTGAATACATTTTGGCATATTCTAAGGACGAAAGAGATCATGAGATTCATTTTAGAATAGTGCTCGAGATGCTAAGAAATTAGTAACTCTGATCAACCAAGGAGGCATCTTCTTATGTCACTCTTGGACTATTTTGTAATAAATATATTTATATAGACATAGGCAACATTTGGGATTATGTACAGAATATGGTATATTACCTTTGAAATGAATTGAGAAAATTTGTTTTGAAATTATGTTTGAAATACTTCATATCCTCATGCTTCTGATGTTAACGACACAATTAAATGATCCTATTTTGTCACCGGAAATTAATACTATGGATGACTATATTATCCGTAATGCTTAGTTTTCAGGCTTCAAGATGGGGGACATTATATTACTACACAATCTCGTGTTCCTGTAAAGGGGGCCCCACTTTGCTCTGGACAGCGGTTCCATTATCTTTCATCCCATGTTAATGAGTTAGATTTGGCACATGGTTCCATCGTGTGATGGAGCTCATATGCCAGCACAAGAAAGCTATCCATAGAGAATGTTCCATTCGTTGCATATTGGAAAAAGGAGACACATTGCATAGATTGACATTCCACATTACCCCGGTTGATGTTTATAATCCGATTAGTTAATAGATGGCAACATCCGTTGGATTCTGGGCATCGGTCACACTGGTCTTATTAAATCATAATTTCAAAATAAAACTTACCTAACCATGTCCACCATTAAGTTTTCTAGTTTACAATGACTCATCATTCAACTTGCTACAACATTGGCATTAGGTCATCAACGCCTTCTGAAGTCTGCTCTTCTACGGCTCAAGCAATGACATATATGCCAACTGGAATTAGATGCTCAATTACAACTGAGTTATAAATAGTTACCAATTTCTCCATTTCACAATCAACTTCCCCCACTGAATGAAGACCCTGGTCTAAGGGTTTTGAGCAAGCTATAAATTTGATACCATCCGTACTGACCGCTAACACTATTTGCCTCCAATACGGGATTCCAAAGAGTAATATTATGCTCCTAAGATTTGATCAACGGACAAATGATCCTCCACAGGGCTACATAGCTTACAGCAAATACATGTGACTGCGTAGGGCTGTAATGCCTTTCAATCCTTTTCTCTAAGATTTTGTGTAAGAGCTAGGGCTTTTTTATACATAAGTGCATCCCAATAGATACACCCTTTCGAATTCCCTAGATGTCCTATTCATGATGTAGCTTCATCGACCGTCGACTTTTCGAGCAGTTTACACATCTACTAGTCTTCTAGAAAAGAGGCGAGTCACCTTCTTTATAAATCATTAAAACCTAGTTCCACCGCAAAATCATTGAATCACTTCACAACAAGTGTTCCTATCTCAGGAATGAATTCTCCTTCACCTACTACCCCTTCGGTTCAACCGACTCTGATTATCTAGACGTAAGACTTCACTCTTTCTACCCTTTTCTACACTTGCATTCTTGCCACCCAAGTATCAAACTTTTTATTCGCTCTCTTCATTGACATTCCTCACCGAGATGGCAATGACATGCACTTTGAAACCTTAAAGATCCTAAATAGAGTCAACATCCACTATTGTAGTACTTCCTACCTCCTAACAAACGAGAATTTTCGCCAATGTGGCCTTCTACGTCCTGAATGATTTTTCTTTCCAATTTAATATCCACCTAGAAGAGTTAGATCTTCTACTAGAGTTCCTGCCCATACTCATGACTCCGACCATGATACCCCTGGGGCATTGAAGGTCTATCAGGTAAGGCTTGCCGATGAAGGCACAAATAGAGTGAAGGAAGACAATGTTGTCAAGGAGGTACACAAAAAGAGAGGAGAGGAAAGAGGAAGGTTGAAAGGAATATAAAAAGTGGAAGGAGATGACAAAGAGGAGAAGGATGGTGAAGATGACAACAATGATGATTTCATCCATGGAATGGATAAATCATATGGGGAAATGACCCTAAAGGCATA
This sequence comes from Allium cepa, assembly GCA_030765085.1. Lineage (NCBI taxonomy): Eukaryota > Viridiplantae > Streptophyta > Magnoliopsida > Asparagales > Amaryllidaceae > Allium > Allium cepa. The sequence goes on along the minus strand of CM060944.1, from coordinate 308,501,265 downwards.
GAAATCCCTGTCTCACGACATCCAAAAAATAATAATTGTTAAGTCCTCATTGTAATCCTCCATTCCGAGTACAAATCCAGTTGTTGAGTAATTCACTCTTATGGGCACGGCCTCCTTAGAAACCATCTTCGAGCACTCAGGGACTTGGACATCCAGATTGATGATCTTCTTAAGGAGTATCCTTCTGGTTTTAGTTTTCCATCCGAGGACCTCCTAGCGGAGGGAGATGAGACTCCATCTTTGCAACTCTTCAAGCATGGTCCATAAAGTACATAAGGTTGTACCAACACCCCATACACTTCTAGGATCATGAACACTCATATCCTGCATTCACCCTCACTTTAATGTTCCGAGGATGATACAATCCCTTTTCTTTTATTTCAGGTACATTTGGAAGCGACCACTTTGACTACTTACGCTCAGGCGCCAATGAACACTAAGGAACCATGCTAGAGCCTTATCTTAACCGCTCTTTTTGCAGTGATAAACCAAAGAAGAGAGGCAAAAAAGGAAAGAGAGGAATACTACGAGGATAAAGATAAGAAGAAGCGTCAGGCTGAAGAAAGAGAATACTTCAATCATGTGGAGAATTCTCGCGGTTCTTATGATTATAATGGTATTACTATCAGTTCATCCCAATCACATTCTCAGGCACAGACTCATCCACAAAAGCTTCCTGCAATCAGTCCAGCTCATTTCCTCCTCCTTCTTTAGGATCATCCTTAACCGTGATGAACAAGATACAGGCTGCCTTTCCTATGCTCTACCCTCCAACGGTGAAGTTTGACTATAATATCAAGAATATCCCCCACGAGGAAGCTAACATTAGATTTGGAGGAGTTACTGAGCCTGTTGATAAGCTCTTCAAATGGGGAAAACTAGCCTTTGCCTACTCCAATGTCAACATGATCAATCAGTGGGAACCTCGATAGTGGAATCTTCTACAACGTGTGCAGGTTTTCCCTCCTTAAGCATTGTTATGTCTTCAGCATCGATGTACTTATCCATTAACTCTTCATCGGTGAGGCCTTCACCAGCTGCATTAGAGGGGCGTCACACCTCCTCCTAGGCATTTACAAGGGTTTAAGCGTAGGTGCTGCCCAGTTATTTCAAGTTCTTGTGTATAGCCATGCTTGTATAGAAGTGCTGGAGGGTATTATTCAACTCTTCTCGCTCCTTGTCTTGTTCCTCCTTCAGTTCCTTGAGCTCCTGTGTGATGATCTGATATTCAACCTTTCCATCAAGCTTTTCTACCTTAATCAGTAGAAAGTCGTTAGTGAGCTTCTCATTCGCCTCACGAAGCCTTTGGATCTCAGCCACCTGTTCTTCATTCTTTTGGTCCCTGGCTCAAATGATCTTATTCCATTTAGTGATGGCCAAGTCTTTCTCAGTATCATTTACAGAGCAACACCTTCTTCGTAAGTAATTTTCAATATGTTTTGCAACATGATCATACCATCATCATAGGCCCTCCTCATCTCCGACATCAAGCTATCGGCCCGGTCCTTGGATTCTAGAGTTATGTTCCTCTCCACCTTTATTTTCTCCATGTCCTTCTTTTGACCTTTAATAATCCTTTTGTAGGTTTACTTCTCAAAATCGAAGGACTAGATATTGGTTTAATTGATTTTGTTGACTTAGAGAGAGCAAAGTAGAGCATTTTTCATTTATTTCCCTAGTCAACATACTTTTGAACCCTTCGGAGATACCAGTCTACCTCTTCTGTTGGAATGTCTTTGATTTCCTGATCAAACATAACACTCTGCAGAAAGAGATCAGGAAAAGTAGGCTATAGACAGGGTAGGGTGCCCGAAATAGAAGACGAGAGAGAAAAAATTCCCTTACTGTATGGAGGAGCATTAGTAGTCAAGGACTTTGAAATGGGAGCTTGTTGAAGTGGAGGAAGCCAAGGTTCAATACGGGGCAGAGGATTGCCAGAGGAGGAGGCATTATAATCTTGTAGCTCTTTTTGTCGCTTATGCTGATCAACGGATAGCCTCTCTTCGGCATGCCTTTTCCTTCGTTCCCTTTTGGCCATATAATCCTCCTATACTTCTTGATCCTTCCTCCTAAATCTTTCTTTGTCGGACTAACAACACCTAAAATGAGATGGATATGGATCAAGGGTTCGCCCTCTAAACTCGTCTGCATTATACTGGAGCTTGCAATATCTATCTCTGGCAATGGAACCTGAAACAAGAAGAAATAATGTATAAGAATCTAAATTTTGGAATACAAGTGAACGTAGAAATGTGTGTTCATGATCCTAATGATGTACACAGTGCCGAAGACCTTATAAGTACTCTACGACCCATGTTCACATGGAACTAAAGACGGTATCTCGCCACCTTCGTTTAAAATACCCTCAAGAAAGAAGTTAAAATTTGGAGAACCATCAGCAAGGAGATCGCCAAAAAAGATATCAAAGTCGCTCAAGCTAGCAAAATATCTCCAACGTTGCAAGCTAAAGGAGGAGATTCGGCTGGTGGCACTACAATTGTCTCCTCAGCTTTCATGGGAGATTTAATGCTATTGTGCTTTGAAAGAGTTAAGAAAGAAGCTTGGTGCCTTTAGGAGAAGTTTCACTAGATGACTCATCCCCTTCCGAAGTAGCTATGTGTTCACTACATCCTGTTCACTACCATCCTCAATGGCGCTTGTTTCTTCCTCCTCTCCTTCCTCATCTACCATCTCTTCCTTCTCTTCTCTCCTCCCAAAACTTTCACTATTATTTGGGATCGAGGGCATTCTAGTTTCTGGATCCCCTCCTCTCAAGACATCGCCTACAGCTTGTTCTTCTACTCCCCTTCCAACGATCTCCTTGGTGTATGACATATCCGATGGACCTTCAACTTCCCCTTGAAGATTCAAGTTGGTGCTATGAGTGTGGGTGAAAGATTAGGAAGGCACTCATAAGCTTCTTGGTGGAGGCAATTCAGGAATAGTGAATCTATTAGCAAGCAGAAGGCTACACCGATGGAGATTCTCATTATTTAGGAGATATGCGATGGTGCAATGTTGGAAACCAATCTCCTTTAAAGATTTTAGGATATCAGCTTGCTCCTTATGATCTTCTCGATTAGGAATATATATGAGAAAATTAATAGTAAGTTATGCACTTAGGCAAAAGAAATCCATGTATGGAAAGAGAAAAAGGGAAGGAATCTTACTTCTGGAAAGCCTTTGCTCATTGAAGCGATATGGGCATCGAACGAAGAAGTATTCGTTTTCTTGAAATAAGAATGTTTGTTGTAAAGCTTTTCGACAACCTTACATCTACACCAGGCCTCCATAATCATGTAAGATGGTAAGTCGTGCCTTTGGATGAGCTGCAAAAGATAATCCAGCTCCTTAAAATTTGAAGGTCATTATAACCGATTCATAAAGAGTACAAACAAAGGAGCTCAAGAGAGCATACCATTGGGATGAACATGGGATGGATCCAGCCCAAGCTCTTAAAAATCAAGCATACGACAGGGTTGAAGGGTGGGACACCACCGCCTAGACACATATACCATTTACATACCATGTATCCCAAAAGAGGACGGTGTGCTTGTTCATCCTGTGAAGGGAGAAGTACGCTGATTTTAGGAATCATGTTTTGGCGATATATGTTTTGAAGCTTCTTCAGAGTAAGAATTGTGGTCATCCAAGATCCTTAGATCGATATATTCTTTTAATGGGGAGGTTTATTTTGCAATGGGTCTGCTTGTAGAACTGCACTCTATAACTTAGCAGTGATTGAACGATCAAGCCTGACATGTACTGATGGTAAAACCAGAGCCGTAGAGGACCTAGCATCGGGAGAAGTATATGTCTCGACACCTATCTGAAGACGAGAAGATTGAAGAATCATTTTGGACAGGAAAAATTGGGGTTTAACATAATGTTTTATTTTGAATAATAAATCCGTGTGACCGACTCCTGAAATCAAAGGATGCCGATGTGTGTTGACCAATCGGATTTCAAGTCTTGAATGTGGAAAGTAAAAGTGTTAACCTATGTAGTGTGTGTCCCATGTCCCATGCACGACGAATGATCCACCTTGTATAGATAGTTCGCTTGTGCAAGAAAATGAGCCATGTCACGCGACATAATTGTGCATCGGACCTTACTTGTTATTAATGGATAATCGATAATGGAACTGTTGTCTAAAGCGACGTAGAAGCTTTTCTTCTACAGGAACACTAGAAATGCAGCAATGAAGAATACTATGCAGTAAGAATATTCAAATGAAAAAAAGATAAGCGATGGAATGGTTCGGATTTTAAAGCCTGACCAATACGACCACTTCAAAAGAGAACCTTCCTATTAGAATTCGAACAACGGAATGCATTTGACTAAACATTGATAGGAGTCAGGCGCTAAGCATTATTCAGGTGTAACCCAAGTGTGCTCAAAGTTAGACTTGAGGAAGTTTTAGGGTGAATCCAAATCAACACCAAGCCCCAAACTCCAACCAACTCCAATCAACGCTCCCTGAATTACCATCACCGAAAAAACACCATCTCAACTTGGAACAATCGCCATCTCAACTTGAATTTTGGGTGGAAAATTACAAGGAGCCGATAGCGAATGCTTCGAATGAGAAGTGACAGTTGAAGGTTTTGCCTGGCGACACTAGCAAACATGAGTTATGTGCGCTGGCAAATGGTAGAGTTATGTGCAGTGAATGGGAGTAGGAATAGGCAACGAGAGCAATCAGGTAGAGGTAAAAAATAAAAGTAAGAAATTTTCACAATTACTGAGTATATTATAGGCACTCGAGGCAAAGTAAAAGCTCTCGGTACGGAGTGGAATTTAGTGATACTGAGAGGATCTTGGGCTGAAAACCAACTTTAAGTCAAACTAGGGGTAGAGCAAGCCTAACTAAGGCATGGAACGATCTCCATGGTGTAGATCTTGTCCTTTGACGAAGAATGGAATTCCAACCCTAAAAAATAATGAAAAGAGTATCTACGCAACAGAAAAAATGCTTCGAAAAAATTACCGAATGACTACCTGGATCCAAGAAATAGGAAGTCAGTACTTATATTTTTCCAAAGCATGTTTTGTTTTCAATGAAAGCGTACTCTGGAGAGGCAAGTGTCAACTGGCTTTGTGATGAAGCATATTTTGAACAGAAGCTTGAATGTCAAGAAGAAGACGAAACAATTCATGACTTGGAAACATACTTAGAAGGACCATATGATTATGCTCAACAATTTCAAGGACAATGGAGAAAAGTGGACCACTAGGTATCAAGAAGAACCACTCGGTACCAAAAGCTTTCGTATCTACTTTGGACCTCCAAAACCTCTTAAATTCGAAGTACCCAATGAATAGACAAGAAACTCTAAGGATTCTTGAGAAGAAAGGGAAAACATGAAAAGGCAAATATTATCGAGGAAGTTATCCAAAAACAACTCAATCTTCAGAGAAAAGTGGTTGGAACATGATGGATCAAAGATAGTAGGGCTAAACAGAAGAAGAAGGAAGGGATTTTCCTCAAGAAACTAGTGGGTACTGAAAGGTTCCTCTCGAAACGTAGAGGTTTTTATGGGAGTTAAGTCCACAACTCACTCTCCTGATGACTTGACTTGAGTTCGGACCTTAAAGATTGGTAGGCCTCTAACTCTTTTGGATAATTCCCCTGTGGCTACTAAAATGTGATTTTTGTGTGCTTCATTTCCTTCAACTTCTTTTTCTTATTTCCATAGTCATCAGGGCAGATATTCTTGACTGTTCAATGCTTTATGAACTAGTTAATCCCTTAGACTTCTTACTCTCAATCAGATAATGAATAACTTACAATGGACGTATGCCAGATATTGCCAAACCACCATAATAATTCATGTGTTCTCTTTAAATTTCCTTTAGTATTTTCTAAATATCAACTTTTCTATAGGCTTTTGGGTGTTGTGTCATTTTTAGCATCAACAAATATTTCTTATGTATTCTAACTAAGTTTCTTATAAATACCTCCAAGTGTAATCCCAAAGGCTCTCCCAGTCCAATCCTATAACTTACACTTTTCTAATCCAACTCTATAACTTACCTTCAACTAGTGGCCAAAGTCCTTTCCCAGTCCCATGAATCTACCTCAGTCATGTCCTAACAATGTGAGAGAAAGTACCCAAGCACTTAACACACTTTCAATGGGAATTAGGCCGACTTTGACCTTTTAATACCTAAACCAAGGAAGACTCCTCTTTGGTACTCTCAAGCAGCCATCACACAGAATCTCATCAGCCATTTAATACTTTTCTATGGAAGACGTGGACCGTATAATAGCCACTTAATACCTTGAATCCGAGTCGGACCCTTCTGGAGAACTCCTACCACTGTGCCTAAATGCAAACCCCGACCATCTAATACTTCCTAAATAGGGAGGAGGTGGATCCTATAATCGCCACTTACTACTCTTGATCCTTGAAGCAGGTCCTACGTATTATGATCCATAACCCAAACTGCCATGTCTAACTTTAGTCGGACTATTCACAAGTACTAGTAGCCAAATTAATTGGGCAGGCTTCTCCTGTAGAATTTGGGACTAACCTTGCATCCTCCACGAGTGCTAATTATAGGTGATGTCCCACATCAGCCCTAAAGTCACCTCACTAGTAGCCAAATTAGCTAGGCAGACTTCTATGTGCTTTGGAGTTTTGATTGACCTCGCGTTCCTATAACTTAGTCATAATTTCCACTCAGCTAACATACTGCCATGCGTTCCTTACCACATTCTGCATTAAGGCCTTATAAGGAGATCTCCTTATTCTACCTTTAATTTTAAGTTATTTCCCATAACTATCCCAACTTCTTTCCCAAAGGGGTCTAATGTTAATTAATACCCTATACACTACGCAATTAACACGTTATTAATTATATGTCATTTATACGCTAATATGTATATGCACAAGCAATTAAATATTTCTTAACGTGCGAAGATTGCCCCCTATACTAAACGTTTAAATGTTAAAACTTCCAATTTATACAAATCTAACTCAATGCCATAATATAAAAATTAGCTAATATTGTTAGCCCAATAATAGACTTGTATAAGATAATAGCATCAATTAACAAACTTTATTTACATTAGAATAGTACAATCAACATCAATAGAATTTACAATTCAAATCCTTTTACACTCTACTTAACTTTTGCATATAAAATGAAAAGAGATTCATGTTTAAACTACGGAAATAGGCAATGCAAACTACGAATATGAGAAGTCGTACTTTACATACCGTTTTCTAACTTATTTCCTTAATCACATTAAAAGGGAAAAATGAAAAGTGGAACAAAATGCAAAATATTAAAATTACAATAACTACACAAATTCTGCTATTTTAATATAGAATAGTTGATATTTTTCTTTAGTGGAATTTTATGGTTTTAGTTTTGGTGTATTCGTGAAAAAAATTCCCAAGAAATATATCAAATCCAACCTATGCTACATAATTACTAAAATAAGATAAATTAAGATTTCCACTCATCGATGATTCCCAGCTTTCTCCTTTGGATTTAAACACGCCTGCTTTTCTATTCTCTTTGCTGACCACTTCCTCTAGAAATATACATTAATTGGATTATATATGAATTAGATTCAGAATTTCAGGGATCGAAGGCGAATAGTATAAGAAATTAAATATAGAATATCTAAAATCCCATACCTAAAAACCTTTTGAATCATAGGGAAGAAACTAGCAGAGCTCCGTTTACGTTTCCAAATAATTTATAAATAAGAGAAAATTGGGCTAACCTCTTATGTATAATGGTTAGGAGGTACCAGAACCATCAGATTCAAGTAGATTTAATTTAATAGCTGCATGGTTTAAAAATTGGATAACAGGAAGTTTTAAAGAGAGACTGAGAAAGGTTTCTATTATCTTCATAAAACATTATTCTCTCCTTGATTTCTAATTAATTTTCTCTTTCTCTTTTCTTACTTCATCCTCGGTTGCCAATCTTTCTCTTTATCATATATTAACATTAAAGATATTTAATTAACTAGATTAATCAAATAAAGAAAAACATTCAAAATAAAATAAGATTTTATTAAAATAACTTGATTCGATTTAGTATTAAGTATTTGACTTCATAGGCCTACTAAGATCCTTTTTTTTTAAATTTACCAGTTTCACCTGCTGTGCAATGGACCCAGTTCCAACATTTATCATACACCTTTTATTTGTGTTTCATAAGATACACATATGCATATCTAGATAAATCATCAGTAAATGTAAGGAAGTATAAAGATCCACCTTTGGTTGCTGTAGACATCGGACCATATATCTATACGTATTAGTCCTAAGAGTTTGGTAACTTTTTTTCGCTTCCACTAAATGGGTGCTTGGCCATATTACTTTTGAGACATGATTTACAAGTATCAAATGATTCTAGAAACCATTGTTTTCTTAACTTATTTTATCACTTCTCCCTTATATGTTGTTTTCTACACCGCCTTAAGTAGCCATTGTTTATTTTAAATGCATTATTGCTTTCAAAAATAACACTTGATTATAGTTAAATATAGAAATATCATATTATAGAGTACAAAAGAAAGTTATTTTATTATTATAAAAATATTCATAATATAATCATTACAAATAAAACTATAATTATTTCCCATCGAACGGGAAGTATAATTTATCACACTAATAAAATTCAATGCAAAATAGCGATTATGTAGCACTAGATTTTGTCCACTTGCAAGCTTCATATGGTAGTCTCATATTGCTACGAAAACTATAGTGGATCAATTTACGAATTGGAATTTCGTTGTCCCTATTGCAATAGGCCTCTCTCTTAAGTCCCTATAAGAAATTGTAAATATGAGTTCTTAATCCAATATCTAAAATAAAATAATTTATAGATAAACATTTTTCTGTAAGGAAAATACCACTTGGAGCGAAAACAGATTCTTTCCCCTTGAGCATCTTCAAATAATCTACATGATTTCTCTTCTAGTGTTCCTTTTTAGGCTAATCGTGACATTTACCCTTCTCTTCCTAGGCCATTTTTGCCCTTACATCAATGTGTTCTCTTATTAAAACTATTTGAAGAAGATGTGTCCTTGATTGTGAGTACTGAACTTGGATCCTTTGTGAATGGAATCTCAATCATCCTTAACATATTAAGGAGATCCTTCACAATACACTTTAATTTGTTCATATTGAAGTTTAATAATAATGAATTAAACTATAGAGCTAGTGATCCAAGAATCACGTCGGTTAATTACTCTTGATCAAGGATCGTTCTCAACTAAACCAATCTGCTGTGTATCCAATCATATTGTCCCTTTGTCATTTTCATAGTAAACGATTTACAAGTCAATGCTCTTTAATAAAGGTTGAATATGCATTTAAGATTTACATACCATATTCGTTATCACTTATGAAGCTTGAGTCTGAACACTTGTTCATAATGATTTCATTGTTTCAATTAAAAAGTTATATAGCTTTTTATAAATATTTGAAAATACTCTTAACTACAATTTAATGATATTAAACTAGATTTGTTACTCGCACAATGGATCATATATATAGGTGAAATAAGATACCGTAGAATCACAACATTATGATAATGTAGGATCAAATTAAATCTTGAGGTGGTGAATAAGGTTTGTTATAAATTCACAAGAATAATAAAAATTTCAGCACAAATAATAATAGAATAAATGTGAAATTAAAAGAAACATGCAAATTTGTTCGGCTTTGAAAAAAATGGTCTACTTATGCCCCTAATATTTAAGATTAAACAATTGATAGCTTACAAATGGCCTATGAACTTGTGACTATCGCTAACCTAATTATTCTAACCCTATACCTAAAAAATCTGCCTCAACTCTATCATCGAGTTGATTATTTCCCAAGCTACAAAACGTAGTTCAATCCCAGTTAAAACTAGAGTTTTTAAAAGGTAAGATACAAAAATTAAATAAAAGAAAAACCCTAATTAATGAAACTTCTTACCAATGAAAATTACTACATTTCTACTAAGATTAAACAAATGATAGCTTACAAATAGCCTATAAACTTGTGACTATCACTAACCTGATTGTTCTCACCCTATGCCTAAAAACTCAACCTCAACTATATCTTCGAGTTGATTATTTCTCGAGCTGCAAAACATAGTTCAATCCTAGTTAAAACTGGAGTTTTTAAAAGGTATACAAAATTAAATAAAAGAAAAACCTTAATTAATACAAGATCTGGCCAATGAAAATTACTACATTTCATAAAACCACTAGAAATCTAAAGAGAAGATAAAGCTAGGATTCAAGAGAAGAGTCAAATCCATTAACCAAGATCAAATCTCACATTTCATTTTCTTATAGCTTTTGGTTTTAAGGATAATCCGACGTGTTTTGAATGATAATGCCATGTTTTGAACGATTAAATTTTATATATACTTGTTGACGATTATGCGTGTTTATATTGATTTTATGATATGTTTATTAAGAAAACCCTATTAAATGACATCTAAATGCCTTGCGATTTCAAATATAGATCAGAAATAATATTTTGGAGGCAGATTTCAATTTTCATAAATTTCTGAATTAATACGGATTTTATATCAATTTTCTAGTGAAGAAAATGATTTATTGGGTTATACGTAAGTTACGGTTAAATTATTAATAATATAGGTCTGAAATTTATATATGTTAGAAATTGAAAATGATTTTTTGGATTTTTTATAGAATTTTCCTAAGTTTTTTTGATATATATATATATATATATAATTATTTAAGGTATGGGGCATAAGTGTTTTATATATTTATTTAAGGAGCAGGGTTGTTTTGTAAAATAAAATTATTGTTTGTTTTTGGTAATATTGGCAGCACTTTCAAAAAATATATTTAGCAACCAGTTAAAATTTGACAAACAATAGTAGGTTAGATGAAAGGTGTTTCTCTTTTAAATTAAAAACTGAATTAGCATGTTCCGCTACTTTTGGGATCAGGGGTCCTGATTAGGACGTTTCGCCACCATGCTTTCGAAACCAATATGCATGGTATCAAGTTACTTGGTATGTAGTGTATTGGATAAAGGCGGAAGGTACATAGTCAAAATGTCGGGTACCAAAGGGGTGGAGTATGCCTTGGTTTTAAATTAAAGTAGCTCCTGCTTTGCTTCCGAAAGAACTGCATTTGACTCGGTTGGCTTTCGACTAAATCAAATATTTTAAAGGAAAGGTTTCAAATGGGTTTCACTCTTTTATTTTAAGTAATGCTTTCAAAGGTGTTGAAACCCCTAGCCGCCGCCTTTCTACCTTTCGAAGTCAATGGTTTCGATAGGTATACTTAGCTTTAAATAGCCAGTTCTCCAATACTTTTGGAAGGTGGTTTCGATACCATCACATATTTACTTAGGAAATCTGTTAAAAGGTTGGCTTTCGACTTAAATGATTTTATAGGCCCTTTTGTTCTGTTGAGGTATAACCCAAAGGTTGAAAGAGAAGATTTAAATGATTTCGAAAGGTGTTTTCCCATATGTTTTAAGTTGAACTCAAATGCTTTCGAATGCTTGTATTTATAAAGGTTTGATGCTTTCGAAAGGTTTTAAAGAAAGGTTTTGAAGGGGTGATTCCTTAATGGTTTCAAAGGATTCGAAAGGTATGTTCTTTTCACAGTGTCGAAAGGGTTGAAAGGGAAGGTTTTTGCAAAGGTTTCTAAGGGAAATATTTAAAGGTTTTAAGATTTGATGTTTAATGTTTTATACCTTTCGAAAGAAAGGCTTTTCAAGGGTTTCGAAAGGTTTCGAGTATGGTTTCAAAAGGAAGCGTTTCGAATTTTAGCCTCGATAAATGAAGGTTTTTTACTTGGTTTTGAAAGGGGTACTTTCAATGGATTCGAAAGGGGCACTTTCAAACGTTTAAATGTTCTCATCAATTAAGGTTTGTGTGAAGTATATTATAACATGGCAAGGTGATTTCGAGTAAAGCATAGAGTATAAGTGTTTTCCTTGTTTAAATTTGGTTTAAAAGATTTTAAATCAATTTCATATGAAAAGGTTTTCAAGAAATATTTTGGGAAGGTATCACTAAGTAAAATGACTCGGATATTAGAATACGAGATGGGACTAGTATAGGGTCGCGCCCTATACATTAGCTATTGGCCCCAGCTGGTTTAGTCTAAAATTCTAGTGTATAGGGCTTTGTCATAGGTAAGACTAAAATATGGTTGTACATAAAATGGAATATATGTTTGAATACAAATAGGTTATTAGTGAGCCCACAAAAAAAATTAGGATCAGGTGATCTTGGAAGATGTTAAGTTAGGGACAAACCGTCCAAACGAGAAGTATTTAATAGATTGTTAAGGACAAATCATCCTAAAGAGGTGTGTCCAACAGATGTTAGATTATTTTGTTATATTGTCTGGTAGGCTCATGTCCGCCAAAGGTTAATAGTTAGCCAAACAAAACTATAGTGTTCGGACAGATAGTCCATTTGTTATCTAATATGTATGTTTACATAATAATGCTTTCTAGTTTTCACCAATTTTGGTTGTAGAATTATGATTTGCAAAAGATATGGTTTAAAAGGATGTTAGTGAGTGGAAACCCATTTCCAAAGCGGCGTGGTCTCTTAACATTAAAAACCGAGATGCATAATATTATTCACATCAAGCTTTATGTCCGACTCGGAGTTTATGTTTTTGCCCTTAAACTCCCGAGTGCTCAAAATTGATTTGAGTAGGCTGAGAGTTGGGTTTTTACAGGTATTTAGTAGGTTGACAAAAAAGCATCCAGAGACGAGCAGGAGGCTGACAAATAGCTATACAGGAGTTGTTTTTTCGCTTTATTTTCCACTATGTTATATTTAAGACAATTATGTCTATGTAGTACTCTGGTGGCGTATTTATGTAATAGTTATGTTTTATCTTAACTTGGGAAGCTATCATGGGATTATGTAATCTGGATGTGAAACACATGGTTTGAAAATGTAATGTGAAAATATTTTTTTGAAATCTATGATTTTGTTTCATATTCAAATGCTTCTGATGTGATGGATACCATTAACATAGCCATACTTAGTCGTCGGAAGTTAATACTATAGATGACTGCTACATCTATAATGCTTAGCTTTGGACCTCTAGATAGGGGATGTTATAGGTCGACTGTTGTTTGTCACCGGTCGACTAGTCAGTTTAAGGCTGGCATGCCCTGAACCTTAGCCTGAATGGGCCGGATTTAATAAAAAGTAATCTATCGAACACTACACCAAATAAGTTATTTAGTAACATTTTATATCTGTCAATTTCTAACACTATAAATGTTAGAAAATACCAACAGTAAAAAAGTGTTAAAACTCGTGTAAAGTGTTAGTAAAAATAAATATTTCCACGATTAATGTTTTTAACACAAATAAGTGTTACAAACAGTTGGTAAAATCGTAAATAATTCATAATCAAGCGAAGTCTTGTGTAATTTATTATCTCTTTACTGACGCTTACCTATTCTCAGTAATATTTCGACCACATAACTTCTAATTCAAATTAGGGTTTTTCTCGCTCACTAAAATCAATGCCGACTTCGACGACTTCAACATCGACACCGACTCCAACCACTTCGATGACGGCTCAGGCGACTGGATTTAGGTATTGCAATCATTATTCTCGTGAAAGTTCTAAGGGCGACTGAATTGAAGCTTGGGCTCAAGGTCAACCATATAAATAGCTTAAATTATTGATGGCTCAGCCGACTGGATCGCGGTGTGTCATTCTTCAAGGTTGACGTCGATGGTAATTTACAAATTCTACACTTGTTGTTAATCTCTTTTTTAATCGAAATTTGGTGCTTTTCTGCAAATTAATTTCTATTGTTTGAATAATTTTAGTGCATAATGATGCGGGTTGGAATATTCACGAACCCCAAAGATAGAAATCAATGCCTTTCAATGTTATTTTAATTCACTGGGTTCTTCTAGCAATGCTTACGAGTTTTTTTTCTCTTTCAATTTTAATTTTAGAAATATTTTTATAGCTTTTGTACCAATATATGATGATTTGGTATGTATATTATAAAATTACTTGAAAATATTTAGACAGTTGATGAAAACTGACTTGAGATTGTAGACTAAATCGATTATTTGACCACGAATATCGACAAAAATTTCCAAAAAATCTATTTTATCTTAAAACCTCCGTTGAAAGATTATTGGAAATATCATCGACTATAATTGTAGACTAAATTGGCTCGGCATTGTATATTTTGTTTTTAATATAATATTAATACAATTCTATCTAGAACTATTACTATGAACTGGTATCGTCAACTTGAAATGGTCACATTATGACCAATACTGATAATTTAACTTACGATGCTAAGATTCATTGACGTAGTGCACATTAACGTGGCTAGGAGAATTCATGAATGCATTGATAGAAATGATTGTTCTTTGAATGTTGTTGTTTCACGCGGTTCTCATTGCAGTAAACTAGTTTGTAAATTAATTATAATATCTTTCTAAATCATTTTTGAATTTATGGAATTGTTTCTATTGATTCAGCAACAGTAAGTTATTGAAGAAATGAATAATGGCTTTAGTTTGTGTGACCACCATTAGTTTATTGATTAAAATTGATCTCTCAACCCACAGATGTTAGAGGAAGAAGAAGTTGAAGTCCAGTTACCAAAGATACAAAAATGCATACTGAAGTTGAGCCTTCGACTCTTGAAACTGATGTCGATATGACTGATTCTTCTACAGCTAAACCTGAAAATGGTGGACAAGTGTCAGAAGGCAAGCTTGTTCAGATGGAAACTGACATCAAGGTATGCAATATGAAAATATGCTATCTTTATTCAGTTATTGTTGGGATGTTTGGTCTTACATTGCTCATGAGTTTAAATCGTTAACTAAGTACCATATCTCAGATGATGGCAAAACCAAGTGGTTTGTTGATGAACTGTTTCCTGGTTTGGTTGACTATTTTGATGAGTTATAGTTGCTCGTAGGTGTGAAAATACATACATTTATGATAGTTTGTTCCAATCCGTTAGTACTAGGCTTTTGTAATGAGATCTGGGAAAATTTCTGAGCTGGTTCCTATAAAATTTACTTTTTGAAACAATGATTGTCACCGTAGTTTATATTGTTAGTTTTGAAATTTGACTAATATTGTTGGTTTGTAGTCTGAACCTTCTAAAAAGAAGATAAAGAAGACAAATATGCCTGCTGCCAAAGTGGTTCATGGGGGCCTAGCATCTGCAGAGTTGTAGAACGTCGTGGAGAAAGGGTTTGAAATATCTCTTCAAGATCGGGTAATGGAAGACACCAAGGACAAAAAGAATGCTGTAGAGGCATATATTTATGATATGCGCAACAAGGTGTGTAGACTTTTTTCAATAAAATTCGCTTGCAATCATCTTATATTTTATGATACTAAATTTACAGGAAGCCATTTCCAACATTTCAAAGAAAATTCCAACTTGAACATGGTCTTCTACTTAATCATTTTCTAGCACTAGTAAATTTAATGAAAATAATGGTTTGCCAGTAAGAGTATATTACAATCCCTAAAATGCCAAATTAACTGAGCTGACAACATAAGAAGTCGTACACTTGTTTAAGATCACAAATAATTAAAGCATGAAGTAAAAACTATTTACAGACAATGATATCGAGTGACATCCAGACTCATCGTTTCCCTATATACGTATACTAACAGTTTGAGGTAGTTATACTGGGGTTCTCTCGGTTAATAAACTTCCATTGGTATATTCACAGAAATAAACTTGTATAAAATTGCCTGAATTAGCAAGTAGTGCTTTTGAAAATTTAACTAGCATGCAAAAGCACGTTGTTGTTTTTTTCTAAATTTGGGAGCAGCCGCATCGCTTTTTACTATATCACTCACCTTATTCATTGCAATACTATCTTCATAGTATTGTAGTTCTAGAACTGGAAAGGTAACTCACGTCATGCATGTAAATATTTTGATCATAATGATACATCAAGCATGTTAAATGCATAATAAATATAGAAAGGTATGAAATTTTCTCACCTTATTTATTTAATACACTTTTTACTTTAGGGTGGCACTATATGGTTTTAATTTTATGTATAGGTCGATTTAGCACTGTTCGAAGTTTCTTCATAGTTTTGTAAAAACTTAGCTCATATCCTCTTTATTATAGTTTGTTTTCTCTTTTTTAAATAATGATTTTCTTATGGAATTTTGTGTATGGGTGCAAAGGAAGGAAGTGAGTGAGAAAGAAAATGATGAATTGCCAAACTTTAAGCTCTGTTTTAATGAAATTATAAACTATTTTACAAGAGAAAGCATGACTTCAAATCTTTTATTTGACCAGTTAATTCAATAAGATTCTTTTGTTTGCACTTGCAAGTATTCAATGCTTTTCAAATTGCCAACAGATATGGGCATTTCACCATTGAAATAGTTATTAGAAAGATAAAATGTTTTAAGCTTTGAAAGCTTTCCAATCTCAGGTGGTATATTAGTCTATCATATTGTTCTGCATTAACCGGCAAGTATTCAATGCTTATTTTTCCCGTCAGTACCACTTTCTAAACAAAAAGATTTTAACGTATGTTTCTATCTATAAATAAATCAAAGAAATTAGGTTAAATCAAATTCCTTTTTGATCACAATAATTCTATGACATCCAACAAAATTCGAACTGACTATCCTCCTCTAACTTATTTAAGTCTTCTAACGATATATGGTAACTTAAATGTCAAAGTTGCAAAAGTGTGTGCTTGAGCAAAAAAAAGTCATTTTAACTATATTATATACGTTAGCTAGTTCATAATCATAATATAAATAGTTATTATAATGATAAATGTTACAATACTATTAATTACTTGATCGTATTTCAATGGTCCAGTTCTTTACAGGACAACATGCATGCTTGATTAAACATCAAATAACATGAAAATAAAACCCAGTCTTACCAAATGATAATATAGAACAAAATGTAAAACAGTAGCAACATATAGAATTTAAGAGGTCTTTAGTAGCTGGAATATCAATATCAGGATTAGGTAACTCTTACCCTTACTGTTAATTCCCAGCATATATTTTCTTTTTTCCCACTTGTTAAATTATATTTAGGACATGATCATCAATTATTAGTTTTCATATTATTTTTGTTTTAAATGAACGATGATTGAAATGCGAGAACAACTAGTTGTTGGTGCCACCTTGTATTTCGTTGAAACTCATCTTCAAATAATATTTGCAGTCCATGTTAGCCTCAGTTTAAACCGAGGCCATTGTGGCCTCAGTTTAAAACTGAGGCCATCCAATACGCCTCAGTTTAAATTGAGGCCACTGTTGGTTGGAAAAGTATTAGATTAAAATATAAATATGATGGAAATAGTTGAAGAGGATTGTTGCTGCTTCAAATGAGTCAGATGGTTACTATCATTATAAAGATAACAAGGTCTTTCCTACTCATATTGATGCTGCACTTGCTAATGCTGAAGGTATGATATTATATTAATATGTGATCGTATTAATACTGAATTGGTTTTGGTTCTTGCATGAAAAATTGTTTTCTGATGTGATCTATGTAGCATGGTGGTTCAAACGGGAATATATAATCAACGAGTTGAACATCAATTCAATGATCACTACACCAGGCTATGAAGAGAAACTTCCTATCAACTCAACAACAACACATATGACTTACATGATAAAGGGCTATGCATACAGGTACTCATCGAACTTGACTGGTATTTTATTTATGCCTCATCGATTGATCAAAAATTTAACAAAGATGATCTACATGTAAGGGAAAGAAGGCGACGAGTAGAAGTCACTTTGAATGGAGAAGAGACATGGTTAGCCTGCACAATAGAGCGCCATGAAAAGCCAAATAAGTATGGTAAATTCTTAGTCTATAATTCTATTTGATTAGCCTCATACTTTACTCATACAAGACATTATATTCAAAATCATGAAAGAATTTAAAGGACCTAAGCTACCAAAAGGTACTGTTCTACTATCTTAGTTCATCACACTTTCAAATTTTCATCTTTTTTAAAATAACAAATAAGCTAAAACATGTTTAGGAGCCTACACTTTTGTAGCACATATGTAATTATCAACTTGACGACTTCCTTCCTTTATAGCATTTTTATTCGTAATTCTTACTTCTTTACTCTTCAATAATAACAATCAACATTGTAGTTTAGCTCTAATTTTTACTCTCGCATCAACTTCGAGTTTATGTTAAACTATATGGAAAAATTAAAGTGCTAATGTTGTATTGCTATTTACTTAATAATGATTAGACGTATGCATTTTTTCTTTGGATCTTGATGATAATCTTATAGTTCATTTCAGATTTCTTTGTATTATCAAGAAAATAATACACATGATTTTCAATCTTAATTAACGTCATATGATCTTATTGCCTTCTTAGTATGGGTTTCATGAGGTTTCTCTGTTAATTAACATTTGATTGTTACTTTCAGATAAAAGTTGGAGGTAAGTTATTTATAAATAAATATAAGTTTGAGACGGTCATATATAAATGCTTTTTACGTTTTATTTTATAGAAAGTTCAGATTAAGTGTTACTAAGACGATATATCTACTTTTAAACTTTTGAATATATGATATAGTGTAGCGTGCATGTGATATTTAAAAAAAATCTCAAACGTGCAGTAGGATATAAGAGATTAAAGAAGAGAGAGTTGCTAATACAAAATTTCTTAGCATATTATTATTGTTGTCTATTATTGTTACTATTGTCTATTGATTTTATTATTGTCTATTGATATTTTTTTGGACATTATTATTTTCTATTGATATTCCACAATAGCATTGTAATACAAACATTCTTAGCATATGAGAGCTCCTTCTTCATAATCATAAAACAGAATTACCATGAATTGTGTTTGTTGTAGAAGCACATGTTATCATTATCAACTTATGTCTTCAGCAACCTTTTTGCCCATAGCTATGGTGTACAACTTTTATTTATGGTAGTAATCAGCAACTATTAGTTTTGGTCGGTCAGGTAGCTGAAAGCAATTGCTCTATTGGGTTGTAGTTCAACATAACTAACACTAGTGGTAGATATCCATTTTGAATGTTGTTTACTTTTTACCGTATACATCATATCATTCATCTCTTTTGGTACTATATGCATACAGTCCTATGGTTATTTGTCCAAGCAATCTTTTTTTTTTGAAGTTTGATTGGATATTAATAGTGATTGACTAGCTCCTACCTTTACCATTAACAACTATTCTTTGCTACCTTACAATAAAGTATTAAAACTTGTTAAGTTACCAACATGCAAATGTTTTCACATGTGTGTATTTTGTTTGGTATTAGGTATTGTCAAGTCACAAAAGATATCACAATTATCAGTATAATATGTGTGTATTTTGCAGGTATTGGGCACCTAAAATTTTATTCCAATCTACTGCATATGACTCCTCCAGTTGGTGAGTGTTAACAACTAACTGATCTTATATATTTTATACATAAACAGTACATATTGACCTACAATAATCATGAATTCTTACTGATGTGTAGATATTCGGGCAATGGTGATATAATGGCCCAGCTTATTACTCTGAGACCACTTTTTCCTGGCAAGAGGTAGACATTTGAAATCATCTTTCTTTCTTTGTTTTAAATATCATGGCAGTGGTCAATATAATCATTTCCTTCATCTTATTTGGCCCATAGTTTGTAAAATTTCCCAAGATTGTTCTTATAAATTATTCCAAGTATAATTTACCTGTGTTGGGAACTATATTATATAGACTCATTTAACCTTTAATTATTATAGGGTTACTGGATGGGTTTTCCTTAACTGTAAATACAACCCAGTTTGCTTAAGCTGGCAGTGAGTTAAATCTCGAGTAAATCATATTGAAATATTAATTATTTTAAACAGAACTTGATTTTGTTGGTAACTTTCAAAGACCACTTAATGATGCAACTTGTTGGTGCAGCTGAACACTATTCTCAGTTGCATTTGCCACTGAACCGAGTAGTTTAGTTGGAAATGCAACTGAACTGGGCACGGTGCTCAATTGTTGCAACTGAGCACTGCTCAGTTCATTTGCAAATGAAACCGAGCACTGTCAGTTGCAAATGCAACTGAACTGAGCACTACCTAGTTGCATTTGTAATTGGACACAATGCTCAGTTGTTGCAATTTAGCACTGTTCTTAGTATGCTGGGTTGCAATAACTCAGTTGCAGAATTTCAACTGAGCATTGTTCCCAGTTGCAGTTGCACTGAACACGGTTTGTAATATTAGGTCTCAGCGCTTTGTAAAACAAATATTCCTCCGTCATGACATTAATTATTATAAAATTGTTCGTTCCTAGAGTATAATGCAACATGTTTAGCGTGAACACTACTATCAACTTTACATATTTTGAAAGATAATTTATATAAAATCAAGACCCAAGTTTCCAAACACTGATCACTCTACATATTTTCTTATAATCCATAGAAGTTTTTGGAATCATCACTACTATCAACTTTACAAGGGATATCATCTTTGATCTTGATATACAAGTATTACAACACACTCCACGTTAGCAAATCTTTACCATCATGTTTATTTTTAACGATTGAACGCTGCCAGCATGCAACAGAGTTTGCAAACCAAGCATGCAACCAATTTGCAAATCTAAGCATGCAAACTTAGTTTGCAAAACTGAGCACACAAACCGAGCTTGCAAACTGAACACACAAACTGAGCATGTAGCAAAATCGATGCAAATTGGGTTTGCAAACTCAATTCGCAAATGCTAATTGAGTTTGATTAACATGTATTTTGCATACTAAGTTTGCAAATTCATAAATACAAAAAAATAGAACCTGAGTTGTAACTCATTCTTTAACCTTTTGATTTTGAAGGTATATGTTTTTATCAAGTGTTTATATTAAATGCATGAACTTGAAGAATGATGCTTTGATTATTGTATTGGACATCGAAGAATATTCAAAATCATTAGAGTTTGGAGTGGATGATCAGGAATGGTTAGGTTAACCGTAGGTTAATGTTAAGTGTATTTTGAAAAAAAAAATTAAAGCTTATGTTGTAATAATATCTGAATATATGGCATTGTGGTATTTTAGATATGTAAAGAATTGTTTGTGATATGTTATACTACATTTGCAGAGCGTTTAAACTTTTCATTGAATATGTATGATGAATTATTTGTGATATTGAAAACATTATTTGCAGAGTGTTTATATTTAAATATTGCGTTTAAGTTTTGGTATATATATATATATATATGTTACTAAATAATCATTTTCCAACACTTATAAGCGTTACCATATTTTTCTGTACCAAACACTTATAAGTGTTACCGTTTATTTCATTACCAACACTTAAAAGTATTACCTTATATTTCCATAACAACACTTATAAGTGTTACAGTATATTTATGTACCAACTTATTTCCATTCCAACACTTATAAGTGTTATAGTATATTTATGACCAACACCTATAAGTGATACTGTATATTTTGTTACCAACACTTATAAGCGTTACCGTATATTTAGGTACCAACACTTATAAGTGTTAGTAATACGTATGTTTGTAACAGTTATAAGTGTTACAAATTTGGCCGCTCCATTCCTCACAGTCCATTAGTAACACTTAAAAAGTGTTACTGAAATTATTTGTAGCACTTATAAATGTTAGAATTTGCCTGTTTTGGTGTAGTGGAACAGAATTAATTTGAGTGCTATAAATATAGGTCTAGCCCAACTTTTCTTCTCCTATTTTCTGAACAGTGCAGCAAAACTCTGCCATTTTTCTTTCTCTATTATTTCAGCAAAATTATAAAAATATTATACGTATGTATATTGGAGAAAAATAGAAAATAAAATGAGAAGAAAATAAGGAGTGAATTGAGTTTTGCATAAAAAGCTAAATTCGATAATTTTAAAATTTAAAATTTCCTTTACTCAAATTTTCTCTTGGATCTGTAATTCTTATATGTATGTATATATCTTTTTATACATATTTAGACTGGAAAGAAAAAGGAGAAAGTTAGAATAAAGGGACTGGATTTGGAAATTTGGAAATTATAAGATGAGCAAAAAATTATATACTTTACATAATATTAGATTTGTTTCGTTGAAATTTTGTTTTTTTAATGCCCATGTAGAAACCGTTGAGTTATACTCCTAAATAAATAAACCTAACTTTATATCCTTGCTTATATATTCAGTATATTATTTAACTTGATCAAATGATGTATATGTCCTAGATCTAGTATTTAGGGAGGATAGTCCCTAAGATTTATAAAATAAGTTATTGATAAAATCACTTTATTATTCGTAGATTTCATTATTTTAGTTATAAATTGTTAAAACTCGATAATCATCGACTAAAGATGTTTAAATTTTGAACTGGGGTTTTAGTTCTATATTTTAATTCACTCGAGTGTAAGATATCGCATTTTGAATTTATATAAATTGTATAACCTCAAAATTATATGTGAAAAGTGATTCGTTTGAAATAACAAGGAACGTGTCCAAATAAAGGAGACATGCAAAGTATGGATGTTTTTTTGTATTTCACACTATCTATTTTAGTAAAAATAAAAATGGTAATTCCTTGTAATTCCAAACACAACACAATTCCACTTTTTATAGCTTACGGAAAATTATAGTGGTAACATTTCCTTCTTGGAGAAGATATGGTTCTGTGCAAAATTGTAGAGATAAATATTTCATAGGATTTACGCATATGTGTATATCTTAAATCCCCTAAATGTAGAAACTAGAGCATTATAAATAGAAATAATAATACTCTCCTTTATTAATTAAATAAATATGGTAAAATATAATAAGTTAATAAATAAATAATAAGCACTAATATAGATAAGGTAATGAACTAAAGGATTAGGGAAGTTACTATATTTAAGTTAAAATGGGCGTTAATTGAAAGAACCAGTAAATGACACTTATTGGCACTTATGAAATAAAAAGGAAGTTCATAAAGTAAATAAGACAAATATTAATAAATGAACTTTGAAAGCGTAATAATAATTTCCATAGTGAAATTATATGGCCTCTATAATATTTTTGCGATGGGAGTAAGTTAATGGTTCTAGCCCAATATTTAGATCTATTATAAATGATTTGGTTTAGTATAGGTTGGAATGTGAGATAGGTAGTGTTACACGATGAAAGTCTGGCCTCTACAAGGGGCAACCAATGGTTTTGTATATATTT
Source organism: Allium cepa (assembly GCA_030765085.1). NCBI lineage: Eukaryota > Viridiplantae > Streptophyta > Magnoliopsida > Asparagales > Amaryllidaceae > Allium > Allium cepa. Next base: position 308,478,083 of record CM060944.1, on the reverse strand, counting down.
TATTGATGTTGGACATCGCCAAGACCTATGGAGATATACGTTCGTGTTTAGGATTAGGGAATATACCAAAAGGTGTTTGCCCTTGATTTAAAGTATTAAATGGTCGATTGGGTTCGCTTCAATTCCAAGGTGTAATTTCCTTAATTTGCATTAGGCAAATCTAAATGCGATGATAGTTGGAAGCTCGACGCTACGTCGGCATTGTTGGTATCAATATTTATGGAGCAGGGCTAGACATATAGGTCGAGAGCACCATCAATCCCAAATGGTCATTAGCAAAGACTGGGGTTATGCTTGGATGGACTACACTTCTTGCTGGTGCAGGTCTCTTGGGATTATGCTTTTACCTCAAACTTTGGTTGCTTGCTTGCTAGGTAAGAGAGAAGCTAGTTAACCTTCAGATAAGTCTTTGGAATGATTTAATAATATGTTTGATTAAATCAAAACACAGTTATTAGGTACCAATAGAAGGTTACTCGATGTGCGTGGGCAATTAGTCATAAACATTGTTCGTGTATGCCCGATGCGGTGTATAGTTATGGACACAAGCGGGGAATCATTCGATGTACATGGAAAATTGAGTCTAGACATTGATGTATACCATTGTACATCAATTATAGTGACATTTATACGTGTATACGTATATACATACACTTATATTTATACCTCAGAGTAGGTTGGATGCGTTGTACATGCATATGGGGTTAAATGACTAATCTATAAATAATGGACATGACACATAATGGAAATCAATCAGCATAAACTTGTGTTAAAAATACAATATGTAATTTACCAGTTACTGGATGCTTTTTTTAATTCCTTCCTCATTACAACCCGCATGATAGATCTAAATGTGTGATAAAAGGTAGGAGCAGTTAGTAGACATGTCTTCTCATTCATGTACATCACTAGTAAGGCAACTAGATATCCCAGGGATAATATTAGTTCGACTGTAGAAGCCTTAGTCGATATATATATATATGTATGTATGTATGTATGTATATATATGTATATATATATATATTTTATTATATTTTACTATTCTACTATGAGTTCATATAAATAGTTCTTTGATATACTAATATTTATTTAGGTTATCAACACCAACATTCTATACCATAATGGACTCGAGTTTTTAATTTAGTTTAAAAGTCGGGCCATTAAAATGTGGATTGTTACAGATGCATACCATTGGAAATTTAAATTATTTTACATGCCATATTGTCTACAATATCACACTTTTCTCATGTATTTGACACATAAAGCTAGTAACAAGTTAGAATTAAGATCATTTGATGATAAGTTAGAGTGTTATCAAGTATTTATGAAATACTAGATAATTGCTTATAGAAATAATGATCTCCTTATGAAGGAAAGCACAGGGGCCAAAATTTCATTAGTATAGTATGTCAATCCTAAATTCACGTTCAATATTAAGTTAATTACTTTAAGGTGGAATTGTTCCTAACAATAAGGGGGATTTGGAATGCATGGTCCACTCTCTTCTTTGCCTAATTACTTGACACATCCTTATGTGATGGGGAGTGCGACGAGAGAACCGTGCATTCCATGCTAATGGTAAGGGGACCACCATTAAGATGATCAAATGCATATGTTCATGGCCGATCAGGAGCTGGTGGTCATTTCACTGAAGGGGAACGACTACAGGTTGGCCTTACAAGCGAAGCCATGTCTAGAGCGAGATATATCTTGTTAGGTATGCACGTTGCGTAACTTCTAGGATAGACTGGACGTCCATCAATGGAGTTTTGGGTACCACATCTCCTTGGCCTCGGTAGTGTTCGGGAGATTATAACTTCCAAGAGGCGTTGGTCTATGAGTAGAAGGTTGAGTAGGTCAACTGTTGGAGGAGCTGGTGGGGCAAAGTTCACGGTTGCTCAAGCATCCATCTACGTCCTCAAGAAATTCACATCGTCAACTAGCTAACCTATGTCTGGCAGCTATAGCAGTACAACATGCCAAAATTCTCCGTTGGAGCTACGATTGGGCTGGGCGACATTGGCGAGAGTGTTTCCATTGGTTTGGTGCTTACTAGAGTTGTTACCTTTGAATAGAGAAAGATTTTCTGTGGTAACAAGTCATATTAAGTCTTACGGAGTTGAAAGGTGTTGAAAGGGGAGAGCTTCTAAGGGGACGCCCTCCTTCTAGCACCGAAATGTTGACTAGTTTTCAAGCCAACCTTGGAATGATGCGAGTGGGTTGTGAAAAGCAAAGATTACTTGCTAATCACTAAGCTTAAAAATAGAAAACAAATGAGGTGTCAAATACACAGCTGAAAGGTAAGTAACAAAAGATATCGAGTCGTTCAACAATATTGCCTACATCGACTATGAAGTTCTCTTACTATATATTTACCTTACAACTACAAGGAATTACAAGGGAATAATAAGTAAAATGGAACACTTAAGACTAATAAATGTAATCTTAAGAGATTATGTGGTATAGAAAGCGCTAAATTATGTGTAGTATGCATAATTCTTAAATGTTCCAATCTATTTTACATTGCAATGCAAGGGTATTAATGGTAGCTGAAGTAGATGGTGGAAGGTTGAGTTCATGTTGTAGAGTTGGCAAGAAACGTGCTTGATCATTGATTTGACTATAGAGGTGGTTGGTTGATGGCTACAAAGTGTGCTAAATATGTGCGATAGATGACAATGTACTCATATCCTCTCTATATCATGTGGGCTTGATTAAATGCGCATTTGTTGTTGATGGTAAGCGCACTAGTTTAGCATCCAACCATAGTTCTTTGACATAGGTGTATGGTCATTCAATTGAGTACTCACATTGCTGAGTTGGACGACCAACTTTCAAAAACATAATGGAGACATTGAATCTTGTCTAGGATCATGCAAGAAAGGCGGTAAATGATCAAGCATAAGGCAGCTGAGGGGAGACCTGATGTTAGTTGGAGTTGGCTGTACTGAAGCCACGTTGAATACGGGACATACCTGGGCCACTCTTACCTTAAGTTCCCTCTATTAGGGTAGGCTTGGATAGGAGTCGGTCGTCAGCTGATGTGATGCAAGGCTAATTATGTTGGCTTTTAGCGACTACTGGAAGAAGTTTGATATAGAAGAGCTGGTCAAGGACAAGCCAAAACTGGTTGGACTGGGAGGGACTGGGTGCAAATCTTGCCTGGGTGTGAAGGCTGCTTTGGGATGAGACTACTGGTGGGCCTCATCTTGGCATCTTGCTAAGTAGAAAGGATGGTTTGTGACCAACATGGGCTTGGGCCGGCATATGCGGGCCAGGGACATATCAATTGGGTTGGCTTTTATTGGGTCAAACTATCTTTAATTAGCTTGCTAACTATTTGCAGGAAAATTGAGCATTAGTAAGCTATAAGATTCCATTCCACAAGTATATATAGTATTTAAAATAAAAGCCAAGTGTGAATGGCTTGTCTTGAGTAATAAGCAACTGCGCTTTCTACGAAAACATATCGTGCAAAAGAAACACAAACTACCCAAACCTCCTGACAGTAGATGGTAAGGAACTCGTAAATGCAATTGAATTTCCTGAGGAAGCAACAAAATATTTCTCCATCCTATACAATCAAAAAACCAATCTTAAATGCCCTTGGTTCTTGCAAAAGAATCATTAGTGAATATGGGTAGAATTTCTCAAACGATCAAATTGATTCCAATGAGGTAAACTCAGCAATATGTAGTGTTAAATACAATACAACCCCTAGACCATATGGTTTCGATTCAAATTTTTACAAATTACACTGAGAAAAATCAAATATGACGTGGATGATGCTATATCACATGTCTTTGTAAACGGTAATTTGGTTAAAGAAATGAATCACACTTAAATCATTTTTTCCAAAGCCAAAAAATGCAATGGATATTAAAGACCTCAGATCAATTTCATGTTGTAATATGATTTATAAGATCATTGCAAAAGTGCTATGCAATTGACTGAAAATATTCATGGATGATCTAGTACTAGAAAATCAATGTGCATTCATTCCAAATGGAAGCATCGGTGATCGTATCCTTATTTCATGATGAAGTTGTGAGGAGCTTTGGAAGAAAAATAAAACATATGTGCATAAAAGTTGATCTAAGAAAGGTATATGATTCGGGTTAATAGAGACTTCATCACATCTATGGTGTATACTACGAACTTTAACCTAAAATGGATTGATCTAATAAAAGAAATGATCTCGACTCCTTGTTTTTCAATAAATCAAGGGGAAAGTAATGGTTTTTTTGGCAGCTCTAGTGGAATCAAACACGGTGTCCCACTATCATCATTTTTGGTTACTATACTAATGGAGTATTTTACACTCTTAATGGATCAATAACAAAAGGAAGGAAAAATCAAAGTAGCAAGGAGAATCAACATTAAATTCACTAGCTCATTTATGTTGATGATGTGCTAATATTTGCCAACGCAAACATTGGAAGTGCAAAAGCAACAAAAGAAGTACTCTACAAACTATGTATAACAACTGGCTGAAATTGAGTGAAGAATAATCAAACATTTTCTTTGGGAAAGGCTGCAACAACAAAGGAGCTATGTGTAATGCGATAAATATATAAGCGGGTTAATCATCTATAAAATACTTAGGTATGCCACTCTCAAACCTTAACATAAGAAAAGAAAATTTTGTGCACTTATAGATATAATCAAAAGCAAAATTGCTGGTTAGGAACACAAGCTACTAGGCCATGAAGATAGAGTAGAATTTATCAAATCAACAATATACCTAATAGTAGAATTGTAGATGCAATGTTTCACAAAATCGGTTATAAAATGCTTTGTGAATTATGTACTGGCATGTCCTAATCGATGTATGGACCATGTTCCTGAGGTTGAAGGGACACATCAGCCTACTTTATAAAACGCAAGGGCATGTGGTAGGTGTGATGTTGAAGTCAAAGGGATTTGAAGCGAGGATATCATCGAAGTTTAAGTTTTCGAGATGAAGACTGGAAAATTCTGATATTTCCAGGTGAGCCAAAAATTGCATCAAATGTATCTAGAGTGGTTGTCTCTTCAGTAGGACCCTAAAGTAGCTTAGGTGTTTATGGTGAAGTCTTGATTATGAGTTGTCTAGGTCTAGGAGGAGGAGTGATCACAATTCTTTCGGGAGATGTCACCTCAGTTGACTCACATTCATCAGCATCATCTTCTTTCTTATCGTCCTATTTCTCTTCTTCATCTCGACTATTTTTCTTCTTCTACTACTTGTCTTTGTTCCCCTTGTTCCCCTTTGTGACAACCCACACGTCCAAACATACTCCAAAATCTGTCGCACAAAGAAGTACGTATCATTAAGATTTTTAAAACTTTAACATCTCAGGTAGTAAGATAAATAGATATGGTCTGAGAACATACCACATCAAAAAGATAAACTAACTATCAAAAATATATCACAACGGAAGAAATAAGACATAAATATTATAGAAAATACTAATTTTAGAAAAATATCAGTATGAAATGTAAATCAGAGTATTTAGCAAAATATATCCCTCATAGTCTGATGCAAGATAATAACTATACTAATATAATAAAATGACACATGAAGAGAAAATGCAATAAAAGAAAACTCCAAGTGAAGCAAGACTATCACCAAGTATCAGAAACGAGCAATCACCCTCTGCCCTGTCCACCCGTGGTGGGGAAACATTAGGAAAAAGGAATGGGTCATACAAAAGCCCGATGAATGGGAACAAGTTTGACAAGATGATTAAGTGTGTCCACCCGTAGTGGAGAAAATTACGGAATGGGAATGGGTCATACAAAAGTCTGATGAATGGGAACTAGTTTGACAAGATGATTAAATGCAATTAACTTCAAATTTATTATAAGCGATATAGGCTATGTAGCAAGTGTTCGTGAACTCCTAAGGTCAATACCTACGGATTCTTATCTAATATAATAGATCTAACATACTGATCGAACTTCACACTAATGATGGATCAAAATGAGAACAAGCATACCAATATGCCACTTATTGTACTGCAGTGGGGTTCCATAAGAACTCCTGTTAGTATCGGGCTCTAATTTAATCGATATTTATGGTCACTTATTGTACTGCACTAATGTCCACCCGTACCACATTGCGCTAGAAACGTACATACTTGGATCTCACATGAGTACATGGCTCACTCAAAAAGTGACTCCAAAGTGCTCTGCTCATTCGTACGAAACACTCCGAAGCCTATTGTGAAATGAATTGCCTTAATCAACTCTATTTATGCGATGTACTAATATTAAATGTCATGAAATACTTAACCCAAATTTGTTCAATAACCAGTTCACTAATTACATAATTCCATACTTAATTACAAAGTCTTAATCCATTTAATTTGGGCTTTATGCCAAAAACAAGTTTTTCCATTTTTAACTTGGATGGATGACCCAAGGACTCCCCAAGTCGACCGCTACCGGTCGACCCAGGCAATCCCAAGTCGACCGGTCATGTTGTTTTTGTTAAGGTTTTATTCAATTTTCATTATCGATTATTTTCTAACTAAAGTTGATTATCCAGGTTGATTTATAATTTCTATTAACCCTAATTTCTAGTTAATTAATTTTCAAATTTTAATCAATTATAGTGTTTGTGAATTAGGGATTAAAAGTTTGCATTAATTTGGGTCAAAGTACCCAATTTCATAATTCAATTTCAAATTAAATTCTTGGGTTTAAGGATTTGCAAATATAATTTTGATCTAGAAGGTTAATTATAGGGTTTCTACAATTATAATCATTTAAAAAAGATTAAAATCAACTATATTAATCAGTGCTCACTCACATTTTAACTTTAGCTCTAGATCTTGAAATATTGCCTCTGACTGGTAGCTTTCCGCTTTAATTGCTTGCCTCCCCCCTTAGTATTGCTTTGGATTTGATTAAATTTGGATTTTGATTTGGATATATTTTTGATTTAGGGATTTGGGAGAAAAACTAGGGTTTCAAGATAAATTTTAGCAGCATCTACTTAGTATCGTTCAACTAAGAGATTATGGTTTAGGTTTACTGGTTAATTTATATAGTTAGTCTAGGATTTAGGACCCTTAGATCATCTAGTAGTAGATCCAAATCACTCATCATTTATTTCATACGCAACGATAGTTCTCGACCATCCATTCACCATGCTCTAGATAAAAAATCTCTCGATAAACAACGTTTCGGGTCGACCGCTACCACTCGACCTAGGCCTTACTTGAGTCGGCCTGAATAGGTTAAGTTTTTATATTTTTATTTTAATTTCTCTTTATCATTCTGTCGTTCATAATTCTCTCATACATACTTGGATTACGGCAAGTTTTGTATGAAAATTGTCCAAAAAATCTCTATGACTACAACGTTGCAAGTTTTGTAGCCCAATTCGAATGTTTGTGAAAATCTGCTTTTAAGTCCTTGTTTTTGCTTAATTTAATTTTCTTATTTAGTTTCCATTTTAAATTTCTAGAGTGTTGCATTCCCCCTTAAAAGGATTTCATCCCATGGTCTCCAAGGATGAAATAATGTAACTCATATACAACAACCAATACTATCATCCATCTATTCATCCATGATCCACATGCAACCATAGCCCTTTAAATTTTTCTAATGCAACATGTACTGTACATGCGATATGAGATGCACATGAATCTATATTAATGCAAAAGTAGTCGGTCTATTGATCCATTCAACCTTATGTTTATGCATAATGCTCATGCTATGCAACCAAATACATGCAACATCCTATTGATATAATAATAATTCTATATTAATGCACAACCATCCAAACATATGCAACATCTATATGCATAACACCGATTAGCACTTCACACCAAGAAATATCATGCAACAATATACAAGTGTGTGTTCCTAAAGGATATACCATCCTAAGTATAGAAGCATACAAATGTGACCAATATATCCAAAAGTATCCATGTTCATCCATTAGCATCCATCATCAGTTACATGTCCTATTGACACATTTACAACCATTCCTATCATCCAAAAGTCTCTGCCTAAAGGGTACACCACCTAAATCCTAATCCAAAAGCTTTAAATTGACTCGACTCGACTACGGTAGCCGTATCGTGTAAGCACTTTTGTAAGCGCGACACATGGAAAACAACATGTACCCCAGCCAATTTCTCTGGAAGCTTTAATCTATATGCCAACTTCCCTATTATAGCCACTATTAGGAAAAGTCCAACAAATCTTGGTGCTAGTTTTCTCGATGTACCAATTCTCATCACATGCCTAAGGGGTGAAACTTTCACGAAGACCATGTCTCCCACTGCGAACTCTAGCATCATACGCTTCTTGTCAGCATACAACTTCTACCTATCCTATGCAGTCTTCATCCTTCAACGAATCATATTCACATTCTCCGATGTCTCTCTAACCATGTCTGGTCCAACAATAATTCTATTCTTCATATCTCACCAACACAACGGTGATCTATATGGTCTGCCGTAGAATGCCTCGAAAGGTGTCATCCTAATATTAGCCTGATAACTATTATTGTAGATAAACTCCACCAACAATAAATGATCCTCTAATGAACCACCAAAATCGATGATACACATCCATAGCAAATCCTTCAAAACCCAATTTACTCTCTCTATTTGACTGTTGGCCTACAGATGATATATGGTACTCAAACTCAACTCAGTCCCCATATCCTCCTGTAGACTCCTTCAGAACTCACTAATGAAAAGTAGGTCTTGGTCGCTATCTATATTGTAGGAAAATGGTGTATCCAAATGACCTCTCTCACCTAAATAGTCGCTAATGATGCCTCCGTCCTAGTACTCCTCAATGGAATAATATGAGCGCACTTGGTTAACCTATATACTATGACCCAAATGCTCTCATTCCCTCTCCAACTCCTAAGTAGGCCAACTATAAAATCCTTAGAAATCTCTCACTTCTACTGAGGAATGTCCGGTGGCCATAATAATCCTCCCGACTTCTTCTGCTCCGCTTTTACCTTATGGCAAGTCATATATCTTGCGACATACTATGCTACTTGATTCTTCATACCGGGCCAATAGAAAACTCTCTTCATGTCCTTATGCATCTTGTCACCACCAGGATGAATGGTCATCCCTGAACTTTGAGACTTTGCTAATACCGCATCTATCAAATCTATACAACGAGGAGCACAAAGCCTATCATCTTTGTGGAACCATCCTCTCTAGTCCATGGCATAATGCCTCAAGTGACTTGATGACCCCCCTCTACCAATCCTATCTATAATATCCACCAGCTCCTCATCCTCCCTCTTTCTAGATATGATATGCTCCATCAAAGTAGGCTGCAAATCTAAAGCTTCTAGTAATTTAGGGGTAATACCCAATGATGCTTGGAAATCAAAAGTAGGTATATACTTCAAATATCCCCATCTACGAACAAAGGACTCAAAACTGCTTGCTGCCTACTCAAAGCATCACGTACTACATTACCCTTGCCGGGGCATAAGAGATATCAAAATCTTAGGACATCAAGAACTCCATCCACCTTTGCTGCCGCAAGTTCAAGTTCTTCTGGGAGAAAAAAATACTTCAAGGACTTATAATATTTACACAGCTCAAACTACTATCCTAAAAGATAATGTCTCCCTTACTTGAGCGCAAAGACAATGGCTAATAACTTACGGTCATTTAAAGGATAATTCCTCTCATGGGTCTTTAATTGCTGACTTGAATAACTCACCACACTTCCTTCTTGAATCAATACTACACCAACCCTGTTCCACAGCATCGGTATAAACTATAAATGGCTTCGTCCCGTCTGGTAGCACCAAAACTGACGCACTAGTCAATGCCTCCTACAATTTAATGAATGTATCATCGAATTTTCATCCCAAAGACTAGATTTTTTTGGGAAAGACGGGCAAGTGGAATAGAAATCTTCATGGAGTCCTCAATGAACTTATGATAATAGCCCGCCAAACTAAGGAAATTTCTTACCTCCATGATATTCTTTGGAGCATGCCAATCCTGAACCATTGCCATTTTACTAAGGTCAGTTCCTAAACCACTTTTTGAGAAGATGCGTCCCAAAATAGCGTACCTCATCTTTCCAAAAGTGATGCTTAGAAAATTTCGCCTTCATTTTATGTACACAGAGTGTGCTGAGCTCTTCTCCTAAATGCAATGCATGCTCCTCTCTACTCCTCGAGTAAACTAGAATATCATCCACAAACACCACTACAAATTTATTCAGCAACCCTCTGAATACACGGCTCATCAAATCCACAAAGTAAGCAGTTGAATTTGTTAGTCCGAAGGACATGACTAACCAGTCGTACAATCCATCGGGCAAATGGAATGTTGCCTTCTGAATCCTATCCTCAGCAACACGCAACCGGGAATCCAATAGTTAAATCCAACTGAGAAAATACTCTAGCTCCAAACAAGTGATAGAAGAGATCATCTAAAGGGCAAAGGATAACGATTCTTCCTTGTCGGTTTATTAAGCTCCCTGCAATAAATGCAGTCTGAGGGAACCATTAGCCTTGGTAGCAAAGATGACTGGTGCTCCCCACACTAAAATGCTCCTTCTAATAAAGCCCTTCTCCAATAGCTCATTAATATGCTTAATCAACTCACACCTCTCCTTTTGAGCCATATGCCTCAATGGTAAGGTGATAGGTCTAGCATTATCAACTAGATAAATCCTAAACTCAATCTCTCTTTAAGGTGGGAGACCAGTAACCTCAACAAAAATATAAGGAAAATATCTAACTACAGGCACTACACTAAGGTGGTAGGTCCAACGAATTTAAGTAGCTCAGTATAAAAGATCGTTGGGGGTCACAATAAACCTCTAAGCTACGTCCACTACATGTGCTTATCTTAACAACCTTTCTATCACAATCTAAAACAGAATTGTACATAGTCAACTAGTCCATGCCTAATATCAACCAAACCCAGAGAATCCCAATGCAAAGGCATTACAATCAAACTCGACCCTTAAGATAGAAAACTTCAAACTCCTACACAACATAGACAAATTGAATGGTCCTCCTACGGGGTTTGACACAACTAAAAGGTCTTTGACAATACTAGTGTCTGAGTAGCTGTAATATTCTGTATCTTGAGGCCAAAAGCTAAGCGCTATAGATGTTGTAGTCATACATAGTATTAACTTCTGGTGATGAAATACGATAATATTAATGGTACTCGTAATATCAGAAGCATTTGAATATGAACAAAACCATAGATTTCCAAAAATCAATAATTTCGGTTATTACTTTCAACAAATCATATCCAAGTTACAAAAATCCCAACATAATCCCAAGCATTAATCAAATATAAATTTGTAACAATATGCCAAGAGTGACATATAAAGATGCCCCCTTGGATGATCAAAGCAATATGGACATAATTGTCTTAATACATAAAGAATTTTTTTTAAAATGGAATTTCCTAAATTAGCTATCTGTCAGCCACTTGCTCATCTTCAGATGCTTTATTTGCTAAAAAATGCTAAAACCTGAAAACCTAAACCTTCAGCCAATTCAAATCAATTTTGAGCACCCGAGAGCTTAAGGGGAAACAAAAATTTCGAGTCAAACATAAAGCCTGGTATGAATAATATATATTACAACTCAGTTTACTGATAATTTGTGAGACCATGCCGCTTAGCTGAACGGGTTTCCCCTCACGAATATCTCATTTCAAAACATATATTTTGCAAATCCTTTCCTACAACCAAAGTGGTTAATCGACGGATTTTAATAACATAGCAATATCCATTATGCTAAAAACAGAAAATAAAATGGACTATCTATCTAATATCTGAACTATCTGTTCTTTACTGGACTGTCTGTCCTAAATTCGAAGCTAACTGCTCTTTTCTTGACAATTTGTCCTAAAACTAGTAATACCAAAATAGCAATATCTTTTATGCTAGATAATGGGCCATCTACCCAAAACAGGTAACAAAGGGTGGACTAACTGTCCTCAAAAATAGCATGATCCGTTACGCTAATAAATGAACTATCTTTTCATATCAGAGCTGGCTGCTCTTTCTAGACTAACAGTCTTGGATTAACTGTCTTCTAGGCTAACTGCCCATGAAATAAACTAACTATCTGAACTTAAATGAGTTGACTGCTCGAATTTTCTTTGGGTTAACTGCCCTTCAAAATACTGGACTAACTGTCCTTTAAATTTTCCTTGAAAACCTTTTCAAGATGATTTAGTCCGTCAAATTATATATATATATATATATATATATATATATATAGAAAGAAAATATATCTTTAGCTTTGCTCTAAGATATTTTTGCCACGTTATATATACTTTACTTAAAATAATGTTGGCGATGTTCAATAAGGATTATCCGTCCTTTAAAAATAAGTTAAAGTCCTTTATTACTTAAAACACTTAGGCTATCTGCCTTGTCCTTGTACTCAAAACTTTAGTTTAAAACCTTCAAACAACCTTTCGAAAACAATGAAGGTAACTCCTTCTAAACCATTAATAAAATCATTATAAAGTATTGAAGGTAACTCCTTCATATCCTTTAATAAATTTTCAAAACCATTGAAGGTAACTCCTTCAAAACCTTTTAAAAAACCTTCCTTTTACAAGCTTTAAAACATATGATATCCACCTTAAAATCCTTTAAACCTTTGCCTTTCAAAAACATTAAACTATACCTTTTGACCTTGTCGGAAGGTTTCTTTTCGGCCTTGTCGGAAGGTTTCACCTTTCAACTTTGCCGAAAGCTTGGGGTACCTCCCTTATAAAACATTTATAAACCTTTTGAAAGCAATATAACTGAAAACCTTTTGAAGACATTGGGTTCAATTTAAAACAAGTGGAAACCTTTCGAAACCATTCAAAATTAACTACTTCGAAACCTTTAAAACATTTCGACCTAAAACATTTGGATTTTACAAAAGATCAGAAAACATTGGAGTCGAAAGCAACTGCTTCGACACCCTTATAAAACCTTTCGAAACAATGTGAAAATAATAAAGTGTTAGTGTTTAAACCAACCCCTCAAAAATAATGGAAGGAGGCGGCAAGTTTTAGAAAACAAAAGAGAACCTTTGACTCCATCTTCGTCGAAAGGTTTGGAAGCGGTAACTATGCTTTTAACCTTGTCCAAGGGTATACCTTTCGACTTTGTCGAAAGGTTTCAATTAAAAAAAGAAAGAAAACAAATCGAAACCTTTTACTATTAAACCATTCGACAATGTTGAAAGCTCTTTGTCGAAGGCTAGTAGGCGTATTTTCTTTAAAACCAAAACATAACTTCATCTCCTTTGAAATCTCTAACCTTTCATCCCTAAACCTTTCGACTTCATCCAATTCACTGCATATCAGTTGCCTGGTAGGATTGGTATATAACCTATTCGGAATGTCTGACACATTTCGACCTTGTCGGAAGGTTTGGAATGTAGATGGAAGCTCTTGCTAAAATGGTTGAAATAGAATAAAACTATTTGTTTGTACTTTAAAATAGTTCTTTTGTACCCAACCTGCCTTATTTGTCTAAATCTGTTTGGTTGCTAGGATTTTATATTCAAAATGTTGCCGACTTTCCTTACCTAGAAATTTGAATAATTTTGAAAAAGCTCATTTCTCCTTTATAATTATGTAATACATTTATGTCTCATACCTTAAATAAATTTATATAGCTATTAAAACACCTTGGAAAAATCTGGAAAAATCCAAAAAATGAAATAATATGTTCTCTTCAATGTATAAAACTTTTGAATCCAAACAATCTTTATTTTTCCCATAAATAATTTTATAATCCAAATTAACGTTTTCTTCCTTAGAATATTCATAAAAAATCCACAAAATTTTAGAAAATTCAGAAAATTGAAACCCATCTCTAAAATAACTTTTTAGATTACCATAAAAATTCATAATGCTAACAGATGTCATTTAATAGGATTTTCATCCCAAAACATGTCATAAAATCTATATGAACATATATAAATCATCAACATGTATATATAATCTTTTTATCATTCAAACACATGGCAAATCTTTGCAAAATCAATCAGAATTAATCTTAAAACCGAAACCTAAAATATTTAGAGATGTAAACATTATTCACCTTTGCTTTAATGTTAAGGAGCTTGAGATTTATATGAGTTTGATTTGAATTTGCTTTCCTTAAGCTTTTCTTTTGTTTCTTCTTCTTCTTCTCCATTTGTTAATGGTGGCTGGCTAAGCTTTTAAATTTTAGAAAATGAGAATGAGCATGTGTTTTGAGATACACAGCCTAAGGAAGACAATATAGGAATGGCCTCTTTCCTATAATACCCCTCCTCTAATTCATTTTAAACCCTTCATTTAATTTATAAGTTAAAAAGGCACGACTACCTTAATTAAATCGAATCTCATTATCCTTATCAAGACATTATTTTATTTAGTTTACCTAACTAAATCTCCTAAATAATGTTATCAAAAATCTTGGGTGTTACAAAGTGCAAGTCATTAACAAGTCTACTGGAGATAAAAAAATGTGAAGCTCCAGTGTCAAACAATGCATAAATAGATAAAGTATAGAGAATTAATACACCTTCGATCGCTACCTTCTTACTCTTGTCTACCACTGGTTGTGCACTTAAGCTAGGGATTGCCTCAAGTGCATAAGCAAGAACCACCTAAGTAGAAGTCTGAGTAGGAGCTTTCGGTCATACTTTGCAAGCTCGATTCACCTCCCCATACTGATCATAGTTATAACACTTTATCTTAGAGAGATCCACCATAAAATCCTTAGCAAAACATCCTTGCCTACCTCGCCTATTACATCTCACTTTATTCTTTTGAATCTTCCCCTTTGGTCCAAATCCTCCCTTCTTCTTGCCCTTCTATTGCCTTTTCTCCACAACCTTCGGAGCCTCTTCTTTCTCTTCTTTCTTGGAGATGGTGTTTAACAAGGTCATCTCCACTAACCTCTCATAGGTAGCACCCATCAAAATATGACTCATGTCTAAATCCAAAGTGGTTGATTCATTCCCTTAGCAAATTTAAGAGCTTTCTCTTGTGGTATGCAAATCAACTCCATACCAAGCCTAGCCAACTCATTAAACCGGTTAATATACTCCTTGACTGCCATATCTCCTTTCTTGATATGGGTAAGTTTCTCTAGCTACTCACCTTCCCCTACTTTAGGAAGGAACTTCATCTCAAACCTCCAACGAAACTCATCCCATGAAATATCATCTCCATCATCCTCAGCCTTGATAACCTTTTACCACCTCAATGCCTCACCCTACAGCTTCCAACTAGCTAGCTGCCTTCTTATAACATAAACCAAACCCATCAAACCAAGTATCCTTTCACAAGTGTATATCTATGCTCTCGAATCCACATAAGACTTGTCCCCAAATATGACATACCTCCAAGACTAGAAAAGTCTTCACACATCTTCGAAAATCTAGAACGCTGGGTAGGTGGGCAAGAACTTCACTCATCACTCTCTATATGGGCTATCTAGTGGGAATAAGCTCAGCATGTCCGCTAGCCTGAAGATATCAACGGAACCATACGAGAATGTTCATGGATCTTAATTGGATCGTTGGAGCAAGAACCTACGAGATCAGTCATATCTTATTTATGAATTTAAGAATTCCATTAACAACTTTTCATTGATTTTATAGGCAAAAACAAGAGGGATAACCTAAAACATGATTCAAAGAAGGCATAGGCATGAAAGTGAGGAATTTTCAAATACGAAAAATATAGAATTTTTATGAAATACTATATATATATACACACACTTTAAAAAAAGTACATCTCTAAAAACATTTTAGAAAACCTTTTTGAAATCCACTTTGGTAACCATTTTCTTTTATAAAAAAATTTCAAAATACATCTCACTATACGATCCTAATCTAAAAGAACATTGTACCTATGCTCTGATACCAACTATGATAACCCGCACCTCCTGACTCGCTCCAAATGTTATCACGCCGAGAAGTACAAGTCGCAGGGTTTTCAAAACTTTGACATCTCAAAGACAAAGACAAACATATATGATCTCAAAACGTATCACATTGAAAAGATAAACTAACTATCCAAAACTTATTATAGCAGAAGAAATAAGACATAAATATCATAGAAAATACCAATCTCGGAACGTATCAAATCATAGTCTTAGAAAAATATCAATACGAAATCAAAATCAGAGTGCACAGAAAAATATATCCCTTGTATTCTAATGCAAAAAAATAACCGTGCTGATATGATAAAATGATACATGAAGGGAAGATGTGACAAAAGTAGACTCCAAGCGAAGCTTGACTCTATTAAGTATCCGAAACGGGCGATCGCCTACTGCCCTATCCACCTATGGTAGGGAAAAAGATGGAAGAGCAATGTGTCAGACAAAAGTTTGGTGAACGGGGATAAGTTTAACAAGTTGATTAAGTGCAATTGACATGAAATCTATTCTAAGTGATATAGGAAGTGTAGCAAGTGTCTATGAAATCCTAAGGTCACACCTAGGGATTCTTATCTAACACAATGGGTCGAACCTATTGATCGAACCTTATACAACCAAAATTAGAACAACTGTACCAATATGCCATTTATTGTATTGCACCAGGGCTCCATAAGATCTCCCATTAATACCGGGCTCTAATTTAATAGATATTTATAGCCACTTATTGTACTGCACCGACGTCCATCCATACCACGTTGCGCCAGAAACATGCGACCTTGATCTCCCGTTAGTACCGGGCTCACTCAGAAAGTGTCTCCAATAGTGTTGCACTCACCCTGTAGGAAATGCTCGTAATCTTATTGTGAAATGAATCGACCTGATCAACTCCATTTATGAGATATATACCGCCCATAGCAATACTAAACATTGCAAAATACTTAGCCAAAATTAGCTAAATAACAAGTTCACTAATTACATACTTACATAATTTTTATCCGTCTAATGTCGGCATTAGGCTAAAAAAAAATTTGTCCATTTTTAACTTGGACGGTCGACCCAAGAAATCCCTAGGTCGACCGCCATCGGTCGAATCAGGCAATTCCAAGTCGACATTCACATTGTTTTTATTAGGTTTTTGTTCTTTTTTTTACTATCGATTACTTTATAATTAAATTGGTTTATCGAGGTCGGTTTATAATTACTATTAACTCTAATTTCTAGTTAATAAATTTTATATTTTCAATCAATTCTAGGGTTTGTGAATTAGGGATCACAATTTTGCATTAACCAGTGTCAAATTACCTAATTTCATAATTCAGTTTCAAATTAAGTTCTAGGCTTTACGGAATCGCAAATTCATTTTTGATCTAACATGTTAATTATAGGGTTTACAAAATTCTAATCATTTAAGGTAAATTAAAGTCAACTACATTAATCAAATTATTAATCTATGCCCAGTCACCTTTTAGTCTTAGCTTTAAATCTGGAAAAATCGCCTTGGTTTTGTAGCTTTCCTCTTTAATTGCTTTCCTCCCTCCTAAATTTTTCTTTGTATTTGATTTAATTTGGGTTTTTACATGGATTTATTTTTGGATTTGGGGAAAAACTAGGGTTTCAGGAGAAATTTTAGCAGCATATACTTATTGTCGTTTAACTAAAAGATTAGTATTTAGCTTTACTGGTTAATTTATAGAGTTAGTCTTGGATTTAGGGCTCTTAGATCATCTCAGTAGTAAATCGTAACCACTAATCATTTACTTCATACCCAAGCGATAAAATCTTGACCATCCATTCAACGTCCTCTATTTAACGACCTAGACTTTTAGACATCTAATTTTGGAATATTTAATTTATTTCAAATATTGAAATGTTAGTTTATAGGCCAAACAACTTAAATTTCAAATATAGGGGTTTGTTTGAATATGTGAATTGTGAATTTAATATGAATAAAATCAATATTAGAAACTTATTTAAATTATGTTTAAATAAGAATGATAATCGTAAACTTTTAGATTGGAATTTAAAAGTGATTAAACTATTTTTATAATAACTCGTTTAATTAACGGTGAAAAAAATCATTTAGGGACATTGTGTCGGATATTTTATTAATATAAGTGTGCCCTGACATGACCACACCTATACCCACTCCATCCTGTCCACTATTCAAACCTTGCTTTTGCCCATACCCCTATGTCTCAGCCCATCACTCCTACCTCTATTTATATACGGCAGCAACAAGAATTTGGTTGGCAAAGTTTTCAAATTTAAACTTAAACAACATTAGCCTCATCTGATGATTCACGTCGATCGGGACCAATCCGTGCGTTATAAGGGAAAGTCTTCAACTGGGAAGTTGTAGCCAACATCAAGATGAGTGAAGTGGACGGTAAAGATCGCCAAAGGTGAAGTGTGGTATCCGTAGTTCGTCGATGAACTTTGAATCTACTTTTGAATTTTTTAATGAACTGGTTGCTTGTTTAACAACAAGGTCTAATGGGAATTTATAGAACATGGTGGGGCTTATACACACCCGGAGTTTGGTGGTGCAGTATTGCCTGTGGCAGCGGTTAAAGGAGTTCGTTGGTTTTAGATTTTTTGGCGAATTCTGGCAATTTGAATCGACTACTGCCGATCGGGTCTGAATGGAAGTGGAAGAGGATGTCGAGGGCTATATGCTGGTAAAGTTTGGCGTCGATTGGCGAATGGTGGTAGCCCTAGTTGGAAGATGAACGAAAAAGGAGGAGTTTCATTTTAGGGCTCATTTAGGGGCCATATGTCGGTGGAGGGGGCGAGGCCGAAGTTGAAAGTTACGATGGAGCTTGGGCTAGTCGTTGGTGGCGGCGCGGCGATGTAAGGGTGGTTGGAGATAGCGCGACGATCGATTGAAGGGGGCAGCTGTGCATGTTCAAGAATGAAGAGAGAGGGATAAAGCGGGAAATTAGGTGTGGCCTAAATTTAAACGATGATTAATTAAGCTAATGACATAACTAGGGATTATATATAATTGTTTATTTAGCAAATGTTGTATGTTAAATACCTTATTCATATTAGGTCGGAATTGAACGTGATCGGTCGCGTTTGGATTGTATCGACATTATCTACGTGAGAAAATTGGATTGTTGATGATTAGAGCAAGTGAATTTTATGCTAAATTCGAACGTCGTTCAAATTCAGAAGGAACCAGAATGCACAAAGGACAACTGGAGTTTTGCCGAGTTAAGCTCACCACTTTGATTAACCAGCACATTATATAGTTGATAAAAATTATTGATAGGATGTTTGGATGATTTACTGCTTTATTAGTTGGTTTGGATTTAATCCTACCCCTAGAGCGAATGACCTTTTATATATACCCGTCTAGTAGCGGATGACCCATATTATATGATTATATACTATTTTTGATGCAGGGGAACAAGTTGATGGGATCTAACTAGATTCATTATCATCGTTGATTTTATTTACATACATGTGTAGATATATATGAGTTGTGATGCAGGAAGACAAGTTGGACGGATCCAACTGGATTCCTCTCCATTGTCGAAATGTTTTCAATAATATTCTTATTATATTAATTTTTAAGAATCAAAACTGATTATTGACACTATTGGTAACGACATTTTTATATGTTCAAACTTAAACCCTATAGTAATAGGAAATCAGTATCAATATTGGTTGAATGTTAGGTGGTTATTGGCCTCAAATTAGTATTTTAGAATACTATAAATTAGCATTTGGGATTAGAGTTGGTTTTTTAGATGGAGAATGATTTTAAAAGAAATATGAATTTAGGGTTTGTAACAACCCGTAAATTTTAATTGTTTTATTTAATTATTTTACTGAATTTTTTTTGAAATTTTAAATAGTTGAATTTTGAAATAAAAATTTCATATTTGTAATATGTCTACTTTAACAGAGCAAATGATAAATTTTCATCAAATAATAAGGAAGTTTATTTTTTCAAGTAATTTTATTTCAAATTAAAATCAGCTAAAAATTGATGATAATGAAAAATTTTCCAAACCTGAATATTTTTATGTAGAAAATTTGTAAATCATCTTCTGAGAGTGATGTCGTATTTCCTTTCTCCAAATTTAGACTACTATTTCCCCATCTATCTTAATTCTGACGTTTTAACAGCATTTTTGGTACCAATATCGAGTTTCGATCGGAAGATCGTATCGTTGATATTTATGTACCGTTTTGATCGTCTCGTCGTGCTGATCTCCATAGCATATTCATTTGTGTGTTTCGACATTCGGTACACTGTGAAATCAATATAACAAGGAACCATATCGGTACCCAATTTTTACCTTTTGGTTTTCTTGTCCATTCGTTTGCTTCCCGAGTTAACAAATGGTCACTACTCTGTGGAATTCCCAAAGATAACCCTGACTTTTAGAATTTCCAAGAAATTTAATAATTTGACCCTCACTGTTCCCAATAATTAATATAATATGCTGGTTCAATTTGATGGTTCATTGTACCTCTTTTTATAAAAAAAGCATGAAAACTTTATATCAGAAAGCAAAGTTTCACTTTTCATCCACACTTCATTCTGCCATTATTTCTTCTTGCCTCTTTTTTTTCCATCATCTTGCCCGAAGAAAAAAAACGGAAAGTCCTGTATATATATATATATATATATATATATATATATATTGATAATCTTCCTAGATCAACCTCTCTAACTTCCACGTGCTTACTTCCTCCACAGCAGTCACCACTCCTCCCTTCTCTTCCGGTCAAAGCCAAGCACCATGACATCCCATCCTCCATTTTCATCCCCACTCTAACAGCTCCGCCTTCAAGCTAGAATAGCCGTGCCTCTTCTTTGTGCTTTGACTCGTGTAAACCGCCTCTCCGTTAGCCACCATGCACCATCCTCGCTTCAAATTCCATCACCACATCTGGGGTGAAAAGTCGCCACTTCCTTCTTGGCCGAAGCCACCTTGCTCGACTCTCCATCATTGCCGAATGCAGCCACCTCGGCAGCCGCACTGCCTCTTCTTCACCCTCCAGCAACCCGAGAAGCCTTTCTCACTTCTTAGAATCGGTAATGGCAGAGTGTATGGATTATTAGATCGGTGTGTATATATATATAAATACTTGTTCTTTGTATTGTTTATATTATATGTATATATTTTCGTCAATTGTGTATATCATATAAAGTGTGTTGTTTATATTTATTTATTTTAGTTTATATTATGTAGATATGTTACTTTATATGTGTTTTAGTTAAAACAGCGATTTTGAGATACATACATACATATATATATATATATATATATATATATATGTATGTATGTAGATTTTGAATATGTATTTTAATTTTATTTTGGTTTTAAGAAGAATAATAATAATATGTATATATCGTTTCAGTTTATATTAAGCGGATTCTGATCTATTTCATCAATTCCAATTTATCAGTTGTCCGTCGAATTCATGCCAATCAAGCTTTGCTTTGGGATTCATGCTTGAATTCGTAGCTCATTTCTTTGTCTATCCTCTCTAGCCTCGAAAGGTGAGCAATCACTCACGATTAACGTTCTTATGTTTATTAAATTTGATTTCTACTGAAATGACAATTGAAATATGATGCTGTTAGTTATTTACATTGCTATACATATGCTATTATCTGTACTTGTTCACCTGTGACATCTGACATCATTATCTGTTATTTACATTGATGATATATGCCTGTTATATTACTATCATAATTGTTATCACTTTGCAAGTTCCCTATTAGTATAGGATTCTCTATGGGTTGAAATATACATACCCGAACGATCTATAGAATAGGAGAAAATCATTATAGTTTGAAATGATAAACCCAAGCGATTTCATTGAATTGAATTTGGGATTGCGAGTTGAAATGATATATATACCCATACATATATTTAAATTGCGGATTGAAATGATAAATATCTGTATCACTTGACCATAGGGTAGAAAATTATAGACAGGGTTGGTCTATAATAAATGTTTGGAAATGATTACTATGGTTTTGAAAGGAAATATATACAGTTTTATTTACTATTGAAATATTTTACATATAAATAAGTTTTAATATAAAATAGATTTAATAATAAGCTTTAATTTAACACGGTTGATTTAATTTACATATAATATGTTTAAGTCTTATTTAAAATTTTATTTTGAAAAATAGATATTATATTGAGTTTATAAGTTAAGGATGGGAAGATAAATTTGAATTTAACTGGTATTTAATTAAGAATTTTGTTTAAGTAAATCGATTTGAAATTTATTGAATTTGAGGTTTAAGATATGATGTTATAACTTGATTTCTCTTTTAAGGTGATTAAATGAATATTTCAAGTTTAAATAAATTGAAGGAATATTTAGTGATTTGGAATTTGGGGTTTTATTTAAATGATATTGGATTTATTCTGTGAATATTTTGAAACTAGATAATAATGAAGTTAAATTAAGATATATATGAACTTATCAAATTTAGTTTCGAAATTGTGGAATATTTAAAGCTTTAATTATATCGAAATTGAAATGATTTATTTTATGGTTCAAATCTGTATTTGAAATCGATATAGTTTAAAATGGTTTGTTGAGAAACTGAATTGAGTTGAAATTGATGAATTGAGATTGAATAATTTGAATTTATGGAATCCGAGTTGATATGAAATCGATTTGTGAAATTTGAGGAAGCTATTTTTATATATAATTACTTTAAATTATATTTAAAACTATTTATATATTTCAATTTATAAAAAAAATTCCTATAAAATATTTTATTATAAATCATTTTCAATATAAACAATTTAGTATAAACTATTTTAATATACTAACTATTTTAATATAAATTATTTTAACTTATAACTCTTTTATAAAAACTGTTTTACTTTATAAACTATTTTATTATTAATATCTAAACTGTTCAAGTGGGAAGTTGTGCTTAAAAGTGTTAGAATTTCCAAAGTACTATAATTTCTAAGTTTTATAATCTCTAAAGTTTTATAACTTTGGAAGTGCTAGGATTTTGGAAATGGATATATTTGGAGTGAAAATTGATATCGTGTTGATACGCTTTTGAAATGGATATATTATTTTGCTTGCGGAGTATAAATTATTTTAGAAAGACCACGGTGTTATAATGACATTTAGTTGTTAATAGCATATAGTACTGCAGAGTAGATAGTTCCATGGATCCTTAGAGGATGGTTATGCCAAACATCCTTTGAAATACTTCTGTTTTGGTTGATATTTCACTTGAGTTGGATTTATTGATATAAGAATGTTAATCCCGACTCAAGTGGTTTGTGTTTTGTTTTACGCTTGGATCAGACAGAGTGTCACAGCATTTGAGACTCACCTTTGTAGTTGGAGCTTCGCTTGGAAATCCATCTATCTATTCAGCTTGCAGTTGTTCAGTTAACTCCTGTGATATTATTATCTTGCATTTGACAAATATATTGAGACTTCTATGTATTCGAGATTTCTGTTGTATCTTGTTTAACTCTGATACATGTATAGTAGCTTAATGAGCTATTATTCATTTGTTTCCGCTGTTTATTGTTACATACTCAGTGTCTGTGATTCTGTGATTTTTATTAACTGTATATGGTGAGTTTTGCCAAATATAAATTAACAATCTGATATTTTGAATAATTCAAGTCCGACATGTGTGGATGCGAATGGTTGAAAATATCAGGATGTTACAGTTGGTATAAGAGCTCTGGTTTTGGGCACAACTTAGCATATATAGTAAATTTAATTACAGAATCACTTTCGTTCGAGCTTGAATCTCTTCCTCTTTGATTCGGATCTCCTTTGAATTCCAAAACTTCCCTTCTGTTCGGGAATCCGTCTTTGGCTTCCTATTCATGTTTCCTTTATTCTGTACCATCTCCTAGCTCAACTATATGATTGCAAAGGGTTGAAACTCCTTTACAATAGGCAATGATTCGCCGAAGATTTCTGTATCTTCGGTTTAGATGCTGCTATCTTTTGCTTTGACTGAATTCTATCTTTTGCGATAGAATGCCGATTTACCTCAGAAATTATTTTATTCTCGAAGTGACGGTTGACCCGGTTAAGGTGACCCACGGTTAATATGAAGCTATCCATCTTCATCTTTCATAATTTAATTGCCATATCTTCCTACCGAATCTGTTTTCGTGATTTGAGTTCTCTTTGATTAGGACTCCTCTAATTTTGAATCTCATATGGCGTTTCATATAGTGAAATTGATTTTTGAAATTTTTTTATTCTTGTATATGATGGACTTTATATAAGTACAAGTGACTTTGAAACTGCTAATTTTGGAAGGTATTTAATTTGAAGAAATAAACCTTATATATAATGGGATTTATATAAGAATGATACGATATATTCAAGATTATTGATTTTGGAAAGTACTTCTATCTGAAAATGAAATCTTAAATATAATGGAATTTATATAAGTGCGACATTTGAAGCTTTGATTTTGAAAGGGTACAATATGTGGTATGTTACATTTTGAAGTAAGAGGTACGGGGATGTACCCTTCGTGAAGAAGTATAGTATGATTTGCTTCGATCCAGATGGACTTGGGGAATCCAGGAATGGATTCGACCGATAACCCTAATGGACTTGGGTGAATTCAGAAATGGATTCGAACTGATATGGTTGTCCGGACTTAAACTCATGAGTTCCTTAATTTTTTTTTTAAGGCAGACGGTTCTTTAGTTTACCCAATGGAGGCGCTTTCGATCCTGGGATCTGTTGTTTACGGATCTTCCGAGAATGAAGTGCGTCCATTGCGTAAATCATTGAATCAACGGTGTACCACTGCAGCAGGAGTTAATGGTCCCTTGTTTAAGAAATGGCTACGATATTTTTCTGGAATCCGGAAGGTGGATGGATATTCTGGAAAGTTTTGTTCCCATTGTGTAAATACTGGATCAGCAACGGGCCACTGCTATTGTATTATCATCATTCGGCATTAGATTTTGAGCGGTACTTCTCATACCTTTTTTTAGTATTATTCACTGGGTATTGAAACAGGACAACAAAGTACTTGAGAATTCTAGCCTTGCGCCAGATCAACGCATGGCCAGTGTCTGCAAGAACGAGGATAAATCTGTTAAGACATCGAGTTATAAAAGTATTTTGATAAAAGTATTATATGAAGGATATTTTGATTTTTTTTCTTTCTAAATAATTTAAAATGTTTAAAATAATGTTTATTTATATACTACATGGTTTAATAGTAATTTATTAGTGTTGTAAATATTTTTGAAGTTATTAATTAAATAAAACATATCTAAAGTACATGATTATTGGTTTATTAATAATGTTTGAAAAGTATCTTCAGATAAATTAATAGATTTATGAGTTATGGATTTAATGATTTAAATAGCTTCTTTGTAAATATAAGTAATGATGTAAATAACTATTTTCAAATAGTTTACATATATTTATAAAGGTGTTGCATAAAAATTTAATTGGTATTTATAAATGAAGCAAGAAATTTTATAAATGAGTTTTGAAAAGTATTAAAGTAGTAAAGATAATTGATTTGCAAATGAAGCTTTCCAATAAATATTTCAAGTAAGATTTAAATAATATCTTTAAATTATACATTCAAAGAAACTTATATAAATCTTAGTAAATGTTTTTCCATGATTTCAATATTCATTTTTAATAAGTGCGTAAAATTAATTATGAATACGTGAAATTTTATACTTTTATTTAGAAATTTAATGTAAGATTTGAAGTATGTTATTAGTTTCACTTTAATAATCTCGAATTCATACTCATATAAAAAATTAATAATAATAATAATAATAACAACAACGAGCCTAATAAATTATCGAATTTAAGGAACTTTATTTTAAAGCTTATTATAATTCTTGATATAAATTTATGACATCGTTTTAGACATTTGAAAAATATTTGCATAATGCTATGAGGATGTTTTAAATATATTTTATATTATTACATAGTGAATGAGATTAAATATATTTTAATTGAAATTTTTTAGACATATTGAAATATTTCTTTACTCTTCAAGGGCGGATACCAAAAACTTAAATTTTTATTCGATAACCGAATTAAGTTATAAATTTAAGTAAGGCAATAGAAGCTTGAGTAATATTTTATGAAATGACTAATTTATGACTTAAATCTTTAATGGAAAACAAATCACGTAAGTGATTAATCTATATATAAATAAGTAAATGGAAATCAATTTAAAACTAATCAAAATTTATATGATTTGAGTTGACAGTTGAACTAACAAAATTTGAACTGAATGGCTATTTATTGATTTAGTAAAATGGATTTAACCAAATTATTGAATATTAATTAATTTTAATTGAAATTTATATGGTTTGAATTAATTGTTTTATTTTTTATAAATTATTTTTCTTTTTGGTTGTTTCTACTCTCCTACCTCCTTAAATTTCGAGGATGAAAAGTTTTGAGTGGGGAAGAGTGTAACGACCCGTAAATTTCAATGGTTTTATTTATTTAATTTACTGAAATTTTTGTGAAATTTTAAATAGTTGAATTTCAAAATAAAATTTTCATATTTGGAATACGTTTACTTTAACATAGCAAACGATAAATTTTCCTCAAATAATAAGGAAGTTTATTTTTTTGTGTAATTTTATTTCAAATTTAAGTTAGTTAAAAATTGATGATAATAAAATGTTTTTCAAACTTGAATATTCTTATGTAGAAAATTTGTAAATTGTCTTCTGAGAGTGATGTCATATTTCCTTTCTCGAAATATGCACTACTATTGCCCCATCTATCTTAATCCTAACGTTTTAGTAGCATTTTCGGTACCAAATATCGACTTTTGATCGGAAGATCGTATCATCGATATCAGTGTACCATTTTGGTCGTCTTGTCCTGCTGATCTCCGTAGCATATTCATTTGTGTGTTTCAACATTCGGTACATTATGAAATCAATATAACAAGGAACCGTATCGGTACCCAATTTTTACCTTCTGGTTTTCTTGTCCATTTGTTTACTTCCCGAGTTAACAGATAGTCACTAGCTCTTTGGAATTCCAAAGATAACCCTGACTTTTAGAATTTCCAAGAAATTTAATAATCTGACCCTTACTGTTCCCAATAGTTAATATAATATGTTGGTTCAATTTGAAGGTTCGTTCTAATCTCTTTATAAAAAATAAGAAAAGCATATAAACTTTATATCAGAAAGCAAAGTTTCACTTTTCCTCCACACTTCGTTCTACCATTCTTTCTTCTTGCTCTTCTATTTTTCCATCATCTTGCTCGAAGAAAAAAATGGAAAGGCTTGTATATATATATGCTGATAATGTTCCCAGATCCACCTCTCTGACTTCCTATGTGCTGCCTTCCTCTGCAGTAGTCGCCACTCCTCCATCTTCTTCCGGTCAAAGCCAAGCACCATAACATCCCATCCTCCTTCTTCATCCGTACATTAACAGCTCTGCATTCAAGCTAGAATAGCCTCGACTCTTCTTCCTAGTCCGACTCGTGCAAACCGCCTCTCCATTGGCCACCACGCATCCATCTCCGCTTCAAATTCCATCACCACATATGGCGTGAAAACTCACCACTTCCTCCCTGGTCGAAGACACCTTGCTCTACTCTCCATCACTGTCGAACACAACTATCTCGGCAGTCGCAGTGCCTCTTCTTCACCTTCCAGCAACCCGGGAAGCTTTTCTCACTTCTTCGAATCGGTGATGGCAGAGTATATGGATTATGCGATCGATATATATACATATATGTATATAGGTAAATACTTGTTCTTTATATTATTTATATTATATGTATAAATATATTTGACTGTTGTTATATATTGATTTGCATAACTTCGCTATAACCAGATTTTATATGTGTATTTGTTTATGTAAGTTTTCGGTAGTGTATATATATGTTCATATATATATATATATATATGTATGTATACTTTGAAGTTCATATAAGCCTGTCAGTTTATATTTTTTTTTATGGGTGGGTTCTTTTGCTTATATATATATATATATATATATATATATATATATATATATATATATATATTACAGTTTATCTTTAAGTATGTTAATTTGTCATACGCATAGATTTCAAAATATAAATGTATAGGTATACTTTAAGATTTGTTATAAATATATGAAGTTATATAAAACATATTGTATGTATGTAAGTTAAATGTTTATATGGTTACAACATTTATAATATGTAAGTATTATATACACAACTTTTATGTTGATACAGTTTATATAATATAAAGTATATCAAGCTATGAAAGTTTACTCAAGTTATATAAAATATGTTAGTAGTATATATAAACTTTTACATATATTTGTTTATATAAGTTATAATCTATTCTGTTATATTATACATATACTTGTTTCAGATATGTATCTTGTTTTATATCTGTTTAAATATATCTGTTAAGTTTATATATATATATATATATATATTACCGTTTGTATGTATAAGTAAACATTATGTAATGGTTTTGTTACATACATATTTGTTGTATATAAAGGCTAATTTTATATTGGTACAATATAAATAGCGGCGACAGTGTATATATATATATATTTGATTATATAAAATTTTATGATATGATAACATCGGTTGTATATATCATATAAAGTGTGTTTTTTATATTTATTTATTTAAAGTTATATTATGTAGATATGTTGCTTTATATGTGTTTTAATTAAAACTGCGATTTTGAGATACATATATGGATATATATAGATTTTGAATATGTATTTTAATTTGATTTTGGTTTTAAGAATAATAATATATATATATATATATATATCGTTTCAGTCTATATTAAGTGGATACTGATTTATTTCATCAATTCCAATTTATCAGTTGTCCGTCGAATTCGTGCCAATCTAGCTTTGCTTTGGGATTCGTGCTTCAATTCGTAGCTTATTTCTTTGTCTATCCTCTCTAGCCTCGAAAAGTGAGCAATCACTCACGATTAACGTTCTTATATTTATTAAATTTGATTTCAACTAAAATGGCAATTGAAATGACAATTGAAATATGCTGCTATTACACTACAAGAAATTTTATTTTTGGTGGCCACAAAAAACGCTACCAAAACTTATAGTAGCGTTTTGATAAACGCCGTGATAAAGCCCACAACTAAAAATCCCTGGTTTTTAGTTGCATTTTTTCAACGCCATTATAAATCCTTTTGTTGTAGCATTTCTTAAACGCTACCAAAAATCATTTTGTAACATTTTAAAAATGCCACCAAAAATTTTTTTGGCACTACCAATAGAGTTTTCAACTTTACCCCTACTTTACGGTTGCGTTTACTCAACGCCACTATATGTATTTCAGTAGTGTTTTTGAAATGCTACTTAAAGTTGTTGATCATTTTGCACCATTTTTTCATGCTATTATTTCATGTTCATGGTCTATTTTGTTTCAACTATATCAATCAACAATCACTCACAAAATCATCATATTCAAACAATTAAAAAAACATATTAATCATGTAATCAAATAAGATATCCATAACCATTCTAATACAATAGTTTTTTTATAAAATGACCAACCTCGCATATAATAACCATTCATATATAAATTTACACACATAGTACTAATAAAATGTTATACCAAACTAGTGCTAACAAAACACTTGATTACCCTTACTTTTTTGTCGCATGCATAAGGGCTAGCACCATAAAAGTTCAACTTTGCTGTCTTCGAAAATCCAATGCATGCACAAGTGAAAGCACAATATATAGTCAAACAATTATGTTAATTCGTAGGACTTCAAATCTAATAACAAACATCTACAACATTGTACGAGTATATCATATTATAAATAATGTCATATAAATAATCAAAGTTATAAACGAAATGAAATAAATAAAGTCCAATCTTATAGCTATATATAAAATGTTGTTAAATTAGTTATATTATTATTATTTATAAAATTTAGTTAACTTAAACTTAGTTAATTTTATAAAACTTGTTTAATTTTAACAAAGTCTAGTTAATTTTTATTAACTTGCTTAACTTAATTTATTATTATTATAATTATTATTATTATTATTCATCAAACTCGGTTAATTTAATTATATTGTTATTATTATTATAAACTTAGTCAAATTTTACAAACTAAGTTAATATATCATCACCATCGTTATTTATAAATCTTTGTTAAATTAGTTATATTATTATTATTTATAAAATTTAGTTAACTTAAACTTAGTTAATATTAACAAAAATTAGTTAATTTTATTAACTTGGTTAAGTTAGTTAATTTATTATTACTATTATTACTAAAACTCGATTAATTTAATTATATTATTATTATTATAAAATTAGTTAATTTTTATAAACATAGTTAATTCATCATCATCGTATCATTGTTATTATATATAAAACTTTGTTAAATTAGTTATATTATTATTTATGAAATTTAGTTAGCTTAAACTTAACTAACTTTACAAAACTTGTTTAATTTTAACAAAACTTAGTTAATTTTTATCGACTTGGTTAACTTAGTTAATTTATTATTATTAATAAAAAACAAGGTTAAATTATTATATCGTTATTATTATTATTAATATAAACTTGGTTAATTTTATAAACTTACTTGATTCATCATCGTTGTCATCATTATTATTTATAAAACTTTGTTAAATTAGTTATAGTATTATTATTTATAAAATTTAGTTAACATAACTGTTATATTATTATTATTATTATTATAAACTTAGTTATTTTTTATAAACTTATTTGATTAATCATCATCATCATCATTTATAGAACTATGTTAAATTAGTTATATTATTGTTATTTATAAATTTTAGTTAACTTAAATTTAGTTAATTTTATAAAAGTTATTTAATTTTAACAAAACTTAGTTAATTTTTATTAGTTTGGTTAATTTATTATTATTAATAATTTATTATTATTTCTCACATAGAAATGATAAAAATTATAACTATCGTGTTCAAGGTACAAACTTATATTGTGAACTACTTGTGCACTAGTTGCTGAGCACGTGATATTATTAAATAAGAATGTGAAATTGCCTTAAGCATATCCAAGGATCCAAAGCTAATACAAGCAGACTAAGAAATTATGAATACATCGTTGATTGTATGAATTAAAATGGAAACATTATTGCTAAAAACTAAAGATATAAGATAAATTGATAACTACCCATCTCCCTATACCCGATATGTGTCAATGGATGTTTAAGCATATTAACTATAAACCAAGCTTTTTGCCTCTTTCGCAACCAAATTCATCTCCTTCTACAATAAAACCATTAAAAACTAACATAAATTGCACGGGATATCTACTATAAGCTAATTAAATAATCCTAAATCAATCAACTCTACTCTCAAAGTCAATCAATTATAACTAATATTGACTATACATCGTTCTTGAATTTTTTTAATTATATCTATAAAAAAGCAGTACCTGAGGGTGCAACCAAGTCGACAATGATGAGACCATGTTCTTCCATTGATCGATACTAGTCCTACTACTAGTATTATGGACCACAATCTGCATTGAATGCTGTAGCAATAGGTTGTAGACTACCGCCATGATCTGACCCATCTCCATTTCAAGTGCACATTATCTAACCAACTCCAATTGTCGACCTAGCAGTAGCACCCAGATTGGTACCAAATTGTTGATCGACCACAAAAATATCACCCAGTTTGGTACCAAATTGTTGAGATGGGATACTGAAATATTTTTGGTTACATTCATAATATTGGGTGAATTATTTGTACGCCAAATATAATAAGAAAAACAAGCCCAACAATTTTAATACGTCAACGAACGCACCTCAGCATGCACTGATCTAGGCATTTTCTGATATGTCAATGAAACTAAATGTACTACATAGTACTGAATTGCTTAGTCGAAACCTACGACATATGGAATCAAATTAGAATAAGTTATTGTAAAGGGAAAATAAAATGAGTATGATAGCAAGAAAAAGTAAAGGAAAAATACTTCTATACTAGGCAACTATGTTAAGAAACAAGCAAGCATACACTACAAACATACTAGCAGTACATACATTACAATTTACCAAAGAACAAAGACTTATGTATGTGCAATATTATATGTATCTTAAATAAAGAAAATGATGATAACTAAAACCGTTTCCAATGTAGGTAAAAGTATTATGAAAAAAAGTAATACATTGAAGAACAAGTCTAAATTTTAAACAGTTTCAAACGTATGTTAAAACAGTTTGGCTTTTTTGTATATGTTAACCGACACATTCGAACGGTTAGTAAAAGTTGGTCATAGGGGTGGAAACAACTATTTTGGAAGCTTATACTATATACATACATATAAATCCAGACAATGATTTGAAACAGAAAACCAAGATCAAGATATCCACTCCCACTACCTCTGCTTTAGTTCATATCTTTGCATAGACAACAAGTATTCCTCATTCTCCTTGCTTTGGATTTTTTCTAAAAGCTCAAGTACATGAAAATAATAATATGAAATTTTGAACATAACCGGCATGTGTCCTTGTTATGAATTATATAAATATGCATATTACATGAAACATCTTAAGATTGAATCATATGCAGCAACATAGAGTTTTTCTAAAATAAATAAACTTGTTTTTGTATTATTGTTCCATATAAGCCCTTATATATATTGGAATAATTATTTACATCGTATCCAATAACATTCTACATTAAACATATGCATAAAAGAAGATGGTCTCCTAGTAAGCAGATAAGCTCAAAATTAAGATAAGCAGAGATTTTATATTGCACCAAAAAGGTGAAAGTGAAAGGTAAATTAAACAAAGCCATATTTAATGCAAAAAGGGACCCTTAATTAATGTTGATGGTATAAATTATATAATTTAAATTTTTCTTACTTATGTGAAGTGTTAGATTTACAGGAAGTCGTATTATTTTGATCTTAGCAAAATATGGTCATTTAATTTGACCATTTGCACTAGACGCCCTATGTTCTGTTTTCCAACTCCAATCGCTAGCATATAACATTTCCACTTTCTATTTTCATTTTAAATTTGTAGTAATTAATATCCTACACTGTGCCCTTTTTTTACAAGGAAAAAACGGTGAAGCTCACTTGGAAGTGCAAGAAAACTTCTAGTAGCATGTTGTTTTACTGTTTTTTTCCTTCTAGAAGAAACTAAAAACTGACTATGCAGTTACTGTAATGGATGTCTATATAACTTTAACTAAGATGATAATGACATTGTATACCTCTCAGCATTACCTTCGAACTACAATATCATTATCTTATCATAATTAACAACTAGAACCACAATAATACATCTTTCATCTCAAGCAAATAGTTCAAGAGGCAGTTCAATTCAAGGTACCCGTAGATGAAATCAGGCAGTCAGATCGACACAGATCAACGAATGATGCAACATAGTACTATTTGCAACACACATATTCTAAATGATGCAGGCTTCTCCTCAACCAACTTTAGATTTGACAACTTTAGCATCATCGACGTCAAGTGGTTTATCTGTAGCAACTTCACCAATCCACAATATTGACACAAAATAAATCAACCGTAAGTTAAAGCATAGAAAAGATAACCGAGACAGTGGTGACCTTGGGATAAACTCAGTAGCTTTATCGATGCAAAGACATGTAATCTTCGGGCAACCTTTTTTGTGGTTTTTTCCAAATGACCTTCCCATCGATGAAAAGAATCGTGACTTTACAGGTGGTGCTAAAAAGCCAAGCTAGTTGGAGAATTCCATTCATTTGAGGTACGATTAAAATCAAAATATGATTTGGGAAATTATTTTGAAGCGATATGGGAAATTTTGTTCCTTAGGGTTAGAAAATTTATAAGTGTGAGGTAATTTAACGATAGGGAGTGTACTGGTTACATTTATAAGATTTAGGCGGAAAGATTTTGGCAAGGCACGGAAGGTAGAATAATTTTTACCGCGTTATGCCACCAATTTATGCAACCAAATGCTAGTTTTCTTATAGTGTTAGTTATTTACATTGGTATATATATGCTATTATCTGTATCTGCTCACCTGTGACATCTGACACCATTATCTGTTATTTATGTTGTTGATATATGCCTATCACATTATTATCGTATTTGTTATCGCTCTGCAAGTTCCCTGTTAGTATATAATTCCCCATGGGTTGAAATGATACATACCCGAACGATCTGTATAATAGAAGAAAATTATTATGGGTTGAAATGATAAACCCAAGCGATTTTCATTGAACTGAATTTGGAATTATGGGTTGAAAAGATATATCTACCCATATATATATATATATATATATATATATATATATATATATATATTACGAATTGAAATGATAAATATCTGTATCACTTGACCATAGGATAAAAATTTATATACAGACACCGTTGGTCTATATATAAATGTTTGGAAATGATTACTATGTTGTTGAAAGGAAATATGTATGATTTTATTTAATATTGAAAGATTTTATAGATAAATATGTTCTAATATAAGATAGATTTAATAATAAGCTTTAATTTAATAAAGTTGATTTAATTTATACAAATATGTTTAAGTCTTATTAAAAAATTTATATTAAAAATAGATTTTATATAGTTTTAAGTTAAGGATGGGAAAATAAATTTGAATTTAATTGAAATTGTATTTAATTAAGAATTTTGTTTAATTAAGTTGATTTGAAATTTATTGAATTTGAGGTTTAAGATATGATTTTATAACTTGATTTTTCATTTAAGGTGATTATACGAATATTTCATGTCTAAATATATTGAAGAAAATATTTAGTGATTTGGAATTTGGGGATTTATTTAAGTGATATTGGATTTAATATGTGAATATTTCAAAACTAGATAAAAATGAAGTTATATTAAGATATATATGAAATTATCAAATTTGTTTTGAAATTGTGGAATATTTAAAGTTTTGAAATATATGGAATTTGAAATGGTTTATTTTGTGGTTCAAGTCTGTATTTGAAATTGATATAATTTAAAATGGTTTATTGAGAAATTGAATAGAGTTGAAATTGATGAATTGATATTGAATTAATTTGAATTTTTGGAATTCAAGTTGATTTGAAATCGATTTGTGAAATTTGAGGAAACTATTTTATTATGTAAGTATTTTTAAATTATATTTAAAACTATTTATATATTTTACTTTATAAATTATTTTCCTATAAACTATTTTAATATAAATCATTTTCAATATAAATTATTTCAATATAAACTATTTTAATATACTAACTATTTTAATATAAACTATTTTAACTTATAACTCTTTTATAAAAACTATTTTACTTTATAAACTATTTTATTATTAATATCTAAACTGCTCAAGTGGGAAGTTATGCTTCAAAGTGTTACAATTTCCAAAGTGCTATAATTTCTAAGTTTTATAATCTCTAAAGTCTTATAACTTTGAAAGTGCTATGATTTTGGAAATGGATATATTTGGAGTGAAAATTGATATTGTATTGATACGCTTTTGGAATGGATATGATATTTTGGTTGCGAAGTATAAATTATTTTAGAAAGACCACAGTGTTACAATGACATTAGGTTGTAAATAGCGTATAACACTGTAGAGTAGATAGTTCCGTAGATCCTTAGAGGATGGTTATCCCAAACATCCTTTGAGTTACTTGCATTTCGGTTGACACTTCACCTTGGATTTATTGGTATAAGAATGTTAATCCTGACTCGAGTGTTTTGCGTTTTGCTTTGCGCTTGGCTCAGACTAAGTGTCACAGCATTTGAGATTGACCTTTGGAGTTGAAGCTTCGCTTGGAGATCATCTATCTATTCAGTTTGCAGTTGTTCAGTTAACTCTTGTGATATTCTTATCTTGCATTTGACTATTATATGAAGACTTTTATGTATTCGAGATTTTTGTTGTATCTTGTTTGACCAATATATATATAGTAGCCTCAAGAACTACTATTCATTTGTTTCCGCTGCTTATTGTTATATACTCTGTGTCTGTGATTCTGTGATTTTTATTTACTGTATATGCTGAGTTTTGCCAAATATAAATTAACAATCCGATATTTTGAACAATTCAAGTCTTTCATGTGTGGATGCGAACAGTTGAAAATATCAAGATGTTATAGGGTTTTTGAAAATATTTCATTTAAAAGGGATTTAATTTCTACTTTACTCCCACCTTATCATCCGTCTTTTCTAAGTCATTTAGAAATGTTTTTAAAGGATTATTTATTTATATTTAATATTATTTTAAAGTTGTTTATTTATATTTAATATTGTCCTAAAGTTATTTATAATTATTATAATATTTTGAAAAGTTAATTATTTAAATAATCAACATGGTTATTAATTAATATTGTTTTAGAAAATTAATAATGTTTTAAAGTTAATTATAATTATTTATTTATAACATTTATTATTAACAATTATTATTATATAATAGTGTTCGAAGTGAATGGTTATTATTTATTAATAAACGTTTTGAGATATATAGAGTTTTATAACCAGACTTGATTTTTATAAGAGGAGTTTTATAAATAGTTATAGGGATTTATAAAAGATTTTATAAATGATTTTTAGAAATTTATAAAGAGGTTTACAAATGATTTAAGAATTTTATAGAAAGAAGTCATTCTCATTGTTGTAAATACACTTATACCGTTGAGATAAGTATATAAGTACATTTTCTAAGTTGTGAAAGTATAATATTTTATGACTACACTTGTACCATTGAGATAAATATAAGGGTGTTTTCCAACTATCGAAAATATAGGGATTTGTGAATATATTTTTATGAAAGTATTTTGATACAAGTATTTACAAGATGAATTTAATTAGCTAGTGGTTACTTATGTGCTTAACCAATGTTGGCTTTTCCTTTGGAAATAAATCCCTGAAATTGAATATGTGTTTATTGATAGCTAAATAATCAATATCAAATCTGACCGATTTTGATGTAGGAAATATAATTGTAAATTCGAGTTCCTCGGCGAGGACTCGAATACTTACTCCTATGAGAATCAGGGTTGAGTCAACCAGAAACTATCAAATGTTATTTCGAAGAGACCAGAACCGGATATATTATCCAAAAACCCCTTCAAACTAACAACAATATTTCGAAGTGAAAACATCTCGAAGAAGATGGTGTTTGAAGACGGAGCTCTTTGAAGTGCAAGGGCTGCTTACTACTAATCCTGAAAGTGATTAAAAAATGGATATAGTAGAAGTAGTGCCTTTGGTTTGTCCATCTCCTAAACAACTTGTATGGATGAATGCTGGCATTGCATTGTTGCCTAGAGGCCAGTGTTAGCATTCAAGCAGGATGTGCTACATAAAAGGTAAGATGTAGCCTTAAGCCTCATCAACCGGGAATGACAAAAACCGAGGAGATGCAGCAGGGCTAGGTGGGTCGCTTCCATTGTGGTATAACCTTCCATATATAAAGTCGATATTATCTACCATTGTATGCTTTGGGGCCTATTAACTAAGGGGTGACCATATTCGGTACTATCCAGTAAAGGGTAGGCCGATTCTGTGTTGGCAAGGATCTAGCGAGGTCCTCGGTGTTATTTTATTTAGAGATGCATCATAACGGGTGGTACCCCAATAACCCAGTCAATGTATGGAATCCATTCTCCAATAAGCATCGTACGGACTTAGTTGTGCCGACTATATTGAAATGCGAGATGAAAGCATTTCAGCTATATTCATATTTTACTTTGACCCCCAGACATTATTATAATATTAATGGATTTTCTATAGAAAATATTTTGTTTATCATAGGGTAAAACCCGTCCGTGTTTATGTGTGGCATGGTCTTACAAGATATCTTTATTTGAAAGGTTTTTGCAAAAATTTCAATTCTATTTGGGTATGTTTTTCTCACGCTCGTTTACCAGACTGATAGGAGCATTCTTCCCTTTCAATGCTCGGGTCAGACCGAGCATATTTACATATTGTTTTGGATACATTGGAGCTCAAGAGATGAGCTAGAGTTCTAAGTCACATAGTTACATCCCTCATTTGGAGGCCTAAAGCTAATCGCTACAGATGTTGTTGTCATCCATAGTTATTAATTCTGGGTGATGAAATGCGGTATTGTTACATACATTGATATATTAGAGACACATTAATATGATTAAATTTAAAATCAATTTAAAACAAATTTCTCATCTCATTATAGATAGCATTTTTGAGTTACATAATCTCATATAAGCCACGTTCAGAGATATTATAATTTAACACAAAACACGCCAAAAGCAACATATGAAGATGCCCCAATGATTGATCAGGGTAAAAATATAGGTACTAAAAAACTTTTCCATTACATCCAAAACACAATCGGAATCAAATAGAAGAAAATATTCCTCATAGCTAGCTTGCCTCCCGCAAGTCTCCAGAAGCTTATTCGTCTAAGGGAAAGTCTGAAAACCTTAACTCTCAAAATACTCGAAATTAATTCAGCATCCTAGAGTTTACGGGGAAAATGTAAAATTTGAGTTAGACAAAAAGTTTGGTGTGAATAATAACCCACTGTCTCGAACCTTATAGATAT
This sequence comes from Allium cepa, assembly GCA_030765085.1. Lineage (NCBI taxonomy): Eukaryota > Viridiplantae > Streptophyta > Magnoliopsida > Asparagales > Amaryllidaceae > Allium > Allium cepa. The sequence continues at coordinate 308,439,642 of CM060944.1, read as the reverse complement.
CTAGTGAGGCCACGCCACTTAGCAGAATGAGTTTTCCGTCACTGGTATCTCAACCCAATTTATAATAACCATATACTGTGCACCTGCATCCACAATGGTTAAGGCATAACATAATAAAATGTATCGTGATGATATGCAAACACGCAATATGCTCTAGATTTCTCATCCACTTTTCACCCTACTACCTATCTCAAGTTATAGTTTATAGGGTCACTATTAACCTCTTAGTTTTCATGGGCTAACTAATAACCTGTACCAAGTTTACAGACGATCTATCTGGTTTAATAGTTTTCATGGGATTACTTAGAACATGTTGGTGTCTACCAATAACATCTAATCATAGTTTTCATGGGGTCACTATGATCCTATTGATTCTCTAATAACATCTCTCGTGTCATTTTTTTTTCACTATGAACTTATCGATTTTTTTCAATAACATATTCCAGATAGTTTTCATGGGATCACTAAAATGATATTGTCTCCTACCAATAACACTTTCCATACATAGTTTTCATGGGCTTACAACAAACCTATCTAAACCAGTAATGTAACGACCCACAAATCCGTACCCCTTGAGTCAACACTATTCTATAACAATCAACTCAAGTTGTACAGAAATACGAACCATTTGGGTTAACGAAAAAAGAGGTAGAAGAAGAAAAATAGAAAAACAACAACAGAATCTAACCATCGCAGTGGTATAAAATATAATAGATAATAAATAATCTTTACTCAAAAATCAAATATCTCTATTTATATATATTACATCAATCAGAGTACATCAATGACAGTTCAAAATCAATATCATACAAATGGATACACAACAGCTCAACACAGCGGAATATATATACATAAACAAGTACGGGAGTACGTATCGTCATCTTGCTCGTCTCCTGAGCTCCACATCATCAAATCCTGTATCCTATAATACTCGGTCTGACCAGAGCATTACAGTTAAATAACACCCGAGTCAGTCTGGAATACCAGCGTGAGAAAATCACACTCAATTGATTATTAAAGTTTCAAAAATCCTTTGAAAACAAAAGCATCTCGTAAGAACACGCCACAAATAAACATGTCGGGTTTTTACCTTACGATAGCTAAAACAATTTTTATAGAAATCCTCTGATATTATAATAGGGTCTATAGAAAGTAAAATAGAATCTAGCTGAAATGCTTGCATCTCACATTTCAGCAATAGTTGGGCACAATCAAAACCGTACGGGCACGTAGTGAAAATGGATTCCAACTAATGGCTAGGCACTGGGGTACCACCTGTCATAGTACCTGGTCTAGATCAGCGTAGCGAGGAGCCACCCTAACTCCCCTGCAACACAAGACCGGAACCATCCCTTACTAGACAGTCCCGAGCAAGATCACCCCGCGGTTGGGATCAGCAACCGCCCACTAAGCCGAAATAAAAGGGACATCTAGACAGGGATGACATCACCCTCCAGTGGGGGCTACCCACGAAGCCTTGCTGCATAACCCCTAATTTTCAGCCATTCCCATTTGATGAGGCTTGAGGTTAAGCGTTACCTTTTTAGAATATATCCCTTAGAATGTCCATCGTCCACCTGACGATGTTTCGCAAGCATTCATCCATACAAGTCCGTCCCGGGTTCGAACAGAACCGAAGGCACTATTCCTACTACATCCTTTTTGGAAATATCCTCAGGATTAGTAGCGACTAGCCCTTGCACTTTACTGCTCCATTTTCGAATCCAAACTCGTTTTGTGAAACGTACAAACCGGATCGAAGTGGTTTTCAAGAAATAAATCCCGATCCCGGTCTCTTCGAAACGATCAACGCATTTGTCTAATATTGATAGTCGGTGATTTAACTATCAATTAATGTTCACAACATCCATCACACAATAAATAATTTCCCAAATTATTTATTTATCTCAAAAATATCTTCAAATGATATATTTTCACTTTTCAAATTTCTTTGAAAACAGTTTCCAAACTATCTTCCTTTTCTCAGAATAAATTCTGAGTATTTCCATTTCCACTGGAATCACCAAGCACAACTAGATTTTTCTAAATTAATTTAAAACACTTTACTTTTAAAAATATACTTTAAAACATTCAATTTAAAATTCCTTTAATAATTTGTTAAAAATACATACTATATGAATATTTGAAAATATGGTTACTTAATAAAATATAAAACTAGATTTCTACTTTTAAAAACAAAATACCAAGTTACTTCTTAATAATTACTGCTGGAATAGATTAAAGAAAATACTTACTTTAGACTTTAAATATTAGAAATAATAAATTTTACAAAGTTTGCTTTCTTTAAAAACAACTTTAAAACATTTAATTTATATTTAAAATTTACTTTAAAAAAAACGTACTTGGTTATCCAGAGAAAAATTCTAACTTCAATCACTTAAATCAACTTTCCAAATTGATTTCCAATTCATTCCATTTGAAATAAATTTCTTTACTCACTCAGTTCATTTCAAAATTCATTAATTAAGGATTTTACTATTATTGTTATTATCTTCAGTTTGATTTTAGATCCTTTAATGGAATATACCAATTTCAGATTTTTTTTTCCAATTTCTTCCTTATTCTTCTTAAATAATTTAAACCTTGAATTTTAAATAAATGTTTTAATTATACTGAAGTTTAAAAATTCATTAATCTTCTATTTATTCAAAATTTCCCTTCCATATACGGAATTTATTTATTAGAATTTAAAACTATTATTATTCCTATCCAATTCATTCCTAATTTATTAAAATTCTCTACAATTATTCCACTTACAAATTCTTTTCGGTTTATTTCCAAAATCTAATCCTGTATATCTTGATAAATTAGTGCACCGGAACATATCCAGATAAACCATAACATCCAATATTCCAATTGTCAATAATATTCATCACAATATAAAATTATCACAACAGAGGGTATTAAATAATTTAAATAAATGTTGAGGGATCCAGTTGGATCCCTCCAACCTGTTTTCCCTGCATCCACAGCGTTAGCACCACATAATATGCAAATTTCAAATTATATCATACTATATCACATGAATCAATTCAAGCATTCAAACAATTATTTAAATTTAATCATTTAAATTTAAATTTAAATTTAAATTTAACCGAGTGAGATTAACTCACCTTTTTATTTTGTTGTTGCAAACCACCCAGACCAGTTTGATTCTTCCCAGATTTAACCTTGAATGAACATTTACGGTTTATTAATATTCTAAATAAATTAAACAATAAATTACTATTTATTTATCAGACTTAAACTAATTTTCCTTTAACAATTTCTAAATTAATTAAATAAGTTAGTTAGATAAATTAATCTACATTAGTTTAAATTTTAAACTAGTGAACTTAAAAATGCATATACCTATATATCTTATTTTGATTTATGAATTACATATATAACAAAAATGTATATAAGTTTAAAAATCTACTTTTCCATATAAACCCTCGTATCATTTATTTTTTTCCAAAGGCCTATGTAATTCCTTTTCTGTACAAATAAAACAGTAATTAAGTTTACTATTAAATCCTTAACTCGGCTTTCCCCTTTTAAACCTTTTTGTAACATATATACATATATATATATATATATTCTAACAAATATAAACGTATATGTATTACTTATTAAACAAATAAAACATGTTAATACCTTACTGCTTCCAGTAAGTAAGAACATAGCGACCTCAACTCCACTGTCACGCTCACCCCCAAATCGAGAAACGCCACACCGCGCAAAGCCTCGCCGAACCCTAGCTCACTCTCCTATCGAAAATCGCCACCTCCCTCTCGAATCCACGCACGCGACCTCAACGTTAATCGCGAACTTCAAGGTCGTTCACGAACCCAAATCCACCGTGTCACTGAAGTCGAGTCCTCGCCGCCTCTTTTCCTTACCTCGCGGTTGCCCTCCGCGACTCTCGAAATCACTAGCGCCTCGAGAACACGATACCGAGGAGGCTCGGTTTCGAAGTTGCTCTGATACGAGACTGTCGTTCCCAGATATCAAATGTTTTTAGTTTGGGAATTTTTTTTTTCGTTTGTTCTGGAGAGATGAAGCTCGGTTTATAAAGAGGGGAAAATAAAGGTTGCGTGATTATATAAAAAAAACATTTCGGCTTGGCTTTCAGAAGAAGCCGCGAGTAATACATATTTTTATTTTATTTTATTTTAGGCTTGCAAAGGAAGGGACAAAGTTATAAGTCTTATTCGATTCGATTAGGAAAACCCGGAATAAAAAGAAATTTCGATGTAAAATCTCAGCGCGTTTGTAAATCGTATACTCACACACTAGCTCCGATCAATACGAAATTTGAAATCCGATAATAATTCCATATTACGGACCCAATGGAACTGGTTCCGTCGAATTCCGAGACTGTGCCTCGGAAGGCTATTTTTAAATTCAATTTAAACGATACAAATTTCAAAACTTAACAAACCATTTTTAAATTTGAATTCATCACTTCTATACTCTTCAGTATTATCAATATAAATTTTATAAGCCTTCAATTTATGTTTAACATGCTTAAAACTCCAGATTCAACAATTTACCCAACTTCACTTATTTAATTTAATAATTCAATTATCAAATAAATTGTGATATTTGAAATTCAATTTAAAATTACTCTATTGAATATTTAAAATCAATTAAATATCCCGATTTTAAATACTCGAAAATTCCGGGTCGTCAAATTCCTACCCCTTTAAAAGAATTTCGTCCCCGAAATTACTAGTTAGGAAGAATGGTCCAATACCCGTTTATTATTTTTCCCTAAAACCAAACAGTTTTAACAATTCAACATCATACCAACTATCTTTTTACAGAAGACCCATTGTTATTCTTATTAACTTCACAACTCTCCCATAGTTTCAAACTATACCATTTGTTTAACCATTCAAGTTTCAATTTAAAACCAAATCTTGAATTATCAAAATTTTCTAAATCTTTAAATTTCCGAAAAATTTCGTCAGCGTCTCCTTTGCGCGGCTAGCTCGGTACAACTACAAAATGGCACTACGGCCTCCCAAAACCAAAAAGGAAACAAAACGCCAAATGGCTCAATCCAAAATCCCAATCAAATTTCACATAAATTTAAACACATACCTTTTTGTCGAACATTTCAAATTTATTTTTCTGAAATCAAATCCAATTCCCTTTTCCTTTTATAATACCTGCATATCCTGCTTAGCACTAATATCCAATCACAATATCCCAAAATATTTTATCGACTTCCTCACAAAATGTCAATATTTACTCATTCAAATATCAACTTAGAATATATTTGTAATATAAATTTCCAATCAAGAATTCACCATTCCTTTCTTAAGTTAGTGTAAGTATTTTATATGTTTCTTATATTTATTTTCATCTCCCCCTTTAGTTTATATATATTTCTATTCACATTGATTCTTTCATTTCCATACGAATTCAATTTATCTTTAACTCTAAATATTGAATTTTATTTTCCATTTATAACTAATTTATGTCGTTTTTTAAGTAGTTTTATTTACTAATTTGTTTCAAATTTCCAGTTTGAAATTGTTTTGTCGTTAATAAAATTTTCCAAAATTTCAAAAATTTTCTAACTCCCAAAATTTCTGAAAATTTTTGGCAGAGTCCCCTTTGTACGTAGGAGCTTTTGCAATTTGACAAAAGTGATAAATATATATAGATCGACCCACACGGTCGAAAAAACCAAAAACAGTTCATATTTCCTATTTTTCTTGCGTAGGCGTACCTTATTTAGCATTTATAAGCAAGCGGTTTATTATTTAACAGTTAGCGTGCCCAAAAAGCCAGTCAACGGCTTCCTGGTACCTGTACTTACTCAATTTAAACATGTAAATGCCAAATATATGAAGTTTATTAACATTTCACTCTATTTAAACAACTACAACACATGAATATTTAAAAGCAATGTAACTAAACAATGTTTATAAGCAACTTATATGGTTTTTAACACTTACGCATTTGCTTCAACCAATCCATACGCCACTTCATTTAATTTTAATGGTTTACAATACCATTTCTTACCTTCAATTTATTTTAACCCCAAAAAGCTCATAGTCAATTCAGTTGATTTCAAAATCAATTCTATTTCACTTTTATCAATTCATAGCATCTTAATTACTTCCATTTACATCAAATGACAATTTGTTCTATGCGATTTAACGAGATCTATGTGAATAAATAAGTACTTATGTTTATAACCAATTTAAATGGATTTCAACTCAATTTATACTCAATGCTATTCCATTTTTCAATTTATTCACAATCCATATATTCTCATTTTCATTGCATTTTAAATTTGAATACATCCACTTGCATTTCATTTCATATTTGTTTACTCCAAACTATTTTATTTAGCTCGGAAACAATCTAAGCTATTTTATTTAATAACTATTTCTCAACTCATTTAAACCACACTTCATTTTGAATTCAGATTTTATTCAACACTCACTTAAGTCAATAACTTAAGTTCATTTCCATTTCTTTTTATAATAAGTTCTACTTCCATCTTTCATTTGATTCTTATTTATTCTATCCATTTATTTATTCAACATAATTAGTTTATCCACATTCACTTAAACCATTCTAGTAAACTTGAAACATTCTATTTTCCTTATTGTCTCAAGTTATTTCAATCCCTTAATAATTTAAATGGTTTACAATTATTTATTTAAGAATTTTCATTCCATTATATATTATCAGTAACTTACCGAATTTTATTTCGATTAAAATTTATTTTTACTCAATTTAAATTCATCCCAATATCATTTAACTTAGTTTAAGTTGAATTAAATTCAATTGTCTTCCATTTGTTTAGCTTTAAGTTAATTTACTTCAATTTATTTAAATTATATACTTAAGCTCATTTTCATTTTACAAGTAAAATTTTCTCTTCTATTCGACTTAATTCTATTTCAATTAAATTTCATTTTAAATCTGCAATTTCATTTTATTGGTTATTATAAAATTTAACTTTCCAGATTCAACTCATCCAATTTATTACATGGCCATTTCCAATTTATTTCCACTTATTTGGATTTTATTTGCAACTCCTACCATTACTATTTTAATCCATTTACATTTTTATTTATTCGACACATTCCCAACTATGTTTAATTTGTTAACACTTTAAGTCGAATTTTAATTAATAGCTCAAGTTCTGATTCCACATATTCACTGTTATGAACTCACAATTCAATCTCATTTACTTCACTAACAATCCAGGTCGAATTTGATTTATAACTTGAGTTTTATTTCCAAACTTCATCATAAACTCACAATTCAGCTTCTATTTAACTACATTAGGTTTCCATTACATATTTCACTATCTAATTTATTATTTAAATAATCTTTTCCCAACTTATAAGCCAGAACTTGATTTTAAATCTCAAAATCTCTTCATTTAATTTTCTTAAATTCAATTAATTTATAATTCAAGTTTTGATTTTCATTTTATTCTTCAATTCATCAAAAATATTTATTTTGGGTTTCTATCCCACTTTTTTTCAAATTTTATAAGTCACAACTTATTATTTACACAATTTCTATAACGACCCGCTATTTTGGACTATTCTCATCCACGCATATCGGACTTGAATAATTCAAAATACCGAATTGTTAATTTAAATTTGGCAAAACTGAACATATACAGTAAATAAATAATCACAGAATCACAGACACAGAGTAATAATATGCAGCGGAAGCAAAAGATGGTGGTTCATGAAGCTACTATATATATAATAGAGTTAAATAAGTTACAACAGAAATCTCGAATACAATAATCGAATACAAGAATCAAAATACATCACTGGAATCAACTGAATCTCTGAAAGCTGGATGGATAGCTGGATCTCCACGCGAAGCTCCAACTCCAAAGGTGAGTCTCAAAAGCTGGTACTCTCAGTCTGACCCGAGCGTAAAGCAAAACACAAAACACTCAAGTCAGGATTAACATTCTTATATCAATAAATCCAACTCAAGTGAAATAACAATTGAAATACAAGTAACTCAAAGGCCATTGGAATAACCATCCTTTAAGGATCCGTTAAACTATCTACTATGCAGTAATATACGCTAAATAGATAATGTCTATCAGTAATATAAATATCGAAATAGTGTTAAGGCGTTACCATTATCCCCCTTAAACACATTTTATATAAGCGTTATAGTCTATACAGCACTGTAAACTCCACCGTAAACTAGTGGGATATCAGGGAGTACTCCATAGGTATAACACAAAACAAATTCGTAGTGGTCGCGTATATAGGGATAAAGGCATGACAAGGCACATGAGGCAATACCCAAGGTAGTGAAACTACCGTTTGCCTGATCCGGACTGGTGAGAACGCATCGCCTCAACGATCGCAACACCGCGAAACAACACTCTTAAAAGTACGAGGGTGCACCAATCAATAACAAGTAATGAGTAGTTTACGAAAAAGTGTGTTCGCTCGAGGTGGCTAACCCCATTTGGCCCGGCATGGCTCCTGTTTTAGTCATTTCCAATTTGAAACAAGTGTCAAGGCTATCCATTATCGTTCTCTTTCTTCAGTCATCACGTACGTCATTCCAACCACTTCATTCTGGATCACACTCCGTGTATAGTTATTAATGTGGTTTTCGATTTAGACAGAGAGTATGTCCATAACCGATTCCGGTTTTTTTAATAACTTTCGTAATTATTACACCGATTGGTCGTTTAATATATTTCAAAACAAATCAATTTCAATTTCAATTAGAATTCGTAAATCAACATTTCATTTGTCTTCTAAATCAATTTCCAAAATTTACGTTTCAAAACTTCCAAATTACCATTTCAAAATCTTCTAATTCGATTTCAACTTTTATTTAAACAATTCAAATATTGATTATATAAGTTTCATTCCGAAATCATTTAAAATGGTTTAATTTTCATTCAAATCAATTTAAATTCATTTATCGATTTCGTTCAACATTCGCTAAGTAAATTTATCCTTCAAAACAACTTATATTTAAATTTCAATTCATTAAATCAATTACTTAAGTTCAACTTCATTATATCAAAACTTCAAATTTGAATTTAATTAGATTCGTCAAATCAAATTCTTAAATTACGAGTCTTACGTTAATTTCAATAAATCCCATTCATTTCAATAAATCACATTTTATTTCTTGTTAAAGAAATTCAATTTTCACTTATTTATTGACTTCGTTACAAATTTCAAACCCAATTAATAAAGAATTAAATTCCACATAATCGAGAGGTTTCAATTTCACTTACTTAAATAATTTCTCCAAAACTTTAATAAATAAAGAAACTCAATTTCATTTATTAACGAAGTTCAAATCCACTTATTCAAAAGTTCGATTTCTCTTATTAAAGAATTCAATTTTTATTCAATTATCAAATAATTAAATCTTATTAAATTTTTAAATAATTTCAATCTTAATTATTAATAATTTCAAAACTTAATAATTACAAACTTGATTATAAATTCAAACTTAATTATTAAATCATTTCCATTTAATTATGAATTCAAACTTAATTATCAAATCATTTCGACTTAATTATAAATTCAACTTATAATTTCAAACTTAATTATAATTCCAAACTTAATTATAATTTCAAATTTAATTATTAAATGATTTCAAACTTAATAATTTCAAAACTCAATTATTACTAATTCCAAATTATTTATTAATAATTCCAAATTTAATTATTAAATAATTAAATTTCAAACAACGTCCTTTCAGCAATTACTATGTTAATATTTGCTTCATGTTTCAATCTTTACATTTTCCTATCAAAATTCAAATTCCAACTTCATTTCAAAAATTATTCTCTACTCGAATAAAATCATTATTTTATTTTTAAATCAAATTATTGACCAATCAGATTTATTAAATTCTCTATCCTAAGTCAAGTTCATTTTGGGTATTTATCATTTCAACCCGATTCCAATTCCAATTCAAAAATCAAACATAATAAAGGGAACTTGCAGTGTGATAACTGGGATGGTGTCAAAGTAAATAAACAAGCAATAACAACAAACAAACACAATCCAATAATCAATTCAAATAATCCTGAAATAATCGTATTAATTCACATTGTTGTTTGTGCGAATTAATATAATTATTTCTAGAATCTACACTATCATTTCATGTAGATTAAAGATTATTACATTACGGTTTTTCCACTTGTCGTTCAATTTCAATTTCAAATTTAATACTACAACAATTAATCCAATATATGTTCAAAGGTTCAAAGTGTAATTTATCAATTCTACATGTCAATTAACTTGCCAATTAAAAGGGGCCATATTATTCAAGTTAACTAATCAAATTCAACACATTTGTCGATTCACATAGATTCACATTTTTAAACTATTCTACGTCAAATTCAATTGCATAATATTTATCACTTTATACATTAAAATTTACATCTAATATAAACAACAATCAATCAATCAATTATCAACCAAACTGTATTATCATCGCATAAATAATTAACAGATAATGGTGTCAGATGTCATAGGTGAACAGATACAGGTAATAGCATATATAACAGTGTAAATAACCAACAACGGCATATTTCAATTGTCGTTTCAATTGAAATCAAATTTAATAAATAAAAGAACATTAATCGTGAGTGATTGCTCACCTTTCGAGCCTAGAGAAAAACGAGACTCAGATGAGTTACGAATCCAAAGCAAAGCTAGATTGAATGCGAATTTGACAAGCAAAGCTGACAATAGAAATTGACAAAGTCGAATCAGAACTGGATCGATAGAATAATTGGTATAAGTGAATGGATATAGATAACATATAAAATACATATATACAAAATTATATTCTAATTTCAAATATTTATCAATAAAATGTATACATAAATGTATTTCAAAACTTATTAGTTTAAATTTTAAAATACGTAAAACAAATTCTTATATGCAGATTTAAACCAAACAAATGTACACTTATATATATATATATATATATATATATAACTAATTATATAGGCAAAAATTTCTACAGTAAAATACAAAATCTTATACAACTCTTTTTTTTTAATAACCAATGTACGTATACAACTGAACTATATATATATGCCATATATGGTCCAAACAAATGCAAGAACTGTATAACTTTTATTTATATATACATATATCATATTTTTAAACATGCGCCTAACATATGTATTGTACCACATTATGTGCATAAAACACGTTATTATATTTTTTATAGTATCAAACATAACTCGTTATAAAACCAAACACACACACACACACACACACACACACACACACACACACATATATATATATATATAATAAAATCAACGTTTGAACAAATAAAATACACTTATATACTAACGTGTGTATATATATTAATATCTAAGCTATACATCTATAGAACTACTACATTCCAGTTACACGGTGTATGCAGACCCATCACAATGCACGCAATATAAAATTATGCCACTTACTCATGCATATCATAGTTTGAAACAGTAATAAATAAAACACGTGCTCATTCCCATACTTGCACAGCGAAAAAGCAAATTGTCTGGCTTGAAGTCACCATGTATTATTCCTTGAGAAAGCAAGGTTTCCAACATTCTTAACCTCTATAGTATAGTACATGCACAATGCTTCATCCATGAACTCCTGCTACTCTTCGTCCATTTTCCAATACCCCATGCAACATACGTGAGTATGCACACCACATTCCTACCCACTTTCTTACACGTCAGAAAGTTAAACGGAGAATATCCTCTTCACGGCACCACTATCTCGAGTATGACGTGAAAGAAAAGTGTAGCTCTTTCCGTCCTCAACAACTTCCATGTTGAGCACTTCGGCCAAATATTTGTGTAGAGGGAGTTATTTAAATAATTAAAAGGAGAGTGGAAATGAAAATATATTTTTCTCTGAGCTTTTTTTTTTTTTTGATTTGCAAAAGAAAAAAAAAAATAGAGTGAACAGCCGCACACGATGCTTGCGGTGAGAGGTTGTGAGCTAGGTGATTCGGCAGCATATATGGTGGAGGCTATGGCGGAGGCACGACCGAGGGGAGGAGACGTGTGGATCTGGGAAAGAATGGAAGAGGGAGGAGAAGGAAAATAATACCTGTGTGAAAAGATAAGAGAACATGCACCAAAATATACATTTTCAATAAATTTCTTGAAAATGAAACACAAGTTGCACAATAAAAGAGATGAACAGCGAACAGAAGGAAATATTGAACGCCAATGCCAGAATTCAATAAATAATAAAAGCAGATCCAAAATGAATGCTCGTGTAAAACGAATGGTCAAGAAGTCACAAACATATACCAATACGGTTAAATCGCTTCACAGATTCTGTTGTGCACCTGTCATCAAAATAGACAATTTAATATACCGTGGAGTTCAGCACGACGAGATGATCAAAACGGTATACAGATATCAGTGGTTCGATTGAGTTATAAAAATTTCGAATTTTCTACTATGGAAAATGCATGCAAAACACAGAAAAATAAGATCGACGGAGCTAAAGATGTCCGAATTTTGAAAAACGACCAACTGACATCTTGATCAGAAGATGATTTAGAATTTTTCTATGTAAAAATATTTAGGTTTCGAAAACGTTTTATTTTCATTGCTTTTTAACTGATTAAATTAAAGTAATTTTACGCACGAAATAAACTTTCATATTTTCGGACGAAAATTTACCAGTTGCTATGTTTAACTAGACGCATTCCAAATATCAAATTTATATTTCAAGATTTTATCATTTAAAATTCCACAAAATTCAATTAGTAACGTTATTAAAACCGGTTAAATTTTCAGGGCGTTACAATTTCATTCATCATAGGCTTGAACATATTCTTCTTTTATTTTAACTCAAACCTTATGCTTATTTATAACCCAAGCATATTTTATTTCTATGGATTTTTTAATTCTCTTATAAGTTATTCTGATTTATTTATTTCAGTTCAATCCTTATCCCACTTATTTTCCAATTATCCCGGTAAGAATCTAATTCCATTCAATAACTCAATTGAATTTTTATTCCAATTTAATTTTATTTTAAACTTAGATTTATAATTCGATTTCAACTTAATTCGAAAAACAACTGGATATTATTTTTCAGCCTATTAATTAATTTCAATCCAGTTAAATTTTATTTTCCAATCCAAGTTAATTTCATTTTTAACCTTTCACTTTAAATTTAAATACCAACATTTAAAGCTTATATTTCTTCCTGATTTAAAAATCATCCCAATTTATAAGCTTACAACCATCTCATCAGGATTTTTAAACACCCGACTTTTGGTTCCAAATTATTTGAAATCCTCAACATCTCAAATCACAATTCCCAAAAGTTAAACCGATCCTGGTTTTATTCCCAACAAATTTCCTTTGAGATTTTCAAAAACAACTAGCTTTTCTAAACAAAACAGTTTTTGGCAGCAATCCATCACTTAGAAATTCGAAAATGAATACTGATGATGCGGCCGTCATCATCAGAATTATTTTCCAATAATCCAAGTGATTTCAATGCTATATCACTTTCAAACTCCCTTTAAAACAAATTTCCTTTCAGAAATATCTCCAAAACAATAATGCTATTATTCATCTTCAAATACTTCGATAAACACTTCCAAATTTCCGGGATTTAAATTTCCAAATCCTGCTTAAATCAATTTTAACTATAATTCATTTGTATAGTTTATGCTTATACAAGTTCCCACTTAATTATATTTCAATTTATAATTTACATTTATAATTCATATTTATAAATTTCATTTTGTAACTTTCCTTATATAAATGAATTTATTTTCCACAACCTTTGGTTACATTTTCATTTTCTAGTTAAATTTTCACTTAACAATGACAATAATTTAATATTATTTTTCCTAACATCCAATCAACCATATGTTAGTTAAAATAGTTTACAAAGACTTTTATTTATATCAAAATATATTTTTGGGTAAAATTATTTCATTTACCCACATTTAAAACAATACCGTGTCGATGTTATATTCAAGTGTTTACAAACCCCTTCGATACAGTTGCGCAGACTGTGTCGACGAAGGTTCATATGCCACTCAATAAATCAATCAACACAATATTAAAACAATTTATATTCACTAACAAATATGCACTTATATCTATTAATACGCTCAAACTCATTTTACAGTACTATAGACTCCATTTTATGAGTAATTCCCACTAGAGCCAAGGATATCACCAACCTAAGCTCTGATACCAAGTGTAACGACCCGCAAATCCGTACCCCTTGAGTCAACACTATTCTATAATAATCAACTCAAGTTGTACAGAAATACGAACCATTTGGGTTAACGAAAAAAGAGGTAGAAGAAGAAAAATAGAAAAACAACAACAGAATCTAACCATCGCAGCGGTATAAAATATAATAGATAATAAATAATCTTTACTCAAAAATCAAATATCTCTATTTATATATATTACATCAATCAGAGTACATCAATCACAGTTCAACATCAATATCATACAAATGGATACACAACAGCTCAACACGGCGGAATATATATAGATAAACAAGTACGGGAGTACGTATCGTCATCTTTCTCGTCTCCTGAGCTTCACAGCATCAAATACTGTATCCTATAATACTTAGTCTGACCCGAGCATTACAGTTAAATAACACCCGAATCAGTCTGGAATACTAGCGTGAGAAAATCACACTCTATTGATTATTAAAGTTTCAAAAATCCTTTGAAAACAAAAGCATCTCATAAGACCGCGCCACAAATAAACATGTCGGGTTTTTACCTTACGATAGCTAAAACAATTTTTATAGAAATCCTCTGATATTATAATAGGGTCTATAGAAAGTAAAATAGAATCTAGCTGAAATGCTTGCATCTCAGGTTTCAGCAATAGTTGGGCACAATCAAAACCGTACGGGCGCGTAGGGAAAATGGATTCCAACTAATGGCTAGGCACTGGGGCACCACCTGTCACAGTACCTGGTCTAGATCAGCGTACCGAGGAGCCACCCTAACTCCCCTGCACCACAAGATCGGAACCATCCCTTACTGGACAGTCCTGAGCAAGATCACCCCGCGGTTGGGATTAACAACTTCCCACTAAGCCGAAATAAAAGGGACATCTAGGCAGGGATGACCTCACCCTCCAGTGGGGGCTACCCACGAAGCCTTGCTGCATGATTTTCAGCCATTCCCATTTGAGGAGGCTTGAGGTTAAGCGTTACCTTTTTTGAATATATCCCTTAGAATGCCCATCGTCCACTTGACGATGTTTCGCAAGCATTCATCCATACTACAAGTCCGTCCCGGGTTCGAACGGAACCGAAGGCACTATTCCTACTACATCCGTTTTGGAAATATCCTCAGGATTAGTAGCGACTAGCCCTTGCACTTTACTACTCCATTTTCGAATGCAAACTCGTTTCACGAAACGTACAAACCGGATCGAAGTGGTTTTCGAGAAATAAATCTCGATCCCGGTCTCTTCGAAACGATCAACGCATTTGTCCAATATTAATAGTCGGTGATTTAACTATCAATTAATGTTCACAACATCCATCGCACAATAAATAATTTCCCAAATTATTTATTTATATCTTCAATTGATACATTTTCACTTTTCAAATTTCTTTGAAAACAGTTTCCAAACTATCTTCCTTTTCTCAGAATAAATTCCGAGTATTTCCATTTCCACTGGAATCACCAAGCACAACTAGATTTTTCTAAATTAATTTAAAACACTTTACTTTTAAAAATATTCTTTAAAACATTCAAGTTAAAATTCCTTTAATAATTTGTTAAAAATACATACTATATGAATATTTGAAAATATGGTTACTTAATAAAATATAAAACTAGATACTTTTAAAAACAAAATACCAAGTTACTTCTTAATAATTACTACTAGAATAGATTAAAGAAAATTCTTACTTTAGATTTTAAATATTAGAAATAATGAATTTTACAAAGCTTTCTTTCTTTAAAACAACTTTAAAACATTTAATTTATATTTAAAATTTACTTTAAAAAAAACGTACTTGGTTGTCCAGAGAAAAATTCTAACTTCAATCACTTAAATCAATTTTCCGAATTGATTTCCAATTCATTCCATTTGAAATAAATTTCTTTACTTACTCAGTTCATTTCAAAATTCATTAATTAAGGATTTTACTTTTATTGTTATTATCTTCCGTTTGATTTTAGATCCTTTAATGGAATATACCAATTTCAAATTTTTTTCCAATTTCTTCCTTATTCTTCTTAAATAATTTAAACCTTGAATTTTAAATAAATGTTTTAATTATACTGAATTTTAAAAATTTATTAATCTTCTATTTATTCAAAATTTCTCTTCCATATACGGAATTTATTTATTAGAATTTAAAACTATTATTATTCCTATCCAATTCATTCCTAATTTATTAAAATTCTCTATAATTATTTCACTTACAAATTCTTTTCAGTTTATTTCCAAAATCTAATCCTATATATCTTGATAAATTAGTGCATCGGAACATATCCAGATAAACCATAACATCCAATATTCCAATTGTCAATAATATTCATCACAGAATATAAAATAATCACAACAGAGGGTATTAAATAATTTAAATAAATGTTGAGGGATCCACTCCAACCTGTTTTCCCTGCATCCACAGACGTTAGCACCACATAATATGCCAATTTCAAATTATATCATACTATATCACATGAATCAATTCAAGCATTCAAACAATTATTTAAATTTAATCATTTAAATTTAAATTTAAATTTAAATTTAACTGAGTGAGATTAACTCACCTTTTTATTTTGTTGTTGCAAACCACCCAGACCAGTTTGATTCTTCCCAGATTTAACCTTGAATGAACATTTACGGTTTATTAATATTCTAAATAAATTAAACAATAAATTACTATTTATTTGTCAAACTTAAACTAATTTTCCTTTAACAATTTCTAAATTAATTAAATAAGTTAGTTAGATAAATTAGTCTACATTAGTTTAAATTTTAAACTAGTGAACTTAAAATTGCATATACATATATATCTTATTTTGATTTATGAATTAAATATATAACAAAAATGTATATAAGTCTAAAAATCTACTTTTCCATATAAACCCTCGTATCATTTTTTTTTTCCAAAGTCCTATGTAATTCCTTTTCTGTACAAATAAAACAATAATTAAGTGTACTATTAAATCCTTAACTCGGCTTTCCCCTTTTAAACCTTTTTGTAACACACACACACACACACACACACACATATATATATATATATTCTAATAAATATAAACATATATGTATTACTTATTAAACAAATAAAACATGTTAATACCTTACTGCCTCCAGCAAGTAAGAACATAGCGACCCCAACTCCACTGTCACGCTCACCCCCAAATCGAGAAACGCCACACCGCGCAAAGCCTTGCCGAACCCTAGCTCACTCTCCTATCGAAAATCGCCACCTCCCTCTCGAATCCACACGCGCGACCTCAACGTTAATCGCGAACTTCAAGGTCGGTCACGAACCCAAATCCACCGTGTCGCCGAAGTCGAGTCCTCGCCGCCTCCCTTCCTGGCCTCGCGGTTGCCTTCCGCGACTCTTGAAATCACTCGTGCCTCGATCACACGATACCGAGGAGGCTCGGTTTCAAAGTTGCTCTGATACGAGACTGTCGTTCCCAGATATCAAATGTTTTTAGTTTGGGAATTTTTTTTCGTTTGTTCTTGAGAGATGAAGCTCGGTTTATAAAGAGGGGAAAATAAAGGTTGCGTGATTATATAAAAAAAACATTTCGGCTTGGCTTTCAGAAGAAGCCGCGAGTAATACATATTTTTTTATATTTTATTTTAAGCTTGCAAAGGAAGGGACGAAGTTATAAGTCTTATTCGATTTGATTAGGAAAACCCGGAATAAAAAGAAATTTTGATATAAAATCTCAGCGCGTTTGTAAATCTTATACTCACACACTAGCTCCGATCAATAAGAAATTTGAAATCCGATAATAATTCCATATTACGGACCCAATGGAACTGGTTCCGTCGAATTCCGAGACTGTGCCTCGGAAGGCTATTTTAAAATTCAATTTAAACGATACAAATTTCATAACTTAACAAACCATTTTTAAATTTGATTTCATCACTTCTATACTCTTCAGTATTATCAATATAAATTTTATAAGCCTTCAATTTATGTTTAACATGCTTAAAACTCCAGATTCAACAATGTACCCAACTTCACTTATTTAATTTAATAATTCAATTATCAAATAAATTGTGATATTCGAAATTCAATTTAAAATTATTCTATTGAATATTTAAAATTAATTAAATATCCCAATTTAAATACTCGAAAATTTCGGGTCGTCACAAGTAATCCTTTGATCAGTCTTTGGCCATCCTATATTCTGGTCAGTCTGACCTCCTGAATGCAATTCTACTCACTTAGGAGTTAAGTCAATGTATATTCACTACTGGGTCAATCTAGCTGATTATTTTCCTTTAATACCCTAAAATGTATTTATGGGTTAGTTATGAAGTGAATATGTTTATAGAGGCATACATGTTAAATGATTAAAAAATAATAATATACACATCTATGATTTTATTCCTTGTAATCATTTTTCTAAGGAAACTTGGTTAATACAATTAACCCTCTATCTTTAGCAAGGAAAGTTTCTTCAAAAAATCCAAAGTTAAATTTCATTTCAAACTCTCTCATATTGCCATGGTTTTTTCCTTTAGGAGATTGGTTTCTTGTTTGAAAACTAAGGCTTTCGACTAGACCCTTCGGATCATTATGACATCATGAGTTATCCTCTGTTACTCTCCCCTTCGAAAGCGTTACTTAAAATCTTAGACCTTCCCTTTCAATACCATTAAAACATACCTTTCAAAAGCATTGAAACCTTCCTTTCTAAATACTTAAAGATATATCTTCTGAAACACTTAAAACTTAAAGCATTTAATTTAAGTAAAATTTATGGAAGCATAGCTTCAAAACCATTTGAAGTATCTCTTTGCAAATCATTGGGTGTAACATTAAATATAATTGCTGGGTCAAAGAGAAAAAAATCAAAACTTTTTCTTTCAAAAGCAATAATCTTAAGAAATAGAATTGGGGAAGAGGATAGCTTCAAAACCATCCTTTCAAAACCAATGCCTCCGAAACCGTTTATAAAAGCGGATAAAAGGATCCTTTCAAAAGCATTTGGAAGGCGGCTTCATTGTTAACAAAATGAAAGCCTTCCTTTCGAACTCATTGTTATAAGGCTATAAAGGAAAGCGGCCTTTAACCAATTTGAAAAGTATGAATGCGGCAGCTATGTATCGAATGAGTTCGAAATGAGGCAACTCCCTCGAAAGCTTCTATTGAGAATGAAAATAAGAGACAACTCTTTCGAAATCTCCTTTCTAAAAGCAAAGAAAACTTCATGGAATCGAAAGCTTATAAAAGAGACTTTAACCCCTTCGAAAGCATGCCTTCGACATAGACCCTTCTATCATTCTCTAACAAACTTCATACCAATTGATTGATACTATGTGCATTGGTTTCGAACGAGTTCGAAAGGCCTACTAGGAATGGTGAAAGAAGCTAGCAAAGGAAGTAGAAAAGTTGTAATTCATAGTAAAACTGATTTTTATTCCTTCCAAAGGAATTTTTTCACCTAACTTGCCTAATTTGTCAAAATGTGATTGGTTACCATTTCTTTATCAAAATCATTTTTTAAAAGGCTGCCGAATTCACAACTAACAATTTAAAACATTTTAGCAAATAAGCCATTTCCCTTGATAAAACATTTAAGTTCCTTAACTTGAATGATATTATAATCATAGTAAAATACTTATGAAAATTCCCCAAAAATCACAATAATTCACTTTTAGTATATTTGCTAACATATATAAAACTCATACCTGAAATTATTATATAATTGCCTTAAAAAACTACATTGACTAATATGACTCCCTACTAATTATCAAAAAGATAAATAGTGATTGAAAAAATGATGAGTGTTGTTATTAATCATATATTATAACTTGAGATGGTATATTTAGTAAATTTCTTTATACGTTTAAACAAGAGTTATAAACAATTTTTGTTGGTAAAAATTCCATGATCATTTCTATATCTATCATATTTCTATCGACCATCACACATCAAAATTCAATATAGTTTGTCAATATGTGGTATTTTAAACATGACTCATATGTTTTTCATTTTATTTTATTTTTGCAATAAAAACATCCAAAGTATTCACTCTCATTTAAAAGTCCTCACGGTTATGCATGGGTGAATTACTTGGAATTTTTTATTATGTTCTTCCATGCTCATTTAAAATTCCTTACGGTTATGCATGTATGGAACGCATATCAAAAGTGATTTATTAAATAGACAAGTTGATTCTAATCCCATTTAAAAATCCTCACAATTATGCGTGGTTAGAAGATTCTTGAATTCATTTTTTATAAAAAAAATTGGAATACTACTAGTCTCATTTAAAAGTCCTAACGGTTATGCATGGTTAGTAGATATTCAAATTCCTAATATAAATATACCACAAATAGACACAACTATATGGTTTTATATAATGACATTATTCCTATCATTCTAAAGTGGAATATGCTCCTAACATAGTATTTATGATTTTTGTTTGATTTCTTATTGAAATTTAATATTTATATTCGATTGAGTTTTAATGTTGTATTAATGTCTATCACTTTATCTCTATCTCTCTGACACTATTACTCTTTTGCTGATAACAAAAGGAGGAGAGAAAAGTTAAGATTTTGACAAATAAAGGTCAAATATTTTCTATTTGCATCTACACTCATTTGCACATTTTTATTTACATGCATATATGAAAGGGGAGCTTTGTGTAGAGAGGGAGCATTTAAATATGGGGAGAAAATATAGTCTATCAATGATCAAATACATTTACTATATTCAAAATCTTAAATATATGTTTTTTTTCATCAAAAGGGGGAGATTGTTGAATATGCAAGTATATAATTATTGATGATAATAAACATATATATTCATCTAAATGTATTTGTTAATGTATTATTTTATTTTCATAGATTAAATAAATATTTCCGAACAAAATAAATAACATAGAGTTTAAATTCAAACAGATATTTTATTCAAACAAATATTTATTACAATTTTGAATAGTACAAATTTGAGCTCTCACTATATATATATACAACACACACACACAAATTCAATGACAATACAATTTCGATTACATCACAATTTCTAATTTACAAATACACCTCACTACATATCGCTCATTTACTGGTATTTATCTTCAACTTTATTCCAGAATGAATCCAGCATCTAAGCAATCTGAAAAAAATATACATTGATGTAGTAAAATTGAAAATAAAATATTTTTGCAGTATAAAATAAAATATGGATTTTGAAAATAATATTTGCCTCAGTTATCTGGGTTGTTCGTCGTCATTTAAATTTGAATTCATCATACACGAACAGCCTGTGACATGCACAATGTATCACTGTACATGCCACAAGGCCGTGCACACCGATATATACACTTAATGAAATTATAGGGACAGGAGTGCACAAGGTCAAACCTAAATCAAAAGCCGGGTTCAACTCAAGTGAAAGTCACGACACGAGCACAAGGCCAAACCCGAGCTATCAGCTTGATTCAATGCAGGTGAAATCCAAAATTGCAAGTACAAGTGAAAATGCTCGATGCAAACTTTAAATGAAACAGACTAGTGAACCAGTAAAGGCATGAAGGCAAATAATGAACCAGACCCGGCATGTATGAATTCGAGCTCCATGCAATAAATGAAACTGACCATGCAAATTAAAAATGGCAACACATCAAAATTCAGTGTCGACCAAAACTGTATCATGAAAACATAACCAAAACACAATGCAGAGAAACGCAAACCAACATATACAACATACATATATACACGTATAGTCACACATGTATATACACAATGTATATATATATATAGACAGTGCAGCAAAACCAAACTGCAAACTGACTTGAAGGAACACAATCCAACAGTCAATTGTGAAGCAACTCGACTACAATAAACCAAAATCCAAGCTTGCAAATATAAGTCGACGAAGTAGACCATCAACCAGACATATACATGAACTGGATCGAAGACCAGTGAACAACAAGTGCACATATATACACATGATAGAGAAATAGGCCAGAGAGTAGTACAACTGCATGAACACACAAACAAAGACAGACAACATGGAATCAAAGTGAAGACTACATGAAGTCAATACAAACACATGCACACAAAGATAGGCAGAACATGCGTAACTAGAATTAGTACTGTAACTATGCCACCAGACAACAAAAGCTACCACGATGAACTCAATCGTTGCCATAGCCATGGAACAGCAGGCCAAAGTCAAAGTCTATATAGTACAGTTCAACATGACATTAACACAATGCAAACAACATGAATGGTCATAGAGAAATAATTCAAAGCAACAGCCGAAGTCCCAAAGGCAAAAATCAAAACCATGGCAAGTTCGAAGTAATACAAATCAAAGCCAGATGTGAATGAACAAGTCAACTTTCATCTTAAAGTTAAAAAAATTAAAATCCTTGTTTTATAAAAATCGAACAAGTCCAGGTTGACACAAATGACCAAAGTCCACAGAGTGAAAAACAGTATCAATATCAAGTGCCAAAGTCAACATAAAATCAAATGCCAGAAATTCGAAACCATGGTGGCTAAGGAATCATCGTCATAGCAAAGTCAGAGCCCTGGAAATCAAGGAATCGAGCAGATTCAAAATCAAAGCCGTGAGTACCAAGAAATCAAAAATTATACGAATTGAAAAAGTCAAAAATCATCACAAGCATCTATACAATATCGAATGGTCGAGAAGAATTACAGACGAATTCAAATAAATGTATACGAATGAAAATCAAGGGTTTCGAACCCTACATAAACCATAACATCATCGACGCAATAAATCATTCGAGTTCAAGAAATATCACCGAGTATAAAATCAATTAGGAACTCGAATCAAAGTCGAGAGTAATATAAATAAAAAAGGAGACACACGTAGGATTTGAGCATCATTCGAACTCGACTCAAATTTGAAGGAGCTGTGCGCAAATCAGTTGAATACTTGTTGAAATCGACAAACAGAAAATAGACTTCTTCAACCACAAAAGACCTAATTTCAAAGCGAACAAAGAAACAAAGGAACGAGGCCGACCTTTTTTACAAAGCAAAGAAAGCCCTAATTTTCTCCTTGAACGAAGCTGCCATTGAATTACAGGAAGTCGAGCTAAAGAAATAAAGAGATAAAAGGAAGACTCCTTTGTTATTATTTTGGGCCGGTCTTGTTAATTAAGGGCATTAGATGATTAGGGTTTTTAATTCGTTTAATTTTTTTAAAATTGTTGTTTTTGTATTTTCTTTTTTAAACATTGTAATTTCTAGTCATGTGACAAGGGGACGAGCTACGGTCGTGTAGTTCGAGAATTCGCAACTCAGTGGCTGAGTTGTGGCAGTGTTTTGAGCATAGAGTTAAGGCTAATCTATAGCGGGTGTCGCGAGTTTACGTGTTTAAGCGTCTGACTGCTTAATTTCTAGTAGAAACCTTGGGGGCAGCACGTAGGCAGGGTTTTACCGAAGCTGGGTAAATTCTGTGTTGTTCTATTTCTGCATTTATTATTCTGCTATTATTTGTGCTGCTATTATTCTGATATATCTGTGGTGAAATATTTTATAAACTTCCGCACCCTATTCACCCCCCTCTAGGGTGAAATCGATCCTACACGAAGCTTCAAAAGGCACCATTTCTATACTAGTCTGATAACTGTTATTATAGGAAAACTCAACTAAGTGTAGTTGATCTTCGCATTATCCATCAAAATCTAGCACACAAGCTCTTAACATATCCTCGTGTAACTTATTGACTCTCTCTGTCTGTCCATTTATCTGCGAATGGTAAGCGGTTCTCATCTTGAGCTTGGTACCTAAAATCTCCTATAGACCTTTCCATAACTTATTAGTAAATAAAGAATCTCTGTCACTTACTGTACTACTAGGATTTCCATGTGGTCTTACTATGTACTTCATAAACAATTTAGTTAAAACAGGAGTCATCCTTGTTAACTTAATTGGAACTAAATGAGCACTCTTCGTCAATCTATCCACTATCACCCATATACTTTCATTTCCTAGATTCGACCTTGGAAACCCGTCTATAAAATCCATAAATATCGAATCTCACTTCTAGATGGGTACCTCCAAAGGTTGAAGTAACCCACTCGGATTTTGATGTTCGGCCTTCACTTGTTGATAGTTTACACACTGCTTTACCCACAAGCCAACATTCGTCTTCATACCTGTCTTGTAGAAACTCCTCTTTATGTCTTATACATCTTTGTTCCCCAAGGATGAATCATAAATTTTGATCGATGATACTCTCTAAGGACTTCTCTCCTTGAGTCCCCAACATTCAAAACACACAATCGTCCCTTCTTTCCCCTCTATTCAAGGCTAAAATCTTTTATATCATCAATCTCCAATCCAACCTCAAGCCTTTTAATCTTCTTGGGCATTGGATCTTCGTTCTAGTTAGAAGCAATCCTTTTGATGTGTACTAGCCAAACTTCCAAGTAGGATAACGTGGCAGTGCTCTGACTAGAACTAGCAGTCGATCTTAATTGCACACTACAAGTAGTCAAAGCCTCTAGGTCCTTGCATTCTATTAACATAGCTAACACCACATTTTGCTGTATTTTGCTAAGTGCATCCGCTACTTTATTTCCATTTCTAAGTGTATACTTTATACCAAAATCATAAGCTGCCAAAAATTCCAGCTACCACTAATGTCTCATATTCAACCCTTCTAAGGGAGTATATATCTTAAGTACTTATGATCTGTATATAACTCAAATGTATCCCCTAAGAGATGATGCCTCCATACCTTTGATGCGAAGATCACGACAGCCAACTCTAGAGCATGAGTAAGATATCCCACTTCATGCGGTCTAAGCTGTTGTGAAGCATAGGCAATAACTTTACCTTGTTGGATCAACACGGCCCCTAATCTTGTTCCATATGCATCAGTATCACTACACCAAAACAGGAAAATACTAACATTTATAAGTGTTACAAATAATTTCAGTAACACTTTTTAAGTGTTACTAATGGAAGGAATGAAGCGGCCAAATTTGTAACACTTACAAGTGTTACAAACGTACATATTACCAACACTTATAAGTGTTGGTACCTAAATATACGGTAATGCTTATAAGTATTGGTAACGAAATATACGGTAACACTTATAAGTGTTGGTACAGAAATATACGGTAACGCTTATAAGTGTTGGTGACGAAATATACAGTAACACTTATAAGTGTTGGTACAGAAATATACGGTAACGCTTATAAGTGTTGGAAAATGATTATTTAGTAACACACATATATACACCAAAACTTACACGCAAAGTTTAAATATAAACACTCTGCAAATAATGGTTTCCATATCACAAATAAATTTTCTTTTTATTCATTTCTTTTGCTAATTTACAACTTTTTTTCCTTTCACAATTTTACATTTACATTGATTAAAAAAAATATACATTTCTGTGCATATAACAGTGCACTGTGCACTGTTGCACCTTACTGCCTCTTCTCAACTCCACTTCTAACAGTCATATCACTATCCATTGGCAGTAGCAAACCATCATCTTCCCCTTCCT
Source organism: Allium cepa (assembly GCA_030765085.1). Lineage (NCBI taxonomy): Eukaryota > Viridiplantae > Streptophyta > Magnoliopsida > Asparagales > Amaryllidaceae > Allium > Allium cepa. Next base: position 308,413,903 of record CM060944.1, on the reverse strand, counting down.
ATCCTCTGTGCACACTGACCCATCCAACTGCACTTCACCACTTACCATACTACTGTCCCATCAAACCACCACCCACTGTCAACCAGAACATCACTACAGTCAGTCAACAAACCTTCCTCAAACTCCTGCTATCTCCACTACTCATGTTACACTTCTCTTCCATCAGACCATCACCCAAACAACATTGCCTCTCCACTTCATCATACAACATCTGTCTCAATCCAGGCTTCACCACACGTTTGTCTGACAAGACAGTCCCCATCACTACATAACAAACTTCCAGCTCCCCATCATCAACAGCCAGTGCACAATAGCAGTGCACATTCATCATATAACCATCCCCTTGACTCCTCCTACTCAATCGCACTTCAAACCACCTCTTCTAAAAACTATCCACCAAAACATCAAGTTCATGCACAAACCCCTCTGCCCAGACTACAACATCCACCAGCCATCTCCTTTAAACCAAACCAACATCAACTATTTTTCCACTACCACCTCATCAAATAGCAGCAGCTCCTCCACCTCAAAACATCTTCCACCTTCCCACTTGCCAATGCCCTCCACCAACCCTTCTACATCATCACTCCACCCCACTGCTTGCCTGACCACTATGCCCTCCATGCTCCACAATCACTGAGCCACCCCAAAATTGTCACACAAACAACTACTGCAACCATACATCACAAGCTACTGCTCCTCTGCCTCATCACCGCGACAACCTTCCCAAATCAAAAGCACAGTCCACTGACAACAACGTGACTGCTCTGCAAATGTATTATAATAATGGTTTTGAATATTCTTCAACGTCTAATACAACAATCCAAAGCGCCCTTCTTCAAGTTCCTTCATTTAATATAAACACTCGATAAAAACTTATACCTTCAAAATCAAAAGGCTAAAGGCTGAGTTACAACTCAGGTTCTAATTTTTTTTTTGTATTTATGAATTCGCAAACTTAGTATGCAAAATACATGTTAATCAAACTCAATTAGCATTTGCTGCAAACCCAATTTGCATCGATTTTGCAACATGCTCGGTTTGTGTGTTCTGTTTGCAAGCTCAGTTTGTGTGCTCAGTTTTGCAAACTAAGTTTGCATGCTCATATTTGCAAATTGGTTGCATGTTTAACGAATATATATGCAATTTTACTCTTAATATTGGAATAAAATATTAGAAGATATATGCAAATATTTCGCTTGCCTATAGGTTTACTAATATTAAAAAAGAATCATTAAGAGAACATGCTTTTTGAGTAAGTAATATCAATACGGGTCATTTCTATATCATCAAGGTATGCAGTTTTTTGGAAGTATCATAATAATGCTGGATAATATCCAAGTAATTTTGATATGTTTATTCACGAGCAATTAAAAAAAAGAGTAATAAGAAAAGATGCAAATATTCTTGGAGTGTCTGATTATACATTTATATAGGGATCGAGAAAATCCACTATGAATTTTGCTGAAATATAAAATATTTATGCACTAAAATTAGGGATAACCATTCAAAAATAATTAAAGATATGAAACAGTTTGGGTTTTCAATGGTAAAAAGGATACTTTGGTCTTCTAACTTGAACAAATGAAGAATTGAATAATAGCAAGAAATAAATGTTGAGGCCATTAAGTTTATATGGAAATACTTGGTTTAAATTGCGATACCCTTAAGTTCTACTAAAATTAAAGATAAATATACAAATTTCATATATTATGTCTGAGGCCCTCAAAAGACAAAACTAAATTAAAGCCTTAGATTATGCTTAATAGTATGACTCTACAATTACTGGGAAGGGTATACTTCAATTATTTATCAAGCTATATCATCAGAATTCACAACTGCAACGTATACTTTTTATCCAGTTAAACAAACCTTACATCAATCATATTAAACTTTCTATGTATCCATTGTATCCTTATGGTACAAGATTAAAAGAAAACAATTACTGCCCAAAGCAAATTTCTCTTTTCCAAATCATCGACGTGAACCACTTGACAAAAATCAGGCGTGTGTGACTTTTACAAATCGATGTCAGACCTAATATCTTGACACAAGCAACCATATTATTTGTTAGTTTTAGTTTATCAACTAGAAGCATAAAATCTGATATCTTGATTATACTTTTACAAATCGATGTCATGTCCTAACTCTAGCAACCAAAACAATCCCCAACCTAACGAGAAATTGAAACTTGCTAGTAGCAATTTATTATGCTCTCTTGACTTTGATCAGTGCCGGTACGAAAGCTGAATAGAGAAATTATTCGACGAACTGAATTGTGTTTTCAGCGTTCGAAATTTGGGGAATTAAGCGGATTCAAAATTTTCAATTACTTTTCTCTGTTGAGGAAGTTCAGTTTATTATCTATTTTAGCAAGCTTTTCAATTTGGGTAACTTTGGATCATATTATGCTGGAGCCATTTCATTCTCTTCTGAGAGTTTGTTTCAAACAGGGATGCACAACTTACAAAATAAACCTTCATCTTAAAATGCCTAATAAATAAATAACATGTACACAAAAAATAAATAACATGTATAAATATTATATGCCTAATAAATAAATAACAACTTCCAAAATGTTTTAGCTTTTTTACGTTTCAAAGTACTCATTGTTGGACCTTTAGTAACTTTTTAGAAGAACTGAATCCATATAATATTTAGACTATGAAGAACTTTTAATTTTGTGTAACAGCAAACTTTTAATTTGGTTTGTAATATAACAGCAATATGTATAGTTATAGAATTTGGTTTGCAATTGCTATGTCATCCTTTCAATAATTAACTTGCAAATTCTGAAAAATATCTGTCATTGTCACCGTGAATCCATCTTCAACCTTCAAGTACGGTGTGAAAAAATATGTTAACCAAGTAATACACATTTTATATGAATAACATTTTTAAAATTTTCCACAATTAGAAGTGAATTATATATTAACAAGATGCTTGTTTTGTTGTTTTCTAGTCGAGGTCCATTTACTAATATCACAAGGTAAATGATTCAAATAGTCTCAAAGAATACAATGCAGTTTGTTTAATTCTGGTACCGATTGCTTTGAAGAAATTCAACCACATTTTGAACAATGAAGAAAGGTTATAAATTTAGTCTAAAAGACACCGAATATTATATTAACATAGCGATATGTTTTATTCGTTGCTATATTAATATAGCGTTTAAATACTATCTTTTTTTTTCCTTTGAACTGATTCTCGATTTTAGTTTTAGGCAAGGCCCTAGTTAGTTTGTGTTGTTTGATTTAGCAAAATTGATGGCCTAATCTACAAATAATAACAGTTAGAATTTTGAACACTAAAATTAGGAACCAGTATCTTGGTAGCTCTTATTTTGTGACTCAAATCATCGTTATTGATTAACAAGGCGTAAAACTTTACTTTTTATACGCTATAGTGATCCCCTCTATCGCTATTCCTTTCGTTCACCATATTCATATTTTACTCTTCACAGTCAATTATAATCACTTGTGGTCTGGACAGGTAACAAATTTAGAGTGGATATAATATGAAAATCACTAAACATATGTATAATTACTAATACTTAGGAGAGAAAAATTACCTGAGAAGTAATTGCTAAACCAAGAATCTGCTCTGAAAATAGTACTGAAGTTGAAGTGACCACTCTTAAATGAAGGCTTTCAACAAGATTAAGAACTTTGACCAGTTTTCCTTTGCTCGCTTGAAAGCAACGGATCTTGATTGAGAACGTGTTTTCAAAAACTTTTATCTCAATCTTCGAATTGTCCTCATCGGCGCTTGAAACTGAGACAAGTTTAGCATTTTTATCTATTGATCGAGCTTCGGTTTCATTTCTGTCCTTAGCAACTTCACCTTCGAGGGTCTTCATTTTTTCTTACATTAGCTTCATATATTCGATTGTAAGGATCTCTATTGATTCTAAGGATGCATTGTCTGAAGGAGGAAGTTCTTGTATGAACTGATCCCAAGCACCATCTCTAGTTAAATCCAAATCAAAATTTTCTAAATCCCATTGATTTCTGCAATCAGTTTCCATCTCCTGTAATTATTAATCATTTAAAGTTTCGCATGTGTTTGCATTGACCGATGATAGTAAAATGAAGAAACTATTATCAACATACCGAATTTTTAAAAATTGAATCAAGGCTAGATATGTCCATATTGATGATCCTGAAAATATGAATTTGAGAATTTGAGAATGCAATCTAAATTGTTCCACTGTAAATATTACAAAGTTGCTGCAAAGAATTTGAGAATGCAATCTAAAAACGACCAAGGTCGTTTGTGTGCATAATGAACATTAGAAATACTTTAGGAAATAAAAAACGAAACTGGAAACCTCACAAATTATTCCACTATCTTTCTTACTCTACCAATTGTCCTGGCAGCAGTGCTTTACACATGACTACGAATTTGACTGCCAGAATCAAAATTGGTTCAACACATGAAGTCGCGAGAGCCTCTGGTCGATGTTGCTTGGAGATGACGCACCAACTGAAAAGGGGAACCCTAATCTTAAATTAAGTCACTCGATGTTAGATGTATGGTAGCTTGGACGATGCGCGAATGGCTAAAGTTTTAATCTATTGAAGCTGGTGATGGAACTGGAATGGGAAAGCGTTAGAAAATGGTGATGGAATGCACGAAGGGTAACCCTAATCTAATTAAAAATTATGCGGCCGGGAGTGGTGACGGAAGGGGAAAGCGTTAGAAAATGGTGATGGAATGCACGAAGGGTAACCCTAATCTAATTAAAAATTATGCGGTCGGGAGTGGTGATGGAAGGGGAAAGCGTTAGAAAATGCAAATTACACAAGGGTCCAATTTTTAGTGAGATATTTACAAATTTACCAATTGTTCTAACACTTTTTTGTGTTGTAAATTATAACTGATGTGTTGGAAAGTTTATAAAAAAACATTATTTATATTTCCCAACACTTTTTTAGGTATCGTGACACTTTTTTATTGTCAGTAGGCTGTAACATTTATAAGTGTTCGAAATTAACAAATGGAAAATGTTGCAAAATCACTATTTTGGTGTAGTGTATACATTACTAATTCTTGATTTTCGTCTCGAACTACTAATACAGGTGCATTGGTCAACAAATTCTTTAACTTAAGGAATGCTCCCTCACGTTTGTCAGACCAAATAAACTTCATGTCCTTTCTAGTTAGCTTAGTAAAAGGCGCTACTATCCGCGAGAAATCCTTAATGAATCTCGAAAACAGCCAGTGAGTCCAAGAAATCTTCTAATCTCAGTCACAGTCTTTGGTCTCTTCCAGTTGTTAATGGACTCGATCTTATTCGGATCAACTGACAAACCCTTCTCTAAAACCACATGACAAAGAAACTTAAATATTTCTTTCAGAAATGACACTTTGAAAACTTCGCTTTTAGTGGATGCTGCCTCAGCATTTTAGGCACTACTCTAAGATGAACTTCATGCTCTCTTTCATCCTTAGAGTTTTAAAATATTATCTATGAATACCAATAAGAACCTATCCAAGTACTCTTGGAAAACTCGGTTCATCAAATCCACGAAGAAAATTGGCACATTCGTTAACCCAAATGGCAATACTAACCACTCGTACGAACCGTACCTAGTCTGAAACATCGTCAATGGAATACTGTCCTCCGTCGTTGTTAGCTGATGGAAACCTATTTCCAAATCCAATTGGGAAAATACACTGGCTCCACTCAACTGATCAAATAAATTATTGATTCTCGGCAAAGGATACTTTTCTTGATTGTCTTCTCATTCAACTTAAGATATTCGATACACATCCTTAACAACTCATCCGGTCTCTTCACGAACACTACGGTCGCTCCCCAATGCGAACTGCTTGGTTGTAACGATCCACCTTTTTGGACGATTTAAATCGACAATAAACCACACATGTCTGATTCAAACCATTCAAAAGGGAGGATTGTTAATGGGGTAAATAAGAAAATAATAGAAAAGAAGGAAAAATAAAACAGAGAATCTCGCAGCGGAATGACAAAATATAATAATCAAATAAACAGTTCATGAAGCTGTTTTACAAATGACATTTGATTATACTTTTACAATTCAAATCAAGGTTATACATACATCAGAAAATAAAAATATAATGCAGCTATGGAATAATAATAGTAAATAGCAATAATATACTGAATCTTCATCTTCGTCTTCGTCCTCCAGAAAATAAAATGGTCTTCAATACACTGAAAAAGCTCAGACTGACCCGAGCATAATGAAAAACAATACACTCGAGTCAGAACTAAAAATTCTTATGTAAGTCAAATCAATCTCAAATAAAAATATGAGTGTAATGGCTTCAGAGAGGTTATGGGATTTTTCATCTCCTATCAAGTGTACATCGTGAGTGCAGTAATTTACGGGATTTCAAATAATTTGAAATACCAATTTTAACCACTTCATTTAAAATAAATCCGAAGTTTAAATTAATAACATAAACTTTTAAAATAATTCAGTTTTAATAAATAATCCAAATTCAAGAAATTGTATGGGTATATATCATTTCAACCCATAATTTAATTGTCTTAATTATCCAATTCTAAAATGATTCATAGGACCACTTAAATGATTTTAATAATATAGAAGGTGATAACAGGGACATATTATAATAAAAAAACAACCATACATCCAACATATCAATCAATAAGCATCCATTTCAAACAATATCCAAATCAACCAGTATATTTCAACATATAATAGTTATCAATATCGGGGTTTAACTATCAATTAAATTCCAATATAAAATTAAATGTCAATTCAGATTCAATATCAATTCAAATGTGAACTTAAATCAACAAATTGAAAAAAAATATTATATATCACTTCATATATTTTATTTAACTTGCAATGGAATTTTTAGTATTGCGTGAGTGGGTTGAATCACTCACCTTTTTGCTTTCCCTTTTCAAGCCAGATTTGGATCTGCAACTACTTTCTCATTTATTTTTGTTTCCTTGCTATCTTAATCTTTTTTTATAGAAAGTTTTGAAGAGAAAATTGTATAAATCTGGATTTGGAGAAAAAGACATAGAAAGAAGAGAAGGTTTAAAAGAGAAAAAAATAAAAGAAGAAGATGAATTAAAAAAAAGAAAAGGAAGCTTTGAAAAAGAAGAAGAAGATTTGAAGAAGAATAAAAAAAAGCATAAAAATGAAGCAAAAAAAAAGAGAAGAAGGAGATTTAAAAAAGAAAAAAATGAAAAGGGAATGAGGAAGGTGAAGAGTGAAAAGAAATGAGATGAAAATTTTATTTGGAAAAAATGAAGCTACAGAAGATGAGATTAGAAATGAGGCTACAGGAATGAAGATGGGAAAAAAATGAAAAGCTAATAAGGTATATATAAACAAATTAGGAATTGAAATAAAGTAAAAATATGAATAGCCCTAAAATGTAGTATTGAAAGATTTAAACTAAAGGAATAAATATATCAATAAAGATAAAAATAAATCTTCCGTTTTAAATATGTAGCTTCCAGAATGGCGAATGAAAGGAAGCTACAAGAACTAATGATGCATAAGCAAAATAAACTTTTGAAACGGAAAATAGTAAATGCTAATTAGATGGCATGCATATTAATTTGGATGTTCGTATTTAAAATGATAAAAAAAAAGAAAAGGAAAAAACTTCAGGTAAAGCATTTAAAAGGAGCAAACGAATAAAGGAGAAACAAATGAAAAGGATGTGGAAATTATTAATTATAAATAAATCAAATGAAACAACCATTAATTTATAAGAAATGAATGAGTAGTTTAATTATTAGACTACTTGAAAACGAAAAGAGAGAGATTACAAGGTGATAATAAATGTAAAGTAAATGAAGGGACCACCTATTTCCTATAAACAAACCTTTTGGGTCCACATTCCAAAACTTGCTCCAATTAATTTATATCAATAAACCCAAATATACATATATTTACATTATTTAATTCCATATTAAAACATTCGTTTTATGCTAATATATATGCATACTACATTAACTCAATCAATAAATTAACAATCAAACAATCAATTAATCAAACATTCAATATATATTTATTTACGTTACTCAAACAAATTTTATTGACTAATGAATATATATCAACCTATGCACTATAAAAATGATTTACTTTACTTTTTAATTACTGTAATGGTCGCATTAATGCAACCCATTTACAAATTTTAACCGTATATAAAATGGAAAAATGAATATAAACTTATGTAATCAATGTAGAACTGAAAAAAAAAGTAATTTTTAATTGATTCCACGATATTTACACAACCATGAACCCTCTGATATATTTAAAAGTTTGAATATTAATGTGCGTGCGTATGTATATATTATTCCAAAATTCAATTTTTTTATCCAAAATCATTCTTGTTCAAAATGAAAGTTTTATTTTTGTACGTCCCAAAACATGCAACAATTAATAACAAAAGAAATGAAGGGACCATGTACATCACACAACCTTTTTGAAATTCAATTTGTGAAACGTAACCAAATTGACTTCATTAACTCAAATAATATTCAAATTTGTATGCAATTAATTTTTTTATCTATCCATAATAAATAAAATTACTTACCATAAAAATGAAAACGTTCCATTTGGTTTTCCCAAAATGATCTTTTATTTCCATTAAAACATCCTTTCTGTTTAACACAAAAGATGCGTTTCTTTTATTAAATCTATTAATTGCAGTCAACGTTTTCTTCCCTTCTCATTGAAATATTTCAATTATATTAATTACAGTTACTTATAAAGTCAAATTTCAAAACAGACAACTAAAATGGATGAAAAATAGAATAATTGTTTCCTTTAGTCATTTAAGCACATTTATAAATTTGTTGCTTATACAGTAGAGAAATAAATAACTTACTTAAATAAATTATTTTTCCACTCTTGTAATCCATCTATATGCTAAAACACAGTTCAGATATACTTATATTTCTTCCTTTAAATCAATCATTCTATTCTTTATCTTATTGTAATTAAAACTACATTCACAAATGAAAGATCCATTTTATTTGATAATAAATGTTCTTTTCATTAAACCAACTTATATTTAAAGATTATCCCATTAAAGAGTCACAGAAATAATACTTCGTACAACCACATCATTTCTTTATCAATTAATTTCATACTATCATTATATTTGTACCAAATTTATGTGCTTACAATTTGAACGTAATATTTCTCAATGAAATTCTCATTATATTTTTAACATAAAACATATGTTGCACATATCATTAATTAATTACCATTTATTTCTATCTCTTATTAATGGCAAGATGTAATTACAATTACTTACAATGATTAAATCTCAAAACATACCCTAATACAGGGATGATAATTAATCCAATTGTTTCCTTTGAAATCCAATTTTCTATGTTAAACCCAATATCTATATACTAATTTAATTCCATCATTTAATTACAAATGTAATAAAGCCTGTTCATTATATATTTAAATTTCAAACAAATCCTTTTATTTTGATTTACATTCTTATTATTAAATCAACTATTCCCTTATGCAATTGATTGACATAAGTTTTACACTCACCACTCAACAATTAACGTTTCTTCTTATATCAATTGTAATATTTGAATTACGTTAATTCTCCATTAACTACCAAATAAATTTCTAACCGATTTAATAATAAGAAAATAAATGAAACAATGGTTATATGTTAATAATCTATATCTATTAACTTATTCTTTACAAACAAAGTTTAATAAATTTATCTATAAAATAATTGATTTTGTACTCCATATTAAAACCAATTGCAATTAATAACATAAGATTACATCAATTTATACATCATTTATTCTATTCCTTATTAACCTTTATTATTTAAATTGATTGAAATTACGTTAACATCGTATAGTAGTCAATTACATTCAATCAATATTAGCCAATTATATGTTTTATCTCATTAAATTATTTGTTTTAAGATTTATCTTAAAGTCAAAATTTCAAATCTAATAAGATTCAATTTAATAAATCATAAATTTTAATTTCTGACAATATTAAAGCCCAAAACCTTATTAAATTTAATATTTTTAATTATCAAAATATGGGTAGTTACAGTCTCCCCCACTCAAAACTTTTTCGTCCTCGAAAAGGAACAAGAAGGAATCGAGGAGTTTGAAATATTTTATTCAAAATGATCAATTTATAAACACTTTAACTTACATATTTAATTTTAATATAAATTTGAAAATAACTCCATTCGGTTATTGAATAAAAATTTAAGTTTTTTGGTATTTGCCCTTGAAGAGAAAAGAAATATTTCAACATATCTAAAAATTTAGTTAAAACATTAACTTCATTCACTTAGCAAAAATATAAGATATATTTAAAAACATCCTCAAAGCATTATGCAAAGATTTTTCAAAAGTCTAAAACAATGTTAGAAATTTATATCAAACATTATAATAAGCTTTAAAATAGGGTTCCTTAAATCCAAAAAAATTATTAGACTCATTATTTTTAAAATAAGTATAAACTCAATATTATTAAACTGATACTAATAGTATACTCAAATCTTACATTAAATTTCTAAATCGAAGTATAAAATTTCATACCTTCATAATTAATTTAAACACTTGTTTCAAAATGAATATTCTAGTACAAAATTTAAATAGTTAATAAACCTATAAACTTTACTATTAGTACTTTGAAATCAAGTAAATATTTCAAACTATACTTCCAACATAGGGATTCAAATTTATTTGTCAAGTATATTGCTATAAATAAACTTCAAAAATCAATTTTTTTCCCATTTATATAATATCTTTAAATTATACATTCAAAGAAACTTATATAAATTTTACTTGCAATATTCATTTGAAAGCTTCATTTGCAATTCAATTATCTTTAGTACTTTAAAAATTTTCAAAACCCATTTGTAAAATTTCCAGCTTCCTTTATAAGTAATATTTATATGTTTAAATGACACCTTTATAAACATATGAAAACTATTTGGAAACAGTTATTCACATCATTAGTTATATTTACAAGAAGTTATTTGAAAGCATTAAATCCATAATTCATAAATTTATTAATTTACCTCAAGACACTTTGCAAACATTATTAATAAATCAATAATCATTTGCTTTAAATATTTTTATTTAATTAATAACTTCCAAAATATTTATAATTTTCTATTAAACCATGTAGTACATAAATAAAAAATATATTTTAAAGATTATATTCAAAAAGGAAAGGAAGGTAGATTCTGGAAACAGAATATAGGTGAACAACTAAAGCTAAGCAGATAAGGCAGATTCAAAAGAATAGTATCAGGCACGAATTGTTAAATCAAACCATAAAATTTTAAATTTCAAATATTAATTCAAAATTTCATTGTTGGGAAAAATACTTTATAATAAATACCTTTATAATAATACTTTTATAATAAAATACTATTATATCGAAATAAATTTTCCTTTCGAAAATACTTTTATAACTCGATGTTTCAACAAGTTTATCCTCGTTCTTGCAGACTCTGGCCATGCGTTGATCAGGCGCAAAGCTAGAATTCTTCAAGTACTTAGTAGACTTGTTTCAACACCCAGTGAAAATACTTGAAAAACCTTTAAAACAGATATGGAAAGTACAATCCAAACAAAACAACCAACCAAAACCTTTGTCCAACCATGGTTCGCAGATACACAATGGTTACGCCTGGATCCCCCAGGAAATAATCCGTATCCCTAAGCTTTCTCAGCCCTGCGAGTTACGCCATGATGACTGGTAGAGTGCAGGATACACAATGGTTACGCCTGGGTCCCCCAGGAAACAATCCGTACCCCTAGGCTGTCTCAGCCAGGCAGTTTCGCTACTATTCGCGACCTACACAGATTGTAGGATACACAATGGTTACGCTTGGATCCCCCAGGAAACAATCCGTACCCCTAGGCCAGACTCAGCCAGGCAATTGCGCTATGCAGTCGCGAGAGAAAAAAAACAGTGGGTTATGCCATGGTGGGAACACTCGAGTATTACATCCGAAAAACCAAAAATCATAGAGAATAATATCAATAGAATGAATCCACGATGTGGCCACAAAGCGGATATCAAGCAGAAGGCACTTTCCATATCTTTACTTCGAAAATATATATCATATAGTGCCTTTTCAAATCACTTTCAAATATCATACTTATATAAAGTCCATTATACATAGGATTCCATTTTCAAATCGAGTACTTCCCAAATCAATAATCTCGAATATATCAAATCATTCTTATATAGACTTCGATTATATAAAATCTCTTTCCAAATTGAGTAGCTTTCAAATCAATAGATTTCAAATCAACTTCATACTTATACAATCCATTTTATATAAGTTCGACCACTCCCAAATCAAGTGCTTAATAATATAAGGTTCTCAAATTTCAAATCATTTCAATATCAATTCAGTTTCAAAATCATATATGATTTCACCAAATTTTCTTCCAAATTAAATATCTAAGTTTCAAAGTTCCCAAAATAATAGGTTTAGAAAATTATCCCATTTTCCAAATTAAAATAATTCAAGTCAAACAAATTCATTTCCAAAATCACCATATAAGTACTACTTTTAATTCCAATTTAATTTCAAAACCAAATATTTTCCCAAATCAATTATACTCAAAATGGTTTCCAAATTTATAATTATCCCTTTTTTAAAACTTTTAAACTATCTATTTCTATGTGAAATATCCAATTTACCTTTCTGAAAACCATTATTCAACTATTTTTTCAAAACATTTCAAAACTAAATTTATATTCTTTATCAAACATTTTATACTCTTCGAAATTTTTTAGCTTTGAAAATTTAATCTCGATTTGGAAGTGTTCGAACATTCAAAATAGTTAGGGAAATCAAATTTTCAATTCAAGAGTAGAAAATCAACAATAAATCAATAAATCAATTATTAAATCCGAAACTCGAGGACTGAACATCGGTCTCATTTTAAATTGTTTCAAATATATACTTATATCTTTCTAAAATATCAAATTATACTTCGGAATTTGAAATCAAAAACGGTTTTACAAAATCACTTGCATAGCGAAGCTATTAAAGTGGCCTCTCCCCCACTCTGAAACTCGAAAATCAATGTCGATGATGCATGCACTCATCATCGAAATTATTTTCCAGCGACATAAGTGAGTTCTGGACTTCTATTTTCTTGAAAACTTCTTTGAAATTTCTTCAAAATTATTGGAATTCATTTGAACTCGTTTGAAACATTTCTTATTCGAAAAAATACTTTTAAATCGTATTATTTTATATATTTTCCAAAATCTTAAAACCAATTTCAAAATACCGGAATTCAATTCTTGAATTTCAAATTTAAGTCTACAGTTATAAATCATTTTTATATAAATCAATTTCTTATAATTTTTCAAAATTTCAAATCCTTTCAAAACCTTTTTATATAGAATAACATTTCTTATTTGCTTTATATATTTAGGTATATAATCCTTATTGAAAACATTTTTACTTTTATATATATAAAAAATCATAGTTATCAAAATAAAATAGAATAAGATAGTTTGTATAATAAAAATAAAAGAAATAGTTTTGGAAAAATGGTTTTAAATCAATAGTAGTTTTGCATAGAAGAAAATTCCAATTTAAATTATGAAGATATCCAACCCTACAACTTTCAATTTCAGCGCCAAAGCATATTAATAATATTAGAATATAAGATGTACGTATGTCATCATTTTGCAAATTCACATTCGATCGCCCGCTCGATCACACAAGTTAGCTTTCGAACTAGTATTGTCCATTCAACTTCCCTACTGCGGACTTCGATATGGTTTCTTGACTGGAAACCATCATTCTCCTTGCATAGCCATATACTATGATAGAGAATTCTATAATCAAACCAAAAATCCATATCAAATATTCACCATCAAGAATCGAATGAAAAATCTCAACACGAAGTGATGTAATTCACATAGAACTTGTGTACTCAAATCCGGATCAAATTAATTTTGCGAATAAAATAATATACATGCAACTTATGTAATTATTCCAATTTGTTTCATCACAATTTCATTTCAATTAAATTCATTTTTAATCTCATCGATTAACACAAATATCACTTCATACTTTAATATTTGTTTCACAGAATTTCTCCATTCAATATAAACATTAATATATCCATTCTCGTAATATAGCTTATATATATCTTTAATTTAAATTACATTCATTTCACATGTAATATTTCTCATTTAAAACTAATTTATTTGCAAATCATTTCGTAAGGAATTTCTTTACGACTAATTTATAAAACTTATTTCCTTTTTATAAGATATTATTCGAGTTTAATGTTATCACAACTTTATTTATAACCATTTATTGCAACATCTATTTATTTCATAACAATTTACAACTCATGGCTTTATTTGAAATCATTTCACTTTTAATTCATATTGCTTATTCCATTTAGTTTCACCTTTACCTTTAAATTTATTTATGACATGTCTCGTAAATGTTAATTAAGTTTATAAACATATTTTTCCCATTTAATCGTATTTACAACATTTTCTTAATCACAATTTCAATTTAAAGATCCAAAGGCTTATAGTACACACTTGTATCTTATTACATTTCATGCCAAGAATGTATACCCCAATTCCATTCATTTACTAAACATAGATATAACAAATTAAACCTTATTTTACTTGCTTTCAAATTAAGGTTATCAATTCAACTATATAATAAAACCTAATTATCAAGTTTCACTCATATATTAATACAAAAGGGTGTTGATTATCTAAAATATCCAAAAAATTCCATTTTTTCCAATAGGTGAAACTACATGTCAACAAACAACAAAATTCACATCAACATTTCAATTTCATAAACAAATATCCTAATTATTCATTTTATTCTCTTTAATACACCATTATTAAACTAGTGTTTAGTCCATTAATTCAATCATCAATAATTAACCAATGTTTATAATTTGATTAAACACAATAAGTCAACAAAAATGATAATAATTAAATATTACCATTTCATAAATCAAACACATTACTAATAACTATATTAGTCTTAAAAATTTATTCCTTTATATATATCATATATATTAGGAAAAATTAATTTCATTTCAAAATTTATATAAAGCATGTTTATAACACTAACAAATACGCGCTCTCGTACATACACTCAGACAACTCATTCTAGGGTATTACTACCCTATCTCTAATGAGTTAACCCCAAACAGGTTAAGGTATGTCTAAACCAAAGCTCTGATACCAACTGTAACGATCCACCTTTTTGGACGATTTAAATCGACAATAAACCACACATGTCTGATTCAAACCATTCAAAAGGGAGGATTGTTAATGGGGTAAATAAAAAAATAATAGAAAAGAAGGAAAAATAAAACAGAGAATCTCGCAGCGGAATGACAACATATAATAATCAAATAAACAGTTCATGAAGCTGTTTTACAAATGACATTTGATTATACTTTTACAATTCAAATCAAGGTTATACATACATCAGAAAATAAAAATATAATGCAGCTGTGGAATAATAATAGTAAATAGCAATAATATACTGAATCTTCATCTTCGTCTTCGTCCTCCAGAAAATAAAATGGTCTTCAATACACTGAAAAAGCTCAGACTGACCCGAGCATAATGAAAAACAATACACTCGAGTCAGAACTAAAAATTCTTATGTAAGTCAAATCAATCTCAAATAAAAATATGAGTGCAATGGCTTCAGAGAGGTTATGGGATTTTTCATCTCCTATCAAGTGTACGTCGTGAGTGCAGTAATTTACGAGATTTCAAATAATTGGAAATACCAATTTTAACCACTTTATTTAAAATAAATCCGAAGTTTAAATGAATAACATAAACTTTTAAAATAATTCAGTTTTAATAAATAATCCAAATTCAAGAAATTGTATGGGTATATATCATTTCAACCCATAATTTAATTGTCTTAATTATCCAATTCTAAAATGATTCAGAGGACCACATAAATGATGTTAATAATATAGAAGGTGATAACAGGGATATATTACAATAAACAAACAACCATACATCCAACATATCAATCAATAAGCATCCATTTCAAACAACATCCAAATCAACCAATATATTTCAACGTATAATAGTTATCAATATCGGGGTTTAACTATCAATTAAATTCCAATATAAAATTAAATGTCAATTCAGATTCAATATCAATTCAAATGTGAACTTAAATCAACAAACTTAAAAAAAAAATTATATATCACACCATATATTTTATTTAACTTGCAATGGAATTTTTAGTATTGCGTGAGTGGGTTGAATCACTCACCTTTTTGCTTTCCCTTTTCTAGCCAGATTTGGATCTGCAACTACTTTCTCATTTTAGTTTGTTTCCTTGCTATCTTAATCTTTTTTTTATAGAAAGTTTTGAAGAGAAGATTGTATAAATCTGGATTTGAAGAAAAAGACAGAAAGAAGAGAAGGTTTAAAAGAGAAAAAAATTAAAGAAGAAGATGAATTAAAAAAAAGAAAAGGAAGCTTTGAAAAAGAAGAAGAAGATTTGAAGAAGAATAAAAAAAGAATAAAAATGAAGCCAAAAAAAAGAGAAGAATGAGATTTAAAAAAGGAAAAAAAATGAAAAGGGAATGAGGAAGGTGAAGAGTGAAAAGAAATGAGATGAAAATTTTATTTGGAAAAAATGAAGCTACAGAAGATGAGATTAGAAATGAGGCTACAGGAATGAAGATGGAAAAAAAATGAAAAGCTAATAAGGTATATATAAACAAACTAGGAATTGAAATAAAGTAAATATATGAATAGCCCTAAAATGTAGTATTGAAAGATGTAAACTAAAGGAATAAATATATCAATAAAGATAAAAATAAATCTTCCGTTTTAAATATGTAGCTTCGAGAATGGAGAATGAAAGGAAGCTACAAGAACTAATGATGCATAAGCAAAATAAACTTTTGAAACAGAAAATAGTAAATGCTAATTAGATGGCATGCATATTAATTTGGATGTTCGCATTTAAAATGAAAAAAAAATAGAAAAGGAAAAAAACTTCAGGTAAAGCATTTAAAAAGAGCAAACGAATAAAGGAGAAACAAATGAAAAGAATGCGGAAATTATTAATTATAAATAAATCAAATGAAACAATCATTAATTTATAAGAAATGAATGAGTAGTTTAATTATTAGACTACTTGAAAACGAAAAGAGAGAGATTGCAAGGTGATAATAAATGTAAAGTAAATGAAGGGACCACCTATTTCCTATAAACAAACCTTTTGGGTCCACATTCCAAAACTTGCTCCAATTAATTTATATCAATAAACGCAAATATACATATATTTACATTATTTAATTCCATATTAAAACATTCGTTTTATGCTAATATATGTGCATGCTACATTAACTCAATCAATCAATTAACAATCAACCGATCAATTAATCAAACATTCAATATATATTTATTTACGTTACTCAAACAAATTTTATTGATTAATGAATATATATCAACCTATGCACTATAAAAATGATTTACTTTACTTTTTAATTACTGCAATGGTCGCATTAATGCAACCCATTTACAAATTTTAACCGTATATAAAATGGAAAAATGAATATAAACTTATGTAATCAATGTACAGCTGGAAAAATAAAGTAATTTCTAATTGATTCCATGATATTTACACAACCATGAACCCTCTGATATATTTAAAGGTTTGAAAATTAATGTGCGTGTGTGTGTGTGTATTATTCTAAAATTCAATTTTTTAATCCAAAATCATTCTTGTTCAAAATGAAAGTTTTATTTTTATAGGTCTCAAAACATGCAACAATTAATAACAAAAGAAATGAAGGGATCATGTACACCGCACAACCTTTTTGAAATTAAATTTGTGAAACGTAACCAAATTGACTTCATTAACTCAAATAATATTCAAATTTGTACGCAATTAATTTCTTTATCTATCCATAATAAATAAAATTACTTACCATAAAAATGAAAACGTTCAATTTGGTTTTCCCAAAATGATCTTTTATTTCCATTAAAACATCCTTTTTGTTTAACACAAAAGATGCGTTTCTTTTATTAAATCTATTAATTGCAGTCAACGTTTTCTTCCCTTCTCATTGAAATATTTCAATTATATTAATTGCAGTTACTTGTAAAGTTAAATTTCAAAACAGACAACTAAAATGGATGAAAAATAGAATAATTTTTTCCTTTAGTCATTTAAGCACATTTATAAATTTGTTGCTTATACAGTAGAGAAATAAATAACTTACTTAAATAAATTATTTTTCCACTCTTGTAATCCATCTATATGCTAAAACACAGTTCAAATATACTTATATTTCTTCCTTTAAATCAATCATTCTATTCTTTGTCTTAATGAAATTAAAACTACATTTACAAATGAAAGATCCATTTAATTCGATAATAAATGTTCTTTTCATTAAACCAACTTATATTTAAAGATTATCCCACTAAAGAGTCACAGAAATAATACTTCGTACAGCCACATCATTTCTTTATCAATTAATTTCATATTATCATTATATTTGTACCAAATTTAAGTGCTTACAATTTGAACGTAATATTTCTCAATGAAATTCTCATTATATTTTTAACATAAAACATATGTTGCACATATCATTAATTAATTACCATTTACTTCTATCTCTTATTAATGGCAAGATATAATTACTATTACTTACAATGATTAAATCTCAAAACATACCCTAATACAGGGAAGACAATTAATCCAATTGTTTCCTTTGAAATCCAATTTTCTATGTTAAACCCAATATCTATATACTAATTTGATTCCATCATTTAATTACAAATGTAATAAAACATGTTCATTATATATTTAAATTTCAAACAACTCCTTTTATTTTGATTTACATTCTTATTATTAAATCAACCATTCCCTTATGCAATTGATTGACATAAGTTTTACACTCACCACTCAACAGTTAACGTTTCTTCTTATATCAATTGTAATATTTTAATTATGTTAATTCTCCATTAATTACCATATAAATTTCTAACCGATTTAATAATAAGAAAATAAATGAAACAATGGTTATACATTAATAATCTATATCTATTAAATTATTATTTACAAACAAAGGTTAATAAATTTATCTACAAAATAATTGATTTCATACTCCATATTAAAACCAATTGCAATTAATAACATAAGATTGCATCAATTTATACATCATTTATTCTATTCCTTATTAACCTTTATTGTTTAAATTGATTGAAATTACGTTAACATCGTATAGTAGTCAATTACGTTCAATCAATATTAGCAAATTATATGTTTTATCTCATTAAATTATTTGTTTTAAGATTTATCTTAAAGTCAAAATTTCAAATCTATAAGATTCAATTTAATAAATCATAAATTTTAATTTCTGACAATATTAAAGCCCAAAACCTTATTAAATTTAATATTTTTAATTATCAAAATATGGGTTGTTACATTGGTCTAATAAAATTATTTCTTTCTAAATCCACTAGATGCTTCTTCAATTCCTTCATCTTAGTAGGTGTCATCCTGCTAGGTGGTCTACATATAGGTTCTGCTCTTGGCACAAGATCCACCCGAAACTTAATGGCTTGCTCCGACGGTAGTTCTGTGACTGGCTCAAAAATATCTACAAACTCTCTTGCTGCCAAAACCTGATTCAACTCTACTTCTACTTCCATTGCATTCAATAGAACACAAGTACTTGAGTCTAACTTCTCCAATGAGCATATAATTCGATCATGACTATTGGGGGTGTCTTAGCGATATTTTCCTATCTTGGAAAAATATCCTAATATTTATCTAACCAATCCATACCCAAAATGGTCCTGAAGCCTACGAAATCAACAGCATACAAACTGCATGCAAATTTATGACCTAAAAACTTAAGTTCTAACTGGTCACACCTCATCACCAGAGTTGCGTACCCTCCTATCAAGTTCGCAACCCTTAAGGAAGTAATAAGGTATGAGGTTTCTAAGCTTAACTTATCTACCAAACACTGAGATATAAATGTACCTTCCATCACTGTCTTTTCCCTTCCCAGTAGTAGTTGGTATAGAAGAAGATGGTTCCAAAGCAAAAACCTTTCCCTTGTCCGCTCTGAATGGTTCTGGACATGGTTCTTGTAGTGTCCAATCTGGTCACATTTGAAGTACTTCACTTCTTTCTTATCTGCAATCTTTTCCACTTTTCCAGTTTGACATTCATGAACATATTGTCCTTTTTTATCACACTTAAAACAAACCAGATCATCTTTTGCCATCTTGGCAGCTTCTCCTTTATAAGCTCCTTTCTTATAACACCCCTAATTTTTAATAACATTATTTAGGAGATGTAATTAAATAAATTAAATAGAATAATGTAATATTAAGCAATAAGGGGACTGAAATTTGAATAAACACTTAGAGGCCGTGCATAATTATTCAAATGGGCTTAAGAATGGCTTATAGGCTAATTAATTTAAATAAGGGTATATGGGGAAATAGCTGCACATAACCCATTACTCTTATAAATTATCGTTCCATATAGTTTCATTTCCCATTCATGTCAATTTGCAAAAACAAATACAAATGCAAATTAGTAAAGGAGTCGACCATTAACAAAGAAAGAAAAAGAGATATTCAATCTAAAGCTCGGGATTCAAGCTTAGGAGAAATTGATCTCAATCCAATCTCCTTATCCTAATCAAGGTGAATAATAATTTATACCATCTCTATTTTTTTTATAACCATTTGTTTTCAGGTTAAAATTAAATTCGTTTTTATGATTTGGATGATGATATTTTTGGATCATAATATGTTAGATTTAACAAGATTGTTTAGATATGATTTTACATAATTTAGGGTAAAAACGAATATAATTGATTTCGAATGCCATGGAAAAAATTTATGTTATGTAAAACATGATTTTGAAGTTGGGTTTTAATTTTGATAATTTTCCAACCTATGGAAATATTATTATGAATTTTGAAAGGAAAATACGGTTAATCGGGTTTAGAAACTTTTTTCAGAAATTATATTTAGAATTTGGGTCCGAAATTTAGATATGTTAGAAAACATATTAAAAATGAATTTTTGTAATCATAAAGGAATTTTCCTAAGTAATTGACTATGAGAATTAAATTATTTTGAAAGGAGGACCTCAATGATTCAATTGTTTTGCTTAATGGAAGGGCTTATTTATTAAATTAATCTTGATTTAGATCTGAAGTTATGTGGCAGTTATTTTGTGTAAAGGATTTGAAAAGTCATATGCTTACAAGGAGGCAGATTAGTTACAAAGTGTTTGCTTTAATTGGCATTAAATCAGATTTCCCAGAAAAGTGGGTTCCGCCTCTATTAGAAGCACCTTTCGACTCATAGCTTCCAGTTTCAATCATGTCGAAACCCATGAAGTCGGAACCAATACACATGGTATCAATGAAAGTATTAAAACCCACTGCTTTCGAAGGAGATTATCTAGGGTTTTCGAAAGTAATGTTTTAAGGTTTCGAAAGCCTTAGTTTTCAAAATGAATAACCCAATCTTATTTTAACCGAAAAAATGGCATAAATAAAGGGTTTGAAATGATTTTAAGCATAGAATTTTTGAAAAAGTATTCCTTGATTAACAGATTAAAGTGATTAACCAAGTTATTATGTTTGCTTCTTCATATATGTATATATTCACATTGTAATGAACCCATAACTGTATTTTGGGGAAGGGCAAAATAACCAACTTGGTTGACCTAGAAGTGAATATAAATTAATTTAACTCCTAAATGAGTAGACTTGCATCTAGGATGTCAGGAAGACCAGAATATAGGATGCTAAAATATTGATTAAAGAAGTCGTCAAGGAGATAGGTTCATAGTAAACCAATGAAAACTGTGTATAAAAAAGTTGTTAGGGAGATAAGTTCATAGTAAACCCATGAAAACTATGATTACGTTGAGTTAATGGTAGGGGCCAATAGGTTTGTAGTGAACCCATGAAAACTATATCCCGACTAAGATATTAATAGATGTCAATAGCTTCCTAGTCAACCTGTAAAAACTAGGATAAGAGGGAAGTTATTGGAGTTACCAACATGTTCAGGGAGAACCGATGAAACAATGATGTTATTGGCAGGGGACAATAGGTTCTTAGTGATCCCATGAAAATTAAGAAACTGGTCAGGGAGTCCATAAATATTAAACAAGTTATTAGTAAGCCCATGAAAACTAATAGGTTAATAGTGACCGTAGAAACTATAAATGAGACAGTTAGTCAAAAATGAATAGGGATGGGAAATCTAGAATTGCTTTACTTGTTTGCATATCACAATATTATTTTGAGATGTTTTAACCATTATGGATGCAGGAGCATAGTATATGGTTTTATAAAGGTCTTAGGATACTAGTGAGGGGAAACCCCATTCCTTTAAGCGGTGTGGCCTCACTAGATATCTTAATGGTTTGAGATGGTAGATTATTTTTAATACCAGGCTTTATGTCTGGCTTAAATTTTATTTTTCCCCCTTAAACTCTCGGGTACTCAGTTGATTTTGAGTAGTTTGAGAGTTGAGGTTTTGTAGGTACCTCTTTAGACGAATAAGCTAGGCATGACAGCTATCTATAGTTCTCTTTAGTTTTGATTCTGTTGTGCTGTTGTTGTAAAGGCAAAGTTATTCAATTTCCTATACATATGCTTTGATCATCCAAGGGGCATCTTTATATGTCACTCTTGGCGTATGTTGTAATAAGTATGTTTTCTCTGAATGTGGTTCTCGTATTGGGATTATGTAATGAATCTGAAATGTTTTGAAATGGAGTTAGAAAGATGTTTGTTGATTTTAAATTTTTTCCATATCCATGTGTTTCTGTTATATCAATGTGTATAAAATTACCGTATTTGATCCCCGAGGATTAATAACTATGGATGACTACAACATCCATAACCGTTAGTTTTAGGCTTCCAAGTAGGTGGGATGTTACATTTCTTCTTAAATACTTTTCTCTTCTTTCCTAGGAATCCTGGGTTCCAACTACTTCCCCTTTCAATAAGTAGAAAGCATCTCTTCATTCCCGATTGTTATCTCTACTACACATGTACTTGGATCGTGGAAGTGTGGCATAGTCGCATGGCAATCTTGGGTCTTAACCCACGAATAAACTTCTCATTCCTTTTAATGACGGTGACAGTGGTAGCATATCCATATCTAAACAACTCATCGAACTTCGTAGCATACTCAATCACTGACATCTCGCCTTGCACTAAGTCCATGAACTATATCAACAATATTGACTTGGCAACTTCAGACAAGAACCTCTCTTCGAAATTCTACCCAAGTCAACTCTTCCTCGGGAACTCCCACGATAACACTATTTCAGCAATAAAGTGCCGCTCCCTGCCACTATCAAAAAGCAAGTCTCCTCTTCTTCTCATCATCTAATCCTAGGTCATTCTTTCACAGTGTAATAACCAGTTTTCTACTTCGACGGCATCCTCTGTTCCCAAAAACTGCTTCCACCAAGACTGGAGTATTCCCTGCTCGGCTTGGCATAGTTATTGCCAACTTGGGCCACGGGATTAGCTCCTCCAACATTTAAAGCATTACCCTCAGCTGCTCCTGCATTTGCTCCAACTTGCATCAAATTGATGAAGAATTGATACATCATCCTCATATATACTGGTGGGGTTTCAACACCTATATTGGCGTTTGCGTTTGGATTAGCATTTTCCTATCGACTTGGATTCCTTCTAGTATTGGGTCCAGCAATTATTAGTTGTGGTGCTTAATCCACCCAGATTTCCTCTTCCAATTCCTACCTCCATACCTTCCTTTCTCGTAAATTTCCATACGAGCCTTAGTAAGACACAAAAGAACGGTCTTGGAGAGTGGGTAATACATACTAATATATATATATATATATATATTAATATATATATATATATATATAACAAATGCAAGTATGTTACTGTAGCGTTAACCCAATCCCTGATCTCATTATTGGATTCTTTGGATTATGTTTTGAAAATCTTTTGGGTTCAAATTTCTTTTAAATTTACATAAACCTATGCATTGATACAAACTTGTAACATCCCCCATTTAGAGG
Organism: Allium cepa; assembly: GCA_030765085.1. NCBI lineage: Eukaryota > Viridiplantae > Streptophyta > Magnoliopsida > Asparagales > Amaryllidaceae > Allium > Allium cepa. Next base: position 308,389,801 of record CM060944.1, on the reverse strand, counting down.
TCCAAAACTAACCACTACAGATGCTACAGACATCCATAGTTATTAATTCTCAGTGATCAAATGCGGTAATGTTAGATACGTTGATATACCAGAGTCACATGAATATGAAAAAAAAATTAAACTCAATTTAAAACAAATTTCTCATTTCATTACAGATAGCATTTCTATTTCATTACATATTCTTATATGTAAGCTCAATCAAAAAAATTTCAATTTATTATAAAATATGCCAAGAGCGACATATGAAGATTCTCCCTTGGTTGATCGAAGTCTAAATATAGGCACTAAACAACTTTTCCATTACATCCAAAACAGAGCCGATCAAACATAAGAAAAAACACCTAATAGCTAGCTTGCCTCCTATATGTCTACCATCTCAAACTACTCAAAATTAATTAAGCACCCAAGAGTTTAAGCGAAAAACATAAACTTAGAGTCAAACAAAAAGCTAATGTGAATAATAACCTACTATCTCGAACCATATAGATATCTAGTAAGACCACGCTATTTAGTGGAATGGGTTTTCCCCTCACTAGTATCTTAACCCAATTTATAATAACCATATATAATGCACCTGCATCCACAATGGCTAAGGAATAACAAAATAAAATGTGTCATGATGATATGCAATCATGCAATATGCTCTCGATTTCCCATCTCCCATTCACCCGACTACCTCTCTCAAGTTATAGTTTCTAGGGTCACTATTTACCTATTAGTTTTCATGAGCCAACTAATAGCTCGTTCCAAGCTTACGAACCATCTGCCTGGTTTCATAGTTTTCATGGGATCGCTAAGAGCCTATTGGTGTCTACCAATAACATCATATAATCATAGTTTTCATGGGGTCATTACGAACCAATTGGATTCTACAATAACATCTATCATGTCATAGTTTTTTATGGGATCGTATGAACCTACTGATCTCTTTAAATAATTTATTTTGGACATAATTTTCATGGAATCACTAAGAATCTATTAGCCCTTGCCAATAATACTTTCCATACAACATTTTCATGAGCTTATTGAGAACCTGTCTAAACTAATAATCCTTTGAACAGTCTTTGGGCGTCCTATATTCAGGTCTGTCTGACCTTTTGGATGCAATTCTACTTACTCAGGAGTTAACTCAATGTACACTCACTACTAGGTCAACCTAGTTGGTTATTCTGCCCTTAAACCCTAAAAATGCAATTATCAGTTAAATATGAAGTGAATATGTTTACAGAGGCATACATGATAATGGATCAAAACATAATAATACACACATCTATTGTTTTATTCCTTGTAATAATTTTTCTAAGGAAACATGGTTAATAACCTTAACCCACTATCTTTAGCAAGGAAAGCTTCTTCAAAAATTCCAAATTTAAATGCCATTTCAAACTCTCTCATATTGCCATAGGTTTTACCTTTAAAAATGAGATTGGGAATCTTGTTTGAAATCTAAGGATTTCGACTAGATAATTCGGATCATTGTGACATCATGAGTTACCCTCCATCACTCTCCCTTTCAAAAGCATTACTTAAGATCTTAGACCATCTCTTTCGAAACCATCAAAACATACCTTTCGAAAGCATGGTAACCTTCCTTTCGAAATACTTAAACATATACCTTTCGAAACATTTTAAATTTACCTTTCGAAGCCATTTAGTTTAATTGGAATTTATGAAAGCATAGCTTCAAAATAATTTGAAAGTATCTCTTCCGAAATCATTGGGTTAAAATTAAATATAACTACTGGGTCAAAGAGAACAAAAGCGAAAGCATTTCTTTCGAAAGCATTAATCTTAAGAGAAAGAATTAGGGAAGAGAATAGCTTTGAAACCATTGCCTTTGAAACCATTTATAAAAGCAGCTAAAGGGAACCTTTCGAAAGCATTTAAAAGATGGCTTCAATGTTAATAAAATGAAAGCCTTCCTTTCGAACTCATTGTTATAAGGCTCTAAAGGAAAGTAGCCTTTAACCATTTTGAAAGGTATGAATGCAGCAGATTGGTATCAAATTAGTTCAAAATGCCGCAACTCCTTTGAAAGCTTCTTTAAAAAAACAAAAATAAGCGGAGCCTCTTTCAAAATCTCCTTTCTAAAAGAAAAGACAAGTTGATGGATTTGAAAGCTTATAAAAGTGACTTCAACCACTTCGAAAGCTTGCCTTCGACATAGAACCTTCCACCTTTTTTCAATACGGTTCGTACCAATTCCTTGATACCATGTGCATTGGTTTCAAATGAGTTCGAAAGGCCTGCTGAGCATGGTGATGGAAGCAAGCACAAGAAGTAGCAAAGTTGAAATTCATAACAAAACTGATTTTTATGCCTTTCAAAGCAATTCCTTTTCACCTAACTTTTCAAATTTGCCAAAAAATGAGTTGTTACCATTTCTTTATCAAAATCCTTTTTCTAAAAAAGCTGCCGAATTCACAGTTAATAATTTAAAATATTTTAAGCAAATAAGCCCTTACCCTTGATAAAACATTTAAGTCCCTTAACTTAAATAAATTTGTAACCATGGTAGAATACTTAGAAAAATTCCCCGAAAATCACAATAATTCACTTTTAATATGTTTTTTAACATATATAAATTTCAGATCCGAAATCATTATATTTTCCTTAAATAATTTAAACTTGAAATTATCTATTTCTTTCATTCAAAATTCATAATAAATTTTCCATACCTTGGAATATTATGAGAATTTAAATCCGTCTCCAAAATAATGTTCTACATAACATATTCAAACATCATGCCATTTGGAAATCAAATTGTATGATTTTAACCTTAGAATCAAATTATATTATACCACAAAAATCCTTGTTTAAATTATAACATGGCAATAATCAAAGCATATCATCATTTATCCATCCGAACGGTTTTAGACCTTAAAATCAAATTTAAAAGTTCAAGAAGTCATATATGAGATGGTTTAGATCATTATTCACCTTGTTTGGATAAGGAACTTGAGATTTGTTCTTCACTTTAATCTTCCTAGCTTGAATCTTAGCCTCTAATTATTTTTGAGGTCTTATTCTCCTAGGGTGATGGTCGGCCTTGTTTATTATTTGTTTGTATCTTTGGTTTATGAAAATGTGAATGAGTATGAGGCAAGGGTTTAGGGATTATGGTATATAGCTATTCCCTTTTTACCCTTGCCTTATGCTCTTAAATCTATAATTTATAAATCATATATATATATATATATATATATTCATTTAGTTAAGGCACAACCCTAAGTAGTTCCCAAATCTCAATTCCCTTATCATTCTAGTCTCTATATTATTCCATTTAATTTTTCTAATTAAATCTCGAATTATGCTATTTAAAGTTATGGGTGTTGCAGGCTCCCCTCCTTAAAGAATTTCTTCCTTGAAATATAAAAAGGATTAAATACTAAGCATATCAATCGTCTGTAACTTCTCTTAATTACCATGTTAGCCTACCTAACTAGCAAACGGTTTATATAATATAGAACATACCCTTAAAGCAGATCAAGATAAGTATCTCTAATCATGTTTTCTATCTCCCAAGTGAAGAAACATGACCATTAAAATTTTACCATTTTGGATCTTTAATAGGCCTATGAAGTCTAAATATACTTGGAACTTTTCTAAGTTTCTTTTAAATAAAATCAATGTTTTATTTTATTTAATTTTATAAATAAAGTTTTACTTTAATTTAATGTACATGTAAAGTAGAGTATATCAAATATACTCTTATGCACATATTTGTGTGTAATAACTTATTAAATTTATTTAGAGAAGGAAACTTTTAATTTCCTATCTCTTAAATTATTCAATTAATGATGAGGCATAAATTTATTTAAAGATGGAAAATTTTCATTTCCTTCTTCTTTATTTATTCAATTAATTAGGAGCACATTATTCATACGAGCATATTCGCATGTCAAGTTGGACCTGCGCTTGTTCGATGTGCCATATTTTATATCATGGCTATTAAAAAACAATGACATTAAAATTAGTGCAATATTACTTGCCACATCAACACATTAAGATAAAGTCAACTGCCTTTGAATTGCTTCATGAATTGTTTCAATGTACATGAATAGTAAGCTCTATTGAGTGCTTCTCATGCGCATTAAGCATGGATGCAATGTCCACTTTACAAATATATAACCGTACACAAATTCAATCACCCTTGACTTCAGCACTACAACAAGATTCATAAAAACCTTAGAATTCATTCTTTATTACAGAAACAACTCTACTTTAGGACCAAGCTACACCGCTTCAGAATTCAGTCATTTTATTTGTACTTTAATCACCATACTCTACGATTGCTCCCGCCTGCCTATCTTCCACTATGCATGTGTTTGTTGTGCTGCATTTATTGCTTACCATTCATCATGTGGCTTCTATTCTCCTTCTCTTGCATATTATATTCAATGTTTCATTGTTCAAACATAATCTACTTAAAATTCAACCAATTATTCACTACAAGAAAATATATTATTAATAACGCCATTTAATAACGCATTATTCTACAGCGTTATTGTTTACCTTTAATTATTTGTTTTTTTACTATATATGTTTTCTATTGTTAACATGTAACGCTTTGGCCCAAAATTTTAGTCTCCCTCCTAGAAACTCTTAATAATTTTCATCTCCCTTTGAAAATCAAAATAACCTAATCGACGTTCTACTCCATCTCCAATCAACGAAGTTCAGCTGTTCTACTCCATCTTCGATCTAAACTGATACAGTGCGCCTGCTCCATCAAAGAAGAAACTACGCTCCTTCTCAAACCCTAATTTCCCGTGTCCCCCTCCTCTGTCGCTTTGCCATCGTTCCGCTATTTCTAGGGTTATCGCCTCCCACGCCTTTTTATAGCAGCTCCTCCACCTCGTTCTTGTACCGTCTCCATCACGTTCTAGCAATGCCTTCGCCTCGTTTAGGTAATTTTCATTTTTTCTCTTAAATTACAACTGGGTTTTTGATTATTTCAAAATTATTAGTAATTTTGAAGATTGGTAAGTTTCTTTTATTAAAGGTTGATGGTTTCAACTAAAGTGGTAGTTAATATTCTACAGACGAAGAAAGATATTAAACAATAATGACTAATGAGGTTCACAGAAAAGTTAACATATTTAGCTGGAAACAAAGATGCAAAAATATTATGATGGTATTTTTTATTATCAGTTGGCTATATTTTGATAAAGAACACAACTTGAAACCTCATATGCACCTGACAATTAAGTAGTAATGATCTTAAAATTGGCAGCATGTAGTTCGGATATGTGAATTATGAAGAAATTGCAGCTTTGTACCCATCATCTAAGTAATAATGATTTGGTGTCCGGGCATTTATTTAATACCCTCAGAAGCTAGACATACATTAAATACTCGCCCGACTATTGGACTTTTTTATATTCACCTCTTGAATTTACATACTATTAAGGGAAGTAAATTTTTGGAGATACCCTAACAATACTGACTGATATTAAGGAAGTTGACCTTCCAACAAAATATAACAATTCCATTTATATTTTGCTAGTGTCATAGTGATGCCAGCGTCAATGACCAGTGACTGTCATTAGCATTACCATTAAGAATTAAGTAGATGGACACTTATATCTTTGCTTCCTTTTGTCATGATTCCATTTTGAAAATATTTGTTATTTACAGCAATTTGTTATTGATTATTCTTATATCAAATTATTTAATTTATCACTTAGTTGTGTGGAATTGTATTCATTTGTTTGATGTTTTAAATCTACATGGAGGAATTAATTTCCAGTGAAATTGTATTTTCTATTGAACATAATATCTACCGACTCTGGCTCACTAAGTCGTAGGGTCCAGTTTTGTTATAGTTAGTTATAAATATCTACTATTTTCTAATTTGATAATATCAGCTATAATTTGACTGGTTGGTTGTTTCATTACTGAACTTAAGATACAAGTTTGAATCATTTTCCAATTTCCATATTATCAGCACCTTTATTCTTTCTCTTAAATTAATTTTTTTGTCCAAAGCCCAACTTTGCTTGGGGCCGGGTTTGATATGTGTGTGTGTGTGTGTGTTTATGCATATATGCAAGTTTGGTGATGTAGAATAAGGATGAGACTTGTCCAAGATACAATTTTAAATATAATCAACCTGCTAATTCAATAGTTAGAATACATAAACTGTCAATAACATCTTTTTTATTTAGTAATATTGATTCTTAATGTATGCATAGGGGATTAACAGCTCAATTAGTAGCCTTGCAACTTAAATAAGTAGTAATCGGCAAGACAATAACATTTTTTATTGTCTAGGATTGAATTTTTTTGATAAAGAAATATTATAATAATGAAATAATCTGAGAAGATGTGTTTCTTTCCTCTATGGAAATAGGTAAATTATGAATATGAGTTGGAGATTACCATTCTTAGATTAAAATATAGGTTTACAAAGAAAAGGAAAAAAATATTCTCTTTAAAATTGCAGATAGGGGAAAAGTTGAAAATATTAGATTTAGACAAAATCAAGATGATCTTATATACTTTTTCTTAACATATATTTATTATTTTGATCTTGATTAAATGTATTCCCTTGCCATTATGTAACATATACAAATCTACTAATTCTCTTTAATATCGTACTTATTCTCATGGCAAAGCAATAAAAATTTCTTTTGTCCTTACCACACTCCAGATTGAAAAAAAAATACTGACACTCACTGTTAATTAGATATATACTATAAATAATGTGTGATTATCATGAAAATGGTAACAAGAAGAAAAAACAAGCACTTTAAAATTCATAACATATGTTACCACTAGCGATGGAGCTATAGGAAAAACTTGTATAGCGATATCCTACACAAGCAACACGTTTCCAACAGCAAGTCATGTTATTATTAGACCTGTAAAAGGTTTCTGACCTTTGTAGAAAGATCCAACTTTTTAAGTGCCAATGCTCAATAGTACGTTATTCTTTATTCTAAATAATGATGAAATAAAATTTTAATGTAGTTGTAATTTTGCTACTTATTTGAATCAAGTTGGGCATCGTGAAAATAGTAGTTTGAATAGTTACCTCTACAAATAAGATGAATACAAGACTAGCTAGATGTAGGAAAATGTATAAAACCGTTATCCGACAGATGTGTCATCTTTTATTAGCATCCAGTGTCAACTATTTGGAAAAGAATTAAGGATATATGCAAGCATCCAGTGTGAACTATATAGGAACAAATTAAGGACACATGCGTATTTTGATATTGACATTAAACAAACACAGTATGTTGGTATTCAATTGAGAGTTTGTCGATGAAATTATCAAATTCACTGTATTTGCTTTAGATCTTAGTTTGTAACTATATCTTCATGTAGTTATATTATGTGGTTTATTTTTTACTAGAAAACAAAAGAAAAAGGAAGAAGAAATCCTAAGTCTTAACCAACTACACATGAACCGAGATAAACATATTGATTATATGTCTAAAGAAATCCATGTAAGACTCGTTGGCCCAGTTGATACTATATATTTGTGGGCATGTAATCAAACTTTGGTTTGTTTGTCGCTATCGCTTATTTGAATACATTTTCAGTTAAAATGCAGCAGTAGTTCATATTTTTTATGATAATCATTGCAACTTTAATAGATAGGCAATTGCTTCATTATTTAACACATGTAATCCCTCCAGGCTAGCATATAATGAATTGCATGTCATAAACCTCTGTTGTCCACCAATGGTGGTTGTGCAATCGGTTGTTTATCTTATGGTCATATATGTACATATCGTGATATTGTGAAAGATTGATTCTGTTTCCACGATGTCGATTACACAGTAAATGTAAACATTTTGCCTACAGTTGCTATACTTTTGCTTTTGCTACATTGGGCTTGTCAATGTTGTTTATTACTTCTCCCAAGCTCTTTTTTCTTAAGCAGATTGGTGGACGTGATAAGAAGAAAAAGAGACGTTTTGGTAAATTCCAAGTTGGTAAGAAGAAGGTGAAGATCAAACTATCGGCGTTGTCAAAAGGCAAAGCAGAGAAAGCCATAGAGATTGACGACTAATAAATTAAGAACTAAAATTGAGTAGATTTACAAAAATAATAATAACAGTAATAATGATAGATTGACTAAGTTTTATAATAATTAACTAAGTTTAGAATAATAGTAATAATACTAACAATAATAATAATAATACTAATAAATCATTAAATATTAAACAAGTAATCTAAGTTTTATAAAAATTAACTATAGTTATATAATATCTTTCTAATAATAATTGAAATAAATTAACTAAGTTCATAAAAGTTAACTGTGTTAATTAATTTTATAAAAATTAATTAAGTTTATAATAATACTAACAAAAAACAACAACAACCATAATGACAATAATGACAATAAATAAACAACTTTTATAAAAATTAACTAAGTTTAAAAAATAACAATACTACTTATAATAAATTATAAATATTAACAAAATGAACTAAGTTTAAAAAAGGAAATTATATTTATATTACAACATAAATAACTTATGTTTATGAAAGCTAACTTATTGTAATAATACTAATAACAACAATAACAATCATAACTAATAAAAATGATAATAAATTAATTAAAAGTTTTATTAAAATTAACTAAGTTCTTAATAATAATAATAATAACAACAACAACAGCAGCAACAATAGTAAAAATCTTAAACAATTAACCAAGTTTTATAAAAATCAACTAAATTTATATATCAATAATAATAAATTAACTAATATTATAAAAACTAACTTCATTTATTGAGTTATTGAAAAATTAACTAAGTCGATAATCATAATAATAATAATTTAAATAATGTTTATGAAAATTAACTGTTTATGAAAATTAACTGTTTATGATAATAATACTAACAAGAATAACAATCATGATAGCAATAATAACAATAAATAAACTAAGTTTTATAAAAATCAACTAAGTTTAAAATAATAACAAAAATACTGATACTTATATGAATTATAAAATATTAAAAAATTAACTAAGTTTTGTATAATTAACTAAATTTATATAACAACAACAACTAATGTTTATAAAAATTAACTAATTTTATAAGAATAATGCTCATAATAGCAACAGTAATAACAATCATAAACAACAACAGCAACATCAATAACACAAATTAATTATAAGTTCTATATAAATTAACTAAGTTTGTAATAATAATAAATTATAAATATTAACAAAGTTAACTATTTTTTTTAAGTTAACTAAATTTATGTTATAATAATAATGATATATTAACTAAGTTTATAAAATTAACTTCGTTTATTAAGTTATACAAAAATTAAACAAGCTTATAAAAATTAACTAAATTAATAATAATTTAACTAATTTTTATGAAAATTTACAAAGTATATAATAATAACCAAAAACCAAACAATCGTAATAGCAATAACAATAATAAATATACCAAGTTTTATAAAAATGAACTAAGTTTAAAATAATGATGATAATAATAATAAATGATGATGACGATGAACTAAGGTTGAATTACCTCTTCGTTGTCTCCATTAAGTGCTAGAAGTGCGTCTTATTTAACGGCAAAGAAATCCAATGGAGTTAGGCTTAACATATATAGTGAAATAAACGGAGTTTGATGTGCTCTCTATTTAAAAACTACCATGATTCTCGATGTGAAATAAATTGATCAATTAGGTTTATTCGGTCAGTGAAATAATATTCCTATTATTCACATAAGTAGTGATTTCTAGTTGTATTATACTTCATGAACTTCACTTTTCCACTTACATTTGAATCATCATATATGTATTAATTACTGACTTAAATGTGGACTTATTTGAACTGTCATGTTTATAGGGTGAACTATACAACACTGTCAGGTCTGATGACTGTTTCTTGAACATTGAAGATGGAAAAAATATATCGATACCGTTATCTAGAATCGAATGGAGTGGTGGAACTCATTGGTGAAATGTGACCCTGAAATCGATACTAAGAAAGTTGAACCTGCAAATAGCAGACTCTCTGAATTAGAACCGGAGACTCACCTGACAGTTGAAAAGATGATGGTAATTAATTTACAACCTAGCTTGTAACAACCAGGTATTTTCAACCATTCGCATCCATTATAAGTGTATAGGTAGACACTCATGCCGGAATTGAATTGCTCAAAATACCGCGTTGTAAATAAAAATTTGGCAAATCTCAGAATATACAGTAAATAAAAAATCACAGATCACAAACACAGAGTAATAATAATGCAGCGGAAGTAAAAGAGATAGTAGTTCATGAAGCTACTATATAAATATATTAGAGTTGCATAAGATACAACAAAAGAAATAAAGTACAACAGAAGTTTCAATATGATAACCAAGTACAAGATGAATAGAACAACCGAACTAAAATGGATAAGACTACATAAGCAGATAATCTCCAGCGATTCAAATCTCCAGAAGTGAAATCCAAATCTGTGAATAACTCAGGCTGACCCGAGCGTAAATAAAAATACAAACACTCGAGTCGGGACATACATACTTATACAGCGTAAACCAACTCAAGTGAATTGTAGTAAAGGTACAGGTAACTTAGAAGATGCTTGGGACCACCCATCCTCTAAGGATCCGTTAAACTATTTACTATGTAGTAATATACGCCATATATAGTAGTTTCTAATCAGTAAAGTATAATCATATAGAAAATAGCGTTAAGGGGATGGTGAACCTTAACGCGGGCGGATCTTTAAAACCAAAATCGTAGTGGGCTCGATATAAGGAGATGACATGGCACGCGAGGCAATGCCAGGGTGGATACACCGTTTGCACTCCCGGACCGGTGGTGACGGCAAGCCAGCAGCTTCCGCCCACCTCGAACAATACCCCCGAATCAAAGTGGCGCCACATATCGAATCACAAAAGTAATAGAATGGTTTCTGATAGAGCATGCTCGATGAAAGGGTGCGACCCCTTGTGTAGCCCGGTATAGCTCCTGTTTTAGTCATTTATGCCAACTCACGGGATTTGGGTCCACATAATATACCTCGAGAACGTCGCCACCATCCTACTTCATTCTGGAATCTCCACCGCGTACACAGTTGTTAAAGTGGTTTTCGGTATTGGCCGGCTATAAGACAATATCTGATCCCGGTCTCTTTAACAACCAATCGTTATTATAACCCGTAGTTATAACTTTAAAACAATAATCTATACTTCAAAAATAAAATGTCGTTTCAACCCAAATCTTTATCAAAATAAATATTAAATCATTTCCAAACCATTTCAATATATCATCATACCATATCTTTCAATTCAAATATTTATCAAAATAAATATCAAGTCATTTCTAGCCATTTCAATATTTTAAATTATCATATCCTTTAAAAACTTCCTTTCAAATCATTTTAATACATCAAAATATCATAACCTTTCAAAGCTTCATTTTTCAAATCATTTAATATCAAAATATCATATCTTTCAAAACTTCGTTTCAAATCATTTTAATATATCAAAATATCATATCTTTCAGTACCACATTTCAAATCATTTTAATATATCAAAATATCATATCTTTTCGAAACCACATTTCAAATCATTTTAATATATCAAAATACCATATCTTTTCGAAACCACATTTCAAATCATTATTCATTTTATTCAATTTAAAATACCATTTCAATTCATATTTCAAAACAGTTTATATTCCAAAAAAAATCATTTTTAATCATAAAAATGAAGTTATTATGTTAAAAATTAAATTATTAAATTTCCAAAATTTTCAACTTCCAAAGTTCATTTATTCAATTACATTTATCAAAACAGTGAAATTTCACTTTTCGCAGCATTTAGAAAACGCTACGGAAAGTTACATTAAAAACAGTTCAATTTAACAAAAGACAACTTTTTAAAATTTTGTAATAGAGTTTACTTAAATTCCAAATAAACTTAGTTAAATTCAAAAATTATAGCACTTACAAAATTGCTATAACAGTTTTTAATTCAATTTAGCTTATTAGTTCATTATCATCAACTACAGCATTTACAAATACTGTAATATCATTTACATTGTAATTAATAGCATTTCAAAAATGCAGTCAATTAACTCCAGATATTCAATATAATTTCTCAACCAATTATAATTTTATTTAAAACATTTTTAACTCATAATATCATACATTTTCACATTTATAAACATCATTTAATTTTCCTCAAGTTCATGATTTTATAAAGTTAAATTTCTATTCAAAAATCAAGATTTAATAATAATTCACTTATTAAATTGCAATGTTCAATTTTAAATTCCTTGCACTGAATTTCAACTTAACACTTAAGTTCAAATTCTCAAATATAACTTAGTTTTATTTTTATTTGCTTAACTAAAAGTTCACTTTTAAGTCAATTTCATAAATTTCCAATTTTAGTTATATTTCAAAAGTTCAACTTAAATATTCATTCATTTCACATTCAACTTTATCAAAAATCATTAACATGATTTAAAATCACTTTAAATTAATTTAAATTCAAAATATCATAAATTTATCATATTTTCAAAGTTAATTTAAATTCCATTAAAAATCAAATCAAAATTTTCAAAATAACTTACATTCATATTTTCTAACTTTTCCATAATTTATTTAACTTATAGATTTCCAGAAAATAAATAATACTTTACAAAAGTTATATTTTTATTAAATTTCAAATCAAATATTATAATAATTAAATTTCTAAAATATTTTAAAAATTTTAGTAAAACATATTTTAACTACGGGCCTGTATATAATTTTCTACGCTAGTTAAAGTGATACGGGTAATATATCATTTCAACCCGTAATTTACAAAGAAAATCCGGGTTTTATCATTTCAAACCCGCAATCCCAAGTTAAAATAAATTAAATAAAAACCGTCCAAGCCTATCATTTCGGCCCATAACGATTTTTCCCTATTCTAAAGTCCGTTCGGGTATGTATCATTTCAACCCATAGTGATTTCTAATCTACAAGGAACTTGCAGTGTGATAAATAGATATAAATGAACTGTTAACAAAATATATAAATAACAGATGATATGACATGAAATTTAACAGGTTTAACATCATATATAAAAAAATCACATGGTAGTTATAACATCATATTTAATTCTACACATTCAGTTGTTGTTGTTTCACAACTGCATAAGTATAAATGTCGTGTGAGCTTTACTCACCTTTTTGTGCTGGAGATTGCAATACAAATGACACAACGGATTCCAGAAAGCACAATGACACAACAATAGGCTCAAGTGGGAAGATATCTAAGCTTAGAACTTGTGTTACAACCCAAAACAAAACAAAATAAAATTACAATTCAATACAACATTGAATAGGAATAACTTTGAAATAAAAAGAGATACGAATACACAGTCTTTTGCCTTGACTTCTGCACTTGCTAGCACGGCTTAGGGAATGTTTTGGATCAGGTTTGGACATACTTTGGTTCAGGTTTGGGTCCTATAAGGCATGGCTACAAGGTATTGAAGTGGTGGAGGAGTTACTATGCATGAATATGAAGAGGCTTATACAAATAGTCGGTTTTTGGTTCATTTTGGGCTAGGTTACATGGATCTATGGCTCGGCTATGGCATGTTTCAGATCTGGACAGAGGATGAAGGTGATGGTTAGGGGTGTGTCAAGGTGGTGGTGGAGCAATAGGAGGTGGCCAAGGTCATCTAAGGTGATGGTGATGAAGACTAGTTGGCTAGACATGCTTTTTAAGGAGTTTTAACATAGTTTTTCTGGATTTTGCATCATGGGATGGTCGTGGCACTTGCTAGTTAGTATAGGAAGGGTTTTGGCCGTGTATGATGTGGGGAAGGAAGTGGTGGTGGTCGGTGGAGGAGATGGTGGAGGTGTTAGGCCAAACAAAGCAAGAGAGGCAAGGCAAAAATCAAGCAAAACAAAGAAGAAGTAGTAGAAAAGCGAGAGGAGGAAGAGAGGCCATTGCTTATTTTTCTTTGCTCAGATCTGAAATGGATTTGTATTGTTGATGGAATGAGAAACTTTCACGTGAATAAGCAAAAGAAAAGGAACGGCTACAATAAATTGATGCACTGATTGAAAAAGAAACGGTAAAAGAAACGGTGAAACGACTTTACGTTTCTTAGCTTTTAAAACCTTCCATACTTCCTTTTCTTTTAAATCAAGTAAAAAAAAATAAACTTCAGCAAGTACATCTAAAACCGAAACAAAGTGAAATAAAATAAATATATATAATTAAATTTAAAGAAAATATAAAAAGAATTAAGGAAATTGCTTAAAAATTGAAAACAGGGTTCAAAAATTACAATTAAAACATCAATGGCTTTGGAAAAAGATCTACTTCATTTTAAAAATATTCTAATGCAAAATTTTGAAATAAAATAATTTATTTATCATTTCTAAAATAAAATAAATAATTAAATTGGAGAAAAATAGAAAATAACTAAAGAAAATGTTAAAAAAAATTGAAAACAGGGCATGGAAATTACAAGAAAAATACTACTAGCTCTAGAAAAATTCCTAGCTCACTTCAAAAATATTAAAAGACAAAAACATACATAAAAGAACATATCAATACATATTACAATAAAATATGACAAAGAAAAATAAAATTTATACTATTTAAAATAATAAAATTGCAGAATAAACAAATTGCAGTCAATATTGAAATATACATAACTTTCACAATTTAAATCCGTTTCCAACGAAACAAAAGCAGTGTTCTTAAAATTTTATGTACTTTCATAATAAAAGATAAAATTTAAATTTTCAAACTTTTAAAATTTTAAATTAAAAGTCAAAGTTTGACTATTTTGACCAAAAATTCACTTTTTGGAAAATATTCTTTTTAGTCATGCTTTGGAATGATAATTCATATCAAAACTAAATTTTATCATTCAAAATAAATAAAATAAGTTTTTAAATCAAAAATTTGATAATAAAAAAATTAAAATATACAAAAAATTTAAATCACAAAATACAGGGTTGTTACACTCTCCCCCACTCAAAACTTTTCGTCCCCGAAAAGGAATGAGGTACGGGAAAGCACAGAAAAAGATAGAGTGAAACAAGATTAGGACAAGATGACAAGGAGATTGAAATTATACACGATGGCTATTGTTATAGGTAAGTTTTACAATGTGGAGATGATCTTTCAAAGATTCTCCAAAATTAAGAACAGAAGCACGAAAAGGTGGATTCAAAATAATTGCCAAAGATCTATCAAAGATTATAGAAAGATGCCTATACCAATCTATAGCAAGATAAGGATGATAAGGACAACCAAAAGATAGTTTGGAAAACAAAATAAGGAAATAAATTTGAAAGCATGGAAATTTCACCTTAAATAGAGAATAAATCTTTTACACAAGTTAAATAAATCTTAACTATCTCAAATTTCATTATCTTATTATCCAATCATCTAAAATTAACAATTTTTAAAACCATGGGTTTGAAAAATAATCATTTATTACACTCACAATGTACTTAATAAATTTTATTCTTCTTTGTTCCTAATTAAAATTAAATTTATTCCTTTCAATATATTTATTACTTATGTTAAATATACTTACACTTATTATAACTGCTTTGTTTTATTCTTAGTTCCTTTAATATTTTTTTTTAATTTTAAGTTATTCAATTACCCTTTATTATATTTACCACTGTTAATCATTTTATAATTAAAATTTAAGTGTATAACATTTATTATAACTACTCAAATTTTATTTATAAAATCTTTTGTATTGTATATTATCCAATTACATTGTTAACTTCTGAAATTAAGGTAAGTTATATTGGAGTGCAATTGAGTATTATACAAATAAAACTTTCCAATTCAATTATCTCAAGTTTAAATCATTTATTCAAAAAATTCGATTTTCTTTTTTTTAATTGAAATTATTCTTTAAAAATAAAATTTAAGAATTAGATTTTCGATTTCTTCAAACCATGTAGAGATAAGTAATAATACATAATATGTCAAATCAAATTTCAATCATATATCTATATCTATATATATATCTATATATATATATATATATATCTATATATATATATATATATATATCTATATATATATATATATATATTAAAATCAAGTCATATTTTAGAAAATTCAAACCAAATTAAATTCCCAAAACAAAGCTGTAGCAAGACTACAGAACAGTCTCTTCACTTCAAACTCGAAAATGAACGTCAATGATGCTGCAGTCATCACCGAAGTTATTTTCCAGCGACAAAGAGAAGAGCACTAATGTTAAACTTAAAATTCTTTGGAAACAAATTTCTATTCAAAAATACTTTAAATAATATAACCTTTTAAAACTTTAAACACAAGGTTTGAAACCATCGGAAATTAAATTCTCAAATTTCTTGTTCTAAATTCATTTTAGTTCCCAAATCAATTTATAAACAATATCTATAAATTCATTTATAGAACAATAAATGATAAATTAAGTATTATCATTTCAAACAATCAATTTAAATCAGTTTATTATGTTCCATAAATTTACTTATATATCAAAATTTATTTCATTAACCAAATTTCAAAATAATATTGTGTCAGTTTGTTCTGTCAGAGTGTTTTAGAAATCCTATCGATAGCGTTGATCAGACGAATCGATTAGAAACCCAACTCAACATCAACAACTCAAACAATACAATATATAAACAAAACATAGATTTACAAGTACAATTCAAAATGTTTGAAAATAGGTTGGAAATAAAAGACAAGATGACTAAATAACAAAATAGGGAGGTGGATAAGCTTAAAGAAATCACGGGCAACATTTACCGGGTCAACCGTGGCTTAAAGAATAAGATCAATGTGGATTTTTCTAGGCTAAATATACATTCGATCTCAATAGATAAAGTTTGGAATAACAAAAGATATTAGCATCTAAACCAAGGATAGATATAAATCTCTGGTGAATCGATGCTAATTGTAAAGGAGTTTCACCCTTTTACAATTCAATTTTTGAGATTGGCGGGACTGCCAACTCACTAAAAAGATCATTAGAAGCGGAGTTATGGAATACTCCAGGGTCAAAAGAAGATGAATAGTGAGGGATACAAATGGATCTTGGAACCATAGGGAATGTTCCAAAATTCAAAGGAATTGAGTCAAAAGGAAGAGATTCAAACTCGAATGAAAGTGGTTCTGTAAATACATTCACTCCATATGCTGAGTTTTTCCTAGAGCTACCAAAGCTCTGATACCAACTGTAACAACCAGGTATTTTCAACCATTCGCATCCATTATAAGTGTATAGGTAGACACTCATGCCGGAATTGAATTGCTCAAAATACCGCGTTGTAAATAAAAATTTGGCAAATCTCAGAATATACAGTAAATAAAAAATCACAGATCACAAACACAGAGTAATAATAATGCAGCGGAAGTAAAAGAGATAGTAGTTTATGAAGCTACTATATAAATATATCAGAGTTGCATAAGATACAACAAAAGAAATAAAGTACAACAGAAGTTTCAATATGATAACCAAGTACAAGATGAATAGAACAACCGAACTGAAATGGATAAGACTACATAAGCAGATAATCTCCAGCGATTCAAATCTCCAGAAGTGAAATCCAAATCTATGAACAACTCAGGCTGACCCGAGCGTAAATAAAAATACAAACACTCGAGTCAGGACATACATACTTATACACTGTAAACCAACTCAAGTGAATTGTAGTAAAGGTACAGGTAACTTAGAAGATGCTTGGGACCGCCCATCCTCTAAGGATCCGTTAAACTATTTACTATGTAGTAATATACGCTATATACAGTAGTGTCTAATCAGTAAAGTATAATCATATAGAAAACAGCGTTAAGGGTATGGTGAACCTTAACGCGGTCGGATCTTTAAAACCAAAATCGTAGTGGGCTCGATATAAGGAGATGACACGGCACGCGAGGCAATGCCAGGGTGGATACACCGTTTGCACTCCCGGACCGGTGGTGACGGCAAGCTAGCAGCTTCCGCCCACCTCGAACAATACCCCCGAATCAAAGTGGCGCCACATATCGAATCACAAAAGTAATAGAATGGTTTCCGATGGAGCATGCTCGATGAAAGGGTGCGACCCTTTGTGTAGCCCGGTATAGCTCATGTTTTAGTCATTTATGCCAACTCACGGGAGTTGGGTCCACGTAATATACCTCGAGAACGTCGCCACCATCCTGCTTCATTCTGGAATCTCCGCCGCGTACACAGTTGTTAAAGTGGTTTTCGGTATTGGCCGGCTATAAGACAATATCCAATCCCGGTCTCTTTAACAACCAATCGTTATTATTAACCGTAGTTATAACTTTAAAACAATATTTTATACTTCAAAAATAAAATGTCGTTTCAACCCAAATCTTTATCAAAATAAAGATTAAATCATTTCCAAACCATTTCAATATATCATCATACCATATCTTTCAATTCAAATAGTTATCAAAATAAATATCAAGTCATTTCTAACCATTTCAATATTTTAAATTATCATATCCTTTAAAAAATTCCTTTCAAATCATTTTAATACATCAAAATATCATAACCTTTCAAAGCTTCATTTTTCAAATCCTTTAATATCAAAATATCATATCTTTCAAAACTTCGTTTCAAATCATTTTAATATATCAAAATATCATATCTTTCAGTACCACATTTCAAATCATTTTAACATATCAAAATATCATATCTTTTCGAAACCACATTTCAAATCATTTTAATATATCAAAATACCATATCTTTTCGAAACCACATTTCAAATCATTTTAATATATCAAAATACCATATCTTTTCGAAACCACATTTCAAATCATTATTCATTTTATTCAATTTAAAATACCATTTCAATTCATATTTCAAAATAGTTTATATTCCAAACAAAATCATTTTTAATCATAAAAATGAAGTTATTATGTTAAAAATTAAATTATTAAATTTCCAAAATTTTCAACTTCCAAAGTTCATTTATTCAATTACGTTTATCAAAACAGTGAAATTTCACTTTTCGCAACATTTAGAAAATGCTACGGAAAGTTACATTCAAAATAGTTCAATTTAACAAAAGACAACATTTCAAAATTTTGTAATAGGGTTTACTTAAATTCCAAATAAATTTAGTTAAATTCAAAAATTATAGCACTTACAAAATTGCTATAATAGTTTTTAATTCAATTTAGCTTTTTAGTTCATTATCATCAACTATAGCATTTACAAATACTGTAATATCATTTACATTGTAATTAATAGCATTTCAAAAATGCAGTCAATTAACTCCAAATATTCAATATAATTTCTCAACCAATTATATTTTTATTTAAAACATTTTTAACTCATAAAATCAAACATTTTCACGTTTATAAACATCATTTAATTTTCCTCAAGTTCATGATTTTATAAAGTTAAATTTCAATTCAAAAATCAAGATTTAATAATAATTCACTTATTAAATTGCTATGTTCAATTTTAAATTCCTTGCATTGAATTTCAACTTAACACTTAAGTTCAAATTCTCAAATATAACTTAGTTTTATTTTTATTTGCTTAACTAAAAGTTCACTTTTAAGTCAATTTCATAAATTTCCAATTTTAGTTATATTTCAAAATTTCAACTTAAATATTCATTCATTTCACATTAAACTTTATCAAAAATCATTAACATGATATAAAATCACTTTAAATTAATTTAAATTCAAAATATCATAAATTTATCATATTTTCAAAGTTAATTTAAATTCCATTAAAAATTAAATCAAAATTTTCAAAATAACTTACATTCATATTTTCTAACTTTTCCATAATTTATTTAACTTATAGATTTCCAGAAAATAAATAATACTTTACAAAAGTTATATTTTTATTAAATTTCAAATCAAATATTATAATAATTAAATTTCTAAAATATTTTAAAAATTTTAGTAAAACATATTTTAACTACGGGCCTGTATATAATTTTCTACGCTAGTTAAAGTGATACGGGTAATATATCATTTCAACCCGTAATTTACAAAGAAAATCCGGGTTTTATCATTTCAAACCCGCAATCCCAAGTTAAAATAAATTAAATAAAAACCGTCCAAGCCTATCATTTCGGCCCATAACGATTTTTCCCTATTCTAAAGTCCGTTCGGGTATGTATCATTTCAACCCATAGTGATTTCTAATCTACAAGGAACTTGCAGTGTGATAAATAGATATAAATGAACTGTTAACAAAATATATAAATAACAGATGATATGACATGAAATTTAACAGGTTTAACATCATATATAAAAAAATCACATGGTAGTTATAACATCATATTTAATTCTACACATTCAGTTGTTGTTGTTTCACAACTGCATAAGTATAAATGTCGTGTGAGCTTTACTCACCTTTTTTTGCTGGAGATTGCAATACAAATGACACAACGGATTCCAGAAAGCACAATGACACAACAATAGGCTCAAGTGGGAAGATATCTAAGTTTAGAACTTGTGTTACAACCCAAAACAAAACAAAATAAAATTACAATTCAATACAACATTGAATAGGAATAACTTTGAAATAAAAAGAGATACGAATACACGGTCTTTTGCCTTGCCTTCTACACTTGCTAGCATGGCTTAGGGAATGTTTTGGATCAGGTTTGGACATACTTTGGTTCAGGTTTGGGTCCTATAAGGCATGGCTACAAGGTATTGAAGTGGTGGAGGAGTTACTATGCATGAATATGAAGAGGCTTATACAAATAGTCGGTTTTTGGTTCATTTTGGGCTAGGTTACATGGATCTATGGCTCGGCTATGACATGTTTTAGATCTGGACAGAGGATGAAGGTGATGGTTAGGGGTGTGTCAAGGTGGTGGTGGAGCAATAGGAGGTGGCCAAGGTCATCTAAGGTGATGGTGATGAAGACTAGTTGGCTAGACATGCTTTTAAGGAGTTTTAACATAGTTTTTGTGGATTTTGCATCATGGGATGGTCGTGGCACTTGCTGGTTAGTGGAGGAAGGGTTTTGGTTGTGTGTGATGTGGGGAAGGAAGTGGTGGTGGTCGGTGGAGGATATGGTGGAGGTGTTAGGCCAAACAAAGCAAGAGAGGCAAGGCAAAAATCAAGCAAAACAAAGAAGAAGTAGTAGAAAAGCGAGAGGAGGAAGAGAGGCCATTGCTTATTTTTCTTTGCTCAGATCTAAAATGGATGTGTATTATTGATGGAATGAGAAACTTTCACGTGAATAAGCAAAAGAAAAGGAACGGCTACAATAAATTGATGCACTGATTGAAAAAGAAACGGTAAAAGAAACGGTGAAACGACTTTACGTTTCTTAGCTTTTAAAACCTTCCATACTTCTTTTTCTTTTAAATCAAGTAAAACAAAATAAACTTCAGCAAGTACATCTAAAACCGAAACAAAGTGAAATAACATAAAAATATATAATTAAATTTAGGGGTTTTTTGGCTCAAGGAAAAAGTTAGCGAAAAATTTAGTTTCAGAGACAAGAAGTTTGTTTTTTAGGCTGAAGGACGCTTTTTAGTGTAAATCAGAGAATGATAGTTGTAACTATCATTTTCAGTTTACACTAAAAATTGTTCTTCAGACTAAAAAGCAAACTTGTTGTCCCTGAGACTAAATTTTTTTGTAACTTCTTCTTTGTGCCTATTTACCTGTTAAATTTAAAGAAAATATAAAAAGAATTAAGGAAATTGCTTAAAATTGAAAACAGGGTTCAAAAATTACAATTAAAACATCAATGGCTTTGGTAAAATATCTACTTCATTTTAAAAATATTCTAAAGAAAAATTTTGAAATAAAATAATTTATTTATCATTTCTAAAATAAAATAAATAATTAAATTGGAGAAAAATAGAAAAGAACTAAAGAAAATGTTAAAAAAAAATTGAAAATAGGGCATGGAAATTACAAGAAAATACTACTAGCTCTAGAAAAATCCTACCTCACTTCAAAAATATTAAAAGACAAAAACATACATAAAAGAACATATCAATACATATTACAATAAAATATGAAAAAGAAAAATAAAATTTATACTATTTAAAATAATAAAATTGCAGAATAAACAAATTGCACTCAATATTGAAATATACATAACTTTCACAATTTAAATCTGTTTCCAACGAAACAAAAAGCAGTGTTCTTAGAATTTTATGTACTTTCATAATAAAAGATAAAATTTAAATTTTCAAACCTTTAAAATTTTAAATTGAAAGTCAAAGTTTGACTATTTTGACCAAAAATTCACTTTTTGGAAAATATTCTTTTTAGTCATGCTTTGGAATGATAATTAATATCAAAACTAAAGTTTATCATTCAAAACAAATAAAATAAGTTTTTAAATCAAAAGTTTAATAATAAAAAAAATTAAAATATACAAAAAAAATAAATCACAAAATACATGGTTGTTACATAGCTTCTTAATTAAGATGGACTATCTTTCCATTTTATGATGTAAATTTCAAATAAGAAATGTAATGCAGCTTGTTCAGAGGCAGAAACTTATGGGCCTTTCGACTAGTGAAGAAATGCAGAAAGAAGAATTACTCAATAAATTTATGGCTTAGGTCAGTTTACTCTTTTTATCATTCTTCTTCTTCTTTTTTAATCCTTTTTTCTTCCTCCTTTTGTATTACACTGATACTTTTTATTTATTGTTTATAATATATGCTCAAGAAATTTATGGTTGATGTTTCTAACTTCCAAATTTGATGAGTATATGTTTCAAGTCAAAGTAGACTAAGATACATCTAAAACTACATGTAAATTTTCGGGTGAACATTACAAAATTCAAATGGGAGAAATTTTGAATTTTTTTAATTTTAATATAAAGTTTATCATTAACAAATCTTCTGAATGTATCTAGAAGCATCCTGCTTTTTAAACATTATTTTTTGATACCTATAACCACAAGACATTTGAATAGGAAAGCTAATTATAAAGATCACGAGTCTATTTGTTGCTTATCACAAACCAAATTACACAGGATAAAGCAGAAATACAAATGTCGTACATATTACCACAAAAGATATATCATGTTTCAGTAACAAATATCATCACAACCATTGCATTTATTTTATAATTTTGGCATTGCGGGCGTTTCTTTTGCTACGAAGCCTGTTGTTCTTTCGTAGTTTGAAGCCACCACGATTTTTAGGACCATTCATAATTTGGGAAAGTTTGGCAGACATAGCACAACTGATTGCACTTGCTGTAGGTTTTGCCATTGCCCCAACTTTAGCCGCAATGTTGTTTGCTCTATTTTTCATCCCAATTTCTACGGAAAACGAGAGGTAGATCATTTGAGAGATTATTAGGAATACTACTAGTACTAAGCCTTTGCTGGCTTTCATTTTTGTTTGTGTTTCTTCTGTTTTTGAGCGAGAATGTCATGTATTTATAGGAACTTTCTGGGTTTTATATTTGGTTAATACTGTAAAATAAATGTTATTATCACGTTCGAAGGGTAAAGATGCTCAGCCGCCATTAGGCAAAATAAAAATAAATCCGAGCATGATTGTTTTTTCTTTTCATCCTTCAAGGTGACGTTCTCAACAAAACTAACAAGATTGGCTCAAGTAATTCATGAATCTCCGGTGTTTACACTTAAAGCCAGTGTCAGTGTCACTAAATGAATCAAACCGCCGTCAACGTGGCTAAGAGATGATTGATTTAAGCTAGAAGTCGACGAAGAAAATAAATTTTAAAATGCGAATTTTATCATTGTACAAAAGTTAACATGTGTAATCAAGGAGCAACTTCAATAAGTTAACAATTTTAACATGTATCTTGAGGTACTTGTTAACATTTAGCTTTTTATTTTACTGTTCAGCCGTTTAATATTTACTGGGTACAAAAGAAAAAATATATAGTTTTAATTCATAATTGTATTTGCGTCCAATGATGAAAACTTAATAAATATATAACACATCAACTAATAGCCAAAGCTAAACTTAATAAATATATAACACATCAACTAATAGCCAAAGCTTCGCACGATACATATACAAACAGTAGCATAAAAAAGCACATGATCAAATCATACTTATTCTTTGAGATACCCCTGAAAGTGCGGTGTGTATACAATTATATGTGCTAATATAGTACACACGGATCGTGTAATATGGACTTATGATATAAATGCGGAAATAGATGATAATAGCATAGTAAATAAAAATAGAAAAATCACACCAGAGATTTTTATACTGGTTCGGAGCACAGTCCTACGTCCAGTCCTAGACTTCTATCTGGATTTTCACTATTAACTACCTCGCTTCACCCGGAGGAACATGTTTACAATACCCGAGCAAACTAACGCGATTTCACGCCTCTAATACACTGAGGACTTCAACACTTGCCTCTTACAACACAGAGGACTTCAACAAAAGAACAAATACAATTGTTATTGACAACTTATGCTCTTGAAAACACGGATTTGTCACTAGTAGTACACCCTTCCTATAATCTTATCCTCAAAGTATTGAATGATGTTTTGAAAAGATTAAGGAAAGTATATTACTTATTGAATCAAAAGACATGAAATAGTTTCAATGATTCAATAAATAATTGAGAGCTTTTAGAATGCAGGAGTATGTAGAAAGTAAGATCAGAGATTAGAGTAAAAAGCATATACAATCATGTTTTCATATATCTTGAATCAATGATTTAGATGAGTATATATAGAGAAAAATAGTTGTAACTCTTTGTGAACAGTTGCCATTAATAGATATGATTATTTGATGAAAGGTAAGAGATGCAACCATTGGAGAAAGAAGTGTCTTTTGAAAAAGGTTGCTCTCTGTTTAAAAACGGTCGACAGGTCAAAAAATGACCAGTAGACAGGAATTTGAATATATATATACGTTATGTTCACTTGTGCACATTATCTGTGCATTCTGGGCAAAAACGGTCGACCACCTGGTTTTGACCGGTCGACCGGTTTTGTCCAGACTGCACAGTTAATGTGCACTCATATATATTTATATATATATTCGAAGATTAAAGGCATAAGATTATTTGAGGATAGATTTTAACATAAATAATCATTACTAACATACAAAATAATCAACATCTAATCATATGGAGCTCTTTGTGTCTGAATAACTTCTTTTTGTCGATCAGGGCTTATCCCTTTGTCAGAAATCAAAACTCTATAAAAATCTTGACTCAACATTCTCCCCCTTTTTGATTGATGACAACATATTTATGAATCTCCCCCTGTATAAGATATCCCCCTGAGATTGTGTCCTACATTTTTACTGTTAGCACAATTTTCTCCCCCTTTGTCATCGACAAAAAGGAGTTGTTTAAATGGAGGATGTAAAAGAGATTATAAGCAACATAAAACTACTACCATAGATCAAGAGTAACATTCACACAAGATGATAATACACACAAGTCTAATACGAATTAAAACACGACACTATTTAGTACAAGTGCCAGATAATATCTTTAAAGCTCCACCTAAGTATAACATCTCCCCCTAAGTATAATATCTCCCTCTATTTATATGCATATGAATTTCTCCCCCTTTGTCATTATCAAAAAGAATGGGGAAATATATAAAATTATATAAAATATCTTGTATATAACGAGATAAACTCATTATTAATTATGAAGGAAAAGTAAAATAAATTTTACCATATTTACCGAAGTCCATATTTTATTGTAAGCACGTAATTCTATTAAACATATGGAACATTCTTTGAAATTCCAAAATCTATCATTTTCCTTTTGTTTCTCTGAGTACCTGCAAAAATAATAATAATTTTCGGTACCCACTTACTATGTTAGGGTCCAGGGGGGTTAGGTCTTTGGAAACCATACCCATTTGGGTGTGGTTGAACCTTTATAAATATAATTTTCATTACAAATTACATTCTTATAATAGTTGCTAATATAAAGTTTTTTATCATTATCAATCATATTAGCTGGAATCCATATCTTAATACTATTAGTCATTAGCTTAGTACTTGAAGAATAATTTCTATCATTTTTAAACAAAGTACTATTATGACTATAACTGGTTTTAAAACTATCTTGATTACTAGTACTAGCACTAAAGTTAGTATACATGAATGCATATCTAGTACTATTTTTACTTTTAGCTTGTTTATAGCCTACACCACTTCTATCATTGTGAGCTTTTGAATTCTTAACATAACCTAATCCCTTCTTATTTGAAGCAGGTTGAGAATTTTCAATAATCCTGCATAAATTTTCTCTCCCTTTATTAAAATTGGAAATATTTTTAGTAATGTCATCAAGCTTAGTTTTGAGACTAGTGTTATCTAACTCAACAATTTTAATTTTTGTTTTTAACTCATGATTTTCAAAAGCTAGAGCATTATTCTTTTCTTTTTGAGCTTCTATTTCTTGACTTAATAGAGCGAGTTGAGAATTGTCTGAATCTTGAATTTTCTCAAGTTCTTCTTCTAATATTCTCTTCTCGTCTTTAAGCATATCTCTTTCGAATTCTGCTTTCTTCTGATTTTCCAGAGCTTCCTTATATTTTCTTTTGAGACTTTTTAAAGTGTCTAGAAGTTCTGAATTTATTTCTATCATATCATCAAAAGTTAGATCGCTAACCTCGTTATCTTTTGCCATGAAGCATTTGTTTGTTTGCTCCTTTGGTTGTTCTTTATTGCTCTTCCTCTTCTTATTGCCTTGACTAGATCTCTTTGTAGCCATTTATTCTAGGATGTTGTTACGATCTCTAGAAAACCAGGCTCTGATACCAAATGAAAGTGCGGTGTGTATACAATTATATGTGCTAATATAGTACACACGGATCGTGTAATATGGACTTATGATATAAATGCGGAAATAGATGATAATAGCATAGTAAATAAAAATAGAAAAATCACACCAGAGATTTTTATACTGGTTCGGAGCACAGTCCTACGTCCAGTCCTAGACTTCTATCTGGATTTTCACTATTAACTACCTCGCTTCACCCGGAGGAACAGGTTTACAATACCTGAGTAAACTAACGGGATTTCAGGCCTCTAATATACTGAGGACTTCAACACTTGCCTCTTACAACACAGAGGACTTCAACAAAAGAACAAATACAATTGTTGTTGACAACTTGTGCTCTTGAAAACACGGATTTGTCACTAGTAGTACACCCTTCCTATAATCTTATCCTCAAAGTATGCGAATGATGTTTTGAAAAGATTAAGGAAAGTATATTACTTATTGAATCAAAAGATATGAAATAGTTTCAATGATTCAATAAATAATTGAGAGCTTTTAGAATGCAGGAGTATGTAGAAAGTAAGATCAGAGATTAGAGTAAAAAGCATATACAATCATGTTTTCATGTATCTTGAATCAATGATTTAGATGAGTATATATAGAGAAAAATAGTTGTAACTCTTTGTGAACAGTTGCCATTAATAGATATGATTATTTGATGAAAGGTAAGAGATGCAACCATTGGAGAAAGAAGTGTCTTTTGAAAAAGGTTGCTCTCTGTTTAAAAACGGTCGACAAGTCAAAAAATGACCAATAGACAGGAATTTGAATATATATATACGTTATGTTCACTTGTGCACATTATCTGTGCATTCTGGGCAAAAATGGTCGACCACCTGGTTTTGACCGGTCGACCGGTTTTGTCCAGACTGCACAGTTAATGTGCACTCATATATATTTATATATATATTCGAAGATTAAAGGCATAAGATTATTTGAGGATAGATTTTAACATAAATAATCATTACTAACATACAAAATAATCAACCTCTAATCATATGGAGCTCTTTGTGTCTGAATAACTTCTTTTTGTCGATCACGGCTTATCCCTTTGTCAGAAATCAAAACTCTATAAAAATCTTGACTCAACAACCCCTGGTTGACACACCACTACGGTAGCCACTATCTTCCATTTTTCTTGATTTAGATTTGGATTTGATTTGTGAAACTAAATTGCTCGATTTTTTATTAGTTTCAACAAATAGCTCATTAGTTTCAACAAATGGCTCTCCATTAATTAAGACTTCTTCCCCTTTTAAGTAGTTCAAATTTATTTTCCCTTTTTTCTTCTTTGTAGTAGACCCAGAATTTTCCAAGTCATTCATATTAACATCTAATGCGTCCATATCATTGCCATTTTTCTTCTCAGGAATTATCATTACATTTTGATCACTAATTTCTTGCACACTTGAACACTTGCATACACTTGTTTTAACAATTTCTGTTTCTTTATGTTAACTTTGCAGGCTTATTTGGAAGGAAGCAAGGTCCTTAGTACGCAACTAGATCAGATCTTGCATGTTGGAACTCTGTAATATTTGTACTCTGTAATATTTGGAAGGATTGCTTTAATGTTTGTACTCTGTAATATTTGTACACTTATTAAATTGACATTATTTTCTGTTTCTCTGTGTTAACTTGGCTGCATGCTTATGTTTTATTCAATGGTTATGCACTTGCTTTAATGTTTGTACACTAATGAAAAATATATCATGTGAAAAGAATTTAAAATGTAATATATAGGCATAGCTCTTGAAAAGTGTATCGACGATTTTTATAGCGGCATATATGAGCTGTAAAAGAATTTATCAATACTATAACATGTTGATTTAATAGCGTGAAATGACCGCTATTGAATGAATATTTTATAGCGACAAAATGGTGTTATAAAGATTTTCAGTTCCGTTGAGATATAGCTATATTATAGCGGCTATAATGAGCTATTGAATTAACGTACCATAGCGACGAATTTGCATTTTAAAACTAAGCTCAACCATAGCGGCATATTTTGTGTTATAAACATTCAATAGTTTTTTATAACATGTCGATATACAGCGCTTATCAAACCGTTATGGTTGTGATTAATAGCGGCTATATGCCGCTATAAAAGACACTTTTTGTTGTAGTGTATTGTAAAATTCATGTTAGTTCAGTAGTTGCATTTCATCATCGACTTAAGTGCTTAACTTTCACTACCTGAGTCTATTAGTTACTATTCTCTGAGCCTTGGCTGCAACTGGTTTTTAGCATTTTAACTAACAACTTACTCTACACTTCATCTTCGAAGGCAGTAGTTGCTTTTACTCAATATCGAGACAATATCCTTTTAGTCTACGACATTTAGCTTCAACCGGTTTTTTCTCAACCATTAAGCCATAAACTTCAGCCAACAATTCTGTTCAGTCCTACATTCAATTCTGTTCAATTTCACACGTTCTCTAGCATGTTGAGTATCATTTCATACTCAAACCATGCACGTTACAGAGTTCTACACTGGGTTTTCTCTATGTCTACAATAAATCTGCTCACCTAATTGAATAATTTGTTCAGCATTCACACTTGGTGTCGTTGACGATGACATTTCTCAGCTATGAACATGATATATAGTGGAATTTAGAGAAATGTATCTAACTTGTTTGACTTAATTGGATGGGGCAGAAATTTATCTAGTTTAAGACTTGAATTTGTAACTATTTCTTTACCCAGATCTCCTTTTCTTCTTTAATAATCTTAAAATTATACCTAAGTACTTTAGAGGCTAAGCCAAACAAAGCCAAGGTTCTTCACCGCCTTCATGGATTATTCTTCCTATCTCTCCTAAAGAAACCACATTTTCTAGCATAATTTTCATAAATATGCAACCAAGGAATCTGCAACTCATGGAGCATTTATAAGTGTATCATCCAGCTTAGAGAAAACAGATTCAAATTTGTACAAAGGATACATGCATGTTGCAAATCATTGCATGACTATTGATGTATAGATTATCTAACATTGAAGCCAAGTGTAATATAATTTAATCAGTTCATCATCAACTTTTATGCTCTTACATTTGAAATTGTCTGCTATAAAAAGCAAAGAAAAATTTAACAAAACAACCATTGTCCGGATATTTTTTCTTAATAGATGAAAAATAAAGAAAAAAGTTCATTAAATTTTTATAAAATGTCCGGATATTTTAAATCATTACAGTGCAGCAGAAGTACAATCACAACACTAACCTATAATATTCATTAAGGTACATTAAAAATTATAATGTAACACGTTAGGTATCCTTCTATAAAATAGTAATTAGCAAGCAACAACGTAGCTTGTACACTATAAAGGGACATATTTTCTTCATCTTCTGGACAATAAATTGTGTTATTGCTAAGAAAACTTATTTGAAAGCATAGTGATTAGCGGATAGATAGAAAAAATAAAATAGATGTACTATATTGAATGAAATGAAGCATATCACACACAGATATTTGAAGAACTATACATATAATAAATTTTGGATAAAACGTTCGAGGAATCATTAAATAAACATCTACCAATGGAAGAACCAAATTTGAACTTAAATTGATTATGGTATTTTCTTTTAATTTTTATTCATATATTTCCATGTTTCTCAATAAAGGATCGCCTCTCAAATAGAAGACATCCCAAAATCACACATTCAACATTTATCTATGCTAATTCTGGTGTACTTTCTATTTCCATAGATCATGAGATTGGCTCTCATCATTGTTGCTTGTCACGTAATGGAAGTTGCATCTTCAACTATAGATGACATGCCATCTGTTACCAGAATTTGGGCACTCTTTTTTTTTGAATGAGGGTGGTTCACCACCTGTAGCACACAAATTTATATATTACTAATTATTCATCAAAAAAATATAGAAAAACTCATGTGAACTTAGAACTCAATGCTTAATAGAAAACAATAGTCATAGCCAACAGCTAAGAAGACGATGTGTGAACCAAGTTACATGTGCATAGTATGAGATACTAAAAAAGCTAAAGTTAACCAATGCAAATTGTTGCAATACTGAATATCTTCATAAAATGGATTTATATTATGAAGAAAAAAATTACATGGCTGCTGCTCCTTATCAAAAATGTGATGGAAAATAATATTTGCTCATTCAAAAGTGTAAACTTTCTCATAAAAGTTTGTGAGCAGTTTTCTATATTAGAATGCAGGCCCATCCAAAGGGTTAGGCAAGCGAGACTTTCGCATATGACAACACCACTTAAGATGGCTTTGGGGAAAAAAAATTCTAGCCGCCATTAAATATAATTGATTTAGTAAAGTAAAAGGACGGAAGAAGTCATAAATGAAAGTGAAGGGTAGAGGAAGTTAGAAATGAAAGTGTGGTGCATTGGTTTCTTGTTGATTTATGTTCTATCGGCTCAAGTTCAAGTCCTGGAATCACAATTCAATAATTTTACCTTATCCTCTTCAATTTTTTGAGATTCAGCTAGGACAACATATATGGTTGGGCCGTCCCTATTAGAATGGTACAACACGTGAAAAGATTAACATCTCAAAACTTTGTGTTCGCACATGTATAATTTATCCATATTGAGAGGGAAATATGCTATGTACAAAACAACTGAAACAAATCCAATTAAGGGAATGAACATCGAAAACTGCTGATGAATAGAATGGTAAAAGTAAGATTAAAACATAAGGTAGTAAAATCAACAATGAGTACAATGGAAAATTAATAGCTCAATACAATAGTCAGCGTGCAGTCTTATCGATATTTCAACACATAATCATCATCATCATCATGATTATTCAATGTGTGTGGTTATTGGGCCTATACTTTATATAAGAATTTTTTGAATCCAAAAATGAGGGCACCACAATCATTGAATGAACCTTATCACCTTCTACGTTGCAATGCTATAATAGAGTGAGCTGGTGCTTCTCTATGTGAAGTGTTTATATAATTAAACAAATCAAATTCAGCTACATGTCATTGCTAATATTTATATAGAATCATTTCCTTCATCAGCATTTGCTACAGACCTTAAATAGTAATTCAAGTTGGATGATGTTATTAGGATAAATTATATATGTTGCACTTTTTCTTAAGCTTCGATTGGCATTACTCTTTTTCATTGAAATGAGCTTGGAACTTTTACCATTCTCGTAATGTTCCTCCAATTCAACCCTTGTGTTTGCATAACCTTTGCCCTCAATAACAAAAAATTGTGTTTTCATAATTTTACATTCTTGCTAATAGAATTATGTACATGTCATTGCTTGAGCTTATTAAAAATATAGCATAACATCCGTTCATGAACTAGTTCAGCAATCCACTCTTTCAAGTAAATAAAAAAATGAATTTTTTCGATCGACTAAAGTGTGCTTTAAAATAGTATTTCAATCTATGGTCTCATGTAAATAATCAGTTGACTTGCCCAAACGGCTACTTGTTTAGATAAATGCTTGCATCACTTCCTATCAAACGAAACATATCGCTATATTACCTCATGATACATATCTGAATTGCGAATACTCTTATGAATTAAACACCAATGTGATTTCCTACTGTTTCCTCCTGACTGTTTTTGTTTTGAAATTATTGCGAGTATCATAAGTTTTTATTTTCAAAAATAACTTAGGCATATTTTATATAGAAATATATTATATCTAGAGGTTCAGAAAAATTCTTTCTATTTATATAAGTACTGTTTGTATAATGCAATCTCAAACATATATCTACCCAATATATATCTCTTTAACAAATAAAAATAAACACGTATTTGGTAAATCCATTTGGTTTCTTTACATACTATAATAACAAAAAATATGCAATTATTATAAAAGGGTTGCATGCACTGTTTCCAGAATTGAACCAAGCTGGAAGAACAGATGCATGATTTAGAGAAATATCAATAGCAGTTAATCCAAACGAAAGGAACGAAAACAATAGTCAAATAAGGAGAACAACAGCTGCCTACCAAAGATGGAAGCAATGAAAACAATATTCAAATAGCAAGGACAACAGCAGCGTACCTGAAAGGTAGGAAATTAAAAGGTTCAAAACGTTAACTTAAAAGAAAGTAGTAGCAATGCAAAGCCAAAGCAAAAGGTGTAATAAAAATGTAGAAGAAAGCAGCCACTAATTCCTATTGATAAGAATAAGTAGCAGACTTGCTGGAATCCATGGACATTCATAAAAAAAGGTTATATTACCTACGAAATTAGAATGTAGGAATAAAGGAAGAACTGCCTATTATTTGTATACTATATTAAGATTAATAATAAAGGAAACCAACACAATGATTTCTCAGCAATAGAAATGAAACTTAACACGCAGTGGAAATAATTTGAGGAAGAGAAGCGAAGATAGAGAACATAAACAAAAACCATAAACCAACAGCAAGCAAACAAATCGAAAGAGTACCTGAAAATAGAGCGAAGAGGACAGCAAGCAAGCAAACAAATTGAATGGCAGCAGCAGACCTGAAATGCAGCAAGTCAAATCAAAATAGCAGTCATAAAGTAAATCAAAAGGGATCATGTAATTTGCAGTAGGAATTGATGCTTACCTTAAACCGAAGATGACTCCTAGGAAGGCAGAAAGTTGAATGAGCAGGCGAACAACACCTATATAGGGGTAAGGAGAGGGGCGGTTTGTGACCCCTAAGACTCTCCATATTCGCGGGCGCCATTATTTTGGACGTTAGGTTTTAGGTGGAAGTGGAAGGGAAGAGGATTGAACTCGAGATGTTAAACAACGCATTTATGTGCACTAAGGGTATTTGTAAAAATCCAGAAACACACGGTTGAAATAGTTCATTGAATTATCATTGTTAATAATAGAGATGGAGGCAGAAAACTTTCTTTTCTCTCTCTTTAATTAAATTGATTGATTATATAAATGTCATTAATAAGCAACATGTATATATCATAAGCGTACGTATAAACAAATATATATATTATAGTGCAAATTTTGTAAGTGCAACATGATAGATGTTACCAATTAATGGCAAAGTGTAGAATATAAACAAAATTAAATGGATAGCTAATCATATAAAGGAAAAAATAGGAAATAATAAAGGGTAACAACGATGATTGAATCAATTTCCCATTTAGTAAACTTAATTAATGCAGCATATAAATGACAAAATATAGGCATCATAATATAAGGATATAAACAGATGAAAATATATGTATATGTATATGTATATATATATATATATATATATATTTTATTTCCCCATTTAAATTGTTTCCTCCTTTTGGAAAGAAATCTAATTATACTTTGACAATATGAATTACATGTAATAAATTTTATATATGCAAACATACCTATAAAATTAACCATGTGTATATAAGATTAAATCAAATCTTTCTACTTAATAAAAATTAGAGATTGATAGCAATCAATTCAAAAGTAGATTGTTTGCGCAAAAAATGGGCAAACACCTCAAAGTCGTACGATTTAGTTGATTATATGTTATTCTTAGCGATTTGGGTGATTTATGCCAATATGTAAAAAACAGGGACTAAACTGTAAAAGACACACAGACTTATAGTGGTTCGGCCAGAACGTGCCTACGTCCACTTTATATGTTATTCTCCTTTTTCTCTTCAGATTACAAGTACAAAGCTTTGATTACAAGAGTATTAAAGTTGTTTGAAAGTTCCTTCCGTGCTTGAGCTCTCAAACTTGTCTGCCATTGTTGTACCCCTGCCCCTCTATTTATAAAGTGAGGTTGGGGGCAGGGTCTTGGATGTTTATAGCTGCTGGCGGGCCTGGGCTGAAGCAATCTAGCCTGGCACATCTGGTTCGGCGGAGCTTGGTTCGGTCGTAGCTGGGATGGTTGGACCGGTGGTAGGTTGGTCCGGTGGTAGGTTGAGTGGAGTGTTGGTCCGATGGTTTACTTGGTAGTGGATGGAAAGGAGGTTGATTCGGTGGGAGGTGGAAAGGCCTCTGGTTCGGCATGTGGTGCCTTGGGTCTGATTCGGCAAGTAGCGAGGCGAGGTCTGGTTCGGTCATGGAGATGAGATGGTTTGGTGGAGGCTGAGGTTTGGCTCGGCAGTGGAGTTTTGGATTGGTAGGACGTTGGTCCGGTACCAAATGGTCCAGTACCGAATGGTTCGTTGGCCTTCTCTTCGTGCTGGTTCGGTAGCGAAGGAACATGGTTCGGCTTTGGTATGTGTACCGGATGAGCTTAGGTACCGGATGGAATGGAACGAATGAAGTGGGCGAACCCAGATGAAACAGATGCTTCTTGATCTCGACATATCCTGGGTGAGAATGAACACTTGCACTTGAATCATAAGTGAAATCCCAGACTTATATACGCTTTCTTGCTTCTTCTTGGTTCGGTCGTGGTGGAAACGCACACAACATTGATATTCCAGTTTTGACCAAAAATGGGATAACACTTTGCCCCCCAAAACATGCCTTGCGATAGGAAGACGTGTTTTTTAATGCCATGAGCTGGATGTTCATTTCCTGTTGATGTCCTTGCGGTAGGAAGGCGTGTTTTGTAATGCCATGAGCTGGATGTTCATATCCTGTTGACAACCTGTAAAGAGCTTGATATTTTATATGGCCCCAAATGACGACCGTTCGGGATCGAGCTATTTGGGATGAAGCGCGGCCGTTCATGGTCAAGCGCCTAACTTCAAATGACGACCGTTCGCGATCGAGTCATTTGAGGTGAAGTGCGACCGTTCGCGGTCAAACGTCTAAATCCATGCGACGATCGTTCGAGATCGAGTCATTTGCGGTGGAATGTGATCGTTCACGGTCAAGCGCTTTACTTCAAATGACGACCGTTCAGGATCGAGCCAATCGAGGTAAAGTGCGACCGAGCCCGGTCAGAGGGCGGTCCTCAAATGGCGACCGTTCGCGATCAAGCCACTTGGGGGGAAATGTGACCGTTCACGGCCGGTGCCGTTCACGACAAAAGATGAAATGGGACCGTTCGCGGTCAAGCGCCTTACTTCGGATGACGATCGTTCGAGATCGAGCCATTCATGGTAAGGTGCGACTGTTGGCGGTCAGGAGGTGGACCTCAAATGGCGACCTTTCGCGATCGAGCCATTTGTGGCGAGATGAGTTGTGCCGTTCGAGGCGAGTTGTGCCGTTCGAGGCGAGTTGTGACCGTTCGGGGTCGGGTGCCGTTCGAGGCGAATTGTGACCGTTCGAGGTCGGGTGCCGTTCGAGGCGAGTTGTGATCGTTCGAGGTCGGGTGCCGTTCGAGGCGAGTTGTGACCGTTCGAGGTCGGATGCCGTTCGAGGCGAGTTGTGACCGTTCGAGGTCGGGTGCCGTTCGAGGCGAGTTGTGACCGTTCGAGGTCGGATGCCGTTCGAGGCGAGTTGTGACCGTTCGAGGTCGGGTTGTGCCGTTCGAGGCGAGTTGTGACCATTCGAGGTCGGGTGCCATTCGAGAAGAATGAGTGTGCCCGGGGGGGACTTAATAATATCAGTGCCGGAGTTATTGTTTGGGGGAGTTTCCGAATCAAAGACTTCGGCAGTTCGCTGCCATGCAAGAGGTGCTCGTGGACCGTTCGCGATCCACGGGCATACAAGTAATTTTTCCATAGAATTGTAAATGTTAAAGCAATAATCGTATGAATCTTACAGCAGAAATGTCCAAACAGGAAGAATTTAAATGTTCAAATCAAAATCAAAGCAAAAAGCAGAATGAAGATGTCAAAGCGTAAACTCTTAGTATAACGCGGCTGGTAGTCATTCAGAGCAGGCCTATGGATCGTGCGCGATCGCTCACATGTGTAAATGATTTAACCGTGTTAGCAAG
This sequence comes from Allium cepa, assembly GCA_030765085.1. Classification (NCBI taxonomy): domain Eukaryota; kingdom Viridiplantae; phylum Streptophyta; class Magnoliopsida; order Asparagales; family Amaryllidaceae; genus Allium; species Allium cepa. The sequence goes on along the minus strand of CM060944.1, from coordinate 308,353,301 downwards.
AGGTTTACAACTTGTTCATCGTTATTTTAATCAAGCAATCAATGGATAATCAAACGATGCCCCGATCCAGGGTCACCTCTAGCCGATGTAGACGGTGGTCGCTCTGGCTCACCTGCTGGAGTTCGCCTCCTCACGTACTGAAGGAGCATACCATTCCTGATATGCCCTTTCACCTCGTCCTTCAAATGCCTACAATCATTAGTGTTATGACCGTTTAATTCATGGAATACACAAAACTTATCTGATTTTCTTTCGTCAGAGGTTGGATCCCTTCGCATTGGTCTACGATACAGAACCTGCCCCTTGGTATCCTGATAAATTCGTTCCAGACTCTCATTCAGCTCAGTGTGAGTGATGAATCGCGCCTCCCTCCTTTGCCGCTTTGACCTGTCCCCGTCATTCTCAGTCTTTCTTTTACCTCTGCTAGTTTCCACGCCTTTCTCAGGGGGGTTTCCGCTCTTGATTGCGTAAACGTCATCTTCTTCCTCTCTTTCTGCACTAGCATCTTCCAAACGCAGAAACTTTTCAGCCTCATGATAGAACTCTCCCAGATTCATAGGCGGGCCCTTGGTTAATGAATTCTTGGTACCATCAGCTATTCCAGATACAGCCGCCATCATGACCTTAGATGGATCTGGTCGATCCACTGATGCTGCCGCCACATTAAATCGCATTAGAAAGCTTCTCAAAGTCTCTCCAGTTTTCTGCTTCAAGGTTGCCAAAGTCATCACATTCTTGGGTCTCGCAATATGAACCCTGAATTGCCTCATGAATCTCTCAATTAAATCTGCCCACGTTCCTATGGAGCCGCTCTCCAGTTGCCTAAACCATAACGCTGCAATGTCCGTCAAATACAGTGGAAAGCACCGGGCCATGATCTCCTGTGATGCCCCCATCACTTCCATGTGCCTCATATACTTAGTAAGATGGACCGCAGGGTCTGTCCTCCCATCGTACATCTCTACTGATGGTAGCTTGAATTCTGGTGGGTTCCTAGCCATCCTAATCGTAGAAGAAAAGGGACTCCTGTTTACATCTTCCAAGTCTCTGTTTACTAAACCGCCTCTCATAGCTCTTCTAACCATCTCTGCTAATCTGTCATTGTCTCCAAGCTGTAGTCCTCGTTCACTGCCTTCGACCTGCCCCTCGAGTCCGCGGGAGTTTTCATGTGTATGCCTCCCTGGCTGAACGTTCATTCCTCTATTGCTACCAGCTGGCTCGGATGCCCCCATCTCTCTTCCCGGGGTCGGATCAACATGCTCTGCGTGAGTGCCCCCTAGCTCTGGTGCTACACCAGATGGTCCTGCTCCGTTCTGAACTCCAGTTGCTCCTTGGTTTTGTGCTCCAAGTTGCCCAATTTGCTGAAGCAAGTTCTGGATCATCTCTTCTTGTCTTCTCAACATAGCCTCCATCTCATCCCTGGTGATGAAGGCTGAAGCTTGGTTTGCTCTTGAGGAAGCCTCTTGACTCCTTTCCTGTTGACTCTGCTCTGGCCTTGGCCTTCTGCTTGATTGTCTCGCCATGACTCTTCCAATCTGAATCTCTAAACTCTCAAATTCAACTTCCAAGCGGTAGGTCCCTGAGTTCAATTCTCAGTGAAAGCGCCAAAAATGTTTGCGCAAAAAATGAGCAAACACCTCAAAGTCGTACGATTTAGTTGATTATATGTTGTTCTTAGCGATTTGGGTGATTTATGCCAATATGTAAAAAACAGGGACTAAACTGTAAAAGACACACAGACTTATAGTGGTTCGGCCAGAACGTGCCTACGTCCACTTTATATGTTATTCTCCTTTTTCTCTTCAGATTACAAGTACAAAGCTTTGATTACAAGAGTATTAAATTTGTTTGAAAGTTCCTTCCGTGCTTGTGCTCTCAAACTTGTCTGCCATTGTTGTACCCCTGCCCCTCTATTTATAGAGTGAGGTTAGGGGCAGAGGTCTTGGATGTTTATAGCTGCTGGCGGGCCTGGACTGAAGCAATCTAGCCTGGCACATCTGGTTCGGCGGAGCTTGGTTCGGTCGTAGCTGGGTTGGTTGGACCGGTGGTAGGTTGGTCCGGTGGTAGGTTGAGTGGAGTGTTGGTCCGGTGGTAGGTTGAGTGGAGTGTTGGTCCGGTGGTTTACTTGGTAGTGGATGGAAAGGAGGTTGATTCGGTGGGAGGTGAAAAGGCCTCTGGTTCGGCATGTGGTGCCTTGGGTCTGATTCGGCAAGTAGCGAGGCGAGGTCTGGTTCGGTCATGGAGATGAGATGGTTCGGTGGAGGCTAAGGTTTGGCTCGGCAGGGGAGTTTTGGATTGGTAGGACGTTGGTCCGGTACCGAATGGTCCGGTACCGAATGGTTCGTTGGCCTTCTCTTTGTGCTGGTTCGGTAGCGAAGGAACATGGTTCGACTTTGGTATGTGTACCGGATGAGCTTAGGTACCAGATGGAATGGAACGAATGAAGTGGGTGAACCCAGATGAAACTGATGCTTCTTGATCTCGAGATATCCTGGGTGAGAATGAACACTTGCACTTGAATCATGAATGAAATCCCAGACTTATATACGCTTGCTTGCTTCTTCTTGGTTCGGTCGTGGTGGAAACGCACACAACATTGATATTCCAGTTTTGACCAAAAATGGGATAACATAGATTTATTGTCAAAACATTAATTGTATATATGTAATATTCAATGAAATATCTCTAATTAATACAAATTAGAGTCTATAGTAATCAAATTAAAATTTAGATTTATTGCCAAAACATCATCATTTTTTTAATTTTCAAACAATACAAACACAAAATACATACATGTAAACTTTCAAATCTAAATTACAATTTGTTTTAGATGATTTAAAATATAAATATTTAACAAAACGCTATAATATTCATGAACAAATTTTAGCTTAATTTGTTAAAGTAAAATCCAATCAAAACAATTGAACATACAAAATTTTCAATCTAACATAGTTCCAAAACAAAACATTATATTTAAACATATACAGACATTAGTTTTTATTTATTAAATAAAATACCAATTGATTCATTCAACAAACAATTCAAGCAACACAAACAATTCTCAATCTAAATGAGGTATTAATATGTACATACAAATTATGATGATTAAATTTCTCTTCCAACAAACATTACATCAAATATCATTATATATTAATGAAAAACATGCCTTATTACCCAAACCCTTGAAGCACATCTTGGAAATTGACTCCTCTTAGGATGTTACTAGAAGTCACACCCTGAATGATGATATCTTCGCAGATCTTCAAGATTCCCATCCTATCCTTGGAAGAGATGGATCAATCACTTTTGTTTTATTTATTTTTGATGTTTTCATATGGATTTGAAAAGTTAGGATGAGAGAAAGAAACAGACAGAATAGGAAAGAATGAATTGTATGTGCAGAATGAATTAGAGAATATATTTTATTTGAAAGAATAACACTTTTCCTATTCTTTAATTAAAACTTCCTTAATTAATTCCCTTGATTATTTCTCTCTCTCCAATTCCTTCTTTACACGTATGTCATCAAATGACATAATATCTCCACAAATCATGCCATCAAATGACATAAAATTTTCATAAATCTTGTCTCAAAGGACATAAAATTTCCATATATCATTTCATGCAATTATCTTTAAATTCGTATATCAATGCGTGCAAATATATCTTTTATAAATGTATTAAAATAATTACAAAAACTTACAAACATCAAATAATAATAATTAATATTTCCCAAATATCAATTAATGTAATCAATTACAACATTTTATAAATTAATTAAATCATGTGGTTTTTCAAAGAATTCATCACCACGGTTGTGCGACTCAAAGGTGTAAATTCAGTCAGCGATTAATATTGAACTTTTTGAATATTAGCATTCACATATCACTTAGCAAGTGGTGTGACATTTTGGCCAAATTTATCGCTTACGCATCTTTTGGTAAAATCCAATTTTACTTACTATAAGCGGTACCTAACAATGACAATTATTTACACCAATTCTCTTCATCAAAACTATATCACTTTGGATTTATGGAATTTGATAACGATCAAAATTCTAATATCATCCACATTCAAATTTATAGTCCAAAAGCAAAGTCCTTAGTTCAATAATAAGAATTATTATTAACCAAAATGCTCTGGCCAAAGACTTTGACTTTGAGTTGACTTCAATTGATCGTGATACTAACTCATATAACTGAGCAGACAAATCCTCTCTTGAATAGTGTTTCACATCCAATGCTTCCAAACGACCCAACTATAGTCGTTCGATAGACATCTTTCCATGATTAAACTATAATCAAAGCAGAGCTTCCATAATGAAGATCAACAATATTCTCAAGTCCAAAGAATTGTGTTAATTGGTCGCATCGATATTCTCTGCTTGACCTTAGTTATAATAACCAACAGAAAACTATCCAGTGAGTCATTCCATAGTTATCCATTAACTATTAGTATATAAACACTTTGTGCCCCCAAGCAGTCATAAGTAATACACTGCCCAACACTTGGAGAGCGTCACGTACTCTAGGCTCAACGGATACATCGATTTTCTATCTCGATGCATCTTGACTAGGAACATTTAAAATGGTATATTTGTTTTATTATGACAAATCGGTCATGGTTACAATACTGTGTAACTAGTATGACAAAACATATATTTATGTATTTTCTATTAAACATACTTTAATTAAATTAATTAGTTAATATAACCACATTAGATCAAGAATATAATAGAAAGAAAACACTTTATTTCAAACAAGATTGGTCAATGAGTTAGATATATGTAACAAATTACATAATTGACCCTAGGGCATATCCCTAACTCTAACAATCCCCTACTTGCACATAGGTTCAATTATGGAATCTTATTCCAACTTCTTCAATCAGTTTTCTCAAAACCAATTAGGTTAGTCCCTTGTGAACGGGTATGCAATTATGTTTTAACTATCTACTCTGTCAATCAACTCTCTCTGGTGGTGATAAACTGCTTTATCATGTAGAACAATTCAGAGTATGTCCCTCGACATCTATTAAGCTATAAGTTCTGTTACAAGCAATATCGTGACATTGTTATCGTACAACAATGTTATGAGATTTTCAACATCTAAAATCGACTTAGTTATAAATTTGCGCGCTTATATTTTTATATACATTGTTTTTATTGTGGTGTTATTCTTAGCGATGTACTAAGCCATTTTCACTGAATTAGCCACGGTCTTTTATTTAGAGCATTTCCAACTTAATGATTTTTCACTTGAATTTGACATATTAGACTCGGTATTACTTATGAAGTTCGAGTCCGAACATCTTCATTAGGTGTTTTTATTTCTGTAGGTAGTTCTCTAGTGTTTTGTAAATACGTGAGAATACTTTAAACAACCATTTAGTGATATCAATATGCATTTGATATTTAATTAATACATCAAATATATAAACAAATCATGATATCGTAGATAACATAACATATATGATAATTCCTATTGTCGATGCAAAGGAATCAATCTTACATGTTCCATATTAAACATTTTAATAAGATGTCCTTACAAATCATTTGGGAAATTCCCAACATTTTTTATACTTATTATAAGAGACATCATTTATTAGTACAATGTTGAGTATGAAAACAGCTAAGGCTTATTTTAACACATGTACATCGTTAAAATCAACAACGTGTTGTTCACTTATAGTTTATAAATATCAATGTACATTTTAACGTTCTTACTTATGAGCAAATGCTTCCTCTGCATTTTGATTGAAAATCAAACTATTTGATATTTCTATCAAAATACTTATTCAATCTTGATGCTTATAAAATGATAATTTCATATCATTTCTTGGATCATATCCAAAGACTCATAAACTCAATATCCCTCCCATGGACTTCAAGACATTTTTGGTTAATATGTGTAAACAGCTTATTCTAAATCGTTATTTAGAATTTTCCGTTTCAATGTTTATATATAGCAAAACACAAAGTCTTATCAAGTGATAATTTTGTGAGTAAATCCAGATTAACTTGAGCATGTTGAATATTGAACTATTATGCTAATTTCAACAACTGAAATTTGCAATATTATTCTTATCAACATTACTCATTTAATTCCAATTGAATTTGTCTTTCTCATAAACACACAATCTTGACTGATAGATCGTATCCCTTCAGTTACGACCACTAAAATCTATATTTTGATAGCGTACTTGTAATTCTCTCGGATTTGCGCATTATACCATATAGAGTCAACACTCTTAAAGGTCTGATTAAAACAACCGAGCATTATATATTTTCGACATTAATAAGAAGCTCATAGTTTCTCTTCAATGTGCGAGAATACTTATTAAACATTCTAACACAATGTGTTCATTTAGGTTAGTTAATTTCATTTCATCTCATATAATCAGTTCTATCTAAGGATCGTAACTAATTCCACTTAATTATCAATAATTGCTTAAAGAAATTCCTTCGCAATGAAGTTGGTATATCTTGAAACAACAATTGTTTCTCAGTGTAAAAAAGATTAGCGGTTCATAAACACTTTATGAATTTCTTTATTTGTAATAATGATTTGGTTTTAGTTTACGAAAATTATGTTCAAAACATAAATATGTCATTCAATGGCAATCCTTTCCAAAATCCTTTTGGTGAGATTCATACAAGATCCGTTATAAACAATTATTACATATAATCTTTTAACACGCATAACCAGCCAATTCCTTGGCATAGGATATGTTGGAGTTTCGAATAAACCCTTATCTTGCAAGATTTTGTAAATTATTATTCAAATGAAATAATATTAACTTGTATACTACTCTTAATTACATTACCTTATAGAAAGAAACTAATTCAACTTCACTCATAGTTAATCGTACGTTGTCCAACAATGTTCGACCACTCTATATTAATGCATCATTATGTATCACATGAAGCAGTTATTTTGAGATTGAATCTTTATTCATTTTAGGTAGGTTTGGAACTGTAATGACCTACATTTTTCGGATAATTAAAAATATTAAATTAATTAAGATTTTTGTAATTTAATATTGGAAGAAAATAAAATTTATGATTTATTAATGTGAAACTAACTAGAATGAAATTTAATAATGTTAATTTAAGGTAATCAATGACTATTTGAATGTAAGCTCAATTGGAATAATTGTAAAGTTAATTTAGTAAGAAATCGCCAATAAGGAATTTAACAAAATGTTGTATTTAAATGGTAAAATTGTACGTAATTAATTTGAAATGGTTAATATAGAATAATTAATTAGTATGTGAATTTATTAGCTTGATTTGTAAATAATAAACATAGAAATGTGTTTGAAATTGTAAGTTGTAACAATTGTTTAATTATCATTCACCATTTAATCTGTTAAAATTAAATTGTAAATCATTTGAAATTAATCTAATTAAATATTTCAGTTAAAATGAATTAAAATGATAACTTTAGAATATTTATGTAATAATGATAAACCAATGTTAATTACATAAGTAATAGTGGATTGAATAATAAGATGAAAAATCAAATAAATGGATTTATTGGAATTTAAAATAATAATCAATGAATTTATTCAATTGAAACTGAACGTTGTAATTAGTAAATATTTAATATTGAATTTGACATTTGTTTTAAAAGATTATAAATTTCTAGATAATCAAAAATGATGTAAAATTGTTAATTATTAAAATCGAATTCGAAAGTCATTTAATCAATTTAATTATAATTCATTTATTTAACGTGGAAATTCGACATTTTGGTCACTCTCTTGGATTTAGACAAAACTAGTTTCGTCGGATCCATAACAGTGAATTATTGCAAGATTTCAAGTTTCGTGGCGATCGGACTTGTCGTTTGATCGTGCAGACTCGAAACACGTTGAAATCAACTTTATGAAATTCATTTAAAATAAGCTGATTTTAAAAGCTAACTTCTTCATACAATGGAATTAGAATTTGAAACCTATTCCATTGAGTTTAAAGGTATCGAAAATATCTATTTTGATGTATTGAATGACCTACCTTCATTTCGAAAACAGAACGGGCTTTTTGTGTCGTTATTGTCATTTCGAACCAATTCGATGGGTTCGTTCTTTCTGATTGGGCCTTGTCTATATAAATAGATTTTTCTAACTTGAGCGATCTTCTATTTCTTGTTCCTATATATACAAATTTGTTTGTCTATTCCTATCTCCTTTCTTCAATGGCAGAAAGCTATCTTTAATTCCAAAAACCCTAATTCAATTTCAAATTCAAATCAAAAATCAAACTCCTAAAAACTATATTGAATTATATATTATTGGAAAGCTCTTGATGAGCATAATCTAGATCTACTATTCATTTTTGCAATCGAGTTTTGGTTTGTTCAGAAATGACCGAAACATTCTCGACCATCGATTTTAGTGGTTGATCCACGGCGATGGGTCATCGATTCAAGGGTACAGATGTGTAGAGATCATCATGGAGAGTTCATTGATGTTTTTCATTTGCAATTTTGATGGTCTAGTTGGCATGCAAAACTGACTAGGGTTAGAGAGTATACGACGGTGGCTGCTCTTGTTGACATTGATCGGGTTTGAGAATGGGGTCGCAAGGCTATAGAGGTAGACATAGGAGGATGGCGGGTTGATTGGGGATGCTTAGCATAGTCGCGATTGGCCCTAGGAAATAGCGTTTGAACGTTAGTGTGGCGGCTGGGCTTAGATCTTGATAGTAGGTTTGTGTTTGGCTAACGGAAGGTAATCGAAATTGTAACGACCCGGGTTTTTTCGACGTTTGATTTGGAATATTTTGAATTTGAATTTATAGATTGACTTTAAATATGAATATTTCGGCTTATTTATATAATAAATTCAAAATTTAAATATAGCGATTTATGGATAATTTAATTATTGAATTTTGTAATTGAATATTGGTTAAATTATTGTATCTTGAGTTTAAACTCGATAAAAATAATTTAAAGGCTTACAAAATTTATAATAATAATAATGGAGATGGTATAAGTTTTAAAATTGAATTTAAAAGTGATCTGTTCAATTTTAAAAATAGTTTGTTTAGATTGACGTTTAAAAATAGCCATTTGAAACATAGACTCGGAATTAGACAGAACCAGTTCCATCGGATCCTAATAATGTATTATTATCGGATCTCAAGTTTCATAGCGTTTGCAGTAATTGTTTGATCGTATGGGATAGAAACGCATTGAAATTAATATCGAAATTCAATATAATAATTGGGTCCAAAAACTATCTTCTCCATACGATCGAATTAGGACACGAAATCTTTTCCATTGCGTTCGAAATAGGGGTATAACATTATAAATGCCTAGTGGCACGCCTTGATAAGAGATCAAAATTTTATGTTGCTAAAACGAGATATTTTATAATTAAATAATGTATACATTCGTAAACCAGGTCAACTCAAATCTGCTGCTTCTCCATTCAAACACGCCACCTTCTTATCCTCCATCCTATCATTCCTTTTAAATCATGTGGCGCTTCTCCTTTTTTAATGAAATCAAATTCGCTCGTATAAAGAAAACCCAAATCGAACAAAGTAGAGGCACACGCGCCTCTCCTTTCAATCAAGATTTTCAGTTCAAAATGATAAATCAGAGGGAAAATTCATGTAGAGACGCAAGTTCATCCTTTCAATCGATATTTACTCAATCCTCAAATTCATGTATTCTCTACCAAGCTTCAGTTTTCTACAGTCGAGTGATGCGTTGAGCTGGGTGACGGCATCGGTGAGTGGAGGGAAACGTGAGGCGCGATGGGCAAGTTTCTTCTAGGATGATGTTGTAGGCCGTGAGTGCGGTCAGCCAGGTGGCATGGTGGCGCATACGCCACGAAGTGATTACCATGATGGTAGGTAGCATGCGAGATGGGGTCACAACTGTTGCGTTCGATGATGGAGAGGGGATTGACGACTAAGAGTGCGCTCGTGGGTTAGCAACGGTCTGGTGGCAGTCTATCCATTTCTAAACTTGGGGGCTTGGAAGGTAATTTAGTGTAAGACAGTTTATTTTTTAAATTTGTTATTAGTCAATTAATTTAGTTTAAATTTCACTAATTAATATTAAATTTATATAAGGTCGAAAAAAATGAACGCAGCTGTAAAAGAAAATAAGTCTCGCACCCATCCTTCCTCTAATTTCAAAAAAAAAGATAAAAATCTGGAATCGATTGGGAATGGTCAATGTTAGCTAGAGTTTTTAGATTAAACCGAGCGCCGGTCGGTTTAATTTAAAATTGGAACGAAAATAAAAGTCAAGGTGAGAAAAATCTCACTCATTTGGATAGCTAGTATATTTTTAAAAATGTTGAATTTAAATTATTGGTTGCTGGTTGATCATATAAATTTTATCTGTTGAATGTTCAAGTATATATATACATATATACATATAGTATTTGGAGCAATATTTCCATAGACTATTGCGGATGAGAACCTATGCATCCCGCATAATAGCGGATGCCACTATATACCGGGATATGCCCCTCGAAGTGGATTGGAATTTATTTTATGTTGTATGTAACGACTCTCTATTTTGGACTATTCGCATCCGCACATGTCGGACTTGAATAATTCAAAATACCGAATTGTTAATTTAAAATTTGCAAAACTCAGATATACAGTAAATAAATAATCATATAATCACAGACACAGAGTAATAATATGCAGCGGAAGTAAAAGAGATAGTAGTTCATGAAGCTACTATATAAATATATAAGATACATTAGAGTTTACAACAGAAGAGTAATACAATACATCAGGTACAAATCATAATACATCACTGGAATCATCAAATACTGAAAGCAGAATAGATGGCTGTATCTTCAAGCAAAGCTCCAACTCCAAAGGTGAGTCTCGAATACTGGTACACTCAGTCTGACCCGAGCGTAAAGAAAAAACACAAGACACTCGAGTCAGGATTAATATTCTTATATCAATAAATCCAACTCAAGTGAAATAGCAATCGAAATACAAGTAACTCAAAGGATGTTGGAATAACCATCCTCTAAGGATCCGTTAAACTATCTACTATGTAGTAATATACGTTAAATAGATAATGTCTATCAGTAATATAAATATCAAAATAGTGTTAAGGCGTTACCATTGTCCCCCTTAACACATTTTATATAAGCGTTATAGTCTATACAGCACTGTAAACTCCACCGTAAACTGGTGGGCTATCAGGGAGTACTCCATAGGTATAACACAAAGCAAATTCGTAGTGGTCGCGTATATAGGGATACAAGTATGACAAGGAACATGAGGCAATACCCAAGGTAGTGAAACTACCGTTCGCCTGATCCGGACTGGTGAGAACGCATCGCTGCAACGATCGCAACCCCGCGAAACAACACTCCTGAAAGTACGAGGGTGCCACAATCAATAACAAGTAATGAGTAGTAGTTATGAAGAAGTGTGTCCGCTCGAGGTGGCTAACCTTATTTGGCCCGGCACGGCTCCTGATTTTAGTCATTTCCAATTTGACACAAGTGTCAAGGCTATCCATTATCGTTCTCTTTCTTCAGTCATCACATACATCATTCCAACCATTTCATTCTGGATCATCACTCCGTGTATAGTTATTAAAGTGGTTTTCGGTTTAGATAGAGAGTATATCCATAACCGATTCCGGTCTCTTCAATAACTTTCGTGATTATTACACCTATTGGTCGTTTAATATATTTCAAAACCAAATCAATTTCCATTCCAATTAGAATTTTAAAATTAATATTTCATTTGTCTTCCAAATCAATTTCCAAAATCTACGTTTCAAAACTTCCAAATTACCGTTTCAAAATCTTATAATTCAATTTCAATTTTATTTTAAAACAATTCAAATATTCATTCAATTTCATATATAAGTTCATTCCATAATCATTTAACTTAATTTATCGTTCAAATTGATTTAAACCCAATTATCGATTTCATTCAATACTCATTAGTTAATTTATCATTCAAAACAATTTCCATTTAATTCCAATTTATTAAATCAATTACTTACATTCAACTTCATTATATCAAAACATCAAATTGAATTAAATTAGATTCGTCAAACCAATTCTTTAAATTACAAGTCTTACGTTAATTTCAATAAATCACGCTTTATTTCAATAAATCACATTTTATTTCTTGTTAAAGAAATTCAATTTTCACTTATTTATTGACTTCATTACTAATTTCAAACTTAATTAATAAAGAACTAAATTTCACATAATCGAGAAGTTTCAATTTCACTTATTAACTTACTTAAATAATTTTTTCCAAACTTAAATAAATAAAGAAACTCAATTTCATTTATTAACAAAGTTCTAATTCACTCATTCAAAAGTTCAATTTCTCTTATCGAAGAATTCAATTTTTATTCAATTATCAAATAATTAAATCTTATTCAATTATTAAATAATTTCATCTTAATTATTAATAATTTCAAACTTAAAACTTCAACTTAATTATAAATTCAAACTTAATAATTAAATCATTTCAACTTAATTATGAATTCAAACTTAATTATCAAATCATTTCAACTTAATTATAAATTCAACTTAATAATTTCAAGCTTAATTATAATTCCAAACTTAATTATACTTTCAAATTTAATTATTAAATGATTTCAAACTTAATAATTTCAAACTCAATTATTACTAATTCCAAATTATTTATTGATAATTCCGAATTTAATTATTAAATAATTAAATTTCAAACAACGTTCTTTCATCAATTACTACGTTAATATTTGTTTCAGATTTCAATCTTTACATTTTCCTTTCGTAAAAATTCAAATTCCAACTTCATTTCAAAACTTATTCTTTATTCGAATAAAATTATTATTTTATTTTTAAATCAATTTATTGACCAATCGGATTTTATTTAATTCTCTATCCTAAGTCTAGTTCATTTGGGTATATATCATTTCAACCCGATTGCAATTTCAATTCAAGATCAAGCATAATAAAAGGAACTTGCAGTGTGATAGCTGGGATGGCGTCAAAGTAAATAAACAAGCAATAACAACAATCAAATAAAATCCAATAATTAATTCGAATAATCCCGAAATAACCATATTAATTCACATTGTTGTTTGTGTAAATTAATGTAATTATTTGAAGAATCTACACTATCATTTCATGTAGACTAAGGATTATTACATTACAGTTTTTCACTTGTCATTCAATTTCAATTTCAGTTTCATCGATTTAAACAACATACATTCAATGGTTAAGGTGTAATTAATAAAACCCTACGTGTCAATTAATTTAACATTTAAAGGGGTCATATTATACAAATTTAACTAATCCAATTCAACACATATGGCGATTCAAATTTTAACTATCCTACGTCAAATTCAATTGCATAATATTTATCACTTTATATATTACAATTTAGCATCCAATATAAACAACAAACAATCAATCAATTATCAACCAAACTGGATTATTATTGCATACATAACAGATAACAGTGTCAGATGTCAAAAAACTGATACATAAATAACAGTGCAATAAATAATAGCAATATATTTCAATTGTCGTTCTAGTTGAAATCAAATTTAATAAATAAATGAATATTAATCGTGAGTGATTGCTCACCTTTCGAGGCTAGAGATCAGCAGGAAAAGAACACGACGCCCGCATGGATTCGGATACAGACACGCATACGAAGAAAGCAAAAACGCTGTTGCGATATATTTCAGACAGCGGCGAGACCAAAAGCAAAGCACGATGGACTGGATTCGATAGAAACAAAATATAAATTATATTATTATTTTCTTCACTAAAATCAATATTTAATTAAAATATATACCTGAAATAAACCTTTCACACTATACTCTTATTAAAGTCAATATCCATATAGTGTATTTTAAAATCAGTCTTTAACATAAATAAAAACATACTAAAATTTCATACCTACATAACAGATAAAGTATTTAAGAGGTTACCTTTAAGATCAAAATACGTACATACATAAAACTGCTTCACCCTAAATCTGTCGTACAATGCATAGATGTCTCACAATAGTATTTCATCTTGAACTCAGATAGCTTAATTCAAATTTGTATGCATAACGACTTATATACAGTGACCCAAAATCAACTATACACTATATATATATATGTATAGCTATCGTGCGTATAATTTAAAAAAAATTAGAACTAACAGAGCATATAAATATTGCATATAAACCAATATATACAAACAATATAAAATGACCTGTGCACTAGAACCAAAACTATGCAGGTATGCTTGAGAATACGGATGAAACCTTTAACACAATAGACCACTATACTATCCTTTAAACTTAAGTTATAATATAACCTTTATACAATACTGTAATCTATATACAATAGACTATAAACAAAATCATGCACAAATTATATTTATAAACATACATATACTTTTGAAATAAATATTTAGTGACCCATATATTATACTATAGCATAATTAAACAACCAATACAAGCTTTGTAAGATTAAAACTAAAACAACAAAACTGAAAATACATATAACTAACATATATTACTCATATACATACAACATCCATCACTTCTACTAAATATAATTTGTAGCAGACCCCGTAAAACATCCAAGCTACAGTAACTTATATAATATAAAGTAAACATCATAACCTTGTAAACTATATATTCAAAATAACAATCTATACAACAATACTGTTAAACATGTTTATATATATTGTATGCTTTAGTATATAACAGAATGTATATTACAGTAAGAAAAATAATATCAACTTGTGGTATAACATATAATATATAACTAAAACAGTGGTGTAATGTATATACACTTACGTTTTCAATCAATTAGACCGCAAAGAGCAAGGGGATGAGTGTGAAGGAGCGGGAGGAGGCTGTCTCATGCAGAAGGGAGAGAAGAGAAGAGGGCGAGACGCTTGGCGAAGTGCCGAGCTCGGCTGGTTGCGGTGGCTTGCAAGGCGGGTAGCGACGGAGCTTGGTCGTTGAGGAAGGAGGCTCGGCCTCAGGTGATGGAGTTGGCACATGCTCTTCGGCCAGGGTAAGAAAGAGGGCGAAGTGGGCGAGTGGAGTGCTTGTTTAGGCGCTCGGCAGGGAGGTTGACGGTTAGGAATAGCATGGAGGCGGTGAGGAGTAGCATGGAGGCGGTGAGTGTGGTGGTCGAGCTCGGTCACAGCAGAGGAGGGGTGAAGGAGGGCCGCGGGTTTGAGGAGGCCGCATGCGCCGGTGGAGCGGCAAGGGTGTAGGTGAAGGCTCGGGTATTCGGGTTTATGTTCAGTGGTGGGAGAATGTAGCTAGCATGGATTTTGAGAAAAATGAAGAAAGAGGAGAGAACGTGCAGGCAAGATGAAGATGGAAGAAAGTTGTGTACAAGGAATATATGACGTACAACCGCATCTACTTGGTTTCTTTTTTTTCTTCATTTCAGAAAATGAACCGAGCAATAATAAATCAGCACATAGGTAATATGAAAAGTTGGAGCAAAATTTTAGACGTGGATTCAAGAAACATTTATAGCCCGCGCCTGTTGGTTATTTTCGAGAAAAATGAGTAGTCACTGGCCCAAATATACAACCGATACGCCCAATCGGTTCACCGACTTCGTCGCGTTTCAAAGTCCGAAACAAACATATGAATATATCGCAGAGATCAAGGTGACGAGATGATCAAAACAGTATACAAATATTAGTGGTACGAGTGAATTATAAAATTTCGAAATTTCTACTAGCGGAAAATGCATAAAATTCGCAGAAAAATAAGGAGCCAAAGATATCTGAATTTGGAAAAACGACAAACTGACAACTTGCTCAAAAGATGTTTTAGAATTTTTTCATGTAAAAATATTTGGGTTTTGAAAACGTTTTATTTTCATCGCTTTTTAACCGATTAGATTGAAGTAAATTTACGCGCGAAATAAACTTTCATATTTTCGGACGAAAATTTACCGGTTGCTATGTTTAACTGGACGCATTCCAAATATCAAATTTTATTTCAAAATTTTGTCGTTTTAAAATCCCAAAAAATTTAAATTAATAACGCTACTAAAACCAGTTAAATTACGGGTTGTTACACTCTCCCCCACTCAAAAACCTCGAAAAGGAAGGAAGTAGGTGAATAGAACAACCAAAAGAAAATAAACTTGAATTACGTAATAAACAATTAATTTAAACCATATAAATTTCAATTTAAATAAATTTATATTCAACGATTTGTTTTTAAATTCAAGGTTTCCATTAAATTGATTTGACTTCACGTTTGTTAATGTTAGGTACAAAAGGTTCCTTTTTTTTCTTTTTCTTTTTCCAAATGAAATTCAGTTTAAATTCAGTTAATTCAAGATAATCCCTTAAGTTGATTTAATTCAATTTATTAACTTTCAAAACAAATTTTTCTTCTATTAACCGCACCTCATTTTTTTATTTAACTTATTAGTCTACTTATCTCCATAAACATTTTATAATTAAAATTTAAGTGAATAACATTTAATATACGCACTCACATTTTATTTATAAAGACAATTTATATTGTATATTATCCAATTTTCTTAAAATAACAATTTCAAAGATCATGAATTTGAATAGTCATTTATTATAACCATAATTTATTCCACAAATTTAATTCTTCTTTATTCAAAATTGTTATTAAATTTATTCTACTTAATATATCTTATCACATTCATATTACGTACATTTACATTTATTATAACTACTCAAATTTATTAAAAATTCCTTTGATATCATTTTCTACTGTATAATATTCAATTTCATAGTTAACTTTTGAAAATTTTTGTAAGCTATACATAAAATGCAGTTGAGTATTATCCAAATAAAATTTTACAATTTAGTTATTTCAAGTTAAGTATTTATATAAAAAGAATTTGGCTTCATTTATGATTGAAAATCATCCTTTAACAAACTTAAGAATTGCTTTCTGATTAGCTTCTAACAACTTAGAGATAATTATATACATGCAATATATCTAAGTCATACTTAGAAATTTCAAATCAAATTCATTTTAAAACAAAAGTGTAGCAAGCTACCGACGGTCTCTCCACTTCGAAACTCGAAAATGGATATCGATGATGCGGCCATCATTACCGAAACCATTTTCCAGCGACAAAGAGAAGAGCACTGATTTGAACATTTTAACTCTTTGAAATGATTTAAATTTTGAAAATATTTTAAAAATATATACTTTAAAACTTCCAAATCAAAGTTGAAATCACCAGAAATTAAATTCTCACATTCTTGATTTAAATTTAGTACTAACTCAAAATCAAATTATAACCAAACTTTATAAATTCATGTATTTATATTATGAAATAGTCAATGATTTATAAAACAATAAATGAAAATTAAATTTTTAACATTTCAGACGTCAGATTCATTAACATTTTAATTTCATAAAATTTACACTTATATATAATATAATCATTCAAAATTATTTTATTTACTAAATTTAAAAACAATATTGTGTCAGTTTGCTCTGTTAAAGTGTTTTGGAAATCCTATCGATAGCGTTGATCAGACGAATCGATCGGAAACCCAAGTCAACATCAACAACTCAAACAACACAATATATATTAAAATATTCTAAATATTAATTTAAAAATACACTTTCTCGCTCGACGTTACAAAAATAGATTTCAAAACAAGTATAGAGATTTAATGTTGGTAGAAATCAAATCAAAGAGAATTTTGATTCGTAAATTGGTTCGAAACAATAGATAAGATAATTCAATTAACACAATCGGGAGGTGGATGAGCTTATTTAATTCACGGGCAACCGTAACCGGGTAGACCGTAATTTCAAGAATAGGATCGATACAGAATTCCGAGGTAAATCAACATTCGATCTCAAGGAATAGAATTCAGGTATAACAAGAGATAGACAATAACATAAACCGAGGATACAGAAATCTTCGGTAAAACAATGCCTATTGTAAAGGAGTTTCACCCATTTACAAATAATTCAAAAATTGGCGAGACCGCCGATTCATTATAAAGATCATTCAAAGTGGTCTTATGGATACTCCGGAATTCAGACGAATAGTGAGGGACACGAATGAATTTTGGAACCGTAGGGAACGTTCCAAAATTCAAAGGAATTGAGTCAAAAAGATGAGATTGAAACTCGGATGAGAGTGATTCTATAAGTACATTTACCATATATGCTAAATTTTCTGTAGAGCTACCAAAAGCTCTGATACCAACTGTAACGACCCGCTATTTTGGACTATTCGCATCCGCACATGTCGGAATTGAATAATTCAAAATACCGAATTGTTAATTTAAAATTTGCAAAACTCAGATATACAGTAAATAAATAATCACTGAATCTTAAACACAGAGTAATAATATGCAGTGGAAGTAAAAGAGATAGTAGTTCATGAAGCTACTATATAAATATAAAAGATACATTAGAGTTTACAACAGAAGAATAATACAATACATCAGGTGCAAATCATAATACATCACTGGAATCATCGAATATTGAAAGCAGAATAGATGGCTGTATCTTCAAGCAAAGCTCCAACTCCAAAGGTGAGTCTCGAATACTGGTACACTCAGTCTGACCCGAGCGTAAAGCAAAAACACAAGACACTCGAGTCAGGATTAATATTCTTATATCAATAAATCCAACTCAAGTGAAATAGCAATCGAAATACAAGTAACTCAAAGGATGTTGGAATAACCATCCTCTAAGGATCCGTTAAACTATCTACTATGTAGTAATATACGCTAAATAGATAATGTCTATCAGTAATATAAATATCAAAATAGTGTTAAGGCGTTACCATTGTCCCCCTTAACACATTTTATATAAGCGTTATATTCTATACAGCACTGTAAACTCCACCGTAAACTGGTGGGCTATCAGGGAGTACTCCATAGGTATAACACAAAGCAAATTCGTAGTGGTCGCGTATATAGGGATACAAGTATGACAAGGCACATGAGGCAATACCCAAGGTAGTGAAACTACTGTTCGCCTGATCCGGACTGGTGAGAACGCATCGCTGCAACGATCGCAACACCGCGAAACAACACTCCTGAAAGTATGAGGGTGCCACAATCAATAACAAGTAATGAGTAGTAGTTACGAAGAAGTGTGTCCGCTCGAGGTGGCTAACCTTATTTGGCCCGGCACGGCTCCTGATTTTAGTCATTTCCAATTTGACACAAGTGTCAAGGCTATCCATTACCGTTCTCTTTCTTCAGTCATCACGTACATCATTCCAACCATTTCATTCTGGATCATCACTCCGCGTATAGTTATTAAAGTGGTTTTCGGTTTAGATAGAGAGTATATCCGTAACCGATTCCGGTCTCTTCAATAACTTTCGTGATTATTACACCGATTGGTCGTTTAATATATTTCAAAACCAAATCAATTTCCATTCCAATTAGAATTTTAAAATTAATATTTCATTTGTCTTCCAAATCAATTTTCAAAATCTACGTTTCAAAACTTCCAAATTACCGTTTCAAAATCTTATAATTCAATTTCAATTTTATTTTAAAACAATTCAAATATTCATTCAATTTCATATATAAGTTCATTCCATAATCATTTAACTTAATTTATCGTTCAAATTGATTTAAACCCAATTATCGATTTCATTCAATACTCATTAGTTAATTTATCATTCAAAACAATTTCCATTTAATTCCAATTTATTAAATCAATTACTTACATTCAACTTCATTATATCAAAACATCAAATTGAATTAAATTAGATTCGTCAAACCAATTCTTTAAATTACAAGTCTTACGTTAATTTCAATAAATCACGCTTTATTTCAATAAATCACATTTTATTTCTTGTTAAAGAAATTCAATTTTCACTTATTTATTGACTTCATTACTAATTTCAAACTCAATTAATAAAGAACTAAATTTCACATAATCGAGAAGTTTCAATTTCACTTATTAACTTACTTAAATAATTTTTTCCAAACTTAAATAAATAAAGAAACTTAATTTCATTTATTAACAAAGTTCTAATTCACTCATTCAAAAGTTCAATTTCTCTTATCGAAGAATTCAATTTTTATTCAATTATCAAATAATTAAATCTTATTCAATTATTAAATAATTTCATCTTAATTATTAATAATTTCAAACTTAAAACTTCAACTTAATTATAAATTCAAACTTAATAATTAAATCATTTCAACTTAATTATGAATTCAAACTTAATTATCAAATCATTTCAACTTAATTATAAATTCAACTTAATAATTTCAAGCTTAATTATAATTCCAAACTTAATTATACTTTCAAATTTAATTATTAAATGATTTCAAACTTAATAATTTCAAACTCGATTATTACTAATTCCAAATTATTTATTGATAATTCCGAATTTAATTATTAAATAATTAAATTTCAAACAACGTTCTTTCATCAATTACTACGTTAATATTTGTTTCAGATTTCAATCTTTACATTTTCCTTTCATCAAAATTAAAATTCCAACTTCATTTCAAAACTTATTCTTTATTCGAATAAAATTATTATTTTATTTTTAATTCAATTTATTGACCAATCGGATTTTATTTAATTCTCTATCCTAAGTCTAGTTCATTTGGGTATATATCATTTCAACCCGATTGCAATTTCAATTCAAGATCAAGCATAATAAAAGGAACTTGCAATGTGATAGCTGGGATGGCGTCAAAGTAAATAAACAAGCAATAACAACAATCAAATAAAATCCAATAATTAATTCGAATAATCCCGAAATAACCATATTAATTCACATTGTTGTTTGTGTAAATTAATGTAATTATTTCAAGAATCTACACTTCATTTCATGTAGACTAAAGATTATTACATTACGGTTTTTCATTTGTCGTTCAATTTCAATTTCAGTTTCATCGATTTAAACAACATACATTCAATGGTTCAAGGTGTAATTAATCAAATCCTACGTGTCAATTAATTTAACATTTAAAGAGGTCATATTATACAAATTTAACTAATCCGATTCAACACATATGTCGATTCAAAATTTTAACTATCCTACGTCAAATTCAATTGCATAATTTTATCACTTTATATATTACAATTTAACATCCAATATAAACAATAAAAAATCAATCAATTATCAACCAAACTGGATTATTATTGCATACGTAACAGATAACGGTGTCAGATGTCAAAGGTGAACTGATACATAACAGTGCAATAAATAATAGCAATATTTCAATTGTCGTTCCAATTGAAATCAAATTTAATAAATAAAAGAATATTAATCGTGAGTGATTGCTCACCTTTCGAGGCTAGAGATCAGCAGGAAAAGAACACGACGCCCGCATGGATTCGGATACGGACACGCATACGAAGAAAGCAAAAATGCTGTTGCAATATATTTCAGACAGCGGCAAGACCAAAAGCAAAGCACGATGGACTATATTCGATAGAAACAAAATATAAATTATATTATTATTTTCTTCACTAAAATCAATATTTAATTAAAACATATACTTAAAATAAACCTTCCACACTATACTCTTATTAAAGTCAATATCCATATAGTGTATAAATCAGTCTTTAACATAAATAAAAACATACTAAAATTTCATACCTACATAACAGATAAAGTATTTAAGAGGTTACCTTTAAGATCAAAATACGTACATACATAAAACTGCTTCACCCTAAATCTGTCATACAATGCATAGATGTCTCACAATAGTATTTCATCTTGAACTCAGATAGCTTAATTCAAATTTGTATGCATAACGACTTATATACAGTGACCCAAAATCAACTATACACTATATATATATTTATAGCTATCGTGCGTATAATTTAAAAAAAAATTAGAACTAATAGAGCATATAAATATTGCATATAAACCAATATATACAAACAATATAAAATGACCTGTACACTAGAACCAAAACTATGCAGGTATGCTTGAGAATATGGATGAAACCTTTTAACACAATAGACTACTATACTATCCTTGAAACTTAAGTTATAATATAACCTGTATACAATACTGTAATCTATATACAATAGAATATAAAGAAAATCATGCACAAATTATATTTATAAACATACATATACTTTTAAAATAAATATTTAGTAACCCATATATTATACTACAACATAATTAAACAACCAATACAAGCTTTGTAAGATTAAAACTAAACAACAAAACTGAAAATACATATAACTAACATATATTACTCATATACGTACAACATCCATCACTTCTACTAAATATAATTTATAGCAGACCCCGTAAAACATGCAAGCTACAGTAACTTATATAATATAAAGTAAACTATCATAACCTTGTAAACTATATATTCAAAATAACAATCTATACAACAATACTGTTAAACATGTTTATATATATTGTATGCTTTAGTATATAATAGAATGTATATTAAAGTACGAAAAATTAATATCAACTTGTGGTATAACATATAATATATAACTGAAACAGTGGTGTAATGTATATACACTTACGTTTTCAATCAATGAGACCGCAAAGAGCAAGGGGAGGAGTGCAAAGGAGCAGGTGGAGGCTGTCTCATGCAGAAAGGAGAGAAGAGAAGAGGGTGAGACACTTGGCGAAGTGCCGAGCTTGGCTGGTTATGGTGGCTTGCAAGGCGGGTAGCGGCGGAGCTTGGTCGATGAGGAAGGAGGCTCGGCCTCAGGTGATGGAGTTGGCACATGCTCTTCGGCCAGGATAAGAAAGAGGGCGAAGTGGGCGAGTGGAGTGCTTGTTTAGGCGTTCGACAGGGAGGTTAACGGTTAGGAATAGCATGGAGGCGGTGAGGAGTAGCATGGAGGCGTTGAGTGTGGTCGTCGAGCTCGGTCACGGCAGAGGAGGGGTGAAGGAGGGCCGCGGGTTTGAGGAGGCCGCATGCGCCGGTGGAGAGGCAAGGGTGTAGGCGAAGGCTCGGGTATTCGGGTTTAAGTTTAGTAGTGGGAGAATGTAGCTAGCAAGGATTTTGATAAAAATGAAGAAAGAGGAGAGAACGTGCAGGCAAGATGAAGATGGAAGAAAGTTGTGTACAAGGAATATATGACGTACAACCGCATCTACTTGGTTTCTTTTTTTCTTCATTTCAAAAAATGAACCGAGCAATAAAAAATCAGCACATAGGTAATATCAAAAGTTGGAGCAAAATTTTATACGTTGATTCAAGAAACAATAATAGCCCGCGCCTATTGGTTGTTTTCGAAAAAAATGAGTAGTCACTAGCCCAAATATAAAACCGATATGCCTAATCGGTTCACCGACTTCGTCGCGTTTCAAAGTCCGAAACACACATATGAATATATCGCAGAGATCAAGGTGACAAGACGATCAAAACAGTATACAAATATTAGTGGTACGATTGAATTATAAAATTTCGAAATTTCTACTAGTGGAAAATGCATAAAATTCCCAAAAAATAAGATAGATGGAGCCAAAGATGTCTGAATTTGGAAAAACGACAAACTGACAACTTGGTCAAAAGATGATTTAGAATTTTTCCATGTAAAAATATTTTTGTTATGAAAACGTTTTATTTTCATTGCTTTTTAACTGATTAGATTGAAGCAAATTTACGCGCGAAATAAACTTTCATATTTTCGGACGAAAATTTACCGGTTGCTATGTTTAACTGGACCCATTCCAAATATCAAATTTTATTTCAAAATTTTGTCGTTTTAAAATCCCAAAAAATTTAAATTAACAACGCTATTAAAACCAGTTAAATTACGAGTTGTTACATTGTATTAACATCCATGGATGCAGGGAAACAGGTTGGAGGGATCCAACTGGATTCCTCAAATATATTGTTTATTTTCCATATATAATGATATATGATTTGCATATAATAATCTATAATAGATTATTGTGGTGATTGGAATTTTTGGATGTTATTATAGCACTGGCCTGAATTTTGATAATTTAAATACTATAAATATATTTTTATAATCTAAGGAATTAAATGGAATTTGATATAAAAATATATATATAGTATATTGGTATTGTACTTATTTTAAAGAAATTGAATTAGAATATATATATATATATATATATTTGATGTTTGGTTATACTTAACTTTTTTCAACTATTGAATGGAGTTTTTTTTAAATGAATTGTATAAGAGATTCTATAAATGATATTCTAGAAACATAAAAAGAGTTAAAATCAATATTGAAAATATATTGGGAGTATAAAAGGAGTTTATAAGAAATGAATTTATATAATGAAATTTATAAACGATGTTATAAATAAAGGAATTCGGCATCAATGGAAATTGGTGAATATGCCAAACAGGCTTGAGAAAAATAGTAGATTCTATTTTTTGAAATGAGAATTGTTAGGGAATCGACAATGAATCAATATGTTATGAAATCGAGAGGAGGTTATAAATTTAGAATGGTTATTGAGGTTTTGAAAATATAATTTAAATTTAAGAAGTGAGTTTGTTTTAAAAAGAGAAATTCTATTACTTTAAAGCTATGGAATTTTAAACCAGTTGAGACTTAAATACTTTGGTGGGTAGGTTTTCAAATGTTAAGTATTTATTTAATAAATTCTAACTTCTAAATTCTACTTGAAAATCTATTTGTTCACCAAAAAAGTGTTATTCGTAATATAAAAGTGTTTTTGAATATTTTAAATAATAACTTAAACATATTTAAATAAATTACTATTCTTTAAAATACTCATTTTACATATATATAGTTTTGAAATGGTTGAAATTTGTTTATAAAATCCTCTCGAGATATGTAGACGGGGTTTACTAAAGGATGATATTTTATAAGAGAAATCTTAAAGATGGAATGTTAGAGACTTAAGGGAATTTCCGATGTCTAAATGCGATAACTTCAGAAATATTTTGAATTCATTTAAAGGAGTTATAAATTATTGGTTGAGATTATAAATAAGTATAATCGGTTTGGAAATCGTAAGAAGAATTTATTAAAATTCCAAAGACTTGTGATAAGAATGAAATATTTCCAAGTTGAATATTAAAAGGATTTTGGAAATTATACGCATAATATTTTCCTAAGTATTGAAAGGGAGGTTTTGGAAAATATTTTTAGTGCATGAAGATTTGGAATAAAAATATTTTCTAAGTGTTGTAAAGATAGAAGTTGGAAAATATTTCTAAATGTTGAAATGGTAAAATATCTTGTTATGGGTACAAGTGGTAAAATTATTTTCAAATATGGAAATACTGAAAGAGATTGAATATATATCTTGGTAAAGATGTTTTTGGAATAAATATTTTCGAGATTTATAAAATTGGGCCTAGTGTTTTCTTATGAATGTTTTATTGATAGTTAAATAACTGAGTATCAATATTTTCCAATTTCGTTAATCGTTTCGAAGAGACCGGGATCAGATTTAATTATCCGAAAACCACTTCGATCCGGTTTGAACGTTACGAATGAATACCGTGAAGATGCCGAAGACGGTGATTTGCTTTTTTAGACACGGGACAACTCATATGGATGAATGCTATAAAAACATCGTCATTGGAGGACGATGTGCATTCTAATAAAAAAAATTTCTTGAAAGGTAACGTTTAGCCTCAAAACTCATTAACCAGGAATGATTAAAATAGGGGAGATGTAGCAAGGCTAAGTGGGTCTCACCTAATTAGTGTATGTTATCACTTTTCTAGATGTCCTTGGAAAACCTATTCATTATGGATATGGTTGTGCATGGAAGGAGCGCTCGGTGGAAAGGGTGGAAACACCCGAGGTGATAACATATTCGATCTATCAAGGTCAGGGAAAGGCCGGTCTTGTGTAGCAGGGGATCCTGGCATGGTCCTCGATACATGGTTTTAGAGGTGTACTGTGATGGACGGTACCCCAATTTCCCAATCATTCGTTGGAATCCATTCTCTAATATGAACTTACAGTTTTGTTTGTAGAGCCTAGTATGCTGCAATTTAATTAATGTAACAATTTCAGCTATTTGAATAAGTATTTGTGCTTAGACACTATTATAATATCACTGGATTTTCTATAAAAATATTTTGGTTCTCGCAAGGTAAAAACCAATCGTGTTTATGTGTGATGCGGTCTTACGACATACCCTTGTTTTCAAAGAATTTTTATAACTCTAATAATTCAACTTGAGTGTGTTTTCTCACGCTGGTTTTCTAGACTAACTCGGGTGTTATTTTATTATAACGCTTGGGTCAGACCGAGTATTACAGATTCAGGATAGAATCCTGTGACGACCCAGGTATTTATGGCATCAATTATGAATATTTAAATGATTTTAAATATTGAATTTGAATAATAGATTGACTTTTATTTGATAAGAGGGATTCAGAATTTAAACACAGTAATTTGTTGGATAATTTAATTATTAAAGTTATAGTTGAATATTGGATAAAATAGTGAATCGGGAGTTCTAGCTTGTTAAAAATATTTTAAAGGCTTGTAAAATGTATATTGACAATAATAAGAATGATAAAAAATTTAAAGTCAGATTTGGAAGTTGTCTATTCAGTTTTAAAAATATATCATTTAAATTGACATGTAAAAATAGCCTTCAGAGACTCAATCTTGGAATTCGATGAAACCTATCCGGAATATTGTATTATTATCGGATTTCAAATTTCATAGCGTTTAGAGTTATGTTTGGCCGTACGGTGTCTAAATGCGCTGAAATCTGTATCGATAATTCAATATAATAACTAGGTCCAAAAAGCTATCTTCTCCATACGATCAAATTAGGACTCGAAACTTTTTCCATTTTGCTCGAATTAGGGGTATAACATTATAAACGCCTAGCGGGACACATCGATAGGAGGCCGAGATTTTTAGCTATGAAATCGAGACGATTTAAATTTAAATTCAAAAATGATATAATATATTTTTTGGACCAATCGAATTCCCTTCGACTGAAATTTCCTCCCACTAGCCTGTTTTCTTTCTCCATCGATGCTTTTTGTTTTCTCTCTAGCCAACAGCCCTACACCACCTATCCCTTCGTTCAAATCAAAGCCGCCTATCGTCTAAAGCAAGCCGATAACTTCCTTCATTAAATCTCGTATTATCATCCTCCATCTCGTTCAAAATCCAAACCTGAGCGAAATAAAAAAATGGTAGTCGAAGAATTTAAAATCGTGTTCGTTCCCTTCATTTTCCATTCCCAATCTTGATTCGCAAAATTCCTCCCTTTTTCTTGCTTCTGTTGAGCTAAATCATTCGTTAAATCAAAAAAAAGGGGAAAGACGAGAACAAATTTTGTTCTCGTTAAAAAAGGAATCGATTCTAGAGATCCGAAATCGAACTCATTCGATTGCGGTTATAGATCGATTTCGTGAAGAGGCGTGTGCGCTGGGAGGTGGCTCGAGCAAGTAGCAGCAATGGCAGAGAGGCGGCATCCTCAAGATCAAGCAGCGCGGTAAGGATGGGTCGCTGGCGATGTAAGTGGAGATTATCGACTACTGGTGAACGCGAGTGAGGAGCTAGAACGATGCAGCGGTGAAGTCGCGTGGGTTTTGGCTGGGTGCAGCAACGTGCGGGGATGTCGGTAGTGGTTTGTGCATCAAGTTGTAGCTTCGCGATGGCCGGCAACAGTCGAGAGTGGTCGCGATGTTAAGGTATATGTTGTTTTTCTTTCCTCAAATTTAAACACACACACATATATATATATATATATATATAGAGAAAAAAATTTATTTACTGTGAGGTATATATATATGCGAATTTATATAAGTATATATAGAAATAGAAAACAAATTTTTGGGTAAAAATAATTTTACTCTAAGATGTATATATCAGATCTTTTTTTAGTATGTATATTTTATTATATGTAAAAATAAATAAAATTAAATATACATATACACATTTTTAAAATCTACTAGCTTATTTAAAAACAATGTATTTTGGTGATTTATTTGTTTTATTAGCCTATGTAACTATTTTAGTTACTAAAGGATTTTTAAAGGGAAGTATTAGTTTAAAATTAAATTATTAGTTTAAAATGAAATCATTGGTTAATTAAATTTATTGAATGAAAATTTAATTATTTGATTAATTCAAATATTTATAAACCGTACAAATGTCTATACTAGGTCAAAAACCGTGAAACAAGGCGGGGTGGAAAGGATCTTTTAAAAAATAAAAGGTGAGATTTTCTCACTCATTCAGATTTCCAGAATCAATTTAAAATGTTAAAGTTAATCATTGGATGTTTGGTTGAATTATTATCTGTTGGATATTATATATAGTAGAGTGTGTGTGTGTGTGTGTATATATATTAGAGTGATTGAGATTTCCGCATTATATAGCAGATGAGACCCTATATGCCCAGCATAATAGCGGATGACGTTATATACCGCGATGTCCCCCTCGAAGTGGTATTTTTGTATTTTATTTGTTGACTAACATCTGTGGATGCAGGGAAAAACAGGTTGGAGGGATCCAATTGGATTCCTCAAAAATAATTATTGTTTTCATATATATACTGATATATGACTACATGGATAAATTGAAATGGATCGTGTGAATTTAATTGTTAAATGTTAAATAGCCTGAGAATTTAATACCGTGAATGATTAAAGTAAGGGAATTTAAAAGGAAATTGAAAGAAATTATTTATACTGAAAACTGGGTTTATTCTAAAGAAATATAATAGAAAAAAAATATTAACTGGCTTGGGTTATTCTTAATCATTTGTAAAATTAGTTTAAGTAAAGATTTGGAATTAAAATATACTAAGGGCTTGAAGAGATATTGGAATCAATAATTAAAAATAGATTTGAAATAGAAATGGAATTTTATTAAGGGATAAATTTATAAATGGAATTTTATTAACAAGATTATAAAATGGAATTATAAAAAGAATTTTTTTATAAATAAATGAAAAAATCAAAAGGGGTTTATAAATTTATAAACGGGGTTTGTAAATGAGATAAGATAATATTAGTGGATATGTTTTAAAAATATAAGTTATGGGTGAGAATATATATCGAGCAATGGGAATAACTTGAAAGAAATAGTGGAATATATCTCGAATATGAGAAGGGTGAGTGTGATCGATAGGGTATGAAGCAAGAGGGATTCATAAATTGAATTGGTGAATATTTGATTTTCTAAAGATAGACTTTTGTCGAGTAAAGTAAAATTGTTTTTACATTAAATTTTTAAATCTAGTATACCATATAACTTTTTATAAACTATTATTGGATTTAGAATGTTTCGAAGTTAGTTACCCTAAGCTATATTTTGAAAATAAAACCATTATTTTTATTTATAAGTATATATGTTTTAAAATGTTTTAAATTCAACTAAATATCCTCTTGAGATGGGAGGCGAATTTTATTAAAAATGGATAAGATTTTAGAGGGAAAATCTTATAGTGGAAGTATGGTTACTTAAGTAAATTCTAAAGCATAAGATAAGTAAACTTTAGAAGGTGGAATAAAATTCACAAGGGAAGTAGAAGTGAAACCGGAATTTTTGTAATAAATAAACGGCTTTGGAAATATTAAAGGAAAATAAATTAAGGAATTCTGTGGTTTATAGAATTTAAGTGAAACGGGTTGGAATTTACAAAATGAAATTTGTAAATGATTTTGAGAAAGAAATAGGAAATAAAAGTGAATATTTTCCAAGCGATAAGTAACTAATGAAGTGGGAAAAAAATATTCTATGCATTGGATAAAGATTGAAATTTGTTTCGTGGGAATAAAAGAAATTTAAAATTATTTTTAGAAGTGTTCAAAATGTAGGACAATATCTTGGGTAGATATTTTGAGACAAATAATTTAGAGAATTATTTAAGACTAAATGATTGCTTGTGGATGATAATTGATAGTTAAATAACCGGCTATCAAAAATGGGCCAATGCGTTGATCGTTTCGAAGAGACCGGAATCGGATCTAAATATTTGAATACCACTTCGATCCGGATTGAAACATTTACGAATGAAGACCGTGAAGATAATGAAGACGGTGATTCGGTTTGTCCAGACACTGGGCAACTTGTATGGACGAATGCTTTCAGAACATTGTCAGGAGGACGATGGGCACTCCAAGTGAATGAGTTCTAAAAAGGTAACGCATAGCCTCAAGCCTCATCAACTAGGAATGGTAAAAAAAAGGGAGGTGCAGCAGCCTAAGTGGCTAGCAACCAATTAGGGTAAGATTTCCCCTACCTAGATGTCCCTTTTATTTCGGCTTAGTGAGTGGTTGCTGATCCCAACCGTGGGGTGATCTTATTCGGACATATAGTAAGGGGTAGCTCCGATCTTGTGTTGCAGGGGATCGGGAATGATCCTCGGTACTCTGATCTAGACCAGGTACAATGACGGGCGGTACCCTAGTAGCCCTGCCATTGTATGGAAACCCAATCTCCAATAGGTACCGTTGGACTTGTTTGTATACCTATTATGATGGAATTTAATGAATGTAACAATTTCGCTATTTGAATAAGTATACGTATTTAGACGCTATTATAATACTAGAGGATTTGATAAGAAATGTTTTGGTTATCGTAAGTTAAAAACCCGACATATTTATTCACGACGTGGTCATACGGGACACCTTTGTTTTCAAAGAATTTTTTCGCAAAAATATAATATTCCATTTGAGTGTGGTTTTCACACGCTAGTTTTCCAAACTGACTCGGGTGTTGTGTTATTATGATGCTCGGGTCAGACCGAGTCGTACAGATTTAGGATAGGATGCTGTGGAGCTCAAGAGATGAGCTGGATGGTAGAGACGTGTCTCTCATACTTGGTTATTATTATTTCCACCGTGTAAGGATAGGAATAAGCTGTCCAAAGTGATTGTTATACTCTGATAATGGTATATATATGGCAGTACAGATTTCTTTATATTTAAAGCTATTATTATATATTATATTCTATTCCGCTGCGATTGTGAGATTCTGATGTTGTTTCTAATTTCTTCATCTACCTCCTTTTCTCTTACGATCTAATATTTTCGGCATTCGATTGTTCGGCATTTAATACAGTGGACGTATTGATGTCGATTTTCAAACGTCGAAAAATCGGGTCGTGACATTGTGGTATCAGAGCTGAAGGTTAAGCGAGAACCTTAGCTCTGGTAGGGATTACTCATTAGAGATAGAGTCGGTACAACTCTAGAATAAGTTTGAGAGTATTAATAGATATGAGCGCGTATTTGTTAGTGAATACAAATTATTTTAATATTGTGTTGACTTATTGGTTGGGTGGAATATGAATTCTGAGCGAGTGAGTTGGCCACTAATTCGGAATTTATAAACACTTGAACATGATAAAATGACACGATATTGTTTTAAAAGTTGGTAAATGAAATAATTTTACCCAAAATATATTTGATGTAAAAAAAATTTAAAATTATTATTTATAATTGAATGTTTGCATGATAATATTATAGTCAAACAAGATTATAAAATTTAAAATAGTTTACATTACTAATATGAGAATTTGTATAAATATAAATTGCACAAATAAATTGGAGTTAAAACCGGAAGCTTGAAGTTTAAATTCCGGGGAGTTTGAAAATAAAATAAAATTTTGGAACCCTTATTTAAATCATTGACAAGTTATCAGCTTACAAGTGAAATGGTTTTTAAATATGAGATTGAAGTTTAGAATTAAAATTTAAAGTGAAAAGGTTAAAAATGGAATTAACTTAGATTGAATGAAGAATTTAAATTGTTGAAAATTTAAATTGTTTGTGGTTTGATTGAAATAAATTAGTAAAGTAGGTTAGCTGAATGGAAAATGATTCAAAATAAGAAATGAATAATAAAAATAGAGCTTTGGAAATAAATTGTAACTTGAGTAAAGTAAAAAACTGAATCGAATTGAATTAAATAAAACTGAGTTGAAATAGAAGTGTATTGGAATAAAATTCAACTGAGTTATATATAATATTGAACGGAATTAGATCCTTACATAAATAAATAGAAGTAAGTTGGATAAGGATTAAATTGGAATAAATGAATTGGGATAGCTTATAAAAGAATTGAAATGCATGGAATAAAATACTCTTGGCTAAAATGGAAAAAGTATAATCTCGACTTAAAAATAGAAGTAAGTCCAAAATTGAATTATAAAATAGATTATTTAAATATAGTTAAAGTGAATTTTGAAATAAAAGTCAAATATTGGGTTATAAAATTGGAATAAACTAATTTGATAATTAATTAGTTAATGGAATAAGGAAAGGGAAATTGAAATGGGTTAAATAAAAGTTGAATTGGGAGTAAATAAAATTGGATTGTAAATTAAAGGTGAATGGTAGAAATAGAACTCGAGTTATAAATAATATTCAACGTATATTAGATATAATGGAAATGGTGTCAAATGAAATGGAATTGGATTAAAATAGAAATGATTTGAGTTGCAAATAAAATCCAAGTGAGTAGAAATAAAATTGAAATGGCCTTGTTATTAATACAATAAATTCATAAATGAATTGTGAATGCAAATTAGAATTAATAATGAATTGAGAAGGTGAATTAAAATTTATAATGGATTGGATGAGTAGACTAATTGAATTAAAATTTGTAAAAGGAATGGAATATGACCGGGTGAAAATCAAATTAAAACGAAAATAGAATTGGTGCAAGAAAAACAAATGGATTCGTTATGGAGCTAAAATAACTCGAAGAAAATAAATTGACTTAAGAAAATATTTGAATGGAAGCTCGACTTAAGTGAAATAGTAATTTAATATATAAGCGTGTAACGTTTTCGAGCTTAATAAAATGGTTTCAAAAAAAATGAATGCGAATATGAAACGAATTGCCAACTAATGGATTGTGAATAAATTTAAAATGGAATGGAATAAATTGAGTTGGAATCAATTTAAAATGATTATGAATTAAACGAATATTCCATTTAATAAGTATCGTCGAATTGCATAAGAAAATTGGTCGCTCGACGTAAACGGAAGTAAATAAAATTCGGTAAATCAATAGAACTAAAATAAATTGATTTTGGAATCAATTGGAATGAATATAAGTTCGTTTGGTTTAAAAATAAGTTGAATATAAGCAATAGAGTTGTAAGCCCTTTAAAATGGAATAATGGTTTACGGATTGGTTGAAAATAAGTGCATAAGTGTTAAAATCATATAAGTTGCTTATAAACATTGTTTGGTGTGCATTACTTTTAGTATTCATATGTTGTAATTGTTTAAAAGGATGGAATGTTAATAAACTTCATATATATGGAACTTACACGTTTAAAATGAGTAAGTACAGGTGTTTGTAGGCCGATTGGCTGGATTTTGATCACGCCAATTGCTAAATAAATAAGCCGCTTGCTTAAAATGCTAAACAGATGTATGCCTGCCCAATTAAAGATAGGAAATATGAATATTGTTTTGTTTTTTTGTTTTTCCGACCACGTGAGTCGATGTATATATATTTATATCTGTTTTCAAATTGCAAAAGCTCCTCCGTACAAAGAGACTCTGCCAAAATTTTCGAAAATTTTGGGAGTTAGAAAATTTTTGAAATTTTTTTGTTAATGAAATGTTGATTTTCAAATTGAAATGAAAATGTAGGAATTGAACTGGAAGATGGAACCTAATTGTTTTGATTGAAGTTAAAGGTTTTGAAAAGGTGAATATCGAGTTTTCACTAAGTGGGTTATAATAAGTTAATGGGTTTAAGGCATTCTTTCTACTATAGCAATTTCGGGGACGAAATTCTTTTAAAAGGGGAGGAATGTGACGACCCGGGTTTTTATAGCATTAATTATGAATATTTAAATGATTTTAAATATTTAATTTGAATTATAGATTGACTTTTATTTGTTAAAAGGGATTCAGAATTTAAACGTAGCAATTTGTTCGATAAATTAATTATTAAAGTTTATAGTTGAATATTCGATAAAATAGCGAATCGGGAGTTCTACGCTTGGTAAAAATATTTCAAAGGCTTGTAAAATGTAAACTGACAATAATAAGAATGATAAAAGTTTTATAATCGGATTTGGAAGTAGTCTATTTAGTTTTAAAAATATATCTTTTAAATTGACATTTGAAAATAGCCTTCAGAGGCACAGTCTCGGAATTCGACGAAATCAGTTCCATTAAATCGGGACTATTGTATTATTATCGAATTTCAAATTTCGTAGCATTTAGAGTTATCGTTTGGTCGTACGGTGTTTAAACGCGCTGAAATCTATATCGATAATTTAATATAATAACTAGGTCCAAAAAGCTATATTCTCCATACGATCGAATTAGGACTCAAAACATTTACCATCGTGTTCAGATTAGGGTTTAACATTATAAATGCCTAGTAGCACACATCGATAGGAAGCCGATATTTTTAGCTACGAAATCGAGATGATTTAAATTTAAATTCAAAAACAATATAATACATTTTTTGGACCAGTCAAATTCCCTTCAGTCGAAATTTCCTCCCCTCCAGCCTGTTTTCTATCTCCATCATTGCTCTTTGCTTTCTCTGTAGCAAGTAGCCCTACAACACGTATCCCTTCGTTCAAATCGAAGCCGCATATCGTCTACAGCAAGCCGACAACTTCCTTCATTAAATCGCATAATCATTCTCCTTCTCGTTCAAAATCAAAACCAGAGCGAAATCAAAAGAAAAAAATGGTGGTTGCAGTATTTAAAATCGTGTCCGTACCCTTCTTTTTCCGTTCCCAAATTTGATTCGTAAAATGCCTTCCCTTCCCTTTTCTTGCTCCAATTAGACGAAATCATTCATTAAATCAAAAAAAAGGGGAAAGACGAGAACGAATCTCGTTCTCGTTAAAAAAAGGAATCGATTCAAGAGATACGAAATTGAATTCGTTCGATTGAGGCGACAAATCGAGTTCACGAAGAGGCACATGTGTTGGGAGGTGGCTCAAGCAACCAGCGGCAATGGCAGAGTGCGTCGTTCTTGGAATCGAGGCAGCGTGATATGGATGGGTCGCTGGTAATGTAAGTGGAGATTATCGACTACTGGCGAACGCCAGTGAGGAGCTGGATCAACGCAGCGGTGAAGTCGCGTGGGTATGGGCTTGGTGTAGCAACATGCAAGCATGTCGGAAGGGGTTTGTGCTTCAGGTCGTAGCTTTGCGATGGCCGGCAGCAGTAGAGAGTTGTCGCGATGTTAAGGTATATGCTGTTTTTCTTTTCTCAAATTAAAATTTATATATATATGTGTCTATATATATATAGAGAGAGAGAGAAAAATTATTCACAGTGAGGTATATATATGCAAATTTGTGTATATATATACAGAAAAATAAAACAAATTTTTGAATAAAAATAATTTTACTGTGAGATGTATATAGCAGATCTGTTTTTTTAATATGTATATAGGTTATATATTTTTTATTATATGTAGTTTCAAGCAGAAGGAAAAATATATAAATTAAATATACATATACACATTTTTAAAACTACTAGCTTATTTTAAAACAATGTATTTTTGTCATTTATTTGTTTTATTAGACTATTTAACTATCTTAGTTACTAAAGGATTTTTAAAGGACAATATTAGTTTAAAACTAAATTATTAGTTTAAAATGAAATCATTGGTTAATTAAATTTATTAAATGGAAATTTAATTGTTCGATTAATTCTAATATTTATAAACTGTACAAATGTCTGTACAAGGTGAAAAAACCGTGAACAAGGCGAGATGGAAATGGTCTGCAAAAAAAATAAAAGGTGAGATTTTCTCACTTATTTGGATTCCCAAAATTAATTTAGAATGTTAAATTTAATCATTTGATGTTTGGTTAAATTATTGTCTGTTGGATATTATATATATATATATATATATATATATATATATATATTAGAGTGATTGATATTCCCGCATTATATAGTGGATGAGACCCTATACGCCCCGCATAATAGCGGATGACCCTATATACCGCTATGCCCCCCTCAACGTAGGATTGGGTATTTTATTTGTTGACTAAAATCTATGGATGCAGGGAAAAACAGGTTGGAGTGCTCCAACTGGCTTCCTCAAAAATATTTATTTTTTTATATATATACTGATATATGACAGGATGGATAAATTGAAATGGATCGTGTGAATTTAATTGCTGAATGTTAAATAGCCTGATAACTTAATATCGTGAATGATTAAAGTAAGGGAATTTAAAAGGAAATTGAAAGAAATTATTTATATTGAAAATTGGGTTTATTCTAGAGGAATTTAATAGAAAAAAAATATTAACTTACTTAGGAAATACTTAAACATTTGTAATAGTTTAATTAAAGATTTGAAATTAAAATATATTAAGGGCTTGAAGAGATATTGGAATCGATAATTAAAAATAGATTTAAAATAGAAATGGAATTTTATTAAGGGATAAATTTGTAAATGGAATTTAATAAAGAAGATTATAAAATGGAATTATAAAAAGAATTGTTTTTTATAAATAAATGGAAAACCCAAAAGGGGTTTATAAATTTATAAACCGAGATAGAATAATATCGGTGGATATGTTTTTTAAAATATAAGTTATGGGTGAGAACTTGTATCGAGCAATGGGAATAGCTTGAAAGAAATAGTGGAATATATCTCGAATATGAGAAGGGTGAGTATGACCAATGGGGTATGAAGCAAGAGAGATTCATATATTCATTTGGTGAATATCAGATTTTCTAAAGATAGACTTTTTTCGAGTAAAGTAAAATTATTTTTAAAGTAAATTTTTAAATCTACTATACTATATTACTTTTTATAAACTATTATTGGATTTAGAATGTTTCAAAGTTAGTTATCCTAAACTATATTTTGAAGAAAAGAACATTATTTTTATTTGTAAGTATATATCTTTAAAATGTTTTAAATTCAATTAAATATCCTCTTAAGATGGGAAGCGAAGTTCGTTAAAAACAGATAAGATTTTAGAGAGAAAAACTTGTAGTGAAGGTATGGATACTTTAAGTAAATTCTAAAGTATAAGGTAAGTAAACTTCAGAAGGTGGAATAAAATTCACAAGGGAAGTAGAAGTGAAACCGGAATTTTTTTTAAATAAATAAATGGCTTTGGAAATACTAAAGGAAACTAAATTAATGAATTCTGGGGTTTATAGAATTTAAGTGAAATGGGTTAGGAATTTGCAAAATGAAATTTGTGAATGATTTTAAGAAAGAAACAGGAAATAAAAGTGAATATTTTCCATGTGATAAGTAACTAATGAAGTGGGAAAAAATATTCTATGTATTGGATAATGATTGAAATTTGTTCTGTGGGAATAAAAGAGATTTAAAACTATTTTTAAAGGTGTTGAAAATATAGGGACAATATCTTGGGTAGATATTTTGAGATAAATAATTTGGAGAGTTATTTAAGACTAAATGGTTGCTTGTGGATGGTAATTGATAGTCAAATATCCGACTATCAAAAACTGACCAATGCGCTGATCGTTTCGAAGAGACCGAGATCGGATTTAATTATCCGATTACCAATTCGACCCTGTTTGAAACATTTATGAATGAAGACCGTGAAGATGATGATGAGGGTGACTCGGTTTATCCAGACCCTGGGCAACTTGTATGGACGAATGCTTTCAGAACATCGTCAGGAGGACGATGAGCATTCCAAGTGAATGAGTTCTAAAAAGTAATGCATAGCCTCAAGCCTCATCAACCAGGAATGGCTAAAACAGGGGAGGTCTAGCAAGGCTAAGTGGTTAGCAACCAATTAGGGTAAGATTTCCCCTGTCTAGATGTCCCTTTAATTTCGGCTTAGTGGACGGTTGCTGATTCCAACTGTGGGGTGATCTTATTCGGATATCCAATAAGGGGTAGCTCCGGTCTTGTGTTGCAGGGGATCGGGAGTGATCCTCGATACTCTGATCTAGACCAGGTACTGTGACGGGCGGTACCTCAGTAGCCCTGCCATTGTATGGAAA
Organism: Allium cepa; assembly: GCA_030765085.1. NCBI lineage: Eukaryota > Viridiplantae > Streptophyta > Magnoliopsida > Asparagales > Amaryllidaceae > Allium > Allium cepa. The sequence goes on along the minus strand of CM060944.1, from coordinate 308,315,453 downwards.
CCCAATCTCCAATTAGTGCATTCGGACTTGTTTGTATGCCTATTATACGGGAATTTAATGAATGTAACAATTTCGGCTATTTGAATAAGTATTTGTATTTAGACACTATTATAATATCAGAGGATTTGATAAGAAATGTTTTGGTTATCATAAGGTAAAAACCCAACATATTTACTCATGGCGTGGTCTTACGGGATACCATTGTTTTCAAAGAATTTTTTTTCAAAAATATAATAATCCAATTGAGTGTGGTTTTCTCACGCTGGTTTTCCAGGCTGACTCGAGTGTTGTTTTATTATGATGCTCGGGTCAGACCGAGTTGTACAGATTCAGGATAGGATGTTGTGGAGCTCAAGAGACAAGCAGAACAGTAGAGACGTATCTCTCATAATTTGTTATTATTATTTCCGTTGTGTAAGGATAGGAATGAGCCGTCCAAAGTGATTGTTGTACTCTGATAATGCTATGTATATACGGAAGTACAGATTTCTTTGTTTTTAAAGCTGTTATTATATATTATATTTTATTCCGCTACGACTGTGAGATTTTGATGTTTTTTCTAATTTCTTCTTCCGCCTCCTTCTTTTCTCTTACAATTTGGTATTTTCGGCATTCGATTGTTTGGCATTTAATACAGTGGATATATTGATGTCTATTTTCGGACGTCGAAAAATCGGGTCAGCCTAGGTGGCCATCTGGAGGTGTCCAGATGTATTTTTGTGCTTGTTTATATTTTCGCTGTATGAGGACAAGTTATTATAACTATCCAGATTGATGTATTAATTGTTGTACTCTGATAATTGTAAGTGTAAAACAGTTACAGATTCCTTTGTATAAAAGTTGTTATTATATATTATATTTTTCCACTGTGATTGTGAGATTCTATTAATGTTGTTCTATTTCTTCATTTACCTTTTCTTCTTTACCCTAGAGATTCACATTTCCCTTCAATTTGAGTTGAGCTAATGTGAAATATTATCGACTCAAAGGGGTACGGATTTGCGGGCCATTGTAGAAATTATAGAATAGCCCTTTAAATTGTTTTAATTTAAATTTTAAATTTATATCTTTTGACACTCATAACTTTTCCATACGAGCTCAGATTCATGCATGGTTTTCTCCACTGCGATCATATCAAAATTCTGGACATTATGGAACTGGTTTGGAAGAATTCTGAAACTATTTATATTTAGGCCTTTATTTGGGTTTTAAATCGTCGGTAAATCAAAGGTGGGTGTTTTAACCTACTCACAACAACTAAATTATCTTATATTAGTTAAATTAAATTTATGATATAATTAGAGATTGATTGGTTGTTGTTTGGTATATTTAAATTTTCATTCCAGTTATATCTGACTTTTATTTAATTTGATCGCCAATTAATTTAATATTGAAATTAAATTGCCAGTTAAATACCTGTTAATGGTAATTAGTTAATTGTTGTTATTTATTATTTGAATGGTGATTTGATGGATGTTAAACTATTGATATTAGATGAGTGGATGTTATATTTATTTTATATATTGTTATCACACTACAAGTCCCTTAGTATATCGTCATAAATCACTATGGGTTGAAATGATACATACCCGAACGATCCATAGATTAGAGAAAAATTGTTATGGGCTGAAACAAATGACTTAAGTGATTTTACGGATTTTGAATTATAATTAAGGATTGTGGGTTGAAATGATATATACCCGTAAATTTAAATCTATTGCAGATTGAAATGATATATATCCGTATCACTTGACCATCCGATAGAAAATTATATACGGTCACCGGATTAGTTAAATTAAATGATTTTAAAATCTTTGATTTTCGAAACCAGTAAATGATATTATTTTAAATGAAATAAAATAGATCTCTATGAACTGAATTATTTCCAAACTCTAGCTTTTAATAGTTAAAATTGAAACGTGTTTAAATGAATTGTTTAAAGAGTTTAAATTGAAATTTTAAAGTGGAATTTGAAGTATAAATGAAATTTATCGAATTTAAGTTATTATAAACGTTTGAAAATGTAACTCTGAAATCTATTGAACTTGGAGTAGCTTAAATTGATAGTTCAAACATGGATTTGAAATCGATATATATTTAAATGGTTTTATTGAGAATTTGAACTGAAATTTAAAAATTAGAGTTTGTTGATTTGAAAACTGGACATGGTCCAAATTCGTTGAAATGAAAGAAATGGTTTAATTTGATATTAATTCCAAATTAATTATTTTCATATAAAATGTTTAAAGTTATATTATTCTAAAATTCTGATTTATTTAGCTTTTAAATAATTTAATATACAAAACATTTTCAATAATCAAACCATTTTTTATTTAAACTATATTAAATCTATTTTAAACTATTAAACTGTTTTAAATTATTTTAACCTATTTTAACCTATTTTAGTCTATTTTAATTTATTTTGATATATTTTAATCTATTTAAATACATTTAAATCTATTTAAATCTATTTTAAACTATTTAATCTTTTGTGAACAATTTTAAACTATTTTAATCTAATTTAAATCTATTCTAAACCATTTAAACTATTTTTAAATTATTTTAAAACTATGTAAACTATTTATCACTATCTAAACTATTTTCAAAAATTCAAACTGTGTAGGACTGAATTGTTTATATTCAAATCTTGGATTTAAAAGCGAATATGGCTAAATAATGTTATACCCTAAGTTGGGATTTGAAATGATATTTTCTAGTGAAATTACATGTTTTGAGTAAATATAATGATTATGAAATATGGATTTAACCTATTTTGAAAATATTATTTCGAAAGTGAATATGATTTCGAAAGTGATATAATTTTTGAGAATATGATATTTTGATATCAATATGAAATGGTTTTGGATATGTAAAGGAACCATCCGTTGTGTAATAAGCATTTGGTTATTAAAGAGATCGGGATAGGATATTGTCTCTCTGTCCATACACAAAAACACTTTAACAACTGTGTATGTGGTGGAGAATCTAGAATGAAGTAGGATGGTTTGGCGAATGATTCTGTATGAGGTGTTAACGTAGCCCTGACTCCCTTGAGTTAGCTTGATGTGACTAAAATAGGAGCTATACCTGGACTAAGTGATGTCGCATCTCCGATCGGACATGCTTCTTCCATACTGTATCTGTTGCTTTGTGATTGATTTGGTGGCCACCCTCGATTTGATTTTGGAAGTGTATTCTGAGGTTGGCGGTAGTAGCTGTTATGCGTTACCACCAGCCCGGTTCTACAAACAGTAGAATCCTACCGCAGCATTGCCTCGCATACCTTATCACATGCCTTATCGCGCCCATCATGAATTTGGTTTGTACTGTACCTATAGAGCATCTTTTGATAGCTCTCGAGTTTACGGAGGAATTACGGTACTGTATAGACTATGGAAATATATGAAAATGTGTTAAGGAGGATATGGGTAACGCTTTAACGCTATTTTAATACTTTACTTTATGGATAGACATATTATAATAGCATATATCACTACATAGTAAATAGTTTAACGGATCCTTAGGAAATGGTAATCCCAAACATCTTAATTTATTGCATGCACGTTAGATACTGGATAGGAGATGTAAAACCCCGTAAACATCTTAGAGCCATTACACTCATATTTATTTACTATTGATTTAACTTACATATGATCTTTTAGTTCGGTCTCGAGTGTTTTATCTTTTCATTACGCTCAGGTCAGTTTAAGCTTTTCAGTGTATTTAAGACCATTTTATTTGGAAGATGAAAATGGAGATTAGTCTACTATTTATTTTATTTACTCCACTGCTTCATGTTGTTCCATTGCATTATTATTTATTCATGTTGTATGTGTAACTTTGATTATATTGTAAAGTGTAATCAAATGTATTTGTAAAACAGCTTCATGAATTGTTTATTTGATTATCACATTTTGTCATTTCGTTGTGAGATTCTATGTTTTGTTTTTTTTTCTCTTCTTTTTCTTATTTACCCCATAACAATCCTGCCTTTTGAATGGTTTGGGTCTGACATGTAGTTTATTGTCGATTTAAAGCATTCAAAAAGGTGGGTCGTTTCATTTGGTATTAGAGCTTTGGTCTTATGATAACCTTAGCTTTGTGGCATCTAACTCATTAGAGATAGGGTAGTAATACCCTGGAATGAGTTTATCTCGGTGTATATATATATGAGTGAGCACACTTCTTATGTTATCAAATGTTTTATATTGTGTTAATTTGTTCTGTTTAGTATTTATAAATTCCGGTATGTATATAGGATGTTATAGTATCGATAGGGATTTCTAAACACTTAATAGGGCAGACCGACACAATATTGTTTTTGAAATATAGGTAAATGAAATAATTTTACCTAGTTTTATATTTTGTATATAAAGAATAGTATTATAAATGATATAGTTGTATGTGATATAATGTTTATTAGGTAGAGAAATTTTATAAATATTTATTGTAAAGTAGGATTTATAAGTAAAATAAATAAGAATTCGAAATTTGAGAACTTAAGTTCTAGGGTTTGAAATTTATTTTCAAAACACCTTAGAATATATTATTATTATTATTTGGAAGTATTATCGGATATAAATATTTTCAATGTGGTTTGAGAGAAATGTTTTAAAAGAAATTTAAAAGGAAATAATTCTATACTCCCCTCTTCCGTCGTTGGAAAATAATTTCAGTGATGAGCGCACGCATCATCGACGTACATTTTCGAGTTTCAATGTGGGAAGACTGCTGTAGTAGTGTTACTACACACTTATTTTGATAAACAAACCTTAGTTTTAATTTCTAAATTAGATGCCGAGTGATTATTGATACATACATACATACATATACATATATATATATATATATATATATATATATATATATATATAAGAAATTGGAAATTTGTAACTTGTAAATCAAAAGACATGAAAAGTTAGAAGATGTATTTATTGAGCATTTTGTTAACTAAATGAATAGGATAAACTTGTGTAACATTCAATTTCATTCTATTAACATACATATAACTTACCAAAATGTTAAAAGTTGAAATGTTAATATGAATATGTAATAGAATTTTATACAAGAAAACTTATGTAATGGAGTATGTGTGTAAATAAGGATTAAGATGTCATGAAAAAATGTTATAAACTTAATTTGAAATGCTACTAATTAAATTTAATAGAAAAGTGAATATTGTAAGTAAATAACTATAAACTTAAGTTAATGTTTGAAGTTATTTATAATTAAAGTAAATAGTAAAAGTGAATACTATATTAAGTATTTGATTATAACTTCAGAAAAGTTGAAATGATTTAGAAAATGGATTTAATATTCAATGACACTATATAAGGAAGAATGATGTTAATTTAATAGAAAAATGGCATTGTATGAACGAATGGAAAATGAATCTTGTAAGAAATGAAGTTAAATTGACAAAATAATCCTTGTATAAATGAATGAGAATAGATGAACAGTAAATGTTGTGAAAGGAAATTAATAAGAATAAACATAAATAATATTTGAAATTCCTGGTTGTTTTGGCTTATGGGATGTTTGGAAAAGGATACATCCAATTATTTGAGGATGTATAAATAATCTATTAAGTAATTATCTAAGATTGTTGAGCGCGGTACACTTGATAGTTTATTTATCCCGTTGTATGATTTAAAAGTTTCTGAACTAGACCAAATCATTAGTTTGGTTGCTATCGATGTATGATTGATTCCTTTGTTACATATGATAGTCGTGTTGTTTTGTTTGCATATGTTTGTGATTGATTTGTGTTTTACTAATTTAAATAACTAAATATTTCTCTTGTGCATAATTCTCACTCTTTTGGATTATGTAAGTGAAATACAGGTTTATGGAAGCAATAGCTACTGCTTTTGGTTTCATAAATAAGTTTGTTTGTCCAACAAATAGGTATGTTTTCGAATTAAGATTTTATAGCAATATTATATTGTTTTTCCATGGTATGGGATATTTTTTTGAAAATGATATATATATATATATGTATATATATATATATTGCTATTATTGATATTATTATTTTCTAGATCTCTCCGTACAAAGGAGACTCTGCTGAATTTTTTCCGTGAATTTTTTAGTTTGAAAATTTTAGGAAAGTGAAACATTTTAAAACTTTCATTAAACTTGAATATTAAGATTTTAATTGTTTATTAATTGGCATATTTTATCTAAAATACTTAATTATGTAAACTAAATATTTAAAGATTGAATACTTTGAATAAAATATATTTATTCCTTCATTTACCTTTTCGAGGATGAAAAGTTTTGAGTGGGGGAGAGTGTAACCCGTATTTTTTCGATAATTAAGATATTAAACTAGTTAAGATTTTTGGAATTTAATATAGAAAGAAAATAAAATTTATGATTTACTAATGAGAAAACTAATTAGAATGAAATTTAATAATGTTAATTTAAGGTAATCAATGACTATTTGAATGTACTCTTAATCAATTGGAATAACTGTAAATTTAATTTGGTTCGAAATCGTAAATAAGGAACTTAACAAAACGTTGTATTTAAATGGTAAAATTGTACACAATTAATTTAAATTAGTTAATATAGAATAGTTAATCAGTATTTAAATCCGTTGAAATTAAATTATAAATCAATTGAAATTAATCTAATTAAATATTGCAGTTAATATGAATTAAAATGACAACTGTAGATTATTGATGTAATAATGGTAAACCATGTTAATTGTATCCATAAAGTAATAGTGGATTGAATAATGAAAAATCAAATAAATGGATTTATTGGAATTTAAAATAATTGTCAATGAATTTATTCAATTGAAACTAAACGTTGTAATTAGTACAATATTTAATATTGAATTTGACATGGGAAATTTGTTTTAAAAGATTATAAATTTCTAGATTATCAAAAATGATGTAAAATTATTAATTATTAAATTTGAATTTGAAAGTGATTTAACCAATTTAATAATAATTTATTTTTTAACGTGGAAATTTGATATTTTGGCCACTATCTCGAATTTTTATGAAACTAATTTCATCAGATCCCTTACAGCGAACTATTGTAGGATTTCAAGTTTTATGGCGATCAGACTCGTCCTTTGATCATGACGGCTCGAAACGCGTAGAAATCAATTTATTGAAATTCATTTAAAATAAGCTGATTTTAAATGCTAACTTCTTCATAAAATGGAATTAGGACTTGAAACATGTTCCATTGAGTTTATAAATATTGAAAATATCTATTTTGATATATTAGATGACCCAATTCCGTTACAAAAATGGAACGAGCTTTTCAGGTCGTTATTGTCATTTTAAACCAATTCATAGCATTTATTTTTATCGGGCCTTGTCTATATAAATAGATTTTTATAACCCTAATAGCCTTTTATGTAATGATCTAGAATTTTATTGATTCGAAATTAGAGTATTTAATTGATTTTAAATATTTAGAAGTTAATTTTATAGATTTAATAACTTGAATTTCTAATATAATGGTTTATTAGATAATTTAATTGTTAAATTTAATACTTGAAATTAGTTAAATAATGAATCTTGAGTTTTGAGGTAGATAAAAATAATTTCAAAGCTTGTTTAATTACTATTTATAATAATTAAGTTAATATAAAATTTAAACTGGATTTATAAGTGGTTTACTCGATTTTAAAAATGATTTGTTTAAATCGACATATAAAAATAGCCTTCCGGGCACAGTCTCGGATTTTGAAAAACTGACCCCGTTGGATCCGTAATAGTGCATTATTATTGGAATTCAAATTTTGTAGCCGTTATAATTACCATTTGGTCACGGTATTGAAATGCGTTGAAGTTAATATCGAGATTTTAAATTAATAAATGGGTTCAAAAGATGTCTGCTTCATACGATCGAACTGAGGCTCGAAACTTGTTCCATTGCATTCGAGATAGGGGTATAACATTAGAAATTCCAAGCAGCACACTTCAATCGGGGTTCGAAATAAATATCTAGATATTTTGTAATTTTTTATTTATATATTATTTTCAGTGTCACCTCAGCCACTAAAACTTTCCATCAGCCACCCTACGTTGTTTCTTCCCAGTTGATTTAAGTGTATTCCCTCTTCTTATCATTTCAAAGCAGGAAAGGAAAAAAGTAAAGAAAAGAAAGTTTCAAAAATCAAATTCTTGAAATCTACTTGACAAAAATATGAGAAACCAACTCTAAAAATCCTAGTTTAGCGAGAGCTTCCATCAGGTATGCTCGAATTGAAGTGTGGCCTTGGTTAGCAGTCATCATTTGTGAAGTCAAGAGGAGCATGGAACTAAGGTTTTGTTTATCTCGAGTATTGGTCGTCATTTGGGCGAGTGAAGTTTGGATTCGAGTTCGGGGTGGTGGTGCATACTTCTCGACAAATTTTAGTGAGGTACGATCCATTATTGAGGATCGTGACCTATAGAAGTCGTGGATAGGGGAGGAGCATGTCGCGGCTTCCTAGATTCATTCGAGTTTGGAATGGAGGGCATGGGTAGGTGCGGCTCGAGTAGTGAAGCGCAATGGGGATGACGGCATTCGATTTTGTAAACTGTCGCTCTGTATCACTCAAACATGCACGGCGAAAGGAAAATTTGGGTTTGCTTATGCATGTTCAGGCATTGATGAGAGTAGGGGAAGAAGTATAGTGGAGGGTAATTTTGTGATTTAAATATAAGCGTTTTGATTTAAAATTAAATGATTGATATCTTATCAAACGTATATCTCTCTCATACGAAGACCGATTGGGATGAAACTTTTTACGTTGCGGTCATGATGATGAGAGCTTCACAATAAAACTATATTGGATGGATTTAGAAACTGTTGAAATTTGGGCTAAAATCGGATGTCGTACGGTTTTATTTCCAAAACGCAACGTCTCGGCGACAATATAAAATAAAGGTGATTGCTTTTAACACTCACGGCATAATATAATATTTTTATGTTCATTAAAATTGGATCCTAAAGTTATCTAAATTATTGACTATTACTTGAAATATTGACATATGAATTGACTGTAGGTATTAAATTGACAGTTAAATTTGAAATCGAAATTTAATTGCTAGTATATTACCTGATATTGATAACTGTGAAATTATTGTGAATTATTGGCTGATTTGGGTGTTGATTGTGATGGCTGCTATTGATTAATATTTTGGATGATTTGGATGTTTATTTATTTTGATATATCCTGTACATTATTTACAGTATATAAAAGTGTTTATCGAATTATTTCGAATAAATTAAGAAATATGTTGAAATGATATATACTTATGACATTTATTTTGGATTGAAATGATATACATCCATCCTTGCAATTAAACTGGAACAACCGATTCATATGGCCATAGGATAGAAAATTATATACGGATACTGGATTGGTTAAATTAAATGATTTTAAAATTTTTGATTTGAAATTATTTTAAATGATTTGGTTTAAAGAAGTAAAAAACCGAGTTTATGAAAATCGAGTTATTTTCGAACTTGAGGTCGAAATGTTGAAATTGAAATTTGGTAACAAGGATTGTTTAAATAATCGAAGTTGAGATTTTTGAGGTTATAATCGAAATATGATTTGAATTTCGAAAATTAATTTTTTTGAAAGATTGAACTTTTATTCGAACTTTGAATATTGTTGACTAAAAGTAATTTAAATCGATATTTCAAAAAATTGAGCTCGGCATTAAATTATTTTTTAAAGATTTGAATCTTAAATTGAATATGAAGTTAAATTTAATTTACGTCATTTAAATCGATATTCTAAAATCGAACTCGAATTTATATAAATTGAAATGGTTTAAAATTAAGAATTGAAATGAAATTAATTCAAATTTGAATAGAATTGGAATTAGTTGGAATTGAAATCAAAATTGGATTAATTTGGAATAGAAATTGAAATTGATTTTAATTAAAATTGGAACCAAAGTCAATTCGAATTGAAATCGAAATCGAATCGATTAAAAGGAAATGGAAAATGAAATTGATTTGAACTGGAAAATTGGGATTTGAATCAGTTTGACTTTGAAACTATTTGCAAATAAATTATTTTAGTATAAACCTTTTAAATCTATCTTTTTTTAATATTCAAAATATTTTGATTTTCCAAACTATTTTACTGTGTAAACCATTTTTAATGCTCAAGCTATTTTCTATTAAACTATTTTAACTATTTAATTATTTTAAAACAATTTGAACTATTTTCTAAAAATTCAAATTGATCAAAAGGTTGGAATGTTTATATTTAAATCATGGATTTAAATACAAACTGGGTTAAATTGAAGTTATAACCCAAATGAAAATTCGAAGCTATTTTGAATTAGAACTGAAATCTAGATATTATGATGAACAAGATTTTGAATTGAAATAGTATATTTTGAGTGAATATGATGATTTCGAAATTAATTTGTTTTTAAAGCGAATATGATATTTTGATATCAAATACGAATTGTTTTCGAAATGTAAAAGTAACAATGTTGTGTAAAACGATGTTTGGTTGTTAAAGAGACCAGGCCTCTTATTGGCATACTCTATGTCAATATTAGAACCACTTTAACAACTGTGTACATGGAGTGATGATCCAAAACGAAGTAGTTGGATTTGGCGTACAGTTGTTGGATTTGAAAAAAGAGAATGATTGTAACGACCCACATTTTTGGATGGTTTCAATCGACGATAAACCACACATGTCAGAATCAAACCATTCAAAATGGAGGATTGGTATGGGGTAAATAAGAAAAAGCTGAGAAAGAGAAGAAAAAAACAAACACAGAATCTCACAGTGGAATGAAAAAAATATAATAATCAAATAACAGTTCATGAAACTGTTTTACAAATAGCATTTGATTACACTTTTACAATACAAAATCAGAGTTACATATATAGGAATAAATAAATAAATGCAGTAGAATAACATGATGCAGTAGAATAAATAGAATAAGTAACAATAGTATACAATCTTCGTCTTCGCCCTCCAGAGGTAAATGGTCATCGATACATTAAAAAGCTCGGACTGACCCGAAGGAATTGAAAAGACAAAACACTCGAGTCAGAACTAAAGGATCTTATGTAAGTTAAATCAACTGTAAATAAATATGAGAGTAACGGCGTCAAAGATGTTCATGGGGTTTGACATCTCCTATCTAGTGTCAACATGAGTGCAATAACTTAAGAGATGTTCGGGATTTCCATCTCCTAAGGATCCGTCAAACTATCTACATACATAGTACAATATGCTATTTTTGTAACAGCCGCCTTTTGGAGGTTTTAAGCAAACACACATGCCAAACTCAAACCATTCAAAAGGGTAGATTATTATAGGGGTAAATAAGAAAAAGAGAAAGAAAAAACAAATACAGAATCTCGCAGTGGAATGACAAAATATAATAATCAAATAATAGTTCATGAAGCTCTTTTATAAATACATTTGACTATTCTTTTACAACACAAAATCAGAGTTACGGAAACAGAAAGAAATAAATAATAAATGCAGCGGAACAACATGAGGCAGTGGAATATAATAAACAATACTAGTACAAATCTTCATCTTCGTCCTCCAGAAATAAGGCCTTCAACCCTGAAATGGTCAGGCTGACTCGAGCGAATTAAAAAGACAAAACACTCGAGTCAGAACTAAAAGATCTTATATAAGGTAAATCAACGGTAAATATGAGTGTCACAGCATCAGAGTTGTTTATGGATTTTGACATCTCCTATCCAATGTCTGACTTGAGTTCGATAAATTAAGAGATGTTCAGGATTACCACCTCCTAAGGATCCGTTAAAGTATCTACTATATAGTACAATACACTATTATAATACGTCTACAGTAAAGTAAAAGTATTAAAATAGCGTTAAGGGTTTCCCATATTCCCCTTAACACATTTTATATATTCACATGGTCTATACAGTATCGTACGCTCCTCCATAAGCTGGATGTTTACACAGAGGACCCCCATAGGTATGGTACAAATCAAACTTGTAGAAGGCGCTTTAGGTCATCTGAACATGACACTCGAGGCAATGCCATGGTAGATATACCAATTGTGGACCTGGACTGGTGGTAACGCATATCAGCTACTACCACCCACCTCGGAACACACTCCCAAAACAAAATCAAGGGTGGCCACCAAATCATCACAAAGTCATAATATGGTATCGAAGAAATATGTCCGATTGGAGGAATGACCTCGCTTGATCCGGCACGGCTCCTATTTTAGTCACATCTACGCCGACTCACGAGAGTCAGGGTCATGTCATACATTATGCAGAAATCGTTCGTCAAACCATCCTACTTCATTTCTGGAATCTCCACCACGTACACAGTTGTTAAAGTGGTTTTGCGTATTGGTAGAGAGTATAACAGTATTCGATCCCGATCTCCTTAACAACCAATAGCTTATTACACACCGGATGGTTCTTTTAAAATTTCGAAAATCATTTTCATACTTGATATCAAAACATATTCACTTCAAACCATATCACTTTTGAAATTATATTCACTTTCGAAATCATATTTCAAACAGGTTAAATCCATTTTCAAAATCATCATATTAAATCAAATATGTCATTTAAATCCCAACTTAGGTTATAATGTCATTTAACCATATTCACTTTAAAATTGAGGATTTGAATATAAACCCATCCACTTTACTTAGTTTGGAATTTTAAAAAATGGATTATATTGTTATAAATAGTTTAACAAAGTTAAAATAAAATTTAGGATGGTTAGAATGCTCTAAAATATTTTTAAAATAGATTACAAATAGTTATCGAATTGATTTAATATAATTAAATAGATTTAAAATAAATTAAATATAACTAAAATAGATTAAATAGCTTTAAAGTAGATTAATTAGATTTAAGATAAATTAAATTTGTTTTAAAATAGGTTAAAATAGTTTAATAAATTTGAAAATCTTAATAATTAGAAATTTTACAATGATGTATTTTTAAACTGTTATATTAAAATATGAATTTGGAATTTATATGAATTTAACTATTTATTTTACTAGACCATTTCAATTCCCAAATCAACAAAAACCCAATTTCAAATCTTTCAATCTGTATTCTCAATAAACAATTTATTTCCATATCAATTTCAATCCATGTTTGAAGTATCAAATAAAACTACTCCAATTTCAATGCATTTCATAGTTCTATTTCAAACAATTTTAAAAACTTAATCCCGATAAATTCCATTTATACTTCAAAATCCAACTTAAAATTTCAATTTAATTTCTTTAACCAGTTCCCTTAAATCAATTCCAGTTTTAACATAAAACTTGAATTTTGATAATAATTCAATTTATTTGAATCAAATTTTGTTTCAAAATAACATTTAACTATATTCAAAATTTTAAGGATTTTAAAATCATTTAATTTAACCAATCCAGTGTTCGTATATAATTCTCTACCTTAGGGACAAGTGATACGAATATTTATCATTTCAATTCGAAATTCAAAATTTTATGGTTGTATATCATTTCAAACTGCTATCCCGTATTAAATAAAATCCATAAAATTGTTTGAATCTATCATTTAAACTCATAACGGTTTTTCTCTAATCTATAAATCGTTCTGGTATATATCATTTCAACCCATAGTGAGTTTCCTAATAATAACTAAGGGAACTTGCAGAGTGATAGCAATATATAAATCAAACATAGCATTCAATCATCCAATATCAACAATCAAATACCCATCATAATTATCATTCAATTGTACCAAATAAATTACAAAAAATGAAAAAATAACATTTACAGGTAATTTACTAGCGTTTTAAATTCAATAATAAATTAAATGGCTATTTAATTCGAAATGAATTCAAATCAACTGAAATGACGATGTAAATAAACCAAATAGCAATAAATAAATTCCTAATCGCATAAAAAATTAATTTAACTAACATAAGAAATTTTAGAAGTTGTGAGTGGGTCAGAAAACTCACCTTTGAATTTCAAATCGATTTGAAATTCAAAACAAGGCCCAAAATTTAGCAGTCTTAGAACTCGTCCAAACCAACGTCAAAATGTCCGAATTTTGATACAATCCCAACGAAACAAACCGTGCGTGAATCCAAGCTCGTATGATTATGAAAATTAGAAGATTGAAAATTTTTGGTCATGAGTCGACTTAGGTTGACTTCGGTCCGCCGCCTCAAATCCTCGGTGCTTGCTCTGAGTTTTTGCCCAAATGCCTCAAGACCCGAGTCATTTGGCTCCAGACCAGAAGTCGCTCCAGGGTTTTCGCCTTTGGAACTCGAAGCGCTCCTAGATCCACCTTCTTTGGCCTTGAACTCTCCCTGATCCCAAGTCATTGCAGGCTTTTTTGCTTTGAAACTCGAAGTAAACCTCTTCCCGACACGAAGTAAACCTGTGGCAATTTTGTTTTTCTATTTTTTTTTGAAATTAGGTTTTGGAATTTGGGAATTAGATTTGAGAAGTAGGAGGAAGATGTACGTACAGAAAAATGAAAATAAGAAGTAGCTAGGATTTATAATGGACTACTTATAGGCTGATCAGCAATAGAAATGAATGGATTAGATTTGATTTGAAAGCTGAACGATAAACGACTCGAAAAGCCTGTTCTGTCTCCAGAATGAAGATGTGTCATCCCATATGTCAAAATAGATGTTTTTGATAGTTTTAAACGTAATGGAATAGGTTTCAAGTCCAATTTTCATCGTATGAACAAGTTAGCTTAAAATCATGTTATTTCAAATTGATTTCAATTGAACTGAATTGAATTCTACGCGTTTCGAGCCCGTACGATCAAACGACAAGTCCGATCAATATGAAATTTGGAATCCTATAATAATTCACCGTTACGAATCCGATGAAATTGGTTTCGTCGAAATTCGAGTGAGTGGCCAAAATGGCTATTTTCACGTAAATTAAATAAATTATAATTAAATTAATTAAATCACTTTTTCAATTCAAATTTAATAATTTACAATTTCTATCATTTTGGATTACTTAGTAATTTATGATCCCTTTAAACCAAGTTTTGTTATCAATTTATTATTGAATATTTCACAACTACAGTGTTTAATTTCAATTTCAATAAATTCAGTAATTATGGATCAAATTTCCGATAAAATCATTTATTTGATTTTCAATCCTGTTATTCAATCAATTATCATCTAATGGATATAATTATCATGGTTTGTATCTTGTTACACTAATATTTTCCAATTTCATCTTTATTTACATTAATATAATATTTAATTACATCTAATTGCAATAAATCTAATTATTATAATTTAAATTCCAAACATTGATTAAATTTGATTTCATTCTTTATATTTAATCAATTATTACTCTAATAACATAGCTAACATTTTATTTATCTTTCATTACATTAATATTCTTTAATTTCCTTCTTTTATTTGGAATAACTACTATATTTCCCTTATATTGACTTTTTGTCAATGTTATAATAATTCAAAATCTCAAATAGATTTATTTTTCTTGATTTCACCCTTTTATTAAATCAATTATTACTGTTAGCGCCAAAATTGGTCACTAACACCCTTAGAGAGTTTGTGTAGAGAGATTAATGAAGAAGATAAATTAAAATATAGAAGATAATATAAATTAAAATGCGGGAGACGAGAACACAGAATTTATAGTGGTTCGGCGTTGTAGCCTACGTCCACTTTGAAGTTGATCCTTTATTTCTTCACTTTTAAACTTGATTACAGATACAATCCGCTTTTTAGTGTTCGAATACAATTGTGAAATAAAAGTAGAAGTCTTGGATGAGGTTTGGATGAGGCAGAGTCTCCCCTGTGTTCTCTGAAATCTCCTCCCGTTTTCTGTGCCCCTGCCTCCCTATTTATAGACGAATGTGGGTTGGACTTCCCTGGTGGGCCAGATGGCTAGACAGCTTGGTCCAGATAGGACGTGCCCTGCATGCCGAGTGAAACAGGCCGAACGGTCGGCATGCCGAGCCTTCCTTTCCAAGTCGATGGATCTCTCTGTTGAATGGAGGAAGCGGGCCGAACGATGTTGGGATGCCGAGTGAAACGTGGATGCCAGGTGAAGAGCATGCCGAGCATAGGGTGTGCCGAACAAAGGCGATGCCGAGCAAAGGATATGCCGAGCAGATGGAATGCCAGATGAAGAACATGCCGGATGAAAAGCTTGTCGTGTGGGATGCTGGATGTCGAACTATCGCATGGATGCCGGACGACCTTAAGCCGAGCAAGCTAATTTCCTTTAAGGAGCAATCGTGCCGAGCGAACTAAGCCGGACGACTCTATGCCACGTACAGTCTTGGTCTACCGAACCCCCTTCGATGCCGAGCACAGCCTTGGAAGGCCGAGCGTACTTCAATGCCGTGTAAAGAGCTGAATGGCCTTATGCCGAGCATCCACTTATGCCGAGTACAACTTTGTACTGCCGAGTGTTCCAATTGCCTGGTCGATTCTCCAGGTAACATTTTGCCCCCCAAAGTACACCGTGTGTTCGAACATGGTGTACTTTGAACTACTGGACCATTGCGTTGCCACCGAGTGATGAGGATGCCGAACGACCTTGCCGAACGATGCAAGTGCCGAATGACTGGAAGCCGAGTGAAACCGTTTTGACCGGTAGAGCCGGTCAGAGTCCCTTCATCTTCCTCTTCTTCTCTATAAAAGCCGCCTTCTTTCCTTCCTTTTTCTCACTTCTTGCTTTTACAATTCCGAGCTCACAAACCATTCGTGCAATCAGAATTCAAGGGTTTCTCATAACTTTCCTACGTTCGATCCCCGTACTAGGTATCTCCTTACCCGAGTTCCTCTTCTGGCAATTTCCCATCGATTCGCTGTTGGTGGGGACTTAGGTTCGATTTGGAATGTTTCCAAGGTCGAGCGTCTAGTTGTAGAGAGAGAGAACCAAATTCGAATGCCTTGTAGGATTCATTAGTGAGTGTTCGGCGGGGGAGGAGAAGGTATGGAGGATATGTCGAGTGTTTAGACTCGGCATAATCTTAGTTTGGTACGGCGTAGTTTTGGCCGAACGACACTAGCTCAGTGCGAACTGAAGCTGGGCCGGATGATGGCCGTATGCCGAATTGTAGCCCTGCCGAGCCACTACTTTAGCCGAACAAACTGTTATGCCAAGCGTACATAAATGTCGAGCCTACCTCCATGCCGAGCAAACCAACATACCAAACGTACTTGAGTGCCGAACAAACTATCCTGCCGAATAAACCAAGTGCCGAGCAGACCTTAATGCCGAACCCAAGTGAATGCCGAACAAACTATCATGCCGAACATAACTAGGTGCCGAACAGACCTAAATGCCTAACACAAGCAAATGCCGAATATACTTAGCATGCCGAACATACATAAATACCGGACCTTTCTTCATGTCGAACATAGTTAGCATGCCGAGCATAATTAATTGCCGAGCACACATAAATGCCGGACATATACAAATGCCGAACATACTCTCCTTGCCCAATTTCATAACTGGTCTTTATTTGGCATAATCGGATAATTACCTCTAGTGTCTTACTGCAGTCGTTATTCAGAAGGCTTTCGGAGACGGTCAGCGATGACGGTTTTCGGAAGCGATGTTTTTAGGCTTGACGTTATATTAAATGCTTATGCACGATTGATCGCACTAGTTCACACGCCACACGGGGGGTTATCTGCGTTGTTAATTCTAACGTCGATCATTTTTCGAGTATAGTTCACACATGTGCTTGGTTGGGTCTGCTATTTATTCAAGATGTCCAAAAGATCTAGTTCTGCTACACTTTCCGACAAACCTGGGCATCTTCTAAGCGAACGACCCCCAACACATCTGACCCGTCAGTTTTTCCCGCTCATGACTGGGCTCCTGATACTTTGGAATCGTCGATTTTACTGGATGACCCAGCTGACTCGCAGGCTTCGAGAGTCACTGAAGCCGCTCTTAAGCGGACATGTTCTATTCATGGCATCCCGTTTGCTGATGTGCTCGTTCCATCGGGGCATGACCGCCCACATCTGCCTCCAGTGGGATATACGGCGTGTAGCAAATTCATGTGCTGGGTTGGTAGCGTGCCACCGTTCAACCTATTCCTCCGTGACGTGCTGCGGTACCTAGATGTCGCCCCGTCTCAGCTTCATCCAAACGGTCACGCTTTCATTTATGGCACGTACATGCTTTTCATGGCCGTCTTCTCTAGGCCTCCAACCCCTGGCGATATAAGGTACATATACATGACCAGGAAAGGGGGAGACAACCCCTCTTACATGTTCCTTGAGCCACATCGGAAGTGCCAACTTTTCACTAGCGCGTGGAGTAGAAAATTCGCCCTGTACAAACAGGAGTGGTTTTACGTGCGCTGCCCCCAAGGCTTTGTGAGGCGATGGATTGAAGGAAGTAAGTCTTTTCTCTGAATTGATGTCCGTTCCCGATTGAGGTTGAATTTCTCCTAACTCATTGTTCTATTTTTTTAAGATCTCGTCCCCCGTCCCGAGTGCCGGGGGTACTCCGATGCTGTTGACGCCATTAGAGCTCTTCCTGCTGAAGAGCGAGATATCCGAGCCCTCATTTCCAATGAGTCATTATCAAAGTTCGGTTTGCTAGCCCCTGGCCGCTGGGTTAGTCTTCCAGAGGGCGCCTCGCTTCCCAAGCCCGTACACGTCAGAGGGAAAAAGCTGCCTGAATCATCCGTTCGCCCTTCTCTTGAAGCTCCGGAAGAAGGGGAAATTCTAGGCGAGCCACCTAAAAAGCGAGGTGAGGATTTAGGTCCTGCAGCTGAAGCTCATGATATCGAAACGTCATCTTCCCCTTCGAAGGGGAGAAAGGAGCTGGCGCGCAAGTTGAGGAAGGAGAAGGTTGGTGGGACTTCCAAAGCCACGCCTGTTCAGCCAGAGAAAGCGGCTTCTTCACAGCGCGTTGGAAGTTCTCTGAAAGGCTTATCGAACCTCTCCATTCCCGACGACTTGCTCGACTATGATTTCGATGACCTGGAGCTGTTTAAGTTTCGCTCACCCGTCAGGGGTGATGCGGGCGTCCCGGTCCCGATCCAAGGGGAAAAGACTCCCGTTAGCAAAGCCACTGGTCCGTCGGGGGGTAGCACTAGGACACACACAGACACATGCATTTCACTTTGCATCTACTTTTCTTTCACCATTCTGCCCTCTCGCTAATTCTCTATTATCTGATTGCAGGTGACATAGGGCGCTCTCACGGATACGACCGCCTTCGCGGTTCGTCGACTTTACGCCAGTCTGGTCGGGACTCGGGCCTCGGGAAGCACCGAGACAGAGACAGCGATATCGACCGAGATTATCATGCCCGGGACTCGTCATCCCGGAAGAAAGCTTATTATCAGCCTGAACACCGCCAGGAGACCTCTTCTTATCAGGAGCGAAGCAAAGACAAACGTGGCCATAAGAGGTCGCATTCTGATGCTCCCCGGGACCAACACTCTGACTCTTCTTCTACCCGGCACTCCCGAGATTCTCATAGGAAGGGCGAACTTTCAAAGCCGTCTCCTCCCGCTCCCGTAACAGACCCAACAGTGTCGGAGAGATTGAACGAACTTAAGGCTAAGTTTCCAAAGATTTGTTTTGATGGGTTAAAGTTCCTCCCGGCGATTCATCCTATTCCCGGAGATGTCAAACAAAATGATATTGCCTGTACCAATGACGTCTACGTGCAACTTGACGTGTTCGTCCATCTGGCTAAGAAACTTTCTGAAGTCTCTATGGAGCGCCAGCACGAAATCGATCGTCTAAAACTCGAGGCCATCCATGACAGGGATATCATTAAGGCCCAGGATGAAGAGCTGGCTACTTACAAGTCCGAGCTTGATGCTGCTCGTCTGAATGCTAAAGATACCGCCGAGGCAGTCTCTCGGCTTGAATTGACTCATAAGAAAGAGCTTGACGAAGCGGTTCAACGGAGCGGAGCTCTGGCCTTGGAGAAGGATTCCGTCCAAAAGGAGCGAGATGTGCTTAATAGGCGAGTTAAGGAGCTCGAGGAGCAACTCAATAAGGAGAAGGAAGAGAAAGTGGCCGCCCAGGTTGAGGCACAGCAATATTGTGATGAGATCGTCGCCACCCGGCTCTTAAAGGGGAAACTTGAAGACGATCTCTCCAAAATCGAGGCACTGAGGAATGAGGCCCGTGAGGAAGGTAAAAGGGCAGCAACTGTCGACATCGACTCTCGCCTCGAGGCGGCCAGGGAAGAAGGAAGGGAGGAGATAAAGACCGAATTCGACCCGCTCATCGCTGAGTTCAATGCTCGAGTTCTCATGCATCGAGATCTAACTTTTCTGGGCAACAGCTACCTTGAGTCATTGGCCGAGGCATGGGAGACCCTGATTCAGATCAGGAAGGTTGAGAGCGGCGCCGATGAGGTCGACGAAGAAGCATTGATAAAAGAATTCCTGAGGGGGAATGAGCCTTCAGATTTATTGGCGGATAAAGCCCTCTACAGCAAAGGTTCTCCCTCCAGGAAAGGGAAAGAGGTGGCTACGGACCCTTCCGGCGTTGTGCCCCCAGTTCACATGCCTACCCAACCGGCTAGTCGGTCGACACTTGATCCCTTCTTGCAGCACATTGGTTATGACCTGGAAGCCCCCGGGATTGGCATTCATGTTTTATCTCCCATCCCGGAGGGCGGGACACCCCTGGCGACTGAGAACCCACCGACATCTGGTGAGTAACCTATGGGCTTCACAAAGATCTTTCTCGTTCCCTCAGAAGTTGTTGTGTTCTAACACTTGTTTATTTTCGTGTCTTCTGTGCAGGATGTTCTGACCCCGAGCCCACTCCGAGGAGCGATGCCGCCAAGGAGGTGAAGATAAAGGCGAGTGAGGCTACTCAAGTCAGCGGAGATCCTGGTCCAGATGCTCAAGTAATCGGGGCGCTGGATGAAGGCAAATCTGACTCTTCCACGGAGAGTTTCGAAGTAGAAACCACAGGCGCCTCTGAGCACACATCCGACATGAGCATGAAGGAACAGCTCGAGAAAGAGAAAAGAGATACGACCTCAGTCAAGGTCGAGCCGCGTGAAGTGGACCTGGATGATCCTCTGAACAAACCATTGAAGGTCATTCTTCCTGGCAAGTCCTAACCCATGGATGTTCCCTCTACGTCTTCGGTCGTCACCCCTCCGTCAGGGAAGGATTCCAAGAGTAAGCGCTCTGGGAAGGAACCATCCGGGAAGAAGTCAAAGAAACACAAGAAATGACCGTCATCCCCATTCAACGAGAACTAGCTTAAGTCATGTACTAATTTTTGTAGACTGTGTAAATAGGCTGTTGGCTCCGAATTTCGGAGCGTTTTTGTAACGGGAAGCTTTTTGTGAATAAAATTTGATCTTCACTTTTGTCTTCTCAAAAGACTTTTATTATTCAGTTTCTTTTATGGTTGTGATTGAAATCTGAATTGTTATGGGTAACTTAGACTTCTTGGTTCGTCTTTACATGGCTTGGGAGCTTCCCTGGATTTGATCAGTCTCCACTTGGTGCTTCAAGCACTTAGGATATTTCATAGCCCGTATGTTGGGGACTTGACATATCCAAGTCATTTGCGTCGTAGTTCCTATTCAAGGAACTCGGAGGTCTGAACTGCTTGTAATTAAGTCTATACACTGGACTTCGAGTACTCCAGTCCGTGCTCCGGGGACTTGGAGATTTCGAGTCATTTGTATTCGAGTCCGCGCTCTGGGGACTTGGAGATTTCGAATCGTTTATACTCGAGTACGCATTCTGGGGACTTATAGTACTCCAGTCCGCGCTCTGGGGATTTGGAGATTTCAAATCGTTTATACTCGAGCCCGCACTCTGGGGACTTAGAGTACTCCAGTCCGCGCTCCGGGGACTTGGAGATTTAGAATCGTTTATACTCGAGTCCGCACTCCAGGGATTTAGAGCACTCCAGTCCGCACTCCGGGGACTTGGAGATTTTTTGTCGTTTATACTCGAGTCCGCATTCCGGGGACTTAGGGTACTCCACTCCACACTCCGGGGACTTGGAGATTTTGAATCGTTTATAATCGAGTCCGCACTCCGGGGACTTAGAGTACTCCAGTCCGCACTCCGGGGACTTGGAGATTTTGAATCGTTTATACTAGAGTCCGCATTCCGGGGACTTAGAGTACTCCAGTCCGCACTCCGGGGACTTGGAGATTTTGAATCGTTTATACTTGAGTCCGCACTCCGGGGACTTAGAGTACTCCAGTCCGCACTCCGGGGACTTGGAGATTTTGAATCTTTTATACTCGAGTCCGCACTCTGGGGACTTAGACTACTCCAGTCCGCGCTCCGGGGACTTGGAGATTTAGAATCGTTTATACTCGAGTCCGCACACCGGGGATTTAGAGTACTCTAATCCGCACTCCGAGGACTTGGAGATTTTTTGTCGTTTATACTCGAGTCCGCATTCCGGGGACTTAGAGTACTCCAGTCCGCACTCTGGGGACTTGGAGATTTTGAATCGTTTATACTCGAGTCCGCACTCTGGGGACTTAGAGCACTCCAGTCTGCACTCCGGGGACTTGGAGATTTTGAATCGTTTATTCTAGAGTCCGCATTCCGAGGACTTAGAGTACTCCAGTCCGCACTCCGGGGACTTAGAGATTTTGAATCGTTTATACTCGAGTCCGCACTTCGGGGACTTAGAGTACTCCAGTCCGCACTCTGGGGACTTGGAGATTTTTTGTCGTTTATACTAGAGTCCGCATTCCGGGGACTTAGAGTACTCCAGTCCGCACTCCGGAGACTTGGAGATTTTGAATCGTTTATACTCGAGTCCGCTCTCCGGGGACTTAGAGTACTCCAGTCCGCACTCCGGGGACTTGGAGATTTTGAATCGTTTACACTCGAGTCCGCACTCCGTGGACTTAGAGTACTCCAGTCCGCACTCCGGGGACTTGGAGATTTTTTGTCGTTTATACTCGAGTCCGCACTCCGGGGACTTAGAGTACTCCAGTCCGCACTCTGGGACTTGGAGATTCTTAATCGTTTATACTCGAGCCCGCACTCCGGGGACTTAGAGTACTCCAGTCCGCACTCCGGGGACTTGGAGATTTTTTATCGTTTATACTCGAGTCCGCACTCCGGGGACTTAGAGTACTCCAGTCCGCACTCCGGGGACTTGGAGATTTTTTGTCGTTTACACTCGAGTCCGCACTCCGGGGACTTAGAGTACTCCAATCCGCACTCTGGGGACTTGGAGATTTTTAATCGTTTATACTCGAGTCCGCACTCCGGGGACTTAGAGTACTCCAGTCCGCACTCCGAGGACTTGGAGATTTTTTGTCGTTTATACTCGAGTCCGCACTCCGGGGACTTAGAGTACTCCAGTCCGCACTCTGGGGACTTGGAGACTTTTTGTCATTTATTATAAGCGTTCGTACGCTAGCCAGGATATCATAATTTTTAATTGTGCGTCATAGGAATATCATACGAAGAGACATTGGTCATTCATGGAAAAGATGGCTTCAAGCCTTTATTGATGAAAACAAGCCAGATTATCTTATTACATGCCAAGAAGAAAGCATACTGGAAATAAATGCAACTACCGCATAAAGGAAATAGACTAAGTGTAATAACGCCGCAAATGCTCGTTGTTCCATGCTCAAGGGAGTGTCGCACCATCGACGGTCGTTAGCTTGAAAGTTCCTTCTCCAAGCCTCCGTTCGATGACGTATGGACCTTCCCATGCGGGATTCATGTGCGAAGGGGTTGGAAAGACACGTTTCAAAACGAGATCTCCCACACTAAAGGTTCTTGACTGGACTTTTCCATTATAATATTTAGCGACTCGGTGTCTGTATGAGGCTGCTCTCAAATAAGCTTCTTCGCGTTTCTCATCAATGAAGTCTAATGATTCCAATAGGAGATCCTGGTTTGACGCAGGATCGTAATAGGTTACCCGGTGTGACGGAACTTCAAGTTCTACGGGTATGACGACCTCCGTGCCGTACGCCAGTGCGAATGGTGTGTGGCCAGTCGCGGTCTTGTGGGTAGTTCTATAGGCCCAAAGCGCTGTTGGGAATTCATCCACCCACTTGCCTCTAGCCTTTTCCAAACGCTTCTTCAATATGGACTTGATGATTTTATTGACGGCTTCTACCTGCCCATTCGCCTTCGGGTGAGCAACTGCTGCGAACCTTTTCTCAATGCCATACCTCTGACAGAACTCTTTGAATTCCTTGCTTTCGAATTGAGTTCCGTTGTCCGTTATGATGGTCCGTGGGAGGCCAAAACGACATATGGTATTTCGTACAACGAAATTAGTGACTTTCTTGGTGGTGATTGTGGCCATTGGTTCTGCTTCCGCCCACTTGGTGAAATAATCGACTGCCACTATTGCATATTTCACGCCTCCTTTGGCTATGGGCAGAGATCCAATTAGGTCGATTCCCCACATTGAAAATGGCCAGGGACTAACCATTTGTGTGAGTTCCGTTGGCAGAGCTCTCGGAATCTTTGCATATATCTGGCATTTGTCGCATCTTCTCGCATGGTCTGCAGCATCCCGATTTACAGTCGGCCAATAATATCCATAGCGGAGGATTTTCCTCGCCAAAGTTTGCCCCCCGGTATGATCACCACATTCTCCCTCATGGACTTCTTCCAACACCCGTTTTACCTCGTCATGGGCCACGCACCGGAGTAAGGGGGTCGAGAATCCCCTTCGATACATTATCCCGTCTTGCATTACATAACGCGAAGCCTTACGAAGGACTTGGCGTCTTTCGCTTCTTTTCTCAGGTAAGTCCCCGTGTAGCAAGTATTGTTTGATCGGGGTCAGCCATGATCCCATTTCGAGTTCGGTCTCCAAGATGAGATCTATCTCCATCATGTCTATACTTGGAGCAAGCAGAGTCTCGACAGGGAACAATCCCATCTGCTGTGCATCGCCGGTACTCGCGAATTTAGCAAACGAGTCGGCCTCCCTGTTCTGTTCGCACCGGACATGCGAAATGTCATAATATTCCAGGTTTACTAGTAGCTCCCGGACCCGAGCAAGGTAAGGAGCCAGTCTCTGTCCTTTCGCTTGGTAGTCTCCCCGTACCTGATATACCACCAGTTGTGAGTCGCAGAAGATTTCGATGGACTTTACCCTCAGTTCATTGGCAAGTCTTAAGCCAGCAATCAGTGCTTCGTATTCGGCTTCGTTATTTGTCGCTGTAAATTCGAGCTACAAAGCGTAGCAAATCGATCGGTTTTCGGGAGTTACCAGAACTATCCCAGCTCCCGACCAACGGTCGTTAGATGCCCCATCAGTGAACATCTTCCATCGGACAGGAGGGATTACTTTGTGATTTTCACTCGGTTCATCTGGAATGGTGAACTCAGCAACGAAGTTAGCTAATGCTTGCCCTTGGATGGTCCTTCGTGGCAGGTAGGTGATATCAAACTGGCTTAACTCGATGTTCCACTTTAGCATCCTACCGGAAGTTTCCGGTCGTTGGAGTACCTGTCGCAAGGGTTGGTATGTGTAAACACTGATTGAGTGCGCCTGAAAGTAGGGACGAAGCTTGCGTGATGCAATCACCAGGCAATAGGCAAGTTTCTCGATCTTTGGATAATTCTTTTCTGCCCCCGTCAGTCGTTTACTAACATAGTACACCGGCCTTTGAACCTTGTCTTCTTCGCGAACTAGGGCTGTACTAATAGCGTGTTGAGTCACAGCCAAATATACGTACAACGCCTCGTGGTCTACTGGTTTTGACAACACTGGAGGACTTTCCAAGTGTCTCACCAGGGCTCGGAATGCTTCCTCGCAGTCACTCGTCCATTCGAAGTTTCTCTTTCCTTTCTTTATGACATCGAAGGAAGGAACACACTTATCTGTGGCTCTGGATATGAATCGACTGAGCGCAGCTACTTTTCCGTTCAAGCTCTGTACCTATTTTATGGTTCTATGTGCCTGTATATCTCGGATGGCCTGGATCTTTTCCGGGTTAGCTTCAATTCCTCGTGCATTCACAATGAATCCCAAGAACTTCCCTGATGCCACGCCGAATGAACACTTTGAAGGATTGATCTTCATCCCATAGTGCCTTAGTACACCGAACATCTCTGCCAAGTCTCGGATGTGGTCGTTTGACTGTCGTGACTTCAGGAGCATGTCATCCACATAGACTTCCATTGTTCTACCAATCTTCTCCTTGAACATTCGGTTCACCAGGCGTTGATAGGTCACTCCTGCATTCTTCAACCGAAAAGGCATTACTACATAGCAATACAGCCCGACGTTTGTGACGAAGCTGGTGTGTTCTTGGTCCGGGATGTGCATTTGGATTTGATTGTACCCGGAGTATGCATCCATAAAAGATAGTAGCTCATGCCCGGCAGTCGAATCGACCAGCTGATCAATTCGTGGTAGCGATAAGCTATCCTTCGGGCATGCTTTGTTTAAATCGAAATAGTCAACGCAGGTTCTCCATTTCCCGTTTTCTTTCTTTACCAACACAGGGTTGGACACCCATTCCGGGTAGAGGACGTCGCGGACAAACCCATTGGCTTTGAGTTTATCCACCTCCTCTTTGAGAGCTGTAGACCTCTCCGGGTCCATGACTCTCCTTTTTTGCTTCACAGGTACGTGTTTGGGGTCTATATTCAACATATGGCTTGCAATTGCAGGGGAAATCCCACGCATATCAGAGTGTGTCCAGGCGAAGACATCAAGATTAGCTTGGAGGAAATCAGATAAATTCTCTGCCATCAGGGGATCGAGCTGTGACCCAATTTTAAGAACTCGTGTCGGGTCGCTGTGGCTAACTGGAATATCAATTGTGAGTTCGGCCGGTGCTGCGTCTGGTTCCCTGGGTTCCCCTTTGTCATCTCTCGGATCTATGTCTCCGACGATCCGAGAATGTCGCCCGAGCCAGGGCTCGGGCGCTAATTGTCAATCATCAGAATTCGGGATGCGGACGATGCTGTCCGCAGTCCTCCCCTTTTCTCTGCGCTGGGCCTCTCTTAGCTCAGCCACGTAACATGCACGTCTGGTTGCTTGGTCGCCATGCACTACGCCAACCCCTTTGTCTGTCGGGAATTTCAGTGTGAGACACCACGGGGCCAAGACTGCCCTGAAATCTGCGAGGGCTGGTCGTCCCAAAAACACGTTGTATGGTGAATCAACATCCAGCACTATGAATGGTAGGATTCGCACTCTCCTGCGTTCACCTTGTCCCAGTTCAACTAGTAACTCCACATATACTACTGCGTCCGTGGCTGCGCCGTTAAAGCCATGGATTCGGGCTTTAGATGGTTTCAAATCCTTAGTCTCCAGCTTCATTTGGTCATACGCTTTCTTGAAGATGATGTTAACGGAACTTCCGCAATCAATTAGGATTCTCCTTACGAATGTCGGTCCGATGGTTGCGGATATGACCAATGGATCGATGGTGGGAGCTTCCACCTTATCCGCATCTCTATTCCTGAATACAATATCGTCGTGCATCGTGCGCTGCTGCTTTGCGGGAGTTCCATCCTCCACATTTAAACAGCACTCATGCTCTGTATGTCTCAAGGAATTAGCATATCGCTCCATTTCCTGCCAATTTTTATCCGCAGGATGAGGTCCACCAGCAATTGTGTTAATAATTAATCTTCGCACAGTTCGAGTAGGTTGCTCTGGTTGGTGTAGAGCTGGGCCACGTCCGGGGTCTGAAGTCTCTTGTCTTCCTTCTGGCGTATCTTTGACGAATTCCTGCAGCTTCTTCTGCCTAATCAATTTCTCAATAGCGTCATGGAGATGCCTGCATTCGTCTGTGTTGTGCCCATAAGACTCATGAAAGCGGAAATACTTTCCAGTCCGCTTTTGCTCCTCTGTTGATTCCTTAAGGCGTGGTTTTCTGTATTGAAAAGTGTTGCAGGTCGATAAGTAGATGTTTTCAAGAGACGCATTCAGTGGAGTGTATTTGATGTAGGTTGGGATCCTTGACTTCCATCTCCCCGTTTCCTTCTTCTTTCCAGGATTTCCACTTCCAGTTCCCTTAGACTGCCCGGGCTAATTTTGGACGCTGGCCTGAGTCTTTCCAGGGTTATCGTCGGTTGCTTTCATGGCGATGTTGCCCTTTACAGACTCCTGAACGGACCCAGGTGCCTTGTCTTTCCTTATCCACCGAGCTTCTTCCCTCCTTATGAACTGGTTGGCTTTCGAATAGAAACGTTCCAACGTAGCTGGTGGCTTTCCCGCCAACCAATCCCCAAATTCAGAGTCTGGATCCACTCCACGCATTACTGCCATCAAAATCGCGTGGTCGTTTGGATTGCTCACTTCAGTAGTGGCAACATGAAATCTCTGCAAGTATACTTTCAGTGATTCTCCACGAGCTTGGGTCACGCTTGATAAGGACATCACATCCTTAGGTCGAGTGGCGTGTATCCTGAATTGTTCTATGAATTTCCTTGCTAATTCGTCGAAGTTTGAGATTGACCGTGGAGGAAGTCGAGTGAACCACATGGTGGCAATTCCGGACAGAGTTATTGGAAAGCACCTGCACTTAGTTGCGTCGTTGGCCCTTGCTGAATCCATCATCCATCCATACCTCATTACATGTTGTCTAGGGTCAATTTTTCCTTCATAGGCGGGTATGGTGGGCATGTTAAACTTCCTTGGGTATTCAGCCTGTAGAATGGTATCTGTAAAGGAGGTATGACTCTTAGACATTCCCCAATCTTCATTAGTCAAACCTTGATTCTCTCTCATCAACTCCCTGACCATAGCTGTCAAATCCGGGGTTTGTATGGTAGGAGGAAGGTTGGGTTCCGCTCCACGGGCTTGATTTCTAGTAGAGCGATCAGTGGCACCTGCTTGGTCATCTTCATCCTTGCGGCGTATACGCCTGGGAGGTTCATCAGATGAAGTTGAGCTATCATCTTCAGAGTAGGGGACAGGGCTACCTCCAGCATTATGATGCTGCTGTTGAGCAAGTCGGGTCATGAGGTCAGCATTAACTTCCATTTGCTTAGCGAGTTGCCTTCTTCTTTCCGTAAGCTCTTTTATCAAGTCATTCAATTCTGCTCGTGAAACAGCTTCCGCTTGGTTTTGGCTGGAGGGCCCCGTGCCTCGAATTGCTTGTTGATCGTTAGATCCAAGTTGTTGAACACTAGCGGTTTCGCGGGCATCTGCATTTTGGGAGGTCGACCTTGTTCGTGGTCTTCCCATAGTAGAGTCGTCGGTTGTAACTCTGAGTAGAATCAACAGATGCCTTATGAATAATTACGGATCTTCTTCGGGGGATTTATGCAATCCAGTAGCTACAAAGTAGATCCTCACAACCTGAGAATTCGGTTCTCAGTGAAAGCACCAAAATGTTAGCGCCAAAATTGGTCACTAACACCCTTAGAGAGTTTGTGTAGAGAGATTAATGAAGAAGATAAATTAAAATAGAGAAGATAATATAAATTAAAATGCGGGAGACGAGAACACAGAATTTATAGTGGTTCGGCGTTGTAGCCTACGTCCACTTTGAAGTTGATCCTTTATTTCTTCACTTTTAAACTTGATTACAGATACAATCCGGTTTTTAGTATTCGAATACAATTGTGAAATAAAAGTAGAAGTCTTGGATGAGGTTTGGATGAGGCGGAGTCTCCCCTGTGTTCTCTGAAATCTCCTCCCGTTTTCTGTGCCCCTGCCTCCCTATTTATAGACGAATGTGGGTTGGACTTCCCTGGTGGGCCAGATGGCTAGACAGCTTGGTCCAGATAGGACGCGCCCTGCATGCCGAGTAAAACAGGCCGAACGGTCGGCACGCCGAGCCTTCCTTTCCAAGTTGATGGATCTCTCTGTTGAATGGAGGAAGCGGGCCGAACGATGTTGGGATGCCGAGTGAAACGTGGATACCGGGTGAGGAGCATGCCGAGCACAGGGTGTGCCGAACAAAGGCGATGCCGAGCAAAGGATATGCCGAGCAGATGGAATGCCAGATGAAGAACATGCCGGATGAAAAGCTTGCCGTGTGGGATGATGGATGCCGAACTATCGCCTGGATGCCGGACGACCTTAAGACGAGCAAGCTAATTTCCTTTAAGGAGCAATCGTGCCGAGCGAACTAAGCCGGACGACCCTAT
The DNA here is from genome assembly GCA_030765085.1 of Allium cepa. Taxonomy (NCBI): domain Eukaryota; kingdom Viridiplantae; phylum Streptophyta; class Magnoliopsida; order Asparagales; family Amaryllidaceae; genus Allium; species Allium cepa. Next base: position 308,285,432 of record CM060944.1, on the reverse strand, counting down.
GCCGCATACAGTCTTGGTCTGCTGAACCCCCTTCGATGCCGAGCACAGCCTTGGAAGGCCGAGCGTACTTCAATGCCATGTAAAGAGCTGAATGGCCTTATGACGAGCATCCACTTATGCCGAGTACAACTTTGTACTGCCGAGTGTTCCAATTGCCTGGTTGATTCTCCAGGTAACAATTACCTTATGAATATAATTACATTTCTACTCCTTTTATTACATTAACAATTTACAGCATTTTTCTTAACTCAAATTAATGTAACATTTAATTTAATTTAATTATAATTGATTTCCAATTAAAAATAAATAGGTAACTTATAACAATTGTTACCATTAACTTTTAATCACATTATAAATTTATTATTTACAAGCAAATGTTACCATTGCTTACATAACACTAATTTTATTCAATTGTCATTAACTATATACAATTTCACAAATTAGTTCGATATTTACATTTATTTTCTTATATTCAACTTATAACCAGGTATAACATCTAAATCACTTCAGTTAATTGGAATTTCTTTAATATTATTAATGATTAACCTTAATTAGCATTGTTACATTTCATTTTACTTATTTTTCGTTATAAAATTACAAATTTTATTTCTCTCGATATTAAATTACCAAAATTGTATTAAATTAACTAATTTAAATTATCGAAAATTTATGGGTCGTTACACTCTCTTCCACTCAAAACCTTTTGTCCCAGAAAAGGAAAAAGAAGGGAAAAGAAGAAATTGAGAAACCAATATCTCTTTTTCAAAATATTAAATTTATAAACAATTAATTTGCAAAATTAAATAATTTAAATAAAGTATATCAATTTATAAATAGTTAAGTCCTTCTATAACAAAATTTGAAAACATTTTACAAAATTGTTCTAAGTCCAAAATTCACGGAAATTTCGGTAGAGTCTCCTTTGTGCGGAAAGGTCTAGGAGAAATAATAATATCAATACTAACAATATATATCTTATTTTTCAAAATAATATATCCTAAACCATGGAAAAACAATATAATATCGTTAGAAAACCATAATCCGAGAACGTACCCATTTATCGGGCAAATAACGTTTTTTTATGAAATCAAAAGCAGTTGTTATTGCTTCTATAAATCTGTATTTTATTTATATAATTCAAAAGAGTTAATAATTATATAAAGAGAAATATTTGAGTTTTCTCAATTAAAAACAAAACAAATCAATATAACATAACAATATTCATTAGAAAACAAAAGCATTCAATCATTACATGCAATCAAAGTAATAAATCATCCATCTATTCCAGCAAAATAAATGGTTTGTTCGGGTTTAGACACTTTCAATCGCATATAATTACAAATAAACTACTTGGTATACCATCTACTCAACAGTCTTAGAAAAAACTCACTGGATTATTCATACATCCTAATGAATTTTAAAGTATCACCACCCAAATCATAAGTCAAAAAAAAAACAATGATATCCAAGTATTATTTAAATTATTCTTATAAATTTTCTTTTACAACATTTACTGTTCAAAATTTTCATTCATACCATGATTTTTTTCTTTAATTTCCATTTATGTGACGCCCCACCTCTATACCCACGCTAGCCAAGAACACTACGGAGTAATGCTGTCGACTAGCACGGAGAATAAGGCTGTTGAGGAGCGACCATCTGTATAATTGCTTTGCGCGAGTACCGATATGCCGGATAAAAATATAACTTTTCATCTCAAGAGGAAATCCGACATACCGACACAAACTCAAAGCTACTACACAGTGGCTATAAAGGTCTTCGGAAACAAATATAGAAATAAACATAACACAAATCAGTAACAGATAATTCATATCACAAAGGCGGAAATAGATATGAATATAACACATGAAAGTGTACATCAGAGTAGTGGTCAAACAAGATCCACAATATCAAAAAGAATAGATACAAGTGCTAGACAAAAGAATAAGTATACATCATAGAGTCTGTATCTCAAATGTATACAACAAAAACTACTAAACTAAAGTAGTTAGCCAAAAGTCCGAAGATGGTTCCAGATAGGAAGCCATGAGGAAGCACCTATAATATCTCAGTCTGACCCGAGTATTATTTAAGAAGAAAATAATAAACGGATCAGTCTAGCTATAAATATCAGATGAAATGATATAGAATAAGAGATATGACTAAACGTATAATAATCACAATGCCAACCTGTGATAAATAAATAATTGAAAAATCAATAAGAGATTAATCAATATCGCAAAGATCTTCTCAAAGATAAAAAGGAATGTCATACTCCTAATTTCATTCACCAAGCCACAATAAATGACATATATATCAATGCCAATCGTAAAAGTTGGTGAAACATAAATTCCAGAATTCAACACACGAAATCCAGAAATCACAAAAAAAGGATGGCCAAGACATTGATGTAGTGCAAACGGTACATCCAATATATCAAAAGCATATCATTGATGTAGTGCAAACGGTACATCCAATGAATCAAAAGCAAAGACATTGATGTAGTGCAAACGGTACATCCAATGAATCACAAAGCAAAGACATTGATGTAGTGCAAACGGTACATCCAATGTATCAAAAGCATATCATTGATGTAGTGCAAACGGTACATCCAATGAATCAAAAGCAAAGACATTGATGTAGTGCAAACGGTACATCCAATGTATCAAAAGCATATCATTGATGTAGTGCAAACGGTACATCCAATGAATCAAAAGCAAAGACATTGATGTAGTGCAAACGGTATATCCAATGTATCAAAAGCAAAGACATTGATGTAGTGCAAATGGTACATCCAATGTATCAAAAGTATATCATTGATGTAGTGCAAACGGTACATCCAATGAATCAAAAGCAAAGACATTGATGTAGTGCAAACGGTACATCCAATGTATCAAAAGCATATCATTGATGTAGTGCAAACGGTACATCCAATGAATCAAAAGCAAAGACATTGATGTAGTGCAAACGGTACATCCAATGTATCAAAAGCATATCATTGATGTAGTGCAAACGGTACATCCAATGAATCAAAAGCAAAGACATTGATGTAGTGCAAATGGTACATCCAATGTATCAAAAGCAAAGACATTGATGTAGTGCAGACGGTACATCCAATGTATCAAAAGCAAAGACATTGATGTAGTGCAGACGGTACATCCAATGTATCAAAAGAAAAGACATCGCACATGCTAGTCTAAAACATAAAATGATCGTCATGATCAAAGAGAAGTGTCGATTACAGTAAGTTAGTAAATATATGAGCTTAGCTTCATGTCCCACAACCACTAGCTTAACTTAAATATTTACGAACAAATTGTAGATCTCCGCTAGAAAATTGTCACAAGAGATTCAATCGAACAAGTCCAAGAATTAACCGATGAATTAAACGCAAGCGTTTCATACCACTTGTTTTACTAAGTCGTTTAATTAGATTTCTCATACGAGTGAGGTAAAGGTTTGTATATACTAATAGATTGGAAATCGGTTTGAGAAAACGAGCTTTGTTATAAAATAGTGTTGAAATCATTTGAAGAAAGAGTTTTGATATTTACTACTAGTATAGAAAACCTTTATATTTTTAAAGTGACAAATCACAAAGAAGATTGTAGGAAAAATCAATCACTAAAATTCACATTCGAAGAAGTGAATAAAATCCAAGAAATCGATACTGAATCCATCAAAGTGGATATATCCTAAATTCCCAAAGAAAATGTCATCAAAGTCGATAATAAATGATAGCAACAAATAGGAAACAACACGAATCGATTAAAGTTGGAAATTCAAGCAACTAGGCAAAAAAAGCATAGTAGGCAGATAGGAGCAGGTCGGTCAACCGGAATCCTTGAGTCGGTTGACCGAAACAGAGGTTGGAAGTGCTCGGGCACCAGGTCGGTCGACCGGCCCAGGGGCTCGGTCGGCCGAAGCCTGTAACCAGCACTTCCAAAACAGAGGCAGGAAGTGCCCGGACTACAGGTCGGTCGGCCAGCCTAGGGGCTTGGTCGGCCGAATCCTGTATTCTGCACTTCCTACCCTATTTCAAATGAGGTGCAAATCTCGACCAAATTGCAATCGCACGAGCAACGGCGCTAAGGGTTTATGCCAATCGACTACCCGACCCTATATGCTCCTCGATGCATCACCAAAAACATGTTCAAACATCAAAGTTAGGATTTTTAAAGAATTGAACTCAAAACAATAAAAATTGGAATATTCACCAAATCAATCCAAACCAAAAGCAATTGCACAAGAATAAGCGTTAGGAATTCATACCTAACAATCGAAGAGAATTATAGTCTAAGATGTGAGATAAAAATCTCACCTTTGAACCCAAACAATTGAAGAAGAAGCTTGAAAGCAAAAGGGGAATCAGCCACTCTTCAAATCCAACTCAAGAAGCTTGATTCTAAGCTAAAAAGAGAAACATTTCCCAAATTAGGTTTAGGAATTTTCTGAAATCAAAGAGAGAAAGAGTTGGAGAAGAAGAAGAAGATGCTTACTAATGGGTTCTCTTTGAATTTGGAGCTAGACCTTGGATTTGCAATGAAACTAGGGCTTGGAATTTCTAATTTCCACTCTCTACCACCATTGTTGCTTAAAGCTTAAAGTGTTAGGAATATGAAATGAAGTAACGAAGAGGAGAGGGTTGGAACTGAGTTAAGTGGGGTTAATGGGCTCAGCCCAAACCAAAGCCCTAGGTGAAAAAGTAGCAAAATTTCACTAACTCCAAACATATCAAAGTTTACACTTAAAAATATCGCAAACGGCGTTTTGAACTCAATGGGAGGGGTCTCGATTCCTAATTCGACTGTTTGCAAAAAGTAGCTTTTCGGACCAAAATCCGACGTACGATAAAATATTTAAATAAAATATTTAAATATACAATCGATAAATATGCGGGTTGTTGCAGACTCCCCTCCTTAAAGAAATTGCGTCCTCGCAATACTTAAGAGGAAAATAAGAAATAACAACCATGGAAGCATATCTACACAAAAGAAAATTTGAATCAAGAAGTCCACCATAAAGAGCACGAAGGAGCAAATCCGAAAGTTTTCGTTCGATGAATTCTCAAGATTTCTCAAGAGCAATCCTTAGGATTTGAGAACCATTGAACTCTCACAAGAAGAACATCTTTATTCCGAAGGCGCTCAACCTCCGAAGTAATGATACGAATGGAATGTTGCTCATAAATCAAATCTGGTGAAACTTCAATTTCATCAATAACACCAGCTCGAGAATAAAAATAGGAAACCTAAAAGCATTTCCATAGTTAAAAGACGCAGAAAACGTCAAGAATAGCAGAAAATTGAGCCAGTGCAACGGCGTGGTACAAAAGCGGTACGCCCGAGAAACTAGAAACTCAAATAATTTGGGACATCAGCGTAGTACAAAAACGGTACGCCAAATGAACCAAAGCCCGAATAATTTCGGAACACCGACGTAGTACAAAAACGATACGTCCAATGAACCGATAAACCGGAACAACGATGTAGTATAATAACAGTACATCCGATGAACCGAACACCATAAAAGAACATCGGACGCTAGTCCATAAAAAAATGATATAAAGGTCAATAAAACGAAGTACATCAACACGTTCGATGAACTTGATAAAAAGATAATTCCATTCAGACATCATCAAAGAATCAACACCTTATTGCCTACGACAAAACGTATTGGCAACATGATTTCCCCTTCGGGAATAGAAAGAATATCCAGATCATAAGATGCTAGGAACTCGATTCAACATGAAGTTCCCTATGAGAAAATAAATATTCCAAAGATTTATGATCGAGGTAGAGAACAAATTTCTCATCCAAATATGATGATGCCAAATTCCAAAAGTAAAAAAAAACAGCCGCGAGCACTAGATCATAAGTGGCATATCTAGTCTCGGTAACCTATAATGATTTAGAAGCACAAGTGATAGCACGTTCTCCTTTGCAAGAGAATGACATCCAAACCAATACGACTAGTATCGGTACAAATAGCAAAGTCTTGGTTCCCCTTCAGGAATCACAAGAATAAGAGTATCGAAAGGAAGAGTTCTTTTAAATAATCCTCTTTCCCGAAAAGTTAAAACTTTCAAAATTACATTTTTATTTTTATGTAATAATCTTTCTACAAAAATTTACATTTTCACAAGTCAATGTATCATGTCTGACTGTCTCATCAAAGCATTTAGGAGATTCCTATCGATAACGTTGATCAAGCGCATCGACCAGAATTCTTAAAACACTAAATGGGCAATACAATCACAAAATCATATTCTATAGGATAAGTAAGTTTCTCAAAAACTTCTAAGAATATTCTTTGTTCGTTTTAAGAACAAAAAATCAAATTGTACTTATAAATAAATCTTATGAAAAAGATTTTCAAAATTTTAAATTTCTATTTTCATCCAAGATCAATAAATACCAGAATGGACTTATCGAGATATTCATAGAATACTCGATACCTAAAATGGATGAAATAAGCTGGACAAACTGAATGACATAATAATTCATTCATAGGAATCATAACAAGTGCGGAATGCGGTAAGTGGAATGCTAACTTCCGCAACTCGTAGCAAATGAAAACCGGTGGTAAGGTCAAACCGAAAAGACCTTAGCACCACACAAAAGATTACTTAGGTGATAATCCTAAGACAAGCTCAAAAATACCGGAAAATTTTTCAAACTACATGAATGAGAGAAATAACACTTTCCTTATAAGTGGGCTTAAGGAATAAAATGATGCCATCAAGTTGGAATCAAAATCATAAAGGAAAAATAGAAATCTGCTTAACAGATTGAAAATGTCAAAGATGAATAGTCCACATGGGATAAAGGATATGGCCTCATAATAATTAAGCCAATCCTTACAAAAGTAAATTCCGAAGCCTAAGTAAAAATCGGCTCGGAAAGAAAAATCATATAAAATAATTTTGACATCAATAGAAAGCAAAATGAGTGTTGCGGATCCACTAATCCGGATTCACAATCCTCAAAGAAGTCAACAAGTCCAAAATATTTTCAAAGAAAAAGAATCAACAAGTTCTTTTGATATAAAATTGTGAGATGGAACCCATATCAAAAAGAACTCGAATAAGAAGATCACGAAATGAAACAATGCCATCAAGGATTGAGTGAAAAATACCTTGACCAAGAGAAGAGTTGCTAGGGGCTTGCAGCTTTCCTTCTCTCTTGCTTGGAAGCTTAGGACACGAAGATAAAAGATGGCCCGAACTTTTGCAATAACGACAAAAGAGGGGTTTCGGACACTCCCTTGCATAGTGGTCTGTGAAACCACAATTGTAGCATCGTCCACGACTAGAGATAGGTGCTTTTTCTACCGGGGTTTCTTGCCTCCCTTTCTTGTTGGGAATGGGGCCTTTGAATTTAATAGGCCTCTTCATGTTGTTGTTGAAGTTTTGTTGGGCACGCACAACTTCAACATCACCTTCTCTGTCGGCCTCTTCAAGACGAAGAGCGATATCAATAAGCTAATCAAATGAAACCTCAAGTTTCAGAAGTAATGGCTTCTTAAGATTCTTATTCAAGCCATAGACAAATCTCTGATTTTTCTTCAATGGGGTGTTGATGTATTCAGCCCCGTATTTGGACAGAGATTCGAAAGATGAGACATAGTCTGTCACAGAAGATTCACCTTGAACAAGGTCAATAAAACACCGTGCTAAAGTTACCTTTTCAGCCTCCGGCACAAACTTTAGTTCGAATCGTTCGCGGAATTGCTCCCAAGTAAGATCCGCTTCGATAATCTTCGAAGTCAAGAGCTCATACCAATCTAACGCTCTTTCTTGGAGCATGCTAGAAGCCACTTGGACTCGATGTAGATCAATAAGGTTCATGCGAGAAAAGATACGATCACATGATTTGACCCAAGCTTGAATTTCCATAACACTCTCGAAACCCTTGAATGACCCTCTACCCAAATCGGTGTAGTCTCTGCACAAGCGTGCAAAACCAGATCTAGGGTGAGTAGGCTCTGGAATGGGTCCTGCAGCCTGAGCATTCGTGACAAGGTCAAGAAGTTGCTGGGCAGACATAAAAACTCCATCTTGGGGAGTAGCACTAGATTGACCGGCACAGGGACGGCCTGGTCTAACCATTTCTCTTCGTTAAGAAAGAAATAAAGAAGAAGAAAAAGTTATTCTCAAGATAAATATCAAGCAATTCTTGATAGATAAAACAAGGAATCATAAAGAAAATAGGATGAATCGGTACGAAGACTCGAATTAAATCCTAAAGAACGACTCCTAAGAAAGACTTAGGACGATGATCCTTGTTATAATATTCCATATTGTTCCGAAGTTTGGCTCCGATACCAAGCTGTGACGCCCCACCTCTATACCCACGCTAGCCAAGAACACTACGGAGTAATGCTGTCGACTAGCACGGAGAATAAGGCTGTTGAGGAGCGACCATCTGTATAATTGCTTTGTGCAAGTACCGATATGCCGGACAAAAATATAACTTTTCATCTCAAGAGGAAATTCGACATACCGACACAAACTCAAAGCTACTACACAGTGGCAATAAAGGTCTTCGGAAACAAATATAGAAATAGACATAACACGAATCAGTCACAGATAATTCATATCACAAAGGCGGAAATAGATATGAATATAACACATGAAAGTGTACATCAGAGTAGTGGTCAAACAAGATCCACAATATAAAAAAAGAATAGATACAAGTGCTAAAATAAGAATAAGTATACATCATAGAGTCTGTATCTCAAATGTATACAACAAAAACTACTAAACTAAAGCAGTTAGCCAAAAGTCAGAAGATGGTTCCAGATAGGAAGCCATGAGGAAGCACCTGTAATATCTCAGTCTGACCCGAGTATTATTTAAGAAGAAAATAATAAACAGATCGGTCTAGCTATAAATATCAGATGAAATGATATAGAATAAGAGATATGACTAAACGTATAATAATCACAATGCCAAGCTGTGATAAATAAATAATTGAAAAATCAATAAGAGATTAATCAATATCGCAAAGATCTTCTCAAAGATAAAAAGGAATGTCATACTCCTAATTTCATTCACCAAGCCACAATAAATGACATATATATCAATGCCAATCGTAAAAGTTGGTGAAACATAAATTCCAGAATTCAACACACGAAATCCAGAAATCACAAGAAAAGGATGGCCAAGACATTGATGTGGTGCAAACGGTACATCCAATGAATCACAAAGCAAAGACATTGATGTAGTGCAAACGGTACATCCAATGTATCGAACAAGTCCAAGAATTAACCGTCGAAGTAAAGGCAAGCGTTTCATACCACTTGTTTTACTAAGTCGTTTAATTAGATTTCTCATACGAGTGAGGTAAAGGTTTGTATATACTAATAGATTGGAAATCGGTTTGAGAAAATGAGCTTTGTTATAAAATAGTGTTGAAATCATTTGAAGAAAGAGTTTTGATATTTACTACTAGTATAGAAAACCTTTATATTTTAAAGTGACAAATCACAAAGAAGATTGTAGGAACAATCAATCACTAAAATTCACATTCGAAGAAGTGAATAAAATCCAAGAAAATCGATACCGAATCCATCAAAGTGGATATATCCTAAATTCCCAAAGAAAATGTCATCAAAGTCGATAATAAATGATAGCAACAAATAGGAAACAACACGAATCGATTAAAGTTGGAAATTCAAGCAACTAGGCAAAAAAAGCATAGTAGGCAGATAGGAGCAGGTCGGTCAACCTGAATCCCTGAGTCGGTTGACCGAAACAGAGGTTGGAAGTGCTCGGGCACCAGGTCGGTCGACCGGCCCAGGGGCTCGGTCGGCCGAAGCCTGTAACCAGCACTTCCAAAACAGAGGCAGGAAGTGCCCGGACTACAGGTCGGTCGGCCGGCCCAGGGGCTCGGTCGGCCGAATCCTGTATTATGCACTTCCTACCCTATTTCAAATGAGGTGCAAATCTCGACCAAATTGCAATCGCACGAGCAACGGCTCTAAGGGTTTATGCCAATCGACTACCCGACCCTATATGCTCCTCGATGCATCACCAAAAACATGTTCAAACATCAATGTTAGGATTTTTAAAGAATTGAACTCAAAACACTAAAAATTGGAATATTCACCAAATCAATCCAAACCAAAAGCAATTGCACAAGAATAAGCGTTAAGAATTCATAACTAACAATCGAAGAGATTTATAGTCTAAGGTGTGAGATAAAAATCTAACCTTTGAACCCAAACGATTGAAGAAGAAGCTTGAAAGCAAAAGAGGAATCAACCACTCTTTAAATCCAACTCAAGAAGCTTGATTCTAAGCTAAAAAGAGAAACATTTCTCAAATTAGGTTTAGGAATTTTCTGAAATCAAAGAGAGAAAGAGTTGGAGAAGAAGAAGAAGATGCTTACTAGTGGGTTCTCTTTGAATTTGGAGCTAGATCTTGGATTTGCAATGAAACTAGGGATTGAAATTTCTAATTTCCACTCTCTTCCACCATTGTTGCTTAAAGCTTAAAGTGTTAGGAATATGAAATGAAGTAATGAAGAGGAGAGGGTTGGAACTGAGTTAAGTGGGGTTAATGGGCTCATCCCAAACCAAAGCCCTAAGCGAAAAAGTAGCAAAATTTCACTAACTCCAAACATATCAAAGTTTACACTTAAAAAGATCGCAAACGGCGTTTTGAACTCAATGGGAGGGGTCTCGAGTCCTAATTCGACTGTTTGCAAAAAGTAGCTTTTCGGACCAAAATACGACGAACGATAAAATATTTAAATATACAATCGATAAATATGCGGGTTGTTACAATTTATTTCTTACAAAAATTCAATTTCCATTCATTCATATAATACTTAATTCCATTTGTTACATTCATTTATTTACATATGTTATTTACATTTTCTTACGTATGTTACATATACACAATTATTCAAACATATGTAAATCAATTCTAAAAGTACTATATAGGTTTATTTGTAAATAAATTCACATTCATTCATTTTTTTTCTTCTTCGCATAATGACAATTTCTTTTTATTGCTTTACATTCATTTCTTACGTAAGTCATTTCCATTCAATTTTTTTTATAACAGCATATGAATTCATTATTCAAGTATTACACATATTTATTGCAGTTTAGTTCACATTTATTAATTTATATACTTGATTTCCATTAGATATTTGTAACAACCCGTATATTTGGACCATTTAAATTGACAATAATCCACACATGTCAACTCAAATAGTACAAAACATGAATCATTAATGGAGTATAGAAATATAAATGAGAATCATCACAGAATCACAGAAATGTAACATCACAGAATAGTGCAGCGGAAATATTACATAGTCATAAGATTAGTTCATGAAGCTACCCATAAGTACAACAATGTCTCAAATAAAAGGAAATAAACAACATAGAAGTCTAAATAGTCCAAATGGAAAGAACAAATACTGATAAGATAAGATACTGAAAGTCTTCAGTCTTCGGCTCCAAATAAACAGCAGCAGCAATCCTCAATCTGATCCGAGCATATGCACAAACAATACTCGAATCAGGACATATATTCTTATACAATTAATATGATCCAAATTCAAAATAATAATAACTCAAAGATGAATGGAAAAGAATCTTTAAGGATCCGTTAAACTATTTATACATAGTAATGTATGATACATAGATAATGTCAAACTGTAAAGTAAAATATCAAAATAGTGTTAAGGCGTTACCATTGTCCCCCTTAACGCATTTCATATAGCATTATAGACTATACATCAGTGTAAACTCCACCGTAAACTAGTGGGATATCAGGGAGTACTCCATAGGTATAATACAAAACAAATTCGTAGTGGTCGCGTATATGGGAATACAAGTATGACAAGGCACATGAGGCAATACCCAAGGTAGTGAAAATACTGTTTGCCTGATCCGGAGTGGTGAGAACGCATCCCCGCAACGATCGCAACACCGCGAAACAACACTCCAAATTCAAGGGTGCGCACCAATCAATCACAAAAGTAAATGAATAGTTTACAAAGAAGTGTGTTCGCTCAAGGTAGCTAACCCCATTTGGCCCGGCACGGCTCCTGTTTTAGTCATTTCCAATTTTGACACAAGTGTCAAGGCTATCCATCATCGTTCACTTTCTTCAATCATCGCGTACGTCAATCCAACCACTTCATTCTGGATCACACCCGCGTATAGTTATTAAAGTGGTTTTCGGTTTAGACAGTGAGTATGTCCCTAACCGATTCCGGTTCCTTTAATAACCTTCGTAATTAATTTACCGATTGGTCGTTTAATATATTTCAAAACCAATTCAATTTCAATTTCAATTCGTAAATCAACATTTCGTCGGTCTTCTAAATCAATTTTCGAAATTTCGTGTCATAACTTCACAACTTCATTTCAAAATTTCTATATTTCAATTTTCAAAGTTCCATTTTAAAACAATTCAAACATTTATTTCATTTCTAGTATAAGTTCATTACAAAATTATTTATCGTTCGATCAATTTAAACTCGATTATCGATTTCATCCGATATTCATCATTATTTATTTCATTAAACAACTTCAATTAAATTTCCAATTCATTACTTTCTTAAGTTCAACTTCATTATCAAAGTTTACACATTTATTCAATTTAAAATTTTCGAGTCCAATTCTTTAATTTACAAGCCTTACATTTGTTTCAATAAAACGCATTCTATTTCTTGTTAAAGAAATTCATTTCATTCATTTATTTCCTTCGTTACAGATTCCAAAACTCAATTAAAAACTTAGTTTCACTTATTCAAAAATTCGATTTCTCTTAATAAGAAAATCCAATTCAATTTAATTTAATCATTAAATAATTCAATCTATTCAAATTATCAATAATTTCAAATCTTAATTATTAACAATTCCAAACTTAATTATTAATAATTCCAAAACTTAATTATTAACAATCCCAAAACTTAATTATTAATGCATTTTAAAACCTAGTTATTAATAATATCAAGACTTAATTATTAATAATTTCAAACTTCGTTATTAATAATTCCTAACATAATTATTAATAAATTTCAAGACTTGATTATTAATAGTTTCCAAAATTATTACTAATTTCAAACTTAATTATTAATAACTTCAAAATTAATCATCAATAAATTCTAAATTTAATTATTACATAATTAAATTTAGACAATATTCTTTTGTCAATTACGACGGTCATATTTGTTTCAAATTCAATATTCACATTTACCTTCATTCGAATTTAAATTCAAATTTTTATTCAAAATCTTATTATTAATCAAATAAAACTTTATTTTAAATCAAAACATTGACCAATCGGTTTTAATTTAATTTTCTATCCTAAGTCAAAGTTATATTGGGTATTTATCATTTCAACCCGATTCCATTTCAATTCAAAATCAAAGCATACAAAGGGTACTTGCAGTGTGATAGTGGGATGGTGTCAAAGTAAATAAACAAGCAATAACATCCATTCACGACAATCTAACAATTTATTAAATAATCCCGAAATAATCGTATTAATTTACATTTGTTATTTATGCAAATTAATAAAATTATTTCTAGAATGTACACTATCATTTCATGTAGATTAAAGATTATTACATTACTGTTTTCACTTGTCGTTCAATTCAATTTCAAATTTACACTGCAACGATTAATCTGATATACGTTCAATGGTTCAAAGTGAATTTATCAAATTATACGTGTCATTTAATCTTAACAACTGAAAAGGTCATATTTAACTAGTCCATATTCAACATATAAGGGGGTCAAGTTAATCAACATTCAACATAAATAATTCACTTAATATTGTTAAATATCCTATATCACTTTTAACTTGCATATTTATTCACTTAACAATAGTAATCAACATTCAACTTAATTATCACATAGCAATCATTTATCAACCAAACTAGCATAAGAATATATGTCGTGAAAATTTATTTCACCTTTCGTGGATAAAGAAATTGACGGCGAAGCAAGAAGAAGCACGAAAAGAAAATGGTACAACACGAACAACGGACACTGCAAATATCGATAAAAGAGATGATATTAATTTAAGTGGACGTTCATATATAATTATAAAATTATATAACTGCGCTTACCGATAATGAAGGAAAGAACGAAGGCTGAGAGATTGATGCTGCCGTAAAGAAACTCAGTCGGTTACTGCAACAACAGAGAACAAGAAACGGTTACTATTTACTCAACAAATCGATACCGTTAATTTTTTTTTTCTTTTTTTCTTTTTCTTCTTCTTCTTCTTTTTTTTTTAAGAAAACGCACGCACACATTTACATGAACCCATCTCATGCACACTTTTCCTACTTCTTTGCTTGCATGTAGCTACTCACGCATGCAAGGTACATGCATGCATAAACATAATTTCAATGTTAAACATAACCTGGACTCCAATCTGAAGTCATGCCTTCATCAAACTCCCCCACCCCACGTACACACACCAAACACATGCACACTTCATTTTGTTTTAGTTTTTTTTTCGGCCAAGACTTGGAAAAATGCAACATCCTCCATCCCTTCACTCTACAGGTTTGTACATACCTTCTGCCCACCACCTCACGCACGCATGGGTACACCTTTTTTTTTTAAAAAAAACACAACAGCAGAGACTTGTACACAAATCACTCACGCATCTCACACCCACACAATACACGCACAGTACATGTATTCCATACCCACGCACGCACTCGGCATGCACACATTTTGACATGTTCTCATCAACCTTACTTCTCCTACAACCTGCTGCCCAACACGCACACTTCTTTTGCCCACTTTCTTCATTTTTTATATAAAATAAGACTGTTGCTATATCTCAGAGAGTAGACACCTTATCTTATCACCCAATGCACGCACCTAGTATACCAAAATATATGCATATACCCGGCTACACACACGCGCATGCGAAGTCAGAGAATGGTTCGGCTGGAGTGGTGCGTGCGGCGTGGTGAGGTGGCAGAGGTATAGGTGACGTGTGGGATTCAAGGGGTTGGTCGGCGCGTGGTGAGTGGGGTGGGATGGCCAGGGAATGATTGCATTTTTTTTAAGAAAGAAAAGATGAGGAAGAAGAAAGGAGTAAAGGTGTATTACCTGATGATGAGTGACAGAGAGAAGCCGTGAAATGAATATGAATTGAAGTGTCATTTGCCTTTAAACTTGGTTCAGTAAATAATTTCTTAAACTCCCAAACGTCATGTTTTATTTCGTATTTTTCCACCTAATTCCCAAAACGTTCACACATATTCCCAAACAACTCTTAGCTTCCTACTACTACATTAAATACACGAGAAAATTTTTCAAATTTTATTTTGCAAATGGGCTGAAATTATTTTAACCGGTCCTTCCGGAACCATTAAATTAACGCGATGATTTTTCGTCGGACACCGATTTTCGCAAATAAATATACCGTTATGATCAGTGCGACGAGGCGATTCCAACGGTACACAGATTATTGCGATACGATGGTCTTTATAAAATTCGCATTTACGCCGCTAAAATTGCGCGTTTTGCAAAACAATTTAAACGAAGCAGGCGATGACAGTTTTTTGACGAAACGAATTTCATAATCATGATCAGAATAATTTTTACAACATTACTGTGTAAAAATATTTGGATTTGGAAGATAAATTTTACGCAGCTTTATATGCACTGATATACAGTAAAACGCGAACGAAGTTTACTATAATAATTTGCGACGAAACTTTTTCTGTGCTCATATCTAACCAGACGTATGTCATAAATAAAGTTTGGACGTTAATTGAGATCGTTTAAAAAATTTAAAATTTTATATTAAACGATGGATTTTAAAGTTTTAAATCGGGTCCAAAATTCAGGGTCGTTACAATCTCCCCCACGCAAAACTTTTCGTCCTCGAAAAGGAACGAGAGGAGTGAAGTAGGAATGAAATAAGTAGAAAATCAAGATAGTTTAAGAAATTTGAATTATACCTGAAATTAGTAATTCGGGGTTCGAATCCCGAATACTATCCTCCGTTTCCCATGTGCAATCTCGCTCATCTGCACTCCATTGGACTTTGACGAGATTAACCGACTTTCTTCTGAGTTGCTTTATCTCACGATCAACTATCCGAAGTGGCTTACGCTCAATAGTCAAATCAGGCTCAATAACTATCTCTTCTAAATGAGCAGTAGGGATAGTCATAGATGGATCGTGTACAACTTTGCGTAGATGTGAGACATGGAACACATTGTGCACACCAGCGAACTTCTCAGGTAATGCAACTCTATATGCCAATGTTCCGACTCTTTCTGTAATCTCAAACGGACCAACAAATCTCGAAGCTAGCTTCCCTTTCCTTCCAAATCGAACAATATTCTTTAAAGACGACACTTTCAGAAATACTTTATCTCCTACGCTGAATTCGAGATCCCTTCCCCTTCTGTCAACGTAGCTCTTCTGTCTATCCTGTGCCGTCTTTATCTTCTTCCTGATTTCTTCAACTTTTCAGAAGCTTCCATAATTATTTCTGGACCAAGCACTAATCGATCACCCGACTCTATCCAACAAGCTGGCAATTTGCACGGCCGTCCATATAAGGCTTCGAACGGTGCCATACCAGTGCTTGCCTAATTTATTAAAGATGATTAATTCAAATTCAAATATACTTATTCAAATTGAAATTCAATTTCTTTACCTAGTAACTATTATTATAAGTGAATTCAACCAAATGAAGTTGGTCTTCCCAGGATCAACCAAAATCAATAATACAAGCTCGGAGAAGGTCTTCCAAAATCTGATTCACCCTCTCAGTTTGGCTATCTGTCTGAGGATGATATGCAGTGCTCAGATTCAGTTTTGTGCCCAAAGTATCCTGAAATGCTTTTCAGAATTTACTAGCGAAAATAGGATCTCGATCGCATATGATACTGGATGGTACACCATGAAGTTTAACAACCTCGCTCATGTATATCTCTGCCAAACTCGAAGCTGTACGAGTGGACTTGACTGGAATAAAGTGAGCGGATTTCGTCAATCTATCGACAATCACCCAGATGCTTTCGTTACCCTTTCTAGTCCTTGGCAGCCCATCAATAAATTCCATAGAAATCTGCTCCCACTTCTATCCTGGAATCTCTAATGGTTGAAGCAAACCAGCTGTCTTTCTGTGATCAGCTTTAACTTGCTGGCAAGTTGTGCATCTGCTGACATAGGTGGAAATATCACGCTTCATCCCACTCCACCAATATAACTTCTTCATATTCTGGCACATTTTAGTAACACCGGGATGGAATAAAAGTGAAGAGTTATGGTTTTCTTTCAGCACTTCTTGTCTAAGACCATCAACATTAGGAACACAAATGCGATTATCAATTCTCAAGAGTCCATTACTATCAACATGTGCACCTAATTTATTGTCAGCATTTCCAACTCTTCCAAGGACTATTTCCTTGATGCGATAAAGCAAAGTGTCCTCGTATTGCTTGGCTATAATACGATCCATAAGAGCTGGGGAGACGGAAAGCTGGAATAACATTCCCTCAACAAGATTACAACATGCCATAGCTTGGTTTCTGCTCAAAGCATCGGCTACGGAATTCGCTTTCCCTAGAGTAATTAATATGAAGATCATATGCAGCTAAGAATTCGAGCCATCGGACTTGTCTCTGATTCAAATCGTTTTGCGAGAAAATATATCTCAATGACTTGTGGTCAGTGAATAACTTGAATTTGGTTCCCAATAGATAGTGCCTCTATAGCTTAAGAGGAAATACAACCGCAAGAAGCTCTAGGTCATGAGTTGCGTAATTTTCTTCATGGGTCTTTAATTGTCGACCCGCATAGGCAATAACCTTTCCTTTCTGCATTAAGACTGCTCCAAGACCATCACGACAGGCATCTGTATAGACTGTCAATCCTTCGCTACCATCAATAACTGTAAGAACTGGGGCAGATGTCAATCTTCGTTTCATCTCATTGAAAGCTGCTTCGCACTTTTCACTCCAAATAAATTTAACATTCTTTCTGGTCAGTGTGGTAAGTGGGGCAGCAATACGAGCAAAGTTTTCTATAAATCTGCGATAATAGCCAGCCAAGCCCAAGAAACTACGGATATCTGTAGGAGTTTTAGGAGTCTCCCAATCCTGCAAATTCCAAGGATTTGAATTTAGATATTGATAAGCTGTTTATATAGAATTGACAAGTAAGAATAGAACTTACATTGATTACGGCGATCTTAGCTGGATCGACCGAAATCCCATTCTCCGAAACAATATGGCCAAGAAAACGAACTTCATCTCGCCAAAAGTGGAATTTCAAAAACTTGGCTTTAAGCTGGTGTCTACGAAGAGTTTCGAGAATAAAAGCCAAATGTGATCTATGCTCTTTCTCATCTTTGGAGAAGACGAGAATATCATCGATGAAAATAAGAACGAACTTGTTAAGAACATCACGGAAAACTCTATTCATCAAGTCAATGAAATAGGCTGGAGCATTAGTGAGACCGAACGGCATAACTTGCCATTCACAGAATCCGTTTTCAGTGCGGAATACTGTTTTAGGAATGCTATCCTCAGCGATTCTGAGTTGGTGAAAGCCAGTAGCCAAATCAAGTTGAGAGAAGACTTTAGCTCCATGAAGCTGATCGAATAGGTCGTTGATGCGGGGCATCAGATACCTGTTCTTTTGTGTAAGCTTATTTAGCTCTCTATAGTCCACACACATTCTGAGTGAGCCATCGGATTTGGTGACAAATACAACTGCAGCACCCCATTCCGAATGACTGCATCGAATCAAGCCTTTAGAAAATAAGTCTTCAATTTGAACATTCAACTCTGCCTTTTCTTTAGGAGCCATTCTCCTTGGAGGAAGAACTACTGGTCGTGCTCCAGGAATAAGGTCGATGCGGAATTCGATTTCCCGCGGAGGTGGTAGAGAATTAACTTCTCCAAATACATCAGAAAAGAGTTGAACAACTGGAGCAGAGCTTAGTTCATTTGGATGGGAGTCAAGAGAGAATATAAAACTCCCAGCATATTCTTGAGGTGATTTTCCTTTAACAACTAAAGGCATACTCTTGTCGTCAATAAGAGAGACAGTTCGAGCTTTGCAAGAGATAACGGCTTCGAACTTTTGCAGCCAATCAATGCCTAAAAGAATATCAAATGCCTCGAATCCAAGGACATAGAAATCCCAAGTGAAGCGGTGAACGCCATGCATAAGAGTGACATATTTGCAAACCCTTTTGAGGTTAGCGGGCCCTCCAATAGGGTTAGTTACACATAAGGAAATAGATTCAAGAGTAGGTTCCCAACCAAGTTTATTACATAAATCAATAGATATGAAGCTGTGTGTAGCTCCGGTGTCAAATAGAACTCTAACAGGCAAGGTATGCAACATAAAAGTGCTTTGTAAAGTACCTTGATTATCCGGAACTTCTGGGGTAGGAACTTCCGGGGCAGGTGTGGAAAGAGCAAAGACTCCTGATGGTGTACCTCTCTTCTGTGTTGGGCAGTCCTTCTTGAAGTGTCCAGGTTGTAAGCAGATATGACACAAATCCCTCCTAGTCATCTGTGCTGGTGGCGGAACAGCTGCGCTCTTTGGAGATGGGCAGCTACTAGCATAATGACCCTTTTGGTTGCAGTTGAAGCAAGTAATAGATGATATGTCAATGGGCTTCTTCTGGGAGTGTCCAAGCCCTATTTTTTGCTGCCAATTCTTCTTCTGTTGTGCAAAGTTTGGCTTTCTCTTCCCTGACTTACTAGCTGATGTCTGAACAACTGGAGCTTTGGAGCTTGATGTTTCCTTTGGCTTTACCTCATATCGAAGAGCAAAGTCCATCAACTCAGTGAAGGTTCCATGGACATGAGTGGTGAGGAGCTCGTAATACTCAGGGCTTGCGCCATGTATGAACTTCTCATTCTTAAGTAGAGGTGTATCAATCAGGCCAGGTCCGAACTTAGATAGTTCGTTGAATTTCCTTTCATACTCAGTGAAGGTCATGTTGCGCTGCTTGAGATCCATAAAAGACCGATAGAGTTGGTCCTTCCCAGCAGCTGGCATCCACTGAGCCATAAAGGAATCCCTAATTACAAGTGATATGAAAACGAGTCAGAATCTGACGAGATAAAAGGAATTTTTATTTAGATGAAATTTTAGATAGATTACTACCTAAACTGGGCCCAAGTGATGGTTTCCTCATCAGTACGAGAAGTGACTGACTCCCACCAATCCTGTGCAGCATCCTGAAGTTGCCAAGCAGCCAACTTACGCTTCTGAGCGTCTGTGATCTCCAAGCCAGTAAAGATCCTCTCCAAACTCTTTAGCCATTGTTGTGCTTCGATGATACTCTCGGAGCCAGTAAATTTGACTCCTCCATGCTGAGTGTACTCCTTGTTAAGAGTGGAGAATCGAACTGCAGGAACTGGAGCATGTGGACCAGGAGCATTTCCACCCCTTCCTCCTCTAACATTTCTTCTGGTAGCCATCCTGGAATACTAAAAGTGATTTAGAATCAAAGATAGGAATTTTATAGAACTTAAGGAAATTCTACTCAAACGAATTCAATAAGAAAGATGAACCAAAAGATGTGGATTCTGAAATGATTCTCCTCATTCTAGGGTATACTTACCCTATCTCTAATGAGCTTTAAAACTCCACAGGCTAAGGTTATCGGGAACCAAAGCTCTGATACCAGCTGTAACAACCCGTATATTTGGACCATTTAAATTGACAATAATCCACACATGTCAACTCAAATAGTACAAAACTTGAATCATTAATGAAGTATAGAAATATAAATGAGAATCATCACAGAATCACAGAAATGTAACATCACAGAATAGTGCAGCGGAAATATAACATAGTCATAAAAGTATTTAATGAAGCTACCCATAAGTACAATAATGTCTCAAATAAAAGGAAATAAACAACATAGAAGTCTAAATAGTCCAAATGGAAAGAACAAATACTGATAAGATAAGATAGTGAAAGTCTTCAGTCTTCAGCTCCAAATAAACAGCAGTAGCAATCCTCAATCTGATCCGAGCATATGCACAAACAACACTCGAATCAGGACATATATTCTTATACAGTTAATATGATCCAAATTCAAAATAATAATAACTCAAAGATGAATGGAAAAGCATCTTTAAGGATCCATTAAACTATTTATACATTGTAATGTACGATACATAGATAATGTCAAACAGTAAAGTAAAATATCAAAATAGTGTTAAGGCGTTACCATTGTCCCCCTTAACACATTTCATATAGCATTATAGACTATACAGCAGTGTAAACTCCACCGTAAACTAGTGGGATATCAGGGAGTACTCCATAGGTATAATACAAAACAAATTCGTAGTGGTCGTGGGAAAACAAGTATGACAAGGCACATGAGGCAATACCCAAGGTAGTGAAACTACCGTTTGCCTGATCCGGACTGGTGAGAACGCATCGCCGTAACGATCGCAACACCGCGAAACAACACTCCAAATTCAAGAGTGCGCACCAATCAATCACAAAAGTAAATGAGTAGTTTACGAAGAAGTGTGTTCGCTCGAGGTAGCTAATCCCATTTGGCCCGGCCCGGCTCCTGTTTTAGTCATTTCCAATTTTGACACAAGTGTCAAGGCTATCCATCATCGTTCACTTTCTTCAATCATCGCATACGTCAATCCAGCCAATTCATTCTGGATCACACTACGCGTATAGTTATTAAAGTGGTTTTCGGTTTAGACAGTGAGTATGTCCCTAACCGATTCCGGTTCTTTTAATAACCTTCGTAATTAATTTACCGATTGGTCGTTTAATATATTTCAAAACCAATTCAATTTCAATTTCAATTTCAATTCGTAAATCAACATTTCGTCGGTTTTCTAAATCAATTTTCGAAATTTCGTGTCATAACTTCACAACTTCATTTCAAAATTTCTATATTTCAATTTTCAAAGTTCCATTTTAAAACAATTCAAACATTTATTTCATTTCAAGTATAAGTTCATTCCCAAATTATTTATCGTTCAATCAATTTAAACTCGATTATCGATTTCATCCGATATTCATCATTATTTATTACATTAAACAACTTCAATTAAATTTCCAATTCATTACTTTATTAAGTTCAACTTCATTATCAAAGTTTACACATTTATTCAATTTAAATTTTTCGAGTCCAATTCTTTAATTTACAAGCCTTACATTTGTTTCGATAAAACGCATTCTATTTCTTGTTAAAGAAATTCATTTCATTCATTTATTTCCTTCGTTACAGATTCCAAAACTCAATTAAAAAGTTAGTGTCACTTATTCAAAAATCTGATTTCTCTTAATAAGAAAATCTAATTCAATTTAATTTAATCATTAAATAATTCAATCTATTCAAATTATCAATAATTTCAAATCTTAATTATTAACAATTCAAAACTTAATTATTAACAATTCCGAAACTTAATTATTAACAATTCCAAAACTTAATTATTAATACATTTTAAAACCTAGTTATTAATAATTTCAAGACTTAATTATTAATAATTTCAAACTTCGTTATTAATAATTCCTAACTTAATTATTAATAAATTTCAAGACTTGATTATTAATAGTTTCCAAAATTATTACTAATTTCAAACTTAATTATTAATAACTCCAAAATTAATTATCAATAAATTCTAAATTTAATTATTACATAATTAAATTTAGACAATATTCTTTTGTCAGTTACAACGTTCATATTTGTTTCAAATTCAATATTCACATTTACCTTCATTCGAATTTAAATTCAAATTTTTATTCAAAATCTTATTATTAATCAAATAAAACTTTATTTTAAATCAAAACATTGACCAATCGGTTTTAGTTTAATTTTCTATCCTAAGTCAAAGTTATATTGGGTATTTATCATTTCAACCCGATTCCATTTCAATTCAAAATCAAAGCATACAAAGGGAACTTGCAGTGTGATAGCTGGGATGGTGTCAAAGTAAATAAACAAGCAATAGCATCCATTCACGACAATCTAACAATTTATTAAATAATCCCAAAATAATCGTATTAATTTACATTTGTTATTTATGCAAATTAATAAAATTATTCCTAGAATCTACACTATCATTTCATGTAGATTAAAGATTATTACATTACTGTTTTCACTTGTCGTTCAATTCAATTTCAAATTTACACCGCAACGATTAATCCGATATACGTTCAATGGTTCAAAGTGAATTTATCAAATTATACGTGTCAATTAATCTTAACAACTGAAAAGGTCATATTTAACTAGTCCATATTCAACATATAAGGGGGTCAAGTTAATCAACATTCAACATAAATAATTCACTTAATATTGTTAAATATCCTATATCACTTTTAACTTGCATATTTATTCACTGAACAATAGTAATCAACATTCAACTTAATTATCACATAGCAATCAGTTATCAACCAAACTAGCATAAGAATATATGTCGTGAAAATTTATTTCACCTTTCGTGGATAAAGAAATTGACGGCGAAGCAAGAAGAAGCACGAAAAGAAAACGTTACAACACGAACAACGGACACTGCAAATATCGATAAAAGAAACGATATTAATTTAAGTGAACATTCATATATAATTATAAAATTATATAACTGCGCTTACCGATAATGAAGGAAAGAACGAAGGCTGAGAGATTGATGCTGCCGCAAAGAAACTCAGTCGGTTACTGCAACAACAGAGAACAAGTAACGGTTACTATTTACTCAAAATCCAACTTAAAATTTCAATTTAATTTTTTAACCATTTCCCTTAAATCAATTCCAGTTTTAACATAAAACTTGAATTACGATAATAATTCAATTTATTTGAATCAAATTTTATTTCAAAATATCATTTAACTAAATTCAAAATTTTAAGGATTTTAAAATCATTTAATTTAACCAATCTAGTGTCCAGAAATAATTCTCTACCCTAGGGACAAGTGATACCGATGTTTATCATTTCAATCCGCAATTCAAAATTTTACGGTTATATACCATTTCAAACCGCATTCTCGAATTAAATAAAATCCATAAAATCGCTTAAGTCTATCATTTTAATCCATAACGATTTTCCCTAATCTATAGATCATTTGGGTATATATCATTTCAACCCATAGTGATTTTCCTAATAATATCTAAGGGAACTTACAAAGTGATAGCAACATATAAATCGAACATAACATTTAATCATCCAATATCAACAATCAAACACCCACAATAATCATCATTCAATTTAACTAAATAAATTACAACAAATGACAAATTAACATTTACAGGTAATTTACTGGTGATTTAAATTCAATAATAAATTAAATGGCTATTTAATTCGAAATAAATTCAACTCAACTGAAATGACGATGTAAATATACCAAACGGCAATAAATAAATTCCTAATCACATTAAAAATTTAATTTAACTAACATGAGAAATTTCAGAAGTTGTGAGTGGGTCCAAACACTCACCTTTGAATTTCAAACCTTTTTGAAATTCAAAATAAGGCCCAAAATTCTACAGTCTCAGAATTCGTCCAAACCCTTATCAAGATGTCCAGAATTTTGATATTACCAATGAAACAAACCGCATGTGAATCCGAGCTCGTATGAAAAAGTTATGAAAATTAGAAGATTGAAAAATTCTGTTCATGGATCGAATTCTGGTGCGACTTTGGTCCGCCGCCTCAATTCCCCGGTGCTTTCTCTGAGTTTATGCCAAAGCGATCCGAGACCTGAGCCATTGGCTCCTGACCCGAAGTCGCCCCAAGTTTTTCACCTCTGAAACTCGAGATCTGAGCCATTGGCTCCTGACCTCAGCCATTGGCCTCGAACTCTCCTTACCCCAAGTCGGTGCTGGGTTTTCTTCTCTGAAATCCAAAGTAAACTTCTTCTCGGCTCGAAGTGAACCTGGAGCAATTTTTGTTTTGTTTTTTTTTGAAATTAGGTTTGGAATACGGGAATTAGGTTTGAGAAGGAAGAAAAAGATGTATGTATAGAAAAATGAAAATAAGAAGTAGCTAGGGTTTACAACATACTATTTATAGGCAGATCATAAATATAAATGAATGGATCAGATTTGATTTGGAAGTTGAAGGATAAACAACCCGAAAAGCCCATTCTGTCTCCGAAATGAAAAATCGGTCATCCCATATGTCAAAATAGATGTTTTTGATAGTTTAAACTCAATAAAACAGGTTTTAATTCCTAATTCCATCGTATGAAGAAGCTAGCTTAAAATCAGCTTACTTAAAATTGATTTCAATTGAATTTAATTAAATTGATTTCTACGCGTTTCGAGTCTGAACGATCAAATGGAAAGTCCGATCGCTATAAAATTTTAAATCCTATAATAATTCACCGTTATGAATCCGATGAAATTGGTTTCGTCGAAATCCGAGTCAGTGGCAAAAATGGCTATTTTGACGTAAATTAAATAAATTATAATTAAAACAATTAAATCATTTTTCAATTCAAATTTAATAATTTTCAATTTCTATCATTTTGTATACTTAGTAATTTAAAATCCCTATAAAATAAATTTCTGTATCAATTTATTATTGAATATTTCACAATTGCAGTGTTTACTTTCAATTTCAATAAATTCAGTAATTATAGATCAAAGTTCTAATAAAATCATTTATTTGATTTTCAATCTTGTTGTTCAATCAATTATCATCTTATGGATATAATAATCATGGTTTATATCTTATTACACTAATATTTTCCAATTTCATCTTTATTTATATTAATTTAATATTTAATTACATCTAATTGCAATAAATCCAATTATTATAACTTAAATTCCAAAAATTGGTTAAATTTTATTTCAGTCTTTATATTTAATCAATTATTACTCTAATAACATAGTTAACATTTTATTTATCTTTCTTTACATAATATTCTCCAATTTCCATCTTTTATTTAGATTAACTACTATAGTTCCATTATATTGAATTTTTGTCAACTTTATAACATTTTAAAATCTCAAGTAAATTTATTCGTCTTGATTTCACCCTTTTATTAAATCAATTATTACCTTATGAATATAATTACATTTCTATTCCTTTTATTGCATTCATAATTTACAGCATTTGTCTTAACACACATTAATGTAAAATTTAATTTCATTTAATTATAATTGATTTCCAATTAAATTTAACAGACTAAATAAGTAGGTAACTTACAATAATTGTTACCACTAAATTTTAATCACATTATAAATTTATTATTTGCAAACAAATGTTACCATTGCTTACATAACATTGATTTTATTCAATTTCCATTAACTATATACTATTTCACAAATTAGTTCAATATTTACATTTCTTT
Organism: Allium cepa; assembly: GCA_030765085.1. Classification (NCBI taxonomy): domain Eukaryota; kingdom Viridiplantae; phylum Streptophyta; class Magnoliopsida; order Asparagales; family Amaryllidaceae; genus Allium; species Allium cepa. The sequence goes on along the minus strand of CM060944.1, from coordinate 308,259,121 downwards.
TCTTATATTCAATTTATAACCAAGTATAACATCTAAATCACTTCAATTAATTGGAATTTCATTAATATTTTTAATGATTAACCTTAATTAACATAGTTACATTTCACTTTAGTTATTTTTTCGTTATTAAATTACAAATTATATTTGTACTAGATTACCAAAATCTTATTAAATTAACTAATTTAAATTATCAAAATTGACGGGTCGTTACAATTATAATAACGTCTACAGTAAAGTAAAGTGTTAAAATAGCGTTAAGGTGTTAACCACATCCCCCTTAACACATTTTATATATTCCCGTAGTTTATACAATACAGTAAGCACCACCAAACCGGTAGTTTACCCAAAGGGCACTCCACAGGTATGGTACAAAACAAACTCATAGAAGGCGCGATAATGCATGTAACAAGGCAAGCGAGGCAATTCCCGGTGTAGGATACTATAATTTTGCGGATCTGAACTAGTGGTAACGCATAGCATCTGCTACTTATTAGTTTTGTGACAAGGCATGTGACTTCTTATTGCTGCACTATTATTGCTGCCGTGATATTGCTGTGGTGGATAGTTTGTAGTGTTAAATTTTTAGTTTGGTATGAACTTAATGAATATCGCATTATCATGTATCAATAAGCAGTCTATTATGTAATGCGACTACCATTTTGTGACAAGGCATGTGACTTCTTGTTGCTACCTTGTTATTGCTGCCTTGCTATTGCCGTGGTGAATAGTTTGTAGTGTCAAATTTTTAGTTTGGTATGAACTTAATGAATATTGTATTATCATGTATCAATAAGTAGTCTACTATGTAATAATATGTAATATGCATTATGTATTTATGCATTACTATGAACTTCTATGTCATATGCTTGAGTGCCTGTGCTTCTGGCTGAGTGTGGGTTAGTACTGAATGTGTTGTGTTGTAGTGTTAGGATATTAACGGTTTATCAATATCATGTATATTTTTTGTTAATGCTTAGAATAAGGTAATAATAACATGTAGTGGAATATGGCTAGTTTTTCCAGTTACTGTGATTAAATTTTCAGTTGACCATAGTTAATCAGTTTTCGGTTAACCAGCTAAGTTGAAGCAGTTAACCAATAAAAAAATGTAGTTAATCGCGGTTAAATTTGGGCGGTTTGGTCAGTATGATCGTCCAAATATATTATTGGTTCGGTTAACCAAACCGTTCATTCTGGGCGGTTAAATCGGTTAATTAACTAATCGGTTCGGTTAACCGACCGTGCCCACCCCTACTACTGTCCACATCTGAACACGCTCCCATAATCAAAATCTAGGTATGGCCACCAAATCAATCACGAAGTCATAATATGGTATCGAAGAAATGTGTGCGACCTCACTTGGCCTGGCATGACTCATGTTTTAGCCACATCAAGTTGACTCATAGGAGTCAGGTGTAACGACCCGAATTTTTCAGCATTGAATTAGGAATATTTAAATGGTTTTAAATATAGAAATTGAATTATAAATTAGTTTTGAATATGGAAAACTTGGATTTTCTATTCAGAATGTAGATACAGCAATTTGTTGAATAATATAATTATTCAATTCAATAATTGAAGATTGAGTAAAATAATTAATCTTGAGTTATAAGCTTGTCAAAAATATTTCAAAGGCTTATAAAATTTATATTGATAATACTGAAAGTAATAGATGGGGTAAAATTGATTTTAACAGTAGTTTGTTCAATTTTAAAAATACATCGTTTAAATTGATGTTCAAAAATAGCCTTCCGAGGCACAGTCTCAGATTTTGATGAAACCAGTTCTATTGGATCTGTAATATTGTATTATTATTGGGTTTTAATTTTCGTAGTGTTTGGAGTGATTGTTTGGTCGTACGATAAGTAAATGTGCTGAAAATTAAATCGAAATTTAATATAATAACTGGGTTCAAAAAGCTATCTTCTCCATATGATCGAATTAGGACTCGAAACATTTTCCATTGTGTTCAGAATATGGGTTTAACATTATAGACGCCTGGCGGCATGCCTCGATAAGAGGTCGAGATTTTAAGTTGCATTTATCGAGACGTTTGGAATTTAAATAAAAATATTTCATAATAAACATGCTCAGCAGCTGTAATTATTTCACATCATAACTTTTTCTTCCATTTCGAAAACATTGTAGCTATGAGACTGCAGCACGCCAACGTTCCATCATGCTCCTCTCTTCCTTTTGATTTAATTGTCGTTCTCTTTGTCACCTAACAGAGAAAAATATAAGCTTAGTTCGTTCAAATCAACTTCTTATATCCCAGTTTTTATTTCAAATTGGAAACCCAACCCACGAACATAAAAAATGAAATTAAATGAAGAAAGCAGGCTCAGCGAAATCAAGTAATTAGATTATCGAGCGTGGTGCTCGATGACGAGATACTTTTGCTCGATCGGAATCGAATAGGATATAGGGGTTTAGCGGCTGGCACGATGGGTTGAATCGACGATTAGGCGACCTCGAGTGGGCAGTGAAGCTTAGGATTTTGCACGCAGAGGGTTACAACTGAGCTACAATTTTCGTATACAAGGAATTTCAAAATGAAGCTCAAGATATGTCTGCAGCGAACTAGAATTTGTGAAGCTCTGGTCGAGCAATTTGGAACGGAAGAACAGCGTCTTATGGATTCTTTTTTGCATCAATGAAGGGCTGTCGAAGACGGTAACCTATATTTTCTATTAGGTATTGATAATTAATTTAATTTTAATTAAAATTTATTTACGAGACAGAGAATATATATATATATATATATATATATATATATATATATAAACTCAGAATTAGTTTATAAACTGTTAGGAAGTAGAATTGTTTCATGTTCGAGTAGTTAACAATTTCAAACACCAAAATTCAATGTTACTTACTTTATAAACTCAGGCTTAAATTTATTGATTTATTACTCCATTTAACAGTAAAGTACGTTCAAAGTTTTGGTAAGGCTATGAATCTAAATTTTAAATGAATTTTTTTTATGGTAGTTTAAACTCATGGCTAATGTTAATAAATCTGGAAATTTTATTTTATGGTTTTAAAAAGGGAAATTATCAATGGAATAAAAATTTTAGTTAATTAAATAAATAATGATAAGTGATTATTCAATTAGTTCATAAATCATCTAATGTTTATACAAGGTTTTGAATCACGAAAGCAAGCCAGTTTGGAATGGATTGCAAACAGCAAAATAAAAGGTGAGTTAATCTCACTCATCTGGGTTATATTTAAATTTAAATGGTTAAATTTAAATAATTGGTCGAATGATTGAATCGATTTGATGTGCTACGTTATATATAGTAATATATAGTATATATTGGAGTGATTGATTTCTCGCATTATATAGCGGATGATACTATATTTAAAACCCATATGCCACGATATTCCACCTAGAAGTGGAATTGGTATTTTATTGTGCTAACATCTGTGGATGCAGGGAAACAGGTTGAAGGGATCCAACTGGATTCCTCAAAATATTTAGATTTGTTAAAATATTCTGTGATATAATTATTTGCTATCCTATGATGAATTATATTGATAATTGGAAATGTTGGATACCATGGTTGATTTAAAATATTTCGGTGAACTGAGTTATCAAAATCTATAAAAATGGGATTTCTGAAAAGAAAATAAAAGAGTGAATTTTGAGAAAAATAATCATAGAAATTTGAATAAATGAAAAATGAATTGGAAAAGAATAAAAAGTGATTTTTGAATTTTGATAAATAAAATTCCAAGTGCGGGAAATGAGGTTTTGAATAAATGGGAATAAGTGATTTTATTTTTAAAACTTAAGTGATATTATTTCAAGAGATAAAGAATTTATTTTGAAATTCAAGGTTTAAATTTATTTGAAAGGATAAAGAAGAAATTTGAAAATATGAAATCGGTATTTTCAGTTAAAAAGATTTTAGATCATAATTAAGAAATAAAATCTGAAGTTTATGGGTTTTGAAATAAAATTGAGTAATAAAGGAATTTATTTCAAAATGGGAGTAATTTGGAAACCAATTTGAAGGTTGATTAAGTGTTTAAAACCGGGATTTTTAAAAGAGAAGTGAGACTTTGGAATTTATAAACTGGGTTTATAAAAGTTAAGTAATATATCAGTGGATATTTGGAAGAATAAATTCACAGTGGGAATTTATTAAAGGAATGGGTAAATTTGTTTAAAAATAAATAGTGATTTATTTTTAAAAGATGTGGAAGGGAAGCGTATTCTCCTGAATATCCAAGAACGTTTCAAACAAATTTTAAGTATAAGTAAAGAGTCTTAAGTTGTTTAAAAAGTATGTTTAGAAACTTATTATTTCTAAATGTTTAAATTCTAAAGTAAGTATTTTCTTTTAATCTATTATAGCAGTAATTATTTAAAGGTGGCTTGGTATTATGTTTTAAAAGTTAGAAATTCAGTTTTATATTGTACAAAGTAGTTTTATTTTAAATATTCTTAAAGTATATATTTTGAACAAGTATTAAAGTAATTTTTAATTTAAATGTTTTAAAGGATATTTTATAATAAAGTGTTTTAAATTATTTTAAAAATCTAAACTTTTTGTGCTTGGTGTTTTCAGTGGAAAAAAATATTTGGAAATTTATTTCATGAGAAAAGTGTGGTTTGAAAACTGTTTTCAAACGGGTTGAAAATGGAAATATATCTTGCGAATATATTTTGCGATTAATAAATAATTCAGGAGAAATTATTTATGTTTGATGGATGTTTGTGAATATTAATTGATAGTTAAATAACCAACTATCAATATTGGACAATGCGTTGATCGTTTTGAAGAGACCGGGATAGGGATAAATTTCTCGAAAACCACTTCGATCCGGTTTGTACGTTTTCGTGGGGAAAAACGAGTTCGGAGTCGACGATGGAGCAGTGAAGTGCAATGGCTAGTCACTACTAATCCTGAGGTGATTCCAAAATGGATGTAGTAGGAGTAGTGCCTTCGGTTCCGTTCGAACCCGGAACGGACTTGTATGGATGAATGCTTTCGGACCATCGTCCGGTGGACAGTGGGCATTCTAAGTGAAATGTTCTAAAAATGTAACACTTAGCCTCGAGCCTCGTCAACCGGGAATGACTGAAAATTAGGGGTTATGAAGCAAGGCTAAGTGGGTAGCACCCATTAGGGTGAGGTCATCCCTGTCTAGATGTCCCTTTTTATTTCGGCTGTGCGGCGGTTGCTGATCCCAACCACTGAGTGATCTTACTCGGGATTATCCAGTAAGGGGTAGTCCTGGTCTTGTGTTGCAGGGGATTTAGGGTGGATCCTCGGAACGCTGATCTAGATCAAGTACTGTGACAGGTGGTACCCCGGTGCCTAGTCATTAGTTGGAAATCCATTCTCCCTACGCGCCTTTATGGTTTTGATTGTGCCCAACTATTTCTGAAATGTGAGATGCATGCATTTTCAGCTAGATTCTATTTTACTTTCTATAGACACTATTATAATATTAGACGAATTTGATAAAGGTGTTTTGGCTATTGTAAGGTAAAAACCCGACATGTTTATTTGTGGCGTGGTCTTACAAGAAGCTTTTTTTTTCAAAAGGATTTTGAAACTTTAATAATAAATTTGAGTGTGGTTTTCTCACACTGGTATTCTAGACTAACTCGGGTGTTATTTCACTATAATGCTCGGGTCATACCGAGTATTATAGATTACAGGAAAGGATGCTGAGGAGCTCGGGAGATGAGCTGAATGGCGATACGTACTCCCGTACTTGTTTTAAATATTCCGTTGTGTTGATTAGCTATGCATTCAGTTTTATGAGGACAGGTTATGATTACTGTCCAGCTGTGTGTTATGTATACTCTGCTGATGTAATGTATAAACAGATATATTTGCTTTTGTGTAAAGATTAGTTATGATCTATTATATTTTATTCCGCTACGATGGTAAGATTCTGTGTCATTTGTTCTCTTCTTCTACCTCTTCTTCTTTAAATCTCACAGTTCGGTTTTTCGGGCGTCGGAAAATTGGGTCGTGACATCAGGCTAAATAAATACCTCATAAGAATTGTTCGCCAAACCATCCCATTCTCTTTAACAACCAAATGCTTATTTCACACCGGATTGTTCTTTTATATTTCCGAAACCAATTAATAACTGATATCAAAATCATATTCAATTCAAACCTTATCACTTTTGAAATCATATTCACTTTCGAAATCATATTCACAAAATAGGTTAAATTTTCATTTCAAAATAATCAAACTTACTCAAATATGTCATTTCACTAGTAATTATTACTTCAAATCTCAACTTAGTTTATAACATCATTCAACCATATTTTCTTTTGAATTAAGGATTTAAATATAAACAATTCAACCTTGCACCGTAAGAAATTTAGAAATATAGTTTAAACAGTCGTAAATTGTTTTAAATAGTTAAAATAGTTAAAATAGTTTAAAATAAATTTTTAAATAGTTAAAATACTCTAAAATAGATTAAAAATAGTTTAAATTAATTTAAGATTGATTAAATAGATTTAAAATGGATTAAATAGATAAAAAATAGTTTAATTAGTTTAAAATAGGTTAAAATAGATTAAATTCGATTAAGTAGATTATAATAGATTTAAAATAAGTTAAAATAGTTTAAATTGATTAGAATAGTTTAAAATAGATTAAATCGGTTTAATAGTTTGAAAATCTTAAAAATCAGGATTTTTAAAATAATAAATTTTCAAACAGTTTATACTAAAATAATTAATTAAAAATTGATACCATGGTTAAGCTATTTATGTCATTTTAAAAAATTTAGACCATATCCAGATTTCAACAAACTAAATTTTCTTTCAATTCAAAGTCCCATAAAAATCATTTCAATTTATGTCAATTTCAAACTCATGTTGAATGAAAATTTTAAAGCACTTCAATTTCATAGATTTCAAAATTTAAAACATTTATACATTTCAATAATTCAATTTCAATAGCTTCATTTGAAGTTTCTATTTTTATTCTTCAAACAAGTCATTACCAACTCCAATTTCAACATATAAAGCTTGGATTTTCAAAGTAATTCAGTTTATATTATTGAAATTTTATTATCATTTAACTGAATTCAAAATTTAAGGATTTAAATCATTTAATTTAACCAATCCGGTGTCCGTATTTAATTGTCTACCCAATGGTCAAGTGATATGGATATATATCATTTCAACCTGTAATAATTTAAATTTACAAGGTATATCATTTCAACCTGCAATTCCGAATTAAAATAAAATCCATAAAATTGCTTGGGTTTATCATTTCAACCCATAACAATTTTTTCTTAATCTATAGATCATTCGGGTATCTCATTTCAACTCATAAGATTTTATAACAATAAACTAAGGGAACTTGCAGTGTTATAACAATACAAATATAATATCTATTCATCCAATATCAATAAATCAAACATCCATCACAATCACCATTCAATCAGCCAATAAATAACATCAACTAAGTGATTTCCATTAACAAGTATTCAATTGAAAATTAAATTCAATCTTAAATTAAATGATGATTAAATGCAATAAAAATCATATTTAACTGGAATGAAAATTAAATATACCAAACATCAACCAACTAATTTCTAACCGCATCATAAATTCAATTTAACAAACATAAGATAATTTTGTAGTTTTGAGTGGGTTAAAACACTCACCTTTGATTTCAAATCGATTTGAAATCCAAGATACGGCCCAAAATTCAACAGTCTCAGAATTCATCCAAACTAGTTCCATAACGTCCAGAATTTTGATATGATCCCAAAAAAATAAACCGCATGTGAATCCGACCTCGTCCGTAAAAGTTATTAACATTAGAACATTGAGTATTTAAATTGAAAATAAGTAAAATACAATTACCCTCCACGTCGTAAACCTATACACATAAAACCCTAGCCTGCTTCAACCACAACCTCGCGACACAAGTGGCTGCCACCATTGCCGCTGGACATGCGGCTTGTCAGATCATCTACCCTATGAAGCGCGCCTTCCCCCAAGCATCACGACCCTCCTTGCGATCACCATCAGTCATCAATACCCACATGGAGGAGCCGCCGCCGCCATTATTTCATAAACTTAATCAAACTTTTTAGGTCAATCGGACTATCACCAGGCCAAAGAAACTACATGGATGCAATCTGCTCGACGATCTCCACAAAACTGTACCTTCGAATCGATGATCCGTCATAGTTGATCAAACCCCAATGAACGGCGGAGATTTGTTCCCCACATTCTAGACACACAGAGACCCAAATCGAAAAACAAACGGCAGATCTGTGATGGACTCATCATGAGCTCGAATCGGTATAAAATACGATAGGGTTTCGAGAAGTTTGATTTTAAAATTGAATTAGGAATTTAGGGTTTTCAGCCGTTGGGAAGAGAGAAACGACAGAAATTTCAATATGCACAGAAATCAGACATAAAAAGGCTGCTAGGGTTAGTACAGAACTATTTATATGAACAAAGCCTGCTACGAAAGAATATCAGATCGAATTGGTACAAACGACAATTAGCGACCCGTAAAGCACGTTCCATCTACGGAACGAAAGTGGGTCATCCCATATACCAAAAGAGATGTTTTCAATATTTTTCAATTCGATGGAACAGATTACAAGTCCTAATCCCATTATATGAAGAAATTAGCTTTAAAATCATCTTATTTCAAATTGTTCTCAATTAAATTGATTTCTATGGTTTCAAGCCCGTACGATCAAACGATAGGTCCGATTGCAACAAAACTTGAAACCTTACAATAATTCACTGTTATAGATCCGGTAAAACTGGTTTCGTCGAAATCCAAGACAATGGCCAAAATGGCTATTTTCACGTTAATTAAATAAATAATTACTAAATTAATTGAATCACCTTCCAATTCAAGTTTTATAATTAACAACTTTTATCATTTTTTAATTTCATAGAAATTAACAATCTTTTTAAATCAATTTTTCATGTCAAATTAAATGTTAACTATTGCACTAATTACAGTGTTTAACTTCAACTGCAATAAATCCATTAATTATAATTTAAATTCAAATAAATTGATTAAATTTGGTTTTACTCTTTCTATTCAATCAATCATTACCTAATGGATATAACTAACATTGGTTTACGTTTATCACATCAATATTCTTCAATTATTATTTTAATCCACACTAACTGAAATATTTAAGTAGATTAATTGCAATTTTTTTCCAATTTAATTTCAACAAATCAAATAAATAGGTAATAAATAACAATCATTACCTTTTACTTAATTTAATCACATTTATAGGTTTATTATCTACAAACAAATGTTATAACCAACACCACACTGTTGTTATCCAATTACAATTGATTCCATATTATTTCACCAATTAATATAACATTTAATTTATTTTCTTATTTTAGATTATAATTTACAATTATTACAATTACATGAGATTACATTCAATTAGTCATCTATTGCACTAAATTTACATTACTAAACTTTATTCTAGTTAGGTTACTCATTCCTACATCATAAATTATATTTTCTTCCAACATTAAATTAAAAAATCTTATTAAATTCAATAATTCAATTATTGAAATATTATGGATCGTTACACTTCCCCCCCCCCCCCCTAAAACTTTTCGTCCTCGAAAAGAGAAAAGAAGGAATTAAGGAATTAATATATCTTATTCAAAGTATTCAAGTTATAAAAAAAATTAATTTACATAGTAAAATCATTTAAATAAAATACATCAATTTATAAACAATTAAATCCTTCCACATTCAAGTTCAATAAAAATTTGAAAAACATTTTCACAAAAATTTTCTAAGTCCAAAATTCACGGAAAATTTTGATAGAGTCTCCTTTGTACGGAGAGGTCTGAGATAAATAATAATATCAAAAATAATTAATATATACCACATATTTCAAAATAATATAAACCGTAATCTGAAAACATACCTATTTGTTACGAAAACAACACTTCAATTATGAAACCATGCAGTAGCAATTACTTTCATAACTTGTATTTCATTTATATGATCCAAAGAGGTTAGAATTATGTAAAATAGAAATATTTAGTTGTTTAAATCAAATAGCAAACAAACCAACGCAATGTAACATAGTCGTTTGCAACAAAACCATAAAACCATCACATGCAAATCAAAGAAATCAGCCGTTCATCCATAACAACCAAACAAATGGTTTGTTCTGGTTCAGAAACTTTTAATCGTATAAAATAATAATTAAACTACTACCATGCACTCAACGGTCTTAGATATAACTTAATAGATTATTTATACATCCTAAACAATTTAAAGTATCACTTCCCGAGCATCCCATAAGCCAAACAATAAGAATTTCAAATACCATGTAGGTTTATTCTTATAAATCTCATTTCATATTATTTATTGTTCTTTAGTTTCATTCATTCATGCATTGTTTATTTAATTAATTTACATTCATCACTTACGAAATTCATTTCCCATTCATTTATGCAATGCCATTTTTCTCTTTTCATTACTTTACATTCACTGCTTACATAAGTTATTTCCATTTCAATTACTAGATTATCCATTATTAGGTAAGCCTCTTTACAATTTATTTCACCATTAACAGATTATTTCTTTCACATGCATTTCTTCCATATATATCCAAATCATTTCAACATTTTCTGAAGTTATAATCATTTAATTAATATAGTTTTCATCTTCATTAATAAATCTGATTATTAATAGCTTAAAATGTTAATTAAAGTTTAAAATCATTTACTTATGGTATTCTCTCTTTCCATAATTTTAATTACTAGCAATTTCAAATTATTAACTTAAGTTTAGACATTTTATAACATCAAAATTCTTATTTATAGAAATAATCCTATTGAACACTTTCATTACTAGAGTTTTAGTTGTATAATATTCTATTACATATTTCTATTATCATTTCAACTTTTAATAATTTAGTAAGTCATATATATATTTGTGTGTGTGTTTTAAGAAAGCAATTGAAAGTTACACAAATTATCTCATTTAGTTGGGATTTGAAAGGATCTTTTCTGGTAAAATGACATATTTTGAGTAAATATGATGATTTTGAAATGTGGGTTTAACCTATTTAGAAAATATGATTTCGAAAGTGAATTTGATTTTGAAAGTGATATGATTTTTGACAATATGATATTTTAATATTAATATGAAATGGTTTTGGAATTGTTAACGAACCATCTGGTGTGTAATAAGCATTTGGTTGTTAAAGAGATCAGGATCGGATATTGTCATACTCTTTGCCAATACTGAAAACCACTTTTATAACTGTGTACATGGTGGAGAATCCAGAATGAAGTAGGATGGTTTGGCGAACGATTCTATATGAGGTATTAACATAGCCCTGATTCCCTCGGGTCAGCAAAATATGACTAAAACATGAGCTATACCTAAGCCAAGTGAGGTCGTACCTCGATCGGACATGCTTCTTCGATACCATATCTATTGCTTTGTGCTTTATTTGGTTGCCACCCTCGATTTTGATTTTGAGAGTGTTTTCCGAGGTAGGCGGTAGTAGTTGCTATGGGTTACCACCAGCCTGGTTCTGCAAGTGGTAGAATCCCACCCTGGCATTGCCTCGCGTGTCTTGTTACATGCCTTATCGCACCCATTACTAGTTTGGTTTGTACCATACCTTTGGAGTGTCCTCTGATAGCCCTCCAATTTACGGAGGAATTATGGTTCGGTGTAGACTATGGAAATATATAAAAATGTATTAAGGGGGATATGGGTAACGCCTTAACGCTATTTTAATACTTTACTTTACGGATAGACATATTATAATAGCATATATTACAACATAGTAAATAGTTTAACGGATCCTTCGGAGATGGTAATCCCGAATATCTTTTAAGTTATTGCATGCAAGTTAGACACTAGATAGGAGATGTAAAATCCCATAAACATCTCTGAAGCCATTACACTCATATTTATTTACTGCTGATTTAACTTACATAAGACCTTTCAGTTCTGACTCGAGTGTTTTGTCTTTTCATTATGCTTGGGTCAGTCTGAGCTTTTCAATGTATTGAAGACCATTTTATTTTGGAGGATGGAGATGAAGATTGGTCCACTATTTACTTTATTTACTCTGCTGCATTATGTTGTTCCGTTGCATTATTATTTATTCCTGTTGTATGTATAACTCTAATTGCATTGTAAAGTATAATCAAATGTATTTGTAAAACAACTTCATGAATTGTTTATTTGATTATCATATTTTTTCATTCTGCTGTGAGATTTTGTGTTTTATTTTTTTCTTTATTTCTCTTCTTTTTTTATTTACCTCATAACGATCCTCCCTTGTTAAAGGTTTGGGTCTGAATGTGTGGTTTATTGTCGATTTAAACCATCCAAAAAGGTGGGTCATTACAGAAACCTTTTCCAATATACGCACTCATTTGATCAAATTGAATCATTTCTAACGCATATTATTTTTACTTCTATCTTATATTCAATGAGTTTAACACATACATGCTACATGTATCAAATACGCATTTGCATGTCAACGATGACTAGTCAGTGAATATTACAAAGTACATGATACAATTTTGGTATACATAGAATTACGATTGCATATATCTATATGTAACAATCTGAAGAGTTAATCAACTCTTAAGAAACTCCCATTAAATGGTGCATAGCGTTTTATTGTACGAGATATAATTAACAAGTATCATATGATTCAAAATCATATTTAAAACTATTTTCTCAAAACTACGGCTTAGTTTATAATTCCAGAATAACTGTAATAATATTATATACAACTGTATTTCCAATGCATCACTTTCGTTATGAAAATAAATACCATAATTTTATTTCATAACAAATATTCATAACATTCATATTGAAATATGGTTATGTCTATTTTTTAGTTGATAGTGAAAAATAGTCATTATTTCATAAATAACGTTCAATATGTTTTACGAAAACAAGTTTCGTAATATGATGCAATCAATAAGTGCTATATGGCATGCTTCCACTATTTCTGCCATTACTATTATAGCATACTAAATTCGTAGGTCCATCATTGACTTAATATATATTTATTTATTTCATATATTGCAACGAGTTTACATCAACTATCTTAAACCCATGGAAACAAATTTCATAATCTTTTATTATTATTACAATTCTCGTTTCCACTGTTTCTTTATGAAGAGGAAATGACTATTTTGTGACGAACTGTCTCCTTGATCCTCAGAAATCGACACTAATACATCCACGGTATTCACGAGCCGTTAATCCAAGTGCCGAGGAGGCAGATTATTAGGGTGTAAAAGAAAATAAGGATAGAAGATAACACAATAACAGAATCTCACATTGCATTCAACATTTTAATTATATATAAATAATCAGAGTCAAATACAAATCCAGCAGGATAGTTATAACTATCTATCCGTACATATGCTGGAAAATACGTACTATATGACACGGCAGAAAATGGGTAGATGTCTACATAAGGTACTTCTGCTTCATAGCTCGAAAAGACTTCTCCAAAATGCTCCCCAACATGCCCCAAATGTATCCTGACTACACAGCTGCTCGAAAAATAGGGTACCCAGAGTTTAAAGGGAAAAAGAAACTCCAGGTCAGTGATGGGATTAGTGTGAGAACTCAAAGTACGATGTTTTGAAAACAAAAAGGTTGTCATATGACCACGCCACACATAAACACGGAATAGGTTTACCTTATGATAACCAAAACTCTTTATTACGTAAAATTTGGAGATATTATTTTTAATGACATTCTTTGAAAACATTTGCAAATATACTTATTAATCTTAGCCGAAATTGTTATATTGTGTTAACATCCCGCCTTTTTGTATGCTTTAAATCGATGATAAACCACACACGTCAAACTCAAACCATACAAAAGGGCGAATTATTATTAGGGTGAATAAGGAAAGAAGAGAAAGAAATAAAACAGAACAGAATCTTATAGCGGAATGACAAAATATAATAATCAAATAACAGTTCATGAAGCTGTTTTACAAAACATTTGATTATACTTATACAATACATATCAGAGTTAAACATACCAGAGAATAATAAATAAAGAAGCGGAACAATGTGATGCGATGGAATATAATAAATAATAGTAATACAAATCTTCATCTTCGTCCTTCAGAGATGAAGTCTTCGAATCCTGAAATGCTCAGACTGACCCGAGCGAATTGAAAAGACAAAACACTCGAGTCAGAACTAAAAGATCCTATGTAAGTTAAATCAATGGTAAAATATGAGTGGAACGGCATCAGAGATGTTTACGGGATTTGACATCTCCTATCCAGTGTCTAACGTGACTGTAGTAACTTAAGAGATGCTCGGGATTCATATCTCCCAAGGATCCGTTAAACTATTTACTATGTAGTAATATTTTGCTACAATAATAATGTCTACAGTAAAATAAACTTACTTTTAAATAGCGTTAAGGAGAAACCCAATCTCCGCCTTAATACGTAATAGTCCTTGTAGTCTATCCAGTATCAAAGTCCCTCCTAATCGGGAAGCCACCAGAGGATACCACACGGGCTACGGGAGAAAAGCAAACTCGTACAAGGCTCGCTAGGGTAGGTGACATGGCACACAAGGAAATGCAAGCGTAGATATACCAATTACTATCCGGACTAGTGGTGACGCATAGCGCACAGCTACCGCCCACCTCGACCCACACCCCCAAAATAAAAAAATCAAAAGTGGCCTCTAAATCAATCTCAAAGTCAGAATATAATATCGAAGGAGTGTGTCCGATAAGAGGAGCTACCACACTGGCCCGAGAATCGCTCCTGTTTTAGCCACCTTATGCCAACTCACGAGAGTTGGGTCCACGCATATACCTCAAAGGAATGCCGCCGCCATCCTACTTCATTCTGGAATCCCACCGCGTACACGGTTGTTAAAGTGGTTTTCGGAGTTGGCAGAGAGTATGACAACTTTCGATCCCGGTCTCTTTAACAACCAAAGGTTATTATAACACCACGATCATTTTCAAAATAGTTTATACTTTTAAACCAAAATATCATTGCCTCTTTTTTTAAACCATATAAATATAATATCATTTCCATTTCAAAAACCAAATCAATACGATATCATTTTCATTTCAAATATATCCTTTTTTAAAATCACAACACTTTCAAAGTTATAACATTTCGAAATCAAAATACTTGAATATAACACTTTCAAATTATAGTACCTTGAAACTAATAACTTTGAACATAACTTCCACCACTTATATGGTTAGAATATTTAAATTTCTTTATATAATAAAATAACTTCTTCAATTTCACGAATCAATTCCAAATACAGATTTGAATCCAAATAAACCATTTCAATTTCCATATATTTCAAAGCTTTAAGTATTCCACCAATTCAAACTAATTCTTTGATAATTCCATATATATCAAATTCAATTATTATTATTTAGATTTGAAATGATTACTTAATAAATCCAATATCATTTAAGTAAAATTTTAAACTTCAAATAACTGTATATTCTTTCAATTTATTTAACTTGATATATTCATTAAATCAGCTTGATATCCATTTAAATCACTCTAAACCAAAATCGAGTTATAAAATCATACCTTTTAAAAAAAATTCACATCGACTTATTTGAGTTTAATTCTGAAATAATTTCAATTCCAAATAAATTTCCAATTTATCTTCCAGCCTTAATTTATTTAAATCATTATAAACTCTTTATTTTATATACTTAGCCATATTATCTTCAATAAAAAACAAATTATGATTAAGCTTATTCTATATTAAAACAAATTATACATAGCTTAAAATCAAGTATAAAATACTATCTAAAATCAATATTAATAAAACCAAATATTTCGTTACAAAACCATAGAAATCATTTTAAAATAATTTTATATATAGACCACGGTGTCTGTATAAAATTTTCTATCCTATGGTCAAGTGATTGGATATTTATCATTTCAATCTGTAATTTAAAATATAAATACGGTTACATATCATTTCAAGTCGCAATCCCGAATGATATAAAATCCATAACAACTCGCTATTTATTACAATATAAAATACAACATCCATTCATCCAATATCAATCATCAAATATTTATCACAATCATCATCCAATTCAATCAATAACATTAGTATAGAACAGATAATAAACAACATGCATTTACTGGCAGTTTATATTCAATAATAAATTAAACTATTTAACTGGCATTTTTATGTAATAATAAAATAAATAACAATTTAGTTCAAATAAATTTGATTTAACTGAGATGATGATTAAAAATAATTTGATTTAACTGAGATGACGATTAAAAATAATTTGATTTAATTGAGATGATGATTAAAAAATGCCCCCCTCTACTCGCTACCGAGGTCCGACCACCCCCAAACGCCACCGGCCGCCACACCTGTTCAAACTCTAATCGAATTAACGCCAATGATTAGACCGTCAATTTGACGAACGAACTCCTCTGATGCACTGTGCTCTGCCCTCTCTTTGCAACGGTGACCTTGATTTGACGATCAGACGTAGTTCATCGGGAAGCGATGAACGGCCGAGAATTCTCCGATGATTACTAATCAAACAATGAATCAAAACGAAAAACAAATTGCAGTTTTAAGATGTGTTTATCGAGAGCTTCGAATCCATATAAAATTTGATACAGTTTGTGGAGTTTGAAATTTTGATTTGAATTTGATATTGGAATTGGACTGTGAAATTTAGAGTTTCTCTGCCATTAGGAAAGAGGAGCAACAGAAATTTCTGTATGTACAAAAATGAGAAATAGAAAGGCTACTAGGGTTTATGGCCGGATATATATAGGCTGAACAAAATAGAACAGAACGGGCTTGATTGGTTTGGAAAATTGAACGACAGATGGTCCGAAAAGCCCATTTCGACTACGGAATGAAATTGGGCCAACCCATATATCAAAATAGATGTTTTAAAATATTTTAAACACAATGAAATAGGTTTCAAGTCCAAATCCATTGTATGAAGAAGTTAGTTAAATTCAGTTTATTCCAAATTGATTTTAATTTAATTGATTTCTAGGTGTTTCGAGTCCGTACGATCAAATGACAAGTCCAATCGTTACGAAACTTGAAATCCTACAATCATTCACCGTTACGGATCCAATGAAACTGGTTTCGTCGAAATCCGAGTCAGTGGCCAAAATGTTTATTTTCCAGCTATTAAATTAAATTAATAATTAATTAATTAAATCCCTTTTTCAGTTTAAATTTTATTATTTATCATTTCTATCATTTTTGGTTCCTTAATTGTTTACAATAACTTAAACAATTTTAGATGTCAAATTTAAAGTTGATTAACTCATCAATTTCAGTGTTATTCTCCAATTTTGTTAAATTCAGAAATTATAAATTAAAACTCCAACATCCATTTATTAAATTTTTAAACCTTGTTATTCGAGTCTTTATTACAATAAGAATATAACTAACATTGTTTTTAAATCTCGGTTCTTAATATTCTCCCATTTTAACTTAATTTCAATTAACGTACTATTAGTTACCTTTAATTGCAATTTTGATTTCCAATTTTATTTAACACGCTAGATAAATAAATAACATATATTAATTGTCACCTATTTATTTTTATTTACATTTATAAGTTTATTACTTACCAACATAGGTTATAATTCCATATATAACACTAATTTTATTTAATTACGATTAACACTGTATTATTTCATTAATTAATTCTATACGTACATTTGTTTTTCTTATATTTCATTTATAAACAAATTACAATATTTCCACTATTTCAATTAATTTAAATCCCATTCAAGTTATTAGCCATTCACTTACACTGATACTGTTTTAATTCGTTCTAGTTATTATTTTTGTTAGTAGTTAACAAATTTATATTTTTTTCAATATTAAATTTCAAAAATCCTATTAAATTAACAATTTAATTATTGAAAATTTACGGGTCGTTACACTCTCCCCTACTCAAAACATTTCGTCCCAGAAAAGGAAAAGAAGAGAAAAGAAAGGATTAAATAAACAGTACATCTCATTCCAAAATATTAACTTTATAAATAAATAATTTACAAAATTAATTTATTTAAAGGAAATATACCAATTTATAACCATTAAATCTTTTATAATCAAATCAATAAAGTTTGGAAAATATTTTCAAAAAAAAAATTTCTAAGTCCAAAATTAACGGAAAATTTCGGCAGAGTCTCCTTTGTACTGAGAGGCTCGGGAGAAAATATAATATCAAATATAACAATATACAACATGTATTTTCCAAAATAATATATCCCAACACGGGAAAAACAATGTAATAACGCTATAAACCTTAATCCAAAAAATGTACTTATTTGTTGGGCAAATAACGCTTAATTATAAAAATAAAATAGTAGCAATTGCTTCCATAACCTATATTTCACTTATATAATCCAAAAGAGGTTAATAATTATGTAGAATGAGATATTTAAAGTTGTTTCAACCACCAACAAAAATCAATATAACAACAATCAATTACAACAAAGCATACAACCATCACATAAAATCAACACAAATCAATTATCTATTCATATTAGACAAAACAAATAGTTGTTCGGGTTCAAAACTTTATACTGTACGGAATGGAAAATAAACTACTAAGCGCACTATTTACTCAACAGTCTTAGATGAAACTAAGTAGATTATTTATACATCCAAACAATTTTGAAGTATTTCTTTCCCAAACAACCATAAACCAAACAAACTGCGACGCCCCACCTCTATGCTCACAATAACAAAGAGTATTAAAGGAAATACTGTCTGTTATTACGAAGAATAAGGCTGGATAGGAGCGGCCATCCGTAGTTAGGCCTTACACTAGTACTGATTATCTCGATAGGAGTGGTATATATTTTCTATTTTTCATCTTTTTTGTTTACTCCCATCGACATATTCAATTCCAGTATAAAACGAACTACGATGGTTCATAATAGTTTAGGACAAGATATATAATAATAACACAGATAAGCTAAATGCGGAAAACAGATAATATAAAATCTCATATATATATAACTGAAGTCAGTTATAATACACGTGATACAATACATATGATACAACTACAACTGTCGACTCTGGAAGTTACATATACAAGTACATTATCGTAAATAATATACATGAATACATATCTTCCTATACTAATACAACGACTACTCCAAAAGATATAAAGAGACTTCATAGCTCTAGCAGCAACCCAAAGCAAGATATCTACAACCTGAAATAACTCGGTCTGACCCGAGTATTAAATTCAAAGGAACATAATACACGGGTCAGGCTAATTCAAACTCAGTTATTAATGCACAGAAGAAATAATAGTTAAATAATCAAATAGACGACAGTCACAAAATCTCACCTATCCAATCCTTTAATAAGAAATCGAAATAAAGTAAATATGACACGTAACAGTGTTAAGCAACAAATCGGCAAATTCAAATCATCAACAAAGATAGATAGAAGTATTATCAATGAAGATAATTTAAAAAACAACCGAATTGCCTAAACGGCAATTAACGACAAAATCTAATTATTAAATAAATAAATAGAAACTCATAATCTAATTATCTAGAAGATAATTAGATAACAACAAAATAATCAATTTAAACCAATTCAAAATATATTGCATTGGCAACACAAAACAATTCCAGCAATTGAAAACATCAATTAAAACATCAAATCTGGTAGGGCTGCAGTGCACGCTCGCGTGCACTGCCTCGCCACTACAGCATGAATTACACAAAAGCGCCATGAATCGAAAGCAAATGGCACCATCTCGAGATCAAGTTCAAGTTAAATAACTCAAACCCAACTGGTCATGTGACGACCCGCCTTTCTAACCCCAGAAAGATGTTTCATCATTAAGAAAGAAAGGGATAGAAATAGAAAAGAATAGAAAGAAAGAATAATAACATCAGAATCTCACAGCGGAATGCAACAAAATATAATACATCACATAACTATTACATAGTTATACATACATCAGAGTTATACAATATCATACAACAGGACTGTCATATACATATATGTCCATACATACATCCAAAATACAACATACACTAACTACACAGTGGAACTACATATATAGATACATACGTCTGGTCTTCTTTCCAAAAGCTTCTCCAGAAAATCAACACTCCCAAATACATATCACTTGGCTACTCATAAAAATTTGAGTACCCAAGAGTTTATGAAAAACAAAATATAAACACCGGGTCAGACATGGGTCTGGTATGAGTAAACAGGTTAAAATTTCTTAACTTTGAAAAATCATTTGAAAATAAAGGTATCACGTAAGACTCCCCACAAATAAATACAGGTAAGTTTTTACCTTACGCTAACCAAAACATTTTATAGGAAATTCAGTGATATTATAATAGTGTCTAGGGTTTTCAAGTAAATAGAAAATAGCCGAAATTGTTACATCTATTAAATTCCAGCTACTAGCCACGAAAGTGGGTAATACAAATCAAAACCGTAGGGTATCGTAGGGAAAATGGGTTTCCAACAATGGCAGGGCTACTGGGGTACCGCCCGTCACAGTAAGGGGCCTACATCACCGTACCGAGGATCACTCCCGACCCCCTACAACACAAGGCCGGAACCATTCCTTACTGAACAGTCCCGAACAAGATAACCCCGCAGTTGTGGCCAACAACTGCTCACACAGCCGAAGTAAAAAGGGACATCTAGACAGGGGAATATCTTGTCCTTCTTGGGCATGGCCCACCTAACCTTGCTGCATCTCCCCTGTTTTAGCCATTCCCGGTTGATGAGGCTTGAGGCTGCGATTACCTTTATTGAACAATATTCTTAGAATGCTCATCGTCCGCCTGACGATGTGATGAAAGCATTCAATCCATACAAGTTCGTTCCGGGTTCGAACGAAATCGAAGGCATTATCTCGTCACACTCATCTTGGAATCACCCTTAGAGTTAACGACGATAACCCTTGCATTCTGAAACACCATCTCGATCACCACTTGATAAGTCACGACCTATCGTTTAATTTGGATCGATGTGGTTTTTGGAGAATCAAAATTGATTGTTTCGATCCCGGTCTCATCGAAATCCAAACACCATTTTAAGGGCCAATTTGTCTATTTAACTTAACAGTTCAATTTAATATTAGAATTCACATAACAGATATAACAGATAAATCATACACGGTTATCTCAGATATCCATAATATATCACAACATATCACAGAAACAGATATCAAAGTCAATTAAACAGAATTATCAATGCATACCAAACAGTTTGGTTTACTTAACTTAATTTATTGCTTAAGAATAAATTACTTCATTCTACTTAATTAATCACTGATTACTTAGCTTATTAATGATCAATTAATTAATTTGTTATCATTAATTATTAATTTATTAATCATCTAATCTTTAATTAATTTCTTAATTAATTAACTCTCATCCATCAATTGTTACTTAATTACTCAGTTAATTAATTTATTTTTAATTGTTAATTAATAACTTATTTAAATTAATTACTTATTTAACTATCACAAATGACTTTAATAAATCAATTATTATCAATTTAATTAAAGTATAATTCCTGATTAATCACTTAAGTTAATTTCCATTAATTAACTTCAAGTAATTAGCTAACGTTCTTAAGATTTAAATTGATTTAACATATGATTTATTTTAATTACCAAAATTAATTTAAAGTTATCAATTTAAAATTTCAAGTATAAATTAATTAACATTCTAATTACTTATTATTAATCACCTATCTTTACATACTTACCTTATTAAACCTTTAAATCAAATATTAACCTAACTAACTAATTGCTAACTTAACGTAATTGTAACACATACTAAATCATTATACACGTTCATTCAGAAAGATACCCTGGGACTGCACTACCTTTACTCGAGAAAACTCGAGTTTCCCTCGTGCCTTTCCCGTGTCTCTCTCCCATCGCCTTCTTCCTTTCTTTCTTGTAACCTTCCTTCTTTCCATTTTTTTTTAGTTTAAGTAAAATTAAAAACTGCAGTTAACAAACATTCACGCGCTCACACCCAGGAACCTGTAGTAACCTCCCCCTTCCCACTAGAGTATCACTCGATACGAAGCCACCCACGACCTCACTGACACGCTCACGCCACCGTGAACGTGCACGGTAGTTCGCCTCTCCTCCGTTGGCTCGCGTCAGCCTCCACAAACCCCAAATTGACCACTCATACGAAAACATCACACGAATCATCACGATTTGGTCGAAGGCAAAAAATTGCCTGTAGCTCGAACAAGCGACACAAACACCCACCGAAAATTCCCTCGTGCGGCCACCATCCATCACCGGAGGCCAAGCTCCTTTCCCCACGCCATGGCCAGACCTCCCTCGGCCTCCACCCCGAACCCCAAGCAACTCGATCAACCCGATGAGTCGTAAACGAAAATTACAGAGCTGTGTAAAACTCATATTCAAAAACCCTACTTTAATCACAATCTAAAAATCTATGCATTCGAAAATTATTTTGACATTTTTCTGGAGTCAAATGGAATACAAGCTTGCTTCATATCAATTTACAGAAATTAAAATTAACTCAATCATCCAGAATTGACAAAAACCCATTTTAGTTTCATTTTAAAACTGCTCTTAATACCCTTGCTTAAAAATCATAATTTTTATGCTAAAAATCATAATTATGTGTACAAAATCTAAATATGCTATTGAATTTACAAACTTAAACATTCGAATTTTGATCCTTTGATTCCTTTTTACCTGTAACTTGAAACAAACAGTGTTTATAACATACTGTTAAACTCTTAAAACAAGTTTGCAGGCCTATGTTTAAGATAAACCACTTGAATCAGCAACAACACTAAAGTTCAAATAATTATATAAATAAGTGTTTATAAATTTCTTTGCTTACTTTGTTCAGATACTCAACATTTCTGAAGAACAATTATATATGCTGCCAGAGCAACAGAAAGTACTCAGGGATTCTTATGCAAGAAGATATCAAGTACATACCAATTGTAAGCTAAAGATACAAGTTTAAATTGAAAATAATTAAGTTTACTCACTTAATAACTCTTGAACAGAAAGTAAGTTTTGTGTTGAAGCTGCAGTCTTGAATTCCTGAGAATCTGTTTTTCCTTGATGTTGAATTTTGCTTGAGTTTGTAAAATAAGATGTTTATCTTCCCTTTGTTTTTTACAAACTCAGTTTTGAATTGATGAACGAAAGAAGATACAAGCTATGATATATAAAAAAAAATTGCGGGCTGTAAGATTTGATGTAAGATTTTTGTTTGTACTAAGAACATTTCATAAGGTCGGCCAGAGATTTTTTTCAACAAGATGGTGGCTAAAAAGATGAAAAATGCGGCTACATTTATTGATTTTGACTTGTGTAATTTATCATCTTGTACAAAAATTTTTTTTTCTTTCAGGTTTGTACAACCTGGTTTTGAAATCTAATGAGCATACAAATGTTACTTTGTTCATTTCTTACTTAGCTTACATATTTTTTTTCCAAGTGTAGCCTGACTTTGTGTTTCATGAGCACATATGATCTATAATCTGTCTTAGCCCATTTTATACTTAGCATCATTTCTTTGTTTTGTGAACATATATATATGTGTATAGCTTGTCTTATTTTCTTTGCATTATTCATTTGTATATACAGGTTATACTTTTCAAACTTTCTGATATGTTTGCTTAAAAGTAATTGTTAGCAAATTAGTTGCATTCTATTTGTTAATTAAATTTTCAAACATTTGATTTGTAACATATACTTGTATTTATATATTTTATATTTATGTTTACATCTTATATTTTATATTTAATACTTATATTTTTTTATATTAATATCGAAATACTGATTGGACTTCTTATTCTAAACATTATTACTTAGATTACCATTTTATATGTATTATATTAAATATTGATAATATACAACTTTTGGTTTTATTGAACAATACATGATTTATTTTAGATTTTCAAATCAAAATTTCTTTTACAGACACATAGATAGCTGGCAAATATTCAAAGATCTTATTTATTTATAAAATGAAGAGCTTGTATTTTATTTAAATTAGATTAAATATTTATTAAAATATGCTATCAAAAATCCCGGGTTGTTACATTCCTTCCCCCTTAAAAGAGTTTCGTCCCTGAAATTTAAACAACAGTTAATTCAAAAGCTTTTATATTAACAATCCAAACATACATATCATTCATACAAAAACACAATCAAACAGTCTACTCTAACAAACATCACTAGTTATCCGAACATAAATCCGGATAAGCATTCCTAAAACTATCGAGAGTCTCCCAGGTACAATCTCTGGGATCCTCGCTCCATTGCACCTTGACGATTTTCACCACTTTGTTCCTGAGTTGCTTCTCGTCTCGATCCACAATCCAAAATGGATTTCTGACTACAGTTAAATTGGGTTCAATTTCCAAATCTTCTTGAACTACCGGTTCTACAACCAGTGATGGATCATGAACAAATTTCCTCAAATGCGATAAATGAAACACATTGTGAATCTCAGACATCCGCTCTGGCAATTCAATCCTGTAAGCAACAGCTCCTATTCTTTCTGATACTCGAAATGGTCCAATGTATCTCGGAGCAAGTGTTCCCGTTTTTCCGAATCTTATAGCACCTTTAGTTGGGGAAACTTTAACAAAAACCAAGTCTCCAATCTCAAATTCCAATGGCCTTCTTCTTCTATCAGCATATTTCTTCAATTCCTGAAAAGCTTCTTCACACTGAGATGTCCATTTGAATTTTGCTCCCTTCCTAGTCAGCTTAGTCAGATGCGAAGAAATCATGGAATAATCCCTGATAAATTTCCTGTAGTAGCCAGCCAATCCTAGAAAACTACGAACTTCCGTCGGTGTCTCTGGCTGTTTCCATTCCAGAATAGTTTCAACTTTCGCTGGGTCTACAGAAATGCCTTCACCAGAAACAATGTTCCCTAAAAACTTAACCTCCAATTTCCAAAAATAGCACTTTGAAAACTTCGCCTTCAACACATGCTTCCTTAGAGTCTCCAATACAATCCTAAAATGTTCCCTGTGCTCTTCTTCGGATTTGGAATAGACCAAGATATCATCAATGAATACCAGCACAAACTTATTCAACACATCCCTAAAGACTCGGTTCGTGAGGTCAACGAAGTAGGCAGGAGCGTTGGTTAATCTGAACGGCATAACCAACCACTCATAGAAAGAATTTGCTCCCCTAAATGCAGTCAAGGGAATATTGTCTTCAGCTACCCTCAACTGATGGAAACCTGAAGCTAGATCCAATTGAGAAAAGATAGAAGCACCATGCAACTGGTCAAAAAGATCATCGATGCGAGGAAGAGGATATTTATTACGGATAGTCACTTTGTTCAATTCTCTATAATCCACGCAGAACCTCAGTGATCCATCCGATTTGGTCACAAACACTGCCGCCGAACCCCAACAAGAAAAACTGGGTCTTATCAACCCTTTCTCTGAAAGATCCTGAGTCTGCTTAATCAACTCTTCTCTTTCTCTAGGAGTCATTCGCCTACTGGTCTGAATCACTGGCACAACTCCTGGAATCAAATCAATACGGAACTCTATTTCTCGATGTGGTGGCAGACACTTAACTTCTTCAAATACATCAGCAAAATCTTGAACCACATGATATCTTCAATCTTCTCTCCAGAAGTCTCAATTCCATGCAAAAGACCGCTCAAGTGAATTCCATAATTATCACACGACACTCTGGCAATTCTACTCAGATCAGTTTCCAATAAAACTGTTCTCTCGTCACAATTCAAAATGGCTTTGTATTTATCCAGCCAATCCATTCCCAAAATAAGATCAAATCCCTTAAAATTCAACACATACGGGTCACAAGAAAAGCTGTGGGATAGATAAGAGATCTTCAAGTCCTTACAGATAGTGTCTAATTTGGTCACGCCTCCTATAGGATTTGATACCAAGATAGGATTGTCTACAGAACTAGGGGTAAGAGAGAACTTTTCAACAGAGTCCAAAGAAATAAAACTCAAGGAAGCACCCGAATCAAACAAAACTTTAATATATTTTCCATCTAAAAGTAAGGCACCTTCTAATACTCCTTTGCCTATCGAAGAAGAAGATGGTCCGACTTCCAAAGCAAAAATTTTATTCTGAGGTGCCCTCTGCAGAAGTGGACAATTCTTGATCATGTGTCCTGGCTGATGACAATTAAAGCACAATGATTTCTGAACCATAGCTGATCCTTGGCCACTCTGATGCGGTTGCTGTTGCTGCTGGAATCCTTTTCTAGGACATTTACTTGCCAAATGCCCTTCCTGTTGACAAATGTAGCACTTGCGAGGTCTGTTGTTATTTCTAGGTTTCTTCTTATTTGGCTTTCTCCATTTAGGATCGAACTTTCGCTTATTCGAATTAGTGAAATTCCCACCTGAAGCTGCAACTGGAACCCCCGGTTTCTTACTCATCAAACTTTCATATATCAATGCCATATCAATCAAATCAACAAAAGATCCCTTCAGAAGCACTTTCAGTTTTCCATGGAATTCAGGCCTCAATCCTTGCACAAATTTCTCATTCTTTTTAAGAGGAGTATCGATGAGTCCTGGTCCATAACAAGAGAGTTCGTTGAATCTGGTTTCATACTCCGAAATAGACATGCTACCTTGCTTCAAATACAGAAAATCCTGATACATTTGGGTTTTGCCTGCCGTTGGCACAAACTGCTCTTCAAACAACTCCTTAAATCTGTCCCATGAAATGTCACCCTCAGAAATATTTGCAATTGTTCAATCCCACAATGCTGCTGCACCACCTTGCAGTTGCCACGATGTCATATGCCTCTTACGCTCATCAGACAATTTCATGCTCTTGAAAATACGTTCGCAAGAGCGTAGCCAGTCTTGAACTTCAATTATTGACTCTGAACCTTTGAATGGTTGGCCTCCGAGATTTTTGAAATCCTTGCATAAAGCTACGAAACTAACTTGAGGTGGTACTGGATTAACAGCCTCACTAACATTTTGACTCCGTCCATCATCTGTTGAAGTACTGACCCTAACTCTACCTCTTCTTTTGGAACTCATGTCGGTCACCTGAACAGGTAACTCAACAAATTTAGATAGATATATATAGTTATATGAAAATACAAATACACACTCTCAGGATAAATATAACACAAGAGCCTAGGTACTCGCTCGACCTAGTGCTCTGATACCAACTGTGACGACCCGCCTTTCTAACCCCAGAAAGACGTTTCATCATTAAGAAAGAAAGGGATAGAAATAGAAAAGAATGGAAAGAAAGAATAACAACATCAGAATCTCACAGCGGAATGGAACAAAATATAATACATCACATAACTATTACATAGTTATACATACATCAGAGTTATACAATATCATACAATAGGACTGTCATATACATATATTTCCATACATACATCCAAAATACAACATACACTAACTACACAGCGGAACTACATATATAGATACATACGTCTGGTCTTCTTCCCAAAAGCTTCTCCAGAAAATCAACACTCCCAAATACCTATCACTTGGCTACTCATAAAAATTTGAGTACCCAAGAGTTTATGAAAAACAAAATATAAACTCCGAGTCAGACATGGGTCTGGTATGAGTAAACAGGTTAAAATTGCTTAACTTTGAAAAATTATTTAAAAATAAAGGTATCACGTAAGACTCCCCACAAATAAATACGGGTATGTTTTTACCTTACGCTAACCAAAACATTTTATAGGAAATTCGGTGATATATAATAGTGTCTAGTGTTTTCAAGTAAATAGAAAATAGTCGAAATTGTTACATCTATTAAATTCCATCTACTAGCCACGAAAGTGGGTAATACAAATCAAAACAGTAGGATCTCGTAGGGAAAATGGGTTTCCAACAATGGCAGGGCTACTGGGGTACCGCCCGTCACAGTAAGGGGCCTACATCACCGTACCGAGGATCACTCCCGACCCCCTACAACACAAGGCCGGAACCATTCCTTACTGAACAGTCCCGAACAAGATAACCCCGCAGTTGTGGCCAACAACTGCTCACATAGCTGAAATAAAAAGGGACATCTAGACAGGGGAATATCTTGTCCTTCTTGGGCATGACCCACCTAACCTTGCTGCATCTCCCTTGTTTTAGCCATTCCCGGTTGATGAGGCTTGAGGCTGCGATTATCTTTATTGAACAATATTCTTAGAATGCTCATCATCCGCCTGACGATGTGCTGAAAGCATTCAATCCATACAAGTTCGTTCCGGGTTTGAACGAAACCGAAGGCATTATCTCGTCACACTCATCTTGGAATCACCCTCAGAGTTAACGACGATAACCCTTGCATTCTGAAACACCATCTCGATCACCACTTGATAAGTCACGACCTATCGTTTAATTTGGATCGATGTGGTTTTCGGAGAATCAAAATTGATTCTTCCGATCCCGGTCTCATCGAAATCCAAACGCCATTTTAAGGGCCAAGTTGTCTATTTAACTTAACAGTTCAATTTAATATTAGAATTCACATAACAGATATAACAGATAAATCATACATGGTTATCTCAGATATCCATAATATATCACAACATATCACAGAAACAGATATCAAAGTCAATCAAACAGAATTATCAATGCATACCAAACAGTTTGGTTTACTTAACTTAATTTATTGCTTAAGAATAAACTACTTCATTCTACTTAATTAATCACTGATTAATTAGCTTATTAATGATCAATTAATTAATTTGTTATCATTAATTATTAATTAATTAATCATCTAATCTTTAATTAATTTCTTAATTAATTAACTCTTATCCATCAATTGTTACTTAATTACTCAATTAATAAATTTATTTTTAATTGTTAATTAATAACTTACTTATTAAAATTAATTACTTATTTAACTATCACAAATTACTTTAATAAATCAATTATTATCAATTTAATTAAAGTATAATTCCTGATTAATCACTTAAGTTAATTTCCATTAATTAACTTCAAGTAATTATCTAACGTTCTTAAGATTTAAATTGATTTAACATATGATTTATTTTAATTACCAAAATTAATTTAAAGTTATCAATTTAAAATTTCAAGTATAAATTAATTAACATTCTAATTACTTATTATTAATCACCTATCTTTACATACTTACCTTATTAAACCTTTAAATCAAATATTAACCTAACTAACTAATTGCTAACTTAACTTAGTTATAACACATACTAAATCATTATACACGTTCATTCAGAAAGATACCCTGGAACCGCACTACCTTTACTTGAGAAAACTCGAGTTTCCCTCGTGCCTTTCCCGTGTCTCTCTCCCATCTCCTTCTTCCTTTCTTTCCTGTAACCTTCCTTCTTTCCATTTTTTTTAGTTTAAGTAAAATTAAAAACCGCAGTTAACAAACATTCTCGCGCTCACACCCAGGAACCCGTAGTAACCTCCCCCTTCCCACTCGAGTATCACTCGATACGAAGCCACCCACGACCTCACTGACACGTTCACGCCACCGTGCACGTGCACGGTGGTTCGCCTCTCCTCCGGTGGCTCGCGTCAGCCCCCACAAACCCCTAATTGACCATTCATACGAAAACATCACACAAATCATCACGATTTGGTTGAAGGCAAAAAATTTCCTATAGCTCGAACATGCGACACAAACACCCACCGAAAATTCCCTCATGCGGCCACCATCCATCACCGGAGGCCAAGCCCCTTTCCCCATGCCATGGCCAGACCTCCCTCGGCCTCCACCCCGAACCCCAAGCAACTCGATCAACCCGGTGTGTCGTAAACGAAAATTATAGAGCTGTGTAAAACTCATGTTCAAAAACCCTACTTTAATCACAATCTCAAAATCTATGCATTCGAAAATTATTTTGACATTTTTCTGGAGTCAAATGGATTACAAGCTTGCTTCACATCAATTTACAGTAATTAAAATTAACTCAATCATCCAAAATTGACAAAAACCCATTTTAGTTTCATTTTAAAACTACTCTTAATACCCTTGCTTAAAAATCATAATTTTTATGCTAAAAATCATAATTATGTGTATAAAATCTAAATATGCTATTGAATTTACAAACTTAAACATTCGAATTTTGATCCTTTGATTCCTTTTTACCTGTAACTTGAAACAAACAGTGTTTATAACATACTGTTAAACTCTTAAAACAAGTTTGCAGGCCTATGTTTAAGATAAACCACTTGAATCAGCAACAACACTAAAGTTCAAACAATTATATAAGTAAGTGTTTATAAATTTCTTTGCTTACTTTGTTCAGATACTCAACATTTCTGAAGAACAATTATATATGCTGCCAGAGCAACAGAAAGTACTCAGGATTCTTATGCAAGCAGATATCAAGTACATACCAATTGTAAGCTAAAGATACAAGTTTAAATCGAAAATAATTAAGTTTACTCACTTAATAACTGTTGAACAGAAAGTAAATGTTGTGTTGAAGCTGCAGTCTTGAATTCCTGAGAATCTGTTTTGCCTTGATGTTGAATTTTGCTTAAGTTTGTAAAATAAGATGTTTATCTTCCCTTTGTTTTTTATAAACTCAGTTTTGAATTGATGAACGAAAGAAGATACAAGCTAGGATATATAAAAAAATTGCAGGCTGTAAGATTTGATGTAAGATTTTTGTTTGTACTAAGAACATTTCATAAGGTCGGCCAGAGATTTTTCTCAACAAGATGGTGGCTGAAAAGATGAAAAACGTGGCTACATTTATTGATTTTGTCTTGTGTAATTTATCATCTTGTACAAATATTTTTTTTTCTTTCAGGTTTGCACAACCTGGTTTAGAAATCTGATGAGCATACATATGTTACTTTGTTCATTTCTTACTTAGCTTATTTTTTTTTTACAAGTGTAGGCTGACTTTGTGTTTCATGAGCACGTATAATCTATAATCTGTCTTAGTTCATTTTATACTTAGCATCATTTCTTTGTTTTGTGAGCATATATATATATATATATATATATATGTGTGTGTGTGTGTATAGCTTGTCTTGTTTTCTTTGCATTATTCATTTGTATATACAGGTTATACTTTTCAAACTTTCTGATATGTTTGCTTAAAAGTTATTGTTAGCATATTACTTGTATTCTATTTGTTAATTAAATTTTCAAACATTTGATTTATAACATATACTTGTATTTATATATTTTATATTTATGTTTACATCTTATATTTTATATTTAATACTTATATTTTTTTATATTAATATTGAAATATTGATTGGATTTCTTATTCTAAACATTATTACTTAGATTACCCTTTTATATGTATTATATTAAATATTGATAATATACAACTTTTGGTTTTATTGAACAATACATGATTTATTTTAGATTTTCAAATCAAAATTTCATTTACAGACACATAGATAACTGGCAAATATTCAAAGATCTTATTTATTTATAAAATGAAGAGCTTGTATTTTATTTAAATTAGATTAAATATTTATTGAAATATGCTGTCAAAAATTCCAGGTTGTTACAGGTCAGTACCATCACAAAACATAAATTCACACGCAAAGCTACTGCATAGTGCTGTAGTAATATCAATTCAACGGTTACAACAATGACAGGTATATCAAACAGATAGCAAAATGACACGCACAAGGTGTACATGTGAAACAGACCAAATGCCATCAAGTGATACAAGGGCAAAACTGCAACAAAAACTGCAGCTACCTCAAGATCACAAGGGCAAATTGCAACAAAAACTCAAATGCAAGCACACTCAAGGCGTAGTGCACATCAACCCAGTTGTATGCTCAAAGAAAAATCCAAACTAAGTTCTAGTTATACAAACAAAACCCAAAAATGTATATACCTATGTTGACACTAGTATATACACACTGCAAATGTAAGTGCAGATAGCTACACTAACCAGGGTACATCATGAAACTGAAGTGCACATGAATGCACTGGTAAAGAAACAGTGAAACAACAATGTTTCAAAGCGAATGCTACAATGAAACTCAATTCAGCTAAAACCCAAACAATTAGAAAATCACACGTACAATGGGCTGCAGCCAAATACCGGTTCAAATGAAACAGAGGTGGCTAAAGCAACTTTACTAAAAACCAAGTTTAAATGCCCACCACATGTACACAATGACAACAAGGCAGCAAACAAGAATCAAGCTAACAGTGGACAGAGTGAGGCTACAACCCAAAACATACTACGTGAAGAACAAGTATGCAAGTGAAGACAACAATGGTGACAGCAGTTGCAAACAGGTTCGAGGCATCAGAGGTGACATCAATGTACATGAAAACCTGGCTACATAATGAACATTAACGCAGAGATTAGACTCAAGTATAAAATGTATGAAATCAGTGCATAAGTGGTGAATTGCACATAAACAAGTCTGGCGACAACATGAAGATATCATGAAGCAGCCCCGATGTAACAAAACCAACATGTACTCAAAACAGCATGTTTTACAAGTTCCAAATCAAGTAAAAGTTGTGGATCTTCAAAAATCGAACAAGTCAGAAACCAAACAGTAGCAAATTTAATCATGAAGGTCGAAATCAAACAGAAAACAGGTCGTGATGGATACACAATCATTTAAAGCCGTGGTAACCATGAACTAACAAGTCCAGATAAATCAAGCCAAAAACAACATGCCCTTCAAAATCAAGTCAGAGCCTTGGAAATCAAGAAATCAACGCAAGTCAAAAATCATCAACATCGAACAAAATCGAACTGCCGAGATAAATTAAATCACAAATCCAAACGAACGGAATATAGGAATTCAAACCCTAAATAAACCTGAGATTGAAGTAGATGTGAGTGAAAAGAATCACTCACCTTAATCAACGAATTGGAGCAGCAATGCGCGAAGTGAAGGCATCGATCTACAAAGCAAGGCCGAAGATCAACGTTCGATCGAGCTACAGGAGTCGGCGCCTTCGATTTTTATGATGCCCTAATTTCCACATCGGAATGAACGAGAACGATCAAGCCACCATATTTTTTTGTTCGTTTTGTTTTAGGGTTTTAGAACGAAAGAACAAAGGAGGAACCGGTTATTCATTTTAATACAACCCAGATCCAAGAATAAAACACATGGGCCAAATTTTGATTTAAAGCCCACTTAACTCCTTAACGATTTTCAAAAGAAATTAAACCGGATTAAAAACGCCCAACAGCAATTAGCTATCAACATTAACCATTTAATGCCGATAATTAATTGATGCGAAATCCAGGGTTGTTACAAAAACAATAATTTCGAACAATAAATCAAGTTCATTCTTTTAATTTAATTTCATACATTTGTTGTTTGATTTCCTTTTCATTCATATATTGATTTATCTTTTTAATTTACATTTATTTCTTAAAAAAATTTATTTCCATTCACTCATTCAGTGTTTATTTCATTTACTTTTATTTATTACTTGCAATTATTCATTTTCATTTGTTCAGGTCATGCCAGTTTCTTTTTATTGCATTATATTTATTCATTCATTCATTATTGCATAACTTCATTTATTTACATTCATTTGTTTATAATATTTATGTTCAATTCAATTTCTTAGCATATTAATTCATCTACTTAAGTTTTTAATTACTTTCTTATAATACTTACTTTCTGTCACAATTTATTATAGTAATATTTCAATTATAACATTAAATTCTTATTTATAAAAGCAATTTCATTGAATTCTTTCATTACTTCAAGTTTTACTTATAAAATTTCCCATCACATTTTTCTTTTAACATTTTAACTTTTTATATTTGGAAAGTTATATATATGTTAAAGAATGCAATTGAAAATTATACAAGTTTAATCATTTCTTTTAAATAAATTAAATGTTCGATAATCCTATCTTTTGTTTTTATAGATTACATATTTCAATTTTCTGGAAATTTCATTTATAACCTAGCATTTAATCTTTTATTTTAATTAGAGGTTCCAATTATTAATTAGTTACATTCCATTTCACAACAATAATTGAAACTATTAACTAACGAAAGCTTAAGAATTAAATACCGGGTTAAGTTTCAATTCATTTTAAAATAATAAATAGATGTACAAACTTACAATCTAAATATCCAATTATAAAAACCATTTGAAATTTACATTTATTTATCAAAATAAATCTGTAGTAAAATTACTATAGTGGCCTATCCACTTAGAAACTCAAAAATGAATGTCGATGATGCATGCACTCATCACCGAAATTATTTTCCAGCGATAGAGAGGGGAGTACATAACTTATTTCTTTCCAACATTTCTTTAAAACAATTCTTTCAAATTATATTGAAATATTTATATCAAAACATGCATTTAATAATAATATTATTATATTTCAAAATCATTCATAAGAAGTTTTCAAAACCCGGGACTTAGATTCTAAATTTCCAATTTTCATTTATTTTATTTTAAATCTTATTTTGAATTAATATTTATACATTTCTCTACCTAACAAGCAATATATTACAACCAAATATAACCTTGATAAAATTTCTATTTTATATATAGAAAATATAATAGGCAACATTATTTCGTTCACCTATATTCAAAAAAAATATTGTGTCGGTCTGTCCTATTAAGTATTTAGAAATTCCTATTGATGTCATAGCATCCTATGCACCAATCAGAATTTATAAATACAAAACAGAACAAATTAACACAATATCAAAACCTTTTTATAATGCTAACAAATAAGCTCTCTCTTATATATATACACACACACACATATATATATATAGACACACACACATACATACACACTCAGCGACTCGTCACAGGGTATTACTACCCTATTGATAAAGAGTCAGCCCCCACTAAGCTAAGGTTTATCGCTAAACCAAAGCTCTAATACCAGATGTAACATCCTGCCTTTTCATACGCTTTAAATCGACGATAAGCCACACACGTCAGACTCAAACCATACAAAAGGACGAATTGTTATTGGGGTGAATAAGGAAAGCAGATAGAAATAAAACACAATAGAATTTTGCAGCAGAACGACAAAATATAATAATCAAATAATAGTTCATGAAGTTGTTTTACAAAACATTTGATTATACTTATACTATACATATCAGAGTTACACATGACAGAGAATAATAAGTAACAATGCAGCGGAACAATGTGATGTTGTGGAATATAATAAATAATAGTAATACAAATCTTCATCTTCATCCTTCAGAGATAAATTCTTCGAATCCTGAAATGCTCAGACTGACCCGAGCGAATTGAAAAGACAAAGCACTCGAGTCAGAAGTAAAAGATCCTATGTAAGTTAAATCAAGGGTAAAATATGAGTGGAACGACGTCAGAGATGTTTACGGGATTTGACATCTCCTATCCAGTGTCTAACGTGAGTGCAGTGACTTAAGAGATGCTCGGAATTCACATCTCCTAAGGATCCGTTAAAATATTTACTATGTAGTAATATTTCGCTATTATAATAATGTCTACAATAAAATAAACTTATTTCTAAATAGCGTTAAGGAGTTACCCAATCTCCCCCTTAACACGTAATAGTCCCAGTAGTCCATCCAGTATCATAGTCCCTCCTGATCGGAAAGCCACTAGAGGATACCATACGGGCTACGGGAGAGAAACAATTGTACAAGGCTCGCTAGGGTAGGTGACATGGCATACAAAGCAATGCCAATGTAGATATACCAAATACTATCTGGACTGATGGTGACGCATAGCACGCAGCTACCGCCCACCTCGAGCCACACCCCTAAAATCAAAAATCAAAAGTGGCCTCCAAATCAACCTCAATGTCAGAATATAATATCGAATGAGTGTGTCCGATAAGAGGAGCTACCTCATTGGCCCGGATTCGCTCCTGTTTTAGCCACCTTATGCCAACTCACGGGAGTCGGGTCCACGTACATACCTCAAAGGAACGCCTCGCCATCCCACTTCATTCTGGAATCTCCACAGCGTACACGGTTGTTAAAGTGGTTTTCGGAGTTGGGAGAGAGTATGACAACTTCCGATCCCTGTCTCTTTAACAACCAAATGTTATTATAACACCTCGGTCATTTCAAAATAGTTTATACTTTTAAACCAAAATATCATTGCCTCTTTTTTTAAACCATATAAATATAATATCATTTCCATTTTGAAAACCAAATCAATACAATATAATTTTCATTTCAAATATATTCTTTTCCAAAATCATAACACTTTGAACGTTATAACATTTCGAAATCAAAATACTTGAATATAACACTTTCAAAATATAGTACCTTGAAAATTATAACTTTGAGCATAACTTCCACCACTTATATGGTTTGAATATTTAATTTACTTTACATAATAAAATGACTTCTTCAATTTCACAAATCAATTCCAAATATAGATTTGTACCCAAATAAGCCATTTCAATTTCCATATATTTCAAAGCTTTAAGTATTCCACCATTTCAAACTAATTCTTTGATGATTCCATATATATCTAATTCAATTACTATTATTTAGATTTGAAATGTTTACTCAATAAATCAAATATCATTTAAGTAAAATTTTAAACTTCAAATAATTGGATATTCTTTCAATTTATTTAACTTGATATATTCATCTAAACCAACTTGAATTCATTTAAATCACTCTAAACCAAAATCGAGTTATAAAATCATACCTTTTAAAAGAAATTTCACATCAACTTATTTGAGTTTAATTATGAAATAAATTCAATTCCAAATAAATTTCCAATTTATCTTCCAAACTTAATTTATTTAATCATTATAAACTCTTTATTTTATATATTTAACCATATTATCTTCAATAAAAAATCAAACTTAAGATTGAGCTTATTATATATTAAAACAAATTATACATAGCTTAAAATCAAGTATAAAATACTATCTAAAATCAATATTAATAAAACCATATATTTCGTTACAAAACCATAGAAATCATTTCAAAATAATTTATATATAGACCATGGTGTCTGTATAAAATTTTCTATCCTATAGTCAAGTGATACGGATATTTATCATTTCAATTCGTAATTTAAAATATAAATATGGTTATATGTCATTTCAAAC
Source organism: Allium cepa (assembly GCA_030765085.1). Taxonomy (NCBI): domain Eukaryota; kingdom Viridiplantae; phylum Streptophyta; class Magnoliopsida; order Asparagales; family Amaryllidaceae; genus Allium; species Allium cepa. The sequence continues at coordinate 308,222,033 of CM060944.1, read as the reverse complement.
CGCAATCCCGAATGAAACAAAATCCATAACAACTCACAGTTTATAACAATATAAAATACAACATCCATTCATCCAAAATCAATCATCAAACATTTATCACAATCATTATCCAATTCAATCAATAACATCAATATAGAACATATAATAAATAACAGGCATTTACCGGCCCTTTATGTTCAATAATAAATTAAATAACTATTTAACTTGCAGTTTATGTGTAATAATAAATTAAATAACAATTTAATTCAAATAAATTCAATTTAACTGAGATGATGATTAAAAATATGCCAAACAGTCATAAATGAATTTCTAATCACATCATAAATAAATTTAACAAACATAAGAAATTTTAGAAGTTGTGAGTGGGTTAAAACACTCACCTTTCGAATTTAAATTGAATTTAAACCCAAAATTTGAATAGGCTTAGAATTAGTCTAAACCAGCATCAAAATGTCCGGAATTCCAATAAGAACCTAGCAGAGAGAACCGCTCGTAAAATGGACCTCGTATGCGAAAGTTATTTGGGTTAGAAGATTGAAAAAAAAATTTAAATAAAAAATGCTGGAAAAAGAAATTGCACGTCACAGCCTCGTTCCAATCCCCAATCACCTACCCGGCTTTAGAACACTCGCGAACCACCCTATAGCCAGCGTTGACCAGGAATTTCGCCTCGCATAAGACACCGTCGACGATGGCACAGTTGTAACAGCCCGATTTTTCGACGCCCGAAAAACCGAACCATAAGGGTTAAAGAAGAAGAGGTAGAAGAAGAAAATAGAAAACAACATCAGAATCTAACCATCGCAGCGGAATAAAATATAATAAATAATACATATCTTTACAAAAAAGAAAGCTATATCTATTTTATTCATACATCATCAGAATACATCATCAGATTTCAACAACATCAATAACATACAACTGGACGGTCATATAAACTTGTCCTCAAAACTGAATACATAGCAAAATAATAATCAAGTATAGGAGTACGTATTGCTATCCAGCTCGTCCCCTGAGCTCCACAGCACCCTTTCCTGTATCCTATAATACTCGGTCTGACTCGAGCATTATAGTTAAATAACACCCGAGTCAGTCTGGAAAACCAGCGTGAGAAAACCACACTCAAATTGATTATATCATGTTGTAATATAGCAAACCCGATCCCGGTCTCTTCAAAACGATCAGCACATTGGCCAATATTGATAGTCGGTTATTTAACTATCAATTAACAGTCACAAACAACCATCAACCATAAATAATTTCTCCTGAATTATTTATTAACCTCAAAATATCTTCGCAAGATATAATTTCATTGTCAACCCTTTTTTGAAAACAGTTTTCAAACCACATCTTTCTCATGAAATAAATTTTCAAATATTTATTTCCACTAAAAGCACAAAGCCCAAAGACTTTAGATTTTAAAATAATTTAAAACACTTTATCATAAAATATCCTTTAAAACATTTAAATTAAAAATTACTTTGATACTTGTTCAAAATATGTACTTTAAGAATATTTAAAATAAAACTACTTTGTACAATATAAAACTGAATTTCTAACTTTTAAAACATAATACCAAGCCACATTTAAATAATTACTGCTATAGTGAATTAGAAAAATATACTTACTTTAAAATTTAACATTTAGAAATAATAACCTTTCTAAAACATATTTTTAAACAACTTAAAATTCTTTACTTATACTTAAAATTTGTTTAAAACGTACTTGGCTATCCAGGGAAATATACTTCTCTTCACATCCTTTAAAAATAAATCACTATTTAATTTTAAACAAATATTCCCATTCCTTTAATAAATTCCCACCATGAATTTATTCTTTCAAATATCCACTGATATATTGCTTCGCTTTTATAAATCCAGTTTATAAATTTCTTAGTCTCAACTTCCTTTTGAAATTCCGACTCCAAACACTTAGATCAATTTCCAAATTGATTCCCAATTTACTCCATTTGAAATAAATTTCTTTACTTACTTAATTTATCTCAAAATCCACTAACTTCAGATTTTATTCCTTGATTATGATTAAAATCTTATTAACTGAAAACACCAATTTCAGATTTCCCCAAATTCCTTCTTTATCCTTTTAAATAAATTCAAACCTTGAATTTGTAAATTAAATTCTTTATTTCTTGATATAATATCTCTTAAGTTTAAAATTCATTATTTCTCTGTTTATTCAAATCCCTTTTTCATACCCGGAATTTATTAGGATCTAAAAATCACCTTTATTCCTTTCCAATTCATTCTTATTTTTATTCAAATTCTTAATAATTATTTTACTTAAAAATTCACTCTTTTATTTTCTTTTCAAAAATCCAATTCTAAACATTTTGATAACTCAGTTTATTGAAATATATTAATTTCAACCATAACATCCAATATTCCAATTATCAATGAAATTCACTGAGACGACCCGACTTTTTCCTCCCCAAAAAGTCGTATCATCCTTAAGAAAGAAAGGGATATAAAAGAGAAAAGAAAAAAGAGAAAGAAGAACCAACACAAGAATCTCAACAGCGGAACGAATAAATTATATTAATGACATAAGTATTACATAGTATACATCAAATATCAGAGTTACACAGTCAATACATCACATACTAGACATTTGTAAACACCTGTCTAGTTATTACAACTCAATCACAATACAGAAAACACTCAGAGATACCAACACAGCGGAAAACTATATAACTATACGCAGAAGCCTCCTGCTCCATTGCTCCTCCACAATTCGTCAAAGCTAACTTGAATCCTAACCTGAATTCTCTTGCTACTCGTAAAAATTTGAGTACCCAAGAGTTAAAGAAAACAGAAATAACTCCGGGTCAGACATGGGTCTGGTGTGAGTAACAGGTTAAAGTTGCTTAACTTTGAAAAACCTTTGAAGAGAAAAGGTATCACGTAAGACTTCCCACACATAAACATGGAAAAGTTTTTACCTTACGCTAACCAAAACATTTGATAGGAAATCCGATGATATTATAATAGTGTTTAGGGTTTTCAAGTAAATAAGAAATCGTCGAAATTGTTACATCTATTAAATTCCAGCTACTAGCCACAAAAGTGGGTAATAAAATCAAAACCGTTGGCACTTATTGGATTTTGGATTCCATACAATGGCTAGGCTACTGGGGTACCGCCCATCACAGTACGTGGCCTAGATCACCGTACCGAGGAGTACGCCCGCTCCCCTACAACACAAAGTCGGACCCATTCCTTACTGAACAGTTCCAAACAAGACAACCCCGCAGTTATGATCAGCAACCGCACCACTAAGCCGAAAATAAAGGGACCTCTAGACAGGGATAAATCTTACACTCAAGTGGGGCTACCCACGAAGCTTTGCTGCACCTCCCCTGTTTTAGCCATTCCCGGTTGATGAGGCTTGAGGCTGCGTTTACCTTTATAGGACATATCACTTAGAATGCTCATCGTCCACCTGACGATGTTCTGAAAGCATTCAATCCATACAAGTTCGTTCCGGGTTCGAACGAAACCGAAGGCATTATCTCGTTGCACTCGTTTTGGAATCACCCTTAGAGTTAACGACAATAACCCTTGCACTCAGAATCACCATCTCGACCCTATAAGTACTATTCCGTCAACTCATTACGGAATCACCACAGAGTTATACTGACGTATAGCCCTTACACCTCGGGTCTTCACTCGCTCTACTTGGATTAATGACCTAACGTTTAATTTGGAATCTATGTGGTTTTCGGATCCCAAATATGGAAACCCGATCCCGGTCTCATCGAAATCCAAAGCGTGTCTTTTAAGGCCAAGTTGTTTTAAAGTTTAAAACAATTCAATTCATTATCTAAATATACACAGATAAATAATTCACAACACAATAGATAATCAACATTATCATTATCAACAGATAATTCATATCATAATCAGATAATTCATACCATCATCCAAAAGCAACCAATGCATCCATACATTTTCCATCTCATAACTGAGATTACAAACCATACCAGACAATTAATATCAATCATCAAACATAAGCAATGATATGATGATCACACCTTCTATAATTAATTTTAAAATGAATTAAATTAATTACTTCATCATTAAAGTCCTGCTTAACTTAACCATCAATTGATTACAAATCAATTAATAAAACATCATCTCAATATTCATTTCAATTAATCATTACTGATTAATAATCCCCTAATTACAATAAGTAATTAGCCTTTAATATTAATTACACAAGTTAATTGTACTTAATTATTTACACATAATTAACTTGTAATTGCTAAATTAATTAAAATTAATTACAATATTCATTTATTCATTATTAATTATCTACTTCAATTATTGATTATTTATTGATTAATCAATTCTAAATTACATCATTAATTAATTTATTAATGATTTCTGTTTACATTTAATCATTCTCTCAATATAAATTAATTACATAAGTAATTAATCTTCAATTTTAACCATATATATATATATATATTAATCACCCATGATTAAGAACCATTCAGTAATTAACTGTTTTAATTACTCATCCCATAAATTAATTATTCTTAATTAATTATCTTTATTAATCACTTGATTAATTTTCAAAGTAATTTAAATTACTTCCATAATAAATATCTTTAATTACATCCAGTAATTATTTAATTAATTACTTCCCTAAGTAATTACAAATCCATAAATTACATAAAGTAATTATCAACAATCCATAAATGTTTAAATTAATTTAACTTAATTAATCTAAACTAATCACATTAATCAAATTAATTACACCAAGTAATTAATTCATTAATTACTTTCATTAAGTAATTAAACAATTGATTATTATTAATTAATTAATTTAATTAATTATTAAGAATTAATCACATTAATTAATTGTTTAATAATCTTAAGTTAATGACCTTCATTAACATTTGTTAATTACTTAATTAAGAATTAAATCATATAAATCATTATTAATTATCAATTAATTAATATTTAATTACAATTTAATTAATCTTTAATTATTAATTAATTAAGTGTAAATTAAAATCTTAATTATCTTTAATCACTTGATTAAATAAATCTTAATCATCAATTAAAATTTAATTAACCATCCTTAATTATAGATTAATTAACCTTAATTAATTAACCTCAAATCTAATTAATTAACTTAAAAATTATTAATTACTTAATTAATCATCCACATTATTAATTAATTAAATAATTAATATTCCCTTTAAATTAATTAATAATCTAAATGAAACCAATTTCTTAAGTTGTAAATTAAGAAACATTCTTCTTATATAAAGTATTTTAAACAAATTTTATTTCAAACAAATTCAATTTTAATTTTTTTTTAAATTTCAAACTAAAACACAATTCAAATTTTCATTTCAGATTCAAACTTAAAAATTTAAAACTTCACTTGCCCTTCCATCCTCATTTTTAAATTCAAATTACTTAACCTTCCCTAAAAATGGTTAAAACAAATTTAAATTTAAAAACTTATTTAATTTTAAAAACTGACATTAAATAAAAGTTCAGGTTTTAAAACAGAATTTAAACCCATTTTAAATCCTTATTCATAAGTTAAAACCCATAGTTTTAAATTCAAAACCAACGTTCCTTTATACTTTAAAAAGTTTAAAAACTAAATTTAAATTCCCAGATTTAAATCAATTCAAATTCAGATTCATTTGCTAAGTTCCATATTTTAGTTTCCATATTTAAACTTGATTTTAAATTTTCAGTTACATTTTAAAATTTACTTTTAAATTTAAAACAGAAAACAGTATCCAAGCTTAAGTTTTCTTTCTGAATTTAAATTATTTCAAAAACCAAAACTCAAACTTATTTGAATTCATATTTTAGAGTCAGATTTAAAAACCCAAGTTCAAATTAAGTTTACATTTTAAATTTTAACTTTTAAAATTTAAAAACTACAAACAGATTTCCAGATTATGCTAAGACCAAACTAGAGTTTCAAAATTTAAATTATTTTAAAACCTAAGATTTAATACAATTGAATTTATGTTTAAATCCAGTTTAAATCTTAAACTTGGTTCAGATTCAAGTTTACATTTACAAACTTTTATTCCTACTTTTTTTTAAAAAAACTGTAAGCAGTTTTCTGTTTTGATTTTAAACAACTTAAATTTCTGAATTCAAAATATTTCAAAAACTCAAATTCAAACCAATTTTATATCAAGTTCAACTCAGGTTTTAACTTAATTCAAGTTTTTAGTTTATATTTAAACTCTATTTCAAATTTTAAAAACTTATGAAATAGGTTTACTGTTTAAAATTGAAAACCTGAAGAAAAAAACAAAGTTACACGAGCCACTTATAATATACTTCGAGCCAAAATCCCTCAGCTTCGAGTCATAACTCACTTTACCCGAGATCAACACGAGGACAAACCCTGTAACCCAAAAACAAACACCAACATGCACAACTCCTCCCTCTGCACCCATAAACCAACTCCGGCCACCTCTGACCATCATCAATGGCCATCCCCCATCGACCAGTAACCCCACAACTCCCTTCAAAGCTCAGATCACCAAAAATTCAACTTGAATTTGAATTCAAGTTTACAACCGAAACCTGGAACATCTACCCCCTTTCAGTGCCTGACCTGTCAACGACGATATCTCCCATCTCCAGTCACCATCACATTCCATACTCCGGCGAAGCCTTTACCAAACCACCATCTATAATCCCGCAAATCGCGGTTGAACTCGATCAACCGAGGAGACCACAATCAATCAAAACAGTGACCCGAATAAAACTAGGGTTTAAAACCTTAAATCCCAAATTACAACCTAAAAATTTAATTTCAAACCAATTCAGTAATTTTCCTAGAATCTTTGATAGCTACACTATCTTCAGAATCAAATTCACCCAAATCAAATGCCAACATCCACTGTGTTTATCAAATATGTATAATACTGTAAATTTAAAATTGTTCTTTGTTTACAGCACTATAAATTGTAATTTTTTGATTTAAAATTCATGCATTCACTTGATGTTTCTATTAATAAACCTGAAACATTAAATTATATAGTTTGAATTTTACTCTATGCTAATTTGCTCTGTGTAACTTGATTTCCCCAAGTTACAGACAATCATATTTAATTTATATAAAATTTGAACTTACACTATTCTAAAACAAACAGGATTTGTTCATAATTCTAAGTCCTAATCAACAAACAAGTCAAAGAAATAATTCAGGGATCAAACATGAGTTTGAAATTTTGAAGAACAACATGCAACAGACATCATCATGTTTACAGGCATATATTTAAAGGTATAATATTCTCAACCCCTCATATAAGTTCATTTCAAATTTTAAAAAGTATGAACAACTTTACCTATTAAACAAATTTAAAAAAAAAATGAGTTACTCACCTTAATTATGCAGACAGAACTTTGATTTTGAACATGCAGAGCACAATTTGAAATCCCCTGTGCTACTTGCTTCAAATTTGTTGCTTTTTAAACTTGTTTTCTTGATCTTTGAAAAATCCTTGCATGCAGTTTTTGTTTTGCATTTATTTCCAGATTGTTTTGAAAAAGATGCAGGCTATAGTTTGTAGCTTGTGCTTCCAGTAAAAAAGATGCAGGAAAATATTTGATGAACAGATTGTTATGCATTTGATTTTGCATTTTGAGGAGCTACAGGCTTTGTTTGTAATGCAGGATTTAAAATTTGTTTGAAAATGAGTTTTGAGTTCAGAAAATGGTTACTAATTTTAGATAGTTTGTTTACAAGATTTTCAGATTTTTTTGTTTAGAATGAAAAATGAGAAAGAGGAAAAGAAATGAGTATATGCAAGTTTATATAGCTTGTTTATGATTTATTTAAAATTAAAGAAAAACAAAATTAAACAATGACACATGGCTTGTATTGTTAACACTTGTTAATTTACTCACTTAAATACTCAACATATGTTAACTTAGGTTTTAATAAACTTACACATGTCTTTGTAAATGTTTTGTTATTTAATTAAGTGTTAAAGAAAAATTAAACTTAATTAATTAGTTCCATTAACACCTAGTTATGTCTATAATTAATTTCTAAAGAATAAAGCAAAGTGTTATTATAAATAAAATAATATACAAATAAATCATTTATCAAAGATACCTTTAAATAATTAAAATAGATTTATAAAAGAGGTTACAACTTACATGAATACATGTTTCATATTTTAAATTTCATATTAAATTAACAAATCATATTTTATAAATTAATATTTTAAAAAGAATAACACAACATTTTTGTGACTTATTTTAAATATTCAAACTTAAATTAAAATGAATTTTAAACGAATAAAACATTTATCTCACATATTTAAAATCATTTAGTTATTTTATTAAATATTTTTGAAAAGCTTAAATCAAAAATAAATCACAATTCCTAATTTCAAATTATTAAAATTATGCTATACTAATTTAATTAAAACAACTTATCTATATAAAATATATATAAATACATATACATTATTAAATAGAAAATAGATTTATCAGTTTATTAAAAATAAATTCACAAATTAAATATTTAAATAAAGAAGATTATTAAATCAAATCAAATTTATTAACAAAAATTATCAGTTCAATTTAAATTTAAACACAAATTATTAAATTTATATTGTCCAAAATTCCGGGATATTACAATCCTTCCCCCTTAAAAGAATTTCGTCCCCGAAATTTAAAACAAAGGTAATTTAATAATCTATTTACAGATTTTATTTTAAAATACAGCATATGTTAATCATATGTTGATAACCAAAGCAACCAATTCACACAATCAGAACAAATCTAATTATCCAAAAGAATTTTGGATAAAACTTTCACGAGTTTTCCCGGTGTGTGTGTTGTGTGTGTGTGTCTATATATATATATATATATATATATATATATATATATATATATATATATATATATATATCGGGATACTCGCTCTATAGAATCCAATTAATCAATACTACTAAGCTATAGAGCTCCTATCAACAATTCTATATAGAATATTAGACCGCAGACGAGTCTGACTCAACAACCAATCCATCCTAAACTACTGGTTTTACAACCAGAAATATCAAACACGTACTCCCTCAGAGATATGTGAAACACACTGAATCCCAGTTATCCAAACTAGCAATTCAACTCTAGAAACCCAAACACCGATCTTACCAAAACACAGAAGAAATCCAAAACACTACGGAGCTAGCTTCCCAAACTTATAGCTCCTTGATCAGAGAAAAACTTAACCAAAACCCAATCTCTGACTCCAGAATCCAAATTTCTTCGTCTCTTATCCATAAATACTCTTCAGACGATCCTGGGCTACCAACATCCATCCGCGTCAGCGTCCATCCTGATCAGCTTAACTCTACGCTGATGCTTCTAGAAACAGACTGGATCAAAACAATCCAATGATCTCCTCAAGATCACTCAACAAAACCAAGAACACACACCCTGCTTCTCAACAACAGAAGACAGAACAAACTTCTTCTTATCCGAAAAAGAAAAACAGAAACACTCCAAACTACTTCCGCTGCACAACTTTGATCCGAAACAGAAGAAAATGCTAAAGAACACAAGCACAGACTAGACAATCCAGCACAGAAATATGGTTCCATATATCCAAAAAAAAAACTCGGATGTTTCTCCGAAATCTGAGTTGCTTCACCAACTTCTATCTCAAGGAACCGTCCATCTACTAACTGAACCACCAGTTCCATTCCTGGAAAGAAAACTCGATCTTCAGATGTGGACAAACCTCTGACTTCCTGGAAGAAATCCGGACAATCTCCAACAATCCAAAAGAACATACTATTGCAAGTCACTTTTGCGATCAACCCAGCCTAAATCCAAAGAAACTGCTCTCTCTCAACCAAACAGAACAGCTTATGCTTGCCTAGCCAACTTACCAGAGAAATGAGTCCACCTTGCTGTTTCTAAACTTCACTTCAGAAAAACTACTCAGCTAGAAGACTTCCTGCCAACTCAGAACACTCTGCTAAACTCTGCCACATCACCGAGCAATCTCACTTCTTACTCTTGTTCCAAAGAAACATCTTCGGAAATATCCATAGTCACTGCATCTTATCACGCAGCTACTACTTCCTGAGAAATCAAGATATCATCACTTGCTTGCTTCAGCCTTACCGACAGACCAAAACTCAATTCTGCACTTCAAAGATGAACTCCGAACCTTTAGAAGGTTTCCTTCAGAGATCGATGAATTCCTTCACCACAGAAAAACTCACTCGAGACGGTATTCGGTCTACAGTCTCGACAAATACACTTCCAACCTCATCCATCAAACTCCAACCAATGGTAGTCGTGTTACACACACTTCTACCTCATCTACCTTTATAACTTACATTGGAAAAACCCGAATAGGTAAACCAACAAATAGGTAGAAACAATTATATATATATATATATATATTAAAAATACAAATACGCTCTCTCAAGATAGACACCACTACAGAGCCTAGGTATTCACTCAACCTAATGCTCTGATACCAACTGAGACGACCCGACTTTTTCCTCCCCAAAAAGTCGTACCATCCTTAAGAAAGAAAGGGATAGAAAAGAGAAAAGAAAGAAGAGAAAGAAGAACCAACACAAGAATCTCAACAGCGGAACGAATAAATTATATTAATGACATAAGTATTACATAGTATACATCAAATATCAGAGTTACAAAGTCAATACATCACATACTAGACAGTCATAAACACATGTCTAGTTATTACAACTCAATCACAATACAGAAAACACTCAGAGATACCAACACAGCGGAAAACTATATAACTATACGCAGAAGCCTTCTGCTCCATTGCTCCTCCACAATTCATCAAAGCTAACCCGAATCCTAACCTGAATTCCCTTGGCTACTCGTAAAAACTTGAGTACCCAAGAGTTAAAGAAAACAGAAATAACTCCGGGTCAGACATGGTCTGGTGTGAGTAACAGGTTAAAGTTGCTTAACTTTGAAAAACCTTTGAAGAGAAAAGGTATTACATAAGACTTCTCACACATAAACATGGAAAAGTTTTTACCTTACGCTAACCAAAACATTTGATAGGAAATCCGATGATATTATAATAGTGTCTAGGGTTTTCAAGTAAATAAGAAATAGCCGAAATTGTTACATCTATTAAATTCCAGCTACTAGCCACAAAAGTGGGTAATAAAATCAAAACTGTTGGCACTTATTGGATTTTGGATTCCATACAATGCTGGGCTACTGGGGTACCGCCCGTCACGGTACGTGGCCTAGATCACCGTACCGAGGAGTACGCCCGCTCCCCTGCAACACAAAGCCGGACCCATTCCTTACTGAACAGTTCCAAACAAGGCAACCCCGCAGTTGTGATCAGCAACCGCACCACTAAGCCGAAAATAAAGGGACCTTTAGACAGGGATAAATCTTGCTCTCAAGTGGGGGCTACCCACGAAGCTTTGCTGCACCTCCCCTGTTTTAGCCATTCCCGGTTGATGAGGTTTGAGGTTACGTTTACCTTTATAGGACATATCACTTAGAATGCTCATCGTCCACCTGACGATGTTCTGAAAGCATTCAATCCATACAAGTTCGTTAATGAAACCGAAGGCATTATCTCGTTACACTCGTTTTGGAATCACCCGTAGAGTTAATGACAATAACCCTTGCACTCTGAATCACCATCTCGAACCTATAAGTACTATTCCGTCAACTCATTACGGAATCACCCACAGAGTTATACTGACGTATATCCCTTACACCTCGAGTCTTCACTCGCTCTACTTGGATTAATGACCTAACGTTTAATTTGGAATCGATGTGGTTTTCGGATCCCAAATATGGAAACCCGATCCCGGTCTCATCGAAATCTGAAGCGTGTCTTTTAAGGCCAAGTTGTTTTAAAGTTTAAAACAATTCAATTCATTATCTAAATATGCACAGATAGATAATTCACAACACAATAGATAATCAACATTATCATTATCAATAGATAATTCATATCATAATCAGATAATTCATACTATCATCCAAAAGCAACTAATGCATCCATACATTTTCCATCTCATAACTGAGATTACAACCATACCAGACAATTAATATCAATCATCAAACATAAGCAATGATCTAATGATCACACCTTCTATAATTAATTTTAAAATGAATTAAATTAATTACTTCATCATTAAAGTCCTGCTTAACTTAACCATCAATTGATTACAAATCAATTAATAAAACATCATCTCAATATTAATTTCAATTAATCATTACTGATTAATAATCCCCTAATTACAATAAGTAATTAGCCTTTAATATTAATTACACAAGTTAATTGTACTTAATTCTTTACATATAATTAACTTGTAATTGCTAAATTAATTAAAATTAATTACATTAATCATTTATTCATTATTAATTAATTACTTCATTTATTGATTATTTATTGATTAATCAATTCTAAATTACATCATTAATTAATTTATTAATGATTTCTAATTACATTTAATCAATCTTTCAATATAAATTAATTACATAAGTAATTAATATTCAATTTAAACCATATATATTAATCACCCATGATTAACAACCATTCAGTAATTAACTGTTTTAATTACTCATCCCATAAATTAATTATTCTTAATTAATTATCTTTATTAATCACTTGGTTAATTTTCAAAGTAATTTAAATTACTTCCATAATAAATATCTTTAATTACATCCAGTAATTATTTAATTAATTACTTCCCTAAGTAATTACAAATCCATAAATTACATAAAGTAATTATCAACAATCCACAAATGTTTAAATTGATTTAACTTAATTAATCTAAACTAATCACATTAATCAAATTAATTACACCAAGTAATTAATTCATTAATTACTTTCATTAAGTAATTAAACAATTGATTATTATTAATTAATTAATTTAATTAATTATTAAGAATTAATCACATTAATTAATTGTTTAATAATCTTAAGTTAATGACCTTCATTAACATTTCTTAATTACTTAATTAAGAATTAAATCATATAAATAATTATTAATTATCAATTAATTAATATTTAATTACAATTTAATTAATCTTTAATTATTAATTAATTAAGTGTAAATTAAAATCTTAATTAGTTTAGTCACTTGATTAAATAAATCTTAATCATCAATTAAAATTTAATTAACCATCCTTAATTATTGATTAATTAACCTTAATTAATTAACCTCAAATCTAATTAATTAACTTAAAAATTATTAATCACTTAATTAATCATCCACAATATTAATTAATTAAATAATTAATATTCCCTTTAAACTAATTAATAATCTAAATGAAACCAATTTCTTAAGTTCTAAATTAAGAAACATTCTTCTTATATAAAGTATTTTAAACAAATTTTATTTCAAACAAATTCAATTTTAAAAATTTCTTTTTAAATTTCAAACTGAAACACAATTCAAATTTTCATTTCAGATTCAAACTTAAAAATTTAAAACTTTACTTACCCTTCCATCTTCATTTCTACATTCAAATTACTTAACCTTTCCTAAAAATGGTTAAAACAAATTTAAATTTAAAAACTTATTTAATTTTAAAAACTGACATTAAAAAAAAGTTCAGGTTTTAAAACAGAATTTAAACCCATTTTAAATCCTTATTCATAAGTTAAAACCCATAGTTTTAAATTCAAAACCAACGTTCCTTTATACTTTAAAAAGTTTAAAAACTAAATTTAAATTCCTAGATTTAAATCAATTCAAATTCAGATTCATTTGCTAAGTTCCATATTTCAGTTTCCAGATTTAAATTTTATTTTAAATTTTCAGTTACATTTTAAAATTTACTTTTAAATTTAAAACAGAAAACAGTATCCAAGCTTATGTTTTCTTTCTGAATTTGAATTATTTCTAAAACCAAAACTCAAACTTATTTGAATTCATATTTTAGATTCTGATTTAAAAACCCAAGTTCAAATTAAGTTTACATTTTAAATTTTAACTTTTAAAATTTAAAAACTGCAAACAGATTTCCAGATTATGCTAAGACCAAACTAGAGTTTCAAAATTTAAATTATTTAAAAACCTAAGATTTAAACTAATTGAATTTATGTTTAAATCCAGTTTAAATCTTAAACTTGGTTCAGATTCAAGTTTACATTTACAAACTTTTATTCCTACTTGAAAAAAAACTGTAAACAGTTTTCTGTTTTGATTTTAAACAACTTAAATTTCTGAATTCAAAATATTTCAAAAACTCAAATTCAAACCAATTTTATATCAAGTTCAACTCAGGTTTTAACTTAATTCAAGTTTTTAGTATATATTTAAACTCTATTTCAAATTTTAAAAACTTCTGAAACAGGTTTCCTATTTAAAATTGAAAACCTGAAAGAAAAAAAACAAAGTTACTCGAGCCACTTATAATATACTTCGAGTCAAAATCCCTCAGCTTCGAGTCATAACTCACTTTACCCGAGATCAACACGAGGACAAACCCTGTAACCCAAAAACAAACACCAACATGCACAACTCCTCCCTGTGCACCCATAAACCAACTCCGACCACCTCTGACCATCATCAATGGCCATCCCCCATCGACCAGTTTCCCCACAACTCCCTTCAAACCTCAGATCACCAAAAATTCAACTTGAATTTGAATTCAAGTTTACAACCGAAACCTGGAACATCTACCCCCTTTCAATGCCTGACCTGTCAACGGCGATATCTCCCATCTCCGGTCACCATCACCTTCCAAACTCCGGCGAAGCCTTTACCAAACCACCATCTATCATCCCGCAAATCGCGGTTGAACTCGATCAACCGAGGAGACCACAATCAATCAAAACAGTGACCCAAATAAAACTAGGGTTTAAAACCTTAAATCCCAAATTACAACCTAAAAATTTAATTTCAAACCAATTCAGTAATTTTCCTAGAATCTTTGATAGCTACACTATCTTCAGAATCAAATTCACCCAAATCAAATGCCAACATCCACTGTTATCAAATATGTATAATACTGTAATTTAAAATTGTTCTTTGTTTACAGCTCTACAAATTGTAATTTTTTGATTTAAAATTCGTGCATTTACTTGATGTTTCTATTAATAAACCTGAAATATTAAATTATATAGTTTGAATTTTACTCTATGCTAATTTGCTCTGTGTAACTTTATTTCCCCTGGTTACAGACAATCATATTTAATTTATATAAAATTTGAACTTACACTATTCTAAAACAAACAGGATTTGTTCATAAGTCTAAGTCCTAATCAACAAACAAGTCAATGAAAGAATTCAGGAATCAAACATGAGTTTGAAAATTTAAAGAACAACATGCAACAGTCATCATCATATTTACAGGCATATATTTAAAGGTATAATATTCTCAACCCTTCATATAAGTTCATTTCAAATTTTAAAAAGTATGAACAACTTTACCTATTAAACAAATTTTTTAAAAAATGAGTTACTCACCTTAATTATGCAGACAGAACTTTGATTTTGAACATGCAGAGCACAGTTTGAAATCCCCTGTGCTACTTGCTTCAAATTTGTTGCTTTTTAAACTTGTTTTCCTGATCTTTGAAAAATCCGTGCATGCAGTTTTTGTTTTGCATTTATTTCCAGATTGTTTTGAAAAAGATGCAGGCTATAGTTTGTTGCTTGTGCTTCCAGTAAAGAAGATGCAGGAAAATATTTGATGAACAGATTGCTATGCATTTGATTTTCATTTTGAGGAGCTACAGGCTTTGTTTGTAATGCAGGATTTAAAATTTGTTTGAAAATGAGTTTTGAGTTCAGAAAATGGTTACTAATTTTAGATAGTTTGTTTACAAGATTTTCAGATTTTTTTTGTTTAGAATGAAAAATGAGAAAGAGGAAAAGAAATGAGTATATGCAAGTTTATATAGCTTGTTTATGATTTATTTAAAATTAAAGAAAAACAAAATTAAACAATGACACATGGCTTGTATTGTTAACACTTGTTAATTTACTCACTTAAATACTCAACACATGTTAACTTAGGTTTTAATAAACTTACACATGTCTTTGTAAATGTTTTGTTATTTAATTAAGTGTTAAAGAAAAATTAAACTTAATTAATTAGTTCCATTAACACCTAGTTATGTCTATAATTAATTTCTAAAGAATAAAGCAAAGTGTTATTATAAATAAAATAATATAGAAATAAATCATTTATCAAAGATACCTTTAAATAATTAAAATAGATTTATAAAAGAGGTTACAACTTACATGAATACATGTTTCATATTTTAAATTGTATTTTAAATTTCATATTAAATTAACAAATCACATTTTATAAATTAATATTTTAAAAAGAATAACACAACATTTTTGTGACTTATTTTAAATATTCAAACTTAAATTAAAATGAATTTTAAACCAATAAAACATTTATCTCACATATTTAAAATCATTTAGTTATTTTATTAAATATTTTCGAAAAGCTTAAATCAAAATAAATCACAATTCCTAATTTCAAATTATTAAAATTATGCTATACTAATTTAATTAAAACAACTTATCTATTTAAAATATATACAAATACATATACATTATTAAATAGAAAATAGATTTATCAGTTTATTAAAAATAAATTCACAAATTAATTATTTAAATAAAGAAGATTATTAAATCAAATCAAATTTATTAACAAAAATTATCAATTCAATTTAAATTTAAACATAAATTATTAAATTCACATTGTCCAATATTCTGGGATATTACATTCACCACAGAATATCAAATAATCATGATACAAAATTATTAGAACAATCTATAAAATTTAGGGAATCTAGTTGGATCCCTCCAACCTATTTCCCTGCATCCACAGATGTTAGCACAATATAAAATACCAATTCCACTTCGAGGTGGAATATCGCGACAATGGGATTTATATAATATCATCCGCTATTATGCGGCGCATAGGGTCTCATCCGCTATATAATGCGGGAAATCAATCACTCCAATATATACTATATATAATATATCACATCCAATCAAATCAATCTGTAACAACCCGGTATTTCGTACCGTTTAATTATCGTCTTTCGACGATTACCTTTCCCATCTAATTGCTGTTTGGAATTTTTAAAACCAATTTGAAAATCTTTTGAAAAATCTGTTAAGGGTTGATTGGCTTTGAAAATTAAATAGTGGACCAAGTTTTTTTTTATTGGGTCGTGATAATTCTCAAAACAAATAACCCATTCCCCTTTCTTTCATTTTCCCATTCACTAGCCCAAAAACAAACGAGAGTGAAAAGAGAAACGGCGGCTCCAATTCTTCGTGGCTCCTAGGGTTTCAATTCTTCGATTTTGGAACAACTTCGTGTTGCCACGGCCTCAAATTCTCGATCGATTGAAAAGGTGAGCGATCTCTTCACTCACATCTAATTCGATTTGTTTGAGATCGTCTACTTACTTGTTTTCGCCGCCCGGCTTCGACTTTTCTGTGATGATGTTGATTTACCTTGGCCAGAGATTTGAGTTTGTTCTTATGACTTGTTCAAAAATTTCATTGTTTGATTGATTCAGTTTTCAGGTGATATGGCTTTGACTTGTTTAAATATGATTTTTAAATCATTGATTTCTGAACTTGAACTGTGCTTTCATTTGCTACTGATCCTTGTTCTTGTGTGAGTGTTCCCTGATAATTCCCTTGGAGCATTTAGATTTTCTATTGTATCTTGTTGCTCTGCCAAAATGGTACGTGTGAACCTCATGCCTGTCCTTGCCGACTTCATTTTGTGCTGGTGTACTAATATGTACATATCCTCATGCTAGTTGATTGTGTGTTTGAACATCCTTCACTTGTACATGTGTACACCCTCTTGTTTGGTATTGGTTCACTTTGACCAGATCTGTAGCATGAGCTAATAGCTTGTATTTCTTTGTCTTTGTACTTGTAGTACATGGTTCAGGTTGCATAGCATGTTGAATATCATCATGCAGTCTTCATTTGTCTATGCTTTTGTTGTCGCTGACTTGAGTTTGAGCCTCTAGTTTGACTGTCTTGTTCAAGACTGATACATTCATTTGTTGCATTGTATTCATTGTGTAGTCTGGTCCTCATGTGCATTCATGTAGTCTGGTTGTTTCTTGACCTGTAGTACTGTGCTATAGCTTGAGCTTTGTAGCTTGATGTCTATATGCTTTTGTTTTCGAGTGTGTACTGGGTCTCTGAGCTTATGGCAATCGATCCAGATTACTTATGCTCTTTGGTCTGCATACCTAATGTGTTCACTGACTTGAAGTCTGATAGCACTCGAGTCTTGTTCGAGCTTGCACTTGTACCATTGTGTTTTCACTTGAATTCTCTGTTGGTTCATGCCGTGACATTGATTGTCGATCGACCTATTTTGTTCATGCGAGCTGCTGTTTTAATAACAGTTAGTAGTTTGTCGTGCATCATTTATATGCCTACATATATATGCCCCATTGTTGTTTCGTTGGTAGGTGTTGTCTGCACTTGATTCTCCTCATCTTCAACAAAGATGTTTTGAGTTGTGTTCGTTTGTGCCTTTTACTGTGCATCAAGGCATTGCCTTGTATTTTGGACTGCCCGATCACTTTGATTATCTTTGTGGTTTGTCCACTTCATATTGTATGGATTAGGACCACTTCACTATCATTTTGACATTCCTTTGTGTCTTGGTTCTATGCATTGCTGTGTCACTTGTTTACTTAAGTCAGTGTTGTCCACCTGAGTTTGAGCACTGCAGTTTTACTTACTGTCTTCATATTGTGACTGTTTTGAGTTGGTTCCATTGTTTTTCATGGTTGCTTGGATATTGAACTGCTTTATGCTTGAAGTCGTAGCCTGTACACCTGCCCTGCATTGAATCCTGCTAATAGTTTGGGTTTGACCTTGTGCCCGGTTGTGTACATCATTACTGTAGTGGCAAGGCAGTGCACGCAAGCGTGAACTGCCGCCACACGGAATTGAGTTTTTGGGTACATTATCACTGTTGTGGCAAGGCAGTGCACGCAAGCGTGAACTGCAGCCACACGGTATGGATTTTATGATATTCTATCTTGTTTTGATTTATTGATCTTTTGCGTATTCCATATGCCGTAGTGGCAAGGCAGTGCACGCATGCGTGTACTGCAGCCCTACCCTTATTGTTATTTTAATTGATATTTCAATTGTTTGAACTGTTTCGTTTATTCAATTCAATATGATTTGAATTGTATTTTGATTGGTTTAATTTGATGATTTTTGTTGTTAATTGCTGATTAGGCAATTTTGATGTTTTCCAAATTATCTTCATGGATGTTCTTTTTACTTATCTTTGTTGATGATTTGAATCTGCTGATTGTTGTTTAACACTGTTACGTGTTATATTTATCGTTATCCGATTTCTTTATTTAAAGATCGGATAGACGAGATTTATTGTGACCGTCGTCCATTCATTATTTAATTATTATTGCTTCTGTGCGCTAATAACTGAGTTTGAATTAGACTGACCCGTATATTATTTTCTTTTGAATTTAATACTCGGGTCAGACCCGAGTTATTTCAGGTTGTAGATATCTTGCTTTGGGTTGCTGCTAGAGCTATGAAGTCTTTTCATATCTTTTGGAGTTGTCGTGTCACAGTATAGGTTGATATGTATTCATGTATATTAGTCGATAATGTACTTGTATATATATAACTTCCAGAGTCGACAGTTGTAGTTGTATCATATGTATTGTGTCAAATGTATTGTAACTGACATCAGTTATTAGATATATGAGACTTTTGTTATCTGTGCTCCGCATTTATTTATATTATCTGTGTTATTATTATATATTATGTCCTAAACTAATATAGCCACTGTGTAGTAGCTTTGAGTTTGCATCGGTATGTCGGATTTCCTCCTGAAATAAAATGCATGTTTTACTATCTGACATATCGGTGCTCGCACAAAGCAATTACACGGATGGTCGCTCCTCTACAGCCTTATTCTCCGTGCTAGTTGACAGCATTACACCGTAGTGTTCTTGGCTTGCATGGGTATAGAGGTGGGGCGTCACAGCTTGGTATCAGAGCCTGGGGTTTAGGAAAAATATAAAACATAACCCAGATGGAACATGTGTTACAACTATTTGTCGATGTTTTATCTCTCATCTTTTTATATGATTATCTTTGATTGTTAGGTATGAATTCCTAACGCTTATTCATGTGCATTTGATTTCGTGAAAGTATTTTGGCTTCTGCCTCCGTTTGTTTTGCGAACTCAAGTTGGGTTTTTGATAATTAGGATTTTGTTCTTGTGTGTTTTCAGCTTTGAATTGATTTAGCCGATGTTGATTTTGTTTGAATTTGGCCAATTAAAGCTATTTTGACTTCTGGACTTTATTCCTCTTTTGTGCTATGGTATGGGTGTCATTGGTTACATGTTACACTGTGATGAAAAATAGCTCGACCGGTTGCAAATTGAGTGATTTTGATTTTCACTCATATCTAGTTCGAATCTCAGCGATTTTTGATCTTGATATTTTGTGTTTTCCTCCGCTTGATTTCCTTTCGACTTCGATCACTTTGTTTTTTTGTGAAATTGCTAATTTCTTGATTTCTAAGACTCTGACTTTGTTTGCCGTTGAATTCTTTGATGAGGATGTTGATTCGTTTTGTGCTCGACTATGGCCAACAATTGTTGACTTCGGCATTGACTTGATTTGTATTCTTGTTGAAGTCATTTATGTGTTTAAGCTCGTTTTTCTTTGTTTTTCCAATTGTTATTCGATTCTTCTTTTCCGATTAGTTGTTATCACCTTTGTCGCCTTTGATAACTTCTATTTTTGGAATTTTTGAGTATTTCTACTTTGATGGATTTGGAATCGAATTCTTTGGATTTTATTCACGTCTTCGAATGTGAATTTTAGTGAATTGATTTGGTTTCCAAATTTAATCGATTCTTGTTAATTCCCCGATTCGTTGCTATCATTTATTAGCAACTTTGATGACATTTTGTTCGGGATTTTTGTGAACATACTTTTTGAAGGATTCAGTATCGATTTCTTTGGATTCTATTCACATCTTCATATGTAAATTCTTGTGATTGATTGTTTCTACAATCATTTTTGTGATTTGTCACTTTAAAAATATAAAGGTTTTCTACACTAGTAGTAAATATCAAAACCCTTTTCTCCTAACGATTTCAAAACTATTTTATTACAAAGCTCTTTACTTAAACCATTTTCCAATCTACTAGTATATACAAGCCTTTACTTCACTCGGATGAGAAATCGAATTAAACGGCTTAGTAAAATAAGTGGTATGAAACGCTTGCGTTTGCTTCATCGGTTAACTCTTGGACTTGTTCGATTGAAAACTCTTGTGACAATTTTCTAGTGTAGATCTACAGTTTGTTCGTAAATATTTGAGTTAAGCTAGTGGTTATGGGACATGAAGCTAAACTTTTATATTTACTAACTTAGTGTAATTGGCACTTCTTGATGATCATGACGATCATTTTTGTGATTTAGACTAGCAACTGTGCGATGTCTCTTTGTCTGCGAGGGAGACTAGACCCCGCTCTTGTGATGTTTCGCCATCACATTTGTGTGATGTTTCGCCATCACATATGTGGGGTAGCACCCCACGGTCTTCGGACCATTCGTATGTCAAAATTTAATGGTCGGCCACCATGAGATAGCGTCTCGTTTTGTGATACCGGTTGGTAATTTTTCATGCTCCCATTTTGTGATAGGCCTTCCCCTTTTTATGATTTAGACTAGCAATTGTGCGACGTCTCTTTGTTTGCAAGGTTAGGCTAGACACCATTTGTGTGATTCCACTCACACATACCTTTTTGCTTTTTGGTTAGCCTAGACACCAATTGTGTGATTCCGCTCACACATACCTTTTTGTTTGCGAGGTTAGGCTATACACCATTTGTGTGATTCCACTCACACATACCTTTTTGCTTTTTGGTTAGCCTAGACACCATTTTTGTGATTCCGCTCCCACATACCTTTTTGTTTGCGAGGTTAGGCTAGACACCATTTGTGTGATTCCACTCACACATACCTTTTTGCTTTTTGGTTAGCCTAGACACCATTTGTGTGATTCCGCTCACACATACCTTTTTGTTTGCGAGGTTAGGCTAGACACCATTTGTGTGATTCCACTCACACATACCTTTTTACTTTTTGGTTAGCCTAGACCTCATCGGGGTGATTCCGACTCACCCATATGGGGTAGCTCCCCATGGTCTTCAGACCGTCATGTGATAGGCCTCTTTCCCTCTTTGTGTTTTCTGGATTTCTTGTGTAGATTTCTAGAATTTGTGTTTTCTGGATTTCTTGTGATGATTTCTAGAACTGGTGCTTCACCAATTTTTGTGATTTCTATTTATAAGTTTTATCAATTTTTGTGCATTGGTGAATTAGTGTGTCATTGACTTGTTATGAATACAAGTTTAGGGTATGATATCCCTTTCTATCTTTGAGAAGATTCTTGTGACATTTTTTTGATGAATGAAAATTCATTGGTACTATATTTTGATGCCAATTATTTTGATGAGATTTTGACGTATTAACTTCAGTAACCGTCAATCTCAAAATGGATTTTCAAGTGGTTATCCCGCGATGCTTATTTTGTTGTCCGTTTCTACGGTATTTTGAGAAGTGCAATTTCCTTGTCGAAGTTGCAACTGATGTTGCTATTCTAATCACGTGTTTTAAAAAAAATGTTTCAAAATAAAAATTATTTCCAAAATTTTTACGGTTTACGCTTTCAAAAAAATGAGGAAGCGAACTAAACGTTTCAGTAAAATCGAGGACTATTACCCCTTTCTTTTGTTGATTCGCTTAATTCTGGACTTGTTCGTTTGAGAATGTAAATTATTATTTTTATAAAATAAATAAAAATTGTTTTCAGAAGTTTTGCACTTTGCGCTTTCAAAAGAATGAGGAAGCGATTTAAACGTTTCAGAAAAATCAAGGACTATGACCCCTTTCTTTTACTGATTCGCTTAATTCCGGACTTGTCCGTTTGAGAATGTGAAATGTTATTTTTAGAATACACAATTTTGCACTTTCAAGGAAACGATGAAGTGAATTAAACGATTTAGTAAAACTCATGGCTATGAGACGTGCGTTTGCTATTTCGGTTAATTCCGGACTCATTAATTGAAATATTTGTGGTTTCTGATTATCATTTTTGATAATCGGATATTTGTTGATTTTGATTATCGTTTTTGATAATCGGATGTTTGTGGTTTCTGATTATCGTTTTTGATAATCGGATATTTGTGATTTCTGATTATTGTTTTTGATAATTGGATATTTGTGATTTAATTATCGTTTGAGATAACTAAATATTTGTGATTTAAGATTTAATTATCGTTTTTGATAATTAAATATCTGTGATTTAAGATTTGATTATCAATTGTGATAATTAAATATTCGTTGATTTGTGATTTCTGATTATCGTTTTTGATAATCAGATATTTGTTGTTTCTGATTATCGCTTGTGATAATTAGATATTTGAGATTTAATCATCATTTGTGGTAATTAAATATTTGTGATTTAAGATTTGATTACTGTTTTGATAATTGAATATTTGTTGATTTGAAATTTGATTACCGTTGTGGTAATTCCTGATTATCGTTTTTGATAGTTGGATTTGCTGATTTTGCTGTTTTCTAATTATCGTATCGAAAATTAGATATTGCTGTTTTGTGATTTCTGTATTCTGATTATCTATTTGATAATTAAATTTTGTAGAGAATTTGTGAATTTCTTTTATGAAATTAAAAGATTTCTTTGGTGTTTATATTGTACTACGCCGGTGTACCCGCTCAATTTTCTACTATTCATGATGTTTTCCACGTCTTCCAATTACGGAAATGCCTTAGGGATTTCCGATTTTTATTCTTGAGCCCAGTGTTATAGAAGAAATTGAAGTTTCACCAGATTTGACTTTGAGCAACATTCTATTCACATCATTGCTTCGGAGGTTGAGCACCTTCGAAATAAAGATGTTTCTCTTATGGAGATTCTCAATGATTCTCAAATTCTAGGGATTTCTCTTAGGAATCCAGAGAATTCATCGAGCAAACACGTTCAGGCTTATTCTTTAATGCTCTATATGGTGAACTTCCAATTTCAAATTTCTTCATCTTGTGATGATATCCTTTTATGGTTGTTACCTTTTGTCCCTTTATTCCTTATGATTGCGAGGACGCAATTTCCTTAAGGAGGGGAGTCTGTAACAACCCGGTATTTCATACCGATTAATTATCGTCTTTGGACGATTACCTTTCCTAGCTAATTGCTGTTTGGAATTTTTAAAACCAGTTTGAAACTCTTTTGAAAAATCTGTTAAGAGTTGATGGGCTTTGAAAATTAAATAGTGGTCCATGTTTTTTTTATTAGGCCGTGATAATTCTCAAAACAAATAACCCATTCCCCTTTCTTTCATTTTCCTATTCACTAGCCCAAAAACAAACGAGAGCGAGAAGAGAAATGGCGGCTCCATTTCTTCGTGGCTGCTAGGGTTTTGATTCTTCAATTTTGGAACAACTTCGTGCTCACACGGCATCAAATTCTCGATCAATTGAAAAGGTGAGTGATCTCTTCACTCACATCTAATTCGATTTGTTTGAGCTCGTCTACTTACTTGTTTTCGCTGCCACGGCTTCGACTTTTCTGTGATGATGTTGATTTACCTTGGCTAGTGATTTGAGTTTGTTCTTATGACTTTTTCAAAAATTTCATTGTTTGATTGATTCATTTTTCAGGTGATATGGCTTTGATTTGTTTAAATATGATTTTTAAATCATTGATTTCTGAACTTGAACTGTGCTTTCATTTGCTACTGATCCTTGTTCTTGTGTGAGTGTTCCCTGATAATTCCCTTGGAGCATTTAGATTTTCTATTGTATCTTATTGCTCTGCCTAAATGGTACGTGTGAACCTCATGCCTGTCCTTGCCGACTTCATTTTGTGCTGGTGTACTAATATGTACATATCCTCTTGCTAGTTGATTGTGTGTTTGAATATCCTTCACTTGTACATGTGTACACCCTCTTGTTTGGTATTGGTTCACTTTGACCTCATCTGTAGCATGAGCTATTAGCTTGTATTTCTTTGTCTTTGTACTTGTAGTACATGGTTCGAGTTGCATGGCATGTTGAATATCATCATGCAGTCTTCATTTGTCTATGCTTCTGTTGTCGCTGACTTGAGTTTGAGCCTCTGGCTTGACTGTCATGTTCAAGACTGATACATTCATTTGTTGCATTGTATTCATTGTGTAGTCTGGTCCTCATGTGCATCCATGTAGTCTGGTTGTTTCTTGACCTGTAGTACTGTTGCTATAGCTTGAGCTTTGTAGCTTGATGTCTATATGCTTTTGTTTTCGAGTGTGTACTGGGTCTTTGAGCTTATGGCAATCGATCCAGATTACTTCTGCTCTTTGGTCTGCATACCTAATGTGTTCACTGACTTGAAGTCTGATAGCACTCGAGTCTTGTTCGAGCTTGCACTTGTACCATTCTATTTTCACTTGAATTCTCTGTTGGTTCATGTCGTGACATTGATTGTCGATCGACCTATTTTGTTCATGCGAGTTGCTGTTTTAATAACAGTTAGTAGTTTGTCGTGCATCATTTATATGCCTACATATATATGCCCCATTGTTGTTTCATTGGTAGGTGTTGTCTGCACTTGATTCTCCTCATCTTCAACAAAGATGTTTTGAGTTGTGTTCGTTTGTGCCTTTTACTGTGCATCAAGGCATTGCCTTGTATTTTGGACTACCTGACCACTTTGATTATCTTTGTGGTTTGGCCACTTCATGTTGTATGGATTAGGACCACTTCACTATCATTTTGACATTCCTTTGTGCCTTGGTTCTATGCATTGCTGTGTCACTTGTGTACTTAAGTCAGTGTTGTCCACCTGAGTTTGAGCACTGCAGTTTTACTTGCTGTCTTCATATTGTGACTGTTTTGAGTTGGTTCCATTGTTTTTCATGGTTGCTTGGATATTGAACTGCTTTACGCTTGAAGTCGTAGCCTCTACACCTGCCCTGCGTTGAATCCAGCTAATAGTTCGGGTTTGACCTTGTGCTCGGTTGTGTACATCATTACTGTAGTGGCAAGGCAGTGCATGCAAGCGTGAACTGCAGCCACACGGAATTGAGTTTTTGGGTACATTATCACTGTTGTGGCAAGGCAGTGCACGTAAGCGTGAACTGCAGCCACACGGTATGGATTTTATGATATTCTATCTTGTTTTGATTTATTGATCTTTTGCGTATTCCATATGCCGTAGTGGCGAGGCAGTGCACGCGTGCGTGTACTGCAGCCCTACCCTTATTGTTATTTTAATTGATATTTCAATTGTATGAACTGTTTCGTTTATTCAATTCAATATGATTTGAATTGTATTTTGATTGGTTTAATTTGATGATTTCTGTTATTAATTGCTGATTAGGCAATTTTGATGTTTTCCAAATTATCTTCATGTATATTCTTTTTACTTATCTTTGTTGATGATTTGAATCTGCTGATTGTTGTTTAACACTGTTACGTGTTATATTTAACGTTATCCGATTTCTTTGTTTAAAGATCGGATAGACGAGATTTATTGTGACTGTCGTCCATTCATTATTTAATTATTATTGCTTCTATGCACTAATAACTGAGTTTGAATTAGACTGACCCGTGTATTATTTTCTTCTGAATTTAATACTCGGGTCAGACCCGAGTTATTTCAGGTTGTAGATATCTTGCTTTGGGTTGCTGCTAGAGCTATGAAGTCTTTTCATATCTTTTGGAGTTGTCGTGTCACGGTATAGGTTGATATGTATTCATGTATAATAGTCGATAATGTACTTGTATATATATAACTTCCATAGTCGACGGTTGTAGTTGTATCATATGTATTGTGTCAAATGTATTGTAACTGACATCGGTTATTAGATATCTGAGACTTTTGTTATCCGTGTTCCGCATTATTTATATTATCTGTGTTATTATTATATATTATGTCCTAAACTAATATAGCCACTGTGTAGTAGCTTTGAGTTTGCATCGGTATGTCGGATTTACTCCTGAAATAAAATTCATGTTTTACTATCTGACATATCGGTGCTCGTACAAAGCAATTACACGGATGGTCGCTCCTCAACAGCCTTATTCTCCGTGCTAGTTGACAGCATTACACCCTAGTGTTCTTGGCTCGCATGGGTATAGAGGTGGGGCGTCACACAATCAATCAACCAGTTATTTAAATTTAATCATTTAAATTTAAATAAAAATCCAGAAGAGTGAGATTAACTCACCTTTGCCCCTTAAATTTGCAAATCCAGTTCATTCTCGACTTGATTCCACGATTTTCAGACCTTATATAAACATTAGATGTTTTGTTAATATTCGAGTCAATTGAACAATTAAATTTCCATTTGACAATTTAATTAATCACACATTTTATTACCATTATCAAAATTTAATTTACTAATAATTTAATTTAATTTAAACTAATAATTCCCCTTTAAAAATCTTTAGTAACTAAAATAAGTTGATAAAACAAGTTAGTCACCTTAATATACCTTTTTTAAAATTAAGCAGCAGGTATACTGTATATTTATATTTTTTTTCTTTTCTAATCAATAAATATTCATTAAATTAAATTAAACAAAACTGATATACCTTACTGCCAAGAAAACATCTCCTTCCCCAAATCCCATTTCCTGAACACGAACTGAAAAATACGGCTGAGCACACTAGAGGTGATACCGAGCTCCATCCTCGAAGTGCCATCTGACAGTGTCGTCGCCACTTTCACGTCGACCTCCATCGCTTGGCATTCCCACCCCAAACTCGAACGCCTCCAAAGCAATGCGATCTGCCCGATATTGTGCACGACCTCGAGACGTCGCACTTCCCACGAACCACCATGCCTCACGAAGCCATGCGCCTACACGCACTTCAACGCCATGACCTCGAATACGAACACCACACACTCGAAACCATTCCACGGATCCTCATTCTATCATCGCCCCTTCTAGTTGGCTCGCGATCGAGATCCACACAAACCCTAATGTCAGCCTCGACTTCGAATGACTGCCGCGCCACCCAGCTTTCACGAAATCGCGATTTATTTATGAAGAGGCTTCGGCAGATTCTTTTTTTTAATTGGGGATTTTGATTGGAACGGCGGGTTTGATTTTAATCAAAGAAGGAAAAGGGATTGGTTTGAAAAGAAAAGAGAGTAAAATCATTCGACCATTAAAATTTGATTTGAAGAGATTTTCTTTGAATTAAAGAGGATGACTACGGCTGTTAATAAAAAAACACCTTGCGTGTAGCTTGCTGGCTATGGTAATATGAAGGGAAAGGAAAAAGTTATGACAGTGAAAGAAAGTAGGCTGATATGACTTATCTTGACCAGTCAAAACAATATATTTTATAATTTCAAATTTAAATTCAAATGCAACTTAAAATCTCAAACTCCTGTCGAGGCGTGCCGCTAGGCGTTTATAATGTTATACCACTATTCCAAACGCAAAGGAAAATGTTTTAAGTCCTAATTCGATCGTATGGAGAAGATAGCTTTTTGAACCCAGATATTATATTAAATTTCAATTTAATTATCAGTGTGTTTGCTTATCATACGGCCAAACGGTCACACAAAACACTGTGAAAATTGAAATCCGATAATAATACAATATTACGGATCCAATGAAACTGGTTTCGTCAAATTCCGAAACCGTGCTTCGGAAGGCTATTTTTAAATATCGATTTAAACGATATAATTTCAAAGCTGAACAAATCATCTTTAAATTTAATTTTAACACTTTTACTATCTTCAGTGTTATCAATATAAATTTTACAATCCCTTAAAATATTTTTTGTTGGGCTTAGAACTCAAGATTCAAATAATTTACCCAATATCCAATTACTGAATTGAATAATTATATTATCCAACAAATTGCTATGCTAAATTTTGAATTTATCTATTTAAATTAATCTAAATTTTTCATATTCAAAACCGATTTATAATTCAGTTTCTATATTTAAAACCATTTAAATATTCCGAATTAAACATTGAAAAGACCGAGTCGTCACATTCCTCCCATCTTAAAAGAATTTCGTCCCCGAAATTGCTAGTTAAAAAGAATGATCTAATACCCATTACTATTTTCCAAAACCAAACAGTTTTATCAACTTGCCATAACATATCTTTTATTAAAGACCCACTATTACTTCAACCAACATTCCAAAACCTTCCATAGTTTCCAACAACATTATTTATTCCACTTATTCAAATTTAAATTTAAATCCAAATTTAAATTATCAAAACTTTTTCAAAAAATTTCAAACTCCCTAAAATTTCGCCAGCGTCTCCTTTGCCGAGCAAATTTCAATTTATCCTCTGAAACCAAAAATCCCTATTTCACTTCCCTAATCCTTTAGTTCCAACTAAACAATTAGTTTCAATTTCCAATTTGAAAGCATTTTTTTTGCTAACAAAAATTTTGAATAAGTGGATATGAATTTGCTAACAAAAATTTCCAATTTGAAATCATTTCAACTTATTGGTTGAGTGTTTATGAATTCTGGTCGGTACGGGAAGTACAACCGTATCGATAGGGGGTTTCTGAACTCTTAAACAAAATAAATTGACATAGTATTGTTTTTAAAGTGGGTAAATGAAATAATTTTACCCAAAATTATATTCTGATATAAATGAAATAATTTTCTGAAATTATTATATATATTTGGATGTTTGGTTGTTAATATTATAATCAAATATAAGAAATCTAAAATTTGAAATGGTTATAACCAAATAGGATTCTATATGTATGATTTATCCAAAAGAAGAATAACTAAAATTTGATTTAAACCAGAAGTTTAAATTCTGAAAATTTTGAAAAGTGTTTTACATGTATTTAAAAAAAAGTTGGAAATTTAAAACTTTGGGAATGTTTGAAATTTTTCCAAAGTGTTTGAAGGCAATGATGGAGTATTATTTTGGAAAATATTTCTGAATGAAAATTGTTTTGAAAGGAATATGTGGTAGTAAGGAAGCACTGAACTCACTTCAATCATTGGGAAATAATCCTGATGATGATGGCCACATCATCAGAATTCATTTTCGAGTTTCTAAAGTGATGGATTGCTTCCATAGTAATTGGGTATGATATCTGTTTAGACTTGTTTGATATGCAAGGTGTTTTAGAAATTTCAAAAGGGGGAAAATTATTTTTGGTAAAAACAAGTTGTTTTGAAATTCGGAGATTTGATTTGCTATACCAAGTATGTATGTGTTGATTATTATTTCAAAATGGTTTTGAGAAAAACCGGGTAATCGAATTCTTAAAAAAAAATCTATTTAGATAATGTGTAAAGTAGAGATGAATCAACCATTGAACTTATTAAGTGAAGTTGATATAAATAAGAAAGGAAATTTGAAATTTTAACCCTGAAATTAAAAATTAACTTGAGTAAATGGAAGTGAATAAAATATATTTGAATTTAACTGGAGATAAGTTAAATAAAATTGAAATTGAATTAAATTGAATATAAAATTGAATTGTAAAATGATTACAATTGTGTAATGAAATTTTATACCCTTAAGCTATTAAGTGATATATATATATATATATATATATATATATATATATATATATATAATTTGTAATTGTGATTATAAGATGTAAATGGATTAAAATGAGCAATATAAGCTTTTAAGTAAATAAGTTGGTGAACTTAAGAATAGGAAATGAAATTGTAAAACCAAAATAAAATGTTTGAACGGTTTGTTAAAGTCAAAATTTAAATCCAAAATGGATGGTAAATGTGATAAGGCAAAGAAAAATATAAGATGTGAATGGACTTAAGTTAGTAAATAAGTTTTAAAACTTATATATTAGAAAGTAAAAATTTAAATTGAATGGAGAAATAAAATTTGATCGAATTGGATTTAACTTAAATTAAAAAGGAATTGAGTTGAATTTGGATTGAAGTAAAAATCAAAACTCAGTTGTGTTGTAAATAATATTGAATGGAATTAAAATCTTATTTAAAATAGTAAAGGGAATGGTAAGAATTTAAGTTGGCTGGATAAATCTAGTTGAACTTGAATTAAAATTCGAGAAGAATTGATTTGAAAGAAGATTTAATTTAGTTGAAATGATATTGGATGAATTAAATGTTCACTCAACTAAATTCAAAAGAGAAGCTTGAAGATGAATCTAGAGTAAACTAAATTAAATGGAATTTTTATTGGCATGGATAAAATTTTGGTAGCTTGTTTAAAATTTGAAAAGAAAAAATAAAACCCAGTTTTGGTTTAGAATAATTGGAATGGTTATGTTATTAATAAATTCAGAAATGAATTGAAAAGGTGAATTAAAATTTAAAATGGATTGAGTACGTAACAAATTGAATTAAAATTTGTTATGGATTGCAATTTGATTGAATAAAAATCAATTTAAAATGGAAACAAAACCGATGTAAGAAGAAATGGAGTTATTTTGTTATTGAAATAACTTAAGCAAATTGGAAAATGATTGCGGTCGAGCTTTATAAGTGGTTTTGAAAAAAATTGTTTAGATAATAAAGTTAAAATGCAAGTGAAATGATTTTAATTAAATATTATGATTAACTAAGGATGTATGGGTTGTAAATAATCCAGAATGGAATGATATTAACATAAACTTGAATCGGTTAATGAAATGGAAATGTAAGGGTAAGGATTTAATTTAATAATTGCAATGAAATAGGAATGTTTGGATTGTGAACAATGCAGAATTGAATAAAATTGATATAAATTGAGTTAAAATTAATTTAAAACTATAAGCTTAAGTAATGGTTATTGCATGAATAACATTTAAATTTGCATAGAAAATTTATCGTTTTGTTGTAAACGGAAGTAAATTGTTTAAAGTAAGTAAATAAGTGGTTTTTGAATAAATTGGAATGGGTCGGAATTTAATTTAGTGGATTTGCATATAAATGAAGTGAATTATGAATATGCTACAAATAAATCAAATTGGAGATGAAATTGGTTATGGATCAATTTGGAGTTGCTTAAAGGTAAATTTATATAATGTATGCACATGTTGATCATATTGTAGTGATTTTGAGTTGGTCGTGATAAATATGTATTGAATGTAGCAAACTTGGTTGTAAATCCTTTTTGAGTAAAGTAAAATGAAATTTGGATGTATTAGGGAAATTTAATGGTGTTGTAACCTTGTAATTGCTTATAAAATATGGTTTACATATAGGATTTATGGAAACTGATTGGTTGGGTATGTAATTGTTATAATTGGCTAAGATTAATGAATGAAATGTTATTAAATTCTCATATTATGGGAAACTCATGTGTTTGTTTAAGTAAGTACAGGTACGGGAGGCAATCGGTAGAGTTGGAGCGCATAAGTGCATAATATATTAGCCGCTTGCTTTTAAATTGCTAATAAAAGTTACGCCCACGCAATAAAATTTGAAAATGATATATATATATATATATATATATATATATATATATATATATATATATTGTGATATATTTTGTTTTTCGACTGCGTAGGTTGATGTATATATATTTATATCTATTGTGATACTGTAAAACGCTCTCCGTACAAAGGAGACGCTGTCAAAAAAATTCAAAAATTTTGGGAGTTAGAAAATTTTTGTGGATTTTGAAAATTTTGGGTTAACTAGAAAATATTGTTTTTGAAGCAATATTGAAACAAGCTTTTGAGTTAGAATATAAAAGCAAATGGTTTTGGAATTGAGCTAAAAGTTTGGGTGAGGTGAATGTAAGTTTAGGTAAGTAAACGAGTTTAGTAGCATTTTCCTACCATAGCAAATTTCGGAGACGAAATTTTTATAAGGGGGGAGGAATGAACGACCCAGAATTTTGGTCGTTAGATTTTGAACATTTAATTCATTTTAAATGTTTAATGTGAAACATAATTTGATTTTGAATAAAAAGATTTTGGTTAAATTAATAAAACGAGATAAAATTTCAAATATGATAATTCAATTGAATTTGAATAATAATAATTAACTATTTGAAATTGAAATAATTTATGAATCTAGAGGCAAATAGAACGGAAAATGGTTTCTTAAATTTATTTAAGGTCTATTTGGATTAGAATTATAATATTGGGCCTTTGGATGGAATCCAAAGCCGATAAGTTTAATATTTGGAATTTTTATATTAATTTAATAATGTGATTTAATAGAATAATAATGTGAATAATTAGATTTTGATTTAAGCTGAATCAGAATAATTTATAATGTGATTATAAATTCTATATGATTTATAATAAAGTTAATCAAATTTTAAAAGTGAAATTTTTAAGCGATTTCGACGATTTTGGAAATCGCCTGAATTTATCGACGAGTTAAAATAGCCTTCCGGGGCATACTCTTGGAATTTCACGAAACTAGTTCCATTGGATCCGTAATAGTTAGTTATTATCGGATTCCAATTTTTGTAGCGTTTGAAGTTACCGTTTTCTCGTACGGGTGAGAAACGCAATGAAATTAAAATTGAAAATTTAATATTTAAACTCGATTCAAAAAACTATCTTCCGCATATGATCAAATTAGCCTCCGAAACACATTCCATTGTATTTGGAATGTGGGTAAAACCTTATAAACGCCAGGCGGCACGTGAGATTTGGAGTTTGTTCGTAA
The DNA here is from genome assembly GCA_030765085.1 of Allium cepa. Classification (NCBI taxonomy): domain Eukaryota; kingdom Viridiplantae; phylum Streptophyta; class Magnoliopsida; order Asparagales; family Amaryllidaceae; genus Allium; species Allium cepa. The sequence continues at coordinate 308,188,355 of CM060944.1, read as the reverse complement.
ATGCTCGTTAAAATTGGATTTAATATTAAAATAATATTAGCAAATGTTTATATATTTGCGTTTTTCACAGTAACCCTAGTTTATGTTTCGGCCGCCGCTAGAGGCATTCCCAATGGCCGAAATGCATTGACATTCATCTCTAATTTGCGATCAATCCATCACGTAATAGCGAATTCTTCCAACTGGAAGATCGAAATGCTCGTCAAGAGCATCAGATCCAACGGTCAAGATCGATGGAAGCGGAGTAGATTCACCAGAATCTGGCCCTTAAGGTCGCGCGTACATGCGTAGTTTTTGAGACGTAGGGGTAGCCGAGCTCGTTCATTTTTGGTCCGTGGTTGGAGATCGTGGGGACGCGCACAGGGGAGGTGGACGATCGTCGTCATAATTGTCGAGGTGGGTTCGGCTTTAAGCCCTAAGCCGAAGAAATTAGGTTCGTTCGAACCTGATGTCGCATGGAAGAAGATGTTTCTTGCAGCCGTGATTTTCTCCTTCAGATCGAATAGCTGATTGTAAAAAAAATAAAAAATAAAAAGAAATTTTGTTTTAAAATTTATGTACAAACTTTATAAATTCGTAACTTGAGCATACGTTGTCAGATTCAAACGAATTTGGTGGTGCCGGAATCGCGACGACGAGAAGCATGCTGTGATGTAGGCCTGGGATCGTTTTGAGCAAGTGTAAATTCTAGATTAAATCGAACAAGCTCGATTTAATTTAAAATTTGAAACGCCGATGCAAGGTGAGTTAATCTCACTCACATCTGGAATTTCCAGTTAATTTAAATAGTTAAAATTTAAATGAATGATTGATTGGTTGAATGTGAATATTATTATCAGTCTGGATATGATATTTTATCTGTTATGCTAACATCTGTGGATGTAGGGAAACAGATTGGAGGGATCCAACTGGGTTGCTCACAAATAGAAATTTTATTCATAAATCTGTGGTATATCACATTGATATCTTGTGATAAATTGATTTGGATCTTGTTATGATGTGTTATGTTGGATAAATATAATTTGGTATTTTAAAAATATCAATAAATAAATTGGGATTAAAGGAAAATGAAAGGAATTTTTAAGTAATGAATATAAGGGGATTAAATTCGAGAAATTAGGTTGAAATTTGTAAATGGTTTTGAAAACTGAGATTGGAATGCAAATGAGAAACAGAAATTTATAAATTGAGTTTATAAATAAATTTGTATATTTATCGGTGGATAAATTTTGAAAGATAGATTTCTGGGGAAAAATTCTATAAGAAAGGTAAAATTGTTTTAAAGGTAGAGATGAGATTATTTTTAAAGGATGGGAAGTGCATTTTTTCCTAGAAATTTTGTATGTTTCAAAGAAAAGCTTTAAAATTATAAGTTGGCAGTTTAAAATGGGTTTTAGAATATTTTAGAAAAAAATATTATTTTAATTATTTTTAAGTATAAGTATATACTTATTTATTTTTTTTTTTGCAAAGCAAGCGGGGTTGAATGGTCCCCTACCATTTTATTACTAACCAAAAATTGTACCGCATAAGATTACAAAATACTGACCACCACAAGATAGAAGAAAGCAAAGCGGGAACTATAAATTACTAGTAATAGAAAGGACCAATACATGTTTAGAGGAAGCTTGCCCTTTAAACACTCTATTGTTCCTCTCCAACCAAATAAAATACAAGACCTTCTTCATAATTCTAAGCAGCCCTCTACTTCTATCATTCTTCCACCTCGTTGCCTTAAATATGTTGAACCATTCCATACAGGAACTTCTCATAGGCATATGATATCCATAGTGCTGAGCAATGGTACACCAGATATGATAAGTGTAATGACATTCAAAATATAAATGGCCAACAGTTTCCTCAACAGCACCACAAAAGATACATTTATCACATTGAATAACCCCATGACCTTTCAACCTGCCTAGAGTTAGGATACCATTCTTCAGCACCTTCCACATGAAAATGTTTTCCTTAGGAATAGACTTATGATCCCAGATACGAGAATACCAAGGAAAAGAAGGAAAATGCATGGATGAGTCAAGGGCCTTATAAACAGTTTTAATAGAGTGCTCTCTGTCATTCCAAGTCATATGAATAGGGCTTAGCTTATAAGTGGTGTTGTGTATATCAGTCCACACTCCAGTAATCACTGCAGAGCTACTATTCGGGAGAGAAACAGAATCATCTGCCCAATATCTTGCAAGAGTAGCATTATTTCCAATGCCAGTGGATCTTCTCATGTCATAATCAATTATATTCGCTAAAATCACCCCTTTTGCAGACCATGGATCAAACCAAAAAGACACTTTGTTAATCTCTTTCATTCTCTGTTGCACCATAGGAAGGAATAACGGTCTTCCTCTCAAGATATTCCTCCATGTCCAACTGCAGTCAGAAGAAGCTGACATACACCAAAAGTTGCTATGACGTATAAGGTAATGCCTACACCAAGAAGACCACAAATTTCCATCCTTCCTTGACAGCTTGTCAATTCTTGAAGAGAGCATAGCAAAATTCCAATTCTTAATATTTATTATTCCAAGCCCACCTTTTTCCTGAGGGCAACATATTTTACCAAAGGCAATGGGTATCATTTTCAAAGAGAAGGGATTACCATGCCATAAAAAATGATTAAGAGCCGAGTTGATCATGGAAATGAGTTTGGCTGGAAGAATGAAGACCCTGGCGTAATAAACACACATGGATATTGCTATGGACTTAACAATAATAAGTCTACCAGCCATCGAAAATTGAGAAACTTTCCAGCTAGCAAGTTTAGCAGTAATTTTTTCAAAAAGTTGTAAGCATTGGATAGTCCTGATTCTCGAATTACATATAGGCATCCCAAGATAATATTCATTGTCATTGAAAGGAGAGAGGCCAGACATAGTGTAAATCATCTCTTTATCTTCCTCTGGAAGGCCAGCAATGAGCAATTTAGATTTACTGCTGTTTATGACCAGACCAGTTAAGGTTGTGAATGAATCAAGCACATTTAAAACCCCACTAATCGATTTAGAATTAGGCTTAGTGAATAAAAGTAAGTCATCAGCAAAAAGGAGCGAAGAGATACTGATCTTTCTACATAATGGATGATAGTCCAGAAGCTTATTACGCATAGCAGCAGATAGCATAGTATTGAGCAGCTCCATAACACAGATAAAGAGATAAGGAGAGACCGGGTCTCCTTGTCTGATACCCTGAGTGGCACCAAAGTAGCCAAAGATATTACCATTAATGCTAAGAGAATATTTGACAGTGGAAATGCATGTATATAACCAACACAAGAAAGGGATGGGGAAATTCATCTTGTACAAAATATATATGATAGTTTTCCACTGAATGGAGTCATACGCTTTCAGAATATCAAGCTTAAGGACACACCTAGGAGAAATGATTTTCCTATTATACCCCTTCATAAGTTCTGAAGCAAGAAGAATATTATCAGTTATGTCCCTGCCAGGTAGAAAAGCACTCTGATTTGCAGATATCAATCCATCCAATGGCGTTTTCATCCTAGCTGCCAAAATCCTAGCAATGCACTTATATATAACATTGCAACATGCAATGGGCCTGAACTGATCAACAGAAGTTGGGTGGCTAATTTTAGGGATCAGAGCAATTTTAGTAGCATTAATACCAGAGATAAGCTTGCTGTGACTAAAAAAGTTCTTAATGGCCTTGACAAAGTCCCTACCAATTATATCCCAAGTGATTTTGAAAAAATGAGCATTATATCCATCAGGACCAGGAGAACTGTTGGAGTTTAATCCAAAAATAGCATGCTTGATTTCATCATCCGAAATTTCCTTAACTAAGTCAGTGTACATGTCATCAGGAATTTTAGGGAGTTGGTATTGAGCGAACTGATGCAGGAAGATGGAAGGAATCTGAGGCTTCCCCAGGTTATGTTGAAAATACTCCATGAATGCATCTTGAATTGAAACTTGGGAATCACATGGCTGACCATGTATGTCAAGAATAGAAAAAATGTTTGTTGAAGATTGTTCAATTTTTAATCTTTTATGGAAGGTTGCAGAATTTTTATCACCATTCAACTGCCATTCATGTTTAGATTTTTGCTTTGCCATCTTATTTTCTTCAGTGAGAGCTTTGGAGAGGTCCTTATGAAGAGAAGCTTCAGTATGTATCATCTGTTGATGGTCAGGACATCTTTGTATTTCCAGTTGAACTTGAAAAAGCTTTTCACGAATTGAAGAAGACAAGCTGCTCCCATTACCATAAGTTTGCTGAGCCCAGTCCTTCAGAATAATCTTCAAGTGCTTGAGCTTAGCCTGCAAAACAAACATATGGTTTCCAAATGTATGAAAATTCCAGCCATTTTTAACAATTTCAAGGAAATCAGGGTGTTTAGACCAGTTATTAAAAAAAGAAAATGAGGAGCGTCTTCTCACAGTGTCCTTTCCCCAGGAAAGAATAAGAGGGGAGTGATCGGATAATGATGGCGGAGGGATAAAGGTAGATAGGTTAGGCCATTTGAGAATAGAGGAGTAATTAGTATAAACTCTATCAAGTTTACAGTACGTTCTCCTTCTCAATTTACTTGAGTTATTCCAAGTAAAGAAAGCCCCAGTACTGTTGGAAGGAATAAGGTTAGCATCATAAATTGCTTTGTTTAAAGGGCGTGTTTGACTGTAAGATAATGGAGAACCCCCACTCTTTTCAGATGATAGTTGCATGCAATTCCAATCACCAAGACAAATCCAAGGCAGATTGGACTGCTGAAGAGAAGGTAGAATGTCAAGAAAGATTTGCCTCTGAGTAGCATTATTGACAGCATAAACAGTGGTAAGGATAAAAGAAGTTGAAGAGGGAATGTGAAGAATTTCAGAGTGAATGAACTGTCTATGGACAGTGATAGGGGATAGGGAATAGATAAGAGGATTCCATAGAATTAACAATCTACCAAAAGGAGCTTGGGATAAATTATGGATACTGCTCCAATTATGTCTGATGATGGAGTGAGCATGTTGAGTAGTATTATGATTAAGTTTAGTTTCAGAAATGGCCATAAGTTGGATGTTGTGAGTAGAAATAAGGTTAGAGATTTCAAGTTGCTTGTCAATGGAGTTAGCACCCCTTACATTCCAAAATCCTATTTTATCATACATCATGATAACATTGAGGATGAAGCTCTGGTTTGAACACCAGAGGACAAGTTTGCCTTAGAATTATGAGACAAAACTTCAAGACCAATTTGTTCAATTGAGAAATTGATTCCATTGTCCAAGTCATTTCTCTGTATATTAATCGATTTCTTTGGCCTTCCTTTCTTCTTTATTCCAGAGGATTCTGGATTGGTAGGTTGAGAGGGTAGGGGAGGAATTGATGAAGCAGAAATGTCTTTGAAGATATGGTTTGGAAGAGAGAGGGAAGAATAAGGAGATACTTCATTGTTGGGAGGAGAGTTAATGGCAGTGGTAATTGCATGTGGAGAAAGATTGTGCATGTCAGTGCACAATACAGTATTGTGCAAATCTGGAATTTGAGGAGAGACATGTTGATTAACTTCTTCATTTTCACTAATATCCTGAAGGACTGAGAAAGGATTGTGTGTTGACACAACACAGCAATCATGATTTGTATTATCAAGAATTACAACATTATTATCAGGCTTTTCTGTTACATTCTGTATTCCACCATCTATTTGACCATTACTGCATTTATCATATTCAGGTATATTCACAGTTTGCTTCCTGACTTCCTCAATGGTACTCAACTGTTGATTAAAATCATTAACCAAATTAGCACTACTGATATTTTCCAATGCAGTAACAATTATTGGTTCATTTTGTTTCGACGCCTGTAAATCAACATCTTCTCTTTGACTCACTTCAGTAGGTACTCTTACCAGACTTCCTTCCATTTCACTATTGTTATTTTTGTCCCTATTAACTTTTCTCCAAATCTTTTGACCGGCTTTAAATCTCTTTTTACTTCGTATCAAAAAACCCCTTTTATCTTTATCATCATGAATTTTTTCACCATCCCTGACTATGTCATCAACTGCAACATTACTTGTACACAAGATATCATTCTTAACTCCATTTTGCTGACTTTTATTCCTCTCACATTGTTCAGTAGCATGGCCAAAAGCTTTACAGTAAACACAAATGAGGGGTTTCCATGAGTATTCAATCTGAATATTAGGACAGGAATCATCCCCAACAACAATGTAATCAGGCAATTCTTTTTCTGGAGAAACTTCAATTAAGCATTTAGCATATTCAAATCTATTCATCCTTTCAGTGTTCTCATCAAAGCAAACAAGCTTCCCAAGGTGACACGCTATCCAATTGATACCCATCAATGACCATAGCATTATTGGAATTCTGTATAAATGAATCCAGATTGGCACTAATCTCACTGCCGCATGAGCAGAAGACAGGGTGGGATTCCATTTAGTAATGATAAACATCTGACCTTTTATGAACATAGGATCACGACGCAGAATATTAATCTTGTCTTCCTCAGAGGCAAATTTGAAATAATAATTTTGGTTATCAAAAAAGATGTCATAAGATCCTTTTAACTTCCATACTTTTTGAAGATGAGATTTAACTGCCATGTAATTAACATTTCCAGCCAAAAAGGAACCAACAAGGCAATCAGACCAGGCCTTAATACCCTCATTCAATACTTCCTGAGGAGGTTCAATCGGGGATCCAGTGTACTCAACTTCAAATTGCTTTGGAATGTAAGAACCAGCATTCCGAGGTTTTGAGTTAAAAAGGGAGGACCAAGAAGCAGAATGAGATGAGGAAGATGCAGCACCAAGGGTAGGGAAATGATCAGAAGAAAGAGGAGAGCCAGAAGGCAAGGACGAGATAAGAGATGTAGGAGGAGGAATATTATCAGGAGGAGGAGGAATTGGTGGAGGAGGTGGTGGAAGGAGGTTAATGGGGATGGTAGCGGGTATGGGCAGGATAGGAATAGAACTGTATAAAGATGGCAGAGCAGAATTGGCGACAATGGGTGACTGAAGAGGAGGAGGGAGAGGGGACAAATCAGAGTCGGGGGAAGGACGATGGGGAGAAGATGTGACATGAACGGGGCGCATGGGAATTGAAGATGAAGGTACAGAAAGGGATGGGGGAAGGACACTATGATTCAACATGAAGGTATTCTCTGTAATTATGATATTTAATTATTTTAAAGGTAAAGAAGTAATAAGATTTCAAAAAGGAAATTATAATAAATAGTGGATTAATAACTTTATTTTAAAGGATAATTTTGTTTTAAATTACTTAGAAACTCCTCTATATTTTCTTGAGTATTATTTTCATTTAAGAAATTTCTAATAGCCTTAATCTGAATATTTTAAGCATATATTTTGGAAGTGATTTCCAGGAAATAGAAATGTGTTTAAAAATAAAAGGAGTTTATTTTAAAAGTATGGAAAGGAATTTACGGGATTTAAACGTAAATTTGGATTGAGATAAATCCAGCGGGATTTATAAAAATAATTCTTTGGTTTATTCTAAAATGGAAGTGTATTTCAAGTACGTTTTTAAGCCTGATTTTGAATAAAAGTTAGAAGTTTTGAAGTTGTTTTAAAGAATGGTTTCAAGAAATTATTATTTAAGTTGTAAGAGTTTTAAAAGTGAACATTTATCAAATTAGTTATAGAAGTAATTATTTTAAAAGGGGTAATTGGTATTATGTTTTAAAAGAATATTATTAGTATTTAAATTTTATAAAATGGTTTTATTTTAAAGATAATTGGCTAAAGTTTTATTTGAAAACTTGTATAGGATTCCATAACTCTTATTTTAAATTTAGTATGACTTAACTTTTAATTTAATGGAAATTAGTTTATATTTTATAAATAGTTTTATTTGAAACATTTATAAAGTATGTATATATTTCAAATAAAGTATGTAAATAGCGTTAATTTAAATATTTTAAATCTAAAGTACTGGTACTTGGATGTTTTCAGAGGGAGTAAAGATTTGGGAATTTATTCCATGAGAAAAGTTGGGTTTGAAAACTATTTTCAAAAGGATTTGAAAATGGAAATATATCTTGCAAAGATATTTTTGAGGATAATGAATAATTTGGGAAAATTATTTATGTTTGATGGATGTTTGTGAATGTTAATTGATAGTTAAATCACCGACTATCAATATTGGCCAACGCGTTGATCGTTTCGAAGAGACCGGGATTGGAATTTATTTCTCGAAAACCACTTCGATCCGGTTTGTACGTTTTCGTGGGAAAAACGAGTTCGGAGTCGAAGATGGAGCAGTGAAGTGCAAGGGCTAGTCGCTACTAATCCTGAGGATATTTCCAAAATGGATGTAGTAGGAGTAGTGCCTTCGGTTCCGTTCGAACCCGGGACGGACTTGTATGTATGAATGCGTTCGAAACATCGTCAGGTGGACGATGGGCATTCTAAGTGAAAGGTTCTAAAAGGTAACGCTTAGCCTCAAGCCTCATCAACCGGGAATAACTAAAAATCAGGGGATATGTAGCAAGGCTATGTGGGTAGCATCGTGAAAAATTCCAACCCGGATCGATATATCTATCACGAAATTCTGTGCTCGATTCTGGATCAATTCACTATGCGAATAGAATAATATACGTACATCCTACATAATTATCTTCATTGATTATCAACTAAATAAATTTCTCTTTCTATTCACATTTCCTTTAATTTCTATCCACATAATCACAATTTTTTCAATTCCATTGGATAATCACTTTAATCCTTATCCCAAATGAATATTCAATCATAAACAGTTTGAACTCTGTCCAGCTTAAATTTAGAAAATAGCTTGAAAAGTTTAAAATAGATAAGCTATTGAAAAATAATTATTAGTTTGTAACATAGCTATAAAATAGTTAAGTGATTGTAAAATAGTTGGAGAATAGTCAAATAGTTATAGAAATTTAAATAACAGCAAAATAGTTGTAAAATAATAATTAATGTGTAAAATAGTTGAAAAATAGTAATTAGTTTATAAAACAGTTGAAAAATTGTTAAATAGTTCCAAAAATAATTGTAAAATAAATATAAAATAATTTGGCTTTAAAAAATGTACTTTATGGAAGTAAGATGGAAACAACTTTATAAAAAAAGAGCAATCAAATTTGAATATTTGATTTTAATAAACAAAGTTATATACTTTGTTATATAAGATAAAACTCCCCTTGTTGAATCTATAGCCAAAAGAAAATGGTTTTGAAAGTACTTGCGTATAAAAAGGAGTTTTATACAAGTTTGAAATGATCCAAAAATTTTAAAAAAAATATACACGTATACATGTGTGAAGGATCTTATGAGGATTTTGGAAAAAGGTTTTGGAACCTATGGCATTTGGAAAAGCTTTTGATTTTGGGTAAAATCAATATTGGAATTTGGAAAAGCCTAGTTTGAGAATTATCGATTTTGGGATAATCGATTTTGTGTAAAGGAACTTTGAATGAGATCATACTAGGTGTATGATTTGGAAGATATTATATGTGTATAGTATAAAGTGTTTTGAAAATGACTCTGGGGAAAAAGGCGCTCTCTGGAAATGAACTTCTCGGGAGTGCCATAGGATGGTACTGCTTTGAACCCTAAAGAGGGATGCTAAAGTTGATCCTGTAAGGAGTCCGGACAAAACTAGTTCCTGAGGATTATGTGTAGTGTGTAGCGGAAGTCGAGGGCGCTGATGCCTACAGAGGCATTTGGGTTATGCTGTGACGACAGTGTAACACGATGTCACTACGATCTACTGCATACCATAGAAAAAGTCGTGTGCTGCTGAGAGCCAACAGTCTGCGTTTAATTTTATATCGATAGACTACGATCTATTGTAACATAGCGAAAGTCGTGTGTGCCGCTGAGAGCCAATAGTCTACGTTTGATTTTACTTTGGTAGACTACGACCTATGTGGGAGTGGAGAAGTTTCATTTTGACAGCGAAAATCGAGGGCGCTGATGCCTAAAGCTACATGGACTTTTGCTGCGATGACAACATAACCCTAGAATGTAACTGCGATCTGTTGTGGGTTCCATGGCGTAATCAAAGAGCGTGGAGTGCCTACAGTTACATGGACTTTTGTTGCGATGGCAACGTAACCCAAGATGTAACTGCGACCATGGATGGAGGTGATGATTTCCAGAGCATTCTCACCAAAGATATATCCTTTGTTTTCAAAAAAATTCCGATATTTCCAATAAAATTATTTTCCAAGTATTTCCACTAGATGTTGAAAATGGGTCTACTAAGTACTTATAGATTTTCAGTCCTACGCCTGATCAACGTATGACCGAATTTCTGTGAGAACAAGGATGGACTGGTTGAGACATCGAGTTATAAGAAGTATTTTTATAAAAAGCTATTTTAATAGTATTATGTGAATTTAAAAGTATTTCTAAAATTTTAAAATAAAGGAGTAAGCCAGTTAGCTAAATAAATTAGTTAAGTGAGTATGTTAATAAGATTTAAATTGGTTAAATAGAAGTTGGATTGGGAGTTATTAATGGTGTTTGGAAATGAAAACTTGAGTTGTAAATTAAATTTGACATGAATTGTTAGTAAATTGAATACAATTACAATATTTTCGAATAAAAAGGAAGTTGGATTGAAACAGAAATGGTTTGAATTGCAAATTAAGTTCAAGAAGGTAGAAATAAATTGAAAATGGCCTTGTAATTAGTTAAATAAGTCGTGAATAAATTGAATTTGGAAATTAAATTATAATAACTAATCAAATAAATTTGTAGATTGAAATGATATTTGATTAAAATAGAACAAAGTTAAATTGAAAAGGAAAAATTAATTTGCAAACGAAGTGAGCTTAAGTTTTGAAGTTGGACTAAACTAAAGCAAATTAACATAAGTTTAAAATTTATAGAAGCTCGGATTCAAGTAGGAAGGGTAGACCATTAAATAAAAGCTTGGGTTGAATTAATTTGGGAATGGTTAGTAGTATACAAGCATGGAATGTGTCGAGCTAAATAAAATGGTTGTGAATGAATTAAAATAAAAGGAATTAAATATAAATTGAGTTGGAATCAATTTAAATTGGTTATAAAACTTAAGTAATTATTTATTCACATGGATATCATCGAATTGCATAGAATGAATTGTCGTTTGACGTAAACGAAAGTAATTAAAATTCTATGAGTTGAGAGAAGTTAAATAAATTGATTTGAAATCAACTGAATTGAATATGAGCTTGTTTAGGTTAAAAATAAATTGAATACAAGAAATTGAGTTGTAAGCCATTAAAATTGAATGAAATGGCATATGAATTGGTTGAAAGTAATTGAATTAGCTTTAAAATCATATAAATCGCTCATGCAAAGTGTTTGGTGCACGTTGTTTATGAAATGCATGTGTTTAGCTATTGAAAGTAAGTGAAATGCTAATAAATTTCGTATATTTAGTACTTACATGTTTGAATTGAGTAAGTACAGGTACCGGGAAGCCGTTTGGCTAGATTTGGATGCGCTAATTGCTAAAATAATAAGCCGTTTGCTTAAAAATGCTAAATAGAGGTACGCCTATGCAATAAAAATAGGAAATATGAATTGTTTTTGTTTTTCCGACCGTGCGGTCGATGTATATATATTTGTATCTCTTGTCAAATTGCAAAAGCTCTTCCGTACAAAGGAGACTCTGCCTAAATTTTGTAACGTCCCGCCTTTTTCACACGATTCAAATCGACACACGTGCCAATTCAAACCATACGGAAAGGCAGATTGTTATGGGGTAAATAAGAACAACAAGGAAGAATTAAAACAAATAGAATCTCACAGCGGAAGGATAAAATATAATAATCAAATGTACAGTTCATGAAGCTGTTTTACAAATTATTTGATTTTACTTAAAATATACATATCAGAGTACACATACCAGAGGATAATAATAAATGCAGCGGAATTAAATAGTGCAGTGGAATAATATAGTAGGTAGTAATACTATAAATCTTCGTCTTCGTCGTCCAGAATAAAATCTTCAAATCCTGAAACGCTCGGACTGACCCGAGCGAATTTGAAAATACAAAAACACTTGAGTCAGAACTAAAAGATCTTATGTGAGTTAAATTAACAGAAATAAATATGAATGCAGTAACTCAAGAGATGCTCGGGATTTACATCTCCTAAGGATCCGTTAAACTATTTACTATGTAGTATATTTCGCTATTATAATAGTGTCTATAGTAAAATAAACTTACTTTAAAATAACGTTAAGGCTTTACATTTTCCACCTTAACACATTTATATATTCCCATAGTCTATACAATACCATAATCTCCCCCATAGTGGGCGTCGTAAGAGGGCACTCCATAGGTATGGTACAAAACCAAAATCATATAAGGCGCGCTAGGGTAGGTGACACGGCACAACTAGGCAATGCCAGGGTAGATATACCAGTTACGCTTCCGGGTCGGTGGTAACGCGTAGCCGCAGCTACCGCCCACCTCGAGCCACACCCCCAAATAAAAATCAAAGTGGCCACCGAATCAATCCAAGAGTCAAAGTATAATATCGAAGGGATGTGTCCGATCAAAGGTGCTACCTTATTAACCCGTCAATCGCTCCTGTTTTAGCCACCTTATGCCAACTCACGGGAGTTGGGTCCACGTATTTACCTTACAGGAAATGCCGCCACCAACCTACTTCATTCTGGAATCTCCCCCGCGTACACGGTTGTTAAAGTGGTTTTCGGAGTTGGCAGAGAGTATGACAACTTCCGATCCCGGTCACTTTAACAACCAAACGTTATTATAACACCGCGGTTATATAAAAATAATTATATTTTCAAAATTAGAATATAATTATCCCTTTCAAAACCCATAAATACGATATATTTCCTTTTAAACCCAATAAATATAATATCATTTTATTTCAAATATATTTCTTTTCCAAAATCATGCTATTTTTAAAATTTATAATACCTCGAAACTAAATATTCGAATTTTAACTTTCAACATAATACTTCGAAATCCATAGTTTTAAAACCATAACTTCCAAAACTTAAATGGTTTGGATATTCAATAGTATATAAATAAAACAGTTGAATTTAAAATTTCTTTAAAAGTAAATAATTTCCACACCTTCAAAAAAAATTATTCACTTTAAATTCAGTCTAAACCTATAACTTTTAGATTCACTTTCAGTTTGAATAGAACATTTCGATTTCAATATTTTCAAACTTTGAGTATTTAATGAATTTCAAAACTAAGGTTAGGAATTTCAAATCAACAATTCATTTTCCTATTATTTAGTTTGAAAGGTTTACATGGTAAATCCATAACCATTTAAAATAACTAGATTTATTAACACTAAATTTTTTTTTCCATTTTATTTATACTAGAATTATTCATTTAATTTGTCTTAAATAAAAATCCAGTTATAAATGTCATACCTTTAAAATTTCCAAGTTTAAATAAGTTACATCACTTATAGAGTTTAATTCTTAAATACGCTCAATTCCAATTTAATTTTTAATTTACCTTCCAATCTAGATTGATTTAAATCATTAAACTCCATTATTCAATTTATTTAGTTTATTTAACAAATTATACATATCTTAAATTTAATAATTTAACAATATATGTATATATAAAATAAGATTTTTAAAATATTAAAATTAAGTGTTTATTAAACCGTATCTTATCCCAACCATAGAAAATCATTTCAAAAATATTTATATATATATATATATATACCGCGGTGCCTGTATATCATTTTCTATCCTATGGTCAAGTGATACGGATATTTATCTTTTCAATCCGCAATTTAAAAATAAAAATGCGGTTGTATATCATTTCAAACCGCAATCCCGAATTAAATGAAAATGCATAATAACTTACAGTTTATACAATATAAAATATAGCATCCATTCATCCAAATATCAATCATCAACCATTTATTACAATCATCATCCAATTTAAACAAACATCAATATATAGCATATAAAATATAACAGGTAATAAAATAACAGTTATTAGCTAACAGTTTATATTCGATAATAAATTTATTAACTGTTTAACTATCAGTTTATAAATAAATAAATAAATTTTAACTGTCAATTTATATGCAAAAATAAAATTAATTAACAGTTAAATTAAATAGATGCGATTTAACAGAGATGATGAATAAAACATGTCAAATAGTCATAAATAAATTTCTACTCATATCTTAAGTCAATTTAACAGACATAGGAAATTTTAGAAGTAGTGAGTGGGTTAAAACACTCACCTTTTGAATTTAAATCGAATTTAAATCCAATTTAAACCCAAAAATTCGACGGTCTCCAAATCTGTCCAAACCAGCATCAAAAGCGTCCGGAATTTTATTACAATCCTAACAAAAAAAATCGCGTGAAACAGATATTGTATGAGGAAGTTATTCGATTTTAAAGATATGAAATCAAAATAAAAATTAAAATAAATAAAAAAGATCACCTCTCCCTCCCAACATCCACGTCATCGCCCTTATCTTCACGCGCTCAACACCTGTACACGCAACCCCTAGTCAATGCAGCCCTAACACCTTGTTTCAAGCAACTACAGCAGCCGCCACCAACTGCCGCCTCCACACACGTTGCCGCCGACTCCGAAAACTTGGTCGAGTTCGCCAGCAACCCCCCTATCCTCTCGGCCCCACGTGACTTCCGGTTGCCAAAAAAACGCCCAGGCTGCCGTCCCCTAAATTCGAACCCTGGTTCGAACAATCCACTTGATCCAACCATCGAAATCACAAACGAACCATACCGATCGACTTCCCTTGGTGCTCTCTACGATACCCAGAAGGGGTTTCTCGATCAGACTCCGTTTGATTCCGGCACGATGAACGGCCGTAAATAGATCATCAATTTCCGGCCACACTGAAACTCGGGTTGAAAAATGAATCGCGCCATTAAATTTCTCTCGTCGAGAGCATTAACATATATTTTTTTGGAATTTTTCTGAGGATTTAAATTTTAGGCTTTGGATTTGATTTTTGAAATTGAACATGGATCTAGGGTTTCTAGCCATTGGAAGAAGAGATGGAACTGATGAAATGAATGCACAAACAAATGAGAATAGATGGAGGTAGAGTTTATAACTGGGTTTATATAGGTAGGTTAGAAATAGAGTAGATGGATCGGGTTGATAGATATACGTGCTATCGTTAACGTGACCCAAAAAGCCCGTTCTGACCCCGGAACGAAATTGGGTAAACCCATATATCGAAATAGGTATTTTAAAATATTCTGAACGCGATGGATAAAGTTTCATGACCAAATACCATCGTATGAAGTAGTTATGCTGAAATCAATATTTACAAATTGATTTCAAATTGATTTCAATTAAATCGATTTCAAGGCGTTTCGCGTTCGTACGATCAAACGACAAGTCCGATCTCTACGAAACTTGAAACCCTATATAATTCACTGTTACGGATCCGATGAAACTGATTTCATCCAAATCCGTGTCCGTGCCAAAAATGGCTATTTTTATATTAATTAAATAAATTAAGAATTAGTAAATAAATCCAAATTTTATATTTCAGTTTCAGAATTGGAAATTTTTATCACTTATGATTCCTCTACCATTTACAATGATTTTAAAAAAAAATAAAAATGAAAAATTTAGATGATTCATTTATAAATTTCAATATAAATTCTCAATTCCATTAAATTCAAAATTTAAATTAACTTTCTTATAGTTCTATTAAATTAAAGGAATCAATGGTTATTCCACTCATATATTTCAAATAGGTGGATTTAAGATCTATTATCTTAATATGCTTCGATTACACTTAAACCTCTATTAACGTAATATTTAGATGTTAAATTTTCATTTATTTCAATTAAACCTATTATCATACATTACTTCAATATACTGAAGTTATAAATAAATTTAATAATAGATTCATACTTATATTACATAAATGACTACCCTTTTATATTTACGTAATTTTAAATATTTAATCCATTTAATTGCAATTAATCTTTTCATTAAATATTAGATTCAAATCAATTTATAAAGCTTTATTTCCATTCTTATTATTCACTAATCATCCTATTATGAAGAATATTTACGTTATTCCCCATTATTCCTTAATTTATACAAAACTACTCTTTAATTAGATTAATTTCTACTGATTACCCATTTAAATTTACTAGACTTTATTACTTTACATCTTCTCGTATAAATTTCACAATTAACCATAATTATTAAAGTAACGCTTATTAAATACGATCCTATAATTACTCAACTTCTAATTATTTTGTTTTCTATTAGTGTAACATTCATTTATTTTATTATCACTTACAAATTTTAATTCCAATAACAAATAAGCAGGTAATTTATAATATATGTTACAGAATTTGAATTAATCAATATTCATTATTATTGACTTAAATTTAGCATTACTTGCATTGCATTAACCTTTACTTAAAATCCCTGTCAAATTGCAATTACTATTCTAAATAAATACATTTACTCCTTTCGTTATTTATTAATTGTCACAAAGAAACGTTCATTAATTTCAACAACATTGTAATTCTAATTACCTACATTGATTGTATACGTTTTCCATTATTATCATTTATTTGAATTCTATTCAACTTTCCATCTTATGCTATAGTTAACCTTTCTATTGATTTTACCTTCAAAATTTTCAGTTATTTTCTTAACTTACAAAAGGCAATAATTAATTACATTTAACCGCTATTAATTAAATGCATTGGTAACGAACAATATTTGTCACCATTTTACAATTTATAACATTTGTAATTTATTCTCTACAACAATTATTACCTATCAATATTATTTCGTCCCTAAATACAAAACTTGCAATTGTTCTTATTATCATATTCCATTTACTGTTAACAATGTTTATTACATTAAATCAGATTAATTTTTTTCCTTAAATTTCTCATATTCAATTTATATACAGGTAAAATTCTTTTCACTACTTAAAATCATTTGAATTAACTTCGAATTACTATAAGTAGGTTTTAATTTATTTTATATTTTTTTCTACTAAATTTAATTACAAACTTATTAATTTAATCAAATTAAATCCATGAAATTTACGAGTCGTTACACTCTCCCCCACTTAAAACTTTTCGTCCCCGAAAAGGAAAAAATGGAAACGAAGAACTAAGAAATCAATATACCTTATTCAAACATTAACTTTATAAACTATTAAATTTATAAAATTAATTAATTTAGATTAATATATCAATTTATAACCATTAAATCTTTTGCACTTAAATTACTAAAGTTTGGAAAAACATTTTTCAAAATATTTCCAAGTCCAAAAATTTACGAAAAATTTCGGCAGAGTCTCCTTTGTATGGAGAGGCTCGGGAGAAAATATAAAATCAAAATATAACAGTTATCACATATAATACCCAAAATATTATATCCCAACATGGGAAAATATATAAATAGCGTTAAAACCGTAATCCGAAACGTACCTATTTGTTGGGCAATTTACGCTTAATTTATGGAACCAAAAGCAGTAGCAATTGCTTCCATAGCCTGCATTTCACTTATAAAATCAAAGGGTTAACAATTTATGTAAAGTGAAATATTTAAGTGGTTTCAATCACTAACAACAAATTAATACAACAACCATCAATTTCACAAACAGCATTTACAACAAATACAAAACAACCATTCAATCAAGCAAACAAATAGTTGTTCGGGTTCAAAACTTTTAAACTGTATGGAATGAAGAATAAACTACTAGCGCATCATTTACTCGACAGTCTTAGATAAAACTAAGTAGATTATTCATTCTCCCAAACCCAAATTTTAAAGTATCTTAACCAAACAACCATAACCAAACAACAACCAATTTGAACAACAAATTTTGTTTATCCTTATTAATTTCATTCATACATTTGTTGTTAAATTTCTCTTTTTACTCATACCACATAAATTTTTCTTTTATAATTTACATTTATTTCTAACAAACTTTTAATTTCATTTACTCATTCAATGTTTTTTTCATTTAATTTCACTTATTACTTACAATTATTCATTTCCATTAACTCAGGTCATGCCAATTCTTTTTATTTCATTATAATTATTCAGTTATTGCATGCCCTCATTTATTTTCATTTGTTTATCAATAGTATTCATGTCCCATTTAGTTCTTAGCATTTCCATTTATTTACTTAAGTTAATAATCATTTATTTGAACTACTTACCTTTAATTATATTCACTTATAGCAAAATTCCAATTATAACTTAAGTTTATAACATTAAATTCTCATTCAATAGCATATTCATTGGATACTTCATTACCTACTTTTACTTGTACAATTTCCACTACATTTCTTATTAAACATTTCAACTTTTTATATTTGGTAAGTTATATATGTTAAAGAAAATGCAAATGAACTTATACAAATTTTATCTCATCCTTTAATTAAATTTAATGTTCAACAATATTACTCTTTGTTTCATATGTTACAAATTTCAAATTTCCTTTAATTTCCATTTGTAACTTAGCATTTAAATCTCTTATTTTATTTAGGGTTTCAATTATTAGTTAAATTCTGTTTCACTACATTAATTGAAACAATTAATTAATGGAAATTTAAGAATTTAATACTGGGTTAAATTTTCAATGTATTTTAAAACAATAGATAAATATATTCTTACAACTTATATATCTCTAATTATATTTACAACAATTCAAAACGTATATATTTTTCAAAATGAATCTGCAGTAGAACTACTACAGTGGCATTTCCCCTTCGAAACTCGAAAATGAAAGTCGATGATGCGGCCGCCATCTCCGAAATTATTTCCAGCGATAGAGAGGAAAGTACAAAACTTATTTCTCAAAAATCTTCTTTAAAACAAGTCTTCCGAATTATATTAAATATTTATATCAGAAAATACTTATAAACAATATTATTATATTCCAAAATTTATTTGAAAGAAATTTCAAAACCCCGGCACTTAAGTTCTAAATTTCCAAATTTCATTTATTTTATTTTAAATCTTATTCCAATTATTACATATAAATTTCATTCCTAACAACCAATATATTGCAACCAAATACAATATCATTTGAAAATTTTTATTTTATATAGAAAATATGATAGGCAAAATTATTTCATTCACGTATATAAACAAATATTATGTCGGTCTGTCCTATTAAGCGTTTAGAAATCCCTATTGATGTCACAGCATCCCATGCACCAACCAGAATTTATAAATACAAAACGGAACAGATTAACACAATATTAAAACCTTTTTATAATACTAACAAATACGCTCTCTCATATATATACACTCAGCGACTCCCATAGGGTATGACTACCCTATTAGTAAAGAGTCAAACCCCACAAAGCTAAGGTTTATAGCTAAACCAAACCCCTGATACCAGCTGTAACGTCCCGCCTTTTTCGCGCTATTCAAATCAACACACGTGCCAATTCAAACCATACGGAAAGGCAGATTGTTATGGGGTAAATAAGAAAAACAAGGAAGAATTAAAACAAATAGAATCTCACAGCGGAAGGATAAAATATAATAATCAAATATACAGTTCACGAAGTTGTTTTACAAATTATTTGATTTTACTTAAAATATACATATCAGAGTACACATACCAGAGAATAATAATAAATGCAGCGGAATTAAATAGTGTAGTGGAATAATATAGTAGGTAGTAATACTACAAATCTTCGTCTTCGTCCTCCAGAATAAAATCTTCAAATCCTGAAACGCTCGGACTGACCCGAGCGAATTTGAAAATACAAAAACACTCGAGTCAGAACTAAAAGATCTTAAGTGAGTTAAATTAACAGAAATAAATATGAGTGCAGTAACTCAAGAGATGCTCGGGATTTACATCTCCTAAGGATCCGTTAAACTATTTACTATGTAGTATATTTCGCTATTATAATAGTGTCTATAGTAAAATAAACTTACTTTAAAATAGCGTTAAGGCTTTACATTTTCCACCTTAACACATTTATATATTCCCATAGTCTATACAGTACCATAATCTCCCCCGTACTGGGCGTCGTCAGAGGGCACTCCATAAGTATGGTACAAAACCAAAATCGTATAAGGCACGCTAGGGTAGGTGACACGGCACATCTAGGCAATGCCAGGGTAGATATACCAATTACGCTTCCGGGTCGGTGGTATCGCGTAGCCGCAGCTACCACCCACCTCGAGCTACACCCCCAAATAAAAATCAAAGTGGCCACCGAATCAATCCAAGAGTCAAAGTATAATATCGAAGGGATATGTCCGATCAAAGGTGCTACCTTATTAACCCATCAATCGCTCATGTTTTAGCCACCTTATGCCAACTCACGGGAGTTGGGTCCACGTATTTACCTTACAGGAAACGCCGCCACCAACCTAATTCATTCTGGAATCTCCCCCACATACACGGTTGTTAAAGTGGTTTTCGGAGTTGGCAGAGAGTGACAACTTCCGATCCCGGTCTCTTTAACAACCAAAAGTTATTATAACACCGCGGTCATATAAAAATAATTATACTTTCAAAATCAGAATATAAATATCCATTTCAAAACCCATAAATACGATATCATTTCCTTTTAAACCCAATAAATATGATATCATTTTATTTCAAATATATTTCTTTTCCAAAATCATGCTATTTTTTAAATTTATCGAATTTTAACTTTCAACATAATACTTCGAAATCCATAGTTTTAAAACCATAACTTCCAAAACTTAAATGGTTTGGATATTCAATAGTATATAAATAAAACAGTTGAATTTAAAATTTCTTTAAAAGTAAATAATTTCCACACCTTCAAAAAAATTTATTCGCTTTAAATTTAGTCTAAACCTATAACTTTTAGATTCACTTTCGGTTTGAATAAAACACTTCGATTTCAATATTTTCAAACTTTGAGTATTTAATGAATTTCAAAACTTAGGTTGGGAATTTCAAATCAACAATTCATTTTCCTATTATTTAGTTTGAAAGGTTTACATGGTAAATCCATAAACATTTAAAATAACTAAATTTATTAACACTAAAAATTTTCTTCCATTTTATTTATACTAGAAATATTCATTTAATTTGTCTTGAATAAAAATCCAGTTACAAATGTCATATCTTTAAATTTTCCAAGTTTAAATAAGTTACATCACTTATAGAGTTTAATTCTTAAATACGCTCAATTCCAATTTAATTTTTAATTTACCTTCCAATCTATATTGATTTAAATCATTAAACTCCATTATTCAACTTATTTAGTTTATTTAACAATTTATACATATCTTAAACTTAATAATTTAACTATATATGTATATATGGAATAAGATTTTTAAAATATTAAAATTAAGTATTTATTAAACCGTATCTTATCCCAACCATAGAAAATCATTTCTAAAATATTTATATATATATATATATATACCGCGGTGCCTGTATATCATTTTCTATCCTATGGTCAAGTGATACGGATATTTATCATTTCAATCCGCAATTTAAAAATAAAAATGTGGTTGTATATCATTTCAAGCCGCAATCCCGAATGAAATGAAAATGCATAATAACTTGAAATTTATACAATATAAAATATAGCATCCATTCATCCAAATATCAATCATCAACCATTTATTACAACCATCATCCAATTTAAACAAACATCAATATATAGCATATAAAATACAACAGGTAATAAATAACAGTTATTAACTAACAGTTTATATTCAATAATAAATTTATAACTGTTTAACTTTAGTTTATATGCAAATAAATAAATTTTTAAATGTCAATTTATATGCAAAAATAAAATTAATTAACAGTTAAATTAAATAAATGCGATTTAACAGAGATGATGAATAAAACATGCCAAATAGTCATAAATAAATTTCTACTCATATCTTAAGTCAATTTAACAGACATAGGAAATTTTAGAAGTTGTGAGTGGGTTAAAACACTCACCTTTTGAATTTAAATCGAATTTAAATCCGATTTAAACCCAAAAATTCGACGGTCTCCAAATCTGTCCAAACCAACATGTAAGCGTCCGAAATTTTATTACGATCCTAACAATTTTTTTTTGCATGAAACGGATATCATATGAGGAAGTTATTCGATTTTTAAGATATGAAATCAAAATAAAAATAAATAAACAAGCTCACCTCTACCCCCCCCCCCAACATCCACGTCATCACCATTATCTTCACGAGCTCAACACCTGTACACGCAACCCCTAGTCAACGCAACCCTAACACCTTGTTTCACGCAACTACAGCGGCCGCCACCAACTGCCGCCTCCACACACGTCGCCCCCGACTCCGAAAACTTGGCCGAGTTCGCCAGCAACCCCCTATCCTCTCGGCCCCACGCGACTTCCGGTTGCCAAAAAAACGCCCAGGCCGTCGTCCCCTAAATTCGAACCCTAGTTCGAACAATCCACTCGATCCAACCGTCGAAATCACAAACGAACCATACCGATCGACTTCCCTTGGTGCTCTCTACGATACCCAAAATGGGTTTCTCGATCAGACTCCGTTTGATTCCGGCACGATGAACGACCATAAATAGATCATCAATTTCCAGCCACACTGAAAATTGGATTAAAAAACGAATCGCGCCATTAAATTTCGTTCGTCGAGAGCATTAACATATATTTTTTTGGAATTTTTATGAGGATTTAAATTTTAGGCTTTGGATTTGATTTTTGAAATTGAACATGGATCTAGGGTTTCTAGCCATTGGAAGAAGAGAAAGAACTGATGAAATGAATGCACAAACAAATGAGAATAGATGGAGGTAGGGTTTATAACTGGGTTTATATAGGTAGGTTAGAAATAGAGTAGATGGATCGGGTTGATAGATATACGTGCTATCGTTAACGTGGCCCAAAAAGCCCGTTCTGACCCCGGAACGAAATTGGGTAAACCCATATATCGAAATAAGTATTTTAAAATATTCTGAATGCGATGGAAAAAGTTTCACATCCAAATTCCATCGTATGAAGAAGTTATGCTGAAATCAATATTTCCAAATTGATTTCAAATTGATTTCAATTAAATCGATTTCAAGGCATTTCGCATTCGTACGATCAAACGACAAGTCTGGTCGCTACGAAACTTGAAACCCTACAATAATTCACTGTTACGGATCTGATGAAACTGGTTTCGTCGAAATCTGTGTCCGTGCCAAAAAATGGCTATTCTTATATTAATTAAATAAATTAAGAATTAGTAAATAAATCCAAATTTTATATTTCAGTTTCAGAATTGGAAAATTTTATCACTTATGATTCCTCAATCATTTACAATGATTTTAAACAAATTTAAAAATGAAAAATTTAAATGATTCATTTATAAATTTCAATATAAATTCTCAATTCTATTAAATTCAAAATTTAAATTAACTTTCTAATAATTCTATTAAATTAAAGGAATCAATGATTATTCCACTCATATATTTCAAATAGGTGGATTTAAAATCTATTATCTTAATATGCTTCGATTACACTTAAACCTCTATTAACGTAATATTTAGGTGTTAAATTTTCATTTATTTCAATTAAACCTATTATCATACATTACTTCAACATACTGAAGTTATAAATAAATTTAACAATAGATTCATACTTATATTACATAAATGACTACCCTTTTATATTTACGTAATTTTAAATATTTAATCCATTTAATTACCGAGACGACCCGACTTTCTACCACCAGAAAATCGCATGATCTTTAAGAAAGAAAGGATAGAAAAGAGAATAGAAAGAAGAGAAGAAAGAAACAACATCAGAACGAATAAATTATATTAATAACATAAATATTACGTAGTTTACAACCATTATCAGAGTTACACATATATACAACACATACTAGACAGTTATAAACATATGTCTAGTTATACAACTCAGAACAGTACAAGAAACATCTCAGAGAAAATTACACAGCAGAATACTATATATATCTACACGTAGAAGCCTCCTGCTCCATTGCTCCTCCACAATTCGTCAAAGAAAACCTGAATCCTAACATGAATTCCCTTGGCTACTCGTAAAAATTTGAGCACCCAAGAGTTTATGAAAAACAAAAATAAACTCCAGGTCAGACATGGATCTGGTGTGAGTAACAGGTTTAAGTTGCTTAACTTTTTAAAAACCCTTTGAAAAGAAAAGTATCACGTAAGACTTCCCACATATAAACATGGAAAAGTTTTTACTTACGCTAACCAAAACATTTGATAGGAAATCCGATGATATTATAATAGTGTCTAGGGTTTTCAAATAAATATGAAATAGCCGAAATTGTTACATTTATTAAATTCCAACTACTTGCCACAAAAGTGGGTAATACAATCAAAACCGTTGGCACTTATTGGATTTTGAATTCCATACAATGGCAGGGCTGCTGGGGTGCCGCCCGTCACAGTACGTGGCCTAGATCAACGTACCGAGGATCACTCCCGACCCCCTGCAACACAAAGCCGGACCCATTCCTTACTGAACAGTTTCAAACAAGACAACCCCGTGGTTGTAGCTAGCAACCACCCACACATCCGAATATAAAGGGACTTCAAGACAGAGGTAAATCTTTCTCTCTAGTGGGTGCGACCCACGAAGCCTTGCTGCACCTCCCCTGTTTTAGCCATTCCCGGTTGATGAGGCTTGAGGCTACGATTACCTTTATAGGACATATCACTTAGAATGCTCATCGTCCTCCCGACGATGTTCTAAAAGCATTCAATCCATAAAAGTTCATTCCGGGTTCGAACGAAACCGAAGGCATTATCTCGTTACACTCATTTTGGAATCACCCTCAGAGTTAACGACAATAACCCTTACACTCTGAACCACCATCTCGAATCTATAAGAACTAATTCCGTCAACTCATTACGGAATCACCCACAGAGTTATACTGACTCATGGTCCTTACACCTCGAGTCTTCACAAAGCTCCACTTTTATTCACGACCTAACGTTATTTGGAATCGATGTGGTTTTCGGATATCCAAATATGGAAACTCGATCCCGGTCTCATCGAAAACCAAAGCTTGTCTTTTAGGTCCAAGTTGTTTTAAAGGTTTAAAATAATTCAATCACAGTATCTATATACACACAGATAGATAACTTATAAATCATAACTGATAATCAACATTATCACATATCAGGTAATCCACATTATCAATATCAAATAGATATACCATATATCACCATCACAATAGATAACCTATGTTATCATCACAATACAAATCAAACATCCATACCACACAATATCATTTATCTCATTACGGAGATCACAAAACATCCAAGACAATCAAGTTCAACCATTCATCCATAAGCAATGATTTACTCATCATCCTATAATTAATTTAAAAAGAATTTAATTAACTATCTCCAATTCTAATTAATTTAATATGAATTAAATTAATTACATCATCTATAATTAATTTAAAATAAATTAAATTAATTACTTCACCAATATAAATCTTGCTTACTCAATCATTTAATTGATTACAATAAATTAATCATTCATTATTAATCACCTTAATTAATCACTCTTGATTAATTATCCTTAATTACACTTATGTAATTATCCTTAATTAATTTCACAAATTAATTATTCTCTACCAAACAGAAATTAACCTTTAATTACTTTAATTAATTAATTAATCATAATTAATTACATTAATCCTTACTTAATTACATTAATTAATTACCTTGAATTTCTATTATTGATTAATTAATCATAATTAATCATCTTTAATTACATCATTAATTATAATAATTAATGATCCCCTTTTATTAATTACCTTAAGTAATTAACTTATAATTATTAATCATCATCATAGATTAATTACATTTAGTAATTATCTAGCTTAATTACTATTTTAAACAATTTAATTATCCTTTAATTTATTATTTAATTAATCCCTTGATTAATTATTAAATAATTAACCCAAATTACCTCATACTTAAACATCTCCATTTAATTACAATCCTGTAATTATTAAACAACTACTTAACTGAGTAATTTCCAAATCATTAATTACATAAAGTAATTATTTATAAAACCCAAGTTTTTAAAATTAATTAAACTTAATTAATTAAATTAAACAATCTCATTAAACTAAATTAATTACATTAAGTAATTAATTCCTTAATTACTTTACTAAGTAATTATACTCAAACCATTCATAATTGATTATTATTAAATTAATTAATCTAATTAATTATAAAAATTAACTATATTAATAAATTATTAAATAATCCTGGTTAATGACCTTCATTAACCATTCTTTAATTATTTTATAAAGTAATTAACTTAAATTAATTACCACTTAAATTATCTTTAATCATTCATTAATTAAAGTTAATTATTAAATTAATTAACCTTAATTTAACTTAATTACATAATTATTACTATTCATCCATCATTAATTAATAATTTAATTAATGATCTTAATTATAAATTGATTAATCATTAATCAATTATTAATTTCAAGTTCAATTTATTTAATTAAATTAATTAATTAATCTTAATTACCTTATTAATTAATTCTAAAACATAAGTCTTAATTTAATTTTCAAAAACATAACTTAATTATGTTAAAAAAATATTATTCAAAACAAGGTGCTTTTTGAACTCCTTTTAAATATTCATTTTAAATACAAGTTTAAAATAAAAGTAATTTAAACTTATCAAGGTTTGAAAATTTTAAAACTTATTTAATTTCAAAACAAAACAAAAGTTTGTCTTAAAAATGAAATCATAAAATTTGAAGCTGAATTCATTTCAAAATTTTGATAACTTAAATTTTCATTTTAATTTACAACTTCAATTTAAACCTTCTTTAAAATTTAAAACTGAAATTCAAATTTAACCTTTGAATTTCCAAATTTTAAATTAACTTCAAATCTATTCATATTTTTAAAATCTCATTATTAAAAAGTTTTCAACTATTTACCAAAATGAAATAGTTAATTAAGTTAAATTTTAAACTTAAATTTCTATTTTAAAAACTGGAATTTGAATTTCAAATCAGAAATTCAAACTTGAATTGAATTTTAAACCTAAACTTTGCTTTAAAACAAAACTACAGATTTTAAAAAACTTTAAAACCCAGATTTTAAAACACAGTTTCTATAACTGAATATTTACAGTAACCCGAGAAACCCAGTTTCTACTTCGAGTCGAAAGCCTGCCTACTTCGAGTTTTCCTCCCATCCACTTCGAGTAAAACCCCTCAACCTTCCCCTGTAACACATCCAAACCCAAAATTTCACAAGAATTTTCATCGCCGTGCATATGCACGGCGACCACCACCTCTGGCGATCATCATTGATGATACAACACTTCCAACAACCCAACAATACCCTAACATCATCACCAAGTCGAACAAAAATCAAAGAATCAATCTTCAACCCCAAATTTCAAAAACCTGGAAAAATTTTACAGGTTTCTACTCAAAACCTGTCAACGTCCATTCCAAGTCGCTCAGACCACCTGAGGTCCACCCATTCCAACCTCGAACTCCTCCACATACCTACTTCACATTCACCAAGTCCCAGAATACTCGATCAACCCTACACCTCAAACTGTCTCAATGTACAAACCCATTCAAAACTAGGGTTTAAAAATTTTAATACAAACTGCAACTATCCTACCCAATTATATCCATATTTCTGATTTTTCTAAGGATCTATGATCCTTACTCTATAACTCAGAAGAGTTTCAGAATTTCTCAATTCAAAAATCAATAGTATTTGCACAGATTTCATTCTTAGTTCAATACCAAACTGCTACTGAAACTAACCTCTAAAAATCCTACTTCTTGATTCAGAAAATCAAGTTATGGTAAGTACTTCAATTTATGAATCTGAAGCATGATATCAATATGGTTGAGTTTTGATAAAAAATCAATCATGCAAAGTTTTACCTGTGTTAACAGGGACAATACTGTTTATATCTATTTTTATTTTGCCCTTACTTAAAACTTTAAAAGTTAACTTAAGATAATTAATAACCTTACTTATAAATCTAATCGTACCAGAAATTAAAGTTAGAAGAAAAGGTTTTAATAAAAATTGTCTAGAAATTCAAGAAAACAGATCAAGTAATAAAACAACAGCATACACACTTTACTTTCCATTTAAACACAGCAATACTTATATATATCAACAATCTAGCATGCAATCCTATTTTAATGTTACTCACCTTTTTACCAATGCAGAGCTCAGTTGTTCATTTGAAATTTTGCAGAAGACATAAAAATGCAAGCTTGACCCTTTTATACTTCATGTTGAATTTGATATGCAGTTTTGCCTATGTTCCCTGACTCAAATGCTGGCATGCAGATGTTTTCATGTTTTCAAATCCATTCCAGGACATAAAAACAGAATGCAGAAAACAGTAAAGGCTTCACTTTGCTTTTGAGGAAGTGGGATATGCAAGTTTGCTTACAGATTTTTTTATATGCAGGGTTTTGATGTTGAAGAGGAGGAATATGCAGATTTGCTTGAATTTGAGGTATGCAGATTTGATCTTTGATGAATTTGATTTTAAAAGTTTGAAGATTTCTTTGATTAAGGAAAAATGAAAATGCAATATGAATGAAGATGTAAACTAAACAAATGTATTTTCATATTTATGAAAGCAAAGAAAAATAAAAACTAAAATTAACACTTGTCAATTTTTACAACACTTGTCAAATTGTATATTAGTTTTTAGACACATGTCTCTTTAAAATAATTAGTACTAATTACAAATTAATGTATATGTTAGCTTAAATTTAAGTTGTTAGTTTATATTAAACTATGTGAATGAATTTATAAATGAAAACAAACCAGTTTACAAAACTTACACAAACAAAAATTAAAACAATTAAACAATTTAAAATTTATACTTTTGAACTTAGATTCAAACTAAATTCAAGAATCAATTATTTTCAAATCAGGTTATAAATATAAATTCAATTTGAAATAACCAATTTAAATATTTACTGAAGAAGATTATTAAATTTATTTGAATAATTATTAACAGAATATCAATATCAATTTAATTTTAACCTATAGATTATTAAATTGATATTGTTAAAAATTCCGGGATATTACAATCCTTCCCCCTTAAAAGAATTTCGTCCTCGAAATTTAAAACAAAGGTAATTTAATAATCTCATTAAATTTCAAATTTAAAAACACAAGCATATGTCAAACATATGCTAACAACCAAAACAACCAATCAAACAAATCTAATTATCCAGAGAAATTCTAGATAGAATTTTATCGAGTTTCCCCAGGTATATATATATGTACCGGGATTCTCGCTCCAGAGAATCCAAACAAACAGTACTATGAAGCTACAAACCTCATATTCAACTATATCTATAACACTAGACAAAATATCAGACTACAAACGAGTCTGACTCAACAACCAAAACTCCAGAACTGCTGGTTCCCCAACCAGAGATAGATCATACACGTACTCCCTCAGAGATACGTGAAACTCATCGAATCCTAGTTATCCAAACTGGTAATCCAATCCTATAGATCAATCACTAAATCTCCAAGATCACAGAAAAGATCCAAAACACTTCAGAGCTAACTTCTCAGACTTACCCAAACTTATAGCTCACTTTTGATCGGAGAAAACTTATCCAAAATTAAATCTCCGACTTCAGAATCCAAATACCTCCGACTCTTATCCACAAAACTCTTCAGACGATCCTGGGCTGTCTACAACTTTCCTGATCAGCTCAACCTTCGCTGATGCTCTAGAAACAAACTAGACCAATCAACATAACAAAATGATCTCCTCAAGATCAACCAAAATCAAGATCTCAAACTCTACTCCTCAACATCAGATGACAAGAACTTCTCCTATCCAGAAAAAGAAAAGCAGATACACTTCCAAACTGCTTCCGTTGCTCAACTCTGATCCAAAGTAGAAGAAAATGCTGAAGAAGAACACAAGCATAAACAGGACAACACACCCAGAGATATGATTCAGCAAATCCATAAGAAACTCAGAAATTTTTCCAAAACTCTGAGCTGCTACACCAACTCAACTCTTGGAACCATTCTTCTATAAAGATGAACCACCGGTACCACTCCTGGAATTCCAGTTGATATCAAAACTCAATCTCCAAATGCGGACAAAACTCCGACTTCCTAAAGACATATCTAGAAAAACTCAGATAACCCAAGAGATCACTCAAACAATCGCAAGTCACTTTTGCGAACCACCCAAACCAAATCCAAAGAAAATTGTTCTCCCTTAACCAAATAGAACAGTTACACTTGACTGGACAACCCATCGAAGAAACGGGTTCACTCAACTGCTTCTGAACTCCACTTCAGAAAAACTGCTAAGCCAAAAGATCTCTTCCCAACAACGAGAACACTCCAAGCTGCACTACTGCTACAGATGCCAAAAATTCCAAATCAAAGTTCTCCGAGAAACTCGGACCTCAAAGCAAACAGAAACTCCGGCTGAACACAGCCACAACACTGAAGCAGACTCACCTCCTTAACTTGTTCCAAGGAAAACATCTTCGAGAACATCCATAGTCACTGCATCTCATCACGCAGCTATTATTCCCTGAGGTATCCAAAATACCATCACTCCCTTCTGCCCAACCAACAGATCCAAATTCTACTCACCAACTTCAGAAATGAACTACGAACCTTAACAGGTTTCCTTCAGAGATAAATGAAGTCCTTCATCACAACAGAACTTACTCGAGACGGTATTAGGTCTACAGTCTCGACGGATAGACTTCCAACTTCAAAACATTCAAACTCCAACCAATGGTAGTCGTGTTACACACACTACTACCCCATCTACCTTATAACTTATATTGGAAAACCTGAACAGGTAACCCAACAGATCGGTAGATATATATATATATATATATTAAAAATTACAAATATGTTCTCTCAAGAAAGACATCACTACAGAGCCTAGGTATTCACTCAACCTAATGCTCTGATACCCAGTGAGACGACCCGACTTTCTACCACCAGAAAATCGCATCATCTTTAAGAAAGAAAGGGATAGAAAAGAGAATAGAAAGAAGAGAAGAAAGAAACAACATCAGAATCTAACAGCGGAACGAATAAATTATATTAATAACATACATATTACATAGTTTACAACCATTATCAGAGTTACACAGATATACAACACATACTAGACAGTTATAAACATCTGTCTAGTTATACAACTCAGAACAGTACAAGAAACATCTCAGAGAAAACTACACAGCGGAATACTATATATATCTACACGCAGAAGCCTCCTGCTCCATTGTTCCTCCAAAATTCGTCAATGCAAACCTGAATCCTAACCTGAATTCCCTTGGCTACTCGTAAAAATTTGAGTACCCAAGAGTTTATGAAAAACAAAAATAAACTCCGGGTCAAACATGGGTCTAGTGTCAGTAACAGGTTTAAGTTGCTTAACTTTTTAAAAACCCTTTGAAAAGAAAAGTATCACGCAAGACTTCCCACACATAAACATGGAAAAGTTTTTACCTTACGCTAACCAAAACATTTGATAGGAAATCCGATGATATTATAATAGTGTCTAGGGTTTTCAAATAAATATGAAATAGCCGAAATTGTTACATTTATTAAATTCCAGCTACTAGCCACAAAAGTGGGTAATACAATCAAAACCGTTGGCACTTATTGGATTTTGGATTCCATACAATGGCAGGGCTACTGGGGTACCGCCCGTCACAGTACGTGGCCTAGATCAACGTACCGAGGATCACTCCCGACCCCCTGCAATACAAAGGCGGACCCATTCCTTACTGAACAGTTCCGAACAAGACAACCCCATGGTTGTAGCTAGCAACCACCCACATAGCCGAATATAAAGGGACTTCTAGACAGAGGTAAATCTTGCTCTCCAGTGGGTGCGACCCACGAAGCCTTGCTGCACCTCCCCTGTTTTAGCCATTCCCGGTTGATAAGGCTTGAGGCTACGATTACCTTTATAGGACATATCACTTAGAATGCTCATCGTCCTCCCGACGATGTTCTGAAAGCATTCAATCCATAAAAGTTCGTTCCGGGTTCGAACGAAACCGAAGGCATTATCTCGTTACACTCATTTTGGAATCGCCCTCAGAGTTAACGACAATAACCCTTGCACTCTGAACCACCATCTCGAATCTATAAGAACTAATTCCGTCAACTCATTACGGAATCACCCACAGAGTTATACTGACTCATAGTCCTTACACCTCGAGTCTTCACAAAGCTCCACTTTTATTCACGACCTAACGTTATTTGGAATCGATGTGGTTTTCGGATATCCAAATATGGAAACCTGATCCCGGTCTCATCGAAAAACAAAGCGTGTCTTTTAGGTCCAAGTTGTTCTAAAGGTTTAAAAAAATTCAATCACAGTATCTATATACACATAGATAGATAACTTATAAATCATAACTGATAATCAACATTATCACATAACAGGTAATCCACATTATCAATATCAAATAGATATACCATATATCACCATCACAATTGATGACCTATGTTATCATCACAATACAAATCAAACATCCATACCACACAATATCATTTATCTCATTACGGAGATCACAAAACATCCAAGACAATCAAGTTCAACCATTCATCCATAAGCAACGATTTACTCAGCATCCTATAATTAATTTAAAAAGAATTAAATTAACTATCTCCAATTCTAATTAATTTAAAATAAATTAAATTAATTACATCATCTATGATTAATTTAAAATAAATTAAATTAATTACTTCACCAATATAAATCTTGCTTACTCAATCATTTAATTGATTACAATAAATTAATCATTCATTATTAATCACCTTAATGAATCACTCTTGATTAATTATCCTTAATTACACTTACGTAATTATCCTTAATTAATTTCACAAATTAATTATTCTCAACCAAACAGAAATTAACCTTTAATTACTTTAATTAATTAATTAATCATAATTAATTACATTAATCCTTACTTAATTACATTAATTAATTACCTTTAATTGCCTATTATTGATTAATTAATCATAATTAATCAACTTTAATTACATCATTAATTATAATAATTAATGATTCCCTTTTATTAATTACCTTAAGTAATTAACTTATAATTATTAATCATCATCATAGATTAATTACATTTAGTAATTATCTAGCTTAATTACTATTTTAAACAATTTAATTATCCTTTAATTTATTATTTAATTAATCCCTTGATTAATTATTAAATAATTAACCCAAATTACCTCATACTTAAACATCTCCATTTAATTACAATCCTGTAATTATTAAACAATTACTTAACTGAGTAATTTCCAAATCATTAATTACATAAAGTAATTATTTATAAAACCCAAGTTTTTAAAATTAATTAAACTTAATTAATTAAATTAAACAATCTCATTAAACTAAATTAATTACATTAAGTAATTAATTCCTTAATTACTTTACTAAGTAATTATACTCAAACCATTCATAATTGATTATTATTAAATTAATTAATCTAATTAATTATAAAAATTAACTATATTAATAAATTATTAAATAATCCTGGTTAATGACCTTCATTAACCATTCTTTAATTATTTTATAAAGTAATTAACTTAAATTAATTACCACTTAAATTATCTTTAATCATTCATTAATTAAAGTTAATTATTAAATTAATTAACCTTAATTTAACTTAATTACATAATTATTACTATTCATCCATCATTAATTAATAATTTAATTAATGATCTTAATTATAAATTGATTAATCATTAATCAATTATTAATTTCAAGTTCAATTTATTTA
Organism: Allium cepa; assembly: GCA_030765085.1. Lineage (NCBI taxonomy): Eukaryota > Viridiplantae > Streptophyta > Magnoliopsida > Asparagales > Amaryllidaceae > Allium > Allium cepa. Next base: position 308,154,575 of record CM060944.1, on the reverse strand, counting down.
ATTAAATTAATTAATTAATCTTAATTACCTTATTAATTAATTCTAAAACATAAATCTTAATTTAATTTTCAAAAACATAACTTAATTATGTTAAAAAAATATTATTCAAAACAAGGTGCTTTTTGAACTCCTTTTAAATATTCATTTTAAATACAAGTTTAAAATAAAAGTAATTTAAACTTATCAAGGTTTGAAAATTTTAAAACTTATTTAATTTCAAAACAAAACAAAAGTTTGTCTTAAAAATGAAATCATAAAATTTGAAGCTGAATTCATTTCAAAATTTTGATAACTTAAATTTTCATTTTAATTTACAACTTCAATTTAAACCTTCTTTAAAATTTAAAACTGAAATTCAAATTTAACCTTTGAATTTCCAAATTTTAAATTAACTTCAAATCTATTCATATTTTTAAAATCTCATTATTAAAAAGTTTTCAACTATTTACCAAAATGAAATAGTTAATTAAGTTAAATTTTAAACTTAAATTTCTATTTTAAAAACTGGAATTTGAATTTCAAATCAGAAATTCAAACTTGAATTGAATTTTAAACCTAAACTTTGCTTTAAAACAAAACTACAGATTTTAAAAAACTTTAAAACCCAGATTTTAAAACACAGTTTCTATAACTGAATATTTATAGTGACCCGAGAAACCCAGTTTCTACTTCAAGTCGAAAGCCTGCCTACTTCGAGTTTTCCTCCCATCCACTTCGAGTAAAACCCCTCAACCTTCCCCTGTAACACATCCAAACCCAAAATTTCACAAGAATTTTCATCGCCGTGCATATGCACGGCGACCATCACCTCTGGCGATCATCATTGATGATACAACACTTCCAACAACCCAACAATACCCTAACATCATCACCAAGTCGAACAAAAATCAAAGAATCAATCTTCAACCCCAAATTTCAAAAACCTGGAAATTTTTTACAGGTTTCTACTCAAAACCTGTCAACTTCCATTCCAAGTCGCTCAGACCACCTGAGGTCCACCCATTCCAACTTCGAACTCCTCCACATACCTACTTCACATTCACCAAGTCCCAGAATACTCGATCAACCCTACACCTCAAACTGTCTCAATGCACAAACCCATTCAAAACTAGGGTTTAAAAATTTAAATACAAACTGCAACTATCCTACCCAATTATATCCATATTTCTGATTTTTCTAAGGATCTATGATCCTTACTCTATAACTCAGAAGAGTTTCAGAATTTCTTAATTCAAAAATCAATAGTATTTGCACAGATTTCATTCTTAGTTCAATACCAAACTGCTACTGAAACTAACCTCTAAAAATCCTACTTCTTGATTCAGAAAATCAAGTTATGGTAAGTACTTTAATTTATGAATCTGAAGCATGATATCAATATGGTTGAGTTTTGATAAAAAATCAATCATGCAAAGTTTTACCTGTGTTAACAGGGACAATACAGTTTATATCTATTTTTCTTTTACGCTTACTTAAACTTTTAAAAGTTAACTTAAGATATTTAATAACCTTACTTATAAATCTAATCATACCAGAAATTAAAGTTAGAAGAAAAGGTTTTAATAAAAATTGTCTAGAAATTCAAGAAAACAGATCAAGTAATAAAACAACAGCATACACACTTTACTTTCCATTTAAACACAGCAATACTAATATATATCAACAATCTAGCATGCAATCCTATTTTAATGTTACCCACCTTTTTACCAATGCAGAGCTCAGTTGTTCATTTGAAATTTTGCAGAAGACATAAAAATGCAAGCTTGACCCTTTTATACTTCATGTTGAATTTGATATGCAGTTTTGCCTATGTTCCCTGACTCAAATGCTGGCATGCAGATGTTTTCATGTTTTCAAATCCATTCCAGGACTTAAAAACAGAATGCAGAAAACAGTGCAGGCTTCACTTTGCTTTTGACGAAGTGGGATATGCAAGTTTGCTTATAGATTTTTTTATATGCAGGGTTTTGATGTTGAAGAGGAGGAATATGCAGATTTGCTTGAATTTGAGGTATGCAGATTTGATCTTTGATGAATTTGATTTTAGAAGTTTGAAGATTTCTTTGATTAAGGAAAAATAAAATGCAATATGAATGAAGATGTAAACTAAACAAATGTTTTTCAGATTTATGAAAGCAAAGAAAAATAAAAACTAAAATTAACACTTGTCAATTTTTACAACACTTGTCAAATTGTATATTAGTTTTTAGACACGTGTCTCTTTAAAATAATTAGTACTAATTACAAATTAATGTATATGTTAGCTTAAATTTAAGTTGTTAGTTTATATTAAAATATGTGTATGAATTTATAAATGAAAACAAACCATGTTTACAAAACTTACACAAATAAATATTAAAACAATTAAAAAATTTAAAATTTATACTTTTGAACTTAGATTCAACTAAATTCAAGAATCAATTATTTTCAAATCAAGTTATAAATATAAATTCAATTTGAAATACCAATTTAAATATTTACTGAAGAAGATTATTAAATTTATTTGAATAATTATTAACAGAATATCAATATTAATTTAATTTTAAACTACAGATTATTAAATTGATATTGTTAAAAATTCCGGGATATTACAATTACAATTAATCTTTTCATTAAATTTTAGATTCAAATCAATTTATAAAGCTTTATTTCCATTCTTATTATTCACTAATCATCCTATTATGAAGTATATTTACGTTATTCCCCATTATTCCTTAATTTATACAAATCTATCCTTTAATTAGAATAATTTCTATTGATTACCCATTTAAATTTACTAGACTTTATTACTTTACATACTTCTCGTATAAATTTCATAATTAACCATAATTATTAAAGTAACGCTTAATAAATATGACCCTATAATTACTCAAATTCTAATTATTTCATTTTCTATTAGTGTAACATTCATTTATTTTATTATCACTTAATACAAATTTTAATTCCAATAACAAATAAGCAGGTAATTTATAATATATGTTACAGATTTTGAATTAATCACTATTCATTATTATTGACTTAAATTTAGCATTACTTGCATTGCATTAACCTTTACTTAAAATCCCTATCAAATTGCAATTAATATTCTAAATAAATACATTTACTCCTTTCGTTATTTATTAATTGTCACAAAGATACGTTTATTAATTTCAACAACATTGTAATTCTAATTGCCTACATTGATTGTATACGTTTTCCATTATTATAATTTATTTGAATTCTATTCAACTTTCCATCTTATGCATATAGTTAACCTTTCTATTGATTTTATCTTCAAAATTTTCAGTTATTTTCTTAACTTACAAAAGGCAATGATTAATTACATTTAATCGCTATTAATTAAATGCATTGATAACAAACAATAGTTGTCACCATTTTACAATTTATAACATTTGTAATTTATTCTATACAACAATTATTACCTATCAATATTATTTTGCCCCTAAATACAAAACTTGCAATTGTTCTTATTATCATATTCCATTTACTGTTAACAATGTTTGTTACATTAAATCGGTTTAATTTTTTCCTTAAGTCTCTCATATTTCAATTTATATACAGTTAAAATTCTTTTCACTACTTAAAATCATTTGAATTTACTTCGAATTACTATAAGTAGGTTTTAATTTATTTTATATTTTTTTCTACTAAATTTAATTACAAACTTATTAATTTAACCAAATTAAATCCATGAAATTTACGGGTCGTTACAAATTTTCTGAAAATTTTGGGAGTTAGAAAAAAATTTGGGAAAACTTTTGTTAGCAACAAAACGATTTCAAATTGAAAATTGAAATAAATTAGTGGACGAAACTAATTTAAAATAATGATATGAATCTGTTATAATTGGAAGATAAAATTCAATATTCAGAGTTGAAGATAAATTGAATTCATATGGAAATGAGAAAACTAATTTGAATAGAAGTAGATATGAAAACTTCTGTAAGGAAATGTATAAAATGATTTTAAAAGCTATGATTGGATATTATTGCTAAGTAGGATATGTAGGTATTATAAAGGGAAAGGAAAATTGGTTTTGATTTCAGGAGATAATTTGAATTACCCGACTAAAAAGGTATTTGTTTAAATTTTTGTGTGAAATTTGATTGGGTTTTGATCTAGCCACTTGGCTTTTTGTTTTCTTTTGGAATTTGGGAGCCCATAGAGGCATTTTGTAGTTGTACCGAGCTAGCCGCGCAAAGGAGATGCTGGTGAAGTTTTTCGAAAATTTAGGGAGTTAGAAAAATTTTGAGAAAATTTTGATAATTCAAAATTTGGTTTTAAATTGAAATTTGAATGATTGAGCAAATAGTATTGTTTGAAAACTATGGGAGAATTTTGGAAAGTTAGTAAGGTTGATGATGTTCTTATTAAAAGATGATCTTGGGTATTGTTAAAAACTATCTGGTTTGGGTAGTTGTTGAAACCAGATTGATTAGGAAAATAGTAACGGGTTGTGGACCATTCTTCTTAACTAGTAATTTCGGGGACGAAATTCTTTTCAGGGGGAGGAATGTGACGACCCGGAATTTTTGAGCATTTGAAATTGGAATATTCAATTGATTTTAAATATTTAAAGGTTAATTTTTAACTTGGATTCAAATATCACCATTTATTTGATAATTAAATTATCGAATTAAATAATTTAAAGTTGGGTAAAATGTTGAACCTGGAGTTTTAGCGTGTGAAAAATAATTTGAAGGCTTGTAAAATTCATATTAATAATACTGAGGATACCAAAAGTTTTAAATTTGATTTTAAAGGTGATTTGTTCAGTTTTAAAAATATATCGTTTAAATCGATATTTAAAAATAGCCTTCCGAGGCGCAGTCTCGGAATTCGACGAAACCAGTTCCATTGGATCCGTAATATTGTATTATTATCGGATTTCAATTTTCGTAATGTTTGGAGTTGTTGTGGGAGCGTACGATATGTAAACGCGTTGAAATTTATATCAAAATTCAATATAATAACTGATCCAGAAAAGTATCTTCTCCATACGATCGAATTAGGACTCGAAACCTTTTCCAATGCGTTCGGAATAGGGGTATAACATTATAAACGCCTATCGGCATGCCTCGGTAGAAATTCGGAATTGTAAGTTGCATTTATCGAGACGATTTGAATTTAATTTAAAAATATATTTATATCCTGGTTACCGTCAGCTGAAATTATTTCACTTCACAACTTTTTCCTTTTGTTTAAAGACCACTATAGCTAGGCAAAGCTTCTCATGTAAGGTATCTTCCTCCTTTTATATTATCCGCTAATCGTCTTCGCTCCTCAAATAAAATCAAAAAAAAAATCAACGTTCAAAACAAAATGACCGAGCCTTCATCCGTACCTTCTTCGATTCCCTCTCTTCTTTCACTTTCAATCGCGAGAAGGGAAAGAAAAAAAGATTTTAAGCTCATATCAATTCAACATAATGAAAAAAGGGAGAGGTACGGCATCGCGAGTTCGGCTCGAACTCGAGCTTGAGAAAATGGGGACGCTCGCAATATTGAAGTCGCGTTCGAATAAGGGAAGCAACGGCGACATCGGCGTCTAGGGTTTTCGCTGGAGTCGCATTCAATTAAAGTCATGGCCGACGCGTCAGGGGGGAGCTGCGTGTGTGGGTAGTTGGGAAGAAGTAGGGCTCGCAGCAGGCGATGTCATCGGCGGCCAGTGTCGCGCACTCGCATGGGGTGCGCATGGCTATGGGCTTGTGTTCGAGCTTGGTGATTTCACAGTAAGGTGCTTTTTTATGATAATTTATTTATTAAATTTATATATTTATATATAACAGTAATATACATATATTTTGCAGTAAAGAAATTTCTGTCCTTGTTTGGATTGAAAGAAATTAAATATATTATTTAATAATAGGAAATTGGTTTGAAAGAGAAAAATCTTATATATGTTTAAAATTAAATCACTAAGTTAATTTGAATCGTTAATAATTAAATTTAGTAAATGGAAGAATTAGTTGTTCGATTTGTTTCGAATATTAATAAATTATATAATTGTTTGATACAAGGTCTAAAATTGAGAAACAAGTCATATTGGAAATGGATTGCGAAACGAAGGCGCAAAGATGAGCTCTTCTCACTCATTCAAGTTTTTTTGAATTAATTTTAAATAGTTAAATTTAAAATTGATTAACTGTGTGCTTGGATGATTAATTTATTATCAGTTATATAAGTTTAGACCCTATGCCATGCATAATAGTGGGTGATATTATATATTAAACCCATATACCCCGATATTCCACCTCGAAGAGGAATTGGTATTAAATATGTATTTGGAGTGATTGATTTCCCGCATTATATAGCGGATGAGACCATATGTGTCGCATAATAGTGGATGATATTATATTAATCCCATATACTACGATATTCCACCTCGAAGTAGAATTGGTATTGTGCTAACATCTGTCGATGTAGGGAAACAGGTTGGAGGGATCCAACTGGATTCCTCAAAATTATTTAGACTGTTTAATATTCTGTGTTATGAATATTTGATATTCTGTGATGAATTTTATTGAAAATTGGAATATTGAATTGGATTTTTGGAAAAAAAATATAAGAGTAAATTTTGGAAGTGAAATAATTATAGAATAAAAATAAGAATGAATTGGAAAGAAATAAAAGTGATTTTTAAAAAACCGAAGTTAAATTGTAAAGTAGAGATTTAAAACAAATAAAGTTTTTAAATTTAAATTGTTTTAACAACTTGAATGTTAAAGTGCATTTTTAAATTGATTTGAATTTAAAAATGAATTTGGTTTTAAATTCCTTTAAACTTCTTTTATAAATGAGTAATTAATTTATTTAATGAAGTAAATAAAAAGGTAGTTAATTACTGGTTGAGATAAATCAAGAGTGATTAATATTTGTGGTTTAATTAATGATTAATTACTTAATGTAATTAATTTAGATTGGGATAAAGTAAAATTTAATTAGGAATCATTAATTTATATAATTAATGATGTAGTTAAAGGTTGGTTAATTAAGATTAATTAATCAATAATAAGTGATTTATGAGAACTTAATTAATATAAGTAATTAAGGATTAATGTAATTAATTATAGTTAATTAAATTGTGAAGTAATTACTGATTTTGGTTAAGAATAATTAATTTGTGTTATTAATTAAAGATAATTACTTGAATGTAACTGAAAGATAATTAATCCAGGGTGATTAATGAAGATGGATAATTATGGGATGATTAATTAATTGATTTGAAATTAATTAATGTCAAGTGAAGGAATCTAAGTGATTGAGGTTAGTAATTCAATTAGAAGTGATTAAATTTATTTGGAAGTGATCAAGTTTTGCTTATGGATGATTGAATGGTATGGGATGCCTTGAATGAGTTGATATCTCTGATATGAAATGTTTTGTAGTATCATATGTTTGGAAGGACAGGATATTGTGGTTATCTATCACTGATGAATTATTGTGAAAGGGACATCCTGTATTTAAAGTTTGAAGTGTATTTCACTTGGATAACTTGGGATAGGATGACATGAGACTCGAAGAGACCGGGGTCGGGTATTAGAAAATACCCGAAACCACTTCGAATTTTTACAGATTGATATGTGAAATCAATAGGCTGGAATGAAATGATTTAAGTTAATTGGATTATTTGATCTAAATTTTGGTACTTGGAAAAGTGATGTGTGAAATAAGTGATGTCTATAACAAATTGTGAATCTGTAAATTAATACGAGTTACCCCAGGTTTTATATAAGTTGTATGCTTTGTATTCCATGTTAGATGGGTTTACTCACGCTGGTTTCCAGCCTGACCCGGGTGTTACTTTGATGTAATGCTCGGGTCAGACCGAGTATTACAGATTTTCAAGTAAGGACGTTCTGGAGCTCAGGAAGCGAGCTGGATGGCAAGAACGTATGAAGTGTCTCCGTGGTATTATATTGTTGTATATCTAAGACATGATGATTATGTATATCCAATGTCTGTATATATATGTGTAACTCTGATCTATTATAAATGTATTTGACAGATACAAAATTCCTTTGTAAACTGTTATTATTTGATATTATATTTTGATCCGCTGCAAATGTGAGGATCCTTATTGTGTTTCTTCTTCTTCTATCTCTTTCTTCTTTCCCTAAGTATCTGGGATTTTCAGGATAGAAAATTCCGGGTTGTTACAGTCAACCCCCTACGAACTAGCCCTGCCACCCTCTACTCGCTGCCGAGGTCCGACCAACCCCAAATGCCGTCGGCCACCGCACCCCTTCAAACCCTAATCGAATTAACGCCATTGATCAGACCATCAATTCGATGAATGAACCAATCTGATGCACTGCACTTTTCCCTCTCTTTGCAACGGTGACCTTGATTTTACGATCAGACGTTGTTCATCAGGAAGCGATGAATGGCCGAGAATTCTTTGATGATAACTAATCAAACAATGAATCAAAACGGAAGACAAATTGCAGTTCTAATATGCATTCATCGAGAGCTTCGAATCCATATAAAATTTTATATACTTTATGGAGTTTGAAATTTTGATTTGAATTTGATATTGGAATTGGACAGTGAAATTAAGGGTTTGTCTGCCACAGAGAAAGAGGAGCAAGAGAAATTTCTATACGTACAGAAATGAGAAATAGTAAGGCTGCTAGGATTTATGACCTGATATATATAGGCTGAACAGAACAGAATAGATTGGGCTTGATTGGTTTGGAAAACTGAACTACATATGGCCCGAAAAGCTCGTTTCGACTCCGGAACGAAATTGGTCCAACTCATATATCAAAATAGATGTTTTCAAATATTTTAAACGCAATGGAACAGGTTCCAAGTCTAAATTCCATTGTATGAAGAAGTTAAGTTAAAATCATTTTGTTCCAAATTGATTTCAATTGATTTCAATTTAATTGATTTCTGGGTGTTTCGAGTCCGTATGATCAAACGACAAGTCCAATCGTTACGAAACTTGAAAAACTACAATAATTCACCGTTACGGATCCGATGAAACTAGTTTCGTCGAAATCCGAGTCAGTGGCCAAAATGGCTATTTTCCAACTATTAAATTAAATTAATAATTAATTAATTAAATCACTTTTTCAGTTTAAATTTTATTATTTATCATTTTTGGTTCCTTAATTATTTACAATAACTTAAACAATTTTAGATGTCAAATTTAAAGTTGATTAACTCGTCAATTTTAGTGTTATTCTCCAATTTCGTTAAACTCGAAAATTATAAATTAAAACTCCAAAATCCATTTATTAAATTTTTAAACCTTGTTATTCGATTCTGTATTACAATAAGAATATAACTAACATTTTTTTAAATTTTGGTTCTTAATATTCTCCCATTTTAACTTAATTTCAACTAACGTACTATTTAATTACCTTTAATTGTAAATTTGATTTCCAATTTTATTTAACACACTAAATAAATAAATAACATATATTAGTTGTCACCTATTTACTTTTAATTACATTTTTCAGTTTATTACTTACCAACATTGGTTATAATTCCATATATAACACTAATTTTATTTAATTACCATTAACACTGTATTATTTCATTAATTGATTCAATACTTACATTAGTTTTTCTTACATTTCATTTATAAGCAAATTATAATATTTCCACTATTTCAATTAATTTGAATCCCATTCAAGTTATTAGTTATTCACTTACATTCATACTGTTGCAATTCGTTCTAGTTATTATTTTTATTAATAATTCACAAATTTATATTTTCTTCAATATTAAATTTCAAAAATCCTATTAAATTAACAATTTTAATTATTGAAAATTAACGGGTCATTACATATTGATTAAATTCCAGCATAATAGGTTTACAATTATGTCCGAAGGTTCCTATTGGAGAATGGATTTCCATACAAATGACCAGGTGAAGGGCCTACCATCTGATAGTACATCTCTAAAGGAATGTATCGACGACCATCACAAAGGATCTTCTACCAACACAAGACCGACATATCTCTGTAACTAGATATTGCCGAATATATCATCCCTCGATCATTACAGACTTTTATCTGAGAGCTCTCTTCACATACATCCACATTAATTCACGTCTCGAACGTCATAGCAGGATGAAGTACATCTAGAAGGGAATGATCATACACTAGTTGGGAATGACCCACTTAGCCTTGCCACATCTAACCCTGTTTCGGTCATTTCCGTTTGATGAGGCTCGAGGCGACGATTACATTTTCACATAGCATATCTTCTTTCACTTCGAATGCCACATTGCCATTCCATATTCACATGGCTGATTTCTACAAATGTATAACTTCCTGAGCTCGTATGTCTCGAGAAAGGGTGTTAAGTAAGAGAAGGTGTCTTCTCCGCCACCGACTGATATACATCTATAGAGACCACTCATTGTGATTTAGAATGCAAGGTCAGACACTCATCCATACAAGTCGTTCTAGGACTAAATGAAACTGATGGTACTTTTCTTGGCCATTGCTAGGTGAGAAGTCCTTGTGGTTTTGAGATTTTTCATAAAAAAGAAACCACTGCTGCAATAGAGTGAATCGGGGTTTTATCCCTAATTAATAAACAAGTAGTCCCTCATTATTATTCGTCTCAATATCTCTGTCTTCAAACATCTTCAATCTTCGAACACGTAAATTGGTTCAAAGCGGTTTTCGAATAGGAATCACCTAAATTCGACCCCGGTGCCTTCAGAATCCAATCATCGATAAAAACGATGTAATTAGGTGATTGTTTTTCGATTCATTCAATTTTCTTTACCAAAATATCTTTGAGAGGCATACTGTTAACCCTATCTCGGTTACGACTCAGCAGGTCTAGTACGTGGAGATGGCGCCGACTCAAGAGATGCCGACTCAGAAGAGTTGCCGACCTAACAACCCAAAGACTTTGCCGACCTAACCAATTAACAAGGTGGCCGACTTAGTTCGGTGCCGACCTAATTAGTTAAGAAACGCGCCGATCCAATGCTTTCCCATAGATACCGACCTAAGGCATGAAGAAATACCGACCTAAGGCATGAAGAAATTCCGACCTAAGGCTTGAAGGGATGCCGGTCTAACGAGGCTATGCCGACCTAAGGAAAGTTCCGACCTAGTATGGAAGCCGACCTAGTGTATGCTCCGATCTAGCAACTCGAGGACTTTACCGACTTATAGTAAGTCGTAACCGATCTAAGGGTGTAAAGGATGGAGTAGCGGGGCAGTTTAGCATGTGACATACTAACTCGGTAGCGACCTAGCTTGTTTCCATTAAGTCGTAGGGCTTGACTCGTTAGATCGGCGAAGGGATAAGATAAGTCGGTCGCGACCTAGCTTGACCCGGTAACGACTTTGGACTTGTGCAAATTCAGCGAAGAAGGATCAACACAGCTTGACCATATCAGAGCTCCTATAAGCCGGCTGCGACTTAACTGGGTCGGTGAGGAGTTAAGACCGAGCCTAATCTTTGCCTATAAATACCACCCTACCTTCAACATGAAGGGGACCTTTGGGGGCTCATTCTCTTCAAGCGCCATTACTCTGCCGAATTCCAGACGACTTCAAAGCTTTTTAGATCCAACAAACTTCTAAAGGAACTCCATGAAGGAATCATCCACATTCACCATGGATTTGAAGATGATTGTCAACATCAAAGCTTGAGCTACTTGTTTCACATATCCTATCACTTGAAGTGTGTTGTAATTGAAAGATCTTGTAAAGAATTGTAATCAAACTAGTGATAAAAAGATTAAAGTGGACGTAGGCTGGATTATAAGCCGAACCACTATAAATACTGTGTCTCTTACTGTTTTTCTACATACTTTCTGCTTATTTCTGTTTCCCGTACAAACGGGTGGTGCTTTCACAATCGCATCTTATACACCAGGGTGTTAGCGTTTAAATTTTTTCGTTAACACATACATTTTCAAAATATTCTTTTAGCGAATACAGAATCATTTAAACCTCTATTTGAATATTTCTCAAATCATTTTTAAGAGTATCTTTTGAGAAAATAGAATTATAGAAATCATTCGACTTTTATTCAATATCAACTTCTGTATTCAACAAGTGCTATGGGCAGAATAACGGTGAGATCACCTTTTAAATTCAACAAATAGGACAAGTTTCCTCTTTGGATTTTAATAGTGAGTATAAGAAGATTATTTCTATAAAATCCATGTCGAGCATCTAAGTTTTCCTTTCGATATGTTCCACCCCTCGCCCAAAAGAGAAAACTGAGGCCAGGTAAGTTTAGGGCACTGGTTGCTCCATCCCTAACCTTAGGTACACACCTTATTCTCACTTTTAGATCTCACAGGCAGGACAAATGTACTAGTCATTTCCGCATACTCATTTTTTCTTTTTAAACCACTTAACTATTTCTTTAACCATTTTGAAATAATGTTAAATTGTTCAAATTTCTTTTAAATTTCTTTATTATTTACTTAAAAACATTTACATAAGACTTGGAAAATAATTGTTTAGTTCTAACCTTTATTTCAAAAGTTATTGAAAAGCGTTGCGAAAAGTGTTGCAAATAATGTTACAAAAAGTGCATTAAAAGCTATATTCTTCAAAATGACTTTTATATCATTTAAAAAATCATCTTTTCAACTTAAATCACTTTTAAAATATTTTAAAAGATTTTAAAATTTTATTTCATATTTTTAAAACATTAATTTTATTAAATTGCAACTTTAGTCATTTATTGCAAAATCTGGATTTTTCTTGAAATATGATTTTGTCATATTTCAAAGTACACAAGATGAAATGTTGAATATCATTTTTATATGAAATATATGATATATAGATTTGAAAAATTCTTACTTCGAAGAATTCCGAACTATATTCCACTTCGTATGTTCATTTGAACTTTGGACGCGAAAACACGAACTACCATTACGCGACGCATCAAATTTTAGGCATATTTTGAGATTCATATCCAAACTTTGTCGAGACAAGTTTACTTAGGAATCATTTCTAAAGCATATTCAAACATTTTTCGAAGTTATAAATGATTCCATATCACATTTCATTTGTAACAACCAGCCTTTTTGGACAGTTTAAGTTGACGATAAACCACACATGTCAGACTCAAAACATACAAAAGGATAGATTTTTATTGGGGATAAATAAGAAAAAGCAGAGAAAGGAAAAAACAAATACAGAATCTCGCAGTGGAATGACAGAATATAATAATCAAATAACAGTTCATGAAGCTATTTACAAATAAATTTATTATTCTCTTACAACACAAAATCAGAGTTGCAGAAATAAGAACAAATAAATAAATGCAGCGGAACAACATGATGCAGTGGAATACATGAAATAAGTAATAACAGTACAGAATATTCGTCTGCATACTCCAGAAAGCAATCTTCAATAAACTGAAAAGCTCAGACTGACCCGAGCGAGTTGAAAAGATAAAACACTCGAGTCAGAACTAAAAGATCTTATGTAAGTTAAATCAACAGTAAATAAACATGAGTCTAATGACATTAGAGATGTTTACACGATTTGACATCTCCTATCCAATGGATAAAATGAGTGTAATAACTTAAGAGATGTTCGAGATTACCATCTCCTAAGGATCCATTAAACTATCTACTATGTAGTACAATACGCTATTATAATATGTCTACAGTACAGTAAAATATTAAAATAGCGTCAAGGCGCTATCCATATCCCCCTTAACACATTTTATATAATGTCGTAGTCTATACAGATATTGTAAACTCCACCTGCAGGTGGGCAATCAGGGAGCACTCCATAGGTACAATACAAAACACACCCGTAGAAGGCGTGAAAGGACATGTGAACACGACACTCGAGGCAATGCCAGGGTAGATATACTAATTGCAGATCTAGACTGGTGGTAACGCATAGCAGCTACTGCCGTCCACCTTGGAACACAAGCCCATAATCAAAATCGAGGGGTGACCACTAAATCATCACCAAGTCATAATATGGTATCGAAGAATGTGTCTGATTGGAGGTGAGACCTCACTTGGCCCGGTGTGGCTTCTGTTTTAGGCATATCTAAGCTGATTCACGGGAGTCGGGGTCACGTAAATACCTCATACAGAATCGTTTACCAAACCATCCTACTTCATTTCTAGAATCTCCACCATGTACATAGTTGTTAAAGTGGTTTTCGGTATTATCAAAGAGTATGACAATATCCGAGCCCGGTCTCTTTAAAAACCAAATGCTTATTTCACACCGGATGGTTCCTTTACATTTCAAAAGTCAATTCATACTTAATATCAAAATATCATATTTGATTTCAAACCATATCACTTTCGAAATCATATTCACTTTCGAAATCATATTTACTCAAATATATCATTTCATAAAAAGGTATCAATTCCAAATTCCAACTAAAGTTGTATCATAATCAAGGATTTAAATATAAATACATCAATTTAACACAGTTTGCAATTTTAGAAATCGTTTAGATAATCATAAATAGTTTAATCGTTTAAAATAGTTTAAATAAAAATAAATAGTTTTAAATAGTAAAATAGTTTAAATAGATTTAAATTTGATTTAACTAGAGTTAAATTGGTTTAAATAGAACAAAGATAGATTAAGTAGATTTAGTTAGGTTTAAAATGTATAAATAGATTAGTAATAGATTTAATAGATTTAAATTATATTATGTAGATTTTTAAATAGATTAAATAAATTTAAAATAGATTTAATAGATTTAAATTACATTAAATAGATTTAAGATAGATTAAATAAATTTAATTAGTTTCAAATAGGTAAAATAGACTAAATTGGATCAAATAGATTATGATAGATTAAATAAATTAAAATAGTTTTAAATTGATTAAAATAATTTAAATTAATTTAAAATAGATTTCAAAGTTATATTCAAACAATGTTAATAACTCAATTCCGAAAATTCATTTATATTCGACACTTCAACCTTGAAATTCCAATTTAAATCCTTTGAACAATTCATTAAATCAATTCCAATTTCAACATTAATTCTTGGACTTTCGAAAATAATTTAGTTTATAAAAATCAATTTCTATTTCAAAATACAATTAACTGAATTCAAAAATTTAAAGATTCAAGAATCTCTTAATATAACCAATTTTCTACCCTAGGGTCAAGTGATACAGATATTATCATTTCAATCCGCAATTTAAATTTAAATTTTTACGGTTATATATCATTTCAAACCATAGTCCTGAATCAAATAAAATCCATAAAGTCGATCAAGTCTATCATTTCAACCCATAACGATTTTTCGCTAATCTATAGATCATTCGGGTATGTATCATTTCAACCCATAAGGGACTTGCATGTTATAACTATAAAAAAATAGAGCATCCGGTCATCCAATATCAACAATCAAGCTTCCATCACGATCGTCATCCAAATAAATTCATAAACATCAATAGATAACTGATAGTTAATAACAGGTATTAAATTGATAGTTTAATTCAATATTAAATTAAACGATGATTAAATGCAACAAAAGTCAAATTTAACCAGAATGACAATTTAAACATACCAAACATCAATCAACAATCTCAAATCACATCATAAATTTAATTTAACTAATATAAGAAAATCTAGCACTTGTGAGTGGGTCAAGCATGCACCTTTGATTTTAAATCGAATTAACATCCAAATTAGGGCCCAAAATTCAACAGTCTCAAACTTAATCCAAACTAGCATCAAAAGGTTCAGAATTTCAACACGATCCCAGCGGAACAAAACACGCGCGAATCCAAGTTCATATGCAAAAGATATGTGATTTAGATCAATTGGAATGCAATTTATAAAATAATTAAGAAAATAATATAATGGTTGCCACGTCACCTGAGACTACGAACCCAACCTGCTCGCTCGAACCCGAACCTCATCGCTTGTATATGATAGCAGCCACCTTATTTGCAATGTTCGTTGTCACCACGATGCTCGAACCTCCGATAGGCAACGCCACTGGCTTCAATGCCTCAGGCCGACCTTCCCTAGGCTCATGAGACGTCACGCAACCCCTTAGCCCACCACCGTCACCGCTAGCTAGGTCAGGAATTCCTTGCGATTCTGTTCGCCTCCGACCACCATAAACCCCTTGGATCGACATGCCTTGGCCCCCCTACACGCCAGTGCCACCCGATTGCCTCCTTTGTCCCAAATCCACCATCAATCCACAAAACCACGTACGAATGGCAGGGAATAAATGACTTATTTCAGGCCAAACGGTTATTCAAATCGGAAAAAAATCATAAATTTGGGTTGCGCTCGTTAAGATCTTTGAATCGGTAGATATGGTTCGGAGGGGTTTGATTTTTGATTTAATTTTGATTTGCAATTTGAATTTAGAATTGGTTTTGGTTTGTCTTCCATTGGGAAGAGAGAAATAGATAGAATTGTACGTATAGAAAATACAATAAGAAGTAGTCAGGGTTTATAACGGGCTATATATAGGCACATCAGAAATAGAAATGAACGGACTAGATTGATTTGAAAGTTGAACAATAAATGACCTGAAAGCCCGTTTCGTTCCCAAAACGAAAATGGATCATCCCATACATCAAGATAGATGTTTTCGATATTTTTAAATACAATGGAACATGTTTCAAGTCCTAATTCTATCATATAAATAAGTTAGCTTAAAATCATCTTATTTCAAATTGATTTCAATTGAATTTAATCAAATCTATTTTCACGCATCTCGATCTGTACGATCAAATGACAAGTTCGATCGTCATGAAACTTGAGACCTTACAATAACTCACTGTTACGAATCTAATGAACTGGGTTCATCGAAATCCGAGACAGTATCCAAAATGGCTATTTTGATGTTAATTGAATAAATCAATATTAAATTAATTAATCACTTTTTAATTCAATATTTATAACTAACAAATTTTGTCATTTTTGACTACTTAGATATTTATAATAACTTAAAACAAGTTTACCTAAAATTTTAGTGTCAATTATTTTCCAAAATACAAAGTTCGGTTTCAACTGCAATAAATCCAATTAATTAAAATTTAATTCCAATATATTTATTTAATTAGATTTCTTTTTATTTAATCAATCATTATTCTATAGACATGATTAATACTGTTTTATATTTCATTACATTAATATACTCTAATTTCCATCTTTTATTTGTATTAACAATTATATTTCCATTATAGTGAATTTTTGTCAATTTTATTATAATATAAAATCTCAATAAATTAATTTGTATTTGTTTCACTCTTTTTATTACATCAATTATTGTCTTGTAAATATAATTAACATTTCCATACATTTTATTGCATTCACATTTTACAATTACCATCTTTACTCATATCTAAAGTAACATTTAATTACATTTAATGGAAATTGATTTTAAATTTAATTCAACAGATTAAATAAATTGGTAACAAATAACAATTATCACCATTTATACATTTAATAACATTTGTACGTTTGTTATCTACACACAAATGCTATAGTTATTTACACAACATTCATTTTTCTCAATTTACAATTTATTACATACAATTTAATTAATACAACACTTAAATTATCAATTTTTTTAATCCAATTATCAATTAATACATATATTACTATAGTTTATTTACAATCTACATCAATTGTAACTCTTTAATCACTTAAATCGAATTTACATTTACAGCAGTTATCAATTACCTTAATTAATACTTTTACATATCATTCCAATTATATTATTATTGAACCACAAATGTTTATTTCTTCCAACATTAAATCACAAAATCTTATTAAATTAACTACTTTTAATTACCGAAATTTATAGGTCGTTACATCATTTCTTTTGAAAAGTGATTTCCATGTGATTATATGTCGTGTAAATCAGTGACTTGTTTCAACATATATATTCAATATACAATTAATGAACATCCAAAACAATATTTATAACCATTTTAACATATCATAACATGTCATATGAACTTCCAAATCAATTTAACAACTTTTTTATTACAATGTCACATGATTGACATTTATATACATATTTGATTGCTAACTTTTGCAAATTACTTAAAGGTGGTTGCTTTCTTTCAAACACTTATCAAACATCATTATTAACGTCCAAACAACATTTATAACTTGCAAAACACCATATAAACATTTTCTACCTAACAATTTATAGTTCTCACCTTTTATTGCTTTTAAACTAGTTTTATGCTTTTCTAAATTTGCTAAACTTTCTCATACTTTCCTTAGGAGGCCACGACCAAGCTTGAAGGGGGAGATGTGCTCGGCCAAATGGGGAAGGGGGACGTGAGCAATAAGAGGGGGGAGGAGGAGTTTTGAATTGGTTCGAACGGAGTTTTGTTGATATATTCCTTTGTTGTATTTTGGAGAATATTTTGGCATTATTTAATTATGGAAAGAAGCCATTAAAGGATGTAAGAGAGCTTAAGAAAGTAGAAAAGAAATGGTGTACAAGTAAGAAGAAGATGATGGGTATCTATAGAAAATATTTGAGAATAAAATATGGATTTGTGTTTTTACTTAAATTACCAACATTAAGTGTAACGACCCAAAATTTTGGCACCTGAAAATCCCAGATAGTTATGAGAAAGAAGAAAGAGATAGAAGAAGAACAATTGAAACACCAAATATCTCACAAGACGCAGCGGATAAAATATAATAAATAATAACAGTTTACAAAAGAATATTATAACTGTCGGTTACATTTAATATACATCAGAGTATTCAAATAATATACAGTCACTGAATATTTATAGTTATTCTGTCTCAGATAACAATAGTATAAATACAGCGGATATATTCTATACGATATTGCCATCCTGCTCACCTCCTGAGCTCCAGAACGTTCCTACCTGAAAATCTGTAATACTCGGTCTGACCCGAGCATTACATCAAAGTAACACCCGGGTCAGGCTGGAAACCAGCGTGAGTAAACCCAACTAATCATGGAATACCCAAACAACAACTTATATAAACCCGGGTAACATATATCAATTTAATCAATTCACAATTTACTATAGACAACACTTATTTCACATATCAATTTCTAAGTATCAAACTTAGTTAAAATAATCCAATTCTCCTAACTCATTTCATTCCAGCCTATTGATTTCATAAATCAATATATAAAAGAAATTTGAAGTGGTTTCGGGTATTTCCTAATACCCGAACCCGGTCTCTTCGAGTCTCACGCCATCCTAACCCAAATTATCCAAATGGAATACACAACATTTCATCAGAGATATCAACTCGTTCAAAACATCCAATACCATTCAATCATCCATAAGCAAAGCTTAATCACACAAATCAATTCAATTGATTTTAATTGAATTTCTAACCTCAATCACTTAGATTCCTTCATTTACATTAATTAATTCTAAATCAATTAATTAATCAATCCTTCCTTATTCATCCTAATTAATCACCCTAGATTAATTATCTTTCAATTACATTCAAGTAATTAACTTCAATTAATTTCTCGATATTGATTCTTCTTAACCAAAATCAATAAGTTATCTTAATTACTTATATTAATTACTTCTCATATGTCACTATTGAATAATTAATCTTAATTAATCAACCTTTAATTACATCATTAATTATATGAATTAATGATTTCTAATTGTATTTTAATTTATTCTAATCTAATTTAATTACTTTAATTAAACCACAATATTAATCTCTTGATTAATTACACGAGTAATCATCTTTTATTATTACCTTAAGTAATCGCTTATCAAACCATCCATTGATTATTCTGGATTAATTTACTTAATAAATTAACTTAAACTTTAATTAATTAATAAATTCAAACCTTTGTTTACTAAATTAATCGCCCCAAATCATTAATTGACTGAGTTAATTAATTATCCATTTTAATTACCCTACTAATTTAATGAATCACAAATCATTAAATTCTTATTAACATTAAAATGGAAACAATTCATTTTTATGATTTAATTTGTAAACAACTTAAACCCCAATATATCGAGTCAAACCACAATTAACTCGAGAATCATCCAAAATCATAATCACCAGAACATCAATTCACAGTGCATATCAAATTAATTCAATCATACAACCCAATATTTAAATTTAACTATTTAAATTTAAATAGAAATACCACAGAGTGAGATTTACTCACCTTAGATTTTGCAAATCCAAATCCAATCTCGAATAATTTTCTCCGCAATTGGACCTTGTAAAAGCATTAGATGATTTTATTAATATTCCAATTGATCGAACAATCAATTATTATTTATTTCAATCCAAACCTAAAATTTTAGTTTTAAATTAATTTTCCTTTTGATAAAACATTTTTATCAACTAAGTAGCTAAATATGCTTATTAAATAAATAAATAACCCTAAAGACATATATATATATATATATATATATATATATATTTATATACCTGGTTGGTTTTTAAACAAAAATGTGAATTTGTAGTTTTATTTCCCTTCGAAATTAGTTATAGAAACAGAACTTCACCTTATTGTAAATATTTTTTTTTTCTGTAACTAAACAAACAGGATTTGCTTTACTATATAACCATATACATATACATAAATTAATAAAGCATAAAGAAAATATGCTCACCTCGACACTGAGCAACCGTCGCCTTTCCCAGACACGACCGAAACCAAGTAACGAAAACCGTGATTACACCATTGCCTTCACTCGAGAAGCACTGCCTTCCTCCACTTCAACTCATCGAAAACCGATCGATGCCATCGCGAATTAACCTAGCCTCGACGCTACCCCCGCCCTTGCCAATAGAATTCAGGTGGAAAGCGGCTTCTCTTGAATTGAATTCGAGATTCGCGGCCACCACAGTCGAGTAAATTTTTGGGTTTGATCGATTTGTTTTTCGCTTGCCCTATTATTTTTTCTCGGTAGCCATGGATCTCTCTCTGGGAACTCAATTGATTATGAATTTCATTCCCCTTTTGAACCAAGAACGCAGCTCGATCGAAGATAAGGGAAGGGACCGGCGGGTTAATTTGGGAGTGGGAAAGAAAACGAACGATGTTTTTTTTTTTAGAAAAAAAATTCTTCGGCCATTACACTTTATTTCTTTTCTGGATGTTTTCCAATTCGATTTTCTTCTGAAGGTTAGAGAGAAAGATCGGGGATAATGTATAGGGTTGGAGAAGCTTCCTGAAAACGATTGGGTAAAAATATCTTTGATTATTTATTATATTATATTATAAAACTCCCCAAAACGTCTCGCTAATTGCTATTAAAATTTCGAACTCCTCTTAACGAATGCCGCTAGGCGATTATAAGGTTTTACCCGCGTCCCGAGCATAATGGAATGCGTTTCGGAGGCTAATTAGATTGTATGCGCGAATTACGGAAGTAAACGATCAATTTTAAATTAAACCGATTAAAATAGTTCTGAGCATTTTGAGCTGCCAGGTTCAAACGACAACTCCGATTGCTACAAAAATTGAAATCCGATAATAACTAACTATTACGGATCCAATGGAACCAGTTTCGTCGAATTCCGAGACTGTGCCTCGGAAGGCTATTTTTAAATTCAAGTCAGCCGATAAAATCTCAAAACTGAATAAATCACCTTTAAATTAAATTCCAACCCTTCTATTATCTTCAGTATCATCATTATAAATTTTATAAGCCTTCAAATTATTTTTAACAGACTTAAAACTGAAGATTCAATAATCCACCCAATTTCAGTTTATTAAATCTAATAACTTAATTGTTATATAATAATATTTGAATTCAAGTTAAAAATTAACTTCTCAAATATTGAAAATCAATTAAATATTCCAATTTAAATTGTCAAAAATTTCGGATCGTCACATTCCTCCCCCCTTAAAAGAATTTCGTCCCCGAAATTATTAATTAGGAGGAATGATTCCAAACCCGTTTACCTTTTCCCAAAATTCCAAATTCAACATCTACCAACTATCTTTTATTAAAGACCCACTATCAGTTGGTACTAACTTCCTAAAATCTTTTATGAGTTCAAACAACACCCCTCACTTAATCGTCTAAATTTCAATTTAAAACCAAATTGTGAAATATCAAAATGTTCTCGAAAAAAATTTCCTAACTCTCCAAATTCCCGAAAATTTTTGCCAGCGTGCGCGGCTAGCTCGGTACTAATACAAAAGGCCTCTACGGGCTCCCAAATTCCGAAAGAAAATAAAAGCCAAGTGGCTACATCAAAAACCCAATCCAATTTCATTCAGAAATTTAAATACATACCTTTTTGTCGGGAAATACCCATTTATCTTTTGGAATCAAATCCAATTTACCTTTCCACTTAAAATACCTGCAAATCTTAGTTGACAATAATATCCAATTGTAACATTACAATTCATTTTATACATTCCCTTATATAGGTTCTCATATTTACTTCTATTCAAATTCGTCTTTCCCGCTTACAAACGAATTCAAATGTGAATATTAAATTTTATCTTTCATTTATAAATCAGATTTATATTAGTTTCATATACTATTTTACTTTAATTTCCAATTTGAAAACGTTTTGTCGTTAACAAAAATTTTCAAAAAAATAAATTTCCAAAAAAAAAATTCTAACTCCCAGAATTTTCGAAAATTTTTGGCGGAGTCTCCTTTGTACGGAGGAGCTTTTGCAATTTGACAAGAGATATAAATATATATACATCGACCCACCCGGTCGGAAAAAGCAAAAACAGTTCATATTTCCTATTTTTATTTCGTAGGCGTACCTTATTTAGCAATTTAAGCAAGCAGCTTATTTATTTTAGCAATTAGCATACCCCAAATCTAGCCAAACGGCTTCCTTGTACCTACACTTACTCAATTTACATACGTAAGTGTCATACATAGAAAATCTATTAACATTTCACTTACTTTTAATAGCTAAACACAAGCATTACATAAATAACAAGCACCAAACACTTCCAATAAGCAATTTATATGTTTTAAAGCACATCTAATTGTTTCGAACCAAATTTATATGCCTTTTCATTCAATTTTAATGGTTTACACATAATTACTTGCATTCAACTCATTTTAAGCGAAACAATCTCATTTTCACTTCAATTGATTCAAAAATCAATTATATCGCTTCCACTAATTCATAGCATTTAATTTGATTAAATCTCGCTTACGTTAAACGGTAATCATTCCTACGCAATTTGATAATATCCATGTGAATAATTAATTATTTAAGTTTTATAGCCAATTAAAATTGATTCCAACTCAGTTTTATTTAATTCAATTCCATTTTAACTTATTCACAATCATTTATTTAGCTTGACACATTCCATGCTTGTGTAATACTATTAGCCATTCCCAAACTCATTCAATCCTCGCTTTTTTCTAATGGGCTTTCACCCTTATTCGAAGCCAAGCTTCTATAAATTTTAAACTTAAGTTAATTACTTTAATTTGTTCCAACATCAACTTAAGTTCACTTCCATTCAATTCGATTCTCATCCCATCAAATTCCATTTAATTCAATTTTCCCATCTATTACATTTTAATTCACTTCCACAATTTATCAAAATAATATCCAAGCACATTTTTAACTCATCTATATTTCAAATTTATATACCACCGAACTTAAGTTCAGTCTGATAAGCCAATTCCAATAACATCTTTGATTTAGTTTTTATTCAATCACACTTCATCCATTTATTATTTAACTCAATTAACCCATTTTAAATTTAATTTACTTATTTAATCCAATTAACCCATTTATTTACCCATTTTAGATTTTTGAATTCATCTTCTTAATTCATTTCCCAATTCACTTTATTTATACAAAACCATTCTCAATTTTTTTTATTTTTTTTTTATTCACTTGGGTTTTGATTGCAACTAAAACCATTTCTATTATTATTCACTTCCATTTCATATAACATCACTTCTTTTATATCCAATCTACTTGCAAATTCCATTAAATATTATTCAAATCACACTTGAATTTAATTTGCAGTTTATCTATCTCTACTTCGATCCCACTCTATTTTATTTTTGCACCATTTCTTCTTATTTAATCCATTATTAAACCCAAATCGAATTCTATTTATGATTCGAATTCATTTCCAAACTTCTTTATCAACTTACAATCCATTTTAGTTAACCGCGTTAAATTTTATTAACGTATTCAATTAAATAATTATTTTATTAATTAGCTTACTTCCAACTTTTAAATCAATATGCGATTTTATTACAAAGAATCGCATCATTTTAACTTCCTGAGTCCAAATTTATTTTATAATTCCAATTTGGATTCCCCTTTTTTTTTAAGATTTAGAAATGCCTTAAATTCGGATAATACAATTAAAATAGCCTTTTATAAAAATATTTCTTATAACTCGATGTCTCAACCAGTCCATCCTTGTTCTTACAGAAATTCAATCATACGTTGATCAGTCGTAGGACTGAAAATCTATAAGTACTTGGTAAACCCGTTTTCAACACCCAGTGAAAATATTTAGAAAAATAATTTTATTAAAAGTATAGAAACAGTTTTTGAAAATAGAGGAAATATCTTTGGTGACAACGCTCTGAAAATCATCACCCCCATTCCATGGTCACAGTTACATACCAGGGTTACGTTGCAGTCGCAACAAAAGTCCATGTAACTGCAGGCTCTCCGCGGCACTCTCGATTACGCCATTGAACCCACACAACAGATCACAGTTACATCCAGGGTTACGTTGCCGTCGCAGCAAAAGTCCATGTAACTACAGGCTCTCCGCGGCACTCTGATTTTCGCTATCGAAATGAAACTTCTCCACTCCTACATAGGTCGCAGTCTACCGAGATAAACTCAAACGCAGACTGTTGGCTCTCAGCGCACACACGACTTTCGCAATGTTACCATAGGTCGCAGTTACATCCTGGGTTACATTGCAGTCACAACAAAAGTCCATGTAACTGTTGGCTCTCCGCGGCACACACAACTTACGCTATGGTAAACTCAACTCATAATCCTCAGGAACTAGTTTTGTCCGGACTCCTCACAGGATCAACTTTAGAACCCCCCTTGGGGCTCAAGGCAGCACCACTCGGTGGCACTCCTGATAAATCCATTTCAAGGGAGCACCTTTTTCCCCAGAGCCATCATCAAAACACTTTATACTATACACATATAGTATCTTTCAAATCATACACCTAGTATGAATTTTATCAAAGCTCCTTTACACAAATCGATTATTCCAAAATCGATTATTCTCAAAATAGGCTTTCCAATTACCAATATTAATTTTACCCAAAAATCAAAAACCATTCCAAATTCAAAGGTTCCCAAAACCGTTTCCAAAATCCTCATAAGATCCTTTATATATATATCCAGATATATATAACTTTTTTTTAAACTTTGGATCATTTCAAACTTGTATAAAACTCCTTTTATACTCCAAACACTCTCAAAAACCATAGAAATATCCAATTTCCATCTTTATTCATTTCATATTTCTCAAAATATTCTTTCAGTTCAAAAGAACCATTTCACATTCCTTATTCACCTTTACATTAATCCCCATTTGGACTATTACTTCAATCCTTATCTCAGTTGGGTACTTAATCAATAACAGTATGAACTTCGACCAATTTAGAAAAATAGCTTGAAAATTTTAAAAATAGATAAGTAGTTGAAAAATAATCAATAGTTTGCAAAATAGTTGTAGAATAGTTGACTAATTGTAAAATAGTTGGAAATTAGTTAAATAGTTATAGAAATCTTAAATAATTGCGAAATAGTAGTACAATAGAAATTAATTCATAACTTAGTTGAGAATTAGTAATTAGTGTATAAAACAGTTGTAAAATAGGTAAAGAGTTCCAAAAGTAGTGGCAAAACCAGTATAAAATAGTTTAGGTTTTAAAAAGAAAGTTGTATAGTAAATAGATAAGAAAATAGATTTAAAACTATTTATATTAAAACAATTTACATTGAAAATGGTCTGGAGTCAAAACTGTTCACTTCCCCAACAATTCAATTTGAAATTTCCACTCCATTTAAATTAATCCAAATCCAATTTAATTAACTCCAATTTCCATTGGACTTAATTCTTTCCCAGTTCAAATTGAATTGGTTCTCAATTTCCTTCCAATTTCAGATCAAATTCCATTTGATCTTTAAACTTACAACCTTAAGTATAATTTCAATTTTACACCTTCTATTTATAATCAATTACATTCACATTTACTTTTAACTTAGAATTATACATTTTATTTAGCCAATATAGTTTTATTATTCCATAAACATTTAATCAAGATTCCAGAGTTTAAACAAATTTCCAAATTTCAATATCACCTTAGAATTCAACTATACCCAAAATTCCTTGGCGAATTCAATTATCCCTTTGAATTTCAAAACCAAACCCAATTCACAAACAATCCCAATTTAAAACAATTTGGTAGCAATTTCTCTTCTAGAAACTCGAAAATGAACATCGATGATGCTGCAGTCATCACCGACTTTATTTTCCAGTGACCACAAGAGTTCAATGCTTTTATCTCTCTAAAAACACTTCCAAATATTTTTGATTTCAAATCTCCCAAATTTCAAACACAAAGATATTTTTGAAATTTTACTATTCTTTCTTCAAAACCCTTGGAAACCACTTTCAAACCCAAAGGAATTTTATTTTTTTCCCAAAATTCCAAACTCCCAATCATCAAATTCATATTTAAACATTACTCTGGAATTTTCATCTTACTCTATTTCAAATATTCTCTGGAATTCTATTTCAAATTATAATCTCATTTATTTATGAAGTTTATTTCAATTTATAAATTACATTTACAGTCTATATTTCAAATTCCATTTTGTTATATAAGTTTACTCTTCAACTTGGTTATAAGTTTCAATTTGGTCGTATTTTATTTTACTTCTTAACTTAATTTCAATAATTTAACAACCAATCATCTAGATATTTCTTAGAAGGAAATATTGCTATATATATCAAAATATATATATTTTTACATAAGATCATTAAAAATCTTTATAAGAAAATAACAAGTACGCTCTCATATATATATATACACACACACACACACACTCAACTCATTCTAGAGTACTACGGACTCTATTCAATGAGTAATTCCCACCAGAGCCAAGGTTCTCGCTTAACCTTCAGCTCTGATACCAAATGTAACGACCCGGAATTTTCGCACCCGAAAATCCCAGATAGTTATGCGAAAGAAGAAAGAGATAGAAGAAGAACAATAGAAACGCCAAACATCTCACTAGATGCAGCGGATAAAATATAATAAATAATAACAGTTTACAAAAGAATATTATAACTGTCGGTTACATTTAATATACATCAGAGTATTCAAATAATATACAGTCACTGAATATTTACAATTATTCTGTCTCAGATAACAATAGTATAAATACAGCGGATATATTCTATACGATATTGCCATCCTGCTCACCTCCTGAGCTCCAGAACGTTCCTACCTGAAAATCTGTAATATTCGGTCTGACCCGAGCATTACATCAAAGTAACACCCGGGTCAGGCTGGAAACCAGCGTGAGTAAACCCAACTAATCATGGAATACCCAAACAACAACTTATATAAACCCGGGTAACATATATCAATTTAATCAATTCACAATTTACTATAGACAACATTTATTTCACATATCAATTTCTAAGTATCAAACTTAGTTAAAATAATCCAATTCTCCTAACTCATTTCATTCCAGCCTATTGATTTCATAAATCAATATATAAAAGAAATTTGAAGTGGTTTCGGGTATTTCCTAATACCCGAACCCGGTCTCTTCGAGTCTCACGCCATCCTAACCCAAATTATCCAAATGGAATACACAACATTTCATCAGAGATATCAACTCGTTCAAAACATCCAATACCATTCAACCATCCATAAGCAAAGCTTAATCACACAAATCAATTCAATTGATTTTAATTGAATTTCTAACCTCAATCACTTAGATTCCTTCATTTACATTAATTAATTCTAAATCAATTAATTAATCAATCCTTCCTTATTCATCCTAATTAATCACCCTGGATTAATTATCTTTCAATTACATTCAAGTAATTAACTTCAATTAATTTCTCGATATTGATTCTTCTTAACCAAAATCAATAAGTTATCTTAATTACTTATATTAATTACTTCTCATATGTCACTATTGAATAATTAATCTTAATTAATCAATCTTTAGTTACATCATTAATTATATAAATTAATGATTTCTAATTGTATTTTAATTTATTCTAATCTAATTTAATTACTTTAATTAAACCACAATATTAATCTCTTGATTAATTACACGAGTAATCATCTTTTATTATTACCTTAAGTAATCGCTTATCAAACCATCCATTGATTATTCTGGATTAATTTACTTAATAAATTAACTTAAACTTTAATTAATTAATAAATTCAAACCTTTGTTTACTAAATTAATCGCTCTAAATCATTAATTGACTGAGTTAATTAATTATCCATTTTAATTACCCTACTAATTTAATGAATCACAAATCATTAAATTCTTATTAACATTAAAATGGAAACAATTCATTTTTATGATTTAAGTTGTAAACAACTTAAACCCCAATATATCGAGTCAAACCACAATTAACTCGAGAATCATACAAAATCATAATCACCAGAACATCAATTCACAGTGCATATCAAATTAGTTCAATCATTCAACCCAATATTTAAATTTAACCATTTAAATTTAAATAGAAATACTACAGAGTGAGATTTACTCACCTTAGATTTTGCAAATCCAAATCCAATCTCGAATAATTTTCTCCGCAATTGGACCTTGTAAAAGCATTAGATGATTTTATTAACATTCCAATTGATCGAACAATCAATTATTATTTATTTCAATCCAAACCAAAAATTTTAGTTTTAAATTAATTTTCCTTTTGATAAAACATTTTTATCGACTAAGTAGCTAAATATGCTTATTAAATAAATAAATAACCCTAAAGACATATATATAAATATATATATATATATATTTTTATATACCTGG
The DNA here is from genome assembly GCA_030765085.1 of Allium cepa. Lineage (NCBI taxonomy): Eukaryota > Viridiplantae > Streptophyta > Magnoliopsida > Asparagales > Amaryllidaceae > Allium > Allium cepa. The sequence goes on along the minus strand of CM060944.1, from coordinate 308,125,612 downwards.
TTGGTTTTTAAACAAAAATGTGAATTTGTAGTTTTATTTCCCTTCGAAATTAGTTATAGAAACAGAACTTCACCTTATCGTAAATATTTTTTTTCTGTAACTAAACAAACAGGATTTGCTTTACTATATAACCATATACATATACATAATTTAATAAAGCATAAAGAAAATATGCTCACCTCGACACTGAGCAACCGTCGCCTTTCCCAGACACGACCGAAACCAAGTAACGAAAACCGTGATTACACCATTGCCTTCACTCGAGAAGCACTGCCTTCCTCCACTTCAACTCATCGAAAACCGATCGATGCCATCGCGAATTTCCCTAGCCTCGACGCTACCCCTGCCCTTGCCGATAGAATTCAGGTGCAAAGCGGCTTCTCTTGAATTGAATTCGAGATTCGCGGCCACCACAGTCGAGTAAATTTTTGGGTTCGATCGATTTGTTTTTCGCTTGCCCTATTATTATTTTTTCTCGGTGGCCATGGATCTCTCTCTGGGAACTCAATTGATTATGAATTTCATTCCACTTTTGAACCAAGAACGCGGCTCGATCGAAGATAAGGGAAGGGACCCGCGGGTTAATTTGGGAGTGGGAAAGAAAACGAACGATGTTTTTTTTTTAGAAAAAAAATTCTTCGGCCATTACACTTTATTTCTTTTCTGGATGTTTTCCAGTTCGATTTTCTGCTGAAGGTTAGAGAGAAAGATCGGGGATAATGCATAGGGTTGGAGAAGCTTCCTGAAAACGATTGGGTAAAAATATCTTTGATTATTTATTATATTATATTATAAAACTCCCCAAAACGTCTCGCTAATTGCTATTAAAATTTCGAAATCCTCTTAACGAATGTCGCTAGGTGATTATAAGGTTTTACCCACGTCCCGAACACAATGGAATGCGTTTCGGAGGCTAATTAGATTGTATGCGCGAGTTACGGAAGTAAACGATCAATTTTAAATTAAACCGATTAAAATAGTTCTGAGCATTTTGAGCTGCCAGATTCAAACGACAACTCCGATTGCTACGAAAATTGAAATCCGATAATAACTAACTATTACGGATCCAATGGAACCGGTTTCGTCGAATTCCGAGACTGTGCCTCGGAAGGCTATTTTTAAATTCAATTCAGCCGATAAAATCTCAAAACTGAACAAATCACCTTTAAATTAAATTCCAACCCTTCTATTATCTTCAGTATCATCATTATAAATTTTATAAGCCTTCAAATTATTTTTAACAGACTTAAAACTGAAGATTCAATAATCCACCCAATTTCAGTTTATTAAATCTAATAACTTAATTGTTATATAATAATATTTGAATTCAAGTTAAAAATTAACTTCTCAAATATTGAAAATGAATTAAATATTCCAATTTAAATTGTCAAAAATTTCGGATCGTCACATTAAGAATTAAGTAAACGTATTTAACTCAAGGCTTACCATCCACATCCCATCACACTTTTAAAATTCAAACACTTAAGTGTTAAGTAAATAATAAGAATGATTACTTTACTTTATGTCACATGTGATATGACATGTGTTTTGTCTTTTTTGTTCACTTTTGCTAATTACTTTCTAGAATTTCCTAAGTGTGATTATTAATAGTAACCTTGTTCAGTTAATTGTTAACTACCTTTATATATTAACATATTTATTAAATTGTGAACATAAAGCTGCAATAACGTTGCGACAACTTTAAATCGACAAAATATTGATTTTTGACAAAATATTTTACGGTCACATTTTGACGTTTTAGTTAAACTATTTATTTATGTAAACCAAATTTAAAAATAAATTTATATAATATTATTTAAAAAATATAAACACTCATAAATAAATTAAATTAATTTATTAAACCATTTAAACTTACTTTTCTAAAATTAGAATTTTGTCACTTTTGTCAATATAAGCAGATGTTACTATTTTTATGTATATTTCTATTTTCAAATCCTATCGAATATTGTTTAAATCATAAAACCTTTTATAATTTATATTTAAAATCACTTCAAATATTATATTCTGAAGTGGTTAAATTTTGGGTCGTTACATTCTCCCCCACTTAAAAGATTTTCATCCTCGAAATTAGATAAGAAGAAAATAGCTCGAAAGGCAATATATAAGATGGAATATATATAATAAGTGATTACACCGTAGGCGATGAGTACACTCAAATGATAAATAAAGTTTATACATCGATCCTAAACTCAGGATATGCTTTTTTCATTCTAGCTTTTGTTTTCCATGTGCAATCATCAGCATCCCCGCTCCATTGAACTTTGACCAATCGTACTACCTTTCTTCTTAATCCTTTTTCATCTTGATCCACTATTTGAATAGGCCTTCTAATAACCACTAGGTTTGGTTCTATCTCCAATTCATCCTGGGCGGTCGTTTCTATGATTTGTTCTGGGTCATATACATGCTTCCGTAAATGTGACACATGAAAAATATTGTGTACACCAGACAACCTTTCAGGTAATTATACTCGATAAGCTAGTGGTCCGACTCGTTCGAGAATGGGAAAAGATCCAATATATCGAGGTGTTAATATTCTTGCCCTTCCAAATCTTACTACTCCTCTCATTGGAGTGACTTTCAAAAAGACTGAATCTCCAGCTGAGAATTCCAGATTTCTATGCCATCGGTTTGCATAACTCTTTCGTCTACTTTGGGCTTCTTTCTAATCATATCAACTTTCTCTGAAGCTTCTCGTATCGTTTTTGGGCCAAGCACTAACCGATATCCAGTTTCTATCCAACATGTTGGCGACTTACATGGACGACCATACAAAGCTTCATACGGTGCCATGCCGATACTAGCTTGATAGCTATTATTGTAGGAGAACTCTACTAAATGTAAATGATTCTCCCACGAGCCTCCAAAGTCTAGAATACATGCTCTTAAAAGATCTTCCAAAACATGGTTGACTCTTTCCATCTATCCATCAGTTTGGGGGTGATATGCAATGCTTGTACTCATCTTGGTTCCCAAAGCTGTCTGTAGTGCTTCCCAAAAAGGACTAGTAAAGACTGGATCACGATCGCTTACTATAGTGCTTGGAACTCCATGCAATCGGACAATCTCCTTCATATATACATCCGCAAGTCTTGCTGCAGTTCTTGTTGGATTAACTGGAATAAAGTGTGCACTTTTGGTTAAACGGTCTATGATAACCCAAATTCCTACATTTCCTTTCCTTGTTCGAGGTAAGCCGTTAATGAAATCCATGGATATTCGATCCCACTTTCAAGCTGGAATCTCCAAAGGTTGAAGTAATCCTGCCGTCTTCTGTTGGTTACTTTTAATTCTTTGGTTTCCCAACGGCTGACATAGATAGATATGTCCCTCTTCATGCTTTTCCACCAAAATGTACGCTTCTTGTCCTTTTACATCTTACGAATTCCCAGATGAATGCTAAGTTTGGCTGTGTGGCATTCAGATAATACTTCTTGCTTAAGATTTCTAACATCTGGAACACAAATTCTTCCATTTAACCGCAATACTCCATGGCTATCTATTTTAAAGCTTGAACTCCTTCATCTATGTATATCTTCAATATTCTTCATTAGGTATCGATCTTCTTTTTGCTTGCTAGTTATTTTCTCCTGAAGAGTTGGAGTTACTTCCAAATAAGAAATAGTGCTAACTTTCTACTCAATGCATCTGCTACTACGTTGGCTTTCTCGTGTGTATATAGAATATCTAAATCATATGACGTGAGAAATTCTAGCCAGTGTTGCTGTCTCATGTTCAAATCTTTCTGGGTGAAAAGATACTTCAAAGATTTGTGGTCCATGAACAGTTCGAATTTTTCACCAAAAAGATGCAATATTATTTACTAAGGTCAATTCAAAGTTCTATCAAAATAAATTATGAAAGATTCTTACCCAGCAAATAATGCCTCCATATCTTTAAAGCAAAAACAACGGTTAATAATTCTAAATCGTGTGTTGCATAATTCTTCTCATGCGTCTGCAACTATCTACTTGCGTAAGCAATCGCCTTCCCATCTTGCATTAAAACTACACCCACTCCTTCTCCACAAGCATCTGTATAAACAGTCGACCCACTGTTTCCATTTATAATTGATAAAACTGGAGTGGTTATCAACCTCTTCTTTAGTTCTTGGAATGCTTCTTCACACTTAGAAGTCCAGATAAATTTAGCATCCTTCGTTGTCAATTTCGTTAGGTGATAGGCAATCTTAGATAAGTCTTGAACGAATCTTTTGTAATATCCTGCCAAACATAAAAAGCTACGAATCTCTTTAGGAGTTTGTGGCAATTTCCAATCTTAAATAGCTGCAACTTTCCCTTGATCTACTGAAATTCCATCCCTTGATATTATATGTCCAAGGAATCTTACCTCCCTCTCCCAAAAATGGCACTATGAGAATTTGGCTTTAAGCACGTTATTTCTCAATATCTCCAACACAGCTTCGAGATGCCTTGCATGTTCTTCTTATATCTTTGAGTAGACGAGGATATCATCAATAAAGACTAACACAAATTTGTTCAGCACATCGCTAAACACTCTAATCATAAGGTCAACAAAATAAGCAGACACATTAGTTACCCAAAAGGCATAATCAACCACTCATAGAAAGTATTCAGACCATTGAATGTAGTTAGATGGATGCAAGCTTCTGCGATACTTAACTGATGGAATCTTGTAGCTAGTTCCATTTTAGAGAAAACTCAAGCTCCGTGTAACTAGTCAAACAAGTCATCTATTCGAGGTAAAGGATACTTGTTCTTGATTGTTTATTTATTTAGATCTCGATAGTCAACACACAATCTCAAAGATCTATCAGACTTAGCAACAAAAACTACAGCCGATCCCCACCTTTAACGGTTGGGTCTTATCGGTCCTTTCTTTAATAGCACTTGGGTTTGGTTATTCAACTCATCCCTTTCTTTCAGAGCCATCCTTCCATCTTGTTGTTTAATTGGCATCGCACCAGGAACTAAATTGATATGAATTCAATTTCTCTATGTGGAGGCAAATTTTTTACTTCCTCAAATACATCTGCAAATTTTTTAACAACGAGTATTGTTTCTAATCCTGTCTGGGATGTATCTAAAGCATAAAGAAAACTATCCCTTCTTGGACTAAGATCTTCACAAGATATTTCTTTGAGTTTCCCTAACTTTGTTTTCACTACAACCATTCTTTTCAAAAAATCTAGAATAGCTTCATATTTAGTTAACCAATCCACACCAAATAAAATTTCGAATCTAGCAAAGTTTAAGACGAAAAGATCAAAAGGAAAGTGATGGGGAGGATAGGAAATTGGGGCTTTTTCAGAGTGCATACAAAGATTAGTGGAACCTCCTATAGGATTCGTTATGTAGATAGGGTCGTAAACAATTTTAGGTTCAAGTTCTAATTCATCTATAGTTGTTTTAGAAATAAAACTATGAGAATCTCCTATATCAAATAATACTCTAACTAAAACATCTTTGATAAAAATATTACCTTCCAACACTCCTTTGCCCTTCACATCTTGGGAGGTTGAAGGCTCATCCTTGATAGAATAAACTTTAGCTTGTTCTCCTTTCTTCATTAAGGGACAATCCTTTACCAGATGCCCTGGTTTATGACAATTATAGCAGCTTCTTGACGTTGATCCTTGAGTTATGCGTTTTCTACAATGAATTGATATGTGGACCTTTTGTTGGAAATTGTAGCAAGTGACATCTTTAAAGAAGTTATCCCGAGATCCTCCTTTGGGTTTTCCCTGCCATGGCTTCTTTCCATTGAACTTCCTCTTCTTCCAGTTATTTTTGTTGCCATCTTGTACTATGGGTGGATCTATCTTATCCAAAGCTTCATATATGTATCACATATCTATTAAATCTATAAATGGTTCTTTCACATGCCCAGTCATTCTGGCATTGTATTGCTTCTTTATTCCAGAAATAATCTTTTCATTCTTTTTGAAGGGCGTATCTATCAATCTAGGCCCAAAACGAGATAATTCGTTAAACTTGTTAGCATACTCCTCAAATGACATCTCCTCCTGTTTAAATTCCATAAAATTTCGGTAAAGATTGGATTTTCTGGCTTTCGGGATATACTGTTCCATCAGAACTTCTTTGAATCATTCCCATGAGAAATCATCTTCTGACTCATTCTGAGTAATAAATGCCCACCAAACTAGAGCTCCGTCTTGTAGTTGCCAAGAAGCTAAGATTATCTTCTACTCATTTCCAATATTCAGTCCTTTGAAAATTCTTTCACAAGAGCGGATCCAAGCTTGTACTTCAATGATGGTTTCTATTCCTTTGAAAGGTTTACCACCAAGGCTGGTATATTTCTTGCATAAAGTTGCAAAGTAAATTTGGGGTGTCACCGGAACTACTACTTCCTCAACTACTGTAGCTTCGAGAGTTTGACCATTTATGGTATTACTTCCTCCCCTACCTTGTCCTCTTCTTCCACTCATTTTCTATTATCTGTATATAGTAAGAAAAAAATTCTTTAGGATATATAGACCAGATATCTTAGTGAATGCTATACAGTATGAATATACTTATTCAAGTTAAAAGTTCTAATTATGCGCTCTCTCAGACTAAACTCATTCTAGGGTGTTATTAACCCTATCTGTAATGAGTCATACCCCAACAAAGCAAAGGTTCTCGCTTAACCTTAAGCTCTGATACCAAATGTCATGAACCGTCTCCTCAACCCTCCACTAATACATCCACGGTATTCACGTACCGTAAATCCAAGTAACGGGAAGACAGATTATCAGGGGTGTAAAAGAAAATAAAGATAGAAGATAACACAATAATAGAATCTCACATCGCATTATATATTTTAATTATACATAAATGATCAGAGTCAAATACAAATCCATGGGATATTTATAACTGTCTATCCGTATATATATTGGAAAATACATATTACATGACACAGCGGAAACTGGGTAGATGTCTACATAAGGTACTTCTGCTTCATAGCTCCAAAAGACTTCTCCAAAATGCTCTCCAGCATGCTCCAAATGTATCCTGACTACACGGCTGCCCAAAAATAGGGCACCCAGAGTTTAAAGGGAAAAACAAACTTCGGATCAATGATGGGACTGGTGTGAGGACTCAAAGTATGATGTTTTGAAAACAAAAAGGTATCCCATAAGACCATGTCGCACATAAACACAAAATGGTTTTTACCTTATGATAACCAAACCTCTTTATTAAAATTTGGGGATATTATTTTTAGTGACATTCTTTGAAAACAATTGCAAATAAACTTATTAATCTTAGCCAAAATTGTTACATTGATTAAATTTCAGTATAATAGGTTTACAATAAAGTCTGAAGGTCCTTATTGGAGAATGGATTTCCATACAAATGACCAGGTGAAGGGACTACCTTTCGACAGTACATCTCTATAGGAATGTACCGAGGACCATCATAAAGGATCCTCTACCAACACAAGACCGGCTTATCTTTGTAACTAGATAGTACCGAATATATCATCCCCCAGTCGTTACCAAACTTTATCTAAGAGCTCTCTTCGCATACATCCACATTAATTTACATCCCAAACGCCATAGCGGGAAGAAATATATCTAGAAGGGAATGATCATACCCTGGTTGGAAATGACCCACTTAGCCTTGCCGCATCTAACCATGTTTCGGTCATTTCCGATTGATAAGGCTCGAGGTAATGATTACCTTTTCACAGAGCATATCTTCTTTCACTTTGAATGCCACATTGCCATTCTTTATTCACACGACTGATTTCTACAAAAGTATAACTTTCTGAGCTCGTATGTCTCGAGAAAGGGTGTTAAGCTAAGAGAAGTTGTCTTCTCTGCCACTGACTGATATACATCTATAGAGACCATTCATTGTGATTTAGAATGCAAGGTCAAACACTCATCCATATAAGTTCATTCTCGAACTGAATGAAATCGAAGGTAGTTTCCTCGGCCATTACTAGGCGAGAAGTCCTTGTAATTCTGAGATTTTTCATAACAACGAGATCGCTGCTACAATATAGTGAATCGGGAGTTTATCCCCAATTAATCAATAAGTAGTCCCCAATTAATCAACAAGTGATCCCTAATTATTATTTGTCTCAATATCTCCGTCTTCAAACATCTTCAATCTTCAAACACGTAAATTGGTTCAAAGTGGTTTTCAGATAGGAATCACCCAAATCCGACCCTAGTTCCTTCGAAATCCAATCATCGATAAAAACGATGCAATTAGGTGACTGTTTTTCGATTCATTCATTTTCCTTTACCAAAATATCTTCGAGAGAAAGATACTTTCAAAATATTCTTTTAGTGAATACGGAATCATTTAAACCTCTGTTTGAATATTTCTCATATCATTTTTAAAGAGTATCTTTTGAGAAAATAGAATTATAGAAATCATTCTACTTTTATTCAATATCAACTTTTATATTCAACAAGTGCTATTGGCGGAATAATGGTGAGATCACCTTTTAAATTCCACGAATAGGACAGGTTACCTCTTTGAATTTTAATAATGAGCATAAGAAGATTATTTCTATAAAATCCAAGTCAAGCATCCGAGCTTTCCATTCTATATGTTCCACCCCTCACCTAAAGAGAAAACTAAGGCCAGGTAAGTTCAGGGCACTGATTTTCCCATCCCTCGTCTTAGTTACACATTTATTTTTCACTTTTAGATCTCACAAGTGGGACAACTATACTAGTCGTTTCCGCATACTCATTTTCCCTATTTAAATCACTTAACTATTTGTTTAACTATCTTTGAAACAATGTTAAATTGTTCAAATTTCTTTTAAAATTATTTATTATTTACTTAAAAACATTTACATAAGACTTGTGAAAGAATTGTTTAGTTTCAACCTTTATTTCAAAAGCTATTGAAAAGCGTTGCGAAAAGTGTTGCAAATAGTGTAACAAAAAGTTCTTTAATAGCTATATTCTTCAAAACAATTTTTATATCATTTATAAAACCATCTTTTCCACTTAAATCGCTTTTAAAACATTTTAAAAGATTTTTAGAATTTATTTCATATTTTTAAAACATTAATTTTATCAATTTCCAACTTTGGTAATTTAATGCAAAAACTGGATTTTTCTTGAAAATTGATTTTGCCATATATATTTCAAAATATACAAGATGAAATCTTGATTTTATTTCTTTTATATGAAAGATACGAATATAAGGATTCGGAAAATTCTTACTTTGAAGAATTTCGAACTATATTTCACTTCATATGTTCATTCGAACTTTTGACGTGAAAATATGAACTACTGTTACGTGAAGCATCAAATTTTAGGTGTATTTTGAGATTCATATCCAAACTTTGCCGAGATAAGTTTGAACACTAGGGAATCATTTCTAAAGCATATTCAAACAGTTTTCAAAGGTATAAATGATTCTATATCATATTTCATTTTCTTTGGAAAGTAATTTCCATGTGATTATACGTCGTGTAAATCAGTGACTTATTTCAACATATATATTCAATATACAACTAATAAACATCCAAAACAATATTTATAACCATTTTAACGTATCCTAACATGTCATATGAACTTCCAAATCAATTTAACAACTTTTTTATTACAATGTCACATGATTGTCATTTATATACATATATGCTTACTAACTTCTGCGAATGACATAAAGGTGATTGCTTTGTTTTTCAAACACTTACCAAACATCATTATTAACATCCAAACAGCATTTATAACTTGCAAAACACCATATAAACATTTCTTACTTAACAATTTAAAGTTCTCACCTTTTGTTGCTTTCAAACTAATTTTAAACTTTTCTAACTTTGTTAAACTTTGCCTTAAGCTCTTAGAACTTGCTAAATTTCTTCGTACTTTCCTTAGGAGGTTACGACCAAGCTTGAAAGGGGAGATGTGCTTGACCAAATGGAGGAAGGAGGCGTGAGCAATAAGACGGGGGAGGATGAGTTTTGGAGTTATTCGGATGGAGTTTTGTTGATATTTTTCTTTGTTTTATTTTTGAAAATATTTTGGCATTATTTAATTATGAAAAGAAGCATTAAAGGATGTAAGAGAGCTTAAGAAAGTGGAGAATAAATGGTGTAAAAGTGAAGAAGAAGTGGATGGGTATTTATAGAAAATATTTTAGAATAAAATATAGATTTTTGTTTTTACTTAAATAACCTTTCCTAAGAATTAAGTAAATTTATTTAATTTAACATTTACCATCCGCAGTAGATCACACTTTTAAAATGCGAACACTTAAGAGTTAATTAAAGAATAAGAATGATTACTTTACTTTATGTCGCATGTGATGTGACATGTGTTTTCTCTTTTTTGTTTACTTTTGCTAATTACTTTCTAGAATTTTCTAAGTGTGATTATTAAAAGTAACCTTTTTTAGTTTATTGTTAACTACCTTTATATGTTAACATATTTATTAAATTGTGTACATAAAGATGCAACAACGTTGTGACAACCTTAAATCGACAAAACATATATTTTTGACAAAATGTCTTATGGTCACATTTAGACCTTTCAGTTAAACTATTTTTAGAGTAACCAAATTTAAAAATAAATTTGTATAATGTGATTTAAAAATATAAAACTCATAAATAAATTAAAAAAATTTATTAAATCATTTAAACTTACTTTTCTAAAATCAAGATTTTGTCACTTTTTTCGATATAAGCAAATGTTACTGTTTTTATGTATATTTCTATTTTCAAATACTATCGAATATTGTTTAAATCATAAAACCTTTTATATTTTATATTTAAAATCACTTTGAATATAATATTTTGAAGTGGTTAAATTTTGGGTTGTTACATATTCCACTCTCTCCATCCTAACTATACTTTAAATCACATTTACTCGTATACATTCATTTTCCTTTCTAAATGGTCAAACCATTCAAAAGAAAACTCTTACTACAATATCATAACGAACTTTTCACAAAAGCACATTTGATAATCCTTAACATTTAATGTCATGCCCCACCTCTATACCCACGCTGGCCAAGGACACTACGGGGTAATGTCGTCAACTAGCACGGAGAATAAGGCTGTTGAGGAGCGACCATCCGTGTAATTGCTTTGTGCGAGCAACGATATGTCAGATAGTTTAAGATGCATTTCATTTCAAGAGGAAATCCGACATGCCGATACAAACTCAAAACTACTACACAGTGGCTATGATATCTTCGGAAACAAATATAGAAATAAACATAACATAAATCAGTCACAGAAGTTCATATCTCAAAGGCGGAAACAGATATGAATATTACACATGAAAGTGTATATTAGAGTAGTGGTCAGACAAGATCCACAATATCACAAAAGAATAGTTACAAGTGCTACACAAAAGAATAAGTATACATCAATGAGTCTATATCTCAAATGTATACAACCAAAAACTACTAATCTAAGTAGTTAGCCAAAAGTCAGGATAATAATCCCAGATGAGGAGTCAAGCAGAAGCACGTGTAACATCTCGGTCTGATCCGAGTATTATTTAATAAGAAAATAATAAACGGATCAGTCTAACTATAAATATCAGATAAAATGATATAGAATAAGAGATATGACATAAACATATAATAACCATAAAGCCACACTGTGATAAGTATGCAATTGAAAATCAACTAGGGATTAATCAATATCACAAGAATCTTCTCAAAGATCAAAAGGAATGTCACACTCTTTATTTATGTTCACCAAACCATAAATATTGACAATAATATCAATGCCAATCGCAAAAGTTAATGACACACAAATTCACCAATGTACAAATATTGATAAAACTTATCAATGTAAATCACGAAAATTGGTGAAAACACAAGTTCCAGAAATCATCAATGGAAATCCAGAAATCACGAAAAGGGGGAGGCCTATCACAAAACGAGAGTATGAAAACTCACCAACACGTGTATCACAAAACGGAACGCTATTCCATGGTTGCCAACCATTTATTTTGAGCCGAGGCTCCACAAAACGGCCCGAAGACCATGGGTCGCTACCCCACCAAATTGAGCCGAAACTCCACAAAAACGGGGTTTAGTATCTCTCGTAGACAAAGAGACATCGCACATTGCTAGTCTAAATCACAAAATGATCATCATCGATCACAAGAAGTGTCAATTACACTAAGCTAGTAAATATGTGAGCTTAGCCTCATGTCCCATAACCACTCGCTTAACTTAAATATTTACGAACACATTGTAAGTTTCCACTAGAAAATTATGACAAGAGATTCAATCGAACAAGTCCAAGAATTAATCAACTAAGTAAACGCAAGCGTTTCATACCACTTGTTTTACTAAGTAGTTTAATTAGATTTCTCATACGAGTGAGGTAAAGGTTTGTATATACTAGTAGATTGGAAAAAACGGTTTAAGAAACGAGCTTTGTAATAAAATAGGGTTGAAATCGTTTTGATGAAAGAGTTTTGATATTTACTACTAGTATTGAAACCTTTATATTTTTAAAGTGATGAATCATAAAAATGATTGTAGAAACAATAAATCACAAAAATTCACATTCGAAGACGTGAACAAAATCCAAAGAATTTGATTCCATATCCATCCAGGTGGAAATATCCTTGCGACTCAACAGCCGCGACTTACGGCTTAACAACAATGAAACACACGAAATCAGCGGCTCAACTCATGTGACTCCACGCCGTACGACCTAAGGGATCAGCGACTTAAGGAATAACATGCGGCCTAACTGAGCGACTTAAGAAGACAGCGGCGTAAGTGAACGACTTAAGGAGCTAGCGGCATAAGAAACAAGCGACCTAAGGAATGGACGACGTAAGTGACATAGGCGACCTAAGCCTCAGAACGACTTAAGGTGGGTGCGACTTAAAGCAGGGCAAGCGACTTAAGTTGGTGCAGTCCGAACGACTTAAATGGTTGCGACCCAACATGGCGCGATCTAACTACAGGCCGAGCGATCTAAATGGTTGCGACCTAACAGGGCCGTGCGACCTAAGTGGTTACAACTTAACAGGCCGAGCGACCTAGGTGGTTGCGACCTATAGCAGGCCGAGTAACTTAAATGGTTGCGACTTACCTGGCCGAGCGACCTAAGTGGGAGCGACCTAACAGGGCGCGACCTAACTGCAGGCCGAGCGACTTAAATGGTTACGACTTACCAGACCGAGCGACCTAAGTTGGAGCGACCTAATAGAGCGCGACCTAACTGCAGGCCGAGCGACCTAAGGAACAGAAATGCAAACTCTCACTCAATTTGCAATTGGTCAAGCAACGGCGCTAAGGGTTTATGCCAATCGACTACCCGACCCTATATGCTCCTCGATGCATCACTAAAAGCATGATCAAACAACAAAGCTATGATTTTTAAAGATTTGAACCCAAAACAATAAAAATTGCAATATTAACAAAACCAATCCAAATCAAAATCAAATGCACATGAATAAGTGTTAGGAATTCATACGTAACAATCAAAGATAATCATAGACCTAGATGTGAGATAAAAGTCTCACCTTTTTACAAAACCAATGAAGGAGAAGCTTGAAAGCAAAGGAAGAATCAACCACACTTCAACCTCAACATAAGAAGCTTGAATCAATGGCTTCTCATAGAATTTGGAGCTAGAGTTTGGATTTTGCAAATGAACTTGGGCTTGGAGTTTTAATTTCTCATTCCTCTCTCCATTTTTGATGAAGCTTGAGTGTTAGAAAATGAAAGTGAAGTAATGAAGAGAAGAGGGGATTGAGCTAGAGTTAATAGTTTAGGCTGATGGGCTGAACCAAACCCAAAGCCCAGAGTGAAAAAGTGGCAGAATTCCACTAACTCCAAACATATCAAAGTTTATACTCAAAAAGATCGCAAACGGCATTTTGAACTCAATGGAAGTGGTCCCGAGTCCTAATTCGACCGTATGCAAAAAGTAACTTTTCGGACTAAAATCCGACTAACGATGAAATATTTAAATAAAATATTTAAATACTCAATCGTAAAATATGCGGATTGTTACAGATTCCCCTCTTTAAAGATAATGCGTTCTTGCAATATTTTAAGAAGAAAATATAAAGTAACAACCATAAAAGCATATTCAACACAAAATAAATTTTGAAATAAAAAGTTCACCTCAAAGAGCACGAGAAAGTAAGTCCGGATGTATTCGCTCGTTGAATTCTCTGGATTCCCAAGAACAATCCTTAGATTTGAGGACCATTGAACTTTCACAAGTGAGACATCCTTATTTTGAAGGTGTTTGACCTCCGAAGCAATAATACGAATAGGACGTTGCTCATAAGTTAAATTAGGAGAAACTTCAATTTCTTCCACGACACCGAGCTCAAGAATAGAATTGGAATCTCGATGGCATTTCCGTAATTGAGAAACGTGAAACACGTTATGAATAGTAGAAAACTTAGCCGGTAATAAAATGCGATAAGCCACTGAACCAATACGTTCCGTGATAGGAAATGGCCCAGTATATCGAGGCACTAATTTTCCCGATAGACTGAAACGTACAACACCCTTCATAAGTGAAACACGAACAAACATAAAATCTCCCACAGAAAATTCTAATTTCCTTCTTCGGTTATCGGCATAGGATTTTTGCCCACTTTGGGCTTCTTTCATCCTATGACGAATAAGGTCGATCTTTTCTGTGGAATCACGAATAAAATCTAGACCTAAACCAGCTTTTCACCGGCCTCAAGCCAACAAGAAGGAGATCGGCATGGCCTTCCATAGAGTGCCTCAAAAGGAGCCATACAAATATTAGATTGGAAGCTATTATTATAGGAAAACTCAACAAGAGAAATATGATCTTTCCAACTTTCATCAAAATCAAGAACACATGCACGAAGAAGATCTTCAAGAGTTTGATTCACACGCTCAGTCTGTCCATCGGACTGAGGATGATAAGCAGTGCTAAAATTAACCTTCGCTCCCAAAGCTTTTTGAAGACTCTTCCAAAATCCACTAGTAAACAATGGATAACGATCATTAACAATAGAAGTAGAAACTCCATGCAATTTAACAATTTCTTTGATAAAGAGTTTGGCTAAAAGAGGCACGGTTCGATTGGACCGAACGAGAATAAAATGGGCAGATTTAGTAAGTCTATCGACTATCACCCATAAGCTTTCATGACCCGAATGAGAAAGAGGAAGGCCATCTATAAAATCCATGGAAATTTGGTCCCACTTCAAAATTGAAATTTCTAAAGGTTGCAATAACCCACCGGGTCTTTGATCGGCCTTAATGAGTTGACAAGTCATGCAACACTTAACAAGGTTAGCAATATCAGATTTCATTCCCTCCCGATAATAAAGTCGCTTCATATCCGCGTACATTTTACTACTACCGGGATGAACGGTAAATTTAGAACGATGAGAATCTTCTAAAATGTCTTTACGAAGATCATTAATATTTGTCACGATAAGTCTACCAAATTTTCGAAAACCGCCACGAGAATCAATATCAAAGTCTTTCAAACCTTCAATATCCATTTCATCCCTAAAATTTTGGCCAAGAAGAGCCAATTCGGGATCTAGCCTTTGAGCTTCAAGAATGCGGTCTATAAGAGAAGGATGAGCCTCAAGGCTACATAAAACAAGAGATGAACATAAATCGGAAATACGATCTCGAATCTCACAAGTGGATAAAACCCCGAGATCGCTCCATTCAGATATCATCATAGAAACAACCGCTTGTTGCTTACGACTAAGTGCATCGGCAACCCGATTTCCCTTTCCGGGAGTATAAAGAATATCAAGATCATAAGATGCAAGGAATTCGAGCCAACGTTGTTGACGCAAATTAAGTTCCTTTTGAGAAAATAGATACTTCAAAGATTTATGATTGGTGTAAAGAATAAATTTTTCTCCCAAAAGATAATGACGCCAAATTCGAAGGGCGAAAAAAATAGCCGCGGGTTCTAAATCATGAGTGGCATATCTAGTCTCGGCTGGCTTCAATTGCCTAGAAGCATAAGCAATAAAACGTTCTCTTTGCATAAGAACGGCACCCAAACCAATGCGACTAGCATCGGTATATACAATAAAATCTTGGTTTCCCTCGGCAATCACAAGAATAGGAGCATCGGAAAGGAGTTCTTTTAATTTCTGAAAAGAAGCTTCACATTTGTCCGACCAAATGTATTTAACTCCCTTCTTTGTCAAGCTAGTAAGAGGCATGGCAATTTTAGAAAAGTCTTTGATAAAACGAAGGTAATAACCCGCCAATCCGAGAAAACTACGAATTTCCATCACACTCTCCGTTCTCTTCCAATTTTAAATCGCTTCAATCTTTGAAGGATCCACGGAAATTCCGGATTGGGAAATAATATGACCGAGAAACTTCACACGAGATTGCCAAAAGTGGCATTTATGAAATTTTGCTTTTAATTGATTACTCCTAAGAGTTTCCAACACAATCCGAAGATGCTTTTCATGCTCCTCCTAGGTTTTTGAATACACAAGAATATCATCAATGAAGATGAGGACAAATCGATCGAGGAAATCTTTGAAAAATTGATTCATAAGGTCAATGAAATAAGCCGAAGAATTCATTAAACCAGATGGCATAACTAGCCATTCATAAGATCCATAACGAGTACGGAACGATGTCAAAGGAATGTTATCCTCTGCAATACGAAGTTGATGAAAACCGGTTGCCAAGTCCAATTGTGAAAAGACTTTAGCACCACTAAGTTGATCGAATAGATCATCAATCCGAGGTAAAGGATATTTATTTTTGATAGTAAGATCATTAAGCTTGCGGTAGTCAATGCAAAGTCTAAGTGTACCATCAGATTTCTTCACGAAAATAGCCGAAGCTCCACAAGGCGAGGAATTAGAGCGAATAAATTGCTTCATCTTCAATTCGGATAATTGTTTGCGCATCTCCTCATTTTCCTTATTGGACATGCGATAAGGAGGACGAGTGATAGGTTGAGCTCCAAGGATGAGATTAATTCTGAACTCAATTGCTCGCTTAGGTGGTAATCCTAAAACAGGCTCAAATATGTCGGAAAATTCAGGAACAACGTGAATAAGAGAAATGACATCTTCCTCATCATCATTATTGTCATCATGAGGATTTAAAGAATACAAAGATGCAGTCAAGTTGGAATCCGAATCTTTAAGATCAATAAAAATATGCTTAACAGATTGAGGATGTCGAAGATAAATAGTCCGCTCAGGACAAAGGATTTGAGCTTCATAGTGGTTAAGCCAATCCATTCCCAAAATTATTCCAAAACTTAAGTAGCGCATAACATGCAAATCGGCTCGGAAAGAAAAATCACACAAAATAATCCCGACATCTTTACACAATAAATTGATTGTTGCGGATCCACCAATCGGATTCGCAATTCTCAAAGAAGTCATTAAACACAAAACAACCAAAGAAAAAGTATCAATAAGTTCTTTTGAATAAAAGAGTGGGACGCACCCGTATCAAAAAGAACTCGAATAGGATGATCATGAAATAAAATAATGCCATCAAGGATGGAATGAGAAATACCTTGACCACGAGAAGTGTTACTAGGAGTTTGCACCACATTAAGATTTCCCTCCTTCCTGTTTTGATGTTTGGGACACAAAGATATATAATGGTCCGGGCTTTTGCAATAGCGACAAGCATGGGGCTTTGAACACTTATTCGCATAATGGTCCTTAGAACCACAGTTGTAGCATTGCCCACCACTTGAGGTAGAAGTCTTGGTTGCCGGGGAGGCTTGCTTCCCTTTCTTATTGCTGGGATAAGGACCCTTGAACTTATTAGGCCTTTTCTTGTTGGTGAAGTTCGGTTTAGCACTCCCAACCTCAACATCACTTAATCTATCAGCCTCTTCAAGTCGAAGAGCGATACCGATGAGTTGATAAAAAAGAAACTTCTAATTTTAAAAATAATGGCTTCTTGAGATTTTTGTCCAATCCATAGACAAATCTTTGGTTCTGCTTCAATGGGGTGTTTATGTATTCGACCCCGTATTTAGAAAGTGACTCGAAGGATGCGACATAATCTGCCACAGAGGATTCACCTTGAATAAGGCCAATGAAGCGACGAGCCGATGTCACTTTCTTGGCTTCTGGCACAAACTTTAATTCGAATCGTTCCTGGAATTTCTCCCAAGTAAGATCCGCTTCAATAAGAAGCTCATACCAATCTAATGCTCTTTCTTAGAGCATACTAGAGGCTACCTGAACACGATGAAGATCAATAAGATTCATGCGAGAAAAGATTAGATCGCACGTTCTCAGCCAAGCCTGGACTTCAATAATAGTTTCGGATCCTTTGAATGGTTTCCCACCCAAATTGGTATAATCGTTACACAAACGTGCAAATCCAGACTTAGGGTGAGTAGACTCTGGATTAGATCCGGCTGCTTGAGCATTCTTTACTAGATCAAGAAGCTGCTGGGCAGACATAAATACTCCATCTTGGGGAGTAGCACTAGATTGACCGGCGCTGGGACGGTCAGGTCTAACCATTTCTCTTCCTTTAGAAATAAAGAAAGAAGAAGGATAAGGTTATTAACTAAATGAATATCAAGCAATCTTGATAGATAAAACAAGGAATCATAAAGAAAATAGGATGAATCGGTACGAAGACTCGAATTAAATCCTAAAGCATGACTCCTAAGAAAGACTTAGGACGATGATCCTTGCTAGATTATTCTACATTGTTCCGAAGTTTCACTCTAATACCAAGCTGTCACACCCCACCTCTATACCAATGCTGGCCAAGGACACTACGGGGTAATGTCGTCAACTAGCGCGGAGAATAAGGCTGTTGAGGAGCGACCATCCGTGTAATTGCTTTGTGCGAGCAACGATATGTCAGATAGTTTAAGATGCATTTCATTTCAAGAGGAAATCCGACATGCCGATACAAACTCAAAACTACTACACAGTGGCTATGATATCTTTGGAAACAAATATAGAAATAAGCATAACATAAATCAGTCACAGAAGTTCATATCTCAAAGGAGGAAATATATATGAATATTACACATGAAAGTGTATATCAGAGTAGTGGTCAGACAAGATCCACAATATCATAAAAGAATAGTTACAAGTGCTACACAAAAGAACAAATATACATCAATGAGTCTATATCTCAAATGTCTACAACCAAAAGCTACTAATCTAAGTAGTTAGCCAAAAGTCAGGATAATAATCCCAGATGAGGAGTCAAGCAGAAGCACCTGTAACATCTCGGTCTGACCCGAGTATTATTAATAAGAAAATAATAAACAAATCAGTCTAGCTACAAATATCAGATAAAATGATATAGAATAAGAGATATGACATAAACATATGATAACCATAAAGCCACACTGTGATAAGTATGCAATTGAAAATCAACTAGGGATTAATCAATATCACAAGAATCTTCTCAAAGATCAAAAGGAATGTCATACTCTTTATTTATATTCACCAAACCATAAATATTGACAATAATATCAATGCCAATCCCAAAAGTTAATGACACACAAATTCACCAATGCACAAATATTGATAAAACTTATCAATGTAAATCACCAAAATTGGTGAAAACACAAGTTCCAAAAATCATCAATGGAAATCCATAAATCACGAAAAGGAGGAGGCTTATCACAAAACGGGAGTATGAAAACTTACCAACACGTGTATCACAAAACGGAACGCTATTCCATGGTTGCTAACCATTTATTTTGAGCCGAGGCTCCACAAAACGGCCCGGAGATCATGGGTCGCTACCCCACCAAATTGAGCCGAAACTCCACAAAAAAGGGGTTTAGTGTCCTTCGTAGACAAAGAGACAACGCACATTGCTAGTCTAAATCACAAAATGATCATCATCGATCACAAGAAGTGTCAGTTACACTAAGCTAGTAAATATATGAGCTTAGCCTCATGTCCCATAACCACTCGCTTAACTTAAATATTTACGAACAAATTGTAAGTTTCCACTAGAAAATTATCACAAGAGATTCAATCGAACAAGTCCAAGAATTAATCAACTAAGTAAACGCAAGAGTTTCATACCACTTGTTTTACTAAGTAGTTTAATTAGATTTCTCATACGAGTGAGGTAAAGGTTTGTATATACTAGTAGATTGGAAAACGGTTTAAGAAACGAGCTTTGTAATAAAATAGGGTTGAAATCGTTTTGATGAAAGAGTTTTGATATTTACTACTAGTATTGAAACCTTTATATTTTTAAAGTGACGAATCACAAAAATGATTGTAAAAACAATAAATCACAAAAATTCACATTCGAAGACGTGAATAAAATCCAAAGAATTCGATTCCAAATCCATCCCGGTGGAAATACCCTTGCGACTCAACAGCCACGACTTACGGCTTAACAACAATGCAACACACGAAATCAGCGGCTCAACTCATGCGACTCCATGGCATATGACCTAAGGGATCAGCGACTTAAGGAATAGCATGCGGCCTAACTGAGCGACTTAAGTAGACAGCGGCATAATTGTACGACTTAAGGAGCTAGCGGCATAAGAAACAAGCGACCTAAGGATTGGACGACGTAAGCGACATAGGCGACCTAAGCCTCAGAACGACTTAAGGTGGGTGCGACTTAAAGCAGGGCGAGCGACTTAAGTTGGTGCAAGATGAACGACTTAAATGGTTGCGATCCAACATGGCGCGACCTAACTACAGGCCGAGCGACCTAAATGGTTGCGACCTAATAGGCCGAGCGTCCTAAGTGGTTGCAACTTACTAGGCCGAGCGACCTAGGTGGTTGCGACCTATAGCAGGCCGAGTGACTTAAATGGTTACGACTTACTAGGTCGAGCGAACTAACAGGGCACGACCTAACTGCAGGCCGAGCGACTTAAATGGTTGCGACTTACCAGGCCAAGCGACCTAAGTGGGAGCGACCTAATAGGACGCGACCTAACTGCAGGCCGAGCGACCTAAGGAACAGAAGTTCAAACTCTCACTCAATTTGCAATCGGTCGAACAACGGTGCTAAGGGTTTATGCCAATCGACTACCCGGCCCTATATGCTCCTCGATGCATCACCAAAAGCGTGATCAAACAACAAAGCTATGATTTTTAAAGATTTGAACCCAAAACACTAAAAATTGGAATATTACAAAACCAATCCAAATCAAAATCAAATGCACATGAATAAGTGTTAGGAATTCATACCTAACAATCAAAGATAATCATAGACCTAGATATGAGATAAAAATCTCACCTTTTTACAAAATCAATGAAGGAGAAGCTTGAAAGCAAAGAAAGAATCAACCACACTTCAATCTCAACACAAGAAACTTGAATCAATGGCTTCTCATAGAATTTGGAGCTAGAGTTTGGATTTTGCAAATGAACTAGGGCTTGGAGTTTTAATTTCCCATTCCTCTCTCCATTTTTGATGAAGCTTGAGTGTTAGGAAATGAAAGTGAAGTAATGAAGAGATGAGGGGGTTGAGCTAGAGTTAATAGTTTAGGCTAATGGGCTGAACCAAACCCAAAGCCCAAAGTGAAAAAGTGGCAGAATTCCACTAACTCCAAACATATCAAAGTGTATACTCAAAAAGATCGCAAACGGCGTTTTGAACTCAATGAAAGTGGTCCCGAGTCCTAACGACCGTATGCAAAAAGTAACTTTTCGGACTAAAATCCGACTAACGATGAATTATTTAAATAAAATATTTAAATACTCAATCGTAAAATATGCGGGTTGTTACAGACTCCCCTCCTTAAAGATATTGCGTCCTCGCAATATTTTAAGAAGAAAATATAAAGTAACAACCATAAAAGCATATTCAACACAAAAAAAATTTTGAAATAAAAAGTTCACCACAAAGAGCACGAGAAAGTAAGTCCAGTTGTGTTCGCTCGATGAATTCTCTGGATTCCCAAGAACAATCCTTAGGATTTGATGACCATTGAACTTTCACAAGAGGGACATCCTTATTTCGAAGGCGTTTGACCTCCGAAGCAATAATACGAATAGGATGTTGCTCATAAGTTAAATTAGGAGAAACTTCAATTTCTTCCACAACACCGGGCTCAAGAATAGAATTGGAATCTCGAAGTCATTTCCGTAATTGAGAAACGTGGAACACGTCATGAATAGTAGAAAACTGAGCCGGTAATAAAAGGCGATAAGCCACTGAACCAATACGTTCGGTGATAGGAAATGGCCCAATATATCGAGGCGCTAATTTTCCCGATCGACTGAAACATATAACACCCATCATAGGTGAAACACGAACAAACACAAAATCTCCCACAGAAAATTCTAATTTCCTTCTTCGGTTATCGGCATAGGATTTTTGCCTACTCTGGGCTTCTTTCATCCTATGACGAATAAGGTCGATCTTTTCTGTGGAATCACAAATAAAATCTGGACCTAAAACCAGCTTCTCACCGGCCTCAAGCCAACAAGAAGGAGATCGGCATGGCCTTCCATAGAGTGCCTCAAAAGGAGCCATACAAATACTAGATTGGAAGCTATTATTATAGGAAAACTCAACAAGAGAAATATGATCTTCCCAACTTCCACCAAAATCAAGAACACATGCACGAAGAAGATCTTCAAGAGTTTGATTCACACGCTCAGTCTGTCCACCGGACTAAGGATGATAAGCGGTGCTAAAATTAAGCTTCGCTCCCAAAGATTTTTGAAGACTCTTTCAAAATCCACTAGTAAACAATGGATCACGATCACTAACAATAGAAGTAGGAACTCCATGCAATTTAACAATTTCTTTGATAAAGAGTTTGGCCAAAAGAGGCATGGTTCGATTGGATCGAACGGGATTAAAATGGGCGGATTTAGTAATTCTATCGACTATAACCCATAAGCTTTCATGACCCGAACAAGAACGGGGAAGGCCTTCTATAAAATCCATGGAAATTTGGTCCCACTTCAAAATTGGAATTTCTAAAGGTTGCAATAACCTACCGGGCCTTTGATGCTCGTCCTTAATGAGTTGGCAAGTCATGCAACACTTAACAAAGTTAGGAATATCAGATTTCATTCCCTCCCAATAATAAAGTCGCTTCATATCCGCGTACATTTTACTACTACCGGGATGAATGGTAAATTTAGAACGATGAGAATCTTCTAAAATGTCTTTACGAAGATCATTAATATTTGGCACGATAAGTCTACCGAATTTTCGAAAACCGCCACAAGAATCAATATCAAAGTCTTTCAAACCTTCAGTATCCATTTTATCCCTAAAATTTTGGCCAAGAAGAGCCAATTCGGGATCTAGCTTTTGAGCTTCAAGAATGCGGTCTATAAGAGAAGGATGAGCCTCAAGGCTACATAAAACAAGAGATGAACATAAATCGGAAACACGATCTCGAATCTCACAAGTGGATAAAACCCCGAGATCGCTCCATTCGCATATCATCATAGAAACAACCGCTTGTTGCTTACGACTAAGTGCATCGGCAACCCGATTTTCCTTTTCGGGAGTATAAAGAATATCAAGATCATAAGATGCAAGGAATTCGAGCCAACGTTGTTGGCGCAAATTAAGTTCCTTTTGAGAAAATAGATACTTCAAAGATTTATGATCGGTGTAAATAATAATTTTTTCTCCCAAAATATAATGACGCGAAGGGCGAAAACAATAGCCACGAGTTCTAAATCATGAGTAGAATATCTAGTCTCGGCTGACTTCAATTGCCTAGAAGCATAAGCAATAAAATGTTCTCTTTGCATAAGAACGGCACCCAAACCAACGCGACTAGCATCGGTATATACAATAAAATCTTGGTTTCCCTCGGGAATCACAAGAATAGGAGCATCGAAAAGGAGTTCTTTTAATTTCTAAAAAGAAGATTCACATTTGTCCGACCAAATGTATTTAACTCCCTTCTTTGTCAAGCTAGTAAGAGGCACGGAAATTTTAGAAAAGTCTATGATAAAACGACGGTAATAACCCGCCAATCCAAGAAAACTACGAATTTCCGTCACACTCTCCGTTCTCTTCCAATTTTGAATCGCTTCAATCTTTGAAGGATCCACGGAAATTTTGGATTTGGAAATAATATGACCGAGAAACTTCACACGAGATTGCCAAAAGTGGCATTTAGAACATTTTGCTTTTAATTGATTACTCCTAAGAGTTTCCAACACAATCCGAAGATGCTTTTCATGCTCCTTCTCGATTTTTGAATACACAAGAATATCATCAATGAAGATGATGACAAACCGAACGAGGAAATGTTTGAAAACTTGATTCATAAGGTCAACGAAATAAGCCGAAGCATTCGTTTAACCAAATGGCATAACAAGCCATTCATAAGATCCATAATGAGTATGGAACGATGTCAAAGGAATGCTATCCTCTGCAATACGAAGTTGATGAAAACCGGTTGCCAAGTCCAATTGTGAAAATACTTTAGCACCACTAAGTTGATCGAATAGATCGTCAATCCGACGTAAAGGATATTTATTTTTGATAGTAAGATCATTAAGCTTGCGGTAGTCAACGCAAAATCTAAGTGTACCATCGGATTTCTTCATGAAAATAGCCGAAGCTCCCCAAGGCGAGGAACTAGAGCGAATAAAATGCTTCGTCTCCAATTCGAATAATTGTTTGCGCATCTCCTCATTTTTCTTATTGGACATGCGATAAGGAGGACGTGTGATAGGTTGAGCTCCAGGGATGAGATTAATTCTGAACTCAATTGCTCGCTTAGGTGGTAATCCTAAAACGGGCTCAAATATGTCGGAAAATTCACGAACAACGTGAATAAGAGAAATGACATCTTCCTCATCATCATTATCGTCATCATGAGCATTTAAAGAATACAATGATGCAGTCAAGTTGGAATCCGAATCTTTAAGATCAATAGAAATCTGCTTAACAGATTGAGGATGTCGAAGATGAATAGTCCACTCAGGACAAATAATTTGAGCTTCATAGCGGTTAAGCCAATCCACTCCCAAAATCATTCTAAAGCCTAAGTAGCGCATAACATGCAAATCGGCTCGGAAAGAAAAATCACACAAAATAATCCCGACATCTTTACATAATAAACTGATTGTTGCGGATCCACCAACCGGATTCGCAATTCTCAAAGAAGTCATTAAACACAAAACATCCAAAGAAAAAGTATGAACAAGTTCTTTTGAAATAAAAGAGTGGAACGCACCCGTATCAAAAAGAACTCGAATAGGATGATCATGAAATAAAATAATGCCATCAAGGATGGAATGAGAAATACCTTAACCACGAGAAGTGTTACTAGGAGTTTGCACCACATTAAGATTTCCCTCCTTCCTGTTTTGATGTTTGGGACACAAAGATATATAATGGTCCGGGCTTTTGCAATAGCGACAAGCATGGGGCTTTGAACACTTATTCGCATAATGGTCCTTAGAACCACAGTTGTAGCATTGCCCACCACTTGTGGTAGAAGTCTTGGTTGCCGGGGAGGCTTGCTTCCCTTTCTTATTGCTGGGATAAGGACCCTTGAACTTATTAGGCCTTTTCTTGTTGGTGAAGTTCGGTTTAGCATTCCCAACCTCAATATCACTTACTCTATCAGCCTCTTCAAGTCGAAGAGCGCTATCAATGAGTTGATCAAAAGAAACTTCTAATTTTAGAAGTAATGGCTTCTTGAGATTTTCGTTCAAGCCATAGACAAATCTTTGGTTCTTCTTCAATTTGGAGTTTATGTATTCGACCCCGTATTTAGAAAGTGACTCAAAGGATGCGACATAATCTGCCACAGAGGATCCACCTTGAATAAGGTCGATGAAGCGATGAGCCGATGTCACTTTCTCGGCTTCTGGCACAAACTTTAATTCGAATCATTCCCGGAATTTCTCCCAAGTAAGATCCGCTTCAATAAGAAACTCATACCAATCTAATGCTCTTTCTTGGAGCATACTAGAGGCCACCTGAACACGGTGAAGATCAATAAGATTCATGCGAGAAAAGATTTGATCGCATGTTCTCAGCCAAGCCTGGACTTCAATAATAGTTTCGGATCCTGTGAATGGTTTCCCACCGAAATTGGTATAATTGTTGCACAAACGTGCAAATCGAGACTTAGGGTGAGTAGACTCCGAATTAGATCCGGCTGCTTGAGAATTCTTCAGTAGATCAGGAAGCTGTTGGGCAGACGTAAATACTCCATTTGGGAGTAGCACTAGATTGACCGACGCTGGGACGTCCAGGTCTAACCATTTCTCTTCCTTCAGAAAGAAAGAAAGAAGAAGGATCAGGTTATTCAACAAATGAATATCAAGCAATCTTCATAGATAAAACAAGGAATCATAAAGAAAATAGGATGAATCGGTACGAAGACTCGAATTAAATCCTAAATCACGACTCCTAAGAAGGACTTAGGACGATGATCCTTGCTAGATTATTCTACATTGTTCCGAAGTTTCGCTCTGATACCAAGCTGTCACGCCCCACCTCTATACCCACGCTGGCCAAGGACACTATGGGGTAATGCCGTCAACTAGCGCGGAGAATAAGGCTGTTGAGGAGCGACCATCCGTGTAATTGCTTTGTGCGAGCAACGATATGTCAGATAGTTTAAGATGAATTTCATTTCAAGAGGAAATCCGACATCCGATACAAACTCAAAACTACTACACAGTGGCTATGATATCTTCGGAAACAAATATAGAAATAAGCATAACATAAATCAGTCACAGAAGTTCATATCTCAAAGGCGGAAACAGATATGAATATTACACATGAAAGTGTATATTAGAGTAGTGGTCAGACAAGATCCACAATATCATAAAAGAATAGTTACAAGTGCTACACAAAAGAATAAGTATACATCAATGAGTCTATATCTCAAATGTATACAACCAAAAACTACTAATCTAAGTAGTTAGCCAAAAGTCAGGATAATAATCCCAGATGAGGAGTCAAGCAGAAGCACCTGTAACATCTCGGTCTGACCCGAGTATTATTTAATAAGAAAATAATAAACGGATCAGTCTAGCTATAAATATCAGATAAAATGATATAGAATAAGAGATATGACATAAACATATGATAACCATAAAGCCACACTGTGATAAGTATGCAATTGAAAATCAACTAGGGATTAATCAATATCACATGAATCTTCTCAAAGATCAAAAGGAATGTCATACTCTTTATTTATATTCACCAAACCATAAATATTGACAATAATATCAATGTTAATCGCAAAAGTTAATGACACATAAATTCACCAATGCACAAATATTGATAAAACTTATCAATGTAAATCACGAAAATTGGAGAAAATACGAGTTTCAGAAATCATCAATGGAAATCCAGAAATCACGAAAAGGGGGAGGCCTATCACAAAACGGGAGTATGAAAACTCACCAACACGTATAACACAAAAGGGAACGCTATTCCATGGTTGCTAAACATTTATTTTGAGCCGAGGCTCCACAAAACGGCCCGAAGACCATGGGTCGCTACCCCACCAAATTGAGCCGAAACTCCTCAAAAATGGGTTCTAGTCTCCCTCGCAGACAAAGAGACATCGCACATTGCTAGTCTAAATCACAAAATGATCATCATCGATCACAAGAAGTGGCAACTACACTAAGCTAGTAAATATATGAGCTTAGCCTCATGTTCCATAACCACTCGCTTAACTTAAATATTTACAAATAAATTGTAAGTTACCACTAGAAAATTGTCACAAGAGATTCAATCGAACAAGTCCAAGAATTAATCAACTAAGTAAACGCAAGCGTTTCATACCACTTGTTTTACTAAGTAGTTTAATTAGATTTCTTATACGAGTGAGGTAAAGGATTGTATATACTAGTAGATTGGAAAACGGTTTAAGAAACTAGCTTTGTAATAAAATAGGGTTGAAATCGTTTTGATTAAAGGGTTTTGATATTTACTACTAGCATTGAAACCTTTATATTTTAAAGTGACGAATCACAAAAAAGATTGTAGAAACAATAAATCACAAAATTTCACATTCGAAGACGGGAATAAAATCAAAAGAATTCGATTGCAAATCCATCCAGGTGGAAATACCCTTGCGACTCAACAGCCACGACTTACGGCTTAACAACAATGCAACATACGAAATCAGCGGCTCGACTCATGCGACTCCACGGCATACGACCTAAGGGATCAGCGACTTAAGGAATAGCATGAGGCCTAACTGAGCGACTTAAGAAGACAGCGGCATAAGTGTACGACTTAAGGAGCTGGCGGCATAAGAAACAAGCGACCTAAGGAATTGACGACGTAAGCGACATAGGCGACCTAAGCCTCAGAACGTCTTAAGGTCGGTGCGACTTAAAGCAGGGCGAGCGACTTAAGTTGGTGCAATCCGAACGACTTAAATGGTTGCGATCCAACATAGCGTGACCTAACTGCAGGCCGAGCGACCTAAATGGTTGCGACCTAATAGGTCGAGCGACCTAAGTGGTTGCAACTTAACAGGCCGAGCGACCTAGGTGGTTGCGACCTATAGCAGGCCGAGTGACTTAAATGGTTGCGACTTACCAGGCTGAGCGACCTAAGTGGCAGCGACCTAACAGGGCGCGACCTAACTGCAGGCCGAGCGACTTAAATGGTTGTGACTTACCAGGCCGAGCGACCTAAGTTGGAGCGACCTAACAGGGCGCGACCTAACTGCAGGCCGAGCGACCTAAGGAACAGAAGTGCGAACTCTCACTCAATTTGCAATCGGTCGAGCAACGGCGCTAAGGGTTTATGCCAATCGACTACCCGGCCCTATATGCTCCTCGATGCATCACCAAAAGCATGATCAAAAAGCAAAGCTATGATTTTTAAAGATTTGATCCCAAAACACTAAAAATTGGAATATTAACAAAACCAATCCAAATCAAAATCAAATGCACATGAATAAGTGTTAGGAATTCATACCTAACAATCAAAGATAATCATAGACCTAGATGTGAGATAAAAATCTCACCTTTTTACAAAATCAATGAAGGAGAAGCTTGAAAGCAAAGGAAGAATCAACCACACTTCAATCTCAGCACAAGAAGCTTGAATCAATGGCTTCTCATAGAATTTGGAGCTAGAGTTTGGATTTTACAAATGAACTAGGACTTGGAGTTTTAATTTCCCATTCCTCTCTCCATTTTTGATGAAGCTTGAGTGTTAGGAAATGAAAGTGAAGTAATGAAGAGAAGAGGGGGTTAAGCTAGAGTTAATAGTTTAGGCTAATGGGCTGAACCAAACCCAAAGCCCAAAGTGAAAAGGTGGCAGAATTCCACTAACTCCAAACATATCAAAGTTTATACTCAAAAAAATCGCAAATGGCGTTTTGAACTCAATGGAAGTGGTCCCGAGTCCTAATTCAACCGTATGCAAAAAGTAACTTTTCGGACTAAAATCCGACTAACGATGAAATATTTAAATAAAATATTTAAATACTCAATCGTAAAATATGCGGGTTGTTACATTTAAGGACGTCAAATTTGTTACTCTTTGCATAAATTAATTACACTAACATTTCAGCAATCGCGTTCTTAGATTTATTTTGTAGTTTTGGTCTTATGCTAGAACTAACATAGTATGGTCTTTTATGTAATCAATCAAATTGAATACTCGATCTCATAGTACAGTTTATTAGCTTATTTCAAATAAACAATATTCACTGAAGTATTGTATATTATGAACTATGACCATTTATCATATAACGTATATATGTGATTGCATATGGATCAAATATCCATCCATAATCTTGTATTGCTTTTAGATTCCGAAACTTATAAAATGTAATACACTGTCTAAAACAACTAAACACGTAAGTGATCATTTTACGAATATATTAAGTACTTGTAATAATTATTGAATAGTTATAGAAAACATTAACATGTAATAGGCATTTAATAATGAGTATTATATTATATTTCCATTTGTCAATTTTCAATTCAGTTCATCTGTATATATTAATTAATAAACGTTTTACCAATCATATTAAATGCGCATTCGTCATTGTAGATAATTATAACAATATTTAGCATATACTATTACAATATTAAAAAGGTTAAATGTTACCATTTCATTGTTTAAATAAGGCTCTCACTAGTCTTTTATGTTTCTCTAAATGCTAAGATGAAACATAGAAGTTTTTTGACTTCACTAGTGGGTGTTAGGACTCATCTGTCTTCGTATTCTGACATTGAGTTTGCTCAACAAATCATAGCCCCACAAACGATGGATAATTCATTATCGGTTGTATCACATACAACTCCTAACCCATGTTTCCTTGTCCTTGTCTCATTTCAACCTTGAGTTTGCTCAACAAATCGAAAGAGATTATTCACTCATACCTACCATATTGTGACAGCCTAAGTAAAGCATATATACCTTGAGTTTTCTTAATAAATACATATAGTTATCTTACCTCGTCTACTCAATAGATTAATAATACTACACATAACATCCCTAACTTGAGTTTGCTCAACAACTAAGGGATATGCAAGTAATTTATTAAAAAATATATGGTAAAGGACAGCATTATATTGAAAATTGATAATCTTTAATATATCATATCAAATGATATTGACTTATGGAATAATGTATTTCTTATGAAATACCCTCATAATTCAAGTGTCAAACACATCAGAAATCACGATATACGTACATTTATGTATGTATTTATTCCTTAATTCTATTTGGGATTCTTTAATGTTCCACCTTTAGTTTATACATTCATATCATATAAGTCTTATTGTTATATAACTTTTATATTTCATATTACATATATGATAGTCTTATGTATAATATTTTATTTGCTTAATTTAAATTAATTAACTCTTTAATTAATTTTATACTAGTATTCCAATACAACATTTATACTGAACATATCTACCACAACCTTTATAGCATATACTATAACCTTTATAACATAACACATATATCTTATAATCCGTATTTTTATTTAATTAATTAATTTATTTAATTAAACAATTTTGATTAAATTACATTAATTTCAAAATCTATTATGTATACATACATGTGTACTTATGTTATCTCAAACACTTTAAAATAACATAACATATATAATGTATGCATATAAGTATTAACTAATTTACTAATTTAATTGATTTATTTTATTAATATTTTTAACAAATTTTTTAATTTAAAAATTAATATTTAAATAGTTTCAAACTTTTGAAGTTTTCATTACCTTTTCAACCATTTTGAAAATTTATCTTATATTATAATCTTTTATAATAAACATGTTTTATTTAAAATTAAAATTTAAAATGTTGCCTTAATTTTTAAAAATATTTTGAAAATTAGCCCAAGGCCCAATTAAATTTGGCCTTTTCTGTTAGGGGTAACCTTTGGGCTTACTCCACCTTTCAAGCCAAGCTGGTAACCAGGTAGGACAGGGTATTTGGTTGTCCAATTCCAATCTAGAAATTATCTTTCTAGACACCGTACTTAGTGGGCAAGATAAATTAGTTTGCCCTAACATGACTAATATAGACCGCATAAGTTATTAGGCTCTGATACCATTGAAGAAACTGGACTAGCCCGCAGCTGAAGAAATGAGTGAATTTCAAAATTTTACCATTTTGGATCTTTAAGGGCCTATGAAGTCTAAATATACTTAGAACTTTTTTAAGTTTCTTTAAAATAAAATAAATATTTTATTATATTTTATAAAGAAAGTTTTACTTTAATTTAATTTACATGTAAATTAGCGTATATCAAATATATTCTTATGTATATATTTGTGTGTGACCGTAACTTATTAAATTTATTTAGGGAAGGAAAATTTTCATTTCCTATCTCTTAAATTATTCTATTAATGAAGGGGCATAAATTTATTTAAAGAATGAAACTTTTCATTTCCTTCCTCTTAACTTATTCAATTAATGAGGGGACACATTATTTATATAGGGATAGAAATCTTTCATTTCTCTCTCTTTAATTAAATTAATTGATCATATAAATGTCATTAATTAGCAACATGTATACGACATGAATATAAGTATAAACAAATATATTATAGTGTAAATTTTGTAAGTGCAAAATGATTGGCGTTATCAATTGATGGCAAGGTGTAGAATATAAATAATGATAAATGGATAGCCAATAATATAAAGGAAAAAATAGGAAATAATAAAGCGTAACAACGATGATTGAATCAATTTCTCATGTCGTAAACTTAATTAATGCAGCATATAAATGAAAAATTATAGGCATTATAATATAAGGATATAAACAGACGAAAATAAATGTATGTATATATTATTGCCTCGTTTAAATTTTTTCCTCCTTTGGAAAGAAATCTAATTATACATTGACAATGTGAAATACATGTAAAAAAATTATATATGGAAACATACGTATAAAATTAACTGTGTGTATATTAGATTAAATCAAATCTTTCTACTTGATAAAAATTAGAGGTTGATAGCAATCAATTCAAAAGTAGGTTTATTGTCAAAGCATTAATTGTGTGTATGTGATATTCAATAAAATATCTCTAATTAATATAAATTAGAGAATATAGTAATCAAATTAAAATTTAGATTTATTGCCAAAACATCTTCCTTTTTTTAATTTCCAAAACAATAAAAACACAAAATACATATATAACGATCTGGTATTTCGTATCATTCGCATCCACACATGTTGGACTTGAATTGTGCAAAACAACAGATTGTTAATTTATATTTGGAAAAACTCGGCATATACAGTAAATAAAGCAATCATAGAATCACAGATACAGAGTAATATAACAATAAGCAGCAGAATAGATAAATCGTCGTTCATGAAGCTACTATATAAACAACAGAGTTTGGACAAAAATACAACATAATATCTCAAATACAATGTAGTCTCGAATATAAACAGATGACAAGTCTGAACAAAACCAGTGGATAGCTGAAAGCTGAATGGATACAGATGGATCTCCAAGTGAAGCTCCAACTCCAAATGTGAGTCTCAAATGTTGTGACACTCGGTCTGATTTGAGTGTAAAGAAAAACACAAAACACTCGAGTTAGGATTAATATTCTTATATTAATAAATTCAACTCAAGTGAAATGTAAACTGAAATACAAGTAACTAAAAGGATGTTTGGGATTTCCATCCTCTAAGGATCCGTGGAACTATCTACTATGTAGTAATATATGCTATTATAATATGTCTATAGTAAAGTAAAAATATTAAAATAGCGTTAAGGCATTACCCATATCCCCATTAACACATTTTATATATTCCCACAGTCTATACAGTACCGTAACTCCCCCTGTAAACTGGAGGGCTATCAGAGGTCACTCCATAGGTATGGTACAAAACAAACTCGTAGAAGGCACGATAGGCCATGCGACAAGGCATTCGAGGCAATTCCAGTGTAGATATACCGTTTGTGGATCCGAACAGGTGGTAACCATAGCAACCGTCCACCTCGTGACACACTCCCAAATCAAAGGTGCACTAATCAAATCACAAAAGCAATAGAATGGTATCGAAGAAATATGTCTGAAAGGAGGAATGACCACACTTGGCCCATCGTGGCTCCTGTTTTAGTCGGATCAAGTTGACTCGCAGGAGTTAGGGCTACGCAAATACCATATAGAATCACCAAACCATTCTACTTCATTCTGGAATCTCCACCACGTACATATTTGTTAAAGTGGTTTTTGGTATTGGCAGAGAGTACGAGAATATCTGATCCCGGTCTCTTTAAAACCCAAACATTATTATAACACCATGGTCATTTCATTTCAAACAGTTCATGATTCATATAAAAATATCATATCATTTCAAACCGTATCAATTTCGTATCATTATACGCTTTAAATCATATTCATTTTCAAAATCGTAACACTTTCAAAATTATAACACTTTTGAAATCGTAACACTTTTGAAATCGCAACACTTTTTAAATCATAACACTTGAAAATCATAACACTTTGGAAATCATAGCACTTTTGAAATCATAACACTCCCAACATACGTAGTTTAGACTTTGAAAATAGTATATATATTAAAATAATTATAAATTAAAAATAGTTTATATATTAAAATAATTTATATATTAAAATAGTTTCCTCCAATTTCACAAATCTAAATTCCAAAATTCAATTTAAATCAATACCAGTTCAACCATTTCAATTTAAATTTTAAAATTTCAAGTTTAAATATTCAAACATTTACAATATAAATTTCATTTATATTTTAACATTTAACCTTAATTTTTATTCAAATTGGAAAGTACTCACTTAAATCACTTTAGTAACAATTAAATAAAATCTCAATTTATAAATTTAAATTAACATTAAATATTCAATCTCAATCTTATTTAAATTTGAGAATATTCATTTAATCACTTTTCATCAAATCAGGATATAAATCATATCTTTCCAAACCTCAAATTAATAAATCTAAATCAGTGCTTATTTAAATTCAATTACTAAAAAAATTTAAATTCCAAGTTAACATTAATTTATCTTTCCAACCTTTATTATTAAAGTTATAAATATATTTTAAAATATTAATATAAATTTTTAAATAAATATTTTAAACCATATTATATACCAATTAAATTAATTCAAATTAAATCTTATTATTAAATTTACTTATATAAAATATTATTTTATACATGTTTGAAAATAATAAAATTTGAGTAAAATTTAATAATAAGATTTAATTTATAATTTCAAAACTAACTTATAGATTAAACTTTCCAAACATAGTGTTTTAAAAAAATCTAAAATTTAAACCTTTATAAAAATAACATATATATACATATATAATCTTAAAATCAATATTTAACAAAACCATATATTTCCTTTCAAACCTTGGAAATCAATTTCAAAATATATATAGACCAATGGTGCTTGTATATAATTTTCTATCCTATGGTCATGTGATACGGATATTTATTATTTCAATCCAGAATTTAATTATCTACGGGAATATAAATCATTTCAACCCGCAATCCTAAATTCATTTCAATGAAAACCGCTTGGGTTTATCATTTCAATCCATAACGATTTTCCCCTAATCTATAGTATCATTCGGGTATGTATCATTTCAAACCACAGAGAATTCTAAATTAATAAGGAACTTACAGAGTGAGAACAATTATGATAAAAATATAATATATCAACAACATGCATATATCATTAGTAACAAATTAAATAAAATATACACAACAGGATATGGTGTCAATATCACAGGTGAACAGCTACAGATAATGGCATATATATAGCAATTAAATAACTAACATCAGCATATTTCAATTATCGTTTCAATTGAAATCAAATTTAATAAATATAAGAACATTAATCATGAGTGATTGCTTACCTTCGAGACTAAAGGAGTTTGACAACAGAACAAGACACGAATTCCAAAGGAAAGCAAGATTGAACGTGAACTTGACGAGCAAAGCTGATAGCTCAGAATTGAAGAAATCGAATCAAAACTGGATTGATGTAGATAAATGGTATAAGTGAACTTATATATATAACTATACATAACTATTTATATATATATATATATATATAAATCATATTCTAAATTCAGAAAAATTTTAAATTTTAAATATATAAGTATTTCAAAATCATCTGTTTAAATCAAAACATATATTTTAAAATCAAACATATGTACATAATATATTTTGAAATAAATACTTATATGGATATACAAACATATTACTTTGTATATGTATAACATAAAACAGCAACTTATATAAACTTATAATTTAAGTCTATATACATTTCAAAATTAACATAACCATATATGTATACATTTTAAAATCAATAGTTAATAAACAAATATACTGTGCAGACTAATAATGTAAATATGCAGATCATAAAACAAAATAAAATAAATGAACAGATTAAACAAAAATGTATACATGCTATATATTTGTAGATTATACATATCCAAAATATCTATGCAACTTATAAACTTATATATAATGTATATACACATTTAAATAAAGCATGCAACTGGGTGAACTACAGAATACATATTTTAATATTTATAACAGATTATAACTTATATAGCATAACACTGTAACCCATGTACAAAATACTGCAACTTATATCTTCCCTTATATAATATAGTTTACTGTAACACCATATATATATTGTACTAGCAACAATACTTATTTATAGATTAAAATATATATACATAAATATATATATATATATTAGTATTCCCGTATATACGATTGTAAAGCACTGGTAGGCTACAGCATATAGAAAACTATGTGTACTATACTATATCATAAGTTATATATAAACAACATTTTATTTGAAACTTATACAATATATATATATATATATTAACATATTATATAAATATAGATTACTAACCAAAAATGTAGATCTGATATAACCTGTGAATATATATATGTATGTATGTATGTATATGTATGTATATATGTATGTATGCAAACAGTTATATAAATAGTTTAGACATCTTACATTTAAGCAACAGGAAGGAAGGGTGGCGAAATAATAAGTTCATATATATATATATATATATATATATATATATATAATTATGGAAACAAGTAATCATGCGGAAGCAGAGCTGTCCCAGGGAAGGGAAGTGGTGCTTGGCCATCGGCATGGCGATGAGCTGGGTTCGAGTGGGCTTGGATCTCAGTCGCAAGGTCGGAGAATGGGATGGGGCTTGGCGAATTTGTGACAAGTGGAGGGTGAGCTGAGCTTGGGTTCTCAGGTGTTGGGGGGTGGAAGGCACATTGGTGGAGGGGATTTGGAGGGCTTCAGCTGGCCGTGTTAGCTCACGGTGGGTGAAGGTGGAGGGATGGGTTCGTGAAGATGTCGGCGTGATGGGTGATGTTAGAAGGGTTTCGGCCCTCACCATATAAGCAGCAGTTTTCAAAAAAAAAAATATAAATCTTGTATTCTTTTTTTATAAGGGAGGAGGTGTAAAGTTTTTGCATGGTAGAGGAAGAACAGAAGGGTTTTCGACATGGGAAGAGGAGTAGGTAGGCTACAGGCCTAGTATAAAATTTGATGTCAAATACAGTTTTCTCTCTCTCTCTCAAGAAATGAACAGTACAAACAAAAGATGTAAGAGAAATATAAAACATAAAGAACCATAATTATATTGGAAGGTTGGAATAGAGAAAGTCAAAACTGAAAATATAAAGGCAGTGGCCATGGGTTTTGAATTAGTGAATAAATGAATGGTCATTGAGAAACCAAAAGGCTCAAACTGGGACTGTGTGACGCCCCACCTCTATACCCACGCTAGCCAAGAATATTACAGTGAATGCTATCAACTAGCACGGAGAATATGGCTGTTGAGGAGCGACCGTCCGCGTAATTACTTTGTGCGAGCATCGATGTGTCAGATAGTATAACATACATTTCTTTATCAAGAGGGAAATCCAACATACCGACACAAACTCAAAGCTACTACACAGTGGCTGTAATATCTTCGGAGACAAATATAGAAATAAACATAACATAAATCAGTCATAGATAATTCATATCACAAAGGCGGAAGAAGATATGAATATATAATTAACACATGGTAGTGTACATCAGAGTAGTGGTCAAAAAGATCCACAATAGTACAAAAGAATAGCAACACGTGCTATACAAAAGAATACAACTATGAGTCTATATCTCAAGTGTATACAACAAAATAAACTACTAATCTAAGTAGTTTGCCAAAAGGTCATAGTAATGGATCCCTGGAGAGAAGTCAAGTCGAAGCACCTGCAACATCTCGGTCTGACCCGAGTATTATTTATAAGAAAATAATAAACGGATCAGTCTAGCTATAAATATCAGATAACATGATATAGAACGAAAGATATGGCATAGACGTATAATATCCATAATGGCATACTACTATAAGTATGAAAATGATAATCAACAAACGATTAA
Source organism: Allium cepa (assembly GCA_030765085.1). Taxonomy (NCBI): domain Eukaryota; kingdom Viridiplantae; phylum Streptophyta; class Magnoliopsida; order Asparagales; family Amaryllidaceae; genus Allium; species Allium cepa. Next base: position 308,087,796 of record CM060944.1, on the reverse strand, counting down.
TCAATATCAAAGAGTCTTCTCAAAGATCCAAAAAGGGTATCATACCCAAAACTTGTACTCACAACAAGTTAATGACACACAAATTCACCAATGCACAAATATTGATAAAACTTATCAATGGAAATCACGAAAATTGGTGAAGCACAAATTCTAGAAGTCATCTCAAGAAATCCAGTCAATGACACACGAATTCACCTATGCACAAAAATTGATAAATCAAATCAACAGAAATCACAAAAATAGGTGAAGAAGAAAATTCCAGAATTCGACACACGAAATCCAGAAATCACACAAAATAGGGGGGAGGGCTATCACACGAACGGGAGCATGAAAACTCACCAACATATGTATCACACGAACGAGACGCTATCTCATGGTAGCTAGCCATTAATTTTTGACACACGAACGGCCCGAAGACCATGGGGCGCTACCCCATAAATTTGAGTCGAAACTCCACAAAACGGGGTTTAGTCTCCCTCGCAGACAAAGAGACATCGCACATTGCTAGTCTAAATCACAAAAATGATCGTCATGATCATCAAGAAGTGTCAATTACAGTAATCTAGTAAATATATGAGCTTAGCTTCATGTCCCATAACCATTAGCTTAACTTAAATATTTACGAACAAATTGTAGATCTCCACTAGAAAACTGTCACAAGAGATTCAATCGAACAAGTCCAAGAATTAACCGACGAAGTAAATGCAAGCGTTTCATACCACTCGTTTTACTAAGTCGTTTAATTAGATTTCTCATACGAGTGAGGTAAAGGTTTGTATATACTAATAGATTGGAAATCGGTTTGAGAAAACGAGCTTTGTTATAAATTAGTGTTGAAATCATTTGAAGAAAGAGTTTTGATATTTACTACTAGTATAGAAAACCTTTATATTTTTAAAGTGACAAATCACAAAGAAGATTGTAAGAACAATCAATCACTAAAATTCACATTCGAAGACGTGAATAAATTCCAAAGAAACCGATAAAGAATCCATCGAAATGGATATTCAAAAATCCCTAAAAAGAGTCATCAAAGTCATAATAAATGATAACAACAAATAGGATTATCACGAATCGATTTAAATTGGAATTCTCAAACAAAAAGGCAAGTAGGCAAAATCACAACAGTTTCAGACGTCTGAAACAAGTGGTTCAGACGTCTGAATCTGGAAATATAAAAATTTCCAGAACAAGATTCAGACGTCTGAACCAAATGTTTCAGACGTCTGAAATAGGCATATTTTAGCCTATTTTCTTTCTATTTGAAAATAAGCCAATTCAGACGTCTGAAACCATACATTCAGACGTCTGAATCTGGGAATAGAAAACTTCCCAGACAATATTCAGACGTCTGAATATCACGTTTCAGACGTCTGAATGAAGGGTTCAGGGCATTCCCTGAACCTAGGCCAAAAATGGCCAAACGAATATCGAAAACGATCGAACGAGTAAATGGCGATGACTAAGGAATTACGTCGAACGACAACCCAGCCTAAACGGCTCTTCGATACGCCTCAAATATCAATGTCCAAATATCCATAATAGGATTTTCATAAATTGGACCAAAACACCAAAAATTGGAATATACACCAATTCAACCCAAACCACTACAATTGCACACGAATAAGTGTTAGGAATTCATACCTAACAATCGAAGATAATTGTAGACAAAGATGTGAGATAAAAATCTCACCTTTTTACCAAAATCAAACAAGAAGAAGCTTGAAAGCAAAAGGAGAATCAACCTCTCTTCAACACAACCCAAATGAGCTTGAATCTATGCTCAAAACAAGAACATTCCCAAAATTAGGTTTAGGAATTTCTGAAATTGGTAAGAGAATAAGTTGGAGAAGAAGAAGAGTATGCTTACCAATGGGTTCTCTTGAGTTTGGAGCTAGGAATTTGATTTGCAAAAGAAAACTAGGGTTTTGGAGTTTTAATTTCCCATCTCTCCCACCATTATTGCCTTAGAACTGAAAAGAGAAGAGAATGAGGGTGAGTGGGGAAGAGTGGCTCAGATTTGAGCATAAGTTAAACATAGGGCTGAGCCCAAAACCAAACCCAAAGTGAAAAGTAGCAAAAATCAACTTTCTCCAAACATATCGAAGCTTATACTCAAAAAGGTCGCAAACGGCATTTTAAACTCAATGGGAGTGGTCCCGAGTCCTAATTCGACCGTATGCAAAAAGTAGCTTTTCGGACTAAAATCCGACTAACGATAGAATATTTAAATAAAATATTTAAATATAAAATCGATAAATATGCGGGTTGTTACAGACTCCCCTCCTTAAAGAAATTGCGTCCTCGCAATATTTAAGAAGAACATATATAGTAACAACCATAAAAGCATATTCAACACAAAAGAAATTTGAAATAAGAAGTTCACCTCAAAGAGCACGAGAAAGTAAGTCTGGATGTGTTCGCTCGATGAATTCTCTAGATTCCCAAGAACAATCCTTAGGATTTGAAGACCATTGAACTTTAAAAAGCGGAACATCTTTGTTTCGAAGTCGTTTGACTTCCGAAGCAATAATACGAACAGGATACTGCTCATAAGTTAAATTCGGTGAAACTTCAATCTCTTCCACAACACCGGGCTCAAGAACAGAATCGGAATCTCGAAGACACTTCCGAAGTTGAGAAACGTGAAACACGTCATGGATAGCAGAAAATTGAGCCGGTAATAAAAGGCGATAAGCCATGGAACCAATACGTTCAGCGATAGGAAATGGTCCAATGTATCGAGGCGCTAACTTTCCCGATCGACTGAAACGTACAACACCCTTCATAGGTGAAACACGAATAAAAACAAGATCTCCAACAGAAAATTCTAATTTCCTTCTTCGGTTATCGGCAAAGGATTTTTGTCTACTCTGGGCTTCTTTCATTCTATGTCGAATAAGGTCAATTTTCTCTGTGGAATCCCGAATAAAATCTAGACCTAAAACCAGCTTCTCACCGGCCTCAAGCCAACAAGAAAGAGATCGGCATGGCCTTCCGTAGAGTGCCTCAAAAGGTGCCATACCAATACTAGATTGGAAGCTATTATTATAGGAGAATTCATCAAGTGAAATATGATCTTCCCAACTTCCACCAAAATCAAGAACACAAGCACGAAGAAGATCTTCAAGAGTTTGATTCACACGCTCGGTTTGTCCATCGGACTGAGGATGATAAGTGGTGCTAAAATTAAGCTTCGTTCCCAAAGCTTTTTGAAGACTCTTCCAAAATCCACTAGTAAACAATGGATTGCGATCACTAACTATAGAAGTAGGAACACTATGTAATTTAACAATCTCTTTAACAAAGAGTTTGGCCAAAAGACGAACGGTTCGGTTAGACCGAACGGGAATAAAATGGGCGGATTTAGTAAGTCTATCAACAATCACCCATAAGCTATCATGACCCATCGAGAACGGGGAAGGCCATCTATAAAATCCATGGAAATTTGGTCCCATTTCCAAATTGGAATTTCTAAAGGTTGCAATAACCCACCGGGCCTTTGATGTTCGGCCTTAACGAGTTGGCAAGTCATGCAACGCTTAACGAAGTTAGCGATGTCAAGTTTCATTCCCTCCCAATAATAAAGTCGCTTCATATCTGCATACATTTTACTACTACCGGGATGAATGGTGAATTTAGAACGATGAGAATCCTTCAAAATATCCTTACGAAGATCAATAATAATTGGTACGATAAGTCTACCAAATTTTCGAATGCCGCCACGAGAATCGATATCAAATTCTTTCAATCCTTCAATATCAATTTTATCCCTAATATTTTGGCCAAGAAGAGCTAGTTCGGGATCTAGCCTTTGAGCTTCAAGAATGCGGTCTAAAAGAGAAGGATGAGCCTCAAGGCTACATAAAACAAATGATGAGCATAAATCGGATACGCGGCCTCGAATCTCACAAGTGGATAAGATCTCGAGATCGTTCCATTCGGATATCATCATAGAAACAACAACTTGTTGTTTACGGCTAAGAGCATCGACGACATGATTACCCTTACCGGGAGTGTAAAGAATATCAAGATCATAAGGAGCAAGGAACTCGAGCCAACGTTGTTGACGTAAATTAAGTTCTTTTTGAGAAAATAAATATTTCAAAGACTTATGATCCGTGTAAAGAACAAATTTCTCTCCTAAAAGATAATGACGCTAAATCAGAAGAGCGAAAACAATAGTCGCGAGCTCTAAATCATGAGTGGCATATCTAGTCTCAGCAGGCTTCAATTGCCTAGAAGCATAAGCAATAACACGTTCTCTTTGCATAAGAACGGCACCCAAACCAACGCGACTAACATCGGTATAAACTACGAAATCTTGATTCCCCTTGGGAATAACGAGAATAGGAGCATCAGAAAGAAGTTCTTTTAATTTCTGAAAAGAAACTTCACATTTGTCCGACCAAATGTATTTAACACCTTTCTTCGTCAAGCTAGTGAGAGGCACGGCAATCTTAGAAAAGTCTTTGATAAAACGACGGTAATAGCCCGCCAATCCGAGAAAACTACGAATCTCTGTCACACTCTCCGGTCTCTTCCAATCTTGAATCGCTTCAATCTTTGAAGGACCCACGGAAATTTCGGATTCGGAAATAATATGGCCGAGAAACTTCACACGAGATTGCCAAAAGTGGCATTTAGAAAATTTTGCCTTTAATTGATTACTCCTAAGAGTTTCCAACACAATCCGAAGATGTTTTTCATGCTCCTCCTCGGTTTTAGAATACACAAGAATATCATCAATAAAGATGAGAACAAATCGATCGAGGAAGTCTTTAAAAACTCGATTCATTAAGTCAACGAAATAAGTCGGGGCATTCGTTAACCCAAATGGCATAACAAGCCATTCATAAGATCCATACCGAGTACGGAACGATGTCAAAGGAATGCTATCTTCTGCAAAGCGAAGCTGATGAAATCCAGTAGCTAAGTCTAATTGTGAAAAGACTCTAGCACCACTAAGTTGATCAAATAGATCATCAATCCGAGGTAAAGGATATTTATTTTTGATAGTAAGATCATTAAGCTTGCGGTAGTCAACGCAAAGCCTAAGTGTACCATCGGATTTCTTCACAAAAATAGCCGAAGCTCCCCAAGGCGAGGAACTAGAACGAATAAATTGCTCCGTCTCCAATTGGGATAATTGTTTACGCATCTCCTCGTTTTCTTTATTGGACATACGATAAAGAGGACGAGTGATAGGTTGAGCTCTAGGAATAAGATTAATTCTGAACTCAATTGCTCGCTTAGGTGGTAATCCTAAAACGGGCTCGAATATGTCGAAAAATTCACGAACGACGTGAATAAGAGAAACAATATCACCCTCATCATCATCGTCGTCATCACGAGGATTTAAAGAATATAAAGATGCGACCAAGCTGGAATCTGAATCCTTAAGATTAATAGAAATCTGCTTAACAGATTGAGGATGTCGAAGATGAATAGTCCGCTCAGGACATAGGATATGAGCTTCATAACGGTTAATCCAATCCATTCCCAAAATCATTCCAAAGCCCAAATAACGCATGACATGCAAATCGTCTCGGAAAGAAAAATCACACAAAATAATCTCGACATCTTTACACAATAAAATGATTGTTGCGGATCCACCAACTGGATTCGCAATTCTCAAAGAAGTCATTAAACACAAAACATCCAAAGAAAAGGTATCAACAAGTTCTTTTGATATAAAAGAATGGGACACACCCGTATCAAAAAGAACTCGAATAGGATGATCACGAAATAAAATAATTCCATCTAAAATAGAATGAGAAACAACCTTGCCACGAGATATGTTACCAGGGGCTTGAGCAACATTAAGTTTTCCCTCCCTCGTATTTTGAAGTTTGGGACATACATGCATAAAATGGTCCGGGCTTTTACAATAGCGACAAGTACGAGGCTTTGAACACTTGCTCGCAAAATGGTCTCTGGAACCACAGTTAAAGCATTTCCCTTCAGTAGAGGAAAAGGCCTTTGCAGCAGGAGTTGCTTGCCTCCCTTTCTTATTGGGGTAAGGGCCTTTGAATTTGTTTGGCCTCTTCTTGTTGTTGAAGTTTGGTTTGGAACCCACCACTTCAACATCATTCTCCCTATCCGCCTCTTCAAGTCGAAGAGCGATATCAACGAGTTGATCAAAAGAAACTTCTAACTTTAGAAGTAATGGCTTCTTGAGATTTTTTTTTTAAGCTATAAACAAATCACTGATTCTTCTTCAGAGGGGTGTTGATGTATTCAACCCCATATTTGGAAAGCGACTCGAAGGAGGCGACGTAATCAGTCACGGAGGACTCACCTTGAACAAGGTCTATAAATCGTCGAGCCAATGTCACTTTCTCAGCTTCCGGTACGAATTTCAACTCTAAGCGTTCCCGGAATTGCTCCCAGGTGAGATCCGCTTCACTAATCTCAGAAATAAGAAGCTCGTACCAGTCCAATGCTCTTTCTCGGAGCATACTAGAGGCCACCTGAACTCGGTGAAGGTCAATAAGATTCATGCGAGAAAAGATTCGATCGCATGACCTTAGCCAAGCCTGTACTTCAATAATAGTTTCGGAACCTTTGAATGGCTCCCCACCCAAATTAGTGTAATCGCTGCACAAGCGTGCAAATCCCGACTTTGGGTGAGTAGGTTCCGGCTTAGCTCCAGCTGCTTGAGCATTAGTTACCAAATCAAGAAGCTGTTGAGCAGTCATAAAAACTCCATCCTGGGGTGGTGTGCTAGATGGCACGGCTCTGGGGCGGCCTGGTCTAGACATTTTTTCTCCCTTTAGAAAGAAAGAAGAAGAAGAAAAAGGTTATTCACCAAATTGAATATCAAGCAATCTTGATAGACAAAACAAGGAATCATAAAAGAAAATAGGATAAGACGGTACGTGGACCCGAATAAAATCCTAAAGCACAACTCCTAAGAAAGACTTAGGACATGATCCTTGCTAAATTATTCTATATTGTTCCGGAGTTTGGCTCTGATACCAAGCTGTGACGCCCCACCTCTATACCCACGCTAGCCAAGAACATTACGGTGAATGCTGTCAACTAGCATGGAGAATAAGGCTGTTGAGGAGCAACCATCCGCGTAATTTCTTTGTGCGAGCATCGATATGTCAGATAGTATAACATACATTTCTTTATCAAGAGGGAAATCCGACATACCGACACAAACTCAAAGCTACTACACAGTGGCTGTAATATCTTCGGAGACAAATATAGAAATAAACATAACATAAATCAGTCACAGATAATTCATATCACAAAGGCGGAAGAAGATATGAATATATAATTAACACATGGAAGTGTACATAAGAGTAGTGGTCAAAAAGATCCACAATAGTACAAAAGAATAGCAACACGTGCTATACAAAAGAATACAACTATGAGCCTATATCTCAAGTGTATACAACAAAATAAACTACTAATGTAAGTAGTTTGCCAAAAGGTCAGAGTAATGGATCCCTGGAGAGAAGTCAAGTCGAAGCACCTGCAACATCTCGGTCTGACCCGAGTATTATTTATAAGAAAATAATAAACGGATAAGTCTAGCTATAAATATCAGATAACATGATATAGAACGAAAGATATGGCATAGACGTATAATATCCATAATGGCATACTACTATAAGTATGAAAATGATAATCAACAAACGATTAATCAATATCAAAGAGTCTTCTCAAAGATCCAAAAAGGGTATCATACCCAAAACTTGTACTCACAACAAGTTAATGACACACAAATTCACCAATGCACAAATATTGATAAAACTTATCAATGGAAATCACGAAAATTGGTGAAGCACAAATTCTAGAAGTCATCTCAAGAAATCCAGTCAATGACACACGAATTCACCTATGCACAAAAATTGATAAATCATATCAATAGAAATCACAAAAATAGGTGAAGAAGAAAATTCCAGAATTCGACACACGAAATCCAAAAATCACACAAAATAGGGGGGAGGCCTATCACACGAACGGGAGCATGAAAACTCACCAACATATGTATCACACGAACGAGACGCTATCTCATGGTAGCTAGCCATTAATTTTTGACACACGAACGGCCCGAAGACCATGGGGCGCTACCCCATAAATTTGAGTCGAAACTCCACAAAACGGGGTTTAGTCTCCCTCGCAGACAAAGAGACATCGCACATTGCTAGTCTAAATCACAAAAATGATCGTCATGATCATCAAGAAGTGTCAATTACAGTAAGCTAGTAAATATATGAGCCTAGTTTCATGTCCCATAACCACTAGCTTAACTTAAATATTTACGAACAAATTGTAGATCTCCACTAGAAAATTGTCACAAGAGATTCAATCGAACAAGTCCAAGAATTAACCGACGAAGTAAACGCAAGCGTTTCATACCACTCGTTTTACTAAGTCGTTTAATTAGATTTCTCATACGAGTGAGGTAAAGGTTTGTATATACTAATAGATTGGAAATCGGTTTGAGAAAACGAGCTTTGTTATAAATTAGTGTTGAAATCATTTGAAGAAAGAGTTTTGATATTTACTACTAGTATAGAAAACCTTTATATTTTTAAAGTGACAAATCACAAAGAAGATTGTAAGAACAATCAATCACTAAAATTCACATTCGAAGACGTGAATAAATTCCAAAGAAACCGATAAAGAATCCATCGAAATGGATATTCAAAAATCCCTAAAAAGAGTCATCAAAGTCATAATAAATGATAACAACAAATAGGATTATCACGAATCGATTTAAATTGGAATTCTCAAACAAAAAGGCAAGTAGGCAAAATCACAACAGTTTCAGACGTCTAAAACAAGTGGTTCAGACGTCTGAATCTGGAAATATAAAAATTTCCAGAACACGATTCAGACGTCTGAACCAAATGTTTCAGACGTCTGAAATAGGCATATTTTAGCCTATTTTCTTTCTGTTTGAAAATAAGCCAATTCAGACGTCTGAAACCATACATTCAGACGTCTGAATCTGGGAATAGAAAACTTCCCAGACAATATTCAGACGTCTGAATATCACGTTTCATACGTCTGAATGAAGGGTTCAGGGCATTCCCTGAACCTAGGCCAAAAATGGCCAAACGAATATCGAAAACGATCGAACGAGTAAATGGCGATGACTAAGGAATTACGTCGAACGACAACCCAGCCTAAACGGCTCTTCGATACGCCTCAAATATCAATGTCCAAATATCCATAATAGGATTTTTCATAAATTGGACCAAAACACCAAAAATTGGAATATACACCAATTCAACCCAAACCACTATCAATTGCACACGAATAAGTGTTAGGAATTCATACCTAACAATCGAAGATAATTATAGACAAAGATGCGAGATAAAAATCTCACCTTTTTGCCAAAATCAAACAAGAAGAAGCTTGAAAGCAAAAGGAGAATCAACCTCTCTTCAACACAACCCAAATGAGATTGAATCTATGCTCAAAACAAGAACATTCCCAAAATTAGGTTTAGGAATTTCTGAAATTGGTAAGAGAATAAGTTGGAGAAGAAGAAGAGAATGCTTACCAATGGGTTCTCTTGAGTTTGGAGCTAGGAATTTGATTTGCAAAAGAAAACTAGGGTTTTGGAGTTTTAATTTCCAATCTCTCCCACCATTATTGCCTTAGAACTGTAAAGAGAAGAGAATGAGGGTGAGTGGGGAAGAGTGGCTCAGATTTGAGCATAAGTTAAACATAGGGCTGAGCCCAAAACCAAACCCAAAGTGAAAAGTAGCAAAAATCAACTTTCTCCAAACATATCGAAGCTTATACTCAAAAAGGTCGCAAACGGCATTTTAAACTCAATGGGAGTGGTCCCGAGTCCTAATTCGACCATATGAAAAAAGTAGCTTTTCGGACTAAAATCCGACTAACGATAGAATATTTAAATATAAAATCGATAAATATGCGGGTTGTTACATACTGATACGGCTAACCTTTTTCAGGGATTTTGCCACGTACCAGACTTCAAAATGCATAAATGAATATACTACGGAGATCAGCATGATGAGACGATCAAAACAGTGTACAGATATCAGTGGTATGACCATCCTATCAAAAGTCGATATTCGGTACCGAAAATGCTGCTATAACACCGAAAATAAGGTAAACGGAGCAATAGCAATTCAAATTTGACGAAACGAAAGATGACGTCTCACTCATAAGATGATTTACAAATTTATTATATAAAATTATTCACATTTGGAAAATATTTTATTATCATCTAATATTAACTGATTCAGATTTAAATAAAATTTCACAATAAAATAAACTTCCATATTATCAGATGAATATTTACCATTTATTATGTTTAAATAGACGTATTCCAAATATCAAATTTTTATTTCCAAATTTATTTATTTAAAATTTCAAAAAAATTTAGTTAATTACGTTATTAAAACCGTTAAAATATACAGGTCATTACAACATACATGTGGACTTTCAAATCAAAAAATACATTTTGTTTTAATTAATTTAAAACATGAATCTTCAATAAAAAAATTATAATATTCATAAACAAATTTTAGCTTAATTTGTTAAAGTAAAATCTAATCAAAATAATATGAACATACAAAATTTTATATCTAAAGGATTATACTTTTAATTAAATGTTTACAATACAAATCTATCATAAATCATTATATTCAAACATATATAAATTTTAATTCTAATTTAACAAAAAAAGAGCCCAATTAATAAATTAAACATACAAAATTTCTAATCTGGCATAGCTCCAAAACAAAACATTATATTTAAACATATACAACAAATATTATTTTTGATTTATTAAATAAAACACCAATTAATTCATTTAACAAACAATTCAAGTTACACAAACAATTCTCAATTTAAATGAAGTAGAGATATGTACATACAAATTATGATGATTAAATTTCTCTTTCAACCAGAATTATATCAAATATCGTTATTTACTAAAGAAAAACATACCTTATTACCCAAATCCTTGAAGCACATCTTAAAAATCGACTCCTCTTAGGATATTGCCTAGAAGTCACACCTTGAATGATGATATCTCCTTGGATATTCCGGATCCCCATCCTATCCTTGCAAGAGATGGATGAACCACTTTTTATTATTTATTTTTGATGTTTTCATAAGGCGTTGAAAGAATTTTGGAAATTTTTTTTTGTTTTCTACCATGAAAAGATAAGAGAGGAAAAAGAAAAAGAAATTGTACGTACAGAATGAATTAGAGAATATATTTTATTTGAAAGAATAAAACTTTTCTCATTCTTTAATTAAAACTTCCTTTAGCAATTTCCTTGATTGTTTCTCTTTCTCTCTCTCCAATCCTTTCTTTACACGTATGTCATCCAATGACATAGTATTTCCACAAATCATGTCATCGAATGACATAAAATTTTCAAATATCATTTCATGCAGTTATCTTTAAATTACATTAATATCTTATATCAATGCGTGCAAATATAACTTTTATAAATGCATTAAAATAATTACAAAAACTTCCAAACATCAAATAATTAATAATTAATATTTTTCAAATATCAATTAATTTAATAATTTCTAACATTTTATAAATTAATTAAACCTTGTGGTTTTTCAAAGAATTCATCATTACGGTTGTGCGACTCAAAGGTGTAAATTCAATCAACGATTAGTATTGAACTATTCAAATATTAACATTCACACGTCACTTAGCAGGTGGTGTGACAATTTGGTTGAATTTATCACTTATACATCTTTTGGTAAAATCCAATTTTACTTATTATAAGTGGTACCTAATAGTAATAATTATTTACACCAATTCTCTTCATCAAAACTGTATCACTTTGGATTTATGGAATTTGGTAATGGCCAATATCATTCATATTCAACTTTATAGTCCAAAAGCAAAATCCTTTGTTCAATAATAACAATTATTATTAATCATAATGATCTAGCCAGAGTCTTTGAGTTTAAGTTGACTTCAGTTAACTGTGATACTAACCTCATATAACTGAGGAGACAAATCCTCTCTTGAATAGTGTTTTACTTCCAATGCTTCCACTCGATCCAACCATAGTCGTTCGATGGACGTCATGCCATGATTTAATTATAACCAAAGCGGAGCTTCTACAATGAAGATCAATAGTGTTCTCATGTCGATAGAATTGTGTAATTAATCGCATCGATATTCTTTGATTGACCTTAGTTTTATTAACCAATGGAAAACTATCGAGTGAGTCGTTCCACAGTTATCCGATAATTATTAGTACGTAACTCCTTGATGCCCCTAGCAGTCATGAGTAATACACTGTCCAACATTTAGAGAACTTTACGTACTCTATTCTCAATGGAAACATCGATATCTAGTCTCGATGCATCTTAACAAGGAACATTAAAAATGGTATAATGTTTCTTTGTGATATATCACTCATAGTTGCAACACTTTATAACTAGAATCACAAAACATACATTTATGGATTTTCTCTTAAATATACTTTTAATTAAATTAATTAATTAATATAACCATATTATATCAAGTGTATAATAGAATGAAAAAACCGTTATTTAGAACAAGCTTGGTCGACGAGTTAGATATATGTAACAAATTACATAATTGCCTCTAGGGCATACCCCTAACTCTATCACTAAGTATGGTCCTTCTCATTGTCGCTCCATTAAAGTTTCACCATCTTGACTATCTTCTTTCTTCCTCTTCTCACCTCTTGCAACAACCCGAACTGGTTGCCAAATAAAGGTCCGATCTGGTTCTACTATTAAGTCTTCTAATGTAGTCGAAGGAATAGTAGTCTCTAGATCATGCACATACATAGGAAGATTAGACACATGAAACACATTATGGACACCTGCCAAATTGCTCGGCAACTTTTCTCTATATGTGAGCATTTCATTCATTCCTTTCTATAACTGGGAATGGTCCGACATGTCTCAATGCCAATTTTCCTGACTTTTCAAATCGTACCACACCTTTCATCGATGATAATTTAATGAAAATGCTACCTCTAAATGAAACCTCTAGATCCTTATGTCTCTTATCTATGCAACTCATTTGTCTAGACAGAGTTTCCTTCATCCTACTTCGGATCAACTCATTCTTCTTTGTTGCCTCTATTACTAAATCTAGACCTAAGACTAATCTATCTTTAGTTTCCAACCAACATGCTGGTGTTTTGCATGGCCTTTCGTACAAAGCTTCAAAAGGCACCATTCCTATACTAGTATGATAATTATTATTATAGGAAAACTCAACTAAATTTAGGTGATTTCCCATCATCCACCAAATTCTAGCACACAAGCTCTTAACAAATCCTCGAGTATATTGCTGACTCTCTCTGTCTGTCCACCTATCTGCGGAAGGTAAGTGGTACTCATCTTAAGCTTGGTACCTAAAGACTCTTGTAAACTCTTCCAAAACTCACTAGTAAATAAGGAATTTCTATCACTTACTATACTACTAGGAATTCTATGTGGTCTAACCATGTTCTTGACAAACAATTTAGCTAAAACAAGTGTCGTCCTGGTTGACTTAACAGCAATGAAATAGGCACTCTTGGTCAACCTTTCACTATCACCCATACACTTCCATTTTCTCGATTCTACTTCAGCAACCCATCTATAAAATTCATGGATAACAAATCCCATTTCTAAGCGGATACCTCCAAAGGTTGAAGTAACCCACTTGGTTTCTGATGTTCGGCTTCACTTGTTGACAATTGACACACTGCTTTACCCATTAGCCTACATCCTTCTTCATACCTTCCCAATAGGAACTCCTCTTTATGTCTTGATACATCTTGTTTCCTCTAGGATGAATCATAAATTTCGATTGATGACATTCTCTAAGAAATTCTCTTCTTAAGTCCCCAACATTCGAAACACATAATCGTCCCTTCTTTCTTAACCATCCCCTATAGTCAAGACTAAAATCTTTTAGATCATAAATCTCTAATCCAACCTCAAGACTTTTTATCTTCACGGCTAATAGTGGATCCTCTTTCTGCTTAGAAGCAATTCTTTTGATGAGTACTGGTCGAACTTCCAAGTAGGATAACATGGCAGTGCTCTGACTAGAACTAGCAGTCAATCTTAATTGCACACTACAAGTAGTCAAAGCCTCATGTCCTTTCATTCTGTTAACATATCTCACACCACATTCTGATGCTTTCTACTAAGTGCATCTGCTACTTTCATTCGAAAGAATCTCTTTCGAAATTATTGGATTTGACATTACATATAACTCTGGGTCAAAGAGAACAAAAGAGAAAGCTTTGCTTTCAAAAGCATTAATCTTAAGAAAAAGAACCAGAAAGAGGATAGCTTCGAAACCATCCTTTCAAAACTATTGCCTCCAAAACCATTTATAAAAGCGACTAAAAGGACCCTTTTGAAAGCATTGGAAAGGCGGCTTCAATGTTAATAAAATAGAAGCCTTCCTTTCGAACTCGTTGTCATAAAACTATAAAGGAAAGCGGCCTTTAACCGATTTGAAAGGTATGAATATAGCATCTAGGTATCAAATGAGTTCAGAATGAGGAAACTCCTTCGAAAGCTTCTTTAAAAAATGAAAATAAATGGCAACTCTTTCCAAAGCTCCTTTCTAAAAGTAAAGATAAGTTGATTGATTCGAAAGCTTATAAAATCAACTTCAACTACTTCAAAAGCATGCTTTCGACATAGACCCTTCCATCTTTCTCTAATACACTTTGTACCAATTGTTTAATACCATGTGCATTGGTTTCGAACGAGTTCGAAAGGCCTGTTGGGCATGGTGATGGGAGCAAGCAAAAAAGTGGCAAAGTTGTAATTTGTAACAAAATTGTTTTTTATGCCTTTCAAAGTAATTTCTTTTCACTTAACTTGCCTAATTTGTCAAAATGTGATTGGTTACCATTTCTTTATCGTAATCTTTTTTCTAAAAATGCTGCCAAATTCACAATTAAAAATTTACAACATTTTAAGCAAATAAGCCCTTCCCCTGATAAAACATTTAAGTACCTTAACTTAAATAATTTTATAACCATAGTAAAATACTTAGGAAAATTCTCCAAAAATCACAATATAATATGTTTTCTGACGTATCTAAATTTCAGACCGGAAATCCTTATATAATTGCCTTTTACCATTTCAACCCAAATCTATTTCTTCATTCAAATTTCATAATAAATTATCCATAGCTTGGAACAAAATGATAATTTAAACCCATCTTCAAAATAATGTTCTACATAATATATTTGAACACCATGGCATTCTAAAAATAGTTTGCAAGATTTTATCCTTAAAATCGAATTATATTATCCCACAAAAATCCTTGTTTAAATTATATCATGGCATATAATCAAAGCATATGATAATTCATCCATCCGAACGGTTTTAAACCTTAAAATCAACTTTAAACGTTTAAGAAGTCGTATATGAGATGGTTTAGATCATTATTCGCCTTATTTGGATAAAAAAACTTGATTTTTGTTCTTCACTTTAATTTTCCTAGCCTGAATCTTAGCCTCTAATTAGTTTTGAGCTCCTATTCTCCTAAGGTGATGGTCAGCCTTGTTTCTCCTTTGTTTGTGTATTTGGTCTATGAAAATGTAAATGATAATGAGGCAAGGATTTAGGGGTTATGGTATACGGTTATTCCCTTTTTACCTTTGCCTTATTCTCTTAAATCTCTAATTTATAAATCACGCATATATTCACAACCCTGATTAGTTCTCAAATCTCAATTCCATTATCACTCTAATATCTTCATTATTCTATTCAATTTAGCTAATTAAATCTCTTGAATAAAGCTATCTAAAATCAGGGGTGTTACATATATCTACGTATTTCTTGTGTTTTATTGTGTTGTTTGTTAGTTGTATTTATTAGGAACTATTATGACGGGCTGTTATAACTATTTGCGTCGAAATAGGTTAGTGTACTCTGATTAGCATATGTATATTACATTTTTTGTAAATATTTTTTGTATATTATAGATAATTCATTCTGTTGTGAGATTCTGTATTATTTAGTTTTCTTCTTCCTTCTTCTTTTCCCTTAACAATCGGGTTTTTCGACATTCTATTGCTTAGCACGTAATATAGTAAACGTATTAGTGTCGATTTTCAAGGGTTGAAAATCCCGTTCATTACATTTGGTATGTAACATCCTACATTTTTTGGATAATTAAATAACCAAAATAATTAATATAATGAAAATGGGCATTTTTGGAATTTTTAGAATTTAGCTACGGGAGTTGGACTATTAGGTCCATGGTAATTTTCTAATCAATTTCCATATATAAATGTAGAAATCCGAGTCGGTATGGAGAAGTTACGAGAGAAAAAAATTCAGAATTATATTATATTATATTATAAACGAAAAAAAAGGGAAGACCCACAGGTTGACCCTTGCTAGAGTCGGGTCGACCTATAGGTCGATCCGTAAAAGTTTAGGTCAACCCGCGCGTTCCTTGGACGATTTTTCATCCAGGTACAGGTCGAATAGTGTAAATTTGATTTTTGAGAAATCTTGTGCGTTTGTACCTGCATCCGATGGTTCCTAGTGAGCCTATGACGTGGTTGAACCAGGTTAAATCTTCAAATCTGATGGCTGGAGATCCCTAAGCCACACAATAAATAGAACCCTAGCCCTGACTATTTTTCTCATTTATAATTTCTTCCAACTGGGTTCATTGCCAAATGTTGAACCCTAAATAGAAAAAATTTCTAGGGAGGAAATCTTTTCAATAAAAAAAATTTGTGCCATAGAAGTGGATCCAGGAAGGCTAAGGATTAGAGGTAAGGACCACATGTGAGTGTTTTGTAATTATTTTAGATTTGTAAGCAATTCAAAATAATTAGGTCCTCAATAGTTGTAGTTTTTTTACAATTTTGAGATAGTTTTTATGTAAGTTTATTTACAGTTAGTTTTTAAGTATATTTCAGAAGTTCTTTTCAGGCTATTTTTTATTTAGCTATTTTATTCAGTTATTTATAATTATTTACATCTATTTTAAGTTGGAATTTAGCCTGTAAATGTTAGTTTCTTTTTATAGAAATTTAATCCTTTTTTATGCGAATAAAATATTACAAAGAGAAGAATTCGCAAATATGGACGAAAATAGAAAAACATTAAATTTACAGAAATCGAATGAAAAATGAGAAAAACTGAAATAAAATAGAGATGACTGGAATAGGAAAATTTGAGATATTTGCAAGCATAATTATAAAAAGTGGTTATAACTAAAAAGTAGAAGAGTAAAGTTGCAAGAACAATTATAATACGTAGGTTATAATTAGAAAGAAAGAAATAATAGAAGGGGCTTATTTTAAAACTCAGATCTTAGGTTAAGTTAATAAGAAAATATAGCAGTAATGGCCCATACCAACAGCATTTCCTTTTAGGTCTAGGACTGATGGTCTCACATGTAGGTGAGGCCGGGCATACTTATGCTGATTTGGGTAAATAAGTGGCCAATAAATAGAGGCTCAAATTTGGGGATTTGGCAAGGGGCGCAAAGTTAGAAGATTTGTTTGTTAGGACCAGTACCGGCAACATTCCCTCTCAAGTCGAGGACTGACGGTCACACGTGTGGGTGAGGCTGGGCATGCTTATGTTGATTAGGATTAATAAAGGGTCAAATAGGGGGCGACAATTAGTGTGTACCAACGATGATCAAGCATGCGGCATCGATTAGAGTAAATAATTTGCTACTGCGTTCTAAGTGCTAAGAGGTGTCTTTTTTTGTGGGACCAACAGGATGTGCTCACAGTGGCGCGACAGAGATAGAAAAGGCTGGCCAATGGGTAGGATTGGGATTTCAGCCTAATCAAGATTAGCAGTTGAGATAGGATTACGGTTTCAGCCTAATCACAGCAGTTTAAGACAAGTGCAAACAATCAAAGCTAACAGTCAAACATAATCAGAAACAGTATTTTGTACGAGTTTTGTCTTTTCTATATTTTCCTTTCATGCTAGAACTATTGCTTAGTCTATTATCTTTTTCTTGCTTAGAAAATGCAAGGAATTACTTTCACTCACCAGACATATTGTCTGACCCACTCCTCTATCTTTCCTTTTTCCCCATAGGCCAGCAGAGTTGAGGATAGTTGATTTAGGTTGCTTGGAGATTCATATTTTTAGTTTTCTCATTTCAAATATATTCTTCTTCTTTTCATCTTTTTCATTTGGCGTATGACACTTGTGATAGGGATTATTATTATACTCTGATTTTTTGGGACTGAGATATATTTTCATGATACATAAGAGATTTTTGAGACATGTTATATTTTTATGAATTATTTTGAAGTTTAAAGTTATTATTTAAATGTTTTCCACTGCTTTTACTAATTTTTCTTGTGAATCTTATTCTCTGTGATGCTCTAGCTATACCTATAACACACCACATCCTTTGGTGTACCTTTTTTGGGATACTAAGGGGTGTGGAGTGTTTCATTTGTTATTAGAGCCTACGGTTACATGATTCCTAAAGACTTATTTTAAAAGTATAGTATTTTTCAAAGGTAACATATCTTCAAACTAAAAGTATTTTCAGAAAGAAACTCTTATTATAGAAATAGTTTTCAAGTTTAAGAGAGCTTTTATAAAAATCCCCTTAAAGTCCAGTTCAATCTTCCTTCGATTCTTTCAAGCCTAAATTTTCTTTCTTTGCATAGAATGGTGGATGCCCGAAATCTTCCAGAGGGTGTCCAAGTCTCTAGCTGGTTTCGTAGATACTTCCAAGCTACGGCACCAGAGGTGCAAGGGAAAGTGCCTAATGCAGCATCGGTGGGTGGAGGTCCCGTTAGTCCACCTACAACAGCTAATTTTTCTAAGCTACGCATGGACTTCGCTAATATAGGAGGCAAGACGTTTTCGGGCATAGAGGATTTCGTAGAGGTACGAACTTGGTTGAGGAATATGGAGCGGATATTTAGGCGATTAGTATTGGAGGACCGGTAGAGAGTTCAGCTTGCATATTGGCAGCTGAAGGGAGAGGCTTCTTATTGGTGGGAGATTATAGAGATAGAGGGTAGAGACATTGGTTGGGTTGGATTTCGAAAAAGGTTTGAGAGAAAGTTCTTATCGCAAGTCGAGGAAAACATGCAGTTGGAGAAGTTCATTAGTCTGAAGTTGGGGAGTCTTTCGGTGAAAGAGTATATTAAACCAGTTTAATGAGTTATCAAGGTTTAGGAAGGAGCTTGTTAATACAACGCATGAAGGCCACCAATTTTGCTAAGGGTTTGAACCAGTCCTCCAAGGGTTGGCATTGACACATGTAACTATGGAAGCAACGTATGAGTCACTTGTGGAAATGGCTCTCATTTTAGATGTTGCTAAGGAAATAAAAAGGATAAGGACAAGAAGAAAGGAGGAGGACCTCAAAATGGACAGATCAAGAAGCGTGAGAAATGTCATAATTGTGGATTGGTTGGGCATTACTCAAAGGACTGTAAGAAGGACATGACGAATGGGAGATGTTGCAAATGTAGGCAGCTGAGCACCTTAGTAGAGCTTGTCCTCAGAGGATAGGGCAGAAAGCAAGTGCACCTACGGCGCAAGTACAGAATTTGGATGCAGCACCTTCTACTTTTGGACTAGATCGAGGTAGGAAAGTCTCTGTAGAAGGTTTGATATCTATTTTGGATTTTCCAATTCAGACTCTTTTTTACTTTGGAATATCGCATTCTTTCATTTCTAGTTCCTTAGTTGATTGTTTACACTTAGATATTTCTCTAGTTTATAGACCCTAAAGTTGTTACATGCTGCATAGGAGGATCGGCACATTTATTCATAATTTGTAGGAGTTTGAAAAAAAATTATACTAGGCGTAGAGTTTGATTGTCATGCCTATGTACTGGGATTTTTGGGATATGGGATGATTTTGGGGATGGACTGGTTATCCACTTATGGGGTGATATTGGACTACGAAAAGAGAGTCATTAGGCTAAGGACAAGCAGCGGACGGACTCTCGAGGTTTCTTGCATCCCACAGGAGTCGGTCATGTTGAGCTTCCTTTATTCCTTGATTCATCACTAGGAGAGTTAGATTCGGTACTAGTTTTTATAGATTTCCCATACGTTTTTGAGGAGGTTAAGGGGCTACCCCCTAAAAGAGAGATCGACTTTAGGATCTATCTAAATGACAATGCTAAGCTGGTGGCATTACCCATCAGCTGTATGGTTCCTAGGGAGAGGAAGGAGTTAAGTAAGCAGATTGGTGAGCTATTAGAGAAAGGCTTCATCAGACTTAGCATATCTGAGTAGGGAGCGCCAGTCGCCTTCGCTGTAAAGGCAGATGGTTCCCTTCAACTTTGTGTAGACTATAGAGAGTTGAATAATCTCATAAATAAGAACCGCTACCCACGTCCTAGGATAGACGATCTTTTCAATCATTTGGTTGGCTCTTCGGTATTTTCTCAGCTTGACTTAGCCAGTGGATTTCACCAGGTTAAGGTCGTTGACAATAGATCGATAAGACAACATTTAGGACACCTGATGGATTCTTTGTGCGGTTGGTTATGCCATTTTGGCTGACCAATGACCCAGCCTATTTTGTAGATCTAATGAGCCGTGTTTTTCCAGATCTCCTAAATAAGTTCGTTGTAGTGTTTGTGGATGACATTCTAGTGTTTTCCAAGAGTATGGAAGAGCGTGTTATTCATCTTGAGGAGGTTCTTCGTACACTTTGTGTTCATCGGTTGAAAGCAAAATTCTCGAAGTGTCACTTTTGGCGTGAGGAGGTGCGTTTCATAGGGAATGTAGTCTCAAGAGAGGGTCTAGTAGTGGATTGCGCTAAGGTAGTAGAGGTACAGGGTTGGAAGGCCCCTAAGAACATTACAAAATTAGAAGCTTCCTAGGTTTGGCTGGATATTATAGGAAATTTATCAGAGATTTTCTGAGATTTCAGCACCGCTGACTCGCCTCACTAAGAAGAATGCAACGTTCGTATGGGACATGGATTGTGAGGATTCCTTCACAATACTAAAGAGGGACCTTACTAATGCACCAATGTTAGTTTTACCCAACGGAGCTAAGCCTTTTATAGTATGCACTAAGGCATGTGGGACTGGCCTTGGAGCAATATTGATGCAGGTGGGGAGGGTAGTATGCTATGGGAGTAGACGATTGAGAACTCATGAGAAGAACTACCCCACCCACGATTTGGAACCGGCTGCTATTATTTTCACGCTCAGGTCTTGAAGACATTACTTGCTAGGAGAGAGGTTCAAGCTTTTCACTGACCATAAATCATTGAAATATCTGTTCTCATAAAAGGATTTAAACTTGAGGCGGCAGTGTTGGATAGAGTTTCTGGCATCGTATGACTTTGAGATAGCTTACACCCCTGGTAAGGGGAACATGGTTGCAGATACGTTAAGTAGGAAGAGAACAAACCTTAGCCCAATGTTCGTGGGGTGGAAAAGCCTAGAGTTTATTTCCACCTTTGATTTTAAGCCCTCTACAGACATTACTCGTGGATTATTGGCAGCACTTGATGTTAAGCCTACCCTTATAGATCAGATTGGATCAAGATAGTGATAGGATTCAGAGCTTGTGGATATTCTAGATAGGATTAGCAGAGGAGAGGTCTCTAGACATCTCCAATGTTATTCCATCGATAGTAAAGGGTGGTTAAGGAGCGATGGAAGACTTTGTGTCCCCCGCACTAGTGACTTGATGAGTGCAGTTCTAGTAGAAGCACACCATTCTTGGATGACGATTCATCCGGTGGTGATAAGATGTATAGAGACATGAAGAGAGTGTTTTATTGGAGTGGCATGAAGAAGGATGTAGCAGAGTTCGTGGCTACGTGTCTTATGTGACAAAGGGTTAAGGCGGAGCAACAAAAGCCTAGTGTATTTCTTCAACCATTAGATATACCAAATGGAAGTGGGATAGTGTTTTGATGGACTTCATAGACTGTTTACCCCGATCTAGGAAGGGTAATACCAGTATTTGGGTGATTATGATCATTTGACTAAGAGCGCCCATTCATTCCGGTCAAGAGTAAGAGGACAGCGCCTCATTTAGCATCCATGTACGTTCGTAAGATAGTCCGTCTTCATGGAGTTCCCTTTAGCATAGTGAGTGATGGAGACCCAATCTTTACTAGCGAGTTTGGAGGAGCTTGCAAGAGGCTTTAGCAATACAGCTTAGATTGAGTACGGCCTATCACCCTCAAACGGTTGGCTAACTGGAGAGAGTTAATAGAGTTCTTGAGGATTGTTGAGGATGTGCATTCTTGATTTTGGAGGGACTTGGGAGGAGCATCTTCCTTTAGTGGAGTTTGCATATAACAATAGTTTTCAGGCTAGCAATGGTATGGCTCCTTTTGAAGCCCTTTATGGAAGACCTTGCAAGTCATCTTTGTGTTGGTTAGAGTCTGCAGAAAGATTGCTACATGGTCCCGACATGGTTAGAGAGACTTCGAAAAAGATTGATTTGATTTGAAGAAGAATGAAGATGGACCAAGATAGACAGAAATCCTATGAAAATAAGCAGAGGAGGGATATTGAGTTCGAGGTAGGAGATTTGGCTTTCATTAAAGTGTCTCTGCTAAGAAAGGTAGTGAGGTTTGGATCAAGTGGGAAACTTCCTCTCAAATTCGTATGATCGTTCCCCATTGTGAAATGAGTAGGGAAGATGGCATATCAGATAAAACTACCAAAGAGGCTCGTGAGAGTTCGTGATGTTTTTCGTGTTTCACACTTGAGAAAGTGCTTACATGATTCAGCAAAGGCAATGGAACCTAGCCAACTTGAGGAAGTTGAAGTGGAGAGAGAAGCATCGGTTCGTCGCATTCCTACCACGATCGCTGGGCATGATATCAAGAAGCTTAGGAATAAGGTAGTTATTTTAGTTAAGGTGCGGTGGGGAGATAGTATCGAGGATGCTACATGGGAGGTTGAGGAGAAAATACGTACCTCTTATCTGCATCTCTTCGATGGTATATCTTGAATTTCTTATTTCCATCTTTAGTTTGAATAGGTTATTTCCTTTAATATCCTTTGGGAGGGTAGATTTTAGGATTAACCTAAAGATGGTAGGATTGAATGTAAACATGTTACTAGAACATGTTATGTATGTTGGATGCAAATGGTTGCATGTTTTGCTAGTGAATGCTAATGGATGCATATACACACACTAGGCACTATTATCTGTTAGAGATCGGTCAAACTAGGTGACTAAAGTATATGCATACGAATGTGTGTGCACTTGCATTTTTATTTCATGGATTCTATGAAAGGGTGATTATCATATGACTGTTGCATTTGGATGATGATTGTAGCATGTATATAGAATTATCAGTTGTCATTAGGAAATTTGCATTCATTTGGATACATGGCACGGGCATGAGCGCATAAAAAGGAGGCCGGTTGAGTCAGTAGACCACCCAATCTTTTGCATTAATTAGGGACATTGAAACTGCACTGTTGCATATATCATAAATTACATTAAAAAGTTTAAGGACAATGGATGTAATGGACGATAGTTGAATATGTAGTTGTGGAATTTAGATGAAAATATTTGTTTCATTCTTTTGTCCTTAGAGATTGCGGGGGCGAATTCATTTAAGGAGAGGATAATGTAACACCCCGCATTTTTAGATAATTAAATAACCAAAATAATTATTAAATAGTGAAAATGGGAATTTTTGGAATTGTCATAATTTAGCCACGGGAGTTGCACCATTAGGTCCGTGGTAATTTTCTGATCAATTTCCATGTATAACTTGTCGAAATCAAGGTTAGTAAGGAAAAGTTACGAAAAAAGAAATCAGAATTATATTATATTATATTATAAACCAAAAAAAGAGAAGACCCATAGGGGTCGACCCTTGCTAGGTTCGGGTCAACCTATAGGTCGACCCACTAATCGCTCAGGTCGACCCGAGCCTTCCCTAGACGATTTTTCGTCTAGGTACGAGCCGAAGAATGCAAATTATATTTTTGTGAAATCATGTGCATTCATACCTGCATCTGATGGTTCCTAGTGAGCCTATAACGTGGTTGCACTAGATTAAATCTTCAAATCCAATGGCCCAATATCACTAAGCCACACTATAAATAGAACCCTAGGCCCAGCTACGTTTCTCATTCAGGATTTCTCCCAATTGGGTTCATTGCCTGATGTTGAACCCTAAATTGAAAATCTTTCTAGGGAGGAAATCTTTTCAATAAAAATATTTTACGTCCTAGAAGTGGATCCGGGAAGGCCAAGGATTAGAGCTAAGGATCATGGGTGACTGTTTTGTAATTATTTTAGATTTGTAAGCAATTTAAAATAATATGGTTCTCAATAGTTGTAGTTTTTCTATAATTATGAGACAGTTTTTATGTAAATTTATTTACAGTAAGTTTTTAAGTAAATTTCAGAAGTTCCTTTCAGTCTATTTTTATTTAGCTATTTTATTCAGTTATTTGTAGTTATTTACATCTGTTTTAAGTTGGAATTTAGCCTGTAAATGTTAGTTTCTTTTTATAGAAATTTAATCCTTCTTGACGCGAATAAAATATTACAAAGAGAAGAATTCGAAGATATGGATTAAAATAGAAAAACATTAAATTTACAAAAATCGGATGAAAAATGAGAGAAACTGAAATAAAATAGAGATGGGCTGAAATAGGCAAATTTGAGCTATTTGCAAGCATATTTATAACAAGTGGTTATAACTAAAAAAATAAAAGAGTAATAGTTGCAAGAACAATTATAACACGTAGGTTATAATTAGAAAGAAAGAAATAACAGAAGGGGCTTACTTGAAAACTCAGATCTTGGATTAGATTAAGTTAATAAGCAAATATCGCAATATTGGCCCATACTGGCAACACTCCCTTTCAGGTCTAGAAATGATGGTCTCACATGTAGATGAGGCTGGGCATGCTTATGCTGATTGGGGTAAATAAGTGGCTAATAGATAGAGGCTCAAATTTGGGGATTTTGGCAAGGGGAGAAAATTTAGAAGATTTGTTTATTAGGACCAGTACAGGCAACATTCCCTTTCAGGTCGAGGACTGATGGTCTCACACATGGGTGAGACTGGGATGCTTAAGCTGATTAGGATAAATAAAGGGTCAAATAGGGGGTGACAGTTAGTGTGTACCGGAGATGATCGAGCGTGTAGCATCGATTAGGGTAAATAATTCGCTACTGCGTCCTAAGCGCTAAGAGGTATCTTTTTCTATGGGACCAACAAGATTGGCTCACAGTGGCACAACAAAGATAGGATAGGCCGATCAATGAGTAGGATTAGGATTTTAGCCTAATCAAGATTAGCCGTTGAGGGAGGATTAGGGTTTCAGCCTAATCACAGCAGTTTAAGACAAGTGCAAACAATCAAAGCATGTAGCCAAATAGTAACAGAAACAGGATTTTATGCGAGTTTTCTTTTTTGCATTTTCCTTTCATGCTAGAACTATTGCATAGTCTATTATCTTTTTCTTGCTTAGAAATGCTAGTGATTACTTTCACTCACCAGCTTATTGTCTGACCTACTCCTCTTTCATTTTCCCTTGTAGGCCAGCAGAGTTGAGGATAATTGATTCAGGTTGCTTGAAGATTCATTTCCTGAGTTTTCTCATTTTAGATGTATTCTTCCGTTTTTCATCCATTTCATTTGGCTTATGGAACTTGTGAGAGGGATTATTATTGTAATCTGATTTTTTGAGACTGAGATGTACTTTCATGAGACATAAGAGATTTTTGAGACATGTTATGTTTTTATGACTTATTTTGAAGTTTAATACTGAATGATAAGTTATTATTTAAATTTCCCTGTAATGCTCTAGCTATACCTATAATGCACCATATCCTTTCGTGTGCCCTTTTTGAGGACGCTAAGAGGTGTAGGGTGTTTCTTGGTATCAAAGAGAGGTTGAGCGAACACCTAGGCTTTGGTGGGTTGAATTCATTAGAGGTAGGGTCAATTGCACCCTATAATGAGTTTGAATTTATTACAGATATGAGCACGTATTCATTAATGATTATAAAAATGTTTTGTATTGTTTTAATCGATCTGTTGAGTGGCTTATGGATCCAGGTCAATACTAGTAGCTAACGTTATTCATAAGGATCCCTAAACACTTGAACAAGACCAAGGCCAATCAATACTATATCTTTTGAAATTAGGTAAATGAAATTATTTTCCTAGATTATATTTTTTATATAAAGGAAATTTTTTTCGTAAATTATCATATTTGTATATGGTACGCTTGATTGTTAGAAAATGATAATACTCAGTTATTATCATTTATTGTTAATTAGTTATACTCACCTAATAAGGAGCATTGACTATTATTTATTGATTGAGTAGTTCATGCCAGACCAGATTATGGGCATTGACTATGGTGCTAGGTTAGGAGCAGTTTTGTCCTTTTTACTGCATGGGTTGGGTATTAGTGATTATGGGAAGATTAAAAACGAACACCGTGTGAATTCAGTTTCACAGTTTGACTATAAGTTATTCGAAGGTAATGTTGGGTTAGAATTTGGTTTTAAATAATAAAAAATGTTGTTATAACTCATCAAAGTAACATTGTAAAATGATATTATATGAAAATGTGAATTTTATGAATTTGATTTACGTATCTGGTTTATAAATTAAAAAGATATTTAAGTTAAGAATTTGAGAACAAGAACCCGCGGTGTTTTTGGAAATGATTTGTAAACTTTTCGAAATTGTTTTTCAAAAGTTTTTAGGAAAATAATAATAGTATTATTTTGAAGTATTTTTGAATAGAAATATTTTAAATGATTGTTAAAAAGATGATAGAAAGTGCTGTACTCACTTCAATCGTTGGAATATAATCTCCATGATGACTGCAGCATCAGCGGCGTTCATATTTGAGTTTCTTAGTGAGGAATTGCTACCGTAAAAGATTTGTTTTGACAAAACAAGTTGATCTAAATCCCAAAGATATGACATGTTATTCAAAAAGAGATATATATTATATATTATTTCAAAATAGAGGTTAAATAAAATAAGAGTGTTTAATTCTGAAATTCTCAAATAAGTATTATATGAATGCATGTGTTCTATACATTAGAGTAGGTTTGTTTTGCATCTCATTTTGATGTGTTTGTTATTTTGCATTTATTAAAATAAAATGGAATTTCCAACAATTTTGGACAGTCGGGATTTCCAAATTGGATATAGAAATTGAACTAAGTGTTTTGGTTAAAAAAATAAGAAAATAAGTTTGTGAACTTATAAGTTTGAGGAAAAATATGAGTAAAAAGAAGATTTTAAATTTGATAGACATTTGGGTTAAGTAAAAAAAAATCGAATAGTGTGTATATTCTCTTAGGGTATAAAAGAATGTTATATGAATATAAACTTAAGTTGTAATTATAGGATATGTATAAACTGAAGTAAGGATTTATGAAATGATTCATAGGTCATATTAGTAATAAAGAAATTATATTAAGTGATAATGAATGTGAATAAAAAAATAAATTGGTATAGTTGGAAACCAATTGGAATAAATGTATAGGTTGTGCGTAGGTCATTTTATTCTCATAACTGTTTGATCCAGATTCGAGTCCATGATTTTGAGGCAAATTTATACAGGTCCGAACAAGGATTTTTCGCTTGATTCTTGACGGTGAATATTTGATATGGATTTTTGATTGATTCTAGAATTCTCTATCATAGTATATGTCTATGCAAGGAGAATGGAGTTTTCTAATCATGGAATCGGATTGGAGTTCGTACTAGAGAAGTCGATTGGAAGAAACCAGTTCAAAAGTGAAATTGTGTGATCGAGCGAGCAATCATAATTGATATTGTATACAGACGATGTATGTGCATCTTAAGTGCTTTATTATAATTGTATGTTGATATTAGAAAATGTAAAATAATGTGGTTAGGAATTATAGAGTTGGATATTACTTGAAAATAAGATGCGGGTATATAAAAACAAGAGCAAGTTGGATGCCTTTAGTTTAATAAGAAAATTTGGTTGCCCAACTAAAAGGTACACGTTTATATTATTTTTTGGTTTGATGATTTTATGATTGATCCACTTGGCTTTTGTTTCTCTTTTTGGTTTGGGACGCAATGGCGATTTGTAGTTGTTTTGAAATTTTCCGTAAATTTAAAGACTTGGAGAATGTTCTAATCTATTACAACTAATTCGTTTTGGAAAGTTAAAGGATTTGTGGCATTTTTTACCTTGGAAATTTCGGGGACGAAATTCTTTTAAGGAGGGAAGAATGCAACAACTTCGAATTTTAGACGTCTGTTTTTAGAATAATTAATTTACTTTAAATATTGAAATGACATCTGTAAACCAACCAGCTTAAATTTCAAATATATGGATTTATTTGAATATGTGAACTGTAAATTTAATATGAATAAAATTGATATTGAAAACTTATTTAAATTTTGTTTAAATTAGAATGATAACCGTAAACTTTTAAATTGGAATTTGAAAGTGATTAAACTATTTTTATAATAAGTCGTTTTGAATAACGCGTAAAAATATTATTCTGGGACATCGTATTTTAATGAAACAAATGCCATTGGATCCGTAATAATAAATTATTGTATGTCGTCGAGTTTCATGACAACCAGACATACTATGTGGTCATGCGGGCTAAAAAAGCGTTATGGATAAACTGCATAAATTAATATAATATGATTAGGTTTGAAAAGTTAACATCTTCACATGATCGAATTAGGCCTCGAAACTAGTTCCACTGAGTTCAAAATAGTGGTACCTAGTATACAACGCCAGGCAGCACGCCTCAATTTGAGTTCGAGATTTTTGGGAACACGGTGTCGGATATTTTATTAATTTAAGTGTACCCTAGCATGTCCACACCCATATCCACTCCATCTCTCCACTATTAAACCATGCTTCCGCCGATACCCCATGTCTCAACCCATCACTCCTACCTCTATTTATACATGGTAGCAACAAGAATTGGGTTGGCGAAATTTTCAAATTTAAACTTAAACAATATTACCTCATCCTACGATCCACGTCGTTTGGGACCAATCCGTTCGTTATTAGGGAAAGTCTTCAACTGGGAAGTTGTAGCCAATGTCAAGATGAGTGAAGTGGACAGTGGAGATCGTCGATGGTGAAGCGTGGTGGCTATAGTTCGTCGATAAACGTCGAATCTACTTTTGAATTTTTCTACGAATGGGTTTCTCATTCGGCGATGAGGTCTGAAGGGAAGTTGTAGAGCATGGCGGGGCCTATCCATGGCCAGAGTTTGGTGGTATGGCATCACATGTGGCAGCGGCTAGAGGAGTTCGATGGTGTTAGAGTTTTTGATGAATTTCGATTATTTGAGCCGACGATGGGGTCTGAAGGGAAGTAGAAGACGACGTTGAGGGCTATATGCTGGCAAAGTTTGGCGTCGATTGGAAAATGGTGGTGGTCGCAGTTGGAAGATGAACGAAAATGGAGGAGCTTCGTTTTTGGGCTCGTTTGGGGGCCGCGTGTCAGTGGAGGGGGCAAGGCCGAGGTCAGAAGGGTCAGTGAAGCTTAGGCTTGCCGTTGGTGGCGACGCGGCGGTGTCAGGGTGGCTGGAGGTAGGGCGATGACCGATTGAAGGGGGCAGTTGTGCGTTTTCATGAATGAAGAGAGGGATAGAGCGAGAAATTAGAGTGCGGTCTTAATTTTATAACGGCGATTAATTAATCTAATGACGTAATTAATGCTTATATATAATTGTTTATTTACCAAATATTGTATGTTAAATATCTCATTTACGTTAAGTCGGAATTGAACGCGGTCAGTCACGTTAGGATTGTATCGACATTGTCTACGTGAAAATATTAGATTGGTGACGATTAGAGTTAGTGGAATTTAATCAGACGGAACAAGAACGCGCAAGCCGCAACTGGAGTTTTGGTGAGTTAAACTCACCTTTTTGGTTAACCAGTACGTTATATAGTTAATAAAAATTGTTGATAAGACATTTGGACGATTTACTGCTTTATCAGTTGGTTTCGATTTATTCCCGCCCCTGGAGTGGATGACCTTTTATATATACCTGCCTAGCAGCGGATGACTCATATTATATGATTATATATTGTTTGTGATGCAAGGGAATGGGTTGGAGGGATCCAATAGAATTCCTCACCACCGTTGATTTTATTTACGTATATGTGCTGATATATATGAGTTGTGAAGCAAGAGGATAGGTTGGAGGGATCCAATGGGATTCCACGCCATTTTTGAATTGTTTTCAATAATATTCCTGTTATACGAACTTTTGAAAATCGAAACTGATTGTTGACACTATGGGTTATGACATTTTTATATGTTCAAACTTAAACCATGTTGTAATAGGAAATCAATATCAATATTGGTTAAGCATTGGGTGGCTATGGGCCTTAAATTAGTATTTTGGAATACTGTAAATTAACATTTGGGATTGGAGTTGGTTTTTGAGACGGAGAATGATTTAAAAAACTCTGAATTTGGGGTTTTCGAAAATATTTCGTTTAAAAGGAATTTAATTTCTACTTTACTCCAACCTTATTATTTCTCTTTTCTAAGTCATTTAGAAATGTTTTTACCATATTGTTTATTTATATTTAATATTCTTTTAAAGTTTTTATTTAAATTTAATATTGTCTTAAAGTTATTTATCATTATTTTAATATTTTGACAAGTTAACTATTTAAATAATTAATATGGTTCGAAATTAATAATAATTATTTATTAATAATATTTTTGAAAATTAATAATGCTTTAAAGTTAATTATTATTATTATTTATTTATAATGTTTTTTATTAATAATAATTATTATTATATAACAATGTTTTGAAATAAATGTTTATTATTTATTAATAAATGTTTTGAGATTTATAAATAGAGTTGTATAAACAGCCATTGAGTTTTATAAAAGGGGTTTAATAAATAATTTTATGGATTTATAAAAGAGTTTATAAATGATTTTTAGAAATATATAAAGAAGTTTAGAATGATTTAATAGTTTTATAAAAAGAATCATTCTCGGTGTTATAAATACACTTATACTATTGAGATAAGTATATGAGTATATTTTCAAAGTTATGAAAGTGTAATGTTTTATGAATATACATATACCGTTGAGATAAGTATATGGATATTTTCTAAGTATCGAACCTCGACATTCAAAACACACAACCATCCCTTCCTTCTCAACCATCCTCTTTGGTCAGGACAAAAATATCTTAGATCGTCGACCTCTGATTCCACCTCAAGCCATCTAATCTTCTCGATTAATAATGGATCCTTCTTTTGCTTAGAAGCAATCCTTTCTATCAACACTGGTCGTTCTTCTAGATAGGACAACATGGTAGTGCTCTGACTAGAACTAGCACACTACAAGTAGTCAAAGCTTTTAAATTTTTCCATTCCGCCAGCATAGATAACACCACATTCTGATGTCTTTTGCTAAGAGCATATGCTACCTTATTCCCTTTCCCAGGTGTGTATTCTATATCAAAATCATAAGCTGCTAAAAACTCCACCCAACTTTGCTGTCTCATATTCAACTCCTTCTGAGAGAATAAATATCTTAAGGACATATGATCTGTGTATAGTTCAAATCTCTCCCTTAAGAGATAATGTGTCAATTTCTTCAATGCGAAGATCACCATAGGCAACTCTAAATCATGAGTAGCATATCTCACTTCATGCCAAGGCAATGACTTTACCCTTCTATATCAACATAGCTCCTAATCAGATTTCGCATGCATCGGTATACACCACCAACCCTTGGTTTCCGTCTGGAACCACTAATACTGGCGCATTGGTCAAACAATGTTATAACTTAAGGAATGCTTCCTCACATTTTTCAGAACAAGTAACCTTCACGTCCTTCCAAGTTAACTTAGTCAAAGGCGCTGCTATCCACGAGAAATCCTTAATAAATCTCTGATAATAGCCAGCAAGTCCAAGAAAACTTATAATCTCGGTCACTGTCTCTAGTCTTTTCCAGTTATTAATTGCTTTGATCTTATCTGGATGGACTGACAAACCCTTCTCTAAAACCATATGACCAAGAAACTTAACCTCTTTCTTCCAAAAATGACACTTGGACAACTTCTCTTTTTGCTTATGCAGCCTCAGCGTCTCAAGACTACTCTAAGATGATCTTCATGCTCTTTTAGCTCCTTAGAGTATACTTAAATATCATCTATAAACACCAACACGAACCTAACCAAGTACTCTCGGAAAACTTGGTTCAACAAATTCATGAAGAAAGCCAGTGCATTCATTAACCTAAATGGCATTACTATCCACTCGTACGAACCATACCTAGTCCGAGATGTTGTCAATGGAATACTGTCCTCTTTCAGCCTTAACTGATGGAAACTTGTTGCCAAATCCAATTAGGAAAACACTCTGGCTCCACACATCTAATCAAATATATTGTCAATTCTCGGCAAATGATACTTATTCTTAACCGTCTTCTCGTTCAACTTAAGATAGTCGATACACATCCTTAATGACCCATCCAGTTTCTTCACGAACACCACGGCCACTCCCCAATGCGAACTGCTTGGTCTAATAAAATTCCTTCATTCTAGATCCACTAGCTGCACCTTCAATTCCTTCATCTCAGTTAGTGTCATCCTGCTAGGTGGTCTACTAACAGGTTCAACTCCTGGCATAAGATCTATCTGAAACTCAACAGCTCGTTTCGATGGTAAACCTGTAACCGGCTCAAAAATATCTGCAAATTCTCATGATGCTCGAACCTAACTTAACACTTCTTCCACTTCCATAGTTATCAAAAAAACACAATCACTTCAGTCATAATCCTCCACTAAGAATATCATTCGATTATGATTATCAAGGTGTCTTAGTGATATTTCCATATCCTGGCAAATATCCTAGCATCATATTTACCCAACCAATCCATACCCAAAATGATTATGAAATCTACGAAATCAAAAACATACAAACTGCATGCGAACTGATGCCCTAACAAATAAAGTTCTAACTGGTCACATCTCATCAATAGTGTTGCATACCCTCCTATCGTATTGGAAACCTTTAAGGAAGTAACAAGGTATGCGGGTTCTAAACATAAGCTATTAATCAAACACTGAGATATAAATGAATGTGATGCACGAGTATCAAATAGTATCCTGACTGGCATACTCTAAATCAAAAGCGTACCTTCCACCACAATCTTTCCTTTCAGCAGCAGTTGGCCTGGCATATGATGGTCCAATGACAAAGACCTTTCTCCAATCCGCCGTAACTAATTCTAGACCATTGATTCTTATAATGCCCTATTTGTCATAGTTAAAGCACTTCATGCCCTTCTTTTCTGCAATTTTCTACCCCTTTCCTGTTTGGCATTCATGAGCATAATGACCCTTCTTATCACACTTAAAACATACCAGATCAGCCTTTGCCTTCTTGGCAGCTTCTCCCTTCTTGGTTCCCTTCTCTTAAATAATTTCCTCTTCTTGCCCTGAGAACCCTAGGTTTCAGCCGGCTTCTCCTTTCCATAATTAGCAAACATTTTCTCATCTCGGATTGCCATCTCCAGAACAACATTACAAGGATCACGAAGATGTGGCAGGGTCGCCCTAGCAATCTCAGATCTCATTCCCTGAATAAACTTCTCATTCCTCTTAATGATGGTGTTAATGATAGCATATTCGTATCTGGATAGCTCATTAAACTTCGTGGCATACTCAATTACCGACATCTCGCCTTGCACAAAATCCATCAACTTCCTCAACAATATCGACTTAGCAACTTCAAACAAAAACCTCTGCTCTAATCTCTTCGAAATTTTGCCCAAGTCAACTCTTCCTCAGAAACTACGGCAGTAACTCTATTCCACCAATGAAGCGTTGCTGCCTACAATAGCCTAAAGGCTAGTCTCCTCTTCTGCTCATCATTCAATCCTAATTCTGCGAAGATTCTCTCACATGCAATAACCAATTCTCAACTTCTATGGCATCTTCCATTCCAACAAATGGCTTCCCACCAAGACTGGTGTAATCTCTGGTCAACTTAGCATAGTTGTTTCCAATTGGAGCCATGGGATTAGCTCCTCCAACGTTCCTAGCTATACCAGCCACTACTCCCGCTTGCATCATATTGACGAAGAACTAAGACATCGTCCCCATATCTACTAGTGGATTTCCAGCAACTATATTTTGATTAACATTTTCCCATAGACCCAGGTTTCTCCTAGTGGGTCGAACGCTTTCGTTTATTGTGGTGCTTCCTCCATCGAGATTTCTTCTTCTATTTCCTGCCTCCATATCTTCCTTTCTCGTAAATCTGTGTACCAGTCTTAGCATGATACAGAATAATGATCTAAGAAAGAGGGGTATACGTACTTATATACATCTATGCATATATCAAATACAAGTAAGTTACTATAGCGTTAACTCAAACCCCGATCTTCCTTTCTGATTCATTGGATTTTGTTTTGAAAAACCTTTTATGCTTAAATTTCTTTTAAGTTTCCATAAATCTATGCTTTAATACCAACTTATAACATCCTCACTTGGAGGTCCAAAACTAGCGGCGACGGATGTTGCCGCCATCCATAGTTATTAATCCTCAATGACCAAATACGGTAATGTTAGATACATTGATATAACAAAAATACATGGATATGGAAAAAATTTAAAATCATTAAACAACTTTCTCATTCCATTTCAAATTCATTACTTAATCCCAGATTCGAGATCCACGTTCAGAGAAAATATAATTATTACAACATATGCTAGAAGCGACATATGAAGATGCCCTCTTGGATGATCAGAGTCTAAACATAGAAAATTAAACATATTTGCCTTTACAATAAAACACAGCGGAATCAAAATTGAAAAGAACTGCTATTGGCTAGCTTGCCTCATGCATGCCTTCGGAAGCTTATTCGTCTAAAGGAGAACTTGAAATATCAGCTCTTAAACTACTCAAAATTAATTAAGCACCTAAGAATTTAAGGGTAAAACATAAATTTCGAGTTAGACATAAAGCCTAGTACGAATAATAGCCTACCATCTCAAACTATTTAGATATTTAGTGAGAACACGCCGCTTAGAGGAATGAGTTTTCCCCTTACTAGTATCTTACCCAAAAATTTATAATAACCATATATGTGCACCTGCAACCACAATGGTCAAAACATAGCAGTTTAAATATCTTGATGATATGCAAGCAAGCAAAATATTCTAGACTTCCCATCCCCATCATTTGACTATCTGTCTCGGTTATAGTATCTAGGGTCACTACTAACCTATTGGTTTTCATGGTCTGACTAATAACATGATTAAAGCATATGGATTATCTGTCCGGCCTTATAGTTTTTATGAGATCACTAAAAACTTATTGGCTCCTACCAATAAATTATTCAATCATTTCATGGGTTCTCCCTGAACCTATTGGTATCTCTAATAAATTCTTTCATATCGTAGTTTTCATGGGTTAACTATGAACCTATTGACTTTTATCAATAACTTTATCCGGATATAGTTTTTGTGGGATCATTACGAACCTGTTGGCCCCTACCAATAACTCTTTCCAAATTTATTTTTCATGTGCTTACTATGAACCTGTCTAAAGTGACAACTTCAGTCTTTAGAAATCCTATGTTCTGGTCTATCTAACCTCTTGGATGCAACTCTAAACATACAGGAGTTAACTCAACTTATATTCACTACTGGGTCAACCAAGATGGTTACTCTACCATTTCTCCCCAAAATACAATTATGGTTCGATTATACAATGAGTATGTTTATAGAAGAAGCAAATACTATAACATAACAATATCAACATTTACAGTTTACTACCATTGAAATCATTTTCACATGAAACATGGTTAATCACTTTAACCTATTATTATTTTATCAAGGAAAGCTTCTTCAAAAACTTCAAAGTTAAAAGCCATTTGAAAGCTCTTTTATATTTCTATGGATTTTCGTTTAAAAATTGAGATTGGGTTCTTTGTTATGAGAACTAAGGCTTTCGAAACCTTAGACTTTTACTTTTGAAACCATTAGAGTACCTCTTTTGAAAGCATTCAAATCTTCTTTTCAACATACTAAGCATAGGCCTTTCAAAACCATAGAAACATACCTTTCGAAAGAATTAAAGTAACTCATAGAAGTATAGCTTCGAAACCATTCTAAGGTATCCCTTTCGAAACCATTGGGTTTAATCTTAAACATATCTTCTAGGTCATAGTGAATATAAGCAAAAGTACCCATTTTAAAACCAATAATCTTCAAATAAAAGAATTGGAGGGGGGGAATAGATGGCTTCGAAACCATCCTTCCAAAAGCGTTGGTCGTTTAAGTAAACAATTCGAAGGATAGCTTTGAAACACCTTTCGAAGCCACTACCTCTGAAACCGTTAGTATAAATGGCTACTAGAGCCCTTTCGAAAAAATTAGGAAGTGGCTTATTACTTTTATAAAACAAAAGCTACCTTTCAAACTCGTTAATGACTTCAATCCATTCAAAATGCATAAAGAGAGCAGCATGATTTTACCTGGGTTCAAACTACCCTTTTGAAAGCTCTATTTTAGAACATAAATGTGGCAACTCATTCGAAAGCTACCCTTTTAAAACAAGGAGGTCCAACTCCTTCGAAAGCTATATTGAAGTGATCCAACCCTTTTGAAAGCATTCTTTTAGAAGCAAGGCAAGCGGCATTTCTTTTAAAATTGAAACAAAGGCCTCTATCTTTTCGAAACCATGGTTTCGACTCCATACCTTCCACCATTCTCCAATCAACTATGTATCAACGCATTGATACATTGTGTATTGGTTTCGACTTGGTTGGGGCGGAAGTATAGGGTCGAAAGGTAGTTACTAGAAGTGGCAAAACAATAAACTTATGCAAAAATTGTTTTCATTGCCTTTTTAAGTCAAACTTTTCAAAAAACTTGCCTATTTGTAAAAATATGATTGGTTGCCATAAACTTTAGCAAAATATTTTCTAAAAGATTGCTGAATTTATTCATAAATTAATTAAAGTAATTAACAAAGAAGCTCTTCCCTTTAACAATCAATTGAGACATTTTAGTCCTCCATCTTAGATAAATTAATTTACCTAATAAATTACTTAGGAAAAATCCCTAAAAATCATCAATATTCACTTTTATTATGTTATCTAACATATATAAATTTCAGACCCAAATTCCTTTGTATAATTACCGATTAATTTCTAAACCCAGTTATTTATATTCTCCTTCGAAAATTCATAATAAATTATCCATGGCTTGGATAATTACAAAAAATAAACCCATCTCCAAAGTAATGTTTTACATAACATATTAAATCCCCATGGCATTCGAAACCCAGTATAAATGATTTTAGCCTTAAAATATAATAAAACATTAATCAACCAAACTCAATTTTAGCCTTAAAACATAATACAAACATTTATTATACTTATCCAAAAAGGTGAATTTAACGTACCGAAATTTTCTATTGTCGCCGAGGCGTTCCGGTTTGGAACTAAAATTGAACAGCGTCCGATTTTAGCCTAATTTTCCGACAGTTTCCAAATTTGTCCAAACAAGTTCCATGACATGGTATTAGTTGATATAGGCACAACGTGACTTGTCGTACTCAATTCCGACCTCGTACCAATTTGTTATAGCATTAATAAGCATTTGAAATAAAAATAATAATAAAATAATATCATTAATCACAAAATTAAATAAATTACCACGTTAAAAATTCTTAAACAAAAATCAGCCGCCTAATGATCTTTCGCTCTTCCCTAATATACGAATACAACTCCTTCCTCATTCGACTCCTCCACCCCCACAAGCCACAGCCGACAACTATACCCCCCCCCCCCCCCCCACCGAGTGTCCCTACCTTCGCCGCCCTTCTAGCCTCCCACGCGCCTCCACCAACAATGACGATGAGACCAGAAAGTCAAACTCGAACCGTAACCACCCTTCTGTTCACCCTCGAACTGTAGCCACCATAGGCCACTGCTGGCCACGAGATTTTGATTGAAGGTGGACCCCACTTCCCTTTACCTTTTCTCTTCAGACACCACTATCTCTCGTGCCACCAATGCTGAGAAAATCCAAAGAAACCGCCACGTCATTCATCTACAAACTAGCACCACCTCTCTACGATCTAAGGTGATCCAACCTTACAATCACCTCATCTTGATGTCGTGAGCAACTTTCTAGTTTCGAGCCTATGCACGAAATCGCTTGTAGTGGCTTCGATGAATATGGACATTAGGATTTTGTAAGGAGATAATTTGAAATTTTGTATACCTCAGGCTAAAGACTCAAATATATAAAGGAGGAGGGTACGAACGTGATCAGTTAGGGTGTGGGTTGATATTAATGAACACGGTGTGTGGTCATGTCAATAGATATTTATATATTATTTAACTCAAAAAATCTAGTTATAAATTTCAGATCCCAATCGAGGCATGTCGCTTGGCATTTTATATGTTATACCTCTATTCCAAAAGTAATGGAACCAGTCACAAGCCCTAATTCGATCATATGAAGAAGATAGCTTTTCGAACCCAATTA
This sequence comes from Allium cepa, assembly GCA_030765085.1. Lineage (NCBI taxonomy): Eukaryota > Viridiplantae > Streptophyta > Magnoliopsida > Asparagales > Amaryllidaceae > Allium > Allium cepa. Next base: position 308,049,325 of record CM060944.1, on the reverse strand, counting down.
TTATATTAAATTTCCGATATTATATTCTACGTATTTCGATCTCCCACGACCAAACGATACGTCTGATCGCAACAAAATTTAACGACGTAATATAATTCATTATTACGGACCAAATGGCACTGGTTTAGTTGAAATCCGAGATGGTGCCCTGAAAGGCTATTTTCACTCGTTAATTGAAACGAGATATTTCAAAAATAAGTTAAATCACTTTTTAAACCTAATTTAGAAGTTTTATTATCTTCATTCCTATTAATAAAAATTAAAGAAGCCTTTTAAATCATTTTTATCTAACTTAATATCCAAGATTCAATTATTTAAACGATTTTCATCTATTTAATTCAACAATAAAATTATCCAATAAATCCCTGTATTTGAATATTAAGTTATTTAACCTAAAAAATAACTTTTCAATATTTAAAATTAATTAAATATTCTAGTTTAAAATTATAAAAAAATTGGGTCATTACACTCTTCCCACTAAAAAGAATTTCATCATCGAAATCGCTAAGGTAGGAAAAATGCCCAAACCCATTAATTTTTAAAACAAATTGGTTGAAATATATTACCAAATCCTTTTAAGCCTCTAACTTCCCAAAACCAATTTGTTGAAACCTTGTTATTACATTTACTAAGTTTCCATATTTATTCAAATATTCCAACTAATATTATCCATTCAACCATTTTCGGTTATAACTCAAAATCAATTTTTAGTTATCCAAAAATTTCTTTAAATATCTTAACTCTTTAAATTTTCAAAATTTTTGTCAACATCTCCTTTGTACAGCTAGATCGAAAAACTACAAAACACCACTATGGGCCCAAACCAACAAAAGCCAAGTGGCACAACCATAAAACCATCAAATCAATCAACAATATAAACATGTACCTTTTTGTTGGGCAACTCAACTTTCTTTTGATATCAAAGACATCAAATTAGCCCTTGCTTTTATATAGCTGCACCTGTGTACCGGTGATATCCAAATATATAATTCAAAATCATATTATTCTGCAACTTCAATTTCCAACATTTGCTTCACTAAAACCGTATGATGTACATATATCATCCGTACACAGTATCAATCTGATCGCTCGCTTGATTACATAATTTCGCTTCCAAACTAGTATCGTTCACTCGACCACTCTAGTGCGAACTCAAATTTGATTCCTTGATTAGAAATCGGCATTCTCCTTGCATAGCCACATACTATGATAGAGAATTCCAGAATTAATCAAAAATCCATATCTAGCATTCGCCGTCAAGAATCGAGTGAAAAATTCCAACTCAGATCGATATAAATTATCTCGAAATCATGTGCTCGAATGTGGATCAGATAGTTATGCAAATAAAATAATATACGTACAACTTACGTATTTATTTCAATTGATTTCTTATCTATACCCTTTTTTTTGTTCGCATTCATCATATTCACTTTCAATTATTCACGTTTATTTGATCTACATTCAATTATCCACCGTTATTATTCACATTTATTACTCGCATTCACCTATTTACTTAGTATGGTCCTTTATTACTAATTATCCTTAAGAACTATTCCATCAAATTTTTATGTTTAACACCTTTCACTCTATACTATGTCCATTTATGAATTATAAAATTCTACTTAAGTTTATGAACATTTCATTCAACTGTTCTCATGTTTATTACCACTTCACAACTTAAGTCATATTCGTTTTAAATCAAACCCAATTTTATTTAACTAAATTCCAGTATTTTAACCATATTTCAAAACTGTATCCAACTCACTAACTTATTTAGTTAGCTCATTTCATTAATTTATTTCAATCTCATTAAATTTATTTCAAAAATTATTGCATTTAGCCCAAATTAGGTCAAATTCCTTTTCAAAATTCATCTTTTTTTAACTTATCTTAAGTTAAATTCCATAATTTAATTTCAAATTTACTTTCCTTAACATTCATATTCAATAATTCTAAATATTGCTTTAACTTATTAATTTTCCAATTTTATAAGTTATTAAACTTATTTTCTCATTTTTATAAATTCATAATTGGAAATTTCCAAATTATTCATTTCAAACCATTTTGAAATAATATGTACATAATTCCCTTTGATGTATCAAATCATTCTTTTGGATTTCAAAATCAAAATTAGCCTTACCAAAACAAAAGCCCAATGGTACCAATTCGTCCCTTGGAAACTCGAAAATGAATATCGATGATGTTGCAGTCATTACCAAAATTATTTTCCAACGGCCGAAGTGAGTTAAGTGCTTTCTATTCCTTTTAAACCCTTTTAAATATTTTCAAAAGTATTTGCCAAAATAATACTATTATTATTTTCCAAAACTTTGAAAAGCATTTTAAAAACCAATGGGATTTAAATTCCTAAATTTTCATCCTTTAAATCATTTATATATCGTTTTTATAACCCATATTTACACAATATACTTCTAAAATTTCATTTTAATTTATAAATCATATATTTATATGATCTAACTTTGGTTATAATAAATCATTCCTTATTTGTTAATCTTTCTTTCATTATAATATCAACTTTTATTTGATCACAACGAAAAACGACAAATGATAATAGTTTAACATTCTCATTTCCTAACAACCAAGCACACCATATATACCATAATAGTTTCCGAAAACCATTCCTTTATATATAAAAATAATTAAGGTAAAATTATTTCATTTACCCAATTTCAAAACAATATCTTATCGAGTTGTTCCATTCAAGTGTTTAGAGATCCTTATCAATAATGTTAATTACTCTTATTGACAAGAATCCATAAGCTATTGAATAGATCAGCCAACACAATATAAAACATTTCTATATCATTAACAAATACACGCTCAGTTATATACACACTCTGACTCAAGGGTGCTACTGACCCTATCTCTAATGAGTAATTCCCACCAAAGTCAAGGTTCTCGCTTAACCTTCAACTCTGATAACAAATGTAACGACCGGGACTTGATACATCCATTGTATCACATGCCTAGCAAACGAATGTCAGAAGACCGATTGTTAGGGAAAAGGAAGAAGGAAGAAGATAAGAAGAAAACTAAACAATACAGAATCTCACAACAGAACGAATAATCTATAATATACCATAAATCTTTACACAAAAACAAAATTGTAATATATGCTTATCCATCAGAGTATACCAACCTATTTTAGCCTAGACAGTTATAACAACCTACCCTCACAACTGCTTATAATCATAACAATGAATACAGTGGAAAATAACCATCTACGTAAATACATCTCGAGGCCTCCAACTCATCTTCTAAAGCTTCAAAGCATCCTACCCAATCTATAATATGCTCGGTCTGACCCGACCATTATAATAAAATAACACCTGAGTCAGTCTGGAAAACCAGCATGAGAAAACAGGCCCAATTGGATTTAAAATTATAAGAAAATCTTTAAAATTAAAAGGTATCCCGTAGGACCATGCCACATATAAATACGATGGGTTTTTACCTTACGGTAACCAAAACACTTCTATAGAAAATCCAGTGATATTATAATAATGTCTAAGTGTTCAAAGTAAAATATGAATATAGCTGAAATGCTTGCATCTCATATTTTAGCATATTTGGTATAACTAAAACAGTAAAGGTCGTATTAAATAATGGATTCCAACTAATGACTTGGTTACTGGGATACCGCTTGTCACAGTACCTCTAGGATAATGTATCGAGATCGTACCTAACGACCTCTGCCAATAAAGGACCGGCCTACCCCTTGCTGGATAGTACCGAATATGTCATCACCTCGGTTGTTCCCAACCTTAATGGAGCTCCCTCATGCATAACTGAATCTGAAAATATAAATAGTCATCTAGAAAGGTGATAACATACCCTTTGTGGGAGCTATCCACACCTAGCCCTACTGCACCTCCTCTGTTTTATTCATTTTCGGTTGATAAGGCTTGAGGCTACGATTACCTTTTAACAAATTTATGCTTGGAATGCTCATTGCCCTCTAATGACAATATGCTGATAGCATTCATCGGTACAAGTCCGTTCTGGGTCTGAACGAAACCGAAAGCGCTATTCCTACTGCATTCATTTTGGAATCACCCTCGGGATTTGTAACGACCCCGGATTTTATATAAATTTAAATTGATAATTTATATAATTTTTTAATTTAAATTTTATAGCTAATTGGAAATTTAAGCGAGTTTCCCCAAATACAGATAAATTCTGTATAAATCATTTAAACTTTAATATTGTATATATATGTATTTGAGCATATATGAGTAAATTTAAAATTATATATATATATATAGATATATATATTTGATTTGAATTTAAATACTATATATGTATGTGTATATAGAAAAATATAAAACAATAATTATTAAAGTAAAATTCATGATAAATATTTAAACTAAAAATAGAAGTAAAATAAATATTTGAGTTATAAATAGAGATAAATAAAAGTTAAGTATGGAACCAAACAAACATATTAAACATCTATGTACAAACAAAGTTATAGAATAAAAAAAGCAAAACAAGATAATAATAAGTTACTTGGAAATAAATAAGAAATACACTCAAATACACTCAAATAAAATAAATTACAAACAAATGTATGCATAACAACATAATAAAATAGAAATTTATTTATATTACAAAACAAGAAGATTTAAAGAAAATAAAATACATTTAAATATGAATAAATGTAGACGAAAATAAAACAAACAAATAAAATACAAAGGACTAAAACAATGATAACTAATGCCACATCTCAGCCGAGACAAGCAAGCATGGGCTAAGCATGGGAACAAGGTATCAAGGCAATTAATGCAAGCCATGCTTTGACTTCACACCAGCCACTAAGTAATGAAAAAGATATCACTGCTTGGTTGTACTAAAATAATGTATATCCTTGTACAACTCTTCCTATATAGCAGCCTTCCATTCATTTCAGTTCGTTCCTCCAAAAGCTAAGTAATGTCTAAAGTAATACTGTCTTAAACTTAAACAAAGATTCAAAATTTAGACAATAATTCAATCAATCAACCAGAGAATCAAGAGGAAGGGTTTTCAGCTTGTATTTTCAAAACTGTTTCAATATGATGAGCTCTGTTCATCTTCTCCAACAAAATGTGAGTAACTTCACTTTTAAAAGTTTAAGTAGGTAATAAAGGTTACATGCTTGTCAACTTGAAAAGAATATATATCTTATGATGGCTGCTGTGAATATATCTATGTCTGGCATGTATGTTGTTTCCATCAGAGTGTTCTCTGTTTTCATCTTCCAGTATACAAGTTTTGATTTAAAAATTTAAATCTGGTGATCTTGTCTCTATTTAAACTTAAGTTTCAAATGGAACTTGTTTGCTTAACTATAAGCTTTAGTTTAAATTCATATTTAAGACAAAATAATATTCATTTTGACTCTGGGAATCAAATTTACTGAACAAGTTTAAAATAAGTCAAAATTTAAGTATCACAATCTATCGTTTCAGGATTTGAATTTGAATCATTATACAAAATTATGATTTTTAAAACAAATATTTTGATTTTTCCTGAAGTATGTCGAGAGCAGATTCTTGTTGAACTAAAATTGCTTAAAAATCAATTCCCAAAGATCGAACGAATTTTAGATGTTGAAATTTTGTATGAAGCGAGTTTAGAGATCGATTATAATAGGAAAAATGTTAGACAATTTTTCTATTGCATAAAATGATTGCGCGAGATCAAACTAGGGTTTTGTTCGAATTTTGAACGAGTTGGAAAACTTTGAGCGCTGTGCCTTCCTTGGTGCGTCGAGCGTCACGTGGCTGGAGGGGAAGGTAGTGTGGGGACTAAGGGTGGTGTAGCCGGAGTTTCGAGGTTTCTGGGGAAGTGCATCGCCTGAACGAGATGGGGGATGGTCGGGGTTTTAAGTTCTGGAATCTCAAAATTGTCAAATTTTTATTCGCAAGTTCATTCAGGAATTGGTGGTGTTCGATCGATAGATCGATCGATGATTGACTTATGGAGGGGAGTCTCCGATGTCCAGGGTACGCCGGCGGCGTGTGCAGGTGCATGGTGATCTCGTGCACAGCTGGGTGTTTTGGGTGTTTGCGTCTTCAAGTGTATAATCGAGTAGGAGTTGTTTCGGTTGGCACCTGGGTTCGTTTCTTTTGGTAGGCAGTTTATACTTAGTAGAAAATAAGTATAAAAAAAAAGAGAAAAAAAAAGAAGAAGAATCTCTAATAGAAGGAGAAGGGTATAAGGAAGGGGTTTAGCTTAATTAATTTTAAGTTGAAATGTTAAACAAGTTTGATGTCAAGTAAATAAACAATGTTGGAAGGCTTTAAGTGAGTTTTGATTTAAAGGTTATTAAGGGAAGTTTTCAAAGGTAATGATAAATAATTAATTTCTATTGTAAGTTATTTTATTATACTAAGTTTAATATTAATAAAATAAATAATATTAGCAAGTTGTAAATAAGATTTGACTTTAAAATTTATTAAGAAAAGTTTGTAAGTATAAGATGTATAATTAATTTTTAGTGTGAGTTAATTAAGAATGTAATAAATTTTATAATTGTAATTAACTAAGTAGTTTAAGGCTAAATAAATTTGTAATTAAAGATTGACATTAGTAATCTTGTGTTTCATCAATTTGAATTTAAGAATTTAATTAACCATTTAAAGTTAGTTAATAAATAAATAATAGTTAACTAATTAAGTAATTAATTTAGAATAAATGATTAATTAAATTGACAATTAATGATTAATTAAATAATTAGTGTTTAAATAAATGGGTAATTAATTAAGTTAAGTTAATTAAACTAAATTAGGGGTCGATGGGGGAGAAATAAACTAAGGGTTGAACTTTAGCTCAGGAGTGTAACATCCTGGAATTTTGTTAAATTTAATTTAGTAAATTATTTGAATTTTCAAAATTTAATTTGTGAAATTCAACAGAAGTTTAATATTTTTGATATTAATATTACAAAGTTGTATGGAATTAAATCAATTTTGATAGTAAAGTTTAAATGAAAAATGCGAAACGTTACAGGATTAGTAGCGATTAGCCCTTGCACTTCACATCTCTATCTTCGATTCCATGCTCTTCACGATGTCTTCACTTCGAAATGCATTCGTTGGATCGAAGTGGTTTTGGATAACATATCTGATCACGGTCTCTTCAAAACAATGTTCGATAATTTCCAGTAAACTCAACCCCGGTTCTCTAGGAAATAAACATGCAAGGATAAGATTGGAGATCACCTCCTAACCATTAGTGGACAGATTTCCTTATCATTGTCCTAGGAGAACAAAATGAGATTTATACGCACAGTACAACATCATCGAAGATGACTATGCCATATAACTCATGGGTTTCTCCGAGATATTTCCAAAGTTACGTTTGGGTCCATTTTCGATAGTCTGTTATTTAACTATCGACTAACAAACATTCAATCAAGGAGTTATTTTATAGGGAAAACCAACATTGGTTAAGTATACAAGCGTCACTAGCCTCCTTTAATAAGTCTTTATACATATAATTACTTTCTAAATTACTTGTATATAAACACCTTTAAAGGGTATACTCACAAATCCCTATATTTCCATATTTAGAAATAGCTATATACCCATCCCAATGTTATAAGTATATCCACAAAATTTAGAAAAATTTTCTTTTTATCTATTCTCAAACGTTTATAATTCCCTTAAAATTCTCCAAGGTCGTTTATAAACCATTTTATAAATCTCCAAAAAACATTAATAATTCCTTTACCAAGAATTCAGTCACCTATAACTTCTTGTACATTTCAAAATCATTTATAACTCTTTATAAACCCATATACCATTTATAAACTTCTTTTATAAATATATAAACCCGCTTCTAAAATTTTGTTTATAAATATTTAACCATTTATAAACTCTTTCACCTTGCAAATAACTCTTCCTTAATCCTTCGAACCATGTTATATCTTCTTTATAAAATCTAACTCTTGCGACTCCATTTCTGGGTCTCAAAAACCTTTATAAATAATTTTAGTCATTTACCTCAAAACATCACTATATGATAATAATTATTAATAGTGAACATTATAAATCAATGGAAATCATTAACTTTAAATATTCTAAAATAAAAAATCAATCATTCCAAAAAATTGTTTAAGAAATGATAATAATAATAATTAATCTTAACAAAATATGGTTTAAGAAATGATAATAATAATAAAACTTTCAGTTTATTAACCCTTTTATAAATTCTTAAAACATGTTAACTATAAACAAAAAACATTAAATAATATTCAAATAATTAAATAACTTTAAAATAATATTAATATGATTATATAACTTTCAAACAATTTTAATATAATAAAATAACTTTTAAAAGAATATTATTATAATTAGATAACCTTAAATTAATATTTATAATATAATAACTTAAAATAATATTAATATACTTAATTAACTTAAATAACCCTTAAACAACATGTTTCCGAAACCTAATTTCGGATTTGAAAATCATTTCTTGTCTCAAAACCCAATTTCGACTTAAATGGCAATTTACAGTATTTTTAGGGCCAATAGCCACCAAACACTTAATCAATATCGATATTGAATTTTTTCTCTTTTCACTACTGGGTTTTGTTTTCAAACTATAACGATGTTATAACCACAGTGTCCACAATCATATTGTTATCTAATAATCCATATAAAGGAAATATCATTGAAATGATATAATTCAACAGTAGCGAGGAATCTCGTTGGATCCCTCCAACCTGCTTCCCTGCATCACAAATGTCATATAATCATAAAATATAAATCTACCGTTTTGAGGCAGGATTTGTATACAAAGGGTCATCCACTCTTACATAGGAACGCAATAGGGTCTCATCCGCTCCAATATGAGGGAATATATCCAAACTGTGACGACCCGAAAATTTTAGCGATTTAAAATGGAATAATAAATTGATTTTAACATTTGGAAGGTTAATTTTAGTTTGAATTCCAAATATTAATATTTATTAGACAATTAAAGTATTAATTATATAATTGAAATTGGGTAAATTGTTGAGTTTGAGATTCTAAACCTGTTTAGAATAATTTGAAGGCTTGTAAAATCTATAATATGGATACTGAAGATAATAGGATGGTTGAAATTTGATTTAAACGTGATCTGTTCAATTTTGAAAATATATTGTTTAAATTGAATTTAAAAATAGCCTTCCGAGGCACAGTCTCGGAATCCAACGAAACTAGTTCCATTGGATCCGTAATAGTTGGTTATTATCGGATTTCAAGTTTCGTAGCAATCGGAGTTTTCGATTGACCCTGGCAGCTCAAAACGCTTATAACTATTTTAATCAATTTAATTTAAATTTGATCGTTTTCTTCTGTAACTCGCACATACGATCGAATTAGCTTGCGAAATTTGTTCCATTGTGTTCAGGACATAGGTAAAACCTTATAAATGACTGTCGGCATGTCTGATTCGGAGTCCGGGTTTTGCGTTATATAACGCGAGATATTTTCAATATTAAATTATATAATATAGTAATAGTCAAAGATATTTTTACTCACAATCTTTCTCAAGAAGCTTCTCCACCCTTTTATATTATCCCCGATCTCTCTCTCTCTAACGTTGAACAGAATCGAGCGAAAAAAAAAAGAGTCGCCGTTGTTTTTACAAAAACCCATTCTATTTCCCCTCAAATTAATCGAAGCCGAGCCATTGTTTTCTTCTTCCCTCTTTCAAAAATTGAATTCGTTCTCTATAAAAAAAAAGAAACTCGAATTCCTTTTCACCTCGCTTCAGATTACTGGGATTTGCATTCGAGTTTGTTGCTCACGAGTGAGGAGGTGGGTCGCGATTGGTACGCGAACGGCGGTAGTATGGTGACTCGTTTGGGGGAATCAATCGATAACCAGAAAGCTCGAGCATGAACGAGTGAAGGATGGAAGTTGCGATGGCTTCGCAATCGTCTAGGGTTTAGGAAATTGATGAATGTAGGCGCTCAGGCTAGCGCGCGCGACATCTTTGGTTGGAGGCGTGAAGAGCAGGCGACCGCGAGGGATGCTGGCAACATCGTGTCGGCTTGGAGTTATCACGATGGTCGTTGCATGGTTTTGGTCGTGACTGAGAAAAGGGGAGAGGGCCCTGTTGCTCAGTGACGAGGTGAGGTTAAATCTGCTCTATGTTAATTTAATTCATTAGTTGTATATGTAGAAAAAATGTAGTGGCTTGGGACTTGATTCATGGGACTTGATTCGGAAACAAACCCTGTTATGTCTCAGTTAATGGTGGAGATTAGCAAGTTTTTAAGTTAAAACAAAATTTAAGTTTTGATACTAATTTTTCTTAAAAACGATTTCTTTTAATAATGGATTAATTAAGAGATTGGTTAATTAATTTATTTAGTGATAATTAATTTAAAATAAGATAATTCACAAGTTAAGTGTCAGTAAATTTAATTATAATTGAGACTTTGGATTAATTAAGGATTTTAAAGTTTTGAGGAATTTATAAAAAGAAGATTTTTAATTTATAATTTATTTCTAAATGTAGTTTTAAGAGAGGAATTTATAATTTAATTAAAGTATTAGTTGAATAAATTGTTAAAAGGGGATAGTTGATTGTTTGATAGTGTAAAATATTAATAATCGTATAATGTTTATACAAGGGTAAAATCTGAAGAAAACAAATCGAGATCAGATTTGGATTTGCAAAATCGAAGGTGAGTAAATCTCATGCTTTTGGATTTCTATTTAAATTTAACTGATTAAATTTAAATATTTGGTTGAATTATTGAATTGATGTGCACTGTGAATTGATGATGTGACCTTGGTTTGGATGATGCTCGGGTTAGTTGTGGTTTGACTCGAAAATTGGGGTTTAAGTTGTTCAAACTTAACTCATGATTAAGAAACTATTTTATTTTTAAGTTAATCACAGCTTAATGAATTGTGATTCATTAAAATGGTAAAGTAATTAAACAAATAGTTAATAAATTCAATTAAGTATTAATTTGGGTTAATGAATCTAGTAATTAATGGTTGGACTTAATTGATTCATTGAGTTTAGGTTAATTAGTCAAGTGTAAGTAATTCAGAATAATCGTTGGATGGTTTGGTAAAACAAATACCTAACGAAATTAGAAAAATATAAGGGGAAATAATTAGTTAGTATAATTTAACGATGTAATTGAAGATTGATTAATTAAGATGAATTAATCGGTAATAAGTGACTTATGGGAAATTAATTAGTATAAGTAATGGAGAATTGATGTGATTAAACAATTAATTTATTCATGAAGTAATTAAGATTTCTTAATGATATTGGTTGAGACTGATTTATATTATGAAATTAACCTCACAGAATTATTTGAATGTAATTGAAATTAAATAATCCAGGGTGATTAATCAAGATGAATAGTGAACGGTTGACTAATTAATTGATTTGGAATTAATTAATATTGACTGAAGGAATCTAAATGAATGTGGTTAGAAAATTCAATTAGAATCAATTAAATTAATTTGTATGTAATTAAGCATTGCTTATGGATGATTGAATGATATGGGATACTTTGAATGAGTTGATATCGCTGATATGAAATGTTGTGTATTTCATTTGGATAATTTGGGATTAGGATGACATGAGATCCGAGGAGACCAGGATTGGGTATTCGGAAATACCCGAAATCACTTTTGATTAAAAATAAAATGATTGTATGAAATCAACAGACTAGAATGAAATGATTTAAGTGAATTGGGCTATTTTATCTAAGTTTTGGTACTTAGAAAGTTATATGTGGAATAAGCATTGTCTATAGCAAATTGTGAATTGGTTAAATTATATAAGTTACCCGGGTTTATATGAGTTGTTTGTTCTGGTATTCCATGTTAGTTGGGTTTACTCACGCTGGTTTCCAGCCTGACCCGGGTGTTACTTTGGTGTAATGCTCGGGTCAGACCGAGTATTACAGATTTTCAGGTAGGTACGTTCTGGAGCTCAGGAGGCGAGCTGGATGGCAATATCGTATAGAGTATATCCGCTGTATTTATACTATTGTTAATCTGAGTCAGAATAATTGTAAATATTCAGTGATTGTATATATGTAAAACTCTGATGTATATGATTGTAATCGACCGGTATAGAATTCTTTTGTTAGCTATTATTATTTATTATTATATTTTATCCGCTGCGATTGTGAGATGTTTGGTGTTTCTGTTCTTCTTCTTCTATCTCTTTCTTCTTTTTCATAACTATTTGGAATTTTCGGCTTAGGAAATTTTGGGTCATTACATTTGGTATCAGAGCAGAAAGGTTAAGCGAGAACCTTGGCTCTGGTGGGGATTACTCATTCAATAGAGTCCGTAGTACTCTAAAATGAGTTGAGTACATAAATATATATGAGCCCGTACTTGTTATTTTCTTATATAAAAGATTTTAAATGACTTTATATAAAAATATATTTTTTGATATATAAAGCAATATTTCCTTCTAATAAATATTCAGGTGATTGGTTATTAAATTATTAGAATTAAATTAAGAAGTAATATAATACAACCAAACTAAAATTAAATAAAGATAAGTTTGAAATGGATTCAAACTGAAATTGAAGTCTTGAATTGGAATTAAACTGAGTAGAAATAAAAATACAACCAAATTACAATTTAATGGATTGAAATTAAAATTCTGAATCTGGTTCCAGAATTTGAAAATTTGTTCTAAAGTAATGAAAATAATAAATAAGAATTATTTGGATAACTGGGACTTGTTGAAAACAATGGGTTGTTTGAAGTTTGATTTGAATTTAAAACCAAGGATGGTTTAGAGTTTAAATCATGGCTGGGAGAGCCAAGAAATAAATATGTATGGATATACATGATATCAAAGATAATTTAAAATAATGAAATAAACTCCAAGAGGTTGAGTTTTGATTTTTCCCAGAATTGTGATATAAAAAAAAACCCAAAGTGATATAAGTTTTGAACTTATAAGAGGGAAAGAATTTTGAAGTTTGAAGCAGAAATTCAAATTGAGTAAGGTTGATTGGATTAAGTAAATTGGAATTTAACTTTGGAAAGTTAAATAAGTGTAGAAAAAAGCAACCAGAATTGGAAATTTCAAGATGAAATTGGAATTTAACTTGGAAAGTTAAATGGTTGATTTGAATTCGGAATTTATATGACCTCAAAATGGGTTTGACATTTAAAATTGAAAATGGATGGACATTTTAAATAAATTGGATGGTATCATCCTATTGTAAATAAAAATCTTTAAATTGAGAATGGAATTGTATAAATAAAATAAAATAAATTTGAATAATTAAATTGTAAATTAAACTGTTTAAGAACTGGCTTCAAACTGGAAGATAAATTTGAATAATAAATTAAATTTTGAAAACAAATAAAATTTGCATTGAACTCTTATTTGAACCTTGAAATACATAAGTAAAAATAGTTTAAAATGATAATTTTGAGAAATTGGGCTCAGAAATTAGAATGATTAAACACTTTGATTTAAAAGTTAATTTGGTTTAAAGAGTTAAACCAACCTTTGAGAATTTAACTCGAATTTCTATAATTCGAGATAGTTTAAATTCAAGATTTAATTGAATTAGTTTAAAATTGAATTTGGTTTGAAGTAATTGGATTGGTGATTGAAGATGTATAAGTTTAAAAAAAAATTAAATGGGAAATTGATTGGATTAAATTGAAGTGATTTGGATTCTGAAATTAAATTGATAATAATTAAATTGATTGGAGTAGTATGAAATTATAGTTAAAATTGAACAGGATTTAAAATCAACTAGAATTTGATTTAAATTGGGGAAAGAATCAAGATTGATTCAACTTGAATTGGGGGTTAATCAAGTCCAATGGAATTTGGAGTTATTTGAATTGGAATTGGGTCAATTTAAATGAAGATTTAAATTGAATTGTTGGAAAGGTGAACAGTTGGCTCTTGACTATTTTCAATATAAATTGTTTTGATATAAACTTATTTTTCTAAGCTATTAAATATATACAACCTCTCTTTCTTAAAGCCAAATTATTTTATATACTTGTTTACGACTATTTTTAGGGCTATTTAACCATTTTTCAATGGTTTTCTAAACTAATTACTATTTTTCAACTATCTCACAAACTAATTTCTATTTTACAACTATTTGGCAATTATTTAAAAATTTCTGAGACTATTTAACTATTTTCAACTATTTTATAATTAGTTAATTATTTAAAAGCTATTTTGCAAACTATTAATTATTTTTCAACTACTTATCTATATTTTTTAAAAAAAAAATTCAAGCTATTTTCTAAATCTAAACTGGTCGGAGTTCAAACTATTATGGATTTAATACCCAACCGAGATAAGAATTGAGGTGATAATCCAAATGGGGATTAAGGCAATTGTAAATAAGTGAATGGAAATTTAAGGAAGTGTGAATAGAAAGGAAATTGATATTGGAAGGAGCAATCAAATTTGAATATTTGATTTTGGGCAAACAAAGTTATATCTTTGTTATATATTCTCCCCTTGTTGAATATATTGTTGGAAGAAAAAGGATTTTGGAAGTGTTTGGAGTATAAAAGGAATTTTATACAAGTTTAAAGTGATCCAAAGTTAAAAAAAAATTAAATTACATATATCTGTGTATATATATATAAAGGATCTTATGAGAATTTTGGAAAAGGTTTTAAGAACCTTTAGATTTGGAAAGGCTTTTGATTTTGGGTAAAATCAATATTGAATTTGGAAAGCGTAGTTTGAGAATTATCAATTTTGGGATAATTGATCTTGTGTAAAGGAGCTTTGTATAATATCATACTAGGTGTATGATTTGAAGATACTATATGTGTATAGTATAAAATATTTTGATGATGGCTCTGGGGAAAAGGCACTCCCTTGAAATGAACTTCTCAGGAGTGCCACCGGGTGGTGCTGCCTTGAGCCCCAAGGGGGGATTCTAAAGTTGATCCTGTGAGGAGTCCAGACAAAACTAGTTCCTGAGGATTATGAGTAGCGTATACCATAGTGGAAGTCGTGTGTGCCGCTGAGAGCCAACAGTCTACGTTTGATTTTATATCGGTAGACTGCGACCTATGGTATAACATAGCGAAAGTCGTGTGTGCCGCTGAGAGCCAACAGTCTGTGTTTGATTTTATATCGACAGACTGCGACCTATGTAGGAGTGGAGAAGTTTCATTTCGATAGCGAAAAAATCAGAGGCTGTGGAGAGCCTGCAGTTACATGGACTTTTGCTGCGACGGCAACGTAACCCTGGATGTAACTGTGATCTGTTGTGTGGGATCCATGGCGTAATTGAGAGGCCGCGGAGAGCCTGCAGTTACATGGACTTTTGTGGTGACGGCAACGTAACCCTGGATGTAACTGTGACCATGGATGGGGGTGATGATTTTCAGGGTATTGTCACCAAAGATATTTCCTCCATTTTCAAAAACTATTTTCTATATTTTCAATAAAATTATTTTCGAAGTATTTTCACTGGATGTTGAAAACGGGTTTACTAAGTACTTATAGATTTTCAGTCCTACGCCTGATCAATGAATGACTGAATTTCTGTGAGAACAAGGATGAACTGGTTGAGACATCGAGTTATAAGAAGTATTTTTTATAAAAGAGCTATTTATTTAGTATGATGTGAATTTAAAAGCATTTCTAAATTTTTAAACAAAGATGTTAGAATTTTGGGGAAAATAAAAGAAAATCCAAACTGGAGTTTTAATGAAGTAATTTAGTAAATCAAATAGAATATTGATTGAGAAATTGAAAATAAGCTAATTGGCTAAATAATTATTTGGTTGAGTATATTAATAAAATTCAACTTTGGTAAATAAATGGATTGTAAATTAATAATGGAGTTTGGAAATGAATTCAAATTGTAAATAGAACTTGACTTGGATTTAATAATGAAATAAATTAAAAGAGATGTTGTAAAAATAAAATAGGGTTGGATTGAAAAAAAAATGTGATGGTTTGAATTATAAATAAAATTCAAGGGTGATTTGAATAATATTTAATGAGATTTGCAAGTAGATTGGATATAAGAGAAGTGGTTATAATAGAAATAGTTTGAGTTGCAAAGCAAAATCCAAGTGAATAGAAATAAATAGAGAATGACTTTGTATTAATAAAATAAATTCGATAACGAATTTAATAAGCAAATTAAAATTTTAAAATTGGTTAATTGAGTTAAATAATAATAGATGAAGCCTGATTAAATAAAAACTAAATCAAAGATGTGATTGGAATTGGATTATCAGGCTAAATTCAATGGAATTTGATTAAATGAGAATCAAATAGAAGTAGACTTAAGTTTGATGTTGGAATAAATTAAGTAAATCCACTTAAGTTTAAAATTTATGGAAGCTTGGCTTCGGATAAGAGTGAAAGCCCATTCAATAAAACTTGGATTGAATTAATCTGGGAAATGGTTATGAATTTATAAGTATTGGATGTGCCAAGTTTAATAAATTGTTTTGAATGAAACAATTGCGGAATGAAATGAAATGCAATGAATGGTTCGTAAAAAATTTAGAAAAGAAATGGAGTTAAATGCAGAATGAGTTGAAACTAATTTAAAATAGTTATAATCTAACAATAATTGTTGTTTGGCGTAAATAAAAGTAATTAAAATACTATGAGTTGATAAAGATTAAATAAAATTGATTCTGAATCATTGGAAGTGAATATGAGCTTGTTTGGATTAAAAAAATCAATGGAATGTAAGAAATTGAGTTCCAAACCATTGGAATTGAATGAAATGGTATGTAAATTGGTTGAAAGCAATTGAATTAGTTTTGAAAACATATAAATCGCTTGTAGAAGTTATTTTGAATGCATTTCTTTTAGAATTGAAGTGTTACAGTTGTTTATGTAAGAGAAATGTTATTAACTTCATTTATATAGTGCTTATATGTTTAAATTGAGTAAGTACAGGTACTGGGAAGCGTTTGGCTGGATTTTGATTGATCTATTTGCTAAAATAAATAAGCGGCATGCTTAAAATGCTAAATAAGGTACGCCTACGCAATAAAAATAGGAAATATGAACTGTTTTTGCTTTTTTCGACCGTGTGGGTCGATGTATATATATTTATATCTCTTGTCAAATTGCAAAACCTCCTCCGTACAAAGGAGACTCTGCCAAAAAATTTCGAAAATTTTGGGAGTTAGAAAATTTTTGAGAAAAATTGGTTAACGACAAAAGAATTCCAAATTGGAAATTAAAATAAATTAGTAGATGAAACTAATATGAATTAGTTTAAATGAAAAATAAAACTCAATATTAGAAATCAAAAATAAATTGAATTCATATGAAACGGTGAAAACTAATTTGAAATAGATATGAAACTTGTGTAAGGAAATGTATGAAATGATTGTATAGGGTTATGATTGGATATTGTTGCTAAGAAAGATATGCAGGTGTTAAAGGGGAAAAGAAAATTGGATTTGATATCAGAAGATAAATTTGAATTGCCCGACAAAAAGGTATGTATTTAAAATTTCTTAATGAAATTGGATTGGGTTTTTGATGTAGCCACTTGGCTTTTGTTTTCTTTTGGAATTTGGGAGCCCGTAGAGGCCTTTTGTAGTAGTACCGAGCTAGCCGCGCAAAGGAGACGCTGGCAAAAAATTTCGGAAATTTAGGGAGTTAGAAAAATTTTGAGAAAATTTTGAGAATTCAAAATTTGGTTTTAAATTGAAATTTAAACGATTGAGTGAAAAGGGATTGTTGGAAACCATGGAAGGTTTTGGAAGTTAGTTGGAGTAATAGTGAATCTTTAATAAAATATATTGTGGCAAGTTGATAAACCTGTTGGTTTTCGAGAGAAGGTAAAAGGGGATTGGTCCATTCTTCCTAACTAGTAATTTCGGGGACGAAATTCTTTTAAGGAGGGAGGAATATGACGACCCGGAAATTTTAACGATTTAAAATGAAATAATAAATTGATTTTAACATTTGAAAGGTTAATTTTAGCTTGAATTCCAAATATTAATATTTATTAGACAATTAAAGTATTGAATTATATAATTGAAATTGGGTAAATTGTTGAGTTTGAGATTCTAAGCCTGTTTAAAATAATTTGAAGGCTTGTAAAATCTATAATAAGGATACTGAAGATAATAGGATGGTTGAAATTTGATTTAAACGTGATTTGTTCAATTTTGAAAATATATCGTTTAAATTGGATTTAAAAATAGCCTTCCGAGGCACAGTCTCGGAATCCAACGAAACTAGTTCCATTGGATCCGTAATAGTTGGTTATTATTGGATTTCAAGTTTCGTAGCAATCGGGGTTGTCGATTGACCCTGGCAGCTCAAAACGCTTATAACTATTTTAATCAATTTAATTTAAATTTGATCGTTTTCTTCTGTAACTCGCACATACGATTGAATTAGCTTGCGAAATCTGTTCCATTGTGTTCAGGACATAGGGAAAACCTATTAAATGACTGTCGACATGTCTGATTCGGAGTCCGGGTTTTGCGTTATACAACGCGAGATATTTTCAATATTAAATTATATAATATAATAATAGTCAAAGATATTTTTACTCACAATCTTTCTCAAGAAGCTTCTCCACCCTTTTATATTATCCCCGATCTCTCTCTCTCTCTCTAACGTTGAACAGAATCGAGCGAGAGAAAAAAAGAGTCGCCGTTGTTTTTACAAAAACCCATTCTATTTCCCCTCAAATTAATCGAAGCCGAGCCATTGTTTTCTTCTTCCCTCTTTCAAAAATTGAATTCGTTCTCTATAAAAAAAAGAAACTCGAATTCCTTTTCACCTCACTTCAGATTACTGGGATTTGCATTCGAGTTTGTTGCTCACGAGTGAGGAGGTGGATCGCGATTGGTACGCGAACGGCGGTAGTATGGTGACTCGTTCGGGGGAATCAATCGATAACCAGAAAGCTCGAGCATGAACGAGTGAAGGATGGAAGTTGCGATGGCTTCGCAATCGTCTAGGGTTTAGGAAATTGATGAATGTAGGCGCTCAGGCTAGCGCGCGCGACATCTTTGGTTGGAGGCGTGAAGAGCAGGCGACCGCGAGGGATGCTGGCAACATCGTGTCGGCTTGGAGTTATCACGATGGTCGTTGCATGGTTTTGGTCGTGACTGGAAAAGGGGGGAGGGCCCTGTTGCTCAGTGACGAGGTGAGGTTAAATCTGCTCTATGTTAATTTAATTCATTAGTTGTGTATGTAGAAAAAATGTAGTGGCTTGGGACTTGATTCGTGGGACTTGATTCGGAAACAAACCCTGTTATGTCTCGGTTAATGGTGGAGATTAGCAAGTTTTTAAGTTAAAACAAAATTTAAGTTTTGATATTAATTTTTCTTAAAAACGATTTCTTTTAATAATGGATTAATTAAGAGATTGGTTAATTAATTTATTTAGTGATAATTAATTTAAAATAAGATAATTCACAAGTTAAGTGTCAGTAAATTTAATTATAATTGAGACTTTGAATTAATTAAGGATTTTAAAGTTTTGAGGAATTTATAAAAAGAAGATTTTTAATTTATAATTTATTTCTAAATGTAGTTTTAAGAGAGGAATTTATAATTTAATTAAATTATTAGTTGAATAAATTGTTAAAAGGTGATAGTTGATTGTTTGATAGTGTAAAATATTAATAATCGTATAATGTTTATACAAGGGTAAAATCTGAAGAAAACAAATCGAGATCAGATTTGGATTTGCAAAATCGAAGGTGAGTAAATCTCATGCTTTTGGATTTCTATTTAAATTTAACTGATTAAATTTAAATATTTGGTTGAATTATTGAATTGATGTGCACTGTGAATTGATGATGTGACCTTGGTTTGGATGATGCTCGGGTTAGTTGTGGTTTGACTCGAATATTGGGGTTTAAGTTGTTTAAACTTAACTCATGATTAAGAAACTGTTTTATTTTTAAGTTAATCACAGCTTAATGAATTGTGATTCATTAAAATGGTAAAGTAATTAAACAAATAATTAATAAATTCAATTAAGTATTAATTTAGGTTAATGAATCTAGTAATTAATGGTTGGACTTAATTGATTAATTGAGTTTAGGTTAATTAGTCAAGTGTAAGTAATTCAGAATAATCGTTGGATGGTTTGGTAAAACAAATACCTAACGAAATTAGAAAAATATAAGGGGAAATAATTAGTTAATATAATTTAACGATGTAATTGAAGATTGATTAATTAAGATGAATTAATCAGTAATAAGTGACTTATGGGAAATTAATTAGTATAAGTAATGGAGAATTAATGTGATTAAATAATTAATTTATTCATGAAGTAATTGAGATTTCTTAATGATATTGGTTAAGACTGCTTTATATTATGAAATTAACCTAAGATAATTATTTGAATGTAATTGAAATTAAATAATCCAGGGTGATTAATCAAGATGAATAGTGAACGGTTGACTAATTAATTGATTTAGAATTAATTAATATTAAGTGAAGGAATCTAAATGAATGTGGTTAGAAAATTCAATTAGAATCAATTAAATTAATTTGTATGTAATTAAGCATTGCTTATGGATGATTGAATGATATGGGATACTTTGAATGAGTTGATATCGCTGATATGAAATGTTGTGTATTTCATTTGGATAATTTGGGATTAGGATGACATGAGATCCGAGGAGACCGGGATTGGGTATTCGGAAATACCCGAAATCACTTTGGATTAAAAATAAAATGATTATATGAAATCAACAGACTAGAATGAAATGATTTAAGTGAATTGGGCTATTTTATCTAAGTTTTGGTACTTAGAAAGTTATATGTGGAATAAGCATTGTCTATAGAAAATTGTGAATTGGTTAAATTATATAAGTTACCCGGGTTTATATGAGTTGTTTGTTCTGGTATTCCATGTTAGTTGGGTTTACTCACGCTGGTTTCCAGCCTGACCCGGGTGTTACTTTGGTGTAATGCTCGGGTCAGACCGAGTATTACAGATTTTCAGGTAGTTACGTTCTGGAGCTCAGGAGGCGAGCTGGATGGCAATATCGTATAGAGTATATCCGCTGTATTTATACTATTGTTAATCTGAGTCAGAATAATTGTAAATATTCAGTGACTGTATATATATGTAAAACTCTGATGTATATGATTGTAATCGATCGGTATAGAATTCTTTTGTTAGCTATTATTATTTATTATTATATTTTATCCGTTGCGATTGTGAGATGTTTGGTGTTTCTGTTCTTCTTCTTCTATCTCTTTCTTCTATTTCATAACTATCTGGAATTTTCGGCTTAGAAAATTTTGGGTCGTTACACAAACCAACTAATAAATATAATAATTTATCCAAACAATCATTCAATAATTTTTATCAACTATAAATCATACTAATTATCCAAAAAAGTGAGTTTATCTCACCGAAATTTTCTGTTGTCCCCGAGGCATTTCGATTTGGAACTAAAATCGCACGACGTCCGATTTTGGTCCAATTTTTCGACAGTCTTCAAATTTTTCCAAACCATTTCCATGACGTAGTATTAGTTTATACGAGCACGACGTGACTTGTCATGCTCAATTCCAACCTCGTATGAATTTGTTATAGCATTTATAAGCATTTGAAAGAAAACAAAATCATTAATTATATAGTTAACTAAATTACCACGTTAACAATTCTTAAACAAAAATTAGCCGCCTAATGTTCTTTCCCTCTTCCCTAATATACGAACACTACACCTCCCTCATTCGACTCCTCTGCCTCCATAAGCCACGGCCAACCACTAAACACCCTTCCACTGAGCGTTCCTACCTTCGCCGCGCTTCTAGCCTACCACGCGCCTCCATCAATGACAACGACGAGCCCAGAAAGGCGAACTCGAACCCAAACCACCTCTTCTATTCACAATCGAACTGCGGCCACCACAGGCCACCGTAGGCCATGAGATTTTGGCCGAAGGTGGACCCCACTTCCCTTTACCTTTTCTCTTTAAACACCACTACCTCTATGCCACCAACACTAAGAAAATCGAAGGAAACCGTCGTGACATTCATCTACAAACTGGTGCCACCTCGCTACGATCTGAGGTGATCCAACCGTACAATCATGTCATCTTGATGTCGCGAGCAACTTTCTTATTGGAGCCGATGCACGAAATCATTTGCAGTTACTTTGATGAATATGGACCTTAGGATTTGGTAAGGAGATAATTTGAAATTTTGGATACCTCAAGCCGAATATGCAAATATATAGCAGAGGAAGGGTATGGACGTGATCAGTTAGGGTGTGGGTTGATATGCTCAGAAATAAATTTGAGTAGATTGAGAGTTAAGGACTTTTTACATTTAGTAGGTTGGACAAATAAGCTTCCGAAGACGTGCAGGAGGTAAAGCTAGCTATGTAGGAGTTATTTAGAATTAATTCCACTATGATGTATTTATTATTGATATATCTGTCTATCGAGTACTCTGATCATCCAAGGGGCATCTTCATATGTCGCTCTTGGAGTAATTTGTAATAATTATATTTGATCAAAACCTGGGAATCATTTTGGAGATTATGTAATTGAATATGAAATATTGATTTGAAATGTAATCAGAAATGCTATTTGTGAAATCTGTATTAATTTTATTTCATATTTATGTGCTTCTAATATTATGGATACCATTAATATTACCTCATTTAATCATCGAAAGTTAATACTATAGATGACTGCAGCATCTATAGTGCTTAGCTTCGGGCCTCAAAGTAGGGGATGTTACAACTTGGTATCAGAGCATAGGTTTATGAAAACTTAAAAGAAATTTGAAACTTAAAATGATTTTTTGAAAACATAATCCTAAGGAATTAGAGAAAATATTGGGTATGGGATAACGTTATAGTAATGTACTTATATTTGTTATATATAATTATACGCTTTATCTCTATTCTTCCATCTCTCTTAGGCTATTCGTATGCATCTTACAAAGATTCCAATGTAGATTTAAGGAAGTAAGATATAGATGCATGGAATGGAAGAGTTAACTTTGGTGGAGGAAGCACAACAACTAATGGAAATGCTAAACCATTATCTAAAGGAATCCAGATAGGGCACAAGCTGCTAATATGGGTGTTGGAGCACCATAAGTTGATATGGGAGCTATGTATCAATTCTTCGTCAACTTGATGCAAGTCGGAGCTGCTGCGGGATTAATCAGAGGAAATGGTGGAGAAGGAAATTAAGAAGCTCCGCTGGTAAATAACTATACAGTACTACATAGAGACTATGTTAGGCTTATAGGGAACACTACTACAAAATAGGCCATTTGCATCGGTTGTTTACCCCCCCCCCCCCCCCCCTTTGCATCAGTTCAACAACCGATGCAACAGGCTTAACACTTTTGCATCAGTTGTTGAACCGATGCAAAAAGGTCCTTTTTGCATCGGTTGTTACTAACAACTGATGCAAAATATCATGGTTGGTTGTTGAACACAGCCCCCATGTTGCATCAGTTGTAATGAAAACCGATGCAACAAAGGAACTTGTTGCATAGGTTGTTGTTGAAAACCGATGCAAACTAATCCCTCTATTACATCAGTTTTTTATAACAACCGATGCAAACTAATCCCTTTATTGCATCAGCTATTTATACCTGATGCAAAAAAGCCGTTCTCAAAAACCATTATTACGGTACTCAAATAGACTATATGTATATGTATGTATATATATATGTATATATATATATATTATTGATTATAACAAACAATTATTGCATGCAATATTACAATCATTCAAAATTAAATTTGATGGCAAATACAAACAGAATAACATATTACCAAAATAAACATACATCAATTAAAGTGTTAATAATCTATACAAAATAATGGTTCATACATTCTTTTTTACGTGCACTGCAAACCATCTCACTACCCATACCTGCCCAGAAACATCATTTACGTGCCTACCAACCACTGCCCATTACTTCTACAACGATCACAACTTCTTCAACTGACCACAACTAACATCAACAGTCTCATACATCAACATCTGCTGCTTCTTTTTCGGCTTCTCCTCCGAACTCGTATCGGGTCTAGCAGACCATGCATGCAGTGGAGGTTCAAAGAACTTGCTAGCAGCATCCGGAGCAGCCTCTGCCTCTTCTTCTCCAGGAAGAACCACCAATTCTTTTTTAGATATGAAGGTTCGTCAAAGCATGCGTTCCAAAGCGACTCAAGCAACTGTCTTTCTTCCCTTGCTGACCCGAGATCCTCTACAGACATGGAGCTTATGTTTTCGATTCTGTTCTGCCATGCCTGCTTCAGCTTGTCGTCTTATACTAATGCATATTTAGATGTTGTAGATGGTTGGTTGTTGGTGAGCTGGAGGAGAGACCTAAGAGCTACTTCTTACACATTGGAGTCCTCACTTGACACCAGGCGCACCGTTAGACGTGGGAACCCCAGTTCGTTTATGATGTTGCATTCTGAATTGTTTTCCTGGAGTAGGTACTGGGTTGGGTTCAGTGCTTTTCTGCAATGATTTTGGCAGCAGATTTTTCATAATCAAATGAAACATTTTGGAGAAATATGAACATGCTTCTCAAGTAGAAGAAAGATGGACAGTGAAACAATGTTTGACATAGAGGTGATTAATGCATCAAGCTTTCTTACCTCTGGAATCGAGCATCCTCAAAACCCAGTGCATCTCTAAATGCAACATAACCATTGGATAAACTGAAAGCAGCAATTCCAGCTTTGTTATTTCTAATTATTGTTAAAATTACAAATACAGAAAACCAATAAAGGTTAGCTTAAATGCAGAACAAATCCAAAGACAATAATTTTACTGACTAATTTCAGATTAATTGGTAAACATAGATGTCAAACATATATGAACTTGCACTAAGAGCTCTTGTACGTGCTAACATGTCGATCATCATGCAATCACTTTAAATGTATCATATGCACGATGAATAATGTTTTAAGACCAATCAAATTCATTAGAGTAATTAATCAAGATATTTATGAACATATGTAGCCACAGGTTGCAATATAGAAAGAACTACGTCAAATTCTACTTCAATTTCAAATTAAATAACCTAGACTTACATGTATCGGTGTATGCATGTGCAGAAAAAAACCGATAAAGCAATAACAGCGAAGTAAACATTGAGTTAACAAGTAGCTAACCATCCAGGCTGCCCAGTGAAGGAACACCATGCTCTCCAGCTTCCATGCAAAGAATTATAGTGATAGCAGCGTTAATTACAGCATGCTAGCTTCTTTTGGATTACAGTGCTAATAACAATGATTCAAATCATTATGTTTGTTGTAAAGTCAAAACATAAAAAAACTGCAAACATACCTCGTGAACGTCATCAATGGGAATGGTAGCCTACAAGAGAAATTTACTGTTCAATAAGCAGCATTGCTATAGTGTGTGTAGTTACAATGATATGCATGTATGCAAACTATAAATTTTGAAATTATTGCGATTTAGATATCAATCAAGAGATACAATGCCTTAGTGGTAGAACTAGCTTTATAACTCATAGAATTAAACTGCATATAAGTTTAGAGATTTTTGGAATGCATTGTATGGCATTTCCAATAAAGAAAAGAAAATGAAGCACACCTGCAGCTTTTGCAGCTATACCTTCTTGTATTTTTAAGTTAATGAAGCTAGCTTCTTATAAAATATACAGGGAAAATCATTTTTTTCTCATAAAATGATGGTGTATGTGAAATTTATTTATTAGAAAAAATAGTTTTGAATTTATAGTGATATTTTCAACATTTACGCGATAAGGTGTTGATTCACCATCCAAAAGAAGATAGGGCTTGCATGTTTGCCTTTGCTTCGATGAAAATTTTAAGATTTTTTTCCTTGAAAAAAATGATTTTTTCTTCTGTAACAGTGGAAATACTAAGTTACAGATACTGGGACACGTCTTACTGTTAGCCATGGCAGGATTGTGAATTATGTGATGGCGATTGCGATGAAGAATTCTTGGTGCTTGATGAGCGTTGATATGTTGAGGTTGCTATAGGATTTGGACTGCTCAATGTTTATTGATTACAACCGATTGTGTGGCTGGACTGGAGACGTGAGTACCAAGGAAAAGAATATGACAAGATAATGCAAGGAAATGTAATACGCTAACACGAACATCATGAATAAGGCTGGTGCGAGCTGAACATGAACAAGGCAATGAGGTAGATGAAGTGAAATGAACTCCAAATGTAGGACTGCATTTATGATGAACTAAAGCATGACGACCTGGTTGCCAAAATATGCTAACGACAAACTGAAATTATAATAAGCTGCAAACCCGTTTGCTACTGGATGAAAGGCTAAAGATGCCTTCTGGTCAACTGAAATAATGATTTAAGTAACAATATCGATGAATGAAAGTCAAGCATATTAGCAAAGTTGAATGGTTGAGTGTAGCAAATGAATTGAGGTAGTTGCATGTGTCAAGCAAAACTTGGAAAAATCAAAAGCTATAGAATTGAGATCTCATTGCATCGGTACCTCGTTTGCAGTGAATCTTAGAGTAGAAAAGGTTGTTGTCGAGACTATAAAAACTTAGAACATGGAGTGAAGTAGATTGTTATTCAGTATCCATGAATTCAGCCATTATCTAATTGTAACGTAATAGCAGGAGGGGATATTTTGATCATTCGAGAATAATGTATTAGCAAGCAAGCGAGGGGAGGTTGATCCAAATTCGAAGTGAGTGGTAAGGTAGGTGTTGTAACAACATTGTATGAGAGTGAAGCATTGCAGGCATGATTGAGAGAAACATTGTATTAGGGCGCACAACAATGCACTGTGCCTCAAACTTATTAACAATCCAAATGATGAAAGACTAATTCAAGAATACAAAACTGAAAACTCTGAAGAACTTATTTCTTGTTGGCAACTATTTTTAGCTACACACATGCATACAAAACCTTACTCTTCTATTCTAGTTACGTAAACTTTGATAAACTCACCATGGGGTCGGCTTATCTTTTGCCAAATGCTTGTTTCACATATCATTAAACAAGCTCTTAGTCTTTCAGTCTTCCATTAAATAGTGTAATTATTTCATCTGAATAAGAGATATGCGACTGTGATTTCATGGCGCATATAGTAGGGTGACAGAGGATATGATTTCATTCGATTTAAAATGTTTAAATTCATTAGGCCAAAATTTTGAGGTATTTTGATCTACTCTAGCTAATTGCTACCAGAGAAAAATTTAATAGTAGCAGTAGTTTACCTGTGAGTCCTCTCAAATACAAGAAGAAACAGCAATGATCTCGTTGGATTTTTTGTCTCGATCATTTAGTGTGCAAACCTATATGGTTGAAAATAAAAGATCATTGATGGGATAGTCTTACATGCTTACTAGCTAACCTGCACAAATGCATATATTGCTCGAAGGTTGCTAAGCATTTTAATATCAATATCTGCCAGAAACGTTCCCCACATGCTGTAAAAATTAAACAAACAAAATTAATGTAAACCGCTATAAGTTTGATTTCAAAATTAGCGTAACTCACAACTATAATAATGTAAGGCATCGAGGAGAAGCGGCTTCCATATTCTACGCTGAATTTTGTGGGAAAACGCTTCTGCTCGAAGAAGCAGAGAATGAGCATAAGGATCCTGATTGACCATTGCAAAATAAGCCGCAACTCAAGCCCAAGTTGGATTACATGAACACCTTTCAATAATAAGCTAAAATGAAAAGAACCTGGAATATAGTGTTGGCCATATTTTTGAATAAACTAAATGAAAGGACCTGGAATATAGTGTTGGCTACATTTTCTGATTGTGTCAGAGTCAAGAAACATTTTTAGTTATAAGGCTTAAGCTTGTAGCATAACAACATTCTCACACTAGTATAACAGTTGATAATGAAAGGTTCCCTGAGAAGTAGAATAATGCATAAACCCATGGACTTCTTTTTGCAAGTACAAAAGGGTGTTCCAATTACCTCTTGAGACATGCAAGTTACTGTGACTTGAATGTGATACATGGATGAGAAATGACTCATAAACACATTAGCCTTGAATAGCTTGTCTTGCTTGACAAATATCATACAAATGGACTGTAATCCTCTGCTATGGTGCAAAATCAAAGCAGGAGTTCACCTAAGGTCCACTAGATCAAAAAATTAATGGCTTAAAGCACCAGTGCATTTTAGCAATGCATAAAATTTGCTAAAACTCACTGTTGATCACCTTCTCTGGTTTTGCATTAGAGTGGATGAATTAACTTTGGAGAAAAATATGATGTTCCAAAAGCTTCGGTCTCAACTATGGAAAGGTGGCACAATTAATGATGCAAATATGCGAAGACACAAATTTCATGGTGTTACCCGATTATGAGTACCTATCTCCTTTAAATGAAGAAAGGGAAATCTTCAGTGTAGACTAAGAAAATGAAAAGTATATTGGGAGTTTATTAGTCATAAAAAACTCCTTTTAATGAGCTGAGAAGAAAAGTATATTGGGAGTTTATCAGCGAAGTCTATGTTTTAGTGGATCTAAAGTGATATGTTAAACTTGATAATAAAGCATGAGGCATGAAAAATGGTGCTTTGAAGCTAGTTTTAAGGTAGTAAAACCCAATATAATCACATCAAAAGACGACCAGGGAAACATATCAGATACTCACATTAAAGTTTAAAATTCCTTACAAAATTTATTACTGGAGGAACTGATGCTATATGGGAATAAAAATCAATCGCTGCTTTGAAATAAACAAGACAAGGGACATTATTACCAAATCGATTAAGGTGGTTGAGCATTTCTTATTATCTTCAAATTACACTGAAATTACGGGGAAAAAGCAGGCTAATAAAACACATCAACACCAACAACACCAACAACACCACTTAATCACAGAGAAAGTTAAAGACACCGGAAGAAGAAAAACAGTAATAAAAGAATAAGATGAAATAGTTCGTTTGATCAAGTGAAGATACCTGAATTTGATAATGGACTATCAGGATAATTAATGAACTGGGTCAAAAAATCCTCCATGACATCAGCATTGTATTCTAGTGTTGGTCGATCTGAGTGACCCAAACCAGGCCAATCTACAATTGTAGCATGCCAATTGCCTCCATCAGTTCTTGCTACGATATCTTTCGCTACCCCCTCCATTCCTCGAGTGTACTTACATCTGAAATTGTGGGTACCATAAGAATTCTCTTTGTACTGGCAGGGTTCGCTCCTGCATGTTCTTCATAATAAATATTAGTGGAACAATCCTGGAACCCTCAATCGAACAATTGCCTTCAACCAAACTCCACAACAACCTCAAAGCACATCGCTACCACCTCCACTCAACCTAAATCGCCACCAAATTCACAATTGAATTAAAACATTTTTTTTGATTTGGTTTGGATTTCAAATTTTTTTTGAGGATTTCGATTTGGGAGGAACTGCTAATTTGGTTTGAAGATAAAATTCATAGTCGAATTTGATTTGAAGTCGTTCAATTGAACGAATATAAAGTTGCTTTTGTTTTCTTCTTAACGGGTTACGGGGGAAGTGGAGGGATAAATGAAAGCTAAGCGGGAAAAAAAAAGTTAAAAGGGAGGGAAAATGAAAGCTAGAGTTGCAAACCGATGGAAAATGAATGCAAACTAATGTAGTTGCATCGGTTGAATTTAAAACCGATGCGACTAAAACTATTTGCACGTACCAATTGCATCGGGTGTTGGTGACAACTGATGCAAATTTGATTTTTTTTATTACATATTGCTTTTCATGTACCAATTGCATCGGTTATTAAGATAGAACTAATGCAAATAGTTCTATTTGCATCAGTTTTTACTTCAACTGATGCAAATGAGGTGAAGCAATATGGACTTTTTGTACTAATGGAAGCTGTTTATCGACATTGAGAACGCAATTGAAGTGGAGAATTGGCTGCTTTATTGCAAGAGGATTTTTGCTGATTTGAGATTCAACGATGAGCAAAAAAGGAGATTGACATCCAGACTATTGCAAAGAGCAGCACTATACTGGTGGAACAGTGTTATTATAGAACTAGCTGAAGAGGCTATGACTTAGGCAAAATTCAGAAGGAGGTTTGAGGAATGATTCATGTCGAAGATTGCTAAGTCAACTCTGCTCAGGATGTTTGCTGAGTTGTTGTAGGGAGACATGACAGTGCTTGAGTATGCTACCAGATTTGAGGAATTATCTAGATACGTATATGCTACGGTTGATACGGTTATAAAAGGGAATAAGAAGTCCATCCGCGGATTGACACCCGAGCTTTCTAAAGTAACTTTACCACATATTAGAGATCCGTGCGATGTATTTGTTGAATTGGCTTTGAGAAATGAGGAGATGCTCGCTTTCTTTATTGGTAACAAAGCAGTAGAAACTCAAGGTTGGCAGAATCAAAAGAGAAATTTTTTCTACAAGAAGGGGACTCAGAAGGGTGGAGCTGCTGAGAAGGAAAACGCAGATCTGGTTTGCTTTAAGTGTGATAAGAAGGGACATTTTGCTCACGAGTGCTAGACAGGAAATTCAAAAAAAGATGCTGACAAGAAAGGAGTGAAATGCTTCAACTGTGATCAGATTGGCATTATAGAACCAGTGCAAGGAACCAACCAAAAAGTGGAAAGGGCAGAGTGTTTGCATTGGATACAGCTACTGCAAAACCAACAACATGGGAAAAAGGAAAAGCTGTGTTGGGAGGTACGCTTTTGATTCATGGCATGTCAGTTAGAGTTATATTTGATACTGGTGTATCGTATTCTTTTATATCTCATAGTTTGGTAGATAAGCTTAACCTAGAAAACCCCATATCTAGTTATGTCCTTAAGGGTTGTGAATCCTATAAGAGGGTATGCGACTATTGAGATGAGATGTGATCACTTAGAGTTTGAGTTATTAGGTCATATATTTTCTTGCAGTTAGCATGTTTTTTGATTTTGTAGGTTCGGGATTATTTTGGTTATGGATTGGTTAAGTAAGTATGATGCTAGGACATTTTTCCATGATAGGAAAATATCACTTAGACACCCTAGTTGTAGTGATCAGATTATATACACTTTAGAAAACCCGAAATTAGATTCTTGCACTTTATTAGGTGTTATGGGTGAAGAAGAAGAGTTGAATCGAGTTTTTGTTGTTAGAGAATTTGCAAATGTCTTTGAGCTCGTGATAGGATTATCATCGAAACGAGCCATTGAGTTTCAGACAGATTTAGTGCTAGGATCTGAACCTATATTAGACCATCAAGTAGAATGACACCTACTGAGATAAAGGAGCTAAAGGTATAGTTGGTGGATCTAGAAGGTAAGAATTTTATCAGACCAAGCAGTTTTGAGAAGCAGCCGTAGTGTTTGTTAAGAGACTAGACGGATCATTGAGGTTGTGTATCGATTATCGTAAGTTGAATGAGAAGACGATAAAGAACCGATATCTATTACCTAGGATTGATGATTTGTTCAACCAGTTGAATGGAGCCAAAGTATTTTCTCAGTTGGATTTGGAAACAGGGTTCCATCAACTTAGAGTAGCAAAGGATAGTATTCCTTTGATGGTGTTTAGGACCAGATATGGATCATACGAATGGTTACTGATGCCATTTGGTCTAACCAATGTGCTAGCATTCTTAGTGGACTTGATGAACAGAATCATCTAGAAGTATCTGGACAGATTTGTATAAGTATTCATAGACAACATACTATTATATTCCAAGGATGAAAGAGATCATAAAGTTCATCTTACGATATTGCTTGAGACATTGAGAAAGTATTGGTTGAAGGCAAAGTTTTCGAGGTGCTACTTTTGGAAGAAGGAAGTGAAGTTTTTTGGTCATGTAGTCTCAGAGAAAGGGTTATCAGTAGATCCAGCTAAGATCGAGGCAGTGGATAATTGGAAAAGACTTGAGACAATAACCGAGTTAAAGAGTTTCTTAGGTTAGCTAGCTACTATCGAAGATTCATAAAGGATTTCTCATGGATAGCTGCACCGATGACTAAGCAAACTCGGAAAGACGTGAAGTTTGTTTGGACCGATAAATGTGAGGAGGCATTCCAGAAATTGAAATATTTATTGACTAATACACATGTGTTAATAGTCCCAGAGAGGAATCAGGACTTAGCGGTATATGCAGATCCATATGGAATAGGATTAGGGGTTGTGCTCATGTAGAGGGGTAATGTGATTGTCTATGCTTCTCGACAGCTCAGACCGATAATTTTTGCATTGAAGGTGTGGAGAAATTACCTTTTGTTTTCCAAATAATAAAGATTTGGCTCAGGATTGCCCATTTTTAGTTCCAGGGTTTCTCTGAATTTGGAAGGGAGAAAGATTCGAGCTGTTTGTAGATCATAAGTCACTAAAATATTTACTCTCAGAAGGAATTTAATATGAGATAGCAGAGATGGTTAGAGCTCATAGCTGCATACGACTTTGCTATTGAGTATACACAAGAAAAAGGAAATAAGTTTGTAGATGCACTTAGCAGAAAACATTATAATGTAGTACTGGCAATGATAGCTGAATGGAAATATTTAGAAGTACTCACTACATGCGGAGTACAATGGAGATCTGAGGCTAGTTCTAGTCGAGAAACTGCTAGGTTCTCGTGTTTAGAAGTTCGACCAATGATGATCGAAAGGATTTCTTCTAAGTAGGGAGAAGACCTATTATTAGCTAAATAGATCAGAAAGTTAAGGGATGAAACAGAGAGCGATGACTTGAAAGATTTCAATCTTGACCATAATGGGTGGTTGAGGAAGAAAGGATGACTATGTGTTTCGAATGTAGGGAACATTAGGAAGAAAGTCCATAGAGAATGCCATCGTTCGAAGTTCACTATTCGTCTGGGAAGAACTAAGATGTATCAAGATATGAAAATGAGTTTCTTCTGGGAAGGTAATAAGAGAGATGTAAGCCTAAGGGTGAAACAATGTTTGAACTGTCAACAGGTAAAAGCTGAACATCATAAACCAAGTGAGTTACTTTGGCCTTTAGATATTCCAGTCTAGAAATGAGATTCTATCTTAATGGATTTCATAGATGGGTTGCCAAGGTCGCATAGAGGAAATGAGAATATATGGGTTACAATGGAAATGTTGATTAAAAGTGCACACTTTATACACGTTAAGTTGACTAGGACAGCAGCAGATTTAGGTAAATTGTTCGTGAAGATTACACTTATATTGCATTGAATTCCTAATAGTATAGTAAGTGACAGAGATTCCTTATTTATTAGTGAGTTCTGTAAGAGTCTACAAGAGACTTTAGGTACTGAGTTCAAGATGAGTACTGCTTACCATCCATAGACAAATGGGTTGACGAAGAGAGTTAACAAAGTCTGAGAGGATTTATTAAGAGCTTGCATGCTAGATTTTGGAATATCATGAAAAGACCACCTACAATTAGTCGAGTTTTCATATAACAACAATTATCAGACCAGTATAAGGATGGCATCGTTCGAAGCTTTGTATGGAAGACCATGCAAATCTTCCGTTTTTGGTTAGAGACAGAGGATAGATTAATTCTTTGTCCAGATTTGGTTAAAGAAGCACGGAGAAGATTGAGTTAATTCGGGCTAGAATGAAGGAGGCTCAATTTAGGCAGAAGAGTTATGCTGGTAAGAGATGGAAAGACTTAGAGTACTTAGATGGAGATCATGTTTTCGTCAAAGTATTACCTATGGAAGGAGTGGTTAGATTTGGAAAATCAGGAAAATTGGCACAAAGATACGTTGGACCGTTTCCTATTATAGAAAGGATCGAAAAACTCGCATATAGGGTAGAGTTACTGTATAGTTTGGCAGGAGGAGTCCACGATATTTTTCATATTTCTTATCTAAGGAAGTATGTTCGAGATCTAGAGACTACTATTGCATCAACTGTGTTAGAAGAACTAGTAGTGGAACCGTATATGACTACAATTAGAAAACCAATTTGTATAGTTGCGAGAGACGAGAAGAGACTAAGGAACAAGACGGTTAGATCAATCAAAGTCCAGTGGAGTGGCCGCAAGAGAGATTATACTTGGGAAATCGAGAGCAGGATTAAAGACACTTGTTCTGACTTGTTTGGTGGCATGTTTTACCATTATGTTTAATTGTTATGGGTACCTTATCGTAATTTCAAGGACGAAATTCTTTAAGGAAGGGAATCTATAATGACCCTAATATTGACTTACATTATTTAGAACATTTAATTGGATAAATTAAATGAAATAATGTAGATGTTAAGGGATTGAGATTTGTTAATTAAGAAGAAGCCGTGCCTTAATGAATGTATTAGTAAAAGAGAATTAAAAATAAGTAAGTATGAGGAATATGAGAAGGGTAAAATGGGAATATCCTTTGTTCCTATACCCTAAAACCCAATATTCTTCATTCCTAATTCATTTTAACTTTCACAAACAAAACTAAAACCCTAAAGAACTCAGTCGGCCACCATTAAGAGGATTCAAGGAGGAAAAAAGCTAGGATTCAAGTAGAAAGCTTTAGCAAATCAATCTAAAGGAAAATCTCAATCTTCTTAACATAAAGCCGAGGTGAATAATTAGTTCACATCTCTATTTTTTATGGATGGTTTCGGTTTAAAGGTAAACATATTTTATTTTACAAGTATATGTCATGTTATAGTTATTAAATGATTATATGTTTTAAGTTGATGATTTATGGAGATTTAAGAATTTTATGGTATGTTTAGATCAGAAAACCTATCATATAACATCCGATTGAGTTGATTTTTTTTATATATGGTCAAAAATATTATTTTAGAAGTGCATTTCAAGTTTCATAATTTTCCAAATGAATATGGATTAATTATAAATTTTCTATGGGACAAAATAGTTAGTTTTGGGTTTAAATCATTTAAGGCAATTAACTAATGCCTTTTGTTCTGAAATTTATATATGTTAGAAAACATATTTTATGTGAATTGTTGTGATTTTTGAGGATTTTTTCTAATGCTTAATTATCGTTAATAAATTATTTAAGTTGAAGAGCTTAAATATTTTAATTGTTTTAAGAAGAAGAATGAGTTATTTGCTAAAATATTTTCAATTGTTCAATACTGAGTTTGACAACTTTTAGAAAGAATTTTGTAAATTATTGGCAACCAATTATATTTTGGAAAATTATTCAAGTTAGGTGAAAGAGAATTACTATAAAAAGGCATAAAATCTATTTTATATCAAATTACAACTTCGCAACTTTCATTTGCTTGCTTCCATTGCCATATTCATTAAGCCTTTCACACCTATTTTGAACCTATGCACATGGTATCACGCATTTGGTACGTAGTGTATTGGAGAAAGACGAAAGGAAAGGATGGTGTCGAAGGCATGCTTGCTAAAGGGCTGAAGCCGCTTTTATTTGCTTTTGAACTCATTAACCCGTCCTTGTTCTTAAAGTATGCTTACAAAGGGGTTGTCGCTTTTGAACCTCTTTGATACCCTAGCTGTCGCATTTATACCCTTCGCTTTAGTAAGAAGACACTTTTATAACTCTTTAAATTAATGAATACGGAGGGTCTCGAATTGATACCCTTCTACAACCATTGAAGTTGCTTTTCTTTTAACTAATACATGCGAAAGGGTGGGTGTCGCTCCTATACCTTTCGACATGGTTGAAGCCCTTGTTCAAACCCAATTATACATGTGGAAGTATGTCATCGTCACCCTAAGCGTTTTGAAAGGTAAGTTTTAAGTGTTTTGAAAGGTGTGTTTTAATTTTTTGAAAGGTTTGTTTTGAGTGTTTCGAAAGATATGATTAATGGCTTCAAAAGAGGATGTCTAAGATTTTATGTAATTATTTGAAAGTTCTATTTGCAATACATTCGAAAGGAAGATTTTGGCCTTTCAGCCAAACGTTTTCAAGGTTAAATTTTGTATCTTGTTGCGAAGGATAGATAACCCTATTAATTTTAAGTTTTCATCAACATTATTTTATGTAAAAAGCATATATCATGGCATAGGTATTTTGAGTAAAGAAAAGGGTATATTTTTTTTGTTTAAGTATGATTCAAAAGGGTTAAATCAATTTGAAAGAAATCTTTTCAAGGAAAATTGAATATGGTAGTTAAACCTAAGTATACGACTCAGATATTAGAAGACCGGATGAGACTGATATGGGGTCGTGCCTTGTACTTTAGCTAGTAGTCCCTAGCCAATATAAGTCCATAATTCTAGTGGTAAGGATTTGTCACAGGTAAGGCTAAAATAATGTTACACACAAAAATGAATACATAGGGTAGAGGTAGGATATTGGTGATCTCGCAAAACCATAGGATCGGTAGACCCTAGGAAAAGTAAGTTAAGGACAGATGATCCAGAATTGTATCTAATAGAAGTTAGAATATTTATTATAGTTAGTAGGCTCGAGTCAGCCAATGGTTAATAGCCGGTCTAATAAAACTATGTTGTTCGGACAAATAGTTCATTGATTACCTGATTTAGATGCATATTTGTTATTGATATTGTTATTATAATCATTTTGATTGTAGGATTTTGATTAGCAAAAGATATGATTTTAAAAGGATATTAGTGAGGGAAAACACGTTCTGCTAAGCAGCGTGGTCTCACTTAATATGAGTAAACCGAGATGTAATAGAATTATTCACACCAGGCTTTATGTATGACTCAAAGTTTATGTTTCCTAACTCTCAGGTGCTCAAAATAAAATTTGAGTGGATTGAGAGTTAAGGACTTCTCAGGTTTAGTAGGTTGGACGAATAAGCTTTTGAAGACATGCAGTAGGTAAAGCTAACTATGTAGGAGTTATTCAGTATTATTTCCGCTGTGATGTATTTATGACCGATATGTCTATCTATGTATCTAGTACTCCGATCATCCAAGGGGTCATCTTCATATGTCGCTTTTGGCATAATTTGTAATAATTATATTTGATCAAAACCTGAGGATTGTTTTGGGAATTATGTAATTGAATATAAAATATGTTAGAACCTCTATTGTTGGATTTTATTGACAATAACTATAAAATTATGTCAAAGAATCTCTAAGCTAATTTGCAGGTACATGGACATCAAAAAGAGATAAATAAATACATTCAAAATGAAGATACACAGTATAAAAAAGGATAAAAGTATTTATATGGAGATACAAGAAGAGATATACACGATAGAGACAAGACGAAGGTGACAAACAAAGTATCATTAGTCATAGAGTGTCATATCTAGAGTTTACAAATGTTAAAATCTTCTCAAAATTGTAACGTTTCGAATTTTGCCCGCTCGAAAATCGATATCCATACTTCATATCGTATTCGAAAGCCATATATTCGACCGTTCAAATCCGATTCGCCGGAGCTTATAACAACATTAAGTAAATAACACAGCGGAATAAAAGAATAATACATTGATATACAGCTTTGATACAATATCTGATACAACAGATGATCCAATAGATATCAATATACATCAGAAATATGATACAATAAAATAGCAGCGGAAAAGAAAAATAGATAACATCTAGCAGCGGAACAATATAACTCTAAGATAGTCTTCAAGCAAGAACTCCAAGAACTGCAACTCCATCTCCAAGAATTAATCCAGCAATAGCTCGAACCCCCAATAACGATGCACCAAGCTAAGCAAGACTGGTGCGAACCAAGGGCTGAACTAACTCCAGATAATCTACTAAACCTGACTATCTGAAAAACCCAACTCTAGACTGCTCGTGTAGAAAATAATGAGCACCCAGAGTTTAGGAAAGAAACAATAAACTCCGGATCAGTCGTGGGACTGGTGTGAGCAACAAAAACAGTTTATCTTTTAAAACATTCAACAAAAGATTTTCAAAGTCAATTCGCAATGCTTTTTTTTAAAATGAGACTACCATAAGGCCTCCCGCACACACACACAATGCAAATGCAGAATCGGAGGAGATTTCTCCTTATGATAGTCAAAGATGCTTGATACGCATTAAAAAGAACATTTGATATTATTACTAGTGCATAGTGTGGGAAAAATTCATTTCGAAAGTAGAATATAAATCTTAGCCAACATACGACCATTATCGTATGCCTACTATAGCTACCATCTAAACAGTGGTGACCACCATAAGTAAATGGCAGGTTCTACAACTAAAACCGTACAAGTTTCGTATTGGGAATTGGATTTCCAACGAATGATCAGGCCAAGGAACTTCCCATTGCCACATGAGAATGCCTCTGGAAGGACATCCCCGAGAACCAAACCGGATCTCTACCAACACAAGGCCGGGTTACCCCTAACTGAGTAACAACTGACCGAATATGCCATCCCCCGGTCCTTTGGGACCTTTAACCGAGCGCTCGTAATCAATTCACACAATCATAAAGTGTTTTCAACATGAGTAAGTATTTGGGCTCCATACCATGATACCACCCTTTTCCAGAAGGAAATGCACATACCCTAAAGGGCGCTACCCCTCATAACCTTGCCGCATCTTTCCTATTTTGACCATTTCCGGGGTGTGAGGCTCGTCGAAGTCACGTCCACAAAAACACGCTTCCTACAAAAGCTGTGCTTTGGGTCAACAAATGATCATAGAAATGATCACCAAGATAGACGATCAAACAAATGATCCTATCATAAATAATCAACACAATGATCATTTCACAGCAACACTCAGTATGTCACATTACCAAATTGGGAGTATATTGCTGATAACCTTCAACT
This sequence comes from Allium cepa, assembly GCA_030765085.1. Classification (NCBI taxonomy): domain Eukaryota; kingdom Viridiplantae; phylum Streptophyta; class Magnoliopsida; order Asparagales; family Amaryllidaceae; genus Allium; species Allium cepa. The sequence goes on along the minus strand of CM060944.1, from coordinate 308,010,724 downwards.
ACATAACCTCTGAGCTCGTACGTCTCAGAGAAGGGTGTTAAGCTAAGAGAATAAATTCTCCGCCACCAACAGAAATATATTTGAAAGAAATCAGCTTTATATCTCAATTTGTAATGTCAGACATACAATCCATACAAGTCTGTTCCGGGATCGAACAGAACCGAAGGCACTTACAAAGAAGTCCTTGCAATCCGGATATTCACAATCCCGATCGGATTTCCCATCACTTAGGGAGTTTCTATACCGGCGCGACTCGGTGCAGAAACAATCGATAGGTCATCCTATCGCTTTCGCAAATACCCGGTCTTCATCACCGGTCTTCAAATGCTATCCATAACGACGTATCACATATTCGGAATGGGTTATACGACACAAAGGTCCTTTCCCGGCTAAACCGAATAGTGAGCACGATATTTCAAAAACAAATGGATAATGGGATTTCAATTAAGTCACAACTTATTACCCAAAACCTTTCTTTAAATGGCTTAACAAATTACCATTTTCAATCTTTAAACAAAAACATTCATTTTCACAACCTTTAACGGTTTAAACAATTTTCACATTTTAATCTTTAAACAAAAGATTCATTCACAGATTTTCCAAATCAATTTTCATTTCAATTTGATTAACTCGTTAAATCTTTAAATCAAAGATTTAACTTATAGCCTTCAAAACAATTTCATTTCAATTTGATTAAAACAAATCATCAATTTAAATCTGTTAAAAATAAACAGATTTAATTCATAGCTTTCAGAAAGAATTCATTCATAACTTAGGAAAATCATTTCTCTATTCAATCTTGAAATTCCCCTAATTAACTGGAATCTCGGTTCTTATCTAAAAGCGTTTATCATTTGAAAACAACAGTTTTCATTTTGGAAATCTGATTCATTTATACGAGTTGAAATCCTTGGGTTAAATTCAAATTCCCAAAACCATACCTTTAAAATGGTTTAAATTCATACAAACATGTTTATAATATCTTTAACCATAATTTCCAATCATCGAATTCAATTCCAAATATCGAATTCAAATTTAAATTGAATTATTTAAATTTCAAAACTTAATCAAGTAAATTAAAATAAATTTTAACTTGAAATTTCATTCCAAAAGCTTTTCACATTTATTCCGATTCCATTTCCAAAACATTTGAATTTAAATATTCAACTTTAAAAATCATTTTAAAATCATTTTAAAATCTGTGACTTAATCGATTTCCTCGTGAAATCCATAATTGTGTGTGTATGGTGTGGTCCAGGGTTTTTTTAACACAAAAGTGCAACATCATTCACAAATCACAGATATATAAATGAATTATATCACAAATGATTAATTACATTCATACCAGATAAATAAATTACAGATCACAACATAAATCAGAATATATCACTAAGTACCACATATCAGGGATATCAAGCAATTCGACGATCAGTAAAATTCAACCATCCATAAATAGGGTCAATTTAAGTATCTGATGGGTTTAATCAGATTAATTTCTATGAATAATTTGCTAGTTATCGTAAATTAACAATCAATTAATTACGAAATATTTAATAAATTATCCTTTAATTAATCATTAGTCTTGCTTAATCACACTTATTCATTAATCCTTAATTGTTATAATAAGTGATTAACCCAAATCAATTACATTAATTAATTAACCTTTAAAACATAAATTAATTATCATTAATTACTTTCATTAAGATTAAAGAGACAAACCATTTATTTCAATTAATCATTAAATTATCATTTAAACTTAATTGCATAAACCTTTTAAATACTTGTTAAATCAAAGTTTAAACTGTTAATCATATATTAAAAGTATTCAATAAACATTTATAAGCAGGATTAATTAATTGTTTAATCCTAAGTAATTCAATTTATTCCCAATTAAATTAATTACTTATGAATTTATTATTCAATTCTGATTTATTACAATTCATTTGATATAATTAGTTAATCAAACACTTTAGTTAATTATTCTTAATCAACAAATTATTAAATTAACTTTTAAACCAATTATAAAATAAATTAACCCCTTAATTATTATTATTTTTAAAGAAATAAAATCTTTAATTAGTTTCATTAAGAAATTACCTTAGATTAAATCAATTTATTTCCTTAATTATCTCTAAAATAATAAATTTCTTTATTTATGATTTCATTATCATTTATGTGTATTTTAAACATTACACTTTTAAATTTTAGATTCAAAATGATTATATATTTAAACATCTATCAAATTTTAAATACCCACTTATAAACCTATATAAGAAAAGTTCTAGCTAAACTACTTAATTTTTTTTTTTAAATTTAAGCTTTAAAATACATTACGTTTTATCTTGCAAATTCAAGATAAAACAAAACATATATTTTCATTCGCAATTCTTTTATAAAAGAACTTTATCAAAATTCAAGTTTAAATGTTTATTTGAAAAACAAGTTTACTTTTTTTAAAAGAAAAACTATTTTAATTTCAACTTGTTTTAAAACCTTCGATTAAACTTGTCTTTCAATTTTGAATTCAGTTTAAGTTTTTAAAAAGAAAGACTTAAACACTATCTGGTTTTTAACTAAAACCTGTAGCTATTAAAATTGGGTACACAACTATACAAACCCGAGACAATCTTTAGTTTTCCCAGTAAAAACTTCGGGTCACTCACGACCCTACCCACTTCGAGTCACAACTGCAAAGATCCCGAGCTAATACCCGAGCACATCTATTTCGTTCCCACTCCAACATCATACCCAATTTCTTCAGACACCGGCGTCGACTCGTGCACATGCACAATGGAGTTCGCCGCCGTTAGTTGAATCTCCGGCCACCCTCAAGTCAACTACCATTTACCTGAACCCCTCAAGCATCCAAACGCGCGAGAAGACCATCATATCAAAATCGAGCTTCAGACACAAAAAAAAACAAAAAAAAACAAACCTGGAACAAAAAAAACTTCGAACACCCTCACCTGTCAACACGTCGCATCCCCTCCTCCAACCACCGGAGCACCCGAACCACTGGCCACCACTTTGTCATCGACCAAGCTACCATCTCCCGAAGGCGCTTCGCACTCGGCCCTCGACAGAATTTCCAGTCATGCAATTTCGAACGCGACTCAAAACCCTATGCTAAACCCTATTTTCGATTCAACCCAAAAATTTATTCATTAGAAAAAATTTCTATTATTTTTCCCGTGCTCATGGATCATTAAGCTAGCTTCACCATAAGTTTCAACATCTAAAATTCATTAAAACCACAGAAATTTGTAAAACTATGATTTTTGTTCATCAGTAAATTTCTTTAACATTTCTAAATTAAAAATCATTATCCTTGTTTTAAAAATCTTATCTTTGAGTGTATATTCCAAATATAAAATCAAACTCACAATTTAGAGTATTCAAATTTAACAAAAAAAAACTCCTTCTTGCTGTCATATTGATCGCACAGTAACCTTGTTGTTCTGTCAACTTCAAAACAATTTTTCCAGGTCCCTACTTTGGTTTATGCAAACTTAATTAGTTAAATTTCTAAGTTTTAAATTGTTTTACATGAATAAGTATTAATCTTCTTAACAATTCTTTGCTCAGAACTTGATAGTATTGAAGAATGGTACTTAGCAGAATTTACAATAAAGCAGTAACCACATCACAACAATATGTAACAAACAAAATATTCCTTGAACAAACTATTTAGGTTTAAATCTCAAAAGGAATGTTTACTCACATATTTATTCTTCAAATTGTTTTAATGAAATGTTACTCACTTTGTCATGAGAAGAAGAACAGAGGTCTTCTACTTGAAACAGGCTTTGAATACAAGCTGGAATCCCACTTGTTACTTGCTTAATTCCCAGATTTTCCAGTTCGAAAGCTTGAACACTTGCTTTTGATCTCTGGTTTGTCTTGTTGATTGTTGTTTAAAGTTAAATTTCTTTTGTTTAAATTGTAAATGATACTCACTTCAATCTTTTTCTTAGCCTTGAACTGATCGAATGTGATGAGGATGGATATATAAGAAGAAATATACAGGGTGTTTTCATTTTGTACAACAAGTCATGGCTGAACATATTGTATGTACTTAGAGATGTTTTGTTTGTACTTGTTTGCTTTTACTTTATGTTTCTATACTTAAACATATTTGCTGTACTAAGGATCTTTTTATTTTACTTTGCAAATGTACACATATTTTTCTTTTCAAGTCTTATTACTTTGACTTGTTTACTCGGCTGATGATCTTGTTATGTACTTGTTGCTTTGTACATAGATACTTTTATTTGCCATATTTTATTCTTGCTTTGTTCTTTCTTTTCTAGGGTGGCTGATATGCTATTGTTTGTTATTTTACTTTTTTTTTGTTTATTTACTTACTTTTCATATTTGCTTTATGCTTTGTATTCTTTTTTTTTGTTGCTTTGTTTTAAATTATGTATGTAGTTAGTTTGTGGATATTTTGCTTTGTTTATGTTCATGCAGTATTGTACTTTGCTTTAGTTTTGTTTTAATACTTTTATTTGCATTGCCTAGCTTGTATTTGTATTTGTTTGTATTTTTTTTTCTTTTGTTTAGTTTACTTTGTATTGCAAATAATTTTCTATTTTAGTTATGTTTGTATGCATACATTTGTTTGTAATTTATTTTATTTTAAATTCACAAATCATAGCTTTCTTTAAAAATATACATATATATAAATAAATCTGAAATAACCATTTCTATTTAAAAAAAATCCATTTGTAAAAATATCATACTATTAATATTGTTTAAATACAACTCATTATTTAATTAAAACAATTTATAAAAGAAACTATCTTTATTTTAATAAATAACAGATTTTTATTTGAATTTGGAAAAACTCGAATCAATTTATCATTTAATTTCAAAAATTTTAAATCAAAAATGAATTTAATTATCAATTTAAAATTGATTAAAATTCGGGATCGTTACAAAAATGGTATATACACATATACATTCCTATTTTAAATGAAAAAACAAGTTTTGAAAAATTACATGGAGCGGGGCTCAAACCCAGGTCATTAGTTTAGAAGGTAAGTGCTCAAACCAAATGAGCTATGGTAACTTTTGCTTATCAATGAAATTCAGCCGGTTGAATAATATCACTCAGATGGCTAAATGCTGAAACGAAGCATAAATTTTTATGCAGTTTCAACCGGCTTAATGGTTTCATTCAACCGGCTGAATCAGGCTAAAATTAGCCAATTTCCTTGCTGTCTTCGATTTAATTAAATTCAGAAGGCTCAAACTAAATAATTCAACCAACTGAATTTATCCAATTGCTATTTTCATGAATAGACACTTCTCTCATTGAATAGTAAGGTCTCCAAAATCAATGGTTGTGCCTGTTTCTTTTCAATATAATTTTTCATTTATTGCAACCTTTTGAACTCTATAAATAGATTTCAGAATTCAACAAAAAATTCACTGAAACTGATTTTAATATTCTTGAATTCTTATCTATTCTCTGTTTTCAAACTGCACTCAAACTGCTTATATTCTCTGATCATTGATCATTCTACCTTCCACCATTCTCAAGCACATTGTACTATATATCATAAAAGGAGAAGAATATAGGAAGATTGTACTTAATTGACTTATCAGTCCTATTCGAAGAGCACATTATAGTCAAATATTTTTGTTATTTGTAAAGAAGTCATGTTCGGTTGCTCAGGCGGTAGAAGTCCTATTCGGTTGTTTAAGTAGTAGAAGTCCTATTAGGTTGCCCAGGCGGTGTAAACCTATTACTTCGGGTTAAGTGAAGGTTGTTATTTAAATCCATAAGGAGTCTGGGACTGGACGTAAAACGTGAGTTCGAACAAGTATAAAAATCCCTGGTGTCATTTACTTTACTATTTTTACCATCTACTTACTTATTCCACACAAGTAGTTTATCCATATTACATTATCCTATAGCATAGACACTTTTATTTGGCATCAGAGCATAGTAACTTACATTTGGTATCAGAGCCTGGAATTCTATTCATTGTCACAACATCGTAGAATAATGGCCAGAAAAAGATCCGATCGAAATACAACAAGCAAAATCCATGTCAAAGCCACCAATGAAGACTACAAAAAGGTACTTTCTGATTTACAAATTTTAGTAAAAGATAATAATGAATTAGTTAGTATAAGCGATAAGATTTCAAAGCTTAATTTTATTATTTTAGATAATATGAAATCTGTTGAACTTGAAAATGAGAAATTGAAAAATGAGAAGTTAAACTTAGAAAATCAATTTGTGTTGTAAAGAATAATTTTATAACTATTAAAAAATTTCTGGATGAACAAAACACCATATTTGAAAAAGAGAGAAAAATTTTCAAAAGAAATTTTTGATTTGAAAAGACAAAATGATTTATTACAATCCTCTTTAGATAATTCAGAATCTCAAAATTTTCTTCTAAAAATTGAGAACTGTACATTAAAAAACGAGAATTCTGAATTAAACATGCAAATTGATATTTTGAAAAACAGTAATATTTCTTTTGAAAAATAATAATTGTGACTTTAAAGTTAAATTTGATAAACTTAACACTGAAGTCACAAAATTTAATAAAGGTCAAAACGATTTAAACATGATTTTGTCTAGTTCTAGACCTTTACATGATAAAACTGGTTTAGGATATAATAAAACTGATTGTAGAAATAACACCAGATATGCTTTCATGTATAGTAAAAATATTAATGCTAGTACTAGATTCGAGTAAAGTCTAAATCCAATTTTTATAAAAATTCAAATACTGCTATGACCAATAATGTTTATATTTCTTATAGAAGTACAAAATCATTGACGGGAAATATGAATAAAAAGTGTCTAAGTATTTGAGTTCCTGTTAATTGGTAAAATAGAGAAAAATACATTAATGATTATTTTGATTTGGTTGTTAATAATGAAAATTATATTTACAAAGGTTCAACCACACATAAATGTGTATGGTTTCCCAAGAACTAACCCCCTAGACCCTAATATAGTAAGTGGGTACCGAAAATGATTATTATTTAGTGCAGGTACTCGAAAAAACAAAAAGAAAATGATAGATTTTGGAATTTTAAAGGATGCTCCATATGTTTAATAGAATTTCATGCTTACAATGAAATATGGACTTTAGCAAATATGGTAAAATCTATTTTATTTTTCTCCATAATTAATATTGAGTTTATCCCGCTATGTACAAGATATTTTATAAAATTTATTATGTTCCTTCATTCTTTTTTATAATGACAAGGGGGAAGAAATTCATATGCATATTAATAGAGGGAGATATTATACTTAGGAGAAGATGTTATACTTAGGGTGAACTTTAAACATATTAATATTATTTTATGTATAGAATGAATATTTTAAAAAAAGGTGTATAGTTGTCATCATAAAAAAAGGGGGAGAATGTTAGAACCACTATTGTTGGATTTTAATGACAACAACTATACAATTATGCCAAAAAATCTCTAAGCTAATTTGCAGGTATATGGTCATCAAAATGAGATAAATAAATACACTCAAAATAAAGGTATACAATACAAAAAAGGATGAAAGTATGTATATGGAGATACAAGAAGAGATATACGTGATAGAGACAAGATGAAGGTGACAAACAAAGTATTATTAGTCATAGAGTGTCATGTCTAGAGTTTGCAAATGTTAAAATTTTCTCAAAATGGTATATACACATATACATTCATATTTTAAATTAAAAAAAATCAAGTTTTCAAAAATTACATGAAGCGGGGCTCAAACCAATGTCACTAGTTTAGAAGGCAAGTGCTCTAACTAAATGAACTATGGTAACTTTTGCTTATCAATAGAATTCAACCGGCTGAATAATATCACTCAGATAGCTGAATGCTGAAACAAAGCATAAATTTTTATGTAGTTTCAGCCGGTTGAATGGTTTAATTCAACGGACTAAATCAGCCTAAAATTAGCCTATTTCCTTGTTATCTTCGATTTAATTCAATTCAGAAGGCTGAATTAAAAATTCAGCCGGCTAAATTTATCCAATTGCTATTTTCATGAATAGACACTTCTTTTCATTGAAGAGTAATGTCTCCAAAATCAACGGTTGCGCTTGTTTCTTTTCAATATAATTTTTCATCTATGTTTGCAACCTTTTAAACTTTATAAATAGATTTCAGAATTCAACAAACAATTCACTGAAACTGATTTTAATATTCTTGAATTCTTATCAATTCTCTATTTTCAAACTGCACTCAAACTGCTTACATTCTCTGATCATTGATCACTCTATCTTCCACTATTCTCAAGTACATTATACTATATATCATAAAGAAGAAGATCATAGGGAGATTGTACTAAATTGACTTACCATTGCTATTCAAAGAGCACAATACAGTCAGATACTTTGTTATTTGTAAAGAAGTCCTATTCGGTTGCACAAGCGGTATAAATCCTATTCGGTTGCTTAGGCAGTAGAAGTCCTGTTCGGTTGTTCAAGCAGTGTAAACCTATTCCTCCGAGTTAAGTGAGGTTGCTAGTTTAAATCCAGAAGGAGTTGGAGACTGGACGTAGAAATGGAGTTCGAACTAGTATAAAAATCTCTGGTGTCATTCACTTTACTGTTTTTACTATTTACTTACTCAACACAAGTAGTTTATCCATATTACACGATCCTATAGCACAAACAGTTTCATTTTGTATCAGAGCATAGTAACTTACAAAATATTGATTTGAAATGTAATCAGAAAGCTATTTTTGAAATCAGTGTTGATTTTATTTCATACCATGTGCTTCTAGTATTATGGATACCATTAACATTACCGTATTTTGTCATCGAAAGTTAATACTATAGTGATTGTAGCATCTATAGCGCTTAGTTTTGGCCATCAAAGTAGGGGACGTTACAGATATCGATTCATCCGTTGAGACTAGAGGATATACATCGCTCTTCAAAAGTTGGATATTACTCATGGCTGCTGGGGGCATCAAGGGGTTACGTACTAATAGCTATTATATAACTATGGTATGCCTCATTCGAGAGTTTTTTATTGGTTGATAACTAAGGTCAAACAGATAATCTCGAAGTGACGATATTACGCAGTTCTCTCGAGTTGAGAATACTATTGAAGTTCAACATGGACACTCCACTTTGATTATAGTTAAATTATGGCGTGACATCCATAAACAACTATAGTCGGGTCCAAGTTAAAGCAATGGAAGTGAAATATTTTTCAATAGAGAATTTGTCTTCTTGGTTATATAAGGTTAGTATCATGATCAACTATAATCAACTCAAAATGAAAGTCTTTGGACAGAGCGGTACAATTAATAATAATTGCTATTATTGAATCAAAGATTTTATATTTGGACTGGTCAAGTTAAGTGTGGACGATGTTGGAATTTTGATCAAAATTAAATTCCATAAATCCTAATATGATATAGTTTTGACGAATAGAATTGGTGTAAATAATGGTTACTACCAAGCACCGCTTATAACAGTAAAATTGGATTTTACCAAAAATATGCATAGCGATAAATTCAGCTAAAATGACACACCATTATTTAAGATGACGTGTGAACTTTAATATTCAAATTGTTCAATATTAATCGCTGATTAAATTTACATTTTTTAGTCACACAACTATAATGATGAATACTCCGAAAAATTCATAATTTAATTATTTTATAATCATGGTAAATGAATTAATGTTTATGAAAGATTAATTATTAAATTTTATTTGATTTGTTTAAATACCATTAGTATTTTATAAAGTGTATATACAAAAGTTATGTATGTATTGATATACGATATCGATATGTATTAAATTTTTGAGGCCGACATTGCCTCTTTATGACTGGACATGCAAACATGCATGTTTGAGGAGGGGGATTTGATGAGATTTAATGAGAAAAATAAATATAGAAGGTTTTAAAGGAGGGAATTGAAGGGTTTCATTGTTTCTATTAAAACAAATTTTCTTCCATTCATTCATTGATTCTACAAACAAATTTCTTTCTTCCGCTCCCCTCTCCCTCTATCTTGGTCGAAAATCCACAGCCTCCTAACATTTAAGCTTCATGGGCCTTAATAGATCTAAAATAGGATTTTTTTTTTTTGAAATATACATATTTCACCCGCTTCTGACTGATACGATTTCTTCAAAATCGATGACAAAAATGCGTAGTCTAAATCAGCAATAATGTAGTGGTTGACTAACTACCACTCATTTGCATGTTGTCATAAATCTATATTAAGGTACACCATCAGAAACGGTGTATCTAGGCATGGATCAACAAGAACGAATTCCCAGTGCAAAGTCTGCCACTAACATTGCTCGCCATGGAACCATAAACGGATGGTCGAAGGAAAAGATACTAATAGAAATTGTCTTACTGATAGGAAGTCAAAATGTTGTAGGTTACTGTTTGTGAGAAATGGGGAACCATCATAAGGATGTCATACGATACCCCCTCTTATGTTATGTAACTCAATTTGGTTTCGCACTATAACAAATATATGGCATGCATCACTTCTGTGGACCATTCTACGTTATCACGAGTTCACCCTTTGATTCATGGGAAATATAAAAGGTAGCGCAGAGCTTATTATCGAACAAGTCACGTTGCGAAAGTACTTACCGTACCAATATCGCAAAATCATCCAATATCAAATAATCGACGTCGATCTAGTCCTGACTATACACTGATAATCCAACGCTCCATACAAAATGCTGATATAGGAGTCCCTCAATCATATCTAGTGGGACCATCAAATGGCAACTCCGCAATAGCAGCAACATGTTTAGTAGATACCGTGTTTAATGGATTTGAGAATAAAATGCTTGCGATCATGAAAAGAATAAAAAGTCTAGTTAACTTCAAATTATTTTCTGGAGTAGAATCATATACTAATTCACCAATCGCTCGTTTAATTTACCTACTTCTAATCTAGAACGCCAACGATAGACCATTTACAAAGTCAAGACGTGGAAGTACCCTAGCTAAATTTCTTAAGCATTAGTACTGCTCATCATATGCTATGCTCCCTTCCCGACCAATGGAAATACCTGTAAACATAGTAAAATCTAACGATGTTAAACCCAACTCTCCAAAACTAAAGCGAAAGGTACAGATGGTCTTCCAACAACATGCAACTAAAATACCGCACAATCGAATATCCGAATTTAATATATTTTGGATATATATGTAATGAAGTAATATTTAATTATTGCATGTGTTAAACAATTATAAATTAATGCAGAGCAAGTAAGTAAAAATGTACTTAAGAAAACCCCAAATCCAATTTCCCACAAAAATTGTCAATAATATTGCTGGTGTTCTATAAAGGCGGATGACTTCAGACCATGGCCCATAGATGCGATTACAACGAGCCTAGATTCAAATAATTTATATCCTAAATTGACCATCTATAATTTTATTTAATGGTATGTACAAATTTAAAAGTAAGAATCATACAGAAATATTGATGCACATGCTTACCTGTACTTCGTTGCAAGGAAGAACACGAAAAATCATCAATTTTTTACCATCTCCCAAATTTTTATCAATATGCTGAGCAAAAACTGAATATCGCGTATACCTAGCTAAGTCTCTTCGCCTAGATACGATATTTCCGCCTAAATGTCGAGATCGCCGATTTCTTCTATCGGTACTAAGAACGTTAAAGTCTTCGTCAACATGGATGTTTTCTCCAATTATTCGAAACTAGACTTCCGCTACCACTTCCTCGTATACAATTTAACATTCTTCTCTTTTTTTTGGAATTGTAGGTTGGATAACGGGGGGAGAGAGGGGGGAGAGTTGAAAGGAGGAGAAGAAAATGTAGAGCTATGCTGAGTTGGAATGGAAGAACACATACCCGACCTTTAAATAGCCCGTATATCTGCTTCCACTTGGTCTGCCATATAAAGCCCGACCAAGTGAACGAAGCAGATTAGTGCATCCGCTATACACAGATTGTAATCCGCCCGATTCTCGTTAGCGGGCTTTAGGAAGCTAGATTAAAGGCACTTTTCTCTGTGTTAGTCCTGTTTTTTGTTTGGCTGAGAGTATGTTAGTGGGAGTTATGAGTTTAAGTAAGCTCAAATAATGTATGGAAAACATTATATTGTTATATTACATTACAATATCTATGCTCGTGCAAAAATAAAAAAGAATGACTATTGGAATACAAAATCTAACATATATATCTTAATCATTAGATCTAGCTTTATTTAAAGGAGTTGGATTTAGGGAAAATCCAATGACTTGGTTTTGTTGTGTAATGTTTTTGATTTATATAAAGAAATGGTCCATTCAACACAACCTATAATTGATGAACCCATCCTCAAAATCAAAACCGGCTTCATATATTTTTCTTTAAGATATATAAGATATCATTCTTACGACGAACTAGGCAGACAAAGTTGGCGTCTGCGTCCGACGCGTCGGAGATGGGCCCCACTTTGCCCAGTTCTTTACCGTTTAAGTGAAGCCGTCCACGTCCGAGGCGTCGGACGCGTCCAACGCGAATCGGACGCAGACGGCTCCCCTAAAACGACCATATTTCTCTATCTCATTCTTCTCTCTGTTGTAGTGTTATATAGACATTTCACTCCTAAACACGATTGAATCGCTTTCTTTCAAGAATATTTTCGTCTTCCTCAGATCATGAAGGTTTTCAGCAAATATCAACAACAGTAATACCCGTTTGCTGTTTCAATTCGACCCCCGTAAACGGGGCGTTGCCCCCCCACCCCACCTAGAGGGGTTGCCACCTCCTCAGACTCCCCCCAACTTAACAATCATTTTTGTATGCCCCACTGGATAATCCCGAAAGCTTAGATAGGTTGTTATTTATCTTGCTAGACAGTTGGAAAGGAGAATGTTGTTTGTTTCATCTGCATTTTATTTTCTGCACTTTTATTCGGTGCTTTTATTTCTACATTTGTATTGTGAATTCTGAACTATGAATTTTTATTTCTACATTTGAATTCTGAATTCAAAAATAATTATCGTAAATAAAATAATAACCTAAACAAAACAATAAAATAATAATTTTTGCGCGGCCTTTTCAGGCAGTTTGTGAATCTTGTTAGGCCCTTTCTAGCCAGCTTCCGTTGTCGCGTTTATTTGCCGCTTTCATTGAAAAAAAAAACGAACCCCGAACCTTTTCTCCTCAACGTTGGTCTCGCAGATTAGATCGCCGCCTATCCTTAACCGTTCGATCGGGAATGGACGACAGCTGTGCCGTGTGCGTGGAGTCCTTAGATTGGGTTGCTTACGGGTCTTGCGGTCACCGGGAGGTGTGTTCAACCTGCGTCGTTCGCCTCCGTTTCGTTCTTCAGGATCCCAAATGTTGCATTTGCAAAACTCATTTGGATACGGTCTTCGTAACTAAGGTTAATAATTTTTTCTTCGTTTGAGTGATTTGTTAGGATTTGCTTTTAATAGGGTCTTGTAAATTGATGTTAATATTGGAGCGGATATTAGGGCTTTGTTGGTAGATTTAGTGTATTGCTAAAGGCATCTAGAAATACTCTTTGTCTACCACAACTGATGATCATCACAAAAAATTTATTTACATGTTTACTAATATCATTTGTTATTTTGTATTATCAAATAGGCGCTCAATTATTGTTCAGTTGTTTATCATTGTAAGATGGTGAATGACTATTGGAAATCGAGTTGCATGGTTTTTTATCACCGTACGGCAGTAAACGACAGCTGCGCACGGTCATTTAGGGCCAAATGAAAATATCGAGTTTAGCGTTGGGTAGCATATAAAAAAAATCGATATCTATTAACAAATTTTTGGTAGCCAGAAGCATAATTTTGAATGCCAATAGCAACACACTAGATTTGTCACTTAAGGTTGCTGTTTTTATTGACCAAACGGACGAGAACTCCAATATGAATAATTAGATGGGAAGATTTAGGTTAATCCTATCAACAAATACATTAGAAAGCGGATAATGCTATATCATGCAAATGAATATCCGTATCAGCAGTTATTGGATGAATATAAAATATTTTTGGCTACCCATTAAACATTGATGGGCGAACCAATATGACTCAGTGTAGATGCATTTCGATGCTAATTCTCAAAAAAGTAATGGCGTAAATTATATGGTAGTAAAAGTAATGCTTATTGCTTAAAAAAAGCGTGCCTAAAACACATTAAAGCAGTATAAATCCGAATCGTCTATTTTACTAAAATACTTCTAATATATATCATTATCTTGATATATATAAACCGAGTGTCTGGTTTACTAAAACGTACACATATGTTATTATCTTGATATAAAGCGAAAGTACTCACATTATGTACACATAATATAATACCATTATTTCTGTACATTCAAAACATCTTATAGCAATCTTTATGTCAAACTAACCAGCCAAACCATGCTTCAGCGTATCCATATTCTCTATTGCAAATGGCAAAAGCTTTCATTTAAAAACATGTTAATGTTTTTAATGTTAAAATCAATAGATGATTTTGGAAATGCTAAATACCCACTCTTTAAGTATTGCCATTAGTAAAAGATAAAGTTATCCGGGTTTGATAATGGTTGCATGTGAACATGTACACAACAGACTAGGTCTGTCAACGGAGACTTTTAGATACATGTAATGTCATTTCCGTATCCACATTCGAAATTATTTTCAGATATCGGATATCCGCATCCGCAGATAGAGACAGATATCAAATAATTATTCTATCCGATAATGATCAATAAATTTAGAAGCATAAAATATTTGGTCATTATTTTTTCTTTAATTCCATTGCTTATAAAAGTATGCAGAATCAATAAATACGATGATAATAAATAGTTTTTAGCTGTTAATATGCATCATATACATATATTATGAACTATTAACTTAATATTAAATAAATATATCTTTCATTGCTAAAATACATATAAAATAAATGAAAGAATTAGTTTAAAGGAAAAACCCGAGACCGATTTTAGTCGTAAGACACCGAATATTATAATAATATAGAATCAGATAAAACATAGTGCTATATTAAAATAGGATCAGATAAATGAAATGCTAAATTAAATTAGTATCGGATGAACTATACTAGATAAACTAAAATAACATTCATTTTCACATAAAAAAAATGCCAAATCAATATATCATTATCATAATTATCAAGACGCACGTTTAGGTACGCTTAGGCTCAAAAAAGACTCGGCGCACGTTTTGCGTCCTTTTGTAGTTTGAGTATGCTTTTTTCTGCAGTTTAAGGCTTCTTTTTGCAAAATTTAAATTTTAGTTTACAAAATAGTTAAATTCAAAAATTTAATTGTTAAATGAATTATAAAATGGTTTAATATTTAGATAATAAAATATTTAAATAGTTGAATGAATTATAAAATATGATTTAAAAATTTAATTATAGTTAGTAACATAGTAGATCAAACTTGTATAAAAGACACGCTAAAAAACCCTAAAGCTCAAAAAAGTCAAAGGCTCGAGGCTTGCGCCTTAGCTCCTAAACTACTATGATCATTATACATATATAATACTAAGTTCATATAGCATTACACATGTATAATGCTAAATTCATATAATATTTGTTTTTATAGTTCATATAACATCTATTTTATTTGATGCTAATACAACATTTGGTGTCATTTAGACTCGATTTTAGAACTTGTTTCAATCATTCAAAAATGTGGTTGACGTTTTTTCTTATTCCTACTTACCTGTAAAATAAATTATAATTTTAATAAAACCGAACGGATAATTTTCGAATTTGAATGTCTTCGTATCCGCATTCGTATCTGTCTTTCAGATATTTATCCGTTTTTCGATATGGACGGATTTTAGATTTTTCGGGTATCCATTGACAACCTCACAGAAGACACATATTATGCGAACTCCACTTTATATTTAATCATAAAATAATTTTAAAGGAAAACATTGCACAAGAACAAATTAATGATTCAATATCTCCTATTTTGTGCATACTTCAGTTTGGAAGTTGGACCATATGATATTTCATGTTAAGTAGTCTGATATAGTTCGTGACTTCATTCACATATGCCAAGCTAATATCTTGCTATAAGGGATTAGTTTGGCTGCTAATCAGACATGTCTTACTACTGTGCAAGTTCACAGAGAATGGTAACTACAAGGCTGGAATATTGCAAGCCTACTTATTCAACGCTTGATTCATTAAATTTGATTTGTAGCAATAATTTATCAACTAATAAGTTTTTAATGGATAGATAACAATTTCAAGGTAATCATTATGAGAGAGTTAGAGGGACCAGTTGTCATGAATTACAAGCCACACAATATAATTTCAGAATAACAATCAGGGAGAATAGATTTGTATTATAACCATGATACATACCATCTGATTAGCTACTCTTTAAAATTTAACAGAACTAGCGGCCAGAACAATGATAGTCATAAACCATAATTAGTATCTAGACTAAGCTGTTTTCTCAAAATACGCAATAACTAATATAGATGATATTTTGACCATGAAGAATCTGATACAATAGCCTCCAGACAACACAAGAGGGTAAATGTTTATATTGATGTCTGATTTCTTCATTTTGTTTTGTGTATAATACGATGAACGATGAAACATGTTCCCTTTAAAAGTAGTCTTAGTCTTATTTTAGTTGCTTTTGATCTTTTGAGAAGTCATATTGTATATAATCGCACGAGCATATTCATCGCATGTTTTAAACTATGTTCAATCTTATATTTATAGCTGCATGAAGTGGTAAAACATAAATGCAATAACATTGTTCACATATAAAATACAATTAAGAAAATAGCTATTTATGAGAGTTTGTCTTATAGTTTTCATCATGTTTCATGTTGCGTGACACAAAACGATAACTAAACTAAATTCTCTATCTCATTCGCATACTATGACTTTTGATTCTTATGTTTGAAACGTGAAAGAAGTTTAGTGCATATTTTGGGGGATTTTTTTTTTAAATTGGGTACTTAGATGGTAGGACATGATTGTACCACAAGTCTTAGGTAGTATATAACGTACTATAAGTCAAGAATGTCCAGTGGTTTGAATCACGCATTATGCATCATTCGAACATCTGACCTCATGGACAAAAGCCATAGTGCCTAATCACTTGAACAGTGGTGCTGGACAATTTTCGATTTTTGGGAGACAATTAGTCCATATTGTCAATATTCTTTAAGATTATCTGTATGTTCATCACCATCCAACCTGATGATGTAATATACTTGCACATAAAGCAGTCTAACTGGTAAAATGGTTATTGCACAAACTATTTTAATTATCATACCACTTGCTTTTCTCCAGATAATTTAGGGCATATGTTTGAGCCTTGGAGGTTTTGTGGTATACTACTATAAGCATAGTTATTGGTGGTGTACGATATAGACATGTGTAAAAGGCTAGGAGCTTAGGCGCACAACATGACTTTTGATGCACAACATGATGCGTGATGCAAACCAATATTAGTTAAGATGCATTCTATAAAACTTATCGTACCACATCAAACGTATGAAAAGATAATAACCATGAAATCTATATTACTGCATTTACTTTTTTCATATAAAAATTCATTTATTTTTTCATGTTTTTTAGTCCGTCCCCCATGAGAAAGGTCAAGGCAATACAGTTTTTTATGTTTAAAGCACAAAAAAGACAATTATATCATTGAATAATCAGAATGATGAAAATACTCATCTTTCTGTGCATTGTGTCAGTTTCAAAATTTATAGTGCACACCTTTGGCTGCCTCCTTCGTGCTGTGCTGCCTTCACATGTGCTACATATGAAAATAACATTTTACCTGCACTGGGTCATGCTGCATGAAACACACCATGACGGGCCTTTCAAGATCCTAGGACTTGGATATCTTTCCAAAATAAAATGTGTGTGTGTGTGTTAAACCTCACACATTCAAATTTTACTTTCTATAAGTGTGGTTGGTTTCATGAGCTCTAAAGCAACATGCAACTCTAAATAAAAGTGTAATGAAATACCAGGTGATTGATTAAGTGCTTTTGCATCTTAAAGGTGGTTTGGATTGCATTGTTATAATGATGTATATAGCAATATTCAACACCGAAAAATAATCTACTTCACTTCAGAACTTGTTCTAAGCATGTCAATTCATTTATTCTTTTCTTTCTTAATGTAATTATCTCATTTCTATACATATTTGAGAGTAACATTAAAGAATGATTACTCATTTAAGAACTTGATCTGTGCACTCAACAACGGATTGCTATATTGTTGATATGATTACATGTTTTAAATAGATTATCGTTCTTGAATATAATGATACGTGCATAATTTATGACGTTAACACTAAATTAAAATTAATACAGAATATGCACCAATTAATATTAAATGTTTATGGATAAACCTGGCTAAAATATTCGTATTTTGCTAACCAATATGCGTACCACATTGAGAATCATATATAGGACCCATCTTAGATATAGGCTTGCAGAAAAAAACTTATGCAATAATAGGCTTGCTTGAAAACTTATTACTAAAATGTAAATTCTATAAGCTTGTTTCGAATACTTCGCTTGTAAGTGAAATTGCGTAAATGTAAATTCTAGCTCTGAATCCATGCACTTTAAAATTGCGTCTAGTCTCGAGTACTTCGTCTAATTTCGAATACTATATTTGCGCACTTTAAAATTGCGTAAATGTAAATTCTAGCTCTGAATCTATGCACTTTAAAAGTGTGCAAATACAAAGTTGAAAATGTATTTGCCCAATTTTAAAGTGTGCAAATACATATTCTGAAACAAGACCTATTTTTGTAATAAGTTATCAAAGTTTGCCTAGTTTTATGATTAACTCTTATATATACGCTTGTTTCTCCATGCTCAGGCTTTAGGTCATTACACACGAGTCATAACAGATTTTTCAGCATTTCCTCCTAATCCTAGCAAGGGTCAAGTTGCACCGTTTTGGTTTCATGAAGGATCTCAAGCTTACATTGATAACGTGGACCACTATCGAATGATAAATGCCATGTGCACAATTTCTTGTAATATTTGTGAAAAACATCCAAATGGTCAAGGTACTGTTAGCACAAAGAATTGGGGCACAACTAAACCATTCGAGATAATGAACAGCGTCGATGACTTGAAATGTCATCTTAAATATCAGCATAAGATGTTTATGTGCGACCTTTGTTTGAAAGGGAAGAAGGTAAACACTTTTTTGGGTTTATTGCAGAATCTCATTTTCAATTGATGCTCATTGCTTTATCATGTAGCAAAGATATACTCCCAAATACATGAGATACTTATGACTGAAGGTTTTGGCATGGTTAAAGAAATTACCATGTCTCTGCAGTAGATTGAATAGACGTAACTAACCACAACAGGTATGAAATGTATAATAATTTGTGGATCATGAGTTTTCTTACACCATGATCGATAAAAAAAGACAACCTTAATAACTAGCGATTCAACCATTTCACATCACATTTCAGTTGAACCCGACAAATTCTTCCAAAACCATGAAACACTAAAATCAATGAAGTTGAATGGAAGTGGTGCAGGGCATGTATATGTACCTAATATTTATAATGCTATAGACAATCTACAAACTTGGGTTGTGTGTATTATTCTTATTACTGTCCGTGTAGACCACACTACCTTATATGTTGATTTCCATCAGGTGTTTATATGCGAGCAAAAATTATACACCCAATCTCAACTGGATCAACACATGAAAATTGGTGATTTGGAGGTGGATGGTTCAGAAAATGAGTGTGGTGGCTTTAAGGGACATCCAATATGCGAGTTCTGTGGAGATTTCTTTTATGGAGATAACGAACTTTACGTGCACATGTCTACTGAACATTACACTTGCCACATTTGCAGAAGGTATGCATGTCAACAAAAAAAATCTAAATTTTTTCCAATGCTCACTGTGGTTAGATTATCTCCATTTTTTTTGTACTGTATGCAGGCAACACCCTGAGAAACATGATTACTTCAGTAATTATGACAACTTGGAGGTACTTTAGTCAGAATATTATATATACATACATATGTGCGTGTGTGTATGTGTGCGCGTGCGTCATGCATGTGTGGGTGTGCACCCCCCTCCTCTCCTTCTACACACACATATGCACACGCGCACTTATTTATATGTATGTTTGTATGTAACTGCCTACATATATAAGTTTGTGCTTGTATATATCTATGCAGATAGCTTGCATTATCTGATTACATTCCCCCTTGCAATGTTATATAGATTCACTTCCGCCTAGCGCATTTTCTATGTGAAGATGAAGCATGCCTAGAGAAGAAATTTGTGGTTTTTCAATCAGAAGCCGAAATCAAGGTGAGTTTTATTTTTATAGTGTCTGCCCTAAGTCAGAAAAAGAAGAGATTAATTCCAGTCTCGGAGAAGTCATAAAACTGAATGCTAGTTATTCTAGGATATTTGTCGGTATTCGCTCAACAAGAAAGAGTACACGACGTTGTGACCAGATTGCATATGTTAAAACATAAACTATGCTTAATAAGCCTGTGCTTCATGTATTTCATCAATTGTCTTCAACTGCTTTGAGAATTGTAGGTCAATTTTGATTTTAGGAAATAGTATCATATTTACTTTCTACTGGTACCTGCTTATAACCATAATTCTGGTTTTTTCTAAAGCAGAGACATAATGCATTGGAGCATGGTGGCACTATGTCACGTTCCAAACGAAATGCTGCCCTTCAGGTATCACTTTTGTTTCTGGGAACCAGTAATGAAATACTTGTTCGATCAGTCAAGGTTATCCAACTCTTGATTAATTCATGGCTGATGAGATATCGTTTAATAGGATTTTACCCATGTTCTGATTGTTATATATCAACTGATTGATAACCTTAAACTTCTAATATGTTCAATTCACATTGATATAACATCCCATTGACTGAATAAAATTTGTTAGGGGTTAGAATTTCCTTTTTCAGACATCACATTTTTATACGTTTCTTGTTTCTAGATACCAATTAGCTTCACTTATAGGCGAAGTAATTATCAAAGTCAACAACGCGGAAGAGGCCGTGTATTTGACAACCAACCAGTTGGTAGTGAAGATGATACAGTCACAAATTTTGTAGAGTTTTCCATTATCAACTCAGTTTCCAGAATGCCGCAAACATCTTCTGGAAGCACTCCTGTTCCAGAAATGTCTTCTGCACCAAATCCTCCTAATAACAATCAGCCTTCTATTAGTCTTACTGCTGACTTGTTTCCTCCACTTCCCCGTGTTAAAAAGACAAAAAAATCCAAAAACAAAGTACCAAATATAGACAACAACAGTTCCACTCCCCGACTTAATCGAAGAAAGAATTCAGCAACTATTTCTAATTCTGTTCAGCCTAGCTCATCAAAAAATAATGAGATGGCTTCATCATCTAATCATGTGGTGGGCTCGTCTAATTATTCGAATTTTCCTCAGCTTAAACCTGTGCATAATCATGTTATGGACTCATCTAACTCTGCTAGTTCTTTCCAGCTTGTTAGACCATTACAGAAATCAAGTGCAATGGCATCAGATTCTAATAGTAATACTTCACGGAAAAAATGTGCGTCTATTACTACAACTGCTGCTACGGGAGCACAAGCTGTTGTAACGTCTGAGGAAATTAAGACATCTAATAAAAAACTAATTGAAAAGATTCGAAATGCTTTAGAAGATGACAAGGAGAAGTTTGCGGCATTTAAATGCATATCATCTGAGTACCGTGACGGACAAATTAACGCTATGGAATATATCTTCAATGTCGAACAGTTTGGACTTGCCCATCTCTTGACTGAATTAGCTTTACTTTGTCCTGATCCTGATAAAAGGAAAGAGCTTGCAGATGCCTATACTGCCAATATGCAAGCATCTGAAAGTAGTACTAATAAAGGGAAGGGAAAAGCCAGTGTGTTGGATGACAACTTTCTTAGCAATGTGAAGAAGCTTCAGTTGAATCAGAAGCATCATGAAGTGGAAGAGGTTGAAGTTTTGTCTAAAAGCGAACATCGAATTAACAAGTCTAGTTTGAAAGTAAGTAGCAACAGCAATGGTGGAGTAAATGGTAAGACAAATAGAAAAACCTCAAAATTTAATAGAGTAAGATTGGGTGAAAATTCAGAAGCTGCAGTACTAAACCTTAGACATGCAAATGCTAACTCTGAAACTACGATAACGGAATCTAGTAGAAAGCCACAACCTAGGGGTTTGCCAGTTAAAGGAGTTTGGAGGAACAATGATGCAAAAAAGCTATTTGCAAAATGACACCTACCAAAACAAGACCAAGTTTTTTTTTCCTAATAAATTTTGTTTAGCTATATTTTTTGGTTGTGAATCGTAGAAGAAAATCAGGTTAGCATGCAGTCCGTTGTGCCTTCTGCAATCCAAACAGTGAATTTTAGAAAATGAGTGGTATTAAATACTGTTATTTGTGAAGTTACATTTTGGGTATCCGAAACTGTTGGCTGTTAACCCATGTGATTCATGTTATTTGTCTAGTGTACTAAAACAGATAGCACGCTACAATAAACTCGTCGCACAAGTTTATAAATTAGATTTCCACTACACTGGAATTCTTGAGTAATTATTATAACAATATGAATGTTGTAAATAAGCTACAACAACAGCATTATACTATTTTGAACAAATAGTATAGTCAGAATAACAGATAGAATATAGAATAATGTATATAAATATACAAACAGACTAGAATTCTAACCGGATTATGTCTGAGGTTCGTCGTAACGATTTCCTTAAAAATTTTATTTCAAAATTCTTCCAAGATACAGCAGACGAAATCTGCACGAGATAGTAATGAGTATGTAAACTCTGTGATATATATAGAGCGATAGAAAAAAACAGCAGAGGAAAAACAGAACTGAATTGGATTCGGAATGTGATCAGCATTCTGTCCTATTTATAGTTTTGTCCGTATCCCTTCAAACACCCGCTGCTGTTCGTTAACGGGTCGCACCTGCCTGCTGCTTGTATCCATTCGACCGCGCCTCCTCAGTCGGGCCGCACCCGCTTCTGTTCGTCGGGTCGCATCCGCTCGCTTCAGTAACCCACGTCCGCTTATGAACAGTCGTGTCTGTTCATTAGCCTGTAACTGATAAAAAACCTGATCCAGTTTTAGGATCATATTAGACCCGAGCCCGGTCCGTCGGACGGCGGCGGCGGCGCGCGCGCGCGTGTGGTGGAGATGTATGATTTCCCTCCTCACAACGAAGCATACATTTGAGTGCCCCTAGGCCCTAACACCTTCATTGCAAAGCCATATATATATTGGAATGGTTTTGCAAATTTGGCGATGTGGGACAAGTGTATTTCATTTACACTAGGAATTCCAACAATCCCTCACATAAATGATAATATACTTTTCCCCAACGCAAAGCGAAATATCACAGGGTACATATGGAATAATGCTTTATCGTGGATAAGTAGATATTTCACTTTGAACTTTCCCTATTTAAAACTTATCGGATCTACTTGGTTAATCGGTGAATTATTTCATCTTGAACCGTCGACCTTTATTGTATATCCAGACAATAAGCTTTACGAAGCATTGATTCCCTTCTCATCCAATCTCTTGGTTGTGTTCATTTTGGTCCTGAACAAATTTTGGTTCTGCGAGTGTTTTAGAGAATAAAAGCCTTTTAATATTCTCATAGAGCCGACCCAGCTCACACTAACATAGGTGATCGCAACCATTAAGAGTATCCTACGTATACCCCACTTGTTATTTCCAAGATATGGTCATCATTAAAAAATATAGTTTTAACCTTTAAATACTTCTGTAGGCATGCATTTACGTTGTGCACCATAGGAATGGAGTTGGACTATGTCCATGCAAATGCATTACGTCTTGAGTTATTCAGAACTGGTTTGCCTATTGATCCTAGTCCGTGGGATCTCCAGTCGCAAGAATATGTTTCCGTATAAGATAACTCTTTGTGGTTTAGGCTTTTAAACCCATTCCCCTCGATGCGCAGTCAATTTTCTCTCTTGATAAACCTTTAGTAAATGGATCCGCTAGGTTATCATTTGTTCTCACATAATCTATGGAAATAGTTCCATTTGAGAGTAACTGCCTAACTGTGTTATGGCGTCGACGAATGTATCGTGACTTTCCATTATACACAAAGTTTTGCGCTTTGCTTAGCGCTGCTTGGTTATCGCAGTGTATGCATATGGCCGGTACAGGTTTAGGCCAGAACGGAATATCTTCTAAAAAGTGACGAAGCCATTCTGCTTGTTCGCCTGCTTTATCTAAAGCGATGAACTCCGATTCCATAGTGGATCGAGCTATGCATGTTTGTTTAGTAGATTTCCATGACACTGCTGCCCCTGCTAAGGTAATGACATAACCACTCGTTGATTTTGATTCCTCTGAATCTGCAATCCATTTTGCATCACTATATCCTTCTAAGACGGCATGATATTTTCCATAATGTAAGGAAAAATTAGTGGTATTCTTTAAAAAAACCCAACACTCTCATTAGTGCTTTCCAGTGTTCCTTTCCTAGATTGCTTGTATACCTGCTCAGTCGACTTACTGCATAAGCTATATCTGGTCTTGTGCAATTCATGAGATACATGAGACATCCTATCACACGAGAATATTCCAGTTGCATTACACTCTCATTAGTGTTTTTATGCGGTACTTCTGATGGATTAAAAGGTGTTTTTACTCCTTCAATTCCAAAATTTTGGAATTTTTCAATCACTTTTTCTACATAATGTGATTGAGATAACTCAATACCATTAGGTGTTCTTATTATTTTTATTATCAAAATAATATCTGCAACACCCAAGTCTTTCATGTCGAAATTGTTGATCAACATTTTTTTTATGGTCTCAATTACCTGAGTATTTAGACCGAATATTAGCATATCGTCCACATATAGACAGATCATCACATATGATTGTCCAAGTTGTTTATAATAAACACATTTGTCACATTCATTTATACGAAAACCATTTCTCATCATGACACTATCAAATTTTGCGTGCCATTGCTTTGGAGCTTGTTTTAGTCCGTATAATGATTTGACTAATTTACAGACTTTGTTTTCATTTCCTTTGGAAATAAATCCCTCAGGTTGCTCCATGTAAATTTCCCCATCGAGATTTCCATTTAAGAATGCTGTTTTTACATCCATTTGATGAATCTCTAGATTATAGATGGATGCAATTGCTATTAACATTCTTATAGAGGTTATTCGTGTTACCGGCGAATATGTATCAAAAAAGTCTACTCCTTCTTTCCGACGATATCCTTTGGCTACTAATCTGCCTTTATACTTATCGATAGAGCCATCTGCTTTCATTTTCTTCTTGAAAATCCATTTGCAGCCAATTGGTTTTATTCTTGGTGGAATATCAACAATTTTTCAAGTTTTATTACTTAGAATTGAATCAATCTCACTTTGGATTGCTTCTTTCCAACATGAGGATTCAGAAGATGACATTGCTTCCTTGCACGTTTGAGGTTCGTGCTCTAATACATATGTAAAAAAGTCCGAACCAAATGTTTTGGAAGTTCTAGCCCTTATGCTTCTTCTTGGTTCAGCATCCTCAATATGTGAATCGTTTGATTCTTCCCTTGACCTTTTTGAGACATTATTTCCTTCATTCCTTTTATGCGGAAACACATCTTCAAAGGATGAGGCATCTCTTGATTCCATGATTGTATTTACAGGAATATCAGTTATGTCAGACTTGAATACCAAAAATCTGTAGGCACTACTATTTTGGGCTGGTCCAAGATAATAACAATCTACTGTTTTTGGTCCAAGTTTGACTCTCTTGGGAGGCGGAACTGGAACTTTGGCCAAACACCCCCACACTTTGAGGTATTTAAAGCTTGGTTCGTGTCCTTTTCATAACTTATATGGAATTGTTCCTGTTTTATTGTGAGGGACTTTGTTTAATATGTGATTAGACATATTTAATGCTTTCCCCCACAAGTTCGTCGGTAGACCAGAAGTTAAAAGCATAGCAGTAATCATGTCTTTTAACGTTCTGTTCTTCCTCTCGGCTACACCATTTTGTTGTGGTGAATATAGAGCTGTTGTTTGATGAATTATACAATTTTCGGCACAGAACTGTTCAAATGGTGATTCATATTCTCCACCTCGATCAGATCTTAGTATCTTGATCTTTTTATTTAACTGATTTTCTACCTCAACCTTGTATTTTATAAACGCTGTTATTGCTTCATCTTTACTATTTAAAAGATATACATAGCAATATCGCGTATAATCGTCAATAAAAGTAATGAAATACTTTTTTCCACCTCTTGTAGGTAGTGATTTAAAATCACATAAATCTGTATGTACCAAACCTAATGGTTTGATGCTTCTGTCAACAGATTTAAATGGTTGTTTGACCATTTTTGCTTCTACACATGTCTCACATTTGTAGTTCTTATCTATTTGGAATTAATCCCAAGTTTGATAATGTTTTCATTTTGCGGAAATTTATGTGTCCCAATCTATCATGCTATAGTAAAATTTCGTGCTCAAGCAAATAAGAAACTTCAGTTTTATTAACAGCACAATCAGAATACATATTTTTGTTGCCGACAACGACTACATTTGCCTTAAATAGGCCATCACATAAATAACCCCTTCCGATATACATTCCAGCTTTGGACAGAACCATCTTGTCCGACTCAAACACCATTTTGAATCACTTCTTTGATAGGACTGCACCAGAGATGAGATTCTTACGTATGTCTGGAACGTGGAGCACGTTATTCAACTTAACAGTTTTTCCAGAAGTAAACTTGAGGATTACTGTGTCACTGCCTTCGATCATGGAAACTGCAGAATTACCCATGTAGAGTTTTTCTTCGTGATCGAATTTATGATATGTAGAAAATATGGATTTGTCAGAACAAACATGACGAGTAGCGCCTGTATCTACCGACCATTGGTTAGGATTCTGAACCAGATTGCATTCAGATACCACCGTCGAGAAGTTGGACTCGTCTATTTCCATGTTATCCACTATATTTGCCTCTTTATTGCGTTCCTTCTTGAGTCTGCAATCTCTAGCGGCATGTCCAACTTTTCCACAAACCTAACATTCGCCATTAAACTTCTTGGTTCGTTTGTTGTCTTTTGGTTTGTTGTCTTGAGCTTTCCTTTTCTTCTGGAAATTCTTCTTTTTGTTTTTGGTCTTTGACCCTTCAGTCACAAATGCCTCCTCGCTTGGTTTTGTAACTGCACGGTTGTCTGCCTCAATTTTTAATCGGGCTATGAGATCTTGTAAATAGATTTCCTTCTTCTTATGCTTTAGATAGTTGCGGTAATCTCTCCATGATGGCGACAGTTTTCCCGTGACGGCTTCAACCAAAAACGATTCTCCAACCATATGACCTTCCGCTTCGAGTTCATGAATGATGATTTGCAATTCATTCAGTTGAGCAGTCACCGGTTTGGAGTCAATCATCTTGTAGTCCATGAATTTGTCTACAATGAATTTCTTAAGACTGATATTCTGCGTCTTATACTTCGTGGTAAGTGCATTCCAGAGTTTTTTTAATGTCTTTAAAGGCTGATATAATTTGTATAGCACATTGTCGAGACAATTCAGAATATAGTTTCTGCATAAAAAATCAGAATGCTTCCACGTATTCACCTCTGCTTCCTTGCCTAGTGCAGGAATCGGTTCCTCCTCCTCGAGGTACTTTTGCAGACCGAGTGTGGTGAGATAAAACAACATCTGATTCTGCCATGTCATGAAATCATCACCATCTCCCTTGAACGGTTCAGGTCTGTTGTGAGTAGTATTTTTTGAAAATTCTACCGTTGCCATCTCTGTTTTAGTAAGAAAACAGTAAAATTCTTAAAATGTTATTTGTTTAGTGTACTAAAACAGATAGCACGCTACAATAAACTCGTCGCACAAGTTTATAAATTATATTTCCACTACACTGGAATTCTGTAGTAATTATTATAACATTATGAATGTTGTAAATAAGCTACAACAACAGCATTATACTATTTTGAATAAATAGTATAGCCAGAATAACGGATAAAATATAGAATAATGTATATAAATATACAAACAGACTAGAATTCTAACCGGATTATGTCTGAGGCTCGTCGTAACGATTTCCTTAAGAATTTTATTTCAAAATTCTCCCAAGATACAACAGACGAAATCTGCACGAGATAGTAATGAGTATGTCAACTCTGTGATATATATAGAGCGATAGAAAAAAGAAGCAGAGGAAAAGCAGAACTGAATTGGATTCGGAATGTGATCAGCATTCTGTCCTATTTATAGTTTTGTCCGCATCCCTTCAAACAGTCGCGTCCGCTCGACGGGTCGCACCCGCTGCATTTTGAACGCTGCTGTTCGTTAACGGGTCGCACCCGCCTGCTGCTCGTATCCATTCGGCCGCGCCTCCTCAGTCGGGCCGCACCCGCTTCTGTTCGCCCGCGCTTCTTCAGTCCGGTCGCACCCGCTCGCTTCAGTAACCTGCGTCCGCTTATGAATAGTCGTGTCTGTTCATTAGCCTGTAACTGATAAAAAACCCGGCCCAGATTTAGGATCATATTAGACCCAAACCCGAGCCCGGCCCGGCCCGTCCCGATTCGGTCGGACGACGGACGGCGGCGGCGGCGCGCGCGCGTTTCTGGTGGAGATGCATGATCTTCCTCCTCACAACGAAGCATACATTTGGGTGCCTCTAGGCCTCAACACCTTCATTGCAAAGCCATATATATATTGGAATGACTTTGCAAATTTGGCGATGTGGGACAAGTGTATTTCATTTACACTAGGAATTCCAACAATCCTCCATATAAATGATAATATACTTTTCCCCCACACAAAGCGAAATATCACAGAGTACATATGGAATAATGCTTTATCGTGGATAAGTAGATATTTCATTTTGAACTTTCCCTAGTTAAAACTTATCGGATCTACTTGGCTAATCGGTGAATTATTTCATCTTGAACCGTCGGCCTTTATTGTACATCTAGACAATAAGCTTTACGAAGCATTGGTTCCCTTCTCATCCAATCTCTTGGCTGTGTTCATTTTGGTCCTGAACAAATTTTGGTTCTGCGAGTGTTTTAGAGAATAAAAGCCTTTTAATATTCTCATAGAGCCGACCCAACTCACACTAACATAGGTGATGGCAACCATTAAGAGTATCCTACATATACCCCACTTGTTATTTCTAAGATATGGTCATCATTAAAAAACATAGTTTTAACCTTTAAATACTTCTGTAGGCATGCATTTATGTTGTGCACCATAGGAATGGAGTTGGACTATGTCCATGCAAATGCATTACGTCTTGAGTTATTCAGAACTGGTTTGCCTATTGATCCTAGTCCGTGGGATCTCCAGTCGTTAGGATAAGTTTCCGTATAAGATAACTCTTTGTGGTTTAGGCTTTTAAAACCATTCCTCTCGATGCGCAGTCAATTTTCTCTCTTGATAAACCTTTAGTAAATGGATCCGCTAGGTTATCATTTGTTCTCACATAATCTATGGAAATAGTTCCATTTGAGAGTAGCTGTCTAACTGTGTTATGGCGTCGACGAATGTATCGTGACTTTCCATTATACACAAAGTTTTGCGCTCTGCTTAGCGCTGTTTGGTTATCGCAGTGTATGCATATGGCCGGTACAAGTTTAGGCCAGAACGGAATATCTTCTAAAAAGTGACGAAGCCATTCTGCTTGTTCGCCTGCTTTATCTAAAGCGATGAACTCCGATTGCATAGTGGATCGAGCTATGCATGTTTGTTTAGTAGATTTCCATGACACTGCTGCCCCTGCTAAGGTAAAGACATAACCACTCGTTGATTTTGATTCCTCTGAATCTGCAATCCAGTTTGCATCACTATATCATTCTAAGACGACATGATATTTTTCATAATGTAAGGAAACATTAGTGGTATTCTTTAAATATCCCAACACTCTCATTAGTGCTTTCCAGTGTTCCTTTCCTGCATTGCTTGTATACCTGCTCAGTCGACTTACTGCATAAGCTATATCTGGTCTTGTGCAATTCATGAGACATCATATTACACGAGAATATTCCAGTTGCATTACACTCTCATTAGTGTTTTTATGCAGTACTTCTGATGGATTAAAAGATGTTTTTACTCCTTTAATTCCAAAATTTTGAAATCTTTCAATCACTTTTGTCTAGATAATGTGATTGAGATAACTCAATGCCATTACGTGTTCTTATTATTTTTATTCCAAAAATTTTGGACCCAACGCCGAGCCCGGTTCGGTCGGACGGCGGCGCGCGCGTGTGGTGGAGATGCATGATCTTCCTCCTCACAACGAAGCATACATTTGAGTGCCTCTAGACCCCAACACCTTCGTTGCAAAGCCATATATATATTGGAATGACTTTGCAAATTTGACGATGTGGGACAAGTTATTTCATTTACACTAGGAATTCCAACAATTCATTTTTATGTTTGTGTCCATTCAAATTTGCTAGTAATATTAGCATCAATTTTATCATCTAATATAATTACTCATCGAAAAGATTTTCAAAATGGGAATTATAAATCTAAAATTCAAACTTAAAATTGAAAGTGGTATCAAATTATGAATGTTTGGGTTCAAATGATTCATATTTTAAGCTTTTATACGATTGTATGCTAAACTTTCTATTCTATATGATTTATCAAATAACATTTAATATATGGTATGTAAAAGCGTTGATTCTTTTTTCATGGATAGAATGTATGTCTTTTCAGTCAGACTTTAAGGTTTAAACTTCTGCATCATAATATAGAAGTTATTTCTCTCTCTGGTGTTATCTTTATTTAGTTTACAAAACAGTGAAATATGAATTGTAGTGTCAGAATATATTTATAAAGCAAAATAGTTGCAATGCAAATATTTGCAGTCGCACTACAAATGTTTACACCATGCAACATCTGTTGTGCAACACAGCATAATTGCAACTTTTTGGTACTGCACTGCAAATATACGCAAGCACTTATAGTTCAAGATGTCTGAGTGTCGTGTAATAACATGTATTTGGAAAGGAAAAAAAACCTGAGAGCAAATATCTGTGGGGAAATATTTGTTGTGGACACTGAAAACCGACGAACTCTGCCATATTCCAATAATATTAGATCTGTCAATTTTTCTCTTATTTAACATGGATTTAATGATTTTTCTCATTCGTGATTCTAATTGAGTTATTTATCTGAATTTGACAATCGAAAAGATTCAATTTGAGATGATATTAAATCGAGATAAAACTCAGCTGGAGTAACTCAGCAGCATATATATAGCCTTAGCTGTGTGCTTGAACAAATGATTTTATTTGCTGAAATCCAAATCATACATAATTAAAATTAAACACACTCAAAAACTGTAAACAGAAGCAACCCAAATTTATTAGCTAGATAAGATCACAGAGCTTATTCAACCGACTACAAAAAGCAAGAAACACGAGAATTCATCATGGTTGATCTCTCTTCTGCATGACTTCACCAGGGATCAAAGGGTTGCCGCCGTACATCGGTTCCAAACCTCCTGGTGCGTACGGGCTTGATCCAATATTTGGTTTTCTAAGCCCGATGTTAATTCCAAGTAGTGGGATGTTCAATCCCAGACCTGTCTCAGATGCCAAACCCGTACCTGAGCCGGTACCCGAACCCAAAGCTGAACCTAAGACAGGTCCTCTGGGGATTCCAGGAAACGTCTGGGGTTCGTACCTTGGTTCTTGCTCTGCTTTCAGTGTTTTCCTGCCTTCAAGGGAAACAACTGCAGTTGCAAGAATGACAGTTAGAACCATCAGAGTCTTGGTGTACTTATCCATGATGATGTAAATAAACTCCCCTTGTTATATCTTTGTCTGTGGGTTCATCTCAATTTATAGCATGATAAATTATTGGTTGTTGCAGTAATACAAGAGGTGTAGTTGTGTTTGCACCAATTGACAGGATGAGGATTCTTATGACTCTATTAAAGATGGCAGGATTTTACATGTGACTGCAGTTGTTTGCTTGTTAAAGTGAATTGTCAAATTGGTTAGCTGTTGGGGTTGAGCCAATTTTCGCTGGTTGTTGGGTAGAAAATTTGGATATTTTCATTATGCCAAGGTAAAAAGATGAAAGTTTTGTACAATGACAAAAGAATTTTCATATAGTTTTTTATATTTTGCAAAATAGATTTTTTTGCTGACTACATCGTTATGCGGTAAAATTTAATAGGTGAAACTAGGAGAACATGAAGATTTGGATGATTTGGCCTCGTCATGGTACTAGAGACGACGAAGCCAGTATTTTATTATAACCTGGGCTAAGTAAAAGAGATAAAAAGAAATAAAGCTAAATAATATCAAAAACTGCAACAAGTCGTTTTTAATATGTATTAGGGAAAGCTTACAAAAACACGAGGTATTCATGTATATCTCATGCATGACTTAGATATATACAAAAGTAGATATGCTAATCAAGACAAGTTGGACTCTACGCTCTTTACGTGAATTAAAATCAGAAACTACCGAATCCAAATCAATACCTTCAGCAAGTTTCCTTTCTATGTTGATAATCATGCAATCCTCAAGAAAATCATCATCCATTTTGTTACATAGTAGTTTTGACATTTTCCATACCTGAAAAAGTTCGCTCCGTCTTTGCCGTCGAAACCGGAAGAGTTAAAATAAGATGAATCAATCGATCAACCAAATAATAAATATCTATCATTCTTGTCTCAAATAATTGTCTACACAACTCAGAGATAATTGATAGATTTTAGAAACTTAGATGAGATGGAATATCAAGCTGATAATATTGTAGTTGACACCTTAATATATGTATCTCTGGGAATGTGAAATCTTATTGATAATACTTCTCCGCTAGAGTGCAAATTTCATCAATTTTTAAAGATCTATAAGCATTTCTTGGACCTAAAGCAGTGTTGAGGATCAGTAGTTCCGTTGCTCCTTCAGAGAATCTAGTGTTCAACTCAACTATTTGAAAATCAACAGCAGCATTAAAGATGTCAATATTAAAATGATGGAGAACGTTAATATCATCATGTTGTTGACAAAAGCGAAATGTGCCCACTTTGTAAGATATTCATATCGGATATGTCAATGAAACATTTATTACGAATTTTTTCCAAGCAAGCCAACCTTTATCTCTTAGCTTTTGAAAGAGTGTTTTTGTAGTGGACAAGATTCAGAACATTTACAATATCTTTTGCTTTTAGTTGAAGAGATTACAAAGCACATCCGTGATACTTAATATCTCATTTAACAAATGAAGAATGAAAACAAACTCAAATTAAGTCAATGAAACCAATGCTACTTGCCGATACTCTACGGTTTTTGTCCCATCGACACTTGAAATCGAATGAACACATTCCTGCAGTCCCGCAACGAAAATATGCCATTTTGGACAACGATTTCATTATCATAGACTCTATGATAGTGGGTAAAATCTGGTAGGCAGTTCCATCGTGTGCCGGCGCTCGTTTTCCAACACGAGCGGACTATTAACACAGAGTACTTCCTTACACCGTGCTAGGGACACATGATACACACTGCATAGACCGACACATTGCAATGCCCTTACCGATGTACGAGACTAGATTGGTCAAAAGACATCGACATACGTTGGGTCCACTACGTCAGCTGCATGAGTTCTATTCAAAATAAGACACCAAAATAAATCATACCTAACCATGCTCGTTCTCAAGTTTTCAGTATTAAGATGGCTGACCGTTGTTGATCTTTTCATTTTCTATTGACGTTCGCCCTTCTTTTCTTAATTTACTCATCCAGAAGCTGGCTCGTCATCTACCAAGCTACTTCTTCAACTCCGGTTAGGCGTTCTATCACCCAATAACAACTTTATATTGCTTCACTTGTGGGATCTTAAGGCCCTATCGCTACCAACGCTGAGCAAGCTGGTATAATTATCCTTGATAATCCATCGGATTCTTTACCTTTAAGGCTAACAACCGTGAGCTTGCGTGGGATCCATGAAAGGCAAGGAATTCTAAAGATAAGGCGCTTCTTCTACTGCCTAATTAACAAGTTCATATTCCTCTAGATGATTAAATTGCTTGTAGCCGATACATGTGCTTATTCGTGGCCGTCTCTCCTTTCAACAACTTCTTGAGATACATTCTGCAGATGTTGAGATACGCTCTATCTCTACTCCTTCCCAACAATTTTGCCACTTTGAATTTCATCTTCACGATCTTTTAAATGCACCTAGGTAGGTCATCAACTTTTAAAGAGATTTGCTTCTTATTATATTTCAAGAAGGAATTCGACCACCCTTCACTCTTGTTTTTCAAGTCTATCAACAGATGAAAAGTCATGGAGGAGTTTGAGAATAAAAGAACCTACTTTAAAGAAATATACTCTGCACAAGCTTTCATCCAACAACTTTGTCTTACTTAAGCTTACTTCATCTATGTTTCTAATCTTCCTTTACACTTCTCAGAGATATTGCTCCAAGGATCGTGAATCATGTCTATAAATATACCATGCAATTTTTTAAAGGAATCGACGTAGAACAGGGCCGCACTTGATTTCTTCTTGTCAATGCTAGGATGCACTAGTACCAGATGCTCTACAATGGCAGGAGCCTCCAGCCCAAGCCAACCCCACCCCGAGCTGCTTAAGCTGTAAATGACCCTTCAGCTCTTCAAAGGGTCTTTTTAGACTTCGAGGAAGTTCCAAGTTTCGAGGAAGGATGTAACACCCCGGAAATTTAATAGAAATGCAGAATGGAAATTTAATTAGAAAATTAAATTAAGCAAAAACAAGGACCTAACAGTAAATTTCCATACTTTCGAATTTGTCAACGAAACTTGCACTGTTCAATTCGTAGCGATTTTCCAGATGATTTTCACATATAACTAGTCATAATCCAAGTTAGTATGATAGAGTTACGAGTGACAGAACGATAATGAAAAATAAAAATATAAAAATTCAACATGTTCAGGTCCACCCAAGTAGGGCCAAGGTCGATTGGTAGCGGTTGACCTAATCCTAGAAGCGGTCGACCCGAAACGTTGTTTGTCAGGAGATTTTTGATGTAGTGTAACAAATAGGATTTTCGACCCTTAAAAATTGACACTAATATGTTCACTTTATTGCTTGTCGAGCAATCGAATGCAGGAAACCTGATTGTTAGGGGAAAAGAAGAAGAAAGAAAGAAGAAAACTAAACAACATAGAATCTCATAGCAGAACAAATAATCTATAATATACAACAAATCTTTACATAAAGAAAAAATATAATATACATATACCAATCAGAGTTGTAACATCCCGCCTTTTCGCACGATTTAAACCGACACACGTGCCAATTCAAACCATACGGAAGGGCGGATTGTTATGGGGTAAATAAGAAAACAGAGAAGAAATAAAACAAAATAAAATCTCACAGCGGAAGGATAAAATATAATAATAAAATATACAGTTTATAAAACTGTTTACAAAACATTTGATTCTTCTTTATACAATTAAATATCAGAGTTCACATACCAATAATATCAATGCAGCGGAATACAGTGTGAGTGTAGTGCAATACTATAAATAATAATAATACAAATCTTCGTCTTCGTCCTCCAGATCTAAATCTTCAAATCCTGAAACGCTCGGACTGACCCGAGCGAATTTGAAAAGACAAAAACACTCGAGTCAGAACTAAAAGATCTTATGTAAGTTAAATGTACAGAAATAAATATGAGTGCAGTAACTCAAGAGATGCTCGGGATTTACATCTCCTAAGGATCCGTTAAACTATTTACTATATAGTATATTGCGCTATTATAGTAGTGTCTATTCATAAAATAAACTTACTTTTAAATAGCGTTAAGGGGTTACCCATATAGCCCTTAACACAGAATATATTCCCATAGTCTATACAGTACTGTAATCTCCCCCGTACTGGGCGTCGTCAGAGGGCACTCCATAGGTATGGTACAAAACCAAAATCGTATAAGGCGCGCTAGGGTAGGTGACACGGCACAACTAGGCAATGCCAGGGTAGATATACCAATTGCTACTCGGGCTGATGGTAACGCATAGCCGCATCTACCGCCCACCTCGAACTAACACCCCCAAATCAAAGAAATCAATAGTGGCCACCGAATCAATCCAAAGTCAGAGTATAGTATCGAAGGAGTGCGTTCGATCAGAGGAATGACCTCATTGGCCCGAGAATCGCTCCTGTTTTAGCCATCTTATGCCAACTCACGGGAGTTGGGTCCACGTATTTACCTTACAGGAAACGTCGCCACCATCCTACTTCATTCTGGAATCTCCACTGCGTACACGGTTAGTCAAAGTGGTTTTCGGTATCGACAGAGAGTATGTCCATATCCGATCCCGGTCTCTTTGCTAACCCATCGTTATTATAACACCGCGGTCATTTAAAAATAGTTTATACTTTAAACCAGAATAAATTTTCCATTTCAAACTATGAATACGATATCATCTTAAAACCCAAACAAAATGATTTCATTTTATCCAAATATAATTCCTTTCCAAAACCATACTGCTTTAAAATTTATAATATCTGGAAACCCAATATTTGAATTATACTTTCAACATACTATTTCGAAATTCATAATTTTAAAACCATAACTTCTAAAACTTAAATGGTTTGGATATTCAATGGTATATAGAATAAATGGTTTAACTTTAAGGTTACTTTGTAAAGAAATTATTTCCAGGGCTTTACAAATATACTCCTTTATTTAAAGTCTAAACCAAATTTAAATATCACTTTCAAGGTCCAAAACCACTTCAATTTCTATTTATATATATATATATATATATATCCATTTGGAGTATTAATATTTCAAAACTAAAGTTGGAATTTATTCTTTCAACAAATTAAATGTCCTATTATTTAGTTTGAATATTTACATAAAATCTGTACATGAAACTCCAATTTCTAGAAATTAAATATTTTCTTCAATTTAATTTATACTAAAATATTCATTTTAAGTAAATCTTGGAAAATCCATTTATAAATATCATACCTTAAAATTTCCAAGCTTAAACATATAAGATAAATTACCAAATTCCATTTTCTCAAATTTTTATCATTTTTATTCAACAGGTTTATACACAGCTTAAATTTAAAATTTTTAACTTCATATGTATATATATATCGAAGAATAATATTTTATAAAATATCAAAATTAAATTTTTTACAAACCGTATCCTATCCAAACCATAGAAATCACCTTTAAAATAATTTATATATAGACCACGGTGCCTGTATATAATTTTCTATCCTATGGTCAAGTGATACGGATATTTATCATTTCAATCCGCAATTTAAAATAAAATTTTGCGGTTGTATATCATTTCAAACCACAATCCCGAATGAAATGAAATATGCATGATAACTTGCAGTTTAAATGATATAAAATAAAAACATCCATTCATCCACATCATCCACCATCCAAATCACAATCATCATCCAAAATAAAACAATATCAATATATATCTGATAATATATGCAGGTAATAACTGGCAGTTATGTTCAAAATAATTTAACAACTATTAAACTAACAGTTTATATTCAGTAATAAATTTTATAACTGTTAACTAGCAGTTTATAGGCGAATAAATAAATTCTAACTGTCAATTAATATGCAATACATAAACTAAATTAACAATTAAATTAAATAAATGCGAATTAACAGATATGTTGAATAAAACATGCCAAACATTCATAAATAAATTCCTACTCATATCTAAAATAAATTTAACAAACATAAAAACTTTTAGAAGTTGTGAGTGGGTTAAAGCACTCACCTTTGGGATTTAAATTGAATTAAAAATCCAATTTAAACCCAAAATTTTGACGGTCAACAAATCTGTCCAAACCAGCGTCAACAGGTCCGGATTTTAATTATGATCCTAACAAAAAAAGATTTGCGTAAATCGAAGTCCGTATGCGAAAGTTATACGATAAAACGTGCTTGAAACTCAAAATAAAATAAAAACTAAATAAACCTGCC
The DNA here is from genome assembly GCA_030765085.1 of Allium cepa. Classification (NCBI taxonomy): domain Eukaryota; kingdom Viridiplantae; phylum Streptophyta; class Magnoliopsida; order Asparagales; family Amaryllidaceae; genus Allium; species Allium cepa. The sequence goes on along the minus strand of CM060944.1, from coordinate 307,972,733 downwards.
TCACAAGAAACATTGCCACGTCATCAAAGAAATTTCACGCGCCCAGCAACTGCCTTCTCCCATTCGAACGCACGCAACATAACATCGAACCCAAAACACCACCGTTTGACCTAACTTTGACCGAAGATTTCCTCCTCCCTGGACCCACGTGCGCCCTGCCGTCGCCACCCTGGAACCTCCTTCTCCACCTCTACCGAGCGCGCCACCTCCGGCCGTCCCAGGTGCCGCGCACCACCGTGCCAAACTAGGGTTTTCGAAACCCTAAACCGAGGTTAGCCATCAACCCAACCGTTGATTCACCGCAAAACTTACATGGATCGCCTCCCCTTCGTCCCCTCTGCAAAACCTAGAAACGAAATTGCGATCAGACGAACTTTGATGCGACGCTGATGAACGGCCGTAACTGATTGGCTCAGATCTGGACACATAGAAACTCGAATCGAAAAACGGACCGCAGATCTGAGTTGCGCTTGCCAAAATCTTCAACATATATTTTTTTTCCAGAATTTTTAGAGGAGTTTGAAATTTCATTTTGTTTTTGAATTGATTGGATCTAGGGTTTGCACCCATTGAAGAAGAAGAGGAGCTTGAAGAAAGTATACGCGCAGATGAAATGAAATTAGGCGGAGGCTAGGGCTTGTAGCTAGGTTTATATAGAGGGGTTAGAGAAGAGTAGATAGACCGTAGAATGAACGTGCGGAACAAACTATGGCCCAAAAAGCCCGCTATGCCTCTGGAACCGAATTTGTTAAATCTATATATCCAAATAGGTAATTTAAAATATTCTGAACGCGATGGAAAAAGTTCCACGTCCTAATTCGATCGTATGAAGAAGTTATGTTGAAAACAAAATTTCCAAATTGATTTCAAATTGATTTTAATTAAATCGATTTCAAGGCGTTTCGCGTCCGTACGATCAAACAACAGGTCCGATCGATACGAAACTTGAAATCCTACAATAATTCACCGATACGGATCCGATGAAACTGGTTTCGTCGAAATCCGAGTCCGTGGCAAAAATGGCTATTTTTATATTCAATAAATAAATTAAAATAAATTATAAAATCCAATTTTTATATCTAAATTCAAAATTGACCAAATTTTATCGCTTATATATTTCCTAATCAATTCCAATGATTTAACAAGATTAGATGTGAATTAAAAGTTGACAAAATATCAATTGCAGCGTTCATTTCTGCACTTTCTTATATTTAGAAATTATAAATTAAATTCTCAAAACCCATTTATTAAAATTTTCAACTTTTATATTCCCATCTTTTATCCAAAATAAGGATGCCACTAACATAAGTTCATGATTTCTTTTAATATCCCTAAATTCCATTTTAATTTCAATAACGTAATATTTAATGTTTTATTTGCAATAAATATCATTTTTGAATTTTGATACTTCAATTGCATTTATAAATCTTGCTTTCTAAAGTCTATATCAACAAATGGTGCAATTAAAAATAGAATTAGTATTAACTTCATCTTATAGAATTAACTATTTCAATTTCAAAAAAAATCTACGCTAACTGCACAATTTTAAATCAATAAATTAAAATTGGGTCTACATTAAATATTATAAATTATAAATTGGAACCTCAATAAATTCATTTATTGATTTAAAAATCTTTCTATTCAGTAAATAGATATTTATGGGTATAAATAACATTGAATTATAATATATCTCATTAGTGCATGCTTCATTTCTTATAAATTCCCTTTTATTAACTAGAACACATTAACTAAACAAAATAAATAAGATTAGATTTATTCCAACCTATCCCATTCTTAACTTAATATACTCAATAACGGTTAACTTAAAAATTTGTTACTTTTTTTATATCAAATTCACTTACAACATCAATACAACAATGTTGCCATAGATTTAGATTCAATTAAATAAATTAGATGAAAGGTAAAACTTTGTAATTATCCCAAATGCCAAATATATTTATGCATTAATTACTACTTATTATTATGAATTCATTTATTAATTTATTAGCTGCCTTTGTCATCTTATTTCCTATTTACTACCAAACTTCCTATTTAGTTATAGTTTCAACCATGTCCACAAATTTACTATTTATATCCTTAATTAATATATTACTATTTTAAGTACGTTTATTATTGACAACATTCATTAATTTACTTATCTACACTTATTGCATTGGTTTTATACAATCGCCATTTACTTTACATTTCATTACTATTTAATATATATATTTATTCCTAAATCAATTCGATATTCATTCTTCTTTCCTCCTATTTGATAAATAACCTAGTATACATTTTACATATATACATTTCATTTCATTCATTTATGGGCATTGCATTGAAATTTATTTATTAACTAATATCAACGTTATTATCATAAATCTAAATTGGATTCCCAATTTTATTCAATACCCTGAACAAATAACCTATATATTAATCAAATCCCTACATTTGTATTTCTCATATTCCATAAAAATCAAATCATAACATTTAAATGATTTTATTAAATTGGAATCTCATTCAAGTCGTAATCTATTAACTGGAACTAATATGATTCCTTAATTTATTCCCATTTACCATTTAAAATCTTTCATTGCATTAAAACCATTTAACATTTTCATAAATTTCTCATATTAAATTCCATATCCAGGTGAGAATCCTTTTTCTGCTTAATTCATTTGGATTTCATTCTAAATTAAATTATCTAAACTTATTAAATTAACGAAAATTTACGGGTCGTTACAAGAGTACAACAACCTATTTCAGCTTGGACAATTATAACAGCCTATCTTTACAATTTTTGATAAATACAACCAACAGACAACACATCGGAACACAAAGAAATACGTAGATATGTCTTGAACCTCAAGCTCGTCTCTTGAGCTCCAATGCATCCAAAGCAATATGTAAATATGCTCGGTCTTGACATGAGCATTGAAAGAAGAGAACGTCCGGATCAATTTAGTAAACCAGCATGAGAAACACACAACCAAATGAAATTTAATGTTTATTAAAAATCTTCCAAATAAAGGTATCTCGTAAGACCATGCCGTACATAAAAATGGATGAGTTTTTACCATACGACAACCAAAACATTTTCTATAGAAAATCCATTGATTTTCTAATAATGTTTAGGGGTCAAAGTAAAATATGAATATAGCTGAAATGCTTGCATCTCACATTCAATATAGTTGCACAACTAAGTTCATACGACGCTTATTGGAGAATGGATTCCATATAATGACTAGGCTAATGGGGTATCGCCCGTCACGGTGCATCTCTAGATAAAATAATGCCGAGGACCTCGCCGGGATCTCCTGCCAACACAGAACCAGCTAACACAGAACCAGATTGTACTGAATACGACCACTTCTTGGTTAATGAACCTGAAACATACAATGAGAGATAATATCAACTCTAGATAAGGATGATTATACCCTAATGGGAGCAACCCACCTAGCCCTGCTATATCTCTTATGTTTTAGTCATTCCTAGTTGATAAGGCTTGAGGCTACGTTTTACCTTTTATATAGCACTTTCCACTTGGAATGCTAACATTACCCTCCAAGCAATAATGCAATGCTAGCATTCATCCTTACAAGTTGCCCAAGAGATAGACAAACAGAAGGCACTACTTTTGCAACATTCATTTTGGAATCACCTTCAGGATTAGTAGTAAGCAGCCCTTGCACTTCAAAGAGCTCCGTCTTCAGACATCATCAACTTTGAGATGTCTTCACTTCGAAATGCATTTGTTGGTTCAAAGTGGTTTTCGGATAGTATATCCGATCCCGGTCTCTTCGAAACAACATTCGATAGTTTTCGGTTGACTTAATCCTTATTCTCTTGGAAATATGTATTCAAGTCCTCACCGGGGAACTTGAATTTACGATCATACTTCCTAAGTCAAAATTGGTCAGATTTGATAGCTTGTTATTTAACTATCAATAAACACACATTCAATTTCAGGGATCACAAAGGGAAAACCAACATTAGTTAAACATATAAGTAACCTTTAGCCTCTTTAATTAGTCTTTTCATTAATTAAATTTATCTTGTAAATACTTGTGTCAAAATACTTTTGCAAAGATATATTCACAAATCCCTAAGAAAGAAGTTCTTAAGGAATGTCATCGATCCAAATTTACGATTCATTTTGGAGGAAGCAAGATGTATCAAGATATGAAGAGGAGCTTCTACTGGGATGGTATGAAGATGGATATTGGCTTGTGGGTTGGACAGTGTGCAAACTGTCAACAAGTTAAGGCCGAGCATCAGAAACCGAGTGGATTGCTTCAGCCTGTGGAGATACCAGTTTGGAAATGAGATTCGATATCCATGAATTTTATAGACAAGTTACCAAGGTAGAATAGAGGAAATGAAAGTATATAGGTCATAGTGGACATGCTGGCCAAGAGTGCCCTTTTCATTTCAGTTAAGTCAAACCAGGATGACACCTGTTTTAGCTAAGTTATTCATGAAGAACATAGTTAGACTGCATGGAATCCCTAGTAGTATAGTTAGTGATAGAGATGCTTTATTTACTAGTGAGTTCTTAAAGAGTCTGTAGGATGTGTTAGGTACCAAGCTTAAGATGAATATTGCGTATCACCCTCAGACGGTTGGGTAGACAGAAAGAGTCAATAAGGTACTCAAGGATTTATTGAGGGCTTATTGCTAGACTTTGGTGGATCTTGGAAAGCCCAGCTATACTTAGTGGAGTTTTCCTATAATAACAGTTATCGAGCGAGTATAGAAATTGCGCCTTTTGAAGCTTTATATGAAATGCCATGCAAATCACAAGCATGTTGGTTGGAGACTAGAGACAGATTAGTCTTGGGTCCAGAACTAGTTAAAAGGCAACAGAGAAGATTGAGTTAATCCAAGAAAGGATGAAGGAAGCTTAGTCTAGATAGAAGATTTACGCAGACAAGAGGCATAAAGATCTATAATTCTGAGTTGGAGATAGATTTTTCATTAAGGTATCACCGATGAGGGGTGTGGTATAATTCGGAAAGTCAGGAAACTGGCACTGAGATACGTTGGACCGTTCCAAATTATAGAGAGGATCGGAAAGCTCGCATACAGAATAGAGTTGCCGAGCAGTATGGAAGGAGTCCATAATGTGTTTCATGTGTCTCATCTTTGCAAGTATGTGCATGATTCAGAGATTGCTATTCCTCCGACAGGGTTGGAAGATTTGATAGTAGAACCGAATATGACTTTTGTTAGACAAACTGTTCGGGTTCTGGCGAGAGAAGAGGTTAAGAAATAAGACAGTCAAGTTGGTAAAGGTTCAGTGGGGCGACAATGAGAAGGACAATACTTAGGAGGCAGAAGACAGGGTTAGAGATACTTATCCTGATCTGTTGTAAGGGTATGTTCTATATTTGCTTTTATAGACTGTTGCTAGTCAGCTAGGCTAGTATGGTAGTTAGGAGCTGTTACAGATAATTGCTATGTTTAGTATTTAGTCCTTACTGAATTTCAAGGACGAAATTCTTCAAAGTGGGGAGCCTGTAACACCCCTAATTTTAATAACATTATTCAAGAGATTTAATTAATAAATTAAATAGAATAATGTAAAGATTAGAGTGATAAGGGAATTGAGAGTTGAAAACCAAATAGAGGCTGTACTTAATTAAATAAAAGTTAAAAGAATGAGTTTATAGAAATGGTTTCATAAGTTAACTAATAAAGAATAAGGCAAGGGTATTATGGGGAATAGCCATCCACCATAACCCTTATTCCCATTTTCACTCTACACATTCATAATTCCAAATTCCAAAACGTAAACCAATAAGCAAGCCGGCCATAACCTAGGGGTAGAAAACGAGAAAAATCAATTAAAAGCTAAGGAATCAAGCAAGGGGAATCAAGCAAGATCAAATCTCATGTTCCTTATCCTAAGCAAGGGAATAATAATCAAAACCATCTCATTTTTCGTTTTTAAAGAGCATTAGATTTCAGGTTTAAGTTTAAATCCATTATGATGATTTTTGATGATGATATGCTTGGATTACATGATATGTTATATTTAAACAAGTTTGTTTAACAAATGTTTTATTTGATTTTAAGCTAAAATCATTTATACTGGGTTTTGAATGCCATGAGGATTTAATATATTATATAAAACATTATTTTGGAGATGGGTTTAATTTTTCGTAATTATCCAAGCTATGGATAATTTATTATGAATTTTCAAAGGAGAATATTAATAATTTGATTTAGAAATTAATTTAGGTAATTATATAAAGGAATTTGGGTCTGAAATTATATATGTTAGATAACGTAATAAAAGTGAATATTTGATGATATTTGAGGATTTTTCCTAAGTAATTTACTATGTAAATTAATTTATCTAAGATGGAGGACTTAAAAGTCTTAATTGTTTAGTTAAAGGGAAGGGCTTCTTTGTTAATTATCTTTAATTAACTTTCGAATAAATTGTCAGTCTTTTAAAAAATATTTTGGTAAAGTTTATGGAAACCAATCATATTTTTACAAATAAGCAAGTTTGTTGGAAAGTATTACTTAAAAAGGCAATAAAAATAGTTTTTGCATAAGTTTATTGTTTTGCCACTTCCAGTAGCTACCTTTCGACCCTATACTTCCGCCTTAACCAAGTCGAAACCAATATACAAGGTATCAATGTGTTGACACGCAGTGGATTGGAGAATGGCGACAAGTATGGAGTCGAAACCAATGTTTGAAGGGGTCGAGACATTTGGTTCGCTTTCAGAAGAAATTCCGCTTACCTTACTTTTAAAAGGATGCTTTCGAAAGGGTTGGATTACTTCAATATAGCTTTCAAAGGGGTTGCTGCCTTCATGTTTTAAAAGGGTAGATTTCGAATGAGTTGCCACATTTATGTTTTAAAATAGAGCTTTTAAAAGGGTAGTTTGAACCTAGTCGAAACCATGGTGCTGTCTTTATGCCTTTCGAATGGATTGAAGTCATCAAGGATTTTGAAATATAGCTTTTGTTTTATAAATGTAATAAGCCACTTCCCAATGTTTTCGAAAGGGCTCCAGTAGCCATTTATACTAACGGTTTCAAAGGCAATGGCTTCGAAAGGTGTTTAGAAGCTATCCCTCCTAATTATTTACTTAAAAGTCTAATGCTTTCGAAATGATGGTTTCAAAGACATTTGGTTTTCCCCCAAACTCTTTTACTTGAAGATTATTGGTTTCAAAAGGTGTAATTTTGCTTATATTCACTATAACCTAAAAGATATGTTTAAGATTAAACCCAATGGTTTCGAAAGGGATACTTTCAAATGGTTTTAAAGCTATGCTTCTATGAGTTACTTTAATACTTTCGAAAGATATGTTTCGATGATTTCGAAAGGCCTGTACTTACTATTTTGAAAAGAAGATTTGAATGCTTTCGAAAAAGGTAATCTAATGGTTTCGAAAGTGAAGGTCTAAGGTTTCAAAAGCCTTAGTTCTCAAAACAAAGAATCCAATCTCAAATTTTAAAGGAAAACACATAACAATATAAAAGAGCTTTGAAATACCTTTTAATTTGGATTTTTTAAAGAAGCTTTCCTTGATAAAATAATAATAGGTTAAAGGGATTAACCATATTTCATGTGAAAATGATTTTATGGGCAGTAAACCATAAATATTGGTATTGTTATGTTATAGCATTTGCTTCTTCTATAACAAACTCACTGTATAGTGGAACCATAACTGTATTTTGGGGAGAAATGACAGAATAACCAGCTAGATTGACCCAGTAGTGAATATAAGTTGAGTTAACTCCTGTATGAGTAGAGTTGCATCTCGAAGGTCAGGTAGACCAAAACATAGGATGCCCAAAGACTGAAGTTGCATTTTAGACTGGTTCATAGTAAGCCCATGAAAACTAGATTTGGAAAGTGTTATTGGCAGCGGCTAATAGGTTCGTAGTGATCCCATGAAAACTATATCCGAATAGAGTTATTGACAGAAGTCAATAAGTTCATAGTGCACCCATGAAAATTATGATTTGAAAAAAGTTAACGAAGATACCAATAGGTTCATGGAGATCCCATGAAAAAAACAAATAACCAATTGGCAGGGGCCAATAGGTTCTTAGTGATCCCATAAAAACTATGAGACCAAATGGATAGTACATAAGCTTTAAACGGGTTATCAGTCACCCCATGAAAACTAATAGGTTAATAGTGACCCTAGAAAATATAACTGAGATAGATAGTCAAATGAATGGGGATGAGAAGTCCAGAATATTTTGCTTGTTTGCATATCATCAAGATATTTTGAATTGCTATGTTTTAAATATTGTGGTTGCAGGTGCACAGTATACGATCATTATAAATTTTTGGGTAAGATACCAGTGGGGAAAAACCCGTTCCGCTAAGCGGCGTGGTCCCACTATATATCTAAATGGTTCGAGATGGTAGGTCATTATTCATACCAAACTTTATGTCTGACTCAAAGTTTATATTTTCCCCTTAAACTCTTGGATGCTCAATTAATTTTGAGTAGTTTGAGAATTGAGGTGTTCAGGTTCTCCTTTAAACGAATAAGCTTACGGAGACGTGTAGGAGGCAAGCTAGCTAGTAGGAGTTCTTTTCTATTTTGATTATGTTGTGTTTTGGTATAAAGGAAAAATCATTTAATTGCCTATGTTTAGACTCTGATCATCCAAGGGGCATCTTGATATGTCTCTCTTGGCGTATGTTGCAATAATTATATTTTCTCTGAATGTGGATCTCGAATCTGGGATTGTGTAACGAATTTGAAATGATTTGAAATGGAATGAGAAAGTTGTTTAATGAGTTTAATTTTTTTCCATATCTATGTGTTTTTGTTATATCAATGTATCTAACATTACCGTATTTGGTCACCGAGGAATAATAACTACAAATGACTACAGCATCGGTAGCCGTTAGTTTTGGTCCTCCAAGTGGGGGATGTTACAAGTTGGTATCAGAGCATAGGTTTATCAAAACATAAAAGGAATTTAAGCCTAAAAGGTTTTTCAAAACATAATCCAATGAATCAGAAAATAAGATCGGGATTTAGGTTAACACTATAGTAACATACTTATGTTTGATATATGTACAGATGTGTATAAGTACGTATTCATCTCTCTCTTAGATCGTTCTTCTATATCTTACTAAGGCTCGTATGTAGATTTACGAGAAAGGAAGATATGGAGGCAGGAAATGGAAGAGGAGATTTCGATGGAGGAAGCACCACAACAAACAGAAACCTTTGACCCACTAGGAGGAACCCTAGTCGATAGGCAAATGTTAATCAAAATGCAGATGCCAATGTAGGTGCTGGAATGTAACACCCTTAATTTTAGATAACGTTATTCAGGAGATTTAATTAGCTAAATTAAATAGAATAATGTAAAGATTAAATAGTTAATGGATTGAGATTTGAATAAATAAGGGGCAGCCTTTCCTAGTTAAGTAATGAATTAGATGGGTTTAAAATGAAATAGGAGAGGGAAATTAGATAAGGGGCAATATAGGAATAAGCTACATTCTTATACCCAAAACCCATCATACCACAACATTTCTCACGTTCATAGTCTAAAACACTAAACCTAGAGGCCAACCACCATTAAAGAAGAGTAAGGGGAAGAAAAGCTCAATCAAGAGGAAGTGCTTAATTAAAATTCAATCCAAGATCAAATCTCAACTCCTTAACAACAAAGCTAAAGGTGATAGTTACATCTCATATTTGATGTTTTCGGTTTCTACGATTAGACCCGAATGATTTTGCAAAGTATATTTGTAACAACCCTGGTTGGAGGTTACCGTAAATATTAAATTATATTATAATTTAATATTAGAATTAATTGAATTAATTGGAAGAAAATGATGAATTATATTGTTTATTTGGAAAAAACAATATAATATGAATAAATTTTGGGAGAACAATATAAAATAAGGTATGTGTCATGAAATAAAGCTTACATAAAAAAAATGAAGGACATGTGTCACAAGATTAAATAAAATAGTGACACATAACCCCATTAGGTGTCCATGTGTAGAAACATCTTAAGACACTTAAGTAAGCATGTGTCAACATTCTAAAGCTTGTGCAAAGAGAAGTAGACAAGTGTCCAAAACTAAAATTTACCAAACTAGCCTTGAAAATTACTATATAAATGGTGGAAATGTTCACTTATTTTTCTTTCTTTCACAAAATAAAAACAAAAGGAAGATAAAGTGAAAAAAAAAACTTGGAGAAAGCTAGGGAAAAAGAGTCAAGGCAAATACACAAGTTTAAGCAATCATAGGTCCGGCAAAGGCGAATTCGAGTTGAAAGCTTCCATCTTCAAGCCTAAATCATCATATTTTTGCTGCTAATAGGTAAGCTAAGGCTTATAGCAACTGTAAGTGAATAAATTTCAGCAGCAAATAATCTCTTGCTTGTAATATTCGGTTAAATATGTTGAATTTTACCTCTGTTCTATATTGACTGATGCTGAAAATGCCCTATCTTGTTTTGCTCATATTTAGCTCGTCCGGTGTCGGATTGATGCCACTCTTTTTTCAGATTGTAGAGGACTGATTATAGTTTGTTCATGTTAACTTTCATTGGGTTTTGAGTCCGTTTGGACCTTCTTAGTTGCTGTCAAAAATGAAAACCCGAGAGGGATTAAGCCCAGAATATCCTAGTGGCTGGTTAGTGTTTTCGCCATAACTTTTGTGTTACTTATTGGAATTTTGATTTCTTGGATGATCTAAAATCCTTGTGAAATATTCCAAAAATTTCATGTTTTCGGTTTTGACTGATTTAGAAGTCTACATGGTGGAAAATTGGCATTTTCATCGCTGTCCTGTGTTGACAGATAGCGCAAATAATTTCTTTCTTAGTAGTATTTCTATCATAACTTCTTCGTTACTGATCGGAATATCGAAATTTATGAAGTTTTGGAAATTGAGGAAAGAATGTGACAACTTTTATTTGTATCACTTTCTGTAATTCGTTGACTAAAATGTTGAAAAATCTCATGCAAACTCGCTGTCCTGTTGTTGTAGTGTATTCAGTGTTCTGTGCAAACCTGAGCTAGTATTTTGCGCATAACTTTTGCGTTTCTTATCCAAATCCTATAATTTTTGAAGTTTTGGAAACTGAATAAAGAATGTGACAACTTTTATTTGTATCTCTTTTTGTAATTCGTTGACTAAAATGTTGAAAAATCTCTTGCAAACTCGCCGTCCTGTTGTTGTAGTGTACTCAGTGTTTTGTGCAAACCTGAGCTAGTATTTTGCACATAACTTTCGCGTTTCTTATCCAAATCCAATAATTTTTGAAGTTTTGAAAACTGCTGATAAAATGTGAAAACCTTTATTTGTATCACTTCTTAAAATTTTGTGATTAAAGGGTCGAAATAGCTGATGCAAGATCGCTGTCCTGAGCACTTGCATGTAGCCTTGTGTGTTGTATTTGCTTTGGTTGATGAGTTTTCTGATGATGATTTTCTTTTCACTTGATTTGCGAATAGTTTGAGCTTAGATGATTAAACCATTCTAAAAATAAATCATATATGGTTGGGGATTTGAGGATTTGCTCTTATTTTCTAAGATTTTATAATTTATTAAAAACTCTGAAAATAAGCCGTTTTCTTTCTAAAATCTTTTCTATAAAATTGCTGGAAATTGTTTTAAAATCATGTTTTCTCGTGAAAAATATTATATGTATAATTTTACTTATTTTTACTATTTATATATATATATATATATATATATTTTCGAACGTATAAGAAAATAAATTAAACGATTTAGTAAATCCACGAGGAATGGGACTCGTGCATTCACTTAATCGGTTAATTATGGACTTGTACGATCGAAACGACATTGAGGAATCTTTTTGATTTCCTCCTTGGGATTTACCACTTTGTGGTCTGGGATAGAGTGTTATATTAGTCTTTTAGACTAATAACTTTAGTCTAATATTTCGTATTCGAGAGCATATACGACATGGGACTATCTTGGGAAAAACACTATTGCCGATGATATGAGGCAATTGTTTTATATGAGATTTTCTGAGATTTATGATTTTATGGAATTTTCCACTTGTCAATGAGATGAGACAGGTTAGATATTTTATGCCTTACGCCAATGACATGAGGCGATTCTTTGAGATTTTGATGCTTTTGTTAGTGTGACATCGACTAGCGGCTAGAAAACCGCTGAGTGAGGACGTGCGGTATGGGACGCACGTAACCACTTTTCGGGTTACTATCCGAGAGTTGTTGACACATTCTGGGAGAACTACCAGTACTTAGAGTCCCGATCGGGTTAAGTAATACTTGACTCGATCACTTTTGATGGCGGGGACTCAGCGGACAACGATTGGAGTGAGGTGCTCCAATCACTTTTGATGACGGGTGTTCGGGGAGAATATAGATGACGTCATAGACCGTATTAATTTGAGATGAGGATTCCGGTCGAGAGATGGATATGGTACCATGATGGTGAACAGTACTGGTAAATAGCACGTGCAACATGCTTTTGCATGTAATAATTGGCCAATATGAGATTTTTTTTATGAGTTATGATGATTTCCATTTCACCATTTTTGATGTGTTTACCTAGCCTTATAGATGTAAATAAGGCAAATATGATTACTTTGAGGATTTTGGTGATTTCGAATTTTATGGATTTATACTTGGGATTTATATACGACTTGAGAGATTATTTATTCATGGATAATGTTTGAATGTTTTCTCTTATACCATATACATGAATTCCTTCAGATTAACCCAAGTGTATGTATATGCAAACCACCATAGAGACATAGTGAAGTTACTTGATATCAACCCTAGATGTTCATACCCACTTATGTTATCCCGTTGCGAAGCTCTTCTCTTTACTTTATCGTATTCCTTTCTAACGATAAGATTCAGTTGCCTGACCCGTGTGTTTATCACTCGGGTCAGACCGAGTTGTTTCAGGTATCATCTATTGGACTTAGCTTGATGTTGATGTTGGATATCAGCTCTTCTTTCTCTTGAGTAGTTTTTGTTCTTTCGCATACTCTGATGTAGTTACATTTGATTCGATATTTATGGTGTGGTCGAGTACCACCTTTATTGTATTCATATTGTATTGTACTAAACATGTATCAGTGTATATGTATATATATGATGTTGGTTGCTGTTCTGTGATGTGATTTACATTCAGTTATTATATTTTGTTCTGATAGATCCGTTAACCACCTATAGTTTTGGATTAAGCATTTACTGGGTATGTCGATCCACTTGAGTTGAAAAAAAAAAATTTATATTACATTTATCGACGTATTCAATAGATGTTTAAGACAAAATTATAGATGGTCGCCCTTAACCAGCCCTATTCTCCGCTTTAGTAGACGGAATTACTTGTTAATTCTCTTTACTAAAGTGGGTCTCGGGGTGGGGCGTTACATCTTGGTATCAGAGCTGCGGTCAGAACAAAGTATAATAAACACAGAACAGTACGTATATCACAATACGTCGAAGTACAATACGAGTGAATCATTGTCCTTTATTCGAGCTTGTTTTCGAATCGAGCCTTGATTCGTTTTTGAGTTTTGGGATTATCGAGATGGAATATGTCTAGGAAAATATATATTGTATTCCGTAGTATTCCATAATTGAGTTTGATGTTATCTTATCTTATGAATAATCTTATTTGGGATTATTCTATTTTCAATTTTTTTTCCGATACGAGTGAGTTCGTATCGATGGAGATGATTGATTTCTTTGAGCATTCTTGTTGCATTCATTTGAGAGTTGTGAATCCTATTGAAGGGATCCACAATGATTGGCTCATTGTGGGAATTCTGAGATTTTTATTTGATGTTGCTTTTGTGAGTATTTGTTTGTTACTCGCAACCTTGAGATGTATCTGATTTGAGATGGACTAACTTATTTGGTGTTAAGCCCGATCCTTTTGTTGTTATAGGATCCTGTATATTTAGGTTTCCTATTTTATTGGGTTATTATTTCTATCACTTTGAAATGTTAATGATGATTTCGAAATTTCTATATTCGCTCTTGAATATTGAGATGTTGATGATATATCTCGAATTCCAATCAAGGTGACTTTGTTGAGTTTTGTAAGTCCATTTGGATTTGACATCCAATCGGGCAATCGAGTGTTGAGGTAACCTTATTTCTGGCTCTTAGCTCTTCGGTTATCCTTCCACGAGGATATCCACTAAGGAATGAGGTGAGTTTCTAGATGTTCGAGTTTGATTGAGTTTACCATTCAGTTTTTTTTTGAGTTATCCTTTTCATATACTCAATCAATGTTATTCTCTGTAGCATTACTTTGTTTGAAGTAATGATTTATTGTTTGTTTGCTTCGTCTCGTTCAAGAAGAATATCTTTCTTGTCTTATATCTTGATGATTTTTGGGGGTGGCTCGTGACATCGTAAGATTGACGAACGCTCTATCTCCTTCTGTTGGTTTCGAGAATCGAATATACTGCGAATATCTCTATGCATTCTCTTAATGTTCTTTGGTTTGAGTTTTGAAGCTACATAAATATGAGTTTTAAAGAGAAATTTGAGCTTTGAGATATTTTTTAAAAAAAAATAAATAAAAAAAATCAAAGAATATTTTGAGAATAAATTTAGATGAGTAGTAATTCTTTTATAGAAATAATTTGAGAGTGTTGGGTTGTCCATCGAGTAGTTAAGAGTTCTGGTCGGTACGCCTGATCAACATTATCGATAGGAATCTCCTAAATACTATGATGAGGCAATCAGACACGATGATTTGTGTTTTAAAAATTGAGATTTTGAAAATAATATTTTGAGATTATATATTAAATTTATTTTTGAATGGTAATTGCAACCAATAATTTTAGAGACGAGTAACTGAGTGGCGAGGCAGTTTTGATCGTTTGATCGACTCTGCAGCCAACAGATATATCTATTTATTAGAGATTCAATGGAGAGGCAATGCCATTTATTTATATATATATTTATTTTGAAATTATAAAGATGAGAATATGTGAGAAAATTATTGAGCTATACTTTATTTAAAGTATATTTTAAGATTTTAGAATTATATTATATACATTGGATGTTTTAAGAGAAGAGTTATAAGGGGATTTGAAGATCGTTTTAAACTATTTAAGTTGTTTAATAAAAAGACTAAAGAGAATTTAAACTCTTAATTTATTTTAAGGAATATTATTATGGATTTACAAAATCTTTTGAAAATTAATTTTGAAGTATGAGAAGAAATTTAGACTTTTGATTTGAGTTTTAAATTACTTACTAAGTAGTATAGTAAGGAGTTTGAAATTTTTAAATGTTAAAAATTGAGATTTAAAATTTAAAAGATGTTGGGATTTAAAAATTCTAAATATCTTGGATTGAAAAGTAATTTGAGCTTATATCCTTATTTCTTGAGTATATTCTATCCTTGAGTTAATATCAACGACATGCCTTATCGCGGTCGTTCGAGTTTGGTGGGCTTGCAAGAAGTCATTACGTGATTTATTCATCTTGTCTATTGCGTTTATCTCGTGGTGAGGATGTTCTTTTCCCATTATTATGCAGAAAATCTTATTGATGATATTCTTTATTGCTTAGAGTTTGGATTTAAGTGAGTTTGGTCCCGACTCTATTCATAGAGTTTTGTGAAATCAATCATTTTTGATTGATTAATTGTTGAGCATCTTATTGAGTTTTTTTTCGAAGATGGGATATCTTCGAAATTCTTTCAAGTTACTTGGAAAATTCGATGGTTTGCTAATCGCTATATAAGCATTTGATGGGCCATTGGATTAACCAAGGAAGTTTTTCCTTATTTCTCTCTACCATTCCATGTTGAGAATATGAATGGTTTGAGTTTCGAGCTTCTCTTTTATCCTCTGTCGATTGAATAAATTGTGTTGAATACAGATTTCCTCTAGAAATTGCGAGGACGCAATTTTTATAACAGGGGGAGTCTGTAACAACCCTGGTTGGAGGTTACCGTAAATATTAAATTATAATGAATATTATAATTTAATATTAGAATTAATTGAATTAATTGGAAGAAAATGATGAATTATATTGTTTGTTTGGAATAAACAATATAATATGAATAAATTTTGGGAGAACAATATAAAATAAGGTATGTGTCATGAAATAAAGCTTACATAAAAAAAAATGAAGGACATGTGTCACAAGATTAAATAAAATAGTGACACATAACCCCATTAGGTTTCCATGTGTAGAAACATCTTAAGACACCTAAGTAAGCATGTGTCAACATTCTAAAGCTTGTGCAAAGAGAAGTAGACAAGTGTCCAAAACTAAAATTTACCAAACTAGCCTTGAAAATTACTATATAAATGGTGGAAATATTCACTTATTTTTCTTTCTTTCACAAAATAAAAACAAAAGGAAGATAAAGTGAAAAAAAAAACTTGGAGAAAGCTAGGGAAAAAGAGTCAAGGCAAATACACAAGTTTAAGCAATCATAGGTCCGACAAAGGCGAATTCGAGTTGAAAGCTTCCATCTTCAAGCCTAAATCATCATATTTTTGCTGCTAATAGGTAAGCTAAGGCTTATAGCAACGTAAGTGAACAAATTTCAGCAGCAAATAATCTCTTGCTTGTAATATTTGGTTAAATATGTTGAATTTTACCTCTGTTCTATATTGATTGATGCTGAAAATGCCCTATCTTGTTTTGCTCATATCTGACTCGTACGGTGTCGGATTGATGCCACTCTTTTTTCAGATTGTAGAGGACTGATTATAGTTTGTTCATGTTAACTTTCATTGGGTTTTGAGTCCGTTTGGACCTTCTTAGTTGCTGTCAAAAATAAAAACCCGAGAGGGATTAAGCCTAGAATATCCTAGTGGCTGCTTAGTGTTTTCGCCATAACTTTTTTGTTACTTATCGGAATTTTGATTTCTTGGATGATCTGAAATACTTGTGAAATATTCCAAAAGTTTCTTTTTTTCGGTTTTGACTGATTTAGGAGTCTACATAGTGGAAAATTGGCATTTTCATCGCTGTCCTGTGTTGACAGACAGGGCAAATAATTTCTTTCATAGTAGTATTTCTATCATAACTTCTTCGTTACTGATCGGAATATCAAAATTTATGAAGTTTTGGAAACTGAAGAAAGAATGTGACAACTTTTATTTGTATCACTTTCTGTAATTCGTTGACTAAAATGTTGAAAAATCTCATGCAAACTCGCTGTCCTGTTGTTGTAGTGTATTCAGTGTTCTGTGCAAACCTAAGCTAGTATTTTGCGCATAACTTTTGCGTTTCTTATCCAAATCCAATAATTTTTGAAGCTTTGGAAACTGAATAAATAATGTGACAACTTTTATTTGTATCACTTTTTGTAATACGTTGACTAAAATGTTGAAAAATCTCTTGCAAACTCGCTGTCCTGTTGTTGTAGTGTACTCAGTGTTTTGTGCAAACCTGAGCTAGTATTTTGCACATAACTTTCGCGTTTCTTATCCAAATCCAATAATTTTTGAATTTTTGGAAACTGCTGATAAAATGTGAAAACCTTTATTTGTATCACTTCTTAAAATTTTGCGATTAAAGGGTCGAAATAGCTGATGCAAGATCGCTGTCCTGAGCACTTGCATGTAGCCTTGTGTGTTGTATTTGCTTTGGTTGATGAGTTTTCTGATGATGATTTTCTTTTCACTTGATTTGCGAATAGTTTGAGCTTAGATGATTAAACCATTCTAAAAATAAATCATATATGGTTGGGGATTTGAGGATTTGTTCTTATTTTCTAACATTTTATAATTTATTAAAAACTCTGAAAATAAGCCGTTTTCTCTCTAAAATCTTTTCTATAAAATTGCTGGAAATTGTTTTAAAATCATGTTTTCTCGTGAAAAATATTATATGTATAATTTGACTTATTTTTACTATATATATATATATATATTTTCGGACATATAGGAAAATAAATTAAACGATTTAGTAAATCCACGAGGAATGAGACTCGTGCATTCACTTAATCGGTTAATTATGGACTTGTACGATCGAAACGACATTAAGGAATCTTTTTGATTTCCTCCTTGGGATTTACCACTTTGTGGTCTGGGATAGAGTGTTATATTAGTCTTTTAGACTAATAACTTTAGTCTAATATTTCGTATTCGAGAGCATATACGACATGGGACTATCTTGGGAAAAACACTATTGCCGATGATATGAGGCAATTGTTTTATATGATATTTTCTGAGATTTATGATTTTATGGAATTTTCCACTTGTCAATGAGATGAGACAGGTTAGATATTTTATGCCTTACGCCAATGACATGAGGCGATTCTTTGAGATTTTGATGCTTTTGTTAGTGTGGCATCGACTAGCGGCTAGAAAACCGCTGAGTGAGGACGTGCGGTATGGGACGCACGTAACCACTTTTCGGGTTACTATCCGAGAGTTGTTGACACATTCTGGGAGAACTACCAGTACTTAGAGTCCCGATCGGGTTAAGTAATACTTGACTCGATCACTTTTGATGGCGGGGACTCAGCGGACACCGATTGGAGTGAGGTGCTCCAATCACTTTTGATGACGGGTGTTCGGGGAGAATATAGATGACGTCATAGACTGGATTAATTTGAGATGAGGATTCCGGTCGAGAGATGGATATGGTACCATGATGGTGAACAGTACTGGTAAATAGCACGTGCAACATGCTTTTGCATGTAATAATTGGCCAATATGAGATTTCTTTTATGAGTTATGATGATTTCCATTTCACCATTTTTGATGTGTTTACCTAGCCTTACAGATGTAAATAAGGCAAATATGATTACTTTGAGGATTTTGGTGATTTCGAATTTTATTGATTTATACTTGGGATTTATATACGACTTGAGAGATTATTTATTCATGGATAATGTTTGAATGTTTTCCCTTATACCATATACATGAATTCCTTCAGATTAACCCAAGTGTATGTATATGCAAACCACCATAGATACATAGTGAAGTTACTTGATATCAACCCTAGATGTTCATACCTACTTATGTTATCCCGTTGCGAAGCTCTTCTCTTTACCTTATCGTATTCCTTTCTAACGATAAGATTCAGTTGCCTGACCCGTGTGTTTATCACTCGGGTCAGACCGAGTTGTTTCAGGTATCATCTATTGGACTTAGCTTGATGTTGATGTTGGATATCAGCTCTTCTTTCTCTTGAGTACTTTTTGTTCTTCCGCATACTCTGATGTAGTTACATTTGATTCGATATTTATGGTGTGGTCGAGTACCACCTTTATTGTATTCATATTGTATTATACTAAACATGTATCAGTGTATATGTATATATATGATGTTGGTTACTATTCTGTGATGTGATTTACATTCAGTTATTATATTTTGTTCTGATAGATCCATTAACCACCTATAGTTTTGGATTAAGCATTTACTGGGTATGTCGATCCACTTGAGTTGAAAAAAAAAATTTATATTACATTTATCGACGTATTCAATAGATGTTTAAGACAAAATTATAGATGGTCGCCCTTAACCAGCCCTATTCTCCGCTTTAGTAGACGGAATTACTTGTTAATTCTCTTTACTAAAGTGGGTCTCGGGGTGGGGCGTTACAATATTACCATGTTTTGAATGATAATTAGATATATGTGCTTTTTGATGAATTATGCTTATTCATATTAACTTTATGACATGTTTGGATTGAAAACCTATCAAATGACATCTAAATGCCTTGCGATTTTAGTACATGGTCAGAAATGATATTTTAGATATTAGTTTCAAGTTTTATAATTTTATGAAGTAATGTGGATTTATTATTAATTTTCTAGTGAGGAAAATAGATATTTGGGTTTAAAATTAATTACGACAATTATGTATATGTTTTGGGTTAGGAATTCAAATATGTTAGAAAACATATTAATAGTGATTTATGAGAATTTTTATAGAATTTTTCTAAGTGTTTTATTAAATATATAAAATTATTCAATGTATAGGACTTAAATGTTTTATATATTTATAAAAGGAGAATGAGCTATTTGCAAATGAACTAAACGTTAATCTCTATAATTCGGCAGTACCTTTCAGAAATGATTTTGAAAAGTTAAGATAACCAATTATAAGATGACAAATAAGCAGCTAAGTTGAAAAGAATTACCTTTTTAAGTGATAAATCAGATTTTATACGGTTTCGATGCTTCACCATCTTCGGTAGCCACCTTTCGACTTAGTACCTCCGCCTCCAACCTGATTAAAACCAATTCACATGTTATCAAAGACTTGATATGTAGATAAATGGACATCGGCGAAAGGTATAGGGTCGAAACAAGGGGTTCCGAACGGATCGAAATCTTTTATGGCTTTTAAATGGAAATGCGCCTGCTTTGCTTTTGAAAAGAATGGTTTCGAATAAGATAGCTTTCGATGTGGTCGATGGTTTTAAAGAAGGAATGCTCTCGAATGAGATTGTGCCTTTGTTTTAAAGTAAATGCTTTTGATAGGGTCAAAACCATTGATGCCACCATTTTCTTTTCGACCCAGATTGGTTTCAAAAGGGTCCCTTTGTTTTAAAAAATTAAAGCTGCTTATCCACTACTTTCGAAGGGATAGGTTCCGACACCATCCACTTCTTTAATTAGAAAATTGCTTTCGAAAGAATCGCTTTCGAATTAGTTCTTTTTAGACCCTTTTTGATATTACAAAATTTAAACCCAAAGGTTTCAAAAGAAATGGTTTTGAAGGTTTTCCACATGTTTTAACTTGAACCCAACGCTTTCGAAAGGTTTGTTTTAAATAGTATACTTTAATGCTTTCAAAAGGTGATTAGTAAAGGTTTCAAAAGGAATGTTTTCCAGTATTTTTGAAAGGCTTACCTTAGTTTAAAAGGAAGGTTTCCAGTGGTTTCGAAAGGCATATTTAAAGGATTTTAAAAGAGGATGTCTAAGTTTTATAGAGCTTTCAAGGAAGGTGTTTTCAATGTTTTTGAAAGGATTACTGTATATGGTTTCGAAAGTTATGTTTAGCCTTTAGGCCTAAGGTTATTAAGTAAAGTAGTTTACTTATATCAAAAGGGGTACTTTCAATTGTTTCGAAAGGGGTAATTTCATTGGTTTCGAATAAGATTGTTTAAAGGTTTTAAACAAAGGTTTCAAATGTTTTCATCAGCAATGTTTTGAGTAAAGCCCAAGCCATGGCAACGAGATTTGAGTAAAGCAAATAGTTTATTTTCCTTGTATAAGTATGATTTAAAGGGTTAAATCATTTTGAAAAGGTTTTTAAGGAAAATTTAAAGGGTAGTTAACCCCAAGTAAAATGACTCAGATATTTGTATACCAGATGATACTGGTACAGGGTTGCACCTTATACATTAGCTATTAGGCCCTAGCTAATTTAGTCCATAATTTCAGTGTGTAGGGCTTAGTCACAGGTAAGACTTAAATGATGGTTACACATCAAAAGGAATATATATGTACAAAGATAGGTTATTGGTCAGTCCGCAAAACCATTAGGATCAGGTGACCCTTGGAGAAGTAAACTAAGGACAGACTGTCTAGAAGTATGTCTAACAATTGTTAGATAATTTGTTAAATTTTTTTAGTAGGCCTGAGTCAGCCAAACGTTAGTAGTTAGCCAAACAAAACCACATTTTGTTCGAACAGCAGATCCACTTATTACCTGCTTTTGAGCATATATGATATTTGCTATTATTGATATAATCAGTTTGGTTCTAGGATTTTGATTTGCAAAAGATATATTTTAAAGGGATATTAGTGAGGGAAACCTATTTCGCTAAGCGGCGTGGTCTCACTTAATATCAGTAAATCGAGATGTAATAGTCTTATTTACACCAGGCTTTATGTATGACTCGAAGTTTATGTTTTTCCCCTTAAAATCTCGTAAAATTGATTTGAGTAGATTGAGAGTTTGGATTTACTGGTTTAGTAGGTGGACGAATAAAGCTTCCGGAGATGAGCAGGGGGCTAATGCTAGCTATATTTAGGAGTTGTTTCATTTTATTTCCGTTGTGTTGTATTAAGGTTGATATGGCTATTTAGTACTCTGATCAACCAAGGGGGCATCTTCATATGTCGCTCTTGGCGTATTTATATAATAATTATAGTTAATCTGAACCAGGGAAACGATATGGGATTATGTAATTGGATGTGAAACATGTTTTTGTGAAATGCAACCAAAAAAGTTGTTTTTGAATCCGTGCTTTGTTTCATATTCATGTGCTTTTGATATTATGGATACCATTAACATTACCGTATTTTGTCACTGGAATTTAATATTTTAGATGCGTATAGCATTTGTTGCGCTTAGCTTTGGGCCTCAATATATGGGATGTTACAACTTGATAAGAGCATAGGTTTATGAAAAACTTTAAAAATTAGAAGGATTTTTAAAAGCATAATCGTAAGGAATTATAGTAAGATTGGGGTATGAGATAACGTTATAGTAACGTACTTGTATTTGTTATACATAAGTATACGCTATATCTTTATTCTCCTATCTCCTTTAGGCTGTTCTTCTGTATCTTGCGAAGGCTCGAATGCAGATATGGATGCTAGAAGAGGAAGAGTTAATCTTGGGGAGGAAAGCACCACAACTAATGGAAATGCTACACCGAATACGAGAAGGAACCAAGGTCATGCACAAGCTGCAAATGTGGGTGCTGGAGTCCCACAAGTTGACATGGGAGCAATTTATCAGTTCTCTGTAACATGATGCAGGCGGGAATTGAAGCTGGAGTAGTTGGAGGAAATGCTAGAGGAGGGAACCAAGAAGCTCCAGTGGTGAATAACTATGCTATTCTAAGTAGAGATTTTGCTTGGCTGGGAGGAAAGCCATTTATTGGTACCGAAGACGCAATCGAAGTGGAGAACTGGTTACTTCATTGCGAAAGGATTTTCGTCGACTTAGGGCTCAATGATGAGTAGAAAAAAAGATTCGCTTCTAGACAGCTTCAAAGGGCAGCACTATTTTGGTGAAATAGTGTGAAAGTTGGAGTCAACGAGGAGAATATGAATTGGGCTGAGTTTAGGAGGAGGTTCGAGGAAAGGTTTATGTCAGAAATTGCTAAGTCCACTTTGCTTTGGAAGTTTTCCGAGTTGGAGCAGGGGGATACGACTGTGCTCGAGTATGCGACGAGGTTTGAGGAGCCAACGAGATGTGGCTATGCTACGATTGATACTGTGATTAAGAGGAATGATAAATTCTTCAGGGGTTTGAAGCCTGAGCTTGTTAATGCTATATTACTGCATATTAGCGACCCAAGTGATGTTTTAGTTGAGATGGTCTTGAGGAATGAAGAGATGCATGCTTTTCTTGAAAGAAATACGACCAAAGAAGCCCAAGGAGGGCAGATTCAGAAGAGAAAGTTTTTGTGATATCCCGGAATTTCAAACAATTTAAAATGTGATAATCTCCTTTATTTATTATTTAAAATTGGTAAAAAGGTTATTTCAAACAATAATAATAATGTGATGTTTATATATATAGATAAATAGATTTTAATAGACTTATTATTTTCAAGTTTAATAAATGTTGTTTAAATGTGTGTATATATATATTTATTTAAGTTGATTTTAAATTGATTTTTTTAAAATTTTAATTTGAATTTAAAATTTGGATTTAAATTTGAAATTTAAAGTATATATATCTTAACAATATGTTGGATATAAAAATATGTGAATAAGGTTTTTAGTAGAATAAGATTTATTTTATATTATTTTCCTAAAAGGAATTTTATTTATATAAATTTGGAAAGTATTTAATAAGTAAAAAAGTTTTATATTAACATTTAAAAATGAATTAAATATTTATATATGATTTTACTTAGGATATAATTAGTTTTTATTCTATTTTCTTTAAAGGTTTTATTTATATAAATTGAGAAAAGCATTATTAAATTAGAAATACTTATTAATTAGGAAATAAATATAAAAGCTTTTAAATCATTTTGAAAATTTATAAAACATACATAATTACAAGTGTTTAATTATAAAGGCTTATGATAACATGTGTAATGTGATTAATAATGGTAAATGACAAATGTTGTTGAATTGAACAAGTGTCGTAATTTTTTTATTTTCTTTAAATATTAATAAATCCTAAATTTAATACTATATAAACATTCATCTTCTTTCCTCATTTCGTTTTCTTATCTTCTCATTTTCAAAGCAAGAAACTCAACCTGTAAACTCTCTTTAAAACCAGAAATCTACAAGAATCAAAACCTGAAAACGTTCCTAAAAAAAAATAATAATAATCAAAAGCCTATAAACATTTCAACTCAAGTTCAAAACCCTGTAATCTTTTCAAAAGCCTGTAACAAATTATCCAAAAAAGTTTCATTTTAAAAATGCAACCTGAAGCAAATCAAAAGTCTTATAGTATTCAAGTTTCCAATAAAACAAGATCAAGTATTTCAGTTTTCAAGGGATTATAGATTTCAGTTTTCAAATCAAAGCATTCAAGATTTCAAATCCCAGTTTCAAGCTCTCTATCTTAAAAACAGGTGAGTAAACTTTTTATTTAAAAACTTTAAGTAAATAAATGTTTGTTGTTTGTGAAATTCTGAGATAAGTGATGCTTTGCATATGTATATACAAGTGTGAATTCCTGTGTATTTGCTTGTGTTTGAACTGTGCATGTCAGTTCTTCTCTAATTCATAAGTTATAGATTTGAAATTAAATCAAAATTCAATATCCTCTCCACCTGCTCTATGTTTAGTTCTAGTTTTCAAACAACTTTTATTTGTTTAAAAATAGATTAAGATTTATAATTACATTTAAGCAAATTAAATGTAATTATCTGGAAAAAACAGGAGAACAATAGAAAACTTAAGAAAAGGTTAAAATCCATCATCATGGATTACTGATTCATGTTTATAATTTGTATCTACTTTGAAAGTTAGGATTTTTAAAATAAAAATCACAATTTTTAGCATTGTAATGAGTGTGCATTTCGAGGATGACCGAAATTTGGTTTTTGAGCAATTGCTGATAGACGAAGGATCTAGGGTGGTCGGGAACTTGGCTAGAGGTGGTAGGGAAGTGGTCGAGGCTGGGAAAAATAGCGGGAAGGTGGATAATCCACCGTGGCGGTGGTGGTAGGTCGAACTAGGTTTTAACCCTAGTTTATGTTGAGGTCAGTTTTATGGTCACTGCATCGCCTCTGGGTGATCGAGTGGCTTGAGACTTTGGGAAATGGGAACGTGGAAGGTCGGCAAGGCATGGCTGGGGTTGCAGCGATTCTGGTGATCGGAGACGTGGATTCCAGGTAGTTTCTGGTGATGGTTTAGTTTCCAGGTTCGACTGCATTGCTCGATTTCGGATCGTGGCTTGGGCGAGTGGTTTGAGGATCGGGACATAGGACTGGGTGAAGGTCAATGTGCTGAAGGTGTCGTGGGTGGTCGGAGCTCTGGCGAGCTAGCGTGCATGTGCATAGGTTGTGGTTTGTGTTAGGTGATTGGGTAGGATATTTGCTATAAGGGAGACTTGGGTGAATGAGGGATGGACTCGAGTTTTGTCTCGTGCTCGTGAGTGAGATTTGTTTCAGGTTTTTAACTTTAAATTTTTTACGAGTTTTAAAAAAAGAAGAAGAAGGAAGTAGTTTTACTCGGGGCTTGACCATAGTGATCTTTGGGTTTGACCCGAAGCAATGGTCAACCATTTTAAAACAAGGCTTTTGAAATTTTAAAATAAATTTAGTTAAAACTTTCTTATATAAATTTCCTTTATATATAATAATTGTTTTCTTTAACATTTGATTAAGAAGTTTTGAAATTTGTTTAATTTAAATTTTGTGAAGTAAAATTTAAAGTTATTTTAAAACTTAAGTTAGAAATGAAATTTTAAGGGTTTTTATAAAAGAAGTTTTTACAATTAAATTGAAATTAGTTTTAAAACTATTACTTGATAATATTTTAAGTATTTAAAGGAAGTTATGATTTGGTTACTTTAATTTATCAAGATAAATGTTTATTTTATTTCAAAACTTAATTAAATGTTTAATTAAGGAAGTTAATTATAAAGGTAAAAATGTTGTAAATATGTAAATGATAATTAAATCATTAATGAAGATAATGATTATCCTAAGGTTAACTAAAGTTTCAATGGGTTGGGATTAATTAAGTTAATTAAGAAATTTAGGGTATAATTAATTAATTTAATTAATTAATGTTAAAGGATTAATTAAGAAATTAACTTAAGTATAATTAATTAATGTGATTAATTAATGATTTAGGATTTATAATTAATAATTAAGGGTTAAAAGTTAATTAATTAGAGGTTAATTAATTTGTAATTAAGGATTATTAATTAAGTAATTAGAGATTAATAAATTGGTAATTAAGAATTGATAAATTGGTAATTAAGAATTGATAAATTGGTAACTAATTATTAATTGATTTGTAATTAAGAAGAACTTAATTTGTAATTAAATTTTGTTAATTAATAATTAGGTTTTATTAATTAATAATTAAAGGATAATTAATCTGTAATTAAAGATTAATTAAGGATTGGTTAATTGTTAATTAAGGATTGATTAACTGGTAATTAAGGATTAATTAATTTGTAATTAAGTTTTGTTAAGTATTAATTAAGGTTTATTAATTAATAATTAATGGATAATTAATTATTTAATTAAAGATTAATTAATTGATTATAAAGTAATTAAGGATTAATTAATTTGTATCGACAGATATTAATTAATAATTAAGGTTTATTAATTAATAGTTAAAGGATAAATTAATCTATGATTAGAGATTAATTAATTGATGGATAAGGTAATTAAGGAGCGATTAATTAATTAAATGGATTGTAATTAATTAATGATTGATTAAGTAGGATTAGGTGATTAATTCTTAAGTAATTAATTTAATTTAAGTTAATTAAATTAATTATGATATGGATTAATAATTCCTGTTTGTGGATGATTGTTTGTAGAGTGTCTGAATTGGTTTGATATCTATTGGATGATATTCTATGATATTCTGTGATGTAATATTGGATAATCTGGGATAAATGTGTGATATTTATCTATGATGAATGCTGTGTGAATTCAATGTTTTTTAAATTGATTTAAATTGTTTAACTTTAAAACAACTTGACCTTTAGGAAATGTTTGGATTTCGGTGAGACCGGGATCGGATTTCAAATTTGGATATCCGAAAACCACATCGATCCAAGTTAAACGATAGGTCGTGACATCTCAAAGTGAAGATCGAGATGGAGTTTCAGAGTGCAAGGGTTATTTTCATTAACTTTGAGGGTGATTCCAAAATGAATGTAACGAGATAATGCCTTCGGTTTCGTTCGAACCCGGAATGAACTTGTATGAATGAATGCTATCAGACCATCGTCAATGGAGGACGATGAACATTCCAAGGTGTGTTCTTTTAAAGGTAATCATAGCCTCAAGCCTCATCAACTGGGAATGGCTAAAATAGGGGAGGTGCCGCAAGGCTAAGTGAGTTGGATAAGATTTCCCCTGTCTGGAGTCCCTTTTTATTGGGCTGTGTGGCGGTTGCTGGCTCCAACCGCGGGGTTGTCCTATTCGGGACTGTCCAGTAAGGGATGGTTCCGGCTTTGTGTTGCAGGGGATTGAAAGGGATCCTCGATACGTTGATTCGGGCCACGTACTATGACGGGCGGTACCCTAGTAGCCCTGCCATTGTATGGAAATCCAACTTCCAATAAGTGCTCTCGGACTTTATTGTATAACCATTTTTATGGCTAGTATGCTGGAATTTAATGAATGTAACAATTTTGGCTATGTAAATATTTATTTGAAAACCCTAGACCCTATTATAATATATCCCTATTTCTTGTCAAATGTTTTGGTTATCATAAGGGAAAAACTTGTCCGTATTTATTGGCGGAGAGTCTTACAAGATACCTTTTCTTTCAAAGGTTTTTCAAGTTAAACAACTTAACCGTTTACTCACACCAGATCCACGTCTGACCCGGAGTTTATTTCTATTTTCTTAAACTCTTGGGTACTCAAATTTTTATGAGTAGCCAAGTGATCAGGCTTTTGCTTGATGAATTTTGGAAGCTTGGAGCAGGAGTCCATACGTAGCTGTATCTATCTTTTTCCGCTGTGTTGAAGTCTTTGTCTATTGTATTTTGGAATGTAATGGATAGACATGCCTTTATAAATGTCTAATGTGGAAATGTTGTGTAATCTATATAACTCTGATGTAATGACTATGTGATAGTTATGTGATATATTATATTTTGTTCCGTTTCTACTGTGAGATTCTGATATTGTTAAGTTCTTTCTTCTATCTATTCTATTTCTACCTCTTTCTTTCTTATTGATGATGCATTTTTCTGTGGAATGAAAGGCGGTTCGTCACAGTTTTTCCACAAGAAAGGAGCTCAGAAGGGTGGAGCTGCTAAGAAAGGGAAGGCAGAAGTGGTCTTTTACAAGTGTGACAAGAAGGGACACTATGCCCATGAGTGCCAGACAGGCAAGGGAAATAAAGCTGCGGAAAAGAAAAAGGCGAGGTTTTTCAACTGCGATTAAGTTGGGAACTATAAGAACCAGTGCAAGGATGCTGCCAAGAATAGGAAAGACAAAAGTGTTTTCATTGGAACCAGCTACCTGGAGACCAACACTGTAGGAAAAAGGAAAAGCAGTGTTGGGAGGTACACTTTTGATTCATGGTATATCGGTTAGAATTCTGTTTAATACTAGTGCATCACATTCTTTTATATCTCATTATTTGGTAGATAAGCTTAACCTAGAACCCTCGTATTTAGCTACTTCTTTAAGGGTTGCAAATCCGATAGAAGGGTGTGCGACACTTACAATGAAGTGTGACCACCTAGAGTTTGATTTGTTAGGTCATACTATTATTTGCTGTTTGCATGTATTTGATTTTGTAGGGTTCAGAATTATTTCATGCATGGATTGGTTAAGTAAATAAAATTAGATATATTGCCATGATAGGAAAATATAGGTTAGATACTTTGACTGTGGTGATTGGAATTTATACTCCATAGAAATCCCTAGCTGTGAGGTGAATGCTTCCTTGGGTTTTGTGGAGGTAGACGACGAGTTGAATCAAGTTTTTGGTTAGACAATTCGCATATATCTTTGAACACGTAATGAGAATACCTCTAAAACGAGCTATTGAGTTTCACATAGATTTAGTACTTGAAGCGGAAGCAGTGAGTAAACTGCTAAGCAAGATGACACCTACCGAGATGAGGGAGCTAAAGGTGTAGTTGGTGGATTTGGAAGGCAAGAGTTTTATTAGATCAAGCAGTTCGTCTTAGGGAGAGGTTGTAGTGTTTGCTAAGAAGCCGGAAGGATCGTTAAAGTTATGTATTGCTTTTCGTAAGTTGAATGAGAAGGCGATAAAGAATCAATATCGATTACCTAGAATTGACGATTTGTTCGACCAGTTTAGGTGGGGCCAAGATATTTTCACAGTTGGATTTAGCAACGAGGTTTCATCAGCTTAGAGTAGCAGATGATAATATTCCTTTAATGGCGTTTAGAACCAGATATGCATCATACGAATGGTTAGTGATGCCGTTCGGACTGACTAATGCGCTAGCATTCTTTATAGATACGATGAACCGAGTTTTCCAAGAGCATTGGATAGGTTCTTGCTATATTCATTGATGATATTTTGTTATACTCTAGAGATGAAAGAGTGTATGAAGTTCATTTAAGAGTGGTGCTTGAGACGCTGAGGCAGCATCATCTAAAAGCAAAGTTTTCGAAGTGTCATTTCTAGACGAAAAAGTGAAGTTTCTTGGTCATGTAGTCTCAGCAAAAGGGTTGTCTATAAATCGGAGTAAGATTGAAGAGGTGAATAGTTGAAAGAGACCCGAGACAGTGACTGAGATAAAGAGTTTTCTTGGATTGGCTAGGTACTATTGAAGGTTCATAAGGATTTCTCACGAATACCAGCATCGATGACCAAGCTAATGCGAAAGGATGTGAAGTTCGTTGGACCGATAAGTGTGAGGAGGCATTCTAGAAGCCGAAACACTTATTGACAAATGCACCTATGTTGGTTGTTCTAGAAGGGAATCAATACTTAGTAGTATATACAGATGCTTATGGAGCTGAGTTAGGAGCTGTGTTAATGCAAAGAGGCAAAGTGATTGCCTATGCTTATCGACAGCTTAGACCGCATGGGGTTAGGTACCCAACTCACGATTTGCTTGATTGCGGGCTCAGCATTTTCCTTTGGGGAGTGTTGGCTGTTGCAATTATAGAGGCAAGGGAGGAATTTGATGATTATTTGAAGTGGTTTTACTAACAATACAATACAATATAATATAATATAATGTAATGTAATGTAATGTAATATAATATAATATAATATAATATAATATAATATAATTTTAGTTCTTTGTTGCCAAACCTTTTGCATTATTTTGCTAAGTATTGAGGCCATTATAATAGTTTGTAGTAGGAGGAAGAAGATGAAGAAGAGGGTTGAAAATTATAAAGGAATGGGTAGGTTTTTATAGAAAAACTTTGGAACAAATATCCTGAAGGGAAATTACTCTTTTGCCCCTTGCCCACACCCCTTCTCTCCTCCCTAGGTTCGGTTGAAACGACCTCCACATGGGTGCATCTATGTGTTTGTGTGTACTTTTGTGTCCTTGCTTGACTTTGAATTTTGCTTATGTCTTAAGAAGTTAAGAAATATATTAAATATTTTATATATATATATGTGTGTGTGTTTGTATATATGTATACACGTTTATGTGTATGTTAAAAGGTTTATATGTATGCTATTTATGTGTGCATGACATTTATATAAGGTTGCAACAACCTTTGAATAACTTTTTTTGTTAAATCGTTGAAAATCAAAAACCGATTATCTATCACATTCTCACATAAAAATAAATATACATATATTTATAAAAGAAATTTGAAAACAAATTTGTAATCATTATGAATTAATTAAAATGTTCACATTTGAATTATAAAATCATATAAATTAACATTAACAATTATTTACAATAATTTCTATTATACCAATAATAAAGCGATATTGATTTTTCCTTATATTTTCAAATCATATATATATCTATATAAAAGTATTATAAATGATTCATTAACACTTTATAACTATTTAAAATGAAATATCCGCATTTTAGAATAATTGTTTCAATAATTATAATAGTCATCAAATCATTAAATCTCAATTAAGTTTAATTAATCAATTATTAAATATAAGTGCATCACTAATGATGTCATAAGCACATTTTATTTTCCCAAAAATAAAATAATTAATTTTCTTTCATATTCTTATTTAATTATAAAAATGAGTGTGTTTATCAAGCTCCGTGCTTGATGTTTAACAATTATAGAGACATTTATCAACATAACGGTTTTTCGGCCATTTTTATGTACTTTTTCAAAGGAAATATTTTTGTGAATATTTTTCCAAAATAAGTTCTTTACTATTACTTATCACTTAAAACTTGATTATTTATGAAAAATAATCAATATTTGAGTATTTAAAATAATTTAAATATCTTTAATTAAAGTGAGTCGTTACATTCCTCCACTTAGAGTATTTCGTCCTTGAAAGTCCAACATGAGCTACCAAAGAAACAACCACATACAAATACTTAACAATATTCAAAATCACATAGAAAAAAAACAAGGTTTGCTCAAGTTCAAAATCCTCTCATCGCACAAGGATGATAAACAACCTACTAAGCGTACCTTACGCTTAACAGCCTTAGATTATTACTTAGCCGACGATTCATAATACCTCATAACAAATCGAAGAGTCATCACCTAAACTCTCCATAAGCCAACGAAACATAGTATGCGAATATAATAAAGCCTGAACGATGTACATACACCCAAAATTTTGGTTATTTGACTTTAAATGTTTATTAATTTTAAATATTGAAATGATTGAATTTTGGAATTTAATAACTTATAATTCGAATATAGAGAATAATTAAGTATTTGAAAATTTTGAATTAAATTTTAATTAAATGGATTTAATAATTTTATTTAACTCTCTTAACCAATAAATAATATTGGTGAATTCAATCTATAAATTTATTTATAAATATAAATAGATTGAATAAATATCGATAATTAAATATTTAAATATGTGAAATAGCCGTTCCGGGGCAACAGTCTAAGATTTCAACAAACCCAGCTTCATTGGAACAGTAATAGTTAATTATATTATGCTGTCGAATTTCGTGGCAATCAGAAGTATCGTTTGGTCATGCGAGTTCGAAACGCATTGAAATTAATACTGGAAACTTAATATAATAACTAGGCTTAAAATCTATCTTCTACATACGATTGAAGTAGACCTCGAGACTAGTTCCATTGTGTTTAGAATAGGTGTCTAGCACATATGACGCCAGGCGGCATGCCTCATTTGGAGTTTGAAATTTTCGGGTATGTTTTGTTGAATATTTTAAAATAAAATAATATATATACCCTATATTTTAGATTCCTTACTTTAGCACATACCCTGTAACACCCCACACCCCTTAATATACCCAAAAGGTTACATTAAAAGACGTGGTGCGTTGTATGTATAACTAAAACTAACAGAAACTAAGATTTACAAGACAAATATAGATAAAAAGAGCAGAAAAATTAAAATAATAACTTAGTTGAATCCAAACTCCATAATTGCTTCATAAATAAGTCAAATACCAAACACCATATACATGTCTGAAAATCCAATATGTCTCATGAAACAAAAACTCATAGTCTCAAAAATAAGAGTACATAATATCCCTCATGCTAAGCCAGTACGTAGAAAGAATGAAAGCTGAAAATAAAAGAAGTACATAGTAGAAACCTCCTACAAGAAAACTCTAAGCAACATACTTCTCCCTTGATTGCCTATCGGGGGGGGGGGGGGGAGGGTAGGGGAAAATAGAGGAGTGAGTCAGACTAAAAGTCTGGTGAATGATAGTAATTACTAGAGTCTTTAAGCAAGATAAAAGTAATAGACTTTACAACAGTTTTAGCATAAATAAGGATTACAAAGGAAGTACGAAAGAAACAAACTAGAAATAAGCATGCTTAAATTTTGCTCAATTTATAAGGATAGGTTTACTTTGATTTCTTACACTTGTCCTTGAGTTCGGCTTTGATTTGTTTGAATTCATAATCCTGTAATTAGAACGTAACCCTAATTCTACCCTTTTTGATCGGCCTTCTACTCCTTAAACCTTACTACGGACCAGACGCTATATAACTCTCTACACATAGCCAATGGTATCGACGAAAGATGCACAGAGCAACCACTGTGAATCTAGACGACGAATATAGCTCCCCACATAGAAGGTAATGGTGTCTACGAAAGACATCCATACTAAGAGCTTGGAACTCATAGCTATTACTGGGCACCGGAATGGAAGTCGCGCGCATAACTGCCCCCATTCCCATGCTACCTTTTGCTCTACCTATTGGGTCTTCTTATTACCTCCAACTCCAACATAAGCGTTCCCGTCATCCCACTTCAGGCTAATGTGAGGTCACCATGTGTCCATAGAATCTGTAGGAGAAATGCTGTTGGTGCTAGCCCGTCATCCAAATAATACCTAGCCGCATCCCTTATCCAAATCCCCCATGATTTGGATTTTTAGTTGACCAATTACTACCATTCTTAGCATAAGTGTGCCCTCGTCTCACTTCAGGCTAATGTGGGACCACCATTTTGTCTAAAAGGAAATGCTATTTGGTACATGTCCTACTTTCTTCTGTGCTTATTAACTTAGGTAAATTATTTAAGTAAGCCTTTACATTTTTCTCTACTATCTGTGCTTATTAATTTCTCCTAAGTCTTAAAATAAGCCTTATTCTATTCTTTTTCTTAGTATAACCTATGTTATAATAATGCTTATTACTTAACCTAAGGTCTAAGTGTGAAAATAAGCTTCTTTCACCTTCTACTCTTTTTAGTTAAAATTCAAAGTTATAATTAGGCCAATCTTTTTAATTCGGTCCAAGCAACGTCATAATTAGGCGTAATTTCAGTACAATTCCATTTATATTACTGTCTTTGAAATTTACATCTTATATTCCATTATCTTAGTTTTCTTACAATTTAATCCATATATGCGTTAATCCTATTCCAATCCATACGTGAAGAAGAAGGAGGAATAAAAGAAAACTGAAGATAGAAGAAAACCCAAAGCGTAGAAAGAAAATGGAAATAACGTATAAATAACAGTAAATACATTAGAATACTGTAAATAAACAGTAAATAAATGGAAAAGCTATAATTAATAGAAATAAACTAAAATTACCGAAACGAATAGCTGAAAGGAAATAGACTAAAAATAATTCTAAAAACTATAAATAAACTACTGAAAAGGTTATTCCAAAAATCGTAGTAAAACTATAAGGATTGGAAACCCTATTATTTTAAATTACTTAAAGAAATCTTAAAATAATTACAATCACTCTCCTCTAGTCCTAAGCTCTTCCTTTGGTCTTCCCGGATCCACTTGTGTTGCAAAATAATTTAATTTATAACGATTTTCTCCTTTGGAAAATTATTTCATTTAGGGTCCTTCCTAGAAAGGCGAACCCAATTAGAGAAACTATGACAATCCAGAATTTTTAGATATTTGAAGTTAAAATATTTAATTGATTTTAGTATTTAAAAGTTATTTTCTAACTTGAATTTCAAATATCTCTATTTATTGGATAATTAAAATATTGAATTTAATAATTGAAAATTGGGAAAATTATTGAATATGGAGTTCCAGGCTTGTTAAAAATAATTTAAAGGCTTATGAATTTATGTTGATAATACTGAAGGTAATAAAACTTTTGAAATGGAATTTAAAAGGGTTTTGTTCAGCTTTAAAAATATGTCGTTTAAATTGATATTTAAAAATCGCCTTCCAAGGCAAAGTCTCGGGATTCGACGAAACTAGTTCCATTTGATCCGTAATAATGTATTATTATCTCATTTCAAATTTCGTAGTGTTTGGAATTATTGTGTGATTGTACGAGATATAAATGCATTGAAATTTATATCAAAAATTTAATATAATAATTGGGTTCAAAAATCTATCTTCTCCATATAATCAAGTTAGGACTCGAAACCTTTCCCATTGCGTTCGATATAGAGTATAACATTATGAATGACTAGCGGCATGACTCGATAGAAGATCGAGATTTTGAGTTGCAAATTCAAGTCGATTTAAATTTAACTTTAGAATTCAAATATATGTGTGTGTGTGGACTGGTCAAAAAAATTTCATGCCACCTTCTCTTAAGCACACGTATCCTTCTTTTCAACACGTGTTCTTCCTGAAGACACGCGTCTCCTTTATAAAAAAATAATATATAATCGAGCAGCCGAGCATTTTAAAATCAAAGTCAATTTCTCCTTCAAAATAAAATCCATGGTCGAGCATAAGGAAATCGGCAAAAGAAAGAAAGTTCTTTTTACAGATTGAAATCCCCTTCCTCGTTTGAATCAATTCATTTAAGAAAATAAGAAATCGATACTCATTTTCAAAATCGAACAAGCTCGTTCGAGATTAGAGGCGATCTAGGAGATCGATAGTGTGGCTAGGGAAGTCTGGTAAGGGCGGGGTTTCGCGCGAGTTGTGGGCGATGATGGTTTCGCTCGAGGAGCCGACGAACTAGTGGAAAGCGAAGTCAAAGATGAGGGATTGTTCGCAGTGGTCGTGGGATTCGCAAGGGGGAGTCGTGAGTGGCCGTGAGGTTGTAAGATGGGTTCGTCTCTGGCGTGTCGATGGGCTGATCCTCTGGCGATAGCAAGGGTGTTCGCGAGCGACCTTGCAGTGATGAAGATGAGTTTGTCGAAGCCTGGTTCTCCTCTTTTATGTAAGGTAATTCACTTTTGATTAAATTTTATATAAGTTAGAATATATATATATATATATATATATATATATATATATATATAATTTTTAACAGTAAGGTAACAATCTATTTTGTTATGACTGTATTTGAAAAAAAGGGATAATAAGCATAAATATATGTACACATGTTTCAGTACTCACACATGTTTAATTTAAATATGTACAGTGATGGGGTTTTGGTTCAACAGTAAGATACAAGACAGTTATGTTTTAATTTAATGAATATGCATAGTTAATGTTTTGAAAAAAAATGTAGGAATTTTAAATGTTGTGAAGAATTTATATAAAGTTTGGTTTCGAAATCTCTATGGATTTTTGGTGTTTATGCAGTTCAAAAGGAAATGTAGTTTACGTGTACACATTTTTAATTTACTAGGTTATTTTAAAATAATGTATTATTGGAAATTAATTTGTTTAATTAACCTATATAATTATTTTGGTTACTAAAAAACTATTTAAAGGAAAATTAGTTTAAATTACATTGTTAAATGTTAATAGATTTTTCAGTTAGTTCAAATATTAATATAACCATACAATGTTATACAGGTCTAAAATTGTGAAGAAAACAAGTCGAGATGGAAATGGGTTGTAAAAAAAGTAAAGGTGAGTTAATCTCACTCATTTGGATTACCATTTAAATTTAAATAGTTAAATTTAAATTATTGGTTGAATGATTTAATTGACTGGATGTGATATTATATATAGCATATATATATATATATATATATATATAATGGAGTGATTGAATTCCCGCATTATATAGCGGATGAGAACCTGTGCGCCCCGCATAATAGCGGATATCCCTTTATACCGCGACATTCCGCCTTGAAGCGGGATTGGTATTTTAAATTGTTGTGCTAACATCTATGGATGCAGGGAAAAAGGTTGGAGGGATCCAACTGGATTCCTCAAAGTGTTGAATTTATTTGATATTTGGTAATGTGATTTATGTGATGGATTTTATTGGGAATTGAAATTTTTGAATGCTATGGCTTGGTTGAATATATTTTGGTATTTGAGAAAAATTGAAATTATTGGTTGAATGATTGAATTGAAAAGATATTATATATATATATATATATATATTGGAGTGATTGAATTCCTGCATTATATAGCAGATGAGACCCTATGCGCCCCGCTTAATAGCGGATGACGCTTTATACCGTGATATCCCGCCTTGAAGCGGGATTGGTATTTTAAATTGTTGTGCTAACATCTGTGGATGCAGGGAAACAGGTTGGAGGGATCCAACTGGATTCCTCAAAATGTTGAATTTATTTTATATTCAGTAATGTGACTTATGTGATAATTTGTGATAGCTTATATTGATTATATTGGGAATTGAAATTATTGAATGCTATGGCTTGGTTGAATATATATTCGTATTTGAGAAAAATGAAATATATATATAAAGTTTAGATTTTTTTAAAGGAAATAGAAACAGAAATTTTTAAGTAAAATAGTTATAGTTAATTCAAATAAATTAAAGGAATGGATTTGGGAAGGGGATAAAGGTTTGATTTTAAATCCTGTATAATAAATTTCAAGGACGGGAAAAATAGAGTTTTGAATAAATGGGAAAAAATGATTTTTATTTAAAATAAGGACTTAAGCCATATTATTTGTAAGTACGAAGAAATATATTTTTAAAATTCAAGATTTGAATGAGTTTGGGAAAATAAAGGGAGAATTTTGAAATAAAGTATGAAATTGGTATTTTTGATTTAAGTAAGAATTTAAATCATAAATAAAGGTGTGAATATAGGATAAATGGGTTTTGAAATAATTTTGGATAGGTAAAGGAATTTATTTTAAATCGAGATGGTTTGGGAAATCGATTTGAAAACTGACTAAGTGTTGAAACTGTGAATAAAGGAGAATGAGATTCTGAAATTTATAAACAGGGTTTATAAATAAAGTGAAATATTTATCAGAGGATAATTTGGAAGTACAAATTCAGGATGGGAATTTATAAGGAAATGGTGATTTGTTTAAAAATAAATAGTGGTTATTTTTAAAGGTGAGGAAAAGAAAGTGTATTTTCCTGAAAAGCCAAGTATATTTTCAAAGAAAGATTTCCAATTATAAGTTAGAGGTTTTAACGCGCTTTTAAAAGAATATTTTTGAAAGAAATTATTATTTAGTGGTTTAATTTTTTTTAAAAATAAATATTTATTAAGTTAATTATATAAGTAAATTATTTTAAAGGTTTAATTAGTATTATGATTTAAAAGATAATTATTTAATATTTATACCTTATAGAATAACTTTTATTTTAAAATTTGTTTTAGCTTAAGTTTTACTTGAGAATTATTATAAAATTTCATAACTAGTATTTTAATAAAGTGTTTTAAGTAGTTTTTATTTTGAGTGTTTTAAGGTATATAGTTTTGGATAAAATGATTTAAGTTATTTTAAAACCTAAGTATTAAGACTTGGTGATTTTCATGGAAATAAAATAATTGGTTGGGAATTTATTCCACGAGAGAAAAGTGTTTTGGGAACTATTTTTTAAAGGGTTGAAGGATAGAAAAATATCTTGCAATGAAATTGTGAAATGAATAATTTGGAAAATTATTAAGGTCCGATGGTTGTTGTGGATGTTATATGATAGTTAAATAACCGACTATCAATATTGGCCAATGCGCTGATCGGTTCGAAGAGACCGGGATCGGGCTTAATTTCCTGAAAACCACTACGATCTGGTTTGAACGTTTCCACGAGGAAGACAAGAGCTTGGAGTCGAAGATGGAGCAGTGAAGTGCAAGGGCTAATCGCTATTAATCTTGATGGTGATTCCGAAATGGATGTAGTAGGAGTAGTGCCTTCAGTTCCATTAGGACCCGAAACGCACTTGTACGGACGAATGCTATCAGAACATCGTCAGGAGGACGATGAGCATTCTAAGTGACTGTGTGCTAAAAAGGTAATGCATAGCCTCGAGCCCCATTAACCGGGAATGGCTAAAACAGGGGAGGTGCAGCAAGGCTAAGTGGCTACCAACCAATTAGGGTAAGGTTATCCCTGTCTAGATGTCCCTTTCTATTCGGCCGTATGGGCGGTTGCTGATCCCAATCATGGGGTGATCTTATTTGGACTATCCAGTAAGAGATAGCTCCGGTCGTGTGTTGTAGGGGATCAGGGTGAATCCTCGGTACTATGATCTAAACCAGGTACTCTGACGGGCGTTACCCCAGTAACCCTGCCATTGATGGAAACCCAATATCCAATAAGTGCCTTCGGACTTGTTTGTATACCTATTATGCTGGAATTTAATGAATGTAACAATTTCGGCTATTTGAATAAGTAATTGTATATAGACACTACTATAATATCATAGGATTTGATAAGTAATGTTTTGTTTATCGTAAGGTAAAAACCCGGCATGTTTATTTCTGGCGTGGTTTTACGAGATACCTTTGATTGATTTTGGAAAGTTTAATCATCCAATTAAGTGTGTTTTCTCACACTGGTTTTCCAGACTGATTCGGATGTTATTTTACTATAATGCTCGGGTCAGACCGAGTATTATAGAGTACAGACTCTGAAAGGACTACTGAGGAGCTCAGAAGACGAGCTAGATGACGAGGCGTATTTCCGTAGATTTATATTCCGCTACGCATTGTAAGCTATATATTCAGCTTTGGGAGGACAAGTTACTAGAACTGTCCTGAATTGTGTTGTTGATTTGTGTTGTATTGTGATGATGTAAAGTATAAACAATTATAGATTCTTTTTTATTAAAATCTGTTGTTATCTATTATATATTGTTCCGCTGCGATTGTGATATTCTGATATTGTTTTCTGTTTCTTCTTCTACCTCCTTCTTTCCCTTACGGTCTAGTTTTTCGGCATTCGATTGTTTGGCATTTAATACAGTTGGCGTATTGATGTCGATTTTCGAGCGTCGAAAAATCAGCTCGTGACATTTTGGTATCAGAGCTGAAGATTAAGCAAGAACCTTGGCTCCGATGGGGATTACTCATTAAAGATAGA
The DNA here is from genome assembly GCA_030765085.1 of Allium cepa. Lineage (NCBI taxonomy): Eukaryota > Viridiplantae > Streptophyta > Magnoliopsida > Asparagales > Amaryllidaceae > Allium > Allium cepa. The sequence goes on along the minus strand of CM060944.1, from coordinate 307,932,912 downwards.
GTCCGTAGCACTCTAGAATGAGTTTGAGTGTATTGATAGATATGAGCACGTGTTTGTTAGTGAATATAAGAAAAATTGTTTTATGTTGTGTTGATTGGTTTATTGAGTAGTTTATGGATTCTGGTCAATACGAGTAATTAACATTATTGATAGGGATCTCTAAACACTTAAATATAACAATTCGACACGGTATTGTTTTTAATAGGGTAAATGAAATAATTTTGCCCACATTATTTTTTTATATAAAAGAAATAATTTTTGTAAATTAATATAGTATATGATTGCTTAGTTGTTAGGAAGTGATAATATTAAATTATTATCATTATATATGGAAATTGAATAAAGAATTGAAATCATAATCAAAGGTTAAGAAATTAACCCATATGATAGAATGGGATTTGAAATGTGAATTATAAATGGGATTTATAACTAGAACTTCCAGAGAAATATTTGAATAAAGATTAGAAGGTCTTGAAGTTTTGAAAATTTGGGAAATTTAATTTCCTTTGAGTTTGAAAGTGGTTTTCAAAGGTTTTGGAGAATAATAGTGATATTATTTCAGAAATATTTTTGAGTTAGGTATGAAATCTGGTGGGATTTGGAATTTAAAATATTTGAAAAGGTTTTATAAGAGTAAAAGCACTAAACTCTTTTTGGTCGCTGGAAAATAACTTTGGTGATGACTGCAGCATCATCATGTTCATTTTCGAATTTCCAAGGGAGGAATTGTTGCCTGAATATTTTGAATTGGTATTTGTTGCAAAATTGGGTTGGATTTTGGGATGCAAAGGAATAATTTGGTTTGGATATATATGATTTCAAAAGAGATTTTGAAATGTCGAGAAATTGTTTAAACTCTAGATGTTTAATTAAAAATGTTTATGGAATATAAATAGGATGGAAAACTTATGGAAGTTTAAAAATTTGAATTGGATCGAAATGTAAGTGAATCTTGTAAATAAAAAGTGAATTTAAACAAAAAGTCTAAATAGACTAAATTAAATGGTCATTGAAATAAAAAATTATTAGGTTGGAAATACAATTTATTAAATTGAAAATAAATTTGTGAACGAACAAATTTATTTGGTGCAACTAAATGGAAATTGGAGTTGAACATTTGAATAATGTTTAAATTTGAATTATATCAAAACAAATGAGATAAATTAACCAATTAATTTATTTAAATTGGTAAATAAATTAATTAAAATTGAATATGGATGATATTTAATTTAAATTGTGTAAAGTAAAGTAAAGTTGAAAATTGTTCGAAGGAACTAAAAGAAGTAAAAGTTTGGAAATAAACTTTTATTTGAGATTTGAAATTAAATTTGGAAATAAAGTGATTAATTAAAATTTGAAAGTTGAACAGATTTGAAATTGAGTTGGAAACAAATCAGTTAATGGAACTAATTTAAAGAAATGGTTAATTAAGAATGGGTTTGAGATAAGGTAAATTGAATTCAATATTAAGTTTGAATTGGAAATAAATTAATAATTTAAGATAAATTGAATTCAAATTGAAATTGAAAATTTAAGTAAAAATAGAGGTGAAGCTTAAGTGGTGAAGTGAAATAAATATAAGAAGTGTATAAACTATTCATATTGAACCTAAGAAAGGGATGGTGAAATTCTTAAGTAAATTAGGTTTTGGAAAAATATTCTAAGTTAATATTTGAATGAAGATTTAACAAAAGTGGTGAAAAAGGAAGCTTTGGATAAGTGGATAGAAATCAAAATAGATGTGAACAAAAGAGAACTGATATAATTCATAATCAATTCCGGTAAATACGAAGGATGTATGGGTATCATTTTATTCGATAACGATTTTTGATCGAGATTCGAGCACGGAATTTCGATGTAGTTATACCGATCCGAGTTGGGATTTTTCACTCGATTTTCGACGGCGAACCCTGGATATGGATTTTTGGATTGATTCGGCAAATTCTCTATTATAGTTTAGGGCTATGCATGGAGAGTGACGATTTTTGATTAAGAAACAGATTTGAGTCCGCACTAGGAAGTCGGGTGGACGATACTAGTTCGGAAGTGAAATTGTAAAATTCCAAAATTTGTTAAAATTAAATTTGGTGACTTATTTGAAATTTTGTAAATTAATTTGAATTTTTTTCGTTCAAAATAAAGTAAAATATTATTAATATTTAGTATAAGAAAAGAAAAATATATGAATATAAATAAAATATTGGTAGTTTAAGTTTAAATAAATAAAGGAAAAACAAATGTATAATAAACAAGAATTGTGTCAAAACATAAATATATAAGGTAAGTTACAAACTATAAAAATAATAATAATAATAATAACTATGACAATCTTATATTAAGCAAGGCAATCAAACAAATATATATATATATATATATATATATATATATATGTTCAAGTTCTATGTTAATAAGGATACATCAGACAAGTGATACATGTGAATTTTGTGCATGTAAAATAACAAAACAAAGTGTATGAAAGAAGATAATAACAAAACAAAGATGTACATACAAAAAATAGGATTGCATGTAAACATATATGGGAACAATTGCATTAATTACCACCTATTCTAAGCACACAAATAAAATTACTTCAGCCCCAAAGGAAGTTTGTTTGGTCAAAATTTGTAGGCCGAGAAAAAAAATCTCTGACTTTTGATTGTACAACAAATTATATTACCCTGTAAAATTTTTTCTATATCTACATCCTTTTAACACCCTTCTCTGAGACGTACGAGATCAGAGGTTATGTAGTTGAAGGTTATTAGGAATATACTCCTAATTTGGTAGTGTGGCATGCTGAGTGCTGCTGATCATTTGTTGATCGAAGCATGGCTTTGTGAAAAAGCATAGCTTTGTGGACGAGACTTCTTCGAACCTCACAACCCGGTTATGGTCGAAACATGAATCGTGGCAGCAAGGTTATTTGGGGGTAGCTCCCCCTGAGGGTATGTCCATTTCCTTCTGGATTATAAGTGGTATCATCGTATGGAGCCCAGATACTTACTGTGTGGTTGCTACAAACTTATTGCTTTGTGGTTGTCGGTTATGAAGCGCTTCGGATAAAGGTTGGTAACGACCGGGAGGTGGCATACTCGTGTCAGTTGTTACCTAGTCACAAAGGTAACCTGGCTTTGTGTAGCAGAGATCCGCTTAGGTTCTCGGGGACGTCCCTCAAGAGGCTTTCCATTTTATGTGGGGAGTTCCTTTGCCCGACCATTTGTTGGAAATCCAAATAAAACAATACGAGCCCAATACAGTTTTAAATTGTATAACTTGCCACCTCAGGTGGTAGCTATAGTAGGCATAGTATAATGGCACCTATGATGGCTAAGATTAATATTGTACTTTCAAAAATATTTTCACAATATGCACTAATAATAATAATATCTAAAAGTGTTTTCTCGTATCAAGCATTTTTGACTGTCATAAGGAGAAATCTCCTCCAAGTTTGCGCTTGCATTGTGTGTGTGGTGGGAGACCTTATGGCAGTTTTATTTTCAAAAAGCATTGCGGATTTCTTTCAACTTCTTTTGTTTGCTTTTGATAAGAATAAACTGATTTTATTTCATATAACTTTTTTTTGTTTACTCATACCAGTCCCATGACTGACCCAGAGTTTATGTTCCTTTCCTAAACTCTGGGTGCCCATAATTTTCCACACGGGCAGCCTAGAAGCAGGTTATCCGTGTTTTGGAGCTAGCTCGTATTTGAAGTCTTCTGGAAGCTTTGGATTTGGAAATCTTTTGAAGTGTTGAAGTTTTGAAGATCTTTTCGAAGTTGAAGTATGCTGGAAATTTGTTGAAGTTTCTGTTGTCGTATTATTGTTGTATCATATTTGTATCACTATGATATTTGGGATCGACAGTGTATTGGATACTGTATCATTTTGTATCTGTGTTGATATATGATATTCATTTTGTTTCCGCTGTTTATATTCATCTGATGTTGTTATAAGCTCCATCTGACTGGAGTTCGATGTTTGAATCTTTGGCAGTTGAATACAAGTGAGGTATTTAGTGTCAATTTTCGAACATTGGATTTCGGATCGTGACAAAAGTGGTATTTGAGCTGAAGGTTGAGTAAGAACTTTAGCCATGGAGTATAACGGATTAGATGGCTCATTAGAGATAGGGTGAAGTATACCCTAGAATGAGTATAAACTGAAAGATCGAAACCCTTATTTTTTGGTCTATTTCGTTTAAACTGTTGATATTTCCTAAGATATTTTGTCCATGTGCCTAAATCAAGTTTTCTTGCTATTTACAGATAGTAAGAATGAGAAAAAGAAGGGGACAAGGTAGGGAACGGGAAAATACCACCGCAACTGGTCGAGTCCCTGCAACTGCAACTGTGCCTACTCAATCTCAGCCGAATCTAGCTGATCTATATAAAAGCTTCTCGAGACTTGGTGGAAAGCCGTTTACTGGCAAGGAATCTATTGTAGAAGCCCAAGACTGGATCCGATCTTGTGAAATAATTTTTAAAGGATTGAAGTTGGAAGACGATCAAAAGCGACTAATAGCTTCTTGGCAACTCCAAGAGGAAGCATCAGTTTGGTGGGAGACAGTTATTGTGGATGAGTTAGAAGATAAGTTTATTTGGAGATGATATAAAGAAGTGTTTGAGCAGCGATACGTTCCATCTGCTGGTATCTCTCGAATGTACCGGGAGTTCCTAGATTTGAAGCAAGGAAGTCTATCATTTGAGGAGTACTTGAATAAATTCAATGAATTGTCTCTATTTGGTCCGGAGGTAGTAAGTACACCCTTGAAGAAAAATGAAAGATTCATTTGGGGAATGAATAAGGAGTATCACGAGAGAATGACAGCCCACAGTAAAGAATCTTTTTCAGACTTGATTGATATGGGTTATTGATATGCTACTCTAGATATGCAGAAAATTCCGGAAGAGAAGGGGAGTTCAAGTAGTTCGAATTGGAAGAAAAGAAAATTCAAAGGAAAGAAACCGGTTCAAGGCAAGGAGAAGAAGAAGAGTAATCAAGAGAATTCAGCCCGAAATGTTACTTGTTATAACTGTCAGGAGAAAGGCCATTTAACAAATGATTGTGAGAAGCCAAAGAAACAAATTAAGAAAGATCAACTTGTAAAGACAAGTCGAAGATTCAAGGAATGCTATCGTTGTCACCAGCCAGGTCATGGAGTTAAGAATTGCCCGAAAAAGAAACAAGCACAAATAGAAAAAGTGTGTGCAATAAAAGATAACCCCTCAACTTCAAAGGCGAATGAAGGAAAGGGAATTTTGGAGGGTAACCTTATGGTTGGAGAAAGAATTGTTAGAGTTTTATTCGACACGGGAGCTTCACCTAGCTTTATCTCCCAACAGATCATGGATGAATTAAAACTTAAATCCAAGTTCGTCGATGAGCCTATTTGTGTGAGGAATCCAGTGGGCGGTCCAGCAAATCTTTGTCTATATTGTAGGAGGGTGCCTATCTCTTATTTTGGCCATAAATTTCCTATTAACCTTTATGTTCTCGACTTCAATGAATTTGAAATCCTACTCGGGATGAATCAGTTATCGAGATACGAAGCCAAATTAGATTGCAGCAATCGAACGATTCTAGTCAAAACTAAACTTGGAGATTCCATTGAAATTTCTTGTGAAGACCCTAGTCCGAAAAGAGATAAACTGATTTATACGTTGGGATATCCGGAACCTAGTCTGGAGTCCATCCCTATTGTCCAGCATTTTCCTGATGTATTCAAAGAAGTATAATCTTTACCCCCACATAGAGAGATTGAATTCAGAATTGACTTAGTTCCGAATGCTTGTTCTGTCGTTCATGCTAGTCGCAGGATGGCACCACGGGAAAGAATTGAACTTGTCAAGCAAACCAGTGATTTGCTAAAAAAAGGGATTGATTCGTCCTAGTGTTTCTGAATGGGGCTCAGCGGTAGTATTTATGGCTAAATCTGATGGGTCTTTGAGATTGTGTGTCGACTATCGCGATCTCAATAAGCAAACTCTCAAGAACAAGTTTCCTTTACCCAGGATCGATGACTTATTCGATCAACTTCATGGTGCACGATTCTTTTTGAAGATGGATCTAGCCTAGGGATTCCATCAGTTGCGAATTGCTGAAGATTGTGTTCGCCTAACTGCTTTTAGGGGTCCGGATGTGTTCTATAAGCGGTTAGTCATGCCTTTTGGACTAACTAACGCCCCCGCGTACTTCGTAGATTTGATGACCCGGGTGTTTCGGGAGGTGTTGAATAAATTTGTTCTTGTATTTATCGATGATATCCTAATCTACTCCAAAACCAAAGGGGAGCATGCTGAACATCTCAGAATTGTTTTGAACATTTTGAGAAGGTACATCTTATTCGCTAAATTTTCTATTGTCACTTTTGGGTTAAAGAAGTCAGATTTCTTAGCCATGTTGTTAACGAAGAAGGGATTTTTGTTGATCCGAGCAAAATTTCTGCTATTCATGACTGGAAGCGACCCACGACTCCGAAAAAAGTTCGAAGTTTTCTTGGTTTAGCAGGCTATTACCGGAAGTTCGTTCAGGACTTTTCTAAGATTGCTAGCCCATTGACTAAGCTAACCATGAAGAATGCCAAGTTCAATTAGACTCCAAAATGTGATGAAGCTTTTCAGGAATTGAAAAAGAGATTAACTACTGCTCCTGTTCTTGCTATCATTAACGAGAACTAAGGCTTATCTATCTATACTGACGCGTGTGGTGATGGGGCAGGTGCAGTATTAATGCAGGATGGGAAGGTAATTACCTACACGAGTAGACAATTACGTCCACACGAGAGAAACTACCCAACACATAATTTGGAGCTTTTGGCTGTTGTTTTCGCCTTAAAAAATCTGGCGACACTATCTTATGGGTAAGAATCTCCTCCAGCTTTTCTAAAAGAAAATTTTAAAGTTCAACTTAACTAATATATATTAAATAAATTTTTCTTGTTTAGGTGAAAAATTCGAATTATTCACCGACCTCAAATCTTTGAAGTGTCTCTTCACCCAGAAAGATTTGAATCTGCGACAACAACGTTGGTTGGAATTTCTGGCATCTTATGACCTAGATATTCTGTATACACCCGAAAAAGCCAATGTAGCTACCGATGCTTTGAGTAGAAAGCATGCCATTCTCGCTCATCTTGTTGTTACTCCTACCCTTCTTGAGAAAGTCGCCAGCCAACAAAAAGAAGATGAGTTGCTTCATCAAGTTTGTGAGAAAATGCGTCGTGGTGGAAATACTAGTTTTGAAGTCGACGACAATAAAGTTATAATTGAAAGGAAGACCCAAACATTCCGGAGCTAAAACGTGAAGTTTTGGACGAGTGCCATAAGTCTAAACTTTGCATCCATCAAGGAGTCAACAAAATGTATCGTGATATTAAAAGAACGTTTTGGTGGAAGACAATAAAGAGGGACATATCTATATATGTGAGTCACTGTGCTACTTTCCAACAAATTAAAAGCGATCAAAAGAAAGTGGCCGGTTTACTTCAGCCTTTGGAAGTACTGAAGTGGAAATGGGATCAGGTATCGATGGATTTCATCGACGGGTTGCCACGAACCAAGAAGGGAAATGAAGCAATTTGGGTTATAGTGGACCGACTAACTAAAATTGCTCACTTCATTCCAATGAAATCCACTCGGACTGCAGCAAGCTTAGCCGAGCTATATATGAAGGAAATTGTTCGTCTCCATGGTATTCCAAGCAGCATAGTGAGTGATCATGATCCGATCTTCGCTAGTAGATTTTAAGGGGCATTCCAAGCCGCATTGGGAACAAAACTGAACTTTAGCACTGCTTATCACCCATAGTATGATGGGCAGACTGAAAGGATAAACCGAATTCTAGAAGACCTATTGCGCGCTTCTATACTTGATTTTGGTGTTCTTGGGAGGACCATTTGCATCTGGCCGAGTTCTCTTATAACAATAGCTATCAAGCCAGTATTGAAATGGCTCCTTTTGAAGCTTTATATGGTCGTCCTTGTCGATCACCTACATGTTGGATCGAATCAAGTGATAGACTCGTCCTTGGACCAGATATGATTAAAGAAGCCACAGAGAAGGTAGATTTTATTCGAAAGAAATTAATAACTGCTCAAAGTCATCATAAGAGTTATTATGACCGTCGAAGAAGAGATTTGGAATTTCAAGTTGAAGATTCTGTATTTCTAAAAGTGTCTCTGATGCGGGGTGCATTGAGGTTCGAGAAAACTGGAAAGCTAGCACCACATTATATTGGTCCTTTTCCTATTCTAGAAAGGATCGGTCCTCTAGCATATCGAGTATGGTTACCCAGTTGGTTATCTGACGTGCACAATGTGTTTCATATTTCTAACCTCCAAAAATTTGTGCACGACCCGAATAGTATTATTGAGGAAGCAGCTCAGCAGGATCTTGAGATTACTCCTAACTTGGCAGTAAAGAGGGAACCGATAAAGATTGTGGATCGTGATGAAAAGCGATTGAGAAACATAATTGTGAAACTGGTAAAAATGCAATGGAGTGGCAATCCAAAGGACTGCACATGGGAAACTAAAGATAGCATGCAGAAGTCATATCCCAATTGCAGAGTGGATATCTCAGCTTAAACGGGTAAGCTATTTCTCTATTCTTTTCTGATTCTTATAATTCTACGTTTGCTTTTCTCTCTCTTTCAAATTTCGAGGACGAAATTTTCTTAAGGGGGATATTTGTAACATTCCAAAATTTGTTTAAATTAAATTTGGTGACTTATTTGAACTTTTGTAAATTAATTTGAAAAGAAGATTTCAAAATAAAGTAAAATATTATTAATATTAAGTATAAGAAAAGAAAAATTTATGAATATGAATAAAATATTGGTAGTTTAAGTTTTAAAAAAATAAAGGAAAAAAATGTATAATAAACAAAAATTGTGTTAAAACATAAATATATAAGGTAAGTTACAAACTATAAAAATAATAATAATAATAATAACTATGACAATCTTATATTAAGCAAGGCAATCAAACAAATATATATATATATATATATGTTCAAGTTATATGTTAATAAAGATATATCAGACAAGTGATACATGTGATATATATATATATATGTTCAAGTTATATGTTAATAAAGATACATCAGACAAGTGATACATGTGAATTTTGTGCATGTAAAATTACAAAACAAAGTGTATGAAAGAAGATAATAACAAAACAAAGATGTACATACAAAAAATAGGATTGCATGTAAACATATAGGGGAACAATTGCATTAATTACCATTGATTCTCAGCACACAAATAAAATCACTTCAGCCCCAAAGGAAGTTTGTCTGGTCAAAATTTGTAGGCAAACAAAAAAAAATCTCTGACTTTTGATTGTACAACAAATTATATCACCCTGTAATTTTTTTTCTATATCTACATCCTTTTACTCCAGTTCGTTCAAACAAACAAACAACTTTGCCAAACCTGAATAGAAAAAAATAAACATCAAACTCAAATATCATTCAAGATCAAAACAGGGAAAAAGAAATCAAATTGCAATTTTGTTTAAAGACAAATTCAAGTGCTCTCTGTTTCAGAACTTTTCAAGTGAGTAAACATAATTCTTAAATTTTAAAGTTTAATTAAAACAGTTCATGATTCAATGATCATATGATAGTGTATATGCTTTATCTTGTATACAATTTTGTGTTGCTCTATGCTCTCTGTTGTATGTTACAGTTTGTATATTTTTTTTCAAAACTCAAATTATTCTCATCAAAACATTGTTAATCTGTAAGTTTGCAACTAAAACAGTATGTTTAAACTGAATTAAGATTTTTAAAAGCTGATTAAACCATGTTTGTAAGAATATACCACTGTAACTTGTTCTACGGGTAAATCAGATAATTCTTTGATAAATTTGATTGTCATAAGAAGCTAATTCAAGTTGATATCTTGAATTCTTACTGAAATTTATGATTTTTAAAACAAAAATGAAGATTTTTAATTCAATATTTTGAGAGCAGTTTGTATTTGAATAAAAATTGCATTTTTACAAATTTCTGTCAATCGAATCAATTTTAATTGTTGAAATTTGGATTGAAGCAAGTTTGAACATATATGATGTTGAGAAAATTGTTGAATTTTTTTTCAAATTCACGAATTTGTCGAACGAATCTAATTTAGAGTTTGGTTTTCAAGTTTTTAGTCATGTCTGAAATGTGATGAGTTCATTTTCTATGCGTGATCGAGTTGCACGAATTTCTGGAGGAAGGTTGCCTAACGTTGTCGTGGTGTGGTCGAAGCTTGGGCGTCTCTGGTGGTCTGTGTGGCGGTGGCGAGGCGATTTAGTTGGTGGATGGTGTTGCAGTTTTTCGAGCAGTATGCAAAAACTTGATTTCGAATTTTTGAAGATGAATTGGGTTTGGTTTTCGAATCTATGGGGGATTTGCGACTTGCCTGTGGTGATGGAGATCGCCGGAGCTCGATCGCGTCGCCGTGCACGTGTACGACGAAGTGTTGGTATCAGTGACGTTGAGGTCATGTGTCTCGAGTCGGGTTTGAGAAAATGAGGTGGTAGCTTCGAGTTTTTGACCGAGCGCGTTAGAGTTCTGAAGTTTTGATTTAATTAAACTTAAGTTCAAACTTAAAATTTACTGGAAAAAGAGAGGAGAAGAAGATGGAGTTTGAGAATGGGAAAGTGACTCGGGGGAAATGGGTGGTTAGCTCGAAGTATTACTCGAGTTTTAATAGGGGAGTTCTCGGGTTTTTCCCAAAACTGCAGTATTATATATAAAAAGAAGAAGAAGGTTTAACAAATTGCTTTCAACAGGATTTTAAGCATTGTAAATTAAATAAATGTTTAACAAATTTAAGTTAAAACTTTAATACATGTTTTAATTATTTTAGTTAATGCTTAACGATGTTTTTAACTCTTAATTATTATTTTAATTAAGTAATTACTTTAAGTTAAGTATAAAATTGATTAACATTTAAGTTTGTAGTTAGTAATAATTTGGTTTTCAAAGTTTAAAGAAGAGCTTTAAAATATTAATTAAATTGAATAGCAATTAATTAATTATTTTAGAGAGTAATTAGGAATAATTAAATTAATAATTAACTAAGTAATTAAGGATTTATAATTTGTAATTAAAATTGATTAATAAATAATTAAGTATCTAATTAATTTGTAAATTAAGAATTGTTAAGTAGATAATTTAAGTTGATTAATTGGTAGTTAATTAAAATAATTAATTAAGAAATAATAAATCAAGTTAATTAAGATTAACCATTGATTTAAACTAATAATAATAAAAAAACTAATTATGTGGTTAATTCATTAAATGAGACTCACATTGATTGAAAAGTAATTAACTATTGTTGTACACTGGATTGATATTTCTGTTATGTGATGTGATGCTATAATGCTTTGTGCTGAGCTGTGATATTTGTATTGAATATACTGCTGTGTGATTGTGAAAACCCATTGGCCCGTAAAACGGCATTTGAATTTCGATGCGACAGGGAGTCGGATTCTAGTTGGTTATTCGAAACTCACATCGAACCCTGAATGTAAATCTTTGTGATTAATACATCCATGTGTTTTTATATTGAACGCTCACTATTCGGTTTAGCCGGGAGAGGACCTTTGTGTCGTATAACCCACTCCGAATATGTGATACGACGTTATGGATAGCATTTGAAGACCAGTGGTGAAGACCGAGCGTCTTCGAAAACGATGGGATAACTTATCGAATGTCTTTGCACTGAGTTGCTCCGGTATAGAGATCTCCATATGTGATGGGGAGTCTGATCGGGATTGTGGATGCCCGGATTACAAGGACTTCTTCGAAAGTGCCTTCGGTTCTATTCGAACCCGGAATAGACTTGTATGGTTGTATGTATGACATTACAAATTGAGATATAAAGCTGATTTCTTTCAAATACATATCTGTTGGTGGCGGAGAATTTATTCTCTTAGCTTAACACCCATCTCTGAGACGTACGAGCTCAGTGGTTATGTAGTTGAAGGTTATTAGTAATATACTCCAAATTTGGTAGTGTGGCATGCTAAGTGCTGATGATCATTTGTTGATCGAAGCATGGCTTTGTGAAAAAGCGTAGCTTTGTGGACGAGACTTCGTCGAACCTCACAACCCGGTTATGGTCGAAACAGGAATCGTGGCAGCAACGTTATTTGGGGGTAGCTCCCCCTGTGTCCATTTCCTTCTGAATTATAAGTGGTATCATGGTATGGAGCTCAAATACTTACTGTGTGGTTGCTGCAAACTTATTGCTTTGTGGTTGTCGGTTGTGAAGCGCTTTAGATAAAGGTTGGTAACGACCGGGAGGTGGCATACTCATGTCAGTTGTTACCTAGTCACAGAGGTAACTCGGCCTTGTGTAGCAGAGATTCGGTTAGGTTCTCGAGGACGTCCCTCCAGAGGCGTTCCATTTTATGTGGGAAGTTCCTTTGCTCGACCATTTGTTGGAAATCCAAATAATACAATACGAGCCCAATACGGTTTTAAATCGTATAACCTGCCACCTCAGGTGGTTGCTATAGTAGGCATAGTATAATGGTACCTATGCTGGCTAAGATTAATATTGTACTTTCGAAAATGTTTTCACACTATGCACTAATAATAATAATATCTAAAAGTGTTTTCTCGTATCAAGCATTTTTGATTGTTATAAGGAGAAATCTCCTCCAAGTTTGCGCTTGTATTGTGTGTGTGGTGGGAGACCTTTTGGGAGTTTCATTTTCCAAAAGCATTACGGATTTCTTTCAAGTTCTTTTGTTTGCTTTTGATAAGAATAAACTGCTTTTATTTCAAACAACTGTTTTTGTTTACTCATACCAATCCCATGACTGACCCGGAGTTTATTATTCCTTTCCTAAACTCTGGGTGCCCATAATTTTCCACACGGGCAGCCTAGAAGCAGGTTATCCGTGTTTTGGAGCTAGCTCGGATTTGAAGTCTTCTGGAAGCTTTGGATTTGGAAATCTTTTGAAGTGTTGAAGTTTTGAAGATCTTGTCGAAGTTGAAGTATGTTGGAAATTTGTTGAAGTTTCTGTTGTCGTATCATTGTTGTATCATATTTGTATCACTCTGATATTTGGGATCGACGTTGTATTGGATACTGTATCATGTTGTATCTGTGTTGATATATGATATTCATTTTGTTTCCGCTATTTATATTCATCTGATGTTGTTATAAGCTCCATCCGACTGGAGTTTGATGTTTGAATCTTTGGCAGTCGAATACAAGTGAGGTATTTAGTGTCAATTTCCGAACATTGGATTTCGGATCGTGACAGAAATTGTGTGATCGAGTGAGCGATCGAATTTGATATTGTGTACGGATGATATATGTACATCGTACGGACATAAGTAATACAAATGTTGAAACTTTTGTAAAGAAATGAATAAAATAGTTTTGGAGACTATGATTGGATATTATTGCTAAGTAGGATATACAGGTGTTTTAAAAGCAAAGGGAAATTAGTTTTGATTTCAGAAGGTAAATTTTGATTGCCCGACAAAAAGGTATATATATTTAATTTGCCATATAAAATTTGATGATTTTCTGATCTAGCCACTTGGCTTTTGTTTTTCTGTTGAAAATTTTGGGCCCATAGATGTGTTTTGTAGTTGTGCCAAGCCAGCTACGCAAATGAGATGCTGGCGAAATTTTTCAAAAATATAGGGAGTTAGGAAAATTTTTGAGAAATTTTTGATAGTTTCAAATTTGGTTTTAAATTAAAATTTGAAATGGTTGAGTAAGTGATATTATTTGGAACATATGGATAAGTTTAAGAAGTTAGTAAGAGTGATAGTGTTTTTAATGAAAAGATTGTTTGGGTGTTGTTAAACTGTTTGGTTTTGGAAAGTTGTTAAAAACTATTTGGATTGGGAAATAGTTAACGGGTTATGGATCATTCTTCCTAAATAGTAATTTGGGGGATGAAATTCTATTAAGGGGGGAGGAATGTGACGACCCGGAATTTTTGGATATTTGAAATTGAAATATTTAATTGATTTTAAAATTTGAAAGTTAGTTTCTAACTTGAATTCCGAATATCGCTATTTATTAGATAATTAGAATATTGAATTTAATAAATGGAAATTGGGAAAATTATTGAATTTGGAGTTCTAGGCTTGTTAAAAATAATTAAAGGCTTCTGAAATTTATGTTGATAATACTGAAGGTAATAGAACTTTTGAAATCGAATTTAAAATTGTTTTGTTCAGTTTTAAAAATATATCGTTTAAATTGATATTTAAAAATAGCATTCTGAGACACAGTCTCAGAATTCGACGAAACCAGTTTCATTGGATCTTTAATAATGTATTATTATCGGATTTCAAATTTCATAGTGTTTGGAGTTGTTGTGTGATCGTACAAGATATAAACGCGTTGAAATTTATATCGGAAATTTAATATAATAACTGGTTTCAAAAAGCTATCTTCTCCATATGATCGAGTTAGGACTCGAAACATTTTCCATTGCATTCAGAATAGGGGTATAATATTATGAACGACTAGCGGAATGCCTCGATAGGAGATCGAGATTTTAAGTTTCAAATTCAAGTCGATTTAAATTTAAATTTAAAATTTAAATATATATGTGTGTGTGGACTGGTCAAAGAATTTCGCGCCACCTTCTCTTAAGAACACGTTTCCTGCTTTTTAACACATGTTCTTCCTAAAGACACGCGTCTCCTTTATAATATATATATATATATATATATATATATATATATATAATCGAACAACCGGGCATTTTGAAATCAAAATCAATTTCCTTTTTAAAATAAAATCCGTGGCCGAGCATAAGGAAATCGACAAAAGAAAGAAAAATTCCTTTTACAGATCGAAATCTCCTTCCTCGTTCGAATCAATTCATTTAAGAAAAAAAGAAATCGATACTCATTTTCAAAATCGAACTAGCACGTTCGAGATTAGAGGCGATCTGGGGGATCGATAGTGCGGCTAGGGAATTCTGGCAAGGGCGGGGGTTCGCGTGAGTTTTGGGTGACGATGGTTTCGCTCGAGGAGCCGGCTGTAATGACCCGTTAAATTAATAATATTTAATAAATTAAATTAATATAATTTCTAATTTGTTTAAGAATAAATGTAGAAATTTGGTATAGTAGTTGTAACCTAGTGTAACAATAAAATTTTATGACAATAGCTTTGGATAATGTAATTTGTCACTTTTTTTTAAAAGTAAATTTTAAGAAATCAATAAATGTTGAATTGAGAATATTAATAAAAAATATTAACTAAAATGAGATTCATTAATATAAAATCAGTAGTGAAGATGTCACCTTTGGTTGTAATAAAGGTGAATGCTATTAGTGGATGTCAACACTTAATAAAATTTATTTAGAATAAAAAGAATTTAAATGCATGTTTGAATAGAGTATTAAATTGATAGATTAAACGTAAGTAATTAGAATTTAACCCTATAAGATATGGAACTGAATGTATGAATATAATTTTGTAGAAATAGTTAATTAACAACTTATTTGTGCATACCCAATTTAATATAAATAACAAAAGGGCTAGCACTTGATGTGCCTAAGTATTAATATATTGGAACTATAATAAAATAGAGAGTTTGGTAGTAAATAGAAATAAAAAGACCGTTATTAACTAGTAAATTAATAAATGGATTCTAACAATAGGTAGTAATTAATGCGTGTATATTGGGCATTTGCGGATTACCAATTTTTCTACCTATTCATATAATTTATTTATGTAAATCTAAAATTATGGCAACATTTTGTTAATAAATGTTGGAAGTGAATTTAAATATATCAAAGGATAACAAGTGTTTAGGTTAACCATTTATTTTATTTAGTTAAGAAGGGAAATAGATTGAAATAAAGCTAATTAAATTTTTTTTGGTTGTTAATGGGTATAGTTAAATAAGGAGAAGTTATAGGAAATAAAACGCGCACTAATGAGATGTAATATAATTCCAAAGTTATTTATACCCACAAATAGGTTAATTACTGTATAGAAAGAGTCTAAATCAATAAATGAATTTATTAAGATTACATTTATAATTTTATAACCTTTATGCTGATTTAAGTTCAATTAATTTATTTGATTAAATAGTGCAGTAGCGTAGTTTTGTGCGGTAGTTGAAATAGCTAATTCTTTTAGGTGAAGTTAAGGCTAATTCTATGTATATATTTGACCTATTGTTGATATAGATTCTAGGAAGCAGGATCTATTAATTAAATGGAGTATTAGATTCAATAATTGCATTTATCGCATAAATAAAGAGAATATAACGGTTAAATTTGGCGTTATTGAAATTAAAAAGGAATGGGGGAATAATAATTTGAAATCATTGCAATAGATATTAATTTAAGGTTACCTTAAATAAATTAAGGTAATAAATGGAGGATAGTGTAAATATCTTTATAATACGATGATTTGTGTAGTTAGGGTAGTTTTGATTTGTCACTTAAGATGGAGGATTTTTATAAAATGTAATAAATGCAGTTTAAATTAAGGCATTGACGTTTGGGTATTTAAGAAGTGATAAACTAAAATTTATTTATTTATTTGAAAATTTGCAATCCAATTTGTGGATTTATTGCAAATAAGTGAAATTTGTGTTTAACCATTACATCGATAGGAATAAATTAAATTTAAGGTTATATTAATAAAATTTGGACTAGAGAAATGATATGAATCGGTTTTAGAAGCCTTAAATATAAAATGGGAAGTAGACGAGATTTCACGTTACAACCATTTTTAAAAATCCTGATGTATGTAGAAATATTTATGAAATATAACGTAAACCAATGTTGAATCAAAAGAATAGAGTCAACACTTATTTATTCATTTATTGTGATATAATTACGAGTATGATTTATTGCAAATTACATGGAAATCTAATATATAGGACATTACCTAAAAAGGAAGAGTAGATAAAATTTATGATAAACATATTTGTATATGAAGGTTATTGATTTAAGGAGAAATTGGGCAAGTTTTATGTATTTGGGTTAAGTGCAACCTTTAATAGATAAATTTAGTGCAATTAAAGAAATTGACATTCAATATTTCGATAACTTAAAATTTGATGGGATAAGAACATTTGGGTAATGAAGGGATGACAAATATTAGATATGATTCTAGAAGGAATTAAATAGATAATGGGAAGATTAAAATCAGGTTCAAAGCAATAATTATTAAATAACAGAAGTTTAGGAGTAAAGTGAGATAATTGAAAATTTTAATCATTCATATAAGTCATTTGTTTATTAATATGAGTTAGCTAATAAATTTAACTTGGGCAATACCTATATATTGGAAACACATTTGTAAAGTGTAATTAATTGAATTTGGTGAATTGGGAATGAATCCAAGGTTATAGGAATTGATGTAATACTACGCAAATAAAAGATAACTGCATAAAATCAATGTTTCGTAATAAATTGGAATTGATAATTAAGTAGGAATGGGTTTGAATTTTACAAAAAGGAAAATTTATTATTTGCTTACCCATCTATTCAATCTATTAAATTTGATCAGATCCATTTGCAATTAAACGAATTTATTTACAAGTTAGTATGTATTTAGCTGATAACTATAAACCAATTAGGGCAATTGGGTATATATATTACCAGTTAAGTTATATAAGATAATGGTTGACTTAATTAAGGGAGTTTATGTAATAATTTCATTTATTTTGTAAGTGGAAATAAAACGTTAATGATAACAAATATTCAAAATTTACCATCTATTTAGTATATTAAGTATAATTGATAATCAACTGCAACAAGTAATAAATAATAAATACGTAACGTTAAATGAAGTAATATTTGAAATTTAATATTTAGAAACTATGTAAATATAAGTGCAGATGAAATTGGGGATATTTACATATTGAAATATGAATCCAATGATATATCAATCTAATTGACAATAAATAATGGAAAGTAAATTTAATTAAATTTTGGAAATTTAATATATATATACAGTTATAAACCCTAGCTCCATCCTATTGTCATTTGCTGTATATTCATTTCTTCATCTCCTTCTCCTCCTCAAATGGTTGCAAAACCTAGATCTACTTCAATCCAAATTTCAATGAAAATGCAAACACTTCAGAAAAATTCCACAAAAAAAATATATGTTAATGTTCTCGAGGCACGTAATCTGCTGGTACAATTCGTTTTCTGTTTTGGATATTCGTTTGACCAGAAAAAAAAATTCGACGATGTGTTGTAGCTTTTAGCTGACGTGGCCATTGAAGTTAAGTGGGTTTTGTTTTATTTTATTTTATTTTATTTTTGTTTTCAAATCGTTTAAAATGAATATCTTTTTCATACGTTCTCCGATTCACGCGAAATTTCTTTTGTTAGGATCGTAATTTAGTTCCGGATCTGATGACGCTGGTTTGGACGAATTCCGAGAAGGGCAAATTTTTAGGTTTAAATCGAATTTAAATTCGATTTAAATTCAAAAGGTGAGTGTTTTAACCCACTCACAACTACTAGAAACTTTTATGTTTGTTAAATTAATTTTAGAAATGAATAGAAATTTATTTATGAGTATTTGGCATGTTTATTTCACTCATATTTGTTGAATTGCATTTATTGAATTTAACTGTTAATTTCATTTATTTATTGACAGTTAGAATTTGTGTTTGCCTATAAACTGCTAGTTAACAGTTATATAGATTATTACTGAATATAAACTGTTAGATTAATAGTTGTTAAATTTAATCTGAATAAAATTGCCAGTTATTACCTGTTATATATTATCAAATATAAATTGTTATTGATTGATATTGCTTGATGATTTTGATTGGATGATGGGTGTTGTTGATGGATGTTTTATTGTATATCATTAAATTGCAAATTATCGTGCATATTTCCTTTCATTCGGGATTGTGGTTTGAAATGATATACAACCGCAAAATTTTATATCTTTTAAATTGCGGATTGAAATGATAAATATCCGTATCACTTGACCATAGGATAGAAAATTATATACAGGCACCGCGGTCTATATATAACTATTTTAAAGTGATTTCTATGGTTTGGATGGAATACGGTTTATAATAATCTTAAATTTTATATTGTATAAATATTTTCCTTCCATATATATATACATATGAAGTTGAAAATTTTGAAATTAAAAGGTGTATAAAAATCTTTATTAAAAATGGAAGAAAATTAAGAAAATGGAGTTTAATAATTTATATCATATGTTTAAATGTTAAGTTTGGAAATTTTAAGATATGATATTTATAATTGGATTTTTCCCAAAATAAATTGAAATGAATAATCTAGTATAATTTGAATTGGGAAAAAATATATATATTTTATTACTAGAAATTGAAGTCTTATTTTTTATGGATTTTATATGAATATTCAAGACTAATTAATAGAACAATTGATTTGTTGAAAGCATAAAATCCAACTTTAGTTTGAAATATTGATACTCAAAATGGATATACGTATATATAAATAAGTTGAAGTGGTTTTGGAACTTGAGAGAGATAATATAAATTTTGGTTTAGACTTTAATAAAGAAATGTATTTGTAAAGCCATGAGAACTATTTTCTTTACAAAGTAACATTTAAGTTAAACCATTTAATTCATATACCGTTGAATATCCAAACCATTCAAGTTTTAAAAGTTATGGTTTTAAATTATGAATTTCGAAATATTATGCTTTGAAAGGATATTTGGCTTTCAGACGTTATAAATTTTAAAGCATTTGGATTTTTGAAAGGGTTTATATTTGGGATAAAGGATATCATATTGTTTTGGGTTTTAAAATGATATCGTATTCATAATTTTAAAATGGAAATGTTTATTCCGGTTTTAAAGTATGAGCTATTTTTAAATGATCGCGGTGTTATAATAACGATGGGTTGGCAAAGAGACCGGGATCGGATATGGACATACTCTCTGTCGATACCGAAAACCACTTTGACTAACCGTGTACGCGGTGGAGATTCCAGAATGAAGTAGGTGGTGGCGACGTTTCCTGTAAGGTAAATACGTGGACCCGACTCCCGTGAGTTGGCATAAGGTGGCTAAAACAGGAGCGATTCTCAGGCCAATGAGGTCATTCCTCTGATCGGACCCTCCTCTTCGATATTATACTTTGACTTGGATTGATTTAGTGGCCACTTCTATATTTTGATTTTGGGGAGTTAGTCCGAGGTGGGCGGTAACTGCGGCTACGCGTTTCCACCAGCCTGGATAGCAATTGGTATATCTACCCTGGCATTGCCTAGTTCTGCCGTGTCACCTACCATACCGAGCCTTTACTACGAGTTTCTATTTGTGTCGTACCTATGGAGTATCCTCTGGTAGCTTCCCGATCAGGAGGTATTACGGTACTGTATAGACTATTGGCATTATTTGTGTTAAGGGCTATATGGGTAACCCCTTAACGCTATTAAAAAGTAAGTTTATTTTATAAATAGACACTATTATAATAGCGCAATATACTACATAGTAAATAGTTTAACGGATCCTTAGGAGATGTAAATCCCGAACATCTCTTGAGTTACTGTACTCATATTTATTTCTGTAAATTTAACTCACATAAGATCTTTTAGTCTGACTCGAGTGTTTTTGTCTTTTCAAATTCGCTCGGGTCAGTCCGAGCGTTTCAGGATCGAAGACTTTAGCTTTGAAGGACGAAGACGAAGGAGTCGTATTATTATTATCTATAGTATTGCACCACACTCATACTGTTCCGTTGCATTGATTGTATTGGTAGGTGTAACTCTGATATTTATTGTATAAAGCAAATCAAGTGTTTGTAAACTGTTTTGAACTGTATATTTATTATTATATTTTATTCTTCCGTTGTGAGATTCTATTTTGTTTTTATTTCTTCTCTGTTTTTCTTATTTACCCCATAACAATCCGTCCTTCCGTTATGTTTTGAATTGGCACGTGTGTCGGTTTAAAGTGTGCGAAAAGGCGGGATGTTACACCGACGAAGCAGCGGAAGGCGAAGTCGAAGATGAGGGATTGTTCGCAGTGGTCGTGGGATACGCAAGGTGGAGTCGTGAGTGGCCGCGAGGTTGTAAGATGGGTTCATCTACGGCGTGTCGATGGGCTGAAGCTATGGCGATAGCAGAGGTGTTCATGAGCGACCTTACAGTGATGAAGATGAGTTGATCAAAGCCTGGTTCGCCTCTTTTCTATAAGGTAATTTACTTTTGATTAAAATTTATATAGGTTAGGAAAAATGTATAATTTTTTAACGGTAAGGTAACAATCGGTTTTGTTATTTACTAAATTGAAAAAGAGGGATAATAAGCATATATATATATATATATAGATATGTGTGTGTGTGTGTGTGTGTGTGTGTGTTTCAGTACTCACACCCGTTTAATTTAAATATGTACAGAGATGGGGTTTTGGTTTAACAGTAAGATACAAGACAGTTATGTTTTAATTTAATGAATATGTAGAAAAGGTTTTGAAAAAACTGTAGGAATTTTAAATTTTGCGAAGAATTTATATAAAGTTTGGTTTCGAAATCTCTATGGATTTTTGGTGTTTATGCAGTTCAAAAGGAAATGAAGTTTACATGTACACATTTTTAATTTACTAGGTTATTTTAAAATAATGTATTATTGGAAATTAATTTTTTAATTAACTTATATAATTATTTTTCTTACTAAAAAATTATTTAAAGGAAAATTAGTTTAAATTACCTTATTAAACATTAAAAGATTATTCAGTTAGTTCAAATGTTAATAAAACCATACAATGTTGTACAAGGTCTAAAACTGTGAAGAAAACAAGTCAAGATGGAAATGAGTTGCAAATAAAAGCAAAGGTGAGTTAATCTCACTCATTTGGATTACCATTTAAATTTAAATAGTTAAATTTAAATTATTGGTTGAATGATTTAATTGACTGGATGTGATATTATATATAGCATATATATATATATATATATATAATGGAGTGATTGAATTCCCGCATTATATAGCGGATGAGAACCTGTGCGCCCCTCATAATAGCGGATATCCCTTTATACCGCGACATTCCGCCTTGAAGCGGGATTGGTATTTTAAATTGTTGTGCTAACATCTATGGATGCAGGGAAACAGGTTGGAGGGATCCAACTGGATTCCTCAAAGTGTTGAATTTATTTGATATTCGGTAATGTGATTTATGTGATGGATTTTATTGGGAATTGAAATTTTTGAATGCTATGGCTTGGTTGAATATATTTTGGTATTTGAGAAAAATGAAATATGTATAAAGTTTAGATTTTTTTTTAAAGGAAATAAAAAGGTAATTTTTAAGTAAAATAATTATAGTGAATTCAAATAAATTAAAGGAATGAATTTGGGAAAGGGATAAAGGTTTGATTTTAAATCCTATATAATAAATTCAAGGATGGAAAAAATAAGGATTTTGAATAAATAGGAAAAAAAGGATTTTTATTTAAAATAAGGACTTAAGAAATATTGATTTGTAAGTACGAAGAAATATATTTTTAAAATTCTAGATTTGAATGAGTTTGGGAAAATAAAAGGAGAATTTTGAAATAAAGTATGAAATTGGTATTTCCAATTTAAACAAGAATTTAAATCATAAATAAAGGTGTGAATATGGGATAAATGGGTTTTGAAATAAATTTGGATAAGTAAAGGAATTTATTTTAAATGGAGATGGTTTTGGAAATCGATTTGAAAATCGACTAAGTGTTGAAACAATGAATAAAGGAGAATGAGATTGTGAAATTTATAAACAGGGTTTATAAATAAAGTGAAATATTTATTAGAGGATAATTTGGAAGTACAAATTTAGGATGGGAATTTATAAGGAAATGGTGATTTAAAATAAACAGTGGTTATTTTTAAGGTGTGGAAAGGAAAGTGTATTTCCCTGAAAAGCCAAGTATATTTTCAAAGTAAGATTTCCATGTATAAGTTAGAGGTTTTAAAAGAATATTTCTGAAAGAAATTATTATTCAGCGGTTTTGAATTTTTTTTAAAATAAATATTTATTAAGTTAGTTATATAAATAAATTATTTTAAAAGTTTAACTAGTATTATAATATTATTTAATATTCATACCTTAAAGAATAACTTTTATTTTAAAATTTGTTTTGGCTTAGTATTTTAAATAAAGTGTTTTAAGTATTTTTTTAATTTAAGTGTTTTATGGTATATATTTTTGGATAAAGTGATCTAAATTATTTTAAAATCTAAGTATTAAGACTTGGTGATTTTCAGTGGAAATAAAATAATTGGTTGGGAATTTATTCCTTGAGAGAAAAGTGATTTGGGAACTATTTTTGAAAGGGTTGAAGGGTAGAAAAATATCTTGCGATGATATTGCGAAATGAATAATTTGGGAAATTATTAAGGCCTGATTGTTGTTGTGGATGTCATATGATAGTTAAATAACCGACTATCAATATTGGCTAATGCGCTGATCGGTTCGAAGAAACTGGGATGATTAATTTTTCGAAAACCACTTCGATCCGGTTTGAACATTTTCGTGAGGAAGACAAGAGCTTGGAGTCGAAGATGGAGTAGTGAAGTGCAAGGTCTAATTGCTACTAATCTTGAGGGTGATTCCAAAATGGATGTAGTAGGAGTAGTACCTTCGGCTCCGTTCGGACTCGGAACGGACTTGTATGGATGAATGCTATGAGAGCATCGTCAGGAGGACGATGAGCATTCTAAGTAAATGTGTGGTAAAAAGTTAACGCATAGCCTCGAGTCTCATCAACCGGGAATGGCTAAAACAGAGGAGGTGCTGCAAGGCTAAGTGGCTTACAACCAATTAGGGTAAGATCATCCTGTCTATATGTCCCTTTTTATTCGGCTGTGTGGGCGGGTTCTGATCCCAACCGTGTGGTGATCTATTCGTATCCAGTAAGTGGTAGCTCCGGTCGTGTGTTGTAGGGGATCAAGGTGGATCCTTGGTACTCTGATATAGACTAGGTATTATGACGGACGGTATCCCAATAGCCCTGCCATTGATGGAAACCCAATCTCCAGTAAGTGGCTTCGGACTTGTTTGTATACCTATTATTTGGAATTAATGAATACAACAATTTCGGCTATTTGAATAAGTAATTGTATATAGACACTACTATAATATCAGAGGATTTGATATGAAATGTTTTGGTTATCGTAACTTAAAAACCCTATATGTTTATTTGTGGCATGGTCTTACGAGATACCTTTGTGTTTTAAAGAATTTTGTAAAGTTTAACAATCCAATTGAGTGTGTTTTCTCATGCTGGTTTTCCAAACTGACTCGGGTGTTATTTTACTATAATGCTCAGGTCAGACTGAGTATTATAGAGTGCAGATTCTGGATGGACTGTTGAGGAGCTCAGGAGACGAGCTGGATGACGAGGCGTATTTCCGTAGATTTGTTTTCCGCTGTGCAGTGTAAGCTATATATTCAGCTTTGGGAGGACAAGTTACTATAACTATCCTGAATTGTGTTGTTGATTTGTGTTGTACTCTGATGATGTAATGTATAAACAGTTACAAATTCTTTTGTATAAAAATATGTTGTTATCTATTATATATTGTTTTGCTGTGATTGTGAGATTCTGATATTGTTTTCTATTTCTTCTTCTACCTCCTTCTTCATTCCCTTACGGTCTAGTTTTCCGACATTCAATTGTTCGGCATTTAATACAGTGGACGTATTGATGACGATTTTCGGGCGTCGAAAAATCGGGTCGTGATAGAAACCTAGAATGAGAAAAAGTGTTAGGTCTAGGGGTCTATATGTCGGTGTAGAAGTGATCTCGGACCATTGAATTCAGGAATCGAATAGGATGCAACCACGCCATAGGCTGAGGAGGAGCCATCGGATGAAAATTAGATGGACCGAATTGATCAGAATAATGCAAAATACGTCACCAAAAGGCTCTGAAACGTTCGAGCGAATGGACGTTCGTTCATGAATAATAGAGGTAGGTCAACCGGACGGTCGACCGCCTTGGTGCCCAGGTCGATTGACCAGTCGGTTGACCTGCCTATATATATATTCCGCTTATTTTTTTTATTTTATAACTTGGTCATATTAGCTCGGTTTTTGACGTTCTATATATGGAAATTGACCAGAAAATTGCCATGGACACAATGGTGCAATTTCCATGGCTCAATTCTAATAATTTCATATGGTTATTTTATTATTTAATAAATTAATGAACTAACTATTATGGGTTGAATTTCAGGTCGTTACATTCTCCCCTCCTTAAGCGATTTCATCCTCGAAATCTCTAAGGATAAAAGAATGTACTAAATGTTTTCATTCTATTCTACAACCAACTACTCAATCATCAATCAATCGTCCATTTTCCTTAGGTTTTTCTAATGCAGTTTATGATACTTATGCAATTAGTATAGTGTAAATGCCTCTAGCTAAGGTAAAAGATTAGGTGGTCCACTGATTCAATTGACCTCCTTTTATGTAATCATGTCCGTGCTATGTATCCATATGAATTCAAAAATTTCTTAATGATAACTGATAATTCTTTATGCGTGCTATATACGTTATCCAAACGCAACAATCATGTGATAATCATCTCTTTATAGCAACCATGAAAACTAGAATAAAAATGCGCATATATCCATATGCATTTGCTCTAGTGTCCTAGTTAGGCCGATCCGTAAGAGATAATAATTCCTAATGTAAGTAGATGCGTCCATAGCATCCACTAGTAAACACTTGTAACCACTAGCATACATCATACATAACATGTTCTAATAACATGCTTACATCTAACCCTACCATTCAAAGGTTGAATCCTAAGTTCTACCCTCCCAAAGGATAATAAAGAATGAACCTATTTAAAACTAAAGTTGGAAATAGAAAATTCTAAAACTTACTATCGAAAAGATGAGGATATTAGAAACGAATTTTCTCCTAATCAAACCAATCTTCTCCGAAGTCTTTCTACCCATGTCGGGACAAAGTAGCAATCTCTCTATAGACTATAAGAAACACAAAGGTGACTTGTGCGGTCTTCCATAAAGAGCTTTGAAAGGTGCCACCCCAATGCTAGCTTGAAAACAACTATCATATGGGAATTCTACTAAAGAAAGATGATTTTCTTAAGTTCTTCCAAAATCAAGAATACTCATTCTCAACCATGCTTGTCTTACGGTCCTACTAATTTCATTTTACTGTCTTTATGAATCAACATTCCTAGGTTCTTACTCGTGTTCTATACACTTTATGGAAACTTCCATTATTACTTCTAAAAGTAATTACTTCTATCTTCTTACATCTTTGCCATTACTCATAGGAAATGATTCTTATCTACTCCACGTTTAAGTGTTTGGTTTGGTATTTATCATCTGGTTTTAAAAAAAATAAGGTTTCTAAAATTTTTAAAACATGAAATCCCAAAATCTTTGTCTTTAAAAGTGTTATCTTTTCATTTTTTATTAATTTCAAAATACTTGGTCACTTAATATTATTTCTAAAGGGAAAAACTTCCAAATTTTTAGGTCTAAAACTTATATCTCTCTTTCTTTTAAAGACTTTTACAGTTTTCTATAAAAATTTAAATTTTCAAATTTTACTTTTATTAAGTTTTTCACTTCAAAAACATATTTAATTTTTTATCAAACCATTTTCTTTTAAAATATCTTTAAAATATCCTTTATGCGTTTTCAAAACGGCTTATTATTACACCTAACAGTCTCATATCTTAATGTATTGGAACTAATTTCTCTTATAAGAAGTTATTAACGCTAAAATCTTCTATGAACCTTTTAAAAGAGAATTTCATGTTTATGTGAAATTACAAGAAACTTATTTTATATTTTTCGAAATAGGCTATACAAAATATGGTTCTTTTCATACCTTGCATGTCTCTTTCATGTATTCCTTGTAACTTGCACAAAACATTTTTATTGGTTTTATAGAAAATCTTACCATTATTCTTTTCATTCCAATAGATTAAAATATGTTTAAATTACATTCTTCCATGATAAATATTTTCTAATATCTAAGTTACACACTCATCTTCAAAACTGCTTTAATATTTCAATAAGTACAAAAATACTTCCTTATACTTATTAACAATAAGTGTACTTTATAAACCCTTTTGCTTCTATACTTAGAAACTACCTCTTAAAGTACATTTTTATTTGGGTTAAAATGGATGTTGCGTAAAACACCATTACTACAACCAGGAAAAAAAAACTGGTGTATGGATTCATTTAAATAATTGCCAATAAATCTTATATACCTGTAAAAATATTTCTCTTGGGAGTCACTTACTATAACAATAGTGTTATAGCCTATGCTCCTCTTGTTTTTCATGATAACATTTATTACAACAATAAAAGTTGTAATCTATGTTTTTGATACTTGATACACACTGGATTTTTATATTTAAAATCTTTGTTTACTTTCAAAGAACCTAGTGAGTTATACACACACACACACACACACACACTCTTCATGTATCTTCAAAAAGAATTCCAAATTTTCATTATATAAAAACCAACTTAAATTTCATACCATTCTTCAAAAACCCCACGTTTATTTTCTGAAAGAAAATATTAATAATGAAAATTTTCAATTCCAACAATTACAATTTTTTTTTCAACTTTTTAATTTCAAAAATTTAATTTTATTCGGCTTAGCATAAAGAGGCTCTTCCTACTTACTACCCTCGGAGTACTTTTAAACTAAAGCCTTTTACTCATATTCCTCATGTATGCTCATATTTATTCTAAGGCATCACCGTTAAATATACAAGTCTATGACAACTATAATTTCTGTAATTACCTACACATGGACTTTCTTCTCTGCTTATCTACTCAATTTTATTGTTCGTCTCTAACCTTTGCTTATCTCTTCAAATTATAAATGTAAAAAACCATTTCTTAAATCCCTATCATGTGTAGACATTCTCTATGCCCCAATAAATGCACTTCAAAAGTGATATTTCAAGAACTCTGCTCTCAACTGACTAACACGAAGCGTATAAAGAACCTCCTTAGATAAATAACATGCTCTTCCATACTTCTTGGAAAACACCAAAATTTCGACCACGAATACCACCACGAACTTTATTTTAGGACATCTCTAAAAACATGGTTCATCAAATCTATAGAATAGGCTGGGACATTGGTTAGCCCAAAAGCTATGATTAACCACTCAAAGAATCCGTTTGGTGTCCTAAATGCGGCTTTACCAAAGTTATCATCAGCGGCCCTAAGCTGATGAAATTCAGTGACTAATTCAAGCTGGGAGAATACCAAAGAACCAACTAATTGGTTGAAAAGATCATCAAACCTAGAGAGTGGATAATGGTTCTTCTTTGTGAGCTTATTCAATTTTCTATAGTCAATGCAAAGTAGAAGAGAACTACCTGCGTTGGTAGTGAAGACGATTGGCGCTCCCTATCTCAATATATTTTTTCTTATGAAACCTTTCTCCAAAGCTCACGGATTTGCTTGCTCAATTCCTTCTTTTCCCTAGGTGCCATATGCCCTACGGGTAATGCTACTGGCTAGCCAAATAAATTCTGAAGTCAATCTCTCACTTGGGGAGTATTCCCCTAATCTCCTCAAAGATATTTGGAAAAATATCTGATGACAGGAACCAAATCTAACTCTGATGATGATGAATCATAGGAATAAAGGAAGCTCAAAAGAACTGACTCTTGCGGGTCGTAAGATTTTCTCGAGAGTCCTATTGATGCCAGCCTCTAGTCTAATGACTCTCCTCTCGCAATCTAATATAGCTCCATATGTGGGTAGCTAATCCATTCCCAAAACCATCCCATACCTCGAATATCCCAAAGCATAGGCGTTATAGTCAAATTCTACGCCTAGGATAAAAATTTTCAAACCCCTACAAACCATAGATAAATGTGTCATTCCTCCCATAGGGTTTGAAACAATATTGGGGTTACTACTAATGATCTGTCCTAATGCAAACAATCCACTAGAGAACTAGGGATAAAAGAATGTGATGCTCCAGAATCAAATAAAGTCCGAATGGGAAAATCAGGTTTAGAAATCAAACCTTCAATTGTGACTTTCCTACCTCTATCTGGAATGCTACTAGAAGGTGCTGTGACTAACGCCTGAATCTACGTAACTTGTGCACTCGCTCCTTGGGGACAACTCCTACTCATATGACTGTGCTCCCAGCAAGTATAACACTTACCCTTCATCTTCTCCTTCGAAAAATCCTTGGCCATATGTCTAACCTTCCTACAGCTATGGCACTTTAGTCCTTTCTTAATCTGCTTCCAAGGACCATCACCTTTTTTCTTTTTCTTATTCTTTTCCTACCACTTCTTCTTCGAACCTTCTAACTCAACCTTCTCTTTAGACTCTCCCTCCTTGACTATATCCGACATAAGCTCCATCTCGACCAAAGACTCATAAGTATCTCCCATTAGTACATGAGTCAGCAATAATCCCTAAAGGGGTTGATTCAATCCCTTTGCAAACTTCATAGCTTTCTTGTGCGGTGTGTTCACCAAATCCATAAAAAACCGCGACAACTCATTAAGTTGATTGATGTATTCCTTAATAGACAAACTTCCTTGCTTCAAATTAATATACCCCTCCAACTGAACACTCTCTTTCACCTGACGCAGAAACTTCCAATCGAATTGCTCTCGGAACCCATCCCAAGTAACATTTCTACCCTCCAACTCGATCACCTCCCACCAATAAGATGCCTCCTCCTTTAGCTGCCAAGTGGCTAACTAAACTCGCTGCTGACCATCCAATCCCGAAAGACCAAAAATCCTCTTCGTTTCCCTAAGCCAAGCTCTAGCCTCTACAAAAGTCTCCTTGCCAGAAAATGTCTTCCCACCCAAACTTACAAAATCTTTACAAAGCTTAGAGAAATTGATGGAGACAGGTGGATTGATGGGATTCCCACCCGCTGTTGTAGGATTGGGCGTAGGCCTGTGCACCTATGGAGTCGTGGCTTGTAAGTACCTATGAAACTAGGTTGGGACTGGAATCCCCTCGGGAAGGTTTGGGGGCATCGGCCATTCTAAGAAAAGAAAAGGATAGTTTAGGAAAGATTCAAAGGGACATTGAACTGGACTTATGGGAGGATTTTTATAAAAATTCTTTTATACTTATCATTTCTAAAAGTTCTTTTCTGAAAAATACGTTTTAAAACAAGTTATTTCGGAAAATAATTTATTTTTAAAATAATTTTTTAGAAATCTTGTAATCTTAGGCTCTGATACCAAATGTAGTACCCTACAACCCTAAATATACCCAAAAGCACACATTAAATGGCGTGGTGCGTTGTAGGTATAACTAAAACTAACGGAGACTAAGATTCATAAGACAAATATAGATAAAATAGTGGAAACTTAAAATAATAACTTAACTAAAACAAACTCCATAATTTCTTCATAAATAAATCAAATACCAAATATCACATACATGTCTGAAAATCCAATATGTCCCGTGAAACAAAAACTCATAGTCTCAAAAATCAGAGTACATAATATCCCTCATAATAAGTCAGTACATAGAAAGATCAGAAACTAAAAATTAAAGAAGCACATAGTAAAAATCTTCTCCAAGAAAACCCTAAGCGGCAAAAATCTACTGACTTCTCCCTTGATTGCATATGGGGAAGGGAGGAGGGGAAGGGGAAAATAGAGGAGTGGGTCAAACTAAAATTCTGGTGAATGATAGTAATTACCAAAGTCTTTGAGCAAGATAAAAGTAAGACTCTACAACAGTTCTAGCATAAATAAGGATAAGAAAGGAAGTAGGAAAGAGATAATCTGGAAATAAGCACGATCAAATATTGCCTAATTTATAAGGTAGGTTAACTTTGATTGCTTGCACCTGTCCTTGAGTTCTGCTTTGATTAGTCTGAATCGCTAATCCTGTAATTAGGATGTAACCCTAATTCTACCCTTTTTGATTGGCCTGCTACTCCTTAGACCTTACTATGGACCAAACGCTATATAACTCCCTACACAACAGCTAATGGTATCGACGAAAGATGCATAGAGTTGCCACTATGGATCCAAATGATAGATATAACTCCCTATATAAAAGGCAATGGTGTCTACGAAAGACACCAATACTAAGAGCTTGGAACTCATAGCTATTACCGAGCACCCGAATGGAAGTCGAACGCGTAATAATCCTTGAAATTTACATCTTATATTCGATTATTTCATTTTTATTAAAATTTAATCCATATTTGCAATAAACCTATTCTAATCCATACGCGAAGAAGAAGGATGAATAAAAGAAAACTGAAAATAGAAGAAAATTCAAAGCGTAGAAAGAAGAGGTAAATAATGTATAAATAACAGTAAATAAGCTAAAATACTGTAAATAAACTGTAAATAAACGGAAAAACTATAATCAACAGAAATAAACTAAAATTACTAAAAAGAATAGCTGAAAGGAAAAATACTAAAAATAATTTTAAAAACTGCAAAGAAACTACTGAAAAGGCTATTCCAGAAATCATAGTGAAACTACAACTATTGGAAACCCTATTATTTTAAATTACTTAAAGAAATCTTGAAATAATTACAATCAATCACCTCATGTACTAAGCTCTTCGTTTTGTCTTTCTAGATCCACTTGGAGTTGTAAATAATTTAATTTATAATGATTTTCTCATTTGGAAAAATTATTTCGTTTAAGATCCTTCCTAGAAAGCTTAACCCAATTGGACAAAACCTTGAATGAGAAAAAGTGTTAAATCTAAGGGTCTATATATAGGGGTAGAAGTGGATCTCGGACCGTTAGATTTAGGGATTAAATAGGATGCAACCATGTCATAGGCTGAAAAGAACCATCAGATGAAAAAATAGATAGATCGGATCTGTTAGAAGA
Organism: Allium cepa; assembly: GCA_030765085.1. NCBI lineage: Eukaryota > Viridiplantae > Streptophyta > Magnoliopsida > Asparagales > Amaryllidaceae > Allium > Allium cepa. The sequence continues at coordinate 307,901,094 of CM060944.1, read as the reverse complement.
ATGCAAAATACATCACCAAAAGGCTCTAGAACGTTCTAGCAAACAAACGTTCGTTCGTTCGTAAATCACAGAGGCAGGTCAACCGAGCGGTCGACCGCCTTGGTGCCTAGGTCGACTAGTTAGTCGACCTGTCTATATATATATTCTTTTTCTACTTATTTTTTTTTCATTTTATAACTTGGTCATATGTAAGGATCTGACACTTCATGTCATTCGCATCCGCACATGTCAGACTTGAATTGCTCAAAATATCAGTTGGTTAATTTATATTTGGCGAAATTCAGCATATATAGTAAATAAATCAATCACCGAATCACAGACCTAGAGTACTATAACAATAAGCAGTTGAATAGATAAATAGTAGTTCATGAAGCTAATATATAAACAACAGAGTTTGAGATAAAATACAACAGAATATCTCAAATATAGTAAAGTCTCGAATACGAACAGATGACATTTTGAACAAATCAATTGGAAAAGCTGAAAGCTGTATAGATATAGATGGATCTCCAAGTGAAGCTCCAACTCCAACGGTGAGTCTCAAATGTTGTGACACTTAGTCTGACCCGAACGTAAAGCAAAACACAAAACACTTGAGTCAGGATTAACATTCTTACATTAATAAATTCAACTCAAGTGAAATGTCAACTGAAATACAAGTAACTTAAAGGATGCTAGGGATCTCCATGCTCAAAGGATCCGTGGAACTATGTACTATGTAGTAATATATGCTATTATAATATGTTTATAGTAAAGTAAAGTATTAAAATAGGGTTATGGCGTTACCTATATCCCCCTTAACAATTTTTATATATTCACATAGTCTATACAATACCGTAATTCCTCCGTAAACTGAAGGGCTATCAAAGGGCACCCCATAGGTATGATACAAACCAAACTCGTAGAAGGCGCGATAGGGTATGCGACAAGGCACTCGAGGCAATGCCAGGGTAGATATACCGTTTGTAGATCCGGACCGGTGGTAATGCATTGCAGCTATTACCGGCCACCTCGTGACACACTCCCAAATCAAAGGTGCACCCAATCAAATCACAAAAGCAGTAGAATTGTGTCAAAGAAATGTGTCCGATAAGAGGAATGGACCCACTTGGCCTGGCATGGCTCCTGTTTTAGCCACTTCCCATGTCTCATGGGAGTTAGGGCAACATAAATACCATATAGAATCATCGCCGAACCATCCTACTTCATTCTGGAATCTCCACCACGTACATAGTTGTTAAAGTGGTTTTGGGTATTGGCACAGAGTATGACAATATCCGATCCCGGTCTCTTTAACAACCAAACGCTTATATCACACCTTGGCTATTTCATTTCAAATAGTTCATAATTTATATCAAAATATCCTATCCATTTCAAAACCATATCCATTTGGTATCATTATTCACTTTAAATAATATTCATTTCCATAATCATAACACTTTAAAATTATAACACTCTTGAGATCATTACACTTTTGGAAATCAAAACACTTTTGAAACCATAACACCTTGGAAATCCTAACACTTTCGACTTAAACAGTTTAGATATTGAAAAATAGTACAAACATTAAAATAGTTATAATTAAAATTGTATATATATTAAAATAATTTATATATTAGTTTCCTCAAATTTCACAAATCGACTCGAATCATTTCAAATTCTTGAATTCAATTTAAATCAATTCCAGTTTAACCATTTAAAGTTTAAAGTTAAAAGATTCAAATTTATATATTCAAATATTTACAATATAAGTTTCATTTATATTTCAACATTTAACTTTAATTTATTTCAATTTGGAAAATATTCACTAGTTAACAATTTATTTAAATCCCAATTTATATTTTTAAATCAATATTAAATATTCAATCTTAATATTATTCAAAATTGAGAATATTCATTAAATCACTTCTTATCAAATCAAGTTATAAACCAAGTTAAAATCATATTTTTCAAAATCTCGAAACTAATAAGTTTGAATCATGTCTTTCTTAAATTCAATTATTAACCAATTTATATTCCAAGTCAACATTAATTTATCTTCCCAACCTTTATTACTAAAGTTACAAAAATTAATTTTTAAAATACTAATATAAATTTAAATAAATATTTAAACATATTATATACTAATTAAATTAAATTTTATTAAATCAAATATTATTATTAAATTTATTTTGTATTAAATCTATTTTAATTTTTTAAAAATGAATATAATATAAGTAAAATCTTAAAATTTACATTTTTCAAAACTAACTTATATGTTAAATTTCCAAAACATATTATTTTAAAGTCTAAATTTTATATTATATTTTAAAAATCCATATATAATAAAACCCATATATTTCATTTCATACTTTGGAAATCATTTTTAAAAATATAGACCAACGGTGTCCGTATATAATTTCCATCCTATGGTTAAGTGATACGGATATTTCTCATTTCAATCCATAGTTTAAATATCTACGGGTATGTATCATTTCAACTCGCAATCCCAAATTCAATGTCAATGAAAATCGCTTGGGATTATCATTTCAATCCATAATGATTATCCCTTAATCTATAATGTCATTCGGGTACGTATCATTTCTACCCATAAGGAATTCTATACTCCAGGAAAGTTGCAGAGTGAGAACAATGATGATAATAATATAACATATCAATAACAGGCATACATCATTAATAATAGATAAAATATAAATAACAGATCATGTTGTCGGATGTCATAAGTGAACAGCTACAGATAATGGAATATATATAGCAATTAAATAACTAACAGCAGCATATTTCAATTATTGTTCAATTGAAATCAAATTTAATAAATATAAGGATGTTAATCCTGAATGATTTCTCACCTTTCGAGGCTAGATATATTTGAAAAGAAATGGGATACGAATTCCAAAGCAACGCTAGATGGACACGGTTCGATGAACAAACCCGATAAAAAGGAATTGATGAAATCAAATCAGAACTGGATCGATGAAGATAAATGGGATAAGTGAACTTATATATATATAACTATATATAACTATTTATATATATATAAATCATATTCTAAATTCAAACATATTTTAAATTTAAATATATATATGTATTTCAAAATCATTGGTTTAAATAGAACACAAAAAAGTAAAACAAACATATATTTTCAAACTAATATTAAATTCAAACACATATAAACAAAGTCTCCATATATAAAATTTATAACCAAACTCATATACTTATTTACATAAACACACATATTTAAGATCAAAATATATATAAACTACATTTTAAACAAGTATATAACTCAGATTTTGAATAAAAGATATGCAAAACAAAATATATTTTACTCATGTTATAACTAGATATATGCAGACAAAACTTATTGGAAAGCAAAGTGTGTGTGTGTATATATATATGTTAATAATTTAAAAATCATATCATAAAGCAAATGTCAACATACATATCATGTATATATATCAAATACATACATAACCTACATATACTTGAATGGCCAAACTCATGTATACAGATATAACTAATATATACATCAACTTTTATTATTATTATTACTACTACAACATACATAGGATAGGCATATTATATTATATGACTTACAAATATAAAAATATGCGATATACATCATAAATATATAACAGCCGATTTTATGTATATGTAAACATATAAATCTAAAACTCAACAGATCTTACATATATAACGAATATATACACACACAAACATATTATAAAACCTGTCACATTATATATTTAAAGTGGAATGCAATTATAATTATATTCAAAAATATATACTTAGATCTAAATTACAGATTTGTATGTAAACTAATATATAAACAACTGTAGTAATATTATACGTTTATGACTAACATATATTAAAACTATAAGTAATATACAAACTCATATAACATTTCAATAACAGATCTATATAAACTATATATATATATACATATATATACATATATATACATATATATATATATACATATATATATACATATATACACATATATATATACTTACATACAGAAGTTGAGAAGTGAAGAGGAGATACGACTACACGGTGAGGAGGGGATGGAGATGCAGAGGAGATCGGTCTTGGGTTGCAAGGCCGGGCGGTGGAAGGAGCGGAGGGCTGAGTCATGGTATATGCAGAAGAAGGAAGAGATCTTGGTGAACTAGGTGGGTTGGTGGCGGATGAAGGTCTCGGCAGAGGGCAAGCTTGGTGGGAAGAAGGGAAATGTGTGCGCCAAGGCTGTACTTGGGAGGATTGGTAGCTGTGTGCTCAATGTAAGGGTGGAACAGCTTGCTGTAAACAGCTGTCGAGCATGAGGGGAATGCGGGTTTGAGGGCATGGACGAGTTGTAAAGGGAAGGAGGAGGAGCGGTCGGCTCAGGCCTGGGCGATGGTGGAGTTTGGCAGTGCGCTGTAGGCTCATAGGTTCAAGTGGGCAGCAAGTTTCTCAGACCAAATATACAAAGAATTCATTTTTTATGTGACCGAGAAAAATAAAACTTAAGGGTAAGAAGAATAGATAAGCTACAGGGGAATGTAAAAGGATGTATAATATAATATGCATATATATTTTCTTCAATTGAACCGAAAGGCAAAGTGAAAAAGGCACAATAATAAATATAAAATAAATGAAATGTGAAGGGTCAACTATCGTTTCATAATTTAATAAAGGCAACAGGCTAGACGGCTGGGCAAATGAAAAGGCAAGAGAAAACAAAAGGCACAAAATACGGTACCAATGCGTTCCAATGTTTTATAGATTTCTCCATTCACCAGACGCCTATACACACATATGAATACACTAAGTATATCAGCATGATGAGATGATCAAAACGGTATACAGGTATTAGCGATACGATCGAGCTATCAAAAGTCGATATTCGGTACCGAAAATGCTGCTAAAACGCCAAAATTAAGGTAAACTTAGCAATAGCAGTCGAAATTTAATGAAACAAAATATGACGTCTCACTCAAAAGGTGATAAACATTTTTATTATATAAAAATATTCAGATTTGGTAAACATTTTATTTTCATCTAATTAACCGATTTAAATAAAATTACACAATAAAATAACTTCCATATTAACTGATGAAATTTACCATTTACAATGTTTAAATAGACGTATTCCAAATATCAAATTTCTATTTCTAATTTTTTTATTATTTAAAATTCACTAAATTCAGTTATTGGCGTTGTTAAAACTTTTAAAATTTACGGGTCATTACACTCTCCCCCAGTCAAAATTTTTCGTCCTCGAAAAGGAAGGAAGTAGGAGAATAGAAACAACTAGAAAGAAAAATAGATTGAAATACCATATACAATAATTAATTTAAGACCATATAAACTACATTTATTTTAAGACTGGTTTATATTCAATTAGTTGATTCCGATTCATTTTGGTTAATCAATCAAATTTATTGTTTTCACATTTGAATGGTTTCATTTCCATAAATTTCTCATTCAATTGATTTGTTTTCCATTTATTACATTTATTACAAAAATCTTCACAACAAAATTTATTTTATTTTTACTCATCTATTAAATCTATTTTACCAACCATATTTAATTCCATCCCAACATTCAATTTCAACTATTCAAAACCATATAGATTTCAATTTTAGATAAATTAATATTCAATAATTTGGTTTAATCCATTTTACTCAACTAATAAATAGTCATTCAATTTAAAATTGATTTTTTATTTTATCAACGTTTCCTTCAAATAAATTCATGTATAAATTAACTCATTTATTTTATCCATTTATCTTCAGCTAAGTTGATTCCACAAAATTCAAGTTCACTATTCTTAAGTTCATATTTATCCACTTAAATGGTCTTCTCTTTTATTTATTTAATTTATTTCACTCAACATATTTTGCAACATATATTAGGTGTATACATTTTTATAACCATATATTATTTAATAAACAAAATTTGCATTTTACTATCCAATTTATTATCTAATTATTATCAGTAAATTCTCTTACAAAATATCATTTTTGATAGCCTATTACTTATATCATAGTGTATACTATCCAATTATATTTAAACTTTTTTAGGTAAGTTATATTAATGTTTTTGAATGTAATTAAACACTATACAAATTTTCTTTTATTTACAACATTTGTATTAAGCCAGATTCTAGTTTGAACAACTTATTACTTAAGTTTTCTTCTTGTATTACCCTTTGTCATACCCTAACATTTTAACTTTTTGAATATTTTAGGCAAGTTATATATATTAGAATGCAATTTAGTACTATACAAATAATTTTTATTCAAATTCAACTATTTCAAGTTGGTTAAATTTCATTTATCATTTTAGATATTCCACTTATTCAAACATTTCACTTTATTTTAATAATTGAAACCATTACTTAATATAAAACTTAAGATTCAAACTTTGATTTCACTTTAAACTATTTTGAAATAATTATATACATATATATTTTATAAATAAACTCTTCTTCAAGAAATTCAAATCAAATTCTTTTTCCAAAACAGAAGTGTAGCAAGGTAACTAAGGGGCCTCTCTACTTCGAGACTCGAAAGGGAATGTCGATGATACTACAGTCATCACCGAAATTATTTCCAACGACAAAAGAGGATAGTACTGACTTATTTATTTTAAAATTCTTTGGAAAACAATTTCCATTCGATAATATTTTCAATATATGCATATATATTTATATTCCAAAACGTTGAAACCAAATTTAGAAAAGCACCAGAAATTTAATTCTCAAATCTTTAATTTAAATCCATTTCATTTTCAAATCAAATTTTATAACCATATTTTATAATTCCATTTATTTATATTGCAGCAATAGTCAATGGTTTACATAACAATGAATGAAAATCAAATATTATCATTTTTAACAACCAATTCATTTAACTATTTAATTTCAGAAAATTTATACTTATATATATAATCATACAAAATTTATTTCATTTACCAAATTTGAAAACATATTGTGTCAGTTTGCTCTGTTCAAGCATTTTGGAATTCTTATCGATAGCGTTGATTAGACAAATCGATCGAAACCCAAAATTCAAACTTAACAACTCAAACAACACAATATAAAACATTTTAATATTAATACAAATACACTTCCTCGTCCGACGATGCAAGAATGGACTTCAAAGATAGGATAGAGATCCAAATTAAAGGGATCCAAATCAAGAAGAATTCTAGCAAAGAAGATAGGTTCGAAAGATATAAGATGATTAAATAACAAAAGAGAAAAGATGGATAGACTGATATTAATCATTGGAGACCTTAACCGGGTCAGCCGTGACTTCAAGAATAAGACCGATGTAGAATTCTAAAGCAAATCAACATTCGATCATAAGAGAATTTACCCTGGCTGTCTACTAGAGAACATTAGGGTATAACAAGAGATAACAACATCTAAACCGAGGATACATAAATCTTCAGTGAAACAATGTTATTGTAAAAGATTTTCACCCATTAACAAATCATTCTAAGATTGGTGGGACCGTCGATTTATTATAGAAATCAATCGAAGTGGAGTTACGGGATACTCCAGAATCAAGAGAACATGAATAGGAAATCATGGATGGATTTTAGAAAAAAGGGAAAAGTATCAAAATTCAAAGGAAACCGAGTCAAAGAGGAGAACTCAAGCTCGAACGAAGGTGATTTCATAATAAAATTTACTTTATATGCTAAGTTTTGCCTAAAACCAGAGCTCTGATACTAACTTTAACGACCTGACATATCGTGCCATTCACATCCGCACATGTCGGACTTGAATTGCTCAAAATATCAGATGTTTAATTTATGTTTGGCAAAATTCAGCATATACAGTAAATATATCAATCACCGAATCACAGATATTGAGTACTATAACAATATGCAGCGGAATAGATAAATAGTAGTTCACGGAACTACTATATAACAATAGAGTTGAGATAAAATACAATAGAATATCTCAAATACAGTGAAGTCTCGAATAAAAACGGATGACATCTCTAAAAAAATCAACTAGAAAAGATGAAAGATGAATAGATACAAATGGATCTCCAAGTGAGGTTCCAACCCCAAAGGTGAGTCTCAAATGATGTGACACTCCGTCTGACTCGAACGTAAAACAAAACACAAAACACTCAAGTCAGGATTAACATTCTTACATTACTAAATTCAACTCAAGTGAATTTTCAACTGAAATACAAGTAACTTAAAGTATATTTGGGATCTCCATCCTCCTAAGGATCCATGGAACTATCTTCTATGTAGTAATATACGCTATTATAATATGTCTATAGTAAAGTAAAGTATTAAAATAGGGTTAAGCCGTTACCCATATCCCACTTAACACATTTTTATATATTCATATAGTCTATCCAGTACCGTAATTCCTCCGTAAACTGCAGGGCTATCAGAAGGAACTCCATAGGTATAGTACAAACCAAACTCGTAGAAGGCGTGATAGGGTATGCGAGAAGGCACTCGAGGCAATGCCAGGGTAGATATACCGTTTATAGATCCGGACTGGTGGTAGCGCATAACAGCTACTACCACCCACCTCGTGACACACTCTCAAATCAAAGGTGCACCCAATCAAATCACAAAAGCAATAGAATGGTATCGAAGAAATGTGTCTGATAGGAGGAATGACCTCACTTGGCCCGGCATGGCTCCTATTTTAGCCGCATCAAGCTGACTCACGGGAGTCAGGGCTACGTAAATACTATATAAAATCGTCACCAAACTATCCTACTTCATTAAGGAATCTCCACCACGTGCGCATTTGTTAAAGTGGTTTTCGGTATTGGCAGAGAGTATGATAATACCAATTCCGGTCTTTTTAATAACCAAACGCTTATTTCACACCGTGGCCATTTCATTTCAGATAGTTCATAATTCATATCAAAATATCTTATTCATTTTAAAACCATATCCATTTGATATCATTATTCACTTTAAATAATATTCATTTCTAAAACCGTAACACTTCAAAATTATAACACTCTTAAATCATAACACTTTTGGAAATCATAACACTTTTGAAACCATAACACTTTGGAAATCATAACACTTTTGAAATAGTTTAGATATTGAAAATAGTACATGCATTAAAATAGTTATAATTAAAATATTATATATATTAAAATAATTTGTATATTAAAATTAGTTTCCTCAAATTTCACCAATCGATTCAAACCATTTCAAATTCCAGAATTCAATTTAAATCCATTCCAGTTTAACCATTTAAAATTTAAAGTTCAAAGATTCAAGTTTATATATTCAAACGTTTACAATATAAATTTCATTTATATTTCAACATTTAACTTTAATTTATTTCAATTTGGAAAATATTCACTTAACCATTTTATAACAATTTATTTAAATCCCAATTTATACTTTTAAATCAATATTAAATATTCAGTCTTAATATTATTCAAAATTGAGAATATTCACCAAACCACTTCTTATCAAATCAAGTTATAAACCAAGTTAAATCATATCTTTTCAAAATCTCAAAACTAATAAGTTTAAATCAGTTCTTTCTTAAATTCAATTATTAAACAATTAAAATTCCAAGTCAACATTAATTTATCTTCCCAACCTTTATTGCTAAAGTAATAAAAATTATTTTTAAAGTATAAATTTAAATAAATACTTAAACATGTTATATACTAATCAAATTAAATTTTATTAAATCCAATCTTATTATTAAATTTATTTTATATTAATTTTTTTTATTCTTTAAAATAAATAAAATATAAGTAAAATATTGAAATTTACATTTTTCAAAACTGACTTATAAGTTAAAATCTCCAAAACATATTATTTTAAAATCATAATTTTATTCTATATTTTAAAAATCAATATCTATTAAAATCCATATATTTCATTTCAAACTTTGGAAATCATTTTTAAAAATATAGACCAACGGTGCCCATATAATTTTCTATCCTATGGTCAAGTGATATAAATATTTATCATTTCAATCCACATTTTAGATATCTACGGGTATGTATCATTTCAACCCGCAATCCCAAATTCAAAGTCAATGAAAATGGCCTGGGTTTATCATTTCAACCATAACGATTTTCCCTTAGTCTATAGTGTCGTTTGAGTATATATCATTTCAACCCATAGGGAATTCTATACTACAGGGAAGTTGTAGAGTGAGAACAGTAATGATAATAATATAACATATCGATATCAGGCATATATCATCAATAACAGATAAAATATAAATAACAGATCATGGTGTCAGATGTCACAGGTGAACAGCTATAGATAATGGCATATATATGGCAGCATATTTCAGTTGTTGTTTCAATTGAAATCAAACTTGATAAATATAAGAACGTTAACCATGAGTGGTTGCTCACCTTCGAGGCTAGATAGATTTGACAAAGAAATGAGCTACGAATTCCAAAGCAACGCTAGATGGACACGATTCGACGAACAAATCTGATAAATAGGAATTGACGAAATCAAATCAGAACTGGATTAACGAAGATAAATGGTATAAGTGAACTTATATATATAACTATATATAACTATATATGTATAAATCATATTCTAAATTCATACACATTATAAATTTAAATATATATATATATATATATATATATATGTATTTCTTGGTTTAAATAAAACACAAAAAAATAACACAAACATATATTTTCAAACAACATTAAATTCAAACACATATAAACAAAGTCTCCATATATAAAATTTATAGCCAAAGTCTTATACTTATTTACATAAAAACATACATTTAAGATCAAAACATATATAAATTACATTTTAAACAAGTATATACAACTCAGAATTTGAATAAAAGATATGTAAAACAATATATATTTAACTCATGTTATAACTAGATATATGTGCACAAATATTATTGGAAAGCAAAGTGTGTATTTGTGTGTGTGTATATGTTAATAATTTCAAAATCATATCATAAAGTCAACGTCAACATACATATCATGTATATATATCAAACACAAACACAACCTATATATACTTGAATGGACAAACTAATGTATACAGATATAACTAATATATACATCAACTAATATTATTATTATTACTACTATAACATACATAAGTCTGGCATATTATATTATACGACTTACAAATATAATAATAAGCGATATACATAATAAATATATAACAGCCGATTTTATGTATAAATAAACTTATAAATCTAAAACTCAACAGATCTCAAAATTATAACACACAAACACACACACACACACACACACATATATATATGCACAAACATATTATAAAACCTGTCATATTTATATTTAAAAGTGGAACGCAAGTATACTTATATTTAAAAATATATACCTTAGATCTAAATATACAGATTTGTATATAAACTAATATATACACAACTGCAGTAACATTATATGCATACGACTAACATATATTAAAACTATTACTAATATACAAACTTATATAACATTTCAATAAAAGATATATATAAACTATATATATATATATATATATGTGTGTGTGTGTGTGTGTATACTTACAAACAAAACGCTAAGAAGTGAAGAGGAGATACAGCTACACGGTGAGGAGGGGATGGAGATGCGGAGGAGATCGGTCTTGGATTGCAAGGCAGGGCGATAGAAGGAGAGAAGGGCTGAGGCGTGGTGTAGGCGGAAGAAGGAAGAGATCTTGGTGAACTAGGTGGGTTGGTGGCTGATGAAGGTCTCGACAGAGGGGAAGCTTGGTCGGAAGAAGGGAACTGTGTGCGCCAAGGCTAGGCTTGGGAGGATTGGTGGTTGTGTGCTTGATGTAAGGGTGGAACATCTTGCTGTATCCAGCTGTCGATCATGAGGGGGATGCGGGTTTGAAGTCATGGTCGAGTTGTGAAGGGAAGGAGGAGGAGCGGTCAGCTCAGGCCTGGGCGGCGGCGGAGTTCTATAGTGCGCTGTGGTGCTCGCGGGTTCAAGTGGGCAGTAAGATTCTCTGACTAAATATACGAAGAATTCATTTCTATGTGATCGAGAAAAAGAAAATTTAAAGGGAAGAAGAATGATAAGTACAAGGGAATGTAAAAGGCTGTATAATATAATATGCATATATATTTTCTTCAATTGAACCGAAAGGCAAAGTGAAAAAGTCACAATAATAAATTAAAAATAAATGAAATGTAAAGTGTCAACCATTTCAAAATTTAATAAAGGCAACATTCTAGACGGTTGGAAAATTGAAAAGATAAGAGAAAATAAAAGGCACAAAATACGGTACCGATGCGTTCTAATGTTTTATACATTTCGCCGTTCACCAGGCGCCGAAACACACATATGAATATACTAAGGAGATCAGTGCGATGAGATGATCAAAACGATATACATATGTCAGTAATACGATTAAGCTATCAAAAGTTGATATTCAGTACCGAAAATGTTGTTAAAACGCCAAAATTAAGGTGAATGGAGCAATAGCAGTCCAAATTTGATGAAACAAAATATGATGCCTCACTCCAAAGATGATAAACATTTTATTATATAAAAATATTCAGATTTGGTAAACATTTTATTTACATCTAATTAACTGATTTAAATAAAATTACACAATAATACAACTTCAATATTAACTGATGAAAATTTACCATTTACAATGTTTAAATAGAAGTATTCCAAGTATCAAATTTCTATTTCCAATATTTTTGTTATTTAAAAATTCACAAAATTCAGTTATAAATGTTATTAAAACTTTTAAAATTTATGGGTCATTACATCATATTAGCTAGGCTTCTGACACTCTATATATGAAAATTGACCAGAAAATTACCACAGACACAACGGAGAAATTATCATGGCTCAATTCTGATAATTTCACAAAGTTATTTTATTATTTAGTTAATTAACGAATCAATTATTATAAGTTAAATTTTGGGTTGTTACATACCCACTCACTTGAGCAAGTTCACTATCCATTACGCTCCACGTTATCACCTATACCCCTCTTCGCTTTAATAACATCTCCTGTAGCCAAAAATGAGATAATTTTCGTTTTCAAAAGATCAAAATCTTGGAAGCCAGGCAACTAAAAATCATGTAAATGGATCCGTTGAGTTCGTACAGTCGAGGGCTTCAAGACCATGAGTCCGATTGAGGGAGCGTCATCGTTTTGCAGGAGGTCGTTCTTGGAAGCAAGGCTAGGGCTCAAGATGGTTGGAAATTTAGGCAACGAGAGGCTAAATGGAGAGAAGCGATGTATTCGGCGTAGCAAAGCAAGTGGATGGGGCAATTTTGGCGAGGTATGGAGCTTGGAATCAAAGTGCGAGATTTTTGGGGCCGAGGGATAACATTAGGTCGGATTTTGATGGGGCTACATAGAGGTGAAGTAGGGGTGACGAGGAGGTAGCTCCCGCGAAGATGGGTGCGTTGGCGAAAACGGGAGTCAATTCCGTCGAGAAACGAAAGAGTTATGTTTGTTTGATGTTTCAAATAGTGGGTTTCATGGTATGCATATCACGACCTATGCATTTTTCCAGCGAGGAGGAAGATGGATTACTGACAATAGTTTGATTAATAAAGTAATTAGTTTATTTAATTAATTAAATTAATTAAAATCTTATAAATTCGATAACTTTTGCATATGAGGTCAGGTTCGAACGCTATTTTTTGCGTTGGACTCATGTCGACAATATCTACACAATGAAGTTTGTTGGGTTAGATTTGGAGCTTGTTGAAATTTAGGCTAAAATCGGATGGTCGTTTATTTTAGTCCAAAATCGGGACGTTGCGTCGAAAGTGAAAATTAATGTGAGTTTTGCTCGCATAAAATTTTATTATATCATATCAATTATATTATAAATGTTTATTGATTGCTCAGATGTTAATTAAATTTCTTTATTGATTATTAGGTTGAATTTCCATTTGGAAAATGGATGACATAATTATTTGATCGTTATAAACCATATGATTAATATTATCCACAACCATTATTTTGCAGGGAAAATATGTAGAGAGATCGAAAAGATGTAACAACCTTATATTTTGGGATTATTTTATTGTATATTTTTTTTAAATTGAATTTCCTGATTTAAAAACTTTATTTTATTTATTAAAATGAATAAATTTTGTTATTTAAATATAAATTTTGATTATTATGTGAATTATATGTCCAAACTTGAATAAAATTGAATATTTTTCTAGAAAGTGAATTTTTGGTCAATATGGTCAAATTTTGACTTTTAAATTTTAAATTTAAATATTTGAATTTTTAATTTTATCCTTTATTATGAAAATAGATTAAATTTTAAGAATACTTCTTTTCGTTTCGTTGAAATCGGAGTTATATTGTGTAAGTTATGCTTTTTTCAATTTTGGGTGTAAATTGTTTTATTTAACAATATTGTTTATTTTAAATTATATAAATAATACTTTTATTTGTCATATCTTATTCAAATTTGTATTATATGTTATGTTACATATATTTTTGTCTTTTAAATATTTTTAAAATGATGTTTGAATTTTACCAAAGCTTATTGAATTTATTTTCAAATTTTAAAGCCTAGTTTCTATTTTCTTTGCTATTTTCTTAATTTAATTATATTTAATTAAAATTTATATATTTAGGTTATGCATTCATTTTTATTTCTGATTTTTTATCTTTATTTATCAGCATTTTTCATGTAATTAAAATTGCAAAAGGAATATTGGAAATTTGAAGAGTCTTTGAAACCTTTTGTATGCCTTGTCCTTTTGTATTCTTGGCTTTTCATTTTCAACCAACTCCTGCATTCAGTTGAGGCCAACTTTTCTCATTGCTTCAGCCTTATCCTTTCTCATTTCTCACGCATAAAATAACCTTCTCAACTCACAAAAACTCTTGGCCATTTCTGAAGCAAAGAAGTTTGGTAAATTTTTATTTCTTTTCCATTGTTTTCCACTTGTTCATGTTTTTTTGCACTTGCATCTCTTCACCTATATGCTCGGCCCCTTTCTCATCCTTCACCATGGCCGCCTCCACCATCACCACAACTGGCTGCCACCTCATCCAGCCCTCTGCCAAAGCCTGGCCCTGCACTATAGTTGACCTACTCCACCTAAAATTTGCAACATCCGCTTGAATACATGCATTGCTAAACTCCTATGCCTTCAACACTTCACCACTTTACCTTGGCCGCCACATACACCACCACCAGCAGCCATAGTTGACATGACACCCTCTGCCATGTCACACCTAACCCACCTCAGCCATGGCCGTGCCTGGTCTTGCTTTGGCCGAGCCCAATGGTGCATTGAATCATGGTTGTATTGCCTTATAGCCTCTGTAGTTTCATGCATCACTACTTTTGCTCCATCACCATCCATGCTAGGCCGACCTGTTCAACCCAAAACCAGATCCAAACCCACTCCTTAGCCATGCGTTTCTAATCTATAGCTGAAGCATAGGTGGTTTAAAGCAAGTGCAAGAAGATTTGTGACTTGTCGTGCATATATTTCTATGATATTTAATTTTGTTAAGTGTATATTTATGTTGTATATTATTTTGTTTGAATGTGTTCAAGGAAATTAGCTTTGTCTCTCCCTCACTCGAATCATTGTCGTGCTGTGGTGCTTTTGAAGATCTCAGTTTGTGCATTTGATTGTTGTCTTCAGCTTATACAAGTGAGTTATTCTCACCAGACAGTTTTATACTTATATAACTAGTAAGTCGATCACATTTGAATCTTTAAGATGCAATACCATATTATATCCGATATGTTATGATCATATGATGTTCATCCATGTTTAAATATCTGTTATATCATCTTTTACTGTTATATTATGTTGTTCTGTTATTTATATCAGTTTGTCACATTGCAAGTTCCCTTTAGATTAGAATCACTATGAGTTGAAATGATACATACCCGAACGGACTTTAGAATAGGGGAAAATTGTTATAGGCTGAAATGATAGGCCTAAATGATTTTCAATTACTTGGAACTACAAGTTTGAAATGATAAAACCCGGGTTTTCTTTGTAAATTACGGGTTGAAATGATATATTACCCGTATCAATTTACTTAGGCTAGAAAATTATATACAGACCCGTGGTTAAAATATAAATTTCTAATTTTTTTAAAATATGTTTGAAATGTAAATATTATAATATTTTGATTTAAAACTTAATTAAAAATGATTTTTGTAAAGTATTATTGATTTCTAAGAATTTATAAGTGAAATAAATTAATGGTAAAGTTAGAAAATTTGAAATGTAAGTTATTTTGGAAATTATAATTTGGTGATAAATGGAATTTAAATTAAATATGGAAATATGATAAATTTATGATATATTGAATTAAAATGAGTTTAAAATGAATTTTTTTATAATATACTAATGATTTTTGAATAAAGTTAAAATGTTAAATGATTGAATATTGAGTTGAATTCTGAAATGTAACTTGAATTGGAAATTTGTGAATTTTGTTTAAAAGTGAAATTTTAAGTTAAGTAAACTTAAATGTTATGTTAACCTAAAGAATTGAAATTGAATATGTGAATTTAATATGTGAATTATTATTAAATATTGATTTTTTTTGAATGGAAATTTAACCTTATAAAATCATGAATATATGGATATTTAATGATTGTTTTAAAGGTGAAATTATATGATTTTATAAGTTTAAAATGATTAAAAAAAAGATTAATTGTTTGTGAAATTATATTGAATATTGGAAATGTAATTAACAGTATTTTGAAATGCTATTATTTCTAACGTAAATGATATTACAACACTTTCTATGTGCTGTGGTTGATACAAATGAACTATGTATAAATTATAACTAAGTGGCATTATAGTACTTGGTAAGTGCTGCGATAGCAGAAAGATAATTAAAATCTGAAACTAAAAAAAGGGCTACAGTAGCACTTGATAAGTGTTGTGGTAGGCTGAAATGAATGTTTGAGGTTTTGATTTAATAAGTGAGCTCAGAATTTGTCTAAAATTTTGGGAACTGAATATTTGATTTCAAATATAATGACTTCACTTTTAAATGGTTTAAATAAATGGTTTTGATTTAAATATAAACTATCTAAAAGGTGATTTGAAATGATAATAAAGAATGATATCTTTGAAATAAAAAGGATAATAAATGAATGATATCTTTGATTAAAAAGGATATTTAAATGTGTATATTTGGATTTGAATTCAAATAATGATTTGAAATGAATTTTGAAAATATGATGTTTTGATATATTGAAATGGTTTGGAAATGATTAGATCTTTATTTTGATAAAGATTTGAATTTGAAATGTTAATTTATTTTTAAGTATAAACTATGATTTTTAAATTATAACTACGGGTTATAATAACGATTGGTTGTTAAATAGACCGGGATCGGATATGGACATACTCTCTATCGATACCGAAAACCACTTTAACAACTGTGTACGCGATGGAGATTGCAGAATGAAGTAGGATGGTGGCGACGTTCTTGAGGTATATGACGTGGACCCGACTCCCGTGAGTTGGCTTAAGGTGGCTAAAACAGGAACGATCTCGGGCCAAAAGGGGTAGCTCCTCTGGTCGGACACATTCCTTCGATACTATACTCTTACTTTTGATTGATTAGATGACCATCCTCCGATTTTGATATGGGAGTGTGTTCTGAGGTGGGCGTATGTGGCTGCTGCGTTACCACCAGCCCGTGTGCATAATTGGTATATCTACCTTGGCATTGCCTTGTGTGTCGTGTCTCCTACCATACCGAGCCTTTACTACGAGTTTGTTTTTCTTCCGTAGCCCGTGTGGTATCCTCTGATAGTCTCCCGATCTGGAGATATCATGATATTGGATGGACTACTGGGACTATTATGTGTGAAGGGTGATATGGGTAGCCCAGAACGCTATTTAAAAGTAAGTTTATTTTACCGTAGACATTATTATAATAGCGCAATATTACTACATAGTAAATAGTTTAACGGATCCATAGAGGATGGGCAGTCCCTGGCATCCTTTAAGTTACTTGTACCTTATTACAGTTCACTTGAGTTGGTTTACATTATATAAGTATATATTGTCTTGACTCGAGTGTTTTGTGTTCTGCTTTACGCTCGAGTCAGCCTGAGTATTCACAGCTTTGGACTCTCTTTCTGGAGCTGGTCTTTGCTGGAGATTTTTCCTATCTATTTATATATCTATTTCTGTTTCAGCTGTTCCAGTTTATCTCTTGTATTAGTGAACTTCTATGTATTTGGTATTTCTATTATGTGTTTCAGACTGATAATATGTATTTATTTTGAGACTCTGTTATAGTAGCTTCATGAACTACTATGTAATTTTTATATTCCGCTGCGAGTTATTCTGATTGTTCTGTGTCTGTGATTCTGTATATTTAATTTCGTTTGCTCCAATTTTATTTACAATCTGTTATTTTGCATCATTCAAGTCTGACATGTATGGATTATTGTCGATTTGAATGGTACGAAATGGCAGGTCGTTACATTTGGTATCAGAGCTTTGGTTTTTTTGGCAAACCATTGCCTCTGCGGAGCAAAAACTCATTAGAGATAGGTATTTCTACCCTAGAATGAGTGAAATCAACCTCAGAATTATATCTTTGTGAGAGACGTATTTTCAAAGTATAAAATGATTTTCAAAATGTTTTCAAAAGATTTTTCAAAGATTATTTTGATATAAAATTTTCTTGTTTAAAGGATTTTCAAATGTTTTTCCAATTTCCTTTCTTTCGTATCTACCTTGTTACATTTTTCTTTCTTTAGAATATTCATCCAAGTGAATATATCTTATCATATTTTTGTCATCTCCATATATTGTCCTAAATTCATTCTTGATATTTTTCAGGATGAATCGGGGAAATGCCAGAGGTAGGGGTCGTGGTATTGCCCCAGCTCTTCAGCCTGTTGCTCCTGTTAGATTCACTGTTCTCTATATGGAATTCACTCAACTTAGTGGAACCCCATTCACCGGTTTGGAGAGCATCATTGAGGCTCAGCAATGGTTGTGGAGTCTTAAAAGGATATTTACTAGTCTTGAGATTACTGATTCCCAGAAGCGTCTGTTAGTAGCTTGGCAGTTGCATGAGTCCGCGCCAGATTGGTGGGAGTCTGTCACGGCTAACACCGTCGAAGCTGATATTACTTGGGAGCAGTTTAGGTATCTTCTTATGTTTCTTTGAATTCTGTTTATCTATCCTTTTGTGATTTTCTAAGTTTATCTATCATGTTTCCAGAGAGGCTTTTGTGGCAAAATGGATGCCCGAAGCCGGGAAATCTCAGCTTTATCGTGAATTTATGGATCTCAAGCAGGGTACCATGTCTTTTGCTGAGTATGAGAGGAAGTTCAACGAACTTTCTAAGTTCGGTCCTAGCCTGATTGACACTCCTCTCAAGAAGAATGAGAAGTTCATATCTGGTGCTCCTCTCGAGTATTATGATCGTCTCATTTCTCATGTCCGTGGCACTTACACCCAGCTTATGGATATGACTATCCGTTATGAGAACCCTACTTCTAAGGGTCCTGCTCCTGCTCCTGCTTCTGCTCCTAATGGTACTCTTTCATCTCAGTCTTCCTCTGCCAATGCTAGGAAGAGAAAGCCTAATTTCCAGCAGTAGAAGCAGATTTGGCTCAAGAATTCGGGTTTGGGATCTTCTTCATCTCCTCCTTCTCATAGGCAACCTGATGACCTTTCTGCCATCACTTGCTTCAGATATGATCAGAAGGGATACTATGCCAATAGCTGTCCTACTTTAGCTGGTGCAGCTGTTCCTCCTCCTGCTGATATTCAGCCTTCTGGTATATTTGCTGTGTCATCTGCATCTTCTCCAGTTCCTCCACTTACTCCTACTCCTAGTGATGACCAAGGTACTCTTCAGTGCAACCTTTCTTTATTTCTGTATCATATTCGTGTTTTATTTGATACTAGAGTTTTCCATAGTCTTATTTCTATTGATTTGTGTGATAAGTTTGAGTATCTCCTTTCTCCTGAGTTTGCTTCTGTTCTTTTATGTGTTTCAAATCCTGTTGAGGCTCCGCAAACCTTAATAGGATTTGTAAGCATGTGCAACTTTTCTTTTCTGATCGTTGCTTTAGTAGTGATCTTCATTTGACTCCTGTAGTCAGATTCTATCCCGATATATTGGTGAAGTCACTGCTTTACCTCCTAAGCGCGAAATTTCTTTTCGTACAGATCTTATTCCTGGAACTCTGGGAATGGGTTTTATAAATGGTTAGTCATGCCTTTTGGTTTGACTAATGCTCTTGCTTTCATTGTTGATTTGATGAATTTTGTTTTCGTGCTGTGCTAAATATTTTTTTTCCTAAATGCCATTGCTGGAAAGATGAAGTCCAATTCCTTGGACATATTGTTTCTAGTAAAGGAATTTCTGTTGATCCAGTCATGATTGCAACGATCAATGGAAATCTTTCTTTCTTTTTCTTTTTCTTTTCCTTGTCATTCAATTATTCTATTTTTTTGTGTTTTCCCGTACCTCGTTCCTTTTCGGGGACGAAAAGTTTTGAGTGGGAGAGAGTGTAACAACCCTATATTTTAGGATTAATTTATTATATATTTTATTTCTTTTAAATTGAATTTCCTGATTTAAAAACTTTATTTTATTTATTAAAATGAATAAATTTTATTATTTAAATATAAATTTTGCTTATTATGTAAATTATATTTCCAAAGTTGAATAAAATTGAATATTTTTCTAGAAAGTGAATTTTTGGTCAATATGGTCAACCTTTGACTTTTAAATTTTAACTTTAAATATTTGAATTTTTTAATTTTATCTTTCATTATGAAAATATTAAATTTTAAGAAAACTTCTTTTCGTTTCATTGAAATCGGAGTTATATTGTGAAAGTTATATTTTTTTCAATTTTGGGTGTAAATTGTTTTATTTAACAATATTGTTTATTTTAAATTATATGAATAATATTTTTATTTGTCATATCTTATTCAAATTTGTATTATATGTTATGTCACATATATTTTTTTCTATTAAATATTTTTAAAATGATGTTTGAATTTTTCCAAAGCTTATTGAATTTATTTTCAAATTTTAAAGCCTAGTTTCTTTTTTCTTTGCTATTTTCTTAATTTAATTATATTTAATTAAAATTTATATATCTAGGTTATGTATTCATTTTTATTTTTGAGTTTTTATCATTATTTATCACCATTTTTCATGTAATTAAAATTGCAAAAAAGATATTGGAAATTTGAAGAGTCTTTGAAACCTTTTGTATGCCTTGTCTTTTTGTATTCTTCGCTTTTCATTTTCAACCAACTCTTGCATTCAATTGAGGCCGACTATTCTCATTGCTTCATCCATATCCTTTCTCATTTATCACATAAAACATAACCTTCTCAACTCATAAAAACTCTAGGCCATTTCTGAAGCAAAGAAGTTTGGTAAATTTTTATTTCTTTTCCATTGTTTTCTACTTGTTCATGCTGTTTTGCACTTGCATCTCCTCACCTATATGCTTGGCCCCTTGCTCGTCCTTCACCATGGCCGCCTCCACCATCACCACAACTGGCCGTACACTATAGTTGACCTACTCCACCTAAAATTTGCAACATCCACTTGAATACATGCATTGCTAAACTCCTATGCCTTCAACACTTCACCGCTTCACCTTGGCCGCCACATACACCACCACCACCACCAGGCATAGCTGACCTGACACCCTTTTCCATGGCTGTGCCTGGTCTTGCTTTGGCCGAGCCCAATGGTGCATTGAATCATGGTTGTATTGCCTTATAGCTTGTGTAGTTTCATTCATCACTACTTTTGCTCCATCACCATCCATGCTAGGCCGACCTGTTCAACCGAAAACCAGATCCAAACCCACTCCTTAGCCAAGTGTTTCTGACCTATAGCTGAAGCATAGGTGGTTGAAAGCAAGTGCAAGGAGATTTGTGACTTTTCGTGCATATATTTCTATGATATTTAATTTTGTTAAGTGTATATTTATGTTGTATATTATTTTGTTTGAATGTGTTCAAGGCAATTAGCTTTGTCTCTCCCTCACTCGAATCATTGTCATGCTATTGTGACTTTGAAGATCTCATTTTGTGCATTTGATTGTTGTCTTCAGCTTATACAAGTGAGTTATCCTCACCAGACAGTTTTATACTTATATAACTAGTAAATCGATCACATTTGAATCTGTAAATGCATCACCATATTACATCTGCTATTTTATGATCGTATGATGTTCACCCATGTTTAAACATCTGTTATATCATCTGTTACTGTTATATTATGCTGTTCTGTTATTTATATCAGTTTATCACACTACAAGTTCCCTTTAGATTAGAATCACTATGGGTTGAAATGATACATACCCGAACGGACTTTAGAATAGGGGAAAATCATTATGGGCTGAAATGATAGGCCTAAATTATTTTCAGTTATTTTCATTTACTTGAGACTACGAGTTTGAAATGATAAAACCTGGGTTTTCTTTGTAAATTACGGGTTGAAATGATATATTTCCCGTATCACTTTACTTAGGTTAGAAAATTATATACAGACCCATGGTTAAAATATATTTTTCTAAAATTTTTAAAATTTTGAAATGTAAATATTATAATATTTTGATTTAAAACTTAATTAAAAATGATTTTTGTGAAGTATTATTGATTTCTAAGAATTTATAGGTGAAATAAATTAATGATAAAGTTAGAAAATTTGAAATGTAAGTTATTTTGGAAATTATAATGTGGTGATAAATGGAATTTAAATTAAAGATGGAACTATGATAAATTTATGATATTTTTAGTTAAAATGAATTTAAATTGAATTTTTTTATAATATACTAATGATTTTTGAATAAATTTAAAATGTTAAATGAATGAATATTGAGTTGAATTTTGAAATGTAACTTAAATTGGAAATTTGTGAATTTTGTTTAAAAGTGAAACTTTAAATTAACTAAATAAAATGAAAATGAGTTATATTTGAGAATGTGAACTTATTAAGTTAAAATTTAATTATAAAGAATCGAAATTGAATGTGTGAATTTAATATGTGAATTATTATTAAATATTGATTTTTTTGAATGGAAATTTAACCTTATAAAATCATGAATATATGGATATTTAAATGATTATTTTAAAGGCGAAATTATATGATTTTATAAGTTTAAAATGATTAAAAAAAAGATTAATTGTCTGTGAAATTATATTGAATATTGAGAATGTAATTAACAGTATTTTGAAATGCTATTATTTCTAATGTAAATGATATTATAGCGCTTTATAAGTGCTGTGGTTGATACAAATGAACTATGTATAAATTATAACTAAGTGGCATTACAGTACTTGGTAAGTGCTGCGATAGCAGAAAGATAATTAAAATCTAAAACTAAATAAAGGGCTACAGTAGCACTTGATAAGTGTTGCGGTAGGCTGAAATGAATGTTTGAGGTTTTGATTTAATAAATGAGCTCAGAATTTGTCTAAAATTTTGGGAACTGAATATTTGATTTTAAATATAATGACTTCACTTTTGAATGGTTTAAATGAATGGTTTTGATTTAAATATAAACTATTTAAAAGGTGATTTGAAATGATAATAAATGAATGATATCTTTGAAATAAAAATGATAATAAATGAATGATATCTTTGAATTAAAACGGATATTTAAATGTGTATATTTGGATTTGAATTCGAAATAATGATTTGAAATGAATTTTGAAAGATATGATATTTTGATATATTGAAATGGTTTGGAAATGATTAGATCTTTATTTTGATAAAGATTTGAATTTGAAATGTTAATTTATTTTGAAGTATAAACTATAATTTTTAAATTATAACTACGGGTTATAATAACGATTGGTTGTTAAAGAGACCGGGATCGGATATGGACATACTCTCTGTCGATACCGAAAACCACTTTAACAACTGTGTATGCGGTGGAGATTCCAGAATGAAGTAGGATGGTGGCAACATTCTTGAGGTATATTATGTGGACCCGACTCCCATGAGTTGGCTTAAGGTGGCTAAAACAGGAGCGATCTCGGGCCAAAAGGGGTAGCTCCTCTGGTCGGACACATTCCTTCGATACTATACCCTTACTTGTGATTGACTAGATGGCCATCCTCAGATTTTGATATGGGAGTGTGTTTCGAGGTGGGCGTATGTGGCTGCTGCGTTACCACCAGCCCGTGTGCGTAATTGGTATATCTACCTTGGCATTGCCTTGTGTGCCGTGTCACCTACCATACCAAGCCTTTACTATGAGTTTGTTTTTTTCGCGTAGCCCGTGTGGTATCCTCTGATAGTCTCCTGATCTAGAGATATCATGATATTGGATGGACTACTGGGACTATTATGTGTGAAGGGCGATATGGGTAGCCCAGAACGCTATTTAAAAGTAAGTTTATTTTACTATAGACATTATTATAATAGCGCAATATTGCTACATAGTAAATAGTTTAACGGATCCTTAGAGGATGGGTGGTCCCAGGCATCCTTTAAGTTACTTGTACCTTATTACAGTTCACTTGAGTTGGTTAACATTATATAAGTATATATTGTCCTGACTCGAGTGCTTTGTGTTCTGCTTTACGTTCGGGCCAGCCTGAGTATTCATAGCTTTGGACTCTCTTTCTGGAGCTGGTCTTTGCTGAAGATTCTGCCTATGTATTTATATATCTATTTCTGTTTCAGCTGTTCTAGTTTATCTCATGTATTAACGAACTTCTATGTATTTGGGATTTCTATTATGTGTTTCAGACTGATATTATATATTGGTTTTGAGACTCTGTTATAGTAGCTTCATGAACTACTATGTTATTTTTGTATTCCGCTGCGAGTTATTATGATTGTTCTGTGTGTGTGATTCTGTGTATTTGATTTCATTTGCTCCAATTTTATTTATAATATGTTATTTTGCATCATTCAAGTCTGACATGTATGGATTATTATCGATTTGAATGGTACGAAATGGCGGGTCGTTACAAAAGAGGTTTCTCGTCGAAAAATTATTTATTTACATCTGTATGCTGTTATTGGTGGTTAATTGACCTTAATTCTTAATATGTTGTTTAATAGTTTAAATGTCTTTATAGCGATTTTCGCTATACCGTCATTTATTCGATTTCATTTCCAAAAACTTGTCATATGAACTTGAGCATGTATTCCCACTAAAAAGAATATGGAAAATTTATTAATCTTTTTGATTAATGATAATTTAAAATAATTAATCATTTTAACTAATGATTTTGAGATTAATTAGCCAATTTAATAAATGATATTTAAAATTGGTTTATCTATAGATTTAATTAATCATTTTCGCTAATAATTTTTATACTTAATTAATCTTTTAATTAATGTTTATTTGAGTTTAATTAATTCTTTTAATTAATGGTAATGGAGTTTAATTAATTTATTGAACTTTATTAATTATTTTAATTACTGATAATTGAAATGAATAATCATTTTAATTAATGGTATTTAAAAGTAATTAATCATTTTAAATATTGATATTTGAATTTTATTAATCATTTTATTCAGTGATTGTTTTAAATTTGATTAATTGTTTAACTAATGATTTGGAATTTGGTTAGACCAATTTAATTAATGATGTTTTATAGTTAGATAAATCATTTAAAAAAATTATATTTTAATCACCCGTTTTGATTAATGAGGATGATTATTTAAACTTAATTAACTATTTTAATTAATGGAATTTAAATTACTTATCATTTTAATCAATTGTAACGACCCATAAATTTTTGACTATTTAAATTGTTAAATTAATGAGTTTTGGTAATTTATTATCGAAAGAAATAAAAAACTTTGTAGTTTAATAATGAAATGAATGCTAAAATGAAATGTAACAACGGTAATTGAAACTAATAATTAAAAATTTGATTGAAATTAAATTAATTGAAATATTATGAATTGTTATGCTTGGTTATGAAATTAATATAAGAAAACAAATGTGAACATTGAATTAACTAATGAAATAATATAATTAATGGTAATTGAATGAATTCAATATTATGTTAGTAATTCAAATAATTGGTTGAAATTAAACTTAAGTGTTATAGATCATGAACCAATGTTAATTTTATCCACTTTACAACATATGGATTGAATAATAGGATGAAAGTTCAATTAAATGGGATTATTGGAAATTTAATTTATAATCTCTCAATGTATTGAAATTGAAATTAAAACCTTGTAATTATGAAATATTCCACAATAAATTGATATAGGAATTTGTTTTAAAGGACTATAAATCACTAAGTAATTTAGAGTGATGGAAATTGTAAATTATTAAATATTGAATCGAAAAGTGATTTATTTAATTTAAAATTTATTTATTTAATTAATTGGATTATAACCATTTTGGAAACTGTCTCGGATTTCGATGAAACCAGTTTATCGGATCCGTAACAATGAACTATTGTACGATTTCAAGTTTCGAATCAATCGGACTTGTCGTTTGATCGTACGGACTCGAAATGCTTAAAAATCAATTTAATTCAAATCAATTTGAAATAAGTTGATTTTGGCATAACTTCTTCATATGATGGAATTAGAAACTGAGACCTATTCCATTTGAGTTTAAAATATTTGAAAACATCTATTTTGATATATGGGTTGACCCATTTTCGTTTCGGAGACAGAACGGGCTTTTCGGTTTGTTTATCGTTCAATCAAATCTTGTCCGCTCTTTCTATTTTCAGCCCTGCCTATAAATACCGCGTTATAAACCCTAATTCTTTCTTATTCTCAATTGTCTATATGTACATTCTTTCTCAAACTCCTCATTGCAATGGCAGATAAATAATTTTCCGGTTCAATTTCAAATCAAATTCCAAATCAAAAATTCAATCTCCTCAAACAATATCGAATCATATATCGATTCGAAGCTCTTGACGAGCGCATTCTTCTGCAACGATTTATTTTCCAATTCGAACCATGGTTTAGCCAGGATCGACCAAAACAATCACGGCCGTTCATCAAGCCACGATCAACCGTGGCCGATCGTCGATCCGGGGATACCAGGCTGTAGAGGGCATCGAGCGTAGTCCATCGGTGAGGTTGGTTTGGCGAAGTGACGACTGGATGTGGTGATAAAATTCGATTAGGGCTTTGAAATTAAGGCAGCGATTGCTCCTTTGCTCGGCCGTTCGGCGCTTGCGAAGGATCGTAGAGGTTCATGAAGGCATGATGGGGTGGTGGCGGCCGAACCGAGTGATGGCGAGGTTAGCGAGGCGAGATACAGCGGCGACGATGACCGTGATCGGATGGATGCGGCTTCCTGAAATTCATGCGTGTGTGTTCCGAAACGATGGCTAGGGTTCTAACGAAGGACGCGGCAAGTTATTTTTATTTTATTTATTTTTTTATTTTTAATAATTTGAATTTCAAATGTTCTAAATTGCATAACTTTCACATACGAGGTCCATTTCATGTGCAGTTTTCTCTGCTGCGATCCAATTGAAATTTCGGACATTTTGACACAGATCTGGATAGATTCTGAGGCTATTCAAACTTGGGATTAAATTGGATTTAAATTCAATTTAAATTCAAAGGTGAGTGTTTTAACCCACTCACAATTTCTAAAATTTCTTATTTCCGTTAAATTAAATTTATGATGTGATTAGGAATTTATTCAGGACTGTTTAGTATAGTTTGAATCATCATCTCAGTTAATTTGAATTTATTTGAATTAAATCATTATTCAATTTATTATTGAATATAAATTGCTAGTTAAATACCTGTGATCAATTATCAGTTCTATATTGATATTTATTGATTGATTTGGATGATGACTGTGATGGATTGTTGACATTGAATGAATGGATGTATTTTATACAATTATAAACTGCATGTTCACTATGGGTTGAAATGGTAAATACCCGAATGATCTATAGATTAAAGAAAAATCGTAACGGGTTGAAATAATAGAATCGAGCGATTTTTTGAATTTTATTGTTAAATTCGGGATTGCGGTTTGAAATGATATATAATCGTAAAATTTTAAATTGCGGATTGAAATGATAAATATTCGTATCACTTGACCCTAGGGTAGAAAATTATATACAGACACCGGATTGGTTAAATTAAATGATTTTAAAATCCTTGAATTTTTTGAATTTAACAAAATGATATTTTGAGATGGAAATTTGATTTATATAAATCGAAGTATTATTGAAAGATCAAGTTCTGCATTGATGTAACAACCCTAAATTTTTGAAAATATTTTTTAAATTAGATTTTATTTCATTTTGAAAATATTTTTAAAATTGATTTTATTTCAATATTTTATTTTAAAACATTTTTAAAAGTGTAGTGGTAATTTTCCAATGTTAATTGTATTTTTTTATAATTTTAATCTAGTTTCAATTTAATAAACTATTTTCTTATTTATTTTCTATTTTTCCTAATAATATTTATTTATTTTCATTTCTACTTTATTTTGTTTCCATTTTATATTTTATTTACTTAAATTTTATTTGTTTATCTTGAATTAAAAGGAAGTGGAAATTCAAAGAGACAAAGCTTTTCATTTCTTGTGACTTTTCATTAGCCTTGCCTTTTCATTTCCTTAGACTTTTTATTTCATTTCTTTAGCCGTAAATTCCCTTTGTTATAGCCGTGTATTTCTCATTTTCATTCATGTGAAAAAACTTCTCTTCACTTCAACTCTCGGCCTTCCATTTCTAAAAATTTTGTAAGTTTTTCATGGCTTCATTTTTCTTCTTATTTTCAATGATTTTTGCCTTGCTCCTCTTCAAGCTTTGCTCGGCCACTACCACCATCATCTCCACCGACCACCACCATCACCATCCACGGCAGCAACCACCTCCTTTCCCCTTGTCCACATCTGGCCGTACCACTATATGAAGCCATCACCATAAAACACTCCTAGCAAATTGCCTAGCCGAGCCATATCTCACCATTCCCTCCATTTTTCACTTCGGCCACCACCCCTAGAACCACCACCACCTGCTAACTTCACCTCTAGCCGCAACTTCATCACCGACCTGACCTATGCTATGCATGGACGAGCCCAATTGATGTCATCGCCGAGCCTAGTGGTGCACCAAACATTCCCCTTTTGCCTTGTCCTTTGACCTTCTTCATGTTGTAACTCCCAAACTCTTCACATCCCCTTGTAGCCGTGCCTATGTGATGCTAAACCCGAGCCATTTACCACCAAAACACCACTATGGCCGAGCATATGAATCCCCTAGGCCGAGCACTTGAGTGGTTAAGGCATGGTCAAGCTATCTTGTTTTGTTGCTTTTTAATTTCCAATTGTTTCAATTTAAATTTTGTGTTGAAAATATATGTTTATATGGTCTTGTTTTTTTGTTTTGTTTACAAGATCAACATTTTGGCTTTCCGCTCGCTTGAATCAAAAGTCGTGCTGTATCGTACTTTCTGTATTTATCTATGACTTTTAATTTGCTTTCACCAGCTTGAAAAGGTGAGTATTCGCGCTTGACATTCATACTTATAGAACTATGGATTGATAACAAGTGAATGTGTTGAAATATTATACCATGTTATACATGCCAGTGATATGAATCGTATGATGTTAACCCTTGTTTATAAACCTGTCATATCATCTGATATTGCTACATGTTGATATATTGTTTATTTTATTTTGTTCTCACACTGCAAGTTCCATGTAGAATAGAATCACTATGTGTTGAAATGATACATGTCCGAACGGACTTTAGAATAGGGAAAAATCGTTATGGACTGAAATGATAGGCCTAAGCGATTTTTATGTATTTTATTTAACTTGAGGTTGTGGGTTTGAAATGATAGAACTCGGATTTTTCTTTGTAAATTACGGATTGAAATGATATATTATCCGTATCACTCGACTTAGGTTAGAAAATTTTATACAGACCCATTGTTATTTTATAGATTTTTCTGGAAATTTTTAAGTATTTTAAAATTGTATATTATGCTTTGATTTAAATTGAATTGAAAATGATTTTATAAAGTGTTAGTGATTTTTCTACGAGTTAAATATGTTAAAGAAATGAATGGTTAAGTTGAAATTGGAAATATAACTTAAAATTGCAATTTGAGATTTTATTTAAAAATGAAGTTTAAGTTAAATAAATAAAATGGAAATTAAGTTTATATCTTTGAAATGGTAATTAAAACTTAAGTGTTAAGTAAAATTTTAAAATGCAAAGAATAGTAAATTGTACACTTGAATTTAATAAGTGAATTATTAAATAAAAAATTGATTTTACGTCTAAAATTTTACTTTATAAAAATTACAACTTAAAGGGGGTATTTAAATGAACATTTTTGTGTGGAAAAATATGATTTTTGTAAGTTAAAAGGGTTAAAATTAAAGTTTAATTTTTGAAATTGTATTGAAAATATGGAAATTTAATTAACAGCATTTCAGAAATGCTATCATTTCTGAAGTTAACTTAAAATCTAAAGTAAAGGATACTACAACATTCTGTAAGTGCTGTGTTGATACAAATAAACTATGGCTGAAATTTAACTAAGTTATACTACAACACTTGGTAAGTGCCGTGGTTTCAGAATGAAAATTAAAATCTGAAACTAATATAAGGGCTACAACAGCACTTGATAAGTGCTGCAGTTTGCTGAAATGTGATTTTTCAAGTGTAACTGAACTACTACAGCAGTTATAAATGCTGTCTTTGCTGAAATGAATTATTTTCAAATATAACTTACCGCATCATTTTCTAAGTGCTGTGAAAAGCTGAAATTTCAATGTTTTGTAGTTTTAACTGAATAAATGAGCTCAGAAAAGGCTAAACTTTTGGGAATTGAATATTTGATTTGTAAGTATAATGACTTCACTTTTAAATAGTTTAAATGGAGTATTTTGATTTGAAATATAAACCATTTTTGAGATGTGATTTGGAATGGCATTTAAAATAAAATGAATGAAGTTTTAAAAGGATATGATATTTGATATTTTGAAATGGATTGGAAGTGATTTGATCTTTATTCCGATAAAGATTTGAATTTGAAATGATATTTGATTTTTGAAGTATAAAATACCATTTTGAAATGTACAACCACGGATTATAATAACGATTGGTTGTTAAAGAGACCGGGATCGGATATGGACATACTCTCTGTTGATACCGAAAACCACTTTAACAACTGTGTATACGGTGGAGTTTCCAGAATGAAGTAGGATGAGGGCGACGATCCTATTATGGTATGAACGTGGACCCGACTCCCATGATTTGGTTTAAGGTGGCTAAAACAAGAGCGATCTTGGGCCCTAAAGGGTAGCAACTCTGCTCGAACACATTTCTTCAATACCATTCTATTACTTTGTGATTGTTTTGGTGGCCACCCTTGATTTGGGAGTGTGTTCCTAGGTGGGCGTAGTGGCTGCTACGTTACCACCAGCCCGTGTGCGTAATTGGTATATCTACCCTGGCATTGCGTTGTGTGCCGTGTCACCTACCATAGCAAGCTTTACTACGAGTTTGATTTGTGTCGTACCTATGGAGTATCTTCTCGTAGTGTCCCGATCAGGAGATACGCAGGTACTGTGTTGTCTACTGGCACTCTTACGTGTTAAGGGCTATATGGGTTACCCCTTGACGCTATTTTAAAGTATGTTTATTTTACTATTAGACATTATTATAATAGCGAATATTACTACAAAGTAAATAGTTTAATGGATCCTTAGAGGATGGGCGGCCCCAACCATCCTTTTAGTTACTTGCACATTTACTGCAGTTCACTTGAGTTGGTTTACACTATATAAGTATGTATGTCCTGACTCGAGTATATTGTGTTTTTCTTTACGCTTGGGTCAGCCTGAGTATTCACAGCTTTGGATTTCTCTTTCTATCTCTCTCTTTTCTCTCCTCGTTGTTTTTGTTTTGTTGTTTTTGTTTGATTTTGGTGAGTTGTTTTGTTGTGTTGAATATTAGTGAAATTCTATGTATTTGGGATTTCTATTGTGTTTGTTTTCAGACTGATATTATGTATTTGTTTTGAGACTTTGTTATTGTAGCTTCATGAACTACTATGGTATTTAAATTTCCGCCGTGAGTTATTCTGGTATTTCTGTGTCCGTGATTCTATAAATTGATTTTATTTGCTCCAAATTTTATTATAATCTGTTATTTTGAATTATTCAAGTCTGACATTGTGGATTATTGTCGATTTGAATGGTCCAAAATAGTGGATCGTTACAGTTGGTATCACTGCTTTGGTTTTAGGCAAACCGTAGCCGGCGGAGCAAAAACTCATTAGAGATAGGGTAGAAATACCCTAGAATGAGTGAAACCAACCTCAGAATCATTCTTTGTGAGAGAACGTATTTTCAAAGTATAAACTGATTTTTAAAATGATTTTTCCAAATGATTTTTCAAAGATTATTTTGATATAAAATTTTCTTGTTTTAAAGAATTTTTTTCTAAACTTCCTTCCTTTCGTATCTACCTTGTTAATATTTTCTTCTTTAGAATATTTTTTCATGTAAATTTATCTTTGTATTCTCTTTACCTTTGTTCTAAATTTCATTCTTGACTTTTCGAGATGAATCGTGGAAATGCCAGAGCTAGGGTTTGTGGTCTTGCCCCAGCTCCTCAACTTGTTGCACCTGTTGGGTTTACTGTTCTTTGTAAGGAATTCTTTCAACTTGGTGGAACCAAGTTTACCAGTTCAGAGAGCATTATTGAAGCCCAGCAGTGGTTACGGAGTTTAAAGAGGATATTTATTGGTCTTGAGATTACTGATGCTCAGAAGCGTCAGCTAGCAGCATGGCAGTTGTAGGAAGCTGCCTAAGATTGGTGGGAGTCTGTTACGGCTAACACCGTCGAGGCCGATCTTACTTGGGAGCATCTTAGGTATCTTCATGTGTTTCTTTGAATTCTATTTTTCTATCTCATTTGTGCCTTTTCTAAATTATCTATCATCTTTTCAAGGATGCTTTCATCGTTAAGTGGATGCCCGAGGCCGGGAAATCCCAGCTTTATAGGGAACTCATGGATCTCAAGCAGGGAAGCATGTCTTTTTCAGAGTATGAGAGGAAGTTCAACGAACTTTCTAAGTTCAATCCTAGCCTGATAGACACTCCTCTCAAGAAGAATGAGAAGTTCATTGCTGGTGCTCGTCCTGAGTACTATGATTGTCTTATTGCGTATGTTCATAGCCCTTTCACCAGACTTATGGATATGGCTATTCGTTATGAGAACCCTACTTCTAAGTGTCCTGCTGTTGTTGGTGCTCCTTTATTTCAGTCTTCCTCTGCTAACTCAAAGAAGAGAAAGCCTAATTTCCGAAAGCAGAAGAAGAATTGGCTCAAGAATCTGGGTTTGGGATCTTCATCATCTTCTCCTTCTCAGAGGCAGCCTATTGACCTTTCTACCATCACCTGCTTCAAATGTGATTAGAAGGGACATTATGCCAATGTTGCCCTACTTTTACTGGTGCTGCTGTTCCTCCTCCAGCTCAATTGAAGAGGCATGGTCTCTGTCATATCTATCTTCAGCCTGTCCATTTCAGAAAGGATTGCCCTACCCAGCAGAAGGGTAAGCCTTTCGGTATATTTGTTGTCACCTTTGCATCTTCTCCAACTCCTACTCCTAGTGACGACCAAGGTACTCTTCAGGGAACCATTTCTTTATTTTAGTATCCTGTTCGTGTTTTATTTGATATTGGAGCTTTTCATAGTTTTATTTCTGTTGATTTGTGTGATAAGTTCGAGCATCTCCTTTAAACTGAGTACGCTTTTGTACCTTTATGTTTTTCAAATCCCATTGGAGGCCCCACAAAACTTAATAGGATTTGTAAGCAAGTGAAATTTATCATCGCTTTAGTGGTGATTTCTATGTTCTGGGCTTGGATGCTTTTGACTTATTGCTTGGAAGCAATTGGCTTGGTAGGCATGATACCCATATCCCTTGTAAAGCCCGGTCTGTTTATCTTGTTGATGATCAAGGGAATCCCTTGATTATTCAGTGCCGCATGCCTCAGGATTTTGCTGGCAGTTTTATATTCTCTAGATTCTTATCCTGGTGATCTTCATTCGACCCGTGTTGTCAGATTTTATCCCGATGTATTTAGTGAAGTCACTGCTTTACCTCCTAAGTGGAAAATTGATTTTCGTATTGACCTTATTCCCGAAGCTCGATCTGTAGTTCTTGCTCCTAGAAGAATGGCACCCCGTGAGAAGGTTGAGTTTGGAAAGCAAATTGAGGACTTGTTCTCCAAAGGTCTGATCAGACCTAGCCATTTAGAATGGGGAGCAGCGGTGGTTTTCGTCACTAAGTCCGATGGATCTTTGAGGATGTGTGTTGATTATAGGGAGCTGAACAAGCTCAATATGAAAAACAGATATTCAATGCCTCGTATCAATGATATGTTTGATCAGCTTTATGGTGCCACTGTTTTCTCTCAGCTTGATCTTGCCACAGGTTTTCACCAGCTCAGAGTTGCTGAGGAAAGTATTCCCAAGACTACTTTCCGTATTGAGAATGGGTTTTATGAATGGTTAGTCATGCCTTTTGGTTTGACTAATGCTCCTGCTTTCTTTGTTGATTTGATGAATCGTGTTTTTCGTGATGTGCTTAATAAATTTGTTCTAGTCTTTGTTGATGATATCCTTGTCTTCTCTAAGATCAAGAAGAGCATGAGTCGCATTTGAAATCTGTTCCGGAGACTCTTAGAAATCATCAATTGAAAGCTAAATTTTCTAAATGCCATTTCAGGAAAGAAGAAGCCCGATTCCTTGGACATATTGTTTCTAGTAATGGAGTTTCTATTGATCCAATCAAGATCGCTGCGATCAATGTAAGTCTTTCTTTCTTTCTCTTTTTCCTTCGTCATTTAATTATTCTATCTTTTTAGTTGTTTTTATTTCTCCCTATTCTATTACAGGATTGGGAAACCCCTAAGACTCCTTCTGAGGTTCGTAGTTTTCTGGGCCTTGCCAGTTATTATCGGAGATTCATTGAGAATTTTTCTCGGATTATTGCACCTCTCACTGCTTTGACTCGTAAAAATGCTAAGTTTATCTGGGATAAGAAGTGTGAAGTTGCATTCGATTAGTTAAAGAGCAAGCTAACTTCCGCACCAGTTCTTATCGTTCCTAATGGAAGTGAGGGATTGACAGTATACGCTGATGCTAATCGTGAGGGATTGGGTGTTGTTCTCATGCAGGATGGAAGGGTCATTGCCTATGCCAGCCGCAGTTGAAAACCCATGAGACTAATTATGCCGCTCATGATTTAGAGTTGCTTGCTGTTGTCTTTGCTTTGAAGTTTTGGAGGCATCATCTTCTGGGAATTAAGTTTGAGCTTTTCACTTATCATCAGTCTTTGAGATATATCTTCACCCAGAAGGATTTGAGTTAGAGGCAAGTTCGTTGGCTTGAGTTTATGGCTTCTTACGACCTTGATATTAGCTATACTCCTGGTAAAGCTAATGTTGTGGCGGATGCTTTGAGTCGGAAGAAGGCTTTGTTGTGTCAGCTTGTTGTTTCTTCTTCTCCACTTTTGGATTGTATCAAGGCTAAGCAAAATGAGGATGAGATGCTTAGATTGATGAAGGAGAGTGTTCGTAGCAGAGTTGGTTGGGGTAGTCGTGATGGTAGTGGAGCTCAGATCGATGAAAGAGAGATTTTGAGGATTAATGGTAGGATTTGTGTCCCGAATGTAGACGGATTAAGGCAAGAGCTACTTTGGGAAAATCATCGATTTAGACTTTCTATTCATCCTTGTATGACGAAGATGTATCAGGATATGAAGAGGCTTTATTGGTGGAAGGGGATGAAGTGGGATATCTCTATCTTTGTTAGTAGGTGTGCGACTTGTCAACAAGTCAAGGCCGATCATCTGAAGACCCCTGGTTTGTTGCAGCCCCTTGAGATTCCCAATTGGAAGTGGGAACTGGTTTCCATGGATTTCATTGATGGATTACCGAGGACTAGGAGGGGTAATGAGTGTATATGGGTTATTG
This sequence comes from Allium cepa, assembly GCA_030765085.1. Lineage (NCBI taxonomy): Eukaryota > Viridiplantae > Streptophyta > Magnoliopsida > Asparagales > Amaryllidaceae > Allium > Allium cepa. The sequence continues at coordinate 307,865,162 of CM060944.1, read as the reverse complement.
TGGATAGACCGAGCAAGATTGCTTATTTCATTCCGGTCAATTCTACCCGTTCTGCTTCTAGCTTGTCTGAGATCTACATGAGAGAGATTGTTCGTCTCCATGGTGTTCCTCTCAGTATTGTTTGTGATCATTATCCTATCTTTACTAGTTAGTTTTGGAAAGCTTTTTAGGAATCTTTGGGTACTCATCTGAATCTGAGCACTGCTTACCATCCACAGACCGACGGTCAAACGGAAAGAGTGAATCAGATTGTTAAAGATCTTCGCTAGTGTGCTTGATTATGGAGGATCTTGGGGAGATCATCTCCATCTTGTCGAATTCACCTACAATAATAGTTATAAGGTATAATCTAATCTTCTATTTTAAGCTTATCTTAATCCTTCATCTATCTCATTCCATCTTTGAATCTAGGCCAGTATTAAAATGTCTCCGTTTGCTGCTCTATACAGATGACCTCGTAGATCTCCATCTTGCTGGATTGAATCTGGTAATTGTTTGGTTCTTGGTCCTGATTTGGTTTTGGAGGCTTCTGAAAGAGTTGAGGGATTAAGAGGAAGTTGAGGGTTGCGCAGGATAAGCAGAAGAAGTACGCTGATAGGCGTAGGTGGAGTTTAGAGTTTGCTGTTGGTGATCAGGGTTTCCTTAAGGTCTCTCCATTAAGGAATGTCATTCGCTTTGGTCGTAGAGGTAAGCTTTCTCCTAGGTTCATTGGTCCTTTCCGCATTGTGGAAAGAGTTGGTTCTTTGGCTTATCGTCTAGATTTTCCCGAGAAGCTTTCTAGAGTGCATGATGTATTCTTTGTCTCTCATCTTCGACGGTATCTTCATGACCCATCTCTTATTGTTCAGCCTTCTGCTCTTGATAGTTTGGATATTGAGCCTAATCTGACTGTCGAGAGGAAGCCACTTCGTATTGTCGATAGAGGTACGAAGCAGCTAAGAAGGAAATCTATTAGTCTGGTCAAGTATAGTGGAGTACTGATGATCGAGATTGTACCAGGGAGACGGAGGAGTGCATTCGTGCTTCAAATTTGGAATTGTTTGTTTCAGGTATTATTTGCCTTTCTATCTTGCTTTCTTTATTTTCCTTGTTCATTCTTTTCATGGATGAAAAGATTTGAGTGGGGGAGTGTGTAACGACCCTAGATTTTTGAAAATATTTTTTAATTAGATTTTATTTCATTTTTAAAATATTTTAAAATTGATTTTATTTCAATATTTTATTTTAAAACATTTTTAAAAGTGTAGTGGTAATTTTCCAATGTTAATTGTATTTTGTTTACAATTTTAAATTCTAGTTTCAATTTAATAAACTATTTTCTTATTTATTTTCTATTTTTCCTAAAAATATTTATTTATTTTCATTTCTACTTTATTTTGTTTCCATTTTCTATTTTATTTACTTCAATTTTATTTGTTTATCTTGAATTAAAAGGAAGTGGAAATTCAAAGAGACAAAGCTTTTCATTTCTTGTGACTTTTCATTAGCCTTGCCTTTTCATTTCCTTTGGCTTTTTATTTCATTCTTTGGCCGTACATTTCCTATGCTATAGCCGTGTATTTATCGTTTTCATTCACGTGCAAAAAACTTCTCTTCACTTCAACTCTCGGCCATTCCATTTCTGAAAATTTTGTAAGTTTTTAATGGCTTCATTTTTCTCATTTTTCTTCTTATTTTCAATGATTTTTACCTTGCTCCTCTTCAAGCTTTGTTCGGCCACTACCACCATCACCATCCACGGCACCAACCACATCCTTTCCCCTTGAGCAGATCTGGCCGTGCCACTATATGAAGCCATCACCACAAAACTCCATAAAACATTCCTTGCAAATTGCCTAGACGAGCCATATCTCACCATTCGCTCCATTTTTCACTTCGGCCACCACCTCTAAAACCACCACCACCTGCTAACTTCACCTCTGACCACAGCTTCATCACTGACCTAACCTGTACTATGAATGGCCGAGACCAATTGATGTCATTGCCCAGCCTAGTGGTGCACCAAACATTCCTCTTTTGCCTTGTCCTTTGACCTTCTTCGTGTTGTAACTCCCAAACTCTTCACATCCCCTTATATCCATGCCTATGTAATGCCAAAACCGAGCCATTTACCACCAAAACGCCACTATGGCCAAGCATATGAATTCCCTAGGCCGAGCACTTGAGTGATTAAGGCATGGTCAAGCTATCTTGTTTTGTTGCATTTTAATTTCCAATTGTTACAATTTAAATTTTGTGTTGAAAATATATGTTTATATGGTCTTGTTTTATTTGTTGTTTACAAGTTCAACATCTTGGCTCTCCACTCACTTGAATCAAAAGTCGTGTTGTATCATGCTTTATGGATTTATCTATGTGTTTGATTTGCTTACTCCAGCTTGAAAAGGTGAGTATTCACGTTTAACATTCATACATATAGAACTGTGAATTGATAACAAGTGAATGTGTAGAAAGATTATACCATGTTATACACGCCTATGATATGAATCATATGATGTGAACCCTTGTTTATAAACCTGTCATATCATTTGATACTGCTATTTGTTGCTATATTGTTTATTATATTTTGTTCTCACACTGCAAGTTCCCTATAGAATAGAATCACTATGAGTTGAAATGATACATACTCGAACAGACTATAGAATAGGGAAAAATCGTTATGGGCTGAAATGATAGGCCTGAGAGATTTTTATTTATTTTATTTAACTTGGGATTGCAGGTTTGAAATGATAGAACCCGGATTTTTCTTTGTAAATTACGGATTGAAATGATATATTATCTGTATCTCTTGACTTAGGTTAGAAAATTTTATACAGACCCGTGGTTATTTTATAGATTTTTCTAGAAATTTTTAAGTATTTTAAAATTGTATATTATGATATGTTGATTTAAATTGAATTAAAAATGATTTTATAAAGTGTTAGTGATTTTTCTACAAGTTAAATATGTTAAATAAATGAATGGATAAGTTGAAATTTGAAATATAATTTAAAATTGAAATTTGAGATTTCGTTTAAAAATGAAGTTTAAGTTAAGTAAATAAAATGGAAATTAAGTTTATATTTTTGAAATGGTAATTAAAAATTAAGTGTTAAGTAAAATTTTAAAATGCAAAGAATAGAAAATTGTACACTTGAATTTAATAAGCGAATTATTAAATAAAAAAATTGATTTTATGTCTAAAATTTTACTTTATAAAAATCATAGGTTAAAAGGGTATTTAAATGAACATTTTTGAGTGGAAAAATATGATTTTTATAAGTGAAAAGGGTTAAAATCAAAGTTTAATTATTTCTGAAATTGTATTGAAAATCTGAAAATTGAATTAACAACATTTCAGAAATGCTATCATTTCTGAAGTTAACTTAAAATCTAAAGTAAAGGATACTACAGCATTTTGTAAGTGCTGTGGTTGATACAAATAATCTATGGCTAAAATTTAACTAAGTGATACTACAAACTTGGTAAGTGCTATGGTTTCAGAACGAAAGCTAAAATGTGAAACAAATAAAAGGGCTACAGTAGCACTTGATAAGTGCCGCAGTTTGCTAAAATGAGATTTTTCAAGTATAACTGAACTACTACAGCAGTTATAAATACTGTCTTTGCTGAAATGAATTGTTTTCAAATATAACTTACCGCAGCATTTTCTAAGTGCTGTGAAAAGCTGAAATTTCAATGTTTTGTAGTTTTAACTGAATAAATGAGCTCAAAAAAGGCTAAACTTTTGGGAGTTGAATATTTGATTTGTAAATATAATGACTTCACTTTTAAATAGTTTAAATGGAGTATTTTGATTTGAAATATAAACCATTTTTGAAAGATTTGGAATGGCATTTGAAGTAAAATGAATGAAGTTTTGAAAGGATATGATATTTGATATTTTGAAATGGATTGGAAGTGATTTGATCTTTATTTCGATAAAGATTTGAATTTGAAATGATATTTGATTTTTGAAGTATAAAATACCATTTTGAAATGTATAACCACGGATTATAATAACGATTGGTTATTAAAGAGATCGGGATCGGATATGAACATACTCTCTGTCGATACCGAAAACCAATTTAACAACTGTGTACGCGGTGGAGTTTCCAAAATGAAGTAGGATGGTGGCAACGATCCTATTGTGGTATGAACGTGGACCCGACTCCCGTGAGTTGGCTTAAGACGGCTAAAACATGAGAGATCTCGGACCACAAGAGGTAGCACCTCTGCTTGGACACATTTCTTCGATACCATTCTATTACTTTGTGATTGTTTTGGTGGCCACCCTTGATTTGGGAGTGTGTTCTGAGGTGGGCGTAGTGGCTGCTACGTTACCACCAGCCCATGTGCATAATTAGTATATCTACCCTGGCATTGCTTGTGTGCCGTGTCACCTATCATAGGGAGCTTTGCTACGAGTTTGATTTGTGTCGTACCTATGGAGTATCTTCTCGTAGTCTCCCGATCAGGAGATATGCATGTACTGTATAGTCTACTAGCACTATAACAACCCGGTATTCTCAGCCATTCACATCCGCACATGTTGGACTTGAATTGCTCAAAATACCGCGTTGTAAAATTTTTTGGAGCAAATGAAATACAATCACAGACACGGAAATATCAGAATAACTCGCAGTGGAAATAAAAATACCATAGTAGTTCATGAAGCTACTATAACAAACTCTCAAAACATAATACATAATATTAGTCTGAAACATATACAATAGAAATCTCAATTACATAGAAGTTTATAAATACCAGAGCTGAAATAGAACAACGGAAACTGAAAGGAAATAGATAACTAGACAAGCAGAATCTCCACCGATTCCAAGCTCCAGAAAAGAAATCCAAAGCTAAGCTGTAAATACTCAGGCTGACCCGAGCGTAAAGTAAAACACAAAACACTCGAGTCAGGACGATATATACTTATATAATGTAAACCAACTCAAGTGAACTGTAGTAGAAATGCATAATAACTTAAAGGATGCTTGGGATCGCCCATCCTTTAAGAATCAGTTAAACTATAAATTAAATACATCCCGTGGTTAAAATTTCAAATAGTATTTTATACTTCAAAATCAAATATCATTTCGAATTTCAATATCATTCAAAATTCATTTCCAAATATCAAAATATCATATCTTCCAAACCACATTCATTTTTATTTAATTTAAATACCATTACAAAACACATTTCAAAATAGTTTATATTTCACAACAAATTACTTCATTTTAAATCATAAAGTGAAGTTATTATATTTAATAATTAAATTATTAAATTTACAAAATTTTAGTCTTTCAAAATTCATTTATCACTTAATTTATTAAAACAAATGAAAATTCAACTTTCACAGCATTTAGAAATTGCTATAGAAAGTTACATTCAAAACAGTTCAATTTAACAAAAGATAGCATTAAAAAAATGTTGTAATAGGGTTACATTAGTTTCAAATAAAACTTGGTTAAATTCGACAATTATAACATTTACCAAAATGTTATAATAGCCTTTAGTTAAATTTAGCCATTTGGTTCATTATTATCAACTACAGCATTTACAAATGCTGTATTATCATTTACATTAGAATTAATAACATTTCAGAAATGCAGTTAATTAACTTCAAATATTCAGTATAATTTCACAAACAATTATATTTTTATTTAAATATTTTTTTACTTATAAAATCATATAATTTCACTTTTAAAACAATCATTCAAAAATCCTTATATTCATGATTTTATAAAGTTAAATCTCCATTCAAAAATCAAAATTTAATAATAATTCACTAATTAAATTCCAACATTAAAATTTTAAAAATTCATTAAATTAAATTTAACTTAACACTTAAGTTCAAAATTTTCAAATATAACTTAATTTCATTTTTATTTACTTAACTTAAAATTCACTTTTAAGCCAAATTCACAAATTTTCAATTTTAGTTATATTTCAAAATTTCATCTTAAATATTCATTCGTTTCGGATTTTAACTTTATTCAAAAACATTAATATATATAAAAGTCATTTAAATTCATTTTAATCCAAATTATCATAAATTTATCATATTTTCATATTTAATTTAAATTCCATTTATCACCAAATTATAATTTCCAAAATAACTTACATTTCAGATTTTCTAATGTTTCCATAATTTATTTAACTTATAAATTTTCAAAAAATCAATAATACTTTATGAAAATCATTTTTTTATTAAGTTTGAATCAAAATATTATAATATTCACATTTCTAAAATATTTTAAATTTTCTAGAAAATAATATTTTAACTACGGGTCTATATTTCATTTTCTAGCCTAGGTAAAGTGATACAGGTAATAAATCATTTCAACCCGTAATTTACAAAGAAAACCCGGGTTTGATCATTTCAAACCTGCAATCCCAAGTAAATGAAAATAAATTAAAATCATTCAGGCTTATCTTTTCAGCCCATAACGATTCTCTCCTATTCTGAAGTCCGTTCGGGTATGTAACATTTCAACCCATAGTGATTCTAATTTAAAGGGAACTTGCAGTGTGATAAACTGATAAAAATAACAGAACAACATAATATAATAGTAACATGTGATATAACAGGTGTTTAAGCTAATCATAACATAGCAGATGTAACATGGTTATGCAGTTTACAGATTCAAAAGGGGTCAATTTACTAGTTATTGTTGAGTCACAAGCTTTATGAAAGTTTTGATTTCTAACAAATAAGGCGATTGATTTCTGACAAACAAGGCGATCGACAAAAACAAGGTCAATAGAGCTATATATGGTACTCTAGATTATAGGTTGATTATTTGTTGTTGTAATAGTAATAAATTTGTTAAAATCTATCCTCAAATAATCATGCATATCAAGGGAATCAATATATATACGAATAATTTATAAGTTGCATGCAGTTGCACAATTCAATGTGCAATTTAACAGGCACCGGTCGACCGGTCAATATAGGTGCGGTCGACCGTTCCTGTGTAAATTGCACAGTGAACGTGCACACATGCACATAACGTATATATATTTTGAATTCCTGTCTACCGGTCACTTTTTAGCCTGTCGACCGTTTTTGAACAGAAAGCAATTTTTTTCAAAAGACACTTCTCTTCTCCAAAGGTTGCATCTCTTAATCTTTCACCAAAGATCATATCTCTTAATGGCAAAGAGTTACAACCATTCTTGTCTATATAAACTAATCCAATTCGTTGATTAAGTACAACGATTTCATATATTCTTTTAATCTAATCTATGATCTCAATTCTGTATTATAAAAGCTCTAAATTATTTATTGAATCTTTGAAACTATTTCATATCCTTTGATTCAATAATATACTTTCCTTAATCTTTTCAAAACATCATATCGCATACTTTGAGGATAAGATTATAGGAAGGGTGTACTGCTAGTGACAAATCCGTGTTTTCAAGAACACAAGTTGTCAACAACAATTGTATTTGTTCTTTTGTTGAAGTCCTCTGTGTTGTAAGAGGCAAGTATTGAAGTCCTCAGTATATTAGAGGCGTGAAATCCCGTTCGGTTGTTCGGGTGTTGTAAACCTGTTCCTCCGGGTGAAGCGAGGTAGTTAATAGTGAAAATCCAGATAGAAGTCTGGGACTGGACGTAGGACGGTGCTCCGAACCAGTATAAAAATCTCTGGTGTGATTTTTCTATTTTTCTATTTACAATGCTATTATCATCTATTTCCGCATTTGTATTGTAATCCATATTACACGATCCGTGTATACTATATTAGCACATATAATTGTATACACACCGCACTTTCATTTGGTATCAGAGCTCGGTCATCATATAACCGTAACACAGTTATTTGATATATTCTTGTAATATGGCAAATAACGCAAGTACTAGCACTCAAAACACCACTTACACAGAAGGGCAATCGACACAAAGACCTCCATTTTTCAATGGTCTTAACTATAGTTATTGGGCAACACGTATGTCATTCTTTATGCAATCAAGTAGCTATGATGCTTGGAATGCTACTCAAAGAGAAATAGTGAATCCAACAACTGATTATTCAGAATGGACTGTGGCTGAGAAAACGGCAGCAGCCGTAAATGCAAGAGCAATAAATATGTTGTTCTGTGCATTAGACCAAAATGAATATAACCGTGTTAGTATCTGCACTACTGCATATCAAATTTGGCAAACGCTAAAAATCACTCATGAAGGTACTAACAAGGTTAAACAAGCCAAAATAGCCATGCTGAAAAGTCAATTTCAAAATTTCAAAATGAAACCAAATGAAACAATCAATGACATGTATTCACGGTTTCAAACTATTCACCATGCACTTATTGGGTTAGGACAAAAGTATTCTGATTTTGATGTTGTTTCAACAGTCCTACATTCTCTGACTAATGAATGGGAAGGAAAAGTATTAGCAATTGAAGAAGCTAATGACCTTTCCGTCATGAAGCCAGATGAATTGATAGGAAATTTAATGTCCTATGAAGCAAATTTGCAGGCTAGAAAAGAACAGAAAGAAGAAAAGAAAAATGTAGCATTTCATGTTGAGAAAGATGAAAATGAATCAGATTCTGAAGATGAAGATTTGGCGTTCATTGCAAAGGTTTCAAAAAATTCCTAAAATATCGAAAAGCCAGTCGCTACAATAAAAGGAAACCTGGATCAAATAAACCATCTTCATCTGCTATAGAATGTTTCAACTGCCATAAAAAGGGACACATGCAGAAGGATTGTCCAGAACAAAAGAAAAAGTCAGAAAATGACAAATTCAAATATAAGAAGGACAAATCAAAGAAACAAGCCTTCTCAGTAACATGGGATGATTCAGAGTCATCTTCATCAGAAAGTGAAAGTGATTCGGAGAATGAACAAGCTAATGTTTGCTTTATGGCAACAGAAGATGAGGTACAAATTCCTACATTTGATGAATTACTTGATATTAATGCTGAATTGATAGTCAAATATAAAGACTTAAAACGTCAATTAAAAGTAGTCAAAGCAGATTTAAGTAGAGCAGAGTTTGAACAAGATATGTTAAAAGATGAGAAGAAAATATTAGAAGAAGAACTTGAAAATATTCAAGAATCATCATCTAATGTTGACTCTCAAATATCTCTTTTGAGTCAAGAAATAGAAGCTCAAAAAGAGAAAAATAATGCTCTCACTACTGAAAATCATGAACTTAAAGCAAAAGTCAAAATTCTAGACATAGAAAAAGCTAGTTTACAAACAAAGTTTGATGACATTACTCAAAATGTTTCTAACTTTAACAAAGGTCAAGAAAATTTGACTAAAATCATTGAAAGTTCACAATCTATTTCAGATAAACAAGGTTTGGGATATAACAAACATGAAACTAAGAAACATCTTAGAAATAAAAGGAAGAAGAAAGTACAAAAAACTGAAGCTAAGAAAAATCTTAGTTTATTATATTTCAAACCAAAACCAGTTGTGAAATTTCAAAAGAGAAATGTCAAGACTATCAAAATATGGGTTCCTAAAACAAATGATAATTTGATTAGGAACAAATACATTCAGCAATTCATGAATAATGTACATTTTAATAACAATTATATATATAAAGAGGATACCGGACCCAAATGGGTTTGGACTCCTAAGACCTAACTCTTAGGACCCTATAAAAAGTGGGTACCATGAACTTAATTCTATTTTTTGCAGGTCCCACTGAAGAAAAGAGGAAAGTGGATATTGGACAGTGGTTGCTCAAAGCATATGACGGGAGACAAGAGCTTATTAACAAATATTAAATACTCAGATGGTGGCTCAGTCACTTTTGGAGACAATTCAAAAGGTTATATCATCGGCAAAGGCGATGTGAGCAATTGCGGTACATCTAACTTACCTCTTATTACTAATGTCATGCTAGTTAGAAATTTAAAACACAATTTACTTAGTATTAGTCAGTTATGTGACAAGGGTTTTATAATTTCCTTTTCAAATAATAAGTGTAGTATTTTAGATAAAGACCATAATTTGGTTTTTGAAGGTTATAGAGACAGAAATATATATATTCTAAATATGAATATTAATCATAATTCAGATATGTGTCTTGTGGCTAATGACAATGATCCATGGCTATGGCACAAACGTTTCTGTCATATAAACTTCAGAACTATTGACAAGCTAGCCAAAAACAATCTAGTTAGAGGACTACCCAAAATGAGTTTTAAAGTTAACAACATTTGTGATGCATGTCAATTAGGAAAATTGACCAAATCATCTTTTAAATCCAAGAAAGTCATATCAACAATACAACCACTTGAGTTACTGCACATGGATTTATTTGGACCTACTAGAGTTCAATCAATAAATCACAGTCAATATGTGCTTGTAATTGTTGATGATTTCTCTCGTTATACATGGACAATTTTCTTAAAAAATAAAAGTGATACTTTCGATCATTTCAAATCTTTCGTCAAAAGAATTCAAAAATCAAAAGGGATTAAAGTTAAAAATATAAGAAGTGATCATGGCGGAGAGTTCGAAAATAATGAATTTGAACATTTTTGTACAAAGAAAGGTATATATCATAATTTTTCGTTTCCCAGAACTCCATAACAGAACGGAGTAGTAGAACGAAAGAACCGAACTTTACAAGAATGTGCAAGAACATTATTGAATGGAACCACCTTACCAAAACATTTCTGGGCAGAAGCTGTCGCAACTGCCTGTTATGTTTTAAATCGTGTGTCCATAAGACCTCTTACCAAGAATACTCCTTATGAATTGTTTAACAAAAGAAAGCCCAAAATCTCATACTTCAAAGTTTTTGGTTCCAAGTGCTTTATTTTAAATACGAAAGACCAGCTTGGAAAATTCGATCCAAAAGCCGATGAAGGAATATTTGTCGGTTATTCGGAACGAAGTAAGGCCTATCGGATATTTAATAAACGAACCAAAACTATTGAAGAATCACTTCATGTCTCTTTTGATGAAATCTATCAGCATCCTCACACAATATCAGACGATGACGAATCAATAGTCATTGATAATCCAATCATCTCAAATACTGATTCTGACTCAGAAGTAATTATTGAGAATACTCCTCAAATATGTGAATTACAATCACCACCAAGAATATTAAGAGACCATCTGGCCCAAAATATAATAGGTGAAATAACATCACATGTCAGAACAAGGAGTCAACTCAATCAAATGGGTCATGTCGCTTTTCTCTCAAATATTGAACCCAAGAATCCAAAAGAAGCTGCTACAGATGATTACTGGATCATTGCCATGCAGGAAGAACTAAATTAGTTTGAGCGCAATGACGTTTGGGAACTTGTTCCGAGACCAACTGATCAGTCAGTAATTGGTACTAAATGGGTCTATAAAAATAAGGCTGACGAACAAGGAAATATCACCAAAAATAAAGCAAGATTAGTAGCACAAGGATACAATCAGGAAGAAGGTATCGATTATGAAGAAACTTTTGCACCAGTCGCTCGACTAGAAGCTATTAGAATTCTATTATCTTTTGCTTGTCATCATAATTTCAAACTTTATCAGATGGATGTCAAAAGTGCTTTTCTCAATGGATTTATCAAAGAGAATGTCTATGTTGAACAACCTCCTTTATTCGTACATGAAAAATATCCTGACCATGTGTTCAAACTTAAGAAAGCTCTGTATGGTTTAAAACAAGCACCTCGTGCTTGGTATGAACGATTACGTAGCTATCTTATTAATTCAGGATTTGAAATAGGCAAAGTCGATCAAACTTTGTTTATTAAACATTCTCGAAAAGATATTCTGGTTATCCAAATATATGTAGACGATATCATCTTTGGTTCAACAAACGATAAACTCTGCAAGGAATTTGCAAGTATTATGACCAAAGAATTCGAAATGTCTCATATGGGAGAACTATCTTATTTTCTTGGACTTCAAATCAAACAACTTTCAAACGGTATTTTTATCAATCAAGAAAAATACTGTGAAAATCTTATCAAACGCTTCGGATTACAAAATACATCTGGTAAACCAACTCCTATGAGTACAACTACACATCTTGAAAAAGATGAAAGTGGTAAGAATGTTGACCAGAAATTATATCGAAGCATGATTGGTTCTCTTCTTTATCTTACAGCTAGTCGTCCAGATATATTAATGAGTGTTTGTTTATGTGCTCGTTTTCAAGCCGATCCAAAGGAATCACATTTACGAGCAGTGAAACGTATAATTCGTTATCTTAATAATACCAAAGATTTTGGTCTTTTCTATCCAAAAGAATGTCCATTTGAATTAGTATCATATAGTGATGCTGATTTCGGTGGCTCACGAACAGATAGAAAAAGTACAAGTGGTACATGCCATTTTATTGGAAAATCACTTGTCTCTTGGTTTAGTAAGAAACAGAATTGTGTTTCACTATCAACATGTGAAGCTGAATATATATCAGCGGCTCTCGCTTGTACTCAAGTACTATATATGCAACAAACACTTCAAGATTTTGATATTCATTTATCAAATTCTATTATATACTGTGATAACACAAGTGCTATAAATCTTTCTAAAAATCCAGTGAATCACTCTCGAACTAAACACATTGATATCCGTCATCATTTTCTTCGAGATAATATTGAAAAAAGAAATATATGTCTTGAATATGTCCATACTGACAATCAATTAGCGGACATTTTTACTAAGCCGCTGCTCGAATCTAATTTTATTAGATTACGAAGAGAGCTTGGTTTAATTTCAAGAAAAAATCTTGACTAAGCAATTACTAATGTACACCTTCTCTTTTGGTTATTCTCTTTAATTATAATTTTTTTGTTTAAACTAAACTAATGTTTATTCTCCTAGTAACCGTATCTTTTACTTAACCTATTTTTTATTTTAAATATTAGCCATTGCTTTATTTAATGGTTAAATTCCATTTACTCATTTTATAAATTCAGTTTTAAAAACAAAGCTATTTTTAGATTTACAATAAAATTTCTGCTTATATTTTCATGGTTAAAAGTTATCATTAACTCACATCCATAAGAGTATATATAAGAAACTTATATATATAAGCTTGCAAATTTTTTTTATTTTGTTCATCTTTACTTCTTATCTAACCATAATACTATATTCAACTTACACTATGGCTCATATTTGTGACAAATGTGCGCAAGAATCTCACATTTCTATTACAAGCTCTGAGTCGGACGAATATTATTCTCCTACTACTCCAAAACAAAAATCAAGCTGTCATCATCAATGCTCTTATATGTCTGATAAAACTCCAAATTCAAAACGAGTTAAAAGGACACTATTCTATTTTAAAAGGACACTATTCTATTCTCCTCGAACCAAAGCTCAAATTGATGAGATACACCACTACCAAAAACATCAGATAGACCTTCAGAGACAACTCCATTACGGGCAAAGTCAACTTTATCACGAGCAACAACGGACATCGGCACGATTGTCTGTTTTAGAAAAGTTGGCAACATTTTTCTGCGGTTCCAACAAACATGACATGCATGAACCAATGCCGTCTAGGCCATCAACATCGAAAAGTCCTAACTCATGGGATCGGAACTATGAAAAGAATGAAGGAGCTCAGAAACAATGGAGTCCATGGTCGAATCGTATTGAAGGAAACAACGATAATTCTAATGACGAACTTTCTCATTAGATTTATATATAGTTGTTATATATTTATCTATCTCTTGTGCAATGATGGTTATTATATATATATATAGGTTGATATATAATAAAAAACTTGAAAAAGAATCCTATATGCACAACAGACCAGGACCGGTCGACCGCCCATATTATTGCCGGTCGACCGTTTGCTCTCTGGTTGAAAACGGTCGACCGGCCAAAAGTTGTAGGTCGACCGGTTACGCATTTTTCAGTTTTTTATATATAACCCTATACGTTACTTTACCCTCTACCCTCATTCACTCTCTACTCAAACTATTCTCTATCCCCAAATCACAAACCCTAGTTCCCATTCTTCAATTCCCAAATCACAAATCCTCCAACAATGGCTCCTCCTCAAAAGAAATCAAAGAAAGGAGCAACCTCTGAAACTTCATCTCTTACCATCTCCGTCAAAAAATGGCTTCAAACTCCAATTGCTGTAACACGATGGAATCAAATGACAAATTATAAGTTTCATCCAGGATCTTTCATCAAATTTGATGATTTCACGGCTTACGGAGTTCGGAGGTTAGCCGATAATGCCAACATTACTCCATTGATAGATTTTTCGGCAAATAGTGTGGAGGTAAATCATTTAATGATTAAATTATTTTACGCCAACATGAATCTTGATGAATATCAACCTGATAATCCAAACGGCGTCATCTGGTCTATGGTCTGTGGAAAGCAAATTTTTCTTACTCATGCTAGAATTGCCTCTATACTTGGCATACCAAATCGAGGCGAAGAATTTTCATCTACCTTCTGCGAAGTTTTCACTCGAAATAGTACAAGTCATCAGTTTATAGAAGACAATAGTGATGGCACTAAGTCTATTGGACTTCGACCGACAGCAAGGTTACTTCATCGGGTCTTGATGCATTCTCTTTTTCCTAGACTTGGAAATTATGATGCAGTGTACAAAGAAAACTTCAAGGCACTCTATGCTATCTATGGTGAAATCCAAATCAATTGGGTTCACATGCTTTTTGATGAAATTCTCAAGGTAAATAATTCAACCCGGCCTCATTTCTTCTATAATGAATATATCATGAGACTTTTGTTAGCTTGTGGGGTCAATCCTCCTGATTCTGCAACTTCAACACCAAAATGCATTGATTCCATAACCATCAAAAGAATGAAGCTTCCTCCACCTTATCTTGAGATTATGCCTTTTGAAGAATGGCAACAACGAGGACCGAGAAAACAAAGAGCAACTTCCTCTCGACCTCATCCCGATGAGGTGAAACTTTTAAGATCAAAGTCATCAACAAAAGAATCTCTTGAAACCATTGCGCGTAATCAATTTCTGCTTGAATCTCGTCTCAAGCGTATGGACTCTAAAATTGATAAGCGCTTCAATAAGGTCAAGTCGTTCTTCGGTATGCTATGGGACGCTATATCATGTTCCTCATCCACCTCTGTTCAAGCACAAGATCCAGGAAAACGTCCTGCTGCTCCATTTTTCACATGGACATCATCTGACGAGGGCGAATCGTCTAGAGGGAACAATGATGAGGAGGAAGAGGAAGAAGATGAAGATGATGATGATGACGACGATGACGATGATGAAGAGGAGATTCGATCTGCTTCATCCTAGATTCTATTATGTTTTAGCTCTTTAAAAACATTCTTCGACACTTGTACTAAATAGTGTCGTTATTTATGCTTTTCAATTAACATTATGTTCTGTAGTAAACTCTGTTATGTCTTTGATGTGTTAATGATTTATTTTTCTATGCTTATCATATTCATTCTACGCATATCATATTCTAGTAATCTGTTACTCCTTTTTGTCGATGACAAAGGGGGAGAAAGGGCTAACAATTGCTTGTAGGAAAGAAATCACATACTCAGGGGGAGATTCAGATTTGCAGATATATATATTGTCATCAATCAAAAAGGGGGAGAATGTTGAGTCACAAGCTTTATGAAAGTTTTGATTTCTGACAAATAAGGCGATTGATTTCTGACAAACAAGGCGATCGACAAAAACAAGGTCAATAGAGATATATATGGTACTCTAGATTATAGGTTGATTATTTGTTGTTGTAATAGTAATAAATTTGTTAAAATCTATCCTCAAATAATCATGCATATCAAGGGAATCAATATATATACGAATAATTTATAAGTTGCATGCAGTTGCACAATTCAATGTGCAATTTAACAGGCACCGGTCGACCGGTCAATATAGGTGCGGTCGACCGTTCCTGTGTAAATTGCACAGTGAACGTGCACACATGCACATAACGTATATATATTTTGAATTCCTGTCTACCGGTCACTTTTTAGCCTGTCGACCGTTTTTGAACAGAAAGCAATTTTTTTCAAAAGACACTTCTCTTCTCCAAAGGTTGCATCTCTTAATCTTTCACCAAAGATCATATCTCTTAATGGCAAAGAGTTACAACCATTCTTGTCTATATAAACTAATCCAATTCGTTGATTAAGTAAAACGATTTCATATATTCTTTTAATCTAATCTCTGATCTCAATTCTGTATTATAAAAGCTCTAAATTATTTATTGAATCTTTGAAACTATTTCATATCCTTTGATTCAATAATATACTTTCCTTAATCTTTTCAAAACATCATATCGCATACTTTGAGGATAAGATTATAGGAAGGGTGTACTGCTAGTGACAAATCCGTGTTTTCAAGAACACAAGTTGTCAACAACAATTGTATTTGTTCTTTTGTTGAAGTCCTCTGTGTTGTAAGAGGCAAGTATTGAAGTCCTCAGTATATTAGAGGCGTGAAATCCCGTTCGGTTGTTCGGGTGTTGTAAACCTGTTCCTCCGGGTGAAGCGAGGTAGTTAATAGTGAAAATCCAGATAGAAGTCTGGGACTGGACGTAGGACGGTGCTCCGAACCAGTATAAAAATCTCTGGTGTGATTTTTCTATTTTTCTATTTACAATGCTATTATCATCTATTTCCGCATTTGTATTGTAATCCATATTACACGATCCGTGTATACTATATTAGCACATATAATTGTATACACACCGCACTTTCAGTTATATATGTACATATTATCAGGTGAGAATAACTCACCTCTATAAGTTGGAGATAACAGATTCAGACACACAAACAAAGACCCGAAAAGCACGAAGGCACGAAAATGATTTGAGTGTGAGAGAGACAAGGTTAATTGCCTTGAATACATGAGACAAAACAAATAAATATAACATAAGTTTTCAACTCAAATTAATAAAACAATGTTAAGAATAAATGCATAAAACAATTCCAAAGTCTTTGCGCTTGCTTTCTACCACCTATGCTTCAGCTATAGATCTGAAATACATGGCTAAGGAGTGGGTTAGGATCTGGTTTTGGGTTCCTAAAGGTCAGCCTAGCATGTATGGTGATGGGGCAAAAGTGATGCAAAGAGATAGGCATGGAACTACACTACACAAGGCAAAACAACAATGTTTCAATGCAAATATGGGCTCGGCCAAGGGTAGGGATGATGTGCAGGGGGGTGTCAGGTCTGGAACAATAGGTGGTGGTGTATGGCCGGCCTTGGTGGTGGTGGACCTTGGTCTGCTTGGCTTGAACATGTAGGTGATGATTTGCTCTAAACTATGGTGGATTTTCTTCCTCATGGAGCACGGAAATGGGATGAGGAGGGGCTGGAGGAGGTGTTGGTTAGGTGTGGTGGTGGTGGAGGCAGCCTAGGGATTGGAGTAAATAGGAGCCGTGCCATATAGGTGAAGAAGACAAGTGCAAATCATTGAAAATTAAGAGGAAAACATAAGAAAACATGAAAAACAAAGAGGTTTTTACCAAATTTTTTGCAAGCAATGGAGATGGCCGGCTATTTTGGAGATGAGAAAGATTTGTATTCATGAATTATGAGAAAAATAAGTGGCTGAGAGAAAGAATTAGGTCGGCCAAAGCAATTGAATGCAAGAGGTTGGAAAACGAAGAGGTGGAAAACAAAAGGTCTCAAGCAGCTAAAGAGTCACAAAACTCTTTGAATTTCTTTTATATAAATTTGTAATTTATAAATACATATAAAACTGATAAATAAAGATAAAAAATCAGATATGAAAATAAAAATACAAAATACAAAAATTAATTTTTAATTAAATAGAATTTAAATTAAAAAAATGGCTAAAAATTGCAAACTAGGCTTTAAAAATTAGAAATAACTTCAATAGACTTTGGAAAATTTTATTTAAATTTAAATACATGTAAAATGAATAAAATAAAGTAAAACACAGAAAATAAGAGTGAATGAATAAAATAAATAAATAAATTTTAACTATATATAATTAAATTAAGAAAATAGCAAGGAAAAATGGAAACTAGGCTTGAAAATTAGAAAATAAATTCAATAAGCTTTGGAAAAATTCTATCAACACTTTAAAAATATTTAAAAGACAAAATATATATAATATAACATATTAACACATATTAAAATAAAATATGACAAAGAAAATATAATTTATATAATTTAAAATAAACAAAATTGCTAAATAAAACAAATTGCATTCAATATTGAAATATACATAACTTTCATAATTTAAGTCTGTTTTCAACGAAACAAAAAGTAGTATCCCAGTTATTAAATATATTTTCATAATAAAAGATAAAATTTAAGAATTTAAATGTTTAAATTTTGAAATTTAAAATTCAATGTTTGAACAGTTTGAACAGAAATACACTTTTAAATAAAATATCCAATTTATATTAGTTTGAAATTATAATTCCCATAATAATCAACATTTATATTTAAAAATGAAATGTTTGAAATAAAACAAGTTTAAAATAATTTCAAAATGAAATAAATTCAAAATTAAAATATACATAAAAATCTAGGGTTGTTACACTCTCCCCCACTCAAATCTTTTCGTCCTCGAAAAGGAAGGAAGTGGAGAAACTACTAGAAACAACAATAGGTTGGAAGACATCCCGAAAGAAGGTAGGGAAAAAGTAGCTAGGAGGGAAAGCAGGTTGAAAGACAAGGATGAACCATTATTTTAAAACATTATACATTTCAATTAAAATTTCATATCATTTTAAACATTTATAATATGATGAATAGTCATTTCATTCAAATTTGATAGTTCGAAGTAAGTAATATTTAAAACATTTTACATAAATGATCAAAATATCCTTTATACAATAATTTACCAAAATACTTTTATAACTCGATGTCTTAACAAGTTTACTTTCGTTCCTGTAGACTCTGGCCATACGTTGATCAGGTGGAAAGCTAGAATTCTCCAGGTACTTAATAGACTTGTTTCAACACCCAGTGAAAATACTGGAAAACACTTTTAAAAACAGATGTGGAAAGTACAATCCAAACAAATCAACCAAACCGAAACAGTTGTCTAACCATGGATCGCAGATACACAATGGTTACGCCTGGATCCCCCAGGAAACAATCCGTATCCGTAAGCTTTCTCAGCCCTGCGAGTTACGCCATGATGACTATTAGAGTGCAGGATACACAATGGTTGCGCCTGGATCCCCCAGGAAACAATCCATACCCCTAGGCCATCTCAGCCAGGCAGTTTCGCTACTAATGCGACCTACATAGAGTGCAGGATACACAATGGTTACGCATGTATCCCTCAGGAAACAATCCGTACCCCTAGGCCAGCTCAGCCAGGCAGTTGCGCTATGCATTCGCGATCATAAGACCATGGAGATCGCCATGGATTTCGATGGACACTCGAGTATCATATCCGGAAAACCCAAATCAAAGAGAGAATAATATCGATAGAATGAATCCACAATGTGGCCACAAAGCGGATATCAAACAGAAGGCACTTTCCATATCTTTACTTCAAAAATATATATCATATAGTACCTTTCAAATCACTTTCAAATATCATACTTATATAAAGTCCATTATATATAAGATTTCATTTCAAATCGAATACTTTCCAAAATCAAAAGTATATCAAATCACACTTATATAGACTTCGATTATATAAGATCTCAATTTACAAATCTAGTACCTTTACAGATCAACATTTTCAAATCAACTTCATACTTAAACAAATCACTTTTATATAAGTTCGATAACTCCCAAATCAAAGTATTTAAATAAACAAGGTTCTCAATTTCAAACCATTTCAATATCAATTCAGCTTCAAAATCATATATGATTTCACCAAATCATTTCTTCCAAATTACATAAATTTAGTTTCAAAGTTTCTCAAACAATAGATTTAGAAAATAATCCAAATTTCCAAATCAACAAAATTTAGGTCAAACAAATTCATTTCCATTTCAAACATATATTCACTTCAAAAGTCATAATACTTTTAAAGTTATAAATCTTTCGAAACCAACATACTTGAAATCTTTTCACTTTGAAAATCATAACATTTTGAAATCATACATTTGAAATCATAAAACATTCATTTAATTCTTTACATTTCACAAATTTATTCAATTAAACCAAAATCTAAATTTTCCAAATTTTAATTCCATTCAAACCATCAGTTTCAATTCAATTTAGTTTTCAAAAAAACCATTTCAAATCTTATCAAATTTCAAATATAGATTTGATTTACAAAATAAACTATCAAATCTTAAATATGTTTCAAGGGTCAAATATACCATATTTGAAAACTAAAATTTTTAATTTCATATATCTCAACTTTTACTTCATTATTGCTTACATATGTCATCATTTCGCAACATTACATTCGATCGCTCGCTTGGTCATACAAGTTCACTTTCGAACTAGTATTGTCCATTCGACTTCCCTAATGCGGACTTCGATATGGTTTCTCGACTAGAAGCCATCAGTCTCCTTGCATAGCCATATACTATGATAGAGAATTCTAGAATCAAGCCCAAAATCCATATCAAATGTTCGCCATCAAGACTCAAATGAAAAATCCTAACACGAAATGGTGCAATTCACCTCGAACTTGTATACTCAAACTTGGATCAAATTAATTATGCGAATAAAACAGCATATGTACAACTTATGTATCTATTCCAACTTGTTAAATAAATAGTTTCACAAAGATGTTACTAAGTTAAAACATTTAAAACCAAATTTTTCTCAAACATTTGAAGACTAATTTTTTATCCAAAACATTTCAAAACTAAATTTCATATTAGTATAATTCAAAATAGTCTTATTTATTTACTTAACAAAACAGTTTCAACTTATAAAAATCATATTGTTTCATACTTGAAACATACAAACAAAACTTATATTCTTTATCAAATGCCTTATACCTTTCAAAAAAAAATAGCTTTGAAAGGTTAACCCTGATTTGGAAGTGCTCGAATCTTAAAATAGTCGAAGAAATCATATTTTCAACCCCAGAGTTGGAAATCAACACTAAATCAGTATATCAATTTCAAATGTTAGCTTTCCAAATCTGAAACTCGAGGACTGAACACCGGCTTACTTTAAATCTTTCAAATATATATATATATACACACACACACACACATACATATCTATCTTTCGAATATCAAACCATACTTCGAAGTCTGAAATCAAAATTGGTTTCACAAAATCACTCGCATAGCAAAGCTACTAGAGTGGCCTCTCCCTCACTCAGAAACTCGAAAATCAATGTCGATGATGCATGCATTCATCATCGAAATTATTTTCCAGCGACATAGGTGATTTCTGGACTTCAATTAACTTTGAAAAACTTCTTTGAAATTCCTTCGAAATCATTGAAATTCATTCGAATACTTTTGAAACATTTCTTATTTGAAAAAATATATCTTTAAATCATATTATTATTATATATTTTCCAAAATCTTAAAACCGATTTCAAAACACCGGAATTCGATTCCTCGAAATTCAAATTCAAAACCCTTCAGTAATAAATCTTTTTTGTATAAATCACGTTTCTTATAAATTTCAAAATTTCAAATTCTTTCAAAGCTTCCAATTTTCATTTTAAAAGGTATATAATCCTTATCGGAAACATTTCACTTTTTATATACAAAATATGATCATCCTTAATAATTTCAATGTATGCACAATTTCAAAATACAACTAAACACAAATTTCCAAAGGATGATTCAAGGAAGGATTTCAAACAAACAAAGATTCAAAATTAGAGGAACTCTAATCAAATAGAATTCTAGTTCGAAGATAAACTCAAACGAAGATGGGATAATTTAATTATCGAACAGAATATGGATAAGCCTATAAAAATCGCGGGCAACCTTAACCGGTCAACCATGACCTCCAGAATATAACCAATTTGGAAATCTAAGGCAAATTGATATTCGACCGCCAGATATAGGATCCAGATAGAGTTGGAGATAAATAGCATCGACATCCGAGGGTACAGAAATCTCCGGTGAATTAATGCCAATTATAAAGGAATTTCACCCCTTTATAAATCATTCAAAGATTTACGGAATCACCGCTCTTTAGAGAGGTCATTCCAAAGTGGGGTTACGGAATGCCCAAAATCAAAAGGGTAAAATAGGGAAGACAAGATTAGATTTCAGAACAAGTGGGAGCGTTCCACAGTTCAAGGAATCCTAATCGATAAGAATCCTAACCAAGAGATTTCTAACAAGGTGGATACAAAAGTAATGAAGTTCAGAAAATCTTGATTCCAAAATAAGAAAATTTTTATACCAAAATAATCTTTGAAAATCCTTTAAAAATCATTTGGAAATCATTTTACACTTCGAAAATACGTTCTCTAACAAGGAAAGGATTCTGAGATTGATTTCACTCGTTCTAGGATATTTCTACCCTATCTCTAATGAGTTTTTGCTCCGCAGGCTAAGGTTTGCCTAAAACCAAAGTCTGATACCAACTATAACAACATGGTATTCTTAGCCATTCGCATCCGCACATGTCGGACTTGCATTGCTCAAAATACCGCCTTGTAAATAAATTTGGAGCAAATGAAATACAATCACAGAATCACAGACACGGAAATATCAGAATAACTCGCGGCGGAAATAAAAATACCATAATAGTTCATGAAGCTACTATAACAAACTCTCAAAACATAATACGTAATATTAGTCTGAAACATATACAATAGAAATCTCAAATACATAAAAGTTTATAAATACCAGAGCTGAAATAGAACGGCGGAAACTAAAACGAAATAGATAACTAGACAAGCAGAATCTCCAGCGATTCCTAGCTCTAGAAGAGAAATCCAAAGCTAAGCTGTAAATACTCAGGCTGACCCGAGCGTAAAGTAAAAAACAAAACACTCGAGTCGGGACAATATATACTTATATAATGTAAACCAACTCAAGTGAACAGTAGTAGCAATGCACAATAACTTAAAGGATGCTTGGGATCGCCCATCGTTTAAGAATCAGTTAAACTATAAATTAAATACATCCCGTGGTTAAAATTTCAAATGGTATTTTACACTTCAAAATCAAATATCATTTCAAATTTCAATATCATTCAAAATTCATTTCCAAATATCAAAATATCATATCTTCCAAACCACATTCATTTTTATTTAATTTAAATACCATTACAAAACACATCTCAAAATAGTTTATATTTCAAAAAAAAGTACTTCAATTTAAATCATAAAATGAAGTTATTATATTTAATAATCAAATTATTAAATTTACAAAATTTTAGTCTTTAAAAATTCATTTATTCACTTAATTTATTAAAACAGATGAAAATTCAACTTTCGCAGCATTTAGAAATTGCTATAGAAAGTTGCATTCAAAACAGTTCAATTTAACAAAAGATAGCATTAAAAAAATGTTGCAATAGGGTTACATTAGTTTCAAATAAAACTTAGTTAAATTCAACAATTATAACATTTACAAAAATGCTATAATAGCCTTTAATTAAATTTAGCCATTTGGTTCATTATTATCAACTACAGCATTTACAAATGTTGTATTATCATTTACATTAGAATTAATAGCATTTCAGAAATGCAGTTAATTAACTTCAAATATTCAGTATAATTTCACAAACAATTATATTTTTATTTAAATCTTTTTTTTACTTATAAAATCATATAATTTCACTTTTAAAACAATCATTCAAATATCCGTATATTCATGATTTTATAAAGTTAAATCTCCATTCAAAAATCAAAATTTAATAATAATTCACTTATTAAATTCCAACATTAATTTTTTAAATTCATTAAATAAAATTTAACTTAACACTTAAGTTCAAAATTTTCAAATATAACTTAATTTCATTTTTATTTACTTAACTTAAAATTCACTTTTAAGCCAAATTCACAAATTTTCAATTTTAGTTATATTTCAAAATTTCAACTTAAATATTCATTCATTTCACATTTTAACTTTATTCAAAATCATTAATATATATAAAAGTCATTTAAATTCATTTTAATCCAAATTATCATAAATTTATCATATTTTCATATTTAATTTAAATTCCATTTATCATAAAATTATAATTTCCAAAATAACTTACATTTCAGATTTTCTAACTTTTCCATAATTATTTAACTTATAAATTTCCAAAAAATCAATAATACTTTTAAAAATCATTTTTTCATTAAGTTTGAATCAAAATATTATAATATTTACATTTCTAAAATATTTTAATTTTTTTATAAAAACATATTTTAACTACGGGTCTGTATTTCATTTTCTAGCCTAGGTAAAGTGATACGGGTAATAAATCATTTCAACCCGTAATTTACAAAGAAAACCCGCGTTTGATCATTTCAAACCTGAAATCCCAAGTAAATGAAAATAATTGAAAATCATTCAGGCCTATCATTTCATCCCATAACGATTCTCTCCTATTCTAAAGTCCGTTCGGGTATGTATCATTTCAACCCATAGTGATTCTAATTTAAAGGGAACTTGCAGTGTGATAAACTGATGAAAATAACAGAACAACATAATATAAAAGTAACATATGATATAACAAGTGTTTAAGCATGGGTGAATATCATATAATCATAACATAGCAGATGTAACATGGTTATGCAGTTTACAGATTCAAAAAGGGTCAATTTACCAGTTGTATATGTACATATTTTCAGGTGAGAATAACTCACCTCTATAATTTAGAGATAACAGATTCAGACACACAAACAAAGACCCGGAAAGCACGAAGGCATGACAATGATTTGAGTGTGAGAGAGACAAGGTTAATTGCCTTGAATACATGAGACAAAACAAATAAATATAACATAAGTTTTCAACTCAAAATAATAAAACAATGTTAAGAATAAATGCATAAAACAATTCCAAAGTCTTTGCACTTGCTTTCTACCACCTATGCTTCAGCTATAGATCTGAAATACATGGCTAAGGAGTGGGTTAGGATATGGTTTTGGGTTCCTAAAGGTCGGCCTAGCATGTATGGTGATGGGGCAAAAGTGATGCAAAGAGATAGGCATGGAACTACACTACACAAGGCAAAACAACAATGTTTCAATGCAAATATGGGCTCGGCCAAAGCAAGGGTAGGGATGATGTGCAGGGGGGTGTCAGGTCTGGAACAATAGGTGGTGGTGTATGGCCGGCCTTGGTGGTGGTTTGGAGGTGGTGGACCTTGGTGTGCTTGGCTTGAACATGTAGGTGATGATTTGCTCTAAACTATGGTGGATTTTCTTCCTCATGGAGCACGGCAACGGGATGGGGAGGGGCTGGAGGAGGTGTTGTTAGGTGTGGTGGTGGTGGAGGAAGCCTAGGGATTGGAGGAAAGAGGAGCCGTTCCATATAGGTGAAGAAGACAAGTGCAAATCAATGAAAATCAAGAGGAAAACATAAGAAAACATGAAAAACAAAGAGATTTTTACCAAAATTTTTGCAAGCAATGGAGATAGCTAGCTATTTTGGAGATGAGAAAGATTTGTATTCGTGAATTATGAGAAAAATAAGTGGCTGAGAGAAAGAATCAGGTCGGCCAAAGCAATTGAATGCAAGAGGTTGGAAAACGAAGAGGTGGAAAACAAAAGGTCTCAAGTAGCTAAAGAGTCACAAAACTCTTCGAATTTCTTTTATATAAATTTGTAATTTATAAATACATATAAAACTGATAAATAAAGATAAAAACTCAGATATGAAAATTAAAATACAAAATAAAAAAATTAAATTTTAATTAAATAGAATTTAAATTAAGAAAATGGCTAGAAATTGCAAACTAGGCTTTAAAAATTAGAAATAACTTCAATAGACTTTGGAAAATTTTATTTAAATTTAAATACATGTAAAATGAATAAAATAAAGTAAAACACAACAAATAAGAGCGAATGCATAAAATAAATAAATTTTAATTATATATAATTAAATTAAGAAAATAGCAAGGAAAAATGGAAACTAGGCTTGAAAATTAGAAAATAAATTCAATAAGCTTTGGAAAAATTCTATCAACACTTTAAAAATATTTAAAAGACAAAATATACATAATATAACATATTAACACATATTAAAATAAAATATGACAAATAAAATATAATTTATATAATTTAAAATAAACAAAATTACTAAATAAAACAAATTGCATTCAATATTGAAATATACATAACTTTCACAATTTAAGTCTGTTTTCAACGAAACGAAAAGCTGTATCCAAGTTATTAAATCTAATTTCATAATAAAAGATAAAATTTAAGAATTTAAATATTTAAATTTTGAAATTTAAAATTCAATGTTTGAACAGTTTGAACAGAAATACACTTTTAAGTAAAATATCCAATTTATACTAGTTTGAAATTATAATTCCCATAATAATCAACATTTATATTTAAAAATGAAATGTTTGAAATAAAACAAGTTTAAAATAATTTCAAAATGAAATAAATTCGAAATTAAAATATACATAAAAAATCTAGGGTTGTTACAAGCACTATTACGTGTTAAGGCCTAAATGGGTAACCCCTTGATGCTATTTTAAAGTATGTTTATTTTACTATTAGACATTATTATAATAGAGATTATTAATACATAGTAAATAGTTTAACGGATCCTTAGAGGATGGGCGGTCCCAAGCATCCCTTAAGTTACTTGTTCATTTACTGCAGTTCACTTGAGTTGGTTTACACTATATAAGTATGTATGTCCTGACTCGAGTGTTTTGTGTTTTGTTTTACGCTCGGGTCAGCCTGAGTATTCACAGCTTTGGATTTCTCTTTCTGGAGCCAGGAATCGCTGGAGATTCTGCTTATCTAGTTATCTATATCTTTCAGTTTCAATTGTTCCGCTTCAGCTCTTGTATTAGTGAACTTCTATGTATTTGGGATTTCTATTGTGCTTGTTTTCAGACTGATATTATGTATTTGTTTTGAGACTTTATTATAGTAGCTTCATGAACTACAATGGTAATTAAATTTCCGCTGCAAGTTATTCTGATATTTCTGTGTCTGTGATTCTGTGGATTGATTTTATTTGCACCAAATTTTATTACAATTTGTTATTTTGAATTATTCAAGTCTGACATTGCGGATTATTGTCGATTTGAATGGTCCAAAATAGTTGGTCGTTACAGTTGAAATATGAATTGGTTCACAAAGGAGTTTCTTTAAGAAATTTAATTGGAAGTTTAAAGTTAAAATTTTAAGTATACACGGAATTCAATCGAAATTGAGTTATTAAATTTGTCTGAAAAATAACTTTGAAATATTTTTGTAATTGGAGTGATTCGAATTGATATTTGGACATGGATTGAAACTGATTTGAAATTCGATAATTATTGAAATTTGAAAATTGAAATGTTTGGAGATTGGATTTGTCGATTTGGAAATATAAATTGGTCCAAATGTTTTGAAATGAATCAATAGTTTAATTTGATATAAATTCCAAATTCATATTTTAATATAAACCAATTTAAAATATATTATTTTAAAATTTCAAATTATTAATATTTTCAAATTTATTAAATTATTTAACTAATATTAACTACATAAATAATTTTGATCTATTTTAAACCAATTTAACTTATATTAAACTAATTAAACCGTTTTAATTTATTTTAAATCAATTAATCTATTTTAAGCTATTTAATCTATTTTAATTGTACTTGATCTAAATCTATTTAACTATCTTAAATCAATTTAAAAGCACTTTACCTAGAATTAAACTATTTTGGAGTATTTTAACTATTTATAACCATACATAATCTATTTTTAAATTTTCAGATTTAGTAAACTGGAAGTGTTTTAAATTCAATTCAATTGGTTTAAAAAGAGAATAAGGTTAAATGATGTTATAATCTAACTTGGAATTTAAATGTTATAATAAATTGAAATGATGAATTTGTAAGGACTTAAACTGCTTTGGAAATATGATTTTTGAAAGAAATTATGATTTTGGAAACAATATGATTTGGAAAGTGACATAGTTTTGAGAATATGATATTTTGGTATAAATTGTGAATTTGACTTTGAAAGGAAATATAATTATCGAACTATGATTTCAAATGTGACATGATTTCGAAGATGAATATGATTTCGAAAGTAAGTAATGATTTCGAAAGTGATATGGGTTGAATCAAATATGATATTTTAATATCAATTATGAAATGAATTTGGAAATGTAAAAAACCATCCAGTGTGTAATAAGCGATTGATTGTCAAAGAGACTAGGATCGGATGTTGTCATACTCTCTACCAATACCGAAAATCACTTTGACAACTGTGTACGCATGGAGATTCCAGAATGAAGTAGGATGGTGCGACAATCCTATATGAGGTTCATACGTGGACCGACTCCCATTAGTTGCCATAAGGTAGCTAAAACATGAGCAATTGACGGACCAAGTGAGGTCATTCCTTCGATCGGGCACACTTCATTGATACTATATTCTGACTTTCGATTTATTTGGTGGCCACCTACGATTTTTACTTGGGAGTATGTTTGGAGTTGGGTGGTAGTTATGGCTATGCGTTACCAACAGTCCAGAAGTGTAATAGGTATATCTACCCTGGCATTGCCTATTTGTGCCATGTCACCTACCCTAGTGTGCGCCTTCTACGAGTTTGTTTTGTACCATACTTATGGAGTGCCCTTTGACGACGTCCAGTACAGGTGGGATTACGATACTGTATAGACTGTGGGAATATATAAAATGTGTTAAGGGGGATATGGGTAACGCCTTAACGGTATTTTAATACTTTACTTTGCTGTAGACACCATTATAATAGCGTATTGCATTACATAATAGATAGTTTAACGGATCCTTAGGAGATGTGAATCCCGAGCATCTCTTAAGTTACTGCACTCATGTTAGATACTGGATAGAAGATATCAAACTCTGTAAACATCTCTGATGCCATTCCGCTCATATTTATGGAGTGTTTTGTCTTTTCTATTCGCTCGGGTCAGCCTGAGCATTTTAGTATTTGAAGACCTTATTTATGGAGGACAAAGGCGATGATTTTATTATTATTATTTACTACATTATTCCACTACATCACACTGTTCCGTTGCATTGTTATTTATTTATCTCTGATTTGTGTAACTCTGATTCTGTGTTGTATAAGTGTAATTATATGTTTTGTAAATAGCTTTATGGGATGTCATTTGATTATTATATTTTGTCATTCCGCTGCAAGATTCTGTTTGATTTTTTTCTCTCTGCTTTTTCTTATTTGCCCCAATAATAATCCGCCCTTTTGTATCATTTGAGTTGGCACGTGTCTCTGCTTAAACTGTCCAAAAAGACGGGATGCTACAGTTGGTATTGAAGCTTTGGTTTAGCGAAAACCTTAGCTTTATGGGGTCTGACTCTTTATTAATAGGGTAGTAATTCCCTATGGTGAGTCACTGAGTGTATATATACGAGGGAGCGTGTTTGTTAGTGTTATAAAAGGTTTTTTTTGTGTTAATTTGTTCCGTTTTGTATTTATAAATTCTGGTTGGTGCATAGGACGCTATGACATCGATAGGGATTTCTAAATACTTAATAGGATAGACCGACACAATATTTGTTTTGAAATATAGGTAAATGAAATAATTCTGCCTATTGTATATTTTTACATATATAAATAATGATTTATAGATGATATATTTGGCTGTAATATATTTGTTTGTTAGGTAGTGATAATTTATAAATATTAGTTGGGAGTAAGATTTGAAAATAAAATAAATGAAAATTTGAAATTTAGAACTTAAGTTCCAAGGTTTTGAAAATTTCTTTCGAATGATTTTGGTATATGGTAATAATATTATTTAGAAGTATTTTCTGATATAAATATTTCAATATGATTTGAAAAGAATTATTTTAAAGAAATTTTGGAAAGAAATAAGCTCTGTACCCCCTCTCTGTCATTGGAAAATAATTTCGTGGATGAGTGCATGCATTATATTATTTTCGAGTTTCTAAGTGGGAAGGCCACTGTAGTAGTTTTACTACAGATTTATTTTGATAAACAAATATAAATTTTAAATTGTTTCAAATATAGTTGGATATATGAGTAGTAAGTATATACATTTATTTATTATTTTTAAAATGATTTGAAATGGAACACGGTATTTAGTTCCTAAGTTTCTGTTAATCAATATTTTCAATTATTGTAGTGAAATGGAATTTAACTAATTAATAATTGGAACCTCTAAATAAAATATGATATTAAATGCTAGGCCATAAATGAAATTGCAAGGAAGTTGAAATCTGTAACCTATAAAATAAAGGATTTGTTTATTGAACATTAAACTAATTAAAAGAAATGAAATAAATTTGTGTAACTTTAAATTGCATTCTTAAAGGCATATATATAACTTACCAAAAGATTTAAAGGTTTAAGATGTTTAATATGAAAATGTAATGGAAAATTTTACAAGTAAAAACTTATGTAATGAAAGTGTTCAACAAATTACCTTTATAAATAAGAATTGGATGTTATAGTTGTTATAAACTTGAGTTATAAATTAAATACTGCTAACTAAATGTAATAAAAAAGGTGAGTATTATAAATGAGTAATTATAGACATAAGTGAATGGTTGAAGCTATTTATAAATAAAATAGGTAGAAAAGATGAATATTATAAATAGACGATTATTGACTTAGTAAATGAATTGATATGCTAAGTAATTGAATTAAACATGAATACTATAAATAAATGAATGTAATGCAATAAAAAGATTGACATTATATGGATAAATGAAAATAAATTTGTAAGTAATGACTAGAAATAAATAGAAATAAGTACCGAATAAAGGAATGTGAGTTTATTTACAAAGAAACCTATATAGTACTTTAAGAATTTATTTACATATGATTAAGTAATTATATATGATTAACATATGTAATGAAATAAATGAAAGTGAATGAATGAAATAATCATCGTATATCTGAAAATAAAGTAAGGTAAATGATATGAAATGAAATTAATAAGAATAAACTTAAATAGGTGCTTGGCTTTGATTGTTGTTTTGGCTTATGGAATTGTTTGGGGGAAGATACTTCTGATTGCTTAGGATGTATGAATAGTCTATCATGTTTTATCTAGACTACTGAGTAGACGGTATACTTAGTAGTTTATTTGTCATTCTATTTGATTAAAAGTGTCTTAACCCGAACAAACTATCTGTTTTGGTTGATATGGATGGATAACTGATTTGTACTGATTACATATGATGATTGTATGTTGTGATTGCAAGTGATTGTTGTTTATATTGATTCGTTTGTTAGTGGTTGCAATAACTTCAAATATTCCATTTTATATAATTATTAATTCGTTTTGGATTATATAAGTGAAATACAGTGTAACAACCCGCATATTTTACTATTGTATACTTATATATTTTATTTAAATATAGCATCGTTAGTCGGATTAAATCCCGAAATACTACTTTTTGCAAACAGTCGAATTAGAACTCGAGACCACTTCCATTGAGTTCAAAATGCTGTTTGCGACCTTTTCAAGTATAAATATCGATATGTTTGGAGTTAGCTTGAATTTTGACATTTTCACTTAGGGCTATGGGTTTGGGTTTCAGCCCAATAACCTAACATACGACCCAAGCTCCACCTCCTTCTCCTCTTCATTCATTCTAATTTCCTAACACTTTAAGCTTTTGTAAAAATAGGGGAAGAGAAAAGGAAATAGAAATTCCTAAGCCCTAGCTTTGATTAGGAAACTCAAATTCAAGTCCAAAATCCAAGAGAAGATTAGGTAACATCCTCTCCATCTTCTCCATATCAATCCCTCTTCCATTTTCAAAAATTCCTAAACCCTAACTTAGGAAATATTTTCTTATGAGCTTAGATTAAAGCTTCTTGAGTTGAGATTGAAGAGTGGTTGATCTTGCCTTATTTTAAAAGCTTCTCCTTCATTTTTTTTTGAGTAAAAGGTGAGTTTTTGAACTCACATCTATGTCTATAACCTTCTTTGTGGTTAGGTATGAATTCCTAACATCTATTCATGTTCATTTGCTTTTGATTTGAATGGATTTGGTGAATTTTTCAATTTTTGATTCTTTCTGTCTAATTTATGAAAATCCTACTATGGATGTTTGGACATGTGTTTTTGGGTGTGTGTAAAAGAGTCTATAAGACAGGGTTGTCGTGTGGCATAAATCCCTAGTCGTCATTTCTCGTTCGATCGCCTATGTTTGGTTTTCGCCCTTCATTGGGGCTAGGCTGAAACTACTGGAAATCCCAATTCAGTCGACTAAACTGGGAAGTCAATTGACTGAACAGAGCCCAGGAATTTTCCTGAGCTAATATCAGTCAACTGACCCTTATAGTCCAGTCGACTTAATTTGGAAACCGAAAGTTTCCAGGCATAGTTCAGTCGACTAACCACTATGGTCCAATCGACTGAATCTATTGTCTCAGCCAATGTTGCTTTTTGTGTGGGTTTCCAATTTTTAATCGATTCTAGTGGATCCGATTTGTTGTTATCCCCTTTATTGACTTTGATAACTTCTTTTTCGGGATTTTGGGAATATCCAATTTGATGGATTTTGTATCGATTTCTTTGGATTTGCTTCACGTCTTCGAATGTGAATTTTTGGTGATTGATTGTTTCTACGATTCATTTTCTGTGGTTTGTCACTTTAAAATGCAAAGGTTTCTATACTATTACTAAATATTCAAACTCTTTCACAAAGACGATTTTAACTCTATTTTAATAAATTCGTTTATAAAACCGTTTTTCAATCTATTAGTATATACAAACCTTTTCCGCATTTGTTCGAGAAATCCAATTAAATGACTTCGCAAAACAAGTGGTATGAAACGCTTGCGTTTACTTTATCGATTAATTCTTAGACTCGTTCGATCGAAACTTTTGTGACAATCTTCGAGTGGAAATCTACAATTTGTTCATAAATATTTAAGTTAAGCTAGTGGTTATGGGACATGAAGCTAAACTCATTTATTTATAGCTTAGTGTAATTGACACTTCTTGTTAATCAATGATGATGATTTTGTGATGTAGACTAGCGATGTGCGATGTCTCTTTGTCCACGTGGGGACAATACCCCGTTATGTTGAGATTTGCCTCTCTTTGTCCACATGGGGTACAATACCTCGATTTGGAGGAGCTTCGGCTCATTTTGAGGAGCTTCGGCTCATAGTCAGCAATGGGGGACTATACCTTATTTGGAGGAGCTTTGGCTCGTTTGGAGGAGCTTCGGCTCATTTGGAGGAGCTTCGACTCATAGTCCTAATAGGAGACTATACCCTATTTGGAGGAGCTTCAGCTCGTTTGGAGGAGCTTCAGCTCATTTATGTTTTCTCGATTTCTGATTGATCGTTTTTGGAATTTGTATTTGGCTAACTTTTGAGATTGGCATTGATATGCTTTATCAATGTTTGTGGTTTAGTGAATAAATTAAAGAATATGACATTCTTCTCTGTGTTTGAGATTTCTTGAGATATTGTATGAATTTTGTGTTGTTAAATGTATACTTGTCATAGTATGACATTATTGTTATCATACGTTTTAGTTATACCTCTTATCCTATCTCATTTTATCTGATATTTATAGCTAATCTGATCTGTTTATTATTTTCTTGTAAAATAATACCTGGGTCAGACCGTGATGTTACAGGTGCTTCCGCTTGACTCCTTATTTGAGACCATCATCTGACTTTTGTCTAACTACTTAATTTAGTAGTTTTTGTCAATATACATTCGTGATAGAGATTCCTTAATGTATACATATTCTTTTGTGTAGCACTTGTATCTATTCTTTTGTGATATTGTGGATCTGTTTAGACCACTGCTCTGATGTACACTTGTATGTGTTATATTCATATCTATTTCCGCCTTTGTGATATGGATATCTGTGACTGATTTGTGTTATGCTTATTTCTATGTTTGTTTCCGAAGATCATATAGCCATTATGTACTAGCTTTGAGTTTGTATTGGTATGTCGGATTTCCTCTTGAAATGAAATGCATGTTATACTATCTGACATATCGATGCTCGCACAAAGCAATTACATGGATGGTCGCTCCTCAACAGCCTTATTTTTCGTGCTTGTTGACGGCTTCACCTCGTAGTGTCCTTGGCTAGCGTAAGTATAGTGGTGAGGCGTCATAGCTTGGTATCAGAGCCAAACTTCAGAACAATGTAGAATGATCTGGCAAGGATCATTGTCCTAAGTCCTTCTTAGGAGTTGTGCCTTAAGATTTAACCAAGTCTTAGGACCCGTTCTATCCTATTTTCTTTTATGATGCCTGGTTTTATTAATCTTGATTGTTTGATATTCATTTTGAGAATAATCTTTTTCTTCTTTCTTTCTTTCTTAAAGAAGAGGAATGATTAGACTAGGCCATTCCAGCACCGATCAATCTAGTGCTGCTCCCCAGGATGCGGTATTCTTGTCTGTCAGCAGCTTTTAGATCTTGTAAAGAATGCTCAAGCTGTCGGACCCATTACAGAGCCTACTCATCCTAGATCGGGGTTTGCATGCTTATGCAGAGACTGTACCGATTTGGGTGGAAGGCCATTCAAGGGATCCGAAAGTGTTATAGAAATCCAAGCTTGGCTTAGATCATGCGACCGCATCTTTTCTTGCATGAATCTTATTGATCTCCATCGAGTCCAAGTGGCTTCTTTCATGCTCCAAGAAAGAGCATTAGATTGGTACGAGCTTTTGATTTCGGAGATTATAGAAGTGGATCTTACTTGGGAGCAATTCCGGGAAAGGTTTGAGTTGAAATTTGTGCGGAGGCTGAAAAAGTAACTTTAGCTCGGCGCTTTATTGACCTTGTTTAAGGTGAATCTTCTGTGACAGATTACGTCGCATCTTTTGAATCTCTCTCTAAATATGGGGTCAAGTATATTAATACCCCATTAAATAAAAATCAGAGGTTTTTCTATGGGTTGAATAAGGACTCAAAAGGCCTTTACTTCTGAAACTAGAGGTTTCTTTCGATCAACTTGTCTATATCGCTCTTCGCCTTGAAGAGGCCGATAAAGAAATCAATGTTGAGATTGTGGGAGTCAATAAGAAGAGGCATCCCTTTATTAAGTTTGATAATCCTAATCCTAACAAGAGATGCTTCAGTAGCAAAGACTCCAATCCCTAATCGTGGAGAATGCTACAATTGTGGCTCTAAGGACCACCATATAAATAAGTGTCCAAGGCCTATTTCTTGTCGCTATTGCAAAGGTTCGGATCATTATATATCTTCTTGTCCAAAACTTCAAAGCAAGAGAGAAGGAGAGCTGAATGTTGTGTAAGCCCCTAGTAACACTTCCCTTGGTCAAGGTATTTCTCATTCAGTCGTTGATGACATTCGTTTTGTGATTATCTTATTCAAGTTCTTGTTGATATGGGTTCATCTCATTATTTTTATATCAAAAGAGCTTGTTGATTCTTTTTCTTTAAACATTTTAAGCTTGATGACTTCACTAAGAATTGGGAATATGGTTAGTGGTTCCGCAACACTCGATTTATTTTGTAAAGGTGTCAAGATTATTTTATGGGATTTCTATGATTTTTCGAGCTGATTTGCATGTTATGCGTTACTTAGGCTTCAGAATTGATTTTTGTGAAAGGATTGGCTTAATCATTATGAAGCCATATCCTATGTCTCGAGTGGACTATCCATCTTTGACATTTTCAATCTGTTAAGCAGATTTCTATTTATCTAAATGATTTCAATTCCAATTTGGTGGCATCATTTTATTCTCTTGACCCACTTGTTGAGAAAGATGTTATTCTCTGCATTCAAGAAGTTTGTGAATTTTCTGGTATTTTTGAGTTTGTCTTAGGATTATCGCCTAAGAGAATCTATTGAGTGGTGCTAAGATCTTTTCAGTTCCACTTTGCCGCCAGTTTTCATTAGCTATGAGTTGCGGACGATAGTTTCCCCTTATCGCTTTCCACACTCGATATGATTCTTATGAATGACTCGTGATGTCATTCGATCTGTCCAGTTTATTTCATCCATCTTATGAATGGAGTGTTCGGCGAATATCTCGATGAGTCCGTCTTTGAATTTATTGAGTATGGATGAAAACAACAATTTAAAATTTTGCAAATCTTTTTCATAAGATATTTATAAGTATAATTGGACTTCGGTTTTTTTAAAAACGAGAAAAGAATATTCGAAATATTTTTGAGAGATATTTTTATCATTTAAAAGATGATTTTGTGTTGTTTTTCCCATTGGGTGCTTTAAGAATTCTGCTCGATGCGCTTGAACAACGTTGTCGATAGGAATTTCCTAAATGCTACGATGAGACAATCAGACACAGTAAATTGACTTGTAATAAGTAAATTTTTCTAGAAAGATGATTACGTAAAGTTAATTGTAATTTCGAAAGTCTTAGCTTTTCAGGAAAGTGGATCAATTAAAAGAACTCTTTTCCGATACTCCTATTCTTATGATTCCTAAATAGAACCAAGATTTTATTGTTTACAGCGATGCTAGTCGTGTTGGTTTGGGTGCCGTTCTTATGCAAAGAGAATGTTCTATCATTTGTGCTTCTATACAATTAAAGCCTATCGAGACTAAGTATGCCGCTCATGATCTAGTGTTCGCGGCTATTATTTTTGCTTTTAGAATTGGCATCATTATTTTTGGGAAAGAAATTCATTCTCTACACCGATCACAATCTTTGACTTATTTATTTAACTTAATTTGCGTCAATATCGTTGGCTCTAGTTCCTTGCATCCGATGATCTTGATATTATTTATACTCCCGGAAAAGGAAATCGTGTTGCCGACACCCTTTGTCGTAGACAATAAATGGTTGTTTCTTTGATGATGTCCGAATTGAATGATCTTTTTGACAGGTTCATCTGATGTACCGTTATTGTACTATGTCGTTGTTCCAAATTATTCGATTTTCGGGTTCCTCGGACGTACCGTTATTGAACTACGTCGTTGTACCGGCTCGATTTTCTGCTAATCATGACGTTTTCCATATCTCTCAACTACGGAAATTCCTTAGGGATTTCGATTTTTATTCTTGAGGTCATTGTTAGTGAAGGAATTGAAGTTTCACCTAATTTGACTTATGAGCGAACACATCCGGACATATTCTCTCGTGCTCTTTAGGGTGAACTTCTTACATCAAATTTACTTTTGTGTTGATATGCTTTCATGGTTGTTACGTTTTATTTTTTTCTTAAGTATTGCGAGGATGCAATTTCTTTAAGGAGGGGAGTCTGTAACAACCCGCATATTTTATGATTGTATATTTAAATATTTTATTTAGATATAGCATCGTTAGTCGGATTAAAGCCTGAAATGCTACTTTTTGCAAATAGTCGAATTAAAACTCGAGACCGCTTCCATTGAGTTCAAAATGTTGTTTGCTACTTTTTAAGTATAAAGATCGATATGTTTGGAGTTAGCTTGAATTTTGACATTTTCACTTAGGGCTTTGGGTTTGGGTTTTAGCCCAATAACCTAACATAAGACCCTAGCTCCACCCCCTTCTCCTCTTTATTCATTCTCATTTCCTAACACTTCAAGCTTTTGTAAATAGGGGAAGAGAAAAGGAAATAGAAATTCATAAGCCCTGGCTTTGATTAGGAAACTCAAATTCAAGTCCAAAATCCAAGAGAAGCTTAGGTAAGCATCCTCTCCATCTTCACCATCTCAATCCCTCTTCCATTTTTAGAAATTCCTAAACCCTAACTTAGGAAATACTTTCTTATGAGCTTATATTGAAGCTTCTTGAGTTGAGATTGAAGAGTGGTTGATCTTGCCTTGTTTTAAAAGCTTCTCCTTTATTGTTTTTGAGTAAAAGGTGAGTCTTTGAACTCACATCTATGTCTATAACCTTCTTTATGGTTAGGTATGAATTCCTAACATCTATTCACGTTCATTTGCTTTTGATTTGAATGGATTTAGTGAATTTTCCAATTTTTGATTCTTATTATCTAATTTATGAAAACCCTACTATGGATGTTTGGACATATGTTTTTGGGGTGTGTCGAAGAGCCTATAAGCTGGGTTGACACGTGGCATAAATCCCTAGTCGTCATTGCTCGTTCGATCGCCTCCGTTTGATTTTCTCCCTTCATTGGGGCTAGGCTGAAAATACTGGAAATCCCAGTTCAGTCGACTGAACGGAGCCCAGGAATTTTCCTGAGCCAGTATCAGTCGACTGACCCTTATGGTCCAGTCGACTGAACCTGAAAACCGAATGTTTTTAGGCATAGTTCAGTCGACTGACCACTATGGTCCAGTCGACATAATCTGCTGTCTCAGCCAATGTTGCTTTTTGTGTGGATTTCCAATTTTTAATTGATTCTGGTGGATCCGATTTGTTGTTATCCCCTTTGTTGACTTTGATAATTTCTTTTTTGGGATTTCGGGAATATCCAATTTGATGGTTTTTGTATCAGTTTCTTTGAATTTGATTCACGCCTTCGAATGTCAATTTTTGGTGATTGATTGTTTCTAAGATCATTTTCTGTGGTTTGTCGCTTTAAAATGCAAAGGTTTCTATACTAGTAGTAAATATTCAAACTCTTTCACAAAGATGATTTCAACTCTATTTTAATACAAAGCTCGTTTATAAAATCGTTTTTCAATCTATTTGTATATACAAACCTTTTCCTCATTTGTTCAAGAAATCCAATTAAACTTTGCAAAACAAGTGGTATGAAACGCTTGCGTTTGCTTTGTCGATTAATTCTTAGACTCGTTCGATCGAAACTCTTGTGACAATCTTCGAGTGGAAATCTACAATTTGTTCGTAAATATTTAAGTTAAGCTAGTGGTTATGGGACATGAAGCTAAACTCATTTATTTACAGCTTAGTGTAATTGACACTTCTTGTTGATCGATGATGATCATTTTGTGATTTAGACTAGCGATGTGCGATGTCTCTTTGTCCACGTGGGGGACAATACCCCATTATGTTGAGCTTGGCCTCTCTTTGTCCACATGGGGGAATATACCTTGATTTGGAGGAGCTTCGGCTCGTTTGGAGGAGCTTCGGCTCGTAGTCCGCAATGGGGGACTATACCTTATTTGGAGGAGCTTCAGCTCATTTATAGGAGCTTCGGCTCGTTGGAGGAGCTTCGGCTTGTTTGGAGGAGCTTCGGCTCATAATCTGCAATGGGGGACTATACCCTATATGGAGGAGCTTCAGCTCGTTTGGAGGAGCTTCGGCTCATTTTTGTTTTCTTGATTTCTAATTGATGGTTTCTGGAATTTTTGTTTCGCTAACTTTTGAGATTGGCATTGATAATATCAATGTTTGTGGTTTGGTGAATAAATTAAAGAATATGACATTCTTCTCTGTGTTTGAGATTTCTTGAGATATTGTATGATTTTTGTGTTGTTAAATGTATACTTGTCACAATATGGCATTATTGTTATCATACGTTTTAGTCATATCTCTTATCCTATCTCATTTTATTTTATATTTATAGCTAGATTGATCCGTTTATTATTTTCTTGTTAAATAATACTCGGGTCAGACCAAGATGTTACAGGTGCTTCCGCTTGACTCCTTATCTGGGACCATCATCTAACTTTTTTCTAACTACTTAGTTTAGTAGTTTTTTTTCAATATACATTCGTAATAGAGACTCCTTGATGTATATTCTTTTGTGTAGCACTTGTATCTATTCTTTTGTGATATTGGGAATCTTGTTTGGCCACTACTCTGATGTACACTTCTATGTGTTATGTTCATATCTATTTCCGCGTTTGTGATATGGATATTTGTGATCGATTTGTGTTATTCTTATTTCTATATTTGTTTCCGAAGATCATACAGCCACTGTGTAGTAGCTTTGAGTTTGTATCGGTATGTCGGATTTCCTCTTGAAATGAAATGCATGTTATACTATCTGACATATCGGTGCTCGCACAAAGAAATTACATGGATGGTCGCTCCTCAACAGCCTTATTCTTCAGTTGATGGCATTACCTCGTAGTGTCCTTGGCTAGCGTGAGTATAGAGGTGGGGCGTCACATGCAGGTTATGGAAGTAATTGTTAATGCTTTTGGTTTCATAATTAAGCATTGTTTGCCAGACAAATAGGTACGTTCTCGGATTACGGTTTTATAGCAATATTCAAATGTTTTTCCCGTTGTTGGGATATTTTTTTTTAAAATTATGATAGATATTGTTTTTATTGATATTATTATTTCTTGCGAGCCTCTCCATACAAAGGAGACTCTGTCGAAATTTTCTGAAAATTTTGGACTTAGAAAATTTTATGAAATGTTTTTCCAAAATTTAGAAACTTGAAAATAAAAGATTTAATTGTTTATAAATTTATACATTGTTTAAATTATTTTACTTTGTAAATTTATTGTTTGTGAATTTAATATTTTGAATAAGATATATTGATTACTTAACACCTTCTTTTCCCTTCTTTTTCCTTTTTGAGGACGAAAAGTTTTGAGTGGGGGAGAGTGTAACAACCCGTAAATTTTCGACTATTTAAATTGTTAAATTAATGTGTTTTGGTAATTTAATATGGAAATAAATAAAAAACTTTGTAATTTAATAATGAAATGAATGCTAAAATGAAATGTAATAATGGTAATTAAAACTAATAATTAACAATTTGATTGAAGTTAGAATTAATTGAAATATTGTAAATTGTTATGCTTGGTTATGAATTTAATATAAGGAAACAAATGTGAGCATTGAATTAACTAATGAAATTATATAATTAACGGTAATTGAATGAACTCAATATTATGTAAGTAATTAAATAATTGGTTGAAATTAAAATTA
Source organism: Allium cepa (assembly GCA_030765085.1). Classification (NCBI taxonomy): domain Eukaryota; kingdom Viridiplantae; phylum Streptophyta; class Magnoliopsida; order Asparagales; family Amaryllidaceae; genus Allium; species Allium cepa. Next base: position 307,824,460 of record CM060944.1, on the reverse strand, counting down.
AGCGTAATTGATCATGAACCAACGTTAATTTCATCCGTTTTACAACAATGGATTGGATAATAGGATGAAAGTTCAATTAAATGGGATTATTGGAAATTTAATTTATAATCTCTAAATGTATTGAAATTGAAATTAAAACCTTGTAATTATGAAATATTCCACAGTAAATAGATATAGGAATTTGTTTTAAAGGACTATAAATCACTAAGTAATACATAGTGATGGAAATTGTAAATTATCAAATATTGAATTGAAAAGTGATTTATTTAATTTAATATTAATTTATAACTGGAATATAGCCATTTTGGCAACTGTCTCGGATTTCGACGAAACCAGTTTCATCAGATTTGTAACAATGAACTATTAGAGGATTTCACGTTTCGTATCAATCGGACATGTCGTTTCATTGTACGGACTCGAAACGCCTAGAAATCAATTTAATTGAAATCAATTGAAATCAATTTGAAATAAGATGATTTAGCACAACTTATTCATACGATGGAATTAGGACCTGAAACCTGTTCCATTAAGTTTAAAATATTTGAAAACATCTATTTTGATATATGGATTGATCCATTTTCGTTCCGGAGGCAAAACGGACTTTTCGGTTTGTTTATCGTTCAATCAAATCTTGTCCATTCTTTCTATTTTCAGCCCTGCCTATGAATACCTCATTATAAACCCTAATTGTTTCTTATTCTCAATTTTCTGTACGTACATTCTTTCTCAAACTCCTCATTGCAATGACAGACAAACAATTTTCCAGTTCAATTTCAAATCAAATTCCAAATCAAAAATTCAAACTCCTCAAACTATATTGAATCATATATCGATTCGAAGCCCTTGACGAACGCATTCTTCTGCAATAATTTGTTTTCCGATTTGAACCATGGTTCAGCCAGGATCGGCCAAAACAATCACAGCCATTCATCAAGCCATGATCAACCGTGGCCGATCGTCGGTCGGGGGATACCAGGCTGTAGAGGGCATCGAGCGTTGTCCATCGGTGAGGTTGGTTTGGCAAAGTGACGGCTGGATGTTGCGATAAAATTCAATTAGGGATTTGAAATCAAGGCGGCGGCTGCTCCTTGGCTCGGCCGTTCAGTGCTTGCGGGGGACCACAGAGGTTCGCGATGGCATGATGGGGTGGTGGCGGACGAACCGGGTGATGGCGAGGTGAGCGACGCGAGATACAGTGACAACGACGACCGAGATCGGATGGATACGGGTTCACGAAATTCATGTGTGTGTGTTCCAAAACGATGGCTTGGGTTCTGTAATGAAGAACGTGGCAAGTTATTTTTATTTTATTTATTTTATTTTTAATAATTTGAATTTCAAATGTTCTATATTGCATAACTTTCACATACGAGGTCTGTTTCACGCACGGTTTTCTCCGCTACGATCCTGTCGATATTCGGATATTTTGACGTTGTTCTAGATGGATTCCGAGGCTGTTCAAATTTAGGCTTAAATTGGATTTAAATTCAATTTAAATTCAAAGGTGGGTGTTTTAACACACTCACAACATCTAAAATTTATTACGTTCATTAAATTAAATTTATGATGCGATTAGGAATTTATTTAGGACTGTTTAGTACAGTTTGAATTATCATCTAAGTTAATTTGAATTTATTTGAATTAAATCTCTATTTAATTTATTATTGAATATAAATTTCCAGTTAAATACCTGTCATCGATTATCAGTTCTATATTGATATTTATTGATTGATTTGGATGATGATTGTGATGGATTGTGTGATTGTTGATATTGGATGAATGGATGTTGTATTTTATACCATTATAAATTGCAAGTTCACTATGGGTTGAAATGATACATACCCGAATGATCTATAGATTAAGGAAAAATCATTAAGGGTTGAAATGATAGAGACGAGAGATTTTATGGATTATATTGTTAAATTCGGGATTGTGGTTTGAAATGATATATAACCGTAAATTTTAAATTGCGGATTGAAATGATAAATATCCGTATCACTTGACCTTTGGGTAGAAAATTATATACGGACACCGGATTGGTTAAATTAAATGATTGTAAAATCCTTAAATTTTTTGAATTTAATAAAACGATATTTTGATTTATATAAATTGAAGTATTATAGAAAAATCAAGTTTTGCAACGAAATGTGAATTGGTTCAAAAAGGAATTTCTTTAAGAAATTTAAGTGGAAGTTTGAAGTTAAACTTTTAAGTATAAATGAAATTCTATCAAAATTGAGTTATTAAATTTGTTTGAAAAATAACTTTGAATTATTTTTGGAATTGGAGTGATTTGAATTGATATTTGAACAAGGATTGAAACCAATTTGAAATTTGATAGTTATCGAAATTTGAAAATTGAAACGTTTGGAAATTGAGTTTGTCGATTTGGAAATTTAGAATGGTCCATATGTGTTGAAATGGATGAATAGTTTAATTTGAAATAAATTCCAAATTCATATTTCAATATAGAATGCTTTAAAATATATTATATTAAAATTCAAATTATTAATATTTTCAAATTTATCAAACTATTTAACTAATATTAACTATATAAATTATTTTGATCTATTTTAAACTAATTTAACTTATTTTAAACTAATTAAACCATTTTAATTTATTTTAAATCTAATTAATCTATTTTAAGCTATTTAATCTATTTTAGATATACTTAATCTAAGTTAAATCTATTTAGCTATCTTAAATCAATTGAAATGTACTTTACCTGGAGCTAAACTATTTTGGAATATTTTTAACAATTTATAACCATATATAAACTATTTCTAAATTTCCAGATTTAGTAAAGTGGAAGTGCGTAAATTCAATTCAATTGGTTTAAAAAAAGAACAAGGTTAAATGATGTTATAACCTAAGCTGGGATTTAAATGTTTTAATAAATTAAAATGATGAATTTGAGGTAAGGACTTAACCTATTTTGGAAATATGATTTTTGGAAGAAATTATGTTTTTGAAAACGATATGATTTGGAAAGTGACAGTTTTGAGTATATGATAATTTGGTATAAATTGTGAATTTGACTTTGAAAGGAAATATAGTTATCGAACTATGATTTCAAATCTGACATGATTTCAAAGGTGAATATGATTTCGAAAGCAAGTAATGATTTCGAAAGTGATATGGTTTGAATCGAATATGATATTTTGATATAATTATGAAATGATTTTGGAAATATAAAAGAACCATCCGGTGTGTAATAAGCGATTGGTTGTCAAAGTGTCCGGGATCGGATGTTGTCATACTCTCTGCCAAAACCGAAAACCACTTTGACAACTGTGTACACGGTAGAGATTCCAGAATGAAGTAGGATGGTGGTGACGATCCTATATGAGGTACATACGTGGACCCGACTCCCATGACTTTGGCATAAGGTGGCTAAAACCGGAGCAATTAACAGGCTAAGTGAGGTCATTCCTTCGATCGGGCACACTCCATCGATACTATATTCTGATTTTTTATTTATTTGGTGGCCACCTGCGATTTTTACTCAGGAGTGTGTTTCTAGTTGGGCGGTAGTTGCGGCTATGCATTACCAATAGTCCGGAAGTGTAAACCCTGGCAATGCCTAGTTGTGCCGTGTCACTTACCTTAGCACGTCTTCTACGAGTTTGTTTGGTACCATACCTATGGAGTGCCCTCTGACTACGTCCAGTACGGGTGGGATTACGGTACTGTATAGACTATGAGAATATATAAAATGTGTTAAGAGGGATATGGGTAACGCCTTAACGCTATTTTCACACTTTACTTTATTGTAGACACTATTATAATAGCGTATTGTACTACACAGTAGATGGTTTAACGGATTCTTAGGAGATGTGAATCCCGTGCACCTCTTAAGTTATTGCACTCATGCTAGACACCGGATAGAAGATGTCAAACGCCGTAAACATCTCTAATGCCATTCCACTCATATTTATTTACCATTGATTTAACTTACACAAGGTCTTTTAGTTTCGACTTAAGTGTTTTATCTTTTCAATTCGCTTGGGTCAGCCTGAGTATTTCAGGATTTGAAGAACTTATTTCTAGAGGACAAAGACGAAATTTTATTATTATTATTATTATTTACTTTATTATTCCATTGCATCTCACTGTTCCGCTGCATTGTTATTTATTTATCTATAATATGTGTAACTCTGATTTTGTGTTTTATAAGTATAATCAAATGTTTTGTAAACAACTTCATGAATTGTTATTTGATTATTATATTTTGTCATTTCGCTGCAAGATTCTGTTTGGTTTTTTCTCTCTGCTTTTCTTATTTACCCTAATAATAATCCGCCCTTTTGTATGGTTTGAGTTGGCATGTGTGTCAGCTTAAACTGTCCCAAAAGGAAGGATGTTACATAAATGATGTTTGAAATGACTTATTCATTTTTAACTAATGATTATTTGAATTTAATTAATCATTGCAATTAATGATATTTAAAGTTAATTAATCAATTTAATAAAAGCGATTAAAGTTGATTAACTAATATAATACAATTGCTTCAATAAACCGATTTAAAGTTAACAAACTGATTTAATAAAGATTTTAAAATTAATTTACCAAAGTTTTAAAAGTGTTTGGAAATAATTATCTATTTTATTAAAGATAATGGATTTGTTTAATTAAAAGAGATTTTAAATGTGAATAATTATCTTCGGGGATAATTAATATTGTTTTAAAGTTATAAAAAGGAATTGGAACTCGATTTAGGATGTTAAGTTGGATAATCTTTTATATGATCGGTATGATGTTGGTTTAGGCCTTCGGGGTTGCGTACTTGAAAAAGTTATTCTCTAAACGTTTCAACAATCAGGAACCGATTCTAATATGGAAGTCAACACAATTTCAGTTCTTTTAAATTTTGATTTCAACCAATTTTGACCAATATATTATAAACGTGCAACTTTTTCTAGATTCGTATCTCCAGGGTCATCGAAATGATGAATAGTCGTAAAGCACATATTTGAATTTTCCATCTTCTCAACATCATCGCTTGAGGATGAGTTTGAGTCTGAGTCATCTAGTGTAGCGGTATATACTCTTTTCCTTTTCTTTGTATAATCATTGCTTGCAGGAAACTTTTGCTTATCAAAATGCGGACAGCCTCTTTTGAGATGGCGTGATTCGTCACAGTTGAAACATTGGACTTGGTTTGGTACTTCATTATGATTTCTAGAATTCCCGTGATCATTATTTTTGAAGTTGTTCATCTTTCTGTATTTCAGAAACTTTCGAAAATTCATTGTCATGAAATCTATTTTTTCATCATTATCACTTCCCGAGTCTGATCCATTTGTTAATGCATTTAAAGCAATTGACTTCTTTTCAAATGCCTTGCAATCTCTTCTCCCTTGCATTTAAACTTCGAACGACATTCGATTTCTAGGCAATTCATCAATCTTTAAAGTACTGATATTATTTGCTTCTTCGATTGCAAGAGTTTTCTGATCCCATTCTGGAGTAAGAGAATTTAGAATTTTCCTGACTTGATCTTCTTCGAAAAAACTTTTTCCCACTGATATTAGAGAATGCACAATATCTTGAAATCTACTATACATATCAGAAATGGACTCATTAGGATTCATTTTGAATAATTGAAACTGATTTGTGAGTATGGATATTTTAGTTTTTTTGACTTTGCTTATTCCTTCATGACTAACTTGCAAAGTTTTCTAAATATCATATGCAAACCTACAAACAGATACTCTATTGAATTCATTCCTATCAAGTGAACAAAATAAAATATTCATGGCTTTGGAATTATTTTGTGCAATAGTCTTTTGCTCAGCAGTCCACTGTGCAAAACTAGTTGTGGGTTCAAAATATTCAATTTGTGTGATATTCCAAGGGTCTAATCCTATTGAATGTAAATATATTTTCATTCTACATGCCCAATATGCATAGTTACTGCCACTAAAAAGTGGTGGTCTGGGAGTAGACTGACCCTCTACAAATGAACTAGTGATAGTGTTAACAGAACCGGTGTTGGTAGTCATTTTAAAAACTTAGCAAAATTTAGATTATGAAAACTTTGAAAACTAATGCTTTGATACCAAATATGAGAAATGCGGAATACGGATCTTATAGCTAGAATAACATTAGAGAGAGGGGGTGAACAGTGTTTTATGGATTTTCTAAATATTTTTGAAACTTATGTAATTAATCACCAGCAAATGCAATTCACAGACACAAATATAATCACAGAATCGGACACTGATCCAAATACTAAATAAAAGCAGTAAAAGAAAGAACACACCAGGATTTTATGCTGGTTCGAAGTTACCCTACATCCAGTCCCTACAATCGTACAGATTTCTTATCAAAATAGTCTTCTTGATTACACCCTCGGTTTCAAGGCTACGAGGTACACCATCCTGTATTCGAGTTCAGGGGCAATTCTCTTGATTTAACCAGGCTACAAGATCACCTAATTGATTTTCGAGACTACAATCACACCCAGTTGATTTGAGGGCTCAACTGCACCTTTTACTCAACGATTTGATTTACAAAATATCCTATAACTCTGAATAACACTGAGATCTTATAGAGAGAGTGGCAGAGAATCAAAGAACAGGTAATCAAGTTTGATTCACTTGGTATTTTGGCAGAATATAGTTTAGGATTCTTTATAATAAATGTGGAAGATAAAGAGGAGAGAAAACAAGTAAAATTATTGATTAAAATTCATTCAAAACAATAGGTATATATAGTAGAGCAACTGTCATATCTCTTCGCGAAAGGTTAGACGAATATACACTTCTTTTGAAAACTTGAATTTTGAATTTAACAGATACCATGTCGACATGGGGGGTTGAGGGATGTCGACATCCTCAAGGAAAATTTGATGTTTTGATTTTCTTATTAAAATTCATTTCTATAATTTCTCAAAAACAATTTCTAAACTTTGTACATATATTTGAATAAAGTTTAAACATATAAAAGAGTTTAGAAAGTAATTTTTAATATATATAGTCTTAATCTATAATGTGATTGAAATTATGAGTATATAAATATTTTAAAGCTAAATATTTAAAACAAGAGATGGTTTAAAAACAAGGACAATTTTGAAATCAAAATATAAAAAAATTATAAAAATAGTTTTGAGGCTAAAATATTTAAAACCAAGAGAGATGTTTTTTTTGAAAAGAAAGTTTTGAAAACATTTTTTAAAAACAAGAGACATATTTTTGAAAAGCATTTTTGTAAAATTAGTGAATATCAAAATAGGACCACTATATGTTCCACTAGATATTGTCATGGGTTCCAACCTACTAGGGTTCCATCCATTTAACAGGCTCGAAGTGGATTCCATTCCACGAATAAATTTTGAATAAAGATGTAAGCGCTTTCAAGAAGTTTTAACATAATTCTAGACTCAATACTTATCTTGTACTCTTGATATATTGATACTCATGAGTCTTCAATCTTGATATTTTCAGTCTTGAATCTCTATACTGTACAGTCTTCATTCTTGGTACCTACATGTTTATATCCTGCATATACATATATATCTAAACTATAATGTTAGTATTTATATTTTATAACAAGTCAGGCTGTTGTCATCAAAGCCATCATCTCAAGGACTAACAATTTTTTGAGAATTTAGGAAAAGTTTTGGGAAAACTAAAATTTTGAGTTTGGGTTATATCTTAGAATAAATGAATGTGAGAAATTAGTTTTTATAGGTAAATGAATTTTAAAGACTTGCAAATTTTAGAATCTATTTCAGCTATTTGTTTTAAAAATAAACTTAACCACTCATTTTAATTAATGCTTTTAAACGTGAGGGTTTGGAAACATTTTCTTCTTTTGAAATTTTGGGTTCGAAATTCATTTAAGGGAGAAGAATATAACAACCCAAAATTCTGATTATTTAATTTTAAATGTTTAATTTATTTTAAATATTTAAATGATCAAATTTTGGAATTTAATAACTTATAATTCAAATATAAGGAATAATTAAATATTTGAAAATTGTGAATTAAATGTTAATTAAATGGATTTAATAATTTTATTTAACTCCTTTTAACCAATAAATAATATTGGTGAATTCAATTTGTAAACTTATTACAAATAAATAGATCGAATAAATATCGATAATTAAATATTTAAATCTATGAAATTGTTATATCGAAGCACAATCTTGGATTTCGATGAAACTCGTTTCATTGGAATCATAATGGTGAATTACATTACGCTGTCAAATTTTGTGACGATCGGATGTACAATTTGGTGATGCGAGTACGAAAAGCGTTGAAATTAATATTAGAAACTCAATATAATAATTAGGTTTAAAAATCTATCATCTGCATATGATAGACGTCAAGACTAGTTCTAGTGTGTTCAGAATAGGGGTATAACATATAAAATGCAAGGTCGCATGCCTCATTTAGAGTTCGAAATTATCAATTATGTTTTGTTGAAAATTAAAATAAAATAATATATATGTACCCTATATTTTAAATTCCTTACTTCAGCCCATACCCCCTCACTTAAGCACATTCACTACCCATTACCCTCCATTTTATCACCCATATCCCTCTTCTCTTTAAAAACATTTCCTGTAACCAAAAATGAGGAAAAAAAATCAAAAAAACAAAATTTTGGAACATAGGGAAATAAAAATCATGTAAATGGATCAGTTGAGTTTGTATGCTCAAGGGTTTCAAGGCCATGGGCCCAACTGAGGGTGCGTCATCTTTTTTGAAGGAGGCCGTTCTTGGAGGTAAGGCTAAGGCTCGAGATGGTTGGAGATTTTAGGCGACGAAAGGCTAATCGAAGAGTAGCGTTGTATTCGGGGCAGCAAGGCGAGTATATGGGGTGAATTTGGCAAGGTATAGTGCTTGGAATCAAAGTGCGACATTTTTGTGGCTGACGTATAGCATTAGCCAGATTTTTATGTAGAGGTGAAGCAAAGGTGATGAGGAGGTAGCTCTCGCGAACATGGATGCGTTGGCAAAAAGGGAGTCAATTCCATCGAGAAACGAAGGAGTTATGGCCGTATGAAGTTTTTGAATGGTGATTTTCATAGTGTACATATCACGATCTATGCATTTTGGTAGTGAGGAGGAAGATGGATGAGTGTTAAATAGTTTGATTAATAAAGCAATTAGTATTATTAAGTTATTTAATCTAATCTATATCTTATAAAAGCGATAACTTTTGCGTACGAGGTAAGATTCAAATGCTATTTTTTGGATTGGACTTGTGTCGATGGCTTCTACAAGATGGAGTGAGTTTGAATGGATTTGGAGCTTGCTAAAATTCAGGCTAATATCGGACGACCATTCAGTTTTAGTCCAAAATCGTGATGTTTCGACGAAAATGAAAATTAATGTGTGTTTTACTCACATTAAATTTAACTATATCATATCAATGATATTATAAACTTTTATTGATTGCTTGGATGTTAATTTAATTATTTGATTGAATATTTGATTGAATTTCCATTTAGAAAATGGATGACATAATTATTTGATCGCTATAAACCCATACGATTATTTTTATATTATCCATAACCATTGTTTAGCAAGGAAAATCTGTAGAGAGACCCAAAAGGGGTTTCCCGCCCAAAATTTAATTATTTACATATGTATGCTATTATTGGTAGTTAACTGAACTTAATTTTTGATATTCCATTTAATAATTTAAATGTCATTATAGCAATTTTCGCTGTACCGTCGTTTGTTCAATTTCATTTCCAAAAACTTATCATATGAACTTGAGCTTGTGTTCCCACTAAAGAATATTGAAAATTTATGAATAATTTTGATTAATTATAATTTAAATTAATTAATCATTTTAACTAATGATTTTGAGATTAATTAACCAATTTAATAAATGATATTTAAAATTGGTTTATCTTTAGATTTAATTAATCATTTTTGCAAATGATGTTTTATACTTAATTAATCGTTTTAACTAATGATTGTTTGAGTTTAATTAATTATTTTAATTAATAGTAATGGAGTTTAATTATTATATTGAACTTAATTAATTATTTGAATTAATGATAATTAAAATCAATAATCATTTTGATTGATGATGTTTAAAAGTAATTAATCATTTTAAATAATGATATTTGAATTTTATTAATTATTTTAATTAATGATTGTTTTAAATTTAGTTAATTTTTTAACTAATGATATGGAATTTGGTTAAACCATTTTAATTAATGATGTTTTATAGTTGGATAAGTCATTTTAACAAATGATATTGTAATTACTTGTTTTAATTAATGAGATGATTATTCAAACTAAATTACCTGTTTCAATTAATGCAATTTAAAATTACTTATCATTTTAATGAATGATGTTTGAGATGACTTATTCATTTTAACTAATAATTATTTGAATTAATTAATCATTGTAATTAATGACATTTAAAGTTAATTACTCGATTTGATAAAAGTGATTAAAGTAAATTAATTAATATAATAAAACTGCTTTAATAAACTGATTTAAAGTTAATAAACTGATTTAATAAAGATCTTAAAGTTAATTTACCAAAGTTATAAAAGTGTTTGGAAATAATTATCTATTTTATTAAAGATAATGGATTTGTTTATTTAAAAGAGATTTTAAATATGATTAATTATCTTTGGCGATAATTAATACTGCTTAAAAGTTATAAAAAGGAATTGAAACTCGATTATTGGGATGTTAAAGTGGATAATCTTTTGGATGTTAGGTCTAATGTTAGTTTAGGATTTCGGGGTTGCACACTTGGAAAATTTATTTTCTTAACGTTTTAACAATCAGGAACTGATTATAATATGGAAATAAAGCACAAGTTCAGTTCTTTTAAAAGTTAGAAGTTCGATTTCGGTTATGGAAAAATAGTTCCGTAATCGATATTGCTTATATGGAAAGGATCTAGTCATACATTTAATGCTAAACGTAGTGGCTTGGACTCGTTTCTATCTTGAAAGTTAAAAATGTCATCAATGTGATGCCTAGAGGTAACACTACCACAACTTGTTCGGGTTCATTTTCAACCGAGAGATGGGACTTGTCTAGAATCAACGTGTAGTGGTAAATATATGAAATTTAATTTCCATGTATGATCATTTTAATTATCGCCGTTTGTTGGTTTATTAATTAACGGATTCAGCTTTCTTCATGGTGTAACATTGCCTTAAAAATGATTTGCTGTTCAAATGAGCTTTGTTATCCTTTGTCAAATATGACTGAACCAAAAGCACAAGAGGAAGCCAATCTATGTGGGGTTACTCCCATCAAAGGGGTATTTTCACACCTCATCTATGTTGGATTCGGTTGTGGACTTAGATGTGGAAATCTTCGGATTCTTAGTAAGGTTTGGCAGGGTCTGGCTTGGTATTGTTCGAGAAGTGTTATGGAGTATATGAGCTTCTCAAAAGTATATTACTAGAGGTACACTTCAATGAGGGTGCACCTTCCTTGTTACCTTATTAAGTCCATTATATTAAGTTTGGATTATCACCTTATTCAGTCCATTCTATCAAGTTGGACCGTTTCCCTTGTTTTATCCGTTCCGCCCAGTTTGGATTTTACTTGGTTTATTTCCATTCTTTCAACCCTAGTTTAATATTATTTACGCTCATTAATATTTGGATTTGTTCCTAATAATTTTTTCTCTCTTGCTGTATGGATGTTATTCTTGTGAGGTAAAAACCCGTTCCGCGTTAGGGATGTGGTCTCACAGAACTTTTGTATGTATTCCCCATTATTCGAGTTATCTCATGCTGGTATTTCCACACTGATCTGGTGTCATTTATTTATAATGCTCGGGCCACACCGTGTATTTTCATAGGTTATCCATAGTGTTATAGAGGTCTTGAAGGTGAGCTGAAGATTCACCAATCATAATATTTTTTTTCCGTTGTATCATATAATATACCTATTAGTATTTGTAAGGTCCTGATTTTATAACTGTCCAGCTGATAAGGTTTGTTTTTAACTATGATATACTCTATATATTTGGAGTAACAGTTTCTACCATCCTTTTTATATTATATATTGTCGATTTCGCTGTGGAATTCTACTCTCTATTCGATTCTTTTTTTACCATGACAGTCTACCCTTTTATCGATTGGATGCGCAACACTGGGACATAGTGGTAGTGTTCGGTATCGAATTTCGATGGTTAAAAAGGTAGGTCGTTACATCACTCATATTTAATATCAATTCTGATCACTTGCTCGATCACATATATTTCATTACATAACTAATATAGATCACTTAACGTCTCTAGTGCGGACTTTGATCAGGTTCATTGATTAGAAACCTCCATTCTTCTTAAATAGCCATATACTATGATAGAAATTTTTGGGATCGTATCAAAATTCCTTATAAAGTGTATGTTTTTCATAATCTAGCAAAAATCCTTGTTCGAATCGATGAAAATCACCTCAAAATCATGTACTCGGATTCTAGATCAAAGATAGTCATGCGAATACAACGATCTACGTAAAACTTACAAACTTATCCTATTGGTTTCTTAACTACACTAACATTTTTTACCACTTTCGTTTGTCCAAATAGTATGTATAATAAAATCATTTATGAATCATTTCACGAAACATAACTTCGAGTTTATAAATTGTCATACAACTGAAGTTCATATTCGTATAATACTCCATGACATCCTAAAGTATATAAAAAACATCAAATTCATTTTACTTAACAAGTATGTTTAACAATTAAACTTGTTTTAACTTACTAACTTCTCAACTCAAGCATTATATAAACTCATTTTATATTTTTACAAAACATTTAGTTTCAAATTCTATAACGATTTGGAAATTTCCGACTGTCCAAAATCATCAAAAATCCCATTTCATTTTAACAAATGAAAACTACCAAACAACATATCATTATATGATGCACACATTTAGCAATCCTAATGCATAAGCTACACGTGTCCATGAAATGTCTTAACAAATTTCAATAATTTATTAAACACACTTTACCCAAAAATGGAAAACATGAAAAGGTTACATTATTTATTCTAGGCTATGCCACTAGCACTCGGGCACCGTACATATAAAACTTTTCTAGATAAAAAAGTTCACATCAAATCTCTTTCAAAGAAAACCTTAGAACTAAATACCAGTTTTCATTTCAAGTCATTTTGAAATAACATATACATATAACTTTTGTGTATCAAATCTTACTTGGGATTTAATCAAAATCTGTCTTACCAAAACAATTTCGTAGCATCCCGTACTTAGAAACTCGAAAATGAACGCCGATGATGTTGAAGTCATCACCGAAATTATTTTCAAGCTACCAGAATGGGTTCAGTTCATCCAATTCATGCCTTTCGGACTTAAACAAAATCATTTCAACAATAGCATCAAATAATTTGTAAATATAACTAAGTACCATGATCTTAACCTCGTAAACCAACTTCCCAAATACTTACTTTCAAATAATACTGCTATTATTTTCTTCAAAATCTTGAAAAAAAATATCCAAGGACATCGATATTTAAGTTCTCAAAATATCAGTTAAATCCTTTTTGTTCATATATCATGTTTTATAAACCATACTTGTATAATATCACTTTCCTATATAAATTCTTTTCATAAATGATTATTTACTAAATGTCTTTGCTTTCTCATATTAAAATAAACATCTTTAGTAAACTCAACTTTTATCCTAACATTACCACCGAATGCCTTATGATAAAACCATGAAACTAAATTCACAAGGTGTTAAATTCAATGTTCCTATAATTTACTGTCTACTCTACCCATGCAGTAGAAGGTAAAACTACTTAAAAATTGGACGAGGACAAATCAACAATCAATAAATGGTAGTTAATGCCCATAAACTGCCCGAGCATAACTTAACTAATCAGTGAGGGATAATAGATAAGCATCATTAACCCGTACATTAATTAAATGATACTTTAACAATTCACTTTTATAAGTTACCTTATATAGGATCTTTAATTTTTGCAGTTATGATTACCATTAAGGTATACGCTTATAAAAAATACAAATATGCTCTCATATATATAATACACTTGACTTATGCCAGGGTATTCCATTACCCTATCTCGTAATGAGTCATACCCACCAAATCCAAGGTTCTAGCTTAACCTTCAACTCTAATACCAGGTGTAACGGCTCACCTTATTTCAGATGGTGACTACAGATGGTAACCCTATTCCTACTTTTATGGCCAGCCTCTCGACTACAGACCAACCCGTAAATGGACATGTACGGTTAAGAGACAAAGCTTCATCACACGTTCACTAGTGTGAGAACCCCCCATCATGTGGTAGATAGCAAAACACAAAAATGATAATATATAATAATAAAGGAACAATACTGTGACGACCCGGAATTTTCGAGCATTTAAAATCGAAATATTTAATTGATTTTAAATATTAAATAGAGCAATCTTAACTTGAAATACAAATATTGCTATTTATTGATAATTAAATAATAGAATTTAATAATTAGAAATTGGGTAAATTGTTGAATCTAGAATTTTAAGCCTGTTAAAAATAATTTGAAGGCTTGTAAAATTTATATTGATAACGTTGAAGACGATAGAAGTGTTAAAATCAAATCAACAATGATTTGTTCAGTTTTGAAAATTTCATCGTTTAAATTGAATTTAAAAATAACCTTCCGAGGCACAGTCTCGGAATTCGACGAAACCAGTTCCATTGGGTCCGTAATATTGAATTATTATCGGATTTCAAATTTCGTTTTGATCAGAGTTAGTGTGTGAGTGTATGATATATAAACACGCTAAAATTTTAATTGATAATAATTGAATTAGTCAAGCTTCTTGTATACACCATCTCTATTGTATTTATATTTATAATAATACAAAAGGTATAAGTATGTATAAGTATAGGATAAGTGGCATGACATGGTGAAGACAAGTGGCATAATATGGACCATACACCTATCTTAAGATGAAATAGAATTATGACACATATATCACTTAGGTGTACACTTCCAGAACACCTTAAATGATTACTAAATAAGGTATGTGTCATGAAATAAAGATTGCATAAAAAAATGAAGGACATGTGTCCATGTGTAGAAACATCTTAAGACACCTAAGTAGACACATAACCCCATTAGGTGTCCATGTGTAGAAACATCTTAAGACACCTAAGTAGACATGTGTCAACATTCTAAAGCTTGTGCAAAGAGAAGAAGACAAGTGTCCAAAACTAAAATTACCAAACTAGCCTTGAAAATTAATATATAAAGGGTGTAAATGTTCACTTATTTTGGATACTTTCACAAAGCAAAAAAAAAAAAAAAAAAAAAAAAGTAAGATAAAGTGAAAAAGCTTGGAGAAAGCTAAGGAAAAAGAGTCAAGTCAAATACACAAGTTCAAGGTGAGAAAAACTATTTAATTTCTAGTATTCATGTTATTCTTGAAGAGATGATAGTTATAAGCAAAAATGGCTTGGTTCTATCAAAAACGCAGCTTAGTAATTTAACCATAACTTTCTCATTCCTTAATTAAATTTCGATTTCTTGGATGTTCTGGAAAGCTTATTTTATGTGCTACAACTTTTATGTTTTGTGTTTTCTGTAATTTGGATGTTAGCTATGTCAAAATTTAATATTTCTACTGTAATCCCGAGAGTAGAACCAATATTAGCTCTTTGCTCAAGGCTGAAACTAAATTGGCAATAACTTCTTCGTTCCCCAACCAATTTCGATAAATTTAGATGTTCCAGAAAGATTAGACTCTGTTCTAAAACTTTTATATTTTGAGCTTTCCAAAATTTCGATGTTTTCTTGGCCAAAATTGTAATTGTTTATCGCTGTCCCGAGACAAAATGACATAAGTTGTGAAATTCAAATCTTAGAATTGTTTTATCCATAACTTTTATAATTCTTATCGGAATTCGGAAATTTTTAGTGTTCCGAAAAGCTTAGGAACTAAGATAAAACTTCTGCTTTATTCATTTTACTTGATTTCGATGTTTTCTATGCTAAAATTGAAATTGTTGGTCGCTGTCCTGCAAATGCATAAGTTCAGGCTAAGTTCAATGTTTTTAGTAAAATTGTCATAACTTTTGAACTGTTAATCCAAATTCGACGATCTTGGTCATTCCGGAAAGCTAACGGAAAGTCCTATAACTTTTATTCGTATCATTTTCTGAAATTAGTTGATTAAAATATGGAAAAACCTCTTGCAAACTCGCTGTCCTGTTGTTGTAGAGTACTCAGTGTTTTGTGCAAACCTGAGCTAGTATTTTGTGCATAACTTTTGCGTTTCTTATCCAAATCCAATAATTTTTAAAGTTTTGGAAACTGAAGGAAGAATGTTATAACTTTCATTTGTATCACTTTTTAATTAATAAAATTCTGTATATGGAAAGGAATTTTTGAATAAGCAGAAGGTTAATGAAGTTTGAAACTTCAATGATATTATTTAATAAAAACAAACATTTATTTAATATTTAATATTTAACTTAAGGAATAAAGAAGAAATTGGAAGAAAAAAAAGCCTGACATTCGTATATTTTAGTTAAATGGTTTAAAATCAGACGGAAAATAACAACAATAATAATAAGTCCGTAACTAATGAATTTTTGAAATGAATTGAGTAATTAAAGAAACTTCAAATAAAATAAATTGGAAATCAATTTCGGGGAAATTGATTTAAGTGATTGAGTTGGAACTTTCTCTGGATGGCCAAGTACATGTTTTAAAAGGTAAAATTGTAAATATAAATCAAATGTTTTAAAGCTGTTTTTAAAGAAAGCAAGTTTTGAAAAATTTATTATTTCTATTATTTAAAGTTTAAAGTAAGTATTTTCTTTAATCTATTCTAGCAGTAATTATTAAGAAGTAACTTAGTATTTTGTTTTAAAAGTAGAAATCTAGTTTTATATTTTATTAAGTAACCTTATTTCAAACATTCATATAGTATCTATTTTTAACAAATTATTAAAGTAATTTTAACTTAAATGTTTAAAAATAAAGTGTTTTAAATTATTTTAAAAATCTATTTTTGTGCTTGGTGATTTCAGAGGAGATATAAAATATTTGGGAAAGTTGATTCTGAAAAGAATGATGGTTTTGAAACTGTTTTTAGAGGATTGAAAATAGAAATATATCTTGTGAAGATATTTTTGAGATTAATAAATAATTCGGAAAATTATTTATTGGTTGATGGTTGTTTGTGAATATTAATTGATAGTTAAATAACCGACTATCAATATTGGACAAATGCGCTAATCGTTTCGAAGAGACCGTGATCGAGATTTATTTCTCGAAAACCACTTCAATCCGGTTTGTACGTTTCGTGTAAACGATTTTGGATTCGAAGATGGAGCAGTGAAGTGCAAGGGCTAGTCGCTACTAATCCTGAGGATATTTCCAAAATGGATGTAGTAGGAGTAGTGCCTTCGGTTCCGTTCGAACCCGGGACGGACTTGTATGGACGAATGCTTGCGAAACATCGTCAGGTGGACGATGGGCATTCTAAGTGAAAACATTCTAAAGGTAACGCTTAGCCTCAAGCCTCATCAACCGGGAATGACTGAAAATTAGGGGATATGCAGCAAGGTTAGGTGGGTCATGCCCAAGCAGGACAAGATATTTCCCCTGTCTAGATGTCCCATTTTATTTCGGCTCAGTGGGTGGTTGGTTGCGCCAACCACGGGGTTTATCTTGTTCGGGACTGTTCAGTAAGGAATGGTTCCGGCCTTGTGTTGCAGGGGATGAAGGGAGTAATCCTCGGTACGGTGATCTAGGCCCCGTACTGTAACGACCCGTTAAATTCGATGATATTAAATGAGTTAATTTAGTATGATTTCTAATCTAATTTAGAATGAAATAAAAGTCTTAAGATTTTATTTGAGTAAATGTAGGAATTAGATATAGTAATTGTAAATTAATGTTAACAATTTAATATTTATATGGCAATGGATGTGAATAATGTAAATTGTCATACTTAGTTATAAGTTAAATATGAGAAACCAATATAAATGTTGAATTAGTGAATTTTAATAAAAATATTAACTTGAATGGGATTCATTAATATAAATAAATAGTGGAGATTGTACATTTGGTTGTAAAATAGGTAGTGACTAAATAAAAGTGACCGTTGAATAAACCAATGCAATAAGTGTAGATAAGTAATTGTAATGAATGTTGTCGATAATAAAATGGTAATAAATTGATTTGCCTAGGTGATTATATATTGATAAGCTATAACTAAACAGGAAGTTTGGTAGTAAATAGGAAACAAGAAGACAAAGGCAACTAGTAAATTTATAAATGAATCCTAATAATAAGTAGTAATTAATACATATATAGTGGGCATTTGTGATAATTACCAAATTTTAACCATTCATATAATTTATTTAATTAAATCTAAATCTATGGCAACATTGTTGTTAGTGATGTTAGTATTAGTTAATAAATTTAATTCCAATACAATACCCATAAATGAATGGAATGGAATGAATGTATAAAAAAAAAGGGTATACTAGGTTGTTTATCAAATAGAAGGATAGAAAGTAAATATCAGATTTGATTGATGAATAAATATACATTGAATAGTAATTTAATGTAAAGTAATAGAAATTGTATAGAAATCAATTAATAAAATGTATATAGATCGTAGAGTTATAATAATAAATTAAAATTTGATGACATTTATATAAGGTAATGAATTGCAGATATGGGTTTATAATAAAGAGTGAATGGAAATTTTGATTTGTTATAAATTGAATGGAATTCAAAATCTATTAGGAAAGGTAGATGGATTGGTAATAAAATTTTAACGGACTTGAATAGTGAATTCATTTAAGTAACATATAATAAATAATGAATGAAAACCAATACTCCGTAAATATCTTTATAATACGATGATTTGTGAGTAAAAGAAATGGAAAATAAGTTTATTTAATATATTGGAATTTAATTTATGGTAAAAAGGTCAATTGAAATCAAATGAGTTAATAGGGAAATCAAGCTTTATTTATTAAATTGGATTTAAGATATGTAATTTGGATTTATTGGAATAAATTTAAAGTAAATGTAAATTTTTACGGTAATTTAAAACTGGAGTTGAAACGGGAAATATTGGTACAATAAATTCTAAATCCAGATGGTAAAACCCTTCTATTTAGAATTTTGAATGGGATAGTAATTAATTTATTTAGCTAAATTGGAATTTTAAAGATTTTATTTATAATTTTGTGAATTTGGTAAAATTAATTTTATAAAATGAGATTAACATTTGACTTGATAAATTTATTTTCTTTATACTGGCATTTAGATTAGCTATAACCATTGTAAACGTTTGAGTAGTAAAGATGATGAAATTTCCAATTTTAGAAAATAAATTATGAAATTTGGAATTAAGCAATTAATTAATTAATATAAAAATAGCCATTTTGGCCATGGACTCGGATTTCGACGAAACCAGTTTCATTGGATCCGTATCGGTGAATTATTGTAGGGTTTCAAGTTTCGTATCGATCGGACCTGTCGTTTGATCGTACGGACGCGAAACGCCTTGAAATCAATTTAATTAAAAATCAATTTGGAAATTTTGTTTTCAGCATAACTTCTTCATACGATCGAATTTGGACGTGAAACTTTTACCATCGCGTTCAGAATATTTTAAAATACCTATCTGGATATATGGGTTTAATAAATTTCGTTCCGAGGTCAGAACGGGCTTTTTGGGCCAACTACCATTTAGCACGTTCGTAACTCGTGCCCACCTAGCCTTCTTCTATTTGTCTATATATATGCGATCATAAACCCTAGCCTCCATCTTCTATCAGTTGGCTGTACGTTCATTTTTCTTCATCTCTTTCTCTTCCTCAATGGTTGCAAAACCTAGATCTACTTCAATTCAAAATTCAAATGAAAATTCAAAGTCCTCCTAAAAATTCCAAAAAAATATATGTCAATACTCTCGATGAGCGTAATTCAGTGGTGATATCCTTTTTTCGATTGGAGCTATCGTTTGTCCGGTAAAATTCAAATCATTTTCGGCCATCCATCATCGTGTTGATCGACTTCTTCCGATCGACAAATCGTGGGTACCAGGGCGTAGAGGGGACCGAGTACTGCTCATCGGGGTTATCGATTTGTCGAAACAACGGTTGGATCGGCCTATATAATTCGATTAGGATTTCGGCACCCTTGATTTAAGCGGCGGCGCACGGCTTTGTGGGGGACCGGAAGGGGTGTGGTCGATAGAGGAGGGTGAGGCGACTTCAGGTGTGGTGGTCGGCGGTAGGCAGGAGGCCGGTAGCGGTTGCAAACCATGGTCAAAGGGCGAGTCAACGCTTCTGATATGGGTTCGAACGTGGTGAACGGGTTTTCGTTCCAGGCGCGTGAAGATGATTGCATACGTGGCTATTTTTCTTAAGGGTGAGTTTTAATTAAATTTGTTTTAAATAAATTTGATTTTCAATCCCATTTATCGCTGTAATTTCTTCATACGATATCCGTTTCTCACGAAATTTTTTCGTTAGGATCATAATTAAATTTCGGACTGGATGACGCTGGTTTGGACGGATTCCGAGACCGTCGATATTTTGGGTTTAAATCGGATTTAAATTCGATTTAAATTCAAAAAGGTGAGTGTTTTAACCCACTCACAACTACTAAAAGTTTTTATGTTTGTTAAATTTATTTTGGATATGAGCAGAAGTTTATTTATGATTGTTTAGCATGTTTTATTCAGCATATTTGTTAATTCGCATTTATTTAATTTAACTGTTAATTTATTTATTTATTGCATATTAATTGACAGTTAGAATTTATTTATTTGCATATAAACTGCTAGAAAACAGTTATAAAATTTATTACTGAATATAAACTGTTAGTTTAATAGTTGTTAAATGTATTTTTAATTCAACTGCCAGTTATTACCTGCATATATTATCAGATATATATTGATATTGTTTTATTTTGGATGATGATTGTGATTTGGATGGTGGATGATGTGGATGTTTTTATTTTATATCATTTAAACTGCAAGTTATCATGCATATTTCATTTCACTCGGGATTGTGGTTTGAAATGATATACAACCGCAAAATTTTATTTTAAATTGCGGATTGAAATGATAAATATCCGTATCACTTGATCATAGGATAGAAAATTATATACAGGCACCATGGTCTATATATATATATTTTTAAAAAAAAAGTGATTTCTATGGTTTGGATGGGATACGGTTTATAAAAATTTATTTTTGATATTTTATAAAATATTATTCTTCGATATATATACATATGAAGTTAAAATTATTAAACTTAAGCTGTGTATAAACCTGTTGAATAAAAATGATAAAAATTGAGAAAATGGAATTTGGTACTTTATCTTATATGTTTAAGTTCGGAAATTTTTAAGGTATGATATTTATAACTGGATTTTCCAGGATAAATTTAAAAATGAACATTCTAGTATAAAGAAAATTTGAGAAAATATTTAATTTCTAGAAATTGGAGTTTTATTTATGGAATTTATGTGAATATTCAAGACCAAATAATAGAACATTAATTTGTTGAAAGAATAAAATCCAACTTTAGTTTTGAAATATAAATACTCCAAATGAATATATATATATATATATATAAATTGAAGTGGTTTTGGAACTTGAAAGTGATATTTAAATTTGGGTTTAGACTTTAAATAAAGAAAAATATTTGTAAAGCCATGGAAATTATTTTCTTTACAAAGTAACCTTAAAGTTAAACCATTTATTCTATTTACCGTTGAATATCCAAACCATTTAAGTTTTAGAAGTTATGGTTTTAAAAGTATGAATTCCAAAATATTATGTTTTGAAAGTATAATTCAAATGTTTGGTTTCCAGATATTATAAACTTTTAAAGCAGTATGATTTTGGAAAAGGATTTTATTTGGGATAAAATGATATCATATTGCTTGGGTTTTAAAATGATATCGTATTCATAGTTTGAAATGGAAATTTTTATTCTGGTTTTAAAGTATAAACTATTTTTAAAATGACCGCGGTGTTATAATATCGATGGGTTAGCAAAGAGACCGGGATCGGATATGGACATACTCTCTGTCGGTACCGAAAACCACTTTGACTAACCGTGTACGCGGTGGAGATCCCAGAATGAAGTAGGTTGGTGGCGACGTTTCCTGTAAGGTAAATACGTGGGCCCAACTCCCGTGAGTTGGCATAAGGTGGCTAAAACAGGAGCGATTCTCGGGCCAATGAGGTCATTCCTCTGATCGAACGCACTCCTTCGATACTATACTCTGACTTTGGATTGTTTCGGTGGCCACTATTGATTTCTTTGATTTGGGGGTGTTAGTTCGAGGTGGGCGGTAGCTGCGGCTATGCGTTACCATTAGCCCGAGTAGCAATTGGTATATCTACCCTGCCATTTCCTAGTTGTGCCGTGTCACCTACCCTAGCGCGCCTTATACGATTTTGGTTTTGTACCATACCTATGGAGTTCCCTCTGACGACTCCCAGTACGGGGGAGATTACGGTACTGTATAGACTATAGGAATATATTCTGTGTTAAGGGCTATATGGGTAACCCCTTAACGCTATTAAAAAGTAAGTTTATTTTACAAATAGACACTATTATAATAGCGCAATATACTACATAGTAAATAGTTTAACGGATCCTTAGGAGATGTAAATCCCGAGCATCTCTTGAGTTACTGCACTCATATTTGTTTCTGTTAATTTAACTCACATAAGATCTTTTAGTTCTGACTCGAGTGTTTTGTCTTTTCAATTCGCTCGAGTCAGTCCGAGCGTTTCAGGATTTGAAGTTTTAGCTCTGGAGGACGAAGACGAAGATTTGTAGTATTACTATTATTATTTATACTAGTGTACTACACACTGTTCCGCTGCATTGTTATTGGTATGTGTAACTCTGATATGTATTATATAAATGTTTGTAAACAGTTATATAAACTGTGTATTTTATTACTATATTTTATCCTCCCGCTGTGAGATTCTATTTTGTTTATTTCTTCTCTGTTTTTCTTATTTACCCCATAACAATCCGCCCTTCCGTATGGTTTAAATCGGCATGTGTGTCTGTTTAAATCGTGCGAAAAGGCGGGATGTTACACGTACTATGACAGGTGGTACCCCAGTGCCTAGTCATTAGTTGGAAATCCATTCTCCCTACGAGCCTTATACGAGTTTTGTTTGTATTACCCACTTTGTGGCTAGTAGCTAAAATTTAATCATGTAACAATTTCGGCTATTTTATAAGTATTTGTATATAGACCCTATTATAATATCAGAGGATTTCTGTAAAAATTGTTTTAGCTATCGTAAGGTAAAAACCCGACATGTTTATTTGTGGCGTGGTCTTACGAGATGCTTTTGTTTTCAAAGGATTTTTGAAACTTTAATAATCAATTGGGTGTGATTTTCTCACGCTGGTATTCCAGACTGACTCGGGTGTTATTTAACTGTAATGCTTGGGTCAGACCGAGTATTATAGAATACAGGATGTGATGCTGTGGAGCTCAGGAGACGAGCTGGAGGACGATACGTATATCCGTACTTGTTATATATATATTCCGCTGTGATTGAGTTGCTGTGTATCCATTTGTATGTTGTTGTTGAGACGTTGATTGATGTACTCTGATGATGTAATATATAAACAGATATATTTGATTTTGAGTAAAGATCATTTATTTTCTATTATATTTTCGTCCGCTGCGATGGTTAGATTCTAATATTGTTTTCTATTTTCTTCTTCTACCTCTTTTTCTTTAACCTAAATGGTTCGTATTTCTGTACAACTTGAGTTGATTTAGGTAGAATAGTATTGACTCAAAGGGTACAGATTTGCGGGCTGTTACAAGTACAATAGGTTACTCCAATATAGAAATTTCAGAGTTACAAAACGTAAGTACTATCTTCAGCCTGGATAGTTATAACAACCTGTCCTCACAAATGCTGATACATCAAATTGTAATGCAGCGGAAATAAGAATACTACGTTAGCTGAAACATCCAACTCATCTCTCGAGCTCTAATGAACATCAATGAAAACCTATTTTTCTCAAAATACTAAAAAGGGCATGCAAGGAATTTAGGGAAAACTGAAACCAAGCGCTAGATATAAGTCTGATATGAGAAACTCAAGAAATATGTAGCAAACATATAATAGTACTTTTGAGACCACATGTAATGCCATAATGGTTATCCCCTCGAAAGAAAAACCATTTAATTAGCAAAGTTGGTGACATAATAGATAATGTCTAGGGTGTAGAATACAAATTTTATAACATAGCTAGAATGGTTACGTTGGTTACACTCAACAGCATATTAGAGGGTGCAACCAAAACCGATAAGGAAAGTTAGCATAATGGATTTTCCACGAAGATCCCTCCGGTCAAGTTAAAATCCAATCTCTATGCATAAGGGTTAGAAACTATCTTCGAGCATTGTATATCTCTAGATAGAATATACCATAAGGTAAACATAATTGGTCCACCTCTAAATACGTGATCCCGAATAACATCACGCACGCCAACCAATAATTGATAAGCATACTCTAGATCTAGATTTATAATAACCTATCGTTAGTTAGCAAAACCCCAAGCTATGCTCTTACTATGTTTTTAGTAATTTTTGATGTTGAGGTCACATTCGACATCTTTCACATGAGTCTTCAACACTCAAATAGAATACGTCCCAAAGTGGATCCCCACATCTCGAAAAAATCACGAAACAATGCATGGATTCACATATTTCAATAGATCTCGAAATCACACATGGGTTTCCACATCCTGAATAGATCACAAACAACTCGAACATCAGTCTTGATTCCCAAAGATAGACAAACCTACTTCATTGACTATTAGTGCTAAGTATATGAATAAACATTTTCATAAACGTGTTTACATACAAAGCACGATCAAGTCATACAATGCACGATTAAGTCATTAAAGCATGGTCAAGTCACATAAGCGACTTCTAATCCCCTTTTATTTAATTAATCTTTTATTAATTAAAACCTCTTTTATTACTAAAACTTCTTTTATCTAATAAAACATAATTTATGAATTTCTAATATTCATTTGAACTTTTTTAATACTTCAGAAAGTATTCATATACTTATCTCAAACGGTACAAGTACATTCATAAATCATTGATAAGATTTCTTATAAGCTTTTCTCCTTTTATACGTCAAAAAGTATTCATATACTTATTGCAAATGGTATAAGTATATTCACAAATCATAAACAAGATACCTTACTTAGAATTTCCTTAAAAATATCCATTTGAAGGATCTAAGCGCTTTCACAAATCCATTCAAAAGGTTTAAGGCTAAGTTTAGTTAAACTTTGTCACTACAATCCCAAAACTATTTCATTATGCTTACCTTTAGAACATTCTTTTAAAGCTTTATTTACATTCATTAGTACAGTAAAAAGGGTTAAAAATGAATGTTATTAAAGCATTGTCATAAAAAATCCAAAACCATTCCTACTTTTATCATCTTTAAAGCATTCCTTTTAAAGATCTAAGTTCGTATTCGGTAAAGATTGATAATCGACTGATCAATATTAAGTCAACAACCATTACTTATAAAAATCAATGTTCATATACTTAACTCATTTCCAACATTACTGACTTAACTATTCCTCGTTCAAGAGGGAGGTCCGGTAGGTTAGAGCTCTTTTGCTCCATCCTTATTTGACATTAATCTCTAACTCTCTAAATAGATAAACCTACTTCTTTGGCTTTAGCATTAAGAAAAGTTAGTTATATTTTTTTTACAAGTAAGTAAATGACAAGATTAACACACCACTCATATTTCAACTTATACTGTTCCTCATTCAAGAACAAAGCCAGGTAAGTTTAGGAACTGGTTGCTCCAAGTGTTGCCTAGATACCTCATTTTTGAATCTCACAAATAAACAAGTTTACTCATCTGCTTTTAGTGTTAAGCTTAGTAAATCATCTTTGTTAAATTATATACATAAAATAATACTTTAGAAATACTTGTAATTAGGTTTTAAATATCTATGTAAAAATTACTTGAAAATAACTAATTTAGAAGTTTGATTAAAAACATATTTTACATTTTGCAACACTTGACTTTCAAAATTCGTAAATAACCATTTAAACTTTTATTCTTTTATTCCTACTCAAATACATTTTATAAGAACTCCCACAAAAAATTTTATAAAGAAAAGAATGTAGAAATCGTTTAAGTCACCAAAAAATAGCCAAAACATCAAATTTTAAAAACTTAAAACCACAAGGGACTTACCACAACATTTGTAAATGTCATTAAAAGTCCTCGTTAAAAAACATTGAACTGCACCATCTTTGCGACTAGTTTTAACCACTTAAACAAATAACTTAGGACTTAAAATTTTTGTAGTAAGTACTACTATAAGAGTACTTAAAAACCATGGAAAGAAATACCAAATAATATGGAAAATCTGCCCTTTTGGATGCTTTAAGCAGACATACATGCCGACTCAAACCATACAAAAGGCGGATTGTTATTGGGGTAAATAGGAAAAAGAGAAAGAAATATAAACAAAACAGAATCTCATAGCAGAATGAAAATAATACAATAATCAAATAACAGTTCATGAAGCTGTTTACAAAACATTTGACCATACTTATACAACACAATATCAGGGTTTCACATACCAGAGATAAATAAATAATAATGCAGCAGAATAGTATGGTGCAGTGGAATAATATAGTGATTAGTTGTACACATCTTCGTATTCATCCTTTGGAATAAGTCTTCAAATCCTGAAATGCTCAGGTTGATCCGAGCGAATTGAAAAGACAAAACACTCTAGTCGGACTAAAAGATCTTATGTAAGTTAAATCCACGGTAAATATGCATGTGACAACATCAGAGATGTTTACAAGGTTTTGACATCTCCTATCCAGTGTCTAACGTGAGTGCAGTAACTTAAGAAATGCTTGGGATTCACACCTCCTAAGGATCCGTAAAACTAGCTACTATGTAGTACAACACGCAATTATAATATGTCTACAGTAATGTAAAGGTATTAAAATAGCATTAAGGCTTTACATTTTCCACCTTAACACATTTTATATATTCGCATAGTCTATACAATACCGTAATCTCCCCCGTAACGGGCGTCGTCAGAGAGCACTCCATAGGTACGGTACTAAACAAACTTGTAGATGACACGCTAGGGTAGGTGACACAGCACAACTAGGAAATGTCAGGGTAGATATACCAATTACGCATCTGGGCTGGTGGTAACGCATAGCAGCCACTACCGTTCACCTTGGAACACACTCCCGAGAAAAATCAATGGGTGGGCGCCAAATAAATCAAAAGTCGGAATATAGCATCGATGGAGTGTGCCCGATCGGAGGAATGATCTCACTTGGCTTGAGAATCGCTCCTGTTTTAGCCACCTTATGCCAACTCACGGGAGTCGGGTCCACGTATATACCTCATATAGGATCGTCACCACATCCTACTATAGAATCTCCACCGCTTACATAATTGTCAAAGTGGTTTTCGGTACTGGCAGAGAGTACGACAACATCCGATCCCGATCTCTCTAAAAACCAATCGCTTATTACACACCAGATGATTCTTTTACATTTCCAAAATCATTTCATAGTTGATATCAAAATATCATATTCAATTCAAGCCACATAACTTTCGAAATCATTACTTACTTTCAAAATCATATTCGCCTTTGAATCATAGTTTTAAAATTTTATTTCCTTTCAAAGTCAAATCGCAATTTAAATCAAAATATCATATTCTCAAAACTATATCACTTTCAAATCATTATTTCTTTCTAAAATTATACTTTCAAAATAAGAAAAATCCTTACTCCAAAATCATCATATTCAATTAGTTATAACTTTTAAATGCTAACTTAGATTATGACATCATTAACCATATTCACTTTAAAAATCGAGAAATTTGAATATAATCTCATCCATTTTACTTGGTTTGGAATTTGAAAGAAAATAGTTTAAATAGTTATAAATAATTAATATAAATTTAAAATAGATTAAATGTAATTAAAATAGATTTAATAGCTTTGAAATAGATAAATTAGATTTAAAATAAATTAAAATAGTCTAATTAGTTTAAATCAAATTAAACTGGTTTAAAATAGATTAAAATAATTCATATAGTTAGTATTAGTTAAATAATTTAATAAATTTGAAAATATTAATAATTAGAATTTTTTAAAATAATATATTTTTAAAATGGTTTTTTTTAAAATATGAGTTTGAAATTAATATCAAATTTAACTATTCATTTCATTTCAACATATTTGGACCATTTCAAATTTCCAAATCGACGAACCAAATTTCATTACACTATCGAATTTCATGCCGTTTCAAACCATGTTCAAAATATCAATACGGATTACTCCAATTTAAAAATATTTCAAATTTATTTTCAAACAAATTCAATAACTCAATTTTGATAGAATTTCATTTATACATAAAAGTTTAACTTTAAACTTCCGATTAAATTTCTTAAAGAAATTCCTTTTTAAACAAATTCGCATTTCAACACAATACTTGATTTTTTCCATAATACTTCAATTTATATAAATCAAATTTTATGTCAAAACATCAATTGATTAAATTTAAAAATTAAGAATTAAAAATTTATTTAATTTAACCAATCCGTTGTCCGTATATAATTTTCTACCCTAGGGTCAAGTGATATGGATATTTATCATTTCAATCCGCAATTTAAAATTTTATGGTTATATATCACTTAAACTACAATCCTAAATTAATAATAAAAATCTATAACGAACTTGCATTTTATAACGATATAAAATAAAACATCCATTCAACCAACATCAACAATTGACATCCATCGCAATCATTATCCAAATCAATCAATAAATATCAATATAGAATTGATAATCAATAACAGGTATTTAACTGGAAATTTATATTTGATAATAAATTAAATAATGATTTAATTCAAATAAATTCAAGTTAACTGATATGACGATTCAAAATATATCAAACAATCATAAATAAGTTTCTAATCACATCATAAATTTAATATAACAAACATAAGAAATTTTAGAAGCTGTGAGTGGGTTAAAACACTCACCTATGAATTTAATTGAATTTAAATTCAATTTAAATTAAAATATCTCAGAATTCGTCCAAACTAGTGTCAAAATGTCAGGAATTCCAATATGATCCCAAAACAAGAAACCACACGTGAATTGGACCTCGTATGCAAAAGTTATCAATATAAGAAGTTATAGGATAAAAATTTCGAATTGAAAATAAATAGATAAAAGATACACGTCATCCGCATACTCGCCAACGCTAACCCGTTCGATCCAAGTCAACATGCCTGAACTCCTCTTTAACCAGCGAAAGCCATCATCCCCGGCCATCAGGAAGCCGCCTTCCCTTCCCCTGCACTCGCACGATCCACCACTCCATCCAGCCCAGCCGCAATCTTCCCTAGGCATCGTTGCCACTACCTTTTAGGGTTTCAAAACCCTACTTCGCCCATTTTCGACCACCATAGGCCACGACACACGCTCTGACGACGACCAGTCGACCTGATGCGATGCACTCTCCAAAACCCGTATAACGATTTTGCCGATTAAAGCTGAAATCGAAAAGGCCTAATTCGCCTAGGGTTTCGATTTTCCTCCTTTGACCGTGAATTCCCGATGCCTCGAGCATTGTTTCAGACAACGGACACAAGTCGCTGATTCACATAGATGAGATCTTCAATTATATATTTTTTTCAAAATATTTTTGAGGAGTTTGATTTTGGATTTGAATTTGAATTTGATTTGAAATTTGGACTGGAATTTGTTCATCTACCGTTTAAATGAGGAGTTGAGTAGAAATGTACATATAGACAAATGAGAATGAGGAGTGGCTAGGGTTTATAACGAGCTATTTATAGGTA
This sequence comes from Allium cepa, assembly GCA_030765085.1. Lineage (NCBI taxonomy): Eukaryota > Viridiplantae > Streptophyta > Magnoliopsida > Asparagales > Amaryllidaceae > Allium > Allium cepa. Next base: position 307,794,550 of record CM060944.1, on the reverse strand, counting down.
TAGCTGAAACAGAAAGAATGGACAGATTAATTAAATGATAATCGACCCGAAAAGCCTGTTTCGACTTCAGAACGAAAATGGGTCAACCCATATATCATAACAGATGTTTTTGATAATTTTAAAATCAATGGAACAGGTTTCAAGTCCTAATTCCATGAAGAAGTTACGATAAAATATGTTTATTTCAAATTGATTTCAATTAAATTAATTTCTAGGCATTTCGAGTCCTTACGATCAAACGACAAGTCCGATCATTACTAACTTGAAATCCTATAATAACCCACCATTATAGATCTGATGAAACTGGTTTCGTCAAAATCCGAGTCAATGGCCAAAATGGCTATATTTCACGTTAATTAAATAAATTAATAATTGATTAATTAAATCACATTTCGTTCAAATTTAATAGTTCAACATTTCTATCACTTTGGATTTACTTAGTTACTTAAAATCTTTTAAAACAAATATCCAATTTAATGTAAATTAGTTTACCCATTTACAGTGTTAAATTTTCAATTGTGATTAAATTCAATTATTTATAATTAATTCTAAATAAACTGATTTGGTTCAATTTCAATACTTTTATTAAATCCATTATTACTCTATAAACATAATTAACCTTTGTTTTTCATTAAATTACATTAATACATTTCAAATTTCCATTTTTAGTTTTTATTAACTACTCTATTTCAATTATCTTGAATTTTATCAAATTTACACATTAATTATAACTTAAATTCCCAATTAATTATTTGTCTTGGTATCCTTCTTTTACTACATCAATTATTACTTTATGAATAAAACTAGCGTTTTTTATTCATTTTGTTGCATTCACAATCTCCGTTATTTTCGTAAACTTATTAATGCAACATTAAAGTCTATTTAATTCTAATTTATTTCCTATTTGAATTTAGTAGACCAATTAAATAGGTAACTTATAACCATCGTTACCAAACTTTTAGTTACACTTATTAATTTATTATTCATAAACAAATGTTTACAATTCTTATATAATTGTGATTGTATTTAATGGTCATTTATTTCATACTATTTCATTTATTAATTCAATGTCTACATTTTCCTACTCATATCAATTTATATCCAAGTGTTACATTTACATTATTTCACTCATTAGAATTTCATTCAAATTATTAACAATTAACTTACATTTATATTGTTACACTTTATTTTAGTGTTCATTTCATTATTGAATTACAGACTTTATTTCTTCACTATTAAATTACCAAAATCTTATTAAATTAACAAATTTAATTATCGAAAATTACAGGTCATTACATAATATCTTTCTTTTTGTTTGTAAAAATTCCTAAAAACAAAGGATTTCAAAGTGCACTTATAACGACTATTCTCGTTCCAAACAATTTCAAACTTACATCAGTTTAACACATAAGTTAAAAAAACCATTTAAACATCAAGTCAAGACAACGCCACATGTTTAACAGGGTAAAGAAGTTATATTATACAATATAAAGTTATCATTTGGTTTCAAAAGCAAGAGGGCCTTAAAGTTTATAACTTTACTTAGTTAATGTCAATTTATCTTTATAATTTGCACACAACATACACACACACAATATATACTTATAAGATAGTGCGATCACTCACTTAGATCAATGCTTAACCTAAGCAGAAAGCTACAAGAACCAAAGAACTACCTCTTTCCATCAATACAAGCCTAAAGTTCCAACATTTAGCATTTCCAAACCAAAGCCACCTTCCTCCTCTTCCTCCTCCTCCATGCTCATGGCCCATCCAAGATCCCCCTCTTCCTCTCACCACCTCGCACTTGTTACTTGTTAATCATGCTTCCCATGACATCTTAGGCTCAAAGCCAAAGTTTAAAGAGTTAGAGAAGATTTTGTTAACTTTTGTAAAAGTTAAAGAGTAATTAACGGCTTAGTGCGTAAGCACTTCCACCATTTTCAACCCTCCTGCTTCATCTCAATCATAGGGTTTATTTGTGATTATTAAGTGAACCCTTCCCCTCTATTTTAGGCTTGAAATGGTGAAGCATAAACTTGCTCACCACCCCGTTGGAAGGCTTACCTCCGATCACATCTAATTTATCGTATGCTTAACATTTAAGCATATCCATTTATGCACACTCCTATTTTATGTCACTTATCATTTAAGCTAGTTAACATTATACTCTTACCAAAGTAATATCTCTTATCCCTTAGAATACTCTAGAACCTTCCAAGCTCAATTAAGATATGTTTGTTTGTTAATTAGTTACTAATGTGTTCATTTGATTATTAGCTTAAGATTTAAATGTTTCCTTATTTTCTCATTTTTAAAATATCTTATGACATCATTATATTTAGTTTTCCATAAATATGAAAATGTTTTTTGTTGCTGATTAACTCCTTAGTGATTAATTAGATATGTACAAAAAGTTCGAACATATTTTGTTGATAAGAAAGCTGTTAATCGATAAAAAAAAATTCGGTCACATTATCGACATTTTTTTAAAATTATTTATTTTTGTAAACAATTTTTCCTAAAAAAGTTTATCATCATTACTTATGATTTAAAACAAGTTTAATAAGCTTATTAAATCATTATAATAACATTTAATCCAAGATTCAAATATTTAAATAATAGATATTTAAATACGAAGTGTCCGATTTTTCGAGTTGTTACATTGATAATATATTTCAATAATATGTTAAATGTAAGGGATGTTACATATTAAAAAAAATGCAATTGATAAAAGGAATGTTACATATTTTGGAAAGAACAAATAATAGTATTTACGGAAGGAAAGCGTTATTTTTAAATAAAGATAAGGCATGCTATCTCTCTATTCGTAAAGAATAAAGATAAATCCAATTTCTGAAACTGGAAAAAATTAATACTAATCAATTAAAAATTTATTTCATAATTAATTAGTAAAGAATAAGGTTTGTAACTTATTTAAATAAATATACACATACACATATGTGCTTCTATATATAAATAATTGATTTCCTGTATTATTCAATAATAATAAATGTACAAAATATTAATATATTATATTAATTAATTTAAATTACTATAAATGATAATTAATGACTTTAGTGGGGAGCATAAACATGTTATCTTCTTTAAAGAAAAAGAAAAGTTGAATTTTACAAGTAAAGATAAGGAAAAAAATGGATGAGCATGTAATTGTTCATTTTGCAAATTAGCCTAGAAACCTTAGCTTTCAATTATAAATATAGATGTAAGCATTCATTCTTTCTTTTCATTCTATAACCCTAGCCTCCACTTTTAAAAAAGTCTTCATATTCTTCTCTTTCCTCTAGAAAATTCTCATTCAAAAATAAAAATAGGTGAATCAAACAAAAAGTGAAAAAGAGAGCTATAGAAAACAAAAGGAGAAATGCAATAACCAAAGTTTACGAATCGAGAGGAGAAAATTTGCAATGATAAGAAGAGGGAAAGCTACAAAGGTGAATGGGTTGATTTTTAGCATATGTTTTTTAAAAGTAATCAAATTTATTTCATTTTCTGCATGATCTATAAATGTATTCTTATAATTTGGGATAAAAGTTTCTAATTCGATTCTAAAATAAGTCATTTCCAGCTATGTAGAGATATGATGATAGAGTCTAAATATTGTATACTAGAATTTTGGAAAAGATAGACTACATTACAATACTCTAAATAAACTCTAAATTGAATGAATATAAACCCTTGTTAGATAGAGTTTGATAATGATTTAGATTAGATAAATAAAAGAAATCAGATACCCTTCAATTTCACGTTGAATTGATTTTGAAATTTAAATATGTATAAAACCTTAGTTAGGTATATATAGTGGGATTTAACAAAATGATATGGTACTCACATATTGTAAAGTTAATACGTTAATTAAATGTAAATATAATTTATCAATAATGCAAAAAAAAAATCTGAATTATACATGAAGTTGATCAAGAAAATCTGGTGAGAACTGATGCAGAAACCTGCATTTGAAATCAATTTTAAATAACAATAAGTTAACCGGTCAGAAGAGTGAACGAAAAATGAAAACCGTCGATCGACTGATGAATTATACTCAATCGATTGCTATATGTCAGGCGATCGACTGGTTATCGACATATAGGCACAGATTGAACCTATGCCTATGGACCAGATTTAATATAATAATTCTATGAGTATGGGGAATTTGTTCCCACTTTATTGACCTTTGGGGCAATTAGATATTGACACTATTTATCATGCAGGTGTGATATTCTATATAAGGGCATGGTTGCGATGGAATGCTAAGTACATGGCATTAACGAGAAGTCCTTTAGTGTATGTAACATTGGTGGTGGATGCCCGACGCGGTGCATTGTTGTGGCACTAAAGAAAGGTCCCTCAGTGTAAGCGGGCAACTCGGCATAGATGCTATTGGTGGATGTCTTGCATGATGCGTAATTACAACACTAATGGATGTTTTTTTAGTGTATGGTGCAACTCGGCCTAGACATAGTTTGTGGGTGTCCGACATCGTGCATAGGGGACATTATCATTGGGATCGTTGGGACAGATGCATAGATAGGCCCTAAGTCATCGAGATAGTAGGTTCGATGCGAATCAGACATTATAAGGTCCTCTCAAGGTGTAAGTGCGATAAAAATGGTTGTTGCTGAGTAATTCTAACCCAATTGTGATAGGAAATTATTCAATGTAGTTTTATGCTAGGAGGGTACTAGAGATTATTACTCAATCTACTATTCAACTCTTGGGTATAAACCACTGCAAAATGTTTTGGGTGTTAGTGCAATTAGGACATATTACTTAAAATAAGGTGACGATGCCTAGGTTAGTAATTTAAAAACATAAAAAGGAGACCCTAGGTCATATAGACTGTAAATTACGTTAATTACTTTTGGGCACCATACACTAGCAATACAATTCATTCACCAGACTTTTCTTTGACCCACTCATTTTCTTCCCTTTTCTCCTACCACAGGACGATGGGACAACTAGTGAATTGTGTCAGACATAGTATATGGAGGAAGAAGCTAGGCGTTGGAGTTATATTATTGTTAGTAGGTCTCCATGTACTATTTGTCATATTTTATTTCCAGTTAGACTCTGTGTTGTTATTTTGGGAACTTTATATAATGTACAATGCATTATTGAGACTATTAATTGATATGTTTATTATATATATATATATAGACACACACACACACACACACACACATCTCAGGTAATAGTCTCAATAATGCATTGTCCATTATATAAAGTTTATATATATATATAATTATATAATTTCATTCCTATATGAGATCTGAAAGTGTAGAATGCTTTAAATTTTATCTTAGTCATTGCGTCACGTAATGTTTTAAACTACTGGCTCATACTTTATAGCACAATGTGAGTTTGAAAGCCACTTTAGGCTTTGAATCGTTATGTCCAGAGGTAGGGTCTTTACAAAATATCTTCTAGTTTCAAATTTAAAACAAAAATTACAATTTAATAACATATATGTATACATACATTCTCACACAGATATATGTATGTATGTATGTATGTATGTATAAATGCACTCGGAAAAATGATTTTTTTAATATATATATATATGTTTATTTATATTTATACAAATTTGCTAAAATCTATATTTATAAAATAAATATAAAATGACTTTATATGCTTAAATGTGAATGTATAAGATTATATATATGTATGTATCTGTGTGTGCGTGTATTAATATATATGTATATATGTATGTATGTATTTGGCTGTAAACTATATTGATAAAATCGATTTTTAAAATTTATTTAAAAACTTATGGTTTTAATTTAATGATTTTAATTAATTTCTATATGAAAATGTTGAAAAATTAGTTTTTTTTTATTTCAAAAGTAAATTTCATGACATATATAATTTTATGTATATTAAACAATACATATATGTATATATATATTTATATATCGTATGATATATATATCAAATTGAAATAATGCAATTTGCTTTAAATGGTTTATATGTATTCAAATTTAAAAAAATATGCATGTATGTATGAATATAACAGTAGTGGGGGGCATAGATGCCTCAACAACTAAATAAAATAAAATACAGAACTAACTACAACACAGAAGTTAGGCAACTAAGTGACTACTAGACCTAGACTAGCCCCTTTAGAAGAGGAGGAACCACTACCATCAACCGACGAATTTGGACTAAGGAAATGGACGAAATTCGTTCCCAACATAGCATCGCTATTCTTTGGGTTCATCCATTTCCTTAGTCGAAATTCGTCAGTTGATGGTAGTGATTCCTCCTCTTCTAAGGAGGCTAGTCTAGGTCTAGTAGTCACTTAGGCATGTTGCCTAACTTCTATGTTGTAGTTAGTTTTGTATTTTATTTTATTTAGTTATTGAGGCATCTATGCCCCCACTCCTACCATGATTTAACTATAACTAAAATGTAGTTTTCACATTAAAGCTCGATAGAATTCTTAAGTTGAGAGAATTGTGTAATATTATCACATCGATATTTTCTGTTTGACCTTAGTATGTTAACCAAGATAAAACTGTCGAGTGAGTGATTCTAAGGTTATCTAATGACTATTGGTACGTAACCCTTTGGTGCCCCAGTAGCCTTGATGTAACAACCCGTAATTTCGATAATTAAAAATAGTTAATTTAATAAGATTATGCAATTTAATGTTGGAAGAAAATAAAAAAATTTATGATGTAGAAATGAGAAACTAACTAGAATAAAGTTTAATAATGTAAATTTATATAATAGATGACTATTTGAATGTAATTTCAACTAATTGTAATAATTGTAAGTTATAATTGATTGTAAATTTAAAATAAGGAATAAATTTAAATGTTATATTAATTAATGAAATAATGTGTGTAATAATTGATAATTAGACTAAAAGAGAAATAGATAATTTAAATGTTGTATTAATTAGTGAACTAATATATAACAAATTGTAATTGAATAAAATTAGTGTTGTGTAAATAGTCATAACATTTGGGTAGACAATCAACTTATAGATGTGATTAAATTAAGATAAAGGTGACAATTTTTATTTGTTACCTATTTGTTTAACTTGATGAAAATCAAATTGGAAATAAACTGCAATAAATATAACTAAATATTATGTTAATGTAAATTAAGGTAATAATTGAAGAATATAAATGTAATAAGCTATAAACCAATGTTGGATATATATACATAGAGTAATGAAGGATTGAATAAGAAGATTGAAATCGATTAAATCAATTTATTGGAATCTAATTATTGTTAATTGGATTTAATTACAGTTGAAATTGAACACTGTAATTAGTAAAATAATTAACATTGAATCGATATGTGAATTTGTTTTTAAAAAAATTGTTATAAATTTCTAGTTAATCAAAAATGATAAAATTGGTTTGTTATTAAATTTGAAATAATAAAAAGTGATTTAATCAATCTAATAATAATTTATTTAATTAACGTGAAAACAACCATTTTGGCAACTGTCTTAGACTTCGAAGAAACCAGTTTCATCGGATCCGTAATGGAGAATTATTGTAGGATTTCATGTTTTGTAGAGATCAGACTTATCGTTTGATCGTACGAACTCGAAACGCACAGAAATCAATTTAATTGAAATTAATTTGAAATAAGCTGGTTCTAAACCTAACTTCTTCATATGATGGAACTAGGACTTGAAATCTATTCCATCGAGTTTAAAAATATTGAAAACATCTATTTTGATATAGGGATGTCCTATTCTCGTTTCAGGGTCAGAAAGGGCATTACGGGTCGCGTAGTCGTTTCGACCGATCCAATTTGGTCCATTCTTTTCTAATTCTAATCTGCCTATATATAGGCCTTTATAAACCCTAATTGTTTCTTATTTCCCATTACTATACGTACAATTCTCTCTTGCTTCTCCTTCTTAAGGGCAGACAGACCAAAACCTAAATTCCTAATCCAAATCCAATTTCAAACTCAATTGCAAAATCAAACTCCTCCAAACTATATCAAATTTTATATTGATTCGAAGCTCTCAAGGAGCAACTCAAATCTACTGTTCGTTTTTCGATTCAAGTCACCATTTGGCTAGGAATCATCGATCATTCTCAACCGTTCATAGGCCACAACTTCGATTAACGATGGATCTTTCACTATGGGATGATTGGGAAGTACAGACTCGTAGAGGCCGTTGAGCAGGTCCTAGATCCAGTCTTTGTTCATCGTTTGTGTGATGGTCTGGATTTTATAATGTCAGTTGTTGGGCAATTAACTAATTTTAAATTATTGGAGTATAAATTTTATCAGTCAAATAAATGAATTTTCTGACATTTAAAAATCTGAATATATATATATATATATGTATGTATGTATGTATGTATGTATATTAAAACGATATAAATTTTAAATATATATTCTGGATATGATAAATAATATATATATATATATACTCCACCATTCAAATTAAGATAAAATATCCAAGCTTTATGATATTGATAATATATATGGGATATAAAGGTGTATATATGTGTATGTATGCCCAGATGAAGTGATATACACGTAAACAGGAAATAATGTGAGAATATATATCAAAATATGTGTAATGATAAAAAAATGCATAAGTATATGTATACATACATACATACATACATACATACATACATACATACATACATACATATATATATATACACACATATATATATATATAGTGAAGGTGATAAATACAAATATATATAAAAATAATGACAACAACATATATGAATAGATATATATGTTCATTATAGTACTGTATGTGTGAATATATGTATATATGTTATAAAAACAATGCTTATGGAAATAATAAGTATGTATAAATATATGTATAAGCATGTGTATATCTAAATATATAAAATAAAAGGTAAACATGGCAAGTAAAAAAGAATATTGTACACGCGTGTGTGTATGTATAAGTGTTTATGGTAAATAAATGTGCAAATGTGTATATAAATAAGTGTAAACATATGAATATATGATGAAAAATACATATATAAGTGTATGTGTGTGTGTGTGTATATATATATATATATATATATATATATATAAAGTATACATGTATGTGTACAAGGAGACAACATCATAAATGTATATCAGTTCATGTCATAAGAGAAATCAAAATCAGCTTTATATTCAATCAAGTCAAAACAAAATAAAATTAAGTCAAAAGGAAAAATCAGATCAAGTCATACAAAATCAAAAATTTTCATATGAAATCAAATCAACAAAAAAGGGAGAAGAAAAATGCAAAAGCATGTAAACTGGAATAGCTGCTTCTTCCCATTCTCTTCTACTTATATTATTTCCTTGTGCCGTCACCTTTAACATCCTCACAAACAAAAATACATAAAAATTATCAAAACAAAAGAAGAATGTTTCCATTAAAGTAATATATATATATATGTATGTGTGTGTGTGTGTATATATATATATATATATATATATATAAAAGTCAGTAAAGGCTTTAAGCAGGAAGAAGTTCACCCATCCCAGGATTGTGAGTAAATACAAACTTTTGCTTACTATAATTTTTGTATACACCTATATACCTTTGGATTTGTAGGAACTAATGTATTTTGTCAAATACACCTCAGTTAATTAGTTTTTATGCTGTGTATAAATGGGTAAAATCATGATTACATACTTGTGAACTCACAATGACAAGTTTAGCTTCTCTGTTCTTTGAAAGGAGGATATTTCGCCACCTTTAAAAATCAATATTCCTTTATTCATCAAATTTTAGACTATGGTTTCAACGGGAAACCTGTTTGATTTTGAGTGAAGTTTTTTTTAAATTTGTTTCATCAAGTATAATGAATCATAGAAGGAGGAAAATGGCAATTACAGTAGACAACCTTAAGGTGGACAAGATTCTAATATCATAACTTAAGTTTTCGGTTATATGGCTGCGTTCGCCTACGAAGATCAAAATTTTGAAAAGCATTTTGATGATTTTTAGTTATGTAAGTTGGGAGATAGAGGGAGTTGATCGATTTAGGGTGAAATGTCAATTTTCGATGGCGTGGGTGATTTCGTGTTAAGGGGTTCGGCGGGGAGGAGCATCAGTGGGTGGGAACTCACGAAAAATGTTACGGTGGTTTGTAGGACTGTGTGTTTGCTTGTCGAACTCGATTTAGGGTTTAAGATGTGTTTTTTTGACCTCTAGTTTCGAGTCAAATGGCAAAGTGGAGGAGATGAGGGAAGGCTGCGCACGTGGGGGAAACGGTGTAGGAGGAGGTGGCGAGTTTTTCGATGAAGTTTGACAGCGAATGGTGGTAGGAGTGGTCGGGGCGTGGTGATTGGATGAGAGTCTATTTTGTTCAAGCATTGGATCGAAGGTTGATTTTCGAGTGAGGTAGTTTCGTCGAGGCTCAAGTGGTTGGATGTGGCATGGTGGTCGTGAGAGACTAGCGTAAATGGTTGTAACAACCCTGGTTTTGGTGATTACTTGTACATTTTAAATGTTAACGGTGGTTATAACTTAATATTAAGAAATAAAAATAAATTGGAGATTTAAATTGCTTATTGGAAATAAACAATGAATTTTGGAAATAAAACGCGAAAAATAAAGTTTACAAACTTTATCTTGGTTTTTGTTAGATATGTGAGAGAAATATGATTTTATTTGGTGAAAATGCAATAATTCTTGTAATTATTGTCAAGTCTTTCTTTTATTGATTTTTCAAAGAAGTATTTGTTTTAATACGTGTTTGTTATAAATAAGAAGATGAAATTTGGTTTAAAAATAAGTTTTGGACAAAAAAATGATGTTAGAATAATTTATTGCATTTTATAATGCAAGAAAATAATTTTGTAAAATTTTTGATGTTGAAAATAACATTTTATGTAAACATTTATGTAAATTGTGTATTTATTTGAAAATAAGAGTTTTTTAATAAAAATATTTTTATAAAATTATCTTTTTATTAGTAGAAAAATGTTTTGTAAACGTGAAAATATGTTTATGTAATTAGAGTGTGTTGAAATCTTGTCAAAAATATGTTGTTTTGATTTGTTTACACAAGTGTATATATGTGATTTGGAGATAATTTGATTTTCTTGGTTCTAATGGGTTAATCCCATTTACAGTCTAAAACTAAGAAAGAGAAGCTTCTTCTACTCATTTTTGTACGTACAGTTTTATTACAGTAAACAAAAGAGAAAACTGGAAAAAGCTTCTTCCTCTTTTAAACCTACTAGTTAAAACCTCCAATTTCTTCAAATATTTGCTGGAAATAATCAAATTGAAAGCATTAAAAATAGGTAATTAATGAAACAACCAATTCTACTTCTTCAATTTCATATTTTTAAGAAATTTTTTTGTTTAAAGGTTTTATTCTTTTGCTGCATGTTGGGTTCTTTGTAAGTGTTAGGTTCTTGCAACTGAGTCGGAAACAAAGCTACCATTTTCTTAAGGTTTGCTGTACTAAATAGAAAAGGTGAGTATCAATCTCACAATATCTAGCTTATGCAATGCCAAAAATCGCAAATTGAAATAAAAAATTTGCTAAAAAATTTGTTTTTGAGCTACTTTGATTTTTTGTGTAAACTGTCTTGAGTTGCAACTTTGTGTAGTCATATCTCTCTATTCCAGCAACGAAATGCTGCCGGATTTTTTTTTTTTGCAAACCATGTTTTGTAGACTATGCATATTAAATTTCAGGTCATTTTGACCTATATAGCTTATAGAAATATGCTGCCGAACTTTGATTCAGAGTATGTTTTTTCCCTGATTTTTACATTGAAAACATCACCTGGGTTCAACTTTGAGACATCATTACTTTTTCATACTTTATCTAAATTACATGATTCTTGGTGCAGTTTAAAGTCCTATTGTTGATCTTTACGGCTGCTAAATTTTAGTTCATTTCGACCTATATAACATGTAGAAATATGCTGCCGAATTTTGATTCGAAGCATGTTTTTGCCCAGATTTTTACAGCGAAAACACTGCGTGGGTTCAAATTTGAGACGTCGTAAATATTTCATACTTTGTATAAATTGCATGATTATTGGTGAAGTTTAATGTCTTGTTGTTGATCTTTATGCATGATAAATTTTAGATCATTTCGACCTGTATAGCATATGGAAATATGCTGCCAAACTTAGATTCGAAGCACGTTTTTGCCCAGATTTTTACGATGAAAACACTACCTAGGTTCAATTTTGAAACATCATAACTTTCTCATACCTGTCTAAATAGTATAAATCGTTTTGCAGTTTAAATAATATAGTTTTAACTTTATGAGTGTTAAATTTCAGGTCATTCCGACATCTACAGCCTACAGAAACGTGCTGTTAAACTTCAAATTGCAGCATGATTTCTCCAACTGTTGACAGTGAAATCTGGCTGTCTCTCTCGTTTCTTGTCTGATTGTGTCCATTTTTTTTTTAAAGTAGAGTTGTTGAAATCTATGCCGGCAAAATTTTACGGATTTTAAACCTTTGCAACTAGGTGAAAATTATCTTGGAACTTTGAATCGGAGCTTGTTTTGCTCCAGTTGAACATTTGAATTGTTTTATGTGGATTTTTTTCAATTATATCTTTGATCGGCTTGTTCCTAAGATGAATGAGCCAATATTACCACTTATTCGTATTTTGGATTGGTGAGTTTTTAAGATTTTCGTATGACGATTTTATGAATAATTTCATTGAATTTTCGTTGATTTTTGTTGTTTCTTTGCACGTACTTTCTAAACCGTTTTCAGAAGATATTTTTTTTAGCATTCAAAATAGTATTTTAGAATATTTATAACTAATATAAAGCTATTAAAATTATTCATTATCTATAATAAAAGAATTTCAAAAGTTAATTTCCAAACGATTTCGAAAATAGTTTTAAAAGCTTGTTTTCTATAATGAATTATTTTCTATATAATAATACATGTTTTTGCACTTTTCGGACGTATGAGAAAGAGAACTAAAAGATTTAGTAAAACACATGATATGGGACATGTGAGATTACTTTTTCTGTTAATTTCGGACTTGTACGATCGAAACCTCTTGAGTATTATGTTTTGAGTCGATATTTAAAATTTATAATTCCTATTATAAGAATTATCCGAGTTAGCAAATATTAGCGAGTTGAGATGTTTGAGATCTCCTATTGTGGGAGTAATAATCGATGAGAACCACGTATATATGCTGTTTTACCCACCGATGATACGAGGCGAGTCTTGAAATGAGATTTCTCTTTTCGGGAATTATGGCTTGTGAGAAACCATTACGAGATTTATTTGCACTTGCCGATGATACAAGGCAAGATATATGAGTATTCTGATATTTCTAGGATTTGAGGTTTCATTTCTATGACGTGGAGTTTACAAGCGGTTAGTAAACCATTTAGTGCGAAAGTGCGGTATGGGACACACTTCAACACTTTTCGGGTCCCTTTCCGAGTGTTTGTGACACGTCCACGAGCATGCCAGTGCTAAAGACCATTGGGTCATCTGAGTTATGCGACTTCAGTCACCACGAGTTATGTGACTTTGGTCACCACGAGTATGACCTTTGGGTCCACGAGTTAGGTACCTAAATTATAAATAGCACTAGACAAGAGTTAGCAGGCACAGCATTGCTTCAGCTTTGCAATCAGGGATCTGGCCAATCCAGGGTTTTTTGAATTTTCTGATTTTTATACGGTTTCACCATTTTGTGATATTTTTGTTCCATCGGTAGCCTAGTGCAACATGAGATGTCATATAGGGTGATTACGTTTTTATGAGATTTGAACTCTACCTTGAGTTCCATGAGATTCATATTGAAATTTTGATGAGTTTTTCTTATAACTTTTGTAGGATTCCTTTTATTTGAGTTGAATGCCATTAATTATGAATTTATTATGTTGAATTAAACCTATTCATGCGACAACCCTTGTGAACATATAACATGCATTGAGATTATACTATACTTGTACCCTTCCTTTATAGTTAAAAAAAGAATTCCTTTATGCACTTACATTCCTATTATCTTATACTGATATCAAGTTCTAGCTAGCCTGGCCCGTGTATTCATTACTCGGGTCAGACTGAGTTGCATGTTAGGTAGTTGGACTCTTAGCTTGCTTTACCTTTTAGAATTCACCATCGACTTGGGATATGGCATTGTTTTTGTGTATTAGTCTTTCTGTTGGGAACTTATGATGTATATATTCTTTCATGGGGGAATGTATGTATATATTGTGGTTGTATACCACTAGTGACCTGTTGTATTACATTTGATGTATGTATTCATATGTATCGTTTCTGTTTTGCTGTTATGTGACTTTTAATTGATATAGTTATTATGTTTTGTTTCTGAATTGATCCTATAGCCGCCATGGTAGTGTATTAGGTAGGAATTAAGTATGTCGAATACTCAAGATGAAATGGCAAAAAAGAGAAGAATAAAATAAGTGCCAAAACCGACATGCTTAGCTCTTATCTAATGCAAGACTATGATGGTCACCCTTAACCAGCCCTATTCTTCGCATTAATAGACAAAATTACTTTGTAATGCTCTTTGTTAATGTGGGTCTTAGGGTGGGGCGTCACATCTTGGTATCAGAGCAAACTTCAAAAAAAAAATGATAAACACAGAACAAAACAAATATTACGGTACATTGAAGTGTAATACAAGTGCCACAAATCGCCAATCATCGTGTCCTTAACCTATTTGTTTCCTTGTGTTAGATATAAGTTGGAAATATGTTAAAGAATATATTTTTATTTCGTAGTATTCCATAATTGAATTAGTGATATCTTGTTTTATGAATAATCTTTATCGCGATTATTTTATTCTAGTTCTCGTCATACGGATGTTTGGCACACACTCGTATCGAAGGAGCTTGTTGGTACCGTTGGATGTTTCTTATCTTATTATTTCTTAAGGATTGCGAATTCTATTGAGGGGATCCGCAGTACTTGGCATGTTGTGCTTAATATTGAGGTTGTTCTTTGTAGATTTTCTTTATGTGCAAATCTGCACATTATCCATTACCTTGAGTTAATATGATTTTAGGGATGGATTAACTTGTTTGTTATCAAGTCCAATCCTATGTTCTGGAAGGATCTTATATTTTAGGCATTCATATTCGGCTGATTAGTTGTCTCTTGTTCTTTGGAATTTTGATGATAATTCCGAAGTATCTTTATTTGTTCTTGAGTATTGAGATGATAATGATATATCTCAAATCCCTTTTTTTTTATTTTGTTGATATATATGAGTCCGTTTCGGGTTTACTACCCAATTGGAAAATTGAGTTTTGTGATTGACCTCATTTCTGGTTCTTAGCCCGCTAGTCATCCATCCATGAGGATGTATACTAGGGTAATGTAAACTCTAGAAGCAATTGTTGAAGCGTGATGCTAAGCAATTCATTCATCCCAGTTTTCACTGTGGGGTGCCATGGTTATCTTTTTTGAGAAATCTAATGGAATTCTTAGGCTTTTCATCCATTTTCACAAGTTTAACAAGTTAACCATTAGAACGAGTATCTATTGCTTATGATTGATGACATATTCGATTTACCAAGTAGTGCTAGGAATTTTTTTTCCTCAGCTTAACCTTGCACCTATTTTCATCAGCTATGAGTTGCGAAGGATAACATCCCACTTACTACATTCCGCACTTGTATGGTTCTTGTAAGTAGCTCATCATACCGTTCAGTTTAGGAAACACTCTGCTTATTCATCCATCTTGTGAATCGAATATTCTAAGAATATCTCGATGAGTTCTTCTTGTATTCTTTGATATTGAGTATAAGGAACGATTTGAATTTTCAAATCTTTCAAATTGAAGCTATGTTTAAAGTGAAATTGGAGTTTTGTTTATTGAGATAACAAAGAATATTTTGTAGAGTACATATGAGGTATTTCTTTTTATAGAAAAGGATTTTTGTGCCAGGTTATCTATTGAGTGCTTTAAGAATTCTGGTCGATGCGTCTGATCAACGTTATCGATAGGAATTTCCTAAATGTTGTGATGAGACAGTCAGACACGGTAAATTAAGTTTTAATAAGTAAATTTTAGAAATAAGTAATATAGTGTGAGAATTAAATTTTATTTTGAATGTGTAATGCAGCCATTAAACCCTAGTGAGTGTTGGATGAGTGGCGATGCAGTTTTGATCAATAGGTCAACTTTGTAGCCAATCGATGAGGTCATTCACTATAAATCAATGGCGAGGCAATACTCTTGGATAATTTAAAATTTTGAAATTGAATATGCTAATTTTAAATTTTACCATTTTGTGAGCAAGTTTTGTTTTAAATTTTAGTTGTATTAAAAATTTGTTGGTATGTATTTGTAAAATTCTTTTGAAAACAAGTTTGAATTAATTATCAACTATAATTAGTTTTATATTGATGGAAATTTAAATTTTTGTGACAAAGTGCAAATGTGAATTTGAATTGTTTTGTTAAATGAACCATTTATGTAGTACAATCATTTTAATAGTGAGAATAAATTTAAAATTTATATATATATATATCCATAATTTAGTTTGATGGATAATCAGTAGTCATCTTTTGATAATAAAAGAGATTAGTCATCTCTTCCAAAATGGGTTTTCTTAGTTAATTACTTTAAAGTTAGATTTTGTAAAGTAATGAATTTTTTTCCAATAAATGAATTGTTTCTTTTTTGTTAATCACATAAAGTTGATCATATTTTGGTATGTTTTAGCTTTCCGGGGAAAATGAAGATCATTTAATAAATGATTTAGCAAAAAGCTTGTTTGAAAATATAATTTGAAATTAAACTGGTTTGGGAAAATTTAAAATTTAAATTATTTGAAAGATGAAATTTGGTTTGAAAAAGTGCTATGCTAAAACAACAATAACTTGAGATCTGTAATTCCAAATGAGTTCAAATTTTTTGCAAATAAAATAGCTTTCTAAAGGCTATAAATTCTTTTTTCCGACTTTGGAAGATTTTTCATTTTATTCTTTCTAAAATAGGTTTGAAAGTGAATAAACATTTATGTCTTATTATAGAATTTCTAAAATTTAGGCTGATAGTAAATTTGGTATGTCTTTCAAACGTGAATCCTAATTTGATGATCTTTATATCATTGGAAAGCTTAGACTTAGTAGAACAACTTTTATTTTATAAGAGTTCTCTGAGTTCGATGTTTTCCAGGTCAAAATTTGTTTTCCTTGCAATAGGTTAGAAATTGGAATTTACTTGTTTTCTTTGTAGTCATGTGTATTCTACCTATTTTGTGAGTGTAATTGAATTGATGCTTGGTATAAATATACGTTTCAAACTGAAATATATTTTTATAGAATTTAAGAGTGAAACTTTTTATTCACTTTAAATGAAGAATTGGAAAAAAATTGGATATTTAAACCATAAAATTAAATAGATCTGTTTAGTAAAATAGAAGTATAAAAATCCATTTCTTGTGTTTGCCTTGCCTTTATGCAATTATCTAACGATTTGCATTTATGCAGTTGTTTGAGTTTGGTGGCATTTAGAAAACTACCACCTCTCGTCGATTTTTCTTACCTCTACTATTGTCGATCTTTTATCTATGTGTCCCTTTCGTAGTGTCGTATAGAAGGTCATGTCGGTAATTATCTTGTTATTTGGAGTCCGGGATAAAGTTATTCTAAATCCCGACTTCATTCAGAAGATTCTAAGAAATCAATCTCACTCGATTGATCTTTTGTCAGCATTCTATCTGTTTTCTTGTTACGTAGGTAAGACACCTTCGAAATCATGATGTAGTGCTCGTAAAAATCCAATGGTCTGCTAATCCCAGTTATCACACTCAGGAAACCATAGAATTTATCGAGCAATCTTATCTTGGTTTTCCATCATCTTGTGTTGGGATATGGAATTTTAAACGCGAGCTTATTTATCTTCATTTGCTTGATGAAATAAATAGTGTTGAATACAACACTTCTCTAGAAATTGCGAGGACACAAAGTTTATAAGGGGGAAGTCTGTAACAACCCTGGTTTTGGTGATTACCTTTAAATATTAAATTATAACGGTGGTAATAACTTAATATTAAGAAATAAAAATAAATTGGAGATTTAAATTGTTTATTTGAAATAAACAATGGATTTTGAAAATAAAATGTGAAAATTAAAGTTTACATACTTTATCTTGGTTTTTGTAAGATATGTGAGTGAAATATGATTTTATTTAGCGAAAATGCAATAATTCTTTAATTATTGTCAAGTATTTCTTTTATTGATTTTTAAAAGAAGTATTTGTTTTAATATGTGCTTGTTATAAATAAAAATATGAAATTTGGCTTAAAATTAAGTTTTGGACATAAAAATGATGTTAGAATGATTTATTGCATTTTATTATGCAAGAAAATAATTTTGTAAAATTTCGATGTTGAAAATATTATTTTATGCAAATATTTGTGTAAACTGTGTATTTATTTGAAAATAAGAGTTTTTGTTAATAAAAATATTTTTATAACTAAATTATCTTCTTATTAGTTGTAAAATGTTTTGTAAACATGAAAATATGTTTGTGTAATTCCAGTTTGTTAAAATTTTGTAAAAAAAAAAATGTTGTTTTGACTTGTTTATACAAGTGTACATATGTGATTTAAAGATAATTTGATTTTCTTGGCTAATTAATTTTTTTTCTATTGGGTCAAGCAAATTTACAGTTCAAAACTAAGAAAAGAGAAGCTTCTCCTTCTCATTTTTGTACGTACAGTTTTATTATAGTAAACAAAAGAGAAAACTGGAAAAAGCTTCTTTCACTTTTAAACCTAATAGCTAAAACCTCAAATTTCTTCAAATATTTGCTGGAAATAATCAAATTGAAAGTGCTAAAAATAGATAATCACTGCAACAACCAATTCTACTTCTTCAATTTTAGATTTTTAAGAAATTTGTTTGTCTAAAACTTTTATTCTTTTGCTGCATGTTGGGTTCTTTGCAAGTTTTAAGTTCTTACAACTGAATCGAAAACAAAGCTTCCATCTTCTTAAGGTTTGCTCAACTAATTAGCAAAGGTGAGTATCCATCTCACAAATCTAGCTCATGCAATGCCAAAAATTGTAAATTGAAAATGTAACAACCCAAAATTTTTAATAAATATTTTTATTCATTTTATTTAAAAACTTTGGTGTTTAATTATTTAAAAATTTTAATTTTAAAAATTTCCTGAATTGGTTATAAATCATTTGCCCAGTTTTATTTAATATAAACAATTTCTGGAATTTTAGATTTTGGGTTAAATTTTGACTCTAATTGAAACTTTAAAATTTAAATTCTAACTTCCAATCTTTTATTTAAACTGTATATATTTACAACATTTGTTCCGTTTTTTTTCCATTTAATTTGGATATACTTTGTAAATTAAGTAATAAACAATGTTGTAAAAAGCAACTAATCTATACGTTTTATTGTATATGTTCTACATCCGTTTTCTTAGTTAAATAATAAACTAATCAAATGGATATGTAACAAATCAAATTCTTTTAAATTAAGTAATAAACAATGTTGTAAAAGAAGAAATTAATTTATACGTTTCTTTTATACATTTATATATATGTTTCTTATTTATTTCTCAGATGTTCATATATACGGTATGTTATTTATTGAACTATTTCGTTGGCATATATTTTATTAAATAAATAGGAAACAAATAAATTTACGGTACTTTACTTTGCTATTAATTTTGGGCATACGTTTCAATTTATTTCTTGCCTTTATAATACACATCCCTTTGATTACATACCTTAGCCATTCAAATCAATAGCCGTGCATTTCTAAAAGGAAAGAATTAAAACTCTAGCCGCCTATTTGCCTTGCAACTCATGTATAATATTTCATCTCATTCAACTTTTCCATTTGCATCTCTTCATTTAATAGGAACAAAATCCTTAAATTTCTCTAGTCGGTTCAATTATTTATTTCTCATCGTTAGTCCACTTAATCAACGTAAAACTTCTCTGTTAAATACAAACTCACGTACTAATTTCCTTGCTGCATCTCATTCGATCTTCATCTTCTCGTGTGAAGCTCTCTCTTGTAAGTCATGGCTGCATATTTTTTTAATTTTTCTTTTTCTTCTTTCTTTGTTTTTCTTTTATTTCTATTGTCTGCTCCACCAAGTGGTCGGCCTATTCACCTCTCATGACCGGCCTGGACTCCTCCACCACCACCAGTACGGCCTCCCCTCTGATGTGATAGATCTGGCCGAGAATTCAGGTGCAGTTCGCCATCTCAAAACCATAACATAGCCTAACCGATCCCCTATGTCTCCTCCACCATCAAGTGAAGCCGAAGCCACCACCGCCGCAGCCATCTCCTCTAGCCTGTGACCCCGCCTCTGACCTTAGCCGTGCCTCCATGGGACGATGGCCAGACTGTGACCGTGCCCATGCAACAGGCTGAGCCACCTTAGGCTTAGGTCCAAACCATAGAATCCAATTCCATTCACCACTTTGCCTGTTGAATATCACATCCTAAATTCTTCAACTTCCCACTGCCCTGCGTGCATTCCAGGTCTTAAATCTGATCATGGCCGAACCTTTGAGGTGTTGGTCGAGTGGTATGGTAGAGTGGTCGAGCCAGTATTGTTCAAGTCACTTGATTCCGCTTGTTTTTTCTAGTTTGCTTTATTCGAATTGTTGTATTCTTATGTGAATTAGCTTATACTAAGATTCGATCTATTTTTGTTTCAAGATTTTAATCTGGTTGTCACATCCTTTAAAATCTTATCGTGTCTTCTTGCGCTCTTCGATGTGTGGATATTGTTATTTTGAATCAAATCTCTAGCGTCGAAGAGGTGAGTATTCACGCTTGACATTCATACTTATAGAAATGTAAATTGATAGCAAGTGAATTTGTAGAATTGTTATATCATGTTATACCTGCCTGTGATATAAATTATAACACTTGTTATAAACTTGTGACAACATCCGTTATGTTATATGCTGTTATACTGTTTATTCATTTCTGTTTATCACACTGCAAGTTCCCTGTAGAGTAGAATCACTATGGGTTGAAATGATACATACCCAAACGTACTGTAGAATAAGGAAAAATCGTTATGGGCTGAAATGATAGGCCTGAGCGATTTTTATTTATTTTATTTAACTTGGGATTGTGGGTATGAAATGATAGAACCCGGATTTTTCTTTGTAAATTACGGATTGAAATGATATATTATCTGTATCACTTGACCTAGGTTAGAATATATTATATAGACCCGTGGTTATTGTATATATATTTTCTGGAAATTTTAAGTATTTTCAAAATTGTATATTATAATATTTTAGTTTAAATTGAATTAAAAATGATTTTTATAAAGTGTTAGTGGTTTTCTACAAGTTAAATATGTTAATAAATGAATGGTAAAGTTGAAATTTGTGATTTTGTTTAAAAGTAGAGTTTAAGTTAAGTAAATAAAATATAATTATTTGATATAAATTTGAATTTAAAGTGAATTAATAAGTGTTATTGAGTTTTCTATGAATTTAAATGGTTAGATAAATGTATGTTTAAAAGTGGAATTTGAGATATAACTTGACTTGGAAATGTGAAATTTCATTTAAAATAAAAGTTAAGAAAATAAAGTGGAAATGTGGTTTAATTTATGAAATGGTAAATTAAATGTAAGTGTAAAGTAAATGCAAAAGGAAAAAAATTGTACATTGACTTTTATAAGTGAAGCATTGAAAATTTTGATATTTATTTGTGAAATTTACTCTATAAAAATCATAAGTTAAAGGGTATTTAAATGAACATTTTTGAGTGGAAAAATATGTTTTTTATAAGTTAAATTGTTTAAAATTGATGTTTAATTGCTGTTGAAATTTTATTGAAATCTGAAAATTTAATTAACAGGACTTTGGAAATGCTATCATTTCTGAAGTTAACTTAAATCTGTTGTAAAGGATATTACAACACTTTGGTGTTGTAGTTGATGCAAATGACCTAAAGGCTAAAATTAACTAAGGGCTATTGCAGCACTTGGTAAGTGCTGTGGTGGCAGAACTAAAACTAAAACCTAAAATAAATAAAAGGGCGACAGTAGCACTTGTTAAGTGCTGCCGTTGGCTGAAATGTGATTTTTCTGAAAAAAGCTGAAATTCCAATGTTTGTAGTTCTACCGAATAAATGAACTCAGAAAAGGCTAAACTTTTGAGAATTGAGTATTTGATTTGTAAGTATAATAACTTCACTTTTAAATAGTTTAAAATAAATAATTTTGATTGAAATATAAACTATTTTGAAATTTATAACCACGGGTAATAATAAAGTTGGTGGTTAAAGAGACCGGGATCGGATATAGGCATACTCTCTGTCGATACCGAAACCACTTTAACAACCGTGCACGCGGTGAAGATTCCAGAGTGAAGTAGGATGGTGACGTTGTTCTGTTGAGGTATGTACGTGGACCCAACTCCCGTGAGTTGGCATAAGGTGGGTAAAACATGAGCGATTGACGGGTTAAGGAGATAGCACCTCTTATCGGACGCACTTCTTTGTATGCCATTCTATTTTATTATGATTGTTTGGTGCGCACCTTTGATTTTGGGAGTGTGGTTCGAGGTGGACGGTAGTAGCTGCTATGTGCTACCACCGGTCCGCATGCGCAATTGGTATATCTACCCTGGCATTGCCTAGTTGTGCCGTGTCACCTACCCTAGCGCGCCTTGTACGAGTTTGATTTGTGTCGTACCTATGGAGTATCCTCTGGTAGCCTTTCGATTAGGAAGTATTACGGTACTGTATAGACTATTGACACTATTATGTGTTAAGGGCTATATGGGTAACCCCTTAAAGCTATTTAAAAGTAAGTTTATTTTACTAATAGACACTATTACAGTAGCAAAATATTACTACATAGTAAATAGTTTAACGGATCCTTAGAGGATGGGCGATCCCAAGCATCCTTTAATTTACTTGTATATTTTATTACAGTTCACTTGAGTTGGTTTACATTGTATAAGTATGTATGTCCTGAATCAAGTGTTTATGTTTTATTTTACGCTTGGGTCAATCTGAGTATCAGTTAGACTTCATTCCTGGAGCTAGGACTGCTGGAGATCATCTTTATCGAGCTGCTACCTATTTCTCTATTCAGTCTTTTATCTTAGTCTATGTAATTGAGGCAAATGAATTTGGGATTTTCTGTGGTTTTTTCAAACTGTATTGTTTTAAGACTATGTAATTTGTACTTATTTTGAGACTATGTTGATAGTGGCTTCATGAACCACTATGGTATTTTATTTTCCGCTGCGAGTATTCTGATTTCTGTGTCTGTGATTCTGTGATTTGATTTCATTTGCTCCATTTCGTATTACAATTTATTGTTTTGAAGTATTCAAGTTTGACATGTTTTAATTTATTGTCGAATTTGAGTGGTGCAAAATAGCGGGTCGTTACAGTTGGTATTAGAGCATGGTTTTGTGGGCAAACCATAGTCCATGGAGCAAAAACTCATTAGAAATAGGGTTGAGATACCCTAGAATGAGTGAAGTCAATCTTAGAATCCTTTCTTTATGAGAGAACGTATTTTAAAGTGTAAAATGATTTTTAAAGCATTTTCAAAGAAGTATTTTGATATAAAACTTTCTTGTTTTAAATTCAATTTTTTCCGACTACTTCTTTTCCTTTCTTCACCTTATGTAATTAGGTCCTTTGTTGAATGCCTGTTCTAGTTGAACTTCGTCTTATCTAATCTATCTTGGTCTCTATTTTTTTCTTCTGTCCTTAAATTCATTATTGATTTCTCAAGATGAATCAAGGAAATTCTAGAGGTAGGGGACGTGGTGCTATCCCAGCTCCTGCACCCACTGCCTTAGTTACGTTCACTAAGTTTTGCAAGGAATATACCGAGCTTGGAGGCACCAAGTTCACAGGATTGGAAAGCATTATCGAAGCTCAACAGTGGTTGAGAGATTTGGAGATAATCTTCTCCGGGCTTGAGATCCTGAATGCCCAGCAGCGTCAGTTGACAGCTTGGCAATTGAAAGGAGTAGCTTTGGATTGATGGCTGTCTGTTACAGCTCACACCACCGAGGCTGACATTTCTTGGGCACAATTTAGGTATCTTATTCTGTTGTTCAAGTTTGGTTCAGTTTCCTCCCTTTTGAAATCTATCTTATATCTCTTATCATGCTTTAGGGATGCCTTTCTTGTGAAATGGATGCCCGAAGCAGGAAAGTCTCAGCTGTATCGGGAATTCATGGATTTGAAGGAAGGTGATATGTTCTTTTCTGAATATGAGAGGAAATTCAATGAGCTATCGAAGTATGGCCTTAATCTGATAGACCCTTCTCTCAAGAAAAATGAGAAGTTTATTGCTGGTGCACGTCCCGAGTACTATGATCGTCTCATAACCCACGTGCATTGTCCTTTCACCTCTCTGATGGACATGGCCATTAGATATGAGAATCCTATCTCTAAGGATCATCCATTTGCCCGGTTTGCCCCATCTCAGTCTTCTTCTGGTAGTTCCAAGAAGAGAAAGCCCCACTTTCAACATCGGCAGAGGAATCAGAATAGGACTCCAGGGTTGGGATCATATTCTTCATCTCAGAGGCAGCCTGTAGATCTATCTGCCATTACTTGCTACAGATGTGACCAGAAGGGACATTATGCTAATAGTTGTCCTATTTGGGTGCTGCTATTCCTCCTCCAGCTTAGTTGGTCAGGCATGACCTCTGCCACATTTGTCTACAGCCTGGACATTTCAAGAAGGACTGCCCTATTTAGAAGAAGGGCAAGGCATCAGGTATTTTTGCTGTTACTTCTGCATCTTCTCCAGCTCCACAGCCTGCTCCTGCTCCTAGTGATGACCAAGGTACACTTCAGGGTTCTTTCTCTCTATTTTATTTTCCTATGCGTGTTCTTTTTGGTACTGGAGCTTCTCATAGCTTTAACTCGGTTGATCTTTGTAATAAATTTGGGAATCTTCTTTCTCCCGAGTTTACTTCTGTGCCTCTATGTGTTTCAAACCCTATTGGTGGTCCTGCGAACCTTAGTAAGATTTGTAGGAATGTGAAACCCTTCCATAATAGTTATCGATTTTCTGGTGATTCTACGTTCTGGGTTTTAACGCATTTGATTTATTGCTTGGGGGTGATTTGTTGAATAGGCATGATGCCCATATCTCTTGTAGTTCTCGAACTGTTTCTCTTGAGGATGACTTCGGAAATTCTCTGAAGATTCAGTGTAATTTATCCCAGGATTTCGCTGGCAGCTTTATTTATTCCCTTGATGCTTCTCCTGGTGATATTCATTCGACCCCTGTAGTCAAACTCTATCCCTACTTATTTGGTGAAGTCACTTCTTTACCTCTTAAGTGGGAAATTGATTTTCGTATCGATCTTATTCCTAGAGCTCGACCTGTAGTTCTTCCTCCTAGAAGAATGGCACCTTATGTGAAGGTTGAGTTAAGGAATCAAATTGGAGACTTGTCCTCCAAACGTATGATTAGGCCTAGCCATTCTGAGTGGGGAGCAGTAGTGGTTTTCGTCACCAAGTCCGACGGTACACTTCAGGTGTGTGTTGATTATAGGGAGCTGAACAAGCTCACTATGAAAAACAGATATCCTATGCCCCGCATTAATGATATGTTTGATTAGCTCTATGGTGCTACTGTTTTCTCTCAGCTTGATCTTACCACAGGTTTTCACCAACTCAAAGTTGCTGAGGAGAGCATTCCCAAAACTGCTTTCCGAACTAAGAATGGATTTTATGAATGGTTAGTCATGCCCTTTGGTTTGACTAATGCTTCTGCTTTCTTTGTTGATTTGATGAATCGTGTCTTCCGCGATGTGCTTAATAAATTTGTTCTTGTCTTTGTTAATGATATCCTCGTCTTCTCCAAGACAAGAGATGAGCATGATTCGCATTTGAAATATGTTCTAGAGACTCTTCGAAATCATTAGTTGAAGGCTAAATTCTCTAAATGTCATTTCTGGAAAGATGAAGTCCGATTTCTCGGACATATTGTTTCTAGTAATGGAGTTTCTGTTGATCCAGTTAAGATCGCTGCGATCAAAGTAAGTTTTTGCCCTGCTCTTTGTCATCTATCTTTCCATCTGTTGTTGTCCTCATTCCTCCCTATTCTGTTACAAGATTGGGAAACTCCAAGGACTCCAACTAATAATCGCAGTTTTCTGGGCCTTGCCGGTTACTATTGGAGATTCACTGAGAACTTTGCTCGAATTTCTGCACCTCTCACTGCATTAACTCGAAAGAATGCTAAGTTTATATGGGATGATAAGTGGAAAGCGATATTCGAAGAGTTGAAGAATAGGCTTACTTCCACACCAGTGCTTACCGTTCCGAATGGAAATGAGGGATTAATGGTATACACGGATGCTTGTCGCGTGGGTTTAGAAGCCGTTCTAACACAAGAAGGGAAAGTGATCGCTTATGCTAGTCGCCAGTTGAAGAATCATGAGGCTAATTATGCTGCTCATGATTTAGAATTTCTTACTGTTGTCTTTGCTTTGAAGCTTTGGAGACATCATCTCTTGGGTGCTAAGTTTGACCTCTTCACGGACCATCAGTCTTTGAAGTATATCTCCACCCAGAAGGATTTGAATCAGCGTCAAGTTCGGTGGCTTGAGTTTCTTTCTTCTTACGATCTTGACATTAACTATACCCCTAGGAAAGCTAATGTTGTGGAGGATGCTTTAAGTAGAAAGAAAGTCTTGTTGTGTCAGCTTGTTGTTTCTTCTCCTCTTTTAGACCGTATCAAAGCCAAGCAGGATGAGGATGAGATACTGAGGCGTATGAAGGGAAGTGTCCGAAGCAGAGTTGGTGGTAGTAGTTCGGAGGGTAGTGGAGCTCAGATTGATGATAGAGGGATTTTAAGGATTAATAATCGGATTTGTGTCCCGAATGTTGATGGTTTGAGGCAGGAGTTACTTCGGGAGCATCATCGATCCAGACTTTCTATTCATCCTGGCGTGGCAAAGATGTATCAGGATTTGAAGAAGCTCTATTAGTGGAAGGGTATGAAGCGTGATGTCTCTATCTTTGTTAGTAGATGTGTAACTTGTTAGCAAGTCAAGGTAGATGATCAGAAGACCCATGGTTTTTTGCAGCCTCTTGAGATTCCCAATTGGAAGTGGAAGCAAGTTTCTATGGATTTCATCAATGGGTTACTAAGATCTAGGAGGGGAAATGAGAGCATCTGGGTTATTGTTGATAGACTTACCAAGTCTGCACATTTTATTCCGGTCAAGTCTACCCGTTCGGCTTCGAGCTTATCTGAGATTTACATGAGGGAGATTGTTCGACTTTATAGGGTTCCTCTTAGTATTGTTTGTGATCGTGATCCTATCTTTACTAGTCAGTTTTGGAAGGCTTTTCAAGAATCCTTGGGTACTCGTCTGAATCTGAGCACTGCTTACCGCCCGCAGACAGACGGTTAAATGGAAAGGGTGAAACATATTCTAGAGGATCTTCTTCGTGCTTGTATTCTTGATTATGGGGGATCTTGGGAAGATCATCTCCATCTAGTTGAATTCACCTATAACAATGGTTATCAGGCTAGTCTTAAGATGTCTCCATTTGCTGCTCTTTACGGGCGACCTTGTAGATCTCCATCTTGCTGGATTGAATCCGGTAATCGTTTGGTTCTTGGTCCTGGGATGATTTTGGAAGCTTTGGAGAAAGTTGAGGAGATTAAGAGGAGGTTAAGGATTTCTCAGGATAGGCAGAAGAAGTACGTTGATCATCGTAGAAGGATTTTGGAGTTTGCAGTGGGTGATTTTGTTTTCCTTAAGGCCTCTCCCTTAAGGAATGTGATACGGTTTGGGCGTAGAGGGAAGCTTGCTCCTAGGTTCATCGTTCCTTTCCGCATCCTGGAACGGATTGGGTCTCTTGCTTATCGTCTAGATTTGCCCGAGAAATTCGTTGGAGTACATGATGTATTCCACGTATACTTTCGTCGTTGTCCGCATGATCCATCTCTTATTATTCAGCCTTCTGCTCTTGATAGTTTGGATATTAAGCCTAATCTGACTATTGAGAGGAAGCCACTTCATGTCGTCGATCGAGGTATGAAACAGCTAAGAAGGAAATCTGTCAACCTGGTCAAAGTGCAGTGGAGCACTGATGAATGAGATTGCCCCTGGGAGACGGAGGAGAGCATATGTGCTTCGAATCCGGAATGGTTTGTTTCAGGTACTTTTGCTCTACTATCTTATCTTCCTTTGTTTTCCCTTCTTTTTTTTCTTATCGAGGACGAAAAGTTTTGAGTGAGGGTGAGTGTGACAACCCAAAATTTTTAATAAATATTTTTATTCATTTTATTTAAAAACTTTGGTGTTTAATTATTTAAAAATTTGAATTTTAGAAATTTCCTGAATTGGTTATAAATCATTTGCCCAATTTTATTTAATATAAACAATTTCTGGAATTTTAGATTTTGGGTTAAATTTTGACTCTAATTGAAACTTTAAAATTTAAATTCTAACTTCCAAACTTTTATTTAAACTGTATATATTTACAACATTTGTTCCTTTTTTCCATTTAATTTGGATATACTTTGTAAATTAAGTAATAAACACTGTTGTAAAAAGCAACTAATCTATACGTTTTATTATATTTGTTCTACATCTGTTTTCTTAGTTAAGTAATAAACAATTCAAATGGATATTTAACAAATCAAATTCTTTTAAATTAAGTAACAAACAATATTGTAAAAAAAGCAATTAATTTATACGTTTCTTTTATACGTTTCTATATCCATTTCTTATTTATTTCTCTGATGTTCATATATACGATATGTTATTTATTGAATTGTTTCGTTGACATATTTTTATAAATAAATAGGAAACAAATAAATTTAAGATACGTTACTTTACTATTAATTTTGGGCATATGTTTCAATTTATTTCTTGCCTTTATAATAAACACCCCTTTGATTACATACCTTAGCCATTCAAATCAATAGCCGTGCATTTCTAAAAGGAAAGAATTAAAACCCTAGCCGCATATTTACCTTTTAGTTCATGTATAATATTTCATCTCATTCCACTTTGCCATTTGCATCTCTTCATTTAATTGGAATAAAATCCTTAAATTTCTCTAGCCGTTTCAATTATTATTTTCCTGCCGTTCTTCCACTTAATCAACGTAAAACTTCTCTGTTAAATACAAACTCACGTACTAATTTCCTTGTCGAATCTCATTTGATCTTCATCTTCTCGTGTGAAGCTCTCTCTTGTAAGTCATGGCTGCATATTTTTTTTCTTTTTCTTCTTTCTTTGTTTTCCTTTTATTTCTATTGTCTGCTCCACCAAGTGGTCGGCCTATTCACCTGTCATGACCGGCCTGGACTCCTCCACCACCACCAGTACGGCCTCCCCTCTGATGTGATAGTTCTGGCCGAGAATTCAGGTGCAGTTCACCATCTCAAAACCATAACATAGCCTAACCGATCCCCTATGTCTCCTCCACCATCAAGTGAAGCCGAAGCCACCACCGCCGCAGCCATCTCCTCTAGCCAGTGACCCCGCCTCTGACCTTAGCCATGCCTCCATGGGACGATGGCCAGACTATGACCGAGCCCATGCAACAGGCCGAGCCACCTTATGCTTAGGTCCAAACCATAGAATCCAATTCCATTCACCACTTTGCCTGTTGAATATCACATCCTAAATTCTTCAACTTCCCGCTGCCCTGCGTGCATTCCAGGTCTTAAATCTGATCATGGCCGAGCCTTTGAGGTGTTGATTGAGTGGTCTGGTGGAGTGGTCGAGCCACTATTGTTCAAGTCATTTGATTCCACTTGTTTTTTCTAGTTTTCTTTATTCGAATTGTCGTATTCTTATGTGAACTAGCTTATACTTAGATTCGAATTATTTTTCTTTCAAGATTTAAATCTAGTTGTCACATCCTCTAAAATCTTATCGTGCCTTCTTGCGCTCTTCGGTGTGTGGATATTGTTATTTTGAATTGAATCTCTATCGTCGAAGAGGTGAGTATTCACGCTTGACATTCATACTTATAGAATTGTAAATTGGTAGCAAGTGAATTTGTAGAATTGTTATATCATGTTATATCTGCCTGTGATATAAATTATAAACCCTATTATAGACTTGTCTTATCATCCTTTATGTTATATGCTGTTAAAATGTTTATTCATTTCTGTTGATCAGACTGCAAGTTCCCTGTAGAGTACAATCACTATGGGTTGAAATGATACATACCCGAACGGACTTTAGAATAAGGAAAAATCGTTATGGAATGAAATGATAGGCCTGAGCGATTTTTATTTATTTTATTTAACTTGGGATTGCGGGTTTGACATGATAAAACCCGGATTATTCTTTGTAAATTACGGATTGAAATGATATATTATCCGTATCACTTGACCTAGGTTAGAAAATAATATATAGACCTATGGTTGTTGTATATTTTTTTTTTGGAAATTTTAAGTATTTTCAAAATTGTATTTATAATATTTTAATTTAAATTTAATAAAAAATGATTTTTATAAAGTGTTAGTGATTTTATACAAGTTAAATATGTTAATAAATGAATGGTTAAGTTGAAATTTGAAGTATAAATTTATTTTGAAATTTGTGATTTTGTTTAAAAATAGAGTTTAAGTTAAGTAAATAAAATATAATTATTTGATATAAATTTGAATTCAAAGTGAATTAATAAGTGCTATTGAGTTTTCTATGAATTTAAATGGTTAGATAAATGTATGTTTAAAAGTGGAATTCGAGATATAACTTGACTTGGAAATGTGAAATTTGGTTTAAAATAAAAGTTAAGAAAATAAAATGGAAATGTGGTTTAATTTATGAAATGGAAAATTAAATTAAAGTGTAAAGTAAACGCAAAAGAAAAAATAATTGTACATTGACTTTTATAAGTGAAGCATTGAAAAATTTGATATTGATTGGTGAAATTTTCTCTATAAAAATCATAAGTTAAAGGGTATTTAATGAACATTTTTGAGTGGAAAATATGATTTTTATAAGTTAAACTGGTTAAAATTGAAGTTTAATTGTTGATGAAATTTTATTGAAATCTGAAAATTTAATTAACAACACTTTGGAAATGCTATCATTTCTGAAGTTAACTTAAATCTGTTGTAAAGGATATTACAACACTTTGTAAGTGCCGTAGTTGATGCAAATGAACTAAGGGCTAAAATTAACTAAGGGCTATTGCAGCACTTGGTAAGTGCTGTGGTGGCAGAACTAAAACTAAAACCTGAAATAAATAAAAGGGCCACAATAGCACTTGTTAAGTGCTGCAGTTGGCTGAAATGAGATTTTTCCGAAAAAAGCTGAAATTCCAATGTTTGTAGTTCTACCGAATAAATGAACTCAGAAAAGGCTAAACTTTTGAGAATTGAATATTTGATTTGTAAGTACAATAACTTCACTTTTAGATAGTTTAAAATGAATTATTTTGATTGAAATATAGACTATTTTGTAGTTTATAACCATGGGTAATAATAACGTTGGTAGCTAAAGAGACCGGGATCGGATATGGGAATACTCTCTGTCGATATCGAAATCACTTTAACAACCGTGCATGCGGTGGAGATTCCAGAATGAAGTATGATGGTGATATCGTTCTATTGAGGTATGTACGTGAACCCAACTCCCGTGAGTAGGCATAAGGTGGCTAAAACAGGAGCGATTGACGGGCTAAGGAGGTAGCACCTCTTATCGGATGCACTTCTTCGTATGCCATTCTATTTCCTTGTGATTGTTTGGTGCGCACCTTTGATTTTAGGAGTGTGGTTCAAGGTGGGCGGTGGTAGCTGCTATGCGCTACCACCGGTCCAAATGCGTAATTGGTATATCTACCCTAGCATTGCCTAGTAGTGCCATGTCACCTACCCAAGCGCGCCTTGTACGAGTTTGATTTGTATCGTATCTATGGAGTATCCTCTGGTAGCCTCCCGATCAGGAGGTATTACGGTACTGTATAGACTATTGGCACTATTATGTGTTAAGGGCTATATGGGTAACCCCTTAATGCTATTTAAAAGTAAGTTTATTTTACTAATAGACACTATTATAGTAGCGAAATATTACAACATAGTTAATAGTTTAACGGATCCTTAGAGGATGGGCGGCCCCAGGCATCCTTTAATTTACTTGTATATTTTATTACAGTTCACTTGAGTTGGTTTACATTGTATAAATATGTATGTCTTGACTCGAGTGTGTATGTTTTATTTTACACTTGGGTCAGCCTGATTATCATTTTGGACTTCATTCATGGAGCTAGGACTACTGGAGATCATCTTTATCGAGCTGCTACCAATTCCTCTATTCAGTCTTTTATCTCATTCTATGTAATTAAGACAAATGAATTTGGGATTTTCTATGGTTCTTTCAAACTATAGTGGTTTTAAGACTATGTAATTTGTACTTATTTTGAGACTATGTTGATGGTGGCTTCATGAACCACTATGATATTTTATTTTCCGCTGCGAGTATTCTGATTTCTGTGTCTGTGATTCTGTGATTTGATTTCATTTGCTCCAATTCTTATTACAATCTATTGTTTTGAACTGTTCAAGTTTGACATGTTTTAATTTATTGTCGAATTTGAATGCTGCAAGATAGTAGGTCGTTATAGAAATTAAAAATTTGTTAGAAAAATCGTTTTTGAACTATTTTGATTTTTCTGTGTAAACTATCTTGAGTTGCAACTTTGTGCAGTCATATCTCTCTATTCCAGCTATGAAATGCTACCGGATTTTTGTGTTTTGTAGACCATTTTCTTTAGATTATGATGTTAAATTTCAGGTCATTTCGACCTATATTGCTTATAGAAATATGCTGCCGAACTTTGATTCAGAGCATGTTTTTGCCAGATTTTTACATTGAAACACTACCTGGGTTCAACTTGAGATATCATAACTTTTTCGTACTTTGTCTAAATTGAATGATTCTTGGTGTAATTTAAAGTCCTATTGTTGATCTTTATGCTTGTTAAATTTAAGGTCATTTAGACCTATAACATATAGAAATATGCTGTCGAACTTTGATTCAAAGCATGTTTTTGCCCAGATTTTTACAGTGAAAACACTGCCTGGTTCAACTTTGAGACATCATAACTATTTCATACTCTATCTACGTTGCATGATTTTTGATGCAGCTTAAAATCTCGTTGTTGATCTTTATGCTTGTTAAATTTTAGTCATTTCGAACTATATAGCATATAGAAATATGCTGCCGATCTTTGATACGAAGCATGTTTTAGTCCAGATTTTTACAGTGAAAGCACTGTCTGGATTCAACTTTGAAACATCATAACTTTCTCATACCTTGTCTAAATAGTATAATTCCTTTTGTAGTTTAATCATAATTATTGAACTTTATGAATGTTAAATTTCAGGTCATTCCAACCGTTGTAGCCTATAGAAACGTGCTGTCAAACTTTGAATTGCAACATGATTTGCTCCAGCTGTTGACAGTGAAATCTGGCTGCAAGTCCAACTTTGAGAGATCATATCTCTCTCATTTCTCGTCTGATTGTATCTATTCTTTTTTGTTTAAAGTAGAGTTGTAGAAATCAATGCCTGCAAAATTTGATGGCCTTTAAACCTTTGGAATTGGTTGAAAATCATCTTGGAACTTTGAATCGGAGCTTGTTTTGCTCCAGTTGAACATTTGAATTATTTTATATGGATTTTTTTCAATGATATTTTTGATCGGCTTTATCCTAAGATGAAAGAGCCAATATTACCACTCATCCATATTTTGGATTGGTGAGTTTTTAAGGGATTTTCGTATGACGATTTTATAAATAATTTCATTGAATTTTTGTTGATTTTTGTTGTTTCTTCGCACGTACTTTCTAAACAGTTTTTTTAGTTTTCAAAATAATATTTTACAATATTTATAACTAATATAAAGCTATTGAAATTATTCATTAACTATAATAAAAGAATTTCAAAAGTTATTTTCCAAATGATTTCGTAAATAGTTTTAAAAGCTTGTTTTCTATAATAAATTATTTTCTATATAATAATATATGTTTTTGCACTTTTCAGATGTATGAGAAAGAGAATTAAACATTTAGTAAAGCGCGTGGTATGGGACACGTGAGTTTACTTTTTCGGTTAATTCTGGACTTGTATGATCGAAACCTCTTGAGTATTGAATTTTGAGTCGATATTTGAGATTTATAATTCCTATTATAGGAGTAATAATCGATGAGAACCACTTATAGATGTTGTTTTAACCACCGATGAGATGAGGTGAGTCTTGAAATGAGATTTCTCTTTTCAGGAATTATGGTTTGTGAGAAACTATTATGAGATTTATTTGCACTTGCCGATGATACGAGGCAAGGTATATGAGTATTCTGAGATTTCTGAGATTTGAGGTTTTATTTTTCATGATGTGGAGTTAACTAGCGGTTAGTAAACCGTTTAGTGCGAACGTGCGGTATGGGACGCACGTTAACACTTTTCGGGTTCCTTTTCGAGAGTTTATGACACATCCACGAGCATGCCAGTGCTATAGACATTTGGGTCATCTGAGTTACGTGACTTCAATAACCACGAGTTATGTGACTTTGGTCACCACGAGTATGACATTCGGGTCCACGAGTTAGGTACCTAAATTATAAATAGCACTAGACAAGAGTTAGCAAGTGGAACATCGCTTTAGCTCTCCAATCAGGGATCTGGACAATCTTGGGTTTTATGAGTTTTGTACGGTTTCACCATTTTGTGATATGTTTGTTATATTGATAGCCTAGTGCTGCCTGAGATGTTATATAGGGTGATTTCATTTTTTTGAGATTGGAACTCTATCTTAAGTTCCATGAGATTCATATTGGAATTTTGATGAGTTTTTCTTGTAACATTTTTAGGATTCCTTGCATTTGAGTTGAATGCCATTAAGTATGGATTTCTTATGTTGAATTAAACCTATTCATGCGACAACCCTTGGTGAACATATAACATGCATTGAGATTGTACTATACTTGTACCCTTCCTTTATAGTTAAAGGAAGAATTCCCTTATGCACTTATATTCCTCTTATCTTATACTAATATCTAGTTCTAGCTAGCCTGACCCGTGTATTTATTACTTGGGTCAGATCGAGTTGCAGGTTGGGTCATTGGAATCTTAGCTTGTTTTACCTTTTGGACTTCACCATCGACTTGGTATATAGCATAGTTTTTGTGTAGTAGTCTTTCTGTGGGAACTTGTGATGTATATATTCTTTTGTGGGGAATGTATGTATATATTTTGGTTGTATACCACAAGTGACATGTTGTATTACATTTGATTTATATATTCATATGTATCGTTTCTGTGTTGCTATTCTATGACTTTTAATTGATATAGTTATAATTTTTGTTTCTGAATTGATCTTATAGCCACCATAGTAATGTATAGGTAGGAATTAAGTGTGTCGAATACTTGAGATGAAATGAAAAAAAAAAGAATAAAATAAGTGTCAAAAATGACATACTTAGCTCTTATCTATTGCAAGAGTATGATGGTTGCCCTTAACCAGCCCTATTCTCCACATTAGCAGACAGAATTTCTATGTAATTCCCTTGGTTAATGTGGGTCTCGGGGTGGGGCGTCACCATGGTCAACGGTGTGGCAGAGCGACCGGGGAGGGTATGCACGGATACATGTGCGTGTACGTTTATTTGCTTCCAAATGAATAAACAAGAGAGGGAGGGGAAAAAAGCCATAAAAAGGGAAGAAAGGAAGAAGGGCCGGGTTGGGCCAAAGGGAAAGTAAGTAGGAAAAGAAAAGGAAGGGAAAAAGAAAGGCAGAAAAAAAGAGAAAGGGGGAGAGAAATGGCATTTTCATATATAATAATTTTTATTCTCTTTTATATTTTTACTAAAATCTATTGTTAATTTAAATCCGCGGTTTTAAGTCCAATGGTATTTTAAAATTTAATGGGTAATTAATTATATTATTATTATTTGACTTTTAAATTTTTGGAAATGTACAAAGTTATATATTAAATAGTGTGTTTAATTTTAATTAACTAGAAATAAAATGTTATATAATTTCTCAATATTTAATTAATTTGGGATTAAAACATAATGGGCTTTAGTTTTTTAGAGTTATAAAATCCTAATGTGAAATTGTTTGATATAGTTTTAGATCCTTAATTTGGTTAACGATCTATATATCTTGGCTTAATTCTACTGGAGATTTGATTCAATTATTCTTGCCTGTGCCATCTAGTGGTTAGACAAGTTAAAAAGTAGATTAAAATGATGATAGTTTTATTTGGAATAAATGTCTGTAATAAAGTTCCCATATGTGTACATAGTCATATTAATCATAAATTATTTATTTCAAATAATTTACTTTTTTAAATTATTGCTTGGGTTTGAAGAGACCGAGATCGGATATCAGGGTTATCCGAAACCATTTCGATCTGGAAATCATTACGAACCTTTGCGGTTTTGATTATAGAGCTAATATACTGAAATTGAATTAATTTAACAAGTTTAACTATTTGAAATAAGTGAATGCACTTAGACATTATTAGAAAATCGATGGATTTTTGCAGAACCGTTTGGTTACAATCTGATAAAAACTCGTCGATTCGTACAAGTTACCTTGGTTTCAAAATATTTTTATAATTGGAGTATTTCAAATTAAGTTGGTTTTACTCACGCTGGTTTCCAACTTGACGTGGATGTTATTTTATTGTAATTCTCGGGTTAGACCGAGTATTACAGATTTGCAGGTTAGGACACTTTTGGAGCTCAGGAGATGAGCTAGATGGCAGAGACGTATTGACCATATTGTGCTGTGTATTATAGACTGTATAGCATTTAGGGACATGTTACTATATTTGTCCAATTTTTTGTACTCGTATATCTTGTATGTGTATTAACAGTTACAGTCTTTCTTTGTATAAAATGTTGTTATTGTATATTATATTTTGTTCCGCTACGTTTTTGAGATTCTGAGCCGTTGTTCTATTTTCTTCTTCTTTCTTTTTCTTCTTAACCCTAACAGCCTGGTATTTTCGATAGTCGATTGCTCGGCACTCTATACAGTGGACGCATTAGTGTCGATTTTTGAAGGTTTAAAATCGCCCGGCCATTATAGTTCGAAGGTATGGAGTTCACTAGGAATGCCTTGGAAGGCATGACGACGAAGATGTGCTAGGGGAATGGCTAGTGGCACGCTCAGACCTAGGGAGGCGGCTCGGCTAGCCAAGCACAGTGGCGTGCTCTGATGAGTTGTTCATCGTCTGTGGAAGTGGCATTCTTGCGTGAGAGAACGGCGGCTAGTCGAGCATAGGTCTATCGTGATTTGGGGAAGCTAGGGTTTTCGCTATGTTCACTAACATGTAAGTATATATGCGTTTATAAATTTACTATTTTATTCATTTTATTATATCATATAAATTTTAATCCTTATATCTTTTGCATACATGCTCAGATTCACGTACAGTTTGTTTCATTAGGTTTGTATTGAAATTCCAGACATTATGGAATTGGTTTGGATGAATTCTGAGATTGTTCAAATTGGGGCCTTATTTTGGATTTCAAATCAATTTGAAATTAAATGTGAGTGTTTTAATCCACCCACAATTACTAAATTATCTTATGTTAGTTAAATTAAATTTATGATGTGATCTGGTATTGATTAGTTGATGTTTGGTATATTTAAATTTTCATTCTAGTTAAATTTGACTTTTATTGCATTTAATCTTCGTTTAATTTTACATGGAATTTAATTATCAATTTAATGCCTCTTAATTATAAATAGTTATCTATTGATGTTTATTGGTTGATTTCGATGATGATTGGGATGGATATTTGATTTTTGATATTGGATGATTGGATGTTATATTTTATACTATTATAACACTGCAAGTTCCTTATGGTTTGAAATGATACATACCCGAACGATCATATGTAGAATAGGGGAAAATCATTATGGGTTGAAATGATAAACCCAAGCGATTTTCATTGAAATAAATTTTGGGATTGTGGGTTGAAATAATATATACCCACAAAATATAAATTATTTGCGGATTGAAATGATAAATATCTATATCACTTGACCATAGGTAGAAAATTATATATGGATACCGGATTGGTTAAATTAAATGATTTTAAATCATTAATCTTTGAGTCCAGTTAAACGATATTTTGAAATAGAATTTGACTGATATAAATTGAATAGTATTAACTATATATTTAAAGGGCTTTGTAACAACTCATAATTTTCGATGACTTAAATTGTTAATTTAATAAAATACATATTACGAATATATCCCTTCTAGTATATATGGAATATTTAAACCTCTCTTATCAAATCCTTTGATTACATAAAATCATTTTAAACTCAAAATAATTTGAAATTATTTCATTTTTCACTTAGGAAACTATTTCCAATCATTTCATTTAAGTCTTAACAATTATTTCTTAATTCAAAACTCATAACTTTGATTGAGTTAAAACCATGTTATCTAAGATGTTAATCCAAAATCAATAAATATTAAGTTAGCAAAATCTTTATAAATCATTTAATTCTATTCAATGTCAATTCTTATATTCATAAATACTATGGGCGGAATAATGGTGAAATCAAATTTAAAATTCCATGAATAGTACGAGTTCCCTCTTCGGGCTTTAACACCAAGTACGAGAAGATCAAATCCATAAAATCCAAACTATTTAAATCTGAAAAATATTTTTCTTTATTCTTTTAAAATTTCGATCTGAGTAAATCAGATTCACTATCTCATCCATCAGTCCAGTCCGGATAGCCAGGAAGAACAGGAAACTGGTTTTCCAAACCCAAGCATAGGCACTATCTCTCTGATACCCATAAGGCGGTCAAGTAATTTGATCGACTCTAAATCGTTAAAACATTTCAATCATCTCATAAATCCTTCCAATTTCCTTTAAAACACTATATTAATCATTTAAAAATATTTATAAAACAATTGGAAAAGAATTGTGAAGTTTAAAAATATATTTCAAAAGTTATAGAAAAGTGCCACGGAAAGTGCTTTTTGAGTTATATTGATCAAAACGATTTTTTATTATTTGAAAATTCATTTTTATTACTCAAATCACTTTCAAAACATTTTAAAAGACTTATAAGATTTATTTCACATTTTTAACGATTTTAAAACATCATTTTCATAGAAATCCAGTTTTGGATTTCGTACTTCAAAATCGGGATTTTTTCAAATATTGTTTTACTCATATTTCAAATATTGCTTATCGAAATCTCGATTTTCCTTCTTCATTGGAAAACAATGAATGTAATAGCTCAAAAAATTCTTATCTTGAAGAATGTCGAGCTATATTCCATCTTTTACACTTGTTTGACTTTCATGGCATGAAATCGCGAACTATCGATACGCGATATGCTTATTTTTAACTAAATTTTCCATTTCTTTTCAAACTTCACCAAAATACTTCCAAATGTCTATAAAAAATTTGAAATACATTTTAAACCATTTTTAAGAGTTTTAATAATTCCATATACACCATTTCATTAATTCAAGGAAAGTGATTTCCTTTTGTTTATCGACGTATAAATTCGTGACTTACATATAATTTCAACATTCATATGAAAACAACCAAACTTGATGATCAAAGCATATTAAACATCCATTTGCGAACATCATATCATCATCCAATATATTGTATAATAGTTTAGGAGTTCTCACCATTATTGCTTCATAACGTTGCTAACCGGATAATAGCTCCATTATGATAGCATGAAAGATATTGAAATTGGTCCTCAGACCCTTGAGAAGGCTCGACCAAGTCTCAAAGAGGAAGGCCAAAATTATGGGAGAGAAGTGGTAGGGCTTCGACATTAAATTCACAAACTAGACCCGAAAATAGGTCATCTTCACTCTGATTTTTGACCATCTTACTCTAAAAATTTGAAAAAGTTGTTTCAATTTCTTTTGTCTTTAATTTGTAAAAAAGAAAATCTTGGTTCCAATTTTTTTTAAGGAATTTATGATCAAAAGAAGATAGGGTATTCTCGAATTCATAAAAACAAAGCCTAAAAATGCACATTAAAAGTGGTATTTTGACATTGTTAGACTCAAAACTAGCAGAAGTGCTGAACATTAAATTTGTAGCCACTAGAATTTCATATGGTTTGAAAAAAAGAATTACTTCATTTAGATACGTTTTGGAGGAGTTATACTCGAATGAAAAGGAGGTATTTTCGGCCATTAAAACTGGGTTCGAAAATGCTTTGAATAAAATGGAGTATTGAGCATAGCTATATTTAAAATGGAAAAAAGTGGTCAACTAAAAAGTTGTAGCCATTGGAATTCTGAATGGTTTTAAAAAAAGAATTTCCTCATTTTAATCTGATATGAGGAAGTTAGGATAGAGTGAAGAAGGTGAAAAAATGTGATGAGAGGGTCGGCTATTTATAGCCAATGGAAGAGTGTAAAAGAATCCATACACACATCATCTGTAACGACCCGAAATTTCACTCTTTGATTTGTGAATATTTAA
Source organism: Allium cepa (assembly GCA_030765085.1). NCBI lineage: Eukaryota > Viridiplantae > Streptophyta > Magnoliopsida > Asparagales > Amaryllidaceae > Allium > Allium cepa. The sequence continues at coordinate 307,754,110 of CM060944.1, read as the reverse complement.
TTGATTATAAATATTAAATAAATGATTTTATAACGAAAATAAAACTCTTTTTAATAATAAACAATTACGGTGAAATATTTTTCAAAATTGGTTTGCAAAAATATATAGTTCAATGAAAAATAGAAAAAGTGATTGGAAATTGTTTCTCAAATTTTCGACATTTCATCATATAGAAGTTGTTTGAAATATTGTGTACACATTTGCGTGTATATATTCAAATAGTTGAAATGTTATAAATATAGATTAGTAATTTAATTAGGGTTAAGTGTAATTAATTAAGTTAAGAAAATGATGATTTGACACTTTGACAATTATAATAAAGAAATAAAAGAAAATGTCACATCAGGGGATATGAATTGACATATTGGTAACTTGAGTACAATTTGCAATAAATGGATGTTGGAGCATGGGAAAATGGGAGGGGAGACATGATAATTTCGAATTTAAGGGAAGGAACAAGGCTTGGTGAGGTGGAGCAAAGGGAGTGGAGGATAAAGTACAAGGTCGTTTTTGTAATTCACCTTGTAATTTTATAAATACCATTTTTCATAATTTTTATTTCATTCCTCATTCTCATCTTCATTTTTCAAAAATTTCTAAGGCTTTTAACAAACTTCAATGGCTTTCAAAATAAATTTTCATGTTTTAAGATTTCAAATATTAACTTTTAAATGTTTTAAAAACTTGTTTATTGGTTCCTTCTTTTTCATTTAAATTTCTTCCATTTTACCCAAGATGGTTTCGGCCATAACTTCTTATAAATATTCCAAAACTAGATTTTATTTTTTAAACCATGTATATTTCCAGTGGCTACAATTGTTAATTTACCATCTTTTCTTATTTCAAGCGTAGATGCTCCAAAATTTCATTTTTTTGCAGGAGTGTTTTGAACCTAGATTTTGATGTTCGAAAATACCCCTTACTGTTTTGGCTATAACTTTCTTAAAATTTAACATTTTTGAGTAATTCCTTTTTTTTAAAAGATAGAGGAAAGAATAATACAAAACTCTCTTTTGGCCACTTTTCCAAAATTCGAGCAGAAATGGTCCAAAAGTCAAGTGCAAATAACCATTTTTCAAGAAGAATTTGTGGTTTTCAAAGCTTTTCGAGTGCTAAAGTATTTCAAGTTTTCAAAAACTTTGGTGAGTAGAATTATAAACTTTTTGAGAAGAATTTACCTATATATATGTGTTTTGGTCATGTGGTTATATATATATATGTATATATGTATATATTTGTGTGTATATATATATATATCTGTGTGTGTGTGTATAATTGTTTGGTTTGAGTTGTGGTATTGTTTGGATATGTCGGTTATAAAAAGGATATGATTGTTAGTTATGTTTGGTGATGATATGATTTGGTATAGTTGAACTTGGATATGTCATATTGTTAATCTTGTCTTGAAGCTAAAGCAAGTTAGCATGTAAACTAGTTAGTAAATTGAAATTACGGGTATCCATAACGATAGTCGCTGTGGATGTAGTTTGCTTAAAATTTCAATTTTCGCAAAGTTTGAGTTTTATACTTCAAATTGCTTTGTGAATATTTTATAAACTAAATAATAATGTTTTTAAAAGTTAATTAAGGATTTATAATTAATTGTTAATTAATTAGCTTTTAGTAATTGATAATTAATTAAATGTTAACAAGGTTTATTAACTTTAATTAAATAAAGATTAGTTCTTAATTATTTATCTTTTAAAGTTAAGATTTATTTTAACTAATTATTAATTAAGTTAATTAAGTATGGGTTAAGTGAATTATCTATACTTAATTAATCATTAATTAAATATAGGATTAATTGTTAACCAAGGGTTTAATTATTTGATTAAAAATTAGTTTATAATAAATTATTTATTAAAAGTTTAATTTATCGTTTAAGTGAAACTAAATATTATTTAATTAATTAATTATGATTAATTAACATTTAATTATTAATAAAGGTTTAATTAATTATTTAATAATTAATAAAGGATTGGTTTAGGTTTAATTAATAGTTAATTACTGTTTAACTATTTAATTAAACTAAGTTAAGATTCAATTAAAATTAATTATCATTAAAATAAGGATTTAATTATTTTTAAAAGGGTTTAAAAGTTTTAAATCCTCTGGCTTTCAAAGCTAGTACTTCTTTTTCAAAAATGGTTTTAAATACAAGGGTTTCAAGTGTCGATGCCATTAAGAAACCATATAATTGTGAATGAGTTATCATGTAGATTGTTTGATTATTTGGACATATGTTAGCAGAATAAATCCTCATTCTACTATAAATTGATTGAATTGTTTGAACATCTATTTAGCAGGACAAATCACCATCCTGCTATTATATTATTTGGACATGTATATGCTAGTTAGCTTATATTGACATGTACTCCCTGGTTTGGATATGAGTTGTATTTACATGTCGACATATGTAAATAACTGTTAAGTGAATTGGAATTCATATTGAAATAAAATGGTAACTTAAGTTACCACCATTGGGATTGCTAAGCTCTTTTTAAAATTATAAAGTATGGTGTTGAATTAACTACAATTCTTTAATCAATTTTGGGGTTTAAGATTTATAAATGATTTTTTAAGTTATATTATTATTTCATAAAGATATTTATAAATAATAACTTGTTTATTAAAATGGTTTTTACCGAGTAAAAGGTTTATTTAAAGCGATCTAAAAGGATAAGTTGCAAAGGACATTTTGTAAAAAATCAAAAAAATAGATTAATCAAAGGAGTTTTATATAGGAAATTTTTTAAAACAATTTAGAGGTTTGTAAATTGACTTATAGACTTATAAAAGTGTTTTATAAATTGATTTTGGAAATTTATAAAGGTACTTAAATGAGAAGGAAGCTTTTAAAAGGGAACTTTTTATAAAGGATAAGTGGATCAGTTTATAGTAAGTAATGTTCTCAAAAAGGAATTTAAAAGGAGGAATTTTCCAAATATTTTGATAACATACATATAACCCTAAGATAAGTATAAATATTTTCCAAGTATAAAAAAGATGTAATGGGTTTGGCAATAGTGTTTTGAAAAAAATCGTTTGATCAAGTTTTGCAAAGTGTTTTTAATTAATGAAAGACTAATTAGTAAAGGCTTAGTGGATCCTATATGGAATCAAATCAATGTTGAATGATTGTTTATTTGATCGTTAAATAATCAACTATCAAATATGGACCAAAATATAACTTTAGAGATATCTAGGACAAAAATGTGAGTTATATGGTACAGTCATCTTCGATGATGTTGTACTGTGTGTATAAATCTCATTTTGTTCTCCTAGGACAAATGAAAGGGTGATCCGTCCAATTAAACGGTTAGAGTGTGATCCCTGCTCCTATGTATTGTCTGATTATTTTCAAAAGAACTGGGGTTAAGTTTACCGAACCTATCGGATGTTGTTTCGAAATGACCAGATCAGATAAGTATAAATTATCCAAAAACCACTTCGATCCAACTCAAGCATTTCGAACCGAAGACATCTGGAAGAGTATGGAATCGAAGATGGAGTTTTGAAGTGCAAGGGCTACTTGCTATTAATCCTGAGGGTGATTCCAAAATGGATGTAGTAGAGGTAGTGAAATCGGTTTCATTTAGACCCAGAACGAACTTGTATGGATGATTGTTAGCACTGCATTGCTGCTTGGAGGGGAGTGTTAGCATTCCAAGATGGTTGCTACATAAAAAGGTAATTGCAGCCTTAAGCCTCATCAACTGGGAAAATGACTAAAGCATGGACATGCAACAGGGTTATGTGGATCACTCCCATTAGGATATGATCATCCCAATATCTAGTGTCGATATCTCTATGTATGATTCGAGAGCCATTATGGTTGTTTGATTGCAACCAAGGGGTGATCATATTTGGCTATATCCAGTAAGGGGTAGGGCCAGTCTTGAGTAGCATAGGTGCAATGCGTTGTGACCTTAAGTACATTTTATCTAGAGGAGTTCGAATTCGGTGGGTAGACCCTTACCCTTTCATAGTTGGAATCCGTTCTCCAATAAGTGCCTTCGTACTTGATTGTATACCTATTATGCTGGAATTCAATGATATAATAATTTCGGTTATGATTAATATGTATTTGTACTTTAGACATTATCATAATACCACTTGACTATCTATAAATATGTTTTGGTTATGATAAGGTTAAAACCCATCCGTATTTATGTGCGGTGTGGTATTTCGAGATACCTTTGATTTTAAAAAGGATTTTAAACACAATAATTCAGTTGTTTGAATTTACTCACATCAGACCCATGTCTAACTCGGAGTTTTATTTTCTTTCCCTAAAACTCTTAATGCTCAAATTTTTACGAGCAGCCAAGTAGTACAGGTTTCCTACGGATGCATTTTGGAGGAGCTTGGAGTATGAGGCTTCATTGATAGTTAGTTATTATTTTGTTTCCACTGTATTATATGTATTTTATATCAGTTATGTAAGGACATGTTGTTATACTGTCCTGTCTTAGAAATTGTTTTAGTATGACTTTGATGTATCATTTTTGAAATGGCTTTGTAAAGTACTATATTGATTAATATATATTATTCCGTTGCATTGTGAGATTCTTTGATGTTTAGCTTTGTCTATCTTCTATCGCCATTCTTTCCCCTAACAATTTGTCTTTTCGACACATAGTTGTTAGGCACATGAATACCGTGGATGTATTAGTGTCGACTTCTAGGGTTCGAAAAGATAGGTCGTTACATGTGGTATCAAAGCGCAAGGTTAAGCTAGAACCTTGGCTTTGGTGGAGTAACTCATTAAGAGATAAGGTAATGGAATGCCTTATTATGAGTTTGAGTGTATTACATAAGAGCGCGTATTTGTTAGTGATATAAAAAATTCGTATTAGGTTGATTTATCGGTTAAGTGGCTTATGAATTCTGGTCGATACGGAAGGTACACCCATATCGATAGGGGTTCCTAAACACTTGAACTAGGTAAATCAACCTAGCATTGTTTTGGAAATTGAGTAAGTGAAATAATTTTACCCTAAAATATATTTTATATATAAAAGGATGTTTTCAAAAATAGTATGGTATTTTTGAGGTATTTTTGCTACGAGATAATAGTATTTTATTATTATCATGTAGGGTTTTTTTATTCATTCTCATCCCATTTGAACATTGACTATTATTTGTGTGCACAGGTAGCTTTCCCTTTTTAAGATTTGGGTTGGGTAAGTAGAAATAGGGATAACATTGAAATGAACACCTTGTGAATTAAGTTTCACAATTTGACTAAAAGGCATATGATGTGAATGCGGGGTAAAATTGGATTAAAAGTGTCGTAAAAAAAGGTTAGGATATTTGGAAATAAATATTAGGAAATGGATTAATAAGAATGTGTCTTTTTAATTAAAAAAGAATGTAGGTCGAAAACTTGAGAACCTAAATCCTGATGCTTTGGAAAATGATTTTTCAATATTTTGAGAAATAATAATAGTATTTGAAAGCAATTTTTTTTAAAAATATGAAACTTTGAGAGTGAAATTTTAGTACGAAGTGTTTTCTTTAGATTAGTCAGGGGGAAGGAGTTGTGATTGTTTTGTGATGATCGGAATAATCTTTTAAGTGACGACCGGATATTTTCCTAGGCGAACTTTGCGGCGCGCTTAGTAAATTATTCTCTTTATCATTTTACAATCGAAACGAGTTCAAACCCGAAAGAACACAAAGTAAGTTGATGATAAAGGTTTTGTGGGAAAAATGTGAAGTGTTGTTTCAGATATGAGATTTTGAAATAGAAGAAAAAATTTAAGCTAATTGGTTGGTGTCTCGAAAATAACTAAAAATTGGGGAAGATATGTATTCGGATGGTAAACATTTCTCTTGAGTATTACCCTTCTTGGTAAGGAAATGCATGATACTGTTTGATAGCACCCAGTTCCTTAGTATCCTTTTGGAGTTATTCGGGCATATTGATATATATGTATAATTTAGAATATAGCGTATCATTTCAAAAAGTTTTTGAAATAAAAGCCAGCTATTTGGTCTTGAGTTTTCTTAGGCAGATAAATTCAAAATGGAATAGTGGGATCAAATAGAGGTATATACTCTTAGGATATAATGGAGCATTATCCAAGTTGAAACTAAGAGTTGTTCATGAAATGTTTTCATAAATAATTTAGTGAAATAGAATTGGTACTAAGGATAACCGATATGGTAAGTGTATAGGGTGGACATGATCAATTCTCCTTTCCTTTGAGTTTTGATCTAAGGTTCGAGCATATGACTTTAAGGTATTTGCACCTTTCCGAATAAAGATTTATTACTCGATTTTTGACGATGAGCATTTTATGAGGATTTTTGATTTGGGGCCAAAGTTTCTATCATAGTTACAACTATGTTAGGATAACAAAGGTTCCAAAACAAGGAGCCTGATTGCGGTCCGCACTAGAGAATCGGGTAAGCGATACCATTTCGAAAGTGAAGTTATGTGTTTGAGTAGTGATCGAATCATATTTTTATATATGAAGGATCTATGAACATCATACGAGCAGATATATAGTGTTAAGCATTTGTTGGTTTAGGTTGAGGTGTAATTTTTGGGACCAAATTCTTTTAAGAGTGTAACGACCTGGAATTTCACTTCTTTGATTTGCAAATATTTAATTAATTTTAAATATTCAAATAAATGGTTTTATATCTCTTTTTAATAATAAATAATGATGATGAAATAGTTTTCAAAATTTGTCTATAAAATATAGTTCAATGAAAAATAGATAATGTGACCGAAACTGTTTTCTGAATTTTCGACATTTCATCGTATAAAAGTTGTTTGAAATGTTGTGTACACATTTGCGTGTGTATATATATTCAATTTTTTTACTAATATAAACATATTTTAGTAACTTAATTAGGGTTAAGTGTAATTAATTAAGTTAAGAAAATGATGATGTGACACTTTGGCAACTATAATAAAGAAATAAAAGAAAATGTCACAACGAAGGGACATGAATTGACATATTGGCAATTTGAGTTAAATTTGTGATAGATGGATGTTGGAGCATTGGAAAATAGGAGGGAGAAATGATAACTTCGAATTTAATGGAGGGAACAAGGCTTGGTGAGGTGGGGCAAGGGAAGTGGAGGGCAATGTACAAGGTCATTTTGGTAATTCACCTTGTTAACATTTTATAAAAATAATTTTTCATAATTTTTATTTCATTTCTTATTATCGTATTCATTTTTCAAAACTTCCTAAGGCATTTAACAAACTTTAATGGATACCAATATAACATTTCATGTTCTAAGATTTCAAAATTTTACTTTTAAATGTTTTAAAAACTTGTTTAAAGGTTCCTTCTTTTCCATTTAAATTTCTTCCATTTTACCCGAAATGGTTTCTACCGTAAGTTCTTATAAAGTACCCCTAAAAATATTTTATTTCTTAAAAGCCATGTATATTTCCAGTGGCTACAACCTTTTATTTTACCACTTTCTCATACTTCGAGCGTAGATGCTCTAAAAATTCGTTTTCTTTGTAAGGGTGTTTTTGAACCAAGATTTTGATGTTCGAAATTTCCCCTCACTGTTTTGGCCGTAATTTTCTCAAAATTAAAGGCCTTGTTTGGTTTCGTTTTGTGTTTTGTGTTTTGTGTTTTCAACATACACTACAAAATACAAGAAATTGTGGGACTTTTTTTTACAATTCTTAGCCGTCGCGACAAAGGACGGAAAATGAAGGAGATGAATTTTTTTTTCCATCCTTTTGTTATGTCTCAAAACATAAAAAATCAAATAAACTTGTTTTCTATTTTCTATGTTAGTTTCATTTTTCAAAATTGTGTGTTTTTTCAATCATACATAATAAATGCGAATTTTTGTTTAGAAGAAAACACAATACTAAAAATAAAAAACCAAATGGGGCCAAATATTTTTGGCTAATTCATTTTTTTAAATGATAGAAGAAATAATAATATAAAACTTTACTTTTGACTACTTTTCCAAAATATGAGAAGAAAGGTCCAAAAGTCGAGTGCAAAACGACCCAATTTCGAGAAGAATTTATGGCTTTCAAAGCTTTCCAAGCGCTAAAGTATTTAAAGTTTTCAAAACCTTTGGTGAGTAAACTTATTAACTTTTTAGGAACAATTTAACTATATATATGTGTGTGTGTGTGTGTGTGCGTGTGTGTGTGTGTATGTGTAATTGTTTGGTTTGAATTGTGGTATTGTTTAGATATGTTGGTTATAAAAAGGTTATGATTGTTGATTATGTTTGGTGATGATATGATTTGGTATAGTTGAACTTGGATATGTCATATGTGTTAATCCTATCTTGAAGCTAAAGCAAGTTAGCATGTAAACTAGTTAGTAAAGTGAAATTAAGGGTATCCATAACGATAATCGCCATGGATGCAGTTTGCCTAAATTTCGATTTTTGCGAAGTTTGGGTTTTATACTTCAAATTGTTTTGTGAATATTTTGTAACTAAATACTAACGTTTTTAAAATATAATTAAGGATTTAATAATTAGGTTTAAGTAATTATAATTAATTAAATGTTAACAGGTTTTATTAACTTTAATTAAATAAAGATTAGTTCTTAATTACTTATGTTTTAAAGTTAAGATTTATTTTAATTAATTATTAATTAACTTAATTAAGTATGGGTTAGGTGAATTATTTATATTTAATTTATCACTAATTAAATATAGGATTAATTACTAATCAAGCGTTTAATTTTTTTATTAAAGATTCAATTTATGATCAATTATTTATTAAAGATTACATTTGTTGTTTAAGTTTCATTAAATATTATTTAATTAATTAATTGAGATTAGTTAATATTTAATAATTAATGAAGGTTTAATTAATTATCTAATAATTAATAATGGATTAATTTGGGTTTACTTAGTTGTTAGTTAATGTTTAACTATTTAATTAAATTAAGTTAAGATTCAATCTATATTAATTATGATTTAAATAAAGATTTAATTATTTTTAAAAGGGCTTAAAAGTTTTAAATCCTTTGGTTTTCAAAAGTAAAATTGGTCAAAGGTACTTCTTTTTCAAAGATGGTTTTGAATACAGGGGAGTTCCGATACCACTAAGAAACCACATAACCGTTAATGAGTTATAATATAGATTGTTTGATTGTTTGGACATATGTTAGCGGAATAGATCACCATTATGCTATAAATTGAATGAATTGTTAGGACATCTACTTAGCAGGACAAATCACTGTCCTGCTATTATGTTATTTGGACATGTATATGCTGGTTAGCTTATATTGACATGTTACTCCCTGTTTTGTATATGAGTTGTATTTGCATACATGTTGACCTATGTAAATAACTGTTAAGTCAATTGGAATTAAAATTGAAATAAAATGGTAATTTAAATTACTACCATTGGGATTGCTAAGCTCTTTTTAAAATTATAAAGTATGATGTTGGATTAACTTCAATTCTTTAATCAATTTTGGGGTTTAAGATTTATAAATGATTTTTCAAGTTATATTATTAGTTTATAAAAGTATTTATAAATAATAAATTGTTTATAAAAATGGGTTTTAGTAAGTAAAAGGTTTATTTTAAGTGATTTAAAAAGATGAGTTGCAATGGATATTTTGTAAATAATTATTCTTAAAAAAGGATTAATCGAAGGAGTTTTAAATAGGAAATGTTTTATAAACGATTAGAGGTTTGTAAATTGACTTATAGACTTATAAAATTGTTTTAAAATTGATTTTCGAAATTTATAAAGGTACTTAAATGAGAAGGGAGCTTTTAAAAAGGAACATTTTATAAAGGATAAGTGGATCGGTTTATAGTACGTAATGTTTTCAAAAAGGAATATAAAAGGAGGAATTTTCCAAATATTTTAATAATATACCTATACCCCTAAGATAAGTATAGATGTTTCCCAACTGTAAAAGAGATGTAAATGGTTTGGGAATAGTTGTCTGAAAACGATCTTTTGATCATGTTTTGCAAAAGTTTTTTAATTAATGAATGAATAAAGGCTTATAGGATTACATATGAAATCAAATCAATGTAGAACGAATTTTTATTTGTTAGTTAAATAACCGACTGTCAAATATGGACAAAAATATAACTCCAGAAAATCAAGGAGGAACATGTAAGTTATATGGCAAAGTCATCTTCGATGATGTTGTACTATGTGTATAAATCTCGTTTTGTTTTTTCTAGGACAAATGATTGGGAGATACGTCCATTAAAATGGTTAGGGAGTGGTCCGACCTATTATGTTTTATTTGATTATTTTCAAAAGAACTGAAGTTGAGTTTGCCTGAACTGTCGATTGTTGTTTCGAAGAGACCGGGATCGAATAAGTATAAATTATCCAAAAACCACTTCGGCCCAACTCAAGAATTTCGAACTGGAGACATATAAAAGAGTATGGCATCAAAGAAGGAGTTTTGGAGCACAAGGGCTACTTGCTACTTATCCTGAGGGTGGCTACAAAATGGATGTAGTAAAGGTAGTGCCTTTGATTTCGTTCAGACCCAGAACAAACTTGTACGGATGAATGCTAGCACTACATTGCTGCTTGGAGGGCAATGTTAGCATTCCAAGATGGTTGCTATATAAAAAGGTAATCGTAACCTCAAGCCTCATCAACCGAGATAATGACTAAATGAGGGACATGTAGCAGGGCTATGTGGGTCACTCTCATCAGGTTATGATCATCCCAAGATCTAGTATCGATATCTCTATGTATGCTTTAGAGCCCATTATGGTTGTTTGATCGCAACCATAGGGTGATTATATTCGGCGATATCCAAAAAGGATTAGGGCCGGTCCTGAGAAGTAGAGGTGGAATGCATTGTGACCTCCCGTACATTTTATCTAAAGGTGTACGGATTTGGTGGATAGACCCTTACCCTTTCATAGTTGGAATTCATTCTCCAATAAGTGCCTTCGGACTTGATTGTATACCTATTATGCCCAAATTTAATAATGCAATAGTTTTGGCTATGATTAATATGTATTTGTAGCTTTAACATTATCATAATACCACTAGATATTCTATAAAAATATTTTGATTATCGTAAGGTAAAAACCCCTCTGTGTTCATGTGCGACGTGGTCTTACTAGATAACTTTGATTTTAAAAAGGATTTTAAACATAATAATTTAGTTGTTGATTTTACTAACACTAGACTCATATCTGATCTAGAGTTTTATTTTCTTTCCCTAAAACTCTTTGGTGCTAAAAATTTTACGAGCAGAAAAATAGTTTATGTTTCCTACAAATGCATTTTGGAGGAGCTTGGAGCAGGAAGCTTCACCAATGGTTAGTTATTATTTTGTTTCTGCTGTATTATATGTATCTTGTATCAATTATGTAAGGACAGGCTGTTATAACTGTCCTAGGTTAGGAATTACTTTAGTATGACTCTGTTGTATCATTTTTGAAATGACTTTGAAAAGTACTATGTTGATTAATAAATATTATTCCATTGCGCTGTGAGATTATGTGATAGTTTAGCTTCTTCTATCTTCTATCTGCTTTCTTTACCCAAACAATCCGTACTTTTGGCACTTAGTTGTTCGGCACGTGAATATCGTGGATGTATTAGTGTTGAATTCTAGGGTTCGAAATGTCGGGCCATTACATCATCACTTCATGGCTTCTCTAATACACCTTCATCCTCCCTAAGCACGACCATTTTCACCCCTCAATGTGCCCATCACTTCCATCCACTTCATGTATGCATAAATTGACTTATGTAGGCATAAGGAGGAAGCTTACATAAAATATCTTTGATTTTTGTATTATGTATGTATTTTTAAGTGTATAAGTACGCATGTATGTATACATATGTTCATGTGCATGTTAGTGGATACATTTGTATGTTACATAGGCGTATATGGCATATAAACAACGTTGTATTGATCCCGAACAACTTTTGTTCGATAAACCGTTGCCAAGCGAAGAACCGATTCTCGGTCATATTTTCACTTATACTTTAACGTACATATATTTGTAAACAAAATTCTAAATAAATTTCTAATCATTATTAATAAATTAAAATGATCAGATTTCATTAATAAAGCCATATAAATTAATAATAAAAATTATTTACGATAATTGCTATTATACCGATAAAGCGATGTTGATTTTTTCTTATATTTTCAAATCAAATATATCTCTTTATAAAATTATTATAAATGATTTATTATCACTTTATAGCTATTAAAATGAATTATAAGATTTAAAATAATTATTAAATCATTAAATCTCAATTTAAATTAAAGAAATCAATTATCTTATTTAAGGGCATTACTAACAATGTCAAAAACACATTTTATTTTCAAAAACAATTCAATTGATTTTATTTTATATTCTTGTTTAATTATAAAATTAAGTGTATGCGTCCAGCTCTGTACACGATGTTTTACGATTATAGAGCTGTTTATCTATAAAAAAGTTTTCCGCTATTTTATCGATTTACATTTCGAGGAAAATATTTTTTGCAGATACTTGTTAAAAATAAAATTACTATTAATTATTATCACTCAAAACAATATTATTTTTATAATCAAACTTTTATTTTAAAAATAAATATAATTTAACAAATCGATAAATTTGTGGGCCGTTACATGCTTCTCCCTATAAAAAAAATTCGTCCTCGAAATTACCCAAAACAAAAACCCAAAAGTTTTGACCAAAATATTCATTTTTAACTTACGTTCATATGATGTATATAGATCACTCATACACAATATCTGATTCGTTCTTCTACTCGAATTCACAACTTTACTTTCAAACTAGCATTGATTCTCCGATCCTTTAATGGGGACTCTGACCAGGCTTTCTGATCAGAACTTTAGGTTTCCTTGCGTAGCTCTAAAATATGACAGATAACTCAAGTATCCAACCATGAACCCTCATCAATGTTCATCATCAAGAACCGAGAGATAAATCCTTTTTCGGACCGATGTAAAACACCTTAAAGTTTCACACTCGAATCTTAGGTTAAATCATGCAACCAAATAAACCATATACTTCATATGTATTTAATAATCTTTCAAAAAATTTATGAAATCATTTCATAAAAATTTCATACTTTATTTAAATTTTTATATAGATACTTCTTTATACATAACCATTTTACATTTTTATTTCCATATATTTCTACTTAAGAAAAAATTTCTTTTAAAAAGATAAATATCCTTTTTTCACTATAATAAATTTGTAAACATATCTTAATGGTTTCTGAAAAACCTATTTTCAAAATAATTCATTAAATTAATGAACTACCATAAACTTCCTTTAGCTAATATCAAATGTGAAAACATTCTTCACTTAGTTGAAACTTACTTAATGAATTTAACACTCCTTTATTAGTTAAAACTTCCTTTATATATATTCTCTTTACTTATACCAGTTTTAATACTTAAAAGTATTTATATACTTATTCAAATTTTTGAACTATATTCAAAATTTACTCAACAAGTTTTACTTACTTTAAAATATAGTCGAAGAGAATAAAACAACAACTACCAAAACGTTATTATAATGAACTTCTCTTTTTATAACATGTTAATTATTATATTTCTATCCTTTTATAAAAGACTTCTATACTTGTTACTATCTTTAAAATCCCATTATTTAAAAATCTAAATATACCCATAAGATTTCTTCCAAAGTGTCATTCAAGGGTTAAAAAACAAATGTTGTTAAAATATCATTTACTAAAAACCAAAATCCATTCATTATTAACTTTAAATATTTATTTTAAAGATCAAAGCATACCCATGCTTATCAATTAAGATAATGTACTCTGATAAAAATCAACAACCATTAATTTGTCAATTAATGATTCACATTATCCATTTTAACTTTAGAAAATTATATTAATTGAGAAACTAAAAAATGATACCAAGGAACTGGGTACTACCAATAGTATCGCATATTTCCTTAACAAGAAGGGTAATACTTAAAATAAGAGTTTACCATCCGAACACATCTCCTGCCCATTTTTAGTTACTTTTGAACCACTCAAACCAATTAATCATAAGATTGTTTTCCATTTTCAAAATCCCTTTTTAGAAACCCTTTTCCAAAAATCTTTTGTAATTCCTTTCTAAAATACTGGAATTTAAATACTAAAAAATTCCATTATAAGTCATGTTTTATAAATCACATAAAATCAATTTTATAAAACATATTCATAAGATTTATATATCTTAAATAAATTCCTTTAAACTAAATTGTGAAACTTAATTCACGAGGTGTTCGTACTTAAACTTTTAAATTAGACAATTGATCGGTCAATGATAATAACTAAGTATTATCCTTTCCTTTATCACATAACTATATTATTTGAAAAACATTTTGTTATTCAAAACATAATCCTAGGTAAAATTTTCTCATTTACCAATATTCAAAATCAAAATCATTTGTATATAATACTAACAAATACGCGCTCATATATAATACTATCAAACTCATTCTAGGGTGTTACTAAAGCTATCTCTAATGAGTTACCATCCTAGGGTATTACAAACCCTATCTCCGACGAGACTTTTACCCTATCAAATCCAATGTTCTTGCTTAACCTTGCGCTCTGATATCAAATGTGAGGGATCGTTTCTTTGGCTCTCATAAATCGACACTAATACATCCTTGATATTAATGTGCCGTAAATCCAAGTGCTGGAGAAGCGGATTCTCAAGGGTAAGAAAGAAAAATAAAAGTAGAACAAAATCTCACATGAATGGAATAACGTATATTATTTCAATATAAAATCTTTACAACCGATATTAAATTGCATTTATCAGAGTAAAACATTTACAATATAAATTTATGTTCTTACAATGCGGAAAATATTACACAAATGTGATGGAAACAGATAAAATCTTCATTAAATCTTCTGCCTCCATGCTTCAAGCTCCATCCAAATTTCATCTAACTAAACCTTACTATTAGGAAGCCTAGGAAAATTAGGGCACCCAGAGTTTAAGGAAAAGGAAAATAAACTCCAGGTCAGCAATGGGATTGGTGTGAGAACTCAAAATATGCGTTTTGAAAACAAAAGGTATCTCATAAGACCACGTCGTGCATAAACACGGAATGAGTTTTTACCTTATCATAATCATATCTTTTCTACATAAAAATAAGGGATCTTATTTTTAATGACATTCCCCTGAAAATATTTACAAGTAAACTCATTAATCTTATTCGAAATTGTTACATTATTAAATTCCAGCATACTACCTTGTAATACAAGGCTTTCTACATCTAAAATCTTATAGGCTCTTATTGGAGAATGGGTTTCCATATAACTGACCAGATGAAGGGTCTACCTTTCGACAATACATCTCTGGAGAAATTTACCGAGGTAATAATGGACTTTTACCAACACAAGACCGACCTACCTCTTCCTAGATAATATCAAATATGTCATCACCACGGTCGTTACAGACCTATCTGAGCGCTCAATTTCCATATACTACATTAATTTAACCCGAACATCATAGCGGGTTGAAACATATCTAGAAGGGAATGATCATGTCCTAATTGTTGTGAACCACATAGCCTTGCTGCAACTACCATATTTCAGTCATTTATAAGTGTGAGGCTTGAGGTAACGATTACCTTTCATTGAGCACATCATCTTCCTTTCAATGCCACATTTCCATTCCATCGATCACTATTGACTCCCATAAACATACAACCTTCGAGCTCATATGTCTCTGAGAAGGGTGTTAAGCTAAAAGAATTATCTTCTCCACTACCAAACAGATGTATATTTGTAAAAGTCAACGATGAAATCTCAAGAATGCAATGTCAGACATTCGTCTATACAATTTCGTTCTAGGACTGAACAAAATTGAAGGAACTCTCCTACCACATCCTGTTGGAAGTTACGCCTATTATTTGTAGTGAGAAGTCCTCGCAACCCAAAGAGTTCAGAAATGAAGGGACAACTGCTACTTTAGTATTTGGGAGCTAACCAGAATTATCAACAAGCAATCCTTTCACCCTAAAAATCATTGATCTTCATCCATCATCTTCTTTATCAGGACTTCATTTTTCAAATGCATACATTAGTTCGAAGTAGTTTCCAGATCGGCAGTACCCAGACCCGTCCCCGGTTTTTTCGGTCTAATCATCGATAAAAAGATGCTCTATGAATAGGCAATCAAATTCCCTCATAGAGATATATATTTCTAAAGCATTCCTTCCATTCCGAAATCATTAAACCTCTCTTATCAAATCCTTTTATTACATAAAAGCCTTTTTAAACTCGGAATAATTCAAAGTCATTTCATTTCTCACATAGGAAAATATTTCCAAATCATTTTATTTAAATCTTAACAATGATTTCTTAATTCAAAACTCATAATTTTGATTGAGTTAAAACCATATTATCTAGGATGTTAATCCAAAATCAATAAATATTAATTGAGCAAAATATATTGAAATAATCTAATTCCACTCAAAATAAATTCCCGTATTCAATAAATACAATGGACGGAATAACAGTGAAATCACCTTTTAAATTCCAAGAATATTATAAGTTTCCTCTTTGGGCTTTAACACTGAGTACCGAAAGTCATCTCCATAAAATCCAAATTGTTTAAATATGGAAAATATTTTTTTGTTATTTTTGAAATTTCAATCTGAATAAATCAAATTCACTATCCAAACCCAAGCCTAAACATTATCTCTGTAACACCCATAAGGCGGTCAAGTAATTTGATCGACTCTAAATCATTATAACATTTTAATCATTTCATAAATCCTTAAAATTTCCTTTAAAAAGGTTTATTAATCATTTAAAATCATTTATAAAGTAATTGGATAAGAATTGTTATGTTTAAAACTATATTTCAAAAGTTATAGAAAAGTGTCGTAGAAAAGTGCTACGGAAAGTGCTTTTTAAGCTATATTGATCAAAACGAATTTTTATTATTTGAAAATTCATTTTTATTAGTCAAATAGCTTTTAAAACATTTTAAAAGATTTATAAGATTTATTCCACATTTTTTAAACAATTTTAAAACATCACTTTCAAACAAATCCAGTTTTGGATTCCAAACTTCAACATCGGGATTTTTCCAAAATTTGTTTTACTCATATTTCAAAATCTCGATTTTATTTCTTTGTAGAAAAACTATGGATATGATAGTTCAAAAAAATTCTTAACTTGAAGAATGTCGAGCTGTATTTCATCTTTTACACTTATTTGACTTTTATGGCACGAAATCGCTAACTGCCGATACGCTACGCGCTTATTTTTAACTAAATTTTCCATTTCTTTTCAAACTTCACCAAAATACTTTTAAATGTTCATAAAACATTTCAAATACATTTTAAACCATTTTTAAGAGGCTTAACAATTCCATATACACCATTTCATTAATTCAAGGAAAGTGATTTCCTTTGTGTTTATCAACGTGTAAATTCATTACTTGCGTATAATTTCCAAATTCATATGAAAACAACCAAACTTGATGATGAAAGCATATTAAACATTCATTTGCAAACATCATATCATCATCCAACATATAGTATAATTATTTAGGAGTTCTCACCAATAGTGCTTCATAACTTTGCTAACCGGGTAATAGTTCCATTACAATCGCATGAAAGCTTTTGAAATTGGTCCTTAGACCCTTAAGAAGGCATGGTAAAGACTTGAAGAGGAAGGATAAAAGTAATGGAAGAGAAGTGGTAGGGATTCGACCTTAAATTCACAAAACTAGACCAGAAAATAGGTCATCTTCTCTTTGATTTTTAACCCTCTTACTCTGAAAATTTAAAAAAGTTGTTAACTGCAAAGTTGTTGCTATTTATTTTCTATTGAATTTTGTGAAAAGAAACATTTGGTTTCCGTTTTTTTGAGGAAATTATGATCAAAAGAAGATAGGGCATTCTCGGATTCGTAAAAATAAAGCCTGAAGATGCACTTTAATAATGTGGTATTTTGACATAGTTAGACTCAAAACTAGTAAAAGTGCTAAACAAGAAGATTATAGCCATTGGAATTTAAGATGGGATGAAAAAAAGAATTACCTCATCTGGATCAGCTTTTGTGGAGTTATACTTGAATGGAAAGGATGTAATTTCGGCCATTAAAACTGGGCTTGAAAACGCCTTGGAGAAAATAGAGTTTTAAGCATAGCTAACTATAAAATGGGGAGAAGTGGTCAAATATAAAGCTGTAGCCACTGAAACTTGGAATGGTTTTAGAAAAAGAATTTCCTCATTGCAGTCTGATAGGAGGAAGTTATGCTAGGGTGAACAAGGTAAAAGAAATGTGATGAGAGGGTACGCTCTTTATAGCCAAAGAAATGGTGTAAAAGAATCTATACCTTCATGGATTCTCCAATACACCTTCCTCCTCCCTAGGCACGACCATTATCACCCCTCCATGTGCCCATCACATTCATCCACTTCATGAATGCATAAGTTGACTTATGTAAGCTTAAGGAGGAAGCTTACTTAAAATATCTTTGATTTTTGTATTATGTATGTATTTTTAAGTGTGTACGTATATATATATATATATGTATACATATGTTCATCTGCATGTTAGTGAATGCATTTGTATGTTACATAGGTATACATGGCATATAAACAAGGTTGCTTTGATTTCGAACAACTTTCGATAAACCGTTGCCAATCGGAGAACCAATTCCCGGTCACATTTTCACTTATAATTTAACGTACGTATATTTTTAAACAAAATTTTAAAATAAATTTATAATATTTATTAATAAACTAAAGTGATCATATTTAGTTATAAAACCATGTAAATTAATAATAAAAATTATTTACGATAATTGTTATTATACCGATAATGCGATATCGATTTTTTCTTATATTTTCAAATCAAATATATGTCTTTATAAAACTGTAATAAATGATTTTTTATCACTTTACAACTATTCAAAATGAATTATCATCATTTAAATAATTATTTGAGAAATTAAAATAATTATTACGTCATTAAATCTCAATTTAAATTGAATAAATGAATTATCATATTTAAGGGCATTACTAACAATGTCAAAAACACATTTTATTTCCAAAAACAAATCAATTGATTTTATTTTATATCCTTGTTTAATTATAAAAATAAGTTTAAGTATCCAGTTTCGTGAGCAACATTTTACAATTATAGAGCTGGTTATCTATATAACAGTTTTCGGCCATTGTATCGATTTACATTTCGAGGAAAATATTTTTGTAAATACTTATTCAAAATAAAATTACTATTACTTATTATCACTCAAAATATTATTTGTATCATCAACCTTTTAGTTTCAAATAAATATAATTTATCAAAGCGATAAATTTGTGGGTCGTTACAAAATTAGTAAGTAGACCTTGGCTCAATGTAAAGTTCAACTTTTTTTGTCTTATAGTCGTAAGTATAGTACACTAGCTGTATGTTAACACATCTTGCTACAAAGCATAAAAGAAATCGCTAATTTAAAAATTCTTTTCCGAACATAATGGGCACTTAACTTAATCTTGCCAGTGAATTAAGAGCATGTTTTATTGAAGGTATTTGATATTTGAGGCTTTTTTAAGTTCATCCATGTTGCATAAATAGATATTCATAAAGTGTTTTTCATGAATGGAAGCATTACTGGAAGTCTTGCAAGTGAGTCATTTATGTTGATCTCTTCTGTTATATGGTGTTAATACAGACCTTAAAGGAATTTAGTTATAATAAAATTCTCCTACATTATTTTACTGTACTTTAACATAATAATATAGTGGTTATCATTTGTAGAAACTTTGTAGGTTGAAGATGGCGTTAAAACTAACTCATACAAATAGAATACTTCTACAACCAAGAATTTGGTAATTTATAGGTAACTAAATTAAATTTTAAATCAATTCAGTATTCTTGATATTAGTGCCACCTATAGAAAATAATGGACATAGATCATTTCAGTCTAACAAAATTGCTACCTTAAAGAATGGTCATAAGGCGAGACCAATAGTAGTCCAAGGTTGGACTTATGTGCCTATCAACATGAATTCATAATTAGTATTTAAATAGTATAGTTAGTGTCAATTTTTTTCAATCATCGATCGTATTTCATAATCGCTTTTACCTAAGAAACAATAGTCTATGATGTTATTTTTTAGCACTTTATCACATAGTTTCAAATGATGATTCATAGGAATTATATTTAATTTTTTATGGTTCAAACATGCTCTCATAATACATTTTTCCACTGTGGTTAATTTGGTTTTTAAATCATGAATCATCTTCTGGATGATATAGTAGTAGTGACATCCTTATTTTTAATAAGTGTCATGTTAATATTTTTCAATGCACTATAAATAAAAATATTCAATTGCATGTAAGCTCTGAATAGATAGAGTGAAGTGTAGAAATGGAGTAAAATGAACATTATTTTTATACAGTAGGATCAAAGCCAAAGCTTCAGCTAGTTCTACAAGAATTTTTTTAAAATGAAATACAAATTATAAGCTCAGGGGTATTTTTGAGACTAAAATTGAACATTCCTTCATTTAATTTGTGAATGAAGGTTCATTTGAGAATATTACACATCTGATATCCTTATTTATTAGCTTTGATCTTCGATTGTTATGCATGTCTTACATTTATGTAAGACTGAAATGGGAACATCCTTCATTTTATTTATAAATGAAGGTTCATTCAAGTATACTACATATCTTATATCCTTCACTATTATCTTCGATCTTCCGTTGTTAGGTGTGTTTTACATTTTTTATTTAGGATGTTGGTCAAACTAGATTCAATAAAGTGGTTTCACCAAGATTTGTACGTTTCTCATGTCGAGAGCAATATTGCTAATAAATAAATGATGTGATTATATAATTATGATGTTGGAATCCGTAAGAAACAACAATGAAAGGTGATTTCAAGGCCATGCTTTTATACTTGATTAGTGGAAAAAGTAAAAATTACAACGTGCCCAACATTTGATCCTATTTATTAATTGGTTTCTTCATTTTGATTTTTATTTCAAAAATGAATTTTTACTTATTGGTAACAATGTAGAGAATAGTATAAGGCATAACACTATTAGATTGAAATATGAGAATCCAAAATTTTAGGTTTGACCTACTACCAAAAATATTATATTTTCACATTGTAGAGTTGATTATTTAACCAACTCCACTATTCATTTCTATTCAGAATGGAAGTTTTGCTTAGTTAACCCAAGTTCACCCTATTTTCATTTTAGAAAGCATGTACTTTAATTCTGATTATCAAGTACATTTTTGCTTCAAAATAATGACACAATTGAAAGCTAATCATCATATTATTTCAGCCAGATTTCAAGAATCCTTTTCCTATTATTATTTTTTGTCAGCATTGACTATATTGATTGGACACGCAATAATCCTATTCGTTTTGATATTAAAAACATGTCATTTTCCTATTATATTATCCTTTAATGTTGTTTTCACTCATAGGATAACTGATGTTGCGTAGTGGTTAAGAGTTAAATAATTTTCTTTATTTTTGTTGTCAATGCTACCATCATTAATTAATATGGGTGTTGGAGCATGCATATAATTGGTGCCATACATTTGTTTATTCAAAGAACTGATACTGGAACCATATGTAATTAACTTATATGAAGCCACAAATATAATCACTATTTGTTGGTTTATCTTCTTATTTCAGTAATACATAACTTTGTATTGAAAATATTCAAAATTTCATTGTTTAATGACTTATGATATATAGGCTTGATTTTATGTAACGACTTGCCTTTTTGGACAGTTTAAATCAATGATAAGCCACACGTCAAACTCAATCCATTCAAAATGGCAGATTGTTATGGGGTAAATAAGAAAAAGCAGAGGAAAAAAGAAAACAAATACAGAATCTCATAGTGGAATGACAAAATATAATAATCAAATAAACAGTTCGCGAAGCTATTTACAAATAACATTGATTATACTTTTATAATACAGATAAGAGTTACACACAATAAGAATAAATAATAAATAAATGCAGCGAAACAATATCATGCAGTGGAATAAATATAATAAATAATAATAGTACAAATGTTCATCTTCGTCCTTCAAAAAGCTGTCTTCAATAAACTGAAAAGCTTATACTGACCCGAGCGAATTGAAATGTCGTAGTTTATACAGATACGGTAAACTCCACCTATAGGTGGGCTATCAGGGAGCACTCCATAGGTACGACCAAATAAAAACTCGTAGAAGCCATGGCAGGGCATGTGAACACGACACTCGAGGCAATGCTAGGGTAGATATACCAATTGCGGATCCCGACTGGTGGTAACACATAGCAGCTACTACTGCCCACCTTGGAACACACAGTCCCATAATCAAAATCGAGGGGTAGCCACCAAATCATCACAAAGTCATAATATGGTATCGAAGAAATGTATCCGATCAGAGGTGCGACCTCACTTGGCCCGGCATGGCTCTTGTTTTAGTCACATCTAACCTGACTCACGGGAGTCAGGGTCACGTAAATACCTCATAAAAAATCGTTTGCCAAACCATCCTACTTTGTTTCTGTAATTCTCCACCACGTACACAATTGTTATAGTGGTTTTTGGTATTGGCAAAGAGTATGATAATATCCGATTCCGATCTCTTTAAAAATCAAACGTTTATTTCATATCGGATGGTTCTTTTACATTTCAAAAGTCAATTCACAATTGATAATCAAAATATCATATTCTCAAAACCATATCACTTTCAAAATCATATTCACTTTCAAAACCATATTCACTCTCTAAATCATATTCACTTTTGAAATTATCGATAAGATAGGTTAATTAAATCCTCATTCCAAAACCATCATATTTACTCAAATATGACATCTCACAAAATGTATCAATTCCATATACCAACTACGGTTGTATCATCATTGTGGGGTTAAACATAAATACTTCAGCTTTACACAGTTTGAAATTTTGGAAAATAGTTTAGATAGTCATAAATAGTTTTAATAGTCTAAAAAAATATTTAAATAGTTTAAAATAGTTTAAATAGTTAAAACAGTTTAAATAGATTTAATTAGATTTAAAATGATTTAAATAGATTACATATAGACTAAATAGACTTAATTAAATTTAAAATGATTTAAACAGATTAAATATGGATTAAATAGGTTTAAATTATATTAAGTAGATTTTAAATGGATTAAATAAATTTAAAATAGATTAAATATATTTAAATTATATTAAATATATTTAAAATATATTAAATAAATTTAATTAGCTTAAAATAGGTAAAATAGATTAAATTGGATTAAATAGTTATAATAGATTAAAAATAAATTAAAATAATTTGAATTGATTAAAATAATTTAACTTAATTAAAAAAGTTTAAATTAGTTTAAAATAGATTTCAAAGTTATATCCAAATATTTTAATAACTCAATTCCAATAAATACATTTATATTTGACACTTTAATTTTGAAATTCCAATTTAAATCCTTTGAACCATTCATTAAATCAATTTCAATTTCAACATTAACGCTTGATTATTATCAAATATAATTTAGTATATATAAATCAATTTCTACTTTAAAATGCTATTTAACTGAATTCAAAATTTAAACAACTAAAAATTATATAATTTAACCAATTCGGTGTCCGTATATAATTTTATACCCTATGGTCAAGTAGTACGAATATTTATCATTTCAATTCGCAATTTAAAATTTTATGGTTATATATCATTTCAAACCGTAACCCGAATTAGATAAAATCCATGAAATCGCTCAAGTCAATCATTTCAACACTTAACGATTTTCCCTAATCTATAGATCATTCGTCTATGTTTCATTTCAACCCATAAGGAACTTGTAGTGTCATAACAATATAAAATACAACATCTAGTCATCCAATATCAACAATCAAATAACCATCACAATCATCATCCAAATCAACCAATAAACATTAATAGATAACTAATTACCATTAACAAGTATTAAATTGACAATTAAATTTAATATTAAATTAAACGATGATTAAATGCAATAAAAGCCAAATTTAACTAGAAGGACAATTCAAACATACCAACCATCAATCAACTAATTTCAAATCACATCATAAATTTAATTTAACTAACATAAGATAATCTACTAGTTGTGAGTGGGTCAAAACACCCGCCTCTGATTTTAAATTGAATTAAAATCCAAACAAAGGCCCAAATTTGAACAATCTCATAACTTGTCCAAACAAGTGCCAAGATGTCCGAAATTCCAATATGATCCTAATGAAAAAACCGCACATGAATCCGAGCTCGTATGAAAAAGTTATTAAAGTTAGAGTGTTTTAAAATTAAATCTAAATAAATAAATAAAATTAATAAAATAAAAAAACATTACCATGGCCACATCATCCTTCCTGAAGCGCTCGTCTCAACCCAAACCCATGCGTACGAATTACGTTTGAACACAGATAACCCACACGGTCGTCACAACCAACTGGAGACGCCACCTCCACGATCAACCTTCACCAAGATCCGACTATGCCATCATCTCCCCCTTTTGATGCCGAGTCTACCTTGCCTCAGTGGTTGCATCCGCTACCACGAAGGACAGCCGTGCCGAGCACAAAATTTGGTCAAAATCATCAATTTCTGGCGACTACGATGATAGATTCGACGAACTAACCATATCGATGAGCACTATTAATCACCCTCTTCATAATGGTGCCTTTTGATCGTCGATCGGATGTAGATCCACCATTGGATCATGAAAACCTAATATGGATGGCTGAGGTTCAATCTCGATTTCTAGACAAACGGTGCTTCCAATTGAAAAATGAATTTTAGATCTATGTTGCGCTCATCGAGAGCTTCGAATTGGTATATAATTTGTCAAGGTTTGGATGAATTTAAATTTTAAAATTGATTTGGAGATTGAATTTTTGGGTTTGAATGTAAATTAGGTTTCTACCATTGAAGAGGCGAGAAGGAACAGTTAGATAGAATTGAATAACATATCGAACTGGTTTAAATTGACAATAACGACCTGAAAAGCCCATTTCGCTTCCGAAACAAAAGTGGGTCATCCCATATATCAAAATAGATATTTTCCATAATTTTAAACTCAATAGAACAGGTTTCAAGTCCTAATTCCATCGTATGAAGAAGTTGGCTAAAAATCAGCTTATTACAAATTAATTCCAATTAAACTAAATTAAATTGAATTTTATGCGTTTCGAGTCCTTACTATCAAAGGATAAGTCTGATTGCTACAAAACTCAAAACCTTAGAATAATTCACCGTTACGGATCCGATGAAACTGCTTTCGTCAAAATCCGAGATAGTTGCCAAAATGACTATTTTCACGTTAATTAAATAAATTATTATTAAATTGATTAAATCACATTTTAATTCCACCTTTAATAACTAACAAAATTTATCATTTTTGATTAGCTAGACATTTACAAAATTTACAAAAATTTATATATAAATCTGGTGTTAAATATTACAGTAATTACAGTGTTCAATTTCAACTATAATAAAATCTCATTTAATTATATATTTAACTCCAATAAATTGATTTAATTTGATTTCAATTTTTTTATTCAATCAGTCATTATTCTATAGACATAGTTAACATTGGTTTATCTTTTATTACGTTAATATCCTCATATTATCATCTTATACCATATTAGTTGCAATATTTCAATTAAATTGAATTTTTTCAATTTTATTATAACTTAAAATCCCAATAAATTAATTTATCTTTGTTTCACTTTTTTTGCAGTTACTGCCTTGTGAATATAATTAACATTTCTATGCATTTTATTGCATTCACCCTTTACAGTTATTGTCTTAACTTATATTAAAGTAACATTTAATTACATTTAACTGGAATTGATTTTCAATTTAATTTAACAGGCTAAAAAAATAGGTAACATATAATAATTGTCACCATTAACATTTAATCACACTTATAAGTTTATTATTTACAAACAAATGTTATAACAACTCACAACACTAATTTTACCCAATTACAATTAATTACATACTATTTCATCAATAAATACAACATTTAAATTATCAATTTATCTTTTAATCTAATTATCAATTAATACACACATTATTACCCTTAATTTACAATCTATAACCAAATATAACTTTTTAATCATTTCAATAAATTGAATTACATTTAAAGTGGTTATCAATTACCTTAAAAAGATACTATTACATTTCATTCCAGTTATATTCTTATTATTAAATCATAAAATTTCATTTTTTCCAACATTAAGTCACAAAACCTTATTAAATTAACTATTACCCCGCCTTTTGGTCAAGGCCAGGATATCAGCAAATTGGCTAGAAAGGATGGATATCAAGATTGGAGATCGTTTGGAAACAAAGCTATGATCGATACCATCAAAATTTGACCGAGCTCCAATCAAGGTGGGATTGATTGGAAATGATGAATAAGGCAAGGAAAGGCTACCTTTCAAATTCCATGTCAATCAGCGTTTGTATGCTCAAGATACGATCGATGCAAATTAAACAACACTCTCATTCGTATCCATCACGTTCTTATCAATCCGAGATGGCCTTCTTCATATCCATCACGATCTTATCGATCCAAGTAACTTCACTTCGTTTCAATCAGGATTGGCCTTATTCGTATCCATAAAGGAAGTCTTTTTCGTATCCATTTACTCCATCTTGTCCATTAGGTTTTCACTCGTCCTCTTCGTATTGATTGGACGACTGCATCTCTCAGACCGATTAAGGTTGTTCACTTCGTATCGATATATGCATGTTAATATATGATATGTTTCGTATCGATTGACCCAATCATCGATATGAAACCCAACCTTTCCCATCGATGTGAAGTAGCCCACAACTAACTTCTTCGTATTGATCGTGTGGATGTATATTTCATATCGATCACCCAGATGATCGATACGAAGCTATCATTTTCCATCGATACGAAGCCGTCACCAGTTGATTGATATGAAGAGTGCACTCCAGCATCGATACGAGACGAATGATTTAGGATGGATACGAAGAGCATGGTTAGGATGGAGAAGCATTCAACTCGGCATCAAAAAAATGGATCTACCCTAGGTTTCTGAGCCACGTCATCGATGTGAACTACATCAATACGAAGAGAGGAGAATGCAGAGATTTGGATCGATACGAACGCGACAGCCAACTTATAAACACAAACTTGCATCAATCATAACTCAAAATCTACAAGTCCAAATGGTACCAAATTTTCACAGGAGCTTACGCACAACCATATGAATGTTCACGATCGATCCCGACTCGATTGGGTAAGATTTTGATCGATACGAACCTCGGTCGTATCGATCATGGATCGAGTCGAAATCGCTCGGGATCGATCACGTGGGCCCACCCACATGAATCAGCTTGGTCTTGCATTGTTTTCTTTTTTTCTATTTCAAATAGAATAGAACCCGTAGAAAGTTGACTCCCGGGTAGCCAGAGGAATACAGTTTTGTTTGAAGCTCTTGTAAGACAGCGATAGATAGAATCCCCATAAAAATACCACTAGATCGAGCACCAGAGATTTCGTATCCGGTAAAAATCTGAGAGATGGAATCTTCCAAGATCTGGGCAGGATATTTGCAGCCTACACCTATAAATAACAGTCTAAGGACTTCAGAAAGGGGATCTTCTGATTCTTCTATGCCGCTACTCTGCCTAACTCCATTGTAACTCGATTATTATCAACCATATTCTTGTAACCAGCGAGTGATTATCAATAAAATGTCAACTTTTCAAAGTGGACGTAGGCCGGAGATAGCTGAACCACTACAAACCTTATGTCTTTACTGCATTCCTTTTAAATTTTGAGTGTTCTTCACATTTATTTTCTCTACATGTTTGCTATTTGTGATCTATGATTGTAAACGGGTGCTTTCATCGGCATTGGGTGTTTGTGACCAATTTTGATGCAAACATTTTGGTACTTTTATTGAGAACGACTAGCACCCGCTATACTTGACTTGGAATTCCGATTTGGAAAGCCAAAGGATCAGATCTAAAAGGTACCATGACAAAACAATCGAAATGAAGAAAAATGACAGAAAGGAGTCAGCAAAAGGGAGTCGAGAGGCTTCCTCAAGAGCGAATCAGGTGTCGATCTTCATCATCATAGATGAGTTGGAAACGATGCACAAGAGACAAGAGAAGATGGTGCAAAACCTACTTCGACAATTTGGACAAGTTGGAGTGCAGAATCAAGTTAAAGTAATACGAGAGATGCTGGAAATAGGGAGTGGGAGCACGAAGCAACTAGAGTTCAGAATGGAGAAGGACCATCGGCACAACAACAGAACTAAAGGGCACCCACCCAGAGCATGATCCAATCTCGGGTAGAGTACCAAGTGGAGCCGAGCAACATGGCACTGATAGAGTAATGAATGCTCGTCTAGGAGAGCAGATTCCAGGATTCCCTCGTGAACTCAGAGGGAAAATCGAAGGCAACGGACGAGGACTGCAGCTTGGTGAAAGTGATAGGTTGGCCGAGATGGCTAGGCGGGCCAAGAGAGGCGGATTGGTGAATAGAGACTTGAAGGATGTGAATAGGAGTCCTTTTGCTCCCATAATCAAGCAAGCTAGGAACCTATTGGATTTCAAATTACCGACACTGGAGATGTATGACAGGAGAACGTATCCTACTGTTCACTTGACAAGGTATATGAGGCATATGGAAGTGCTGAGGGCATCGGAGGAGGTCATGGCTTGTGCTTCCCTTTGTATTTGAGATATTGCAGCATTATGGTTCAGATAGCTGGAAAGTGGCTCCATTGGCACATGGACGGAGCTGATTGAAAGGTTTATGAGGCAGTTTTAGGAACACATAATCCGACCCAAGAACATGATGACTTTGATATCAATGAAACAATAGGTAGGAGAGTCGCTAGGGGATTTCTTAACCAGATTCAGTGCGGCAGTGGCTTTGGTGGATCGACCTGATCCATCGATGGTTTTGATGGCGGTAGTTTTGGGAATTGTAGATAATTCATATTTCACGATATCATTGGAATGGGACACAGCGAGGGATCTTGGGGAGTTCTACCATGAGGAGGAAAGGTTTTTGTGGCAAGAAGATGCGCTAGCTTAGAGAGAAGGGAGAGAGGCTGAAGCTTATGCAGTAAGGGGTGTAGGTCCACCTAAGGGGGACCTGGTCAAAGATGATAAAGGAAAATGAATGACAATGGTAGCACATTGAAAAGGCTACGGAGTGAATCAAAGGTTTCTTCTTACATAGATCTAACTGAAACTCTTGAAAAGATTTACTTGGATACTCGGGGGTGCCTCCAGTATCAAAAGCCGGCAAGAAGGGAACCTTCTGAATATAAGTGGGCATCGGGAAAGAATTGCATATTCCGTGAGCTGAATGGGCATAACACGAATGAATGCAGACATTTGAAGGATATCATTGAGGAGCCTGTAAGGAATGGTCATCTACAACAATATGTAAGGAATCGAGCTGTGTCAGTGGAACAGGAGCGGCCACCGCCCACCTTGAACGAGGATGGAAGTGGATCTAGGAATCGCTGGCTTGTCATCAACTAAATGGATTTATGACTTTGAATAAGTAATAGAATTCGAAGTAATACGGCCAAGTCACTTACACATATGTGGGATCGAGCACGGTCACTAGGCATGCTCTGAGACGATGATAGACTGTGTTGCTCAAGTCTATCAAATCTTGTTTTTCTTTTCGTTTTTTCTGAAAACTTTTGTTTTTCCTCGGATATATAGACATTTATTTGGTTTTCCTTGGCTGTAAAAATCTTATTTTGAATGACTGGACTTGGACCAATGTAATAAATAATACAGGTCTCACGATTACGGTCTCGACTGGAGAGACGGGGCAATAACAGCAAATTATGAGTCCGTTCGTCAGAGAGCAATAGAATGGACTCAAAAAGAATATAAAAAGTCCTTCGCCGGAGAGCCGAGGCTGGGGAATATAAAAAGTCCTTGGCCGGGGAGCCGAGGTCAAAGAATATAAAAAGTACTTGACCGGAGAGCCGAGGCCGGAGAATATAAAAAGTCCTTGACCGGAGAGCCGAGGCCAGAGAATATAAGAAGTCCTTTGTTGGAAAATCAAGGCCGGAGAATATAAAAAGTCCTTGGCCGGAGAGCCGAGGTCGGAGAATATAAAGTCCTTAGCGGGAGAGCCGAGGCTGGAGAGTATAAAAGTCCTTGGTTGGAGAGCCGAGGTCGGAGAATATAAAACGTCCTTGGTCGGAGAGCCGAGGTCGAAGAACATAAAAGCCCTTGACAGAAGAGTTGGGGTCAACAGGATAATGCGACCTGGCGAGGTCTACGAATTTAAAGTTAAACCCGAAGAGGTCATTGATTCATATTTTGGCTTGGGATTAATGGACCCAGAGCGGTCATGAATTTGGAAAAGGGTTCGGTGCGGTCTCGGATTTGGATATCAACCCAGAAAGGTTATGGATTTGGTTATTGGTCGTTGGATATGGATAAATTAAATCCCGATCGACGGATTTGGATAGCTACGTAATTGGCTAAGGTTGTGGTTACAGGACTTCGAATTGAACATTGAATCGGAGCAGTCGCGGACTTGGCTATGGCTATGGCACTTGGATAGGATGGCTTAGTAATGGATTGGATTATGAATCGGATGGCATGGCTATGGATGGAATATGGACTTTGGATATCGGATTCGATGCTATTCAAAACACGTCTTCTTGCCATAAGGCATGTTTTGGGGGACAAATGTTATCCCGCCTTTTGGTCAAGGCCGAGATATCAACAAATTGTCTAGAAAGGATGGATACCAAGATTGAAGATCGACTGAAAACAAGGCTATGATTAATACTGTCAAAATTTTACAGAGCTCCAATCAAGACGGGATCGATCAGGAATGATGAACAAGGCGAGGAAAGGCTATGTTTCAAAATCTAAGTCAATCAGCATTCGTATGCTCAAGATATGATCGATGCAAATTAAACAACATTCTCATTCGTATCCGTCACATTCCTATCAAACCGAGGTGGCCTTCTTCGTATCCATCACGATCTTATCGATCCAAGTAACTTCGCTTCGTATCCATCAGGATTGGCCTCGTTCGTATCCATAAAGGATGTCTTTTTCGTATCCGTCAACTCCATCAGGTTTTCACTCATCACTTTCGTTTCGATTGAATGACTGCATCTCTCAGACCGATTAAGGTCTTTCACTTCATATCGATCTATGCTTGTTCATATATGATATGCTTCGTATCGATCGACCAAACCATCGACACAAAACCCAAACTTTCCCATCAATGTGAAGTAACCCACAACTATCTACTTCCTATCGATCGTGTGGATTTATATTTCATATTGATCACGTAGATGATTGATACGAAACTATCATTTCTCATCGATACGAAGCCAACACTAGTTGTTTGATACGAAGAGTGCACACCAGCATCATTATGAGAGGAATGATACAGGATGGATACGAAGAGCACGGTATGGAAAGAGAAGCATTCAACTCGGCATCAAAAATGGATCTACCCTGGGTTTTCGAGCCATGTCATCGATGCGAACTACATCGATACGAAGAGAGGAGAATGCGGAGCTTTGGATCGATATGAACATGACAACCAACTTATGAACACAAAATTGCATCGATCATAACTCAAATCTACAAGTCCAAATGGTACCAAATTTTCACAGGAGCTTACGCACAACCACAAGAATGTTCATGATTGATCCCGACTCGATTGGTTAAGATTTTGATCGATACGAATCTTGTTCGTATCGATCATGGATCGAGTCGAAATCACTCGGGATCGATCATGTGGGCCCACCCACGTGAGAGAAGGAATCTTCCAAGATCTGGGGGGGATATTTGCAGCCTACACCTAGCTTTAGAAAGGGGATCTTCTAGTTCTTCTATGCCCTACTCTACCGAACTCCATTGTAACTCAATTATTATCAACTATATTCATATAACTAGCAAGTGATTATCAATAAAATATCAACTTTTCAAAGCAGACGTTGGTCGGAGATAGCCGAACCACTATAAACCTTGTGTCTTTACTACATTCCTTTTAAATTTTGAGTGTTTTTCACATTTATTTACTTTACATTTTTTCTATCTGTGATCTGTGATTGTAAACGGGTGCTTTCATCGACTGGGTGTTTGTGACCAATTTTGGCGCTAACATTAACTATTTTTAATTATTGAAAATTAGGGGTCGTTACACTCTCCCCACTCAAAACTTTTCGTCCCCGGAAAGGGAAAAGAATGAATTTATATATCTTATTCAAAATATTAAATTTATAAACAATTAATTTACATAATTAACTAATTTAAATAAATCTCAATTTATAAACAATTTAATCCTTTTATATTCAAGTTAATAAAAGTTTGGAAAACATTTCAAAAAAAATTTCCAAATCCTAATTTCGTGGAAAATGTCGGCAGAGTCTCCTCTGTACGGAGAGGCTTGGGTGAAATAATTATATTAATAATAACAATATATATCATATTTTTAAAATAAATATCCCAAACCGTAGGAAAACAATGTAATACCGCTTGAAAATCGTAATCCGAAAACATACCTATTTGTCGGGCAAACAATGCTTATTTTATGAAACCAAAAGCAGTAGCAATTGCTTCCATAACCTGTGTTTCACTTATGTAATCTAAAAGAGTTAATAATTATATATAAGAGAAATATTTAAGTAGTTGCAATTAATCACAAGAAAATCAACACAACATGCAATAGTCACAAGCAACAAAACCATACAATCATCAAATGTAATCAAAGCAATCAACCATCCATTCATAGCAATCAAAACAAAGGGTTTGTTTGGGTTCAGAAACTTTTAATCGTATAAAATGATAAATAAACCACTATGTATACTGTACACTCAACATTCTCAGATTAAACTCAATACATCATTTATACATCCTTACATAATAGAAGTATCGTTTCCCAACCAATCCATAAGTCAAACAAATAATAATTTCGTATAATATCTAAGTTTTATTCATATTACTCTTTCTTTTTCGAAAATGCACCGTTCATTTTCATTTGTTCATATAATGCTTGTTTAATTTCTTTAAATTTATCACTTACAAAATTCATTTTTCATTCATTTACACAATACCATTTTTCTTTTCGTTACTTTAGTTTCATTTCTTACATAAGTTATTTCCATTTCAATTATTAGATTATTTATTATTATGTAAATCTCTTTACAATTTAATTCACCATTAATGGATTATTTCCTTTTAACATTTATTCTTTCACATATAGTATTATTGAATACGAAATCCATTTTTTTATATCATTCTAATGTTTCTAAAGTTATAATCATATAATTAATATTATATTCACTTTAATTATAAATGGTTCCAACATTAATTTAAGTTTACAATTATTTACTTACAGTATCCACCTTTACTATTCAATATAATCATAAATAGCTTAAAATGTTAACTTAAGTTTATAACAATTTATTACATCAGAATTCTTATCTAGAAGAAATTCCATTAAGCACTTTCATTACTTACGTTTACTTGTATAATATTCTATTGCGCATACTTATTTAACATTTCAATTTTTAATATTTTGGTGAGTTATATATAGGTTTTAGAATGCAGTTGAACATTACCAAATTTCTCTTATATATTTAGTTAACAAAATGTTCAATAGTTACCATTTCTTATTTTCGTTTCCTTTTTATTTACAGTTTACAAATTTTCAATCTCTTATCTATTTCATTAATCATTTTAACATCGAATTTATTATTTCCATTTTAGAAGTTTCCAATTATTGATATAGTCAAGATTCCATTCATTACAATAATTTCAATTTCTAATTTACAGAAACTTAAAAACTAACCAACCGGGTTTCATTTCAATCCTTTTAAAATAATACACACACACACACACACTCATAACTTACATATACCAAATCGTACTTAGAAATTTAAAATTAAGGTATGTTATTAAAACAAGTGTGTACTAAAACTACTACAGTGGCCTTCCCACTTTGAAACTCGAAAATGAACGTTGATGATGCATGCACTCATAACCCAAATTATTTTCCAACGGCAGAGAGGGGAGTAAAAATCTTATTTCCTTCCAAAATTCTTTTAAAACATTCCTTTCAAATCATATCTGAAAATACTTCCAAATAATACTAATATTATATTCCAAAATCGTTTGAAAGAAATTTCAAAAATCCTGGAACTTTAGTTCTAAACTTCAAATTTATATTTACTTTACTTGTTAATCCTATTTTACAATCAATATTTATAAAATTTCTCTACCTAACAAACAACATATTACATCCAACTATATCATTTATAAAATTTATTATTTATATACAAAATATATAATAGGAAAAATTATTTCATTCATCTATATTTCAAAACAATACTGTGTTGGTCTTTCCTGTTGAGTGTTTAGAAATTCCTATCGACGCCATAGCGTCCTATGTTTCGAATAGAATTTTTAAAAACTAAACAGAACAAATTAACACAATACAAACCTTTTACAATAGTAACAAATATGCTCTCTCATATATATACACTCAACGACTCATTCTACGGTATTACTACCCTATTCTATATGAGTTAGACCCCGCAAACTAAGGTTATCGCTAAACCAAAGCTCGGATATGAACTGTAACAACCTACCTTTTTGGACAGTCTAAATCGACGATAAGCCACACACGTCAAACTCAAACCATTCAAAAGGGCAGATTGTTATGGGGCAAATAATAAAAAGCGAAGAAAGAAAGAAAACAAATACAGAATATCACAGCGGAATGACAAAATATAATAATCGAATAAACAGTTCATGAATCTATTTACAAATAACATTGATTATACTTTTATAATACAAATTGAAGTTACATACAACAAGAATAAATAATAAATAAATGTAGCGGAACTACATGATGCAGTGAAATAAATATAATAAACAATAATAGTACAAATCTTCATCTTCGTCCTCCAAAAGGCAGTCTCCAATAAACCGAAAAGCTCAGACCGACCCGAGCAAATTGGATAGCAAAACACTCGAGTCAAAGCTAAAAGACCTTATGTAAATTAAATCAATAGTAAATAAATATGAGTTTGATGGCGTCAGAGATGTTTACGGTGTTTGACATCTCCTATCCAGTGTCTAATGTGAGTGCAACAACTTAAGAGATGTTCGGGATTCCCATCTCCTAAGAATTCGTTAAACTATCAATTGTGTAGTAAAATACGCTATTATAATAGTGTCCATGATAAGGTAAATTATTAAAATAGCATTAAGGCGTTACCCATATTCCCCTTAACACATTTTATATAATGTCGTAGTCTATACAGATACAATAAACTCCACCCGTAGGTGGGCTATCAAGGAGCACTCCATAGGTACGATCCAAAACAAACTCGTAGAAGGCACGACAGGGCATGTGAACATAGCACTCGTGGCAATGCCCGGGTAGATATACCAATTGCGAATTCGGATGGGTAGTAACGCATAGCAGAAACTACCGCCCACCTCGAAACACACTCCCATAATCAAAATCGTGGGATGGCCACCAAATCATCACAAAGTCATAATATGGCATCGAAGAAATGTGTCCAATCGGAGGTGCGATCTCACTTGGCTCGACGTGGCTCCTGTTTTAGTCACATCTAAGCTGACTCACGGAAGCTAGGGTGACATAAATACCTCATACAGAATCGTTCGCCAAACCATCCTACTTCATTTTTGGAATATCCACCACGTACACAGTTGTTAAAGTCGTTTTCGGTATTCGTAGAGAGTATGACAATACCCGATCTCTGTCTCTTTATCAACCAAATGCTTATTTCACACCCGATGGTTCTTTTACATTTCAAAAGTCAATTCATGATTGATAATCAAGATATCATATTCTCCAAACCATATCACTTTCAAATCATATTCACTTTCAAAGCCATATTCACTCTCAAAATCATATTCACTTTTGAAATTATCGATAAGATAGGTTAATTAAATCCTCACTTCAAAACCATCATATTTAGTCAAATATGTCATTTCACAAAAGGTATCAATTTCAAATTCCAACTTACGTTGTATCATCATCAATGATTTAAATATAAATACTTTAAATTAACACAGTCTGAAATTTTAGAAAATAGTTTAGATAGTCATAAATAGCTTTAATAGTTTAAAAAATAGATTAAATATATTAAAATAGCTTAAATAATAAAAATAGTTTAAATAGATTAAAATAGTTTAAATATTAAAAATAATTTAAATAGATCTAAATTAAATTAAATTAAATTTAAAATGATTTAAATAGCTTAAATATAGACTAAATAGATTTAATAAGATTTAAAATGATTTAAATGGATTTAATATAGATTTAATATATTTAAATTATGTTAAGTAGATTTTAAATAGGTTAAATAAATTTAAAATAGATTAAATATATTTAAATTATATTAAATAGATTTAAAATAGATTAAATAAATTTAATTAGTTTAAAATAGGTAAAATAGATTAAATTAGGTTAAATAGGTTATAATAGATTAAAAATAAATTGAAATAGTTTGAATTGATTAGTATAGATAACTTAATTAAAATAGTTTAAATTAGTTTAAAATAGATTTCAAAAAGTTAAATTCAAACATTTCAATAACTCAATTCTGATAAACTCATTCATATTTGACACTTCAACTTTGAAATTCAAAATTAAATACTTTGAACCATTCATTAAATCAATTCCAATTTCAACATTAAAGTTTGGATCATCGAAAATAATTCGGTTTATATAAATCAATTTCTATTTGAAAATGCCAGTTAACTGAATTCAATTTTTAAAGAATTAAAAATCATTAAATTTAACCAATCCGGTGTCCATATATAATATTCTACCATATGGTCAAGTAGTACGAATGTTTATCATTTCAATCCATAATTTAAAATTTTCCTGTTATACATCATTTCAAATAGCAATCCCAAATTAAATAAAATCCATAAAATCGATCGATCCTGTCATTTCAACCCATAACAATTTTCCCAAATCTATAGATCGTTTGGGTATGTATCATTTCAACCCATAGGGGACTTGTAGTGTCATAACAATATAAAATACAACATCCAGTCATCCAATATCAACAAACAAACATCCATCACAATCTTCATCCAAATCAACCAATAAACATCAATAGATAACTGATTATCATTAACAGGTATTAAATTGACAATTAAATTTAATATTAAATTAAACGATGATTAAATGCAATTAAAGTCAAATTTAACTAGAATGACAATATAAACATACCGACCATTAATCAATTAATTTTAAAACACATCATAAATTTAATTTAACTAATATAAGATAATCTAGTAGTTGTGAGTGGGTCAAAATACTCACCTTTGATTTTAAATTGAGTTAAAATCCAAATAAAGTCCCAAACTTGAACAGTCTCAAAATTTGTCCAAACTAGTGCCAAAATGTCCGAAATTCCGATATAATCGACGAAACAAACTACGCAAGAATCCGAGATCGTATGAAATATTATTAAAGTTAGAGTGCTTTAAAAATAAATGTAAATAAATAAAGAAACTAAAACAACATTACCATGGCCACTTCATCCTTCCTGAAGAGCTCGTCTCACCCCTAGCCCACGCGTACGAATCTTCTTTGAACACAAACAACCCATACGACCGCCATAACCAACAGTAGATGCGACCTCCACGATCAACCTTCACCAAGATCTAACAATGCCATCGTCGCCCCCCTCATGACGTCGAGTCTACCTTGCCTTAGCGGTCGCCTCCATCGCCATGAAGGACAGCCGTGTCGAGCACGAAAATCGGTCAAAAATCATCAATTTTTGGCGACTACGATGACAGATTCGACGCACTAACCATACCAATGGGCATTATTAATCACCCTCTACATAACGTTGCCTTCTGATCGTCGATCGAATGAAGATCCACCGTTGGATCGTGAAAACCTAATATGGACGGTTAACGTTCAACCTCGATTCCTGTACAAACGGTGACTCTGATTGAAAACGAATAATAAATCTAGGTTGCGCTCATCAAGAGCTTTGAATCGGTATATAATTTGTCAAGATTTGGAGGAGTCTAAATTTTAAGATTGATTTGGAGATTGAATTTTTGGGTTTGAATGTAAACTGGGTTTCTGCCATTGAAGAAGAGAGAAGGAACCTTCAGACAGAACTGTACATACAGTAATGAGAAATGAAAGTCTACAGGGTTTGTAACAGAACTTCTTATATTAACAAAGCCTGATAAGAATGATTAACATATCGAATTGGTTTGAATTGACAATAACAACCCGAAAAGCCCGTTTCGCTTCCGAAACGAAAGTGGGTCATCCCATATATCGAAGTAGATGTTTTTGATAATTTTAAACTTAATGGAACAGGTTTCAAGTCCTAATTCCATTATATGAAGAAGTTGGCTTTAAAATCATCTTATTACAAATTGATTTCAACTAAATTAAATTGATTTTTATGCATTTCGAGTTTGTACGATCATACAACAAGTCTGATCGCTACGAAACTTGAAAACTTACAATGATTCACCGTTACGGATCCGCTGAAACTAGTTTCGTCGAAATCCGAGAGAGTTGCCAAAATCGCTATTTTCACGTTAATTAAATAAATTATTATTAAATTGATTAAATTACTTTCTAATTCCACCTTTAATAACTAACAAAATTTATCATTTTTGATTACCTAGACATTTACAAAAATTTAAAAAAATCATATATCAATCAATTGTTAAATATTATACTACTTATAGTGTTCAAATAAATTGATTTAATTTGATTTCAATCTTTTTTATTCAATCGATCATTATCCTATAGACATAATTAACATTGGTTTATCTTTTATTACATTAGTATCCTCCTTTTGTCATCTTATACCATATTAGTTACAATATTTCAATTACATTGAATTTTTTTCAATTTTATTATAATTCAAAATCCCAATAAATTAATTTATCTTTGTTTCACTCTTTTTTTTTCAATTACTGCCTTGTAAATATAATTAACATTTCTGTGCATTTTATTGCATTCGCCTTTTACAGTTATCGTCTTAACTCATATTAAAGTAACATTTAATTACTTTTAATTGCAAATGATTTCCAATTTAATTTAACAGACTAAAAAAAAGTAACATATATTAATAGTGACAATTAACATTTAATCATACTTATAAGTTTATTACTTACAAATACATGTTATAACAACTCACAACACTAATTTTACCCAATTACAATT
The DNA here is from genome assembly GCA_030765085.1 of Allium cepa. Classification (NCBI taxonomy): domain Eukaryota; kingdom Viridiplantae; phylum Streptophyta; class Magnoliopsida; order Asparagales; family Amaryllidaceae; genus Allium; species Allium cepa. The sequence goes on along the minus strand of CM060944.1, from coordinate 307,714,875 downwards.
AAATACATACTATTTCAACAATAGATACAACATTTAAATTAACAATATCTCTTTTAGTCCAATTATCAATTAATACGCACATTATTACCATTAATTTACAATCTATAACCAATTATAAATTTTTAATCATTTCAATAAATTGGAATTAAATTTAAAGCAGTTATCAATTACCTTAAATTAATACCATTATATTTTGCTCCACTTATATTCTTATTATTAAATCATAAAATTTTATTTATTCCAACATTAAATCACAAAACTTTATTAAATTAACTATTTTTAATTATTGAAAATCACAGGTCGTTACATCTTATGTTTGTTAATTCAACACAAATATCTGTCTATTTTAAAAAAAATACGATCTTCAGTCCATGTGCAGAGTATAAATGAAGCACTGTAAAAGAAATGTCAAGATGGTAGACTACAAAGTCTATTGTAATGATAGTATAACTATACTTCTAATATTTTTTAATGAATTATTGTAGTTTCAATCAAGTTAATATGTTGTATTAAAAAATAAAAATTGTATTATAATTTGCATTATATTCCTAAGAATTATATCTTAATTTCATTGCTCATGCGGTAAACCTCCTCGTATATCATTTATTCTATATTTCGTACAATCCATTATTCTGGCTTTTTAATGCAGTTGTAAAAACGAATATAATACTAGAACTTAAATCAAGAGTTTTAGCTAAAATATTGAATAAATTGATCACGTGGATGCTTTAGAACATCTTGGTGGATGGTAAGAGTAATATGTATATGTGAATTCATTGCATTTTCCTATTGTTATTTAGACTTACAGATTCTGATATTTTGATTTGTAATTTCTATTACATTACTGACTTAATTGAACCCTCCTATATCGTCACCTCTTATTAAATTAAAATCTTATATATTTTTGCACTTTCATTTGGTGAACAATATCATTTAGGTGGTTAACTATTAATCAAAATCTAATATGTTTTTGCATCAGTGACTAGATCTCCAAAATGGCAGTTTTCCATAAGCTATCAAACTATTTCCAAGTATTAGATGAGCACATTTTGTTACCAAATCTTAGTCATACAATATTTAACAGTTGACTCATTTTTTATACTGTGTAGATATTGTTGCGTTTTCTATTTCCTGCAATTGTATACCCAAAATCAGATGATGCTAATTTCTTGAATTATTTTTAGACATGTACTGTTATGCTTGGAATTCATCATGGTTTCATTCTCTTTAAGTAATTTTGAGATTTACTTAGATATTAATATGTAATTCTTTTTTGGATGTATAGACATTATTATCAAATGAGTTCTACTTTCACAAAAGTGAGTGTAACGGCCTGGATTTTTCATCGTTTGATTTTGAGTATGATGATTTTGGTTGAAATTATGAAATGAATTTAAATTTCAAATATAACGATTTATGGTAATACGAAATGATGAATAATTGAAATCTGAATTGAATGTGAATCGAAACAATTTCCAATGTTGATATAAATTCTATTTGAATTATTATTGAGCTAATAAGTTTTCAAAATCGAAATTTCAAGTAATATCGCCAATTTTTGAAATCGTCGATTTAATCGACGCGTTAAAATAGCGATTCAGGGCACAGTATCGGAATTTGACAAACTAGTTCCATTGGATCCGTAATAGTGTCATTATCGAATTTCAAATTTCATAGTGTTTGGATTTACCGTTTGGTCATGCGACCTGAAAATGCCTAGAAATAATTTAATTGAATTCAATTTAAATAAGCGATCTAAAAGGCTATCTTCTCCGTACGATCGAATTGGGACTTGAGACTTGTTCCATTGCGTTCGAAATAGGATTATAATATTAGGAACACCAGGTGGCATAACTCAATAAGTGTTCGAATAAAATATCTAGATATTTTGGAATTTTTAATATAAATATATTGTCATATTCATTCAAATCAGTCATTTAAAACATTCCCATCAACCACCCTAATCATGTGCTCATAGCCGACCTATATCCTAACTAAAGCCGCTTTCTCAACCATTTGAAAATCGCACGACTCTCCTTCCTCCTCTTTCAAACGAAGACAGTTCGATAAAAAAATCTTCAAATCCATGCGAAATCAGTTCGAAATTAATTCATATGAATGCTTGGGTTCACTGCTCTTCATATGCACACAATCGAAAATGCGATGGAAGGAGAGGCATGCGACGAAAGGGGTTTGCGTTCATCTTCTGGTCGAAGCTTTTTATCGGAGTTAGGGTTCGATTTTTTTTGGGAAAATGGTGATGGTGTTTGGTCTTTGGAGGGTTCAGTTGTGGTTCTTGGGAAAGGTAGTACCCGTGGCTAGATTATGGTGGTGTGGGTGTAGTATAGGAGGTAGCTTGAGCGACGAGTGCAATTTAGGAAGGCATGCGATTGAATCGCGATGGTCGCATAGACCTGGGAGGGTGATAGTGGAGCATCACGCACGCGAGTGGGATGGCGCAGCTCGTATCGTTCGATGTTAGGGGTTTGGTCTTTTGGTTCATTAAAGTATGTACGCCAGTAGAGTTCAACAGCGAGCACTGATTCGCGTTCATGGATTAAAAAAAGAAGCAGGATGCGTGCATGAGTAGCTGGACAAGAAGAAGGGCGCGTTTTGGGTTCACCTTTGTTGCGTTGCAGCTTGAGGGAGTGGTACATTAAGGTAATTAGGATTTTTCAATTCAAAATTTATATGGTAATTAGGGTGATCTTATAAGAAAAAAGGTCGTTAACTTATAAATTTCATAACTTTTTCTACGAGATGCAAATCGAATGTAACAAACCACGTTGGACTTGAATCGTCATCCTCTAGTGTAATCGACTTAATCAAATGTGAGCATTTGGCAAATTAAAATCAAGGTGAGTAAATCTCACTCAATTTGGTTAACTGTTGAAATTTATAGAAATTAAAATTTATTGATTAGTTGGTTGGATGGATGGATTAATTATTATCAGTGAATGCTATGTTATATATATATATTAGTAGTTGGATATATTTCTTACCGTTAAGGCGGATGAGACCTTATGCGCCACGCATAATAGCGGATGACCCTATTTTACCACGATATCCCCCTCGAAGTGGGATTGGTGTTTTTTATGTTGTCTAACATCTATGGATGCAGGGAAACAGGTTGGAGAGATCCAACTGGATTCAGAAAAAATATATTGATTGTTTTCATATAGTGATGTATGATGTGAACTGATAATCTGTTATGCATTGTTCTATGATTTGTTTTATTGGATGCTATAACAGCATTGGCCTAACTTTTGGGTATTTTAAATGCCATAATATTATATTTAAATTTGGAGAAATTAAAGGGAGGTTTGGTTATTAAAATATTTATATTGAAATTTGGATTATTTTAAGGAAAATTGATTTGGATAAAGTAAATGATTTGATATTGGGGTTTGTACTTATCTATTCATAAAATGATTAAAATAGAAATTTTAAAACAATTTATATAGAGGATTTTTAATAATGGACTATTAAAATGATATTTCTAAAATTTGGAAAAGAAGTTGAAATCGATATAAAAAGTAGATTTGTAAAATAAATGGGATTTATAAGAAATGGATTCATAAAATGAAATCTTATAAAAGAGATTAGTTTTATAAACAAATGAATCCCAAGTATGTTTGTAAACTTATAAACAATGCTTATACATAAGGGAAAATGATATCTGTTGATAAACTGAAATATAAATTTATAGTGTGAGTTTATATCGAGATAGGGGAATCGAGTTTGAAAAAAATGTGGATTCCATTTTGAAATGTGGAAATGATTATGAAATTGGAACGTAGTCGATGTGATATGAATCGAGAGGGATTTATAAATTAAAATTGGCAATATTGGATTTTTAAAATGGGATTTTTTTTATTATGCTATGTAGCTTAAAAACTATTATTTAGATTAAAATATTTCGAAAAGTTTGTTTTCAAATATTTAATATTTATTGAAATAAATTCTAATTTCTATAATCAACCTTTTAAATCAATTAGTTTATTTAAAAATAAATTGGAAATTAATTATCGATGTTATATAAAGTGATTTAATATTTTAAATAACCACTTAAATATGTTTTAAAAATGAATTATTATTTATACTGATATATATATATATATATATATATATATATATATGGCTTTGAAATGATTGAAATTTTCATATAAATTCTCTCGAGATTTGTATACTATTAGCGCCATAATTGGTCACCAACGCCCAAATCCTTATGAAAGCACCAAGCACCAATCACAGATAATAAATAGATTGTATGAAGAGAATATAAATATGAATAATAACGGAAATTAAAATGAAAGCGGTAAAGACACGGAATTTATAATGGTTCGCCTAACCCCGTCCTACGTCCACTCTAAAAATTTCCTTTTTATTGATCTAAGGAACGATTACAGTCACAAAATAGTAGACTAGCCTTAGCCTTAGAAAGCAAAAAGTCAGAGGGCCAAAGAGAAGATCCCTTTTTTGAACCCCCACATGTTGTATTTATAGAGAAATCCTAAGTTGTTGGGCTTTCTGAATGGTATAAGCTCATCAAGGCCTTCCACCGAGCCATATACCTCTACAATGCCAAGCCACACCGGACTGACTGCAATGCAGAGCTACCTACCTCTACCATGCCAAGCCACACCTATCTCACCACAATGCCAAGCCACCTGCCTCTACCATGCCGAGCCACGCCGGTCTCACCACATTGCCGAGCCACGCCGGCCTCACCACTATGTCGAGCCATCCCACCAATACCGAGCGAGGTGCGATGTGGAATGAGGAACGATGCTCAGCGAGGTGCGATGCCGAACGAGGTACGATGTCGAACGAGGTGCGATGCCGAACGAGGTACGATACCGAGCAGGGCGTGATGTTGAGCGAGATGCCGAGCGAGGTACGATGCCGAGAGGGGTGTGATGCTGAGCGAGGCACGATGCCAAACGACCTCTCCAATGCCGAGCGCCCCTTGATGCCAAGCGGCCTCTCCAATGCCGAGCGGCCTCTCCAATGCCGAGCGGCCTCTCCAATGCCGAGCGACCCATAACGCCGAGCGGCCTCTCCAATGTCGAGCAGCCCTTCGAATGTCGAGTTGTGTCTCCAATGCCAAACAGCCTCTCTAATGCCGAGCGGCCCTTCCAATGCCGAGCCGCCTTTCCAATGCCGAGTCATGCATGTCGAACCATTCCTGACCGACCGTCAATCCATCCAGCTGGTTCCAACCGATTGCATTCCAGTTTCGACAAATCAACAGTTGATTTGGTTAAATCCGCCTATCAGTGGTCTTGTAAAAAGGCGGGTTAACACTTGCCCCTCAAAACATGCCTTACCATTGGAAGGTGTGTTTTGAATAGCCGTAAGTCCGGTATCCAAAGTCCATGTGTTAAATACATCCATACCTTCCGGTTCATAATCCAACCCAATACCAAGCCATCTTATTCGCCAACCAAGCTTTAATCCATCAATTCCCAAAAGCCAAATCTATAACGTTTTCAAATCGATATCCAAATTCTAGACCGCTCTAGGCCTTTTTCCAAATTCAGGACCTCACCGGTTCCGTCCACCCTTAGTCGAAATTTGAATCCCTTACCTCTCCGGATTTAGTCTTTGAATCTGGGGACCTCACCGGGTTGTGTTATCCTATTCCAACCTCGACTCTCCTATCTAGGGCTTGTATGTTCTCCGGCCTCGACTCTCTAGTCAAGGACTTGGATATTCACTAACCTTAGCAGCTAAGGACTTTCATATTCATCGGCCTCAGCACTCCAGCCAAGGACTTTGGTATTCACAAGCGTCGGCACTCCGGCCAAGGACTTTGGTATTAACCGGCCTTGGCACTCCGGCCTAGGACTTTGGTATTCACCGGCCTCGGCACTCCGTCCAAGGACTTTGGTATTCACCGGCCTCGGCACTCCGGCTAAGGACTTTGGTATTCACCTACCTCGGCACTTCGGCCAAGGACTTTGGCATTCACCGGCCTCCGCACTCAGTCTAAGGACTTTGGCATTCACCGGCTTTGGCACTTCGGCCAAGGACTTTGATATTATGTCCTAGTCCATTCCATCGCTCTCTGGTGAAGGGACTCGTAATTCGCAATCACTGCCCCGTCTCTCCGGTTAGGACAGTAATCGTAAAACCTGAATTGTTTAATACATTGATCCGAATCCGATCAGAAATTAAGAAATCCACACCAAAAATCAAACATACAAACCAAAATGGCAAACCAAAAAACCAACCAAGCCGGGAGTTCATTCCAAACTCCAAAACCATACCAATGAAAAGTACCAAAGAGAAAACCAAAGTCTGTAGAATAACAGAAAGAAAACATAATTTCATAGACCCGAGCAGTACGGTTTTTCGTCATCTCAGGGCATGCCTAGGGGCCGCCCTCGATCCCGTACATGTGTAAGTGACCTAGCCGTAATACTTTGGGTACAATTACTTATTCAGAACCATTTGCTAGAGGCAGGCGGTGGCCGCTCCTATCCTACTACCCAGCTCGATTCCTTACATACTACTATAGATGACCATTCCTTACATGCTCCTCAATGATATCTCTCAAATACCTACAATAGTTTGTGTTGTGCCCATCAGCTCATGGAATGGGCAATGTTTTCACGATGTCCGCTCGTATTCAGAAGGCTCTCTTTTTGCCAGCCTTCAATACTGGAGGTGCCCTCGAGTATCTAAGTAAATCCTTTTCCAGAGTCTCGGTTAAATCTGTGTAAGAAGGAAACTTTGACTCCCTTCGAGGTTGCTTCGAAGTGCCACCATTTCCATTTGTTTTCCTTTTTCCATTATCGTCTTAACTTGGATCCTCGAAGGGTGGGCTCCACCCTTCGCTGCATAAGCTTCTCTCAGCCTACGCATCCTCCTGTCTCAGGAACCTTTCCGCCTCATGGTAGAACTCCCCGAGGTCTCTCGGTGGGTCCCATTCCAATGATATTTTGAAATCTGAATTATCCACGATTCCTGAGACTGCTTCCATCAAAACCATTGACGGATCGGGTCGATCCACTGATGCTACTGTTGCGTTAAATCTGATTAAGAAGTTCCTAAGTGGCTCTCCCTTCCATTGCTTCATCGATATCAAGGTCATTACGTTCTTGGGTCTGACTATATGGACCCGAAAATGTCTCATAAACTTTTCAATTAGCTCCGTCCATGTACCGATAGAACCACTCTCCAACTGTTTGAACCACATAGCTACGATATCCTTCAAGTACAGTGGGAAGCATCGAGCCATGACCTCATCCGATGCCCTCAGTACCTCCATATGCCTCATGTACCTTATCAGGTGAACGGTGGGATCCGTTCTGCCATCATACATATCCAACGTTGGTAGCTTAAAGTCCGGTAGATTCCTAGCTTGCCTGGTAGTAGGAGTAAAGGGACTCCTATTCACATCCTCAAAGTCTTTGTTTACCAATCCACCTCTCACAGCCCGTCTGACCATCTTCGCTAATATGTCGTTGTCCCCGAGCTGCAATCCTTGTCCCCGAGCTGCAATCCTTGTCTGTTGCCTCCGGTCTGCACCCCGAGTTCACAAGCGAACTCTGGCACATACTCCTCATCTTGTACTCCTACACTCCTGTTAGTGTCGGGTTGCATAGCGTTATCTGGTATCCCTCCATGGATTGGTCCAGCGTTTCCTGGTGGTATGCTTCCGAGTCTAGATCCACCCAGGTTGATAGCCGTCTACTGATTAGGGGCTGCCCCATATTAAGCCATTCCCTCTTCTTGCTGATTGAGTGCTTCTGATCCTGCTCCACAGATCTGAGCTCATGCATTTCCTGCTTGTGTAAATTGTCTGAGAAGAGCCTGCATCATCTCCTATTCTCTTTTCAACATTGCTTCCATCTCGTCTCTGGTGATGTAGATGGATGCTTGACATGCTCCAGCTTTAGAGGAAGCCTCTTGACTTCCCTCTAGATTGCTTCTTTCCGTCACTTGCTTTCTTATTGATGGCTTAGCCATTGCTTTCTAGAATCCAAGTTCCTAGCTCCAAAATCCCCGAGTGCTTGCCCTCTCAATGAAAGCACCAAAATTTTAGCACCAAAATTGGTCACCAGTAAAGACACAGAATTTATAGTGGTTCGGCTAACTTCGGCCTACGTCCACTCCAGAAATTTCCTTTTGATTGATCTAAGAATCGGTTACAGTTACAAAATGGTAGACTAGCCTTAGCCTTAGAAAGTAGAAAGTCAGAGAGCCAAAGAGAAGATCCCTTTTTTGAACCCCCACACACAATATTTATAGACAAATCCTGAGTTGTGGGCTTTCTGAATGGTATAGGCCCATCAAGGCCTTTCACCGAGCCATATACCTCTACCATGCCGAGCTACACCGGTCTCACAGCAATGCCGATGCACCTACCTCTACCATGCCGAGCCACACCGGTCTCACCGCAATGCCGAGCCACCTACCTCTACTGTGCCGAGCCACACTAGTCACCGCAATGCCGAGCAACCTACCTTACCGTGCGGAGCCACACTGGTCTCACCACAATGTCGAGCCACCTACCTCTACCATTCCGAGCCATACTGGTCTCACCATATTGCCGATCCACACCGGCCTCACCACTATGCCAAGCCGTCCTACCAATGTCGAGTGAGGTGCAATGCCGAACGAGGAACGATGCCGAGCGAGGTGTGACGCCGAACGAGGTGCGATGCTGAACATGGTACGATGCCGAGCGGGGTGTGATGTCGAGCAAGGTGCAATGCCAAGCGAGGTACGATGCCCAGCGGGGTGTGATGCCGAGCAAGGTACGATGCCGAGCGGCCTCTCCAATGCCGAGCGTCCCATGATGCCAAGTGGCCTCTCCAATGCCGAGCGGCCTTTCCAATGCCGAGCCGCCTCTCCAATGCCGAGCGGCCCTTCCATTGCCGAGCGGCCCTTCTAATGCCGAGCCGCATTTACAAAGTCGAGTCATGCATATCGAACCATTCCTGACCGACCGTTAATCCATCTAGCTGGTTCCAACCAATCGTATTCCAGTTTCAACAAATGAATAGTCGATTTGGTTAAATCCGCCTGTCCGTGGTCTTATAAAAAGGCAGGTTAACTTAAACGGAGAATATTTAGCAAAGATTATTTTTATAAGAAAATTTTAAGAGTGAAATTCTAGGAACTTAAGGAAGTTTCCAAAGTATTTAAATATAGAAACTTCGAAAATGAATTAAAATTCATAAAAAGAAAGTTAGAAATGGGTAGTTGTGATTATAGATGAGTATAAACGATTTTGGAAATTTTAAAGGGTATCAATTAATGAATTCCAAAAACCTATCGAAGCCGTTATAAACAAGTTAAGGAAATTTCAAGTGGATTAAAAGAATTTTTAGAAGTATAACATAAAAGGGAATATTTCCTAAGTATTGAAAATTGTAACATCCCGATATTTTCAACCATTCGCATCCGTACATGTCGGACTTGAATTGCTCAAAATATTAGTTCGTTAATTTATATTTGGAAAAACTCAGCATTTACAGTAAATAAATACATCACAGAATCACAAATACAGAGTATTACAATAATAAGCAGTGAAAACAAATAAGTAGTAGTTCATGAAGCAACTATATATATATATATATATATATATATATATATAACAGAGTTAAAACAAGATAAAATAGAAGCCTCGAATACATAGAAGTCTTAATATAGTAGTCAAAAAACAAGATAAGAATGTATCACATGAGTCAACTGAATAACTACAAGCTGAATAGATAGATAGATCTCCAAGCAAGCTTCAACTCCAAAGGTGAGTCTAAAATGTTGTGACACAAAGTCTGACCCGAGCATAGAGCAAAACACAAAACATCGAGTCAGGATTAACATTCTTATATCAATAAATCCAACTCAACTGAAATATCAACTGAAATACAAGTAACCCAAAGGATATTTGGGATAAGCATCCTCTTAGAATCCGTGTAACTATCTACTATGTAGTATTATACGCTATTATAATAATGTCTATAGTAAAGTAAACTATTAAAATAGCGTTAAGACATTACCCATATTTCCTTTAACACATTTTGTAGTACCAATAGTCTATACAGTACCGTAATACCTCCTGATCGGGAGGCTACTGGAGGATACCCATAGGAACGACACAAAACAAACTCGCAGTGGTCTTGATATGGTAGGTGACATGACATAACTAGACAATGCTAGGGTAGATACACCAATTAAACTTCCGGGCTGATGGTAACGCATAGTCGCAACTACCGCCCACCTTGGTCCGCACTCCCAAATCAAAGGTGCGCACTAAATCAATCACAAAGTAATAGAATGGCAATCGAAGAAGTGTGTTCGATCGGAGGAGCTACCTCACTTGGCCCATCAATTGCTCCTTTTTTAGCCACCTTATGCTAACTCACGGGAGTTAGGTCCACCTATATACTCATATAGGAACGTCTCCATCATCCTACTTTATTCTGGAATCTCCACCACATACACGGTTGTTAAAGTGGTTTTCGGCATTGACAGACAGTATGACAATACCGATCCTAGTCCCTTTAACAAACAATCGTTATTATGACATCGTGGTCATTTTAAAATATCATATCCATTCAAAACCATATCAATACGAAATCATTTCTCACTTAAAATAATATTCATTTCCAAAAATCATAACACTTTCCAAAATTACAACTCTTTGAAATTATAACACCTTGAAATTATAACACTTTAGAATCATAACACTTTGGAAATCATAACACTTGATAACATAATACTTTGAAATTCATAACTTTGAAATCATAACTTCCTATTTAAACAATTTAGATATTAATAATAGCATATAAAATAAAACAGTTTATAAAAAAAATAGTTCATATAAAATAGTTATAAGTTAAAATGGTTTACATTAAAATAATTAGTATAATAAAATAGTTTATAGTAAAAATTTATAAAGTAAAATAGCTTCCTCAAATTTCACAAATCATTTAAATCAACTTAAATTCAAAAATTCAAATTTAGTTCAATCTCAGTTCATCAATTTCAATTCAATTCAGCTTCTCAATAAACTCTTTTAAATTATATCTATTTCAAATACAGATTTGAACCACAAAATAAACCATTTCAAATTCAATAAATTTCAAAGCTTTAAATATTACACATTTTCTAAACTAAATTTGATAATTTTCATACATACATACATATATATATATAATGAAGTTGAATTTATTTATATATATATATATATATATATATATATATATATAAATTTAACTTCATTATTATTTAGTTTTGAAATATTTACTTAGTCAATCCAATATCATTTAAATAAACTTTAAATTACATTTGAAATAAACTAGATATTCCTTCAATTTATTTAAACTTGAAATATCCAATTTATCACTTTAAATCAAATCAAGTTATAGAATCATATCTTTAATCTCAAATTCAATAGGTTTCAAATCGATTTTAAAATTAATATAACTCTCAAAAGAATATGATTGCAAATTAAATTAATTTTTCTTCCCAACTTTAATTTATTCAAATGATTATAAAATATACTTTAAAAACATAATTTTAAATAAATATTTAAACATATTATATATTAATTAAATCAAACTTATTATTAAACGTAAATCTTATTATGAAACTTATTTGATATCAAAACTAATTTATACATATTTTAAAATAGTAAAATTATAAATAAATTCATAAAATTTATAATTTAATAACTAACTTATAATTTTAAAATTTTCAAAAACATATAAATTTAAAAATCAAGAATTTAACTATATATAAAATAACATTTATACATATAATATTTAAAAATCAATGTTTATATAAAACCATATATATATATATATATCTTTTTAAACCTTGGAAATCATTTCAATATATATATATATACACATATATATATATATATATATAGACCAACAGTGTCTGTATATAATTCTCTATCATATTTTTAAGTGATACAGATATTTATCATTTCAATCCGCAATTTAAATATCTACAGGTATATATAATTTCAACCCATAGGGCTATACTAACAGGGAACTTGCTGAGTGAGAACATGTATGATAATAATATAATAATCAACAACATGCATATATTATCAATAAAAAATAGAATATAAATAACACATCATGGTGACAAAGGTCACAGGTGAACAGATATAGATAATAGCATATATATCATTTAAATAACCAATAGCAGTATATTTCAATTGTCGTTTCAACTGAAATCAAATTTAATAAATATAAGAACGTTAATCGTGAGTGATTGCTCACCTTTCGAGGCTAGAAAGATTAGACAATGAAATGAGGTACGAATCCAAGCATGAATTTCCAAAGCAAAGCAATATTGGTACCAATTCGATGAAGAAAGCAGGCACGACCGATTAGAATTAATGAAACAACATTTAAATTAAGATTTCTATAGCATATATTTAAACCAACACCAAAATAAATCTTTATATTTATAAATCAATATCGATGAAGTTCAATTCGATACATATATCAGGACAAGCTTTGAATATATTATCATTTATCAAAAAATTCCACATCAATTTAAAACAGATTTGTACAAATAATATATTATATTTTAAAACCTAATATATTCGAAATCAAAGTATACATGAAATTAATAATAAAATTAAAAGTGCATATATTCAAATCGAGTATATATAATATATTACAGCTACTATAAACTATCAAAGTATAAATACAAGTTTGAGTAAATAATAATCATATTAAAACTCACACCATGGATATATAATTTTCACATAAACATCACATATACATACGTTCACTTTACTATAAGTAAAATATAAAATACTGTCATGATATATATATATATATATATATATATAAACATAAAATCAATAATAAAGATCAACATATATATAGCATGTAGAATGCCCACCAACATATATAAAATCTAACATATATATACAACTGACATGGACAAAATATCTATAAATAACACGTGTATACATATATCTCAGTATAAATATGCAGGATATCATATGCATACAAAACAAACCTCAAACTAAATAAAATTTACATATGTAAACTGTCAGGTTACAAACTATATTAATGTTGCATACAACAGGAAACAGTCAACAAAGTTTTTGGAAGAAATATATATACATAAACTTGTATATATTTACGCAAACATATTATATAGTTTATATAGTTTAAACAACTAAACTTATATATATAAGATATATATGTATAGCAAATCTCGTAATCTTATACATTACTATTTTTATATAACAAAAAAATACTTAGTAACTAAATTGGTTCATAAAATATATATAAATCTTTATATATATAAACACCACTTTACCATTTTACTTTCAGCAAAACAAAATCATCTATATGTTGTTCGACATATTGCCAAAACATATTTCACCTATATACATATAACAACTTATATATATTTCCTATTTAAAATATTACAATTACTGCAGTATCTATAAATATTTATATAACTTTATTAAATATATATGAACATATATGTATATATAATTGCAGCAAACTGTTATATATACAACTAACAAATATATATGTATATATAATCTATACACCTTTAGAAGATGGCATCCATCAATATAAGGAGGAAAAGTGAGTGGGTGTCTAAGATAGCAAAGGTAATGGAATTGGAGCAGGTGGCTGCGCCGCCTGCAGGGACGGAGAGGACGAACTTAGAAGTAGGCACGAATGGAGGAGGGGGAGACCGAGCATGAGATGGGGACAAGATGGCATCCATATGAAGAAAGAGGGACTGCGCGATGGTGAGGCACGGCACTGGCAAAAGCATGGAGGGTAGAGGCCGTTGGCTTGTAGGCAAAGGAAAAGGGTAGGGAGGACGTGAAGTGGAAGAGGAGAGAGTCGATCAGCCGATGTTTTTTGTGGTGGAGGCGGGTTGGAGTGTTGATAGAAGCGGTGGTGGGGTAGGCCAATGGGATGAACAGTAAGGCCGAGGAAATGAGTTTGAGAAGAAAGAAAAAGAAAAAATATATGTGTGAGCGGAACGTAAATAGAAAGAGGAGAGAAGACAAATGGCAGCAAGGAAAATACGTATGAACCAGCACTGTTATAAAGTGATAGTGGGAATAGTGAAGGGCAGGGCATGAGAATCAGGCAGTATTAAAGGCAATGACTATTTTATTTTCAACAGATGGATATATGGAAAGGCACGAAGAAACCCAAAAGGCTCAACCGGTATCGATACGGTTAAGGGTTTCAAGGTTTTGACACGTACCGGATTTCGAAATGTACAAATGAATACACTGTTGAGATCAGCACGACAAGACGATCAAAAGTTATACAGATATCAGTGGTAGGATCATCCTATCAAAAGTCGATAATCGGTACCAAAAATGCTGCTAATTTACCGAAAATAAGATAGACGGAGCAATAGCAGTCCCATTTTAATGAAATAGAAGATGACGTCTCACTCAAAAGATGATTTGCAAATTAATTATATAAAAATATCCAGGTTTGGAAAACATTTTATTATCATCTAATATTAACTGATTTAAATTAAAATAAAATTACACAAGAAACTAAACTTCCATATTATGTGAGTAAAATTTACCATTCACTATGTCTAAAAAGACGTATAACAAATATCAAATTTTTACTTCAAAATTTTATTGTTTAAAGATTCACAAAATCTATAGTTAATTATGTTATAAAAATCGTTAGAATTTATGGATCGTTACAGAAATAAAATGAATTTAAGAAAATATACTTAAAAAAATTTCTAGGTATTAAACTGGGAGGATTCGAAACATTTAACTACGAGATTATTATTTTAGAAATATTTCTGAAAAAGTTGAATTATAAATGGGATTGAAGAAATATACTAAGTGTTGATATGATTTAAATATCATGTTATGGATAAGTATTTGAAATTGAATTCAAATATTGAAATACTGGAAGAGCTTTGAATATATATATATATATATCTTGGAAAAGATATTTTTAATGAATGTTTGAAGATGTATAAAATCAGACCTAGTGACCGTTTATGGAAATTATTTGATAGTTAAATAACATACTATCAAATCTAGTCAAATTTGTTAATCGTTTTGAAGAGACCGAGATCGGATTTAATTATTCGAAAACCACTTTGATCTGATCTGTGTGTTACGAATTCTGAAATCGAGAAGCTAATAGCGACGGTGATTTGGTGATTTGGTTTATTCAGACCTAGAACAACTTGTATGGATGAATGCTATCATTGCATCGTTGCCGGAAAGGAAATGGTAGCATTCCAAATATGAATGCTATTTTAAAGGAAAACGTAGCCTCAAGCCTCATCAACCTGGGGATGACTAAAATAGGGCATGCCATAGGGATAAGTGGGTCACACCTAAGTAGGGTATGTTATCACCTTTCTTGATACCCTTGGATATATTTTAATTATGGAAATGGTTGTGCATGGGAAGGAGAGCACTCGATAAGGGTGGGAACACCCGAGGTGATAACATATTCGGTACTTGTAGTCAAGTGCTAGGCTGTTCCTGTATGGCTGGGTACAAGGTGTTCTTGTCAGACCCAGATGCATTGATCTAGAGATGCACTCATCGGAGGTAGTTCCTTACGTGGTCATAGTATGGAATCCATTCCCCAATACAAGCCTTTACGGTTTTGATTGTAGAGCCTAGTATGTTGGAATTTAAGTAATGTAACAATTTCGGCTATTTAAATAAGTATTTGTATTTAGACACTATTATAATATCACAAGATTTTTTATAAAGGTGTTTTGGTTATCGTAAGGCAAAAACTCGTCGTATTTATTTATAATGTGATCTTACGTGATACCTTTGTTTTCGAAGGGATTTAACAATTCAAATTGAGTATATTTTCTCATGCTAGTTTTCTAGAATGGTTCGAATATTGTTTATTATAATGCTTCGGTCAGACCGAGTATTGCAGATTCGGGTTAAAGTGCTTTGGAGGTCTTGGGGACGAGCTGGAGGATACCAGGCGTATATCACATACTTGATTATATTTCGCTTTGTGTTTAGACTGTATAGTCAGCACTAGCAAGGACAAGTTATAATAACTGTTCATATTGATGTATTGATTGTTGTACTCTGATGATTGCATATATATTGATAATTATAGTTTTCTTTGTTTAAAAATCAGTTATTATATATTATATTTTGTTCCACTGCAATGGTGAGACTCTGTGATGTTGCTTCTGTTTCTTCTATCTTCTTTCTTCTTCACCCCTAAAGGTTTGTATATCTATTCAATTTGAGTTGGACATGTGTGATTCGGTGTTGACTCAAAGAGTACGGAGATAGGAGCCTTTACATTTGTCATCAGAGTTGAAGGTTAAGCGAGAATCTTGGCTTTGGTAGGGTAACTCATTAGAAATAGGGTTAATAGCACCCTAGAATGAGTTTGAGTGTATTAATAAATACGAGTGAGTGTTTGTTAGTGAATATAAATTGTTTTATGTTGCGTTGACTTATCAATGAAGTGGCTTACAAATTCTGGTCGAGTAGCGCTATGCCACAAAATCGATAGGGGTTTCCAAATGCTTAAACACGGTTAACCGACATAGTATGGTTTTGAAGCGGGTAAATGAAATAATTTAATCCAAATTATATTTTGATACGAATTTTTTTAGAAATGTGTAACGACCTGTAATTTTTGATAATTAAAAATAGTTAATTTAATAAGATATTGTGATTTAATGTTCGAAGAAATAAAATTTTAGGATCAAATAATAAGGATATATTTGGAATGAAATGAAATAGTATTAATTTAAGGTAACTGATAACTGCTTTAAAGGTAATTCCAAATTAATTAAAATGATTAAGAGTTATAATTGATATAGATTGTAAATAAATTATAGTAATCTATGCATTAATTAATAATTGGATTAAAGAAGAAATTGATAATTTAAAGGATGTGTTAATTAATTAATAATGTGTAATAAATTGAAATTGAATAAAATTAGTGTTGTGTGAGTTGTTATAACATTTGCTTGTAAATAATAAACTTACAAATATTACTAAATGTTTAAATGGTGACAATTGTTATTTATTACAAATTTAATTAATCGATTACAAGCAAATTTAAATTAATGTTACATTAAAGTGAGTTAAGACAATAACTACACATTGTGAATGTAATACAATGTATAGAAATGCTAAATTTATTTGCAAGGCAATAACTAATAGAAATAAAAAGAGTGAAACAAAGACAAATTAATTTATTGAGATTTTAAATTATAATCAAACTGATGAAAAATTCAATATAATGGAAATATAGTAGTCAACACAAATAAAAGATGGAAATTGTAGCACATTGGTGTAACAGGATATAAACAAATGTTAACTATGTTATTAGAGTAATAATTGATTGAAAATAAAAGATTGGAATCAAATTAAATAAATTTATTATAATTAAACTATAATTAATAGGATTTAATTAAAGTTAAAATTGAACACTGTAATTAGTAAAATAATTAACATTAAATTAATATGTGAATCTGTTTTAAACTATTATAGATGTCTAAGAAATCTAAAGTGATGAAAATTGTTAGTTTATAAATACTGAATTAAAAGGTGGTTTAATTAATTTATTTAGTTAATGTCAAAATAGCCATTTTGGCTACTATTTCGAATTTCGACGAAACCTATTTTATCGGATCCGTAACAGTGAATTATTGTAGGATTTCAAGTTCCATAGCGGTCGGAATTGTCATTTGATCGTACAGGCTTGAAACGCGTGGAAATTAATTTAATTGAAATCAATTTGAAATAAACTGATTTTAAGCTAACTTCTTTATACGATGGAATTAGGACTTGAAACCTGTTCCATTGAGTTTAAAACAATCTAAAACATCTATTTTGATATGTGGGATTACCCATTTTCATTCCGGAGGCAAAATGGGCTTTTCCGGTTATTTATCATTCAACTTTCAAATCAATCTAATCCATTCATCTCTATTTCTTATCTACCTATTTACATCCCATTATAAACCCTAACAGCCTTTTATTTCCTATTGTTTGTACGTACATTTCTTTCTTATCTCCTCTTTCCAATGGCAGATAAACCTAAACCAAATTCCCAATTCAATTTCAAATCAAATTTCAATTTCAAAAATCAAACTCCTCCAAACCCTATCAAGTTATATATCAATTCTAAGCTCTTGACGAGCGCAACTCATTAATGTGTTTTGTTTTTCAATCGGATTCACCATTTGTTCCAAAATCGAGAATGAACCTCGACCGTTCGTTTTAGGATTTTGCGATCCAATGGTGAATCGTCGTCCGATCGATGATCGAAAGGCGGCGTTAGGAAGGTGGTGTCAGGTAGGTCTCAGTGGTATGATTCGCTCGTGCTATTGGGGCATGAGTTGGCCACGATTGGTAACCAAAGGTGGCGGCGGCGCTGCCGTTTTCTGGTGGTTGGGGGTGGTCACCTAACCAAGGGGAGCTCGGCTCGAGACGGGGAGGGTGTAGGCGAGGTTTGATCGTGGTATCGTGGCAAGGACGGTCGATGATTTGGTGATGGACATAGCGGCTACGCAAGGAAGGTCGTGCGTGACCTGTGCACATGGACGAGGATTTTGGTGGGATGTAATTTACGTAAATGCCCTTCTCATCTTAATTTTTTTATCTATTTTAATTTAATCTTATAACTTCTAAATGATATACTTTTGCATACGATGTCCAATTCATGTGCGGTTTGTTCCGTTGTGATCGTATTGAAATTCCGGACCTTATGATGCTGGTTTGGACGAATTTTGAAACTGTTTGAATTTTGGGCTTAAATTGGATTTTAAATTGATTTTAAATCGAAGGTGGGTGTTTTAACCCACCCGCAATTACTAAACTATCTTATGTTAGTTAAATTTAATTTATGATGTGAGTATAAATTGATTTATTTATGTTTGGTATGTTTAAATTGTCATCTAGTTAAATTTTACTTTTATTGCATTTAATCATCATTTAATTTAATATTGAATTTAATTTTGTCAATTTAATATCTGTTATTGATGATCAGTTATCTATTATGTTTGTTGATTTGATTTGGATGTTGATTGTGATGGAGGTTTGATTTATTTATTGGATGATTGGATGTTATGTTAATTTATATATTGTTATCACTCTGTAAGTTCCCTGGTTACTGTTAGAAAAATCACTATGGATTGAAATGATACATACCCGAACGATCTATTGATTAGGGAAAAATCACTATGAGTTTAAATGATAGACTCGAGTGATTTTATAGATTTTATTTAAATTTGAGATTGCAGTTTGAAATGATATATATCCGTAAAATTGTAAATTGCGGATTTAAATGTTAAATATCCGTATAACTTGACCCTAGGGTAGAAAATTATATACGGACACCGGACTGGTTAAATTAAATGATTTTTTGAATCTTTGAAATTTTGAATTCAGTTAACTGATATTTGAAATAGAAGTTGATTTGTATAAACTGAATTATTTTCAATAATCCAAGCGTAAAATCCTGGAATTGGAATTGATTTAATGACTTGTTCAAAGGATTTAAATTGGAATTTCAAGGTTGAAGTGTCGAATATGAATGAATTTATCGGAAATAAGTTATTGAAATTTTTTAGATATAACTTTGAAATTTATTTTAAACTAATTTAAACTATTTCCATTAAATTAACTATTTTAATTAATTTAGACTATTTTAATTTATATTATTCTACTATTATAACCTATTTAATCCAATTAATCTATTTTACAAATTTTAAACAAATTAAATTTATTAATATGTTTAAATTATTTTAAATCTATTTAATCTATTTTAAATCTATTTTAAATCTATTTAATCTATTTTAAATCTATTTGATATCATTTAAATCTATTTAAATCATTTTTAAACCAAAATAAATTAAATTTAAATCTATTTAAACTATATGTACCACTCAAACTATTTTAATCTATTCAAACTAATTTTTACTATTATAAAATCTATTCATGACTATCTAAACTATTTCTAAAATTTCTGTGTAAAGTTGAAATATTTATGTTTAAACCCTTAATGATGACACAATCTAAGTTGTAATTTGGAAATTGATACCTTTTTGAAATTTTACATAATTGAGTAAATATGATTTTTGAAGTGAACGTGATTCTGAAAGAGAATATGATTTGAAAATGATATTGTTTTGAGAATATGATATTTTTATATCAATTGTAAATTGACTTTTTGAAATGTAAAAGAACCATCCGGTGTGAAATAAGCGTTTGGTTATTAAAAAGACCGGATCGGATATTGTCATACTCTCTGCCAATATCGGAGACCACTTTAACAACTGTGTATGTGGTGGGGATTCCAGAAATGAAGCAGGATTGTAATGACCCGTAAATTTTAACGGTTTAAATAGTGTATTTAACTGAAATTTTGCTTGAAATTAAATAATTAAATTTAGCAATGAAAATTTAGTATTTGGTATGTCGTCTATTTAAACATAGAAAATGCTAAATTTTCATCAGAAAATATGAAAGTTAATTCTGTTGCGTAATTTTCAATTTAAACTTAAAATCAGTTAATTGGACAAAGATAAAATGTCTTTGAAATCTAAATATTTTGAAAAATAAAAATGTAGACAATTTTCTAAGTAAGACGTCATATTTTGTTTCGCCAAATTTAGACAGCAATTGCTCCGTTTATCTTATTTTCGACGTTTTAGCAGCATTTTCGATACCGAATATCGACTTTTGACAGGATAGTCGAATCATTGATTTATGTGTACAATTTTGTTCATCTCATCATGCTGATCTCCACAGTATATTTGTTTTTGTGTTTTGGAGTCCGATACACGGCGAAATCTACGAAAACGGTGACCGTATCGGTATCCGTTTTCAACCCTTTTGGTTTCCTTTGTCCTTTTACTTACCCACCGGCTGAAACCAATAGCCATCTGCATTTATATTTCAACATATTAGCTTTCAACATTCCATTGGGTCATTATATATGTTTGCAGTGTCTCTTCCATTCCCTCCCTTTAAAAAAAATGATGAATATAGAAGTCTACTTATATATGTTTTGCTGCCAAACTTATTTCATCTTCTTCCCCACCCGTAGCATGTTCATCTTTCCCTTTGCTTGCAGCCTATAACTAAGTTATTTATCATCAAATTCGATACTTCATGCCTTCCCCTGCTCCTCTTCATGCCTAACCCGCCATCCATCTTCTCTCCTCCCCTTCTCCATTTCCACCACCCAGTACCCACGTGAGCAGCCATCCCCTCTGGCCAGCTCCCCTCTTCCATGCCCAGACCCGCCTTCACTTCCCTTCTTCACAGCCACAACAACCCATTCCCACCTCCTTCCTGCTTCGCCTGCCGCAACACCCTAGCCACCACTTGAGAATCTCCTTCCTCGACTTCAACGCCTCGCTTCCTTGTGACCGAGCAAGTGCTGCTTTGCTTCGTTTCACCACCGCCATTGTCCATGCTTGACGATGAAATAGATGCTACTTCGTTCTTGCCTACTCGTTGTCAATGACAAGAGGAAAAAAAATATATATCAAAGTTATATAATAATATATTAAGTTATATACGCATACATATTTTTATTGTATATATGTAAAGTTTTAATGTATAAGTTACATTGGTTTATATATGTTTGGTTGCATTATATTTTAGTCTGCATATAGGTTAACATATATATATATATATATATATATATATATATATATTAGCATGGATATACAATATTCTTCCTTGTTGTTTGCATACGTGTTGTCTGCATAGATGTTTAGCCTACAAGTACATTTGTTTGTAAATACAGTCTGCATGTATACATACTGATTTCCAAATTTGTATATATATAAATATATATAAGGTTGTATTTGATATGTGTAATGTATGCACACATACACACACACACACACATATATATATATATATATATATGTCAGTCTGTATAAGTTTTTATAATCTGTTTGTATGAATATGTTAGATTATATAAATTATATAATATGTTAGCAAGTATATTTTCACATAATACAAATTTCCAAAAATATCATATAAAGTATGTTTGTTTCGTTTGTATGTAGTTTGCATATAGTTTGGTGATAGTTTATATATATTAAAATCAATATATATAAGTTTTCATATGATCTATTGGGTTTGTTTATATAACAAAGTAAGTTTAAGTATAAAGTATAAGTTTAC
Source organism: Allium cepa (assembly GCA_030765085.1). Lineage (NCBI taxonomy): Eukaryota > Viridiplantae > Streptophyta > Magnoliopsida > Asparagales > Amaryllidaceae > Allium > Allium cepa. The sequence continues at coordinate 307,692,716 of CM060944.1, read as the reverse complement.
TTGCATAGTTGCATGTATTGTTTATATTAGTTTATTTTACACATGCTATATTTGGGCTTTACTTATAAGTTATAATGGGGTGTGTGTGTATATGATCTGCTTATATATAAAACTTAATTAAATTCGTGTATAATATGTTGTTATGTGTACAAGTTGTGTAAGTCATATATTGCATGTTTATTTGTATATGAGTTTATAAACGATCTGTTAGATTTCTATTGTAGTAATTTTATATTGATTTTTAAGAAAATATATACAGATATAATATCTTTTTTTTTTCAATTTATGTTAAGCTAATTTTAATTTGGCCTCCGCCAATGCCAAACTTCCCGCGTCTTTTTGATCGTCAAATTAGTGCCCATCTTACTTTGTTTTGGAATTCGTGCTTGGATTCGTAACTCATTTCATTGTCAAATTTTCTCTCTCTTCGTAAGGTGAGCAATCACTCACGAATAACATCCTTATAGTTAGTAAATTTGATTTCACTTGAAAAGACAATTGAAATATGTTGTTAAATATTTGATTGCTATATATGATATGTCATTATGTGTAATTATTCACTATGACATCTAACACCATATCTTGTTGTATATATTATATTGAATTTGTTATCGATGATATATGCATGTTGTTGATTGTTATATTTTATCATAATTATTCTCACTCTACATGTTCTCTGTTAATTTAGAATTCCCTATGGGTTGAAATGACACATACCCGAACGATCTTGTAGAATAGGAAAAATCATTATGGGTTAAAATGATAAACCCAGCGACTCTCATTGATTTTGAAATTTTGGGATTGCGGGTTGAAATGATATACATCAGTAACTATTTAATTTGCGGATTGAAATGATAAATATTCGTATCATTTGACCATAGGATAGAAAATTATGTAAGGACACTATTGGTCTATATACTGAAAATGATTTCCAAAGTTTTGAAAGGAAATATTTAGGTTTTAATAAATATTGATTTTTAAAAATAATTTATAAATATTATTTTTATACATGTCTAAATTTTAAATTTTTAAATTTTTATGTTTTGGAAATTTTAAATTTATAAGTTAGTTTTAAAAAATATAACATTAAGATTTTTCTTATAATTTTATTATTTTAAAAATATATATATAAACAATATTTAAATTGAAATACATTTAACAATAAGATTTAGTTTATTAAAATTTAATTTGTAATATGTTTAAGCATTTATTTAAATTTATATTAATATTTAAAAAAAACAGATTTTATAGCTTTAATAATAAAAGTAGGGAAGACAAATTAATGTTGACCTAGAATTTAAATTGGTTAATAACTGAATTTAAATAATAATTTTTTTGAACTTATTGATTTTGAAATTTGAGAAATACGATTTATAACTTGATTTGATAAAAAGTGATTAAATGAATATTCTTAATTTAAAATAAAACTGAGACCGAATATTTAATATTGATTTAAATTTATAAATCGAGATTTTATTTTATTTTTATTAAAATTATTAAGTGAATAATTTTCAATTTGAAAACAAAATCGAATGTCGAAATATAAATTACACTGCTATTGTAAATATCTGAATATTTAAATTTGAATCTCATTGGAATTGAAATGATTGTTCAAACTTGGATTTGAAATCGATATAAACTGAATATGGTTAATATTGAATTTGAATTGAATCTTTGACCTTTAAATTGAAGTGGTTAAACTAGAAATGATTTAAATTGAATTCTTGAATTTAAGTTGATTTGAACCAATTTGCGAAATTTGAGGATGCGATTTTAGTATATAAACTATTTTAATGTATAAACTATTTTAATATACAAATTGTTTTAAAATATAAATTATTTTAATATATAACTATTTTAATTTACAACTATTTTAATAAATATATACTATTTTCAATATCTAAACTATTTAAGTCCAAAGTGTCATGATTTCATAAATGTTATGATTTCCAAAGTGTTATGATTTCCCAAGTGTTATGATTTCAAGAGTGTTATGATTTCAAAAGTGTTAATTTTGAAAGTATTAAGATTTTTGAAATGGATATTATTTAAAGTGTATAATGATATCGAATTGATATGGTTTTGAAATGAATATGATTTTATATGAAGTATTGACTATGCAATGGCCCATAAATTTTTATTTATATTATAAATATATTTAATTGAACTTTTTGCGAAATTTCAAATAATTGATTTTTGAATAAAAATTTAATATTTGGAATACGTCTAATTAAACATAGCAAATGGTAAATTTTCATATGATAATATGGAAGTTTATTTTCCTGTGTAATTTTTATTTCAAATCAAATCAGTTAAAATTGATGATAATAAAATGTTTTCCAAACCTGAATATTTTTATGCAATAAATTTATAAATCATCTTCTGAGTGAGATTTCATATTTCGTTTCTTCAAATTTGGACTATTATTACTCCGTCTATCTTAATTCTGACGTTTTAGCAGCATTTTTGGTACCGATATCGACTTTCGATTGGATGATCGTACCACTGATCTCTGTATACCTTTTTGATCTTCTCATCGTGTTGATCTCTGCGGTATATTCAATTCTGTGTTTCAAAGTCCGATTCACAGCGGAATCCATGAAACCGGTAACCGTACCATTACCGTATCTCAACCTTTTGGGTTCTTTGTGTCCTTATATATTGTACACGATATAATGCGAATAGCCTTAGCCGATTCATCTCCTAGCTTCACCTTTTAGTTCGGTTGTTAATTTTGACGAGCTGATTCATGTACATAAATTCTAGTAACAGTAATTTTTTACGAAAGCTATTCACATTTTAAAACCACTTTCTTTTTCCTTTTTCTCAATTATATCTTATTGCATGTGCGTTTCTTTGTTGATTGTTTTTTTGAGAAGCCTGTTCTCATCCTCAACCATGCAATCCACCTTGCAAGCATCATCAGCAGCGTCAGAGCTCATGCTCACCTCATCAACGCAACTCTTCCATCTCTCCCCAGCTTGCTCACGCACCCCAAGACTGGGCCATGCTTCCACCGCTTACCCTCACTTCCACCGTCGCCTCTGGCCACTTATCAACGTGAGTCCAAGATCTATCAACTCTCCTCCTCCTAGCACTTCTCTCGCATGCATCTAGCCACCTTGACTGATGTGGCTACTTTTGGTATGTTTAGATATATATGGTATTTATGTTAATGTATATTTATGACTGAAGAAGTGAATGACATTTTATGTTTCATAATAAAATTAAAATATAGGATCTGCTTGGTTATATTTATATACATAAGTTTATATTGTGGTATATTTTTTTTATGAGTCATTTGATCCGTTCGTCTATATATAGGATATCTTTAATCTGTTACTTTATATAGATTTCACAGCTTGTATACATGCTCATATACATTTGTTTATATATATAGGAACTTGGTTTTCAAAATTTTATATAGATATAGTTAATAGTATGTTGACGGTGACTTTTCTAATATATATTGTTTTAAAGTATAAGGTATGTAAATTCATATATATATATATATATATATATATATATATATATGTTATATACTATATGTTTTAATTATTTGTTCATAATATATAAATATATAAAATTGCTTATGATATAAGTTGTATAATAGATTAGTTTATATACGTGTTTATGTAAGTTATGTATAGTCTGTAGTTGCATACACAGATATATATATATTATATTTTATATAAAGTATATAGAGGTACAGTATGAAATATAATGTTTGTATATATACAATAGCTTACATATACATGATCTATTTTGGGATTATGTATTATTATATAAGTTTTGATTTTCAAAATTTATGTAAAAGTTTTATTTTATTTTATAGATGGTTTGATAAATAATGGGTTTGAAAATGTATATATATAAAGATTTTACTGTAATATGTGTTTTGAAATTTCAATACTGTTATTAAATATTGAATTCTAATGAATATGTTTGATTTTTCATTAATGCTGTTGAGTAATGTCTGTATTACAATAAGTACGTCCATATTAATTTCATAATAGATATCGATTTTTAGTATATTATGTATGTAAGTCTATATAAGAGTTTTGTAATATATTTTATATACAGATTTTAAGTTATACAAGTTTTAGATAAGTTGTTTTCATTTTTCTTAATTGATTTGAAACTATACTTTGTATGTTGATACTTGGTTATATGTATTTTAAATGTAAACAATAGTTTTATAATATAAATATATATACATACATTTTTATATTTGTCTTAATTCAAATGTTGATTTTTTATAAAATAATGATAACAATAGTATATATATATTCCGTTTATATCAAACTGGTTGATCTTTCTCATCGGTTCCTATTTATCAGCTATATTCGTCGAATTTGTGCCAATATTGCGTTGCTTTGAAATTCAGGCCAGGATTCGTATCTCATTTCATTGTCTATTCTCTCTAGCCTCGAAAGATGAGCAAGCACTCGCATTAATGTTCTTATATCTATTAAATTTGATTTCAATTGAAACGATAATTGAAATATGATGCTGTTAGTTATTTAATTTCTGTATATGCCATTATCCATATTTGTTCACCTGTGACTTCTGTCACAACTATCTATTATTTATATTAATGACATATGCCTGTTATATTATTGTTATATCTGTTATCACTCTGCAAGTTCCCTGTTAGTTTAGAATTCCCTATGGGTTGAAATGATACATACCCGAAGATCTGTAGAATAAGAGAAAATCAATATGGGTTGAAATGATAAACCCAAGCGATTTTCACTGAATTGAATTTGGGATTGCGGATTGAAATGCTATACACCCGTATATATTTAAATTGCGGATTGAAATGATAAATATCTGTATCACTTGACCATAGGATAGAAAATTATATACAGACACCGTTGGTCACTATATATATTTTGAAATGATTTCCAAGGTTTTGTAAATGAATATTTTGGTTTTAATAAATACTGATTTTAAGATATATATATATATATATATATATATATAAGTGTTAATTTTTTATAAAGGTTTTAAATTTTGATTTTTAAAATCTGGGTTAAATAGGTTATAGTAGATTAAATAAATTAAAATATTTTTAAATTGATTAAAATAGTTTAAATTATTTTAAAATAGATTTCAAAGTTATATCTAAACATTTCAAATAACTCAATTCCGATAGATTCGTTTATTTTTGCCACTTCAACTTTGAAATTCCAATTTAAATCCTTTGAAAATCAATTCAAATTTCAGCAGTTACATTGGATTATCGAAAAAAACTCAGTTTATATAAATTAATTTCTATTTCAAAATGCCTGTTAACAGAATTCGAAATTTAAGGAAATAAAATCATTTAATCTAAGCAATCCGGTGTCTGTATATAATTTTCTACCCTAGGGTCAAGTGATACGAATATTTATCATTTCAATCCGCAATTGACAATTTTACGGTTATATATCATTTCAAACCGATATCCTGAATTAATTAAAAATCCATAAAATCACTCGGATCTATCATTTCAACCCATAATGATTTTTCCTTAATCTTTAGGTCGTTCGGGTATGTATCATTTCAACCCATTGGGAACTTACACTGTTATAATAATATAAAATACAACATCCATCACAGTCATCTTCCAAATCGGCCAACAAACATCAATAAATAACTGATTATCATTAACAGGTATTAAATTGACAATTAAATGCAATAAAAGTCAAACTCAACTAGAATGACAATTTAAACCTAACAAACATCAATCAATAAATTCCTAATCATACAATATATTTAATTTGACTAACATAGGATAATCCAGTAGTTGCGAGTGGGTCAAAACAGTCACCTTCGATTTTAAATCGATTTAAAATCCAATTTAAACCCAAAATTCAAATATTCTCAGAATTCGTCCAAAGCCATGATAAAATGTCTGAAATTTCGATACGTTCTCAACGCAAGAAATCGCGTCTAAATCCGAGCTCGTGTGAAAGAGTTAGAAGATTATACAATTTGAAGTTGAAAATAATAAAATTTAACAATACAGTTTTATACATCACCTTTCCCCACGTGAAAACCCTAGCATCGTTTGTTCCATCATGTACGCGATCTACATGAACCAAACCATTAAAGTTGCCGCCTTCAACCTCTTGTCGCCGCCTCTAGGATCGATTCCGCCAAGATCCAATGCGAGCCCCTCCTCCCGCAGGCCATGCCGACCACGACATGGCCACGCCCGGAGCTCCGCTGCCGCCAGTAGCCAATTGTCGTTGCCGTCCTTTAGCAAAATTTCTAGTGAACCACGAAGCCATGTCGACATTTCAACCATATAGATGTGTGCTTCTCGACTCCACCTTCCTAATGTCGCTTCCCGATCGTCGATCCGACGACGATCCACCGTTGGATCATCAAAACCCTAAAACGAACGGCCGAGGTTCATCCTCAATTTCTGGTCAAACGGTGATTCGATGACAAAATAAATTGCAGATCAGGCTTGCGCTCGGCGATGGCCTCAATACAGTATATAATTTGTTAGGGTTTGAAGGAGTTTGACTTTTAGATTTTATTTTCGATTTTGAATTTTAAATTGAATTAGGGTTTGCAACCATTGGAAGGAATAAGAAGCAGATAGATGGAGTTGTACTACTGAAACTAGAAATGAGAAACAACTAGGGTTTGTAATAGGCTATTCAAAGGTATAGCTGAAATAGAGGAGAATGGACCAGATCGATTTGAAACTTGAATGATAAACGACCCGAAAAGCCCGTTTCGTTCTTGAAACGGAAATGGTTCATCCCATATATCAAAATAAATGTTTTCAATATTTTTAAACTCAATGGAATAGGTTTCAGGTCCTAATTCAATTGTATGAAGAAGTTAGCTTAAAATAGGCTTATTTCGAATTGATTTCAATTAAATTGACTTTTACGCGTTTCGAGTTCGTACGATCGAACGACAAGTCCGGTCGCTACAAAACTTAAAACCTTACAATAATTCACTATTACAGATCCGATGAAAAAGATTTTTTTCGAAATCCGAGACAGTGGCAAAAATGCGTATTTTCACGTTAATTAAATAAATCAATATTAGATTAATTGATCGTTTTTAATTCAATGTTTATAAAATGAAAATTTCATCATTTTTGATCTCTTAGACATTTATAATAACTTAAAGCAAATTTACATATCAAATTCAGTGTTTAATATTTCACTAATTACAGTGTTCAATTTCAACTGTAATTAAATCCAATTAATTATAATTTAATTCCAATAAATTGTTTTAATTTGATTTCAGTCTTTATTCATTCAATTATTACTCGGTAGACATAGTTAACATTGGTCTGCATCCTATCACATTAATATGCTACAATTGTCATCTTTTACCATATTAGTTGCAGTATTTCAATTACATTGAAATTTTGTCAGTTTTATTATAATTTAAAATCTCAATAAATTTATTTATCTTGGTTTCATTTTTTTATTAAATCAATTATTACCTTATGGATAAAATTAACATTTCTATTCATTTTATTACATTCACAATTTTCAGTTTTTGTCTTAACTCACATTAGTGTAACATTTAATTACATTTAATTGCAATTGGTTAAACATATTGGTAACAAACAACAATCGTCATCATTACGACATTTAATAACATTTGTAAGTTTATTATTTATAACTATTACTACCCCACTACTATTATCAGTTACAATTAATTTCACCTTATTTCATTAATTAATCAACCTTAGATTTATCAATTGCTCTTTTAATCCAATTATCCATTAATATATATATTACTATAATTTATTTACAACCTATATCAATTATAACTCTTTAATTCTTTCAATTAATTAGAATTTACATTTAAAGCCGTTATCATTTACCTCAATATAATAATATTACAATTCATTCCAATTATATTCTTATTATTGAGTCACAAATTTTATTTTTTCTTAATATTAAATCACAAAAATTTATTTAATTAACAAATTTTAATTATCGAAAATTACGGGTAGTTACAGTATATACAATTTTTTTAGTCCCTTTCTGTAACGACCTGCTATTTTGGACCATTCAAATCGACAATAAAACCATACATATCCGACTTGAATAATTCAAAATAGCGAATTATTAATTAAAATTTGGCAAAACTTAAAATATACAGTAAATAAATCAATCACAGATCACAGAGTAATATAATGCAGCGGAATAGATAAAGAATAGTAGTTCATGAAGCTACTATATACATCAGAGTTAGAAAAATACAACTGAATAGTTCAAATGCAGTGAAGCCTCCAATGCAACAGATGACTTCTCTGAACCAATTAACTGGAAAGGTTGGAATCTGAATCGATAGTTGGATTTCCAAATGAAGCTTCGAACTCCAAAGGTGAGTCTCAAATGCTGTATCACTCAGTCTGACCCGAGCGTAAAGCAAAACACAAAACACTCGAGTCAGGATTAACATTCTTATATCAATAAATCCAACTCAAGTGAAATATCAACTGAAATACAAATAACTTAAAGGATGTTTGGGATAACCATCCTCTAAGGGTCCATGGAACTTTCTACAAGGTATAAATATGCACTATAACACCGTGGTCATTTCAGCTTAATTTATACTTCAAAACCAAATCTCATTTTCACTTCAAATATCTCTATATTTCCCAAAATAGTATTTATATATATTAAATAATTTATACAGTAAAATATTTTCAATTTCCTCAAGTTAATAAATCGTTCCAACATCAACCCGACCTTCCCATTCAAATTAAATTCAATCTTAATTTATCAATTTACATTCAACTCAATTTCTAAAATAACCACTTAAATTTTATCGATCTCAAATTCGGATTTATAATCACAAATACCCCTTTATATTTCCATGTATTTCAAAACTTTAAGTATTCAACGTTTCATCTAAATTTTCATTCAATTTAGTTTTCTAAATAATAAATTCAAATTTAGTTCAACCTACATTTTCATTTTAATTCAATTTAGTTGCTAAATAACAAATTCAACTACGTTGATTTCAAATACAGATCCGAATCTCAACATAAACCATTTAAATTCCAATATAGTTCAAGGCTTTAATATTTAAATGTTCTATATAACAGTTTCATATAGATCTCGATTTAACCTCATTATTATTTAGTCTTGAAATACTCCCTTATTAGATTCAATATCATTTAAATAACCTTAAATTACATTTTACTCAATTAATTTATTTAAACGTGAAATATTCATTAAATCTCTTAAATCAAAAATCCAGTTATAAAATCATACCCTTTAAATTTCCCATTCAAAAATTTCAAATCGATTTAATTAAATAAATCCTTATTTAAATACCATTTTTATAAACCCAAATTTATCTCCCAATCTTAATTATTCAATTTATTACAAGAGAATCTATTTGAAATATAGATTTACATAAATACTTAACCATGTTATATGTATTAAATCAATCTAATTTAAATCAAATATTACTACTTAATCTATATATACAATTTTCATTTATATAATATCTTAAGAATAAAATTTATTAAACCATATATTTCTTTCCAAAATTATAGAAACTATTTTCAAAATATTTATATGGACCAACGGTGTCTATATATATTTTTTATCATATGGTCAAGTTCTACGCATATTTATCATTTCAATCTGTACACTAAATATATACGGGTGGATATCATTTCAAACCGTAATCCCAAATTCAATTAAATTAAAATCGCTTGGGTCTATCATTTCAACCCATAACGAAATTCTCCTATTGTAAAGTCCGTTCGGGTATATATCACTTCAACCCATAGTGAATTCTAAACTATAGGAAACTTGCAGAGTGATAACAAATAATACAATAAAATGAAATAACAAGCATATATCATTAATAACAATAAAATATAAACAACAGGATATGGTGTCATATCCCATAGGTGAACAGTTACAGATACTAGCATATATAACAATTTAAATAATATAACAGTTCAAACTAGCAGCATATTTCAATTGTCATTTCAATTGAAATCAAACATAATAAATATGAAAATGTTAATCGTAAGTGATTTCTCACCTTTCGAGGCTAGAGAAATTTGACAACAGAACAAGCTACGAATTTCCGAAGCAAAGCTAGATGGACACGGTGCGAAGAAGAAAACAGGCATGACGAACCAAATCTGATAATAGGAATAGACGAATTCAAATCGAAATTGGATTGATGAAGTAAATGGTATCATGAACGTATATCTCAAAAAATCATATCCTTTAGAATATCAAATTTAACAAAATTCAAATCAAACGTATTTGAATAAGTTCAATTTCAAATCACAATTAATTTTAAACACATATTAAATTATATATTAAAATTATTGTTTTTAAATTATCATCTCGTATACTAGAATCAAATATGTATACGTTAAACACCATAGACAAATATTAAAATAATATAACTTTCCAATCATTATCAAATCAACTCATATATATGTATTTAAGTTTAAAGTCTATACACCTTTTAACATTAAAATAACTGTATGTGTAATATAAAAGGGATTATTTAAAACTCATGTATACTAAAACACTATATTTATAAGATTTATAAACTGACCGTCCCAAAACCCATATACATCTAATAAAAAATAAAAATAACACATGACTAATGACTGTAAAAGCAAGTACGAACATTGGCTGCAGTATAACAAATATTATACTCAACCTCTATATCACTTCATTCCCAATATAGTATACAGTTATATATATGAATACAATAATACATACAAAATTATTTTGAAATTAATATTACTGAAACCTTTATATATGAGCAGAAGTTAAATAGATATATACACGTTCATATATCTAACAAATATCATATATATTATTATAAAATATATTTTACAACAATTATGTTTTTTTTCCTGAAGCTTAACCCATCCTATAGAAGCGAGATCAACAACCGGGTTCAAGGTCAGCCAATATATTTGCTGAAAACCCAATTTTTATAACGTACTACATATTTATATCCTCAATATCATAATAAAGTATATATATACCTTGATCTAAAAGAGACGCTAGGAGAAGTGAGACACGAAGCGGAGGAGGGGACCTTACGTGAAGGTTTCGGCCATTAGGTTGCGTGAGCAGTGAGCTGCTGCACACGGCAGTTGTACCACGGACTTCGGTGACCAGGTGGATGAGGGGAGAAGAGTAGATCCAATGTGTGATGGTGGAGAGGGGCGGAGGTTATACTGCTAAGGGAAGGAGTGGAAGCTCGGGTGTGGGTGTTTGCCGTTGAGGCAAGTAGTTGTTGCATGAATGAGGGAACTTGCTTGGATACGTGATGATGCTTCGGAGGGAAAAGATGGGTACTCGGTTTCTCGTTGATGATGCAGTGGCGGAGACATGCGACTAGAGGGTTTAAAAACAGGGATGGACGGTAGACGTGGCTCACGACCGTGGTTATGGAGATGCGGGGAGGAAGAGAGTAGGGCTCGGTCAGGGAGGAGGAAGGAGGCTACAGGCAAGCACGGGTGGTGGTGGCGGTTGCTGAAGGTGGAGGTCGGCTACTGGTTTTGAGGTGGAAGGCCAGGCCGGAGTGGTGGATAGGTTGATGGTGCTTGGGGTAGTAGTGACGTGCTCAGATGGGTTAAAGAGGAAGGAGAGAGAGGAAATAAAGAAGAGGAGGAAGGGAGAAAAATAAAAGAGAAAAGGAGATGTAGGGGAGACACGTTTCAAGAATGAAAATATAAAGTAGAGAACCCAATAAATGTTAGCAGAGAGAAACGTACCAGTTTTCAAAATAATTAAGTCCAACGTTACAATATCTTTCCCAAATAAAGTCAAAGCCAAAGCAATTATAACAGAGAGCGAAGGAAATGAATAGCCAAAATAAATGTGACAGCTAACTTACTGGAGAAGAGTCAAATGAAATTTTTTAACGAATTTATACAATTAAAAGAAATTGCAACGGTCAGAAGCATTGATTCAGGCAAATAATTAAAGCAAATTATTTATAATTTAAACGGTAGGAAACGTAAAGAAACGTACCACCATTAAACGAAATTGATAACGTCCGTGCATTGATTCTGAAATATTTACTAAAGCAATTGATTGATGCGCTTTTAAATTTTGAAACGCAAAAGAAATCAAATGGTCACGGATTCGGTACCAAAGATGCTGCTAATTTGTCGAAAATATGATAAATAGAGCAATAGCTGTCCAATTTTTGAAAAACGAAAGATGACTTCTCACTCAGAAGAGGATTTAGAAATTTTCTATAGAAAAATATTCAGCTTGAAAATAAACTTATTATCAGCAATTATTAGCTAGTTTGAATTTAATAGAATTTCACAATGAAATAAACTTTGATAAAATAAATTAAAAATTTAAAATCTGCTATGTTTAATTGGACGTAATCCAAGTATTAAATTTTTATTTCAAAATCTTATTATATAAAATTTCTCAAAAGTTTCAATTAATTACGTTAAATAAAACCATTTAAAACTATTAAAATCTACGGGTCGTTACACTCTCCCCCACTCAAAACTTTTCATCCCCGAAAAGGTAGGAGGTAGGAGAATAGAACAACCAGAAATAAAGTAGATTGAAAGACAAGATAAACAATTAATTTAAAACTATATAAATTTTATTTGAAATATTTATTTGATAACTTCATTTGAAATTTAATTTTGTTTAATACTTTAATACTTTTCAAACTCCTTTGAAAACAATCATTTACATTATTACTTATATTTACAAAGAAGCTATTGAAATATTAAATCCAAAATTCATAAATTTTTATTTTGTTTCAATAAGTTATTTATCGAAAATATTTATAACACTAAAATTTCTATTAAACCATGTAGTATATAATTAACCAATATTTTAAAGGATATATCCAACAAGGAAGGAAGGTAGATTTGGAAAACAGAATCAAGGTGAACAACTAAACTGAGCAGATAAGGTAGATGCAAGGAATAGTATCGGGCACGAATAATTAATCTAGAACCATAAGAATTTAAATTTCAAATATTAATTCAAAATTTCTTTGTTGGAAAAAATACTTTTATAATTAATACCTTTATATAATACTTTTATAATAAAATACTATTATATCGAAATAGATTTTCCTCTCGAAAATACTTTTATAACTCGATGTTTCAACAAGTTTATCCTCGTTCTTGCAGACTCTGGCCATGCGTTGATTAGGCGCAAAGCTAGAATTCTTCAAGTACTTAGTAGACTTGTTTCAACACCCAGTGAAAATACTTGAAAAACCTTTAAAACAAATATGGAAAGTACAATCCAAACAAAACAACCAAACCAAAACCTTTGTCCAACCATGGTTCGCAGATACACAATGGTTACGCCTGGATCCCCCAGGAAACAATCCGTATTCGTAAGCTTTCTCAGCCCTGCGAGTTATGCCATGATGACTAGTAGAGTGCAGGATACACAATGGTTACGCCTGGGTCCCCCAGGAAACAATCTGTACCCCTAGGCTATCTCAGCCAGGTAGTTTCGCTACTATTTGCGACCTACATGGATTGCAGGATACACAATGGTTACGCCTGGATCCCCCAGGAAACAATCCGTACCCCTAGGCCAGACTCAGCCAGGCAATTGTGCTATGCAGTCGCGAGAGAAAAAAAAACCATGGGTTACGCCACGGTGGGAACACTCGAGTATTACATCCGGAAAACCATAAATCAGAGAGAATAATATCGATAGAATGAATCCACGATGTGGCCACAAAGCGGATATCAAGCAGAAGGCACTTTCCATATCTTTACTTCGAAAATATATATCATATAGTACCTTTTCAAATCACTTTCAAATATCGTACTTATATAAAGTCCATATATATAGGATTCCATTTTTCCCAAATCGAATACTTTCCAAAATCAATAGTAGATCAAATCATACTTATATAGACTTCGATTATATAAAATCTCTTTCCAAATTGAGTACCTTTCAAATCAATAGATTTCAAATCAACTTCACACTTATACAATCCATTTTATATAAGTCCGACTACTCCCAAATCAAGTGCTTAATAATATAAGGTTCTCAAATTGCAAATCATTTCAATATCAATTCAGTTTCAAAATCATATATGATTTCACCAAATTTTCTTCCAAATTAAATATCTAAATTTCAAAGTTCCCAGAATAATAGGTTTAGAAAATTATCCCATTTTCCAAATTAAAATAATTCAAGTCAAACAAATTCATTTCCAAAAATCACCATATAAGTACTGGTTTTTAATTCCAATTTAATTTCAAAACCAAATATTTTTCCAAAATCAATTATACTCAAAATGGTTTCCAAATTTATAATTATCCCTTTTTTTTAAAACTTTTAAACTATCTATTTCTATGTGAAATATCCAATTTACCTTTCTGAAAACCATTATTCAACTTTTTTTTTTCAAAGCATTTCAAAACTAAATTTATATTCTTTTTCAAACATTTTATACTCTTCAAAATTTCTTAGCTTTGAAAATTTAATCTCGATTTGGAAGTGTTCGAACATTCAAAATAGTTAGGGAAATCAAATTTTCAATTCAAGAGTTGAAAATCAACAATAAATCAATAAATTAATTATTAAATCCGAAACTCGAGGACTGAACACCGGTCTCATTTTAAATTGTTTCAAATATATACTTATATCTTTCTAAAATATCAAATTATACTTCGGAATTTGAAATCAAAAACGGTTTTACAAAATCACTTACATAGTGAAGCTATTAAAGTGGCCTCTCCCCTACTCTGAAACTCGAAAATCAATGTCGATGATGCGTGCACTCATCACCGAAATTATTTTCCAACGACATAAGTGAGTTCTGGACTTCTATTTTCTTGAAAACTTCTTTGAAATTTCTTCAAAATTATTGGAATTCATTTGAACTCATTTGAACCATTTCTTATTCGAAAAAATACTTTTAAATCGTATTATTTTTATATATTTTCCAAAATCTTAAAACCAATTTCAAAATACCAGAATTCAATTCTCGAATTTCAAATTTAACTCTACAGTTATAAATCATTTTTATATAAATCAATTTCTTATAATTTCAAATCCTTTCAAAACCTTTTTATATAAATAACATTTCTTATTAGCTTTATATATATATATATATATATATATATATATATATATATATATATATATATAGATATATAATCCTGATCGAAAACATTTTCACTTTTATATATATAAAAAAATCATAGTTATCAAAATAAAATTTCGGTATAAACAATTTCAAAAATACAAACAAAACCCGATTTTCAAAGGATAATTCAAGAATGGATTTCAAAACAAAGATAGCGATTTAATTTAGAGGAACTCTAATCAATAGAATCCTGATTCGAAGATAGACTCGATAGAAGATGAGATAATTGATTTACAAAATAGAAGATGGATATACTCCTATAAATCGTGGGCAACCTTTACCGATCAACCGTGATTCCAAAATTAGATCAGTGTAGAATTCTGAGGCAATTCGACAATCGATCGCCAGAGATATAGAATTCGGCATAACAAGATATAGCAGCATCGTAAACCGAGGATACAAAAATCTTCGGTGAGTCAATGCCAATTGAAAAGGAGTTTTCACCCTCTTTACAAATCATTCTGTGGAGTTATGGGATACTCCGGAATCAAACGAATATAAATAGGGAGAGACGGAATGAATTTCGGAGCCGAGGGACATTCCAAAATTCAAAGGAAATCGAGTCAAAAGGAAGAGATTCAACTCGAGCGAAAGTGATTTTGTAAATAAATTTACCATATATGCTAAGTTTGCCTAGAGCCAAAGCTCTGATGCCAACTGTAACGACCCGCTATTTTGGACCATTCAAATCGACAATAAAACCATACATATCCGACTTGAATAATTCAAAATACTGAATTATTAATTAAAATTTGGCAAAACTTAAAATATACAGTAAATAAATCAATCACATATCACAGAGTAATATAATGCAGCGGAATAGATAAAGAATAGTAGTTCATGAAGCTACTATATACATCAGAGTTAGAAAAATACAACCGAATAGTTCAAATGCAGTGAAGCCTCCAATGCAACAGATGACTTCTCTGAACCAATTAACTGGAAAGGCTTGAATCTGAATCGATAGTTGGATTTCCAAATGAAGCTCCGAACTCCAAAGGTGAGTCCCAAATGCTGTATCACTCAATCTGACCCGAGAGTAAAGCAAAACACAAAACACTCGAGTCAGGATTAACATTCTTATATCAATAAATCCAACTCAAGTGAAATATCAACTGAAATACAAATAACTTAAAGGATGTTTGGGATAACCATCCTCTAAGGGTCCATGGAACTTTCTACAAGGTATAAATATGCACTATAACACCGTGGTCATTTCAGCTTAATTTATACTTCAAAACCAAATCTCATTTTCACTTCAAATATCTCTATATTTCCCAAAATAGTATTTATATATATTAAATAATTTATACAGTAAAGTATTTTCAATTTCCTCAACTTAATAAATCGTTCCAACATCAACCCGACCTTCCCATTCAAATTAAATTCAATCTCAATTTATCAATTTACATTCAACTCAATTTCTAAAATAACCACTTAAATTTTATCGATCTCAAATTCGGATTTATAATCACAAATACCCCTTTATATTTCCATGTATTTCAAAACTTTAAGTATTCAACGTTTCATCTAAATTTTCATTCAATTTAGCTTTCTAAATAATAAATTCAAATTTAGTTCAACCTATATTTTCATTTTAATTCAATTTAGTTGCTAAATAACAAATTCAACTACGTTGATTTCAAATACAGATCCGAATCTCAACATAAACCATTTAAATTCCAATATAGTTCAAGGCTTTAATATTTAAATGTTCTATATAACAGTTTCATATAAATCTCGATTTAACCTCATTATTATTTAGTCTTGAAATACTCCCTTATTAGATTCAATATCATTTAAGTAACCTTAAATTACATTTTACTCAATTAATTTATTTAAACGTGAAATATTCATTAAATCTCTTAAATCAAAAATCGAGTTATAAAATCATACCATTTAAATTTCCCATTCAAAAATTTCAAATCGATTTAATTAAATAAATCCTTATTTAAATACCATTTTTATAAAGACAAATTTATCTCCCAATCTTAATTATTCAATTTATTACAAGAGAATCTATTTGAAATATAGATTTACATAAATACTTAACCATATTATGTGTATTAAATCAATCTAATTTAAATCAAATATTACTACTAAATCTATATATACAATTTTCATTTATATAATATCTTAAGAATCAAATTTATTAAACCATATATTTCTTTCCAAAATTATAGAAATTATTTTCAAAATATTTATATGGACCAACGGTGTCTATATATATTTCTTATCATATGTGTAACAACCCGCATATTTAACGATTTTATATTTAAATGTTTAATTTAAATATAGCGTCGTTAGTCGGATTTGGGTCCGAAATGTTTCTTTTTGCAAACGGCCGAATTAGGACTCGAAACCATTTCCATTGATTCCAAAATGGCGTTTGCGATCTTTTTGAGTGTAAGCTTTGATATGTTTGGAGTAAGTGAAATTTTGGCTACTTTTTCTACTTGGGCTTGAGTTTGGGTTCAGCCCAATCATCACTTAACCCTCTAGCTTAGCCCTTTCTCTTCATTCATCTCCATTTCATTTCATTTCTCAAGCAAAAACTGAAATGGGGGAAGAGAAAGGAAATTAGAAACTCCTAGCCCTAAATCCATTTGCAAAAATCCAAATTCTTGCTCCAAAATCAAAGAGAATCCATTGGTAAGTTCTTCTTCATCTTCTCCAACTCTTCTCCTCTTCAATTTCAGAAAAATTTCCTAAACCTAAATTGGAAAATATGTGTTTTATTCTTAGATTGAAGCTTGTTGAGTTGAAGTAGTGTTTGTTGGTCTTCTCCTTGCAAATTGAACTCCTTCTTCTTTGTTTTGAGATAAAAGGTGAGTTTTGAACTCACATCTACTTCTCTTGATTTCATTGATGTTGGGTATGAATTCCTAACACCTTGTTCATATGCATTTGCCTTTAGTTTGAATTGAATTGGTGAACATTTCATTTTTGGAGTTTTGGAGTCAAATCCTTGAAAATCATAACTTTGACGTTTGATCATGGTTTTTGGTGGTGAATCAGAGTCAATGGTGTTGGGTTATCGATTGGCAAAATCCTCTTAAGTCCATTGCTCGATATGTTGCAAATGGGGTGAGTTGCTCCTCCATTTGCTAGGCTGGAAAACTTTTCCAGCTACAGCCAGCCGACTGACCCCCTGCAGTCAGTCGACTGACTGCAGAGAGTAAAAACTCTCGGGTTGTGGTTCAGTCGACTGACTGCAGTAGGCCAGTCGACTGACTTGCTTCATTTTGTCCAGTGTGCCCATCTGTTTGTGATTTTCACTTTTATCGATTTAAATTGATTCAAATTAGTTGTTTTTGCATATTTGACCTTGATGATTCCTTTTTGACTTCATTCATGGGTTTTGTAAATGATTTCTTCAAATCGTATTTTAAGTTCGCTTCTTCGATTTATAAATTCTATTTAAAATACACGCACAATTTCGCACTTCGAGCGAAGTGGAAGGGTGATTAAATGGTTAGGCAAAACACGGACCATGAATCTGTGTGTTTATCTTTCCGATTAGTCCCCGACCTATTCGATTGATCGTTTTGACCTTCGGGTTTGGTTTATCGATGATATGAGGTAAACTTTGTACTGCTTTGAGTGTGAAGTGGCTGACGGATAGTAAACCGTTTAGTGCGAACGAGTGGTTATGGGACATACGTTAACACTTTTCGGATTCCTTTTTGAGAGTTATGACACATTCCGCCAGTTAGTGGTGTCCAGTACTGGGTCTCTGACCTTCACCACTACGGTTTGTTGCCTTCGGATATGTTGCCTTCGGGTATGTTGCCTTCGGGTTTGTTGCCCTTTAGTATCGCTTCCGATGTTGGTCATTATGAGCCGCATGGGTGATATTGGGTTGCCCTTTAGTATCGCTTCCGATGTTGGTCGTTATGAGCCGCATGGGTGATATTGGGTTTGGAGTCTTTGGGCTCATGGATCCTTGTTTGTACAGTACTGAGCTCGAGCAATTTTCTGATGTTTCATTCATATGTATATTCCCTTGTTATCGCCCGTCGGTGTTGGTCTTTTTGAGCCGCATGATGAGTAGCGTTTACCTTGTGGAACTTGTATACCTTATTGGTATTTGTTATTGCCTTTTTGGCTTGATTTGGGATATTTGCATCCTTTGTTTCTATATGTTGCTGATGATATGAGGCTTGTTATCATATGATTCATCTTTTGTTGGATGATTGTGTTATCTCCCTTAGAGATATATGTTATACCTTGTAACCTTACAGGTTTATTGTTGTTCAGTTTATCTAACTGATTTGTTTAGCTAGACTGACCCGTGTATTTTATACTTGGGTCAGACCGAGATGTTTCAGGTTAGGTACTTTTGGACTTAGCCTATTTTGCTTCCACATGGACTACTCCGCTAGCTTCTTTTTGTCATAGCTTTTGTGTAGTCCTATCATGTTGTAACTCTGATATTTATTCTTGTGAACTCGTCTGTATATTGTGGTCTGCTATACCACTTGACATGTATTATTTTGTATACTCTGCGATGTATCAGTATGTGCGTATATGATGATTTACTGTTCTGTGATGTATATTACATTTGAGTTGTCATATTCTATTTTGATAGATCCTTCAACCACCTATGGTTTTGTTTTAAGTATTCATTGGGTATGTCGACCTGCTTGATATGTTTATTGTCGATGTATTCAATAGATAGTTAGAGCAAAGCTATAGATGGTCGCTCCCAACTAGCCTTATTCTCCGTGTTAGTTGACGACATTACCCTGTAGTTTCCTTAGCTAGCGTAGGTATAGAAGTGGGGCGTCACAGCGTGGTATTAGAGCTGAGTTCAGAACAAAGTATGATAAACACAGAATAGAAACACATATTACGATACATCAAAGTGTACAAGTGATACAAATCTTTGAATCATCGTGTTTCTTTATTCCATCAAGGTTAGATAGAATTTGGGGAATACGTCTAGGAATGCATTTTATTCCGTAGTATTCCATATTGAATTATCTACCTTGTGAATAATCTTATTCTTATCTTAACTTTTAGCGTATGGCTGGAAGAGGCAGAGGACGACGTTCGGATGCTGGGCAATCAAGCGGCTCACATCCGGATGGCGTTTATATGTCTGCCGATCAGTTTTTGGAATTGTTTAGGAGCACTCAGCCTCCAGTTCCTCCTCGAGTATCTCCACTTGCACGTCAGTGTAGTGATTTTTCTCATCTTGGAGGGAAGCCGTTTAAGGGCTCCGAGTCCGTTCTTGAAGTCCAAGCTTGGCTTCGTACGTGCGAGCGTATCTTCTCTCGCATGGATCTTTCCGACCATGATAGAGTTCTTGTGACTTCTAGTTTATTACAAAAGCGTGCTCTTGATTGGTATGAGCTTCTTATAGCCGAGATTGATGAGCCTACTCTTTCTTGGACTCAGTTTCGGGGACGATTCGAACTCAAGTTCGTTCCTGAATCTGAAAAAGTTTTATTGACCCGTCGCTTCCTTGAGTTGAAGCAAGGGAAATCTTCTGTTTCTGAGTATGTTGAATCATTCGAGGCTTTATCTCGGTATGGTCTTGAATTCATCAGCACTTCTTATAAGAAGAATTTGAAGTTTGTTTCTGGTCTTAAGAAATATCTTAAGAAGTCTTTGTTGCTCCAGCTTAAACTTTCTTTTGAGGAGTTGGTTGATTCGGCACTTCATCTCGAGACCGTCGAGAAGGAGTGTGATAGTGATGTTGATGTTGAGGTTTCCAAGAACCCCAACAAGAGGCCGTTTTCAATTCAGAAGAAGCCTTTTCCTTCTAAGAAGAAGAAGACTGGTGGTCCTAGTTCTCAGCCTCAGTCTTCCGGAACATCTTTCGTTCGAAAGTGTTTTAATTGTGGTTCTCTGGATCACATTATTCGATCTTGTCCTAAGCCTCTCTTCTGCCGTTATTGCAAGAAGGAAGGTCATCATGTTTCAGCTTGCCCTACTATTCCGGCTGGTGCCAAGTCTAGCAGGCTTTATGCTGCTAAGGCTTCTGAAGGTCCTTCTCAGCCCAAAGGTATATCTTCATCTATTTTGGAAGGTTCTATTTTATTTCACGACCATAGTATTCGAGTTCTTTTCGATACGGGTGCATCACATTCTTTCGTATCGAAAAAGCTCGTTGATGATTTATCTTTGGATGTTTCTTGTTTGATTACTTCTTTAAGGATTGCGAATCCAATTGGAGGATCCGCGACCCTTAGTTTGCTTTGTGATGATGTTGAGATTGTTTTATATGGCTTTTCTTTCCGTGCGAATCTGCACGTTATTTCTTGTCTGGGATTTGATATGATTTTGGGTATGGACTGGCTAGTGAGATATGATGCCAGGATTAATTGTTCGGAGAGAACTATATATCTTCGACATCCGGATTCGCCTACTCAGCTATCTCTTGTTCTTCGGAATGTAGATAATTCCGAGATGGCTTTATATTCTCTTGACTCGCGAGATGATGATGATATATTTCGTATTCCTGTTGCTTGTGACTTTTCTGATGTTTTTGAGCCTGTATCGAGTTTGCCACCCAAGCGGGAAATTGAGTTCCGCATTGATCTCATTCCAGGCGCGCAGCCAGTTAGTCGTCCTCCCACGAGGATGTCTACAAAGGAAAATGAGGAACTCAAGAAGCAGCTTTTAGAGCTTGAGTCCAAGCAGTTAATTCAGTCCAGTTTTTCTCCGTGGGGATCCGCGGTCGTCTTCGTGAAAAAGTCTGATGGAACTCTTAGGCTCTGCATTGACTATCGCAAGCTTAACGAGTTAACCATCAGAAATAGGTATCCATTGCCTAGGATCGATGATATGTTCGATCTATTGAGTGGTGCTAAGGTCTTTTCTCAACTTGACCTTGCAACAGGTTTTCATCAATTACGAGTCGCGGAGGATAGCATACCTCTTACAGCTTTCCACGCTCGATATGGTTCTTTCGAGTGGCTCGTTATTCCGTTCGGTTTGACGAACGCTCCTGCTTTCTTTGTTGATCTCATGAATCGGGTATTCCGGGAATATCTCGATAGATTCGTCCTTGTGTTCATTGATGATATCCTTATTTATTCTAAGTCTGAAGCTGAGCATGCTAATCACTTAAGGATTGTCTTGAGTACTCTCCGTCATCATCAGCTTAGAGCCAAATTCTCCAAATGCCACTTTTGGGAGAATAAGGTTAAGTTCTTAGGCCATGTTGTATCTTCCGATGGCATTTCTGTCGATCCCTCAAAGATCGAAGCCATCCAGAATTGGAAGAGGCCTGAGAATGTACATGAGATTCGTAGTTTCCTTGGATTGGCGGGTTATTACCGTCGGTTCATTAAGGATTTTTCCCGTGTTGTGCTTCCTCTCACATGCCTTACTCGTAAAGTCATTCATTTTATTTGGTCCGACAAGTGCGAAGCTTCCTTTTTGACATTAAAGGAACTTCTCACTAATGCTCCTATTCTTGTGGTTCCCGAAGGGAATCATGATCTTGTTGTCTACACCGATGCTTGTGGTAGTGGTCTCGGTGCTGTTCTTATGCAGAAGGATCGGATAGTTGCTTATGCTTCTAGGCAACTGCGTCCGAATGAAGTTCGCTATGCCACTCATGATCTAGAGCTTGCCGCCATTGTCTTTGCCTTGAAGATTTGGCGACATTATTTATTGGGCGAGCGCTTAATTCTCTATACCGATCATAAATCTTTGAAGTATTTGTTTACTCAGAAGGAACTCAATATGAGACAACAGCGTTGGCTCGAGTTTCTTGCTTCTTATGACTTTGATATCGAGTATACCCCTGGTAAAGGTAATCGTGTTGCAGATGCGCTTAGTCGCAAACATTCGGCTGTTATTTCTATGATGCTTGCCGAATGGAATATTCTTGAGACTCTATCTTTTTGTGAAATTCGTGATCGAGGTTCATCTTCTGATTCTCCTATTCTATTATTTAGTTTGGGAGCTCGACCTATTTTATTGGACCGTATTGCCGATGGTCAGCGGCGTGATCCTGAATTGTTGCATCTTATTCAGCTTTGTGAGTCTAGATCTTGTGATGAGGCGTTGCAAGATTTCAGCATTGATTCTCATGGGTGTCTTCGCAAGAAGAACCGTCTTTTTGTGCCTTCTGATTTTGCACTTAGGCATGACATTCTTGATGACTGTCACCGTTCTAAGTATACCATTCATCCCGGTAGTAGCAAGATGTATGCCGATATGCGTCGTCTTTATTATTGGGAAGGCATGAAGAACGATGTGGCGAGTTATGTGAGCAATTGCATAACTTGTCAGCGTTTTAAGGCCGAGCATCAGCGTCCTTCGGGTCTTCTTCAGCCCTTTGAGATTCCATTGTGGAAATGGGATCAGATTTCTATGGATTTTATTGACGGCCTACCTCGTTCGAGATTGGGCCATTCTAGCATCTGGGTTATTGTTGATCGCCTCACTAAGTCTGCTCATTTTGTCCCTATTTTAGTCTAATAGAACTGCTTCGCATTTGGCTAAGTTATATGTCAAGGAAATCGTGAGACTTCACGGTGTTCCTACTTCTATTGTGAGTGATCGTGATCCTTTATTCACGAGTCATTTTTGGAAGAGTCTTCAGCAAGCTTTGGGAACAAATCTTAATTTTTCTACAGCTTATCATCCGCAGTCTGATGGACAGACTGAACGGGTGAATCATATCTTGGAAGATCTTCTCCGTATTTGTATTTTTGATTTTGGTGCTAGTTGGGAAGATCACCTACCTCTTGTAGAGTTCTCCTACAACAATAGTTTTCAGTCTAGTATCGGTATGGCTCCTTTCGAAGCCTTATATGGAAGACCATGTCGATCACCTTCATGTTGGTTAGAATCTAGAGAGAAGCTTATTCTTGGTCTAGATTTGTTCGTCATTCTTCCGAGAAGATTGATCTTATTCGATTGAGAATGAAAGAGGCACAGAGTCGTCAGAAATCCTACACGGACAACCGTAGGAAGCCTCTCGAGTTCTCGATCGGCGATCTTGTTTTTATTCGTGTTTCTCCTTTGAAGGGGGTTATGCGTTTCAGTGCGACTGGGAAATTGGCTCCTTGCTTTATAGGACCATTTTCTATTACTAAACGTATTGGCCCTGTGGCTTATAGAGTTTCACTTCCAGCTCATTTATCTGGCATTCATGACGTGTTTCACGTCTCGCAACTTCGGAAGTGTCTTCGGGAGTCGGATTCTGTTATTGCTTCTCCCGATTTGCAAGAGCTTGAGATCTCACCGAACTTATCTATTGTATAGCAACCTATTCGCGTGCTTGACACGGAGGTGCGACACCTTCGGAAAAAGGACGTGCCGCTCGTTAAAGTTCAATGGTCCGCTAATCCCAATGACTGTACTTGGGAAACCAGAGAGTATATCGAGCGATCTTATCCAGGTTTTCTTTCTTCGCTTTGAAACGGTGAGTATGTTTTTTTCATCTCGAGCTTATTTCCTTTTCTTTGGAATGTTTTATGTGTGTGTTGTTGCAAATATCGTCTCTAGGAATTGCGGGGACGCAATTTTGCAAGGAGGGGAGATCTGTAAAAACCCACATATTTAATGATTTTATATTTAAATGTTTAATTTAAATATAGCGTCGTTAGTCGGATTTGGGTCCGAAATGTTACTTTTTGCAAACGGCCGAATTGGGACTCGAAACCATTTCCATTGATTCCAAAATGGCGTTTGCGATCTTTTTGAGTGTAAGCTTTGATATGTTTGGAGTAAGTGAAATTTTGGCAACCTTTTCTACTTGGGCTTGAGTTTGGGTTCAGCCCAATCTCCACTTAACCCTCTAGCTTAGCCCCTTCTCTTCATTCATCTCCATTTCATTTCATTTCTCAAGCAAAAACTGAAATGGGGGAAGAGAAAGGAAATTAGAAACTCCTAGCCCTAAATCCATTTGCAGAAATCCAAATTCTGGCTCCAAAATCAAAGAGAATCCATTGGTAAGTTCTTCTTCATCTTCTCCAACTCTTCTCCTCTTCAATTTCAGAAAAATTTCCTAAACCTAAATTGGGAAATATTTGTTTTATTCTTAGATTGAAGCTTGTTGAGTTGAAGTAGTGTTTGTTGGTCTTCTCCTTGCAAATTAAACTCCTTCTTCTTTGTTTTGAGATAAAAGGTGAGTTTTGAACTCACATCTACTTCTCTTGATTTCATTGATGTTGGGTATGAATTCCTAACACCTTGTTTATATTCATTTGCCTTTAGTTTGAATTGAATTGGTGAACATTTCATTTTTGGAGTTTTGAAGTCAAATCCTTGAAAATCATAACTTTGATGTTTGATCATGGTTTTTGGTGGTGAATCGGAGTCAATGGTGTTGGGTTATCGATTGGCAAAATCCTCTTAAGTCCATTGCTCGATATGTTGCAAATGGGGTGAGTTGCTCCTCCATTTGCTAGGCGGAAAAACATTTCCTTCTACAGCCAGTCGACTGACCCCCTGCAGTCAGTCGACTGACTGCAGAGAGTAAAAACTCTCGGGTTGTGGTTCAGTCGACTGACTGCAGTAGGCCAGTCGACTGACTTACTTCATTTTGTCCAGTGTGCCCATCTGTTTGTGATTTTCACTTTTATCGATTTAAATTGATTCAAATTAGTTGTTTTTGCATATTTGACCTTGATGATTCCTTTTTGACTTCATTCATGGGTTTTGTAAATGATTTCTTCAAATCGTATTTTAAGTTCGCTTCTTCGATTTATAAATTCTATTTAAAATACACGCACAATTTCGCACTTCGAGCGAAGTGGAAGGGTGATTAAATGGTTAGGCAAAACACGGACCATGAATCTGTGTGTTTATCTTTCCGATTAGTCCCCGACCTATTCGATTGATCGTTTTGACCTTCGGGTTTGGTTTATCGATGATATGAGGTAAACTTTGTACTGCTTTGAGTGTGAAAGTGGCTGACGGATAGTAAACCGTTTAGTGAGAACGAGTTGTTATGGGACATACGTTAACACTTTTCGGATTCCTTTTTGAGAGTTATGACACATTCCGCCAGTTAGTGGTGTCCAGTACTAGGTCTCTGACCTTCACCACTACGGTTTGTTGCCTTCGGGTATGTTGCCTTCGGGTTTGTTGCCCTTTAGTATCGCTTTCGATGTTGGTCGTTATGAGCCGCATGGGTGATATTGGGTTGCCCTTTAGTATCGCTTCTGATGTTGGTCGTTATGAGCCGCGTGGGTGATATTGGGTTTAGAGTCTTCGGGCTCATGGGTCCTTGTTTGTACGGTACTGAGCTCGAGCAATTTTCTGATGTTTCATTCATATGTATATTCCCTTGTTATCGCCCTTCGGTGTTGGTCTTTTTGAGCCGCATGATGAGTAGTGTTTACCTTGTGGAACTTGTATACCTTGTTGGTATTTGTTATTGCCTTTTTGGCTTGATTTGGGATATTTGCATCCTTTGTTTCTATATGTTGCCGATGATATGAGGCTTGTTATCATATGATTCATCTTTTGTTGGATGATTGTGTTATCTCCCTTAGAGATATATGTTATACCTTGTAACCTTACAGGTTTATTGTTGTTCAGTATATCTAACTGATTTGTTTAGCTAGACTGACCCGTGTATTTTATACTCGGGTCAGACCGAGATGTTTCAGGTTAGGTACTTTTGGACTTAGCCTATTTTGCTTCCACATGGACTACTCCGCTAGCTTCTTTTTGTCATAGCTTTTGCGTAGTCCTATCATGTTGTAACTCTGACATTTATTCTTGTGAACTCGTCTGTATATTGTGGTCTGCTATACCACTTGACATGTATTATTTTGTATACTCTGCGATGTATCAGTATATGCATATATGATGATTTACTGTTCTGTGATGTATATTACATTTGAGTTGTCATATTCTGTTTTGATAGATCCTTCAACCACCTACGGTTTTGTTTTAAGTATTCATTGGGTATGTCGACCTGCTTGATATGTTTATTGTCGATGTATTCAATAGATAGTTAGAGCAAAGCTATAGATGGTCGCTCCCAACCAGCCTTATTCTCCGTGTTAGTTGACGGCATTACCCTGTAGTGTCCTTGGCTAGCATGGGTATAGAGGTGGGGCGTCACATGGTCAAGTGCTACGGATATTTATCATTTCAATCCATACACTAATTATATACGGGTGGATAGCATTTCAACCCGTAATCCCAAATTCAATTAAATTAAAATCGCTTGGGTCTATCATTTCAACCCATAACGAAATTCTCCTATTGTAAAGTCCATTCGGGTATATATCATTTCAACCCAAAGTGAATTCTAAACTACAGGAAACTTGCAGAGTGATAGCAGATAATACAATAAAATGAAATAACAAGCATATATCATCAATAACAATAAAATATAAACAACAGGATATGGTGTCATATCCCATAGGTGAACAGTTACAGATACTAGCATATATAACAATTTAAATAATATAACAGTTCAAACTAGCAGTATATTTCAATTGTCATTTCAATTGAAATCAAACTTAATAAATATAGAAATGTTAATCGTGAGTGATTCTCACCTTTCGAGGCTAGAGAAATTTGAGAACAGAACAAGCTAAGAATTTCCGAAGCAAAGCTAGATGGACACGGTTCGATGAAGAAAACAGGCATGACAAACCAAATCTGATAATAGGAATAGACGAATTCAAATCGGAATTGGATTGATGAAGTAAATGGTATCATGAACGTATATCTCAAAAAATCATATCCTTTAGAATATCAAATTTAACAAAATTCAAATCAAACGTATTTGAATAAGTTCAATTTCAAATCATAATTAATTTTAAACACATATTAAATTATATATTAAAATTATTGTTTTTAAATTATCATCTCCTATACTAAAGTCAAATATGTATACGTTAAACACCATAGACAAATATTAAAATAATATAACTTTCCAATCATTATCAAATCAACTCATATATATGTATTTAAGTTTAAAGTCTATACACCTTTTAACATTAAAATAACTGTATGTGTAATATAAAAGGGATTATTTAAAACTTATGTATACTAAAACACTATATTTATAAGATTTATAAACTGACCGTCCAAAAACCCATATATATCTAAAAAAATAATATATATATAACACATGACTAATGACTGTAAAAGCAAGTACGAACATTGGCTGCAGTATAACAAATATTATACTCAACCTCTATATCACTTCATTCCCAAAATAGTATACAGTTATATATATGAATACAATAATACATGCAAAATTATTTTGAAATTAATATTACTGAACCCTTTATACATGAGCAGAAGTTAAATAGATATATACACGTTCATATATCTAACAAATATCATATATATTATTATAAAATATATTTTACAACAATTATGTTTTTTTCCTAAAGCTTAACCCATCCTATAGAAGCGAGATCAACAACCGGGTTCAAGGTCAGCCAATATATTTGCTGAAAACCCAATTTTTATAACGTACTACATATTTATATCCTCAATATCATAATGAAATATATACATATATATATATACCTCGATCTAAAAGAGACGCTGGGAGGAGTGAGACACGAAGCGGAGGAGGGGACCTTGCGTGAAGGCTTCGGCCATTAGGTTGTGTGAGCAGTGAGCTGCTGCACACGGCAGTTGTGCCACGGACTTCGATGACAGGTAGCTGAGGGGAGAAGAGTAGAGCCAATGCATGATGGTGGAGAGGGGCGGAGGTTATACTGCTAAGGGAAGGAGTGGAAGTTCGGGTGTGGGTGTTTGCCGTTGAGGCAAGTAGTTGTTACATGAACGAGGGAACTTTCTTGGATACGTGATGATGCTTCGGAGGGAAAAGATGGGTACTCGGCTGCTCGTTGATGATGCAGTGGCGGAGACATGCGACTAGAGGGTTTAAAAACAGGTATGGACGGTAGACGTGGCTCACGACCGTGGTTATGGCGATGCGGGGAGGAAGAGAGTAGGGCTCGGCCAGGGAGGAGGAAGGAGGCTACAGGCAAGCACAGGTGGTGGTGGCGGTTGCTGAAGCTGGAGGTCAGCTACTGGTTTTGAGGTGGATGGCCAGGCCGGAGTGGTGGATCGGTTGATGGTGCTTGGGGTAGTAGTGACGTGCTCAGATGGGTTACAGAGGAAGGAGAGAGAGGGAATAAAGAAGGGGAGGAAGGGAGAAAATTAAAAGGGAAAAGGAGATGTAGGGGAGACACGTTTCAAGAATGAAAATATAATGTAGAGAACCCAATAAATGTTAGCAGAGAGAAACGTACCAGTTTTCAAAATAATTAAGTCCAACGTTACAATATCTTTCCCAAATAAAGTCGAAGCCAAAGCAATTATAACAGAGAGCGAAGAAAATGAATAGCCAAAATAAATGTGACAGCTAACTTACTGGGGAAGAGTCAAATGAAAATTTTAAACGAATTTATACAATTAAAAGAAATTGCAACGGTCAGAAGCATTGATTCAGGCAAATAATTAATGCAAATTATTTATAATTTAAATGGTAGGAAACGTAAAGAAACATACCACCATTAAACGAAATTGATAACGTCCGTGCATTGATTCTGAAATATTTACTAAAGCAATTGATTGATGCGCGTTTAAATTTTGAAACGCAAAATAAATCAAATGGTCACGGATTCGGTACCGAAGATGCTGCTAATTTGTCGAAAATAAGATAAATAGAGCAATAGCTGTCCAATTTTTGAAAAACGAAAGATGACTTCTCACTCGGAAGAGGATTTAGAAATTTTCTATAGAAAAATATTCAGCTTGAAAATAAACTTATTATCAGCAATTATTAGCTAGCTTGAATTTAATAGAATTTCACAATGAAATAAACTTTGATAAAATAAATTGAAAATTTAAAATCTGCTATGTTTAATTGGACGTAATCCAAATATTAAATTTTTATTTCAAAATCTTATTATATAAAATTTCTCAAAAGTTTCAATTAATTACGTTAAATAAAACCATTTAAAACTATTAAAATCTACTGGTCGTTACACTTTCATGGTATTTATAAAGACAAATGCAAGCCATGACTAACCCTCCATTTTCACATTTACTACAGAAGAAAAATGTCGATTAACCAACACAACACGTCTAATTTATACGTCACATTAACTCTTACAAATTGAAAAATCAACAACATTTAGTTAATAAAATAAAATATTGAAGCCTTTCTCACTAATTGAATTAGTATTAGTTTGTGACACTAATATATAAAATCCCTAAATGGATAGTATTAGCATTAGTGTCATTAATCAAGCATCATAAATTTAGTGTCGCTAATATATGTATATATATATATATATGTATATATATATATATATATATTTGTGTGTGTCTGTGTATGTGTGTGTGTTTGTGTGTATCTTAATGGATGGTATTTGTATCACTAAAATAGTGTCATAAACTAATATATAAAATATCCTCTAAATTTGTATATTCTAATGCCCCGCCCGAGACCCACCTTAGTAAAGGGAATTAACGAGTAATTCTGTCTAGTAAAGCGGAGAATAGGGCTGGTTAAGGGCGACCATCTATAACTTTGTCTTAAACATCTACTGAATACGTCGATAAATGCAATATAATTTTTATTTTCTATCTCAATGGATCGACATACATAGTAAATGCTTAATCCAAAATTATAGGTGGTTGACGGATCTTTTAGAACAAAATACAATAACTAAATGTAAAGCACATCACAGAACAGTAATCGACATCATATATATACGTATACACTGATACATGTTTAGTACAATACAATATGAATACAATAAAGGTGGTACTCGACCACATCATATACATCAAATCAAATGCAAAAACATCAGTGTATGCGGAAGAAATAAACGATTCAAGCGAAAGTAGAGAAGATATCCAACACCAACTTCAAGTTAAGTCCAATAGATGATACCTAAAACAACTCGGTCTGACCCGAGTATAAATAAACAGGTCGGTCTAGCTGCACAAATCAGTCAATATCGATAATATGAAGCAGAATGGATATAGTGATACTTCTTCTCGAATGAGGAGAAGGATTAGATAACTCATAGCTCAACACTTAAATAAAACACAAGTGCTTCATATCATTAGCAATAACCCATAATGAAATCAAATCAACTCATATAAAACTCAAGCAAAACTCAAATGGTTCGATGAACCATTACTCCAAAAAGGAGAAAACTCATCTCAATCACAAATAGAAGTCATGAAAGCAACACAAGACAACTCCATAAGAATGTGAGATCTCAAACTCATAAGTAAGCCAAGGCGGCTAAATCTCACACATACATCTCAATCATAAAAACTCATGGAACTCGATACCAATTCAAACTCATAAAATCTCAAACTCAATAAAGAATTCGATGCATGTTAAAAACTCAGAAAATCTTAACACTAATGCGCCAAAAACGGCGAATTCAAAACTCAAAAAACTCAGATTGGCCATATCCCTGAATACAATGCCGAAGCAATGCTACACGTGCTAAACTAAGAAGGTCGAAGCCTTAGACAAGGTCGCTAACACCTTCCAAAGCATTTCGTCCTCATGACAAGGTCGCCGACACCTTTCCAAAGTAGTTCGTCGTCATGACAAGGTCGCTGACACTTTTCCAAGCCATTTTGTCATCCCTAACAAGGTCGCTAACACCTCCAAAACAGTTCGTCCTCATGACAAGGTCACTGACACCTCTCAAAGCAGTTCTGCTAGGTAAACATCGTGAATGTGTCACAAACTCACGGATATGAACCCGAAAAGTATTAACGTGTGTCACATACCACATGTTCGCACTTAGCGGTTTACTAGCCGCTAGTCGATGCCACACTAGGAACATCTTAAAACTCAGAAAATCATATCTCGCCTCGTCTCAATGACAAGTGATAGAAAGACACCATACTCGTCTCATCTCATCTACAAGAATTAAATAGCATCGTAACTTGTCTCATCTCCTCGACAAGTGAAAACATCATGATGGTTCCTCATAAACCATAAATCCCAAAATATGAAATCATATACTCAAGACTTGTCTTATATCATTGGCAAGTAAATAAAACATCATGATGGTTCTCATCGACCATACTTCTACATAGGAGGTCTTAAACCATAATACTTGTCAAATATTGGCCATCTTAAATAATTCCAACAAATAAGAATTATAAACTCAAAATACGCCATAAAATGGCAAAACATCTCGGAATCATTAAACTCAAATAGCTTCGATTGTACAAGTCCGGAATTAACCGAAATAGTAAACGCACATGTCCCATACTACGTGTTTTACTAAATCGATTAATTCTCTTTCTTATATGTTCGAATAGTGAAAAAGTGTGTATTTACATTTAAAATAGTTTACTAGAGAAAACAAGCTTTTAAAAATTTTTCTCGAAATGATTATTAAAACCAATATTTGAAATTCCTTTATTATAGGAAATAAATAGATTTTATATTAGAAGAATAATTTTAAAAAACTATATAATAATAATTTGAAATTTCCATTTATTTCAAAAATCACTTCAAAATGGTTTAATGAAAACCGTGCTCGAAAACAATGAAAAACAAGAAAGATAACTCAAGACCAATAACTTGAGTTCAATACGAATTCAATTCAAATTTAACCCAAAATCAATTCAAATTCTATTTAAATTTCAAATTTCAAATTCTCCAAATATAGCTAGCCTGTTAATAGGCATTATAGCTTTCAAAACATCTTAAAAAACAATCATCAAAATTAAATAAAAGTGAGAGCAAAAATAAGCTAAAACACTCCTCAAGTCAATAATTGTTATTGTTGTCGTTTTGCTCTCGTACCAGCAACAAACAACCATAGTTTTGACCAAGCATACATCAAAATTTTAGAAAACATAAAACATGAAACTTTTAGTACAAAGTTTAAGCATTCTGAAACATCTAAGATTATCAAATTCGGTTAAGATACAAAGAAGTTATGGCAAATCTTGTTTCAGTTTCAACTATAGAGCAAATATTGCTTTTGCTCTCAGGTTAGCAGTAGAAAAGTTCAATTTTGACAGAGAAGCGCTCAAAATTACATAAAAATCAACAAATAAAAGTTGTATTATATGATTTTTTCTTTCCAGAACATACAAAATTATCAAAATCTGATCAAAAACGAGAAAGTTATGTCTAATTTTGTTTCAGCTTCAAGCATAGAGCAAATATAGACTTTGCTCTCGGGTTAGCAGTAGTAAAATCAAATTTTGACATAGTTAACCTCAAAAGTACTGATAGATCAAAACATGAAAGTTGTTGCACATTATTTTTTCTTTCCAAAACATCAAAAATTATTAAATTTCGATGAAAGACTAAAAAGATATGGCAAAAACAATTCTGTGTTTCAAAGTTGAAATTAAAAACACAGGACAGAGGGGTTATTAGCGGTTCAAACACATATTACGGTTAGAAAAATGATGATTTATAGAAATGGATAAACATAAAAGTTTCTCCTTATAAATATACCTTCAAACTGAAAAAACCTCACTCAATTTTGATTTACCATTCAAAAGATATGGACATTTTAAAATCAGGTTTCAACAAAATAATTACACAGAGCAGAGCTGTGTACGTCAGTTTCAAACTAAATTTCGACCCTGTAAACAATAGAATTTCAGAAAGTAATTAATAAAAAAGTTATAGCTAACAGAATTTTCTTTCAACTGCAAAAAGATTGAGCTAATTAGGGTAAATATGCACTAAGATATTGTTGTTTTACTGCAGCAATTTTTCATAAATAATTTTCAGCAAACCACAACCAACTTGAAAGCAATTCAATCAACAACCCATCCAATTAATTCAGATAGCAACTAACAATTATTCTGGTAGATTAAAGCTAGTAGTGTGAGTGATTAACTCACCATGTAATAATTGAAGATTAAATTATGCTAACTCAAGATAGTAGATGTCTTTAGGCGAGAAGATCTTTCAACAACCTATCAAATGAATAAAATAGAGGTATGCAACAAGAAAAGAAACAATTACAAACAACCCAAATCTCAAAATCAAAATTTGATGATATAAAATATGTTTTGGAGTTGATTACCTGTAGAAAAGAGCTATTACTTTGATTTATTTCAACAAAGACTTGGATTAATTGGAGATTTGAAGCCTAGGGTTTGGAAGAGGAATAGTTTTTCTTCCTTTTGTTTTTTAGTAAAATGTACGTATACTGTTTTGAGGAAGAAGGAGCTTTCTCATTACTCTACTACTTAGTGAACAAATGGGCTTTACCCAAAAGAATTAATTAGCCTAAAAATCTAATTAACATTTAATTTACCCTAACACTCTCAAATTTACATAATACAACATATGCGTTTACATGATTTCATCTCTACAAATTGTACAAACATATTTTTATGTTTCACAAATGTTCTCTTACAACAATTAAAAAGATAATTAAGCTGTAAAAATATTTTTCATTATTAAAAAGCCTTATTTTGCTTAAATACACAATTTACACAATAATTCATATGAAACTCTATTTTCAACTCCAAAAATTACATAAAAATTATTTTTTTGTGCAATAAAATATAACAAACCATTTTTTTCAACATTTTACAACCAAAATTTTGGTTTTAAACCAAATTTCCATTTTTAATTATAATATATCACTTATTAAATGAAATGCTTCTTTTAAAAATATATAAAAGAAATGTTTGGCAATAATTATCAAAATTATTGCATTTCTTTATATTAAAATCATGATTAGCTCATTTTTAACTTAATTAACCAAGTAAAGTTTCAAAAATTTATTTTTCACATTTTATTCCCAAAATCAATTGCTTATTCCAAATAAATAATTTAAATCTCCAATTTATTCTTAATTTACAATATTAAATTATAACTACCATTATAATTTAATATTTACAAGTAATCGCCAAAACCAGGGTTGTTACAGACTTCCCCCTTACAAAAATTGCATCTCCGCAATTTTATAGAAAAGAGCCGTAAACAACACAAAAATTCAATCGAAAAAGGATAAAAGACAAGCTTGAAACTCAAACCTTTCATACTCTCAATATAGAATGGTAGACAGAAACAAGGAAAAACTTACTTGGTTAATCCAATGGCCCATCAAGTGCTAATATAGTGATTAGCAAACCATCGAATTTTCCAACTAACTCGAAAGAATTTTGAAGATACCCCGTGTTCAAATCAAAACTTAATAAGATGCTCAACAATTAATTAATCGAAAATGATTGATTTCAAATAACTCTAGGAATAGAGTTGAGATCAAACTCACTCAAACCCGAACTTAAGCAATAAAGAAGATCATCAATAAGATTTTTCGCATAAGCATACGGAAAGAACATCCTCACTACAGGGTAGACACAGTAAACAAGATTGATAAATCACAAGATGGCTTCTCACAAGGCCACCAACTCTAACGACCGCGAAAAATGCACGTCGTTGATAATAGATCAAAGATAGAATATACTCAAGAACGAGGATATAAGCTCAAACTACTTTTCAATCCAAGATATATAGAATTTTTAAATCCCAACATCTTTTAAATTTTAAATCTCAATTTCTTTTACATTTGAAAATTTTCCAACTCTTTACTATATTACTTAGTAAGTAATTTAAAACTCAAATTAAAATTCCAAATTTCTTCTCTTACTTCAAAATTAATTTTCAAAGAATTTTGTAAATTCATAATAATTTTCCTCAAAATAAATTAAAAGTTTAAATTCTCTTTACTCTTTTTATTAAACCACTTAAATCGTTTAAAAACAATCTTCAAATCCTCTTGTAACTCTTCTATTAAAACATCCAATGTATATAATATAGATTCTAAAATCTCAAAATATACTTTCAATAAAATATAGCTCAAGAATATTCTCTCATATTCTCATCTTTATAATTTCAAAGTAAATAAATAAATAAATGGAATTGCCTCGCCATTGAACCTCTAATAAATAGATATATATGTCGGCTGTAGAGTTGATCGAACGATCAAAACTGCCTCGCCACTCTGTTACTCGTCTCTAAAATCAATGGCTGCAATTACTATTCAAAAATAAATTTAATATATAATCTCAAAATATTATTTTCAAAATATCAATTTTCAGAACACAAACAATCGTGTTTGATTGCATCATCATAACATTTAGGAGATTCATATCGATAACGTTGATCAGGCGTATCGACCAGAACTCTTAACTACCCGATGGATAACCCAACACTCTAAATTATTTCTATAAAAAAATACTACTCATATAAATATATATATTCTCAAAACATTCTTTGATTTTTAAAATATCTCAAAACTCCAATTTCTCTTTAAAACTCATATTTATATAGCTTCAAAACTCAAACCAAAGAACATTAAGAGAATGCATCGAGATATTCCAGGAATACTCGATTCTCAAAATCAACAGAAGGAGATAGAGTGTTCCTCAATCTTACGATGTCACGAGCCACTCCCAAAAGTCATCAAGATACAGGATAAGCAAGATATTCTTCTTGAAGGAGAAGAAGCACACAAACAACAAACATTACTTCAAACAAAGTAATGCTACAAAGAATAATACCGATTGTGTATCCAAAAAGGATAACTCAAAGAAACTGAATGATAAACTCAATCAAACTAGAACAATCTAGAAACTCACCTCATTCCTTAGTGGATATCCTCGTGAAAGGATAGCCGAAAGCTAAAAGCCAGGAATAAGGTTAATTCAACACTCAATTGACCGATTGGATATCAAACCCAAACAGACTTATCAAAACTCAACAAAGTCACCTTAACTGGAATTCGAGATATATCATCAACATATCAATACTCAAGAGTGAATACAGAAACTTCAGAATCATCATTAACATTCCAAAGTGATAGAAATAATAAACCAAGAAAATTATGATGCCTAAATAAATAAAGGATCCTATAACAACAAAAGGATCGGACTTAACATCAAATAAGTCAATCCACCTCAAATCAGATACATCTCAAGATAGTGAGTAATAAACAAATACTCACTAAAGTAGCAACAAATAGAGATCGGAATGCTTACAACAAGCCAATCGTTGTGGATCCCTTCAGTAGGATTCACAACTCTCAAAGGACTGTAACAAGAATGTTCAAAGAAATCAATAAGCTCCATCGATACGAACTCACTCGTATAAACAAAATAAGAATAGAATAATCCCAAACGAGATTTTATATACGATAAGATGACATCAAACACTATTATGGAATACTACGGAATACAATATATCTATATTCCTAGACATATTCCATCTCAACAATCCCAAAATTCAAAAATGAATCAAGGCTCGATTCGAAAACAAGCTCGAATAAAGGACAATGATTCACTTGTATTGTACTTTGATGTATCATGACATACGTACTGTTCTGTGTTTATTCTACTTTTTTCTGACCACAGCTCTGATACCATGCTGTAACGCCCCACCCCGAGACCCACCTTAGTAAAGGGTATTAATGAGTAATTTCGTTTACTAAACCAGAGAGTAGGGCTGGTTAAGGGCCACCATCTATAACTTTGTCTTAAACATCTACTGAATACATCAATAAATGCAATATAATTTTTCTTTTCAATCTCAATGGATAGACATACACAGTAAATGCTTAATCCAAAACTATAGGTGGTTGACGGATCTTTCAGAACAAAATACAATAACTAAATGTAAAGCACATCACAGAACAGTAATGGACATCATATATATACATATACACTGATACATGTTTATTATAATACAATATGAATACAATAAAGGTGGTACTCGATCACACCATATACATTAAATCAAATGTAAAAACATCAGCGTATGCGGAAGAAATAAACAATTCAAGAGAAAGAAGAGATGATATCCAACACCAACTTCAAGCTAAGTCCAATAGATGATACCTGAAACAACTCAGTCTGACCCGAGTATAAATACGCGGGTGAGTCTAGCGACACAAATCAGTCAATATCGATAATATGAAGCAGAATGGATATAGTGATACTTATTCTCGAATGAGGAGAAGGATTAGAT
This sequence comes from Allium cepa, assembly GCA_030765085.1. Taxonomy (NCBI): domain Eukaryota; kingdom Viridiplantae; phylum Streptophyta; class Magnoliopsida; order Asparagales; family Amaryllidaceae; genus Allium; species Allium cepa. The sequence continues at coordinate 307,654,633 of CM060944.1, read as the reverse complement.
AACTTATAGCTCAATACTTAAATAAAACACAAGTGCCTCATATCATTAGCGATAACCCATAATGAAATCAAATCAACTCATATAAAACTCAAATGGTTCGATGAAACATTACTCCAAAAAGGAGAAAACTCATCTCAATCACAAATAGAAGTCATGAAAGCAACACAAGACAACTCCATAAGAATGTGAGATCTCAAACTCATAAGTAAGCCAAGGCGGCTAAATTTCACACATACATCTCAATCATAAAAACTCGTGGAACTCGATACAAATTCGAACTCATAAAATCTAAAAATCAACAAAGAATTCGATGCATGTTCAAAACTCAGAAAATCTAAACACTAATGCGCCAAAAACGGCGAATTCAAAACTCAGAAAACCCGGATTGGCCATATCCCTGAATACAATGCCGAAGCAATGCTGAACGTACTAAACTCAGAAGGCCGAAGCCTTAGACGAGGTCACTACCACCTTCCAAAGCAGTTCGTCCTCATGACAAGGTCGCTGACACCTTTCCAAATCAGTTCGTCCTCATGACAAGGTCGTTGACACCTTTCCAAGCCATTTTGTCATCCTTAACAAGGTCGCTAACACCTCCAAAGCCGTTCGTCCTCATGGTATGGTAGCTGACACCTCTCAAAGCAGTTCTGCTAGGTAAACATCGTGAATGTGTCACAAACTCATGGATAGGAACCCGAAAAGTATTAACGTATGTCTCATACCACACGTTCGCACTTAGCGGTTTACTAGCCGCTAGTCGTTGCCACACTAGGAACATCTTAAAACTCAGAAAATCATATCTCGCCTCGTCTCATTGGCAAGTGATAGAAAGACACCATACTCGTCTCATCTAATCTACAAGAATTAAATAGCATCATAACTTGTCTCATCTCCTTGACATGTGAAAACATCATGATGGTTCCTCATAAACCATAAATCTCAAAATATGAAATCGTATACTCAAGACTTGTCTTATATCATTGGCAAGTAAATAAAACATCACGATGGTTCTCATCGACCATACTCCTACATGGGAGGTCTTAAACCATAATACTTGTCAAATATTGGCCATCTTAAATAATTCCAATAAATAGGAATTATAAAACTCAAAATACGCCATAAAATGACAAAACATCTCAGAATCATTAAACTCAAATAGTTTCGATCGTTCAAGTCCAGAATTAACCGAAATAGTAAACGCACATGCCTCATACCACGTGTTTTACTAAATCGTTTAATTCTCTTTCTTATATTTTCAAATAGTGAAAAAGCGTGTATTTACATTTAAAATAGTTTACTAGAGAAAACAAGCTTTTAAAACTTTTTCCCAAAATGATTAATAAAACCAATATTTGAAATTCTTTTATTATAGGAAATAAATAGATTTTATATTAGAAGAATAATTTTAAAATACTATATAATAATAATTTTAAATTTTCATTTATTCAAAAATCACTTCAAAATGGTTTAATGAAAACCGTGCTCGAAAACAATGAAAAACAAGAAAGATAACTCAAGAACAATAACTTGAGTTCAATACGAATTCAATTCAAATTTAACCCAAAATAAATTCAAATTCTATTTAAATTTTAATTTTCAAATTCTTCAAATATAGCTAGCCTGTTAATAGGAATTATAGCTTTCAAAACATCTTAAAAAACAACCATCAAAATCAAATAAAAGTGAGAGCAAAAATAAGCTAAAACACTCCTCAAGTCAATAATTGTTATTGTTGTCGTTTTGCTCTCGTACCAGCAACAAACAACCACAGTTTTTACCAAGCAAACATCAAAATCTTAGAAAACATAAAACATGAAACTTTTAGTATAGAGTTTAAGCTTTCTGAAACATCTAAGATTATCAAATTTGGTTAAGAGACAAAGAAGTTATGGCAAATCTTGTTTCAGTTTCAACTATAGAGCAAATATTGCTTTTGCTCTTAGGTTGGCAGTAGAAAAGTTCAATTTTGACATAGAAGCACTCATAATTACATAAAAATCAACAATTAAAGTTGTAGTATATGATTTTTTCTTTCTAGAACATCCAAAATTATCAAAATCAGATCAAAAACGAGAAAGTTATGTCTAATTTTGTTTCAGCTTCAAGCACAGAGAAAATATAGACTTTGCTCTCGGTTTAACAGTAGAAAAATCAAATTTTGGCATAGTTAACCTCAAAATGACTGAAAGCTCAAAACATGAGACTTGTAGCATACTGTTTGTTCTTTCCGAAACACTAAAAATTATTAAATTCCGATGAAAGACTAAAAAGATATTGCAAAAACAATTCTGTGTTTCAAAGTTTAAATTAAAAACACAGGACAGAGGGGTTATTAGCTGTTCAAACACATATTACGATTATAAAAATGTTGATTTACAGAAAATTATAAACATAAAAGTTGTTCCATATAAATATACCTTCATACTGAAAAAACCTCACCCAATTTTGGTTTACCATTCAAAAGTTATGGAGATTTTAAGATCAGGTTTCAATAAAATAATTTCACATAGCAGAGCTGTCTACATCAGTTTCAAACTAATTTTCGACCCTGTAAACAACTGAATTTCAGAAAGTAATTAAAAGAAAAGTTGTAGCTAACATAATTTTCTTTCAAATACAAAAATACTAAGCTAATTAGAATAAATATGCACTAAGATATTGCTGTTTTACTGTAGAAATTTTTCATAAATAATTTTCAGCAAACCACAACCAACTTGAAAGCAATTCAATCAACAACCCATCCAATTAATTCAGGTAGCAACTAACAATTATTCTAGTAGATTAAAGCTAGTAGTTTGAGTGATTAACTCACCTTACAATAATTGAAGATTAAATTATGCTAACTCAAGAAAGTAGATGTCTTTAGGCAAAAAGATCCTTCAACAACCTATCGAATGAATAAAATAGAGGCATGCAACAAGAAAAGAAACAATTACAAACAACCCAAATCTCAAAATTGAAATTTGATGATATAATATATGTTTTTGAGCTGATTACCTGTAGAAAAGAGCTATTGGTTTGATTTATTTCAACAAAGACTTGGATTAATTGGAGGTTTGAAGCCTAGGGTTTGAAAGAGGAATAATTTTTCTTCTTTTTGTTTTCTGGTAAAATTGTACGTATACTGTTTTGAGGAAGAAGAAGCTTTCTCATTACTATACTGGTTAGTGAACAAATGGGCTTGACCCAAAAGAATTAATTAGCCTAAAAATCTAATTAACACTAAATTTACCCTAACACTCTCAAATTTACATAATACAATATATGTGTATTTACATGATTTCATCTCTACAAATTGTACAAACATATTTTTATGTTTCACAAACGTTCTTTTACAACAATTAAAAGGATAATTTAGTTATAAAAGTATTTTTCATTATTAAAAAGCCTTATTTTGCTTAAATACACAATTTACACAATAATTCATATAAAACTCTATTTTTAACTCCAAAAATTACATAAAAATTATTTTCTTGTGCAATAAAATATAACAAACCATTTTTTTCAACATTTTACAACCAAAATTTATTTTTAAACCAAATTTCCATTTTTAATTATAATATATCACTTATTAAATGAAATGCTTCTTTTAAAAATATATAAAAGAAACGTTTGGCGATAATTGTCAAAATTAATGCATTTCTTTATATTAAAATCGTGATTAGCTCATTTTTAACTTAATTAACCAAGTTAAGTTTCAAAACTTTATTTTTCACATTTTATTCCCCAAAATCAATTGTTTATTCCAAATAAATAATTTAAATCTCCAATTTATTCTTAATTTACAATATTAAATTATAACTACCATTATAATTTAATATTTACAGGTAATCGCCAAAACCAGGGTTGTTACATATATCATGTATTATTTATAATATAGCATCACAAACTAATATATAAAATATTCGCCAAATTTTTGTCACAAACTACTATAATCCCCAAATATATAATATATATACAATTTCTGATTTAGTGAACTAATATATAGAAACCATGAATAGTATTAGTATCCCAAAATAACCATTGATGCCACTAAAATATTTTCCTAATTTAATTCGAATCAGTTTGTGACCATAACTGTACTAATGCAAATGTTAGAATATTCTTGATTTGAACCAGTATCTAAATGCAATTTCACATTTAGCAAGGTTTCTTTATTCCGTATATGGAATACTATCATTATACTGAATGTGTGCATATTTAAACCTATTCTCATATAGGATGAATCCATTTTAAACTTATGCATCACTTAAATTAATAAGTATGCTCAATAGTGTAATGCTACTAGGCAAGGAATAGTTGACATATGATATTAATTTTTTTTGTGTATATCCATTGTTCTCTTTAAAAATTGCTACGCCATGTGTGTTTCAAGATCACTTGTAACATCCCGGTATTTCATGCCATTCACATCTGTACATGTCGGATTTGAATTGCTCAAAATATCAGATTGTTAATTTATATTTAGCAAAACTCAACATATACAGTAAATAAATAAATCACAGAATCACAGACACAGAGTAATATAACAATAAGCAGCGGAAACTAAAGTATAGTAGTTCATAAAGCTACTATATATATATATAACAAAGTTAAATAAGATACAACAGAAGTCTCGAATACATAGAAGTCTCAATACTACTCAAATAACAAAATCAGAATATATCACTGGAGTCAACTGAATAATTGAATGCTGAATAGATATAGATGGATCTTCTAGCGAAGCTCCAAATCCAAAGGTGAGTCTCAAATGCCGTGACATTTGGTCTGACCCAAGCATAAACCAAAACACAAAACACTCGAGTCAAGATTAACATTTTTATATTAATAAATTCAACTCAAGTGAAATATCAACTGAAATACAAGTAACTCAAAGGATGTTTGGGATAACCATCATCTAAGGATCCATGGGACTATCTACTATGTAGTACAATACACTATTATAATATGTCGATAGTAAAGTAAACTATTAAAATCGCGTTAAGGCATTACCCATATCCCCCTTAACACATTTTTATATATTCCCATAGTCTATACAGTACCGTAACTTCCCCGTAAACTGGGGCTTATCAAAGGGCACTCCATAGGTATGGTACAAATCAAACTCAGAGTGGTCTCGATAAGGTAGGTGACACGGCACAACTAGGCAATGCCACGGTAGATATACTAATTACACTTCCGGGCTGGTGGTAACGCATAGCCGCAGTTACCATCCACCTCGATCTGCACTTGCAAATTAAAATCCAGGGTGACCACCAAATCAATCACAAAGTAATAGAATGATATTGAAGAAGTGTTTCTCATCGGAGGAGCTACCTCACTTGGCCCGTCAATTATTCCTATTTTAGCCACCATAAGCTAACTCACAGGAGTCGGACCACGTATATACCTCAAATAGAATGTAGACAACCATCCTACGTCATTCTGCAATCTTCACCGCCTATACAGTTGTTAAAGTGGTTTTCGGTATTGGCAGAGAGTATGACAATAACCGATCCCGGTCTCTTTAACAACCAAACATTATTATAACACCGTGGTCATTTCAAAATATCATACTTCAAAACCAAAATATCACATCCATTTCAAAACCATATCAAATATGATATCATTATTCCCTTAAAATATATCCATTTCAAAAATCATAGTACTTTCAAAGATATAACACTTTCGAAACCATAACACTTGAAATTATAACACTTTGAAAATCATAATAGTTTGAAATCATAATGCTTTGGAAACATAATATTTTACTCTTAAACAGTTTAGATATTAATAACAGTATATATAATAAAATAGTTTATAAAACAAAATAGTTTATAAAATAAAATAGTTTTTAAAATAAAACAATTAATATATTAAAATAGTTATAAATTTAATAATATATATTAAAATAATTTATATATTAAAATAGTTAAAAATTGAAAATAGATTATAATAAAATAATTTATCAGTAAAATATTAAATTAGTTTTAAATATAATTTAAAAATACTTTATATAATAAAATAGTTTCCTCAAATTTCACATATTGATTAAAATCAATTCAAATTCCAAAATCCCATTTTAATCAAATCTCAATTCTTCCATTTAAATCCAAATCTCAATAAACCAATTTATATCATTTCAAATATATAGATATAAACTACAAATTAAACCAGATATAAACTACAAATTAAACCATTTCAACTTCAATAGATTTCAAAGCCTTAAATATTCAAAGTTTTTTGCAAAACTAAATTTGATAAATTCACTTATATCTCAAATTCAACTTTATTATTATTTAGTTTTGAAATATTCACTTAATAAAATCCAATATCATTTAAATAAAACCTTAAATTACAATTTAAATAAACTAAACATTCCTTTCAGTTTAATTAAACTTGAAATATTCATTTAATCACTTTAAAACAAAATCAAGGTGCAAAATCATATCTTTAAAATCTCAAATTCAATAAGTTTCAAATTGATTTTGAATTAATAAAATTCTTAAAAGAATATGATTTCAAATCAATATCTATTTATCTTTCCGACCTTAACTTATTTAAATTATTATAAAAATCTATTTTTAAAATGTAATTTTAAATAAATATTTAAAACATAATATATATACTAATTAAATTAAACTTTATTAAATCTTATTATTAAATTTATTTTATTTTAAAAATCAATTTGTATATTTTAAAATAATAAAATTATAAGTAAAATCTTAAAATATACACCTTCAAAACTAACTTATAAATTTAAAATTTCCAAACATATAAATTTAAAAATCTAAATTTTAACCCTTTACAAAAGTAATATATATAATATCTTAAAATCGGTATTTATATAAAACCATATATTTTCCTTTTTAAAACTTTGGAAATCATTTCAAAATGTGTGTGTATGTGTGCATATATATCGACCAACGATGTCTATATATGACTTTCTATCATATGGTTAAGTGATATAGATATTTATCATTTCAATCCATAATTTACATATATACGGGTATATAACTTTTAAAGCCGCAATCTCAAATTCAATTCAATGAAAATCGCTTGGGTTTATCATTTCAACCCATAAGGACTTTCTCCTATTCTATAAGATCGTTCGGGTATGTATCATTTCAACCCATAGGGAATTTTTTACTAACAGAGAACTTGCAGAGTGAGAACAGTGATGATGATAATATAACATATCGATAACAGGAATATATCATCAATAACAAATAGAATATAAATAACAGATCAGTGTGTCAAATGTCACAGGTGGACAGTTACAGATAATGGCATATATATATAGTAGTTAAATAACTAACAACAGCATATTTCAATTGTCATTTCAATTAAAATCAAATCTAATAAATATAAGAATGTTAATTGTGAGTGATTTCTCACCTTACGAGGCTAGAAAGAATGGACAATGAAATGAGTTACAGATCCAAGCACGAATTTCAAAGCAAAGCACGATTGAACGTGAATTTGATGACAAAGCTGATAAATAGGAATTGATGAAATAAACCAGAATCTGCTTGATATAAACTGAAGCGAAATATATTATATATATATATATATATTTCAAAAATCAAGTTTAAAACATATATCCAAACATATATATGAAAACCAAACTCATATCTACATATCTACATAAACTAATATATAACTATGCACATTATCCTTTAAACTAATACATAAAATTAAATGTTTTAAATCAAACCCATATATAAAATCAAATATATATACATTATATATTTTGAAATAAACACACACACACACACACACAAATATATATATATAATTATTAAAATGCAAAATACTTACATATGTATTGTATGCTCTTTTGAATATATATATATATATATATATATATATATATTATAATCAATTTAAACGTATAATTTCAACTCGATAACAAATTTAAACACAAATAATTTTTTATACAAATCGCAGATCTCATATATATACAAACCGAAAATATAAAACAAAAATAGCTTTCAAACAATATATAAGCATTGGATAAATCATGGAAACAAGAACAACTCGTTGTATAAATATTTATAAACTAACATGTGTACACTTTATAAAATCTAGCAGATCATAGTTATTATATTATATACGTGTAACAGATCATAACATATATAACTTACGTGTACATATAAACATCCACAAACACACACACACACACATATATATAGTTGTATAACATATACAGAGTACATAACTTATATATTTTTAACTCATATATCAAATTTTAATATATATATATATATCAAAGCAACAACGTATATTGCATCCTTTTTTTTACCAATATTTTTTTTTTGCTAGAGGTGTGAGTTTTTACTCACCTTATATGTTTTTCAGCGAATTAGACACGCAAACTTGAATCTTTTGCCTTGAATTAGTTATAGAAACCAGAAACATGAAAAGAGGGAAACTTGCAACAAGAAGAAAACAAGTTACATACAAAAAATTCTCAAAACCAGTAATAGATGAACAGATTTTGGTTTATGAATGGATTACCTGTATTAAAAGCTTTAAATATATTAATTTCTGCAAAGATTTGGAGAAATTGAAATTTGGGTTTTAGGTTTCAAAGGAGAAATAGGTTTCAGCTTCTTTCTGGTTTTCTCAACTTTTGAATTTACAGTACGTACTAATTTCTGAGAAGAAGAATATTTTCTTCTTTTTTAGGATGGTAAATGGGTTTAAACCCAAAAATAAATAATTAGCATATAATACTAATTAACACTAAAGCACTTGTTTTTACCCAAAACAACATATATTCTCGTGTTTTCAATTTGTATAAAATCAAACCAACATGTTGTAACGACCCGTAAATTTCGATAATTAAACTGGTTAATTTAATAAGATTTTGTAATTAAATTTTGAAAGAAATAAAAAAACTTTATATGTAACAACCCGCATATTTATCGATTTTATATTTAAATATTTTATTTAAATATTTTATCGTTAGTCGGATTTTAGTCCGAAAAGCTACTTTTTGCAAACAGCCGAATTAGGACTCGAGACCACCTCCATTGAGTTCAAAATGCTGTTTGCGACCTTTTTGAGTATAAGCTTCGATATGTTTGGAGAGAGTTGATTTTTGCTACCATTTCACTTTGGGTTTGGGTTTAGGCTCAGCCCTATGTTTAACTTATGCTCAAATCTGAGCCACTCTTCCCCATTCACACTCATTCTCTTCCTCTTTTCAGTTCTAAGGCAATAATGGTGGGAGAGATTGGAAATTAAAACTCCAAAACCCTAGTTCCTCTTGCAACCTCAAATTCCTAGCTCCAAATTCAAGAGAACCCATTGGTTAGCATTCTCTTCTTCTTCTCCAACTTATTCTCTTACCAATTTCAGAAATTCCTAAACCTAATTTTGGGAATGTTCTTGTTTTGAGCATAGATTCAAGCTCATTTGGGTTGTGTTGAAGAGAGGTTGATTCTCCATTTTCTTTCAAGCTTCTTCTTGTTTGATTTTGTAAAAATGTGAGATTTTTATCTCACATCATAGTCTATAATTATCTTCGATTGTTAGGTATGAATTCCTAACATTTATTCTTGTGCAATTGATTTTGGTTTGGATCGATTTTGTGTATATTCCAATTTTTGGTGTTTTGGTTTAATTTATGAAAATCCTATTATGGTTATTTGGACATTGATATTTGAAGCGTATCGAAGAGCCGTTTAGGCTGGGTTGTCGCTCGACGTAATTCCTTAGTCATCGCCATTTGCTCGTTCGATCGTTTTCGATATTCGTTTGGCCATTTTTGGCCTAGGTTCAGGGAATGCCCTGAACCCCAGATTCAGACGTCTGAAACGTAATATTCAGACGTCTGAATATGGTTCTAGGAAGATTTCTATTCCCAATTTCAGACGTCTGAATATATGGTTTCAGACGTCTGAATTGGTTCTATTTCAAACAGAAAGAAAATAGGCTAAAATATGGCTATTTCAGACGTCTGAAACACTTGATTCAGACGTCTGAATTGTGTTCTGGAAATCTTTATATTTCCAGATTCAGACGTCTGAACCACTTGTTTCAGACGTCTGAAACTGTTGTGTTTTGCCTATTTTGCCTATTTGCCTATTCGCTTGAGAATTCCAATTTAAATCGATTCGTGATGATCCTATTTATTGTTATCATTTATTATGACTTTGATGACTCCTATTTAGGGATTTTTAAATATCCATTTCGATGGATTCTTTACCGGTTTCTTTGGATTTTATTCACGTCTTCGAATGTGAATTTTAGTGATTGATTGTTCTTACAATCTTCTTTGTGATTTGTCACTTTAAAAATATAAAGGTTTCTATACTAGTAGTAAATATCAAAACCCTTTCATCAAAACGATTTCAACACTATTTTATTACAAAGCTTGTTTTCTCAAATCGATTTCCAATCTATTAGTATATACAAACCTTTACCTCACTCGTATGAGAAATCTAATTAAACGACTTAGTAAAACAAGTGGTATGAAATGCTTGCGTTTACTTCGTCGGTTAATTCTTGGACTTGTTCGATTGAACTTCTTGTGACAATTTTCTAGTGGAGATCTACAATTTGTTCGTAAATATTTAAGTTAAGCTAGTGGTTATGGGACATGAAGCTAAGCTCATATATTTACTAGCTTACTGTAATTGACACTTCTTGATGATCTTGATGATCATTTTTGTGATTTAGACTAGCAATGTGCGATGTCTCTTTGTCTACGAGGGAGACTAAACCCCGTTTGTGTGAGTTTCTACTCACATATGTGGGGTAGCGCCCCATGGTCTTCGGGACGTTCGTGTGTCAAAAATTAATGGCTAGCTACCATGAGATAGCGTCTCGTTCGTGTGATACATATGTTGGTGAGTTTTCATGCTCCCGTTCGTGTGATAGGCTCCCCCCTATTTTGTGTGATTTATGGATTTCGTGTGTCGAATTCTGGAATTTTCTTCTTCACCTATTTTTGTGATTTCTATTGATATGATTTATCAATTTTTGTGCATAGGTGAATTCGTGTGTCATTGACTGGATTTCTTGAGATGATTTCTAGAATTTATGCTTCACCAATTTTTGTGATTTCCATTGATAAGTTTTATCAATATTTGTGTATTGGTGAATTTGTGTGTCATGGAATTTTGTGATTGACATTGATATAATCGTCAATATATATGGTTTGGTGAACGAAATAAGGAGTATGACATTTCCTTTGATTCTTGTGTAGATTTGGTGATATTGATTAATCTCTTGTTGATTCTCAATTACTTATATATATCACAGCTTGGCATTGTGATTATTATGTGTTTAGTCTTATCTCTTACTCTATATCGTTTCATCTGATATTTATAGTTAGACTGATTCGGTTATTATTTTCTTATTAAATAATACTCGGGTCAGACCGAGATGTTGCAGGTGCTTCTGCTTGACTTCTCTCCAGGGATCCATTACTCTGACCTTTTTCTTACTACTTAGATTAGTAGTTTTTGTTGTATACTCTTGAGATATTGACTCATTGATGTATTCTTTTGTATAGCACATGTTGCTATTATTTTGTGTTATTGTGGATCTTTTTGACCACTACTCTGATATACACTCCCATGTGTTAATTATATATTCATATCTTCTTCCGCCTTTGTGATATGAATTATCTGTGACTGATTTATGTTATGTTTATTTCTGTATTTGTTTCCGAAGATATTATAGCCACTGTGTAGTAGCTTTGAGTTTGTGTTGGTATGTCAGATTTCCTCTTGATAAAGTATTGCATGTTATACTATCTGACATATCGATGCTCGCACAAAGCAATTACACAGATGGTCGCTCCTCAACAGCCTTATTCTCCATGCTAGTTGACAGCATTCACCATAATGTTCTTGGCTAGCGTGGGTATAGAGGTGGGGCGTCACAGCTTGGTATCAGAGCGAAACTTCGGAACAATGTAGAATAACTTAACAAGGATCATCGCCCTAAGTCTACCTTAGGAGTCATGCTTTAGGATCTTATTCGGCTCTACGTTCCGTCTTATCCTATTTTCTTTTATGATTCCTTGTTTTGTCTATCAAGATTGCTTGATATTCAATTTGGTGAATAACCTTTTTCTTCTTCTTCTTTCTTTCTTAAGGGAGAGAAATGTCTAGACCAGGCTGCCCTAGAGCCGTACCGTCTAGCACTCCACCCCAAGATGGAGTTTTTATGACTGCTCAACAGCTTCTTGATTTAGTGACAAATGCTCAAGCAGCTGGAGCTAACCCGGAACCTACTCACCCAAAGTCGGGATTTGCACGCTGGTGCAGCGATTACACTAATTTGGGTGGGGAGCCATTCAAAGGTTCCGAAACTATTATTGAAGTACAGGCTTGGCTAAGGTCATGCGATCGAATCTTTTCTCGCATGAATCTTATTGACCATCACCGAGTTCAGGTGGCCTCTAGTATGCTCCGAGAAAGAGCATTGGACTGGTACGAGCTTCTTATTTCTGAGATTAATGAAGCGGATCTCACCTGGGAGCAATTCCGAGAACGCTTCGAATTAAAATTCGTTCCAGAAGCTGAGAAAGTGACATTGGCTCGACGATTTATAGACCTTGTTCAAGGTGAGTCCTCCGTGACTGATTACGTCGCCTCCTTCGAGTCGCTTTCCAAATATGGGGTTGAATACATCAACACCCCTTTAAAGAAGAACCAGAGGTTCGTCTATGGCTTAAACAAAAATCTCAAGAAGCCATTACTTCTAAAATTAGAAGTTTCTTTCGACCAACTCGTTGATATCGCTCTTCGTCTTGAAGAGGCGGATAGGGAGAATGATGTTGAGGTGGTGGGTTCCAAACCAAGCTTCAACAACAACAAGAAGAGGCCAAGCAAATTCAAAGGCCCTTATCCCAATAAGAAAGGGAGGCAAGCAACTCCTGCTGAAAAGACCTTTTCCTCTACTCAAGGGAAATGCTATAATTGTGGTTCGAAAGACCATTTTGCGAACAAGTGTTCAAAGCCTCGTACTTGTCGCTATTGCAAAAGCCCAGACCATTTTATGAATGTGTGCCCCAAACTTCAAAATAGGAAGGAGGGAAAGCTTAATGTTGCTCAGGCCCCTAGCAACACATCTCGTGGCCAAGGTATTTCTCATTCTATTCTGGATGGAATTATTTTATTTCGTGATCATCCTATTCGAGTTCTTTTTGATACGGGTGCGTCTCATTCTTTTATATCAAAAGAACTTGTTGATACTCTTTCTTTGGATGTTTTGTGTTTAATGACTTCTTTGAGAATTGCGAATCCGGTTGGTGGATTCGCGACAATCAGTTTATTGTGTAAAGATGTCGAGATTATTTTGTGTGATTTTTCTTTCCGAGCCGATTTGCATGTCATGCGTTATTTAGGCTTTGGAATGATTTTGGGAATGGATTGGCTTAACTGTTATGAAGCTCATATCCTATGTCCTGAGCGGACTATTCATCTTCGACATCCTCAATCTGTTAATCAGGTTTCTGTTATTCTTAAAGATTCGGATTCTGCTTTGGTTGCATCTTTATATTCTTTAAACCCTCGTGATGATGATGATGATGAGGGTGATATTATTTCTCTTATTCACGTCGTTCGTGAATTTTCCGACATATTTGAGCCCGTTTAAGATTACCACCTAAGCGAGCAATTGAGTTCAGAATTAATCTTATTCCTGGAGCTCAACCTATCACTCGTCCTCCTTATCGTATGTCCAATAAAGAAAACGAGGAGATGCGTAAACAATTATCCGAATTGGAGACGAAGCAATTTATTCGCTCTAGTTCCTCGCCTTGGGGAGCTTCGGCTATTTTTGTGAAGAAATCCGATGGTACACTTAGGCTTTGCGTTGACTACCGCAAGCTTAATGATCTTACTATCAAAAATAAATAACCTTTACCACGGATTGACGATTTATTTGACCAACTTAGTGGTGCTAGAGTCTTTTCACAATTGGACTTGGCTACCGGTTTTCATCAGCTTCGTATTGCAGAGGATAGCATTCATTTGACATCGTTCCGTACTCGGTATGGATCTTATGAATGGCTTGTTATGCCATTTGGGTTAACGAATGCCCCGGCTTATTTCGTTGACTTAATGAATCGAGTTTTTAAAGACTTCCTCGATCGATTTGTTCTCATCTTTATTGATGATATTCTTGTGTACTCTAAAACCGAGGAGGAGCATGAAAAACATCTTCGAATTGTATTGGAAACTCTTAGGAGTAATCAATTAAAAGCAAAATTTTCTAAATGCCATTTTTGGCAATCTCGTGTGAAGTTTCTAGGCCATATTATTTCCGAGTCCGGAATATCAGTGGATCCTTCAAAGATTGAAGCGATTCAGAATTGGAAGAGACCGGAGAGTGTGACAGAGATTCGTAGTTTTCTCGGATTGGTGGGCTTTTACCATCGTTTTATCAAAGACTTTTCTAAGATTGTCGTGCCTCTCACTAGCTTGACGAAGAAAGGTGTTAAATACATTTGGTCGGAAAAATGTGAAGCTTCTTTTCAGAAATTAAAAGAACTTCTTTTTGATGCTCCTATTCTCGTTATTCCCGAGGCGAATCAAGATTTCGTTGTTTATACCGATGCTAGTCGCGTTGGTTTGGGTGTCGTTCTTATGCAAAAAGAACGTGTTATTGCTTATGCTTCTAGGCAATTGAAGCCAGCCGAGACTAGATATGCCACTCATGATTTAGAGCTCGCGGCTATTGTTTTCGCCCTTCGGATTTGGCGTCATTATCTCCTAGGAGAGAAATTTGTTCTTTATACCGATCATAAGTCTTTGAAGTATTTATTCTCTCAAAAGGAACTTAATTTGCGTTAACAGCGTTGGCTCGAATTTCTTGCACCATATGATCTTGATATCCTTTATACTCCCGGAAAGGGGAATCGTGTTGCGGATGCACTTAGTCGAAAGCAACAAGCGGTTATTTCTATGATGATATCCGAATGGAACGATCTCGAGATCTTATCCATTTGTCAGATTCGAGACCACGTATCCGATTTATGCTCATCATTTGTTTTATGTAGCCTTGAGGCTCATCCTTCTCTTTTAGACCGCATTCTTGAAGCTCAAAGGCTAGATCCCGAAATGGCTCTTCTTGGCCAAAATATTAGGGATAAAATTGATATTGAAGGATTGAAAGAATTTGATATCGATTCTCGTGGCGGATTTCGAAAATTTGGTAGGCTTATCGTACCAAATATTATTGATCTTCGTAAGGATATTTTAGAAGATATTCATCGTTCTAAATTTACCATTCATCCCGGTAGTAGTAAAATGTACGCGGATATGAAGCTACTTTATTATTGGGAGGGAATGAAACTTGACATCGCTAACTTCGTTAAGCGTTGCATGACTTGCCAACTCGTTAAGACCGAACATCAAAGGCCCGGTGGGTTATTGCAACCTTTGGAAATTCCAATTTGGAAGTGGGATCAAATTTCCATGGATTTTATAGATGGCCTTCCCCATTCTCGTTCGGGTCATGATAGCTTGTGGGTGATCGTTGATAGACTTACTAAATCCGCCTATTTTATTCCCGTTCGGTCTAACCGAACCGTTCCTCTTTTGGCCAAGCTCTTTATCAAAGAGATTGTTAAATTGCATGGAGTTCCTACTTCTATTGTTAGTGATCGCGATCCATTGTTTACTAGTGGATTTTGGAAGAGTCTTCAAAAAGCTTTGGGAACGAAGCTCAATTTTAGCACCGCTTATCATCCTCAGTCCGATGGACAAACCGAGCGTGTGAATCAAACACTTGAAGATCTTCTTCGTGCTTTTGTGCTTGATTTTGGGGGAAGTTGGGAAGATCATATTTCCCTTGTTGAATTCTCCTATAATAATAGCTTCCAATCTAGTATTGGTATGGCACCTTTTGAGGCACTCTACGGAAGGCCATGCCGATCTACTTCTTGTTGGCTTGAGACCGGTAAGAAGCTGGTTTTAGGTCCAGATTTTATTCGTGATTCCACAGAAAAGATTGATCTTATTCGTCATAGGATGAAAGAAGCCCAGAATAGACAAAAATCCTATGCCAATAATCGAAGAAGGAAATTAGAATTTTCCGTTGGAGATTCTGTTTTTGTTCGTGTTTCACCAATGAAGGGTGTTGTACGTTTCAGTCGATCAGGAAAATTGGCGCCTCGATATATTGGGCCATTTCCTATCACTGAACGTATTGGTTCCATGGCTTATCGCCTTTTATTACCGGCTCAATTTTCTGCTATCCATGACGTGTTTCACGTTTCTCAACTTCAGAAATGTCTTCGAGATTCCGATTCTATTCTTGAGCCCGGTGTTGTGGAAGAGATTGAAGTTTCGCCTAATTTAACTTATGAGCAACATCCTATTCGTATCTTTGCTTCGGAGGTCAAACGACTTCGAAATAAAGATGTTCCGCTTGTTAAAGTTCAATGGTCTTCAAATCCTAAGGATTGTTCTTGGGAATCTAAAGAGTTCATCGAGCGAACACATCCGGACTTGCTTTCTCGTGCTATTTGAGGTGAACTTCTTATTTCAAATTTCTTTTGTGTTGAATATGCTTTTATGGTTGTTACTACATATCTTCTTCTTAAATATTGCGAGGACGCAATTTCTTTAAGGAGGGGAGTCTGTAACAACCCGCATATTTATCGATTTTATATTTAAATATTTTATTTAAATATTTTATCGTTAGTCGGATTTTAGTCCGAAAAGCTACTTTTTGCAAACAGCCGAATTAGGACTCGAGACCACCTCCATTGAGTTCAAAATGCCGTTTGCGACCTTTTTGAGTATAAGCTTCGATATGCTTGGAGAGAGTTGATTTTTGCTACCTTTTCACTTTGGGTTTGGGTTTGGGCTCAGCCCTATGTTTAACTTATGCTCAAATCTGAGCCACTCTTCCCCATTCACACTCATTCTCTTCCTCTTTTCAGTTCTAAGGCAATAATGGTGGGAGAGATTGGAAATTAAAACTCCAAAACCCTAGTTCCTCTTGCAACCTCAAATTCCTAGCTCCAAATTCAAGAGAACCCATTTGTAAGCGTTCTCTTCTTCTTCTCCAACTTATTCTCTTACTAATTTCAGAAATTCCTAAACCTAATTTTGGGAATGTTCTTGTTTTGAGCATAGATTCAAGCTCATTTGGGTTGCGTTGAAGAGAGATTGATTCTCCATTTGCTTTCAAGCTTCTTCTTGTTTGATTTTGTAAAAAGGTGAGATTTTTATCTCACATCTTAGTCTATAATTATCTTCGATTGTTAGGTATAATTCCTAACATTTATTCTTGTGCAATTGATTTTGGTTTGGATCGATTTTGTGTATATTCCAATTTTTGGTGTTTTGGTCTAATTTATGAAAATCCTATTATGGATATTTGGACATTGATATTTGAGGCGTATCGAAGAGCCGTTTAGGCTGGGTTGTCGTTCGACGTAATTCCTTAGTCATCGCCATTTGCTCGTTCGATCGTTTTCCATATTCGTTTGGCCATTTTTGGCCTACGTTCAGGGAATGCCCTGAACCCCAGATTCAGACGTCTGAAACGTAATATTCAGATGTCTGAATATGGTTCTGGGAAGATTTCTATTCCCAATTTCAGACGTCTGAATATATGGTTTCAGACATCTAAATTGGTTCTATTTCAAACAGAAAGAAAATAGGCTAAAATATGCCTATTTCAGACGTCTGAAACACTTGATTCAGACGTCTGAATTGTGTTCTGGAAATCTTTATATTTCCAGATTCAGACGTCTGAACCACTTGTTTCAGACGTCTGAAACTGTTGTGTTTTGCCTATTTTGCCTATTCGCTTGAGAATTCCAATTTAAATCGATTCGTGATGATCCTATTTGTTGTTATCATTTATTATGCCTTTGATGATTCCTATTTAGGGATTTTTGAATATCCATTTCGATGGATTCTTTACCGGTTTCTTTGGATTTTATTCACGTCTTCGAATGTGAATTTTAGTGATTGATTGTTCTTACAATCTTCTTTGTGATTTGTCACTTTAAAAATATAAAGGTTTCTATACTAGTAGTAAATATCAAAACCCTTTCATCAAAACGATTTCAACACTATTTTATTACAAAGCTCGTTTTTTCAAATCAATTTCCAATCTATTAGTATATACAAACCTTTACCTCACTCGTATGAGAAATCTAATTAAACGACTTAGTAAAACAAGTGGTACGAAACGCTTGCATTTACTTCGTCGATTAATTCTTGGACTTGTTCGATTGAACTTCTTGTGACAATTTTCTAGTGGAGATCTACAATTTGTTCGTAAATATTTAAGTTAAGCTAGTGGTTATGGGACATGAAGCTAAGCTCATATATTTACTAGCTTACTGTAATTGACACTTCTTGATGATCATGACAATCATTTTTGTGATTTAGACTAGCAATGTGCGATGTCTCTTTGTCTACGAGGGAGACTAAACCCTGTTTGTGTGAGTTTCTGCTCACATATGTGGGGTAGCGCCCCATGGTCTTTGGGCCGTTCGTGTGTCAAAAATTAATGGCTAGCTACCATGAGATAGCGTCTCGTTCGTGTGATACATATGTTGGTGAGTTTTCATGCTCCCGTTCGTGTGATAGGCCTCCCCCCTATTTTGTGTGATTTCTGGATTTCGTGTGTCGAATTCTGGAATTTTCTTCATCACCTATTTTTGTGATTTCTATTGATATGATTTATCAATTTTTGTGCATAGGTGAATTCGTGTGTCATTGACTGGATTTCTTGAGATGATTTCTAGAATTTATGCTTCATCAATTTTCGTGATTTCCATTGATAAGTTTTATCAATATTTGTGTATTGGTGAATTTGTGTGTCATGGACTTTTGTGATTGACATTGATATAATCGTCAATATATATGGTTTGGTGAACGAAATAAGGAGTATGACATTTCCTTTGATTCTTGTGTAGATTTGGTGATATTGATTAATCTCTTGTTGATTCTCAATTACTTATATATATCACAGCTTGGCATTGTGATTATTATGTGTTTAGTCTTATCTCTTACTCTATATCGTTTCATATGATATTTATAGTTAGACTGATCCGTTTATTATTTTCTTGTTAAATAATACTCGGGTAAGACCGAGATGTTGCAGGTGCTTCTGCTTGACTTCTCTCCAGGGATCCATTACTCTGACCTTTTGCTTACTATTTAGATTAGTAGTTTTTGTTGTATACTCTTGAGATATTGACTCATTGATGTGTTCTTTTGTATAGCACATGTTGCTATTATTTTGTGTTATTGTGTATCTTTTTGACCACTACTCTGATATACACTCCCATGTGTTAATTATATATTCATATCTTCTTCCGCCTTTGTGATATGAATTATCTGTGACTGATTTTTGTTATGTTTATTTCTGTATTTGTTTCCGAAGATATTATAGCCACTGTGTAGTAGCTTTGAGTTTGTGTCGGTATGTCGGATTTCCTCTTGATAAAGTATTGCATGTTATACTATCTGACATATCGATGCTCACACAAAGCAATTACACGGATGGTCGCTCCTCAACAGCCTTATTCTCCGTGCTAGTTGACAGCATTCACCGTAATGTTCTTGGCTAGCGTGGGTATAGAGGTGTGGCGTCACATTATAATTTATAATGAAGTGAGTGTTAAAAATGAAATGTAAATTAAATGTTATTGTAACGATTGTAAGTCACTATTTAATTGGTCTATTAATGTAGTTGTAATTGTTACATTTGGGTATAAAATTGAATATAAGTAAATAAATGTGTGGTAATTGAATGAATTCAACATTATATAAGCAATTCTGATAATTAGTGGAAATAATAAACTTGAGTGTAATATAAAGTTGGTGATGACATTTATGCAAGTCAACTTTTATTTAGGCTGCTAAATTCAGAGTAGGAAATCAATTGCATTTAAATGTAGGTAAATGTTCATTAATGTGAGATAGGACTATAACTTTAAAGTGTGAATGTAATGACATAAATGGAAATGTATATTTTATTCATAAGATGAAATAAAGGAACGAAACCAAGTTGAATAAATTGATTGAGGTTTTAATTATAATAATTATACATATTTGGAAAATTCAATATAATTGAAAATAACAGTTATTACAAAAAAAGATGAAAATTTGAATATATATTTATGTAATGAAAGATAAACAAATAATAACTAGGTTTATAGAGTGATAATAGATTTAATAAAAAGAGTAGAATTGAAACAAGACAGTTATTGGGAATAAATTAATTGGAATTTAATCCATAATAGATGGATTTATTGTAGGTAAATGAATTTGAATATTATGTAAATTGAAATTTGGATGAATTGGGAAATTATTAATGTATTAGTATATAAACTAATGTTAATATTATCCATAAGAGGATAAGTTAATAGTTGATTCGATAACAAGATTGAGAAATCAAATATATAGATTTATTAGGAATCTAAAACTTATACTTTTTAAATTAGATAATGCACAACGTTTTACACGTAGTTATTTTATCTATTTCAATTTCTATTTTTCTATGTTCATTCCTATATTTTTATTTTCTATGTTATGTTATTTTATTTTAGTTTGCACTTTGATCATTTATTGGATTTTTATTTGTTTATATCTTTTTATAAATGGTTGGAGAAAATCAAGGAGTCATAGGTTACATGTTTTAATTTCTTGCCTTTTCATTTGCATGACCTCTTTCTTACTTGCTTAGCCATGCATTTCATTTCCCTAGCTGTGAGAAATTATTCCACAAATCACATACAAGAAGATTTATTTCTCATTTCAAAACTCCTCTCTTCATTTGCATTTAAGAATAAAATATATATGAGTTTCTTTCTCCTTTAATTGTTGCCTTTTGTTTTTTCTTGCCTTCTCATCTTTCCTTAGCTGTTCACTGTTATTTGTAAACCCTAGCTGCCACTCCATATCAAATTTACGTATAGAAAACTTCTCATCTCATTTGCGTTCTAGAAAAAAAAGAAAAAAAACACAAAAAGTTATGGCTTCCTCCTTCTTTTCCTCTTTTCTACTTTTGTTTTTCTTTTGTTTCCTTCATGCCTAGCTCAGCTTTACCTTATAGCCAACCACTACACCATCTCTACCACCACCATCCAAGGCGTGACCACCATGAAGACAACATCACCAAAACTTTGACCAAACCAAGCCATGTATTGATCAGCTTGCTTTGATTTATCAAGGTTATGTCATTTTATTTCCTATCTTTTCATTGTTGTAATCTCTATTCTTTGTATTGAATCATGTTCTTATGTTTGTTATATTTGTTTGCTTTATTTTGTTATGTACAAGATGAGGATTTTGGCTCTCTTTTCACTCAAGTTTGCATCTTGCTTTGTTTTATCAAAAGTTTATGTCCCTTTGATCCATATTGTGCATTGTTTGATTCACAATCTTGTATGTTGAATTTTACACTTATGTTTGTGTAATTGTTTGTATACAAGATTTGGATCCGACTCTTCATCCACTCAAAAGAATATAGTCATGCTTTGTCGTGTCTTTTCGTGCTTTGCGAAGTTTAGATTTGGGTTTGAATTTCAATCCTAGCTTTAAAAAGGTGAATTATTCACTGTAGACATTACATACTTATATGATTGTGAAATGATGACAAGTGAATTGTACAAATTAATATGCTATGTTCATAAGTGCCTGTGATATGTTTATATGATATTAAATGCTGTTTATATACCTGTTACATCATCTTTATGATATTATATGCTATGCTATTATTTTATTTCCTATTTATCACACTACAAGTTTCCTATCACTATGGGTTGAAATGATACATACCCGAACAGACTGTAGAATAAGGAAAAATCACTATGGGATGAAATGATAGGCTTGAGTGATTTTTATTGATTTTTATTGTATTTATATTACTTGCGATTGCGGGTTAGAAATGATAGAACCTGGATTTTTCTTTTTAAATTACGGATTGAAATGATACATATCTATATCACTTGACCTAGGTTAGAAAAATTTATACAGGACCATGGATAATTTTTATGATAATTCTCTAAAATTATTAAGTATTTTAAATTTTAAATATATAAAATTTTGATTAAAAAGTTGATTTAAGGATTTGAATATAACGAGATATTGGTTTCCTATAAGTTAAAATTGTATGAGTTGATAATTAGTTTAGATCGTAATGTAAAAATCTTTATTTGGTTTTAAATTGCAATTTAAAGATTTTATTTATGATCAATATTTTAATAATTAAGTTTGATTTAATTTGGAATCTAAAATCTAACCTAGTAAATTTAATAAAGGTTATCTCTTGAAATAAATAAGGGTTGTATAGTAAATATTGTATTTTGAGTGGGTAAAATGAACTGCAGTTTTGATTGGACTTAGTAATAAAATTTAATTAATTTGAAATCATAGTTAATTGATGCCTAGATGAATAGATTTATAAAGAGGATTGGACTGTTATATTAACTATGATAAAATACATGATTTATGGCTATGTTTTGTAAAAATAAATGATTATGATTTAAATGGAAAAATGCAACTTAAAATGTAACAACCCTGTATTTTGCGATTATTGTAATTGTATATTTTAATTATTTAAATTGAATTCCTGATTTAAAACTTTATTTTATTTATTAAAATGAATAATTTTTTTTATTTTAAATATAAATTTTGATTTGGATATGAATTCTAATTTCAAACATGAATAAATTGAATATTTTCCAAAAATGTGAATTTTGGTCAATATGGTCAAACTTTGACTTTTAAATATAAAATTTAAATTTTTGAATTTTTGAATTTTATCTTTTATTATGAAAATAGATTAAATTTCAAGAATATTGCTTTTTGTTTCGTTGAAATCCGATTTATATTGTGAAAGTTATGCCTTTTACAATATTGTATGTAAATTGTTTTATTTAACAAAATTGTTTATTTCAATTTATATAAATAATATTTTTGGTTGCCATATCTTGTTCTAAATTTGAATATATGTGTAATATGACATGTTATATATATTTTTATTTTTAAAACATTTTTAAAAGTGTTGTTATAATTTTTAAATGTTTATTGTACATTGTTTATATTTTTAAATGCTAGTTTCAATATATTAGCTATTTTCTTATTTATTTTGTATTTTTCCTTAAATTATTTATTTATTTTATTTTTCGTTTCATTTTATTTTTCGTTTCATTTTATTTTTTTAGTATTTTATTTTATTTTCTGAATTGTCTTTAGTTTATTTTAATTTAAAAGAAAAGGAAATTCAAAGAGTCTAAGTCATTTTATATTCTATGTCTTTTCATTTCTTTTGTCTATTCATTTTTCAATTTTCCTTTTCATGCTTTGACCATTCATTCTCCTATGCATTGCCGTGTTTCCCACTTCACTTTCACGTGAAAAAATATTCTCCTCACACATAAACTAACGGCCATGAGAAAAAATAATGGCAATGGCCTCTTTTCTTCTTTCCTTTTTCTTCTTACTTTTTCATTGTTTTGCCTTCCTCTCCTACCTTGCTTGCTCAGCCTCTAGCCTCTCTACCCCTTCAACTCCACCATCGCCGCCACATCTACAGCAAACACCACCTCCTCCTCTGACCAACACCTCAAGTTGTGACCTTTAAGTGGACCAAACACCACAAAATTTGCACAAAACTCCTTGAAACATTGCCTAGAACATATATGCTTCACCTACCCTTCATCTATCACTGTTGGTTATCACCTGACATATGATATTTGACATTATATTGTCACATTTACATGTTAGTGTATCTGTTTATATTGTTTATGCATATATTCACACTGCAAGTTCCCTTTTAGAATAGAATCACTATGGGTTGAAATGATACATATCCGAACAGACATTAGAATAGGGAAAAATCATTATGGGCTGAAATGATAGGCCTGAGTGATTTTTATTTATTTTTATTTACTTGGATTGCGGGTTTGAAATGATAGAACCCGTGTTTTCTTTTTAAACTGCGAATTGAAATGATATATATCTGTATCACTTGTCCTAGGTTAGAAAATTATATACAGACCCCGTGGTATATTTTTAAATGATTTTTATATAGATATGTATTTTTAAAATATGAAATTTTGATTTAAAAATATATATTTTATGGTTTTAAGAAAATTCAATATTAAGTCTTGAAATTGTGAATTTAAGTATGTAAATTAGAAGTGATTGTGATTTTGACTTTAAATTTTATTTTCAAAATGTAAGTAAATAATGGAAATTTAATTTAAAGTTTGAAATGATATTCGGAGTAGAATGTTAAGTTTATTTAAATTGATAAGTTAATAAACAGTGAATTTTGACTTAACAAATGAATTTATTTTTTAAAATTTGATAATCAATCATAAAATTTTGTTGTGATAAATCATATGTTAAATTGATTTAAATGTGAAAGTTTAAAAGCCTAAAATTATGATTTATAAGTTTAAAATTTGCTAGAATTGAAGTTTTATTGCTTTTGAAAAGTATAATAAAATCTGGAATTTTATTAACAGCGTTTCTTAAAAATGCTATGGTCTTATGACAGCATTTTTAAATGCTGTTGTTTTTTAATTTAGCTTTGTTGAAATAACTATATATCTATTACGGCATTTTACAAATGCCATTATTCCTGAACTAAAGCATTTGGAAACTATAAGCTATGATAGCACTTTAAATGTTGTCGTTACTATAATTTGACAATGTTTTGAACTGTTATAGATTTTAACATTGTTTGAGTTATATTTTAAAGTGTTAAATGATTTAGCTTATGGAATTGATTTATTTGTGAAATTTAAGGAGTTTTGAATATATTTTAATATCTAAATTTGAATTTTTATGGAATTTAAATTGAATTTAAATAAGGTTTACTTGGTTATGTGTTAAATGGAATAAAATATAATGAGATAAATGAATATTTGAATGGATTTTTGAAATTGTTTTATAATGATATTTGGAATAATAAATGAATGATTTATTTGATTTAAAAATGATATGTAAATTTGAATATTTGTATTTGAATTCAAATACTGATTTGATAATGAGGTTTTGAAAGGATATGATATTTTGATAAAGAATATGAATTGGAATGATATGTGATTTTGATAAATGAATATTTGAAGTTTATATAGATATGAAAGGATATTTGGTTACTTGAAATTCTGGTTTATTTAAATGATATTGGATTTATGAAATGGATATTTCAAAACTAAGTAATAATGAAGATAAATTTGAGATATATGAAATTATAAAATTTAGTTTTGAAATATGATATATTAAAGCTTTGAAATATATTAAAGATTGAATAGTTTATTTTGTGGATCCAATCTATATTTGAAATTGATAAGATTTGAAATGGTTTTTTGGGAAACTAAATTGAATTGAAATTGATGGTTTTAATTGAATCAAATTGGAAATTTGATTTTTTGTTTAATTGAATAGATTTGTAAAATGTAAAGAATTAAATGAATGTTCCATGATTTCAAATGTATGATTTCGAAATGTTATGATTTTCAAACTATCATAATTTTGAAAGGTGAATATATGTTTGAAATAAAATTGGTTTGGTTTCGAAGTATAAACTATTTTAAAAGGAATATCATTTTGAAATGAAATGATTCGATTTTTTTGAAGTATAAACTATTTTGAAATGACCATGGCATTATAATATTGTTTGGTTGTTAAAGAGACCGGGATCGGAAGTTGTCATACTCTCTGCCAATTCGAAAACCATTTTAACAACCATGTACGTAGTGGAGATTCCAGAATGAAGTAGGATGGTGGCGTCGTTTTTTAGGTATATTACATGGACCCAACTCCCATGAGTTGGCATAAGGTGGCTAAAACAGGAGCGATCTCGGGCCAAAAGGGGTAGCTCCACTGGTCAGATGCACTTCTTCGATACTATGCTATTACATGTGGTTGATTTGATGGCCATCATACGATTTTGATATGGGAGTGTGTTCCGAGTTGGGCGTATGTGGCTGCTACGTTACCACCAGCCCGTGTGCGTAATTGGTATATCTACCCTGGCATTGCCTCATGTTGCATGTAACCTACCATAGCGAGCCTTACTACGAGTTTCTATTTGTGTCGTACCTATGGAGTATCTTCTTATAGTCTTCGGATCAGGAGATATGTAGGTGCTGTATAGACTATTGGGACTATTATGTGTTAAGGGCTATATGGGTAACACCTTAACGCTATTTTAAAGTAAGTTTATTTTACTGTATACATTATTATAATAGCGCAATATTACTACATAGTAAATATTTTAACGGATCCTTAAAGGATGGGCGATCCCAAGCATCCTTAAAGTCACTGATGCATTTTTGTTACTGTTCACTTGAGTTGATTTACAGTTCATAAGTATTCATGTCCTAACTTTAGTGTTTTGTGGTTTGGTTTATGCTCGAGTCAGACCGAGTGATTCAGCATTCAAGACTCACCTTCGGAGTTGGAGATTTGCTGAAAGATCTAGCCATCTATTTTGCTTTCAGTATCCAGTGATTTAAATGATGTATTCTGATTTGTACTTGATGTATCTTGTCATCTTCTGTTGTATCTTGTTAACTCTGATGTATCTTATAGTTTATATCATAGCTTCATGAACTACTATCTTTTTTTTAATTCCGCTGCATTATTATTTACTATGTGTCTGTGATTCTGTGATTATTTATTTACTGTATAGTCTAAGATTTGCCAAATTATATTTACAACGCGGTATTTTGAGCCAAGTCTGACATGTGCGGATGCGAATGGTTGAAAATATCGGGTCGTTACATTTGGTATCAGAGCTTTGGTAGCTCTAGGCAAACTTAGCATATATCGTAAATGTATTTACAGAATCACTTTCATTCGTGTTTGAATCTCTTCCTTTTTGACACGATTCCTTTGAATTTTGGAACGTTCCCTACAGTTCCAAAATCCATTCATGTCCCTCACTATGCTTCTTTTGATTCTGGAGTATCCCATAACTCCACTTTGAATGATCTTTATAGTGAGTCGGTGGTCTCGCCAATCTCAAATTGATTTGTAAAGGGGGAAATCCTTTACAACAGCATCGATTACTGGAGATATTTATATCCTCAGTTTAGATGCTAGTATCTCTTATAATTCCAAATTCTATCTTTTGATATCGAATGTTGATTTTCCCCAGAAATCCACATCGATCTTATTCTTTAAGTCACGGTTGACCCGGTTAAGGCTGCCTGCGATTTATATAAGCTTATCCATCTTCCTATTCATTTATTTAATCATCTCATCTTTGCTTCCAACTCACTTTCAAATCATTCTTGAAGTGTATTTGTAAACTAGTATTTAAAATGTTTTACATATTATGTCGCTTGAGTTGTTAATGTTGATTTGGGTTTCTGATCGATTCGTTTGATCAACGTTATCGATAAGATTTCGAAAACACTTGAACCGAGCAAACTGACACAATGTGATTTTTCAAATTTGGTAATGAAATAAATTTTGCAACTATATTATAAATCTTTTTCTGCATTTCATTGAATTGGGTGTTAAGAAATAATAGTTGATTTTTATATCATTATCTTTTGTTTCATGTATAAATGATTGAACTATAAAACATGGTTATAAATTTATTTGGAAATTTAAAATGAATTTAAAACAAAAATTTGAGAATTTAATTTCTAATGGATTTCAAACCTTGAATTTAAAGTTTTAAAAAGATATATTATTTAAGTATTTTCTAATAGAAATTTGTTTCCAAAGAATTTTAAAGTTTAAAACTAGTGCTCTTCTCTTTGTTGCTGGAAAATAATTTCGGTGATGACTGCAGCATCATCGATAATCATTTTCGAGTTTCGAAGTGAAGAGACCATTCTGTAGTCGTGCTGCAGTTTTGTTTTGGGAATTTAAATGATTTGAATTTCTAAAATAAGACTGGATTTATAATATATGCTGATATATGATTTAAATTTAAATGGATATATATATAGTATATGTGCATTTATTTATCTCTAAATAGTTTGGAACTTATTGAAAATTTAATCCCTAAATTTTGTCTTGAAAGACAATTTTTAAGTATAATTTCAAGATTCGGATAAGTATTCAAGCTTGAAATGATTAAATTGGAAAGTTTATTTGTATAATACACAGTTTCATTCCTATATAGATTACCTAAATTATACAAAAGTTAAATATGTAATTGGATAATATACAATATAAAAAGGATTTTATAAATAAAATTTGAGTGGTTATAATAAATGTTATACACTTAAATTTTAGTTATAAAAAGATTAACAGAGGTAAATAAAGAAAAAGGGTAATGGAATAATTTACAATATAAAACGATGTTAAAAGAATTAAGAATAAATTAAAGCAGTTATAATAAGTGTAAATATATTTAACATAGATGAGAAAATATACCGAGAGGAATAAATTTAATTATAATTAGGAATAAAGAAGAATTAAATTTATTGAATACATTATGGGTATAATAAAAGATTTTTCAAATCCATGATTTTAGAGAATTGTTAATTCAAGATAGTTGGATGATAAGATAATGAAATTAGAGATGGTTATGATTTATTTAACTTACGTAAAATTAATTTCAATGTAAGTTGAAATTTTCGTGGTTTCAAATTTATAATTTTATTTTGTTTTTTTTCAAACTATTTTTTGGTTGTCCTTATTTCCCTTATCTTGCTACAGAATGGGGAAGCTATTTCTTATACCATTCTGTTTAGAAATCTTTTTATAATCTTTGATAATATTTGGTACTCATTTTGAATCTAAGCACTGCTTTCCATCCACATACCGTTGGTCAAGCGAAAGGGTGAATCCGATTCTAGAGGATCTATTTTTCGTGCTTGTGTTCTTGATTCTGGAGGTTCTTGGGCAGATCATCTCCATCTTGTTAAACTTACCTATAAAAACAGTTATCAGGTATAATTTCAATCTTCTTGTCATATTGTCTAAATTCTATTTCATTCTATCTTTTCTGTGCTTTCCTGTACCTCGTTACTTTTCGAGGACGAAAAGTTTTGAGTGGGGAAGAGTGTAACAACCCAGTGTTTTATGATTATTTTAATTGTATATTTTAATTATTTTAAATTAAATTCCTGATTTAAATTTTATTTTATTTATTAAAATGAATAATTTTTGTTATTTTAAATATAAATTTTGAATTCTATGTGAATTCTAATTTCAAACATTAATAAATTGAATATTTTTCAAAAATGTGAATTTTGGTCAATATGGTCAAATTTGTGTGACGACCCGACTTTCTCACCACAGAAAATCGCATCATCTTGAAGAAAGAAAGGGATAGAGAATAGAAAGAAAGAGAAGAAGAAAGAGACAACACATCAGAATCTAAACAACGGAACGAATAAATTATATTAATAACATAAATATTACATAGATTACAATCATTATCAGAGTTACACAACATATACATCATATACTAGACAGTTATAAACACATGTCTAGTTATACAACTCAATACAACTCAATACAAGAGATACCAACACAGAGAACACACACTGGAACTATATATCTAACGCCGAAGCCTCCTGCTCCATTGCTCCTCCACAATTCGTCAAAGCTAACCTGAATCCCTTGACTACTCGTAAAAATTTGAGTACCCAAGAGTTTATGAAAAACAAAAATAAACTCCGGGTCAGACATGGGTCAGGTGTGGGTAACAGGTTAAAGTTGCTTAACTTTGAAAAAAACCTTTGAAAAGAAAGGTATCACGTAAGAATTCCCACACATAAACATGGAAAAGTTTTTACCTTACGTTAACCAAAACATTTGATAGGAAATCCTGTGATATTATAATAGGTCTAGGGATTTCAAGTAAATAAGAAATAGCCGCAATTGTTACATCTATTAAATTCCATCTACTAGCCACAAAAGTGGGTAATACAATCAAAACCGTTGGCACTTATTGGATTTTGGATTCCATCAATGGCAGGGATACTGGGGTACTGCCCGTCACAGTACGTGGCCTAGATCAACGTACCGAGGAGTACGCCCACTCCCCTGCAACACAAGACCGGGACCATTCCTTACTGAATAGTCCCGAATAAGACAACCCCGCAGTTAGCGTACGTTCCAACTGCCCACACAACCGAAATAAAAAGGGACTTCTAGACAGGGGAAAATCTTGTCCTGAAATGGGCATGACCCACCTAGCCTTGCTGCACCTCCCCTGTTTTAGCCATTCCCGGTTGATGAGTCTTAAGGCTACGATTACCTTTATAGGACATATCTCTTAGAATGCTCATCGTCCATCTGACGATGTTCTGAAAACATTCAATCCATACAAGTTTGTTCCGGGTTCGAACGAAACCGAAGGCACTATCTCATTGCACTCATATTGGAATCACCCTAAGAGTCAACGACCATAGCCCTTGCACTTTAAATCACCATCTCGAACCTATAAGTACTATTCCGTCAAACTCATTACGGAATCACCAACAGAGTTATACTGACGTATAGTTCCTACACCTCAAGTCTTCACTTGCTCCACTTGGATTCACGACCTAACGTTAATTTGGATCGATGTGGTTTTCGGATATCCAAATATGGACACCCGATCCCGGTCTCATTTAAATCCAAAGCGTGTCTTTTAAGGCCAAGTTGTTTTAAAGTTTAAAACAATTCAATTATCTATATACACAGACAGATAAATCACAGATTCACAATAGATAATCATTACAACAGATAACACATATTATCATTATCAAAAGATAATCCAAATCATCATCACAATGCAACCAATGCATCCATATCACTTAACATTACTTATCTTATATCTGAGATTCAAACCATCAAGGCAAACAGTATCATCCATCTATATAAGCAATGATCTATAATCACCATTTATAATTAATTTGAAATAAATTAAATTAATTACACCATTCTTTAATTAATTTAAAGTGAATTAAATTAATTACCACATCAATATAAATCTTGCTTACATAACCATTAATTAATTACAAATTATTTAATTAATCACTAATCAATCACCTTAATTAATCACCCTTGATTAATTATTCCTTAATACATTCAAGTAATTAACCTTTAATTAATTTTACAAATTAATTATACTTAACCAAATACAGCAATTAATCTTTAATTACTTCACAAATTAATTAACTATAATTAATTACATTAATCCTTAATTAATTATATTAATTAATTACCTTTAATCATTTATTATTGATTAATTAGTCTTAATTAATAAATCTTAATTACATCAATAATTATATTAATTAATGATCTCTAATTACATTTTAATTAATTACCTTATTTAAATTAATTACATTAAACAACTAATCTTAATTGAAACCATAATTGTTAATCACCCTTGATTAACTCCATTAAGTAATTAACTATCTTTAATTACCTTACAAAATAAAGTAAACACTCCTTAGTTAATTATCTCAAATTAATCCCTTGATTAATTCACAAAGTAATTATACTTAAATTACTTCCATCATTAAATCACTTCCAATTAATTATACCCAGTAATTACCCATTAATTACTTCCCCAAGTAATTTCTTTCATTTAATTACATTAAGTAATTATACTTTACAAATCTCCAAATGATTATTCTAAATTAATTAATTTGAATTATTTACTTAATTAATTCAAATTAAACCCAATTAATTACAATATGTAATTAATTGCCTTAATTACTTCCATAAGTAATTATACTTAATAATTTACACAAATGATTATCTTTAAATTAATTAATCTAATTAATTATTAAAAATTAATCACAATGGTTAATTAGTAAATAATCCTTAGTTAATGATCTTCATTAACTATTAACAATTCACTAATTATTGTTCCAAAATAATTAACTTATTTTAATCATTATTAATTACAAATTAATTAACCATTAATTAATCCCTAATTATTTAATTAATTAAGTGTTAACTATAACTTAATTAATCCTTTATTACTTGATTAATTAATTATTAATCATTAATTAAATCTAACCTTATTTAATTAATGAATCTTAAATTGCAATTAAAATTTCTAAGAATAATTAATCTTAAACATTTAAGATTAAACCCTTAATTACTTTGAGTAATTATTCATTCCATTAATTTATTAAATAAATTAATTATCCATTTAATTACCCTAACAATTAAATAAAATACAAATCATTAAATTATAATTTAACTTCTACAAGTTTTAAAATCAATTTAAAACCTATAAATGACAAATAATACTTTTCTTATAAAAGAAATTTGACAAAAGTTTAAATCAGATTCCCTTTTTTTAAATTCAAACATTTATAATTTTCTTTATCATTTAAATTTTTTAAAATACTTATATTTGTAAAATTTAAATTTAGTTTAAAACAAAGATTCAAATTCAGATTTGAATCAAATTTAAATTTTATTTAAAATATTTCTTTACATTTTAAAATTCCAATTCAAATTCAAGTTTCTTTAAAAGCATTTTTAAACAATAAACCCTTTAAATTATTTTAAACAAATTTGAATTTAAAAACTTATTTATTTCTATCTTAATATTCAAATTTAAACTTGAATCCATAATTTAAATTAGATTTAAACTAATTTTAAATTCTTGCTTAACACTTTAAATTTTAGTTTGAAATTTGGAAACAAGACAGGTTTCTAATCTGAAACAAAACTAACTCAAGCAATACAAATTCCACTCGAACCTAATCCTAACCTAGCCCAAGAAAAACTTAAAACAAACTCGAGTAACTCGAGTATCATTTTCATCTTGAAATCTTTCAATCTAAAATTGGCAGGTTTAACACAAAGCTGAAACTATCAAACTCGCCCGAGCCCGCAACACAAAATCTTCGAGTCAATCAACCCCAAACTTCGAGTAAGTCACGATGCAACCCGAAACAAACGCAAGTAATCATCTTCCCCCAAAACAATAGCTGACACGCCATGACTCGTGCACCTGCACCACCGCTACCGTCACCTCCGGCTTCTCGCGACCACCCACTCAAATCAGCGACCACCTTCCAACTAATTCCCGACCATCAATCAAACTACAGAACCCCAAAATCAAAATAAGCGTCAAGCTCCAAAAACTGTAACAATGTCGCAACCTAGAAACGCCTCAAAACCCAAACTCCGATCGCCTGAGAAACTTCGCCTCCGACCACCACCTCTTCCATACCCCATCTACCTTCTCCCCGAATTTGGGACAACTCGGTCACCACTCGATGTCGCAATAAACAATTTCTTCGAGTTACAGAAAACTAGGGTTAAAAATTTAAATCCCTAATCACCATCGCCATAGTGCTTGAATTCCCTTCTCCATATTTTTCCTTGATTCTACTATCACTACTTCATCACCAGAGAAAACACTGGTTACCCCGAACACATAGATAGACCGTTACAACCCAAAATACCTTTTCTGGACAAACCAGAAATACCCAATCATCTTCAAACTAGAAAAATCTGATTTTAGTATTAAAATTCAAATTTTTGTTTAATTAATCAATTTATATCCCTAATTCAAGAAATCAGGATATTTAAAATTTTACTTATATAAAGTTTCCCTGTTATTTTCCAGAGTCAATGACATATTTATTAACCTAAATAAAATTTAAGACTTTAATCAATGATATACTAACACATTTTGTTTTAAATTGGAACCTTAACATGGGTTAGATCATGAGTTCATGATCTTTGAACAAAACATAATCATGTAATCTAGAACAGGCAAGGATAAATCAACAGTAAGTAAGCATTCAGACACCCATACATATACATAGAATTCTATCACAATCATTCACATAAATCATGACTATATCAGGAATAAATCAGGAAACCATATTTTCTTAAATTATTTTAGTTAAAAATGTTACTCACCATAAATTTAAAGAACAGAGCAACCATGATTTGAGAAGCTTGAAACTGAAGGATGCTTTGAACTTAGTTGTTGAAATTTGCATTTGAACTTAAACTGCAGTTTGCTTTTTAAAACTTTCATCTTGTTTGCTGTAATGCTTTCTGATTTACAATAGCATGCATCCAGGAAAATAATGCAGGCTTCCAGAAAGAAAATGCATGCAGGGGTGGTTGATTTAAAACAGAATTTGAGGAGATCTGCAGATGCATGCAGGTCTTTAATGTTTTGAGGAGGCTACTGGTTTACACATTATTTGCTTCTCAGGTTTGAAATATGATTCAGATGGTTTTAGTTAAGGGAAACATTGATTTTTGAGGGGAAAACAGATTTGTTTGAACAGAATTTGTTTTTGAATGGAGACGGTTTCAGATTTTAGATTTGAATATTTTCTTAAGTTTTGAAGAAAAAATTTGCAGATTTTGATCTTAGTTTAAATTTTGTTTACAGATCTTTGGTTTTGATTTTGAAGAAGAAGATTTCAGATTTTCATGGCTGAAGATCTCAAGTTTTGAAAAAAAATATAGAAAAGAAAAATGAATTTTAGAGGAGATGGATTTATATAAGTATATTTTGATTTTATTAAAAATACAATAACAAGAAAAATAAGACACTTTTTTTAATTTTAACATTTGTCACTTTGATTAGTTTAGGCCTTAACACATGTCTTTTTAAGTCTTAATAAACTTACACATGTATTTTAAGTATTTTAGTTTTAATTTAAATTGTCTATAAATACTTTTAAACCTTAATTCTTATGTATATATAAATGAATTTCTTCCCTTTTAAATTTATTAAAGAAATGAAACAAAACAATTTATAAATAAAAGCTTATTCAAATATTTTTATGTATTTACTCTTTTAAATTTTCACACATTAAATTCCAATTTAAATTAAATTATAAACTCCAATTTAAAAATCAAGTTATATATAGATGCATATATAACTCGTATTAAAATTAAAAATAACAAATCCTATTTCTAACAAAATTTATTTATGTTTATAAAAACTAAGTATTATCATTATTATCTGAAAAAAACAATTTAAACCATTCTAAATAATTTATAAAAGAGATTATAAATTACCTCTATTACTTAATAAATTAAAATCATTTATAAATTGTATTTTAAATTCTTATATATAAATTCAAGCAATAATTTAAAAAGAAAATACAACTAAGCTTTTAATGTTAATCAAATTTAAAATTCATATTTAAGCTAATTAAAATATAAATTTAAACAAATAAGATTTAAATTAAGTATAAACCATAAAATTATTTATGGAATTTCTTTGAAAAGCCAATTGTTAAATTTAAATCAAAATTTTTAATTTACTAAAAATAAATTAGAATTAAAAATTGATCCATCTACAAAGTTCCAAATCAAAGTTTATCAAGTTACAATATATACAATTATATATATTATAAACAGAAAACAATTTATTAGTTTAAAAAAAAAATCTACCAATTTAAATATTTATTAAAAGAATATTATTAAATCTACTTGAATTATTATTAACAAAATTATCAATTTCAATTTAATTTTAATACCGATTATTAAATTGATATTGTTAAAAATTCCGGGATGTTACAATCCTTCCCCCTTAAAAGAATTTCGTCCCCGAAATTTAAAACAAAGGTAATTTAATAATCTATCTTAAGATTTTATTTTTAAAACACAAGCATATATCAATCATATGCTAACAACCATAGCAACCCGTTTCATTCAAACAAACAAATCTAATTATCCGGACAAAAATTCTGGATAGAATTTCCTAGAGTTTCCCATGTATAAATATCGGGATACTCGCTCTATAGAATCCAAACAATCAATACTACTAAGCTACAGAGTTCCTATCCAACTAGATCTACAAAACTAAACAAGATATCAGACCACGGACAAGTCTGACTCAACAATCACATTCTCCTGAACCGCTGGTTCCACAACCAGAGATAGACCATACATGTACTCCCTCAGAGATACGTGAAACACATCGAATCCCAGTTATCCAAACTGGCAATCCAACCTTGAAAATCAGACACCAATCCTCACAAGAATACAGAAAAGATTCAAAACACCTCGAAGCTGACTTACCCATCTTACCCAAAATTAAATCTCCGGCTCCGGAATCCACATTCCTTCGTCTCTTCTCCACAAAACACTCTTGACGATCCTGGACTGCCTTCATCTCTGCCGATCAGCTCAACCTTCGCTGATGTCTCTAGAAACAAACTGGACCAAAACAACCCAACAAAATGATCTCCTAAGGGTCAATCACAAACCAAGAATATCAACTCTACTTCATAAACATCAGAAGACTAGCTTACTTCTCTTATCCGAAAAAGATAAAACAAAAGCACTCCCAAACTGCTTTTGCAGTATAACTCTGATAACTCAAGTGAACACTCAAACTATCGCAAGTCACTTTTGCGATTAAACAGTCCAATATCCAAATAAAACAGTTCTCTCTTTACCAAACAGAACAGCATACGCTTAACTAGCCAATCCATCGAAGAAATGGATCCACTCTGCTGCTTCTGAACTCCACTTCCAGAAAAATTGCTAACCAGAAGACCTTCTTGCCAGAACACTCAGAGCTACACTGCTGACACCGACGCCAAAGACTTCCTAATCTAAAGCTCTTCGAGAAAACTCGGAATTCAAAGCAAACAGAAATATACTGCTGAACTCAGCCACAACATCGAAGCAGATATACTACCTAAACTCGTTCCAAAAAAAATCTTCGAAAACGTCCATGGTCACTGCGTCTTATCACACAGCTACTAATTCCTGAAGGTATCAAGATACCATCACTCACTTCTGCCCAACCGACAGATCCAAATTCTACTCATCCAATTTCAAAGGTAGACTCCGAACCTTTACAGGTTACCTTCAGAGATCTATGAAATCCTATACTCTGCACAACTCACTCGAGATAGTATTAGGTCTACGGTTTCGACAGATACACTTCCAACCTCAAACACCAAACTTCAACCAATGGTAGTAGTCGTGTTACACACCCCACTACCTTTATCTATCTTTATAATTTTTATTAGAAAACCTATATGGGTAACCCAACAAATAGGTAGAAATAATTATATATATATACACATACATATATATATATATATATTCAAAATTACAAATATGCTCTCTCAAGATAGACACCACTCCAGAGCCTAGGTATTCACTCAACCTAATGCTCTGATACCAACTATGAGGACCCGACTTTCTCACCATAGAAAATCGCATCATCTTGAAGAAAGAAAGGTATAGAGAATAGAAAGAAAGAGAAGAAGAAAGAGACAACACATCTGAATCTAAACAGAGGAACGAATAAATTATATTAATAACATAAATATTACATAGATTACAATCATTATCAGAGTTATCAAACATATTCATCATATACTAGACAGTCATAAACACCTGTCTATTTATACAACTCAATACAACTCAATACAAGTGATACCAACACAGAGAACACACAGTGGAACTATATATCTAACGCCGAAGCCTCCTGCTCCATTGCTCCTCCACAATTCATCAAAGCTAACCTGAATCCCTTGACTACTCGTAAAAATTTGAGTACCCAAGAGTTTATGAAAAACAAAAATAAATTCCGGGTCAGACATGGGTCTGGTGTGAGTAACAGGTTAAAGTTGCTTAACTTTGAAAAAAAACCTTTGAAAAGAAAGGTATCACGTAAGACTTTCCACACATAAACATGGAAAAGTTTTTACCTTACGCTAACCAAAACATTTGATAGGAAATCCTGTGATATTATAATAGGTCTAGGGTTTTCAAGTAAATAAGAAATAGCCGAAATTGTTACATCTATTAAATTCCAGCTACTAGCCACAAAAGTGGGCAATACAATCAAAACTGTTGGCACTTATTGGATTTTGGATTCCATCAATGGCAGGGCTACTGGGGTACCGCCCGTCACAGTACGTGGCCTAGATCAACGTACCGAGGAGTACGCTCGCTCCCCTGCAACACAAGACCGGGACCATTCCTTACCGAACAGTCCCGAACAAGACAACCCTGCAGTTGGCGTACATTCCAACCGCCCACACAGCCGAAATAAAAAGGGACTTCTAGACAGGGGAAAATCTTGTCTAGAAATGGGCATGACCCACCTAGCCTTGCTGCACCTCCCCTGTTTTAGCCATTCCCGATTAATGAGACTTGATGCTACGATTACCTTTATAGGACATATCTCTTAGAATGCTCATCGTCCATCTGACGATGTTCTAAAAACATTCAATCCATACAAGTTCGTTCTGGGTTCGAACGAAACCGAAGGCACTATCTCATTGCACTCATATTGGAATCACCCACAGAGTCAACGACCATAGCCCTTGCACTTTAAATCACCATCTCGAACCTATAAGTACTATTCCGTC
This sequence comes from Allium cepa, assembly GCA_030765085.1. Lineage (NCBI taxonomy): Eukaryota > Viridiplantae > Streptophyta > Magnoliopsida > Asparagales > Amaryllidaceae > Allium > Allium cepa. Next base: position 307,616,400 of record CM060944.1, on the reverse strand, counting down.
AAACTCATTATGGAATCACCCACAGAGTTATACTGACGTATAGTTCCTACACCTCGAGTCTTCACTTGCTCCACTTGCATTCACGACCTAACGTTAATTTGGATCGATGTGGTTTTCGGATATCCAAATATGGACACCCGATCCCGGTCTCATCAAAATCCAAAGCGTGTCTTTTAAGGCCAAGTTGTTTTAAAGTTTAAAACAATTCAATTATCTATATACACAGATAGATAAATCACAGATTCACAATAGATAATCATTACAACAGATAATCCATATTATCATTATCAAAAGATAATCCAAATCATCATCACAATGCAACCAATGCATCCATATCATCTAACATTACTTATCTTATATCTGAGATTCAAACCATTCAAGGCAAACAATATCATCCATCCATATAAGCAATGATCTATAATCACCATTATAATTAATTTAAATGAATTAAATTAATTACATCATTCTCTAATTAATTTAAAGCGAATTAAATTAATTACCACATCAATATAAATCTTTCATACATAACCATTAATTAATTACAAATTATTTAATTAATCACTAATCAATCACCTTAATTAATCACTCTTGATTGATTATTCCTTAATTACATTCAAGTAATTAACCTTTAATTAATTTTACAAATTAATTATACTTAACCAAATACAGTAATTAATCTTTAATTACTTCACAAATTAATTAACTATAATTAATTATATTAATTAATTGCCTTTAATCGTTTATTATTGATAAATTAATCTTAATTAATAAGTCTTAATTACATCATTAATTATATTAATTAATGATCTATAATTACATTTTAATTAATTACCTTATTTAAATTAATTACATTAAACAATTAATCTTAATTTAAACCATAATTGTTAATCACCCTTGATTAACTCTATTCGGTAATTAACTATCTTTGATTACTTTACAAAATAAATTAAACACTCCTTAATTGATTATCTCAAATTAATCCCTTGATTAATTCATAAAGTAATTATACTTAAATTACTTCCATCATCAAACCACTTCCAATTAATTACACCCAGTAATTACCCATTAATTACTTCCCTAAGTAATTTCTTTCATTTAATTATATTAAGTAATTATACTTTACAAATCTCCAAATGATTATTCTAAATTAATTAATCTGAATTAATTTACTTAATTAATTCAAATTAAACTCAATTAATTACAATAAGTTATTAATTTCTTTAATTACTTCCATAAGTAATTATACTTAATAATTTACACAAATGATTATCTTTAAATTAATTAATCTAATTAATTGTTAAAATTAATCACACTAGTTAATTATTAAATAATCCTTAGTTAATGACCTTCATTAACTTTTAGCAATTCACTAATTATTTTTCCAAAATAATTAACTTATTTTAATCATTATTAATCACAAATTAATTAACCATTAATTAGTCCCTAATTATTTAATTAATTAATTGTTAACTATAACTTAATTAATCCTTTATTACTTGATTAATTAATTATTAGTCATTAATTAAATCTAATCTTATTTAATTAGTGAATCTTAAATTGCAATTAAAATTTCTAAGAATAATTAATCTTAAACCTTTAAGATTAAACCCTTAATTACTTTGAGTAATTATTCATTCCATTAATTTATTAAATAAATTAATTATCCATTTAATTACCCTAACAATTAAATAAAATACAAATCATTAAATTATAATTTAACTTCTACGAGTTTTAAAATCAATTTAAAACCTTTAAATGATAAATAATACTTTTCTTATAAAAGAAATTTTACAAAAGTTTAAATCAGATTCCTTTTTTTTTAAATTCAAACATTTATAATTTTCTTTATCATTTAAATTTGTTAAAATACTTATATTTGTAAAATTTAAATTTAGTTTAAAACAAAGATTCAAATTCAGATTTGAATCAAATTTAAACTTTGTTTAAAATATTTCTTTACATTTTCAAATTCTAATTCAAATTCAAGTTTCTTTAAAAGCATTTCTAAACAATAAACCTTTTAAAGTATTTTAAACAAATTTGAATTTGAAAACTTATTTATTTCTATCTTAATATTCAAATTTAAACTTGAATCCATAATTTAAAATTAGATTTAAGCTAATTTTAAATTCTTGCTTAACACTTTAAATTTTAGTTTGAAATTTGGAAACAAGACAGGTTTCTAATCTGAAACAAAACTAACTCGAGCAATACAAATTCCACTCGAACTTAATCCTAACCTAGCCCGAGCAAAACTTAAATGATACTCGAGTAACTCGAGTATCATTTTCAACTTGAAATCTTTCAATCTAAAATTGGCAGGTTTAACACAAACCTGAAACTATCAAACTCGCCCGAGCCCACAACACAAAATCTTCGAGTCAATCAACCCCGAACTTCGAGTAAGTCACGATGCAACCCGAAACAAACGCAAGTAATCATCTTCCCCCAAAACAACAACTGACTCGCCATGACTCGTGCACCTGCACCACCGCTACCATCACCTCTGGCTTCTCGTGACCACCCACTTAAATCAGCGACCACCTTCCAACTAATTCCCGACCATCAATCAAACTACAGAACCCCAAAATCAAAATAAGCCTCGAGCTCCAAAAACTATAACAATGTCGCAACCTGGAAACGCCTCAAAACCCAAACTCCGATCGCCTGAGAAACTTCGCCTTCGACCACCACCTCTTCCATACCCCATCTACCTTCTCCCCTAATTTAGGACAACTCGGTCACCACTCGATGTCGCATTAAACAATTTCTTCGAGTTACAGAAAACTAGGGTTAAAAATTTAAATCCCTAATCACCATCGCCACAGTGATTTAATTCCCTTCTCCATATTTTTCCTTAATTCTACTATCACTACTTCATCACCAGAGAAACACTGGTTACTCGAACACATAGATAGACCGTTACAACCCAAAATACATTTTCTAGACAAACCAGAAATACCCAATCATCTTCAAACTAGAAAATCTGATTTTAGTTTTAAAATTCAAATTTTTGTTTAAGTAATCAATTTATATCCCTAATTCAAGAAATCAGGATATTTAAAATTTTACTTATATAAAGTTTCCCTGTTATTTATCTTTTTCCAGAGTCAATGACATATTTGTTAACCTAAATAAAATTTAAGACTTTAATCAATGATATACTAACACATTTTGTTTTTAATTGGAACCTTAACATGGGTTAGATCATGAGTTCATGATCTTTGAACAAAACATAATCCTGTAATCCAGAACAGGCAAGGATAAATCAACAGTAAGTAAGCATTCAGACGCCCATACATATACAGAGAATTCTATCACAATCATTCACATAAATCATGACTATATCAGGAATAAATCAGGCAACCATATTTTCTTAAATTATGTTAGTTAAAAATGTTACTCACCAGAAATTTAAAGAACAGAGCAACCATGATTTGAAAATCTTTAAACTGAAGGATGCTTTGAACTTAGTTGTTGAAATTTGCATTTGAACTTAAAACAGCAGTTTTCTTTTTAAAACTTTCATCTTGTTTGCTGTAATGCTTTCTGATTTACAATAGCATGCATCCAGGAAAATAATGCAGGCTTCCTGAAAGAAAATGCATGCAGGGATGGTTGATTTAAAACAGAATTTGAGGAGATCTGTAGATGCATGCAGGTTTTTAATGTTTTGAGGAGGCTAATGGTTTACACGTGATTTGCTTCTCAGGTTTGAAATATGATTCAAATGGTTTTGGCTCAGAGGAAACATTGATTTTTGAGGGAAAAACAGATTTTTTTAAACAGAATTTGTTTTTGAATGGAGATGGTTTTAGATTTTAGATCTGAATATTTTCTTAAGTTTTGAAGAAGAAATTTGCAGATTTTGATCTTAGTTTAAATTTTGTTTACAGATCTTTGGTTTTGATTTTGAAGATCTTAAGTTTTGAAAAAAAATATAGAAAAGAAAAATGAATTTTAGAGGAGATGGATTTACATAAGTATATTTTGATTTTATTAAAAATACAAGAACAAGAAAAATAAGACACTTGTTTTAATTTTAACATTTGTCACTTTGATTAGTTTAGGCCTTAACACATGTCTTTTTAAGTCTTAATAAACTTACACATGTATTTTAAGTATTTTAGTTTTAATTCACATTGTTTATAAATATTTTTAAACCTTAATTCTTATGTATATATAAATGAATTTCTTCCCTTTTAAATTTATTAAAGAAATGAAACAAAACAATTTATAAATAAAAGCTTATTCAAATATTTTTATGTATTTACTCTGTTAAATTTTCAAACATTAAATTCCAATTTAAATTAAATTATAAACTCCAATTTAAAAATCAAGTTATGTATAGATGCATATATAACTCGTATTAAAATTAAAATAACAAATCCTATTTCTAACAAAATTTATTTATGTTTATAAAAACTAAGTATTATCATTATTATCTGAAAATAACAAATTAAACCATTCTAAATAATTTATAAAAGAGATTATAAATTACCTCTATTACTTAATAAATTAAAATCATTTATGAATTATATTTTAAATTCTTATATATAAATTCAAGCAATAATTTAAAAAGAAAATACAACTAAACTTTTAATGTTAATCAAATTTAAAATTCATATTTAAGCTAAATAAAATATAAATTTTATCAAATAAGATTTACCTTAAGTATAAACCATAAAATTATTTATGGAATTTTTTTGAAAAGCCAATTGTTAAATTTAAATCAAAATTTTTAATTTACTAAAAATAAATTAGAATTAAAAATTGATCCATTTACGAAGTTCCAAATCAAAGTTTATCAATTTACAATATATACAATTATATATATTATAAACAGAAAACAATTTATTAGTTTTAAAAAAAATCTACCAATTTAAATATTTATTAAAAGAATATTATTAAATCTATTTGAATTATTACTAACAAAATTATCAATTTCAATTTAATTTTAATACCGATTATTAAATTGATAATGTCAAAAATTCCGGGATGTTACACTTTGACTTTTTAATATAAAATTTAAATTTTTGAATTTTTGAATTTTATCTTTTATTATGAAAATAGATTAAATTTCAAGAATACTGCTTTTCGTTTCGTTGAAATTCGATTTATATTGTGATAGTTATGTCTTTTACAATATTGTATGTAAATTGTTTTATTTAACACAATTGTTTATTTTAATTTGTAATAAATAATATATTTTTTTCATATCTTGTTTTAAATTTGAATATATGTGTAATATGACATGTTATATATACATATTTTTATTTTTAAAACATTTTTAAAAGTGTTGTTATAAATTTTAAATGTTTATTTTACATTGTTTATATTTTTAAATGCTAGTTTCAATATATTAGCTATTTTCTTATTTATTTTATATTTTTCCTTAAATTATTTACTTATTTATTTTATTTTTCATTTTATTTTGTTCAGTATTTTATTTTATTTTCTGAATTGTATTTAGTTTATTTTAATTTAAAAGAAAAGGAAATTCAAAGAGTCAATGTCCTTTTATATTCTATGTCTTTTCATTTCTTTTGTTTATTTATTTTTCAATTTGCCTTTTCATGCTTTGACCGCCCATTCTCCTATGCATTGCCATGTTTCCCATTTCACTTTCACGTGGAAAAATATTCTCCTCACACAAAAACTCACGGCCATGAGAAAAAATCATAGTAATGGCCTCTTTTCTTCTCTCCTTTTTCTTCTTACTTTTTCGTTGTTTTGCCTTCCTCTCCTACCTTGCTTTCTCAGCCACTAGCCTCTCCACCCCTTTAGCTCCACCTTCACCACCACATCTACAACAATCACCACCTCCTTCTCTAACCACCACCTGAAGCCGTGACCTTCAAGTGGACCAAACACCACAAAATTTGCACAAAACTCCTTGAAACATTGCCTAGACCATATATGCTTCACCTCCCCTTCATCTATCACTTTGGCCACCCCCTTAGCCACCACCTTCACCTGCCACACCACCTTTAGCCACAGGTTCACCTCTGTCCACATCTGAAAGCCCCCATGGCCGCGAGTTGGTGAGGGCGAGTGTTCCAGTTTTGACTGGAAGCTTCAATTTTCTTTAGTGCTTCGTGACGTTGATTCGAAGGTTGGAGTCGAACTTTTGGACGATCGCCGATGTGTGGAGCGAGTGACCGAAAGTGGCGACGCCGTTTGACTTTTGCTCGTGCACGAGACCATCTTGCTTGTGTTCGAGTGTGATGTTGATGAAGGAGTTGTGTTTTCTCGAGTTTTTGTTCGAAGTGGAAGATGTTTAACTCGAAGCTGGAGCGTGTAGTGTACTCGCATGAACTCGGGTATAGCTAGGGTATGTGTGGAGTTGTATTCGAGTTTTACTCGATGTTTTTAGGAAGGGTCTCGGGGTTGTTGTTTTCAGGATTGAAGTATGGGTTGAGATATCAGATAAGCAAGATGACCCAAGCTTTTGACATATAGGTATAGACCAGGCTTTAAGGCAAGTTTGATTTTAAAAACAAGTATTTGTTTAAAGTTCTAAAAAGTTTTAAGATTTGTTTGTTCAAGGATAATTACTATAATAGGTTAATTTCTAAATGTTTTCAAAGGTGTTTTAAATATTGTAATTAAATCAAGCATAAATTATTTAGGAATGGTCAATTAGTTAATAAAATCAGTCAAGAGAGTAACAAATCAATTTATTTATTAAAGATTAATTAGTTTGTGTAATAAAATAAAGGATTGATTTATAAATGTGATTTATTAATTAAGGAAATTAATTAAGGATGATAAATTTATTTAAACTAAATTACTTAAAGTAATTAAGTGATGATAATTACTTAATGTAAATAATTTAAAGGATAAATTGTTAAGAATTAATGAATTTAATTAGTAATTAAAGGTTAATCGCTTAATTAATCGACGATAATAATAAAGATAACTACTTAATGCCATTAAATAAGATAGGAAACTAATGGGTAATTACTAAAGGTGACTTATGTAATGGTAATTACTTAAGGGGAGAAATTAAGGGATTATTAATGTGATGAGTAAAGGCTATTTAATATGTAAAATTAAGTAAGAATTAATTGCTTATTGTAATTAAAGGATAATTAATCAAGGATGATTAATTAAGACAGATAATTAAAAGTTGATTAAATTAAGTGATTAAATTAATATTAAGTAAAGGTAATCCATGGGATCAAAGATTTGTAATTAATTTAATTATGGAAAATTAGATTAATTTTGGAAGTGATAAATCCAGTTGTGAAATACCTTAAATTAGTTGATATCTCTGATATGAAATGTTTTGTGATATGATTTGTTTGAGTATACAGTAATAAATGTGGTTATCTATCAATGATGAATAGTTGTGATAAAAAGTAACATCATTTTTAGTTGAATTGATTTTTTCATTTGGATAACTTGAGATAAGATGACATTGGGTTCGAAGAGACCGGAGTCGGGTACTAGTAAGTACTCGAAACCACTTCGAATTTCTATAGATCGGTATGTGAAATCTATAGGCTAGAAGGAAGTGATTTAAAGTAATTGGACTATTTAAATCTACATCTTGGTACTTAGAAATTGGATGTGTGAAATAAGTGATGTCTATAATAAATTGTAGCTTTGTGAATTAAAACGAGTTACCCGGGTTTTATATAAGTTGTGTGCTTTGTATTCCATGTTAGATGGACTTACTCACGCTAGTTTCCAGCCTGACCCGGGTGTTACTTGATGTAATGCTCGGGTCAGACCGAGTATTACAGATTTTCAGGTAAGGGCGTTCTGGAGCTCAGGAGACGAGCTGGAGAACAGGAATGTATGGAGAGTTACCGCTGTATTGTATTATTATGTATCTGAAATAGATTGATTGTATCTGTCCTGTGTTTGTATATAGGTTGTAAATCTGATATGTTAAAGTGTAAATTGACAAGAACAGTTTTCCTTTGTATAACTATTATTTATGTGATATTATATTTTATCTGCTGCGAGTGTGAGATTCTGAGTTTGGTTTTCTGTTTCTTCTTCTTTCTCTTTTCTTCTTTTCCTAACTATTTGGAATTTTCTGAATCGGAAATTCCAGGTCGTTGCATTTAGTATCAGAGATGAAGGTTAAGCGAGAACCTTGGCTCTGGTGGGATTACTCATTAAGGATAGGGTCAATGGTACCCTAGAATGAGTTGAGTGAATATATATAAATGAGAGCGTACTTGTTATTTTCTTATATAAAGATTTTAAATGATTTTATATAAAAATATAATTTGGTATATAAAGCAATATTGCTTTCTAATAAATATTAAGGTAATAGTTGTTAAATATTGGGATTAAATTAAGTGGTAATAGAAGTACAATCAAATTGAAATTAAATAAAGATAAGTTTTAAATGAATTCAAACTGAAATTTAAATCTTGAATTTGGGGAAGAGTTTCAGAATAAGATAATAATGAATTGGTTTTCAAACATGGTAATCTTGGTTATTATCATAAATGGTTTTTGTATTTAATAATGAAATGTTTTAAGGAAGTAAACCATTTAGGTAAGTATGGGTTATAAATTGAAATTGAAGATGATCTAAATTGTGAAGTTTGAATCTTAAGATTTAAAAACATTTGAAATTTGTTTTTAAATTGTTAGAAGGAATAATAAATAATATTATTTGAATGAGAGAGCTTGCGGCAAACAAGAGTTGTTTGAAGATTTAAAGGAATTTGTTTTATATTAAAAATAAAGGGTGGTTTAAATTTTAAAGTATAGCCTGGTTGGTTAAGAAATAAATATATATATGTATGGATATGCATAATACTAAAGGTGGTTTGGAATAAACTATAAATATTGAGTTTTAATTTAGGAATGAGATGTGATACCCAAAAGTGATAAATTTTTGAACTTATAAGTGGGAAAGAATTTTTAAATTTGAAATGGAGAATTCAAATTTGAGTAAGGTTAACGGGATTATTTGAATTTAACTCAGAGAAAGTTAAATAAGTTAACAACCAAGCTGAATTGGAAATTTCAAGATGAAATTGGGATTTAACTTGGAAAGTTAAATGGTTGATTTATAATGGGAGTTATGAGTGATCTCAAAATGGGTTTGAGATCTGGAAATTGAAATAATTGGTGTTGGATAAATTTGGATGTTTATTTATCTGATATCATTCCATTGTTACAAATAATTTATGAAATGTGAATTGATTTGTTTAAATAAATGAAGAAATGGATTGTGGTAATATATCCATTATAGAGATAAATAAAATTTAACTTAAATTTAAAATTAAGGATATGGAATTCCTTTGAACTTAAGATTTGAATGTTAAGAAATGAATTTGTAAATTAAAATTATTTGAAACTCTTACTTGAACCTTGTAATGAGTTAAGTAAAGAAAATTTAAAATGGAATTTTGAATTTTGGACTCAGAATTAAATTGTTTAAAAACTTTAAATAAAGGATAATTAGGTCTAAGAGGTTAAACCAACACTTGAAATTTAACTCGAATTTATATAATTCGAGATGATTTAAAGTGAGATTGATTTTGAATTTAGTTCAAATTGAAATTTGATTTAAAATAATTTGGATTTGTGATTTAAGTTGAATAGTTTAAATTCAAATGGAATTTGATTCGAATTTGGAAAGAATCAAGGATAATTCAACTTGAATTGGGATTAAATTCAAACTGGAGTTGAAATAAATTGAAATTTTAAATTGGCTCAATCTAAAATTTATTTGAATTAATTGGAATTATGATGGAATATGGATAAGCTTAAAAATTCAAATGGAAATATGAATTGGGTAATTTGAAATGAAATTAAGGTTGAATGAATTCAAATTCAAATAGGAAGTTGATTTGAATTTGGAATGAGAATGGAAGTTAACTTAATTTGAATTGAAATTGAAAGTTAACTGAAAATTAGCAATTGATTGGGATTGGGATCAATTCAAATTGGAATTGAATCAATTTAAATAGAAATGGAAATTTAAATTGAATTGAAATTGAGTCAATTCAAGAGTAAGGGGAAATTTAAATGGAATTGATGGGAAATGGAAGTTAGAAATTGAACAGTTTGACTCTGGACTATTTTCAAAATGAATTGTTTTAATATAAATCTATTTTTCTAAATTATTTACTATACAACTTTTCTTTTTAAAACGAAGACTATCTTATATTTGTTTTACAATTATTTTTGGAACTATTTAACTATTTTTCAACTGTTTTACAAATTAATTATTATTTTACAACTATTTTGCAATTATTTAAATTCTATAACTATTTGACTATTTTCCAACTATTTTACAATTACTTAACTATTTTATAGCTATTTTGCAACCAAATAATTATTTTTCAACGACTTATCTATTTTTAAACTTTTCAAATTATTTTCTAAGTTTAAGCTGGACAGAGTTCAAACTGTTTATGATTGAATATCCATTTGAGATAAGGATTAAAGTAATGATCCTATGGAATTGAAACAATTGTGATTATGTGGATAGAAATTAAAGGAAATGTGAATAGAAAGAGAAATTCATTTAGTTGATAAACAATGAAGATAAATAAGTAGGATGTACGTATATTATTCTATTCGCATATTGATTTGATCCAGATTCGAGCATAGAATTTCGAGATAATATATCGATCTGAGTTGGGATTTTTCACTCGATTTTCGACGGCGAACCTGGATATGGATTGTTGATTGGTTCTAGATATTCTCTATCATAGTTATGGCTATGCAAGGAGAATGACGGTTTCTGATCAAGAAACCAGATCTATGTCCGCAATAGGAAGACCGGTGGACGATACTAGTTCGGAAGTGAAATTGTGTGATCGAGTAAGCGATCAGATTGGTATAGTGTACGGATAATATGTGTATATCGTACGGGTTTAAATGAAATTGATACTGGAAATTTGTGAATAAGAAATGTGAAATGGTTTTTGAAATGAGAGGTATATTTTGTGAAATATATGATGAAGTAAAATGGAAATTGGATATTTCTATAATAGAAATTTACTTTATGAAAGTAAGTGATATGATAAGTGGTTTTATGTAGAGTTATCAAATTTGAATATTTGATTTGGAATAAACAAAGTTATATATCTTTGTTATATAAGATAAATCTTCCCTTTTTGAATCTTTTGCTAGAAGGAAAAGATTTTTGAAAGTGTTTGAAGTATTAAAAGGGTTTTATACAAGTTTGAAATGATCCTAAGATTCTTTCAAGGTTATATATATCTATATATATAAAGGATCTTGTGAGAATGATTTGAAAAAAGGTTTCGGAAACTTTTGGATTTGGAAAGGCTTTTGATTTTTGGGTAAAATCAATATTGGAATTTGGAAAAGCCTAATTTGAGAATTATCGATTTGGGATAATCGATTTTGTGTAAAGGAGCTTTGTATGAGATCATACTAGGTGTATGATTTGAAAGATACTATATGTGTATAGTATAAATTGTTTTGATGATGGCTCTGGGAAAAAAGGCTCTCCCTTGAAATGAACTTCTCAGGAGTGCCACTGGGTGGTGCTGCCTTGAGCCCCAAGGAAGGGTTCTAAAGTTGATCCTGTGAGGAGTCCGGACAAAACTAGTTCCTGAGGATTATGAGTAGTGTGTACCATAGCGAAAGTCCTGTGTGCTGACTGAGAGCCAACAGTCTGCGTTTGATTTTATATCAGTAGACGGCGACCTATGTATGAGTGGAGAAGTTTCATTTTGACAGCGAAAGTTTGTGTGTGTCGCTGAGAGCCAACAGTTACATGGACTTTTGCTATGATGGCAACGTAACCCTGGAATGTAACTGCGATCTGTTGTGATTCCATGGCGTAATTGAGGGGCGTGGGGTGCCTACAATTACATGGACTTTTGCCGCGATGGCAACGTAACCCGGGATGTAACTACGACCATAGATGGGGGTGATGATTTCCAGAGCATTCTCACCAAAGATATATATCCTCTAATTTCAAAAACTGTTTTCTATATTTTTCAATAAAATTATTTTCTCAAGTATTTTCACTAGATGTTGAAATGGGCCTGCCAAGCGCTTATAGATTTTCAATCGTACGCCTGATCAACGTATGACCGAATTTCTGTGAGAACAAGGATGGTCTTGTCGAAACATCGAGTTGTAAAAGTATTCGTATAAAAACTGTTTTAGAAATATTAAGATTTTTAAAGTAGTTTAAAAATGATCAAAAAAAATTCTAATTTTAAGCATTTTAATAAATCTAGCTTCGTTCCTTTTCGAGGACGAAAAGATTCAAGGCGGGGAAGAATGTGATAACCCGGAATTTCAAGCAATTTGAATGTGATGATTTTAAATAGATTTTTTTTTTAAAATAAAATGATTATCTTTACAAATTTAATTTGGTTGTTTTATAAATAAATCTTTAAGTAAACTTATTATTTTCAAATTTAATAATGTGTTTGTTAAATTAATATATGTGTTTAAGTTGATTTTAAATTGGATTTTTAAAATTTGAATCCAAATTTAATATTTGGATTTAAAGGATAATTATTTTGAAATAATTTGGTTATAAAAAAATATGAAAAAAGTTTTTATTAAAATATAATTTGTTTTATATTTTTTTTCCTTAAAGTATTTATTTATATAAATTATGAAAGTATTTATTTAAATAGTAACAAATACAAAAGTTTATATTATCATTTAAAATGAATATATATACATGTGATAATTTATAAACCTCCTTAGAGACAAGTGTTAATTATGAAAGCTTAATGTTAACATGTGCTAAGTGATTGAGTGTGGTAAATACAAGTGTCACTCCTTGTATTTTTCTTTTTTCTAAATTTTTATAAAATCTTAAATTAGATTATATGTGTATTCCTTCTTCTCTTTCATTTCTTTTATCACATATCTTCAAAAACAAAAGTCTACAAAACAAGGAAAGAAAAATCTATAAATCACAAAACTGAGAAAAGAAAAAAAGAAGAAGAAAGAAATCATCATAAATCTACCAAAACAACAAAACTCAACCTAAAGCCATAATCAACTCAGTTTTAGTACAAATTCCAGTTCAAAAACATATAAACATTTCAAACCAAAAGATAAATCAAGCAAATCATTCCAAGCTTGAGATCAGAGGCAGGAGCAACTCAGCAAGTTACAGTTCAACATCTTAGATCAGTAGCAAATCAAAGTGGTAGATAAATAAGTTTCAGAGTTCAAGTTTTCAAGATTTAAACTACTTCAAAACCTACTCTGTTCGACTTCAAAATGTGAATAAACTATTAAATTAAAAGATTAATTAACGTATAGCTTGTTGCATGTGAAAATTTCTGTGATAATTGATTCTAGCTTGAGGATATTTATGTGATTTTCTGCATGAAATTTGAAGTGTGTTATTAAGATATGTGTGCATGTTCTATGCTACCCTATTTCTGATACAGGATTTAGAATTTTGAAACAAAATTTCAATGCTTTTATCTGATCTTTGTCAAACTTGGACTTCAAACGAATTAGTTAAGTTTTTAATTTGATCTAAGATTTAAAAGAGGATTCAAGTTAGCAGCTTCCAGATAAAGGTTCTCCGTTCAATAAATTATGTGAGTAAACACTTAACTAAATTTCTTAGGATAATGAATGTTAATTCATGTGAAATTCTTGATGATGATGGTGTTGCATGTTTATGTATTTATGTAACTCTGTATATAAATGTATGATTGTACTGTGTATTTAGGATATGCCTGTTTCCTCTCTCTGTTTTGCAACAGAATTAGGAATTTAACAAAAAGAATTCAATATATCTTCATTAAGGCACTGATAGGTTTAGAGTCTAAAACAAACAAATGTGTTCAAACATAAATCAAGACTTAAAATTTGTTTTAAGTAGGATAGTGATGAGTTGCCTCTAAAAATTTAGTTTTACAGGAATTTTTTTAACATACGTTAAATTCGAATTTCATAAATTGTTAGTTCAATCGTATAACTTGAATCATCATTAGAAAATAGAATGTTTAAGATGAAATTGGTGATTTTTAATTTGGTATGTAAAAAGCAGTTTACAGTTGAAAAGAAAATGCGTTTTAATTAATTTCTGGCGACCGGAGTTATACTAGGTGTTGAGACTTGGCACGAAGCTAGCATGGCTGATAGCGAAGTCAGGAAAAATGGTGGCAGGTGTTCCAGTTCATCATAGCGTTGGCGATAAGCAGATTAAGTTTCAAACCCTAGTTTTAACTAGCTATGGGAATTTAGACGACGCGTGTTCCTCGTTGTATCTAGTTCGACCGGATTTGAAGGGGACGTGGCTGAGATGTGGAGGTAGGCGTAGGTGAAGGCGTGGCGACTCTGGTGGACGAGATGGCCGTGTAGAAGTGGATTTTGGTGAGGGCGAGTGTTATAGTTTTGATTGGAAGCTTCAATTTTCTTTAGTTCTTGGTAACGTTGATTCAAAGGTTGGAGTCGAACTTTTGGACGATCGCCAATGTGTGGAGCGAGTGACCGGAAGTGGCAATGCCGTTGTTGACTTGTGCACGTGCACGAGACCTTCGTTGTGACGACCGCCCATGACTCCTGCACTAAACAAGGAAATAATGCGCTGAAAAGTGTGCCAGGCCGCCATGGACGATCATCAAGGTAGGGTAATACCATAATGGTCTATCGTATTACTCACAGCGCAGGGATAAAATACAATAGAAAAGTATACATAGTGAAGCTCATTGAACAGAATCTTATCATATAAACTCATAGTAGTTTATTACAAACATCTGAATAGTTAATACATCAAGCCTCACTACATAACACTCAGAGTATCAAACAAACAGCGGAACATCCAGTACATATAGTAAGAAAACAATATGCAAAAGCCTCCAGCTCGTCTTCGTCACTAACAGCGTTGATTACTAAGAACAACACATGTCACCTGCTACCTAGTCTGCCCATCCCAACATGGATGAACAGCCCAAGGTAATAAGAGTTAAACATAGAACCTTGAGTCAGACAAAAGTCTTAGTGAGCAGTAAATCAACTATCAAACATACCAAAAGAGCATAAAGGGTAAAGGGAATAGGAACCCAACCATCCCACTCCACCTCTTTTTACAGTGATAGCCCCCACACACTAACCAGAAGCAAATATAGCAATTCAGACATTCAAAGAAAAGTAATTATCACTCGAGTCAAGGTCGATGTTTTCCAAGTACAAACCCCCAAGGCCTAAACCAAGATCAGACAAGCACTCTGAAAACATCGCTCTTGGCCCAAGCGACGATACAACCAACATCCAAACATCCATGACTCTGGCTATCACTGTTATCATTGCCTTGATTTCATCGTTAATTGAATGACCATCACATTATCTCTTCCATCCGCCAAGGGCTAATGGTAACCCCGGTTCTAGACATAACTCCGCACGTCGTCGCAGCCCGTGCCTAGGACTATCGAATCTGCGCAGAGCACTAGCACGTCGTCGCAGCCCGTGCCTGGAATGTCGTCGCAGCCCATCCCAACGTACTCTTGCTTTGAGCATGCTAGAACCTTCAATAGCGATGAAATCTCAGCCTCCTAGTCATCCTCCTCGACGACTATTCTCATACTAGCTCAAGCGCCTCTCGAGCCAACCATTATCCACAAACTCGAACCACATCATCGAGTATCATCATGCTTGGGATGATCCCGTCTGGATTAAACCAAGGCTTTCTCACATCTTACTTTGCTTCTTCGCATCATAGCAAAGTTCCATCTCAACATCATGGTTTGCCTCATCGCATCATGGCAAAGTCTCATCTCAACATCATCATCAAGTCTATCCATATGAGTTTCAACATCCGCTTCATATGCCACAAGCAGCTTTCCTTATTCAAGAGCCTTTCCACTTAGCTTTTGAATCATCTTCGACCAACTTGTCCAAATCAAGTTATCAATCAACTAATCCATCAAATCAAACATTAATCCAAGTAATCAATCATTCAAACAAGATCTAAATAAACAATTACAACAATAATGGAAATTTCGTAAATAAAAAGTCCAAATCTAACATGCATTCTAACAAGCATGAATTATGAACTTGCATAAGTGAACATGTAGTAAAATAGATGTCAAATCATCATGAACAATATATCTACATGCAGACTTGAGAAAAATGCACGAAATCACTCTCTTTAGCACATAAACAAACCACTGATCCAATATACTCCTTTGGGTCCGTGTGAGAGATAACCACCACTCACCGAATCACCTAAACACCTCAAAAACAACCAACTCCAGATCTGGACAGCAAAGGATCTAGCTTGATCCGAGAAGATTTCCCTACAAACGATGAAATCTCTCTTCGATGGATGGAGATCTTCAACTTTAGCTCTTGGATCTTCGATTTGATCTTCAATTTAGATGGAAGGAATCACTAGATTAGAGTGCAGAAAAGAAGTGAAGAAGTGTTGTAGTCGAGCTCTCAAAATGGCAGCACTTCATCGCTTCAAAATCCAGTGCCAAAATAGTGAGATAGGCGCCTCTATTTATAGGCTGGAAACCCCATGAGTCGTCCGCCCCTATGAGTCGTCCACGACTCACGACTCAAGACTCAAGCCACTATACGACTCACGACTCAACGCATGGCCTACCACTTAATGGCATACGACTCAGCAATGATACCGACCTAACTCCTATGCGACCCAACAAACACGGCCGAACTAGCGACTCAACACACCCTGCCGACCTAACCCCTTAACCTGATGCCGACCCAACGACTCATCCCAGGCGCGACTTAACAGACATGCGACTTACAACTTATCGAATGCCGCGACCTATCCAAACCCAGGCCACGCGACTTAACTATGTGACGACCTAAAAACACACACGACCCAAGCCTTAGGTCGTTCACGACCTAACTACAACACATGGTCACACGACCTAACAACACACGAACATACGTGACTTAAAACACAGGCCAACCTAAAAACCTCACGACCTACGACTCAACAGGTCCTACGACCTACGACCTAACTCCAACACAGGCTAACCACTAGGTCGCTATCCCGTTAAGTCGTTCCAAACGACTCACGACCTAAACCCTTAAACCTCTAACTATCTAAGGTCGTCTAACCCCCTAAGCCACTCAAATCTATAGGTCGGTAAATCCTTAACCCGTCCACGACCTAAATCAACACACGACCTAAGCCATCACACGGCTTAACTTCTATAGGTCGAAACTTCTATAACTCGAAACCCCTTAAGTCGTCTACGACTTAAGAAATACCCGACCTAAGCTATCTACGACTTAAGCACCACACGAGTTAACTTCCATACGACTTAAGCTATGGTCGACTCAAACTTTAAACGACTTAAGAACAATACTAATGACCTGACGGCATCTATTTTATGATTTATCGACACGTAAAATACGGGTCGTTACATTCTCTCCCCCTTAGGAATTTCGCCCCCAATTCCAAACAAACAAGAGCAACCAAAGTTATTCCGCATGCCTATCATCCATAGCAATCAACAAACCATGCATCCAGTTACTAGCCTAGCATGCAGAATTCTAAGACTAGAACAAGTTACAAATCCGTGAGATTTCACGACACCTTAGGGCCATACCTCGAAGAGTTCAGGATGAGCTGCCTTCATCCTCTCTTCCTCCTCCCACGTACAGTCGTTAACATCATCACTCCATTGTACCTTGAGCAATTTAACCATCTTCCTCCTAAGTTGTTTCGTGTCGGTTTCCACAACACGAAGCGGCTTACGAGGTCTCGTAACAACTAGATCAACCTCTAAATCTTCACAGCTTTCAGCAGAAACCACCGTATTCGAGTCGTGCACATACTTCCGTAGATAAGATACATGAAAAATATTGTGCACACCCGCCATCTTTTATGGTAACTCCAATCTATAGGCGAGCTTTCCAATTCGCTCGATGATCGGGAATGGTCCAACAAATCTCGGAGTCAATTTTCCTTTCTTCCCGAATCGAATAACATTCTTCAATGGAGAAATCTTCACAAAAACCATATCACCTACGTCGAATTCCAAATCCTTACGACGATTATCGGCATAACTTTTCTGACGATCTTGGGCTGCCTTCATTCGTTGCCGAATGATCTCTATATGATCCGAAGTCTGTCGAATCATTTCTGGCCCAAATATCAACTTTTCTCCTGTTTCTAACCAACATGTCGGAGGGTTACATGGTCTTCCATACAACGCTTCATATGATGCCATACCAATACTTGACTGGTAATTGTTATTATACGCAAATTCTACCAAATGAAGATGATCTTCCCATGATCCTCCGAAGTCCAAAACACAAGCTCTAAGGAGATCTTCCAAAACTCGGTTGACTCTCTCGGTCTGACCATCTGTTTGGGGGTGATAAGCTGTACTCAAACACAACTTGGGTCCCAAAACTCCCTGGAAGCTCTTCCAAAATTCACTTGTGAACAATGGGTCTCGATCGCTCACTATACTCTTCGGAATACCGTGGAATCGAAATATCCACTTAACATACAACTCAGCCAATTTCGATGCAGTCCTAGTTGATCGAACAGGAATGAATCTTGCACTCTTAGTCAAACGATCTACGATTACCCAAATCCCTTCATTTCCCGTTCTTGTTCTAGGTAGTCCATCGATAAAATCCATCGATATCTGCTCCCACTTCCATGTAGGAACTTCTAATGGCTGAAGCAATCCACTTGGCTTCTTCTGTTCGGCTTTTACCAACTGGCAATTCATGCACTTGGAAATAAAATTTCCAACATCCTTCTTCATACCTTCCCAGTAATAGGTTCTCTTCATATCCCGATACATCTTATTTCCACCTGGATGAATTGTTAACTTCGAGTGATGACTTTCCATAAGAACTTCATCTCTCAATCCATTTATATCGGGAACAACTAATCGTCCTTGCTTCCGAAGCCAACCCTCTCGATCGACTTCAAATCCTTTATCCTTTTCTGGGTCTACTCCAGATTCCACATCACGGATAATCTTGACAATCTTATCGTCTCGCTTTTGGCTCTCGCCAACTCTTTCCACCAGAGTAGGTCTTATCGATAAGTTTGCCAACATCTCAGGTTCCAATTCACATCTAGGCCTGAAGTCAAACCCAGCCAAATACTCAAGGCTCTTCCATTCTGAAAACATGGCTCCCAATCCTGCATGTCTTCGACTTAACGCATCTGCCACTGCGTTACCTTTTCTCGGAGTATAGACTATACCAAAATCATACGATGCTAAAAACTCTAGCCATCGTTGCTGTCGAAGATTCAAATCCTTTTGGGAGAAAAGATACTTCAACGACTTATGATCTATAAACAACTCAAATCGAACTCCCAATAGATAATGTCTCCACATCTTCAGAGCAAATACAATCGCCGCTAACTCCAAATCATGAGTCGGATAATTCCTTTCATGCGGCTTTAGTTGTCGACTTGCATATGCAACAACTTTATCCTTCTGCATTAGCACTGCTCCAAGTCCAGTACCACATGCATCGGTGTAAACCACCATCTCATCATTCCCACTCGAAACAGTCAAAACAGGAGCACTAGTTAGTCGCTCTTTCAGGATTCCGAAAGCTTGCTCACACTTAGCATCCCAACTGAATACCTAATTCTTTTTCGTCAATCTTGTTAATGGTGCAGCTATCTTGGAAAAGTCTTTGATAAATCGACGATAATATCCTGCTAATCCAAGAAAACTTCTCACATCAGATGCATTCTTAGGTCTAACCCAATCCTGGATTGCTGCCACCTTAGCGGGATCAACCGCTATTCCATTTCCAGAGACAACATGGCCTAAGAACCTCACTTCACTCTTCCAGAAGTGACACTTTGAAAACTTAGCCTTCAGCTGATGTTTCCGCAAGATTTCCAAAACAATATGCAAGTGCGTCTTGTGCTCTTCTTCCGTTCTGGAATAAATCAGAATATCATCCACGAACACAAGTACGAACTTGTTCAACTGATCTCTGAACACTCTATTCATAAGATCCACAAAATATGCTGGTACATTGGTCAATCCAAACGGCATTACCAGCCACTCATAGAATCCGGATGGTGTCCTAAAAGCAGTCTTCGGCACACAATCCTTCGCCACTCTTAACTGGTGAAATCCCGTTGCCAAATCCATCTGAGAAAACACCTTAGCTTCGTGAAGCTAATCAAACAAGTCATCTATTCTCGGCAATGGATACTTGTTCTTCCTAGTCACTTTATTCAGCTCACGATAATCCACACACAACCTCAACGATCCATCCGCTTTGGTTGCGAACACAACTGGTGCACCCCATTCGGACACGCTACGCCGAATGAATCCTTTCCGTAAAAGGTCATCAACTTGCACCTTCAACTCTTGCTGTTCCCTAGGCGCCATCCGCCTAAGAGGCATCACAACAGGTCTGGCTCCTTCAACTAGATCGATACAAAACTCGATCTCTCTATGCGGCGGTAACCCTTTGACTTCATCAAAGACGTCCTCAAATCCATTCACGACCGGCATCGATGACAGTCCATCTCGTGGAACAAGCAGCGAATACATGAAGCTCATAAAGACGCCTTCTTCATGCTTACATCGTATCACAACTTTTCGCCCTTCCACATTCCCGACTGTCACTTCCAGCCTCTCACAATCAACCTTTTCCGCATACTTCCTAAGCCAGTCCACACCCAAAATAATCCCGAACCCCGCAAAGTTCAGAACAAAGCAATCACAAACAAAAGAGCAATCATGACTCGACACAACTAGACCACAGCATAACATACACAAACAGGACGAACCCCTAACTGGATTAGTCACAACCAATGGTCTATCAACAATATCCGGTTCCAAACCCAACCGGTCTACCAACTCATTACAAACAAAGGAATGCGACGCTCCAGTATCAAACAACACCCTAACTGGAACACCACAAATGGAAAGAATACCTTGAACCACCACACTCTTTCCTTTCTCTTCCACAGTAGGAGCTTTCAAAGATGATGGAACAGCCCCCAAAGCATAGGCTTGCACAATCTGCTTGTCCTTCCTCGGTTCCGGTCAATCCTTCCTAAAATGCCCCGGTTTGTCACAGTTGTGGCACTTCGCCGGCACTTTCGGTTTCTTGCAATCCCTGGAGAGATGACCCTTCTGCTGACAGTTGTAGCAGGTCACTTCACCCTTTGGTTTCTTCTGGCCATCCTTACCCTTTTGCTGCTGCTGCTTCCTCTTCTTGTTTCCATTTTGCTCCTTGGTCACAACAACAACGGATCCTTCTTTAGGAAACAAATTCTCATGCCTGAGAGCTTTCTCCACAAGCTTCTCAAATGGATCATCCAGATGATCCACCAACTGCCTCCCAAGATAAGTGTCCAGGCCTGTCACAAACTTCTTATTCTTCTGATAAGGGGATTCAATATACGACCGAGCATACTTGGACAAAGCTTCAAACTCAGAAACATACTCAAGAACTGGTCTTCCACCTAGCTTGAGTTCCACAAACTTCTTAAACAAAACTGATTTCTGAGCTATAGAAATGAACTTAGCTTCGAATCTAACTTGGAATTGCTCCCAAGTAATCTCTTCCTCTGGAGTATCAATGGTGATAGAGTTCCACCAATCAGAAGCTCTTCCTTGAAGCTGTCTTGATGCAAGCTTCCTCTTCGTTGCATCCTCAATTCCCAAATCACCGAAAATCCTTCTACAAGCATCAATCCATCTCTGAACTTCAATGGTTGATTCAGTTCCTAAGAAAACCTTTCCTCCAAGAGCAGTATAGTCCTTACACAACTTAGCAAAATCCACTGGTCTTGGGGCTTGAACTTGAACTCCAACATCAACTGATGGCCCCGGAGCTGGCATCCTTCTTATGATCGAAGTCATTATGGCTTCGAACATAGCAGCATAATCACCAACTCCCTCCGCAACACGGCTTTTCCTAGCAGCTGGTCTCCCTTTTCGACTCATCCTTAATATCTACAAAAAGGAATGACTTAGAACACCTTGAGAAACAACTGCATAAGGAGTTCAAATCCTTCTAAGCTACTATATTATATATAGTAATCATCCATCAAAATACAATTACGTCTCTCATACGTAGTTACGTCAGCGAGCGTTGGCTAAAATCGATTAACCAGAGCTCCGATACCAAATGTGACGACCGCCCATGACTCCTGCACTAAACAAGGAAATAATGCGCTGAAAAGTGTGCCAGGACACCATGGACGATCATCAAGGTAGGTTAATACCATAATGGTCTATCGTATTACTCACAGCGCAGGGATAAAATACAATAGAAAAGTATACATAGTGAAGCTCATTGAACAGAATCTTATCATATAAACTCATAGTAGTTTATTACAAACATCTGAATAGTCAATACATCAAGCCTCACTACATAACACTCAGAGTATCAAACAAACAGCGGAACATCCAGTACATATAGTAAGAAAACAATATGCAAAAGCCTCCGGCTCGTCTTCGTCACCAACAGCGTTGATTACTAAGAATAGCACCTGTCACCAGCTACCTAGTATGCCCATCCCAACATGGATGAACAGCCCAAGGTAATAAGAGTTAAACATAAAACCTTGAGTCAGACAAAAGTCTTAGTGAGCAGTAAATCAACTATCAAACATACCAAAAGAGCATAAAGGTAAAGGGAATAGGAACCCAACCATCCCACTCCACCTCTTTCTACAGTTATAGCGCCCACACACTAACCAGAAGCAAATGTAGCAATTCAGACATTCAAAGAAAAGTAATTATCACTCGAGTCAAGGTCGATGTTTTCCAAGTACAAACCCCCAAGTCCTAAACCAAGATCAGACAAGCACTCTGAAAACATCGCTCTTGGCCCAAGCGACGATACAACCAACATCCAAACATCCATGACTCTGGCTATCACTGTTATCATTGCCTTGATTTCATCGTTAATTGAATGACCATCACATTATCTCTTCCATCCGCCAAGGGCTAATGGTAACCCCGGTTCTAGACATAACTCCGCACGTCATCGCAGCCCGTGCCTAGGACTATCGAATCTGCCCAGAGTACTAGCACGTCGTCGCAGCCCGTGCCTGGAACGTCGTCGCAGCCCGTCCCAACGTACTCTTGCTTTGAGCATGCTAGAACCTTCAATAGCGATGAAATCTCGGCCTCCTAGTCATCCTCCTCGATGACTATTCTCATACTAGCTCAAGCGCCTCTCGAGCCAACCATTATCCACAAACTCGAACCACATCATCGAGTATCATCATGCTTGGGATGATCCCGTCTGGATTAAACCAAGGCTTTCTCACATCTTACTTTGCTTCTTCGCATCATAGCAAAGTTCCATCTCAACATCATGGTTTGCCTCATCGCATCATGGCAAAGTCTCATCTCAACATCATCATCAAGTCTATCCATATGAGCTTCAACATCCGCTTCATATGCCACATTAGCTTTCCTTATTCAAGAGCCTTTCCACTTAGCTTTTCAATCATCTTCGACCAACTTGTCCAAATCAAGTTATCAATCAACTAATCCATCAAATCAAACATTAATCCAAGTAATCAATCATTCAAACAAGATCTAAATAAACAATTACAACAATAATGGAAATTTCGTAAATAAAGAGTCCAAATCTGACATGCATTCTAACAAGCATGAATTATGAACAATATCTCTACAACTTGATGAATGAACTTGCATAAGTGAACATGTAGTAAAATAGATGTCAAATCATCATGAACAATAGATCTACATGCAGACTTGAGAAAAATGCACGAAATCACTCTCTTTAGCACATAAACAAACCACCGATCCAATATACTCCTTTGGGTCCGTGTGAGAGATAACCACCACTCACCGAATCACCTAAACACCTCAAAAACAACCAACTCCAGATCTGGACAGCAAAGGATCTAGCTTGATCCGAGAAGATTTCCCTTCAAACGATGAAATCTCTCTTCGATGGATGAAGATCTTCAACTTTGGCTCTTGGATCTTCGATTTGATCTTCAATTTAGATGGAAGGAATCACTAGATTAGAGTGGAGAAAAGAAGTGAAGAAGTGTTGTAGTCGAGCTCTCAAAATGGCAGCACTTCGTCGCTTCAAAATCCGGTGCCAAAATAGTGAGATAGGCGCCTCTATTTATAGGCTGGAAACCCCATGAGTCGTCCGCCCCTATGAGTCGTCCACGACTCACGACTCAAGACTCAAGCCACTATACGACTCACGACTCAACGCATGGCCTACCACTTAACGGCATACGACTCAGCAATGATACCGACCTAACTCCTATGCGACCCAACAAACACGGCCGACCTAGCGACTCAACACACCCTGCCGACCTAACCCCTTAACCTGATTCTGAACCAACGACTCATCCCAGGAGCGACTTAACAGACATGCGACTTACAACTTATCGAATGCCGCGACCTATCCAAACCCAGGCCACACGAATTAACTATGTGATGACCTAAAAACACACACGACCCAAGCCTTAGGTCGTTCATGACCTAACTACAACACATGGTCACATGACCTAACAACACACGAACATACGTGACTTAAAACACAGGCCAACCTAAAAACCTCACGACCTACGACTCAACAGGTCCTACGACCTACGACCTAACTCCAACACAGGCTAACCACTAGGTCGCTATCCCGTTAAGTCATTCCAAACGACTCACGACCTAAACCCTTAAGCCTCTAACTATCTTAGGTCGTCTAACCCCCTAAGCTGCTCAAATCTATAGGTCGGTAAATCCTTAACCCGTCCACGACCTAAATCAACACACGACCTAAGCCATCACACGGCTTAACTTCTATAGGTCGAAACTTCTATAACTCGAAACCCCTTAAGTCGTCTACGACTTAAGAAATACCCGACCTAAGCTATCTATGACTTAAGCACCACACGAGTTAACTTCCATACGACTTAAGCTATGGTCGACTCAAACTTTAAACGACTTAACAACAATACTAACGACCTGATGGCATCTATTTTACGATTTATCGACACGTAAAATACGGGTCGTTACATTCGTGCTTGTGTTCCAGTGTGATTTTGATGAAGGAGTTGTGTTTTCTTGAGTTTTTGTTCGAAGTGGAAGATGTTTAACTCGAAGCTGGAGCGTGCAATGTAATCGCGTGAACTCGGTATAGCTTGAGTATGTGTGGAGTTATGTTCGAGTTTTACTCGATGTTTTTAGGAAGGGTCTCGGGGTTGTTGTTTTCAGGATTGAATTATGGGTTGAGATATCAGATAAGCAAGATGACCCAAGCTTTTGACATATAGGTATGGACCAGGCTTTAAGGCAAATTTGATTTTAAAAACAAGTTTTTGTTTAAAGTTCTAAAAAGTTTTAAGATTTGTTTGTTCAAGGATAATTACAATAATAGGTTAATTTCTAAATGTTTTCAAAGGTGTTTTAAATAATGTAATTAAATCAAGGATAAATTATTTAGGAATGGTAAATTACTTAATAAAAATCAGTCAATAGAGTAATTAATCAATTTATTTATTAAATATTAATTAGTTTGTGTAATGAAATAAAGGATTGATTTATAAATGTGATTTATTAATTAAGGAAATTAATTAAGGATGATAAATTTATTTAAACTAAATTACTTAATGTAATTAAGCGATGATAATTACTTAATGTAAATAATTTAAAGGACAAATTGTTAAGAATTAATAAATTTAATTAGTAATTAAAGGTTAATCACTTAATTAATCGATGATAATAATAAAGATAACTACTTAATGCCATTAAATAAGATAGGAAATGAATGGGTAATTACTAAAGGTGACTTATTTAATTGTAATTACTTAAGGGGAGAAATTAAGGGATTATTAATGTGATGAGTAAAGGCTATTTAATATGTAAAATTAAGTAAGAATTAATTGCTTGTTGTAATTAAAGGATAATTAATCAAGGATGATTAGTTAAGACAGATAATTAAAAGGTGATTAAATTAAGTGATTAAATTAATATTAAGTAAAGGTAATCCAAGGGATTAAAGATTTGTAATCAATTTAATTAGGGAAAATTAAATTAATTTTGAAAGTGATAAATCCGGTTGTGAAATACCTTAAATTAGTTGATATCTCTGATATGAAATGTTTTGTGATATGATTTGTTTGAGTAGACAGTAATAAATATGGTTATCTATCAATGATGAATTGTTGTGATAAAAAGTAACATCATTTTAAGTTGAATTGATTTTTTCATTTGGATAACTTAAGATAAGATGACGTTGGGTTCGAAGAGACCGGAGTCGGGTACTAGTAAGTACTCGAAACCACTTCGAATTTCTATAGATTGATATATGAAATCTATAGGATAGAAGGAAATGATTTAAAGTAATTGGATTATTTAAATCTAAATCTTGGTACTTAGAAATTGGATGTGTGAAACAAGTGATGTCTATAATAAATTGTAGCTTTGTGAATTGAAACGAGTTACCCGGGTTTTATACAAGTTGTATGTTTTGTACTCCATGTTAGATGGGTTTACTCACGCTGGTTTCCAACCTGACCCGAGTGTTACTTGATGTAATGCTCAGGTCAGACCGAGTATTACAGATTTTCAGGTAAGGGCGTTCTGGAGCTCAGGGGACGAGCTGCAGAACAGGAACGTATGGAGAGTTTCCGCTGTATTGTATTATTGTATATCTGAAACAGATTGATTGTATTTGTCCTGTGTTTGTATATAGGTTGTAACTCTGATATGTCAAAGTGTAAATTGACAAGAACGGCTTTCCTTTGTATAACTATTATTTATATGATATTATATTTTATCCGCTGCGAATGTGAGATTATGAGTTTGGTTTTCTGTTTCTTCTTCTTTCTCTTTTCTTCTTTTCCTAACTATCTGGAATTTTCTGAATTGAAAATTCCGGGTCGTTACAACTTAACACATGTTACAATGATTACCTAAAATATTAACACATGTCTTGTTTATTACTTATTTATTTTAAATGTTAAATAAAAAGCTTTACTTATTTTTTAAATATTAATAAAAGCTTTATACTTAATTAATTAGTTTATAAATACTTATCTAATATATATATATATATATATATATTACGTTAAAGAACATAAAACTAATTATATATGTAAATAAAAGCTTGTACTCATACATTTAAATATAAAACATTTTTTAAATATCTGTCTTTTGAAATTCAATTTCAAATTAAATTTGAAAATCCAAATTAAAGTCTATTGATAAATATACATATATAACAATACATTAACTTGAAAATAACAATTCCAATTTCTTAAAAATCTATTTATATTTATATATAAAAAGGCAATATATTATTATTATTATTTAAAATAACAATTTACCAATTTTAAATAATTTATAAAAGAGATTATAAATTATTTCTATTACTTAAATGAATTAATGTTTCATATGTTAATTGTATTTCAAACTTTTATATATATTTTCAAGCAATATTTTAAAAGAAAATAAAACAAAGCTTTATGTTAATCTTATTTAAATTTTAAACTTAAGCTAGGATATATTTTAAACAATTAAACATTTATCAAATATTGTAAAACCATATAGTTATTTATTTAAATAATCTTTGAAAAAGTTTTGTATTAAATTAAATCATATTTTTCCAAATTACCAAAATATATTAGAATTTGAAAACATAATTTCATTTGTTAAATTCAAACCAAAGCTTATCTATTTACAATATATACAATTATATATACGTTATAAATAGAAAACATTTTATTAGCTCTAAAAAAATAAAATTCACCAATTAAATATTCATAAAAAGAAGATTATTAAATTAATCCAAATTTTATTAACCAAGATTATCAAATCAATTTAAATTTTATGCAGATTATTAAGTTGATATTGCCCAAAATTCCGGGTCATCACATTCCTCTCCCCTTAAAAGAATTTCGACCTCGAAATTTAAAAACAAAGATAGTTTAATAACCCATCAAATTTTTTAAAACACAACCATGTATTATCAACCATATGTTAACAATCATAGCAACCAATTCACTCAATCAAACAAATTTAACTATCCAGACAAAATTCTGGATAAAACTTCTTAGAGTTTCTCAGGTATAAATACTACGATACTCGCCCTACTGAATCCAAATTATCTAGCTACTAAGCTATAGAGCTCCTACTCAACTAGATCTACTAAACTGAATAGGACATCAAACCATAGACAAGTCCTGCTCAACTACCTAATCCTTCGTGAACTGCTGGCTCTACAACCAAAGATGGATCACACACGTACTCCCACAGAGATACGTGAAATACATTGAATCCCAGTTTTCCAAACTGGCAATTCAATCCTATAGACCATAGCACTAATCCTCACAAGAACACAGAAAGATCCAAAATACTTCGGAGCTGGCTTCCCAGTTTTACCAAACTTATAGCTCCTTTGATTGGAGGAAACTTATCCAAAATCAATTCTCTGACTTCGGAATCCAAATTCCTTCGTCTCTTATCCACAAAATTCTTCTGACGATCATAGGCTGCCTCCATCTTCCTGATCAGCTCAACCTTCACTGATGCCTCTAGAAACAAACTGGACCAAAAACAAATCAACAAAATGATCCTCTCAAGATCAACCAAAACAAGAACAGACTTCACTCCTCAGTAGACTGATCTAACTTCTCCTATCCGGAAAAGACAAAACAAAATCACTTCCAAACTGCTTCCGCTGCACAACTCTGATCTGGAGTAGATGAAAATGCTGATGATGAACACGATCAAAGACTTGCCCGACACATCCCATAAATGTGGTTCAACGGATCCATAAAGAAAAACTTAGAAGTTCCACCAAAACCTGAGTTGCTTCACCAAACCCTATCTCTAGGAACCATCCTTCTACTAAGCTGAATCACTGATATCACTCCTGGAATCCTAGTCGATACGAAAACTCAATCTCCAGATGCTATGGCAAACCTCTGCTTCCTTGAAGACATCCGAAAAATCTCTGACATCTACCATTCCCTAGAGATGCCTCAATCCTAAGCAAAAGATAACACAAGAGAACATTTAACTATCGCAAGCCACTTTTGCGATCATCACAGCCTAATTCCCAAAGAAACTGTTCTCTCTTTACCAATCAGAACTGCTTATCTAGCCAATCTATCAAAGAAATGGATACACTCTACTGCTTCTGAACTCCATCTCTAGAAAACTGCTAAGCCAGAAAACCTTCTGCCGACACACAGAACACTCGAGCTGCAACGCTGCCACAGATGCCAAAGAGTTCCTAATCCAAAGCTCTTCGAAAAAATCGGGCTTCAAAGCCATACAAAAATCCCTACTGAACACAACCACCTCATCGAAGCAGACAAACTTCCTTAAACTTGTTCTAAAGAAACATCCTTGGAGACAATCCATAGTCACTACGTCTCATCACACAGCTACTACTTCCTGAGTTACTAAGATACCATCACACGCTTCTGCCTTACCGACAGATCCAAACTCTTACCCATCCAAACTTGCATTTCAAAGATGAACTCCGAACCTTTAAAAGGTTTCCTTCAGAGATTAATGAAATCCTTACACCATAGCAAAGCTCACTCAAGACGGTATTAGGTCTACAGTCTCGACAAATACACTTCCAACCTCAAACATTCAAACTCCAACCATTGGTAGTCGTGTTACACACACCATTACCCTATTTACCTTTATAACTTATGTTGGAAAACCCGAATAGGTAACCCAACAAATAGGTAGAAATAAATATATATATAAATATATATAAAAATACAAATACGCTCTCTAAAGAAGAAATCACTCCAAAGCCTAGGTATTCACTCAATCTAGCGATCTGATACAATTGTAACGACCCGCCATTCATTCCACAGAATGACACATCATTAATAAGAAAGAAAGGGATATAAAAGAGAAAAGATAGAGAAGAAAGAAAGAAACAACATCAGAATCTCAACAGCGGAACAAATAAATTATATTAATCACATAAATAATACATAGTATTAAAGTACATCAGAGTCGCACAACTTATGCAACATATACTAGATAGTTATAAACACCTGTCTAGTTGTTACAACTCAAATACAACTCAAACAAATGACATAGAGATCACACAGTGGAACCACTGTATATATCTACAACGCTGAAGCCTCCTGCTCCATTGCTCCTCCAGAATTCATTGGAGCTAACCTGAATCCCTTGGCTAGTCGTAAAAATTTGAGTACCCAAGAGTTTAAGAAAACCGAAGATAAACTCCGGGTCAGACGTGGGTCTGGTGTGAGTAACAGGTTAAAGTTTCTTAACTTTCAAAAAAAACCTTTGAAAACAAAAGGTATCACGTAAGACTTCCCACACATAAACATGGGTAAGTTTTTACCTTACGCTAACCAAAACATTTGATAGGAAATCCATGATATTATAATAGGGTCTAGGGTTTTCAAGTAAAATACAGAAATAGCTGGAATGCTTACATCTCACGTTCCAACATAGTTGGGCACAACTAAAACATACGTCACTTATTGGAGTTTGGATCCATACAATGGCATGGCTACCGGGGTACCACCCGTCACGGTAACGGGCCTAGATCACCGTACCGTGGATTACTCCCACTCCCTTGCAACACAAGGCCGAAACCATCCCTTACTGGATAGTCCGGAACAAGACAACCCCGCAGTTGGTGTGCATATCCATCTACCCACTAAGCCGATAAAAAGGGACCTCTAGACAGGGGAAAATCTTGTCCTACATGAGCGCAACCAACTTTGCCTTGCTGCATCTCCCCAGTTTTAGCCATTCCCGGTTGATGAGGCTTGAGGTTACGATTACCTTTATAGAACACATCTATCTTAGAATGCTCATCGTCCACCTGATGATGTTCTAAAAGCATTCAATCCATACAAGTTCGTTCCGGGTTTGAACGAAATCGAAGGCATTATCTCATTACATTCATTTTGGAATCATCCTCAGAGTTAACGACAATAACCCTTGCACTGTGAATCTTCATCTTCACTTGAGATTCACGACCTATCGTTAATTTGGATCGATGTGGTTTTCGGATATCCAAATCTGGAAACCCGTTCCCGGTATCATCGAAATCCAAAACGCCATCTTTTAGGTCCAAGTTGTTTTAAAGTTAAAACAATTCAATTCATTATCTATATATATACACAGATAGATAATTCACAATATCACAATAGATAAATAATCCACATTATCATCACAAATAGATAATTCATATTATCATCACAAATAGATAATTTACATTATCATCACACGTAGATAATTCACATTATCATCATACTTCACCCAAAGCATCCATATCACACCGCATCACTTATCTCATATCTGAGATTCTCAAACCATTCAAGGAAATTAATACATCCATCTATACATAAGCAATGATCTATACCATCTCTAATTAATTTAAAGTGAATTAAATTAATTACTTCATCTTTAATTAATTTAAAATAAATTAAATTAATTCATTCATTCTATAAATCCTGCTTACTTAACCATGAATTAATTGCAAATCAATTAATTAAAAGTCATTCAAGTATTCATTTCAATTAATCACTCTTGATTAATTATTTTCTAATTACTTTAAGTATTTAGCCTTTAATTAATTTCATAAATTAATCATCCTTAACCATTTACAGTAATTAAATTTTAATTACTTTATCAATTAATTAACCATAATTAATTACATTAATCCTTAATTAATTACATTAATTAATTACTTCATTGATTAACTATTCCTTAAATAACCAACTCTTAATTGCATCATTAATTAGATTAATTAATGATTTCTTAATTACTTCTCTAATTAATTATTAATCATATTTAATAATTAATCTTTAATTAATCTTTTTTCATTAATCAACCTTGATTAATCACAATTAGTAATTAATTATCCTTAATTATTTCATTAAATAAATTAATTACTCCTTAATTAATTATCCTTCAATTAATTACATTATGTAATTAAACCAAATTACTTCCATACTCAATTAATTACATCCAGTAATTACTCATCTTAATTACTTCACTAAGTTATTATTTTTCATTAATTACATTAAGTAATTATACTTAACAAATAATACAGTATTATCCTAAATTAAGTAATTAAACTAATCACATTATTTAATTAATTACATTGAGTAATTAATTCCTTTAATTACTTTCATTAAGTGATTATACTTAAACAATTTCATAAATGATTATCCTTAGTTAATTAATATAATTAATTATTAAAATTAGTCACATTAATTAATTATTTAATAATTAAAAGTTAATGATCTTCATTAATTATTAATAATTCTTTAATTGCTTCTCTTAAGTAATTAAACTTAGATTAATCATTATTAATTACAAATCTTTTAATCTTTAATAACCAATTAATTAATCTCTAATTATTTAATTAATTAAGTGCTTAACTATAACTTAATTAATCCTTAATTACTTGATTAATTAATTTCTAATCATTAATTAAAAATCTAATCTTACCTAGTTAATAATCCTTAATGGCTAATTAATTAATCCTTAATTAATTTACTTAAACCTTGATCAATTAATTTAAACCCTTAATTAGTTAATTAGTTAATCCAAAACATTAATTAATTAAATTAATTAATTATTCTTTAATTACCTTAATAATTTAATGAATCACAAATCATTAAATCTTAATTTACTTTAGGATAAAACATTTCTTATTTATGACTAAATTTTCATTAACAAAAACATTTGAAACATTTTACTTTTGAATTTACTTTTCAATTCCATTTCAAATTAAGATTCAAAATAAATACAAATTTAACATTAAAACAGTTCAAAACCAATTTAAAAACCTTTTAAATCACTTATTGAAGAAATACTTATCTTACAAAAGAAATTTAAAAGAGTTTAAACAAAATTCCTTTTAAATTCAAATCATTTTAAACACTTTAAACATTTTAAAGATGTTAAAACATTTAAATTTTATAAAACTTTATTTTATTTCAAAACTAGGATACAAATTCAATTTGTGTCCATATTTTAAAACTTGATTTAACACTTTGTTTAAATCTTGCTTTACATTTTAAATTCAGTTAAAAAAAAAATTAAAACCGGACAGGTTAAAACCTATAACCAAAACATGGCCCGAGCCCATACTTCATATGCTTCAAGTCAAACACCCCATAATTCGAGCAATACACTCGAATTACTTGAGAAAAAATTGAGTACAGCCTTTGCTTCAACCTAGATCACCAGACACAAAAATGCACCGTGCATATGCACGATGGCTCCGACCAACTCCGACCATCCACGATGGCTTCCCCACATCGACAACCATCCTCACATCCCACTTCGACTATCAGATCACCAACAACAACTTGAAATCGAATTCAAGCAGTCAGACCCCAAAACTGGAGCAACATCAAAACCTGGAATCTCCTCGTCCTCGTCTCTCCAATCACCGGAGTATCAGCGCCTCTGGCCAAGCCTTCGTCAATGTCCCCTCTTCCATCTCCCTAAATTTTGTTGAACTCGATCATCCCGAGGCACCAGAGTGGATCATTTTCCGACCATCACCAAAACTAGGTTTACAACCTCAAATCATCGACTGCCGCGACCACAGTGAACTACCAACACTTCTTCCATTTTCCCCACCATCTCTAATCATCCTACTACCACAAGAAGGAACTCCGACCTCCCAGACCATCGAGATCATCAGAAAATTCCCAAAACCCAATTTCTGGTCAAACCAGAATTGTACATTCATCCTTAAGCTAAAAATTATGATTTTAGTTTTAAAATCATGTTTTAGCTTAGGTATTCGATTTATAATCCTGAATCAATGAATCAGGATAATTGAATTTTCACTTAACTCAAGCTTTACTGTTCTTATGGTTTTCCAGAACAAATTTATTTTTATTTGAACTTGAATAAAATTTTAAAACCTATTCTATGATCAAACAAACGAATTTTTTTTGTAACTTAAATCATAAAAATGACTAGATCAAGAGATAGATGATTTAAATCAAAACTAAGCTTAAAACTGGGAACAGAGATGTTATAGACATTAGCGGACATGCACACATCATACATGCATATATATACAAAAACTTACTCATCTAAATTCACACAAATCATAATTATTATAGGGATCAACCATATTGATACTTAAGTGATTTTTTTTCAAAAAAATGTTACTCACTGTTTGGAAGTGAAGAACGGAGCCTCCTTTATTTTGAAAACTGGAATGCTAACATGAATTGCTTCCTTGTTTTGATTTAAAAGCTTTAGTTGCTTGAATTTGTCTTTGATTTTAGAACTGCAGTTGCATGCTACTGAAACTGGAAAATATTTTGTTGCTGTTGTTTTAATTTGCTTTAGTTTGAAACCCAGGTTGAAGAAGAAGAATGCATAGGCTTTGAATTTGTTTGAAAATGAAATTACAGGATTTGAAATGAAAATGGTTTGCATTCTTTTGATTTTGATAGTGGATTACAGGTTTGAGGAAGATGTTTCTCAGATTTTTGAAAAGGGTTTGAGGAGTGTTATTTACAGATTTTGATTTGAGAAATATTTGCATAGGGTTTTTGAAATTGATTTCTGGTTTTCGAGGAGGATGATTACCAGACTTGTTTTCAGATTTGAGGGACATTGATCATCAGATTGCTTATGAGGATTTGATTCAGGCTAAAGATTTCTTAAGTTTTTGAAAAGAGAATAGAAAAAAGAAGAATTGAAGAGAAGAAAGGTATGTTTAAATAGGCTAAATGATTTATTTTAAATAAGAGAAAAAATAAAAAAATAACACATGTCTAATATATTAACATTTGTCATCTTGAATTAATATCTACTTAACACATGTTACAATGATTACCTAGAATATTAGCACATGTCTCGTGTATTATTTATTTATTTTAAATGTTAAATAAAAGCTTTACTTATTTTTAAACATTAATAAAAGCTTTATACTTAATTAATTAGTTTATAAATACTTATCTAATATATATATATATATATATATTACTTTAAAGAAGATAAAACTAATTATATATATAAATAAAAGCTTATACTCATAATTTTAAATCTAGAACATTTTTAAGATATCTATCTTTTGAAATTCAATTTTAAATTCAAATTCGAATTAAATTTGAAAATCCAAATTAAAGTCTGTGACGACCTAGAATTTTGAACATTTGAAATCGAAATATTTAATTGATTTTAAATATTTGGAAGTTAGTTTAACTTGAAACTTCAAATATAAATGTGAATTTGGCAATTAAATTGTTGAATTTAATTTATTAATGATGGGTAAAAATTTGAATTTTCAATTTTTAGCTTGTTAAAAACAATTTGATGACATAGAAAATTCATATTGATAATACTGAAGATAATGGAAGCTTCAAAATTGAATTTGGGAATAGTTTGTTCAATTTTGAAATTTTATCGTTTAAATTGATACTTAAGAATAGCCTTCCAAGGCATAGTCTTGGAATTCGACGAAAGCAGTTCCATTGGATCCGTAATAGTTAGTTACTATCGGATTCCAATTTTCGTAGCAATCGGAGTTGTTGTTTGACCCTTGCAGCTCAAAACGCATAGAAACTATTTTAATCAATTCAATTTAAAATTGATAGTTTACTTCCGTAACTTGCGCATATGATCGAATTAGCCTCCAAAACACGTTCTATTGGGTTTGGAATAGGGTTATAACATTATAAACGCTAGGCGGTACGCCTCGATAGGAGTTCGGGATTTCGAGCTTGGTTATACGAGATATTTTGAATATAAAATTATAAAAATCACTGTAGCTATTCCTTCCTCCACACGTCAACATCTCATCCGTGTCTCCCCATTTCCTTTACAAAATCTCACGCGACATCCTTTCAAAGCAGAAATGGAAAGAAAATAAAATATTAATGGCCGAAGCCTCGTTTCAAATCAGAAGAAATCAAATGGCCGAACTAAAAATTTATTTACCGCTCTTCCAAATTAAAACGTTAATGGCAGCTTCCTCATTTTTTTCAAAATACAACCGATCTTGAATTATGGGGATCGCGAGCCCTAGATTGCAGTTGTTAGTGCCTAGTCGATCCTACGCAAATCAAGGACAGCAAAGTTCGTGACTTCGTCGCAAAGTCTGATTCCTGGGCGCATGGAAATCATGGCCATCGAAGCATGGGCGGCACGCAAAGCTAGGGATTCGCACATGGTTATTGTGGTGTCACGATTCAAGGTGTGGACCGGCGCGGGTGCAGTTCTAAGTCGACTATGAAGTTGTACTTGAATTCAAAAATCAGGGGAAGCATCGTGAATTTTGGGTAGCGAGTGGAGTTTCGATCGATATGAGGTGGAATGGCGGCTGTAACGAGGCGACTTAGTCACGATTTGGATGGCAAAAGCGGCGGCAGATTGAAAGGTCGGAGGACTTTGGCCATGCGCATTTGGGTCTGATCAAAATATTGTGGAGTGGTCAGTTGTTGGAGTTCGACGACGGAGGGTCGCGGTGGATGGAGTTCATCTCGACAGTGAGGCATGGGCTGGGTTATCTTCTCTAATTTAATTCATATTTTACACGTGTTGTAGAGATAGAAAAATAAAACAAAACAGTAAGGTTTAAAATAATAATAGAATAAAATGAATATACATATATACCTATCTTTATTTACTAGTTGATTTTAAAATAATGGAGATTAATTTGATTAATTAACCTGTTAAATTATTTTAAAGATTTTGTAGAAAGGAATTTGTTTAAAATCAAACTATTAGTTTAAAATAAATCATTGGTTAATTTAAAATATTAAATAGAAATTCAATTTGTTCAACAAATTCAAATATTAATAAAAATCATATAATTGTGTGCAAGGTCAAAACACTGAAATCAGCCCAGAATGGAAAAGTGGATTGTAAATATAAAGCAAAGGTGAGACCTTCTCACTCAAATTTAATAATTGAAAATTTTAGTTATTGATTGATGATTGAATTATGATAGTTAAATTTAAATTGTTGATTGTGTGCTTGGATGATGGCTATTATTATTTGTTTTGAAATAGACCCTATCCACCGCATAATAGCGGAGGTTATTATATTTAAATCCATATACTGCGATATTCCACCTTGAAGTGGAATTGGTATTATATTTGTATTTGGTGTTGATTTCCCGCATTATATAGCGGATGAGACCCTATTGCGCCGCATAATAGCAGATGATATTTTTATAAATCCCATATACCGCGATATTCCACCTCGAAGTGGAATTGGTATTTAATTGATGTGCTAACGACTGTGGATGCAGGGAAACAGGTTGGAGGGATCCAATTGGATTCCTCAAACAGTTGAATTTGTTTCATTTGTTGTGTGTTAAATTATTTATAATCTCTATATGATATATTATAATTGGAATCATTGTAGGCTAAAATTTAGCCGAATATATTTTTGGTGTCGTAAGATACCAGAAATAAATAAAATAGGGTTTTTGAATTTAAGTAGAAAACTATAGTGAAATACTATTAAATAAATTCCAAAATATGGAGAAAGATTTCTATAATTGGGTTTTGAGTAATATTGGTTGATAGTTAAAGAATTTATTTACAATATGGATTTTAAATAGTTTGGAAAAATAATAATAAAGGGATTTATTTTAAAAGATGATAAATTTGCGAAATCCATTTGGAAATTGATTTTTGGAGATTGAAATTAAATCTTTGGGAAATCCATTTGGAAATTGATTTGGGTGTTTGAAATAAATTTGGAAATCAATGTGAAAATTGATTTGGTGTTGAAAGTGAATATTTGGAAATCGATTTGAAAAATCGTATATCAATGGTTATTTGGAAATTTGAATTCACAATGGGAATTTGTAAAGGAAAGGAAATTTTGTTTTAAAAATAAACACTGAGTTATTTTTAAAAGTGTGGAAAGGAATTTACGGATTTGGAACATAAATTTAAAGTATTCTGGATTTATAAATTGTTTTGAACGAACCATTTTAGAATGGAAGGTGTACTTTCCCTGGAAAGCCGAGAATGTTTTTTCAATATAGTTTATAAATATAGATTGGAGTTGTAAAGATGGTTTTAAAGATAGAATGTTTGGAAAATTTTATTTACTTGGGTTATTTTGGAAATCTTAAAGTAAAGATTTATTTAATTAATTATAGAAGTGATTATTTAAAGGTTTAATTGATATTTGTTTTAGAAAATGATTATTTAAATAGTTCTACCCAATCTAATAACTTTATTTTAAAGTTAACTTGGACTTGAAGTTTTATATGAGATATTGGTATAATATTTTCATAACTAATATTTAAATAAATGCTTTAAAACAGTTTTATCTAAGTGCTTCCAAGTATATATTTTGGATTAGTGATTTGAATTATTTGAAGTATTTGAACTCGGCAGACTTTCAGTGGAAATAAATAATATCGGGAATGTTATTCCGCGAGTGAAAAGTGATTTGAAATTTGTTTTCAAATGGTTGAAGTGTGAAAATATATCTTGCGAAGATATTTTGAAAATAAATAATTTGGAAAATTATTTGAAATCCAGTAATTGTTGTGAATGATGATTGATAGTTAAATAACCGACTATCAATATTTGCCTTTAAATAGCATTTGAATTTCGATGCGACCGGGGGTCGGATTCTAAGTGGATATCCAAAAACCGCATCGAACCTTTGTGATTGTGATGAATCTTTTATTTAAAATATCAAAGTGAAAATTGTTGTGATTTGTTGAAATCTGAATGAACACTTATTTTTAAAAATAAGCGCTCGTTATTCGGATTAGCCGGGAGAGGACCTTTGTGTCATATAACCCATTTCGAATAATGATATGACGAAATGTGATTGCATTTGAAGACCGGTGGTGAAGACCGGGTATTTGCGAGAATGATAGGATGACCTATCGATTGTCTCTGCACTGAGTAGCTATGGTATAGAGATTCGCTAAGTGATGGGAAGTCCGATCAGGATTGTGAATACCAGGATTGCAAGGGCTTCTTCGGAAGTGCCTTCGGTTCTGTTCGAACCCGGAACAGACTTGTATGGATGTGTGTCTGACGTTACAAATTGAGCTGTAAAGCTGGTTTCTATCAAATACATTTATGTTGGTGGCGGAGAATTTATTCTGTTAGCTTAACACCCTTCTCTGAGATGTACGAGCTCGGAGGTTATGTAGTTGATGGTTACTAGTGATACATTTCCAATTTGGTAATGTGGCGTACGAAGTGCTGCTGATCATTTGTTGATCGAAGCATGGCTTTGCGAAAAACCATAGCTTTGTGGACGAGACTTCGTCGAGCCTCACAACCCGAAAATGGTCGAAACAGGAATGTTGCGGCAAGGTTTTTAGGGGTCACGCCCCTAGGGTATATCCATTTTCTTCTGGATAAAGGGTGGTATCATGGTATGGAGCCCAGATACTTACTCATGTGGACACTGTAAATTTATTACTGTGTGATGTTGCTTTGTGGTTGAGGATCCTCAGATAAAGGTCGGTAATGACCGGGGATGGCATACTTGTGTGTTAGTTAGCTATGTTATAGCTTGGTTAAAGCGTTAGGTAACGTCGGCCTTGTTGGCAGAGATCCGATTAGGTTCTCGGGGCGTCCTTCCAGGGGCGTACCCATTTCGGTGTAGGAAGTTCCTTTGCCTGACCATTTGTTGGAAATCCAAAGAAACAATACGTGCCCTATACGGTTTTAGTTGTATAACCTGCCATGGAATATGGTGGTAACCTGCTATTGAACATGGTAGCTATAGTAGGCATACGACGAAATGTTGTATGCTGGTTAAGATTTATATTATACTTTCGAAATGTTTTCTGCACTATGCAATAAAAATAATATCCAAAGGTTTTCGTGTATCAAGAATTTTTGACTGTCACAAGGAGAAATCTCCTCCAAGTGTGCATCTGCATTGTGTGTGTGGCGGGAGGCCTTATGACATTTCATTTTCGAAAGCATAGCGGATTTCTTTTATTTTCTTTGTGAAAATAACTGTTTTTAAGATCTCACACTAGACCCACGACTGACCTGGAGTTTATTGTTCCCTTTATAAACTCTGGGTGCCCACCAATTTCCACACGGGCAGTCAAGAGTCAGATTATCAGGTCATTCTGGAATTCAGGAGTTGCTGTGGAGATCAGAAGCAAGCTGGATGGCGAAGCGTATCACTAGTATATGTTATATTTTCTTCCGTTGTTTGTTGTTGTAACACTCTGATAATGTAATGTGATGTAATGTAATAACCGATGTGATTTTTTGTTTTAAAGATTATTCATTTATATATTATATGTTGTTCCGTTGCGAAATGTGAGATTCTGTTATTGTTTCTGTTTCTTCTTCTACCTTTTTCTTCTTAAAACCTAATGGTTCGGTTTTCCGGCATTCGTTGGTTCGACAGTTGATACAATGAACGTATTAATGTCGACTTTCGAAAGTCGAAAAATCGGGTCGTTACAAAGTGGTATCAGAGCATTTGGTAAACGACAACCTTGGCTCTGTTAGGTGTTAATCATTAGAGATAGAGTCAGTAGTACTCTAGAATGAGTGTGAGTGTAATAATAGATATGAGCGCGTATTTTTTAGTGAATATAAATTGTTTTATATTGTGTTGACTTATCGGTTGATTGTTTATAGATTCTGGTTGGTGCAGTTTGGCCAACTATATCGATAGGGATTTCTAAACTTTTAAACAAGATAAACCGACATAGTATTGTTTTAAAAATATGATAAATGAAATAATTTTACCCAAAACTATTTTTTATATAAAAGAAATTATTTTCTGTGAATATTTATGGTATATGGTTGCTTGGTTGTT
Source organism: Allium cepa (assembly GCA_030765085.1). Taxonomy (NCBI): domain Eukaryota; kingdom Viridiplantae; phylum Streptophyta; class Magnoliopsida; order Asparagales; family Amaryllidaceae; genus Allium; species Allium cepa. The sequence goes on along the minus strand of CM060944.1, from coordinate 307,575,703 downwards.
AGGAAGTGATGATATTGAATTATCATCATTATTGTATGGAAATATAATAAGAAATAATGGTATAACCAAAGATTTGGAGATAAATTCATTAAACAAATGAAATTTATGAATATGAATTGAAAGGATAAGGGAATGAATTCATATACAAATGGGAATTGTAAATGTAAATTGTAAATGTGATTTATAATTTGGAATAAAATTCATTAATGGAATGAAATTGGTAATGTGAATGTATAAATGGGTTTTATAAATTGAAATGAGATTTGACTTGGATCAAGTTGAATAAAAATCCAAACATGGGAAAAATAAAATGGATTGAATTCAAGTAAACTAATATGATAATTAATTAATTAATGAAATAGGAAAGTTGAATTAGTTAAATTAAAATTCAAATGTGAGTTAAATTTGCAGATAAATTCAAGTAAGTAGAAATAAATTGAAAATTTCCTTGTTATTGATAAAGTAAATTCGAGATGAACTGAGGAAGGAAATTTGAAATTTAAAATGGATAAGTGAATAAAACTAATTTAATTAAATTAGTAGATGGAATGGATTTGATAAATGAAAAATCAAATCAAGGATTTAAAATTGGAGTTATTAATAGGGAAAATGAACTTGAGTTTTGAATAGAAATAACTTAAGTAAATGTTGGATAAAATCCTCGACTTAAGTAAAATTGTGAAATAGTTGTTGTCAAGTTTTATGGAATGGTTTTGAATGGAACTTGTTTGATTAATGAAAAGCAAATGAATGGAGTAGAACTAAAAAATGCAAGTATAAATAGACAATGAACTATTGAATTAATATGATGTGAATCTGAATGTCAATAAAAATGAATTGAATGAAAGAAAGTGAATTGTAAATCGCTTGAATTGAAATGAAATGATATGGAATGTAGTTGTAAGCAATTAAATTTGTATTGAAACCTTATAAATTGCTTATGGGGATTATTTTGAGTGCATGGCTTATGAAAACTATGTGTTCACTATTGAAAATAAGTGAAATGTAAATGAATTTCCTATATATGGTACTTACAAGTTTACATTGAGTAAGTACAAGTACGGGGGGGCCGTTTGCCTAGATTTGGTCGCGCTAAAATTCTAATAATAAACCGCTTTGCTTAAAAATGCTAAATAAGGTACGCCTACGCAATAAAAATAGGAAATATGAACTGTTTTTGTTTTTTCCGACCGGGTGGGTCGATGTATATATATTTATATCTTTTGTCAAATTGCAAAAGCTCCTCCGTACAAAGGAAACTCTGCCAAAATTTTCCGAAAATTTGGGGAGTTAGAAAATTTTGAAAAAAAAATTTGCTAGCGACAAACGATTTCAAATTGGAAATTGAAGTAAATTAGCGAATGAAACTAATTTAAAATAATGATATGAATCAGTTATAAATGGAAGATAAAAATTCAATATTCAGAGTTAAAGATAAATTGAATTCATATGGTAATGGGAAAACTAATTTAAATAGAAGTAGATATGAAACTTCTGTAAGGAAATGTATAAAATTATTTTGGAATCTGTAGTTGGATATGGTTAAATTGGATATATAGGTATTATAAAGCAAGTGGGGAAAATTGATTTTGAATTCATAGGATAAATTTGAATTATCCGACCAAAAAGGTATGTATTTGAATTTCAGTATGAAATTTGGTGATTTTCTTGTCTAGCCACTTGGCTTTTCATTTTCTTCTGAGGGCCTGTGGTGCCATTTTGTAGTCGTACCAAGCTAGCCGCGCAAAGGAGACGCTGGTGAATTTTTTTTCAAAAATTTAGGGAGTTAGAAAAATTTTGAGAAAATTTTGAAAGTTTGAAATTGAATTTAAATTTAAATTTGAATTGTGAAGATTTTGCAAAGATAATTGAAATAATAAGGGATCTTTGATAAAAAGATTTGTTTTGGAAAGTTGATAAAACTGTTTGGTTTGGAAAATATTAAACGGGTTGAGGTTCATTCTTCTTAACTAGTAATTTCGGGATGAAATTCTTTTAAGGAGGGAAGGATGTGACGACCCGGAATTTTGAACATTTAAAATCGAAATATTTAATTGATTTTAAATATTTGGAAGTTAGTTTAACTTGAAATTTCAAATATAAATGTGAATTTGGCAATTAAATTGCTGAATTTAATTTATTAATGATGGGTAAAAATTTGAATTTTCAATTTTTAGCTTGTTAAAAATAATTAGATGACATAGAAAATTCATATTGTTAATACTGAAGATAATGGAAGCTTCAGAATTGAATTTGGGAATAGTTTGTTCAGTTTTGAAATTTTATCGTTTAAATTGATACTTAAGAATAGCCTTCTGAGGCACAGTCTCCGAATTCGAAGAAACCAGTTCCATTGGATCCGTAATAGTTAGTTATTATCGGATTCCAATTTTCATAGCAAACGGAGTTGTCGTTTGACCCTGGCAGCTCAAAACGCATAGAAACTGTTTTAATCGATTCAATTTAGATTGATCGTTTACTTCCGTAACTTGCGCATATGATCGAATTAGCCTCCGAAACACGTTCTATTGGGTTCGGAATAGGGTTATAACATTATAAACGCTAGGCGGCACGCCTCGATAGGAGTTCGGGATTTCGAGCTAGGTTATACGAGATTTTTTGAATATAAAATTATAAAAATCACTGTAGCTATTCCTTCCTCCACACGCCAACGTCTCATCCCTGTCTCCCCATTTCCTTTACAAAATCTCACGCGACATCCTTTCAAAGAAGAAATGGAAAGAAAATAAAATATTAATGGCCGTAGGCTCGTTTCAAATCAGAAGAAATCAAATGGCCGAACTAAAAATTTATTCTCCCCTCTTCCAAATTAAAACGTTAATGGCAGCTTCCTCATTTTTTTCAAAATACAGACGATCTCGAACTATGGGGATCACGGGCCCTAGGTTGTAGTTGTTAGTGCCTAGTCGATCGTATGCAAATCAAGGACAGCGAAGTTCGTGACATCGTCGCAAAGTCCGATTCCTGGGCGCATGGAAATCGTGGCCATCGAAGCATGGGAGGCACGCGAAGCAAGGGATTTGCGCATGGTTGATGGTGGTGTCGCGATTCAAGGTGTGGATCGACGCGGCTGCAGTTCGAAGTCGACTATGAAGTTGTGCTTGAATTCAAAAATCAGGGGAAGCATCGCGAATTTTGGGTAGCGATTGGAGTTTCGATCGATTTCAGGTGGAATGGCGGCTGTAACGAGGCGACTTAGTCACGATATGGATGGCAAAAGCGGTGGCAGATTGGAAGGTCGAAGGACTTTGGAGTGCGCGTTTGGGTCTGATCAAAATGCTATGGAGTGGTCAGTTGTTGGAGTTCGACGACGGAGGGTCGCGATGGATGGAGTTCATCTCGACAGTGAGGTATGGGCTGGGTTATCTTCTCTAATTTAATTCATATTTTATACGTGTTGTAGAGATAGAAAAATAAAATAAAACAGTAAGGTTTAAAATAATAATAGAATAAAATGAATATACACATATACCTATCTTTATTTACTAGTTGATTTTAAAATAATGGAGATTAATTTGATTAATTAACCTGTTAAATTATTTTAAAGATTTTGTAGAAAGGAATTTGTTTAAAATCGAACATTAGTTTAAAATAAATCATTGGTTAATTTAAAATATTAAATAGAAATTTAATTTGTTCAACAAATTAAAATATTAATAAAAATCATATAATTGTATGCAAGGTCAAAACCGTGAAATCAACCCGGAACGGAAAAGTGGATCGCAAATATAAAGAAAAGGTGAGATCTTCTCATTCAAATTTAATTATTGAAAATTTCAGTTATTGATTGATGATTGAATTATGATAGTTAAATTTAAATTGTTGATTGTGTTCTTGGATGATAGTTGTTATTATTTGTTTTGAAATAGACCCTATGCGCCGCATAATAGCGGAGGTTATTATATTTAAACCCATATACCGCGATTTTCCACCTTGAAGTGGAATTGGTATCATATATGTATTTGGAGTTGATTTCCCGCATTATATAGCGAATGAGACCCTATTCCACCGCATAGTAGCGGATGATATTTTTATAAATCCCATATACCGCGATATTCCACCTCGAAGTGGAATTGGTATTTAATTGCTGTGCTAACGTCTGTGAATGCAGGGAAACAAGTTGGAGGGATCCAACTGGATTCCTCAAACAATTGAATTTGTTTCATTTGTTATGTGTCAAATTATTTATAATCTCTATGTGATTATATTGTAATTGGAACCATTGTAGGCTAAAATTTAGCCGAATATATTTTTGGTGTCGTAAGATACCAGAAATAAATAAAATAGGATTTTTGAATTTAAGTAGAAAAATCTATAGTGAAATACTATTGAATAAATTCTAAAATAGGGAGAAAGATTTTTATAAATGGGTTTTGACTAATATTAGTTGGTAGTCGAAGAATTTATTTAAAATATGGATTTTAAATAGTTTGGAAAAAAATAATAAAGGGATTTATTTTAAAAGATGATAAATTTGGGAAATCCATTTGGAAATTGATTTGGGTGTTTCAAATAAATTTGAAAATCAATGTGAAAATTGATTTGGTGTTGAAAGTGAATATTTGGGAATCGATTTGAAAAATCGTATATCAATGGATATTAGGAAATTTGAATTCATAATGGGAATTTGTAAAGGAAAGGAAATTTTGTTTTAAAAATAAACATTGAGTTATTTTTAAAAGTGTGAAAAGGAATTTACGGATTTGGAACGTAAATTTAAAGTAAATCCAGAAGGATTTATAAATTGATTTGAATGAACCATTTTAGAATGGAAGGTGTACTTTCCCTGGAAAGCCGAGAATGTTTTTTCAATATAGTTTATAAATATAGATTGAAGTTGTAAAGATGGTTTTAAAGATAGAATGTGTGGAAAAATTTATTTACTTGGGTTATTTTGAAAATCTTAAAGTAAAGATTTATTTAATTAATTATAGAAGTGATTATTTAAAGATTTAATTGATATTTGTTTTAGAAAATGGTTATTTAAATAGTTGTACCCGATCTACTAACTTTATTTTAAAGTTAACTTGGACTTGAAGTTTTATATGAGATATTGGTATAATATTTTCATAACTAATATTTAAATAAATGCTTTAAAACAGTTTTATCTAAATGCTTCCAAGTATATATTTTGGATAAGTGATTTGAATTATTTGAAGTATTTTAACTCGGCAGACTTTCAGTGGAATTAAATAATATCGGGAATGTTATTCCGCGAGTGAAAAGTGATTTGAAATTTGTTTTCAAATGGTTGAAGTGTGAAAATATATCTTGCGAAGATATTTTGAAAATAAATAATTTGGAAAATTATTTGAAATCCAGTAATTGTTGTGAATGTTAATTGATAGTTAAATAACCGACTATCAATATTTGCCTTTAAATAGCATTTGAATTTCGATGCGACCGGGGGTCGGATTCCAAGTGGATATCCGAAAACCGCATCGAACCTTTATGATTGTGATGAATCTTTTATTTAAAATATCAAAGTGAAAATTGTTGTGATTTGTTGAAATCTGAATGAACACTTATTTTTAAAAATAAGCGCTCGTTATTCGGATTAGCCAGGAGAGGACCTTTGTGTCATATAACTCATTCCGAATAATGATACGATGAAACGAGATTGCATTTCAAGACCGGTGGTGAAGACCGGGTATTTGCATGAATGATAGGATGACCTATCGATTGTCTCTGCACTGAGTAGCTACAATATAGAGATTCCCTAAGTGATGGGAAATCCGATCGGGATTGTGAATACCCGGATTGCAAGGACTTCTTCGGAAGTGCCCTCAGTTCTGTTCGAACCCGGAACAGACTTGTATGGATGTGTGTCTGACGTTACAAATTGAGATGTAAAGCTGGTTTCTATCAAATACATTTCTGTTGGTGGCGGAGAATTTATTCTCTTAGCTTAACACCCTTCTCTGAGACGTACGAGTTCAGAGGTTATGTAGTTGATGGTTACTAGTGATGCATTCCCAATTTGGTATTGTGGCATACGAAGTGCTGGTGATCATTTGTTGATCGAAGCATAGCTTTGCGAAAAAGTGTAGCTTTGTGGATGAGACTTCGTTGAGCCTCACAACCCGAAAATGGTTGCGGCAAGGTTTTTAGGGGCGCGCCCCTAGGGTATGTCAATTTTCTTCTGGATAAAGGGTGGTATCATGGTATGGAGCCCGGATACTTAACTCATGTGGACACTGTAAATTTATTACTGTGTGATGTTGCTTTGTGGTTGAGGATCCTCGGATAAAGGTCGGTATTGACCGGGGATGGCATACTTGTGTGTTAGTTACCTATGTTATAGCTTGGTTAAAGCGTGAGGTAACGTCCGCCTTGTTGGCACAGATCCGGTTAGGTTCTCGAGGTGTCCTTCCAGTGGCGTACCCATTTTGGTGCAGGAAGTTCCTTTGCCAGACCATTTGCTGGAAATCCAAAGAAACAATACGCGCCCTGTACGATTTTAGTTGTATAACCTGCCATGGAATATGGCGGTAACCAGCTATTGAACATGGTAGCTATAGTAGGCATACGACGAAATGTTGTATGCTGGCAAAGATTTATATTATACTTTCGAAATGTTTTCTACACTATGCAATAAAAATAATATCCAAAGGTTTTCGCGTATCAAGCATTTTTTACTGTCATAAGGAGAAATCTCCTCTAAGCGTGCGTCTGCATTGTGTGTATGGCGGGAGGCCTTATGGCAGTTTCATTTTCGAAAGCATAGCAGATTTCTTTTATTTTCTTTGTGAAAATAACTTTTTTTAAGATCTCACACCAGTCCCACGACTGACCTGGAGTTTATTCCCTTTCTAAACTCTGGGTGCCCACCAATTTCCATACGGGCAGTCTAGAGTCAGATTATCAGGTTATTCTGGAATTCAGGAGTTGCTGTGGAGATCAGAAGCAAGCTGGATGGTGAAGCGTATCACTAGTATATGTTATATTTTCTTCCGCTGTTTGTTGTTGTAACACTTTGATAATGTAATGTGATGTAATGTAATAACAGATATGATTCTTTGTTTTAAAGATTATTCATTTATATATTATATGTTGTGCCGCTGCGAAATGTGAGATTCTGTTATTATTTCTATTTCTTCTTCTACCTTCTTCTTCTTAAACCCTAATGGTTCGGTTTTCTGGCGTTCAATGGTTCGGCAGTTGATACAGTGAACGTATTAATGTCGACTTTCGAAAGTCGAAAAATCGGGTCTTTACAAAGTCTATTTATAAATATACATATATAACAATACATTAACTTGAAAATAACAATTCCAATTTCTTAGGAATCTATTTATATTTATATATAAAATGACAATATATTATTATTATTATTTAAAATAACAATCTACCGATTTTAGATAATTTATAAAAGAGATTATAAATTATTCCTATTACTTAAATGAATTAATGTTTCATATGTTAATTGTATTTTAAACCTTTATATATATTTTCAAGCAATATTTTAAAATAAAATAAAATAAAACTTTTATGTTAATCTTATTTAAATTTTAAGCTTAAGCTAGGATATATTTTAAACAATTAAATATTTATCAAATATTACAAAACCATATAGTTATTTATTTAAATAGTCTTTGAAAAAGTTTTATATTAAATTAAATCATAATTTTCCAAATTACCAAAATATATTAGAATTTGAAAACATAATTTCATTTGTTAAATTCAAACCAAAACTTATCTATTTACAATATATACAATTATATATACAATATAAATAGAAAACATTTTATTAGCTCTAAAAATATTCACCAATTAAATATTTATAAAAAGAAGATTATTCAATTAATCCAAATTTAATTAACCAATATTATAAAATCAATTTAAACTTTAATGCAGACTATTAAATTGATATTGTCCAAAATTTTGGGTCATCACATATATAGAATATTTGACTTTTATTTGCCAAAATCTTAACCTTTCTCTCCCCCTTTTGTTATCATCAAAAGAGTAATAGTGTTATAAAAATGGTGATAAAGTGATAGACATTAATACAACATTAATTCCTAGTCGAGTATACGTATTAAATTTCAATAAAATATCAAACAAAAATCATAAATACTCTGTTTGGCTCACATTCCACTTTAGAATGATAGAATAATGTCATTATATAAAACTACATATTTATGTCTATTTGTGGTATATTTATATTAGGAATTTGAATATCTACTAACCATGCATAAACGTTAGGACTTTTAAATGAAATTAGTAGTATTCCCATTTTTATTAAAAAATGAATTCTAGTATCTTCTAACCATGCATAACCGTGAGGACTTTTAAATGGGATTAGAATCAACTTGTCTATTAAATCAATCAATTTTGGTATACGTTCCATACATGCAAAACCATGAGGACTTTTAAATGAGCATGGAAGCACATAATCAAAAATCCCAAGTAATTCATCCATGCATAACCGTGAGGACTTTTAAATGAGCATGAATACTTTGAATCTTTTTGTTTGTTAAAAAAATAATGAAATGAAAAACGAATGATTTCCCTTTCAAAATATCACATATTGACATACTATATTGGATATTGATGAGTGATAGTCGATAGAAGTATGATAGAATTAGAAATGATCATGGAAGTTTTACCAATAAAAAGTTTTTATAACTCTTGTTTAAATTTCTAAAGAAATTAAGTATGCTGTCTCAAGTTATAATATATGATCAATATCAACACTCGTCACTTATTTTAATCACTATTTATCTTTTTGATAATCAGTAGGGAGTCAGATTAGTCAATGTAGTTATTCAAAATCAAATCCAAAAGTAATTATAAAATCAAATTTTCCAAAATGACAAATCTGAAACAAGGTCAACAAAACGGGTTTTATAAAAGAAAAAATGTCTACAATTTGAAAATTATTTGAAATGAAAAATATGCAAAAAAATTCTTTGAAAAAAAAGTGATGCGGCTAATGAATGTCTCCACATAAATCACATTCCATTAGTAATTTTTCTATCAATAAAATTACCAGTGTTATCTGCATCTGAATTTTCTAGTTGACTCAAAATTATCATTAGTTGGATTTCATAGACCATACCATGAGGTGTGCAACAAAATATCTTAAAATCATGCTTAACAGCTTTTAAATAAAATTCTTTTGGATTTGAATTGAAGCTATGTAAATAAAACAAAACCGTGAATATAGTGTCTGCCGTAAAATAACCAAATGTATTATCAACCAATAAAACACTATTATTAATCCAAACTGATATATATGAAGTAGTTCAAAGAATCTAGAGATATTTATAGTGTTCTTGGCATAAGAATATAACTGGCCAACAATTTTGAATAAGTCATAATCAAAATTAGCATTCATTTCTATATCAATAACTAGCTGAATTAAATTCAATTCATGGTGCAGATTATCACATTTAATGATTGTTCAAAATAAACCGTTATCTTTTTTACCTTTATGATAATTTTTCATTGTTTCCCATTGTGATTCTACCATACTAGGCTAAGGAACTTTGATTTGTCGCCCAATGTGTTTCTTAATAGCCAGAATCTAGATAACACTGTCGTTGTTTCGTAGTCTGCCACTACACCTACAGGAGAGAATATTTTTGTGACCTATTTGTTTTTATAGGTTCATGGTTGTTAGTGACGATTGATTTTGAAAAATAATTTTGTGGAGACCCAAAACTATTTATATATGTTCCTTTCGGCCTCCAGATTTGTTTAACTTTGAGAGATTTTATATTTCTGCCTTTTGGAATCCAAATTGGAATTGTTTTCATGTGTTTGGTCTATACCAACAAATATTTTGATTGTATCCAATTTTTCCACATATCGTGCACTTTAAATCGACTTGATTAATTACATTTCTAGCACGTTCAGATTGATCACACCCAAGTCCTTGTCTAATAATATTAGTTTGTTTCCCTAATAGCATATTCAACGATCTTTCCCCTTTGGAAAATTTTCCTAAGGTTGTAGACAATTGTTGGACTTGCGTTTTGAGAGACTCATTTTCGTTCAATAAATGAGTGCACCTTTTAATAAAATTTCTCTCCTAGTATTTTCGTTTTCTTTCAAAATCATAATTTTATTTTCAAATGATTTATTTTTGATTTTTGATTTTTTAATATCATCGTCGAATGTTAGACACTTATCACACTTAGGGCTCTTAGTTTGATAGTTTTTAACCAATTGAATAAGCTGTTTATTTGATTCTATCAAACTATCTCTTTGTGATTCAATTTTGGGATATTTTTCCCTATGTCTTTCAAAACAGCCATTTACTTCATAGAAATATATAAGTAGTCTAAGTAAGAAAGTTTTGGTACCTTGTTTGGCTCATCATCGTCGCTATCAATTACATCACCTTGTGGGCACAGATTTACTCGTTCACTCTCACTGCTAGTGCTTTTACAATTATCACTTTTATTCCACATGGCTGCAAAACTTCTCCTTCTTGAAATCTTTTCTTGGCCGTGTTGAAGTCGAGGACCATTGTGATTGATGTGTCCGGGTTTGTTGCACTTGTGACGGATGATCTTCTGTTCTTCTAGGTTGTCTGGTGCTTTGATTATTCTGCTTTTCAATTGTTGATTTAGAGCTGGATTTCTATATTTACGGTTCCACTTTTTGAATCTCTTCCTTAGTAATGCCAGCTCAGCTGCTCCATCATCATTATCATCACTACTTCCTTTTACCAATCGTGTTAAGCACGTTTCTTTAATTTCTGATTTGATTATGGGAGATCTTTCACGGTTGTTGACTTTTGCACCATATATTGCATCAAAAGTATTCCAAATTTCCTATGCACATTCACAATAAGAAATAAAGTTAAAATTATCTTGATTAATATGAGAATATAATATATGCATAGCAAGAGCATTAATTGAAGTAATTTTCTCATCTTTTATATAACACCCATTTTCAATAATATTCCAACATTTAAAAATAACAGATTTTAAATAAAATTCCATTTTTAGTTTCCATTTCAAAAAATTTGTTCCATCAAAAACAGGAGGAATAATATTCAACCGACCCTCATCAAAAGCATTATTAAAAGAAGTCATTTTAAAAAATTCAAATTTTTAAAACAAAATTGGTTTTTGAAAAATCAAATTTTAAAACAAAAATGGCTTTTGAACCTGGCTTTGATACCACTTGTAGGATCTATTTCGCCTTATAGGAGGGGTGAATAGGGTGGTATTATTAATTACAAAAATTATTGCGGAAGTTTATATAAAATAATTTCAGCACATATCACAGCTAAATAATAGCAGCATAGATAATAGCAGAATATAAAAGTAGAAAAACAGAGCACATAAATTTACCCAGCTTCGGCAAAACCCTGACTACGTGCTGCCCTAAGGTTTCTACTAGAAATTAAGCAGTCATAAGCTTACACACGTAAACTCGCGACACCTACTATCGACTAACCTTAACTCTATGCTCAAAACTCTGCCACAACTCAGCCACTGAGTTGTGAATTCTCGAACTACACCACCGTAGTTCGTCCCCTAGACTTCATATATGCATGAAAATAAATATTCATGTGAGCCTAGATGCAAATAGAAAAATATTTAACTTTTATTTGCCAAAATTATATTCTAGCATATTCAACATGCTCCAGCTTATTTTGTTGACCTTATGAATCGAGTTTCTAAAGACTTCCTCGATTGATTTGTTCTTACTTTTATTGATGATATTCTTATTTATTCTAAAACCAAGGAAGAGCATAAAAAACATCTTCGAATTGTGCTGGAAACTCTTATAAGCAATCAATTGTAAGCAAAATTTTCTAAGTGCCATTTTTGGCAATCTCCTGTGAAATTTTTAGGACATTATTTCTGAATCCGTAACTTTCGTATATTCTTCAAAGATTGAGGCGACTCAAAACTGGAAGAGACCGAAAGGTGTAATGGAAATTCGTAGCTTACTTGGATTGGCAGGCTATTATCGCCGGTTCATAAAAGACTTTTCTAAAATTTCCGTACCTCTTGCAAGTTTGACAAAGAAAAGAGTTAAGTACATTTGGTCAGACAAATGTGAAGTTGCTTTTCAGAAATTAAAAGAACTCCTTTTCGATGCTCCTATTCTTATGATTCCCGAAGGGAACCAAGACTTGATTATTTATACCAATGCTAGTCGTATCGGTTTGGGGCCGTTCTCATGCAAAGGGAAGGTGTTATTGCTTATGCTTCTAGATAATTAAAGCATGCCGAGACTAGATATGCCACTCATGACTTAGAGCTCGTGGCCATTGTTTTTGCCCATAGAATTTGGCATCATTATCTTTTGGGAGAGAAATTTTTTCTCTACACTGATCATAAATCTTTGAAGTATTTTTTCTATCAAATGGAACTTAACTTGCGTCAACAACATTGGATTGAATTCCTAGCATCATATGATCTTGAATTCTTTATACTCCCGGAAAGTGGAATCGCGTTGCCGATGCACCTAGTCGTAAGCAACAAGCGGTTGTTACCATGATGATATCTGAATGGAATGATCTTGAGACTTTGTCCACTTATGAGATTCGAGATCGTGAATCTAATTCATGTTCATCTCTTGTTTTATGTAGCCTTGAGGCTCATCCTTCTCTTTTAGACCGCATCCTTGAAGCTCAAGAGCATGATCCCGAATTGGCTAATCTTAACCAAAGTTACAAGGGTAGAAATATTGAAGGTTTGAAAGACTTTGAAATCAATGCTCGTGGAGGCATTCGAAATTTAGTAGACTTATTATGCCAAATATTAGTGATCTTCATAAAGACAGCTTAGAAGATTCTCATCATTCTAAATTTACCATTCATCTCGGTAGTAGTAAAATGTATACGGACATGAAACGACTTTATTTTTGGGATGGAATGAAATCTAGTATTGCTAACTTTATTAAGTGATGCATGGATTGCCAACTCATAAAGGCCGAGTATCAAAGGCTTGGTGGGTTATGCAACCTTTGGACATTCCCGTTTGGAATTGTGATCAAGTTTCCATGGACTCTATTGACGGTCTTCCCCGCTCTCGTTTGGATCATGATAGTCTATGGATGATTGTAGATAGACTTACCAAATCCACCCATTTTCTTCCCATTTGGTCCAATAGAACCGTACCTCTTTTGGCTAAACTCTATGTTAAAGAAATTGTTAAATTGCATGGAGTTACTACTTCTATTGTTAGTGATCGTGATATTATTTACTAGTGATTCTTTGGGAACGAAGCTTAATTTTAGCACCGCTTATCATCCTCAGTCTGATGGATAAACGGAGCGAGTGAATCAAACTCTTGAAGATCTCCTTCGTGCATGTGTTCTGGATTTTGGTAGAAGTAGGGAAAATCATATTTCCCTTGTTAAATTTTCCTACAATAACAGTTTCCAATCTAGTATTGGTATAGCATCTTTCGAGGCACTCTACGGAAGGCCATGCCGATCTCTTTCTTATTGGCTTGAAGCCGGTAAGAAGCTAGTTTTAGGTCCAGATTTCACTCATGATGCCACAGAAAAGATTGACCTTATTCGTCATAGGATAAGAGAAGCTCAAAGTAGACAAAAATCTTATGCCGATAATCAAAGGAGTATGGAATTTTCTATGGGATATTTGGTATTCATTCGTGTTTCACCTATGAAGGGTGTTGTGTGTTTCTGCCGATCGAGAAAGTTTGCACCTCGATATATTGGCCCATTTCCCATCACCGAATGCATTGGTTCCTGACTTATCGTCTTTCATTACTGGCTTAATTTTCCCATATTTATGATGTATTTCACGTCTCTTAACTATGGAAATGCCTTAGGGATTACGACTCTATTCTTGAGCCTGGTGTTATTAAAGAAATTTAGGTCTCACCTAATTTGACTTATGAGTAACATCCTATTTGTATCATTGCTACGGAGGTTAAACGCCTTCGTAATAAAGATGTTCCGCTTGTGAATGTTCAATGTTCGCAAATCCTAAGGATTTTTCTTGGGAATCCAGAGAATTCATCGAGCGAACACATTCGGATTTACTCTCTCATGCTCCTTAAGGTGAACTTCTCAGTTTAATTTTTTCTTTTGTGTTATTACGCCTTAGAGTTGTTGTTACTCTTTATTTTCTTCTTCAAATATTGCGAGGACGCAATTTCTTTAAGGACGAGAGTCTGTAATAACCCGCATATTTTACGATTATATATTTAAATATAGCATCGTTATTTTTATAGGACATTCGTCCTCAAGGGGGGACTGTACCCCATATTTTTATGGGTTAGTGAACCATGCGATAGCGTCCAGTTTGTGATACACGTGTTGGTGAGTTTTCATCCTCTAGTTTGTGATAGGCCTCCCCTCGTTTTGTGATTTCCGGATCTTTAACTGATGATTTCTAGAATTTGTGTTTCACCAATATCTTTGATTTGCATTAATAAGCTTTATCAATATTTGTGACTTGGGGAAAAAAATAAAGAATATGACATTCTTTTTGGGTATTTGAGAAAACTTGAGATATTGTATGATTTTTATTGTTATCATATATTTTTATCGTATCTCTTATTTTATCTCATCTTACTTGATAATTATAGCCAGAATGATCTGTTTATTATTTTTCTTATTAAATAATACTTGGGTTAGACCGAGGTGTTTCAGGTGCTTCCACTTGACTTCTTAGCAGGGATTAGCTTTTGACTTTTGGCTAACTACTTTAGCTCAGTAGTTTTTGTCTTTCATGTACATGAGATAGGGACTTATTGTTGTACACTTATTTTTTGTGTAGTAATGTACCTACTCTTTTGGCACGTAGTGGATCTTGTATGACCACTACTATGATGTTCACTTCTATGTGTTGTATTCATATCTGTTTCCGCCTAAGTGATATGAATATCTATGATTGATTTTATGTTATGTTTATTTTATATTGTTTTTGAAGGCCACTTAGCCACTGTGTAGTAGATTTAAGTTTGGAATGGATATGTCAGATTTCCTTTTGAAATGAAATGCATGATATTCCATTTGACATATCGATTCTCGCTCACAGTTGGTCACTCCTCAACAACCTTATCTTTCGTACTAATTAATGGCATTGCCCAATAGTGTCCTTGTTAGTGTAAGTATAGAGGTGGAGTGTCACAAACCCAAAGAAAAAAATCACTATAAACTACAGATTGAGAAATATAGTTACAGTAAACCAAAACAACAGTGTAAATTGCATCTGGATTTTTACCAGTAGCTTTTTTTGCTAGAGGTGTGGTTTTTTACTCACCTTATATGTATTTTAGCGAATTAGACTTGCGATCTAGAATACTTTGCCTTGAATTAGTTGTAGAAAACTGAAACTTGAAAAGAGAGAAACATGCAGCAAGAAGAAAACAAGTTACACACAATAATTTCTCAAAACTAGAAATAGATGAATAGATTTTGGTTTTTGAATAGATTACCTATTTTAAAAGCTTTAAATTGGTTAATGTTTACAAAGATTTGGAGAAATTGAAATTTGTGTTTTAGGTTTCAAAGGAGAAATTGGTCTCAGCTTCTTTCTGGTTTCACAACTTTTGAAATTTATAATACGTACTAATTTCTGATAAGAAGATTATGTTCTTCTTTTTTAGGATGGAAAATAGGTTTAGACCCAAAAATAATTAATTAGCCTATAATACTAATTAACGCTAAAGCACTTATATTTTACCCATAACAACATATATTCTCATGTTTTCAATTTATATAAAATCAAACTAACATGTTATATGCTTACAAAAACACTTTATCAACAAATAAAAGATCATTTAGCCATAAAAATTATTTTCCATCATTATAAACTCCATTTTAATTAAATGCACAATTTACACTATAATTTATATAAGCATTATTTTAACAACCAACAAAATTATTTTCTTGTATAATTAAATACAATAAACCTTATAACAACATTTCAACAACTAAAAATTATTTTAGAACAAAATTCCACCTTTTCATTTACAAAATATATCATAATAAATTCAAATACTTCATTTAAAATCACATTTGGCAATAATTTGGAAAGTTATTGCATTATACCAAATCAAAACCATAAAATGCTCATTTTATCACAAACTAATATAATTAAGCTTTTAAAACTTTATTTACAAAAATTTACATTTATTTCAAAATATTAATGTTGAATTAAATTCTTTTATCTCAATTAATTTCCAAATTAACATATTACCGTATATCACCATTTATTACCAACCAAACTGTTATATTTTACCAAAATCTGTTGTTTGTTTAAAATAAACAATTTTAACAAATTTTACATCTCCAAATTATTTTATTTTAATTTAGATTCAACCCAACTCATACTTTAAATCTAATTTCCTCACGTTTTCTCCAAACTAAATGTATTTTCTCCAAAACTTCATATTTAATCATTTTCAATAATCTATCAACCTTTTTCTAAATTTTCCCTAAGTAAATTTCAAAACCCAAATTTTAGATTTTTCTTAGATAATATATTTAAATTATCTATCCTAAATTATATTTATCTCTTGATTAATAAATTATAATATCATCATAATTTATTATTATTACAAGTAATCACAAAACCAAGGTTATTTCAATATATATATATATATATGTATATATATATATTGAAACTTGGTTAATAATTATATTTCCAGAGAAATTGTTCAGGCCCAAAGCCCAAAATTACAAGCTCGGCTGCAAAAACAAAATAAGACGGCTACTTACAAATACACAGACAAATAAGCTGCAACTCGAACATTCCACTTTCTAAACTCTAACTTTCCAAATTATGGCTTTTATGGCGGTTCCCAAACATCTCGTCGTATTCTTGTGCAATCTTCCTTCCACTTCATCTCCTCGAGCACTTGTTTTTCTAGTCCGGTTAGGACAGTAAGCGTCCTTTTTGTTTATTCGACTAACTATTAAACTCGTATCTTTGTTTATTTGGGAGTTGCGTAATTGAACTTCCTGTCTTTTGTTTTTGAATGCCCTGTGGTTCTTTCTCTCCAGTGGTGCGATATGGTAGCTGTGAAGCTAATTTTGAGAATTTATTGCATCAAGTACAAGACGTTGCTCTAGTTGTTCAGGCAAAAGATATCATCTCATCTTTCAGCGAACTAACTTCATTTGAGAGTATACATTTCATTTTTTTGTAAACCCCATACAGTTTTTCTATATGAACAATTGAAAAACAGATGAGCATGACTTTCATTTTATTCATTGCATAAATTGCATGTAGTTTCCTCAATAATCCCGTAACTGTGCAGACAATTTTTAATAAGAAGCCTACCTTGAATGGCTTTATACGTTGTGTGAGCCATCTTAGGATTGAATGATTTGCTCCAAACAATTTTTTACTAGTCTACAGTCTGATGTCTATTCCTCTTCTCTTCCCACACCTTACTGAATAAGAACCGACCTTTATTAGAGTTTTTCATAAACCATGCATCTTCTGTTCTACCATGTATATTGGCATACATTGTATTTCTTCTTTAAAATTCTTTGTAATAAGTTGCTTGTCACATCTCCACCTATCTCTTTCTATAATGCTTGATACACTACAACTAGGATTACCATAATCTGAGAAGCCTTCCCAGCCTACTCTATCAATCAAATTTTGATTATTAAACTAGGGGTTTTTCCAAAGGTCAGTTTTATGGCCATTGGCTATTTTCCTTTCAATGAGAGGCTTTAGGTCTTCTCTGAATTTCAAGATATTTTTCCAAATGACCGTTGCATTGTTATCTGTCGATCTGTCCAAAAATTGTCTTTAAGATACCTTGGTCTCATCCATTTAGGCCATAGATTCTCAGATGTTAAGATATTCCAGGCCATCTTGATTCTATAAAACTTTTTTAGTTCAAAAAGGTCTTTTAATCTAACTCCACCTTCTTTCTTCTGTTTGTACAGGTCTTTACAATTAATTTTATTTAATTTCCCACTCCATATAAAGTCTGTGCAAACTGAGTTAATCTTACCCAATGAGAAATTTGGTATTTGAAAAGTTTGAAGCCAAAATCTAACTTTAGATGTGATCATGGTGTGGACTAACTCAATTCTACCTGCAAATGATAAGAACTTGGGCCTCCAGTCTTGTAATTTCTCTCTAATACTATCTTTAAGTTTGCTACATTCTCTAACTGTAATAGTGTTTGTTGACTGTGGTGTCCCCAAATACTTAACTAGTAACTCCCCTTCAGTGAATCCTATTCTACATAGGAGATTTTGTCTGTCTTTACAAGACTTATTGTAGTAGCATTTTGTTTTCCCCTCATTGAATTTCAAACTACCATATAGATCAAGTAGGTAGAATATTTTTTTAAGTGTATCAACTGCATGCATGGAAGCTTTCATAACAATAGTAAGGTCATTAGCATAAATCAAAAGTGTTACCTATAGTTAAATTTTGTGCATTAGGACTATGTTATTTTGATAACTTGTTATCTCCATTTTAAGGGAAAACCATTCCATTGCAACTGCACAAAGATAAGGGGATAGAGTATCCCCTGTTTTATTCCCCTATTACTTGTTATGTATACCATTGGAATACCATTAATAAGAATATAATAAGTAGGGGTGGAAATACAATACTCTATCAACTTCAGCAGCTTTACTGGGACACCCATAGATTTGTGTATATTTATAATGAATTTTCTGCTCACTTTATCATATGCCTTATGTAAACCTACTTTTAGACATATTTTATCAGCCCCTGGTTTGTTGAAATCTCTAATAAGCTCATGAGCTAAAGGAGAGTTTTCAACTATGAATCTACCTCTAATAAAGGCATTGAGTCTGGGAAATTAAATTTGGTAACACTTTATTTTTAGTATCATGCAAATTATTTTACTAAGAATCTTATAAGAGACATTATAGCATGCAATTGTTCTGTATTCCTCCACCCTCTCTGGTTTTTTAACTTTTTGGATTAGGGAGATGAAAGTATGATTTATTTCTTGTAAAGACTCACCATTATCCAATAATTCCTGATATGCTTGCATCATGAGAATTTTCATGTGTTCCTAGTGCACTTTGAAAACAGATTCACCCATACCGTTTGGACGAGGACTGGAATCTATGTGAATGGACTATATCGCTCTCTACAATTCCCTTTTAGTAATCCAAGCTGTGAGCATGGAGATGCCTTCTTGAGATATCTTCCTTCTACAATGAATAATAGGTAATTCTTGTGGTTCATCTCCATTGTATAGGCCCATAAAATATCATAAAGAATTGTCTTCTATCTCCTTTAAGCTCCTCAAAGCATTCCCTTACTTATTCAAGCAATTCTATAGATTATTATGATGATTTTTTTGAGACATTTTTGTATAGAAGAATTTTGTACATTCATCCCCTTGAGTTAGCCAATTTTCTTTTACTTTTTGTTCGATCTCCGTGGCTTGTTTGCTAAGTTCTTCTTTAAATTTCCCTTGTAAATGATAATATACAGAGTTAAGACTTTCATTCATTGGATCCTTATCATGCTTCTCTTGGATATCCCCCGGTTGATTCTGAATATTGAGAATTAAGTCTTTATTTTTCGATATCTTCCTATTCCACTCCTTTAGTCTATTTTTCATAGTCCTGAGCACCATAATGAACTGATACATGTGGTTCCTATGAGGGGCTAGAATGTTCTCTATGTTTATGGCCTTCCTGTATCCTTCTACTTGATTCCAATGATTGGCATATCTAAATGGTTTACCTTTTTGGCTGCTCTTATTTTTGTTGAATTGAATTAATATGGGACAGTGGTCACTAATGGAGCTAGGTAAGACTGTTGTTTACAAAGTAGGTATTTTTATTAATAAGATCTAAATTGCATAATGCTCTATCTAGTCTAGATGTTATTTTCCTTGCCTCACCACTTTTCTATGTGAATTGCAATCCATTATGGAATGTTTCGAGTAATCCACTGGCTACCACACAATCATTGAACTCCACAGCTTACGACACCTTCAGGGTAACTCCTCCTTACATTTCCCTTGTTTACAACATTGCATTAAAATCCCTCATAACCAACCATGGCATTTTAATTTGTTTAGAATGATTAATTATTTATCGCCACAGCACAGTTCTTTCTGAAGCCATATTTTTAGCATATACGAGTGTAATATATTGCTCCAACCCTCCTATGTTTTTAAATAAAATTGTCAGTTGTTGCCTCCTATATTTTGAAATAAAATTGCCAATTGCTGCTCTTTTATTTCTATTAAGGAACTATTCCATACATTACTATCCCATAAGATAAGAATTCTGTCCTTTGTCGTTCTGTGATGTTGTGCTCAAAGCTCCATTGATTACCTATTTGGTGTTGTGTGATGTTGTGACCATTCTTATTGGTGTTTTCTCTTTCTAAAAGGCCCTTAGGTTGTATATATATGTATATATATGAGTATACATATATGTATATGTTCTTAATTCAAGTTTTACATAATGGACTTTTGTAACAACCTTGGTTTTATGATTACCTATAAACAAATGAAAATAATGATTTTAATTTTGTAATTTGATAATAAAATAAAATTAGGGAAGAAATATTGTTAAAACATGTTTATTTTGAAAAAACAAGGTATTGGAATTGTTACATGAGAAGCAATGTTATTTATGGTTGTATTAAAAAGTAAATCATTGTGAATTTATTTCATATAAAAAGAAATAAAAGAATATACTTCCAAAATATAATTTTGGAATATGTCTATATTAAAAAGAATAAATTCTTAAGCCTATATTATGTTAGTTTTGTGTTATAAGAATAACAAAGGATTTTAATTTGGAAAAGATCAATAATTTTGTTATTATTGCTAAATAGTAATTTTTGTTATTTTAAAGGCATGTTCAAATCTAATTGTTTTAATTATAGGAAATAAACATGTAAAATATTGTTAAAAAATGATTTACAAAGCGTGTAATTATTTTTTTAATCCTTTGTTATGTTAGTATGGACAAAAGATGAATTTAAAGTAATTTTTGGAATTAATTATGTCATTATGTTAAATAAACATAATTAAAAGCATTTAATTAAAAATGATAATTTTTAATAATAATATATTTATATTTTTTGTCCAAATGTATGTTTCATGTTGAAACATTTGTGCCTTGATGTTTAATAACTTTGTATTGATTAAAACATATAAAAATTTGTAAATATAGGCTAATTAGGCCAAAACATATATTAATGGATGTAATTAGAACTAAATAAGGGTGTTTAGGCGATTGGGTTGTGTTGAGAAATTAAAATATACCAATTAGTGCAAATAAGACAGGAATGAATGTACTGACTTCTTTCAGTATGTACAATTTTCCTCTCCATCCTCTTCTTCTTCTTTTCCAGAAATTCCATTTCCCATCTCCCTCTTCAAATTGCAAAATCAAATCAAAATTAAGAGAAAAACTAAAGAATCTTGAGAAATTTTAATAGGTAATCATCTCAAAACCAAAAATATTCCATCATGAATCAAGAATCAAAATCTATTCTTACCGTAACTTTCTTTTTCTGGGTCTTTATATATGTTTTCTTCCTATTCCAGGTTCTAGAGGCCAAAAGTTAAGCTAGAGCTTACCAATTTTGTTGTTACCTTCATCTATCTTTACTGTAGGGTGAGTTTACTCGCATTCTTACTTGAATAGGCAATGCACTTTTGTGAAGTTTTGTATGTACCTGTACTATAAATTTGCTTAAGAAATTCAATATATTCCTGTTTTGAGTTGATTTTCCTTGAGCTTTTTGAATTTTGTAATTTCATGGCCTAAAAATGAAACGGCCATATCTTTTGATCCATGTGTCTGAATTAGGAGATTCTTTTGCTAACTTTAAGCTATGGTAGCGATATTTAACTTTTATGTTTGAGATTTACCACAATTATAGTTATAAAGGGTCGAAATGGCTCTTTAAGCTGCTGCCCCATCAATTTTCAAATTACGTTGAGTTTTGTAATTTCATGTCCTAAAAATGAAACGACGATATCTTCTGATCCGTATATCCGAATTAGGCGATTCATTTTTTGACTTTGAGTTAAGATAATCACCTTTAACTTTTTTTTTTTTGAATTTTACCAGATTTGAGTTTTAAATGGTCAAAATCGCTCTTTAAGCTGCAGCCCTCCCAATTTTCAAACTACTTAGTTCTGTAATTTCATGTCCTGAAAGTGAAACGACCATACCTTTTGATCTATATATCCGAATTAGTTGATTATTTTTCTCAGCTCGAGAAACGGTAAACATTTTTAACTCTTTTGTTTTGATTTTTACTTGATTTTGAGTTTTAAAGGGTCGAAATGGCTCTTTAAGCTGCGGCCTAGTCAATTTTCAAAATACTTAGAGTTTTGTACTTTCCAAGCATGAAAATTAGATTGTCATATCTTTTGATCCGTAAGTTTGAAATAGGTGATTTTTTTAGACTTCAAGCTGTGCTTAGCATCTTCAACTTTAATGTTTTGAGTCATACAAAATTTTGGGCTTTAAAGGGTCGAAATGGCTAATAGTTAGGATTTCTATTGCTAAGTTTTGTGCAGTTTTAATTGTTGTTTCATGAGCATTCTGAATTCAAAAGCTAAGTATTCTTAACATTTTAAGCTATGAATTTATGGTTTTTCATGAGCATTTGTTGTAAAGATTTGGATTGAATCGCTTTTGAATTCGATGTTTTCGTGCACGTGTTTTGTAAACGATCTCTTAAGGAAATTTACGACTAAAAGCTAGTTTTGAATTAATATTTTTCTAAATCAATTTCTATTAGTAATAATATTTTTCCAAAGCATATTTTATGTATTTATAAATATATATATATGTATATATATTTCTCAATAATAAAGAGATTTTGAAAGAAAAGTGTTTCTATAATGTTTCGAAAAATCGTTTTAGAACTAGTTTTCTTAAAGTAAAATATTTTCTTATAATCACATGTTTTAGTACTCTTGGAGAGAACGAGAAAGAGATTTAAAAGATTTAGTAAAATATGTGGTATGAGAACATGCCTTTACTTTTACGATTAATTCCGAACTTGTTCGATTGAGGCCATACACAAGTGAAGTTGGCTAACTCATAATAAACATTTTGAGTGAGAACATGAGGTATGGGAAACATTGTTGTTACTTATTTGGTTATTACCTGGAAGCTTATGATACTTACCATTCGAGGACTTTCGAGTCATGATACAGCCTTAGTGCTATTTAGTTGTAATAAAGGATGGTCAATATGCCATTTCTAGAATACCAGCTTGCACTTTGTATGACTTTTTAGTCATAATAAAGATGGTCACCACGCCATCGCCAGAATGCTAGCTTGGTCCATATACGACTATATTTATAAATTATGGTCACCATGCCATCACAATAATACCATTTGGCTAAATTATAGCCTTTGGTTTATTTGCACATGTAGCGTAGCATAAGCTAGCCATTTGAGTTTGGGCCCCTTTTTATGATGATTTTCTAGAGTTTCTTTGATAGTTTATGGAATTCATGAATTGATATTGTCAACAATCTTATTTAATATGTTTTAAGGCAATTAGCTTTGAAGCTACTTGCAAATTGCATATTGGTGATTACATTTTAAGGAATTTGATGACACTTTTAAGGGTTTTGCCATTTTAGATTTTTGAGTTTGCATTGAATTGTTTTCACCAAAATTTTATAGAAAGCGTCAATCGTTAGCTTATGCTTTGATAGTTGGAGTTTGGTGAATACTCTTATGCAATGATCCAATTTCTTTTAAGGACTTCCTTAATTGGGTTTTTATGGCTCAAACATTTACCACTTCCATGTATGATATCAAATACCATGCTTTTACCTGCCACTATGGGCTTATTGATTACACTTGAGTTTTACTTCCTCATATATGCACAAACCCCTCTATTCAAGCCAGACTCACCTGGTTATTATTATAAATAATACTCAGGTCAGACTGAGTCATTTCAAGTTAGGCTTTTGGATGCTTTGGATCTCATCTGGTTAGATTATGCTTTTGGAAGTTCACTGTAGAGTGTACTCAGTGTACATGTATATTAGTAGCCTTTTGTTTTCGAGCTAGACTCCTTCATATATATTCTTTTGTGGTTATGTTTTATATATTTGGTTCATAAGAGCCACAAACTTATGTAACGCTTGACATGTTTCCACTGTCTGTATACATATATGTACATTTTCTGTGATCTGTGAACTATTATGTTACTATATATTGTTTTGAATCGATCCTTAGCCACCGTAATTTCTGTGTTAAGCCAAATTGAGTATGTCGGTTCTCGAAGAAAGAAGAAAAATCCAAACATCGAATCGACATATTTGATACACACTTCAGACAAAATTCATGGATGGCTGCCCTAGCTAGCCTTATTCTCTACACTGGCAGACAGTATTACATAGTAATTCTCTTTGTTAGTATGGGTCTCGAAGTGGGCCATCACAGTTTGGCATCAGAGCTGAGTTCATAATAGAAGCATAATAAGACATGTGTTCCAGCACATCCTATGGATATGTGTCTGTTATCCTTAAGCTCTTTCCAATTAACCTCTTGTGTCTTTTGGGGATAGAAAATGGGTTTTAGGAATACATCTAGTAATGTGCCTTTTAAATTTTGTAGTATCCATGCATTGAATGCTATTATTAATTTTTATACCCTATGAATAATCTTTATCTTATCTTATTCTTTTCAACATTGTAATGGTTGGAAGAGGCAGTGGGAGCTGTGCTGACATAGAGCGGTCCAGTAGCCCTCGTCCGGGTGGAGTTTATATATCTATCGATTAGTTTATGGAGTTATTCCATAGCATTCCACCTCTAGTTCCCACTCATGCATCTTTTCCTTGTAAATCTACCTTTGCTCGCATGTGCAACGACTTTTCGCACCTTGGACGCAAGCCTTTCAAGGGATCGGAAAGTGTATTGGAAGTTCAGGCATGGCTGCCCACTATGAGCGCATAGCTTCCTGCATGGATTTATCTGACCACTATCGCATTGCCAAAGCATCTAGTATGTTGCAAGAATGGGCTCTGGATTGGTATAAGATTCTGATTGTGAAAGTTGATGAGTCGACTCTGTCTTGGGATCAATTCAAGGAAAATTTTGAGCTTAAGTTTATTCCTGAATCAAAGAAAGCCCTCCTCGCCAACGTTTCCTTATGTTGAAGCAAGGAAAATATTCCATTTCTGACTATGTATCTTCATTTGAAGCTTTATCTAAATACGATGTCGAGCACATCAAAACACTGTTCAGAAAGAATAAGAAATTTGTTTATGGTTTGAAGAAATATCTGAGGAAGGCCTTAATACTTCAGCTTAAGGTCACATTTGAGGAGCTTGTTGACACGGCGGTTCGTCTCAAAGCCGTCGAGAAAGACTAAGACAGTAGTGATGAGATTGAGGTTAAAAATAATCCTAATAAGAAGAAATTACCTTTCTAGAAATCCAAATCCTTTCAGTGGAAAAAGAAGTTCAAAAAGCAAGGTAGTTCTGGTTCTCGTCCTAGTGTAACACCTTCCAATTCAAAGTCCCGTTACAAATGTGGTTCTAGTGATCATTTCGTAAAAAGTTGTCTGAAACCTTGTGTTTGTAGTTATTGCAAGAAGGAAGGCCATTGGGTTTCTTCATGACACAAAGCAACCAAAGGTCTTGCTACATGAAAGCTTAATGTAATTGATGCTTTTGGTGGATCTTCTCAGCCCAGAGGTACATTCTCTTCTATCCTTAAAGGTTCCATCTTATTTCATGGTCGATCTATTCAAGTTCTATTTGATATAGGTGCATCACACTGGTTTGTATCGAAGGAACTTGTTGATGCTATTCATTGGATGTAACTTGCCTTATGACTTCTTTAAGGATTGTAAATCCTATTAGAGGGTCTACAACCCTTAGTGTTCTTTGTGAAAATGTTGATATTGTTCTTTGTGATTATTCCTTCCATGCGAATCTGCATGTCATCCATTATCTTGGCATTGATATGATTTTGGGGATGAATTGGCTTGTTGGATATGAAGCTCGAATCCTGTGCCCTAAAAGAATCAAATACCTCAAGCATCCCTATTCTGACAAGCAGTTATCTATTATTCTTAGAGATGTTGATTATGATTCGAAAGCTTCACTATTTTATCATGTATCTCAAAAAGTGATGACATATCTGGGATTCCAATCGTATGCGAGTTCCCTAATGTCTTTGGGCCTGTTTTGAGTTTTCCACCCAAGCGGACAATTGAGTTATGCATTGATCTTATTCCAGATGCTTATCCTGTCAGTCATCCTCCCACGAGGATGTCTGCAAAGGATAATAAAGAGCTCAAGAAGTAGTTATTGGAACTATAAGCAAAACATTTTATTCAATCCAGTTCATCTCCTTGGGGCACTGCCATTGTGTATGCTAAAATGTCTGATGGTACTCTTAGGCTTTCTGTCGACTATCGCAAGCTCAACGAGTCCAATATCAAGGACAAGTATCCATTTCCTAGGATCGACGACATGTTCGATCAATTATGCGGCACCAAAGTTTTTTCTCGGCTCGATCTTGCAATTGGTTTTCACCAGTTATGAGTTATGGAGGATAGCATACCTCTTACCGCATTCTACAACGGTTATGGATCTTATGAGTGACTCACGATTCCGTTTAGCTTAACGAACGCTCTTTCATACTTTGTCGATCTCATGAATCGATTATTCCCGTAATATCTCGATAAGTTCATCTTGGTTTTCATCGATGACGTCCTTGTTTATTCCAAATCCAAAGTGGAGTATTCACAGAACTTGAGAATTGTTTTAAGCACTCTTCTGCAAAATCAGCTTATGGAAAAATTCTCCAAGTGCCATTTTAGGGAGAAGAAGGTGAAGTTTCTCAACCAAATTGTTTCTACTGATAGTATCTCTATCGATCCTTTGAAGTTCGAAGCTATTCGAAATTGGAAAAGGTCGAATAATGTTTTTGCGATTTGTAGCTTTCTTGGATTGGTGGGTTATTACCATTAGTTCATTAAAGATTTTCCTATATTGTCTTACCCCTTACTAGCCTCACGAGAAAGGGAGTTCGCTTTATATGGTCTAACAAATATGAATCTTCTTTTCAAAAATTTAAGGAACTCCTTACTCATGCTCCTATCTTAGTGGTTCCTGAAGGGAACCAAGACCTTGTTGTCGACACTGATGCTAATAGGTTGGTCTTGGTGTTGTCCTTATGCAGAGAGATCAGGTGGTTGCCTATGCTTTTAGGCGGTTGAGGCTGAATGAGATTTGGTACGCTACCCATGATTTGGAGCTAGTCACCATAGTCTTTGCTTTAAATATTTAGAAACATTATTTATTTGGTGATCGGTTTGTTCTTTTCATAGAGCACAAATCCAAGAAGTATTTATTCACTCAAAAATAGCTTAATATGCGGCAACAGTGTTGGCTCCAGTTCCGTGCTTTCTATGACTTTGATATTCAATATACTCTTGGGAAGGGGATCCGAGTTGAGACGCATTGAGTCATAAGCAGCAAGTTGTCGTTTCCATGATGTTATCTGAGTGGAAGATGTTAGAAGTCTTTTCTTTTGGTGATATCCATGATCATGCTTTAGATTCTGATTCTCCTATTCTACTATCAGCATGGAATCTCGTCCTAGTATCTTGGATCATATTACCAATGCTCAGAGGCAAGCAACAGATCTTTTTCATCGTATTCAGCTTTGTAAACTGGAATCCCATGACATGGTGAGGGTTTCGATGTTGATGCTCATGGTTGTGTTCCGAGGAAGGGATGATTGATTGTGCCTAATTGTGCTTATCTTAGAAGGGACATTCTCGAAGAGTGTCACCGTTCTAAGTATACTATACACCTCGGTAGTAGTAAGATGTATGCTGATATGAAACGCTTATACTATTGGGAAGGTATGAAGCGAGATGTGGCAAGTTATGTGAGCAATTGCATGACCTATCAACTCATTAAAGAAGAGCATCAGCGTCTGAGTGGTCTCTTGAAACCTCTTGAAGTCTCGTTGTGGAAATGGGATCAGGTCTCGATGGTCTTCATTGAAGGTCTACCTCGTTCGAGGTCTGGCCATAGTAGTGTATGAGTGATTGTTGATTGTTTAACAAAATCAGCCCACTTTATTCCTATTAAGTCTAATCGGACTGCTTCTCAGCTAGCCAAGCTCTATATTACGGAAGTCATGAGACTTCATGGTGTTCCTAGCTCTATTGTATGTGTCAAAGATCCGCCTAGCAGAGTCTCTAAAAAGCTTTAGGTACAAAGCTTAACTTCAGCACAGCCTATCATCCACAGTCTGATGGTTAGACTGAGCAGGTGAACCGTATTCTAGAAGACCTCATTCGTGCTTGGATCCTTAATTTTGGTGGTAATTGGAAAGACCACCTACCTCTTGTTGAGTTCGCCTATCACAATAGCTACTGGCCTAGTATCGGTATAGCCCCATTTGAAGCCTTATATGGAAGGCCACGTCGATCACCATCCTATCAGTTAGACTCCACGAAGAAGTTGATTTTAGGCCCCGATTCTATTAGCGAAGCGTCTGAGAAGTTAGACCATATCAGACAGAGAAAGAAACAAGCTTAGAGCAGACAGAAATCCTATATGGACAACTATAGGAAGCCATTAGAATTCTCCGTTAGGGATCCAGTCTTCATTTGTGCTTCTCCTTTGAAGGGCTAATGCATTTAAGTCGGACTAGGAAGTTAGCTCTTAGATATATAGTACCATTCCCAATTACTGAGCGCTTTGGCCCAGTTGCTTATCGTGTATCACTTCCAGCTCAGTTTCCAAGCATTCATGCCATATTTCATGTATCCCAGCTTCGGAAATGTCTTCGCGACTCAGATTCATTCTTAGACCCTCATGTTTTAGAAGAGCTTGAGATCTCACACGACTTGACTATTGTGCAAAACCATATTTGAGTGCTTGCTTCGGAAGTTAATAGCCTTTGAAACAAAGATTTTTCCCTTGTGATGATTCAACGGTCTGCTTACCCCAAGTATTGTACTTGGAAACTAGAGAATTTATCGAGCAGACATATCCTGATTTCCTCTTCACAGCTGTTTGAGGGTGAGTTATCATGACTCAAGATAATCTATTTCCTATATCTGATTTCATTTTAGAAATGAAATAAATGTGTTGTAAACGACTCTTCTCTACAAATTGCAAGGATGCAATTTTTATAAGGGTGAAGTCTGTAACAACCCTGGTTTTGTGATTACCTATAAATAAATCAAAACAAAGATTTTAATTTTCTAATTTCATAAGAAATATAGTTAGAACTTGTTTATTTTTAACAAACAAGGTATTGCAATTGTTACAGAAGAAGTATGTTATTTCTGGTAGTATTAAAAAGTTAATCAGTGTAAATTTCTTTTAAATAAAAATAAATAAAAGAATATATTTCCAAGATATAATTTTGGAATATGTTTACATTAAAAAGAATAAAGTCTTAAACCTATATTATGTTAGTTTTATGTTAAAAGAATAATAAAAGATTTTAATTTGGAAAAGAGAAATAATTTTGTTAATAATTGCTAAATAGTGATTATTGTAATTTTAAAGGCATGTTTAAATACAATTATTTTAATAATGGGATGTAAACATGTAAAATATTATTAAAAATTGATTTATAAAGTGTGTAATTAATTCTATAATCCTTTATTATGTTAATATGGACAAAAAGATGAATTTTAAGTAATTTTTGGAATTAAATATGTCATTTTATTAAATACAACATAATTAAAAGCATTTAATTAAAGACGATAATTTTTAGTAATAATATATTTGTATTTTTGTCCGAATGTATGTTTCATGCTGAAACATTTGTGTTTCATGTTTAATAACTTTGTACTGATTAAAACATACAAAAATTTGTAAATAAATAGACTAATTATGCTAAAACATATATTAATTGATGTAATTGGAATTATATCGGGGTGTTTAGGCAATTGGATAGGGTTGAGAAACTAAATCCATACCCATTAGTGCAAATAAGAGAGGAATGAATATACTGACTTCTTTTAGTACATACATTATTACTCTCCATCCTCTTCTTCTTCTTTTCCAAAAACTCCATTTCCCCTTTCCCTCTTCAAATTGCAAAATCAAATGCCAAATCAAATCAAAATTAAGAGAAAAATTAGAATCTTGAGAGATTTTAACAGGTAATCATCTCAAAACCTAAAACATTTCATCATCAATCAAGAATCAAAATCTATTCTTACTGTACCTTTCTTTTTTGGGGTTAGCATTTATGTTTTCTTCCTATTCCAGGTTCTAGAGGCCAAAAGTGAAGCTTGAGCTTACCAATTTCGCTGTAACGATCATCTATTTTTTTTGTAAGGTGAGTCTACTCACATTCTTGCTTGAATAGGAAATGCATTTTTTGAAGTTCTATATGTTCCCATACTGCAAATTTTCTTGAGAAATGATTACAATATATTTCCTGTCTTGGGTTGATTTTCCTTGAGCTTTTTGAATTTTGTAATTTCATAGCCTGAAAATGAGACGGTCATACCTTTTGATCCATATGTTCGAATTAGATGGATCTATTTCTAACTTTGAGCTAAGGTAACAAAATTTAACTTTTATTTTTCGACACTTACTTGATTTTGTGTTTAGAAGGGTCCAAATTGCTCTTTAAGTTGCAACCCTGTCAATTTTCAAACTACTCGGAGTTTTGTAATTTCATGTCCTAATTAGGTGATTCTTCTTCTAACTCTGAGATGAGGTAACCATCTTTAACTTTTATGTTTTGAGTTTAATCGGATTTTGAGTTTTAAAGTGCCAAAATAGTTCTTTAAGCTGCAGCCCTGTCAATTTTCAACCTACTCAGGGTTTTGTAATTTCATGTCCTGAAAATGAAACGGCCATATCTTTTGATCTGTATACCTTAATTAGGTGATTATTTTTCTAACTTCGAACTAAGGTAACAATATTTAACTTTTATGTATTGAGTTTTACCAGATTTTGAGTTTTAAAGGGTTGAAATGGCTCTTTAAGTTGCAGCCCTATCAATTTTCAAAATGCTTAGAGTTTTGTAATTTCCAGGACTGAAAATGAAATTTCCATATCTTTTGATTTGTAAGTCCGAAATAAGTGATTTTTTTAGACTTCAAGCTAAGCTTACCATCTTTAACTTTAATGTTTTGAGCCATACAAAAGTTTGGGCTTTAAAGGGTTGACATGGCTAAATAAACCGCAGTCCTAAGTTCTATCGCTAAGTTTTATGCAGTTTTAATTGTTGTTTCGTGACCATTTCTTTGTTAATTAAGAAGCTAAGTGTTGTTAACATTTTAAGCTATGAATTTTTGGTTATTCATGAGCATTTTTTGTAAAAGATTTGGATTGATTCACTCTTGAATTCGATGTTTTCATGCACGTGTTTTGGAAACCATTTCTTAAGGAAATTTTCGATTAAAAGCTAGTTTTGAATTAATATTTCTCTAAATCAATTTCTATTAGTAATAATATTTTTCCAAAGCATAGTTTTTGTATTTATAAATATATATATTGCTCGGTAATAAATAGATTTTGGAAGAAAAGAATTTCTATAATGTTTTGAAAAATTGTTTGAGGACTAGTTTTCTTAAAGTACAATATTTTTTTATAATCACACGTTTTTGCACTCTTCATGAAAACGAGAAAGAGATATAAATGATTTAGTAAAACATGTGGTATGAGACATATGCATTTAATTTTGCGGTTATTTTTGGTCTTGTTTGATTGAGGCCATACACAAGTGAAGTTAGCCAACTTGTAATAAACATTTGAGTGAGAACGTATAGTATGGGATGCATTGTTGTCACTTAGTTGGTTATACCTAAAAGCTTATGGAATTTACCTTTCGAGGACTTTCGAGTCATGATATAGCCTTAGTGCCATCTAGTTGCAATGAAGGATGGTCACCACGCCATCTCCAAAAAACCAGCTTGGCCTTTATATGACATTTTAGTCATAATAAGGATGGTCACCACTCCATCGCCAGAATGCCAACATGGTCCACATATGAGTATATTTATAAACGATGTTCACCACACCATTGCAATAATACAATTTGGCTAAATTATAACCTTTATTCTATTTGCATGTGCAGTGTAGCATAAGTTAGCCATTCGAGTTTGGGCCCTTTTTATGATTATTTTCTAGAGTTTCTTTGATAGTTTCTGGAATTTATAAATTGATGTTTTCACCAATCTTATTTAATATGTTTTAAGGCAATTAGCTTTGAAGCTACCTGCAAACTGAATATTGGTGATTAGATATTTATGGAATTTTAAGACTCTTTTCAAAGTTTCTCCATTTTGGGCTTTTGAGTTTGCATTAGATTATTTTCACCAAAATGTTTTTATAAGCTTTATTCATTAGCTTTATGCTTCGATAATTAGAGTTTGGTAAACACTCTTATACAATGATTCAAGATCTTTTGAGGACTCCCTTACTATGTGTTTTTATAGCTCATTGAATTTACCACTTGCATGTATGATATCGAATACTATGCTTTTACCTGCCACTATGGGATTATTGATTACACTTGAGTTTTACCTCCTCATATATGCACTAACCCCTCTATTTAAGCTAGATTGACCAGTTTATTATTTTCAATAATACTCATGTCAGACCAAGTCATTTTAGGTTGGGCTTTTGGATGCTATGGATCTTATCTCGTTTATCTTATGCTTTTGGAAGTTGACTATCGAGTCTACTTAGTGTACATGTATATTACTTGTTTTTCTTTTCCAAGCTAGACAACTTCATATATATTCTTTTGTTGTGGCTATGTTTTTTATATGTGGTTAGTAAAAGCCACAAACTTATATAATGCTTGACATGTTTCCGCTATCTGTAAAGCTATATGTACATGTTCTATGATCTGTGAACTGTTATTTTATTATACATCGTTCTAAATCGATTCTAAGCCACCAAAATTTTGTGTTAAGATGAATTGAGTACGTCGATCCTCGAAGAAAGAAAAAGAATGAAAACACCTAATCGATGTGTTCGATACTCGCTTAGGACAAAATTCACAGATGGTCGCTCCTAACCAGCCTTATTCTCTATACTAGTAGACAGTATTACATAGTAATATTATTTGTTAGTGTGGTTCTCATGGTGGGACGTCACAACTTTTATGAAAATTACAATTAATATTAAACTATTCATTGATTAAAATAGTTTTAAATTATTTGTTTTACTTTAAGAACACGTCAAATAACCAAAATCAACTTTAGTGTAAATAAGAGTATTATACATATAATGTGTATTTATATATATGGCAAATGTGTTATCCTGCCTTTTGGCAAGGCCATAACACCAAGAACTTAACTAGAAACCACGGATAGTCTGTCCCGAAAATCGGTTATACACAGGTCCACTATGGATACAGGCGAACTTTTTTCAAGTCTGGATCGAGCTACAATTGACAAGACACGACATGAAAAGTTATGGGAGCCAACATTCCAAATTTCAAGTTAATCGGAGTTCGTATGCTCAAGATATGGATCGATCAAAATCAAGAGAAAATGCATCAGTTCATATCCATCAATGTTTACTCCATTTCATATCCATCATGATCAATCCTCTTCATATCCATCGACAGTTGACATTTCATATCGATTCCATTTGTACGTGCTTCGTATCGATCTCCCCACCCACTTAGTTCATATTGATCAGCCAACAGATCGATACGAAACTAATGCTTTCCATCGATATAAAGTGGCCCACAATAATCGAAATAAATCGATAAGTGCCATCGATACGAAGCAGTATCCAAAGGATCAATATGAAGGTGTTATCAAACATCGATACAAACTAGAACGAACGCTATCGATACGAACCAACTTCAGGGGAACGATACAAAGTGGAACACAGAACATCGATACGAATTGACCCTCCATTCATCGATACGAACAAGACACGATTAAGAGAGAGACTCACTCACTCCGCATGAAAAGTGGATCGATCCTAAAAGATAGTGCTACGTCATTGGTCATCATGCATTTCATCAATATGAAATAGAGCGATACGAACATATCGATACGAACCTCAACTGCACATTGAAAACAAAAAATTGCATCGATCATATCTTAAAAATCTACAAGTCCACATGCCACCAAATTTCCACAGGAGCTTGTGTACTACCTCGAGAATGTGCCCGATCGATCTCAACCTAAAAAGTTCATTTCTTAATTGATACAAATTCCATATGAATCGATCATGGATCGATTCCAAATGTTCGAGGATCGATCACGTGGGCACACCTACGTGAGAGAAGGGGTCTTCCGAGCTTGGAGTGAGATATTTGCTACTTACACAAATAAATAGTGACCTCGGACCTACAGAAAATGGACTTTCGGCTTCTCTACGTCGATACTCTGTTGAAATTGTGATCATACTTTGATTGTGCAATTGTAATCCGCTTGTAACCGACAAGTTATGATCAATAAACGTCAATCTTTTCGCAATGGACGTAGGCCAAACGCCAAACAACTCTAAAAGTTGTGTGTTTCTGCACTTTTTCTTATTTGTCGACTAGTGTGTTAGTTAGATCGCCTCATTTTACATTTACTTCTTTTATTTTATCTCTTCAAACACATCCGAAGATTGTTATGCCTAATATTGGTACAAACACTTTTGTGTTTTCACTGGGAAAACCCAGTTTTACTCCCGCTCATTGGATCTACTACCAAAATCGGATTGCAAGAATCTATGGAGGAGATCCAGATCTCAAGCCTAGAAGTTCTTCTATCCTATTTAGATTTGTACCAAGGCTAGGAACGAACTTTGCTATTCACCATTTTCGCTACTAGGACTACCTCAACCGCTGCAGATGCAGAAGGATGGGATAGGCAAAACCCCGCACAACTTCCTTCTACAGACCAGAATGCTACTGGATCTTTGGATCCACAAGGCTCTGTCACCAGGGAAGAGTTCCACCTATTTATGCAAGAGCTGTCTCAAAGCCACCAGCAGCTCCATGCCAACATGGAGTTAACCAACCGTATTAACCGAGAAAGAAGAAGGAGATCCAGAAGGGATCAGGCTTCTTCTCATCTACCGAAAGTTCAGCTTCCTCTGATTACAATTATAGATCCACGTGCCTACGGTTGGATGGAAGCTATACATAGGCTACCGGACATCAATGCACTTTGAATCTTGGACAAGCGAGAGTTGGTACATTTACCAGCCACCGGATTTGACCCTTCTCCAACGAAGGAACAGTTCCTTATCACACTATAGACAACCATGCTGTTGCCGCTGCCATCAAGTTAGAAGCTAACACTCGAAACTAAACGGATTTGAACCATCGCCAGCGTGATTATACTCCTAAGCCTTAGGTTCCCAAAGACCTAGAGCCAAGGAGGCGGCGTATGGACCATCGATCGCGCCCGACCCATCTTTGCAATGTGGAACCTGACCATACCTTGGCCCAGCATGCCCAGAATGTCCAGATGCCAAACATCCTGACAATGATTTGCCAGATGATCCGTGAAAGCCGAGGCCTCACATATGAAGACGGGGGAATCTCTCGGAGTCATTCCTCTTTCACCGATAACATCCTCCATGCTGAATCGCCTCGGCGATTCAGAATGCCAACTCTACCAGTTTATGAAGGGAACTCTAACACTAACCAGCACATTTTAAAGTATGATTTTTTGATGAATGCCGCCCCGGCCAATGATGCGGTCAAATGCCGAAGTTTTCCAATCTCCCTAGGAGGCATCATGACTATGTGGTTTACTCGCTTACCACCCCAATCTATTTCATGTTTCGACCAGTTAGCTTCAAAGTTTGTCGAGTTATTTCACATGCATGTCACAAGGCCCAAAGATGTTAATACCTTATCCAGTGTCACTCACGCTCCTGGAGAGACAATCAGACGTTACCTGGAGAGGTTCCATGCTGCATGTGCTGAGATTAATAACCCTAATGACAATTCCATTCTAACAGCACTGACTAAGGGAATCGATACCGATTTCGAATTTGGCAAGTGGTTGGCCGAAAAAACCCCAACGTCATTGGATCGTTTCCATTCAAAGATAGCTTAGTTCTTGAGAAGAGAGGACGTGAAGAATTGTAGGAAAAAGGATGACGTAGGGCCCAGTGTGTAAGGAATACAAAGCAACGTCTCTGTGAAACCAACCAGGGAGAGTTTTGAAAAGGTGCAATTAAATATATAGAATAAGCAGAATCAGCAAAAAGGTGATGGAAATCAAAATCATGGACTGTGACGTAGAGCTCCTATGTTTGACACCTATACTGCTTTAAATACATCCCTAGAAAATGTGTGCTTACAAACTTGTAATACTATCAAATATAAGAAACCTGCTCCAAAGCAATCGTTGGAGAAACAGATTAAAAATGGGAAGTTTTGTTGATTTCACGATAGTAATGGCCACAACATGAGAGAATGTCGTCGACTATAAGATCTTATCGAGAAGTTGATCCAAGAAATAAAGTTGGAGTAGTTCGTTCGATCGCTGCAGGTTGGAGGTGCGGGCCCATAAAATTAGAATCAAATACCAAAGCAGGTTAGACCGGAGGAACCCACGTGTACTGGCGGGAGGTTAGTGATTAATACTATTAGTGGTGGTCCTCATTCAGTGGATCAGAGATGGAGAGAAATGGAGTCGTACGCCAGCTCTATTAGGCATGTGGATTTCGAATGTTGTAGTAACTTGGAAGACGGGGCTCCGGCCAAATAGTAGAAGATGATGGCAGATGACAACGTTTTTCGGGATAGGGATGCCGATAGAGTCTAATCCCCTACCATTAATCCACTAGTCATTTCAGCTCAGATAGGTCCAGCTTGGATGAAGAGGATCTCAGTGGATAGTGGAAGTTCAGTGGACATACTCTTTATGTGAGCTTATGATCAAATGAGGAGGGAAGCAAAAGATTTGAAGCCTTTTCAATCTCGTATTCATGGCTTCGATGGAAGTGTGAATATACCCATTGGTATGGTGGAGTTACCATTGGAGTTATGAGCTAGACAGCGTCGAAGAGTCCGAGTACTATAGTTTATTGTATTGAATATTGACACACCGTGCAATGATTTCTTGGGCCGACCGGCCCTAGCCGAGTTCAGGACTGCTATCGCCTTTTGGTGTTTGACTTTGAAATTCCTTACTATCAATGGAGTCAGGATTGTTTAAGGGGACAGTATGTTGGATGGGCCTGTTATGTTGCTAAGCTGCGGGAGGTACAGTGAAAAGAGAAGGGAAAGGGCATAGAGGAATCTCTCTGCATCCGTTTTGCAAATAATTGACAATTAACGCCTGGGCCTAGGCCCGGGCACCACAACCAATTCCCAAGAGATACTAAAAGCAAGGATGACATCAATGACAGTAAGGCTTCTCTGGAAGAGCTGACAATCGATGTTCCGATCAATAAAGATGATGATTCTAAAATGATAAAGATTGAATCTCAGCAAAGCCAGCATATGAAGGGGGAATTGGTTGAATTTCTCTAGGCAAACCTTGACATGCTTGCCTGGACGCACTCTGACATTTGTGGGATCTCGCCGGACATTGCGAGCCACACCTTGAATATTGACTCGCGGCACATCCCGATCAAGCAAAAAAGGCGTGGTATGGATCCCAAGAGATATGCCTCCCTAAAGGAGGAGGTAGCTAAACTCAAGTCGAACGGGTTTATTTGAAATGCGCTATACCCAAAATGAGTTTCCAACCCTATACTTGTCAGGAAACTTAACGGGAAATTGAGAACTAGCATTGACTACTTAGATTTTAATAAAGCTTACCCGAAGGACATTTTTCCACTACCCTGGATTGATCAACTTGTAGACTCAACAACCGAACACGAGCTCTCGTCTTTCATGGATGCATATTCTGGCTACAATCAGATTCCTATGCACCTGTCCGATCAATAGCATACCAGCTTCGTCACCGATCTAGGACTTTACTACTACAAAGTCATACCATTTGGAATCGAAAATGCTGGAGCAACTTACCAACGGCTAGTCAGTCAAATGTTTGCTAACTAGATCAGGAAAACTATGGAGGTATATATGTATGACATGCTTGTAAAGTCATGATTTTGCACCAATCATATCAAAGACCTGGAAACGATGTTTAACATCCTCCATGAGTGTAGAATGAAGCTCAACCCGTTGAAGTGTCACTTTGGGGTCACGTCAGATAAGTTTCTTGGATTCATCGTTAATGCTCGGGGAATCGAAGCCAATCCCAAGAAGATCTGGGCAATTAAAAATCTTGAGACTTCAAGGACAATAAAGAAAGTTCAGAGTCTCAATGAGAATGTAGCACCATTGAGCAGATTCATTTCAAAATCCACTGACAAATGCAATCCGTTCTTCGATCTAATCAGGAAAGGGAAACAAAACTTTGAATGGACTATCGAATGTGAAGGTGCATTCCGGGCACTGGTTCAACACTTATCCACACCGCCTATTTTTTCAAAGCCTGTTGATCACGAGAGATTGTATATCTACTTGGCGGTGTTAGAAAACGCAATCAGTGCTGCTTTGATTCGGAAGAAAGATCGGATACAACGACCAGTCTATTATGTCAGCAAACGAATGACTGGAGTAGAGAGAAATTATCTAAAATTGGAGACGTTAGTTTACTGTCTTGCCATTGCCTCGAGGAATCTTCGCCCGCATTTCCAAGCTTATCTTATCACTATCTACACCGATCAGCCATTACGACAGGTCCTTATGCAGCTTGAGACATCTGGTAGGTTACTCAAATGGAATATCGAGTTAAGTTAGTTCGACATCACTTGCACACCAAAGCAAGCTATTCATGGACAAGTCTTAGCGGACTTCATTGTTGAATTCACTATCCTAGAAGACTTTCCCGAAGCTAATGAATCTCCCAAATATGTTGGGAATCTGCACACTGATGGTGCACCAAATGACAATTGCTCAGGCGTTGGAATCGTGCTCGAAACTCCTGAAGGCCGATCTATATGCTATGCTTTGAAGTTTGATTTCCATGTAACCAACAATAAGCCCGAATACAAAGCTTTCCTTGTCGGACCCAGACTCGCTAAAGACTTGAAAATTACTACTATGGAGATTTACTACGATTCACAATTGGTCGTGTGCCAAGTTCAAGGGGAATACAAGGCCAGGGACCGGAGACTGGCTGCTTATCTTTCTCGGGTCTAGGAAATATTGAATCGGTTCGATTATTATGCCATCTATTGCAAACCCCAAGAACACAATCAGAAGGCGAATCTTTAGCAAAATTAGCCAGCACCGGTGAGGCATAGCAAAAGGGACTCCTTCCCGTTGAGACACTATCTTCCCCAAGTATTGATCAAATGGAGACCGACTACGTACATGAATTC
Source organism: Allium cepa (assembly GCA_030765085.1). Classification (NCBI taxonomy): domain Eukaryota; kingdom Viridiplantae; phylum Streptophyta; class Magnoliopsida; order Asparagales; family Amaryllidaceae; genus Allium; species Allium cepa. Next base: position 307,536,450 of record CM060944.1, on the reverse strand, counting down.
ATACCTGATAAGGAATCATGGATGACTCAACTCATGAATTATCTCAAGTATGAGACCCTACCAGAATGCAGGAGTGAGAAAAGACATGTTGTTTGGAAGGCTTCGCGATTCACTATCCAGAGTGGAGTCATGTATAGAAGAGGATACTCTGATCCTTTACTCTGGTTTATCGCCCATGATGAAATCAAACGAGTGTTACATAATGTGCATGAAGGAGAATGCGGCGATCACACTAGTAGGCAAGCTCTTACTAAGAAAGTACTCCGACACAATTATTACTAGCAGACTGTAAATTGCGACGCATCAAATATTGCCAGTAAATGTGACATATATTAGAAGCATGCTCGAATTCCAAGAGCCCCACCTACCAAAATAAATCAGATGGTTAGTTCATGGTCGTTCGTAATATGGGGCATCGATATTATTGGATCTCTACCTCTGGCTAAAGGTGGCACGAAGTACATTATCGTTGCAGTTGATTACTTAACCAAATGGGCGAAAGCCGAGCCACTTGGTACTATCACAACGAAGAAAGTGATCAACTTTATGGTAGGCAATATTATCTGCAGATTTGATCTCCCACATACCATCATCACTGACAATGGAGCTCAATTCAATAGTGTCGAGTTCAAGAATTTTTGTAGGCAATTCCATATCCAAAAGAAGTTCTCTACAGTTGCACACCCTCAAGCGAATGGACAAGTCAAAGCTGTTAATAAAGTTATAAAGTCCATTCTAAAGAAACGATTGTGAAAAGCCGGGGGAAAATGGGTCGATGAATTTCCTACGGCCCTATGGGCATATTGAACAACCCATAAAATCCATGACCGGCCACACTCCTTTTTCACTTTTTTATGGCTCAAAAGCCATCATTTCGGTTGAATTGAAAGTACCTTATCATCGTGTCACTTATTACGATTTGAAGATAAATTCTATATTGTTTCTCGAATCTCTGGACTTGCTAGATAGGAAGGGTGAAGAGGCTGATTTAAGGGTAGCCGCGCATCGAAGTCGAGTCGCCCGATTATACAATGCTAAGGTCCGACCCCAAACCTTTGAACTTAGTGATCTCGTGCTTAAGAGGATTTACCCGGTCTCATCGCCTATGAGACCTACATGGGAAGGACCGTATGTTATCGGACGAAGACTCATAGATGATACTTTTAAATTATCGACTGTTGATGGTCTCGCTTTACCGAGAGCCTAGAACAGCAACAGTCTTCGTTGCTACTACACATAACAGGCTTTATATATTCATTCAATCTGCTGTCCATTTTCAATTTGTTTATGCATTTCGAAATTTGAACTTGTAATAAGGCAACTGACTTTGCCATACTATCTTATTTCAGCAATCAAATGCAACCTCTTCGAGCCAGAGCATTGATTCTTAAAATGCAACATACGACCATCACAATGCACGGAGAGCTAAGTTCCATTCAATGGTGGAACTTATTCAAATAAGGAGTGACTGTGATATGATCGGTCACTCGCTATGTGAAACTCGATCTTGGGAGCAAGCCATCACACTAAAGCCAAAAATAATTGATACACGACAATCTTCTAACTAACTCCGGCCCCTAGAGTGGTAGATGGAGTACAAACTTACAAATGTGGGCTCAAAGAGGGTAGATCCGTCCACCAAACGACTTCACCCGTGTTTAGTCCAAGTCTAAGGTAGATGGATCCGTCCATCTAATGACCTCACTTGTTAATTCAGGATGGATGTGACTCGATGGTCCATGATCCTGATAAATCTATCCTTCCTAGACTACGAATGAAATACTAAAACTCAAAAGAGATGTGATCAATCCTCTGTTGACTAACTCTAAGTTCCCATAGCGTGGGTTGAAGTATAAACTGCAATTAATGTGACTGACCACCCATAAATAACTCTAAGTCCCCAGAGCACAGACTAACATATAAACTTCAATTGGGTGCGACTGGCCGCCCACAAATCAGTCTAAGTCCCTAGAGTATGGACACGAACCTGATCATTGAAACGGGTGTGACTGACTGCCCGAAAAGCAACTCAAGTCCCTAAAACGTGGATGTAACTTTATACATTAAGTAGGTATGATCGACCACCTGCATGCGAGTTCAGTCCCTAGAGTGTGGATGTGATTTTCAATAAGTGAGCAAGTGTAACCTGACGACTCGAACTCATCTCTCTGCCATAAATTCCGACAGAGTGAAGCTAAAAATTTGGAAGGTGAAAAGAAACCACCGTCCGACCACTTTGGCTAATCCCTAGGGCTTGGGGCATGACTCTAACACGAACTACTAATCGAGACCGTACAATGGTGAGGATTGAGTTGACGTTTGGTTACGACCTGAAGCCATGACTTTGGAACTTAACAACCAAACACAAGTTCAATCCAAAGTCTTGTACATTGCAAGTGCGTCGAAAGAAAACTCGGGTGATGCAACACTTAAACAAATAAACTTTGAGTTGTGCAAAGAACAAAATAAAATTCTATTTCATTTATCCTTTAAAAGAAAAATAGATACAAGGAGTCTATGCCAAAAAATCCTATGTGCAGGGGCTGAGCCCCCATCTATACATGGCCTACACGAACGGAAAGAAAGTTCCTAACTATCTACCAAAAAAGGGATGCCAAGATTCATTCCTACTCCTTGGTGGTCTTCTTCTTATGCTTCTTCTCCTTTGGAGTCGACCCACCGGAGCTATCGCTATGATGCTACTTTGAGCTTTTGCCTATGTTGGGCTTGTCCCTTATCGAGGGAAGTATTGTGGTCTCCTCCTCCAAACTCACCGAAATCAAGATGCTTTCAGAATGCATGGTTGGAGGGATGAAACACTTTTATCAGAGAAGATGTGGGGGAAACCCCGTTAAAATAATCGTTCCACCCGGAGAGATCATGAGCAATGGAGCCAAGCCAGGTCCTGCCGTTTCGCCTCCTATAGTGCAACCCATTGTTGCGCCTGCCATCTTAGCATTAATTTCCACCATTATTACGTCATCATGAGCCGCTTGAGTATCAAACAGAACGCTGGCAATTGGAGCCGAGGAGCTGGCCGTGAACGCACTTCAGCTCATAACAAATGGAAAGTCAGAAAGTGGATCGCCATGGGTGCCTAGGAGCTTATCTATCATTTACTGGTTAAAGGGAAAGTACTCGCATCAACTTCCCCGCCCGTAGCAGTAGTGGTGGTCGCCGTCGCCTCCATTATTGTGGCCTCCTGCTCTTGGTTTTGTTCTTGGGTTGTAGAAGGCATGGTCTGTGCTGCTTCTATAACTGAATGAAGATAAGAGAAAATGTTAGAAATTTCATTTGATAGTACTCTAGACTTTGAATGAGTTCGAGAAGTCTTCGAAATACCTTCCTCGGGTTGGCTCGTGGCGAGGGTTGGAGTTACTCCTGACACGTGCTTACGAGTTGGAGAAAGCAGTGGTTGATTCGGATCATAGGGCGGCATAGGTAAAGGATCGACCACAGTAGCGGATTCAGGCCGGATTGACGCAGGTATCTCAGAGCTTATATCATGATGCTCGACACCAGAGCCCTCTCCAACCTCCGAGTGCTGAAGTAGCGAGTTTCTCCCTCTCAAATGAAACAGTGATGTCGCGGAGAATTCTCCTCTCTTCCTCATTCAACACTCGATTTTCCAGATCAAATTCATCAAGCAATTCAGTGTGATGCTCTGCCTTCTCATCGACCAAGAGAAGGCACCAGGCACTATGTAAGTGAATTGGATAATCATTGAGCTGACTCAAGTCACAGTATTTTAGAATGTTGACATTGTAAGTGATTAAAAGATCTTCAATATCACTCTCAAGTCTGGCCTCCGCTGCCTTGGCCTCAACCTCAACCCTGACTTCGACCTTCTGAGCTTTCAACTTCGCTGCATCTCGCTCATTTTGAGCATCCAAGGTTTGGTCGTAGGCCACCTGAGCGATCTCGTTAGCTTCATCTTTTTCCTTAACGACTTTGTCGTATTTGGCTTTAAGCTCTGCCAGCTTTTGGAGTGCTCTGTCTTTTCAGCAGTGACTATGGCGTTCCTATAGCCCATATCGTCTACTAACCTTAAATGCTCCTGCCTCATCTGCTCTAACTCCTTATTGGCCTCATCCACCATTTTTAGGGCCTCTGTTTCAGAATTCCATAAGATATCATTCTCCCCAATAAGCACTGTGATGATGTGATCCTTCTGGGTGATGGTTTCTTGAAGCTCTTCAATTTTCCTTGCCCGCTCAAATGCCACAGCTGGAACTCTCTCGGCGGCTTTTTTCCACTCTCGGTATTGGCCAAAAGCATGATAGATATGATTATAAACGATTTGTTCTGCTCCATTTGGAAGCTCCATCAAATTTAGAGGAAAATAGAAGACATCGAAGCATATGTTCGAAAAATCTCTCTTCGGTTAAGCTATCCGAGCAGCTCCCTCGCCTGTTGCCTCTGTAACCGACGAAGTAGGTGCAATAGAGGTGTCCATCCTGGTTGTGCAGTGATGTTCGCCAGATCTTGAAATTACCTGAGGTGTCGGCTGGCGTGGAGTAGCAACAGTCTGTGTCCACACACTAGGAGGTAGCAACGAAACCCTGGGGAAAAGAGAGCGTGAATAGGAGCGGCATCTGTCTCCCCTCTTATTTTCTCTTTCTTGTTCTCTCTCTCTCTTTCGCTAGCTCTCTCTATCGTAATAATTCCACTCTTGACTAGAATAGCGGTATTCATAGTCAAAATCACGCCTGTGAGGTTCCCTATAAGAACTGGAAGATTCGCGTGTAGTGTAGAGATTACCAATCATAGATGGTTTCTTCAACATTGGATCTACAAAATTAAAAGAAAGGAAAAGTTAGTTGTTTTTGAAGATTGGAAAGCTAGTGAGTATTGAGCATGTGATGTCGTGATGTGTATGCATGTATGTGTTAACCCCCCGACCAACCGATTATATCAGCCTTACTCGAAGGTATTGACTCGCCTAGATCTAAAGCACTAAAGCCCTTCCAATCCAGTATCTAGTTGGTGCAACATATAATCCAGGACTGGAATGTCTACAAGTCCTTCAAAGAGGTTCTCTATGTGTGAGGAAGGAGCCTCTGAAATTATAACACCGGCGGTTGGTAAAGACACAACCACGGATTTTTGTCTCGTAGACTTATGAAGCTTATGAGCAACCGCCTTGCCTTTCCTTTTTCCCTCTGAATGTCGAGGACTATCGAAGGTCCGGGCTACGGGTTCATCTTCAGTGGGTGTATTCCTCTTTTCCACCTTGCTCAGCAATTACATTTTCGGGCGCACTATGTCTAGTTTGTCTTGATGGAGCTTCCCTGAGAGATCCTTCAAGCCCTATGCTCTGATCTCCGTCAATCAACCCAACGGCCCTTAGATATCCTTAAGCACCACTTCAATCTCCCCAGACTCGCCCGGCACCTCCTGAAGGATCCTGATGATTCCCCTAAATTGATTGCCTAAAGGTCGAGAAATTAAAGACATAAAGAGGAAACAACATTAAACTCGGTATCAATGGAGATGAACCAATTAGTCGTGGGAGGAATTGCAACACTTACGTCTAACAAGCCACCGTCTACCGAATCCTGGCGGGCACCTAACATAGAACCACTCGGTTTTGAAGTTGCTAAGTTTGGATCAAGTCCCAATCACAATTAGACAGTTTCTGACTCCCTCTAAAAATGCGAAAGAGGGATCATCTCCCCGACTCTTACATTGAACAAGAATCTGACTTCCTTTGGAGTCGGGGGCTAAAAAAGGTGCTCCATGAAGACGATGAATTGGCTGTTCAGCAGAGTGCACCCTTTCGAATGTAATTGTGATGGGGCAATCCCTAAATAAGATAACACCTCCCGAATATATTGATTGAATGGTGGTAGCCTCTCGGTTGTGCAGGAAAATCGATTAAAAGCGGTGTACCCTTCTGGAGGAGTATGTGGCCTGTCGTTCGGCCCTGGTAGCAGGACATCGTTCAAGGATAGCCCGTGCCGCAAACAAATTCTCCCCAACATATCTTTAGAAACATTGGATAGTATGGAATCTTTGTGGATTCCGAATAAATGCTGCTCCTGGCAATTCATCTGGAGCAGGGCTAATAACTTCAGCTACGATAGTCGGCATTTCGATTGTGGGAAGTGGCAAACTCTAAACTTCCTACGACTGTGAACCTTCGGGTTCCATAGCTATTGAACTTAGTAAAAATCATCGTTGGATGACAATAAACTCGTGCCCTCCATGGTGTGAAGCGCGTGAATGTGCTGTGCTATATAATACTTAAGAAATTCTATGGAATTTTCGAGATGTTTAAACGACGAGACTTCAAGATTCAACCGGAGTAACCGTCATCGCTGACCGTCCCAATAGTGTCATCTAGACTTCAAAGATCGATCCTAGATAAAATGAATCAGATTCATCAAGTTATAGTTCCATTGACGGGCTTCAAATGGTAGTCAAATATGCGGTGAAACAGTTAAGTCCAGTTATGCAAGGTAGAAATTCGTCGGAATTAAATGTTCAAGTGTGCAAAAAATTCTGTATCCATCTAGGTCAAGACTTGGCTCGATCGCTAGAAGCTCCGTTCGTATCGATCATGGGGAAAACTATTTCGTATCGATCGCTAGGAAGTAAGTTCATATCGATCTTAAGGATTTCCTCATGTATCGATCATCGGCAACGTCTTCGTATCGATCAACATACTCGATGCTTTGTATCGATCAGGCAGTTGGTCTTTCGTATCGATTGCTCCAGATCAATACGAACTCCCACTACCTCAAGCAGCTTCCTTATTCGATGTGAAGCTCCGCTGTATTTGATCGATGTGAACTCCATACAAACAGACCGATACAAATCACTTTTCTTCGATCGATACAAAAGATGACTTCATAACGTCAACACTTCTTCTCCAATCGGCCTTAGCACCATTTCCTCCTCCCTCAACCACGCCCCAATCTGACTCTAACCTCAACAAAACCAGAAATGACCACGATTGTGAATGGAATGGCGTTAGATCTCGAATCTCATAATTTGAGTGTGGTTTAGCAGGTCGATTACCTAATTTAAGCAGTTAGATCAAGAGATTAATGGATTGGAGGATTCGAAAACAAACGCAGTTCATCTTTTTCTCTTTAACTCGGGTCGATACGAAGTCGATGTGTGAAAATGAAAATAGATGAAAATTTTCTATGTCCCGAGCATATTTATATGGATAAGAGACCAAGGTAGAAGTCGATTCGTCTCCCAGTTATGTTGACCGGTAGGAACGGTCTTCCCTCCAATCAATACAAAGTAACCTATTCATATCTGTTTACCATCGATCTAGAACACAACTGTTCGGATCCATCAGCGACCAATCGATACGAACGATGCAACAAAGACTTGTTTGAACCATTCAGACCTATCAGTGATTCATTGATACGAAATGACAACTTCATATCCCACACTTCTAAGCCACAAAAATTTATATCCATCAATACGAAATATTTCAAAGAACTATTGACTCGTATCAATAGCCATCAATAAGAAGCGTGTTTCCCAACTTCTCAAATCGATCCAAGAGGGGATCTATACGAAGGGATACTCTAAGAAAACCATCAACCATTGTTACAGCTTGAATTTTATATCGATCTAGGAGAGGATCGATACGAAACTTGAAAAAAAACTTGACAACGACTCGTGAACGTGTGAACATTAACGGGAGTCAGGTTTACTTACGTGCATGTATGACAGACTAACATTCAATTTTCAAAATTCACAGGAGTCGAATGTTCACCTGATGACAATTACAACAGTAAACAACAAATTACTAGCGCTCGACGCTCAGTTACAATAATGCACTACTTAATCATTGGCAGTCAACTATTCAACATTTATATTACTGAAAGTCAATCAGAGGACACATCTTTAGACGAAAAGACAACGACTATTCGATGAATGGAATAGGACTTTTCAGAATGAAGTTTGCAGCATTTCAAAGCACGTCATGTTCTCACAAGACGTGCTTTGGAGGGCAAATGTTATGCCGTCCTTTGGCAAGGCTGTGACACGAAGAACTCGACTAGAAACAAAGGACTATCCATCCCGAAGATCGGTTATACACAGGTTCACAATGGATACTGGCAAAAAAATTTCCAAGTTCGGATCGAGCTGCAATGACAAGAAATGACATGCAAAGTATAAGAGCCAACGTTCCAAATTTCAAGTCAATCGGAGTTCGTATGCTCAAGATATGGATTGATCAAAATTAAGGGAAAGGGAATTGGTTCATATCCATCAATGTTTACTCCATTTCGTATCCATCATGATCGATCCTCTTTATATCCATCGACAGTTGACATTTCGTATTGATTCCATTCGTACGCGCTTCGTACCGATCTCCCCACCTACCTAGTTCATATAAATCAGCCAGCAGATCGATACAAAACTAATGCCTTCCATCGATACGAAGTGGCCCACGGTAATGGATACAAATCCATCAAGTGCCACCGATATGAAGCAGTATCCAAAGGATCAATACGAAGGTGTTGTCAAACATCGATATAAATTGGAACGGACGCTATCGATACGAAGCAACATTAAGGAAACGACACGAAGTGGAGCACAGAACACCGATACTCATTCATCGATATGAACGAGACACGATCAAGAGAGAGACTCGGTCACTCGGCACGAAAAGTGGATCAGTCCTAAAAGATAGCTTCATGTCAATTGCTATCACATGCATTTCATCGATATGAAATGGAGTGACACGGATGTATCGATATGAAGCTCGACTGCACATTAAAAACACAAACTTGCATCGATTATATCTCAAAACCTACAAGTCCAAATGCCATCAAATTTTCACAGAAGCTTGTATACTACCTCAAGAATGTGCTTGATCGATCTCAACTCAAAAAGATCATTTCTTGATCAATACGAATTCCATATGTATCGACCATGGATTGATCCAAATATCCATTGATCGATCACGTAGGCCCACCTACGTGAGAGAAGGGGTCTTCCAAGATTGGAGCAAGATATTTGCTGCTTATGCCTATTAGACCTAAAGAAAAGGGACTTTTGGCTTCTCTATGTCGATACTCTATCAACATTTTGATCATACTTTGATTTCACTATTGTAATCCACTTGTAACCAGCAAGTTATAATCAATAAACATCAATCGTTTATAGTGGATGTAGGTCATACGCCGAACCACTCTAAAAGTTGTGTGTTTCTGTACTTTTCCTTATCTGTCGATTAGTGTGTTTGTTAGGTCCGTCTCATTTTACATTTACTTTCTTCGTTTTATCCCTTCAAAGACATCCGAAGAGTGTTGTGTCCAATTTTGGTATAAATAAATTTTCTTTTGTTTCAAATAAAATTATTTTACAACAAATGCACACATAAAAGGAATCATTAACAATGCACACTTCTTATACGTTGCACTTGCACGGTGTACACTATAAATATATTTGGATATACTTACATTTCATGCTATGTTCAAATTGATCATCGATGACATTCAACGAATCTGCAATTTAATCAAAGAGAAACGAAAGGATTCACCCTCTAATTAAAGCTATTTATTCCCTAAATTGATTGCATTGGTTTTAGGGATGAAAATAAAAGGTTTACTTCTCAAATTATCCTTAATAAGTAACTATTACACAAATGGGTATATTTAATGCACTTATACATTTAAATTTATATGAAATTCAAAATTTCAAACAAATTAAATAACAAATGCCCTCTATATTGGGTCTAAAATCTTTAGACTTCGTAGGCCCAATGGATCCAAATAGGAAATTTGTTGAAATCTACTTTTTCATCTGCTTCCAACAACGATATCAAAGGCCAATAGTCTATATGGTCTAACTTTGTCATGTTATTCCTAACTAATTAAGCTAACCCACTTAATAAGATGTCCAGAAATGTAATGTCAAGGAATAAAGTTGGGTAATCAAAACCCTGTCCTACCTAGTTGTTGGCCAAGCTTGAAAAGTGAAGTGAGCACAAAGGTTGCTCCTAATTGAAAAGGCTTAATTTAATTTGGGCCTCAAACTACTATAAAAAATTGTTCAAAAATGAAATTAAATATTTTAAATTAAAATTAAAATTAAAAAAAATATGTTTATTATAAAAGTTATAATATAACATAATTTTTCAAAATGATTGAAAAGATAATAAATTTTTTGAATTGTTTGAAAATTTTAAATTTAAACATTAATTCCTAAAAATAATTTATTAATAAGATTAATAAAATTAATTAATTAAATAAGTTAATTATATATACATATGCATGTAATATTATATATAGATACATGTTATATTACGTTAAAATACAATATAAATATATGAGTATGTATATATAAAATGACTTTAGAAATTAATGTAATTTAACTAAAAGTATTTAAATTAATTAAAGGTTAATTAATTGAACCAAAGATGCACATACATATGTGTGTATGCGATATATATGCATTACCATAAGTTTATAGTATACATGTCCAAATAAAAGCTATATTGGAATAATAATATAAGATTAATTAAAGAGTTAATTAATATAATGTTCTACATTTGTATCCATTAATGAAATATAAAAGTCATATAATAATTAGACTAATATAATACTAATGGGAAAATAAACGGTCATTACAACAAAAGGACCTTTTAATAGAGTTTGAAAAACGCTATAAAAGGCTATGATAGCATTTACACACACTATACAATTACATGTCATAATAGTTAAGAGTCCTATAATACAAAAATAAAAAAAGATACAAAAAGCCATCAATAAGGGCCTTGTACAGTGTTTTAAAAACATTATTAAAAGTCCTGTTAATGACATTTTTAAAATGCAATCAAAAGCCCTTTACTATAACGACATGCTAGTACAACGTTTGGAAAATGCTATATGTTTTGATTAATTGATTTAAATTTTATTTTATAAGTTTCGTAATTGAATACAATGTTATAAGTTATTTTGAAACTATTTTGGTTATTAATTATGTAAGAATAAAATTTAATTCATTATACGATTTACATGTAGACATTTTTAGTTAAATCCTGAAGTTGTTATTTTAAGTTAACAATTATTTATAAGATTGTTATTTTGATTGAAGGCATATATTTTAAACTACAAATTCATTAAATGCATATATTATACTTTGTTTCGAATTTAAAACATTGATTCAATTACTGTACACATATATGTGCATATACATATGTGTGTGTGTGTGTGTGTATGAATGAATATACATACCTATATATGTTCTTAATTCAAGTTTTAAACAATAGACTTTTACAAAAAATACAGTTTTGACATTAAACTATCCATTAATTAAAACTAGTTTTAAATTATTTGCTTTACTTTAAAAACATTTTTTTTTTTTTTATACTGGTACTTTATATACAACAAATCATTGGGCCAACATATCCCATGTCAAATAACCGTTCGAAAGCAAGTTTCGAACTTGTGACATCCTGCACCAAAGCCGAATCAATTAACCACTTGGACAAAGGTGCTTGTCTTACTTTAAAAACATGTCAAACAACCAAAATCAACTTTACTATAAATAAGAATATTACACACACACACATATATATATATACATATTATTATTTTTATACATATATAACAAATGTCTTTTGTTTTAAAAAAATTGTTGTATAAAAAATTCATATATAAAGGGATTCATTAACTATGCACACATCTTATACGTTGCACTTGCACAATATACACTATGTATATATTTGGATATACTTACATTTCATGCTTTGTTTAAATTTGTAATCAATGACATTTACTGAATCCTTAATTCAATCAAAGGGAGAAACAAAAGGATTCTCTGTCCAATTAAATCTATTTATTCCCTTAATTGATTACATAGGTTTTAAAGAAGGAAATAAGAGGTTTACTTCTCAAATTATTATTAATAAGTAACTATTACACAAATGCGTATATTTTTTACATTCATACATTTAAATTTATCAAAGTCGTACTCTTTAAAACTAATTAAATAATAAATGCCTTTTATAATATATTTAAAATCGCTTTAGCTACTACAGAAAAATTGAATCAAAAATCAATGGTTTAAGAGTAGAAAACTAGTCCCAAAATTTACACAAAATGGTGTATGGTCGGCTATTGGTTAAGGAGGAAGGCGTTTGAATATGATTCCAAATGGGTGTGAAATGGCTAGGGAAAGAAAAGATACACCTTCATCATTTACCACTCTTTCCTTTGCAATTTAAAAACTCTTAGCTCCACTTTTCATTAATTCTTTTCTAGATTTAGAGCCACCATTAACCCTATATTTTTGGCTGAAAATTCAACCCCATCTCCTCCATTGATTCAAGAAATCAAAATGCAAATTCAAGTAACTCAGGACAATGGAATGTAGACCTTTCAATTAGGCAGCGGCTTTTGGAAGAAGTAGAATAGACATTCAAGTGGAGTCCATTGATTCAACGTTCAAGTGTATTATCTAGGCTTTAGCAAGATCACTTTTATTTACAATACATGTGTGTATAATTATTCACTATATGATTCATATGTTAATAGATAGATTGTATTACCACCAATCCCTATATCTATGTGTTGTCGACATGAGATGTGAATATGTGTATATATATATAAAAATTAAAATTATGAAAAATTAAAATGATTTAAAAAGGGAATTATGAAACAAAATTCATTTTTTTGAATGAAATAGTTATGCATTACATGTAAATTCGCAGTTAAGAGTATATACATATGTTTTTTTATTACCAAAAAAATATATTTATATGTTTATATATGTCTATATATATGTTTGTGTGTTTCTATATATATTGTTCGAATTAAATATTTGTTATCCAACCTTTTGACCAAGTAGGGACTAACTTGACGAGTGAAACTTGAAAGCTATCAAGGTAGGAATCCCGGAGAGATAGCCAGCAATCCTAGAAACCAAGTACGATTAAAATCATGAGGCAAGTATGAGTCCATCTCAGAGTTATAGAAGGCCAAAATGCACAAGTGCTTGATCAACACCAATTCAACTCCTTGGATCGGTACCGACCCACCTTCCCTCCACTAAACTATCCCAAACTTTCTACACTCCAAAGTCATGCTGCATACAATCTATTTTTGGCCTCCTATGATCATATACATGCACCAATGATTTATCACCTCGTACTTTAAAACACTACAACTTCATTTTGTCACTGATCCATCACTTTGAACAATAAACAAGCTAATAATAATGCAAACAAGTTTGGAACACGAAGCTAACCATGAATTGGCCAGGACAAAGCATTCAAAGCAATCCATATGGCTATTATATGGATCAGTATCCATCCAAGACCATGGATTGGTATCGATCTAAGACCATGGATTAGTATCAATCCATGAATATTAACAAGGTGGCCATCATTTTCTTCGAAGAATTAATCTTGGGGTGGAGAACGAGGCGGAGATCATAGGGTTAGATTTAGGCTTTCTACAGTTACAAATAGGAGGGCAGTGGCTTAATTTTTAGGATCCTTTTTCACATCTCTACAACTCTTCTACAATTCCCTTGTACTCCACGCATCCATACTAATCCATAAGAATAGAAGTGTTAACAGCACTATAAACCATCAATGAAGTCAAGTGGATGAAGGAAACGATTAGCCAAACCACTATAAAACTCTAGTACCATGTTTTTGTGTGTTTTCATTTGGTTTCTTCACACTTTTCTCTACTACACTCATTTGGGTGTTTGCGCCAATTTTTAATCAAAAATTTTTGGTGCGCCGGGAAGAGATGATGGAAAATTTATTTAGGGGAATAAAACAAACATGAACAGTTGGAATTGCAGAAAATTAGAAGCTAAAGCAAATGCATATAGAAGCTAAGTATGTGAAATCAGAATGAACCCAGAACAAGTCGTATGGATCGGTACCGATCCATAGGTACAGATTGGTACTGATTCACAAGAACATGGGGGTATGGCCAATTTTGACTTGGGCGGAAATGATGCAAGTCCAAGAGATAATGTGGTGTGCTTGAATGAGAATAAGAATGCATAAGCATAATCAAAGGAGTACATACTAGAATTCCCTAGTGGAAACGGGGGCAGGCAGAGAATGCAAACTTGGGAATTCCTTTAGACAACAATGATAGAGTTGCTGGGAAGGACATGAAACAAATAAGTGTTGACACCTTAGTGGTTCAAGAGAAGAACTAGTCTAGAGAAAGCAGCTGCAAAAATATGTGTGGAACCAAACTACAATGTTGTGGCCGGAGCAACCACCGTCTGCAGCGAACGCATCAAGAAGCAACCAAGGATCTGGTCTGATACTTGAAATCCCATGATCGGGATGGACAGGAGCCGAATTCGATTCCCGCACTTTGCCTTTTCATTTCTTTTCTTCCATTTCACCTTTTATATTAAGTAATAAACACAATAATAATCTCAGGCTGCTTACACGTGTACGGGATCTCGAACGGTCCCTAGGCAGGCTCTAAGTTGGATGCTTGAGATGATTACCTAGGAAGATAGCAACCTCATACCATCTACACGTGTACGAGACTAAGATTGGTCTCTAGGCATGCTTTAAGTGGGATGATTGGGATGCTGTAACAACCCGAATTCTAGTGGGTCCGGATTTTTCAAAAAAATGCTAAAACCTCAGCCCGTTGAAACACAAGTTGGGAATCTAGTATCCTGCAAATAGACAAAGACAAATACATCAGAGCTCAATTAAATATCTTACGTCGCAATTGACTAAAATATAATAGTAAGTAAATACTCACCAATATGATAACACTTTCTAAACAAGTGTCTTAAAGCTCGAAAGTCTTTATACCTAACATATAGAATGTTATGAGGAGGGGATCAGAACTAAATTTCTGGTGAATGGATAAATTATACACTTTTAAGCTTAATTCAACATATACCGTTTTATTTCCATTTATTGTTATATTAGCTTCACTGGGTTTATCATACACTCACCTCTGTGCGTGAATTGTGCCCATCTACTCCTTAGTATATTAAAACCTAATATATATATATATATATATATGTTTATGCATGTATGCATGTATGTAGCTATATGCCCAATGACCATATTGGTCCTAGGTACCACCCATGGTACCTTCCGTATCCTCCTCAAAAAGGGCTCCATCGTCTTGCTTCGAGAGCGTTCTGTAACTACATCTTTAAAGGATTGCTTCGTAAGGCCTACAATACAGATGCTCCATCATCTTTCTTCGCAGCTATATCTGCAAAAGACTACTTTGTAAGACCTAAAATATAGATACTCGGTCATCTTGCTCCGCAAGCGTTCCGTAGCTACATCTGTAAAGGACTGCTTCGTAAGACTTACAATACAGATGCTCCACTACTTACTATGAAAATGTAAATCACGTCTGTACTAGTTTATGCCAGTGCTCAGACATCCACAATGTACCACCCAGTGCATACATTGAGGACTACATAATCGTTCTGTCTACTAACTGAATCCCGCCAACAAGGCCTGCCTTGTACGAAATTCAGTGGGGGTTTTCTATATCTGTAAGGACTGCTTCGTTAAGCCTACAATACAAATATTCTAGTTGGTTTGTCTCTTTTTCATCATGGTTATGGCTCCACGCAGCTACCCCTCAATTAACCGAAAGAGTTCTAAAGAGTTAAGTGGCCATGCCCTTCTACAAACAATCTAACATCCAAACGGCGGTGCCTCTCATCCAATGTCTCAATAGTGAAAGAATCATTAGCCTGATGGTTTACTCAAATCTTTCTCGAAATCGCTCTTAGTCTTGATGATGGCCGATATCCGCATGCGACTATCCTTAAACTTACAAGTACTGGACATACAAATACTCTACTCCGAACACCATGTCTTTTTGACTGCCTACAAAGGTCTTCTTCGTTAGGCCTACATTACAAATGCAGTCATGGCATACTCTCTTGATAGAACATCTATAGACCTGCCTCTGGTGGTGCAGCTTCATAAGGCCTACCCAAAGGGCCATCCTAGAGTATCCTCACGTCCCGTTGAAGTCTCGTACTTCTTTGAAGCCCAAAAATACTAAGTTGGACATGCTTCTCCATTTCTAAAATCCGTGATGAACTGCTTCGTTAAATGCTTCATCCTTCGGGTTGCTCCAAATGCATCTCAATTCTTTTGTTAGACTCTAAGTCTAATCTTTTAATTTTCTTTTAATTTACTTTCTTTTTCTGTTGGCTACTTATTTACCCTAATTAGCATATTCTTGCCCTCGTCTCACCTCTATCTATTATGATATTTCCATTTATTTAATAGAGAATGCTGTTGGTATAAGCCACTTCATTATCTTTGCTTATTACTAAATATAAATCTTAAGTTCATTAAAATAAGCTTCTTTTATAATTCCTGCCTTATTTTCTTATTGACTTAATATAAATTATTTAAATAAGCGTCTACCATTATTATTGATCATTAATTTATTCAAAGTCTCAAAATAAGCTTTTCCATTCTTATTACTTAATTATAACATATGTTATAATTCTACATGTAATTGTCATTTTCTCTTCTTTTATAGTCCGTACATATTTCCAGCGTTTCTTTTCTATTCTAATCTGCCTTCTTTTATGATGATATAGATATTCTTTTATTCCCTTATATTATATAATTCACTTATCATAATAACTATCTTCTTAAATAGTCTGCGTAGGGAACGCAGACCTAGGTTCACTATCGTTTACAGCTTCAAGTTCTTATCTAATAATTTACTTGATTCATGTCATACTTTGCTTTATTATCTTCTATTCTAGGAAGTAATTCTATTTTATTTGGTTGGTTAT
This sequence comes from Allium cepa, assembly GCA_030765085.1. Taxonomy (NCBI): domain Eukaryota; kingdom Viridiplantae; phylum Streptophyta; class Magnoliopsida; order Asparagales; family Amaryllidaceae; genus Allium; species Allium cepa. Next base: position 307,519,686 of record CM060944.1, on the reverse strand, counting down.
GAAAACTATATTTAAAAATCCATTTCCATAGTTTAATATTAAATAATTTTATAGACAATAATCTGTAACTGCTAGATATTTCATTTACTATTTTGGAATTGTGTAAAATACAGTGGTTTCTCTATTTTACACTAAATCTCTTTTTCTTTCTTTTATTCTACCAACTACCTTCATTATTGTCTTTTAAATATTAAATTATATAAATGTGTACTATTTTCTAAACCAACCAATTAACCTTTTAGTTACTTCCAAATCAAGTTATTAGATTAATTAACTTTTCTCATTTTAACGTAATTTATTACAGTAATTCTGTCACGACCCACCCTTCTCGACCCTCGAAAATCGATACAAAATACACCACAGAATAACATGCCGATGCACGAGTGCTGCAAAAGACAGATTGTTGAGGGAAAAAGAAAGAAGATAGAATAAAGAAGGAACTAAACAATAACAGAATCTCACAATCGCAGCGGAACAAAATATAATACATAATATCATATCTTTACACAAAATGAAAACTATATCTGTTTTTATATATTACATCATAAGAGTATCACAAACAAACAACAATTACTAGCCAAACAATTTCATACAATCACAGCAGTGGATATAAACAAATACGATAATACGTCTCGGACTCCAGCTCCTCTCCTGAGCTCCACAGCATCATTTCTTGAAATCTATGATACTCGATCTGACCCGAGCGTTATAATGAAATAACACCCGAGTCAGTCTGGAATACCAGCGTGAGAGAAATGCACACAAATTGATTATTAAAGTTTCAAAATCCTTTGAAAACAAAAGCATCTCGTAAGACTACGCCATAAATAAACATGTCAAGTTTTTACCTTACGATAGCCAAAACACTTTTTATCAAATCCGTCGGATATTATAATAGTGTCTATAGAAAGTAAAATAGAATCTAGCTGAAATGCTTGCATCTCACGTTTCAGCAACAGTTGGGCACAATCAAAACCGTACAGGCGCGTAGGGAGAATGGATTTTCAACTAATGGTTAGGCACCGGGGTACCATCTGCCACAGTACGTGGCTTGGATCACCGTATCAAGGATTACTCACAATCCCCTGCAATACACGACCGGGACTACCCCTTACTGGATAATCCCGAGTAAGATCACCCTACGGTTGGGATCAACAACCGCACCACTAAGCCGAATAAAAATTGACATCTAGACAAGGATGACCTCACCCTAATGGGTGCTACCCACTTAGCCTTGCTGCATAACCCTTGATTTTCAGCCATTCCCGGTTGATGAGGCTCGAGGCTAAGCGTTACCTTTTAGAACATATCACTTAGAATGCTCACCGTCCACCTGAAGATGTTCTGAAAGCATTCATCCATACAAGTCCGTCCCGGGCTCGAACGGAACTGAAGGCACTACTCCTACTACATCCATTTTGGAATCATCCTTAGGATTAGTAGCGACTAGCCCATGCACTTTATTACTCCATCTTCGAATCCAAACTCGTCTTCCTCAAGAAAACGTACAAACCGGATCGAAGTGGTTTTCGAGAAATGAATCCCGATCTCGGTCTCTTCGAAACGATTAAAGAATTGGCCAATATTGATAGTCGATGATTTAACTATCAATTAACATTCACCAACATTCATCAAACAATAAATAATTTCCTAAATTATTTATTAACCTCAAAATATCTTCACAATATTAATTTCCACTTTCAAACCTTTTGGAAAACAATTTTCAAACCATCTTCCTTTTTACGGAATAAATTTCCCCAAACATTTTCTATTTCCACTAAAAATAACCAAGTCCAAATACTTTAGATTTTGAAATAATTTAATTCACTTTATTCCAAATATACCTTAAAATATATTTAAAAATATTTAAAGCAAAACTACTTCATAAATATAAGCTAATTTTAAAATAAAAGTTCAATTAAACTAAATTTAACAAGAAGGGTTACAAAATCCTATACGATTTTCAAAGAAAACTTTAACCAATTAACTTTAAAATAAAACCATTTTATAAAATATAAATATTAATAATATTCTTTTAAAGCATAATACTAATTACCTCTTTTAAAATAATTATTACTATAACTAATTTAGTGCATATTTACCTTTAAAATTTTTACAACTTAAATAAGAATTTTCTTAAAAACATTCTTTTAAAATCAAATTAAATTTTTTTAACTTTTACTTAAAAATCTGCTCTAAAACGTACTCGACTTTTCAGGGAAATACACTTTCATTTTAGAACAAACCAAAGAATCCTTTTATAAATCCTGCTTGATTTATCTCAATTCGAATTTATGTTTAAATCCCGTAAATTTCTTTCAACACTTTAAAAATAAACACCTTGTTATTTCTAACACATTTCCCATTTCCTAGAAATCATTTCCAAAATATATGCTTAAAATATTTAGAATAAGGCTACTAGAAATTTCTTAAATGAAAATAATACTTAAGAAAATATAGAGGAGTTGCTAAGTAATTTAAAACAAAATTAAAATAAAGTTTTTAAATCAATTATTCATATTAAAATTCCCTTTTTGGAAATTTAATAATATTTTACCTTTAAAATAATTGAGTACTACCAATTCTTTAAATAAATATTTACTTTGTTCTTGAAATAATTAAAAGTAAAATTTTCTCCAAATATCCTAAACACGGTTTAAACCGCTAATTTATATTTTGGAAGCTTTCTTTGGAATCATACTTAATTTCCAGGGAAAACACTTTCCATTTTTAGAAATAATCCATCTTTATTTTTAAAACAATTTATACCATCTTATAGAATTTCCCACCGGAAATCTATCTTTCAAAATTTATTCACCGATAAATATACCAGTTTATTTATAAACCCAATTTATAAATTTCCGTTTCTCATTTCCATTCCAATTTCAGTTTCAAAACCATTTACAATTTCAACCCAATTTCTTGAATTTAATTCCCTTAAATTCATTACTTAAAATTACTTTTCATTTCCTTTTTACTCCCATTTCACTTTATTGATATTTTAAAATACCAAATTATATTATCCAACCATAACACAGCATAACAAATTCCAAATTAATCTATCACAGTATATGAATAAAATGCATCATCAATTATGAAAATAATTTCTCATTTTGAGAAATCCCGATGGATCCCTCCAACCTGTTTCCCTGCATCCACAGATGTTAGCACGACAATAAATATCGATCAAATCTGATAATAATTATCACATACAGTAATCAACCAATCAACCATTTAAATATTAGCTATTTAAAACTAGCTAGCATTCCAGATGCGAGTGAGAATAACTCACCTTGAGTTTCGTCGAGCGTTTAAATTTACATTTAATCGAGAACGTTCGATTTAATGAAAAATCTCCACTTGCTCAGAATGACTCCAGATCTGTACCACAGCAGCCTACTCGTCGCTACGATTTCGGCGCCGCCAGTTTCGTTGAATTCTGAATATGCATGCAAAAGATATGTTATTTTAAACGTTGGAAATTATATAAATTTATATTAACATTTCCTATTATTACTCAATGAAATCATGGCCGTAGGATTTGAAACCAAGGCCAATACCTTCTTTCTTCTCTCCCTGGAATCACGTACGTGACCAAAACCCATCGACGCCTCCTTGATTCGAACCGCCACACCACGCTTCAGTCCCTAGAGGATAATCATAGGTCACAGCTACCTTCGCCTACTCGTGCGCCACCCCCGCCCTTGGTTTCGAGGCACTCGGTGTTCCCTCTCACGCATAATTGCAGCTCGAACGGCCAGCTTCAACCTAGAAAATCTGGCGATCCATCACGTTACACAAGATCTTGACCGTTGGATAGGTCGAGCTCCCAGCGATCTACCACTTCCTAGTTGAAACCGTTTTCTAAAAGTGAGCGGATGGGGAGGAAACGAGGGGGAAATGAAGTTTATTTTCGGCCTTTGAGCTGCTTTGCGGTGGCCGAAGAAAATAGCTAGGGCTTCGTCCCCTTAAACGTATATATATATACACGCATATACATATTAATTTAATATTAAATTCAACTTTAACGGGAATTTACAAACGAACTCCAAATCACACGTGCCGCCATGCGTTCATAAGATTTTACCCGCATTTCAGACACAATGGAACATGTTTCGGAGGCAAATTTGGTCGTATGTGGAAGATAGCCCTTTTGAATCGATTTAAAATATTAAATTAGAGATTTAAATCTCAACGCGTTTCTTACCCGTTCGAGAAAAAAGTAACCCCAAACGCTATAAAATTTGAAAATCGATAATAATACATTATTACGGATCCAATGGAACTGGTTTCGTCGAATTCCGAGACTGTGCCCCGGAAGGCTATTTTAACACGTTCATTAATTCGAGCGATTTCCAAAATCATCGAAATCACTTAAAATTTCATTTTGTAAAATTTTACTAACTTAATTATAAATCAAATAGAATTTATATTCACATTATAAATCATTCTGGTTTATTCCGAATCAAAATTTGATTATTAACATTATTATATTATTAATTTCCAATATTAAATTAATATAAAATCCCAAATTTTGACTTATCGATTTTGGATGCCATCCAAAGTCCGACAACATTATTTAAATCCAAATAGACTTAATAAATTTTTAGAAACCATCTTCATAGCCATTTACATCTAGATTCACAAATTATTCCAATTTCAAATATTAAATTATTATTGTTCAAATCCAATTGAATTGCCATACTCGACATTTTAACTAATTATATTGATTTAACCAAAATCTTCTTACTTCAAAATCAGTTCAAAATCCACATTTAACATTTAAAATGAATTAAATGTTCAAAATCTAACGACCAAAATTCTGGGTCGTTACATTCCTCTCCCCTTATAAAAATTTCGTCCTCGAAATTTGCTAAGGTATGAAAAATGCTACTAAACTCATTTACTTACCCATATTTACTTAGTTTAAAAACTTACATTCACCTCACCCAAAACTTTTAGCTCAATTCCAAAACCATTTGCTTTTATTTCTAACTCAAAAGCTTGTTTTCAATTTCACTTCAAAAATCACTTTCCTAGTTAACCCAAAATTTTTAAAATTTCCAAAAAATTTCTAACTCCCAAAATTTTTGACAGTGTCTCCTTCGTACGGAGAGCGTTTTACAATATCACAATAGACACAAATATATATACATCGACCTACACGGTCGGAAAACAAAATATACCACAATATATATATATATATATATATATATATATATATATATATATATATATATATATCATTTCCCAATTTTATTGCGTAGGTGTACCTTTTGATTAGCATTTTAAAAGCAAGCGGCTAATATATTATGTATTCACACACTCCAACTCTATTGATTGCCTTCCGTACCTGTATTTACTCGAACACATATATCAGTTTTCAAAAATATAAGATTTTTAACAACCTTCCATACATTTATCTTTGTTAAACATCTCAATTACATAGTTCAAACAAATAAATTTCATAATTCAACCTGTTAACCATATATTATAAGCAAATCCCAAGATTTCAATCACCATTTTAATTTCGTAACAAATCCAAATTTCATTTTATTCCACTCGAATGATTTACATTCAAGTTTACTACATACAATTCATATTTACTACAACCAATTCATTTTCTCTTCAATATGATTAACATATGCTTTACTTACATCAACTTACTTCAATTCAATTCCAGATTGATTCACAATCAAATTTTTATTTTAAATTTGATATACTTGCATTTCCTTTATGATTCACTTGCATTTATATACAAAACCACTTAATTAGATTTCACTTAATCCAATTGATTCAAAAACCAGCTAAATTTGCTTGTTTAAATCAATTCAATTCCGTTTAAAACAAACAACCAATTTCAATGCAAATTTTAAAGTTATTCATGCAAGTAACCATCACTTAAACTTATAACCATTTAAAATTAATTCCATCTCAATCTATATCAATTTTATTGCATTCGGAATTATTCGTAACCCAAACAATTTTTACCTCATCACAATTATTAAATCAAATCCCTATTCTCATTTCAAGTTCATCAACCAACTTAAGTTTATTTTAATATCATTCCATTCTGGATTATTTACTACTCATACATTCTTATTTCATCACGATAAGAAATTAAAATTCTTTCACTGGCATTAAAATTTTATTATCTAAGCAAAATTTCATTCAATACCACTTATAAAGCTCGACCATAATCATTTTCCAATTTGCTTAAATTGTTTCGATTACACAATATTTCCATTTTAATTTGATTCTTATTCAATCAAATTCTAATCCATTACAAATTTTAATTCAATTTGTTTACTTACTCAATCCATTTTAAATTTTAATTCACCTTCTCAATTCATTTCTGAATTTATTAATAACATAACCATTCCAATTATCCTAAACCAGAACTGGGTTTATTTTGCTTTTTTTCAAATTTTTAACAAGCTACCAAAATTTTTATTCATCCCATTACCCTTTTATTTAATTTAGCTTATGCTAAATTCATTTCCAAACAATTCTATTTGAATTTAGTTAAGTGCGAATTTAATTCATCCAATATCATTTCAGGTTGATCAAATTCTCTTTTAATTCAATCCTTTCCAAAATTTAATACAAGTTCAACAAAATTTAATTAGCCGTCTTAAATTCATACCATTTTCTTTACTAATTTGAATAAGAATCTAATTCCATTCAATATTATTTATAACACGACTGAATTTTGATTTTTTTTTCTTCTATCCAAATTCAACTCGATTCCTTTAATTAAAGTGAAGTCCAATTCGATCCAATTTTTATTTCTCCATTCAATTTAAACTTTTACTTTCTAATATATAAGACCAAAAACTTATTTACTATCCTAAGTCCATTCACATTTTATATTTCTCTTCACCTTATTCCAATTTATATTTCATTTAGGATCAAGTTTTGAATTTCCCATAAAATACCAATCATTTTATTTTGGTTTTACAACTTTCATTTCCTATTCTTAAGTTCACCAACTTATTTATTTAAAAGCTTATATTGCTCATTTGAGTCATTTTCACCTTATAATCACAATTCCAAATTATATATATATATATATCACTTAATAGCTAAAGGGTGTAAAATTTCATTACACAATTATAATCATTTTACATTTCAATTTTATATTCAATTTAATTCAATTTCAATTTCAATTTTATTTTATATTTAACTTATCCTGAGTTAAATGCATATATATTTTATTCACTTTCATTTACTCAAGTTAAATTTTAATTCTAGGATTAAAATTTCATTTTCTTCTTATTAATATCAGCTTCACTTTATAAGATCAATAGTTAATTCATTTTTAACTTTCACATTTTTTTATAGAATTTTCAGAATTCAATTACCCGGTTCTATTTCAAAACCATTTTGAAATCATAAACAACAAATCCCAACTAGGAATATCAAATCAAACTTTCGGATTCCAAAACAACTTGTTTTTACCAAAACAAATTTCCCTTTTGAAATTTCTAAAACAACTTGTATACCCAACAAGTTCAAACAAATATCATAACCAATCACTATGGTAGCAATCCATCACTTTAGAAACTCGAAAATGAATTCTGATGATGTGGCCATCATCATCAGGATTATTTTCCAGCAACTGAAGTGAGTTCAGTGCTTCCTTACTTCCACAAATTCCTTTCAAAACAATTTCCATTCAAAAATATTTCCCCAAAATAATACTCCATTATTACCTTCACAGCTTTGGAAAACATTTTGGACATTTCCAAGATTCCAAATTCCCGAACTTTTGTTTTAAATTCATTTAAAACACTTTTCAAAATTTCCGGGATTTAAATTCTGGTTTAAATCAAATTTTAGTTATACTTCTTTTGAATAAATCAAACTTATAGAATTCTATTTAGTTATAACCATTTCAAATTCTAGATTCTTATATTTGATTATAATATTAACAACCAAACATCCAAATATATATAATAATTTTAGAAGAAAATTATTCCCTTCATATCAAAATATAATTTTGGGTAAAATTATCCCATTTACCCACTTTAAAACAATACCATGTCGGTTTATCTTGTTTAAGAGTTTAGAAACCCCTATCGATACGGTTGTACTTCCCGTACCGACTAGAATTCATAAACACTCAACCGATAAGTCAACACAGTATAAAAACAGTTTTTACATTCACTAAAAAGTATGCTCTCGTATCTATTATTACACTCAACTCATTCTAGAGTACTATTCACTCTATATCTAATGAGTAATTTCCCCACCAGAGCCAAGGTTATCGCCAACCTAAGCTCTGATACCGCCGTCACGACCCACCCTTCTCGACCTTCGAAAATCGACACAAAATACACCCCATAATAACATGCCGACGCTCGAGTGCTGCAAAAAGACAGATTGTTGAGAGAAAAAGAAAGAAGATAGAAGAAAGAAGGAACTAAACAGAATCTCACAATCACAGCGGAGTAAAATATAATACATAATATCAGATCTTTACACAAAATGAAAACTATATTTGTTTTTATATATTACATCATCAGAGTATCACAAACAAACAACAATTACCAGCCTGACTATTTCATAGAATCACAGCAGCGGATATAAACAAATACGATAATACGTATCGAACTCCTGCTCATCTCCTGAGCTCCACGGCATCCTTTCCTGTAATCTATAATACTCGGTTTGACCCGATCATTATAATGAAATAACACCCGAGTCAGTTTGGAATACCAGTGTGAGAGAAATGCACCCAAATTGATTATTAAAGTTTCAAAATCCTTTGAAAAAAAAAGCATCTCGTAAGACCACGCCACAAATAAACATGTCGGGTTTTTACCTTACGATAGCCAAAACAATTTTTATCAAATCTGCCTAATATTATTATAGTGTCTATAGAAAGTAAAATAGAATCTAGCTGAAATGCTTGCATCTCACGTTTCAGCAATAGTTGGGCACAATCAAAACCGTACAGGCACGTAGAGAGAATGGATTTCCAACTAATGACTAGGCATTGGGGTACCACCTGTCACAGTACATAGCCTAGATCACCGTCCCGAGGATTATTCCCAAACCTCTGCAACACAAGACGGAGACTACCCCTTACTGGATAATACCGAGTAAGATCACCCCATGGTTGGGATCAGCAACCACACCACTAAGCCGAATAAAAAGGGACATCTAGAAAGGGATGACCTCACCCTAATGGGTGCTACCCACTTAGCATTGCTGCATAACCCCTGATTTTCAGCCATTCCTGGTTGATGAGGCTCGAGGCTAAGCGTTACCTTTTAGAACATATCACTTAGAATGCTCACCGTCCACCTGACGATGTTCTGAAAGCATTCATCCATACAAGTCCATAGCGGGTTCGAACGGAACCGAATGCATTACTCCTACTACATCCATTTTAGAATCATCCTCAGGATTAGTAGCGACTAGCCCTTGCACTTCACTACGCCATCTTCGAATCCAAACTGGTCTTCCTCACGAAAACGTGCAAACCGAATCGAAGTGGTTTTCGAGAAATGAATCCTGATCCCGGTCTCTTCGAAACAATCAACGCATTGGCCAATATTGATAGTCGATGATTTAACTATCAATTAACATTCACCAACATCCATCAAACAATAAATAATTTCCCAAATTATTTATTAACCTCAAAATATCTTCACAAGATATATTTCCACTTTCAAACCTTTTTGAAAACAATTTTCAAACCATCTTCCTTTTTACGGAATAAATTCCCCAAACATTTTCTATTTCCACTAAAATAACCAAGTCCATATACTTTAGATTTTAAAGTAATTTAAATCACTTTATTCTAAATATACCTTAAAATATATTTAAAAATATTTAAAGCAAAACTAATTTATAAAATATAAGCTAATTTTAAAATAAAAGTTCAATTAAACTAATTTTACAAGAAGGGTTACAAAATCCTATATAATTTTCAAAGAAAACTTTAACCAATTATCTTTAAAATAAATCCATTTTATAAAATATAAATATTAATAATATTCTTTTAAATCATAATACCAATTACCTCTTTTAAAATAATTATTACTATGACTAATTTAGTACATATTTTCCTTTAAAAATTTTACAACTTAAATAAGAATTTTCTTAAAAACATTCTTTTAAAATTAAATTTAGAACTTTTAACTTTTACTTAAAAATCTGCTTTAAAACGTACTTGACTTTTCAGGGAAATACACTTCCATTTCAGAATAAACCAAAGAATCCTTTTATAAATCCTGCTTGATTTATCTCAATTCGAATTTATGTTTAAATCCCGTAAATTTCTTTCAACACTTTAAAAATAAACACCTTGTTATTTCTAACACATTTCCCATTTCCTGGAAATCATTTCCAAAATATATGCTTAAAATATTTAGAATAAGACTACTAGAAATTTCTTAAATGAAAATAATACTTCAAAAATATAGAGGAGTTTCTAAGTAATTTAAAACAAAATTAAAATAAAGTTTTTAAATCAATTATTCATATTAAAATTCCCTTTTTGGAAATTTAATACTATTTTACCTTTAAAATAATTGAGTACTACCAATTCTTTAAATAAATATTTACTTTGTACTTGAAATAATTAAAAGTAACATTTTCTCCAAATATCCTAAACACGGTTTAAACCGGTAATTTATATTTGGAAGCTTTCTTTGGAATCATACTTAATTTCCAGGGAAAACATTTTCCATTTTTAGAAATAATCCGTCTTTATTTTTAAAACAATTTATACTTTCTTATAGAATTTTCCACCGAAAATCTATCTTTCAAAATTTATTCACCGATAAATATACCAATTTATTTACAAACCCAATTTATAAATTTCCGTTTCTCATTTCCATTCCAATCTCAGTTTCAAAACCATTTACAATTTCAGCCTAATTTCTTGAATTTAATTCCCTTAAATTCATTACTTAAAATTACTTTTCATTTCCTTTTTACTCCCATTTCACTTTATTGATATTTTAAATACCAAATTATATTATCCAACCATAACGCAGCATAACAAATTCCAAATTAATCTATCACAGTATATGAATAAAATGCATCATCGATTATGAAAATAATTTCTCATTTTGAGGAATCCCGATGGATCCATCCAACCTGTTTCCCTGCATCCACAGATGTTAGCATGACAATAAATATCGATCAAATCTGATAATAATTATCAGATACAGCAAATCAACCAATCAACCATTTAAATATTAGCTATTTAAAACTAGCTAGCATTCCAGATGCGAGTGAGATTAACTCACCTTGAGTTTCGTCGAGCGTTTAAATTTTACATTAAATCGATCATGTTCGATTTAATGCAAAATTTCCACCTTCTCAGAACGACTCCATATCTGTACCACAGCCGCCTACTCGTCGCTGCGATTTCGGCGCTGCCAGTTTCCTTGAATTCTGAATATGCATGCAAAAGATATGTTATTTTAAACGTTTGAGATTATATAAATTTATATAAACATTTCCTATTATTAATCAATGAAATCATGGCCGTAGGATTTGGAACCAAGGCCAATACCTTCTTTCTTCTCTCCCTGGAAACACGTACGCGACCAAAACCCATCGATGCCTCCTTGATTCGAACCGTCGCACCACGCTCCGGTCCCCAGAGGATGATCAGAGGTCACAGCTACCTTCGCCTACTCATGCGCCACCCCCACCCTTGGTTTCGACGCACTCGGTGCTCTCTCTCGCGCACAATTACAGCTCAAACGGTCGGCTTCAAGCTAGAAAATCTGGCGATCATCACACTACACAAGATCTTGACCGTTGGATAGGTCGAGCTCCCAGCGATCTACTACTTCTTAGTTGAAACCGTTTTCTAAAAGCGAGCGGATGGGGAGGAAATGAGGGGGAAATGAAGTTGATTTCCGTCCATTGAGCTGTTTTGTGGCGGCCGAAGAAAGCTAGGGCTTCGGCCCCTTAAACGTATATATATACGTATATACATATTAATTTAATATTAAATTCAATTTTAACGGGCATTTACAAACGAACTCAAAATCACACGTGCCTCTAGGCATTCGTAAGATTTTACCCGCATTCTGAACACAATGGAACGTGTTTCGGAGGCAAATTTGGTCGTATATGGAAGATAGCATTTTTGAATCGATTTAAAATATTAAATTCGATCTAAATCTCAGCGCGTTTCTCACCCGTTCGAGCAAACAGTAACTCCAAACGCTACGAAATTTGAAATCCGATAATAATACACTATTACGGATCCAATGGAATTGGTTTTGTCGAATTCCGAGACTGTGCCCCGGAAGGCTATTTTAACTCGTCGATTAATTCGAGCGATTTCCGAAATCGCCGAAATCACTTAAAATTTCACTTTTTAAAATTTTACTAACTTAATTATAAATCAAATAGAATTTATATTCACATTAGAAATCATTCTGATTTATTCCGAATCAAAATCGGATTATTTACTTTATTATATTATTAATTTCCATTATTAAATTAATATAAAATCCCAAATTTTGGCTTATCGATTTTGGATGCCATCCAAAGTCCGACAACATTATTTAAATCCAAATAGACTTAAAAATAAATTTTTAGAAACCATCTTCATAACCATTTACATCTAGATTCACAAATTATTCCAATTTCAAATATTAAATTATTATGTTCAAATCCAATTGAATTTCCATACTCGATATTTTAACTAATTATATTGATTTAACCAAAATCTTCTTACTTGAAAATCAATTCAAATCCACATTTAACATTTAAAATGAATTAAATGTTCAAAATGTAACGACCAAAATTTTGGGTCGTTACAAATTCCATTCCTCAAACTTTTATCACTTTACATCTTATTTCCTTCATTTCAGTATTCTTAATTATTTGATCCATATTCACGTTTAATCTATTCTCATTCATACATGAAGAAAGAGGAGAAAATAGAAGAAGAATGACGCTTGCATAGAAGTCCAAAACGTAGGAACATATGTAAATAAATACTAATACTGTAAATAAACTGTAAATTCCATATAGTCCAGCATAACTTAATTAATAGGATTAATTATTAAATAAAATTATCTAAATGGAAATCTAACGATAACATATCTTAAACTTAAAAGATATATAAATAAATCCACTCACATGTCGTCCTTAACTTTAATTTCTATCCCTTTTAAATTTCTATGCTTTTCCCCATTTTAATTCGCTGTAAATTCCCTGATTTGTTTGTGCAATTCTCTAATTTGCTTGTATGTATTTCCTTGCTTAATCTTTTTTTTATGGAAAGATTTGATTGACAGAGGAAAAAGGAAGAGGAGAAAAGAAGAGGAGTTTGCTGTAAATGACAACAACTGATTCAGAGAAAATAGTTTGGGCTAGGGTTAAGTTACGTTCAACTTATAGGTGTAGTGAACAACTATGAAACATCCAATTAACCCTAAAAACAATCTTCACCATCATTTATTGATTTGTTTACGTTAGCTTATAACGTATAATTCTCCAATGTTATTTATTTATTCATTCGTTATACGACCTTATTAATTCATGTTTCCTTCTAAATAGGATTCTTCCATTAATTATCCAATTAAGTAGATCATACATACATACATACATACATACATACATATATATATATATATATATATATATATATATATATCTGTGTGTGTATGTGTGTGTATATATATATGTATATGTATATGTATATATGTATATCCCATATTAACTTATTCTTATACGCTACAATTTCTTAACTATTTGAACACATCGATTAATATCTATATTAATTGACTGTATATATAAAGTTATACTTTTTTAATTTACTCATATTAACTTACCTTCATCATAAACTTAATTACTCTGTTTGATTTTTATATGCATTCGAACCCTTTTATTTTATTTTAACTTGGAAACAAATAATCTTATAACTGGCGTTTTTTTCTAAATAGTTAATTTAGTTTATTAGCTATTGTAAGAAGGGCATATTCTTTGATTAATTGATACCCTTTTTAAAATGCTCATCTAATTGCCAATTAATTAATTGACATTTTTTCCCATTTTAATCGATATCCAAATTAATTCTTACGCGTCACTCAAACATGCATTTATTGGTTGTATATATTTAAATCGCCAATTCATTACCCAATTAATTAACATATGAGTTTCCCTCTTTTATTAATTGACGCTTACTTAATGTCTTTAATTAATTTCTTAATTAATTGATTGCGTCAATTATAAATTAATATACGTATGTTATAATTTAATTTATTCCGCACATACATTTTCCTTTGTTAGAAGATCCTTTAATTAATTAATGTTATAAAATTGACATATTCTCTGACTAAATGACGCCTCTATGTCTCTTAATTAATTCCCCTTTTAATTGATTAATGCACCAATTAATCACACTCATTGCTTGCGCAAATTTATGTAACCTGTTAATTCTTAAATGCATATATTTAACATTTATACTCTATTTTGCAATTATGTTAATTCAATTGATTTTATTTAATTATATAAAAATGCTGGGTGTACAGATTCACACTTAGGATTTCTACTTGTTTTCTTTGATTTGATTCGAATATTTAGATTTTGAAAAAACCATACTGAATATGTTGACTGATATTGATCGCTTTAAATCTTGTTCGAAGTGACGGGACTGGAGTGAAAAGTGCAAGTCCCCTTGCCAAAAAGCGAGTGGATAGACTTGTACGATATTTATCTCTTTATGTCCCGACCAGAGAGCAGGGATTGGAGTGCAAGAAGTAAGTCACCTCTCCAAAGCATAAGCGAAGGGCTTGCTTGTCCTTAAGACCCCTCGCTGGAGAGCTAAAGAATTGGGCTCAACAAGGATTCGGAGAGACCGCATATTTGATTGTCGATCCCAAACAGCCATGGATTCGATTAACAGTCCAAGGGACCATGGATTTGATTATGGCCCCGAATGACCATGGATTTGATCAGCGGTTTGGAAAGAACATGGATTTGATTATCGACCATGGATTTGATCAATGGTCCGGAGAGAGCTTGGATTTGATTATTCGCCCAACCGACCATGGATTTGATCAACGGTCCAGAGAGACCATGGATTTGATTATCGGCCTCGAATGGCCATCGATTAGATTAGCACTCTAGAGAGACCATGGATTATGGATTTGATTATTTGCCCCGAATGGCCATGGATTTAATTAGCGGTCTAGAGAGACCATGGATTTAACAATCAGCCCTGAATGACCATGAATTTAAGTATTTCGGAGAGATCGTGGGTTTAACTGTCAGTTCTGAATGGCTATGAATTCAATTACTGATCTACAAAGATCATGAATTCAGCTATCGGTTGAGAAAGGCCATGGATTTCACTAATGGTCTGGAGAGAATGAGATTTCAACATATGACTACTAGCCTTCGGATGAACATGGGATGATTCAAATTAGTGACACAGCCCATAGCTTATCGATTTTGGGAGAACATGGAATCATTTTTTATGACTGACACACAAGCAAGGACTTGAATCCATAGCTATCACCGTCTAGAACGACCTTTGATTACAGGTGAACCCAAAGGAACATGATGATTCACAACAGCTTAATCAGTTATCCACCAGAAGATTCAATTACTAATATTCCAATAACTTCAATATCTATTCTTGAGCAAAGCACACCTTCCATTTGCAAGGCACACTTTGGAGGAAAAATATTATCTAGCCTTTTGACCAGGGAGTATATCGACTAACTTAACGAGTCAAACTTGAAGGATATTAAGGTAAGAAGCCCAAAGAGATTGCTAACAAGCCTAAAAGCCCATGTACGATTGAGATCATGAGGCAAGTACAAGTCCATCTCAGTGTTTCAGAAGGCCAAAAATCAAAATTACTGGATCAGTACCGATCCAGCTCCTGGATCAGTATAGATCACCTTCCCTCAACCAAACCATCCCAAACTTCCTACACTTCAAAGCCATGCTTCCTATAATCCATTTCTAGATTTCTGTGATCATTTGCCTTGCACCAATGATCAATCTCCTCGAAGCCTAGAAAACTACAATTTTATTTTATCACTGATCACTTTGATCAAGACAAGCTAATAATGATGCGAACAAGATTGAAATCACAAAGCTAACCACGAATCGACCCAGGACAAAGTGTTCAAAACAATCCATATGGTGATTTTATTGATTGGTACCGATCCAAGACCATGGATCGATAACAGTCCATGAATATTGATGAGGTGGACACCATTTTCTCTAGAGAATCCATCTTAGGTGTGGAGAATGAGGTGGAGATCATATGGCAAGAATTTAGGCTTCCTACAGTTGTAAGTAGGAGGGAAGAGGATCGTTTTTAGGGTCATTTTTCACTTCTCTACAACTTTTCTATAATTCCCTTGTACTCCCACGGATCTATACCGATACATAAGAATAGAAGCATAACTATAACCATCAACAAAGTTAAGTAGATGTGGGCAACGATTAGCCAAACCTATAAAACTCTATTGTCTTGTTTCTATGTGTTTTTACTTTAGTTTCTTCACTATTTTATCTATTATACTCATTTGAGTGTTTGTGCCATTTTTGATTCAAACAATATTGAAATAATTTGATTTTAAAATATAATACAACAAATCAATATATATATATATATATCTATGTGTGTGTGTGTGTGTTAAATATAAATGTACATATATGTATTATAATATGCATAAAATATTATACATTACAAAGTTTCATTTTGTTAATAAAATATTCATATACCTTGATATAAAAATCTTGATTTGAAATTATTCTTTTCATAAAAGTAAAAGGTTTCCTTTTGTTCTAAATTGATAGATAGTCTTATGCGTATAGTTATAAGGTTTTATTTCCTATCTAAGTTAAAAGATTGAATTAAATTTGTCAATATTAAATCTAAACATATATGTTATCTAAATTAAAATCTTTATATATATACATATATTTTAGGCCATAATTATGTCAACAGAACTAAATTAATTATGTTTTCAAATGTGTGTGTGTGTATTATTTAATTACAATTTACTTATTTAAGTTTGAAATTAAAAGATATTTTGATATCAAGATCCAGATTTGATATCATACTTAACCATATATATTAAGATCTAGATTTGATATAATAATATCCTTTTATAGAATAATATCTTTATATGCTTAAAGGTTGCTCTTTTATATAACATCAAATAAAGAAAATAATTTTTTATGTTTAAATAACTTTCTATAATTTTAATTAGATTTGATATCATTAATATAATTTAGTAACATACTTAACTATAAACAAAAAAATACACCACACACATAAACACACACATATTAGAAAACACATATGTACACAAAGGGGCTAACTTCTCTATTGTAACATAAACCCAATCACATATATGCATGCCTGTTAAACCATGCACGCTATATATGTTGCATGTGGGCGTACACACACATGTGTATATGATACACATGTTAATATTATATAACACAAATATTATATCAAAACAAATCATTGTTACAAATTAAATGCAATAATAATTATATTCAACGTTGAAGATCTAAATAAATTTAGGCTCTATACACGCAGTAAGATCCAAAATGGTAATTTTTATGAAATTGTCCGTTTAACCCACTACATGCTGAACCAGATCCTTCAAAGACGACGTAGACGATAATAATACCAAGGAATTATCAAGAAAAGGTAAAAACGACAAATCTGTGGATAACAGTTTCTAGGAAAAAGATAATATTAATTAAACAGATCATAACGTTGGCCTTTCTTTTCCTATTGTTGAATCTAGTATTGATGATACCCCAGCATCTATAGGCCCATCTAAAATACTTCACTTGTCCAACTTGGGTAACTTCGATCTATCATCCCCTCGAACTGTGAAGGTTTCGAAAGTCAATTTTTCCAACAACTTCGTCTCATGTAATTTAATGTATATGTTACTTCTATGTTATTTGAATTCTTTTATAGAATCTCAAAATTTTATTCTTATTAAAATAGATGGAAATGTAGACATTACTTTGAGATCATGTTAGATAATAATAGGAGTGAAATTTTAAGACTCGATAGGGAAAGGGAAAGACTTTGCAAACATCTAAATGAGCCCAACGATAAATATATGAAAATTTAAAGTGCATCTTAAATGCTGGGAAGAGTTTTGGAATAAACGATTTGCACCCCTCCTTCAAAAGTCTCGTTTTCATCAATCGAACTACCATAAAGAAAATGAAGAATTCATTGCCCTCTTTTGGATACTTATTTAAGATGAAATAAAATTATGGATTGCCTTTTCTTATTTTATACCAGATTTCCCATGACTGATTTTTCATTCTTAGTTGATGACTGCAGGGTTTTGATTTGGCGACTTCAAAAAAATACATTGATTAACGTAGATCAAATCCTTATCCTAGGGGTTGGTGGAATTTACCCAAGGTTGATAGCGTTCCTCTAACCTTCGACTCACTTCCCTAGAAAAAATAAAATATAATAAAAATAGGTTTATTTATGAATACTATAAGGGATTCATTCTTTATGAACCTTTGCAATCTTTGTTGTATAACGAAAAGTTATGCTTTAAGTAACACATCGATGATTTCCATTTTGTAAGTTTTATAGTTTGATTCTTAGTTTCAATTTGCAATTGGCATCCAGGTTTTTGAGTTTGTACCATTTCTTCTCTTTCTCTTATTCCTGAAGATGTTTTATGTAAATTAGTTAAGTTAAAGAGAAATCTTAGAGAAAGTTCTTCCATGATTGAAAAGTCTCACTTAGCGAAATACTACTTTCTTTGTGACCTTCATCGTAGTGATTCCCTTATTTTGGATTTCTATTTCCTAGCAGACAAGAAGAGTTACTTTCTTCATAAAGTTCAAACTAATTATGAAAAACTATCGTGTGACAAAATTAATCCTCCTTCCAAAGAATTGGATTAGCGAAGTTTTCCTCCTATTAATACTCCTTCTAGTGTTGAAATTCTCTTTATGGTAACTTCTCGTATTTCTCTCATGTCTTACCACAAAATTCAGAATGGTCTGTTAAAGTTAAAGAAATAATGTAAAGGAATATTTTGATCTTTTTTCTAATGTAATAGCATTTCTTGCAATCATATTATCAATGAATAATTTTATTTATGTTATTATCATTTTTCATTTCCTTTTTTCATCACATGTTAACCCTAATTCTTATTTCACATTATGATTAAGTACAATGACCAATCTTTATCACTAAATGTTCCTACCTTTCCTAATGCCTTAGTGATATTTGATCCAAATTAGTTTTGAACATAAAAAATCATCCTTCCAGTTTTGTTCTTGCATGGCCCACAATTGACAATGCTGAAGCGAACAAATGCTGTAGCAAATACATGTATTCAAAGACTACTGTGAGAGCTTCCCAAGAAGTGATTTCTTAGCTTGAAAAGAAAATATCTTCCAAAGATAAAGAAATTCAAGAATTAATGGGGAAACTTAATGTAAAAGCTCACCATCAATAATCTGAATATGATAATAAAACTATACACCTTAGTCAGTGCATATCTGATTCAGAGGCCGATCTGCTGAAATTCAAGAATGAATGCTAATTTTATGAACTTACTTTAACTGAAGAGAAGATGGGCCTTCCAATCCCTGATGTGTTTCATTATTTTAAAAAAAACTTCTTTGCGAAAATCCTCTTCATCCCATGGTCGCTTAACACATGGTGACAGCCTTTCTATTCCACCTTCCTTATCCCGTCTTCAGGGGATAACTCAGGGGAGTTAGCCAGATTGAGTAGGTCTTTTAAGGTCTAATGTAATCGAAAGTTAAAGGAACATTGAAATATGAAAATTTTAATGAATTTTATAGTCTTCAACTTCGGATAGAAAATTTGAAACGTCAAAGTATGAACTTATTTTGAAGATACAGAAATTGGAAAATGATAGAATAAATTTATCCCGTCAAATTACTTAATTGAAGGGTGCTAATAAAACTTGTGAGTCGACGATAGCTACTCAAATTTCCTTAATTAATACCCTTGACATTATTAATCAAAAGGAGAAAAGGTTAAAGAAATATCTACTCATCGAGATTCTTTACATTTCTAACCTTCCTTTACGGTTGAAATTGTGACAAAAGAGGTAAAGGAACTTACATATCAAATGGAATTAATGCAATTTTTTATCTCTAAGGTTTCTCAACTGGATTCTTTTTGTAGAATATTTGATTGAGGTCATTGTCGCACTCTATTTAAGGATTTATTTTTCATTTTTAGGTCCAGAATGAGATTTCCAATTAAGAAAGGCCATAGTTGCAAGTTACCAGAAATACCAACATTTCTTTTTGCATGGATGCTCTGATGTTCTTAAGGACATTGGTGGTCCTCGAATTTAATATAAAAATGCATATTCAATAAGTGAGACTCATTCCTGTATTTTGGACCTTTGTACCAATACCATCCTATTACACATCTTCCAAAACCATAAGCTTTTAGAATACAGTGATTGTAGAAGTTATCATAATGATTTAAAAGAGATCATATGTAATTGATTATTATCCATAACATAAAAATGTTCCTTATACAAATGTATATTGCAAAGCATTTATTTATACCGTTTTGCATACTAGTTTTGTGGTGGATTGTTCACCTCTAGTGCTTCTTGTCTTCTAGTAATATAATTGTCTGGATTCTTTTTGTTTTCCCTTTTAATGGAACTTTTGAATGTTGTCCACTAAGTTTTTTTTGTTGGATTTTTTGACAAGCTTTGTTGACCACCTCTTCTTAGATGATCGCTTTGGCTAGACCTCGGAATAGGATCAAAGGCTTGGTTGACCATCACTCTTTGGATGGGTGCAATGACCAAGCATAGACACGGGACGAAAGGATTAGTTGACCATCACTATTTAGATAGGTGCTTTGGCCAGGCATAGTGACCATCGCTCATAGGATTGATGCTTTGGCCAGACATTAATGTCGGACCAAAGGCTTAATTTGACCATCATGCCTTGGATGAGTGCTTTAGCCAAGCCTAAAGGTGGGTCCAAATGCTTTACTACTTATTACTCATTGGATGGTTTCCTTGGCCAAGCCCGAAAACGAGACCAAGCGCTTTATTGAAAAGCTATTCTTGAATATCAATTCTTATTGAACCGAGTCATGATGAAAGTCCATAAAATCATTGCTAGAAAATTAGATATCTCTCTTCAATTTCTTAGTAGGTCTTACTCGACAAGCTCTTGCAGTCCCCTAAGGCTTACATAGTATTTGATAAATCCTGCTAATGCCCAACAATTATTATTCTTATGTCTAGTTATCTCATGGTAATGATAATATTATTCTCCTTTATGTTCTTCCTTTCTTTTTATTTTTTCTTAGGATGCTAGTAATTCAACCTTTGCTTGGAAAAAGATGAACTTACTCTTATGAAGCACAAAGAGGAGTGGTTATTTTAACCTTAGGTCTTTTAAAAGAACTTTCGTCTTCTTTCTTATGCCTCATTCGGAGAGCTAGTAGTTCTTTTTCATTCATTCTTGATTTTCTTTTCAAGATGTTTTCTTTTTTCTCTAATGGACAAGTTAATCATGCTTTCCTATTTCCAATTAAAGTCATGGTTCATTTCTACCTCAAATAGTATTCCTTTGGCTTGGGATTTGATGACTATTCTCATTTGGAAGAAGGGATCATTTATCATTACTCTAACTTTTATATGCATATGGATGGGTCCATCCATTTCTAATTCTAATGCTAGAGCCAAAATATGCTTCTCTCCCATAAAAAATGAGTTTAAGCTCCATCTATTTAGGTTGTATTATGCAACTTTCCATTTTTCAACTTAGGTTTGAAGGGCTAAGTTTCTTACTTTAACACATGTTTGTCACTATATTGGGTAGTAGTTTGATGATAGATTGGATAAATCAATTTGGTACCGAAGATACTTGTGTTGAAATAGGCATAATGGATTTTTCTTAAAGGAAATAAAATTGATCCTGAGTTCAATTCTCGGTGAAAGCACTCAAGATGTTTGACCAAAACTAGGCCTAACTTATATGCTTAATTTAAGGAAATCATGGTACTTTAGTTAGAGAATTAGCTATTGTTCAGGCACGCAAGTCATCATATAGTCAAATAGTCAATTATGCAAATAGAAAATTATACAAGTCCTTTATCACAAAATCCTGATTAGAATTTGATCTAAGAGGCCATTATAGTCCCAAATCAAGCTCTTTATTTATATTTAATTAAAAATGGAAATCATCAAGAAGGTTTAAAATCCACTACTTTTTAGTAGGAGTACATGCCTATTTATAAAGAAATTTTCCTTTAGATCTTTGACATGTGATATTTATAGGAAATGAAGAGTTGAGATTGTGCTGATGTGGTACATTATCGATTTGACATTTGGCACAACTTGTTTTTGAACTCTTCATGATGACGTGACATGACCAAACCAATAGAGGGTTACCACATTGTTAGTTGGATGTTGTTTTTGATGACCAAACCAATAGAGGGCTACCACATGGTTAGTTGGATGTTGTTTTTGATGACCAAACCAATAGAGGGTTACCACATGGTTAGTGGGATGTTGTTTTTGATGTTTTATAGAAATTTCAATAATCGATAATATTATATTCAACGTGCAATAGCTATGGCACTTTCAACATACGATGGCGTTGGCACCTTTGATGTGTGATTGATTGGTCGGCTCAGTATACGATTACTTTTTCATTCTCATCATGCGATAGATTGGTCATCTCAACATGCGATAACCTTGATATTTTTAGCATGTGATAACCTTCATATTTTCAACATGCATTAGCTTGTTTCTCTCAATATGTGATAGTTTTGGCATTCTCGACATGCGATGGCTTGTTCCTCTTAATATGCGAAAGCTTTGATACTCTCAGTATGCAATAGCTTGTTTTTCTCAACATGTGATAGTTTTAATACTCTCGACATGAGATAGCTTATTATTTTTAACAAGTGATAGCTTAATCTTTTCCAAACATGCGATAACTTTGATATTATTGGCATGCGATGGCTTGTTCCTCTCAACATGCTATAGCTTTATTTCCCAGCCTTTAATAGCTTTGATTCTCCTTAACCTTCGATAGCCTAGAACCTGTTTATACTTGAAAATTGGGTGCAACAAACGCAGTTGCTATTATCAAAGCCTGAACGACCATTACGTCTATAAAGCAGCTGTTGGAAAAAAGAGCTTTCGACTAATTCTAGTTTTAGATCTGAAGAGCCTAATTTGGTTTATCGACAAACATGTGATGCGTAGTCAAGTGAAGGAAACAAGGTGACTAATTTTATTAAAATTAGAGGTTATTTTCCTAACATGGGAGAGTGGCGAGAGCAACTATGAGAATATGGAAAAAAAGATAGAGGAGAAGGATTGTGGAGAAAATTTTCAACCGCCATGATTTTCTTTCTACTTGCTAGGATTTAGAAATGGGAACTAGATAACTTGTAGTAGCTGCGATATCTTTAAAGTTAGTTTAGACTGGGTATCAAGGGTCGGGACTGTTGAAACTTAGCTAACCTGCAACGGAAGTTATGGGTGAATTTCAATTTTTTTTACCGTATCGTAGTTGGGCATATGAAGTCTAATTTATTTAGAACATTTATAAATATCTTTTGGCTAAAATATTTATTTTATTTAAATTTATAAAATGATATTGTACTATTTAATTTATTTTATACATACTATGTCATATACACATATATATGTGTAGGCATGTATGACATATTAATCCATGCAAGGTATAACATGTCCGTATATAGATGTTGGAAATTATATCGCAACGGACATGTTAGCTATCCCATATACAAATGTATTATCCAAATGTATGTTTATATAATTTTACTTATATATATAATATTACAAATATTTGTATGATATAAATTATATTTTTATTTAAATAATTTTGTATAAACATATATTATATATATAAACATAAGTATGAAATATTAACATTATATATATATATTATATGGATATATTTAAGTGATTTATAAAATATATCAAACATAATAAAAGAAACTGCTATAAAGGCGAAACTGTACATATATAAATATAATTTTTTTCAAACAGATATATTAAAGGGGCATTTCACTAGAAGGACAAACTTTGCAGTCCAATTAGTTTCTAGGACACATATCCACAGAAATTAATTTTAAGGCCAAAGTCAGCAGAATAATTACTTTTAGGACAAAGTCAACAGTCCAATTACTTTCAAGGACATAATTTCATGGGTTTTTAGGCCTTAGAAACTAATTATTTTGCATTTTGTCCTTAAAAGTAATTATTTCAGTTGTGTGTCCTACAAACTAATTGCATTTTCTAAAGAGGCCCTTGTGACTAATTTCCACTATATTAAATACTTAAATTTGTGTATAATATAAATATCGATTAACACAAATAAAATTCACAAAATAATTTATATCAAACATGTTATAACCTAATCTTGCGCACAACTTAATTTTTCTTAATTTAATGTGTTTGTGTATTAGTAAATTACCACGTAGAAATTATTAAAAAATAATTTTTCGAAACTAAATATGAATTTTAAATAACATTAAAATTATAAATGATAATTTTATATTTTGAAAGATTATTATATAATTTTTTAATTTAAAACAATTTAAAAATCAAATTTTAAATTTTGGCTTATATTTAAATATTTTAAAAATATGTAAAAAAATGTTTTTTATTCTTACTGAGAGTATAATATGTATTAATCTAGTTTTGTAAAATATGAAACATAATTTATATTATATGTTTATTTATGTATTGATATAATTATTTATATGATTATTGATTTAAATATTTTTTAAATAATACATAAATTTATAAAAAAATATTTTGTTCCTACCAAAAAATAGTATACCTATTAAAATTTATGTTTAAAATTATGTTTCCATATTTTACATAAGTATAATGTAGTATTTAAGTTGTAAAAAATATATGTACTAAATTATTTAAAATAGCAATAAAATTGTTTTTTCATGTTGAGTTGTGCTGCGCATAGGTGTATGTACATGAAATTTTATTTATAACGAGTATATATGCACGCCGACGTGTGCCTGCATCTAATCACATTGTGTATGGTGTTCATAAGTGTTTAGATGGATGTAATTCGTAACAACCTATTTATATAAGCAAGGAATAAATTACCGGTCTTGTTTGTACTTTATTTTATTTATTTTATGTTTTCATCTTTTCTTTTTTACTTCATGATCTTCTCTTAGTTACTTGGATTAAGTGGCCGAAATCACTAAAAGTAAATAAGAAGAAGAAAAATTTCAAGAAATACCAATGATTGATGAGCAAAACAAAATAAAATAAGCTTATCTTACTTCTTCCAATTCAACATAGTTGGCAACTAATTCGGCTGCCATTCAAAGTCTATTTCGAATAATTTTTGGTTGTCAAATGTTGTAACACAGATGAATCATAGATGCCAGTTGCGTCCAGGTCAATGCTTAGTCGACACACAAAAAAAAATTTGTCAGTTGATAGTTTAGTTGTCAAAGAGACACGTATGAGAGACGCATGTAATCTTTTGGATTGCCTTCTATTAATCAAATCAAGTGGGTCCCATTTTATTGATCGAAATCTTTTAACCATTTTATCTTTCATCAAATGAGCATAAAGTTTTGGAGGAAGATTTCGCCACACAAAAAATAACATGGGATTTGGAATCCGTGCACACGCTTCAGCTTCATTTTTGCACTAAACTTACAAATCCATAGAAAGAATAAAATCAAAAACATAATCTGATGATTTGATAGGCACAAAAAACTTCCAAAACAATTAATTATTGAGAAACAATGTAGTCCAACACATGTTAATAGTAAAGTTTCTAGGAAATAGAATATAGCCTGACATTTAATAATTAACAGCTCCTCCAAGCCTCCAATATCAATAAAGATTTTCTAGGCTTATGGTTGGCAAGAGGGCCATGACATCGCAGCAGCTGAATTCAAAACAAATAATGCGTTAAAAAAGGTGATTCAGGCAGCGAACAAATATTTAGAAAAATATTTGTCTAAAATTTTAAAATGTCTCACATCGTAAGAATATATGAGTCCTTTATTACATTACCATTATAACGGAGTGGTGTTTGAATTATGAATAAATAAGGTTCTTTAGATAAATTAAAGTTTCAACTTGCATACTATTCATATGTGTTTTGAGAATGAATACTGGAAGAAAATAGTTTATTGTTTCCAATAGTAGATTCATATAATATATCTTATGCTAACATACACCTCATTTTTGTAATCCATCCTTAGTGAGTAGTCGGTTTATGACTATATTGTATGTGCATAATGCCATTTAGGATTATTTACTTTCGTGTATACTACGTCTTGCCACTTTTGCTCATGATGTTGTGAGATCTTGGCACTTTTCCATTCTTGTTTAAATGAAAACTCACCACTATCAATTTTCCATACCCACAAATTTGGTCGACTGCCGCTATACAATGGCATGTGTTTAATTATCTGTTTGAAACTACTGCTTTTAGCCCTATCCCAGTTCATTAACTAAGTCGATGCCTTTGATTCATGGGTTGTACTGTAGAGCGATTTTTCCTCCATCGAATGCATCTCTCCACTAAGTTTGTTATTTCACTTCATTTTATCGAAATAGCCTTTCATTTACCTAAATTGTTATTATCCTCTTTAGAAATGTAGAAATTTTCTATTATATATTTTGCTCTCACCCATCTTGCCCACAGATAGTTAGTATCTTTTAATTTCTGACTCAACTTCAATCTTACTCTCATTTGACATCTTCCAGATAACTTAACCCTATACCTCAATCTCTTCTTCGTATGGAAATTTGGTTATAAATGATCTTACCAACTCCACCCTTATGTGTAAAGTTACTACACACTACACTGATTTTATTAATAGATTTACTTAGGGTTTAAAAAGTTTGTATCTAGAATATAACTTTAGATTTTGTGGTTATGAATAAGCTCTATTATCCATGCAAAGGAGAGAAGGTTAGAGCTCCAACTATAGAGTTTACATTTGATACTTGTATTGATTTACAAAATTCGTAGTAATAAGAAAGGTTTAAATTTATGGTTTCCGGTTCCATTCTAGTCATTTGAAATTACTAAAATTTTGGTTCAGTTTTGAAAATTTTAGAAATTCTGTTTAAACTCCGGTTTCGGATTTAGTTATCTTTTAAGATCTTTGATGCCAGTTATGCCAAAGATACCATCCTTTCATAATCAAAGTCCACTAATTCTACCTATAAAACATAGTTTATAAGCTCGTTACTTAGCCAACATTATTTCTTGCTTCTAGCACAGTATGTCAAAATCCTTCCCAGGCATTATGCCTTCCTTTTCTTCAATTTTTTTAGTTGCTTGTAGTCCAATATGTCAACATCACGTTGGCTTTCTTCTTTTATCATTCAATATCCGCCTCCGTTAAACCTCGGTCAAACCGTATCTAAATAGCTTTCAAATTTTAGGTCCAATTCTAAAATTAAAACCTATGAAAAGGAAATTATCTTCTCAAACTACTAACGTCCAAACGTCTTTGGAGAGTTTGGATATGAATTTGTTTAATAGGAAGTAAGCCTTTTATGTACTTAGTAATTAAATACTACAATTATTGGATCTGAGAGAAAGTCAAATTAGAAATTCTACAATTTTTGAAATGGTAAATATGCATCGGTCCATGATTTTCCTAACCAATTATGTAGGTCATAAATGCAACCAATAAGATCGAATAAATTAAAAAGATAGGTAGATTGTAGCTCGCTTTATCTTTGACAACAAATTTAGAAATAGATCAAACACCAGCAATATAAAGAATAATATGAATTAGGATATTTCGTTAAACTAAACCTTAATCGGAAAAAACCGACAATTGATTATAGATCTTGAAAGGTGTTCGTTGAACTAACCACAATCGTAGCTAAATAGCCGGAGAAGAGGGTGGATCTGGAAGCATACAGAATAACCCTAGTTTGTGGGATCACACTGATGTTGGAAAAGACGATCGATCTGGAATCGGACGGGACTGACCAGCGGTCGGTCGTGAGAGAAGGCGATGGGGAAGGTGATGGATGTTGAGTCAGGTTGAATGTGGAGAATGGTAGGAGAAGAACAGAGGGAGATATGAGTGTGGTGGCTTTTTAGGTTTTTATTTTATTTTAGGAGATAACGACAGGAGAGGAACAAAGCCAAAAAGAAGCGAGGTAGAAGGGCATTTCAGATATTTCAAAAAACATGGATAAAATTAGTTAGGGAATTCTCTTTATTAGTAGTAAAGATATAGCATATATATACCTATAACCAATCAAAATTGTGATAATATATTTATATGTTGAAACGCCGCCTAATTAACAATCTAATATATAAAATAAACATTATATATATATATA
Source organism: Allium cepa (assembly GCA_030765085.1). Lineage (NCBI taxonomy): Eukaryota > Viridiplantae > Streptophyta > Magnoliopsida > Asparagales > Amaryllidaceae > Allium > Allium cepa. The sequence continues at coordinate 307,491,316 of CM060944.1, read as the reverse complement.
TATATATATATATATATTTATAAACATGTTGGGATATACCTTATAACCAAAACTAGTATATACACCTTAAAACGATGAAATCTAATCCTCGAATTGATTTCCAATCCAAAAGAATGTTAGTCCCTGAACCACTGACCCGCGGCTATCAAATAGCAATTTGATTTGATATGAACTTAGAAAATTAGAGAAATGGAAGGAAAGAGTTCCACCAGAAGTATAGGGTAAATGGAGACTCTAAAACGTATGAGATAGGTGAGGGTAGAGATGTTTATATAGAGGAAGAAAAGGAGAAAAGTTAGGATCTGAATCTTTACCCATTCTCCTACCCTATCTCTTCAACCTTAGCCCACTAAGATGCTATCATATGGTCGCACCTACCTCGCACTATTCATGTCGAACCAACAAGCCTTTATTATGGGTTTTAAACCTATTTAAAACCTGAACAAAATATTTTGCAATTAAATAATATTGACGCATATCGATATCTATATCGATTAATCTATTTATAAATTGTATAAATACATTTAGCAATATTTGTTCATCAAATCAAAATCAAATTTTATAATTAATATTTCAAAAAATTAATTAATTCATAACAGTTACAAATTAATTAAATTTTTTTGGTCAAAGGTGTATTTATTGTTACGGTTGTGTAACTCGTTAGATGTAAATTTGGTCATCGATTAATATCGAACTATTCGAATATTAGTATTCACACGTCATTTAGCAAGTGGTCTGACAATTTGGCTAAATTTATCGCTTACTCGGTTTCAGCAAAATCAAATTTTACTTTGCTAAGCAATACTCGGTTGTGACAGTTATTTTCACCGATTCTCTTTGTCAAAAATATATCAATTTGGATTTATGGAACTTGGTAATGGTAAAAATTCCAATATCTTCCATATCCCACTCTATAGTTCACACACAAAGTCCTTGGTTTATTAATCATAATTATTATTAATTGAAATACTTTGTCCATACATTGACTTTGAGTTGACATCAGTAGGCCGTGATACTAGCCTCGTATAACTAATGAGACGAATCCTCTCTTCAGTGTTGTTTCACCAATTCTTCCACTTGACATAATTATAGTCATTCGGTGGACACCATGCCATAATTTAACTATAATCAAAGAAGAGCTTCCACATGAAGATCAATAGTACTCTAAAGTGAAGAGCACCATGTAATTTTATCACATCGATATTTTTTGTTTGACCTTAGTTATATTAACCAACAGAAAACTATCGAGTAAATCATTTCATAGTTATCCAATAACTATCATTACATAACCCATTGGTGTCCCAGTAGCCATGAGCAATACACCACCCTACATTTGGCAAGCGTCACATAGCCTACTCTTAATGGATGTATCGATATCTAGTCTCAATACATCTTGACTAGAAATATTTAAAATGGGATATTTATTTTCACTATGATAAACTACTCACGGTTCCAACACTTTGTAACAACTGTCATAAAAAACATATCATTTATGGATTTTTCTTAACCAAATTAATTAATCAATATAACACATTATATCAAGTATAAAAAAGAAAAAACACCTTTTATTTTGAATAAGATTAGTTGTCGAGTTAGATATATGTAACAAATTACATAATTGCCCCTAGGGCTTATCCTTTACTCTATTAATCTCCCACTTGCACTTGGGTTTAATTATGAAATCTTATTCTAATTTCTCCAATCGGTTTCCTCAAAACCAACTGGGTCAGTCCCTCAGTGAGCAGCTATGCTATTATGTTTCATTTATTTAATCTGTCAATCAACTCTCCTTGATGCTTATAAATTGTTTTTAATTTGTGGAGCAATTTGGATTATGTCTCTCGACTTTTAGTGAGCTCTAAGTTCTATTACAAACTACATCGTGACATTATTACCAATGTTATGGGATTCTCAACATCTGGAATCACCCTCAGCTCAGTTGCAAATTTGTGCATTTATTATACACACACTGTTTTTATTGTGGTGCTATTAAAGTCAATGTACTTGGCCTTTGCAACGAATCACCCATAATTTTTTCTAATTTGAAAATTTACAACTTAAAGATTCTTAACTTGAATTTATTATTGGTATATTATAATCAACACCACTTATGAAATTTGAGTCTGAACACTCCTTCATAAGGAGTTCGTTGTTTCTATAAACAATTCTCTAGTATTTCATAAATACACAAGAAAACCTCAAACAATCAATTAGTGATATCATTTGGATTTGATATTTGCTTCATGTATTAAATACATAAATTAATGATGATATCACAGACAGCATAACATGTATGATAATTCCTATTTCCAATGCATAATGAATCAATCTTACATGTTCTGTATTAAACATTTTAATAAGGTGTCCTTATTTATCTGTTGGGACATTCCCAATATCTTTTATACTTTCTATAAAAGACAACATTTACAAATCCAACATCAAGTATTCCAACATCTAAAGCTAGTTTTAACATAATACATAATTAAAAATCAGTAGGTGTTGTTTACATTTGTTCAGTTTTGATGCTTATCTAACGATACTTTCATATATGTTCTTGGATAATATCCAAAAACTAACAAACTCGATATCGCTCTCATTGACTTTGAGACACTTTGGTTATTATGTGTAAACATTTTACTCTAAATCATTATTTAAAATTTTCTATTTAAGCACGTATGTACCAAAACATAAAGTCATACTATGAAATAATTTTCTGAGTAAAATCCGATCCAACTTGAGCACATTGAATGGTGAATCTGTTATGTTAATTCCAACATTTGAAATTCACGGTATTATTCTTATCAATGTGGCTTATTATATTCCAACATTACTTGTCTTTCTCTTAAAGACACACGTTTGTGGCCAATGGATCCTATCCCTTCGAATACTACTACCAAAATCATAATTTGCTAATGCATTTGGAATCTATTTTGGATTTGCACATCGTACCATATTATAGAGTCAATACTCTTAGTGTTTTAATTAAACAACCGAGGATTATTTATTCTTGACATTGACAAGGAACTCATAGTTCCTGGTAATGTAAAAGAATACTTGTTAGATGTTCTAATGTTTTTGTGTTCATTTTGGCTCGATCAATTTCATTTCACCCTTTATAATCAGTTTTTTCATTGGATCATATCCAAAGTCATTTTATAACAATAATTTCTTAAAGAAATTCCTTCCCTATGAAGTTAGTATTTCTTTAAAAAAAACATTTGTTATTCAGTGCAACGTAATGGGCATTCATAAGCATTTTATAAAATGCCTTATAAAATATATTTAGCATTAGTTCACAACATAAATTAGTCGTATAATAACTATCGTTCTTGAAATTCTCTGGAGACGATTCATACAAGATCCTTTATGTACAATTATTATATGCTACCTTTTGACTCCTACATCCTGCCAACTCCTTGGCTTAAGATATGTAGAGGTTTCTTATAAACTCTTATTTCGTATGGTTTTGTAAACTATTCTTTAGATGATATTAATTTTAACCTTGTGTACTACTCTTAAGTACATATCATATAGAATCAATTTAACTCAACTGCACTCACCATTAACTATGCTTTATCCAACAAAATTCGATTACTCCTTATCAATGAATCATTATATATTATAAAAAGGAGTTACCTTATGAATCATTATGTATTATAAAGAGGAGTAACCTTTAAGACCGAACCTTTTTACATATTTACTATATGCATAACTCTTTCCAATATACTAGCTCATTTGATCAAATCGAATCATTTATATTGCATGTTATATTATTTGTTAATATCTCAATTATTGATTTTAATGACAATAACCATATATAATCATATGAAATATAGATACTAATGTCTTGCTAAGTTTATAGTATATAGTGCAGAATATTACCTAGGTGCTGGATCGAAGACTTTACAGTATAAAGCACAATAAAAAGATTTGAAGGCTCATGAATTCAAAGTAAAAGAAATGGAGATCTCAAGATTATAATTTAGTACATATAGTCAATAGTATACATTGTTAAAGTTGTTGATAACAATTTTTGATCTTCATCTCATATTTCTGATCTTTGATATTTTAAACAAAAATAAATTATTTAGATTTCAAAATATAATTTAAAATATTTATAAAAGATTTCTATAGTTCAAAATATTTATAAACTATGTCCAAATTATTTTACAAAGTATAGAATTTTAAAAACAATTTAAAAGAAGAGTATTTTAAATATTCACTAAGGTATGTCAACATACTTGGTCCCAATATGTCAACATATGGACTGTTAGGTTTTTTTTTAATTTAGAATAGGAGTGTCTTGCTGACACAACACTTCATGATTGGTCACATATGTTAATTTGCTATATAATGGGGGGTGCAAACGAATTTTTAACTAACTAATTACTTAGTTTTGTAATGATCAGTATTTTTTATAATTAAAAATATTAAATTAAATAAGATTTTAGAATTTAATATTATGAGAAATTAAAATTTATGATTTATTAATCAGAAAAATAATTAGAACATGATTTAATAATGTTGTTTGAATGTTATTGACAACTATTTTAATGTAATTTCAATCAATTGAAATAACTATAAAGTTAATTTGGGTACGACTGTAATTTAATAAGGAATAAAATTACTGTTGGAATCAATTGTTGGAATTAATGTAATTAAATATTTTAGTTAATTTTATTTTAGACAATAACTGCAGAATATGAGAATGGTAGGATGAAACTTATGTTTAATTAATTCATCGGGTAATAGTGATTTAATATAAGAATTTAAATCTTAATAAAAGATTTTGTTTGAAACTTAAATTATAATGAATGAATTTATTACAATTGTAATTGAATGCTGGAATTAATGTAATATTTTAATCTTGGATTTAATATGGAAAATTGTATTTTAAAGGATTGTAAATACCTGTTTATCAAGAATGGTGAAAATGGTTAACTTTTAAATTTTAATTTAAATGAGATTAAATCGACTTAATGATAATTTATTTAATTAACATGAAAATTAGCCATTTTGACCACTATTATGGAGTTTGGTGAAACCAGTTTCAGCGGATTCGTAATAATGAATTATTCTAAGATTTCAAGTTTCGTTGCGATTGGACTTATTGTTTAATTGTGCGAGCTCGAAACGCGTAGAAATCAATTAAAGGAATTTAAATGAATATAATTTGATTTTTGAAAGCTAAATTCTATATACAATGGGATTAGGGTTTGAAACTAATTCCGTTGAGTTTAAAAATATCGAAAACCTATATTTGGATATATTGGACGACCTACTTTCGTACGGGAACGAAACGGGCTTTTCGGGTTGTTATCGTTTCAACCCAATTCGATTCGTCCATTCATTCTTATCCATGTCTGCCTAAATATAATTTGTTATAAATCCTATCAGTTTCTCATTTTCATTTTCATGTGTGTTCTTCTCATTCTCATATGTTCCTTCGCTCCATTCTAATGTCAGAACATCAAAACCCTAATTTCAATTTCAATCAAACTTCAAAATTCAAACTCCTCAAAAGCTATCGAATAATATGTCGTTGCGAAGCTCCCGACGAGCGTAATCTACATCTACAATTCATTTTTGCAATCAAATCACGGTTTGGCCAGAAATTGGCAATCTTTCTCAACCAGTCGTTTCTAAGGTTTCGCAATCGACGGTGGATCGTCGACCATTCGACGATCGGGGTAGGCATCTGGAAGAGGATGATGAGAAGAGGCAACCGGTGGTCTTCATTCATGCTAGTGGTGCTCGGATTCGCTAGAAATGGCATAGGAAGATGGCGGCGGAGGTACGTCCTCTGGCTCGCCGGAGGTGGCCATAAGTGGAGGAAGGGGGATATAACGACCTGCCTTTTTGCACTATTTAAATCGACGATAAAGCACACATGTCAGACTCAAACCATTCAAAAGGGTATATTTTTATGGGGTAAATAGGAGAAAGAAAAAAAAATACAGAATCTCGCAGTAGAATGAAAAAAATATAATAATCGAATAACTGTTCATGAAGCTGTTTTATAAATACATTTGATTATTCTTTTACAACACAAAATCAAAGTTACAGAAAATAGAAATAAATAAATAAATGCAGCTGAACAACATGATGCAATGGACAAATTATAATAAACAATAATAGTACAAATCTTCATCTTCGCCCTCTAGAAATAAGGTCTTCAACCCTGAAATGCTCAAGCTGACCCGAGCGAATTGAAAAGACAAAACACTCGAGTCAGAACAAAAAGATCTTATGTAAGTTAAATCGACAGTAAATAAATATGAGTGTACCGGCGTCGGAGATGTTTACGGGGTTTGACATCTCCTATCCAGTGTCTAACGTGAGTGCCATAACTTAAGAGAGGTTCGGGATTCCCATCTCCTAAGGATCCGTTAAACTATCTACTAGTAGTACAATACGCCATTATAATATGTCTATAGTAAAGTAAAAGTATTAAAATAGCGTTAAGGTGTTACCCATATCCCCTTAAGACATTTTATATATTCCTATAGTCTATACAGTACCATAAGCTCCTACGTGAGGTTTACTCAAAGGGCATTCCATAGGTATGGTACAAACCAAAACTCGTAGAAGGACACTAGGGCATGTGAATACGGCACTAGAGGACATGCCAGGGTAAATATACTAATCGCACTTCCGGACTAGGTAATGCACAACAACTCCTACCGCCCATCTCGGACACACTCCCATACCAAAATCAAGGGGTGGCCACCAAAATCAATCACAAAGTCAAAGTATAGTATTAAAGAAATGTGTACGATAGGAGGATTGACCTCACTTGGCCCGGTATAGCTTACGTTTTAGTCACATCTAAGATGACTCATGGGAGTTAGGGTCATGTAAGTATTTCATACAAAATCGTTCACCGAACCATCCTACTTCATTTCTGGAACCTCCACCACGTACACAGTTGTTAAAGTGGTTTTCAGTATTGGCAGAGATTATGACAATATCCGATCCCAGTGTCTTTAACAACCATACGCTTATTACACACCGGATGGTTCTTTTATATTTCGAAAAGTCAATTCACAAGTTATATCAAAATATCATATTCAATTTCAAATCACATCTCTTTCGAAATCATATTCACTTTCAGAACTGTGTTCACTTCCAAAGTCATATTCACTTCCAAATCATATTCACTTTTAAAAATTCACTTTGGAATTATCGATAAGTTATGTAAAAATTCTTTATTTCAAAATCATCTTATTTACTCAAATATATTATTTCACAAAAAGATATCAGTTCCAAATTACAACTTAGGTTATATCATCATCAAGGATTTAAATACAATATTTCAACTTTACATAGTCTGAAATTTTTGGAAATAGTTTAGGAAATTATAAATAGTGTATATAGTTAAAAATAGTTTAAATAGATTTAAAATAGTTTAAATAGTAAAATAGTTTAAATATATTTAAATTTGATTTAATTAGACTTTTAAAATGATCTATATAGATTTAAAATGGATTGAATAGATTTAAAAGACATTAAATAGATTTTAAATAAATTAAATAGATTTAAAATAGATTAAATAGATTTGAATTACTAAATGGGTTTAAAATAGAATAAATAAATTTAATTAGTTTAAAATAGGTAACATAGGTTAACTTGGGTTAAATAGGTTGTAATAGATTAATATAAATTAAAATAATTTTAAATTGATTAAAATAATTAATTTATTAAAATAATTAATTTATTAAAATAGTTTAAATTAGTTGAAATAGATTTCAAAGTTATATCCAAACATTTTCAGTAACTCAATTCCAATAAATTCATTTATATTTGACACTTCAACTTTGAAAAATCCAATTTAAATCCTTTGAACCATTCATTAAATCAAATTCAATTTCAACAGTTACACTTGGATTAACGAAAATAATTCAGTTTATATAAATCAATTTCTATTTCAAAATACCAGTTAGCTGAATTTAAAATTTTAAAGATTCCAAAAATCATTTAGTTTAACCAATCCGGCGTCTGTACATAATTTTCTACCTTATGGTCAAGTGATATGGATATTTATCATTTCAATTCGCGATTTAAAATTTTACGGTTATATATCATTTCAAATCGCAATCCCGGATTAAATAAAAATCCATAAAATCACTCGAGTCTATCATTTCAACCCATAACGATTTCTTCCGAATCTATAGATTATTCGGGTATGTATCATTTTAACCCATGGGAAACTAGTAGTGTTATAACAATATAAAATACAGCATCCAGTCATCCAATATTAAAATCAAACATACATCACAATCATCCAAATCAATCAATAAACATCAATAGATAATTGATAATCAATAAAGGTATGAAATTGACAATTAAAAATTAAATATTCACTTAAATGCTGATTAAATGTAATAAAAGTCAAATTTAATCGAAATGATAATTTAACATACCAAACAGCAATCAATAAATTTCTAATCACGTCATAAATTTAATTTAACTAATATAAGAAATTCTAGAAGTTGTGAGTGGGTTAAAACACTCACCTTCGATTGTAAATTGAATTAAAATCTAATTTAGGGCCCAAATTTAAACAGTCTAAGAATTCATCCAAACCAGCATCAAAACGTTCGAAATTTAAATACGATCCCAGCGGAACACACCGCGCGTAATTCGACCTCGTATGTGAAAGTTATAAGAGTTAGAACGATTTGAAATTTTAAAATAATAAAAGTAAAAAATTTGATAATTACACGTCACCTCAATCAAGTCGTAGCATCAACCCAAAACCCTATTCGCATTCGTTCACGCTGAGCCGCCACCATCTTGGAAATATTTCCGCCGCCTCGCCGCCTATCATCACGATCGAACACCGGTGTCGACATGCCGACCTCTAGGCGACCCCCACGTGGCCTCGCGACCTCTTCCGGTGGTCCTTATGGCCATCAACAAACACGGCCACCGCCGTGCTATGAGCACAATTTCAGGTGAATCCCCTCCACTTCGAGACGAACGAATGCCATATATTGGAGCTAATCTCCCTCCACTTTCCAACGGCGCCTCCCGATCGTCGATGGGGTGATGATCCACCGTTGGATCATCGAAACCCCAATATGGAAGGCTAAGGTTCGACTTCAATTTCTGGACAAATGGTGAATCGAATTGAGAAATGAACTATTACAGAAGATTGCGCTCGACGAGAGCTTCAAATCGATTTATAATTTGATATGGGTTGGAGAGGTTCGATTTTCCGATTTGCTTTTAGTTTGAATTTGAAATTCGAGAATTTGTTTATCTGCCAGTGAGAAGGAGGATGGATGAAATTGTATGCACAGACAAATGGATTAAGAAATAGATAGGGTTTATAACGGGCTATTTGTAAGCAGATCAGAAATACAAATTAATGGACAAGATTGATTTAAAAGTTGAACGATAAACGACCTGGAAAGCCCGTTTCGTTCCCGAACGAAAATGGGTCATCCCATATACCAAAATAGATGTTTTCGATAATTTTAAATCCAATGGAACATGTTTCAAGTCCTAATTCCATTTTATGAAGAAGTTAGCTTAAAATCAGCTTATTTCAAATTGATTTCACTTAAATTAATTTCTAGGCGTTTTGAGTTCGTACGATCAAACGACAAGTCCGATCGCTATGAAACTTGAAATTCTATAATAATTCACCGTTACGGATTCGATGAAACTAGTTTCATCGAAATCCGAGACGGTGGCCAAAATGGCTATTTTCGCGTTAATTTATTAAGTTAATATTAAATTAATTATCACTTTTTAATTTAATATTTATAAACTAAAAAATTTCATCATTTTTGCTTACTTGGACATTTTTATAATAACTTAAAATAAATTTACCTAAAATTTCATTGTTAATTATTTCCTAAACTTCAGTGTTCAATTTCAACTGCAATTAATCCAAATAAATAAAAATTGAATTCCGGTAAATTGATTTAATTTGATTTCAATCTTTATATTCAATAAATTATTACTCTAATAACATAGTTAATATTTATTGATGTCTTATTTCACTAATAGCTACAATTTTCTTCTTTTATTTGTATTAACTGCTATATTTCAATTATATGGAATTTTGTCAATTTTATTATAATTTAAAATCTCAATAAATTAATTCATCTTTGTTTCACTCATTTATTTCCATTAATTATTGCCTTGTAAATAAAATTAACACCTCCATATATTTTATTATATTCAAATCTGCAGTTATCGTATTAACTTACGTTAATGTACATTTATTTACATTTAATATAATTGATTTCCAATTTTATTTAACACACTAAATAAATAGGTAACATATAATAGTTTGTCACCATTAACTTTTAGTCACATTAATAAGTTTATTATTTGCCCAAATGTTATAATTACTTACCAAACACTTATTTTATTCAATTACCACTAATAATATATTATTTCATTAATTAATTCAATATTTACATTTGTTTTCCTATATTCACTTTATAACCAAGTATACCTTTAAATCACTCTATTTGAATAGAATTCCACTAAACTTGTTAATAATTAACTTAAATTAACCTTGTCACATTTCATTCTATTTATTATTCCACTAATAAATTACAAATTTTTCTATTTCTCCCAATATTAAATCACAAAATCTTATAAACTTAACAATTTTTAATTATCGAAAATTATGGGTCGTTATACCCCTCCCCCAGCTCAAAACTTTTCGTCCTCGGAAAAGAAAGGAAGGGAAAAGAAGGAGTTAAGTAATCAATATATATTATTCAAAATATTAAATTTATAAACAATCAATTTACAAAGTTAAATAATTTAAATTAAATGTATCAATTTATAAGCAATTAAATCCTTTGTATTCAAGTTAACAAAAGTTTGGAAAACATTTCACAAAAATTTTCTAAGTCCAAAATTCATAGAAAATTTCACTAGAGTCTCCTTTGTACAGAGAGGTCTGGGAGAAATAGTAATATCAACAATAATAATATATATAATACTTTTCAAAATAATATATCCCAAACCATGGGAGAAACAAAATAATATTGCTATAAAACCGTAATTCGAGAACGTACCTATTTGTCGGGCAAATAACGCTTAATTTTATGAAACCAAAAGCAGTAGCAATTGCTTCCATAAACTTGTCTTTCAGTTATATGATCCAAAAAAGTTAATAATTATGTAAAAGAGAAATATTTAAGTTGTTTTAATAAATAACAAACAAATCATCACAACATAACAATAATCATTTGTAAACAAACAGTACAAACATCATATCAACCAAGAAATCAATCATCCATCCATAACAACCAAAATAAATGGTTTGTTCGGGTTCAGAACTTCTAATCATATAAAATGATAAATAAACTACAAAGTAAACCATACACTCAACGGTTGTAGATAAAACTTTATAGATTATTTATACATCATTATACAATAGAAGTATCCTTTCCCAACTAATCCACATGTCAAACAAACAATAATTTCAAAAAATATTTAAGTTTCATTCTTATTACTCTTTCTTTTTTCCATTATTCACTGTTCATTTTCATTTGTTCGTACAAGGCTTGTTAAATTTATGTACATTTATCACTTATAAATTCATTTTCCATTCATCTATACAATACCAATTTTCTTTTCATTACTTTACATTCTTTACTTACATAAGTTATATCCATTTCAATTATTTGGATAATAAATGGATTCATTATTGGAGTATAGTATACATTTTATTTCAGTTTACTTCACATTACTATTTAGTATGATTTCCCTTTTTTCTTCATTTCATCATTTAATTTTATTTTCCCATCCATATAATGTTTATTTTTATTAATTTACATTCATTATTACTTACAAAGGTTAATTTCCCCTTTATTCAAACAGTGTCATTTTCTTTCATTTTGTTGCTTTACATCACATTCATTGCTTAAATAAGTTATTTTTATTTCAATTATTGGATTATACATTTTTAGGCAAGTTTCTTTACAATTTAATTCACCATTTATAGTTTATTTCTTTTTCATATTCATTCTTCCATATATAGTATTATTGAATATTAACTCCATTTCTAAATCATTTCCAATGCTTTCTAAAGTTATAATCAATCAATTTATATTGTATTCATTTTGATTATAATTAGCTTTAATATTAATTCAAGTTTATAATTACTTACTTACAGTATTCACCCTTTACTATTCAATCTGATTTTAAATAACTTATATTATTAACTTAAGCTTCTAATCATTCTTCTTACATTATTCACTTTTATTACATCTAGTTAGTAGCACTTCAAATTATCAACATAAGTTACCAATAATTTATCACATTAGAATTCTTATTTATAAAAGTATGTCTATCGAACACTTTCATTTTCTGAAGTTTTACTTGTATAATATTCTATCGCATATCTTGTTTAACATTACAACTTTAATATTTTGGCAAGTTATATAAATATATATGTCTTTTAGAATGCAAAAAAGTTACCCAAGTTTTCATATTTATTTTAAATCAAAATGTTCAATAGTTACATTTCCTTATTATCATTTCCGTTTTATTTACAGTTTACAAATTTTCAATTTCTTATTTATTTCATTAATCATTTTAACATCAAATTTCTTATTTTTCATTTTAGAAGTTTCCAATTATTAATTTAGTCGGGATTCATTTCAATAGTTATAATTTCTAATTACAGAATCTTAAGAACTAAACAACTGGGTTTCATTTCAATTATTTTAAAATAATATATATAATCATATCTTTTGTATATATCAAATCATATTTGAAATTTTAAAATCAAGATTAATTTGTCAAAACAATTGCGCAGTAAAATTTTCTACACGGTTTTCCCACTTTGAAACTCGAAAATGAAGGTCGATGATGCGTGCACTCATCACCGAAATTGTTTTGCAGCGACAGAGATGGGAGTACAGTACTTATTTCCTTCCAAAATTCTTTTAAAACGTTTCTTCCAAATCATCTTGAAATATTTATATCAGAAAGCACTTCTAAATAATATTAATATTATATTTCCAAATCTTTCGAAAGATATTTTCAAACTCCCGAAACTTCAGTTCTAAACTTCCAATTTATATTCATTTTATTTGTAAATCTTATTTTTCCATTAGTATTTATAAAATTTCACTACCTAACAAACAAATATATAACAACCAACTACATCATTTATAAAATTTATTATTTTATATACAGAATATATACAAGGCAAAATTATTTCATTCACCCATATTCCAAAACAATATTGTATCAATTTGTCCTATTAAGTGTTTAAAAATCCCGTCGATGTCATGGCGTTCTATGTATCGACCAGAATTTATAAATACAAAACGGAATAAATTAACACAATATAAAAACCTTTTATAACACTAACAAATAACTCTCTCATATATACACACTCTGCGACTCATTCTAGGGTATTACTACCCTATCATATATGAGTCTGACCCCACAAAGCTAAGGTTATTGCTAAACCAAAGCTCTGATACCAACTGTAATGACCTGCCTTTTGCAAAGTTTAAATCGATAATAAACTACACCAGTCCAACTTAAACCATTCAATAGGGTAAATTGTTATGGAGTAAATAAGAGAAAGAGAAAGAAAAAAACAAATACGGAATCTCGCAGCGGAATGACAAAATATAATAACCAAATAACAGTTCATGAAGCTGTTTTATAAATACATTTGATTATTCTTTTACAACACAAAATCAGAGTTACAGAAAACAAGAATAAATAAATAAATGCAGCGGAACAAAATGATGCAGTGGGAAAATTATAATAAATAATAGAAGTACAAATCTTCGTCTTCGTCCTCCAAAAATAAGGTATTCAACCTTGAAATACTCAAGCCGACCCGAGCGAATTCAAAAGACAAAACATTCGAGTCAGAACTAAAAAATCTTATGCAAGTTAAATCGACAATAAATAAATATGAGTCTAGCGGAGTCGGAGATGTTTACGGGGTTTGACATCTCCTATCCAGTGTCTAACATGAGTGCCATAACTTAAGAGAAGTTCGAGATTCCCATCTCTTAAGGATCCGTTAAACTATCCACTATGTAGTATAATACGCTATTATAATATATCTACAGTAAAGTAAAAGTATTAAAATAGCAACAAGGCATTACCTATATCCACCTTAACACATTTTATACATTCCTATAGTCTATACAGTACTTTAAGCTCCTCCGTGATGTTTACTCAGAGGTTACTCCATAGGTATGGTACAAACCAAACTCGTAGAATGCGCGCTAGGGCATGTGAACACAGCACTCGAGGCAATGCCAGGAGAGATATACCAATTGCACTCCCGGACTGGTGGTAACGTGTAACGACCCGCTATTTTGGACTATTCGCATCCGCACGTGTCGGACTTGAATAATTCAAGATACCGAATTGTTAATTTAAATTTGGCAAAACTGAACATATACAATAAATAAATAATCACAGAATCACAGACAGAGTAATAATATGCAGCGGAAGCAAAAGATAGTAGTTCATGAAGCTACTATATATATATATAACAGAGTTAAATAAGTTACAACAGAAGTCTCGAATACAATAGTCAAATACAAAAATCAGAATACATCACTGGAATCAACTGAATATCTGAAAGCGGATAGATAGCTGGATCTCCAAGCGAAGCTCCAACTCTAAAGGTGAGTCTCGAAAGCTGAACTCCTTAGTTTAACCCGAGTGTAAAGCAAAACACAAAACACTCGAGTCAGGATTAACATACTTATACCAATAAATCCAACTCAAGTGAAATAACAATTGAAATACAAATAACTCAAAGGGCGTTGGAATAACCGTCCTCTAAGGATCTGTTAAACTATCTACTATGTAGTAATATACGCTAAATAGATAATGTCTATCAGTAATATAAATATCAAAATAGTGTTAAGGCGTTACCATTATCTCCCTTAACACATTTTTAAATAAATGTCATAGTCTATACAGCACTGTAATCTCCACCATAAACCAGTGATGCAGCTCAGGCCAGAGAAGAAAATAAGCAACCAAAAATTCTTCAAGTGATAAGTCGTATGCGACTCAAGAAAAGGTTAAGTCGTCCACGACTTAAGTTGGAGGCGATAGGTCGTACACGACCTAAGGAGCTACATGAAGAAGAGCTGCGAGTTAATGAAGCGATTTTAAGTCGGCCACGATCTAACAGAGCAAGGAGTAAAGAGTTACGACCTAAATTGTAACGACCCAGAATTTTTAACAATTTAATTTGAAAATATTTAATTAATTTTAAATATTTGAATGATGGTTTGACTTGAATTTCAAATTATCAGAATGAAATTTGGCGATTAAATTATAAAATTTAATATATTGAGAGTTGAATAAAAATTTGAATCTTCAATTTTAAGCCAATTAAAAATATTTCAAAGGCTTGTAAAATTCATATTGATAATACTGAAGATAATCGAAGCTTCAGAATTTAATTTGAAAGTGAATTGTTCAGTTTTGAAATTATATCGTTTGAATCGATGTTTAAAAATAGCCTTCCGAGGCACAGTCTCGGAATTCGACGAAACCAGTTCCATTGGGTCCGTAATATTGAATTATTCTCGGATTTCAAATTTCGTATTTTTCTGAGTTGTTGTGTGAGAATACGACACATAAACGCGTTGAAGTTGTATCAAAACAAAGTGAATTTAAATTTAAATTTAAATTTAAAACAAACGGCAGCATCCCAAAAAATATGCCTAAAATCGCGATACGAAGACGTGCTTGCACGACTCTTCTCTAATAAATCACGTTCCCTCCATCCCTTTTTAAATAACAACGCAAGCTTCAATTATAAACAAAAATCAAACTCCATCTCCAGTTTTTCAAAATCAATGGAAGCAAAAAAATGGCCGAGCTTTGCAATCTTCTGCCTCGTTCAAAATCGAAAGAAAATAATTTAACAAAGCCGAGTTGTCCTCCTCTCCAGAAATTAAATCGAGTCTTCTTTCCTCTCGTCTGATTCGAAAAAAAAAATGGTGGCTGCGGCATTAATTCGAGAGGGGGTCGCGAGTGATTTAGGGTTCGCGGCAACACAATCGAGTGGGGCATTGCGATTTTGGCGAGGTGTAGCAATGGAGGGCGACGGCATTGGGATGTTGCGATGGATCTGGGTTGCGCTCGCCTAGGGTTTCACGAGGGGCTATGCAATTTTGGTTGTGATATTAGATATAGTAGGATATATCTATATATATAGCAATATATATATTGGCTTATGTATATGTTGCAGTTGATTGATTTCCCGCATTGTATAGCGGATGAGACCCTATTGCGCCGCCTATTAAGCGGATATTATTTTATAAAATCCCATATACCGCGATATTCCACCTCGAAGTGGAATGGGTATTGTGCTAATGTCTGTGGATGCAGGGAAACAGGTTGGAGGGATCCAACTGGATTCCTCACAAATATTTATTTGATTCAGATATTGTGATATTTGATTGTTTATAATATCGATATATGATATTTAAAAGTCGTGATTGACTATTTGATGTGTTGCATCATCGGGATCCAATTTTGAAGTTAAAAAAAATAACGATTTTGATTTTAAGGGATTTCTAAAGTGATTTTTGAAAGTATACGTTTATATAATATTTTTGGAATTAATTCATCTTAAATAAATAAACGTTATAATTTTAATATTATAAAAAATTATGATTTTTGAGAAATACGGTTAAAAGTTGATTTTCGAAAATATGAGGATTAATGATTTTATAAAATAGTTTAAACTGGGATTTCTGAATTTATTATAAAAAGTTTAAAAATAGGATTTATGAAATTTGATTATTTTATAAATCAAAATGATGAAATTTTAAAGGAGTTTAAAGACATTTTAAAACAATAATATAAATTGATTTACATTAAAAGATTTATAAAATTGATATTTATAAATTAAAATATTTGAATTATAAAACGAGTTTTTATAAGTGTTAGAATGAATTGTGAATGAATTTCATAAATAGGTGAAATTTATAGAATTATAAACGGTGAAGTTATAAATGGAATTTTATAAACAGTAGGTTTATAAAATTTGTAAAGTTATTTAAAAGAATAGATTTTGGATAAATAAATGAATCTTATAAGTTATAAGATTTATAATTATGAAGTTTAAAGGAACGATTTTGTAAACAAATAAATTATAAGCATTTAACTTATAATATGGACTTTCGGTATATAATTGAATTATAAATCGAATAGGTTAATAAAGGAAATTTATAAAAGGGAGTTGTTGTAAAATAGATAGAAATGGAATTTATAAACATGGTTTTATAAATCCGCAAACGACTTATTTTGATAAGTAAACTGTTGGAACTTATTAATGGAGTTATATTCACGTTGTAGACAGTGAATAATCCTTTAAAATAATATGTATAGAAGTGATGAAATTGGTTAACAAGTGTATTCACGTTTTTGAATAGTGAATAATATGTTAAAGAAATTGTTTCGGATGAGATGTTTTAAAAAGAATAAAAACGATCTAAAGATGTTTTAAAATGTATTAACTATCGAAATCATAGATTTCAACATTCATTGTTTAAATAGACGTTTTCGAGAAATAGAAGGAAATGGTGGAATATAACACTGTTGTTATAGTAAATGATTTCCGAAAGGAAATGTTTTGTATAGTATTGGGATTTATATATCTATTTTAAATTTCGAATCCCTATACTAGTGATTTTGGGTTGTCGTAACGATGTTTTACGCAACATTCGTTTTGGCCCAAATAAATATGTTTAAGAGAATGATTTCCTTAAAGAATGAAATACATACTTGATTTCGATTAGAGTATATTGAATATTTTCCAAGTGTTGAAAATAAATAGATTTGTGAAATACCTATTATTAAATAAGTAGGGAAATGGTTTCCAATAAGAAATAAATGTTTTGAGAATTATCTTTTTAAGATAAATTGGAAGTGAATATTTGAAAACGATTTGAAAATCGTATGTTCACAAATATTTTGGAAATGTAAATTCAATATGGAATTTATAAATGAAATTTGGAAAATGGGTTTAAAAATAAATATCGATTTATTTTTGAAGTATTGAAAATATATATCATGTAAAGATATCTTTGGAAAATAAATAATTTGGAAAATTATTTGGAATCTGGTGATGTTGTGCATATCCATTAATAGTTCAATAACCGACTATCAATATTTACCTTTAACTAGGTATTTGTTGTGATTTGCTTGAAATTGAATGCCACACTTTTTTTTTTAAAATAAGCGCTCACTATTCGGGTTAACCGGGAAAGGACCTTAGGGTCGTATAACCCACTCCGAATATGTGATACGTCGTTATGAATTGCATTTGAAGATCGGTGTTGAAGACCGGATATTTTCGTAAACGAAAGGGTTTCTTGTTGATTGTCTCTGCACTGGCTGATCCCTGGTATAGAGATCTCCATATGTGATGGGAAATCCGGACGTGATTAGTGATTATCCGGATTGCAAGGACTTCTTTGTAAGTGCCTTCGGTTCTGTTCGATCCCGGAACAGACTTGTATGGATAGTATGTCTGACATTACAAATTGAGATATAAAGCTGATTTCTTTCGAATATATTTCTGTTGGTGGCGGAGAATTTATTCTCTTAGCTTAACACCCTTCTCTGAGATGTACGAGCTCAGAGGTTATATAGTTGAAGGTTATCAGCAATATATTCCCAATTTGGTAATGTGACATGCTGAGTGTTGCTGTGAAATGATCATTGTGTTGATTATTTGTGATAGGATCATTTATTTGATCGTTTATCTTTGCGATCATTTCTATGATCATTTGTTGACCCAAAGCATGACTTTGTATAAAGCGTGGCTTTGCAGAGGTGACTTCGTCGAGCCTCACAAACCGGTAATGGTCGAAACAGGAATTGTGCGGCAAGGTTTTCAGGAATAGCTTCCCTAAGGTATGACCATTCCTTCTGGAAAAGGGTAGTATCATGGTATGGAGCCCAGATACTTACTCATGTTGAAACATTTATTATTATGGTGTGATGTTGGTTAGAGAGCTCTCGTTTAAAGGTCCCAAAGGACCGGGGGTGGTATATCTGAGGTTTCTTACTCCCTGGGAAGGGGGGTAGCCGGCCTTGTTTGGCAGAGATCCAGTTGGGTTCTCGGGGCGTCCTTCCAGAGGCGTTTTCATGTGGCAATGGGAAGTTCCTTGGCCTGACCATTCGTTGGAAATCCAAAGAAACAATACGATCTTGTACGGTATTAGTTGTAGAACCTGCCATCTAATATGGTAGCTATAGTAGGCATAATATAATGGTACCTATGCCGGCTAAGATTTATATTCTACTTTCGAAATGATTTTCTCTACACTATGCACTAGTAATAATATCAAATGTTTCTTTTTAATAGGTATCAAGCATCTTTGACTAACATAAGAAGAAATCTCCTCCAAGTCTGCGTTTGCATTGTGTGTGTGGCGGAAGGTCTTATGGTAGTCTCATTTTTAAAAGCATTTCGAATTGAATTTAAAAATATTCCTCTATTTGATTTTAAAGAAAAATAAACTGTTTTGAGTTCTCACACCAGTCACATGACTGACTCGGAGTTTATTGTTTTCCTTCCTAAACTCTGGGTGCCCACCAATTTCCACACGGGCAGTCAAGAGTTAGGTTTATCAGGATATTCTGGAATTCAGGAGTTGCTGGAGGCCAGATGGATGGCATTGGCATATTATTAGTATATAGTACTTCTTTTTCCGCTACATTGTTTGTTGTTGTTTGATGTTGTACACTCTAATGTAATGTAATGAAATGTAATGTAATAACTGATATATTTCTTTGTTTAAAGATTATTCATTTATCTATTATATGTTGTTCCGCTGCGATTGTGAGATTCTGATGTTGTGTTCTGTTATTCCTTTCTGTTCTATTTTCTATCTTTTTCCTCTTCTTTTCCTCTTTCTTCTTTCTTAAACCCTCAGTGTTCGGTTTTCCGGCATCCGACTGATCGGCATTCGATACAGTGGACGTATTGATGTCGATATTCGGGAGTCGAAGAATCGGGTCCTGACATAAATCCTTCGATGCAGCAGTGGCAGCTGAAGTCTTAGGGTGTATGCGACCTACGATCTAAGGAGGTGACCGGGTTACGACTTAACTAAGTCGCCAAAGAAGTCATGTTTAAGTCAGGTATCGTGATGTATCTTAGGTCGTCACCGACCCATATGTTGTGTTGTAAGATGGGTATGGTATCTTGAGTCGCGTGATGTTGAGTCGTCTACGACCTAAGTGATGTAATTTGTTGAGTCGTGTACTTTGTGTTGTAAATAGTAAGTCGCGTCCCATGTATGTCGATAGGTTGTGTTGTACCATGTATTATAAGTCGTGAGTCGTAGCGTTTTACGTCACCATGGTTTAAGTCGCATACTGTTCGAGATGCGGGGTGTCTTTTAAGTCGGCAATGACTTAGAGGAGTTAGGTCGGCAACGACTTAAGGGAGTTAAGTCGGCAACGACTTAAGGGTCAGGGTGTGAAACTTCTATAAATAGCGAGTGCGTTGTACATTTCAGTTAGTTGATTTTTGAATAAAATTCTTGTTTGATTGCTGTGTGCTTTCATCTTAAATTGGTAGTTGAGTGTAATCTCCTATCTCCACTTTCGGTTATTCGAGTGCGCTCGAATCAACGATTGTTGAAGCTGATTCGCGGAATCAAGTGCGCTTGATCAACGCTTGAAGAATTGAAGATCTTCTTTCATGGTATCGTGCGCGATCAACGTGACGAGGATAGCTAGAATTCGGTATCTTCGGATCAACGAATTTGGGCATTTCAGTATCTTCAATCCACCGTTTGCTACTTTCATCGATCTATATCATTTTGTTAATTATCCGCTGCGTCAGTTTTGGTATCAATGCTTGACTTAGCCAATCATAGCTAAGACGAGTCTTGGAGCCAAGGAGTTTGAAGTTGGTGGTCATCGTGTTCATCTTGAAGTTGCAACAAGTTAGAAGCTTTCGATTCATTTCATTTTGGATCAAAGTTGGAAATGTGTTTGAATTTAAGCCGAGAGTTTGAAGAGTAGGACGTGTATACTTGTGAGAAGTAGCCGAGCCTAGGTGAAGTTTGTTTTGAAGTTTGATTTGTCGAAGATTTTTGAAGTAATAGTTGAAGTGTTGTGAAGTTCAACCATGCCACCAAGGAGAGCTAATCATCATCAGAATTTTAAGCGTTGTATAGAAGAGAAGAAGCCGAACAAATGGAACAACGCATTAATGAGAAATTTGATGAAGGCATTGGAAAGTTAGAGAAATTGATGAATGATTTGAATCAAAATCAAAGGAGGAGATCACCAATCTCGAACCATGGAGGAAACAGAGTTTCGCCATCAGTTATGAAAGCGAGGAGGGTATCACCGCAATCTTTTAGAGAGAGAAGAGAAACATCAATTTCATCGAGGAGAGATCACCATGACTATGGACATGAAGAGAGAAGAACTCCACGTGAGTTTGAAGATGAGCCATATAGAGATGAAGAGAGACATAGTAGAAGAGACATGCGTGATCGAAGGGATGTTGATGGTCGAGATCGATATAGACGTACATTTGATTATGATGAAGAGGGTGATAGAGCTAGTATTCATTATCGAGATCGAGACCAAGTTCGAAACTTATATAGGGATGTAGAAGATGATCGTCGATGGGAGTCGGGTATGAATATGGAAATTCCAGAATTTAAGGGAGGAATGGTGGCTGAAGAATTTCTTGATTGGTTGTCTAATGTTGAAGAGATCTTTGATTTCAAAGAGGTCCCGGAGAATGGTTGCTACTAGGTTAAGGGGTAGAGCTTTGGCATGGTGGCAGCAAACTAAACTTACAAGGGAGAGAATGGAAAAGTTGAAGATTGAATCATGGGAGAAGATGAAGAAGTTGATGAAAGCTACATTTTTACCTTACAACTATCAATCACTTATGTACCAGAGATTGCAGAATCTAAGGCAGGGGACGAAGTCAGTCAATGATTATGCTGATGAATTCTACCAACTCATTGCCAGGAATGATATTATGGAGACAGAAGAACAGCTGACTGCCAGATTTGTCGGAGGGTTGCGGATGCAGATCCAGGATATGGTTAATATGTTCGATCCAAGATCTGTGGCGGAGGCACATCAGAAAGCGTTGGCTTGGGAGAAGCAGGGAAGGCGTGGAGGTGGTGTGTTTACTAATTCCAATAATCCAGTGAAGGGTGCCAGTGGAAGTTCTAATGTTTCTAAACCTATCAGTAAACCAGTTGTGAAGGAGGTTGAGAAGGAAAAGGTTAATAGCAGTTTCAAATGTTACAATTGTCAGGAGTTGGGTCACAAAAGCAATGAATGTCTGAAGCCGAAGAGGAGAGCAATGGTTGCAGAGATAGAAGAAGAGGATGTGGAAGCTGAATGTTCTAATTCACCTTATGTTGAGAAGGAAGAAGAGTTGTCCGGAGATGAAGGGTGTAATTTAATGATGAGGAGAAGTTATTTGGCACCAAAACAAGAAGAGGAAAACAGTTGGTTGAGGAATAACATATTTCAGTCCACATGCACTATTCTGGGAAAGGTTTGCAAGTTCGTCATTGATGCTGGGAGTTGTGACAATATTATCTCTACAGAAGCAGTAAAGAAGTTGAACTTGAAAACTGAGAAGCATCCTAAACCGTACAAGCTAGCATGGTTAAGGAAGGGTGGTGAAGTGAAAGTTGGACGAAGAGCTTGTGTGAATTTTTCAATTAGGAAGAAATACAAAGACGAAATTTGGTGTGATGTTGTAGACATGAATGTGTGTCATCTGTTGTTGGGCAGACCATGGCAGTTTGATAGAGCAGTACAACATGATGGACGTGCTAATAGCTATAGTTTCATGTTTGAAGGTACTAAGATCACTTTAATTCCCAAGAAGCAACAACAGAAGGAAAGCAAGTTGGAGGAGATTGAAGAGCTGAAAATCTTATTGTCTTTGAAGGAGTTTGTTAAGGAAGTCGAAGAGGAACCTGAAGTGTACTTGTTGATAGGACGTGAGAGCAGTGAAGAGGTTGAAATTCCAGAAGAAGCGAAGCCAGTTTTGAAAGAATTTGAAGACGTATTTGCAGAGGAGTTGCCTAAGGAGCTACCGCCACTGAGAGACATTCAACATCAAATCGATCTTGTTCCGGGGGCAGTATTACCACATAGACCACATTATCGAATGAGTCCGAAGGAACATGAAGAGTTGAGAAGGTAGGTGGAAGAGTTGCTTGAACAGGGGCGAGTGCAGGAGAGTTTGAGTCCATGTGCTGTACCAGCCTTATTGGTACCCAAAAAGGATAGTTCGTAGAGGATGTGCACTGACAGTCGAGCATTGAATAAGATTACTGTGAGATATAGATTCCCAATGCCGAGGTTGGATGACTCACTAGATCAGTTGAGTGGGGCAACTATCTTCTCGAAGATTGATTTGAAGAGTGGATATCATCAAATTCGTATCAGACCGGGTGATGAGTGGAAGACTGCTTTTAAAACCAGGGAGGGTCTATATGAATGGTTGGTTATGCCATTTGGTTTATCAAATGCACCTAGTACGTTTATGCGGGTGATGAATCAAATCTTTAGACCATTCATTGGGAAATTCGTGGTGGTATATTTTGATGATATTCTGATATATAGTGGAAGTACAGAGGAGCATGTAGAGCATTTGCGGAAGGTGTTAATTATTCTTCGTGAGGAACAGTTCTATGCCGCAATAAAGAAATGTGTGTTTATGACGAGGAGTGTTTTATTACTGGGGTATGTCGTGTCAGGAGAAGGTATCCAGGTGGACCAGAATAAAGTTGAAGCAGTCAGAAATTGGCCACAGCCGAGGACAATTACAGAAGTGAGAAGTTTTCATGGCCTAGCATCATTCTACCGAAGATTCATTCCACACTTCAGTAGCGTGATGGCTCCAGTTACTGATTGTATGAAAGGGAAACAGTTTTCTTGGTCGGAGGAAGCAGGGTTTGCTTTTGAACGAATCAAAGGACTTTTGACGACAGCACCAATTCTTGTTTTACCAAACTTTCAGTTGTTGTTTGAACTACACACTGATGCATCTAAGGTTGGGATTGGAGGGGTGTTGAGTCAGAAGGAACGTCCTATTGCATACTTTAGTGAGAAGTTATCAGGGGCAAAAATGAGATATAGTACGTATGATGTGGAGTTTTATGCTGTGATGCAAGCAATGAAACATTGGAGACACTATCTGTTCCATAAGGAGTTTGTTCTTTACACAGACCATGAAGCTTTGAAGCATTTGCAAGGGCAGGATAAGATTTCAGCAAGGCATGCATCATGGATTGTTTATTTGCAACAGTTTACTTTTGTTGTGAAGCACAAATCTGGGATAACAAATCGTGTAGCTGATGCTTTGAGCAGGAGGAATCACTTGTTGGCAACATTGAAGGTTGAAGTGACGGGATTTGAATTATTGCCAGAATTATTTGACGAAGACCCTTACTTTATGAAATTTGTTGAAAGGGTTAAGGATGGGAGTACTGATGAATTTGTGTTGGTTGATGGTTTCTTATTCAAGGGAAATCAGTTATGTATTCCAGAGAGCAGTTTGAGAATGAAGATTATCAAGGAGTTGCACGAGGAAGGAAATGTGGGCCGTGATCGTACATTGCAATTAATTTCTCAATCTTACTTTTGGCCGTCAATGAGGAGAGAGGTTGAAAGGTTTGTGGAGAGATGTCATATCTGTCAAGTTTCGAAGGGAACAGCGACCAATGCAGGATTGTATATGCCGTTACCCGTACCGACTAAACCATGGGTTGATATCAGCATGGATTTTGTTTTGGGTTTACCTAGAACTCAAAGGGGAAATGATTCTATATTTGTTGTGGTGGACAGATTTTCGAAAATGGCACATTTTATTGCTTGTAAGAAGACGGCGGATGCTGTTCATGTTGCTCAGATGTTCTTTAAAGAAATCTATCATCTACATGGGTTGCCGGAATCTATTGTTTCTGACAGGGATACCAGATTTTTGAGTCATTTTTGGCTAAGTTTGTGGAAGATGGTTGGAACGAAGCTGAAATTTAGTAGCGCTTATCATCCGCAAACAAATGGACAGACAGAAGTTGTTAACATATCGTTGGGAAATTTGTTACGATGTCTTGTGAAGGACAATCTGAAGAGTTGGGACATGAAGTTAAGCCAAGCAGAGTTTGCTCATAATCATGCAGTGAATCGTAGTATGGGTTTCAGTCCATTTCAGATTGTATATTCAAATTTACCCAGGGGACCGTTGGATTTAGCGGTAGTGCCACAACCAAAGGGGACGGTTAAACGAGCTGTAGACTTTGTTGATGGGTTGGCGGAATGTCATAAAATCGTTCAGGAACGATTGGAGAAGTCGAATGAGAAATATAAGAGATTTGCAGATTTGAAACGATGAAATGTTGAATTTAACGAAGGAGATATGGTGTATGCTGTGTTAACCAAGGATCGTTTTCCAGTAAGCACTTACAACAAGTTGAAAGCCAGAAAAATTGGTCATGTAGAAGTTGTGAAACGAATTAATGACAATGCTTATAAGTTGAAGCTGCCGGAGGATGTGTACACTTCTGACATGTTCAATGTTAAGCATCTTGTACCATATTATGGAGATGAACAATTTGATGTAGAGGAATTTACAAATTCGAGGACGAATTTTTCTCAACCAGGGGAGGATGATGCAGCTCAGGCCAGAGAAGAAAATAAGCAAACAAAAATTCTTCAAGTGATAAGTCGTATGTGACTCAAGAAAAGGTTAAGTCGTCCACAACTTAAGTTGGAGGCGATAGGTCGTACACGACCTAAGGAGCTACATGAAGAGGAGCTGCGAGTTAATGAAGCGATTTTAAGTCGGCCACGACCTAACAGAGCAAGGAGTAAAGAGTTACGACCTAAATCCTTCGATGAAGCAGTGGCAGCTGAAGTCTTAGGGTGTATGCGAGCTACGATCTAAGGAGGTGACCGGGTTACGACTTAACTAAGTCGCCAAAGAAGTCATGTTTAAGTCAGGTATCGTGATGTATCTTAGGTCGTCACCGACCCATATGTTGTGTTGTAAGATGGGTATGGTATCTTGAGTCGCGTGATGTTGAGTCGTCTACGACCTAAGTGATGTAATTTGTTGAGTCGTGTACTTTGTGTTGTAAATAGTAAGTCGCGTCCCATGTATGTCGATAGGTTGTGTTGTACCATGTATTATAAGTCGTGAGTCGTAGCGTTTTACGTCACCATGGTTTAAGTCGCATACTGTTCGAGATGCGGGGTGTCTGTTAAGTCGGCAACGACTTAGAGGAGTTAGGTCGGCAACGACTTAAGGGAGTTAAGTCGGCAACGACTTAAGGGTCAAGGTGTGAAACTTCTATAAATAGCGAGTGCGTTGTACATTTCAGTTAGTTGATTTTTGAATAAAATTCTTGTTTGATTGCTGTGTGCTTTCATCTTAAATTGGTAGTTGAGTGTAATCTACTATGTCCACCTTCGGTTATTCGAGTGCGCTCGAATCAACGATTGTTGAAGCCGATTCGCGGAATCAAGTGC
Organism: Allium cepa; assembly: GCA_030765085.1. Lineage (NCBI taxonomy): Eukaryota > Viridiplantae > Streptophyta > Magnoliopsida > Asparagales > Amaryllidaceae > Allium > Allium cepa. Next base: position 307,464,787 of record CM060944.1, on the reverse strand, counting down.
GCTTGATCAACGCTTGAAGAATTGAAGATCTTCTTTCACGGTATCGTGCGCGATCAATGTGACGAGGATAGCTAGAGTTCGGTATCTTCGGATCAACGAATTTGGGCATTTCAGTATCTTCAATCCACCGTTTGCTACTTTCATCGATCTATATTGTTTTGTTAATTATTCGCTGCGTCAACTAGTGGGCTATCAGGGAGTACTCCATAGATATAACACACAAAAATTCATAGTGGTCGCATATATAGGGATACAAGTATGACAAGGCACATGAGGCAATACCCAAAGTAGTGAAACTACCATTTGCCTGATCTGAACCGATGAAAACGCATCGCCGCAACGATCGCAACACCGCGAAATAATACTCCCAAAATACCATGAGGCAATACCCAAAGAAGTGCGCTCGCTCGAGGTGGCTAACCCCATTTGGCCCGGCACGGCTCCTGTTTTAGTCATTTCCAATTTGACACAAGTGTCAAGGCTATCCATTATCGTTCTCTTTCATCAATCATCACGTATATCATTCCAACCACTTCATTTTGGATCATACTCCGTGTATAGTTATTAAAGTGGTTTTCGGTATAGACAGTGAGTATGTCCCTAACCGATTCCGGTTTCTTTAATAACTTTCGTAATTATTATACCGATTGGTCGTTTAATAAATTTCAACACCAAATCAAATTCAATTTCAATTAGAATTTACAAATCAACATTTTATTTGTCTTTCTAAAGCAATTCCTATAATTTACATTTCAAAACTTCCAAATTACTATTTCAAAATCTTGTAATTCGATTTTAATTTTTATTTGAACAATTCAATATTGATTCAAATTCGTATATAAGTTTTATTCCAAAATCATTTAAATTAATTTAATTTAATATTCCAGTCAATTTTGAATTCATTTATCGATTTCATTCAGTATTCGTTAAGCTAATTTATCATTTAAAACAATTTTCATTTAATTTCCAATTCATTAAATCAATTACTTACGTTCAACTTCATTATATCAAAACTTCAAATTTGAATTAAATTAGATTCGTCAAATCAAGTTCTTTAAATTACAAGTCTTATATACATTTCAATAAACGCACTTTATTTCTTGTTAAAGAAATTCAATCCCATTTATTTATTTTCTTAGTTACAATTTCCAAAACTCAATTAATAAAGAAACTTAATTCCACTTATTCAAGAAGTTCAATTTCTCTTATTAAAGAAATCAATTTATTAAATTATTAAATAATTCAATCTTACTTAATAATTAAATAATTTCGAAACTAAATTAATCATTTCAAAATTTGATTATTAAATAATTCCAAACCCTAATTATTACATAATTACAATCTTAATTATTAAATAATTTCAAGCTTTATTATTAAATAATCTCAAGACTTAATTATTAAATAATTTCAATACATAATTATTAAATAATCTCAAACTCAATAATTTCAGACTTAACTATAAATTCAAACTTAATTATCGAATCATTTCAAGCTTAGTTCAATGAATAATTCCAAATTTATTGTCAAATAATTTATTTAAAACAGCGTTCTTCCAATAACTACTATATTAATATTTTGTTTCAGCTTATTAAATATTAACATTATTTCTTTCATTTAAATTTCAAATTTCAACTTCATTTCGAAAACTTATTCTTTATTCGAATAAAATCTTTATTTTATTTTTAAATCAAATTAATCGGGTTTTTATTTAATTCTCCATCCTAGGTCCAGTTCATTTGGGCATTTATCATTTCAACCCAATTCCATTTCAATCCAAAAATCACAGCATAACAAAGGGAACTTGCAGTGTGATAACTGGGATGGTGTCAAAGTAAATAAACAAGCAATAACAACAATCCAACAATTATTTAAATAATCCCGAAATAATCGTATTAATTCACATTGTTATTTGTGCAAATTAATATAATTATTTCTAGAATCTACACTATCATTCTCATGTAGATTAAAGATTATTACATTACGGTTCTTCACTTGTCATCTATTTACAATTTCATACATCATCAATTTAAACAACATACATTCAATGGTTCAAGGTGTAATTAACCAAATCCTACGTGTCAATTAATTTAACATTTAAATGGGGTCATATTATACAAATGTCATTTAAATCAAATTCACACATATGTCATTTCGAATTTTTAACTATCCTACGTCAAATTAAATTCCATAGTATTTATCACTTTATACATTTCAATTTAACGTCCAATATAAACAACAAACAATTAATCAATTATCAGCCAAACTGTATTATCATCGCATAAATAATTAACAGATAACGGTGTCAGATGTCACAGGTGAACTGATACAGGTAATAACATATATAACACTGTAAATAACTATAGCAGCATATTTTAGTTGTCGTTTCAATTGAAATCAAATTTAATAAATAAATGAACGTTAATCGTGAGTGATTGCTCACCTTTCGCGGTTAGAGGAGATTCGACAAATGGAAATGAGCTACGCACCCAAGCACGAATTGCAAAGCAAGATTGGCACGAATTTCGACGGACAAGCTGATGAAAGGGAATCGATGAGAACGGAATATATATCATTTGAAGTCTATTATTTACTCCTATTAAAATAAATTACTCTATATAAAACCCAATGATAAATTTAAACGTATATATATAAATTCTAAAAAATCAATTTAACATATGGTTAAAATAAAATATATTTTTATTTCAAATTAATATAAACCATTCATTATAATATATATAAATTTAAATATTAATAGAATGTTTAAAACTATGTACAACATATCATACAACTACATATATTACTGTACGTGAATTATTTAATAACTAACATTTATATTAATACAATGCAACTCTTAAATACACTACCTCTAGTTATCACAAATATTTTTAAAAATGGAAGACCACTGTGTGAACATGCTCTCAGCAAAATACCAAACTAGTATTCTCATAATACAAGAGCCCGGATTTTTTTCAAAATCATTGTTTACATTAAAATACACATATTTAACAAAACCTGTATTTATACATAATATATTATATACCATTACCTACCTTAAACAAACCTTAAAATAATGTATATACATAATACAAATCAAAAAGGCCTGCAGACCCATAATGCATGCTAACAACGATTACATAAATATACCTTGTAACGTTCTAAAAAATCTGATACATATATAAAAGCTACATATAATAATATGTATAAATAAACAATACGTGCAAATCAAAGTAATATAAAATTTGAAACAGAGCAAGGCTGCCATAACTTTTCTGGAAAATAGAATGTATATATTAATAATCTATTATAAATTTAACATCAAAAACCCAATAGTTTAACGTATATCAACATCACTATAGTATACAAAACAAAACAAAAAAAAATTATATATATATATATGATGTTCAACATAAAATATTGTTTCATAGTTCAAACTAAAGTTAAAGTATATACAGTCAATTATATTTTGTATGTGAACTAACATAATATCTTAAACAACAGAATCTGTAATAGTTGTAAACAAGTATATACAGCTTACTTATCCTAATATGCATTTCAAACTAACACTTTATAAATCATATAATATATAACCTATATATACTAACCTGCCACCTACATTTAGAAGAAGCCAGAGAAGCTGATGGGTCTCGGCCTCGGTAAGATGAAGGGAACAAAGGCTGGAAAGCGATGAGCTCAGCTACGTAGGGAAGGCAAGGTCGGCGACTGTTTCGACCCGGGAAGGCGGTCGACTTCGAAGGCGGAAAGCAATGTAGCATGGCGGAGTATCTTGACTGGCAAGTGACAGTAATGCACGAGCATTCCCATTTTTCTTTTTTTTCTTTTTTTTTATGTGTGGCCGCTCGCGTTTGCTTGTAGGTGAGAAGGTGGATGCGGCCATTGGTGGTGGATCTGGGTATCGGTTGCTCCGTGTTGATGTGGAAGAATGTGTGGATTAGCGGTTGAGGGGAGCACAGGTACAAGCGAAATGAGGTGATGAGGGCGGAGGGAAAGGTGGCGTGAGGGTTTGGGAGGCTTGCGTGCCAAAAGGAAAGATGTAGGATGGGTTGTTGCTTCATAGGCTGTGCGTGGGTGATGACGTGACTATGCTCGGCCGAGGAACTACACGGGGTGGAGGAAGGTGGTTTCTCAATAAAGGTTGAGTTTTGAAGGGTGATGCGTCGTGGGGTTAATGGACAAGGTGTCAAGGATGAGTAGGCTATTTGATTTATATACTATGTAATTATATATATTATTATTTCAAGCAATCAGAAGATAATGAGGAGAGAAAGGGAAGATGAATATGGTGGTGCTAGAGAAACAAAGAAGAGCAATGGTTTTTTTTATATATTTATTTTCTTTCTTTGGAGATGAATAAAGCAACAATCATATTTTCAATTTAATGAACGAGGTAGACGAATGAACCGACACACTATTGAAACCAGTGAAAAATAAAAGCTAAGGCGTTGATTTTCTCAAAATAATAAATGCCAGTGGACTGTTGGTTTAACCGGGTGGGTAACAAATCGACAAAGAATTTTGAAAATGGTTAAAAAGGCGGAACCGATACAGAAATCGTTACGTAAATTTTGCTATCTTCCAGACTTCAAAACCCAAAATAGAATATACCGTAGAGATCAGTACGACGAGACGATCAAAACGGTTACAGATATTAGTAGACCGGTTGAATTTTAAAAATTCGAATTTTCTACTAGCGGAAAATGCAAGAAAAATGCAAAAAAATAAGATCGACGGAGCTAAAGAATTCCTAATTTCGAAAAACGAAAAATGACATCTTGCTCTGAAGATGTTTTAGAATTTTTCTATGAAAAAATATTTAGGTTTCGAAAACGTTTTATTTTCATCGCTTTTTAACCGATTAAATTGAAGTAAATTTACGCACGAAATAAACTTTCATATTTCCAGACGAAAATTTACCATTTGTTATGCTTAACTGGACGCATTCCAAATATCAAATTTATATTTCAAAATTTTATCGTTTAAAATCCCACAAAATTTCAATTAATAACATTATTAAAACCCGTTAAATCTGCGGGTTGTTACACTCTCCTCCACTCAAAACTTTTCGTCCCGAAAAGGAAGGAAGTAGGAGAATACAAACAATCAAAAGAGAATAAACTTGAATTATATTATAAACAATTAATTTAAACCATATGAATTTTAATTTAACTAAATTTATATTCATCATTTTGTTTTTAAATTCAAGATTTTCATTAAATTGATTTGATTTCACATTTATTAATGTTAGGTACAAAAGGTTTCTTTCAAATGAAATTCAATTTAAATTCAATTAATTCAAGATGTCTCATTAAGTTGATTTAACTTCAATTTTATTAACTTTCAAAACAAAATTTTTATTTTATTACTCACATCTATTATTCAATTAACTTTTTATTCTATTTATCTCTATTGATCCTTTATAACTAAAACTAAAGCATATAACATTTATTATAACCACTCAAACTTTATTTATAAAATCATTTTAGATTGTATATTACCCAATTACATATTTCACTCCTGAATAATTTGGTAAGTCATATTAGAATGAAATTGAGTATTATATAAATAAAATTTCTAATTCAATTATCTTAAGTTTAAATATTAATTCAAAATTTTTGTTTCATTTATAATTGAAATCGTCTTTTACCCAAATTTTCAGAATTAAATTTCCAATTAACTTCAAAAAATTTAGAGATAATTATATACGTACAATATATCTAAGTCAAATCTAAATCAAATACTAATATATATATTTTTATATAATCGAGTCATACTTTAGAAATTCAAATCAAATTCATTTCAAAACAAAAGTGTAGCAAGCTACTGATGGTCTCTCCACTTCAAAACCTGAAATAAATGTCGATGATGCGGCCGTCATCACCGAAATTGTTTTCCAGCGACAAAACAAGAGAGCACTAATTTAAGTAGTTAAAATTTCTTGGAGACGATTTCTATTTGGAAATATTTTAAATACTATACACTTTAAATCTTTCGAATGAAAGTTTGAAATCACCGAAAATTAAATTCTCAAATTTCAACTTAAATCCATTTGAATTCCAAATCAAATGGATAAACAAGCTTTATAAATTCATTTATTTATATTGCAATAGTCAATGGTTTACAAAACTATAAATAAAAATCATTATTACCATTTGTTGACCCATTCATTTAACAGTTAGAAAATTTACTTATATACAGTGTAATCACACAAAATTTATTTTATTTACCAAATTTGAAAACAATATTGTGTCAGTTTGCTCTGCTCAAGTGTTTTGGAAATCCTATCGATAGCGTTGATCAGACGAGTCGATCGGAAACCCAAATCAACATCAACAACTCTAACAACACAATATATATAAAACATTTTTAATGTTAATTTACAAATACACTTCCCGCTTGACGATACAAGAAGGGATTCCAAATAAGTATAGTGATTCAAATTTGATGGAAATCAAATCAAAGAGAATTTTGATTCGATAATAAGTTCGAAACAGAAGATAAGATAATTCAATTGACAGAATCGGGAGATGGACAAGCTTGTTTAATTCACGGACAACCTTAACCGGATCGACCATAACTTCAAGAATAAGATCGATGCTGAATTCCAAGGTAAATCAACATTTGATCTCAAGAAATCGAATACAGGTATAGCAGGAGATAGCTAGCATCGTAAACCGAGGATACAGAAATCTCCGATAAATCGATGTTATTATAAAGGAGTTTCACCCATTACAAAATAATTCGAAGATTGGCGAGACCGTAGATTCGTTTTAAAGATCATTCGAAGTGGAATTATGGGATACTCCAGAATTAAAGGAAGACAAATAGTGAGGGACATGAATGAATTTGGAACCGATGGAACGTTCCAAAATTCAAAGGAATTGAGTCAAAAGGAAGAGATTGAAACTCGAATGAGATTGATTCTATGATACATTTACCCTATATGCTGAGTTTTTCCTAGGCTACCAAAAGCTCTGATACCAACTGTAACGACTCGCTATTTTGGACTATTCGCATCCGCACATGTCGGACTTGAATAATTCAAAATACCGAATTGTTAATTTAAATTTGGCAAAACTGAACATATACAGTAAATAAATAATCACAGAATCACAGACACAGAGTAATAATATGCAGCGGAAGCAAAAGATAGTAGTTCATGAAGCTACTATATATATAACAGAGTTAAATAAGTTACAACAGAAGTTTCGAATACAATAGTCAAATACAAAAATCGGAATACATCACTGGAATCAACTGAATATCTGAAAGCAGATAGATAGCTGGATCTCCAAGCGAAGATCCAACTCCAAAGGTGAGTCTCGAAAGCTGAACTCCTCAGTCAGACCCGAGCGTAAAGAAAAACACAAAACACTCGAGTCAGGATTAACATTCTTATACCAGTAAATCCAACTCAAGCGAAATAACAATTGAAATACAAATAACTCAAAGGGCATTGGAATAACCGTCCTCTAAGGATCCGTTAAACTATCTACTATGTAGTAATATACGCTAAATAGATAATGTCTATCAGTAATGTAAATATCAAAATAGTGTTAAGGCGTTACCATTATCCCCCTTAACACATTTTTATGTAAATGTCATAGTCTATACAGCACTGTAAACTCCACCATAAACTAGTGGGCTATCAGGGAGTACTCCATAGGTATAACACAAAACAAATTCGTAGTGGTCGCATATATAGGGATACAAGTATGACAAGGCACATGAGGCAATACCCAAAGTAGAGAAACTACAGTTTGCCTGATCCGGACTGGTGAAAACGCATCGCCGCAACGATCGCAACACCTTGAAACAATACTCCCAAAATACGAGGGTGCACCAATCAATAACAAGTAATGAATAGTTTACGAAGAAGTGTGTTCGCTCGAGGTGGCTAACCCTATTTGGCCCGGCACGGCTCCTGTTTTAGTCATTTCCAATTTGACACAAGTGTCAAGGCTATCCATTATCGTTCTCTTTCTTTAGTCATCACGTACATCATTCCAACCACTTCATTCTAGATCATACTCCGCGTATAGTTATTAAAGTGGTTTTCGGTTTAGACAGTGAGTATGTCCCTAACCGATTCCGGATTATTCAATAACTTTCGTAATTATTACACCGATTGGTCGTTTAATAAATTTCAACACCAAATCAAATTAAATTCCAATTAGAATTTACAAATCAACATTTCATTTGTCTTTCTAAAACAATTTCTATAATTTACATTTCAAAACTTCCAAATTACTATTTCAAAATCTTGTAATTCGATTTCAATTTTTATTTGAACAATTCAATATTGATTCAAATTCGTATATAAGTTTTATTCCAAAATCATTTAAATTGATTTAATTTAACATTCCAACCAATTTTAAATTCATTTATCGATTTCATTCAGTATTCGTTAAGCTAATGTATCATTTAAAATAATTTTCGTTTAATTTTCAATTCATTAAATCAATTACTTACGTTCAACTTCATTATATCAAAACTTCAAATTTGAATTAAATTAGATTCGTCAAATCAAGTTCTTTAAAACACAAGTCTTATATAAATTTCAATAAAACGCATTTTATTTCTTGTTAAAGAAGTTCAATCCCATTTATTTATTTTCTTAGTTACAATTTCCAAAACTCAATTAATAAAGAAACTGAATTCCACTTATTCAAGAAGTTCAATTTCTCTTATTAAAGAAATCAATTTACTAAATTGTTAAATAATTCAATCTTACTTAATAATTAAATAATTTCAAAACTAAATTAATCATTTCAAAATTTGATTATTAAATAATTCCACACCCTAATTATTACATAATTACAATCTTAATTATTAAATAATTTCAAACTTTATTATTAAATAATCTCAAGACTTAATTATTAAATAATTTCAAAACTTAATTATTAAATAATCTCAAACTTAATAATTTCAAACTTAACTATAAATTCAAACTTAATTATCGAATCATTTCAAGCTTAATTCAATGAATAATTCCAAATTTATTGTCAAATAATTTATCTAAAACAACGTTCTTTCAATAACTACTATATTAATATTTTGTTTCAGCTTATTAAATATTAACATTATTTCTTTCATTGAAATTTCAAATTTCAACTTCGTTTCGGAAACTTATTCTTTATTCGAATAAAATCTTTATTTTATTTTTAAATCAAATTATTGACTAATCGGGTTTTTATTTAATTCTCCATCCTAGGTCCCGTTCATTTGGGTATTTATCATTTCAACCCAATTCCATTTCAATCCAAAAATCAAAGCATAACAATGGAAACTTGCAGTGTGATAACTGGGATGGTGTCAAAGTAAATAAACAAGCAATAACAACAATCCATAACAATCCAACAATTATTTAAATAATCTCGAAACAATTGTATTAATTCACATTGTTATTTGTGCAAATTAATATAATTATTTCTAGAATCTACATTATCATTCTCATGTAGAGTAAAGATTATTACATTACGGTTCTTTACTTCTCATCTATTTACAACTTCATACATCATCAATTTAAACAACATACATTCAATGGTTCAAGGTGTAATTAACCAAATCCTACGTGTCAATTAATTTAACATTTAAAGGGGGTCATATTATACAAATGTCATTTAAATCAAATTCACACATATGTCATTTCGAATTTTTAACTATCCTACGTCAAATTAAATTGCAAAATATTATAACTTTATACATTTCAATTTAATGTCCAATATAAATAACAAACAATCAATCAATTATCAGCCAAACTGTATTATCATCGCATAAATAATTAACAGATAATGGTGTCAAATGTCACAGCTGAAATGATACAAGTTATAACATATATAAAAGTGTAAATAACTACAACAGCATATTTCAATTGTCATTTCAATTGAAATCAAATTTAATAAATAAATGAACATTAATCGTGAGTGATTGCTCACCTTTCGCGGTTAGAGGAGATTCAACAAATGGAAATGAGCTACGCACCCAAGCACGAATTGCAAAGCAAGATTGGCACGAATTTCGACAGACAAGCTGACGAATGGGAATCGATGAGAATGGAATATATATCATTTAAAGTCTATTATTTACTCCTATTAAAATAAATTACTCTATATAAAACCCAATGATAAATTTAAACGTATATATATAAATTCTCAAAAATCAATTTAACATATGGTTAAAATAAAATATATTTTTATTTCAAATTAATATAAACCATTCATTATGATATATATAAATTTAAACAGTAATAGAATATTTAAAACTATGTATAACATATCATACAACTACATATATTATTGTACGTGAATTATTTAATAACTAACATTTATATTAATACAATGCAACTCTTAAATACACTACCTCTATCACAAATATTTTTAAAAATGGAAGACCACTGTGTGAGCATGCTCTCAGCAAGATACCAAACTTGTATTCTTATAATACAAGAGCCTAGATTTTTTTCAAAATCATTGTTTACATTAAAATACACATATTTAACAAAAGCTGTATTTATATATAATATATTATAAACCATCACCTACCTTAAACATACCTTAAAATAACGTATATACATAATACACATATAAAAGCCCTGCAGACCCATAATGCACGCTAACAACGATCATATAAATATACATTGTAACATATTAAAAAATCTGATACATATATAAAAGCTACATATAATAATATGTATAAATAAAAAATACGTGCAAATCAAACTAGTATAAAATTTGAAACAGAGCAAGGCTTCCCATAACTTTTCTGGAAAATAGAATGTATATATTAATAATCTATTATAAATTTAACATCAAAAACCCAATAGTTTAACGTATATCAACATCACTATAGTATACAAAACAAAACAAAACAAAACAAAAATTATATATATATGATGTTCAACAAAACATATTGTTTCGTGGTTCAAACTAAAGTTAAAGTATATATAGTCAATTATATAATATATGTGAACTAACATAATATCTTAAACAACAGAATCTGTAATAGTTGTAAACAAGTATATACAGCTTACTTATCCTAATATGCATTTCAAACTAACACTTTATAAATCATATAATATATAACCTATATACTCACCTGCCACCTACATTTAGAAGAAGCCAGAGAAGCTGATGGGTCTCGGCCTCGGCAAGATGAAGGGAACAAATGCTGGAAAGTGATGAGCTCAACTACCTAGGGAAGGCAAGGTCAGCGACTGTTTCGACCCAGGAAGGCGGTCGACTTTGGAGGCGGAAAGCAAGGTAGCATGGCCGAGTGCTTGACTGGCAAAATGACAGTAATGCACGAGCATTCTCATTTTTCTTTTGTTTTTTTCTTTTTTTTATGCGTGACCGCTCGCGTTTTCTTGTAGGTGAGAAGGTGGATGCGGCCATTGGCGGTGGATCTGGGTATCGGTTACTCTGTGTTGATGTGGAAGAATAGGTGCATTAGCAGTTGAGGGGAGCACAGGTACAAGCGAAATGGGGTGATGAGGGTGGAGGGAAAGGTGGCGTGAGGGTTTGGGAGGGTTGCGTGTCAAAAGGAAAGATGTAGGATGGGCTGTAGCTTCGCAGGCTGTGCGTGGGTGGTGACGTGACTATGCTCGGCCGAGGGACTACACGGGGTGGGGGAAGGTGGTTTCTCAATAAAGGCTGGGTTTTGAAGGGTGATGCATCGTGGGTTTAATGGAGAAGGGGTCAAGGATGAGCAGGCTATTTGATTTATATACTATGCAATTATATATATTATTATTTCAAGTAATCAGTAGATAATGAGGAGAGAAAGGGAAGATGAATATTGTGGTGCTCGAGAAACAAAGAAGAGCAACAGTTTTTTTTATATATTTCTTTTCTCTCTTTCGAGATGAATAAAGCAACAGTCATATTGTCAATTTAATGAACGGGGTAGACGAATGAATCGACACACTATTGAAACCAGTGAAAAATAAAAGCTAAGGCATTGATTTTCTCAAAATAATAAATGCCAGTGGACTGTTGGTTTAACCGGTTGGGTAACAAATCGACAAAGAATTTTAAAAATGGTTAAAAAGGCGGAACCGATACGGAAATCGTTCCGTAAATTTCGCTATCTTCCAGACTTCAAAATCCAAAATAGAATATACCGTAGAGATCAGTACGACGAGACGATCAAAACTATTACAGATATTAGTAGGCCGACTGAATTATAAAAATTCGAATTTTCTACTTGCGGAAAATGCAAGAAAAACGTAGAAAAATAAGATCGACGGAGCTAAAGAATTCCTAATTTCGAAAAACGAAAAATGATGTCTTGCTCAGAAGATGATTTAGAATTTTTCTATGTAAAAATATTTAGGTTTCGAAAACGTTTTATTTTCATCGTTTTTTAACTGATTAAATTGAAGTAAATTTACGCACGAAATAAACTTTCATATTTGCAGACGAAAATTTACCAGTTGTTATGCTTAACTGGACGCATTCCAAATATCAAATTTATATTTCAAAATTTTATCATTTAAATCCCACAAAATTTCAATTAATAACATTATTAAAACCGGGTTAAATCTGCGGGTTGTTACATAACGCATAGCGGTTACTACCGCCTACCTCGGACACACTCCCATATCAAAATCGAGAGGTGGCCACCAAAATCCATCACAAAGTCAAAGTATAGTATCAAAGAAATGTGCCCGATAGGAAGAATGACCTCACTTAACCCAGTATAGCTTCTATTTTAGTCACATCTAAGCTGACTCAAGGAGTTAGGCACATGTAAATACCTCATCCAGAATCGTTCGCCAAACCATCCTACTTCATTTTGGGAATCTCCACCATGTACATAGTCATTAAAGTGGTTTTCGGTATTAGCAGAGAGTATGAAAATATTCGATCATGGTCTCTTTAACAACCAAATGCTTATTACACACCGGATGGTTCTTTTACATTTCAAAAAGTCAATTCACAAGTTATATCAAAATATCATTTTCAATTTCAATTCGTATCTCTTTCGAAATCATATTCACTTTCAGAATTGTATTCACTTCCAAAGTCATATTCACTTCCAAATCATATTCACTTTGGAATCACATTCATTTTGGAATTATTGATAAGTTATGAAATTAATTCTTCATTTCAAAATCATCTTATTTACTCAAATATATTGTTTCACAAAAAGGTATTAGTTCCGAATTACAACTTAGGTTATATCATCATCAAGGATTTAAATATAATATTTCAACTTTACACAGTCTGAAATGTTTGGAAATAGTATAGATAATTATAAATAGTTTATATAGTTAAAAATAGTATAAATAGATATAAAATAGTTTAAATAGTAAAATAGTTTAAATAGATTTAAATTTGGTTTAATTAGATTTTTAAAATGATCTATAAAGATTTAAAATATATTAAATATATTTAAATGATAATAAATAGATTTAAAATAGATTAAATAGATTCAAATTATATTAAATGGGTTTAAAATAGATTAAATAAATTTAATTAGTTTAAAATAGGTAAAATAGGTTGATTTGGGTTAAATAGGTTGTAACAGATTAATATAAATTAAAATATTTTTAAATAGATTAAAATAGTTAATTTAATTAAAATAGTTTAAATTAGTTGAAATAGATTTCAAAGTTATATCCAAACATTTTCAGTAACTCAATTCCAATAAATTCATTTATATTTGACACTTCAACTTTGAAAAATCCAATTTTAATCCTTTGAACCATTCATTAAATCAAATTCAATTTCAACATTTACACTTGGATTAACAAAAATAATCCAACTTATATAAATCAATTTCTATTTCAAAATACCAGTTAACTGAATTCAAAATTTCAAAGATTCCAAAAGTCATTTAATTAACCAATCTGATGTCCGTATATAATTTTCTACCCTAGGGTCAAGTGATACGGATATTTATCATTTCAATCCGCAACTTAAAATTTTATGGTTATATATCATTTCAAACTGTAATCCTGATTAGATAGAAATTCATAAAATCGCTCGAGTCTACCATTTCAACCCATAACGATTTTTCCCTAACCTATTGATCATTCGGGTATGTATCATTTCAACCCCATAGGGAACTTGCAGTGTTAGAACAATATAAAATACAACATCCAGTCATCCAATATCAAAATAAAGCATGCATCACAATCATCATCCAAATCGGTTAATAAACATAGATAGATAACTGATGATCAATACAAGTATGAAATTGACAGTTAAAAGTAAAATATTCAATTAAATGCTGACTAAATGCAATAAAAGTCAAATTTAATCCAAATGACAAGTTAACATACCAAATAGCAGTCAATAAATTTCTAATCACATCATAAATTTAATTCAACTAACATTAGAAATTTTAGAAGTTGTGAGTGGTTTAAAACACTTACCTTCGATTGTATATTGAATTAAAATCCAATTTAGGTACCAAATTCAAACAATCTCAGAATTCGTCCACACTAGCATCAAAATGTCTAGAATTTAAATACGATCCGGGAACAAATTGTGTGTAAATCCGATCTCGTATGTGAAAGTTATAAGAGTTAGAACGATTGAAATTTTAAAATAATAAAAGTAAAATATTTGATAATTACACGTCACCTCAATCAAGTCGTAGCATCAACCCGAAACCCTAATCACGTTCATTCATGATGAGCCACCACCATCTCGGAAAATATTGTCGCCGCCTCGCCGCCTATCATTACAACCCAACACCGGTGTCGACATGTCGACCTCCAGGTGACCCCCACGTGGCCTCGCGACCTCTTCCGGTGGTCGGTATGGCCATCACCAAGCATGGCCGCCGCCGTGCTTTGAGCATAATTTTAGGTGTATCCCCTCCACTGCATGATGAACAAATGCCATATACCGGAGCTGCTCTCCCTCCTCTTTCCAACGGCACCTCCTGATCGTCGATCGGGTGACAATCCTACTTGGATCGTCGAAACTCCAATATGAATGGCTGAGGTTCGACCTCGATTTCTGGACAAATGGTGTATCGAATTGAGAAATAAACTACTGTAGAAGATTGCTCCCGACGAGAGCTTCAAATCGATATATACTTGATATGGTTGTGAGAGGTTTAATTTTGATTTGAATTTGCAATTTGGGAATTTGTTTGTCTTCCATTGAGAAGGAAAAGTGGACAGACGAAATTATACTTACAAACAAATGGATTAAGAAATAGTTAGGGTTTATAACGGGCTATTTATAGGCAGATCGGAAATAAAAATGAATGGACAATATTTGATTTGAAAGTTGAACGGTAAACGACCGGAAAGCCCGTTTCATTCCCGAAGGAAAATAGGTCATCCCATATATCGAAATAGATGTTTTCGATAATTTTAAATCCAATGGAACAGGTTTCAAGTCATAATTCCATCATATGAAGAAGTTAGCTTAAAATCAGCTTGTTTTAAGTTGATTTCACTTAAATTGATTTCTAGGCGTTTCGAGTTCGTACTTTCAAACGATAAGTCTGATCGTTACGAAACTTGAAATCCTACAATAATTCACCGTTACGGATCCGATGAAAATAGTTTTGTCAAAATCTAAGACAATGACTAAACGGCTATTTTCACGTTAATTAAATAAGTTAATATTAAATTAATTATCACCATTTAATCCAATATTTATAAACTAACAAATTTCATCATTTTTGCTTACTAAGACATTTTTATAATAACTTAAAACAAATTTACCTAAAATTACAGTGTTAATTATTTACCAAAATATAGTGTTCAGTTTCAACTGCAATTAATCCAAATAAATAAAAATTAATTCCAATAAATTGATTTAATTTGATTTCAATCTTTATATTCAATAAATTATTACTCTAATAACGTAGTTAATATTTTTTGATGTCTTATTTCACCAATATGCTAAGATTTTCATTTTTTATTTGTATTAACTACTATATTTCAATTATATGGAATTTTGTCAATTTTGTTATAATTTAAAATCTCAATAAATTAATTTGTCTTTGTTTCACTCGTTTATTTCCACTAATTATTACCTTGTAAATAAAATTAACATTTCCATATATTTTATTATATTCAAATTTGCAGTTATCGTATTACCTTACGTTATTTACATTTAATTATAATTGATTTCCAATTTAATTTAACAGACTAAATAAATAGGTGACATATACTAGTTTGTCACCATTAACTTTTAGTCACATTAATAAGTTTATTATTTGCAAGCAAATGTTATAATTACTTACCTAACATCGATTTTATTCATTTACCATTGATTACATATTATTTCATAAATTAATTCAATATTTACATTTGTTTTTCTATATTCACTTTATAACCAAGTATAACCTTTAAATCACTCCACTTGATTGGAATTCCACTAAACTTGTTAATAATTAACTTAAATTAACATTGTTACATTTCGTTCTATTTATTATTCCACTAATAGATTACAAATTTTTTATTTCTCCCAATGTTAAATCACAAAATCTTATTAAATCAACAATTTTTAATTATCGAAAATGACGGGTCGTTACAGAGGAGGCTGACCTTAGGGATGATGGCGGTGGAGTCTGAAGGTGGCGGCGATGATCGTGGAAGCGGCAACAATTACGTGATGTCGGTGGATGAAGCATAACGGGGTTTGAATGCGTACAGTAGGGTTTGAGAAGGTGGTACGTTATTTACTAAAATGCCCTGTAATTTATTTTAATTTAAATTTAAATTTTCAACTCCTAATGTGTATAACTTTTTCATACGAATTCGGATTGGACGCGTTTTCTTCCAATATTGTCGTATCAAAATTCCAAACAACATGGAATAGGCTTGGTTGAATTCTAAGATTGTTTAAAATTTGGGTTTTATTTGAATTTTAAATCAACAATAAATCAAAGGTGAGCTATATAACCCACGCGCGAAATACTAAACCTTCTTATGTTAGTTGAATTTAAATTTATGAATTGATAAGAATTTATTGATTGTTGTTTGGTAATTTAAACTATCATTTAAATTTAATTTTAATCAAATTTCCATTTAAATTAATATTGAAATTATATTGATAGTTAACTACCTGATATTGATAACCAGTTAATTGTTATAATTTATTGACTGATTTGGATGTTGATTGTGACGGATGTTTATTTGTTGACATTTTGGATGATTGGATGTTATGTTTATTATATATGTTGTTATCACACTGCAAGTTCCCTTACTTTGTTGTTAGGAAAATCACTATGGGTTGAAATGATACATACCCGAATAATCTTATAGAATTGGGAAAATCGTAATGGGTTGAAATGATACATAACCGAGCAATTTTATTGATTGGAAATTATTAATTTTCGATACGGATTGAAATGATATATATCCAAAAAATTTAACTATTTTGGGTTGCAATGATACATACCCTATCACTTTACCATAGGGTAGAAAATTATAGATGGACACCGTTGGTCAGTTTTAAATTATTTTCTAAATGCTAAAGTATGTTCGATTTTTAAATTTGATTTTTTAAATTTAATTTAACGATTTTATTAAAAAAATATTTGGAAAATAATTTATTTATATGTTTTAAAGTTTCAAATTACAAGTTAATATTTGGGTTTAAATATACTTTTAAGTTTTTAACTTGTAATTTTATTTAATTTAAAATATATAATTTAAATAGTTTAAAATTTTAATTTAATAAAATATTTAATGTAGTTTTAATATATATATTTTAAATTTTATTTAAATAACAAATATAGTTTTTATTTAAGATGATAAATACAGACTTTTATAATAACTTTAATAGATAAAAGATTTTGTAAAAGATTTTAGAATTTTGTAAAAGGTTCTGTAAGATATTTTATAAAGGATTTTATAAAATATTTTATAAAGGATTTTATAATGGTTTTATAAAGGTTATAAAGGTTTTAAAGGATTTTATAAAGGGTTTTATATAAGAACTCGTATAAGGGGATTTGGATTGCATAGAAGTTTATGAAAAGGGGGAGAGTTGTAAACTATTTTGGAATTTATAAATAGCTTTAAAATGGTTTTAAAGCATGTATAGTTTATAAATGGTTTAATAGAGAATTTTAAATTATTTTCGAAATTGATTGAAATAAATCTTCATCGGTATTGGTGAATATATTTATACTTTTGGAATAAGTATATGGATATCCTGATATGAAGGTATAAACTATTTTCTGGAAAGCATTTAATTGTTAAAGAGATCGGGGTCGGATATTGTCGTACTCTCTGCCAATTTTGAAACCACTTTAATAACTGTGCACGTGGTGGAGAATCCAGAATGAAGTAGGATGGTTTGGCGATTGCTACTGGTATGAGGTAAGAACGTAGCCCTGACCCTTGAGTCAGCTTGATACGACTAAAACAGGAGCTATTCCGGGCCAAATGGGGTCACTCCTCCGATCGAACACACTTCTTCCATACCATATTTATTACTTTGTGATTGATTGGTGGCCACTCTCGATTTGATTATAGGAGTGTGTCTTGAGGTGGGCGGTGCTAGCTACGTTGCATTACCACCAATCCGACTGTGCAAAATGGTAGAATCCTACCTTGGGCATTGCCTCGCATGCCTTATCGAGCCGACCATGATTTTGGTTTGTATCGTACCTATGGAATGCTCCGTGACAGCCCACCGGTTTACGGTGGAGTTACAATACTATATAGACTATGATGTCTATAAAAATGTGTTAAGGAGGGTATGGGTCACGCCTTAGCGCTATTTTAGTACTTTACTTTACTGATAGACACTACATATATATAGCGTATTTTACTATATATAGATAGTTTAACAGATCCTTTGTAGATGGAAAATCCCGAACATCTCTAAAGTTATTGCACGCACGTTATACACTGGATAGGAGATATAAAATCCCGTAAACATCTCCGAAGCCATTACACTCATATTTACTTATTGTTGATCTAACTTACATAAGATCTTTTAGTTCTGACTCGAGTGTTTTATCTTTTCATTACGCTTGGGTAAGCCTGAGCATTTCAGTGTTGAAGACTTATTTCTAGAGGATGATGATGGAGT
The DNA here is from genome assembly GCA_030765085.1 of Allium cepa. Lineage (NCBI taxonomy): Eukaryota > Viridiplantae > Streptophyta > Magnoliopsida > Asparagales > Amaryllidaceae > Allium > Allium cepa. Next base: position 307,445,753 of record CM060944.1, on the reverse strand, counting down.
TTGGTATATTATATTAGTAATTTTGTGCTGGGTCATTATTGTTTTGTCGTTGTTTGTACTCTGATTATTGTAAAATTTGTGCAATCAAATGTATATTATAAAACAGCTTAATGAACTGATTATTTGAGCATTATATTTTGTCATTTCGCTGTGAGAATCTGTGTTTTTTCCTTCTTTTCTCTTGCTTTCTTATTTATCCTATTGGCAATCCTCCCTTTTGAACGGTTTGAGTTTGCACGTGTGGTTTATTGTCGATTTAAACCGTCTAAAAAGGTGGGTCGTCACAACTTTCTTCCCACTCCTTACTCTCTTGCAAATTCTCTTGAAAAATATAATCTATTCCCTTAAAAATTATATAGGATTAATTCATACTTCATTGTGTTGATTCGATACCGCTTTCTTGCTGTTCTGAAAATATCTCTCTCCTTCAATTCAAAGATCAAAGTGTTATACAATTGACTATAGGACCATTGTATCCAGAGTACAAGAATTTATCTTTAGAAAAACTATCAACTATATTTGTGTTTGCTTAGGTGTGTTTATAGCCCATTCAAATCAAGTGGGTGTGCTTGTAGCCTAGTCAAATCAAGTAAGTTTACTCCAAACTCGCAATACAGGAGGATGTGTCTCATAGCCTTAAAATTGAGATTGTATTTGAGTTTACCTTCTACCCAGTTAAAGATTGGCATTTGAAAAAAATCTATACAAGAAATTTTACAGGACTGGATGTACGAGAAATCCGAACCAATATAAAATCCCTAGTGTCATCCCTCTAACTCTTACTTTACTTTATTGCTTTTTTATATTTTTCATTGCATCCATGACTGATAATTATGTGCTATTAATATGTGATTTAATACTAATCTTGAAAGAAAATTAAAAAAATTTACGTAAGTTAGAAAATACTATTAACTCCTTTCTAGTGTTAAATTAGCCTTAATATCCGTAATTCTGCAACCCATATTTGGTATTAAAGCGCTAGGTTTTTATTATTTTTGAAAAGTTTAAATGGCTGGCAATACTATTAGTACACTTGTTAACACTTTTGTCGACGGACAATCTGCTGCTAGACCCCCACTTTTTAATGGCAGTAATTACACTTATTAGTCATGTAGGATGAAAATTTATTCACAGTTTAGTGGCTTAAATATTTGAAATATTATACAAAATGAGTATATTGAACACTAGACCGACTTTTCAACTTGGACTGTTGACCAAAAGAACAAGCACTTAATAATTCTAAGGCCATGAATATCTTATTTTTGCTCAATAGGTAATAATAAATTTAATAGAGCCGCTATTTGTAAGTCTGCATACAATATATGGAGAACATTGCAAGTTACTCATGAGGGCACTAGTAAAGCCAAACAAACTAAAATTTCTATGTTAACCAACCCGTTTCAGTTATTTAAAATTAACCAGAATGTGGTTATTTCAGATATGTATTATAAGTTTCAAGATATAGTACATTTTTAGTATCAATGGGTAACAAATGTTTCTAAAGAGGACCAAGTTAGAAACATCCTCAATTCACTCTCTTTAGAGTGTGATCAAAAGACACTAGCAATTGAATAGACTAATGACATTAACACTCTAAAAATTGAAGAGCTAATAGGTAATTTAATGTCATGTCCTATGAAGCACAATTGCAAGATAGAAGAGAAAGCAAGGTAAAAAAATCGATCCATTGCTTTCATGACCAGAAATTTCAAAATTCCCTAAGTAGAGAAAAATAAATAACTTACGGAGAACTAAAAATAAGACTCTTAGAACTGGAACTGCGATTAGACATTTCAACTGCGATGAACCTAATCATTTACAAAGAGACTTTTCGAATCAGAATATACCAAGGATCTTGCAAGTTACCGATTCATCCAAAAATTAAAATGTGACGGTACGAGATTTTTGCGTTCGAAAATCGACAACCATACTTTACATCGTATCGAATGTCGTAGATTCGACCGTTCAAATCCGAGTCGCCGGAGCTTATAACACAATTAAGTATAACAACACAGCGGAAGAAAAAGAATAATACATTGATATACAGCATTGATACAATATCTGATACAACAGATGATACAATAGATATCAATATACATCGGAGATATGATACAATAAAATAACAGCGGAAAGGAAAAATAGATAACATCAGCAGCGGAACACATAACTCTAAGATAGTCTTCAAGGAAGAACTCCAGCAGCAGCTCGATACAACATCACGATTCACTAAGACAAGCAAGTCTCGTCCGCATCCAAAGATTGAACTAGCTCCAGATAATCTACTAAACCTAGCAATCTGAAAAACCCAACTCTAGACTGCCTCTGTGGAAAAAAATTTGAGCACCCAGAGTTTAGGAAAGAAACAATAAACTCCAGGTCAGTCATGAGACTGGTATGAGTAACAAAACAGTTTATCTTTAAGAACAATAAAGAAATATTTTAAAATAGATTCGCAATGCTTTTAGAAAATGGAACTACCATAAGGCCTCCCACACGCACATACAATGCAAACGCAGAATCGGAGGAGATTTCTCCTTATGATAGTCAAACCTGCTTGATACGCAAATTTCTTTGATATAATTACTATAAGTGCAAGGTGTAGGAAAACATTTCGAAAGTATAATATAAATCTTAGCCAACATACGACTATTATCGTATGCTTACTATAGCTACCATGTTCAATAGCAGGTTACCGCCACATTCCATGGCAGGTTATATAACTAAAACCGTACAGGGCTCGTATTGTTTCTTTGGATTTTTCAACAAATGGTCAGACCAAGGAACTTCCCATTGCCACTTGGGTACGCCTCTGGAAGGACGCCCCGAGAACCTAACCGGATCTCTGCCAACACAAGTCCAGGTTACCCCTAACTGCGTAACTACTGACACGAGTATGCCATCCTCCAGTCGCAACCAACCTTTCCTGGGATCCTGATAACCAACAACAACAAAGTAATAAATTCGCAGTAACCACATAGGTTAAATATCTGGGCTCCATACCATGATACCACCTCTATCCAGAAGGAAATGAACATACCCTCAAGGGGGGCGATCCCCAAATAATCTTGCCGCATTCTTCCTGTTTTGACCATTACCGGGTTGTGAGGTTCGACGAAGTCTCGTCAACAAAGCTACGCTTTTAACAAAAGCTATGCTTTGATCAACAAATAATCAGCAGCACACAGCATGCCACATTACTAAATTGGGAATATATCACTGATAACCTTCAACTACATAACCTCCGAGCTCGTACATCTCAGAGAAGGGTGTTAAGCTAAGAGAATAAATTCTCCGCCACCAACAGAAAAGTATTTGAAAGAAATCTACTTTATATTTCAATTTGTAATGTCAGACATACAATCCATTCAAGTCTATTCTGGGTTTGAACAGAACCGAAGGCACTTCCAAAGAAGCCCTTGCAATCCGGCTATTCACAACCCCGATCGGACTTCCTATCACTTAAGGAATCTCTATACCGGAGCAACTCAGTGCAGATACAATCGATAGGTCATCCTATCATTCTCGCAAATACCCGGTCTTCACCACCGGTCTTCAAATGTTATCCATAACGTCGAATCACATATTCGAAATGGGTTATACGACACAAAGATCTTCTTCCGGCTAAACCGAATAGTGAGCGCAATATTTAAAATAAACATATGGATATTGGATTTCAATTAAGTCACAACTTAATAATTCAAAACTTTCTTTCAAATGGTTTAAACCAATTACCATTTCAAGTCTTATAAACAAAAAGATTTATTTCACAAAGTTCACCCAGTTTCACAAAGATTCGGTTACGGATTTCAAAACAATTCTCATTTTAATTGGATTAACTCGTTAAATCTTTAAATTAAGATTTAATTTATAACATTCAAACTCGTTTCCAAAGATTCATTCATGGCCTTTCAAAACAATTCCATTTTAAGTAGGATTAACTCATTCGGTGTTTGAATCAACGACTCATTTCATAGCTTTCAAAACAATTCAATTTCATTTCAAACTTGAAACCTTTTAACACAAATTTTAAAGTTCATTACTTATGTGACAGCTTTTATTATTTGAAAACAATAGTTTCCGTTTTAGAAAAAAATCCAATTTCATTTGCACGAGTTAAAGCCTTTGAATTAAATTCAAATTCCCAAATCAATACCTTTAAATTAGTTTAACCCATATAAACGGGTATAACATCTTTAGTCCCTAGTTTCCAAATTATAGAATTTAATTTCAAACATTGAATTCAAATTTAAATCAAAATAATTAAATTTCAAAACTCAATCAAGTTATTCAAAATAAATTTCAACTTTGAAATTCCATTTCAAAAGCTTTTCACTTTAAACCTAGTTCATTTCCAAAACCATTTGGATTTAAATATTCAATTTTTAAACTATTTTAAAATCAGTGACTTAATCGATTTCCTCGTGAAATCCATATTTGTGTGTGTATAAGTGTGGTCCAGGGGTTTAACACAATAGTGCAACATCATTCAATCATCACAGATTAAAACACAGAAATATAATTGATAAGCGATATAAACTATAACGCTTATCGCTCATTCACAGATTCACAGATAATATACAGATGTAACATAAGTAAATGAATAAATTACACACAGCTCAATCCACAGAACAAAATATCACAGGTCAGATAGGACAATCAATCCAAGGCATCTTATACAATAAAATCATTCATAAGTAAGGTCAAGTATTCAATAGTTATTTATAAGCAGGATTAAATTAATTGGTTAATCCTAATTAAATCAATCAATTTCCAATTAAATTAATTACTTATGAATTAATTATCCAATCCTGATTTATTAATTACAACCATTTGATATAAATTAATTAATAAATCACTTTAATTAATTATTCTTAATTAATAAATTATTCTTTATTAATCATATTAATTAACCTATTACATAATTAATTAGCCCTTTAATTTTTTTTAAGAAATTAAATCTTCAATTACTTTGTTAAAGAAATTACTTACATTAATCATTAAAATTGATTACCATTAATAATCCATTATTGAACTAATTAAGTGTTACTTGTAACTTAATGAATTCTCAATTACAATGAAATTATTCCTTAATTAAATTAACTTAACTTTAATTAATAAATTTATAAGCTTACAACTATTGATTAAATCCATATAAACAATAATTACTCATTCTTAATGAAATTATAAATCATTAACTCTTCATTATTTAAAGTAAAACTCATTCATATTTATGATTTAATTATTATTCACAATATGTTTGAAAACGGTCATTTCAAATACTTTGGTTTTAGAAGAAATTTTAAAGAATTGAAATCAAATCCTAAAATATTTAAACTTATTTAAAATATTTGAAATATTTACATTTATCACTTTCTTTCATTTCAAAATCTAAAATTCAAAGATATGTTCGAGTCCAGGTTTCAGATCTGTTTTCAACTTTGCTTAAAACTTTCCTTTACAAATCAAATTCAAATCTTAAATTCAATTCCTTTTTAAATATACTTAATTGTTTAAACACTTTTTTTTTATTTACCAATTTGAATTTTAAAAACTCATTTCCAAACTAAGTTCCAAAATTGAACTTAAGTTATGTTAAACTTTGATTTTTAACTCAGTTAAACTTTGCTTTTAAATTCTATCTTTAAAATTTTAAAACAGGATAACAGATTTCTTGTAAAACCTAAAATCAAGAAATCAACCCGAGGCAAGACAAAAATGCTTCGAGTCGAAACCACAAAGACACGAGCTCCACTTCGAGTTTTCCCACTAACTCCTTCTTCCCAAACTACCCAAGTTATCAGAACTTCCAGATCACCACTCGTGCACCGTGCACGTGCACCGTTGACGCTGCCGCCTCCGATCAACATTGACGATCCCCACACATCAACGATCATCTCGTTATAAATTCCCGATCGTTGACAAACTCGTACAGGCACTCAATCAAAATTGAGCATAGCTCGAGCCATCACGATCCAAACAGCGACCAATGAAATGACTCGCGATCACAACAACGACCACTTGAGACCTAGCGCCTCCGGCCACAACTCCGTGAACCACCAATCTACCCTCCCCTCCGACGACGTGCAATTCGATACACGTTTGAGGTCGTAGTGATCATTTTTCCAACCATTTCGAAAATTAGGTTTATAAATAAATACTCCACGCCGTCGTCACCTCGACGATCGAGAACATCCCTGACCATTTTTCCCATCACCACCGCAGACTACTCCGCCTCCACGCGAAACCTCGTCTCCCAAAACTCCACCGATCACCAGAAATTTGTCAAAACCCAATTTTCGAACAAGTACAAATTGCTCTCGATTCACACAATGAAAAATCACCATATTTAGCCTAAAAATCCTATTTTTATGTAAGGACCCAGATTGTAAAATTGAAGTAGTAATTCATTACCTTTAAAATTTTCCAAATTTTGAAATTCCTCTGCAAAAATCAATTTTTTTTCAACTGTATATACTTATACTTCATGAAACTATTTTTAAATTATAATTCATACTTGAAAACAACTATTTTGTTTTAAAACCAAAGCCTAATACCAATAAGAAAATAGAAAAAAAATGAATTTTCTTGTTTGATACTACCCTGAAGCTAAAACAGAGAAGATGATGCATTTCACAACACAGATACATGGATAGATATGCATAGTAACTTCAAAATATATATGCACAAATTAAAATAACTTAAGTTTAAATCACTTGTTTACTCACAGTGATTTTCCATAAAAAGAACAAAGTTGCTTCTCTGAATTGAAACAGGCTTGCTGAAATCTTCTTATCTTTAATCCTCTGGTTTGATTTGTTTTGTGGAATTGTGTTTTAGTTTTAAGATAATATTTACTTTATATTTTCTTAGCTTTGACTCAATGAATTTAGGTAGGAGGTGATGCATATAAAGAGAAGTATGCAGTATATTGTTTGTACACTATTAGGCATGGCTGAAGATGAATTAGAGGTATGTTGCATTAAATGCTTTGCTGGTTTGATGCATTTTGAGTTGACCTTGGTTTGTTGATAGAGATGTATTAGACGTATGTTGCATTAGTTACTCAAGTCCTTTATGGTTTCATATTTGAATATATTTTTATTTGTTTTGTTTGCTTTGTTTTATAAGCTACAGCCTTATCCCTTTATAAAACAAAATGAACTTCTTTTATTTGTTCATACTTATATATATTATTGTCTTCTTGCTTTGTACATTGCTTTACAATATAAATGAATTTCTATAGTTCATATGTCATTTGAAATTTGTCTAATTTTATTTACTTTGTAATTTATAATTCATCATACACACACACACACACACACACACACACACACACACACACACACACACACACATATATATATATATATTTCTTCATTTCTATTTCTAATTTAAATGTCTATCTTTAACTTTAATACTTATTATCTTGTAATTACATTGTATTTATTTATTTAACTTAATATTTTATATCAGTTACCAATTATTTCACAAATTTTTATTCAAAAATGAAATAAATTATCAATTTAAAATTAATTAAAATTCAAGATCGTTACAGATTCCCCTCCTTAAGAAATTTCGTCCTCGAAATTTGCAGGCACGAAAATAACACAGAGATAGATAGATTCGATCTCTTATAATTCCTCAAACACAAGATATGGATTCCAAATTCAAGTCGGAATATCTCAAAATATATACCAATTTGTCCCTCTTCGGACTTCGATATACCCAAGAAATTACAATAGAATTTCAAATTTGGTTTTAAACGAAATCGTTTTATCGATACAATTCAAATTTAGCTTCATATTCTATTAATTAATTTTAACTCGAACTAAAATTTCCAATTTATTTAAAATTTTCAATTCCAAATTTCCAATTCATTATTCATTAAGGTTTAAATCAAAAAAAAATTGATAAGAAACCGATGAAGATACGAAGTAAGGATTTTCTACAACGATTCGTAGGGCATCACCACACCAAAACTTCTTTCTGGAGCTGTCATGAAGCAATCAAAAGAATTTGGAAAGACGAATCAAAGAAAATTGATAGAGAAAATTATTTCCACTGTTGTAGGGTATTGACCATTTGTAGTCGTATTCCCCTGTCCCCTATCTCATCTTCTTCTTGCACTCATACTCACTATCAGTGGATAGCAAGAGAATTTACTGAGGCATTCGAACGGATATCTTAGGGATATACTCATTCTAGGGATACTTCACCCTATCTCTAATGAGCTACTTAACGTGTTATACTCCTGAACTAAAGTTTCAACCTTAGCTCTGATACCAAATATGACGATACGATATTTTTCGCATTCTAAAATCGACATCCATACTTTACATCGTACTCGAATGTCGTAGATTCGACCGTTCAAATCTGAGTCGCCGAAGCTTATAACACAATTAAGTATAACAACACAGCGGAAGAAAAAGAATAATACATTGATATACAGCATTGATACAATATCTGATACAACAGATGATACAATATATATCAATATACATCGGAGATATGATACAATAAAATAACAACGGAAAGGAAAAATAGATAACATCAGCAATGGAACACATAACTCTAAGATAGTCTTCAAGGAAGAACTCCAGCAGCAGCTCGATCCAACATCACGATTCAATAAGACAAGAAAGTCTCGTCCGCATCCAAAGATTGAACTAGCTCCAGATAATCTACTAAACCTAGCTATCTGAAAAACCCAACTCTAGACTGCCCGTGTGGAAAAATTTTGAGCACCCAGAGTTTAGGAAAGAAAAAATAAACTCCAGGTTAGTCATGAGACTGGTATGAGTAACAAAATAGTTTATCTTTAAGAACAACAAAGAAATGTTTTAAAATAGATTCGCAATGCTTTTAGAAAATGGAACTGCCATAAGGCCACCTACACACACACACAATGCAAACGCAGAATCGGAGGAGATTTCTCCTTATGATAGTCAAACTTACTTGATACGCAAATTTCTTTGATATAATTAGTATAAGTGCAAGGTGTAGGAAAACATTTTGAAAGTATAATATAAATCTTAGCCAACATACGACCATTATCGTATGCCTACTATAGATACCATGTTCAATAGCAGGTTACCGCCACATTCCATGGCAGGTTGTACAACTAAAACCGTACAGGGCTCGTATTGTTTCTTTGGATTTTCCAACAAATGGTCAGGCCAAGGAACTTCCCATTGCCACATGGGTATGCCTCTGGAAGGACGGCCCAAGAACCTAACCGGATCTCTGCCAACACAAGGCCGGATTACCCCTAACTGCGTAACTACTAACACGAGTATGCCATCCCCCGGTCGCAACCGACCTTTCCCGGGATCCCGATAACCAACAACCACAAAGTAATAAATTCGCAGTAACCACATAGGTTAAATATCTGGGCTCCATACCATGATACCACCTCTATCCAGAAGGAAATGAACTTACCCTCAGGGGGCGCGATCCCCAAATAACCTTGCCGCATTCTTCTTGTTTTGACCATTACCGGGTTGTGAGGTTCGACGAAGTCTCGTCCACAAAGCTATACTTTTCACAAAACCACGCTTTGATCAACAAATGATCAGCAGCACTCAGCATGCCACATTACCAAATTGGGAATATATCACTGATAACCTTCAACTAGATAACCTCCGAGCTCGTACGTCTCAGAGAAGGGTGTTAAGCTAAGAGAATAAATTCTCCGCCACCAACAGAAATGTATTTGAAATAAATCTTCTTTATATCTCAATTTGTAATGTCAGACATACAATCCATTCAAGTCTATTCTGGGTTCGAACAGAACCGAATGCACTTCCAAAGAAGCCCTTGCAATTCGGGTATTCACAGTCCCGATCGGACTTCCTATCACTTAGGAAATCTCTATACCGAAGCAACTCAGTGCAGAGACAATCGATATGTCATCCTATCGTTCTCGCAAATACCCGGTCTTCACCACCGGTCTTCAAATGCTATCCATAATGTCGAATCACATATTCGGAATGGGTTATACGACACAAAGGTCTTCTCTCGGCTAAACCGAATAGTGAGCGCAATATTTATAATAAACATATGGATATTAGATTTCAATTAAGGCACAACTTAATAATTCAAAACTTTATTTCAAATGGTTTAAACCAATTACCATTTCAAGTCTTTTAAACAAAAAGATTTATTTCACAAAGTTCACCCAGTTTCACAAAGATTCGGTTACGGATTTCAAAACAATTCTCATTTTAATTGGATTAACTCGTTAAATCTTTAAATTAAGATTTAATTTATAACTTTCAAACTCGTTTCCAAAGATTCATTCATAGCCTTTCAAAACAATTCCATTTTAAGTAGGATTAACTCATTCGGTCTTTGAATCAACGACTCATTTCATAGCTTTCAAAACAATTCAATTTCATTTCAAACTTGAAACCTTTTAACACAAATTTTAAAGTTCATTACTTATGTGACAGCTTTTATTATTTGAAAACAATAGTTTCCATTTCAGAAAAAAAATCCAATTTTATTTGCACGAGTTAAAGCCTTTGAATTAAATTCAAATTCCCAAATCAATACCTTTAAATTAGTTTAACCCATATAAACGGGTATAACATCTTTAGTCCCTAGTTTCCAAATCATAGAATTCAATTTCAAATATTGAATTCAAATTTAAATCAAAATATTTAAATTTTAAAAATCAATCAAGTTATTCAAAATAAATTTCATCTTTGAAATTCCATTTCAAAAGCTTTTCACTTTAAACCCAGTTCATTTCCAAAACCATTTGGATTTAAATATTCAATTTTTAAACTGTTTCAAAATCTGTGACTTAATCGATTTCCTCGTGAAATCCATATTTGTGTGTGTATAAGTGTGGTCCAAGGGTTTAACACAATAGTGCAACATCATTCAATCATCACAGATTAAAACACAGAAATATAATTGATAAGCGATATAAACTATAACGCTTATTGCTCATTCACAGATTCACAGATAATATATAGATGTAACATAAGTAAATGAATAAATTACACACAGCTCAATCCACAGAACAAAATATCACAGGTCAGATAGGACAATCAATCCAAGGCATCTTATACAATAAAATCATTCATAAGTAAGGTCAAGTATTCAATAGTTATTTATAAGCAGGATTGAATTAATTGGTTAATCCTAATTAATTCAATTAATTTCCAATTAAATTAATTTCTTGTGAATTAATTATCCAATCCTGATTTATTAATTATAAATCATTTGATATAAATTAATTAATAAATCACTTTAATTAATTATTCTTAATTAATAAATTATTATTTATTAATCATATTAATTAACCAATTACATAATTAATTATCCCTTTAATTTTTTTAAGAAATTAAATCTTTAATTACTTTGTTAAAGAAATTACATACATTAATCATTAAAATTGATTTACCACTAATAATCCATTATTGAAATAATTAAGTGTTACTTGTAACTTAATGAATTCTCAATTACAATGAAATTATTCCTTAATTAAATTAACTTAACTTTAATTAATAAATTTATAAGCTTACAACTATTGATTAAATCCATATAAACAATAATTACTCATTCTTAACGAAATTATAAACCATTAACTCTTCATTATTTAAAGTAAAACTCATTCATATTTATGATTTAATTAATATTCACAATATGTTTGACAACAGTCATTTCAAATACTTTGGTTTTAGAAGAAATTTTAAAGAGTTGAAATCAAATCCTAAAATATTTAAACTTGTTTAAAATATTTACATTTATCACTTTCTTTCATTTCAAAATCTGAAATTCAAAGATATGTTCAAGTCCAGGTTTCAGATTTGTTTTCAACTTTGCTTAAAACTTTCCTTTACAAATCAAATTCAAATCTTAAATTCAATTCCTTTTAAATATACTTAATTGTTTAAACAAATTTTTTTTGTTATTTAGCAATTTGAATTTTAAAAACTCATTTCCAAACTAAATTTCAAAATTGAACTTAAGTTATGTTAAACTTTGATTTTTAACTCAACTAATCTTTGCTTTTAAATTCTATCTTTAAAATTTTAAAACAGGATAACAGGTTTCCTGTAAAACCTGAAATCAAGAAATCAACCCGAGGCAAGACAAAAATGCTTCGAGTCGAAACCACAAAGACACAAGCTCCACTTCGATTTTTCCCTCTAACTCCTTCTTCCCAAACTACCCAAGTTATCAGAACTTCCAGACCACCACTCGTGCACCGTGCAAGTGCACCGTTGACGCTGCCACCTCCGATCAACAATGACAATCCCCATACATCGACGACCATCTCGTTATCAATTCCCGATCGTCGACAAACTCGTACAGGCACTCAATCAAAATCGAGCATAGCTAGAGCCATCACGATCCAAAAAGCGACCAACGAAATGACTCGCGATCACAACAACGACCACCAGAGACCTAGCGCCTCCGGCCACAACTCTGTCAACCACCAATCTACCCTCCCCTCCGACGACGTACATCTCGATACACGTCGAGGCCGCGGTGATCATTTTTGCAACCATTTCGAAAATTAGGTTTAGAAATAAATACTCCACGCCGTCGTCACCTCGATGATCGAGAACATCCCTTACCATTTTTCCCATCACCACCGTAGACTACTTCGCCTCAATGCAAAACCCCGTTTCCCAAAAATTTCTCCGATCACTAGAAATTTGTCTAAACCCAATTTTTGAACAAGTACGAATTACTCTCGATTCACACAATGAAGAATCACCATATTTAGCCTAAAAATCCTATTTATATGTAAGGACCCAGATTATATAATTGAAGTAGCAATTCATTACCTTCAAAATTTTCCACATTTTGAAATTCCTCTATAAAAATCAATTTTTTTCAACTGTATATACTTATACTTCATGAAACTATTTTTAAATTATAATTCATACTTGAAAACAACTATTTTTTTTTAAAACCAAAGCCTAATACCTACAAGAAAATAGAAAAAAAAATGAATTTTCTTGTTTGATACTACCCTAAAGCTAAAACAGAGAATGATGAATTTCACAGCACAAATACATGGATAGATATGCAGAGCAACTTCAAAATATATATGTACAAATTAAAATAACTTAAGTTTAAATCACTTGTTTACTCACAGTGATTTTCCATAAAAAGAACAAAGTTGCTTCTCTGTATTGAAACAAGCTTGCTGAAATCTTCTTATCTTTAATCCTCTGATTTGATTTGTTTTGTTGAATTGTGTTTTAGTTTTAAGATAATATTTACTTTATATTTTTCATAGCTTTAAATCAATGAATTGAGGTAGGAGGTGATGCATATAAAGAGAAGTATGCAGTATATTATTTGTACACTATTAGGCATGGCTGAAGATGAATTAGAGGTATGTTGCATTAAATGCTTTGCTGGTTTGATGCATTTCGAGTTGACCTTGGTTTGTTGATAGAGATGTATTAGACGTATGTTGCATTAATTACTCAAGTCCTTTATGTTTTCATATTTGAATATATTTTTATTTGTTTTGTTTGCTTTGTTTTATAAGCTACAGCCTTATCCCTTTATAAAACAAAATGAACTTCTTTTATTTGTTCATACTTATATATATTATTGTCTTCTTGCTTTGTACATTGCTTTACAATATAAATGAATTTCTATAGTTCATATGTTATTTGAAATTTGTCTAATTTTATTTACTTTATAATTTATAATTCATCATATATATATATATATATATATATATATATATATATATATATTTCTTCATTTCTATTTCTAATTTAAATGTCTATCTTTAACTTTAATACTTATTATCCTGTAATTACATTGTATTTATTTATTTAACTTAATATTTTATATCAATTACCAATTATTTCACAAATTTTTATTCAAAAATGAAATAAATTATCAATTTAAAATTAATTAAAATTCGGGATCGTTACAGGAAAGAAGGCTAACATGACAACAATTAATGATTCAGATACTACTTCAAGTGATAATGAACCGGACATTGACGATGCAAACATGTGTTTTCACGGGGGTAGTAGATTAATCGGAACTGATTAAAGGAAAGCAGAAAAAATGGTACTTTCTATATTTAATTTTTACTTCATATTTTAAGGACTAAAATCTAGATTAATAATAATATTGGATGCATACAAGTATACACACATGCACACACACACACACACACATATATATATATATAGGAATATTTTACCTTGTTTTTAACTTTACGGCCCTTATATCGACATACTCATAGCCTATATGTCGCAGACATGCCAGAAATTTAAATTTTCGTTTCAAATTCAAAATTTGAATTTTCCTCTCTTTTTCATTAACTCCAATAAATAAGAAGGCATATTTTCAAAACTGAAATGTCGGTTCTCTCTAATAATCATCTTATCTCTATCCGTTCATTCACTCACTTTATTTAAAAATTCAAAATATCTCTTCATGTAAGGACCCACTTTTCCATACAGTTAAAGCGGCCAATAAACTACATATAAACCACTCAAATTGAACAGAAAAGTGGATAGTTAGGGAAAAGAAAGAAGATAAGAAGATACTAAAAAACATAGCATCTCACAGCGGAACGAATAATCTATAATATATGACTAATCTTTACACAAAAACAAAACTATAATATATGTATATACAGATGTCAATCAGAGTATACTAACCTATTTCAGCCCGTACAGTTATAACAACATTTATCATAATTTTTGAATAAATACAACAATAAATGCAACGGAAAAAAATAACCATATGCTTGAATACGTCTCTAGGTCTCCAGCTCCTCTCCTGAAGCTCCAAAAATATCCAACTAAACCAAGAAATATGCTCGGTCTGACCCCAAGCGTTATTGGAAAATAATGCGCTGGTCAGTCTAGTAAAACCAGCTTGAGAACTTAATTCACAAGAAATTTTATTTATTATAACATTTAAAATCAAAGGTATCTCGTAAAACCATGCCACACATAACACGGATGAGTTTTTACCTTACGATAACCAAAACTTTTTATATCATAAATCCAGTGATATTATAATAATGTCTAAGGGAAAAACTAATAATAATCAAGTAGCTATGATGCTCGTGGGAGTACATCACAACAATAATAGGTATATAATCAAAAACCAATAAGGCACGTTCGCTAATTGTGTAGAATTTCCATGGAGCTGCCCTCAGTACTTCGAGGAACGATCCTCCTGCATAAGGATCAAAGACATCCTTCTGAAGTGGCATACATCCGTAGTGATGTACCATAGGAAAAACATGGCCGATCTCGCCGAGACCGAGTACATCAGCTCATGCATGCATAATAACAGTAAGTGACATCTAGAAGGAGCTGACTATGCTCTATAGGTTTGCCAAACCTACTGGCCATGCCTCTTGTCTCAAGTTTTTGTCATTACCATTGATAAGGCTACGTATGGCATTCCAACTCACACACCGTCATCAAAATAGATCATGGAATCCAACATGTATTCCAATACCCCCAACGGGTTTCAGAATCATACATGGATTCCTACATCTTAAATAAATCTTGGAACCACACCTGTATTCCCATACCCCAACGGATCTTGGAATCACATATTCCCAACATCTCAATATGTCACGAATCTCCTCCATAGAACCGTATATGGTTTTTAGAGTGGTTTTGGGTTCGATTCATCTCTTATGGGTACACTCTTCCACTTCTTGGGTGCTCCATAAACTAACTGCCGATTTCCGGAATGCTCAATACAAGTTCTTTAGGAAATAATCATACAATACACAAGAGCGGGGATCACCTCTTAACTGTTTAAGTGGACCGATCTCCTTATTATTTGTCATAGAAGAACAAAACGAGTTTGTACGTAAAGTATAGCACCACCAAGGGTAACTGTACCATATAACTCCTATGTTTCTCCTAAATATTTCCAGAGTTAAAATCCTTCGGTGTTAAGTAGGGAATATTTTCCCTACCACCAAAATTAAGAAGGATTACATATTTAGGCCAATATTTGATGGTCGGTTATTTAAGTATCAAATAAACAAGCATTCAATAAAAAGATTACATTTCCCATGGAAATCACCAAGCCTCTTTTAATAAATCTTTTATTAATTTAAATTCATATTTCAGATACATGGAAATCACTTCCATATACTTATCTCAACAGAATAAGTATATTCACCTATATTTTCGGTACATAGAAAATATAACTATATACTTATCTCAATGGCATAAGTATATTAACAAACCATTTCACTTTCAAATTTTAGAAACTTGTAAACTCTATAAAAAAATAGATATGGAAAGTATCGTTCGATATCAACTATGGATCGCAGCTTACACAATGGTTACGTCGCTATCCCAGCGAATCCATAGTAAACTGTAGGCAATCCCTACCTCTAGAATTACGCCATGAATATCAACCATCTCTTTCCAAATTTTTTATCTTATAAATATTTTGTAAATCTATTTGGAAAGCTTCTTTAGATCCTCGGTCTATTTCTAAAACATCTTTCATATATCCCAAAACTCCATTTATAAAACTTCTTCTTTTCAAATCTTTAAAAGCCATTTATAAAATTATTTTATAAATATCCAAAACCATTTATAAAACTCTTTACATATTTTAACAAACCTATTTGCTAACTCTTAAATCGATAAGATTCACCTGGTAAACCATAAATTATTTAGAATAGCTTTAAATAATAAGTTATTACTTAAACATCCTTCTATTTCGTTTAAATTAAATCTCTTTTAAAATAATAACTTAAAATCCCATTAATAATATATTAAATTAATTTTAAACACTATTATCGTATTAATAAGTTGACTTCAAAATAATATTAATATAATAATTAATTAATTTTAAAACATTGTTAAAACAACAATTAATAAAATTTAAACTAATATTAATATGACAATTAATTAACCAATAAATTTAATTAAATAACTTGAATCAAGATAATTAAATAACTTAAATTAAAAATTAAAATGTAATTAATCATTTTAAATAAATAATTAAAACATTTTTAAACCCTAACTAAATAACTATAAAATAATAATTAAACATTCTTAAACAACATTTGAAATAATCTTTAAGAATCGTATTAATAAAATAATTAATTTTAAATCATTATTAAAACAATTAGAAATTATCTTTAAAATATTATTAATAATAAATTATTACCTTTTTATATCTTATTATAAAATAAAAATTATCTTTAAACCTTATAATAAAAATAATTATCCTTAAAATAACTTTCAAATCAATAATTAGCTTTTCAAATTTTGAAGGAGACTTAACGATCATCATGGTACTTAAACAAGTTACCTATCATTTAGTTTGACATTTCAGGTTAATAACAGATATTTACATAATCCATGACTATGTAAACAAATCCAACACTTAACTGTTATTAGTTAATATATCACTTATTCAAAGCGGCATATCAGTTTATGGTACATAATAAAATGACCAAAACTATAAAATAGCAGAACAGGTATTTATTCTACCAATTAATTGCCGAATTAATTTTATTTAGCGGAACGGTGTTTTATTTTATTACCAGTGTCCAATTATCATATTCAATCCAATTTAGTTCAAGCATAATTTTTTTTGGCCAAATAAACATCAATAATTAAGGTATATAAATTTTAAATGACATTAATATTTAAAGTAACATGATTTAAATCCAATCCATTTAAATAAATTTTTACATATCCTCAGCTACCAACAGGTTATACTAGTCCAATGCAAAAATCCATGAGCGAAACAGATCACGGACGAGTAAGTTAGCTTGACTTGAATATAACTTATACTAATTTAAAAATTAAATCAATTTCAAAACATTTTCGCATATGGGCCACAGCCCGCTTGCCCAACCTTCAACCAAACCCATCCCGCTTCATCATCGATTACCTGACCCGAAGTAAGATAGAACAACACTCCCCATAAGCACACGCAATTGAACATATTAAAGAGGACTTTTTTGCAAAATAGTGTTACATGAATAGTGCCACGTTATTCTTCTTTCAAATTCCGATTGCGAGCTCCCCGTTGACAGCAACCACCTGCTCCCCTCCTTATGCCTGCCACGTCTTCCATATTTTGCGTGCCTGCTACCTCTTTTCTAGACCACGCATTCATCTCCATACACACTGCTACAACTGTGCAACCCTCCCTTACTTCCCACTACCCAATCACCAAAAGCTCAAACTCCATTGCTACTACTACAAAGCTACATGCATGCACATCCAACTTTTCAACCCCTGAACACATGAAGCTATCCCCATACATGCATCATCCAATCCATCACTCACTGCCACACACAACACAATCCACCTTTCAACTTCCCAGCATTCCAACAAGGCCAAAACGCTACAAAAGTACATGCACGTCCCCTCAAGATTCCACCGTCCACAGCCAAGCACAAACCAATAGAACCTGAAACTTCCATCCTCCGGGCTCCATATCTCCCTCTTGGCTCAATATTATCAAGTGCAAGTGAATGGAAAGTGTAGCTCTTTCCATCCTCACAACACCAGAAAAAGCATTTCCTAACGTCTATAAGCGTTACTATTAATTTTGGTAATGCATTAAACCCGTTAGCACAAGAACGTGAAGAAATTCCTGGTACATGTCCTAACGCTTATAAGCGTTGTTAAATTTTACATTGTAACGCTTATAAGCGTTGTCAAGTTTTAATTTGTAACGCTTTTATCCCGTTACTGAGCATGATTTTGTAACGCTTATAAGCGTTACTGCAATTTTTCTGATTTTTTCCAGTAACGCCTATAAGCATTGCAAAAATATAATTTATAACTGCCCCAATCTGACACTGTATATGCAACAAACAATTCATATAACAATATTATCAAAAACCAAAAACTATTTAAGTCATAGCATCATCATACATATTATGATTAAGATAAAAAGTAATTACATAGCTTCAGCTATAGTATTACAAAACACAACATCAAATACTTACATTAAACAACCAAAACACAACACTAGCATTGCAAAAACAACAAAAGACAAAATATTATGTCTAAAACATAAAGTCTGCTAAAAGAAGAAGACTACATATTCCGGATGCGAAACACTGGCCATATCACAAAACCTCCATCCACTATTTCATAATTCCCATTTTGTGGATCATCATAAATAGGTGCTTCTGGATCTATTACTTCAGCAGCCCAAACAACTTTTTCAACATTTGGTACCATTTCTGAAATGACAAGTAGTTTGCGAACCTAGGTAACCTTGGCTACATCCTTCTTCAAGTCTTGCGATAGTAGCGTTATAAATTGTTTTTCTTTTGAAGATGAACCATTATCACAGGGTAGAGCATCATTCGTAGGAGGAGAACCCTCTAAGTTGGAAGCACCATCTGTTCTCGGTGTAACATTACTGATACTTTGAATTTGTTGCATCCCAAATATCTTATTTAGAAAAGATGAAGTAAATGATTTAAGAGCATCATCGACTTGATTTGCTACTTGTTTAGCTACTTGGTTTTGCAATTCCAATGATCAATGTCGAAAGGTATGTTTTTCATTTTTCTCCGCAATTGCTTTTGAAGCTTGTATTGTTTTCAGTTGTTTTACAGTAAAAGAGGAACTAACCGCACGACGGTAATTTTTCTTTTTATCGGCCCCAAAATCTTCAGCAACATGATCTCTTTCAGTATCATGTAAACTTGTTGCACCGTCGCCATTAAGACTAGCCTCCATCTTCTGTTTTTCTTCTGCCTCCTCTATTAGCGCCTACAGTACATAAAGCATTCACAAAAATAGCGAGTGAATGTAGACATGGAGTATATATATAGTCAAGACTTTTGTCCTAGGAGTATATAACTATACTATGATAATTTTGCGTTGACATCAGTAGCTTATCAAATATTACTCAATTCGATTATAGTACAAAAAATATTCGAAGTGTGTGCATATGTGAAGCATCAAGTAACCTGTACAAAAAACATTCGAGGTGTGTATAAAAATTTCTTTTTTAATCTAATCATTTGCTAAGATTTTCCTCATACTCTAATCAGTTGGAATTAGAATTAAAGAATCTTTCAAATCGATGAACTAAATTCAATCAAACATAACCCAGTTTAATTTAAGTACTTCGTAAAAGAAAATTAAAATCCTTTGCCTTTTTCAGAAAGTAAGAAAAAGAATCATCTATTTTGATTTGATCTTTTTTCATTTTGCAATCTGATTTTGAAAGTTTCAACAACGTGAATTACAAAGCAAGGGAGAAATTAAAACAGTGGACAACGGTATAGCTGGATAAGATAAGGGGTGTCAAATTAAAATCAACTCATTTTAACTCGAATTCCAAGTCATCTTCATATCTGTTTGTTCAATTTCAAATCAAAGCAACACACTATAATAATTCAAATTTTTGCTTTAATCATCAACATCTAAGTACAAACCCCAAACACGAAATTCAAACGAAGCACAAACAAACAACCAAACAAAAACCCAGAAACTAACTGAAAATCACTTCCATGTCTTATCGTCAGCAATTGAGAAAGCAGGAAACTGACTCCTTGCTAATATATATAGTCAAGATTTACACAATGTGCATAGTAAAAAAGAAATAGAAGTCCAGAAGAAAATTATATTAATATAAAATTGTCAAGTATATACATCATCAAACTTCAAAAAATCTTAACATAATGACATTCAGACACTACTAACCATAAACGTTGACAATTGCGAGCTTCATAAGACCTTGATTTGCATTAATTAAACAATGAAGGTTATGGTAGTTTATGATATTTATGTGTATCTGTCAATCATGCTGCAAGCTGAACAAGGCTAAGTGGAATGGCCTATGCAGTGATTTATGCTTTAAGGCTAAAGAAATATAATAAATAGATATACCTAAAGTATTCTAAATGGCAATTTGATGTGCACCGCTATGGTACTAAGAACTAATTAGCATCATAAGTTGATATGTTAGCTTCTATTAACTAATGCCTGATGAAAAAATATGGAGTTAGAAAGCTACAAAATATAGCTTTTACCCGTTATAATTTCGAATTAGTATCGTTGTTAGTTGTGAAGTTGTGAATTATATTGACCAGAACAGTGCATTTGATTTGCCATTTACAATATGATGATCTGAAATCACTAAAGTACGTAAAAATCTATAAATACAGCTCTAACATCAGTAATTTGAAAACATGTTTTGCATCTCTCAATTGGTGGCAGTTTTGTATTGGCTTCATATGTTTATTTATACAAACCAAAACATCTATCTGTTTTATGTCCCTTTTTTGTATTAATTTATTATTCCTATTTCCATTGCTAATTACGATGTTTTGTTCTAAAATTACGAAGCCATAGCTTCTTATATTCTAGTCTCTTGCCACTGTCACATGTGATTTTTTCTTCTTGTTTTGAATGAACTCGTTGTCTTCGAATATGAATTTCATTTATAATCAAATAGATGTGTTTGCTGATATGGATCTTAAAATGCATTTCTTGAATGCAGTTCTTGAATGCATAGGCCATTCCGATTGTCAGCATTTTATAAGCGACCAAATTATACAGAAATTTGTTTCATCATATATTGATGATCGATTGAGGGAAGGGTATAACTAACATTCGCATCGAAGCAGAAACTGGATACACACACACACACACACACACTCTATCTTCAATGCGTTATCATATATAGCACACAAACTAGTCAAAATAAAATATACGAAGTATATGTAAATCTTACATATGTTTTAGCAACTTATGGAAGCACTTCTCTAAATTTTTTTACTTTTATGTGTAGCCTTCCATGCCATAGTTCTTGTAACTTTCTCATTTGGATTTGCAATGGCCTATAATATAGTCATAGTTAACAAAGCAAAATAATCTTAATTATTAATTGCTATTTGTTAAAAAACAAGTTGCATACCATTTCTTCATATACTCTACGGTATGGTTTTCTTCCAAAGGTATGAGGAATTGTATTCTTAGCTTTATTTTGAGCATTCTGCATACATTGTTTTCTCTTTTTATCGGTGTACTCGTTGTCAACAAACTTCTCCCACCATGTTTTATCAATGTCATCAAGACATGAATTAATGGCAACGCTCTTAGGTATAGTCTGTCGATTGGGTCTTAGATACTTATTTCGCAAATTAGACTTTACTGTACGAAAATATTAAGGAAACCTTTTTTCCAATATTGGTCGAGCTAGCTCAAGATCCATATCCATTTCAAATTCAGACTGTTAAATCAAAGAAAATAATAACAAAGCAATACAACTTAATTATTTCTATCTTCTTAAAAGATTGAAACAAAATGAATATGAAAGGTATGCATATTCTTTTATTAATGTTGTTGTAACTACTTCTTATATGTTTCCAATTTAACTCCTTCCTATATGAAAAGAATTAGTTAATATGAAAGGTTTGTTTAACTTCTTACTATATGGTTCCAGTTTTGACGCTTGCATGAGTTTTCAATGTAATGTAGCAAACCTTTTAACAAAATTAATTTCAGAATTCTTTTCCAATTGATAATTTTGGTAATATTATCAGTATTATTGAGTATAAAAGGATCAAAATGGATAAATACCAATAGCTCTTTCCATAGATTTTCCTTGTAGTAGTCATCTACATTCCTCCATTCATTATAACCAATAGGTATGTGACAACAAATTAAAGCACCACATCGGGAACTCCACTTAGCTTCGTCTTTACCTTTAGCTCCTTCCAAACCAACTATTATTGAGTACTTCTTACCACGTGGTGGAGGATGATTAGACATATTTTTTGTACATATAAATGCCAGATGAATAAATCAATCCTGTATTTAAAAACGTTAAATCTTAAAATGCAAGACATGGAAGAAAAATCATAATCAACACTTTAAATTGTGTTTAAAATACAAGTTTAAATATATATTTATGATACTTATTCTTTAATATATATGCTTTTAAATTAGGTGGGCCTGTAGGCTTAAATTATTTGGTATGTGTAGCAGCTCATGTTGGTTGTGCTAAACATCAGCCCACAAGCTGCTATTTTAATTGCAACATATTAACAAATATCACAAGCTGCTATTTGGTATGTGCAGCAGCTCATGTTGGGTGCTTATGTCAAATTGTCTGCACTCTTGTGAGATTTGGTTTAAGTTTGGGGGGGGGGGGGTTCTATCAATAAATTGCAGCAGCAACCAACATGAGCTGTAAGCTTAAATGAACTGTTGGTTTTTTTATCATATTTCATTATAATTAATTCTTACATGACTTAACATTAGCAAGGTTAGATAAGCATGCTCATAAAATAATATGCGAATTGAAAGTACCTTGGAACTTTGTGGAGAATTTAAAATTGCAGTTTAGCAGCAAAGAGGTACTTGTTACTTAGAAGAGATCCACAGCGTTATGCTTAAAATTTAAATCTGTATAATAAACAAAATTGCATTTAGATATAGCACATGAATTGAAAGTACCATAGAACTTAGCAGAGAGTTTGAAATCGCATTCAAGAATTGATGAGGTGTTTGCAATTTAGAGTAATCCACAACATATTCTTAAGTTTCAAACCTGTAAAATTAAGAAATTGGACATTATAAATATAAATTAGAGGCATAAAAGTTGAACCTACATATGAGCATATAATAGATAGGTTAAGTCTCAAGCAAAAATATATGCATACATGTAATATATGAATCAAAATAGCAATTCCATAAAATGTCAAGCATTTTGATATAAAAGAAAAATGACAAGGTAGTTGTTTATACATTTTATTTATTTCAGTTCAGTACATTTCGATAATGGTGCAAGGTTAGGTTGTTCATTCATAACGGACTGAAAATTTGTTGGCACAACGTAATCATCTATCTATCTGTCATGCGCTTTGGAGAGCGTCGAACGATGGACCAATCAACATTTTGTGTATCATTGATGTAGAACACCTGACTTGCTTTGGTTGCGAGTACAGCTGGCTCATCATATTCACCATTAGAATTTTTGAGCCTTTTCATGTTCACCATTAATAAATTAGAATCTAGACAGATCTTACAACCATTTGTCTTATCTCCAATATTCACCCAATCACAATAAAACACCACATGTTGAAAGTCGTAGTAATCAACCTCTATGATCTCTTTAAAAATGGCATACCAAGTAGTGTCATCATCAGTGGGATTTATATCTCTCGCACTTGCAATGAATGTAGTAATTGCATCCATACAAACACCACTATCTTGTGTTGAAAGAGTATCGTCATAATGTCGAGGAGAAAATACATAGCCATTCACTCTATATTTGAGATATGTTTTAGCTTCCCATTTTGGACCACTGACATAGTGCCATAACATTGTGCCCATGCATTTTTTATCTACTAGCTACTACGATTAACAAATTCTATCAACAACATAAAGAAAACTTAAAATATAGTTGTGGAATAAAAGTAGCACACCTTTTTGTGTAACCAATCAATAAATTCGGATTGCACTATCACTTCTGCCTTTGTGGTACCTTTTCGTTTACCATGATGAGCACCTTCTAAAGATAAGCGATATGCACTATAAATTAAAAATCTAGTGTAAGTATATGAATATGGATATAAATGTAAAAATATGGATGTATATAATCTTATACATTATATCAAAAGTACTAAGCAAAAAATATCAAACCTATAATATTCATCTCTATCTGGAATATCAATTCTAAAAAGTATCCATCTTCGAATCTGTATGCGTTTTACCCTAGATAACTAAGGGGTTTACCCTCAATAATGGTGCGCTCATATGTGTCATCTCCATTCTCGTCTAAAAAGAATGCTTGTGTAGAACTATGATTTCCATCACGCGGGTTGGGCATATATTCCATTGCATATCTAACTGATTCTGAAACAATATATGCTTCAGAAATTGATCCTTCTATATAACGCTTATTGCTAGGTATATTCTTGCATTCTTTCATAGCCCTAATACATATACAATTACAATTAGATTAAGTATTCCATAATATTCATAACCTAACTAAATTAACTGAACATTTCGTACCTTTCAAATGGATACATCCATATATAGTTCGTAGGTCCACAAAGTAGAGCTTGATCAGCTAGATGTACCATAAGATGAATACTTATGTCAAAAAAGTCTATGGGAAAATAATGCGCCATCACACATAATGGCTCGGGAATCATATCTTTGGCATCTTGGACATGTTCTCGAACTAAAAATTTGGAACAGATTATGTTGAAATACAAGCTTACTTGTAAAATTGCTCATCTTAGCTCACGGAACTTTGGATATGCATGTTGAACCATTATAGGGAGAAAGTATTGCATAATAAGATGATAGTCGTACGTTTTCTTAATAGGCAAACAGGGTGGTTGAATACTTACAAGGTTACCTAACTTGGTTGCAAGGGAAGATGGAAGTTTTGCATCTTTTAGAACTCGACAACATTGTACCTTATGAATCTTGTCCCATGAAAACTTAGAATGTTGGTTTCCCTTATCAAATAATAAGTTGATAATATGTTCTGCAACATTCTTCTTTGTATGCATTACATCAATCATATGTCTTACTTTGTGGGTACTCCAATAACTTAAGTTGTATAAAATTGACTTCTTATACCATGCCGACCTTTGTTTATTGCCATCCCCTTCCATGGATGAATATGCATTGCCATAAACATCACATATCATTCGTTTCTTACTTTTGGATATTTTTCCAGGTAAATACTTGATACGGTCAATCTTTTCTAAAAGAGAAGAACCCCTTAACCTTATTGGAGGTTCTTTGTTTTCAATGTCTTCATGCCAGCCATCTTTTAGTGCTCTATATGGATGACCATCCTTCAAAAATCTTCTATATTTTGGATAAACAACCTTGTTACCAATGTACTCTGACTCGGTCCCGATAGCACAAACTGGACATGCTTTATAACCATGTGTCACACAACCTAAAAAATTACCAAATGCTGGTAAATCGTGGATTCCCCATAACAACATTGCTTTCATAGTGAAAATCTCCCCCTTATCCATATCAACCGCAAATACTCCTTCCCAAAGTTGTTTCAACTCATCTACAAGAGGTTGTAAATATACATCAATGTCTTAGCTTGGTGCTCTTTGCCCAGATATCAATAAACTTAGCATTTGAAATTGTCACTTCATGCATAATGAAGAAGGCAGGTTATATGGAATTATGTACATAGGCCAACAACTATAACTACTCGAGAGAACTGCATTTGGATTAAATCCATCGGTAGCAATACCAAGCCAAACATTACGTCCCTCGGTAGAAAATTCTGGCCACTTGCTTTTGATTGACCTCCATTCAGCTGAATCTATAGGATGCCGCATGGACTCCCATGAAGGTTCAACTTGCTTGTGCCACTGTGTTTTACGAGCTATCCATGGTATAGTATACAATCTAGTTAACCTTGGAATTAGAGGAAAGTGTCTTTAAACTTTTCGTGGTTGGGTTGTCAATTTTACTTCCCCTGATGTAATGTTCGTAACTTTAAACCTTGATGTATGGCGATAAGGACATTCAACTGCATTTGCATTCTCCTTCCAAAATAATATGCAATCATTCTCACATGCATGTATGCAATTTACCTTCATACCTAAATCTTTCAACGTTTTCTTCATTGTGGGATACTTATCAGGTAGTGTATTATCTTTTGGAAGCCAGCGTTTCATTCGCTTTAATAATTCCGTCATATTATTTCCTGACCAATTAAACTCTTTCTTCAAATTATGAAGCTCTATGATTACACTGAATGTTATAAGACCATCTTCACAAAAAGGGTATAATTTCTCATTTGCTTTGCTTTTGAATTCATTATACTTTTTTCTGTGACCAAAACGCGAAGAAGAATTATCACCATTTGGCTCTTCAGGATTCTCCTTATTGCTAGCTTGTGATATATTGTTCGCTGTAAAAGCATCATTAATAAGATTTTTGAGAGGACCATTTACATAGTCTTCAACTTGGATTTTATATAGAGAAGAAGAATCTTGTGCGGGTTTTGGTGTAGGATTCATTCGCATAGTAGCATCATTTCTCTCTCCATGAAAGAACCATTCATTGTATGATGGATTCATACCAAAAATTATCAAGTGCTTCTCCACAGTTTCTAGTGGGAACTTTTTAGAGTTTATGCACTTTACACAAGGCAAATACATAAACTAAAATCATATGGTGAGTGATTTTTCGCAAAAGTAATGAAGTTTCGAACACCTTCCTTATATTCTTCCTCATTTCTGTGTGGGTTTCTAATCCACTCTCTTGAACTTGGTTCTGACATAAATTAATATGATCTCTTACAATTGGTCAAAATAAAATACTTAGATAAACACAGTTTTTTGCTTTATTATAAGAATATCTAACTACTGGTATATCAATTTTTAATATTATATTATGAAAAAAATTCTCTTTATTGTGACTTTTTGAACTATGCTAGATGGTGACAGATTATTGGGTATAGTAGATAACAATGGAATAGTATTATTAAATGGTCGATTTTATTATCATATGGATGTACTAATAGAAATATTTTGATATGGTGTGCCTTAAGCAATATGTTAAACCTCTTGTATGTATGAATGAAAGCTATGTTTTTTGGACAACAAGCAAGCATACGTGAATCTCAACCATTTGAAAGAACTCTGAAGCTAATATGACATGAAACTAGATAATTTATAGCACATTACATACATGAAAGGTATTTTTATCCTATATATGAAACCAAATACTATAGCCATGATGATAATTTATAAAATATTAAGCAATCAAAATAATTTATATCTTACATTTGAGTAATAAAAATCCAAAGATTCAGATGATGTATGGAAAACTACTCTATGAAGCAAAGTTTCTGTTCTCTGCACAAAAAGAAAGAAAATTAAAAAATATCAGCCAATTTATTACATAATAAAAGAGAAATTTTCTAACATCTAGGTAACAATCATTTTGTAAAGGAATTGAATAACCCTGTATAAAACACTAAAACAGTCAAAATCTATTACTTAAATGTAAACATGGGACATTAACATTGCATATCAATCATCGACCCCTCTGACTTGCAAGAATCACCCATGTCACTGCCTCTGTCCCAAATTTGCCTCTCAATCAACCATCACTTCCTGCTCAACATAATCCATACCACTTCAATTAATACTAATGCATTTACAGTAAACACACAATCACTTCACCATATCACTGCCACATCTCCTCACAACCACCCCAGACCATCATCATTTCTATCCACAACAGTTTCACCACTGCACTTCCTTACTTCTAACTTCCACCTCTGTCAAAATAGTGCACTTCTATTCCTCGTGCACATACCCTGCACTTTCATATCAACAGTTACCCTTGCCTATCACCAACCACAAACACTCATAGTCAACATTTAAACTACAACTGCATGATACACTTCTACCATAATGACAACTTAACACCATACATCGCATACAAACACCTCTGCCATTCATTCAAACCATTCATCACCATTTCTTAAACACAGCTGTGCCTGTTTCAGTCACTGCCTCACTAAACTTCTCTGTGCAACATACAACAATCATTGCTCCAACTTGCCTCAACTCCAGAAACCCAGCACCACCACTTTCGTATTTAGATCTAAAATAGTAGCGTTTCAATATAATCTTGTACGGACATTATTGCAGGTAAACTCTACTTTTGGTTATCGAATAAAAATCATGGTTTCAAAATCATAGGAGGTAAACAGTCATCCTTTTCAATTAGCAAAAGAAGATAATCTTGATTCAGTCAAAAGCAAACAAGTCATTGCATCTAAGGGTTGTGAATATAGAGTACAAATTGGAAAGAACAATTGCAATAAAATAAGAAATCGAAGTTAAAATGGAAGAAAAAAACATACCCAAAATGAGCAACGTAGAAACAATTGGAACATAAATCAGTCAAATCCCTTGATATAAAATTGGTATACTTGCGATAAATGGAGGAAATGTTAAAATAGGAATTAAAATAGCTTTCATTAGAGAGTCGATGCAATGAAATTTTACACGGCTGAAAAATGAAAAGCGTTAGAATTAGGTTAAAAGATTCACTGGATACCTAATTGCCATCTTGACCTCGTTCATTTTTGTTAGTTTCAGCTGCACAGGCTTTCCTAACGCATATCATGCGTTACAATTGCGCTGGAGAAATTAAAAAAAAAATGTTTTTTCATTAACGATTTTTTTAGTTTACTAACGGGCTTGGGCCGTTGTTATATTATAACGGGAAAAAAAGGTTACGAATGAGAGAAACAAAGTGTTAAGAAATAACTGTTTTGGTGTTGTGCCTCTACAATTTTTAAATTGATGACTTTTGCTAATTCTAAGTATTTGAGGAGATATGGAATGAATTAAATGAAAGGTGGCTATGTTCATTCACATGCACATGTAAGAAAATGTAAAAAAAAAAATTATATTTCGTTTTGGAAGAGGAAATGACATGTAAATGTGAAAATGTATCTCCTAATGTCCATTCTTCCCAGATGAATGTATATGCGTTCTTATATATAAGCAAGGTTACTTAAGGACCAAGGAAAAAAGAAAAGCAAGTCAAGGGGATAGGGGCAAAGACAAAAAAATTAATGCAAAGCCACCAACGTTGAGTGAAGTATAGACAAGGTAGAAAAGAATTGTGTGCGTGAGTCTATAATATATGCGTACTAACTTTTTTATAAGTTTTATGGTACCCTGCCATATTTTATTCCATTCACGTACGATCCATGAGTGACTGAAATAAATAGATGATCATGCTAACAATGTGAGACGATCATAAAACAATAATAAAGTAGATAAGTTGACTTGTTCCATGAAGTTTCAAAAGTACCGACGTTTGCTACAAAAAGCATCAAATGGAAATTTAGTTATTTTTTAGACTAAAAATTATGGAAAATTTTATAAATTAAATTAAAATACGTCATTAAAAATCAAGTATAAATTTGAAACATAGATTTTATTATAATTTAAATTCAAATCCAAATATTTAAAATTAAATATTCAAATTCAAAGGTCCAAAAATAGGGGTTATTCCACTCTCCCCCTTAAAAGAATTTCATCCCTAGAATTTCATCATAGGAACCCTCAATACTATTAATAAGACCGCATGATATTCATGGAGCATTTATATACTAATTCTGATTCGATCACTACTCGAATACATAACTTCACTTCCAAACCAGTATCGCTCACCCGATTTTCTTATGCGGACCCTAATAAGGCTCCTTGATTAGGAACCTTTATTCTCCTTACACAGTCATTGATTATGATAGAAAACCTAAGTTCCATATCAAATATCCTCATCAAGTGTTCTCTGTCAAAGATCAAGTAATAAATTCTTATTTGGAACAGTGTAAAGTACTCAAAGCCTTGTACTTGAATATTAGATCAAAATTATATGGAAGGGGAAATTATCTATATCCACCTTTGTACTTATTTCATTGGTTATTTCTAATACCAATTTTATTACTACTAAATTATTTATGAAATATTTTCATAAAACATAGCTTAAGTTGTAAAACTTATAAAATTCTCTATCATACCCTAAGGCTATACCCAACTATTAGATTCATACCTTTATTTTGAATTCACTTAAGAATTTAAAACACCCGTTTTTTAATCAAAACATTTTCGAAACGATACTACATATTTTGGAGACTTAAGGGTCAAATACTTGAATATTTATTATAAACCAAAAAATGGATCAAGAACCCGGTTTGAGCGTGAAAGCACCAGCCCTATTCTCACAGAGCAATAATATAGATAATAGATTTAGAAAAAAGCAGCAAGAGAAAGAAGACAAGAAGATTTTTATAGTGGTTTGACTATTAACGAAGCCTACGTCCATTTTATAGTTTTTATTATAGACAAGTTGTTTTTACAAGATGTATTTGATTACAAAGATTTTCGTTATGCTTAGCTAAATTGGATCGCCAAGGTTGAAATTCATTGGAGAATCACAGTGAATTCCTTTAAAAACCATTGTAAGGGAGGTGAGAAGTGAAGAAAGCTTCCAGCAGATTTCAACAACCAGTCCCGAGAAGCTCCTGTTTATGTTGCAAATAGGATGGTATTTATAGAGATTGGAGACCTATTGGGCCAAGCCTGTTCGCCAATTGTTTGCAGATGGTCACAAGAATATGCTATGGAGCTTAGCCGCTGTTTGTACCAAAAATGGGCATAGCACCTTTCGGAAGTTTTTGAAGAGATAAAAGTAAAGAATGTAAATTTAAAAGATAGATTATCTAACAAAAACTCCAAAATCCGATAAGTAAATGCAAATACACAAACGATTTAGAGTGGTTCGGCGTGTTGCCTACATCCACTATGAATTTTTTACGACTTTATTGATTCTCTTTCAACGATTACACTTGATTACAGCGGATTACAAATGGAAGTTCGAGTATAACAGCAAGATTAGGATGCAAAGCTCTATCCGGCAGAGTCTGGGCGCTTGAGAATCAGAAGATCCTTCTTCTGTAGGCTCTGGGGCTCTATTTATATGCGTAGGAGGCTGATATTTCGCTCAAATCTCGAAAGACTTCTTCTGGCACGTGGGTGGGCCCACGCGATCGATCCCACAAAATTTCGGCTCAATCCGTGATGAATACGAATGAATTTCGTATCGATCAAGATTTGCTCCAATCGAGACGAAATTTGTCATGAACGTTCCTTATGTCGTACGTAACCTCCTGTGAAAATTTCATAGCATTTGTATAGGTGGATCTCGAGTTATGATCGATGGAAGTTGGAGTTTTTCGGTCCGTGATCGATACGAACGAATTTCGTATCGATCAAGATTTTCTCTGATCGAGACAAAATTTGGCAGGAACGCTCTTTATATCGTACGTAAGCTCCTGTGAAAATTTCATAGCATTTGGACTTATATATCCCGAGTTATGATCGATGCAAGTTCGGATTTCTCAACCGTGATCGATCAATATCTTGAGCATACAAACTCTGATTGACTTGAAATTTGGAACATTGGTTTTCTTAGCTTTGCTTGTCATGTCAAATTAATTGTAGCTCGATTCGGACTCAAAAAAATTTACCGACATCCATAGCAGACCTATGTATTAATGATCTTCAAAACGAACTATCCTTGGTTTCTCGTCAAGTTCTTGGTGTCACGGTCTTGCCAAAAGGCGGGATAACATTTGCCCCTCAAAGTATGTCTTGTGTGAACATGACATGCTTTGAAAACTGCCATCTTCATTTTGAAAAGTTCTATCCGTTTCGCTGAGTAGTTGCTATCTTTTCATCAAAAGATGTAGCCTGTGGTTGATCTTCAGTGACGTAGATGTCAAACTGTTGATTGTCAATGATCATGCCGTGTTTTGTTGTAACTGAGTGTTGAGCACTAGCGATTTTTGTTCATCGTTCTGGTCGTCATCAGGTAAGCATTCAATTCCTGGTAATTTTGAAAATTGAATGTTAGTTTGGCATACATGCACATATGTTAGCCTGACTCTTATTCATGTTTGCACATTTGCAAATTGTTATCAAGTTTTTTAGTTTTTGTTTGGATTGAGTTTCATATCGATCCTCTCCTGGATTGAAGTGAAATTTGAGTTATAACAACGTTCAATGGTTGTTCTAAGTTCTTCCTTTGTATCGATCCTCTCTTAGATCGTCTTGGGATGTTAGAATGTATGCTTCGTATCGATGGATACGTAATATTGGGTTTCAGAATGATGGATACAGGAGTAATACTTTGTGTTGATGGAGTCAAATGATCCAGAAATAATCATGCAGTGATGCTTCGCGAAGGATATTCCATCTCTCATTCCCCTATTCAAGAAGAATTCTCCATGGTAGATAGTCTTTGATAGGAGTCCTCCATGACCCCTTTCCTAGATCCATCTCTAAGATCTAGTCGATCTTCATCTATCAATGCTTGGAATAATAAGTATTTCAACTGCGACGTAGTCTATTTGTTGCACATCCCCAGAATTGGCTAGCTTGGTCATTGATTCGGCCTTCTTTTTTGTTCTTTGAGGATTTGTGTAGTGGTGTAATTCTCGAAGTCAGCTAGTAGCTTTTGGATCCAGCTAAGGCAGGGAACCTGACGTTGCCCCCTCGTCCGATAATCCTCCTAGCCTTAGCATACCACTAATTAGAAATCACATAATACATGTAAAGTTTCTACTCCTAGTTTTCTTGCAAGTCTTAGCATGGAGACCAAGGCTCATACTTAGCTTCGTTAATTATTGCAGGGAAATTGGGTTTCAGGGTATAGCAGATCGATCATTCTTCAGGAGCCATTAACACGACTTCGATGTTAGAAAGCCGATTATCGGAAGTTCCATCTATGTATGTTCTCTATTGGTTGGACAACTCTTTACCGTTCTTCGCATAATCATCTGACGTAGTGAAATCGGATATGAAGTATGCTAATGTTTGACCATGGATAGCTATCTGGGGGAGATAAGTGATATCAAATTGGCTTAGCTCGATATTTCATTTGAGTAACCTTTCAGACATCTAAGGTTGCCATTGGACCCATCGTAACATTTGATCGATACAGACATTAACAGGGTAAGCTTGTCAATAGGTAGCTTTCATCATATACTAGTCTTTGGATTAGTTTCTCTTCACATAGCATTGCGATGCTAATGGCGTGTGTTGACATGACCCAATTGAGGTATAGATCTTCACGATCCAACGGCTTGGGTAAAATGGAAGGTCTCTTTGAGCATTCTATTAGATCTGCTTGGTTTCCTTGGTACATGGATGACTCTAATCTTTAGCATTTTCTGACATTAGCCTCAATCCTACGAGAATTGATGACGAAACCTGAGAATTCTTCTTATACAACGCTGAAAGAGCATTCCAAAGGATCAAGTTTCATTCTATAGTTAATGGAAATCACTGAATATCTTTGCAAAGTCATCGATGCGGTCGTTTGATGGTCGTGATCTCATGAGCGTATTAACCACATATACTTTCATTGATCGGCTGATCTGATTTTTGAATGACCTATTAATCGTCCTTTGGTAAGTAGCATAAGCGTTCTCAAGTTTGAATCCAAGGAACGTAGCATAGCACTATAGGCCCAAGTCAGTAATGAAACAGTTGTATTCCTAGTCTACGACATGTTTCAGTATCTGATTGTATCTGGAGTCTGTGTCCATGGATGAGATTAATTCATGTTTGATGATTGAGTCTACTAGTTGGTTGATCGTTGGAAGTTGAAAGCTATGCTTTGTTATGCCTCGTGCAAATCTGAGTAGTCGACGTACATCCGCCACTCTCCATTTTTTTCTCTCATAAGTAAAGGATTGGATACTTGTTTTGGGTAGAGGACATCGCAGATAAACCTGTTGGTTTTGAGTAGATTCACCTCATCCTTAAGTGCAGCAGATCTTTCTAGATCTACGTCGCTTCATATTTATTCACCACGACATGCCTCGAGTTGACATTTAATGCATGGTTCTTAATGGTTGGTGAGTGTCCACGTATATATATGTGATCGAGCCCAAGCGAACACAACGAGATTTACCTAAAGTAAAATAGTTAAATCTTTTACCATCATTGTGCTGAGTTGTGATCTAATCTGCAATACTAGTGATGGGTTGTAGGCACTTCACGTGCTTATTTGCAATGGTAAATGATCAAGATTGTAGGGATGTGGAATCAAAGGCTTAGTAGAGTTTAGCCTTGTATCGCGTGCTGCAGCATAGCTGGCTCCAGCTATGAGTTTGAATCTACTTGTGTTTTCGAACAATGCGCTTTCCATTCAATGTACTCGCGATCCATTGCTCATCGGAAGGGTCAGAATGATGATCAGTTGCCCATAAGTCCAAGCGTTGATCTGATGATTCTATCTCTAAGAATCCTTTCGGTCGTAATGTCAAGTTGTTATAAATACTAGGCACGAGCTATAGAATTGGGTAGTCATATGCAGCTTTGGATGATCACACTCATTCCCCCAGCCTTGGGTTGATGGATGTATTGTGTGAATGATTAAGCCGAGCTTCTGCTGTGTTTATACTATAGTCCAAGCTGTAGGAGCCAGCGTTGTTTGATGAACTATCAAATTATATTCATCTTATTTCTCATGCATGCCCCTAAGTTTGGGGAATATCTTGATAAGTGGAAAGTTAGATAATGTTTGCTTGAATTTCGCATTCTATCCCATTGAACCATGGAACCGAGTTAACCGATGGAAGTTGGGTTGTGTCTTATCTTGCATTCTGTCCTAGTTCTTTCCTCTAGGCAGGATACTTTGTTTCCTCATCGACATTCACTTTGATGCTTATGTCATCATACTCTGGGCAAAAACTTAAGAGTGAATCGTCTAGTAAGATCCAATGCAGGATTGGTGCTTCCCTTGTCGAATCGAGGGTAAGAATCGGTGCATGGACATTTAGGTTGCACGTGTTGTGAATTGCTCGTTTAGTCGGATTTTGTTAAGAGCCAAAGAGTGAATGGTAGCATTGCATTCTTTTGGAGTTATGTGATCAACCACGTACATTTTGATTTACGCTCTCCCATCAAATCTGGGGATAAAGTCAGCTCAAATGCAGTCAGGTCATGCTTATCCAGTCTCATGCTCTTTCTGGTGGATCAAAGGAAGACGACGGAGGACAGATGGTCTAGTCATACTCATTCGTGGTTCTATCCATGCTCTGGTGGTCGAAGGTATTCAATAGGCACTCGTGTCACATCGATTTGTAGTCGAAGAGGATCGATATTGGTCGTTGATTTAGTGAGACAATGTAGAATGCATGGACCTCATTGCCTATCGATCTATTGGTATGATATGAAAGGTGTAGATCGATGTTGACTATCGATCCGGCAGTACGATATAATTGGTTTCCCATAACTTCGGACATCATTCTGATTGGTTAGCTTTAAGGCCTCTTTGTATTCGTTGCCTTAAGTTGTAAAGGACGTTATGCTGACGATGTAGCGAGTCACCTTTCTCTTCTTTCGGTGATTTACACCTCTGCTTCTAGTCTGGTATTGGTAGAGTTAGTTTGTGGATGGTCTAATTGCATCTGTAGTGAGTTTATACTCCTCCCGTCAAATTTAGGTCGGAGTTAGTGAATGAATGGTCGGATCACATTCATTCATTTGTCTACGCTTGCAGTCGTACTCCGGGGATCAGAGTCAGTTGAAGGGTCATTAGTCACACCTATATGATGTTTATACCCCTGCCCACACTGAGGGGATAAGAATTTTTTTGTAGAAAATGGTCGAACAGGATATTCCCCTGTTAGTTCCTCTGCCCCCAGTCAAGGGTAAAAGTGGAGTGTCATCAGTCACATTACAACTACTTTAATTAGATGCCTCTCCCACTGAACTGTAGGAAGGAGTTGATTGGCGGATGGTTAGGCCACATCCGTCCATGTTGCATGCACAACCAGTCGGATCATAGGCGAGAGTTAGCGGATAAACGCTAATGTCACGTTCTATTGCAGTAGGATGGGTAGTCACGTCCATTTAGAATAGGACATTCAGCTAGGTCCGTTTTGCGAATCTGCGTTTCCCTATCGAATCAAGGAAGAAAATTTGTCTTGTCGGGTTGGAGTGCATCCCTATAAGATTATATTATAGGTTTTGTGTTGGGAATAAGTGTTGATGCGCGAACGGTCGTGTCGTTCCCGCTTTGTGCTAGATGGTCAGAGCATTCGATTTTTTATGATAAGTGTGCCCCCATGTCAGGGGAAGATTGGAAAGCGGAGGGTTGAACCACATCCGCTTTTTATACTACAGGACTTGCTATGGAATCAGAGTTGATAGATGGACAGTCGAATCGCATCCCATCTGGTATTTACATTCCAATTCCAGCTTTGAGGACTGGATTTTGTTGATGGGTTGTCAGTCAAACCCATTTGGTATTTATACTCCAGTCTGCGCTCTCAGGACTAGAGTTAGTTGATGTTTATACTCCAGTTCACACTCTGGGAATCTGGAGTTAGTTGATGTTTATACTCCAGTTCGCACTCTGGGAATCTAGAGTTTGTGGATGTTTATACTCTAGTTTGCACTCTAGAAATATGGAGTTAATTGATGTTTATACTCCAGTTAGCACTCTAGGAATATGGAGTTTGTGGATGTTTATACTCGGTTCGCACTCTGAGAATCTGGAGTTAGTTGATGTTTATACTCCAGTTCGCACTCTGGGAATCTGGAGTTAGTTGATGTTTATACTCCAGTTCACACTGTGGGAATCTGGAGTTTGTGGATGTTTATACTCCAGTTCATACTCTGGGAATCTGGAGTTAGTTGATGTTTATACTCCACTTCGCACTCTGGGAACTTGGAGTTGGCCGACAGATGGTCAGTCACGTCTGTTTAGGCGTTTGAATTTCGTTCGCACTACGGGAACGATTGATTTGTCAGGATCGTAGATGGTCGATTCACATCCACCTTGAGTTAACAGCGAGGTCATTAGATGGACGTGTACATCCTCCTCAAACTTGGTCAAGATACGAGCGAAGTCGTTAGGTAGACAAATCCACCCTCTTCGAAACCGCATTTATAAGTTTATACTCTAGTCGTACTTTGGGAGACTGAAGCTAGTTAAAAAATTGTCGTGTATCAATCCTTTTTTGGCTTCAGTGTGGTGACTTGCCCCCGAGCTCGGGTTTCACTTAATAAGTGATTGGTCAGATCTTGATCACTTTCCACTTATCTGCCATCAACGAAGGATGAGATTTAGTTTATAGACG
Source organism: Allium cepa (assembly GCA_030765085.1). Taxonomy (NCBI): domain Eukaryota; kingdom Viridiplantae; phylum Streptophyta; class Magnoliopsida; order Asparagales; family Amaryllidaceae; genus Allium; species Allium cepa. Next base: position 307,408,088 of record CM060944.1, on the reverse strand, counting down.
GTTGAATCGCATCCATGTTCATTTGGATCCCACTTCTGCCAAGCCTAAGGAGTAAGAGTGGTGTTCTGGCAAGCTTTGAGCTCAAACAAAGGAGAGGATAACCGAACTACATCCATGTTGAGTTGTGTTTTCCCTTAAGTTAGGGGCAAGAGTTGGAGAGTAGACGGTCGAGTCGCGTCCACTTTATGCTTTGCGCACTTCCAGTCGAGTTGAGGAAGAGAGTTAGAATGATGGCTCATGATGGTTAGCGAGTTAGCAGTCGATTGTTGATGACTATAAATTGAGGGTTGGCCCCCTGATGAAGTCGGTTTAAGGCATGATTGTTTTGCAGAATCACAGACACAAACTGGGGAGTGAATGGTCAAACCATTTTAAACATGTGTTCTTAAATAACTCCAAGTGTCCAATGCAGGATTGGATGCACGGACGTTCACATCACGTCCACCTTTGGTGTGATTTTGATTTTACTGGGCATCAGAAGAAGCATAAGTATTTTGTCAAGTTTCAAGTACGAGATGGAGAGTGCACTATTCGGACATATAACTCCAAGTCTTTCTCAAATCTCCTAATTAAATTTCATAGGCATATGAGTGGATCGTCGGTTGCATCCACTTTGTACTGGAGTCCTGACCTTGTCGGTCTCTTCTGCTTTAATGCCCTGCCCCCAAGTCACGTGCATATACCAGCCGACGAGTGGTTGAGCCATGCTCGTCATGATGATACCTCAATGATTTTATCATAGTCCATAGAGGTTGTTTTGCACCCATCCTTAAGTACTCGGTTACCTGCATCATTTACAATAGTTTAATTCAAGTCGGTCATATTTTGCAACATAAACGAAATAGAAATAATTCAAAAGAGATCAGATTAAATCTCATCGATAAGTGAAGCAGCGTCGTATGCTGGCTATTGCACTTCACTCCAGCCCTTCTCAGTCGGAAGTCTAATCCAAGTTGCTCAGTTTGATCAAAAAATTTGATTGATAGGGATCAGGGGTTCCCAGTCCTTCGTTTTATGGGGATCGAACATATTATCAGATCTATCCTTTTCGAAGCAGCCTTATGGCGTTGGCATCCACGGTAGCCATCTAAAGAAGAGGAGCTTCCCGATTTAGAGTATTTAGTAGGTTTCCTCCTTATCTTGCGACATTAATCCTTCATCTAGTTCATCAACTCTATATTAGATATGATATGCTGGTGTAGTTATTGGTGGCTATCCGCCAGTTCTCTTATCAACTAATTGACAGTCTTTTTTGAGGAATAGGGGGAGACATCTGCATTTGATGGCATTCACCACTCTTCGTGGAGTCCATGCACCATTCTTACTTCATGAGATAGTGTCGAAGGTTGAATTTCCATGGTACACTGACATAGTTAGCATGCTGAATTTTCGCTAGAAATTTAGTGAACGATGCATGCTCGGTTGCCCAATGTTCGAGTGGTTGGTAATGCCGATTGGATGGTGAGTAGATTAAGATAGGCTCATAGATTGGTGATTATTTCTAATTTTCACCAGGAAAAAGACCTGTATAAGATATTAAGGAAATTATCTTAAGGTTGTATGCCATGCTTTTAGTCACATGGACGTGGAATGATTAAGATGCGGGCATTTGAAGATGGTTCAGTAGTGACTAGCTATGTTTTGAGTTGGTAGAGTAGACAGTGTAGGGCAGTCGTCATGTTAGCCATCGTACCATAGTTGTCAATTCAGGAGTTTTAAAAGCTGGTCAATTGTGGGAAGTTTTAGTCCACCTTAGAAGCTTGATACATTAATCAACTTTAGTTCTTGACATATTAGCTAGGTTCTCCAGCCTCTGGGAGCACGGTTGAGTAGTATTTCTATACCCATTCCTTGATTGCAATTCAACAATTGTTGCTGTAATCTCGTACGTCCCGTCCAATCATGGAATGATCAGGATGTTCCTTTACTAAGTTGAGTTTTGAATTAACTATGCGGATGCTCTGCGCTGCGGTTAGGGTTCGGGGGGGGGAGGGGATTGGATCATACCCGATTTTTTTTGAAACTTTACCATCATTCTCGGTACGTAGTGGTGTTTGAGGATCGATGTGAAATGCAGCTGGCTGGATCCATCATCAGATGCATTTCGTATCCATCATTTCATATCAATAGAATTTTGTATCGATCAGTTTTCCTATCGATCGAATTTCGTATCGATCACTTTTTGTATCGATCGTTATTGCTCCAACTTGATCGATACGAACAGTGGTTCCATGATGGATACGAAGTAATGTTTACTTGATGGACACGAACAAACGAGCCCCGATGGATTGAAAAAGGTCTTCCAGGATGGATACGAAGTGGTACATCCTGATCGATTCGAAGGAATGCTTGCTGAGGAATACGAACAAGGCCGATGCGAAGGAAGCCGCCTTTGGATGGATACAAAGTAGCGCTCCTCGATGGATACGAAATAGTTAATAGATGATCGATACGAAGAGAGACCATCTACTGATGGGTACGAAATCAACCGATGCGAAATTATGGGTACGAAAATCACCACATTTACTGGATATGAAAACATGGATACGAAAATCACCACATTCTCTGGATACGAAAACATGGATACGAAAATCACCACATTTTCTAGATACGAAAACATAGGTACGAAAATCATCACATTTTCTGGATACGAAAACATGGATACGAAAATCACCACATGTTTTGGATGCGAAAACATGGATATGAAAATCATCACATTTTCATGGATACGAAAACAAGGATACGAAAATCACCATATTTTCGTGATACGAAAATATGGGTACGAAATTCATCATATTTTCATGGATATGAAAATATTGATACAAAATTCACCACATTTTCTAGATACGAAAACATGGATACGAAAATCACCATATTTTATGGATACGTAAACATGGATACGAAAATCACCACATTTTCATAGATACGAAAATATGTATACGAAATTCATCATATTTTCATGGATACAAAAATATGGATACGAAATTCATGATGAATGTAGTTCTTAGTTCTAGAGCAACCTGAATAGAATAGAAGGAACCACTAAGTGATAAATCTGGATCTTCCCCTTAGATTTTTTCAATCCAACGACGGTAGTAGATCCATAGAGCAGGAGAAAAGCAGGCTTTTCTCAATGAAAGCACCAAAATATTTGTACCAAAAATGGCTACAACGCCTTTCGGATGTTTTTGAAGAGATAAAAGTGAAGAGTGTAAATTTAAAAGATAGATTATCTAACAAAAACTCCAAAATCCGATAAGTAAATGCAAATACACAAATGATTTAGAGTGGTTCGGCGTGTTGCCTACGTCCACTATGAAGTTTTTATGACTTTATTGATTCTCTTTCAACGATTACACTTGATAACAGCGAACAACAGCGGATTACAAATGGAAATTCGAGTATAACAGCAAGATTAGGATGCAAAGCTCGGTCCGGCAGAGTCTGGGCGCTTGAGAATAAGAAGATCCTTATTCTGTAGGCTTTGGGGCTCTATTTATAGGCGTAGGAGGATGATATTTCGCTCAAATCTTGGAAGACTTCTTCTGGCACGTGGGTGGGCCCACGCGATCGATCCCACGAAATTTCGGCTCGATCCGTGATCGATACGAACGAATTTCGTATCGATCAAGATTTGATCCAATCGAGAAGAAATTTGTCAGGAACGTTCCTTATGTCGTACGTAACCTCCTGTGAAAATTTCATAGCATTTGGACATGTGGATCTCGAGTTATGTAACAACCCGGATAATTTAACAGTTTTAAATTAATTCAATTAACTGAATTTGTGTGAAATTTAATAAAAATATAAAAATAAAATTTTGAAATATAAATTTGATATTTGAAATACGTCTAGTTAAATATAGCGACTGGTAAATTTTCGTCCGAAAATATGAAGGTTTATTTCGTGCGTAAATTTACTTCAATTTAATCAGTTAAAAAGCGATGAAAATAAAAAATTTTCGAAACCTAAATATTTTCACATAGAAAAATTCTAAATCATCTTCTGAGCAAGCCGTTAGTTTGTCGTTTTTCCAAATTCGGACATCTTTAGCTCCGTCAATCTAATTTTTCTGCGTTTTTGTTGCATTTTCCACTAATATAAAAATTCGAATTTTTAAATTCAATCATACAACTGATATCTGTATACGGTTCTAATCGTCTCATCGTGTTGATCACCGTAGTTTATTCATATTTGAGTTTCGTTGTCCAGTACGTGATGAAACCGCGATATGGTTAACCGTATCGGTATTCAATTTGTAATCTTTGGTTTCCCACCATCATTCAATCGGCTACCAGTTGAAAATCAAAGGTCATAGCTTTAATATTTCTTGAATACAGCTCTTGACTTTTGCTACTTCGTAATGTCTGCGTTTTCCAACTTTTCATGTTGCTGGTTCACACTTTTGAGAAAAAAAGTAAAACCCAATAGACACATTATATTTTGTGCACTGTAAATTGGGTCCAGAGAAACGTTCTGGTTCATTTCCAATCCTTCTTCCTCTTTTACATGTATTCCCTTCCTTATGTCAGTTGGCCTCAACCCATTAGCCGATCTCCTTCCGACCTAGCAATCCACTACCAACTCAAATCCGAAGTCAGCATCTCACACACTCGCGCAAGCAACCAAACCACCTAGTTCGGCCTCTATTTCCATCGCCATGCAGCGCCGCATCTCGCACCTAACCGCACGCAAGTCATTCCTTCCAAGCCGTGCACCTTCGTTCCACCTCCCACATCCTCTCATCAGCCACCTGCGGCTTTCCACCAACCACGGCCAGCAGCTTTCCCCGCTTCATCATCTATCCTTCCCATGCCGAGAACCATGCACGTATACCTACCCACTGCCGATAGTTTCCACACACCCTCCACCCGATGAACCTCCCTCAGCGCTGGATACCGAAGCCACGTCACCACCAAGACGAGCATGCGGCCGAGCTTCCAACTTCGTTCGATGCTGCATCTTCTGCTTCCAACCTCGTTTCTCCATTCGTGCAATTATTTATCTCTTCTTTGGTTATCAAATTCGTGCCTGGATTAGTAACTCAAATTTCAGTGTCCGTATTGGTGTGCATATCCGTGTCATCTCCTATTCTCTCTAGCCTCCAAAGGTGAGCAATCACTCACGATTAATGTTCTTTTATTAAATTTGATTTCAATTGAAACGGCAATTGAAATATGCTGGTGTTATTTATTGCACTGTTATTTATGTATCAGTTCACCTTTGACATATGACACCGTTATCTGTTAATTATACGATGACAATCCCGTTTGGCTGATAATTGATTGATTGTTTGTTGTTTATATTGGATGTTAAATTGGAATGTATAAAGTGATAAATATTATGCAATTGAATTTGATGTAGGATAGTTAAAATTTTGAATCGACATATGTGTTAAATTTGATTAGTTAAATTAGTATAATATGACCCTTAAATGTTTAATTATTTGACATGTAGGAAAATGGTTAATTACCCTTGAACCATTTGAATTTATGTTGTATTAATTGATGAAGTATGAAATTGGATAATTGATGTCAAGTGTAGAATTGCATAGAATAATTAGTGTAATAATCTTTAATCTACATGAAATGATAGTGTAGATTCTAGAAATAATTATATTAATTTGCCAAAACAACAATGCGAATTAATACGATTATTTAGGGATTATTTGAATTAATTATTGGATTGTTATTGATTGTTTTTATTATTTGTTTATTTACTTTAATACCATCCCTGTTATCACACTGCAAGTTCCCTTTGTTATGCTCGATTTTGAATTGAATTGGAATCGGGTTGAAATGATAAATACCCAAAATGAACTTGACTTAGGGTAAAGAATTAAATAAACCCGATTGGTCAATAATTTGATTTGAAATAAAATAAAGATTTTATTTGAATAATAAGATTTTGAAATAAAACTGGAACGTAAATTTTGATAAAAGGAAAATGTTAATATTGAAATGTGAAACAAAATATTAATGTAATAACTGATGAAAAACGTTGTTTTGAAATGAATTATTTAACAATTAAATTTGGAATCATTCATTGAATTAAGTTTGAAATGATTTAATAATTAAGTTTGAATTTATAATCTAGTTGAAATTATTAAGTTTTGAAATTGTAAATAATTAAGATTGAAATTATTTAATAATTGAATAAGATTGAATTATTTGATAATTGAATAAAAATTGAATTCTTTGATAAGTGAAATTGAACTTTTGAATAAGTAAATTTGAACTTTGATAATAAATGAAATTGGGTTTCTTTATTTATTAATTTTTGGGAAATTATTTAAGTAAAGTAATAAGTGAAAATTCAACTTCTTGAATATGTGAAATTTAGTTTCTTTATTATTTGAGTTGAAATTTGTAATAAGTAAACAAATAAGTGTCATTGAATTTCTTTAACAGGAAATAAAATGTGATTTATTGGAATAAATATAGGACTTGTAAGTTAAAGAACTTGATTGACGAATCTAATTTAATTCAATTTGAAGTTTTAATATAAGAAAGTTGAACTTAAGTAATTGATTTAATGAATTGAAATTTAAATGGAAATTGTTTTGAATGACAAATTTACTTAATGAATATTTAATGAAATCGATCAGTGGATTTGAATTGATTTGAATGTTAGATTAATTTAATTTCGGAATGAAACTTATGTACGGACTTGAAAATATTGAATTGTTTAAATAAAAATTTAAATTGAATTACAAGATTTCGAAATGGTAATTTGAAGTTTTGGAATGTAAATTATGAAAATTAATTTAGGAAGACAAATGAAATGTTGATTTACAAATTCTAATTGGAATCGAAATTGATTTGGTTTTGAAATTTTTTAAATGACCAATCGGTGTAATAATTACGAAAGTTATTAAAGAAACCGGAATCGGTTATGGACATACTCTCTGTCTAGACCGAAAACCACATTAATAACTATAAGCGGAGTGTGATCCAGAATGAAGTGGTTGGATTGATGTACGTGATGACTGAAGAAAGAGAACGATAATGGATAGCCTTGACACTTGTGTCAAATTGAAAATGACTTAAACAGGAGCCGTGCCGGGCCAAATGGGGTTAGCCACCTCGAGCAAACACACTTCTTCGAATACTACTCATTACTTGTTATTGATTGGTGCACCCTCGTATTTTCGGGAGTGTTGTTTCGCGGTGTTGCAATCATTGCGGCGATGCGTTTTCACCAGTCCGGATCAAGCAAACGGTAGTTTCACTACCTTGGGTATTGCCCCATGTGCCTTTTCATACTTGTATCCCTATATACGCGACCTCTACGAATTTGTTTTGTGTTATACCTATGGAGTACTCCCTGATATCCCACTAGTTTACGGTGGAGTTTACAGTGCTTTATAGACTATGACATTTATATAAAATGTGTTAAGGGGGATAATGGTAACGCCTTAACACTATTTTGATACTTATATTACTGATAGACATTATCTACTTAGCGTATATTACTACATAGTAGATAGTTTAACGGATCCTTAAAGGATGGTTATTCCAACGTCCTTTGAGTTATTTGTATTTCAATTGTTATTTCACTTGAGTTGGATTTATTGATATAAGAATGTTAATCCTGACTCGAGTATTTTGTGTTTTGCTTTACGCTCGGGTCAGACTGAGTGGTTCAGTTTTTAGACTCACCTTTGGAGTTGGAGCTTCGCTTGGAGATCCGGCTATCTATCCAGCTTTCAGATATTAAGTTGATTCCAGTGATATATTCTGATTTTTGTATTTGACTATTGTATTCGAGACTTCTGTTGTAACTTATTTAACTCTGTTATATATATAGTAGCTTCATGAACTACTATCTTCTATTTCCGCTGCATATTATTACTCTGTGTCTGTGATTTTGTGATTATTTATTTACTTTATATGTTCAGTTTTGCCAAATTTAAATTAATAATTCAGTATTTTGAATTATTCAAGTACGACATGTGCGGATGCGAATAGTCCAAAATAGCGGGTCGTTACAGTTGGTATCAGAGCTTTGGTAGCTCTAGGCAAAACTTAGCATAAAGGGTAAATGTAATTACAGAATCACTCTCGTTCGAGTTTCAATCTCTTCCTTTTGACTCGATTCCTTTGGATTTTTGAAACGTCCCTTAGTTCCGGAATTCATTCGTGTTCCTCACTATTCGTTTTCTTTCAATTCTGGAGTATTCCATAACACCACTTCGAATGATCTTTATAATGAATTGGCGGTCTCTCCAACCTTTGAATTATTTGTAAATGGGTGAAACTCCTTTACAATAGACATCGATTTACTGAAGATTTCTGTATCATCGGTTTACGATGCTATCTATTCCCTGCTATACCTGAATTCTATCTCTTGAGGATGAATGTTGATTTACCTCGAAATTCAGCATCAATCTTATTCTTGAAGTTACGGTCGACCCGGTTAAGGTTGCCCGTGAATTAAATAAACTTATCCATCTCCCGATTCTGTTAATTGGACTATTTTATCTAATGTTTCGAACTTATTATCGAATCAAAATTCTCTTTGATTTGATTTCCATCAAATTTAAATCTCTACACTTATTTTGAAACCCATCCTTGTATCGCCAAGCGAGGAAGTGCATTTGTAAATTAATATTTAAATGTTTTAATATATATTGTGTTGTTTGAGTTGTTGATTTGGGTTTTCGATCGATTCGTCTGATCAACGCTATCGATAGGATTTCCAAAACACTTTAACAGAGCAAACTGACACAATATTGTTTTCAAATTTGGTAAATAAAATAAAATCTGTATGAGATATATAAGTATGAATTTTCTTTAACTAAACTATTAATAAATTGATTGTTGGAATGATAATATTTGATTATCATTTATTGTTTTGTAAACCATTGATTATTGCAATATAAATAAATCAATGTATAAAACTTAGATATGATTTGATTTGGAATATGAAGTGAATTTAAATTAGAATTTGAGAATTTAAATTTCGATAATTTCGAACTATGGTCTTAAAGTTTAAAATGTATATTATTTAAAAATATTTCCGAATAGGAATGGTTTTCAAAGAATTTTAAATAATTAAATTAGAGCTCTTCTCTTTGTCGCTGGAAAATAATTTTTGTGATGACGGCCGCATCATCGACATTCATTTTCGAGTTTTGAAGTGAAGAGACCAATTCGTAGCCTTGTTACAGTTTTGTTTTGGAAATTAAATCGATTTAAATTTCTTATGTATGATTTGATTTATATATATGTATATATGTATATATGTATGTATGTATGTATGTTATTTTAAATTTAATTTGATTTGATATATACAGTATATATTTATCTTTAACTTGTTTGAAGTTAATCAAAAATTTAACTCTTAAAATTTGGGTAAAAAGATGATTTCAATTATAAATGAAACCAAATTTTTGAATAAATTTTTAAGCCTGAATAATTGAATTTGAAAATTTTACTTGTATAATGCTCAATTGCATTACAATAATACTTACCTAAATTTTCAAAAGTTAACTATGAAATCGAAGATTATACAATATAAATGATATCAAAGGACTTTTTAAATAAATATGAGTAGTTATAATAAATGTAAATATACTTAATAAATGTGATAAAATATATTAAGCAGAATAAATTTAATAATGATTTGGAAAAAAAAAGAATTAATTTTTCGAATAGAGCATGATTATAATAAATGACTGTTCAAATTTATGATCTTTGAAATTGTTAATTTTAAAAAATTGGATAACATATGACATAAATTGTCTTTATAAATAAAATGTAAGCGCTTATAATAAATGTTATACACTTAAATTTTAAAATGTTAATGGAGATAAATAGAATAATAAGTTAAACGAATAATGGGTGTGATTAATATAAATAAAAAAATTTGTTTTGAAAGTTAATAAATTAAAATTAAACCAACATAATGAGATATCTTGAATTAATTGAATTTAAATTCAAATTCATTTGGAAGAAACCTTTTGTACCTAACATTAATAAATTGAAATCAAATCAATTCAATAAAAATCTTGAATTTAAAAATAAATTATTGAATATAAATTGATTTAAGTTGAAATTTATATGGTTTAAATTAATTGTTTTATTTTGAACTTCAAATCTATTTTCTTCTAATTGTTTCTATTCTCGTACCCCTTCCCATTTCGAGGACGAAAAGTTTTGAGTGGGGGAGAGTGCAACAACCCGGATATTTTAACGGTTTTAAATTAATTTAATTAACTGAATTTGTGTGAAATTTAATAAAAATATAAAAATAAAATTTTGTAATATAAATTTGAAATTTGGAATACGTCTAGTTAAATATAGCGACTGGTGAATTTTCATCCGAAAATATGAAGGTTTACTTCGTGCGTAAATTTACTTCAATTTAATCAGTTAAAAAGCGATGAAAATAAAACGTTTTTGAAACCTAAATATTTTTACATAGAAAAATTCTAAACCATCTTCTGAGCAAGCCGTCAGTTTGTCGTTTTTCCAAATTCGGACATCTTTAGCTCCGTCGATCTTATTTTTCTGCGTTTTTGTTGCATTTTCCACTAATATAAAATTTTGAATTTTTAAAATTCAATCATACAACTGATATATGTATACGGTTCTAATCGTCTCGTCGTGTTGATCACCGTAGTGTATTCATATTTGAGTTTCGTTGTCCAGTACGTGATGAAACTGCGATATGGTTAACCGTATCGGTATTCAATTTGTAATCTTTGGTTTCCCACAATCATTCAATCAGCTACCAGTTGAAAATCAAAGGTCATAGCTTTAATATTTCTTGAATACAGCTCTTGACTTTTGCTACTCCGTAACGTCTGCGTTTTCCACCTTTTCATGTTGCTGGTTCACACTTTTGAGAAAAAAAAGTAAAACCCAATAGACACATTATATTTTGTGCACTGTAAATTGGGTCCAGAGGAACGTTCTGGTTCATTTCCGATCCTTCTTCCTCTTTTACATGTATTCCCTTCCTTATGTCATTTGGCCTCAACCCATTAGCCGATCTCCTTCCGACCTAGCAATCCACCACCAACTCAAATTCGAAGTCAGCATCTCACACACTCGCGCAAGCAACCAAACCACCTAGTTTGGCCTCTATTTCCATCGCCAAGTAGCGCCGCATCTCGCACCTAACCGCACGCAAGTCATTCCTTCCAAGTCGTGCACCTTCGTTCCACCTCCCACATCCTCTCATCAGCCACCTGCGGCTTCCCACCAACCACGGCCAGCAGCTTTTCCCCCTACCTCATTTTTCCTTCCCATGCCGAGAACCATGCACGTATACCTACCCACTGCCGACAGTTTCCACACACCCTCCACCCGATGAACCTCCCTCAGGGCTACATTCCGAAGCCACATCACCACCAAGCCGAGCATGCGGCCGAGCTTCCGCCTTCATTCGATGCTGCATCTTCTGCTTCCAACCTCGTTTCTCCATCCGTGCAATTATTTATCTCTTCTTTGGTTATCAAATTCGTGCCTGGATCAGTAACTCAAATTTCAGTGTCTGTATTGGTGTGCGTATCCGTGTCGTCTCCTATTCTCTCAAGCCTCGAAAGGTGAGTAATCACTCATGATTAATGTTCTTTTATTAAATTTGATTTCAATTGAAACGGCAACTGAAATGTGCTGGTGTTATTTATTGCACTGTTATTTATGTATCAGTTCACCTTTGACATCTGACACCGTTATCTGTTAACTATACGATGACAATCCCGTTTGGCTGATAATTGATTGATTGTTTGTTGTTTATATTGGATGTTAAATTGGAATGTATAAAGTGATAAATATTATGCAATTGAATTTGACGTAGGATAGTTAAAATTTTGAATCGACATATGTGTTAAATTTGATTAGTTAAATTTGTATAATATGACCCTTAAATGTTTAATTATTTGACACGTAGGAAAATGGCTAATTACCCTTGAACCATTTGAATTTATGTTGTATTAATTGATGAAGTATGAAATTGGATAATTGATGTCAAGTGTAGAATTGCATAAAATAATTAGCGTAATAATCTTTAATCTACATGAAATAATAGTGTAGATTCTAGAAATAATTATATTAATTTGCGCAAACAACAATGCGAATTAATACGATTATTTCGGGATTATTTAAATTAATTATTGGATTGTTATTGATTGTTGTTATTATTTGTTTATTTACTTTGATACCATCCCTGTTATCACACTGCAAGTTCCCTTTGTTATGCTTGATTTTGAATTGAATTGGAATCGGGTTGAAATGATAAATACCCAAAATGAACTTGACTTAGGATAGATAATTAAATAAACCCAATTGGTCAATAATTTGATTTGAAATAAAATAAAAATTTTATTTGTAAGGTTTTGAAATAAAATTGGAACGTAAATTTTGATAAAAGGAAAATGTCAATATTGAAATCTAAAACAAAATATTAATGTAATAACTGATGAAAAACATTGTATTGAAATGAATTATTTAACAATTAAATTTAGAATCATTCATTGAATTAAGTTTGAAATGATTTAATAATTAAGTTTGAATTTATAATCTAGTTGAAATTATTAAGTTTTGAAATTGTAAATAATTAAGATTGAAATTATTTAATAATTGAATAAGATTGAATTATTTGATAATTGAATAAAAATTGAATTCTTTGATAAGAGAAATTGAACTTTTGAATAAGTAAATTTGAACTTCGATAAAAAATGAAATTGGGTTTCTTTATTTATTAATTTTTGAGAAATTATTTAAGTAAAGTAATAAGTGAAAATTTAACTTCTTGAATATGTGAAATTTAGTTTCTTTATTATTTGAGTTGAAATTTGTAACTAAGTAAACAAATAAGTGTCATTGAATTTCTTTAACAGGAAATAAAATGTGATTTATTGGAATAAATATAGGACTTGTAAGTTAAAGAACTTGATTGACGAATCTAATTTAATTCAATTTGAAGTTTTAATATAAGAAAGTTGAACTTAAGTAATTGATTTAATGAATTGAAATTTAAATGGAAATTGTTTTGAATGACAAATTTACTTAATGAATATTTAATGAAATCGATCAGTGGATTTGAATTGATTTTAATATTTAATTTCGGAATGAAACTTATATACGAACTTGAAAATATTGAATTGTTTAAATAAAAATTTAAATTGAATTACAAGATTTCGAAATGGTAATTTGAAGTTTTGGAATGTATATTATGAAAATTGATTTAGGAAGACAAATGAAACGTTGATTTACGAATTTTAATTGGAATCGAAATTGATTTGGTTTTGAAAATTTTTAAATGACCAATCGGTGTAATAATTACGAAAGTTATTAAAGGAACCAGAATCGGTTATGGACATACTCTCTGTCTAAACAGAAAACCACTTTAATAACTATAAGCGGAGTGTGATCCAGAATGAAGTGGTTGGATTGATGTACGTGATGACTGAAGAAAGAGAACGATAATGGATAGCCTTGACACTTGTGTCAAATTGAAAATGACTTAAACAGGAGCCGTGCCGGGCCAAATAGGGTTAGCCACCTCGAGCGAACACACTTCTTCGAATACTACTCATTACTTGTTATTGATTGGTGCACCCTAGTATTTTTGGGACTGTTGTTTCGCGGTGTTGCGATCGTTGCGGCGATGCGTTTTCACCAGTCCGGATCAGGCAAACGGTAGTTTCACTACCTTGGGTATTGCCTCATGTGTCTTTTCATACTTGTATCCCTATATACGCGACCTCTACGAATTTGTTTTGTGTTATACCTATGGAGTACTCCCTGATTTCCCACTAGTTTACGGTGGAGTTTACAGTGCTGTATAGACTATGACATTTATATAAAATGTGTTAAGGGGGATAATGGTAACGCCTTAACACTATTTTGATACTTATATTACTGACAGACATTATCTACTTAGCGTATATTACTACATAGTAGATAGTTTAATGGATCCTTAAAGGATGGTTATTCCAACGTCCTTTGAGTTATTTGTATTTCAATTGTTATTTCACTTGAGTTGGATTTATTGATATAAGAATGTTAATCCTGACTCGAGTGTATTGTGTTTTGTTTTACGCTCAGGTCAGACTGAGTGGTTCAGTTTTTAGACTCACCTTTGGAGTTGGAGCATCGCTTGGAGATCCGGCTATCTATCCAGCTTTCAGATATTCAGTTGATTCCAGTGATGTATTCTGATTTTTGTATTTGACTATTGTATTCGAGACTTCTGTTGTAACTTATTTAACTCTGTTATATATATAGTAGCTTCATGAACTACTATCTTCTGTTTCCGCTGCATATTATTACTCTGTGTCTGTGATTCTGGGATTATTTATTTACTGTATATGTTCAGTTTTGCCAAATTTTAATTAACAATTCGGTATTTTGAATTATTCAAGTCCGACATGTGCGGATGCGAATAGTCCAAAATAGCGGGTCGTTACAAGTTATGATCGATGCAAGTTGGAGTTTTTCGGTCCGTGGTCGATACGAACGAATTTCATATCGATCAAGATTTGCTTTGATCGAGACGAAATTTGGCAGGAACGTTCTTTATATCGTATGTAAGATCCTGTGAAAATTTCATAGCATTTGGACTTATAGATCTCGAGTTTTGATCGATGCAAGTTTGGATTTCTCAGCCATGATCGATCAATATCTTGAGCATACGAACTTCGATTGACTTGAAATTTGGAACACTAGCTTTCTTAGCTTTGCATGTCATGTCATATTAATTATAGCCACTAATCAAACTAGACGGATGCTTGTCTCTTGATTTAACTAACCGTCAGTCTCGTCAAACTTAGTCGCAATTTTTGTAATATGCATTTGATCATGACGTAAGAAAATAGGTGAACCCTAAATTATTCCCATGGATCACTAGCGATCCATGCCCTTAAGGGATTTCCTCATCCTTTTTCCTTGGCTCTCTCTGACTTGTTGCTTTAGTCCTTCTGGTTGACAGCTATTCTAACTCCACCAAGTTGTTCTGACTTCTCTTGGTACCTGCTGGGTTGAAAACCCGGATAACATTTTCCTCCGGAGTATGTCTTTATTTTAAACAAGGCATGCTCTGGAATTAATTTCATTTAGTCTCTTCTTGTTGAATTTCAAGTAACAATGTTAGAGTTTCGCAAATGTGAACTAGGTCATGCTGCTGCTCGCTTAGTTTTGATCTCGACCGCCACCGCTTATCATAACAGGTCAAATTTTCCTCTATAAATTCTTGATATGTTTTGAAGTAGTAGGTAGGTGTCGCCGTGTAAATTTGAGGTCAATGGCCTGCAATCTTATGGGTCGGTAATGATCCATAGCTGATGGATCGCTAGCAACTAATACTAAGGATTTTTTTCCTTTCTTCTGTTTTCATTCCCTATTTAAGCAGTCGAACAGAGCTACCCTGTCACTTTTACACGACCCAAGCCTCATTTTCTTCATATGATCCGAGCTTCTAATTGATTCAATTCAAACATCCAGCGATCTGATCCATCATCTATGGCAAGCCAACCTCATCCAATCCTTCGCCGTGATTCTTTCTACACCGCCAACTCTAGAGTATTGCCGCCGCCTTCTCAAATTGCCCAACTGCAGAGTATTGCCACCGCCTTCTTAAATTGCCTCCGATCAAAACCCTAATTCGCCTGGGCCTTGGATCGTCGCCGACCCATCCTCTGACCGTCGCCAACCTGTTTCTAGCTCATTTGTTCTAAGGCTTTGACCAATTTTGTGTTTAGAGCATTAATCCAAGGTAGGTAGGCTGAGTAAGATGTTTGTTTATTAACTTGGGGATGGAGTTGTATTCGTGGTGCTAGTAGTGAGGAGTTCGAGTCGATTGCGACTTAATGAAGGAAGATAGAAAATCGAGTCTTAAGTTCCTCATAGAACGACATTCGAGGCTTACCCCGGTGCTTGACATGTTTTGATGTCTTCCACCATTGAGCCAAAATTGACTTGTCCTGGGTCGCATAGCCGATATCACATGGCACATTATGAATTGGTTTCATCCTTTTGGAGGATCAGATTGATTTTCCTTTATTTTGCACGCACGGCGTACCTATACTGGAAGGGACTTTCTGCATCTTTTGAGACAACGGATCCGTTATCGGTCGTCGATCGATAATGGGTAATTGTAGGAGAAGAAATTTCAATAAGAAAGTGATACAGGAAGTCCTTTTACCTCTCGGCTGCAAGGTTACTATCTATATGGGGCAGAGCGTTTGTAGTGTTCAGGGCACCGATCCCTCCAGATAGATAACACATCGCACTTGCCCCGATACACACTTGAAGCCCGATATATCAGTGCGAGCCGATATTTCTTCGAAATTCAAGTATGGTATGGGAAGTTCTTATTTAGGTTTGAATTACCTGACCATTTCGGATGTAAGTTCTATTGTTTAGAATGAAGCATTCATCCTCTTATCGCAAGTATAATGGAGGAAGTCCTACGCTTTTGGAGGCTGAGTCATTGTCCTTTACTCCTCCTCCTTCTACTTCATAGGTTGAGTATGCCAACTAGTTCCAGTTGTTCCGGTCATAGACTGGACTCCTCCTAATTTTAGAGTCCTTCTAAATCCGTCGAAGAAAGCATCTTTCGTGGTCTCTGCCAAAGTCTTGCACAACTTTTGCCTACAAAACGGCATCCCAGAGGAAGACGTGCGGCTCCTGGTGTAACAGCCCGCAAATCCATACCCCTTGAGACAACACTATTCTACTTAAATCAACTCAAGTTGCACAGAAATACGAACCATTTGGTTTAAAGAAGAAGAGGTAGAAGAAGGAAATAGAAAACAACAACAGAATCTAACCATCGCAGTGGGATAAAATATAATAGATAATAATGCTCTTTACATAAAAACAAAACTATATATGTTTATTCATACATCATCAGAGTACATCAATCACAACTCAACATCAATAACATACAACTGGAAACACAACTACTCAACATAGCGGAATATATATATAAAGCAAGTACGTGAGTACGTATCACCATCAGCTCGTCTCCTGAGCTCCACAACATCATATCCTGTATCGTATAATACTCGGTCTGACCCGAGCATTACAGTTAAATAACACTCGAGTCAGTCTGGATTACCAGCGTGAGAAAATCACACCCAATTGATTATTAAAGTTTCAAAAATCCTTTGAAAACAAACGCATCTCGCAAGACCACGCCACAAATAAACATGTCGGGTTTTTACCTTACGATAGCTAAAACAATTTTTATAGAAATCCTCTGATATTATAGTAGTGTCTATAGAAAGTAAATAGAATCTAGCTGAAATGCTTGCATTTCACGTTTCAGCAATAGTTGGGGACAATCAAAACCGTACGGGCACGTATGGAAAATGGATTCCAACTAATGGCTAGGCACTGGGGTACCACCTGTCACAGTACCTGGTCTAGATCAGCGTACCGAGGAGCCACCCTAACTCCCCTGCAACACAAGACTGGAATCATCCCTTACTGGACAGTTCCGAGCAAGATCACCCCGCGGTTGGGATCAGCAACCGCCCACTAAGCCGAAATAAAGGGACATCTAGACAGGGATGACCTCACCCTCCAGTGGGGGCTACCCACGAAGCCTTGCTGCATATCCCCTGATTTTCAGCCATTCCCATTTGATAAGGCTTGAGGCTAAGCGTTACCTTTTTAGAATATATCCCTTAGAATGCCCATCGTCCACCTGACGATGTTTTCGCAAGCATTCATCCATACAAGTCCGTCCCCGGTTCGAACGGAACCGAAGGCACTATTCCTACTACATCCATTTTGGAAATATCCTCAGGATTAGTAGCGACTAGCCCTTGCACTTCACTGCTCCATCTTCGGATCCAAAATCGTTTACACGAAACGTACAAACTGGATCGAAGTGGTTTTCGAGAAATTAATCTCGATCCCGGTCTCTTCGAAACGATCGGCGCATTTTGCCAATATTGATAATCGGTTATTTAACTACCAATTAATATTCACAATCAACCATTAACCAATAAATAATTTTCCCGAATTATTTATTAAGACCAAAAATATCTTCACAAGATATATTTTAACTTTCAAAACCCATTTTGAAAACAGTTTCAAATGTTTTCCTTTCTCAGAATAAATTTCCCAAATTTTTAACAAGAAGAAGAGGCCTTGATAAAAAAAATGACGAGTGATGGAGTATACAGGAAGATGAGGGCAGCGTGCTAGGAAAGGAATTGAAAATAGCGTATATAAGGACCCTGATAAATGAAATTAAATTACCTTAAATTGTTATCAATTAAATTTTTAGCGCACTTATATATCGTACACTCACACACTAACTCCAAAAACTACGAAAATTGAAATCCGATAATAATTCAATATTACGGATCCAATGGTACTGGTTTTGTCGAATTCCGAGACTGTGCCTCGAAAGGCTATTTTTAAATTCAATTTAAACGATATATTTTTAAAACTAACCAAACAACTGTTAATTTCAATTTTACAACTTTTATTATTTTCAGTGCTATCAACATAAATTCTATAAGCCTTAAAATTATTTTTAACAGACTTTATAACTCTAGATTCAACAGTTTTCTCAACTTCACTTATTAAATTCAATAATTAAATTATCAAATAAACTGTGATATTCGTAATTCAAATTAAAATTATTCTATTGAATATTTAAAATCAATTAAATATTCCAATTTTAAATGCTCAAAAATTCCGGGTCGTCACACCTGGAGAAGGATGAGATCACTCTTATGCCGCCTCTAGGATATACCGCTTATCATCGGTATATATGCTTGAACGGAGTCGTGCCCCTTTTAAAAATTTCTTGAGAGAGATCTTCTCGAACTTATAAATTGCTCAGTTTTAGATTCACCCCAACGGCTATGCCATCTTAACTTTTTTGCACGTCCTTTTCATGTGAAAATTCAACCGTGCTTCGACTTTCGACGAGTTGAGACACTTTCTTTCATTCAAAAGAAGATATGAGTGTCCTTCCTTGGTCGTGATCGAGGCACAGAGGAATCGTAAAATTGTATTGTGACTACAGAGCAACTTGTCCCAATTCAAGACCGAGTACTTCTTTGTCAAATGTCCTAAAGGGTTCAACGGTCTTTGGACAATGGGGGTATGTTCCCATTTTTACTAATTGAATTCCAATGTATTACAATGGAGTTTCTAACAAGTCAAATAATTCTTACAGTTATTCCGATGTCGAACAGGGACTTGTCTCTCGATGGAACTTTCCAAGCCCTGAAAGCTATCGATGCTGAGGAGAGATATGTTAAAGTCTTGTTGACTGATGAAAACTTGCTTCGATACGGACTGTTGCATCCATGGAGGTCTGTATTTCCAGTTGAGATCCCATCCCCTTCTCGATCCAAAGTATGCACACGATCCACCTCCTCATCTTACGGTTCCGATGAAGGCGCTTTTCAAGGACGGGAAGGCCCATCCGGCGAGTCGGTTGAGGAGACGAGTGTGGAAAAGGAAGTTGTCGCGATCGGAGTCATTTTCCTTGTCAGAATGCCTCTGAATTCAGAAAAACGAGGAAGGGGAGTTTAATCAAAGGGAAGGTAAGGCCGCGATGGAGCTAGAAAAAGAGGAGGGGGTGATTAGGAGTAGTAGCGACGAGGCCACTTCTAGCGATGATTTCTTTGCAAAATCCGATGATGGGGATTCTGAATCATGCGACGAGAATCTGGGGATGAGTCCCGTTATTCCAAGCTTACCTCCTCCAAACACAAGTGTTAAAGATGATTCCCCAGAAATTAGACTACATCAGGATTCTCGGAGTAAAGATGTCGGTGTGGACTTTGGAGATTTGAGCGATGTTTACGTCGATATCGAAACACTCATGAGGGAAGATTTTAAATTTGAGGAGGTGCTTCCTGGTTCGGTCCATGTTGCACCCAAAGTTAGTCCAATTCCTACCACCTTGCCTGTCCAATCCAGTTTGTGACGTCATTTTAGGCTCTCCTCGCAAACACATCGCACGTTTCACTAGGTTACACTCACTTGTATACGTACTTTTCATGTCTATTTTCTGTGTCTAAGGCCTTTTATTTATTCTTCGTGTTAGGTATGACGGGAGGAGGCGACCTCTATGATGATCTTGAAGAATTTACCGACTCTCAGTGTAGGTCGAAGCGATCTTCTAACCGTCACCAACCTTGCAAGATGGAGGAAGATTACCGAAGAAGAAAAGATTTAGAAGCTGAAGTTCGTCGTCGAAACGAGAGGGAGCAGAGCCGAATATATAAAGGTGATGGATGACATCCCTTTAAAGTGCCAATTTAGAAGCTGTTCTAATGAGGAATGAAGTCCATCCAGTAATGTTTGTCGTTGAGGAGTCGACGGCTGATATCTCAGTCGTGGAAGGGAAGGAGATGGAGAAATGGGCATTTAATACTTTACAACTAGCTATGCGAGAGAATGTTATCTCAAAAATTAGCAGTGAGACCACTATTAGGGGCATTTGGACCATGCTAGAAAATCTCTACTTGAAGAAATCTTCGACTAACCATCTGATATTACTAAAGACATTTTTCACCATGTGGATGAGAGAGGGTATTTTAGTGAAGGAACATCTTAATTTCTTTGATGATCTCATAATGAAGATGAAGACTGTTGACATGAAAATGGATGAGGAGCAAATGGCAATGATTCTTTTGTATTCTCTTCCGGAGCGTTACACAAATTTCGCTAACAGACTTATTTTCGCTAGAGACATGTTAACAGTGGAAGATGTGAAGGCAGGCCTTTATTTAAGGGGTTGAGAGATCAGATGAAGGGGATAAGTGAAAGAAGTAGAGATGGAAGTAGTAGTCACAACTTGTTTGTTGAAAGAGGTGGAGAAGATAAGTAGTATTGGCACTCTAGAGGGCTTTCCAAGTCCAGAAATCCCGCTAATGGCAGGAGAGGAAAGTCTAAGGATGGGAAATTCTTTTTCTACAAGAAACCTGATCATTAAAAATGGGATTGTCCATCTTTGAAGAAGAAGGAAGAAGACGGATCTTCATCATTTGCAGTGGAGAATTTTGTATCTGACAATGTGTTGTTTGCAGTAGTGTCGGATGTCTCAGACCATTGGGTGCTGGACTCAGGAGCTTCTTTTTATATGACGCCTAATAAGAATTGCTTCAATTCTCTTGTTGGACGAGACAGAAGCTCCATTCTTATAGGTAATGATGCTAGCTGTAGAGAAGTAGGTGAAGATACAGTGAGGATCAGAATGTTTGACGGAGTGATACGCACTTTAACAGGTATTCGGTATGTTCCAAGTCTTCGAAAGTCCTTAATTTCTTTAGGACAATTGGCATCTTTGGGATGTAAGGTAACTATCGAGACGGATAGTTTGAAGGTTCTGATAAGTGCACTAGTTCTTATGAAAGGAGATGTGTTCCAAAATCTATATTTGCTGAAAGGAACCACGGTTCTTGGAGAGTCGTGTGTTGGAGTAGACAGTTCTTGTGCATTGGATGCCATAAGGCTTTGGCATCTCAGGTTGGGTCATATTTCAGAGAACGGCTCAGAGTTGCTTCAAAGATGAAAGATGATCAAAGGAGAAAGCTTCAACTAGATGGACTTTTTCCAGGAGTGTGTGTTAGGCAAGCAAGCTAAAGCGTCTTTGGAGTTGGACTCCATAAGTCGAGGTCAGTACTTGATTTCATGCATATAGATGTTTGTGGACTGGTTGCGACTCCTTCTCATGGAGAAGCAAAGTATTTTATCTCTTTCATTGATGACTTTTCTCTAAAAGTACGGATGTATGTGATAAAGGCCAAATCAGAGAGTTTTGAGAAGTTCAAAGACTGGAAAGTGCTTGTTAAGAACCAATCTGGTTCTAGTTTAAAGGTGCTGAGATATGATAATAACGATGAATTTGTCTTTACGGAGTTCCTCGACTTGTAGATAGCATGGCAATCAGAGACATTTCACAACTCCTGGCGATCCGTAATCCAATAGGGTTGCAGAAAGGATGAACATGACTCTACTAGAGAAGGCTTGTTGCTTGAGATTAACAGCGGGCTTGTCTATAGGCTTTTGGGCTGAGGCATTATCAACCGTGGTGCATATCCTAAATCAAATTCCATGTTCAGCCATATGTAGGAAGATTCCAAAGGATAAGTGGAGAGGTAAAGCAGTGTATCTTGGATAATTCCGAATTTTTGGTTGTCTTGTGTATGTTCATCATACAGGTGATCACCAGTTGGAGGCTAGAGCATACAAAGGCATACTAATGGGATACACCGATGGTATCAAAGGGTATTGAATTTGGAACCTTGTTGATCGGAAGATTGTTCATTCCAGACATGTTACTTTTGATGAGTCTGCTATGTTCAATCCTAAGGAGAAGCTACCTACCATATCAAAAGATTCTGATAGGCCTAAGGAGATGGAAGAAGTTCTCATATTCCAGCCAAATAGTAGAGCTATTGTTGATATTGTTGAGGAAAACACAGTTGATGAAACATCACAGGATAGTCCACAGGTACCTTCTAGTAGTGCTGGTGATGTGCATGAATCTAGAGGAAGTTCAGTTCAAGATGGAGCCGAAAGAAGTTTTGCAAAGCAGTACCTGCCAAGGTTAGTCGTAGGACAATTAGGCTACCCGAAAGGTATGGTGATTAGCTGTTTGCAAACCTTAGCCCTGGTGATCCGTTTGACTATGCCCTATATGTTGTTCTTGAGGAGCCTCTTGATGTTGATGAAGCTTAGAAGTCATGTGATAGTACGAAGGGGATGTGTGCTATGGAAGAGGAGTTAGAGTCGTTGAAGAAGAACAAGACTTGGGATTTGATACGACCTCCTCAAGAAAACCAAGCCATAGGTTGCAAGTGGGTGTTCAAGGTGAAGTATGATAGAAGATACAAGGTAGACTAGTTGCTAAAGGGTTTTCACAAATAAAAGGACTGGAGTACGATGAGATATTCTCTCCAGTAGTGAGGCATACATCCATCCGCATTTTGCTCGCTATCGTCGCAGCTCATGACTTGGAGCTGGAGCAACTGGACGTGAAAACCACTTTCCTGCATAGAGACTTGGATAAGACCATCTACATGAAGTAACCAGAAGGATTTGTTATAGATGGAAAAGAAAATTGGGTTTGCAAATTGATGAAGTCTTTGTATGGACTTAAGAAGACGCCTAGAAAATGGTACAAGAGGTTTGACTCTTTTATGCTTTCACTTGGTTTTGATCGTAGCGTCAAAGAAGCTTGTGTGTACTTCAAGCATTTAAAGAATGGTAGATGGGTATACCTACTTCTGTACGTGGATGATATGTTGACTTCTTTAAGGATAAGGATGAAATCGATAGTTTAAAGCGAAAGATAAAAGCGGAATTCGAAATAAAAGACCTTGCAGAAGCAGAGAAAATTTTGAGTATGGAAATCGAAAAGGATAGAAAGCTAAGACTTTTGAGCCTCACTCAAAAGGAGTATATTCGATGCTTGCTCGGTTTAGCATGGAAGGGGCAAAGGCAATTAGCACAACCATGCCTTTGCACATATAGCTTTATAGAAAAGGCTTTTCAATCTCGAAAAAGGACAAGGCTTATATGATGAAGGTCGCATATGCAAGTGCAGTTGGTAGCTTGATGTATGCCATGGTCTACACTCGGCCTGACATTGCACGGGCGGTTGGATTAGTGAGTAGATGCATGGTGAATCCAGGAAAGACGCATTAGGAAGATGTGAAGTGTATCTTTAGATACCTTAGAGTAACTCAAAACAATGGACTTGTCTTTAGCGGTAGAGGAAGAGATTTCGGCTTGGTTGGATTTTGTGATTCCGACTATGCCGGTGATAGAGATTGAAGGAGCTCAACCTCTGGATATGTGTTCACCCATGGTGGGACGACAATCAGTTGGAGAGGGAGGTTGTAAACGATTGTGGCTTTGTCTATTAAAGAGGCAGAGCTCAGAGCTGCGGTTGAAGCGGCTAACGAAGCGCTTTATTTGAGGTGACTATTGTGTGATTTGGGCTTCGTATATGAAGACATGGATATGTACTATTACAGTCAGAGTGTAATTCACTTAGCTGAAAATTTGGCATTCAGCTCGAGGACGAAGCATATTGAGGTGAGAGAGCCGTTCCTTGTCTCGATGAGTGAAGAGAAGCTAGTTCATCTTTAGAAAGTTCACACAAAGAAGAAGAATGCAACAGACATGTCTACCAAGCTATTACCTATTGCTAAGTTCGAGCATTGCTCGGACTTGATTCGCTTAATTAAGTGCAAGGTGCCATGGGGTGGCATGAGGGGAGAGTTGAGACGGTTTATGGTGACGCTTGTTTTCATGGTGGAGATTTATAGGTTCTACACGGATTGGATACTTCGAACACTTTGTTGAGGAGCGGTGGCCTTGCACGGAGTTCGTTGATAGAGTGTAATAGGTGATGGCATTGCCGAAGCTCATTGGATAAGTATTAATTGCTTGGAGCATAATGGTGTAGATGGAGTTGGATGCCTTGATGGAATTTGGTATCAAGGCGGAGATTGATGAATTTGATACCTGAAATTCCAACTCGAAGGAAGAGGCAGAGGTGGAAGTCACGGTGTTGGAAACCCTAGCTAAAGCAGCATTGAAGGGGACCGTACCAAAGTTACCAAACTGTGGCTCGGTGTTGAGGCCAAGATGGCCGAAAGAGTAATCTCGTTCAGTGGAGGAGCAGTTTCATTCGATGATTGGGCTTCGTGATGATTTCGTTCGATGAAGTGAAGCTAGGGCTTCGTTCGGTAACGGAGGCCTAAAGACAAAGTCTTGGAGCGGTGGAAAATAATGTCGGACGAAATATTTCATTCAGCAGCATGCTAGCCCAATTATTTCATTCGAAAGCAGTATGCGGAACCAAATGATCTATGTGTTTGTCAAACCATTTGATCGAACCAAAGTGATGCGCCGAACCAAATGGATGCTGAACCAAACCACATGGCTGCTTTTAGCAGCTACCTCTCCTTATTTGTCCACTCTATAAATAGTGGAGCTTTTTAGAGAACAATGGTAGCCATCCTAGAAGCTGAAACTCTGCAGAATCTTATGTGTATTGTTAATTCTTCTTATGTATAGCCTCCAAAAGTTAATCAATCTTGTAACTCTGATCTTTCAGTGATTAATAAAATCTCCTCTCCCCAAGTGGACGTACACTGCCTTGTGGTAATGGAACCACTATAAATACTGGTGATATTTATTTTTCTACACTGCATAGATCCGTGACTATCTGTTTTAGTGTTTATCTCTGTTTGTTTCATCTCACTACAATCATGATCTAATTGTTTCCCACTGCGTTGGGTTTTTTATTCTCTCAGATTGATCATCTGAAGGTATTTTCCTCAACAAATATATTGCTAAATGGTGTGCCTTTCAAATACATTAATAACTAGTGTTATATACAAGGCTATAACCAATGTGTCATCGATAGATATGCTGCTGAAACATCGGGGACAACAAGCCACAAATTTATCCACAAATTTCAGGTAATAAAGAGTAAACTATGGAATCGATTAAGAGCTAAGGAAAAATTCTATATGTAAACTGCAGGAAGAATTCAATGAGACCTTTCATCAAAGTGATCAAAATCCAGATAATGATGCTCTTTTAGAAACCATGTTTCTTAAAAGTTTGGAGTTAAATGATCAAGTTCAACAATAGCAGCGGTTTTTTAAACAGCAAAGCAAGGTATTATGGCTACAACAATGAGATTTTAACTGAAAATTTTCCTATGCTAAAATGCCCATGCGATGACATCGCAATAAAATTTAAGCTTTGCTAAATACACATGGAAACTATGTTTGTGACAATACTGCTATTAAAGAGCAAGCTCTTTCTTTTTATCAATGTTTATTCAGTGGTGAAGGTAATTTATTCTATCCACAAATTCAACCTAGAATGCAAATAAATGACAAAGGAAAGGGATGATTAGCTGCACCAATATCCGTTGATGAAGTTAAAGCACCCCTCTTTTCAATTGAGGATTCAAGAAGCTCGAGACATGATGGTTTCACTTCTAAATTCTGTAAATTCCATTGGACATTCCTGCAAAAAGGCATAATGGAAGCTGTGTCAAAGATTTTTCATACAAGGAAGTTGCCAAAGGGATTAAATCATAATTGCATTACTCTAATCCTAAAAAAGGATAAGCCCCAAACAGTTTCTGATTATAAGCCTATTTCCTGGGCTAACGTTTTGTATAAATTTGTTGCTAAAGTTTTGTGCCATCGAATTAAGGATTTTCTGCCGTTTTAATTGCAAAAAAGCAATCTTCTTTCTTTCCCGGAAGAAGCATGGAGGATATGTTCTATTAGCACACGAGCTAGTAGGAGACTCCTCTAAGAAAGGTAAAGGTAAGATAGGTATCAAAATCGACTTACAAAAGACTTATGAAATGCTTAATTAGGAATTTGTTTGTCAAATGCTACATATTATGGGTTTTCCTACATCGATCATCGAGCTTATATATGAATGTTATTGCTACTATTACCTTTTCAATTATGGTGGATGTTAGACTTGAAGTTTTATAACTTCTACGTCAAGGTGACCCTCTATTGCCCTATTTATTTTGTGCGGCAATGGAGTTTTTTCTATTTCAATGGTGGAAGGTGAATTAGATGGTCAGTTACAACCTACGTCCTCTATTAAGCTTCAAATAACTAACTTATTGTATGCGGATGACGTTATGATATTTTTGTCAACCATAATAGATAATGCAATATACACGGACTAAGTTTTTAATATTTTAGAAGACACTATAAGTTTGAAAATAAGTCAAACGAAGCACAAATCTTTTTTAGTAGAGGATAAGATAAAAAGCAGGAAATATGTCACATATTAAGTATTAATGAACATGCATTACTTGTAAAGTACATCAGAGTCCCTTTGACCTCTACATCCATATTTCTCACTATTCACCCATGCTAAGCAAGATAAGCAATAAATTAGAAGGATGGGACAACCAATTGTAACAACGGCGAGAAGAGCAGAATTAATTCAAAGCACAATTACCCCCATCGTAATGCATTGGTTACTTATTTATCTTCTACCATTATCAGTTCTTAAAAAGGTTGATTAGATGTGTGCAGACTTTTTTGGAGCGAGAAGCTACATAGTATATCATGGGATACTCTATGTAAACCTAAATTGGAAGGCGGTGCTGGCTTACACAAATTTTATGACTTAGACACCACAGCTAGAATTAAACTACTATGTAACCTTCTCACCAAGGATTGTTTATGGAGTAAGCGGTTGAAGGCTAAATATGTTACAAAAGTGAACTTTTCGTTGATGCCTATTAACAATCATCAATCGGGCACTATGAATGCTATTCTATTTCAGTGTGACATATCTTGTAGGATTATGAACAAAGTAGTGGTGAATGGGAAGAAACCTCTTTGTGGTTTGATCCTTGGATCAACCACAAGTCACTGGAGGACCTAATTGGGTGGAGCACAGTGTACCTATATGGGAGCACTCATTATACAGTCAGTAGTATAATCAGGGATAATAAGTTGCAGCCACAACTACTAGCAGAGACTAGATAGGTAGCCTCAGTCATTAATCAAGTCAAGCTATCTACTGCTCAAGCAGCAGAGCATTGGTAGATACTATAGAGTAATAAATTCAAGTTCTCAAAGGTGTAGAGTAGTATTCGACAACATTCAGAAATAAACACAGACTTTAAATTGATTTGGCATAAGACTATTGCTCGTAAGTTCGCATATACAGTATATACAGCCTATTTGGAAAGGCGACAACGTTAGAATGTCTATCTAAATGGAGTTTGGACTTAGTTGTACCGTGTGAGCTATGCAAAGATTAGAATGAAAACCATAATCATTTATTCTCTACTTGTGAGTATAGTACTTACC
Organism: Allium cepa; assembly: GCA_030765085.1. Lineage (NCBI taxonomy): Eukaryota > Viridiplantae > Streptophyta > Magnoliopsida > Asparagales > Amaryllidaceae > Allium > Allium cepa. The sequence continues at coordinate 307,380,271 of CM060944.1, read as the reverse complement.
TATGGAAGTGCTTGATGGAAAAGCTCGATCTATACCCAGAATCCAACTGCACCCTATAGCAAAGAAAGCTGGCTTAGTCAACCAATTTACAACATCATCCATCTTGCAAGATCTGAAATTTCACTGGGACCGTGACGTTGGTCCATTAATTATGGCTGGAGAGGAATTAAGGACGAATAGAGATGAAGACGTGCTCTGTGAACTTGAGATTTAAGCTTATTAAAATCGATGTTCGCCTACAATTTCACAAATGCCATAAATGTTATCCGGGTTTTTAACCTAGCAGGATCCAAGAGAAGAGGGAACAACTTGATGGAGTCAGAATGGCTCAGAACTCGACCAAAAGGACTAAAGCAATGAGCCAAAGAGAGCTAAGAAAAAGGACGAGGAAATCCACTTAGGCCATGGATCGCTAGCGATCCATAAGGAAAGCACAGGGTTCAACCAGTTTTCTTGCACCATGATCTAATCCATATTACAAAGGTAGTGATTGAGTTTGACGAGATTCCAAGTTAGTTAAATCAAGAGACAAGCATCTGTCTAGCTCAATCAGCAACTAAATACAACAAGCAAGTAAATCATCATCAAAACAGAGTGATGTGCAACAAGACTACATGAACAACATCAACACAAGACGACAAAGACAATCCAGTGACCAAAGTCCAAAGAAAAGCTAAGTGTATGGATTGCAAGTAATCCATATACAATCGATCACCAACGATCCATACATCACTCCAGGGTCACTACACTCCATGAAAAAACAAGGAAGGGATTAATGCTAAGGGGTTGGCTCACATTCGAGCCAGATACTATGGATCGCTAGCGATCCAAGCTTTTAGCTCAGGCCGTGAGGCAAATTTCAGTGGTTCCTTCCTGAGTTAATCTATAAGTAGTTGCCAAACAGGCCTAGCCCAGTAGCTCTCTGATCTTTATAAATACCGTCCTACCTGCAACATAAACGGGATCCCCTTGACTAGCGGCTAAAACTCTGCTGCAAGCTTTCTTCGCTCTTCAGCTCCCTCACAAAAATCTCCAACGTGGTTCACTATGATTCTCCAATGAATTCCAACCTTGGAGATTCAATCTAGTTAAGGATTATCAAGAACTTTGCAATCAAGCACTTCTTGTAATAACAATGAATCTATAATAGAAATTATAAAGTGGACATAAGCTTCTTTAACAACCGAACCACTATAAAAATCTTCTTGTCTTCTTTCTCTTACTTCTTTTTTCTATATCTATTACCTATATAATTACTCTATGAGAACATGGTTGGTGCTTCCATGCTCAAACCAAGGTGTTGATCCATTTTTGGGGTTAACAATAAGCGAGCAACAAGAGAAGAGCAAGATGTCTTGAGACATTGGGGTATTGAGCTAGATGACCCTAGGTAACTGTGGTGCTTGCTTCAAAGGTTTGATGTTTGTTTCTGGGCCAGTTCGGGTAGTTTTTGGTCTAGTAGATGGGGTGTTCGCAACTATGGGGTCATTATATTTTCGTTTATTTTGTATGTATATTGGTGTGGTGATCTATTACTGTACATGAGTTGTATTATAGAGGGAGTCATACTCTTTTTTTACTACTATGATAAGGTTGTTTAAGGAGGCGGACTCTCTATTTGGTTCTTATAGATTTTTAATAAAGAACCCATTTTAAAAAAGAAACATGTTTGGAATATACATATAGCCAAAGCCTATAAGTACATCTTGAAACAACAAGATCTGATCCTCGAACTGATTTTCAATCAAAAAGAGTGTTAATCCCTAAATCGTTAATCGCCAGCCATCAAATAGCACTTGATTTGATTTGAACTTTAAAAATTTGAGGGATGGAGGGGAAGAGTTTGGCTAGAAGTAAAGGTTAAATTGAGGCTCCAAAAAGTATGAGATAGATGAGGTAGAGATGTTTATATAGAAGAAGAAAAGGAAAACTGTAACAACCCACTATTTTCCACTATTCAAATCGACAATAATCCACACATGCCAGACTTGAATAGTACAAAATAACAGATTGTAAAAAAATTTGGAGCAAATAAAAATCAAATCACAGAATCACAGACACAGAACATCGGAATATCTCGCAGCGGAAATTAAATATCATAATAGTTCATGAAGCTACTATCACAAAGTCTCAAAACCAAATACAAAATACATAATATCTGACTGAAAGTAAATACGACATCAAATCCCAAATACAAAGAAGTCCACTAATACAAAGCTGACAATAGAACAACAGAACTGAAATATAGATAACTATATAAGCTGATAAATCTCCAGCGATTCCAGACCTCCAGAGAGTGGGAATCCAAATCTGTGAATAAACTCAGGCTGACCAGAGCATAAATAAAAAGAAAACACTCGAGTCAGGACATACATACTTATCTAGTGTAAACCAACTAAAGTGAACTGTAGTAAAGGTACAACTAACTTAGAAGATGCCTGGGACCGCCCATCCTCTAAGGATCCGTTAAAATATTTACTATATAGTATATTGCGCTATTATAATAATGTCTAACAGTAAAATAAACATACTTTTAAATAGCGTTAAGGCTTTACATTTTCCACCTTAACACAATTAATGCCAATAGTCTATACAGTACCTGCATATCTTCTGATCGGGAGACTATGAGAAGATACTGCATAGGTACGACACAATTAGAAACTCGTAGTAAAAGCTCGGTATGGTAGGTGACACGGCACACAAGGCAATGCCAGGGTAGATATATCAATTACGCACACGGGCTGGTGGTAATTGAAGGGATAGAATAATTAAATGATAAAGGAAAGAGAAAGAAGGAAAGACTTACATTGATCGCAGCAATCTTGGCTGGATCAAAAGAAACTCCATTACCAGAAACAATATGTCCAAGAAACTGGACTTCATCCTTCCAGAAATGGCATTTAGAAAATTTAGCCTTCAATTGATGGCTTCTAAGAATCTCTAGAACAGATTTCAATGTGACTCATGCTCTGCCTTGGTCTTAGAAAAGATAAGGATATCATCAATAAAGACTAGAACAAATTTATTAAGAACATCTCGAAAAACACGATTCATCAAATCAACAAAGAAAGCAGGAGCATTAGTCAAACCAAAAGGCATGACTAACCATTCGAAAAAACCATTCTCTGTACGGAAAGCAGTCTTAGGAATACTTTCCTCAGCGACTCTGAGCTGATGAAAACCTGTTGCAAGATCAAGCTAAGAGAAACAAGTAGCACCATAAAGCTGATCAAACATGTCATTGATGCGAGGCATTGGATATCTGTTTTTCATAGTGAGCTTGTTTAGCTCCCTATAGTCAACACACATCCTAAGAGAACCATCTGACTTGGTGACAAAAACCACCGCTGCTCCCCATTCGGAATGACTGGGTCTGATTAGACCTTTGGATAATAAGTCCTTAATTTGTTTTGCTAACTCAACCTTCTCACGAGGTGCCATTCTTCTAGGAGGAAGCACAACTGGTCGAGCTCCAGGAATAAGGTCAATGCGGAAATCTATCTCTCGCTTAGGAGGCAAAGTAGTGACTTCACCAAAAACATCTGGAAAGAGTTTGACCACAGGGGTCGAATGAAGGTCACCAGAAGCAGAATCCATAGAATAAATAAAACTGCCAGCAAAATCCTGAGGCATGCGGCACTGAATAACAAAGGAATTACCCAGATTATCCTCAAGATAAACGGACCGGGCTTTACAAGAGATGTGAGCATTATGCCTACCAAGCCAATCGCTACCTAGCAACAAATCAAAAGCATCGAAGCCCAAAACATAGAAATCACCACTGAAACAATGATCTGAATAAAGAAGCTTCACTTGTTTACAAATCCTATTAAGGTTTGCAGGACCCCCAATTGGATTTGAAATAATAAGGGTTCGGAAACATACTCAGGAGAAAGGAGATGCTCAAACTTATCACACAAATCAACAGATATAAAACTGTGGGATGCACCAGTATCAAACAGAACACGAACTGGATGCTGAAACAAAGAAAAGGAACCTTGGAGCGTACCTTGGTCATCACTAGGAGCTGAAGGAGCAGGTGCTGGAGAAGAGGCAGAGATGACAGCAAATATACCAGAAGGCTTACCCCTCTGTTGGGTAGGGCAATCCTTCCTAAAATGGCCAGGCTGGAGACAGATGTGGCAAAGCTCACGCCTAGCTGGCTGAGCAGGTGGAGGAATGGCAGCACCAGCACTAGTAGGACAACTATTCGCATAGTGCCCTTTCTGGTCACACTTGAAGCAGATGATGGAGGAAAGGTCAACTGGTTGCCTCTGAGATGGAGCAGATGCTGAAGATCCCAAACCCGGATTTTTGAGCCAATTCTTCTTCTGTTGCTGGAAACTAAGCTTCCTCTTCTTAGAATTTGCAGAAGAAGTCTGAGATGTTGGAGCACCAACTGAAGCAGGACCCTTAGAAGTAGGGTTCTCATAACGAAGAGCCATATCCATAAGCTGGGTAAAGGTGGCATGAACATGAGAAATGAGACGACTGTAGTACTCGGGACGAGCACCAGTAATAAACTTCTCGTTCTTCTTTAGAGGAGTGTCTATGAGACCAGGTCCGAACTTAGAAAGTTCGTTAAACTTCCTCTCGTACTCTGAAAAAGATATGCTTCCCTGCTTGAGGTCCATGAACTCTCTATAAAGCTCGGATTTCCCCGCCTCTGGCATCCACTTAGCAATGAAAGCTTCCCTTAGAAGAATGATAGATAAGCATAGACAAGGCACGAAAAGATACAAAACAGAATTCAAAGAGACACAAGAAGATACCTGAACTGTTCCCAAGTAAGATCGGCCTTAATGGTGTTAGCCGTAACCGACTCCCACCAATCTTGAGCAGCCTCTTGCAACTGCCATGCGGCTAACTAACGCTTCTGGGCATCAGTAATATCAAGACCAGTAAATATCCTCTCGATACTCCTCATCCATTGCTGAGACTCAATGATAGATTCGGAACCAGTGAACTTGGTTCCTCCAAGTTGAGTAAATTCTTTGCAAAGAACAGTGAAACGGACAGGAGCTGGGGCTGGAACTGGGACAGCACCACGACCCTGACCTCTAGCATTCCTATGATTCATCCTGAAAATTCCAGAATGAATATTAGGACATAGGTGGAGATAAGATAAAGATAAGATAAGACAAAATAAATTCACTTGGATGAACATTCTAATTACATAATTTCTAACAAGGTAGATACGAAAGGAAAGGAGTTAGAAAATTTGCTTCTAAAACAAGAAAAAGTTTATATCAAAATAATCTTTGAAAAACCTTTTAAAAATCATTTAAAAATCATTTTGTACTTTGAAAATATGTTCTCTCACAAAGAAATGATTTTGAAGTTGATTTCACTCATTCTAGGATATTTCTACCCTATCTCTAATGAGTTTTTGCTCCGCAGGCTAAGGTTTGCCTAAAACCAAAGCTCTGATACCAACTATAACGACCCACTATTTTCCACTATTCAAATCGACAATAATCCACACATGCCAGACTTGAATAGTATAAAATAACAGATTGTAAAAAATTTTGGAGCAAATAAAAATCAAATCACAGACACAGAACATCAGAATATCTCACAGCGGAAATTAAATACCATAGTAGTTCATGAAGCTACTATCACAAAGTCTCAAAACAAAATACAAAATACATAATATCTGACTGAAAGTAAATACGACATCAAATCCCAAATACAAAGAAGTCCACTAATACAAAGCTGACAACAGAACAACAGAACTGAAATATAGATAACTATATAAGCTGATAAATCTCCAGCGATTCCAGACCTCCAGAGAGTGGGAATCCAAATCTGTGAATAAACTCAGGCTGACCCGAGCATAAATAAAAAGCAAACACTCGAGTCAGGACATACATACTTATCCAGTGTAAACCAACTCAAGTGAACTGTAGTAAAGGTACAAATAACTTAGAAGATGCTTGGGACCGCCCATCCTCTAAGGATCCGTTAAAATATTTACTATATAGTATATTGCGCTATTATAATAATGTCTAACAGTAAAATAAACATACTTTTAAATAGCGTTAAGGCTTTACATTTTCCACCTTAACACAATTAATGCCAATAGTCTATACAGTACCTGCATATCTCCTGATCGGGAGACTATGTGAAGATACTGCATTGGTACGACACAAATAAAACCTCATAGTAAAGGCTCGGTATGGTAGGTGACACGGCACACAAGGCAATACCAGGGTAGATATACCAATTACGCACACGGGCTGGCGGTAACGCAGCAGCCACATACGCCCACCTCGGAACACATTCCCAAAATCGGAGGGTGGCCACCAAACAATCACAAGTAATAGAATGGTATCAAAGAAATGCGTCCGATAAGAGGTGCTACCTCAGCTGGCCCGAGATCGCTCCTGTTTTAGCCACCTTATGCCAACTCACGGGAGTTGGGTCCACGTAACATACCACAAGAACGTCATCACCATCCTACTTCATTATGGAATCTCCACCGCGTACACGGTTAGTCAAAGTGGTTTTTGGTATCGATAGAGAGTATGTCCATATCTGATCCCGGTCTCTTTGCCAACCAATCGTTATTATAACCCGTGGTTATAACTTTAAAACAATACTTTACTTCAAATGAAAACATCATTTCAAAAACTCAATTCTTTATCCAATAAAGATTTAATCATTCCCAAAAATCATGTCAATATTTCAAAACAACATATCTTTTCAAATTTCCCTTTTTAAATCATTATTAAATTCAAATGCAAATTATCAAACTTAATACCCCTTTAAAGTTCAAAGATAACATTCATTTATTTCAATTTGAACTTCTCTTTAAAATGATTCATTTCCAATTTAATTTATTCATTAAGATCATTTTAAAAGTGGACTTATTGTTCTTTTATTTCAAGTATTCAATTTCCAAAGTTTCAAACCATTCAGAGTTCGTTTACTAAGTCAAAAACCATAATTATAGAAATTTCAGCCTTTTACAGCATTTAGAAAAAAACTGTTATAAGTTATATATGAAAACACTTTTATTCAGCAAAGACAGCACTTAAATCTGCTGTTAAAAACTCAGTTTTTAGTTGAATTATAGTTCAAAACAGAAAAGACAGCATTTCAGAAGTGCTGCGGTAGTTCAGATTTCAAAACAAAGGTTTAAATTGATTTCAGCAAACACAGCAGACCACTACAGCATTTCCAGAGAATGCTATAATAGACCTGAGTCCAATATTAGCCTATAAATTCAATTACAGCAACTACAGCATTTCAGAAATGCTATAATAGCTCTATCTACACTATTTTAGTTCAATTCAGCACTATAGCATTTCTGAATGCTATTAAAAGTTATTTCCAGAATTTAGTGTATTTCCAGCAAATAATAATCTTCATTTAAAATCCTTTAAATATTTCAAAATCATATTTTTAACAATAAAAATGTTCTTTAACATATTATTTATATACAATAAATTTCTTATTATTTAAATCCAATTTATCAACAGATTCTTTTAATAAATTCAAGTGTAAAATTCCAATTCTTCACATTTTTAAATAAACAACTTAACACTTAAATTTATCCATTTTTTTTCAAATAAATTTAATTTCCAATTTTTATTTATATAACTTAATTTATTTAAATAGAATTCCAATTTTCCACTTAAGTTATATTTCAAAAATTCAATGCAACTATTCATTTTTCCCAACATTTTAACTTATAGAAAATTCCAAATTTCTATAATTAATAAATAAAAATCCAATTTAAATCAAATTTTCATATATTTACAATTTAAAAATATTTAAAATTCCAGAAAAACATTTATAAAATAACCACGGATCTGTATATAGTTTTCTAACCTAGGTCAAGTGATACGGATATGTATCATTTCAATCCGTAGTTTAAAATAAAAATCTGGGTTCTATCATTTCAAACCCGCAATCCCAAGTCAAAATAAATAATTTAAAAACCGTTCAGGCCTATCATTTCAGCCCATAATGATTTTTCCTTGTTCTAAAGTCCGTTCGAGTATGTATCATTTCTACCCATAGTGATTTCTAATCTACAGGGAACTTGCAGTGTGATAAGCATATATATAAGAACAGTTTAACAATATACAATAGTAACAGGTGATGTGACATGTAACAGGTGATATGACATATAATTTAACATGTTAACATCATATATATATAAAATCACATGGCAGTTATAACATCATAACTATTTTCTACACGGTCAGTTGTGGTTGTTTTACAACTGCATAAGTATATAATTGTCGTGTGAGATTTACTCACCTCTAATTGCTGAATATTTCCAAACCAAAGGCACAAATAGACAATAAGGCACGATGACACAACTACGGACTTGAGTGGAGGTTGAATCCAAGCTACAACTCTTGTGTACAACCCAACATAAACAAACAAAACAACACAATTCAATATGACTATAACATGCAATAACATTGAAATAAAAGAGAAAAGGATTGCCAAACTTTTGCCTTGCTTCTTCAAACCTTTGTCACGGCCTAGGGTATGTTTTGTTTCAGAGTTGGTAAAGTTTTGGTTCAGGTTTATGGCTAGCATGGGTCGGGTTCATGGCAAAACAAGATGGAGTTTTATACATGAGGCGGTGAATGGTTTTTAGGCAAAAAGTGGAGTTTTTGTTAGGCTAGGTGGCTCGGCCATGGGAAGTTTTCTCAGCCTAAGGTTGCATCATAACTGGACAGAGGTGGAAGGGGTGTGTGGTGGTCAGGTCAGTGGTGGTGGTGGCGGCTATGGTGGTGATTTGGGTGGTGGTTGAAGGGAATGAGGCAACAATGGTCAAAAACATTGTTTTTAGGCATGTAGGTTGCAATTTGAAGGTTTTGGTCACGATCGATGGCTCGGCCATGGTCATGGCTGGTGGAGTAGATGGTGTTGGAGGCATGGAAGAGATGTAGGAGTTTGTGGCTGCGGCTATGGAGAAGAGGCTGATCCAAACTAGAAGAGAAACAAGGCAAAATTTAGAGAAAACAAGGAGAAAAGTAAGAAAAAGAAAGGGAAGCCATTACCAGATCTTATTGAAGCCGTGAGAAACAAACGAAGATGGATTTTTTTTTCACGTGAAAACCTAACGAGATGACGGCTACACTTGGGTTTTACACGGCTAAGGCAATTAATTGAGGAGTTTAAGGAAATGAAGGGTTTGGGCAAATAAAAGGGCTTACGTTACAAAGTGATTTACAATCTTCCATATTCCTTTCCTTCTAAACCTTTATATAACAAAATTTCAGGAGAAAATACTTTACAAACCGAAATCAGTTAGAAATATGAGGTAACCAATAGTATAATTTGAAAAAAAAAAAAAATAATGAAGAAAATGCCTTAAAAATACCAAACAGTGTTCTAAAATTGTGAATAAATCACTGTTAGTCTTGGAAAATTATACATTTCATTATAAAATTATTATGAAGTGGAAACTTGAATTAAATTAATTTATTTATCATTTTCAAAATAAAATAGAAAATTAAATTGGAGAAAAATAGAAAAAGGAATAAAGAAATTGTTTAAAAATAGCAAGCAGGACATAAAAATTACAAGAAAATTACCAATAGCTTTGGAAAATTATGTATTTCATTTTAAAAATATTATAAAACAAAATTTGAAATAAAAATTATTTTTAAAACATTTTCAAGGTGAAATAAATAATTAAATTCATGGAAAATGTCCAAAGAATTAAAGAAATTGCTTAAAAATAGGAAACAGAACCTAAAAATTGCAATAAATTACAATTAATTCTAGAAAAATTTCTACTTCACTATAAAAATAATTTAAAACAAATAAAAATAAATTTCAAAAATATTGGGTTGTTACAAAAACGTTAGGATCTAAATCTACAACATTCCTCATTCTGAGACCCAAAACTAACCACTATGAATGTGGCAGTCATCCATACTTATTAATCCTCGACAACAACATGCGGCTATGTTAATCATATGAACAATCAGAAGCAGATGAATATGCAAAATTTTCAAACACAAATCAGAAATAACTTTTACATTCCATTTCAGAATATGATTTCATATTCATTACATAATCCTATTTAAAAACCCACGTTCAGAGAAAATATAATTAAACAAATTACGCCAAGAACAACATATGAAGATGTGCCCTTGTTTGATCAAAGTCAAATACTTTCCATTATACAACATTTCCATTACATCCAAATAAATAAAACCAAACTACTCAAGGGAAGTAGATGTAACATCCCATATTTGGAGGCCAAAAGCTAAGCACTATAGATGCTGCAGTTATCTATAGTATTTACTTCTGGTGACAAAGTACGGTAATGCTAATGGCATCCATAATATCAGAAGCACTTGAATATGAAAAAAATCACAGATTTCCAAAACAACATTTTACCGATTACATTTCAAAACAATTTCATATCCAAATTACATAATCCCATAATCGTTTTCTAGGTTTTGGATCAATTATAATTTACAATAACACGTCGAGAGAGACATGTAACGATGCTCCCTTGGTTGATCAAAGAAATATAATCATGTCTGACTTAATACACACGTCGGAAATAAATAGATAAAACTGCAACTCCTATATAGCTATCTGTCAGCCATCTGCTCGTCTCCGGAAGCTTTATTCGCTAAAATTACTAAAACCTGAAAACCTCAACCGTTAGCCTACTTAAATAAATTTTGAGCACCAAGAGTTTAAGGGGAAATAAAAACTTTAAGTCAAAAATAAAGTCTGGTTTGAATAATACTATTACATCTCGATAAACTGATATTGAGTGAGACCACGCCACTTAGCGGAACGGGTTTCCCCATACTAATATACTTTTCAATACATATATTTTCCAAATATTTTTCTACAACCAAACTGGTTAATCAAAATGATTATAATAACAATAATAGCAATATCCATTATGCTAAAAACAGGTAATAAATGGACTATCTGTCAGAAATTGAGGCTAACTGCCCGCAAACTGGACTAACTGTCCCTTTGGCTTACTCGGGCCTACCAGATACAATATCAAATGGTCTAAACATCTGTTAGACAAAATCTTCTGGACGATCTGTCCTTAACATACATCTCCAAGAGTAACCTGATCCAAATGGTTATGTAGGCTAACCAATAACATATCTCTGTACACAAATATTCATTTCTATATGTAACCAACATTTTATGTTACCTGTTACTAAGCTCTGCATATTAGAATTCTTGACTAAATTAGCTAGGGGTAGGGTGCGATCCTACATAAGTCCTATCTGGTCTTCTAATCTGAGTCATTTTCATAGGGTTAACTACCATTCATCTTTTTTTTTCCTTTCAAATCCTTTTCAAAATGATTTAACCTTTTAAATCATACTTATACAAGGAAAATACATCTTTTTAAAACCCCTTTCAGAAAATAGTTTTTGTTGATCTTATTTCAGATTAGTCATTTTAGAAAATTTGATTTTATAATTATTTTTGGATTTGATCTTGAATGAATATATTAACTAATCTGACTCCCTACTGATTATCAAAAAGATAAATAGTGATTGAAAAAGTGATGAGTGTTGATATTAATCATATATTATGACTTGAGACATTATATTTAGTAAATTTCTTTAAAAATTTGAACAAGATTTATAATAACTTTTGATGGGTAAAAATTCCATGACCTTTTCTATCTGTATCATATTTCTAACAACCATCATTCATCAAAATCCAATATAGTATGTCAATGTGTGGTATTTTAAACGGGAAATTATTCATTTTTTATTTTATTTTTAGAAATAAAAACATCCAAATTATTCACTCTCATTTAAAAGTCCTCAAGGTTACGCATGCATGAATTACTTAGAATTTTTGATTATGTGATTTCATGCTCATTTAAAAGTCCTCAAGGTTATGCCTGTTTACGCCAAAATTGGTTAAAGACCCCGAATATCGTGACAGCACCAATGTATGAATACAGATCAGTAATATTCTGACACAAATCCCAGATCCAGATAAAGCAGAGAACAACAATTAAGAAATAACAGATAGAAACACGAGATTTATAGTGGTTCGGCTATCTTCGGCCTACGTCAACTTCAAAGGATAATCTTTTATTGATGTTCTTGCTGGTTACAGTGAATTACAGCGGTAATTTTCGATCACAATAATGGAGTTTGAATGCATCGTGATTTCAGCAGAGCCTGGACGTTGCAGAATCAAAATTCCCCTTTCTGTAGGCTTTAGGGTGCTATTTTTAGGTGCTCCATGCAAATATCTCGCTCAAACTTCAGGAAACCCCTTCTGGCACGTGAATGGGCCCGCACAATCGATCCTACGCACTTTCTACTCGATCCGTGATCGATACGAATGAAATTCGTATCGGTCAGGATTTTGTCCAATGGAGTGAAAACTTGCCGTGAACATTCCTTAGCTTGTACGTAAGCTTCTGTGAAAATTTCATTGCATTTGGACTTCTGGGTTGTGAGATATGATCAATACGAATTGGGCTCTTCCGTTGGCTATTCCATTCGACTCGACACATTCGTATCGTTTTGTTCGACTCGATCAGCAGCACTGTGTGCAAGATGACGTGGCATGAAATTCCTGGATCGATCCACTCCTCACACCGAGTTGACCGAGCCTTATTCGTACTCAAGAATGGGGCCTTGTTCATATCGATCATTTTGTCTTGTTCGTATTGATGTTAGCGGTTTGTTCGTATTGGTCGTGTTTTGTGTCGTTCGTATCGATCAACCATGCTACTTCGTCCATGTCGATCGGTTGTTTTGTGTGTGCATTGTATCGCTTCTTTAATCGATACGAAAGGCTTGAAATCTGATCGATACGAAGTGCACTTACAAAGTGGGTGATCGACACGAATTGATCATTAGGGATGGATACGAACCGGAGCTCATTCGCTCGATACGAACTGTTGATTTCGTTCGATACGAATAAGACTTCACTGGAGTGATACGAACACGACGGATACGAGGCGAAGCAACTCTAATCGACTCGAACTCAATGGATTCGAACAACGCTACCATGGATCGATTCGAACATGATCGATTCGAAATCAGACGTTCCTTGATGGATACGAACAACGTGCTTCCCTCAACTGCATCGATCATATCTCGATCATACGAACTCCAATTGACTTGAAATTTGAAACATCGGCTTTTACGGCTTTTCTTGTCATGTCTAGTCAGTTGTAGCTTGATCCGGTGTTGGGAAAAAATCATCGATGTCCATGGTGAACCTGTGATGTATAATCGATATTCGGGATGAGTAATCATTGATTTTCGGTTAACTTCTTGATATCTAGGCCTTGCTAAAAGGTGGGATAGCACTTTGCCTCCCAAAACATGCCTTTTAGCTGAAGGCGTGTTTTGAATAGCTTCAAAGTAAGTGTCGTGAGTCCATGTTTTATCCACAACTATAGTATCACCAATCAAGTTTATGGCAGCTCGAAACCAAATCAATGCCCACTTTCACCTGTTGAAGTCAAGGATTGAGTTCTACAGCCTCTATGGACTATCTATGGTACTTCGGGCCCTTGCCAAGTCCATTCCAGACTTAACGATCAAATAGAAAGATCTGTTGCACTCCGGCGTTGCTTTCTATCCCTTGCACTCCGGCCTTAGCGAGGGCATATAGCGATGTCTTGGTCATTCTAGACCGATAATAGCCTCTCCGAGCTCTTACGGGATCCCATTCTGTCACTCTCCGGTGAAGGGGAAACAGCGTCGAGCGAGCCGATCCTGTCGCTCTTCGATGAAGCGGCAACAACCCTTACACTTCGGTTCAGTGTTTCAGAACATGAAGCGATGTCATGGCCTAAATCCTAGGCCGATCATAGGCACTGTGGGCTCTTATCGAACCCCGATCCAATCACTCTCCGATGAATGGAAAACGACGTTAAGTGAGTCGATCATGTCGCCCTCCAGCCACGCAACTCACTTCTTGCACTCTGGACCCCTCCTCTCCGGGTAGGGTCATAAAGCGATCATTTTCAGGCTGGTTTTCAATATTCATCCTTTAACGCTCCGGTCAAAGGTTTTGTCTTACAAAGTTCAAGTTCATTTATTAAATTCTAATTCCAAATGTTCAATCTCAAACAATAGAAACAATCTAGATATTGCCTCTCCGGGCAGAGCGGTCTATTACCATCTCAGAGCATGCTTAGGGATCTCTCCGGTTCCATACATGTGTAAGCGCAATAGCCAATTTATTTTGAAATCAAATCTAAGGAGTTTAATCAACCAAAGTTCATATCCTGAACTTGGCCCTTGCCATCACGATAAATTGATGACGAGTCGTGATCCCGATCCAGGATTAGTTCAGTTGGGTGGAGGCGGTAGTTGCTCAGGTTCTATGGTCGTTGTTCGATCTCTGGTGTATTGTGGCAATCTACCACCTCTGACGTGCTCTTCCACCTCATCCTTTAGTTGGCGGCATTCATCGGTAGTATGCCCTTCCAGCTCATGGAATAGGTAGTACTTCCCACTTCTATGCTCTCATTCTGTGGGATCTCTCCTGGGTGGTTTTCGATAGGGAAGCTGCCTCCAAGTCTCTGTGTAAATCCATTTCAGGCTTGCCGTCAAATCTGTGTGTTGTCTGAACCTGGGTTCTTGGAATTTCTTCCATTTATCAGGACCACTGTATCTATCATCCCGCTTTCGCTTCCCTTTTTCTATTCCAGATTATTCTTTGGCTGTTTCTTCGCCTTGCATAGCGTTTATTTCTCGTCTCTCAGTGCATGAATCTTCCAGCCGAATGAATCTTTCGGCTTCATGGTAAAATTCTCCAAGGTCTTGTGGCGGATCTCTTACCAGTGAATCCTTGAACTCCGTGTCTTTTTCCACTCCTACCACCACCGCCATCAAAATCATCGACGGATTTGGGTGATCCACTGAAACCACGGTTGCATTAAATCGCAATAGAAAATCTTTTATGGACTCTCTGGTCCTCTACTTTATCGATGCTAAGGTCATCACACTTTTGGGTCGCGTCACATGGACCCTAAACTGTCTCATGAAGCATTCCACTAGCTCGCCCCATGTTCTAATCGATCCACTCTCTAGCTGCCTTAACCAGAGCGCAGCCAACTCTGATAAATATAGAGGGAAACATCGCGCCATCACTTCCTCGGATGCCCCCAGCACTTCCATGTGCCTGATATATCTCGTAGTATGCATGGTCGGGTCTGACTTTCCATCATAAGGGTCCAGCATGGGTAACTTGAACTTTGGAGGGTTCCTCGCATTCCTGATATTCGGCGTGAACGGGCTCCGACTAACTTCTTCTAAGCCTCCGCTCGGCAATCCTCCCCTCATAATCCGTCGTACTAGTCCATCCATTCTTTCATTTCCATCCAGGAGTTGTCCCCTCATCATGTTTCTATCCTGCCCCTCAGGTCTCGAAGGGTATTCTGGGTAATATTCTTTATGTGGCTCATTCATGTTAGCGTTGGCTCTTGCCTGCTAAGCTCGATCTATGGGTCTTCCAATACCAGGTCCCGAGGGTCTGTCCCCAGGTTCTTGTTGATTGCCTTCACGTTCTTCATTCTGATCTTGAGTCTGACCTTCTTTGGTCTCTGTGACTCTAGCTCCTTGTCCTGTGTTTGCAGCCGCTGTAGTCGGTCCAAAGTTCTATGATTCGACTGCTCTCATCTACTCAAAGAAGCTTTGCATCATATCTTGTTGGCTCTTCAATAATCATTCGTGTATTGAATCCGCCATATCCTCCATATCGTCCCTGGTGATGTAGATCGAAGCTTGTCCTTATCCCGCTCCAAAGGATGCCTCCTGACTTCATCCTTGTTGGCTCCTTTCTCCTCTCTGCCTTCTTGTTGACTGTCGCGTCACTGTCCTTCGAATATGAATTCTTTAAGCTTTTAAATCCAATATCTAAGCAGTAGGATCCCTAAACTTGCCTTCTCAGTGAAAGCACCAAAGTGTTTGCGCCAAAATTGGTCACAAACCCCAAATATCGTGAGAGCACCAGTGTATGAATATAGATTAGCAATATTCTAATGCAAATCCCAGATCAAAACAAAGTAGAGAACAACAGACAGAAACATGAGATTTATAGTGGTTCGGCTATCTTTGGCCTACATCCACTTCAAAGGATAATATTTTATTGATGTTCTTACTGGTTACAGTGAATTACAACAGCAATTTTCGAGTACAATAATGGAGTTTGAATGCAGTCGTAATTTTGGCAGAGTCTGGACGTTGCAAAATCAAAAGTCCCCTTTCTGCAGGCTTTAGGGTGCTATTTATAGGCGTTCCATGCAAATATCTCGCCCAAACTTCGAGCGACCACTTCTGGCACGTGAGTAGGCCCACACAATCGATCCCATGCATTTTCGACTCGATCCGTGGTTGACACGAACGAAATTCCTATCGATCAGGATTTTTTCCAATGGAGACGAAACTTGGCGTGAACATTTCTTAACTTGTACGTAAGCTCCTGTGAAAATTTCATTGTATTTGGACTTCTGGGTTGTGAGATATGATCGATACAAATTAGGGTCTTTGGTTGGCAATTTCATTCGACTCGACACATTCATACTGTTTTGTTCAACTCGATCAGCAGCGCGTGTGTGCAAGATGACGTGGCATGAAATTCCTGGATCGATCCACTCCTCGCGTCAGTTGACCGAGCCTTATTCATACTCAAGATTGGGGCCTTGTTCATATCGATCATTTTGTATTGTTTGTATCGATGTTAGTGGTTTGTTCCTATCGGTCGTGTTTTGTGTCATTCGTATCGATCAGCCGTGCTACTTCGTCCATGTCGATTGGTTGTTTTTTATGTGCTTGGTATCGCTCTTTTGATCGATACGAAAGGCTTGAAATCTCATCGATACGAAGTGCATTTACAAAGTGGGCGATCGACACAAATTGATCATTAGGGATGGATACGAACCGGAGCTCATTCACTCGATACAAACTGCTGATTTCGATCGATACGAATAAGACTTCACTAGAGTGAAACGAACACGATGGATACATGGCGAAGTCACTCTGATCGACTAAAACTTTATGGATTCGAACAGCGCTACCATGGATCAATTTGAACATGATCGATTCGAAATTAGACGTTCCCTGATGGATACAAACAACGTGCTTCCCTCAACTTGCATCGATTATATCTCGATCATACGAACTCCGATTGACTTGAAATTTGAAACATTGGCTTTTACGGCTTTGCTTGTCATGTCTTTTCAGTTGTAGCTTGATCTGGGTTCGGGAAAAAATCATCGATATCCATGGTGAACCTGTGATGTATAATCGATATTCGGGATGAGTGATCATTGATTTTCAGTTAATTTCTTGATATCTCGGCTTGCTAAAAGGTGGGATAACAATGCCTATATGGAGCATATATCAAAATTGATCATCAAATAGACAAGTTGATTCTAATCCCATTTAAAAGTCCTCATGGTTATGCGTGGTTAGAAGATGCGTGAAATTCATTTTTCGTATAAAAATTAGGAATGCTACAAATCTCATTTAAAGGTCCTAACATTTATGCATTGTCAGTAGATATTCAAATTCCTGGTATAAATATACCATAAATAGACACAACTATATGGTTTTATATGCTGACATCATCCCTGTCATTCTAAATTGGAATATACGCCTAAAAGGGTATTTATGATTTTTGTTTGATTTTTTTATTGAAATTTAATACTTATATTCGATTGGATATTATTATTGTATTGATGTATATCACTTTATCTCTATTTTTCTAATGCTATTACTCTTTTGTTGATAACAAAAGGGGTAGAGAAAAATTAAGATTTTGGCAAATAAAGGTCAAATATTTTAATTTTTATTTGCATATCCCCATCTAGTTTCATTTGCATATTTTTATTTATTTTCATGCATATACGAAGGGGGAGCTTTGTTGTAGAGAGGGAGCATTCAAATAGGGAGAGCAAATAGAGTTCATCAATGACCAAACAAATTCAAAATCTTAAATATGTGTTTGTTATCATCAAAAGGGAGAGATTATTGAATATGCCGGTATATGATTTTTGTTTGATGATGATAAACATATATATATATATATATATTCATTTAAATGTATTTTTCATTGTACTATTTTATTTTCACATAATTAAATAAATATTTTCTAAAAATAAATAACGCAGAATTTAAATTCAAATATATGTTTTATTCAAACAAATATTACAGTTTTGAATAGTACAAAATTTGAGCTCTCGCTATATATACAAAATTTCAATTACAATACAATTTCAAACTACAACACAATTTTTAACTATACAATTGCTACATACATTTCACCTCACTACATATCAATCATTTACTCGTACTTGATCTTCAATTCTATTCCAATTTGTATCCAACATTTGAATTATCTGTAAAATAAACACTTACGCGGTAAAATCGAAAAAGAAATATTTTTGCAGTGCAAAATAAAATGTGTATTTTGAAAATATTATTTGCCTCGGTAATTTGGGTTGTTCGTCATCATTTTCGTTTTTGAATTCATCAAACAAGAACAACCTATGACATGCATAATGTATCACTGTACATGTCACAATGCCGTGCACACCAATGTACACTTGATAAAACTACAGGGACAGGTAAGCACAAGGTCAAACCTGAGCCAAGGATGGATTCAACTCAGGTGCAATACAAAAACATAAAATTAGCCTCGACCAAAAATTCAATGTGTACACATGAGAACAGACTCGGCAGTGATGTCATGAAGCAACCAACCCAGACTTGTACAGACAAGTGTGTACAATAAGACTACCAACCCAGATCAATAAACATTGATAGAAATAAGGCAGGTCAATGACACTGTAACTCGACAAGTAGTTAAACATGATACTATATGCAAGTCCAGTTACAACATGAACTGGCTCGAAGCAACAGACTCAAGCAAACTGGACATGCAGCTCCAAACAAGCCAAAGCAATATGAAATGAAAACAACTCAACCATTCAAACTCAAGACAAATGCACAAATCAAAGAAAACAAAGCATACTCGTGAAATAAAAACATACACATATACATGCATGAACACACACATATATATGAAGTGGAAACCAAACTTCGATACAAGAAACTATTAACATATGCATATGCTCAGACACAAGGCAGCACATAATGCATCAAGACAACCATGCAAGAGTAAAAGCTCTAGTGTAACTCGAAGCAGCTCGAGCTAGCATATCAGGAGCAACATAGACCAGTTCCAATAAAAGTGCATATGCAAAAATATAATAGACCGGCGAGCACCATACATATACACATGAAGCTACGAACTGACCAAACCTCATGGAGACCACAATCATTAGAACCAGTCAATATCAATTTAACTCAAAACAAGTTCAATTGTTTGGGCTAGTGGCATGGCTCTAAGGCAACCCAGATCAATGAAGAAATGAAACCACACACACATGCGTGAATACATACAAGTGACAGCCAGTATATGTGCATTCAACATATATCAGTGCACATGTACATGAGTGGAATGCAGCTAAACCAGGTATATCTAACAAGGCCACTCGACATCACGGTTCCACGTATAAAATCAAAAGCTCAAAGGCAAGTGTAGACTCAAATGAACACAATGAGGCATGGAATCAAAACAACAAAGACTGGAAATAGCTGCACAAGCTAACATACATATATACATATGTGAACACATATGTATACATATATACATGCAATGACAACCAAAACAGTTCAGTTTAAGGCGATGCTCAAAGCTACATGGCAGTCATGACTCAGGTGCAATCAAAATGAAGCGCAAACAGTAACCCAACATAAAACAAGCAGAATGAAGGAAACTCAGGCATGAACCAGACTATAATTACTTATGCAACAAACAACTAACAATATGAACTGAGTGAAGCCGTGTCTAACAGGCAGTGGTGACAACATGACTCAAGTGCAGTTTGAATAACAATCGCCAGCAGTAAAGAAATGCATTCACATGAAGCCGTGAGTAAATGAACGAAATTGATTTTTATCTCAAGCCAACAAATTCAAATACCATAGAATGTAACAGCAGTCAACAAAAATTCAAAATGCCAAAGAATCAAAGACGTGGTTACCAAGGTAGAGTTCAAACAAGTCAGTGTCAAAGACAGGTGACAACACGTATGAATGAAAAGTCAGAAAACCAAACAAGCCACGATAATCAAGCAAAGGACATTAGAAAAATATTCAAATTGAACCAGTCTAAATAAATCACATGTATTCATGTAAAATAGAATGGCCAAGCAAAATTAGCAGACTAATTCAAATGAAATATTTGAACAAAAATTAAGGTGAGCGATCCCTATATAAATCCCTTTAACGTCATCGGCAAGGATCATCGAATCGATTTCAAGCATATCAACAAGAGTAATAAAGGAAATCACATACCAGTATTATTCAATTTGAACTCGAAAAATTGAAGCAGTTGATTGAAATCAAAGCAAAATGATCAATCGACAAAGTAATCAATTCGAAAATATCTATTCAATCAATCAACTAGAATCGGTGTTCCAATTTCCAAAAGCCCTAATTTTTTGAAAGAGGAACGAATGATCTCGAGAAAGAGGCAAACATTTTCACGAAGTAAAGGATATGGGCCGAATAGAAGAAAATATTAAGGGAGACAAACTTTTGTGATATAAACTAAAGTGGTCGGCTTTTATAATTTTTAATTGGGCTTTAATTTAATATAGGGTTTTGTTTTTTTTAATTTATATTTTTCTTTGAAACTTTGTAAAATTCTAGTCATGTGAATAGAGGACGAACTACGGTGGTGTAGTTCGAGAACAAGGTTTTGTGCACAGAGTTAGGTTAGTCAATCGCAGATGTCTTAAGTTTACGTGTGTAAGCGTCTGACTACTTAATATCTAGTAGAAACCTTGGGGGCAGCACGTACGCGGGGTTTTTCCGAAGCTGGGTAAATCTGTGTTGTTTTATTTCTGCTTTTATTATTCTGCTATTATCTATGCTGCAATTATTTTATATATTTCCGCATTAATTTTTATTATTATTAGTATCACCCTATTCATCCCCTCTAGGGTGAAATCGATCCTGTAAGTGGTACCAGAGCTTGGAACAATAACCAATTTTTGTTTTAAAATTTTGATTTTTCAAAAACCAATTTTTGTTTTAAAAAATTTAATTTTTTAAATGGCTTCTTTTATTAATGTTTTTGCTCAGGGTCAGTGCATAATTGGAACACCTATGTTCAATGGTGAATATGCTTACTGAAAAAATAGAATGAATTTTTTTCTAAAAACCCTTGATGCTTGAAATATAGTTGAGATAGGATATAGAACACCAAGTATAGTGGTAGATAATCAAGAAATTGAAAAACCGATGGATCAATGGACAGATCTTGAAAATAAACTACAGAATGCTAATGCTAAAGCTATGAATCCTATTATTTGTTCATTGGACCAAATTGAATTTAATCGTGTCTCACATTGTCTAACTACCCGAGAAATTTGGCATACACTTGAAGTGACTTACGAAGGAACATCTCAAGTCAAAGAATCTCGCCTTGCCATGCTTAGTACCGAATATAAGAACTTCATAATGGCCAAGGATGAAAATGTCAAAGAGATGTATGGATGACTTTCCAATCTCATATACAAATCAAAAGCTCTCAGAAAATCATATACATAATTGGAAATAGTCCAAAAAATCCTCAAAATCCTTCCATGAAATTTTGAAGCGAACGTTACGGCCATTCAAGAATCAAAAGATCTGAAACAAATCAAAGTCGAAGAACTCATCGAAAATCTCACCACTTATAAGATAGAAATGAAATTCAAGGAAAAATGAGGAGGTGATACTTGAAAGAAATCAATAGAACTTAAAGGAATAACTGAAAGTGAAGATGACGATGATGATGATGGTGCAGCAGAACTGGCGCTGATATTATAGAAATTCAATAGGTGGAATCATAAGTATGGAAATCCAGCTCTAAATAAACAACTGAAAAGATGAATAGTCAAAGTACTAGATAACTTAGAAGACTAGGAGATCATTTGTCACAAGTGCAATAAACCCAGTCATATCAAGCCCAATTGTCCTCAGAATCGACTCAACCAAGGAAAGAAGCCGAAAAGGAGAAGTTTTGCAACTACTTGGGATGAAACTGATGAAGCTGATAAAAGCACTGGCAGTGAGAGTGAAAAAGAAAATTTGTGTCTTCAAGGAGAAACAACTGATAGTGATGATGACGAGCCAAGTGAGGTATCAAAACTTGCTCATTTGAAATTACTTATATATTTTCACGAAGTAAACAACTTTTTTGAATGACTTAGGGAGAAATACGCTAAAATTGAATCACAAAGAGATGGTTTGATAGAATTAAATAAAAATCTTGATTAATTGGTTAAAAACTATCAAAACAAGAGCTCTAAGTGTGACAAGTGTCCATCAATTGAAGAGGAAATTAAAAAATCAGAAATTAACATTAAATCACTTGAAAATGAAATTCTGATTTTGAAAGAAAGTGAAAACACGAGGAGAGAAAATTCTATTAAAAGTGCACTTTGTTAATGAACGAAAATGAATTCCTTAAAAAAAGTCCAACAATTATCTACAACTTTAGGAAAATTTTCAAAAGGAGAAAGATCGCTAAATATGTTATTAGGGAAACAAACTGTTAATACTGTTAGACAAGGACTTGGATATAATCAATCTGAATTTGTTAGAAGCGAAACTAATCAAACCAAATCCTAGTGCACAATTTGTAGAAAAATTGGACACAATCAAAACAATTGTTGTTATAGGCCAAACACGTGAAAACCATACCAATTAGGATTCCTAAAGGCATAAATTTAGATTCCCTTAAAGTCAAACAAATCTAGGTGCCAAAAAGAGAAAATATAAATTGTCTTGGATCTCCACGAACATATTTTTCAAAATCATTTGTCACTAACAACCATGGACCTATAAAAGCAAATAGGTCATAATTTTTTTTTTGTGTAGATGTGGTGATAGGCTAAAGAACAACATCAATATTACCTGGATTTTGGCTGTTATAGGCACACGATGGGTGACAATCAAAGTTCCTTTGCCTAGTACAAAGGTGGCAGAATCACAATGGGCAACAATGAAATATTATCGGTAAAGGTAAAATAGGTAACGCCATATTTATTTTGAACGATTTATTAAATGTGAAAATCTGCATCGTAATCTAATCAGCCAGTAATGTGATAAGGAGATAAATGTTGATTTTGATTCTGAATTATCAAAAATGTTGACCAATCATCTTTTATCCTTGAACTAGTTCATATAAATTTGTTTGGACTAATGATGGTGTTTTATTGATTGATGGTTATTCGAGATACAAGTGGATATATTTGACCCGACATTATATTCACTGTTTTTTTATTTGCATGGTTTCAATTCAAATCCAAAAGAATTTAATTTAAAAGCTGTAAAAAGATTTTAAGGTATTGTTACAACTTCACAATCTAGTCTACGACATCCAACTAGTGATAATCTCGAGTCAAAGGGAAATTCGGATGCAGATTACACTGGTAATCTAGTTGATAGAAAAATTACAATTGGAACGCGATTTATGTTGAGACATTCGGTAGTTGCATCGTTTTCAAAGAAAATATATGTATATTTTTCATTCCAACTGATTTTCAATTAGCAGACATTTTGTTAAACCCCTTCCTGAAAAAAATTTGTTGACCTTGTTTCAAGTTAGTCATTTTAGAAAATTTGATTTTATTAATTTTGGATTTGATCTTAAATGACTATATTAACTAATCCGACTCCCTACTGATTACCAAAAAGATAAATAGTGATTGAAAAAGTGATGAGTGTTGATATTAATCATATATTATGACTTGAGACAGTATATTTAGTAAATTTCTTTAAAAATTTGAACAAGATTTATATTAACTTTTGATGGGTAAAAATTCCATGACCATCTCTATTTCTATCATATTTCTAACAACCATCACTCATCAAAATCCAATATGGTATACCAATATGTAGTATTTTAAATGGGAAATTATTCGTTTTCATTTTATTTTATTTTTAGCAAATAAAAACATCCAAAGTATTCACTCTCATTTAAAAGTCATCACGGCTGTGCGTATGTGAACTACCTGGAATTTTTGACTACGTGCTTTCATGCTCATTTAAAGTCCTTATGGTTATGCATATATGAAACACATATCAAAATTGATTATCAAATAGACAAGTTGACTCTAATCCCATTTAAAAGTCCTCACGGTTATGCGTGGTTAGAAGATGCTTGAAATTCACTTTTTTTATAAAAATTGAGAATACTACTAATCTTATTTAAAAGTCCTAACGGTTATGCATGGTTAGTAGATAATCAAATTCCTGATATAAATATACCACAAATAGACACAACAATATGGTTTTATATGCCAACATCATCCCTATCATTCTAAAGTGGAATATGCGCCTAACAGAGTATTCATGATTTTTGTTTGATTTTTTTATTGAAATTTAATACTTATACTCGATTGGGTATTAATGTTGTATTAACGTCTATCACTTTATCTCTATTTTTCACACACTATTACTTTTTTGTTGACAACAAAAGGGAAAGAGAAAAGTTAAGATTTTGGCAAATAAAGGTCAAATATTTTATTTTTTATTTGCATATTCCAATCTAGGTTCGTTTGCTTATTTTTATTTATTTTCATACATATATGAAGGGGGAGCTTTGTTGTAGAGATGGAGCATTCAAATTCGGGTAGCAAATAGAGTTTGTCAATGTCCAAATACATTCAAAATCTTAAATATATGTTTGTTATCATCAAAAGGGGGAGATCGTTGAATATGAAAGTATATGATTTTTGTTTGATGATAATAAACATACATACATACATACATATATATATATATATTCATTTAAATGTATTTGTTATTGTATTATTTTATTTTCACGTAATTAAATATTTGCTGAATAAAATAAATAACACACAATTTAAATTCAAACCAATATTTTATTCAAACAAATATTACAATTTTGAGTAGTACAAAATTTCAGCTCTCACAATATATATAAAATTTCAATTACAATACAATTTCAAACTACAACACAATTTTTCACTATACAATAGCTACATACATTTGCACCTCACTACATATCACCTGTTCACTCGTATATGATCTTCAACTCTATTCCAATTTGTATCCAGCGTCTGAATTATCTGCAAAATAAACACTGACGCAGTAAAATTGAAAAAGAAATATTTTTACAGCGTAAAATAAAATATGTATTTTTAAAATATTATTTGCCTCGGTTATTTGGGTTGTTCGTCATCATTTTCATTTTTGAATTCATCAAACACGAACAACCTATGGTATGCACAGTGTATCACTTTATGTGCCACAAGGCCTTACACACCGATATACACTTGATAAAACTTCAGGGACAGGTGAGCACAAGGTCAAACCCGAGCCGAGGCTAGATTCAACTCAAGTGCAATAGACAAAAAAAATATTGAGCCTCGACCAAAAATTCAATGTGTACACATGAGAACAGACTCGGCAGTGATGTCATGAAGCAATCAACCCAGACTTGTAAAGACCGGTGTGTACAATAAGACTACCAACCTAAATCAGTAGACAGTGATAGGAAATAAGGCAGATCAATGACAATATAACTCGACAAGCAGTTAAACATGATACTATATGAAAGTCTAGTTACAACATGAACTGGCTCGAAGCAACAGACTCAAGCAAACTAGACATGTAACTCCAAACAAGCCAAAGCAATATGAAATGAAAAAAACTCAACCATTCAAACTCAAGACAAGTGCACAAATCAAAAACAAAACATACTCATGAAATCACAACGTACACATATACATGCATGAACACACACACATATACATGCAGTGGAAACCAAACTTCGATACAAGAAACTATTAACATATGCACATGGTCAGACACAAGGCAGCACATGATGCAATGCATCAAGACAACCATGCAAGAGTAAAAGCTGTAGTGTAACTCAAAGCAACTCGAGCTAGCATATCAGGAGAAACATAGACCAGTTCAAATAAAAGTGCATATGCAAAAATATAAAAGACCAGAGATCACCATACATATACACATGAAGCAACGAACTAACCAAACCTCGTGGAGACTACAAGCACTAGAACCAGTCAATATCAATTTAACTCAAAACAAGTTCAAGTGTTCGGGCTAGTGGCATGGCACCAAGGCAACCCAGATCAATGAAGAAATGAAACCACAAACACACGCGTGAATACATACATGTGACAGCCAGTATATATGCATTCAACATACATTAATGCACATGTACATGAGTGGAATGCAGCTAAACCAGGAAAGTCTAACAAGGCCACTCAACATAATAGTTCCATATATAAAATCAGAAGCTCAAAGGAAAGTGTAGACTCAAATGAACACAATGAGGCATGGATTAAAAAACAACAAAGACTAGAAGAAACTGCACAAGCTAACAAATATATATACATATGTGAACATACATGCATACATATATACAAGCAGTGACATCCAGAATAGTTCAGTTCAAGGCAATGCTCAAAGCCACACAACAGTCGTAACTCAAGTGCAATCAAAATGAAGTGCAAACAGTAACTCAACATAAAACAAGCAGAATGAAGGCAACTCATGCATGAACCAGACTACAATTACTTATGCAACAAACAACTAACAATATGAACTGATTGAAGCCATGTCTAACAGGCAGTGGTGACAACATTACTCAAGTGCAGTTCGAATAACAGTTGCCAACAGTAAAGAGAAGAAATTCACATGAAGCCATGAGTAAACGAACAAAGTCGATTTTTATCTCAAGTCAGCAAATTCAAATAGCATAGAATGTAACAGCAGTCAACAAAAATTCAAAATGCCAAAGAATCAAAGCCATGGTGACCAAGGTAGAGTTCGAACAAGTCAGAGTCAAAGCCAGGTGACAACACGTATGAACGAAAAATCAGAATACCAAACAAGCCATGGTAATCAAGCAATGGACATCAGAAAAATATTCGAATTGAACCAGTCTAAACAAATCACATATATTTAAATAAAATCGAACGGCCAAGCAAAATTAGCAGACAAATTCAAACGAAATATTTGAACGAAAATTAAGGGATCGATCCCTATATAAATCCCCTTAACATCATCGGCAGAGATCATCGAACGAGTTCAAGCATATCAACGAGAGTAATAAAAAAAAGTCACATACCAGTATTATTCAATTCGAACTCGATAAATTGAACCAGCCGAGTGAAATCAAATCAAGACGATCAATCGACAAAGCAATCAACGTGAAAATATCTATTCAATCGATCAACTAGAATCGACGTTTCAATTTCCAGAAGCCCTAATTTTTTGAAAAAGGAACGAACGATCTTGAGAAAGAGTCAGGCATTTTCACGAAGTAAAAGATACGGGCCGAATAGAAGAAAATATTAAAGGAGATAATTTTTTGTGATATAAACTAAAGTGGTCGGCTTTTATAATTTTTAATTGGGCTTTAATTTAATATAGGGTTTTGTATTTGTTTTTAATTTGTATTTTTCTTTTAAACTTTGTATAATTCTAGTCATGTGACTAGGGGACGAACTACGGTGGTGTAGTGCGAGAATTCGCAACACAGTGGCTGAGTTGTGGCAGAGTTTTGAGCATAGAGTTAGGTTAGTCAATAGCGGGTGTCACAAGTTTACGTTTGTAAGCTTTTGACTACTTAATTTCTAGTAGAAACCTTGGAGGCAGCAAGTAGGATGGGTTTTGCCGAAGATGGGTAAATCTGTGTTGTTTTATTTCTGCTTTTATTATTCTACTATTATCTGTGATGCAATTATTTTATATATTTCCACATTAATTTTTTGTTATTATTAGTATCACCCTATTCACCCCCTTCTAGGGTGAAATTGATCCTACACTTCTGACTCCATAACACCCAAGAAAGCGTTCACCTCGCTGCTAGAACCTTCTACGGTATAAACAATCATGTTGCTACAATCAGGGTTTCTATGTGATATTTTCCAATCCTGGTAAAATATCCTAGCATCGTACTCACTTAACCAATCCATGCCAAGAATAGTTTTGAACCTCACAAAGTTAAACACATGCAAACTGCAAAAAAAAGTATGACCTAACAAATAAAACTCTAACCGGTCACATCTCAACCCTAGAGTTACACACCTTCCTATTAGATTCGCAACCCATAAGAAAGTAACTAAATATGTTGGTTCTATGTTAAGCTTATCTATCAAACGTCTAGATATAAAAGAATGTGATGCACCAGTATCAAATAGAATGCTAACAGACATACCATAGTTCTAAAGCATACCTCCCAAAATAGTATTTCCCTTCTCCTGAGCAATTGGCTTCGAAGTAATAGGCTCCAATGCATACACCTTGCCCTTTCCATCCTTAGCGGGTTCCTTGCAATGGTTCTTATAGTGGCTAATCTGGTCGCAATCAAAGCACCTGACATTCTTCTTCTCGGTCACTTCCTTTGCCTCTTTAGAATGACACTCATTAGAAAAATGTCCCTACTTGTCGCACTTGAAACGAACAATCTCAGACTTCCCTTTCTTAGCTGCTCTACCCTTCTGAGCACCTTTCTTAGGAAAGAACTTCCTCTTCTGACTTTGCCCCATCTAGACCTCCTTAGCCTTACTCTTCTATAGAGAATCAAGTATCTCCTCATGCCTTAAGGCCATCTGCACTACAACATCGGAAGGATCTCTAATATACGGTAATGTAGCTTTTGCTAACTCAGGCTTCAACCCCCTTATGAACTTCTCATTCCATTTCATCAATGTATCCACCGAAGCATACCCATATCTGGCTTACTCCTCGAAACTTCTAGCATACTCCAAAACAGACATCTCTCCCTACTCTAACTCAGCAAACATTCTAATTAGAGCAGACTGTGCCATTGCAGACATGAACCACTCCTTGAACCTCCTCTTGAAATCTGCCAAGGTCATGGCCTCCTCATCCATTGCCACAGTCACACTACTGCACGAAACAAAGCTGCTCCCTGAAGCTATATAGAAGTAAGCCTCATTTTCTGCTCATCATTGAGCCCCAAATCTGCAAATATCCTCACAATGCAGCAACCAATTCTTCTCTTCAATGGCATCCTCGATTTCAATAAATGGCTTTCCTCCAAGCTTAGTATAATGTTTGCTCGGCTTAGCATAAGGGTTAACTATTGTAACTTCCGAAACCCCGCTCCTGCAGCATTTCCCCCAGCACTACAGCTGCAACACCCGCTTGCATCATATTCATGAAATACTGATAAATAGCTTCCATTCCAACTTACGGGACTCCAGCTTGAAAAAAAAGCTATGCTCTGATACCAAATGAAAGTGCAGTGTGGACCATGCAATATGGATATTCAATAATGCAGAGTATAGAGATAATAGCAATGTAGTAAATAGTGCGTAATATAAAAGCAGTATAATAATAAAATTAACACCAGAGATTTTTATACTGGTTCGGAGCACTGTCCTACGTCCAGTCCCAGACTCCTTCTGGAATTTCACTAAAACAACAATCCACACTTAACCCGGAGGAACAGGTATACACAGTCTGAGCAGCAGAACAGACACCTGAGCAGCAGAATAGAATTTTCGCCTCAACAGTAGAAAAGGACTTCACTAATACAAAAGAATATCTAACACTGTGTGTTCTTGATAACACTGATTTGTCTCTAATAGTACAGACCTTCTATAATCAAATCGTCAAGTATATGAAGTGTATGTGAAGATATAAAGAGAAGGTAATGCTAAGAATCGAAGATTATGAAAGTTTATTTAAAGATTCAAAGCAATAAAATGCTTGTTTGATGTTTGAATGCAAGTATGAGAGCATAAGAAGAATATAAGATAGTTAGAATGATTTTCTGTGAATGTGAAGTGTTTGGGAACATGTATATATAGCAGACAGAGAGTTACTACCATTGGTGAAGAGTTCTGACCAAAAGGAGCATCCATTTCGGTTCAGAGAAGGATCGCAACCTTTCGCAGAATGGAGATGTCTATTCAAAATATGACAGTTGGGTTCAGGTCAGTCGACTGGTCGAAAATGGTTAGTCGACTGAATAGTGAAGACATGTAAAATAATTGTGCATAAATATGTTAAAATGCACGGATTCAGTCGACTGACTGACTGTATTCAATCGACTGAATTCTGTTGTTAAGAAAAAATTACAGTTGCTCATTTGGTTAGAGTACTTGCCTTCCAAACTAGTGACACGGATTCGAGTCCTGCTCCATGCATTTTTTGAAAACTTGATTTTGATTAAAATATGCATGCAAGTTTATTTGAATGTGAATGATGATTCTTGAGGAAAGATTTTAACAAAGCACTAAACTAGACTTTATATACACATTTGATGACTCTTGTTAAAATATATAACTATACAAATCATATATTGAGCTGGTGAGTTTGGATGTTATCATAGTCGTAGATTCGTGAATTGTTGTGTCTTGTCAGCAATCAAAACCTATGATCCAACATTCTCCCCATTTTTTATGATGACAACTTCATTTGCTACGAACGAATCTTTGACAAGATTTGTTGATCTTATCTCTCTCACTGAATATATTCCTTTAGTTGTGCTATAGATTTCTACCCCTGAATCTATGCTATATATTCCTGTAAATAATTAATCTTTTCTTCCCATAAACTGTGCTTGCATGGTTTATTCCTGCAAATAATGTTAGAGCAATATCTTTCTCCCCATTTATCATCAACAAAAGGAGAGTTTATAAGATGATATAAATTATATTTCACATAAGTGTTAATATAGAACAATATAAAACAAAATAACTACTACTTATAATGTAAGGTATCAGAAAAATTAACATTTAAAGCATGCGATACCCAAGATTCTTATAATTTCCTAATATTTAGGAAACCATACCCATTTGGGTGTAGTTGAACCTTTATAAATATAATTTTCATTATTAACTACCATATCAAAATAATCATCAATGTATTTTTCTCTATTTTTCCAATTAACAGGAGCCCAAATATTTAGATAATTTTATTCATATTTATCGTCAATGATTTTGTACTTCTAAAGAAATTATATACATTATTTGTCATAGCAGTATTTGAATTTCTACAAAAATTAGATTTAGACTTTTCTCGTAATCTAGTACTAGCACTAACATATTTACTATACATGAAAGCATGTTTAGTGCTATTTTTACGATCTGTTTTATTATATTCTAAACCACTTTTATCATATGAAGGTCTAGAACTAGATAAAATCATGTTTAAATTGTTTTGACCTTTATTAAATTTTGTGACTTCAGTGTCAAGTTTATCATAGTTGGCTTTAAAGTCACAATTATTATTTTCAAAAGAAATATTACTGTTTTTCAAAATATCAATTTGCTTGTTTAATTCAAAATTCTCCTTTTTTAACGTATAGTTCTCATTTTCGAGAAGAAAAATTCGAGATTCTGAATTATCTAATGGTGATTGTAATAAATCATTTTGTCTTTTCAAATCCGTAATTTCTTTTGAATTTTTTTTTTCAAACATAGTATTTTGTTCGTCTAGAAAATCTTTAAGAGCCTCAAAATTATTTTTTAAAACAATCTATTGATTTTCTAAATCTAATTTCTCATTTTTCAATTTCTCATTTTCAAGTTTGATTTATTTCGTATTTTCTAAAATAAGAAAATTAAGCTTTAAGATCTTTTCGCTTATACTAACAAATTCATTATTTTCATTTACTGAAATTTGTAAATCAGAAAGTACCTTTTTGTAGTCCTCACTGGTGGCTCTTATAGGGATTTTGCCTGCTGTATTTCGACTGGATCGTTTTCTAGTCATTATTTTATGATGTTTTGATGATCGATAGAATTCCAGGCTCTCATACCAACTGGAAAAAAAAAGCTATGCTCCGATACCAAATGAAAGTGTAGTGTGGACCATGCAATATGGATATACAATAATGCACAGTATAGAGATAATAGCAATGTAGTAAATATTGTGGAATATAAAAGCAGTATAATAATAAAAATAACACCAGAGATTTTTGTACAGGTTCGGAGCATCGTCCTACGTCCAGTCCCAGACTCCTTCTGGAATATCACTAAAAAAACCATCCTCACTTAACCCGGAGGAACGGGTATACACAGTCTAAGTAGCAGAACTGACACCTGAGCAGTAGAATAGGATTTTCGCCTCAGCAGAAGAGGACTTCACTAATACAAAAGAATATCTGACACTGTGTATTCTTGATAACACTAATTTATCTCTGATAGTACAGACCTCCTATAATCAAATCCTCAAGTATATGAAGTGTATGTGAAGTAATGAAGAGAAGATAATGCTAAGAATCGAAGATTATGAAAGTTTATTTGAAGATTCAAAGCAATAAAATGCTTGTTTGCTATTTGAATGCAAGTATGAGAGCATAAGAAGAATATAAGATAGAATGATTTTCGATAAATGTGAAGTGTTTGGAAACTTGTATATATAGTAGACAGAGAGTTACTACCATTGGTAAAGAGTTCTGACCAAAAGGAGCATCCATTTCCGTTCAGAGAAGGATCACAACCTTTCGTGGAATGGAGATGTCTATTCAAAATATGACTGTTAGGTTCAGGTCAGTTGACTGGTCAAAAATGGTCAGTCGACTGAATAGTGAAAGCATGTAAAATAATTATGCACAAATATGTTAAAATGCACAGATTCAATCGACTGACTGACAGTATTCAGTCGACTGAATTTTATTGTTAAGCAAAAATTGCAGTAGCTCATTTGGTTAGAGTAATTTCCTTCTAAACTAGTAGCCCGGGTTCGAGTCCTGCTCCATGCATTTTTTGAAAACTTGATTTTGATTAAAATATGCATGCAAGTTTATTTGAATGTGAATGATGATTCTTGAGGAACTATTTTAACAAAGCACTAAACTAGACTTTATATACACATTTGATGATTCTTGTTAAAATATATAACTATACAAACCATATATTAAGCCGATGAGTTTGGATGTTATCATAGTCGTTGATTCGTGAATTGTTGTGTCTTATCAGCAATCAAAACCTATGATCCAACACAGCCCATCATTCTATGCTTGTGCCTGACCTTGGCTTCTCCTCATATTAGGTCTGGTATTCCCATCTTTGATTTCCCCTCTTGGGTTAACTCTTCCTCTTCTACCATCCATATCTGTATTCAAACCTCATGAGATACAGAAGAATAACCCTAACAAAGATAGGAGACTAGAGATAAAGCGCATACTTATATATAGCAAATACAAGTACGTTACTATAGCGTTATCCGATACCCCAACCTTACTCTAATTCTTTAGGATAATGTTTTCAAAATCATTTTTATTTTAAAGTTTTTCATAAAACTATGCTCTTATACCAAATTGTAACATCTCGTATCTGGAGGCCAAAAGCTAAGCACTACAGAGGCTGCAATCATCTATAGTATTAACTTCTGGAGACAAAATTTGATAATGCTAACAGTATCCATAATATCAGAAGCGCTTGAATATAAAGAAAATCATGTATTTCTAAAACAACATTTTACTGATTACATTTCAAAACAACTTCATATCCAAGTTAGACAATCCCATAATCATTTCCCAGGTTTTGGATCAATTATAATTTACAATAATACACACAGAGCAACATATGACGATGCCTCCTTGGTTGATCAAAGAAATATAGTCATGTTCGACTTAATATACACAATGAAAATAAACACATTAAACTACAACTCCTAGATAGCTATCCGTTAGCCACCTACTTGTCTTCAGAAGCTTTACTCACCAAAGTTACATAAACCGAAAAACCTCAACCCGTAGCCTACTCAAATCAATTTTGAGCACCCGAGAGTTTGAGGGGAAATAGAAACTTCGAGTCAAACATAAAGTCTGTTGTGAATAATACTGTTACATCTCGGTTCACTGATATTGAGTGAGACCACATCGTTTAGTGGAACGGTTTTCCCCTCACTAATATCCTTTCCAAAACATATATTTTGAAAATCTTTTTCTGCAACCAAATTAGTTAATCAAAATGATTATAATAATAATAGCAATATCCCTTATGTTAAAAACAGATAATAAATGGACTATCCATCCGAAATCGAGGCTAATTGCCCATAAGCTGGACTAGCTGTCCGCAAACTGGACTAACTTTCCCTTTGGCTGACTCGGGCCTACCAGATACAATATCAAATTGTCTAAACATCTATTAGACAAAAACTTCTGGATGGTTTGTCCATATCTTAATTCTCCAAGGGCAACTGACCCTAATGGTTTTGCTTGCTATTCAATGACCTATCTCTATACACAAATATTCGTTTCTATGTGTAAC
This sequence comes from Allium cepa, assembly GCA_030765085.1. Classification (NCBI taxonomy): domain Eukaryota; kingdom Viridiplantae; phylum Streptophyta; class Magnoliopsida; order Asparagales; family Amaryllidaceae; genus Allium; species Allium cepa. The sequence continues at coordinate 307,345,953 of CM060944.1, read as the reverse complement.
CAACATTTTATCTTACCTGTGACTAATCCCTACATACTGAAATTCTAGACTAAATTAGGTAGGGGCTAATAGCTAATAAGCATAAGGCATGACCGTACAAGTCCTGTCTGGTCTTCTAATCTAAGTCATTTTCATAGGGTTAACTACCCTTCATCTTTTTTCCTTGAAAAACCAAATGATTTAACCTTTTAAATCATACTTGTACAAGGAAAATACATCTTTAGCTTTACTCTAAGTTATTTTGCCATGTATATATACTTTACTCAAAATAATGTTGATGAAATTTAATGAGGATTAGCTATCCTTCTAAAACAAGCTAAAACCCTTTTGAACTTGAAAACACTTAGGCTATATTTCCTAGTTAATACATTCGAAACCTTTGTTTAAAACCTTTAAACAACCCTTTTGAAACTGTTGAAAGTACTCCTTTCGAAACCAAGTAAAACCCTTTACATAACCTACGCCGAAAGGCTAAATCCTTCCTTTCGAAAGCATAAAAATCGTCCCTTCGAAAGTTTTAAAATCCTAGACATCCTTCTTTTAAAACCTTTATATATTGCCTTTTGAAAACATAGGAAAAACCTTTCCTTTTAAATCTTTCGAAACAACCAGAAAAACCTTACCTTTTGATCCTTTCGAAACCCTAGGGAACCATCCTTTCAAAACCATTCATTAAAACCTTTCGAAGGCATCGAAACCTACCTTTCGAAAGTTCTTGGATTCAATTTAAAACATGTGGAAACACCTTTTGAACCAATAAAAATATCTCTTTCGAAACCATTTGGGTTATACTTCAATTCCAAGAAAAAGAGTCATTAAATCAATTAAGTTGAAAGCATATGTTTCGAAACCTTTTCCTGAGTAAAGAAGTGATGTGCCAAAACCATCCCTTCAAAAGCATTGAAGAAGTGGGAAAATTTTAGAAAACAAGATAACTCCTTTGAAACCATCTAGTGCGAAAGGTAAAAAGGCGGCAGGTAAGGGTTTCAACCTAGTCGAAATCAAATTTTAAAAACAAAATCGCAACCCAATCGAAACGCTTTCCTTTAAAACCACTTGACTTGGTCGAAAGCTAACCAAGTCGAAACATACTCAGTCGAAAGCAAGTAGGTGCATTTTCCTTCAAAAAAAAAGTAGCGCTTCGACTCCTTCGGAACCCCTGGTTTCAAGCTTATACCTTCCGCCTACATCCAATTCACTATGTACTAGTTCCCTGATGACATGTGCATCGGTTTCGATGGAGTCGGAGGCAAAGGTATAGAGGCGGAGGCAAATGTCGAAAGCATCGAAACAGTAAAAACCTTGTATATTGTCCTTTTCAAACTATTTCTTTATACCTAACCTGCCTTGTTTGTCAAAATATGATTGGTTGCTACTTTACTTTTTCAAAAGTGCTGCCCATTTCCAAAAATAACAAATTTTATTTATTTACAAAAAGCCCCTTATCCTTCCATAAATATTTAAAACCTTTAAGTCTCATACCTTAAATAATTTTATATATCTATTAATTTTTTTCCAGAAAATCACTTTTTATATGTTTTCTAACTTATAGAAATTCCAGACCCAAGCTATTAATTATTTAACCACAAATAATTTATAACCCAAAATAACATTTTCTTCACTAGAAAATTTATATAAAATCCATAAAAAATTTAGAAAATTATAACAATTGAAACCCATCTCCAAAATATTATTTCTAGTCTATATAAAAATTCACAAGGCATTTGGATGTCATTTAATATGGATTTCATATCAAAATATGTCATAAAATCTATATGAACAACCATAAATCAGCAACAAGTATATATAATCATTCCATCATTCATAAACATGGCAAATCAATGCAAAATATTTCGGGTTTCATCGTAAAACCAAAAACGAAAACAAAATAAATATGAGATGTATACATTATTCACTTCAGCTTTAGAGATTAAAGAGATTGAGACGTGAATGGATTTGATTTGAATTAGCTTCTTCCTTAGCTTTTCTAAATCTTCTTTCCCTTTTTCTTGTTAGTGATTGCTGGTCTCAGGGTATAAATTTTATCAAATGAAATGAACCTCTATAGGATACATGGCCAAGTTTTAGGGATATAGGAATGACTTCTTTCATATTTTACTCCTCCTCTATTTCATTTTAACCCTTATTTTAATTCATTGCTTAAATGGCACGGCGAGCCCTTACTTAAATCAAATCTCAATCCCCTAATCAACACATTATTTTATTTTATTTAACTAATTAAATATCCTAAATAACGTTACCCAAAATATGGGGTGTTATAGTAAATAAAGCTCCTAATAGCTAGATTGCCTCCTGCACGTCTCGAGAAGCTTATTCATCTAACTGGAACATGAAATCCCTTACTCCCGACCTACTCATATGAGTACCTAAGAGTTTAAAGAGAAAAACCAAAACTTCGGGTCATACAACAATCTGGCATGAATAATAACCTACCATCTCAAACCAAACAGATATCTAGTGAGACGACGACGTTGAACGAAACGGGTTTTCCCCTCACTAGTATATTATCCAAAGCTAATTAACCATATATTGTCCTACAACCACAATGGTTAGAATAAAAATAGCATCTATAATTATGCAACATATATTAGATTATCCATCCCAATTTATTAGATTACCCATTTTAATTTCAATTGACTACCCGTAACAATATAAACTAACTATCTGTCTTATTTTAATCTAACCACCCGTCTTATAATTATGTGGACTACCCATCTCACATTTAATCATATTCATAGTTATGTGGGTTATCCATCCCACATGCAATTATTACTTGGATTACCTATCCCCTGCCATATTGACTACCCATTACATATGGCTCCATTGTATAAATTATGTGGACTATCCATCACATATATTCTATTTAATTTACAATAATTTGGACTATCCATCACACATCCCATAGTTATCTTTGGATGGCTATGAATCCTTTACTATCCATATAGATACTATCCACCTTCGGAATGATGTGGACTATCCATCTCACATCTCATAGTTTTCCTAGGATGACTATGAACCCATCATTTAACAATTTGATTCATGTTACCCACATGCATAACCTATATCTATTGACGTCCCCAATTAGGTTATCTTCCCCTAAAATTGTAACATTACAAAGTGACATATATTGGTATCCCAAATAATCAATTTCGAACTCATTTAAGAAAATGCAGCGGTATCCCCAATGATAAAGTATCATTTATGAATCATTTAGTTTGTCAAAACAAATCTACTTTGGTGTCCATAATGATAATGTCGACATCTATAATCAATATAGCATCGGTATCCCCAATGTTTAAAATCGAAGTTATAAAATAATAAGCTCGCCGCCCTTTACAAAATAGAAAGTAACACAAACAACATCGAAATGAAACTTAAAGCACTCTGCCCTTAAAGAAGATAGGCGACATTCAAGTCGCGCTATGCCTCTTTGAACCACTATCCAAGATAAACCAAGCTTAAATTCCTTTCAGTACAAAATTTCCATGTCGAAGATAATGTCGTCGACTAAATAACATATGGGTTATCCATCCTCTTTAACAAAGCTTTTTAAAACAATTGGCTAACTACCAAAGACCAACATATAGGGTCGTCGAGCCTGAAAAATAGCGGTAACAAGACTGGCGAGTCATTAAAAAAAATTATACTTAACTTACTTCGGCTATTATGTCGCTTAATATATATATATATATATATATATATATATATAAAGTTGAAATCATAACAAGCGGCATCTTTGCCTTTTGCATAGTGGACTACGAAGACATTAAAAGTAATGATATGTGGCTTCAGTTAAAATCGTAGTCGAAGAGGGACGGCGTCGACTTAGATAAATCACAATGTGTCGATGCCACAGATACTAAATTGTCAACGAGGTCGACTTCAATCTACTCAGAAGCATTCCATAGCCACCAAAGTAATTATCCTATGCTTCCTTTCACCTCGAATTCGACACTAAGGATGCTACTCTTCTATAAGCTTGAAAAGGATACATGCGGCATGACATTATCATAATTATCAGTAAAACTGATTTATTACTATCAGAAGTAATTGCTTTTCACAAAACCTTAATTTCGTCCAACTTCTATTAGATAAAACAATCTTTTTAATAATTCTTTTCAGAAATTACCGCCGCATACATTTTTCAAATTTCAAACTATATACTAAACTGATTGATTAATATCCTTAATTAATTATTCTTTTAAATTCTTTTCTAGCATGTAAAATTCATAATAATTCGAAATCTCTTGGGAAAAATCCAAAAAATTCATAGAAATTCCAAAATATTATATTCTTCATCGTATAAAAATTTTGAGATCAAAAACCGTATTTAATTATTTTTAATAATTAAAATCAAAATTAATCCAATTTCCTTCTTAGTAAATTCATAAAATATTTAATATAACTTGGAAAATTATAAAATTAAAAAAACACATCTCCAAAATACCATTTTACACCTTATGTCAAAAATACAGTCCATTTGGAGAATAAAAATATAGGTTTTACCCTTAAAACCCATTTAAATAATTTCATAAAAATTTCCTTAACTCATTGTTCTATCCAAACAAGATCTATCTACCAAACATGGAATAAACTATCAAAACAATATGAGTATTACCCATATCTGAATTTAAAAACCATTAATAGAGATGGACTCTTATTATTCACCTTAAAGTCAAATGTTGGAGTTAGATTTGATGTTGCTTTAGTTTCTCTTAATTCCTTCCTTGAATTCCCCTTTTTGATTTCATGACTTCTCCCTTAAGAATGGTCGGCCTTTGCTTGCTTTTCTTTAATTGTTTATGTTTTGTGAAAATGAGAATGACATGAGGAGGAGAGGTTTTAAGGAGTGAAAGATATATCTACATATTTTGCCCCTCTCATTTATTCTCTTATATGTAAGTTCTTAAAAAATCTCTTTACATAATTCATTAACGCACGAACTTAAAAATGTTCAAATGTCATTCTTCTTAACTATTTATATTATTCTATTTAATCTATTTAATTAAATATCCAAAATTATGTTAAACAAAAACCAAGGTTTTACAAAATCTTTACCCATTCTCCCTGCCTTATCTCTACAGCTCTTGCCCGCTAAGATGTCATCATATGGTCACACCTACCTCCCCCTATTAGTGCCAAACCAACCAGCCCTTACCATGGGCTTTTAACCCATTTAAAGCTCGAACATAATATTTTACAATTAAATCATATTTAGTTTATATTGATATCGTATGTCGATTAATGTATTTATAAATACACCAACAAATTTTCATCAATAAAAGTCAAAATTTCTAATTAATATTTCATCAATATTAATTAATTAATTTAATTAATTTATAATAATTACAAATTAATTAAATTATTCTGGTCAAAGGAGTATTCGTCTTTTCGGTTGTGTGACCCGTTGGTGTAAATTTAATCAACGATCAATATCGATCTATTCAAGTATTAACGTTCATGCATCACTTAGCGGATGATGTGACATTTGACCAAGTTTATCGCTTACGTATTTTCAGTAAAATCCAATTTTACTTTGTTTAGCGTTACCTGGTTGTGGCTATTATTTAAACAATTTTCTTCATTAAAACTATATCACTTTGGACTTATGAAATTCGATAATAGTCAATATTCTAATATCGTACATATTCAACTCTATAATCCAAACACAAAGTCCTTAGTTCGATAATTATAATTATTATTAACCGAAATGCTCTTGCAAGAAACTTTGACTTTGTGTTAACTTCGGTTGACCGTGATACTGACCTCATAAAACTGAGAAAACGAATACTCTCTTAAATAGTGTTTCACTTCAGATGCTTCCACTAGACCCAACAGTAGTCATGTGATGGACGTCATGCTATGATTTAATAATCAAAGCGGACCTTCCACATTGAAGATTGACAGTATTCTCAAATCAAGAGAACTGAGTAATTTTGTCACATCGATATTTTCTGCTTGACCTTAGCTATATAAGCAAATAGAAAACTATTGTATGAGCCAATTCCATAGTTATTCAATAACTATCAGTATGTAACCCCTTGGTACCCCTAACAACGATTAGTAATATATTGCCCAACATTTGGAGAGTGTTATTTACTCTAGTCTTAGATGTACTGATATCCAGTCTCAATACATCTTTGCTAGAAATATTTAAAAAGTTATATTTATTTTCATTGTGATAAATTACTCACGGTTACAATACTTTGTGGCTGCTATCATAAAAAAATATCATTTATGGATTTTCTATTAAATATAATTAAATTAAATAATTAATATAACACATTATATTAAGTACATGATAGAAAGAAAACACAATTTATTTCGAAAAAGATTGGTTATCGAGTTAAACATATATAACAGATTACATACTTTTCTTTAGGATACACGTCTAACTCTATCAAAGACCCAATTCTTTAGAAACGACCACTTTGTAATACGAGAATTTGTTGTTTTAGTTTAAATAAGCATTGAAAAAAATAGCCTACCAATACTCTATTTATGTTCTTTCTTTATTTACAACATGTTCGGATGTTTTTGACTAGACTATCCAAAAAGAGATTATTCTATTTCAGAAAACAATAATTTTATGGTTCATTACTAACAAACAATATGACAAGAATGCATGTAAAAGTAATAATATATGTATCAAGGATATTTGTTAACATCGATGTTTGAGACCATGCACTCTATTTATCTCTGTGGTATATGGTTAATGCAATATTCATTGAGTAAAAATTTCAAAATTAGCTTAATGTTGTCATGTGTCCACAAACATGTACACAAAAACGGCACAAATAACATAACAAGATAGTGCATCTTTTAGAAGGTTGCCACATTAATGTTGAATTTCGAGATCCATTTCCAAGTCTTTGCATGGATATTGAGATATATTTAGAATATACGATTAAGATATTACGATATATTTAGAATGTATGATTAAGATATTACGATATATTTAGAATGTATGATTAAGATATAATGATATATTTAGAATATATGATTAGATGTTATGAGTGGTATGTGATAAGGGATGTATGGAAGATTTCCTACTGTTTCCGTAATATATGATTAGATGTTATGAGTGGTACGTAATAAGGGATATATCTTCGGAAGATTTCCTGTTGTTTTCGCAATTTTAGAGTTACCGTAAGATAGAGTCTTGGGTATGTATTATAAATAGGGATGCTGGTGATTAATAATAATTCAAGATGAGTTTTGCCAATTCTTCATGGTATCAGAGCGAAGAACAATTTTTTTTCTTCAACAATAATTTGCCATGGCTGGTGATCAGCAGTGGAAAGCTATTTCGGGCGTGATTGGTAATAGTAAAATTCCCGAAAATCGATTAAATAGTAAGTTTGATGTTACTTCATGGATTATAGATACCGGAGCATCCCATCATGTTACAGGGCAATGTTCATGGTTATTTGACACACAAAACATTGAGTGTCCTGTTGGTTTGCCGAATGGTGAAAAGGTGATTGCTACTTTGGTGGGATCTGTATGTGTGTCGGACGAAATTACTCTCATCGGCGTACTTTATGTTCCAAATTTGAGTTGCAATTTAATTTCTGTTTCTCAACTTAATGATGATTTACGAACTATTGTCCAATTTGATTCTCATATTTGTGCTATACAGGACCACACGAAGGAGCTGATTGGAACGGAAGTTAGGAGAGATGGACTGTACTACTATAGCAAACCAGAATTTGCGTCAACGGTTGAAGCAACATCAAATTTGGAGTTGTGGCATCGTCGGCTCGGGCATCCTTCCGAAAAAGTAGTTAAGTTAATTCCTCATATCAAAAATAGTAAAGATTGTTTAGATAAAGGGTGTGAAGTATGTATGCGTGTTAAACATCCTAGAGACAAGTTTCCTTTAAGTGACAATAAAGCTTCTAGAATTTTTGAGAAAATATATTGTAATTTGTAGGGTCCATATCAACACGTTTCATCGTGTGGGGCCCGTTATTTTTGACAATAGTTGATTTCTCGAGAGCGGTTTGGATTTGTTTGTTGGTTGACAAATTAGAGGTGTTTCAAATGTTTATGTCTTTCGTTGCTATGGTCGATAGACAATTTTCTCAAACAATTAAGATCGTTCAAAGCGATAATGGAACTGAGTTTAATTGTTTGATTGATTATTTTAATGCAACTGGAATTTTGTTTCAAACTTCATGTGCAGGTACTCCACAACAAAATGGGAGAGTTGAGAGGAAACATAAACATATTTTGAATATGGGTAGGGCATTATGTTTTCAAGCAGAATTGCCTATTTATTTTTAGGGTGAATGTGTTCTTGCTGCCGCTCATTTAATTAATCGTACACCCTCTTCCAAGTTACAAAATAAAACACCTTTTGAGATACTTTTGGTAAACAACCCTCTTTTGGTGTTATTCGAATCTTTGGGTGCTTGTGCTTTGCTCATAATCAAAAGATTAAGGGAGATAAATTTGCAAGTCGGAGTCGAAAGTGTATTTTTTGGGTTACCCGTTCCGTAAGAAGGGGTGGAAATTATTTGATCTTGATACAAAGGAATTTTTCGTGTCTAGATATTTGAAATTTGTAGAGGAGGTATTACCGTTTGGGTGCCCGGGATGTCAATATAATATCTAGTGAGAATAATGATCATGATATTCATCAAAAAATTTCTGAAATAATTTATGAAGATGAGGATGTTGATTTTTTGTGATTAATGATAATGGGTATAATACTCAAAATCACATTGACGAAGTTCAAATTGACGCACAGGCCATTGTTCCAGAACCAGCGACCACTAGGCCAGCCCATCAGCAGCCCACTATGCATATTGATGATCAGTCTTTAGATGGGTCTGTTGGGTCTGCGCATGGTTCTACTTCGGATCAACCTACTAGCCCCATGAAATGGGTCGTGGTCTTCGGGAAAATTTCCAAATGTTCTATACCGAGGTTTTATGACACATATGGTTTTTGCTAATGGTCCGTCTTCTAACTCTCCTCCTTCCAATCACTCCTCAGGTACTCCTAATCCTCTAACACATTATATAAATTGTGACAACTTTTCTGTAAATTATCGGTGTAACGACCCGTATTTTTACGGATCGAAAGATCGTAGAATTATTGTTATTAGATTGTTAGTGTCGTTAAGTGGTTGAGAATTTAAGTCGTTCGAAGCTTAAGTCGTTTAGAGTTAGATTACCATAAGATGAGTTGTCCAGAGTTGAGTCGTATGAAGGCATGAGTCGTGAACGACTTAAGAGTTGGAGCGAATTAGTGGTGTTGAGCGACCTATAGTGCTTGACCGACTTAAGGAAGTTGCCGAGTTATAGAAGTTTCGACCTAAGAAGATTAGCGGGTTAGTGGCTAACGGCTTAGGAAGATAGGCCGACTTAAGGAATTAACGACCTAAAAGCTTACGGGTTAGCGAGTTATAGAAGCTTAGGTCGTGTGATAGCTTGGGTCGGTGGAGCGACTTATGGGATTGGACCGACTTAGGGGTAACGACCTAAGTTAGATCGGAGTGTAGTTAGGTCGGTTAACCCGTGTTTAGTTAAGTCGTGACCGACTTATGTTAGGTCGCGTGTTTGGGTGGGGTCGTGTCTGTGTTGAGTCGCACATGGGTTAAGTCATGTGCGTGTTAGGTCGGCTTAGAGTTAGGTCGTTGAGTCGTGTGGGGTTGCTAAGTCGTAGGTCGCAAGGGTAGTTAGGTCGGCATCCCTGTTAGAACGTTAAGTCGGCATCTCTTCAACATCGTTGAGTCGGCCATACTGTTAATTTGTAAGTCAGCAAGGGACTAGGTCGTTGAGCTTGATAGGTCGTGGGGTCTAATGAGTCGTGGACGACTCATGTGATAAGTCGGCGGCGACTTAAGGGGCGGCGACTCATGGGGATTTCAGCCTATAAATAGAGGGGTTTGGCTCACTTTTTGGCACCGGATTTTGAAGCGACGAAGTGCTGCCATTTTGAGAGCTCGACTACAACACTTCTTCACTTCTTTTATCCACTCTAATCTAGTGATTTCTTCCATCTAAATTGAAGATCAAATCGAAGATTCAAGAGCCGAAGTTGAAGATCTTCATCCAACAAAGAGAGATTTCATCGTTTGAAGCGGAGCTTTGGAGGATCAAGCTTGATTCTTTGCTATCCAGATCTGGAGTTGGTTGTTTTTGAGGTGTTTAGGTGATTCGGTGAGTGGTGGTCATCTCTCACACGGACCCAAAGGAGTATATTGGATCGGTGGTTTGTTTATGTGCTAAAGAGAGCGATTTCTTGCATTTTCCCTAAGTCTGCATGTAGATCCATCATCTATGAAGTTTTGATATCCATTTTAGTACATGTTTACTTATGCAAGTTCATTCATCAAGTTGTAGAGATATTGTCCATAATTCATGCTTGTTAGAATGCATGTTAGATTTGGACTCTTTATTTATGAAATTGCCATTATTGTTGTAATTGTTTATTTAGATCTTGTTTGAATGATTGATTACTTGGATTAATGTTTGATTTGATTTATTAGTTGATTGATAACTTGATTTGGACAAGTTGGTCGAAGATGATTCAAAAGCTAAGTGGAAAGGCTCTTGAATAAGGAAAGCTGCTTGTGGCATATGAAGCGGATGTTGAAGCTCATATGGATAGATTTGATGATGATGTTGAGATGGGACTTTGCCATGATGCGATGAGGCAAACCATGATGTTGAGATGGGGCTTTGCCATGATGCGATGAGGCAAACCATGATGTTGAGATGAGACTTTGCTATGATGCGATGAAGCAAAGCATGATGTGTGAAAGCCTTGGTTTAATCCAGACGGGATCATCCCAAGCATGTTGATAACTCGGTGATGCGGTCCGAGTTTGTGGATAATGGTTAGCTTGAGAGGCGCTTGAGCTAGTATGGGAATAGTTGTCGAGGAGGATGACTAGAAGGCTGAGATTTCATCGTTGTTGAAGGTTCTAGCATGCTCAAAGCAAGAGTACGTTGGGACGGGTCACGATGACGTTCCAAGCACGGGCTGCGACGACGTGCTAGTACTCTGGGTAGTTGCGAAAATTCCTAGGCACGGTCTGCGACGATGTGTGGAGTTATGTCTAGAACCGGGGTTACCATTAGCCCTTGACAGGTGGTCATTCAACTAACAGTGAATTCAAGGCAATGATAACAGTGATAGCCAGAGTCATGGATGTTTGGATGTTTGGTTGTATCATCACTTGGGTCAAAAGCGATGCTTTCAGGATGCTTATCTGATCTTGGTTTAGGCCTTGGGAGTTTGTACTTGGAAAACGCCGACCTTGACTCGAGTGATAATTACTTTGCTTTGAATGTCTGAATTGCTATGTTTACTTCTGCTTAGTGTGTCTGGGGGCTATCACTATAGAATGAGGTGGAGTGGGATGGTTGAGTTCCTATTCCTTTTACCCTTTATGCTCTTTTGGTATGTTTGATAGTTGATTTACTGCTCACTAAGACTTTTGTCTGACTCAAGGTTTTATGTTTAACTCTTATTACCTTGGGCTGTTCATCCATGTTGGGATGGGCAGACTAGGTAGTAGGTGACAGGTGCTGTTCTTAGTGGTCAACGCTGTTGATGACAAAGACGAGCTGGAGGCTTTTGCATATTGTTTTTTACTATATGTATTGGGTGTTCCGTTGTTTGTATATTCTCTGAGTGATATGCAGTGAGGCTTGATGTATTGACTTTGCTGATTGTTGTATCAAACTATTAGATTTTATATGATGAGATTCTGTTATATGGAGCTTCACTATGTATATTTTCTATTGTATTTTGTCCATGCGCTGTGAGTAATACGATAGATTCCGCTGTTTAATCTTACCTTGACTATCGTCCATGGCTGCCTGGCACACCTTTCAGCGCACTATCTCCTTGTTTTGGTGCGGGAGTCATGGGCGGTCGTCACATTTGGTATCAGAGCTTTGGTTGATCAATTTTAGCCAACGCTCGCTGACGTAACTACGTAAGAGAGACGTAATTGTATTTTGATAGATGATTACTATATATAATATAGTAGCTTAGAAGGATTTGAACTCCTTATGTAGTTGTTTCTCAAGGTGTTCTAAATCATTCCTTTTTGTAGATATTAAGGATGAGTCGAAGTGAGAGACAAGCTGCTAGGGAAAGCCGTGCTGTTGGGGGAGCTACTGACTATGCTGCTATGTTTGAGGCCATGATGACTTCGATCATGAGAAGGATGCCAGTTCCGGGGTCATCAGTAGATGTTGGAGTTCAAGTTCAAGCTCCAAAACCAGTGGATTTTGCTAAGTTGTGCAAAGACTATACTGCTCTTGGAGGGAAGGTTTTCTTGGGAACAGAATCAACCGTTGATGTTCAGAGATGGATTGATGCTTGTAGAAGGATCTTTGGCGATTTGGGAATTGAGGATGCAACTTAGAGGAAGCTTGCATCAAGACAGCTTCAAGGGAGAGCTTCTGATTGGTGGAATTCTATCACCATTGATACTCTGGAAGAAGAGATTACTTGGGAGCAGTTCCAAGCTAGATTTGAGGCTAAGTTCATTTCTACAGCTCAGAAATCTGTTTTGTTTAAGAAGTTTGTAGAACTCAAGCAAGGTGGAAGACCAGTTCTTGAGTATGTCTCTGAGTTTGAAGCTTTGTCCAAGTATGCTCGGTCGTATATTGAATCTCCCTATCAGAAGAATGAGAAATTTGTGATAGGCTTGGACACTTATCTTGGGAGGCAGTTAGTGGATCATTTGGACGATCCATTTGAGAAGCTTATGGAGAAAGCTCTCAAGCATGAGAATCTGTTTCCTAAGGAAGGATTTGTTGTTGCTGTGACCAAGGAGCAAAATGAAAACAAGAAGAGGAAGCAGCAGCAGCAGAAGGGTAAGGATGGCCAGAAGAAGCCAAAGGTGAAGTGATCTGCTACAACTGTCAACAGAAGGGTCATCTCTCTAGGGATTGCAAGAAACCAAGAGTGCCGGCAAAGTGTCACAACTGTGACAAACCGGGGCATTTCAAGAGGGATTGTCCGGAACCGAGGAAGGACAAGCAGATTGTGCAAGCCTATGCTTTGGGGGTTGTGCCATCATCTTTGAAAGCTCCTACTGCTGATGAGAAAGGAAAGAGCGTGGTGGTTCAAGGTACTCTTTTCATTTGTGGTGTTCCAGTTAGAGTGTTATTTGATACTGGGGCGTCATATTCGTTTGTTTGTAATAAACTTATAGGCCGGTTGGGTTTAGAACCGGATATTGTTGATAGACCATTGGTTGTGACTAATCCAGTTGGGGGTTCCTCTTATTTGTGTATGATATGCCGTGGTCTAGTTGTGTCGAGTCATGATTGCTCTTTTGTTTGTGATTGTTTTGTTCTGAACTTTGTGGGGTTCGGAATTATTTTGGGTATGGACTGGCTTAGGAAGTATGCGGCAAGGATTGATTGTGAGAGGCTGGAGGTGACAGTCGAGAATGTGGAGAGGCGAAAGGTTGTGATACGATGTAAGCATGAGGAAGGCGTCTTCATGAGCTTCATGTATTCGCTGGTTGTTCCACGGGATGGACTGTCATCGGTGCCTATTGTGAATGGATTTGAGGATGTCTTTGACGAGGTCAAAGGATTACCGTCGCATAGGGAGATCGAGTTTCGTATCGATCTAGTTGAAGGAGCTAGACCTGTTGTGATGCCTATTAGGCGGATGGCGCCTAAGGAGCAGCAAGAGTTGAAGGTGCAAGTTGATGACCTTTTACGGAAGGGATTCATTCGGCGTAGCGTGTCCGAATGGGGTGCACCAGTTGTGTTCGCAACCAAAACGGATGGATCGTTGAGGTTGTGTGTGGATTATCGTGAGCTGAATAAAGTGACTAAGAAGAACAAGTATCCATTGCCGAGAATAGATGACTTGTTTGATCAGCTTCACGAAACTAAGGTGTTTTCTCAAATGGATTTGGCAACGGGATTTCACCAGTTGTGAGTGGCAAAGGATAGTGTTCCGAAGACTGCATTTAGGACACCATCCGGTTTTTATGAGTGGCTGGTAATGCCGTTTGGATTGACCAATGCACTAGCATATTTTGTGGATCTTATGAATAGAGTGTTCAGAGATCAGTTGAACAAGTTTGTACTTGTGTTCGTGGATGACATTCTGATTTATTCCAGGACTGAAGAAGAGCACAAGACGCACTTGCGTATTGTTTTGGAAATCTTGCGGAAACATCAGCTGAGGGCTAAGTTTTCGAAGTGTCACTTCTGGAAGAGTGAAGTGAGATTCTTAGGCCATGTTATCTCTGGAAATGGAATAGCGGTTGATCCCGCTAAGGTGGCAGCAATCCAGGATTGGGTTAGACCTAAGAATGCATCTGATGTGAGAAGTTTTCTTGGATTAGCAGGATACTATCGTCGGTTTATCAAAGACTTTTCCAAGATAGCTGCACCGTTAACAGGATTAACGAAAAAGAACCAAGTGTTCAGATGGGATGCTAAGTGTGAGCAAGCTTTCGGAATCCTGAAAGAGCGACTGACAAGTGCTTCTGTTTTGACTATTCCGAGTGGGAATGATGAGATGGTGGTTTACACCGATGCATGTGGTACTGGACTTGGAGCAGTGCTAATGCAAAAAGATAAAGTTGTTGCGTATGCAAGTCGACAACTGAAGCCGCATGAAAGGAATTATCCGACTCATGATTTGGAGTTAGCGACGATTGTATTTGCTTTGAAGATGTGGAGACACTATCTATTGGGAGTTCGATTTGAGTTGTTTACAGATCATAAGTCGTTGAAGTATCTGTTCTCCCAAAAGGATTTGAATCTTCGACAGCAACGATGGCTAGAGTTCTTAGCATCATATGATTTTGGTATAGCCTATACTCCGGGAAAAGGTAACGCAGTGGCAGATGCGTTAAGTCGAAGACATGCAGGATTGGGAGCCATGTTTTCGGAATGGAAGAACCTTGAGTATTTGGCTGGATTTGACTTCAGGCCTAGATGTGAATTGGAACCTGAGATGTTGGCAAACTTATCAATAAGACCTACTCTTGTGGAAAGAATTGGCGAGAGCCAAAAGCGAGAAGATAAGCTTGTCAGGATTATCCGTGATTTGGAATCTGGATTGGATCCAGAAAAGGATAAAGGATTCGAGGTCGATCGAGAGGGTTGGCTTCGGAAACAAGGACGACTAGTTGCTCCCGATATAGATGAATTGAGGGATGAAGTTCTGAAGGAAAGTCATCACTCGAAGTTGACAATTCATCCAGGTGGAAATAAGATGTATCGGGATATGAAAAGGACTTACTACTGGGAAGGTATGAAGAAGGATGTTGGAAATTTTATTTCCAAATGTATGAACTGCCAGTTGGTAAAAGCTGAGCAGAAGAAGCCCAGTGGATTACTTCAGCCATTGGAAGTTCCTACATGGAAGTGGGAGCAGATATCGATGGATTTTATTGATGGTCTACCTAGAACCAGGGCAGGGAATGAAGGGATTTGGGTCATTGTAGATCGTTTGACTAAGAGTGCAAGATTCATTCCTGTTCGATCAACTAGGACTGCATCGAAGTTGGCTGAGCTTTATGTTAAGTGGATAGTTCGATTCCATGGTATTCCGAAGAGTATAGTGAGCGATCGAGATCCATTGTTCACTAGTGGATTTTGGAAGAGCTTCCAGGAAGTTTTGGGAACCAAGTTGTGTTTGAGTATAGCTTATCACCCCCAAACAGATGGTCAGACCGAGAGAGTCAACCGAGTTTTGGAAGATCTCCTCAGAGCATGTGTTTTGGACTTCGGAGGATCATGGGAAGATCATCTTCATTTGGTGGAATTTGCGTATAATAACAGTTATCAGTCAAGTATTGGTATGGCACCATATGAAGCATTGTATGGAAGACCGTGTAACTCTCCGACATGTTGGTTGGAAACAGCAGAAAAGTTGATACTTGGGCCAGAAATGATTCGACAGACTACGGATTGTATAGAGATCATTCGGCAACGAATGAAGGCAGCCCAAGACCGTCAGAAAAGTTATGCCGATAAGCGTCGTAAGGATTTGGAATTCGACGTAGGAGATATGGTTTTTGTGAGGGTTTCTCCACTGAAGAATGTTATTAGATTCAGGAAGAAAGGAAAATTGAATCCGAGATTTGTTGGACCATTCCCGATCATCGAGCGAATTGGAAAGCTCGCCTATAGATTGGAGTTACCAGAAAAGATGGCGGGTGTGCACAATGTTTTTCATGTATCGTATCTACGGAAGTATGTGCACGACCCAAGTACAGTAGTTTTTGCTGATAGCTGTGAAGATTTAGAAGTTGATCCAGTTGTTAGAAGACCTCGTAAGCCGCTTCGTGTTGTGGAAACCGATACGAAACAGCTTAGGAGGAAGACGATTACATTGCTCAAGGTGCAATGGAGTGATGATGTTAACGACTGTACGTGGGAGGAGGAAGAGAGGATGAAGGCAGCTCATCCTGAACTCTTCGAGGTATGACCCTAAGGTGTCGTGGCATCTCATGAATTTGTAACTTGTTATAGTCTTAGAATTCTGCATGCTAGGTTAGTAATTGAATGCATGGTTTGTTGATTGCTATGAATGGTAGGCATTCAAAATAGTTTTGATTGCTCTTGTATGTTTGGAATTTCGGGGGCGAAATTCCTAAGGGGGATAGAATGTAACGACCCGTATTTTTACGGATCGAAAGATCGTAGAATTGTTGTTATTAGATTGTTAGTGCCGTTAAGTCGTTGAGAATTTAAGTCGTTCGGAGCTTAAGTCGTTCAGAGTTAGATTACCATAAGATGAGTTGTCCAGAGTTAAGTCGTATAAAGGCATGAGTCGTGAACGACTTAAGAGTTGGAGCGACTTAGTGGTGTTAAGTGACCTATAGTGCTTGACCGACTTAAGGAAGTTGCCGAGTTATAGAAGTTTCGACCTAAGAAGATTAGCGGGTTAGTGGCTAACGGCTTAGGAAGATAGGCCGACTTAAGGAATTAACGACCTAAAAGCTTACGGGTTAGCGAGTTCTAGAAGCTTAGGTCGTGTGATAGCTTGGGTCGGTGGAGCGACTTATGGGATTGGACCGACTTAGGGGTAACGACCTAAGTTAGATCAGAGTGTGGTTAGGTCGGTTAACCCGTGTTTAGTTAAGTCGTGACCGACTTATGTTAGGTCGCGTGTTTGGGTGGGGTCGTGTCTGTGTTGAGTCGCACATGGTTTAAGTCATGTGCGTGTTAGGTCGGCTTAGATATAGGTCGTATGCCGCGTACCCAGTTAGGTCGTTGAGTCGTGTGGGGTTGCTAAGTCGTAAGTCGCAAGGGTAGTTAGGTCGGCATCCCTGTTAGAACGTTAAGTCGGCATCTCTTCAACATCGTTGAGTCAGCCATACTGTTAAGTTGTAAGTCAGCAAGGGACTAGGTCGTTGAGCTTGATAGGTCATGGGGTCTGATGAGTCGTGGACGACTCATGTGATAGGTCGGCGGCGACTTAAGGGGCGGCGACTCATGGGGATTTCAACCTATAAATAGAGGGGTTTGGCTCACTTTTTGGCACCGGATTTTGAAGCGACGAAGTGCTGCCATTTTGAGAGCTCGACTACAACACTTCTTCACTTCTTTTCTCCACTCTAATCTAGTGATTCCTTCCATCTAAATTGAAGATCAAATCGAAGATTCAAGAGCCGAAGTTGAAGATCTTCATCCAACAAAGAGAGATTTCATCGTTTGAAGCGGAGCTTTGGAGGATCAAGCTTGATTCTTTGCTGTCCAGATCTGGAGTTGGTTGTTTTTGAGGTGTTTAGGTGATTCGGTGAGTGGTGGTCATCTCTCACACGGACCCAAAGGAGTATATTGGATCGGTGGTTTGTTTATGTGCTAAAGAGAGCGATTTCTTGCATTTTCCCTAAGTCTGCATGTAGATCCATCATCTATGAAGTTTTGATATCCATTTTAGTACATGTTTACTTATGCAAGTTCATTCATCAAGTTGTAGAGATATTGTCCATAATTCATGCTTGTTAGAATGCATGTTAGATTTGGACTCTTTATTTATGAAATTGCCATTATTGTTGTAATTGTTTATTTAGATCTTGTTTGAATAATTGATTACTTGGATTAATGTTTGATTTGATTTATTAGTTGATTGATAACTTGATTTGGACAAGTTGGTCGAAGATGATTCAAAAGCTAAGTGGAAAGGCTCTTGAATAAGGAAAGCTGCTTGTGGCATATGAAGCGGATGTTGAAGCTCATATGGATAGATTTGATGATGATGTTGAGATGGGACTTTGCCATGATGCGATGAGGCAAACCATGATGTTGAGATGGGGCTTTGCCATGATGCGATGAGGCAAACCATGATGTTGAGATGGGACTTTGCTATGATGCGATAAAGCAAAGCATGATGTGTGAAAGCCTTGGTTTAATCCAGACGGGATCATCCCAAGCATGTTGATAACTCGGTGATGCGTTCCGAGTTTGTGGATAATGGTTAGCTTGAGAGGCGCTTGAGCTAGTATGGGAATAGTCGTCGAGGAGGATGACTAGAAGGCTGAGATTTCATCGTTGTTGAAGGTTCTAGCATGCTCAAAGCAAGAGTACGTTGGGACGGGTCACGATGACGTTCCAAGCACGGGCTGCGACGACGCGCTAGTACTCCGGGTAGTTGCGAAAATTCCTAGGCACAGGCTGCGACGACGTGCGGAGTTATGTCTAGAACCGGGGTTACCATTAGCCCTTGACAGGTGGTCATTCAACTAACGGTGAATTCAAGGCAATGATAACAGCGATAGCCAGAGTCATGGATGTTTGGATGTTTGGTTGTATCATCACTTGGGTCAAGAGCGATGCTTTCAGGGTGCTTATCTGATCTTGGTTTAGGCCTTGGGGGTTTGTACTTGGAAAACGCCGACCTTGACTCGAGTGATAATTACTTTGCTTTGAATGTCTGAATTGCTATGTTTACTTCTGCTTAGTGTGTCTGGGGGCTATCACTGTAGAATGAGGTAGAGTGGGATGGTTGAGTTCCTATTCCTTTTACCCTTTATGTTCTTTTGGTATGTTTGATAGTTGATTTACTGCTCACTAAGACTTTTGTCTGACTCAAGGTTTTATGTTTAACTCTTATTACCTTGGGCTGTTCATCCATGTTGGGATGGGCAGACTAGGTAGCAGGTGACAGGTGCTGTTCTTAGTGGTCAACGTTGTTGATGACGAAGACGAGCTGGAGGCTTTTGCATATTGTTTTCTTACTATATGTACTGGGTGTTCCGCTGTTTGTATATTCTCTGAGTGATATGTAGTGAGGCTTGATGTATTGACTTGGCTGATTGTTGTATCAAACTATTAGAGTTTATATGATGAGATTCTGTTATATGGAGCTTCACTATGTATATTTTCTATTGTATTTTGTCCATACGCTGTGAGTAATACGATAGATTCCATTGTTTAATCTTACCTTGACTATCGTCCATGGCTGCCTGGCACACCTTTCAACGCACTATCTCCTTGTTTTGGTGTGGGAGTCATGGGCGGTCGTCACAATCGGAGACTTCTAGCAGCTATAATTAAGGGTAAGGACCCTAAATCATTTAAAGAAGCCATGAAATCCGATGAGTGACGCCGTTCCATGAAGGATGAGATACGGGCTCTAGAAGATAATGGCACATGGATCTTAGAGCATCTTCCTCCGAGGAAACGTGCTCTTGGTAGTCAATGGGTGTACAAGACCAAGTATTTGTCAAATGGAGATGTTGAGCACCTTAAATCTAGATTAGTAGTGTTGGGTAATCACCAACAAGAAGGAATTGACTACAACGAAACTTTTGCTCCTGTTGCCAAGATGACTACAGTTCGTGCTTTTCTAGCCATAGCGGCATCCAGGAATTAGAAACTACATCAAATGAATGTTCATGATGCGTTCCTACATGGTGACCTTGCTGAGGAGGTACACATGAAATTACTTCCCGGGTTTGAGAGGTCGGATCTAACTTTGGTGTGTCGGTTGCGTAAGTCGTTGTATGGGTTAAAGCAAGCACCAAGATGTTGGTTTGCAAAATTTGTGTCGACTTTGAAAGGGTATGGCTTTCTTCAGTCTTATTCAGATTATTCTCTTTTTACATTTAGTAAAGGCGGTGTTCAGATTAATGTCTTACTTTATGTTGATGATCTTATTATTTCTGGGAATGATTCCGCTGCGCTTAACATATTCAAAACTTATCTTAGTGACTGTTTTAAAATGAAAGATCTCGGAAATCTTAAATATTTTTTGGGGATTGTGGTCGCTCGTAGTTCATCAGGCTTGTTTTTATGTCAACGCAAATATACTTTGAATATTATTTCTGAAGCAGGTTTGTTGGGGGCAAAACCGATTGGGTTCCCTATAGAACAAAATCATAAGCTAGGTCTTGCAACTAAAGAGCTTCTAGCGGATCCTGAATCATACCAACGACTTGTGGGTCGTTTGATTTATCTTGCGGTTACTCGACCGGACCTGCCTTATTCAGTTCATATTTTGTCTCAATTTATGCAAGCACCTCGAATTGAACATTGGAAAGTGGCTCTTCGGGTTGTGCGTTATTGAAAGGGACTCCAGGTCAGGGTATTTTGCTCCGTGCTGACAGTGAGTTGACCTTGGAAGGATGGTGTGATTCAGATTGGGCGGCTAGTCCTCTTACTCGTCGCTCGTTGACAGGTTGGATGGTGTTTCTTGGTCAATTTCCTATTTCTTGGAAGACAAAGAAACAACATACGGTATCTCGATCTTCTGCGGAAGCCGAAAATAGGTTTATGGCTGCAATTACCTACGAATTGAAGTGGCTAAAAGAGGTGTTGTTGAGTTTGGGTGTGCATCATCCTAAAGCTATTAAATTATTTTGTGATGGTGAATCGACGTTACATATAGCAAAGAATCATGTTTTTCATGAGCGGCCGAAATACATCGAGGTTGATTGTCACTTTGTTCGTGATGCGATCAATGAAGGTTTGATATCTTCTACTCATGTCTCGACATCGTCACAGTTGGCGGATATTTTTACAAAGGCTCTCGACAAGGCTCAATTTGATTTGCTTTTCTCCAAGTTGGGCATTTTTGAATCTCATGCTCCAACTTGAGGGGGGTATTGAGATATATTTAGAATATATGATTATTATATTATGATATATTTAGAATATATGATTAAGATATTATGATATATTTAGAATATATGATTATATTTTATGAGTGGTATGTGACAAGGGATATGTCTTCGGAAGATTTTCTGTTGTTTCTGCAATATATGATTAGATGTTATGAGTGATATGTGATAAGTGATATATCTTCGGAATATTTCCTACTGTTTCCGCAATTTTAGAGTTACCATAAGATAGAGTCTTGGGTATGTATTATAAATAGGGATGCTGGTGATTAATAATAATTCAAGCTGAGTTTTGCCAGTTCTTCAATGGATGACAACATAGAGTTTGTCAACATCTTTTATCAAAAGAAATCCCTTATTGTTAACGCGACTAAACTTATATATATAATATTTCATCATTATTACTTTTCATGATGTGAGATTGTTTCTTCTTCAATCCGGACTCATTATCCAGATATAATGTGAAACACTCAAACAATTATAGTAATGGTAACTATTACCAATGAAGAAAATAGTTATCATACCGATACTATTGATAAATAAAAAACGACTCAATGTTTTAACAATAGAGTTGTAAAAATGATTATATTGTCGATATGGTAGACAGGTAAACTATTGATTATTAAGGGTAGATTTACTTAGATATAAGGACGCCGATATTTTATTGTATTATTTAAAAAGAAAATTGTTGCTACTAGCATGTTTATGCATATATCAAGATTTTGATTTATTTTAGTAGATGTATTCGAATAACTTTGTTAATCTCAAATTTTGAACTTAGAAAAACTTTATAAAAAAATAAAAACAAAAAAAGGAAAAGGGAAAAAAAACAAGAAGAAGAAGAAAGAAAGAGAAAAATACATAAATGATATTGTGGTTGCTTTGTCTAGAAAGAAAAACACTTTAGAAAAACTTACATGTGGTTGATGTACGGACCTCTACTTGGATGGTAGAACTGTAGAACAAGCAATTATTGCTCATATATTCTGGTTGCTTTGTTGATTATACTAGAGAGAAATACATAATGATAAGAATCCTATGTAAAGTATCTTCTTTCACTTTTTTAATATTTCTTGTTATCCTTGTATTCTCATGTCCTCTTTTCTCATCTCGTCTCTTATTCAATAATTATAAAGGGTTACATCACAAGAACATGCAAATCGCATGCATACGTAATAACTGTATTATCAAAGAAAATATATAATTAATGGAAAATAATATATTAAGTTAAAAGAAATGATCAGCAATTTTAGTAAGAAAAATCTACATTTCATACTGAAACATAATAAAGTCAATATTAAAAAATCTACAGTTCGTACCAATCCATTGCACTAAACAACAACGTTCTACTATTTCCTTCAAGTAATCCTTGGAGCAAATATCAGTTTTGCACAGCCATGTAGTTTTTCATTTGTGGATATAAAAAGGAAAATAACTTTTTATTTTATCACGAATCAATAAAAAATGAAGTTTACAAAGCTGGAGTGAATATAATTAGCAGTGTTTTTATGATCCTGCCCAGCACGGTTCGACCGCGAATAATCTTGGATCATAGACTACTTCACTCTAAAACTCAATCCGATCTCGGTCATGCACGAAGGCAGATCGGACCTTCGAACCAACGGTTCAACCTTCTATTTTAGTTAATTGGACCGTGGTTCTTTTAATTTTTTTCTTATTTTCTTACAATGTCATTCTCTCTCGTTCTCATTCTTTGTGTTGTTTTTAAGAAAATAAATGAATCTAAATTGTAAAAGTCACCATTTCACCAAAATCTAAACAACAATCTCCATCATTTCATCCTTCATCTTTGCAAGCTCCTCCAAGAACACTGCAAACTTCTTAAGTTTTTCGTAACAAAACTTCCTCCATTATACACTGCTATTGTGTACGTAAGTGTAGTTGTATTAGTGCAGCTGGATACGTAGCGATACACAACTTCGGCTGTATGTGTTGAAGAGTTTTTACAGTTTGTCCACGTAGCATTTTTATTTCAGTAATTTTGCATATAGCTTGTATCTAAATGGTAAATTTCCAAAAAAGAAAAATTCACGGTTCCAACGGTTGAACCGTCAAAACCTTAAATCTTGGGTCAATACGGTTCGACCCATGATCCAGTCGTGAAAACCGTGATAATTAGCAATGATTTATTCCATACAAAAAGCATGTAATAGTTAAATACACAATTTGAAGCAAAAGTATTTATATATTTTGAGTTAAAGTAGATTAAACCCTTAAATTGAATAAGCTTCCAGCCTGTTCATTTATGCAGGTCGGAATTAAATTCAGATCAAAAGGAGCACACATAAACAAGTATAGATCAGACTCCGTTTCCAGAAACAGATAATTTATCCACTCAATTTTAGAAGGGTAAAATTGACATAACCCACTAGTTTAGAAAAAGAACATGGAGAGAACAAGAAATTCATGATGTGTGTTAATTGTGTGGTCATCTAGGACTGAGGGTTACAAAATTAACACTAATTTGTCTTCTGTAGAGGCTGGCTCTATCTATAAATAGCTTGTAATGCTATAATATTGTTGATTGGTTTCATAACCATTTTCTACTTGCAAGTATATATACAATAAATCAGGAAATTATACATATATTGAGAAGAGATAATACATACCAAATGGAGGCCAAGAAGTTGAATGCTTTTATGCTTGCTGCAAGTTTACTTGTAGCCACCTTTGCTCCACTGGTTTCAGCAGCCGAAGAATTGGATGGCAGTGCTGCAGTTGTTAATATAGAAATGATGACTTCTGCAGATTCATATATTGCAAAGAAAAAGAAACCAAAGTGTGGTGAAGTTTGTCGTGAGGGCATCTGCGCAAAAGGATGTAAATGCACTTTTGTCTATCCAGGTTCTCGCTGCATGGGTAAATGTTGTTCCTAAACTGATGCGGTAGTAGCGTAATGTCTTATAAATAAAGACCGCAAACATTGATTTGCTTGAGAAACTCGCTATGACCAGGTCCCGACTACCGGGTTAATATGTTGTGATGAATGTTTTGTATGTGTATGTAGTAGAAGTTTTCTTTGGGTTTGTCCAAAATTCTGCATCTTCTTGAATAAATTGGTTTTTATCTGGCTTTCTAAGGCAGAATTGAACCCATGAATGCACAACAGTGATCAACTTATGAAAGGTGATCCGATCGACAGTCTACATTACACTAGTGATCTTAACAAAATATATATATATATATATATATATATATATATATATAATAAAATAATTTCAAAAATAATTCATCCTAGGAATTGTTTGAACTGGGACAGTTACATAATGTTACTAGTGGAACATTGAAATAACGCTTCAGCTATAGACACGCATTTCTTTACAGAAAAGAGTAATAAGTAGGAGCCCTGTCCAACAGCAAAAACATAAGTAGAAAGGTACATCAAGTCTATCAAAAATAATATCAAAACATTAATGATATAAACAGAAAATAAGAAATAGAAAGGTGGGTTGACTAAAGGATATGAGATGAGGGTTGATAAGGGGAATAAGTATGTGTAAATTTAACGAAGCTAGAATGCTGCTGGACTTAAAAAATGTTTAAAAGAAAATTTTCCCGGTATCTTATTCCCCAGTTACTTTGGTCTTCTCCTCCCACTCAACTAAGTTGACAACAAAAATGTAAAGCAAAGTAGCAAAATAATAAGTTAGTTCAAATAAAATTTGGAACACATAAACGAAAAATTGAAATCATGTAGCAGGGAGAAAAAAAAAGAAAAAAATGCTGAAATTGATTTCAAAACTTATAAACAAATTGAGATAATCCAAAGGAATCATCTGTAAAATCACACAAAGTAGAAAATGGTAAACAGAACTAAAAACTCAATAAGGAAAAACATTTTCCAAAAGATTCTTAAACAGAATTTGATATTTGTATTTTCAATAGAATTTGTTACAGAAGTATTAATTTCTTCAATTATCATTTTGATTTTAGTTAAAAAATATATTGCTCTTAAGACTTTAGCTTGTATTAGCCTTTGGTGTTGCAATAGCTTTTTGTTCATACTACATATGCCTAAATAAATGACCACTGGCAATGCTGAAGGTTAGACAGGTGCTTGGGAGTGTATAGATAGATTGTTAAATATTATATGAAGACATAAAATGATTTCTTAAAAGATTTTTAAGGAATATATAAAGAGATAAAATAATTTCTAGCTGGATTGTTAGGGATCCAACAACAAATAGGGAGCATTTAGGCTGGCTTGTATTCTATATGTGTCATGTCTTCACTGATTTTACATACTTTGCAATAAGATTGATGCCATTTATTTCTATAAAAGGAGAATACTCCCCCACCTCACTGCCCATACCTCTCTACACAAAGTTGTGACACTTGCTAAGACAATGAAATCCGATAACATCAAAACCTTTGGTCTTTTAAAATTACTTTTCCTATATGAGCATGTTTAGGAAGACATTAGTGCGAAGCTCATCCATTTACTGATTTTCAAATTGCTCCAATATTTTTTGTAATATTGTAACATTTTGATATTTCCAAAAAATTTGTATGTGGTGACCGGCCCGGCCCTGTCCAAGGCCACCTAGGCGGTCGACTAGAGTCCCATATTTTCATTTTCATGGGCCTCAAACTTTTAATTTTAACTTTATATATTATAGTATGTTAACCAATGATTAGGAAGTTGTATAGTTTAGTAGTGGGGCCGATGGTTTACATTACTGTGACCCAAGATCGAGTGTTGTTGTGCATAGTGATGGGCCTCAAAATCAAAAAAAGTTTCCCCAAGCTTTATATAAGTTTTACTACTAGACTAAACAAATTTTTTTGCCTTAGGCCTTCGAAACATCAGGGACCCGTGTGGCAAATATGTTCCTATT
Organism: Allium cepa; assembly: GCA_030765085.1. NCBI lineage: Eukaryota > Viridiplantae > Streptophyta > Magnoliopsida > Asparagales > Amaryllidaceae > Allium > Allium cepa. The sequence goes on along the minus strand of CM060944.1, from coordinate 307,319,994 downwards.
TCAAAATTGAATTAGTCAAGTTGGAAGTTTGCAAACTAGCACATAGTTCAACTTTTCACCCTCGAACTAACGGTCAATTGAGATTACATGCTTAAGGGTAGGACTGTTAATGGGTCGGGTCGGGTTCGGGTTGATTTTAAATGGTTCGAGTCAACCCGTTTATTAAACAGATCAAAAATATCTTAATCTGAACCCGACTCGGTTATAAACGGGTTGACCCAACCAACCCGGATAAACCGATTATAAACGGGTCGCGTCGGATCTTAAACTGATCGAGTCATACCACATAAGGTACAAATGGGTTATAAACGGATCGTAAACAAGTTATAAGCGGATCAAATTCGGGTTCACCGGTCGGGTTGGGTTATATTTGGGTTGGGTCAACCCATATAAGTCTAAACAGGTTTTAAACATATCAAATTTAGGTTCATGGGTCAACCCGAAACCCATCCACTTATAGACTAGTCAAATTCGGGTTGATCAAAATTGACCCGCTCAATTAAACGGGTCGGGTTAACCTACTAGTTTCTGTGTAATCTTCAGGTCGTGCTCGAAATTGATAGCCTTACTTAACGGAATTTGAGATACTTTTGGATCAACGAACCTAAGGAGTGCATCTTGTGGCTCGCTCTTGCTGAACCATGGTAGATCACTAGTTGGAAAAGGTCTACAAACTGCTTTCGTAGTTGTGTAGGTTATGTAAGAAAATAATCAATATTATGAATAAGTGAAGCAAAATGGACCCGAAAGGTATCTCCAATTTACAAATAACAACAAAAAACTGGTTCTACAAATAACCCAGGTCGGCTGGCATTGTACTGCTAGTCGGGCTAGGTAGTTACCGACATTGTAACGACTCGCCTTTTCGACCGTCAAATGTTGACGCTAATACATCCATATTATTCGTATGTCGAACATCCAAGTGTTGAGAAGATATATTGTTAAGGTAAAAATAAAAAAAGGAATAGAACAAGAAAAAAGAGAACACAATATCAGAACCTAACTACGGAACGATAACATATCTATAAGAAACTATCACTTTAAGATACAAAATATTTCACAGTTACAATTCTAAATACTATCATCATCTTAGACAATTATAATAATCCGTCCTCACAAATGCTGATATATACAATAGTAATACGGCGGTAATTAGAATAGTATGATAGGTGAAGCATCCAAGTCGGCTCCATAAGATTCAAAGCTTCCATAGATAAATATGAAAACATACTCGGAGCTGACTTGAGTATAATAAGAAAATAACATTCGAATCAATCTGATAAATCAGTATAAGAAATTCAAGAAATATATGATCAGCATATGACAGTAGTTTTGAGACCGCATGGAATTCCATAACGGCATCCTCTTAAAAGAAACCACCATCTAATAAGTATATGAAGTGATATAATAGATAATGTCTAGGATAAAGAATATAAATCATGTCAAATAGCTGGAATGATTACATTGGTTACATTCAACAGTATATTTAGGGTACAATCAAAACCGAAAAGGGATGTTCGCATAATGGATTTTCCATGGAGATCTCTTCAAGGTCAGAAAGTATCTTTGGAGCGTCATATATCTCTAGATATATTATACCATTAAGTAAACACAAGCAGCCCATTTCCCGAATATAAACATGAACAACGTGAACCAAATATCATCAACTCTCATCGGCCAATAGTCGATAAATATATCTAGATATGGAGTTCATAATACCCTGACGTGGGTTGACTATTGTAACGACCCGCTATTTTGGACCATTCAAATCGACAACAAAACCATACATATCCGACTTGAATAATTCAAAATACCGAATTGTTAATTAAAATTTGGCAAAACTTAAAATATACAGTAAATAAATCAATCACAGATCACAAAGTAATATAATGCAGCGGAATAGATAAAGAATAGTAGTTCATGAAGCTACTATATACATCAGAGTTAGAAAAATACAACCGAATAGTTCAAATGCAGTGAAGTCTCCAATGCAACAGATGACTTCTCTGAACCAATCAACTGGAAAGGCTGGAATCTGAACCGATGGTTGGATTTCCAAATGAAGCTCCGAACTCCAAAGGTGAGTCTCAAATGCTGTATCACTCAGTCTGACCCAAACGTAAAGCAAAACACAAAACACTCGAGTCAGGATTAACATTCTTATATTAATAAATCCAACTCAAGTGAAATATCAACTGAAATACAAATAACTTAAAGGATATTTGGGATAACCATCCTTTAAGGGTCCATGGAACTTTATACAAGGCAGAAATATATACTATAACACCTTGGTCATTTCAGCTTAATTTATACTTCAAAACCAAATCTCATTTTCACTTCAAATATCTCTATATTTCCCAAAATAGTATTTATATATATTAAATAATTTATACAGTAAAGTATTTTCAATTTCCTCAACTTAACAAATCGTTCAAACATCAACCCGACCTTCCCATTCAAATTAAATTCAATCTCAATTTATCAATTTAAATTCAACTCAATTTCTAAAATAACCACTTAAATTTTATCGATCTCAAATTCGGATTTATAATCACAAATACCCCTTTACATTTCCATATATTTGAAAACTTTAAGTATTCAATGTTTCATCTAAATTTTCATTTAATTTAGTTTTCTAAATAATAAATTCAAATTTAGTTCAACCTAAATTTTCATTTTAATTCAATTTAGTTGCTAAATAACAAATTCAACTACGTTGATTTCAAATACAGATTCGAATCTCAACATAAAAAAATTCTAATATAGTTCAAGGCTTTAATATTTAAATGTTCTATATAACAGTTTCATATAGATGTCGATTTAACCTCATTATTATTTAGTCTTGAAATACTCCCTTATTAGATTCAATATCATTTAAGTAACCTTAAATTACATTTTACTCCATATTTTCTTTAATTTATTTAAACGTGAAATATTCATTAAATCACTTAAATCAAAAATCCAGTTATAAAATCATACCCATTAAATTTCCCATTCAAAAATTTCAGATCGATTTAATTAAATAAATCCTTATTTAAATACCATTTTTATAAACCTAAATTTATCTCCCAATCTTAATTATTCAATTTATTACAAGAGAATCTATTTGAAATATAGATTTACATAAATACTTAACCATATTATATGTATTAAATCAATCTAATTTAAATCAAATATTACTACTAAATCTATATATACAATTTTCATTTATATAATATCTTAAGAATCAAATTTATTAAACCATATATTTCTTTCCAAAATTATAGAAATTATTTTCAAAATATTTATATGGACCAACGGTGTCTGTATATATTTCCTATCATATGGTCAAGTGCTGCGGATATTTATCATTTCAATCCGTATACTAAATATATACGGATGGATATCATTTCAACCCGTAATCCCAAATTCAATTAAATGAAAATCGCTTGGGTTTATCATTTCAACCCATAACGATTTTCTCCTATTCTAAAGTCTGTTCGGGTATGTATCATTTCAACCCATAGTGATTTCTAAACTACAGGGAACTTGCAGAGTGATAGCAGAAAATACAATAAAATAACAGGCATATATCATCAATAACAATATAATATAAACAACAGGATATGGTGTCATATCCCGTAGGTGAACAGTTACAGATAATAGCATATATAACAAATTTAAATAACTACAGCAGCATATTTCAATTGTCGTTTCAATTGAAATCAAATTTAATGAATAAAATATGTTAATCGTGAGTGATTGCTCACCTTTCGAGGTTAGAGAGATAGACAATGAAGTTGAGTTACGAAATGCAAGCACGACTTCCAAAGCAAAGTTAGATGGTACGATTTCGATGGAAAAGCTGATAGATAGAAATTGATGAGAATGGATCAAATTAGATTGATAAAATTGAAATGAAGATTATATGATTAATTTATTACTTTCTTTCAAAGTGAACGTTAAATCAAAACACGCAATTTAAAAAATGAAATATATATATGCACATCAATGAAAACCATATAACTTTAAAACGCTTCCATTTCATATTAATGTTAAATAACAAATATATAATTATTCAAAATGTCACATATATAGTATATTCATTTTATGGTTGTCGTTTCCATGTAATAAATATTCATTTTAAACCAATATTAAAATAATATATATGTATAGTTAAAAATCAATGTTCTAACATAAAACACATATATTAAAGATCAACACACATATATATAATATCTTTTGAAATGAATACTTATGTATATATATAATGATTAATAGTTTATTACTTTCCTTTTCAAAATATCCAGCAGGAAATCAAACAAACTTATGCACATATATATGCAGATAAACAATATTCTTTATAATACATTGTTACCTTACTCCTTTTTTTTTCTTTTTTTAAAGAGTATATATGCAGTACAGTTTATAAAAAAAATTATAAAACCTTCACATATAACAAAATATATGTATAAAATATATATTTGTATATATAAAAATCAAAACCTTTCAAACATATATTCAAAAACTGGATCATATAAATAACAATGTATTTAGTTAACGCATAGTATAAAATTCATTTATATAACTCTCTTATATATTCATTATAACTATAATCGAAACGGTTATATATACTTTTATATAAATTAACCAAATATACACGTTACTTAACCTATGTATACCCGATCAATAGTTTTATTATTAAAGCACGCACATCATAACAGTATGACGATATGCAATGCTTTAGGCTTATTAAACAATATATTGCAACTTATGTATACCAATATGTTAATATAAATAAGCTTACATACTTATTATATAAAAATCAAAATAAAAAAACAATATAACAAAATATATATATATAAACTCAGAAATGGATATATCAGCTTATACTGTTATATAGAGAATTTTTTTTATTAAGTACAGCCATACATATATATCTTTGGGTACTACAATTCGTATTATTTGCCTTTTATAAAGAAAATTACGGTTGCACTGAGTTTGTACATATAGCTTACTTTATGTATATAAATAACGTAAGCTGTCATACATATATACACTAAAATATGTAAATTTAAGGCAGTATACTACTAGCAAATATATATAATATAATACAATGTATAGACGTACCCTGTGTAAACTCGAGTCAATGATGGGTGGGCAAAAGGAATAAATAAGAAACTCAGACAATGGGGAAAATGTTGATGCCACCTATGTGTTGTCATAAGTTATTACCTCTAGGCTATACACTCGACTATGATGAGGTTGCCGATGTGGATAGGGAAGATGTTGGGTTCGGCTGGAAAGCAGGGTGTTTCTTAAGAGAAGAAGAGGGGAGAAGGAGGGGACACGCACTTGGTGGAATGAAAATTTACAGAGAGAGGATGAAAAGAATGCAGATGTACTAGGTAAAAGAAAGGAGGAGCAGGCTAGAATAAATAGAATGTACGAAGAGAACAAGGAAGTTTATAAATCAGATTGGCATGAAAATGTAAAGAAAGAAATAAATAAAAGAAATCAATGAATGCGAAATAAGGTATAGTATTTTATACCTTTCAAACTTTGAAATGGCAACGGTCATGAGTTGATTTAGCTACTTTTAAGGCAATAACTTTTTTGTTTGTTTGGATAGTACGTAATAAGTTTGGAAAGGCAATGATATTTAAAATGGAACAAGGAAGGTTATAAATCAGATTGGAATGAAAACGTAAAGAAAGAAAGAAAGAAATAAAAGAAATCAATGAATGCGAAATAACGTATAGTATTTTATGCGTTTCAAACTTTGAAATGGCAACGGTCATGAGTTGATTTAGCTACATTTAAAGCAATAACTTTTTTGTTTGTTTGGATAGTACGTAATAAGTTTGGAAAGACAATGATATTTAAAATGGAACAAGGAATGGACAGAGAAATTTAAGCAAAGATAAAACGTACATAATAAATATAGAGTAAGGGGACAGCCACGATAATTCAGTGGATAATTAAAGAAACTTTTAATGCCACCAGCTGCACGTTCAAATTTGAAAAGGCAGAGTAACGGACCATATAATAAATTGAAACGATGGATTGATAACAGCTGCAAGTATATATTTAATAGAAAAGAACGGACAGAGAAAATTTTGTGAAACGTACTGAAAATAAATATGAAGTACTTATTATATTATACGTTTCTTTTTGAATGCAGAGTCCAAAATTTGAAAGCGAAGTAACGGTCAAACCTTGATTTGGTGAAAATAATTGTAGCAATTAATAATAGAAATAAATAGCAATGGTCACGTTGCTTTAATTTAGCTGACTCATCAAAGCAAATTATTTATAATTTAACCGGTAGGAAACGTAAAGGAACGTACCACCATAAAAATGAAATTGATAACATCTGTGCATTGATTCTGCAATATTTATTAAAGAAATTGATTCTACAATATTTATTAAAGCAATTTATTAGCTAGCTTGAATTAAATAGAATTTCACAATGGAATAAACTTTGATAAAATAAATCTAAAATTTAAAATCTGTTATGTTTACTTGGACGTAATCCAAATATTAAATTTTTATTTCAAAATATTATTATATAAAATTTCTCAAAAGTTTCAATTAATTACATTAAATAAACCATTTAAAACTATTATTACACTCTCCCCCACTCAAAATTTTTCGTCCCCGAAAAGGTAGGAGGTAGGAGAATAGAACAACCGGAAATAAAATAGATTGAAAGACAAGATAAACAATTAATTTAAAACTATATAAATTTTATTTGAAATATTTATTTGATAACTTCATTTGAAATTTAATTTTCTTTAATACTTTAATACTTTTCAAACTCCTTTGAAAATCATTTACATTATTACTTATATTTACACAGAAGCTATTGAAATATTAAATCCAAAATTCATAAATTTTTATTTTGTTTCAAGATACCTTCTAAATATTATTATTAGATCACAAATCATTTTTTTTAAATATGTTTTATTTTAGATAAATAACTTCTAAAATATTTATAACACTAAAATTTCTATTAAACCATGTAGTATATAATTAAACAATATTTTAAAGGATATATCCAACAAGGAAGGAAGGTAGATTTGGAAAACAGAATCAAGGTGAATAACTAAACTGAGTAGATGCAAGGAAGAGTATCGGGCATGAATAATTAATCTAGAACCATAAGAATTTAAATTTCAAATATTAATTCAAAATTTCTTTGTTGGGAAAAATACTTTTATAATAAATACCATTATAATAATACTTTTATAATAAAATACTATTATATCGAAATAAATTTTCCTTTCGAAAATACTTTTACAACTCGATGTTTCAACAAGTTTATCCTCGTTCTTGCAGACTTTGGCCATGTGTTGATCAGGCGCAAAGCTAGAATTATTCAAGTACATCGTAGACTTGTTTCAACACCCAGTGAAAATACTTGAAAAGCCTTTAAAGCAGATATGGAAAGTACAATCCAAACAAAACAACCAAACCAAAACCATTGTCCGACCATGGTTCGCAGATACACAATGGTTACGCCTGGATCCCCCAGGAAACAATCCGTATCCGTAAGCTTTCTCAGCCCTGCGAGTTACGCCATGATGACTAGTAGAGTGCAGGATACACAATGGTTACGCCTGGGTGCCCCAGGAAACAATCCGTACCCCTAGGCTATCTCAACCAGGCAGTTTCGCTACTATTCACGACCTACACAGATTGCAGGATATACAATGGTTACGCCTGGGTCCCCCAGGAAATAATCCGTACCCCTAGGCCAAACTCAGTCAGGCAATTGCGCTATGTAGTCGCGAGAGAAAAAAAACCATGGGTTATGCCACGGTGGGAACACTCGAGCATTACATCCGGAAAACCAAAAATCAGAGAGAATAATATCGATAGAATGAATCCACGATGTGGCCACAAAGCGGATATCAAGCAGAAGGCACTATCCATATCTTACTTCGAAAATATATATCATATAGTACCTTTTCAAATCACTTTCAAATATCGTACTTATATAAAGTCCATATATATAGGATTCCTTTTTTCCCACATCGAATACTTTCCAAAATCAATAGTAGATCAAATCATACTTATATAGACTTCGATTATATAAAATCTCTTTCGAAATTGAGTACCTTTCAAATCAATAGATTTCAAATCAACTTCATACTTATACAATCCATTTTATATAAGTTTGACCACTCCCAAATCAAGTGCTTAATAATATAAGGTTCTCAAATTTCAAATCATTTCAATGTCAATTCAGTTTCAAAATCATATATGATTTCACCAAATTTTCTTCCAAATTAAATATCTAAATTTCAAAGTTCCCAAAATAATAGGTTTAGAAAATTATCCCATTTTCCAAATTAAAATAATTCAAGTCAAACAAATTCATTTCCAAAATGACCATATAAGTACTGGTTTTTAATTCCAATTTAATTTCAAAACCAAATATTTTCCCAAAATCAATTATACTCAAAATGGTTTCCAAATTTATAATTATCCCCTTTTTTTTAAACCTTTAAATTATCTATTTCTATGTGAAATATCCAATTTACCTTTCTGAAAACCATTATTCAACTATTTTTTTTTCAAAACATTTCAAAACTAAATTTATATTCTTTATCAAACATTTTATACTCTTTGAAATTTCTTAGGTTTGAAAATTTAATCTCGACTTGGAAGTGTTCGAACATTCAAAATAGTTAGGGAAATAAAATTTCCAATTCAGGACTTGAAAATCAACAATAAATAGATAGGATTATACCAAATCAAAGCCGAAACTTGAGGATTGAATACCGGTTTCCTTTAAATCATTTTAAATATGTATACATATATCTTTCGAATATCGAATTATTCTTCGGAATTTGAAATCAAAATTTGTTTCACAATATCACTCGCATAACAAAGCTACTAGAGTGGCCTCTCCCCCACTCTGAAACTCGAAAATCAATGTCGATAATGGGTGCACTCATCACCGAAATTATTTTCCAGTGACAAAGTGAGTTCTGGACTTCTATTTTCTTAAAACTTCCTTGAAATTTCATTGAAATCATTGGAACTCGTTTGAGTCATTTGAAACACTTCTTATTCAGAAAGTACTTTCAAATCGTATTATTATAATTTCAAAAATCCTAAAACCAATTTCAAAACACTGGAATTCAATTCTCGAATTTCAAATTTAACACTTCAGTTATAAATAATTTTTATATAAATCAATTTCTTATATTTTCTCAAAATTTCAAATCCTTTCAAAACCCTTTTATATAGAATAACATTTCTTATTTGTTTTATATATAGGTATATAATCCTTATCGAAAACATTTTCACTTTTATATATAGAATAAAATGATAGTTATCAAAATAATAATTTTGATATATAAAACAATTTCAAAAATGCAAACATACCCGATTTTTAGAGGATAATTTTAAGAATGGTTTTTAAAACAAAGATAGAGATTTGAATTAGAGGAACTCAAATCAATAGAATTCCGATTCGAAGATAGACTCGATCGAAGATGCGATAATTAAATTACAAAATAGAAGATGGATATACTTCTATAAATCGCGGCGACCTTTACCGGTCAACCGTGATTCCAAAATTAGATCGGTGTAGAATTCTGAGGCAATTCGACATTCGATCGCCAGAGATATAGAATTCGTCATAACAAGATATAGCAGCATCATAAACCGAGGATACCGAAATCTTCGGTGAGTCAATGCCAATAGAAAAGGAGTTTTCACCCCCTTTTACAAATCATTCAGTGGAGTTATGGGATACTCCAGAATCAAATGAATATAAATAATATAGCAGCATCATAAACCGAGGATACCGAAATCTTCGGTGAGTCAATGCCAATTGAAAAGGAGTTTTCACCCCCTTTTACAAATCATTCAGTGGAGTTATGGGATACTCCAGAATCAAACGAATATAGATAGGGAGAGACAGAATGAATTTCGGAACCGAGGGTGTAACATCCCGCCTTTTCGCACACTTTAAGCCGACACACGTGCCAATTCAAACCATACGGAAAGGCGGATTGTTATGGGATAAATAAGAAAAACAGAGAAGAAATAAAAACAAAATATAATCTCACAGCGGAAGGATAAAATATAATAATCAAATATACAGTTCATTAAACTGTTTTACAAAACCTTTATTATATTTATACAATACATATCAGAGTACACATACCAGAGAATAAAAAATAAATGCAGCGGAATTAAATGGTGTGGTGGAATAACATAGTAGATAATAATACTACAAAACTTCGTCTTCGTCCTCCAGAGTAAAATCTTCAAATCCTGAAACGCTCGGACTGACCCGAGCGAATTTGAAAAGACAAAAACACTCGAGTCAGAACTAAAAGATCTTATGTGAGTTAAATTAACAGAAATAAATATGAGTACAGTAACTCAAGAGATGCTCGGGATTAACATCTCCTAAGGATCCGTTAAACTATTTGCTATGTAGTATATTGCGCTATTATAATAGTGTCTAATTGTAAAATAAACTTACTTTTTAATAGCGTTAAGGGGTTACCCATATAGCCCTTAACACAAATAATGCCAATAGTCTATACAGTACCGTAATACCTCCTGGTCTGGAAGCTACCAGAGGATACTCCATAGGTACGACACAAATAGAAACTCGTAGAAGGCGCGCTAGGGTAGGTGACACGGCACAACTAGGCAATGCTAGGGTAGATATACCAACTACGCTTCCGGGCTGATGGAAACGCGCAGCGCGCAGCTGCCGCCCACCTCGAACAACACCCCCAAAATCAAAAGTAAAGTGGCCACCGAATCGATCCAAAAGTCATAGTATAATATCGAAGGAGTGCGTTCGGTCAGCGGAATGACCTCATTGGCCCGTCGATCGCTCCTGTTTTAGCCACCTTATGCCAACTCACGGGAGTCGGGTCCACGTATTTACCTTATAGGAAACGCCGCCACCAACTTACTTCATTCTGGAATCTCCACCGCGTACACGGTAGTTAAAGTGGTTTTGGGAGTTGGCAGAGAGTATGACAACTTCCGATCCCGGTCTCTTTAACAACCAAACGTTATTATAACACCGCGGTCATTTAAAATAATTTAAACTTTAAAACCAGAATAAAATATCCATTTTAAACCCATATAAATACGATATCATTTATATTTTTAAAACCCAAATCAATACGATATTATTTAGACCCAAAATCATACAGTGTCATTTTATTTTCCAATATATATTCTTTTCCAAAATCATAGGGTTTTCAAAGTAAAATATTTAGAAATCAAAACTCTCGAATATAATATTTTCAAATCATACTACCTTGAAAATCATAACTTCGAAACAAATTTCCATCTCTTAAATGGTTAAATATTAAATTACTTTATAAAACACAATAGCTTCTTTAGATTTCACAAATCAATTTTCAAATATCGATTTAAACTTCCAAATACCATTTCAATTCTTATGTTTCAAAGCTTTAAATATTTCACCATTTCAAAACAAACTCATTTGACAATCCCATATATATTAAATTCGATTACTTATTATTTAGACTTGAAATATTTACTTAATGAATTCAATATAATTTAAGAAAAACCTTTAACTTCACATAACTGGAAAAACTTTCGATTTATTATATATTCATTTAAATCAACCTGATATTCATTTAGATCACTCTACACAAACATCAACTTATAAAATCATATCCTTTAAAAATTCTAACTTTTTATTTAATTCTAATTTAACTTAATATTCATCTTCCAACCTTATTCCCATTAAATCAATGAAACTCCAGAAATTAAATTTTAAATAAATGCTTAATCTTATTTGATCTTAAAATCAAACTTTATTTTAAACTTCAAATCAAATTTATACTAAGATTAAAACCGGAAATTACTATATATATAATAACCTTTATCAATAACCAAATCAATATCCCATAAACCATATATATATAACTTTACAAAAACCATAGAAAATCATTTCAAAATATTTATATATATATATATATACCGCGGTGCCTGTATAAAATTTTCTACCCTATGGTCAAGTGATACAGATGTTTATCATTTCAATCCGCAATTTAAAATAAAAATGCGGTTGTATATCATTTCAAACCGCAATGCCGAATGAAATGAATATGCATGATAACTTGCAGATTTTATAAGATAGTACACATCATCCATTCACCCAATATCAATCATCAACCAATTTAATTCAATCATCATCAATTTAAACAAACATCAAAATATATAGCATATAAATTATATAGGTAATAAATAACATGTATTAACTAACAGTTTATATTCAATAATAAATTTAACTACTGTTAAACTAGTAGTTAATATGCAAAAATAAATGTAAATTTAACTGGCAGTTAATATGAAATAAAAATAAAAATAATCATGACAGGCAGTTAATATGCAAATAAATAAATTCTAACTGTCAAATTATATGCAATAAATAAAATTAATTAACAGTTAAATTAAATAAATGCGATTTAACTGGGATGACGAATAAAACATGCCAAACAGTCATAAATAAATTTCTACTCAAATCTTAAATCAATTTAACAAACATAAGAAATTTTAGAAGTTGTGAGTGGGTTAAAACACTCACCTTTCGAATTTAAATCGAATTTAAGTCCGATTTAAATCCAAAAATTTGACGGTCTCCAAATCTGTCCAAACCAGCGTCAAAAGATCTGGAATTTAATTACGATCCTAACAAAAAAGTCTCGCGTGAAACGGAGTTCATATGCGAAAGTTATTCGAGTTAGATTGTTTGAAATCAAAAATAAAATAAAATAAAAACATCACTCACTTAAACCAAAGCCACGTAAGCATCTTCGTTATCCCTCGCTACAGTGTCTTTACCCTGAGAACAGAACGCATGCGAACGAACAAAAGCATCAAGAAGAAACCCTAGCCGTCGAAACAAACCCTATTTATCACGCCTCCACTCTCGACTTCGACAAGATCCACTCCATCGCCAGCACGCCGCCGTCACCCTCCATCTATGTCGCGAGCGTGACGTCCTCAGCCGCTGTGTGGTGCTGCCAGGCCGATCACGAAAATCATCGAATCCTCTTCAACTTCTGGCGAATCGGCTAACCAATTCGCCGAAGCCACCGTACCGATCAACTGCCCCTCTCCCCCTCTACACGCAAGAACTTCCCGATCGATGAATCGTGGAAGATCCACCGTTGATTGAACATCCATACCATGAACGGCCGAAACTAATTTGCAATTTTCTAAACGAACAATGGCTCCAATCAAAAAACGAATAGTACCAGCAGATTACGCTCTTCGAGAACTATGACATATAATTTTTATGAATTTTTCTGGAGCCTTTGAATTTTAGGCTTTGGATTTGATTTTTGAATTGTATTTGGATCTAGTGTTTGCAGCCATTGGAAGAGGAGGAGCGGAGGAAATAAACGTACAACAAATGAGAATAGATGGAGGCTAGGGTTTACAACTGAGTTTATATAGGTAGGTCAGAATTTGAATAGATGGATTGGATAAACAAACGTGCTGAACGAAAATTGGCCCAAAAAGCCCGTTACGACTCCGGAACGAAATTGGGTCAACCCATATATCACAATATGTATTTTAAAATATTCTGAACGCGATGGAAAAAGTTTCACGTCCAAATTCCATCGTGTGAAGAAGTTATGCTGAAAATAATATTTTCAAATTGATTTCAAATTGATTTCAATTAAATCGATTTCAAGGCGTTTCGCGTTCGTACGATCAAACGACAGGTCCGATCGCTACGAAACTTGAAACCCTACAATAATTCAATGATACGGATCCGTTGAAAACAGTTTCGTCAAAATCCGAGTTAGTGGCCGAAATGGCTATTTTTATATCAATTAATTAAATTTAAAATTTATTATTAAATCAACTTCCAAATTTTAAAATTTTAAAACTCACAAATTTTATCACCATATATTCTCACTTATTTACAATGACTTAAACAAATCTTTATGTAAGTTTAGAGTGGATAAATCTATCAATTGCAGTGCCAAAGCTTCTATTTCATTATATTCAAAATTATAAATTAAGTTCCCCAAAATTTCTATTAAGTTAAATAATCAATGATTATTCCATCTATAAATTTTAAGTAGATGGATTCAAATGTTGAGTTCAGAAACTATTATTTTAATATTCTTGAATTTCAGTTAAATCTTTATAAACGTAATACTTTAAACGTTAAATTTCATTTATTTTGCAATACTTCAATTAAATTAATAAATATTGCTTTCTATACTTAAATTTATATTAACAAAACGTTAGATTTGGATCGATAGAAATCGATTTACCAAAGTTTACGTACACATTACGTAAATAAACAACTACATAAATTTGCCACCTATTAGCTCTTAATTTTATTCTTAAGTTTGTTATCTATCAATTTCGATTATACTTCCATCTATAATGCAAATCCAATCTCCTCTAACTGCATAAATTAGGCAATTTATTGCAATTGATTTTCCATTAAACTTCATAAATTATCAAATTGAAACCTAAATAAACATTTATTTATTTAAAAATCTTGTTGTTTAATTGAATTGACCATTCCCGGATATAATTTACATTGATCTTCAATTATTACTTAAATACATCACAAAACGTTAAATCTATATTCATTAAAATTTGTTACCAAAATTAATTAACGAAATCAATTACGCCCTTTAAAATTTCTATTTCATTCATTAATTGCTAATTGTTATTCAATTAAACCCAGTTATTTGATTTCTCTATTATGCATCAATTATAAACCCATCATCTTAAAGATGATGTCAACATTTTATACTATAAATTTACCCTTTTATATTCCAATATAAATAAATGCTCACATACAAATTAAGATTCTAAAACAAATTAATTATCCCATTTAATCCATTGATTTATTAACTTTATTTGTTGCAATTTATTGTCTAGCATAAATTTTAATCTATTTCCAAATTTTCACATTTCAATTAATTAACACCTTACAAAAGTTTACAAATAAAAAGGGGTTGTACTAAATAAATTATTTATTGTCCTGCATTACTTTATTGCCTCCATTTACATTCAATCTTCATAAATAAATAATTCATTTTATTGATGAATTCAATACTTGCCTTTATTTACTTAATTTAACTTCATATCAAAATGCACAAATTTTCACTATTCCAATTAATTGAAATATAAAATTAAATTTGTAAATTTTAATTATCCTTGATACATCAGATTTCAATATTTGCTTTCATATAAATTAATAAGATTTCTATTTCTTTCTAAATTTAAATTAAAATCTTATTAATTTAATTCATTTTAAACATCGAATTTACATGGGTCGTTACACTCTCCCCGACTCAAAAATTTTCGTCCCCGAAAAGGAAAAGAAGGGAAAAGAAGAATTAAATAACAATACATCTTATTCAAAATATTAACTCATAAACAATAACTTACTAAATTTATTACCTTAAATAAAATAAACCCGTTTAATAATCATTATATCTTTTTATCCTCAAATAAATAAAGTTTGGAGAAACATTTTCAAAATAATTTCTAAGTCCAAAATTTACGAAATTTTTTGGCAGAGTCTCCTTTGTACAGAGAGGCTTGGGAGAAAATATAATATTAAATATAACAATTATATTATATATATTATCCAAAATATTATATCCCAACACGGGAAAATATATAAAATAGCGCTATAAACCGAAGTCCGAAAACGTACCTATTTGTCGGGCACTTTACGCTTAATTTATGGAACCCAAAAGCAGTAGCAATTGCTTCCATAACCTGAATTTTACTTATAAAATCCAAAGGGTTAACAATTTATGTAAAGTAAAATATTTAAGTGGATTTCAATCACTAACAACAAATCAATACAACAACCATCAACTAAACAACAACAAATCCAAACAACAATCAATTTATCTTATTATTAATTTCATTTCATACATTTGTTGTTTAATTTCTCTTTTATTCATACCACATAAATTTTCCTTTTTATAATTTACATTTATTTCTAACAAACTTTTAAATTTTATTTACTCATTCGATGTTTGTTTCATTTATTTTCACTTATTACTTCCAATTTTTCATTTCCATTAACTCAGGTCATGCCAGTTCTTTTTATTTCATTATAATTATTCATTTATTTATTTACATGTCCTTATTTATTTACATTTTAATTGCTTAAGTTTATAATCATCTATTTGTCATACTTACCTTCAATTATATTTACTTGGTAAAATTTCAATTATAACTTTAAGTTTATAACATTAAATTCTCATTTAACAGAAATTTCATTGAGTAATTTTACTATTTCAAATTTCTACTTGTATAATATTCTATTACAATCTCTTATTAAATATTTCAACTTTTAATATTTGGTAAGTTATATATGTTATTTAAGGGTGTAATTGAAAGTTATACAAGTTTCTCATTTCTTTTAATTAATTCATTGTTCAATAAATTATTACCTTTTCCTTATAAGTTACAATTTCAACTTCCTTTTATTATCTTTATAACTTGGCATTAAATCTCTTACCTAAATTAGAGGTTCCAATTATTAATTACTTACCTTTCGTTTCACTACAATAATTGAAACAATTAATTAATGGAAATTTAAGAGTTAAATACCGGGTTATATTTCAAATTATTTTAAAATAATAAATAAATATATTTTTACAACTTACATATCTCTAATTATGTTTAAAACAATTCAAAATTTATACATATAATTTCTTCAAAAATGAATCTGCAGTAGAACTACGACAGTGGCCTTCTCCCTTCGAAACTCGAAAATGAAAGTCGATGATGCGGCCGCCATCACCGAAATTATTTTTCAGCGACAGAGAGGAAAGTACAAAACTTATTTCTTTCCAGAATTTCTTTAAAATCATGCTTTCAAATTATATTGAAATATTTATATCAGAAAATATTTCTAAACACTATTAATATATTTCAAAATCCTTTGAAAGAAATTTTTCAAAATCCCGGACTCAAGTTCTACAATTTCCAAATTTCATTGATTTTATTTTCAATCTAGCTTCAATTATTATTAATATTTTCATTACCTAACACCCAATCTACAACAACCAAGTATGTATCTTTATAAAATATTTTTATATATAGAAAATATAATAGGCAAAGTTATTTCTTTCACCTATATTAAAACAAATATTATGTTGGTCTATCCTATTAAGTGTTTAGAAATCCCTGTTGATGTCATAGCGTCCCATGCATCAACCAGAATTTATAAATGCAAAACGAAACATATTAACACAATATTAAAACCTTTTTATAATACTAACAAATACGCTCTCTCATATATACACGCTCAATGACTCCCATAGGGTATTATTACACTATTAGTAAAAAGTCAAACCCCACAGAGTTAAGGTTTATCGCTAAACCTCGCTCTGATACCAGATGTAACATCCCGCCTTTTCGAACACTTTAAACTGACACATGTGCCAATTCAAACCATACGGTAGGGTGGATTGTTATGGGATAAGTAAGAAAAACAGAGAAGAAATAAAAACAAAATAGAATCTCACAGCGGAAGGATAAAATATAATAATTAAATATACAGTTCATGAAACTGTTTTACAAAACCTTTATTATATTTATACAATACATATCAGAGTACACATACCAGAGAATAATAAATAAATGCAGCGGAATTAAGTGGTGTGGTGGAATAACATAGTAGATAATAATACTACAAAACTTCGTCTTCGTCCTCCAGAGTAAAATCTTCAAATCCTGAAACGCTCGGACTGACCCGAGCGAATTTGAAAGACAAAAACACTCGAGTCAGAACTAAAAGATCTTATGTGATTTAAATTAACAGAAATAAATATGAGTACAGTAACTCAAGAGATGCTCGGGATTTACATCTCCTAAGGATCCGTTAAACTATTTGCTATGTAGTATATTGTGCTATTATAATAGTGTCTAATTGTAAAATAAACTTACTTTTTAATAGCGTTAAGGGGTTACCCATATAGCCCTTAACACAAATAATGCCAATAGTCTATACAGTACCGTAATACCTCCTGATCGTGAAGCTACCAGAGGATACTCCATAGATACGACACAAATAGAAACTCGTAGAAGGCGCGCTAGGGTAGGTGACACGGCACAACTAGGCAATGCCAGGGTAGATATACCAATCACGCTTCCGGGTTGATGGAAACGCGCAGCGCGCAGCTGCCGCCCACCTCGAACAACACCCCCAAAATCAAAAGTAAAGTGGCCACCGAATCGATCCAAAAGTCATAGTATAATATCGAAGGAGTGCGTTCGATCAGAGGAATGACCTCATTGGCCCGTCGATCGCTCCTGTTTTAGCCACCTTATGCCAACTCACGGGAGTCGGGTCCATGTATTTACCTTATAGGAAACGCCGCCGCCATCCTACTTCATTCTGGAATCTCCACCACGTACACGGTTGTTAAAGATGTTTTCGGAGTTGGCAGAGAGTATGACAACTTCCGATCCCGGTCTCTTTAACAACCAAACGTTATTATAACACCGCGGTCATGTAAAATAATTTAAACTTTAAAACCAGAATAAAATATCCATTTTAAACCCATATAAATACAATATCATTTATATTTTTTTAAAACCCAAATCAATACGATATCATTTAGACCCAAAATCATATAATGTCATTTTATTTTCCAATATATATTCTTTTCCAAAATCATAGGGTTTTCAAAGTAAAATATTTAGAAATCAAAACTCTCGAATATAATATTTTCAAATCATACTACCTTGAAAATCATAACTTCGAAACAAATTTCCATCTCTTAAATGGTTAAATATTAAATTACTTTATAAAACACAATAGCTTCTTTAGATTTCACAAATCAATTTTCAAATATCGATTTAAACTTCCAAATACCATTTCAATTCTTATGTTTCAAAGCTTTAAATATTTCACCATTTCAAAACAAACTCATTTGACAATCCCATATATATTAAATTCAATTACTTATTATTTAGACTTGAAATATTTACTTAATGAATTCAATATAATTTAAGAAAAACCTTTAACTTCACATAACTGGAAAAACTTTCGATTTATTATATATTCATTTAAATCAACCTGATATTCATTTAGATCACTCTACACAAACATCAACTTATAAAATCATATCCTTTAAAAATTCTAACTTTTTATTTAATTCGAATTTAACTTAATATTCATCTTCCAACCTTATTCCCATTAAATCAATGAAACTCCAGAAATTAAATTTTAAATAAATGCTTAATCTTATTTGATCTTAAAATCAAACTTTATTTTAAACTTCAAATCAAATTTATACTAAGATTAAAACCGGAAATTACTATATATATAACAACCTTTATCAACAACCAAATCAATATCCCATAAACCATATATATATATATAGCTTTACAAAAACCATAGAAAATCATTTCAAAATATTTTTACATATATATATATACCGCGATGCCTGTATAAAATTTTCTACCCTATGGTCAAGTGATACGGATGTTTATCATTTCAATCCGCAATTTAAAATAAAAATGCGATTGTATATCATTTCAAACCGCAATCCCGAATGAAATGAATATGCATGATATATCAATCATCAACCAATTTAATTCAATCATCATCAATTTAAACAAACATCAAAATATATAGCATATAAATTATATATGTAATAAATAACATATGTTAACTAACAGTTTACATTCAATAATAAATTTAACTACTGTTAAACTAGCAGTTTATATGCAAAAATAAATGTAAATTTAACTGGCAGTTAATATGAAATAAAAATAAATATAATCATGACAGGCAGTTAATATGCAAATAAATAAATTCTAACTGTCAAATTATATGCAATAAATAAAATTAATTAACAGTTAAATTAAATAAATGCGATTTAACTGAGATGAAGAATAAAACATGCCAAACAGTCATAAATAAATTTCTACTCAAATCTTAAAACAATTTAACAAACATAAGAAATTTAAGAAGTTGTGAGTGGGTTAAAACACTCACCTTTTGAATTTAAATCGAATTTAAGTCCGATTTAAATCCAAAAATTTGACGGTCTCCAAATCTGTCCAAACCAGTATCAAAAGATCTAGAATTTAATTACGATCCTAACAAAAAAAGTCTCGCGTGAAACGGAGTTCGTATGCGAAAGTTATTCGAGTTAGATTGTTTGAAATCAAAAATAAAATAAAATAAAAACATCACTCGCTTAAACCAAAGCCACTTAAGCATCTTCGTTATCCCTTGCTAAAGTGTCTTTACCCTGAGAATAGAATACACGCGAATGAACAAAAGCATCAGGAAGAAACCCTAGCCGCCGAAACAAACCCTATTTATCACGCCTCCACTCTCGACTTCGACAAGATCCACTCCATCGCCAGCACACCGCCGTCACCCTCCATCTATGTCGCGAGCGCGACGTCCTTCGCCGCCGTATGGTGCTACCAGGCCGAGCACGAAAATCATCGAATCCTCTTCAATTTCTGGCGACTCAGCTAACCAATTCGCCGAAGCCACCGTACCGATCAACTGCCCCTCGCCCCCTCTACACGCAGGAACTTCCCGATCGATGAATCGTGGAAGATCCGTTGTTGATTGACCATCCATACCATGAATGGCCGAAACTAATTTGCAATTTTCTGGACGAACAATGGCTCCAATTGAAAAACGAATATTACCAGCAGATTACGCTCTTCGAGAACTATGACATATAATTTTTGTGAATTTTTCTGGAGCCTTTGAATTTTAAGCTTTGGATTTGATTTTTGAATTGTATTTGGATCTAGGGTTTGCAGCCATTGGAAGAGGAGGAGCTGAGGAAATGAACGTACATCAAATGAGAATAGATGGAGGCTAGGGTTTACAACTGAGTTTATATAGGTAGGTCAGAATTTGAATAGATGGATTGGATAAACAACGTGCTGAACGAAAATTGGCCCAAAAAGCTCGTTTCGACTCCGGAACGAAATTGGGTCAACCCATATATCACAATATGTATTTTAAAATATTCTGAACGCGATGGAAAAATTTTCACGTCCAAATTCCATCGTATGAAGAAGTTATGTTGAAAACAATATTTTCAAATTGATTTCAAATTGATTTCAATTAAATCGATTTCAAGGCGTTTCACGTTCGTACGATCAAACGACAGGTCCGATCGCTACGAAACTTGAAACCCTACAATAATTCACTGATACGGATCCGATGAAACTGGTTTCGTCAAAATCCGAGTCAGTGGCCAAAATGGCTATTTTTATATTAATTAATTAAATTTAAAATTTATTATTAAATCAACTTCCAAATTTTAAAATTTAAAACTCACAAATTTTATCACCATATATTCTCACTTATTTACAATGACTTAAACAAATCTTTATGTAAATTTAGAGTTGATAAATCTATCAATTGCAGTGCCAAAGCTTCTATTTCATTGTATTCAAAATTATAAATTAAGTTCCCCAAAATTTCTATTAAGTTAAATAATCAATGATTATTCATCTATAAATTTTAAGTAGATGGATTCAAATGTTGGGTTCAGAAACTATTATTTTAATATTCTTGAATTTCAGTTAAATCTCTATAAATGTAATACTTTAAACGTTAAATTTCATTTATTTTGCAATACTTCAATTAAATTAATCATTATTACTTTCTATACTTAAATTTATATTAACAAAACGTTAGATTTGGATCGATAGAAATCGATTTACCGAAGTTTACGTACACATTACGTAAATAAACAACTATATAAATTTGCCACCTATTAGCTCTTAATTTTATTCTTAAGTTTGTTATATATCAATTTCGATTATACTTCCATCTATAATGCAAATCCAATCTCCTCTAACTGCATAAATTAGGCAATTTATTGCAATTGATTTCCCATTAAACTACATAAATTATCAAATTGAAACCTAAATAAACGTTTATTTATTTAAAAATCTTGTTGTTTAATTAAATTGACCATTCTCGGAAATTAATTTACATTGATTTCCAATTATTACTTAAATACATCACAAAACGTTAAATCTATATTCATTAAAATTTGTTACCAAAACTGATTTAACGAAATCAATTACGCCCTTCAAAATTTCTATTTCATTCATTAATTGCTAATTGTTATTCAATTAAACTCATTCATTTGATTTCCCTATTGTGCATCAATTATAAACCCATCATCTTAAAGGTGATGTCAACATTTTATACTATAAATTTACCCTTTTTATATTCCAGTATAAATAAATGCTCACATACAAATTAAGATTCTAAAACAAATTAATTATTCCATTTAATCCATTGATTTATTAACTTTATTTTTTGCAATTTATTGTCTAACATAAATTTGAATCTATTTCCAAATTTTCACATTTCAATTAATTAACACCTTACAAAAGTTTACAAATAAAAAGGGGTTGTACTAAATAAATTATTTATTGTCCTGCATTACTTTATTACCTCCATTTACATTCAATCTTCATAAATAAATAATTTATTTTATTGATGAATTCAATACTTGCCTTTATTTACTTAATTTAAGTTTATATCCAAATGCACAAATTTTCACTATTCCAATTAATTGAAATATAAAATTAAATTTGTAAATTTTAATTATCCTTGATATATCAAATTTCAATGTTTGCTTTCATATAAATTAATAAGATTTCTATTTCTTTCTAAATTTAAATTAAAATCTTATTAATTTAATTCATTTTAAACATCGAATTTACACAGGTCGTTGCAGAGGGACATTCCAAAATTCAAAGGAAATCGAGTCAAAAGGAAGAGATTCAACTCGAGCGAAAGTGATTCTGTAAATAAATTTACCATATATGCTAAGTTTTGCCTAGAGCCAAAGCTCTAATACCAACTGTAATGACCCGCTATTTTGGACCGTTCAAATCGACAATAAAACCATACATATCCGACTTGA
This sequence comes from Allium cepa, assembly GCA_030765085.1. Lineage (NCBI taxonomy): Eukaryota > Viridiplantae > Streptophyta > Magnoliopsida > Asparagales > Amaryllidaceae > Allium > Allium cepa. The sequence continues at coordinate 307,297,057 of CM060944.1, read as the reverse complement.
ATAATTAAAATACCGAACTGTTAATTAAAATTTGGCAAAACTAAAAATATACAGTAAATAAATCAATCACAGATCACAGAGTAATATAATGCAGTGGAATAGATAAAGAATAGTAGTTCATGAAGCTACTATATACATCAGAGTTAGAAAAATACAACCGAATAGTTTAAATGCAGTGAAGTCTCCAATGCAACAGATGACTTCTCTGAACCAATCACCCGGAAAGGCTGGAATCTGAACCGATAGTTGGATTTCCAAATGAAGCTCCAAACTCCAAAGGTTAGTCTCAAATGATGTATCACTCAGTCTGACCGAGCGTAAAGCAAAATACAAAACATTCGAGTCAGGATTAACACTCTGATATCAATAAATCCAACTCAAGTGAAATATCAACTGTAATACAAATAACTTAAAGGATATTTGGGATAACCATCCTCTAAGGGTCCATGGAACTTTCTAAGAGGTAGAAATATACACTATAACATCATGGTCATTTCAGCTTAATTTATACATCAAAACCAAATCTCATTTTCACTTTAAATATCTCTATATTTCCCAAAATAGTATTTATATATATTAAATAATTTATACAGTAAAGTATTTTCAATTTCCTCAACTTAACAAATCGTTCCAACATCAATCCGACCTTCCCATTCAAATTAAATTCAATCTCAATTTATCAATTTAAATTCAACTCAATTTCTAAAATAACCACTTAAATTTTATCGATCTCAAATTCGGATTTATAATCACAAAGACTCCTTTATATTTCCATATATTTCAAAACTTTAAGTATTCAACGTTTCATCTTAATTTTCATTCAATTTAGTTTTCTAAATAATAAATTCAAATTTAGTTCAACCTAAATTTTCATTTTAATTCAATTTAGTAGCTAAATAACAAATTCAACTACGTTGATTTCAAATACAGATCCGAATCTCAACATAAACCATTTAAATTCCAATATAGTTCAAGGCTTTAATATTTAAATGTTCTATATAACAGTTTCATATAGATCTCGATTTAACCTCATTATTATTTAGTCTTGAAATACTCCCTTATTAGATTTAATATCATTTAAGTAACCTTAAATTACATTTTACTCCATATTTTCTTTAATTTATTTAAACGTAAAATATCCATTAAATCACTTAAATCAAAAATCCAGTTATAAAATCATACCCATTAAATTTCCCATTTAAAAATTTCAAATCGATTTAATTAAATAAATCCTTATTTAAATACCATTTTTATAAACCCAAATTTATCTCCCAATCTTAATTATTCAATTTATTACAAGAGAATCTATTTGAAATATAGATTTACATAAATACTTAACCATATTATATGTATTAAATCAATCTAATTTAAATCAAATATTACTACTAAATCTATATATACAATTTTCATTTATATAATATCTTAAGAATCAAATTTATTAAACCATATATTTCTTTCCAAAATTATTGAAATTATTCTCAAAATATTTATATGGAACAACGGTGTCTGTATATATTTCCTTTCATATAGTCAAGTGCTACGGATATTTATCATTTCAATCCGTATACTAAATATATATGGGTGGATATCATTTCAACCCGTAATCCCAAATTTAATTAAATGAAAATTGCTTGGGTTTATCATTTCAACCCATAACGATTTTCTCCTATTCTAAAGTCTGTTCGGGTATGTATCATTTCAACCCATAGTGATTTCTAAACTACAGGGAACTTGCAGAGTGATAACAGAAAATACAATAAAATAACAGGCATATATCATCAATAACAATATAATATAAACAACAGGATATGGTGTCATATCCCGCAGGTGAACAGTTACAGATAATAACATATATACAAACTTAAATAACTACAGCAGCATATTTCAATTGTCGTTTCAATTGAAATCAAATTTAATGAATAAAAATATGTTAATCGTGAGTGATTACTCACCTTTTGAGGTTAGAGAGATAGACAATGAAGTTGAGTTACGAAATGCAAGCACGACTTCCAAAGCAAAGTTAGATGGTACGATTTCGATGGAAAAGCTGATAGATAGAAATTGATGAGAACGGATCAAATTAGCCTGATAAAATTGAAACGAAGATTATATGATTAATTTATTACTTTTTTTCAAAATGAACGTTAAATCAAAACACGCAATTTAAAAAATGAAATACATATATATGCATACCCATGAGAACCATATAACTTTAAAACGCTTCCATTTCATATTAATGTTAAATAACAAATATATAATTATTCAAAATGTCACATATATAGTATATTCATTTTATGGTTGTCGTTTCCATGTAATAAATATTCATTTTAAACCAATATTAAAATAATATATATGTATAGTTAAAAATCAATGTTCTAACATAAAACACATATATTAAAGATCAAAACACACATATATAATATCTTTTGAAATGAATAATTATGTATACATATAATTATTATAGTTTATTACTTTCCTTTTCAAAATATCCAGCAGGAAATCAAACAAACTTATGCACATATATACGCAGATAAACAATATTCTTTATAATACATTGTTAACTTACTCCTTTTTTATTCTTTTTTTAAAGAGTATATATGCAGTACAGTTTATAAGAATTTTTTTTTATTTTTTTTATAAAACCTTAATATATAACAAAATATATGTAATATTTGTATATATAAAAATCAAAAACTTTCAAACATATATTCAAAAACTAGATCATATAAATAACAATGTATTCAGTTCACGCATAGTATAAAATTCATATATATAACTCTCTTATATATTCATTATAACTATAATCGAAACGGTTATATATACTTTTATATAAATTAACCAAATATACACGTTACTTAACCTATCTGTAACTGATCAATAGTTTTATTATTAAAGCACGCACATCATAACAGTATGACGATATACAATGCTTTAGGCTTATTAAACAATATATTGCAACTTATGTATACTAATATCTGAATATAAATAAGCTTACATACTTATTATATAAAAATCAAAATAAAAAAAATATAACAAAATATATATAAACTCACAAATTGATATATAAGCTTATATTGTTATATAGAGAATTTTTTTTTATTAAGTACAGCCATACATATATATCTTTGGGTACTACAATTCGTATTATTTGCCTTTTATAAAGAAAATTGTGGTTGCACTGAGTTTGTACATACAGCTTACTTTTTGTATATAAATAACGTAAGCTGTCATACATATATACACTAAAATATATAAATTTAAGGCAGTATACTACTAGCAAATATATATAATATAATACAATGTATAGACATACCCTGTGTAAACTCGAGTCGCTGATGGGTGGGCAAAATGAATAAATAAGAAACTACAGACAATGGGGAAAATGTTGATGCCACCTATGTGCTGTCAGAAGTTATTACCTCTATGCTATACACTCGGCTATGATGAGGCTGCCGATGTGGATAGGGAAGATGTTGGGTTCAGCTAGAAGGCAGGGTGTTTCTTAAGAGAAGAGAAGGGGAGAAGGAGGGGACAGACGCTTGGTGGAAAGAAAATTTGCAGAGAGAGGATGAAAAGAATGCAGATGTACTAGGTAAAAGAAAGGAGGAGCAGGCTAGAATAAATAGAATGTATGAAGAGAACAAGGAAGGTTATAAATCAGATTGGCATGAAAATGTAAGGAAAGAAATAAATAAAAGAAATCAATGAATGCGAAATAACGTATAGTATTTTATACCTTTCAAACTTTGAAATGGCAACGGTCATGAGTTGATTTAGCTACATTTAAAGCAATAACTTTTTTGTTTGTTTGGATAGTACGTAATAAGTTTGGAAAGGCAATGATTTTTAAAATGGAACAAGGAAGGTTATAAATCAGATTGGAATGAAAACGTAAAGAAAGAAATAAATAAAAGAAATCAATGAATGCGAAATATCGTATAGTATTTTATACGTTTCAAACTTTGAAATGGCAACGGTCATGAGTTGATTTAGCTACATTTAAAGCAATAACTTTTTTGTTTGTTTGGATAGTACATAATAAGTTTGGAAAGACAGTGATATTTAAAATGGAACAAGGAATGGACAGAGAAATTTAAGCAAAGATAAAACGTATAGAATAAATATAGAGTAAGGGGACAGTCACGATAATTCAGTGGATAATTAAAGCAACTTTTAATGTCACCAGCTGCACTTTCAAATTTGAAAAGGCAGAGTAACGGACCATATAATAAATTGAAACGATGGATTGATAACAGCTGCAAGTATATATTTAATAGAAAAGAACGGACAGAGAAAATTTTGTGAAACGTACTGAAAATAAATATGAAGTACTTATTATATTATACGTTTCTTTTTGAATGCAGAGTCCAAAATTTGAAAGCCGAGTAACGGTCAACCCTTGAATTGGTGAAAATAATTGTAGCAATTAATAAAAGAAATAAATAGCAACGGTCACGTTGCTTTGATTTAGCTGACCCATCAAAGCAAATTATTTATAATTTAACCGGTAGGAAACGTAAAGGAACGTACCACCATAAAAATGAAATTGATAACATCTGTGCATTGATTCTGCAATATTTATTAAAGAAATTGATTCTACAATATTTATTAAAGCAATTTATTAGCTAGCTTGAATTAAATAGAATTTCACAATGGAATAAACTTTGATAAAATAAATTGAAAATTTAAAATCTGCTATGTTTAATTGGACGTAATACAAATATTAAATTTTTATTTCAAAATATTATTACATTAAATTTCTCAAAAGTTTCAATTAATTACGTTAAATAAAACCATTTAAAACTATTAAAATCTACGGGTCGTTACAACTATATCCTAGGTTGTGCACCCTACTCTGTTTTTAGCCATTTATAATGTCGAGGTCACATTCGACATCTTTCATGGGAGGCTTTATCACTCGAAAAGAACAAGAATCCCTAAATAAATTCCCACATCTCGAATGGATCTCGAAACCACACATGGATTCCAGCATCTCGAAATCCACCTCCAAGAGATATAACACGTATCTCAGTCTTGAAGTGGTTTTCGATAAATAACACATTTACCGATCCCGGTCTCCTTAAGACTGAATCAATGAATTTGGTCATATTCAATAATAATGAGAATGATCGCATATGGAAACCAACTCTCATATAATTATCACATTTTCAATATTTTTATCTCACACTATCTCTCGACTAAGAGTGAAGTCGGTAGGTTAAAGCACTAGTTCTGCTATACCTACTCAAACATTTGTCTTAACCCCTAGAGATAGACAAGCCTACTTCATCGGTTTTTAGTACTAAGTATACGACTAAATGTTTTTCATAAATGAGTACATAAACAAAGCATGATCAAGTCGTACTAAGCACGATCAAGTCACATAAACAACTTTTAATCCCATTTTTACTTAATTAATAATTTTATTAAATAAAAGCTCTTTTATTAGTAAAACTCATTTTTTTTTAATAAAACATATTTTATAAACCAAAACTTACAATTGATTAAAAATTCCTTTATTAATTAATAACCCTTTACTAAATAAAACTTACTTTATTAATTAATACTCCTTTATTACTTAAAATTTTCTGTATATACTAGTATATATAATATTTCGATATTCATTTATACTCTTCAATACTTCAAAAAGTATTCATATATTTATCTCAAATGTACAAGTATATTCACAACTCATTTAAAGACCTATTACTTTAAACCTTTCTTTTTTTATCTTTTTCCAAAAATTCCATGTTTGTTATTCCTTTTAAAATATCCATTTAAAAGTTCCAATTACATTCGAAAATCTATTTCAAAGTGCGTAAGACAAATGTTACCCAACATTGTCACTACAAACGCAAAATCATTTCATTTGAGATTATTTTTAAACCATTTCACTTCTGATTATCTTTAAAACAATCTTTTCAAAGTTTCATTTACATTTATAAGTACTAGTATGGATCCGTGCTTCGCACACGGGCTGTTTGTGTCATTGTATACATTGATATTTTGTTTAAACGTAAGTATGTAAACGGAAAGTAAGGGCATTTTTGGAATTTCAAAAAGACCGAGTAAATTGGTTTAACAAATTTTCTTTATTAGTAGTAGAGATAATCAAAACAGGTTAAAGACTAATATTATTAACATATTGTCACCGCAAACCCAAAACCATTTCATACATGTTATTCTCTTTAAAACATTCTTTTAAAGATCTTGGTATTTCTATATTTATTGAATAAGGCAATATACTTGTTAATAAATTTGCAAAATCATTTATTATAACATAAGTTTTATAATCCTAAGCTTCCTCTTATTCTTTTACAAAATACTTAACTTACTTTTTCCCACTTATGCATTTACTAAAAACTGATTTTAAAATGATACTTAAATGTATACTAACTCATTTATAAGATAAAATATTTAATAATAAAAAGAATTTAAAAGGATATTATATTACATAAGATTTTATTTATTTTAATAAACTACTTAACTAATTTTCTAAAAAATATATATACTTTTAAAATATTTTAAAAATACTTATATTATGGCTTATAAAAAATACATATTTTCTAATTTATTTAAAAACCATAAAAGTCCATTTTATAGTTTAAATTCATTACTTTAAAAGTCCATAAATGATTATCAATAATACATTTAAACTTGATACTTTTTTAGTAATACGTATACTTACTGTACTTACTAAAAAAATACAAAGAAGCCCTAAGATGCCTTTCAAAGTTAACTTTAAATTTGTCAAAGATAGCGATTCCAAAGTGCATCCATAGCGACCTTTTCGCTCATAACATTCACAATACACTATCAACATGTAATCAACAAGTCCTGGCTACGATACATGTTATAAAGGGTAATAAGAGAGATTATACTTAATACTAATGTTGTCACTTGTTTTACAAAACAAGAATGGGTCCAAAAGTTTTAACTTGTATTGTTATCAATTTTAAGTTATATTTAACACAACAATATTATACACATGATATATACAAATTCGATGGTGAATAAACTCAACTAAGCCCGCACTAATCCAAGATGTGGATAATCCCAATACGAGTTTAATGGAGAAGATGGCGTCTCGATTGGACCTCGTATGCGAAAGTTATGAATTTTATAAGATTTGAGATTATAAACTAATTAATTAACTTAATTACAAATAACCAACACCTTAATTACCTATCAAATCCACCTTCTCCCTTCCTTACCACTTTCCTATGCATGCACCAAAAGGAACTCACCATACTCATGTACATGCACACATTGATACGGATCATCACTCGATGATATCCAATGTCGTTCACGCCTACGAATTTCTCTTCGCGAGTTCGACGTATGGACCCCTACAACGTCCAACTCGATCACATCAACCAAATTCCAAATGAAAGCCCCAAATTTCCATGTCCAGGTCGCGATCACAACCCCATGATTGGAGCATCTTTGACCACCGCCAGCCAACCTCACTTCGCACCCTAAATCCAATCATGCCTTTGATTTTGCCTTCGACCGCCTCCTCCATATCGCGACTTCCTCTACCACGTACGACAAACAAAATGTCACGACCATCTCTATGTAGTTTCTTCTCACCAAACCTTTACCCTCCCCTCTCATTTACACGAGCAACCTAACGGAATATTCGCAATGGACTAACTTTCCTTAAATCAACAACCATCTACAATCCTGGATTGGCAGTACAAAAGTTGATCATCACCAATCCCCGCCGCAACCTAATAAATGCACACCCACATGAATCCCTCATCTCTACCAAGCTAACGGATTCGAAATCGTCGAATTCCGTTGAGCGAAGCTCCGAGAACAATTCAATTTAAAAGGCGGCTATGTATTTGGTTAACAAGAAATGAAAAGGGAATAAAGAGGAGAGGTGGTAAAATGGTTAAAGGTGAGGAGTATTTATGGAAAAATAAACAATATTTTGAATTCGCATGATTAAATCGTTGAACATTCCAAGCTCGCACGATCATTTGGAACGTCCGATCACCATGAAACTCGTCGACGCACAATAACTCATTTTTCTAGTACCGATGGCACTACTTTTGTCAAAATCTGAGTCAATGCCCTGGAATGATAATATTATAAGTTAATCAAAAATAATTATTATTAAAACCGATTTAATCCCATTAATTATAAATTAAAAGTTTCATTATCATTATTATTTAAAAAGAATTTAAATAAGCTTTCGAAATCATTTTTATTCACATTAAATCCATGATTTAAATATTCAAATAATTTCAATTTTTGGTTATAAAACATTCAAAATTTCGGGTCGTTACTGGCATTGTACGGCCAACCCATAGTATATAGCTATCCAAACGGTGTAATGTTAAAATAGCATGTGTGCTAAATCAAAGTAGGCAAGAGGAATGACATGGGTAATTAAATGAAGACCGGGTATATTAGAGATGCTTTTAGAATGCATTTGAAACGACTGGTTATGAATTCAAACTACCAAAGTACAAAAAGGGTACAATGAAATATTTGCAAGAGATATCAATCAATTAGTCACCAATCGTGGCATTTTTAATGGTATTGTGTCGAAAATAGTTCTAAAAAATTATTTATCACATTTGTTCATACTTTTGAATTAAATCATTATACTAGTATAGCGAGTATGATAATTAAGAAATTAATATAATTTTCAAAAGATAATCGAAACTTTTTGGTCTCACGTCTAAGTTTTAGCCTCATGTCAAAAACTGTGATGGTATTATGTCAAAAAATGTTATTGAAAAATCACCAAGAGATCAAGGCTTCAAACTCCAGTTTATGGTTCCGTTTCGATCATTAGAAATTTTTAATATTTCGGTTTCGTTTCAAAAGTTCTTGATATTCCGTTTTAATTCTGGTTTTGAATTTCATCGCTTTTCTAACCACTTTTTTTATAAATAGATTGATAAACACTACAAATTTATATGTAAAATGAATATAACAAGTCGTTCCTTCAAAATATTTTATTTTATACCATTTTTGCAAAACAAGTAAAAGAGCAAGAGCTAAAGAAAAAGCCCCAAATTAATAATTAATACCCATGGAAATAATTAATTGATGTGCAAGAAGATTTAATTTATACTCTTAAATCAAAATTATTTTGTTTGAGAAACTCAATTTAGTTGGATTTATATTAAGAAAGCTGAGTCCAACTCATCTTCTTATTGTTAGAAATGCAAGCCCATAAGGCCTTTAAATCAACCGGTTTTCCCCTAACCTCCAAGTCATTGTCTTCAACAAATGGAACCATCCCTTCTGACCAAAATATATAGGCTGAAAAAAAAATCCATCTAGTTTGATCCTCAATTTCTATGTTCAGGCAATAGTTTTTTCCCTCAAATTCTCAGTTTAGTTTTTTTCCTTTCAGATCCAGATTCGCTTTCTTAGGTGAATTCTGGCTCGATCGTTGTTGGATTGAATGACGGGAATTCTTGCAATGTTGTCCAAAACTTCGAACCATATAAGAGATAACCAAAAAAATTAGTCGTTCTTCAAAAATTTCTCAATTATCATACCATTATCGATCAATTGTTTCCATTTTCGGACTATATAGGTATATCGGTATGATAATGAGAGTTTACCATTTAATGGTAAAATATTGATAATATATTTTAAAACCCATGATAATAGTAATTTATTAAGCCATTTATTGTCCATGTAATGACGAAACCAAAGCAAGGGTGGGGTGGGCAGTTGCCCAACCTAATATTTAGGCAAAAAAAAACATAAAAATTACAGAAAAGAAAAAGAATACACACTCTCCTCTCGCATTTGGCTCAGCACTCATGCTCACTTCTCAGCTGCTCACACTCTCTTAAATACACATCGTATCCTTCAATTCGACCTTCATATTTGATTTGATTAAGTAAATCAAAACCCTAATTCCACGTTCAATCCAGTCTCCCATCTTCACTCCACTATGCAAACCTAATATGAAAAGCTAAATCAGAATTTCCTATTTGTTCTACGGTTGTTGGTAATTATCCTTTTAATCTTGTAAATTATGTTATTTAAATCTATTGATTTGTTCTCTACTTGGTTTGTTTGATTAGATCATACAAAGATTGTCTCTTAAGAAAGCATCCTAATTGTTGGATTATCCTTGAATAGGGATGGAAATAAGGCGGGTTGGGGTGGGTTTTTTATGCCCCAGACTCGCCTTGGTTTTTTAAACCCAGTGTCGGACCCGCCTCATAGATCCAGTGTGGGTTTGAACTTTCGCCCCGTACCCGAAAGCTATGCGGGTCAGGGTAGACCTGCCCTGCCTCAAGACCCGGTGATACTTTGCATATTTATTCAAAATTAAGTGTCAATATAAATTTATTTATTCATTATATCTGTAAGAGGGATTCTCACTCAATAATACAATAAATATAGATATCAATGTTTTTACAATGATAAGTTAGATTAAAAAAATGAGGCATATGATAACGGTTTAGGAAAAACATGTATATGTTATTACATAATTATTAGTGATACAACTTAATACCATAAAATAATATAACTTATTGAATGAAACATTAGATTATCCATGCTATAACCACTTATGTATTGTAACAACCCGTATTTTTGGCTATTTTTAATTATTAAATTTAAGGTGATTATTGAATGAAAATGCTTATTAATGTAATTTGTTAAATAATTTAATATTGAAAATTATTTGAATAATTAAATTCTGAATTTAATATGGTAGAAAATGATGTCGTAAGTTTTTTTAAATTTTATATAAACAACAATTAAGATTGTTAATATTTAAAATTAGATTTAAAATGTGAATAATTAAATTGAAAATTTTATATTGTAATTAATGAGTAAAAATAGCGATTTAGGCAACTGTCTCAGATTTCGACGAAACCAGTTTCATCGGATCAGTAATAGTGAATTATTGTAAGATTTCAAGTTTTATAGCGATCGGACTTGTCGTTTGGCCGTGCGAGCTTTAAACACATACAAATCAATTTAAAAGAATTCGATAAAATAAATTGACTTTGAAAAGCTATCTTCCACATACGATCGAATTAGGCCTAGAAACTAGTTCCATTACGTTCGGAATGGGGGTAGAACATTATAAACGTCTGGAGGCACGTCTCGATTGGAGTTCGGACAATTTTGGACCTAACTATATAAATACGCATGCAAATCGAGACAGATTTATTATTATTTTAATTTCTAAACCCTACCCGTCATTTTCTTTTAATGGTCGAAAATTCACCAACTTCCCTCCTTAATATCTCTCAACCCGTTCAATAAATCAAAAAATTTCAAAAGTAAAGTCATAGATCTCGGCGAGCTCTCAAACCCATATGGGTGATGTATGCTATTTCTTCACGGGTTCGCCAGAATCGAGGCAAAAGACTTGCATTCTATGGGTTCAATCTTGAAATTGGAAGCGTTGTTTTTATTGTCGTTCAAGGTGATGGTAGAGAGGTGCGAGGCGCATCATTTGGCATAGGTTGATCGAAGTCCGGTCGTTATTGAACGCGCGTGGTTGAAATTGGAATTTGCGTACGATGGGTTTCTTTTTAGCATGTTGTGTGAGGATTGAGGAGGAAGAAGGGAGGTACATTACCTTTTATTTATTTATTTATTAATTAATTATTTAATTTGAATTTTAAATGTTCTAATGCACGTATCCCTTTCATACGAGCTCGGATTTTGATGCGGTTTTCTCCGTTGTGATCGTATCGAAATTCCAAAGAATATAGAACTGGTTTGGTCGAGTTCTGAGACGGTTCAAATTTGGGTCTTTGTTTGGATATTAAATCATCGATAAATCGAAGGTGAGTGTTTATACGCTCATAATTGACTGAAATTGTAACGACCCACTATTTTAGACCATTCAAATCGACAATAAAACCACACATGTCTGACTTGAATAATTCAAAACAGTAGATTGTAATATAATTTGGAGCAAATAAAACCAATCACGGACACAAATAAAACAAAATAACTCGCAGCGGAAATAAAATAACAGTAGTAGTTCATGAAGCTGCCACAAACACAGTCTTAAAACAAGTACAAAATACTATAGTCTGAAAAGTAAATACAATAGAAATCCCAATACATAAATGTTCACTAGTACATAAGCTGAATAGAAAATACTACAAGAAATAGATATCAAATAGGTAGATAGTCTCCAGCAAATCCTAGCTCCAAAAGGTGAAATCCAAAGCTGATACTCAGGTTGACTCGAGCATAAGAAAATAAACACAAACACTTGAGTCAGGACATGCATACTTATATAGTGTAAACCAATTCAAGTGAACTATAATAAAATGTACAAGTAACTTAAAGGATGCTTGGGACCGCCCATCCTCTAAGGATCCGTTAAACTATTTACTATGTAGTAATATACGCTATTATAATAATGTCTAAAGTAAAGTATAACATACTTGAAAATAGCGTTAAGGAGTTACCAAATATCCCCCTTAACACATTTTATATATTCCCATAGTCAACACAGTACCGTAATCTCCCCCATGTTGGGGGTCGTCAGAGAGCACTACATAGGTATGGTACAAAACCAAAATCGTATAAAGCACGCTAGGGTAGGTGACACGACACAACGAGGTAATGTCAGGGTAGATATACCAATTACGCCTTTCGGACGGGCGGTAACGCATAGTAGCCACTTCCGCCCACCTCGAGCACTCCCAAAAATCAAAGGTGCGCACCGATCAATCACAAAGTAATAGAATGGCATACGAAGAAGTGTGTCCGATAACAGAAGCTACCTCATTAGCCCGTCAATCGCTCCTGTTTTAGCCACTTTATGCCAACTCACGGGAATCGGGTCCACGTACATACCTCAATAGAACGTCATCACCATCCTACTTCATTCTGGAATCTCTACCGCGTACAAGGTTGTTAAAGTGGTTTTCGAAGTTGGCAGAGAGTATGAAAACTTTCGATCTCGGTGTCTTTAACAACCAAACGTTATTATTACCCATGGTTATAAATTTCAAAAGTTTATATTCCAAATCAAATAATTCATTTAAACCATTTAAATATGAAGTCCTTATCCTTTCAAATCAAATATTCAAATTCCAGAATTGTAGCATTTCTAAGTTCATTCATTCAATTATAACAATTTCAAAACATTGTATTTTTTAGAAACAGCAGCACTTATAAAGTGCTAATGTAGATATATTAGCATTTCAAAACAGTTCACTTTCAGAAACAGTGGCACTTATAAAGTGCTATAGTAGATATTGTAGTATTTCAAAAACAGTTCAATTTTAGAAACAACAGCACTTACAAAGTGCTACAGTATGTATTTTAGTATTTCAAAATCAGTTCAATTTCAAAAACAACAACACTCATAAAGTGCTACAGTAGGTAAAGTTAGTATTTCAAAACATAGTTATATTTCAGAAACAGCAGCACTTATAAAGTGATACGGTGGGTAAAATTAGTATTTTAGAACCTAGTTATATTTCAAAAATGGTAGCACTTAGCAAATGCTCCCTTAAAACCACAGCATTTTGGAAATGCTGCCAATACATAACTAAGGTTTATTACAACATTTCAGAGACATTATAATTTCAATTTTTCACCATTTTTAACTTATGAAACATATCTCACTTTTCCAAAATATTTATTTGGATATCATTTAACTTATGGTTAAATAAAATAAATTTTATAAATAAATATTCAAATTAAACTATAATTTATTTATTAAGTCAAATGCACATTATTTTACTTAACTTTTTGTCTTAACAATTAACTTAATACTTTATTTAAAATTTTCCACTTCATAAATAAAATAGTCTTGTTACTATGTTAAGCCTAAAATTTCCATTTTAAAAAACTAAATTTCAGATTTCAAGTTAAGTCATATTTAAATTGCATTTTTAAACCATTTAATTACTTATACATTTTACTTATAGAAAATCACTATAACATTTATTTAAATCATTAAATCCAATTTAAGTTAAAATTTCATATTTCATATTTCCAAAATACTTAATAAATTTTTAGAAAATATTTAAATTTAATCACGGGTCTGCATATAATTTTCTAACTTAGGTCAAGTGATACGGATATATATCATTTCTACCCGTAATTTAAAAAGAAAAATCCGGGTTCTATCATTTTAAACCCGCAGTCCCAAGTCAAATAAAATAAATAAATAACGCTTGAGTCTATCATTTCAGCGCTTAACGATTTTTCCTTATTCTAATGTCTGTTCGGGTACGTATCATTTCAACCCATAGTGATTCTATTCTATAGGGAACTTATAGTGTGAGAAATAGTAAATAAAGTAAATAGTAAAACATATCATATGATGTTAGGTGATGCAACAGGTATATAATCAAGTAATATCATCGTATAATGTTAGATAACCGGCAGATGTGAGCACATAACATGGCATATCAACTATTACAATTCAAGTGACATTGTTTCACATTCATATAAGTACGATTTGTTGAGAGTGATAAACTCACCTTCTCAAGCTAGAGGTCAAATTCAAAACACAAATCCAAACTCCACAAAGCATAAAAAGGCACGACTTAGATTCGAGTGGATGGAGAGCCAAGATTCAATTATCGTATACAACAAATAATATAACAAATATAAGTATATAATCCAACACAACACAATAAATCAAATCAATGTTCAAAATATGATTCAAAATGAAACAAATAGGCTTAACGACTACAAATGGGCTCGACCACCATCACCATGGGCTAGACCATCACACTATGGATCGGCCATGACTTGATTTGTGTCATAAATGCTCGGCCAGGGTCACATCGGCACAGCTAGGCAAGGATATGAAGGAGGAATGGCAAGGCAAAGCAATAGGAAGGCAAAAGGAAATGGGTGTTGTTGGGTGCATTTCTACCACCACCGGTCCAAAAGAAAGAGGAGAAGCCAAAACTCTCCGCCTCAATGCCGAGCCAAGCCTCCCCACAGCCGAACCAGACCATTCGGTACCGAAGCATTAAGTACCGGACCATCCATCCCTCGCCGGACCACATACCACCGGACCAAAACCCCTTGCCACCGAACCAGCCAACCACCGGACCAAGCCTCTACCGAACCACCTACCACCTTTCCTCCACACTACCGGACCATCACTCACTCCACCAACACCGGACCATAGCACAGCCGAACCAACACGTGTCCAGCTCCATGCTCCTTCCACCGATCCAACCTTCTCCAAGCATGGCCGAACCGAGGCATACCGAACCAAATTGCCAGGCCAGATCGCTCCAGCCCAGGCCCATCAGCAGCTATATACTTCCAGGACCTCTGCCCCCAGCCTCACTCTATAAATGGAAGGGCAGGGGTACAACAATGGCAGACAAGTTTGAGAGCTCAAGCACGGAAGGAACTTTCAAACAACTTTCATATACTTGTATGCAAAGCTTTCTACTTGTAATCTGAAAGAAAAGAGAGAATAACATATAAAGTGGACGTAGGCACGTTCTGGCCGAACCACTATAAATCTGTATATCTTTTACAGTTCAGTCCCTGCTTTTTACATATTTGCATAAGTCACCCAAATCATTGAAAAACACATAAAATCAACTAAATAATACGACTTTGAGGTGTTTGTCCATTTTTTGTGCAAACATTTTTGGTGCTTTCATTGAGAGCTCGAAGCTTCAGCTTCCCTCATTCAACCTTCTTTCCCAATAGAACCCTTCATTGCCTAGGAAACATGACTTCCAGGCCGAGAAAAGATGCCAACAAGGGAAAGAACATTGCAACCAGCAGCACTCCAGATCCAGAGGATCCAGATCAAGAGAACCATCCCACTACGACAGCAGATCAGGCAAATCCGACAGTCCCTACCGCGGAACAACCGGCAGCAATCACTAGGGCAGATCTAGACAGAGTTGTGACTAAAGTAACTAACCGCTTCGCATCCCAACAAGAAGCTTTGGTGAACCAACTCATGTCACGCTTGAGGGATGCCGAAGAATCCAACCGCAACACTGAATCGTGGGGTGAGTCCCAATCTGGAGGATCTCGGAGACAACAAAGGTCTTCCCTCTTCGAAGAAGCTATCAACAGGAACAACAATGATAGGGGCCGCGCCCGGACTCAGCCCGAACTCCGACTCGAGGAAGCGCTCGGAACCAAACCTAATCGGGGAGGCACCAGGCGAGGGTCGGATATAGCTGACCCGGTCATGCCGCCTAATCATAGAAACCCCGCTGAATGAAGCCGAGCTGGAACCCAGCCCGAAGTTGACCCCATGGAAATGCTCGAAGCAGAACCCCACAGGGGAAGGCCAAGGCAGGGGGCAACTGTAGCTGGTCCTAGCATGCATCCGAGCAGCCAAAGACAGCCACTGGATAACGTCAGAAGTGATAGGCTATACCATCCCTACAGGTCATCTGGACGAGATCGATCCCGCAGGGAAGAACCAAGCTCATTTTTGTCCGCTCCAAATTCTGATGAAAGAATGGCACGAATATTCAGGGAATTTGTCCGACGGGAGCAAAGAGATCGAGGGATAGGCGCTAGGGTAACCAGCCCTTTCACCTGCGACATCGAAACCGCCATCACCCCTCGAGAATGGAAAATGCCGACGATGGAACCGCACAAGGGAACTTCCGACCCCGTTGTACACCTGCAAAGATACACACAACATATGCTCATGAGCTAGCATGGGAGATGATACCACTTCTGGAACGATAACTGTCTCAAGGCTACTAACCCCGAGTTTCGAGCAAGTAAACCTGATAGCTGCAACCGAAGAAGAAACATGGATGACCCCTATCCGAGAATACTTACAAAACAGCACCCTACCTGACGGGCGAAGTGAAATTTAGAAAATTCTAAGGAAATCATCCCACTACACAATACAAGAAGGCATCCTCTATCGGCACGGCTTCTCTAACCCCTTATTGAGGTGCGTTGCTGGAAGAGAAGCCAAGGAAATTCTATCCAATATCCATCAGGGAAGTTGCGGAGATCACACTGGAGGGCAGACTCGGCAAAGAAGATACTCCGATATGGATATTTCTGGCCCACCTTGAACAAAGACGCCTTAGACTTCGTCAAAAAATGTGACAGATGTCAGAAATTTTCCAAAATTCCTCGACTACCAACCAATGAAATTACTCAAATGACCAGCCCTTGGCCCTTTGCAGTATGGGGAATTGACTTAATTGGCGAACTGCCAACGGGCCGAGGCGGAGCCAAATATGCTATAGTGGCAGTTGACTATTTCACCAAATGGGTGGAGGCGGAACCTCTAAATAAAATATCCTCGGCAAAAGTTATCAACTTCTTGATCAAAAATATTCTGTGCAGGTACGGAGTCCCACTCAAGATCATATCAGAAAACGGACTCCAATTTGACAGCGAAGAATTCGCCGATCGGCGCCAAGAGCACAGAATTCACAAAAGCTTCTCATCTATAGCTTATCCTCAAGCAAACGGACAAGTCGAAGCTGTCAACAAGATCCTCAAAACCTTAATCAAGAAGAAACTTGAAAAGTCGAAAGTCGCTTGGGTGGACGAACTTCCTACGGCACTTTGGGCCTATCGCACATCTTACAGAACTTCAACAGGGCATACTCCTTTCTCTTTGGCATACGGATCGGAGGCCATGCTCCCAGTTGAAACTATAGTGCCCTCTCACCGTAGGATCCACTACAGCCCGGAAGAGAACGAAGAACTCCTCCTCATGTCTTTGGATCTAATTGAGGAGAGAAGAAATGATGCAGCACTCAAAGCAGCAGCTCACAAACAAAAAGTGGCAGCACTATACAACTCCAAAGTCAAACATCACAGCTTACAAGAAGGAGATCTTGTCCTCAAGCGAATCTTTCCACGCTCAGGAGTGCTGGATCCAGTCTAGGACAGACCATATGTAATTCATAAAGATCTCCACAACGGAGCTTACATTTTGTCAACAGTGGACGAAGAGGTGTTCTAAAGGGCATGGAACATCCGACACCTCCGTCGATACTTTTCTTAACTTGTACTGCCCATATGAAGTGAATTAACAAAGAGAATCAGTGGACGTAGGCATTTTCGTGCCGAACCACTTTAAAAGAATTAGCTCTTGTTAACTTGTCCATTTATATCTTGGCTACTTGTTAAGCTTTATCCTTTGCTGTTGAACAAAATCCTTTGCAGGTGGCATTTCAAGTCAGAACTTCACAACACAACTCCACCTGGACAAAATCTAGCAGGTACGCTACGATCCTATGCCCTCGCCAATGAGACACTTTGCTCCGGTATCCCTCTACCGTGAGTTAACTCATTGTTTGCCTCGGCCCTTAAAGCCGACTGTAATAAGCCGAGTATAAGTCATCATAAAAAAGGCCGACTATAGCCGATGGCAGCTCATTACAGCGATTCGGCTCGCTGGCGACTGTGAACCGATCATAAGCCCCAACATAAGGTGTGGCCAGCCAGGGGCAGTTCACAATTGACGATCGGCCCCCATGCTAGCCGGCCACAGTAAATCGAATAATACCCACGATTACGGGCCATAATGGCCCGGGTAGTTACTGTGCGCGATCGGCTCCGATGTGTCTTAAGTGCGGCTGTGGTAGAAAAGGAAACTCCCCGCAGAGGTGTAAGATGGGTGACAAGTGTCTCCAAGGCCCACAGCTAGGGAAAGTGACTACAAAACCCGTATGCCACGAACTTAAGCACATCGACGGCCTTCCGTGACTGGAAGTTTTACTTTTCCTATATTTCCATTTCATTTAAAACTTTTCTCCTGTTCTCCGTAACGGTGCTTGAAAGTACAGGACATAAAATAGGGAACGCTCGCTAATGGGAACAGAAACTTACAGCCGGATGACGAGACACTCATCAGCACTTCCGTGCTTAGTCTCGCAGGGCGCACAAAGTTGCCATCCGCAGCCGAAACATGAAGGGCGGTACCTTCCACTTTTATACATTAATGCACTAACATTGCAAAACATGAAATTATATTACAAGCAGAAACTTAGTGTCAAACACAATCAAATCACAGGCATATACATGGTTATATTTCTTATACAACACATCAAAAGCAATGGCAGCATTCAAAATATAACAAAATCAGCTCGTGTTATAGAATTACGTAGAGTCGTTCACTGACATAATTACAATCCGAAAATACACTAATGTTTTTGACTAAGTATAGACAAGAAAGTTAAGAAAACCAAAAACTATACGGATCGGATCAAGTAGTCAACTGCATCAGTGCTCCACCCCCATCTCACTAGCTCTCCGAATCTATTTGACAGCAGGATCGGAGCTCCCGGCATGTTGACCAGAAGTCCCACCTGTCCAATTCAGAAAAAGAGTCCATTAAAACCGGCAACGAACGATCAAGTTATGAAAAGCTAAAAAGAGAATACTCACCAACACCTGCTTCTTGGTCCTCATACCCCAACTGCACACCGGCTTCCTCCGCAGCGAGTAGCCGCATCCCCTCCTTCACCGCTACCTTCTCCTCCTTTGAAAACTGGGTGGTAACCATATCCATACTGAATGCCGCTCCACCTTACTTCTCTGCATCGGCCCTGGCCTCCTCCAAAGTCCGGAGATATATCATGGGCATGATCCGGGGATAGTCATCCATCCAGGATAGATTACCCTGCTTCCAGGTACGGAAGTACATGTCCTGCAGCATCTCGTCCATCATCCCCTCATTCTCCTCAAACTCCCTCACCCGGGCGTCGGAGGACCGCAACTTAGCGACGGCAACATCCCTCTCCCGCCGGTATCTTGAGCACTCAGCCTGAAGTGATCTCCTCATTTCCTCCATCTCTTCCTTCAACTTGGCTTGAGCAAGTTCTGCAGCTTCGAGCCTCCCAGATATTTCTTCAACCCGCTCAAGATCCGCCCTCCTAACCTCATCAACCGTGGTAATGGCCACGTCAATGCGCTTCTTGCAAGCGGCCTCCATTTTCCGCAACTCGGCTCTGCTAGCCTCCTCCATGGTCTTCTTCAGTCGTCGGGAGTCGGCTTCATGCTGCGAAATTTGAATAGCCTGGTCGGCAAGTTGCTTGGCCTGATCAGCGACCACTAACCGCAGCCTTATATTGGCACTCCCTATCTCCTCCCCAGCTTTGGCCAATCAAGCGTGATGTTCCATTAACTTCTTAGCCTCCTTCGCGACCCGGTCAATGTTGGCCTTAGCTTCGTCCCCCATAGCAGCTATCCGAGTAGTGAGCAGATCCAGATCCAGGGACTTAGCCTCATCAAGAACCCGAACCATGGGATTGCGGGGGAGAAGATGCTCGCCCGTGGCCTCGTCAAATAAGACATCCTGAGAGCTGGGGTCCAAATCCGGGTGGCCAGCAAAGGGATTGCGAGGCACGTCGGGACGTTTTATGCGGATGACGGTAGGATTTTCGGACGGATGCGGGGAGGGAATATACTCAGTGTCTTCCTCCGTGATATCATGAATAGGTTGAGGTGGAAGCTGCGGACTGGGTGAAGATTCAAATAAGGAGCGACTCCTCTTCTTTTTCTGAATACTCTCTTCAATGACCCCAAGAAGAGGACGGTAGCTAACTACGTCCCCTGGACGACCAGTGGGAGGCTTAGGCTTGGCAGAAGCTCTAAGTAACTTGTATTGTTCCAGGCGGTGTCGAACGTCTGAAGTTTTGGCCACCTCGCCTGCCCCTGTAATAAAAAACAAGTGTTACGAACATACAAGGGTCCATAATTCAAGAAATATGTTAACTTAGAAAGAATGAGAAGGCACGTCTGTTATACAAACCCTGCGGAGAAGGAGAATACTGCAATAAGTCCTGAATCTCAGTCCAGGACGGAAGCGAACCATAAAATATTCCTAAGTCCCTATCATAAATGGAATCTGCAGAAGTCAAGAGTTCACCTTGAATCGCTGGTGCCACCTCAGCTGAAGAACTCTTAGGGAATGGATCGGCGCCAGCCCCAGCCTTGTCAACCTCCTTTGCCTTCTTCACCGCGGCTGATCCTTCCTCCAACCCTTCAAAAGCCTAACGGAAGGCATCATCCGTCCACTCCTGGATCTCCCCTGCCTGCTCAGAAGACAAAGCCCCGGCACCACTACCACCCTGTCCTTCACCTTCTCCATCTCCTCCGCTCTCCTCTTCGTCTCTTTCCTCCTCTCCACCTTACTCCTCTGGAATATCTGGACATGTACTGGGAGAGGGTCCATCCGACTTCTTAAGCTTCTTTCCCCCAACAGTTGGAGGTACCGAGAAAGGTCTCTTCTTGCTACTCTTCGCAGTAGCCCCATCCTTAGCTTTAGCAGCCCTCTCCTCGGCTGTATCTCTCTGTTTAACCACAGATTGATGTGGCAGAATCAAGTTATACTCCAGGAGAGTGGCGTTCCTGATCAAGTAAGAGGCCGACCTATCCCTTCTCGAAATGGCCCTTATTTCAGCAGCCATCCGCGCCAAGAAATCATTCTCCACAACCGCAAAGCCACCTGTTTCTAGCAAGAAATAAAAGCATATAAGAAGAAGCATTGTGATCGGGACAAGGAAAATATAAATGAAGTTCAGCTTACAGCCGGAAGTGAAGAGGCGGAAAGAAACAGGGTCATCCCTAATGAAAAACCATTCCTTCTTGAACATACTAAGCTTCGAGTACAAATCCAGAACAGGCTTGAAGGGCACGGCCGTCTCCAAACTGATATATGGAGACCCCTTCTTGTAGCCTCTCAAGTTGTACAGATACCGGATCTCCCGGTTGGAAGGGGGACGCCCATATTTCCTCTGAAAAATGACGAAAAGGCTCACCAGAATGGCGTAGGAGTTAGGCTGAAGCTGGAATGGAGCCACCTTCAGATATGTGATAAAGCTAACTATCCAGGCGTTGAGGGGCGGGATAGCACCACACATGCAATGATATCTGCTGTAAGCAAAGTAGCCTTCGGGGGGGTCATATGGCATCACTCCTTCCCCCGGCAATAGCATGCGCGCTCTATCTATTCCGAAAGAACGAGAAATGACATCAAGCTGCTCCTCTTTGAGGGAGCTCGGAAAGCAGTCGGGAGGAGAGTTCAGAAGCTCTTGGGGACCATACCCATCCACTAACAACCTCGGGGCAGGTCCATGTCGCGCCGGTCCAGGTTGGGCTGGGGGCACGGAAGAAGACACTCCTCTATCCTTGGACTTCCTTTTATTGGATCGGGTTTCCATTTTTTGAGACATTTTATCTGCGTACACAAAAACGAGAGACGTGTTGTTAGTACAAGGAATACAGAGATATAAGCAAACAAGTGTATAAAGCGAACCAGCATATACAAATCTAGAAGTTTCACTAATAGTTCAAGTATAAAAGTCCATTCGGCAAGGGACTCATTCAACACTCAGAATTCCCAATCTCATTCGGTAATACATCCCAGAGCACATTCAGCAAAACTTCATTCGGCATATAAAGCCATTCGGCACTCAACTCCCAACTTCGTTCGGCGCTCAAGCTCTTAAAGCCCATTCGGAAATACAATAACGCAAAGTACATTCGGCAGAAGCAGGCTCACCTGGTTCGGCGATTTACTATGATTCGGTACTCGGCTGGTTCGGCTATTCGGAACAGTCAAGTCTGATTCGGCACTCAGTTGATTCGGATGTCACACTCGGTAGAGAATTACGAAGGCCTATCGCCCCTACTTATAGGCGAGCGCAAGATAACCGGACCGAATGATTCGGTGCCTGGGTGCCTGGGACCGGATGTAGCTATTCTATCTGAAGAAAAACAAAGCGTGGCATACACTGGCATATACCCCACTTTGAGGGGCAAGTGTTGGGTGCATTTCTACCACCACCGGTCCAAAAGAAAGAGGAGAAGCCAAACCTCTCCGCCTCAATGCCGAGCCAAGCCTCCCCACAGCCGAACCAGACCATTCGGTACCGAAGCATTAAGTATCGGACCATCCATCCCTCGCCGGACCACGTACCACCGGACCAAAACCCCTTGCCACCGAACCAGCCAACCACCGGACCAAGCCTCTACCGAACCACCTACCACCTTTCCTCTACACTACCGGATCATCACTCACTCCACCAACACCGGACCATAGCACAGCCGAACCAACACGTGTCCAGCTCCATGCTCCTTCCACCGATCCAACCTTCTCCAAGCATGGCCGAACCGAGGCATACCGAACCAAATTGCCAGGCCAGATCGCTCCAGCCCAGGCCCATCAGCAGCTATATACTTCCAGGACCTCTGCCCCCAGCCTCACTCTATAAATGGAGGGGCAGGGGTACAACAATGGCAGACAAGTTTGAGAGCTCAAGCACGGAAGGAACTTTCAAACAACTTTCATATACTTGTATGCAAAGCTTTCTACTTGTAATCTGGAAGAAAAGAGAGAATAACATATAAAGTGGACGTAGGCACGTTCTGGCCGAACAACTATAAATCTGTATGTCTTTTACAGTTCAGTCTCTGCTTTTTACATATTTGCATAAGTCACCCAAATAATTGAAAACCACATAAAATCAACTAAATAATACGACTTTGAGGTGTTTGTCCATTTTTTGTGCAAACAGGTGTTGATGTTTTGGGCTCGGCCTATGGCTATGTGGCCCGGCCCTATGTGCTAAACTTGGTCGGATATGGTCACATCAGAGTGGCCACAGCCTAAAGCAAGGCAAGAGGAAGAGTAGGTGGTGGAGGCCGAGGCATACAAGGTGGAGATGGTGAACAAAATGGAGTTCGGCTAGGGGTTTTTGCAATTTTGGTGAAGGGTTTTGGACCCATGGATTCACGGAAACAAGGAGATAGTGGTGATGTGATGGAGGCCAATCTAAGGTAGTGGATGGTGAAGGTGATGGTCGGCTAGGGCATGTGGCCGAGCATGCTAAAGGAGGAACAAATAAAAGAAAATGAGAAAAATGAAAAGAAGAAAGAGGAGGCCATGACTTACTGCAATATTTTTCTTCAGGAAGCAAATGAGAAATGAGATGTGAGAATTACTTTTGTATGTGAATTACAAAAGAGTGGCGGCTAGGGAAAATGGAAGTGAATGGCTAAGAGATGTGGAAATGAACGGCTAGGCAAATGAAGAGGCCTTACTTGATTTCCAAGAAAAGGAACTTAAGTCCTTTTGAATTTCCAAGCCAAAATTCAAATAAAAATCACATTAAAAGTCCAAAAAACATAGAAAATAGAAAATAAAATATAAAATAGAAACGAAGTAGAAAAATAAAAATAAAAAATAGATAAAATTACTGAAAATAATCGTGTGCAAAACACTGAAATTATCAAATTTAAAAAGTATAAAACGGAATTTGACAAAACGAAAAGCAGCATGAATATCAGAATCAAATATAGTTTCAAAGAAAAAGATTAGAAATTGAAATTCAAATTTAAAATTTTCAACTGTGGTCAAACTTTGACTTTCAGTTGACCAAAATATAAGATTTTCAAAAAATATTTATTTTATTGTATCTGGAAAATAATTTATAAACAAATTCCAAAAATTTCAAATTTAAATGATTTAAAAATCAAAGTTTTCAATTAAATTGAATTAAAAATATTTATTAAATTTTTTGGCTTGTTGCACTCTCCTCCACTCAAAACTTTTTGTTCTCAAAAAGGAATGAGACACGGAAACAAGGAAAGATAAGATAGAAAGTAAATAGTACCTGAAGCAAACAATTCCGGATTCGAAGCATGCATGCTCTCCTTCGTCTCTCAAGTACAATCTTGATTATCCGTACTCCACTGCACTTTGACCAGGTTGACAGATTTCCTTCTCAACTGCTTCGTACCTCTATCGATAATACGAAGTGGCTTACTCTCGATAGTAAGATTAGACTCAATATCCAAACTCTCGAAAGCGGAAGGCTAGACAATCAAAGATGGATCATGTAGATACCGATGAAGATGCGAAACATGGAATACATTATGCACTTCAGAAAACTTCTCAGGCAAGTCCAGATGATAAGCTAAAGAACCAATCCTCTCCAAGATATGGAAAGGACCAACAAACCTAGGAGCAAGTTTCCCTCTACAACCAAATCAAATCACCTTTCTTAAGGGAGAGACCTTAAGGAAAACCAGATCACTAACAGCAAACTCTAAAATCCTCCTACGACGATCAGCATACTTCTTCTGCCTATCCTGAGCAATCCTCGTCTTCCTCTTAATCTCCTCCACCTTCTCAGAGGCCTCCAAAATCACATCAGGACCAAGAACCAAACGATTACAGAATTCAATCTAGCAAGATGGAGATCTACAAGTTCTTTCGTAAAGAGCAGCAAACAGAGACATTTCAATACTAGCCTGAATTCAAAGATGAAATAAGATAGATAAAAGACTAAGATACGATTAAAATAGAAGATGGAAAATATACCTGATAACTGTTGTTATAGGTGAATTCAACAAGATGGAGATGATCTTCCCAAGATCCTCCATAATCCAGAATACAAGCACGAAGAAGATCCTCGAGAATCTGATTCACTCTTTCCATTTGATTGTCAGTCTGTGGATGGTAAACAGTGATCAGATTCAGAAGAGTACCCAAAGATTCTTGAAAAGATTTCTAGAACAGACTGGTAAAGATGGGATCCTTATCACAAACAATGTTGATAGGAATACCATGGAGACGAACAATCTCCCTCATATAAATCTTAGCCAGACTGGAAGCAGAACGGGTAGATTTTACCGGAACGAAATGAGATGATTTGGTCAATCTATCCACAATAACACAGTCTCATTACCCCTCTGAGTCCTCGGTAAACCATCAATAAAATCCAAGGAAACCTTTTCCATTTCCAATTGGGAACCTCAAGAGGCTGCCACAAACTAGGGGTCTTCTGATGATCTATCTTGACTTGCTGACAAGTCGCACACCTACTAACAAAGATAGAGATATCTCGCCTCATACCGCTCCACTAATAAAGCTTCTTCATGTCCTGATACATATTCGTCACACCAGGATGTATAGAAAGTCTGGATCGATAATGTTTTCGAAGTAACTCTTGCCTCGATCCATCAACGTTCGGGACACAAATCCGATTATTAATCATCAAAATACCTCTATCATCGATCTGGGCACCACTACCATCAGGACTGCTACCACCAACTCTACTACGAATACTCTCCTTCATATGCCTAAGCATCTCATCCCCATCCTGCTTAGCAATGATACGATCCAGAAGGAGAAGAAGAAACAACAAGCTGACACAACATGGCCTTCTTCCGACTCAAAGCATCGGCCATAACATTAGCTTTCCCAGGTGTGTAGCTAATGTCGAGATCATAAGAAGCAAGAAACTCAAGCCACCGAACCTGACATTGATTCAAATCCTTTTGGGTGAAGATGTATTCCAACTACTGATGATCAGTAAAGAGCTCAAACTTAGCACCCAAAAGATGATGTCTCCAAAGCTTCAGAGCAAAGACCACAGCAAGCAATTCCATACCATGGGCTGCATAATTGGCTTCATGGGTCTTCAGCTGGTGTCTAGCATAAGTAATCACCTTCCCATCTTGCATCAAAACAGCACCTAATCCTCACGACTAGCATCAATGTACACCGTTAATCCCTCATTTCCATTTGGGATAGTAAGCACTCGTGCGAAAATAAGCTTACTCTTCAACTCATTCAATGCAGCTTTACACTTATCACTCCATATAAACTTAGCATTCTTTCGAGTTAAACCACTGAGAGGTGCAGAAATCCAAGAAAAATTCTCAATGAATCTCCGATAATAACTGGCAATGCCCAAAAAAATACGAATATTATATGGAGTCCTAGGAGTTTCCTAATCCTTCAACAGAATAGGGAGAAATAAAAACCTCAAAAAAGAGAGAATGATCAAATAATAGAAAGAGAAAAGAAGGAAGATTTACATTGATCGCAGCGATCTTGACTGGATCAACAGAAACTCCATTACTAGAAATAACATGTCCAAGGAATCGGACTTCATCTTTCCAGATATGGCATTTAGAGAATTTAGCTTTCAACTGATGACTCCTAAGAGTCCCCAGAACAATGCTCAAGTGGGATCCATGCTCTTCCTCATACTTGGAGAACACAAGAATATCATCAACAAAGACTAGAACAAACTTGTTAAGTACATCACGAAAAAAACAATTCATCAAATCAACAAAGAAAGCAGGAACATTAGTCAAGCCAAAAGGCATAACTAACCACTCATAGAAACCATTCTCAGTACAGAAAGCAGTCTTAGGAATACTTTCCTCAGCAACTCTGAGCTGGTGGAAACCCATGGCAAGATCAAGCTGAGAGAAAACAGTAGCTCCATGGAGCTGATTAAACATATCATTGATGCAATGCATAGGATATCTGTTCCTCATAGTGAGCTTGTTCAGCTCTCTATAATCAACACATATCCTTAAAGAACCATCAGACTTAGTGACAAAAACCACTGCTGCTCCCCATTCTGAATGGCTAGGTCTTATCAGACCCTTGGAGAACAGGTCCTCAATTTGCTTCCTTAACTCAACCTTCTCACGAGGTGCCATTCTTCTGGATGGAAGAACTACAAGTCGAGTTCCAGGAATAAGATCAATACGGAACTCAATTTCTCACTTTGGAGGTAAAGAAGTGACGCCACCAAATACATCGGGATAGAGTCTAACCATAGGAGTAGAATCAAGATCATCCGGAGAAGAATCAAGAGAATAAATAAAACTGCCGGCATAATCTTGAGACATGCAACATTGAATCACCAAAGTATTACCAAAATCATCAATAAGAGAGACAGTTTAGGAATTACAAGAGATAAAGGCATCATGCCTCCTCAGCCAATCACCTCCAAGCAATAGATCAAAAGCATCAAAACCTAGAACATAGAAATCACCAGAAAACCGATAGCTAGAATGGAAGAGTTTCACCTTTCTACAAATCTTACTAAGGTTCGCAGGACCACCAATAGGATTTGAAACACACAAAAGCTCAAGAGCAAACTCAGGAGAAAGAAGATGCTCAATTTAATACAAAGATCCACAGAGATAAAGCTATGGGAAGCTCTAGTATCAAAGAGAACACGATCAGGAAAATAAAACATAGAAAAAGTACCCTCAAGTTTACCTTGGTTATCACTAGGAGCAGGAGCAGGTGTAGGAGGTGGAGCTGGTGAAGATGCAGAGATAACATCAAAAATACCAGATGACTTGCCCTTCTGCTGAGTCGGGCAGTCCTTCTTGAAATGGCCATGCTGCAGACAAATGTGGCAGAGATCACGTCTGGTCAACTGAGTTGGAGGAGGGATAGCAGCACCAACTAATGTAGGACAACTATTGGCATAGTGTCCCTCTGATTACATCTAAAACAAGTAATGGAGGATAGGTCAACATACTGCCTCTGCAAAGAAGATGATCCTAACCCTGGAGTCTTGTTCTAATTCCTCTTCTGATGATGAAAGTTCGGCTTCCTCTTCCTAGGATTACCAGAAAAAGATTGAGATGGAGCAGAACGAGCAGCTGGAGGATTCTTAGAAGTAGGATTCTAATATCTAATGGCCATTGAAAGTGCGGTGTGTATACAATTATATGTGCTAATATAGTATACACGGATCGTGTAATATGGATTACAATACAAATGCGGAAATAGATGATAATAACATTGTAAATAGAAAAATCACACCAGAGATTTTTATACTGGTTCGGAGCACCGTCCTACGTCCAGTCCCAGACTTCTATCTGGATTTTCACTATTAACTACCTCGCTTCACCCGGAGGAACAGGTTTACAACACCCGAACAACCGAACGGGATTTCACGCCTCTAATACACTGAGGACTTCAACACTTGCCTCTTACAACACAGAGGACTTCAACAAAAGAACAAATACAATTGTTGTTGACAACTTGTGTTCTTGAAAACACGGATTTGTCACTAGCAGTACACCCTTCCTATAATCTTATCCTCAAAGTATGCGATATGATGTTTTGAAAAGATTAAGGAAAGTATATTATTGAATCAAAGGATATGAAATAGTTTCAAAGATTCAATAAATAATTTAGAGCTTTTATAATACAGAATTGAGATCAGAGATTAGATTAAAAGAATATATGAAATCGTTGTTTTTTTAATCAACGAATTGGATGAGTTTATATAGATAAGAATGGTTGCAACTCTTTGCCATTAAGAGATATGATCTTTGGTGAAAGGTTAAGAGATGCAACCGTTGGAGAAGAGAAGTGTCTTTTGGAAAAATTGTTTTCTGTTCAAAAACGGTCGACAGGTTAAAAAGTGACCAGTAGACAGGAATTTAAAATATATATACGTTATGTGCATGTGTGCACGTTCATTGTGCATTTTACACAGAAACGGTCGACCGTATGATTATTAACCGGTCGACCGGTTCCTGTTAATTTGCACAATGAATGTGCAATGCTATAAAATGTATATATATCGATTATATTGAGGTGCATGATTATTTGAGGATAGATTTTAACAAGTTTTTAACTATTACAATATCAAATAATCAACCTATAATCTATAGTAACATAACCTTGTTTTGTCGATCGCCTTATTTGTCAGAAATCAAAACTTTCATAAAACTTGTGACTCAACATTCTCCCCCTTTTTGATTGATGACAATATATATCTGCAAAATCTGAATCTCCCCCTGAGTACGTGATCTCTTTCTCTTTGAATTCTTATAAATGTATGTTCCTGCAAGCAATTGTTAGCCCTTTCTCCCCCTTTGTCATCGACAAAAAGGAGTAACAGATACTAGAATATGATATGCATAGAATGAATATGATATGAATAGAAAGATAAATTACTAACACATCAAAAGCATAACAGAGTTTACTACAGAACATAATGTCAATTGAAAATCATAAATAACGACACTATTTAGTACAAGTGTCGATGAATGTTTTTAAAGAGCTAAAACATAATAGAATCTAGGATGAAGCAGATCGTATCTCCTCTTCATCATCATCATCGTCGTCATCATCATCATCTTCTTCTTCCTCATCATTGTGCCCTCTAGATGATTCACCATGTCCATGACCACTCATTCCTGTAGATTCGTCAGATGATGTCCAGGTGAAAACTGGAGCAGCAGGACGTTTTCCTGGGTCTTGTGCTTGAACAGAGGTGGATGTGGAACAAGATATAGCATCCCATAGCATACCAAAGAATGACTTGACCTTATTGAAGCGCTTATCGATTTTTGAGTCCATGCGCTTGAGACGTGATTCAAGCAAAAATTGGTTACGCGCGATTGTTTCAAGTGATTCTTTTGTTGATGACTTTGATTTTAAAAGTTTTACTTCATCGGAACGAGGACGAGATGAAGTTGCTCGTTGTTTCCTTGGTCCTCTTTGTTGCCATTCTTCGAAAGGCATAATTTCAAGATAAGGTGGAGGAAGCTTCATTCGCTTGATGGTGATGGAATCAATGCATTTTGGTTTTGAGGTTGCAGAATCAGAAGGATTGACCCCACAAGCTAGCAAAAGTCTCATGATATATTCATTGTAAAAGAAATGAGGCCGGGTTGAGTTATTTACCTTGAGAATTTCATCAAAAAGCATGTGAACCCAATTGATTTCGATTTCACCATAGATAGCATAGAGTGCCTTGAAATTTTCTTTGTACACTGCATCATAATTTCCAAGTCTAGGAAAAAGAGAATGCATCAAGACCCGATGAAGTAACCTGGCTGTCGGGCGAAGTCCAATAGACTTAGTGCCATCGCTATTGTCTTCTATAAACTGATGACTGGTACTATTTCGAGTGAAAACTTCGCAGAAGGTAGATGAAAACTCTTCGCCTCGATTTGGTATACCAAGTATAGAGGCAATTCTAGCATGAGTAAGAAAAATTTGCTTTCCACAGACCATAGACCAGATGACGCCGTTTGGATTATCAGGTTGATATTCATCAAGATTCATGTTGGCGTAAAATAATTTAATCATTAAATGATTTATCTCCACACTATTTGCCGAAAAATCTATCAATGGAGTAATGTTGGCATTATCGGCTAACCTCCGAACTCCGTAAGCCGTGAAATCATCAAATTTGATGAAAGAGCCTGGATGAAACTTGTAATTTGTCATTTGATTCCATCTTGTTACAGCAATTGGAGTTTGAAGCCATTTTTTGACGGAGATGGTAAGAGATGAAGTTTCAGAGGTTGCTCCTTTCTTTGATTTCTTTTGAGGAGGAGCTATTGTTGGAGGATTTGTGATTTGGGAATTGAAGAATGGGAACTAGGGTTTGTGATTTGGGGTAAGAGAATAGTTTGAGTAGAGAGTGAATGAGGGTAGAGGGAAAAGTAACGTATAGGGTTATATAAAAAAAAAACTGAAAATACGACAACCGGTCGACCTAATGTTTTTGGCCGGTCGACCGTTTTCAACCAGAGAGCAAACGGTCGACCGGCTATAAAAGGGGCGGTCGACCGGTCGTGGTCTGTTGTGATATTTCAGTTTATATTTAGAGTTTTTATCATATATCAACCTATATTATTTATATTTTATACGAAATACAAAATATAACCTTCATTACACAAGAGATAGATAAAGATAAAAACTATATATATATAAGTCTAATGAGAAAGTTCGTCATTAGAATTATCGTTGTTTCCTTCAATACGTTTCGACCATGGACTCCATTGTTTCTGAGCTCCTTCATTCTTCTCATAGTTCCGATCCCATGAGTTAGGACTTTTGGATGTTGATGGCCTAGACGGCATTGGTTCATGCACGTCATGTTTGTTGGAACCGCAGAAAAATGTTGCCAACTTTTCTAAAACAGACAATCGGGCCGACGTCCGTTGTTGCTCGTGATAAAGTTGACTTTGCCCGTAATGGAGTTGTCTCTGAAGGTCTATCTGATGTTTCTGGTAGTGGTGTATCTCATCGATTTGAGCTTTGGTACGAGGAGAATAGAATAATGTCCGCTTCACTCGTTTTGAATTTGGAGTTTTATCAGACATACAAGAGCATTGATGATGACAACTTTATTTTTGTTTTGGAGTTGTAGGAGAATAAAACTCCTCCGATTCAGAACTCGTAATTGAAATGTATGTTTCTTGAGCACATTTGTCACAAATGTGAGCCATAGTGTACGTTGTATAGAATATTATGGTTTGATAAAAAGAAAGGATGAACAAAATATAAAATGTTTGCAAATTTATATATAAGTTTGTTATGTATAACCTATGGATGTGAGTTACTGAGAAATTTTAACCAAGAAAATATAAGCAGGAAATTTTTTTGTAAGTCTAAAAATAGCTTTCTTTTTTAAAACTGAGTTTATAAGATAAGAAAGTAAAGAATGATCACAAAAAAAAATTAGTAAAGTGAATTTAACCATTAAATAAAGCAGTGGCTTATATTTAATGTAAAAAATATATAGTTTATGTAATAGTTGTAGTTAAAGGATAACTAAAGAGAATAACTAAAGAATAACTAACAAGAAGATGTTCTCTTAGTCAAGATTTTTCTTGAAATTAAACCAAGCTCTCTTCGTAATCTAATAAAATTAGATTCGAGCAGAGGCTTAGTAAAAATGTCTGCTAATTGATTGTCAGTATGAACATATTCAAGACATATATTTCCTTTGTCAATATTATCTCGAAGGAAATGATGACGTATATCAATGTGTTTGGTTCTGGAGTGATTTACTGGATTTTTAGAGAGATTTATAGCACTAGTGTTATCACAGTATATAATAGAATTTGATAAATGAATATCAAAATCTTGAAGTGTTTGTTGCATATATAGTACTTGAGTACACGCAAGAGCTGCTGATATATATTCAGCTTCACATGTTGATAGTGAAACACAATTCTGTTTCTTACTGAACCAAGAGACAAGTGATTTTCCAATAAAATGGCACGTACCACTTGTACTTTTTCTATCCGTTCGTGAGCCACCGAAATCAGCATCACTATATGATACTAATTCAAATGGACATTCTTTTGGATAAAAAAGACCGAAATCCTTGGTATTATTAAGATAACGAATTATACGTTTTACTGCTCGTAGATGTGATTCCTTTGGATCGGCTTGAAAACGAGCACATAAACAAACACTCATTATTATATCTGGACGACTAGCTGTAAGATAAAGAAGAGAACCAATCATGCTTCGATACAATTTCTGGTCAACATTCTTACCACTTTCATCTTTGTCAAGATGTGTAGTTGTACTCATAGGAGTTGGTTTACCAGATGTATTTTCTAATCCGAAGCGTTTGATAAGGTTTTCACAGTATTTTTCTTGATTAATAAAAATGCCGTTTGAAAGTTGCTTTATTTGAAGTCCAAGAAAATAAGATAGTTCTCCCATATGAGACATTTCGAATTCTTTGGTCATAATATTTGCAAATTCTTTGCAAAGTTTATCGTTTGTTGAACCAAGGATGATATCGTCTACATATATCTGGATAACTAGAATATCTTTTCGAGAATGTTTAATAAACAAAGTTTGATCGACTTTGCCTATTTGAAATCCTGAGTTAATAAGATAGCTACGTAGTCGTTCATACCAAGCACGAGGTGCTTGTTTTAACCCATACAGAGCTTTCTTAAGTTTGAACACATGGTCAGGATATTTTTCATGTACGAACAGAGGAGGTTGTTCGACATAGACATTCTCTTTGATAAATCCATTGAGAAAAGCACTTTTGACATCCATCTGATAAAGTTTGAAATTATGGTGACAAGCAAAAGATAATAGAATTCTAATAGCTTCTAGTCGAGCAACTGGTGCAAAAGTTTCTTCATAATCGATACCTTCTTCCTGATTATATCCTTGTGCTACTAATCTTGCTTTATTTTTGGTGATATTGCCTTGTTCGTCAGCCTTATTTTTATAGACCCATTTAGTACCAATTACTGACTGATTAGTTGGTCTTGGAACAAGTTCCCAAACGTTATTGCGCTCAAACTGATTTAGTTCTTCCTGCATGGCAATGATCCAGTAATCATCTGTAGCAGCTTCTTTTGGATTCTTAGGTTCGATATTTGAGAGAAAAGCGACATGACCCATTGATTGAGTTGACTCCTTGTTCTGACATGTGATGTTATTTCACCGATTATATTTTGAGGCGGATGGTCTCTTAATATTCTTGGTGGTGAGTGTAACTCACATATTTGAGGAATATTCTCAATAACTATTTCTGAGTCAGAATCAATATTTGTGATGATTTGATTGTCAGTGACTATTGATTCGTCATCATCTGATATAGTGTGAGGGTGCTGATAGATTTCATCAAAAGAGACATGAAGTGATTCTTCAATAGTTTTGGTTCGTTTATTAAATATCCGATAGGCCTTACTTCGTTCCGAATAACCGACAAATATTCCTTCATCGGCCTTTGGATCAAATTTGCCAAGCTGGTCTTTTGTATTTAAAATAAAGCACTTCGATCCAAAAACTTTGAAGTATGAGATTTTAGGCTTTCTTTTGTTAAATAACTCATAAGGAGTATTCTTGGTAAGAGGTCTTATGGATACACGATTTAAAACATAACAGGCAGTTGCCACAGCTTCTGCCCAAAAATGTTTTGGTAAGGTGGTTCCATTCAATAATGTTCTTGCACATTCTTGTAAAGTTCGGTTTTTCCGTTCTACAACTCCGTTCTGTTGTGGAGTTCTGGGAAACGAAAAATTATGATATATACCTTTCTTTGTACAAAATTGTTCAAATTCATTATTTTCAAACTCTCCGCCATGATCACTTCTTATATTTTTAACTTTAATCCCTTTTGATTTTTGAATTCTTTTGACGAAAGATTTGAAATGATCGAAAGTGTCACTTTTATTTTTTAAGAAAATTGTCCATGTATAACGAGAGAAATCATCAACAATTACAAGCACATATTGATTGTGATTTATTGATTGAACTCTAGTAGGTCCAAATAAATCCATGTGTAGTAACTCAAGTGGTTGTAATGTTGATATGACTTTCTTGGATTTAAAAGATGATTTGGTCAATTTTCCTACTTGACATGCGTCACAAATGTTGTCAACTTTAAAACTCATTTTGGGTAGTCCTCTAACTAGATTGTTTTTGGCTAGCTTGTCAATAGTTCTGAAGTTTATATGACAGAAGCGTTTGTGCCATAGCCATGGATCATTGTCATTAGCCACAAGACACATATCTGAATTATGATTAATGTTCATATTCAAAATATATATATTTCTGTCTCTATAACCTTCGAAAACCAAATTATGGTCTTTATCTAGAATACTACACTTATTATTTGAAAATGAAATAATAAAACCCTTGTCACATAACTAACTAATACTTAGCAAATTGTGTTTCAAATTTCTAACTAGCATGACATTAGTAATAAGAGGTAAGTTAGATGTACCGCAATTGCTCACATCGCCTTTGCCGATGATATAGCCTTTTGAATTGTCTCCAAAAGTGACGGAGCCACCATCTGAATATGTAATATTTGTTAATAAACTCTTGTCTCCTGTCATGTGCTTTGAGCAACCACTGTCCAATATCCACTTTCCTCTTTTCTTAAGTGGGACCTGCAAAAAATAGAATTAAGTCCATGGTACCCACTTTTTATAGGGTCCTAAGAGTTAGGTCTTAGGAGTCCAAACCCATATGGGTCCGGTATCCCCTTTATATATATAATTATTATTAAAATGCATAGTATTCTTGAATTGCTGAATGTATTTGTTCCTAATCAAATTGTTATTTGTTTTAGGAACCCATATTTTGATAGTCTTGACATTTTTCTTTTGAAATTTCACAACTGGTTTTGGTTTGGAATATAATAAACTAAGATTTTTTTTAGCTTCAGTTTTTTGTACTTTCTTCTTCCTTTTATTTCCAAGATGTTTCATGGTTTCTTGTTTGTTATATCCCAATCCTTGTTTGTCTGAAATAGATTGTGAACTTTCAATGATTTTTGTCAAATTTTCTCGACCTTTGTTAAAGTTAGAAACATTTTGAGTAATGTCATCAAACTTTGTTTGTAAGCTAGCTTTTTCTAGGTCTAGAATTTTGACTTTTGCTTTAAGCTCATGATTTTCAGTAGTTAGAGCATTATTTTTCTCTTTTTGAGCTTCTATTTCTTGACTCAAAAGAGATATTTGAGAGTCAACATTAGATGATGATTCTTGAATATTTTCAAGTTCCTCTTCTAATATTTTCTTCTCATCTTTTAACATATCTCGTTCAAACTCTGCTCTACTTAAATCTGCTTTGACTATTTTTAATTGACGTTTTATGTCTTTATATTTGACTATCAATTCAGCATTAATATCAAGTAATTCATCAAATGTAGGAATTTGTACCTCATCTTCTGTTGCCATAAAACAAACATTAGCTTGTTCATTCTCTGAATCACTTTCACTTTCTGATGAAGATGACTC
This sequence comes from Allium cepa, assembly GCA_030765085.1. Lineage (NCBI taxonomy): Eukaryota > Viridiplantae > Streptophyta > Magnoliopsida > Asparagales > Amaryllidaceae > Allium > Allium cepa. The sequence continues at coordinate 307,260,799 of CM060944.1, read as the reverse complement.
TGAATCATCCCATGTTACTGAGAAAGCTCGTTTCTTAGATTTGTCCTTCTTATATTTGAATTTGTCATTTTCTGACTTCTTCTTTTGTTCTGGACAATCCTTCTGCATGTGTCCCTTTTTGTGGCAATTGAAACATTCTATAGCAGATGAAGATGGTTTGTTTGATCCATGTTTCCTTTTATTGTAACGACTGGCTTTTCGATATTTTAGGAATTTTTTGAATCCTTTCGCAATGAATGCCAAATCTTCATCTTCAGAATCTGATTCATTTTCATCTTTCTCAACATGAAATGCTACATTTTTCTTTTCTTCTTTCTGTTCTTTTCTAGCCTGCAAATTTGCTTCATAGGACATTAAATTTCCTATCAATTCATCTGGCTTCATGACGGAAAGATCATTAGCTTCTTCGATTGCTAATACTTTTCCTTCCCATTCACTAGTCAGAGAATGTAGGACTGTTGAAACAACATCGAAATCAGAATACTTTTGACCTAAGCCAATAAGTGCATGGTGAATAGTTTGAAACCGTGAATACATGTCATTGATTGTCTCATTTGGTTTCGTTTTGAAATTTTGAAATTGACTTTTTAGCATGGCTATTTTGGCTTGTTTAACCCTGTTAGTACCTTCATGAGTGATTTTTAGTGTTTGCCAAATTTGATATGCAGTAGTGCAGATACTAACACGGTTATATTCATTTTGGTCTAATGCACAGAACAACATATTTATTGCTCTTGCATTTACGGCTGCTGCCGTTTTCTCAGCTGTAGTCCATTCTGAATAATCAGTTGTTGGATTCACTATTTCTCTTTGAGTGGCATTCCAAGCATCATAGCTATTTGATTGCATAAAGAATGACATACGTGTTGCCCAATAACTATAGTTAAGACCATTGAAAAATGGAGGTCTTTGTGTCGATTGACCCTCCGTGTAAGTGGTGTTTTGAGTGCTAGTACTTACGTTATTTGCCATATTACTATAATATATCAAATAACTGTGTTACGGTTATATGATGACCGTGCTCTGATACCAAATGAAAGTGCGGTGTGTATACAATTATATGTGCTAATATAGTATACACGGATCGTGTAATATGGATTACAATACAAATGCGGAAATAGATGATAATAGCATTGTAAATAGAAAAATCACACCAGAGATTTTTATACTGGTTCGGAGCACCGTCCTACGTCCAGTCCCAGACTTCTATCTGGATTTTCACTATTAACTACCTCGCTTCACCCGGAGGAACAGGTTTACAACACCCGAACAACCGAACGGGATTTCACGCCTCTAATACACTGAGGACTTCAACACTTGCCTCTTACAACACAGAGGACTTCAACAAAAGAACAAATACAATTGTTGTTGACAACTTGTGTTCTTGAAAACACGGATTTGTCACTAGCAGTACACCCTTCCTATAATCTTATCCTCAAAGTATGCGATATGATGTTTTGAAAAGATTAAGGAAAGTATATTATTGAATCAAAGGATATGAAATAGTTTCAAAGATTCAATAAATAATTTAGAGCTTTTATAATACAGAATTGAGATCAGAGATTAGATTAAAAGAATATATGAAATCGTTGTTTTTTTAATCAACAAATTGGATGAGTTTATATAGATAAGAATGGTTGCAACTCTTTTCCATTAAGAGATATGATCTTTGGTGAAAGGTTAAGAGATGCAACCGTTGGAGAAGAGAAGTGTCTTTTGGAAAAATTGTTTTCTGTTCAAAAACGGTCGGCAGGTTAAAAAGTGACCAGTAGACAGGAATTTAAAATATATATACGTTATGTGCATGTGTGCACGTTCATTGTGCATTTTACACAGAAACGGTCGACCGTATGATTATTAACCGGTCGACCGGTTCCTGTTAATTTGCACAATGAATGTGCAATGCTATAAAATGTATATATATCGATTATATTGAGGTGCATGATTATTTGAGGATAGATTTTAACAAGTTTTTAACTATTACAATATCAAATAATCAACCTATAATCTATAGTAACATAACCTTGTTTTGTCGATCGCCTTATTTGTCAGAAATCAAAACTTTCATAAAACTTGTGACTCAACAGCCATGTCATCAGAGTGGTAAAAGGGCTATGCACATGAGCGATGAGACGATCATAGCACTCCGAACGGGCACCAGCAATGAAGTTCTCATTCTTCTTGAGAGGAGTGTCAATCAGATTAGGGCCAAACTTAGAAAGTTCATTGAACTTCCTCTCATATTCAGCAAAAGACATACCACCCTGTTTTAGATCCATGAATTCCCGATAAAGCTAAGACTTCCCTGCCTCGGGCATCCATTTCACAACAAAAGCATCCCTAAAGCACGATAAAGGAACATAAGACAGATTTCAAAAAGAGAATACTGAACCAAATTCAAGACAAACAGAAGATGATACCTAAACTGTTCCCAAGAAATGTCAACCTCAACAATGTGAGCAGTGGCAGACTCCCACCAATCCAAGGCTGCTCTCTTCAACTGCCAAGCTGCCAACTGAGTCTGCTGGGCAAAGGTGATCTCAAGACAGGAGAAAATCCTCTCCAAATCCTTTAACCGCTGCTGGGCCTCAATAATTCCTACAGATCCGGTGAACTTGGTGCCACCAAGCTCAATGTATTCCTTATAGAGTTTAAAGAACCTGACTGCTGCAGCAGGTTCAGGAGCTAGGGCAACACCACGACCCTTACCTTTAGCATTCCTATGACTCATCCTAAAAAATCAAGAATGAATTTTTAGGACAAAGGTAATTAAGAAACAAAGACAAGACAAGATAAGATAAGATGCAATGAGAATTGAATATCCCGAACAAAGAAATTATTAATAAGGTGGATAAGGAAAAGAAGGAAGTTAAAAAATTTGATTTCAAAGCAAGAAATTTTTTAATATCAAAATACTATTCTAAAATCCTTAGAAAATCATTTGAAAATCATTTTATACTTTAAAATAAGTTCTCTCACGAAGAAAGGATTCTAAGATTGATTTCACTTATTCTAGGGTATTTTTACCCTATCTCTAATGAGTTTTTTTTGCTCCACGGGCAAAGGTTTGCCTAAAACCAAAGCTCAGATACCAAATGTAATGACCCACTATATTGGACCATTCAAATCGACAATAAAACCACATATGTCTGACTTGAATAATTAAAAACAGTAGATTGTAATATAATTTGGGGCAAAAAAAACCAATCACAGAATCACAGTCACAGATAAATCAAAATAACTCGCAGTGGAAATAAAACAATAGTAGTAGTTCATGAAGCTACCATAAATACAGTCTCAAACATAGTCTCAAAACAAGTACAAAATACCATAGTGTGTAAAGTAAATACAACAGAAATCCCAACACATAAATGTTCACTAGTACATAAGGTGAATAGAAAATACTGCAAGAAATAGACATCAACTAGATAGATAGTCTCCAGCAAATCCTAGCTCCAGAAGATGAAATCCAAAGCTGATACTCACGCTGACCCGAGCATAAGAAAATAAACACAAACACTCGAGTCAGGACATACATACTTATACAATGTAAAGCAACTCAAGTGAATTGTAATAAAATGTACAAGTAACTTAAAGGATGCTTGGGACCGTCCATCCTCTAAGTATCCGTTAAACTATTTACTATGTAGTAATATACGCTATTATAATAATGTTAAAGTAAAGTACAATATACTTGAAAATAGCGTTAAGGAGTTACCCAATATCCCCCTTAGCACATTTTATATGTTCCCATAGTCTATATAGCACTGTAATATCCCCCGTACTTGGCGTCATCAGAGGGCACTCCATAGATATGGTGTAAAACCAAAATCTTATAAGGCACGCTAGGGTAGGTGACACGACACAACGAGGCAATGCCAGGGTAGATATACCAATTATGCTTTCGGACCGGTGGCAATGCGTAGCAATCACTACTGCCCACCTCGAGCCACACTTCCAAAAATCAAAGGCGCGTACCAATCAATCACAAAGTAATAGAATGACATACGAGGAAGTGTGTCTGATAAGAGAAGCTACTCATTAGCCCGTCAATCGCTCCTGTTTTAGCCACCTTATGCCAACTCATGGGAATCGGGTCCTCGTACATACCTCAATAGAACGTCGCCGCCATCCTACTTCATTCTGGAATCTCCATTGCGTATACGGTTGTTAAAGTAGTTTTCGGAGTTGGCAGAGAGTATGACAATTTTCGATCCCGGTCTCCTTAGCAACCAAACGTTATTATTACCTGTGGTTATAAATTTCAAAAATGGTTTATATTCCAAATCAAATAATTCATTTAAACCATTTAAATATGAAGTCGTTATCCTTTCAAATCAAATACTCAAGTTCCAGAATTGTAGCATTTCTAAGTTCATTCATTCAATTATAACAATTTTAAAACATTGTATTTTTCAAAAACATAAGCACTTATAAAGTGCTATGGTAGATATATTAGTATTTTAAAACAGTTCACTTCAGAAACAACAGCACTTATAAACAGTAGATATTTTAGTATTTAAAAAACAGTTCAATTTCAGAAAAAGCAACATTTACAAAGTGCTACAGTATGTATTTTAGTATTTCAAAACCAGTTCAATTTCAAAAATAGCAACACTTATAAAGTGCTACACTAAGTAAAGTTAGTATTTCAGAACATAGTTATATTTCAGAAACAGCGGCACTTATAAAGTGCTACAGTGGGTAAAATTAGTATTTCAGAACCTAGTTATATTTCACAAATGGTAGCACTTAGCAAATGCTACCTTAAAACCACGGCATTTTGCAAATGCTGCCAATACATAACTAAGGTTTATTGCAACATTTCAGAGACATTATAATTTCAATTTTTCACCATTTTTAACTTATAAAACATTCTCACTTTTCCAAAATATTTATTGGATATCACTTAACTTATGGTTGAATAAAATAATATTTTATAAATAAATATCCAAATCAAACTATAATTTATTTATTAAGTCAAATGTACATTATTTTACTTAACTTTTATCTTAACAATTAACTTAATACTTTATTAAAATTTCCGACTTCATAAATAAAATATTCTTTTTACTATATTAAGCCTAAAATTTCCATTTTGAAAACTAATTTTCAAATTTCAAGTTAGGTCATATTTACATTACATTTTTAAACCATTTAATTACTTATACATTTTACTTATAGAAAATCATTATAACCTTTATTTATATCATTTAAATACAATTTAACTTAAAATTTCATATTTTATATTTCAAAAATACTTAATAAATTTTCAGAACATATTTAAAATTAAACACGGTTTTGTATATAATTTTCTAACCTAGGTCAAGTGATACAGATACGTATCATTTCAATCCGTAATTTAAAAAGAAAAATCCAAGTTATCATTTCAATACCGCAGTCCCAAGTCAAAAAAAAACAAATAGAAATCGCTTGAGCCTATCATATCAGCTCATAACGATTTTTTCTTGTTCTACTGTCCATTTGGGTATGTATCATTTCAACCATATTGATTCTGTTCTACAGGGAACTTGTAGTATGAGAAACAGTAAATAAAGTAAATAGTAAAACATATCATATGATGTCAAGTGATGCAACGGGTATATAATCAGGTAATATCATCATATGATGTCAGATAATAGGCAGATGTGAGCATATAACATGGCATATCAACTATTACAATTCAAGTGACACTGTTTCACATTCATATAAGTACGATTTGTCGAGAGTGATAAACTCACCTTCTCAAGCTAGAGATCAAATTTAAAACACAAATCCAAACTCCGCAAAGAACGAAAAGGGATGACATAGATTCGAATGAATGGAGAGCCAAGATTCAAGTCTTGTATACAACAAATAATATAACAAATATAGGTATATAATCTGACATAAGACAATAAATCAAATCAATGTTCAAAATATGATTCAAAATGAAACAAATAGGCTTAACCACTACAAATGGGCTCGGCCACCATAACCATAGGCTAGACCATCACACTATGGCTCGGCCATGACTTGATTTGTGGCATAATGGCTCGGCCAAGGTCACATAGGCATGGCTAGGAAAGGATATGAAGGAGGAATGGCAAGGCAAAGCAATAGGAAGGCAAAAGGCAAGGGGTGTCGACGTTTTGGGCTAGGCCTATGGCTATGTGGCTCGGCCCTATGTGCTAAACTTGGTTCGATCTGGTCACATTAGAGGTGGCGTGGCCTAGAGCAAGGCAAGGATGAGGAGTAGGTGGTGGCGGCCGAGGCAAACAAGGTGGAGATGGTGAACAAAATGGAGTTCGACTAGGGATTTTCGCAATTTTGGTGAAGGGTTTTGGATCCATGGATTCACGGCAACAAGGATATGGTGGTGATGTGATGGAGGACGATCTAAGGTGGTGGATGGTGAAGGTGATGGATGGCTAGGGCATGTGGCCGAACATGCTAAAGGAGGAACAAATAAAAGAAAAAGAGAAAAAGGAAAAAAGAAGAAAAAGGAGGCCATGACTTACTGTAATATGTTTCTTAAGGAAGCAAATGAGAAATGAGATATGAGAATTACTTTTGTCAGTGAATTACAAAAGAGTGGCGGCTAGGGTAAAAGAAAGTGAACGGCTACGAGATGTGGAAATGAGTGGCTATGCAAATGAAGAGGCTTTACTTGATTTCCAAGAAAATGAACTTAAGTCCTTTTGAATTTCCAAGCCAAAATTCAAATAAAAATCGAATAAAAATCACATTAAAAGTCCAAACAAAATAACAAATAAAAAATAAAAAATAAAGTAGAAACAAAGTAGAAAAATAAAAATAGAAAATAGAAAAAATTACTGAAAATAATCGCGTGCAAAACGCTGAAAGTTATCAAATTTAAAAGTATAAACCGGAATTTGACGAAACGAAAAGCAGTACGAATATCAGAATCAAATATAGTTTCAAAGAAAAAGATTAGAAATTAAAATTTCAAATTTCAAATTTGCAACTATGGTCAAACTTTGACTTTCAGTTGACCAAAATATAAGATTTTTAGAAAATATTTATTTTATTGTATCTGGGAAATAATTTATAAAAAAAATCCAAAATTACATTAGAAAATTCCAAAATGTCAAATTTAAATGATTTAAAAATCAAAGTTTTCAATTAAATTGAATTAAAAATTTATTAAAATTTTTGAGTTGTTACAGAAATAATTTTTATGTTAGTAAAATTATATCATGAAGTGATTTGGAAGTTATTGGTTGTTATTTGATAAGTTCAATTGACATTTAAATTGAAATCGAAATTAATTGATAGAAATTTAACTGACGGTTAAGTTTAATTAGAATTTAATCGCCCGTAATATACCCGATATGGATAATTATGAAATTGTTGTGAATTTTATTGACTGTATGGATGTTTGGTTGTAATAGATGTTGTTGGGTGATAATTTGGATGTTTATTTAATTTGATATATCATTTTATCATCCTGTATATTATTTACAGTATAAAAAACTGTAAATTGAATTATTTCGAATAAATTAAGAGATATGTTGAATGATATATACCTATGACATTTATTTTTGGATTGAATAGATATAAATCCATCTCTGGAATTTAAATTGGAATAGTTGGTTCACTTGGCTATAGGATAGAGAATTATATATGAACACTGGATTTGGCTAAATTAAATGATTTTAAAATTTTTATTTTAAAATTATTTAAATGATTTGTTTTAATGGAAATAAAAATTAAATTTATGGAAATCAAATTATCTTCCTTATTGGAGCTCAAAATGATGAATTTAAATTTGGTAAACGAATTTTTTTAAATAATCGAATTTGAGATTTTTAAGCGATAATCCAAATATGATGTGAATTTCAGAAATGATTTGTTTAAAAAGATTGGACTTTTTATTCGAACTTTGAATATTGATAAGAAAAGGCGATATAAAAAGATATTTTGAAATTTAACTTGGATTTGAATTATATTTAAAGATTTGGATTTTAAATTGGATATTGAAGGAAAGTTTGATTTAGGTGTTTAAATCAATATTTTGGAAATCAAACTCGGAGTCTATATAAATCGAAATGGTTTAAATTTGGTACTGGAGTTTAAATTAATTTGGATTGGAGTTGAATTAATTTGGAATTGGAAGGGAAATTAATATGGAATTAGAATAGATATAAATTTGGAATTCGAATTGAAATTGATTTGGAATCGAAGTAAAATTTGACTTGAAATTGGAATTAAATCGGTTAAATCGAAATGGAAATTAGAACTGATTTGAGTTGGAAAATTTGCGAAGTGAACCAGTTTGATTTTGAATCTATTTTTAAATGGATTATTTTAGTATAAATGGTTTTAAAAAACTATATTATTTCAATTTTCAAATTATTTTGATTTTTCAAAATATTTCACTATATAAACCATTTTTATTACTCAAAATATTTTCTATTAAATTATTTTAACTATTTTAAAACTATTTAAACTATTTTCTAAAAATTCAAACTGGTCAAAGGGTGAAATGTTTATATTTAAATCTTGGATTCAAATGCGAATTAGGTTAAAGTGAAGTTGTAACCTAAACTGAAATTCGAATTAAATTTTGAAGTGAAATCGATATGTCGAATTGAATTAACATTTTGCAGAAAAATATGATTTTTGAAGCGAATATGATGATTTCGAATTAGATTTGATTTTGAAATAAATTTGATATTTTGATATCAAACATGAATTGTTTTCAAAATATAAAAGAAGCAACGGTGTGTAAAATGACGATTGGTTGTTAAAGAGACCGGAGCCTCTTATTGGCATACTCTCTGTCAATATTGGAACCACTATGACAACTGTATGCGAGGTGATGATATCAAGAATATAATGGTTGAATTGGTGACGTTTACTGGAATGAAGTAAGAGAAGGATGATGGATAGCCTTGACATTTGTATCATAATTAAAATGACTAAACATGAGCCTATGTTTGGCCAATGATGTTAGCTACCTCTAGCGACGTTGTTCCCTCGTATTACTATTGTGGTTTAGGATTCGATGGGTGCACCTTATTTGTTGTTTGGATTGATTGTCGCGGTCGGCCACAAATGGGTTACGACCAGCCAGAAAAGGTAAACTGGTAGAATCCTACCTTGGGCATTGCCTCACGTGCCTTGTCATATTTATCCTTATACAAGCCCATTACGACTTTGGTTTAAAACTGTAAAATATGTTAAGGTGGATCAATGTAAAGCCTTAACGCTATTTTGATATTTATTTTACTAATAGACATTATATATTATAGCGTATACTATTATATAGAAATAGTTAAACAGATCCTTAGGAGATGGAAAATCCCGTAACATCTCTTAAGTTATTGCACTCTTATTTGTGATATTGATTTGACTTGCATAAGAGTATTTTATTCCTGACTCGAGTGTTTTGTCTTTCCATTATGCTCGGGTCAGTCCTGATTTTTTTCCAGCATATTGAAGACTATTCTCTGGAGGACGAAGACGGAGTTTTGGTATATTACTATTATTATTATCCCCTGCATCATGCTATTCTACTATATTGATTATTTATCCCTGATGTACATATATAACTCTGATAATTGTGTATAGAGTAAAATCAAATGTATCGTAAACAACTACATGAATTGTTTATTTGATTATTATATTTTATCGTTTACGTTGTGAGATTTTGTGTTTTGTTTTATTCTTTTCTTCTTATTTTTCTTATTTAACCTCATTGATTATCTACGTTCCGGATTGTTAAGTCGGACATAGTGTGAAATATTGTCGATTTGAACCTTCCGAAATGTGGGTCGTCACAGTTGGTATCAGAGCAAAGATTTAGCGATAACCTTGGCTTTGTGGGGTTTGACTCATTAGAGATAAGAGAGTAATATCCTAGAATGAGTCTGTTTGAGTGTATAAATATGAGAGAGCATACTTGTTAGTGTTATAAAATGTTTTATATTTTGTTTACTTATCTGTTGAGTTGTTTATAAATTCTGGTCGATGCGTAGGACGCCGTGGTATCGACATGGATTTCTAAACTCTTAAACGAGGCGAGTCGACATAATATTATTTCAAAATCGGGTAAATGAAATGATTTTACCTAAATTATATTATATGTAAAGGTAAATTTTTTATGAATGTTAGTTGTTAGGAGATGATAATATTAAGTTATCATCGATTAGTGGTTGGATTATGAATAAACCAAATACCAAATGTATTTTATTATATGAAATAGTTGATAGTCATACTAGAATTGAAATCAATCAAAAATAAGGACTAGTTAAAATGACCACGTAAATTATTGAAATGTTTTGGCAATAAGGAAAAAGGAATTTGTATAAGTATATTTAAATATAACTTATAAATAGAGAGATTTAAAAATTGATAATTTTAGAATTTGAAATCCTTTTGTTTTTAAAATTGTTTTTCAAACCCTAAAATTTTATAATAGTATTATTTTAAAGTTTTTAAATGGAATTATATTTTAAAAAGATTTTAAAAGGAAATAAAAGCATTAAACTTGTTTGGGGTTGGGAAATATATTCTGGGGATGACTGCAACATTATCAGTATTCATTCCGAGTTCTAAGCAAAATTTGCTAGCAAAGAAATATGATTTGTTGAATATATGAAATATAGTTTTGAACTTATGATTGAAACGGTATAGATAAAAATAACTTTATAATTTATGAATTTGAGAAGGAAAGTAAAATGTAAATTTAAGATTGCTGGGTATTTTATTTAAGCAAATAAAAGAAATTTGAATTCGAAAAATGAAATAAGATAATTAATATAAAAAATATTAATTAAATTGAGTAAAAAAAATGGGGAGAATAAAATATAGTTAACTCATGAAATCTTAAATAAAAATAAATATTATTTGAAAGAAAGTATATAAAACAAGGAAATGTATTTGAAATAAAATAAAATTTTAAGAAGTAAATATTTTTAACTTATGGATTTGGGAATTAATAAGTCAAGGCAAATTTGAAAAAATATGAATGTGAATAGTAAGAAAATTTAACTTGAATAATATTAAATAATATGAGTAATGGATTAAAATGAAATGAAGTTTGACTTAATTTTAAATAAATTAAAATGTAATTGGATATTAAGTGAAACTTAATAAATTAGTGAAGTGAATGAATTTCATCTAAGTTGTAAAATGAAATACTGAAGTGAATATGAACTTGAATTTTTAATTTGAAATGTAATTTAAAGGGTGTAAGAAGTCTAATAAAATAAATGAAGGTAAGAAAAATTAATTTGAGTAATTGAGTTTAATTTAGATTGGATGTGAATAAATTAAATGCTAATGGAATGAGTTGCAATAAAAATTTGAACATTGTCTATTATAGCATGTAGTAAGTTATTGGAATAAATTATAAGTTGGAAGAAAGGTTTTTTATTAATATGAACTGGAGTTATAAAGTAACATTTACTTTTGTAAATTTATTATAATGGGTTGAATCAATGAATAAACTAATTAAGTGAATAAACGGATTAATAATAACTTAAGATATGGAATAACAAAAAAAATGAGTTGCAAAATTTTAAAATTTATAATAAGCCTAAATGGTTTATAAACAATATTAGTATTAAAATACTATGTGATAAATGAAATAAATTTAGCTTAAGCAAAGTTGAGTGGAATAATTTTATAAATGGTTCACAAACGAATTTATATTGAAACAAATGAAATTGTGTATTAGTCAAATCAATGTAAATAAATAAATATGAATAAATGGAAACTGAACCAATTGGATGTTATTAAGAAGTGGAAATATGTAATTTAATATTGACATGAGTGATAATTAACTAAATGTGAATAAAATTAAAGTAATAGCAATAAAATTCGAAAGAAATCCATGTGCATAAATTGAGAGAAAACAAACTGTATATAGATGAAATAAATATCAACGAAATAAGAGTAAACCAATTTAATATTGATATGAATTAAAAGTAAAAAAATTGAATATTGACATTTGTAAGTGTTAATTGATATTGTGGTGAATAAGATTGGATACATAATGTTTGTTGGATGTTTGTTTCGTTGTTTTTTTGCTATATTCGTTTATGGCTATAGCATAATCCCTATTATATATTGATTTAGTCTTTATATGTATGTTCTCATTTGGATATTGAGTGGCTAGAAGGTACGAAAGGGTGCATGCTTGCTTTTGGAGCTCGTTTGCACGTAAATTTCTTTTGCTCGCTTTAATATAAGCTAATTTGCTAATAAAGCCATTAATAAGGTACATATCTCGGATTACATGTTTCTATTTTATACTTTGCCCTTCAGGATGCCTCATCTTTGAGATGAGATGTATATTTGATATGTATTTGGTATATTTGGTTATATATTGATATTGTAAAAAATTTCGATCGAGCCACGCAAAGAAGACTCTGTCGAATTTTTCCATGAATCCGGGTATTAGAAAATTTTTGAAGTTTCAAAAAAAAATTCTACAACTTATTTTCTATATAAATTATATTTTCTGTAAAACTGATATCGGAATGGCTTAGTAGAAGCGTAGAAATAGTTACGCAAATAAGATAGTTATGTTTTATAATTTAGTTATTTTAAGAAAATATATCAAGTGTTAAATTCTGTACTTAATGCCTTTTCGAGGACGAAATTTTTTGAGTGGGGGAGTATGTAACAACCCGTATTTTTAGCTATTTTTAATTATTAAATTTAAGGTGATTATTGAATGAAAATGGTTATTAATGTAATTTGTTAAATAATTTAATATTGAAAATTATTTGAATATCTGAATTTAATACGATAGAAAATAATGTCATAAGTTGTTTTAAATTTTATATAAGCAACAATTAAGATTGTTAATGTTTAAAATTGGATCTAAAATGTGAATAATAAAAATTGAAAGTTTTATATTGTAATTAACGAGTAAAAATAGTGATTTCGGAAATTGTCTCGGATTTCGACGAAACTAGTTTCATCGGAACCGTAATAATGAATTATTATTAGATTTCAAGTTTCGTTGCGATCGGACTCGTCGTTTGGTCGTGAGAGCTTGAAACACATACAAATCAATTTAAAGGAATTCGATAAAATAAATTGACTTTAAAAAGCTATCTTCCACGTACGATCGAATTAGGCCTCGAAACTAGTTGCATTGCGTTCGGAATGGGGGTAAAACAGTATAAGTGCCTGGCGACACATCTCAATTAGAGTTCGGATGATTTTAGACCTAACTATATAAATACACATGCAATCGAGATAGTTTTATTATTATTCTAATTTCTGAACCCCAGCCGCCACTTTCTTTTAATGGTCGAAAATTTACCAACTTCCCTTCTTAATATCTCTCAATCCGTTCAACGAAATCGAAAACTTTCAAAATCAAAGTCGTAGTTCTCGACGAGCTCTTCAAATCCATATGGTTGATATATGCTATTTCTTCACGGATTCGCCATAATCGAGGCGAAAGGCTTGCACATTCTATGGGTTCGATCTTGAAATTGGATGCGTTGTTTTCGTTGCCATTCAAGGTGATGGTAGAGAGGTGTGAGGCTGTAACGACCCATAAAATTCTATTAGTTTAAATGGTTCTATTTAACACATTTAAGTGAAATTTGGTGAAATTTAATTAAATTAAATGGCAAATAAAAAGTTAAAATTCGGAATGCGTCTGAGTAAACATAGCAAACTGTAAATTTTCGTCCAAAAATATGAAAGTTTATTTCACGCGTAAATTTACTTCAATTAAATCAGTTAAAAAGTGACGAAAATAAAACGTTTCAAAACCAAAATCTTTTTACACAGAAAAATTCTAAACCATCTTCTGAGCAAGATGTCAGTTCGTCGTTTTTCCAAATTCGGACATCTACTGCTCCGTTTACCTTATTTCTGCAAAATAGCAGCATTTTGGGTACCGGTACCGATTTTTGATCGGATAATTGTACCACTGATATTTGTATACCATTGCGATCGTCTCGTCGTGCTGATCTCAACAGTATATTTACTTCTGTATTTGAAGCCCGGTGCACAACGGAACCAATAAACTGCTCTAATAGCTTCTCCATCAGTGTACAGCTGTTGTCATCCACGTCCTTCAAAAGTGAAGCCTATAAAATTCTATACGTTTAGTAAGCATTCATTTATTATTATCTTTCCCCTGTCCATTTCAAAATCTTTTCATCAGTTTCAAAATTTAAAAATTTTATACGCGCATTTATTAAATCTTTAACGGTTCCTCTTAACTTTACAAAATTTCCCTGGTTTTTCCTGGATTCAAGGCTGGACGGTTGCCTTTATATTTAAGTGCTTTAAAGCCATTCAGCTAAATCAATGTAATACTGTAGCCATTGCTTTCACATTGTTTCGTACGTTACTACACCTTCCTTCAGTTCAAATTTCAAACGGCTGGAATATAATAGCCACTAGCATTCATTTCAACATTTATTTCAAAAAAATTCCAGCTGTTGACATCTCAGGGAAAGTTTAAACGTGTAAAGTGTACACGTTGTATAATTTATTAAATTGAAGGCTCACCTCAAGTTGCAAGGCATTTACTTCTGCCTGTAACCATATTTTCACGCACTGGTTACGAGACCACCCTCCCTCTCAAAATTCTTCATCTTCCCTTCCCTTTTATTTGCCATCACGTTCTCCCTTCCCATCATTATCAAACCCGAGCCACCATTGATAAACCACCAAAGCACACATCTCCCAACCCATCACCGCATCATGTCGGCCTTCCTCCCCTACGTCCTCCTCTCCAACAGCCGCACCTACCCTACTGCCTTGCCGCCTCCCTACCCTCTCGGACTTTGACCACAACTTCCCCGAACCCATTACCATTTTTCCTATCGCCGAGATCTGAGTTTCCACTCCAACCCGGTCCGCCACCTTGGCTTCTCGGCCATTGCTAGCTTCCTGTGCCTCCTCCTTATCCACCGAGACGTGCACCACTCCTCCACCAGCGCCGCAACCCCTGCCTCTTGCCGAACCGCCACCATCCCCTTCAGCCCGACCCTTGTCCATGTCACCCCACTCCATCACGTCCCAATCACCTGCCCTTCATCGTCCAAAACCGCATCACCAACCTCTCTCGGCTGAGCACCCACTGCCGAGAAGCTCCAGCGACCCGCCACCGCATCACCTTCGCCCAGCAACCCGAGCTCCTCCGTGCCGAACAACACAGCCTCCACTTCTTGACCTGTCACGACCCATACCCCCTAACCATCTTCCTCCAACCACTACAACGCCGTCCGCCACTCACCTAAGTCCACTGCTAGCAACCTCCTCGTTCTCTCTGCCAAGCACGGTAGCCCTTTCTCTTTTATAAAATTTCATATATGCAGTTTAAAGATTTCGCATGGGTTGTATATATATGTATCTGTTTACATGTATAAGCATATTTAAATTACGCAGGTCACCAAGTTTTGATGCATGCTTATGTAAGTTTTATAAGATTTTATTTTTTTATACTAGATATATATTAAGTTATGCGTATATATTAATATACAGAGTGGTTTACAACGTTTAAAGTTATGTATTTATTTATTATAAAAAGTTTTCAAAGCTATTAATATGAACGCCTATCTAGTAACAGTATATTTGGGTGTTGTATAGATTAAATTGATTTTTGTTTTGCTTTATGAAATCCGTTGCTTTCAAAATTTAGATCTGCATATTTTGGGGTCCACTGATTTATATCCTACTTTTACTGTTTATATGTGAATACTTAAATATATAGCGTGTCAGATTTGCATATATCATATTCAAAAAGTTTTGAGATTTTAATGTTAAAATTCAAATTCCTCTATTCTATATAAGTTGAAAAGGTGGTATACAGCTTGTTTAGTATATTTTAGTTTTACTGAAGCTTGTATTTGCCTACCCACGTGGTCTAGGGCGTGCACCCAGCTCAGTTGTGATCCACGTGAGGCATGTTTTCGAAACACATTTTTGGTTACACTTAACATGGTTTAATTTAAATAATGCTTTTCAATACAATGTAAATATATTGATTTTATATTTGATATTTCGATTTTTAAGACAGGTTTTGGATTTTCATATATAGATATTTTCGTTTTGTTTTAATAACCATCGTTTTTTTTTGTATATTATATAAAGATCTTATTTTAATATATGAGTGAAATTTAGGATTTTAAATAGATATGATTTTAATATTTATCTTAACCTTAAATACTGATTTTTGGAAGGGAATAATAGGAGGATGATATAGTATACGATTCGTTCGAATTTATCATCATCAACCAAATTCTGATTTGATTTCATCGATTTCTCGTTATCAGATGTGATCATCGGATTCGTGCCGATCTTTCTTCGCTTTAGTTCGTAACCCAAATCAGCTTCGTTGTCCATCTCTCTAGCCTCGGAAGGTGAGAAATCACTCACGATTAACGTTCTTTTATTTATTAAATTTGATTTCAATTGAAACGACAATTGAAATATGCTGCTGTTAGTTGTTTTACTGTTATGACTGTTATTATCTGTATCTGTTCACCTATGACACCTGACACCATTATCGGTTAATTATTTATGTGATAATAATACAGATGGGTCGATAATTGATTGTTTGATTGATTGTTGTTTAAATTGGATGTTTATTATTATTGTTAAGTGATAACTAGTTTGCTAGTTTGATTTGGGGGTAGTATAGTTTACAAATTAAATTGATTATATATGACGGACCTTGATTTATTAAAACCTGACCCCGCCATATGTTAATTTGATTAGTTAAATTTGACCCATTATTGTCGTAGAAATTGATAAATTATACTTTAAATCTTTGAGCGTAGTTTGGATTAATTGTTGTAGTTTTTAAACTGAAATTTAAAAAGGAACGAGAAGTGAAAAGCTGTAATGTAATAATCTTTAATCTACATGGAATGATAGTGTAGATTCTAGAAATAGTTATACAAATAACAATGCGAATTAATACGATTATTTCGGGGTTATTTGAAATTATTTATTGAATTGTTATTGATTGTTGTTATTGCTTGTTTATTTACTTTGACACCATCCCTGTCATCACACTGCAAGTTTTCTTTGTTATGTTTGTTTGGATTGAAATGGGTTGAAATGATAGACCCAAGCGGTTTCCATTTAATTAAATTTGAGATTACGGGTTGAAATGCTATCCACCCGTATACATTTAGTGTACGGATTGAAATGATAATATCCGTAACACTTGATTGTGTGATAAGGAATATATGGTCTTATTAAATAAAAATTCTTAAATACATATATATAGGGTAATGATAAATATAGAGTTATTTATATCTAGTCTAATCAAGATTTGATCAAATACATAAATTATGATAAATATTTATGTAAATTTTATCTCGAATAGTTTTGCAATAATATCGAACAATTAAGATTGGGAGATAAATTTGGGTTATTTGGAAATGGTTTGTAGGTAAGGATTTATTTATTTAAATCAATTTGAAATTTATCAAACGAGATATTTCACGTTTAATAAAATTTAAGAAATATTGAGTAAAATATAATTTAAGGTCACTAAAATGATATTGAATCAAATAAGGGAGGGTTCAAGACGAGATAATAGTGATAAAAAAAATCGAGAATCTATATGAAACTGTTAATTTTAAATTGTTATATTTGAGCTATGAACTATATTGTAATTAAATGGTTTAAAGATTTGGATATGTATTTGGAACCAAGATAGTTAAATTTGTTATTTAGATAACGAATTGAATTGGGTATAAATTGAGGATGAACTAAATTGGAAATGTTTAAACTAGATTGGGAAAAATTTAGTTGAAATGTTGAATACTTAAAGTATGGAACATATTGAAAAAAGGGGGTAATTGGGATACTTAATCCAAATTTGGGAATTATAAAATTTAAGTGGTTATTTTAGGAAAATTTAAATTGATAAAATGAGATTGACTATAATTGGAATGGGAAGGTCGGGTTGATGTGAACGATTGGGAATTTGGAAGTGCTTTACTGTATACAGTACATAAAATATACAGATACTATTTTGGGAATATAATCATTTGAAGTGAAATGGACATTTAGGTTTGAAGTATAAATTAAGTGAATGACCACGGTGTAATAGTGTATAGTTTTACACTGTAGATAGTTCTATGGACCCTTAGAGGATGGACACCCCAAACATCCTTTAAGTTATATTGTATTTCAGTTGATAGTTCATTTGAGTTGAATTTATTGATATAAGAATGTTAATCCTGACTCGAGTGTTTTGTGTTTTGCTTTACGCTCGGGTCAGACTGAGTAATACAGCATTTGAGACTCACCTTTGGAGATTGGAGCTTCATTTGGAGATCCAACTATCTATTCAGCTTTCAGTTTTTCTAGTTGACTGGTTCAGAGAAGTCATCGGCTCGTACTGAAGACTTCACTATATTCGAGATATTCTGATGTATTTTATTTTAAACTCTGATGTATATAGTAGCTTCATGAACTACTATTTTTCTATTCCGCTGCATTATATTACTCTGTGTCTGTGATCTGTGATTGATTTATTTACTGTATATCTTAAGTTTTGCCAAATTAAATTAACAATTCGGTATTTTGAATTATTCAAGTCGGACATGTACGGTTTTAGTGTCGATTTGAATGGTCCAAAATAGCGGGTTGTTACAGTTGGTATCAGAGCTTTGGCTCTAGGAAAATCTTAACATATATGGTTAATTTATCTACAGAATCACTTTCGCGCGAGTTGAATCTCTTCCCTTTTGACTCGATTTCCTTTGAATTTTGGAATGCCCCTCGATTCCGAAATTCATTCTTGTCTCCCTCTATTTATGTTCTTTGATTCTGGAGTATCCAATGACTCCACTGAATGTTTTGAAAAAGACTGAATGTTTTATAAACGGATGAAATTCCGTGCAATTGGCATTGATTCACCGAAGATTTCTGTACCCTCGGTTTGCAATGCTGATATATCTTCATATGCCGAATTCTATATTTGGCGGTCGAATATCGATTTGTTTTAGAATCCCGCATCGATCATATTCCTGAAGTCACGGTTGACCTGGTTAAGGTCGCCCGCGATTTATAGAAATATATCCATCTTCTATTTTGTAATTTGATTTTTCTCAACTTTGTTGAACCTATCATCCTATCAGGATTCTATTGATTAGAGTTCCTCTAATTTAACTCTCTATCTTTGTTTTGAAGTCCATCTCTTGAATCACCCTTTGAAAAATCGGGTATATTTGTATTTTGGAATTGTTTTATATATCAAAATTATTATTCTGATAACTATGATTTTATTCTATATATAAAAAAGAAAATGTTTCGACAAGGATTACATACCTATATATAAAACAAATAAGAAATATCTGAAAGGATTGGAAATTTTGAAAATTTATAAGAAAGTGATTTATAATAAATTGATTTATAACTGAAGGGTTAGATTTGAAATTCGAGAATTGAATTCCGGTATTTTGAAATTGGGTTTTAGATTTTGGAAAATATATATGAATAATACGATTTAAAAGTATTTTTCCGAATAAGAAATGTTTCGAAATGAGTTCAAATGAATTCCGATAATTTTGAAGAAATTTCAAAGAAGCTTTCAAGAAAATAGAAGTCCATAACTCACTTATGTCGCTGGAGAATAATTTCGGTGATGAGTGCACGCATCATCGACATTGATTTTCGAGCCTCAGAGTGGGGGAGAGGCCACTTTAATAGCTTCGCTATGCGAGTGATCTTGTAAAACCGTTTTTGATTTCGAATTCCGAAGTAATTTGATATTTTCGAAAGAAATATGTATATATTTGAAATGATACCGGTGTTCGATCCTCGAGTTTTGATTTGACTTAGAATAACCCTATTTATAAAAATTTGATTTCCGACTTTGGATTTGAAATTTGATTGCACCGACTATTTTGAAGGTTTGAGTACTTCCAAATCAAGGTTTTAAAAACTAAGAAATTTCGAAAGTATAAAATATTTGATAAAGCATATAAGTTTAGTTTGTATGTTTAAGTTTGAAGCCTTTTTGTTAAATAAGAGAATATGAATATTTTGAATTATACTAATATGGAATTTAGTTTTGAAATGTTTTGAATAATTTTGAATAATGGTTTTCAGAAAGGTAAATTGGATATTTCAAATAAAAATAGATAGCTTAAAGGTTTTAAAGGGATAATTATAAATTTGGAAACCATTTTTAAGTATAATTGATTTTGAGAAAATATTTGGTTTTGAAATTAAATTGAAATTAAAAACCAGTACTTATATGGTGATTTTGGAAATGAATTTGTTTGACTTGAATCAGGAAACTAGGATTATTTTATAAGCCTGTTATTTTGGGAACTTTGGAATTTAGATATCTAATTTGGAAGAAATTTGGTGAAATCATATATGATTTTGAAACTAAATTGATATTGAAATAATTTGAAATTGAGAACCTTATATTATTAAGCACTCGATTTGGGAGTGGTCGAACTTATATAAAGTGGATTTGTATAAATATGAAGTTGATTTGAAATCTATTGATTTGAAAGGTACTCAATTTGGAAAGAGAATTTTATATAATCGAAGTCTATATAAGTATGATTTGATCTACTATTGATTTGGAAAGTATTCGATTTGAAAAGGAATCCTATATATGATGGACTTTGTATAAATACGATATTTGAAAGTATTCGGAAAGGTACTATATGATATATATTTTCCAAGTAAAGATATGGAAAGTGCCTTCTGCTTGATATCCGCTTTGTGGCCACAGCGTGGATTCATTCTATCGATATTATTCTCTCTGATTTTGGTTTTCCGGATGTAATACTCAAGTATTCCCACCGTGGCGTAACCCATGGTTTCTTTTTCTCTCGTGAATGCACAGCGAAATTGCCTGGCTGAGTCTTGCCTAGGGGTACGGATTGTTTCCTGGGGGAACCAGGCGTAACCATTGTGTATCCTGCAATCTGTGTAGGTCGCGAATAGTAGCGCAAGTGCCTGGCTGAGTCTTGCCTAGGGGTACGGATTGTTTCCTGGGGGAACCAGGCGTAACCATTGTGTATCCTGCACCCTACTAGTCATCATGGCGTAATTCGCAGGGCTGTGAAAGCTTACGGATACGGATTGTTTCCTGGGGGAACCAGGCGTAACCATTGTGTATCTGCGAACCATGATCGGACAAAGATTTTTGGTTTGATTGTTTTGTTGGATCGTACTTTCCATATCTGATTTTAAAAGGTTTTCCAAGTATTTTCACTGGTTGTTGAAACAAGTCTACTAAGTACTTGAAGAATTCTAGCTTTGCGCCTGATCAACGCATGGCCAGAGTCTGCAAGAACGAGGATAAACTTGTTGAAACATCGAGTTATAAAAGTATTTTCGAAAGAAATTTACTTTGATATAGTAGTATCTTATTTTAAAAGTATTATTATAAAGATATTTATTATAAAAATATTTTTCCCAACAAAGAAATTTTGAATTAATATTTGAAATTTAAACTCTTTGGGTTTGATGTCAACTATTCGTGCCCGATACTAGTCTCTTGAATCTACCTTATCTGCTCAGCTTATTTATTTACCTATATTCTGTTTCCTGAATCTTCCTCTTCTTTCCTTTTGAATATAATCTTTACAATGCTGGTTATTTATATACTACTTGGTTTAATAGAAGATTTTAAATATTGTAAATATTTTTGAAGTTATTAATTAAATAAAACACCGTTAAAGAAATGATTTTAACTTTCATAAATCTTGGATTTAATATTTTCAATAGACTTTGTGAATATAAGTAATAGTGCAGGTAATTGTTTTCAAAGGAGTTTGGAAAGTATTATAGTATTATAGAAAATTTGAATTTCAAATAAAGTTCCAAATAAAGATTTCAAATAAATTTGAGTAGTTTTAAAACTTGTTGTTTATCTTATCTTTCAATCTAATAAATTTCTGGTTGTTTTATTCTCCTACCTCTTTCCTTTTCGGGGACGAAAAGTTTTGAGTGGGGGAGAGTGTAACGACCCATAAAATTCTATTAGTTTAAATGGTTCTATTTAACACATTTAAGTGAAATTTGGTGAAATTTAATTAAATTAAATGGCAAATAAAAAGTTAAAATTCGGAATGCGTCTGAGTAAACATAGCAAACTGTAAATTTTCGTCCAAAAATATGAAAGTTTATTTCACGCGTAAATTTACTTCAATTAAATCAGTTAAAAAGTGACGAAAATAAAACGTTTCAAAACCAAAATCTTTTTACACAGAAAAATTCTAAACCATCTTCTGAGCAAGATGTCAGTTCGTCGTTTTTCCAAATTCGGACATCTACTGCTCCGTTTACCTTATTTCTGCAAAATAGCAGCATTTTGGGTACCGGTACCGATTTTTGATCGGATAATTGTACCACTGATATTTGTATACCATTGCGATCGTCTCGTCGTGCTGATCTCAACAGTATATTTACTTCTGTATTTGAAGCCCGGTGCACAACGGAACCAATAAACTGCTCTAATAGCTTCTCCATCAGTGTACAGCTGTTGTCATCCACGTCCTTCAAAAGTGAAGCCTATAAAATTCTATACGTTTAGTAAGCATTCATTTATTATTATCTTTCCCCTGTCCATTTCAAAATCTTTTCATCAGTTTCAAAATTTAAAAATTTTATACGCGCATTTATTAAATCTTTAACGGTTCCTCTTAACTTTACAAAATTTCCCTGGTTTTTCCTGGATTCAAGGCTGGACGGTTGCCTTTATATTTAAGTGCTTTAAAGCCATTCAGCTAAATCAATGTAATACTGTAGCCATTGCTTTCACATTGTTTCGTACGTTACTACACCTTCCTTCAGTTCAAATTTCAAACGGCTGGAATATAATAGCCACTAGCATTCATTTCAACATTTATTTCAAAAAAATTCCAGCTGTTGACATCTCAGGGAAAGTTTAAACGTGTAAAGTGTACACGTTGTATAATTTATTAAATTGAAGGCTCACCTCAAGTTGCAAGGCATTTACTTCTGCCTGTAACCATATTTTCACGCACTGGTTACGAGACCACCCTCCCTCTCAAAATTCTTCATCTTCCCTTCCCTTTTATTTGCCATCACGTTCTCCCTTCCCATCATTATCAAACCCGAGCCACCATTGATAAACCACCAAAGCACACATCTCCCAACCCATCACCGCATCATGTCGGCCTTCCTCCCCTACGTCCTCCTCTCCAACAGCCGCACCTACCCTACTGCCTTGCCGCCTCCCTACCCTCTCGGACTTTGACCACAACTTCCCCGAACCCATTACCATTTTTCCTATCGCCGAGATCTGAGTTTCCACTCCAACCCGGTCCGCCACCTTGGCTTCTCGGCCATTGCTAGCTTCCTGTGCCTCCTCCTTATCCACCGAGACGTGCACCACTCCTCCACCAGCGCCGCAACCCCTGCCTCTTGCCGAACCGCCACCATCCCCTTCAGCCCGACCCTTGTCCATGTCACCCCACTCCATCACGTCCCAATCACCTGCCCTTCATCGTCCAAAACCGCATCACCAACCTCTCTCGGCTGAGCACCCACTGCCGAGAAGCTCCAGCGACCCGCCACCGCATCACCTTCGCCCAGCAACCCGAGCTCCTCCGTGCCGAACAACACAGCCTCCACTTCTTGACCTGTCACGACCCATACCCCCTAACCATCTTCCTCCAACCACTACAACGCCGTCCGCCACTCACCTAAGTCCACTGCTAGCAACCGCCTCGTTCTCTCTGCCAAGCACGGTAGCCCTTTCTCTTTTATAAAATTTCATATATGCAGTTTAAAGATTTCGCATGGGTTGTATATATATGTATCTGTTTACATGTATAAGCATATTTAAATTACGCAGGTCACCAAGTTTTGATGCATGCTTATGTAAGTTTTATAAGATTTTATTTTTTTATACTAGATATATATTAAGTTATGCGTATATATTAATATACAGAGTGGTTTACAACGTTTAAAGTTATGTATTTATTTATTATAAAAAGTTTTCAAAGCTATTAATATGAACGCCTATCTAGTAACAGTATATTTGGGTGTTGTATAGATTAAATTGATTTTTGTTTTGCTTTATGAAATCCGTTGCTTTCAAAATTTAGATCTGCATATTTTGGGGTCCACTGATTTATATCCTACTTTTACTGTTTATATGTGAATACTTAAATATATAGCGTGTCAGATTTGCATATATCATATTCAAAAAGTTTTGAGATTTTAATGTTAAAATTCAAATTCCTCTATTCTATATAAGTTGAAAAGGTGGTATACAGCTTGTTTAGTATATTTTAGTTTTACTGAAGCTTGTATTTGCCTACCCACGTGGTCTAGGGCGTGCACCCAGCTCAGTTGTGATCCACGTGAGGCATGTTTTCGAAACACATTTTTGGTTACACTTAACATGGTTTAATTTAAATAATGCTTTTCAATACAATGTAAATATATTGATTTTATATTTGATATTTCGATTTTTAAGACAGGTTTTGGATTTTCATATATAGATATTTTCGTTTTGTTTTAATAACCATCGTTTTTTTTTGTATATTATATAAAGATCTTATTTTAATATATGAGTGAAATTTAGGATTTTAAATAGATATGATTTTAATATTTATCTTAACCTTAAATACTGATTTTTGGAAGGGAATAATAGGAGGATGATATAGTATACGATTCGTTCGAATTTATCATCATCAACCAAATTCTGATTTGATTTCATCGATTTCTCGTTATCAGATGTGATCATCGGATTCGTGCCGATCTTTCTTCGCTTTAGTTCGTAACCCAAATCAGCTTCGTTGTCCATCTCTCTAGCCTCTGAAGGTGAGAAATCACTCACGATTAACGTTCTTTTATTTATTAAATTTGATTTCAATTGAAACGACAATTGAAATATGCTGCTGTTAGTTGTTTTACTGTTATGACTGTTATTATCTGTATCTGTTCACCTATGACACCTGACACCATTATCGGTTAATTATTTATGTGATAATAATACAGATGGGTCGATAATTGATTGTTTGATTGATTGTTGTTTAAATTGGATGTTTATTATTATTGTTAAGTGATAACTAGTTTGCTAGTTTGATTTGGGGGTAGTATAGTTTACAAATTAAATTGATTATATATGACGGACCTTGATTTATTAAAACCTGACCCCGCCATATGTTAATTTGATTAGTTAAATTTGACCCATTATTGTCGTAGAAATTGATAAATTATACTTTAAATCTTTGAGCGTAGTTTGGATTAATTGTTGTAGTTTTTAAACTGAAATTTAAAAAGGAACGAGAAGTGAAAAGCTGTAATGTAATAATCTTTAATCTACATGGAATGATAGTGTAGATTCTAGAAATAGTTATACAAATAACAATGCGAATTAATACGATTATTTCGGGGTTATTTGAAATTATTTATTGAATTGTTATTGATTGTTGTTATTGCTTGTTTATTTACTTTGACACCATCCCTGTCATCACACTGCAAGTTTTCTTTGTTATGTTTGTTTGGATTGAAATGGGTTGAAATGATAGACCCAAGCGGTTTCCATTTAATTAAATTTGAGATTACGGGTTGAAATGCTATCCACCCGTATACATTTAGTGTACGGATTGAAATGATAATATCCGTAACACTTGATTGTGTGATAAGGAATATATGGTCTTATTAAATAAAAATTCTTAAATACATATATATAGGGTAATGATAAATATAGAGTTATTTATATCTAGTCTAATCAAGATTTGATCAAATACATAAATTATGATAAATATTTATGTAAATTTTATCTCGAATAGTTTTGCAATAATATCGAACAATTAAGATTGGGAGATAAATTTGGGTTATTTGGAAATGGTTTGTAGGTAAGGATTTATTTATTTAAATCAATTTGAAATTTATCAAACGAGATATTTCACGTTTAATAAAATTTAAGAAATATTGAGTAAAATATAATTTAAGGTCACTAAAATGATATTGAATCAAATAAGGGAGGGTTCAAGACGAGATAATAGTGATAAAAAAAATCGAGAATCTATATGAAACTGTTAATTTTAAATTGTTATATTTGAGCTATGAACTATATTGTAATTAAATGGTTTAAAGATTTGGATATGTATTTGGAACCAAGATAGTTAAATTTGTTATTTAGATAACGAATTGAATTGGGTATAAATTGAGGATGAACTAAATTGGAAATGTTTAAACTAGATTGGGAAAAATTTAGTTGAAATGTTGAATACTTAAAGTATGGAACATATTGAAAAAAGGGGGTAATTGGGATACTTAATCCAAATTTGGGAATTATAAAATTTAAGTGGTTATTTTAGGAAAATTTAAATTGATAAAATGAGATTGACTATAATTGGAATGGGAAGGTCGGGTTGATGTGAACGATTGGGAATTTGGAAGTGCTTTACTGTATACAGTACATAAAATATACAGATACTATTTTGGGAATATAATCATTTGAAGTGAAATGGACATTTAGGTTTGAAGTATAAATTAAGTGAATGACCACGGTGTAATAGTGTATAGTTTTACACTGTAGATAGTTCTATGGACCCTTAGAGGATGGACACCCCAAACATCCTTTAAGTTATATTGTATTTCAGTTGATAGTTCATTTGAGTTGAATTTATTGATATAAGAATGTTAATCCTGACTCGAGTGTTTTGTGTTTTGCTTTACGCTCGGGTCAGACTGAGTAATACAGCATTTGAGACTCACCTTTGGAGATTGGAGCTTCATTTGGAGATCCAACTATCTATTCAGCTTTCAGTTTTTCTAGTTGACTGGTTCAGAGAAGTCATCGGCTCGTACTGAAGACTTCACTATATTCGAGATATTCTGATGTATTTTATTTTAAACTCTGATGTATATAGTAGCTTCATGAACTACTATTTTTCTATTCCGCTGCATTATATTACTCTGTGTCTGTGATCTGTGATTGATTTATTTACTGTATATCTTAAGTTTTGCCAAATTAAATTAACAATTCGGTATTTTGAATTATTCAAGTCGGACATGTACGGTTTTAGTGTCGATTTGAATGGTCCAAAATAGCGGGTTGTTACAGAGGCGCACGGTGATGGTAGAGAGGTGCGGGGCGCATTGTTTGGCATAGGTTGATCAAAGTCTTGTCGTTATTGAACGCGTGTAGTTGAAGTTGGAATTTGCGTACGGTGGTTTCTTTCTAGCATGTTGCGTGAGGACTGAGGAAGAAGAAGGAAGGTACATTACTTTTATTTATTTATATTAATTAATTATTTAATTTGAATTTTAAATGTTCTAGTGCACGTAACTCTTTCATACGTGCTCGGATTTGGACGCAGTTTTCTCCATTGCGATCGTATCGAAATTCCAGGGAATATGAAACTAGTTTGGTCGAGTTTTAAGACTGTTCAAATTTGGGCCTTTGTTTGGATTTTAAATCATCGATAAATCAAAGATGAGTGTTTATACGCTCACAGTTGACTGAAATAATTTATATGTTAGTAAAATTACATCACGAAGTGATTTGAAAGTTATTGGTTGTTATTTGATAAGCTTAGTTGACATTTAAATTGACGTTGGAATTAATTGACAGAAATTGAATTGATGGTTAAATTTAATTAGAATTTAATTGCCCATAGTATACTCGATATTGATAATTATGAAATTGTTGTGAATTTTATTGACTGTCTGGATGATTGGTTGTAATGGATGCTATTGGTTGATAATTTAGATGTTTATTTATTTTGATGTATCATTTTATCATCTTGCATATTATTTACAGTATATAAATCGGTAAATTGAATTATTTCGATTAAATTAAGAGATAGATTGAAATGATATATACCTATGGCATTTATTTTGGATTGAGAGATATATATCCATCCTTGGAATTTAAATTGGAATAATTGGTTCACTTGGCCATAGGATAGAGAATTATATACGAACACCGGATTTGGTTAAATTAAATGATTTTAAAATTTTCGTTTTAAATTTATTTAAATGATTTGTTTTAAAGGAAATTAAAATAGAATTTATGGAAACCAAGTTATCTTCCGTACTGGAGCTCAAAATGATGAATTTAGATTTGGTAAACGAATTTTTTTTAAATAATTGAATTTGAGATTTTTAAGTGGTAATCTACATATGATGTGAATTTCAGAAATTGATTTGTTTTAAAAGATTGGGCTTTTTATTCGAACTTTGAATATTGCTAAGAAAAGGCGACATAAAACGATATTTTGAAATTTAACTCGGATTTGAATTATATTTAAAGATTTGGATTTTAAATTGGATATTGAAGGAAAAATTGATTTAAATGTTTTGAATCAATATTTCGAAAATCAAACTCGGAATTTATATAAATCGAAATGGTTTAAATTTGGTACTGGAGTTTAAATTAATTTGGAATTGGAGTTGAAATTAATTTGGAATTGGAAGTGAAATTAATACGGAATTAGAATTGATATTAATTTGGAATTCGAATTGAAATTGATTTGGAATCGAAGTAAAATTCGACTTGAAATTGGAATTAAATCGGTTAAATCGAAATGGAAATTAGAACTGATTTGAGTTAGAAAATTTGCGAAGTGAACGTGTTTGATTTTGAATCTATTTTTAAATGGATTATTTTAGTATAAATGGTTTAAAATCTATATTATTTCAATTTTCAAATAATTTTGATTTTTCAAACTATTTCACCATATAAACCATTTTTATTACTCAAAATATTTTCTATTAAATTATTTTAACTATTATAAAACTATTTAAACTATTTTCTGAAAATTCAAACTGGTCAAAGGGTGAAATGTTTATATTTAAATCTTGGATTTAAATGCGAATTGGGTTAAAGTGAAGTTGTAACCTAAATTGAAATTCGAATTAAATTTTGAAGTGAAATCGATACATCGAATTGAATTAACATTTTAAAGTAAAATATGATTTTTGAAACGAATATGATGATTTTGAATTGGGTTTGATTTTGAAATAAATTTGATATTCTGATATCTAATACGAATTGTTTTCGAAATATAAAAGAACCAACCGGTGTGTAAAATTATGATTGGTTGTTAAAGAGACCGGGGTCTCCTATTGGCATCCTCTCCGTCAATATTGGAACCATTTTGACAACTATGTATGCGGTGGACGATATCGAGAATGTAGTGGTTGAATTGGCGACGTTTACTGGAATGAAGTAAGAGAACGATAATGGATAGTCTTGACATTTGTGTTATAATAAAAATGACTAAAACATGAGCCTATATCTGACCAATGAGGTTAGTTACCTCTAGCGACGTTGATCCCTCGTATTACTATTGTGGTTTAGGATTCGATGGGTGCACCTTATTTATTGTTTGGATTGATTGTCGTCTCGGTCACGGATGTGTTACGACCAGCCAGAAAGGGTAAACTGGTAGAATCCTACCTTGGGCATTGTCTCACATGCCTTGTCATATTTATCCCTATACGAGCCCATTACGACTTTGGTTTAAAACTGTAAAATGTGTTAAGGTGAATCAATGTAAAGCCTTAACGCTATTTTGATATTTATGTTACTGATAGACATTATATATATTATAGCGTATACTATTATATATAAATAGTACAGATCTTTAGGAGATGAAAAATCCCATAACATCTCTTAAGTTATTGCACTCTTATTTGTGATATTGATTTGACTTACATAAGAGTATTTTAGTCCTGACTCGAGTGTTTTGTCTTTTCATTATGCGCGGGTCAGTCCTGAGTTTTTTCAGCATGTTGAAGATTATTCTTTGGAGGACGAAGATGGAATTTTGGTATATTACTATTATTATTATCCCTTGCCTCGTGCTATTTTGCTATATTGATTATTTATCCCTGATTTATAAATGTAACTTTGATAATTGTGTATAGATTAAAATCAAATATATCGTAAACAACTTCATGAATTGTTTAGTTGATTATTATATTTTATCGTTTCCACTGTGAGATTCTGTGTTTTGTTTTTTTTTCTTATTTAACCCCATTGATTATCTACGTTCCGGATTGTTAAGTTGAACATGTGTGGATTATTGTCGATTTAAACCTTCCGAAATGTGGGTCGTCACATGTATAGAAGGATTAACATATCATCGTTGTAGCAGTAAACGTTTCCATGCAATCATAGTAGTGCGGGTTGGCCAATCGCCAACCCGACCCTAGACCTGGAGCTCTTTTGAGCAGGTCATGGGTCTACCCGCCCTGATGACCCAATGGGGCGGGTCCAGATGGGTAAAAACTGGGGCAGGTCTACCGTGTTTAGAGCCTAGAACCGTCCATTGCCACCCTTATCCTTGAACTAAAAAAGCATCCTAATTGTTTTTTTATGTATTTTGTACGTATGCTTATAAAATTATCAGCATTATGCAACCAATCAAACTTTATCATTTTAACGTGTCTCAAAATGCACTACACTAAAGCACTTCAGTTGAATTTCAATTTTCCTTATAAATATATTTGATTATCTATACAACTCTATCCAACGCAAACAAAAATCCTGGTTTGGTCGCTGAATACATGAATATTCATATAATTAGTTGCATTACAATAATTTAGAATCAAACAAAGGGTCGAGTGTAGTTTAGGAATTCGGTTCATTGCTAATTGCATTACTTTTTCTTTCTCACTCATGTCATTTATGAATGACACAATGAACCGTATAATGGAGCATAATTAAATTATAAAAAATATCAAGTTTTCATAATTTTTAGACAAATAGTGATATGCTGTTATACAATGGTAACGGTACTAGTAGAAATGATAGGTAATGATATTTGCAAAATGGTAACGGAAACTGATCAGTCAAAATTCAAAAGGAATGATATTATTAATGACAAATTTAAAGAAATTATGTGATATTATATATGTACATTATATCTACGAACGTTACGACACGCGCCGATTATGAATTATTTTTGTAAAAATTGTATTTATTTAACACATTAAAGAGAAAATGATTTGTATAAATATTTGGTCATCATTTTGCATTGAAATTATATGTAGTTTGAATTTTTATTTTTAAGTTGCAATGTCTAATTTTGTTTGTTTGTTTGGATTTTAATATTATTAGTTAATAAAGAACGAATTTATAAAAGAAGTTTACTTGTTAAATCTTACTTTTAAGTAATATAAAATTTGTTGGTATATGCAAAATGACATTTTTGATAGTACACGTTGACACCAAAAGACTATGACACCAAAAGCATTACAATTATAATTAAAGATGTAGAATTTATATATTAGTTGAGTATTCATCACATAAGCATTAGCATAATGTAAATGTTTCAATAACTATAGCAAGTTGCATACACAATTGGGTAAACATGTACACAAAAGAATATGCTCGTTCCAACTTGTTTATAAAATAAATTCATATAGTTTTCTTATGATTGCAAACAAAAGCTTTAAGACTAGGTTTTATTAATTGTTAAGATGGTGATCAATTGAAGCCAAGCGTTTTTGGTAAAATCTTGTATTTTAGATAAAAAAAATTATACGAAAAAATAGACACAAGTAAAAAGTTGTAAAAAAAATATAATCTTAGGAATAACAAGTTTGTTTTTTAGTCTGAAAGATACTTTTTAGTGTGAACAGAAAATGATAGTTGTAAACATCATTTTGTGATTTACACTGAAAAGTGTGTTTTAGTCTAAAGAACAAACTTGTTGTTCTTAGTTATCAGGTTCATCTAGAAAGATTTGTACAGTAGAGGTTGTGTATTATCAAGCTCATCATATGACAAATCGATATATCTTAATCGTAAATACTGCGTAACATTCTTTTTTAATGTTCCCCGTGGACTATGAATACTCTATTTAAGTTCTTTGTTCGCTTACAACATATTGAGATGTTTTTGACTAGATTGTGCAAACAATTTGTTAAATACTTTAAATGTGGTGCATTTATCAAGAAACCGCGACTGCGCACAGCTGTCTTGCTAGTATTATATTAAGATAGGGTACCTTTTATTGTTGACCAATAATTAGTTATTTCATTGAAGTTAGCTTGAAAAAAAAGGTAATTATAGTCGAGAGTCTGCAGAGAGTGGTCCTCTGCCTGGGTGGTAGAACAAGCAATTATTCCCTATATAATGTATTTGCATTCAATTATACCAGCGAGGATTATATACGATGATATGAATCTTATGTAAAATGCATTCCTTCATTTTCTTTTTGGCTTTTCTTGTTATTCTTGTTCTTGTTCAATCGTACGTTGTATTAACCAGTGAAATGCCAGGAAGCACAAGTTGGCACCACACAATGACACAATCACACACAATACGTTTTACTCAAACACAACAAACACATGGTCACGACAAGCACCATTGTCCAAATGTTTAACTGATTCGGGTTTGGTGCAAGATGTCACAAGTTCGAAACTTGCTTTCGAACGTTTATTGACATGAAATATGTTGTCCAATGATTTGTTGTTTATAAAGTATCATTTCAAAAAAAACACACATAATCACTGGTCCAGGTCCGTCTAGGAGATATTTCGGGGTGAACAAGGACAGCTCTTTTATCCGGTACATTGATCATTATCATAAACCTCAGTATACATTTCAAAGCAACTTCACGTAAAACCTTCCTACAACCTTCCCAATTGTCTTCACAGCATAGTAAACTTTCCAATACCTTTTAAGTTCAAATTACATCTCTTTATATCTAAATGCAATCTCAACTTCACTAAATAAAAAATCAAAATTTCATATTATATTACTTGGTGAACCGCTCTTACCTTTTAACAAAAATTGCTCATATTAAATTGTATACTAAAACAGAATCAACCAATTATATGTAATTGAATTTTAAATTAAACCGCTCATATCTTAATTAAAACGTAGATTTATGTGTATTAAAACCGAGTCAACCGGTTTTATACCTAAAACCGATCATGTTTTATTTAAAATGCAAAATGTTTGCTTAGTTAATGTGCTAGTTTTTCTTTAATCTAGTCAATTAATTATATCTTAATTTAAATTTAAATTATATCTTAATATCATACATTAATATAAATAATAAAAAATTTACGTGCCAAGCATATGTCTTTAACGTTCGTTACTAGCAGTAACGATAGTAATAATAATACAACATAAATAAATATTGTTAGTATATATTATTGAGGGTATCATCCAAAGAACATGCAGATCAGATACATTCATAATGGTACTATCCAACAAAAAAAAAATATTGCTGAAAAATAATACAAAAGTAAACGATTGATTTGCAATATTACTAAGAAATATTAAAATATTAATATATAGATGATATTAAATTATGTTACAGTCACCATTGAAACTGTAGCTAAACAACAAAGATCAGTTTAAGCAACCCTCCAAGCAATGCGCATTTTGATGCAGCTTATTTCATTACCAACCAATGCAAAATTAAAGTCCACAAAGTGAGGGTCAACATAATAATCAGGTGCAGTTGGCCGCCATTATTTGCACTGTTTTCGTTGAAGACGCCTAAGACGTCCAACAGAGAAATGACCGTCGGTAGAATGAAGAACTTTGCTGTGTTTGAGTTAATTAATGGCCCGTTTGAGTTATTTAAGCAGTTAAATTTAAATTTTTATACACTTTCAAAATTATTAACTTTTGAAAATGAGATTCTTTGAGACACAGCTTTTTACATTGCGATCATATCAAAGTGTTTTACGTCGCAGAGTTGGTTTGAACTGAATCCGAGATGTTTATAATTTTTCAATTAATTAATTTATTTACTTTTGCAAACCATTGATACATATTATTTATTAAAAAATAATTGATTAACAAATTATAAATCACTTAAATTAAAAATCGCAACTTAAATACCCGTCAAATACCTCGTTCGTAGCCGCAAACGCATTTCTAGTTCACTCAACTTCCTCATTCACATGTTCTGCTCAAATATCTCATTTCCTTTGTCGCAAGTGCACCCTTCGTAATGATTTCGTGAATATAAAAGGCAATATAAACACAATACAAAGCAAACACATTTATATACATTGAGTTGAAAAGAATAGAAGACCGATATCCAAACTCATTTACCAAGTTCCAATAGGGTTCCAATTTAGATCGGAATAGATGAAGGTGCGGTTTTTTATGCAAAAGAAGCATCAAAAACGGGTATTCTGAGAAGAGCACGGACATGGAAAATTTAACAAAAGAGGAATACGTTTTTGAATGATAAGGAAAGCGAAAGGAGAATGATTGTTTGTATATATCTATTATTTATTTAAATTGTTTGATTATTTTTGAATTAAGGATAAAAATTTATATTAAATTATAAATTAGTTTGAAATTTGTATAATTAAAAAGCATACATAAAAAAGAAAATGATACGCTTTGATTTAAAAAATGCAGTGATATAAATACACGAAAGAAAATACAAATTCTATGGATTAATGGCATATTTGTTGATCAAATATTATTGGTATTGAATGTTGTGCCTCGTCTAGTCTATCTCAATATCAACCAGTTTCATCATCCAAAATAGTGAACGAATTTTTTTTCCTTTTCCATTAGAACTGGTAATGTTTCGCCAACTTCAATTTGTCCAGTTGTCTTCACATGATTAACAAAAACAATATACGACATAGACGGTTTGGTAGAATATGCACAGTTTGTATTGATTATTGGATTCAGGTGCAGTAGTGGTTGGCTTTTCCTTTCCTAGTGAGATTTCTTCATTTGACGTCTGTATATCACATACTCGCCTTTTCTCACTACTAAAGATGTTTAGTTAAAGACTGAAACTAAAGACAGAAATTCTACAGTTCTTAATTAAAAACTGATACAAGACTGAGACATTCTGTCTTTAATTCTGGATACTAGAGACCGAAAACCAGTTTCTAATCTGCCTTTAAAGTTTAAGGTTAATTAAAAACTAAATTTCAATTTTTAATTTAGTCTTTCAACAAGTAACTAAAGTTTCAGCGGTTTAGATTTTGTTCCATTCTGAATCCAATGGTTAAATATACCGATCCATGTGATAGTATTTGGGATTGATTAACTTTCTGAGGCCAAAATTAAAGCAACTTTTTATTTACTAAATACACTTAAATGCTCCATTACCTCCTTTAGTTATGGTCATGCTTCATATACCTACTTCTTCACGTTCAAACTACTACCCTACAACCACCGTCCCAAATTGAAATAGAACCCATCTTCATCCCTTTTCCTTCACTACCCACACATATGGACCGTAGAAAGAAAAGAGGAATCACTAAAAATCATTATATGCCTATCCTATTCAATAGCATGGTTGAAGTGAATGAAGCTTTGACAACTTCCAAAAAGCTACTCAACCGGACACACATACAGAGGTACTATTCGGAAAGATTACTAATATATTAAGTATTTATTTTGATATAAACACTACAAAAGAAGCACTGTTTAGCGACGGCTAATAGCCGTCGGCGGCCGTCGCTAGCCGTCGGCAATAGCCGTTGCAAAATATCTCGTTGCAGCTAAAGAAAGCGACGGCCTTAGCGACGGCTCCGTTGTTCTTTTTACAACGGCTTGTAACGGATAAATGTCCACGTGAAAGAAACTGTTGGGGTTGTTGGTTTTCCGCATTGTTGATGCAAACTGTTGCAAAGGGTTGCAATATTGCCGTTGCTAGCCATCGCTATATTTGACCACAGGGTCGTTGCTAGCCATTGCAAAACTGGAATATATTTGCTGCCACATTGCGGCACCTTCAACCCTCAATCCCAATCAATCCAAATAATATAATTCCATTATTTCACACATATAATACTATTCCATCATACCATATAGTCAATATCAACACAACCAAATCATCAAATATTGCATATTCCAACATATATTCACAAAATCATATAAGAAAATCAACATAACCAAATATGAAAATCCACCAAACCAAACCATATAACTAAATTAAATGACCAGTAATATTAAGTGCCAAAGTAACAATCACAACAACCAAAATACCAAATCCACCAAAACACTAAGTATCAATCACAACATCCAAAGTACCAAATGTCAAACCCATCGTAATATGTACATATAAATACACACACACATATAAATAAAGCGTACCCATCAAAACAAACCAACTAAGCATCATCATCATCATCTGCACCTCCTTCCATGGGCATTGACCCATATTCGTGATAGAAGGCAGCAATAGGCTCATTTATCAGCGTCGCCAACTTACTCTTCCATCAATCATTAAGCTCATCCAATTGTGTTTGCATCCGAGCAATCTCTTCCTCATCTATGGATCTTCTATATGCCATTTGAAAATTAAGAGCCTGTGAAATAATTCAAGTGAATAAGAAGTTCATGGCATATAATAACAATAAGAAAACTCAAGTTATTGGTAATAAACTCAAGTGAATAAGAAGTTCATGACATACATGTTTCTACTGTGTAAACGTTGAGTACATACCATATTGCCGAAATTGTAACGTCTGTTTCGACTTGCCGGTTCAATGATTGAATCTCATATCCGATTAGACTCATCAACCGTAAGCGACTCCCGTCCACTCGCTTGTATCGCTCGTGCATGCTCTGCATTATATCTCTCCTACAATTATGAACATATATTTGACACAATTGCTATACAATTTACTTATTTACTGTGAAATAAACGAATATGAAATATTTTCATTACGGAAATAAACATATTTACCATTACAGAATTAGCCTTGTCGTCCGGCCAATCATATGAAACATTCTCATCCTCATCTGTATGCTCCACTGCATGTGTGACTCTGAAAATCTCAGCCGCTGTAGGCTCCCTTTCATACTTTGCCCATTGAATATATATAAGAATAGATTATATTGATAATTTGCATGAGTATATACAAGAATAGAATATATACAAGAATAGAATATATGGTAAAGAGACACTAGTAAATATATACATCAATAACATAAATATTGGTTAATTTATTTACCAATTCCCTCGTATGTTGTTGGAAGGATTTTGAGCTACCACGATGTAAAAAGGAGTTTTTGTTCCTATTAGCCTTGTTTCTTGCCGATAATTCCTATTAATTTATACACGCTATTAAGTAAAATAATTCGACACATTTAAATGTAAAAATATAGTGACAATATAACTTACTTTGAATGCTTCAGATTCCCAATATTGTTGGAATCCAGCTCAAATATCATCCCCCATCCAACTTCGCTTTTCTCCTGAACACTTAGCCCTTGGCAGAGTCTCTCTATAATTTTTCCGCATCTTTTTATTCCAATGATTTATAAAAACATCCACATCCTACGGATCCACATGTACAGCTGCCTGCATATTGAATTATCATACGTGTTATGTAAAAAAGATTATATAATTAAAAACAATCAGCAGAACAGAATACGTAAAACTGATATCATAAGCATGATGGCATATTGTTTTTGGTTTCATATAAGGCATAATTATATATTACAAAGTTGTACTTACCATAAGATCAGCCTATATTGCGTTTTTTATATGTGTTCGGATGTTATCCCACTGATGCCAACAACCGGACATCCTACTCTTGTATGCTTCCTTCGATACTTGTAAAATGAACTCGGATGGCTCCACCTCGAACCCTCTGTAGAAATGTTGATGTATATATTCAATATATTTCATAAAATATAATTCAAATAAGTTTGATATGTACCCAGTACTTTTCGGAACTATCTCCGCAACTCGACGAAGATTTGGCTCAGAGCTACTCGGACCTGCTCCAAGTAAAGGTGACTGAGATGTACTACGTCGATTGCGTCGTCTATCAGACATATCTGGCACAAACATAAATATAATATCATACACTGCTTAGAAAAGAGTACTGATAACATAAGCATCACATAATCATCAATCAATATCACACAATCATTAATCATCGCATAATCATCACATAATTATTAATCAAGTGATAATCATCACATAAGCATACTCTGCACATAATCATCGAAAAAAGCATACATGAAAAGAATAATGCATAACTCAGAATGATACAGATCATATATAGTCATCATTATTATTACATAGCTCGAAATATTACAGAACATAGTCATTATTGTTAATACATAGCTCAGAATTATACAACAAGCGATGCTATCTATGATCAGTCTTCGTCATATTCTGATTCAGACTCGGTCTCGTACCCTATATCATTTTCTTTGGTACTTACAAATGCATCTATTAAAACATTCGATTCATCAGTCAACGACCCTACATCAATGTCATCAGTTATCACTATTTTAGTATTTGGCTCGAGATCTGCTTGATACACTGCTTCATCTGGAATATTATTTCCATCAAATGTATATCTTGCCTTCGTTTTAAAAACAGCCCATCGGTCTGCTTTATCTTTTTATAAGGACGGATATGGAGCAAAATAAACTTGTAAAGCATGCATACGAAAATTCCTTTTTCTCGAAATGTCATACGTTTCAACTGCTTCATGCCACAGTGTTTACAACTCGTCGATTAGTGGTTGTAGATAAACATCAATTCCTTATGTCGGATCATCGGGACCAGGGACGACAATCGTTGGAAACATATATGGAGTTTTCATACACATCCATGGAGGTAAATTATAAGGAGTAATAATAATAGGCCATGATGAATATTTACTACCAAACCGAGAAAATGGCAAAAATCCATCCGTACATAAGCCAAGCCTAACATTACGGCTCTCTGCCGCAAATTCAGGATAAGTCTTATCGAAATGTTTTCATGCTTCTCCATCAGATGGATGTATCAAAGTTTCTTCTTCTGGTGTTCTCACACTGTGCCATCGCATATGGCATGTTGTAGCAGAAGATGCATATAACCGTTGAAGTCTGCGAGTGATGGGAAAATAATGCATCCTCTTATATGGAACTTCTTTTCCTTTCTTTTTTCTTAGTTTGTATCTTTCCTCGTTACATATTCTGCATTTAGTAAGATGAGCGTCTTCTTTCCAATACAGCATGCAACCTTTTACACATATCTATCTTCTGGTATGGCAATCCAAAAGCAGACATAAGTTTTTTTACTTTATAATGAAATCACACATCAAATTATTAGGTGACATGTGTCGTTTTGTAGTTTGTACAACTACTGTAAATGCAGCTTCTGTAAGATTAAATTTCGATTTCATAGTGATGTATTCGGCGATTACAGATAATTTGGTTCCACTTGTACATCCATCCCACAGTGGCCTCTTATCAGAATCCAATAAATCATAAAAAAAATTAGTTTCCGCGGTCGGCTCTTCGTCAACATTTTCATTCCCATCATCACCTTGGTCAAAGGTAGGAAACATTGATCGTGCAGCATTTTGCACCATGTTTTCTATAGGATTGGTCATAGTATTATCGTCCTCTAACACTAAAGGATTAGGTGTAGGTTGAACAAGTTCTCCATGATGATATCATAAGTAACAATTCGGCACAAAACCAAATTTGTACAAATGTATTTCTACTACATCTGGTTTTCAATGCTTCAGATGTTTGCACTTACTACAAGGACAACGAATGTATATGTTATTTCGATTATTAGATTGAGCAAATCTAATAAATACATGTACACCATTACAGAAACATTCTTTTATTGATCCTTTCATACCTTTTTGAGGTTAATACATCCAACTACGATCGAGAAAATAATCAAACATATTTCCTGATTTGTAAAATGTAGGTTAGAAGATTGAATAACACACTTTATATTAAAGTCTTGTAAAAATTCATATATAACCCTTTACTAGTTTAACAAATTCAAATAAATACTGCATTCGAATTTTCAATTCTTAAGTTTATTGTTTTTTTTACTTTGACGGTCGGTTATCCTACTTCCCATTACAAAAACAATAACGTAATCATATTTTATAAATCATTTCAGGTCAAATGGTTTAAAAAATTTCGGCAGCACTTCCCTTTATTCCCTGTATCGTACACAAATGCGTATACACAGGGAAAAAAGGAAGTGCCATAGAAATTTTCTGAACCATTTAAACTGAAATGATTTATAAAATATGATTACTTTATTGTGTTTGTAACTTGTCCAAATACTAGGACAAATCCAACATATGTTGTATCAGATGAATATAGATGTCCGTTCTGTGGAAAAACGAATATCCATATAACGATCATATACAACACTTGTCAGAGGGGGCCAAAAATTCTCTAAGGGGTTCACATAAATAAAGCACAAATTAAAAAATATGAATATTGAAGTATTAGTGGTCTATAGTGAAATAAAGATCTTATTTTTTTTTTGTTATGTAGCCAAATAGAATTCGTTTAATTATGAATCAAAATCCATGCGAACTATCAGTAACTCGGAAAATATGCCTTATCTCACAAATGGCAACTATGAGTTACTATTTTAACAACCTCAAAAACTATTTTATAATTCATTTAACTATTTAAATATTTATTAATTAAATCTAAAATTTTAAAACGTATTTTAACTTTTGTTTAACTGCATAAATTTTAATTAACGATTTTATGAACTAAATAAATAGTTAGCACTTACAACAGTATAACAAACATTCTCGTAAACTTATCAATAAACATATTATTCAATAATCATGGACTATTTTTTGGATTCTAAATTAGCCATAATTTTTAACAATATAGTAAACAATAAATTCACTAATTAATACCACCAAATCAACACTAATTATCATCACCTAATTCGCAATAATCACCATTTTCAAACACATAATCAATTAATTTTCTAAATTAGGTTTACCATTATATACCCAATTCAAATAATAAACTATATATTATAAACTAATAACATATATTCATCAATTCCAAACCCCTAAATCATCCAATTCCAAATCCCTAAATCATCAACTAATTTAATTTATACCTAAGCTAAACAAAGATAATGGAAAATAGGAGATACCGACAAGTTTGGAGAGGTTGAAATTAGCGACAGAAGGTTGCGACGGCTCCTGCTGGCGGATGGCGGCGGCTGGTTGCGGGGGGCGGCGGAGCTGAGCAGATTTGGGGAGGCTGGAAATGAAAATGTTTCTCCCAGGTAGCAGGTCTGTATAAACGCGATAAGCGACGGCTAGCGACGGCCTTGTTTTAGCCGTTTCTAGCCGTCGCTAGACTATGTCGCTTTCTGGAGCCTTTCTAGTAGTGAAATGTTATGCATCAAATCATGTGCATGCTTGTTGAATCTGAGTGTACATGCTTGTTGGTTTTAGACTGTTCATGAGCTGCTTTATATGTAGGACTATTCTAAGTTCTTAATCTGGACTGTTTTGGTTTTGGTCTCGATGTTGTGATGTTATAGTAAAACGATTACTAGTTGCATGATCGAAAATGCAATATTGCACATATTTTGGTGGTTTATAATCAAATTTGCAACAACTTTAACAACTTCGCCACTGCATATTTTTGCTTTAATTTCATCCAAGAATTCAACATCCATATCAATTTCAACCAACACTTCAGCATACGATATACGTTGTTAGACGAGCGATAGCCCTTTGTCACAAATAAATTCTTAAATTGAATAAATTAATCCAGATAAGCACAAAAGTTAGATATCCTTGCATAAATTTCATCCCAAGTTGGCACTTTTTGATGATCATAATTCAAGAATGAAACTCTACAAGGTGCCCTGCGTAGAATTATACCTTTTTTTTTCAAATAAGACCAAAAATAGACCATTATGTCTACTACATATTCCGAAATGCCCAACTGGTTTTCAAACTCTTATATGTTCTATATATATTTTATTTTGCAGTACCTATGATTATTGCAAGAGGTGTTAATTATGAAAGGACTATTCTTACTGAGCAGCGCCATTTAGGAGATGATTTGAACATTTTTGAATTATCATGGCTAGGTTAACAAGATGAGCTGAACGGCCCTCTCCTGCTGTACTAAGTTTGAAGCAAATAAGTAAACTTGTATGCATTATTGATTTCACTAACTTAACATATTCTACTGTTGTGGTAGTTTGATAGTTTAAGAATTTATGTTTAAAGTTTGATTGTAAAATAATGGTTGTAATCTTTGTGCGCACTCTGATGGATATATATATGTGTGTGTGAGAGAGAGAGAGAGAGAGAAATTACTAAGGTTAATTTGGGATCCATGCGAAGTCTAATTGAAAAGTCCGGCAAATTTGTAAGAAATACATTTGTAAGTTGGGGTTATTTGTGTAAATGTTGGTTTGTGATCCATTCAGAAGTTCCAAAAATTTGTGATTATCTATAAATTTTTTATTATATGTTTAAAGTCAAGTTTAATATAAAGGAAAATTTTGACTTCTTTGTTTGATGTTCCATCGGTGACATGAAATTATTTACTTCATAACCGTAAACATGATCCCAATATATTATGTGTGTGTATAATTTGAGACTGAACAGATACCAAATTTCAGTCTTTAAATTTTAAGATTGAAATTCCAGTCATAATTGTTTTTTGGACTTGGGAATCAGAGACTGAACACTTCAGTATATAATCGGTCTTTAAACTTTAGTTAAAGACCGAATTGCTTAGGAAAAGACTGAGTTTGTCAGTCTCTATATCAACATATTTTTGTAGTGTCTTGGGTTTCATTTCAACACCTTTCCCACAATGAATGTTGTTACCAGAAGATGAATAAAGATCGAATGCAGGCGTAGAAGAGGCGGTAGGAAAAAACTTGGTAGGTTGTACCTGAATGACTTCACAATCATTGTAACTTTTGTATCAAGTGCTCAGGTTTGATATCGATAGATGGTTGGATTGTCTGGGAACTTAGGGAAGATTAATGTGATTCTTCATCTGAGATAGCAGTGGATGAGAATGCACTTCAGTGGCACACTACAAGAAAATGTATTATTAATAACACCATTTAATAACGCATTGTTCTAAAGCGTTATTGTTTACCTTTAAATATTTGTTTTTTGTTACACAATTTTTTTTGTATGTACATATGCAGTGCTTTGGCCCTAAATTTTCATCTCCCTCCCAAAAACACAACCAATTTCATCTCCCTTCCAAAATAACACTCAGCAATTTTCGTTTCCCTCCTTAAACAAAATAACCCTAATCGAAGTTCTACTCCATCTCCATCTTCAATCTTCGAAATTTAGCTATTGTACTCCATCTCTGACCTTCTACGGTTCGCTCTTCAACAGTTGTGAAGTCGACGGCGTCGGGAGCCCTAATCTCCAATCTTCAATCTTCGATTTTGCTCTTCATCAATATCTGCCAGATTCATCCTGCTTCCTACAATGGCAACATCTTTTTTATGCTTTATTCTTTTCTATGAATATAATTTGCTATTTCCTATTTGGGAGCAATTTCAATTTAGTTTTCAAGAGTACTGATGTTTAGATTATAAATTAGTTTTATGTTTTTATTGTTGATTTTTTTCATATGTCGTCAAATTTGCAAAGGAGTCCTGTATTACTTGTCCTTTCAGTGGTGCCTTTAGAAGTACTAATGTTTTTTTGGAAGATTTCGGAATCTAGGAATTTATTTCCTGCTTCATTCAAAAGATATTGAGGTTCCTAGCTTTGGTTTTGTTATCAGGAAACAATACTTTTGTAGCTGATGATCACCTAATTTGGGATAATGTCAAGGATTCCAAAGTGGAAAGTTGAAAAGGCTAAAGTGAAAGTTGATTTTCGATTGCAATTTCACGCTACTCATGTATGCTTTACTCAGTTTCTTACTTAACTTTCTTATGAATAATATGCATCTCCTACTGTCATTATTGTTTAGATGATACGTGGGTTACATAATTAGTAATTAGGGTGTCATGTGATCTTATATTTTGAGATTCCTTTCTTGTGCTTGGAGTGTTAAAAAGTGGCTACGACTGTTAAAAGGAGTTTAAAATTGAAGTAAACCCCCATCTAGTCTAGGTTGTCATTTCTGGAGTTTCTAAACTAAAGGTTGTATAGAAACCTTTTATTTGGATTTGATTTAGATTGTCATTTGTTTATCTTGTGCATTGTCAGATT
This sequence comes from Allium cepa, assembly GCA_030765085.1. Taxonomy (NCBI): domain Eukaryota; kingdom Viridiplantae; phylum Streptophyta; class Magnoliopsida; order Asparagales; family Amaryllidaceae; genus Allium; species Allium cepa. Next base: position 307,216,930 of record CM060944.1, on the reverse strand, counting down.
ACTCTTTACCTCTATTAATATATTTTTCCTTTATTTATTTTCTTCTGTCTACATGAAGCATGATCATGCCAAGGGATGTGCATTTATGATCATGATACCACTAAATTGATTGTTTTCCTTTGACATTTCTCTAGTCTTCACAAAATCATTGTTGAACAAGTCGCTTGCTTAAAGAGCATTTATTATGTTTTCCATCCACATTTTGAATTTTGAAGAAAATGGGAAGATTCAAGTGGTTATATTTATTTGATTGCCCATTAATTTGCAATTTCCTTTTAGTTTTTTGATTTGTTGCTCATGGAGGGACATTCAACAAGTCTTCTAGCATAATTATGTTTGCCTTAGGTTTTTTTTAACCAATGCATTCAGCATTATGCACACGGTGGTGGAGCTAGCCTGCAAAGTCAGATAGGGTGGGCATCACACACAAAAATTTATTAAAAACTTGCAAACCATAATACTGAGGTTGTATTTAAAAATATTTCTTATTTTGTGAATTTTGATACCTTTGGAAAAACAAATTTATATGATGATTTTTTGTAATACTTGAATTTTTTTACTATTGTTAAAAAAAGACCGAAATTTTTGTCTAAAAACAACTTATTCATGATTTACACAAATTTTTAGCTATATTTGAGAATCTGCAAGCCAAAAAGAAGTTAGCTTATGTTACAAATCAGATTTTACATTAGTGAAATTAATAGTTTTCTAAACAACACTATTGTTCAAATATGCCACATCATATTATCGGTACCAAGTACCTGTCAACCATAGCAACACTAGAAATGAAAATATAAAATAGATTACATATTGTCACTGAAATATTTTTCATGTAGTAGGTAATAAATTGAAAATTTTGAAATGGCTTAGAATAACAGTTAATAGTGTGAAACTTTTTTATGTAGACTATGTAGCACTAAACTTTTAATTAGATGTAAGGAAAAAAGCTACCATGATAGCCTAAGATATAGAACTAGGAAAATTAAACGAGCCAACATAGAAACACATTTCGTTCACATAGGGCAATTTTTAAAACTTAGCTTGGGCCAAACTAGTAAGCTGGTTCTTGTATAAAAAAAATTTAGGCAGGGCTTCGTCCTAGCTCGTAGCTCAATAACGTACCTCCACCCCTGCATGCATATGCATTTTACTTGAGATATTAAGTTAGAGATAAAGATATTATGTTAGAGATAAAGATGCCCAAGAAGAATATAAAATAAGAATGAGTTTAAGAATCAAGACATAGAGCAAGAAAACAGAGAGGAAGAAGATGTTTCATTAAACATTGCTTGTGTTTCATTACTTCAATGCCATATTTATATGGTTATCCGACTGTAGCATATTCATTTAGTTACTAATAAAAGAAACTACTTTTAATAAAAGACTACATGACAAATAATTGAATCTTCTTGAAGTAGCATAACACCCTATGTTTCACCGGGTTGAAGATAAAAAATCGCTTTCATTCAATATTTTTACACATTCCACCAAATCCACCAAGATGTGTATGTGATTACTTTGTTCCCACTTCCTGATTGAAACTGGGCAAAAGTAACCAACAAAATAAACTTTTTTATTATGCTAAAGGATAGATTCTTAACAATGCCATAACTAAGTTTATAGCTTAGCACAATTAATGCGTCATGTTTGGTTCTATCGCTTAAAGGACTCGACAATGGTCTGTTGTGTGTGTGTCTATGGTGGGGGGTCGCGAAATTTACCCCTAACTGAAATCCGACTCCTAATTCAAGAATTGTATAAAACTAAAAATAAAGAGCACATACTTTGGTCAAATAGGTGTTCATATTCTAATATGTTTGAACAATTTCTCTAATGAAAATCAGATCATGGTTCAACCATTTATTTGAGACTTTGAACCGAAAAGTTAACAATCCAGATTAGTTAGTGCATTTCGATAATTTGTCTTTGGACGACTATATTTTCATTATCTGGTATTTGATTATTCCACTTCATTCAATTGTTTTTTATGTTTCTACTCTACTAAATATTAGCTCTTGGTTATATTTGACTGAAAGATCATCTCCTCCAAAGACAAATTACTTGAATCTAGGCATTGTTTGAGTGACTTGATAGGTTGAAACCTGGGCAACAATTCCCAGAATACCACCTTGGTTGTCAGAGGCAATTGTCATTTCCTCATTAAGATTTGTCTCATCTTGCTGGTAAAAATAATATTTATATCCATTGTAGCAGAATGTTGTCAACATTTTACAAAGGAAAGTTGCCTTTTGGTAGAATATTTATCTTTAGATGTAGAATGTAATCTTAGAATTCTATACCATGAAGGGAACAGACTTCTTTTCTGTAAGTATTGCCATAATCATGTCACTTTCAACTAACTTATATTTAAGGAAAAAGTTTATGTATGCACCCATAAAAAAAAAACTTTTTGTTAAAATATGCTTAGTTGACTGCTTAGTATAAAAATATGCATGTTTTTTCACTGGATCAGCCTTTTGTACATGCGTACTTTAAAAGTGCCTGTATGTTTATTTATTTTGTTATTTTTGAAAAAAGATACGCACTTCAAAAGGATACATACGCATATACAAATCAGTTTTAGATTTTTAGTAAGTTTTCAATCGCAATAAGTTTTTTTTCAGAAGCCCATATTTGATATTTATCCTATGTTTAACAGACCATATACTGTAGTTTACATGGTAAAATCATCTATTTGAATACAGGATAAATTCGATGTTCGGTTATTGAGACGCAACGAAGATGAGATGATGGCAGCTCTGTATTTGCAAGTGAGCATCGTGAGCCAAGCTCTCATATTTGTCACTCGATCTTGAAGCTGGTTTTTTGTTGAGCGCCCTGGGCTTCTTCTAGTATCCGCTTTTCTCATTGCTCAACTCGTAAGCATTGTTTATCTGTTTCTCACATACACCCAATATTCTTAATTTATTTGATTTTTGATTTGACGTAAATTGAGTTGAGCAGGTTGCAACTCTCATAGCCGTATACGCCAAGTGGGGTTTCGCTCGTATTAAGGGCATAGGCTGAGGATGGGCAGGAGTTATTTGGCTCTTTAGCATTGTAACTTTCTTCCCTCTTGATTTGTTCAAATTTGCTGTTCGTTACATTTTGAGTGGAAAGGCATGGGACAATCTGCTAGAAAACAAGGTATGTATATCATCACTCTTTTTAAACATTTATTTCCAACAAAATGTAAATGTATTTGTGTATAGGGTAAAATGTATTGATAGTGCCAGTTTGGCTAAAGGAACATTTTGAACGTAAATATAGTTTGTAATTTCTTGTGGCTTTTGAGTTAGATACTGATTCACATTCATATCAGATATGATTTAGAACATGAAAATACTCATAAATTCTAACAACATGAAACATTTACAGACGACCTTCACGACAAAGAAAAATTATGGAAGAGAAGAAAGGGAAGCCCAATGGGCTATGGCTCAAAGAACGCTACATGGTCTGCAACCCCCTGATGCTGCTAACCTCTTTGCGGATAAAAATAGTTACCGAGAGCTTTCAGAAATCGCGGAGCAGGCAAAGAAAAGGGCCGAAGTAGCAAGATTTGTAAATAAATAGCTAAATTTGGAGTTACAGTACATTTGTTATCTTCTTCATTTGCGAGTCTGAGTTTTTTCTTGATATACTTTTGAATAGGCTCCGGGAACTGCATACTTTAAAAGGGCATGTAGAAAAAGTAGTTGCTTTAGTACGCAACTAGATCATATCTTGCATGTTAGAACTCTGTAATGTTTGTACTCCGTAATATTTGGAAGGATTGCTTTAATGTTTGTACTCTGTAATGTTTGTACACTTATTAAATTGACATTATTTTCTGTTTCTCTGTGTTAACTTGGCTGTAGGCTTATGTTTTATTCAATGGCTATGCACTTACTTTAATATTTGTACACTGTAATGAGCTATTGAATGGTTGAGATTTAGCTGTATTATAGCGGCTACAATGGGCTATTGAATAAATATTTTATAGCGGCAAAATAGTGTTATAAAGATTTTCAGTTCCGTTGAGATTTAGCTGTATTATAGCGGCTATAATGAGCTATTGAATTAACGTACCATAGCGGCGAATTTGCGTTATAAAACTAAGCTCAACCATAGCGGCATATTTTGTGTTATAAATATTGAGCATTTTTTTTGTAACATGTCGATATACAGCGCTTGTCAAACCGTTATGGTTGTGATTAATAGCGGCTATATGCCGCTATAAAAGACACTTTTGGTTGTAGTGGCATGTGAATCGGGAAATATAATTTGTTATAGTTATATATTCTTTACTAGTCCTCTCGTATACTTCAAAGTAAAAGTGTCAAACCATTTGACATAATCGGTCCATTATTCCACTATACCAAATACAGTTTCCTGCACAGGAACCGGTCTCGCTCCCGTTTTACTGTATCAAATTTTTTCACATCATTCATTGTTTTTTAGTGCTTCGTATTTGTATGATTGTATCGAGCATACTCGTTTGTCACTTCTGCTTTTTCAAGGCATGCCTTTAACATGTTATTGAGCGTTATTGCAATGTATCTATAGAGGCTGGCTCTATCTATAAATAGCCAGCAATGCTGTAACATAGTTTTATACCCTTCTCAATTTACTGGAATATATACTATAAATCAAAAAAAAAAAAATTATACATACGCTGGGAAGAGATATCACATACCAATGGAGGCCAAGAAGTTGAACGCTTTTACGCTTGTTGCAATCGTACTTGTAGCCACCCTTGCTCCGCTGATTTCAGCATCCGATGAGTCGGATGGCCGCGCTGCAGCTGTTAACATAGAAATGACGACTTCAGCAGATTCACATATTGCGAACAATTTGAAGTCAAAAAAGGCACCAAAGTGTGGTGAAGTTTGCCGTGAGGGGATCTGCGCAAAAGGATGTTCATGCACTTTTGTTTATCCAGGTTCTCGCTGCATGGGTGACTGCTGTTTGTAAACTTGTGTGGTATTGTCTTCCTTATAAATAAAGATTGCGAACATTAGTTTGCTTGAGAAACCGAATGCGACCAGGACTACCAGGTTCATAATGTTGTGATGAATGTTACATGTGCGTGTGTTGTGGAAGTTTTGTTTGGGTTTGTTCCAACTTCTACATTTTATTGATTATAAATAAGATTTTATTTGGCTTTCTGGTTATGAGCACTGAATTAAACCTACGAAAACACAGCAGATGGAAAAATGATTTTGCACTTATATTTTGTACATAACAATGATCCAACCCATTAGCAAAAACACACATGCTCTATAACCAAGCACAATACCACTGTCATCGATGTGTAGTTTTTGCTTTATCTGACAATAATTTCACCTAACAAAATTAACATCATCCAAAAGAGAAATACGCAAAACTAAAACACTATCTTGTTATAGAATGAGGTTTGTTAAATTTCAGTAAGAAACTATATTTTCAACAATAAATTTAAAGAAATTTAGTGACATGTTATCTCTGTATATTATGTTATATATACATCTACATAGATTTACAAATAAATCGAGTGTACATTATATACACATTGGTCTAAAGGTAAATGTCTCAAGCTGTATACAAAATTGAACGCACATGTAAACAAAATGACTGCCCTTATTGTAACATGTCTTTAAAATCGAATAGTTTTCCTGAAAAAGATATATCCCTTGGCAAAAGACTACTCATTTTCAAAACAAATATGTACAATGGATCTAGTTTAAGCGGTAATTTAATAATCAAACTACGTATCTTTTGTGTGGTACTAGTGCTATACCAAATTGATCATATGATATATGGATATGACCGACAAGACTATGTTACATATTCTTTATGTCTGTAGTGGACTACAATGCTTTACTTAAGCCTCTTTGTTTACCCACAACACGTTTCGATGTTCCTAAACGCATTCTCCAGATAAAATTACATTATAGTTTATGGTGCATTTACTAAGAAACAATATGATAAGATAGAATCCACGTAAAAGTACTACCATACATATTTATAATAATAATAAAAAAACCACTAGATAGTGTACACAACGATGACCACAAACAATAAAATAAGATAGTGTATCTTTTATTATTGACGAGTCTTAATTGGTTACTTCATTGTAATTAGTCTTCTTTTTACCTTTTTTTGGGTTAAGAGAAGACAACTAGTCGATAGATTGTTCAGAGCGGTCCACTGTCTAGGTGGTAGGACAAGCAATTATTCCTTAAATTGATATATTTGCTTTGTTAATTACAATTAGAGAAGGGAGAATTAATTTAAAGGATAAACATTTGTATATTTTTTGCCTCAAGAACAGGACGTCGATATTTTTGCCATAAGAACAAACATTATTCAGAAAATTATTCATAAGGACAAACATTTCCCAATTATTTATAAGGACAACAAAACTGATACCGACCTAAAAACTGATACCGACCTAAAAACTGATACCTAAAAACTGCTACCGATAACTAAAAACTGATACCTAAAAACTGCTACCGATAACTGCAAACTGATACCTACAGAAAGTTGTCCTTCAAGATAAAATATTGAAGGTCTGAGGCTAAAAAACTGTGAAATTTTGTCCTTGACAATAGAATTACATAAATAAAGAGAGGAATTCTATATGGAGTATCTTATTTCTCTAGCTATTTTCCATGCTATTCTTGCATCGTCGTGTCTGCTTTTCTAAATTTTATTAAGATCCAGAAGGAAGCCCAAGTTAGCACCTCACAAGCACGTACAATCATGGCTTACTCATACAAACAAATGTCCACCTGTCCGTAAATAAGCATAATATACAAACATATTACAAAGTAAATACTTCACCGGTAAAATATTTTCTACAAATTGTCTTTATGAAAGTTAATTAAACAAAATGTGAATACACATGATCAAAATTATTTAATATTGGATTCTCTTTTCTTGTTTTACTAGAAAAAAAATTCCCACCATACACATGTTTAGCTTGTATTATAGAGGGTTACATCACAAAAACATGCAAATCACAATGCATACATAACGATAATGGTAAGAAAAAATATAAATGAATTGAAGTGCCACGTCTTGACCGCCATAACCAACGGTGCAATGCCATGTAGACAACGCATTAATTAGGAGTATAAATGTTGCACAATTATCCAACATTCGACTCGGTCCGAGACTGTAAGACGTCTGATCCGTGTTCGTACGATTTTCATTTAGAACAAGAATTAGAACGATAATATTGTATGAAAATATGTCCATCCAAAAATGTTCCATGTTTTTCTATTGTCCGAACATTGTTTGTTCATTATTCACTCATACGAATAATGTTCAAACTTAAACCATATCTGGTCCTTGTCTGTTCGAATTTCTTATAGGACAGGACACAGAAACATCTCCGTCTAGTCTACTCCAACAATTTACACCTCTAATATTAATTGCATAGTAGAACCTGATAGAGTTAGGAGTATGCCCTAGGGGCAATTATGTAATTTGTTACATATATATAACTCATTGACCAATCTTATTCGAAACAAAAAGGTATTTTCTTTCTATTATATACTTGATATAATGTGATTATATTAACTAATTAACTTAATTAAAAGTATGTTTAATAGAAAAATCCATAAATGATATATTTTGTGATAGTGGTTACAAAGTGTTGTAATCGTGAGTAATTCATCACAACGAAATAAATATACAATTTTAAATATTTCTAGTCAAGATGCATCGAGACTTGATATCGATGTATCCGTTGAGATTGGAGTACGTAACGCTCTCCAAATGTTGGGCAGTATATTACTGATGACTGATGGGGGCACCTAGGGGTTACGTACTAATAGTTATTGGATTATTATGGAATGACTCACTCGATAGTTTTATGTTGGTTAATATAACTATTGCCAAACAGAAAATATTGATGTGACTGATTTACACAGTTCTCTCGACTTGAGAATACTGTGGATTTTTAATATGAAAGCTCCGCTTTGATTATAGCCAAATCATGGTATGATGTCCATTGAGTGACTATAGTTGGGTCGAGTGGAAATATTGGAAGCGAAGCACTATTCAAAAGAGCATTCTCTCCTCAGTTATATGCAATTAGTATCACAGTCAACTCAAATTAGTCAAAGTCTCTGGCCAGAGCATTTCGATTAATAATAATTATTATTGTACCAAGAATTTTGTATGTAGACTTAAAGTTGAATGTCGATGAGGTTGAAATTTTGACCATTACCAAATTCCATAGTCCAAAGTGATATAGTTATGATGAAGAGAATTGGTGTAAACAAATGTCACAACCAGGTAACGCTTATTAAACTAAAATTGGATTTTACCGAAAATGAGTAAGCGATAAATTTGGTCATAATGTCACACCACCTGCTAAATGACGTATGAATGTTAACATTAGAATAGTTCGATATTAATTGCTGACCAAATTTACACCCAAGAGTTACACAACCGAGGTGATGAATTCTCTTAAGACCGAACGATTTAATCAGTTTATAATTATTATTAATTAATTAAATTAATTAATATTTATGAAATATTATTTATAAAGTTTGAATATGATTTGAGAAATAAATAATGTTATATATATTTGTAACAGTTGTAAATATATCAATCGATATACAATATCGACAAGCGATTAAATTAGATTTAATTGCATAGTATTTTGGCTTGGGCTTAGATGGGTTTAAGGCCCATCACTAGGGCTATAAAATTTTGGTTTTGGGAAGGTGTAGGGGTGGCTAAAACATACGCTATTGGCTTGGCGATAATGTGTTGAGATAAAGTAAAATGGATAAAGAGGTTTTCCTCGTTTCTCTCTAATACAATCTTGTGTGTGTATCTCTAAAACAATTACTAACCTTTTTGACCTCCATTACCTTTTACATTGCTGGTTAAAACATAGATCTCAAACCACTCCAAAATTCTAAAATTTATTTCAAATTAAAATAATACTATTCGATAGTTAGAGGTCGGTGATTCCGGACTTGCAATCCGACGAATTAAGAATAGTAAAAGGAAGGGAAGTCATTGCTTCAACGTGGATTCAAAGACATCATTAAATTGGTAATTTTAATTCATATTATAGTAGTTAAATTATATTCTATGATCCTATAATGAGCAGTTTCATATCTGTTTAAATATATTGCTACTATATATTTAGGAAGATTTTATACTTAGATGTGGTTGTTACAAATCAGTTTGGTTATGTGCACACTTGTTTATTATACTATTTGATTTATATATAGACAAATGTTGTTTACTGTACAAAATCAATTTTTGCCTTTAATAATTGTTATATATGTATTAGTAAATTCACACACATATATATATGTATATATATATATATTAGTGTATATTTTTCTCTCATAATAGCATATACAAGATATATATGATTTAAAAAATTTAGTACACTTATTTATATATTATATGAATTTAAAACTTCAAAAATTAATTACCATGCATATATTCATATTTTTAAATCAACATTTATTTAATTTTTGAACTTTTTATTATATATAAAATAATTATTATATCAAAAATTAAATTTTATATTTTTAAAAATATTATATCATTTCAGAAACATATAGAAAAAATTTAGAAAATTTTCAATAAAGTTTGTTATTTTTTATAATTAACATTATTTCAAAAAAACTGTTTATGATTTATTAAAAATAATAATTTAATTGAAAAAGTTTTCAAAATTTTTCTTATCCTTTCATTCCTGATTCTATAATTTATAAAATTTTAAAATTTTAATTTTTAAAATATATATTATGTTATATTGTCGAAATCAATGTATTCGTATTTAAAAATAATATTTCAACTTTGAAAAATTTCCTAATTTTTCCTAAACTCTATTTTATGATCCTGATCCTATATTTTCAAAAATTATAAAATTTGAATTTTCGTCAATAGGTTATTTTATGTTAATTATTTATGGATAAGAACATTATTTTATTCACAATATTTACAAATTAAATTACTAAAGTTATTATGTTTGCAAAACTTAGTTAATTTTGAATTATAAACAATTTTAATAGTTGTTCTCTCTCTCTTTCTATTATATATTTACCTATATATAAATGTTTTATGTTCATATATTACATATAATATATTTATACATACATGGATTATTATGTTATACATGCACTCACACATATATGTATATCATACACTTATATATAAACTAAATCAAATAAAATTAATTTCATATCTTAACAAATTTGCATTTAAATAAAATAAATGATTTTATTTAAATGAAATTTAGAAGTATTCTAATTAAGTTAGACTTCATAGGCTCAATAAAAGATCCAATAGGGCAAAATTTTTGAAATTCACCCATAACTTCCGCTGCGGGCTAGACCAGTTCCAACAATGGTATTAGGGCCCAATAACCTATGCGGTCTAAATTAGTCATATTACTGCTAACAATTAAGCTTTTCCACTTAGTACGGTGTTTAGAAAGGTAATGTCTAGGATTGAAATTAGGTAATCAAGCACGCTGTACTACCTTATTACCGACCAGGCTCGAAAGGTGAAGTGGATCCAAAGGTTGCTCTTAATAGAAAAGGCCCAACTTCATTTGGCCTTGGGCTAATTTTCAAAATCGTTTTGAAAATTAATGTTAAAGATTTTAAATTTAATATTTAAATTTAAATAAAACATGTTTATTATAATTTTTTTAATAATACATAAGTTTCCTAAATGTTTGAAAAGATAATGATATTTTCAAAGTGTTTGAAAAAATTTATACAATAATTTCAATTTTTAAATTTATTAATAAGATTAAAAAAAATCAATTAAATATGTTAATTAATTAATGCATATATGCATGTATTACATATGTTGATATATGTTATGTTATTTTAAAATGTTTAGATAACATAATTATAAGTGTATGTATACAAGATAAATTTTGAAATTAATAAATTTTAATAAAAATTGTTTAATTGAATAAATTAATTATATAAAATACACATATATATGATATATGGCTGTTACACTATAAAGGTTATAGTATACACTATAAATGTTATAGTAGATATATGTATAATATAAAAGTTATATTGGAATACTAATTTAAAATTAATTAAAGAGTTAATTGATTAAAATTAATTAGATAAGATTTGATTAATGATCTGTTATACGTAAGACTATCATATAAGTAATATGAAATATAAAAGTTATATAACAATAAAACTTATATGATATGTATATAACTAAATGTGGAACATTAAAGAAACCCAAATAGACTTGAGAAATAAATACATATGTAGATGTATATATACCGTGATTTCTGATGTGTCTGACGCTGGAATCGCTGGAGTATTTCATAAGAAATATATTATTCTATAAGTCGATATTACTCAATATATATATCGAAGATTAAGAATCTTCAATATAATGTTGTCCTCTACCATATGTATATTAATAAATTATTTACATACTCCTTAGTTGTTGAGCAAACTCAAGCTAGGGATGTTATGTGCAATATTATTAATATATTGAACAGATAAGGTTAGATAACTATATGTATTTTTTAAGTAAACTCAAGGTACATATGCTATACTTAGGCCATCACGATATGGTAGGCATGACTGAACAATCTCTTTTGATTTGTGGAGCAAACTCAAGGTCGAAATGAGATTAGAATATGGAAAAATGGGTTTGGAGTTGTATATTATACAACCGATAAGGAGTTATCCATCGTTTGTGGGGCTATGATTTGTTGAGCAAACTCAAGGTCAGAATACCAAAATAAATGAGTCCTAACACCCACTAGTGAAGTTGTAAGACTTCTATGTTTCATCTTAGGGTTTAGAGAAATATAAAAAACTAATGAGGGCCTTACTAGAAAAATGAAATGGTAACATTTAACCTTTCTAATATTGTAAGAACATATGTTTTATAATGTTATAATTATCTACAATGATAAATTTGTGCATTTAACATGATTGATAAAATATTTGTCAATTAAGATATATAAACAAACTGAATTGAAAGTTGACAAATAGAAATATAATATCTACTTATTAATAATTCTAATTGCCTGTCATATAATGTTTCTATACCCATGCAAGTGCCCAATTTCAACTACTTAATACATCCGTAAGTTGGTCACTTATATGTTTATATGGTTTAGACCGTGTATGGAATTTTATGAGTTTTTGAACTCTAAATGCAATTCAAGGCTATAGATATTTGATCCATGTACTTTCACATATAAATGTTATACGGTGAACAATCATAGTTTGTGGGGTACAATATTTCGATGAAGTTAGTTCATTCAAAGTAAGCCACAAACAGCATTTTAAGATCATGTATTCAACTTGAATGATTTCAAAAGGATCATATTGTGTTAATGTAACACAAGACCATTAACTACAAGATACATCTAAGAACTCGATCGTTGAAATGTCATCTTAATCGGGTTACACGAAGTGCAACATATTTGACGTCTTAAATGTTAAGAACAATCAAATGCGCTTTTGTAAAAGGTTTGTTATGATATTATAGTAAGGTTTTCTTTTGAATAGTTTGACCATTTTAAAGAAAAACTAATGTATAAAAATAGAAGTAATTCAAGGTGAAGTTGGAATGAAGAGAATGAATGGTCACTTTTGCTTCATAGAGAAACATTGGAAACAAGAATTGTATTAATAACTGATACTTAATATTGGAATATGAAGTATGATTTTTATTCTGAAATGTATTTCATATAGAAAATTGTTTTCTATAACATTTATTTCTTTGAGTTCAAGATATTTGATCAAAGAACTCTCCTCTGTAAACTAGTTGCAGCATATGAAATAAGTAAACAACATTAACGATATTAAGTGAATGGTGGACCTCTAAATTTAGTACGCTATTATAGTAATGGCAAAAATAGCTGGAGCATGCCATATAGCACCTAATGATTGCATCAAATTACAAAAATTGTTTTCGTAAAATGCATTGAACATTATTTGTGAAATAATGTTTATTTTTTGGTATTGACATAAATATAGATATATTTCAATATGAGTATTATGAATATTCATTATGAAATAGAACTAGATATGGAATTTGTTTTCATAGTAAAAATGATGCAACAAAAAATACATATGTACCTAATATAATTTACAATTGTTTTGGAATTATAGACAGCCATAGTTTTGAGAAATAATTTTACTATATGATTATGAATCATATGATACAGTTTAATTATATCTCAAACAATTAACGGTTATGCACCTATTCAGTGGGAGCATAATAAGAGTTGATGAATTCTTTGAATTAATACATATTGATGTATGCAATCGCAAGTCTATTAATACCAAAAGGGTTCCACATACTTTGTTATATTCAGCAATGATTTATTACCAACATGAACATGTGTATTAGATACACATGTATTAAGTTTATGATAGAATCATATAATATAATTAAAATTAAATAAAACAACATGCAATAGAATAAAATGATTTGATTTGGTCGAATAAGTGAGTATATTGGAAAGAGTTCCAAATGTACCTAAAAATGAATATAGATTCAATCTCAAAATCACTCCTCCATATGACACATAATAATGCATCAACAAGGAGTAATTAGACGTTGTTGAACAATTTACGATTAATTATGAGTAAAGTTGAGTTAGTTTCTCTCTATAAGGTCGTGTACTTAGGATTAGTACAAAAGGTTGATATTATTTCACCTAAACAACAGTTTACAAAATCATACAAGATGAGGGTTTATAAGAAATCCCAACATATCCTAGACCAAGAAGTTGGCAGGTTGTGCGAGTTGAAAGATTACGCAATAATAATTGTTCATAAGGGATCTTGTATGAATCTCCAAAAGTTTTTGGAAAGGTCTGTCATCAAATGACATATTCTTTTGGACATAATTTTTGTAAACTAAAATTAGTTTTATAAATAAATAAAAAGTTCATAAAGCGTTTATGAATCCCTATTCTATTTGCACCAAGAAACAATTGTTGCTTCAAGATATATCAACTTCATTGTGATGGAATTTCTTTGATAAATTTTTAGTAATTAAATGGAATTGGGTCGATCCATAGATAGAACTGATTATATAAGATGAAGTGAAATTATCTAACTTAAATGAACACATAGCATTAGAATGTAAATAAGTATTCTCGTACATTGAAGAGAAACTATGAGTTTCTTATTAATGTCGAAAACATATATTACCCTCCGTTGTTTAATTAAACTATTAAGATTCTTGACTCTATATGGTATGATACGCAGATCTGAAAGAATTTCAACTACGTTATCAAAATATGATTTTAGTGGTCCTAATCAAAGAGACGTCATCCATCGGTCGAAATTGTGTCTTTATTGGAAAGACTAATGTGGTTGAATTAAATAAGCAATGTTGAAAAGGATAATATCGCAAATTTCAATTGTTGAAATTAACATAACAGATTCGATATTCAACATGCTCAAGTTAATTCAGATTTACTCACACAAATTATCGCTCGATAAGACTTAGTGTTTGGTACTTATGTATTGAAAGAGAAAATTCTAAATAATGATTTAGAGTAAGCCGTTTATACAGATTAACCAAAAATGCTTCAAAGTCAGTGGGAGCGATATTAGGTTTGTGAGTCTTTTGGTATGATCCAAGAAATGATACAAATGTATCATTTTATAAGCATCAAGATTGAATAAGCATTTTGATAAAAATATCAAATAGTTTGATTTTCAATCAAAGTGCAAAGGAAGCGTGTGTTCATAAGAAAGAACGTTAAAATGTACATTGATATTTCTAAACTATAAGTAAAAAACACGTTGTTGATTTTAACAATATGCTTATATTTAAATCAACTTTAGTTGTCTTAATACTCAATTTTGGATTGTAAATGATGTCGTTTATGGTGAGTATGAAAGACATAGGGATTGTTTCCAAAGGATATATAAGAGCACTCTATTAAAAGGAGAACATGTAAGTTGGATTCCTTATGCATTAGCAATAGGAATTACCATAAAGGATATGTTGTGTATAATATTGTGTTTTGCTTATGTATTTGATACATGGAGAAAATATAAAATCCAAATTGATATCACTAAATGGTTGTTTGAGGTGTTCTCCCATATTTATGAAATACTGGAGAATTGTACAGAAACAACGAACTCGTTATGATGGAAGTTTGGACACACTTTTATAAGTGATATTTAGTACAACATGTCAATGATAAAATTAAAGTTAAAATATTTAATTTGAAAATGTTTCAAAATAAAAGTGATTGTGGTCGATTTAACGAAATGTTGACAAGATTAACTTGAATAGCGCTACAATAAACCAATGTATATAGATATGAATGCACAAATTTATAATTGAGCCAAAGGCGATTCCAAATGTTGAGAATCCCATAATATTGTTATGGGATAAAAATGTCATGAAATTGGTCATGATAGAACTTAAAGCTCACTAGAAGCTACTTCGAACCATTCCACATGATAAAGACAGTTTATCAATGTTAGAGAGAGTTAATCGACAAAGTAGATAATTAAAACATAATAGCATACCATTCACTAAGGAACTGACCTAATTGTTTTTGAGAAAATTGATTAAAGAAGTTGGAATTAGATTCCATAATTGACCCAAGTGCAAGTGGAAGATTGATAGAGTTAGGGGTATTCCCTATGAGTAATTATATAATTTGTTATACATATCTAACTCATTGACCAATCATGTTCGAAATAAAAGGTATTTTTTTACCATCGTATACTTGATATAATGTGATTATATTAATTAATTAACATAATTAAAAGTATATTTAACAGAAAAATCTATAAATGGTATATTTTTTGTTAGTGTCTACAAAGTTTGTAACGGTGAGTAATTTATCACAACGAAAAAATATACAATTTTATATGTTCCTAGTCAAGATGCATCAAGACTAAATATTGATGTATCCATTGAGACTGGAATACGTAACGCTCTCCAAATATTAGGCAGTGTATCACTCATGACTGATTGGGACACAGACACCTAGGGGTTATGTACAAATAGTTATTGGATAAATATGGAACAACCCACCCGATAGTTTTCTGTTGGTTAATATAACTAAGGCCAAACAGAAAATATTGGTGTGACTGATTTACACGGTTCTCTTATAACGACCCGGATTTTTCATTGTTAGATTTTGAATATTTAAATGGTTTTAAATATTGAATTTGAATTATAGATTGATTTTGAATATAAAAATTGGATTCATTTACAAAATAAATTGAGAATTTAAATATAGTAATTTATAGGATAATTTAATTATTGAAGTTTATTGGCCAAATTATTGTATATGGAGTTTTAAGCTTGATAAAAATAATTTAAAATTTTATAAAATTTATATTAATAATACTGAAGACAATGCAACCTTTTAAATTGAATTTAAAAGTGGTTTGTTCAGTTTTAAAAATATATCGTTTAAATTGACATTTAAAAATAGATTTCTGAGGCACAGTCTCGGAATTCGACGAAACCTGTCCTATTGGATCCGTAATAGTGTATTATTATTGGATTTCAAATTCTCTAGCATTTTAAGTTATTGTTTGATCGTACGGTATATAAACGCGCTGAAATTTGTATCGAAAATTCAACATAAATTGGGTCCAAAAAGCTATCTTCTCCATACGATCGAATTAGGACTCGAAACCTTTTCCATTGCGTTTGGAATAGGGGTATAACATTATAAACCTTAGCGGCATGTCTCGATAGGGGTTCAAGATTTTTAAGTCAGGCAAACGAGGTATTTTGGTTTATATTATTATATAATAATCAAAATCTAATCAAAGTCTTCTTACCTTCTCAAATACGCCACCATCGCGTACAAGGCACCTCAGGTTTAAATCAAGTCATTTCCCTTTCTCTTCTGTGAACTTGAAATCATCTTTATACGATTAAAAAAGTGTGAGGCGATACGAAATTCAAAATGGCGTATCCCCTCAGTTCGAAATCAGATCAAACCATCCCTATTGCCCTCATTCCAAATCGAATTCACTCAACAAAAATAATTTATCGCGCGTCCGAAATCGCGAGCGACTGGTAATCATGGAGGCGCGACACTGCCAAGGCAAGCGTGCTAGGGATTGGGACGAAGCGAATGTCACGGGGTTTCTTCGATTGAACGTAGTGATTTCTCATCGAGGTTGGTGGCTGATTTATCGCGATGTCGCACTCAGGGGCTAGTAGCCGATGCTTAGTCGCATTCAAAAGAAGAAGTCGAGTGGTGGCAACTAGGGTTGTGGCTTGCGATGGCATTCATGACGAGGTTTAGGCGTGTTGTTGGCCGGAAGTTAGGGTCGCAGCAGTGGAGGCGACGCGACAGGGAGTGGCATCGTTCGACGACGATGGTGACGGTTGGCGAGGGAGCATGGTTGCTGAGAGAATGTATAAAGAAAATTTATTTAAATAAAACATTAATTAAGTTATATGACTATTTAATTAAATCATTATCTTATAAAATATGTAACTCCTTCGATCGAGGTCTAAAAATCAAGAAACAAGTCGGGTTTGGATCGTATTGCAAATAAAAAAAAATTAAAGGTGAGGATTTCTCACTCATTTGGATTACCATATTTAAACTTAAATGTCTAAATTTAAATTTGTTGGATGCTTGATATATTGATAAATTTATAATTATTTGTTGAATGACTATATATATATAGTGGTACATATATTAGTATTGGAGTGATATTCCCGAACATTATAGCGGATGAGACCCTTTGCATCCCACATAATAGCGGATGACCCTATATACCACGATATCCCCCTAGAAGTGGGATTGGTATTTTTATTGTTGTCTAACATCGTTGGATGCAGAGAAACAGGTTGAAGGGATCCAACTGGATTCCTAAAATATATTGGTATTTTTCATATATATAAAATGCTGGATTATTGTGTGTTGTTAAATTTTAAATATTATACCATAAATAGTATTATAAATTTTTAAAGAATTAAAAAGTGATTTTAATATAAATATATGTACATCGAAAATTAAACTATTTAAAAGAGAGTGGGATGAATAATAAATGATGAATTGTTGATCATATTAAATAATGCAGGAAAATATTTTAAATAGGGAATTTAAAATAAATTATATAAAGAAATTTTTAAAAGATTGGATTTTAAAAATGATAATTCGAAAAATATAAAAAGAAGTTGAAATCGATATTTAAAATAGATTGGCAAAAATAAATGGAATTTATAAGAAATTGAATTTATAAAATGGAATTTATAAATGGGATTAGTTTAGAGAAACTCAAAGGAGTTATGAAAATTTACAAACGAAGTTTATAAATAAAGGAAAGTGACATCGAATGATAAAGTTGGAATATAAATTTACGGGAAGAATTTATATTTGAATATGGAAATAGAGTGAGAAAAGATAGTGGATACTATTTTTTTTAGTGAAGATGGTTAAGGAGACCGGAATGAGAGGGATGTGATGGGATTCGAGAGGGATTATAAATTTCAAATTTGGTTATCCAAATTTGAAAATATATTTTATCAATAGGTTAAGTTTTAGTTTTTAAAAAGATTTTTTCATTAAACTATGAAATTTAAAGTCAGTTTGTATTTAAATACTTTAGAAGTTAATTTTTCAAATGCTTAATATTAATTTAATAAATCTCAGATTTTTAAACCTGTTTTGGAAAGTGATGTATAAAGTATTTTAATATTTTAAATAATTATTCCAATACGTCTTAAAAGCATATTATTATTATTTTCTTTAAGTACTTATTTTTATTCACACGCACACACATAGTTTTGATATGTTTTGAATGTAATAAACTTTTCAGAAGTCTGAAAATGGGGTTATTCAGTATATGGAATTTGTAAGGAAATCCTTAAAATAGAATTTGAAAAAAAAGTAAGAGAATTTCCGAAGTAGCTAAGTAAAAGTGAATTCCGAAAAAAATGAGATAGAATTCATTAAGAAGTACAAAGGGGAAATTGAAATTATAAACGAGCATAATTGGCTTTGGAGATTAAAAGGAATAAGTCAAGGAATTCCAGAATATATAGAATTCATTATAAACTAGTCAAGGAATTTACAAATAAAATTGTACATGATTTTTTGAATTAGGAAGTAGAAAATAGATGGACTACTTCCTAAGTGTGAATATAAAATGAAATGTGGAAATATTCCATTGAAGATATAAGGATTTGAAAACCGTTTTCAAATGTTGAAGAACTGGAAGTAATATCTTATAAAGGTATTTTGAAATAAATTTTGGGAAATTTGTTACAAGGTTCGATGATTGCTTTTGGATGTCTATTGGTAGCGAAATAACCAACTATCAATTTTTGGCCAATTTCGTTAATCGTTTCGAAGAGACCGAGATCAGATTTAATTATCCGAAAACCACTTCGATCCAAACGTAACGAATTACCATGAAGATGATGAAGATGATGATTCAGTTTGTCGAGACCCAGGACAACTTGTATCGATGAATGCTATCAGAACATCATCATTGAAGGGCAATGAACATTCTAAGAAAATAGTTCTTGAAAGGTAACACTTAGCCTCGAACCTCATCAACCGAAAATGACTAAAATAGGGGAGATGCAGCAAGGCTAAGTGGGTCACACCCAAGTAGGGTATGTTAGCACTTTTCTAGATGTCCTCGAAAACCTATTTATCTTAGATATGGGTATATATGAAAGACTAAGCGCTCGATAGTAAGGGTGGGAACACCCGAGATGATAACATATTCGGTCTATCTAGGTTAGGGATAGGCTGGTCTTGTGTAGCAGGGGATCCCGGCATGGTCTGTGGTACATTGTTCTCGAGGTAACTGTGGCAAGAGGTACCCCATTGGCCCATTCATTCGATGGAATTTATTCCCCAATAAGCGCCGTACGGTTTAGATTGTGCCCAACTACGCTAAAACGTAAGATGCAAGCATTTCATCTATTTTCTATTTACTTTCTATAAACACCCTTATAATATCAGATGGATTTGATAAAATGTTTTGGTTATCGAAAAACCCGTTGTGTTTACGTGTGGTGTGGTCTTACGAGACACCTTTGATTTTCAAAGGATTTGATAAAAGTTAATAGTTCAATTTGAGTGTGTTTTCTTATGTTGGTTTTCTAGACTGACTCGTGTATTATTTTATTTTAATACTCAGGTCAGATCGAGTATTATAGATTCAGGATTAAATGCTATGGAGCTCGGGAGATGAGATGTGTTTTCGTACTTGGTTATATTTCCATTGTGTGAGGATAAGTTATTATAATTGTCCATTTGATGTATTTAACAGTCGCTATGCTTTGATACTAATTGACAGTCGCTATGCTTTGGTACCAATTTAAAATGACTACTATGCTATAGGATCGAAATGGCCAACAGTTGTAAATAATGTAAAAGTAGTGGCAATGCGATATAAACTAAGTTATCTATTGATACCGAATATGAGTATAAAAATAACTAGTGCGGAGAATAATAATAGTAAAAGCACTAATGAAAATGACACTAGAGATTTTTATACTGGTTCGAACTCCCGTTCTATGTCCAGTCCCAGACTCCTTCTGGATTTAAACTAGTAACCTTCACTTAACCCGAAGGAATAAGTTTACACCGCCTGAGCAACCGAACAGGACTTCTACCGCCTAAGCAACCAAATAGGACTTCTACCGTCTGAGCGACCGAACATGACTTCTTTACAAATAACAAAAAGTATCTGATTGCAGTGTGCTCTTTGAATAGCACCGATAAGTCAGTTAAGTACAATCTTCCTATAATCTTCTCCTTTATGATATGTAGTGTAATGTGCTTGAGAATTGTGTAAGATAGAGTGATCAATGATCAGAGAATGCAAGCAATTTGAGTGCAATTTGAAAACTAGAGAATAGATAAGAAATCAAGAATATAAAAATAGTTTTCGGTGAATTGTTAGTTGAATTCTGTAATCTATTTGTAGAGTTTAAAAGGTTGCAACCATAGATGAAAAGCTATATTGAAAAGAATATGTGCGACCGTTGATTTTGAAAACGTTTCTCTTCGATGAAGAGAAGCGTTTATTCATGAAAATAGCAGTTGGAAATATTCAGCCATTTGAATCAAAACAATTCAGACTTCTGAATTACATTAAAACACAAACATCAAACATTTAGGCAATTTTTGGCCTTATTCAAACGTCTGAATATATACATTCAGACGGCTGAATATTGTGAAATAATATTTTAATTTTAGCATTCAGACGTCTGAATGAATATATTCAACCGTCTAAATTCAACCTGTAACAAAAGTTACCATAGCTCAAATGGTTAGTGAACTTGCCTTCTAAACTAGAGACCCAGGTTCGAGACCCACTCCATGTAATTTTTTAATACTTGATTTTTCCATTTAAAATATGAATGTATATGTGTGTATATCATTTTGAGAAGATTTTAACATTTGTAAACTCTAGACACGATACTCTATGACTAATAAAACTTTGTTTGTCACCTTCCTCTTATCCCTATCGTGTTTATCTCTTCTTGTATCTCAATATACATATTTTCATCCTTTTTTGTACGTGTATCTTCATATTGAATGTATTTGTTTATCTCTTTTTGATGCTCATGTACCCACAAATCAGCTCCGAGATTCTTTGGCAAAATTATATAGTTGTTGTCATTAAAATCCAATAATTGAGGTTCTAACATTCTCCCTCTTTTTAGTGATGACAACTATATAATTTTAAAAATGATCATTATATATATAAAACAATATTAATATGTTTAAAGCTCCCACTAAGCATAACATCTCCCCCTAAGTAGAATATCTCGCTCTATTAATATGCATATGAATTTCTCCCCCTTTGTCATTATAAAAAAGAATGAGAGAATACAATAAAGTTGATAAAATATCTTGTAAATAGCGGGATAAACTCAATATTAATTATGGAGAAAAAATAAAATAGAGTTTACCATATTTGCTGAAGTCCATATTTCATTGCAAGCACGTAATTCTATTAAACGTATGGAACATTCTTTAAAATTCCATAATCTATCCTTTTCCATTTAAAATATGAATGTATATGTGTGTATATCATTTTGAGAAGATTTTAACATTTGTAAACTCTAGACACGACACTCTATGACTAATAAAACTTTGTTTGTCACCTTCCTCTTGTCCCTATCGTGTATATCTCTTCTTGTATCTCAATATACATATTTTCATCCTTTTTTGTACGTGTATCTTCATATTGAATGTATTTGTTTATCTCTTTTTGATGCTCATGTACCCACAAATCAGCTCCGAGATTCTTTGGCAAAATTATATAGTTGTTGTCATTAAAATCCAATAATTGAGGTTCTAACATTCTCCCTCTTTTTAGTGATGACAACTATATAATTTTAAAAATGATCATTATATATATAGAACAATATTAATATGTTTAAAGCTCCCCCTAAGCATAACATCTCCCCCTAAGTAGAATATCTCGCTCTATTAATATGCATATGAATTTCTCCCCTTTTGTCATTATAAAAAAGAATGAGAGAATACAATAAAGTTGATAAAATATCTTGTAAATAGCGGGATAAACTCAATATTAATTACGGAGAAAAAATAAAATAGAGTTTACCATATTTGCTGAAGTCCATATTTCATTGCAAGCACGTAATTCTATTAAACGTATGGAACATTCTTTAAAATTCCATAATCTATCCTTTTCCTTTTGTTTCTCCGAGTACCTGCAATAAATAATAATTATTTTTGGTACCCACTTACTATGTTAAGGTCCGGGAGGTTAGATCTTGGGATGAAAACCTTGTCAAAATAGGTATGGTTGTATCCAAAAAATAATGAAACAATCTTAAAATAACTACTATTTATAATCTAAGGTATCCGAAAAATAATTAACATTTAAAGCATGTGATACCCAAGTTTCTTATAATTTTCTAATTTTTAGGAAACCATATCCATTTGGGTGTGATTGAACCTTTATAGATATAGTTTTCATTATAAATCACATTCTTATAATAGTTGCTAATATAAAGTTGTTTATCATGATCAATCGTATTAGCTGGAATCCATATCTAAATACTGTTAGTCATTACCTTAGTACTTGAAGAATAATTTCTATCATTTCTAAACAAAGAACTATTATGACTATAACTGGTTTTAAAACCATTTTGATTACTAGTACTAGCACTAAAATAGTATACAAGAATGCATATCTAGTACTATTTTTACTTTTAGCTTGTTTATAGCCTAAACTGCTTTTATCATTATGAGCTTTTGAATTTGTAACGAAGGAAGATAAGGTATCTTTACCTTTGTTAAAATTTATGATTTTTGTATTTAGTCTTTCAAAATTTTCTTTAGAATCACAAACTTCTTTTTGAAAAATATTATTATTAACTTTTAAAATCTCACATTCTTTAAATAATTCTAAATTATTTTTAGTTAAAGCTTCATTCTCTTTTTCAAGAGACAAAATTAAAGAACTAGAATTATTTAAAGAATTCTCAAAAATGCACTTGCGAAAAACATTGATTTCCTCCAAAAGATCATTTTTTTACCTTCTACGTGCTCATTTTCTTTTTCTAGGAAATCTTTTTGTTAAACAAGTTCTTCTACGGTATTTTCAAAACATTTAGTTGTTTTACCAAAAATTTATTTTCCTCTTTTAAATTGGAAATTTCTTGCTCACAATCTTTTAACTTAATTAAAATAATGCTATTAACTTTATTCAATGTTTTACAATCTTTTAATAATTCATTTTGTGCTAATAGAAGATCTTTATATGAAGAATCTAAACATACCGATTGTGATCTGAGGTTAGCTATAAAGCATTTATTTGTTTGCTCCTTTGATTTTTCTTTATTGCTCTCCTCTTCTTATTTCCATGTCTAGATCTCTTTGTAGCCATTTTATTCTAGGATGTTGTTACGATCTCTAGAATCCCAGTCTTTCGTAACAATTGACAGTCGCCGTAACAACCCTGTATTTTGTAATTATTTTATTGTATATTTTAATTATTTTTAATGTAAGATTTTGATTTAAAAACTTATTTTACTTATTTGAAATGATTAAATTTATTATTTAAATATAATCTTGATTTTTATATGAGTTATAATTCCAAACTTGTGCAAGTTGAATATTTGCCTGAAATGCTGATTTTGGTCAAAATAGTCAAACTGTGACTTTTAACTTAAAATTTTAAAAGTTTAAAAATTTAATTTTTTTTCTTTTATTATGAAAGTACATAAAATTCTAAGAACACCACTTTTCGTTTTGTTGAGTTTGGATGTAAATTGTGAAAGTTATACCCTTTACAATATTGTGCGTATATAGGGTTATTTAACAATGACTATTTTAAATTGTATAAATTACTTCTTCTTTGTTATATTTTACTTTAATATGGGATAATATGTTATATTATGTATATTTTGACTTTTAAGTATTTTTAAAATGATAATATAATTTTTCTAAAGTTCATTTGAATTTATTTCTAATTTTAAAGCTTAGTCTACAATTTTAAGCCATTTTCTTAATTTAATTATATATAATTAAAATTTATTTATTTATTTTTTTGCACTCACTTTTATTTGCTGTGTTTTACTTTATTTTATTCATTTTACATGTATTTAAATTAAAGCAAATTTTTCCAAAGTGTATTGAAGTTATTTCTAATTCTTAAGTCAAGTTTTTATTTTCTGCGCTATTTTTCTTATTTTAATCATATCTAATTAATATTTAATTATTAATATTTTGTTTATCTGTTATATTTTCGAATTCTAACTGAAATTTATAAGTGTTTTCAGTTATTTAAGATGTATACGAATATATATAGGAAGTTTAAAAGGTTTGAAAGCAAAGAAACATAAAACCGTTTTAACATTTCTTCTTCCGTTTCTTTTCCAATTAATAGATTTAATTTCCTTTGACCGTTCCTTTCTTTATTGTAGCTGTGCATTTCTTACCTCATTTTCACGTGAAACCATTCCTCTCCACTTCATTTTTCACGGCTAGAAAGGTTTGGTAATGGCTCCTCTTTTCCTCTTCTTTTTGCTCTTCTTTTTCCATTGTTTTCTCATATTTTGCCTTGTTTTCTCATGTGTATTGCTTGGCCTCTCCCCCATAGCCACGACCACCACCTCCGACACCTCTTCCCAACCATCACCACCATCTACCCCATCAGATCTGACCATGGTCGAACTCCTTTTGATGGTCAAACCCCTCAAATTACAACCTAGATGCCTAGATCCATGCTTATTTGACCTCTACATGCTCATCCCCTAGATTTCCAAAACACTTTGACAGAACAAACGGACACAATATATTTAAAAAAAAATTGGTAAATGAAATAAATTTTGATATATAAGTATATTTATGGAACTTAATGAAATGATTTAAATTGATAATTTGAAATGATAATACTTGATTTATCATTTATTGTTCTACAAATAGATCTATAAATATTTGTTTATAAATTTATTTGCGAACTGAAATGAATTTAAAACAAGAATTTGAGGATTTAAATTCCGATTATTTCGAACTTTGGTTTAAAGTTTTAAAAGGTTATATTATTTAATGTATTTTGAATAGAATTTGTTTTCAAAGAATTTTAAAGGTTTAAAATTAGTGCTCTTCTCTTTGTCGCTGGAAAATAACTTCGGTGATGATCGCGACATCATCGACGTTCATTTTCGAGTTTCGAAGTTAAGAGACTGTTCTGTGGTCTTGCTACAGCTTTGTTTTGGGAAATTAAATTGATTTGAATTTCTAAAATATGACTTGATTTATAATATATATAAATATAGATATATGATTGAAATTTGATTTGACATATTATATATGTATATATATTATTTCTTATCTCTAAATGGTATGAAGAAATCGGAAATTTAATTCTTAAATTCTATTTTTAAAGCACAATTTCAATTATAAAAAGAAAAGAATTTTTTTTTGAATAAATGATTTAAGCTTGAAATGATTGAATTGGAAATTTTATTTGTATAATACAATTGCATTCAAATATAACTTACCAAAATTTCAGAAGTTAAAAATGTAATTGGATAATATACGATATAAAAAGATTTTATAAATAAAATTTGAGTAGTTATAAAAAAAAAGTGTAAATATATTTAACATGAGTGATAAATATATTGAGAGGAATAAATTTAATTTTGATTAGTAATAAAGAAGAATAAAATTTATTAAGTACACTGTGAGTGTAATAAATGATTATTTTTCAAACCCATGGTTTTAAAAATGGTTAATTTTAGATGATTGGATAATAAGATGATGAAATTTGAGATAGTTAAGATTTATTTAACTTGTGTAAAGATTTATTATGTGCTTAAGTTGAAATTTCCATGCTTTCAAATTTATTTTCCTATTTTGTTTTCAAACTATCTTTTGGTTGTCCTTATCATCCTTATCTTGCTATAGACTGGTATAGGCATCTTTCTATAATCTTTGATAATCTTTGGTACTCATTTGAATCTATTTTGCATGCTTGAGTTCTTGATTTTGGAGAATCTTGGAAAGATCACCTCCACCTTGTAAAACATACCTATAACAATAGTTATCAGGTATAACTTCAATCTTCTTGTCATCTTATCTTAATCCTATTTCACTCTATCTTTTCTGTGCCCTTCCATACCTCATTCCTTTTCGGGGACGAAAAGTTTTGAGTGGGGGAGAGTGTAACAACCCTGTATTTTGTAATTATTTTATTGTATATTTTAATTATTTTTAATGTAAGATTTTGATTTAAAAACTTTACTTATTTGAAATGATTAAATTTATTATTTAAATATAATTTTGATTTTTATATGAGTTATAATTCCAAACTTGTGTAATTTGAATATTTGCCTGAAATGCTGATTTTGGTCAAAATAGTCAAACTGTGACTTTTAACTTAAAATTTTAAAAGTTTAAAATTTTAATTTTTTTCTTTTATTATGAAAGTACATAAAATTCTAAGAACACCACTTTTCGTTTCGTTGAGTTTGGATGTAAATTGTGAAAGTTATACCCTTTACAATATTGTGCGTATATAGGGTTATTTAACAATGACTATTTTAAATTGTATAAATTACTTCTTCTTTGTTATATTTTACTTTAATATGGGATAATATGTTATATTATGTATATTTTGACTTTTAAGTATTTTTAAAATGATAATATAATTTTTCTAAAGTTCATTTGAATTTATTTCTAATTTTAAAGCCTAGTCTACAATTTTAAGCCATTTTCTTAATTTAATTATATATAATTAAAATTTACTTATTTATTTTTTTTGCACTCACTTTTATTTGCTGTGTTTTACTTTATTTTATTCATTTTACATGTATTTTAAATTAAAGCAAATTTTTCCAAAGTGTATTGAAGTTATTTCTAATTCTTAAGTCAAGTTTTTATTTTCTACGCTATTTTTCTTATTTTAATCATATCTAATTAATATTTAATTATTAATATTTTGTTTATCTATTATATTTTCTAATTCTAACTGAAATATATAAGTGTTTTCAGTTATTTAAGATGTATATGAATATATATAGGAAGTTTAAAAGGTTTGAAAGCAAAGAAACGTAAAACCGTTTTAACGTTTCTTCTTCCGTTTCTTTTCCAATTAATAGATTTAATTTACTTTGACCGTTCCTTTCTTTATTGTAGCTGTGCATTTCTTACCTCATTTTCACGTGAAACCATTCCTCTCCACTTCATTTTTCACGGCTAGAAAGGTTTGGTAATGGCTCCTCTTTTCCTCTTCTTTTTACTCTTCTTTTTCCATTGTTTTCTCATATTTTGCCTTGTTTTCTCATGTGTATTGCTTGGCCTCTCCCCCATAGCCATGGCCACCACCTCCTACACCTCTTCCCAACCATCACCACCATCTACCCCATCAGATCTGACCATGGTCGAACTCCTTTTGATGGTCAAACCCCTCAAATTCCAACCTAGATGCCTAGATCCATGCTTATTTGACCTCTACATGCTCATCCACTTCAACCACCACCCAAACCACCACCATAGCCGCCACCACTCCCCAGACCTGACCACAACACACCCCTCCCCACCTCTGTCCAGTCATGACACATCACAGGTCGAGCCCAATTCCCATGGCTGAGCCCTTGTTTTGACCAAAAACCACCTAATTGCCTTCAAAACCACATCACCTCCTCATGTACAAACTCCACCTTGTCTAGCCTTGAACCCGAGCTATGTTAGCCCAAACCTGACCCAAAACTTGACCACATCTGAACCACATCAGATCCCAAAGCCATACCAAACAATAGAGAAGGCAAAGCAAAAGACTGCGTAGTCGTATCTCCTTTTATTTCAATGTTATTGCATTTTAAAGTCGTATTGAATTTTGTTGTTTTGATTGTTTGTTTTGGGTTGTACACAAGAGTTGTAGATTGGATTCATTCTCCACTCATGTCCGTAGTCTTGTCATCGTGCTTGTCGTGCTTTTGGAATCGCACTTGTGTTAGTTGTTTTGGTCTTCAACTTGAAAAAAGTAAGTCTTTCTCACTCTGACATTTATACTTATGAAAAGTGAATTGATGACAAGTGTTTAGTAAAATAAAAAATGTTTATGCAAGTTAATGATGATCATATGATATGCTATGCCATGTTATTACCATATTATTACCATGTTAAACTGTTTATTTTCACCCGACATCTGATATATGACTGTATATTACGATATTGACATTGTTTATATTATTTCTGTATATGATCACACTGCAAGTTCCCTGTTAGAATAAAATCATTACGGACTGAAATGATAGGCCTGAATGGTTTTTTTTCTTTTCATTTTGACTTGGGATTGCGGGTTTGAAATGATAGAACCCGGATTTTTTTTTTTAAACTGCGGATTGAAATGATACATATCCATATCACTTGACCTAGGTTAGAAAACTATATACAGACCCGTGGTTATTCTATAAAGTGTTTTGAATATTTTTAAGTATTTTTAAAATATAAATTTATGAAATTTGATTCAAATGGATTGTGAAATGTTTTAAATAAATAAATTTTGATTTTTCTAGGTGTTAAAAATATAATTTATGAATGGTTAAAATTTGATTTGTGAAATATGCCCTAAGTTTGGAATGTGGAATTTTGGTTAAAATGATGTTTAAGCTATATAAATAAAATGGACTTTAATTATATTTGGAAATTGGTAAATATGATTTTTGATTTAAATTTTAATTTAGATGATTTATTAAAGTATTATCGAACTTTTCTATGAATTTAAGTGGTTGAATAAATGACTGTTGAAAGGTGAAATTTTAAGATATAACTTGATTGGAAAAGGTGAATTTGGTTTTAATTAAAGGTTTAAGTTAATTAAATAAAAATAGGAAATTTGGTTAAATTTTTGTCAAATGAAAATAAAATATAAGTGTTAAGTTTATTTGTCGAAATGTGAAGAATTGGAAACTTTTACACTTGGATTTATTTGGTAAATTGTTGAAATGGACTTAGTTATATGAAATTTGTTTGCGCAAAAAATGGACAAACACCTCCAATCCGTATGATTTGGTTGATTATATGTTATTTTCAAGGTTATAGGTTACTTATGCAAATATGTAAAAAACAGGGGCTAAACTGTAAAAGACACGCAGATTTATAGTGGTTCGGCCAGAACGTGCCTACGTCCACTTTATATGTTATTCTCTCTTTTCTTTCAGATTACAAGTACAAAGCTTTAAGTACAAGTATAAGAAAGTTGTTTGAAAGTTCCTTCCTTGCTTGAGCTCTCAAACTTGTCTGCCATTGTTGTACCCCTGCCCCTCTATTTATAGAGTGAGGCTGGGGGCAGGGGTCTTGGATGTATATAGCTGCGGGTGGGCCTGGGCTGAAGCAATCTGGTCTGGCATATCTGGTTCGGTGAAGCTTGGTTCGGCCGTGGCTTGGTGGAGTTTGATTCGGTGGTGTGTAGAGGGTTGGTTCGGTCTTGGTTTGGTTCGGTAGTTGTGGTGAGGGTTGGTCCGGTGGTAGGTGAAGTAAGTTGGTTCGGTGGCATGTCGTTCGGTGGAGCATGGAAGTGGAGTTTGGTTCGGCAGGTAGGGGAGATGAGCTGGTTCGGCGAGGCTCCATTCGGCATGGAACTTGGACCGGTGATGGAGTGGTCCGGTGATGGGTGGTTCGGTGGTACGAGGAGGATGTGTTGGTTCGGCTGTACGTGGTCCGGTGGGTAATAGAGAGGGCTTGGTTCGGCAGGCATGGCCGAAGTGGTTGGTTCGGTGGTGCGAGGGAATATGGTTGGACCGGTAGTGCTTCCTTTCCTTGATTCGGTAGTGCCTTTCCTTGTTGGTTCGGTGGTGGTGTAAAAGCACCCAACATTTGCCCCCCAAAGTGGGGCATATGCCAGCATATGTCGCGCTTTGTTTTTTGGTTATCCTCATTCGGTCCCTATTTGCCGAACCAGTTGGTCCGGTACCCTGTGTTTGCCTATAAATAGGGGCGTTAGGCCTTCGTTATTCCTTATCGAACAAAATAGCCGAATCAGTTATTGAACAGCCGAATCAACTATTGTGCCGAGTCCGTCTTAACTACCGGACCAGGTGAGCTCTCTTCTACCGAATGATTTTAAAGACTTTCAGTACCGGATGAATTTGGAACCTTCAACACCGAATGAACCTTCATCCTTTAACACCGAATGAAACTCGATCTTTCAATACCGAATGGAATTTAAACGTTCAATACCGGATGAAACTTGACCTTTCACTACCGAATGAAACTTGAACTTTCACTACCGAGTGAAACTTGAACTTTCACTACCGAATGAAACTTGAAAACTTTTATTTCTGCGAATGAGTTTTGAATTGTGAGCAAGTCTCCAGGCTGCATGTACCTATGGGTTTACATTTCCATACTCCTTGTTCTAACGATGTGCTTTTGCTTTGGTGTTGCAGATAAATGTCTCAAAGAGTGGAAACCCGATCAGAAAAGAAGAGATCCCAAGACAGAGAGGGGCCTTCTGCCATGCCCCCAGCCCAGTCAGGACCTGAACATCATGGACCTGCCCCGAGATCGTTAGTAGACGGGTATGGTCCCCAGGAGCTTCTGAATTCTCCGCCCGACTGTTTCCCTAGCTCCCTTAAAGAGGAGCAGCTTGACGTTATATCCCGTTCCTTCGGGATAGATAGAGCGCTTATGCGGTTGCCGGGGGACGGAGTGATGCCGTATGACCCTCCCCGAAGGCTACTTTGCTTACAGCTGATATCATTGCATGTGTGGTGCTATCCCGCCTCTCAACGCTTGCATAGTTAGCTTTATCACATATCTGAAGGTGGCTCCATTCCAGGTTCAGCCTAACTCCTACGCCATTCTGGTGAGTCTTTTCGTCATCTTTCAGAGGAGATATGGGCGTCCACCTTCCAACCGGGAGATCCGATATCTGTACAACTTGAGAGGCTACAAGAAGGGGTCTCTATATATCAGTTTGGAAGCGGCCGTGCCCTTCAAGCCTGTTCTGGATTTGTACTCGAAGTTTAGTATGTTCAAGAAGGAATGGTTTTTCATTAGGGATGACTCCGTTTCTTTCCGCATTTTCACTTCCGGCTGTAAGTTGAACTTCATTTATATTTTTATTGTCCTGATCACAATGCTTCTTCTTATATGCTTTTATTTCTTGCTAGCAACAGGTGGCTTTGCGGTTGTGGAGACTGATTCCTTGGCTCGGATGGCTACTGAAATAAAGGCCATTTCGAGAAGGGATGGATCGGCTTCTTTCCTGATCAGGAACGCCACTCTCCTGGAGTATAACTTGATTCTGCCACATCAATCTGTGGTTAAACAGAGAGATACAGCCGAGGAGAGGGCTGCTAAAGCCAAGGATGGGGCTACTGTGAAGAGTAGCAAGAAGAGACCTTTCTCGGTGCCTCCAGCCGTTGGGGGAAAGAAGCTTAAGAAGTCTGATGGACCCTCTCCCAGTATATGTCCAGATATTCCGGAGGAGGAAGGTGGAGAGGAGGAAAGAGACGAAGAGGAGAGCGGAGGAGATGGAGAAGGTGAAGGACAGGGTGGTAGTGGTGTCGGGGCTTTGTCTTCTGAGCAGGCAGGGGAGATCCAGGAGTGGACGGATGATGCCTTCCGCCAGGCTTTTGAAGGGTTGGAGGAAGGATCGGCCTCGGTGAAGAAGGCAAAGGAGGTTGACAAGGCTGGGGCTGGCGCCGATCCATTCCCTAAGAGTTCTTCAGCTGAGGTGGCTCCAGCGATTTAAGGTGAACTCTTGACTTCTGCAGATTCCATTTATGATAGGGACTTAGGAATATTTTATGGTTCGCTTCCGTCCTGGACTGAGATTCAGGACTTATTGCAGTATTCTCCTTCTCCGCAGGGTTTGTATAACAGACGTGCCTTCTCATTCTTTTTAAGTTAACATATTTCTTGAATTATGGACCCTTGTATGTTCGTAACACTTGTTCTTTATTACAGGGGCAGGCGAGGTGGCCAAAACTTTAGACGTTCGACACCGCCTCGAACAATTCAAGTTGATGAGAGCTTCTACTAAGCCGAAGCCGCCAACCGGCCGTTCCGGGGATGTAGTTAGATATCGCTCTCTTCTTGGAGTCATTGAGGAAGGTATCCAGCAAAGGAAGAGGAGGCGATCCTTGTTTGATTCACCACCTGGTCCTCAGCCTTCTACTCAGCCTTCCCGAGATACCGCGGAGGAGACCACGGAGTTTTCCCCCTCTCCGCCTCCTTCCGAGAATCCTACCCTTATCCGCATAAGACGTGCCGACGTGCCTCGCAATCCCTTTTCCGGCCACCCGGATTTGGACCCAAGCTCTCAGGATATATTATTTGATGAGGCCACGGGCGAGCATCTTCTCCCCCGCAATCCCATGGTTCGGATTCTTGATGAGGCTAAGTCCCTAGATTTGGATCTGCTCACTACTCGGATAGCTGCTATGGGGGACGAAGCCAAGGCCAACATTGACCGGGTCACGGAGGAGGTCAAGAAGTTGATGGAGCATCATGCTCGACTGGCTAGGGCTGGGGAGGAAATCGGGAGTGCTAACATCCGGCTGCGGCTTCAGGTTTCTGATCAGGACAATCAGCTTGCCGATCAGGCTATCCAGTTTTCTCAGCACGAGGCAGCCTCCAGGCAGTTGAAGGAGAATCTGGAAAAGGCCAGCAGGGCAGAATTGCGAAAAATGGAGGCTGCTTGCAAGGGGCGGATTGATATGGCCATTGCGACGGTGGATGAGGTTCGGAATGCGGATCTCGAGCGGATTGAAGAGTTGTCTGGGAGGCTTGAAGCTGCAGAACTTGCTCAGGCCAAGATAAAGAAAGAGATGGAGGAAATGAGGAGGTCTCTCCAGGCTGACCGCTTGAGATATCGATCGGAGAGGGATGTTGCCGTCGCTAAGTTGTTGTCCTCCGAGGCCCGGGTGAGGGAGTTTGAGGAGAATGAGGGGATGATGGATGAGATGTTGCAGGATATGTACTTCCGTACCTGGAAGCAGGGTAATCTATCCTGCATGGATGACTATCCCCGGATCATGGCTAGGATATATCTCCGGGCTTTGGAGGAGGCCAAGGCCGATGCGGATAAGAAAGGTGGAGCGGCATTCAGGATGGACGTGGTAACCGCCCAGTTCTCAAAGGAGGAGAAGGTAGCGGTGAAGGAGGGGATGCGGCTGCTTGCTGCGGAGGAAGCCGGTGTGCAGTTGGGGGATGAGGACCAAGAAGCGGGCGTCGGTGAGTCTCTTTTCTCTTTCTCTTTTCTTTTTGGACTTCTGGTCACCATGCTGGGAGCTCCGACCCTACGGCTAAGTAGGCTTGGAGAGTTGGTAGGATGAGGGCGAAGCGTGAACGCAGCTGGTCACCTTTTGATTTCTTTTTATTATTGTTCATGTTAGTCCAAAACATTGATGTAACTATAATAATATTGTTTGTGATGAATGACGTTTTGTAATTTCATAATATAAGCCGATTCCTTTATATTGGAATGTTATTGCTATTTTGCTGTGCTGTGTAAGTGATGTAACTATGCATGTTACTAGTGACTTGACTGTGCCTGATGCCAAGTTTTTTGCTTAAAGCATAATTTTCTCATTTTGCAATGTAAATGTGATGTGTGAATATGAACTGCAGCTATGCATTAATGTATAAAAAGTAGAAGGTACCGCCCTTCATGTTTCGGCTGTGGACGACAACTTCGTGCGTCTTGTAAGATTAAGCACGGAATGATGTTGAGTGCTTCGTCATTCAATTGTAAGTTTCTGTTCCCATTAGCGAGTGTTCCCTATTTCATGTCCTGTACTTTCAAGCACCGTTACGGAGAATAGGAGAAAAGTTTAAATGGAATTGAAATATAGGAAAAGTAAAACTTCCAGTCACGGAAGGCCGTCGATGTGCTTAAGTTCGTGGCAAACGGGTTTTGTAGTCACTTTCTCTAGCTGTGGGTCTTGGAGACATTTGTCACCCATCTTACGCCTACCGCGGGGAGTTTTCTTTTTTACCACAGCCGCACTTAAGACACATCGGAGCCGATCGCGCACAGTAACTACCCGGGCCATTATGGCCCGTAATCGCGGGTATTATTCGATTTACTGTGGCCGGCTAGCGTGGGGGCCGATCGTCAACTGTGAACTGCCCCTGGCTGGCCACACCTTATGTTGGGGCTTATGATCGGTTCACAGTCGCCGGCGAGCCGAATCGCTGTAATAAGCTGCCATCGGCTATAGTCGGCCTTTTTTATGATGACTTATACTCGGCTTATTACAGTCAGCTTTAAGGGCCGAGGCAAACAATGAGTTAACTCGCGGTAGAGGGATACCGGAGCAAAGTGTCTCATTGGCGAGGGCATAGGAGCGTAGCGTACTTGTTAGATTTTGTCCAGGTGGAGTTGTGTTGTGAAGCTCTGGATTGAAATGTCATCTGCAAAGGATTTTGTTCAACAGCAAAGGATAAAGCTTAACAAGTAGCCAAGATATAAAGGAACAAGTTAACAAGAGCCAAGTTTTTTAAAGTGGTTCGGCACGAAAAATGCCTACGTCCACTGATTCTCTTTGTTAATTCACTTCATATGGGCAGTACAAGTTAAGAAAAGTATCGACGGAGGTGTCGGATGTTCCATTCCCTCTGGAACACCTCTCCGTCCACTGTTGACAAAATATAAGCTCCGTTGTGGAGATCTTTATGAATTACATATGCTCCGTCCCAGATGGGGTCTAGTGCCCCGGGGCGCGGAAAGACTCTCTTGAGGACAAGATCTCCTTCTTGTAAGCTGCGATGTTTGACTTTGGAGTTTTATAGTGCTGCCACTTTTTGTCTGTGAGCTGCTGCTTTGAGTGCTGCATCATTTCTTCTCTCCTCAATTAGATCCAAAGACATGTGGAGGAGTTCTTCGTTTTCTTCCGGGTTGTAGTGGATCCTACGGTGAGAGGACACTATAGTTTCAACTGGGAGCATAGCCTCCGATCCGTATGCCAAAGAGAAGGGAGTATGCCCTGTTGAAGTTCTATAAGATGTGCGATAGGCCCAAAGTGCCGTAGGAAGTTCGTCCACCCAAGCGCCTTTCGACTTTTCAAGTTTCTTCTTGATTAAGGTTTTGAGGATCTTGTTGACAGCTTCTATTTGGCCGTTTGCCTGGGGATAAGCCACAGATGAGAAGCTTTTGTGAATCCCGTGCTCTTGGCACCAGTCGGTGAATTCCTCGCTGTCAAACTGAAGTCCATTGTCTGATACGATTTTGAGTGGTGTTCCGTACCTGCACAGAATATTTTTGATTAAGAAGTTGATAACTTTTGCCGAAGATATTTTATTTAGAGGTTCCGCCTCCACCCATTTGGTGAAGTAGTCGACTACCACTATAGCATATTTGGCTCCGCCTCGGCTCGTTGGCAGTTTGCCGATTAAGTCAATCCCCCATATTGCGAAGGGCCAAGGGCTGGTCATCTGAGTAATTTCATTGGTTGGTAGTCGAGGGATTTTGGCAAATTTCTGACATCTGTCACATTTTTTGACGAAGTCTAAGGCGTCTTTTTTCAAGGTGGGCCAGAAATATCCATATCGGAGTATCTTTTTTGCCAGAGTCTGCCCTCCGGTGTGGTCTCCACAACTTCCCTGATGGATGTTGGATAGAATTTCCCTGGCTTCTCTTCCAGCAACGCACCTCAATAAGGGGTTAGAGAAGCCGCGCCGATAGAGGATGCCTTCTTGCATTGTGTAGCGGGAAGCTTTCCTTAGAATTTTCTTAACTTCATTTCGCCCGTCTGGTAGGGTGCCGTTTTGTAAGTATTCTCGGATAGGGGTCATCCATGTTTTTTCTTCGGTTGCAGCTATCAGGTGTACTTGCTCGAAACTCGGGGTTAGCAGCCTTGAGACAGTTATCGCTCCAGAAGCGGTGTGATTTCCCATGCTAGCTTGCTTTGCCAGCTCGTCGGCCTCTCGATTTTCCTCTCGAGGAGTGTGTCTGATCAAATAGTGATCCAGTTGGTTAAGTAGCAGCTTGGTCTTCTTTAGGTATGCTGTGAGTCGTTCTCCTCGAGTCTGGAACTCTCCTAGTATTTGATTCACAATAAGTTGAGAATCACTATGGAGACATAAAGAACTGACTCCAATTTCTAGTGCAAGTTCTAATCCGGCTATTACTGCTTCATATTCGGCATCATTGTGGTGGCAGCGAATTCCAATCTTAGGGCGTAGCGCAGCTTCTTTCCCCTAGGGGTGATTATCACAACACCTGCCCCCGAGCCTTGTTCGTTTGACGCTCCATCTACGAAGAGGTTCCACTTGATACCTTCTGCTATTTCAGGTTGGTCCTTACCTTCGCTAGTAGTGAATTCGGCAATGAAATCAGCTATGGCTTGTCCCTTGATAGCGGTGCGAGGATGGTAAGTGATATCATATTGGCTTAGCTCGATGCACCACTTGAGCAGTCGTCCAGAGGTGTCGGGACGATGGAGCACT
The DNA here is from genome assembly GCA_030765085.1 of Allium cepa. NCBI lineage: Eukaryota > Viridiplantae > Streptophyta > Magnoliopsida > Asparagales > Amaryllidaceae > Allium > Allium cepa. The sequence goes on along the minus strand of CM060944.1, from coordinate 307,180,065 downwards.
TGCCTCAATGGCTGGTCGGTTAGGACTCTGATGAGATGAGATTGGAAATAGTGTCGCAGCTTGCTTGATGTGATTAGCAAACAGTACGCCAGTTTCTCGAGTTTGGGATACCGGGCTTCTGCTCCAGTGAACCTTTTGCTTATGAAGTACACTGGCCGTTGTGTGCGGTTTTCTTCTCTCACCAAAGCGGCGCTTAGGGCATGGGACGACACAGCAAGATATAGGTATAGTTCTTCGCCTTCATTCAGAGTCGAGAGTACTGGTGGCCGTTGGAGGTGCTCGATTAGGTTAAGGAAAGCTGCTAAACATTCGTCGGTCCACTTGAATTTTCCTTTGTCTTTCTTCAGGGCTTCGAAGAAAGGAATGCATTTGTCAGTTGCTTTAGAGATGAACCGGCTTAGGGCGGCCACCTTCCCGTTTAGGCTTTGCATTTCTTTCCGAGTGGATGGTATTTTGATATCTTGCAAGGCTCGGACTTGTTCGGCGTTTGCTTCGATCCCTCTGGCATGGACGATGAATCCCAAGAACTTTCCTGATGACACTCCGAAGGAGCACTTTAGAGGGTTCAGCTTCATTCCATATTGGCGAAGTACTTGAAACATCTCGTCCAGGTGGTTTATGTGGTCGTTGGCTTTCCTCGATTTTACCAGCATGTCATCCACATAAACTTCCATAGTTCGTCCTATCAGTTCTGCAAACATCTTGTTGACGAGGCGCTGATAAGTGGCTCCGGCGTTCTTAAGTCCGAACGGCATTACCTTGTAGCAGTACAATCCTCGGTCAGCGATGAAGCTAGTGTGGTCTTGATCGGGGGCGTGCATAGGGATCTGGTTATATCCTGAGTATGCGTCCATAAAGGATAAGAGTTCGTGTCCGGCAGTGCTATCCACGAGTTGGTCGATTCGGGGGAGTGCGAAGCAGTCTTTCGGGCAAGCGTCATTTAAGTTGGAGAAATCGATGCATGTTCGCCACTTCCCATTAGCTTTCTTTACCAGTACCGGGTTGGCAATCCATTCCGGGTAGATGGTTTCACGTATGAAGTCATTGGCAAGTAAGTTCTTTACTTCTTCCTCGAGGGCTGCTGATCGTTCTGCCCCCATACTTCTCTTCTTTTGCTTTACCGGTACTGGTAGGATCGATGTTTAGTACGTGGCATGCTATGTCCGGGGAGATTCCGGTCATATCAGCGTGCGTCCATGCAAATACATCCATGTTGTGGCGAAGAAAATCATGAGTTGATTCTTTAATTCTCTTTTTAGCTGAGATCCGACTCTCAGCAGTTTACTTGGGTCGTGTTTGTCTGCAGATACGAATTCCATAGCCTCTGCAGGCTCGGCGGTGGCCTCCTCCTCTCCGTCCCTGGGATCTAGTTCGTTGAAGGGATCACTTGTATATCGAAGAGGAGGGGCTTTCTTTAGTTGCTATGCTTCCAAGCTTTTCATGCAGAGAGTAGTCTCTGCATTCTTCCCTTTATCCTTCTTGCGGTTATTGCGAAGTTCGGTTACATAGCAGTCCCGAGCGGCGTCTTGATCTCCTTCTACTTCTCCCACTCCATTATCCGTTGGGAACTTCATCTTCAGGCACCATAGGGCAAGGACAATTTGGAAGTCGGACAAGGCTGGTCTTCCTAAAAAGGCATTGTAGGCCGAGTGGTTGTCTATTAGCACGAATGTTTGTTTCCGAACGGCGGAGCGGGGATGACTTCCCAATTCAACAAAGAGATCCAATTGTCCGAGGGGCATCTTTGCTTCTCCAGTGAAACCATGTAGTGGTTTGTTACAGGGGGATACATCCTTCATTGACAGCTTCATTTTGTCGAAAGCATGCTTGAATAGGATATTTACTGAACTTCCAGTGTCTATTAAGATTCGGAAAACTTTGCCTGGACCGAACCAGGCAGAGATGACCATAGGATCCATATGAGGGTATTGCCTTCCTTCTAGGTCGCGCCCGCTGAATGTGATATCATTACTTTCCTTCCGCTTAGGGTGGCGTTCTTCCATAACAGAATTGACGCAGTCTCCCTCGCTTCTGAGTGAGTTTCCATATCTTTCCATTTCTACCCAGCTCTTGTCAGCGATGTGTGGCCCTCCTGATATTGTATGGACCACTATCTTCTCTTGGCTGGAACCGCTGGTGTTGCGATTTCCTCCGCCTGTCTCTGGGTGGAGCTGCCCTGGGTTTTCCTTGGTAGGAGCTGGGGTCCTGTCCTGTCCCTTCACATAGCGTTCTAATTTCTTTCTCCTGATGGGTTATTCAATTAGGTCTCGGAGATGGCGGCATTCATTGGTATCGTACCCATGAGACTCGTGGAAACGGCAGAATTTTCCGGACTGGATTGCGCGATCTGACTCTTTCTTATACGGGGGGCGCTTGTATGTGAGTTCGTCCTGGGTGGCCAGGAAGATGTTCTCGACTGTTTCATTCAAGGGAGTGTAAGCGTCAAATCTCGGTCCTGGTCGGTACAAGCGCCTTTCTCCCTTCTTGCCCTCTGCATTGTCTCTGGAGTCGTTTCTCCGAATGTCTTTCGCTGCGGCAGGGGCGTTTCCATGGGCCGTCTTAGCCTGTGGTCCTGTCTGCTTTCATTGGCAACCTCTTCGAGTCTCATGTAATTCCCAGCTTCATGAAAGAAATCGGACAAGGTAGCTGGTTTTCCTTTAATTAGTCTTCTAACAAACTTGGTATCTGGGTGCACACCACTACAGAGGGCCATTAGGGTGAGTTTCTCATCGGCATCTTGGACTGCGGCCGCTGCGGCGTTGAACCGAGTTAGATATTGTTGCAATGTCTCTCCGGATTTCTGTTTGACATTGGATAGAGAATAAGCATCCTTGGGTTGTTCCACATGAATGCGGAACTGGCTAATGAACTTTTCCTTCAACATTTCCCATGAACTGATGGATCCTTGGGGTAGATGGCAGAACCAGGAGGTAGCTAGATCTGCTAAAAATAGTGGAAAGCATTTGCATAATACTCCTTCCGTTGCCCCGCTCATGAGCATATGCTGTGTGTATCTCTGCAAGTGTACAACGGGGTCAGAAGTTCCCTTGTACGGCTCCATCGTCGGCATTTTCCACTCTCGAGGGGTAATGGCGGTTTCGATGTCGGGGGTGAAAGGGCTGGTTACCCTAGCGCCTATCCCTCGCTCCCTTTGCTTCCGTCGGACGCATTCCCTGAATAATCGTGCCATTCTTTCATCAGAATTTGGAGCGGACAGGAATGAGCTTGGTTCTTCCCTGCGGGATCGATCTCGTCCGGATGACCTGTAGGGATGGTATAGCCTATCACTTCTGACATTATCCAGTGGCTGTCTTTGGCTATTCGGATGCATGCTAGGACCAACTACAGTTGCCCCCTGCCTTGATCTTCCCCTGCGGGGTTCTGTTTCGAGCATTTCCATGGTGTCAACTTCGGGCTGGGTTCTAGCTCGGCTCCGTTCAGCGGGATTTCTATGATTAGGCGGCATGACTGGCTCATCTACATCCGACCTTCGCCTGGTGCCTCCCCCATTAGGTTCGGTTCCAAGTGCTTCCTCGAGTCGGAGTTCGGGCTGAGTCCGGGCGCGGCCCCTATCATTGTTGTTCCTGTTGATAGCTTCTTCGAAGAGGGAAGACCTTTGCTGTCTATGAGATCCTCCAGATTGAGACTCACCCCATGATTCAGTGTTGCGGTTGGATTCTTCGGCATCCCTCAAGCGTGACATGAGTTGGTTCACCAAAGCTTCTTGTTGGGATGCGAAGCGGTTAGTTACGTCAGTCACAACTCTGTCTAGATCTGCCCTAGTGATTGCTGCCGGTTGTTCCGCGGCAGGGGCTGTTGGATTTGCCTGATCTGCTGTCGTAGTGGGATGGTTCTCTTGATCTGGATCCACTGGATCTGGAGCGCTGCTGGTTGCAACGTTCTTTCCCTTATTGGTGTCTTTTCTCGGCTTGGAAGTCATGTTTCCTAGGCAATGAAGGGTGCTATTGGGAAAGAAGGTTGAATGAGGGAAGCTGAAGCTTCGAGTTCCAAATTCTCAGTGAAAGCACCAAAAATGTTTGCGCAAAAAATGGACAAACACCTCCAATCCGTATGATTTGGTTGATTATATGTTATTTTCAAGGTTATAGGTTACTTATGCAAATATGTAAAAAACAGGGGCTAAACTGTAAAAGACACGCAGATTTATAGTGGTTCGGCCAGAACGTGCCTATGTCCAATTTATATATTATTCTCTCTTTTCTTTCAGATTACAAGTACAAAGCTTTAAGTACAAGTATAAGAAAGTTGTTTGAAAGTTCCTTCCTTGCTTGAGCTCTCCAACTTGTCTGCCATTGTTGTACCCCTGCCCCTCTATTTATAGAGTGAGGCTGGGGGCAGGGGTCTTGGATGTATATAGCTGCTAGTGGGCCTGGGCTGAAGCAATCTGGTCTGCCATATCTGGTTCGGCGAAGCTTGGTTCGGCCGTGGCTTGGTGGAGTTTGATTCGGTGGTGTGTAGAGGGTTGGTTCGGTCTTGGTTTGGTTCGGTAGTTGTGGTGAGGGTTGGTCCGGTGGTAGGTGAAGTAAGTTGGTTCGGTGGCATGTCGTTCGGTGGAGCATGGAAGTGGAGTTTGGTTCAGCAGGTAGGGGAGACGAGCTGGTTCGGCGAGGCTCCATTCGGCATGGAACTTGGACCGGTGATGGAGTGGTCCGGTGATGGGTGGTTCGGTGGTACGAGGAGGATGTGTTGGTTCGGCTGTACGTGGTCCGGTGGGTGATAGAGAGGGCTTGGTTCGGCAGGCATGGCCGAAGTGGTTGGTTCGGTGGTGCGAGGGAATATGGTTGGACCGGTAGTGCTTCCTTTCCTTGATTCGGTAGTGCCTTTCCTTGTTGGTTCGGTGGTGGTGTAAAAGTGCCCAACAAAATTTATTGTATAAAAAATAATATGTCAAATGATATGTTAATGAACATTTAAATGTTAAAAATGAATTTTCTAAAATGTTTATTTGTTTTGAATTAAAGTTATTTAATTACTGGAAATACAACAAAACCTAAAATTTACTCTTAATGGCATTCAGAAATGCTATGGTTTCTGAATTGAACTAAAACTGTGAAAAATGAGCTATTACAGCAGGTCTGAAATGCTGTAGTTGCTATAGTTGAACTTATAGGCTAATATTGAACTCAGGTCTCTTATAGCATTCTCTGGAAATGCCATAGTGGTCTGCAATCTTTGCTGAAATCAAATAAAACCTTTGTTTTGAAATCTGGACTACCGCAGCACTTCTGAAATGCTGTTTTTTCTGTTTTGAACTATAATTCAACTAAAAACTGAGTTTAAACAGCAGTTTTAAATGCTGTCTTTGCTGAATCAAAGTGTTTTCAAGTATAACTTGTAATAGCTTTTTCTATATGCTGTGAAATGCTGAAATTGTAATAATTACGGTTTTTGACTTAGCAAACGAACTCAGAATGGTTTGGAACTTTGAAAATTGAATACTGGACTTGAAAGTATAATAATTACACTTTTAAAATGATTTTAATTGAATTAAATCGTTGAAATATAAATCATTTAAAGAGTGGGTTGAATCAAAATGAATGAATGTTATCTTTGAATTTAAAGGATTTTAAAGATACGATATTTTGATATATTAAATGATTGAAATGTGGTTTCGAAAAGATACGATATTTTTGTATATTAAAATGATTTGAAACGAAGTTTTGAAAGATATGACATTTTGATATTAAAATGTTTTGATAATAAAAATGGTTAGAAATGACTTGATATTTACTTTGATAAATATTTGAATTGAAAGATATGGTATGATGATATATTTGAAATGGTTTGGAAATGATTTAATCTTTATTTTTGATAAAGATTTGGGTTGGAATGATATTTTATTTTGAAGTATAAAATATGTTTTAAAGTTATAACTACGGGTTATAATAACGATTGGTTGTTAAAGAGACCGGGATCGGATATTGTCTTATAGCCGGCAATACCGAAAACCACTTTAACAACTGTGTACGCGGTGGAGATTCCAGAATGAAGTAGGATGGTGCGACGTTCTCGAGGTATATATTACGTGGACCCAACTCCCGTGAGTTGGCATATATGACTAAAATAGGAGCTATACCGAGCTACACAAAGGGTCGCACCCTTTCATCGAGCATGCTCCATCGGAAACTATTCTATTACTGTTGTGATTCGATTCGGTGGCGCCATTTTTATTCGGGGGTATTGTTCGAGGTGGGCGGAAGCTGCTGGCTTGCCGTCACCACCGGTCCGGGAGTGCAAACGGTGTATCCACCCTGGCATTTCCTCGCGTGCCGTGTCATATCCTTATATCGAGCCCACTACGATTTTGGTTTTAAAGATCCGACCACGTTAAGTTTCACCATCCCCTTAACGCTATTTTCTATATGATTATACTTTATTGATTAGACACTACCGTATATAGCGTATATTACTACATAGTAAATAGTTTAACGGATCCTAAGAGGATGGGCGGTCCCAAGCATTCTTTAAGTTACTGATGCATTTTGTTACTGTTCACTTGAGTTGATTTACAGTTTATAAGTATTTATGTCCTGACTCGAGGGTTTTGTGTTTTGCTTTACGCTCGGGTCAGACTGATTGAGTTAGCATTCAAGATTCACCTTCGGCGTTGGAGCTTTCCTTGAAGATCCAGCCATCTATTTTGTTTCAGTATCCAGTGGTTCAGTGATGTATCTGATTTGTACCTGATGTATCCTGTTACTCTTCTGTTGTATCTTATTTAACTCTGATGTATCTCATATTTTATATAGTAGCTTCATGAACTACTATCTCCTCTTTTACTTCCGCTGCATTATCATTACTCTGTGTCTGTGATCTGTGATTTTTATTTACTGTATATTCTGAGATTTGCCAAATTTTTATTTACAACGCGGTATTTTGAGCAATCCAATTCCGGCATGAGTGTCTACCTATACACTTATAATGGATGCGAATGGTTGAAAATACCTGGTTGTTACAGTCGCTATGCTTTGATACCAATTGACAATTGTTGTGCATTGATACCAAATGAAAGTGACTGCTATGGTATAGGATCGAAATGGCCAACAGTTATGAACAATGTAAAAGTAGCGGCAATGCGATATAAACTAAGTTATCTATTGATGGTGAATGAGTATAAAAATAACTAGTGCGGAAAATAATAATAGTAAAAGCAGTAAAGAAAATGATACCAGAGATTTTTATACTGGTTCAAACTTCCGTTCTACGTCCAGTCCCAGACTCTTTCTGGATTTAAACTAACAACCCTCACTTAACCCCGAGGAATAGGTTTACACCGCCTAAGCAACCCAACATGACTTCTACCGCCTAAGCAAACGAATAGGACTTCTACCGCCTAAGCAATCAAACTGGACTTCTTTACAAATAACAAAAGTATCTGATTGTAGTGTGCTCTTTGAATAGCACTAATAAGTCAATTAAGTACAATCTTTCTGCAATCTTCTCCTTTGTGATTTATTGTAATGTGCTTGAGAATTATGGAAGATAAATTGATCAATGATAAGAGAATGTAAGCAATTTGAAAACTAGAGAATAGATAAGAATTCAAGAATATAAAAATAGTTTTCGGTGAATTTTTTGTTGAATATTGTAATCTATTTAAAGAGTTTAAAAGGTTGCAACCATAGATGAAAAACTATATTGAAAAGAACAGGTGCAACCGTTGATTTTGAAAACGTTTCTTTTCGATGAAGAGAAGCATCTATTCATGAAAATAGCAGTTGGAAATATTCTGCCATTTGAATCAAAACAATTCAGACTTCTGAATTAGATTAACACGCAAACAAAAAGCTTTTAGGAAATTTTTGGCCTTATTCAGACGTCTGAATATGTTCATTCAAACGGCTGAATATAGTGAAACAATATTTTAGTTTCAGCATTCAGACATCTGAATGAATGTATTCAGCCGTCTGAATTCAACCTGTAACAAAAGTTACCATAGCTCAAATGGTTAATCCACTTTTCTTCTAAACAAGAGACTCGGGTTCGAGCCCCGCTCCATACAATTCTTGAAAACTTGATTTTTCCATTTAAAATATGAATGTATATGTGTGTATATCATTTGGAGAAGATTTTAATATTTGAAAACTCTAGACACGACACTCTATGACTAATAAAACTTTGTTTGTCACCTTCATCTTGTCTCTATCGTGTATATCTCTTCTTGTATCTCCATATACATACTTTCATCCTTTTTTGTATTGTGTATCTTCATATTGAATGTATTTGTTTATCTCTTTTTGATGCTCATGTATCTGCAAGTTAGCGTAGAGATTCTTTGGCATAATCATATAGTTATTGTCATTAAAATCCAATAATTGAGGTTCTAACAGTTTTGAGTTGTTGTACTCTAATAGTGGTATGTATATTAATAATACAGTTCCTGTATAAAATCTGTCATTATATATTATATTTTGATCTATGCGTTTGTGAGATTCTGTGCTGTTATATTTCTTTTCTTTTACCTTTTTCTTCTTTACCCCTAATGAACTGGTATTTCTAACACTCGACTGCTCGACATTTTATACAGTGGACGTATTGACGTTAATTTTCGAGTGTCGAAAATCAACGTTCGTTACAGTTGGTATCAGTGCTGAAGGTTAAGCGAGAACCTTGACTCTAATGGAGATTCCTCATTAGAGATAAGGTCAGTAGTACTTTAGAATGAGTTTGAGTGTATTAATAGATACGAGCATGTAATTGTTAGTGAATGTAAATTATTTTATATTGTGTTGACTTATCGGTTGAGTGTTTATAAATTCTGGTCGGTACAGTCTGGACAACTAAATCGACAGGGATTTCTAAACTCTCAAACTAGGCAAACGGACACGGTTTTGTTTTAAAAAGTGGGTAAATGAAATAATTTTTCCTAAAACCATATTTTGATATAAAAGAAACAATTTTTTGAATTTATTATATATATATATATATATATATTTGGAGTGTTTGGATGATAATATTATAAGCAAATAAGATTATAAAATTTGAAAATGATTTAAATAATCAAATGAAAATTTGTATAAGTATAAATTATACAAATGGATTATAATTAAAATTGAATTTAAACCAGATCAAGAAATTTAAATCCCAGGAAGTTTGAATTTTTTTTCAAAGTGGCGTGGAATATAATAATAAGAGTATTATTTTTGAGAATATTTTTGAAATAAAATCGTTTTAAAATGGATTTTGGAAGAGAAATAGCACCGAACACACTTTGGTCGCTGGAAAATAATCCTGGTGATGACTGTGCAGCATCATCAGTATTCATTTTTGAGTTTCTTAGTGACGGATTGCTACCGTAATTGATTTGTGTAGATTTGTTGGGCAAACCAGTTTTGTTTTGGAAATTCCAAAGGGAATTTGTTTTGGATAAAAACCAGATTTGGTTTAAAACGTAAAAAGTGTGATTAGGGGATATTGAGATTTCAAAATGATTTGGAAAAAAATGCTTGGTGCTTGAATTTTGGAATCCTTATTTAAATAATTTAGAGATCATCGTAAAATAAGTTATAAACTTGTAAATTGAAAATGATTCTAAATAAGGAAAGAATGGAAATTAGATTTCGGAATTAAATTTTAACTTGAATAGAGTTAAAATAGATAAAATTTATCTTAAGAAAGGTTAAATGGAATAAATAAATGAAGCGATGGCGATAATAAAAGGAACTAGTGAATTAATTAAAATGGATTGTATAAATTGAATTTAACTTGTGAAAGTTAAATAAATTGAATGGGTAAAAGAAAATTTATAGGGATTTGAATTTAACTCGAGCTAAGTTAAATAAAATTGGAATGGAGAAAAGAATATCAAATAGCTTTTAATATTTAATATGGATTCGAGCTAACAATAGAATTCGACTTAAGAGAAAAACGAATTAAATGTTTATTGTAATGAAGTAAATGGTGGGATTAAATTGAATAGAGCAAAAATGAATTGGTTTCGAGTGAAATTTAATTTAAGTAAGAATAATTCGTATATGGTATTGAAATGTTGGTTAAAAGGAATTGAAATTTAAATAAAAGGGTAAATTGGATTTGAATCACATGGAATTAAATTAAATATGAAAATGTGAATTATTAAGTGACTAAATAACTATAAGTTGTAAAAATTTAAATGGAATAAAATTTAAGGGAAAATTTGGATTGTAAATGGATTGTAAATAGAAATTTTTGAATAGCTTATACAAGTTGAAGTTAATGGAATAAAGGTATATTTATGCTGTAAGGTGATGTATAACCATGTGTAAATAATGAAATGTGAATATACTCGAATATAAGGTTTAGGGGGATGTGAGGAAATAAGTCATGTAACTTATAAAAATTGGAAAGTGGAATAGAAAACCAAAAATGAAAATGGTTTGATATTTTAGTGAAGAAAATAAAATTCAAACCTGGATTATAAAGTAAAATTGAACCCAAGTGGATTAAATAGATGGATTTTTGAAATAAAAATCAGATATTGAAATTGTAAAATGGAAGTGAATTAATTAAATAAATTAATTAGAATGGATTGTGGGCCGAAAACTGAAGTTGAGTATGGAACTTGAGTAATAAATAAAATTTGACTTATATATATATAAGCTGATTAATTTTTTGTTGAATGTGATAAAATGAAAATTGATCGAAATAAATGGCTTGAGTTATAAATAAATTTAATGTGAGTATGAATAAATTGGATATGGCCTGAATATTATTTAAATGAATTCAAAAAGGAATTTGAGTATAAAAAAATAAATTTAAATTATGGATTTGAAATAATTTAAAGTAAATGAATTAACTTAAGTAAATATTTTGAATAAAAGCTTAACATAAATAAATTTGTAAAATAGCCATTACATAAAATAGCATGAAATGTTTCCGAGCTAAATAAAATGGATCTGAAAATAATGAAGGTGGATATGAATGGAATGTAAATAAATTGATTGGGAATAAATTTAAAAGGGAACAGAATTAAATATAAATTGAGTTGGAATCAATTTAAAATAGTTATAAACTACAATGGATATTTTAGTAAGCGAACATCATCGAATTTGCATGGAAAAATTGGTGCTTTGACGTAAATGAAAATAAATTAAATTTTGTGAATGAATGGAAAGTGAATAAAATTGATTTTTAAATCAATTTGAAGTGGATATGAGTCTTTTGGTATAAAAATCAAGTGATGCAATAAATTTGAGTTGTAAATCGTTTAGATTGAATAAAATGTTATATAAATCGATTGAAAATAAATAATCAAATGATGGAAGCCTTGAAATGGTTATAAAAACATGATATAACCGATTTTTTATGAATCTATGTGTTTATCCATTTAAATAAGTGAAATTTTGTTGAATTTGATGTTTTTGGAACTTACGTGTTTAAGTTGAGTAAGTATGGGTACCCGAAGGCCATTTGGTTAGACTTGATCACGCTAATCTCATATAAAATAAGCCGCCTGCTTAAAAATGCTAAAATAAAGTTTGTTTTCGGATTAAATACAGCAACTATGTAAACATTAATATATATTTTTGTTTTTCGACCGTGTGGGTCAATGTATATATATTTATCTCTCTTATCATATTGCAAAAGGTCCTCCGTACAAAGGAGACTCTGCCAAATTTTTTTGGAAATTCAGGGTGTTAGAAAATTTTCGATAATTTTTGGAAATTTTTTGTTAACGGCAATTTGATTTCGAATTGAAATCGAAATGAAAGATTCTGGGATAAAAATTGGAGCTAATGGCTTTGGTTGGAACTAAAATATTTGAAAAGTGAAGTATCGGGTTTTCACTAAGCAGCTTTTAATAATTTAATGGGTTTGGAGCGTTTTTCCTGCCTTTGCAATTTCGAGGACGAAATCTTTTAACGGTTAACGAATGCAACGACCCGAATTTTTCGTTGTTCGGTTTTGAATATTTAAATGGTTTTAAATATTGAGTTTGAATTATAGATTGATTTTGAATATGAAAATTGGGTTCATTCATAAAATAAATTCAGAATTTAAATATAGCAAGTTACTGGATAATTTAATTATTGAAGCTTATTGGTCAAATTATTGTATCTAGAGTTTTAAGCTTGATAAAAATAATTTAAAGGCTTATAAAATTTATATTAATAATACTAAAGACAATGCAACCTTTTAAAATTGAATTTTAAAGGGGTTTGTTCAGTTAAAAAATATGTCATTTAAATTGACATTTAAAAATAGCTTTCCGAGGCACAGTATCGAAATTTGACGAAACCTGTCCCATTGAATCGGTAATAGTGTATTATTATCGGATTTCAAATTTCGCAACATTTGGAGTTATCGTTTGATAGTACGATATATAAATGCGCTGAAATTTATATAGAAAATTCTACAAATTTGGGTCCAAAAAGCTATCTTCTCCACACGATCGAATTAGGACTTGAAACCTTTTCCATTGCGTTCGGAATATGGGTATAACATTATAAACTCTAGCGGCATGTCTCGATAGGGGTTCAGGATTTTTAAGACAGGCAAACAAGGTATTTTGGTTTATATTATCATATAATAACATAATTAAATTGTAATCAAAGTCTTCTTACCTTCTCAAATATGCCACCATCGCATACAAGGCACCTTTCACGTTTAAATCAAGTCCTTTCCCTTTCTATTCAGTGAATTCGAAATCATCTTTATACGATAAAAAAGTGTGAGGCGCTACGAAATTCAAAATGGCATATCCCCTCGGTTCGAAATCAAATCGAACCATCCCCATTCCCCTCATTCCAAATCGAATTCACTCAATAAAAAATTATCGCGCGTTTGAAATCGCGAGCGTCTAGTAATCATGGAGCTGCGGCACTGCCAATGCGCACGTGCTAGGGGATTGGGACAAAGCAAACGACATGGGGTTTTCTTCGATTGAATGTAGTGATTTTGCGCGAAGGTTGGTGGCCGATTCATCGTGATGTCGCACTCAGGGGCTAGTGGCCGATGCTTAGTCACGTTCGAAAGAAGAAGTCAAGTGGTGACAACTCGGGTTGTGGCTTTTGATGACATTCGTGATGAGGTTTGGGCGTGTGGTTGGCTAGAAGTAAGGGTCGAGACAGTGGAGGCGACGCGGTAGGGAGTAGCATCGTTCGACGACGATGGTGACAGTTGGCGAGGGTATAAATAAAATTTATTTGAATTAAACATTAATTAAGTTATATGATTATTTAATTAAATCATTATCTTATAAAATGTGTAAATCCTTCGTTCGAGGTCCAAAAATCAAGAAACACGTCGAGTTTGGATCGGATTGCAAATAAAAAAATCAAAGGTGAGGTTTTCTCACTCGTTTGGATTACCATATTTAAATTTAAATGTTTAAATTTAAATTTGTTGGATGCTTGATTGATTGATAAATTTATAATTATCTGTTGGATGACTATATATAATAGTATATATATTAGTATTGGAGTAATATTCCCACACATTATAGCGGGTGAGACCCTATGTGCCCTATATAATAGCGGATGACTCTGTATACCACGATATCCCCCTCGAAGTGGGATTGGTATTTTTATTGTTGTCTAAAACCTATGGATGTAGGGAAATATGTTAGAGGGATCCAACTGAATTCCTCAAATATATTAGTATTTTTCATATATATAAAATGGTAGATTATTATGTGGTGTAAATTTTAAAATATTATAATGGCATGTAAATTAATTTTGGGTACATCAAAACCATAAATATTATTTCTAATTTTAAAGAATTAGAAAGAGATTTTAATGTAAAAATATGTATATTGGAAATTGAATTATTTAAAAGAGATTGGGTTGAATAAGAAATGATGAATTGTTGATCGTACTAAATAATGCGGAAAATATTTTAAATAGGGAATTTAAAATAAATTATATAAAGAAATTTTCAAAAGATTGGATTTGTAAAATGTCAATTCGAAAAATATAAGAAGAAGTTAAAATCGATATTAAAAATTGACTAGCAAAAATAAATGGAATCTATAAGAAATTAAATTTATAAAATGGAATTTATAAATGAGATTATTTTAGTGAGACTCAAAGGAGTTATAAAAATTTATAAACGAAGTTTATAAATAAAGGAAAGTGACATCAGATGATAAATTTGGAATATAAATCTAGGGGAAGAATTTATATCTGAATATGAAATAGAGTGAGAAAAGATAGTGGATACTTTTTTTTGTAGTGAAGATGGTTAAGGAGACCGGAATGAGAGGGGTGTGACGGGATTGAGAGGGGTCATAAATTGAAAATTTGGTTATCCAGATTTGAAAATATATTTTATCAATAGGTTAAGTTTTAGTTTTTCAAAGGGAAATTTATTTATTAAACTATGAAATTTAAAATCAGTTTATTTTAATACTTCAGAAGTAAAATTTTCAAATGCTTGATATTTATTTAATAAATCTCATATTTTAAAACCTGTTCTGGAAAGTGATGTATAAAGTGTATTTCAATATTTTAAATAATTATTCCAATATGTCTTAAAAGAGTATTATTATTATTTTCTTTAAGTATTTATTTTTATTCGCACACACATCTATTTTTAATGCATTTAATAAACTTTTCGAAAATCTAGAAATGGGGTTATTCAATATATGGAATTTATAAGGAAATCCTTAAAATAGAATTTGGCAAAAAAGTAAGGGAATTTCCAAAGTAGCTAAGTAAAAGTGAACTTTGAAAAAAATGAGATAGAATTCATTAAGATGTACGAAGGGTAAATTGAAATTATAAGCGAGCATAATTGGCTTTGGAAATATTAAAGGGAATAAATAAAGAAATTCTGGAATTTATATAATTCGTTATAAACTAGTCAAGGAATTTACAAATAAAATTGTAAACGATTTTGAGAATTCAGAAGAAGAAAATAGATGGAATACTTTCGAAGTGTGAATATAAAACGAAATATGGAAATATTCCGTTGAAGATATAAGGATTTGAAAACTATTTTCAAGTGTTGAAGAACTGGAAGTAATATCATATAAAGGTATTTTGAAATAAATTTTGGAAAATTTATAACAAGGCCTGATGATTTCTTTTAGATGTCTATTGATAGTTAAATAACCGACTATCAATTTTTGCCCAATTTCGTCAATCATTTCGAAGAGACCGGGATCAAATTTAATTATCCGAAAACCACTTCGATCCGGTTTGAACGTAATGAATGAATACGATGAAGATGATGAAGACGGTGATTCGGTTTGTTCGGACCCAGGACAACTTGTATGGACGGATGCTATCAGAACATCATCATTGGAGGAAGATGAGCATTGTAAGAAAATTGTACTTGAAAGGTAACGCTTAGCCTCGAACCTCATCAATTGGGAATGACTAAAACAACGGAGATGTAGCAAGGCTAAATGGGTCGCACTCAAGTAGGATATGTTATCACTTTTCTAGATGTCCTCAGAACCTTATTTATCTCAGATATGGGTATATATGAAAGTAAAAGCGCTCGATATAAGGGTAGGAACATCTGAGGTGATAACATATTTGGTCTATCCAGGTTAGGGGTAGGCCGGTCTTGTGTAGCAGGGGATCCTAGCGTGGTCCTCGGTACATTGTTCTAGAGGTGTATTGTGGCAGGCGGTACCCCACTGACCCAGTCATTCGATGGAATCTATTCCCCAATAAGCACCGTACGGTTTTGATTATGCCCAACTATGCTGAAACGTGAGATGCAAGCATTTCAGTCATTTTCTATTTACTTTCTATAGACACTATTATAATATCAAACGGAGTTGATGAAAATGTTTTGGTTATCATAAGGTAAAAACTCACCATGTTTAGGTGTTGCATGGTCTTACGAGATACCTTTGATTTTCAAAGGATTTTTAAAAGTTAATAATTCATTTTGAGTGTGTTTTCTCATGCTGTTTTTCTAGACTGACTCGGGTGTTATTTTATTATAATGCTCGGGTCAGACCAAGTATTACAGATTCAGGTTAAAATGCTATGGAACTCAGGAGATGAGCTGGAGGAGTTCACACATATTTTTGTACTTGGTTATATTTCCTCTGTGTGAGGACAAGTTATTATAATTGTCCATTTGATGTATTGAACTGTTGTACTCTGATAGTAGTATGTATATTAACAATATAGTTCTTGTATTTAAAATCTGTTATTATATGTTATATTTTTCTTCCATTGCATTTGTGAGATTATGTGTTGTTCTGTTTCTTTTCTTTTACCCTTTTCTTCTTCACCCCTAATGAACTGGTATTTCCAGCACTCGACTTCTCGACATTTTATACAGTGAACGTATTGATATCGATTTGTAAGGGTTGAAAATCCCCGTCCGTTAAATCTCACGACTTGAAAATTCTGTGGATCTTCAATATGAAAGCCTCGCTTTGATTAGAGCCAAATCATGGCATGGTGTCCATTGAGTGACTATAGTTAGGTCGAGTGGACATATTGGAAGTGAAGCACTATTCAAGAGAGGATTCGTCTCCTCAGTTATATGCGATTAGTATCACAATCACCTCAAAGTCAAAGTCTTTGGCCAGAGCATTTCGACTAAAATTAATTGTGAGTGTGGATGAGGTTGGAATTTTGACCATTACCAAATTCCGTTAGTCTAAAGTGATATAGTTTTGACGAAGAGAATTGGTGTAAACAAATGTCATAACCGGGTAATGCTTATTAAACTAAAATTGGATTTTACCGAAAAGGAGTAAGCATTAAATTTGGCCATGATGTCACACCACCTGCTAAGTGACGTGTGAACGTTAACATTAGAATAGTTATATGTTAATAGCTGATCAAATTTACACCCAAGAGTTACACAACCGAAATGATGAATTCCCTTAAGACTGAACGGTTTAATTAGTTTATAATTATTATAAATTAATTAAATTGATTAATATTTACGAAATATTAATTATAAAATTTGAATATGATTTGACAAATAAATAATGTTATATATATTTATAATAGTTATATATATATATATATCGATCGCTATACAATATCAACAAGCGATTAAATTAGATTTAATTGCATAGTATTTTGATTTGGGCTTAGATGGGTTTAAGCCTATCATTGGGGCTGTAAAATTTGGGTTTTGAGGTGGTCTAGCGGTGGCTAAAAAACAGGGAATTGGGTTGGAGATAATGGGTTGGGATAAAGTGAGAATGGGTAAAAAGTTTTCCTCGTTTCTCTCTAATACAACCCTATATATATGTATATACATACATATGTATGTATGTATGTATATATGTATGTATCTTAAAAATAATTACTAATCTTTTTGGCTGCCATTACCTTCTACATTTCTAGTTAAAACATAGCTCTCAATCCACTCCAAAATTCTCAAATATATTTCAAATTAAAATAATACTATTCAATAGTTAGAGATCGGTGATTCCAAACTTGCAATCTGACGAATCAAGAACAGTAAAAGGAAGGAAAGTCATTACTTCAACGTGGATTCAAAGGTATCATTAAATTGGTAATTTTAATTCATATTACAATAATTAAATTATATTCTATGATCCTATAATTAGCAATTTCATAGCTTTTTAAACATAGTGCTATTATATGCTCAGTTAGATGAGATTTTGTAAGTAGACGTGGTTACCACAAATCAGTTTGGTTATGTGCATAATTTTATTATTATACTATTTGATTTATGTATAGACAAATGTTGTTTACTGTACAAAATCAATTTTTGTCATTAATAATTATTTTATATATATTTATCAATAAATTCATATATATATTAATGTATATCTCTCTCATAATAGCATATATAAGATATATTTATATATGATTTAAAAAAGGGATAGTTTGACTCACATCCCTGCTAAGTTTCAAAATAGAAAAAAACATCCTCCCTAAGTTAAATTTATATTTCCAGTCCCTCTTTTCAAATCTGCATGTGCATGAAGACCCAAATACCCTTTACGTTTTTAATATTTCAAACCTGTATAACTTTCTGTAGAAACATCGGATCAACATACCGTTTTCACCAAAAAATCAAAAAAAATTATGTTCTTTAAAATAAGATCCATTGTTGATACCTAAAAACTATATTTGCAGTAAGGCTACAATTATTCTATATATTTGTAGAGAATTCTGCAATTTTTGAACATAATCGATTTTTCTTCAAATGTCTGTAAACTTTTATGCAATTATATGGAATAATTGCAGTCTTTTATGCAATTATTTCATATCAGTGCACATTTTTATGCAATTATTCCAAGTAATCACAGAATTTTCTACAATCATACCGTATAATTGCAGACGTTTCTGCTATTATTGCAGACAATGCTGCAATAAT
Source organism: Allium cepa (assembly GCA_030765085.1). Taxonomy (NCBI): domain Eukaryota; kingdom Viridiplantae; phylum Streptophyta; class Magnoliopsida; order Asparagales; family Amaryllidaceae; genus Allium; species Allium cepa. The sequence goes on along the minus strand of CM060944.1, from coordinate 307,161,792 downwards.
TGCAAACATTTCTGCAATTAGTGCAGAGTTTTCTGCAATTATTGCATATAATTGCTGGATGTCTGCAACTATACCATATAATTGCATACATTTCAGCAATTTTGTGTAAAATTGCAGGCATTTCTACAATTATTGCATATCATTGATGAATATCTGCAACCATACCATATAATTGCAGACTTTTCTGCAATTATTGCGTATAATTGCAGAATTGTTTGCATTTATTGCATATAATTGCAGAATTGTCTGCAGTCATACTATATTTTGTTTTTGCATATGCACAATGCCACCCATTAGAAAGATAATAAAATTTGTGATTATTGGTGAAAACAGTTTGTTAATTCATCATTCTACAAAAAGTTATTGCGTTTTAAAGATTGATAATTAAATGAGGTGCAAAATTTAATTATGCATGTGAAAATAAGATGCACATATGAAGAATGCAATGAAATAAAGCGGTATCTCAGGAAAGAAATTTGGAGTATTCGAAAATAAGGATGTAATTTATATCTTTTTCATAAAGAGTACGTTTTGTGTATTAAGTTTGATTTTAGAGATGTGTCCCTTATTTTCATTTTAAAATTTTTAATACATTTATTTATACATAATATGAATTTACAAATTCGAAAAATTATTATCATACATATATTCATACTTTTAAATTAACATTTACTGAATATTTGATTTGTTTATTATATATAAATTATTATTACATTTAAAATTCAATTTTATATTTTAAAAAATATTATATTATATCAGAAACATATAGAAAATTTTTATGAATTTTTCAATAAAGTTTCTTATTTTTAACAATTCATATTATTTCGAATTTTTTCACGATTTATTAAAAATAATAATTTAATTGAAAAATTATTCATAAATTTCCATAACTTTTCATTCATGATCCTAGAATTTCTAAAATTTTAAAATTTGAATTTAATGATATATATTAAACAATTACTGTCGAAATTAATGTATACATTTTTAAAAATAATATTTCAACTTTGAAAAATCTGTTGATTTTTCCTAAGCTCTATTTTATCATCCTAGATTTTTGAAAATTTTAAAATTTGAATTTTCATCAATATGTTATTTTATGTTAATTATTTATGGATGAAAACATTATTTTATTCATAATATTTACAAATTAAAATACTAAAGTTATTATGTTTGCAAAACTAAGTTAATTTAGAATTATAAACAACTTTTAATAATTGTTCTCTCTCCTTCTATATATATATATTTATCTATATATAAATTTTTATGTTCATATGTTATATATAATATATTTATATATACATATGTGTGTGCTTGAGCGCATATATATATTTTGTAACACACATACATGCACATATTTGGACAACATACATGATATACAAAATGAGCTAATATGTCCGATGTGATGTAAATCCCAACATCTACATATGGGCATATTATACCTTTTACGGATTATTATGTTACATATGCATTCACACATATATGTATATGGTACATTTATGTATATACTAAATCAAATAAAATTAATTTCACATCTTAATATACTTGAATTTAAATAAAATAAATGATTTTATTTAAATGAAATTTAGAAATTTTCTAATTCAGTTAGACTTCATAGGCCCAATAAAAGATCTAATAGGGTAAATTTTTTGAAATTCTCCCATAACTTCAGCTGCGGGCTAGTCCTGTTCAAACAGAACCATCAAACGATGGAGTCTTCGAAATTTTGCAAGAATGTGCCTGCTCACGGGCACAGGCTTGGAGATGGGGGCAAAATATTATTCAATTTTTTTGTAAGTAAGAAGATACATTAATCAGGGTATCTCAGCCCGGTCCGGTCCGGTCCAGCCCGACTAGGTCTAAATCAGCTCGCAAGCTAGCCATGGCCGAAAGCAGGTCGACAAGTATTCTCGTGTGTGACGACAGTTCGAATTCAGCCTAGGCCAAAATCGGGTCCACTACTCAATTGCACGTCAAGCCTTCTACGGGCGAAGCCTATCAACACAACAACCTCAGCGACTAGCTCACATGTCAATGCAAGATGCAAGCCCGACTCAACCCATTTTCCATTGGCCGGCCACTCTCTCTCCGTCCCACTCGTAACACGATAACCGGCCAGCCTGCTTGCTCAAACATTTCTCTCTCTCTCTCAGCTATCTTCCAGTTAGTATAGTTTGAGAATGTCTCAAGGGCGGTTCATCATCGATCCACTACCTGCACTCCATCCCGTCTCACCCAACTCAGCATTATGCCATTTGCTCTTATCGGTTCCCCATTCTCCTTATGACCTCGACAGACTAGCTCAGGCCGTTCTATCACCTAGACATGCGGGAGCAAAATGGTAAGAGGTACTACCGGATGTACTTATTTCTGACAGGAAGCGTGCCATATTACCTACAAGCGCATTTAATACGAAGCATGGTAGAGCATTCTCCTGGTACGGTCATGTTAGCTTTCATCTCAACCACACATTCCTTTGTTTCTACAGCCGTCTCTCATCAAGTCCATTCAAATAGATCAGTGGTCAGACGCGCTATACACCTATTTTTTGGCACGATTTTAGCCATTCAAGCATCAGTTCAACTATTGTAACAGTTGAAACTGGACCAGGCCGCATGTAACGACCCACTTTTCTGTACAATTTAAACTGACCATAACTGTGAAGCCCCACCTCTATACCCACGCTAGCCAAGGACACTACAGGGTAATGCCGTCAACTAACACGGAGAATAAGGCTGGTTGGGAGCGACCATCTATAGCCTTGCTCTAACTATCTATTGAATACATCGACAATAAACATACCAAGCAGGTCGACATACCCAATGAATACTTAAAACAAAACCATAGGTGGTTGAAGGATCTATCAGAACAGAATATAACAACTCAAATGTAATATACATCACAGAACAATAGATCATTATATACACATATACAGATACATAACAGAGTTTACAAAATAATACATGTCAAGCGGTATAGTAGACCACAATATACAGACGAGTCAAAAGAATACATATATCAGAGATACAACAAAATAGGACTACACAAAAGCTTTAACAAAAAGGAAAAAGTTGAATAGTCCATGTAACGACCCGTTAAATTTATGATATTTAATAAATTGAATTAATATAATTTCAAATTCGTTGAGGAATAAATGTAGAGATTGGGTATAGTAGTTGAAATTTAGTGTAAAAAATATAAATTTATGACGATAAATGTGGATAATGCAAATTGTCACAATTTGATTTAAAGTTAATTTTAGGAAACAAACAAATGTTAAATCTGTGAATGTAGTACAAATATTAACTTGAATGGTGTTCATTAATACAAAGATGTAATTAGTGTAGATAGTAATAATTTATGCCTGTAGTGAAAAAGAAATCTAATAGAGACATAAACTCTAATTTTATAAAGGAGTATAGATCTGAACAAATTTATGAAGATTGATAAGGACAGTGTTTGTAATCAAGTTTGGTTATTAATATTTGAAAGATAGAGATGTGTAAATACGTTAATGAATTTATAATGAGAAGGAATGGTAGAATGAAATGAATATATATAATAATAAGCAATTGATTCAATTAAGGGAGTTAAATTTTAATAAATGGTCATTTAATAAATTCAATGTTCTGTGAGAAATCATAATAATTGTGTAAAATCAGCACAAGTTGGAAATGCATAAACCTTAATAAACTTTCTAACTTAACAAATTAGTGCAAATGTAGGAACTAGTTATAAGCGTGTAATTATGGGTATGATAACAATTTGTGTAAAATACCTATATACTGGAAACACGTTTGTAAAGGATAATTAATTGAATTTGGTGAATTAGGAATGAATTCAAAGGTTACATTAAATTAAATATGGGTAAAAAGAGGTTAGACTAAGAAAGTGATATTAATTGATTTTTAAGGCTTAATTTATACGTTAATAGACAAGACTCCGCATTCAAACCTTTATACAAAGCTAAGCGTAAATAGAAGCACCAATGTAAAATAATGTAAATAGATGGGTATCAACATTTATTTATGTGGTTAATGGGATTTAATTACTATAGTATGAAAATCGCAATTTAAGGAAATTGAAATAGTAAATTTGTACGTTAGTTGATTAGCTGGAATGTGAGGATATTTAATGAAACAGTGAAATCAAATGGAAATAAGGTTTCAATCATACATTGGGAGTTATATTCACCATAAAGGGTTAATTGAAAACCAAAGGAGTTAATAAAGGAATCAAGCTTTATTTATTTGGATATAAGACATGGTAATTTGGATCATTGCAATAGATATTAATTTAAGGTTACCTTAAATAAATTAAGGTAATAAATGGAGAATAGTGTAAATATCTTTATAATACGATGGTTTGTGAGTAAAGGGAATGGAAATAAATTGAAATATAGCTAATTTAATTATTTTGGTTGTTAATGGGTATAGTTAAATAAGGAGAAGTTATAGGAAATAAAACGCGCACTAATGAGATGTAATATAATTCCAAAGTTATTTATACCCACAAATAGGTTAATTACTGTATAGAAAGAGTCTAAATCAATAAAGGAATTTATTAAGATTACATTTATAATTTTATAACCTTTATGCTGATTTAAGTTCAATTAATGTATTTGATTAAATAGTGCAGTAGCTAAATTTGTGAAATCTAAATCTATGGAACAAAGGGTGTAAGATCTTTACTGATGGAAATTAACGTTACAGGTAGTGTAAATTCCTATTTTAATAAGACTATGGGTTATAGTAAAGATTTTAAATCAAGATTTAGCTACGTGAATAAAAAGAATGAAGGTAATTGAGTTATTGCAATTAAGAAAATTTAAACGTTTATTAATACGTTAAGTAAAACTTAAGTTGGGATTTAAAATATTTGTGTATATAAATTTCATGCATTTGGCTATAATGGATTTAATAATAAAAATGAAACGGTGAAATCAAATGGATATAAAGATTTCAATTATACCTTGAAATTCATATTCACCATAAAACGTTAATTGGAACCAAAGTAGTTAATATAGGAATCAAGCCTTATTTATCAATTTGGATTTATTGCAATAGTTAATTCCATAAAATAAAGTTAAAGCTAATTCAAATTTAGTTGGACCATTGTTGATATAACTTTAGAAAGCAAGATTTTATTTATAATTTGAATATTAAATCCAACAAAGGGTATTTACTACAAATAAAATAGAATTAAATGTAAAATATTACGTTATTGAATTTAAAATGGAATTTGTAAACAATTGAGTGAATTTAATAAATTTATCAAACTTATAATGTTGAATTCATTAAGATTGGAATTAATAATAGTTAAGAAAAATGAGGGGATAATAATTTGAAATCATAGCAATAGATATTAATGTAAGGTTACCTTAAATAAGTTAAGGCAAATCAATGGAAGATACCTTTATAATACGATGATTGTGTGTAAAGGAAATGGGAATAAAAGTTTATTAATAATTTGGAATTTAATGTATGGTAAAAAGTTTATTTGCAATAAAATGAGTTGGAATGGAAATCAAATCTATTTATCTAATTGGATTCAAGTTGAGAGTATAAGAGTATAAGACTTAATAATTGAGTTTTGAGAATAAAGATTTTATGTCCAAATAATAAGAAAGTGCAGATATTAACACTGCAAATTGATATATTTATAGATTTTAATTCACATCCAAGCTTGCTAAATCATTTGGAATTGATTAGATTATATAAGTAATGAAATTTGACCAATATTAGGGGTTGATAATAAGGTGTGAATGGAAATTTGATTTGTTATATTAAATGAATGGGTTTCAAATTTATTGGAAAAGGTAAATGGATATTTGGTAATAAATATAAACGGACTTCAATAGTGAATTTAGTTAATTTGAATACATAATAAATAATGATTTAATGGAAACATATACTCTGTATATATCTATAAGATTTGAGCGGAAATAATATATACTTACAAATGTGGAATTTAGAGTCTTACAACAATTATTAGGAGTAATATAATTAGTACATTCAATCAATTTGAAAACATTGCAATAGATGTAAATTAAGGGTTGTGTTAAATAAAGTAATAAATGGGAAATAACGTAAATGTCTGCATAGTATGGTGATTTGTAATTATTACGTTAATTTAAATTATCGTTCAGCACGTTTGTTTATCAGATCCATCTACTCTAATTCTAACCTATCTATATAAACCCAAATATTAAACCCTAGCCTCCATTCTATGCTCATTTGCTGTACGTTCATTTCTTCAATTCTTTCTCTTCCTCAATGGATGCAAATTTCAGATCTAATTTCAAACCAAATCAAAAGCTAAAAATTTAAAGACTTCGGAAAAATTCACAAAAAAATTATGTGTTATAGATTTCATCGATACGAATCTGCATCTGCTGTTCGCTTTCCAAGATGGTGACCGGATTTACCAGAAATCACGGTCAAACCTTGAATTTCGAAACCCTAAAGGTTGAATTGGGGCCTTTTGATTTCTTCATCTTTTTGCGAAATTGGAACATGGGTTTGGTGAGATTAGTCACTAGGGGTGCACAGGAAACGCTGACATGGCAAGTGGTAATAGGTAGGTTTATTTTGTTTGAATTTAATTTAATTTTGATTTTTCGAATACGTTAATACATTTAACTTCCACATACGAACTCCGTTTCACACAAAATTTCTTTTGATCGTAATTAAATTTCAGATCTGTTGGCGCTAGTTTGGACAGATTTGGAGACCGTCGAATTTTGGGTTTAAATCGGATTTAAATTCGATTTAAATTCAAAAGGTGAGTGTTTTAACCCACTCACAATTACTAGAAGCTTTTATGTTTGTTAAATAAATTTTAGAAATGAATAGAAATTTATTTATGAGTATTCGGCATGTTTATTTCATTCATATCTGTTGAATTGCATTTTATTAAATTTAACTGTTAATTTAATTGATTTATTGCGTATTAATTGACTGTTGGAAATTTTTGTTGCATATGAATTGCTAGTTAACAGTTGTATAAATTATTACTGAATAAACTGTTAGATTAATTGTTGATAAATTTAATTTGAATAAACTGCCAGTTATCACCTGTTATATATGATCATATATATAATTGTTATTGATCGATGTTGTGATTGGATGATGGATGTGTTGTTGAATGAATGTTTTATTTGGATATCATTAAACTGCAAGTTAGTATGCATTTACATTTCATTCGGGATTGCGGTTTGAAATGATATACAACCGCAGTTTTATTTTTTTAAATTGCGGATTGAAATGATAAATATCTGTATCACTTGACCATAGGATAGAAAACTATATACAGGCACCGCGGTCTATATATAACTATTTTTAATGTGATTTCTATGGTTTGGATGGAATACGGTTTATAAAAATCTTAAATTTTATACTGAATAAATGTTTTCTTCCATATTTATATACATATGAAGTTGAAAAATTTGAAATAAAAAGGTGTATAAATCTCTTTATTAAAATGGAAGAAAATTTAGAAAATGGAGTTTGATAATTTATATCCTATGTTTAAATGTTAAGTTGGAAATTTTAAGATATGATATTTATAATTGGATTTTCCCAAAATAAATTAAAATGAATATTCTAGTATAACTTGAATTGGAAAATATATATAATTTATTACTAGAAATTGAAGTCTTATAAATTATGGATTCTATGTGAATATTCAAGGCTAATTAATAGAACATTTGATTTGAAAGAATAAAATCCAACTTTAGTTGAAATATTTATACTCAAAATGGATATACGTATATATATGAATTTATTGAAATGGTTTTGGAACTTGAAGCGATATTAAATTTTGGTTTTAACTTTAAATAAAGAAATGTATTGTAAAGCCACGAGAAATATTTCTTTTCAAAGTAACATTTAAGTTAAACCACTTATTTTATATACTGTTGAATATCCAAACCATTTAGTTTTGAAAGTAATGGTTTTAAAAACTATGGATTTCGAAGTATTATGTTGAAAGTTAATATTCAAATATTTGGTTACAAGGAATTATAAATTTTAAAAGTGGCATAATTTTTGGAAAAGATTTATATTTGGGAAATGATATCATTGATTTGGGTTTTATAAAATAATATCAAAATGAATCTTTTTGGGTTTTAAAGAAGAAATGATATCGTAATATTATGGTTTTGAAATGGATTATATTCTGGTTTTAAAGTATAAACTATTTTTAAATGACTGCGGTGTTATAATAACGATGGGTTGGCAAAGAGACCGGGATCGGATATGGACATACTCTCTGTCGATACCGAAAACCACTTTGACTAACCGTGTACGCGGTGGAGATTCCAGAATGAAGTAGGTTGGGGCGACGTTTCCTGTAAGGTAAATACGTGGACCCGACTCCCGTGAGTTGGCATAAGGTGGCTAAAACAGGAGCGATTGACGGGTTAATGAGGTCATTCCTCTGATCGGACACTCCTCTTCGATATTATACTTCGACTTTGGATTGATTCAGTGGCCACTTCTATTTTTGATTTTGGGGGAGTTTGTTCGAGGTGGGCGGTAGCTGCGGCTACGCGTTACCATCGACCCGGAAGCGTAATTGGTATATCTACCTTGGCATTGCCTAGTTGTGCCGTGTCACCTACCCTATCGCGCCTTATATGATTTTGGTTTTGTACCATACCTATGGAGTGCCCTCTGACGACGCCCAGTACGGGGGAGATTACGGTACTGTATAGACTATGGGAATATATTCTGTGTTAAGGTGGAAAATGTAAAGCCTTAACGCTATTTAAAAGTAAGTTTATTTTACAATTAGACACTATTATAATAGCGCAATATACTACATAGTAAATAGTTTAACGGATCCTTAGGAGATGTAAATCCCGAGCATCTCTTAAGTTACAGTACTCATATTTATTTCTGTAAAATTTAACTTACATAAGATCTTTTAGTTCTGACTCGAGTGTTTTTGTCTTTTCAAATTCGCTCGGATCAGTCCGAGCGTTTCAGGATTTGAAGATTTAGCTTTGGAGGACGAAGACGAAGATTTGTATTATTATTATTTATACTAGTGCACTACACCATTTAATTCCGCTGCATTGTTGTATTGGTATGTGTAACTCTGATATTTATTGCACAAGAAAAATAAATTATTTTGTAAAACAGTTTCATGAACTGTATATTTTCTTATTATATTTTATCCTTCCACTGTGAGATTCTATTTGTTTATTTCTTCTCTGTTTTTTTTTCTTATTTACCCCATAACAAATCCGCCCTTCCGTATGGTTTGAATCGGCATGTGTGTCGGTTTAAAGTGTGCGAGAAGGCCGGATGTTACAGTTGGTATCAGAGCTTTGGTTTAACGATAAACCTTGGCTTTGTGGGATTTGACCCTTTGTTAATAGGGTAGAAATATCCTATGGGAGTCGCTGAGTGTATATATATGAGAGAGCGTATTTGTTAGTATTAATAAAAAGATTTTTATATTGTGTTAATCTGTTCCGCTTTGTATTTATAAATTCTGGTTGATGCATGGGACGCTATGTCATCAATAAGGATTTCTAAACACTTAATAGGACAGACCGACATAATATTTGTTTTAATATAGGTGAATGAATGAATTTTGCCTATTATATTTTCTATATATAAAAATATTTTTATAAAGATATATATATATATATATATTTGGTTGCTATAGATTGGGTGTTAGGAAATAAAATATTTGTAAGAACTGAAGCTAAGTTGAAATTATGATAAATCAAATTGGAGATTTTAGATCTTAAGTCCAGGATTTTGAAAATCTACTTTCAAAGGATTTATGAAATATAATGATTCGGTTTATAAGTATTTTCTTATATAAATATTTCGTATAAATTGGAAGAATTGTTTTAAAGAAGATTTTGGAAAAGAATTAAATTCTGTACTTTCCTCTCTGTCGCTGGAAAATAAATTCGGTGATGACGGCCGCATCATCGACTTTCATTTTCGAGTTTCGAAGGGGAAAGGCCACTGTAGTAAATTCTACTGCAGATTTATTTTGAAGGTTTCTAAAAATTTTCTTTTATTGTTCTAAATATAATTAGAGATATTGAGTTGTAAGAACTTATTTATCTATTATTTTGAAATAAATTGAGATTTAACCCGGAATTTAATTCTAAAAATCTCCCATTAATAAATTATTAGTGAAATAAAAGATAAGTAATAAATGAATTGAAACCTCTAATTTAATAGGAGAATAATTGCAAAGTTATAAAGAGGAATGTGCATACATATGAGACAAAGAGTAATATGGAAAACATCAAATTTAATTAAAAGAATGGAGATTAAACTTGTATAAGTTCAATTGCAATTTCCTTAACATAAATAACTTACCCAAATATAAAAGTTGAAGTGTTAAATGAGAAACTGGAATTGAATATTTTACAAGTAGGAATTTAGGAAAAATGAAGTATTCAATAAATTACTGTTATAATAAGAATTTAATGGTATAAACTTAGGTTATAATTGAAATTTTACTGAAAAAGGGTTAAGAATTATTAATAGATGATATGAACCTAAGTATATAAAATGAAATTCAAAATAAGAATTGATTGTATGATTATTGACTTAGGTATGTTTTAATCTTCCCTATTCTAATATAATGGAAAGTAGGAAAAAGTAAATGACTGCAATTCATAGTTAATGGATAAATAAAAACTTCCACTTATAAGAATGAATGTTAGCAGATTAAGAATTTAAGGGAAATCTTACAAGTGAAGAGTAAGCAAATGAAGATATTCAAAATATTTGTTGTTATTAATGAGAATTTATTTTATAAACTTAGGTAATAAAAGGAAACTTAAGTAATAAAAGGAAATACAAATATAATGAATTTTGGGATAATTGGAAAATAAAACTTGTAAGAAACAAAGAAATTCCTCCATAAAGGAAGGGAAGAAAATCAAACCACTAAATTATGAAATAAATGTATAATAAGCTATTTTGGAGTTGATTTGAATTTTTTGGTTGATGTATGTTTGTTGGGTAGGGAATTGTGGAGTTGTTGGATGAACAAATAATCTATCTTTGTTCCATCTAAGACTATTGAGTAACGGATGCACTTGATAGTTATTCTTCATTCCGTACAATTTCAGAATTTGAACCCGAACAACAAATTGATTGTTTGATTGAATGATTGTCTGTTGGTGGCATGTGCTGGTTGGTAAAATTTATGGTTGTTGCATTTGATTGGATATGATTGATTATAAAACAAGTATATTTCATTAAAGGAAATTAATCCAGTAAAATATAAGTTAATATTTGAAATAAGATGTACTGTTTATTCTTCCTTCTCCATTCTTTTTCCTTTTCGGGGACGAAAAGTTTTGAGTGGGGGAGATTGTAACGACCCGTTAAATTTATGATATTTAATAAATTGAATTAATATAATTTCAAATTCGTTGAGGAATAAATGTAGAGATTGGGTATAGTAGTTGAAATTTAGTGTAAAAAATATAAATTTATGACGATAAATGTGGATAATGCAAATTGTCACAATTTGATTTAAAGTTAATTTTAGGAAACAAACAAATGTTGAATCTGTGAATGTAGTACAAATATTAACTTGAATGGTGTTCATTAATACAAAGATGTAATTAGTGTAGATAGTAATAATTTATGCCTGTAGTGAAAAAGAAATCTAATAGAGACATAAACTCTAATTTTATAAAGGAGTATAGATCTGAACAAATTTATGAAGATTGATAAGGACAGTGTTTGTAATCAAGTTTGGTTATTAATATTTGAAAGATAGAGATGTGTAAATACGTTAATGAATTTATAATGGGAAGGAATGGTAGAATGAAATGAATATATATAATAATAAGCAATTGATTCAATTAAGGGAGTTAAATTTTAATAAATGGTCATTTAATAAATTCAACGTTCTGTGAGAAATCATAATAATTGTGTAAAATCAGCACAAGTTGGAAATGCATAAACCTTAATAAACTTTCTAACTTAACAAATTAGTGCAAATGTGGGAACTAGTTATAAGCGTGTAATTATGGGTATGATAACAATTTGTGTAAAATACCTATATACTGGAAACACGTTTGTAAAGGATAATTAATTGAATTTGGTGAATTAGGAATGAATTCAAAGGTTACATTAAATTAAATATGGGTAAAAAGAGGTTAGACTAAGAAAGTGATATTAATTGATTTTTAAGGCTTAATTTATACGTTAATAGACAAGACTCCGCATTCAAACCTTTATACAAAGCTAAGCGTAAATAGAAGCACCAATGTAAAATAATGTAAATAGATGGGTATCAACATTTATTTATGTGGTTAATGGGATTTAATTACTATAGTATGAAAATCGCAATTTAAGGAAATTGAAATAGTAAATTTGTACGTTAGTTGATTAGCTGGAATGTGAGGATATTTAATGAAACAGTGAAATCAAATGGAAATAAGGTTTCAATCATACATTGGGAGTTATATTCACCATAAAGGGTTAATTGAAAACCAAAGGAGTTAATAAAGGAATCAAGCTTTATTTATTTGGATATAAGACATGGTAATTTGGATCATTGCAATAGATATTAATTTAAGGTTACCTTAAATAAATTAAGGTAATAAATGGAGAATAGTGTAAATATCTTTATAATACGATGGTTTGTGAGTAAAGGGAATGGAAATAAATTGAAATATAGCTAATTTAATTATTTTGGTTGTTAATGGGTATAGTTAAATAAGGAGAAGTTATAGGAAATAAAACGCGCACTAATGAGATGTAATATAATTCCAAAGTTATTTATACCCACAAATAGGTTAATTACTGTATAGAAAGAGTCTAAATCAATAAAGGAATTTATTAAGATTACATTTATAATTTTATAACCTTTATGCTGATTTAAGTTCAATTAATGTATTTGATTAAATAGTGCAGTAGCTAAATTTGTGAAATCTAAATCTATGGAACAAAGGGTGTAAGATCTTTACTGATGGAAATTAACGTTACAGGTAGTGTAAATTCCTATTTTAATAAGACTATGGGTTATAGTAAAGATTTTAAATCAAGATTTAGCTACGTGAATAAAAAGAATGAAGGTAATTGAGTTATTGCAATTAAGAAAATTTAAACGTTTATTAATACGTTAAGTAAAACTTAAGTTGGGATTTAAAATATTTGTGTATATAAATTTCATGCATTTGGCTATAATGGATTTAATAATAAAAATGAAACGGTGAAATCAAATGGATATAAAGATTTCAATTATACCTTGAAATTCATATTCACCATAAAACGTTAATTGGAACCAAAGTAGTTAATATAGGAATCAAGCCTTATTTATCAATTTGGATTTATTGCAATAGTTAATTCCATAAAATAAAGTTAAAGCTAATTCAAATTTAGTTGGACCATTGTTGATATAACTTTAGAAAGCAAGATTTTATTTATAATTTGAATATTAAATCCAACAAAGGGTATTTACTACAAATAAAATAGAATTAAATGTAAAATATTACGTTATTGAATTTAAAATGGAATTTGTAAACAATTGAGTGAATTTAATAAATTTATCAAACTTATAATGTTGAATTCATTAAGATTGGAATTAATAATAGTTAAGAAAAATGAGGGGATAATAATTTGAAATCATAGCAATAGATATTAATGTAAGGTTACCTTAAATAAGTTAAGGCAAATCAATGGAAGATACCTTTATAATACGATGATTGTGTGTAAAGGAAATGGGAATAAAAGTTTATTAATAATTTGGAATTTAATGTATGGTAAAAAGTTTATTTGCAATAAAATGAGTTGGAATGGAAATCAAATCTATTTATCTAATTGGATTCAAGTTGAGAGTATAAGAGTATAAGACTTAATAATTGAGTTTTGAGAATAAAGATTTTATGTCCAAATAATAAGAAAGTGCAGATATTAACACTGCAAATTGATATATTTATAGATTTTAATTCACATCCAAGCTTGCTAAATCATTTGGAATTGATTGGATTATATAAGTAATGAAATTTGACCAATATTAGGGGTTGATAATAAGGTGTGAATGGAAATTTGATTTGTTATATTAAATGAATGGGTTTCAAATTTATTGGAAAAGGTAAATGGATATTTGGTAATAAATATAAACGGACTTCAATAGTGAATTTAGTTAATTTGAATACATAATAAATAATGATTTAATGGAAACATATACTCTGTATATATCTATAAGATTTGAGCGGAAATAATATATACTTACAAATGTGGAATTTAGAGTCTTACAACAATTATTAGGAGTAATATAATTAGTACATTCAATCAATTTGAAAACATTGCAATAGATGTAAATTAAGGGTTGTGTTAAATAAAGTAATAAATGGGAAATAACGTAAATGTCTGCATAGTATGGTGATTTGTAATTATTACGTTAATTTAAATTATCGTTCAGCGCGTTTGTTTATCAGATCCATCTACTCTAATTCTAACCTATCTATATAAACCCAAATATTAAACCCTAGCCTCCATTCTATGCTCATTTGCTGTACGTTCATTTCTTCAATTCTTTCTCTTCCTCAATGGATGCAAATTTCAGATCTAATTTCAAACCAAATCAAAAGCTAAAAATTTAAAGTCTTTGGAAAAATTCACAAAAAAATTATGTGTTATAGATTTCATCGATACGAATCTGCATCTGCTGTTCGCTTTCCAAGATGGTGACCGGATTTACCAGAAATCACGGTCAAACCTTGAATTTCGAAACCCTAAAGGTTGAATTGGGGCTTTTTGATTTCTTCATCTTTTTGCGAAATTGGAACATGGGTTTGGTGAGATTAGTCACTAGGGGTGCACAGGAAACGCTGACATGGCAAGTGGTAATAGGTAGGTTTATTTTGTTTGAATTTAATTTGATTTTGATTTTTCGAATACGTTAATACATTTAACTTCCACATACGAACTCCGTTTCACACGAAATTTCTTTTGATCGTAATTAAATTTCAGATCTGTTGGCGCTAGTTTGGACAGATTTGGAGACCGTCGAATTTTGGGTTTAAATCGGATTTAAATTCGATTTAAATTCAAAAGGTGAGTGTTTTAACCCACTCACAATTACTAGAAGCTTTTATGTTTGTTAAATAAATTTTAGAAATGAATAGAAATTTATTTATGAGTATTTGGCATGTTTATTTCATTCATATCTGTTGAATTGCATTTTATTAAATTTAACTGTTAATTTAATTGATTTATTGCGTATTAATTGACTGTTGGAAATTTTTGTTGCATATGAATTGCTAGTTAACAGTTGTATAAATTATTACTGAATAAACTGTTAGATTAATAGTTGATAAATTTAATTTGAATAAACTGCCAGTTATCACCTGTTATATATGATCATATATATAATTGTTATTGATTGATATTGATCGATGTTGTGATTGGATG
Source organism: Allium cepa (assembly GCA_030765085.1). Classification (NCBI taxonomy): domain Eukaryota; kingdom Viridiplantae; phylum Streptophyta; class Magnoliopsida; order Asparagales; family Amaryllidaceae; genus Allium; species Allium cepa. The sequence continues at coordinate 307,146,379 of CM060944.1, read as the reverse complement.
ATGGATGTGTTGTTGAATGAATGTTTTATTTGGATATCATTAAACTGCAAGTTAGTATGCATTTACATTTCATTCGGGATTGCGGTTTGAAATGATATACAACCGCAGTTTTATTTTTTTAAATTGCGGATTGAAATGATAAATATCTGTATCACTTGACCATAGGATAGAAAACTATATACAGGCACCGCGGTCTATATATAACTATTTTTAATGTGATTTCTATGGTTTGGATGGAATACGGTTTATAAAAATCTTAAATTTTATACTGAATAAATGTTTTCTTCCATATTTATATACATATGAAGTTGAAAAATTTGAAATAAAAAGGTGTATAAATCTCTTTATTAAAATGGAAGAAAATTTAGAAAATGGAGTTTGATGATTTATATCCTATGTTTAAATGTTAAGTTGGAAATTTTAAGATATGATATTTATAATTGGATTTTCCCAAAATAAATTAAAATGAATATTCTAGTATAACTTGAATTGGAAAATATATATAATTTATTACTAGAAATTGAAGTCTTATAAATTATGGATTCTATGTGAATATTCAAGGCTAATTAATAGAACATTTGATTTGAAAGAATAAAATCCAACTTTAGTTGAAATATTTATACTCAAAATGGATATACGTATATATATGAATTTATTGAAATGGTTTTGGAACTTGAAGCGATATTAAATTTTGGTTTTAACTTTAAATAAAGAAATGTATTGTAAAGCCACGAGAAATATTTCTTTTCAAAGTAACATTTAAGTTAAACCACTTATTTTATATACTGTTGAATATCCAAACCATTTAGTTTTGAAAGTAATGGTTTTAAAAACTATGGATTTCGAAGTATTATGTTGAAAGTTAATATTCAAATATTTGGTTACAAGGAATTATAAATTTTAAAAGTGGCATAATTTTTGGAAAAGATTTATATTTGGGAAATGATATCATTGATTTGGGTTTTATAAAATAATATCAAAATGAATCTTTTTGGGTTTTAAAGAAGAAATGATATCGTAATATTATGGTTTTGAAATGGATTATATTCTGGTTTTAAAGTATAAACTATTTTTAAATGACTGCGGTGTTATACTAACGATGGGTTGGCAAAGAGACCGGGATCGGATATGGACATACTCTCTGTCGATACCGAAAACCACTTTGACTAACTGTGTACGCGGTGGAGATTCCAGAATGAAGTAGGTTGGGGCGACGTTTCCTGTAAGGTAAATACGTGGACCCGACTCCCGTGAGTTGGCATAAGGTGGCTAAAACAGGAGCGATTGACGGGTTAATGAGGTCATTCCTCTGATCGGACACTCCTCTTCGATATTATACTTCGACTTTGGATTGATTCAGTGGCCACTTCTATTTTTGATTTTGGGGGAGTTTGTTCGAGGTGGGCGGTAGCTGCGGCTACGCGTTACCATCGATCCGGAAGCGTAATTGGTATATCTACCCAGGCATTGCCTAGTTGTGCCGTGTCACCTACCCTATCGCGCCTTATACGATTTTGGTTTTGTACCATACCTATGGAGTGCCCTCTGATGACGCCCAGTACGGGGGAGATTACGGTACTGTATAGACTATGGGAATATATTCTGTGTTAAGGTGGAAAATGTAAAGCCTTAACGCTATTTAAAGGTAAGTTTATTTTACAATTAGACACTATTATAATAGCGCAATATACTACATAGTAAATAGTTTAACGGATCCTTAGGAGATGTAAATCCCGAGCATCTCTTAAGTTACAGTACTCATATTTATTTCTATAAAATTTAACTTACATAAGATCTTTTAGTTCTGACTCGAGTGTTTTTGTCTTTTCAAATTCGCTCGGGTCAGTCCGAGCGTTTCAGGATTTGAAGATTTAGCTTTGGAGGACGAAGACGAAGATTTGTATTATTATTATTTATACTAGTGCACTACACCATTTAATTCCGCTGCATTGTTGTATTGGTATGTGTAACTCTGATATTTATTACACAAGAAAAATAAATTATTTTGTAAAACAGTTTCATGAACTGTATATTTTCTTATTATATTTTATCCTTCCGCTGTGAGATTCTATTTGTTTATTTCTTCTCTGTTTTTTTTTCTTATTTACCCCATAACAAATCTGCCCTTCCGTATGGTTTGAATCGGCATGTGTGTCGGTTTAAAGTGTGCGAGAAGGCCGGATGTTACAGTCCATGCGGAAGCAAAATAGGCTAAGTCCAAAAGCACCTAACCTGAAACATCTCGGTCTGACCCGAGTATAAAATACACGGGTCAGTTTAGCTAAACAAATCAGTTAGATAAACTGAACAACTATAAACCTGCAAGGTTACAAGGCATAACAAATATCTCTAAAGGAGATAACACAATCATCTAACAAAAGATGAATCATATGATAACAAGCCTCATATCATCGGCAACATATAGAAACAAAGGATAAGAATATCCCAAAGCAAGCAAAAAGGCAATAACAAATACCAATAAGGTATACAAGTTCCATAAGGTAAACGCTACTCATCATGCGGCTCAAAAAGACCAACACAGAAGGGCGATACCTAGGGAATATACATATGAATGAAACATCAGAAAATTGCTCGAGCTCAGTACTGTACAAACAAGGATCCATGAGCCCGAAGACTCTAAACCCAATATCACCCATGCGGCTCATAACGACCAACATCGGAAGCGATACTAAAGGGCAACCCAATATCACCCATGCGGCTCATAACGACCAACATCGAAAGCGATACTAAAGGGCAACAAACCCGAAGGCACAAACCCGAAGGCAACATACCCGAAGGCAACATACCCGAAGGCAACAAACCGTAGTGGTGAAGGTCGGAGACCCAGTACTGGACACAACTAACTGGCGGAATGTGTCATAACTCTCAAAAAGGAATCCGAAAAGTGGTAACGCGAGTCCCATAACCACTCGTTCGCACTAAACGGTTTACTATCCGTTAGTTAATTTCACACTCAAAGCAGTACAAAGTTCACCTCATATCATCGGTAAACCAAACCCGAAGGTTAAAACGATCAATTGAATAGGTCGGGAATTAATCGGAAGGATAAACGCACAGATTCATGGTCCGTGTTTTGCCCAACCATTTAATCACCCTTCCACTTCGCTCGAAGTGCGAAATTGTGCGTGTGTTTTAAATATAATTTGTAAATCGGAAAAAGAAACTTTTAATATGATTTAGAGAGATTATTTATGAAAACCCGTGAATGAAGTCAAAAATAAGTTATCAAAGCCAAAGATGCAATGACAACCACCATAAACCAACTTGAATCGATAAAATTTGGAAAACCAATCAAAATGAGCATAAATAGGAAAAACAGCAAAATAGGAGCAGGTCGGTAGACCGGACTACAGGGCTCGGTCGGCGCTGGCCAGATGCAGAAAATAAAAAAAAGCTCGGAGTAGTAGGTCGGTCGACCGGCTACAGGGCTCGGCCGGCCGAGCTGCAAATTTCTGTAGTTCCTGCTTTTTTTCATCGAAGTGCAAACACTTCCAAAACGCGACCGGTCGAGCAATGGGCCTGAGGAGCCTTAGCCAATAGATACCCCAGCTCCATTAGCTCTCCGATTCGCCACCAAAACATGCTCAAACATCAAAGTTAGGATCTTTAAAGAATTGAACCCAAACACTAAAAATTTGGATATTAACCAATTCAATCCAAACCAAAAGCAAGTGCATAAGAACAGGTGCTAGGAATTCATACCCAACATCAATGAAATCAAGAGAGGTAGAAGATGTGAGATAAAAATCTCACCTTTAACCAAAAACAAAGAAGAAGAAGCTCAATTTGCAAGGAGAAGACCAACAAATCTCCACTTCTACTCAACTAGCTTCAATCTAAGAATAAAATAAGTATTTTCCTAAGTTTAGGTTTAGGAATTTATGAGATTGAAGAGAGAAGGAGATAGAGAAGATGAAGAGGAAGCTTACCAATGTCTTCTCTTTGATATTGGAGAAAGAATCAAGTTTGCAAAGAAGAAACTAGGGCTTGCAATTTCTATTTCCCTTTCTCTTCCACCATTTTCAGTTTTGCATAAGTTAAAGAAATGAAATGAGGGTGAATGGAGAGGAGAGGGCTGAGTTAGGTTAATAAACTAACAAATGGCTGAACCCAAACCCAAAACCCAACTAGAAAAAGAGTCAAAATTCAACTTACTCCAAACATATCAAAGCTTATACTCAAAAAGATCGCAAACGACGTTTTGAACTCAATGGAAGTGGTTTCGAGTCCCAATTCGACCGTTTGTAGAAAGTAACATTTCGGACCAAAAATCCGACTAACGATGCTATATTTAAATAAAATATTTAAATATAAAATCGTTAAATATGCGGGTTGTTACAGATCTCCCCTCCTTGCAAAATTGCGTCCCTGCAATTCCTAGAGACGATATTTGTAACAACTACATACATACAACATTCAAAAGAAAAGGAAATAAGCTTGAGACGAAAAGATAGACTCACCGTTGCCAGGCAAAGATAGAAAACCCGGATAAAATTGCTCGATATACTCTCTGGTTTTCCAAGTACAGTCATTGGGACTAGCGGACCATTGAACTTTAACGAGCGGCACATCCTTGTTCCGAAGGTGTCGCACCTCCATGTCAAATACGCGAATAGGTTGCTGTACAATAGATAAGTCTGGTGAGACCTCAAGCTCTTGCAAATCAGGAGAAGTTATAACAAAATCCGAATCCCGAAGACACTTCCGAAGTCGAGAGACGTGAAACACGTCATGAATGCCAAATAAATGAGCTGGAAGTGAAACTCTATAAGCCACAGGGCCAATACGTTCAGTAATAGAAAATGGTCCTATAAAGCGAGGAGCCAATTTCCCAGTCATACTGAAACGCATAACCCCTTTCAAAGGAGAAACACGAATAAAAACAAGGTCACCAATCGAGAACTCAAGAGGCTTCCTACGGCTATCCGCGTAGGATTTCTGGCGGCTCTGTGCCTCTTTCATTCTCAATCGAATAAGATCAATCTTCTCAGAAGAATTACGAACAAAATCTGGACCAAGAATAAGCTTCTCCCCAGATTCCAACCAACATGAAGGAGATCGACACGGCCTTCCGTATAAAGCTTCAAAAGGAGCCATACCGATACTAGACTGAAAACTATTATTGTAGGAGAACTCTACAAGAGGTAGGTGATCTTCCCAACTACCACCGAAATCAAAAATACAAATACAGAGAAGATCTTCCAAGATACGATTCACCCGTTCAGTCTGTCCGTCAGACTGCGGATGATAAGCTGTGCTAAAATTAAGCTTTGTTCCCAAAGCTTGCTGAAGACTCTTCCAAAAATGACTCGTGAATAAAGAATCACGATCACTCACAATAGAACTAGGAACACCGTGAAGTCTCACGATTTCCTTGACATATAACTTAGCCAAATGAGAAGCAGTCCTATTAGACTTAATAGGTACAAAATGAGCAGACTTGGTGAGGCGATCAACAATAACCCAAATACTAGAATTGCCCGATCTCGAACGAGGTAGGCCGTTAATGAAATCCATAGAAATCTGATCCCATTTCCACAATGGAATCTCTAGAGGCTGAAGAAGACCCGAAGGACGCTGATGCTCGGCCTTAAAACGCTGACATGTTATGCAATTACTCACATAACTCGCCACATCACGCTTCATGCCTTCCCAATAATAAAGACGATGCATATCCGCATACATCTTACTACTACCAGGATGAATGGTATACTTAGAACGATGACAATCATCAAGAATGTCATGCCTAAGCGCAAAATCAGAAGGTACAAAAAGACGGTTCTTCTTGCGAAGACACCCATGAGAATCAATGCTGAAATACCGCAACGCCTCATCACAGGATCCAGACTCACAAAGATGAATAAGATGCAACAAATCAGGATCACGCCGTTGAGCATCGACAATACGATCCAATAAAATAGGTCGAGCTCCCAAACTAAATAATAGAATAGGAGAATCAGAAGATGAACCTCGATCACGAATTTCACAAAAAGATAGAGTCCCAAGAATATCCCATTCGGCAAGCATCATAGAAATAACAGTCGAATGTTTGCGACTAATCGCATCAGCAACACGATTACCCTTTCCAGGGTATACTGGATATCAAAGTCATAGGAAGCAAGAAAATTGAGCCAACGCTGTTGTCTCATATTGAGTTCCTTCTGAGTGAACAAATACTTCAAGGATTTATTATCGGTATAGAGAATGAAGCACTCGCCCAATGAATAGTGTCGCCAAATCTTCAAAGCGAAGACAATGGCGGCTAACTCAAGATCATGAGTGGCATAGCGAACTTCATTCGGACGCAGTTGCCTAGAAGCATAAGCAACTACCCGATCCTTCTGCATAAGAACAACACCGAGACCACTACCACAAGCATCGGTGTAGACAATAAGATCATGATTCCCCTCGGGAACCACAAGAATAGGAGCATTAGTGAGAAGTTCCTTTAAGGTCTGAAAGGAAGCTTCACACTTGTCGGACCAAATAAAACGATTGCCTTTCCGAGTAAGGTAGGTGAGAGGAAGCACCACACGGGAAAAATCCTTAATGAACCGACGGTAATAACCCGCCAATCCAAGGAAACTACAAATCTCATGCACATTCTCAGGCCTCTTCCAATTCTGGATGGCTTCGATCTTTGAGGGATCGACAGAAATGCCATCGGAAGATACAGCATGGCCTAAGAACTTAACCTTATTCTCCCAAAAATGGCACTTGGAGAATTTGGCTCTAAGCTGATGATGACAGAGAGTACTCAAGACAATTCTCAAGTGATTAGCATGCTCAGCATCAGACTTAGAATAAACAAGGATATCATCAATGAAAACAAGGACGAACTTATCGAGATATTCCTGGAATACCCGATTCATGAGATCGACGAAGAAAGCAGGAGCATTCGTCAAACCGAACAGCATAACGAGCCACTCAAAAGAACCATACCGAGTGCGGAAAGCGGTAAGAGGTATGCTATCCTCCGCGACTCGTAACTGATGAAAACCTGTGGCAAGGTCAAGCTGAGAAAAGACCTTAGCACCACTCAATAGATCGAACATATCATCGATCCTAGGCAATGGATACCTATTCCTGATGGTCAACTCGTTAAGCTTGCGATAGTCAATGCAAAGTCTAAGAGTTCCATCAGACTTCTTCACGAAGACGACCGCGGATTCCCACAGAGAAAAACTGGACTGAATCAACTGCGTGGACTCAAGCTCTAAAAGCTGCTTCTTGAGTTCCTCATTTTCCTTTGTAGACATCCTCGTGGGAGGACGACTAACTGGCTGCGCGCCTGGAATGAGATCAATGCGGAACTCAATTGCTTGCTTTGGTGGCAAACCCGAAACAGGCTCAAAAACATCAGAAAAGTCACAAGTAATAGGAATACGAGATATATCATCACCATCTAGCGAATCAAGAGAATATTAATCCATTTCGGAATTATCCACATCCCGAAGAATAAGAGATAGCTGAGTAGGCGAATCCAGATGTCGAAGATACAAAATTCTCTCCGAACAAATAATTCTGGCATCATATCTCACTAGCTAGTCCATACCCAAAATCATATCAAATCCCAGACAAGAAATAACGTGCAGATTCGCACGAAAAGAAAAGCCACATAAAACAATCTCAATATCATCACAAAGCATACTAAGGGTCGCGGATCCCCCAAAAGGATTCGCAATCCTCAAAGAAGTAACCAAACAAGAAACATCCATGGATAAATCATCAACGAGCTTCTTCGATACGAAGGAATGTGAAGCTCCCGTATCAAAAAGAACTCGAATACTATGATCATGAAATAAAATAGACCCTTCCAAAATAGATGGAGATATACCTTTGGGCTGAGAGGGACCTTCAGAAGCCTTGGCAGCATAAAGCTTGCTAGACTTGGCACCAGCCGAAACAGTAGGGCAAGCTGAAACATGATGACCTTCCTTCTTGCAATAGCGACAGAAGAGAGGCTTAGGACAAGCTCGAATAATATGGTCAGGAGAACCACAATTGAAACACTTCCGAATGAAAGGTGTTCCAACAGACTGAGGCTGAGAACTAGAACCACCAGTCTTCTTCTTCTTAGAAGGAAAAGACCTGGACTTCTGAAATGGAATCGGCCTCTTGTTGGGGTTCTTGGAAACCTCAACATCAACATCACTATCACACTCCTTCTCGACGGTCTCGAGATGAAGCGCAGAATCAACCAACTCCTCAAAAGAAAGCTTAAGTTGGAGCAACAAAGACTTCTTAAGATATTTCTTAAGACCAGAGACAAACTTCAAATTCTTCTCGTAAGAAGTGCTAATGAATTCAAGACCATACTTAGATAAAGCCTCGAATGATGCAACATACTCAGAAAAAGAAGATTTCCCTTGCTTCAACTCAAGGAAGCGACGGGTCAATAAAACTTTTTCAGATTCAGGAACGAACTTGAATTCAAATCGCTCCCGAAACTGAGTCCAAGAAAGAGTAGACTCATCAATCTCGGCTACAAGAAGATCATACCAATCAAGAGCACGTTCTTGTAACAAGCTAGAAGTTACAAGAACTCTATCATCGTCAGAAAGATCCATACGAGAGAAGATACGCTCGCACGTGCGAAACCAAGCTTGGACTTCAAGAACAGACTCGGAGCCCTTAAACGGCTTTCCTCCAAGATGAGCAAAATCACTGCACTGGCGTGCAAAGGCAGACTTGCAAGGTGGAGAAACTCGAGGAGGAACTGGAGGCTGAGTGCTCCTAAACAATTCCCAAAACTGATCAGCAGACATATAAACGCCATCCGGATGTGAACCACTGGATCGTCCAGCATCCGAACGTCGTCCCCTGCCTCTTCCAGCCATACGCTGAAAGTTAGATAAGAACAAGATTATTCACAAGGTAGATAATTCATTACGGAATACTACGGAATAATATGCATTCCTAGACGTATTCCCCAAATTCTATCTAACCTTTGATGGAAAAAGGGATAGAGAGACATAATGATTCAAAGATTTGTATCACTTGTACACTTTGATGTACCGTAATATGTGCATCTATTCTGTGTTTATCATATTTTGTTCTGAACTCAGCTCTGATACCACACTGTGACGCCCCACCTCTATACCCACGCTAGCCAAGGACACTACAGGGTAATGCCGTCAACTAACACGGAGAATAAGGCTGGTTGGGAGCGGCCATCTATAACCTTGCTCTAACTATCTATTGAATACATCGACAATAAACATACCAAGCAGGTCGACATATCCAATGAATACTTAAAACAAAACCATAGGTGGTTGAAGGATCTATCAGAACAGAATATAACAACTCAAATGTAATATACATCACAGAACAGTAGATCATTATATACACATATACAGATACATAACAGAGTTTACAAAATAATACATGTCAAGCGGTATAGCAAACCACAATATATAGACGAGTCAAAAGAATACATATATCAGAGTTACAACAAAATAGGAATACACAAAAGCTTTAACAAAAAGGAAAAAGCTGAATAGTCCATGCGGAAGCAAAATAGGCTAAGTCCAAAAGCACCTAACCTGAAACATCTCGGTCTGACCCGAGTATAAAATACACGGGTCAGTCTAGCTAAATAAATCAGTTAGATAAAATTAACAACAATAAACCTGCAAGGCTACAAGGCATAACAAATATCTCTAAAGGAGATAACACAATCATCAAACAAAAGATGAATCATATGATAACAAGCCTCATATCATCGGCAACATATAGAAACAAAGGATAAGAATATCCCAAAGCAAGCCAAAAGGCAATAACAAATACCAATAAGGTATACAAGTTCCACAAGGTAAAGGCTACTCATCATGCGGCTCAAAAAGACCAACACCGAAGGGCGATACCTAGGGAATATACATATGAATGAAACATCAGAAAATTGCTTGATCTCAGTACTGTACAAACAAGGATCCATGAGCCCGAAGAGTCCAAACCCAAATCACCCATGCGGCTCATAATGACCAACATCGGAAGCGATACTAAAGCCCAATATCACCCATGCGGCTCATAACGATCAACATCGGAAGCGATACTAAAGGGCAACAAACCTGAAGGCACAAACCCGAAGGCAACATACCCGAAGGCAACATCCCGAAGGCAACAAACCGTAGTGGTGAAGGTCGGAGACCCAGTACTGGACACCACTAACTGGCGGAATGTGTCATAACTCTCAAAAAGGAATCCGAAAAGTGGTAACGCAAGTCCCATAACCACTCGTTCGCACTGAACGGTTTACTATCCGTTAGTTAATTTCACACTCAAAGCAGTACAAATTTCACCTCATATCATCGGTAAACCAAACCCGAAGGTTAAAACGATCAATTGAATAGGTCGGGAATTAATCGGAAGGATAAACGCACAGATTCATGATCCGTGTTTTGCCCAATCATTTAATCACCCTTCCACTTCGCTCGAAGTGTGAAATTGTGCGTGTGTTTTAAATAGAATTTATAAATCGGATAAGGAAACTTTTAATACGATTTAGAGGGATTATTTATGAAAACCTGTGAATGAAGTCAAAAATAAGTTATCAAAGCCAAAGATGCAATGACAACCACCAAAAACCAACTTGAATCGATAAAATTTTGAAAACCAATCAAAATGAGCATAAATAGGCAAAACAGCAAAATAGGAGCAAGTCGGTCGACCGGACTACAGGGCTCGGTCGGCTAGCCAGATGAAGAAAATAAAAAAAAGCTCGAAGTAGTAGGTCGGTCGACCGACTACAGGGCTCGGTCGGCCGACCAGCAAATTTCTGCAGTTCCTGCTTTTTTTCATCGAAGTGCAAACACTTCCAAAACGCGACCGGTCGAGCAATGGGCCTGAGGAGCCTTAGCCAATAGATACCCCAGCTCCATTAGCTCTTCGATTCGCCACCAAAACATGCTCAAACATCAAAGTTAGGATCTTTAAAGAATTGAACCCAAACACTAAAAATTTGGATATTAACCAATTCAATCCAAGCCAAAAGCAAGTGCATAAGAACAAGTGCTAGGAATTCATACCCAACATCAATGAAATCAAGAGAAGTAGAAGATGTGAGATAATAATCTCACCTTTAACCATAAACAAAGAAGAAGAAGCTCAATTTGCAAGGAGAAGACCAACAAATCGCCACTTCTACTCAACTAGCTTCAATCTAAGAATAAAACAAGTATTTTCCTAAGTTTAGGTTTAGGAATTTCGGAGATTGAAGAGAGAAGGAGATAGAGAAGATGAAGAGGAAGCTTACCAATGTCTTCTCTTTGATATTGGAGCAAGAATCAAGTTTGCAAAGAAGAAACTAGGGCTTGCAATTTCTATCTCACTAGCCAGTCCATACCCAAAATCATATCAAATCCCAGACAAGAAATAACGTGTAGATTCGCACGAAAAGAAAAGCCACATAAAACAATCTCAATATCATCACAAAGCATACTAAGGGTCGCAGATCCCCCAACAGGATTCGCAATCCTCAAAGAAGTAACCAAACAAGAAACATCCAAGGATAAATCATCAACGAGCTTCTTCGATACGAAGGAATGTGAAGCTCCCGTATCGAAAAGAACTCGAATACTATGATCATGAAATAAAATAGACCCTTCCAAAATTGATGGAGATATACCTTTGGGCTGAGAGGGACCTTCAAAAGCCTTGGAAGCATAAAGCTTGCTAGACTTGGCACCAGCCGGAACAGTAGGGCAAGCTGAAACATGATGACCTTCCTTCTTGCAATAGCGACAGAAGAGAGGCTTAGGACAAGCTCGAATAATATGGTCAGGAGAACCACAATTGAAACACTTCCGAATGAAAGGTGTTCCAACAGACTGAGGCTGAGAACTAGAACCATCAGTCTTCTTCTTCTTAGAAGGAAAAGACTTGGACTTCTGAAATGGAATCAGCCTCTTGTTGGGGTTCTTGGAAACCTCAACATCAACATCACTATCACACTCCTTCTCGACGGTCTCGTGATGAAACGTAGAATCAACCAACTCCTCAAAAGAAAGCTTAAGCTGGAGCAACAAAGACTTCTTAAGATATTTCTTAAGACCAGAGACAAACTTCAAATTCTTCTTATAAGAAGTGCTAATGAATTCAAGACCATACTTAGATAAAGCCTCGAATGATGCAACATACTCAGAAACAGAAGATTTCCCTTGCTTCAACTCAAGGAAGCGACGGGTCAATAATTTTTTTTTCAGATTCAGGAACGAACTTGAGTTCAAATCGCTCCCAAAACTGAGTCCAAGAAAGAGTAGACTCATCAATCTCGGCTACAAGAAGCTCATACCAATCAAGAGCACGTTCTTGTAATAAGATAGAAGTTACAAGAACTCTATCATCGTCAGAAAGATCCATACGAGAGAAGATACGCTCGCACGTGCGAAACCAAGCTTGGACTTCAAGAACAGACTCGGAGCCCTTAAACGGCTTTCCTCCAAGATGAGAAAAATCACTGCACTGGCGTGCAAAGGCAGACTTGCGAGGTGAAGAAAGTCGAGGAGGAACTGGAGGCTGAGTGTTCCTAAACAATTCCAAAAACTGATCGGCAGACATATAAACGCCATCCGTATGTGAACCACTGGATCGTCCAGCATCCGAACGTCGTCCCCTGCCTCTTCCAGCCATATGCTGAAAGTTAGATAAGAACAAGGTTATTCACATGGTAGATAATTCATTACGGAATACTACGGAATAATATGCATTCCTAGATGTATTCCCCAAATTCTATCTAACCTTTGATGGTAAAAGGGATAGAGAGACACGATGATTCAAAGATTTGTATCACTTGTGTACACTTTGATGTACCGTAATATATGCATCTATTCTGTGTTTATCATATTTTGTTCTGATCTCAGCTCTGATACCACGCTGTGACGCCCCACCTCTATACCCACGCTAGCTAAGGACACTACAGGGTAATGCCGTCAACTAACACGGAGAATAAGGCTGGTCGGGAGCGGCCATCTATAGCCTTGCTCTAACTATCTATTGAATACATCGACAATAAACATACCAAGCAGGTCGACATACCCAATGAATACTTAAAACAAAACCATAGGTGGTTGAAGGATCTATCAGAACAGAATATAACAACTCAAATGTAATATACATCACAGAACAGTAGATCATTATATACACATATACAGATACATAACAGAGTTTACAAAATAATATATGTCAAGCGGTATAGCAAACCACAATATACAGACGAGTTAAAAGAATACATATATCAGAGTTACAACAAAATAGGACTACACAAAAGCTCTAACAAAAAGGAACAAGCTGAATAGTCCATGCGGAAGCAAAATAGGCTAAGTCCAAAAGCACCTAACCTGAAACATCTCGGTCTGACCCGAGTATAAAATACACGGGTCAGTTTAGCTAAACAAATCAGTTAGATAAACTGAACAACTATAAACCTGCAAGGTTACAAGGCATAACAAATATCTCTAAAGGAGATAACACAATCATCTAACAAAAGATGAATCATATGATAACAAGCCTCATATCATCGGCAACATATAGAAACAAAGGATAAGAATATCCCAAAGCAAGCAAAAAGGCAATAACAAATACCAATAAGGTATACAAGTTCCATAAGGTAAACGCTACTCATCATGCGGCTCAAAAAGACCAACACAGAAGGGCGATACCTAGGGAATATACATATGAATGAAACATCAGAAAATTGCTCGAGCTCAGTACTGTACAAACAAGGATCCATGAGCCCGAAGACTCTAAACCCAATATCACCCATGCGGCTCATAACGACCAACATCGGAAGCGATACTAAAGGGCAACCCAATATCACCCATGCGGCTCATAACGACCAACATCGGAAACGATACTAAAGGGCAACAAACCCGAAGGCACAAACCCGAAGGCAACATACCCGAAGGCAACATACCCGAATGCAACAAACCGTAGTGGTGAAGGTCGGAGACCTAGTACTGGACACCACTAACTGGCGGAATGTGTCATAACTCTCAAAAAGAAATCCGAAAAGTGGTAACGCGAGTCCCATAACCACTCATTCGCACTAAACGGTTTACTATCCGTTAGTTAATTTCACACTCAAAGCAGTACAAAGTTTACCTCATATCATCGGTAAACCAAACCCGAAGGTTAAAACGATCAATTGAATAGGTCGGGAATTAATCGGAAGGATAAACGCACAGATTCATGGTTCGTGTTTTGCCCAACCATTTAATCGCCCTTCCACTTCGCTCGAAGTGCGAAATTGTGCATGTGTTTTAAATAGAATTTATAAATCGGATAAGGAAACTTTTAATACGATTTAGAGGGATTATTTATGAAAACCCATGAATGAAGTCAAAAATAAGTTATCAAAGCCAAAGATGCAATGACAACCACCAAAAACCAACTTGAATCGATAAAATTTGGAAAAACCAATCAAAATGAGCATAAATAGGCAAAACAGCAAAATAGGAGTAGGTCGGTCGACCGGACTACAGGGCTCGGTCGGCTGGCCAGATGCGGAAAATAAAAAAAGCTCGGAGTAGCAGGTCGGTCGACCGGCTACAGGGCTCATTCGGCCGAACTGCAAATTTCTGCAGTTCCTGCTTTTTTCATCGAAGTGCAAACACTTCCAAAACGCGACCGGTCGAGCAATGGGCCTAAGGAGCCTTAGCCAATAGATACCCCAGCTCCATTAGCTCTCCAATTCACCACCAAAACATGCTCAAACATCAAAGTTTGGATCTTTAAAGAATTGAACCCAAACACTAAAAATTTGGATATTAACCAATTCAATCCAAACCAAAAGCAAGTGCATAAGAACAAGTGCTAGGAATTCATACCCAACATCAATGAAATCAAGAGAGGTAGATGATGTGAGATAAAAATCTCACCTTTAACCAAAAACAAAGAAGAAGAAGCTCAATTTGCAAGGAGAAGACCAAAAAATCTCCACTTCTACTCAACTAGCTTCAATCTAAGAATAAAACAAGTATTTTCCTAAGTTTAGGTTTAGGAATTTCTAAGATTGAAGAGAGAAGGAGATAGAGAAGATGAAGAGGAAGCTTACCAATGTCTTCTCTTTGATATTGGAGCAAGAATCAAGTTTGGAAAGAAGAAACTAGGGCTTGAAATTTCTATTTCCCTTTCTCTTCCACCATTTTCAGTTTTGCATAAGTTAAAGAAATGAAATGAGGGTGAATGGAGTGGAGAGAGCTGAGTTAGGTTAATAAACTAACAAATGGATGAACCCAAAACCCAACTAGAAAAAGAGTCAAAATTCAACTTACTCCAAACATATCAAAGCTTATACTCAAAAAGATCGCAAACGACGTTTTGAACTCAATGGAAGTGGTTTTGAGTCTCAATTCGACCGTTTACAGAAAGTAACATTTCGGACCAAAAATCCGACTAACGACGCTATATTTAAATAAAATATTTAAATATAAAATCGTTAAATATGCGGGTTGTTACAATAACCACTCATGTCAAGTTCAGATCAAACGGAAAGGCGGATAGTTAGAAAAAAGAAGAAGGTAGAAGACAAGAAAAAACTAAACAACACGGAATCTCACAGCAAAACGAATGATATATAATATATATAAACAATCTGTACAAAACTGTAATTTATATATACAGGCATCAATCAGAGTACACTAATCTATTTTAGCACAGACAGTTATAACAACACCTGTCCTCACAACAGCTGAATAATCACAACAATGTAAGAAAGAGAAATACAATCATCTATATAAATACGTATCTGAACTCCAGCTCCTCTCGCAAAACTCCAAATATCCATCTAAACTTGAAAATATGCCCGGTCTTACTCGAGCATTTAGGAAAAACCATGCCTGGGTTAGTCTGGTAAAACTAGAGTGAGAACTTAAATCACAACCATCTTAATTCGTAAAGTCAACCAAATTTTTTCAAAACAAAGGTATCTCGTAAGACCTTACTGCAAATAAACACGGACGAGTTTTTACCTTACGATAACCAAAAATGTTTTATATAAGAAAATCCAATGATATTATAATAATGTTTAGATGTCAAAGTAAAATATGCAAATAGCTAAAACGCTTTCACTTCACATTTCAACGTAGTTGGTATACAATCAAAATCGTACGGCTCGTATTGGAGAATGGGTTCCAACTAATGACTAGGCACTTGGGTACCACCTATCATAATAAACGTCTAGAAAATATACCGAGATCGAACCTATCGATCCCTGCCAACACAAGACTGGCCTACCCATTACTGGATAGTACCGAATATGTAGTCACCCCGGTTGCTTTCCAACCCTTTCAATCGTGATTTCAAGCACAATCAATCCATAAATATGTAGATGTAACTAAATACTTAACTTGTAAAAAGTTTAATAGCTATATTCAGTACCATCCATGAATTTAAAATTGCTTAAGAATTACATTCGTTTCTATCAAAGAACAAAACTTTGTTTCATAATAGTTTCCCATGATTGATAATAAACTCATTTCCAAAATTCCAAGTTTAAGTTAAGTAAGATTCCTTTTTAGAAGCATTTATATATTTATAAACTTTAATGTCTATCATATTTTAAAATCACTTGCAATTCTTTGTTAAACATTTCTTTATAACCAAACCCATTGATTATCTATCTCAAATGCCTCTCTACTTATTAGACATCACTTCAACAATTTACTTCTTCCATTTTGCCTCTTAAAGATAACTAATAAAATTTAAAAGTAATTAATAACCTTAAAATAAGCTTATTAGAATTTATTCATCAACTGTTAAACAATAATTATTCTTATATAATATTAATTTTTGAACAAATTAGCTTTGAAATAAGAATAATTTAATACTGATTAATTCTTAAACAATAATTAACCTTTGAATCAAATCATTTTAAAATAACTATAATTAATAATTAAATTACACTTCTAAACAATTTAAATAATTAAATAACATTGGAAAACAATAATTAAATACCTTTAAATAACTTTTAAGAAGTATAAATTAATTTGCTCTAAATCATTATTAAATACTCAAAATAAATTATAATCATTCTTAGAACAACTTTGGTTCAAGAATCGATTTCCAAATTTGATAGAGGCTTATCAATTCTGATGATACTTAATCAAGTCACCATCAATTTCATAACAATCCAGAAAATCCGATCCAGGTATTCATTAAATCGATTCATCACATTGCCAACATAATCGACATGCTAATAATTAGGTGTCCATACTAATGTGATAACCGAATATTGTTTATTTCTGCTAATCAATGTTCATGAACATGCTTATTTAGTAATAATGACAGGATGGTGATTTATTCTACCAACAGGAAAACAATTCAAATACAGTTAGTGGAATGATGTTTATTTCCACTATCATATGTCTTATCATCTTGTTTACTTCAATTTAATCCATTAATATTTTTATGTGGCAATTTACGTCGATGAATAGAACATATAAATTCTAAATTACTTAATTTGATTATATCACGTATTTAAAACCTGTCTATTTTAAAATACCATAAATTATCGCTTAATCAATTTTGACAACTAACTTCATGGCATCAATGTACTCAATGATGCGAAACCATCGCAAAAAGAATAGCGATAATCGGGTTTCATATGGACGAGTTGTAGCATTTTAAAATTTTCTAGTTTTATATTTGTATAAATTAAACAAATTTTTTCCTACCTTCTGCTTATGGGCCGAAGCCCAAATCCGCTTACCAAAGGAAAAAAACCTTTCCCCATCTTTTCTTTCCCCCTTCTCCTCTTTCTCTTCCAATTTCCAAACTTCCAGTCGAACCAAGAATAAACCCAAACCACCCAAACTTCGATCGGATTATGCCTTCCCTATCCACAATCGCTTGCGATGTCGAGCCAAAACCCCAAAATCATGGCAATCTGTCTCTACGTTCGATCATCCTTTCCTACCTCTTCCATCCAAATTCAAGACCAGGCAATGTAGACCAAAAACATGCATGCACCAGTGCACACATGCACGTATATGAACTGCCAAGGCCACTATTCCACCCTCCAAACCTACTCGCATGCTCGCCCTCCCACACTCGACCGTCTTCAACCCAAGGTTTTTCCGCCGACCATCTTTGGCCAAGTTCGAACCATTTCCGAGCCCAGTTTTCAAACAACACCCCAAATTTGACCTCATCCCACCTCCTTGTATTTCACCTAACTCAGCCACCTTCGCCATTAGGTAGCTCATCACCTCTAACACCTCCAATAGAAAACCGCAATCCCCTCATCGTCTCCTTTCGCCTCAGTTTAGCCGTGTTCGTCACCCTCTTCCACACTTCCTTAAACACTAAAATCACCTCGCCTCTTCAAACCAAGACTTATTTCGAAAATTCACCATGGTGAAACCCTAGAACATGTCGCCATGCTTCTCCTTGGCCAAACCACACCACCTGTCGTCCACCACGTCGCCTCGATTTAATTTTTAAATAAATTTTGACCATCTCTCAGTTTCTCACGATATAAGCCACTAAAAACTACGATTTCTTCACTACAAATCATATTTTCATATGACAATCATGATCAAATACTTTAACCAATGTTTTAAGGATGTTGAAAATTGACGAGAACTGGGTTGCTTGCTGTGTTTCCACAATTTAACATAATAAAACGAACAAGCTACAAACTATTTTTAGTGTGTTCTATACCTAATTACAAATAATTTATTAATTTACGTCATCTACAAATTCGAATTGGAATGAGAGATAAAACTAAAGCGTATATAGGTTTTAACTCTGTTTAACATGACAGAATACTACTAAAATATTTCCAGGCATTCGAATTAAAGTTCTCACCTTGATCATGCTTTGATTTCTTTAAAGCTTCTAGTTGAATCCAAATTATAACTTGAACTCTTGAAAATTTTGCCTTGCTTTGGGATTTTAGGAGGAATAGAAATGTTTTTTTTATTGTGTTTGACCATGTACTTATTTACAGGGTTTATAAAACCTGAAATTTTCATCCACACACACACGCACATGTAGGTGTGAATGTGATGATGCATATGTACAAATTATGAAGCTCAAAAAAGATTTTTAATCTTTACTGGTATGAAGTTTTTGCTGCTGATTTGATAGACACACACATATATATATCAGCCTACTAATTTTGACTTGCAAGTATGATATCTTTTTTCTTCTTCTTGTATTTTGACTAGTGACCAGGCAAGTATATGTTTTGTAACTTGCAATGCTTTTGACCAGTAAGTTCTTATGTCAACTTACTCCTCATATACTTTATATATATATATATATGTATGTATGTATATATATATATATAATGAGAGAGAGACACACACATGCTTCTTTTCACTTAACATTTCCAAATGGACATGCTTTTTATACAAGGCATAACTTCAAGAAATGAAAGTTGCTATCCTATTTTAATTTTATAAAATTAACACTCTTGTTTAAAACATATTTTTTCTAAAAGATTTTCTTTCCAAATGGTTAAATGTTTGTATTTGAAATTTTTCTCATTTCGATCATATATTGTTTTCGTATATTTTTTTTATTTAGTTCACAAATAACATATATTTCTTTTGCACTTACATGTATATAACCAAAATGAATGTTTTTTATGAACAACATAAGTAAAATTCAAGTTTATAATATCAAATTCCCATTTATAACAAAAGCTAGGAATTTGCAGACTCCAGTTTTGATTTGAACAAATTTTTTATTATTAACTTGAATTTAATTCACATATAAATTTGTTGTTGTGAATATATATATATATATATAAGAAATTCCAATTTAGATCAATTTTCTATTTTATAAATAAAACTTGGAAAAATTCAAAAAACTTCTCTTGATTTAAAACTATTTATTATTACAAATTACCATTTAATAAGAATTTTGTTGATTAAAAAACCATATTACTGAATATTAAAAATAAATATCCATAAATCAAGACGATAAAAATCTCGGGTCATTACATTCCTCCTCCTTAAAAATTTTTGTCCCCGAAATTGTCGTAACCAGTCTAGTAAACATACTAACATATGTTTTAGAATTTATTAACGAATTAATAACCAACCATATCACAAAAGTTCAGTCATATATATATATATATATATATATATATATATATATATATATATATATATATATATATCCAAACTGCCAGTCATACATGAGTATCAGTGAAGATACTACAACAACTATAGTCACAATATACATATACCAATATTAAGAGATATCCATAACTCCTAACCAGTTATACTCACATCAACCACATATATATTCATAAAAAGAATCTACCAAGATACTTCATCAAACTACGATCTAGTCATGCAAACATACATGACGTCTAGGGACTACTAACATGTCAAAATAGGGTGTACATATCTAAGAGAACTACTCAAAAGCCAACTAACTTCTCAAGAATGGGCTCTTCCCATCGGAGTCCTTTATCTCAGGTTTCTTTATTTCCTTAGTCCCAGCATCACTGTTGGAAATCCATATAATTTCTGGGCTTGTTTTCCTAGGTATCAACATCTCTGCACTATGCCATAAGTCATTTCTAAGAAGGATATCCAAATCTATACACAGTTCGATAGCATCATTGTCCTCCGATGCGGGCTCCACTTCTACCTCAATTTCCTCTTCTTCCTCAAATTCCACCTCATTTTCTGCCACTGATTCTTCCTCCTCCTCTGCCTTGAACTCCTCCTCTTCAGCAACCTCAAACCCTGCCTCATATAATGATGGCTGCTCGATAGGCCCAATTATCTCTCTAGCCACGTTTTTGTTGAAATACTACCTAATCCTTATCCATCTTCCTCTAACAACAATCTGAGTCCTCTAAAATAAATTAACAAAACTTAATGAGATTCTAAGGTTTACAGGAGTTCATATGTGCTAAATAATATATGTACTTTAAATAAATCCTCTTTTCAATTACTACCATTCTAAATAAATCACTTTAAGTAATACCAAAATCATTTTCCTTGAGAAAAATTTGTTTGAAACAATTTCCCAAAATCACTAGAGTTCTGAATTCTCAAATATATCCCTTTTTCTAAATAAAATTATCATAAAATTAGCTTTATATGTATAAAATCTTCCTAAAATATTTATTTGAAAATATTTCAAAATTTATTTAGTAAACATACTTTACTCAAAAATCAATTTTCCAAAGCTTCTATCTACCAAACTCAGGTTTCTAAAGGAAGATTCAAATCAAATGGACAGGCAATGGAAGATATTCAGAACTAGATGGTTATGACCAATTAAATCCTATATGATAATGATAGAATAATATCACCACTTATCAAACAACACCTCAAATTGCTCTATATTTTGAAAATCATTTCCTTTTATATAAAATACATCCTAGGTAAAATCATTTTATTTACCCATTTAAAATAATATTGTGTCGGTTGGCCTGGTTTAAGTGTTTAGAGATCCCTATCAATCTACTCATATTGACCAAAATCCATATGCCACTCAACCTATCAATTTACACAATATAAAACATTTTACATCACCAACAAGTACGCACTCTCATATATATACACTCAAACTCATTCTACGGTATCGCTTACCCTATCTTTAATGAGTAAGCCCACCAAAGCCTTGGTATTTTCTCAGCCTAAGCTCTGATACCACGATGTAATGGCCCATTATTTCATACAGTTTAAACTGACCATAACCACACATGTCCAGCCCAGATTGAACGGAAAGGCGGATAGTTAGCTAAAAAGGATAGAAGACAAGAAGAAATTAAACAACACAGAATCTCACAAAAGAATGAATAATATATAATATATAAACAATCTTTACACAAAACAAAACTATAATTTTTATATCAAAACATCAATCACAATACACTAATCTTTCTCAGCCCGGACAGTTGTAACAACACCTGTCCTCACAACTGCTGAATAATCCTAGCAATGTAAGCAACAAAAATATAATCATCTACGTGAATACGTCTTTGAACTCCAGCTCCTCTCCTGAAACTCCAAATATCCATATAAACCTTAAAATATGCTCGGTCAGACCTGAGCATTTAGGGAAAACCACGCCTGAGTCAGTCTGGTAAAACCAGTGTGAGAACTTAAATCAAAATCAATTGGATTCTTAAAGTTAACCAAATTTTTTCAAAACAAAGGTATCTCGTAGACCTTATCGTGAAATAAACACGGACGTGTTTTTAACTTACGATCACCAAAAACCTTTTATATCAGAAAATCCATTTATATTATAATAATGTCTAGACGTCAAAGTAAAATATGTAAATAGCTGAAATGCTTGCATCTCACATTTCAACATAGTTAGTATACAATCAAACAGTACGACTCGTATTGGAGAATGTATTCCAACTAATGAATAGGCATTGGGATACTACCTATCATAGTACACGTCTAGAAAATGTACCGAGATCGAATCTATCGATCCCTGCCAACACAAGACCGGCCTACCCTTAGTGGATAGTACCGAATATGTAATCACCCTGGTTGCTTTGCAACCGTTTCAATCGCAATTTCATGCACAATTAATCCATAAATATGTAATGTATCTAGAAGGGAGATAAAGTACCCTAATGGGAGCGACCCACTTATCCTTTCTGCATCTCCCCTGCCATTCAGTCATTCCTGGTTGATGAGGCTAGAGACTTCGATTTACCTTTCAAGAAAATCGTACTTAGAATGCCCATTGTCCTTCAATGACAATGCGTCGATAGCATTCATCCATACCAGTTGTTCTAGGTCTAAACAAACCGACTCTCCAATTCGATGCGCTTCACAAAATCTTCACTTCGAAACACATTCGTTGGATCGAAGTGGTTTTCGAATAACATATCTGATCCCGGTATCTTCGGAACAAAGTTCGATATTTTCGTTAAACTCAACCTCGGTTCTTTAGGAAATAAACAGACGAAAATAAGATCGGATGTCACCCCCTAACCGTTGGTGTACATATTTCTTTATCATCATCCTAGATGTTTTACAAGTTTATATGTACAGTATAGCACCTTCAACGGTAACCTTACCATATAATTCTCGCATTTCCTTTAGATATTTCTAAAGTTATGTTTTGGTCCAGGTTTGATAATCCGTCATACAAATAAACATACTTCACAACACAATATTTTCCACTGGAAATCACTAAGCCTCAATTATTTAGATTTGAAATCACTTTACAAACTTAATTCATCAAAATGAATAAAATTGCCCAATGTTCTTTTCAAAATACTTAACTTGTAAAACAAGTTTAATAGCTATATCAATACCATCCATGAATTTAAAATTGCTTAAGAATTACATTCGTTTCTATCGAAGAACAACTCTTTGTTTCATAATAACTTCCCATGACTGATCATAAACTCATTTCTAAAAATCCAAGTTTACCTTAAGTAGGATTTCCTTTCAGAAGCATTTATATGATTTATAAACTTCTATTTCTATCGTATTTCAAAGTCACTTGAAGTTCTTTGTTAACCATTTCTTTATAATCAAACCTATTGATTATCTATCTCAAATGCATCTCCACTTATTAGACATCATTTGAACAATTTACTTCTTCTATTTAGCCTCTTAAAGATAATTAATAAAATTTAAAAATAATTAATAACCTTAAAATAAGCTTATTAGAATTTATTCATCAACTGTTAAACAGTAATTATTCTTAAAAACAATATTAATTTTTGAACAAATTACCTTTGAAATAATAATATTTAATGCTGATTAATTCTTAAATAATAATTAACCTTTAAACCAAATCATTTTAAAATAACTTTAATTAATAATTAAATTATACATTTAAACAATTTAAATAATTAAATAACTTTGGAAAACGATAATTAAATACCGTTAAATAACTTTTAAGAATTATAAAGTCATTAACTTTAAATCATTATTAAGTACTCAAATAAATAATAATCATTCTTATAACAGCTTTGGTTCAAGAATCGATTTCCAAATTTGAAAGAGGCTTATCAATTATAATGGTACTTAATCAAGTCACCATCAATTTCATAACAATTCAGAATAACAGATTTAGACATTCCTAAAATCAATTCATCACATTGCCAATATAATCAATAGGATAATAATTAGGTGTCCATACAAATGTGATAACAGAACAGGGTTTATTTTGCTAATTAATGTCTAAGAACATGCTTATTTAGTAATAGCGGCAGGACAATGATTTATTCTGCCAACAGGGAATCAATTCAAATACAGTTAGCAGAAGGATGTTTATTTCTACTGTTAGATGTCTTATCCTCTTATTTACTTCTATATAATTCATTAATATTTTTTCTGGCAATCTACGCTGATGAATAGAACATATCTAAATGACTTAATTTGATTAAATCACGTACTTAAAACCTATCCATTTTAAAATACCATAAATTATCGCTTAGTCAAATCTGACAACAAACTTCATGGCATCAAAGTGCTCGATGATACTAACCCACTGCAAGAAGAATCACGATAATCGGATTTGGTATAGATGAGTTATAGCATTTCAAAATTTTCTAGTTTTATATTTATATAAATTAAACAATTTTTTTTCCTATCTCCTACTTATGGGTCGAAGCCCAAATCCAATTACCACTTACCAAAGAAAAAAACCCGTTTCCCTTTTTTCTTTCCCCCTTCTCTTGCTCTTCCAATTTCCAAACTTCCAGCCGAACCAAGAAAAAACTCAAACCACCCAAACTTTGATCGGCCAATGCGTTCTCTATCCACAATCGCTTGCGACTTCGAGCCAAAACCCCAAAATCATGACAATCTATCTCCAAGTTCGTTCATCCTTTCCCATCTCTTCCATCCAAATTCAAGTCCAGGCAATGGAGACCAAAAACGTGCATGCATCAGTGCACACGTGCACGTATACGAACTGCCAGGGCCACCATTCCACCCACCGAACCCACTCGCATGCTCGCCCTCCCGCACTCGACCGTCTCCGACCTAAGGTTTCGCTGCCGACCATCTCTGGCCAAGTTCTAACTGTTACCAAGCCCAGATTTCAACTAATACCACAAATTTGACCTCGTTCCTCCTCTTCATACTTCACCTAACTCAGCCACCTTCGCCATTAGGTAGCTCAACACCTCCACCACCTCTAATCAAAAATCACAGCCCCCTCATCGTCGCCTTTCACGTAGTTTAGCCACATTCTCACCTTTTTCCACACTTCCGTAAACCCTAAAACCACCTCGCCTCCTCAAACAAAGACTTATTTTGAAAATTCGCCACGGTGAAACCCTAGACCATGTCATCACGCTTCTCCTTCGCCAAACCGCACCACCTATCGTCCACCACGTCGTCAGAATTTAATTTTAAATAAATTTTGATCATCTCTCGATTTCTCACGATATAACCAACTTAAAACTACGATTTCTTTGCTAAAAATCATATTTTCATATGACAATCATGATCAAATACATGAATCAATGTTTCAAGGATGTTGAAAATTAACGAAACCTAGGTTGCTTACTGTATTTTCACAATTTCACACAATATATAAAACGAACAAGCTACAAACTATTTTTAATGTGTTCTAAACCAAATAACAAATAATTCATTAGTTTACATCATCTACAAATTTGAATTGGAATGAGAGATATTAATTTTTAGAACTAAAGTGTATATAGGTTTTAACTCTGATTAACATGATAGAGGGCTATTAAATCATTTCCAGGCATTCAAATTTGTAGTTCTCACCTTAATCA
Source organism: Allium cepa (assembly GCA_030765085.1). Taxonomy (NCBI): domain Eukaryota; kingdom Viridiplantae; phylum Streptophyta; class Magnoliopsida; order Asparagales; family Amaryllidaceae; genus Allium; species Allium cepa. The sequence continues at coordinate 307,120,659 of CM060944.1, read as the reverse complement.
TGCTTTGATTTCTTCAAAGCTTCTAATTGAATCCAAACTATAACTTGAAATCTGGAAAATCTTGCCTTGCTTTGGGATTTTAGGAGGAACAGAAATGTTTTTTTGTGTCTGACAGTGTTCTTGTTTACAGGGTTTATAAAACCTGAAAGTTTCATCCACACACATATATATAGCTATGAATGTAATGATGCATATGTACAAATTTTGAAACTAGAAATATATTTTTAATATTTACTGATATGAAGTTTTTGCTGCTGAGTTGATATATATCAGCATACTAATTTTGACCTGCAAGTATGATATCTTTTTTTTTCTTCTTTCATTTTGACTAGTGACCAGGTAAGCATATGTTTTGTTTTTCTTTTGTAACTTGTAATGCTTTTGACCAGTAAGTTCTAATGTCAACTTACTCCTCATTTATTGTTATATATATATATAAATATATATATATGCTTCTTTTCACTTAACATTTCCAAATGGACATGCATTTTATACAAGGCATAGCATTTTATAGGTTTATGCATAACTTCAAAGAAATGAAAGTTGCTATCCTATTTTAATTGTATAAAAATAACACTCATGTTTAAAACATATTTTTTCCAAAAGATTTTCTTTCCAAAATGGTTAAATGTTTGTATTTGAAAATTTTATCATTTCAATCATATATAGATTTCATATATATATATATATATATATATATATATATATATATATTATTTTTTATTTAGTTCACAAATAACATGTATTTCTTATGAACTTACATGTATAATAACCGAAATGAATGATTTTTATAAACAATATAAGTAAAATTAAAGTTTATAATATCAAATTCCTATTTATAACAAAAGCTTAGAATTTGTAGACTCCGGTTTTGATTTAATTAATTTTTTTATTATGAATTTGAATTTAATTCACATATAAATTTGTTGTTGTGAATATATATAAGAAATTCCAATTTAGATCAATTTTCTATTTTATAAATAAAACTTGGAAAAATTCAAAAATCTTATCTTGATTTAAAACTATTTATTACTACAAATTGCTATTTACTATGAATTTTATTGAATAAAGGACTATATTATTGAATATTAAAATTAAATATCCATAAATCAAGACGATAAAAATCCTGGGTCGTTACACCGCAGCAGAAGAAATGGACGAATTTAAAAAAATAAATCATTTTGGACCTTTATTGGGCCTACGAAGTCCGATTCATTTAAAAAAATTCTGAATTTCTTTTGAATAAAATTATTATTTTATTTAAATTTATAATATAATTTTATATTATGTAATTAATATTATGTTATATATACACGTGTATCATATACATATACATGTGTATGTGCATATGTAACATAACAATCCGTGTAATTCCCTTATATAAGTATTAAGATGTATACCACAACGGATATGTTTGCCATCTAGTATATAAATATATCATGCAAATGCATGCTTAAGTGTTCAAATTCATCTACGTAAAGTATTGCAACTATATATATATATATATATACCTATATTATTTTGAATAATTTTAAATATATACAAAGGGGATCTATAAAATATGAAGTTACACGTATATATATGAATGTAAATAGAGGCATAACCATTTTAAATAAAAGATTAAAAATCCTTTTTTATTATAAAATTCGAATATAAATTTTAATTAATTTTTTTATATATGTATAGACTTACAAACGATTTTCTAACATATCATATTTATATATATGTGTGTGTGTGTTAATATATAAATGATATATACAATATATATACACTTCTATCAATGCTCATGGCAAAATCAATTTATTAATGTTTATTAGAATCGAATAGTGTCCGAAATTTAGAAAATAAAAATAGAAATTATTTTCGAACAAAAATTTTTATATTAATATTTTCATAAAATTCTATACAATATTTTAACATGTAACGACCCGTAAATTTAATTGGCTTTAATAATGTAATTAACTGGAATTTTGTGAAATTTTCAATAATAAAAATTTGGAAATGAAAATTTAATATTTGGAACATGTTTAATTAAACTTAGAAAATGGTAAATTTTCATCACATAATATGGAATTTTATTTCATTGTGTAATTTTATTTAAATTCAACTCAGTTAAAAATTAATGATAATAAAATGTTTTCCAAACCTGAATATTTTTACACAATAAATTTGTAAATCATCTTCTGAGAGACATGTCATATTTCGTTTCTTCAAATTTGGACTGCTATTGCTCCGTTTATCTTATTTCTAGCAAATTATTGGCATTTTTCAGTACTGATTATCGACTTTTGATAGGATGTTTGTACCAATAATATCTGTATATCATTTTGATCATCTTATCGTGTTGATCTCTATAGTATATTCAATTCTGTGTTTTGAAGTTCGGTATGAGACGAAATCTGTAAAACGACGGACAGTGTCGGTACGAGTTTCGTGCTTTTTGGTTCTTGTGACTTTTCAATATCCACCGTATAATCAGATAGTCACCAGCCTTTTATTGTTCCAACGTCATCATTTTATACTAGTTTTGTCCATTCATTTTCTGGTCGCTCGTGTTGTTTGCTCTTCCCTGGCTTTGGTATCAGTGATACATAAATAAGCGTATTAATAAATATTTTGGCTCTGTCACTTTATATTTTTCTGAAACCTCATTTCACTCTCCTCCCGCCACCGTTCCCTTCCCCTCCCTCATTTTCTCATCGCCGACCACAATAACCACCACGCGCAACCGATCTTCCTGAAGCCAGGCCGAACATCTTGCCTCCCATCATCATGCTCAACGGCACCCGCCTCCGCTGCATGTAGCCGCACAGCAGCAACTCCTCCCTTAGCCTCCTTCATTTATGGTATATGTATCATCCTAATATATTCTGTATGTATAAAATTAAGCCTAAGATAATGTTTGTATATATATATATATATATTTAGTTTTTTCTTATGTTGTTATATATATAGGTTCTGTTGTATGCATATATATACATAGTGTTATGGCTTTAAGAGTTGTTTGGCGGCATAGTTAATACAGTATATACATTAGTTATAATCGAAATTTATTGATATAAGTTCGTAACAGTATAGTATAGGCACATATGTCTTTAGATATATAAAGTTTGTATATAGGTATATATATGTTACAACGTTTGATTAGATGAGTTTACAGTGTATATATAGTTTTCCGAGACTTTGTTATCTTTGAGAGAGAGAAAAAAAGATATAATAATAATAGCATATATATGATATAGTACATCAGTTTCAAGGGCTGGTTCCTTGTGGATGCATATATATATATATATATATATATACATATAGATATATTTCGTGTAGAATCTATATACTAAATTTTAAAGTTTAAACGTGATATTTATTGATGTCGGACTTTAAAGTGTACGTATAAATGTATACATATATAGTTTTCCTAGGTATAAGAGCTATTTGTAGTTTACACTGATGATTTATGTGAGTTTACATAGCAGTATGTGTTTGTTTATGTATTAAATTAGAGTCTGTTTATATAGTGTATTAGTGCATATACATAGTAGTACATACATGTTTGTTATAATAGATTTGAAGCATAATTATATTTATGTTTAAGTTTTATATATGTGGTTGTTTAAATTTCTGTAATAATATATATATACACACACACACACACACATATATATATATAGTGTGGTTATGTAGATATTTAATATGTGTCAATATATATATATATATTGTTTGTACGCCGTATATATTTGTGTGTACCAGTTCTATATAATCTATATGATGAAATTTAAGATTTTCTGAGATAAAGGTTTATACGCATGGGATTGTAAAGTTGTAATAGTATTAAATATTTATCTGTGTTACAGTTTATATCTTTAGTATAATAAATTATAATAGCCGTGTATAAAAGTTTGTATATATATGTATATGGATTTTATTTTAATATGTGGGATTTATTATAAAAGGCGATAGTTTATATTTATTGAAATAAAGCGAATTTTTTTTAAATACAATATATATAATATTATAATAGTGTATATATATTCGGTTTATATCAAAACCGATTATCTTGTTCTCATCGATTCTTATCTATCAGCTTTGTCGTCAATTTGTGCCAATCTAGCTTTACATTGTGATTTGTGCTTGCATTTCGTAACTCAACTTCATTTTCTATCCTCTCTAGCCTCGAAAGGTGAGCAATCACTCACGATTAACGTTCTTATATTTATTAAATTTGATTTCAAATGAAATGACAATTGAAATATGCTCTTGTTAGTTATTTACATTGCTATATATATGCTGTTATCTATATCAGTTCACCTGTAACATCTGACACAATTATCTGCTATTTATACTGATGATATATGCTTATTATATTATTATCATATCGGGTATCACTCTGTAAGTTCCCGGTTAGTATAGGATTCACTATGGGTTGAAATGATACATACCCAAACGATCCATAGAATAGGAGAAAATCGTTATGGGTTGAAACGATAAACCCAAGTGATTTTCATTTGAATTAAAATTGGGATTGCGGGTTGAAATGATATATACCCGTATATATTTGAATTATGAATTGTAATGATAAATATCCATATCACTTGACCATAAGATAGAAAATTATATACAGACACTGCTGGTTTATATTTAAATATTTTGAAAATGGTTTCTATGGTTTTTGAAAACTAGTATATGGTTTAATAAATATTGAATTTTGATATTATATAAATATTATTTTATACACAGTTAAATTCTTAAATTCAAGCTATGTATAAATTTGTTTAATATAAAATAAGTTTAATAACAAAGTTTTGATTTTTATTAAAATATAATATGGTTTAGTATATATTTAAATTATATTGTATTTATATAGTTTATAATGATTTAATAAATTAATGTTGAGAAGATAAATTTGAAATTGGTTTGAAAATAAATTTATTTAAGAATTATTCTCAAATATGTTTGATTTGAAATTTACTAAATTTAAGATTTTAAAGGTTATGATTTTATAATTTGATATTGTTTAAGGTGAGTTAAATGAATACATCATGTTTAAATAAATTGAAGTAATATTAAGTTATTTGAAGTTTAAAAGTTTTATTTAAATGATATTGGATTTATTAAATAAATATTTCAAAACTAAATAATAGTAAATTGAATTTGATATGTATGGAATTATCAAAAATATAGTTTTGAAATTATGGAATAGTTAAAGCTTTGAAAGATGGAAATTGAATGGCTTATTTGAGGTTCAAATCTGTATTTGAAATTGATATAAATTGAAATGGATTATTGAAAACTGAATTGAGTTGAAATTTATGAATTGAGATTTGATTTAAATTGAAATTTTGTATTCGAGTTGATTTGAATCAATTTGTGATGTTTGAGGAAATTATTTTTATTTATAAAGTAATTTAAATTTGGACTATTTTATATTTTACTTTATAAATTATTTTAATATAAACTATTTATTTTATATACTATTTTAATATCTAAACCGGTTAAGTGGGAAGTATTATGATTTCTAAGTCTTGATCTCTATGGTGTTATGGTTTCAAAATGTTATGTTTTTCTAAAGTATTATAATTTCAAGTATTTGGTTTCGGAAGTGTTATAACTTCGAAAATGCTATGATTTTTGGAAATGGATATATTTGAAATGGAAATGATATCTTATTTGGTTTTGAAATGGAAATAATGTCGTATTGATATGGTTTTTGAAATGGCAATGATATTCTGGTTTTGAAGTATATACTATTTTGAAATGACCACGGTGGTATAATATCGTTTGGTTGTTAAAGAAACCAGGATCGAAAGTTGTCATACTCTCTGCCAACTCTGAAAACCACTTTAACAACCATGTATGCGGTGGAGATTCCTGAATGAAGTAGGATGGTGACGACGTTCTATTGAGGTATATAAGTGGACCCGACTCCTGTGAATTGGCATAAGGTGGCTAAAACAGGAGCGACTCCGAGCCAATGAGGTAGCGCCTCTTATCGAACACACTTCTTTGATACCATTCTATTACTTTGTAATTGATTGGGTGCACCTTTGATTTTGGGAGTGTGGCTCGAGGTGGGCGGTAGCTGCGGCTATGCGTTACTCCAGTCTGGATGCGTAATTGGTATATCTACCCTGGCATCGCCTAGTTGTGCCGTGTCACCTACGCTGGCGTGCTTTACTACGATTTTATTTTGTACCATACCTACGGAGTGCCCTCTAACGACGCCCAGTATGGGGAGATTTTGGTACTGTATGGACTATGGGAATATATGAAATGTGCTAAGGTGGAAAATGTAAAGCCTTAATGCTATTTTTAAAAATATATTATACTTTACTATAGACATTATTATAATAGCGTATATTGCTACATAGTGATAGTTTAACGGATCCTTAGAGGATGGTTATCTCAAACATCCTTCGAGTTACTTGTATTTCAATTGTTATTTCACTTGAGTTGGATTTATTGATATAAGAATGTTAATCCTAAGTCGAGTGTTTTTTGTTTTGCTTTACGCTCTGGTCAGACTAAGTGATACAGCTTATGAGACTCAACTTTGGAGTTGGAGCTTCGCTTGGAGATCCAGCTATTTATCCAGCTTTCAGATATTCAGTTGATTCTAGTGATGTATTCTGATCTTATATTTGACTATTGTACTCGAGATTTCTGTTGTATCTTATTTGACTCTTTTATATATATAGTAGCTTCATGAACTATTATTCTCTTGTTTCCACTGCATTATTGTTATATTACTCTGTGCCTGTGATTCTGTGATTATTTTATTTACTGTATATGCTGAGTTTTGCCAAATATATATTAAAAACTTGATATTTTGAGCAATTCAATTCCGGCATGTTTGGATGCGAATGGTTGAAAATATCAGGACGTTACATAACATTTAAATACACACACACACATATATATGTATGTGTGTATATATATCTGTGTGTTTGTGTGTTATTATTTAAAATCAATTTTAAACTTAATTATTAATTTCCATACATATATATACGAATATATTTAATTTATAAAAAAAAATTGCTGAAAACTTATTAGGTATAGAATTATTTTTGTTTAACATATATTTATTGATGTTTTGGATTTATTAAATTTGTTTAATTTAATCAATACACACACACACATATATATACATACACACACACGTACACACGCGCACACACACACACACATATGTATGTGTGTATGTATACATATATGTGTATATGTATATGTGTGTATATGTATGCATGTATGCATATGTGTGTATGTGTATATATATGTATGTATATTGCTGGAACTGGGCTAGCCAATGGTGAAAGTTATGAATGAATTTAAAAAAATTAACCCTACTGGATTTTTATTGGACCTATGAAGTCTAATTTATTTATAACATTTCAAAATTTAATTTAAATAAAATATTTATTTCATTTAAAATTATAATTAATGGATTGAATTTAATTTAATTTATTTTAAATTAAGTATAATTGTACTCATATGTATCATTTACATATATGTATGTATGTGCATGTGTAACATAATAATTTGTGCATGATGAAATATTAATTATATTACTTTTATTTTGATTTAAATAATACTAAAAATAGTAAATATTTACTAAATATTATTTTTCTGTTATCTAAAATAATATTAACGTAAATTTTCATTCATAAAATAAAAGACCTATTTTAACATGATATGATGACACAATGAATTATGTAACATGACTTACTAACATCAATATAATTAATTAATAAATTTGTATAAATTAAAATAAATTATTTCGACTGTGTATACAATAGATCTAAATAAAAATTATTATTTTTGTTATACATACATACAGACAACTGGTAGAAACTGTTATTTTGAAGTTTTGATAGTGAGAAGTACATAAGAACGTGTTATGTATATTATCAACATTTATAGGAAATGATATCAACTATACAAGAGATCTACATGATGATGACAAAGACGCTGGTAACAAAAGATTATAATATCTGTCATAGAGTCTTTAGTCTACATTATATACATGTTAAAATCTCTTCAAAGTGATTTACACACATATACACATAATATATTTATTTTTAAAATGTTGAAAAAATATAGCACATATCAATCGACTGTTAAGTGCAATTCAGGTGACTGATATACAGTTGTATAATATTTTTAAACATGGTTCTGTCAACTAACTTGGCATACTTAGTCGACTGAATCCAAGGGTCTTTGCACTTTTTTCTTGCAGGATAAAAGTCCCTGTAATTCTGTCAACTAAATCCCATAGTTCAATCGACTGAATAATTATCATTTTAAAACTATTATCTAAATAATTATGATAATTATTAAATAATTTAATCTCAATTTAAAATCATTAATTAATTTTAAATGCAATGACATTACTGATGATGTCATAAATATATTTAATTTCCCAAAAAATAAGATAATTAATTTTATTTCATATTCTCGTTCAATTATAAAAATAAGTATATGTATCCAGTCTTATTCATGACTTTGGATAATTATAGAGCCTTTTATTGATAAAATGATTTTTTTGCTATTTTGTCGATTTAAACCCTGAGGAAGATTTTTTTTCGTAAATATCTATTCAAAATACTATTTATTGTTCCAATCATCATATTTTATTTAAAAAAAATATTATATTGAATATTTTAAAAATAACTCAAACTTATCAAAGTGATAACTTTGCCGGTCGTTGCACTTATGTTATTTTAAATATTTTCAAACAACATAACATATATCACATATATAATACATGTATATATTTATTGACTAATCAGTTCAATTAATTAATATATATTTTTAATATTATTAATGAATTTAAAATTTAAAATTAATTTTTAAACATTTTGAAATTTTTTATTATATTATAACTTTTATAACACATATATATATATACATACAAATACCTTATTTTAAATTTAACTTTTAAATTTATAATCTTATGCTTTAAATTTTCAAAAAATTTAGAAAATTAGTCCAAAACCTTATTCATATCGGGCCTTTTCTATTACGGACAGCCTTTGGGCTCACACATCTATTTCGGCCAGGCCGGTAGCCAGGCAGGGCATAGTAATTTATTATCCAAACTTAATCCCTCAACACTACCTTTCTAGACACCTTACTATCTGGATCACGAGTTTTATTAGTTACCTCTAAAATGACTAATTTAAATTGCATGTGCTATTGGGCTACGATACTATTGTGGAGCTAGGCCAAACCATAGCGGAAGAAATGAGCCAATTTAAAAAAACCTTGTTCTGGATCTTTACTGGGCCTATAAAGTCTAATTCATTTAGAACATTTCTAAATTTCTTTTAAATAAAATAATTAATTTATTTAAATTTATAATATAGTTTTATATTATACGATTAATATAGTGTTATACATATACGTGTATCATATACACATATATGTATGCACGTGTAATATCGCAACCCATATAAGGTTTGATATCCCCGTGTATAAGTATTGGGATTTGCACCAAAACGGACATGTTAACCCCTTTAGTATATAAATATATCATCCAAATGTATTAATATGTGTTTCAATTCATATATGCGAAGTATTACAGACACACACATACACACACACATATATACATTTTTTTTAATTTTGAATAATTTTATATATGTACAAAGATATTTATAAGATATGAAAATCACATGTATATATATAAATGTAAATAAATGCATAATTATTTTAAATAAAATATTAAAAATCCTTATTTATTTTATTATAAAATCTGAATATAAAATTTAATATTTTTAAGACATGTATATAATACACACACACACACACATAAACGTACATACTTACAAATAATTTTCTAATAAATATACGTATATATATATGTGTGTGTATGTTAATATATAACGATAATTACATAAATAAATGTAATGTATATACACACTCCAAACAATGCTTGCGACAATGAGATTTCTTTTTTTATTGATATTTAAAATTAAATTTTGGTTAAAATTAATAAATTTAACATAAAAATTATTTTCAAATAAAAATTATTTTCAAATAAAAATTTGTATATAAATATTTTTAAAAAATTCTGTACAATATTTTATCATTTAAATATATATATATGTGTGTGTGTGTGCGCGTGCGTGCGTGCATGCTGTGTGCGTTTTATCATTTAAAATCAATTTTAAACTTAAGTATTAATTTCCACATATATATACATATCATAAAAAATGTTTTTTGCCGAGAGCTTATTAGGTATATAATTAATTTTATAAAATTTAAAACACATTCGATAAGATATATTTATTAATGCTTTGGATTTATGAAGTTTATTTGATTTATATATATATATATATATATATATATGCACCAGAATTGGTCACTAACACCCTTAAGAGAGATTGTGTAGAGAGATTAATGAAGAAAGTAAATTTAAACAGAGAATAATATGCAGATTTAAATGTAGAAAATATGAACACCAAATTTATAGTGGTTCGGCGTAATTGCCTACGTCCACTTTGAGTTTAATCTTTATTGCTTTCTCGATAATCGATTATAGATACAATCCGTATACCAATTATAGTGCTTCGGAAACAAGGACGACTAGTTGCTCCCGATATAGATGAATTGAGGGATGAAGTTCTGAAGGAAAGTCATCACTCGAAGTTGACAATTCATCCAGGTGGAAATAAGATGTATCGGGATATGAAAAGGACTTACTACTGGGAAGGTATGAAGAAGGATGTTGGAAATTTTATTTCCAAATGTATGAACTGCCAGTTGGTAAAAGCTGAGCAGAAGAAGCCCAGTGGATTACTTCAGCCATTGGAAGTTCCTACATGGAAGTGGGAGCAGATATCGATGGATTTTATTGATGGTCTACCTAGAACCAGGGCAGGGAATGAAGGGATTTGGGTCATTGTAGATCGTTTGACTAAGAGTGCAAGATTCATTCCTGTTCGATCAACTAGGACTGCATCGAAGTTGGCTGAGCTTTATGTTAAGTGGATAGTTCGATTCCATGGTATTCCGAAGAGTATAGTGAGCGATCGAGATCCATTGTTCACTAGTGGATTTTGGAAGAGCTTCCAGGAAGTTTTGGGAACCAAGTTGTGTTTGAGTATAGCTTATCACCCCCAAACAGATGGTCAGACCGAGAGAGTCAACCGAGTTTTGGAAGATCGCTTCAGAGCATGTGTTTTGGACTTCGGAGGATCATGGGAAGATCATCTTCATTTGGTGGAATTTGCGTATAATAACAGTTATCAGTCAAGTATTGGTATGGCACCATATGAAGCATTGTATGGAAGACCGTGTAACTCTTCGACATGTTGGTTGGAAACAGCAAAAAAGTTGATACTTGGGCCAGAAATGATTCGACAGACTACGGATTGTATAGAGATCATTCGGCAACGAATGAAGGCAGCCCAAGACCGTCAGAAAAGTTATGCCGATAAGCGTCGTAAGGATTTGGAATTCGACGTAGGAGATATGGTTTTTGTGAGGATTTCTCCACTGAAGAATGTTATTAGATTCAGGAAGAAAGGAAAATTGAATCCGAGATTCGTTGGACCATTCCCGATTATCGAGCGAATTGGAAAGCTCGCCTATAGATTGGAGTTACCAGAAAAGATGGCGGGTGTGCACAATGTTTTTCATGTATCGTATCTACGGAAGTATGTGCACGACCCAAGTACAGTAGTTTTTGCTGATAGCTGTGAAGATTTAGAAGTTGATCCAGTTGTTAGAAGACCTCGTAAGCCGCTTCGTGTTGTGGAAACCGATACGAAACAGCTTAGGAGGAAGACGATTACATTGCTCAAGGTGCAATGGAGTGATGATGTTAACGACTGTACGTGGGAGGAGGAAGAGAGGATGAAGGCAGCTCATCCTGAACTCTTCGAGGTATGACCCTAAGGTGTCGTGGCATCTCATGAATTTGTAACTTGTTATAGTCTTAGAATTCTGCATGCTAGGTTAGTAATTGAATGCATGGTTTGTTGATTGCTATGAATGGTAGGCATTCAGAATAGTTTTGATTGCTCTTGTATGTTTGGAATTTCGGGGGCGAAATTCCTAAGGGGGAGAGAATGTAACGACCCGTATTTTTACGGATCGAAAGATCGTAGAGTTGTTGTTATTAGATTGTTAGTGCCGTTAAGTCGTTGAGAATTTAAGTCGTTCGGAGCTTAAGTCGTTCAGAGTTAGATTACCATAAGATGAGTTGTCCAGAGTTAAGTCGTATAAAGGCATGAGTCGTGAACGACTTAAGAGTTGGAGCGACTTAGTGGTGTTAAGCGACCTATAGTGCTTGACCGACTTAAGGAAGTTGCCGAGTTATAGAAGTTTCGACCTAAGAAGATTAGCGGGTTAGTGGCTAACGGCTTAGGAAGATAGGCCGACTTAAGGAATTAACGACCTAAAAGCTTACGGGTTAGCGAGTTATAGAAGCTTAGGTCGTGTGATAGCTTGGGTCGGTGGAGCGACTTATGGGATTGGACCGACTTAGGGGTAACGACCTAAGTTAGATCAGAGTGTGGTTAGGTCGGTTAACCCATGTTTAGTTAAGTCGTGACCGACTTATGTTAGGTCGCGTGTTTGGGTGGGGTCGTGTCTGTGTTGAGTCGCACATGGGTTAAGTCATGTGCGTGTTAGGTCGGCTTAGAGTTAGGTCGTATGCCGCGTACCCAGTTAGGTCGTTGAGTCGTGTGGGGTTGCTAAGTCGTAAGTCGCAAGGGTAGTTAGGTCGGCATCCCTGTTAGAACGTTAAGTCGGCATCTCTTCAACATCGTTGAGTCAGCCATACTGTTAAGTTGTAAGTCAGCAAGGGACTAGGTCGTTGAGCTTGATAGGTCGTGGGGTCTGATGAGTCGTGGACGACTCATGTGATAGGTCGGCGGCGACTTAAGGGGCGGCGACTCATGGGGATTTCAGCCTATAAATAGAGGGGTTTGGCTCACTTTTTGGCACCGGATTTTGAAGCGACGAAGTGCTGCCATTTTGAGAGCTCGACTACAACACTTCTTCACTTCTTTTCTCCACTCTAATCTAGTGATTCCTTCCATCTAAATTGAAGATCAAATCGAAGATTCAAGAGCCGAAGTTGAAGATCTTCATCCAACAAAGAGAGATTTCATCGTTTGAAGCGGAGCTTTGGAGGATCAAGCTTGATTCTTTGCTGTCCAGATCTGGAGTTGGTTGTTTTTGAGGTGTTTAGGTGATTCGGTGAGTGGTGGTCATCTCTCACACGGACCCAAAGGAGTATATTGGATCGGTGGTTTGTTTATGTGCTAAAGAGAGCGATTTCTTGCATTTTCCCTAAGTCTGCATGTAGATCCATCATCTATGAAGTTTTGATATCCATTTTAGTACATGTTTACTTATGCAAGTTCATTCATCAAGTTGTAGAGATATTGTCCATAATTCATGCTTGTTAGAATGCATGTTAGATTTGGACTCTTTATTTATGAAATTGCCATTATTGTTGTAATTGTTTATTTAGATCTTGTTTGAATGATTGATTACTTGGATTAATGTTTGATTTGATTTATTAGTTGATTGATAACTTGATTTGGACAAGTTGGTCGAAGATGATTCAAAAGCTAAGTGGAAAGGCTCTTGAATAAGGAAAGCTGCTTGTGGCATATGAAGCGGATGTTGAAGCTCATATGGATAGATTTGATGATGATGTTGAGATGGGACTTTGCCATGATGCGATGAGGCAAACCATGATGTTGAGATGGGGCTTTGCCATGATGCGATGAGGCAAACCATGATGTTGAGATGGGACTTTGCTATGATGCGATAAAGCAAAGCATGATGTGTGAAAGCCTTGGTTTAATCCAGACGGGATCATCCCAAGCATGTTGATAACTCGGTGATGCGGTCCGAGTTTGTGGATAATGGTTAGCTTGAGAGGCGCTTGAGCTAGTATGGGAATAGTCGTCGAGGAGGATGATTAGAAGGCTGAGATTTCATCGTTGTTGAAGGTTCTAGCATGCTCAAAGCAAGAGTACGTTGGGACGGGTCACGATGACGTTCCAAGCACGGGCTGCGACGACGCGCTAGTACTCCGGGTAGTTGCGAAAATTCCTAGGCACAGGCTGCGACGACGTGCGGAGTTATGTCTAGAACCGGGGTTACCATTAGCCCTTGACAGGTGGTCATTCAACTAACGGTGAATTCAAGGCAATGATAACAGCGATAGCCAGAGTCATGAATGTTTGGATGTTTGGTTGTATCATCACTTGGGTCAAGAGCGATGCTTTCAGGGTGCTTATCTGATCTTGGTTTAGGCCTTGGGGGTTTGTACTTGGAAAACGCCGACCTTGACTCGAGTGATAATTACTTTGCTTTGAATGTCTGAATTGCTATGTTTACTTCTGCTTAGTGTGTCTGGGGGCTATCACTGTAGAATGAGGTAGAGTGGGATGGTTGAGTTCCTATTCCTTTTACCCTTTATGTTCTTTTGGTATGTTTGATAGTTGATTTACTGCTCACTAAGACTTTTGTCTGACTCAAGGTTTTATGTTTAACTCTTATTACCTTGGGCTGTTCATCCATGTTGGGATGGGCAGACTAGGTAGCAGGTGACAGGTGCTGTTCTTAGTGGTCAACGTTGTTGATGACGAAGACGAGCTGGAGGCTTTTGCATATTGTTTTCTTACTATATGTACTGGGTGTTCCGCTGTTTGTATATTCTCTGAGTGATATGTAGTGAGGCTTGATGTATTGACTTGGCTGATTGTTGTATCAAACTATTAGAGTTTATATGATGAGATTCTGTTATATGGAGCTTCACTATGTATATTTTCTATTGTATTTTTTCCATACGCTGTGAGTAATACGATAGATTCCGTTGTTTAATCTTACCTTGACTATCGTCCATGGCTGCCTGGCACACCTTTCAACGCACTATCTCCTTGTTTTGGTGTGGGAGTCATGGGCGGTCGTCACAATCGGAGACTTCTAGCAGCTATAATTAAGGGTAAGGACCCTAAATCATTTAAAGAAGCCATGAAATCCGATGAGTGACGCCGTTCCATGAAGGATGAGATACGGGCTCTAGAAGATAATGGCACATGGATCTTAGAGCATCTTCCTCCGAGGAAACGTGCTCTTGGTAGTCAATGGGTGTACAAGACCAAGTATTTGTCAAATGGAGATGTTGAGCACCTTAAATCTAGATTAGTAGTGTTGGGTAAGCACCAACAAGAAGGAATTGACTACAACGAAACTTTTGCTCCTGTTGCCAAGATGACTACAGTTCGTGCTTTTCTAGCCATAGCGGCATCCAGGAATTAGAAACTACATCAAATGAATGTTCATGATGCGTTCCTACATGGTGACCTTGCTGAGGAGGTACACATGAAATTACTTCCCGGGTTTGAGAGGTCGGATCTAACTTTGGTGTGTCGGTTGCGTAAGTCGTTGTATGGGTTAAAGCAAGCACCAAGATGTTGGTTTGCAAAATTTGTGTCGACTTTGAAAGGGTATGGCTTTCTTCAGTCTTATTCAGATTATTCTCTTTTTACATTTAGTAAAGGCGGTGTTCAGATTAATGTCTTACTTTATGTTGATGATCTTATTATTTCTGGGAATGATTCCACTGCGCTTAACATATTCAAAACTTATCTTAGTGACTGTTTTAAAATGAAAGATCTCGAAAATCTTAAATATTTTTTGGGGATTGTGGTCGCTCGTAGTTCATCAGGCTTGTTTTTATGTCAACGCAAATATACTTTGAATATTATTTCTGAAGCAGGTTTGTTGAGGGCAAAACCGATTGGGTTCCCTATAGAACAAAATCATAAGCTAGGTCTTGCAACTAAAGAGCTTCTAGCGGATCCTGAATCATACCAACGACTTGTGGGTCGTTTGATTTATCTTGCGGTTACTCGACCGGACCTGCCTTATTCAGTTCATATTTTGTCTCAATTTATGCAAGCACCTCGAATTGAACATTGGAAAGTGGCTCTTCGGGTTGTGCGTTATTGAAAGGGACTCCAGGTCAGGGTATTTTGCTCCGTGCTGACAGTGAGTTGACCTTGGAAGGATGGTGTGATTCAGATTGGGCGGCTAGTCCTCTTACTCGTCGCTCGTTGACAGGTTGGCTGGTGTTTCTTGGTCAATTTCCTATTTCTTGGAAGACAAAGAAACAACATACGGTATCTCGATCTTCTGCGGAAGCCGAAAATAGGTTTATGGCTGCAATTACCTACGAATTGAAGTGGCTAAACGAGGTGTTGTTGAGTTTGGGTGTGCATCATCCTAAAGCTATTAAATTATTTTGTGATGGTGAATCGGCGTTACATATAGCAAAGAATCATGTTTTTCATGAGCGGCCGAAATACATCGAGGTTGATTGTCACTTTGTTCGTGATGCGATCAATGAAGGTTTGATATCTTCTACTCATGTCTCGACATCGTCACAGTTGGCGGATATTTTTACAAAGGCTCTCGAAAAGGCTCAATTTGATTTGCTTTTCTCCAAGTTGGGCATTTTTGAATCTCATGCTCCAACTTGAGGGGGGTATTGAGATATATTTAGAATATATGATTATTATATTATGATATATTTAGAATATATGATTAAGATATTATGATATATTTAGAATATATGATTATATTTTATGAGTGGTATGTGACAAGGGATATGTCTTCGGAAGATTTTCTGTTGTTTCTGCAATATATGATTAGATGTTATGAGTGATATGTGATAAGGGATATATCTTCGGAATATTTCCTACTGTTTCCGCAATTTTAGAGTTACCATAAGATAGAGTCTTGGGTATGTATTATAAATAGGGATGCTGGTGATTAATAATAATTCAAGCTGAGTTTTGCCAGTTCTTCAATGGATGACAACATAGAGTTTGTCAACATCTTTTATCAAAAGAAATCCCTTATTGTTAACGCGACTAAACTTATATATATAATATTTCATCATTATTACTTTTCATGATGTGAGATTGTCTCTTCTTCAATCCGGACTCATTATCCAGATATAATGTGAAACACTCAAACAATTATAGTAATGGTAACTATTACCAATGAAGAAAATAGTTATCATACCGATACTATTGATAAATAAAAAACGACTCAATGTTTTAACAATAGAGTTGTAAAAATGATTATATTGTCGATATGGTAGACAGGTAAACTATTGATTATTAAGGGTAGATTTACTTAGATATAAGGACGCCGATATTTTATTGTATTATTTAAAAAGAAAATTGTTGCTGCTAGCATGTTTATGCATATATCAAGATTTTGATTTATTTTAGTAGATGTATTCGAATAACTTTGTTAATCTCAAATTTTGAACTTAGAAAAACTTTATAAAAAAATAAAAACAAAAAAAGGAAAAGGGAAAAAAAACAAGAAGAAGAAGAAAGAAAGAGAAAAATACATAAATGATATTGTGGTTGCTTTGTCTAGAAAGAAAAACACTTTAGAAAAACTTACATGTGGTTGATGTACGGACCTCTACTCGGATGGTAGAACTGTAGAACAAGCAATTATTGCTCATATATTCTGGTTGCTTTGTTGATTATACTAGAGAGAAATACATAATGATAAGAATCCTATGTAAAGTATCTTCTTTCACTTTTTTAATATTTCTTGTTATCCTTGTATTCTCATGTCCTCTTTTCTCATCTCGTCTCTTATTCAATAATTATAAAGGGTTACATCACAAGAACATGCAAATCGCATGCATACGTAATAACTGTATTATCAAAGAAAATATATAATTAATGAAAAATAATATATTAAGTTAAAAGAAATGATCAGCAATTTTAGTAAGAAAAATCTACATTTCATACTGAAACATAATAAAGTCAATATTAAAAAATCTACAGTTCGTACCAATCCATTGCACTAAACAACAACGTTCTACTATTTCCTTCAAGTAATCCCTGGAGCAAATATCAGTTTTGCACAGCCATGTAGTTTTTCATTTGTGGATATAAAAAGGAAAATAACTTTTTATTTTATCACGAATCAATAAAAAATGAAGTTTACAAAGCTGGAGTGAATATAATTAGCAGTGTTTTTATGATCCTGCTCAGCACGGTTCGACCGCGAATAATCTTGGATCATAGACTACTTCACTCTAAAACTCAATCCGATCTCGGTCATGCACGAAGGCAGATCGGACCTTCGAACCAACGGTTCAACCTTCTATTTTAGTTAATTGGACCGTGGTTCTTTTAATTTTTTTCTTATTTTCTTACAATGTCATTCTCTCTCGTTTTCATTCTTTGTGTTGTTTTTAAGAAAATAAATGAATCTAAATTGTAAAAATCACCATTTCACCAAAATCTAAACAACAATCTCCATCATTTCATCCTTCATCTTTGCAAGCTCCTCCAAGAACACTGCAAACTTCTTAAGTTTTTCGTAACAAAACTTCCTCCATTATACACTGCTATTGTGTACGTAAGTGTAGTTGTATTAGTGCAGCTGGATACGTAGCGATACACAACTTCGGCTGTATGTGTTGAAGAGTTTTTACAGTTTGTCCACGTAGCATTTTTATTTCAGTAATTTTGCATATAGCTTGTATCTAAATGGTAAATTTCCAAAAAAGAAAAATTCACGGTTCCAACGGTTGAACCGTCAAAACCTTAAATCTTGGGTCAATACGGTTCGACCCATGATCCAGTCGTGAAAACTGTGATAATTAGCAATGATTTATTCCATACAAAAAGCATGTAATAGTTAAATACACAATTTGAAGCAAAAGTATTTATATATTTTGAGTTAAAGTAGATTAAACCCTTAAATTGAATAAGCTTCCAGCCTGTTCATTTATGCAGGTCGGAATTAAATTCAGATCAAAAGGAGCACACATAAACAAGTATAGATCAGACTCCGTTTCCAGAAACAGATAATTTATCCACTCAATTTTAGAAGGGTAAAATTGACATAACCCACTAGTTTAGAAAAAGAACATGGAGAGAACAAGAAATTCATGATGTGTGTTAATTGTGTGGTCATCTAGGACTGAGGGTTACAAAATTAACACTAATTTGTCTTCTGTAGAGGCTGGCTCTATCTATAAATAGCTTGTAATGCTATAATATTGTTGATTGCTTTCATAACCATTTTCTACTTGCAAGTATATATACAATAAATCAGGAAATTATACATATATTGAGAAGAGATAATACATACCAAATGGAGGCCAAGAAGTTGAATGCTTTTATGCTTGCTGCAAGTTTACTTGTAGCCACCTTTGCTCCACTGGTTTCAGCAGCCGAAGAATTGGATGGCAGTGCTGCAGTTGTTAATATAGAAATGATGACTTCTGCAGATTCATATATTGCAAAGAAAAAGAAACCAAAGTGTGGTGAAGTTTGTCGTGAGGGCATCTGCGCAAAAGGATGTAAATGCACTTTTGTCTATCCAGGTTCTCGCTGCATGGGTAAATGTTGTTCCTAAACTGATGCGGTAGTAGCGTAATGTCTTATAAATAAAGACCGCAAACATTGATTTGCTTGAGAAACTCGCTATGACCAGGTCCCGACTACCGGGTTAATATGTTGTGATGAATGTTTTGTATGTGTATGTAGTAGAAGTTTTCTTTGGGTTTGTCCAAAATTCTGCATCTTCTTGAATAAATTGGTTTTTATCTGGCTTTCTAAGGCAGAATTGAACCCATGAATGCACAACAGTGATCAACTTATGAAAGGTGATCCGATCGACAGTCTACATTACACTAGTGATCTTAACAAAATATATATATATATATATATATATATATATATATAATAAAATAATTTCAAAAATAATTCATCCTAGGAATTGTTTGAACTGGGACAGTTACATAATGTTACTAGTGGAACATTGAAATAACGCTTCAGCTATAGACACGCATTTCTTTACAGAAAAGAGTAATAAGTAGGAGCCCTGTCCAACAGCAAAAACATAAGTAGAAAGGTACATCAAGTCTATCAAAAATAATATCAAAACATTAATGATATAAACAGAAAATAAGAAATAGAAAGGTGGGTTGACTAAAGGATATGAGATGAGGGTTGATAAGGGGAATAAGTATGTGTAAATTTAACGAAGCTAGAATGCTGCTGGACTTAAAAAATGTTTAAAAGAAAATTTTCCCGGTATCTTATTCCCCAGTTACTTTGGTCTTCTCCTCCCACTCAACTAAGTTGACAACAAAAATGTAAAGCAAAGTAGCAAAATAATAAGTTAGTTCAAATAAAATTTGGAACACATAAACGAAAAATTGAAATCATGTAGCAGGGAGAAAAAAAAAGAAAAAAATGCTGAAATTGATTTCAAAACTTATAAACAAATTGAGATAATCCAAAGGAATCATCTGTAAAATCACACAAAGTAGAAAATGGTAAACAGAACTAAAAACTCAATAAGGAAAAACATTTTCCAAAAGATTCTTAAACAGAATTTGATATTTGTATTTTCAATAGAATTTGTTACAGAAGTATTAATTTCTTCAATTATCATTTTGATTTTAGTTAAAAAATATATTGCTCTTAAGACTTTAGCTTGTATTAGCCTTTGGTGTTGCAATAGCTTTTTGTTCATACTACATATGCCTAAATAAATGACCACTGGCAATGCTGAAGGTTAGACAGGTGCTTGGGAGTGTATAGATAGATTGTTAAATATTATATGAAGACATAAAATGATTTCTTAAAAGATTTTTAAGGAATATATAAAGAGATAAAATAATTTCTAGCTGGATTGTTAGGGATCCAACAACAAATAGGGAGCATTTAGGCTGGCTTGTATTCTATATGTGTCATGTCTTCACTGATTTTACATACTTTGCAATAAGATTGATGCCATTTATTTCTATAAAAGGAGAATACTCCCCCACCTCACTGCCCATACCTCTCTACACAAAGTTGTGACACTTGCTAAGACAATGAAATCCGATAACATCAAAACCTTTGGTCTTTTAAAATTACTTTTCCTATATGAGCATGTTTAGGAAGACATTAGTGCGAAGCTCATCCATTTACTGATTTTCAAATTGCTCCAATATTTTTTGTAATATTGTAACATTTTGATATTTCCAAAAAATTTGTATGTGGTGACCGGCCCGGCCCTGTCCAAGGCCACCTAGGCGGTCGACTAGAGTCCCATATTTTCATTTTCATGGGCCTCAAACTTTTAATTTTAACTTTATATATTATAGTATGTTAACCAATGATTAGGAAGTTGTATAGTTTAGTAGTGGGGCCGATGGTTTACATTACTGTGACCCAAGATCGAGTGTTGTTGTGCATAGTGATGGGCCTCAAAATCAAAAAAAGTTTCCCCAAGCTTTATATAAGTTTTACTACTAGACTAAACAAATTTTTTTGCCTTAGGCCTTCGAAACAACAGGGACCCGTGTGGCAAATATGTTCCTATTTCAAAATTGAATTAGTCAAGTTGGAAGTTTGCAAACTAGCACATAGTTCAACTTTTCACCCTCGAACTAACGGTCAATTGAGATTACATGCTTAAGGGTAGGACTGTTAATGGGTCGGGTCGGGTTCGGGTTGATTTTAAATGGTTCGAGTCAACCCGTTTATTAAACAGATCAAAAATATCTTAATCTGAACCCGACTCGGTTATAAACGGGTTGACCCAACCAACCCGGATAAACCGATTATAAACGGGTCGCGTCGGATCTTAAACTGATCGAGTCATACCACATAAGGTACAAATGGGTTATAAACGGATCGTAAACAAGTTATAAGCGGATCAAATTCGGGTTCACCGGTCGGGTTGGGTTATATTTGGGTTGGGTCAACCCATATAAGTCTAAACAGGTTTTAAACATATCAAATTTAGGTTCATGGGTCAACCCGAAACCCATCCACTTATAGACTAGTCAAATTCGGGTTGATCAAAATTGACCCGCTCAATTAAACGGGTCGGGTTAACCTACTAGTTTCTGTGTAATCTTCAGGTCGTGCTCGAAATTGATAGCCTTACTTAACGGAATTTGAGATACTTTTGGATCAACGAACCTAAGGAGTGCATCTTGTGGCTCGCTCTTGCTGAACCATGGTAGATCACTAGTTGGAAAAGGTCTACAAACTGCTTTCGTAGTTGTGTAGGTTATGTAAGAAAATAATCAATATTATGAATAAGTGAAGCAAAATGGACCCGAAAGGTATCTCCAATTTACAAATAACAACAAAAAACTGGTTCTACAAATAACCCAGGTCGGCTGGCATTGTACTGCTAGTCGGGCTAGGTAGTTACCGACATTGTAACGACTCGCCTTTTCGACCGTCAAATGTTGACGCTAATACATCCATATTATTCGTATGTCGAACATCCAAGTGTTGAGAAGATATATTGTTAAGGTAAAAATAAAAAAAGGAATAGAACAAGAAAAAAGAGAACACAATATCAGAACCTAACTACGGAACGATAACATATCTATAAGAAACTATCACTTTAAGATACAAAATATTTCACAGTTACAATTCTAAATACTATCATCATCTTAGACAATTATAATAATCCGTCCTCACAAATGCTGATATATACAATAGTAATACGGCGGTAATTAGAATACTATGATAGGTGAAGCATCCAAGTCGTCTCCATAAGATTCAAAGCTTCCATAGATAAATATGAAAACATACTCGGAGCTGACTTGAGTATAATAAGAAAATAACATTCGAATCAATCTGATAAATCAGTATAAGAAATTCAAGAAATATGTGATCAGCATATGACAGTAGTTTTGAGACCGCATGGAATTCCATAACGGCATCCTCTTAAAAGAAACCACCATCTAATAAGTATATGAAGTGATATAATAGATAATGTCTAGGATAAAGAATATAAATCATGTCAAATAGCTGGAATGATTACATTGGTTACATTCAACAGTATATTTAGGGTACAATCAAAACCGAAAAGGGATGTTCGCATAATGGATTTTCCATGGAGATCTCTTCAAGGTCAGAAAGTATCTTTGGAGCGTCATATATCTCTAGATATATTATACCATTAAGTAAACACAAGCAGCCCATTTCCCGAATATAAACATGAACAACGTGAACCAAATATCATCAACTCTCATCGGCCAATAGTCGATAAATATATCTAGATATGGAGTTCATAATACCCTGACGTGGGTTGACTATTGTAACGACCCGCTATTTTGGACCATTCAAATCGACAACAAAACCATACATATCCGACTTGAATAATTCAAAATACCGAATTGTTAATTAAAATTTGGCAAAACTTAAAATATACAGTAAATAAATCAATCACAGATCACAAAGTAATATAATGCAGCGGAATAGATAAAGAATAGTAGTTCATGAAGCTACTATATACATCAGAGTTAGAAAAATACAACCGAATAGTTCAAATGCAGTGAAGTCTCCAATGCAACAGATGACTTCTCTGAACCAATCAACTGGAAAGGCTGGAATCTGAACCGATGGTTGGATTTCCAAATGAAGCTCCGAACTCCAAAGGTGAGTCTCAAATGCTGTATCACTCAGTCTGACCCAAACGTAAAGCAAAACACAAAACACTCGAGTCGGGATTAACATTCTTATATTAATAAATCCAACTCAAGTGAAATATCAACTGAAATACAAATAACTTAAAGGATATTTGGGATAACCATCCTCTAAGGGTCCATGGAACTTTATACAAGGCAGAAATATACACTATAACACCATGGTCATTTCAGCTTAATTTATACTTCAAAACCAAATCTCATTTTCACTTCAAATATCTCTATATTTCCCAAAATAGTATTTATATATATTAAATAATTTATACAGTAAAGTATTTTCAATTTCCTCAACTTAACAAATCGTTCAAACATCAACCCGACCTTCCCATTCAAATTAAATTCAATCTCAATTTATCAATTTAAATTCAACTCAATTTCTAAAATAACCACTTAAATTTTATCGATCTCAAATTCGGATTTATAATCACAAATACCCCTTTACATTTCCATATATTTGAAAACTTTAAGTATTCAACGTTTCATCTAAATTTTCATTTAATTTAGTTTTCTAAATAATAAATTCAAATTTAGTTCAACCTAAATTTTCATTTTAATTCAATTTAGTTGCTAAATAACAAATTCAACTACGTTGATTTCAAATACAGATTCGAATCTCAACATAAAAAAATTCTAATATAGTTCAAGGCTTTAATATTTAAATGTTCTATATAACAGTTTCATATAGATGTCGATTTAACCTCATTATTATTTAGTCTTGAAATACTCCCTTATTAGATTCAATATCATTTAAGTAACCTTAAATTACATTTTACTCCATATTTTCTTTAATTTATTTAAACGTGAAATATTCATTAAATCACTTAAATCAAAAATCCAGTTATAAAATCATACCCATTAAATTTCCCATTCAAAAATTTCAGATCGATTTAATTAAATAAATCCTTATTTAAATACCATTTTTATAAACCTAAATTTATCTCCCAATCTTAATTATTCAATTTATTACAAGAGAATCTATTTGAAATATAGATTTACATAAATACTTAACCATATTATATGTATTAAATCAATCTAATTTAAATCAAATATTACTACTAAATCTATATATACAATTTTCATTTATATAATATCTTAAGAATCAAATTTATTAAACCATATATTTCTTTCCAAAATTATAGAAATTATTTTCAAAATATTTATATGGACCAACGGTGTCTGTATATATTTCCTATCATATGGTCAAGTGCTGCGGATATTTATCATTTCAATCCGTATACTAAATATATACGGGTGGATATCATTTCAACCCGTAATCCCAAATTCAATTAAATGAAAATCGCTTGGGTTTATCATTTCAACCCATAACGATTTTCTCCTATTCTAAAGTCTGTTCGGGTATGTATCATTTCAACCCATAGTGATTTCTAAACTACAGGGAACTTGCAGAGTGATAACAGAAAATACAATAAAATAACAGGCATATATCATCAATAACAATATAATATAAACAACAGGATATGGTGTCATATCCCGTAGGTGAACAGTTACAGATAATAGCATATATAACAAATTTAAATAACTACAGCAGCATATTTCAATTGTCGTTTCAATTGAAATCAAATTTAATGAATAAAATATGTTAATCGTGAGTGATTGCTCACCTTTCGAGGTTAGAGAGATAGACAATGAAGTTGAGTTACGAAATGCAAGCACGACTTCCAAAGCAAAGTTAGATGGTACGATTTCGATGGAAAAGCTGATAGATAGAAATTGATGAGAATGGATCAAATTAGATTGATAAAATTGAAATGAAGATTATATGATTAATTTGTTACTTTCTTTCAAAGTGAACGTTAAATCAAAACACGCAATTTAAAAAATGAAATATATATATATGCACATCAATGAAAACCATATAACTTTAAAACGCTTCCATTTCATATTAATGTTAAATAACAAATATATAATTATTCAAAATGTCACATATATAGTATATTCATTTTATGGTTGTCGTTTCCATGTAATAAATATTCATTTTAAACCAATATTAAAATAATATATATGTATAGTTAAAAATCAATGTTCTAACATAAAACACATATATTAAAGATCAACACACATATATATAATATCTTTTGAAATGAATACTTATGTGTATATATAATGATTAATAGTTTATTACTTTCCTTTTCAAAATATCCAGCAGGAAATCAAACAAACTTATGCACATATATATGCAGATAAACAATATTCTTTATAATACATTGTTACCTTACTCCTTTTTTTTTCTTTTTTTAAAGAGTATATATGCAGTACAGTTTATAAAAAAAAAATTATAAAACCTTCACATATAACAAAATATATGTATAAAATATATATTTGTATATATAAAAATCAAAACCTTTCAAACATATATTCAAAAACTGGATCATATAAATAACAATGTATTTAGTTAACGCATAGTATAAAATTCATTTATATAACTCTCTTATATATTCATTATAACTATAATCGAAACGGTTATATATACTTTTATATAAATTAACCAAATATACACGTTACTTAACCTATCTATACCCGATCAATAGTTTTATTATTAAAGCACGCACATCATAACAGTATGACGATATGCAATGCTTTAGGCTTATTAAACAATATATTGCAACTTATGTATACCAATATGTTAATATAAATAAGATTACATACTTATTATATAAAAATCAAAATAAAAAAACAATATAACAAAATATATATATATATATATATATATAAACTCAGAAATGGATATATCAGCTTATACTGTTATATAGAGAATTTTTTTTATTAAGTACAGCCATACATATATATCTTTGGGTACTACAATTCGTATTATTTGCCTTTTATAAAGAAAATTACGGTTGCACTGAGTTTGTACATATAGCTTACTTTATGTATATAAATAACGTAAGCTGTCATACATATATACACTAAAATATGTAAATTTAAGGCAGTATACTACTAGCAAATATATATAATATAATACAATGTATAGACGTACCCTGTGTAAACTCGAGTCATTGATGGGTGGGCAAAAGGAATAAATAAGAAACTCAGACAATGGGGAAAATGTTGATGCCACCTATGTGCTGTCATAAGTTATTACCTCTAGGCTATACACTCGACTATGATGAGGTTGCCGATGTGGATAGGGAAGATGTTGGGTTCGGCTGGAAAGCAGGGTGTTTCTTAAGAGAAGAAGAGGGGAGAAGGAGGGGACACGCACTTGGTGGAATGAAAATTTACAGAGAGAGGATGAAAAGAATGCAGATGTACTAGGTAAAAGAAAGGAGGAGCAGGCTAGAATAAATAGAATGTACGAAGAGAACAAGGAAGTTTATAAATCAGATTGGCATGAAAATGTAAAGAAAGAAATAAATAAAAGAAATCAATGAATGCGAAATAACGTATAGTATTTTATACCTTTCAAACTTTGAAATGGCAACGGTCATGAGTTGATTTAGCTACTTTTAAGGCAATAACTTTTTTGTTTGTTTGGATAGTACGTAATAAGTTTGGAAAGGCAATGATATTTAAAATGGAACAAGGAAGGTTATAAATCAGATTGGAATGAAAACGTAAAGAAAGAAAGAAAGAAATAAAAGAAATCAATGAATGCGAAATAACGTATAGTATTTTATGCGTTTCAAACTTTGAAATGACAACGGTCATGAGTTGATTTAGCTACATTTAAAGCAATAACTTTTTTGTTTGTTTGGATAGTACGTAATAAGTTTGGAAAGACAATGATATTTAAAATGGAACAAGGAATGGACAGAGAAATTTAAGCAAAGATAAAACGTACATAATAAATATAGAGTAAGGGGACAGCCACGATAATTCAGTGGATAATTAAAGCAACTTTTAATGCCACCAGCTGCACGTTCAAATTTGAAAAGGCAGAGTAACGGACCATATAATAAATTGAAACGATGGATTGATAACAGCTGCAAGTATATATTTAATAGAAAAGAACGGACAGAGAAAATTTTGTGAAACGTACTGAAAATAAATATGAAGTACTTATTATATTATACGTTTCTTTTTGAATGCAGAGTCCAAAATTTGAAAGCGAAGTAACGGTCAACCCTTGATTTGGTGAAAATAATTGTAGCAATTAATAAAAGAAATAAATAGCAATGGTCACGTTGCTTTGATTTAGCTGACTCATCAAAGCAAATTATTTATAATTTAACCGGTAGGAAACGTAAAGGAACGTACCACCATAAAAATGAAATTGATAACATCTGTGCATTGATTCTGCAATATTTATTAAAGAAATTGATTCTACAATATTTATTAAAGCAATTTATTAGCTAGCTTGAATTAAATAGAATTTCACAATGGAATAAACTTTGATAAAATAAATCTAAAATTTAAAATCTGTTATGTTTACTTGGACGTAATCCAAATATTAAATTTTTATTTCAAAATATTATTATATAAAATTTCTCAAAAGTTTCAATTAATTACATTAAATAAAACCATTTAAAACTATTATTACACTCTCCCCCACTCAAAATTTTTCGTCCCCGAAAAGGTAGGAGGTAGGAGAATAGAACAACCAGAAATAAAATAGATTGAAAGACAAGATAAACAATTAATTTAAAACTATATAAATTTTATTTGAAATATTTATTTGATAACTTCATTTGAAATTTAATTTTCTTTAATACTTTAATACTTTTCAAACTCCTTTGAAAATCATTTACATTATTACTTATATTTACACAGAAGCTATTGAAATATTAAATCCAAAATTCATAAATTTTTATTTTGTTTCAAGATACCTTCCAAATATTATTATTAGATCACAAATCATTTTTTTTAAATATGTTTTATTTTAGATAAATAACTTCTAAAATATTTATAACACTAAAATTTCTATTAAACCATGTAGTATATAATTAAACAATATTTTAAAGGATATATCCAACAAGGAAGGAAGGTAGATTTGGAAAACAGAATCAAGGTGAATAACTAAACTGAGTAGATGCAAGGAAGAGTATCGGGCATGAATAATTAATCTAGAACCATAAGAATTTAAATTTCAAATATTAATTCAAAATTTCTTTGTTGGGAAAAATACTTTTATAATAAATACCATTATAATAATACTTTTATAATAAAATACTATTATATCGAAATAAATTTTCCTTTCGAAAATACTTTTACAACTCGATGTTTCAACAAGTTTATCCTCGTTCTTGCAGACTTTGGCCATGTGTTGATCAGGCGCAAAGCTAGAATTCTTCAAGTACATCGTAGACTTGTTTCAACACCCAGTGAAAATACTTGAAAAGCCTTTAAAGCAGATATGGAAAGTACAATCCAAACAAAACAACCAAACCAAAACCTTTGTCCGACCATGGTTCGCAGATACACAATGGTTACGCCTGGATCCCCCAGGAAACAATCTGTATCCGTAAGCTTTCTCAGCCCTGCGAGCTACGCCATGATGACTAGTAGAGTGCAGGATACACAATGGTTACGCCTGGGTGCCCCAGGAAACAATCCGTACCCCTAGGCTATCTCAACCAGGCAGTTTCGCTACTATTCACGACCTACACAGATTGCAGGATATACAATGGTTACGCCTGGGTCCCCCAGGAAATAATCCGTACCCCTAGGCCAAACTCAGTCAGGCAATTGCGCTATGTAGTCGCGAGAGAAAAAAAACCATGGGTTATGCCACGGTGGGAACACTCGAGCATTACATCCGGAAAACCAAAAATCAGAGAGAATAATATCGATAGAATGAATCCACGATGTGGCCACAAAGCGGATATCAAGCAGAAGGCACTATCCATATCTTACTTCGAAAATATATATCATATAGTACCTTTTCAAATCACTTTCAAATATCGTACTTATATAAAGTCCATATATATAGGATTCCTTTTTTCCCACATCGAATACTTTCCAAAATCAATAGTAGATCAAATCATACTTATATAGACTTCGATTATATAAAATCTCTTTCGAAATTGAGTACCTTTCAAATCAATAGATTTCAAATCAACTTCATACTTATACAATCCATTTTATATAAGTTTGACCACTCCCAAATCAAGTGCTTAATAATATAAGGTTCTCAAATTTCAAATCATTTCAATGTCAATTCAGTTTCAAAATCATATATGATTTCACCAAATTTTCTTCCAAATTAAATATCTAAATTTCAAAGTTCCCAAAATAATAGGTTTAGAAAATTATCCCATTTTCCAAATTAAAATAATTCAAGTCAAACAAATTCATTTCCAAAATCACCATATAAGTACTGGTTTTTAATTCCAATTTAATTTCAAAACCAAATATTTTCCCAAAATCAATTATACTCAAAATGGTTTCCAAATTTATAATTATCCCCTTTTTTTTAAACCTTTAAATTATCTATTTCTATGTGAAATATCCAATTTACCTTTCTGAAAACCATTATTCAACTATTTTTTTTTCAAAACATTTCAAAACTAAATTTATATTCTTTATCAAACATTTTATACTCTTTGAAATTTCTTAGGTTTGAAAATTTAATCTCGACTTGGAAGTGTTCGAACATTCAAAATAGTTAGGGAAATCAAATTTCCAATTCAGGACTTGAAAATCAACAATAAATAGATAGGATTATACCAAATCAAAGCCGAAACTTGAGGATTGAATACCGGTTTCCTTTAAATCATTTTAAATATGTATACATATATCTTTCGAATATCGAATTATTCTTCGGAATTTGAAATCAAAATTTGTTTCACAATATCACTCGCATAACAAAGCTACTAGAGTGGCCTCTCCCCCACTCTGAAACTCGAAAATCAATGTCGATAATGGGTGCACTCATCACCGAAATTATTTTCCAGTGACAAAGTGAGTTCTGGACTTCTATTTTCTTAAAACTTCCTTGAAATTTCATTGAAATCATTGGAACTCGTTTGAGTCATTTGAAACACTTCTTATTCAGAAAGTACTTTCAAATCGTATTATTATAATTTCAAAAATCTTAAAACCAATTTCAAAACACTGGAATTCAATTCTCGAATTTCAAATTTAACACTTCAGTTATAAATAATTTTTATATAAATCAATTTCTTATATTTTCTCAAAATTTCAAATCCTTTCAAAACCCTTTTATATAGAATAACATTTCTTATTTGTTTTATATATAGGTATATAATCCTTATCGAAAACATTTTCACTTTTATATATAGAATAAAATGATAGTTATCAAAATAATAATTTTGATATATAAAACAATTTCAAAAATGCAAACATACCCGATTTTTAGAGGATAATTTTAAGAATGGTTTTTAAAACAAAGATAGAGATTTGAATTAGAGGAACTCAAATCAATAGAATTCCGATTCGAAGATAGACTCGATCGAAGATGCGAAAATTAAATTACAAAATAGAAGATGGATATACTTCTATAAATCGCGGCGACCTTTACCGGTCAACCGTGATTCCAAAATTAGATCGGTGTAGAATTCTGAGGCAATTCGACATTCGATCGCCAGAGATATAGAATTCGTCATAACAAGATATAGCAGCATCATAAACCGAGGATACCGAAATCTTCGGTGAGTCAATGCCAATTGAAAAGGAGTTTTCACCCCCTTTTACAAATCATTCAGTGGAGTTATGGGATACTCCAGAATCAAACGAATATAAATAATATAGCAGCATCATAAACCGAGGATACCGAAATCTTCGGTGAGTCAATGCCAATTGAAAAGGAGTTTTCACCCCCTTTTACAAATCATTCAGTGGAGTTATGGGATACTCCAGAATCAAACGAATATAGATAGGGAGAGACAGAATGAATTTCGGAACCGAGGGTGTAACATCCCGCCTTTTCGCACACTTTAAGCCGACACACGTGCCAATTCAACCATACGGAAAGGCGGATTGTTATGGGATAAATAAGAAAAACAGAGAAGAAATAAAAACAAAATATAATCTCACAGCGGAAGGATAAAATATAATAATCAAATATACAGTTCATTAAACTGTTTTACAAAACCTTTATTATATTTATACAATACATATCAGAGTACACATACCAGAGAATAAAAAATAAATGCAGCGGAATTAAATGGTGTGGTGGAATAACATAGTAGATAATAATACTACAAAACTTCGTCTTCGTCCTCCAGAGTAAAATCTTCAAATCCTGAAACGCTCGGACTGACCCGAGCGAATTTGAAAAGACAAAAACACTCGAGTCAGAACTAAAAGATCTTATGTGAGTTAAATTAACAGAAATAAATATGAGTACAGTAACTCAAGAGATGCTCGGGATTAACATCTCCTAAGGATCCGTTAAACTATTTGCTATGTAGTATATTGCGCTATTATAATAGTGTCTAATTGTAAAATAAACTTACTTTTTAATAGCGTTAAGGGGTTACCCATATAGCCCTTAACACAAATAATGCCAATAGTCTATACAGTACCGTAATACCTCCTGGTCTGGAAGCTACCAGAGGATACTCCATAGGTACGACACAAATAGAAACTCGTAGAAGGCGCGCTAGGGTAGGTGACACGGCACAACTAGGCAATGCTAGGGTAGATATACCAACTACGCTTCCGGGCTGATGGAAACGCGCAGCGTGCAGCTGCCGCCCACCTCGAACAACACCCCCAAAATCAAAAGTAAAGTGGCCACCGAATCGATCCAAAAGTCATAGTATAATATCGAAGGAGTGCGTTCGGTCAGCGGAATGACCTCATTGGCCCGTCGATCGCTCCTGTTTTAGCCACCTTATGCCAACTCACGGGAGTCGGGTCCACGTATTTACCTTATAGGAAACGCCGCCACCAATTTACTTCATTCTGGAATCTCCACCGTGTACACGGTAGTTAAAGTGGTTTTGGGAGTTGGCAGAGAGTATGACAACTTCCGATCCCGGTCTCTTTAACAACCAAACGTTATTATAACACCGCGGTCATTTAAAATAATTTAAACTTTAAAACCAGAATAAAATATCCATTTTAAACCCATATAAATACGATATCATTTATATTTTTAAAACCCAAATCAATACGATATTATTTAGACCCAAAATCATACAGTGTCATTTTATTTTCCAATATATATTCTTTTCCAAAATCATAGGGTTTTCAAAGTAAAATATTTAGAAATCAAAACTCTCGAATATAATATTTTCAAATCATACTACCTTGAAAATCATAACTTCGAAACAAATTTCCATCTCTTAAATGGTTAAATATTAAATTACTTTATAAAACACAATAGCTTCTTTAGATTTCACAAATCAATTTTCAAATATCGATTTAAACTTCCAAATACCATTTCAATTCTTATGTTTCAAAGCTTTAAATATTTCACCATTTCAAAACAAACTCATTTGACAATCCCATATATATTAAATTCAATTACTTATTATTTAGACTTGAAATATTTACTTAATGAATTCAATATAATTTAAGAAAAACCTTTAACTTCACATAACTGGAAAAACTTTCGATTTATTATATATTCATTTAAATCAACCTGATATTCATTTAGATCACTCTACACAAACATTAACTTATAAAATCATATCCTTTAAAAATTCTAACTTTTTATTTAATTCTAATTTAACTTAATATTCATCTTCCAACCTTATTCCCATTAAATCAATGAAACTCCAGAAATTAAATTTTAAATAAATGCTTAATCTTATTTGATCTTAAAATCAAACTTTATTTTAAACTTCAAATCAAATTTATACTAAGATTAAAACCGGAAATTACTATATATATAATAACCTTTATCAATAACCAAATCAATATCCCATAAACCATATATATATAACTTTACAAAAACCATAGAAAATCATTTCAAAATATTTATATATATATATACCGCGGTGCCTGTATAAAATTTTCTACCCTATGGTCAAGTGATACAGATGTTTATCATTTCAATCCGCAATTTAAAATAAAAATGCGGTTGTATATCATTTCAAACCGCAATGCCGAATGAAATGAATATGCATGATAACTTGCAGATTTTATAAGATAGTACACATCATCCATTCACCCAATATCAATCATCAACCTATTTAATTCAATCATCATCAATTTAAACAAACATCAAAATATATAGCATATAAATTATATAGGTAATAAATAACATGTATTAACTAACAGTTTATATTCAATAATAAATTTAACTACTGTTAAACTAGTAGTTTATATGCAAAAATAAATGTAAATTTAACTGGCAGTTAATATGAAATAAAAATAAAAATAATCATGACAGGCAGTTAATATGCAAATAAATAAATTCTAACTGTCAAATTATATGCAATAAATAAAATTAATTAACAGTTAAATTAAATAAATGCGATTTAACTGGGATGACGAATAAAACATGCCAAACAGTCATAAATAAATTTCTACTCAAATCTTAAATCAATTTAACAAACATAAGAAATTTTAGAAGTTGTGAGTGGGTTAAAACACTCACCTTTCGAATTTAAATCGAATTTAAGTCCGATTTAAATCCAAAAATTTGACGGTCTCCAAATCTGTCCAAACCAGCGTCAAAAGATCTGGAATTTAATTACGATCCTAACAAAAAAGTCTCGCGTGAAACGGAGTTCATATGCGAAAGTTATTCGAGTTAGATTGTTTGAAATCAAAAATAAAATAAAATAAAAACATCACTCACTTAAACCAAAGCCACGTAAGCATCTTCGTTATCCCTCGCTACAGTGTCTTTACCCTGAGAACAGAACGCATGCGAACGAACAAAAGCATCAAGAAGAAACCCTAGCCGTCGAAACAAACCCTATTTATCACGCCTCCACTCTCGACTTCGACAAGATCCACTCCATCGCCAGCACGCCGCCGTCACCCTCCATCTATGTCGCGAGCGTGACGTCCTCAGCCGCTGTGTGGTGCTGCCAGGCCGATCACGAAAATCATCGAATCCTCTTCAACTTCTGGCGAATCAGCTAACCAATTTGCCGAAGCCACCGTACCGATCAACTGCCCCTCTCCCCCTCTACACGTAAGAACTTCCCGATCGATGAATCGTGGAAGATCCACCGTTGATTGAACATCCATACCATGAACGGCCGAAACTAATTTGCAATTTTCTGAACGAACAATGGCTCCAATCAAAAAACGAATAGTACCAGCAGATTACGCTCTTCGAGAACTATGACATATAATTTTTGTGAATTTTTCTGGAGCCTTTGAATTTTAGGCTTTGGATTTGATTTTTGAATTGTATTTGGATCTAGTGTTTGCAGCCATTGGAAGAGGAGGAGCGGAGGAAATAAACGTACAACAAATGAGAATAGATGGAGGCTAGGGTTTACAACTGAGTTTATATAGGTAGGTCAGAATTTGAATAGATAGATTGGATAAACAAACGTGCTGAACGAAAATTGGCCCAAAAAGCCCCTTACGACTCCGGAACGAAATTGGGTCAACCCATATATCACAATATGTATTTTAAAATATTCTGAACGCGATGGAAAAAGTTTCGCGTCCAAATTCCATCGTGTGAAGAAGTTATGCTGAAAATAATATTTTCAAATTGATTTCAAATTGATTTCAATTAAATCGATTTCAAGGAGTTTCGCGTTCGTACGATCAAACGACAGGTCCGATCGCTACGAAACTTGAAACCCTACAATAATTCAATGATACGGATCCGTTGAAACTGGTTTCGTCAAAATCCGAGTTAGTGGCCGAAATGGCTATTTTTATATCAATTAATTAAATTTAAAATTTATTATTAAATCAACTTCCAAATTTTAAAATTTTAAAACTCACAAATTTTATCACCATATATTCTCACTTATTTACAATGACTTAAACAAATCTTTATGTAAGTTTAGAGTGGATAAATCTATCAATTGCAGTGCCAAAGCTTCTATTTCATTATATTCAAAATTATAAATTAAGTTCCCCAAAATTTCTATTAAGTTAAATAATCAATGATTATTCCATCTATAAATTTTAAGTAGATGGATTCAAATGTTGAGTTCAGAAACTATTATTTTAATATTCTTGAATTTCAGTTAAACCTTTATAAACGTAATACTTTAAACGTTAAATTTCATTTATTTTGCAATACTTCAATTAAATTAATAAATATTGCTTTCTATACTTAAATTTATATTAACAAAACGTTAGATTTGGATCGATAGAAATCGATTTACCAAAGTTTACGTACACATTACGTAAATAAACAACTATATAAATTTGCCACCTATTAGCTCTTAATTTTATTCTTAAGTTTGTTATCTATCAATTTCGATTATACTTCCATCTATAATGCAAATCCAATCTCCTCTAACTGCATAAATTAGGCAATTTATTGCAATTGATTTTCCATTAAACTTCATAAATTATCAAATTGAAACCTAAATAAACATTTATTTATTTAAAAATCTTGTTGTTTAATTGAATTGACCATTCCCGGATATAATTTACATTGATCTTCAATTATTACTTAAATACATCACAAAACGTTAAATCTATATTCATTAAAATTTGTTACCAAAATTAATTAACGAAATCAATTACGCCCTTTAAAAATTTCTATTTCATTCATTAATTGCTAATTGTTATTCAATTAAACCCAGTTATTTGATTTCTCTATTATGCATCAATTATAAACCCATCATCTTAAAGATGATGTCAACATTTTATACTATAAATTTACCCTTTTATATTCCAATATAAATAAATGCTCACATACAAATTAAGATTCTAAAACAAATTAATTATCCCATTTAATCCATTGATTTATTAACTTTATTTGTTGCAATTTATTGTCTAGCATAAATTTTAATCTATTTCCAAATTTTCACATTTCAATTAATTAACACCTTACAAAAGTTTACAAATAAAAAGGGGTTGTACTAAATAAATTATTTATTGTCCTGCATTACTTTATTGCCTCCATTTACATTCAATCTTCATAAATAAATAATTTATTTTATTGATGAATTCAATACTTGCCTTTATTTACTTAATTTAACTTCATATCCAAATGCACAAATTTTCACTATTCCAATTAATTGAAATATAAAATTAAATTTGTAAATTTTAATTATCCTTGATACATCAGATTTCAATATTTGCTTTCATATAAATTAATAAGATTTCTATTTCTTTCTAAATTTAAATTAAAATCTTATTAATTTAATTCATTTTAAACATCGAATTTACATGGGTCGTTACACTCTCCCCGACTCAAAAATTTTCGTCCCCGAAAAGGAAAAGAAGGGAAAAGAAGAATTAAATAACAATACATCTTATTCAAAATATTAACTCATAAACAATAACTTACTAAATTTATTACCTTAAATAAAATAAACCCGTTTAATAATCATTATATCTTTTTATCCTCAAATAAATAAAGTTTGGAAAAACATTTTCAAAATAATTTCTAAGTCCAAAATTTACGAAATTTTTTGGCGGAGTCTCCTTTGTACAGAGAGGCTTGGGAGAAAATATAATATTAAATATATCAATTATATTATATATATTATCCAAAATATTATATCCCAACACGGGAAAATATATAAAATAGCGCTATAAACCGAAGTCCGAAAACGTACCTATTTGTCGGGCACTTTACGCTTAATTTATGGAACCCAAAAGCAGTAGCAATTGCTTCCATAACCTGAATTTTACTTATAAAATCCAAAGGGTTAACAATTTATGTAAAGTAAAATATTTAAGTGGATTTCAATCACTAACAACAAATCAATACAACAACCATCAACTAAACAACAACAAATCCAAACAACAATCAATTTATCTTATTATTAATTTCATTTCATATATTTGTTGTTTAATTTCTCTTTTATTCATACCACATAAATTTTCCTTTTTATAATTTACATTTATTTCTAACAAACTTTTAAATTTTATTTACTCATTCGATGTTTGTTTCATTTATTTTCACTTATTACTTCCAATTTTTCATTTCCATTAACTCAGGTCATGCCAGTTCTTTTTATTTCATTATAATTATTCATTCATTTATTTACATGTCCTTATTTATTTACATTTTAATTGCTTAAGTTTATAATCATCTATTTGTCATACTTACCTTCAATTATATTTACTTGGTAAAATTTCAATTATAACTTTAAGTTTATAACATTAAATTCTCATTTAACAGAAATTTCATTGAGTAATTTTACTATTTCAAATTTCTACTTGTATAATATTCTATTACAATCTCTTATTAAATATTTCAACTTTTAATATTTGGTAAGTTATATATGTTATTTAAGGGTGTAATTGAAAGTTATACAAGTTTCTCATTTCTTTTAATTAATTCATTGTTCAATAAATTATTACCTTTTCCTTATAAGTTACAATTTCAACTTCCTTTTATTATCTTTATAACTTGGCATTAAATCTCTTACCTAAATTAGAGGTTCCAATTATTAATTACTTACCTTTCGTTTCACTACAATAATTGAAACAATTAATTAATGGAAATTTAAGAGTTAAATACCGGGTTATATTTCAAATTATTTTAAAATAATAAATAAATATATTTTTACAACTTACATATCTCTAATTATGTTTAAAACAATTCAAAATTTATACATATAATTTCTTCAAAAATGAATCTGCAGTAGAACTACGACAGTGGCCTTCTCCCTTCGAAACTCGAAAATGAAAGTCGATGATGCGGCCGCCATCACCGAAATTATTTTTCAGCGACAGAGAGGAAAGTACAAAACTTATTTCTTTCCAGAATTTCTTTAAAATCATGCTTTCAAATTATATTGAAATATTTATATCAGAAAATATTTCTAAACACTATTAATATATTTCAAAATCCTTTGAAAGAAATTTTTCAAAATCCCGGACTCAAGTTCTACAATTTCCAAATTTCATTGATTTTATTTTCAATCTAGCTTCAATTATTATTAATATTTTCATTACCTAACACCCAATCTACAACAACCAAATATGTATCTTTATAAAATATTTTTATATATAGAAAATATAATAGGCAAAGTTATTTCTTTCACCTATATTAAAACAAATATTATGTCGGTCTATCCTATTAAGTGTTTAGAAATCCCTATTGATGTCATAGCGTCCCATGCATCAACCAGAATTTATAAATGC
This sequence comes from Allium cepa, assembly GCA_030765085.1. Classification (NCBI taxonomy): domain Eukaryota; kingdom Viridiplantae; phylum Streptophyta; class Magnoliopsida; order Asparagales; family Amaryllidaceae; genus Allium; species Allium cepa. The sequence goes on along the minus strand of CM060944.1, from coordinate 307,082,024 downwards.
AAAAAGAAACATATTAACACAATATTAAAACCTTTTTATAATACTAACAAATACGCTCTCTCATATATACACGCTCAATGACTCCCATAGGGTATTATTACCCTATTAGTAAAAAGTCAAACCCCACAGAGTTAAGGTTTATCGCTAAACCTCGCTCTGATACCAGATGTAACATCCCGCCTTTTCGAACACTTTAAACTGACACACGTGCCAATTCAAACCATACGGTAGGGTGGATTGTTATGGGATAAGTAAGAAAAACAGAGAAGAAATAAAAACAAAATAGAATCTCACAGCGGAAGGATAAAATATAATAATTAAATATACAGTTCATGAAACTGTTTTACAAAACCTTTATTATATTTATACAATACATATCAGAGTACACATAACAGAGAATAATAAATAAATGCAGCGGAATTAAGTGGTGTGGTGGAATAACATAGTAGATAATAATACTACAAAACTTCGTCTTCGTCCTCCAGAGTAAAATCTTCAAATCCTGAAACGCTCGGACTGACCCGAGCGAATTTGAAAGACAAAAACACTTGAGTCAGAACTAAAAGATCTTATGTGATTTAAATTAACAGAAATAAATATGAGTACAGTAACTCAAGAGATGCTCGGGATTTACATCTCCTAAGGATCCGTTAAACTATTTGCTATGTAGTATATTGTGCTATTATAATAGTGTCTAATTGTAAAATAAACTTACTTTTTAATAGCGTTAAGGGGTTACCCATATAGCCCTTAACACAAATAATGCCAATAGTCTATACAGTACCGTAATACCTCCTGATCGTGAAGCTACCAGAGGATACTCCATAGATACGACACAAATAGAAACTCGTAGAAGGCGCGCTAGGGTAGGTGACACGGCACAACTAGGCAATGCCAGGGTAGATATACCAATCACGCTTCCGGGTTGATGGAAACGCGCAGCGCGCAGCTGCCGCTCGAACAACACCCCCAAAATCAAAAGTAAAGTGGCCACCGAATCGATCCAAAAGTCATAGTATAATATCGAAGGAGTGCGTTCGATCAGAGGAATGACCTCATTGGCCCGTCGATCGCTCCTGTTTTAGCCACCTTATGCCAACTCACGGGAGTCGGGTCCATGTATTTACCTTATAGGAAACGCCGCCACCATCCTACTTCATTCTGGAATCTCCACCACGTACACGGTTGTTAAAGTGGTTTTCGGAGTTGGCAGAGAGTATGACAACTTCCGATCCCGGTCTCTTTAACAACCAAACGTTATTATAACACCGCGGTCATTTAAAATAATTTAAACTTTAAAACCAGAATAAAATATCCATTTTAAACCCATATAAATACAATGTCATTTATATTTTTTTAAAACCCAAATCAATACGATATCATTTAGACCCAAAATCATATAATGTCATTTTATTTTCCAATATATATTCTTTTCCAAAATCATAGGGTTTTCAAAGTAAAATATTTAGAAATCAAAACTCTCGAATATAATATTTTCAAATCATACTACCTTGAAAATCATAACTTCGAAACAAATTTCCATCTCTTAAATGGTTAAATATTAAATTACTTTATAAAACACAATAGCTTCTTTAGATTTCACAAATCAATTTTCAAATATCGATTTAAACTTCCAAATACCATTTCAATTCTTATGTTTCAAAGCTATAAATATTTCACCATTTCAAAACAAACTCATTTGACAATCCCATATATATTAAATTCAATTACTTATTATTTAGACTTGAAATATTTACTTAATGAATTCAATATAATTTAAGAAAAACCTTTAACTTCACATAACTGGAAAAACTTTCGATTTATTATATATTCATTTAAATCAACCTGATATTCATTTAGATCACTCTACACAAACATCAACTTATAAAATCATATCCTTTAAAAATTCTAACTTTTTATTTAATTCGAATTTAACTTAATATTCATCTTCCAACCTTATTCCCATTAAATCAATGAAACTCCAGAAATTAAATTTTAAATAAATGCTTAATCTTATTTGATCTTAAAATCAAACTTTATTTTAAACTTCAAATCAAATTTATACTAAGATTAAAACCGGAAATTACTATATATATAATAACCTTTATCAACAACCAAATCAATATCCCATAAACCATATATATATATAGCTTTACAAAAACCATAGAAAATCATTTCAAAATATTTTTACATATATATATATACCGCGATGCCTGTATAAAATTTTCTACCCTATGGTCAAGTGATACGGATGTTTATCATTTCAATCCGCAATTTAAAATAAAAATGCGGTTGTATATCATTTCAAACCGCAATCCCGAATGAAATGAATATGCATGATATATCAATCATCAACCAATTTAATTCAATCATCATCAATTTAAACAAACATCAAAATATATAGCATATAAATTATATATGTAATAAATAACATATGTTAACTAACAGTTTACATTCAATAATAAATTTAACTACTGTTAAACTAGCAGTTTATATGCAAAAATAAATGTAAATTTAACTGGCAGTTAATATGAAATAAAAATAAATATAATCATGACAGGCAGTTAATATGCAAATAAATAAATTCTAACTGTCAAATTATATGCAATAAATAAAATTAATTAACAGTTAAATTAAATAAATGCGATTTAACTGAGATGAAGAATAAAACATGCCAAACAGTCATAAATAAATTTCTACTCAAATCTTAAAACAATTTAACAAACATAAGAAATTTAAGAAGTTGTGAGTGGGTTAAAACACTCACCTTTTGATTTTAAATCGAATTTAAGTCCGATTTAAATCCAAAAATTTGACGGTCTCCAAATATGTCCAAACCAGTATCAAAAGATCTAGAATTTAATTACGATCCTAACAAAAAAAGTCTCGCGTGAAACGGAGTTCGTATGCGAAAGTTATTCGAGTTAGATTGTTTGAAATCAAAAATAAAATAAAATAAAAACATCACTCACTTAAACCAAAGCCACTTAAGCATCTTCGTTATCCCTTGCTAAAGTGTCTTTACCCTGAGAATAGAATACACGCGAATGAACAAAAGCATCAGGAAGAAACCCTAGCCGCCGAAACAAACCCTATTTATCACGCCTCCACTCTCGACTTCGACAAGATCCACTCCATCGCCAGCACACCGCCGTCACCCTCCATCTATGTCGCGAGCGCGACGTCCTTCGCCGCCGTATGGTGCTACCAGGCCGAGCACGAAAATCATCGAATCCTCTTCAATTTCTGGCGACTCAGCTAACCAATTCGCCGAAGCCACCGTACCGATCAACTGCCCCTCGCCCCCTCTACACGCAGGAACTTCCCGATCGATGAATCGTGGAAGATCCGTTGTTGATTGACCATCCATACCATGAATGGCCGAAACTAATTTGCAATTTTCTGGACGAACAATGGCTCCAATTGAAAAACGAATATTACCAGCAGATTACGCTCTTCGAGAACTATGACATATAATTTTTGTGAATTTTTCTGGAGCCTTTGAATTTTAAGCTTTGGATTTGATTTTTGAATTGTATTTGGATCTAGGGTTTGCAGCCATTGGAAGAGGAGGAGCTGAGGAAATGAACGTACATCAAATGAGAATAGATGGAGGCTAGGGTTTACAACTGAGTTTATATAGGTAGGTCAGAATTTGAATAGATGGATTGGATAAACAACGTGCCGAACGAAAATTGGCCCAAAAAGCCCGTTTCGACTCGGGAACGAAATTGGGTCAACCCATATATCACAATATGTATTTTAAAATATTCTGAACGCGATGGAAAAATTTTCACGTCCAAATTCCATCGTATGAAGAAGTTATGCTGAAAACAATATTTTCAAATTGATTTCAAATTGATTTCAATTAAATCGATTTCAAGGCGTTTCACGTTCGTACGATCAAACGACAGGTCCGATCGCTACGAAACTTGAAACCCTACAATAATTCACTGATACGGATCCGATGAAACTGGTTTCGTCAAAATCCGAGTCAGTGGCCAAAATGGCTATTTTTATATTAATTAATTAAATTTAAAATTTATTATTAAATCAACTTCCAAATTTTAAAATTTTAAAACTCACAAATTTTATCACCATATATTCTCACTTATTTACAATGACTTAAACAAATCTTTATGTAAATTTAGAGTTGATAAATCTATCAATTGCAGTGCCAAAGCTTCTATTTCATTGTATTCAAAATTATAAATTAAGTTCCCCAAAATTTCTATTAAGTTAAATAATCAATGATTATTCATCTATAAATTTTAAGTAGATGGATTCAAATGTTGGGTTCAGAAACTATTATTTTAATATTCTTGAATTTCAGTTAAATCTCTATAAATGTAATACTTTAAACGTTAAATTTCATTTATTTTGCAATACTTCAATTAAATTAATCATTATTACTTTCTATACTTAAATTTATATTAACAAAACGTTAGATTTGGATCGATAGAAATCGATTTACCGAAGTTTACGTACACATTACGTAAATAAACAACTATATAAATTTGCCACCTATTAGCTCTTAATTTTATTCTTAAGTTTGTTATATATCAATTTCGATTATACTTCCATCTATAATGCAAATCCAATCTCCTCTAACTGCATAAATTAGGCAATTTATTGCAATTGATTTCCCATTAAACTACATAAATTATCAAATTGAAACCTAAATAAACGTTTATTTATTTAAAAATCTTGTTGTTTAATTAAATTGACCATTCTCGGAAATTAATTTACATTGATTTCCAATTATTACTTAAATACATCACAAAACGTTAAATCTATATTAATTAAAATTTGTTACCAAAACTGATTTAACGAAATCAATTACGCCCTTTAAAATTTCTATTTCATTCATTAATTGCTAATTGTTATTCAATTAAACTCATTCATTTGATTTCCCTATTGTGCATCAATTATAAACCCATCATCTTAAAGGTGATGTCAACATTTTATACTATAAATTTACCCTTTTTATATTCCAGTATAAATAAATGCTCACATACAAATTAAGATTCTAAAACAAATTAATTATTCCATTTAATCCATTGATTTATTAACTTTATTTATTGCAATTTATTGTCTAACATAAATTTGAATCTATTTCCAAATTTTCACATTTCAATTAATTAACACCTTACAAAAGTTTACAAATAAAAAGGGGTTGTACTAAATAAATTATTTATTGTCCTGCATTACTTTATTACCTCCATTTACATTCAATCTTCATAAATAAATAATTTATTTTATTGATGAATTCAATACTTGCCTTTATTCACTTAATTTAAGTTTATATCCAAATGCACAAATTTTCACTATTCCAATTAATTGAAATATAAAATTAAATTTGTAAATTTTAATTATCCTTGATATATCAAATTTCAATGTTTGCTTTCATATAAATTAATAAGATTTCTATTTCTTTCTAAATTTAAATTAAAATCTTATTAATTTAATTCATTTTAAACATCGAATTTACACAGGTCGTTGCAGAGGGACATTCCAAAATTCAAAGGAAATCGAGTCAAAAGGAAGAGATTCAACTCGAGCGAAAGTGATTCTGTAAATAAATTTACCATATATGCTAAGTTTTCCCTAGAGCCAAAGCTCTAATACCAACTGTAATGACCCGCTATTTTGGACCGTTCAAATCGACAATAAAACCATACATATCCGACTTGAATAATTAAAATACCGAACTGTTAATTAAAATTTGGCAAAACTAAAAATATACAGTAAATAAATCAATCACAGATCACAGAGTAATATAATGCAGTGGAATAGATAAAGAATAGTAGTTCATGAAGCTACTATATACATCAGAGTTAGAAAAATACAACCGAATAGTTCAAATGCAGTGAAGTCTCCAATGCAACAGATGACTTCTCTGAACCAATCACCCGGAAAGGCTGGAATCTGAACCGATAGTTGGATTTCCAAATGAAGCTCCAAACTCCAAAGGTTAGTCTCAAATGATGTATCACTCAGTCTGACCGAGCGTAAAGCAAAATACAAAACATTCGAGTCAGGATTAACACTCTGATATCAATAAATCCAACTCAAGTGAAATATCAACTGTAATACAAATAACTTAAAGGATATTTGGGATAACCATCCTCTAAGGGTCCATGGAACTTTCTAAGAGGTAGAAATATACACTATAACACCATGGTTATTTCAGCTTAATTTATACATCAAAACCAAATCTCATTTTCACTTTAAATATCTCTATATTTCCCAAAATAGTATTTATATATATTAAATAATTTATACAGTAAAGTATTTTCAATTTCCTCAACTTAACAAATCGTTCCAACATCAATCCGACCTTCCCATTCAAATTAAATTCAATCTCAATTTATCAATTTAAATTCAACTCAATTTCTAAAATAACCACTTAAATTTTATCGATCTCAAATTCGGATTTATAATCACAAATACTCCTTTATATTTCCATATATTTCAAAACTTTAAGTATTCAACGTTTCATCTTAATTTTCATTCAATTTAGTTTTCTAAATAATAAATTCAAATTTAGTTCAACCTAAATTTTCATTTTAATTCAATTTAGTAGCTAAATAACAAATTCAACTACGTTGATTTCAAATACAGATCCGAATCTCAACATAAACCATTTAAATTCCAATATAGTTCAAGGCTTTAATATTTAAATGTTCTATATAACAGTTTCATATAGATCTCGATTTAACCTCATTATTATTTAGTCTTGAAATACTCCCTTATTAGATTTAATATCATTTAAGTAACCTTAAATTACATTTTACTCCATATTTTCTTTAATTTATTTAAACGTAAAATATCCATTAAATCACTTAAATCAAAAATCCAGTTATAAAATCATACCCATTAAATTTCCCATTTAAAAATTTCAAATCGATTTAATTAAATAAATCCTTATTTAAATACCATTTTTATAAACCCAAATTTATCTCCCAATCTTAATTATTCAATTTATTACAAGAGAATCTATTTGAAATATAGATTTACATAAATACTTAACCATATTATATGTATTAAATCAATCTAATTTAAATCAAATATTACTACTAAATCTATATATACAATTTTCATTTATATAATATCTTAAGAATCAAATTTATTAAACCATATATTTCTTTCCAAAATTATTGAAATTATTCTCAAAATATTTATATGGAACAACGGTGTCTGTATATATTTCCTATCATATAGTCAAGTGCTACGGATATTTATCATTTCAATCCGTATACTAAATATATATGGGCGGATATCATTTCAACCCGTAATCCCAAATTTAATTAAATGAAAATTGCTTGGGTTTATCATTTCAACCCATAACGATTTTCTCCTATTCTAAAGTCTGTTCGGGTATGTCTCATTTCAACCCATAGTGATTTCTAAACTACAGGGAACTTGCAGAGTGATAACAGAAAATACAATAAAATAACAGGCATATATCATCAATAACAATATAATATAAACAACAGGATATGGTGTCATATCCCGCAGGTGAACAGTTACAGATAATAGCATATATACAAACTTAAATAACTACAGCAGCATATTTCAATTGTCGTTTCAATTGAAATCAAATTTAATGAATAAAAATATGTTAATCGTGAGTGATTGCTCACCTTTTGAGGTTAGAGAGATAGACAATGAAGTTGAGTTACGAAATGCAAGCACGACTTCCAAAGCAAAGTTAGATGGTACGATTTCGATGGAAAAGCTGATAGATAGAAATTGATGAGAACGGATCAAATTAGCCTGATAAAATTGAAACGAAGATTATATGATTAATTTATTACTTTTTTTCAAAATGAACGTTAAATCAAAACACGCAATTTAAAAAATGAAATACATATATATATGCATACCCATGAGAACCATATAACTTTAAAACGCTTCCATTTCATATTAATGTTAAATAACAAATATATAATTATTCAAAATGTCACATATATAGTATATTCATTTTATGGTTGTCGTTTCCATGTAATAAATATTCATTTTAAACCAATATTAAAATAATATATATGTATAGTTAAAAATCAATGTTCTAACATAAAACACATATATTAAAGATCAAAACACACATATATAATATCTTTTGAAATGAATAATTATGTATACATATAATTATTATAGTTTATTACTTTCCTTTTCAAAATATCCAGCAGGAAATCAAACAAACTTATGCACATATATACGCAGATAAACAATATTCTTTATAATACATTGTTAACTTACTCCTTTTTTATTCTTTTTTTAAAGAGTATATATGCAGTACAGTTTATAAGAATTTTTTTTTATTTTTTTTATAAAACCTTAATATATAACAAAATATATGTAATATTTGTATATATAAAAATCAAAACCTTTCAAACATATATTCAAAAACTAGATCATATAAATAACAATGTATTCAGTTCACGCATAGTATAAAATTCATATATATAACTCTCTTATATATTCATTATAACTATAATCGAAACGGTTATATATACTTTTATATAAATTAACCAAATATACACGTTACTTAACCTATCTGTAACTGATCAATAGTTTTATTATTAAAGCACGCACATCATAACAGTATGACGATATACAATGCTTTAGGCTTATTAAACAATATATTGCAACTTATGTATACTAATATCTGAATATAAATAAGCTTACATACTTATTATATAAAAATCAAAATAAAAAAAATATAACAAAATATATATAAACTCACAAATTGATATATTAGCTTATATTGTTATATAGAGAATTTTTTTTATTAAGTACAGCCATACATATATATCTTTGGGTACTACAATTCGTATTATTTGCCTTTTATAAAGAAAATTGTGGTTGCACTGAGTTTGTACATACAGCTTACTTTATGTATATAAATAACGTAAGTTGTCATACATATATACACTAAAATATATAAATTTAAGGCAGTATACTACTAGCAAATATATATAATATAATACAATGTATAGACATACCCTGTGTAAACTCGAGTCGCTGATGGGTGGGCAAAATGAATAAATAAGAAACTACAGACAATGGGGAAAATGTTGATGCCACCTATGTGCTGTCAGAAGTTATTACCTCTATGCTATACACTCGGCTATGATGAGGCTGCCGATGTGGATAGGGAAGATGTTGGGTTCAGCTGAAAGGCAGGGTGTTTCTTAAGAGAAGAGGAGGGGAGAAGGAGGGGACAGACGCTTGGTGGAAAGAAAATTTGCAGAGAGAGGATGAAAAGAATGCAGATGTACTAGGTAAAAGAAAGGAGGAGCAGGCTAGAATAAATAGAATGTATGAAGAGAACAAGGAAGGTTATAAATCAGATTGGCATGAAAATGTAAGGAAAGAAATAAATAAAAGAAATCAATGAATGCGAAATAACGTATAGTATTTTATACCTTTCAAACTTTGAAATGGCAACGGTCATGAGTTGATTTAGCTACATTTAAAGCAATAACTTTTTTGTTTGTTTGGATAGTACGTAATAAGTTTGGAAAGGCAATGATTTTTAAAATGGAACAAGGAAGGTTATAAATCAGATTGGAATGAAAACGTAAAGAAAGAAATAAATAAAAGAAATCAATGAATGCGAAATATCGTATAGTATTTTATACGTTTCAAACTTTGAAATGGCAACGGTCATGAGTTGATTTAGCTACATTTAAAGCAATAACTTTTTTGTTTGTTTGGATAGTACATAATAAGTTTGGAAAGACAGTGATATTTAAAATGGAACAAGGAATGGACAGAGAAATTTAAGCAAAGATAAAACGTATAGAATAAATATAGAGTAAGGGGACAGTCACGATAATTCAGTGGATAATTAAAGCAACTTTTAATGCCACCAGCTGCACTTTCAAATTTGAAAAGGCAGAGTAACGGACCATATAATAAATTGAAACGATGGATTGATAACAGCTGCAAGTATATATTTAATAGAAAAGAACGGACAGAGAAAATTTTGTGAAACGTACTGAAAATAAATATGAAGTACTTATTATATTATACGTTTCTTTTTGAATGCAGAGTCCAAAATTTGAAAGCCGAGTAACGGTCAACCCTTGAATTGGTGAAAATAATTGTAGCAATTAATAAAAGAAATAAATAGCAACGGTCACGTTGCTTTGATTTAGCTGACCCATCAAAGCAAATTATTTATAATTTAACCGGTAGGAAACGTAAAGGAACGTACCACCATAAAAATGAAATTGATAACATCTGTGCATTGATTCTGCAATATTTATTAAAGAAATTGATTCTACAATATTTATTAAAGCAATTTATTAGCTAGCTTGAATTAAATAGAATTTCACAATGGAATAAACTTTGATAAAATAAATTGAAAATTTAAAATCTGCTATGTTTAATTGGACGTAATACAAATATTAAATTTTTATTTCAAAATATTATTACATTAAATTTCTCAAAAGTTTCAATTAATTACGTTAAATAAAACCATTTAAAACTATTAAAATCTACGGGTCGTTACAACTATATCCTAGGTTGTGCACCCTACTCTGTTTTTAGCCATTTATAATGTCGAGGTCACATTCGACATCTTTCATGGGAGTCTTTATCACTCGAAAAGAACAAGAATCCTTAAATAAATTCCCACATCTCGAATGGATCTCGAAACCACACATGGATTCCAGCATCTCGAAATCCACCTCCAAGAGATATAACACGTATCTCAGTCTTGAAGTGGTTTTCGATAAATAACACATTTACCGATCCCGGTCTCCTTAAGACTGAATCAATGAATTTGGTCATATTCAATAATAATGAGAATGATCGCATATGGAAACCAACTCTCATATAATTATCACATTTTCAATATTTTTATCTCACACTATCTCTCGACTAAGAGTGAAGTCGGTAGGTTAAAGCACTAGTTCTGCTATACCTACTCAAACATTTGTCTTAACCCCTAGAGATAGACAAGCCTACTTCATCGGTTTTTAGTACTAAGTATACGACTAAATGTTTTTCATAAATGAGTACATAAACAAAGCATGATCAAGTCGTACTAAGCACGATCAAGTCACATAAACAACTTTTAATCCCATTTTTACTTAATTAATAATTTTATTAAATAAAAGCTCTTTTATTAGTAAAACTCATTTTTTTTAATAAAACATATTTTATAAACCAAAACTTACAATTGATTAAAAATTCCTTTATTAATTAATAACCCTTTACTAAATAAAACTTACTTTATTAATTAATACTCCTTTATTACTTAAAATTTTCTGTATATACTAGTATATATAATATTTCGATATTCATTTATACTCTTCAATACTTCAAAAAGTATTCATATATTTATCTCAAATGTACAAGTATATTCACAACTCATTTAAAGACCTATTACTTTAAACCTTTCTTTTTTTATCTTTTTCCAAAAATTCCATGTTTGTTATTCCTTTTAAAATATCCATTTAATAGTTCCAATTACATTCGAAAATCTATTTCAAAGTGCGTAAGACAAATGTTACCCAACATTGTCACTACAAACGCAAAATCATTTCATTTGAGATTATTTTTAAACCATTTCACTTCTGATTATCTTTAAAACAATCTTTTCAAAGTTTCATTTACATTTATAAGTACTAGTATGGATCCGTGCTTCGCACACGGGCTGTTTGTGTTATTGTATACATTGATATTTTGTTTAAACGTAAGTATGTAAACGGAAAGTAAGGGCATTTTTGGAATTTCAAAAAGACAACGAGTAAATTGGTTTAACAAATTTTCTTTATTAGTAGTAGAGATAATCAAAACAGGTTAAAGACTAATATTATTAACATATTTTCACCGCAAACCCAAAACCATTTCATACATGTTATTCTCTTTAAAACATTCTTTTAAAGATCTTGGTATTTCTATATTTATTGAATAAGGCAATATACTTGTTAATAAATTTGCAAAATCATTTATTATAACATAAGTTTTATAATCCTAAGCTTCCTCTTATTCTTTTACAAAATACTTAACTTACTTTTTCCCACTTATGCATTTACTAAAAACTGATTTTAAAATGATACTTAAATGTATACTAACTCATTTATAAGATAAAATATTTAATAATAAAAAGAATTTAAAAGGATATTATATTACATAAGATTTTATTTATTTTAATAAACTACTTAACTAATTTTCTAAAAAATATATATACTTTTAAAATATTTTAAAAATACTTATATTATGGCTTATAAAAAATACATATTTTCTAATTTATTTAAAAACCATAAAAGTCCATTTTATAGTTTAAATTCATTACTTTAAAAGTCCATAAATGATTATCAATAATACATTTAAACTTGATACTTTTTTAGTAATACGTATACTTACTGTACTTACTAAAAAAATACAAAGAAGCCCTAAGATGCCTTTCAAAGTTAACTTTAAATTTGTCAAAGATAGCGATTCCAAAGTGCATCCATAGCGACCTTTTCGCTCATAACATTCACAATACACTATCAACATGTAATCAACAAGTCCTGGCTACGATACATGTTATAAAGGGTAATAAGAGAGATTATACTTAATACTAATGTTGTCACTTGTTTTACAAAACAAGAATGGGTCCAAAAGTTTTAACTTGTATTGTTATCAATTTTAAGTTATATTTAACACAACAATATTATACACATGATATATACAAATTCGATGGTGAATAAACTCAACTAAGCCCGCACTAATCCAAGATGTGGATAATCCCAATACGAGTTTAATGGAGAAGATGGCGTCTCGATTGGACCTCGTATGCGAAAGTTATGAATTTTATAAGATTTGAGATTATAAACTAATTAATTAACTTAATTATAAATAACCAACACCTTAATTACCTATCAAATCCACCTTCTCCCTTCCTTACCACTTTCCTATGCATGCACCAAAAGGAACTCACCATACTCATGTACATGCACACATTGATACGGATCATCACTCGATGATATCCAATGTCGTTCACGCCTACGAATTTCTCTTCGCGAGTTCGACGTATGGACCCCTACAACGTCCAACTCGATCACATCAACCAAATTCCAAATGAAAGCCCCAAATTTCCATGTCCAGGTCGCGATCACAACCCCATGATTGGAGCACCTTTGACCACCGCCAGCCAACCTCACTTCGCACCCTAAATCCAATCATGCCTTTGATTTTGCCTTCGACCGCCTCCTCCATATCGCGACTTCCTCTACCACGTACGACAAACAAAATGTCACGACCATCTCTATGTAGTTTCTTCTCACCAAACCTTTACCCTCCCCTCTCATTTACACGAGCAACCTAACGGAATATTCGCAATGGACTAACTTTCCTTAAATCAACGACCATCTACAATCCTGGATTGGCAGTACAAAAGTTGATCATCACCAATCCCCGCCGCAACCTAATAAATGCACACCCACATGAATCCCTCATCTCTACCAAGCTAACGGATTCGAAATCGTCGAATTCCGTTGAGCGAAGCTCCGAGAATAATTCAATTTAAAAGGCGGCTATGTATTTGGTTAACAAGAAATGAAAAGGGAAAAAAGAGGAGAGGTGGTAAAATGGTTAAAGGTGAGGAGTATTTATGGAAAAATAAACAATATTTTGAATTCGCATGATTAAATCGTTGAACATTCCAAGCTCGCACGATCATCTGGAACGTCCGATCACCATGAAACTCGTCGACGCACAATAACTCATTTTTCTAGTACCGATGGCACTACTTTTGTTAAAATCTGAGTCAATGCCCTGGAATGATAATATTATAAGTTAATCAAAAATAATTATTATTAAAACCGATTTAATCCCATTAATTATAAATTAAAAGTTTCATTATCATTATTATTTAAAAAGAATTTAAATAAGCTTTCGAAATCATTTTTATTCACATTAAATCCATGATTTAAATATTCAAATAATTTCAATTTTTGGTTATAAAACATTCAAAATTTCGGGTCGTTACTGGCATTGTACGGCCAACCCATAGTATATAGCTATCCAAACGGTGTAATGTTAAAATAGCATGTGTGCTAAATCAAAGTAGGCAAGAGGAATGACATGGGTAATTAAATGAAGACCGGGTATATTAGAGATGCTTTTAGAATGCATTTGAAACGACTGGTTATGAATTCAAACTACCAAAGTACAAAAAGGGTACAATGAAATATTTGCAAGAGATATCAATCAATTAGTCACCAATCGTGGCATTTTAAATGGTATTGTGTCGAAAATAGTTCTAAAAAATTATTTATCACATTTGTTCATACTTTTGAATTAAATCATTATACTAGTATAGCGAGTATGATAATTAAGAAATTAATATAATTTTCAAAAGATAATCGAAACTTTTTGGTCTCACGTCTAAGTTTTAGCCTCATGTCAAAAACTGTGATGGTATTATGTCAAAAAATGTTATTGAAAAATCACCAAGAGATCAAGGCTTCAAACTCCAGTTTATGGTTCCGTTTCGATCATTAGAAATTTTTAATATTTCGGTTTCGTTTCAAAAGTTCTTGATATTCCGTTTTAATTCTGGTTTTGAATTTCATCGCTTTTCTAACCACTTTTTTTATAAATAGATTGATAAACACTACAAATTTATATGTAAAATGAATATAACAAGTCGTTCCTTCAAAATATTTTATTTTATACCATTTTTGCAAAACAAGTAAAAGAGCAAGAGCTAAAGAAAAAGCCCCAAATTAATAATTAATACCCATGGAAATAATTAATTGATGTGCAAGAAGATTTAATTTATACTCTTAAATCAAAATTATTTTGTTTGAGAAACTCAATTTAGTTGGATTTATATTAAGAAAGCTGAGTCCAACTCATCTTCTTATTGTTAGAAATGCAAGCCCATAAGGCCTTTAAATCAACCGGTTTTCCCCTAACCTCCAAGTCATTGTCTTCAACAAATGGAACCATCCCTTCTGACCAAAATATATAGGCTGAAAAAAAAATCCATCTAGTTTGATCCTCAATTTCTATGTTCAGGCAATAGTTTTTTCCCTCAAATTCTCAGTTTAGTTTTTTTCCTTTCAGATCCAGATTCGCTTTCTTAGGTGAATTCTGGCTCGATCGTTGTTGGATTGAATGACGGGAATTCTTGCAATGTTGTCCAAAACTTCGAACCATATAAGAGATAACCAAAAAAATTAGTCGTTCTTCAAAAATTTCTCAATTATCATACCATTATCGATCAATTGTTTCCATTTTCGGACTATATAGGTATATCGGTATGATAATGAGAGTTTACCATTTAATGGTAAAATATTGATAATATATTTTAAAACCCATGATAATAGTAATTTATTAAGCCATTTATTGTCCATGTAATGACGAAACCAAAGCAAGGGTGGGGTGGGCAGTTGCCCAACCTAATATTTAGGCAAAAAAAAACATAAAAATTACAGAAAAGAAAAAGAATACACACTCTCCTCTCGCATTTGGCTCAGCACTCATGCTCACTTCTCAGCTGCTCACACTCTCTTAAATACACATCGTATCCTTCAATTCGACCTTCATATTTGATTTGATTAAGTAAATCAAAACCCTAATTCCACGTTCAATCCAGTCTCCCATCTTCACTCCACTATGCAAACCTAATATGAAAAGCTAAATCAGAATTTCCTATTTGTTCTACGGTTGTTGGTAATTATCCTTTTAATCTTGTAAATTATGTTATTTAAATCTATTGATTTGTTCTCTACTTGGTTTGTTTGATTAGATCATACAAAGATTGTCTCTTAAGAAAGCATCCTAATTGTTGGATTATCCTTGAATAGGGATGGAAATAAGGCGGGTTGGGGTGGGTTTTTTATGCCCCAGACTCGCCTTGGTTTTTTAAACCCAGTGTCGGACCCGCCTCATAGATCCAGTGTGGGTTTGAACTTTCGCCCCGTACCCGAAAGCTATGCGGGTCAGGGTAGACCTGCCCTGCCTCAAGACCCGGTGATACTTTGCATATTTATTCAAAATTAAGTGTCAATATAAATTTATTTATTCATTATATCTGTAAGAGGGATTCTCACTCAATAATACAATAAATATAGATATCAATGTTTTTACAATGATAAGTTAGATTAAAAAAATGAGGCATATGATAACGGTTTAGGAAAAACATGTATATGTTATTACATAATTATTAGTGATACAACTTAATACCATAAAATAATATAACTTATTGAATGAAACATTAGATTATCCATGCTATAACCACTTATGTATTGTAACAACCCGTATTTTTGGCTATTTTTAATTATTAAATTTAAGGTGATTATTGAATGAAAATGCTTATTAATGTAATTTGTTAAATAATTTAATATTGAAAATTATTTGAATAATTAAATTCTGAATTTAATATGGTAGAAAATGATGTCGTAAGTTTTTTTAAATTTTATATAAACAACAATTAAGATTGTTAATATTTAAAATTAGATTTAAAATGTGAATAATTAAATTGAAAATTTTATATTGTAATTAATGAGTAAAAATAGCGATTTAGGCAACTGTCTCAGATTTCGACGAAACCAGTTTCATCGGATCAGTAATAGTGAATTATTGTAAGATTTCAAGTTTTATAGCGATCGGACTTGTCGTTTGGCCGTGCGAGCTTTAAACACATACAAATCAATTTAAAAGAATTCGATAAAATAAATTGACTTTGAAAAGCTATCTTCCACATACGATCGAATTAGGCCTAGAAACTAGTTCCATTACGTTCGGAATGGGGGTAGAACATTATAAACGTCTGGAGGCACGTCTCGATTGGAGTTCGGACAATTTTGGACCTAACTATATAAATACGCATGCAAATCGAGACAGATTTATTATTATTTTAATTTCTAAACCCTACCCGTCATTTTCTTTTAATGGTCGAAAATTCACCAACTTCCCTCCTTAATATCTCTCAACCCGTTCAATAAATCAAAAAATTTCAAAAGTAAAGTCATAGATCTCGGCGAGCTCTCAAACCCATATGGGTGATGTATGCTATTTCTTCACGGGTTCGCCAGAATCGAGGCAAAAGACTTGCATTCTATGGGTTCAATCTTGAAATTGGAAGCGTTGTTTTTATTGTCGTTCAAGGTGATGGTAGAGAGGTGCGAGGCGCATCATTTGGCATAGGTTGATCGAAGTCCGGTCGTTATTGAACGCGCGTGGTTGAAATTGGAATTTGCGTACGATGGGTTTCTTTTTAGCATGTTGTGTGAGGATTGAGGAGGAAGAAGGGAGGTACATTACCTTTTATTTATTTATTTATTAATTAATTATTTAATTTGAATTTTAAATGTTCTAATGCACGTATCCCTTTCATATGAGCTCGGATTTTGATGCGGTTTTCTCCGTTGTGATCGTATCGAAATTCCAAAGAATATAGAACTGGTTTGGTCGAGTTCTGAGACGGTTCAAATTTGGGTCTTTGTTTGGATTTTAAATCATCGATAAATCGAAGGTGAGTGTTTATACGCTCATAATTGACTGAAATTGTAACGACCCACTATTTTAGACCATTCAAATCGACAATAAAACCACACATGTCTGACTTGAATAATTCAAAACAGTAGATTGTAATATAATTTGGAGCAAATAAAACCAATCACGGACACAAATAAAACAAAATAACTCGCAGCGGAAATAAAATAACAGTAGTAGTTCATGAAGCTGCCACAAACACAGTCTTAAAACAAGTACAAAATATTATAGTCTGAAAAGTAAATACAATAGAAATCCCAATACATAAATGTTCACTAGTACATAAGCTGAATAGAAAATACTACAAGAAATAGATATCAAATAGGTAGATAGTCTCCAGCAAATCCTAGCTCCAAAAGGTGAAATCCAAAGCTGATACTCAGGTTGACTCAAGCATAAGAAAATAAACACAAACACTTGAGTCAGGACATGCATACTTATATAGTGTAAACCAATTCAAGTGAACTATAATAAAATGTACAAGTAACTTAAAGGATGCTTGGGACCGCCCATCCTCTAAGGATCCGTTAAACTATTTACTATGTAGTAATATACGCTATTATAATAATGTCTAAAGTAAAGTATAACATACTTGAAAATAGCGTTAAGGAGTTACCAAATATCCCCCTTAACACATTTTATATATTCCCATAGTCAACACAGTACCGTAATCTCCCCCATGCTGGGGGTCGTCAGAGAGCACTACATAGGTATGGTACAAAACCAAAATCGTATAAAGCACGCTAGGGTAGGTGACACGACACAACGAGGTAATGCCAGGGTAGATATACCAATTACGCCTTTCGGACGGGCGGTAACGCATAGTAGCCACTTCCGCCCACCTCGAGCACTCCCAAAAATCAAAGGTGCGCACCGATCAATCACAAAGTAATAGAATGGCATACGAAGAAGTGCGTCCGATAACAGAAGCTACCTCATTAGCCCGTCAATCGCTCCTGTTTTAGCCACTTTATGCCAACTCACGGGAATCGGGTCCACGTACATACCTCAATAGAACGTCATCACCATCCTACTTCATTCTGGAATCTCTACCGCGTACAAGGTTGTTAAAGTGGTTTTCGAAGTTGGCAGAGAGTATGAAAACTTTCGATCCCGGTGTCTTTAACAACCAAACGTTATTATTACCCATGGTTATAAATTTCAAAAGTTTATATTCCAAATTAAATAATTCATTTAAACCATTTAAATATGAAGTCCTTATCCTTTCAAATCAAATATTCAAATTCCAGAATTGTAGCATTTCTAAGTTCATTCATTCAATTATAACAATTTCAAAACATTGTATTTTTTAGAAACAGCAGCACTTATAAAGTGCTAATGTAGATATATTAGCATTTCAAAACAGTTCACTTTCAGAAACAGTGGCACTTATAAAGTGCTATAGTAGATATTGTAGTATTTCAAAAACAGTTCAATTTTAGAAACAACAGCACTTACAAAGTGCTACAGTATGTATTTTAGTATTTCAAAATCAGTTCAATTTCAAAAACAACAACACTCATAAAGTGCTACAGTAGGTAAAGTTAGTATTTCAAAACATAGTTATATTTCAGAAACAGCAGCACTTATAAAGTGATACGGTGGGTAAAATTAGTATTTTAGAACCTAGTTATATTTCAAAAATGGTAGCACTTAGCAAATGCTACCTTAAAACCACAGCATTTTGGAAATGCTGCCAATACATAACTAAGGTTTATTACAACATTTCAGAGACATTATAATTTCAATTTTTCATCATTTTTAACTTATGAAACATATCTCACTTTTCCAAAATATTTATTTGGATATCATTTAACTTATGGTTAAATAAAATAAATTTTATAAATAAATATTCAAATTAAACTATAATTTATTTATTAAGTCAAATGCACATTATTTTACTTAACTTTTTGTCTTAACAATTAACTTAATACTTTATTTAAAATTTTCCACTTCATAAATAAAATAGTCTTGTTACTATGTTAAGCCTAAAATTTCCATTTTAAAAAACTAAATTTCAGATTTCAAGTTAAGTCATATTTAAATTGCATTTTTAAACCATTTAATTACTTATACATTTTACTTATAGAAAATCACTATAACATTTATTTAAATCATTAAATCCAATTTAAGTTAAAATTTCATATTTCATATTTCCAAAATACTTAATAAATTTTTAGAAAATATTTAAATTTAATCACGGGTCTGCATATAATTTTCTAACTTAGGTCAAGTGATACGGATATATATCATTTCTACCCGTAATTTAAAAAGAAAAATCCGGGTTCTATCATTTTAAACCCGCAGTCCCAAGTCAAATAAAATAAATAAATAACGCTTGAGTCTATCATTTCAGCTCTTAACGATTTTTCCTTATTCTAATGTCTGTTCGGGTATGTATCATTTCAACCCATAGTGATTCTATTCTATAGGGAACTTATAGTGTGAGAAATAGTAAATAAAGTAAATAGTAAAACATATCATATGATGTTAGGTGATGCAACAGGTATATAATCAAGTAATATCATCATATAATGTTAGATAACCGGCAGATGTGAGCACATAACATGGCATATCAACTATTACAATTCAAGTGACATTGTTTCACATTCATATAAGTACGATTTGTTGAGAGTGATAAACTCACCTTCTCAAGCTAGAGGTCAAATTCAAAACACAAATCCAAACTCCACAAAGCATAAAAAGGCACGACTTAGATTCGAGTGGATGGAGAGCCAAGATTCAATTATCATATACAACAAATAATATAACAAATATAAGTATATAATCCAACACAAGACAATAAATCAAATCAATGTTCAAAATATGATTCAAAATGAAACAAATAGGCTTAACGACTACAAATGGGCTCGACCACCATCACCATGGGCTAGACCATCACACTATGGATCGGCCATGACTTGATTTGTGTCATAAATGCTCGGCCAGGGTCACATCGGCACAGCTAGGCAAGGATATGAAGGAGGAATGGCAAGGCAAAGCAATAGGAAGGCAAAAGGAAATGGGTGTTGTTGGGTGCATTTCTACCACCACCGGTCCAAAAGAAAGAGGAGAAGCCAAACCTCTCCGCCTCAATGCCGAGCCAAGCCTCCCCACAGCCGAACCAGACCATTCGGTACCGAAGCATTAAGTACCGGACCATCCATCCCTCGCCGGACCACATACCACCGGACCAAAACCCCTTGCCACCGAACCAGCCAACCACCGGACCAAGCCTCTACCGAACCACCTACCACCTTTCCTCCACACTACCGGACCATCACTCACTCCACCAACACCGGACCATAGCACAGCCGAACCAACACGTGTCCAGCTCCATGCTCCTTCCACCGATCCAACCTTCTCCAAGCATGGCCGAACCGAGGCATACCGAACCAAATTGCCAGGCCAGATCGCTCCAGCCCAGGCCCATCAGCAGCTATATACTTCCAGGACCTCTGCCCCCAGCCTCACTCTATAAATGGAGGGGCAGGGGTACAACAATGGCAGACAAGTTTGAGAGCTCAAGCACGGAAGGAACTTTCAAACAACTTTCATATACTTGTATGCAAAGCTTTCTACTTGTAATCTGAAAGAAAAGAGAGAATAACATATAAAGTGGACGTAGGCACGTTCTGGCCGAACCACTATAAATCTGTATATCTTTTACAGTTCAGTCCCTGCTTTTTACATATTTGCATAAGTCACCCAAATCATTGAAAACCACATAAAATCAACTAAATAATACGACTTTGAGGTGTTTGTCCATTTTTTGTGCAAACATTTTTGGTGCTTTCATTGAGAGCTCGAAGCTTCAGCTTCCCTCATTCAACCTTCGTTCCCAATAGAACCCTTCATTGCCTAGGAAACATGACTTCCAGGCCGAGAAAAGACGCCAACAAGGGAAAGAACATTGCAACCAGCAGCGCCCCAGATCCAGAGGATCCAGATCAAGAGAACCATCCCACTACGACAGCAGATCAGGCAAATCCGACAGTCCCTACCGCGGAACAACCGGCAGCAATCACTAGGGCAGATCTAGACAGAGTTGTGACTGAAGTAACTAACCGCTTCGCATCCCAACAAGAAGCTTTGGTGAACCAACTCATGTCACGCTTGAGGGATGCCGAAGAATCCAACCGCAACACTGAATCGTGGGGTGAGTCCCAATCTGGAGGATCTCGGAGACAACAAAGGTCTTCCCTCTTCGAAGAAGCTATCAACAGGAACAAAAATGATAGGGGCCGCGCCCGGACTCAGCCCGAACTCCGACTCGAGGAAGCGCTCGGAACCAAACCTAATCGGGGAGGCACCAGGCGAGGGTCGGATATAGCTGACCCGGTCATGCCGCCTAATCATAGAAACCCTGCTGAACGAAGCCGAGCTGGAACCCAGCCCGAAGTTGACCCCATGGAAATGCTCGAAGCAGAACCCCACAGGGGAAGGCCAAGGCAGGGGGCAACTGTAGCTGGTCCTAGCATGCATCCGAGCAGCCAAAGACAGCCACTGGATAACGTCAGAAGTGATAGGCTATACCATCCCTACAGGTCATCTGGACGAGATCGATCCCGCAGGGAAGAACCAAGCTCATTTTTGTCCGCTCCAAATTCTGATGAAAGAATGGCACGAATATTCAGGGAATTTGTCCGACGGGAGCAAAGAGATCGAGGGATAGGCGCTAGGGTAACCAGCCCTTTCACCCGCGACATCGAAACCGCCATCACCCCTCGAGAATGGAAAATGCCGACGATGGAACCGCACAAGGGAACTTCCGACCCCGTTGTACACCTGCAAAGATACACACAACATATGCTCATGAGCGGGGCAACGGAAGGAGTTTTATGCAAATGCTTTCCACTATTTTTAGCAGATCTAGCTACCTCCTGGTTCTGCCATCTACCCCAAGGATCCATCAGTTCATGGGAAATGTTGAAGGAAAAGTTCATTAGCCAATTCCGCATTCATGTGGAACAACCCAAGGATGCTTATTCTCTATCCAATGTCAAACAGAAATCCGGAGAGACACTGCAACAATATCTAACCCGGTTCAACGCCGCAGCGGCCGCAGTCCAAGATGCCGATGAGAAACTCACCCTAATGGCCCTCTGTAGTGGTGTGCACCCAGACACCAAGTTTTCTAGAAGACTAACTAAAGAAAAACCAGCTACCTTGCCCGATTCCTTCCATGAAGCTGGGAAGTACATGAGACTCGAAGAGGCTGCCACTGAAAGGCAGATAGGACCACAGGCTAAGACGGCCCATGGAAACGTCCCCGCCGCAGCGAAGGACATTCGGAGAGACGACTCCAGAGACAATGCAGGGGGCAAGAAGGGAGAAAAGCGCTTGTACCGACCAGGACCGAGATTCGACGCTTACACTCCCTTGAATGAAACAGTCGAGAACATCTTCCTGGCCACCCAAGACGAACTTGCATACAAGCGCCCCCCGTACAAGAAAGAGTCAGATCGCGCAATCCAGTCCGGAAAATTCTGCCATTTTCACGAGTCTCATGGGCACGATACCAATAATGCCGTCATCTCCGAGATCTAATTGAAGAACATATCAGGAGAAAGAAGCTGGAACGCTATGTAAAGGGCCAGGACAGGACTCCAGCTCCTACCAAGGAAAACCCAGGGCAGCTCCACCCAGAGACAGGCGGAGGAAATCGCAACACCAGCGGTTCCAGCCAAGAGAAGATAGTGGTCCATACAATATCAGGAGGGCCACACATCGCTGACAAGAGCTGGGCAGAAATGGAAAGATATGGAAACTCACTCAGAAGCGAGGGAGACTGTGTCAATTCTGTTATGGAAGAACGCCACCCTAAGCGGAAGGAAAGTAATGATATCACATTCAGCGGACGCGACCTAGAAGGAAGGCAATACCCTCATATGGATCCTACGGTCATCTCTTCCTGGTTCGGTCCAGCCAAAGTTTTCCAAATTTTAATAGACACTGGAAGTTCAGTAAATATCCTATTCAAGCACGCTTTCGACAAAATGAAGCTGTCAATGAAGGATGTATCCCCCTGTAACAAACCACTACACGGTTTCACTGGAGAAGCAAAGATGCCCCTCGGACAATTGGATCTCTTTGTTGAATTGGGAAGACATCCCCGCTCCGCCGTTCGGAAACAAACATTCGTGCTAATAGACAACCACTTGGCCTACAATGCCTTTTTAGGAAGACCAGCCTTGTCCGACTTCCAAATTGTCCTTGCCCCATGGTGCCTGAAGATGAAGTTCCCAACGGATAATGGAGTGGGAGAAGTAGAAGGGCATCAAGACGCCGCTCGGGACTGCTATGTAACCGAACTTCGCAATAATCGCAGGAGAGATAAAGGGAAAAATGCAGAGACTATTCTCTGCATGAAAAGCTTGGAAGCATAGCAACTAAAGAAGGCCCCTCCTCTTCGGTATACCAGTGACCCTTTCAATGAATTAGACCCCAGGGACAAAGAGGAGGAGGCCACCGACGAGCCTGCAGAGGCTATGGAATTCATACCTGTAGACAAACGTGACCCAAGTAAACTGCTGAGAGTCGGATCTCGGTTAAAAAGAGAATTAAAGAATCAACTCATTGATTTTCTTCGCCACAACATGGATGTATTTGCATGGACGCACGCTGATATGACTGGAATCTCCCCGGACATAGCATGCCACGCACTGAACATTGATCCTACCAAGGTGCCGGTAAAGCAGAAGAAGAGAAGTATGGGGGCGGAACGATCAGCAGCCCTCGAGGAAGAAGTAAAGAACTTACTTGCCAATGACTTCATATGTGAAGCCATCTACCCGGAATGGATCGCCAACACGGTACTGGTAAAGAAAGCTAATGGGAAGTGGTGAACATGCATCGATTTCTCCAACTTAAATGACGCTTGCCCGAAAGACTGCTTTCCACTCCCCCGAATCGACCAACTCGTGGACAGCACTGCCGGACACAAACTCTTATCCTTTATGGACGCATACTCAGGATATAACCAGATCCCTATGCACGCCTCCGATCAAGAGCACACTAGCTTCATCACTAACCGAGGATTGTACTGCTACAAGGTAATGCCATTTGGACTTAAAAACGCCGGAGCTACTTATCAGCGTCTCGTCAACAAGATGTTTGCAGAACTGATAGGACGAACTATGGAAGTTTATGTGGATGACATGGTGGTAAAATCAAGAAAAGCCAACTATCAGGTAAGCTACCTGGATGAGATGTTCCAAGTACTCCGCCAATATGGAATGAAGCTGAACCCTCTAAAGTGCTCCTTCGGAGTGTCATCAGGAAAGCTCTTGGGATTCATCGTCCATGCCAGAGGGATCGAAGCGAACCCCGAACAAGTCCGAGCCTTGCAAGATATCAAAATACCATCCACTCGGAAAGAAATGCAAAGCCTAAACGGGAAGGTGGCCGCCCTAAGCCGGTTCATCTCTAAAGCAACCGACAAATGCATTCCTTTCTTCGAAGCCCTGAAGAAAGACAAAGGAAAATTCGAGTGGACCGACGAATGTTCAGCAGCTTTCCTTAACCTAATCGAGCACCTCCAACGGCCACCAGTACTCTCGACTCCGAGTGAAGGCGAAGAACTATATCTCTATCTTGCTGTGTCGTCCCATGCTCTAAGCGCCGTTTTGGTAAGAGAAGAAAACCGCACACAACGGCCAGTGTACTTCATAAGTAAAAGGTTCACGGAAGCGGAAGCCCGGTATCCCAAACTCGAGAAACTGGCGTACTGTTTACTAATCACATCAAGGAAGCTACGACACTATTTCCAATCTCATCCCATCAAAGTTTTAACCGATCAACCGCTAAGGCAAGTGCTCCATCGTCCCGACACCTCTGGGCGACTGCTCAAGTGGTGCATCGAGCTAAGTCAATATGATATCACTTACCATCCTCGCACCGCTATCAAGAGGCAAGCCATAGCTTATTTCATTGCCGAATTCGCTATCAACGAAGGCTGGGACCAATCTGAAATAGCAGAAGATATTAAGTGGAATCTCTTCGTAGATGGAGCGTCGAATGGACAAGGCTCGGGGGCAGGCGTTGTGATCATCACTCCCAGGGGAAGAAAGCTGCGTTATGCACTGAGGCTAGAATTCGCTGCCACCAACAATGATGCCGAATATGAAGTAGTAATAGCCGGGTTAGAGCTCACCCTGGAGATCGGAGTCAGTTCCTTATGTCCTCACAGTGATTCGCAACTCATCGTAAATCAAATACTAGGGGAGTTCCAGACTCGAGGAGAGCGGCTCACAGCATATCTGAAAAAGACCAAGCGGCTGCTCAATCAATTGGATCACTATTTGATCAGACACATTCCTCGAGAAGAAAATCAAGAGGCCGACGAGCTGGCAAAGCAAGCTAGCATGGGAGATGATACCACTTCTGAAACGATAACTGTCTCAAGGCTACTAACCCCGAGTTTCGAGCAAGTAAACCTGATAGCTGCAACCGAAGAAGAAACATGGATGACCCCTATCCGAGAATACTTACAAAACGGCACCCTACCTGACGGGCGAAGTGAAATTTAGAAAATTCTAAGGAAAGCATCCCACTACACAATACAAGAAGGCATCCTCTATCGGCACGGCTTCTCTAACCCCTTATTGAGGTGCATTGCTGGAAGAGAAGCCAAGGAAATTCTATCCAATATCCATCAGGGAAGTTGCGGAGATCACACTGGAGGGCAGACTCTGGCAAAGAAGATACTCCGATATGGATATTTCTGGCCCACCTTGAACAAAGACGCCTTAGACTTCGTCAAAAAATGTGACAGATGTCAGAAATTTTCCAAAATTCCTCGACTACCAACCAATGAAATTACTCAAATGACCAGCCCTTGGCCCTTTGCAGTATGGGGAATTGACTTAATTGGCGAACTGCCAACGGGCCGAGGCGGAGCCAAATATGCTATAGTGGCAGTTGACTATTTCACCAAATGGGTGGAGGCGGAACCTCTAAATAAAATATCCTCGGCAAAAGTTATCAACTTCTTGATCAAAAATATTCTGTGCAGGTACGGAGTCCCACTCAAGATCATATCAGAAAACGGACTCCAATTTGACAGCGAAGAATTCGCCGATTGGCGCCAAGAGCACGGAATTCACAAAAGCTTCTCATCTATAGCTTATCCTCAAGCAAACGGACAAGTCGAAGCTGTCAACAAGATCCTCAAAACCTTAATCAAGAAGAAACTTGAAAAGTCGAAAGTCGCTTGGGTGGACGAACTTCCTACGGCACTTTGGGCCTATCGCACATCTTACAGAACTTCAACAGGGCATACTCCTTTCTCTTTGGCATACGGATCGGAGGCCATGCTCCCAGTTGAAACTATAGTGCCCTCTCACCGTAGGATCCACTACAGCCCGGAAGAGAACGAAGAACTCCTCCTCATGTCTTTGGATCTAATTGAGGAGAGAAGAAATGATGCAGCACTCAAAGCAGCAGCTCACAAACAAAAAGTGGCAGCACTATACAACTCCAAAGTCAAACATCGCAGCTTACAAGAAGGAGATCTTGTCCTCAAGCGAATCTTTCCACGCTCAGGAGCGCTGGATCCAGTCTGGGACAGACCATATGTAATTCATAAAGATCTCCACAACGGAGCTTACATTTTGTCAACAGTGGACGAAGAGGTGTTCTAAAGGGCATGGAACATCCGACACCTCCGTCGATACTTTTCTTAACTTGTACTGCCCATATGAAGTGAATTAACAAAGAGAATCAGTGGACGTAGGCATTTTCGTGCCGAACCACTTTAAAAGAATTAGCTCTTGTTAACTTGTCCATTTATATCTTGGCTACTTGTTAAGCTTTATCCTTTGCTGTTGAACAAAATCCTTTGCAGGTGACATTTCAAGTCAGAACTTCACAACACAACTCCACCTGGACAAAATCTAGCAGGTACGCTACGATCCTATGCCCTCGCCAATAAGACACTTTGCTCCGGTATCCCTCTACCGTGAGTTAACTCATTGTTTGCCTCGGCCCTTAAAGCCGACTGTAATAAGCCGAGTATAAATCATCATAAAAAAGGCCGACTATAGCCGATGGCAGCTCATTACAGCGATTCGGCTCGCTGGCGACTGTGAACCGATCATAAGCCCCAACATAAGGTGTGGCCAGCCAGGGGCAGTTCACAGTTGACGATCGGCCCCCATGCTAGCCGGCCACAGTAAATCGAATAATACCCACGATTACGGGCCATAATGGCCCGGGTAGTTACTGTGCACGATCGGCTCCGATGTGTCTTAAGTGCGGCTGTGGTAGAAAAGGAAACTCCCCGCAGAGGTGTAAGATGGGTGACAAGTGTCTCCAAGACCCACAGCTAGGGAAAGTGACTACAAAACCCGTATACCACGAACTTAAGCACATCGACGGCCTTCCGTGACTGGAAGTTTTACTTTTCCTATATTTCCATTTCATTTAAAACTTTTCTCCTGTTCTCCGTAACGGTGCTTGAAAGTACAGGACATAAAATAGGGAACACTCGCTAATGGGAACAGAAACTTACAGCCGGATGACGAGACACTCATTAGCACTTCCGTGCTTAGTCTCGCAGGGCGCACAAAGTTGCCATCCGCAGCCGAAACATGAAGGGCGGTACCTTCCACTTTTATACATTAATGCATAGCTGCAATTCATATTCATACATTACACTAACATTGCAAAACATGAAATTATATTACAAGTAGAAACTTAGTGTCAAACACAATCAAATCACAGGCATATACATGGTTATATTTCTTATACAACACATCAAAAGCAATGGCAGCATTCAAAATATAACAAAATCAGCTCGTGTTATAAAATTACGTAGAGTCGTTCACTGACATAATTACAATCCGAAAATACACTAATGTTTTTGACTAAGTATAGACAAGAAAGTCAAGAAAACCAAAAACTATACGGATCGGATCAAGTAGTCAACTGCATCAGTGCTCCACCCCCATCTCACTAGCTCTCCGAATCTATTTGACAGCAGGATCGGAGCTCCCGGCATGTTGACCAGAAGTCCCACCTGTCCAATTCAGAAAAAGAGTCCATTAAAACCGACAACGAACGATCAAGTTATGAAAAGCTAAAAAGAGAATACTCACCAACACCTGCTTCTTGGTCCTCATACCCCAACTGCACACCGGCTTCCTCCGCAGCGAGTAGCCGCATCCCCTCCTTCACCGCTACCTTCTCCTCCTTTGAAAACTGGGCGGTAACCATATCCATACTGAATGCCGCTCCACCTTACTTCTCTGCATCGGCCCTGGCCTCCTCCAAAGTCCGGAGATATATCCTGGGCATGATCCGGGGATAGTCATCCATTCAGGATAGATTACCCTGCTTCCAGGTACGGATGTACATGTCCTGCAGCATCTCGTCCATCATCCCCTCATTCTCCTCAAACTCCCTCACCCGGGCCTCGGAGGACCGCAACTTAGCGACGGCAACATCCCTCTCCCGCCGGTATCTTGAGCACTCAGCCTGAAGTGATCTCCTCATCTCCTCCATCTCTTCCTTCAACTTGGCTTGAGCAAGTTCTGCAGCTTCGAGCCTCCCAGATATTTCTTCAACCCGCTCAAGATCCGCCCTCCTAACCTCATCAACCGTGGTAATGGCCACGTCAATGCGCTTCTTGCAAGCGGCCTCCATTTTCCGCAACTCGGCTCTGCTAGCCTCCTCCATGGTCTTCTTCAGTCGTCGGGAGTCGGCTTCATGCTGCGAAATTTGAATAGCCTGGTCGGCAAGTTGCTTGGCCTGATCAGCGACCACTAACCGCAGCCTTATATTGGCACTCCCTATCTCCTCCCCAGCTTTGGCCAATCGAGCGTGATGTTCCATTAACTTCTTAGCCTCCTTCGCGACCCGGTCAATGTTGGCCTTAGCTTCGTACCCCATAGCAGCTATCCGAGTAGTGAGCAGATCCAGATCCAGGGACTTAGCCTCATCAAGAACCCGAACCATGGGATTGCGGGGGAGAAGATGCTCACCCGTGGCCTCGTCAAATAAGACATCCTGAGAGCTGGGGTCCAAATCCGGGTGGCCAACAAAGGGATTGCGAGGCACGTCGGGACGTTTTATGCGGATGACGGTAGGATTTTTGGACGGATGCGGGGAGGGAATATACTCAGTGTCTTCCTCCGTGATATCATGAATAGGTTGAGGTGGAAGCTGCGGACTGGGTGAAGATTCAAATAAGGAGCGACTCCTCTTCTTTTTCTGAATACTCTCTTCAATGACCCCAAGAAGAGGACGGTAGCTAACTACGTCCCCTGGACGACCAGTGGGAGGCTTAGGCTTGGCAGAAGCTCTAAGTAACTTGTATTGTTCCAGGCGGTGTCGAACGTCTGAAGTTTTGGCCACCTCGCCTGCCCCTGTAATAAAAAACAAGTGTTACGAACATACAAGGGTCCATAATTCAAGAAATATGTTAACTTAGAAAGAATGAGAAGGCACGTCTGTTATACAAACCCTGCGGAGAAGGAGAATACTGCAATAAGTCCTGAATCTCAGTCCAGGATGGAAGCGAACCATAAAATATTCCTAAGTCCCTATCATAAATGGAATCTGCAGAAGTCAAGAGTTCACCTTGAATCGCTGGTGCCACCTCAGCTGAAGAACTCTTAGGGAATGGATCGGCGCCAGCCCCAGCCTTGTCAACCTCCTTTGCCTTCTTCACCGCGGCTGATCCTTCCTCCAACCCTTCAAAAGCCTAACGGAAGGCATCATCCGTCCACTCCTGGATCTCCCCTGCCTGCTCAGAAGACAAAGCCCCGGCACCACTACCACCCTGTCCTTCACCTTCTCCATCTCCTCCGCTCTCCTCTTCGTCTCTTTCCTCCTCTCCACCTTCCTCCTCTGGAATATCTGGACATGTACTGGGAGAGGGTCCATCCGACTTCTTAAGCTTCTTTCCCCCAACGGCTGGAGGTACCGAGAAAGGTCTCTTCTTGCTACTCTTCACAGTAGCCCCATCCTTAGCTTTAGCAGCCCTCTCCTCGGCTGTCTCTCTCTGTTTAACCACAGATTGATGTGGCAGAATCAAGTTATACTCCAGGAGAGTGGCGTTCCTGATCAAGTAAGAGGCCGACCTATCCCTTCTCGAAATGGCCCTTATTTCAGCAGCCATCCGCGCCAAGAAATCATTCTCCACAACCGCAAAGCCACCTGTTTCTAGCAAGAAATAAAAGCATATAAGAAGAAGCATTGTGATCGGGACAAGGAAAATATAAATGAAGTTCAGCTTACAGCCGGAAGTGAAGAGGCGGAAAGAAACAGGGTCATCCCTAATGAAAAACCATTCCTTCTTGAACATACTAAGCTTCGAGTACAAATCCAGAACAGGCTTGAAGGGCACGGCCGTCTCCAAACTGATATATGGAGACCCCTTCTTGTAGCCTCTCAAGTTGTACAGATACCGGATCTCCCGGTTGGAAGGGGGACGCCCATATTTCCTCTGAAAAATGACGAAAAGGCTCACCAGAATGGCGTAGGAGTTAGGCTGAAGCTGGAATGGAGCCACCTTCAGATATGTGATAAAGCTAACTATCCAGGCGTTGAGGGGCGGGATAGCACCACACATGCAATGATATCTGCTGTAAGCAAAGTAGCCTTCGGGGGGGTCATATGGCATCACTCCTTCCCCCGGCAATAGCATGCGCGCTCTATCTATTCCGAAAGAATGAGAAATGACATCAAGCTGCTCCTCTTTGAGGGAGCTCGGAAAGCAGTCGGGAGGAGAGTTCAGAAGCTCTTGGGGACCATACCCATCCACTAACAACCTCGGGGCAGGTCCATGTCGCGCCGGTCCAGGTTGGGCTGGGGGCACGGAAGAAGACACTCCTCTATCCTTGGACTTCCTTTTATTGGATCGGGTTTCCATTTTTTGAGACATTTTATCTGCGTACACAAAAACGAGAGACGTGTTGTTAGTACAAGGAATACAGAGATATAAGCAAACAAGTGTATAAAGCGAACCAGCATATACAAATCTAGAAGTTTCACTAATAGTTCAAGTATAAAAGTCCATTCGGCAAGGGACTCATTCAACACTCAGAATTCCCAATCTCATTCGGTAATACATCCCAGAGCACATTCAGCAAAACTTCATTCGGCATATAAAGCCATTCGGCACTCAACTCCCAACTTCGTTCGGCGCTCAAGCTCTTAAAGCCCATTCGGAAATACAATAACGCAAAGTACATTCGGCAGAAGCAGGCTCACCTGGTTCGGCGATTTACTATGATTCGGTACTCGGCTGGTTCGGCTATTCGGAACAGTCAAGTCTGATTCGGCACTCAGTTGATTCGGATGTCACACTCGGTAGAGAATTACGAAGGCCTATCGCCCCTACTTATAGGCGAGCGCAAGATAACCGGACCGAATGATTCGGTGCCTGGGTGCCTGGGACCGGATGTAGCTATTCTATCTGAAGAAAAACAAAGCGTGGCATACGCTGGCATATACCCCACTTTGGGGGGCAAGTGTTGGGTGCATTTCTACCACCACCGGTCCAAAAGAAAGAGGAGAAGCCAAACCTCTCCGCCTCAATGCCGAGCCAAGCCTCCCCACAGCCGAACCAGACCATTCGGTACCGAAGCATTAAGTACCGGACCATCCATCCCTCGCCGGACCACGTACCACCGGACCAAAACCCCTTGCCACCGAACCAGCCAACCACCGGACCAAGCCTCTACCGAACCACCTACCACCTTTCCTCTACACTACCGGACCATCACTCACTCCACCAACACCGGACCATAGCACAGCCGAACCAACACGTGTCCAGCTCCATGCTCCTTCCACCGATCCGACCTTCTCCAAGCATGGCCGAACCGAGGCATACCGAACCAAATTGCCAGGCCAGATCGCTCCAGCCCAGGCCCATCAGCAGCTATATACTTCCAGGACCTCTGCCCCCAGCCTCACTCTATAAATGGAGGGGCAGGGGTACAACAATGGCAGACAAGTTTGAGAGCTCAAGCACGGAAGGAACTTTCAAACAACTTTCATATACTTGTATGCAAAGCTTTCTACTTGTAATCTGGAAGAAAAGAGAGAATAACATATAAAGTGGACGTAGGCACGTTCTGGCCGAACAACTATAAATCTGTATGTCTTTTACAGTTCAGTCTCTGCTTTTTACATATTTGCATAAGTCACCCAAATAATTGAAAACCACATAAAATCAACTAAATAATACGACTTTGAGGTGTTTGTCCATTTTTTGTGCAAACAGGTGTTGATGTTTTGGGCTCGGCCTATGGCTATGTGGCCCGGCCCTATGTGCTAAACTTGGTCGGATCTGGTCACATCAGAGTGGCCACAGCCTAAAGCAAGGCAAGAGGAAGAGTAGGTGGTGGAGGCCGAGGCATACAAGGTGGAGATGGTGAACAAAATGGAGTTCGGCTAGGGGTTTTTGCAATTTTGGTGAAGGGTTTTGGACCCATGGATTCACGGAAACAAGGAGATAGTGGTGATGTGATGGAGGCCAATCTAAGGTAGTGGATGGTGAAGGTGATGGTCGGCTAGGGCATGTGGCCGAGCATGCTAAAGGAGGAACAAATAAAAGAAAATGAGAAAAATGAAAAGAAGAAAGAGGAGGCCATGACTTACTGCAATATTTTTCTTCAGGAAGCAAATGAGAAATGAGATGTGAGAATTACTTTTGTATGTGAATTACAAAAGAGTGGCGGCTAGGGAAAATGGAAGTGAATGGCTAAGAGATGTGGAAATGAACGGCTAGGCAAATGAAGAGGCCTTACTTGATTTCCAAGAAAAGGAACTTAAGTCCTTTTGAATTTCCAAGCCAAAATTCAAATAAAAATCACATTAAAAGTCCAAAAAACATAGAAAATAGAAAATAAAATATAAAATAGAAACGAAGTAGAAAAATAAAAATAAAAAATAGATAAAATTACTGAAAATAATCGTGTGCAAAACACTGAAATTATCAAATTTAAAAAGTATAAAACAGAATTTGACGAAACGAAAAGCAGCATGAATATCAGAATCAAATATAGTTTCGAAGAAAAAGATTAGAAATTAAAATTCAAATTTAAAATTTTCAACTGTGGTCAAACTTTGACTTTCAGTTGACCAAAATATAAGATTTTCAAAAAATATTTATTTTATTGTATCTGGAAAATAATTTATAAACAAATTCCAAAATTTCAAATTTAAATGATTTAAAAATCAAAGTTTTCAATTAAATTGAATTAAAAATATTTATTAAATTTTTTGGCTTGTTGCACTCTCCTCCACTCAAAACTTTTTGTTCTCGAAAAGGAATGAGACACGGAAACAAGGAAAGATAAGATAGAAAGTAAATAGTACCTGAAGCAAACAATTCCGGATTCGAAGCATGCATGCTCTCCTTCGTCTCTCAAGTACAATCTTGATTATCCGTACTCCACTGCACTTTGACCAGGTTGACAGATTTCCTTCTCAACTGCTTCGTACCTCTATCGATAATACGAAGTGGCTTACTCTCGATAGTAAGATTAGACTCAATATCCAAACTCTCGAAAGCGGAAGGCTAGACAATCAAAGATGGATCATGTAGATACCGATGAAGATGCAAAACATGGAATACATTATGCACTTCAGAAAACTTCTCAGGCAAGTCCAGATGATAAGCTAAAGAACCAATCCTCTCCAAGATATGGAAAGGACCAATAAACCTAGGAGCAAGTTTCCCTCTACAACCAAATCAAATCACCTTTCTTAAGGGAGAGACCTTAAGGAAAACCAGATCACTAACAGCAAACTCTAAAATCCTCCTACGACGATCAGCATACTTCTTCTGCCTATCCTGAGCAATCCTCGTCTTCCTCTTAATCTCCTCCACCTTCTCAGAGGCCTCCAAAATCACATCAGGACCAAGAACCAAACGATTACCGAATTCAATCTAGCAAGATGGAGATCTACAAGTTCTTTCGTAAAGAGCAGCAAACAGAGACATTTCAATACTAGCCTGAATTCAAAGATGAAATAAGATAGATAAAAGACTAAGATACGATTAAAATAGAAGATGGAAAATATACCTGATAACTGTTGTTATAGGTGAATTCAACAAGATGGAGATGATCTTCCCAAGATCCTCCATAATCCAGAATACAAGCACGAAGAAGATCCTCGAGAATCTGATTCACTCTTTCCATTTGATTGTCAGTCTGTGGATGGTAAACAGTGATCAGATTCAGAAGAGTACCCAAAGATTCTTGAAAAGATTTCTAGAACAGACTGGTAAAGATGGGATCCTTATCACAAACAATGTTGATAGGAATACCATGGAGACGAACAATCTCCCTCATATAAATCTTAGCCAGACTGGAAGCAGAACGGGTAGATTTTACCGGAACGAAATGAGATGATTTGGTCAATCTATCCACAATAACACAGTCTCATTACCCCTCTGAGTCCTCGGTAAACCATCAAAAAATCCAAGGAAACCTTTTCCATTTCCAATTGGGAACCTCAAGAGGCTGCCACAAACTAGGGGTCTTCTGATGATCTATCTTGACTTGCTGACAAGTCGCACACCTACTAACAAAGATAGAGATATCTCGCCTCATACCGCTCCACTAATAAAGCTTCTTCATGTCCTGATACATATTCGTCACACCAGGATGTATAGAAAGTCTGGATCGATAATGTTTTCGAAGTAACTCTTGCCTCGATCCATCAACGTTCGGGACACAAATCCGATTATTAATCATCAAAATACCTCTATCATCGATCTGGGCACCACTACCATCAGGACTGCTACCACCAACTCTACTACGAATACTCTCCTTCATATGCCTAAGCATCTCATCCCCATCCTGCTTAGCAATGATACGATCCAGAAGGAGAAGAAGAAACAACAAGCTGACACAACATGGCCTTCTTCCGACTCAAAGCATCGGCCATAACATTAGCTTTCCCAGGTGTGTAGCTAATGTCGAGATCATAAGAAGCAAGAAACTCAAGCCACCGAAACTGACATTGATTCAAATCCTTTTGGGTGAAGATGTATTCCAACTACTGATGATCAGTAAAGAGCTCAAACTTAGCACCCAAAAGATGATGTCTCCAAAGCTTCAGAGCAAAGACCACAGCAAGCAATTCCATACCATGGGCTGCATAATTGGCTTCATGGGTCTTCAGCTGGTGTCTAGCATAAGTAATCACCTTCCCATCTTGCATCAAAACAGCACCTAATCCTCACGACTAGCATCAATGTATACCGTTAATCCCTCATTTCCATTTGGGATAGTAAGCACTCGTGCGAAAATAAGCTTACTCTTCAACTCATTCAATGCAGCTTTACACTTATCACTCCATATAAACTTAGCATTCTTTCGAGTTAAACCACTGAGAGGTGCAGAAATCCAAGAAAAATTCTCAATGAATCTCCGATAATAACTGGCAATGCCCAAAAAACTACGAATATTATATGGAGTCCTAGGAGTTTCCTAATCCTTCAACAGAATAGGGAGAAATAAAAACCTCAAAAAAGAGAGAATGATCAAATAATAGAAAGAGAAAAGAAGGAAGATTTACATTGATCGCAGCGATCTTGACTGGATCAACAGAAACTCCATTACTAGAAATAACATGTCCAAGGAATCGGACTTCATCTTTCCAGATATGGCATTTAGAGAATTTAGCTTTCAACTGATGACTCCTAAGAGTCCCCAGAACAATGCTCAAGTGGGATCCATGCTCTTCCTCATACTTGGAGAACACAAGAATATCATCAACAAAGACTGGAACAAACTTGTTAAGTACATCACGAAAAAAACAATTCATCAAATCAACAAAGAAAGCAGGAACATTAGTCAAGCCAAAAGGCATAACTAACCACTCATAGAAACCACTCTCAGTACAGAAAGCAGTCTTAGGAATACTTTCCTCAGCAACTCTGAGCTGGTGGAAACCCATGGCAAGATCAAGCTGAGAGAAAACAGTAGCTCCATGGAGCTGATTAAACA
Source organism: Allium cepa (assembly GCA_030765085.1). Classification (NCBI taxonomy): domain Eukaryota; kingdom Viridiplantae; phylum Streptophyta; class Magnoliopsida; order Asparagales; family Amaryllidaceae; genus Allium; species Allium cepa. Next base: position 307,045,545 of record CM060944.1, on the reverse strand, counting down.
TATCATTGATGCAATGCATAGGATATCTGTTCCTCATAGTGAGCTTGTTCAGCTCTCTATAATCAACACATATCCTTAAAGAACCATCAGACTTAGTGACAAAAACCACTGCTGCTCCCCATTCTGAATGGCTAGGTCTTATCAGACCCTTGGAGAACAGGTCCTCAATTTGCTTCCTTAACTCAACCTTCTCACGAGGTGCCATTCTTCTGGATGGAAGAACTACAAGTCGAGTTCCAGGAATAAGATCAATACGGAACTCAATTTCTCACTTTGGAGGTAAAGAAGTGACGCCACCAAATACATCGGGATAGAGTCTAACCATAGGAGTAGAATCAAGATCATCCGGAGAAGAATCAAGAGAATAAATAAAACTATCGGCATAATCCTGAGACATGCAACATTGAATCACCAAAGTATTACCAAAATCATCAATAAGAGAGACAGTTTAGGAATTACAAGAGATAAAGGCATCATGCCTCCTCAGCCAATCACCTCCAAGCAATAGATCAAAAGCATCAAAACCTAGAACATAGAAATCACCAGAAAACCGATAGCTAGAATGGAAGAGTTTCACCTTTCTACAAATCTTACTAAGGTTCGCAGGACCACCAATAGGATTTGAAACACACAAAAGCTCAAGAGCAAACTCAGGAGAAAGAAGATGCTCAATTTAATACAAAGATCCACAGAGATAAAGCTATGGGAAGCTCTAGTATCAAAGAGAACACGATCAGGAAAATAAAACATAGAAAAAGTACCCTCAAGTTTACCTTGGTTATCACTAGGAGCAGGAGCAGGTGTAGGAGGTGGAGCTGGTGAAGATGCAGAGATAACATCAAAAATACCAGATGACTTGCCCTTCTGCTGAGTCGGGCAGTCCTTCTTGAAATGGCCATGCTGCAGACAAATGTGGCAGAGATCACGTCTGGTCAACTGAGTTGGAGGAGGGATAGCAGCACCAACTAATGCAGGACAACTATTGGCATAGTGTCCCTCTGATTACATCTAAAACAAGTAATGGAGGATAGGTCAACATACTGCCTCTACAAAGAAGATGATCCTAACCCTGGAGTCTTGTTCTAATTCCTCTTCTGATGGTGAAAGTTCGGCTTCCTCTTCCTAGGATTACCAGAAAAAGATTGAGATGGAGCAGAACGAGCAGCTGGAGGATTCTTAGAAGTAGGATTCTAATATCTAATGGCCATTGAAAGTGCGGTGTGTATACAATTATATGTGCTAATATAGTATACACGGATCGTGTAATATGGATTACAATACAAATGCGGAAATAGATGATAATAGCATTGTAAATAGAAAAATCACACCAGAGATTTTTATACTGGTTCGGAGCACCGTCCTACGTCCAGTCCCAGACTTCTATCTGGATTTTCACTATTAACTACCTCGCTTCACCCGGAGGAACAGGTTTACAACACCCGAACAACCGAACGGGATTTCACGCCTCTAATACACTGAGGACTTCAACACTTGCCTCTTACAACACAGAGGACTTCAACAAAAGAACAAATACAATTGTTGTTGACAACTTGTGTTCTTGAAAACACGGATTTGTCACTAGCAGTACACCCTTCCTATAATCTTATCCTCAAAGTATGCGATATGATGTTTTGAAAAGATTAAGGAAAGTATATTATTGAATCAAAGGATATGAAATAGTTTCAAAGATTCAATAAATAATTTAGAGCTTTTATAATACAGAATTGAGATCAGAGATTAGATTAAAAGAATATATGAAATCGTTGTTTTTTTTAATCAACGAATTGGATGAGTTTATATAGATAAGAATGGTTGCAACTCTTTGCCATTAAGAGATATGATCTTTGGTGAAAGGTTAAGAGATGCAACCGTTGGAGAAGAGAAGTGTCTTTTGGAAAAATTGTTTTCTGTTCAAAAACGGTCGACAGGTTAAAAAGTGACCAGTAGACAGGAATTTAAAATATATATACGTTATGTGCATGTGTGCACGTTCATTGTGCATTTTACACAGAAACGGTCGACCGTATGATTATTAACCGGTCGACCGGTTCCTGTTAATTTGCACAATGAATGTGCAATGCTATAAAATGTATATATATCGATTATATTGAGGTGCATGATTATTTGAGGATAGATTTTAACAAGTTTTTAACTATTACAATATCAAATAATCAACCTATAATCTATAGTAACATAACCTTGTTTTGTCGATCGCCTTATTTGTCAGAAATCAAAACTTTCATAAAACTTGTGACTCAACATTCTCCCCCTTTTTGATTGATGACAATATGTATCTGGAAAATCTGAATCTCCCCCTGAGTACGTGATCTCTTTCTCTTTGAATTCTTATAAATGTATGTTCCTGCAAGCAATTGTTAGCCCTTTCTCCCCCTTTGTCATCGACAAAAAGGAGTAACAGATACTAGAATATGATATGCATAGAATGAATATGATATGAATAGAAAGATAAATTACTAACACATCAAAAGCATAACAGAGTTTACTACAGAACATAATGTCAATTGAAAATCATAAATAACGACACTATTTAGTACAAGTGTCGATGAATGTTTTTAAAGAGCTAAAACATAATAGAATCTAGGATGAAGCAGATCGTATCTCCTCTTCATCATCATCATCGTCATCATCATCATGATCTTCTTCTTCCTCATCATTGTGCCCTCTAGATGATTCACCATGTCCATGACCACTCATTCCTGTAGATTCGTCAGATGATGTCCAGGTGAAAACTGGAGCAGCAGGACGTTTTCCTGGGTCTTGTGCTTGAACAGAGGTGGATGTGGAACAAGATATAGCATCCCATAGCATACCAAAGAATGACTTGACCTTATTGAAGCGCTTATCGATTTTTGAGTCCATGCGCTTGAGACGTGATTCAAGCAAAAATTGGTTACGCGCGATTGTTTCAAGTGATTCTTTTGTTGATGACTTTGATTTTAAAAGTTTTACTTCATCGGAACGAGGACGAGATGAAGTTGCTCGTTGTTTCCTTGGTCCTCTTTGTTGCCATTCTTCGAAAGGCATAATTTCAAGATAAGGTGGAGGAAGCTTCATTCGCTTGATGGTGATGGAATCAATGCATTTTGGTTTTGAGGTTGCAGAATCAGAAGGATTGACCCCACAAGCTAACAAAAGTCTCATGATATATTCATTGTAAAAGAAATGAGGCCAGGTTGAGTTATTTACCTTGAGAATTTCATCAAAAAGCATGTGAACCCAATTGATTTCGATTTCACCATAGATAGCATAGAGTGCCTTGAAGTTTTCTTTGTACACTGCATCATAATTTCCAAGTCTAGGAAAAAGAGAATGCATCAAGACCCGATGAAGTAACCTGGCTGTCGGGCGAAGTCCAATAGACTTAGTGCCATCGCTATTGTCTTCTATAAACTGATGACTGGTACTATTTTGAGTGAAAACTTCGCAGAAGGTAGATGAAAACTCTTCGCCTCGATTTGGTATACCAAGTATAGAGGCAATTCTAGCATGAGTAAGAAAAATTTGCTTTCCACAGACCATAGACCAGATGACGCCGTTTGGATTATCAGGTTGATATTCATCAAGATTCATGTTGGCGTAAAATAATTTAATCATTAAATGATTTATCTCCACACTATTTGCCGAAAAATCTATCAATGGAGTAATGTTGGCATTATCGGCTAACCTCCGAACTCCGTAAGCCGTGAAATCATCAAATTTGATGAAAGAGCCTGGATGAAACTTGTAATTTGTCATTTGATTCCATCTTGTTACAGCAATTGGAGTTTGAAGCCATTTTTTGACGGAGATGGTAAGAGATGAAGTTTCAGAGGTTGCTCCTTTCTTTGATTTCTTTTGAGGAGGAGCCATTGTTGGAGGATTTGTGATTTGGGAATTGAAGAATGGGAACTAGGGTTTGTGATTTGGGGTAAGAGAATAGTTTGAGTAGAGAGTGAATGAGGGTAGAGGGAAAAGTAACGTATAGGGTTATATAAAAAAAAACTGAAAATACGACAACCGGTCGACCTAATGTTTTTGGCCGGTCGACCGTTTTCAACCAGAGAGCAAACGGTCGACCGGCTATAAAAGGGGCGGTCGACCGGTCGTGGTCTGTTGTGATATTTCAGTTTATATTTAGAGTTTTTATCATATATCAACCTATATTATTTATATTTTATACGAAATACAAAATATAACCTTCATTACACAAGAGATAGATAAAGATAAAAACTATATATATATAAGTCTAATGAGAAAGTTCGTCATTAGAATTATCGTTGTTTCCTTCAATACGTTTCGACCATGGACTCCATTGTTTCTGAGCTCCTTCATTCTTCTCATAGTTCCGATCCCATGAGTTAGGACTTTTGGATGTTGATGGCCTAGACGGCATTGGTTCATGCACGTCATGTTTGTTGGAACCGTAGAAAAATGTTGCCAACTTTTCTAAAACAGACAATCGGGCCGACGTCCGTTGTTGCTCGTGATAAAGTTGACTTTGCCCGTAATGGAGTTGTCTCTGAAGGTCTATCTGATGTTTCTGGTAGTGGTGTATCTCATCGATTTGAGCTTTGGTACGAGGAGAATAGAATAGTGTCCGCTTCACTCGTTTTGAATTTGGAGTTTTATCAGACGTACAAGAGCATTGATGATGACAACTTTATTTTTGTTTTGGAGTTGTAGGAGAATAAAACTCCTCCGATTCAGAACTCGTAATTGAAATGTATGTTTCTAGAGCACATTTGTCACAAATGTGAGCCATAGTGTACGTTGTATAGAATATTATGGTTTGATAAAAAGAAAGGATGAACAAAATATAAAATGTTTGCAAATTTATATATAAGTTTGTTATGTATAACCTATGGATGTGAGTTACTGAGAAATTTTAACCAAGAAAATATAAGCAGAAATTTTTTTTGTAAGTCTAAAAATAGCTTTCTTTTTTAAAACTGAGTTTATAAGATAAGAAAGTAAAGAATGATCACAAAAAAATATTAGTAAAGTGAATTTAACCATTAAATAAAGCAGTGGCTTATATTTAATGTAAAAAAAAATATAGTTTATGTAATAGTTGTAGTTAAAGGATAACTAAAGAGAATAACTAAAGAATAACTAACAAGAAGATGTTCTCTTAGTCAAGATTTTTCTTGAAATTAAACCAAGCTCTCTTCGTAATCTAATAAAATAGATTCGAGCAGAGGCTTAGTAAAAATGTCTGCTAATTGATTGTCAGTATGAACATATTCAAGACATATATTTCCTTTGTCAATATTATCTCGAAGGAAATGATGACGGATATCAATGTGTTTGGTTCTGGAGTGATTTACTGGATTTTTAGAGAGATTTATAGCACTAGTGTTATCACAGTATATAATAGAATTTGATAAATGAATATCAAAATCTTGAAGTGTTTGTTGCATATATAGTACTTGAGTACAAGCAAGAGCTGCTGATATATATTCAGCTTCACATGTTGATAGTGAAACACAATTCTATTTCTTACTGAACCAAGAGACAAGTGATTTTCCAATAAAATGGCACGTACCACTTGTACTTTTTCTATCCGTTCGTGAGCCACCGAAATCAGCATCACTATATGATACTAATTCAAATGGACATTCTTTTGGATAAAAAAGACCGAAATCCTTGGTATTATTAAGATAACGAATTATACGTTTTACTGCTCGTAGATGTGATTCCTTTGGATCGGCTTGAAAACGAGCACATAAACAAACACTCATTATTATATCTGGACGACTAGCTGTAAGATAAAGAAGAGAACCAATCATGCTTCGATACAATTTCTGGTCAACATTCTTACCGCTTTCATCTTTGTCAAGATGTGTAGTTGTACTCATAGGAGTTGGTTTACCAGATGTATTTTCTAATCCGAAGCGTTTGATAAGGTTTTCACAGTATTTTTCTTGATTAATAAAAATGCCGTTTGAAAGTTGCTTTATTTGAAGTCCAAGAAAATAAGATAGTTCTCCCATATGAGACATTTCGAATTCTTTGGTCATAATATTTGCAAATTCTTTGCAAAGTTTATCGTTTGTTGAACCAAGGATGATATCGTCTACATATATCTGGATAACTAGAATATCTTTTCGAGAATGTTTAATAAACAAAGTTTGATCGACTTTGCCTATTTGAAATCCTGAGTTAATAAGATAGCTACGTAGTCGTTCATACCAAGCACGAGGTGCTTGTTTTAACCCATACAGAGCTTTCTTAAGTTTGAACACATGGTCAGGATATTTTTCATGTACGAACAGAGGAGGTTGTTCGACATAGACATTCTCTTTGATAAATCCATTGATAAAAGCACTTTTGACATCCATCTGATAAAGTTTGAAATTATGGTGACAAGCAAAAGATAATAGAATTCTAATAGCTTCTAGTCGAGCAACTGGTGCAAAAGTTTCTTCATAATCGATACCTTCTTCCTGATTATATCCTTGTGCTACTAATCTTGCTTTATTTTTGGTGATATTGCCTTGTTCGTCAGCCTTATTTTTATAGACCCATTTAGTACCAATTACTGACTGATTAGTTGGTCTTGGAACAAGTTCCCAAACATTATTGCGCTCAAACTGATTTAGTTCTTCCTGCATGGCAATGATCCAGTAATCATCTGTAGCAGCTTCTTTTGGATTCTTAGGTTCGATATTTGAGAGAAAAGCGACATGACCCATTTGATTGAGTTGACTCCTTGTTCTGACATGTGATGTTATTTCACCGATTATATTTTGAGGCGGATGGTCTCTTAATATTCTTGGTGGTGATTGTAACTCACATATTTGAGGAATATTCTCAATAACTATTTCTGAGTCAGAATCAATATTTGTGATGATTTGATTGTCAGTGACTATTGATTCGTCATCATCTGATATAGTGTGAGGGTGCTGATAGATTTCATCAAAAGAGACATGAAGTGATTCTTCAATAGTTTTGGTTCGTTTATTAAATATCCGATAGGCCTTACTTCGTTCCGAATAACCGACAAATATTCCTTCATCGGCCTTTGGATCAAATTTGCCAAGCTGGTCTTTTGTATTTAAAATAAAGCACTTCGATCCAAAAACTTTGAAGTATGAGATTTTAGGCTTTCTTTTGTTAAATAACTCATAAGGAGTATTCTTGGTAAGAGGTCTTATGGATACACGATTTAAAACATAACAGGCAGTTGCCACAGCTTCTGCCCAAAAATGTTTTGGTAAGGTGGTTCCATTCAATAATGTTCTTGCACATTCTTGTAAAGTTCGGTTTTTCCGTTCTACAACTCCGTTCTGTTGTGGAGTTCTGGGAAACGAAAAATTATGATATATACCTTTCTTTGTACAAAATTGTTCAAATTCATTATTTTCAAACTCTCCGCCATGATCACTTCTTATATTTTTAACTTTAATCCCTTTTGATTTTTGAATTCTTTTGACGAAAGATTTGAAATGATCGAAAGTGTCACTTTTATTTTTTAAGAAAATTGTCCATGTATAACGAGAGAAATCATCAACAATTACAAGCACATATTGATTGTGATTTATTGATTGAACTCTAGTAGGTCCAAATAAATCCATGTGTAGTAACTCAAGTGGTTGTAATGTTGATATGACTTTCTTGGATTTAAAAGATGATTTGGTCAATTTTCCTACTTGACATGCGTCACAAATGTTGTCAACTTTAAAACTCATTTTGGGTAGTCCTCTAACTAGATTGTTTTTGGCTAGCTTGTCAATAGTTCTGAAGTTTATATGACAGAAGCGTTTGTGTCATAGCCATGGATCTTGTCATTAGCCACAAGACACATATCTGAATTATGATTAATGTTCATATTCAAAATATATATATTTCTGTCTCTATAACCTTCGAAAACCAAATTATGGTCTTTATCTAGAATACTACACTTATTATTTGAAAATGAAATAATAAAACCCTTGTCACATAACTGACTAATACTTAGCAAATTGTGTTTCAAATTTCTAACTAGCATGACATTAGTAATAAGAGGTAAGTTAGATGTACCGCAATTGCTCACATCGCCTTTGCCGATGATATAGCCTTTTGAATTGTCTCCAAAAGTGACGGAGCCACCATCTGAATATGTAATATTTGTTAATAAACTCTTGTCTCCTGTCATGTGCTTTGAGCAACCACTGTCCAATATCCACTTTCCTCTTTTCTTAAGTGGGACCTGCAAAAAATAGAATTAAGTCCATGGTACCCACTTTTTATAGGGTCCTAAGAGTTAGGTCTTAGGAGTCCAAACCCATATGGGTCCGGTATCCCCTTTATATATATATAATTATTATTAAAATGCACAGTATTCATGAATTGCTGAATGTATTTGTTCCTAATCAAATTGTTATTTGTTTTAGGAACCCATATTTTGATAGTCTTGACATTTTTCTTTTGAAATTTCACAACTGGTTTTGGTTTGGAATATAATAAACTAAGATTTTTCTTAGCTTCAGTTTTTTGTACTTTCTTCTTCCTTTTATTTCCAAGATGTTTCTTGGTTTCTTGTTTGTTATATCCCAATCCTTGTTTGTCTGAAATAGATTGTGAACTTTCAATGATTTTTGTCAAATTTTCTCGACCTTTGTTAAAGTTAGAAACATTTTGAGTAATGTCATCAAACTTTGTTTGTAAGCTAGCTTTTTCTAGGTCTAGAATTTTGACTTTTGCTTTAAGCTCATGATTTTCAGTAGTTAGAGCATTATTTTTCTCTTTTTGAGCTTCTATTTCTTGACTCAAAAGAGATATTTGAGAGTCAACATTAGATGATGATTCTTGAATATTTTCAAGTTCCTCTTCTAATATTTTCTTCTCATCTTTTAACATATCTCGTTCAAACTCTGCTCTACTTAAATCTGCTTTGACTATTTTTAATTGACGTTTTATGTCTTTATATTTGACTATCAATTCAGCATTAATATCAAGTAATTCATCAAATGTAGGAATTTGTACCTCATCTTCTGTTGCCATAAAACAAACATTAGCTTGTTCATTCTCTGAATCACTTTCACTTTCTGATGAAGATGACTCTGAATCATCCCATGTTACTGAGAAAGCTCGTTTCTTAGATTTGTCCTTCTTATATTTGAATTTGTCATTTTCTGACTTCTTCTTTTGTTCTGGACAATCCTTCTGCATGTGTCCCTTTTTGTGGCAATTGAAACATTCTATAGCAGATGAAGATGGTTTGTTTGATCCATGTTTCCTTTTATTGTAACGACTGGCTTTTCGATATTTTAGGAATTTTTTGAATCCTTTCGCAATGAATGCCAAATCTTCATCTTCAGAATCTGATTCATTTTCATCTTTCTCAACATGAAATGCTACATTTTTCTTTTCTTCTTTCTGTTCTTTTCTAGCCTGCAAATTTGCTTCATAGGACATTAAATTTCCTATCAATTCATCTGGCTTCATGACGGAAAGATCATTAGCTTCTTCGATTGCTAATACTTTTCCTTCCCATTCACTAGTCAGAGAATGTAGGACTGTTGAAACAACATCGAAATCAGAATACTTTTGACCTAAGCCAATAAGTGCATGGTGAATAGTTTGAAACCGTGAATACATGTCATTGATTGTCTCATTTGGTTTCATTTTGAAATTTTGAAATTGACTTTTTAGCATGGCTATTTTGGCTTGTTTAACCTTGTTAGTACCTTCATGAGTGATTTTTAGTGTTTGCCAAATTTGATATGCAGTAGTGCAGATACTAACACGGTTATATTCATTTTGGTCTAATGCACAGAACAACATATTTATTGCTCTTGCATTTACGGCTGCTGCCGTTTTCTCAGCTGTAGTCCATTCTGAATAATCAGTTGTTGGATTCACTATTTCTCTTTGAGTGGCATTCCAAGCATCATAGCTATATGATTGCATAAAGAATGACATACGTGTTGCCCAATAACTATAGTTAAGACCATTGAAAAATGGAGGTCTTTGTGTCGATTGACCCTCCATGTAAGTGGTGTTTTGAGTGCTAGTACTTACGTTATTTGCCATATTACTATAATATATCAAATAACTGTGTTACGGTTATATGATGACCGTGCTCTGATACCAAATGAAAGTGCGGTGTGTATACAATTATATGTGCTAATATAGTATACACGGATCGTGTAATATGGATTACAATACAAATGCGGAAATAGATGATAATAGCATTGTAAATAGAAAAATCACACCAGAGATTTTTATACTGGTTCGGAGCACCGTCCTACGTCCAGTCCCAGACTTCTATCTGGATTTTCACTATTAACTACCTCGCTTCATCCGGAGGAACAGGTTTACAACACCCGAACAACCGAACGGGATTTCACGCCTCTAATACACTGAGGACTTCAACACTTGCCTCTTACAACACAGAGGACTTCAACAAAAGAACAAATACAATTGTTGTTGACAACTTGTGTTCTTGAAAACACGGATTTGTCACTAGCAGTACACCCTTCCTATAATCTTATCCTCAAAGTATGCGATATGATGTTTTGAAAAGATTAAGGAAAGTATATTATTGAATCAAAGGATATGAAATAGTTTCAAAGATTCAATAAATAATTTAGAGCTTTTATAACACAGAATTGAGATCGGAGATTAGATTAAAAGAATATATGAAATCGTTGTTTTTTTAATCAACGAATTGGATGAGTTTATATAGATAAGAATGGTTGCAACTCTTTGCCATTAAGAGATATGATCTTTGGTGAAAGGTTAAGAGATGCAACCGTTGGAGAAGAGAAGTGTCTTTTGGAAAAATTGTTTTCTGTTCAAAAACGGTCGACAGGTTAAAAAGTGACCAGTAGACAGGAATTTAAAATATATATACGTTATGTGCATGTGTGCACGTTCATTGTGCATTTTACACAGAAACGGTCGACCGTATGATTATTAACCGGTCGACCGGTTCCTGTTAATTTGCACAATGAATGGGCAATGCTATAAAATGTATATATATATCGATTATATTGAGGTGCATGATTATTTGAGGATAGATTTTAACAAGTTTTTAACTATTACAATATCAAATAATCAACCTATAATCTATAGTAACATAACCTTGTTTTGTCGATCGCCTTATTTGTCAGAAATCAAAACTTTCATAAAACTTGTGACTCAACAGCCATGTCATCAGAGTGGTAAAAGGGCTATGCACATGAGCGATGAGACGATCATAGCACTCCGAACAGGCACCAGCAATGAAGTTCTCATTCTTCTTGAGAGGAGTGTCAATCAGATTAGGGCCAAACTTAGAAAGTTCATTGAACTTCCTCTCATATTCAGCAAAAGACATACCACCCTGTTTTAGATCCATGAATTCCCGATAAAGCTAAGACTTCCCTGCCTCGGGCATCCATTTCACAACAAAAGCATCCCTAAAGCACGATAAAGGAACATAAGACAGATTTCAAAAAGAGAATACTGAACCAAATTCAAGACAAACAGAAGATGATACCTAAACTGTTCCCAAGAAATGTCAACCTCAACAATGTGAGCAGTGGCAGACTCCCACCAATCCAAGGCTGCTCTCTTCAACTGCCAAGCTGCCAACTGAGTCTGCTGGGCAAAGGTGATCTCAAGACAGGAGAAAATCCTCTCCAAATCCTTTAACCGCTGCTGGGCATCAATAATTCCTACAGATCCGGTGAACTTGGTGCCACCAAGCTCAATGTATTCCTTATAGAGTTTAAAGAACCTGACTGCTGCAGCAGGTTCAGGAGCTAGGGCAACACCACGACCCTTACCTTTAGCATTCCTATGACTCATCCTAAAAAATCAAGAATGAATTTTTAGGACAAAGGTAATTAAGAAACAAAGACAAGACAAGATAAGATAAGATGCAATGAGAATTGAATATCCCGAACAAAGAAATTATTAATAAGGTGGATAAGGAAAAGAAGGAAGTTAAAAAATTTGATTTCAAAGCAAGAAATTTTTTAATATCAAAATACTATTCTAAAATCCTTAGAAAATCATTTGAAAATCATTTTATACTTTAAAATAAGTTCTCTCACGAAGAAAGGATTCTAAGATTGATTTCACTTATTCTAGGGTATTTTTACCCTATCTCTAATGAGTTTTTTTTGCTCCACGGGCAAAGGTTTGCCTAAAACCAAAGCTCAGATACCAAATGTAATGACCCACTATATTGGACCATTCAAATCGACAATAAAACCACATATGTCTGACTTGAATAATTAAAAACAGTAGATTGTAATATAATTTGGGGCAAAAAAAACCAATCACAGAATCACAGTCACAGATAAATCAAAATAACTCGCAGTGGAAATAAAACAATAGTAGTAGTTCATGAAGCTACCATAAATACAGTCTCAAACATAGTCTCAAAACAAGTACAAAATACCATAGTGTGTAAAGTAAATACAACAGAAATCCCAACACATAAATGTTCACTAGTACATAAGGTGAATAGAAAATACTGCAAGAAATAGACATCAGCTAGATAGATAGTCTCCAGCAAATCCTAGCTCCAGAAGATGAAATCCAAAGCTGATACTCACGCTGACCCGAGCATAAGAAAATAAACACAAACACTCGAGTCAGGACATACATACTTATACAATGTAAAGCAACTCAAGTGAATTGTAATAAAATGTACAAGTAACTTAAAGGATGCTTGGGACCGTCCATCCTCTAAGTATCCGTTAAACTATTTACTATGTAGTAATATACGCTATTATAATAATGTTAAAGTAAAGTACAATATACTTGAAAATAGCGTTAAGGAGTTACCCAATATCCCCCTTAGCACATTTTATATGTTCCCATAGTCTATATAGCACTGTAATATCCCCCGTACTTGGCGTCATCAGAGGGCACTCCATAGATATGGTGTAAAACCAAAATCGTATAAGGCGCGCTAGGGTAGGTGACACGACACAACGAGGCAATGCCAGGGTAGATATACCAATTATGCTTTCGGACCGGTGGCAATGCGTAGCAATCACTACTGCCCACCTCGAGCCACACTTCCAAAAATCAAAGGCGCGTACCAATCAATCACAAAGTAATAGAATGACATACGAGGAAGTGTGTCTGATAAGAGAAGCTACTCATTAGCCCGTCAATCGCTCCTGTTTTAGCCACCTTATGCCAACTCATGGGAATCGGGTCCTCGTACATACCTCAATAGAACGTCGCCGCCATCCTACTTCATTCTGGAATCTCCATTGCGTACACGGTTGTTAAAGTAGTTTTCGGAGTTGGCAGAGAGTATGACAATTTTCGATCCTGGTCTCCTTAGCAACCAAACGTTATTATTACCTGTGGTTATAAATTTCAAAAATGGTTTATATTCCAAATCAAATAATTCATTTAAACCATTTAAATATGAAGTCGTTATCCTTTCAAATCAAATACTCAAGTTCCAGAATTGTAGCATTTCTAAGTTCATTCATTCAATTATAACAATTTTAAAACATTGTATTTTTCAAAAACATAAGCACTTATAAAGTGCTATGGTAGATATATTAGTATTTTAAAACAGTTCACTTCAGAAACAACAGCACTTATAAACAGTAGATATTTTAGTATTTAAAAAACAGTTCAATTTCAGAAAAAGCAACATTTACAAAGTGCTACAGTATGTATTTTAGTATTTCAAAACCAGTTCAATTTCAAAAACAGCAACACTTATAAAGTGCTACACTAAGTAAAGTTAGTATTTCAGAACATAGTTATATTTCAGAAACAGCGGCACTTATAAAGTGCTACAGTGGGTAAAATTAGTATTTCAGAACCTAGTTATATTTCACAAATGGTAGCACTTAGCAAATGCTACCTTAAAACCACGGCATTTTGCAAATGCTGCCAATACATAACTAAGGTTTATTGCAACATTTCATAGACATTATAATTTCAATTTTTCACCATTTTTAACTTATAAAACATTCTCACTTTTCCAAAATATTTATTGGATATCACTTAACTTATGGTTGAATAAAATAATATTTTATAAATAAATATCCAAATCAAACTATAATTTATTTATTAAGTCAAATGTGCATTATTTTACTTAACTTTTATCTTAACAATTAACTTAATACTTTATTAAAATTTCCGACTTCATAAATAAAATATTCTTTTTACTATATTAAGCCTAAAATTTCCATTTTGAAAACTAATTTTCAAATTTCAAGTTAGGTCATATTTACATTACATTTTTAAACCATTTAATTACTTATACATTTTACTTATAGAAAATCATTATAACCTTTATTTATATCATTTAAATACAATTTAACTTAAAATTTCATATTTTATATTTCAAAAATACTTAATAAATTTTCAGAACATATTTAAAATTAAACACGGTTTTGTATATAATTTTCTAACCTAGGTCAAGTGATACAGATACGTATCATTTCAATCCGTAATTTAAAAAGAAAAATCCAAGTTATCATTTCAATACCGCAGTCCCAAGTCAAAAAAAAACAAATAGAAATCGCTTGAGCCTATCATTTCAGCTCATAACGATTTTTTCTTGTTCTACTGTCCATTTGGGTATGTATCATTTCAACCATATTGATTCTGTTCTACAGGGAACTTGTAGTATGAGAAACAGTAAATAAAGTAAATAGTAAAACATATCATATGATGTCAAGTGATGCAACGGGTATATAATCAGGTAATATCATCATATGATGTCAGATAATAGGCAGATGTGAGCATATAACATGGCATATCAACTATTACAATTCAAGTGACACTGTTTCACATTCATATAAGTACGATTTGTCGAGAGTGATAAACTCACCTTCTCAAGCTAGAGATCAAATTTAAAACACAAATCCAAACTCCGCAAAGAACGAAAAGGGATGACATAGATTCGAATGAATGGAGATCCAAGATTCAAGTCTTGTATACAACAAATAATATAACAAATATAGGTATATAATCTGACATAAGACAATAAATCAAATCAACGTTCAAAATATGATTCAAAATGAAACAAATAGGCTTAACCACTACAAATGGGCTCGGCCACCATAACCATAGGCTAGACCATCACACTATGGCTCGGCCATGACTTGATTTGTGGCATAATGGCTCGGCCAAGGTCACATAGGCATGGCTAGGAAAGGATATGAAGGAGGAATGGCAAGGCAAAGCAATACGAAGGCAAAAGGCAAGGGGTGTCGATGTTTTGGGCTAGGCCTATGGCTATGTGGCTCGGCCCTATGTGCTAAACTTGGTTCGATCTGGTCACATTAGAGGTGGTGTGGCCTAGAGCAAGGCAAGGATGAGGAGTAGGTGGTGGCGGCCGAGGCAAACAAGGTGGAGATGGTGAACAAAATGGAGTTCGACTAGGGATTTTCGCAATTTTGGTGAAGGGTTTTGGATCCATGGATTCACGGCAACAAGGATATGGTGGTGATGTGATGGAGGCCGATCTAAGGTGGTGGATGGTGAAGGTGATGGATGGCTAGGGCATGTGGCCGAGCATGCTAAAGGAGGAACAAATAAAAGAAAAAGAGAAAAAGGAAAAAAGAAGAAAAAGGAGGCCATGACTTACTGTAATATGTTTCTTAAGGAAGCAAATGAGAAATGAGATATGAGAATTACTTTTGTCAGTGAATTACAAAAGAGTGGCGGCTAGGGTAAAAGAAAGTGAACGGCTACGAGATGTGGAAATGAGTGGCTATGCAAATGAAGAGGCTTTACTTGATTTCCAAGAAAATGAACTTAAGTCCTTTTGAATTTCCAAGCCAAAATTCAAATAAAAATCGAATAAAAATCACATTAAAAGTCCAAACAAAATAACAAATAAAAAATAAAAAATAAAGTAGAAACAAAGTAGAAAAATAAAAATAGAAAATAGAAAAAATTACTGAAAATAATCGCGTGCAAAACGCTGAAAGTTATCAAATTTAAAAGTATAAACCGGAATTTGACGAAACGAAAAGCAGTACGAATATCAGAATCAAATATAGTTTCAAAGAAAAAGATTAGAAATTAAAATTTCAAATTTCAAATTTGCAACTATGGTCAAACTTTGACTTTCAGTTGACCAAAATATAAGATTTTTAGAAAATATTTATTTTATTGTATCTGGGAAATAATTTATAAAAAAAATCCAAAATTGCATTAGAAAATTCCAAAATGTCAAATTTAAATGATTTAAAAATCAAAGTTTTCAATTAAATTGAATTAAAAATTTATTAAAATTTTTGAGTTGTTACAGAAATAATTTTTATGTTAGTAAAATTATATCATGAAGTGATTTGGAAGTTATTGGTTGTTATTTGATAAGTTCAATTGACATTTAAATTGAAATCGAAATTAATTGATAGAAATTTAACTGACGGTTAAGTTTAATTAGAATTTAATCGCCCGTAATATACCCGATATGGATAATTATGAAATTGTTGTGAATTTTATTGACTGTATGGATGTTTGGTTGTAATGGATGTTGTTGGGTGATAATTTGGATGTTTATTTAATTTGATATATCATTTTATCATCCTGTATATTATTTACAGTATAAAAAACTGTAAATTGAATTATTTCGAATAAATTAAGAGATATGT
Source organism: Allium cepa (assembly GCA_030765085.1). Taxonomy (NCBI): domain Eukaryota; kingdom Viridiplantae; phylum Streptophyta; class Magnoliopsida; order Asparagales; family Amaryllidaceae; genus Allium; species Allium cepa. The sequence goes on along the minus strand of CM060944.1, from coordinate 307,028,983 downwards.
TGAATGATATATACCTATGACATTTATTTTTGGATTGAATAGATATAAATCCATCTCTGGAATTTAAATTGGAATAATTGGTTCACTTGGCTATAGGATAGAGAATTATATATGAACACTGGATTTGGCTAAATTAAATGATTTTAAAATTTTTATTTTAAAATTATTTAAATGATTTGTTTTAATGGAAATAAAAATTAAATTTATGGAAATCAAATTATCTTCCTTATTGGAGCTCAAAATGATGAATTTAAATTTGGTAAACGAATTTTTTTAAATAATCGAATTTGAGATTTTTAAGCGATAATCCAAATATGATGTGAATTTCAGAAATGATTTGTTTAAAAAGATTGGACTTTTTATTCGAACTTTGAATATTGATAAGAAAAGGCGATATAAAAAGATATTTTGAAATTTAACTTGGATTTGAATTATATTTAAAGATTTGGATTTTAAATTGGATATTGAAGGAAAGTTTGATTTAGGTATTTAAATCAATATTTTGGAAATCAAACTCGGAGTCTATATAAATCGAAATGGTTTAAATTTGGTACTGGAGTTTAAATTAATTTGGATTGGAGTTGAATTAATTTGGAATTGGAAGGGAAATTAATATGGAATTAGAATAGATATAAATTTGGAATTCGAATTGAAATTGATTTGGAATCGAAGTAAAATTTGACTTGAAATTGGAATTAAATCGGTTAAATCGAAATGGAAATTAGAACTGATTTGAGTTGGAAAATTTGCGAAGTGAACCAGTTTGATTTTGAATCTATTTTTAAATGGATTATTTTAGTATAAATGGTTTTAAAAAACTATATTATTTCAATTTTCAAATTATTTTTATTTTTCAAAATATTTCACTATATAAACCATTTTTATTACTCAAAATATTTTCTATTAAATTATTTTAACTATTTTAAAACTATTTAAACTATTTTCTAAAAATTCAAACTGGTCAAAGGGTGAAATGTTTATATTTAAATCTTGGATTCAAATGCGAATTAGGTTAAAGTGAAGTTGTAACCTAAACTGAAATTCGAATTAAATTTTGAAGTGAAATCGATATGTCGAATTGAATTAACATTTTGCAGAAAAATATGATTTTTGAAGCGAATATGATGATTTCGAATTAGATTTGATTTTGAAATAAATTTGATATTTTGATATCAAACATGAATTGTTTTCAAAATATAAAAGAAGCAACGGTGTGTAAAATGACGATTGGTTGTTAAAGAGACCGGAGCCTCTTATTGGCATACTCTCTGTCAATATTGGAACCACTATGACAACTGTATGCGAGGTGATGATATCGAGAATATAATGGTTGAATTGGTGACGTTTACTGGAAGTAAGAGAACGATGATGGATAGCCTTGACATTTGTATCATAATTAAAATGACTAAACTTGAGCCTATGTTTGGCCAATGATGTTAGCTACCTCTAGCGACGTTGTTCCCTCGTATTACTATTGTGGTTTAGGATTCGATGGGTGCACCTTATTTGTTGTTTGGATTGATTGTCGCGGTCGGCCACAAATGGGTTACGACCAGCCAGAAAAGGTAAACTGGTAGAATCCTACCTTGGGCATTGCCTCACGTGCCTTGTCATATTTATCCTTATACAAGCCCATTACGACTTTGGTTTAAAACTGTAAAATATGTTAAGGTGGATCAATGTAAAGCCTTAACACTATTTTGATATTTATTTTACTAATAGACATTATATATTATAGCGTATACTATTATATAGAAATAGTTAAACAGATCCTTAGGAGATGGAAAATCCCGTAACATCTCTTAAGTTATTGCACTCTTATTTGTGATATTGATTTGACTTGCATAAGAGTATTTTATTCCTGACTCGAGTGTTTTGTCTTTCCATTATGCTCGGGTCAGTCCTGATTTTTTTCCAGCATATTGAAGACTATTCTCTGGAGGACGAAGACGGAGTTTTGGTATATTACTATTATTATTATCCCCTGCATCATGCTATTCTACTATATTGATTATTTATCCCTGATGTACATATATAACTCTGATAATTGTGTATAGAGTAAAATCAAATGTATCGTAAACAACTACATGAATTGTTTATTTGATTATTATATTTTATCGTTTACGTTGTGAGATTTTGTGTTTTGTTTTCTTCTTTTCTTCTTATTTTTCTTATTTAACCTCATTGATTATCTACGTTCCGGATTGTTAAGTCGGACATAGTGTGAAATATTGTCGATTTGAACCTTCCGAAATGTGGGTCGTCACAGTTGGTATCAGAGCAAAGATTTAGCGATAACCTTGGCTTTGTGGGGTTTGACTCATTAGAGATAAGAGAGTAATATCCTAGAATGAGTCTGTTTGAGTGTATAAATATGAGAGAGCATACTTGTTAGTGTTATAAAATGTTTTATATTTTGTTTACTTATCTGTTGAGTTGTTTATAAATTCTGGTCGATGCGTAGGACGCCGTGGTATCGACATGGATTTCTAAACTCTTAAACGAGGCGAGTCGACATAATATTATTTCAAAATCGGGTAAATGAAATGATTTTACCTAAATTATATTATATGTAAAGGTAAATTTTTTATGAATGTTAGTTGTTAGGAGATGATAATATTAAGTTATCATCGATTAGTGGTTGGATTATGAATAAATCGAATACCAAATGTATTTTATTATATGAAATAGTTGATAGTCATACTAGAATTGAAATCAATCAAAAATAAGGACTAGTTAAAATGACCAAGTAAATTATTGAAATGTTTTGGCAATAAGGAAAAAGGAATTTGTATAAGTATATTTAAGTATAACTTATAAATAGAGAGATTTAAAAATTGATAATTTTAGAATTTGAAATCCTTTTGTTTTTAAAATTGTTTTTCAAACCCTAAAATTTTATAATAGTATTATTTTAAAGTTTTTAAATGGAATTATATTTTAAAAAGATTTTAAAAGGAAATAAAAGCATTAAACTTGTTTGGGGTTGGGAAATATATTCTGGGGATGACTGCAACATTATCAGTATTCATTCCGAGTTCTAAGCAAAATTTGCTAGCAAAGAAATATGATTTGTTGAATATATGAAATATAGTTTTGAACTTATGATTGAAACGGTATAGATAAAAATAACTTTATAATTTATGAATTTGAGAAGGAAAGTAAAGTGTAAATTTAAGATTGCTGGGTATTTTATTTAAGCAAATAAAAGAAATTTGAATTCGAAAAATGAAATAAGATAATTAATATAAAAAATATTAATTAAATTGTGTAAAAAAAATGGGGAGAATAAAATATAGTTAACTCATGAAATCTTAAATAAAAATAAATATTATTTGAAAGAAAGTATATAAAACAAGGAAATGTATTTGAAATAAAATAAAATTTTAAGAAGTAAATTTTTTTAACTTATGGATTTGGGAATTAATAAGTCAAGGCAAATTTGAAAAAATATGAATGTGAATAGTAAGAAAATTTAACTTGAATAATATTAAATAATATGAGTAATGGATTAAAATGAAATGAAGTTTGACTTAATTTTAAATAAATTAAAATGTAATTGGATATTAAGTGAAACTTAATAAATTAGTGAAGTGAATGAATTTCATCTAAGTTGTAAAATGAAATACTAAAGTGAATATGAACTTGAATTTTTAATTTGAAATGTAATTTAAAGGGTGTAAGAAGTCTAATAAAATAAATGAAGGTAAGAAAAATTAATTTGAGTAATTGAGTTTAATTTAGATTGGATGTGAATAAATTAAATGCTAATGGAATGAGTTGCAATAAAAATTTGAACATTGTCTATTATAGCATGTAGTAAGTTATTGGAATAAATTATAAGTTGGAAGAAAGGTTTATTTATTAATATGAACTGGAGTTATAAAGTAACATTTACTTTTGTAAATTTATTATAATGGGTTGAATCAATGAATAAACTAATTAAGTGAATAAACGGATTAATAATAACTTAAGATATGGAATAACAAAAAAAATGAGTTGCAAAATTCTAAAATTTATAATAAGCCTAAATGGTTTATAAACAATATTAGTATTAAAATACTATGTGATAAATGAAATAAATTTAGCTTAAGCAAAGTTGAGTGGAATAATTTTATAAATGGTTCACAAACGAATTTATATTGAAACAAATGAAATTGTGTATTAGTCAAATCAATGTAAATAAATAAATATGAATAAATGGAAACTGAACCAATTGGATGTTATTAAGAAGTGGAAATATGTAATTTAATATTGACATGAGTGATAATTAACTAAATGTGAATAAAATTAAAGTAATAGCAATAAAATTCGAAAGAAATCCATGTGCATAAATTGAGAGAAAACAAACTGTATATAGATGAAATAAATATCAACGAAGTAAGAGTAAACCAATTTAATATTGATATGAATTAAAAGTAAAAAAATTGAATATTGACATTTGTAAGTGTTAATTGATATTGTGGTGAATAAGATTGGATACATAATGTTTGTTGGATGTTTGTTTCGTTGTTTTTTTGCTATATTCGTTTATGGCTATAGCATAATCCCTATTATATATTGATTTAGTCTTTATATGTATGTTCTCATTTGGATATTGAGTGGCTAGAAGGTACGAAAGGGTGCATGCTTGCTTTTGGAGCTCGTTTGCACGTAAATTTCTTTCGCTCGCTTTAATATAAGCTAATTTGCTAATAAAGCCATTAATAAGGTACATATCTCGGATTACATGTTGCTATTTTATACTTTGCCCTTCAGGATGCCTCATCTTTGAGATGAGATGTATATTTGATATGTATTTGGTATATTTGGTTATATATTGATATTGTAAAAAATTTCGATCGAGCCACGCAAAGAAGACTCTGTCGAATTTTTCCATGAGTCCGGGTATTAGAAAATTTTTGAAGTTTCAAAAAAAAATTCTACAACTTATTTTCTATATAAATTATATTTTCTGTAAAACTGATATCGGAATGGCTTAGTAGAAGCGTAGAAATAGTTACGCAAATAAGATAGTTATGTTTTATAATTTAGTTATTTTAAGAAAATATATCAAGTGTTAAATTCTGTACTTAATGCCTTTTCGAGGACGAAATTTTTTGAGTGGGGGAGTATGTAACAACCCGTATTTTTAGCTATTTTTAATTATCAAATTTAAGGTGATTATTGAATGAAAATGGTTATTAATGTAATTTGTTAAATAATTTAATATTGAAAATTATTTGAATATCTGAATTTAATACGATAGAAAATAATGTCATAAGTTGTTTTAAATTTTATATAAGCAACAACTAAAATTGTTAATGTTTAAAATTGGATCTAAAATGTGAATAATTAAAATTGAAAGTTTTATATTGTAATTAACGAGTAAAAATAGTGATTTCGGAAATTGTCTCGGATTTCGACGAAACTAGTTTCATCGGAACCGTAATAATGAATTATTATTAGATTTCAAGTTTCGTTGCGATCGGACTCGTCGTTTGGTCGTGAGAGCTTGAAACACATACAAATCAATTTAAAGGAATTCGATAAAATAAATTGACTTTAAAAAGCTATCTTCCACGTACGATCGAATTAGGCCTCGAAACTAGTTGCATTGCGTTCGGAATGGGGGTAAAACAGTATAAGTGCCTGGCGACACATCTCAATTAGAGTTCGGATGATTTTAGACCTAACTATATAAATACACATGCAATCGAGATAGTTTTATTATTATTCTAATTTCTGAACCCCAGCCGCCACTTTCTTTTAATGGTCGAAAATTTACCAACTTCCCTTCTTAATATCTCTCAATCCGTTCAACGAAATCGAAAACTTTCAAAATCAAAGTCGTAGTTCTCGACGAGCTCTTCAAATCCATATGGTTGATATATGCTATTTCTTCACGGATTCGCCAGAATCGAGGCGAAAGGCTTGCGCATTCTATGGGTTCGATCTTGAAATTGGATGCGTTGTTTTCGTTGCCATTCAAGGTGATGGTAGAGAGGTGTGAGGCGCACGGTGATGGTAGAGAGGTGCGGGGCGCATTGTTTGGCATAGGTTGATCAAAGTCTTGTCGTTATTGAACGCGTGTAGTTGAAGTTGGAATTTGCGTACGGTGGTTTCTTTCTAGCATGTTGCGTGAGGACTGAGGAAGAAGAAGGAAGGTACATTACTTTTATTTATTTATATTAATTAATTATTTAATTTGAATTTTAAATGTTCTAGTGCACGTAACTCTTTCATACGTGCTCGGATTTGGACGCAGTTTTCTCCATTGCGATCGTATCGAAATTCCAGGGAATATGAAACTAGTTTGGTCGAGTTTTAAGACTGTTCAAATTTGGGCCTTTGTTTGGATTTTAAATCATCGATAAATCAAAGATGAGTGTTTATACGCTCACAGTTGACTGAAATAATTTATATGTTAGTAAAATTACATCACGAAGTGATTTGAAAGTTATTGGTTGTTATTTGATAAGCTTAGTTGACATTTAAATTGACGTTGGAATTAATTGACAGAAATTGAATTGATGGTTAAATTTAATTAGAATTTAATTGCCCATAGTATACTCGATATTGATAATTATGAAATTGTTGTGAATTTTATTGACTGTCTGGATGATTGGTTGTAATGGATGCTATTGGTTGATAATTTAGATGTTTATTTATTTTGATGTATCATTTTATCATCTTGCATATTATTTACAGTATATAAATCGGTAAATTGAATTATTTCGATTAAATTAAGAGATAGATTGAAATGATATATACCTATGGCATTTATTTTGGATTGAGAGATATATATCCATCCTTGGAATTTAAATTGGAATAATTGGTTCACTTGGCCATAGGATAGAGAATTATATACGAACACCGGATTTGGTTAAATTAAATGATTTTAAAATTTTCGTTTTAAATTTATTTAAATGATTTGTTTTAAAGGAAATTAAAATAGAATTTATGGAAACCAAGTTATCTTCCGTACTGGAGCTCAAAATGATGAATTTAGATTTGGTAAACGAATTTTTTTTAAATAATTGAATTTGAGATTTTTAAGTGGTAATCTACATATGATGTGAATTTCAGAAATTGATTTGTTTTAAAAGATTGGGCTTTTTATTCGAACTTTGAATATTGCTAAGAAAAGGCGACATAAAACGATATTTTGAAATTTAACTCGGATTTGAATTATATTTAAAGATTTGGATTTTAAATTGGATATTGAAGGAAAAATTGATTTAAATGTTTTGAATCAATATTTCGAAAATCAAACTCGGAATTTATATAAATCGAAATGGTTTAAATTTGGTACTGGAGTTTAAATTAATTTGGAATTGGAGTTGAAATTAATTTGGAATTGGAAGTGAAATTAATACGGAATTAGAATTGATATTAATTTGGAATTCGAATTGAAATTGATTTGGAATCGAAGTAAAATTCGACTTGAAATTGGAATTAAATCGGTTAAATCGAAATGGAAATTAGAACTGATTTGAGTTAGAAAATTTGCGAAGTGAACGTGTTTGATTTTGAATCTATTTTTAAATGGATTATTTTAGTATAAATGGTTTAAAATCTATATTATTTCAATTTTCAAATAATTTTGATTTTTCAAACTATTTCACCATATAAACCATTTTTATTACTCAAAATATTTTCTATTAAATTATTTTAACTATTATAAAACTATTTAAACTATTTTCTGAAAATTCAAACTGGTCAAAGGGTGAAATGTTTATATTTAAATCTTGGATTTAAATGCGAATTGGGTTAAAGTGAAGTTGTAACCTAAATTGAAATTCGAATTAAATTTTGAAGTGAAATCGATACATCGAATTGAATTAACATTTTAAAGTAAAATATGATTTTTGAAACGAATATGATGATTTTGAATTGGGTTTGATTTTGAAATAAATTTGATATTCTGATATCTAATACGAATTGTTTTCGAAATATAAAAGAACCAACCGGTGTGTAAAATTATGATTGGTTGTTAAAGAGACCGGGGTCTCTTATTGGCATCCTCTCCGTCAATATTGGAACCATTTTGACAACTATGTATGCGGTGGACGATATCGAGAATGTAGTGGTTGAATTGGCGACGTTTACTGGAATGAAGTAAGAGAACGATAATGGATAGTCTTGACATTTGTGTTATAATAAAAATGACTAAAACATGAGCCTATATCTGACCAATGAGGTTAGTTACCTCTAGCGACGTTGATCCCTCGTATTACTATTGTGGTTTAGGATTCGATGGGTGCACCTTATTTATTGTTTGGATTGATTGTCGTCTCGGTCACGGATGTGTTACGACCAGCCAGAAAGGGTAAACTGGTAGAATCCTACCTTGGGCATTGTCTCACATGCCTTGTCATATTTATCCCTATACGAGCCCATTACGACTTTGGTTTAAAACTGTAAAATGTGTTAAGGTGAATCAATGTAAAGCCTTAACGCTATTTTGATATTTATGTTACTGATAGACATTATATATATTATAGCGTATACTATTATATATAAATAGTACAGATCTTTAGGAGATGAAAAATCCCATAACATCTCTTAAGTTATTGCACTCTTATTTGTGATATTGATTTGACTTACATAAGAGTATTTTAGTCCTGACTCGAGTGTTTTGTCTTTTCATTATGCGCGGGTCAGTCCTGAGTTTTTTCAGCATGTTGAAGATTATTCTTTGGAGGACGAAGATGGAATTTTGGTATATTACTATTATTATTATCCCTTGCCTCGTGCTATTTTGCTATATTGATTATTTATCCTTGATTTATAAATGTAACTTTGATAATTGTGTATAGATTAAAATCAAATGTATCGTAAACAACTTCATGAATTGTTTAGTTGATTATTATATTTTATCGTTTCCACTGTGAGATTCTGTGTTTTGTTTTTTTTTCTTATTTAACCCCATTGATTATCTACGTTCCGGATTGTTAAGTTGAACATGTGTGGATTATTGTCGATTTAAACCTTCCGAAATGTGGGTCGTCACACGTATAGAAGGATTAACATATCATCGTTGTAGCAGTAAACGTTTCCATGCAATCATAGTAGTGCGGGTTGGCCAATCGCCAACCCGACCCTAGACCTGGAGCTCTTTTGAGCAGGTCATGGGTCTACCCGCCCTGATGACCCAATGGGGCGGGTCCAGATGGGTAAAAACTGGGGCAGGTCTACCGGGTTTAGACCCTAGAACCGTCCATTGCCACCCTTATCCTTGAACTAAAAAAGCATCCTAATTGTTTTTTTATGTATTTTGTACGTATGCTTATAAAATTATCAGCATTATGCAACCAATCAAACTTTATCATTTTAACGTGTCTCAAAATGCACTACACTAAAGCACTTCAGTTGAATTTCAATTTTCCTTATAAATATATTTGATTATCTATACAACTCTATCCAACGCAAACAAAAATCCTGGTTTGGTCGCTGAATACATGAATATTGATATAATTAGTTGCATTACAATAATTTAGAATCAAACAAAGGGTCGAGTGTAGTTTAGGAATTCGGTTCATTGCTAATTGCATTACTTTTTCTTTCTCACTCATGTCATTTATGAATGACACAATGAACCGTATAATGGAGCATAATTAAATTATAAAAAATATCAAGTTTTCATAATTTTTAGACAAATAGTGATATGCTGTTATACAATGGTAACGGTACTAGTAGAAATGATAGGTAATGATATTTGCAAAATGGTAACGGAAACTGATCAGTCAAAATTCAAAAGGAATGATATTATTAATGACAAATTTAAAGAAATTATGTGATATTATATATGTACATTATATCTACGAACGTTACGACACGCGCCGATTATGAATTATTTTTGTAAAAATTGTATTTATTTAACACATTAAAGAGAAAATGATTTGTATAAATATTTGGTCATCATTTTGCATTGAAATTATATGTAGTTTGAATTTTTATTTTTAAGTTGCAATGTCTAATTTTGTTTGTTTGTTTGGATTTTAATATTATTAGTTAATAAAGAACGAATTTATAAAAGAAGTTTACTTGTTAGATCTTACTTTTAAGTAATATAAAATTTGTTGGTATATGCAAAATGACATTTTTGATAGTACACGTTGACACCAAAAGACTATGACACCAAAAGCATTACAATTATAATTAAAGATGTAGAATTTATATATTAGTTGAGTATTCATCACATAAGCATTAGCATAATGTAAATGTTTCAATAACTATAGCAAGTTGCATACACAATTGGGTAAACATGTACACAAAAGAATATGCTCGTTCCAACTTGTTTATAAAATAAATTCATATAGTTTTCTTATGATTGCAAACAAAAGCTTTAAGACTAGGTTTTATTAATTGTTAAGATGGTGATCAATTGAAGCCAAGCGTTTTTGGTAAAATCTTGTATTTTAGATAAAAAAAATTATACGAAAAAATAGACACAAGTAAAAAGTTGTAAAAAAAATATAATCTTAGGAATAACAAGTTTGTTTTTTAGTCTGAAAGATACTTTTTAGTATGAACAGAAAATGATAGTTGTAAACATCATTTTGTGATTTACACTGAAAAGTGTGTTTTAGTCTAAAGAACAAACTTGTTGTTCTTAGTTATCAGGTTCATCTAGAAAGATTTGTACAGTAGAGGTTGTGTATTATCAAGCTCATCATATGACAAATCGATATATCTTAATCGTAAATACTGCGTAACATTCTTTTTTAATGTTCCCCGTGGACTATGAATACTCTATTTAAGTTCTTTGTTCGCTTACAACATATTGAGATGTTTTTGACTAGATTGTGCAAACAATTTGTTAAATACTTTAAATGTGGTGCATTTATCAAGAAACCGCGACTGCGCACAGCTGTCTTGCTAGTATTATATTAAGATAGGGTACCTTTTATTGTTGACCAATAATTAGTTATTTCATTGAAGTTAGCTTGAAAAAAAAGGTAATTATAGTCGAGAGTCTGCAGAGAGTGGTCCTCTGCCTGGGTGGTAGAACAAGCAATTATTCCCTATATAATGTATTTGCATTCAATTATACCAGCGAGGATTATATACGATGATATGGATCTTATGTAAAATGCATTCCTTCATTTTCTTTTTGGCTTTTCTTGTTATTCTTGTTCTTGTTCAATCGTACGTTATATTAACCAGTGAAATGCCAGGAAGCACAAGTTGGCACCACACAATGACACAATCACACACAATACGTTTTACTCAAACACAACAAACACATGGTCACGACAAGCACCATTGTCCAAATGTTTAACTGATTCGGGTTTGGTGCAAGATGTCACAAGTTCGAAACTTGCTTTCGAACGTTTATTGACATGAAATATGTTGTCCAATGATTTGTTGTTTATAAAGTATCATTTCAAAAAAAACACACATAATCACTGGTCCAGGTCCGTCTAGGAGATATTTCGGGGTGAACAAGGACAGCTCTTTTATCCGGTACATTGATCATTATCATAAACCTCAGTATACATTTCAAAGCAACTTCACGTAAAACCTTCCTACAACCTTCCCAATTGTCTTCACAGCATAGTAAACTTTCCAATACCTTTTAAGTTCAAATTACATCTCTTTATATCTAAATGCAATCTCAACTTCACTAAATAAAAAATCAAAATTTCATATTATATTACTTGGTGAACCGCTCTTACCTTTTAACAAAAATTGCTCATATTAAATTGTATACTAAAACAGAATCAACCAATTATATGTAATTGAATTTTAAATTAAACCGCTCATATCTTAATTAAAACGTAGATTTATGTGTATTAAAACCGAGTCAACCGGTTTTATACCTAAAACCGATCATGTTTTATTTAAAATGCAAAATGTTTGCTTAGTTAATGTGCTAGTTTTTCTTTAATCTAGTCAATTAATTATATCTTAATTTAAATTTAAATTATATCTTAATATCATACATTAATATAAATAATAAAAAATTTACGTGCCAAGCATATGTCTTTAACGTTCGTTACTAGCAGTAACGATAGTAATAATAATACAACATAAATATTACTAAGAAATATTAAAAATATTAATATATAGATGATATTAAATTATGTTACAGTCACCATTGAAACTGTAGCTAAACAACAAAGATCAGTTTAAGCAACCCTCCAAGCAATGCGCATTTTGATGCAGCTTATTTCATTACCAACCAATGCAAAATTAAAGTCCACAAAGTGAGGGTCAACATAATAATCAGGTGCAGTTGGCCGCCATTATTTGCACTGTTTTCGTTGAAGACGCCTAAGACGTCCAACAGAGAAATGACCGTCGGTAGAATGAAGAACTTTGCTGTGTTTGAGTTAATTAATGGCCCGTTTGAGTTATTTAAGCAGTTAAATTTAAATTTTTATACACTTTCAAAATTATTAACTTTTGAAAATGAGATTCTTTGAGACACAGCTTTTTACATTGCGATCATATCAAAGTGTTTTACGTCGCAGAGTTGGTTTGAACTGAATCCGAGATGTTTATAATTTTTCAATTAATTAATTTATTTACTTTTGCAAACCATTGATACATATTATTTATTAAAAAATAATTGATTAACAAATTATAAATCACTTAAATTAAAAATCGCAACTTAAATACCCGTCAAATACCTCGTTCGTAGCCGCAAACGCATTTCTAGTTCACTCAACTTCCTCATTCACATATTCTGCTCAAATATCTCATTTCCTTTGTCGCAAGTGCACCCTTCGTAATGATTTCGTGAATATAAAAGGCAATATAAACACAATACAAAGCAAACACATTTATATACATTGAGTTGAAAAGAATAGAAGACCGATATCCAAACTCATTTACCAAGTTCCAATAGGGTTCCAATTTAGATCGGAATAGATGAAGGTGCGGTTTTTTATGCAAAAGAAGCATCAAAAACGGGTATTCTGAGAAGAGCACGGACATGGAAAATTTAACAAAAGAGGAATACGTTTTTGAATGATAAGGAAAGCGAAAGGAGAATGATTGTTTGTATATATCTATTATTTATTTAAATTGTTTGATTATTTTTGAATTAAGGATAAAAATTTATATTAAATTATAAATTAGTTTGAAATTTGTATAATTAAAAAGCATACATAAAAAAGAAAACGATACGCTTTGATTTAAAAAATGCAGTGATATAAATACACGAAAGAAAATACAAATTCTATGGATTAATGGCATATTTGTTGATCAAATATTATTGGTATTGAATGTTGTGCCTCGTCTAGTCTATCTCAATATCAACCAGTTTCATCATCCAAAATAGTGAACGAATTTTTTTTCCTTTTCCATTAGAACTGGTAATGTTTCGCCAACTTCAATTTGTCCAGTTGTCTTCACATGATTAACAAAAACAATATACGACATAGACGGTTTGGTAGAATATGCACAGTTTGTATTGATTATTGGATTCAGGTGCAGTAGTGGTTGGCTTTTCCTTTCCTAGTGAGATTTCTTCATTTGACGTCTGTATATCACATACTCGCCTTTTCTCACTACTAAAGATGTTTAGTTAAAGACTGAAACTAAAGACAGAAATTCTACAGTTCTTAATTAAAAACTGATACAAGACTGAGACATTCTGTCTTTAATTCTGGATACTAGAGACCGAAAACCAGTTTCTAATCTGCCTTTAAAGTTTAAGGTTAATTAAAAACTAAATTTCAATTTTTAATTTAGTCTTTCAACAAGTAACTAAAGTTTCAGCGGTTTAGATTTTGTTCCATTCTGAATCCAATGGTTAAATATACCGATCCATGTGATAGTATTTGGGATTGATTAACTTTATGAGGCCAAAATTAAAGCAACTTTTTATTTACTAAATACACTTAAATGCTCCATTACCTCCTTTAGTTATGGTCATGCTTCATATACCTACTTCTTCACGTTCAAACTACTACCCTACAACCACCGTCCCAAATTGAAATAGAACCCATCTTCATCCCTTTTCCTTCACTACCCACACATATGGACCGTAGAAAGAAAAGAGGAATCACTAAAAATCATTATATGCCTATCCTATTCAATAGCATGGTTGAAGTGAATGAAGCTTTGACAACTTCCAAAAAGCTACTCAACCGGACACACATACAGAGGTACTATTCGGAAAGATTACTAATATATTAAGTATTTATTTTGATATAAACACTACAAAAGAAGCACTGTTTAGCGACGGCTAATAGCCGTCGGCGGCCGTCGCTAGTCGTCGGCAATAGCCGTTGCAAAATATCTCGTTGCAGCTAAAGAAAGCGACGGCCTTAGCGACGGCTCCGTTGTTCTTTTTACAACGGCTTGTAACGGATAAATGTCCACGTGAAAGAAACTGTTGGGGTTGTTGGTTTTCCGCATTGTTGATGCAAACTGTTGCAAAGGGTTGCAATATTGCCGTTGCTAGCCATCGCTATATTTGACCACAGGGTCGTTGCTAGCCATTGCAAAACTGGAATATATTTGCTGCCACATTGCGGCACCTTCAACCCTCAATCCCAATCAATCCAAATAATATAATTCCATTATTTCACACATATAATACTATTCCATCATACCATATAGTCAATATCAACACAACCAAATCATCAAATATTGCATATTCCAACATATATTCACAAAATCATATAAGAAAATCAACATAACCAAATATGAAAATCCACCAAACCAAACCACATAACTAAATTAAATGACCAGTAATATTAAGTGCCAAAGTATCAATCACAACAACCAAAATACCAAATCCACCAAAACACTAAGTATCAATCACAACATCCAAAGTACCAAATGTCAAACCCATCGTAATATGTACATATAAATACACACACATATAAATAAAGCGTACCCATCAAAACAAACCAACTAAGCATCTTCATCATCATCTGCACCTCCTTCCATGGGCATTGACCCATATTCGTGATAGAAGGCAGCAATACGCTCATTTATCAGCGTCGCCAACTTACTCTTCCATCAATCATTAAGCTCATCCAATTGTGTTTGCATCCGAGCAATCTCTTCCTCATCTATGGATCTTCTATATGCCATTTGAAAATTAAGAGCCTGTGAAATAATTCAAGTGAATAAGAAGTTCATGGCATATAATAACAATAAGAAAACTCAAGTTATTGGTAATAAACTCAAGTGAATAAGAAGTTCATGACATACATGTTTCTACTGTGTAAACGTTGAGTACATACCATATTGCCGAAATTGTAACGTCTGTTTCGACTTGCCGGTTCAATGATTGAATCTCATATCCGATTAGACTCATCAACCGTAAGCGACTCCTGTCCACTCGCTTGTATCGCTCGTGCATGCTCTGCATTATATCTCTCCTACAATTATGAACATATATTTGACACAATTGCTATACAATTTACTTATTTACTGTGAAATAAACGAATATGAAATATTTTCATTACGGAAATAAACATATTTACCATTACAGAAGTAGCCTTGTCGTCCGGCCAATCATATGAAACATTCTCATCCTCATCTGTATGCTCCATTGCATGTGTGACTCTGAAAATCTCAGCCGCTGTAGGCTCCCTTTCATACTTTGCCCATTGAATATATACAAGAATAGATTATATTGATAATTTGCATGAGTATATACAAGAATAGAATATATACAAGAATAGAATATATGGTAAAGAGACACTAGTAAATATATACATCAATAACATAAATATTGGTTAATTTATTTACCAATTCCCTCGTATGTTGTTGGAAGGATTTTGAGCTACCACGATGTAAAAAGGAGTTTTTGTTCCTATTAGCCTTGTTTCTTGCCGATAATTCCTATTAATTTATACACGCTATTAAGTAAAATAATTCGACACATTTAAATGTAAAAATATAGTGACAATATAACTTACTTTGAATGCTTCAGATTCCCAATATTGTTGGAATCCAGCTCAAATATCATCCCCCATCCAACTTCGCTTTTCTCCTGAACACTTAGCCCTTGGCAGAGTCTCTCTATAATTTTTCCGCATCTTTTTATTCCAATGATTTATAAAAACATCCACATCCTACGGATCCACATGTGCAGCTGCCTGCATATTGAATTATCATACGTGTTATGTAAAAAAGATTATATAATTAAAAACAATCAGCAGAACAGAATACGTAAAACTGATATCATAAGCATGATGGCATATTGTTTTTGGTTTCATATAAGGCATAATTATATATTACAAAGTTGTACTTACCATAAGATCAGCCTATATTGCGTTTTTTATATGTGTTCGGATGTTATCCCACTGATGCCAACAACCGGACATCCTACTCTTGTATGCTTCCTTCGATACTTGTAAAATGAACTCGGATGGCTCCACCTCGAACCCTCTGTAGAAATGTTGATGTATATATTCAATATATTTCATAAAATATAATTCAAATAAGTTTGATATGTACCCAGTACTTTTCGGAACTATCTCCGCAACTCGACGAAGATTTGGCTCAGAGCTACTCGGACCTGCTCCAAGTAAAGGTGACTGAGATGTACTACGTCGATTGCGTCGTCTATCAGACATATCTGGCACAAACATAAATATAATATCATACACTGCTTAGAAAAGAGTACTGATAACATAAGTATCACATAATCATCAATCAATATCACACAATCATTAATCATCGCATAATCATCACATAATTATTAATCAAGTGATAATCATCACATAAGCATACTCTGCACATAATCATCGAAAAAAGCATACATGAAAAGAATAATGCATAACTCAGAATGATACAGATCATATATAGTCATCATTATTATTACATAGCTCGAAATATTACAGAACATAGTCATTATTGTTAATACATAGCTCAGAATTATACAACAAGCGATGCTATCTATGATCAGTCTTCGTCATATTCTGATTCAGACTCGGTCTCGTACCCTATATCATTTTCTTTGGTACTTACAAATGCATCTATTAAAACATTCGATTCATCAGTCAACGACCCTACATCAATGTCATCAGTTATCACTATTTTAGTATTTGGCTCGAGATCTGCTTGATACACTGCTTCATCTGGAATATTATTTCCATCAAATGTATATCTTGCCTTCGTTTTAAAAACAGCCCATCGGTCTGCTTTATCTTTTTTTAAGGACGGATATGGAGCAAAATAAACTTGTAAAGCATGCATACGAAAATTCCTTTTTCTCGAAATGTCATACGTTTCAACTGCTTCATGCCACAGTGTTTACAACTCGTCGATTAGTGGTTGTAGATAAACATCAATTCCTTGTGTCGGATCATCGGGACCAGGGACGACAATCGTTGGAAACATATATGGAGTTTTCATACACATCCATGGAGGTAAATTATAAGGAGTAATAATAATAGGCCACGATGAATATTTACTACCAAACCGAGAAAATGGCAAAAATCCATCCGTACATAAGCCAAGCCTAACATTACGGCTCTCTGCCGCAAATTCAGGATAAGTCTTATCGAAATGTTTTCATGCTTCTCCATCAGATGGATGTATCAAAGTTTCTTCTTCTGGTGTTCTCACACTGTGCCATCGCATATGGCATGTTGTAGCAGAAGATGCATATAACCGTTGAAGTCTGCGAGTGATGGGTAAATAATGCATCCTCTTATATGGAACTTCTTTTCCTTTCTTTTTTCTTAGTTTGTATCTTTCCTCGTTACATATTCTGCATTTAGTAAGATGAGCGTCTTCTTTCCAATACAGCATGCAACCTTTTACACATATCTATCTTCTGGTATGGCAATCCAAAAGCAGACATAAGTTTTTTTACTTTATAATGAAATCACACATCAAATTATTAGGTGACATGTGTCGTTTTGTAGTTTGTACAACTACTGTAAATGCAGCTTCTGTAAGATTAAATTTCGATTTCATAGTGATGTATTCGGCGATTACAGATAATTTGGTTCCACTTGTACATCCATCCCACAGTGGCCTCTTATCAGAATCCAATAAATCATAAAAAAAAATTAGTTTCCGCGGTCGGCTCTTCGTCAACATTTTCATTCCCATCATCACCTTGGTCAAAGGTAGGAAACATTGATCGTGCAGCATTTTGCACCATGTTTTCTATAGGATTGGTCATAGTATTATCGTCCTCTAACACTAAAGGATTAGGTGTAGGTTGAACAAGTTCTCCATGATGATATCATAAGTAACAATTCGGCACAAAACCAAATTTGTACAAATGTACTTCTACTACATCTGGTTTTCAATGCTTCAGATGTTTGCACTTACTACAAGGACAACGAATGTATATGTTATTTCGATTATTAGATTGAGCAAATCTAATAAATACATGTACACCATTACAGAAACATTCTTTTATTGATCCTTTCATACCTTTTTGAGGTTAATACATCCAACTACGATCGAGAAAATAATCAAACATATTTCCTGATTTGTAAAATGTAGGTTAGAAGATTGAATAACACACTTTATATTAAAGTCTTGTAAAAATTCATATATAACCCTTTACTAGTTTAACAAATTCAAATAAATACTGTATTCGAATTTTCAATTCTTAAGTTTATTGTTTTTTTTACTTTGACGGTCGGTTATCCTACTTCCCATTACAAAAACAATAACGTAATCATATTTTATAAATCATTTCAGGTCAAATGGTTTAAAAAATTTCGGCAGCACTTCCCTTTATTCCCTGTATCGTACACAAATGCGTATACACAGGGAAAAAAGGAAGTGCCATAGAAATTTTCTGAACCATTTAAACTGAAATGATTTATAAAATATGATTACTTTATTGTGTTTGTAACTTGTCCAAATACTAGGACAAATCCAACATATGTTGTATCAGATGAATATAGATGTCCGTTCTGTGGAAAAACGAATATCCATATAACGATCATATACAACACTTGTCAGAGGGGGCCAAAAATTCTCTAAGGGGTTCACATAAATAAAGCACAAATTAAAAAATATGAATATTGAAGTATTAGTGGTCTATAGTGAAATAAAGATCTTATTTTTTTTTGTTATGTAGCCAAATAGAATTCGTTTAATTATGAATCAAAATCCATGCGAACTATCAGTAACTCGGAAAATATGCCTTATCTCACAAATGGCAACTATGAGTTACTATTTTAACAACCTCAAAAACTATTTTATAATTCATTTAACTATTTAAATATTTATTAATTAAATCTAAAATTTTAAAACGTATTTTAACTTTTGTTTAACTGCATAAATTTTAATTAACGATTTTATGAACTAAATAAATAGTTAGCACTTACAACAGTATAACAAACATTCTCGTAAACTTATCAATAAACATATTATTCAATAATCATGGACTATTTTTTGGATTCTAAATTAGCCATAATTTTTAACAATATAGTAAACAATAAATTCGCTAATTAATACCACCAAATCAACACTAATTATCATCACCTAATTCGCAATAATCACCATTTTCAAACACATAATCAATTAATTTTCTAAATTAGGTTTACCATTATATACCCAATTCAAATAATAAACTATATATTATAAACTAATAACATATATTCATCAATTCCAAACCCCTAAATCATCCAATTCCAAATCCCTAAATCATCAACTAATTTAATTTATACCTAAGCTAAACAAAGATAATGGAAAATAGGAGATACCGACAAGTTTGGAGAGGTTGAAATTAGCGACAGAAGGTTGCGACGGCTCCTGCTGGCGGATGGCGGCGGCTGGTTGCGGGGGGCGGCGGAGCTGAGCAGATTTGGGGAGGCTGGAAATGAAAATGTTTCTCCCAGGTAGCAGGTCTGTATAAACGCGATAAGCGACGGCTAGCAACGGCCTTGTTTTAGCCGTTTCTAGCCGTCGCTAGACTATGTCGCTTTCTGGAGCCTTTCTAGTAGTGAAATGTTATGCATCAAATCATGTGCATGCTTGTTGAATCTGAGTGTACATGCTTGTTGGTTTTAGACTGTTCATGAGCTGCTTTATATGTAGGACTATTCTAAGTTCTTAATCTGGACTGTTTTGGTTTTGGTCTCGATGTTGTGATGTTACAGTAAAACGATTACTAGTTGCATGATCGAAAATGCAATATTGCACATATTTTGGTGGTTTATAATCAAATTTGCAACAACTTTAACAACTTCGCCACTGCATATTTTTGCTTTAATTTCATCCAAGAATTCAACATCCATATCAATTTCCACCAACACTTCAGCATACGATATACGTTGTTAGACGAGCGATAGCCCTTTGTCACAAATAAATTCTTAAATTGAATAAATTAATCCAGATAAGCACAAAAGTTAGATATCCTTGCATAAATTTCATCCCAAGTTGGCACTTTTTGATGATCATAATTCAAGAATGAAACTCTACAAGGTGCCCTGCGTAGAATTATACCTTTTTTTTTCAAATAAGACCAAAAATAGACCATTATGTCTACTACATATTCCGAAATGCCCAACTGGTTTTCAAACTCTTATATGTTCTATATATATTTTATTTTGCAGTACCTATGATTATTGCAAGAGGTGTTAATTATGAAAGGACTATTCTTACTGAGCAGCGCCATTTAGGAGATGATTTGAACATTTTTGAATTATCATGGCTAGGTTAACAAGATGAGCTGAACGGCCCTCTCCTGTTGTACTAAGTTTGAAGCAAATAAGTAAACTTGTATGCATTATTGATTTCACTAACTTAACATATTCTATTGTTGTGGTAGTTTGATAGTTTAAGAATTTATGTTTAAAGTTTGATTGTAAAATAATGGTTGTAATCTTTGTGCGCACTCTGATGGATATATATATGTGTGTGTGAGAGAGAGAGAGAGAGAGAGAAATTACTAAGGTTAATTTGGGATCCATGCGAAGTCTAATTGAAAAGTCCGGCAAATTTGTAAGAAATACATTTGTAAGTTGGGGTTATTTGTGTAAATGTTGGTTTGTGATCCATTCAGAAGTTCCCAAAATTTGTGATTATCTATAAATTTTTTATTATATGTTTAAAGTCAAGTTTAATATAAAGGAAAATTTTGACTTCTTTGTTTGATGTTCCATCGGTGACATGAAATTATTTACTTCATAACCGTAAACATGATCCCAATATATTATGTGTGTGTATAATTTGAGACTGAACAGATACCAAATTTCAGTCTTTAAATTTTAAGATTGAAATTCCAGTCATAATTGTTTTTTGGACTTGGGAATCAGAGACTGAACACTTAAGTATATAATCGGTCTTTAAACTTTAGTTAAAGACCGAATTGCTTAGGAAAAGACTGAATTTGTCAGTCTCTATATCAACATATTTTTGTAGTGTCTTGGGTTTCATTTCAACACCTTTCCCACAATGAATGTTGTTACCAGAAGATGAA
The DNA here is from genome assembly GCA_030765085.1 of Allium cepa. NCBI lineage: Eukaryota > Viridiplantae > Streptophyta > Magnoliopsida > Asparagales > Amaryllidaceae > Allium > Allium cepa. The sequence goes on along the minus strand of CM060944.1, from coordinate 307,007,631 downwards.
TAAAGATCGAATGCAGGCGTAGAAGAGGCGGTAGGAAAAAACTTGGTAGGTTGTACCTGAATGACTTCACAATCATTGTAACTTTTGTATCAAGTGCTCAGGTTTGATATCGATAGATGGTTGGATTGTCTGGGAACTTAGGGAAGATTAATGTGATTCTTCATCTGAGATAGCAGTGGATGAGAATGCACTTCAGTGGCACACTACAAGAAAATGTATTATTAATAACACCATTTAATAACGCATTGTTCTAAAGCGTTATTGTTTACCTTTAAATATTTGTTTTTTGTTACACAATTTTTTTTGTATGTACATATGAAGTGCTTTGGCCCTAAATTTTCATCTCCCTCCCAAAAACACAACCAATTTCATCTCCCTTCCAAAATAACACTCAGCAATTTTCGTTTCCCTCCTTAAACAAAATAACCCTAATCGAAGTTCTACTCCATCTCCATCTTCAATCTTCGAAATTTAGCTATTGTACTCCATCTCTGACCTTCTACGGTTCGCTCTTCAACAGTTGTGAAGTCGACGGCGTCGGGAGCCCTAATCTCCAATCTTCAATCTTCGATTTTGCTCTTCATCAATATCTGCCAGATTCATCCTGCTTCCTACAATGGCAACATCTTTTTTATGCTTTATTCTTTTCTATGAATATAATTTGCTATTTCCTATTTGGGAGCAATTTCAATTTAGTTTTCAAGAGTACTGATGTTTAGATTATAAATTAGTTTTATGTTTTTATTGTTGATTTTTTTCATATATCGTCAAATTTGCAAAGGAGTCCTGTATTACTTGTCCTTTCAGTGGTGCCTTTAGAAGTACTAATGTTTTTTTGGAAGATTTCGGAATCTAGGAATTTATTTCCTGCTTCATTCAAAAGATATTGAGGTTCCTAGCTTTGGTTTTTTTATCAGGAAACAATACTTTTGTAGCTGATGATCACCTAATTTGGGATAATGTCAAGGATTCCAAAGTGGAAAGTTGAAAAGGCTAAAGTGAAAGTTGATTTTCGATTGCAATTTCACGCTACTCATGTATGCTTTACTCAGTTTCTTACTTAACTTTCTTATGAATAATATGCATCTCCTACTGTCATTATTGTTTAGATGATACGTGGGTTACATAATTAGTAATTAGGGTGTCATGTGATCTTATATTTTGAGATTCCTTTCTTGTGCTTGGAGTGTTAAAAAGTGGCTACGACTGTTAAAAGGAGTTTAAAATTGAAGTAAACCCCCATCTAGTCTAGGTTGTCATTTCTGGAGTTTCTAAACTAAAGGTTGAATAGAAACCTTTTATTTGGATTTGATTTAGATTGTCATTTGTTTATCTTGTGCATTGTCAGATTACTCTTTACCTCTATTAATATATTTTTCCTTTATTTATTTTCTTCTGTCTACATGAAGCATGATCATGCCAAGGGATGTGCATTTATGATCATGACACCACTAAATTGATTGTTTTCCTTTGACATTTCTCTAGTCTTCACAAAATCATTGTTGAACAAGTCGCTTGCTTAAAGAGCATTTATTATGTTTTCCATCCACATTTTGAATTTTGAAGAAAATGGGAAGATTCAAGTGGTTATATTTATTTGATTGCCCATTAATTTGCAATTTCCTTTTAGTTTTTTGATTTGTTGCTCATGGAGGGACATTCAACAAGTCTTCTAGCATAATTATGTTTGCCTTAGGTTTTTTTTAACCAATGCATTCAGCATTATGTACACGGTGGTGGAGCTAGCCTGCAAAGTCAGATAGGGTGGGCATCACACACAAAAATTTATTAAAAACTTGCAAACCATAATACTGAGGTTGTATTTAAAAATATTTCTTATTTTGTGAATTTTGATACCTTTGGAAAAACAAATTTATATGATGATTTTTTGTAATACTTGAATTTTTTTACTATTGTTAAAAAAAGACCGAAATTTTTGTCTAAAAACAACTTATTCATGATTTACACAAATTTTTAGCTATATTTGAGAATCTGCAAGCCAAAAAGAAGTTAGCTTATGTTACAAATCAGATTTTACATCAGTGAAATTAATAGTTTTCTAAACAACACTATTGTTCAAATATGCCACATCATATTATCGGTACCAAGTACCTGTCAACCATAGCAACACTAGAAATGAAAATATAAAATAGATTACATATTGTCACTGAAATATTTTTCATGTAGTAGGTAATAAATTGAAAATTTTGAAATGGCTTAGAATAACAGTTAATAGTGTGAAACTTTTTTATGTAGACTATGTAGCACTAAACTTTTAATTAGATGTAAGGAAAAAAGCTACCATGATAGCCTAAGATATAGAACTAGGAAAATTAAACGAGCCAACATAGAAACACATTTCGTTCACATAGGGCAATTTTTAAAACTTAGCTTGGGCCAAACTAGTAAGCTGGTTCTTGTATAAAAAAAATTTAGGCAGGGCTTCGTCCTAGCTCGTAGCTCAATAACGTACCTCCACCCCTGCATGCATATGCATTTTACTTGAGATATTAAGTTAGAGATAAAGATATTATGTTAGAGATAAAGATGCCCAAGAAGAATATAAAATAAGAATGAGTTTAAGAATCAAGACATAGAGCAAGAAAACAGAGAGGAAGAAGATGTTTCATTAAACATTGCTTGTGTTTCATTACTTCAATGCCATATTTATATGGTTATCCGACTGTAGCATATTCATTTAGTTACTAATAAAAGAAACTACTTTTAATAAAAGACTACATGACAAATAATTGAATCTTCTTGAAGTAGCATAACACCCTATGTTTCACCGGGTTGAAGATAAAAAATCGCTTTCATTCAATATTTTTACACATTCCACCAAATCCACCAAAATGTGTATGTGATTACTTTGTTCCCACTTCCTGATTGAAACTGGGCAAAAGTAACCAACAAAATAAACTTTTTTATTATGCTAAAGGATAGATTCTTAACAATGCCATAACTAAGTTTATAGCTTAGCACAATTAATGCGTCATGTTTGGTTCTATCGCTTAAAGGACTCGACAATGGTCTGTTGTGTGTGTGTGTCTATGGTGGGGGGTCGCGAAATTTACCCCTAACTGAAATCCGACTCCTAATTCAAGAATTGTATAAAACTAAAAATAAAGAGCACATACTTTGGTCAAATAGGTGTTCATATTCTAATATGTTTGAACAATTTCTCTAATGAAAATCAGATCATGGTTCAACCATTTATTTGAGACTTTGAACCGAAAAGTTAACAATCCAGATTAGTTAGTGCATTTCGATAATTTGTCTTTGGACGACTATATTTTCATTATCTGGTATTTGATTATTCCACTTCATTCAATTGTTTTTTATGTTTCTACTCTACTAAATATTAGCTCTTGGTTATATTTGACTGAAAGATCATCTCCTCCAAAGACAAATTACTTGAATCTAGGCATTGTTTGAGTGACTTGATAGGTTGAAACCTGGGCAACAATTCCCAGAATACCACCTTGGTTGTCAGAGGCAATTGTCATTTCCTCATTAAGATTTGTCTCATCTTGCTGGTAAAAATAATATTTATATCCATTGTAGCAGAATGTTGTCAACATTTTACAAAGGAAAGTTGCCTTTTGGTAGAATATTTATCTTTAGATGTAGAATGTAATCTTAGAATTCTATACCATGAAGGGAACAGACTTCTTTTCTGTAAGTATTGCCATAATCATGTCACTTTCAACTAACTTATATTTAAGGAAAAAGTTTATGTATGCACCCATAAAAAAAAAAACTTTTTGTTAAAATATGCTTAGTTGACTGCTTAGTATAAAAATATACATGTTTTTTCACTGGATCAGCCTTTTGTACATGCGTACTTTAAAAGTGCATGTATGTTTATTTATTTTGTTATTTTTGAAAAAAGATACGCACTTCAAAAGGATACATACGCATATACAAATCAGTTTTAGATTTTTAGTAAGTTTTCAATCGCAATAAGTTTTTTTTCAGAAGCCCATATTTGATATTTATCCTATGTTTAACAGACCATATACTGTAGTTTACATGGTAAAATCATCTATTTGAATACAGGATAAATTCGATGTTCGGTTATTGAGACGCAACGAAGATGAGATGATGGCAGCTCTGTATTTGCAAGTGAGCATCGTGAGCCAAGCTCTCATATTTGTCACTCGATCTTGAAGCTGGTTTTTTGTTGAGCGCCCTGGGCTTCTTCTAGTATCCGCTTTTCTCATTGCTCAACTCGTAAGCACTGTTTATCTGTTTCTCACATACACCCAATATTCTTAATTTATTTGATTTTTGATTTGACGTAAATTGAGTTGAGCAGGTTGCAACTCTCATAGCCGTATACGCCAAGTGGGGTTTCGCTCGTATTAAGGGCATAGGCTGAGGATGGGCAGGAGTTATTTGGCTCTTTAGCATTGTAACTTTCTTCCCTCTTGATTTGTTCAAATTTTCTGTTCGTTACATTTTGAGTGGAAAGGCATGGGACAATCTGCTAGAAAACAAGGTATGTATATCATCACTCTTTTTAAACATTTATTTCCAACAAAATGTAAATGTATTTGTGTATAGGGTAAAATGTATTGATAGTGCCAGTTTGGCTAAAGGAACATTTTGAACGTAAATATAGTTTGTAATTTCTTGTGGCTTTTGAGTTAGATACTGATTCACATTCATATCAGATATGATTTAGAACATGAAAATACTCATAAATTCTAACAACATGAAACATTTACAGACGACCTTCACGACAAAGAAAAATTATGGAAGAGAAGAAAGGGAAGCCCAATGGGCTATGGCTCAAAGAACGCTACATGGTCTGCAACCCCCTGATGCAGCTAACCTCTTTGCGGATAAAAATAGTTACCGAGAGCTTTCAGAAATCGCGGAGCAGGCAAAGAAAAGGGCCGAAGTAGCAAGATTTGTAAATAAATAGCTAAATTTGGAGTTACGGTACATTTGTTATCTTCTTCATTTGCGAGTCTGAGTTTTTTCTTGATATACTTTTGAATAGGCTCCGGGAACTGCATACTTTAAAAGGGCATGTAGAAAAAGTAGTTGCTTTAGTACGCAACTAGATCATATCTTGCATGTTAGAACTCTGTAATGTTTGTACTCCGTAATATTTGGAAGGATTGCTTTGATGTTTGTACTCTGTAATGTTTGTACACTTATTAAATTGACATTATTTTCTGTTTCTCTGTGTTAACTTGGCTGTAGGCTTATGTTTTATTCAATGGCTATGCACTTACTTTAATATTTGTACACTGTAATGAGCTATTGAATGGTTGAGATTTAGCTGTATTATAGCGGCTACAATGGGCTATTGAATAAATATTTTATAGCGGCAAAATAGTGTTATAAAGATTTTCAGTTCCGTTGAGATTTAGCTGTATTATAGCGGCTATAATGAGCTATTGAATTAACGTACCATAGCGGCGAATTTGCGTTATAAAACTAAGCTCAACCATAGCGGCATATTTTGTGTTATAAATATTGAGCATTTTTTTTGTAACATGTCGATATACAGCGCTTGTCAAACCGTTATGGTTGTGATTAACAGCGGCTATATGCCGCTATAAAAGACACGTTTGGTTGTAGTGGCATGTGAATCGGGAAATATAATTTGTTATAATTATATATTCTTTACTAGTCCTCTCATATACTTCAAAGTAAAAGTGTCAAACCATTTGACATAATCGGTCCATTATTCCACTATACCAAATACAGTTTCCTGCACAGGAACCGGTCTCGCTCCCGTTTTACTGTATCAAATTTTTTCACATCATTCATTGTTTTTTAGTGCTTCGTATTTGTATGATTGTATCGAGCATACTCGTTTGTCACTTCTGCTTTTTCAAGGCATGCCTTTAACATGTTATTGAGCGTTATTGCAATTTTTTTATGCAATTTTTTATTTATTTTCGACGGTAGTACATACATTCACGATGTATCATAAAAAAATATGAAGTGGTAATAGAAGACTACCAGGTTCATAATGTTGTGATGAATGTTACATGTGCGTGTGTTGTGGAAGTTTTGTTTGGGTTTGTTCCAACTTCTACATTTTATTGATTATAAATAAGATTTTATTTGGCTTTCTGGTTATGAGCACTGAATTAAACCTACGAAAACACAGCAGATGGAAAAATGATTTTGCACTTATATTTTGTACATAACAATGATCCAACCCATTAGCAAAAACACACATGCTCTATAACCAAGCACAATACCACTGTCATCGATGTGTAGTTTTTGCTTTATCTGACAATAATTTCACCTAACAAAATTAACATCATCCAAAAGAGAAATACGCAAAACTAAAACACTATCTTGTTATAGAATGAGGTTTGTTAAATTTCAGTAAGAAACTATATTTTCAACAATAAATTTAAAGAAATTTAGTGAGATGTTATCTCTGTATATTATGTTATATATACATCTACATAGATTTACAAATAAATCGAGTGTACATTATATACACATTGGTCTAAAGGTAAATGTCTCAAGCTGTATACAAAATTGAACGCACATGTAAACAAAATGACTGCCCTTATTGTAACATGTCTTTAAAATCGAATAGTTTTCCTGAAAAAGATATATCCCTTGGCAAAAGACTACTCATTTTCAAAACAAATATGTACAATGGATCTAGTTTAAGCGGTAATTTAATAATCAAACTACGTATCTTTTGTGTGGTACTAGTGCTATACCAAATTGATCATATGATATATGGATATGACCGACAAGACTATGTTACATATTCTTTATGTCTGTAGTGGACTACAATGCTTTACTTAAGCCTCTTTGTTTACCCACAACACGTTTCGATGTTCCTAAACGCATTCTCCAGATAAAATTACATTATAGTTTATGGTGCATTTACTAAGAAACAATATGATAAGATAGAATCCACGTAAAAGTACTACCATACATATTTATAATAAAAAAAAAAAACCACTAGATAGTGTACACAACGATGACCACAAACAATAAAATAAGATAGTGTATCTTTTATTATTGACGAGTCTTAATTGGTTACTTCATTGTAATTAGTCTTCTTTTTACCTTTTTTTGGGTTAAGAGAAGACAACTAGTCGATAGATTGTTCAGAGCGGTCCACTGTCTAGGTGGTAGGACAAGCAATTATTCCTTAAATTGATATATTTGCTTTGTTAATTACAATTAGAGAAGGGAGAATTAATTTAAAGGATAAACATTTGTATATTTTTTGCCTCAAGAACAGGACGTCGATATTTTTGCCATAAGAACAAACATTATTCAGAAAATTATTCATAAGGACAAACATTTCCCAATTATTTATAAGGACAACAAAACTGATACCGACCTAAAAACTGATACCGACCTAAAAACTGATACCTAAAAACTGCTACCGTTAACTAAAAACTGATACCTAAAAACTGCTACCGATAACTGCAAACTGATACCTACAGAAAGTTGTCCTTCAAGATAAAATATTGAAGGTCTGAGGCTAAAAAACTGTGAAATTTTGTCCTTGACAATAGAATTACATAAATAAAGAGAGGAATTCTATATGGAGTATCTTATTTCTCTAGCTATTTTCCATGCTATTCTTGCATCGTCGTGTCTGCTTTTCTAAATTTTATTAAGATTCAGAAGGAAGCCCAAGTTAGCACCTCACAAGCACGTACAATCATGGCTTACTCATACAAACAAATGTCCACCTGTCCGTAAATAAGCATAATATACAAACATATTACAAAGTAAATACTTCACCGGTAAAATATTTTCTACAAATTGTCTTTATGAAAGTTAATTAAACAAAATGTGAATACACATGATCAAAATTATTTAATATTGGATTCTCTTTTCTTGTTTTACTAGAAAAAAAATTCCCACCATACACATGTTTAGCTTGTATTATAGAGGGTTACATCACAAAAACATGCAAATCACAATGCATACATAACGATAATGGTAAGAAAAAATATAAATGAATTGAAGTGCCACGTCTTGACCGCCATAACCAACGGTGCAATGCCATGTAGACAACGTATTAATTAGGAGTATAAATGTTGCACAATTATCCAACATTCGACTCGGTCCGAGACTGTAAGACGTCTGATCCGTGTTCGTACGATTTTCATTTAGAACATGAATTAGAACGATAATATTGTATGAAAATATGTCCATCCAAAAATGTTCCATGTTTTTCTATTGTCCGAACATTGTTTGTTCATTATTCACTCATACGAATAATGTTCAAACTTAAACCATATCTGGTCCTTGTCTGTTCGAATTTCTTATAGGACAGGACACAGAAACATCTCCGTCTAGTCTACTCCAACAATTTACACCTCTAATATTAATTGCATAGTAGAACCTGATAGAGTTAGGAGTATGCCCTAGGGGCAATTATGTAATTTGTTACATATATATAACTCATTGACCAATCTTATTCGAAACAAAAAGGTATTTTCTTTCTATTATATACTTGATATAATGTGATTATATTAACTAATTAACTTAATTAAAAGTATGTTTAATAGAAAAATCCATAAATGATATATTTTGTGATAGTGGTTACAAAGTGTTGTAATCGTGAGTAATTCATCACAACGAAATAAATATACAATTTTAAATATTTCTAGTCAAGATGCATCGAGACTTGATATCGATGTATCCGTTGAGATTGGGGTACGTAACGCTCTCCAAATGTTGGGCAGTATATTACTGATGACTGATGGGGGCACCTAGGGGTTACGTACTAATAGTTATTGGATTATTATGGAATGACTCACTCGATAGTTTTATGTTGGTTAATATAACTATTGCCAAACAGAAAATATTGATGTGACTGATTTACACAGTTCTCTCGACTTGAGAATACTGTGGATTTTTAATATGAAAGCTCCGCTTTGATTATAGCCAAATCATGGTATGATGTCCATTGAGTGACTATAGTTGGGTCGAGTGGAAATATTGGAAGCGAAGCACTATTCAAAAGAGCATTCTCTCCTCAGTTATATGCAATTAGTATCACAGTCAACTCAAATTAGTCAAAGTCTCTGGCCAGAGCATTTCGATTAATAATAATTATTATTGTACCAAGAATTTTGTATGTAGACTTAAAGTTGAATGTCGATGAGGTTGAAATTTTGACCATTACCAAATTCCGTAGTCCAAAGTGATATAGTTATGATGAAGAGAATTGGTGTAAACAAATGTCACAACCAGGTAACGCTTATTAAACTAAAATTGGATTTTACCGAAAATGAGTAAGCGATAAATTTGGTCATAATGTCACACCACCTGCTAAATGACGTATGAATGTTAACATTAGAATAGTTCGATATTAATTGCTGACCAAATTTACACCCAAGAGTTACACAACCGAGGTGATGAATTCTCTTAAGACCGAACGATTTAATCAGTTTATAATTATTATTAATTAATTAAATTAATTAATATTTATGAAATATTATTTATAAAGTTTGAATATGATTTGAGAAATAAATAATGTTATATATATTTGTAACAGTTGTAAATATATCAATCGATATACAATATCGACAAGCGATTAAATTAGATTTAATTGCATAGTATTTTGGCTTGGGCTTAGATGGGTTTAAGGCCCATCACTAGGGCTATAAAATTTTGGTTTTGGGAAGGTGTAGGGGTGGCTAAAACATACGCTATTGGCTTGGCGATAATGTGTTGAGATAAAGTAAAATGGATAAAGAGGTTTTCCTCGTTTATCTCTAATACAATCTTGTGTGTGTATCTCTAAAACAATTACTAACCTTTTTGACCTCCATTACCTTTTACATTGCTGGTTAAAACATAGCTCTCAAACCACTCCAAAATTCTAAAATTTATTTCAAATTAAAATAATACTATTCGATAGCTAGAGGTCGGTGATTCCGGACTTGCAATCCGACGAATTAAGAATAGTAAAAGGAAGGGAAGTCATTGCTTCAACGTGGATTCAAAGACATCATTAAATTGGTAATTTTAATTCATATTATAGTAGTTAAATTATATTCTATGATCCTATAATGAGCAGTTTCATATCTGTTTAAATATATTGCTACTATATATTTAGGAAGATTTTATACTTAGATGTGGTTGTTACAAATCAGTTTGGTTATGTGCACACTTGTTTATTATACTATTTGATTTATATATAGACAAATGTTGTTTACTGTACAAAATCAATTTTTGCCTTTAATAATTGTTATATATGTATTAGTAAATTCACACACACATATATATGTATATATATATATTAGTGTATATTTTTCTCTCATAATAGCATATACAAGATATATATGATTTAAAAAATTTAGTACACTTATTTATATATTATATGAATTTAAAACTTCAAAAATTAATTACCATACATATATTCATATTTTTAAATCAACATTTATTTAATTTTTGAACTTTTTATTATATATAAAATAATTATTATATCAAAAATTAAATTTTATATTTTTAAAAATATTATATCATTTCAGAAACATATAGAAAAAATTTAGAAAATTTTCAATAAAGTTTGTTATTTTTTATAATTAACATTATTTCAAAAAAACTGTTTATGATTTATTAAAAATAATAATTTAATTGAAAAAGTTTTCAAAATTTTTCTTATCCTTTCATTCCTGATTCTATAATTTATAAAATTTTAAAATTTTAATTTTTAAAATATATATTATGTTATATTGTCGAAATCAATGTATTCGTATTTAAAAATAATATTTCAACTTTGAAAAATTTCCTAATTTTTCCTAAACTCTATTTTATGATCCTGATCCTATATTTTCAAAAATTATAAAATTTGAATTTTCGTCAATAGGTTATTTTATGTTAATTATTTATGGATAAGAACATTATTTTATTCACAATATTTACAAATTAAATTACTAAAGTTATTATGTTTGCAAAACTTAGTTAATTTTGAATTATAAACAATTTTAATAGTTGTTCTCTCTCTCTTTCTATTATATATTTACCTATATATAAATGTTTTATGTTCATATATTACATATAATATATTTATACATACATGGATTATTATGTTATACATGCACTCACACATATATGTATATCATACACTTATATATAAACTAAATCAAATAAAATTAATTTCATATCTTAACAAATTTGCATTTAAATAAAATAAATGATTTTATTTAAATGAAATTTAGAAGTATTCTAATTAAGTTAGACTTCATAGGCTCAATAAAAGATCCAATAGGGCAAAATTTTTGAAATTCACCCATAACTTCCGCTGCGGGCTAGACCAGTTCCAACAATGGTATTAGGGCCCAATAACCTATGCGGTCTAAATTAGTCATATTACTGCTAACAATTAAGCTTTTCCACTTAGTACGGTGTTTAGAAAGGTAATGTCTAGGATTGAAATTAGGTAATCAAGCACGCTGTACTACCTTATTACCGACCAGGCTCGAAAGGTGAAGTGGATCCAAAGGTTGCTCTTAATAGAAAAGGCCCAACTTCATTTGGCCTTGGGCTAATTTTCAAAATCGTTTTGAAAATTAATGTTAAAGATTTTAAATTTAATATTTAAATTTAAATAAAACATGTTTATTATAATTTTTTTAATAATACATAAGTTTCCTAAATGTTTGAAAAGATAATGATATTTTCAAAGTGTTTGAAAAAATTTATACAATAATTTCAATTTTTAAATTTATTAATAAGATTAAAAAAAAATCAATTAAATATGTTAATTAATTAATGCATATATGCATGTATTACATATGTTGATATATGTTATGTTATTTTAAAATGTTTAGATAACATAATTATAAGTGTATGTATACAAGATAAATTTTGAAATTAATAAATTTTAATAAAAATTGTTTAATTGAATAAATTAATTATATAAAATACACATATATATGATATATGGCTGTTACACTATAAAGGTTATAGTATACAGTATAAATGTTATAGTAGATATATGTATAATATAAAAGTTATATTGGAATACTAATTTAAAATTAATTAAAGAGTTAATTGATTAAAATTAATTAGATAAGATTTGATTAATGATCTGTTATACGTAAGACTATCATATAAGTAATATGAAATATAAAAGTTATATAACAATAAAACTTATATGATATGTATATAACTAAATGTGGAACATTAAAGAAACCCAAATAGACTTGAGAAATAAATACATATGTAGATGTATATATACCGTGATTTCTGATGTGTCTGACGCTGGAATCGCTGGAGTATTTCATAAGAAATATATTATTCTATAAGTCGATATTACTCAATATATATATCGAAGATTAAGAATCTTCAATATAATGTTGTCCTCTACCATATGTATATTAATAAATTATTTACATACTCCTTAGTTGTTGAGCAAACTCAAGCTAGGGATGTTATGCGCAATATTATTAATATATTGAACAGATAAGGTTAGATAACTATATGTATTTTTAAAGTAAACTCAAGGTACATATGCTATACTTAGGCCATCACGATATGGTAGGCATGACTGAACAATCTCTTTTGATTTGTGGAGCAAACTCAAGGTCGAAATGAGATTAGAATATGGAAAAATGGGTTTGGAGTTGTATATTATACAACCGATAAGGAGTTATCCATCGTTTGTGGGGCTATGATTTGTTGAGCAAACTCAAGGTCAGAATACCAAAATAAATGAGTCCTAACACCCACTAGTGAAGTTGTAAGACTTCTATGTTTCATCTTAGGGTTTAGAGAAATATAAAAAACTAATGAAGGCCTTACTAGAAAAATGAAATGGTAACATTTAACCTTTCTAATATTGTAAGAACATATGTTTTATAATGTTATAATTATCTACAATGATAAATTTGTGCATTTAACATGATTGATAAAATATTTGTCAATTAAGATATATAAACAAACTGAATTGAAAGTTGACAAATAGAAATATAATATCTACTTATTAATAATTCTAATTGCCTGTCATATAATGTTTCTATACCCATGCAAGTGCCCAATTTCAACTACTTAATACATCCGTAAGTTGGTCACTTATATGTTTATATGGTTTAGACCGTGTATGGAATTTTATGAGTTTTTGAACTCTAAATGCAATTCAAGGCTATAGATATTTGATCCATGTACTTTCACATATAAATGTTATACGGTGAACAATCATAGTTTGTGGGGTACAATATTTCGATGAAGTTAGTTCATTCAAAGTAAGCCACAAACAGCATTTTAAGATCATGTATTCAACTTGAATGATTTCAAAAGGATCATATTGTGTTAATGTAACACAAGACCATTAACTACAAGATACATCTAAGAACTCGATCGTTGAAATGTCATCTTAATCGGGTTACACGAAGTGCAACATATTTGACGTCTTAAATGTTAAGAACAATCAAATGCGCTTTTGTAAAAGGTTTGTTATGATATTATAGTAAGGTTTTCTTTTGAATAGTTTGACCATTTTAAAGAAAAACTAATGTATAAAAATAGAAGTAATTTAAGGTGAAGTTGGAATGAAGAGAATGAATGGTCACTTTTGCTTCATAGAGAAACATTGGAAACAAGAATTGTATTAATAACTGATACTTAATATTGGAATATGAAGTATGATTTTTATTCTGAAATGTATTTCATATAGAAAATTGTTTTCTATAACATTTATTTCTTTGAGTTCAAGATATTTGATCAAAGAACTCTCCTCTGTAAACTAGTTGCAGCATATGAAATAAGTAAACAACATTAACGATATTAAGTGAATGGTGGACCTCTAAATTTAGTACGCTATTATAGTAATGGCAAAAATAGCTGGAGCATGCCATATAGCACCTAATGATTGCATCAAATTACAAAAATTGTTTTCGTAAAATGCATTGAACATTATTTGTGAAATAATGTTTATTTTTTGGTATTGACATAAATATAGATATATTTCAATATGAGTATTATGAATATTCATTATGAAATAGAACTAGATATGGAATTTGTTTTCATAGTAAAAATGATGCAACAAAAAATACATATGTACCTAATATAATTTACAATTGTTTTGGAATTATAGACAGCCATAGTTTTGAGAAATAATTTTACTATATGATTATGAATCATATGATACAGTTTAATTATATCTCAAACAATTAACGGTTATGCACCTATTCAGTGGGAGCATAATAAGAGTTGATGAATTCTTTGAATTAATACATATTGATGTATGCAATCGCAAGTCTATTAATACCAAAAGGGTTCCACATACTTTGTTATATTCAGCAATGATTTATTACCAACATGAACATGTGTATTAGATACACATGTATTAAGTTTATGATAGAATCATATAATATAATTAAAATTAAATAAAACAACATGCAATAGAATAAAATGATTTGATTTGGTCGAATAAGTGAGTATATTGGAAAGAGTTCCAAATGTACCTAAAAATGAATATAGATTCAATCTCAAAATCACTCCTCCATATGACACATAATAATGCATCGACAAGGAGTAATTAGACGTTGTTGAACAATTTACGATTAATTATGAGTAAAGTTGAGTTAGTTTCTCTCTATAAGGTCGTGTACTTAGGATTAGTACAAAAGGTTGATATTATTTCACCTAAACAACAGTTTACAAAATCATACAAGATGAGGGTTTATAAGAAATCCCAACATATCCTAGACCAAGAAGTTGGCAGGTTGTGCGAGTTGAAAGATTACGCAATAATAATTGTTCATAAGGGATCTTGTATGAATCTCCAAAAGTTTTTGGAAAGGTCTGTCATCAAATGACATATTCTTTTGGACATAATTTTTGTAAACTAAAATTAGTTTTATAAATAAATAAAAAGTTCATAAAGCGTTTATGAATCCCTATTCTATTTGCACCAAGAAACAATTGTTGCTTCAAGATATATCAACTTCATTGTGATGGAATTTCTTTGATAAATTTTTAGTAATTAAATGGAATTGGGTCGATCCATAGATAGAACTGATTATATAAGATGAAGTGAAATTATCTAACTTAAATGAACACATAGCATTAGAATGTAAATAAGTATTCTCGTACATTGAAGAGAAACTATGAGTTTCTTATTAATGTCGAAAACATATATTACCCTCCGTTGTTTAATTAAACTATTAAGATTCTTGACTCTATATGGTATGATACGCAGATCTGAAAGAATTTCAACTACGTTATCAAAATATGATTTTAGTGGTCCTAATCAAAGAGACGTCATCCATCGGTCGAAATTGTGTCTTTATTGGAAAGACTAATGTGGTTGAATTAAATAAGCAATGTTGAAAAGGATAATATCGCAAATTTCAATTGTTGAAATTAACATAACAGATTCGATATTCAACATGCTCAAGTTAATTCAGATTTACTCACACAAATTATCGCTCGATAAGACTTAGTGTTTGGTACTTATGTATTGAAAGAGAAAATTCTAAATAATGATTTAGAGTAAGCCGTTTATACAGATTAACCAAAAATGCTTCAAAGTTAGTGGGAGCGATATTAGGTTTGTGAGTCTTTTGGTATGATCCAAGAAATGATACAAATGTATCATTTTATAAGCATCAAGATTGAATAAGCATTTTGATAAAAATATCAAATAGTTTGATTTTCAATCAAAGTGCAAAGGAAGCGTGTGTTCATAAGAAAGAACGTTAAAATGTACATTGATATTTCTAAACTATAAGTAAAAAACACGTTGTTGATTTTAACAATATGCTTATATTTAAATCAACTTTAGTTGTCTTAATACTCAATTTTGGATTGTAAATGATGTCGTTTATGGTGAGTATGAAAGACATAGGGATTGTTTCCAAAGCATATATAAGAGCACTCTATTAAAAGGAGAACATGTAAGTTGGATTCCTTATGCATTAGCAATAGGAATTACCATAAAGGATATGTTGTGTATAATATTGTGTTTTGCTTATGTATTTGATACATGGAGAAAATATAAAATCCAAATTGATATCACTAAATGGTTGTTTGAGGTGTTCTCCCATATTTATGAAATACTGGAGAATTGTACAGAAACAACGAACTCGTTATGATGGAAGTTTGGACACACTTTTATAAGTGATATTTAGTACAACATGTCAATGATAAAATTAAAGTTAAAATATTTAATTTGAAAATGTTTCAAAATAAAAGTGATTGTGGTCGATTTAACGAAATGTTGACAAGATTAACTTGAATAGTGCTACAATAAACCAATGTATATAGATATGAATGCACAAATTTATAATTGAGCCAAAGGCGATTCCAAATGTTGAGAATCCCATAATATTGTTATGGGATAACAATGTCATGAAATTGGTCATGATAGAACTTAAAGCTCACTAGAAGCTACTTCGAACCATTCCACATGATAAAGACAGTTTATCAATGTTAGAGAGAGTTAATCGACAAAGTAGATAATTAAAACATAATAGCATACCATTCACTAAGGAACTGACCTAATTGTTTTTGAGAAAATTGATTAAAGAAGTTGGAATTAGATTCCATAATTGACCCAAGTGCAAGTGGAAGATTGATAGAGTTAGGGGTATTCCCTATGAGTAATTATATAATTTGTTATACATATCTAACTCATTGACCAATCATGTTCGAAATAAAAGGTATTTTTTTACCATCATATACTTGATATAATGTGATTATATTAATTAATTAACATAATTAAAAGTATATTTAACAGAAAAATCTATAAATGGTATATTTTTTGTTAGTGTCTACAAAATTTTGTTACGGTGAGTAATTTATCACAACGAAAAAATATACAATTTTATATGTTCCTAGTCAAGATGCATCAAGACTAAATATTGATGTATCCATTGAGACTGGAATACGTAACGCTCTCCAAATATTAGGCAGTGTATCACTCATGACTGATTGGGACACAGACACCTAGGGGTTATGTACAAATAGTTATTGGATAAATATGGAACAACCCACCCGATAGTTTTCTGTTGGTTAATATAACTAAGGCCAAACAGAAAATATTGGTGTGACTGATTTACACGGTTCTCTTATAACGACCCGGATTTTTCATTGTTAGATTTTGAATATTTAAATGGTTTTAAATATTGAATTTGAATTATAGATTGATTTTGAATATAAAAATTGGATTCATTTACAAAATAAATTGAGAATTTAAATATAGTAATTTATAGGATAATTTAATTATTGAAGTTTATTGGCCAAATTATTGTATATGGAGTTTTAAGCTTGATAAAAATAATTTAAAATTTTATAAAATTTATATTAATAATACTGAAGACAATGCAACCTTTTAAATTGAATTTAAAAGTGGTTTGTTCAGTTTTAAAAATATATCGTTTAAATTGACATTTAAAAATAGATTTCTGAGGCACAGTCTCGGAATTCGACGAAACCTGTCCTATTGGATCCGTAATAGTGTATTATTATTGGATTTCAAATTCTCTAGCATTTTAAGTTATTGTTTGATCGTACGGTATATAAACGCGCTGAAATTTGTATCGAAAATTCAACATAAATTGGGTCCAAAAAGCTATCTTCTCCATACGATCGAATTAGGACTCGAAACCTTTTCCATTGCGTTTGGAATAGGGGTATAACATTATAAACCTTAGCGGCATGTCTCGATAGGGGTTCAAGATTTTTAAGTCAGGCAAACGAGGTATTTTGGTTTATATTATTATATAATAATCAAAATCTAATCAAAGTCTTCTTACCTTCTCAAATACGCCACCATCGCGTACAAGGCACCTCAGGTTTAAATCAAGTCATTTCCCTTTCTCTTCTGTGAACTTGAAATCATCTTTATACGATTAAAAAAGTGTGAGGCGATACGAAATTCAAAATGGCGTATCCCCTCAGTTCGAAATCAGATCAAACCATCCCTATTGCCCTCATTCCAAATCGAATTCACTCAACAAAAATAATTTATCGCGCGTCCGAAATCGCGAGCGACTGGTAATCATGGAGGCGCGACACTGCCAAGGCAAGCGTGCTAGGGATTGGGACGAAGCGAATGTCACGGGGTTTCTTCGATTGAACGTAGTGATTTCTCATCGAGGTTGGTGGCTGATTTATCGCGATGTCGCACTCAGGGGCTAGTAGCCGATGCTTAGTCGCATTCAAAAGAAGAAGTCGAGTGGTGGCAACTAGGGTTGTGGCTTGCGATGGCATTCATGACGAGGTTTAGGCGTGTTGTTGGCCGGAAGTTAGGGTCGCAGCAGTGGAGGCGACGCGACAGGGAGTGGCATCGTTCGACGACGATGGTGACGGTTGGCGAGGGAGCATGGTTGCTGAGAGAATGTATAAAGAAAATTTATTTAAATAAAACATTAATTAAGTTATATGACTATTTAATTAAATCATTATCTTATAAAATATGTAACTCCTTCGATCGAGGTCTAAAAATCAAGAAACAAGTCGGGTTTGGATCGTATTGCAAATAAAAAAAAAAATTAAAGGTGAGGATTTCTCACTCATTTGGATTACCATATTTAAACTTAAATGTCTAAATTTAAATTTGTTGGATGCTTGATATATTGATAAATTTATAATTATTTGTTGAATGATTATATATATATAGTGGTACATATATTAGTATTGGAGTGATATTCCCAAACATTATAGCGGATGAGACCCTTTGCATCCCACATAATAGCGGATGACCCTATATACCACGATATCCCCCTAGAAGTGGGATTGGTATTTTTATTGTTGTCTAACATCGTTGGATGCAGAGAAACAGGTTGAAGGGATCCAACTGGATTCCTAAAATATATTGGTATTTTTCATATATATAAAATGCTGGATTATTGTGTGTTGTTAAATTTTAAATATTATACCATAAATAGTATTATAAATTTTTAAAGAATTAAAAAATGATTTTAATATAAATATATGTACATCGAAAATTAAACTATTTAAAAGAGAGTGGGATGAATAATAAATGATGAATTGTTGATCATATTAAATAATGCAGGAAAATATTTTAAATAGGGAATTTAAAATAAATTATATAAAGAAATTTTTAAAAGATTGGATTTTAAAAATGATAATTCGAAAAATATAAAAAGAAGTTGAAATCGATATTTAAAATAGATTGGCAAAAATAAATGGAATTTATAAGAAATTGAATTTATAAAATGGAATTTATAAATGGGATTAGTTTAGAGAAACTCAAAGGAGTTATGAAAATTTACAAACGAAGTTTATAAATAAAGGAAAGTGACATCGAATGATAAAGTTGGAATATAAATTTACGGGAAGAATTTATATTTGAATATGGAAATAGAGTGAGAAAAGATAGTGGATACTATTTTTTTTAGTGAAGATGGTTAAGGAGACCGGAATGAGAGGGATGTGATGGGATTCGAGAGGGATTATAAATTTCAAATTTGGTTATCCAAATTTGAAAATATATTTTATCAATAGGTTAAGTTTTAGTTTTTAAAAAGATTTTTTCATTAAACTATGAAATTTAAAGTCAGTTTGTATTTAAATACTTTAGAAGTTAATTTTTCAAATGCTTAATATTAATTTAATAAATCTCAGATTTTTAAACCTGTTTTGGAAAGTGATGTATAAAGTATTTTAATATTTTAAATAATTATTCCAATACGTCTTAAAAGCATATTATTATTATTTTCTTTAAGTACTTATTTTTATTCACACGCACACACATAGTTTTGATATGTTTTGAATGTAATAAACTTTTCAGAAGTCTGAAAATGGGGTTATTCAGTATATGGAATTTGTAAGGAAATCCTTAAAATAGAATTTGAAAAAAAAGTAAGAGAATTTCCGAAGTAGCTAAGTAAAAGTGAATTCCGAAAAAAATGAGATAGAATTCATTAAGAAGTACAAAGGGGAAATTGAAATTATAAACGAGCATAATTGGCTTTGGAGATTAAAAGGAATAAGTCAAGGAATTCCAGAATATATAGAATTCATTATAAACTAGTCAAGGAATTTACAAATAAAATTGTACATGATTTTTTGAATTAGGAAGTAGAAAATAGATGGACTACTTCCTAAGTGTGAATATAAAATGAAATGTGGAAATATTCCATTGAAGATATAAGGATTTGAAAACCGTTTTCAAATGTTGAAGAACTGGAAGTAATATCTTATAAAGGTATTTTGAAATAAATTTTGGGAAATTTGTTACAAGGTTCGATGATTGCTTTTGGATGTCTATTGGTAGCGAAATAACCAACTATCAATTTTTGGCCAATTTCGTTAATCGTTTCGAAGAGACCGAGATCAGATTTAATTATCCGAAAACCACTTCGATCCAAACGTAACGAATTACCATGAAGATGATGAAGATGATGATTCAGTTTGTCGAGACCCAGGACAACTTGTATCGATGAATGCTATCAGAACATCATCATTGAAGGGCAATGAACATTCTAAGAAAATAGTTCTTGAAAGGTAACACTTAGCCTCGAACCTTATCAACCGAAAATGACTAAAATAGGGGAGATGCAGCAAGGCTAAGTGGGTCACACCCAAGTAGGGTATGTTAGCACTTTTCTAGATGTCCTCGAAAACCTATTTATCTTAGATATGGGTATATATGAAAGACTAAGCGCTCGATAGTAAGGGTGGGAACACCCGAGATGATAACATATTCGGTCTATCTAGGTTAGGGATAGGCTGGTCTTGTGTAGCAGGGGATCCCGGCATGGTCTGTGGTACATTGTTCTCGAGGTAACTGTGGCAAGAGGTACCCCATTGGCCCATTCATTCGATGGAATTTATTCCCCAATAAGCGCCGTACGGTTTAGATTGTGCCCAACTACGCTAAAACGTAAGATGCAAGCATTTCATCTATTTTCTATTTACTTTCTATAAACACCCTTATAATATCAGATGGATTTGATAAAATGTTTTGGTTATTGAAAAACCCGTTGTGTTTACGTGTGGTGTGGTCTTACGAGACACCTTTGATTTTCAAAGGATTTGATAAAAGTTAATAGTTCAATTTGAGTGTGTTTTCTTACGTTGGTTTTCTAGACTGACTCGTGTATTATTTTATTTTAATACTCAGGTCAGATCGAGTATTATAGATTCAGGATTAAATGCTATGGAGCTCGGGAGATGAGATGTGTTTTCGTACTTGGTTATATTTCCATTGTGTGAGGATAAGTTATTATAATTGTCCATTTGATGTATTTAACAGTCGCTATGCTTTGATACTAATTGACAGTCGCTATGCTTTGGTACCAATTTAAAATGACTACTATGCTATAGGATCGAAATGGCCAACAGTTGTAAATAATGTAAAAGTAGTGGCAATGCGATATAAACTAAGTTATCTATTGATACCGAATATGAGTATAAAAATAACTAGTGCGGAGAATAATAATAGTAAAAGCACTAATGAAAATGACACTAGAGATTTTTATACTGGTTCGAACTCCCGTTCTATGTCCAGTCCCAGACTCCTTCTGGATTTAAACTAGTAACCTTCACTTAACCCGAAGGAATAAGTTTACACCGCCTGAGCAACCGAACAGGACTTCTACCGCCTAAGCAACCAAATAGGACTTCTACCGTCTGAGCGACCGAACATGACTTCTTTACAAATAACAAAAAGTATCTGATTGCAGTGTGCTCTTTGAATAGCACCGATAAGTCAGTTAAGTACAATCTTCCTATAATCTTCTCCTTTATGATATATAGTGTAATGTGCTTGAGAATTGTGTAAGATAGAGTGATCAATGATCAGAGAATGCAAGCAATTTGAGTGCAATTTGAAAACTAGAGAATAGATAAGAAATCAAGAATATAAAAATAGTTTTCGGTGAATTGTTAGTTGAATTCTGTAATCTATTTGTAGAGTTTAAAAGGTTGCAACCATAGATGAAAAGCTATATTGAAAAGAATATGTGCGACCGTTGATTTTGAAAACGTTTCTCTTCGATGAAGAGAAGCGTTTATTCATGAAAATAGCAGTTGGAAATATTCAGCCATTTGAATCAAAACAATTCAGACTTCTGAATTACATTAAAACACAAACATCAAACATTTAGGCAATTTTTGGCCTTATTCAAACGTCTGAATATATACATTCAGACGGCTGAATATTGTGAAATAATATTTTAATTTTAGCATTCAGACGTCTGAATGAATATATTCAACCGTCTAAATTCAACCTGTAACAAAAGTTACCATAGCTCAAATGGTTAGTGAACTTGCCTTCTAAATTAGAGACCCAGGTTCGAGACCCACTCCATGTAATTTTTGAATACTTGATTTTTCCATTTAAAATATGAATGTATATGTGTGTGTATCATTTTGAGAAGATTTTAACATTTGTAAACTCTAGACACGATACTCTATGACTAATAAAACTTTGTTTGTCACCTTCCTCTTATCCCTATCGTGTTTATCTCTTCTTGTATCTCAATATACATATTTTCATCCTTTTTTGTACGTGTATCTTCATATTGAATGTATTTGTTTATCTCTTTTTGATGCGCATGTACCCACAAATCAGCTCCGAGATTCTTTGGCAAAATTATATAGTTGTTGTCATTAAAATCCAATAATTGAGGTTCTAACATTCTCCCTCTTTTTAGTGATGACAACTATATAATTTTAAAAATGATCATTATATATATAAAACAATATTAATATGTTTAAAGCTCCCACTAAGCATAACATCTCCCCCTAAGTAGAATATCTCGCTCTATTAATATGCATATGAATTTCTCCCCCTTTGTCATTATAAAAAAGAATGAGAGAATACAATAAAGTTGATAAAATATCTTGTAAATAGCGGGATAAACTCAATATTAATTATGGAGAAAAAATAAAATAGAGTTTACCATATTTGCTGAAGTCCATATTTCATTGCAAGCACGTAATTCTATTAAACGTATGGAACATTCTTTAAAATTCCATAATCTATCCTTTTCCATTTAAAATATGAATGTATATGTGTGTATATCATTTTGAGAAGATTTTAACATTTGTAAACTCTAGACACGACACTCTATGACTAATAAAACTTTGTTTGTCACCTTCCTCTTGTCCCTATCGTGTATATCTCTTCTTGTATCTCAATATACATATTTTCATCCTTTTTTGTACGTGTATCTTCATATTGAATGTATTTGTTTATCTCTTTTTGATGCTCATGTACCCACAAATCAGCTCCGAGATTCTTTGGCAAAATTATATAGTTGTTGTCATTAAAATCCAATAATTGAGGTTCTAACATTCTCCCTCTTTTTAGTGATGACAACTATATAATTTTAAAAATGATCATTATATATGTAGAACAATATTAATATGTTTAAAGCTCCCCCTAAGCATAACATCTCCCCCTAAGTAGAATATCTCGCTCTATTAATATGCATATGAATTTCTCCCCTTTTGTCATTATAAAAAAGAATGAGAGAATACAATAAAGTTGATAAAATATCTTGTAAATAGCGGGATAAACTCAATATTAATTATGGAGAAAAAATAAAATAGAGTTTACCATATTTGCTGAAGTCCATATTTCATTGCAAGCACGTAATTCTATTAAACGTATGGAACATTCTTTAAAATTCCATAATCTATCCTTTTCCTTTTGTTTCTCCGAGTACCTGCAATAAATAATAATTATTTTTGGTACCCACTTACTATGTTAAGGTCCGGGAGGTTAGATCTTGGGATGAAAACCTTGTCAAAATAGGTATGGTTGTATCCAAAAAATAATGAAACAATCTTAAAATAACTACTATTTATAATCTAAGGTATCCGAAAAATAATTAACATTTAAAGCATGTGATACCCAAGTTTCTTATAATTTTCTAATTTTTAGGAAACCATATCCATTTGGGTGTGATTGAACCTTTATAGATATAGTTTTCATTATAAATCACATTCTTATAATAGTTGCTAATATAAAGTTGTTTATCATGATCAATCGTATTAGCTGGAATCCATATCTAAATACTGTTAGTCATTACCTTAGTACTTGAAGAATAATTTCTATCATTTCTAAACAAAGAACTATTATGACTATAACTGGTTTTAAAACCATTTTGATTACTAGTACTAGCACTAAAATAGTATACAAGAATGCATATCTAGTACTATTTTTACTTTTAGCTTGTTTATAGCCTAAACTGCTTTTATCATTATGAGCTTTTGAATTTGTAACGAAGGAAGATAAGGTATCTTTACCTTTGTTAAAATTTATGATTTTTGTATTTAGTCTTTCAAAATTTTCTTTAGAATCACAAACTTCTTTTTGAAAAATATTATTATTAACTTTTAAAATCTCACATTCTTTAAATAATTCTAAATTATTTTTAGTTAAAGCTTCATTCTCTTTTTCAAGAGACAAAATTAAAGAACTAGAATTATTTAAAGAATTCTCAAAAATGCACTTGCGAAAAACATTGATTTCCTCCAAAAGATCATTTTTTTACCTTCTACGTGCTCATTTTCTTTTTCTAGGAAATCTTTTTGTTAAACAAGTTCTTCTACGGTATTTTCAAAACATTTAGTTGTTTTACCAAAAATTTATTTTCCTCTTTTAAATTGGAAATTTCTTGCTCACAATATTTTAACTTAATTAAAATAATGCTATTAACTTTATTCAAAGTTTTACAATCTTTTAATAATTCATTTTGTGCTAATAGAAGATCTTTATATGAAGAATCTAAACATACCGATTGTGATCTGAGGTTAGCTATAAAGCATTTATTTGTTTGCTCCTTTGATTTTTCTTTATTGCTCTCCTCTTCTTATTTCCATGTCTAGATCTCTTTGTAGCCATTTTATTCTAGGATGTTGTTACGATCTCTAGAATCCCAGTCTTTCGTAACAATTGACAGTCGCCGTAACAACCCTGTATTTTGTAATTATTTTATTGTATATTTTAATTATTTTTAATGTAAGATTTTGATTTAAAAACTTATTTTACTTATTTGAAATGATTAAATTTATTATTTAAATATAATCTTGATTTTTATATGAGTTATAATTCCAAACTTGTGCAAGTTGAATATTTGCCTGAAATGCTGATTTTGGTCAAAATAGTCAAACTGTGACTTTTAACTTAAAATTTTAAAAGTTTAAAAATTTAATTTTTTTTCTTTTATTATGAAAGTACATAAAATTCTAAGAACACCACTTTTCGTTTTGTTGAGTTTGGATGTAAATTGTGAAAGTTATACCCTTTACAATATTGTGCGTATATAGGGTTATTTAACAATGACTATTTTAAATTGTATAAATTACTTCTTCTTTGTTATATTTTACTTTAATATGGGATAATATGTTATATTATGTATATTTTGACTTTTAAGTATTTTTAAAATGATAATATAATTTTTCTAAAGTTCATTTGAATTTATTTCTAATTTTAAAGCTTAGTCTACAATTTTAAGCCATTTTCTTAATTTAATTAT
Organism: Allium cepa; assembly: GCA_030765085.1. NCBI lineage: Eukaryota > Viridiplantae > Streptophyta > Magnoliopsida > Asparagales > Amaryllidaceae > Allium > Allium cepa. The sequence continues at coordinate 306,982,204 of CM060944.1, read as the reverse complement.
ATATAATTAAAATTTATTTATTTATTTTTTTGCACTCACTTTTATTTGCTGTGTTTTACTTTATTTTATTCATTTTACATGTATTTAAATTAAAGCAAATTTTTCCAAAGTGTATTGAAGTTATTTCTAATTCTTAAGTCAAGTTTTTATTTTCTGCGCTATTTTTCTTATTTTAATCATATCTAATTAATATTTAATTATTAATATTTTGTTTATCTGTTATATTTTCGAATTCTAACTGAAATTTATAAGTGTTTTCAGTTATTTAAGATGTATACGAATATATATAGGAAGTTTAAAAGGTTTGAAAGCAAAGAAACATAAAACCGTTTTAACATTTCTTCTTCCGTTTCTTTTCCAATTAATAGATTTAATTTCCTTTGACCGTTCCTTTCTTTATTGTAGCTGTGCATTTCTTACCTCATTTTCACGTGAAACCATTCCTCTCCACTTCATTTTTCACGGCTAGAAAGGTTTGGTAATGGCTCCTCTTTTCCTCTTCTTTTTGCTCTTCTTTTTCCATTGTTTTCTCATATTTTGCCTTGTTTTCTCATGTGTATTGCTTGGCCTCTCCCCCATAGCCACGACCACCACCTCCGACACCTCTTCCCAACCATCACCACCATCTACCCCATCAGATCTGACCATGGTTGAACTCCTTTTGATGGTCAAACCCCTCAAATTACAACCTAGATGCCTAGATCCATGCTTATTTGACCTCTACATGCTCATCCCCTAGATTTCCAAAACACTTTGACAGAACAAACGGACACAATATATTTAAAAAAAAAATTGGTAAATGAAATAAATTTTGATATATAAGTATATTTATGGAACTTAATGAAATGATTTAAATTGATAATTTGAAATGATAATACTTGATTTATCATTTATTGTTCTACAAATAGATCTATAAATATTTGTTTATAAATTTATTTGCGAACTGAAATGAATTTAAAACAAGAATTTGAGGATTTAAATTCCGATTATTTCGAACTTTGGTTTAAAGTTTTAAAAGGTTATATTATTTAATGTATTTTGAATAGAATTTGTTTTCAAAGAATTTTAAAGGTTTAAAATTAGTGCTCTTCTCTTTGTCGCTGGAAAATAACTTCGGTGATGATCGCGACATCATCGACGTTCATTTTCGAGTTTCGAAGTTAAGAGACTGTTCTGTGGTCTTGCTACAGCTTTGTTTTGGGAAATTAAATTGACTTGAATTTCTAAAATATGACTTGATTTATAATATATATAAATATAGATATATGATTGAAATTTGATTTGACATATTATATATGTATATATATTATTTCTTATCTCTAAATGGTATGAAGAAATCGGAAATTTAATTCTTAAATTCTATTTTTAAAGCACAATTTCAATTATAAAAAGAAAAGAATTTTTTTTTGAATAAATGATTTAAGCTTGAAATGATTGAATTGGAAATTTTATTTGTATAATACAATTGCATTCAAATATAACTTACCAAAATTTCAGAAGTTAAAAATGTAATTGGATAATATACGATATAAAAAGATTTTATAAATAAAATTTGAGTAGTTATAAAAAAAAAGTGTAAATATATTTAACATGAGTGATAAATATATTGAGAGGAATAAATTTAATTTTGATTAGTAATAAAGAAGAATAAAATTTATTAAGTACACTGTGAGTGTAATAAATGATTATTTTTCAAACCCATGGTTTTAAAAATGGTTAATTTTAGATGATTGGATAATAAGATGATGAAATTTGAGATAGTTAAGATTTATTTAACTTGTGTAAAGATTTATTCTGTGCTTAAGTTGAAATTTCCATGCTTTCAAATTTATTTTCCTATTTTGTTTTCAAACTATCTTTTGGTTGTCCTTATCATCCTTATCTTGCTATAGACTGGTATAGGCATCTTTCTATAATCTTTGATAATCTTTGGTACTCATTTGAATCTATTTTGCATGCTTGAGTTCTTGATTTTGGAGAATCTTGGAAAGATCACCTCCACCTTGTAAAACATACCTATAACAATAGTTATCAGGTATAACTTCAATCTTCTTGTCATCTTATCTTAATCCTATTTCACTCTATCTTTTCTGTGCCCTTCCATACCTCATTCCTTTTCGGGGACGAAAAGTTTTGAGTGGGGGAGAGTGTAACAACCCTGTATTTTGTAATTATTTTATTGTATATTTTAATTATTTTTAATGTAAGATTTTGATTTAAAAACTTTACTTATTTGAAATGATTAAATTTATTATTTAAATATAATTTTGATTTTTATATGAGTTATAATTCCAAACTTGTGTAATTTGAATATTTGCCTGAAATGCTGATTTTGGTCAAAATAGTCAAACTGTGACTTTTAACTTAAAATTTTAAAAGTTTAAAATTTTAATTTTTTTCTTTTATTATGAAAGTACATAAAATTCTAAGAACACCACTTTTCGTTTCGTTGAGTTTGGATGTAAATTGTGAAAGTTATACCCTTTACAATATTGTGCGTATATAGGGTTATTTAACAATGACTATTTTAAATTGTATAAATTACTTCTTCTTTGTTATATTTTACTTTAATATGGGATAATATGTTATATTATGTATATTTTGACTTTTAAGTATTTTTAAAATGATAATATAATTTTTCTAAAGTTCATTTGAATTTATTTCTAATTTTAAAGCCTAGTCTGCAATTTTAAGCCATTTTCTTAATTTAATTATATATAATTAAAATTTACTTATTTATTTTTTTTGCACTCACTTTTATTTGCTGTGGTTTACTTTATTTTATTCATTTTACATGTATTTTAAATTAAAGCAAATTTTTCCAAAGTGTATTGAAGTTATTTCTAATTCTTAAGTCAAGTTTTTATTTTCTGCGCTATTTTTCTTATTTTAATCATATCTAATTAATATTTAATTATTAATATTTTGTTTATCTATTATATTTTCTAATTCTAACTGAAATATATAAGTGTTTTCAGTTATTTAAGATGTATATGAATATATATAGGAAGTTTAAAAGGTTTGAAAGCAAAGAAACGTAAAACCGTTTTAACGTTTCTTCTTCCGTTTCTTTTCCAATTAATAGATTTAATTTACTTTGACCGTTCCTTTCTTTATTGTAGCTGTGCATTTCTTACCTCATTTTCACGTGAAACCATTCCTCTCCACTTCATTTTTCACGGCTAGAAAGGTTTGGTAATGGCTCCTCTTTTCCTCTTCTTTTTGCTCTTCTTTTTCCATTGTTTTCTCATATTTTGCCTTGTTTTCTCATGTGTATTGCTTGGCCTCTCCCCCATAGCCATGGCCACCACCTCCTACACCTCTTCCCAACCATCACCACCATCTACCCCATCAGATCTGACCATGGTCGAACTCCTTTTGATGGTCAAACCCCTCAAATTCCAACCTAGATGCCTAGATCCATGCTTATTTGACCTCTACATGCTCATCCACTTCAACCACCACCCAAACCACCACCATAGCCGCCACCACTCCCCAGACCTGACCACAACACACCCCTCCCCACCTCTGTCCAGTCATGACACATCACAGGTCGAGCCCAATCCCCATGGCTGAGCCCTTGTTTTGACCAAAAACCACCTAATTGCCTTCAAAACCACATCACCTCCTCATGTACAAACTCCACCTTGTCTAGCCTTGAACCCGAGCTATGTTAGCCCAAACCTGACCCAAAACTTGACCACATCTGAACCACATCAGATCCCAAAGCCATACCAAACAATAGAGAAGGCAAAGCAAAAGACTGCGTAGTCGTATCTCCTTTTATTTCAATGTTATTGCATTTTAAAGTCGTATTGAATTTTGTTGTTTTGATTGTTTGTTTTGGGTTGTACACAAGAGTTGTAGATTGGATTCATTCTCCACTCATGTCCGTAGTCTTGTCATCGTGCTTGTCGTGCTTTTGGAATCGCACTTGTGTTAGTTGTTTTGGTCTTCAACTTGAAAAAAGTAAGTCTTTCTCACTCTGACATTTATACTTATGAAAAGTGAATTGATGACAAGTGTTTAGTAAAATAAAAAATGTTTATGCAAGTTAATGATGATCATATGATATGCTATGCCATGTTATTACCATATTATTACCATGTTAAACTGTTTATTTTCACCTGACATCTGATATATGACTGTATATTACGATATTGACATTGTTTATATTATTTCTGTATATGATCACACTGCAAGTTCCCTGTTAGAATAAAATCATTACGGACTGAAATGATAGGCCTGAATGGTTTTTTTTCTTTTCATTTTGACTTGGGATTGCGGGTTTGAAATGATAGAACCCGGATTTTTTTTTAAACTGCGGATTGAAATGATACATATCCATATCACTTGACCTAGGTTAGAAAACTATATACAGACCCGTGGTTATTCTATAAAGTGTTTTGAATATTTTTAAGTATTTTTAAAATATAAATTTATGAAATTTGATTCAAATGGATTGTGAAATGTTTTAAATAAATAAATTTTGATTTTTCTAGGTGTTAAAAATGTAATTTATGAATGGTTAAAATTTGATTTGTGAAATATGCCCTAAGTTTGGAATGTGGAATTTTGGTTAAAATGATGTTTAAGCTATATAAATAAAATGGACTTTAATTATATTTGGAAATTGGTAAATATGATTTTTGATTTAAATTTTAATTTAGATGATTTATTAAAGTATTATCGAACTTTTCTATGAATTTAAGTGGTTGAATAAATGACTGCTGAAAGGTGAAATTTTAAGATATAACTTGATTGGAAAAGGTGAATTTGATTTTAATTAAAGGTTTAAGTTAATTAAATAAAAATAGGAAATTTGGTTAAATTTTTGTCAAATGAAAATAAAATATAAGTGTTAAGTTTATTTGTCGAAATGTGAAGAATTGGAAACTTTTACACTTGGATTTATTTGGTAAATTGTTGAAATGGACTTAGTTATATGAAATTTGTTTGCGCAAAAAATGGACAAACACCTCCAATCCGTATGATTTGGTTGATTATATGTTATTTTCAAGGTTATAGGTTACTTATGCAAATATGTAAAAAAACAGGGGCTAAACTGTAAAAGACACGCAGATTTATAGTGGTTCGGCCAGAACGTGCCTACGTCCACTTTATATGTTATTCTCTCTTTTCTTTCAGATTACAAGTACAAAGCTTTAAGTACAAGTATAAGAAAGTTGTTTGAAAGTTCCTTCCTTGCTTGAGCTCTCAAACTTGTCTGCCATTGTTGTACCCCTGCCCCTCTATTTATAGAGTGAGGCTGGGGGCAGGGGTCTTGGATGTATATATCTGCGGGTGGGCCTGGGCTGAAGCAATCTGGTCTGGCATATCTGATTCGGTGAAGCTTGGTTCGGCCGTGGCTTGGTGGAGTTTGATTCGGTGGTGTGTAGAGGGTTGGTTCGGTCTTGGTTTGGTTCGGTAGTTGTGGTGAGGGTTGGTCCGGTGGTAGGTGAAGTAAGTTGGTTCGGTGGCATGTCGTTCGGTGGAGCATGGAAGTGGAGTTTGGTTCGGCAGGTAGGGGAGATGAGCTGGTTCGGCGAGGCTCCATTCGGCATGGAACTTGGACCGGTGATGGAGTGGTCCGGTGATGGGTGGTTCGGTGGTACGAGGAGGATGTGTTGGTTCGGCTGTACGTGGTCCGGTGGGTAATAGAGAGGGCTTGGTTCGGCAGGCATGGCCGAAGTGGTTGGTTCGGTGGTGCGAGGGAATATGGTTGGACCGGTAGTGCTTCCTTTCCTTGATTCGGTAGTGCCTTTCCTTGTTGGTTCGGTGGTGGTGTAAAAGCGCCCAACATTTGCCCCCCAAAGTGGGGCATATGCCAGCATATGTCGCGCTTTGTTTTTTGGTTATCCTCATTCGGTCCCTATTTGCCGAACCAGTTGGTCCGGTACCCTGTGTTTGCCTATAAATAGGGGCGTTAGGCCTTCGTTATTCCTTATCGAACAAAATAGCCGAATCAGTATTGAACAGCCGAATCAACTATTGTGCCGAGTCCGTCTCAACTACCGGACCAGGTGAGCTCTCTTCTGCCGAATGATTTTAAAGACTTTCAGTACCGGATGAATTTGGAACCTTCAACACCGAATGAACCTTCATCCTTTAACACCGAATGAAACTCGATCTTTCAATACCGAATGGAATTTAAACGTTCAATACCGGATGAAACTTGACCTTTCACTACCGAATGAAACTTGAACTTTCACTACCGAGTGAAACTTGAACTTTCACTACCGAATGAAACTTGAAAACTTTTATTTCTGCGAATGAGTTTTGAATTGTGAGCAAGTCTCCAGGTTGCATGTACCTATGGGTTTACATTTCCATACTCCTTGTTCTAACGATGTGCTTTTGCTTTGGTGTTGCAGATAAATGTCTCAAAGAGTGGAAACCCGATCAGAAAAGAAGAGATCCCAAGACAGAGAGGGGCCTTCTGCCATGCCCCCAGCCCAGTCAGGACCTGAACATCATGGACCTGCCCCGAGATCGTTAGTAGACGGGTATGGTCCCCTGGAGCTTCTGAATTCTCCGCCCGACTGTTTCCCTAGCTCCCTTAAAGAGGAGCAGCTTGACGTTATATCCCGTTCCTTCGGGATAGATAGAGCGCTTATGCGGTTGCCGGGGGACGGAGTGATGCCGTATGACCCCCCCCGAAGGCTACTTTGCTTACAGCTGATATCATTGCATGTGTGGTGCTATCCCGCCTCTCAACGCTTGCATAGTTAGCTTTATCACATATCTGAAGGTGGCTCCATTCCAGCTTCAGCCTAACTCCTACGCCATTCTGGTGAGTCTTTTCGTCATCTTTCAGAGGAGATATGGGCGTCCACCTTCCAACCGGGAGATCCGATATCTGTACAACTTGAGAGGCTACAAGAAGGGGTCTCTATATATCAGTTTGGAAGCGGCCGTGCCCTTCAAGCCTGTTCTGGATTTGTACTCGAAGTTTAGTATGTTCAAGAAGGAATGGTTTTTCATTAGGGATGACTCCGTTTCTTTCCGCCTTTTCACTTCCGGCTGTAAGTTGAACTTCATTTATATTTTTATTGTCCCGATCACAATGCTTCTTCTTATATGCTTTTATTTCTTGCTAGCAACAGGTGGCTTTGCGGTTGTGGAGACTGATTCCTTGGCTCGGATGGCTACTGAAATAAAGGCCATTTCGGGAAGGGATGGATCGGCTTCTTTCCTGATCAGGAACGCCACTCTCCTGGAGTATAACTTGATTCTGCCACATCAATCTGTGGTTAAACAGAGAGATACAGCCGAGGAGAGGGCTGCTAAAGCCAAGGATGGGGCTACTGTGAAGAGTAGCAAGAAGAGACCTTTCTCGGTGCCTCCAGCCGTTGGGGGAAAGAAGCTTAAGAAGTCTGATAGACCCTCTCCCAATATATGTCCAGATATTCCGGAGGAGGAAGGTGGAGAGGAGGAAAGAGACGAAGAGGAGAGCGGAGGAGATGGAGAAGGTGAAGGACAGGGTGGTAGTGGTGTCGGGGCTTTGTCTTCTGAGCAGGTAGGGGAGATCCAGGAGTGGACGGATGATGCCTTCCGCCAGGCTTTTGAAGGGTTGGAGGAAGGATCGGCCTCGGTGAAGAAGGCAAAGGAGGTTGACAAGGCTGGGGCTGGCGCCGATCCATTCCCTAAGAGTTCTTCAGCTGAGGTGGCTCCAGCGATTTAAGGTGAACTCTTGACTTCTGCAGATTCCATTTATGATAGGGACTTAGGAATATTTTATGGTTCGCTTCCGTCCTGGACTGAGATTCAGGACTTATTGCAGTATTCTCCTTCTCCGCAGGGTTTGTATAACAGACGTGCCTTCTCATTCTTTTTAAGTTAACATATTTCTTGAATTATGGACCCTTGTATGTTCGTAACACTTGTTCTTTATTACAGGGGCAGGCGAGGTGGCCAAAACTTTAGACGTTCGACACCGCCTCGAACAATTCAAGTTGATGAGAGCTTCTACTAAGCCGAAGCCGCCAACCGGCCGTTCCGGGGATGTAGTTAGATATCGCTCTCTTCTTGGAGTCATTGAGGAAGGTATCCAGCAAAGGAAGAGGAGGCGATCCTTGTTTGATTCACCACCTGGTCCTCAGCCTTCTACTCAGCCTTCCCGAGATACCGCGGAGGAGACCACGGAGTTTTCCCCCTCTCCGCCTCCTTCCGAGAATCCTACCCTTATCCGCATAAGACGTTCCGACGTGCCTCGCAATCCCTTTTCCGGCCACCCGGATTTGGACCCAAGCTCTCAGGATATATTATTTGATGAGGCCACGGGCGAGCATCTTCTCCCCCGCAATCCCATGGTTCGGATTCTTGATGAGGCTAAGTCCCTAGATTTGGATCTGCTCACTACTCGGATAGCTGCTATGGGGGACGAAGCCAAGGCCAACATTGACCGGGTCACGGAGGAGGTCAAGAAGTTGATGGAGCATCATGCTCGACTGGCTAGGGCTGGGGAGGAAATCGGGAGTGCTAACATCCGGCTGCGGCTTCAGGTTTCTGATCAGGACAATCAGCTTGCCGATCAGGCTATCCAGTTTTCTCAGCACGAGGCAGCCTCCAGGCAGTTGAAGGAGAATCTGGAAAAGGCCAGCAGGGCAGAATTGCGAAAAATGGAGGCTGCTTGCAAGGGGCGGATTGATATGGCCATTACGACGGTGGATGAGGTTCGGAATGCGGATCTCGAGCGGATTGAAGAGTTGTCTGGGAGCCTTGAAGCTGCAGAACTTGCTCAGGCCAAGATAAAGAAAGAGATGGAGGAAATGAGGAGGTCTCTCCAGGCTGACCGCTTGAGATATCGATCGGAGAGGGATGTTGCCGTCGCTAAGTTGTTGTCCTCCGAGGCCCGGGTGAGGGAGTTTGAGGAGAATGAGGGGATGATGGATGAGATGTTGCAGGATATGTACTTCCGTACCTGGAAGCAGGGTAATCTATCCTGGATGGATGACTATCCCCGGATCATGGCTAGGATATATCTCCGGGCTTTGGAGGAGGCCAAGGCCGATGCGGATAAGGAAGGTGGAGCGGCATTCAGGATGGACGTGGTAACCGGCCAGTTCTCAAAGGAGGAGAAGGTAGCGGTGAAGGAGGGGATGCGGCTGCTTGCTGCGGAGGAAGCCGGTGTGCAGTTGGGGTATGAGGACCAAGAAGCGGGCGTCGGTGAGTCTCTTTTCTCTTTCTCTTTTCTTTTTGGACTTCTGGTCACCATGCTGGGAGCTCCGACCCTACGGCTAAGTAGGCTTGGAGAGTTGGTAGGATGAGGGCGAAGCGTGAACGCAGCTGGTCACCTTTTGATTTCTTTTTATTATTGTTCATGTTAGTCCAAAACATTGATGTAACTATAATAATATTGTTTGTGATGAATGACGTTTTGTAATTTCATAATATAAGCTGATTCCTTTATATTGGAATGTTATTGCTATTTTGCTGTGCTGTGTAAGTGATGTAACTATGCATGTTACTAGTGACTTGACTGTGCCTGATGCCAAGTTTTTTGCTTAAAGCATAATTTTCTCATTTTGCAATGTAAATGTGATGTGTGAATATGAACTGCAGCTATGCATTAATGTATAAAAAGTAGAAGGTACCGCCCTTCATGTTTCGGTTGTGGACGACAACTTCGTGCATCTTGTAAGATTAAGCACGGAATGATGTTGAGTGCTTCGTCATTCAATTGTAAGTTTCTGTTCCCATTAGCGAGTGTTCCCTATTTCATGTCCTGTACTTTCAAGCACCGTTACGGAGAATTGGAGAAAAGTTTAAATGGAATTGAAATATAGGAAAAGTAAAACTTCCAGTCACGGATGGCCGTCGATGTGCTTAAGTTCGTGGCAAACGGGTTTTGTAGTCACTTTCTCTAGCTGTGGGTCTTGGAGACATTTGTCACCCATCTTACGCATACCGCGGGGAGTTTTCTTTTTTACCACAGCCGCACTTAAGACACATCGGAGCCGATCGCGCACAGTAACTACCCGGGCCATTATGGCCCGTAATCGCGGGTATTATTCGATTTACTGTGGCCGGCTAGCGTGGGGGCCGATCGTCAACTGTGAACTGCCCCTGGCTGGCCACACCTTATGTTGGGGCTTATGATCGGTTCACAGTCGCCGGCGAGCCGAATCGCTGTAATAAGCTGCCATCGGCTATAGTCGGCCTTTTTTATGATGACTTATACTCGGCTTATTACAGTCAGCTTTAAGGGCCGAGGCAAACAATGAGTTAACTCGCGGTAGAGGGATACCGGAGCAAAGTGTCTCATTGGCGAGGGCATAGGAGCGTAGCGTACTTGTTAGATTTTGTCCAGGTGGAGTTGTGTTGTGAAGCTCTGGATTGAAATGTCATCTGCAAATGATTTTGTTCAACAGCAAAGGATAAAGCTTAACAAGTAGCCAAGATATAAAGGAACAAGTTAACAAGAGCCAAGTTTTTTAAAGTGGTTCGGCACGAAAAATGCCTACGTCCACTGATTCTCTTTGTTAATTCACTTCATATGGGCAGTACAAGTTAAGAAAAGTATCGACGGAGGTGTCGGATGTTCCATGCCCTCTGGAACACCTCTCCGTCCACTGTTGACAAAATATAAGCTCCGTTGTGGAGATCTTTATGAATTACATATGGTCCGTCCCAGATGGGGTCTAGTGCCCCGGGGCGCGGAAAGACTCTCTTGAGGACAAGATCTCCTTCTTGTAAGCTGCGATGTTTGACTTTGGAGTTTTATAGTGCTGCCACTTTTTGTTTGTGAGCTGCTGCTTTGAGTGCTGCATCATTTCTTCTCTCCCCAATTAGATCCAAAGACATGTGGAGGAGTTCTTCGTTTTCTTCCGGGTTGTAGTGGATCCTACGGTGAGAGGACACTATAGTTTCAACTGGGAGCATAGCCTCCGATCCGTATGCCAAAGAGAAGGGAGTATGCCCTGTTGAAGTTCTATAAGATGTGCGATAGGCCCAAAGTGCCGTAGGAAGTTCGTCCACCCAAGCGCCTTTCGACTTTTCAAGTTTCTTCTTGATTAAGGTTTTGAGGATCTTGTTGACAGCTTCTATTTGGCCGTTTGCCTGGGGATAAGCCACAGATGAGAAGCTTTTGTGAATCCCGTGCTCTTGGCACCAGTCGGTGAATTCCTCGCTGTCAAACTGAAGTCCATTGTCTGATACGATTTTGAGTGGTGTTCCGTACCTGCACAGAATATTTTTGATTAAGAAGTTGATAACTTTTGCCGAAGATATTTTATTTAGAGGTTCCGCCTCCACCCATTTGGTGAAGTAGTCGACTACCACTATAGCATATTTGGCTCCGCCTCGGCTCGTTGGCAGTTTGCCGATTAAGTCAATCCCCCATATTGCGAAGGGCCAAGGGCTGGTCATCTGAGTAATTTCATTGGTTGGTAGTCGAGGGATTTTGGCAAATTTCTGACATCTGTCACATTTTTTGACGAAGTCTAAGGCGTCTTTTTTCAAAGTGGGCCAGAAATATCCATATCGGAGTATCTTTTTTGCCAGAGTCTGCCCTCCGGTGTGGTCTCCACAACTTCCCTGATGGATGTTGGATAGAATTTCCCTAGCTTCTCTTCCAGCAACGCACCTCAATAAGGGGTTAGAGAAGCCGCGCCGATAGAGGATGCCTTCTTGCATTGTGTAGCGGGAAGCTTTCCTTAGAATTTTCTTAACTTCATTTCGCCCGTCTGGTAGGGTGCCGTTTTGTAAGTATTCTCGGATAGGGGTCATCCATGTTTTTTCTTCGGTTGCAGCTATCAGGTGTACTTGCTCGAAACTCGAGGTTAGCAGCCTTGAGACAGTTATCGCTCCAGAAGCGGTGTGATTTCCCATGCTAGCTTGCTTTGCCAGCTCGTCGGCCTCTCGATTTTCCTCTCGAGGAGTGTATCTGATCAAATAGTGATCCAGTTGGTTAAGTAGCAGCTTGGTCTTCTTTAGGTATGCTGTGAGTCGTTCTCCTCGAGTCTGGAACTCTCCTAGTATTTGATTCACAATAAGTTGAGAATCACTATGGAGACATAAAGAACTGACTCCAATTTCCAGTGCAAGTTCTAATCCGGCTATTACTGCTTCATATTCGGCATCATTGTGGTGGCAGCGAATTCCAATCTTAGGGCGTAGCGCAGCTTCTTTCCCCTAGGGGTGATTATCACAACACCTGCCCCCGAGCCTTGTTCGTTTGACGCTCCATCTACGAAGAGGTTCCACTTGATACCTTCTGCTATTTCAGATTGGTCCTTACCTTCGCTAGTAGTGAATTCGGCAATGAAATCAGCTATGGCTTGTCCCTTGATAGCGGTGCGAGGATGGTAAGTGATATCATATTGGCTTAGCTCGATGCACCACTTGAGCAGTCGTCCAGAGGTGTCGGGACGATGGAGCACTTGCCTCAATGGCTGGTCGGTTAGGACTCTGATGGGATGAGATTGGAAATAGTGTCGCAGCTTGCTTGATGTGATTAGCAAACAGTACGCCAGTTTCTCGAGTTTGGGATACCGGGCTTCTGCTCCAGTGAACCTTTTGCTTATGAAGTACACTGGCCGTTGTGTGCGGTTTTCTTCTCTCACCAAAGCGGCGCTTAGGGCATGGGACGACACAGCAAGATATAGGTATAGTTCTTCGCCTTCATTCAGAGTCGAGAGTACTGGTGGCCGTTGGAGGTGCTCGATTAGGTTAAGGAAAGCTGCTAAACATTCGTCGGTCCACTTGAATTTTCCTTTGTCTTTCTTCAGGGCTTCGAAGAAAGGAATGCATTTGTCAGTTGCTTTAGAGATGAACCGGCTTAGGGCGGCCACCTTCCCGTTTAGGCTTTGCATTTCTTTCCGAGTGGATGGTATTTTGATATCTTGCAAGGCTCGGACTTGTTCGGCGTTTGCTTCGATCCCTCTGGCATGGACGATGAATCCCAAGAACTTTCCTGATGACACTCCGAAGGAGCACTTTAGAGGGTTCAGCTTCATTCCATATTGGCGAAGTACTTGAAACATCTCGTCCAGGTGGTTTATGTGGTCGTTGGCTTTCCTCGATTTTACCAGCATGTCATCCACATAAACTTCCATAGTTCGTCCTATCAGTTCTGCAAACATCTTGTTGACGAGGCGCTGATAAGTGGCTCCGGCGTTCTTAAGTCCGAACGGCATTACCTTGTAGCAGTACAATCCTCGGTCAGCGATGAAGCTAGTGTGGTCTTGATCGGGGGCGTGCATAGGGATCTGGTTATATCCTGAGTATGCGTCCATAAAGGATAAGAGTTCGTGTCCGGCAGTGCTATCCACGAGTTGGTCGATTCGGGGGAGTGCAAAGCAGTCTTTCGGGCAAGCGTCATTTAAGTTGGAGAAATCGATGCATGTTCGCCACTTCCCATTAGCTTTCTTTACCAGTACCGGGTTGGCAATCCATTCCGGGTAGATGGTTTCACGTATGAAGTCATTGGCAAGTAAGTTCTTTACTTCTTCCTCGAGGGCTGCTGATCGTTCTGCCCCCATACTTCTCTTCTTTTGCTTTACCGGTACCTTGGTAGGATCGATGTTTAGTACGTGGCATGCTATGTCCGGGGAGATTCCGGTCATATCAGCGTGCGTCCATGCAAATACATCCATGTTGTGGCGAAAAAAATCATGAGTTGATTCTTTAATTCTCTTTTTAGCTGAGATCCGACTCTCAGCAGTTTACTTGGGTCGTGTTTTCTACAGATACGAATTCCATAGCCTCTGCAGGCTCGGCGGTGGCCTCCTCCTCTCCGTCCCTGGGATCTAGTTCGTTGAAGGGATCACTTGTATATCGAAGAGGAGGGGCTTTCTTTAGTTGCTATGCTTCCAAGCTTTTCATGCAGAGAGTAGTCTCTGCATTCTTCCCTTTATCCTTCTTGCGGTTATTGCGAAGTTCGGTTACATAGCAGTCCCGAGCGGCGTCTTGATCTCCTTCTACTTCTCCCACTCCATTATCCGTTGGGAACTTCATCTTCAGGCACCATAGGGCAAGGACAATTTGGAAGTCGGACAAGGCTGGTCTTCCTAAAAAGGCATTGTAGGCCGAGTGGTTGTCTATTAGCACGAATGTTTGTTTCCGAACGGCGGAGCGGGGATGACTTCCCAATTCAACAAAGAGATCCAATTGTCCGAGGGGCATCTTTGCTTCTCCAGTGAAACCGTGTAGTGGTTTGTTACAGGGGGATACATCCTTCATTGACAGCTTCATTTTGTCGAAAGCATGCTTGAATAGGATATTTACTGAACTTCCAGTGTCTATTAAGATTCGGAAAACTTTGCCTGGACCGAACCAGGCAGAGATGACCATAGGATCCATATGAGGGTATTGCCTTCCTTCTAGGTCGCGCCCGCTGAATGTGATATCATTACTTTCCTTCCGCTTAGGGTGGCGTTCTTCCATAACAGAATTGACGCAGTCTCCCTCGCTTCTGAGTGAGTTTCCATATCTTTCCATTTCTACCCAGCTCTTGTCAGCGATGTGTGGCCCTCCTGATATTGTATGGACCACTATCTTCTCTTGGCTGGAACCGCTGGTGTTGCGATTTCCTCCGCCTGTCTCTGGGTGGAGCTGCCCTGGGTTTTCCTTGGTAGGAGTTGGGGTCCTGTCCTGTCCCTTCACATAGCGTTCTAATTTCTTTCTCCTGATGGGTTATTCAATTAGGTCTCGGAGATGGCGGCATTCATTGGTATCGTGCCCATGAGACTCGTGGAAACGGCAGAATTTTCCGGACTGGATTGCGCGATCTGACTCTTTCTTATACGGGGGGCGCTTGTATGTGAGTTCGTCTTGGGTGGCCAGGAAGATGTTCTCGACTGTTTCATTCAAGGGAGTGTAAGCGTCAAATCTCGGTCCTGGTCGGTACAAGCGCCTTTCTCCCTTCTTGCCCTCTGCATTGTCTCTGGAGTCGTTTCCCCGAATGTCTTTCGCTGCGGCAGGTGCGTTTCCATGGGCCGTCTTAGCCTGTGGTCCTGTCTGCTTTCATTGGCAGCCTCTTCGAGTCTCATGTACTTCCCAGCTTCTTGAAAGAAATCGGGCAAGGTAGCTGGTTTTTCTTTAATTAGTCTTCTAGCAAACTTGGTATCTGGGTGCACACCACTACAGAGGGCCATTAGGGTGAGTTTCTCATCGGCATCTTGGACTGCGGCCGCTGCGGCGTTGAACCGAGTTAGATATTGTTGCAATGTCTCTCCGGATTTCTGTTTGACATTGGATAGAGAATAAGCATCCTTGGGTTGTTCCACATGAATGCGGAACTGGCTAATGAACTTTTCCTTCAACATTTCCCATGAACTGATGGATCCTTGGGGTAGATGGCAGAACCAGGAGGTAGCTAGATCTGCTAAAAATAGTGGAAAGCATTTGCATAATACTCCTTCCGTTGCCCCGCTCATGAGCATATGTTGTGTGTATCTCTGCAAGTGTACAACGGGGTCAGAAGTTCCCTTGTACGGTTCCATCGTCGGCATTTTCCACTCTCGAGGGGTAATGGCGGTTTCGATGTCGGGGGTGAAAGGGCTGGTTACCCTAGCGCCTATCCCTCGCTCCCTTTGCTTCCGTCGGACGCATTCCCTGAATAATCGTGCCATTCTTTCATCAGAATTTGGAGCGGACAGGAATGAGCTTGGTTCTTCCCTGCGGGATCGATCTCGTCCGGATGACCTGTAGGGATGGTATAGCCTATCACTTCTTACATTATCCAGTGGCTGTCTTTGGCTATTCGGATGCATGCTAGGACCAGCTACAGTTGCCCCCTGCCTTGATCTTCCCCTGCGGGGTTCTGTTTCGAGCATTTCCATGGTGTCAACTTCGGGCTGGGTTCTAGCTCGGCTCCGTTCAGCGGGGTTTCTATGATTAGGCGGCATGACTGGCTCAGCTACATCCGACCTTCGCCTGGTGCCTCCCCCATTAGGTTCGGTTCCAAGTGCTTCCTCGAGTCGGAGTTCGGGCTGAGTCCGGGCGCGGCCCCTATCATTGTTGTTCCTGTTGATAGCTTCTTCGAAGAGGGAAGACCTTTGTTGTCTATGAGATCCTCCAGATTGAGACTCACCCCATGATTCAGTGTTGCGGTTGAATTCTTCGGCATCCCTCAAGCGTGACATGAGTTGGTTCATCAAAGCTTCTTGTTGGGATGCGAAGCGGTTAGTTACTTCAGTCACAACTCTGTCTAGATCTGCCCTAGTGATTGCTGCCGGTTGTTCCGCGGCAGGGGCTGTTGGATTTGCCTGATCTGCTGTCGTAGTGGGATGGTTCTCTTGATCTGGATCCACTGGATCTGGAGCGCTGCTGGTTGCAACGTTCTTTCCCTTATTGGTGTCTTTTCTCGGCTTGGAAGTCATGTTTCCTAGGCAATGAAGGGTGCTATTGGGAAAGAAGGTTGAATGAGGGAAGCTGAAGCTTCGAGTTCCAAATTCTCAGTGAAAGCACCAAAAATGTTTGCGCAAAAAATGGACAAACACCTCCAATCCGTATGATTTGGTTGATTATATGTTATTTTCAAGGTTATAGGTTACTTATGCAAATATGTAAAAAACAGGGGCTAAACTGTAAAAGACACGCAGATTTATAGTGGTTCGGCCAGAACGTGCCTACGTCCAATTTATATATTATTCTCTCTTTTCTTTCAGATTACAAGTACAAAGCTTTAAGTACAAGTATAAGAAAGTTGTTTGAAAGTTCCTTCCTTGCTTGAGCTCTCCAACTTGTCTGCCATTGTTGTACCCATGCCCCTCTATTTATAGAGTGAGGCTGGGGGCAGGGGTCTTGGATGTATATAGCTGCTAGTGGGCCTGGGCTGAAGCAATCTGGTTTGGCATATCTGGTTCGGCGAAGCTTGGTTCGGCCGTGGCTTGGTGGAGTTTGATTCGGTGGTGTGTAGAGGGTTGGTTCGGTCTTGGTTTGGTTCGGTAGTTGTGGTGAGGGTTGGTCCGGTGGTAGGTGAAGTAAGTTGGTTCGGTGGCATGTCGTTCGGTGGAGCATGGAAGTGGAGTTTGGTTCAGCAGGTAGGGGAGACGAGCTGGTTCGGCGAGGCTCCATTCGGCATGGAACTTGGACCGGTGATGGAGTGGTCCGGTGATGGGTGGTTCGGTGGTACGAGGAGGATGTGTTGGTTCGGCTGTACGTGGTCCGGTGGGTGATAGAGAGGGCTTGGTTCGACAGGCATGGCCGAAGTGGTTGGTTCGGTGGTGCGAGGGAATATGGTTGGACCGGTAGTGCTTCCTTTCCTTGATTCGGTAGTGCCTTTCCTTGTTGGTTCGGTGGTGGTGTAAAAGTGCCCAACAAAATTTATTGTATAAAAAATAATATGTCAAATGATATGTTAATGAACATTTAAATGTTAAAAATGAATTTTCTAAAATGTTTATTTGTTTTGAATTAAAGTTATTTAATTACTGGAAATACAACAAAACCTAAAATTTACTCTTAATGGCATTCAGAAATGCTATGGTTTCTGAATTGAACTAAAACTGTGAAAAATGAGCTATTACAGCAGGTCTGAAATGCTGTAGTTGCTATAGTTGAACTTATAGGCTAATATTGAACTCAGGTCTCTTATAGCATTCTCTGGAAATGCCATAGTGGTCTGCAATCTTTGCTGAAATCAAATAAAACCTTTGTTTTGAAATCTGGACTACCGCAGCACTTCTGAAATGCTGTCTTTTCTGTTTTGAACTATAATTCAACTAAAAACTGAGTTTAAACAGCAGTTTTAAATGTTGTCTTTGCTGAATCAAAGTGTTTTCAAGTATAACTTGTAATAGCTTTTTCTATATGCTGTGAAATGCTGAAATTGTAATAATTATGGTTTTTGACTTAGCAAACGAACTCAGAATGGTTTGGAACTTTGAAAATTGAATACTGGACTTGAAAGTATAATAATTACACTTTTAAAATGATTTTAATTGAATTAAATCGTTGAAATATAAATCATTTAAAGAGTGGGTTGAATCAAAATGAATGAATGTTATCTTTGAATTTAAAGGATTTTAAAGATACGATATTTTGATATAATAAATGATTGAAATGTGGTTTCGAAAAGATACGATATTTTTGTATATTAAAATGATTTGAAACGAAGTTTTGAAAGATATGACATTTTGATATTAAAATGTTTTGATAATAAAAATGGTTAGAAATGACTTGATATTTACTTTGATAAATATTTGAATTGAAAGATATGGTATGATGATATATTTGAAATGGTTTGGAAATGATTTAATCTTTATTTTTGATAAAGATTTGGGTTGGAATGATATTTTATTTTGAAGTATAAAATATGTTTTAAAGTTATAACTACGGGTTATAATAACGATTGGTTGTTAAAGAGACCGGGATCGGATATTGTCTTATAGCCGGCAATACCGAAAACCACTTTAACAACTGTGTACGCGGTGGAGATTCCAGAATGAAGTAGGATGGTGCGACGTTCTCGAGGTATATATTACGTGGACCCAACTCCCGTGAGTTGGCATATATGACTAAAATAGGAGCTATACCGAGCTACACAAAGGGTCGCACCCTTTCATCGAGCATGCTCCATCGGAAACTATTCTATTACTGTTGTGATTCGATTCGGTGGCGCCATTTTTATTCGGGGGTATTGTTCGAGGTGGGCGGAAGCTGCTGGCTTGCCGTCACCACCGGTCCGGGAGTGCAAACGGTGTATCCACCCTGGCATTTCCTCGCGTGCCGTGTCATATCCTTATATCGAGCCCACTACGATTTTGGTTTTAAAGATCCGACCACGTTAAGTTTCACCATCCCCTTAACGCTATTTTCTATATGATTATACTTTATTGATTAGACACTACCGTTTATAGCGTATATTACTACATAGTAAATAGTTTAACGGATCCTTAGAGGATGGGCGGTCCCAAGCATTCTTTAAGTTACTGATGCATTTTGTTACTGTTCACTTGAGTTGATTTACAGTTTATAAGTATTTATGTCCTGACTCGAGGGTTTTGTGTTTTGCTTTACGCTCGGGTCAGACTGATTGAGTTAGCATTCAAGATTCACCTTCGGCGTTGGAGCTTTCCTTGAAGATCCAGCCATCTATTTTGTTTCAGTATCCAGTGGTTCAGTGATGTATCTGATTTGTACCTGATGTATCCTGTTACTCTTCTGTTGTATCTTATTTAACTCTGATGTATCTCATATTTTATATAGTAGCTTCATGAACCACTATCTCCTCTTTTACTTCCGCTGCATTATCATTACTCTGTGTCTGTGATCTGTGATTTTTATTTACTGTATATTCTAAGATTTGCCAAATTTTTATTTACAACGCGGTATTTTGAGCAATCCAATTCCGGCATGAGTGTCTACCTATACACTTATAATGGATGCGAATGGTTGAAAATACCTGGTTGTTACAGTCGCTATGCTTTGATACCAATTGACAATTGCTGTGCATTGATACCAAATGAAAGTGACTGCTATGGTATAGGATCGAAATGGCCAACAGTTATGAACAATGTAAAAGTAGCGGCAATGCGATATAAACTAAGTTATCTATTGATGGCGAATGAGTATAAAAATAACTAGTGCGGAAAATAATAATAGTAAAAGCAGTAAAGAAAATGATACCAGAGATTTTTATACTGGTTCGAACTTCCGTTCTACGTCCAGTCCCAGACTCTTTCTGGATTTAAACTAACAACCCTCACTTAACCCCGAGGAATAGGTTTACACCGCCTAAGCAACCCAACATGACTTCTACCGCCTAAGCAAACGAATAGGACTTCTACCGCCTAAGCAATCAAACTGGACTTCTTTACAAATAACAAAAGTATCTGATTGTAGTGTGCTCTTTGAATAGCACTAATAAGTCAATTAAGTACAATCTTTCTGCAATCTTCTCCTTTGTGATTTATTGTAATGTGCTTGAGAATTATGGAAGATAAATTGATCAATGATAAGAGAATGTAAGCAATTTGAAAACTAGAGAATAGATAAGAATTCAAGAATATAAAAATAGTTTTCGGTGAATTTTTTGTTGAATATTGTAATCTATTTAAAGAGTTTAAAAGGTTGCAACCATAGATGAAAAACTATATTGAAAAGAACAGGTGCAACCGTTGATTTTGAAAACGTTTCTTTTCGATGAAGAGAAGCATCTATTCATGAAAATAGCAGTTGGAAATATTCTGCCATTTGAATCAAAACAATTCAGACTTCTGAATTAGATTAACACGCAAACAAAAAGCTTTTAGGAAATTTTTGGCCTTATTCAGACGTCTGAATATGTTCATTCAAACGGCTGAATATAGTGAAACAATATTTTAGTTTCAGCATTCAGACATCTGAATGAATGTATTCAGCCGTCTGAATTCAACCTGTAACAAAAGTTACCATAGCTCAAATGGTTAATCCACTTTTCTTCTAAACAAGAGACTCGGGTTCGAGCCCCGCTCCATACAATTCTTGAAAACTTGATTTTTCCATTTAAAATATGAATGTATATGTGTGTATATCATTTGGAGAAGATTTTAATATTTGAAAACTCTAGACACGACACTCTATGACTAATAAAACTTTGTTTGTCACCTTCATCTTGTCTCTATCGTGTATATCTCTTCTTGTATCTCCATATACATACTTTCATCCTTTTTTGTATTGTGTATCTTCATATTGAATGTATTTGTTTATCTCTTTTTGATGCTCATGTATCTGCAAGTTAGCGTAGAGATTCTTTGGCATAATCATATAGTTATTGTCATTAAAATCCAATAATTGAGGTTCTAACGGTTTTGAGTTGTTGTACTCTAATAGTGGTATGTATATTAATAATACAGTTCCTATATAAAATCTGTCATTATATATTATATTTTGATCTATGCGTTTGTGAGATTCTGTGCTGTTATATTTCTTTTCTTTTACCTTTTTCTTCTTTACCCCTAATGAACTGGTATTTCTAACACTCGACTGCTCGACATTTTATACAGTGGACGTATTGACGTTAATTTTCGAGTGTCGAAAATCAACGTTCGTTACAGTTGGTATCAGTGCTGAAGGTTAAGCGAGAACCTTGACTCTAATGGAGATTCCTCATTAGAGATAAGGTCAGTAGTACTTTAGAATGAGTTTGAGTGTATTAATAGATACGAGCATGTAATTGTTAGTGAATGTAAATTATTTTATATTGTGTTGACTTATCGGTTGAGTGTTTATAAATTCTGGTCGGTACAGTCTGGACAACTAAATCGACAGGGATTTCTAAACTCTCAAACTAGGCAAACGGACACGGTTTTGTTTTAAAAAGTGGGTAAATGAAATAATTTTTCCTAAAACCATATTTTGATATAAAAGAAACAATTTTTTGAATTTATTATATATATATATATATATATATTTGGAGTGTTTGGATGATAATATTATAAGCAAATAAGATTATAAAATTTGAAAATGATTTAAATAATCAAATGAAAATTTGTATAAGTATAAATTATACAAATGGATTATAATTAAAATTGAATTTAAACCAGATCAAGAAATTTAAATCCCAGGAAGTTTGAATTTTTTTTCAAAGTGGCGTGGAATATAATAATAAGAGTATTATTTTTGAGAATATTTTTGAAATAAAATCGTTTTAAAATGGATTTTGGAAGAGAAATAGCACCGAACACACTTTGGTCGCTGGAAAATAATCCTGGTGATGACTGTGCAGCATCATCAGTATTCATTTTTGAGTTTCTAAGTGACGGATTGCTACCGTAATTGATTTGTGTAGATTTGTTGGGCAAACCAGTTTTGTTTTGGAAATTCCAAAGGGAATTTGTTTTGGATAAAAACCAGATTTGGTTTAAAACGTAAAAAGTGTGATTAGGGGATATTGAGATTTCAAAATGATTTGGAAAAAAATGCTTGGTGCTTGAATTTTGGAATCCTTATTTAAATAATTTAGAGATCATCGGAAAATAAGTTATAAACTTGTAAATTGAAAATGATTCTAAATAAGGAAAGAATGGAAATTAGATTTCGGAATTAAATTTTAACTTGAATAGAGTTAAAATAGATAAAATTTATCTTAAGAAAGGTTAAATGGAATAAATAAATGAAGCGATGGCGATAATAAAAGGAACTAGTGAATTAATTAAAATGGATTGTATAAATTGAATTTAACTTGTGAAAGTTAAATAAATTGAATGGGTAAAAGAAAATTTATAGGGATTTGAATTTAACTCGAGCTAAGTTAAATAAAATTGGAATGGAGAAAAGAATATCAAATAGCTTTTAATATTTAATATGGATTCGAGCTAACAATAGAATTCGACTTAAGAGAAAAACGAATTAAATGTTTATTGTAATGAAGTAAATGGTGGGATTAAATTGAATAGAGCAAAAATGAATTGGTTTGGAGTGAAATTTAATTTAAGTAAGAATAATTCGTATATGGTATTGAAATGTTGGTTAAAAGGAATTGAAATTTAAATAAAAGGGTAAATTGGATTTGAATCACATGGAATTAAATTAAATATGAAAATGTGAATTATTAAGTGACTAAATAACTATAAGTTGTAAAAATTTAAATGGAATAAAATTTAAGGGAAAATTTGGATTGTAAATGGATTGTAAATAGAAATTTTTGAATAGCTTATACAAGTTGAAGTTAATGGAATAAAGGTATATTTATGCTGTAAGGTGATGTATAACCATGTGTAAATAATGAAATGTGAATATACTCGAATATAAGGTTTAGGGGGATGTGAGGAAATAAGTCATGTAACTTATAAAAATTGGAAAGTGGAATAGAAAACCAAAAATGAAAATGGTTTGATATTTTAGTGAAGAAAATAAAATTCAAACCTGGATTATAAAGTAAAATTGAACCCAAGTGGATTAAATAGATAGATTTTTGAAATAAAAATCAGATATTGAAATTGTAAAATGGAAGTGAATTAATTAAATAAATTAATTAGAATGGATTGTGGGCCGAAAACTGAAGTTGAGTATGGAACTTGAGTAATAAATAAAATTTGACTTATATATATATAAGCTGATTAAATTTTTGTTGAATGTGATAAAATGAAAATTGATCGAAATAAATGGCTTGAGTTATAAATAAATTTAATGTGAGTATGAATAAATTGGATATGGCCTGAATATTATTTAAATGAATTCAAAAAGGAATTTGAGTATAAAAAAATAAATTTAAATTATGGATTTGAAATAATTTAAAGTAAATGAATTAACTTAAGTAAATATTTTGAATAAAAGCTTAACGTAAATAAATTTGTAAAATAGCCATTACATAAAATAGCATGAAATGTTTCCGAGCTAAATAAAATGGATCTGAAAATAATGAAGGTGGATATGAATGGAATGTAAATAAATTGATTGGGAATAAATTTAAAAGGGAACAGAATTAAATATAAATTGAGTTGGAATCAATTTAAAATAGTTATAAACTACAATGGATATTTTAGTAAGCGAACATCATCGAATTTGCATGGAAAAATTGGTGCTTTGACGTAAATGAAAATAAATTAAATTTTGTGAATGAATGGAAAGTGAATAAAATTGATTTTTAAATCAATTTGAAGTGGATATGAGTCTTTTGGTATAAAAATCAAGTGATGCAATAAATTTGAGTTGTAAATCGTTTAGATTGAATAAAATGTTATATAAATCGATTGAAAATAAATAATCAAATGATGGAAGCCTTGAAATGGTTATAAAAACATGATATAACCGATTTTTTATGAATCTATGTGTTTATCCATTTAAATAAGTGAAATTTTGTTGAATTTGATGTTTTTGGAACTTACGTGTTTAAGTTGAGTAAGTATGGGTACCCGAAGGCCATTTGGTTAGACTTGATCACGCTAATCTCATATAAAATAAGCCGCCTGCTTAAAAATGCTAAAATAAAGTTTGTTTTCGGATTAAATACAGCAACTATGTAAACATTAATATATATTTTTGTTTTTCGACCATGTGGGTCAATGTATAT
The DNA here is from genome assembly GCA_030765085.1 of Allium cepa. Lineage (NCBI taxonomy): Eukaryota > Viridiplantae > Streptophyta > Magnoliopsida > Asparagales > Amaryllidaceae > Allium > Allium cepa. The sequence goes on along the minus strand of CM060944.1, from coordinate 306,958,263 downwards.
ATATTTATCTCTCTTATCATATTGCAAAAGGTCCTCCGTACAAAGGAGACTCTGCCAAATTTTTTTGGAAATTCAGGGTGTTAGAAAATTTTCGATAATTTTTGGAAATTTTTTGTTAACGGCAATTTGATTTCGAATTGAAATCGAAATGAAAGATTCTGGGATAAAAATTGGAGCTAATGGCTTTGGTTGGAACTAAAATATTTGAAAAGTGAAGTATCGGGTTTTCACTAAGCAGCTTTTAATAATTTAATGGGTTTGGAGCGTTTTTCCTGCCTTTGCAATTTCGAGGACGAAATCTTTTAATGGTTAACGAATGCAACGACCCGAATTTTTCGTTGTTCGGTTTTGAATATTTAAATGGTTTTAAATATTGAGTTTGAATTATAGATTGATTTTGAATATGAAAATTGGGTTCATTCATAAAATAAATTCAGAATTTAAATATAGCAAGTTACTGGATAATTTAATTATTGAAGCTTATTGGTCAAATTATTGTATCTAGAGTTTTAAGCTTGATAAAAATAATTTAAAGGCTTATAAAATTTATATTAATAATACTAAAGACAATGCAACCTTTTAAAATTGAATTTTAAAGGGGTTTGTTCAGTTAAAAAATATGTCATTTAAATTGACATTTAAAAATAGCTTTCCGAGGCACAGTATCGAAATTTGACGAAACCTGTCCCATTGAATCGGTAATAGTGTATTATTATCGGATTTCAAATTTCGCAACATTTGGAGTTATCGTTTGATAGTACGATATATAAATGCGCTGAAATTTATATAGAAAATTCTACAAAATTGGGTCCAAAAAGCTATCTTCTCCACACGATCGAATTAGGACTTGAAACCTTTTCCATTGCGTTCGGAATATGGGTATAACATTATAAACTCTAGCGGCATGTCTCGATAGGGGTTCAGGATTTTTAAGACAGGCAAACAAGGTATTTTGGTTTATATTATCATATAATAACATAATCAAATTGTAATCAAAGTCTTCTTACCTTCTCAAATATGCCACCATCGCATACAAGGCACCTTTCACGTTTAAATCAAGTCCTTTCCCTTTCTATTCAGTGAATTCGAAATCATCTTTATACGATAAAAAAGTGTGAGGCGCTACGAAATTCAAAATGGCATATCCCCTCGGTTCGAAATCAAATCGAACCATCCCCATTCCCCTCATTCCAAATCGAATTCACTCAATAAAAAATTATCGCGCGTTTGAAATCGCGAGCGTCTAGTAATCATGGAGCTGCGGCACTGCCAATGCGCACGTGCTAGGGGATTGGGACAAAGCAAACGACATGGGGTTTTCTTCGATTGAATGTAGTGATTTTGCGCGAAGGTTGGTGGCCGATTCATCGTGATGTCGCACTCAGGGGCTAGTGGCCGATGCTTAGTCACGTTCGAAAGAAGAAGTCAAGTGGTGACAACTCGGGTTGTGGCTTTTGATGACATTCGTGATGAGGTTTGGGCGTGTGGTTGGCTAGAAGTAAGGGTCGAGACAGTGGAGGCGACACGGTAGGGAGTAGCATCGTTCGACGACGATGGTGACAGTTGGCGAGGGTATAAATAAAATTTATTTGAATTAAACATTAATTAAGTTATATGATTATTTAATTAAATCATTATCTTATAAAATGTGTAAATCCTTCGTTCGAGGTCCAAAAATCAAGAAACACGTCGAGTTTGGATCGGATTGCAAATAAAAAAATCAAAGGTGAGGTTTTCTCACTCGTTTGGATTACCATATTTAAATTTAAATGTTTAAATTTAAATTTGTTGGATGCTTGATTGATTGATAAATTTATAATTATCTGTTGGATGACTATATATAATAGTATATATATTAGTATTGGAGTAATATTCCCACACATTATAGCGGGTGAGACCCTATGTGCCCTATATAATAGCGGATGACTCTGTATACCACGATATCCCCCTCGAAGTGGGATTGGTATTTTTATTGTTGTCTAAAACCTATGGATGTAGGGAAATATGTTAGAGGGATCCAACTGAATTCCTCAAATATATTAGTATTTTTCATATATATAAAATGGTAGATTATTATGTGGTGTAAATTTTAAAATATTATAATGGCATGTAAATTAATTTTGGGTACATCAAAACCATAAATATTATTTCTAATTTTAAAGAATTAGAAAGAGATTTTAATGTAAAAATATGTATATTGGAAATTGAATTATTTAAAAGAGATTGGGTTGAATAAGAAATGATGAATTGTTGATCGTACTAAATAATGCGGAAAATATTTTAAATAGGGAATTTAAAATAAATTATATAAAGAAATTTTCAAAAGATTGGATTTGTAAAATGTCAATTCGAAAAATATAAGAAGAAGTTAAAATCGATATTAAAAATTGACTAGCAAAAATAAATGGAATCTATAAGAAATTAAATTTATAAAATGGAATTTATAAATGAGATTATTTTAGTGAGACTCAAAGGAGTTATAAAAATTTATAAACGAAGTTTATAAATAAAGGAAAGTGACATCAGATGATAAATTTGGAATATAAATCTAGGGGAAGAATTTATATCTGAATATGAAATAGAGTGAGAAAAGATAGTGGATACTTTTTTTTGTAGTGAAGATGGTTAAGGAGACCGGAATGAGAGGGGTGTGACGGGATTGAGAGGGGTCATAAATTGAAAATTTGGTTATCCAAATTTGAAAATATATTTTATCAATAGGTTAAGTTTTAGTTTTTCAAAGGGAAATTTATTTATTAAACTATGAAATTTAAAATCAGTTTATTATAATACTTCAGAAGTAAGATTTGATATTTATTTAATAAATCTCATATTTTTAAACCTGTTCTGGAAAGTGATGTATAAAGTGTATTTCAATATTTTAAATAATTATTCCAATATGTCTTAAAAGAGTATTATTATTATTTTCTTTAAGTATTTATTTTTATTCGCACACACATCTATTTTTAATGCATTTAATAAACTTTTCGAAAATCTAGAAATGGGGTTATTCAATATATGGAATTTATAAGGAAATCCTTAAAATAGAATTTGGAAAAAAAGTAAGGGAATTTCCAAAGTAGCTAAGTAAAAGTGAACTTTGAAAAAAATGAGATAGAATTCATTAAGATGTACGAAGGGTAAATTGAAATTATAAGCGAGCATAATTGGCTTTGGAAATATTAAAGGGAATAAATAAAGAAATTCTGGAATTTATATAATTCGTTATAAACTAGTCAAGGAATTTACAAATAAAATTGTAAATGATTTTGAGAATTCAGAAGAAGAAAATAGATGGAATACTTTCGAAGTGTGAATAAAAAACGAAATATGGAAATATTCCGTTGAAGATATAAGGATTTGAAAACTATTTTCAAGTGTTGAAGAACTGGAAGTAATATCATATAAAGGTATTTTGAAATAAATTTTGGAAAATTTATAACAAGGCCTGATGATTTCTTTTAGATGTCTATTGATAGTTAAATAACCGACTATCAATTTTTGCCCAATTTCGTTAATCATTTCGAAGAGACCGGGATCAGATTTAATTATCCGAAAACCACTTCGATCCGGTTTGAACGTAATGAATGAATACGATGAAGATGATGAAGACGGTGATTCGGTTTGTTCGGACCCAGGACAACTTGTATGGACGGATGCTATCAGAACATCATCATTGGAGGAAGATGAGCATTGTAAGAAAATTGTACTTGAAAGGTAACGCTTAGCCTCGAACCTCATCAATTGGGAATGACTAAAACAACGGAGATGTAGCAAGGCTAAATGGGTCGCACTCAAGTAGGATATGTTATCACTTTTCTAGATGTCCTCAGAACCTTATTTATCTCAGATATGGGTATATATGAAAGTAAAAGCGCTCGATATAAGGGTAGGAACATCTGAGGTGATAACATATTTGGTCTATCCAGGTTAGGGGTAGGCCGGTCTTGTGTAGCAGGGGATCCTAGCGTGGTCCTCGGTACATTGTTCTAGAGGTGTATTGTGGCAGGCGGTACCCCACTGACCCAGTCATTCGATGGAATCTATTCCCCAATAAGCACCGTACGGTTTTGATTATGCCCAACTATGCTGAAACGTGAGATGCAAGCATTTCAGTCATTTTCTATTTACTTTCTATAGACACTATTATAATATCAAACGGAGTTGATGAAAATGTTTTGGTTATCATAAGGTAAAAACTCACCATGTTTAGGTGTTGCATGGTCTTACGAGATACCTTTGATTTTCAAAGGATTTTTAAAAGTTAATAATTCATTTTGAGTGTGTTTTCTCATGCTGGTTTTCTAGACTGACTCGGGTGTTATTTTATTATAATGCTCGGGTCAGACCGAGTATTACAGATTCAGGTTAAAATGCTATGGAACTCAGGAGATGAGCTGGAGGAGTTCATACATATTTTTGTACTTGGTTATATTTCCTCTGTGTGAGGACAAGTTATTATAATTGTCCATTTGATGTATTGAACCGTTGTACTCTGATAGTAGTATGTATATTAACAATATAGTTCTTGTATTTAAAATCTGTTATTATATGTTATATTTTTCTTCCATTGCATTTGTGAGATTATGTGTTGTTCTGTTTCTTTTCTTTTACCCTTTTCTTCTTCACCCCTAATGAACTGGTATTTCCAGCACTCGACTTCTCGACATTTTATACAGTGAACGTATTGATATCGATTTGTAAGGGTTGAAAATCCCCGTCCGTTAAATCTCACGACTTGAAAATTCTGTGGATCTTCAATATGAAAGCCTCGCTTTGATTAGAGCCAAATCATGGCATGGTGTCCATTGAGTGACTATAGTTAGGTCGAGTGGACATATTGGAAGTGAAGCACTATTCAAGAGAGGATTCGTCTCCTCAGTTATATGCGATTAGTATCAGAATCACCTCAAAGTCAAAGTCTTTGGCCAGAGCATTTCGATTAAAATTAATTGTGAGTGTGGATGAGGTTGGAATTTTGACCATTACCAAATTCCGTTAGTCTAAAGTGATATAGTTTTGACGAAGAGAATTGGTGTAAACAAATGTCATAACCGGGTAATGCTTATTAAACTAAAATTGGATTTTACCGAAAAGGAGTAAGCATTAAATTTGGCCATGATGTCACACCACCTGCTAAGTGACGTGTGAACGTTAACATTAGAATAGTTATATGTTAATAGCTGATCAAATTTACACCCAAGAGTTACACAACCGAAATGATGAATTCCCTTAAGACTGAACGGTTTAATTAGTTTATAATTATTATAAATTAATTAAATTGATTAATATTTACGAAATATTAATTATAAAATTTGAATATGATTTGACAAATAAATAATGTTATATATATTTATAATAGTTATATATATATATATATATATATCGATCGCTATACAATATCAACAAGCGATTAAATTCGATTTAATTGCATAGTATTTTGATTTGGGCTTAGATGGGTTTAAGCCTATCATTGGGGCTGTAAAATTTGGGTTTTGAGGTGGTCTAGCGGTGGCTAAAAAATAGGGAATTGGGTTGGAGATAATGGGTTGGGATAAAGTGAGAATGGGTAAAAAGTTTTCCTCGTTTCTCTCTAATACAACCCTATATATATGTATATACATACATACATATGTATGTATGTATATATGTATGTATCTTAAAAATAATTACTAATCTTTTTGGATGCCATTACCTTCTACATTTCTAGTTAAAACATAGCTCTCAATCCACTCCAAAATTCTCAAATATATTTCAAATTAAAATAATACTATTCAATAGTTAGAGATCGGTGATTCCAAACTTGCAATCTGACGAATCAAGAACAGTAAAAGGAAGGAAAGTCATTACTTTAACGTGGATTCAAAGGTATCATTAAATTGGTAATTTTAATTCATATTACAATAATTAAATTATATTCTATGATCCTATAATTAGCAATTTCATAGCTTTTTAAACATAGTGCTATTATATGCTCAGTTAGATGAGATTTTGTAAGTAGATGTGGTTACCACAAATCAGTTTGGTTATGTGCATAATTTTATTATTATACTATTTGATTTATGTATAGACAAATGTTGTTTACTGTACAAAATCAATTTTTGTCATTAATAATTATTTTATATATATTTATTAATAAATTCATATATATATTAATGTATATCTCTCTCATAATAGCATATATAAGATATATTTATATATGATTTAAAAAAGGGATAGTTTGACTCACATCCCTGCTAAGTTTCAAAATAGAAAAAAACATCCTCCCTAAGTTAAATTTATATTTCCAGTCCCTCTTTTCAAATCTGCATGTGCATGAAGACCCAAATACCCTTTACGTTTTTAATATTTCAAACCTGTATAACTTTCTGTAGAAACATCGGATCAACATACCGTTTTCACCAAAAAATCAAAAAAAATTATGTTCTTTAAAATAAGATCCATTGTTGATACCTAAAAACTATATTTGCAGTAAGGCTACAATTATTCTATATATTTGTAGAGAATTCTGCAATTTTTGAACATAATCGATTTTTCTTCAAATGTTTGTAAACTTTTATGCAATTATATGGAATAATTGCAGTCTTTTATGCAATTATTTCATATCAATGCACATTTTTATGCAATTATTCCAAGTAATCACAGAATTTTCTACAATCATACCGTATAATTGCAGACGTTTCTGCTATTATTGCAGACAATGCTGCAATAATTGCAAACATTTCTGCAATTAGTGCAGAGTTTTCTGCAATTATTGCATATAATTGCTGGATGTCTACAACTATACCATATAATTGCATACATTTCAGCAATTTTGTGTAAAATTGCAGGCATTTCTACAATTATTGCATATCATTGATGAATATCTGCAACCATACCATATAATTGCAGACTTTTCTGCAATTATTGCGTATAATTGCAGAATTGTTTGCATTTATTGCATATAATTGCAGAATTGTCTGCAGTCATACTATATTTTGTTTTTGCATATGCACAATGCCACCCATTAGAAAGATAATAAAATTTGTGATTATTGGTGAAAACAGTTTGTTAATTCATCATTCTACAAAAAGTTATTGCGTTTTAAAGATTGATAATTAAATGAGGTGCAAAATTTAATTATGCATGTTAAAATAAGATGCACATATGAAGAATGCAATGAAATAAAGCGGTATCTCAGGAAAGAAATTTGGAGTATTCGAAAATAAGGATGTAATTTATATCTTTTTCATAAAGAGTACGTTTTGTGTATTAAGTTTGATTTTAGAGATGTGTCCCTTAATTTCATTTTAAAATTTTTAATACATTTATTTATACATAATATGAATTTACAAATTCGAAAAATTATTATCATACATATATTCATACTTTTAAATTAACATTTACTGAATATTTGATTTGTTTATTATATATAAATTATTATTACATTTAAAATTCAATTTTATATTTTAAAAAAATATTATATTATATCAGAAACATATAGAAAATTTTTATGAATTTTTCAATAAAGTTTCTTATTTTTAACAATTCATATTATTTCGAATTTTTTCACGATTTATTAAAAATAATAATTTAATTGAAAAATTATTCATAAATTTCCATAACTTTTCATTCATGATCCTAGAATTTCTAAAATTTTAAAATTTGAATTTAATGATATATATTAAACAATTACTGTCGAAATTAATGTATACATTTTTAAAAATAATATTTCAACTTTGAAAAATCTGTTGATTTTTCCTAAGCTCTATTTTATCATCCTAGATTTTTGAAAATTTTAAAATTTGAATTTTCATCAATATGTTATTTTATGTTAATTATTTATGGATGAAAACATTATTTTATTCATAATATTTACAAATTAAAATACTAAAGTTATTATGTTTGCAAAACTAAGTTAATTTAGAATTATAAACGACTTTTAATAATTGTTCTCTCTCTTTCTATATATATATATATTTATATATATATAAATTTTTATGTTCATATGTTATATATAATATATTTATATATACATATGTGTGTGCTTGAGCGCATATATATATTTTGTAACACACATACATGCACATATTTGGACAACATACATGATATACAAAATGAGCTAATATGTCCGATGTGATGTAAATCCCAACATCTACATATGGGCATATTATACCTTTCACGGATTATTATGTTACATATGCATTCACACATATATGTATATGATACATTTATGTATATACTAAATCAAATAAAATTAATTTCACATCTTAATATACTTGAATTTAAATAAAATAAATGATTTTATTTAAATGAAATTTAGAAATTTTCTAATTCAGTTAGACTTCATAGGCCCAATAAAAGATCTAATAGGGTAAATTTTTTGAAATTCTCCCATAACTTCAGCTGCGGGCTAGTCCTGTTCAAACAGAACCATCAAACGATGGAGTCTTCGAAATTTTGCAAGAATGTGCCTGCTCACGGGCACAGGCTTGGAGATGGGGGCAAAATATTATTCAATTTTTTTGTAAGTAAGAAGATACATTAATCAGGGTATCTCAGCCCGGTCCGGTCCGGTCCAGCCCGACTAGGTCTAAATCAGCTCGCAAGCTAGCCATGGCCGAAAGCAGGTCGACAAGTATTCTCGTGTGTGACGACAGTTCGAATTCAGCCTAGGCCAAAATCGGGTCCACTACTCAATTGCACGTCAAGCCTTCTACTGGCGAAGCCTATCAACACAACAACCTCAGCGACTAGCTCACATGTCAATGCAAGATGCAAGCCCGACTCAACCCATTTTCCATTGGCCGGCCACTCTCTCTCCGTCCCACTCGTAACACGATAACCGGCCAGCCTGCTTGCTCAAACATTTCTCTCTCTCTCTCTCAGCTATCTTCCAGTTAGTATAGTTTGAGAATGTCTCAAGGGTGGTTCATCATCGATCCACTACCTGCACTCCATCCCGTCTCACCCGACTCAGCATTATGCCATTTGCTCTTATCGGTTCCCCATTCTCCTTATGACCTCGACAGACTAGCTCAGGCCGTTCTATCACCTAGACATGCGGGAGCAAAATGGTAAGAGGTACTACCGGATGTACTTATTTCTGACAGGAAGCGTGCCATATTACCTACAAGCGCATTTAATACGAAGCATGGTAGAGCATTCTCCTGGTACGGTCATGTTAGCTTTCATCTCAACCACACATTCCTTTGTTTCTACAGCCGTCTCTCATCAAGTCCATTCAAATAGATCAGTGGTCAGACGCGCTATACACCTATTTTTTGGCACGATTTTAGCCATTCAAGCATCAGTTCAACTATTGTAACAGTTGAAACTGGACCAGGCCGCATGTAACGACCCACTTTTCTGTACAATTTAAACTGACCATAACTGTGAAGCCCCACCTCTATACCCACGCTAGCCAAGGACACTACAGGGTAATGCCGTCAACTAACACGGAGAATAAGGCTGGTTGGGAGCGACCATCTATAGCCTTGCTCTAACTATCTATTGAATACATCGACAATAAACATACCAAGCAGGTCGACATACCCAATGAATACTTAAAACAAAACCATAGGTGGTTGAAGGATCTATCAGAACAGAATATAACAACTCAAATGTAATATACATCACAGAACAATAGATCATTATATACACATATACAGATACATAACAGAGTTTACAAAATAATACATGTCAAGCGATATAGTAGACCACAATATACAGACGAGTCAAAAGAATACATATATCAGAGTTACAACAAAGTAGGACTACACAAAAGCTTTAACAAAAAGGAAAAAGTTGAATAGTCCATGTAACGACCCGTTAAATTTATGATATTTAATAAATTGAATTAATATAATTTCAAATTCGTTGAGGAATAAATGTAGAGATTGGGTATAGTAGTTGAAATTTAGTGTAAAAAATATAAATTTATGACGATAAATGTGGATAATGCAAATTGTCACAATTTGATTTAAAGTTAATTTTAGGAAACAAACAAATGTTGAATCTGTGAATGTAGTACAAATATTAACTTGAATGGTGTTCATTAATACAAAGATGTAATTAGTGTAGATAGTAATAATTTATGCCTGTAGTGAAAAAGAAATCTAATAGAGACATAAACTCTAATTTTATAAAGGAGTATAGATCTGAACAAATTTATGAAGATTGATAAGGACAGTGTTTGTAATCAAGTTTGGTTATTAATATTTGAAAGATAGAGATGTGTAAATACGTTAATGAATTTATAATGGGAAGGAATGGTAGAATGAAATGAATATATATAATAATAAGCAATTGATTCAATTAAGGGAGTTAAATTTTAATAAATGGTCATTTAATAAATTCAACGTTCTGTGAGAAATCATAATAATTGTGTAAAATCAGCACAAGTTGGAAATGCATAAACCTTAATAAACTTTCTAACTTAACAAATTAGTGCAAATGTGGGAACTAGTTATAAGCGTGTAATTATGGGTATGATAACAATTTGTGTAAAATACCTATATACTGGAAACACGTTTGTAAAGGATAATTAATTGAATTTGGTGAATTAGGAATGAATTCAAAGGTTACATTAAATTAAATATGGGTAAAAAGAGGTTAGACTAAGAAAGTGATATTAATTGATTTTTAAGGCTTAATTTATACGTTAATAGACAAGACTCCGCATTCAAACCTTTATATAAAGCTAAGCGTAAATAGAAGCACCAATGTAAAATAATGTAAATAGATGGGTATCAACATTTATTTATGTGGTTAATGGGATTTAATTACTATAATATGAAAATCGCAATTTAAGGAAATTGAAATAGTAAATTTGTACGTTAGTTGATTAGCTGGAATGTGAGGATATTTAATGAAACAGTGAAATCAAATGGAAATAAGGTTTCAATCATACATTGGGAGTTATATTCACCATAAAGGGTTAATTGAAAACCAAAGGAGTTAATAAAGGAATCAAGCTTTATTTATTTGGATATAAGACATGGTAATTTGGATCATTGCAATAGATATTAATTTAAGGTTACCTTAAATAAATTAAGGTAATAAATGGAGAATAGTGTAAATATCTTAATAATACGATGGTTTGTGAGTAAAGGGAATGGAAATAAATTGAAATATAGCTAATTTAATTATTTTGGTTGTTAATGGGTATAGTTAAATAAGGAGAAGTTATAGGAAATAAAACGCGCACTAATGAGATGTAATATAATTCCAAAGTTATTTATACCCACAAATAGGTTAATTACTGTATAGAAAGAGTCTAAATCAATAAAGGAATTTATTAAGATTACATTTATAATTTTATAACCTTTATGCTGATTTAAGTTCAATTAATGTATTTGATTAAATAGTGCAGTAGCTAAATTTGTGAAATCTAAATCTATGGAACAAAGGGTGTAAGATCTTTACTGATGGAAATTAACGTTACAGGTAGTGTAAATTCCTATTTTAATAAGACTATGGGTTATAGTAAAGATTTTAAATCAAGATTTAGCTACGTGAATAAAAAGAATGAAGGTAATTGAGTTATTGCAATTAAGAAAATTTAAACGTTTATTAATACGTTAAGTAAAACTTAAGTTGGGATTTAAAATATTTGTGTATATAAATTTCATGCATTTGGCTATAATGGATTTAATAATAAAAATGAAACGGTGAAATCAAATGGATATAAAGATTTCAATTATACCTTGAAATTCATATTCACCATAAAACGTTAATTGGAACCAAAGTAGTTAATATAGGAATCAAGCCTTATTTATCAATTTGGATTTATTGCAATAGTTAATTCCATAAAATAAAGTTAAAGCTAATTCAAATTTAGTTGGACCATTGTTGATATAACTTTAGAAAGCAAGATTTTATTTATAATTTGAATATTAAATCCAACAAAGGGTATTTACTACAAATAAAATAGAATTAAATGTAAAATATTACGTTATTGAATTTAAAATGGAATTTGTAAACAATTGAGTGAATTTAATAAATTTATCAAACTTATAATGTTGAATTCATTAAGATTGGAATTAATAATAGTTAAGAAAAATGAGGGGATAATAATTTGAAATCATAGCAATAGATATTAATGTAAGGTTACCTTAAATAAGTTAAGGCAAATCAATGGAAGATACCTTTATAATACGATGATTGTGTGTAAAGGAAATGGGAATAAAAGTTTATTAATAATTTGGAATTTAATGTATGGTAAAAAGTTTATTTGCAATAAAATGAGTTGGAATGGAAATCAAATCTATTTATCTAATTGGATTCAAGTTGAGAGTATAAGAGTATAAGACTTAATAATTGAGTTTTGAGAATAAAGATTTTATGTCCAAATAATAAGAAAGTGCAGATATTAACACTGCAAATTGATATATTTATAGATTTTAATTCACATCCAAGCTTGCTAAATCATTTGGAATTGATTGGATTATATAAGTAATGAAATTTGACCAATATTAGGGGTTGATAATAAGGTGTGAATGGAAATTTGATTTGTTATATTAAATGAATGGGATTCAAATTTATTGGAAAAGGTAAATGGATATTTGGTAATAAATATAAACGGAATTCAATAGTGAATTTAGTTAATTTGAATACATAATAAATAATGATTTAATGGAAACATATACTCTGTATATATCTATAAGATTTGAGCGGAAATAATATATACTTACAAATGTGGAATTTAGAGTCTTACAACAATTATTAGGAGTAATATAATTAGTACATTCAATCAATTTGAAAACATTGCAATAGATGTAAATTAAGGGTTGTGTTAAATAAAGTAATAAATGGGAAATAACGTAAATGTCTGCATAGTATGGTGATTTGTAATTATTACGTTAATTTAAATTATCGTTCAGCGCGTTTGTTTATCAGATCCATCTACTCTAATTCTAACCTATCTATATAAACCCAAATATTAAACCCTAGCCTCCATTCTATGCTCATTTGTTGTACGTTCATTTCTTCAATTCTTTCTCTTCCTCAATGGATGCAAATTTCAGATCTAATTTCAAACCAAATCAAAAGCTAAAAATTTAAAGTCTTCGGAAAAATTCACAAAAAAATTATGTGTTATAGATTTCATCGATACGAATCTGCATCTGCTGTTCGCTTTCCAAGATGGTGACCGGATTTACCAGAAATCACGGTCAAACCTTGAATTTCGAAACCCTAAAGGTTGAATTGGGGCCTTTTGATTTCTTCATCTTTTTGCGAAATTGGAACATGGGTTTGGTGAGATTAGTCACTAGGGGTGCACAGGAAACGCTGACATGGCAAGTGGTAATAGGTAGGTTTATTTTGTTTGAATTTAATTTAATTTTGATTTTTCGAATACGTTAATACATTTAACTTCCACATACGAACTCCGTTTCACACGAAATTTCTTTTGATCGTAATTAAATTTCAGATCTGTTGGCGCTAGTTTGGACAGATTTGGAGACCGTCGAATTTTGGGTTTAAATCGGATTTAAATTCGATTTAAATTCAAAAGGTGAGTGTTTTAACCCACTCACAATTACTAGAAGCTTTTATGTTTGTTAAATAAATTTTAGAAATGAATAGAAATTTATTTATGAGTATTCGGCATGTTTATTTCATTCATATCTGTTGAATTGCATTTTATTAAATTTAACTGTTAATTTAATTGATTTATTGCGTATTAATTGACTGTTGGAAATTTTTGTTGCATATGAATTGCTAGTTAACAGTTGTATAAATTATTACTGAATAAACTGTTAGATTAATAGTTGATAAATTTAATTTGAATAAACTGCCAGTTATCACCTGTTATATATGATCATATATATAATTGTTATTGATTGATATTGATCGATGTTGTGATTGGATGATGGATGTGTTGTTGAATGAATGTTTTATTTGGATATCATTAAACTGCAAGTTAGTATGCATTTACATTTCATTCGGGATTGCGGTTTGAAATGATATACAACCGCAGTTTTATTTTTTTAAATTGCGGATTGAAATGATAAATATCTGTATCACTTGACCATAGGATAGAAAACTATATACAGGCACCGCGGTCTATATATAACTATTTTTAATGTGATTTCTATGGTTTGGATGGAATACGGTTTATAAAAATCTTAAATTTTATACTGAATAAATGTTTTCTTCCATATTTATATACATATGAAGTTGAAAATTTTGAAATAAAAAGGTGTATAAATCTCTTTATTAAAATGGAAGAAAATTTAGAAAATGGAGTTTGATAATTTATATCCTATGTTTAAATGTTAAGTTGGAAATTTTAAGATATGATATTTATAATTGGATTTTCCCAAAATAAATTAAAATGAATATTCTAGTATAACTTGAATTGGAAAATATATATAATTTATTACTAGAAATTGAAGTCTTATAAATTATGGATTCTATGTGAATATTCAAGGCTAATTAATAGAACATTTGATTTGAAAGAATAAAATCCAACTTTAGTTGAAATATTTATACTCAAAATGGATATACGTATATATATGAATTTATTGAAATGGTTTTGGAACTTGAAGCGATATTAAATTTTGGTTTTAACTTTAAATAAAGAAATGTATTGTAAAGCCACGAGAAATATTTCTTTTCAAAGTAACATTTAAGTTAAACCACTTATTTTATATACTGTTGAATATCCAAACCATTTAGTTTTGAAAGTAATGGTTTTAAAAACTATGGATTTCGAAGTATTATGTTGAAAGTTAATATTCAAATATTTGGTTACAAGGAATTATAAATTTTAAAAGTGGCATAATTTTTGGAAAAGATTTATATTTGGGAAATGATATCATTGATTTGGGTTTTATAAAATAATATCAAAATGAATCTTTTTGGGTTTTAAAGAAGAAATGATATCGTAATATTATGGTTTTGAAATGGATTATATTCTGGTTTTAAAGTATAAACTATTTTTAAATGACTGCGGTGTTATACTAACGATGGGTTGGCAAAGAGACCGGGATCGGATATGGACATACTCTCTGTCGATACCGAAAACCACTTTGACTAACTGTGTACGCGGTGGAGATTCCAGAATGAAGTAGGTTGGGGCGACGTTTCCTGTAAGGTAAATACGTGGACCCGACTCCCGTGAGTTGGCATAAGGTGGCTAAAACAGGAGCGATTGACGGGTTAATGAGGTCATTCCTCTGATCGGACACTCCTCTTCGATATTATACTTCGACTTTGGATTGATTCAGTGGCCACTTCTATTTTTGATTTTGGGGGAGTTTGTTCGAGGTGGGCGGTAGCTGCGGCTACGCGTTACCATCGACCCGGAAGCGTAATTGGTATATCTACCCTGGCATTGCCTAGTTGTGCCGTGTCACCTACCCTATCGCGCCTTATACGATTTTGGTTTTGTACCATACCTATGGAGTGCCCTCTGATGACGCCCAGTACGGGGGAGATTACGGTACTGTATAGACTATGGGA
Organism: Allium cepa; assembly: GCA_030765085.1. NCBI lineage: Eukaryota > Viridiplantae > Streptophyta > Magnoliopsida > Asparagales > Amaryllidaceae > Allium > Allium cepa. The sequence continues at coordinate 306,942,813 of CM060944.1, read as the reverse complement.
ATATATTCTGTGTTAAGGTGGAAAATGTAAAGACTTAACGCTATTTAAAAGTAAGTTTATTTTACAATTAGACACTATTATAATAGCGCAATATACTACATAGTAAATAGTTTAACGGATCCTTAGGAGATGTAAATCCCGAGCATCTCTTAAGTTACAGTACTCATATTTATTTCTGTAAAATTTAACTTACATAAGATCTTTTAGTTCTGACTCGAGTGTTTTTGTCTTTTCAAATTCGCTCGGGTCAGTCCGAGCGTTTCAGGATTTGAAGATTTAGCTTTGGAGGACGAAGACGAAGATTTGTATTATTATTATTTATACTAGTGCACTACACCATTTAATTCCGCTGCATTGTTGTATTGGTATGTGTAACTCTGATATTTATTGCACAAGAAAAATAAATTATTTTGTAAAACAGTTTCATGAACTGTATATTTTCTTATTATATTTTATCCTTCCGCTGTGAGATTCTATTTGTTTATTTCTTCTCCGTTTTTTTTTCTTATTTACCCCATAACAAATCCGCCCTTCCATATGGTTTGAATCGGCATGTGTGTCGGTTTAAAGTGTGCGAGAAGGCCGGATGTTACAGTTGGTATCAGAGCTTTGGTTTAACGATAAACCTTGGCTTTGTGGGATTTGACCCTTTGTTAATAGGGTAGAAATATCCTATGGGAGTCGCTGAGTGTATATATATGAGAGAGCGTATTTGTTAGTATTAATAAAAAGATTTTTATATTGTGTTAATCTGTTCCGCTTTGTATTTATAAATTCTGGTTGATGCATGGGACGCTATGTCATCAATAAGGATTTCTAAACACTTAATAGGACAGACCGACATAATATTTGTTTTAATATAGGTGAATGAAAGAATTTTGCCTATTATATTTTCTATATATAAAAATATTTTTATAAAGATATATATATATATATATTTGGTTGCTATAGATTGGGTGTTAGGAAATAAAATATTTGTAAGAACTGAAGCTAAGTTGAAATTATGATAAATCAAATTGGAGATTTTAGAACTTAAGTCCAGGATTTTGAAAATCTACTTTCAAAGGATTTATGAAATATAATGATTCGGTTTATAAGTATTTTCTTATATAAATATTTCGTATAAATTGGAAGAATCGTTTTAAAGAAGATTTTGGAAAAGAATTAAATTCTGTACTTTCCTCTCTGTCGCTGGAAAATAAATTCGGTGATGACGGCCGCATCATCGACTTTCATTTTCGAGTTTCGAAGGGGAAAGGCCACTGTAGTAAATTCTACTGCAGATTTATTTTGAAGGTTTCTAAAAATTTTCTTTTATTGTTCTAAATATAATTAGAGATATTGAGTTGTAAGAACTTATTTATCTATTATTTTGAAATAAATTGAGATTTAACCCGGAATTTAATTCTAAAAATCTCCCATTAATAAATTATTAGTGAAATAAAAGATAAGTAATAAATGAATTGAAACCTCTAATTTAATAGGAGAATAATTGCAAAGTTATAAAGAGGAATTTGCATACATATGAGACAAAGAGTAATATGGAAAACATCAAATTTAATTAAAAGAATGGAGATTAAACTTGTATAAGTTCAATTGCAATTTCCTTAACATAAATAACTTACCCAAATATAAAAGTTGAAGTGTTAAATGAGAAACTGGAATTGAATATTTTACAAGTAGGAATTTAGGAAAAACGAAGTATTCAATAAATTACTGTTATAATAAGAATTTAATGGTATAAACTTAGGTTATAATTGAAATTTTACTGAAAAAGGGTTAAGAATTATTAATAGATGATATGAACCTAAGTATATAAAATGAAATTCAAAATAAGAATTGATTGTATGATTATTGACTTAGGTATGTTTTAATCTTCCCTATTCTAATATAATGGAAAGTAGGAAAAAGTAAATGACTGCAATTCATAGTTAATGGATAAATAAAAACTTCCACTTATAAGAATGAATGTTAGCAGATTAAGAATTTAAGGGAAATCTTACAAGTGAAGAGTAAGGAAATGAAGATATTCAAAATATTTGTTGTTATTAATGAGAATTTATTTTATAAACTTAGGTAATAAAAGGAAACTTAAGTAATAAAAGGAAATACAAATATAATGAATTTTGGGATAATTGGAAAATAAAACTTGTAAGAAACAAAGAAATTCCTCCATAAAGGAAGGGAAGAAAATCAAACCACTAAATTATGAAATAAATGTATAATAAGCTATTTTGGAGTTGATTTGAATTTTTTGGTTGATGTATGTTTGTTGGGTAGGGAATTGTGGAGTTGTTGGATGAACAAATAATCTATCTTTGTTCCATCTAAGACTATTGAGTAACGGATGCACTTGATAGTTATTCTTCATTCCGTACAATTTCAGAATTTGAACCCGAACAACAAATTGATTGTTTGATTGAATGATTGTCTGTTGGTGGCATGTGCTGGTTGGTAAAATTTATGGTTGTTGCATTTGATTGGATATGATTGATTATAAAACAAGTATATTTCATTAAAGGAAATTAATCCAGTAAAATATAAGTTAATATTTGAAATAAGATGTACTGTTTATTCTTCCTTCTCCATTCTTTTTCCTTTTCGGGGACGAAAAGTTTTGAGTGGGGGAGATTGTAACGACCCGTTAAATTTATGATATTTAATAAATTGAATTAATATAATTTCAAATTCGTTGAGGAATAAATGTAGAGATTGGGTATAGTAGTTGAAATTTAGTGTAAAAAATATAAATTTATGACGATAAATGTGGATAATGCAAATTGTCACAATTTGATTTAAAGTTAATTTTAGGAAACAAACAAATGTTGAATCTGTGAATGTAGTACAAATATTAACTTGAATGGTGTTCATTAATACAAAGATGTAATTAGTGTAGATAGTAATAATTTATGCCTGTAGTGAAAAAGAAATCTAATAGAGACATAAACTCTAATTTTATAAAGGAGTATAGATCTGAACAAATTTATGAAGATTGATAAGGACAGTGTTTGTAATCAAGTTTGGTTATTAATATTTGAAAGATAGAGATGTGTAAATACGTTAATGAATTTATAATGGGAAGGAATGGTAGAATGAAATGAATATATATAATAATAAGCAATTGATTCAATTAAGGGAGTTAAATTTTAATAAATGGTCATTTAATAAATTCAACGTTCTGTGAGAAATCATAATAATTGTGTAAAATCAGCACAAGTTGGAAATGCATAAACCTTAATAAACTTTCTAACTTAACAAATTAGTGCAAATGTGGGAACTAGTTATAAGCGTGTAATTATGGGTATGATAACAATTTGTGTAAAATACCTATATACTGGAAACACGTTTGTAAAGGATAATTAATTGAATTTGGTGAATTAGGAATGAATTCAAAGGTTACATTAAATTAAATATGGGTAAAAAGAGGTTAGACTAAGAAAGTGATATTAATTGATTTTTAAGGCTTAATTTATACGTTAATAGACAAGACTCCGCATTCAAACCTTTATACAAAGCTAAGCGTAAATAGAAGCACCAATGTAAAATAATGTAAATAGATGGGTATCAACATTTATTTATGTGGTTAATGGGATTTAATTACTATAGTATGAAAATCGCAATTTAAGGAAATTGAAATAGTAAATTTGTACGTTAGTTGATTAGCTGGAATGTGAGGATATTTAATGAAACAGTGAAATCAAATGGAAATAAGGTTTCAATCATACATTGGGAGTTATATTCACCATAAAGGGTTAATTGAAAACCAAAGGAGTTAATAAAGGAATCAAGCTTTATTTATTTGGATATAAGACATGGTAATTTGGATCATTGCAATAGATATTAATTTAAGGTTACCTTAAATAAATTAAGGTAATAAATGGAGAATAGTGTAAATATCTTTATAATACGATGGTTTGTGAGTAAAGGGAATGGAAATAAATTGAAATATAGCTAATTTAATTATTTTGGTTGTTAATGGGTATAGTTAAATAAGGAGAAGTTATAGGAAATGAAACGCGCACTAATGAGATGTAATATAATTCCAAAGTTATTTATACCCACAAATAGGTTAATTACTGTATAGAAAGAGTCTAAATCAATAAAGGAATTTATTAAGATTACATTTATAATTTTATAACCTTTATGCTGATTTAAGTTCAATTAATGTATTTGATTAAATAGTGCAGTAGCTAAATTTGTGAAATCTAAATCTATGGAACAAAGGGTGTAAGATCTTTACTGATGGAAATTAACGTTACAGGTAGTGTAAATTCCTATTTTAATAAGACTATGGGTTATAGTAAAGATTTTAAATCAAGATTTAGCTACGTGAATAAAAAGAATGAAGGTAATTGAGTTATTGTAATTAAGAAAATTTAAACGTTTATTAATACGTTAAGTAAAACTTAAGTTGGGATTTAAAATATTTGTGTATATAAATTTCATGCATTTGGCTATAATGGATTTAATAATAAAAATGAAACGGTGAAATCAAATGGATATAAAGATTTCAATTATACCTTGAAATTCATATTCACCATAAAACGTTAATTGGAACCAAAGTAGTTAATATAGGAATCAAGCCTTATTTATCAATTTGGATTTATTGCAATAGTTAATTCCATAAAATAAAGTTAAAGCTAATTCAAATTTAGTTGGACCATTGTTGATATAACTTTAGAAAGCAAGATTTTATTTATAATTTGAATATTAAATCCAACAAAGGGTATTTACTACAAATAAAATAGAATTAAATGTAAAATATTACGTTATTGAATTTAAAATGGAATTTGTAAACAATTGAGTGAATTTAATAAATTTATCAAACTTATAATGTTGAATTCATTAAAATTGGAATTAATAATAGTTAAGAAAAATGAGGGGATAATAATTTGAAATCATAGCAATAGATATTAATGTAAGGTTACCTTAAATAAGTTAAGGCAAATCAATGGAAGATACCTTTATAATACGATGATTGTGTGTAAAGGAAATGGGAATAAAAGTTTATTAATAATTTGGAATTTAATGTATGGTAAAAAGTTTATTTGCAATAAAATGAGTTGGAATGGAAATAAAATCTATTTATCTAATTGGATTCAAGTTGAGAGTATAAGAGTATAAGACTTAATAATTGAGTTTTGAGAATAAAGATTTTATGTCCAAATAATAAGAAAGTGCAGATATTAACACTGCAAATTGATATATTTATAGATTTTAATTCACATCCAAGCTTGCTAAATCATTTGGAATTGATTGGATTATATAAGTAATGAAATTTGACCAATATTAGGGGTTGATAATAAGGTGTGAATGGAAATTTGATTTGTTATATTAAATGAATGGGATTCAAATTTATTGGAAAAGGTAAATGGATATTTGGTAATAAATATAAACGGACTTCAATAGTGAATTTAGTTAATTTGAATACATAATAAATAATGATTTAATGGAAACATATACTCTGTATATATCTAAAAGATTTGAGCGGAAATAATATATACTTACAAATGTGGAATTTAGAGTCTTACAACAATTATTAGGAGTAATATAATTAGTACATTCAATCAATTTGAAAACATTGCAATAGATGTAAATTAAGGGTTGTGTTAAATAAAGTAATAAATGGGAAATAACGTAAATGTCTGCATAGTATGGTGTTTTGTAATTATTACGTTAATTTAAATTATCGTTCAGCGCGTTTGTTTATCAGATCCATCTACTCTAATTCTAACCTATCTATATAAACCCAAATATTAAACCCTAGCCTCCATTCTATGCTCATTTGCTGTACGTTCATTTCTTCAATTCTTTCTCTTCCTCAATGGATGCAAATTTCAGATCTAATTTCAAACCAAATCAAAAGCTAAAAATTTAAAGTCTTCGGAAAAATTCACAAAAAAATTATGTGTTATAGATTTCATCGATACGAATCTGCATCTGCTGTTCGCTTTCCAAGATGGTGACCGGATTTACCAGAAATCACGGTCAAACCTTGAATTTCGAAACCCTAAAGGTTGAATTGGGGCTTTTTGATTTCTTCATCTTTTTGCGAAATTGGAACATGGGTTTGGTGAGATTAGTCACTAGGGGTGCACAGGAAACGCTGACATGGCAAGTGGTAATAGGTAGGTTTATTTTGTTTGAATTTAATTTAATTTTGATTTTTCGAATACGTTAATACATTTAACTTCCACATACGAACTCCGTTTCACACGAAATTTCTTTTGATCGTAATTAAATTTCAGATCTGTTGGCGCTAGTTTGGACAGATTTGGAGACCGTCGAATTTTGGGTTTAAATCGGATTTAAATTCGATTTAAATTCAAAAGGTGAGTGTTTTAACCCACTCACAATTACTAGAAGCTTTTATGTTTGTTAAATAAATTTTAGAAATGAATAGAAATTTATTTATGAGTATTTGGCATGTTTATTTCATTCATATCTGTTGAATTGCATTTTATTAAATTTAACTGTTAATTTAATTGATTTATTGCGTATTAATTGACTGTTGGAAATTTTTGTTGCATATGAATTGCTAGTTAACAGTTGTATAAATTATTACTGAATAAACTGTTAGATTAATAGTTGATAAATTTAATTTGAATAAACTGCCAGTTATCACCTGTTATATATGATCATATATATAATTGTTATTGATTGATATTGATCGATGTTGTGATTGGATGATGGATGTGTTGTTGAATGAATGTTTTATTTGGATATCATTAAACTGCAAGTTAGTATGCATTTACATTTCATTCGGGATTGCGGTTTGAAATGATATACAACCGCAGTTTTATTTTTTTAAATTGCGGATTGAAATGATAAATATCTGTATCACTTGACCATAGGATAGAAAACTATATACAGGCACCGCGGTCTATATATAACTATTTTTAATGTGATTTCTATGGTTTGGATGGAATACGGTTTATAAAAATCTTAAATTTTATACTGAATAAATGTTTTCTTCCATATTTATATACATATGAAGTTGAAAAATTTGAAATAAAAAGGTGTATAAATCTCTTTATTATAATGGAAGAAAATTTAGAAAATGGAGTTTGATAATTTATATCCTATGTTTAAATGTTAAGTTGGAAATTTTAAGATATGATATTTATAATTGGATTTTCCCAAAATAAATTAAAATGAATATTCTAGTATAACTTGAATTGGAAAATATATATAATTTATTACTAGAAATTGAAGTCTTATAAATTATGGATTCTATGTGAATATTCAAGGCTAATTAATAGAACATTTGATTTGAAAGAATAAAATCCAACTTTAGTTGAAATATTTATACTCAAAATGGATATACGTATATATATGAATTTATTGAAATGGTTTTGGAACTTGAAGCGATATTAAATTTTGGTTTTAACTTTAAATAAAGAAATGTATTGTAAAGCCACGAGAAATATTTCTTTTCAAAGTAACATTTAAGTTAAACCACTTATTTTATATACTGTTGAATATCCAAACCATTTAGTTTTGAAAGTAATGGTTTTAAAAACTATGGATTTCGAAGTATTATGTTGAAAGTTAATATTCAAATATTTGGTTACAAGGAATTATAAATTTTAAAAGTGGCATAATTTTTGGAAAAGATTTATATTTGGGAAATGATATCATTGATTTGGGTTTTATAAAATAATATCAAAATGAATCTTTTTGGGTTTTAAAGAAGAAATGATATCGTAATATTATGGTTTTGAAATGGATTATATTCTGGTTTTAAAGTATAAACTATTTTTAAATGACTGCGGTGTTATACTAACGATGGGTTGGCAAAGAGACCGGGATCGGATATGGACATACTCTCTGTCGATACCGAAAACCACTTTGACTAACTGTGTACGCGGTGGAGATTCCAGAATGAAGTAGGTTGGGGCGACGTTTCCTGTAAGGTAAATACGTGGACCCGACTCCCGTGAGTTGGCATAAGGTGGCTAAAACAGGAGCGATTGACGGGTTAATGAGGTCATTCCTCTGATCGGACACTCCTCTTCGATATTATACTTCGACTTTGGATTGATTCAGTGGCCACTTCTATTTTTGATTTTGGGGGAGTTTGTTCGAGGTGGGCGGTAGCTGCAGCTACGCGTTACCATCGACCCGGAAGCGTAATTGGTATATCTACCCTAGCATTGCCTAGTTGTGCCGTGTCACCTACCCTATCGCGCCTTATACGATTTTGGTTTTGTACCATACCTATGGAGTGCCCTCTGATGACGCCCAGTACGGGGGAGATTACGGTACTGTATAGACTATGGGAATATATTCTGTGTTAAGGTGGAAAATGTAAAGCCTTAACGCTATTTAAAAGTAAGTTTATTTTACAATTAGACACTATTATAATAGCGCAATATACTACATAGTAAATAGTTTAACGGATCCTTAGGAGATGTAAATCCCGAGCATCTCTTAAGTTACAGTACTCATATTTATTTCTGTAAAATTTAACTTACATAAGATCTTTTAGCTCTGACTCGAGTGTTTTTTTCTTTTCAAATTCGCTCGGGTCAGTCCGAGCGTTTCAGGATTTGAAGATTTAGCTTTGGAGGACGAAGACGAAGATTTGTATTATTATTATTTATACTAGTGCACTACACCATTTAATTCCGCTGCATTGTTGTATTGGTATGTGTAACTCTGATATTTATTGCACAAGAAAAATAAATTATTTTGTAAAACGGTTTCATGAACTGTATATTTTCTTATTATATTTTATACTTCCGCTGTGAGATTCTATTTGTTTATTTCTTCTCTGTTTTTTTTTCTTATTTACCCCATAACAAATCCGCCCTTCCGTATGGTTTGAATCGGCATGTGTGTCGGTTTAAAGTGTGCGAGAAGGCCGGATGTTACAGTCCATGCGGAAGCAAAATAGGCTAAGTCCAAAAGCACCTAACCTGAAACATCTCGGTCTGACCCGAGTATAAAATACACGGGTCAGTCTAGCTAAACAAATCAGTTAGATAAACTGAACAACAATAAACCTGCAAGGTTACAAGGCATAACAAATATCTCTAAAGGAGATAACACAATCAACTAACAAAAGATGAATTATATGATAACAAGCCTCATATCATCGGCAACATATAGAAACAAAGGATAAGAATATCCCAAAGCAAGCCAAAAGGCAATAACAAATACCAATAAGGTATACAAGTTCCACAAGGTAAACGCTACTCATCATGCGGCTCAAAAAGACCAACACCGAAGGGCGATACCTAGGGAATATACATATGAATGAAACATAAGAAATTGCTCGAGCTCAGTACTGTACAAACAAGGATCCATGAGCCCGAAGACTCCAAACCCAATATCACCCATGCGGCTCATAACGACCAACATCGGAAGCGATACTAAAGGGCAACCCAATATCACCCATGCGGCTCATAACGACCAACATCGAAAGCGATACTAAAGGGCAACAAACCCGAAGGCACAAACCCGAAGGCAACATACCCGAAGGCAACAAACCGTAGTGGTGAAGGTCGGAGACCCAGTACTGGACACAACTAACTGGCGGAATGTGTCATAACTCTCAAAAAGGAATCTGAAAAGTGGTAACGCGAGTCCCATAACCACTCGTTCGCACTAAACGGTTTACTATCCGTTAGTTAATTTCACACTCAAAGCAGTACAAAGTTCACCTCATATCATCGGTAAACCAAACCCGAAGGTTAAAACGATCAATTGAATAGGTTGGGAATTAATCGGAAGGATAAACGCACAGATTCATGGTCCGTGTTTTGCCCAACCATTTAATCACCCTTCCACTTCGCTCGAAGTGCGAAATTGTGCGTGTGTTTTAAATAGAATTTGTAAATCGGAAAAAGAAACTTTTAATATGATTTAGAGAGATTATTTATGAAAACCCGTGAATGAAGTCAAAAATAAGTTATCAAAGCCAAAGATGCAATGACAACCACCAAAAACCAACTTGAATCGATAAAATTTGGAAAACCAATCAAAATGAGCATAAATAGGAAAAACAGCAAAATAGGAGCAGGTCGGTAGACCGGACTACAGGGCTCGGTCGGCGCTGGCCAGATGCAGAAAATAAAAAAAAGCTCGGAGTAGCAGGTCGGTCGACCGGCTACAGGGCTCGGCCGGCCGAGTTGCAAATTTCTGTAGTTCCTGCTTTTTTTCATCGAAGTGCAAACACTTCCAAAACGCGACCGGTCGAGCAATGGGCCTGAGGAGCCTTAGCCAATAGATACCCCAGCTCCATTAGCTCTCCGATTCGCCACCAAAACATGCTCAAACATCAAAGTTAGGATCTTTAAAGAATTGAACTCAAACACTAAAAATTTGGATATTAACCAATTCAATCCAAACCAAAAGCAAGTGCATAAGAACAGGTGCTAGGAATTCATACCCAACATCAATGAAATCAAGAGAGGTAGAAGATGTGAGATAAAAATCTCACCTTTAACCAAAAACAAAGAAGAAGAAGCTCAATTTGCAAGGAGAAGACCAACAAATCTCCACTTCTACTCAACTAGCTTCAATCTAAGAATAAAATAAGTATTTTCCTAAGTTTAGGTTTAGGAATTTATGAGATTGAAGAGAGAAGGAGATAGAGAAGATGAAGAGGAAGCTTACCAATGTCTTCTCTTTGATATTGGAGAAAGAATCAAGTTTGCAAAGAAGAAACTAGGGCTTGCAATTTCTATTTCCCTTTCTCTTCCACCATTTTCAGTTTTGCATAAGTTAAAGAAATGAAATGAGGGTGAATGGAGAGGAGAGGGCTGAGTTAGGTTAATAAACTAACAAATGGCTGAACCCAAACCCAAAACCCAACTAGAAAAAGAGTCAAAATTCAACTTACTCCAAACATATCAAAGCTTATACTCAAAAAGATCGCAAACGACGTTTTGAACTCAATGGAAGTGGTTTCGAGTCCCAATTCGACCGTTTGTAGAAAGTAACATTTCGGACCAAAAATCCGACTAACGACGCTATATTTAAATAAAATATTTAAATATAAAATCGTTAAATATGCGGGTTGTTACAGATCTCCCCTCCTTGCAAAATTGCGTCCCCGCAATTCCTAGAGACGATATTTGTAACAACTACATACATACAACATTCAAAAGAAAAGGAAATAAGCTTGAGACGAAAAGATAGACTCACCGTTGCCAGGCAAAGATAGAAAACCCGGATAAAATTGCTCGATATACTCTCTGGTTTTCCAAGTACAGTCATTGGGACTAGCGGACCATTGAACTTTAACGAGCGGCACGTCCTTGTTCCGAAGGTGTCGCACCTCCATGTCAAATACGCGAATAGGTTGCTGTACAATAGATAAGTCTGGTGAGACCTCAAGCTCTTGCAAATCAGGAGAAGTTATAACAAAATCCGAATCCCGAAGACACTTCCGAAGTCGAGAGACGTGAAACACGTCATGAATGCCAAATAAATGAGCTGGAAGTGAAACTCTATAAGCCACAGGGCCAATACGTTCAGTAATAGAAAATGGTCCTATAAAGCGAGGAGCCAATTTCCCAGTCATACTGAAACGCATAACCCCTTTCAAAGGAGAAACACGAATAAAAACAAGGTCACCAATCGAGAACTCAAGAGGCTTCCTACGGCTATCCGCGTAGGATTTCTGGCGGCTCTGTGCCTCTTTCATTCTCAATCGAATAAGATCAATCTTCTCGGAAGAATTACGAACAAAATCTGGACCAAGAATAAGCTTCTCCCCAGATTCCAACCAACATGAAGGAGATCGACACGGCCTTCCGTATAAAGCTTCGAAAGGAGCCATACCGATACTAGACTGAAAACTATTATTGTAGGAGAACTCTACAAGAGGTAGGTGATCTTCCCAACTACCACCGAAATCAAAAATACAAATACAGAGAAGATCTTCCAAGATACGATTCACCCGTTCAGTCTGTCCGTCAGACTGCGGATGATAAGCTGTGCTAAAATTAAGCTTTGTTCCCAAAGCTTGCTGAAGACTCTTCCAAAAATGACTCGTGAATAAAGAATCACGATCACTCACAATAGAACTAGGAACACCGTGAAGTCTCACGATTTCCTTGACATATAACTTAGCCAAATGAGAAGCAGTCCTATTAGACTTAATAGGTACAAAATGAGCAGACTTGGTGAGGCGATCAACAATAACCCAAATACTAGAATTGCCCGATCTCGAACGAGGTAGGCCGTTAATGAAATCCATAGAAATCTTATCCCATTTCCACAATGGAATCTCTAGAGGCTGAAGAAGACCCGAAGGACGCTGATGCTCGGCCTTAAAACGCTGACATGTTATGCAATTACTCACATAACTCGCCACATCACGCTTCATGCCTTCCCAATAATAAAGACGATGCATATCCGCATACATCTTACTACTACCAGGATGAATGGTATACTTAGAACGATGACAGTCATCAAGAATGTCATGCCTAAGCGCAAAATCAGAAGGTACAAAAAGACGGTTCTTCTTGTGAAGACACCCATGAGAATCAATGCTGAAATACCGCAGCGCCTCATCACAGGATCCAGACTCACAAAGATGAATAAGATGCAACAAATCAGGATCACGCCGTTGAGCATCGACAATACGATCCAATAAAATAGGTCGAGCTCCCAAACTAAATAATAGAATAGGAGAATCAGAAGATGAACCTCGATCACGAATTTCACAAAAAGATAGAGTCCCAAGAATATCCCATTCGGCAAGCATCATAGAAATAACAGTCGAATGTTTGCGACTAATCGCATCAGCAACACGATTACCCTTTCCAGGGTATACTGGATATCAAAGTCATAGGAAGCAAGAAAATTGAGCCAACGCTGTTGTCTCATATTGAGTTCCTTCTGAGTGAACAAATACTTCAAGGATTTATTATCGGTATAGAGAATGAAGCGCTCGCCCAATGAATAGTGTCGCCAAATCTTCAAAGCGAAGACAATGGCGGCTAACTCAAGATCATGAGTGGCATAGCGAACTTCATTCGGACGCAGTTGCCTAAAAGCATAAGCAACTACCCGATCCTTCTGCATAAGAACAACACCGAGACCACTACCACAAGCATCGGTGTAGACAATAAGATCATGATTCCCCTCGGGAACCACAAGAATAGGAGCATTAGTGAGAAGTTCCTTTAAGGTCTGAAAGGAAGCTTCACACTTGTCGGACCAAATAAAACGATTGCCTTTCCGAGTAAGGTAGGTGAGAGGAAGCACCACACGGGAAAAATCCTTAATGAACCGACGGTAATAACCCGCCAATCCAAGGAAACTACAAATCTCATGCACATTCTCAGGCCTCTTCCAATTCTGGATGGCTTCGATCTTTGAGGGATCGACAGAAATGCCATCGGAAGATACAGCATGGCCTAAGAACTTAAGCTTATTCTCCCAAAAATGGCACTTGGAGAATTTGGCTCTAAGCTGATGATGACAGAGAGTACTCAAGACAATTCTCAAGTGATTAGCATGCTCAGCATCAGACTTAGAATAAACAAGGATATCATCAATGAAAACAAGGACGAACTTATCGAGATATTCCTGGAATACCCGATTCATGAGATCGACGAAGAAAGCAGGAGCATTCGTCAAACCGAACAGCATAACGAGCCACTCAAAAGAACCATACCGAGTGCGGAAAGCGGTAAGAGGTATGCTATCCTCCGCGACTCGTAACTGATGAAAACCTGTGGCAAGGTCAAGCTGAGAAAAGACCTTAGCACCACTCAATAGATCGAACATATCATCGATCCTAGGCAATGGATACCTATTCCTGATGGTCAACTCGTTAAGCTTGCGATAGTCAATGCAAAGTCTAAGAGTTCCATCAGACTTCTTCACGAAGACGACCGCGGATTCCCACAGAGAAAAACTGGACTGAATCAACTGCGTGGACTCAAGCTCTAAAAGCTGCTTCTTGAGTGCCTCATTTTCCTTTGTAGACATCCTCGTGGGAGGACGACTAACTGGCTGCGCGCCTGGAATGAGATCAATGCGGAACTCAATTGCTTGCTTTGGTGGCAAACCCGAAACAGGCTCAAAAACATCAGAAAAGTCACAAGTAATAGGAATACGAGATATATCATCACCATCTAGCGAATCAAGAGAATATTAATCCATTTCGGAATTATCCACATCCCGAAGAATAAGAGATAGCCGAGTAGGCGAATCCGGATGTCGAAGATACAAAATTCTCTCCGAACAAATAATTCTGGCATCATATCTCACTAGCTAGTCCATACCCAAAATCATATCAAATCCCAGACAAGAAATAACGTGCAGATTCGCACGAAAAGAAAAGCCACATAAAACAATCTCAATATCATCACAAAGCATACTAAGGGTCGCGGATCCCCCAAAAGGATTCGCAATCCTCAAAGAAGTAACCAAACAAGAAACATCCATGGATAAATCATCAACGAGCTTCTTCGATACGAAGGAATGTGAAGCTCCCGTATCAAAAAGAACTCGAATACTATGATCATGAAATAAAATAGACCCTTCCAAAATAGATGGAGATATACCTTTGGGCTGAGAGGGACCTTCAGAAGCCTTGGCAGCATAAAGCTTGCTAGACTTGGCACCAGCCGAAACAGTAGGGCAAGCTGAAACATGATGACCTTCCTTCTTGCAATAGCGACAGAAGAGAGGCTTAGGACAAGCTCGAATAATATGGTCAGGAGAACCACAATTGAAACACTTCCGAATGAAAGGTGTTCCAACAGACTGAGGCTGAGAACTAGAACCACCAGTCTTCTTCTTATTAGAAGGAAAAGACCTGGACTTCTGAAATGGAATCGGCCTCTTGTTGGGGTTCTTGGAAACCTCAACATCAACATCACTATCACACTCCTTCTCGACGGTCTCGAGATGAAGCGCAGAATCAACCAACTCCTCAAAAGAAAGCTTAAGTTGGAGCAACAAAGACTTCTTAAGATATTTCTTAAGACCAGAGACAAACTTCAAATTCTTCTCGTAAGAAGTGCTAATGAATTCAAGACCATACTTAGATAAAGCCTCGAATGATGCAACATACTCAGAAAAAGAAGATTTCCCTTGCTTCAACTCAAGGAAGCGACGGGTCAATAAAACTTTTTCAGATTCAGGAACGAACTTGAATTCAAATCGCTCCCGAAACTGAGTCCAAGAAAGAGTAGACTCATCAATCTCGGCTACAAGAAGATCATACCAATCAAGAGCACGTTCTTGTAACAAGCTAGAAGTTACAAGAACTCTATCATCGTTAGAAAGATCCATACGAGAGAAGATACGCTCGCACGTGCGAAACCAAGCTTGGACTTCAAGAACAGACTCGGAGCCCTTAAACGGCTTTCCTCCAAGATGAGCAAAATCACTGCACTGGCGTGCAAAGGCAGACTTGCAAGGTGGAGAAACTCGAGGAGGAACTGGAGGCTGAATGCTCCTAAACAATTCCCAAAACTGATCAGCAGACATATAAACGCCATCCGGATGTGAACCACTGGATCGTCCAGCATCCGAACGTCGTCCCCTGCCTCTTCCAGCCATACGCTTAAAGTTAGATAAGAACAAGATTATTCACAAGGTAGATAATTCATTACGGAATACTACGGAATAATATGCATTCCTAGACGTATTCCCCAAATTCTATCTAACCTTTGATGGAAAAAGGGATAGAGAGACATGATGATTCAAAGATTTGTATCACTTGTACACTTTGATGTACCGTAATATGTGCATCTATTCTGTGTTTATCATATTGTGTTCTGAACTCAGCTCTGATACCACACTGTGACGCCCCACCTCTATACCCACGCTAGCCAAGGACACTACAGGGTAATGCCGTCAACTAACACGGAGAATAAGGCTGGTTGGGAGCGGCCATCTATAACCTTGCTCTAACTATCTATTGAATACATCGACAATAAACATACCAAGCAGGTCGACATACCCAATGAATACTTAAAACAAAACCATAGGTGGTTGAAGGATCTATCAGAACAGAATATAACAACTCAAATGTAATATACATCACAGAACAGTAGATCATTATATACACATATACAGATACATAACAGAGTTTACAAAATAATACATGTCAAGCGGTATAGCAAACCACAATATATAGACGAGTCAAAAGAATACATATATCAGAGTTACAACAAAATAGGAATACACAAAAGCTTTAACAAAAAGGAAAAAGCTGAATAGTCCATGCGGAAGCAAAATAGGCTAAGTCCAAAAGCACCTAACCTGAAACATCTCGGTCTGACCCGAGTATAAAATACACGGGTCAGTCTAGCTAAATAAATCAGTTAGATAAAATTAACAACAATAAACCTGCAAGGCTACAAGGCATAACAAATATCTCTAAAGGAGATAACACAATCATCAAACAAAAGATGAATCATATGATAACAAGCCTCATATCATCGGCAACATATAGAAACAAAGGATAAGAATATCCCAAAGCAAGCCAAAAGGCAATAACAAATACCAATAAGGTATACAAGTTCCACAAGGTAAACGCTACTCATCATGCGGCTCAAAAAGACCAACACCGAAGGGCGATACCTAGGGAATATACATATGAATGAAACATCAGAAAATTGCTTGATCTCAGTACTGTACAAACAAGGATCCATGAGCCCGAAGAGTCCAAACCCAAATCACCCATGCGGCTCATAACGACCAACATCGGAAGCGATACTAAAGCCCAATATCACCCATGCGGCTCATAACGGCCAACATCGGAAGCGATACTAAAGGGCAACAAACCTGAAGGCACAAACCCGAAGGCAACATACCCGAAGGCAACATCCCGAAGGCAACAAACCGTAGTGGTGAAGGTCGGAGACCCAGTACTGGACACCACTAACTGGCGGAATGTGTCATAACTCTCAAAAAGGAATCCGAAAAGTGGTAACGCAAGTCCTATAACCACTCGTTCGCACTGAACGGTTTGCTATCCGTTAGTTAATTTCACACTCAAAGCAGTACAAATTTCACCTCATATCATCGGTAAACCAAACCCGAAGGTTAAAACGATCAATTGAATAGGTCGGGAATTAATCGGAAGGATAAACGCACAGATTCATGATCCGTGTTTTGCCCAACCATTTAATCACCCTTCCACTTCGCTCGAAGTGTGAAATTGTGCGTGTGTTTTAAATAGAATTTATAAATCGGATAAGGAAACTTTTAATACGATTTAGAGGGATTATTTATGAAAACCTGTGAATGAAGTCAAAAATAAGTTATCAAAGCCGAAGATGCAATGACAACCACCAAAAACCAACTTGAATCGATAAAATTTTGAAAACCAATCAAAATGAGCATAAATAGGCAAAACAGCAAAATAGGAGCAAGTCGGTCGACCGGACTACAGGGCTCGGTTGGCTAGCCAGATGCAGAAAATAAAAAAAAGCTCGAAGTAGTAGGTCGGTCGACCGACTACAGGGCTCGGTCGGCCGACCAGCAAATTTCTGCAGTTCCTGCTTTTTTTCATCGAAGTGCAAACACTTCCAAAACGCGACCGGTCGAGCAATGGGCCTGAGGAGCCTTAGCCAATAGATACCCCAGCTCCATTAGCTCTTCGATTCGCCACCAAAACATGCTCAAACATCAAAGTTAGGATCTTTAAAGAATTGAACCCAAACACTAAAAATTTGGATATTAACCAATTCAATCCAAACCAAAAGCAAGTGCATAAGAACAAGTGCTAGGAATTCATACCCAACATCAATGAAATCAAGAGAAGTAGAAGATGTGAGATAATAATCTCACCTTTAACCATAAACAAAGAAGAAGAAGCTCAATTTGCAAGGAGAAGACCAACAAATCGCCACTTCTACTCAACTAGCTTCAATCTAAGAATAAAACAAGTATTTTCCTAAGTTTAGGTTTAGGTATTTCGGAGATTGAAGAGAGAAGGAGATAGAGAAGATGAAGAGGAAGCTTACCAATGTCTTCTCTTTGATATTGGAGCAAGAATCAAGTTTGCAAAGAAGAAACTAGGGCTTGCAATTTCTATCTCACTAGCCAGTCCATACCCAAAATCATATCAAATCCCAGATAAGAAATAACGTGTAGATTCGCACGAAAAGAAAAGCCACATAAAACAATCTCAATATCATCACAAAGCATACTAAGGGTCGCAGATCCCCCAACAGGATTCGCAATCCTCAAAGAAGTAACCAAACAAGAAACATCCAAGGATAAATCATCAACGAGCTTCTTCGATACGAAGGAATGTGAAGCTCCCGTATCGAAAAGAACTCGAATACTATGATCATGAAATAAAATAGACCCTTCCAAAATTGATGGAGATATACCTTTGGGCTGAGAGGGACCTTCAAAAGCCTTGGAAGCATAAAGCTTGCTAGACTTGGCACCAGCCGGAACAGTAGGGCAAGCTGAAACATGATGACCTTCCTTCTTGCAATAGCGACAGAAGAGAGGCTTAGGACAAGCTCGAATAATATGGTCAGGAGAACCACAATTGAAACACTTCCGAATGAAAGGTGTTCCAACAGACTGAGGCTGAGAACTAGAACCATCAGTCTTCTTCTTCTTAGAAGGAAAAGACTTGGACTTCTGAAATGGAATCAGCCTCTTGTTGGGGTTCTTGGAAACCTCAACATCAACATCACTATCACACTCCTTCTCGACGGTCTCGTGATGAAACGTAGAATCAACCAACTCCTCAAAAGAAAGCTTAAGCTGGAGCAACAAAGACTTCTTAAGATATTTCTTAAGACCAGAGACAAACTTCAAATTCTTCTTATAAGAAGTGCTAATGAATTCAAGACCATACTTAGATAAAGCCTCGAATGATGCAACATACTCAGAAACAGAAGATTTCCCTTGCTTCAACTCAAGGAAGCGACGGGTCAATAATTTTTTTTTTCAGATTCAGGAACGAACTTGAGTTCAAATCGCTCCCAAAACTGAGTCCAAGAAAGAGTAGACTCATCAATCTCGGCTACAAGAAGCTCATACCAATCAAGAGCACGTTCTTGTAATAAGCTAGAAGTTACAAGAACTCTATCATCGTCAGAAAGATCCATACGAGAGAAGATACGCTCGCACGTGCGAAACCAAGCTTGGACTTCAAGAACAGACTCGGAGCCCTTAAACGGCTTTCCTCCAAGATGAGAAAAATCACTGCACTGGCGTGCAAAGGCAGACTTGCGAGGTGAAGAAAGTCGAGGAGGAACTGGAGGCTGAGTGTTCCTAAACAATTCCAAAAACTGATCGGCAGACATATAAACGCCATCCGTATGTGAACCACTGGATCGTCCAGCATCCGAACGTCGTCCCCTGCCTCTTCCAGCCATATGCTGAAAGTTAGATAAGAACAAGGTTATTCACATGGTAGATAATTCATTACGGAATACTACGGAATAATATGCATTCCTAGATGTATTCCCCAAATTCTATCTAACCTTTGATGGTAAAAGGGATAGAGAGACACGATGATTCAAAGATTTGTATCACTTGTGTACACTTTGATGTACCGTAATATATGCATCTATTCTGTGTTTATCATATTTTGTTCTGATCTCAGCTCTGATACCACGCTGTGACGCCCCACCTCTATACCCACGCTAGCTAAGGACACTACAGGGTAATGCCGTCAACTAACACGGAGAATAAGGCTGGTCGGGAGCGGCCATCTATAGCCTTGCTCTAACTATCTATTGAATACATCGACAATAAACATACCAAGCAGGTCGACATACCCAATGAATACTTAAAACAAAACCATAGGTGGTTGAAGGATCTATCAGAACAGAATATAACAACTCAAATGTAATATACATCACAGAACAGTAGATCATTATATACACATATACAGATACATAACAGAGTTTACAAAATAATATATGTCAAGCGGTATAGCAAACCACAATATACAGACGAGTTAAAAGAATACATATATCAGAGTTACAACAAAATAGGACTACACAAAAGCTCTAACAAAAAGGAACAAGCTGAATAGTCCATGCGGAAGCAAAATAGGCTAAGTCCAAAAGCACCTAACCTGAAACATCTCGGTCTGACCCGAGTATAAAATACACGGGTCAGTTTAGCTAAACAAATCAGTTAGATAAACTGAACAACTATAAACCTGCAAGGTTACAAGGCATAACAAATATCTCTAAAGGAGATAACACAATCATCTAACAAAAGATGAATCATATGATAACAAGCCTCATATCATCGGCAACATATAGAAACAAAGGATAAGAATATCCCAAAGCAAGCAAAAAGGCAATAACAAATACCAATAAGGTATACAAGTTCCATAAGGTAAACGCTACTCATTATGCGGCTCAAAAAGACCAACACAGAAGGGCGATACCTAGGGAATATACATATGAATGAAACATCAGAAAATTGCTCGAGCTCAGTACTATACAAACAAGGATCCATGAGCCCGAAGACTCTAAACCCAATATCACCCATGCGGCTCATAACGACCAACATCGGAAGCGATACTAAAGGGCAACCCAATATCACCCATGCGGCTCATAACGACCAACATCGGAAACGATACTAAAGGGCAACAAACCCGAAGGCACAAACCCGAAGGCAACATACCCGAAGGCAACATACCCGAAGGCAACATACCCGAATGCAACAAACCGTAGTGGTGAAGGTCGGAGACCTAGTACTGGACACCACTAACTGGCGGAATGTGTCATAACTCTCAAAAAGAAATCCGAAAAGTGGTAACGCGAGTCCCATAACCACTCATTCGCACTAAACGGTTTACTATCCGTTAGTTAATTTCACACTCAAAGCAGTACAAAGTTTACCTCATATCATCGGTAAACCAAACCCGAAGGTTAAAACGATCAATTGAATAGGTCGGGAATTAATCGGAAGGATAAACGCACAGATTCATGGTTCGTGTTTTGCCCAACCATTTAATCGCCCTTCCACTTCGCTCGAAGTGCGAAATTGTGCATGTGTTTTAAATAGAATTTATAAATCGGATAAGGAAACTTTTAATACGATTTAGAGGGATTATTTATGAAAACCCATGAATGAAGTCAAAAATAAGTTATCAAAGCCAAAGATGCAATGACAACCACCAAAAACCAATTTGAATCGATAAAATTTGGAAAAACCAATCAAAATGAGCATAAATAGGCAAAACAGCAAAATAGGAGCAGGTCGGTCGACCGGACTACAGGGCTCGGTCGGCTGGCCAGATGCGAAAAATAAAAAAAGCTCGGAGTAGCAGGTCGGTCGACCGGCTACAGGGCTCGGTCGGCCGAACTGCAAATTTCTGCAGTTCCTGCTTTTTTCATCGAAGTGCAAACACTTCCAAAACGCGACCGGTCGAGCAATGGGCCTAAGGAGCCTTAGCCAATAGATACCCCAGCTCCATTAGCTCTCCAATTCACCACCAAAACATGCTCAAACATCAAAGTTTGGATCTTTAAAGAATTGAACCCAAACACTAAAAATTTGGATATTAACCAATTCAATCCAAACCAAAAGCAAGTTCATAAGAACAAGTGCTAGGAATTCATACCCAACATCAATGAAATCAAGAGAGGTAGATGATGTGAGATAAAAATCTCACCTTTAACCAAAAACAAAGAAGAAGAAGCTCAATTTGCAAGGAGAAGACCAAAAAATCTCCACTTCTACTCAACTAGCTTCAATCTAAGAATAAAACAAGTATTTTCCTAAGTTTAGGTTTAGGAATTTCTGAGATTGAAGAGAGAAGGAGATAGAGAAGATGAAGAGGAAGCTTACCAATGTCTTCTCTTTGATATTGGAGCAAGAATCAAGTTTGGAAAGAAGAAACTAGGGCTTGAAATTTCTATTTCCCTTTCTCTTCCACCATTTTCAGTTTTGCATAAGTTAAAGAAATGAAATGAGGGTGAATGGAGTGGAGAGAGCTGAGTTAGGTTAATAAACTAACAAATGGATGAACCCAAAACTCAACTAGAAAAAGAGTCAAAATTCAACTTACTCCAAACATATCAAAGCTTATACTCAAAAAGATCGCAAACGACGTTTTGAACTCAATGGAAGTGGTTTTGAGTCTCAATTCGACCGTTTACAGAAAGTAACATTTCGGACCAAAAATCCGACTAACGACACTATATTTAAATAAAATATTTAAATATAAAATCGTTAAATATGCGGGTTGTTACAATAACCACTCATGTCAAGTTCAGATCAAACGGAAAGGCGGATAGTTAGAAAAAAGAAGAAGGTAGAAGACAAGAAAAAACTAAACAACACGGAATCTCACAGCAGAACGAATGATATATAATATATATAAACAATCTGTACAAAACTGTAATTTATATATACAGGCATCAATCAGAGTACACTAATCTATTTTAGCACAGACAGTTATAACAACACCTGTCCTCACAACAGCTGAATAATCACAACAATGTAAGAAAGAGAAATACAATCATCTATATAAATACGTATCTGAACTCCAGCTCCTCTCGCAAAACTCCAAATATCCATCTAAACTTGAAAATATGCCCGGTCTTACTCGAGCATTTAGGACAAACCATGCCTGGGTTAGTCTGGTAAAACTAGAGTGAGAACTTAAATCACAACCATCTTAATTCGTAAAGTCAACCAAATTTTTCAAAACAAAGGTATCTCGTAAGACCTTACTGCAAATAAACACGGACGAGTTTTTACCTTACGATAACCAAAAATGTTTTATATAAGAAAATCCAATGATATTATAATAATGTTTAGACGTCAAAGTAAAATATGCAAATAGCTAAAACGCTTTCACTTCACATTTCAACGTAGTTGGTATACAATCAAAATCGTACGGCTCGTATTGGAGAATGGGTTCCAACTAATGACTAGGCACTTGGGTACCACCTATCATAATAAACGTCTAGAAAATATACCGAGATCGAACCTATCGATCCCTGCCAACACAAGACTGGCCTACCCATTACTGGATAGTACCGAATATGTAGTCACCCCGGTTGCTTTCCAACCCTTTCAATCGTGATTTCAAGCACAATCAATCCATAAATATGTAGATGTAACTAAATACTTAACTTGTAAAAAGTTTAATAGCTATATTCAGTACCATCCATGAATTTAAAATTGCTTAAGAATTACATTCGTTTCTATCAAAGAACAAAACTTTGTTTCATAATAGTTTCCCATGATTGATAATAAACTCATTTCCAAAATTCCAAGTTTAAGTTAAGTAAGATTCCTTTTTAGAAGCATTTATATATTTATAAACTTTAATGTCTATCATATTTTAAAATCACTTGCAATTCTTTGTTAAACATTTCTTTATAACCAGGCCCATTGATTATCTATCTCAAATGCCTCTCTACTTATTAGACATCACTTCAACAATTTACTTCTTCCATTTTGCCTCTTAAAGATAACTAATAAAATTTAAAAGTAATTAATAACCTTAAAATAAGCTTATTAGAATTTATTCATCAACTGTTAAACAATAATTATTCTTATATAATATTAATTTTTGAACAAATTAGCTTTGAAATAAGAATAATTTAATACTGATTAATTCTTAAACAATAATTAACCTTTGAATCAAATCATTTTAAAATAACTATAATTAATAATTAAATTACACTTCTAAACAATTTAAATAATTAAATAACATTGGAAAACAATAATTAAATACCTTTAAATAACTTTTAAGAAGTATAAATTAATTTGCTCTAAATCATTATTAAATACTCAAAATAAATTATAATCATTCTTAGAACAACTTTGGTTCAAGAATCGATTTCCAAATTTGATAGAGGCTTATCAATTCTGATGATACTTAATCAAGTCACCATCAATTTCATAACAATCCAGAAAATCCGATCCAGGTATTCATTAAATCGATTCATCACATTGCCAACATAATCGACATGCTAATAATTAGGTGTCCATACTAATGTGATAACAGAATATTGTTTATTTCTGCTAATCAATGTTCATGAACATGCTTATTTAGTAATAACGACAGGATGGTGATTTATTCTACCAACAGGAAAACAATTCAAATACAGTTAGTGGAATGATGTTTATTTCCACTATCATATGTCTTATCATCTTGTTTACTTCAATTTAATCCATTAATATTTTTATGTGGCAATTTACGTCGATGAATAGAACATATAAATTCTAAATTACTTAATTTGATTATATCACGTATTTAAAACCTGTCTATTTTAAAATACCATAAATTATCGCTTAATCAATTTTGACAACTAACTTCATGGCATCAATGTACTCAATGATGCGAAACCATCGCAAAAAGAATAGCGATAATCGGGTTTCATATGGACGAGTTGTAGCATTTTAAAATTTTCTAGTTTTATATTTGTATAAATTAAACAAATTTTTTCCTACCTTCTGCTTATGGGCCGAAGCCCAAATCCGCTTACCAAAGGAAAAAAACCTTTCCCCATCTTTTCTTTCCCCCTTCTCCTCTTTCTCTTCCAATTTCCAAACTTCCAGTCGAACCAAGAATAAACCCAAACCACCCAAACTTCGATCGGATTATGCCTTCCCTATCCACAATCGCTTGCGATGTCGAGCCAAAACCCCAAAATCATGGCAATCTGTCTCTACGTTCGATCATCCTTTCCTACCTCTTCCATCCAAATTCAAGACCAGGCAATGTAGACCAAAAACATGCATGCACCAGTGCACACATGCACGTATATGAACTGCCAAGGCCACTATTCCACCCTCCAAACCTACTCGCATGCTCGCCCTCCCACACTCGACCGTCTTCAACCCAAGGTTTTGCCGCCGACCATCTTTGGCCAAGTTCGAACCATTTCCGAGCCCAGTTTTCAAACAACACCCCAAATTTGACCTCATCCCACCTCCTTGTATTTCACCTAACTCAGCCACCTTCGCCATTAGGTAGCTCATCACCTCTAACACCTCCAATAGAAAACCGCAATCCCCTCATCGTCTCCTTTCGCCTCAGTTTAGCCGTGTTCGTCACCCTCTTCCACACTTCCTTAAACACTAAAATCACCTCGCCTCTTCAAACCAAGACTTATTTCGAAAATTCACCATGGTGAAACCCTAGAACATGTCGCCATGCTTCTCCTTGGCCAAACCACACCACCTGTCGTCCACCACGTCGCCTCGATTTAATTTTTAAATAAATTTTGACCATCTCTCAGTTTCTCACGATATAAGCCACTAAAAACTACGATTTCTTCACTACAAATCATATTTTCATATGACAATCATGATCAAATACTTTAACCAATGTTTTAAGGATGTTGAAAATTGACGAGAACTGGGTTGCTTGCTGTGTTTCCACAATTTAACATAATAAAACGAACAAGCTACAAACTATTTTTAGTGTGTTCTATACCTAATAACAAATAATTTATTAATTTACGTCATCTACAAATTCGAATTGGAATGAGAGATAAAACTAAAGCGTATATAGGTTTTAACTCTGTTTAACATGACAGAATACTACTAAAATATTTCCAGGCATTCGAATTAAAGTTCTCACCTTGATCATGCTTTGATTTCTTTAAAGCTTCTAGTTGAATCCAAATTATAACTTGAACTCTTGAAAATTTTGCCTTGCTTTGGGATTTTAGGAGGAATAGAAATGTTTTTTTTATTGTGTTTGACCATGTACTTATTTACAGGGTTTATAAAACCTGAAATTTTCATCCACACACACACGCACATGTAGGTATGAATGTGATGATGCATATGTACAAATTATGAAGCTCAAAAAAGATTTTTAATCTTTACTGGTATGAAGTTTTTGCTGCTGATTTGATAGACACACACATATATATATCAGCCTACTAATTTTGACTTGCAAGTATGATATCTTTTTTCTTCTTCTTGTATTTTGACTAGTGACCAGGCAAGTATATGTTTTGTAACTTGCAATGCTTTTGACCAGTAAATTCTTATGTCAACTTACTCCTCATATACTTTATATATATACATATATATATATATATATATATATATATATATATATATATATAATGAGAGAGAGAGACACACACACATGCTTCTTTTCACTTAACATTTCCAAATGGACATGCTTTTTATACAAGGCATAACTTCAAGAAATGAAAGTTGCTATCCTATTTTAATTTTATAAAATTAACACTCTTGTTTAAAACATATTTTTTCTAAAAGATTTTCTTTCCAAATGGTTAAATGTTTGTATTTGAAATTTTTCTCATTTCGATCATATATTGTTTTCGTATATTTTTTTTTATTTAGTTCACAAATAACATATATTTCTTTTGCACTTACATGTATATAACCAAAATGAATGTTTTTTATGAACAACATAAGTAAAATTCAAGTTTATAATATCAAATTCCCATTTATAACAAAAGCTAGGAATTTGCAGACTCCAGTTTTGATTTGAACAAATTTTTTATTATTAACTTGAATTTAATTCACATATAAATTTGTTGTTGTGAATATATATATATATATAAGAAATTCCAATTTAGATCAATTTTCTATTTTATAAATAAAACTTGGAAAAATTCAAAAATCTTCTCTTGATTTAAAACTATTTATTATTACAAATTACCATTTAATAAGAATTTTGTTGATTAAAAGACCATATTACTGAATATTAAAAATAAATATCCATAAATCAAGACGATAAAAATCTCGGGTCATTACATTCCTCCTCCTTAAAAATTTTTGTCCCCGAAATTGTCGTAACTAGTCTAGTAAACATACTAACAGAAGTTTTAGAATTTATTAACGAATTAATAACCAACCATATCACAAAAGTTCAGTCATATATATATATATATATATATATCCAAACTGCCAGTCATACATGAGTATCAGTGAAGATACTACAACAACTATAGTCACAATATACATATACCAATATTAAGAGATATCCATAACTCCTAACCAGTTATACTCACATCAACCACATATATATTCATAAAAAGAATCTACCAAGATACTTCATCAAACTACGATCTAGTCATGCAAACATACATGACGTCTAGGGACTACTAACATGTCAAAATAGGGTGTACATATCTAAGAGAACTACTCAAAAGCCAACTAACTTCTCAAGAATGGGCTCTTCCCATCGGAGTCCTTTATCTCAGGTTTCTTTATTTCCTTAGTCCCAGCATCACTGTTGGAAATCCATATAATTTCTGGGCTTGTTTTCCTAGGTATCAACATCTCTGCACTATGCCATAAGTCATTTCTAAGAAGGATATCCAAATCTATACACAGTTCGATAGCATCATTGTCCTCCGATGCGGGCTCCACTTCTACCTCAATTTCCTCTTCTTCCTCAAATTCCACCTCATTTTCTGCCACTGATTCTTCCTCCTCCTCTGCCTTGAACTCCTCCTCTTCAGCAACCTCAAACCCTGCCTCATATAATGATGGTTGCTCGATAGGCCCAATTATCTCTCTAGCCACGTTTTTGTTGAAATACTACCTAATCCTTATCCATCTTCCTCTAACAACAATCTGAGTCCTCTAAAATAAATTAACAAAACTTAGTGAGATTCTAAGGTTTACAGGAGTTCATATGTGCTAAATAATATATGTACTTTAAATAAATCCTCTTTTCAATTACTACCATTCTAAATAAATCACTTTAAGTAATACCAAAATCATTTTCCTTGAGAAAAATTTGTTTGAAACAATTTCCCAAAATCACTAGAGTTCTGAATTCTCAAATATATCCCTTTTTCTAAATAAAATTATCATAAAATTAGCTTTATATGTATAAAATCTTCCTAAAATATTTATTTGAAAATATTTCAAAATTTATTTAGTAAACATACTTTACTCAAAAATCAATTTTCCAAAGCTTCTATCTACCAAACTCAGGTTTCTAAAGGAAGATTCAAATCAAATGGACAGGCAATGGAAGATATTCAGAACTAGATGGTTATGACCAATTAAATCCTATATGATAATGATAGAATAATATCACCACTTATCAAACAACACCTCAAATTGCTCTATATTTTGAAAATCATTTCCTTTTATATAAAATACATCCTGGGTAAAATCATTTTATTTACCCATGTAAAATAATATTGTGTCGGTTGGCCTGGTTTAAGTGTTTAGAGATCCCTATCAATCTACTCATATTGACCAAAATCCATATGCCACTCAACCTATCAATTTACACAATATAAAACATTTTACATCACCAACAAGTACGCACTCTCATATATATACACTCAAACTCATTCTACGGTATCGCTTACCCTATCTTTAATGAGTAAGCCCACCAAAGCCTTGGTATTTTCTCAGCCTAAGCTCTGATACCACGATGTAATGGCCCATTATTTCATACAGTTTAAACTGACCATAACCACACATGTCCAGCCCAGATTGAACGGAAAGGCGGATAGTTAGCTAAAAAGGATAGAAGACAAGAAGAAATTAAACAACACAGAATCTCACAAAAGAATGAATAATATATAATATATAAACAATCTTTACACAAAACAAAACTATAATTTTTATATCAAAACATCAATCACAATACACTAATCTTTCTCAGCCCGGACAGTTGTAACAACACCTGTCCTCACAACTGCTGAATAATCCTAGCAATGTAAGCAACAAAAATATAATCATCTACGTGAATACGTCTTTGAACTCCAGCTCCTCTCTTGAAACTCCAAATATCCATATAAACCTTAAAATATGCTCGGTCAGACCTGAGCATTTAGGGAAAACCACGCCTGAGTCAGTCTGGTAAAACCAGTGTGAGAACTTAAATCAGAATCAATTGGATTCTTAAAGTTAACCAAATTTTTTCAAAACAAAGGTATCTCGTAGACCTTATCGTGAAATAAACACGGACGTGTTTTTAACTTACGATCACCAAAAACCTTTTATATCAGAAAATCCATTTATATTATAATAATGTCTAGACGTCAAAGTAAAATATGTAAATAGCTGAAATGCTTGCATCTCACATTTCAACATAGTTAGTATACAATCAAACAGTACGACTCGTATTGGAGAATGTATTCCAACTAATGAATAGGCATTGGGATACTACCTATCATAGTACACGTCTAGAAAATGTACCGAGATCGAATCTATCGATCCCTGCCAACACAAGACCGGCCTACCCTTAGTGGATAGTACCGAATATGTAATCACCCTGGTTGCTTTGCAACCGTTTCAATCGCAATTTCATGCACAATTAATCCATAAATATGTAATGTATCTAGAAGGGAGATAAAGTACCCTAATGGGAGCGACCCACTTATCCTTTCTGCATCTCCCCTGCCATTCAGTCATTCCTGGTTGATGAGGCTAGAGACTTCGATTTACCTTTCAAGAAAATCGTACTTAGAATGCCCATTGTCCTTCAATGACAATGCGTCGATAGCATTCATCCATACCAGTTGTTCTAGGTCTAAACAAACCGACTCTCCAATTCGATGCGCTTCACAAAATCTTCACTTCGAAACACATTCGTTGGATCGAAGTGGTTTTCGAATAACATATCTGATCCCGGTATCTTCGGAACAAAGTTCGATATTTTCGTTAAACTCAACCTCGGTTCTTTAGGAAATAAACAGACGAAAATAAGATCGGATGTCACCCCCTAACCGTTGGTGTACATATTTCTTTATCATCATCCTAGATGTTTTACAAGTTTATATGTACAGTATAGCACCTTCAATGGTAACCTTACCATATAATTCTCGCATTTCCTTTAGATATTTCTAAAGTTATGTTTTGGTCCAGGTTTGATAATCCGTCATACAAATAAACATACTTCACAACACAATATTTTCCACTGGAAATCACTAAGCCTCAATTATTTAGATTTGAAATCACTTTACAAACTTAATTCATCAAAATGAATAAAATTGCCCAATGTTCTTTTCAAAATACTTAACTTGTAAAACAAGTTTAATAGCTATATCAATACCATCCATGAATTTAAAATTGCTTAAGAATTACATTCGTTTCTATCGAAGAACAACTCTTTGTTTCATAATAACTTCCCATGACTGATCATAAACTCATTTCTAAAAATCCAAGTTTACCTTAAGTAGGATTTCCTTTCAGAAGCATTTATATGATTTATAAACTTCTATTTCTATCGTATTTCAAAGTCACTTGAAGTTCTTTGTTAACCATTTCTTTATAATCAAACCTATTGATTATCTATCTCAAATGCATCTCCACTTATTAGACATCATTTGAACAATTTACTTCTTCTATTTAGCCTCTTAAAGATAATTAATAAAATTTAAAAATAATTAATAACCTTAAAATAAGCTTATTAGAATTTATTCATCAACTGTTAAACAGTAATTATTCTTAAAAACAATATTAATTTTTGAACAAATTACCTTTGAAATAATAATATTTAATGCTGATTAATTCTTAAATAATAATTAACCTTTAAACCAAATCATTTTAAAATAACTTTAATTAATAATTAAATTATACATTTAAACAATTTAAATAATTAAATAACTTTGGAAAACGATAATTAAATACCGTTAAATAACTTTTAAGAATTATAAAGTCATTAACTTTAAATCATTATCAAGTACTCAAATAAATAATAATCATTCTTATAACAGCTTTGGTTCAAGAATCGATTTCCAAATTTGAAAGAGGCTTATCAATTATAATGGTACTTAATCAAGTCACCATCAATTTCATAACAATTCAGAATAACAGATTTAGACATTCCTAAAATCAATTCATCACATTGCCAATATAATCAATAGGATAATAATTAGGTGTCCATACAAATGTGATAACAGAACAGGGTTTATTTTGCTAATTAATGTCTAAGAACATGCTTATTTAGTAATAGCGGCAGGACAATGATTTATTCTGCCAACAGGGAATCAATTCAAATACAGTTAGCAGAAGGATGTTTATTTCTACTGTTAGATGTCTTATCCTCTTATTTACTTCTATATAATTCATTAATATTTTTTCTGGCAATCTACGCCGATGAATAGAACATATCTAAATGACTTAATTTGATTAAATCACGTACTTAAAACCTATCCATTTTAAAATACCATAAATTATCGCTTAGTCAAATCTGACAACAAACTTCATGGCATCAAAGTGCTCGATGATACTAACCCACTGCAAGAAGAATCACGATAATCGGATTTGGTATAGATGAGTTATAGCATTTCAAAATTTTCTAGTTTTATATTTATATAAATTAAACAATTTTTTTTCCTATCTCCTACTTATGGGTCGAAGCCCAAATCCAATTACCACTTACCAAAGAAAAAAACCCGTTTCCCTTTTTTCTTTCCCCCTTCTCTTGCTCTTCCAATTTCCAAACTTCCAGCCGAACCAAGAAAAAACTCAAACCACCCAAACTTTGATCGGCCAATGCGTTCTCTATCCACAATCGCTTGCGACTTCGAGCCAAAACCCCAAAATCATGACAATCTATCTCCAAGTTCGTTCATCCTTTCCCATCTCTTCCATCCAAATTCAAGTCCAGGCAATGGAGACCAAAAACGTGCATGCATCAGTGCACACGTGCACGTATACGAACTGCCAGGGCCACCATTCCACCCACCGAACCCACTCGCATGCTCGCCCTCCCGCACTCGACCGTCTCCGACCTAAGGTTTCGCTGCCGACCATCTCTGGCCAAGTTCTAACTGTTACCAAGCCCAGATTTCAACTAATACCACAAATTTGACCTCGTTCCTCCTCTTCATACTTCACCTAACTCAGCCACCTTCGCCATTAGGTAGCTCAACACCTCCACCACCTCCAATCAAAAATCACAGCCCCCTCATCGTCGCCTTTCACGTAGTTTAGCCACATTCTCACCTTTTTCCACACTTCCGTAAACCCTAAAACCACCTCGCCTCCTCAAACAAAGACTTATTTTGAAAATTCGCCACGGTGAAACCCTAGACCATGTCATCACGCTTCTCCTTCGCCAAACCGCACCACCTATCGTCCACCACGTCGTCAGAATTTAATTTTAAATAAATTTTGATCATCTCTCGATTTCTCACGATATAACCAACTTAAAACTACGATTTCTTTGCTAAAAATCATATTTTCATATGACAATCATGATCAAATACATGAATCAATGTTTCAAGGATGTTGAAAATTAACGAAACCTAGGTTGCTTACTGTATTTTCACAATTTCACACAATATATAAAACGAACAAGCTACAAACTATTTTTAATGTGTTCTAAACCAAATAACAAATAATTCATTAGTTTACATCATCTACAAATTTGAATTGGAATGAGAGATATTAATTTTTAGAACTAAAGTGTATATAGGTTTTAACTCTGATTAACATGATAGAGGGCTATTAAATCATTTCCAGGCATTCAAATTTGTAGTTCTCACCTTAATCATGCTTTGATTTCTTCAAAGCTTCTAATTGAATCCAAACTATAACTTGAAATCTGGAAAATCTTGCCTTGCTTTGGGATTTTAGGAGGAACAGAAATGTTTTTTTGTGTCTGACAGTGTTCTTGTTTACAGGGTTTATAAAACCTGAAAGTTTCATCCACACACATATATATAGCTATGAATGTAATGATGCATATGTACAAATTTTGAAACTAGAAATATATTTTTAATATTTACCGATATGAAGTTTTTGCTGCTGAGTTGATATATATCAGCATACTAATTTTGACCTGCAAGTATGATATCTTTTTTTTTTCTTCTTTCATTTTGACTAGTGACCAGGTAAGCATATGTTTTGTTTTTCTTTTGTAACTTGTAATGCTTTTGACCAGTAAGTTCTAATGTCAACTTACTCCTCATTTATTGTTATATATATATATATATATATATATATATATATATATATATATATATATATATATATATATATATATATATGCTTCTTTTCACTTAACATTTCCAAATGGACATGCATTTTATATAAGGCATAGCATTTTATAGGTTTATGCATAACTTCAAAGAAATGAAAGTTGCTATCCTATTTTAATTGTATAAAAATAACACTCATGTTTAAAACATATTTTTTCCAAAAGATTTTCTTTCCAAAATGGTTAAATGTTTGTATTTGAAAATTTTATCATTTCAATCATATATAGATTTCATATATATATATATATATATATATATATATATATATATATATATTATTTTTTATTTAGTTCACAAATAACATGTATTTCTTATGAACTTACATGTATAATAACCGAAATGAATGATTTTTATAAACAACATAAGTAAAATTAAAGTTTATAATATCAAATTCCTATTTATAACAAAAGCTTAGAATTTGTAGACTCCGGTTTTGATTTAATTAATTTTTTTATTATGAATTTGAATTTAATTCACATATAAATTTGTTGTTGTGAATATATATAAGAAATTCCAATTTAGATCAATTTTCTATTTTATAAATAAAACTTGGAAAAATTCAAAAATCTTATCTTGATTTAAAACTATTTATTACTACAAATTGCTATTTAGTATGAATTTTATTGAATAAAGGACTATATTATTGAATATTAAAATTAAATATCCATAAATCAAGACGATAAAAATCCTGGGTCGTTACACCGCAGCAGAAGAAATGGACGAATTTAAAAAAATAAATCATTTTGGACCTTTATTGGGCCTACGAAGTCCGATTCATTTAAAAAAATTCTGAATTTCTTTTGAATAAAATTATTATTTTATTTAAATTTATAATATAATTTTATATTATGTAACTAATATTATGTTATATATACACGTGTATCATATACATATACATGTGTATGTGCATATGTAACATAACAATCCGTGTAATGCCCTTATATAAGTATTAAGATGTATACCACAACGGATATGTTTGCCATCTAGTATATAAATATATCATGCAAATGCATGCTTAAGTGTTCAAATTCATCTACGTAAAGTATTGCAACTATATATATATATATATATATACCTATATTATTTTGAATAATTTTAAATATATACAAAGGGGATCTATAAAATATGAAGTTACACGTATATATATGAATGTAAATAGAGGCATAACCATTTTAAATAAAAGATTAAAAATCCTTTTTTATTATAAAATTCGAATATAAATTTTAATTAATTTTTTTATATATGTATAGACTTACAAACAATTTTCTAA
The DNA here is from genome assembly GCA_030765085.1 of Allium cepa. NCBI lineage: Eukaryota > Viridiplantae > Streptophyta > Magnoliopsida > Asparagales > Amaryllidaceae > Allium > Allium cepa. The sequence continues at coordinate 306,908,667 of CM060944.1, read as the reverse complement.
CATATCATATTTATATATATGTGTGTGTGTGTTAATATATAAATGATATATACAATATATATACACTTCTATCAATGCTCATGGCAAAATCAATTTATTAATGTTTATTAGAATCGAATAGTGTCCGAAATTTAGAAAATAAAAATAGAAATTATTTTCGAACAAAAATTTTTATATTAATATTTTCATAAAATTCTATACAATATTTTAACATGTAACGACCCGTAAATTTAATTGGCTTTAATAATGTAATTAACTGCAATTTTGTGAAATTTTCAATAATAAAAATTTGGAAATGAAAATTTAATATTTGGAACATGTTTAATTAAACTTAGAAAATGGTAAATTTTCATCACATAATATGGAATTTTATTTCATTGTGTAATTTTATTTAAATTCAACTCAGTTAAAAATTAATGATAATAAAATGTTTTCCAAACCTGAATATTTTTACACAATAAATTTGTAAATCATCTTCTGAGAGACATGTCATATTTCGTTTCTTCAAATTTGGACTGCTATTGCTCCGTTTATCTTATTTCTAGCAAATTATTGGCATTTTTCAGTACTGATTATCGACTTTTGATAGGATGTTTGTACCAATAATATCTGTATATCATTTTGATCATCTTATCGTGTTGATCTCTATAGTATATTCAATTCTGTGTTTTGAAGTTCGGTATGAGACGAAATCTGTAAAACGACGGACAGTGTCGGTACGAGTTTCGTGCTTTTTGGTTCTTGTGACTTTTCAATATCCACCGTATAATCAGATAGTCACCAGCCTTTTATTGTTCCAACGTCATCATTTTATACTAGTTTTGTCCATTCATTTTCTGGTCGCTCGTGTTGTTTGCTCTTCCCTGGCTTTGGTATCAGTGATACATAAATAAGCGTATTAATAAATATTTTGGCTCTGTCACTTTATATTTTTCTGAAACCTCATTTCACTCTCCTCCCGCCACCGTTCCCTTCCCCTCCCTCATTTTCTCATCGCCGACCACAATAACCACCACGCGCAACCGATCTTCCTGAAGCCAGGCCGAACATCTTGCCTCCCATCATCATGCTCAACGGCACCCGCCTCCGCTGCATGTAGCCGCACAGCAGCAACTCCTCCCTTAGCCTCCTTCATTTATGGTATATGTATCATCCTAATATATTCTGTATGTATAAAATTAAGCCTAAGATAATGTTTGTATATATATATATATATTTAGTTTTTTCTTATGTTGTTATATATATAGGTTCTGTTGTATGCATATATATACATAGTGTTATGGCTTTAAGAGTTGTTTGGCGGCATAGTTAATACAGTATATACATTAGTTATAATCGAAATTTATTGATATAAGTTCGTAACAGTATAGTATAGGCACATATGTCTTTAGATATATAAAGTTTGTATATAGGTATATATATGTTACAACGTTTGATTAGATGAGTTTACAGTGTATATATAGTTTTCCGAGACTTTGTTATCTTTGAGAGAGAGAAAAAAAGATATAATAATAATAGCATATATATGATATAGTACATCAGTTTCAAGGGCTGGTTCCTTGTGGATGCGCATATATATATATATATATATATATATATATATATATATACATATAGATATATTTCGTGTAGAATCTATATACTAAATTTTAAAGTTTAAACGTGAAATTTATTGATGTCGGACTTTAAAGTGTACGTATAAATGTATACATATATAGTTTTCCTAGGTATAAGAGCTATTTGTAGTTTACACTGATGATTTATGTGAGTTTACATAGCAGTACGTGTTTGTTTATGTATTAAATTAGAGTCTGTTTATATAGTGTATTAGTGCATATACATAGTAGTACATACATGTTTGTTATAATAGATTTGAAGCATAATTATATTTATGTTTAAGTTTTATATATGTGGTTGTTTAAATTTCTGTAATAATATATATACACACACACACACATATATATATATAGTGTGGTTATGTAGATATTTAATATGTGTCAATATATATATATATATATTGTTTGTACGCCGTATATATTTGTGTGTACCAGTTCTATATAATCTATATGATGAAATTTAAGATTTTCTGAGATAAAGGTTTATACGCATGGGATTGTAAAGTTGTAATAGTATTAAATATTTATCTGTGTTACAGTTTATATCTTTAGTATAATAAATTATAATAGCCGTGTATAAAAGTTTGTATATATATGTATATGGATTTTATTTTAATATGTAGGATTTATTATAAAAGGCGATAGTTTATATTTATTGAAATAAAGCGAATTTTTTTTAAATACAATATATATAATATTATAATAGTGTATATATATTCGGTTTATATCAAAACCGATTATCTTGTTCTCATCGATTCTTATCTATCAGCTTTGTCGTCAATTTGTGCCAATCTAGCTTTACATTGTGATTTGTGCTTGCATTTCGTAACTCAACTTCATTTTCTATCCTCTCTAGCCTCGAAAGGTGAGCAATCACTCACGATTAACGTTCTTATATTTATTAAATTTGATTTCAAATGAAATGACAATTGAAATATGCTCTTGTTAGTTATTTACATTGCTATATATATGCTGTTATCTATATCAGTTCACCTGTAACATCTGACACAATTATCTGCTATTTATACTGATGATATATGCTTATTATATTATTATCATATCGGGTATCACTCTGTAAGTTCCCGGTTAGTATAGGATTCACTATGGGTTGAAATGATACATACCCAAACGATCCATAGAATAGGAGAAAATCGTTATGGGTTGAAACGATAAACCCAAGTGATTTTCATTTGAATTAAAATTGGGATTGCGGGTTGAAATGATATATACCCGTATATATTTGAATTATGAATTGTAATGATAAATATCCATATCACTTGACCATAGGATAGAAAATTATATACAGACACTGCTGGTTTATATTTAAATATTTTGAAAATGGTTTCTATGGTTTTTGAAAACTAGTATATGGTTTAATAAATATTGAATTTTGATATTATATAAATATTATTTTATATACAGTTAAATTCTTAAATTCAAGCTATGTATAAATTTGTTTAATATAAAATAAGTTTAATAACAAAGTTTTGATTTTTATTAAAATATAATATGGTTTAGTATATATTTAAATTATATTGTATTTATATAGTCTATAATGATTTAATAAATTAATGTTGAGAAGATAAATTTGAAATTGGTTTGAAAATAAATTTATTTAAGAATTATTCTCAAATATGTTTGATTTGAAATTTACTAAATTTAAGATTTTAAAGGTTATGATTTTATAATTTGATATTGTTTAAGGTGAGTTAAATGAATACATCATGTTTAAATAAATTGAAGTAATATTAAGTTATTTGAAGTTTAAAAGTTTTATTTAAATGATATTGGATTTATTAAATAAATATTTCAAAACTAAATAATAGTAAATTGAATTTGATATGTATGGAATTATCAAAAATATAGTTTTGAAATTATGGAATAGTTAAAGCTTTGAAAGATGGAAATTGAATGGCTTATTTGAGGTTCAAATCTGTATTTGAAATTGATATAAATTGAAATGGATTATTGAAAACTGAATTGAGTTGAAATTTATGAATTGAGATTTGATTTAAATTGAAATTTTGTATTCGAGTTGATTTGAATCAATTTGTGATGTTTGAGGAAATTATTTTTATTTATAAAGTAATTTAAATTTGGACTATTTTATATTTTACTTTATAAATTATTTTAATATAAACTATTTATTTTATATACTATTTTAATATCTAAACCGGTTAAGTGGGAAGTATTATGATTTCTAAGTCTTGATCTCTATGGTGTTATGGTTTCAAAATGTTATGTTTTTCTAAAGTATTATAATTTCAAGTATTTGGTTTCGGAAGTGTTATAACTTCGAAAATGCTATGATTTTTGGAAATGGATATATTTGAAATGGAAATGATATCTTATTTGGTTTTGAAATGGAAATAATGTCGTATTGATATGGTTTTTGAAATGGCAATGATATTCTGGTTTTGAAGTATATACTATTTTGAAATGACCACGGTGGTATAATATCGTTTGGTTGTTAAAGAAACCAGGATCGAAAGTTGTCATACTCTCTGCCAACTCTGAAAACCACTTTAACAACCATGTATGCGGTGGAGATTCCTGAATGAAGTAGGATGGTGACGACGTTCTATTGAGGTATATAAGTGGACCCGACTCCTGTGAGTTGGCATAAGGTGGCTAAAACAGGAGCGACTCCGAGCCAATGAGGTAGCGCCTCTTATCGAACACACTTCTTTGATACCATTCTATTACTTTGTAATTGATTGGGTGCACCTTTGATTTTGGGAGTGTGGCTCGAGGTGGGCGGTAGCTGCGGCTATGCGTTACTCCAGTCTGGATGCGTAATTGGTATATCTACCCTGGCATCGCCTAGTTGTGCCGTGTCACCTACGCTGGCGTGCTTTACTACGATTTTATTTTGTACCATACCTACGGAGTGCCCTCTAACGACGCCCAGTATGGGGAGATTTTGGTACTGTATGGACTATGGGAATATATGAAATGTACTAAGGTGGAAAATGTAAAGCCTTAATGCTATTTTTAAAAATATATTATACTTTACTTTAGACATTATTATAATAGCGTATATTGCTACATAGTGATAGTTTAACGGATCCTTAGAGGATGGTTATCTCAAACATCCTTCGAGTTACTTGTATTTCAATTGTTATTTCACTTGAGTTGGATTTATTGATATAAGAATGTTAATCCTAAGTCGAGTGTTTTTTGTTTTGCTTTACGCTCTGGTCAGACTAAGTGATACAGCTTATGAGACTCAACTTTGGAGTTGGAGCTTCGCTTGGAGATCCAGCTATTTATCCAGCTTTCAGATATTCAGTTGATTCTAGTGATGTATTCTGATCTTATATTTGACTATTGTACTCGAGATTTCTGTTGTATCTTATTTGACTCTGTTATATATATAGTAGCTTCATGAACTATTATTCTCTTGTTTCCACTGCATTATTGTTATATTACTCTGTGCCTGTGATTCTGTGATTATTTTATTTACTGTATATGCTGAGTTTTGCCAAATATATATTAAAAACTTGATATTTTGAGCAATTCAATTCCGGCATGTTTGGATGCGAATGGTTGAAAATATCAGGACGTTACATAACATTTAAATACACACACACACATATATATATGTATGTGTGTATATATATCTGTGTGTTTGTGTGTTATTATTTAAAATCAATTTTAAACTTAATTATTAATTTCCATACATATATATACGAATATATTTAATTTATAAAAAAAATTTGCTGAAAACTTATTAGGTATAGAATTATTTTTGTTTAACATATATTTATTGATGTTTTGGATTTATTAAATTTGTTTAATTTAATCAATACACACACACACATATATATACATACACACACACGTACACACGCGCACACACACACACACATATGTATGTGTGTATGTATACATATATGTGTATATGTATATGTGTGTATATGTATGCATGTATGCATATGTATGTATGTGTATATATATGTATGTATATTGCTGGAACTGGGCTAGCCAATGGTGAAAGTTATGAATGAATTTAAAAAAATTAACCCTACTGGATTTTTATTGGACCTATGAAGTCTAATTTATTTATAACATTTCAAAATTTAATTTAAATAAAATATTTATTTCATTTAAAATTATAATTAATGGATTGAATTTAATTTAATTTATTTTAAATTAAGTATAATTGTACTCATATGTATCATTTACATATATGTATGTATGTTCATGTGTAACATAATAATTTGTGCATGATGAAATATTAATTATATTACTTTTATTTTGATTTAAATAATACTAAAAATAGTAAATATTTACTAAATATTATTTTTCTGTTATCTAAAATAATATTAACGTAAATTTTCATTCATAAAATAAAAGACCTATTTTAACATGATATGATGACACAATGAATTATGTAACATGACTTACTAACATCAATATAATTAATTAATAAATTTGTATAAATTAAAATAAATTATTTCGACTGTGTATACAATAGATCTAAATAAAAATTATTATTTTTGTTATACATACATACAGACAACTGGTAGAAACTGTTATTTTGAAGTTTTGATAGTGAGAAGTACATAAGAACGTGTTATGTATATTATCAACATTTATAGGAAATGATATCAACTATACAAGAGATCTACATGATGATGACAAAGACGCTGGTAACAAAAGATTATAATATCTGTCATAGAGTCTTTAGTCTACATTATATACATGTTAAAATCTCTTCAAAGTGATTTACACACATATACACATAATATATTTATTTTTAAAATGTTGAAAAAATATAGCACATATCAATCGACTGTTAAGTGCAATTCAGGTGACTGATATACAGTTGTATAATATTTTTAAACATGGTTCTGTCAACTAACTTGGCATACTTAGTCGACTGAATCCAAGGGTCTTTGCACTTTTTTCTTGCAGGATAAAAGTCCCTGTAATTCTGTCAACTAAATCCCATAGTTCAATCGACTGAATAATTATCATTTTAAAACTATTATCTAAATAATTATGATAATTATTAAATAATTTAATCTCAATTTAAAATCATTAATTAATTTTAAATGCAATGACATTACTGATGATGTCATAAATATATTTAATTTCCCAAAAAATAAGATAATTAATTTTATTTCATATTCTCGTTCAATTATAAAAATAAGTATATGTATCCAGTCTTATTCATGACTTTGGATAATTATAGAGCCTTTTATTGATAAAATGATTTTTTTGCTATTTTGTCGATTTAAACCCTGAGGAAGATTTTTTTTCGTAAATATCTATTCAAAATACTATTTATTGTTCCAATCATCATATTTTATTTAAAAAAAATATTATATTGAATATTTTAAAAATAACTCAAACTTATCAAAGTGATAACTTTGCCGGTCGTTGCACTTATGTTATTTTAAATATTTTCAAACAACATAACATATATCACATATATAATACATGTATATATTTATTGACTAATCAGTTCAATTAATTAATATATATTTTTAATATTATTAATGAATTTAAAATTTAAAATTAATTTTTAAACATTTTGAAAATTTTTATTATATTATAACTTTTATAACATATATATATATATATACATACAAATACCTTATTTTAAATTTAACTTTTAAATTTATAATCTTATGCTTTAAATTTTCAAAAAATTTAGAAAATTAGTCCAAAACCTTATTCATATCGGGCCTTTTCTATTACGGACAGCCTTTGGGCTCACACATCTATTTCGGCCAGGCCGGTAGCCAGGCAGGGCATAGTAATTTATTATCCAAACTTAATCCCTCAACACTACCTTTCTAGACACCTTACTATCTGGATCACGAGTTTTATTAGTTACCTCTAAAATGACTAATTTAAATTGCATGTGCTATTGGGCTACGATACTATTGTGGAGCTAGGCCAAACCATAGCGGAAGAAATGAGCCAATTTAAAAAAACCTTGTTCTGGATCTTTACTGGGCCTATAAAGTCTAATTCATTTAGAACATTTCTAAATTTCTTTTAAATAAAATAATTAATTTATTTAAATTTATAATATAGTTTTATATTATACGATTAATATAGTGTTATACATATACGTGTATCATATACACATATATGTATGCACGTGTAATATCGCAACCCATATAAGGTTTGATATCCCCGTGTATAAGTATTGGGATTTGCACCAAAACGGACATGTTAACCCCTTTAGTATATAAATATATCATCCAAATGTATTAATATGTGTTTCAATTCATATATGCGAAGTATTACAGACACACACATACACACACACATATATACATTTTTTTTAATTTTGAATAATTTTATATATGTACAAAGATATTTATAAGATATGAAAATCACATGTATATATATAAATGTAAATAAATGCATAATTATTTTAAATAAAAGATTAAAAATCCTTATTTATTTTATTATAAAATCTGAATATAAAATTTAATATTTTTAAGACATGTATATAATACACACACACACACATAAACGTACATACTTACAAATAATTTTCTAATAAATATACGTATATATATGTGTGTGTGTATGTTAATATATAACGATAATTACATAAATAAATGTAATGTATATACACACTCCAAACAATGCTTGCGACAATGAGATTTCTTTTTTTATTGATATTTAAAATTAAATTTTGGTTAAAATTAATAAATTTAACATAAAAATTATTTTCAAATAAAAATTATTTTCAAATAAAAATTTGTATATAAATATTTTTAAAAAATTCTGTACAATATTTTATCATTTAAATATATATATGTGTGTGTGTGTGCGCGTGCGTGCGTGCATGCTGTGTGCGTTTTATCATTTAAAATCAATTTTAAACTTAAGTATTAATTTCCACATATATATACATATCATAAAAAATGTTTTTTGCCGAGAGCTTATTAGGTATATAATTAATTTTATAAAATTTAAAACACATTCGATAAGATATATTTATTAATGCTTTGGATTTATGAAGTTTATTTGATTTATATATATATATATATATATATATATATATATGCACCAGAATTGGTCACTAACACCCTTAAGAGAGATTGTGTAGAGAGATTAATGAAGAAAGTAAATTTAAACAGAGAATAATATGCAGATTTAAATGTAGAAAATATGAACACCAAATTTATAGTGGTTCGGCGTAATTGCCTACGTCCACTTTGAGTTTAATCTTTATTGCTTTCTCGATAATCGATTATAGATACAATCCGTATACCAATTATAGTGCTTCGGAAACAAGGACGACTAGTTGCTCCCGATATAGATGAATTGAGGGATGAAGTTCTGAAGGAAAGTCATCACTCGAAGTTGACAATTCATCCAGGTGGAAATAAGATGTATCGGGATATGAAAAGGACTTACTACTGGGAAGGTATGAAGAAGGATGTTGGAAATTTTATTTCCAAATGTATGAACTGCCAGTTGGTAAAAGCTGAGCAGAAGAAGCCCAGTGGATTACTTCAGCCATTGGAAGTTCCTACATGGAAGTGGGAGCAGATATCGATGGATTTTATTGATGGTCTACCTAGAACCAGGGCAGGGAATGAAGGGATTTGGGTCATTGCAGATCGTTTGACTAAGAGTGCAAGATTCATTCCTGTTCGATCAACTAGGACTGCATCGAAGTTGGCTGAGCTTTATGTTAAGTGGATAGTTCGATTCCATGGTATTCCGAAGAGTATAGTGAGCGATCGAGATCCATTGTTCACTAGTGGATTTTGGAAGAGCTTCCAGGAAGTTTTGGGAACCAAGTTGTGTTTGAGTATAGCTTATCACCCCCAAACAGATGGTCAGACCGAGAGAGTCAACCGAGTTTTGGAAGATCTCCTCAGAGCATGTGTTTTGGACTTCGGAGGATCATGGGAAGATCATCTTCATTTGGTGGAATTTGCGTATAATAACAGTTATCAGTCAAGTATTGGTATGGCACCATATGAAGCATTGTATGGAAGACCGTGTAACTCTCCGACATGTTGGTTGGAAACAGCAAAAAAGTTGATACTTGGGCCAGAAATGATTCGACAGACTACGGATTGTATAGAGATCATTCGGCAACGAATGAAGGCAGCCCAAGACCGTCAGAAAAGTTATGCCGATAAGCGTCGTAAGGATTTGGAATTCGACGTAGGAGATATGGTTTTTGTGAGGATTTCTCCACTGAAGAATGTTATTAGATTCAGGAAGAAAGGAAAATTGAATCCGAGATTCGTTGGACCATTCCTGATCATCGAGCGAATTGGAAAGCTCGCCTATAGGTTGGAGTTACCAGAAAAGATGGCGGGTGTGCACAATGTTTTTCATGTATCGTATCTACGGAAGTATGTGCACGACCCAAGTACAGTAGTTTTTGCTGATAGCTGTGAAGATTTAGAAGTTGATCCAGTTGTTAGAAGACCTCGTAAGCCGCTTCGTGTTGTGGAAACCGATACGAAACAGCTTAGGAGGAAGACGATTACATTGCTCAAGGTGCAATGGAGTGATGATGTTAACGACTGTACGTGGGAGGAGGAAGAGAGGATGAAGGCAGCTCATCCTGAACTCTTCGAGGTATGACCCTAAGGTGTCGTGGCATCTCATGAATTTGTAACTTGTTATAGTCTTAGAATTCTGCATGCTAGGTTAGTAATTGAATGCATGGTTTGTTGATTGCTATGAATGGTAGGCATTCAGAATAGTTTTGATTGCTCTTGTATGTTTGGAATTTCGGGGGCGAAATTCCTAAGGGGGAGAGAATGTAACGACCCGTATTTTTACGGATCGAAAGATCGTAGAATTGTTGTTATTAGATTGTTAGTGCCGTTAAGTCGTTGAGAATTTAAGTCGTTCGGAGCTTAAGTCGTTCAGAGTTAGATTACCATAAGATGAGTTGTCCAGAGTTAAGTCGTATAAAGGCATGAGTCGTGAACGACTTAAGAGTTGGAGCGACTTAGTGGTGTTAAGCGACCTATAGTGCTTGACCGACTTAAGGAAGTTGCCGAGTTATAGAAGTTTCGACCTAAGAAGATTAGCGGGTTAGTGGCTAACGGCTTAGGAAGATAGGCCGACTTAAGGAATTAACGACCTAAAAGCTTACGGGTTAGCGAGTTATAGAAGCTTAGGTCGTGTGATAGCTTGGGTCGGTGGAGCGACTTATGGGATTGGACCGACTTAGGGGTAACGACCTAAGTTAGATCAGAGTGTGGTTAGGTCGGTTAACCCATGTTTAGTTAAGTCGTGACCGACTTATGTTAGGTCGCGTGTTTGGGTGGGGTCGTGTCTGTGTTGAGTCGCACATGGGTTAAGTCATGTGCATGTTAGGTCGGCTTAGAGTTAGGTCGTATGCCGCGTACCCAGTTAGGTCGTTGAGTCGTGTGGGGTTGCTAAGTCGTAAGTCGCAAGGGTAATTAGGTCGGCATCCCTGTTAGAACGTTAAGTCGGCATCTCTTCAACATCGTTGAGTCAGCCATACTGTTAAGTTGTAAGTCAGCAAGGGACTAGGTCGTTGAGCTTGATAGGTCGTGGGGTCTGATGAGTCGTGGACGACTCATGTGATAGGTCGGCGGCGACTTAAGGGGCGGCGACTCATGGGGATTTCAACCTATAAATAGAGGGGTTTGGCTCACTTTTTGGCACCGGATTTTGAAGCGACGAAGTGCTGCCATTTTGAGAGCTCGACTACAACACTTCTTCACTTCTTTTCTCCACTCTAATCTAGTGATTCCTTCCATCTAAATTGAAGATCAAATCGAAGATTCAAGAGCCGAAGTTGAAGATCTTCATCCAACAAAGAGAGATTTCATCGTTTGAAGCGGAGCTTTGGAGGATCAAGCTTGATTCTTTGCTGTCCAGATCTGGAGTTGGTTGTTTTTGAGGTGTTTAGGTGATTCGGTGAGTGGTGGTCATCTCTCACACGGACCCAAAGGAGTATATTGGATCGGTGGTTTGTTTATGTGCTAAAGAGAGCGATTTCTTGCATTTTCCCTAAGTCTGCATGTAGATCCATCATCTATGAAGTTTTGATATCCATTTTAGTACATGTTTACTTATGCAAGTTCATTCATCAAGTTGTAGAGATATTGTCCATAATTCATGCTTGTTAGAATGCATGTTAGATTTGGACTCTTTATTTATGAAATTGCCATTATTGTTGTAATTGTTTATTTAGATCTTGTTTGAATGATTGATTACTTGGATTAATGTTTGATTTGATTTATTAGTTGATTGATAACTTGATTTGGACAAGTTGGTCGAAGATGATTCAAAAGCTAAGTGGAAAGGCTCTTGAATAAGGAAAGCTGCTTGTGGCATATGAAGCGGATGTTGAAGCTCATATGGATAGATTTGATGATGATGTTGAGATGGGACTTTGCCATGATGCGATGAGGCAAACCATGATGTTGAGATGGGGCTTTGCCATGATGCGATGAGGCAAACCATGATGTTGAGATGGGACTTTGCTATGATGCGATAAAGCAAAGCATGATGTGTGAAAGCCTTGGTTTAATCCAGACGGGATCATCCCAAGCATGTTGATAACTCGGTGATGCGGTCCGAGTTTGTGGATAATGGTTAGCTTGAGAGGCGCTTGAGCTAGTATGGGAATAGTCGTCGAGGAGGATGACTAGAAGGCTGAGATTTCATCGTTGTTGAAGGTTCTAGCATGCTCAAAGCAAGAGTACGTTGGGACGGGTCACGATGACGTTCCAAGCACGGGCTGCGACGACGCGCTAGTACTCCGGGTAGTTGCGAAAATTCCTAGGCACAGGCTGCGACGACGTGCGGAGTTATGTCTAGAACCGGGGTTACCATTAGCCCTTGACAGGTGGTCATTCAACTAACGGTGAATTCAAGGCAATGATAACAGCGATAGCCAGAGTCATGGATGTTTGGATGTTTGGTTGTATCATCACTTGGGTCAAGAGCGATGCTTTCAGGGTGCTTATCTGATCTTGGTTTAGGCCTTGGGGGTTTGTACTTGGAAAACGCCGACCTTGACTCGAGTGATAATTACTTTGCTTTGAATGTCTGAATTGCTATGTTTACTTCTGCTTAGTGTGTCTGGGGGCTATCACTGTAGAATGAGGTAGAGTGGGATGGTTGAGTTCCTATTCCTTTTACCCTTTATGTTCTTTTGGTATGTTTGATAGTTGATTTACTGCTCACTAAGACTTTTGTCTGACTCAAGGTTTTATGTTTAACTCTTATTACCTTGGGCTGTTCATCCATGTTGGGATGGGCAGACTAGGTAGCAGGTGACAGGTGCTGTTCTTAGTGGTCAACGTTGTTGATGACGAAGACGAGCTGGAGGCTTTTGCATATTGTTTTCTTACTATATGTACTGGGTGTTCCGCTGTTTGTATATTCTCTGAGTGATATGTAGTGAGGCTTGATGTATTGACTTGGCTGATTGTTGTATCAAACTATTAGAGTTTATATGATGAGATTCTGTTATATGGAGCTTCACTATGTATATTTTCTATTGTATTTTTTCCATACGCTGTGAGTAATACGATAGATTCCGTTGTTTAATCTTACCTTGACTATCGTCCATGGCTGCCTGGCACACCTTTCAACGCACTATCTCCTTGTTTTGGTGTGGGAGTCATGGGCGGTCGTCACAATCGGAGACTTCTAGCAGCTATAATTAAGGGTAAGGACCCTAAATCATTTAAAGAAGCCATGAAATCCGATGAGTGACGCCGTTCCATGAAGGATGAGATACGGGCTCTAGAAGATAATGGCACATGGATCTTAGAGCATCTTCCTCCGAGGAAACGTGCTCTTGGTAGTCAATGGGTGTACAAGACCAAGTATTTGTCAAATGGAGATGTTGAGCACCTTAAATCTAGATTAGTAGTGTTGGGTAATCACCAACAAGAAGGAATTGACTACAACGAAACTTTTGCTCCTGTTGCCAAGATGACTACAGTTCGTGCTTTTCTAGCCATAGCGGCATCCAGGAATTAGAAACTACATCAAATGAATGTTCATGATGCGTTCGTACATGGTGACCTTGCTGAGGAGGTACACATGAAATTACTTCCCGGGTTTGAGAGGTCGGATCTAACTTTGGTGTGTCGGTTGCGTAAGTCGTTGTATGGGTTAAAGCAAGCACCAAGATGTTGGTTTGCAAAATTTGTGTCGACTTTGAAAGGGTATGGCTTTCTTCAGTCTTATTCAGATTATTCTCTTTTTACATTTAGTAAAGGCGGTGTTCAGATTAATGTCTTACTTTATGTTGATGATCTTATTATTTCTGGGAATGATTCCACTGCGCTTAACATATTCAAAACTTATCTTAGTGACTGTTTTAAAATGAAAGATCTCGGAAATCTTAAATATTTTTTGGGGATTGTGGTCGCTCGTAGTTCATCAGGCTTGTTTTTATGTCAACGCAAATATACTTTGAATATTATTTCTGAAGCAGGTTTGTTGAGGGCAAAACCGATTGGGTTCCCTATAGAACAAAATCATAAGCTAGGTCTTGCAACTAAAGAGCTTCTAGCGGATCCTGAATCATACCAACGACTTGTGGGTCGTTTGATTTATCTTGCGGTTACTCGACCGGACCTGCCTTATTCAGTTCATATTTTGTCTCAATTTATGCAAGCACCTCGAATTGAACATTGGAAAGTGGCTCTTCGGGTTGTGCGTTATTGAAAGGGACTCCAGGTCAGGGTATTTTGCTCCGTGCTGACAGTGAGTTGACCTTGGAAGGATGGTGTGATTCAGATTGGGTGGCTAGTCCTCTTACTCGTCGCTCGTTGACAGGTTGGCTGGTGTTTCTTGGTCAATTTCCTATTTCTTGGAAGACAAAGAAACAACATACGGTATCTCGATCTTCTGCGGAAGCCGAAAATAGGTTTATGGCTGCAATTACCTACGAATTGAAGTGGCTAAAAGAGGTGTTGTTGAGTTTAGGTGTGCATCATCCTAAAGCTATTAAATTATTTTGTGATGGTGAATCGGCGTTACATATAGCAAAGAATCATGTTTTTCATGAGCGGCCGAAATACATCGAGGTTGATTGTCACTTTGTTCGTGATGCGATCAATGAAGGTTTGATATCTTCTACTCATGTCTCGACATCGTCACAGTTGGCGGATATTTTTACAAAGGCTCTCGACAAGGCTCAATTTGATTTGCTTTTCTCCAAGTTGGGCATTTTTGAATCTCATGCTCCAACTTGAGGGGGGTATTGAGATATATTTAGAATATATGATTATTATATTATGATATATTTAGAATATATGATTAAGATATTATGATATATTTAGAATATATGATTATATTTTATGAGTGGTATGTGACAAGGGATATGTCTTCGGAAGATTTTCTGTTGTTTCTGCAATATATGATTAGATGTTATGAGTGATATGTGATAAGGGATATATCTTCGGAATATTTCCTACTGTTTCCGCAATTTTAGAGTTACCATAAGATAGAGTCTTGGGTATGTATTATAAATAGGGATGCTGGTGATTAATAATAATTCAAGCTGAGTTTTGCCAGTTCTTCAATGGATGACAACATAGAGTTTGTCAACATCTTTTATCAAAAGAAATCTCTTATTGTTAACGCGACTAAACTTATATATATAATATTTCATCATTATTACTTTTCATGATGTGAGATTGTCTCTTCTTCAATCCGGACTCATTATCCAGATATAATGTGAAACACTCAAACAATTATAGTAATGGTAACTATTACCAATGAAGAAAATAGTTATCATACCGATACTATTGATAAATAAAAAACGACTCAATGTTTTAACAATAGAGTTGTAAAAATGATTATATTGTCGATATGGTAGACAGGTAAACTATTGATTATTAAGGGTAGATTTACTTAGATATAAGGACGCCGATATTTTATTGTATTATTTAAAAAGAAAATTGTTGCTGCTAGCATGTTTATGCATATATCAAGATTTTGATTTATTTTAGTAGATGTATTCGAATAACTTTGTTAATCTCAAATTTTGAACTTAGAAAAACTTTATAAAAAAATAAAAACAAAAAAAGGAAAAGGGAAAAAAAAACAAGAAGAAGAAGAAAGAAAGAGAAAAATACATAAATGATATTGTGGTTGCTTTGTCTAGAAAGAAAAACACTTTAGAAAAACTTACATGTGGTTGATGTACGGACCTCTACTCGGATGGTAGAACTGTAGAACAAGCAATTATTGCTCATATATTCTGGTTGCTTTGTTGATTATACTAGAGAGAAATACATAATGATAAGAATCCTATGTAAAGTATCTTCTTTCACTTTTTTAATATTTCTTGTTATCCTTGTATTCTCATGTCCTCTTTTCTCATCTCGTCTCTTATTCAATAATTATAAAGGGTTACATCACAAGAACATGCAAATCGCATGCATACGTAATAACTGTATTATCAAAGAAAATATATAATTAATGGAAAATAATATATTAAGTTAAAAGAAATGATCAGCAATTTTAGTAAGAAAAATCTACATTTCATACTGAAACATAATAAAGTCAATATTAAAAAATCTACAGTTCGTACCAATCCATTGCACTAAACAACAACGTTCTACTATTTCCTTCAAGTAATCCTTGGAGCAAATATCAGTTTTGCACAGCCATGTAGTTTTTCATTTGTGGATATAAAAAGGAAAATAACTTTTTATTTTATCACGAATCAATAAAAAATGAAGTTTACAAAGCTGGAGTGAATATAATTAGCAGTGTTTTCATGATCCTGCCCAGCACGGTTCGACCGCGAATAATCTTGGATCATAGACTACTTCACTCTAAAACTCAATCCGATCTCGGTCATGCACGAAGGCAGATCGGACCTTCGAACCAACGGTTCAACCTTCTATTTTAGTTAATTGGACCGTGGTTCTTTTAATTTTTTTCTTATTTTCTTACAATGTCATTCTCTCTCGTTTTCATTCTTTGTGTTGTTTTTAAGAAAATAAATGAATCTAAATTGTAAAAATCACCATTTCACCAAAATCTAAACAACAATCTCCATCATTTCATCCTTCATCTTTGCAAGCTCCTCCAAGAACACTGCAAACTTCTTAAGTTTTTCGTAACAAAACTTCCTCCATTATACACTGCTATTGTGTACGTAAGTGTAGTTGTATTAGTGCAGCTGGATACGTAGCGATACACAACTTCGGCTGTATGTGTTGAAGAGTTTTTACAGTTTGTCCACGTAGCATTTTTATTTCAGTAATTTTGCATATAGCTTGTATCTAAATGGTAAATTTCCAAAAAAGAAAAATTCACGGTTCCAACGGTTGAACCGTCAAAACCTTAAATCTTGGGTCAATACGGTTCGACCCATGATCCAGTCGTGAAAACTGTGATAATTAGCAATGATTTATTCCATACAAAAAGCATGTAATAGTTAAATACACAATTTGAAGCAAAAGTATTTATATATTTTGAGTTAAAGTAGATTAAACCCTTAAATTGAATAAGCTTCCAGCCTGTTCATTTATGCAGGTCGGAATTAAATTCAGATCAAAAGGAGCACACATAAACAAGTATAGATCAGACTCCGTTTCAAGAAACAGATAATTTATCCACTCAATTTTAGAAGGGTAAAATTGACATAACCCACTAGTTTAGAAAAAGAACATGGAGAGAACAAGAAATTCATGATGTGTGTTAATTGTGTGGTCATCTAGGACTGAGGGTTACAAAATTAACACTAATTTGTCTTCTGTAGAGGCTGGCTCTATCTATAAATAGCTTGTAATGCTATAATATTGTTGATTGGTTTCATAACCATTTTCTACTTGCAAGTATATATACAATAAATCAGGAAATTATACATATATTGAGAAGAGATAATACATACCAAATGGAGGCCAAGAAGTTGAATGCTTTTATGCTTGCTGCAAGTTTACTTGTAGCCACCTTTGCTCCACTGGTTTCAGCAGCCGAAGAATTGGATGGCAGTGCTGCAGTTGTTAATATAGAAATGATGACTTCTGCAGATTCATATATTGCAAAGAAAAAGAAACCAAAGTGTGGTGAAGTTTGTCGTGAGGGCATCTGCGCAAAAGGATGTAAATGCACTTTTGTCTATCCAGGTTCTCGCTGCATGGGTAAATGTTGTTCCTAAACTGATGCGGTAGTAGCGTAATGTCTTATAAATAAAGACCGCAAACATTGATTTGCTTGAGAAACTCGCTATGACCAGGTCCCGACTACCGGGTTAATATGTTGTGATGAATGTTTTGTATGTGTATGTAGTAGAAGTTTTCTTTGGGTTTGTCCAAAATTTTGCATCTTCTTGAATAAATTGGTTTTTATCTGGCTTTCTAAGGCAGAATTGAACCCATGAATGCACAACAGTGATCAACTTATGAAAGGTGATCCGATCGACAGTCTACATTACACTAGTGATCTTAACAATATATATATATATATATATATATATATATATATATAATAAAATAATTTCAAAAATAATTCATCCTAGGAATTGTTTGAACTGGGACAGTTACATAATGTTACTAGTGGAACATTGAAATAACGCTTCAGCTATAGACACGCATTTCTTTACAGAAAAGAGTAATAAGTAGGAGCCCTGTCCAACAGCAAAAACATAAGTAGAAAGGTACATCAAGTCTATCAAAAATAATATCAAAACATTAATGATATAAACAGAAAATAAGAAATAGAAAGGTGGGTTGACTAAAGGATATGAGATGAGGGTTGATAAGGGGAATAAGTATGTGTAAATTTAACGAAGCTAGAATGCTGCTGGACTTAAAAAATGTTTAAAAGAAAATTTTCCCGGTATCTTATTCCCCAGTTACTTTGGTCTTCTCCTCCCACTCAACTAAGTTGACAACAAAAATGTAAAGCAAAGTAGCAAAATAATAAGTTAGTTCAAATAAAATTTGGAACACATAAACGAAAAATTGAAATCATGTAGCAGGGAAAAGAAAAAAGAAAAAAATGCTGAAATTGATTTCAAAACTTATAAACAAATTGAGATAATCCAAAGGAATCATCTGTAAAATCACACAAAGTAGAAAATGGTAAACAGAACTAAAAACTCAATAAGGAAAAACATTTTCCAAAAGATTCTTAAACAGAATTTGATATTTGTATTTTCAATAGAATTTGTTACAGAAGTATTAATTTCTTCAATTATCATTTTGATTTTAGTTAAAAAATATATTGCTCTTAAGACTTTAGCTTGTATTAGCCTTTGGTGTTGCAATAGCTTTTTGTTCATACTACATATGCCTAAATAAATGACCACTGGCAATGCTGAAGGTTAGACAGGTGCTTGGGAGTGTATAGATAGATTGTTAAATATTATATGAAGACATAAAATGATTTCTTAAAAGATTTTTAAGGAATATATAAAGAGATAAAATAATTTCTAGCTGGATTGTTAGGGATCCAACAACAAATAGGGAGCATTTAGGCTGGCTTGTATTCTATATGTGTCATGTCTTCACTGATTTTACATACTTTGCAATAAGATTGATGCCATTTATTTCTATAAAAGGAGAATACTCCCCCACCTCACTGCCCATACCTCTCTACACAAAGTTGTGACACTTGCTAAGACAATGAAATCCGATAACATCAAAACCTTTGGTCTTTTAAAATTACTTTTCCTATATGAGCATGTTTAGGAAGACATTAGTGCGAAGCTCATCCATTTACTGATTTTCAAATTGCTCCAATATTTTTTGTAATATTGTAACATTTTGATATTTCCAAAAAATTTGTATGTGGTGACCGGCCCGGCCCTGTCCAAGGCCACCTAGGCGGTCGACTAGAGTCCCATATTTTCATTTTCATGGGCCTCAAACTTTTAATTTTAACTTTATATATTATAGTATGTTAACCAATGATTAGGAAGTTGTATAGTTTAGTAGTGGGGCCGATGGTTTACATTACTGTGACCCAAGATCGAGTGTTGTTATGCATAGTGATGGGCCTCAAAATCAAAAAAAGTTTCCCCAAGCTTTATATAAGTTTTACTACTAGACTAAACAAATTTTTTTGCCTTAGGCCTTCGAAACATCAGGGACCCGTGTGGCAAATATGTTCCTATTTCAAAATTGAATTAGTCAAGTTGGAAGTTTGCAAACTAGCACATAGTTCAACTTTTCACCCTCGAACTAACGGTCAATTGAGATTACATGCTTAAGGGTAGGACTGTTAATGGGTCGGGTCGGGTTCGGGTTGATTTTAAATGGTTCGAGTCAACCCGTTTATTAAACAGATCAAAAATATCTTAATCTGAACCCGACTCGGTTATAAACGGGTTGACCCAACCAACCCGGATAAACCGATTATAAACGGGTCGCGTCGGATCTTAAACTGATCGAGTCATACCACATAAGGTACAAATGGGTTATAAACGGATCGTAAACAAGTTATAAGCGGATCAAATTCGGGTTCACCGGTCGGGTTGGGTTATATTTGGGTTGGGTCAACCCATATAAGTCTAAACAGGTTTTAAACATATCAAATTTAGGTTCATGGGTCAACCCGAAACCCATCCACTTATAGACTGGTCAAATTCGGGTTGATCAAAATTGACCCGCTCGATTAAACGGGTCGGGTTAACCTACTAGTTTCTGTGTAATCTTCAGGTCGTGCTCGAAATTGATAGCCTTACTTAACGGAATTTGAGATACTTTTGGATCAACGAACCTAAGGAGTGCATCTTGTGGCTCGCTCTTGCTGAACCATGGTAGATCACTAGTTGGAAAAGGTCTACAAACTGCTTTCGTAGTTGTGTAGGTTATGTAAGAAAATAATCAATATTATGAATAAGTGAAGCAAAATGGACCCGAAAGGTATCTCCAATTTACAAATAACAACAAAAAACTGGTTCTACAAATAACCCAGGTCGGCTGGCATTGTACTGCTAGTCGGGCTAGGTAGTTACCGACATTGTAACGACTCGCCTTTTCGACCGTCAAATGTTGACGCTAATACATCCATATTATTCGTATGTCGAACATCCAAGTGTTGAGAAGATATATTGTTAAGGTAAAAATAAAAAAAGGAATAGAACAAGAAAAAAGAGAACACAATATCAGAACCTAACTACGGAACGATAACATATCTATAAGAAACTATCACTTTAAGATACAAAATATTTCACAGTTACAATTCTAAATACTATCATCATCTTAGACAATTATAATAATCCGTCCTCACAAATGCTGATATATACAATAGTAATACGGCGGTAATTAGAATACTATGATAGGTGAAGCATCCAAGTCGTCTCCATAAGATTCAAAGCTTCCATAGATAAATATGAAAACATACTCGGAGCTGACTTGAGTATAATAAGAAAATAACATTCGAATCAATCTGATAAATCAGTATAAGAAATTCAAGAAATATGTGATCAGCATATGACAGTAGTTTTGAGACCGCATGGAATTCCATAACGGCATCCTCTTAAAAGAAACCACCATCTAATAAGTATATGAAGTGATATAATAGATAATGTCTAGGATAAAGAATATAAATCATGTCAAATAGCTGGAATGATTACATTGGTTACATTCAACAGTATATTTAGGGTACAATCAAAACCGAAAAGGGATGTTTGCATAATGGATTTTCCATGGAGATCTCTTCAAGGTCAGAAAGTATCTTTGGAGCGTCATATATCTCTAGATATATTATACCATTAAGTAAACACAAGCAGCCCATTTCCCGAATATAAACATGAACAACGTGAACCAAATATCATCAACTCTCATCGGCCAATAGTCGATAAATATATCTAGATATGGAGTTCATAATACCCTGACGTGGGTTGACTATTGTAACGACCCGCTATTTTGGACCATTCAAATCGACAACAAAACCATACATATCCGACTTGAATAATTCAAAATACCGAATTGTTAATTAAAATTTGGCAAAACTTAAAATATACAGTAAATAAATCAATCACAGATCACAAAGTAATATAATGCAGCGGAATAGATAAAGAATAGTAGTTCATGAAGCTACTATATACATCAGAGTTAGAAAAATACAACCGAATAGTTCAAATGCAGTGAAGTCTCCAATGCAACAGATGACTTCTCTGAACCAATCAACTGGAAAGGCTGGAATCTGAACCGATGGTTGGATTTCCAAATGAAGCTCCGAACTCCAAAGGTGAGTCTCAAATGCTGTATCACTCAGTCTGACCCAAACGTAAAGCAAAACACAAAACACTCGAGTCGGGATTAACATTCTTATATTAATAAATCCAACTCAAGTGAAATATCAACTGAAATACAAATAACTTAAAGGATATTTGGGATAACCATCCTCTAAGGGTCCATGGAACTTTATACAAGGCAGAAATATACACTATAACACCATGGTCATTTCAGCTTAATTTATACTTCAAAACCAAATCTCATTTTCACTTCAAATATCTCTATATTTCCCAAAATAGTATTTATATATATTAAATAATTTATACAGTAAAGTATTTTCAATTTCCTCAACTTAACAAATCGTTCAAACATCAACCCGACCTTCCCATTCAAATTAAATTCAATCTCAATTTATCAATTTAAATTCAACTCAATTTCTAAAATAACCACTTAAATTTTATCGATCTCAAATTCGGATTTATAATCACAAATACCCCTTTACATTTCCATATATTTGAAAACTTTAAGTATTCAACGTTTCATCTAAATTTTCATTTAATTTAGTTTTCTAAATAATAAATTCAAATTTAGTTCAACCTAAATTTTCATTTTAATTCAATTTAGTTGCTAAATAACAAATTCAACTACGTTGATTTCAAATACAGATTCGAATCTCAACATAAAAAAATTCTAATATAGTTCAAGGCTTTAATATTTAAATGTTCTATATAACAGTTTCATATAGATGTCGATTTAACCTCATTATTATTTAGTCTTGAAATACTCCCTTATCAGATTCAATATCATTTAAGTAACCTTAAATTACATTTTACTCCATATTTTCTTTAATTTATTTAAACGTGAAATATTCATTAAATCACTTAAATCAAAAATCCAGTTATAAAATCATACCCATTAAATTTCCCATTCAAAAATTTCAGATCGATTTAATTAAATAAATCCTTATTTAAATACCATTTTTATAAACCTAAATTTATCTCCCAATCTTAATTATTCAATTTATTACAAGAGAATCTATTTGAAATATAGATTTACATAAATACTTAACCATATTATATGTATTAAATCAATCTAATTTAAATCAAATATTACTACTAAATCTATATATACAATTTTCATTTATATAATATCTTAAGAATCAAATTTATTAAACCATATATTTCTTTCCAAAATTATAGCAATTATTTTCAAAATATTTATATGGACCAACGGTGTCTGTATATATTTCCTATCATATGGTCAAGTGCTGCGGATATTTATCATTTCAATCCGTATACTAAATATATACGGGTGGATATCATTTCAACCCGTAATCCCAAATTCAATTAAATGAAAATCGCTTGGGTTTATCATTTCAACCCATAACGATTTTCTCCTATTCTAAAGTCTGTTCGGGTATGTATCATTTCAACCCATAGTGATTTCTAAACTACAGGGAACTTGCAGAGTTATAGCAGAAAATACAATAAAATAACAGGCATATATCATCAATAACAATATAATATAAACAACAGGATATGGTGTCATATCCCGTAGGTGAACAGTTACAGATAATAGCATATATAACAAATTTAAATAACTACAGCAGCATATTTCAATTGTCGTTTCAATTGAAATCAAATTTAATGAATAAAATATGTTAATCGTGAGTGATTGCTCACCTTTCGAGGTTAGAGAGATAGACAATGAAGTTGAGTTACGAAATGCAAGCACGACTTCCAAAGCAAAGTTAGATGGTACGATTTCGATGGAAAAGCTGATAGATAGAAATTGATGAGAATGGATCAAATTAGATTGATAAAATTGAAATGAAGATTATATGATTAATTTATTACTTTCTTTCAAAGTGAACGTTAAATCAAAACACGCAATTTAAAAAATGAAATATATATATATGCACATCAATGAAAACCATATAACTTTAAAACGCTTCCATTTCATATTAATGTTAAATAACAAATATATAATTATTCAAAATGTCACATATATAGTATATTCATTTTATGGTTGTCGTTTCCATGTAATAAATATTCATTTTAAACCAATATTAAAATAATATATATGTATAGTTAAAAATCAATGTTCTAACATAAAACACATATATTAAAGATCAACACACATATATATAATATCTTTTGAAATGAATACTTATGTGTATATATAATGATTAATAGTTTATTACTTTCCTTTTCAAAATATCCAGCAGGAAATCAAACAAACTTATGCACATATATATGCAGATAAACAATATTCTTTATAATACATTGTTACCTTACTCCTTTTTTTTTCTTTTTTTAAAGAGTATATATGCAGTACAGTTTATAAAAAAAGAAAATTATAAAACCTTCACATATAACAAAATATATGTATAAAATATATATTTGTATATATAAAAATCAAAACCTTTCAAACATATATTCAAAAACTGGATCATATAAATAACAATGTATTTAGTTAACGCATAGTATAAAATTCATTTATATAACTCTCTTATATATTCATTATAACTATAATCGAAACGGTTATATATACTTTTATATAAATTAACCAAATATACACGTTACTTAACCTATCTATACCCGATCAATAGTTTTATTATTAAAGCACGCACATCATAACAGTATGACGATATGCAATGCTTTAGGCTTATTAAACAATATATTGCAACTTATGTATACCAATATGTTAATATAAATAAGATTACATACTTATTATATAAAAATCAAAATAAAAAAACAATATAACAAAATATATATATATATATATATAAACTCAGAAATGGATATATCAGCTTATACTGTTATATAGAGAATTTTTTTTATTAAGTACAGCCATACATATATATCTTTGGGTACTACAATTCGTATTATTTGCCTTTTATAAAGAAAATTACGGTTGCACTGAGTTTGTACATATAGCTTACTTTATGTATATAAATAACGTAAGCTGTCATACATATATACACTAAAATATGTAAATTTAAGGCAGTATACTACTAGCAAATATATATAATATAATACAATGTATAGACGTACCCTGTGTAAACTCGAGTCATTGATGGGTGGGCAAAAGGAATAAATAAGAAACTCAGACAATGGGGAAAATGTTGATGCCACCTATGTGCTGTCATAAGTTATTACCTCTAGGCTATACACTCGACTATGATGAGGTTGCCGATGTGGATAGGGAAGATGTTGGGTTCGGCTGGAAAGCAGGGTGTTTCTTAAGAGAAGAAGAGGGGAGAAGGAGGGGACACGCACTTGGTGGAATGAAAATTTACAGAGAGAGGATGAAAAGAATGCAGATGTACTAGGTAAAAGAAAGGAGGAGCAGGCTAGAATAAATAGAATGTACGAAGAGAACAAGGAAGTTTATAAATCAGATTGGCATGAAAATGTAAAGAAAGAAATAAATAAAAGAAATCAATGAATGCGAAATAACGTATAGTATTTTATACCTTTCAAACTTTGAAATGGCAACGGTCATGAGTTGATTTAGCTACTTTTAAGGCAATAACTTTTTTGTTTGTTTGGATAGTACGTAATAAGTTTGGAAAGGCAATGATATTTAAAATGGAACAAGGAAGGTTATAAATCAGATTGGAATGAAAACGTAAAGAAAGAAAGAAAGAAATAAAAGAAATCAATGAATGCGAAATAACGTATAGTATTTTATGCGTTTCAAACTTTGAAATGGCAACGGTCATGAGTTGATTTAGCTACATTTAAAGCAATAACTTTTTTGTTTGTTTGGATAGTACGTAATAAGTTTGGAAAGACAATGATATTTAAAATGGAACAAGGAATGGACAGAGAAATTTAAGCAAAGATAAAACGTACATAATAAATATAGAGTAAGGGGACAGCCACGATAATTCAGTGGATAATTAAAGCAACTTTTAATGCCACCAGCTGCACGTTCAAATTTGAAAAGGCAGAGTAACGGACCATATAATAAATTGAAACGATGGATTGATAACAGCTGCAAGTATATATTTAATAGAAAAGAACGGACAGAGAAAATTTTGTGAAACGTACTGAAAATAAATATGAAGTACTTATTATATTATACGTTTCTTTTTGAATGCAGAGTCCAAAATTTGAAAGTGAAGTAACGGTCAACCCTTGATTTGGTGAAAATAATTGTAGCAATTAATAAAAGAAATAAATAGCAATGGTCACATTGCTTTGATTTAGCTGACTCATCAAAGCAAATTATTTATAATTTAACCGGTAGGAAACGTAAAGGAACGTACCACCATAAAAATGAAATTGATAACATCTGTGCATTGATTCTGCAATATTTATTAAAGAAATTGATTCTACAATATTTATTAAAGCAATTTATTAGCTAGCTTGAATTAAATAGAATTTCACAATGGAATAAACTTTGATAAAATAAATCTAAAATTTAAAATCTGCTATGTTTACTTGGACGTAATCCAAATATTAAATTTTTATTTCAAAATATTATTATATAAAATTTCTCAAAAGTTTCAATTAATTACATTAAATAAAACCATTTAAAACTATTATTACACTCTCCCCCACTCAAAATTTTTCGTCCCCGAAAAGGTAGGAGGTAGGAGAATAGAACAACCAGAAATAAAATAGATTGAAAGACAAGATAAACAATTAATTTAAAACTATATAAATTTTATTTGAAATATTTATTTGATAACTTCATTTGAAATTTAATTTTCTTTAATACTTTAATACCTTTCAAACTCCTTTGAAAATCATTTACATTATTACTTATATTTACACAGAAGCTATTGAAATATTAAATCCAAAATTCATAAATTTTTATTTTGTTTCAAGATACCTTCCAAATATTATTATTAGATCATAAATCATTTTTTTTAAATATGTTTTATTTTAGATAAATAACTTCTAAAATATTTATAACACTAAAATTTCTATTAAACCATGTAGTATATAATTAAACAATATTTTAAAGGATATATCCAACAAGAAAGGAAGGTAGATTTGGAAAACAGAATCAAGGTGAATAACTAAACTGAGTAGATGCAAGGAAGAGTATCGGGCATGAATAATTAATCTAGAACCATAAGAATTTAAATTTCAAATATTAATTCAAAATTTCTTTGTTGGGAAAAATACTTTTATAATAAATACCATTATAATAATACTTTTATAATAAAATACTATTATACCGAAATAAATTTTCCTTTCGAAAATACTTTTACAACTCGATGTTTCAACAAGTTTATCCTCGTTCTTGCAGACTTTGGCCATGTGTTGATCAGGCGCAAAGCTAGAATTCTTCAAGTACATCGTAGACTTGTTTCAACACCCAGTGAAAATACTTGAAAAGCCTTTAAAGCAGATATGGAAAGTACAATCCAAACAAAACAACCAAACCAAAACCTTTGTCCGACCATGGTTCGCAGATACACAATGGTTACGCCTGGATCCCCCAGGAAACAATCCGTATCCGTAAGCTTTCTCAGCCCTGCGAGTTACGCCATGATGACTAGTAGAGTGCAGGATACACAATGGTTACGCCTGGGTGCCCCAGGAAACAATCCGTACCCCTAGGCTATCTCAACCAGGCAGTTTCGCTACTATTCACGACCTACACAGATTGCAGGATATACAATGGTTACGCCTGGGTCCCCCAGGAAATAATCCATACCCCTAGGCCAAACTCAGTCGGGCAATTGCGCTATGTAGTCGCGAGAGAAAAAAAACCATGGGTTATGCCACGGTGGGAACACTCGAGCATTACATCCGGAAAACCAAAAATCAGAGAGAATAATATCGATAGAATGAACCCACGATGTGGCCACAAAGCGGATATCAAGCAGAAGGCACTATCCATATCTTACTTCGAAAATATATATCATATAGTACCTTTTCAAATCACTTTCAAATATCGTACTTATATAAAGTCCATATATATAGGATTCCTTTTTTCCCACATCGAATACTTTCCAAAATCAATAGTAGATCAAATCATACTTATATAGACTTCGATTATATAAAATCTCTTTCGAAATTGAGTACCTTTCAAATCGATAGATTTCAAATCAACTTCATACTTATACAATCCATTTTATATAAGTTTGACCACTCCCAAATCAAGTGCTTAATAATATAAGGTTCTCAAATTTCAAATCATTTCAATGTCAATTCAGTTTCAAAATCATATATGATTTCACCAAATTTTCTTCCAAATTAAATATCTAAATTTCAAAGTTCCCAAAATAATAGGTTTAGAAAATTATCCCATTTTCCAAATTAAAATAATTCAAGTCAAACAAATTCATTTCCAAAATCACCATATAAGTACTGGTTTTTAATTCCAATTTAATTTCAAAACCAAATATTTTCCCAAAATCAATTATACTCAAAATGGTTTCCAAATTTATAATTATCCCCTTTTTTTTAAACCTTTAAATTATCTATTTCTATGTGAAATATCCAATTTACCTTTCTGAAAACCATTATTCAACTTTTTTTTTTCAAAACATTTCAAAACTAAATTTATATTCTTTATCAAACATTTTATACTCTTTGAAATTTCTTAGTTTTGAAAATTTAATCTCGACTTGGAAGTGTTCGAACATTCAAAATAGTTAGGGAAATCAAATTTCCAATTCAGGACTTGAAAATCAACAATAAATAGATAGGATTATACCAAATCAAAGCCGAAACTTGAGGATTGAATACCGGTTTCCTTTAAATCATTTTAAATATGTATACATATATCTTTCGAATATCGAATTATTCTTCGGAATTTGAAATCAAAATTTGTTTCACAATATCACTCGCATAACAAAGCTACTAGAGTGGCCTCTCCCCCACTCTGAAACTCGAAAATCAATGTCGATAATGGGTGCACTCATCACCGAAATTATTTTCCAGTGACAAAGTGAGTTCTGGACTTCTATTTTCTTAAAACTTCCTTGAAATTTCATTGAAATCATTGGAACTCGTTTGAGTCATTTGAAACACTTCTTATTCAGAAAGTACTTTCAAATCGTATTATTATAATTTCAAAAATCTTAAAACCAATTTCAAAACACTGGAATTCAATTCTCGAATTTCAAATTTAACACTTCAGTTATAAATAATTTTTATATAAATCAATTTCTTATATTTTCTCAAAATTTCAAATCCTTTCAAAACCCTTTTATATAGAATAACATTTCTTATTTGTTTTATATATAGGTATATAATCCTTATCGAAAACATTTTCACTTTTATATATAGAATAAAATGATAGTTATCAAAATAATAATTTGGATATATAAAACAATTTCAAAAATGCAAACATACCCGATTTTTAGAGGATAATTTTAAGAATGGTTTTTAAAACAAAGATAGAGATTTGAATTAGAGGAACTCAAATCAATAGAATTCCGATTCGAAGATAGACTCGATCGAAGATGCGATAATTAAATTACAAAATAGAAGATGTATATACTTCTATAAATCGCGGCGACCTTTACCGGTCAACCGTGATTCCAAAATTAGATCGGTGTAGAATTCTGAGGCAATTCGACATTCGATCGCCAGAGATATAGAATTCGTCATAACAAGATATAGCAGCATCATAAACCGAGGATACCGAAATCTTCGGTGAGTCAATGCCAATTGAAAAGGAGTTTTCACCCCCTTTTACAAATCATTCAGTGGAGTTATGGGATACTCCAGAATCAAACGAATATAAATAATATAGCAGCATCATAAACCGAGGATACCGAAATCTTCGGTGAGTCAATGCCAATTGAAAAGGAGTTTTCACCCCCTTTTACAAATCATTCAGTGGAGTTATGGGATACTCCAGAATCAAACGAATATAGATAGGGAGAGACAGAATGAATTTCGGAACCGAGGGTGTAACATCCCGCCTTTTCGCACACTTTAAGCCGACACACGTGCCAATTCAAACCATACGGAAAGGCGGATTGTTATGGGATAAATAAGAAAAACAGAGAAGAAATAAAAACAAAATATAATCTCACAGCGGAAGGATAAAATATAATAATCAAATATACAGTTCATTAAACTGTTTTACAAAACCTTTATTATATTTATACAATACATATCAGAGTACACATACCAGAGAATAAAAAATAAATGCAGCGGAATTAAATGGTGTGGTGGAATAACATAGTAGATAATAATACTACAAAACTTCGTCTTCGTCCTCCAGAGTAAAATCTTCAAATCCTGAAACGCTCGGACTGACCCGAGCGAATTTGAAAAGACAAAAACACTCGAGTCAGAACTAAAAGATCTTATGTGAGTTAAATTAACAGAAATAAATATGAGTACAGTAACTCAAGAGATGCTCGGGATTAACATCTCCTAAGGATCCGTTAAACTATTTTCTATGTAGTATATTGCGCTATTATAATAGTGTCTAATTGTAAAATAAACTTACTTTTTAATAGCGTTAAGGGGTTACCCATATAGCCCTTAACACAAATAATGCCAATAGTCTATACAGTACCGTAATACCTCCTGGTCTGGAAGCTACCAGAGGATACTCCATAGGTACGACACAAATAGAAACTCGTAGAAGGCGCGCTAGGGTAGGTGACACGGCACAACTAGGCAATGCTAGGGTAGATATACCAACTACGCTTCCGGGCTGATGGAAACGCGCAGCGCGCAGCTGCCGCCCACCTCGAACAACACCCCCAAAATCAAAAGTAAAGTGGCCACCGAATCGATCCAAAAGTCATAGTATAATATCGAAGGAGTGCGTTCGGTCAGCGGAATGACCTCATTGGCCCGTCGATCGCTCCTGTTTTAGCCACCTTATGCCAACTCACAGGAGTCGGGTCCACGTATTTACCTTATAGGAAACGCCGCCACCAACTTACTTCATTCTGGAATCTCCACCGCGTACACGGTAGTTAAAGTGGTTTTGGGAGTTGGCAGAGAGTATGACAACTTCCGATCCCGGTCTCTTTAACAACCAAACGTTATTATAACACCGCGGTCATTTAAAATAATTTAAACTTTAAAACCAGAATAAAATATCCATTTTAAACCCATATAAATACGATATCATTTATATTTTTAAAACCCAAATCAATACGATATTATTTAGACCCAAAATCATACAGTGTCATTTTATTTTCCAATATATATTCTTTTCCAAAATCATAGGGTTTTCAAAGTAAAATATTTAGAAATCAAAACTCTCGAATATAATATTTTCAAATCATACTACCTTGAAAATCATAACTTCGAAACAAATTTCCATCTCTTAAATGGTTAAATATTAAATTACTTTATAAAACACAATAGCTTCTTTAGATTTCACAAATCAATTTTCAAATATCGATTTAAACTTCCAAATACCATTTCAATTCTTATGTTTCAAAGCTTTAAATATTTCACCATTTCAAAACAAACTCATTTGACAATCCCATATATATTAAATTCAATTACTTATTATTTAGACTTGAAATATTTACTTAATGAATTCAATATAATTTAAGAAAAACCTTTAACTTCACATAACTGGAAAAACTTTCGATTTATTATATATTCATTTAAATCAACCTGATATTCATTTAGATCACTCTACACAAACATCAACTTATAAAATCATATCCTTTAAAAATTCTAACTTTTTATTTAATTCTAATTTAACTTAATATTCATCTTCCAACCTTATTCCCATTAAATCAATGAAACTCCAGAAATTAAATTTTAAATAAATGCTTAATCTTATTTGATCTTAAAATCAAACTTTATTTTAAACTTCAAATCAAATTTATACTAAGATTAAAACCGGAAATTACTATATATATAATAACCTTTATCAATAACCAAATCAATATCCCATAAACCATATATATATAACTTTACAAAAACCATAGAAAATCATTTCAAAATATTTATATATATATATATACCGCGGTGCCTGTATAAAATTTTCTACCCTATGGTCAAGTGATACAGATGTTTATCATTTCAATCCGCAATTTAAAATAAAAATGCGGTTGTATATCATTTCAAACCGCAATGCCGAATGAAATGAATATGCATGATAACTTGCAGATTTTATAAGATAGTACACATCATCCATTCACCCAATATCAATCATCAACCAATTTAATTCAATCATCATCAATTTAAACAAACATCAAAATATATAGCATATAAATTATATAGGTAATAAATAACATGTATTAACTAACAGTTTATATTCAATAATAAATTTAACTACTGTTAAACTAGTAGTTTATATGCAAAAATAAATGTAAATTTAACTGGCAGTTAATATGAAATAAAAATAAAAATAATCATGACAGGCAGTTAATATGCAAATAAATAAATTCTAACTGTCAAATTATATGCAATAAATAAAATTAATTAACAGTTAAATTAAATAAATGCGATTTAACTGGGATGACGAATAAAACATGCCAAACAGTCATAAATAAATTTCTACTCAAATCTTAAATCAATTTAACAAACATAAGAAATTTTAGAAGTTGTGAGTGGGTTAAAACACTCACCTTTCGAATTTAAATCGAATTTAAGTCCGATTTAAATCCAAAAATTTGACGGTCTCCAAATCTGTCCAAACCAGCGTCAAAAGATCTG
This sequence comes from Allium cepa, assembly GCA_030765085.1. NCBI lineage: Eukaryota > Viridiplantae > Streptophyta > Magnoliopsida > Asparagales > Amaryllidaceae > Allium > Allium cepa. The sequence continues at coordinate 306,876,285 of CM060944.1, read as the reverse complement.
TAATTTAATTACGATCCTAACAAAAAAGTCTCGCGTGAAATGGAGTTCATATGCGAAAGTTATTCGAGTTAGATTGTTTGAAATCAAAAATAAAATAAAATAAAAACATCACTCACTTAAACCAAAGCCACGTAAGCATCTTCGTTATCCCTCGCTACAGTGTCTTTACCCTGAGAACAGAACGCATGCGAACGAACAAAAGCATCAAGAAGAAACCCTAGCCGTCGAAACAAACCCTATTTATCACGCCTCCACTCTCGACTTCGACAAGATCCACTCCATCGCCAGCACGCCGCCGTCACCCTCCATCTATGTCGCGAGCGTGACGTCCTCAGCCGCTGTGTGGTGCTGCCAGGCCGATCACGAAAATCATCGAATCCTCTTCAACTTCTGGCGAATCAGCTAACCAATTTGCCGAAGCCACCGTACCGATCAACTGCCCCTCTCCCCCTCTACACGCAAGAACTTCCCGATCGATGAATCGTGGAAGATCCACCGTTGATTGAACATCCATACCATGAACGACCGAAACTAATTTGCAATTTTCTGAACGAACAATGGCTCCAATCAAAAAACGAGTAGTACCAGCAGATTACGCTCTTCGAGAACTATGACATATAATTTTTGTGAATTTTTCTGGAGCCTTTGAATTTTAGGCTTTGGATTTGATTTTTGAATTGTATTTGGATCTAGTGTTTGCAGCCATTGGAAGAGGAGGAGCGGAGGAAATAAACGTACAGCAAATGAGAATAGATGGAGGCTAGGGTTTACAACTGAGTTTATATAGGTAGGTCAGAATTTGAATAGATGGATTGGATAAACAAACGTGCTGAACGAAAATTGGCCCAAAAAGCCCGTTACGACTCCGGAACGAAATTGGTTCAACCCATATATCACAATATGTATTTTAAAATATTCTGAACGCGATGGAAAAAGTTTCGCGTCCAAATTCCATCGTGTGAAGAAGTTATGCTGAAAATAATATTTTCAAATTGATTTCAAATTGATTTCAATTAAATCGATTTCAAGGCGTTTCGCGTTCGTACGATCAAACGACAGGTCCGATCGCTACGAAACTTGAAACCCTACAATAATTCAATGATACGGATCCGTTGAAACTGGTTTCGTCAAAATCCGAGTTAGTGGCCGAAATGGCTATTTTTATATCAATTAATTAAATTTAAAATTTATTATTAAATCAACTTCCAAATTTTAAAATTTTAAAACTCACAAATTTTATCACCATATATTCTCACTTATTTACAATGACTTAAACAAATCTTTATGTAAGTTTAGAGTGGATAAATCTATCAATTGCAGTGCCAAAGCTTCTATTTCATTATATTCAAAATTATAAATTAAGTTCCCCAAAATTTCTATTAAGTTAAATAATCAATGATTATTCCATCTATAAATTTTAAGTAGATGGATTCAAATGTTGAGTTCAGAAACTATTATTTTAATATTCTTGAATTTCAGTTAAATCTTTATAAACGTAATACTTTAAACGTTAAATTTCATTTATTTTGCAATACTTCAATTAAATTAATAAATATTGCTTTCTATACTTAAATTTATATTAACAAAACGTTAGATTTGGATCGATAGAAATCGATTTACCAAAGTTTACGTACACATTACGTAAATAAACAACTATATAAATTTGCCACCTATTAGCTCTTAATTTTATTCTTAAGTTTGTTATCTATCAATTTCGATTATACTTCCATCTATAATGCAAATCCAATCTCCTCTAACTGCATAAATTAGGCAATTTATTGCAATTGATTTTCCATTAAACTTCATAAATTATCAAATTGAAACCTAAATAAACATTTATTTATTTAAAAATCTTGTTGTTTAATTGAATTGACCATTCCCGGATATAATTTACATTGATCTTCAATTATTACTTAAATACATCACAAAACGTTAAATCTATATTCATTAAAATTTGTTACCAAAATTAATTAACGAAATCAATTACGCCCTTTAAAAATTTCTATTTCATTCATTAATTGCTAATAGTTATTCAATTAAACCCAGTTATTTGATTTCTCTATTATGCATCAATTATAAACCCATCATCTTAAAGATGATGTCAACATTTTATACTATAAATTTACCCTTTTATATTCCAATATAAATAAATGCTCACATACAAATTAAGATTCTAAAACAAATTAATTATCCCATTTAATCCATTGATTTATTAACTTTATTTGTTGCAATTTATTGTCTAGCATAAATTTTAATCTATTTCCAAATTTTCACATTTCAATTAATTAACACCTTACAAAAGTTTACAAATAAAAAGGGGTTGTACTAAATAAATTATTTATTGTCCTGCATTACTTTATTGCCTCCATTTACATTCAATCTTCATAAATAAATAATTTATCTTATTGATGAATTCAATACTTGCCTTTATTTACTTAATTTAACTTCATATCCAAATGCACAAATTTTCACTATTCCAATTAATTGAAATATAAAATTAAATTTGTAAATTTTAATTATCCTTGATACATCAGATTTCAATATTTGCTTTCATATAAATTAATAAGATTTCTATTTCTTTCTAAATTTAAATTAAAATCTTATTAATTTAATTCATTTTAAACATCGAATTTACATGGGTCGTTACACTCTCCCCGACTCAAAAATTTTCGTCCCCGAAAAGGAAAAGAAGGGAAAAGAAGAATTAAATAACAATACATCTTATTCAAAATATTAACTCATAAACAATAACTTACTAAATTTATTACCTTAAATAAAATAAACCCGTTTAATAATCATTATATCTTTTTATCCTCAAATAAATAAAGTTTGGAAAAACATTTTCAAAATAATTTCTAAGTCCAAAATTTACGAAATTTTTTGGCGGAGTCTCCTTTGTACAGAGAGGCTTGGGAGAAAATATAATATTAAATATAACAATTATATTATATATATTATCCAAAATATTATATCCCAACACGGGAAAATATATAAAATAGCGCTATAAACCGAAGTCCGAAAACGTACCTATTTGTCGGGCACTTTACGCTTAATTTATGGAACCCAAAAGCAGTAGCAATTGCTTCCATAACCTGAATTTTACTTATAAAATCCAAAGGGTTAACAATTTATGTAAAGTAAAATATTTAAGTGGATTTCAATCACTAACAACAAATCAATACAACAACCATCAACTAAACAACAACAAATCCAAACAACAATCAATTTATCTTATTATTAATTTCATTTCATATATTTGTTGTTTAATTTCTCTTTTATTCATACCACATAAATTTTCCTTTTTATAATTTACATTTATTTCTAACAAACTTTTAAATTTTATTTACTCATTCGATGTTTGTTTCATTTATTTTCACTTATTACTTCCAATTTTTCATTTCCATTAACTCAGGTCATGCCAGTTCTTTTTATTTCATTATAATTATTCATTCATTTATTTACATGTCCTTATTTATTTACATTTTAATTGCTTAAGTTTATAATCATCTATTTGTCATACTTACCTTCAATTATATTTACTTGGTAAAATTTCAATTATAACTTTAAGTTTATAACATTAAATTCTCATTTAACAGAAATTTCATTGAGTAATTTTACTATTTCAAATTTCTACTTGTATAATATTCTATTACAATCTCTTATTAAATATTTCAACTTTTAATATTTGGTAAGTTATATATGTTATTTAAGGGTGTAATTGAAAGTTATACAAGTTTCTCATTTCTTTTAATTAATTCATTGTTCAATAAATTATTACCTTTTCCTTATAAGTTACAATTTCAACTTCCTTTTATTATCTTTATAACTTGGCATTAAATCTCTTACCTAAATTAGAGGTTCCAATTATTAATTACTCACCTTTCGTTTCACTACAATAATTGAAACAATTAATTAATGGAAATTTAAGAGTTAAATACCGGGTTATATTTCAAATTATTTTAAAATAATAAATAAATATATTTTTACAACTTACATATCTCTAATTATGTTTAAAACAATTCAAAATTTATACATATAATTTCTTCAAAAATGAATCTGCAGTAGAACTACGACAGTGGCCTTCTCCCTTCGAAACTCGAAAATGAAAGTCGATGATGCGGCCGCCATCACCGAAATTATTTTTCAGCGACAGAGAGGAAAGTACAAAACTTATTTCTTTCCAGAATTTCTTTAAAATCATGCTTTCAAATTATATTGAAATATTTATATCAGAAAATATTTCTAAACACTATTAATATATTTCAAAATCCTTTGAAAGAAATTTTTCAAAATCCCGGACTCAAGTTCTACAATTTCCAAATTTCATTGATTTTATTTTCAATCTAGCTTCAATTATTATTAATATTTTCATTACCTAACACCCAATCTACAACAACCAAATATGTATCTTTATAAAATATTTTTATATATAGAAAATATAATAGGCAAAGTTATTTCTTTCACCTATATTAAAACAAATATTATGTCGGTCTATCCTATTAAGTGTTTAGAAATCCCTATTGATGTCATAGCGTCCCATGCATCAACCAGAATTTATAAATGCAAAACGAAACATATTAACACAATATTAAAACCTTTTTATAATACTAACAAATACGCTCTCTCATATATACACGCTCAATAACTCCCATAGGGTATTATTACCCTATTAGTAAAAAGTCAAACCCCACAGAGTTAAGGTTTATCGCTAAACCTCGCTCTGATACCAGATGTAACATCCCGCCTTTTCGAACACTTTAAACTGACACACGTGCCAATTCAAACCATACGGTAGGGTGGATTGTTATGGGATAAGTAAGAAAAACATAGAAGAAATAAAAACAAAATAGAATCTCACAGCGGAAGGATAAAATATAATAATTAAATATACAGTTCATGAAACTGTTTTACAAAACCTTTATTATATTTATACAATACATATCAGAGTACACATACCAGAGAATAATAAATAAATGCAGCGGAATTAAGTGGTGTGGTGGAAAAACATAGTAGATAATAATACTACAAAACTTCGTCTTCGTCCTCCAGAGTAAAATCTTCAAATCCTGAAACGCTCGGACTGACCCGAGCGAATTTGAAAGACAAAAACACTCGAGTCAGAACTAAAAGATCTTATGTGATTTAAATTAACAGAAATAAATAGGAGTACAGTAACTCAAGAGATGCTCGGGATTTACATCTCCTAAGGATCCGTTAAACTATTTGCTATGTAGTATATTGTGCAATTATAATAGTGTCTAATTGTAAAATAAACTTATTTTTTAATAGCGTTAAGGGGTTACCCATATAGCCCTTAACACAAATAATGCCAATAGTCTATATAGTACCGTAATACCTCCTGATCGTGAAGCTACCAGAGGATACTCCATAGATACGACACAAATAGAAACTCGTAGAAGGCGCGCTAGGGTAGGTGACACGGCACAACTAGGCAATGCCAGGGTAGATATACCAATCACGCTTCCGGGTTGATGGAAACGCGCAGCGCGCAGCTGCCGCCCACCTCGAACAACACCCCCAAAATCAAAAGTAAAGTGGCCACCGAATCGATCCAAAAGTCATAGTATAATATCGAAGGAGTGCGTTCGATCAGAGGAATGACCTCATTGGCCCGTCGATCGCTCCTGTTTTAGCCACCTTATGCCAACTCACGGGAGTCGGGTCCATGTATTTACCTTATAGGAAACGCCGCCACCATCCTACTTCATTCTGGAATCTCCACCACGTACACGGTTGTTAAAGTGGTTTTCGGAGTTGGCAGAGAGTATGACAACTTCCGATCCCGGTCTCTTTAACAACCAAACGTTATTATAACACCGCGGTCATTTAAAATATTTTAAACTTTAAAACCAGAATAAAATATCCATTTTAAACCCATATAAATACAATGTCATTTATATTTTTTTAAAACCCAAATCAATACGATATCATTTAGACCCAAAATCATATAATGTCATTTTATTTTCCAATATATATTCTTTTCCAAAATCATAGGGTTTTCAAAGTAAAATATTTAGAAATCAAAACTCTCGAATATAATATTTTCAAATCATACTACCTTGAAAATCATAACTTCGAAACAAATTTCCATCTCTTAAATGGTTAAATATTAAATTACTTTATAAAACACAATAGCTTCTTTAGATTTCACAAATCAATTTTCAAATATCGATTTAAACTTCCAAATACCATTTCAATTCTTATGTTTCAAAGCTATAAATATTTCACCATTTCAAAACAAACTCATTTGACAATCCCATATATATTAAATTCAATTACTTATTATTTAGACTTGAAATATTTACTTAATGAATTCAATATAATTTAAGAAAAACCTTTAACTTCACATAACTGGAAAAACTTTCGATTTATTATATATTCATTTAAATCAACCTGATATTCATTTAGATCACTCTACACAAACATCAACTTATAAAATCATATCCTTTAAAAATTCTAACTTTTTATTTAATTCGAATTTAACTTAATATTCATCTTCCAACCTTGTTCCCATTAAATCAATGAAACTCCAGAAATTAAATTTTAAATAAATGCTTAATCTTATTTGATCTTAAAATCAAACTTTATTTTAAACTTCAAATCAAATTTATACTAAGATTAAAACCGGAAATTACTATATATATAATAACCTTTATCAACAACCAAATCAATATCCCATAAACCATATATATATATATATATATATATATATATATATATAGCTTTACAAAAACCATAGAAAATCATTTCAAAATATTTTTACATATATATATATATACCGCGATGCCTGTATAAAATTTTCTACCCTATGGTCAAGTGATACGGATGTTTATCATTTCAATCCGCAATTTAAAATAAAAATGCGGTTGTATATCATTTCAAACCGCAATCCCGAATGAAATGAATATGCATGATATATCAATCATCAACCAATTTAATTCAATCATCATCAATTTAAACAAACATCAAAATATATAGCATATAAATTATATATGTAATAAATAACATATGTTAACTAACAGTTTACATTCAATAATAAATTTAACTACTGTTAAACTAGCAGTTTATATGCAAAAATAAATGTAAATTTAACTGGCAGTTAATATGAAATAAAAATAAATATAATCATGACAGGCAGTTAATATGCAAATAAATAAATTCTAACTGTCAAATTATATGCAATAAATAAAATTAATTAACAGTTAAATTAAATAAATGCGATTTAACTGAGATGAAGAATAAAACATGCCAAACAGTCATAAATAAATTTCTACTCAAATCTTAAAACAATTTAACAAACATAAGAAATTTAAGAAGTTGTGAGTGGGTTAAAACACTCACCTTTTGAATTTAAATCGAATTTAAGTCCGATTTAAATCCAAAAATTTGACGGTCTCCAAATCTGTCCAAACCAGTATCAAAAGATCTAGAATTTAATTACGATCCTAACAAAAAAAGTCTCGCGTGAAACGGAGTTCGTATGCGAAAGTTATTCGAGTTAGATTGTTTGAAATCAAAAATAAAATAAAATAAAAACATCACTCACTTAAACCAAAGCCACTTAAGCATCTTCGTTATCCCTTGCTAAAGTGTCTTTACCCTGAGAATAGAATACACGCGAATGAACAAAAGCATCAGGAAGAAACCCTAGCCGCCGAAACAAACCCTATTTATCACGCCTCCACTCTCGACTTCGACAAGATCCACTCCATCGCCAGCACACCGCCGTCACCCTCCATCTATGTCGCGAGCGCGACGTCCTTCGCCGCCGTATGGTGCTACCAGGCCGAGCACGAAAATCATCGAATCCTCTTCAATTTCTGGCGACTCAGCTAACCAATTCGCCGAAGCCACCGTACCGATCAACTGCCCCTCACCCCCTCTACACGCAGGAACTTCCCGATCGATGAATCGTGGAAGATCCGTTGTTGATTGACCATCCATACCATGAATGGCCGAAACTAATTTGCAATTTTCTGGACGAACAATGGCTCCAATTGAAAAACGAATATTACCAGCAGATTACGCTCTTCGAGAACTATGACATATAATTTTTGTGAATTTTTCTGGAGCCTTTGAATTTTAAGCTTTGGATTTGATTTTTGAATTGTATTTGGATCTAGGGTTTGCAGCCATTGGAAGAGGAGGAGCTGAGGAAATGAACGTACATCAAATGAGAATAGATGGAGGCTAGGGTTTACAACTGAGTTTATATAGGTAGGTCAGAATTTGAATAGATGGATTGGATAAACAACGTGCTGAACGAAAATTAGCCCAAAAAGACCGTTTCGACTCCGGAACGAAATTGGGTCAACCCATATATCACAATATGTATTTTAAAATATTCTGAACGCGATGGAAAAATTTTCACGTCCAAATTCCATCGTATGAAGAAGTTATGCTGAAAACAATATTTTCAAATTGATTTCAAATTGATTTCAATTAAATCGATTTCAAGGCGTTTCATGTTCGTACGATCAAACGACAGGTCCGATCGCTACGAAACTTGAAACCCTACAATAATTCACTGATACGGATCCGATGAAACTGGTTTCGTCAAAATCCGAGTCAGTGGCCAAAATGGCTATTTTTATATTAATTAATTAAATTTAAAATTTATTATTAAATCAACTTCCAAATTTTAAAATTTTAAAACTCACAAATTTTATCACCATATATTCTCACTTATTTACAATGACTTAAACAAATCTTTATGTAAATTTAGAGTTGATAAATCTATCAATTGCAGTGCCAAAGCTTCTATTTCATTGTATTCAAAATTATAAATTAAGTTCCCCAAAATTTCTATTAAGTTAAATAATCAATGATTATTCATCTATAAATTTTAAGTAGATGGATTCAAATGTTGGGTTCAGAAACTATTATTTTAATATTCTTGAATTTCAGTTAAATCTCTATAAATGTAATACTTTAAACGTTAAATTTCATTTATTTTGCAATACTTCAATTAAATTAATCATTATTACTTTCTATACTTAAATTTATATTAACAAAACGTTAGATTTGGATCGATAGAAATCGATTTACCGAAGTTTACGTACACATTACGTAAATAAACAACTATATAAATTTGCCACCTATTAGCTCTTAATTTTATTCTTAAGTTTGTTATATATCAATTTCGATTATACTTCCATCTATAATGCAAATCCAATCTCCTCTAACTGCATAAATTAGGCAATTTATTGCAATTGATTTCCCATTAAACTACATAAATTATCAAATTGAAACCTAAATAAACGTTTATTTATTTAAAAATCTTGTTGTTTAATTAAATTGACCATTCTCGGAAATTAATTTACATTGATTTCCAATTATTACTTAAATACATCACAAAACGTTAAATCTATATTCATTAAAATTTGTTACCAAAACTGATTTAACGAAATCAATTACGCCCTTTAAAATTTCTATTTCATTCATTAATTGCTAATTGTTATTCAATTAAACTCATTCATTTGATTTCCCTATTGTGCATCAATTATAAACCCATCATCTTAAAGGTGATGTCAACATTTTATACTATAAATTTACCCTTTTTATATTCCAGTATAAATAAATGCTCACATACAAATTAAGATTCTAAAACAAATTAATTATTCCATTTAATCCATTGATTTATTAACTTTATTTATTGCAATTTATTGTCTAACATAAATTTGAATCTATTTCCAAATTTTCACATTTCAATTAATTAACACCTTACAAAAGTTTACAAATAAAAAGGGGTTGTACTAAATAAATTATTTATTGTCCTGCATTACTTTATTACCTCCATTTACATTCAATCTTCATAAATAAATAATTTATTTTATTGATGAATTCAATACTTGCCTTTATTTACTTAATTTAAGTTTATATCCAAATGCACAAATTTTCACTATTCCAATTAATTGAAATATAAAATTAAATTTGTAAATTTTAATTATCCTTGATATATCAAATTTCAATGTTTGCTTTCATATAAATTAATAAGATTTCTATTTCTTTCTAAATTTAAATTAAAATCTTATTAATTTAATTCATTTTAAACATCGAATTTACACAGGTCGTTGCAGAGGGACGTTCCAAAATTCAAAGGAAATCGAGTCAAAAGGAAGAGATTCAACTCGAGCGAAAGTGATTCTGTAAATAAATTTACCATATATGCTATGTTTTGCCTAGAGCCAAAGCTCTAATACCAACTGTAATGACCCGCTACTTTGGACCGTTCAAATCGACAATAAAACCATACATATCCGACTTGAATAATTAAAATACCGAACTGTTAATTAAAATTTGGCAAAACTAAAAATATACAGTAAATAAATCAATCACAGATCACAGAGTAATATAATGCAGTGGAATAGATAAAGAATAGTAGTTCATGAAGCTACTATATACATCAGAGTTAGAAAAATACAACCGAATAGTTCAAATGCAGTGAAGTCTCCAATGCAACAGATGACTTCTCTGAACCAATCACCCGGAAAGGCTGGAATCTGAACCGATAGTTGGATTTCCAAATGAAGCTCCAAACTCCAAAGGTTAGTCTCAAATGATGTATCACTCAGTCTGACCGAGCGTAAAGCAAAATACAAAACATTCGAGTCAGGATTAACACTCTGATATCAATAAATCCAACTCAAGTGAAATATCAACTGTAATACAAATAACTTAAAGGATATTTGGGATAACCATCCTCTAAGGGTCCATGGAACTTTCTAAGAGGTAGAAACATACACTATAACACCATGGTCATTTCAGCTTAATTTATACATCAAAACCAAATCTCATTTTCACTTTAAATATCTCTATATTTCCCAAAATAGTATTTATATATATTAAATAATTTATACAGTAAAGTATTTTCAATTTCCTCAACTTAACAAATCGTTCCAACATCAATCCGACCTTCCCATTCAAATTAAATTCAATCTCAATTTATCAATTTAAATTCAACTCAATTTCTAAAATAACCACTTAAATTTTATCGATCTCAAATTCGGATTTATAATCACAAATACTCCTTTATATTTCCATATATTTCAAAACTTTAAGTATTCAACGTTTCATCTTAATTTTCATTCAATTTAGTTTTCTAAATAATAAATTCAAATTTAGTTCAACCTAAATTTTCATTTTAATTCAATTTAGTAGCTAAATAACAAATTCAACTACGTTGATTTCAAATACAGATCCGAATCTCAACATAAACCATTTAAATTCCAATATAGTTCAAGGCTTTAATATTTAAATGTTCTATATAACAGTTTCATATAGATCTCGATTTAACCTCATTATTATTTAGTCTTGAAATACTCCCTTATTAGATTTAATATCATTTAAGTAACCTTAAATTACATTTTACTCCATATTTTCTTTAATTTATTTAAACGTAAAATATCCATTAAATCACTTAAATCAAAAATCCAGTTATAAAATCATACCCATTAAATTTCCCATTTAAAAATTTCAAATCGATTTAATTAAATAAATCCTTATTTAAATACCATTTTTATAAACCCAAATTTATCTCCCAATCTTAATTATTCAATTTATTACAAGAGAATCTATTTGAAATATAGATTTACATAAATACTTAACCATATTATATGTATTAAATCAATCTAATTTAAATCAAATATTACTACTAAATCTATATATACAATTTTCATTTATATAATATCTTAAGAATCAAATTTATTAAACCATATATTTCTTTCCAAAATTATTGAAATTATTCTCAAAATATTTATATGGAACAACGGTGTCTGTATATATTTCCTATCATATAGTCAAGTGCTACGGATATTTATCATTTCAATCCGTATACTAAATATATATGGGTGGATATCATTTCAACCCGTAATCCCAAATTTAATTAAATGAAAATTGCTTGGGTTTATCATTTCAACCCATAACGATTTTCTCCTATTCTAAAGTCTGTTCGGGTATGTATCATTTCAACCCATAGTGATTTCTAAACTACAGGGAACTTGCAGAGTGATAACAGAAAATACAATAAAATAACAGGCATATATCATCAATAACAATATAATATAAACAACAGGATATGGTGTCATATCCCGCAGGTGAACAGTTACAGATAATAGCATATATACAAACTTAAATAACTACAGCAGCATATTTCAATTGTCGTTTCAATTGAAATCAAATTTAATGAATAAAAATATGTTAATCGTGAGTGATTGCTCACCTTTTGAGGTTAGAGAGATAGACAATGAAGTTGAGTTACGAAATGCAAGCACGACTTCCAAAGCAAAGTTAGATGGTACGATTTCGATGGAAAAGCTGATAGATAGAAATTGATGAGAACGGATCAAATTAGCCTGATAAAATTGAAACGAAGATTATATGATTAATTTATTACTTTTTTTCAAAATGAACGTTAAATCAAAACACGCAATTTAAAAAATGAAATACATATATATGCATACCCATGAGAACCATATAACTTTAAAACGCTTCCATTTCATATTAATGTTAAATAACAAATATATAATTATTCAAAATGTCACATATATTGTATATTCATTTTATGGTTGTCGTTTCCATGTAATAAATATTCATTTTAAACCAATATTAAAATAATATATATGTATAGTTAAAAATCAATGTTCTAACATAAAACACATATATTAAAGATCAAAACACACATATATAATATCTTTTGAAATGAATAATTATGTATACATATAATTATTATAGTTTATTACTTTCCTTTTCAAAATATCCAGCAGGAAATCAAACAAACTTATGCACATATATACGCAGATAAACAATATTCTTTATAATACATTGTTAACTTACTCCTTTTTTATTCTTTTTTTAAAGAGTATATATGCAGTACAGTTTATAAGAATTTTTTTTTATTTTTTTTATAAAACCTTAATATATAACAAAATATATGTAATATTTGTATATATAAAAATCAAAACCTTTCAAACATATATTCAAAAACTAGATCATATAAATAACAATGTATTCAGTTCACGCATAGTATAAAATTCATATATATAACTCTCTTATATATTCATTATAACTATAATCGAAACGGTTATATATACTTTTATATAAATTAACCAAATATACACGTTACTTAACCTATCTGTAACTGATCAATAGTTTTATTATTAAAGCACGCACATCATAACAGTATGACGATATACAATGCTTTAGGCTTATTAAACAATATATTGCAACTTATGTATACTAATATCTGAATATAAATAAGCTTACATACTTATTATATAAAAATCAAAATAAAAAAAATATAACAAAATATATATAAACTCACAAATTGATATATAAGCTTATATTGTTATATAGAGAATTTTTTTATTAAGTACAGCCATACATATATATCTTTGGGTACTACAATTCGTATTATTTGCCTTTTATAAAGAAAATTGTGGTTGCACTGAGTTTGTACATACAGCTTACTTTATGTATATAAATAACGTAAGCTGTCATACATATATACACTAAAATATATAAATTTAAGGCAGTATACTACTAGCAAATATATATAATATAATACAATGTATAGACATACCCTGTGTAAACTCGAGTCGCTGATGGGTGGGCAAAATGAATAAATAAGAAACTACAGACAATGGGGAAAATGTTGATGCCACCTATGTGCTGTCAGAAGTTATTACCTCTATGCTATACACTCGGCTATGATGAGGCTGCCGATGTGGATAGGGAAGATGTTGGGTTCAGCTGGAAGGCAGGGTGTTTCTTAAGAGAAAAGGAGGGGAGAAGGAGGGGACAGACGCTTGGTGGAAAGAAAATTTGCAGAGAGAGGATGAAAAGAATGCAGATGTACTAGGTAAAAGAAAGGAGGAGCAGGCTAGAATAAATAGAATGTATGAAGAGAACAAGGAAGGTTATAAATCAGATTGGCATGAAAATGTAAGGAAAGAAATAAATAAAAGAAATCAATGAATGCGAAATAACGTATAGTATTTTATACCTTTCAAACTTTGAAATGGCAACGGTCATGAGTTGATTTAGCTACATTTAAAGCAATAACTTTTTTGTTTGTTTGGATAGTACGTAATAAGTTTGGAAAGGCAAAGATTTTTAAAATGGAACAAGGAAGGTTATAAATCAGATTGGAATGAAAACGTAAAGAAAGAAATAAATAAAAGAAATCAATGAATGCGAAATATCGTATAGTATTTTATACGTTTCAAACTTTGAAATGGCAACGGTCATGAGTTGATTTAGCTACATTTAAAGCAATAACTTTTTTGTTTGTTTGGATAGTACATAATAAGTTTGGAAAGACAGTGATATTTAAAATGGAACAAGGAATGGACAGAGAAATTTAAGCAAAGATAAAACGTATAGAATAAATATAGAGTAAGGGGACAGTCACGATAATTCAGTGGATAATTAAAGCAACTTTTAATGCCACCAGCTGCACTTTCAAATTTGAAAAGGCAGAGTAACGGACCATATAATAAATTGAAACGATGGATTGATAACAGCTGCAAGTATATATTTAATAGAAAAGAACGGACAGAGAAAATTTTGTGAAACGTACTGAAAATAAATATGAAGTACTTATTATATTATACGTTTCTTTTTGAATGCAGAGTCCAAAATTTGAAAGCCGAGTAACGGTCAACCCTTGAATTGGTGAAAATAATTGTAGCAATTAATAAAAGAAATAAATAGCAACGGTCACGTTGCTTTGATTTAGCTGACCCATCAAAGCAAATTATTTATAATTTAACCGGTAGGAAACGTAAAGGAACGTACCACCATAAAAATGAAATTGATAACATCTGTGCATTGATTCTGCAATATTTATTAAAGAAATTGATTCTACAATATTTATTAAAGCAATTTATTAGCTAGCTTGAATTAAATAGAATTTCACAATGGAATAAACTTTGATAAAATAAATTGAAAATTTAAAATCTGCTATGTTTAATTGGACGTAATACAAATATTAAATTTTTATTTCAAAATATTATTACATTAAATTTCTCAAAAGTTTCAATTAATTACGTTAAATAAAACCATTTAAAACTATTAAAATCTACGGGTCGTTACAACTATATCCTAGGTTGTGCACCCTGCTCTGTTTTTAGCCATTTATAATGTCGAGGTCACATTCGACATCTTTCATGGGAGTCTTTATCACTCGAAAAGAACAAGAATCCTTAAATAAATTCCCACATCTCGAATGGATCTCGAAACCACACATGGATTCCAGCATCTCGAAATCCACCTCCAAGAGATATAACACGTATCTCAGTCTTGAAGTGGTTTTCGATAAATAACACATTTACCGATCCCGGTCTCCTTAAGACTGAATCAATGAATTTGGTCATATTCAATAATAATGAGAATGATCGCATATGGAAACCAACTCTCATATAATTATCACATTTTCAATATTTTTATCTCACACTATCTCTCGACTAAGAGTGAAGTCGGTAGGTTAAAGCACTAGTTCTGCTATACCTACTCAAACATTTGTCTTAACCCCTAGAGATAGACAAGCCTACTTCATCGGTTTTTAGTACTAAGTATACGACTAAATGTTTTTCATAAATGAGTACATAAACAAAGCATGATCAAGTCGTACTAAGCACGATCAAGTCACATAAACAACTTTTAATCCCATTTTTACTTAATTAATAATTTTATTAAATAAAAGCTCTTTTATTAGTAAAACTCATTTTTTTTTAATAAAACATATTTTATAAACCAAAACTTACAATTGATTAAAAATTCCTTTATTAATTAATAACCCTTTACTAAATAAAACTTACTTTATTAATTAATACTCCTTTATTACTTAAAATTTTCTGTATATACTAGTATATATAATATTTCGATATTCATTTATACTCTTCAATACTTCAAAAAGTATTCATATATTTATCTCAAATGTACAAGTATATTCACAACTCATTTAAAGACCTATTACTTTAAACCTTTCTTTTTTTATCTTTTTCCAAAAATTCCATGTTTGTTATTCCTTTTAAAATATCCATTTAATAGTTCCAATTACATTCGAAAATCTATTTCAAAGTGCGTAAGACAAATGTTACCCAACATTGTCACTACAAACGCAAAATCATTTCATTTGAGATTATTTTTAAACCATTTCACTTCTGATTATCTTTAAAACAATCTTTTCAAAGTTTCATTTACATTTATAAGTACTAGTATGGATCCGTGCTTCGCACACGGGCTGTTTGTGTCATTGTATACATTGATATTTTGTTTAAACGTAAGTATGTAAACGGAAAGTAAGGGCATTTTTGGAATTTCAAAAAGACAACGAGTAAATTGGTTTAACAAATTTTCTTTATTAGTAGTAGAGATAATCAAAACAGGTTAAAGACTAATATTATTAACATATTTTCACCGCAAACCCAAAACCATTTCATACATGTTATTCTCTTTAAAACATTCTTTTAAAGATCTTGGTATTTCTATATTTATTGAATAAGGCAATATACTTGTTAATAAATTTGCAAAATCATTTATTATAACATAAGTTTTATAATCCTAAGCTTCCTCTTATTCTTTTACAAAATACTTAACTTACTTTTTCCCACTTATGCATTTACTAAAAACTGATTTTAAAATGATACTTAAATGTATACTAACTCATTTATAAGATAAAATATTTAATAATAAAAAGAATTTAAAAGGATATTATATTACATAAGATTTTATTTATTTTAATAAACTACTTAACTAATTTTCTAAAAAATATATATACTTTTAAAATATTTTAAAAATACTTATATTATGGCTTATAAAAAATACATATTTTCTAATTTATTTAAAAACCATAAAAGTCCATTTTATAGTTTAAATTCATTACTTTAAAAGTCCATAAATGATTATCAATAATACATTTAAACTTGATACTTTTTTAGTAATACGTATACTTACTGTACTTACTAAAAAAATACAAAGAAGCCCTAAGATGCCTTTCAAAGTTAACTTTAAATTTGTCAAAGATAGCGATTCCAAAGTGCATCCATAGCGACCTTTTCGCTCATAACATTCACAATACACTATCAACATGTAATCAACAAGTCCTGGCTACGATACATGTTATAAAGGGTAATAAGAGATATTATACTTAATACTAATGTTGTCACTTGTTTTACAAAACAAGAATGGGTCCAAAAGTTTTAACTTGTATTGTTATCAATTTTAAGTTATATTTAACACAACAATATTATACACATGATATATACAAATTCGATGGTGAATAAACTCAACTAAGCCCGCACTAATCCAAGATGTGGATAATCCCAATACGAGTTTAATGGAGAAGATGGCGTCTCGATTGGACCTCGTATGCGAAAGTTATGAATTTTATAAGATTTGAGATTATAAACTAATTAATTAACTTAATTATAAATAACCAACACCTTAATTACCTATCAAATCCACCTTCTCCCTTCCTTACCACTTTCCTATGCATGCACCAAAAGGAACTCACCATACTCATGTACATGCACACATTGATACGGATCATCACTCGATGATATCCAATGTCGTTCACGCCTACGAATTTCTCTTCGCGAGTTCGACGTATGGACCCCTACAACGTCCAACTCGATCACATCAACCAAATTCCAAATGAAAGCCCCAAATTTCCATGTCCAGGTCGCGATCACAACCCCATGATTGGAGCACCTTTGACCACCGCCAGCCAACCTCACTTCGCACCCTAAATCCAATCATGCCTTTGATTTTGCCTTCGACCGCCTCCTCCATATCGCGACTTCCTCTACCACGTACGACAAACAAAATGTCACGACCATCTCTATGTAGTTTCTTCTCACCAAACCTTTACCCTCCCCTCTCATTTACACGAGCAACCTAACGGAATATTCGCAATGGACTAACTTTCCTTAAATCAACGACCATCTACAATCCTGGATTGGCAGTACAAAAGTTGATCATCACCAATCCCCGCCGCAACCTAATAAATGCACACCCACATGAATCCCTCATCTCTACCAAGCTAACGGATTCGAAATCGTCGAATTCCGTTGAGCGAAGCTCCGAGAACAATTCAATTTAAAAGGCGGCTATGTATTTGGTTAACAAGAAATGAAAAGGGAATAAAGAGGAGAGGTGGTAAAATGGTTAAAGGTGAGGAGTATTTATGGAAAAATAAACAATATTTTGAATTCGCATGATTAAATCGTTGAACATTCCAAGCTCGCACGATCATCTGGAACGTCCGATCACCATGAAACTCGTCGACGCACAATAACTCATTTTTCTAGTACCGATGGCACTACTTTTGTCAAAATCTGAGTCAATGCCCTGGAATGATAATATTATAAGTTAATCAAAAATAATTATTATTAAAACCGATTTAATCCCATTAATTATAAATTAAAAGTTTCATTATCATTATTATTTAAAAAGAATTTAAATAAGCTTTCGAAATCATTTTTATTCACATTAAATCCATGATTTAAATATTCAAATAATTTCAATTTTTGGTTATAAAACATTCAAAATTTCGGGTCGTTACTGGCATTGTACGGCCAACCCATAGTATATAGCTATCCAAACGGTGTAATGTTAAAATAGCATGTGTGCTAAATCAAAGTAGGCAAGAGGAATGACATGGGTAATTAAATGAAGACCGGGTATATTAGAGATGCTTTTAGAATGCATTTGAAACGACTGGTTATGAATTCAAACTACCAAAGTACAAAAAGGGTACAATGAAATATTTGCAAGAGATATCAATCAATTAGTCACCAATCGTGGCATTTTTAATGGTATTGTGTCGAAAATAGTTCTAAAAAATTATTTATCACATTTGTTCATACTTTTGAATTAAATCATTATACTAGTATAGCGAGTATGGTAATTAAGAAATTAATATAATTTTCAAAAGATAATCGAAACTTTTTGGTCTCACGTCTAAGTTTTAGCCTCATGTCAAAAACTGTGATGGTATTATGTCAAAAAATGTTATTGAAAAATCACCAAGAGATCAAGGCTTCAAACTCCAGTTTATGGTTCCGTTTCGATCATTAGAAATTTTTAATATTTCGGTTTCGTTTCAAAAGTTCTTGATATTCCGTTTTAATTCTGGTTTTGAATTTCATCGCTTTTCTAACCACTTTTTTTATAAATAGATTGATAAACACTACAAATTTATATGTAAAATGAATATAACAAGTCGTTCCTTCAAAATATTTTATTTTATACCATTTTTGCAAAACAAGTAAAAGAGCAAGAGCTAAAGAAAAAGCCCCAAATTAATAATTAATACCCATGGAAATAATTAATTGATGTGCAAGAAGATTTAATTTATACTCTTAAATCAAAATTATTTTGTTTGAGAAACTCAATTTAGTTGGATTTATATTAAGAAAGCTGAGTCCAACTCATCTTCTTATTGTTAGAAATGCAAGCCCATAAGGCCTTTAAATCAACCGGTTTTCCCCTAACCTCCAAGTCATTGTCTTCAACAAATGGAACCATCCCTTCTGACCAAAATATATAGGCTGAAAAAAAAAATCCATCTAGTTTGATCCTCAATTTCTATGTTCAGGCAATAGTTTTTTCCCTCAAATTCTCAGTTTAGTTTTTTTCCTTTCAGATCCAGATTCGCTTTCTTAGGTGAATTCTGGCTCGATCGTTGTTGGATTGAATGACGGGAATTCTTGCAATGTTGTCCAAAACTTCGAACCATATAAGAGATAACCAAAAAAATTAGTCGTTCTTCAAAAATTTCTCAATTATCATACCATTATCGATCAATTGTTTCCATTTTCGGACTATATAGGTATATCGGTATGATAATGAGAGTTTACCATTTAATGGTAAAATATTGATAATATATTTTAAAACCCATGATAATAGTAATTTATTAAGCCATTTATAGTCCATGTAATGACGAAACCAAAGCAAGGGTGGGGTGGGCAGTTGCCCAACCTAATATTTAGGCAAAAAAAAAAACATAAAAATTACAGAAAAGAAAAAGAATACACACTCTCCTCTCGCATTTGGCTCAGCACTCATGCTCACTTCTCAGCTGCTCACACTCTCTTAAATACACATCGTATCCTTCAATTCGACCTTCATATTTGATTTGATTAAGTAAATCAAAACCCTAATTCCACGTTCAATCCAGTCTCCCATCTTCACTCCACTATGCAAACCTAATATGAAAAGCTAAATCAGAATTTCCTATTTGTTCTACGGTTGTTGGTAATTATCCTTTTAATCTTGTAAATTATGTTATTTAAATCTATTGATTTGTTCTCTACTCGGTTTGTTTGATTAGATCATACAAAGATTGTCTCTTAAGAAAGCATCCTAATTGTTGGATTATCCTTGAATAGGGATGGAAATAAGGCGGGTTGGGGTGGGTTTTTTATGCCCCAGACTCGCCTTGGTTTTTTAAACCCAGTGTCGGACCCGCCTCGTAGATCCAGTGTGGGTTTGAACTTTCGCCCCATACCCGAAAGCTATGCGGGTCAGGGTAGACCTGCCCTGCCTCAAGACCCGGTGATACTTTGCATATTTATTCAAAATTAAGTGTCAATATAAATTTATTTATTCATTATATCTGTAAGAGGGATTCTCACTCAATAATACAATAAATATAGATATCAATGTTTTTACAATGATAAGTTAGATTAAAAAAATGAGGCATATGATAACGGTTTAGGAAAAACATGTATATGTTATTACATAATTATTAGTGATACAACTTAATACCATAAAATAATATAACTTATTGAATGAAACATTAGATTATCCATGCTATAACCACTTATGTATTGTAACAACCCGTATTTTTGGCTATTTTTAATTATTAAATTTAAGGTGATTATTGAATGAAAATGCTTATTAATGTAATTTGTTAAATAATTTAATATTGAAAATTATTTGAATAATTAAATTCTGAATTTAATATGGTAGAAAATGATGTCGTAAGTTTTTTTAAATTTTATATAAACAACAATTAAGATTGTTAATATTTAAAATTAGATTTAAAATGTGAATAATTAAATTGAAAATTTTATATTGTAATTAATGAGTAAAAATAGCGATTTAGGCAACTGTCTCAGATTTCGACGAAACCAGTTTCATCGGATCAGTAATAGTGAATTATTGTAAGATTTCAAGTTTTATAGCGATCGGACTTGTCGTTTGGCCGTGCGAGCTTTAAACACATACAAATCAATTTAAAAGAATTCGATAAAATAAATTGACTTTGAAAAGCTATCTTCCACATACGATCGAATTAGGCCTAGAAACTAGTTCCATTACGTTCGGAATGGGGGTAGAACATTATAAACGTCTGGAGGCACGTCTCGATTGGAGTTCGGACAATTTTGGACCTAACTATATAAATACGCATGCAAATCGAGACAGATTTATTATTATTTTAATTTCTAAACCCTACCCGTCATTTTCATTTAATGGTCGAAAATTCACCAACTTCCCTCCTTAATATCTCTCAACCCGTTCAATAAATCAAAAAAATTCAAAAGTAAAGTCATAGATCTCGGCGAGCTCTCAAACCCATATGGGTGATGTAGGCTATTTCTTCACGGGTTCGCCAGAATCGAGGCAAAAGACTTGCATTCTATGGGTTCAATCTTGAAATTGGAAGCGTTGTTTTTATTGTCGTTCAAGGTGATGGTAGAGAGGTGCGAGGCGCATCATTTGGCATAGGTTGATCGAAGTCCGGTCGTTATTGAACGCGCGTGGTTGAAATTGGAATTTGCGTACGATGGGTTTCTTTTTAGCATGTTGTGTGAGGATTGAGGAGGAAGAAGGGAGGTACATTACCTTTTATTTATTTATTTATTAATTAATTATTTAGTTTGAATTTTAAATGTTCTAATGCACGTATCCCTTTCATACGAGCTCGGATTTTGATGCGGTTTTCTCCGTTGTGATCGTATCGAAATTCCAAAGAATATAGAACTGGTTTGGTCGAGTTCTAAGACGGTTCAAATTTGGGTCTTTGTTTGGATTTTAAATCATCGATAAATCGAAGGTGAGTGTTTATACGCTCATAATTGACTGAAATTGTAACGACCCACTATTTTAGACCATTCAAATCGACAATAAAACCACACATGTCTGACTTGAATAATTCAAAACAGTAGATTGTAATATAATTTGGAGCAAATAAAACCAATCACGGACACAAATAAAACAAAATAACTCGCAGCGGAAATAAAATAACAGTAGTAGTTCATGAAGCTGCCACAAACACAGTCTTAAAACAAGTACAAAATACTATAGTCTGAAAAGTAAATACAATAGAAATCCCAATACATAAATGTTCACTAGTACATAAGCTGAATAGAAAATACTACAAGAAATAGATATCAAATAGGTAGATAGTCTCCAGCAAATCCTAGCTCCAAAAGGTGAAATCCAAAGCTGATACTCAGGTTGACTCGAGCATAAGAAAATAAACACAAACACTTGAGTCAGGACATGCATACTTATATAGTGTAAACCAATTCAAGTGAACTATAATAAAATGTACAAGTAACTTAAAGGATGCTTGGGACCGCCCATCCTCTAAGGATCCGTTAAACTATTTACTATGTAGTAATATACGCTATTATAATAATGTCTAAAGTAAAGTATAACATACTTGAAAATAGCGTTAAGGAGTTACCAAATATCCCCCTTAACACATTTTATATATTCCCATAGTCAACACAGTACCGTAATCTCCCCCATGCTGGGGGTCGTCAGAGAGCACTACATAGGTATGGTACAAAACCAAAATCGTATAAAGCACGCTAGGGTAGGTGACACGACACAACGAGGTAATGCCAGGGTAGATATACCAATTACGCCTTTCGGACGGGCGGTAACGCATAGTAGCCACTTCCGCCCACCTCGAGCACTCCCAAAAATCAAAGGTGCGCACCGATCAATCACAAAGTAATAGAATGGCATACGAAGAAGTGCGTCCGATAACAGAAGCTACCTCATTAGCCCGTCAATCGCTCCTGTTTTAGCCACTTTATGCCAACTCACAGGAATCGGGTCCACGTACATACCTCAATAGAACGTCATCACCATCCTACTTCATTCTGGAATCTCTACCGCGTACAAGGTTGTTAAAGTGGTTTTCGAAGTTGGCAGAGAGTATGAAAACTTTCGATCCCGGTGTCTTTAACAACCAAACGTTATTATTACCCATGGTTATAAATTTCAAAAGTTTATATTCCAAATCAAATAATTCATTTAAACCATTTAAATATGAAGTCCTTATCCTTTCAAATCAAATATTCAAATTCCAGAATTGTAGCATTTCTAAGTTCATTCATTCAATTATAACAATTTCAAAACATTGTATTTTTTAGAAACAGCAGCACTTATAAAGTGCTAATGTAGATATATTAGCATTTCAAAACAGTTCACTTTCAGAAACAGTGGCACTTATAAAGTGCTATAGTAGATATTGTAGTATTTCAAAAACAGTTCAATTTTAGAAACAACAGCACTTACAAAGTGCTACAGTATGTATTTTAGTATTTCAAAATCAGTTCAATTTCAAAAACAACAACACTCATAAAGTGCTACAGTAGGTAAAGTTAGTATTTCAAAACATAGTTATATTTCAGAAACAGCAGCACTTATAAAGTGATACGGTGGGTAAAATTAGTATTTTAGAACCTAGTTATATTTCAAAAATGGTAGCACTTAGCAAATGCTACCTTAAAACCACAGCATTTTGGAAATGCTGCCAATACATAACTAAGGTTTATTACAACATTTCAGAGACATTATAATTTCAATTTTTCACCATTTTTAACTTATGAAACATATCTCACTTTTCCAAAATATTTATTTGGATATCATTTAACTTATGGTTAAATAAAATAAATTTTATAAATAAATATTCAAATTAAACTATAATTTATTTATTAAGTCAAATGCACATTATTTTACTTAACTTTTTGTCTTAACAATTAACTTAATACTTTATTTAAAATTTTCCACTTCATAAATAAAATAGTCTTGTTACTATGTTAAGCCTAAAATTTCCATTTTAAAAAACTAAATTTCAGATTTCAAGTTAAGTCATATTTAAATTGAATTTTTAAACCATTTAATTACTTATACATTTTACTTATAGAAAATCACTATAACATTTATTTAAATCATTAAATCCAATTTAAGTTAAAATTTCATATTTCATATTTCCAAAATACTTAATAAATTTTTAGAAAATATTTAAATTTAATCACGGGTCTGCATATAATTTTCTAACTTAGGTCAAGTGATACGGATATATATCATTTCTACCCGTAATTTAAAAAGAAAAATCCGGGTTCTATCATTTTAAACCCGCAGTCCCAAGTCAAATAAAATAAATAAATAACGCTTGAGTCTATCATTTCAGCTCTTAACGATTTTTCCTTATTCTAATGTCTGTTCGGGTATGTATCATTTCAACCCATAGTGATTCTATTCTATAGGGAACTTATAGTGTGAGAAATAGTAAATAAAGTAAATAGTAAAACATATCATATGATGTTAGGTGATGCAACAGGTATATAATCAAGTAATATCATCATATAATGTTAGATAACCGGCAGATGTGAGCACATAACATGGCATATCAACTATTACAATTCAAGTGACATTGTTTCACATTCATATAAGTACGATTTGTTGAGAGTGATAAACTCACCTTCTCAAGCTAGAGGTCAAATTCAAAACACAAATCCAAACTCCACAAAGCATAAAAAGGCACGACTTAGATTCGAGTGGATGGAGAGCCAAGATTCAGTTATCGTATACAAAAAATAATATAACAAATATAAGTATATAATCCAACACAAGACAATAAATCAAATCAATGTTCAAAATATGATTCAAAATGAAACAAATAGGCTTAACGACTACAAATGGGCTCGACCACCATCACCATGGGCTAGACCATCACACTATGGATCGGCCATGACTTGATTTGTGTCATAAATGCTCGGCCAGGGTCACATCGGCACAGCTAGGCAAGGATATGAAGGAGGAATGGCAAGGAAAAGCAATAGGAAGGCAAAAGGAAATGGGTGTTGTTGGGTGCATTTCTACCACCACCGGTCCAAAAGAAAGAGGAGAAGCCAAACCTCTCCGCCTCAATGCCGAGCCAAGCCTCCCCACAGCCGAACCAGACCATTCGGTACCGAAGCATTAAGTACCGGACCATCCATCCCTCGCCGGACCACATACCACCGGACCAAAACCCCTTGCCACCGAACCAGCCAACCACCGGACCAAGCCTCTACCGAACCACCTACCACCTTTCCTCCACACTACCGGACCATCACTCACTCCACCAACACCGGACCATAGCACAGCCGAACCAACACGTGTCCAGCTCCATGCTCCTTCCACCGATCCAACCTTCTCCAAGCATGGCCGAACCGAGGCATACCGAACCAAATTGCCAGGCCAGATCGCTCCAGCCCAGGCCCATCAGCAGCTATATACTTCCAGGACCTCTGCCCCCAGCCTCACTCTATAAATGGAGGGGCAGGGGTACAACAATGGCAGACAAGTTTGAGAGCTCAAGCACGGAAGGAACTTTCAAACAACTTTCATATACTTGTATGCAAAGCTTTCTACTTGTAATCTGAAAGAAAAGAGAGAATAACATATAAAGTGGACGTAGGCACGTTCTGGCCGAACCACTATAAATCTGTATATCTTTTACAGTTCAGTCCCTGCTTTTTACATATTTGCATAAGTCACCCAAATCATTGAAAACCACATAAAATCAACTAAATAATACGACTTTGAGGTGTTTGTCCATTTTTTGTGCAAACATTTTTGGTGCTTTCATTGAGAGCTTGAAGCTTCAGCTTCCCTCATTCAACCTTCTTTCCCAATAGAACCCTTCATTGCCTAGGAAACATGACTTCCAGGCCGAGAAAAGACGCCAACAAGGGAAAGAACATTGCAACCAGCAGCGCTCCAGATCCAGAGGATCCAGATCAAGAGAACCATCCCACTACGACAGCAGATCAGGCAAATCCGACAGTCCCTACCGCGGAACAACCGGCAGCAATCACTAGGGCAGATCTAGACAGAGTTGTGACTGAAGTAACTAACCGCTTCGCATCCCAACAAGAAGCTTTGGTGAACCAACTCATGTCACGCTTGAGGGATGCCGAAGAATCCAACCGCAACACTGAATCGTGGGGTGAGTCCCAATCTGGAGGATCTCGGAGACAACAAAGGTCTTCCCTCTTCGAAGAAGCTATCAACAGGAACAACAATGATAGGGGCCGCGCCCGGACTCAGCCCGAACTCCGACTCGAGGAAGCGCTCGGAACCAAACCTAATCGGGGAGGCACCAGGCGAGGGTCGGATATAGCTGACCCGGTCATGCCGCCTAATCATAGAAACCCCGCTGAACGAAGCCGAGCTGGAACCCAGCCCGAAGTTGACCCCATGGAAATGCTCGAAGCAGAACCCCACAGGGGAAGGCCAAGGCAGGGGGCAACTGTAGCTGGTCCTAGCATGCATCCGAGCAGCCAAAGACAGCCACTGGATAACGTCAGAAGTGATAGGCTATACCATCCCTACAGGTCATCTGGACGAGATCGATCCCGCAGGGAAGAACCAAGCTCATTTTTGTCCGCTCCAAATTCTAATGAAAGAATGGCACGAATATTCAGGGAATGTGTCCGACGGGAGCAAAGAGATCGAGGGATAGGCGCTAGGGTAACCAGCCCTTTCACCCGCGACATCGAAACCGCCATCACCCCTCGAGAATGGAAAATGCCGACGATGGAACCGCACAAGGGAACTTCCGACCCCGTTGTACACCTGCAAAGATACACACAACATATGCTCATGAGCGGGGCAACGGAAGGAGTTTTATGCAAATGCTTTCCACTATTTTTAGCAGATCTAGCTACCTCCTGGTTCTGCCATCTACCCCAAGGATCCATCAGTTCATGGGAAATGTTGAAGGAAAAGTTCATTAGCCAATTCCGCATTCATGTGGAACAACCCAAGGATGCTTATTCTCTATCCAATGTCAAACAGAAATCCGGAGAGACACTGCAACAATATCTAACCCGGTTCAACGCCGCAGCGGCCGCAGTCCAAGATGCCGATGAGAAACTCACCCTAATGGCCCTCTGTAGTGGTGTGCACCCAGACACCAAGTTTGCTAGAAGACTAACTAAAGAAAAACCAGCTACCTTGCCCGATTCCTTCCATGAAGCTGGGAAGTACATGAGACTCGAAGAGGCTGCCACTGAAAGGCAGATAGGACCACAGGCTAAGACGACCCATGGAAACGTCCCCGCCGCAGCGAAGGACATTCGGAGAGACGACTCCAGAGACAATGCAGGGGGCAAGAAGGGAGAAAAGCGCTTGTACCGACCAGGACCGAGATTCGACGCTTACACTCCCTTGAATGAAACAGTCGAGAACATCTTCCTGGCCACCCAAGACGAACTTGCATACAAGCGCCCCCCGTACAAGAAAGAGTCAGATCGCGCAATCCAGTCCGGAAAATTCTGCCATTTTCACGAGTCTCATGGGCACGATACCAATAATGCCGTCATCTCCGAGATCTAATTGAAGAACATATCAGGAGAAAGAAGCTGGAACGCTATGTAAAGGGCCAGGACAGGACTCCAGCTCCTACCAAGGAAAACCCAGGGCAGCTCCACCCAGAGACAGGCGGAGGAAATCGCAACACCAGCGGTTCCAGCCAAGAGAAGATAGTGGTCCATACAATATCAGGAGGGCCACACATCGCTGACAAGAGCTGGGCAGAAATGGAAAGATATGGAAACTCACTCAGAAGCGAGGGAGACTGCGTCAATTCTGTTATGGAAGAACGCCACCCTAAGCGGAAGGAAAGTAATGATATCACATTCAGCGGACGCGACCTAGAAGGAAGGCAATACCCTCATATGGATCCTACGGTCATCTCTTCCTGGTTCGGTCCAGCCAAAGTTTTCCAAATTTTAATAGACACTGGAAGTTCAGTAAATATCCTATTCAAGCACGCTTTCGACAAAATGAAGCTGTCAATGAAGGATGTATCCCCCTGTAACAAACCACTACACGGTTTCACTGGAGAAGCAAAGATGCCCCTCGGACAATTGGATCTCTTTGTTGAATTGGGAAGACATCCCCGCTCCTCCGTTCGGAAACAAACATTCGTGCTAATAGACAACCACTTGGCCTACAATGCCTTTTTAGGAAGACCAGCCTTGTCCGACTTCCAAATTGTCCTTGCCCCATGGTGCCTGAAGATGAAGTTCCCAACGGATAATGGAGTGGGAGAAGTAGAAGGGCATCAAGACGCCGCTCGGGACTACTATGTAACCGAACTTCGCAATAATCGCAGGAGAGATAAAGGGAAAAATGCAGAGACTATTCTCTGCATGAAAAGCTTGGAAGCATAGCAACTAAAGAAGGCCCCTCCTCTTCGGTATACCAGTGACCCTTTCAATGAATTAGACCCCAGGGACAAAGAGGAGGAGGCCACCGACGAGCCTGCAAAGGCTATGGAATTCATACATGTAGACAAACGTGACCCAAGTAAACTGCTGAGAGTTGGATCTCGGTTAAAAAGAGAATTAAAGAATCAACTCATTGATTTTCTTCGCCACAACATGGATGTATTTGCATGGACGCACGCTGATATGACTGGAATCTCCCCGGACATAGCATGCCACGCACTGAACATTGATCCTACCAAGGTGCCGGTAAAGCAGAAGAAGAGAAGTATGGGGGCGGAACGATCAGCAGCCCTCGAGGAAGAAGTAAAGAACTTACTTGCCAATGACTTCATATGTGAAGCCATCTACCCGGAATGGATCGCCAACACGGTACTGGTAAAGAAAGCTAATGGGAAGTGGTGAACATGCATCGATTTCTCCAACTTAAATGACGCTTGCCCGAAAGACTGCTTTCCACTCCCCCGAATCGACCAACTCGTGGACAGCACTGCCGGACACAAACTCTTATCCTTTATGGACGCATACTCAGGATATAACCAGATCCCTATGCACGCCTCCGATCAAGAGCACACTAGCTTCATCACTAACCGAGGATTGTACTGCTACAAGGTAATGCCATTTGGACTTAAAAACGCCGGAGCTACTTATCAGCGTCTCGTCAACAAGATGTTTGCAGAACTGATAGGACGAACTATGGAAGTTTATGTGGATGACATGGTGGTAAAATCAAGAAAAGCCAACTATCAGGTAAGCCACCTGGATGAGATGTTCCAAGTACTCCGCCAATATGGAATGAAGCTGAACCCTCTAAAGTGCTCCTTCGGAGTGTCATCAGGAAAGTTCTTGGGATTCATCGTCCATGCCAGAGGGATCGAAGCGAACCCCGAACAAGTCCGAGCCTTGCAAGATATCAAAATACCATCCACTCGGAAAGAAATGCAAAGCCTAAACGGGAAGGTGGCCGCCCTAAGCCGGTTCATCTCTAAAGCAACCGACAAATGCATTCCTTTCTTCGAAGCCCTGAAGAAAGACAAAGGAAAATTCGAGTGGACCGACGAATGTTCAGCAGCTTTCCTTAACCTAATCGAGCACCTCCAACGGCCACCAGTACTCTCGACTCTGAGTGAAGGCGAAGAACTATATCTCTATCTTGCTGTGTCGTCCCATGCTCTAAGCGCCGTTTTGGTAAGAGAAGAAAACCGCACACAACGGCCAGTGTACTTCATAAGTAAAAGGTTCACGGAAGCGGAAGCCCGGTATCCCAAACTCGAGAAACTGGCGTACTGTTTACTAATCACATCAAGGAAGCTACGACACTATTTCCAATCTCATCCCATCAAAGTTTTAACCGATCAACCGCTAAGGCAAGTGCTCCATCGTCCCGACACCTCTGGGCGACTGCTCAAGTGGTGCATCGAGCTAAGTCAATATGATATCACTTACCATCCTCGCACCGCTATCAAGGGGCAAGCCATAGCTTATTTCATTGCCGAATTCGCTATCAACGAAGGCTGGGACCAATCTGAAATAGCAGAAGATATTAAGTGGAATCTCTTCGTAGATGGAGCGTCGAATGGACAAGGCTCGGGGGCAGGCGTTGTGATCATCACTCCCAGGGGAAGAAAGCTGCGTTATGCACTGAGGCTAGAATTCGCTGCCACCAACAATGATGCCGAATATGAAGTAGTAATAGCCGGGTTAGAGCTCACCGTGGAGATCGGAGTCAGTTCCTTATGTCCTCACAGTGATTCGCAACTCATCGTAAATCAAATACTAGGGGAGTTCCAGACTCGAGGAGAGCGGCTCACAGCATATCTGAAAAAGACCAAGCGGCTGCTCAATCAATTGGATCACTATTTGATCAGACACATTCCTCGAGAAGAAAATCAAGAGGCCGACGAGCTGGCAAAGCAAGCTAGCATGGGAGATGATACCACTTCTGGAACGATAACTGTCTCAAGGCTACTAACCCCGAGTTTCGAGCAAGTAAACCTGATAGCTGCAACCGAAGAAGAAACATGGATGACCCCTATCCGAGAATACTTACAAAACGGCACCCTACCTGACGGGCGAAGTGAAATTTAGAAAATTCTAAGGAAAGCATCCCACTACACAATACAAGAAGGCATCCTCTATCGGCACGGCTTCTCTAACCCCTTATTGAGGTGCGTTGCTGGAAGAGAAGCCAAGGAAATTCTATCCAATATCCATCAGGGAAGTTGCGGAGATCACACTGGAGGCCAGACTCTGGCAAAGAAGATACTCCGATATGGATATTTCTGGCTCACCTTGAACAAAGACGCCTTAGACTTCGTCAAAAAATGTGACAGATGTCAGAAATTTTCCAAAATTCCTCGACTACCAACCAATGAAATTACTCAAATGACCAGCCCTTGGCCCTTTGCAGTATGGGGAATTGACTTAATTGGCGAACTGCCAACGGGCCGAGGCGGAGCCAAATATGCTATAGTGGCAGTTGACTATTTCACCAAATGGGTGGAGGCGGAACCTCTAAATAAAATATCCTCGGCAAAAGTTATCAACTTCTTGATCAAAAATATTCTGTGCAGGTACGGAGTCCCACTCAAGATCATATCAGAAAACGGACTCCAATTTGACAGCGAAGAATTCGCCGATTGGCGCCAAGAGCACGGAATTCACAAAAGCTTCTCATCTATAGCTTATCCTCAAGCAAACGGACAAGTCGAAGCTGTCAACAAGATCCTCAAAACCTTAATCAAGAAGAAACTTGAAAAGTCGAAAGTCGCTTGGGTGGACGAACTTCCTACGGCACTTTGGGCCTATCGCACATCTTACAGAACTTCAACAGGGCATACTCCTTTCTCTTTGGCATACGGATCGGAGGCCATGCTCCCAGTTGAAACTATAGTGCCCTCTCACCGTAGGATCCACTACAGCCCGGAAGAGAACGAAGAACTCCTCCTCATGTCTTTGGATCTAATTGAGGAGAGAAGAAATGATGCAGCACTCAAAGCAGCAGCTCACAAACAAAAAGTGGCAGCACTATACAACTCCAAAGTCAAACATCGCAGCTTACAAGAAGGAGATCTTGTCCTCAAGCGAATCTTTCCACGCTCAGGAGCGCTGGATCCAGTCTGGGACAGACCATATGTAATTCATAAAGATCTCCACAACGGAGCTTACATTTTGTCAACAGTGGACGAAGAGGTGTTCTAAAGGGCATGGAACATCCGACACCTCCGTCGATACTTTTCTTAACTTGTACTGTCCATATGAAGTGAATTAACAAAGAGAATCAGTGGACGTAGGCATTTTCGTGCCGAACCACTTTAAAAGAATTAGCTCTTGTTAACTTGTCCATTTATATCTTGGCTACTTGTTAAGCTTTATCCTTTGCTGTTGAACAAAATCCTTTGCAGGTGACATTTCAAGTCAGAACTTCACAACACAACTCCACCTGGACAAAATCTAGCAGGTACGCTACGATCCTATGCCCTCGCCAATGAGACACTTTGCTCCGGTATCCCTCTACCGTGAGTTAACTCATTGTTTGCCTCGGCCCTTAAAGCCGACTGTAATAAGCCGAGTATAAATCATCATAAAAAAGGCCGACTATAGCCGATGGCAGCTCATTACAGCGATTCGGCTCGCTGGCGACTGTGAACCGATCATAAGCCCCAACATAAGGTGTGGCCAGCCAGGGGCAGTTCACAGTTAACGATCGGCCCCCATGCTAGCCGGCCACAGTAAATCGAATAATACCCACGATTACGGGCCATAATGGCCCGGGTAGTTACTGTGCACGATCGGCTCCGATGTGTCTTAAGTGCGGCTGTGGTAGAAAAGGAAACTCCCCGCAGAGGTGTAAGATGGGTGACAAGTGTCTCCAAGACCCACAGCTAGGGAAAGTGACTACAAAACCCGTATACCACGAACTTAAGCACATCGACGGCCTTCCGTGACTGGAAGTTTTACTTTTCCTATATTTCCATTTCATTTAAAACTTTTCTCCTGTTCTCCGTAACGGTGCTTGAAAGTACAGGACATAAAATAGGGAACACTCGCTAATGGGAACAGAAACTTACAGCCGGATGACGAGACACTCATCAGCACTTCCGTGCTTAGTCTCGCAGGGCGCACAAAGTTGCCATCCGCAGCCGAAACATGAAGGGCGGTACCTTCCACTTTTATACATTAATGCATAGCTGCAATTCATATTCATACATTACACTAACATTGCAAAACATGAAATTATATTACAAGCAGAAACTTAGTGTCAAACACAATCAAATCACAGGCATATACATGGTTATATTTCTTATACAACACATCAAAAGCAATGGCAGCATTCAAAATATAACAAAATCAGCTCGTGTTATAAAATTACGTAGAGTCGTTCACTGACATAATTACAATCCGAAAATACACTAATGTTTTTGACTAAGTATAGACAAGAAAGTCAAGAAAACCAAAAACTATACGGATCAAGTAGTCAACTGCATCAGTGCTCCACCCCCATCTCACTAGCTCTCCGAATCTATTTGACAGCAGGATCGGAGCTCCCGGCATGTTGACCAGAAGTCCCACCTGTCCAATTCAGAAAAAGAGTCCATTAAAACCGGCAACGAACGATCAAGTTATGAAAAGCTAAAAAGAGAATACTCACCAACACCTGCTTCTTGGTCCTCATACCCCAACTGCACACCGGCTTCCTCCGCAGCGAGTAGCCGCATCCCCTCCTTCACCGCTACCTTCTCCTCCTTTGAAAACTGGGCGGTAACCATATCCATACTGAATGCCGCTCCACCTTACTTCTCTTCATCGGCCCTGGCCTCCTCCAAAGTCCGGAGATATATCCTGGGCATGATCCGGGGATAGTCATCCATCCAGGATAAATTACCCTGCTTCCAGGTACGGAAGTACATGTCCTGCAGCATCTCGTCCATCATCCCCTCATTCTCCTCAAACTCCCTCACCCGGGCCTCGGAGGACCGCAACTTAGCGACGGCAACATCCCTCTCCCGCCGGTATCTTGAGCACTCAGCCTGAAGTGATCTCCTCATCTCCTCCATCTCTTCCTTCAACTTGGCTTGAGCAAGTTCTGCAGCTTCGAGCCTCCCAGATATTTCTTCAACCCGCTCAAGATCCGCCCTCCTAACCTCATCAACCGTGGTAATGGCCACGTCAATGCGCTTCTTGCAAGCGGCCTCCATTTTCCGCAACTCGGCTCTGCTAGCCTCCTCCATGGTCTTCTTCAGTCGTCGGGAGTCGGCTTCATGCTGCGAAATTTGAATAGCCTGGTCGGCAAGTTGCTTGGCCTGATCAGCGACCACTAACCGCAGCCTTATATTGGCACTCCCTATCTCCTCCCCAGCTTTGGCCAATCGAGCGTGATGTTCCATTAACTTCTTAGCCTCCTTCGCGACCCGGTCAATGTTGGCCTTAGCTTCGTCCCCCATAGCAGCTATCCGAGTAATGAGCAGATCCAGATCCAGGGACTTAGCCTCATCAAGAACCCGAACCATGGTATTGCGGGGGAGAAGATGCTCGCCCGTGGCCTCGTCAAATAAGACATCCTGAGAGCTGGGGTCCAAATCCGGGTGGCCAGTAAAGGGATTGCGAGGCACGTCGGGACGTTTTATGCGGATGACGGTAGGATTTTTGGACGGATGCGGGGAGGGAATATACTCAGTGTCTTCCTCCGTGATATCATGAATAGGTTGAGGTGGAAGCTGCGGACTGGGTGAAGATTCAAATAAGGAGCGACTCCTCTTCTTTTTCTGAATACTCTCTTCAATGACCCCAAGAAGAGGACGGTAGCTAACTACGTCCCCTGGACGACCAGTGGGAGGCTTAGGCTTGGCAGAAGCTCTAAGTAACTTGTATTGTTCCAGGCGGTGTCGAACGTCTGAAGTTTTGGCCACCTCGCCTGCCCCTGTAATAAAAAACAAGTGTTACGAACATACAAGGGTCCATAATTCAAGAAATATGTTAACTTAGAAAGAATGAGAAGGCACGTCTGTTATACAAACCCTGCGGAGAAGGAGAATACTGCAATAAGTCCTGAATCTCAGTCCAGGACGGAAGCGAACCATAAAATATTCCTAAGTCCCTATCATAAATGGAATCTGCAGAAGTCAAGAGTTCACCTTGAATCGCTGGTGCCACCTCAGCTGAAGAACTCTTAGGGAATGGATCGGCGCCAGCCCCAGCCTTGTCAACCTCCTTTGCCTTCTTCACCGCGGCTGATCCTTCCTCCAACCCTTCAAAAGCCTAACGGAAGGCATCATCCGTCCACTCCTGGATCTCCCCTGCCTGCTCAGAAGACAAAGCCCCGGCACCACTACCACCCTGTCCTTCACCTTCTCCATCTCCTCCGCTCTCCTCTTCGTCTCTTTCCTCCTCTCCACCTTCCTCCTCTGGAATATCTGGACATGTACTGGGAGAGGGTCCATCCGACTTCTTAAGCTTCTTTCCCCCAACGGCTGGAGGTACCGAGAAAGGTCTCTTCTTGCTACTCTTCACAGTAGCCCCATCCTTAGCTTTAGCAGCCCTCTCCTCGGCTGTATCTCTCTGTTTAACCACAGATTGATGTGGCAGAATCAAGTTATACTCCAGGAGAGTGGCGTTCCTGATCAAGTAAGAGGCCGACCTATCCCTTCTCGAAATGGCCCTTATTTCAGCAGCCATCCGCGCCAAGAAATCATTCTCCACAACCGCAAAGCCACCTGTTTCTAGCAAGAAATAAAAGCATATAAGAAGAAGCATTGTGATCGGGACAAGGAAAATATAAATGAAGTTCAGCTTACAGCCGGAAGTGAAGAGGCGGAAAGAAACAGGGTCATCCCTAATGAAAAACCATTCCTTCTTGAACATACTAAGCTTCGAGTACAAATCCAGAACAGGCTTGAAGGGCACGGCCGTCTCCAAACTGATATATGGAGACCCCTTCTTGTAGCCTCTCAAGTTGTACAGATACCGGATCTCCCGGTTGGAAGGGGGACGCCCATATTTCCTCTGAAAAATGACGAAAAGGCTCACCAGAATGGCGTAGGAGTTAGGCTGAAGCTGGAATGGAGCCACCTTCAGATATGTGATAAAGCTAACTATCCAGGCGTTGAGGGGCGGGATAGCACCACACATGCAATGATATCTGCTGTAAGCAAAGTAGCCTTCGGGGGGGTCATATGGCATCACTCCTTCCCCCGGTAATAGCATGCGCGCTCTATCTATTCCGAAAGAATGAGAAATGACATCAAGCTGCTCCTCTTTGAGGGAGCTCGGAAAGCAGTCGGGAGGAGAGTTCAGAAGCTCTTGGGGACCATACCCATCCACTAACAACCTCGGGGCAGGTCCATGTCGCGCCGGTCCAGGTTGGACTGGGGGCACGGAAGAAGACACTCCTCTATCCTTGGACTTCCTTTTATTGGATCGGGTTTCCATTTTTTGAGACATTTTATCTGCGTACACAAAAACGAGAGACGTGTTGTTAGTACAAGGAATACAGAGATATAAGCAAACAAGTGTATAAAGCGAACCAGCATATACAAATCTAGAAGTTTCACTAATAGTTCAAGTATAAAAGTCCATTCGGCAAGGGACTCATTCAACACTCAGAATTCCCAATCTCATTCGGTAATACATCCCAGAGCACATTCAGCAAAACTTCATTCGGCATATAAAGCCATTCGGCACTCAACTCCCAACTTCGTTCGGCGCTCAAGCTCTTAAAGCCCATTCGGAAATACAATAACGCAAAGTACATTCGGCAGAAGCAGGCTCACCTGGTTCGGCGATTTACTATGATTCGGTACTCGGCTGGTTCGGCTATTCGGAACAGTCAAGTCTGATTCGGCACTCAGTTGATTCGGATGTCACACTCGGTAGAGAATTACGAAGGCCTATCGCCCCTACTTATAGGCGAGCGCAAGATAACCGGACCGAATGATTCGGTGCCTGGGTGCCTGGGACCGGATGTAGCTATTCTATCTGAAGAAAAACAAAGCGTGGCATACGCTGGCATATACCCCACTTTGGGGGGCAAGTGTTGGGTGCATTTATACCACCACCGGTCCAAAAGAAAGAGGAGAAGCCAAACCTCTCCGCCTCAATGCCGAGCCAAGCCTCCCCACAGCCGAACCAGACCATTCGGTACCGAAGCATTAAGTACCGGACCATCCATCCCTCGCCGGACCACGTACCACCGGACCAAAACCCCTTGCCACCGAACCAGCCAACCACCGGACCAAGCCTCTATCGAACCACCTACCACCTTTCCTCTACACTACCGGACCATCACTCACTCCACCAACACCGGACCATAGCACAGCCGAACCAACACGTGTCCAGCTCCATGCTCCTTCCACCGATCCAACCTTCTCCAAGCATGGCCGAACCGAGGCATACCGAACCAAATTGCCAGGCCAGATCGCTCCAGCCCAGGCCCATCAGCAGCTATATACTTCCAGGACCTCTGCCCCCAGCCTCACTCTATAAATGGAGGGGCAGGGGTACAACAATGGCAGACAAGTTTGAGAGCTCAAGCACGGAAGGAACTTTCAAACAACTTTCATATACTTGTATGCAAAGCTTTCTACTTGTAATCTGGAAGAAAAGAGAGAATAACATATAAAGTGGACGTAGGCACGTTCTGGCCGAACAACTATAAATCTGTATGTCTTTTACAGTTCAGTCTCTGCTTTTTACATATTTGCATAAGTCACCCAAATAATTGAAAACCATATAAAATCAACTAAATAATACGACTTTGAGGTGTTTGTCCATTTTTTGTGCAAACAGGTGTTGATGTTTTGGGCTCGGCCTATGGCTATGTGGCCCGGCCCTATGTGCTAAACTTGGTCGGATCTGGTCACATCAGAGTGGCCACAGCCTAAAGCAAGGCAAGAGGAAGAGTAGGTGGTGGAGGCCGAGGCATACAAGGTGGAGATGGTGAACAAAATGGAGTTCGGCTAGGGGTTTTTGCAATTTTGGTGAAGGGTTTTGGACCCATGGATTCACGGAAACAAGGAGATAGTGGTGATGAGATGGAGGCCAATCTAAGGTAGTGGATGGTGAAGGTGATGGTCGGCTAGGGCATGTGGCCGAGCATGCTAAAGGAGGAACAAATAAAAGAAAATGAGAAAAATGAAAAGAAGAAAGAGGAGGCCATGACTTACTGCAATATTTTTCTTCAGGAAGCAAATGAGAAATGAGATGTGAGAATTACTTTTGTATGTGAATTACAAAAGAGTGGCGGCTAGGGAAAATGGAAGTGAATGGCTAAGAGATGTGGAAATGAACGGCTAGGCAAATGAAGAGGCCTTACTTGATTTCCAAGAAAAGGAACTTAAGTCCTTTTGAATTTCCAAGCCAAAATTCAAATAAAAATCACATTAAAAGTCCAAAAAACATAGAAAATAGAAAATAAAATATAAAATAGAAACGAAGTAGAAAAATAAAAATAAAAAATAGATAAAATTACTGAAAATAATCGTGTGCAAAACACTGAAATTATCAAATTTAAAAAGTATAAAACAGAATTTGACGAAACGAAAAGCAGCATGAATATCAGAATCAAATATAGTTTCAAAGAAAAAGATTAGAAATTAAAATTCAAATTTAAAATTTTCAACTGTGGTCAAACTTTGACTTTCAGTTGACCAAAATATAAGATTTTCAAAAAATATTTATTTTATTGTATCTGGAAAATAATTTATAAACAAATTCCAAAATTTCAAATTTAAATGATTTAAAAATCAAAGTTTTCAATTAAATTGAATTAAAAATATTTATTAAATTTTTTGGCTTGTTGCACTCTCCTCCACTCAAAACTTTTTGTTCTCGAAAAGGAATGAGACACGGAAACAAGGAAAGATAAGATAGAAAGTAAATTGTACCTGAAGCAAACAATTCCGGATTCGAAGCATGCATGCTCTCCTTCGTCTCTCAAGTACAATCTTGATTATCCGTACTCCACTGCACTTTGACCAGGTTGACAGATTTCCTTCTCAACTGCTTCGTACCTCTATCGATAATACGAAGTGGCTTACTCTCGATAGTTAGATTAGACTCAATATCCAAACTCTCGAAAGCGGAAGGCTAGACAATCAAAGATGGATCATGTAGATACCGATGAAGATGCGAAACATGGAATACATTATGCACTTCAGAAAACTTCTCAGGCAAGTCCAGATGATAAGCTAAAGAATCAATCCTCTCCAAGATATGGAAAGGACCAACAAACCTAGGAGCAAGTTTCCCTCTACAACCAAATCAAATCACCTTTCTTAAGGGAGAGACCTTAAGGAAAACCAGATCACTAACAGCAAACTCTAAAATCCTCCTACGACGATCAGCATACTTCTTCTGCCTATCCTGAGCAATCCTCGTCTTCCTCTTAATCTCCTCCACCTTCTCAGAGGCCTCCAAAATCACATCAGGACCAAGAACCAAACGATTACCGAATTCAATCTAGCAAGATGGAGATCTACAAGTTCTTTCGTAAAGAGCAGCAAACAGAGACATTTCAATACTAGCCTGAATTCAAAGATGAAATAAGATAGATAAAAGACTAAGATACGATTAAAATAGAAGATGGAAAATATACCTGATAACTGTTGTTATAGGTGAATTCAACAAGATGGAGATGATCTTCCCAAGATCCTCCATAATCCATAATACAAGCACGAAGAAGATCCTCGAGAATCTGATTCACTCTTTCCATTTGATTGTCAGTCTGTGGATGGTAAACAGTGATCAGATTCAGAAGAGTACCCAAAGATTCTTGAAAAGATTTCTAGAACAGACTGGTAAAGATGGGATCCTTATCACAAACAATGTTGATAGGAATACCATGGAGACGAACAATCTCCCTCATATAAATCTTAGCCAGACTGGAAGCAGAACGGGTAGATTTTACCGGAACGAAATGAGATGATTTGGTCAATCTATCCACAATAACACAGTCTCATTACCCCTCTGAGTCCTCGGTAAACCATCAAAAAATCCAAGGAAACCTTTTCCATTTCCAATTGGGAACCTCAAGAGGCTGCCACAAACTAGGGGTCTTCTGATGATCTATCTTGACTTGCTGACAAGTCGCACACCTACTAACAAAGATAGAGATATCTCGCCTCATACCGCTCCACTAATAAAGCTTCATCATGTCCTGATACGTATTCGTCACACCAGGATGTATAGAAAGTCTGGATCGATAATGTTTTCGAAGTAACTCTTGCCTCGATCCATCAACGTTCGGGACACAAATCCGATTATTAATCATCAAAATACCTCTATCATCGATCTGGGCACCACTACCATCAGGACTGCTACCACCAACTCTACTACGAATACTCTCCTTCATATGCCTAAGCATCTCATCCCCATCCTGCTTAGCAATGATACGATCCAGAAGGAGAAGAAGAAACAACAAGCTGACACAACATGGCCTTCTTCCGACTCAAAGCATCGGCCATAACATTAGCTTTCCCAGGTGTGTAGCTAATGTCGAGATCATAAGAAGCAAGAAACTCAAGCCACCGAACCTGACATTGATTCAAATCCTTTTGGGTGAAGATGTATTCCAACTACTGATGATCAGTAAAGAGCTCAAACTTAGCACCCAAAAGATGATGTCTCCAAAGCTTCAGAGCAAAGACCACAGCAAGCAATTCCATACCATGGGCTGCATAATTGGCTTCATGGGTCTTCAGCTGGTGTCTAGCATAAGTAATCACCTTCCCATCTTGCATCAAAACAGCACCTAATCCTCACGACTAGCATCAATGTATACCGTTAATCCCTCATTTCCATTTGGGATAGTAAGCACTCGTGCGAAAATAAGCTTACTCTTCAACTCATTCAATGCAGCTTTACACTTATCACTCCATATAAACTTAGCATTCTTTCGAGTTAAACCACTGAGAGGTGCAGAAATCCAAGAAAAATTCTCAATGAATCTCCGATAATAACTGGCAATGCCCAAAAAACTACGAATATTATATGGAGTCCTAGGAGTTTCCTAATCCTTCAACAGAATAGGGAGAAATAAAAACCTCAAAAAAGAGAGAATGATCAAATAATAGAAAGAGAAAAGCAGGAAGATTTACATTGATCGCAGCGATCTTGACTGGATCAACAGAAACTCCATTACTAGAAATAACATGTCCAAGGAATCGGACTTCATCTTTCCAGATATGGCATTTAGAGAATTTAGCTTTCAACTGATAACTCCTAAGAGTCCCCAGAACAATGCTCAAGTGGGATCCATGCTCTTCCTCATACTTGGAGAACACAAGAATATCATCAACAAAGACTAGAACAAACTTGTTAAGTACATCACGAAAAAAATAATTCATCAAATCAACAAAGAAAGCAGGAACATTAGTCAAGCCAAAAGGCATAACTAACCACTCATAGAAACCATTCTCAGTACAGAAAGCAGTCTTAGGAATACTTTCCTCAGCAACTCTGAGCTGGTGGAAACCCATGGCAAGATCAAGCTGAGAGAAAACAGTAGCTCCATGGAGCTGATTAAACATATCATTGATGCAATGCATAGGATATCTGTTCCTCATAGTGAGCTTGTTCAGCTCTCTATAATCAACACATATCCTTAAAGAACCATCAGACTTAGTGAAAAAAACCACTGCTGCTCCCCATTCTGAATGGCTAGGTCTTATCAGACCCTTGGAGAACAGGTCCTCAATTTGCTTCCTTAACTCAACCTTCTCACGAGGTGCCATTCTTCTGGATGGAAGAACTACAAGTCGAGTTCCAGGAATAAGATCAATACGGAACTCAATTTCTCACTTTGGAGGTAAAGAAGTGACGCCACCAAATACATCGGGATAGAGTCTAACCATAGGAGTAGAATCAAGATCATCCGGAGAAGAATCAAGAGAATAAATAAAACTGCCGGCATAATCCTGAGACATGCAACATTGAATCACCAAAGTATTACCAAAATCATCAATAAGAGAGACAGTTTAGGAATTACAAGAGATAAAGGCATCATGCCTCCTCAGCCAATCACCTCCAAGCAATAGATCAAAAGCATCAAAACCTAGAACATAGAAATCACCAGAAAACCGATAGCTAGAATGGAAGAGTTTCACCTTTCTACAAATCTTACTAAGGTTCGCAGGACCACCAATAGGATTTGAAACACACAAAAGCTCAAGAGCAAACTCAGGAGAAAGAAGATGCTCAATTTAATACAAAGATCCACAGAGATAAAGCTATGGGAAGCTCTAGTATCAAAGAGAACACGATCAGGAAAATAAAACATAGAAAAAGTACCCTCAAGTTTACCTTGGTTATCACTAGGAGCAGGAGCAGGTGTAGGAGGTGGAGCTGGTGAAGATGCAGAGATAACATCAAAAATACCAGATGACTTGCCCTTCTGCTGAGTCGGGCAGTCCTTCTTGAAATGGCCATGCTGCAGACAAATGTGGCAGAGATCACGTCTGGTCAACTGAGTTGGAGGAGGGATAGCAGCACCAACTAATGTAGGACAACTATTGGCATAGTGTCCCTCTGATTACATCTAAAACAAGTAATGGAGGATAGGTCAACATACTGCCTCTACAAAGAAGATGATCCTAACCCTGGAGTCTTGTTCTAATTCCTCTTCTGATGGTGAAAGTTCGGCTTCCTCTTCCTAGGATTACCAGAAAAAGATTGAGATGGAGCAGAACGAGCAGCTGGAGGATTCTTAGAAGTAGGATTCTAATATCTAATGGCCATTGAAAGTGCGGTGTGTATACAATTATATGTGCTAATATAGTATACACGGATCGTGTAATATGGATTACAATACAAATGCGGAAATAGATGATAATAGCATTGTAAATAGAAAAATCACACCAGAGATTTTTATACTGGTTCGGAGCACCGTCCTACGTCCAGTCCCAGACTTCTATCTGGATTTTCACTATTAACTACCTCGCTTCACCCGGAGGAACAGGTTTACAACACCCGAACAACCGAACGGGATTTCACGCCTCTAATACACTGAGGACTTCAACACTTGCCTCTTACAACACAGAGGACTTCAACAAAAGAACAAATACAATTGTTGTTGACAACTTGTGTTCTTGAAAACACGGATTTGTCACTAGCAGTACACCCTTCCTATAATCTTATCCTCAAAGTATGCGATATGATGTTTTGAAAAGATTAAGGAAAGTATATTATTGAATCAAAGGATATGAAATAGTTTCAAAGATTCAATAAATAATTTAGAGCTTTTATAATACAGAATTGAGATCAGAGATTAGATTAAAAGAATATATGAAATCGTTGTTTTTTTAATCAACGAATTGGATGAGTTTATATAGATAAGAATGGTTGCAACTCTTTGCCATTAAGAGATATGATCTTTGGTGAAAGGTTAAGAGATGCAACCGTTGGAGAAGAGAAGTGTCTTTTGGAAAAATTGTTTTCTGTTCAAAAACGGTCGACAGGTTAAAAAGTGACCAGTAGACAGGAATTTAAAATATATATACGTTATGTGCATGTGTGCACGTTCATTGTGCATTTTACACAGAAACGGTCGACCGTATGATTATTAACCGGTCGACCGGTTCCTGTTAATTTGCACAATGAATGTGCAATGCTATAAAATGTATATATATCGATTATATTGAGGTGCATGATTATTTGAGGATAGATTTTAACAAGTTTTTAACTATTACAATATCAAATAATCAACCTATAATCTATAGTAACATAACCTTGTTTTGTCGATCGCCTTATTTGTCAGAAATCAAAACTTTCATAAAACTTGTGACTCAACATTCTCCCCCTTTTTGATTGATGACAATATGTATCTGCAAAATCTGAATCTCCCCCTGAGTACGTGATCTCTTTCTCTTTGAATTCTTATAAATGTATGTTCCTGCAAGCAATTGTTAGCCCTTTCTCCCCCTTTGTCATCGACAAAAAGGAGTAACAGATACTAGAATATGATATGCATAGAATGAATATGATATGAATAGAAAGATAAATTACTAACACATCAAAAGCATAACAGAGTTTACTACAGAACATAATGTCAATTGAAAATCATAAATAACGACACTATTTAGTACAAGTGTCGATGAATGTTTTTAAAGAGCTAAAACATAATAGAATCTAGGATGAAGCAGATCGTATCTCCTCTTCATCATCATCATCGTCATCATCATCATCATCTTCTTCTTCCTCATCATTGTGCCCTCTAGATGATTCACCATGTCCATGACCACTCATTCCTGTAGATTCGTCAGATGATGTCCAGGTGAAAACTGGAGCAGCAGGACGTTTTCCTGGGTCTTGTGCTTGAACAGAGGTGGATGTGGAACAAGATATAGCATCCCATAGCATACCAAAGAATGACTTGACCTTATTGAAGCGCTTATCGATTTTTGAGTCCATGCGCTTGAGACGTGATTCAAGCAAAAATTGGTTACGCGCGATTGTTTCAAGTGATTCTTTTGTTGATGACTTTGATTTTAAAAGTTTTACTTCATCGGAACGAGGACGAGATGAAGTTGCTCGTTGTTCCCTTGGTCCTCTTTGTTGCCATTCTTCGAAAGGCATAATTTCAAGATAAG
This sequence comes from Allium cepa, assembly GCA_030765085.1. Classification (NCBI taxonomy): domain Eukaryota; kingdom Viridiplantae; phylum Streptophyta; class Magnoliopsida; order Asparagales; family Amaryllidaceae; genus Allium; species Allium cepa. Next base: position 306,832,157 of record CM060944.1, on the reverse strand, counting down.
GTGGAGGAAGCTTCATTCGCTTGATGGTGATGGAATCAATGCATTTTGGTTTTGAGGTTGCAGAATCAGAAGGATTGACCCCACAAGCTAACAAAAGTCTCATGATATATTCATTGTAAAAGAAATGAGGCCGGGTTGAGTTATTTACCTTGAGAATTTCATCAAAAAGCATGTGAACCCAATTGATTTCGATTTCACCATAGATAGCATAGAGTGCCTTGAAGTTTTCTTTGTACACTGCATCATAATTTCCAAGTCTAGGAAAAAGAGAATGCATCAAGACCCGATGAAGTAACCTGGCTGTCGGGCGAAGTCCAATAGACTTAGTGCCATCGCTATTGTCTTCTATAAACTGATGACTGGTACTATTTCGAGTGAAAACTTCGCAGAAGGTAGATGAAAACTCTTCGCCTCGATTTGGTATACCAAGTATAGAGGCAATTCTAGCATGAGTAAGAAAAATTTGCTTTCCACAGACCATAGACCAGATGACGCCGTTTGGATTATCAGGTTGATATTCATCAAGATTCATGTTGGCGTAAAATAATTTAATCATTAAATGATTTATCTCCACACTATTTGCCGAAAAATCTATCAATGGAGTAATGTTGGCATTATCGGCTAACCTCCGAACTCCGTAAGCCGTGAAATCATCAAATTTGATGAAAGAGCCTGGATGAAACTTGTAATTTGTCATTTGATTCCATCTTGTTACAGCAATTGGAGTTTGAAGCCATTTTTTGACGGAGATGGTAAGAGATGAAGTTTCAGAGGTTGCTCCTTTCTTTGATTTCTTTTGAGGAGGAGCCATTGTTGGAGGATTTGTGATTTGGGAATTGAAGAATGGGAACTAGGGTTTGTGATTTGGGGTAAGAGAATAGTTTGAGTAGAGAGTGAATGAGGGTAGAGGGAAAAGTAACGTATAGGGTTATATAAAAAAAAACTGAAAATACGACAACCGGTCGACCTAATGTTTTTGGCCGGTCGACCGTTTTCAACCAGAGAGCAAACGGTCGACCGGCTATAAAAGGGGCGGTCGACCGGTCGTGGTCTGTTGTGATATTTCAGTTTATATTTAGAGTTTTTATCATATATCAACCTATATTATTTATATTTTATACGAAATACAAAATATAACCTTCATTACACAAGAGATAGATAAAGATAAAAACTATATATATATAAGTCTAATGAGAAAGTTCGTCATTAGAATTATCGTTGTTTCCTTCAATACGTTTCGACCATGGACTCCATTGTTTCTGAGCTCTTTCATTCTTCTCATAGTTCCGATCCCATGAGTTAGGACTTTTGGATGTTGATGGCCTAGACGGCATTGGTTCATGCACGTCATGTTTGTTGGAACCGCAGAAAAATGTTGCCAACTTTTCTAAAACAGACAATCGGGCCGACGTCCGTTGTTGCTCGTGATAAAGTTGACTTTGCCCGTAATGGAGTTGTCTCTGAAGGTCTATCTGATGTTTCTGGTAGTGGTGTATCTCATCGATTTGAGCTTTGGTACGAGGAGAATAGAATAGTGTCCGCTTCACTCGTTTTGAATTTGGAGTTTTATCAGACGTACAAGAGCATTGATGATGACAACTTTATTTTTGTTTTGGAGTTGTAGGAGAATAAAACTCCTCCGATTCAGAACTCGTAATTGAAATGTATGTTTCTTGAGCACATTTGTCACAAATGTGAGCCATAGTGTACGTTGTATAGAATATTATGGTTTGATAAAAAGAAAGGATGAACAAAATATAAAATGTTTGCAAATTTATATATAAGTTTGTTATGTATAACCTATGGATGTGAGTTACTGAGAAATTTTAACCAAGAAAATATAAGCAGAAAATTTTTTTGTAAGTCTAAAAATAGCTTTCTTTTTTAAAACTGAGTTTATAAGATAAGAAAGTAAAGAATGATCACAAAAAAAAATTAGTAAAGTGAATTTAACCATTAAATAAAGCAGTGGCTTATATTTAATGTAAAAAAAATATAGTTTATGTAATAGTTGTAGTTAAAGGATAACTAAAGAGAATAACTAAAGAATAACTAACAAGAAGATGTTCTCTTAGTCAAGATTTTTCTTGAAATTAAACCAAGCTCTCTTCGTAATCTAATAAAATTAGATTCGAGCAGAGGCTTAGTAAAAATGTCTGCTAATTGATTGTCAGTATGAACATATTCAAGACATATATTTCCTTTGTCAATATTATCTCGAAGGAAATGATGACGGATATCAATGTGTTTGGTTCTGGAGTGATTTACTGGATTTTTAGAGAGATTTATAGCACTAGTGTTATCACAGTATATAATAGAATTTGATAAATGAATATCAAAATCTTGAAGTGTTTGTTGCATATATAGTACTTGAGTACAAGCAAGAGCTGCTGATATATATTCAGCTTCACATGTTGATAGTGAAACACAATTCTGTTTCTTACTGAACCAAGAGACAAGTGATTTTCCAATAAAATGGCACGTACCACTTGTACTTTTTCTATCCGTTCGTGAGCCACCGAAATCAGCATCACTATATGATACTAATTCAAATGGACATTCTTTTGGATAAAAAAGACCGAAATCCTTGGTATTATTAAGATAATAAATTATACGTTTTACTGCTCGTAGATGTGATTCCTTTGGATCGGCTTGAAAACGAGCACATAAACAAACACTCATTATTATATCTGGACGACTAGCTGTAAGATAAAGAAGAGAACCAATCATGCTTCGATACAATTTCTGGTCAACATTCTTACCACTTTCATCTTTGTCAAGATGTGTAGTTGTACTCATAGGAGTTGGTTTACCAGATGTATTTTCTAATCCGAAGCGTTTGATAAGGTTTTCACAGTATTTTTCTTGATTAATAAAAATGCCGTTTGAAAGTTGCTTTATTTGAAGTCCAAGAAAATAAGATAGTTCTCCCATATGAGACATTTCGAATTCTTTGGTCATAATATTTGCAAATTCTTTGCAAAGTTTATCGTTTGTTGAACCAAGGATGATATCGTCTACATATATCTGGATAACTAGAATATCTTTTCGAGAATGTTTAATAAACAAAGTTTGATCGACTTTGCCTATTTGAAATCCTGAGTTAATAAGATAGCTACGTAGTCGTTCATACCAAGCACGAGGTGCTTGTTTTAACCCATACAGAGCTTTCTTAAGTTTGAACACATGGTCAGGATATTTTTCATGTACGAACAGAGGAGGTTGTTCGACATAGACATTCTCTTTGATAAATCCATTGATAAAAGCACTTTTGACATCCATCTGATAAAGTTTGAAATTATGGTGACAAGCAAAAGATAATAGAATTCTAATAGCTTCTAGTCGAGCAACTGGTGCAAAAGTTTCTTCATAATCGATACCTTCTTCCTGATTATATCCTTGTGCTACTAATCTTGCTTTATTTTTGGTGATATTGCCTTGTTCGTCAGCCTTATTTTTATAGACCCATTTAGTACCAATTACTGACTGATTAGTTGGTCTTGGAACAAGTTCCCAAACGTTATTGCGCTCAAACTGATTTAGTTCTTCCTGCATGGCAATGATCCAGTAATCATCTGTAGCAGCTTCTTTTGGATTCTTAGGTTCGATATTTGAGAGAAAAGCGACATGACCCATTTGATTGAGTTGACTCCTTGTTCTGACATGTGATGTTATTTCACCGATTATATTTTGAGGCGGATGGTCTCTTAATATTCTTGGTGGTGATTGTAACTCACATATTTGAGGAATATTCTCAATAACTATTTCTGAGTCAGAATCAATATTTGTGATGATTTGATTGTCAGTGACTATTGATTCGTCATCATCTGATATAGTGTGAGGGTGCTGATAGATTTCATCAAAAGAGACATGAAGTGATTCTTCAATAGTTTTGGTTCGTTTATTAAATATCCGATAGGCCTTACTTCGTTCCGAATAACCGACAAATATTCCTTCATCGGCCTTTGGATCAAATTTGCCAAGCTGGTCTTTTGTATTTAAAATAAAGCACTTCGATCCAAAAACTTTGAAGTATGAGATTTTAGGCTTTCTTTTGTTAAATAACTCATAAGGAGTATTCTTGGTAAGAGGTCTTATGGATACACGATTTAAAACATAACAGGCAGTTGCCACAGCTTCTGCCCAAAAATGTTTTGGTAAGGTGGTTCCATTCAATAATGTTCTTGCACATTCTTGTAAAGTTCGGTTTTTCCGTTCTACAACTCCGTTCTGTTGTGGAGTTCTGGGAAACGAAAAATTATGATATATACCTTTCTTTGTACAAAATTGTTCAAATTCATTATTTTCAAACTCTCCGCCATGATCACTTCTTATATTTTTAACTTTAATCCCTTTTGCTTTTTGAATTCTTTTGACGAAAGATTTGAAATGATCGAAAGTGTCACTTTTATTTTTTAAGAAAATTGTCCATGTATAACGAGAGAAATCATCAACAATTACAAGCACATATTGATTGTGATTTATTGATTGAACTCTAGTAGGTCCAAATAAATCCATGTGTAGTAACTCAAGTGGTTGTAATGTTGATATGACTTTCTTGGATTTAAAAGATGATTTGGTCAATTTTCCTACTTGACATGCGTCACAAATGTTGTCAACTTTAAAACACATTTTGGGTAGTCCTCTAACTAGATTGTTTTTGGCTAGCTTGTCAATAGTTCTGAAGTTTATATGACAGAAGCGTTTGTGCCATAGCCATGGATCATTGTCATTAGCCACAAGACACATATCTGAATTATGATTAATGTTCATATTCAAAATATATATATTTCTGTCTCTATAACCTTCGAAAACCAAATTATGGTCTTTATCTAGAATACTACACTTATTATTTGAAAATGAAATAATAAAACCCTTGTCACATAACTGACTAATACTTAGCAAATTGTGTTTCAAATTTCTAACTAGCATGACATTAGTAATAAGAGGTAAGTTAGATGTACCGCAATTGCTCACATCGCCTTTGCCGATGATATAGCCTTTTGAATTGTCTCCAAAAGTGACGGAGCCACCATCTGAATATGTAATATTTGTTAATAAACTCTTGTCTCCTGTCATGTGCTTTGAGCAACCACTGTCCAATATCCACTTTCCTCTTTTCTTAAGTGGGACCTGCAAAAAATAGAATTAAGTCCATGGTACCCACTTTTTATAGGGTCCTAAGAGTTAGGTCTTAGGAGTCCAAACCCATATGGGTCCGGTATCCCCTTTATATATATAATTATTATTAAAATGCACAGTATTCATGAATTGCTGAATGTATTTGTTCCTAATCAAATTGTTATTTGTTTTAGGAACCCATATTTTGATAGTCTTGACATTTTTCTTTTGAAATTTCACAACTGGTTTTGGTTTGGAATATAATAAACTAAGATTTTTCTTAGCTTCAGTTTTTTGTACTTTCTTCTTCCTTTTATTTCCAAGATGTTTCTTGGTTTCTTGTTTGTTATATCCCAATCCTTGTTTGTCTGAAATAGATTGTGAACTTTCAATGATTTTTGTCAAATTTTCTCGACCTTTGTTAAAGTTAGAAACATTTTGAGTAATGTCATCAAACTTTGTTTGTAAGCTAGCTTTTTCTAGGTCTAGAATTTTGACTTTTGCTTTAAGCTCATGATTTTCAGTAGTTAGAGCATTATTTTTCTCTTTTTGAGCTTCTATTTCTTGACTCAAAAGAGATATTTGAGAGTCAACATTAGATGATGATTCTTGAATATTTTCAAGTTCCTCTTCTAATATTTTCTTCTCATCTTTTAACATATCTCGTTCAAACTCTGCTCTACTTAAATCTGCTTTGACTATTTTTAATTGACGTTTTATGTCTTTATATTTGACTATCAATTCAGCATTAATATCAAGTAATTCATCAAATGTAGGAATTTGTACCTCATCTTCTGTTGCCATAAAACAAACATTAGCTTGTTCATTCTCTGAATCACTTTCACTTTCTGATGAAGATGACTCTGAATCATCCCATGTTACTGAGAAAGCTCGTTTCTTAGATTTGTCCTTCTTATATTTGAATTTGTCATTTTCTGACTTCTTCTTTTGTTCTGGACAATCCTTCTGCATGTGTCCCTTTTTGTGGCAATTGAAACATTCTATAGCAGATGAAGATGGTTTGTTTGATCCATGTTTCCTTTTATTGTAACGACTGGCTTTTCGATATTTTAGGAATTTTTTGAATCCTTTCGCAATGAATGCCAAATCTTCATCTTCAGAATCTGATTCATTTTCATCTTTCTCAACATGAAATGCTACATTTTTCTTTTCTTCTTTCTGTTCTTTTCTAGCCTGCAAATTTGCTTCATAGGACATTAAATTTCCTATCAATTCATCTGGCTTCATGACGGAAAGATCATTAGCTTCTTCGATTGCTAATACTTTTCCTTCCCATTCACTAGTCAGAGAATGTAGGACTGTTGAAACAACATCGAAATCAGAATACTTTTGACCTAAGCCAATAAGTGCATGGTGAATAGTTTGAAACCGTGAATACATGTCATTGATTGTCTCATTTGGTTTCATTTTGAAATTTTGAAATTGACTTTTTAGCATGGCTATTTTGGCTTGTTTAACCTTGTTAGTACCTTCATGAGTGATTTTTAGTGTTTGCCAAATTTGATATGCAGTAGTGCAGATACTAACACGGTTATATTCATTTTGGTCTAATGCACAGAACAACATATTTATTGCTCTTGCATTTACGGCTGCTGCCATTTTCTCAGCTGTAGTCCATTCTGAATAATCAGTTGTTGGATTCACTATTTCTCTTTGAGTGGCATTCCAAGCATCATAGCTATTTGATTGCATAAAGAATGACATACGTGTTGCCCAATAACTATAGTTAAGACCATTGAAAAATGGAGGTCTTTGTGTCGATTGACCCTCCGTGTAAGTGGTGTTTTGAGTGCTAGTACTTACGTTATTTGCCATATTACTATAATATATCAAATAACTGTGTTACGGTTATATGATGACCGTGCTCTGATACCAAATGAAAGTGCGGTGTGTATACAATTATATGTGCTAATATAGTATACACGGATCGTGTAATATGGATTACAATACAAATGCGGAAATAGATGATAATAGCATTGTAAATAGAAAAATCACACCAGAGATTTTTATACTGGTTCGGAGCACCGTCCTACGTCCAGTCCCAGACTTCTATCTGGATTTTCACTATTAACTACCTCGCTTCACCCGGAGGAACAGGTTTACAACACCCGAACAACCGAACGGGATTTCACGCCTCTAATACACTGAGGACTTCAACACTTGCCTCTTACAACACAGAGGACTTCAACAAAAGAACAAATACAATTGTTGTTGACAACTTGTGTTCTTGAAAACACGGATTTGTCACTAGCAGTACACCCTTCCTATAATCTTATCCTCAAAGTATGCGATATGGTGTTTTGAAAAGATTAAGGAAAGTATATTATTGAATCAAAGGATATGAAATAGTTTCAAAGATTCAATAAATAATTTAGAGCTTTTATAATACAGAATTGAGATCAGAGATTAGATTAAAAGAATATATGAAATCGTTGTTTTTTTAATCAACGAATTGGATGAGTTTATATAGATAAGAATGGTTGCAACTCTTTGCCATTAAGAGATATGATCTTTGGTGAAAGGTTAAGAGATGCAACCGTTGGAGAAGAGAAGTGTCTTTTGGAAAAATTGTTTTCTGTTCAAAAACGGTCGACAGGTTAAAAAGTGACCAGTAGACAGGAATTTAAAATATATATACGTTATGTGCATGTGTGCACGTTCATTGTGCATTTTACACAGAAACGGTCGACCGTATGATTATTAACCGGTCGACCGGTTCCTGTTAATTTGCACAATGAATGTGCAATGCTATAAAATGTATATATATCGATTATATTGAGGTGCATGATTATTTGAGGATAGATTTTAACAAGTTTTTAACTATTACAATATCAAATAATCAACCTATAATCTATAGTAACATAACCTTGTTTTGTCGATCGCCTTATTTGTCAGAAATCAAAACTTTCATAAAACTTGTGACTCAACAGCCATGTCATCAGAGTGGTAAAAGGGCTATGCACATGAGCGATGAGACGATCATAGCACTCCGAACGGGCACCAGCAATGAAGTTCTCATTCTTCTTGAGAGGAGTGTCAATCAGATTAGGGCCAAACTTAGAAAGTTCATTGAACTTCCTCTCATATTCAGCAAAAGACATACCACCCTGTTTTAGATCCATGAATTCCCGATAAAGCTAAGACTTCCCTGCCTCGGGCATCCATTTCACAACAAAAGCATCCCTAAAGCACGATAAAGGAACATAAGACAGATTTCAAAAAGAGAATACTGAACCAAATTCAAGACAAACAGAAGATGATACCTAAACTGTTCCCAAGAAATGTCAACCTCAACAATGTGAGCAGTGGCAGACTCCCACCAATCCAAGGCTGCTCTCTTCAACTGCCAAGCTGCCAACTGAGTCTGCTGGGCAAAGGTGATCTCAAGACAGGAGAAAATCCTCTCCAAATCCTTTAACCGCTGCTGGGCCTCAATAATTCCTACAGATCCGGTGAACTTGGTGCCACCAAGCTCAATGTATTCCTTATAGAGTTTAAAGAACCTGACTGCTGCAGCAGGTTCAGGAGCTAGGGCAACACCACGACCCTTACCTTTAGCATTCCTATGACTCATCCTAAAAAATCAAGAATGAATTTTTAGGACAAAGGTAATTAAGAAACAAAGACAAGACAAGATAAGATAAGATGCAATGAGAATTGAATATCCCGAACAAAGAAATTATTAATAAGGTGGATAAGGAAAAGAAGGAAGTTAAAAAAATTGATTTCAAAGCAAGAAATTTTTTAATATCAAAATACTATTCTAAAATCCTTAGAAAATCATTTGAAAATCATTTTATACTTTAAAATAAGTTCTCTCACGAAGAAAGGATTCTAAGATTGATTTCACTTATTCTAGGGTATTTTTACCCTATCTCTAATGAGTTTTTTTTGCTCCACGGGCAAAGGTTTGCCTAAAACCAAAGCTCAGATACCAAATGTAATGACCCACTATATTGGACCATTCAAATCGACAATAAAACCACATATGTCTGACTTGAATAATTAAAAACAGTAGATTGTAATATAATTTGGGGCAAAAAAAACCAATCACAGAATCACAGTCACAGATAAATCAAAATAACTCGCAGTGGAAATAAAACAATAGTAGTAGTTCATGAAGCTACCATAAATACAGTCTCAAACATAGTCTCAAAACAAGTACAAAATACCATAGTGTGTAAAGTAAATACAACAGAAATCCCAACACATAAATGTTCACTAGTACATAAGGTGAATAGAAAATACTGCAAGAAATAGACATCAACTAGATAGATAGTCTCCAGCAAATCCTAGCTCCAGAAGATGAAATCCAAAGCTGATACTCACGCTGACCCGAGCATAAGAAAATAAACACAAACACTCGAGTCAGGACATACATACTTATACAATGTAAAGCAACTCAAGTGAATTGTAATAAAATGTACAAGTAACTTAAAGGATGCTTGGGACCGTCCATCCTCTAAGTATCCGTTAAACTATTTACTATGTAGTAATATACGCTATTATAATAATGTTAAAGTAAAGTACAATATACTTGAAAATAGCGTTAAGGAGTTACCCAATATCCCCCTTAGCACATTTTATATGTTCCCATAGTCTATATAGCACTGTAATATCCCCCGTACTTGGCGTCATCAGAGGGCACTCCATAGATATGGTGTAAAACCAAAATCGTATAAGGCGCGCTAGGGTAGGTGACACGACACAACGAGGCAATGCCAGGGTAGATATACCAATTATGCTTTCGGACCGGTGGCAATGCGTAGCAATCACTACTGCCCACCTCGAGCCACACTTCCAAAAATCAAAGGCGCGTACCAATCAATCACAAAGTAATAGAATGACATATGAGGAAGTGTGTCTGATAAGAGAAGCTACTCATTAGCCCGTCAATCGCTCCTGTTTTAGCCACCTTATGCCAACTCATGGGAATCGGGTCCTCGTACATACCTCAATAGAACGTCGCCGCCATCCTACTTCATTCTGGAATCTCCATTGCGTACACGGTTGTTAAAGTAGTTTTCGGAGTTGGCAGAGAGTATGACAATTTTCGATCCTGGTCTCCTTAGCAACCAAACGTTATTATTACCTGTGGTTATAAATTTCAAAAATGGTTTATATTCCAAATCAAATAATTCATTTAAACCATTTAAATATGAAGTCGTTATCCTTTCAAATCAAATACTCAAGTTCCAGAATTGTAGCATTTCTAAGTTCATTCATTCAATTATAACAATTTTAAAACATTGTATTTTTCAAAAACATAAGCACTTATAAAGTGCTATGGTAGATATATTAGTATTTTAAAACAGTTCACTTCAGAAACAACAGCACTTATAAACAGTAGATATTTTAGTATTTAAAAAACAGTTCAATTTCAGAAAAAGCAACATTTACAAAGTGCTACAGTATGTATTTTAGTATTTCAAAACCAGTTCAATTTCAAAAACAGCAACACTTATAAAGTGCTACACTAAGTAAAGTTAGTATTTCAGAACATAGTTATATTTCAGAAACAGCGGCACTTATAAAGTGCTACAGTGGGTAAAATTAGTATTTCAGAACCTAGTTATATTTCACAAATGGTAGCACTTAGCAAATGCTACCTTAAAACCACGGCATTTTGCAAATGCTGCCAATACATAACTAAGGTTTATTGCAACATTTCAGAGACATTATAATTTCAATTTTTCACCATTTTTAACTTATAAAACATTCTCACTTTTCCAAAATATTTATTGGATATCACTTAACTTATGGTTGAATAAAATAATATTTTATAAATAAATATCCAAATCAAACTATAATTTATTTATTAAGTCAAATGTGCATTATTTTACTTAACTTTTATCTTAACAATTAACTTAATACTTTATTAAAATTTCCGACTTCATAAATAAAATATTCTTTTTACTATATTAAGCCTAAAATTTCCATTTTGAAAACTAATTTTCAAATTTCAAGTTAGGTCATATTTACATTACATTTTTAAACCATTTAATTACTTATACATTTTACTTATAGAAAATCATTATAACCTTTATTTATATCATTTAAATACAATTTAACTTAAAATTTCATATTTTATATTTCAAAAATACTTAATAAATTTTCAGAACATATTTAAAATTAAACACGGTTTTGTATATAATTTTCTAACCTAGGTCAAGTGATACAGATACATATCATTTCAATCCGTAATTTAAAAAGAAAAATCCAAGTTATCATTTCAATACCGCAGTCCCAAGTCAAAAAAAAACAAATAGAAATCGCTTGAGCCTATCATTTCAGCTCATAACGATTTTTTCTTGTTCTACTGTCCATTTGGGTATGTATCATTTCAACCATATTGATTCTGTTCTATAGGGAACTTGTAGTATGAGAAACAGTAAATAAAGTAAATAGTAAAACATATCATATGATGTCAAGTGATGCAACGGGTATATAATCAGGTAATATCATCATATGATGTCAGATAATAGGCAGATGTGAGCATATTACATGGCATATCAACTATTACAATTCAAGTGACACCGTTTCACATTCATATAAGTACGATTTGTCGAGAGTGATAAACTCACCTTCTCAAGCTAGAGATCAAATTTAAAACACAAATCCAAACTCCGCAAAGAACGAAAAGGGATGACATAGATTCGAATGAATGGAGAGCCAAGATTCAAGTCTTGTATACAACAAATAATATAACAAATATAGGTATATAATCTGACATAAGACAATAAATCAAATCAACGTTCAAAATATGATTCAAAATGAAACAAATAGGCTTAACCACTACAAATGGGCTCGGCCACCAAAACCATAGGCTAGACCATCACACTATGGCTCGGCCATGACTTGATTTGTGGCATAATGGCTCGGCCAAGGTCACATAGGCATGGCTAGGAAAGGATATGAAGGAGGAATGGCAAGGCAAAGCAATAGGAAGGCAAAAGGCAAGGGGTGTCGATGTTTTGGGCTAGGCCTATGGCTATGTGGCTCGGCCCTATGTGCTAAACTTGGTTCGATCTGGTCACATTAGAGGTGGCGTGGCCTAGAGCAAGGCAAGGATGAGGAGTAGGTGGTGGCGGCCGAGGCAAACAAGGTGGAGATGGTGAACAAAATGGAGTTCGACTAGGGATTTTCGCAATTTTGGTGAAGGGTTTTGGATCCATGGATTCACGGCAACAAGGATATGGTGGTGATGTGATGGAGGCCGATCTAAGGTGGTGGATGGTGAAGGTGATGGATGGCTAGGGCATGCGGCCGAGCATGCTAAAGGAGGAACAAATAAAAGAAAAAGAGAAAAAGGAAAAAAGAAGAAAAAGGAGGCCATGACTTACTGTAATATGTTTCTTAAGGAAGCAAATGAGAAATGAGATATGAGAATTACTTTTGTCAGTGAATTACAAAAGAGTGGCGGCTAGGGTAAAAGAAAGTGAACGGCTACGAGATGTGGAAATGAGTGGCTATGCAAATGAAGAGGCTTTACTTGATTTCCAAGAAAATGAACTTAAGTCCTTTTGAATTTCCAAGCCAAAATTCAAATAAAAATCGAATAAAAATCACATTAAAAGTCCAAACAAAATAACAAATAAAAAATAAAAAATAAAGTAGAAACAAAGTAGAAAAATAAAAATAGAAAATAGAAAAAATTACTGAAAATAATCGCGTGCAAAACGCTGAAAGTTATCAAATTTAAAAGTATAAACCGGAATTTGACGAAACGAAAAGCAGTACGAATATCAGAATCAAATATAGTTTCAAAGAAAAAGATTAGAAATTAAAATTTCAAATTTCAAATTTGCAACTATGGTCAAACTTTGACTTTCAGTTGACCAAAATATAAGATTTTTAGAAAATATTTATTTTATTGTATCTGGGAAATAATTTATAAAAAAAAATCCAAAATTGCATTAGAAAATTCCAAAATGTCAAATTTAAATGATTTAAAAATCAAAGTTTTCAATTAAATTGAATTAAAAATTTATTAAATTTTTTGAGTTGTTACAGAAATAATTTTTATGTTAGTAAAATTATATCATGAAGTGATTTGGAAGTTATTGGTTGTTATTTGATAAGTTCAATTGACATTTAAATTGAAATCGAAATTAATTGATAGAAATTTAACTGACGGTTAAGTTTAATTAGAATTTGATTGCCCGTAATATACCCGATATGGATAATTATGAAATTGTTGTGAATTTTATTGACTGTATGGATGTTTGGTTGTAATGGATGTTGTTGGGTGATAATTTGGATGTTTATTTAATTTGATATATCATTTTATCATCCTGTATATTATTTACAGTATAAAAAACTGTAAATTGAATTATTTCGAATAAATTAAGAGATATGTTGAATGATATATACCTATGACATTTATTTTTGGATTGAATAGATATAAATCCATCTCTGGAATTTAAATTGGAATAATTGGTTCACTTGGCTATAGGATAGAGAATTATATATGAACACTGGATTTGGCTAAATTAAATGATTTTAAAATTTTTATTTTAAAATTATTTAAATGATTTGTTTTAATGGAAATAAAAATTAAATTTATGGAAATCAAATTATCTTCCTTATTGGAGCTCAAAATGATGAATTTAAATTTGGTAAACGAATTTTTTTAAATAATCGAATTTGAGATTTTTAAGCGATAATCCAAATATGATGTGAATTTCAGAAATGATTTGTTTAAAAAGATTGGACTTTTTATTCGAACTTTGAATATTGATAAGAAAAGGCGATATAAAAAGATATTTTGAAATTTAACTTGGATTTGAATTATATTTAAAGATTTGGATTTTAAATTGGATATTGAAGGAAAGTTTGATTTAGGTATTTAAATCAATATTTTGGAAATCAAACTCGGAGTCTATATAAATCGAAATGGTTTAAATTTGGTACTGGAGTTTAAATTAATTTGGATTGGAGTTGAATTAATTTGGAATTGGAAGGGAAATTAATATGGAATTAGAATAGATATAAATTTGGAATTCGAATTGAAATTGATTTGGAATCGAAGTAAAATTTGACTTGAAATTGGAATTAAATCGGTTAAATCGAAATGGAAATTAGAACTGATTTGAGTTGGAAAATTTGCGAAGTGAACCAGTTTGATTTTGAATCTATTTTTAAATGGATTATTTTAGTATAAATGGTTTTAAAAAACTATATTATTTCAATTTTCAAATTATTTTGATTTTTCAAAATATTTCACTATATAAACCATTTTTATTACTCAAAATATTTTCTATTAAATTATTTTAACTATTTTAAAACTATTTAAACTATTTTCTAAAAATTCAAACTGGTCAAAGGGTGAAATGTTTATATTTAAATCTTGGATTCAAATGCGAATTAGGTTAAAGTGAAGTTGTAACCTAAACTGAAATTCGAATTAAATTTTGAAGTGAAATCGATATGTCGAATTGAATTAACATTTTGCAGAAAAATATGATTTTTGAAGCGAATATGATGATTTCGAATTAGATTTGATTTTGAAATAAATTTGATATTTTGATATCAAACATGAATTGTTTTCAAAATATAAAAGAAGCAACGGTGTGTAAAATGACGATTGGTTGTTAAAGAGACCGGAGCCTCTTATTGGCATACTCTCTGTCAATATTGGAACCACTATGACAACTGTATGCGAGGTGATGATATCGAGAATATAATGGTTGAATTGGTGACGTTTACTGGAATGAAGTAAGAGAACGATGATGGATAGCCTTGACATTTGTATCATAATTAAAATGACTAAACATGGGCCTATGTTTGGCCAATGATGTTAGCTACCTCTAGCGACGTTGTTCCCTCGTATTACTATTGTGGTTTAGGATTCGATGGGTGCACCTTATTTGTTGTTTGGATTGATTGTCGCGGTCGGCCACAAATGGGTTACGACCAGCCAGAAAAGGTAAACTGGTAGAATCCTACCTTGGGCATTGCCTCACGTGCCTTGTCATATTTATCCTTATACAAGCCCATTACGACTTTGGTTTAAAACTGTAAAATATGTTAAGGTGGATCAATGTAAAGCCTTAACGCTATTTTGATATTTATTTTACTAA
Organism: Allium cepa; assembly: GCA_030765085.1. Classification (NCBI taxonomy): domain Eukaryota; kingdom Viridiplantae; phylum Streptophyta; class Magnoliopsida; order Asparagales; family Amaryllidaceae; genus Allium; species Allium cepa. The sequence goes on along the minus strand of CM060944.1, from coordinate 306,816,933 downwards.
TAGACATTATATATTATAGCGTATACTATTATATAGAAATAGTTAAACAGATCCTTAGGAGATGGAAAATCCCGTAACATCTCTTAAGTTATTGCACTCTTATTTGTGATATTGATTTGACTTGCATAAGAGTATTTTATTCCTGACTCGAGTGTTTTGTCTTTCCATTATGCTCGGGTCAGTCCTGATTTTTTTCCAGCATATTGAAGACTATTCTTTGGAGGACGAAGACGGAGTTTTGGTATATTACTATTATTATTATCCCCTGCATCATGCTATTCTACTATATTGATTATTTATCCCTGATGTACATATATAACTCTGATAATTGTGTATAGAGTAAAATCAAATGTATCGTAAACAACTACATGAATTGTTTATTTGATTATTATATTTTATCGTTTACGTTGTGAGATTTTGTGTTTTGTTTTCTTCTTTTCTTCTTATTTTTCTTATTTAACCTCATTGATTATCTACATTCCGGATTGTTAAGTCGGACATAGTGTGAAATATTGTCGATTTGAACCTTCCGAAATGTGGGTCGTCACAGTTGGTATCAGAGCAAAGATTTAGCGATAACCTTGGCTTTGTGGGGTTTGACTCATTAGAGATAAGAGAGTAATATCCTAGAATGAGTCTGTTTGAGTGTATAAATATGAGAGAGCATACTTGTTAGTGTTATAAAATGTTTTATATTTTGTTTACTTATCTGTTGAGTTGTTTATAAATTCTGGTCGATGCGTAGGACGCCGTGGTATCGACATGGATTTCTAAACTCTTAAACGAGGCGAGTCGACATAATATTATTTCAAAATCGGGTAAATGAAATGATTTTACCTAAATTATATTATATGTAAAGGTAAATTTTTTATGAATGTTAGTTGTTAGGAGATGATAATATTAAGTTATCATCGATTAGTGGTTGGATTATGAATAAATCGAATACCAAATGTATTTTATTATATGAAATAGTTGATAGTCATACTAGAATTGAAATCAATCAAAAATAAGGACTAGTTAAAATGACCAAGTAAATTATTGAAATGTTTTGGCAATAAGGAAAAAGGAATTTGTATAAGTATATTTAAATATAACTTATAAATAGAGAGATTTAAAAATTGATAATTTTAGAATTTGAAATCCTTTTGTTTTTAAAATTGTTTTTCAAACCCTAAAATTTTATAATAGTATTATTTTAAAGTTTTTAAATGGAATTATATTTTAAAAAGATTTTAAAAGGAAATAAAAGCATTAAACTTGTTTGGGGTTGGGAAATATATTCTGGGGATGACTGCAACATTATCAGTATTCATTCCGAGTTCTAAGCAAAATTTGCTAGCAAAGAAATATGATTTGTTGAATATATGAAATATAGTTTTGAACTTATGATTGAAACGGTATAGATAAAAATAACTTTATAATTTATGAATTTGAGAAGGAAAGTAAAGTGTAAATTTAAGATTGCTGGGTATTTTATTTAAGCAAATAAAAGAAATTTGAATTCGAAAAATGAAATAAGATAATTAATATAAAAAATATTAATTAAATTGAGTAAAAAAATGGGGAGAATAAAATATAGTTAACTCATGAAATCTTAAATAAAAATAAATATTATTTGAAAGAAAGTATATAAAACAAGGAAATGTATTTGAAATAAAATAAAATTTTAAGAAGTAAATATTTTTAACTTATGGATTTGGGAATTAATAAGTCAAGGCAAATTTGAAAAAATATGAATGTGAATAGTAAGAAAATTTAACTTGAATAATATTAAATAATATGAGTAATGGATTAAAATGAAATGAAGTTTGACTTAATTTTAAATAAATTAAAATGTAATTGGATATTAAGTGAAACTTAATAAATTAGTGAAGTGAATGAATTTCATCTAAGTTGTAAAATGAAATACTAAAGTGAATATGAACTTGAATTTTTAATTTGAAATGTAATTTAAAGGGTGTAAGAAGTCTAATAAAATAAATGAAGGTAAGAAAAATTAATTTGAGTAATTGAGTTTAATTTAGATTGGATGTGAATAAATTAAATGCTAATGGAATGAGTTGCAATAAAAATTTGAACATTGTCTATTATAGCATGTAGTAAGTTATTGGAATAAATTATAAGTTGGAAGAAAGGTTTATTTATTAATATGAACTGGAGTTATAAAGTAACATTTACTTTTGTAAATTTATTATAATGGGTTGAATCAATGAATAAACTAATTAAGTGAATAAACGGATTAATAATAACTTAAGATATGGAATAACAAAAAAAATGAGTTGCAAAATTTTAAAATTTATAATAAGCCTAAATGGTTTATAAACAATATTAGTATTAAAATACTATGTGATAAATGAAATAAATTTAGCTTAAGCAAAGTTGAGTGGAATAATTTTATAAATGGTTCACAAACGAATTTATATTGAAACAAATGAAATTGTGTATTAGTCAAATCAATGTAAATAAATAAATATGAATAAATGGAAACTGAACCAATTGGATGTTATTAAGAAGTGGAAATATGTAATTTAATATTGACATGAGTGATAATTAACTAAATCTGAATAAAATTAAAGTAATAGCAATAAAATTCGAAAGAAATCCATGTGCATAAATTGAGAGAAAACAAACTGTATATAGATGAAATAAATATCAACGAAGTAAGAGTAAACCAATTTAATATTGATATGAATTAAAAGTAAAAAAATTGAATATTGACATTTGTAAGTGTTAATTGATATTGTGGTGAATAAGATTGGATACATAATGTTTGTTGGATGTTTGTTTCGTTGTTTTTTTGCTATATTCGTTTATGGCTATAGCATAATCCCTATTATATATTGATTTAGTCTTTATATGTATGTTCTCATTTGGATATTGAGTGGCTAGAAGGTACGAAAGGGTGCATGCTTGCTTTTGGAGCTCGTTTGCACGTAAATTTCTTTCGCTCGCTTTAATATAAGCTAATTTGCTAATAAAGCCATTAATAAGGTACATATCTCGGATTACATGTTGCTATTTTATACTTTGCCCTTCAGGATGCCTCATCTTTGAGATGAGATGTATATTTGATATGTATTTGGTATATTTGGTTATATATTGATATTGTAAAAAATTTCGATCGAGCCACGCAAAGAAGACTCTGTCGAATTTTTCCATGAATCCGGGTATTAGAAAATTTTTGAAGTTTCAAAAAAAAATTCTACAACTTATTTTCTATATAAATTATATTTTCTGTAAAACTGATATCGGAATGGCTTAGTAGAAGCGTAGAAATAGTTACGCAAATAAGATAGTTATGTTTTATAATTTAGTTATTTTAAGAAAATATATCAAGTGTTAAATTCTGTACTTAATGCCTTTTCGAGGACGAAATTTTTTGAGTGGGGGAGTATGTAACAACCCGTATTTTTAGCTATTTTTAATTATTAAATTTAAGGTGATTATTGAATGAAAATGGTTATTAATGTAATTTGTTAAATAATTTAATATTGAAAATTATTTGAATATCTGAATTTAATACGATAGAAAATAATGTCATAAGTTGTTTTAAATTTTATATAAGCAACAATTAAGATTGTTAATGTTTAAAATTGGATCTAAAATGTGAATAATTAAAATTGAAAGTTTTATATTGTAATTAACGAGTAAAAATAGTGATTTCGGAAATTGTCTCGGATTTCGACGAAACTAGTTTCATCGGAACCGTAATAATGAATTATTATTAGATTTCAAGTTTCGTTGCGATCGGACTCGTCGTTTGGTCGTGAGAGCTTGAAACACATACAAATCAATTTAAAGGAATTCGATAAAATAAATTGACTTTAAAAAGCTATCTTCCACGTACGATCGAATTAGGCCTCGAAACTAGTTGCATTGCGTTCGGAATGGGGGTAAAACAGTATAAGTGCCTGGCGACACATCTCAATTAGAGTTCGGATGATTTTAGACCTAACTATATAAATACACATGCAATCGAGATAGTTTTATTATTATTCTAATTTCTGAACCCCAGCCGCCACTTTCTTTTAATGGTCGAAAATTTACCAACTTCCCTTCTTAATATCTCTCAATCCGTTCAACGAAATCGAAAACTTTCAAAATCAAAGTCGTAGTTCTCGACGAGCTCTTCAAATCCATATGGTTGATATATGCTATTTCTTCACGGATTCGCCAGAATCGAGGCGAAAGGCTTGCGCATTCTATGGGTTCGATCTTGAAATTGGATGCGTTGTTTTCGTTGCCATTCAAGGTGATGGTAGAGAGGTGTGAGGCGCACGGTGATGGTAGAGAGGTGCGGGGCGCATTGTTTGGCATAGGTTGATCAAAGTCTTGTCGTTATTGAACGCGTGTAGTTGAAGTTGGAATTTGCGTACGGTGGTTTCTTTCTAGCATGTTGCGTGAGGACTGAGGAAGAAGAAGGAAGGTACATTACTTTTATTTATTTATATTAATTAATTAATTAATTTGAATTTTAAATGTTCTAGTGCACGTAACTTTTTCATACGTGCTCGGATTTGGACGCGGTTTTCTCCATTGCGATCGTATCGAAATTCCAGGGAATATGAAACTAGTTTGGTCGAGTTTTAAGACTGTTCAAATTTGGGCCTTTGTTTGGATTTTAAATCATCGATAAATCAAAGATGAGTGTTTATACGCTCACAGTTGACTGAAATAATTTATATGTTAGTAAAATTACATCACGAAGTGATTTGAAAGTTATTGGTTGTTATTTGATAAGCTTAGTTGACATTTAAATTGACGTTGGAATTAATTGACAGAAATTGAATTGATGGTTAAATTTAATTAGAATTTAATTGCCCATAGTATACTCGATATTGATAATTATGAAATTGTTGTGAATTTTATTGACTGTCTGGATGATTGGTTGTAATGGATGCTATTGGTTGATAATTTAGATGTTTATTTATTTTGATGTATCATTTTATCATCTTGCATATTATTTACAGTATATAAATCGGTAAATTGAATTATTTCGATTAAATTAAGAGATAGATTGAAATGATATATACCTATGGCATTTATTTTGGATTGAGAGATATATATCCATCCTTGGAATTTAAATTGGAATAATTGGTTCACTTGGCCATAGGATAGAGAATTATATACGAACACCGGATTTGGTTAAATTAAATGATTTTAAAATTTTCGTTTTAAATTTATTTAAATGATTTGTTTTAAAGGAAATTAAAATAGAATTTATGGAAACCAAGTTATCTTCCGTACTGGAGCTCAAAATGATGAATTTAGATTTGGTAAACGAATTTTTTTTAAATAATTGAATTTGAGATTTTTAAGTGGTAATCTACATATGATGTGAATTTCAGAAATTGATTTGTTTTAAAAGATTGGGCTTTTTATTCGAACTTTGAATATTGCTAAGAAAAGGCGACATAAAACGATATTTTGAAATTTAACTCGGATTTGAATTATATTTAAAGATTTGGATTTTAAATTGGATATTGAAGGAAAAATTGATTTAAATGTTTTGAATCAATATTTCGAAAATCAAACTCGGAATTTATATAAATCGAAATGGTTTAAATTTGGTACTGGAGTTTAAATTAATTTGGAATTGGAGTTGAAATTAATTTGGAATTGGAAGTGAAATTAATACGGAATTAGAATTGATATTAATTTGGAATTCGAATTGAAATTGATTTGGAATCGAAGTAAAATTCGACTTGAAATTGGAATTAAATCGGTTAAATCGAAATGGAAATTAGAACTGATTTGAGTTAGAAAATTTGCGAAGTGAACGTGTTTGATTTTGAATCTATTTTTAAATGGATTATTTTAGTATAAATGGTTTAAAATCTATATTATTTCAATTTTCAAATAATTTTGATTTTTCAAACTATTTCACCATATAAACCATTTTTATTACTCAAAATATTTTCTATTAAATTATTTTAACTATTATAAAACTATTTAAACTATTTTCTGAAAATTCAAACTGGTCAAAGGGTGAAATGTTTATATTTAAATCTTGGATTTAAATGCGAATTGGGTTAAAGTGAAGTTGTAACCTAAATTGAAATTCGAATTAAATTTTGAAGTGAAATCGATACATCGAATTGAATTAACATTTTAAAGTAAAATATGATTTTTGAAACGAATATGATGATTTTGAATTGGGTTTGATTTTGAAATAAATTTGATATTCTGATATCTAATACGAATTGTTTTCGAAATATAAAAGAACCAACCGGTGTGTAAAATTATGATTGGTTGTTAAAGAGACCGGGGTCTCTTATTGGCATCCTCTCCGTCAATATTGGAACCATTTTGACAACTATGTATGCGGTGGACGATATCGAGAATGTAGTGGTTGAATTGGCGACGTTTACTGGAATGAAGTAAGAGAACGATAATGGATAATCTTGACATTTGTGTTATAATAAAAATGACTAAAACATGAGCCTATATCTGACCAATGAGGTTAGTTAGCTCTAGCGACGTTGATCCCTCGTATTACTATTGTGGTTTAGGATTCGATGGGTGCACCTTATTTATTGTTTGGATTGATTGTCGTCTCGGTCACGGATGTGTTACGACCAGCCAGAAAGGGTAAACTGGTAGAATCCTACCTTGGGCATTGTCTCACATGCCTTGTCATATTTATCCCTATACGAGCCCATTACGACTTTGGTTTAAAACTGTAAAATGTGTTAAGGTGAATCAATGTAAAGCCTTAACGCTATTTTGATATTTATGTTACTGATAGACATTATATATATTATAGCGTATACTATTATATATAAATAGTACAGATCTTGAGGAGATGAAAAATCCCATAACATCTCTTAAGTTATTGCACTCTTATTTGTGATATTGATTTGATTTACATAAGAGTATTTTAGTCCTGACTCGAGTGTTTTGTCTTTTCATTATGCGCGGGTCAGTCCTGAGTTTTTTCAGCATGTTGAAGATTATTCTTTGGAGGACGAAGATGGAATTTTGGTATATTACTATTATTATTATCCCTTGCCTCGTGCTATTTTGCTATATTGATTATTTATCCCTGATTTATAAATGTAACTTTGATAATTGTGTATAGATTAAAATCAAATATATCGTAAACAACTTCATGAATTGTTTAGTTGATTATTATATTTTATCGTTTCCACTGTGAGATTCTGTGTTTTGTTTTTTTTTCTTATTTAACCCCATTGATTATCTACGTTCCGGATTGTTAAGTTGAACATGTGTGGATTATTGTCGATTTAAACCTTCCGAAATGTGGGTCGTCACATGTATAGAAGGATTAACATATCATCGTTGTAGCAGTAAACGTTTCCATGCAATCATAGTAGTGCGGGTTGGCCAATCGCCAACCCGACCCTAGACCTGGAGCTCTTTTGAGCAGGTCATGGGTCTACCCGCCCTGATGACCCAATGGGGCGGGTCCAGATTGGTAAAAACTGGGGCAGGTCTACCGGGTTTAGACCCTAGAACCGTCCATTGCCACCCTTATCCTTGAACTAAAAAAGTATCCTAATTGTTTTTTTATGTATTTTGTACGTATGCTTATAAAATTATCAGCATTATGCAACCAATCAAACTTTATCATTTTAACGTGTCTCAAAATGCACTACACTAAAGCACTTCAGTTGAATTTCAATTTTCCTTATAAATATATTTGATTATCTATACAACTCTATCCAACGCAAACAAAAATCCTGGTTTGGTCGCTGAATACAAGAATATTCATATAATTAGTTGCATTACAATAATTTAGAATCAAACAAAGGGTCGAGTGTAGTTTAGGAATTCGGTTCATTGCTAATTGCATTACTTTTTCTTTCTCACTCATGTCATTTATGAATGACACAATGAACCGTATAATGGAGCATAATTAAATTATAAAAAATATCAAGTTTTCATAATTTTTAGACAAATAGTGATATGCTGTTATACAATGGTAACGATACTAGTAGAAATGATAGGTAATGATATTTGCAAAATGGTAACGGAAACTGATCAGTCAAAATTCAAAAGGAATGATATTATTAATGACAAATTTAAAGAAATTATGTGATGTTATATATGTACATTATATCTACGAACGTTACGACACGCGCCGATTATGAATTATTTTTGTAAAAATTGTATTTATTTAACACATTAAAGAGAAAATGATTTGTATAAATATTTGGTCATCATTTTGCATTGAAATTATATGTAGTTTGAATTTTTATTTTTAAGTTGCAATGTCTAATTTTGTTTGTTTGTTTGGATTTTAATATTATTAGTTAATAAAGAACGAATTTATAAAAGAAGTTTACTTGTTAGATCTTACTTTTAAGTAATATAAAATTTGTTGGTATATGCAAAATGACATTTTTGATAGTACACGTTGACACCAAAAGACTATGACACCAAAAGCATTACAATTATAATTAAAGATGTAGAATTTATATATTAGTTGAGTATTCATCACATAAGCATTAGCATAATGTAAATGTTTCAATAACTATAGCAAGTTGCATACACAATTGGGTAAACATGTACACAAAAGAATATGCTCGTTCCAACTTGTTTATAAAATAAATTCATATAGTTTTCTTATGATTGCAAACAAAAGCTTTAAGACTAGGTTTTATTAATTGTTAAGATGGTGATCAATTGAAGCCAAGCGTTTTTGGTAAAATCTTGTATTTTAGATAAAAAAAATTATACGAAAAAATAGACACAAGTAAAAAGTTGTAAAAAAAATATAATCTTAGGAATAACAAGTTTGTTTTTTAGTCTGAAAGATACTTTTTAGTGTGAACAGAAAATGATAGTTATAAACATCATTTTGTGATTTACACTGAAAAGTGTGTTTTAGTCTAAAGAACAAACTTGTTGTTCTTAGTTATCAGGTTCATCTAGAAAGATTTGTACAGTAGAGGTTGTGTATTATCAAGCTCATCATATGACAAATCGATATATCTTAATCGTAAATACTGCGTAACATTCTTTTTTAATGTTCCCCGTGGACTATGAATACTCTATTTAAGTTCTTTGTTCGCTTACAACATATTGAGATGTTTTTGACTAGATTGTGCAAACAATTTGTTAAATACTTTAAATGTGGTGCATTTATCAAGAAACCGCGACTGCGCACAGCTGTCTTGCTAGTATTATATTAAGATAGGGTACCTTTTATTGTTGACCAATAATTAGTTATTTCATTGAAGTTAGCTTGAAAAAAAAGGTAATTATAGTCGAGAGTCTGCAGAGAGTGGTCCTCTGCCTGGGTGGTAGAACAAGCAATTATTCCCTATATAATGTATTTGCATTCAATTATACCAGCGAGGATTATATACGATGATATGAATCTTATGTAAAATGCATTCCTTCATTTTCTTTTTGGCTTTTCTTGTTATTCTTGTTCTTGTTCAATCGTACGTTGTATTAACCAGTGAAATGCCAGGAAGCACAAGTTGGCACCACACAATGACACAATCACACACAATACGTTTTACTCAAACACAACAAACACATGGTCACGACAAGCACCATTGTCCAAATGTTTAACTGATTCGGGTTTGGTGCAAGATGTCACAAGTTCGAAACTTGCTTTCGAACGTTTATTGACGTGAAATATGTTGTCCAATGATTTGTTGTTTATAAAGTATCATTTCAAAAAAAACACACATAATCACTGGTTTTATTTAAAATGCAAAATGTTTGCTTAGTTAATGTGCTAGTTTTTCTTTAATCTAGTCAATTAATTATATCTTAATTTAAATTTAAATTATATCTTAATATCATACATTAATATAAATAATAAAAAAATTACGTGCCAAGCATATGTCTTTAACGTTCGTTACTAGCAGTAACGATAGTAATAGTAATACAACATAAATAAATATTGTTAGTATATATTATTGAGGGTATCATCCAAAGAACATGCAGATCAGATACATTCATAATGGTACTATCCAACAAAAAAAAAATATTGCTGAAAAATAATACAAAAGTAAACGATTGATTTGCAATATTACTAAGAAATATTAAAATATTAATATATAGATGATATTAAATTATGTTACAGTCACCATTGAAACTGTAGCTAAACAACAAAGATCAGTTTAAGCAACCCTCCAAGCAATGCGCATTTTGATGCAGCTTATTTCATTACCAACCAATGCAAAATTAGTCCACAAAGTGAGGGTCAACATAATAATCAGGTGCAGTTGGCCGCCATTATTTGCACTGTTTTCGTTGAAGACGCCTAAGACGTCCAACAGAGAAATGACCGTCGGTAGAATGAAGAACTTTGCTGTGTTTGAGTTAATTAATGGCCCGTTTGAGTTATTTAAGCAGTTAAATTTAAATTTTTATACACTTTCAAAATTATTAACTTTTGAAAATGAGATTCTTTGAGACACAGCTTTTTACATTGCGATCATATCAAAGTGTTTTACGTCGCAGAGTTGGTTTGAACTGAATCCGAGATGTTTATAATTTTTCAATTAATTAATTTATTTACTTTTGCAAACCATTGATACATATTATTTATTAAAAAATAATTGATTAACAAATTATAAATCACTTAAATTAAAAATCGCAACTTAAATACCCGTCAAATACCTCGTTCGTAGCCGCAAACGCATTTCTAGTTCACTCAACTTCCTCATTCACATGTTCTGCTCAAATATCTCATTTCCTTTGTCGCAAGTGCACCCTTCGTAATGATTTCGTGAATATAAAAGGCAATATAAACACAATACAAAGCAAACACATTTATATACATTGAGTTGAAAAGAATAGAAGACCGATATCCAAACTCATTTACCAAGTTCCAATAGGGTTCCAATTTAGATCGGAATAGATGAAGGTGCGGTTTTTTATGCAAAAGAAGCATCAAAAACGGGTATTCTGAGAAGAGCACGGACATGGAAAATTTAACAAAAGAGGAATACGTTTTTGAATGATAAGGAAAGCGAAAGGAGAATGATTGTTTGTATATATCTATTATTTATTTAAATTGTTTGATTATTTTTGAATTAAGGATAAAAATTTATATTAAATTATAAATTAGTTTGAAATTTGTATAATTAAAAAGCATACATAAAAAAGAAAATGATACGCTTTGATTTAAAAAATGCAGTGATATAAATACACGAAAGAAAATACAAATTCTATGGATTAATGGCATATTTGTTGATCAAATATTATTGGTATTGAATGTTGTGCCTGCTCTAGTCTATCTCAATATCAACCAGTTTCATCATCCAAAATAGTGAACGAATTTTTTTTCCTTTTCCATTAGAACTGGTAATGTTTCGCCAACTTCAATTTGTCCAGTTGTCTTCACATGATTAACAAAAACAATATACGACATAGACGGTTTGGTAGAATATGCACAGTTTGTATTGATTATTGGATTCAGGTGCAGTAGTGGTTGGCTTTTCCTTTCCTAGTGAGATTTCTTCATTTGACGTCTGTATATCACATACTCGCCTTTTCTCACTACTAAAGATGTTTAGTTAAAGACTGAAACTAAAGACAGAAATTCTACAGTTCTTAATTAAAAACTGATACAAGACTGAGACATTCTGTCTTTAATTCTGGATACTAGAGACCGAAAACCAGTTTCTAATCTGCCTTTAAAGTTTAAGGTTAATTAAAAACTAAATTTCAATTTTTAATTTAGTCTTTCAACAAGTAACTAAAGTTTCAGCGGTTTAGATTTTGTTCCATTCTGAATCCAATGGTTAAATATACCGATCCATGTGATAGTATTTGGGATTGATTAACTTTCTGAGGCCAAAATTAAAGCAACTTTTTATTTACTAAATACACTTAAATGCTCCATTACCTCCTTTAGTTATGGTCATGCTTCATATACCTACTTCTTCACGTTCAAACTACTACCCTACAACCACCGTCCCAAATTGAAATAGAACCCATCTTCATCCCTTTTCCTTCACTACCCACACATATGGACCGTAGAAAGAAAAGAGGAATCACTAAAAATCATTATATGCCTATCCTATTCAATAGCATGGTTGAAGTGAATGAAGCTTTGACAACTTCCAAAAAGCTACTCAACCGGACACACATACAGAGGTACTATTCGGAAAGATTACTAATATATTAAGTATTTATTTTGATATAAACACTACAAAAGAAGCACTGTTTAGCGACGGCTAATAGCCGTCGGCGGCCGTCGCTAGCCGTCGGCAATAGCCGTTGCAAAATATCTCGTTGCAGCTAAAGAAAGCGACGGCCTTAGCGACGGCTCCGTTGTTCTTTTTACAACGGCTTGTAACGGATAAATGTCCACGTGAAAGAAACTGTTGGGGTTGTTGGTTTTCCGCATTGTTGATGCAAACTGTTGCAAAGGGTTGCAATATTGCCGTTGCTAGCCATCGCTATATTTGACCACAGGGTCGTTGCTAGCCATTGCAAAACTGGAATATATTTGCTGCCACATTGCGGCACCTTCAACCCTCAATCCCAATCAATCCAAATAATATAATTCCATTATTTCACACATATAATACTATTCCATCATACCATATAGTCAATATCAACACAACCAAATCATCAAATATTGCATATTCCAACATATATTCACAAAATCATATAAGAAAATCAACATAACCAAATATGAAAATCCACCAAACCAAACCACATAACTAAATTAAATGACCAGTAATATTAAGTGCCAAAGTATCAATCACAACAACCAAAATACCAAATCCACCAAAACACTAAGTATCAATCACAACATCCAAAGTACCAAATGTCAAACCCATCGTAATATGTACATATAAATACACACACACATATAAATAAAGCGTACCCATCAAAACAAACCAACTAAGCATCATCATCATCATCTGCACCTCCTTCCATGGACATTGACCCATATTCGTGATAGAAGGCAGCAATACGCTCATTTATCAGCGTCGCCAACTTACTCTTCCATCAATCATTAAGCTCATCCAATTGTGTTTGCATCCGAGCAATCTCTTCCTCATCTATGGATCTTCTATATGCCATTTGAAAATTAAGAGCCTGTGAAATAATTCAAGTGAATAAGAAGTTCATGGCATATAATAACAATAAGAAAACTCAAGTTATTGGTAATAAACTCAAGTGAATAAGAAGTTCATGACATACATGTTTCCACTGTGTAAACGTTGAGTACATACCATATTGCCGAAATTGTAACGTCTGTTTCGACTTGCCGGTTCAATGATTGAATCTCATATCCGATTAGACTCATCAACCGTAAGCGACTCCCGTCCACTCGCTTGTATCGCTCGTGCATGCTCTGCATTATATCTCTCCTACAATTATGAACATATATTTGATACAATTGCTATACAATTTACTTATTTACTGTGAAATAAACGAATATGAAATATTTTCATTACGGAAATAAACATATTTACCATTACAGAAGTAGCCTTGTCGTCCGGCCAATCATATGAAACATTCTCATCCTCATCTGTATGCTCCACTGCATGTGTGACTCTGAAAATCTCAGCCGGTGTAGGCTCCCTTTCATACTTTGCCCATTGAATATATACAAGAATAGATTATATTGATAATTTGCATGAGTATATACAAGAATAGAATATATACAAGAATAGAATATATGGTAAAGAGACACTAGTAAATATATACATCAATAACATAAATATTGGTTAATTTATTTACCAATTCCCTCGTATGTTGTTGGAAGGATTTTGAGCTACCACGATGTAAAAAGGAGTTTTTGTTCCTATTAGCCTTGTTTCTTGCCGATAATTCCTATTAATTTATACACGCTATTAAGTAAAATAATTCGACACATTTAACTGTAAAAATATAGTGACAATATAACTTACTTTGAATGCTTCAGATTCCCAATATTGTTGGAATCCAGCTCAAATATCATCCCCCATCCAACTTCGCTTTTCTCCTGAACACTTAGCCCTTGGCAGAGTCTCTCTATAATTTTTCCGCATCTTTTTATTCCAATGATTTATAAAAACATCCACATCCTACGGATCCACATGTACAGCTGCCTGCATATTGAATTATCATACGTGTTATGTAAAAAAGATTATATAATTAAAAACAATCAGCAGAACAGAATACGTAAAACTGATATCATAAGCATGATGGCATATTGTTTTTGGTTTCATATAAGGCATAATTATATATTACAAAGTTGTACTTACCATAAGATCAGCCTATATTGCGTTTTTTATATGTGTTCGGATGTTATCCCACTGATGCCAACAACCGGACATCCTACTCTTGTATGCTTCCTTCGATACTTGTAAAATGAACTCGGATGGCTCCACCTCGAACCCTCTGTAGAAATGTTGATGTATATATTCAATATATTTCATAAAATATAATTCAAATAAGTTTGATATGTACCCAGTACTTTTCGGAACTATCTCCGCAACTCGACGAAGATTTGGCTCAGAGCTACTCGGACCTGCTCCAAGTAAAGGTGACTGAGATGTACTACGTCGATTGCGTCGTCTATCAGACATATCTGGCACAAACATAAATATAATATCATACACTGCTTAGAAAAGAGTACTGATAACATAAGCATCACATAATCATCAATCAATATCACACAATCATTAATCATCGCATAATCATCACATAATTATTAATCAAGTGATAATCATCACATAAGCATACTCTGCACATAATCATCGAAAAAAGCATACATGAAAAGAATAATGCATAACTCAGAATGATACAGATCATATATAGTCATCATTATTATTACATAGCTCGAAATATTACAGAACATAGTCATTATTGTTAATACATAGCTCAGAATTATACAACAAGCGATGCTATCTATGATCAGTCTTCGTCATATTCTGATTCAGACTCGGTCTCGTACCCTATATCATTTTCTTTGGTACTTACAAATGCATCTATTAAAACATTCGATTCATCAGTCAACGACCCTACATCAATGTCATCAGTTATCACTATTTTAGTATTTGGCTCGAGATCTGCTTGATACACTGCTTCATCTGGAATATTATTTCCATCAAATGTATATCTTGCCTTCGTTTTAAAAACAGCCCATCGGTCTGCTTTATCTTTTTTTAAGGACGGATATGGAGCAAAATAAACTTGTAAAGCATGCATACGAAAATTCCTTTTTCTCGAAATGTCATACGTTTCAACTGCTTCATGCCACAGTGTTTACAACTCGTCGATTAGTGGTTGTAGATAAACATCAATTCCTTGTGTCGGATCATCGGGACCAGGGACGACAATCGTTGGAAACATATATGGAGTTTTCATACACATCCATGAAGGTAAATTATAAGGAGTAATAATAATAGGCCATGATGAATATTTACTACCAAACCGAGAAAATGGCAAAAATCCATCCGTACATAAGCCAAGCCTAACATTACGGCTCTCTGCCGCAAATTCAGGATAAGTCTTATCGAAATGTTTTCATGCTTCTCCATCAGATGGATGTATCAAAGTTTCTTCTTCTGGTGTTCTCACACTGTGCCATCGCATATGGCATGTTGTAGCAGAAGATGCATATAACCGTTGAAGTCTGCGAGTGATGGGTAAATAATGCATCCTCTTATATGGAACTTCTTTTCCTTTCTTTTTTCTTAGTTTGTATCTTTCCTCGTTACATATTCTGCATTTAGTAAGATGAGCGTCTTCTTTCCAATACAGCATGCAACCTTTTACACATATCTATCTTCTGGTATGGCAATCCAAAAGCAGACATAAGTTTTTTTACTTTATAATGAAATCACACATCAAATTATTAGGTGACATGTGTCGTTTTGTAGTTTGTACAACTACTGTAAATGCAGCTTCTGCAAGATTAAATTTCGATTTCATAGTGATGTATTCGGCGATTACAGATAATTTGGTTCCACTTGTACATCCATCCCACAGTGGCCTCTTATCAGAATCCAATAAATCATAAAAAAAAATTAGTTTCCGCGGTCGGCTCTTCGTCAACATTTTCATTCCCATCATCACCTTGGTCAAAGGTAGGAAACATTGATCGTGCAACATTTTGCACCATGTTTTCTATAGGATTGGTCATAGTATTATCGTCCTCTAACACTAAAGGATTAGGTGTAGGTTGAACAAGTTCTCCATGATGATATCATAAGTAACAATTCGGCACAAAACCAAATTTGTACAAATGTACTTCTACTACATCTGGTTTTCAATGCTTCAGATGTTTGCACTTACTACAAGGACAACGAATGTATATGTTATTTCGATTATTAGATTGAGCAAATCTAATAAATACATGTACACCATTACAGAAACATTCTTTTATTGATCCTTTCATACCTTTTTGAGGTTAATACATCCAACTACGATCGAGAAAATAATCAAACATATTTCCTGATTTGTAAAATGTAGGTTAGAAGATTGAATAACACACTTTATATTAAAGTCTTGTAAAAATTCATATATAACCCTTTACTAATTTAACAAATTCAAATAAATACTGCATTCGAATTTTCAATTCTTAAGTTTATTGTTTTTTTTACTTTGACGGTCGGTTATCCTACTTCCCATTACAAAAACAATAACGTAATCATATTTTATAAATCATTTCAGGTCAAATGGTTTAAAAAATTTCGGCAGCACTTCCCTTTATTCCCTGTATCGTACACAAATGCGTATACACAGGGAAAAAAGGAAGTGCCATAGAAATTTTCTGAACCATTTAAACTGAAATGATTTATAAAATATGATTACTTTATTGTGTTTGTAACTTGTCCAAATACTAGGACAAATCCAACATATGTTGTATCAGATGAATATAGATGTCCGTTCTGTGGAAAAACGAATATCCATATAACGATCATATACAACACTTGTCAGAGGGGGCCAAAAATTCTCTAAGGGGTTCACATAAATAAAGCACAAATTAAAAAATATGAATATTGAAGTATTAGTGGTCTATAGTGAAATAAAGATCTTATTTTTTTTTTGTTATGTAGCCAAATAGAATTCGTTTAATTATGAATCAAAATCCATGCGAACTATCAGTAACTCGGAAAATATGCCTTATCTCACAAATGGCAACTATGGGTTACTATTTTAACAACCTCAAAAACTATTTTATAATTCATTTAACTATTTAAATATTTATTAATTAAATCTAAAATTTTAAAACGTATTTTAACTTTTGTTTAACTGCATAAATTTTAATTAACGATTTTATGAACTAAATAAATAGTTAGCACTTACAACAGTATAACAAACATTCTCGTAAACTTATCAATAAACATATTATTCAATAATCATGGACTATTTTTTGGATTCTAAATTAGCCATAATTTTTAACAATATAGTAAACAATAAATTCACTAATTAATACCACCAAATCAACACTAATTATCATCACCTAATTCGCAATAATCACCATTTTCAAACACATAATCAATTAATTTTCTAAATTAGGTTTACCATTATATACCCAATTCAAATAATAAACTATATATTATAAACTAATAACATATATTCATCAATTCCAAACCCCTAAATCATCCAATTCCAAATCCCTAAATCATCAACTAATTTAATTTATACCTAAGCTAAATAAAGATAATGGAAAATAGGAGATACCGACAAGTTTGGAGAGGTTGAAATTAGCGACAGAAGGTTGCGACGGCTCCTGCTGGCGGATGGCGGCGGGGGGCGGCGGAGCTGAGCAGATTTGGGGAGGCTGGAAATGAAAATGTTTCTCTCAGGTAGCAGGTCTGTATAAACGCGATAAGCGACGGCTAGCAACGGCCTTGTTTTAGCCGTTTCTAGCCGTCGCTAGACTATGTCGCTTTCTGGAGCCTTTCTAGTAGTGAAATGTTATGCATCAAATCATGTGCATGCTTGTTGAATCTGAGTGTACATGCTTGTTGGTTTTAGACTGTTCATGAGCTGCTTTATATGTAGGACTATTCTAAGTTCTTAATCTGGACTGTTTTGGTTTTGGTCTCGATGTTGTGATGTTACAGTAAAACGATTACTAGTTGCATGATCGAAAATGCAATATTGCACATATTTTGGTGGTTTATAATCAAATTTGCAACAACTTTAACAACTTCGCCACTGCATATTTTTGCTTTAATTTCATCCAAGAATTCAACATCCATATCAATTTCAACCAACACTTCAGCATACGATATACGTTGTTAGACGAGCGATAGCCCTTTGTCACAAATAAATTCTTAAATTGAATAAATTAATCCAGATAAGCACAAAAGTTAGATATCCTTGCATAAATTTCATCCCAAGTTGGCACTTTTTGATGATCATAATTCAAGAATGAAACTCTACAAGGTGCCCTGCGTAGAATTATACCTTTTTTTTTCAAATAAGACCAAAAATAGACCATTATGTCTACTACATATTCCGAAATGCCCAACTGGTTTTCAAACTCTTATATGTTCTATATATATTTTATTTTGCAGTACCTATGATTATTGCAAGAGGTGTTAATTATGAAAGGACTATTCTTACTGAGCAGCGCCATTTAGGAGATGATTTGAACATTTTTGAATTATCATGGCTAGGTTAACAAGATGAGCTGAACGGCCCTCTCCTGCTGTACTAAGTTTGAAGCAAATAAGTAAACTTGTATGCATTATTGATTTCACTAACTTAACATATTCTACTGTTGTGGTAGTTTGATAGTTTAAGAATTTATGTTTAAAGTTTGATTGTAAAATAATGGTTGTAATCTTTGTGCGCACTCTGATGGATATATATATATGTGTGTGTGTGAGAGAGAGAGAGAGAGAGAGAGAGAGAAATTACTAAGGTTAATTTGGGATCCATGCGAAGTCTAATTGAAAAGTCCGGCAAATTTGTAAGAAATACATTTGTAAGTTGGGGTTATTTGTGTAAATGTTGGTTTGTGATCCATTCAGAAGTTCCCAAAATTTGTGATTATCTATAAATTTTTTATTATATGTTTAAAGTCAAGTTTAATATAAAGGAAAATTTTGACTTCTTTGTTTGATGTTCCATCGGTGACATGAAATTATTTACTTCATAACCGTAAACATGATCCCAATATATTATGTGTGTGTATAATTTGAGACTGAACAGATACCAAATTTCAGTCTTTAAATTTTAAGATTGAAATTCCAGTCATAATTGTTTTTTGGACTTGGGAATCAGAGACTGAACACTTCAGTATATAATCGGTCTTTAAACTTTAGTTAAAGACCGAATTGCTTAGGAAAAGACTGAATTTGTCAGTCTCTATATCAACATATTTTTGTAGTGTCTTGGGTTTCATTTCAACACCTTTCCCACAATGAATGTTGTTACCAGAAGATGAATAAAGATCGAATGCAGGCGTAGAAGAGGCGGTAGGAAAAAACTTGGTAGGTTGTTCCTGAATGACTTCACAATCATTGTAACTTTTGTATCAAGTGCTCAGGTTTGATATCGATAGATGGTTGGATTGTCTGGGAACTTAGGGAAGATTAATGTGATTCTTCATCTGAGATAGCAGTGGATGAGAATGCACTTCAGTGGCACACTACAAGAAAATGTATTATTAATAACACCATTTAATAACGCATTGTTCTAAAGCGTTATTGTTTACCTTTAAATATTTGTTTTTTGTTACACAATTTTTTTTGTATGTACATATGCAGTGCTTTGGCCCTAAATTTTCATCTCCCTCCCAAAAACACAACCAATTTCATCTCCCTTCCAAAATAACACTCAGCAATTTTCGTTTCCCTCCTTAAACAAAATAACCCTAATCGAAGTTCTACTCCATCTCCATCTTCAATCTTCGAAATTTAGCTATTGTACTCCATCTCTGACCTTCTACGGTTCGCTCTTCAACAGTTGTGAAGTCGACGGCGTCGGGAGCCCTAATCTCCAATCTTCAATCTTCGATTTTGCTCTTCATCAATATCTGCCAGATTCATCCTGCTTCCTACAATGGCAACATCTTTTTTATGCTTTATTCTTTTCTATGAATATAATTTGCTATTTCCTATTTGGGAGCAATTTCAATTTAGTTTTCAAGAGTACTGATGTTTAGATTATAAATTAGTTTTATGTTTTTATTGTTGATTTTTTTTCATATATCGTCAAATTTGCAAAGGAGTCCTGTATTACTTGTCCTTTCAGTGGTGCCTTTAGAAGTACTAATGTTTTTTTGGAAGATTTCGAAATCTAGGAATTTATTTCCTGCTTCATTCAAAAGATATTGAGGTTCCTAGCTTTGGTTTTGTTATCAGGAAACAATACTTTTGTAGCTGATGATCACCTAATTTGGGATAATGTCAAGGATTCCAAAGTGGAAAGTTGAAAAGGCTAAAGTGAAAGTTGATTTTCGATTGCAATTTCACGCTACTCATGTATGCTTTACTCAGTTTCTTACTTAACTTTCTTATGAATAATATGCATCTCCTACTGTCATTATTGTTTAGATGATACGTGGGTTACATAATTAGTAATTAGGGTGTCATGTGATCTTATATTTTGAGATTCCTTTCTTGTGCTTGGAGTGTTAAAAAGTGGCTACGACTGTTAAAAGGAGTTTAAAATTGAAGTAAACCCCCATCTAGTCTAGGTTGTCATTTCTGGAGTTTCTAAACTAAAGGTTGAATAGAAATCTTTTATTTGGATTTGATTTAGATTGTCATTTGTTTATCTTGTGCATTGTCAGATTACTCTTTACCTCTATTAATATATTTTTCCTTTATTTATTTTCTTCTGTCTACATGAAGCATGATCATGCCAAGGGATGTGCATTTATGATCATGACACCACTAAATTGATTGTTTTCCTTTGACATTTCTCTAGTCTTCACAAAATCATTGTTGAACAAGTCGCTTGCTTAAAGAGCATTTATTATGTTTTCCATCCACATTTTGAATTTTGAAGAAAATGGGAAGATTCAAGTGGTTATATTTATTTGATTGCTCATTAATTTGCAATTTCCTTTTAGTTTTTTGATTTGTTGCTCATGGAGGGACATTCAACAAGTCTTCTAGCATAATTATGTTTGCCTTAGGTTTTTTTTAACCAATGCATTCAGCATTATGCACACGGTGGTGGAGCTAGCCTGCAAAGTCAGATAGGGTGGGCATCACACACAAAAATTTATTAAAAACTTGCAAACCATAATACTGAGGTTGTATTTAAAAATATTTCTTATTTTGTGAATTTTGATACCTTTGGAAAAACAAATTTATATGATGATTTTTTGTAATACTTGAATTTTTTTACTATTGTTAAAAAAAGACCGAAATTTTTGTCTAAAAACAACTTATTCATGATTTACACAAATTTTTAGCTATATTTGAGAATCTGCAAGCCAAAAAGAAGTTAGCTTATGTTACAAATCAGATTTTACATTAGTGAAATTAATAGTTTTCTAAACAACACTATTGTTCAAATATGCCACATCATATTATCGGTACCAAGTACCTGTCAACCATAGCAACACTAGAAATGAAAATATAAAATAGATTACATATTGTCACTGAAATATTTTTCATGTAGTAGGTAATAAATTGAAAATTTTGAAATGGCTTAGAATAACAGTTAATAGTGTGAAACTTTTTTATGTAGACTATGTAGCACTAAACTTTTAATTAGATGTAAGGAAAAAAGCTACCATGATAGCCTAAGATATAGAACTAGGAAAATTAAACGAGCCAACATAGAAACACATTTCGTTCACATAGGGCAATTTTTAAAACTTAGCTTGGGCCAAACTAGTAAGCTGGTTCTTGTATAAAAAAAATTTAGGCAGGGCTTCGTCCTAGCTCGTAGCTCAATAACGTACCTCCACCCCTGCATGCATATGCATTTTACTTGAGATATTAAGTTAGAGATAAAGATATTATGTTAGAGATAAAGATGCCCAAGAAGAATATAAAATAAGAATGAGTTTAAGAATCAAGACATAGAGCAAGAAAACAGAGAGGAAGAAGATGTTTCATTAAACATTGCTTGTGTTTCATTACTTCAATGCCATATTTATATGGTTATCCGACTGTAGCATATTCATTTAGTTACTAATAAAAGAAACTACTTTTAATAAAAGACTACATGACAAATAATTGAATCTTCTTGAAGTAGCATAACACCCTATGTTTCACCGGGTTGAAGATAAAAAATCGCTTTCATTCAATATTTTTACACATTCCACCAAATCCACCAAGATGTGTATGTGATTACTTTGTTCCCACTTCCTGATTGAAACTGGGCAAAAGTAACCAACAAAATAAACTTTTTTATTATGCTAAAGGATAGATTCTTAACAATGCCATAACTAAGTTTATAGCTTAGCACAATTAATGCGTCATGTTTGGTTCTATCGCTTAAAGGACTCGACAATGGTCTATTGTGTGTGTGTGTCTATGGTGGGGGGTCGCGAAATTTACCCCTAACTGAAATCCGACTCCTAATTCAAGAATTGTATAAAACTAAAAATAAAGAGCACATACTTTGGTCAAATAGGTGTTCATATTCTAATATGTTTGAACAATTTCTCTAATGAAAATCAGATCATGGTTCAACCATTTATTTGAGACTTTGAACCGAAAAGTTAACAATCCAGATTAGTTAGTGCATTTCGATAATTTGTCTTTGGACGACTATATTTTCATTATCTGGTATTTGATTATTCCACTTCATTCAATTGTTTTTTATGTTTCTACTCTACTAAATATTAGCTCTTGGTTATATTTGACTGAAAGATCATCTCCTCCAAAGACAAATTACTTGAATCTAGGCATTGTTTGAGTGACTTGATAGGTTGAAACCTGGGCAACAATTCCCAGAATACCACCTTGGTTGTCAGAGGCAATTGTCATTTCCTCATTAAGATTTGTCTCATCTTGCTGGTAAAAATAATATTTATATCCATTGTAGCAGAATGTTGTCAACATTTTACAAAGGAAAGTTGCCTTTTGGTAGAATATTTATCTTTAGATGTAGAATGTAATCTTAGAATTCTATACCATGAAGGGAACAGACTTCTTTTCTGTAAGTATTGCCATAATCATGTCACTTTCAACTAACTTATATTTAAGGAAAAAGTTTATGTATGCACCCATAAAAAAAAAACTTTTTGTTAAAATATGCTTAGTTGACTGCTTAGTATAAAAATATACATGTTTTTTCACTGGATCAGCCTTTTGTACATGCGTACTTTAAAAGTGCCTGTATGTTTATTTATTTTGTTATTTTTGAAAAAAGATACGCACTTCAAAAGGATACATACGCATATACAAATCAGTTTTAGATTTTTAGTAAGTTTTCAATCGCAATAAGTTTTTTTTCAGAACACCATATTTGATATTTATCCTATGTTTAACAGACCATATACTGTAGTTTACATGGTAAAATCATCTATTTGAATACAGGATAAATTCGATGTTCGGTTATTGAGACGCAACGAAGATGAGATGATGGCAGCTCTGTATTTGCAAGTGAGCATCGTGAGCCAAGCTCTCATATTTGTCACTCGATCTTGAAGCTGGTTTTTTGTTGAGCGCCCTGGGCTTCTTCTAGTATCCGCTTTTCTCATTGCTCAACTCGTAAGCACTGTTTATCTGTTTCTCACATACACCCAATATTCTTAATTTATTTGATTTTTGATTTGACGTAAATTGAGTTGAGCAGGTTGCAACTCTCATAGCCGTATACGCCAAGTGGGGTTTCGCTCGTATTAAGGGCATAGGCTGAGGATGGGCAGGAGTTATTTGGCTCTTTAGCATTGTAACTTTCTTCCCTGTTGATTTGTTCAAATTTGCTGTTCGTTACATTTTGAGTGGAAAGGCATGGGACAATCTGCTAGAAAACAAGGTATGTATATCATCACTCTTTTTAAACATTTATTTCCAACAAAATGTAAATGTATTTGTGTATAGGGTAAAATGTATTGATAGTGCCAGTTTGGCTAAAGGAACATTTTGAACGTAAATATAGTTTGTAATTTCTTGTGGCTTTTGAGTTAGATACTGATTCACATTCATATCAGATATGATTTAGAACATGAAAATACTCATAAATTCTAACAACATGAAACATTTACAGACGACCTTCACGACAAAGAAAAATTATGGAAGAGAAGAAAGGGAAGCCCAATGGGCTATGGCTCAAAGAACGCTACATGGTCTGCAACCCCCTGATGCTGCTAACCTCTTTGCGGATAAAAATAGTTACCGAGAGCTTTCAGAAATCGCGGAGCAGGCAAAGAAAAGGGCCGAAGTAGCAAGATTTGTAAATAAATAGCTAAATTTGGAGTTACAGTACATTTGTTATCTTCTTCATTTGCGAGTCTGAGTTTTTTCTTGATATACTTTTGAATAGGCTCCGGGAACTGCATACTTTAAAAGGGCATGTAGAAAAAGTAGTTGCTTTAGTACGCAACTAGATCATATCTTGCATGTTAGAACTCTGTAATGTTTGTACTCCGTAATATTTGGAAGGATTGCTTTGATGTTTGTACTCTGTAATGTTTGTACACTTATTAAATTGACATTATTTTCTGTTTCTCTGTGTTAACTTGGCTGTAGGCTTATGTTTTATTCAATGGCTATGCACTTACTTTAATATTTGTACATTGTAATGAGCTATTGAATGGTTGAGATTTAGCTGTATTATAGCGGCTACAATGGGCTATTGAATAAATATTTTATAGCGGCAAAATAGTGTTATAAAGATTTTTAGTTCCGTTGAGATTTAGCTGTATTATAGCGGCTATAATGAGCTATTGAATTAACGTACCATAGCGGCGAATTTGCGTTATAAAACTAAGCTCAACCATAACGGCATATTTTGTGTTATAAATATTGAGCATTTTTTTTGTAACATGTCGATATACAGCGCTTGTCAAACCGTTATGGTTGTGATTAATAGCGGCTATATGCCGCTATAAAAGACACTTTTGGTTGTAGTGGCATGTGAATCGGGAAATATAATTTGTTATAATTATATATTCTTTACTAGTCCTCTTGTATACTTCAAAGTAAAAGTGTCAAACCATTTGACATAATCGGTCCATTATTCCACTATACCAAATACAGTTTCCTGCACAGGAACCGGTCTCGCTCCCGTTTTACTGTATCAAATTTTTTCACATCATTCATTGTTTTTTAGTGCTTCGTATTTGTATGATTGTATCGAGCATACTCGTTTGTCACTTCTGCTTTTTCAAGGCATGCCTTTAACATGTTATTGAGCGTTATTGCAATTTTTTTATGCAATTTTTTATTTATTTTCGACGGTAGTACATACATTCACGATGTATCATAAAAAAATATGAAGTGGTAATAGAAGACTAGATTTTTGAACTTTTGCATTGTTTTTGCGACATTTTGAAAGAGATGAAGAGAGATATATTGCAATGGAATAAGTTTTGAAGGAATAATGATTTTACGGCCGATGAGAAATAGCTATTGAGAGAAAGTTGGACCCTTCCACGTCGATGCATCGGATGACGTCAGACAGACTCGTTGGCATTAAATGATCCAATTTTCTTGCGCATAAGGAATGAGCAAAGTGGGTCTATACGCTGTTCAGAATTTTAAATGGCTTGAAGCTCTAACAGTATGTATCCTGTGAGAAAACGATCAATTTTGAAAACAAATTTAGCATACAACATAAAAAAACAACTTTTTTCTTTTTCGTATTTTGATAAATAAGAGAAGCAAAACCTGACAACTTTATTTACATGTTTAAAAAAAAAACAAAAGCTGGCAAGTCCCACTGGATCAGAAATTCGCATGGAGAGAACAAAAATTTCAACATGTGATAATTGTGTGGCCATCTTACTGTCGGTTGCAAAATTATCTATAGAGGCTGGCTCTATCTATAAATAGCCAGCAATGCTGTAACATAGTTTTATACCCTTCTCAATTTACTGGAATATATACTATAAATCAAAAAAAAAAAAATTATACATACGCTGGGAAGAGATATCACATACCAATGGAGGCCAAGAAGTTGAACGCTTTTACGCTTGTTGCAATCGTACTTGTAGCCACCCTTGCTCCGCTGATTTCAGCATCCGATGAGTCGGATGGCCGCGCTGCAGCTGTTAACATAGAAATGACGACTTCAGCAGATTCACATATTGCGAACAATTTGAAGTCAAAAAAGGCACCAAAGTGTGGTGAAGTTTGCCGTGAGGGGATCTGCGCAAAAGGATGTTCATGCACTTTTGTTTATCCAGGTTCTCGCTGCATGGGTGACTGCTGTTTGTAAACTTGTGTGGTATTGTCTTCCTTATAAATAAAGATTGCGAACATTAGTTTGCTTGAGAAACCGAATGCGACCAGGACTACCAGGTTCATAATGTTGTGATGAATGTTACATGTGCGTGTGTTGTGGAAGTTTTGTTTGGGTTTGTTCCAACTTCTACATTTTATTGATTATAAATAAGATTTTATTTGGCTTTCTGGTTATGAGCACTGAATTAAACCTACGAAAACACAGCAGATGGAAAAATGATTTTGCACTTATATTTTGTACATAACAATGATCCAACCCATTAGCAAAAACACACATGCTCTATAACCAAGCACAATACCACTGTCATCGATGTGTAGTTTTTGCTTTATCTGACAATAATTTCACCTAACAAAATTAACATCATCCAAAAGAGAAATACGCAAAACTAAAACACTATCTTGTTATAGAATGAGGTTTGTTAAATTTCAGTAAGAAACTATATTTTCAACAATAAATTTAAAGAAATTTAGTGACATGTTATCTCTGTATATTATGTTATATATACATCTACATAGATTTACAAATAAATCGAGTGTACATTATATACACATTGGTCTAAAGGTAAATGTCTCAAGCTGTATACAAAATTGAACGCACATGTAAACAAAATGACTGCCCTTATTGTAACATGTCTTTAAAATCGAATAGTTTTCCTGAAAAAGATATATCCCTTGGCAAAAGACTACTCATTTTCAAAACAAATATGTACAATGGATCTAGTTTAAGCGGTAATTTAATAATCAAACTACGTATCTTTTGTGTGGTACTAGTGCTATACCAAATTGATCGTATGATATATGGATATGACCGACAAGACTATGTTACATATTCTTTATGTCTGTAGTGGACTACAATGCTTTACTTAAGCCTCTTTGTTTACCCACAACACGTTTCGATGTTCCTAAACGCATTCTCCAGATAAAATTACATTATAGTTTATGGTGCATTTACTAAGAAACAATATGATAAGATAGAATCCACGTAAAAGTACTACCATACATATTTATAATAATAATAAAAAAACCACTAGATAGTGTACACAACGATGACCACAAACAATAAAATAAGATAGTGTATCTTTTATTATTGACGAGTCTTAATTGGTTACTTCATTGTAATTAGTCTTCTTTTTACCTTTTTTTGGGTTAAGAGAAGAC
This sequence comes from Allium cepa, assembly GCA_030765085.1. NCBI lineage: Eukaryota > Viridiplantae > Streptophyta > Magnoliopsida > Asparagales > Amaryllidaceae > Allium > Allium cepa. The sequence continues at coordinate 306,789,505 of CM060944.1, read as the reverse complement.
AACTAGTCGATAGATTGTTCAGAGCGGTCCACTGTCTAGGTGGTAGGACAAGCAATTATTCCTTAAATTGATATATTTGCTTTGTTAATTACAATTAGAGAAGGGAGAATTAATTTAAAGGATAAACATTTGTATATTTTTTGCCTCAAGAACAGGACGTCGATATTTTTGCCATAAGAACAAACATTATTCAGAAAATTATTCATAAGGACAAACATTTCCCAATTATTTATAAGGACAACAAAACTGATACCGACCTAAAAACTGATACCGACCTAAAAACTGATACCTAAAAACTGCTACCGATAACTAAAAACTGATACCTAAAAACTGCTACCGATAACTGCAAACTGATACCTACAGAAAGTTGTCCTTCAAGATAAAATATTGAAGGTCTGAGGCTAAAAAACTGTGAAATTTTGTCCTTGACAATAGAATTACATAAATAAAGAGAGGAATTCTATATGGAGTATCTTATTTCTCTAGCTATTTTCCATGCTATTCTTGCATCGTCGTGTCTGCTTTTCTAAATTTTATTAAGATTCAGAAGGAAGCCCAAGTTAGCACCTCACAAGCACGTACAATCATGGCTTACTCATACAAACAAATGTCCACCTGTCCGTAAATAAGCATAATATACAAACATATTACAAAGTAAATACTTCACCGGTAAAATATTTTCTACAAATTGTCTTTATGAAAGTTAATTAAACAAAATGTGAATACACATGATCAAAATTATTTAATATTGGATTCTCTTTTCTTGTTTTACTAGAAAAAAAATTCCCACCATACACATGTTTAGCTTGTATTATAGAGGGTTACATCACAAAAACATGCAAATCACAATGCATACATAACGATAATGGTAAGAAAAAATATAAATGAATTGAAGTGCCACGTCTTGACCGCCATAACCAACGGTGCAATGCCATGTAGACAACGTATTAATTAGGAGTATAAATGTTGCACAATTATCCAACATTCGACTCGGTCCGAGACTGTAAGACGTCTGATCCGTGTTCGTACGATTTTCATTTAGAACATGAATTAGAACGATAATATTGTATGAAAATATGTCCATCCAAAAATGTTCCATGTTTTTCTATTGTCCGAACATTGTTTGTTCATTATTCACTCATACGAATAATGTTCAAACTTAAACCATATCTGGTCCTTGTCTGTTCGAATTTCTTATAGGACAGGACACAGAAACATCTCCGTCTAGTCTACTCCAACAATTTACACCTCTAATATTAATTGCATAGTAGAACCTGATAGAGTTAGGAGTATGCCCTAGGGGCAATTATGTAATTTGTTACATATATATAACTCATTGACCAATCTTATTCGAAACAAAAAGGTATTTTCTTTCTATTATATACTTGATATAATGTGATTATATTAACTAATTAACTTAATTAAAAGTATGTTTAATAGAAAAATCCATAAATGATATATTTTGTGATAGTGGTTACAAAGTGTTGTAATCGTGAGTAATTCATCACAACGAAATAAATATACAATTTTAAATATTTCTAGTCAAGATGCATCGAGACTTGATATCGATGTATCCGTTGAGATTGGAGTACGTAACGCTCTCCAAATGTTGGGCAGTATATTACTGATGACTGATGGGGGCACCTAGGGGTTACGTACTAATAGTTATTGGATTATTATGGAATGACTCACTCGATAGTTTTATGTTGGTTAATATAACTATTGCCAAACAGAAAATATTGATGTGACTGATTTACATAGTTCTCTCGACTTGAGAATACTGTGGATTTTTAATATGAAAGCTCCGCTTTGATTATAGCCAAATCATGGTATGATGTCCATTGAGTGACTATAGTTGGGTCGAGTGGAAATATTGGAAGCGAAGCACTATTCAAAAGAGCATTCTCTCCTCAGTTATATACAATTAGTATCACAGTCAACTCAAATTAGTCAAAATCTCTGGCCAGAGCATTTCGATTAATAATAATTATTATTGTACCAAGAATTTTGTATGTAGACTTAAAGTTGAATGTCGATGAGGTTGAAATTTTGACCATTACCAAATTCCGTAGTCCAAAGTGATATAGTTATGATGAAGAGAATTGGTGTAAACAAATGTCACAACCAGGTAACGCTTATTAAACTAAAATTGGATTTTACCGAAAATGAGTAAGCGATAAATTTGGTCATAATGTCACACCACCTGCTAAATGACGTATGAATGTTAACATTAGAATAGTTCGATATTAATTGCTGACCAAATTTACACCCAAGAGTTACACAACCGAGGTGATGAATTCTCTTAAGACCGAACGATTTAATCAGTTTATAATTATTATTAATTAATTAAATTAATTAATATTTATGAAATATTATTTATAAAGTTTGAATATGATTTGAGAAATAAATAATGTTATATATATTTGTAACAGTTGTAAATATATCAATCGATATACAATATCGACAAGCGATTAAATTAGATTTAATTGCATAGTATTTTGGCTTGGGCTTAGATGGGTTTAAGGCCCATCACTAGGGCTATAAAATTTTGGTTTTGGGAAGGTGTAGGGGTGGCTAAAACATACGCTATTGGCTTGGCGATAATGTGTTGAGATAAAGTAAAATGGATAAAGAGGTTTTCCTCGTTTCTCTCTAATACAATCTTGTGTGTGTATCTCTAAAACAATTACTAACCTTTTTGACCTCCATTACCTTTTACATTGCTGGTTAAAACATAGCTCTCAAACCACTCCAAAATTCTAAAATTTATTTCAAATTAAAATAATACTATTCGATAGTTAGAGGTCGGTGATTCCGGACTCGCAATCCGACGAATTAAGAATAGTAAAAGGAAGGGAAGTCATTGCTTCAACGTGGATTCAAAGACATCATTAAATTGGTAATTTTAATTCATATTATAGTAGTTAAATTATATTCTATGATCCTATAATGAGCAGTTTCATATCTGTTTAAATATATTGCTACTATATATTTAGGAAGATTTTATACTTAGATGTGGTTGTTACAAATCAGTTTGGTTATGTGCACACTTGTTTATTATACTATTTGATTTATATATAGACAAATGTTGTTTACTGTACAAAATCAATTTTTGCCTTTAATAATTGTTATATATGTATTAGTAAATTCACACACATATATATATGTATATATATATATTAGTGTATATTTTTCTCTCATAATAGCATATACAAGATATATATGATTTAAAAAATTTAGTACACTTATTTATATATTATATGAATTTAAAACTTCAAAAATTAATTACCATACATATATTCATATTTTTAAATCAACATTTATTTAATTTTTGAACTTTTTATTATATATAAAATAATTATTATATCAAAAATTAAATTTTATATTTTTAAAAATATTATATCATTTCAGAAACATATAGAAAAAATTTAGAAAATTTTCAATAAAGTTTGTTATTTTTTATAATTAACATTATTTCAAAAAAACTGTTTATGATTTATTAAAAATAATAATTTAATTGAAAAAGTTTTCAAAATTTTTCTTATCCTTTCATTCCTGATTCTATAATTTATAAAATTTTAAAATTTTAATTTTTAAAATATATATTATGTTATATTGTCGAAATCAATGTATTCGTATTTAAAAATAATATTTCAACTTTGAAAAATTTCCTAATTTTTCCTAAACTCTATTTTATGATCCTGATCCTATATTTTCAAAAATTATAAAATTTGAATTTTCGTCAATAGGTTATTTTATGTTAATTATTTATGGATAAGAACATTATTTTATTCACAATATTTACAAATTAAATTACTAAAGTTATTATGTTTGCAAAACTTAGTTAATTTTGAATTATAAACAATTTTAATAGTTGTTCTCTCTCTCTTTCTATTATATATTTACCTATATATAAATGTTTTATGTTCATATATTACATATAATATATTTATACATACATGGATTATTATGTTATACATGCACTCACACATATATGTATATCATACACTTATATATAAACTAAATCAAATAAAATTAATTTCATATCTTAACAAATTTGCATTTAAATAAAATAAATGATTTTATTTAAATGAAATTTAGAAGTATTCTAATTAAGTTAGACTTCATAGGCTCAATAAAAGATCCAATAGGGCAAAATTTTTGAAATTCACCCATAACTTCCGCTGCGGGCTAGACCAGTTCCAACAATGGTATTAGAGCCCAATAACCTATGCGGTCTAAATTAGTCATATTACTGCTAACAATTAAGCTTTTCCACTTAGTACGGTGTTTAGAAAGGTAATGTCTAGGATTGAAATTAGGTAATCAAGCACGCTGTACTACCTTATTACCGACCAGGCTCGAAAGGTGAAGTGGATCCAAAGGTTGCTCTTAATAGAAAAGGCCCAACTTCATTTGGCCTTGGGCTAATTTTCAAAATCGTTTTGAAAATTAATGTTAAAGATTTTAAATTTAATATTTAAATTTAAATAAAACATGTTTATTATAATTTTTTTAATAATACATAAGTTTCCTAAATGTTTGAAAAGATAATGATATTTTCAAAGTGTTTGAAAAAATTTATACAATAATTTCAATTTTTAAATTTATTAATAAGATTAAAAAAAATCAATTAAATATGTTAATTAATTAATGCATATATGCATGTATTACATATGTTGATATATGTTATGTTATTTTAAAATGTTTAGATAACATAATTATAAGTGTATGTATACAAGATAAATTTTGAAATTAATAAATTTTAATAAAAATTGTTTAATTGAATAAATTAATTATATAAAATACACATATATATGATATATGGCTGTTACACTATAAAGGTTATAGTATACACTATAAATGTTATAGTAGATATATGTATAATATAAAAGTTATATTGGAATACTAATTTAAAATTAATTAAAGAGTTAATTGATTAAAATTAATTAGATAAGATTTGATTAATGATCTGTTATACGTAAGACTATCATATAAGTAATATGAAATATAAAAGTTATATAACAATAAAACTTATATGATATGTATATAACTAAATGTGGAACATTAAAGAAACCCAAATAGACTTGAGAAATAAATACATATGTAGATGTATATATACCGTGATTTCTGATGTGTCTGACGCTGGAATCGCTGGAGTATTTCATAAGAAATATATTATTCTATAAGTCGATATTACTCAATATATATATCGAAGATTAAGAATCTTCAATATAATGTTGTCCTCTACCATATGTATATTAATAAATTATTTACATACTCCTTAGTTGTTGAGCAAACTCAAGCAAGGGATGTTATGCGCAATATTATTAATATATTGAACAGATAAGGTTAGATAACTATATGTATTTTTTAAGTAAACTCAAGGTACATATGCTATACTTAGGCCATCACGATATGGTAGGCATGACTGAACAATCTCTTTTGATTTGTAGCGCAAACTCAAGGTCGAAATGAGATTAGAATATGGAAAAATGGGTTTGGAGTTGTATATTATACAACCGATAAGGAGTTATCCATCGTTTGTGGGGCTATGATTTGTTGAGCAAACTCAAGGTCAGAATACCAAAATAAATGAGTCCTAACACCCACTAGTGAAGTTGTAAGACTTCTATGTTTCATCTTAGGGTTTAGAGAAATATAAAAAACTAATGAGGGCCTTACTAGAAAAATGAAATGGTAACATTTAACCTTTCTAATATTGTAAGAACATATGTTTTATAATGTTAGAATTATCTACAATGATAAATTTGTGCATTTAACATGATTGATAAAATATTTGTCAATTAAGATATATAAACAAACTGAATTGAAAGTTGACAAATAGAAATATAATATCTACTTATTAATAATTCTAATTGCCTGTCATATAATGTTTCTATACCCATGCAAGTGCCCAATTTCAACTACTTAATACATCCGTAAGTTGGTCACTTATATGTTTATATGGTTTAGACCGTGTATGGAATTTTATGAGTTTTTGAACTCTAAATGCAATTCAAGGCTATAGATATTTGATCCATGTACTTTCACATATAAATGTTATACGGTGAACAATCATAGTTTGTGGGGTACAATATTTCGATGAAGTTAGTTCATTCAAAGTAAGCCACAAACAGCATTTTAAGATCATGTATTCAACTTGAATGATTTCAAAAGGATCATATTGTGTTAATGTAACACAAGACCATTAACTACAAGATACATCTAAGAACTCGATCGTTGAAATGTCATCTTAATCGGGTTACACGAAGTGCAACATATTTGACGTCTTAAATGTTAAGAACAATCAAATGCGCTTTTGTAAAAGGTTTGTTATGATATTATAGTAAGGTTTTCTTTTGAATAGTTTGACCATTTTAAAGAAAAACTAATGTATAAAAATAGAAGTAATTTAAGGTGAAGTTGGAATGAAGAGAATGAATGGTCACTTTTGCTTCATAGAGAAACATTGGAAACAAGAATTGTATTAATAACTGATACTTAATATTGGAATATGAAGTATGATTTTTATTCTGAAATGTATTTCATATAGAAAATTGTTTTCTATAACATTTATTTCTTTGAGTTCAAGATATTTGATCAAAGAACTCTCCTCTGTAAACTAGTTGCAGCATATGAAATAAGTAAACAACATTAACGATATTAAGTGAATGGTGGACCTCTAAATTTAGTACGCTATTATAGTAATGGCAAAAATAGCTGGAGCATGCCATATAGCACCTAATGATTGCATCAAATTACAAAAATTGTTTTCGTAAAATGCATTGAACATTATTTGTGAAATAATGTTTATTTTTTGGTATTGACATAAATATAGATATATTTCAATATGAGTATTATGAATATTCATTATGAAATAGAACTAGATATGGAATTTGTTTTCATAGTAAAAATGATGCAACAAAAAATACATATGTACCTAATATAATTTACAATTGTTTTGGAATTATAGACAGCCATAGTTTTGAGAAATAATTTTACTATATGATTATGAATCATATGATACAGTTTAATTATATCTCAAACAATTAACGGTTATGCACCTATTCAGTGGGAGCATAATAAGAGTTGATGAATTCTTTGAATTAATACATATTGATGTATGCAATCGCAAGTCTATTAATACCAAAAGGGTTCCACATACTTTGTTATATTCAGCAATGATTTATTACCAACATGAACATGTGTATTAGATACACATGTATTAAGTTTATGATAGAATCATATAATATAATTAAAATTAAATAAAACAACATGCAATAGAATAAAATGATTTGATTTGGTCGAATAAGTGAGTATATTGGAAAGAGTTCCAAATGTACCTAAAAATGAATATAGATTCAATCTCAAAATCACTCCTCCATATGACACATAATAATGCATCGACAAGGAGTAATTAGACGTTGTTGAACAATTTACGATTAATTATGAGTAAAGTTGAGTTAGTTTCTCTCTATAAGGTCGTGTACTTAGGATTAGTACAAAAGGTTGATATTATTTCACCTAAACAACAGTTTACAAAATCATACAAGATGAGGGTTTATAAGAAATCCCAACATATCCTAGACCAAGAAGTTGGCAGGTTGTGCGAGTTGAAAGATTACGCAATAATAATTGTTCATAAGGGATCTTGTATGAATCTCCAAAAGTTTTTGGAAAGGTCTGTCATCAAATGACATATTCTTTTGGACATAATTTTTGTAAACTAAAATTAGTTTTATAAATAAATAAAAAGTTCATAAAGCGTTTATGAATCCCTATTCTATTTGCACCAAGAAACAATTGTTGCTTCAAGATATATCAACTTCATTGTGATGGAATTTCTTTGATAAATTTTTAGTAATTAAATGGAATTGGGTCGATCCATAGATAGAACTGATTATATAAGATGAAGTGAAATTATCTAACTTAAATGAACACATAGCATTAGAATGTAAATAAGTATTCTCGTACATTGAAGAGAAACTATGAGTTTCTTATTAATGTCGAAAACATATATTACCCTCCGTTGTTTAATTAAACTATTAAGATTCTTGACTCTATATGGTATGATACGCAGATCTGAAAGAATTTCAACTACGTTATCAAAATATGATTTTAGTGGTCCTAATCAAAGAGACGTCATCCATCGGTCGAAATTGTGTCTTTATTGGAAAGACTAATGTGGTTGAATTAAATAAGCAATGTTGAAAAGGATAATATCGCAAATTTCAATTGTTGAAATTAACATAACAGATTCGATATTCAACATGCTCAAGTTAATTCAGATTTACTCACACAAATTATCGCTCGATAAGACTTAGTGTTTGGTACTTATGTATTGAAAGAGAAAATTCTAAATAATGATTTAGAGTAAGCCGTTTATACAGATTAACCAAAAATGCTTCAAAGTCAGTGGGAGCGATATTAGGTTTGTGAGTCTTTTGGTATGATCCAAGAAATGATACAAATGTATCATTCTATAAGCATCAAGATTGAATAAGCATTTTGATAAAAATATCAAATAGTTTGATTTTCAATCAAAGTGCAAAGGAAGCGTGTGTTCATAAGAAAGAACGTTAAAATGTACATTGATATTTCTAAACTATAAGTAAAAAACACGTTGTTGATTTTAACAATATGCTTATATTTAAATCAACTTTAGTTGTCTTAATACTCAATTTTGGATTGTAAATGATGTCGTTTATGGTGAGTATGAAAGACATAGGGATTGTTTCCAAAGGATATATAAGAGCACTCTATTAAAAGGAGAACATGTAAGTTGGATTCCTTATGCATTAGCAATAGGAATTACCATAAAGGATATGTTGTGTATAATATTGTGTTTTGCTTATGTATTTGATACATGGAGAAAATATAAAATCCAAATTGATATCACTAAATGGTTGTTTGAGGTGTTCTCCCATATTTATGAAATACTGGAGAATTGTACAGAAACAACGAACTCGTTATGATGGAAGTTTGGACACACTTTTATAAGTGATATTTAGTACAACATGTCAATGATAAAATTAAAGTTAAAATATTTAATTTGAAAATGTTTCAAAATAAAAGTGATTGTGGTCGATTTAACGAAATGTTGACAAGATTAACTTGAATAGCGCTACAATAAACCAATGTATATAGATATGAATGCACAAATTTATAATTGAGCCAAAGGCGATTCCAAATGTTGAGAATCCCATAATATTGTTATGGGATAACAATGTCATGAAATTGGTCATGATAGAACTTAAAGCTCACTAGAAGCTACTTCGAACCATTCCACATGATAAAGATAGTTTATCAATGTTAGAGAGAGTTAATCGACAAAGTAGATAATTAAAACATAATAGCATACCATTCACTAAGGAACTGACCTAATTGTTTTTGAGAAAATTGATTAAAGAAGTTGGAATTAGATTCCATAATTGACCCAAGTGCAAGTGGAAGATTGATAGAGTTAGGGGTATTCCCTATGAGTAATTATATAATTTGTTATACATATCTAACTCATTGACCAATCATGTTCGAAATAAAAGGTATTTTTTTACCATCGTATACTTGATATAATGTGATTATATTAATTAATTAACATAATTAAAAGTATATTTAACAGAAAAATCTATAAATGGTATATTTTTTGTTAGTGTCTACAAAGTTTGTAACGGTGAGTAATTTATCACAACGAAAAAATATACAATTTTATATGTTCCTAGTCAAGATGCATCAAGACTAAATATTGATGTATCCATTGAGACTGGAATACGTAACGCTCTCCAAATATTAGGCAGTGTATCACTCATGACTGATTGGGACACAGACACCTAGGGGTTATGTACAAATAGTTATTGGATAAATATGGAACAACCCACCCGATAGTTTTCTGTTGGTTAATATAACTAAGGCCAAACAGAAAATATTGGTGTGACTGATTTACACGGTTCTCTTATAACGACCCGGATTTTTCATTGTTAGATTTTGAATATTTAAATGGTTTTAAATATTGAATTTGAATTATAGATTGATTTTGAATATAAAAATTGGATTCATTTACAAAATAAATTGAGAATTTAAATATAGTAATTTATAGGATAATTTAATTATTGAAGTTTATTGGCCAAATTATTGTATATGGAGTTTTAAGCTTGATAAAAATAATTTAAAATTTTATAAAATTTATATTAATAATACTGAAGACAATGCAACCTTTTAAATTGAATTTAAAAGTGGTTTGTTCAGTTTTAAAAATATATCGTTTAAATTGACATTTAAAAATAGATTTCTGAGGCACAGTCTCGGAATTCGACGAAACCTGTCCTATTGGATCCGTAATAGTGTATTATTATTGGATTTCAAATTCTCTAGCATTTTAAGTTATTGTTTGATCGTACGGTATATAAACGCGCTGAAATTTGTATCGAAAATTCAACATAAATTGGGTCCAAAAAGCTATCTTCTCCATACGATCGAATTAGGACTCGAAACCTTTTCCATTGCGTTTGGAATAGGGGTATAACATTATAAACCTTAGCGGCATGTCTCGATAGGGGTTCAAGATTTTTAAGTCAGGCAAACGAGGTATTTTGGTTTATATTATTATATAATAATCAAAATCTAATCAAAGTCTTCTTACCTTCTCAAATACGCCACCATCGCGTACAAGGCACCTCAGGTTTAAATCAAGTCATTTCCCTTTCTCTTCTGTGAACTTGAAATCATCTTTATACGATTAAAAAAGTGTGAGGCGATACGAAATTCAAAATGGCGTATCCCCTCAGTTCGAAATCAGATCAAACCATCCCTATTGCCCTCATTCCAAATCGAATTCACTCAACAAAAATAATTTATCGCGCGTCCGAAATCGCGAGCGACTGGTAATCATGGAGGCGCGACACTGCCAAGGCAAGCGTGCTAGGGATTGGGACGAAGCGAATGTCACGGGGTTTCTTCGATTGAACGTAGTGATTTCTCATCGAGGTTGGTGGCTGATTTATCGCGATGTCGCACTCAGGGGCTAGTAGCCGATGCTTAGTCGCATTCAAAAGAAGAAGTCGAGTGGTGGCAACTAGGGTTGTGGCTTGCGATGGCATTCATGACGAGGTTTAGGCGTGTTGTTGGCCGGAAGTTAGGGTCGCAGCAGTGGAGGCGACGCGATAGGGAGTGGCATCGTTCGACGACGATGGTGACGGTTGGCGAGGGAGCATGGTTGCTGAGAGAATGTATAAAGAAAATTTATTTAAATAAAACATTAATTAAGTTATATGACTATTTAATTAAATCATTATCTTATAAAATATGTAACTCCTTCGATCGAGGTCTAAAAATCAAGAAACAAGTCGGGTTTGGATCGTATTGCAAATATAAAAAAAATTAAAGGTGAGGATTTCTCACTCATTTGGATTACCATATTTAAACTTAAATGTCTAAATTTAAATTTGTTGGATGCTTGATATATTGATAAATTTATAATTATTTGTTGAATGACTATATATATATAGTGGTACATATATTAGTATTGGAGTGATATTCCCGAACATTATAGCGGATGAGACCCTTTGCATCCCACATAATAGCGGATGACCCTATATACCACGATATCCCCCTAGAAGTGGGATTGGTATTTTTATTGTTGTCTAACATCGTTGGATGCAGAGAAACAGGTTGAAGGGATCCAACTGGATTCCTAAAATATATTGGTATTTTTCATATATATAAAATGCTGGATTATTGTGTGTTGTTAAATTTTAAATATTATACCATAAATAGTATTATAAATTTTTAAAGAATTAAAAAGTGATTTTAATATAAATATATGTACATCGAAAATTAAACTATTTAAAAGAGAGTGGGATGAATAATAAATGATGAATTGTTGATCATATTAAATAATGCAGGAAAATATTTTAAATAGGGAATTTAAAATAAATTGTATAAAGAAATTTTTAAAAGATTGGATTTTAAAAATGATAATTCGAAAAATATAAAAAGAAGTTGAAATCGATATTTAAAATAGATTGGCAAAAATAAATGGAATTTATAAGAAATTGAATTTATAAAATGGAATTTATAAATGGGATTAGTTTAGAGAAACTCAAAGGAGTTATGAAAATTTACAAACGAAGTTTATAAATAAAGGAAAGTGACATCGAATGATAAAGTTGGAATATAAATTTACGGGAAGAATTTATATTTGAATATGGAAATAGAGTGAGAAAAGATAGTGGATACTATTTTTTTTAGTGAAGATGGTTAAGGAGACCGGAATGAGAGGGATGTGATGGGATTCGAGAGGGATTATAAATTTCAAATTTGGTTATCCAAATTTGAAAATATATTTTATCAATAGGTTAAGTTTTAGTTTTTAAAAAGATTTTTTCATTAAACTATGAAATTTAAAGTCAGTTTGTATTTAAATACTTTAGAAGTTAATTTTTCAAATGCTTAATATTAATTTAATAAATCTCAGATTTTTAAACCTATTTTGGAAAGTGATGTATAAAGTATTTTAATATTTTAAATAATTATTCCAATACGTCTTAAAAGCATATTATTATTATTTTCTTTAAGTACTTATTTTTATTCACACGCACACACATAGTTTTGATATGTTTTGAATGTAATAAACTTTTCAGAAGTCTGAAAATGGGGTTATTCAGTATATGGAATTTGTAAGGAAATCCTTAAAATAGAATTTGAAAAAAAAGTAAGAGAATTTCCGAAGTAGCTAAGTAAAAGTGAATTCCGAAAAAAATGAGATAGAATTCATTAAGAAGTACAAAGGGGAAATTGAAATTATAAACGAGCATAATTGGCTTTGGAGATTAAAAGGAATAAGTCAAGGAATTCCAGAATATATAGAATTCATTATAAACTAGTCAAGGAATTTACAAATAAAATTGTACATGATTATTTGAATTAGGAAGTAGAAAATAGATGGACTACTTCCTAAGTGTGAATATAAAATGAAATGTGGAAATATTCCATTGAAGATATAAGGATTTGAAAACCGTTTTCAAATGTTGAAGAACTGGAAGTAATATCTTATAAAGGTATTTTGAAATAAATTTTGGGAAATTTGTTACAAGGTTCGATGATTGCTTTTGGATGTCTATTGGTAGCGAAATAACCAACTATCAATTTTTGGCCAATTTCGTTAATCGTTTCGAAGAGACCGAGATCAGATTTAATTATCCGAAAACCACTTCGATCCAAACGTAACGAATTACCATGAAGATGATGAAGATGATGATTCAGTTTGTCGAGACCCAGGACAACTTGTATCGATGAATGCTATCAGAACATCATCATTGAAGGGCAATGAACATTCTAAGAAAATAGTTCTTGAAAGGTAACACTTAGCCTCGAACCTCATCAACCGAAAATGACTAAAATAGGGGAGATGCAGCAAGGCTAAGTGGGTCACACCCAAGTAGGGTATGTTAGCACTTTTCTAGATGTCCTCGAAAACCTATTTATCTTAGATATGGGTATATATGAAAGACTAAGCGCTCGATAGTAAGGGTGGGAACACCCGAGATGATAACATATTCGGTCTATCTAGGTTAGGGATAGGCTGGTCTTGTGTAGCAGGGGATCCCGGCATGGTCTGTGGTACATTGTTCTCGAGGTAACTGTGGCAAGAGGTACCCCATTGGCCCATTCATTCGATGGAATTTATTCCCCAATAAGCGCCGTACGGTTTAGATTGTGCCCAACTACGCTAAAACGTAAGATGCAAGCATTTCATCTATTTTCTATTTACTTTCTATAAACACCCTTATAATATCAGATGGATTTGATAAAATGTTTTGGTTATCGAAAAACCCGTTGTGTTTACGTGTGGTGTGGTCTTACGAGACACCTTTGATTTTCAAAGGATTTAATAAAAGTTAATAGTTCAATTTGAGTGTGTTTTCTTACGTTGGTTTTCTAGACTGACTCGTGTATTATTTTATTTTAATACTCAGGTCAGATCGAGTATTATAGATTCAGGATTAAATGCTATGGAGCTCGGGAGATGAGATGTGTTTTCGTACTTGGTTATATTTCCATTGTGTGAGGATAAGTTATTATAATTGTCCATTTGATGTATTTAACAGTCGCTATGCTTTGATACTAATTGACAGTCGCTATGCTTTGGTACCAATTTAAAATGACTACTATGCTATAGGATCGAAATGGCCAACAGTTGTAAATAATGTAAAAGTAGTGGCAATGCGATATAAACTAAGTTATCTATTGATACCGAATATGAGTATAAAAATAACTAGTGCGGAGAATAATAATAGTAAAAGCACTAATGAAAATGACACTAGAGATTTTTATACTGGTTCGAACTCCCGTTCTATGTCCAGTCCCAGACTCCTTCTGGATTTAAACTAGTAACCTTCACTTAACCCGAAGGAATAAGTTTACACCGCCTGAGCAACCGAACAGGACTTCTACCGCCTAAGCAACCAAATAGGACTTCTACCGTCTGAGCGACCGAACATGACTTCTTTACAAATAACAAAAAGTATCTGATTGCAGTGTGCTCTTTGAATAGCACCGATAAGTCAGTTAAGTACAATCTTCCTATAATCTTCTCCTTTATGATATATAGTGTAATGTGCTTGAGAATTGTGTAAGATAGAGTGATCAATGATCAAAGAATGCAAGCAATTTGAGTGCAATTTGAAAACTAGAGAATAGATAAGAAATCAAGAATATAAAAATAGTTTTCGGTGAATTGTTAGTTGAATTCTGTAATCTATTTGTAGAGTTTAAAAGGTTGCAACCATAGATGAAAAGCTATATTGAAAAGAATATGTGTGACCGTTGATTTTGAAAACGTTTCTCTTCGATGAAGAGAAGCGTTTATTCATGAAAATAGCAGTTGGAAATATTCAGCCATTTGAATCAAAACAATTCAGACTTCTGAATTACATTAAAACACAAACATCAAACATTTAGGCAATTTTTGGCCTTATTCAAACGTCTGAATATATACATTCAGACGGCTGAATATTGTGAAATAATATTTTAATTTTAGCATTCAGACGTCTGAATGAATATATTCAACCATCTAAATTCAACCTGTAACAAAAGTTACCATAGCTCAAATGGTTAGTGAACTTGCCTTCTAAACTAGAGACCCAGGTTCGAGACCCACTCCATGTAATTTTTGAATACTTGATTTTTCCATTTAAAATATGAATGTATATGTGTGTATATCATTTTGAGAAGATTTTAACATTTGTAAACTCTAGACACGATACTCTATGACTAATAAAACTTTGTTTGTCACCTTCCTCTTATCCCTATCGTGTTTATCTCTTCTTGTATCTCAATATACATATTTTCATCCTTTTTTGTACGTGTATCTTCATATTGAATGTATTTGTTTATCTCTTTTTGATGCTCATGTACCCACAAATCAGCTCCGAGATTCTTTGGCAAAATTATATAGTTGTTGTCATTAAAATCCAATAATTGAGGTTCTAACATTCTCCCTCTTTTTAGTGATGACAACTATATAATTTTAAAAATGATCATTATATATATAAAACAATATTAATATGTTTAAAGCTCCCACTAAGCATAACATCTCCCCCTAAGTAGAATATCTCGCTCTATTAATATGCATATGAATTTCTCCCCCTTTGTCATTATAAAAAAGAATGAGAGAATACAATAAAGTTGATAAAATATCTTGTAAATAGCGGGATAAACTCAATATTAATTATGGAGAAAAAATAAAATAGAGTTTACCATATTTGCTGAAGTCCATATTTCATTGCAAGCACGTAATTCTATTAAACGTATGGAACATTCTTTAAAATTCCATAATCTATCCTTTTCCATTTAAAATATGAATGTATATGTGTGTATATCATTTTGAGAAGATTTTAACATTTGTAAACTCTAGACACGACACTCTATGACTAATAAAACTTTGTTTGTCACCTTCCTCTTGTCCCTATCGTGTATATCTCTTCTTGTATCTCAATATACATATTTTCATCCTTTTTTGTACGTGTATCTTCATATTGAATGTATTTGTTTATCTCTTTTTGATGCTCATGTACCCACAAATCAGCTCCGAGATTCTTTGGCAAAATTATATAGTTGTTGTCATTAAAATCCAATAATTGAGGTTCTAACATTCTCCCTCTTTTTAGTGATGACAACTATATAATTTTAAAAATGATCATTATATATATAGAACAATATTAATATGTTTAAAGCTCCCCCTAAGCATAACATCTCCCCCTAAGTAGAATATCTCGCTCTATTAATATGCATATGAATTTCTCCCCTTTTGTCATTATAAAAAAGAATGAGAGAATACAATAAAGTTGATAAAATATCTTGTAAATAGCGGGATAAACTCAATATTAATTATGGAGAAAAAATAAAATAGAGTTTACCATATTTGCTGAAGTCCATATTTCATTGCAAGCACGTAATTCTATTAAACGTATGGAATATTCTTTAAAATTCCATAATCTATCCTTTTCCTTTTGTTTCTCCGAGTACCTGCAATAAATAATAATTATTTTTGGTACCCACTTACTATGTTAAGGTCCGGGAGGTTAGATCTTGGGATGAAAACCTTGTCAAAATAGGTATGGTTGTATCCAAAAAATAATGAAACAATCTTAAAATAACTACTATTTATAATCTAAGGTATCCGAAAAATAATTAACATTTAAAGCATGTGATACCCAAGTTTCTTATAATTTTCTAATTTTTAGGAAACCATATCCATTTGGGTGTGATTGAACCTTTATAGATATAGTTTTCATTATAAATCACATTCTTATAATAGTTGCTAATATAAAGTTGTTTATCATGATCAATCGTATTAGCTGGAATCCATATCTAAATACTGTTAGTCATTACCTTAGTACTTGAAGAATAATTTCTATCATTTCTAAACAAAGAACTATTATGACTATAACTGGTTTTAAAACCATTTTGATTACTAGTACTAGCACTAAAATAGTATACAAGAATGCATATCTAGTACTATTTTTACTTTTAGCTTGTTTATAGCCTAAACTGCTTTTATCATTATGAGCTTTTGAATTTGTAACGAAGGAAGATAAGGTATCTTTACCTTTGTTAAAATTTATGATTTTTGTATTTAGTCTTTCAAAATTTTCTTTAGAATCACAAACTTCTTTTTGAAAAATATTATTATTAACTTTTAAAATCTCACATTCTTTAAATAATTCTAAATTATTTTTAGTTAAAGCTTCATTCTCTTTTTCAAGAGACAAAATTAAAGAACTAGAATTATTTAAAGAATTCTCAAAAATGCACTTGCGAAAAACATTGATTTCCTCCAAAAGATCATTTTTTTACCTTCTACGTGCTCATTTTCTTTTTCTAGGAAATCTTTTTGTTAAACAAGTTCTTCTACGGTATTTTCAAAACATTTAGTTGTTTTACCAAAAATTTATTTTCCTCTTTTAAATTGGAAATTTCTTGCTCACAATCTTTTAACTTAATTAAAATAATGCTATTAACTTTATTCAAAGTTTTACAATCTTTTAATAATTCATTTTGTGCTAATAGAAGATCTTTATATGAAGAATCTAAACATACCGATTGTGATCTGAGGTTAGCTATAAAGCATTTATTTGTTTGCTCCTTTGATTTTTCTTTATTGCTCTCCTCTTCTTATTTCCATGTCTAGATCTCTTTGTAGCCATTTTATTCTAGGATGTTGTTACGATCTCTAGAATCCCAGTCTTTCGTAACAATTGACAGTCGCCGTAACAACCCTGTATTTTGTAATTATTTTATTGTATATTTTAATTATTTTTAATGTAAGATTTTGATTTAAAAACTTATTTTACTTATTTGAAATGATTAAATTTATTATTTAAATATAATCTTGATTTTTATATGAGTTATAATTCCAAACTTGTGCAAGTTGAATATTTGCCTGAAATGCTGATTTTGGTCAAAATAGTCAAACCGTGACTTTTAACTTAAAATTTTAAAAGTTTAAAAATTTAATTTTTTTTCTTTTATTATGAAAGTACATAAAATTCTAAGAACACCACTTTTCGTTTTGTTGAGTTTGGATGTAAATTGTGAAAGTTATACCCATTACAATATTGTGCGTATATAGGGTTATTTAACAATGACTATTTTAAATTGTATAAATTACTTCTTCTTTGTTATATTTTACTTTAATATGGGATAATATGTTATATTATGTATATTTTGACTTTTAAGTATTTTTAAAATGATAATATAATTTTTCTAAAGTTCATTTGAATTTATTTCTAATTTTAAAGCTTAGTCTACAATTTTAAGCCATTTTCTTAATTTAATTATATATAATTAAAATTTATTTATTTATTTTTTTGCACTCACTTTTATTTGCTGTGTTTTACTTTATTTTATTCATTTTACATGTATTTAAATTAAAGCAAATTTTTCCAAAGTGTATTGAAGTTATTTCTAATTCTTAAGTCAAGTTTTTATTTTCTGCGCTATTTTTCTTATTTTAATCATATCTAATTAATATTTAATTATTAATATTTTGTTTATCTGTTATATTTTCGAATTCTAACTGAAATTTATAAGTGTTTTCAGTTATTTAAGATGTATACGAATATATATAGGAAGTTTAAAAGGTTTGAAAGCAAAGAAACATAAAACCGTTTTAACATTTCTTCTTCCGTTTCTTTTCCAATTAATAGATTTAATTTCCTTTGACCGTTCCTTTCTTTATTGTAGCTGTGCATTTCTTACCTCATTTTCACGTGAAACCATTCCTCTCCACTTCATTTTTCACGGCTAGAAAGGTTTGGTAATGGCTCCTCTTTTCCTCTTCTTTTTGCTCTTCTTTTTCCATTGTTTTCTCATATTTTGCCTTGTTTTCTCATGTGTATTGCTTGGCCTCTCCCCCATAGCCACGACCACCACCTCCGACACCTCTTCCCAACCATCACCACCATCTACCCCATCAGATCTGACCATGGTCGAACTCCTTTTGATGGTCAAACCCCTCAAATTACAACCTAGATGCCTAGATCCATGCTTATTTGACCTCTACATGCTCATCCCCTAGATTTCCAAAACACTTTGACAGAACAAACGGACACAATATATTTAAAAAAAAAATTGGTAAATGAAATAAATTTTGATATATAAGTATATTTATGGAACTTAATGAAATGATTTAAATTGATAATTTGAAATGATAATACTTGATTTATCATTTATTGTTCTACAAATAGATCTATAAATATTTGTTTATAAATTTATTTGCGAACTGTAATGAATTTAAAACAAGAATTTGAGGATTTAAATTCCGATTATTTCGAACTTTGGTTTAAATTTTTAAAAGGTTATATTATTTAATGTATTTTGAATAGAATTTGTTTTCAAAGAATTTTAAAGGTTTAAAATTAGTGCTCTTCTCTTTGTCGCTGGAAAATAACTTCGGTGATGATCGCGACATCATCGACGTTCATTTTCGAGTTTCGAAGTTAAGAGACTGTTCTGTGGTCTTGCTACAGCTTTGTTTTGGGAAATTAAATTGATTTGAATTTCTAAAATATGACTTGATTTATAATATATATAAATATAGATATATGATTGAAATTTGATTTGACATATTATATATGTATATATATTATTTCTTATCTCTAAATGGTATGAAGAAATCGGAAATTTAATTCTTAAATTCTATTTTTAAAGCACAATTTCAATTATAAAAAGAAAAGAATTTTTTTTTGAATAAATGATTTAAGCTTGAAATGATTGAATTGGAAATTTTATTTGTATAATACAATTGCATTCAAATATAACTTACCAAAATTTCAGAAGTTAAAAATGTAATTGGATAATATACGATATAAAAAGATTTTATAAATAAAATTTGAGTAGTTATAAAAAAAAAGTGTAAATATATTTAACATGAGTGATAAATATATTGAGAGGAATAAATTTAATTTTGATTAGTAATAAAGAAGAATAAAATTTATTAAGTACACTGTGAGTGTAATAAATGATTATTTTTCAAACCCATGGTTTTAAAAATGGTTAATTTTAGATGATTGGATAATAAGATGATGAAATTTGAGATAGTTAAGATTTATTTAACTTGTGTAAAGATTTATTCTGTGCTTAAGTTGAAATTTCCATGCTTTCAAATTTATTTTCCTATTTTGTTTTCAAACTATCTTTTGGTTGTCCTTATCATCCTTATCTTGCTATAGACTGGTATATGCATCTTTCTATAATCTTTGATAATCTTTGGTACTCATTTGAATCTATTTTGCATGCTTGAGTTCTTGATTTTGGAGAATCTTGGAAAGATCACCTCCACCTTGTAAAACATACCTATAACAATAGTTATCAGGTATAACTTCAATCTTCTTGTCATCTTATCTTAATCCTATTTCACTCTATCTTTTCTGTGCCCTTCCATACCTCATTCCTTTTCGGGGACGAAAAGTTTTGAGTGGGGGAGAGTGTAACAACCCTGTATTTTGTAATTATTTTATTGTATATTTTAATTATTTTTAATGTAAGATTTTGATTTAAAAACTTTACTTATTTGAAATGATTAAATTTATTATTTAAATATAATTTTGATTTTTATATGAGTTATAATTCCAAACTTGTGTAATTTGAATATTTGCCTGAAATGCTGATTTTGGTCAAAATAGTCAAACTGTGACTTTTAACTTAAAATTTTAAAAGTTTAAAAATTTAATTTTTTTCTTTTATTATGAAAGTACATAAAATTCTAAGAACACCACTTTTCGTTTCGTTGAGTTTGGATGTAAATTGTGAAAGTTATACCCTTTACAATATTGTGCGTATATAGGGTTATTTAACAATGACTATTTTAAATTGTATAAATTACTTCTTCTTTGTTATATTTTACTTTAATATGGGATAATATGTTATATTATGTATATTTTGACTTTTAAGTATTTTTAAAATGATAATATAATTTTTCTAAAGTTCATTTGAATTTATTTCTAATTTTAAAGCCTAGTCTACAATTTTAAGCCATTTTCTTAATTTAATTATATATAATTAAAATTTACTTATTTATTTTTTTTGCACTCACTTTTATTTGCTGTGTTTTACTTTATTTTATTCATTTTACATGTATTTTAAATTAAAGCAAATTTTTCCAAAGTGTATTGAAGTTATTTCTAATTCTTAAGTCAAGTTTTTATTTTCTGCGCTATTTTTCTTATTTTAATCATATCTAATTAATATTTAATTATTAATATTTTGTTTATCTATTATATTTTCTAATTCTAACTGAAATATATAAGTGTTTTCAGTTATTTAAGATGTATATGAATATATATAGGAAGTTTAAAAGGTTTGAAAGCAAAGAAACGTAAAACCGTTTTAACGTTTCTTCTTCCGTTTCTTTTCCAATTAATAGATTTAATTTACTTTGACCGTTCCTTTCTTTATTGTAGCTGTGCATTTCTTACCTCATTTTCACGTGAAACCATTCCTCTCCACTTCATTTTTCACGGCTAGAAAGGTTTGGTAATGGCTCCTCTTTTCCTCTTCTTTTTGCTCTTCTTTTTCCATTGTTTTCTCATATTTTGCCTTGTTTTCTCATGTGTATTGCTTGGCCTCTCCCCCATAGCCATGGCCACCACCTCCTACACCTCTTCCCAACCATCACCACCATCTACCCCATCAGATCTGACCATGGTCGAACTCCTTTTGATGGTCAAACCCCTCAAATTCCAACCTAGATGCCTAGATCCATGCTTATTTGACCTCTACATGCTCATCCACTTCAACCACCACCCAAACCACCACCATAGCCGCCACCACTCCCCAGACCTGACCACAACACACCCCTCCCCACCTCTGTCCAGTCATGACACATCACAGGTCGAGCCCAATCCCCATGGCTGAGCCCTTGTTTTGACCAAAAACCACCTAATTGCCTTCAAAACCACATCACCTCCTCATGTACAAACTCCACCTTGTCTAGCCTTGAACCCGAGCTATGTTAGCCCAAACCTGACCCAAAACTTGACCACATCTGAACCACATCAGATCCCAAAGCCATACCAAACAATAGAGAAGGCAAAGCAAAAGACTGCGTAGTCGTATCTCCTTTTATTTCAACGTTATTGCATTTTAAAGTCGTATTGAATTTTGTTGTTTTGATTGTTTGTTTTGGGTTGTACACAAGAGTTGTAGATTGGATTCATTCTCCACTCATGTCCGTAGTCTTGTCATCGTGCTTGTCGTGCTTTTGGAATCGCACTTGTGTTAGTTGTTTTGGTCTTCAACTTGAAAAAAGTAAGTCTTTCTCACTCTGACATTTATACTTATGAAAAGTGAATTGATGACAAGTGTTTAGTAAAATAAAAAATGTTTATG
Source organism: Allium cepa (assembly GCA_030765085.1). Taxonomy (NCBI): domain Eukaryota; kingdom Viridiplantae; phylum Streptophyta; class Magnoliopsida; order Asparagales; family Amaryllidaceae; genus Allium; species Allium cepa. The sequence continues at coordinate 306,767,116 of CM060944.1, read as the reverse complement.
CAAGTTAATGATGATCATATGATATGCTATGCCATGTTATTACCATATTATTACCATGTTAAACTGTTTATTTTCACCTGACATCTGATATATGACTGTATATTACGATATTGACATTGTTTATATTATTTCTGTATATGATCACACTGCAAGTTCCCTGTTAGAATAAAATCATTACGGACTGAAATGATAGGCCTGAATGGTTTTTTTTCTTTTCATTTTGACTTGGGATTGCGGGTTTGAAATGATAGAACCCGGATTTTTTTTTTTAAACTGCGGATTGAAATGATACATATCCATATCACTTGACCTAGGTTAGAAAACTATATACAGACCCGTGGTTATTCTATAAAGTGTTTTGAATATTTTTAAGTATTTTTAAAATATAAATTTATGAAATTTGATTCAAATGGATTGTGAAATGTTTTAAATAAATAAATTTTGATTTTTCTAGGTGTTAAAAATGTAATTTATGAATGGTTAAAATTTGATTTGTGAAATATGCCCTAAGTTTGGAATGTGGAATTTTGGTTAAAATGATGTTTAAGCTATATAAATAAAATGGACTTTAATTATATTTGGAAATTGGTAAATATGATTTTTGATTTAAATTTTAATTTAGATGATTTATTAAAGTATTATCGAACTTTTCTATGAATTTAAGTGGTTGAATAAATGACTGTTGAAAGGTAAAATTTTAAGATATAACTTGATTGGAAAAGGTGAATTTGGTTTTAATTAAAGGTTTAAGTTAATTAAATAAAAATAGGAAATTTGGTTAAATTTTTGTCAAATGAAAATAAAATATAAGTGTTAAGTTTATTTGTCGAAATGTGAAGAATTGGAAACTTTTACACTTGGATTTATTTGGTAAATTGTTGAAATGGACTTAGTTATATGAAATTTGTTTGCGCAAAAAATGGACAAACACCTCCAATCCGTATGATTTGGTTGATTATATGTTATTTTCAAGGTTATAGGTTACTTATGCAAATATGTAAAAAACAGGGGCTAAACTGTAAAAGACACGCAGATTTATAGTGGTTCGGCCAGAACGTGCCTACGTCCACTTTATATGTTATTCTCTCTTTTCTTTCAGATTACAAGTACAAAGCTTTAAGTACAAGTATAAGAAAGTTGTTTGAAAGTTCCTTCCTTGCTTGAGCTCTCAAACTTGTCTGCCATTGTTGTACCCCTGCCCCTCTATTTATAGAGTGAGGCTGGGGGCAGGGGTCTTGGATGTATATAGCTGCGGGTGGGCCTGGGCTGAAGCAATCTGGTCTGGCATATCTGGTTCGGTGAAGCTTGGTTCGGCCGTGGCTTGGTGGAGTTTGATTCGGTGGTGTGTAGAGGGTTGGTTCGGTCTTGGTTTGGTTCGGTAGTTGTGGTGAGGGTTGGTCCGGTGGTAGGTGAAGTAAGTTGGTTCGGTGGCATGTCGTTCGGTGGAGCATGGAAGTGGAGTTTGGTTCGGCAGGTAGGGGAGATGAGCTGGTTCGGCGAGGCTCCATTCGGCATGGAACTTGGACCGGTGATGGAGTGGTCCGGTGATGGGTGGTTCGGTGGTACGAGGAGGATGTGTTGGTTCGGCTGTACGTGGTCCGGTGGGTAATAGAGAGGGCTTGGTTCGGCAGGCATGGCCGAAGTGGTTGGTTCGGTGGTGCGAGGGAATATGGTTGGACCGGTAGTGCTTCCTTTCCTTGATTCGGTAGTGCCTTTCCTTGTTGGTTCGGTGGTGGTGTAAAAGCGCCCAACATTTGCCCCCCAAAGTGGGGCATATGCCAGCATATGTCGCGCTTTGTTTTTTGGTTATCCTCATTCGGTCCCTATTTGCCGAACCAGTTGGTCCGGTACCCTGTGTTTGCCTATAAATAGGGGCGTTAGGCCTTCGTTATTCCTTATCGAACAAAATAGCCGAATCAGTTATTGAACAGCCGAATCAACTATTGTGCCGAGTCCGTCTTAACTACCGGACCAGGTGAGCTCTCTTCTGCCGAATGATTTTAAAGACTTTCAGTACCGGATGAATTTGGAACCTTCAACACCGAATGAACCTTCATCCTTTAACACCGAATGAAACTCGATCTTTCAATACCGAATGGAATTTAAACGTTCAATACCGGATGAAACTTGACCTTTCACTACCGAATGAAACTTGAACTTTCACTACCGAGTGAAACTTGAACTTTCACTACCGAATGAAACTTGAAAACTTTTATTTCTGCGAATGAGTTTTGAATTGTGAGCAAGTCTCCAGGCTGCATGTACCTATGGGTTTACATTTCCATACTCCTTGTTCTAACGATGTGCTTTTGCTTTGGTGTTGCAGATAAATGTCTCAAAGAGTGGAAACCCGATCAGAAAAGAAGAGATCCCAAGACAGAGAGGGGCCTTCTGCCATGCCCCCAGCCCAGTCAGGACCTGAACATCATGGACCTGCCCCGAGATCGTTAGTAGACGGGTATGGTCCCCAGGAGCTTCTGAATTCTCCGCCCGACTGTTTCCCTAGCTCCCTTAAAGAGGAGCAGCTTGACGTTATATCCCGTTCCTTTGGGATAGATAGAGCGCTTATGCGGTTGCCGGGGGACGGAGTGATGCCGTATGACCCCCCCGAAGGCTACTTTGCTTACAGCTGGTATCATTGCATGTGTGGTGCTATCCCGCCTCTCAACGCTTGCATAGTTAGCTTTATCACATATCTGAAGGTGGCTCCATTCCAGCTTCAGCCTAACTCCTACGCCATTCTGGTGAGTCTTTTCGTCATCTTTCAGAGGAGATATGGGCGTCCACCTTCCAACCGGGAGATCCGATATCTGTACAACTTGAGAGGCTACAAGAAGGGGTCTCTATATATCAGTTTGGAAGCGGCCGTGCCCTTCAAGCCTGTTCTGGATTTGTACTCGAAGTTTAGTATGTTCAAGAAGGAATGGTTTTTCATTAGGGATGACTCCGTTTCTTTCCGCCTTTTCACTTCCGGCTGTAAGTTGAACTTCATTTATATTTTTATTGTCCCGATCACAATGCTTCTTCTTATATGCTTTTATTTCTTGCTAGCAACAGGTGGCTTTGCGGTTGTGGAGACTGATTCCTTGGCTCGGATGGCTACTGAAATAAAGGCCATTTCGGGAAGGGATGGATCGGCTTCTTTCCTGATCAGGAACGCCACTCTCCTGGAGTATAACTTGATTCTGCCACATCAATCTGTGGTTAAACAGAGAGATACAGCCGAGGAGAGGGCTGCTAAAGCCAAGGATGGGGCTACTGTGAAGAGTAGCAAGAAGAGACCTTTCTCGGTGCCTCCAGCCGTTGGGGGAAAGAAGCTTAAGAAGTCTGATGGACCCTCTCCCAGTATATGTCCAGATATTCCGGAGGAGGAAGGTGGAGAGGAGGAAAGAGACGAAGAGGAGAGCGGAGGAGATGGAGAAGGTGAAGGACAGGGTGGTAGTGGTGTCGGGGCTTTGTCTTCTGAGCAGGCAGGGGAGATCCAGGAGTGGACGGATGATGCCTTCCGCCAGGCTTTTGAAGGGTTGGAGGAAGGATCGGCCTCGGTGAAGAAGGCAAAGGAGGTTGACAAGGCTGGGGCTGGCGCCGATCCATTCCCTAAGAGTTCTTCAGCTGAGGTGGCTCCAGCGATTTAAGGTGAACTCTTGACTTCTGCAGATTCCATTTATGATAGGGACTTAGGAATATTTTATGGTTCGCTTCCGTCTTGGACTGAGATTCATGACTTATTGCAGTATTCTCCTTCTCCGCAGGGTTTGTATAACAGACGTGCCTTCTCATTCTTTTTAAGTTAACATATTTCTTGAATTATGGACCCTTGTATGTTCGTAACACTTGTTCTTTATTACAGGGGCAGGCGAGGTGGCCAAAACTTTAGACGTTCGACACCGCCTCGAACAATTCAAGTTGATGAGAGCTTCTACTAAGCCGAAGCCGCCAACCGGCCGTTCCGGGGATGTAGTTAGATATCGCTCTCTTCTTGGAGTCATTGAGGAAGGTATCCAGCAAAGGAAGAGGAGGCGATCCTTGTTTGATTCACCACCTGGTCCTCAGCCTTCTACTCAGCCTTCCCGAGATACCGCGGAGGAGACCACGGAGTTTTCCCCCTCTCCGCCTCCTTCCGAGAATCCTACCCTTATCCGCATAAGACGTGCCGACGTGCCTCGCAATCCCTTTTCCGGCCACCCGGATTTGGACCCAAGCTCTCAGGATATATTATTTGATGAGGCCACGGGCGAGCATCTTCTCCCCCGCAATCCCATGGTTCGGGTTCTTGATGAGGCTAAGTCCCTAGATTTGGATCTGCTCACTACTCGGATAGCTGCTATGGGGGACGAAGCCAAGGCCAACATTGACCGGGTCACGGAGGAGGTCAAGAAGTTGATGGAGCATCATGCTCGACTGGCTAGGGCTGGGGAGGAAATCGGGAGTGCTAACATCCGGCTGCGGCTTCAGGTTTCTGATCAGGACAATCAGCTTGCCGATCAGGCTATCCAGTTTTCTCAGCACGAGGCAGCCTCCAGGCAGTTGAAGGAGAATCTGGAAAAGGCCAGCAGGGCAGAATTGCGAAAAATGGAGGCTGCTTGCAAGGGGCGGATTGATATGGCCATTGCGACGGTGGATGAGGTTTGGAATGCGGATCTCGAGCGGATTGAAGAGTTGTCTGGGAGGCTTGAAGCTGCAGAACTTGCTCAGGCCAAGATAAAGAAAGAGATGGAGGAAATGAGGAGGTCTCTCCAGGCTGACCGCTTGAGATATCGATCGGAGAGGGATGTTGCCGTCGCTAAGTTGTTGTCCTCCGAGGCCCGGGTGAGGGAGTTTGAGGAGAATGAGGGGATGATGGATGAGATGTTGCAGGATATGTACTTCCGTACCTGGAAGCAGGGTAATCTATCCTGGATGGATGACTATCCCCGGATCATGGCTAGGATATATCTCCGGGCTTTGGAGGAGGCCAAGGCCGATGCGGATAAGGAAGGTGGAGCGGCATTCAGGATGGACGTGGTAACCGCCCAGTTCTCAAAGGAGGAGAAGGTAGCGGTGAAGGAGGGGATGCGGCTGCTTGCTGCGGAGGAAGCCGGTGTGCAGTTGGGGGATGAGGACCAAGAAGCGGGCGTCGGTGAGTCTCTTTTCTCTTTCTCTTTTCTTTTTGGACTTCTGGTCACCATGCTGGGAGCTCCGACCCTACGGCTAAGTAGGCTTGGAGAGTTGGTAGGATGAGGGCGAAGCGTGAACGCAGCTGGTCACCTTTTGATTTCTTTTTATTATTGTTCATGTTAGTCCAAAACATTGATGTAACTATAATAATATTGTTTGTGATGAATGACGTTTTGTAATTTCATAATATAAGCTGATTCCTTTATATTGGAATGTTATTGCTATTTTGCTGTGCTGTGTAAGTGATGTAACTATGCATGTTACTAGTGACTTGACTGTGCCTGATGCCAAGTTTTTTGCTTAAAGCATAATTTTCTCATTTTGCAATGTAAATGTGATGTGTGAATATGAACTGCAGCTATGCATTAATGTATAAAAAGTAGACGGTACCGCCCTTCATGTTTCGGCTGTGGACGACAACTTCGTGCGTCTTGTAAGATTAAGCACGGAATGATGTTGAGTGCTTCGTCATTCAATTGTAAGTTTCTGTTCCCATTAGCGAGTGTTCCCTATTTCATGTCCGGTACTTTCAAGCACCGTTACGGAGAATAGGAGAAAAGTTTAAATGGAATTGAAATATAGGAAAAGTAAAACTTCCAGTCACGGAAGGCCGTCGATGTGCTTAAGTTCGTGGCAAACGGGTTTTGTAGTCACTTTCTCTAGCTGTGGGTCTTGGAGACATTTGTCACCCATCTTACGCCTACCGCGGGGAGTTTTCTTTTTTACCACAGCCGCACTTAAGACACATCGGAGCCGATCGCGCACAGTAACTACCCGGGCCATTATGGCCCGTAATCGCGGGTATTATTCGATTTACTGTGGCCGGCTAGCGTGGGGGCCGATCGTCAACTGTGAACTGCCCCTGTCTGGCCACACCTTATGTTGGGGCTTATGATCGGTTCACAGTCGCCGGCGAGCCGAATCGCTGTAATAAGCTACCATCGGCTATAGTCGGCCTTTTTTATGATGACTTATACTCGGCTTATTACAGTCAGCTTTAAGGGCCGAGGCAAACAATGAGTTAACTCGCGGTAGAGGGATACCGGAGCAAAGTGTCTCATTGGCGAGGGCATAGGAGCGTAGCGTACTTGTTAGATTTTGTCCAGGTGGAGTTGTGTTGTGAAGCTCTGGATTGAAATGTCATCTGCAAAGGATTTTGTTCAACAGCAAAGGATAAAGCTTAACAAGTAGCCAAGATATAAAGGAATAAGTTAACAAGAGCCAAGTTTTTTAAAGTGGTTCGGCACGAAAAATGCCTACGTCCACTGATTCTCTTTGTTAATTCACTTCATATGGGCAGTACAAGTTAAGAAAAGTATCGACGGAGGTGTCCTGCCCTCTGGAACACCTCTCCGTCCACTGTTGACAAAATATAAGCTCCGTTGTGGAGATCTTTATGAATTACATATGGTCCGTCCCAGATGGGGTCTAGTGCCCCGGGGCGCAGAAAGACTCTCTTGAGGACAAGATCTCCTTCTTGTAAGCTGCGATGTTTGACTTTGGAGTTTTATAGTGCCGCCACTTTTTGTCTGTGAGCTGCTGCTTTGAGTGCTGCATCATTTCTTCTCTCCTCAATTAGATCCAAAGACATGTGGAGGAGTTCTTCGTTTTCTTCCGGGTTGTAGTGGATCCTACGGTGAGAGGACACTATAGTTTCAACTGGGAGCATAGCCTCCGATCCGTATGCCAAAGAGAAGGGAGTATGCCCTGTTGAAGTTCTATAAGATGTGCGATAGGCCCAAAGTGCCGTAGGAAGTTCGTCCACCCAAGCGCCTTTCGACTTTTCAAGTTTCTTCTTGATTAAGGTTTTGAGGATCTTGTTGACAGCTTCTATTTGGCCGTTTGCCTGGGGATAAGCCACAGATGAGAAGCTTTTGTGAATCCCGTGCTCTTGGCACCAGTCGGTGAATTCCTCGCTGTCAAACTGAAGTCCATTGTCTGATACGATTTTGAGTGGTGTTCCGTACCTGCACAGAATATTTTTGATTAAGAAGTTGATAACTTTTGCCGAACATATTTTATTTAGAGGTTCCGCCTCCACCCATTTGGTGAAGTAGTCGACTACCACTATAGCATATTTGGCTCCGCCTCGGCTCGTTGGCAGTTTGCCGATTAAGTCAATCCCCCATATTGCGAAGGGCCAAGAGCTGGTCATCTGAGTAATTTCATTGGTTGGTAGTCGAGGGATTTTGGCAAATTTCTGACATCTGTCACATTTTTTGACGAAGTCTAAGGCGTCTTTTTTCAAGGTGGGCCAGAAATATCCATATCGGAGTATCTTTTTTGCCAGAGTCTGCCCTCCGGTGTGGTCTCCACAACTTCCCTGATGGATGTTGGATAGAATTTCCCTGGCTTCTCTTCCAGCAACGCACCTCAATAAGGGGTTAGAGAAGCCGCGCCGATAGAGGATGCCTTATTGCATTGTGTAGCGGGAAGCTTTCCTTAGAATTTTCTTAACTTCATTTCGCCCGTCTGGTAGGGTGCCGTTTTGTAAGTATTCTCGGATAGGGGTCATCCATGTTTTTTCTTCGGTTGCAGCTATCAGGTGTACTTGCTCGAAACTCGGGGTTAGCAGCCTTGAGACAGTTATCGCTCCAGAAGCGGTGTGATTTCCCATGCTAGCTTTCTTTGCCAGCTCGTCGGCCTCTCGATTTTCCTCTCGAGGAGTATATCTGATCAAATAGTGATCCAGTTGGTTAAGTAGCAGCTTGGTCTTCTTTAGGTATGCTGTGAGTCGTTCTCCTCGAGTCTGGAACTCTCCTAGTATTTGATTCACAATAAGTTGAGAATCACTATGGAGACATAAAGAACTGACTCCAATTTCCAGTGCAAGTTCTAATCCGGCTATTACTGCTTCATATTCGGCATCATTGTGGTGGCAGCGAATTCCAATCTTAGGGCGTAGCGCAGCTTCTTTCCCCTAGGGGTGATTATCACAACACCTGCCCCCGAGCCTTGTTCGTTTGACGCTCCATCTACGAAGAGGTTCCACTTGATACCTTCTGCTATTTCAGATTGGTCCTTACCTTCGCTAGTAGTGAATTGGGCAATGAAATCAGCTATGGCTTGTCCCTTGATAGCGGTGCGAGGATGGTAAGTGATATCATATTGGCTTAGCTCGATGCACCACTTGAGCAGTCGTCCAGAGGTGTCGGGACGATGGAGCACTTGCCTCAATGGCTGGTCGGTTAGGACTCTGATGGGATGAGATTGGAAATAGTGTCGCAGCTTGCTTGATGTGATTAGCAAACAGTACGCCAGTTTCTCGAGTTTGGGATACCGGGCTTCTGCTCCAGTGAACCTTTTGCTTATGAAGTACACTGGCCGTTGTGTGCGGTTTTCTTCTCTCACCAAAGCGGCGCTTAGGGCATGGGACGACACAGCAAGATATAGGTATAGTTCTTCGCCTTCATTCAGAGTCGAGAGTACTGGTGGCCGTTGGAGGTGCTCGATTAGGTTAAGGAAAGCTGCTAAACATTCGTCGGTCCACTTGAATTTTCCTTTGTCTTTCTTCAGGGCTTCGAAGAAAGGAATGCATTTGTCAGTTGCTTTAGAGATGAACCGGCTTAGGGCGGCCACCTTCCCGTTTAGGCTTTGCATTTCTTTCCGAGTGGATGGCATTTTGATATCTTGCAAGGCTCGGACTTGTTCGGCGTTTGCTTCGATCCCTCTGGCATGGACGATGAATCCCAAGAACTTTCCTGATGACACTCCGAAGGAGCACTTTAGAGGGTTCAGCTTCATTCCATATTGGCGAAGTACTTGAAACATCTCGTCCAGGTGGTTTATGTGGTCGTTGGCTTTCCTCGATTTTACCAGCATGTCATCCACATAAACTTCCATAGTTCGTCCTATCAGTTCTGCAAACATCTTGTTGACGAGGCGCTGATAAGTGGCTCCGGCATTCTTAAGTCCGAACGGCATTACCTTGTAGCAGTACAATCCTCGGTCAGCGATGAAGCTAGTGTGGTCTTGATCGGGGGTGTGCATAGGGATCTGGTTATATCCTGAGTATGCGTCCATAAAGGATAAGAGTTCGTGTCCGGCAGTGCTATCCACGAGTTGGTCGATTCGGGGGAGTGCGAAGCAGTCTTTCGGGCAAGCGTCATTTAAGTTGGAGAAATCGATGCATGTTCGCCACTTCCCATTAGCTTTCTTTACCAGTACCGGGTTGGCAATCCATTCCGGGTAGATGGTTTCACGTATGAAGTCATTGGCAAGTAAGTTCTTTACTTCTTCCTCGAGGGCTGCTGATCGTTCTGCCCCCATACTTCTCTTCTTTTGCTTTACCGGTACCTTGGTAGGATCGATGTTTAGTACGTGGCATGCTATGTCCGGGGAGATTCCGGTCATATCAGCGTGCGTCCATGCAAATACATCCATGTTGTGGCGAAGAAAATCATGAGTTGATTCTTTAATTCTCTTTTTAGCTGAGATCCGACTCTCAGCAGTTTACTTGGGTCGTGTTTGTCTACAGATACGAATTCCATAGCCTCTGCAGGCTCGGCGGTGGCCTCCTCCTCTCCGTCCCTGGGATCTAGTTCGTTGAAGGGATCACTTGTATATCGAAGAGGAGGGGCTTTCTTTAGTTGCTATGCTTCCAAGCTTTTCATGCAGAGAGTAGTCTCTGCATTCTTCCCTTTATCCTTCTTGCGGTTATTGCGAAGTTCGGTTACATAGCAGTCCCGAGCGGCGTCTTGATCTCCTTCTACTTCTCCCACTCCATTATCCGTTGGGAACTTCATCTTCAGGCACCATAGGGCAAGGACAATTTGGAAGTCGGACAAGGCTGGTCTTCCTAAAAAGGCATTGTAGGCCAAGTGGTTGTCTATTAGCACGAATGTTTGTTTCCGAACGGCGGAGCGGGGATGACTTCCCAATTCAACAAAGAGATCCAATTGTCCGAGGGGCATCTTTGCTTCTCCAGTGAAACCGTGTAGTGGTTTGTTACAGGGGGATACATCCTTCATTGACAGCTTCATTTTGTCGAAAGCATGCTTGAATAGGATATTTACTGAACTTCCAGTGTCTATTAAGATTCGGAAAACTTTGCCTGGACCGAACCAGGCAGAGATGACCATAGGATCCATATGAGGGTATTGCCTTCCTTCTAGGTCGCGCCCGCTGAATGTGATATCATTACTTTCCTTCCGCTTAGGGTGGCGTTCTTCCATAACAGAATTGACGCAGTCTCCCTCGCTTCTGAGTGAGTTTCCATATCTTTCCATTTCTACCCAGCTCTTGTCAGCGATGTGTGGCCCTCCTGATATTGTATGGACCACTATCTTCTCTTGGCTGGAACCGCTGGTGTTGCGATTTCCTCCGCCTGTCTCTGGGTGGAGCTGCCCTGGGTTTTCCTTGGTAGGAGCTGGGGTCCTGTCCTGTCCCTTCACATAGCGTTCTAATTTCTTTCTCCTGATGGGTTATTCAATTAGGTCTCGGAGATGGCGGCATTCATTGGTATCGTGCCCATGAGACTCGTGGAAACGGCAGAATTTTCCGGACTGGATTGCGCGATCTGACTCTTTCTTATACGGGGGGCGCTTGTATGTGAGTTCGTCCTGGGTGGCCAGGAAGATGTTCTCGACTGTTTCATTCAAGGGAGTGTAAGCGTCAAATCTCGGTCCTGGTCGGTACAAGCGCCTTTCTCCCTTCTTGCCCTCTGCATTGTCTCTGGAGTCGTTTCTCCGAATGTCTTTCGCTGCGGCAGGGGCTTTTCCATGGGCCGTCTTAGCCTGTGGTCCTGTCTGCTTTCATTGGCAGCCTCTTCGAGTCTCATGTACTTCCCAGCTTCATGAAAGAAATCGGGCAAGGTAGCTGGTTTTTCTTTAATTAGTCTTCTAGCAAACTTGGTATCTGGGTGCACACCACTACAGAGGGCCATTAGGGTGAGTTTCTCATCGGCATCTTGGACTGCGGCCGCTGCGGCGTTGAACCGAGTTAGATATTGTTGCAATGTCTCTCCGGATTTCTGTTTGACATTGGATAGAGAATAAGCATCCTTGGGTTGTTCCACATGAATGCGGAACTGGCTAATGAACTTTTCCTTCAACATTTCCCATGAACTGATGGATCCTTGGGGTAGATGGCAGAACCAGGAGGTAGCTAGATCTGCTAAAAATAGTGGAAAGCATTTGCATAATACTCCTTTCGTTGCCCCGCTCATGAGCATATGCTGTGTGTATCTCTGCAAGTGTACAACGGGGTCAGAAGTTCCCTTGTACGGTTCCATCGTCGGCATTTTCCACTCTCGAGGGGTAATGGCGGTTTCGATGTCGGGGGTGAAAGGGCTGGTTACCCTAGCGCCTATCCCTCGCTCCCTTTGCTTCCGTCGGACGCATTCCCTGAATAATCGTGCCATTCTTTCATCAGAATTTGGAGCGGACAGGAATGAGCTTGGTTCTTCCCTGCGGGATCGATCTCGTCCGAATGACCTGTAGGGATGGTATAGCCTATCACTTCTGACATTATCCAGTGGCTGTCTTTGGCTATTCGGATGCATGCTAGGACCAGCTACAGTTGCCCCCTGCCTTGATCTTCCCCTGCGGGGTTCTGTTTCGAGCATTTCCATCGTGTCAACTTCGGGCTGGGTTCTAGCTCGGCTCCGTTCAGCGGGGTTTCTATGATTAGGCGGCATGACTGGCTCAGCTACATCCGACCTTCGCCTGGTGCCTCCCCCATTAGGTTCGGTTCCAAGTGCTTCCTCGAGTCGGAGTTCGGGCTGAGTCCGGGCGCGGCCCCTATCATTGTTGTTCCTGTTGATAGCTTCTTCGAAGAGGGAAGACCTTTGCTGTCTATGAGATCCTCCAGATTGAGACTCACCCCATGATTCAGTGTTGCGGTTGGATTCTTCGGCATCCCTCAAGCGTGACATGAGTTGGTTCACCAAAGCTTCTTGTTGGGATGCGAAGCGGTTAGTTACTTCAGTCACAACTCTGTCTAGATCTGCCCTAGTGATTGCTGCCGGTTGTTCCGCGGCAGAGGCTGTTGGATTTGCCTGATCTGCTGTCGTAGTGGGATGGTTCTCTTGATCTGGATCCACTGGATCTGGAGCGCTGCTGGTTGCAACGTTCTTTCCCTTATTGGTGTCTTTTCTCGGCTTGGAAGTCATGTTTCGTAGGCAATGAAGGGTGCTATTGGGAAAGAAGGTTGAATGAGGGAAGCTGAAGCTTCGAGTTCCAAATTCTCAGTGAAAGCACCAAAAATGTTTGCGCAAAAAATGGACAAACACCTCCAATCCGTATGATTTGGTTGATTATATGTTATTTTCAAGGTTATAGGTTACTTATGCAAATATGTAAAAAACAGGGGCTAAACTGTAAAAGACACGCAGATTTATAGTGGTTCGGCCAGAACGTGCCTACGTCCAATTTATATATTATTCTCTCTTTTCTTTCAGATTACAAGTACAAAGCTTTAAGTACAAGTATAAGAAAGTTGTTTGAAAGTTCCTTCCTTGCTTGAGCTCTCCAACTTGTCTGCCATTGTTGTACCCCTGCCCCTCTATTTATAGAGTGAGGCTGGGGGCAGGGGTCTTGGATGTATATAGCTGCTAGTGGGCCTGGTCTGAAGCAATCTGGTCTGGCATATCTGGTTCGGCGAAGCTTGGTTCGGCCGTGGCTTGGTGGAGTTTGATTCGGTGGTGTGTAGAGGGTTGGTTCGGTCTTGGTTTGGTTCGGTAGTTGTGGTGAGGGTTGGTCCGGTGGTAGGTGAAGTAAGTTGGTTCGGTGGCATGTCGTTCGGTGGAGCATGGAAGTGGAGTTTGGTTCAGCAGGTAGGGGAGACGAGCTGGTTCGGCGAGGCTCCATTCGGCATGGAACTTGGACCGGTGATGGAGTGGTCCGGTGATGGGTGGTTCGGTGGTACGAGGAGGATGTGTTGGTTCGGCTGTACGTGGTCCGGTGGGTGATAGAGAGGGCTTGGTTCGGCAGGCATGGCCGAAGTGGTTGGTTCGGTGGTGCGAGGGAATATGGTTGGACCGGTAGTGCTTCCTTTCCTTGATTCGGTAGTGCCTTTCCTTGTTGGTTCGGTGGTGGTGTAAAAGTGCCCAACAAAATTTATTGTATAAAAAATAATATGTCAAATGATATGTTAATGAACATTTAAATGTTAAAAATGAATTTTCTAAAATGTTTATTTGTTTTGAATTAAAGTTATTTAATTACTGGAAATACAACAAAACCTAAAATTTACTCTTAATGGCATTCAGAAATGCTATGGTTTCTGAATTGAACTAAAACTGTGAAAAATGAGCTATTACAGCAGGTCTGAAATGCTGTAGTTGCTATAGTTGAACTTATAGGCTAATATTGAACTCAGGTCTCTTATAGCATTCTCTGGAAATGCCATAGTGGTCTGCAATCTTTGCTGAAATCAAATAAAACCTTTGTTTTGAAATCTGGACTACCGCAGCACTTCTGAAATGCTGTCTTTTCTGTTTTGAACTATAATTCAACTAAAAACTGAGTTTAAACAGCAGTTTTAAATGCTGTCTTTGCTGAATCAAAGTGTTTTCAAGTATAACTTGTAATAGCTTTTTCTATATGCTGTGAAATGCTGAAATTGTAATAATTGTGGTTTTTGACTTAGCAAACGAACTCAGAATGGTTTGGAACTTTGAAAATTGAATACTGGACTTGAAAGTATAATAATTACACTTTTAAAATGATTTTAATTGAATTAAATCGTTGAAATATAAATCATTTAAAGAGTGGGTTGAATCAAAATGAATGAATGTTATCTTTGAATTTAAAGGATTTTAAAGATACGATATTTTGATATATTAAATGATTGAAATGTGGTTTCGAAAAGATACGATATTTTTGTATATTAAAATGATTTGAAACGAAGTTTTGAAAGATATGACATTTTGATATTAAAATGTTTTGATAATAAAAATGGTTAGAAATGACTTGATATTTACTTTGATAAATATTTGAATTGAAAGATATGGTATGATGATATATTTGAAATGGTTTGGAAATGATTTAATCTTTATTTTTGATAAAGATTTGGGTTGGAATGATATTTTATTTTGAAGTATAAAATATGTTTTAAAGTTATAACTACGGGTTATAATAACGATTGGTTGTTAAAGAGACCGGGATCGGATATTGTCTTATAGCCGGCAATACCGAAAACCACTTTAACAACTGTGTACGCGGTGGAGATTCCAGAATGAAGTAGGATGGTGCGACGTTCTCGAGGTATATATTACGTGGACCCAACTCCCGTGAGTTGGCATATATGACTAAAATAGGAGCTATACCGAGCTACACAAAGGGTCGCACCCTTTCATCGAGCATGCTCCATCGGAAACTATTCTATTACTGTTGTGATTCGATTCGGTGGCGCCATTTTTATTCGGGGGTATTGTTCGAGGTGGGCGGAAGCTGCTGGCTTGCCGTCACCACCGGTCCGGGAGTGCAAACGGTGTATCCACCCTGGCATTTCCTCGCGTGCCGTGTCATATCCTTATATCGAGCCCACTACGATTTTGGTTTTAAAGATCCGACCACGTTAAGTTTCACCATCCCCTTAACGCTATTTTCTATATGATTATACTTTATTGATTAGACACTACCGTATATAGCGTATATTACTACATAGTGAATAGTTTAACGGATCCTTAGAGGATGGGCGGTCCCAAGCATTCTTTAAGTTACTGATGCATTTTGTTACTGTTCACTTGAGTTGATTTACAGTTTATAAGTATTTATGTCCTGACTCGAGGGTTTTGTGTTTTGCTTTACGCTCGGGTCAGACTGATTGAGTTAGCATTCAAGATTCACCTTCGGCGTTGGAGCTTTCCTTGAAGATCCAGCCATCTATTTTGTTTCAGTATCCAGTAGTTCAGTGATGTATCTGATTTGTACCTGATGTATCCTGTTACTCTTCTGTTGTATCTTATTTAACTCTGATGTATCTCATATTTTATATAGTAGCTTCATGAACTACTATCTCCTCTTTTACTTCCGCTGCATTATCATTACTCTGTGTCTGTGATCTGTGATTTTTATTTACTGTATATTCTGAGATTTGCCAAATTTTTATTTACAACGCGGTATTTTGAGCAATCCAATTCCGGCATGAGTGTCTACCTATACACTTATAATGGATGCGAATGGTTGAAAATACCTGGTTGTTACAGTCGCTATGCTTTGATACCAATTGACAATTGCTGTGCATTGATACCAAATGAAAGTGACTGCTATGGTATAGGATCGAAATGGCCAACAGTTATGAACAATGTAAAAGTAGCGGCAATGCGATATAAACTAAGTTATCTATTGATGGTGAATGAGTATAAAAATAACTAGTGCGGAAAATAATAATAGTAAAAGCAGTAAAGAAAATGATACCAGAGATTTTTATACTGGTTCGAACTTCCGTTCTACGTCCAGTCCCAGACTCTTTCTGGATTTAAACTAACAACCCTCACTTAACCCCGAGGAATAGGTTTACACCGCCTAAGCAACCCAACATGACTTCTACCGCCTAAGCAAACGAATAGGACTTCTACCGCCTAAGCAATCAAACTGGACTTCTTTACAAATAACAAAAGTATCTGATTGTAGTGTGCTCTTTGAATAGCACTAATAAGTCAATTAAGTACAATCTTTCTGCAATCTTCTCCTTTGTGATTTATTGTAATGTGCTTGAGAATTATGGAAGATAAATTGATCAATGATAAGAGAATGTAAGTAATTTGAAAACTAGAGAATAGATAAGAATTCAAGAATATAAAAATAGTTTTCGGTGAATTTTTTGTTGAATATTGTAATCTATTTAAAGAGTTTAAAAGGTTGCAACCATAGATGAAAAACTATATTGAAAAGAACAGGTGCAACCGTTGATTTTGAAAACGTTTCTTTTTGATGAAGAGAAGCATCTATTCATGAAAATAGCAGTTGGAAATATTCTGCCATTTGAATCAAAACAATTCAGACTTCTGAATTAGATTAACACGCAAACAAAAAGCTTTTAGGAAATTTTTGGCCTTATTCAGACGTCTGAATATGTTCATTCAAACGGCTGAATATAGTGAAACAATATTTTAGTTTCAGCATTCAGACATCTGAATGAATGTATTCAGCCGTCTGAATTCAACCTGTAACAAAAGTTACCATAGCTCAAATGGTTAATCCACTTTTCTTCTAAACAAGAGACTCGGGTTCGAGCCCCGCTCCATACAATTCTTGAAAACTTGATTTTTCCATTTAAAATATGAATGTATATATGTGTATATCATTTGGAGAAGATTTTAATATTTGAAAACTCTAGACACGACACTCTATGACTTATAAAACTTTGTTTGTCACCTTCATCTTGTCTCTATCGTGTATATCTCTTCTTGTATCTCCATATACATACTTTCATCCTTTTTTGTATTGTGTATCTTCATATTGAATGTATTTGTTTATCTCTTTTTGATGCTCATGTATCTGCAAGTTAGCGTAGAGATTCTTTGGCATAATCATATAGTTATTGTCATTAAAATCCAATAATTGAGGTTCTAACAGTTTTGAGTTGTTGTACTCTAATAGTGGTATGTATATTAATAATACAGTTCCTGTATAAAATCTGTCATTATATATTATATTTTGATCTATGCGTTTGTGAGATTCTGTGCTGTTATATTTCTTTTCTTTTACCTTTTTCTTCTTTACCCCTAATGAACTGGTATTTCTAACACTCGACTGCTCGACATTTTATACAGTGGACGTATTGACGTTAATTTTCGAGTGTCGAAAATCAACGTTCGTTACAGTTGGTATCAGTGCTGAAGGTTAAGCGAGAACCTTGACTCTAATGGAGATTCCTCATTAGAGATAAGGTCAGTAGTACTTTAGAATGAGTTTGAGTGTATTAATAGATACGAGCATGTAATTGTTAGTGAATGTAAATTATTTTATATTGTGTTGACTTATCGGTTGAGTGTTTATAAATTCTGGTCGGTACAGTCTGGACAACTAAATCGACAGGGATTTCTAAACTCTCAAACTAGGCAAACGGACACGGTTTTGTTTTAAAAAGTGGGTAAACGAAATAATTTTTCCTAAAACCATATTTTGATATAAAAGAAACAATTTTTTGAATTTATTATATATATATATATATATATATATATATATATTTGGAGTGTTTGGATGATAATATTATAAGCAAATAAGATTATAAAATTTGAAAATGATTTAAATAATCAAATGAAAATTTGTATAAGTATAAATTATACAAATGGATTATAATTAAAATTGAATTTAAACCAGATCAAGAAATTTAAATCCCAGGAAGTTTGAATTTTTTTCAAAGTGGCGTGGAATATAATAATAAGAGTATTATTTTTGAGAATATTTTTGAAATAAAATCGTTTTAAAATGGATTTTGGAAGAGAAATAGCACCGAACACACTTTGGTCGCTGGAAAATAATCCTGGTGATGACTGTGCAGCATCATCAGTATTCATTTTTGAGTTTCTAAGTGACGGATTGCTACCGTAATTGATTTGTGTAGATTTGTTGGGCAAACCAGTTTTGTTTTGGAAATTCCAAAGGGAATTTGTTTTGGATAAAAACCAGATTTGGTTTAAAACGTAAAAAGTGTGATTAGGGGATATTGAGATTTCAAAATGATTTGGAAAAAAATGCTTGGTGCTTGAATTTTGGAATCCTTATTTAAATAATTTAGAGATCATCGGAAAATAAGTTATAAACTTGTAAATTGAAAATGATTCTAAATAAGGAAAGAATGGAAATTAGATTTCGGAATTAAATTTTAACTTGAATAGAGTTAAAATAGATAAAATTTATCTTAAGAAAGGTTAAATGGAATAAATAAATGAAGCGATGGCGATAATAATAGTGAATTAATTAAAATGGATTGTATAAATTGAATTTAACTTGTGAAAGTTAAATAAATTGAATGGGTAAAAGAAAATTTATAGGGATTTGAATTTAACTCGAGCTAAGTTAAATAAAATTGGAATGGAGAAAAGAATATCAAATAGCTTTTAATATTTAATATGGATTCGAGCTAACAATAGAATTCAACTTAAGAGAAAAACGAATTAAATGTTTATTGTAATGAAGTAAATGGTGGGATTAAATTGAATAGAGCAAAAATGAATTGGTTTGGAGTGAAATTTAATTTAAGTAAGAATAATTCGTATATGGTATTGAAATGTTGGTTAAAAGGAATTGAAATTTAAATAAAAGGGTAAATTGGATTTGAATCACATGGAATTAAATTAAATATGAAAATGTGAATTATTAAGTGACTAAATAACTATAAGTTGTAAAAATTTAAATGGAATAAAATTTAAGGGAAAATTTGGATTGTAAATGGATTGTAAATAGAAATTTTTGAATAGCTTATACAAGTTGAAGTTAATGGAATAAAGGTATATTTATGCTGTAAGGTGATGTATAACCATGTGTAAATAATGAAATGTGAATATACTCGAATATAAGGTTTAGGGGGATGTGAGGAAATAAGTCATGTAACTTATAAAAATTGGAAAGTGGAATAGAAAACCAAAAATGAAAATGGTTTGATATTTTAGTGAAGAAAATAAAATTCAAACCTGGATTATAAAGTAAAATTGAACCCAAGTGGATTAAATAGATGGATTTTTGAAATAAAAATCAGATATTGAAATTGTAAAATGGAAGTGAATTAATTAAATAAATTAATTAGAATGGATTGTGGGCCGAAAACTGAAGTTGAGTATGGAACTTGAGTAATAAATAAAATTTGACTTATATATATATAAGCTGATTAAATTTTTGTTGAATGTGATAAAATGAAAATTGATCGAAATAAATGGCTTGAGTTATAAATAAATTTAATGTGAGTATGAATAAATTGGATATGGCCTGAATATTATTTAAATGAATTCAAAAAGGAATTTGAGTATAAAAAAATAAATTTAAATTATGGATTTGAAATAATTTAAAGTAAATGAATTAACTTAAGTAAATATTTTGAATAAAAGCTTAACATAAATAAATTTGTAAAATAGCCATTACATAAAATAGCATGAAATGTTTCCGAGCTAAATAAAATGGATCTGAAAATAATGAAGGTGGATATGAATGGAATGTAAATAAATTGATTGGGAATAAATTTAAAAGGGAACAGAATTAAATATAAATTGAGTTGGAATCAATTTAAAATAGTTATAAACTACAATGGATATTTTAGTAAGCGAACATCATCGAATTTGCATGGAAAAATTGGTGCTTTGACGTAAATGAAAATAAATTAAATTTTGTGAATGAATGGAAAGTGAATAAAATTGATTTTTAAATCAATTTGAAGTGGATATGAGTCTTTTGGTATAAAAATCAAGTGATGCAATAAATTTGAGTTGTAAATCGTTTAGATTGAATAAAATGTTATATAAATCGATTGAAAATAAATAATCAAATGATGGAAGCCTTGAAATGGTTATAAAAACATGATATAACCGATTTTTTATGAATCTATGTGTTTATCCATTTAAATAAGTGAAATTTTGTTGAATTTGATGTTTTTGGAACTTACGTGTTTAAGTTGAGTAAGTATGGGTACCCGAAGGCCATTTGGTTAGACTTGATCACGCTAATCTCATATAAAATAAGCCGCCTGCTTAAAAATGCTAAAATAAAGTTTGTTTTCGGATTAAATACAGCAACTATGTAAACATTAATATATATTTTTGTTTTTCGACCGTGTGGGTCAATGTATATATATTTATCTCTCTTATCATATTGCAAAAGGTCCTCCGTACAAAGGAGACTCTGCCAAATTTTTTTGGAAATTCAGGGTGTTAGAAAATTTTCGATAATTTTTGGAAATTTTTTGTTAACGGCAATTTGATTTCGAATTGAAATCGAAATGAAAGATTCTGGGATAAAAATTGGAGCTAATGGCTTTGGTTGGAACTAAAATATTTGAAAAGTGAAGTATCGGGTTTTCACTAAGCAGCTTTTAATAATTTAATGGGTTTGGAGCGTTTTTCCTGCCTTTGCAATTTCGAGGACGAAATCTTTTAACGGTTAACGAATGCAACGACCCGAATTTTTCGTTGTTCGGTTTTGAATATTTAAATGGTTTTAAATATTGAGTTTGAATTATAGATTGATTTTGAATATGAAAATTGGGTTCATTCATAAAATAAATTCAGAATTTAAATATAGCAAGTTACTGGATAATTTAATTATTGAAGCTTATTGGTCAAATTATTGTATCTAGAGTTTTAAGCTTGATAAAAATAATTTAAAGGCTTATAAAATTTATATTAATAATACTAAAGACAATGCAACCTTTTAAAATTGAATTTTAAAGGGGTTTGTTCAGTTAAAAAATATGTCATTTAAATTGACATTTAAAAATAGCTTTCCGAGGCACAGTATCGAAATTTGACGAAACCTATCCCATTGAATCGGTAATAGTGTATTATTATCGGATTTCAAATTTCGCAACATTTGGAGTTATCGTTTGATAGTACGATATATAAATGCGCTGAAATTTATATAGAAAATTCTACAAAATTGGGTCCAAAAAGCTATCTTCTCCACACGATCGAATTAGGACTTGAAACCTTTTCCATTGCGTTCGGAATATGGGTATAACATTATAAACTCTAGCGGCATGTCTCGATAGGGGTTCAGGATTTTTAAGACAGGCAAACAAGGTATTTTGGTTTATATTATCATATAATAACATAATCAAATTGTAATCAAAGTCTTCTTACCTTCTCAAATATGCCACCATCGCATACAAGGCACCTTTCACGTTTAAATCAAGTCCTTTCCCTTTCTATTCAGTGAATTCGAAATCATCTTTATACGATAAAAAAGTGTGAGGCGCTACGAAATTCAAAATGGCATATCCCCTCGGTTCGAAATCAAATCGAACCATCCCCATTCCCCTCATTCCAAATCGAATTCACTCAATAAAAAATTATCGCGCGTTTGAAATCGCGAGCGTCTAGTAATCATGGAGCTGCGGCACTGCCAATGCGCACGTGCTAGGGGATTGGGACAAAGCAAACGACATGGGGTTTTCTTCGATTGAATGTAGTGATTTTGCGCGAAGGTTGGTGGCCGATTCATCGTGATGTCGCACTCAGGGGCTAGTGGCCGATGCTTAGTCACGTTCGAAAGAAGAAGTCAAGTGGTGACAACTCGGGTTGTGGCTTTTGATGACATTCGTGATGAGGTTTGGGCGTGTGGTTGGCAGAAGTAAGGGTCGAGACAGTGGAGGCGACGCAGTAGGGAGTAGCATCGTTCGACGACGATGGTGACAGTTGGCGAGGGTATAAATAAAATTTATTTGAATTAAACATTAATTAAGTTATATGATTATTTAATTAAATCATTATCTTATAAAATGTGTAAATCCTTCGTTCGAGGTCGAAAAATCAAGAAACACGTCGAGTTTGGATCGGATTGCAAATAAAAAAATCAAAGGTGAGGTTTTCTCACTCGTTTGGATTACCATATTTAAATTTAAATGTTTAAATTTAAATTTGTTGGATGCTTGATTGATTGATAAATTTATAATTATCTGTTGGATGACTATATATAATAGTATATATATTAGTATTGGAGTAATATTCCCACACATTATAGCGGGTGAGACCCTATGTGCCCTATATAATAGCGGATGACTCTGTATACCACGATATCCCCCTCAAAGTGGGATTGGTATTTTTATTGTTGTCTAAAACCTATGGATGTAGGGAAATATGTTAGAGGGATCCAACTGAATTCCTCAAATATATTAGTATTTTTCATATATATAAAATGGTAGATTATTATGTGGTGTAAATTTTAAAATATTATAATGGCATGTAAATTAATTTTGGGTACATCAAAACCATAAATATTATTTCTAATTTTAAAGAATTAGAAAGAGATTTTAATGTAAAAATATGTATATTGGAAATTGAATTATTTAAAAGAGATTGGGTTGAATAAGAAATGATGAATTGTTGATCGTACTAAATAATGCGGAAAATATTTTAAATAGGGAATTTAAAATAAATTATATAAAGAAATTTTCAAAAGATTGGATTTGTAAAATGTCAATTCGAAAAATATAAGAAGAAGTTAAAATCGATATTAAAAATTGACTAGCAAAAATAAATGGAATCTATAAGAAATTAAATTTATAAAATGGAATTTATAAATGAGATTATTTTAGTGAGACTCAAAGGAGTTATAAAAATTTATAAACGAAGTTTATAAATAAAGGAAAGTGACATCAGATGATAAATTTGGAATATAAATCTAGGGGAAGAATTTATATCTGAATATGAAATAGAGTGAGAAAAGATAGTGGATACTTTTTTTTGTAGTGAAGATGGTTAAGGAGACCGGAATGAGAGGGGTGTGACGGGATTGAGAGGGGTCATAAATTGAAAATTTGGTTATCCAGATTTGAAACTATATTTTATCAATAGGTTAAGTTTTAGTTTTTCAAAGGGAAATTTATTTATTAAACTATGAAATTTAAAATCAGTTTATTTTAATACTTCAGAAGTAAAATTTTCAAATGCTTGATATTTATTTAATAAATCTCATATTTTAAAACCTGTTCTGGAAAGTGATGTATAAAGTGTATTTAAATATTTTAAATAATTATTCCAATATGTCTTAAAAGAGTATTATTATTATTTTCTTTAAGTATTTATTTTTATTCGCACACACATCTATTTTTAATGCATTTAATAAACTTTTCGAAAATCTAGAAATGGGGTTATTCAATATATGGAATTTATAAGGAAATCCTTAAAATAGAATTTGGAAAAAAAGTAAGGGAATTTCCAAAGTAGCTAAGTAAAAGTGAACTTTGAAAAAAATGAGATAGAATTCATTAAGATGTACGAAGGGTAAATTGAAATTATAAGCGAGCATAATTGGCTTTGGAAATATTAAAGGGAATAAATAAAGAAATTCTGGAATTTATATAATTCGTTATAAACTAGTCAAGGAATTTACAAATAAAATTGTAAATGATTTTGAGAATTCAGAAGAAGAAAATAGATGGAATACTTTCGAAGTGTGAATATAAAACGAAATATGGAAATATTCCGTTGAAGATATAAGGATTTGAAAACTATTTTCAAGTGTTGAAGAACTGGAAGTAATATCATATAAAGGTATTTTGAAATAAATTTTGGAAAATTTACAACAAGGCCTGATGATTTCTTTTAGATGTCTATTGATAGTTAAATAACCGACTATCAATTTTTGCCCAATTTCGTTAATCATTTCGAAGAGACCGGGATCAGATTTAATTATCCGAAAACCACTTCGATCCGGTTTGAACGTAATGAATGAATACGATGAAGACGATGAAGACGGTGATTCGGTTTGTTCGGACCCAGGACAACTTGTATGGACGGATGCTATCAGAACATCATCATTGGAGGAAGATGAGCATTGTAAGAAAATTGTACTTGAAAGGTAACGCTTAGCCTCGAACCTCATCAATTGGGAATGACTAAAACAACGGAGATGTAGCAAGGCTAAATGGGTCGCACTCAAGTAGGATATGTTATCACTTTTCTAGATGTCCTCAGAACCTTATTTATCTCAGATATGGGTATATATGAAAGTAAAAGCGCTCGATATAAGGGTAGGAACATCTGAGGTGATAACATATTTGGTCTATCCAGGTTAGGGGTAGG
The DNA here is from genome assembly GCA_030765085.1 of Allium cepa. Classification (NCBI taxonomy): domain Eukaryota; kingdom Viridiplantae; phylum Streptophyta; class Magnoliopsida; order Asparagales; family Amaryllidaceae; genus Allium; species Allium cepa. Next base: position 306,743,280 of record CM060944.1, on the reverse strand, counting down.
CCGGTCTTGTGTAGCAGGGGATCCTAGCGTGGTCCTCGGTACATTGTTCTAGAGGTGTATTGTGGCAGGCGGTACCCCACTGACCCAGTCATTCGATGGAATCTATTCCCCAATAAGCACCGTACGGTTTTGATTATGCCCAACTATGCTGAAACGTGAGATGCAAGCATTTCAGTCATTTTCTATTTACTTTCTATAGACACTATTATAATATCAAACGGAGTTGATGAAAATGTTTTGGTTATCATAAGGTAAAAACTCACCATGTTTAGGTGTTGCATGGTCTTACGAGATACCTTTGATTTTCAAAGGATTTTTAAAAGTTAATAATTCATTTTGAGTGTGTTTTCTCATGCTGGTTTTCTAGACTGACTCGGGTGTTATTTTATTATAATGCTCGGGTCAGACCAAGTATTACAGATTCAGGTTAAAATGCTATGGAACTCAGGAGATGAGCTGGAGGAGTTCACACATATTTTTGTACTTGGTTATATTTCCTCTGTGTGAGGACAAGTTATTATAATTGTCCATTTGATGTATTGAACTGTTGTACTCTGATAGTAGTATGTATATTAACAATATAGTTCTTGTATTTAAAATCTGTTATTATATGTTATATTTTTCTTCCATTGCATTTGTGAGATTATGTGTTGTTCTGTTTCTTTTCTTTTACCCTTTTCTTCTTCACCCCTAATGAACTGGTATTTCCAGCACTCGACTTCTCGACATTTTATACAGTGAACGTATTGATATCGATTTGTAAGGGTTGAAAATCCCCGTCCGTTAAATCTCACGACTTGAAAATTCTGTGGATCTTCAATATGAAAGCCTCGCTTTGATTAGAGCCAAATCATGGCATGGTGTCCATTGAGTGACTATAGTTAGGTCGAGTGGACATATTGGAAGTGAAGCACTATTCAAGAGAGGATTCGTCTCCTCAGTTATATGCGATTAGTATCACAATCACCTCAAAGTCAAAGTCTTTGGCCAGAGCATTTCGATTAAAATTAATTGTGAGTGTGGATGAGGTTGGAATTTTGACCATTACCAAATTCCGTTAGTCTAAAGTGATATAGTTTTGACGAAGAGAATTGGTGTAAACAAATGTCATAACCGGGTAATGCTTATTAAACTAAAATTGGATTTTACCGAAAAGGAGTAAGCATTAAATTTGGCCATGATGTCACACCACCTGCTAAGTGACGTGTGAACGTTAACATTAGAATAGTTATATGTTAATAGCTGATCAAATTTACACCCAAGAGTTACACAACCGAAATGATGAATTCCCTTAAGACTGAACGGTTTAATTAGTTTATAATTATTATAAATTAATTAAATTGATTAATATTTACGAAATATTAATTATAAAATTTGAATATGATTTGACAAATAAATAATGTTATATATATTTATAATAGTTATATATATATATATATCGATCGCTATACAATATCAACAAGCGATTAAATTAGATTTAATTGCATAGTATTTTGATTTGGGCTTAGATGGGTTTAAGCCTATCATTGGGGCTGTAAAATTTGGGTTTTGAGGTGGTCTAGCGGTGGCTAAAAAATAGGGAATTGGGTTGGAGATAATGGGTTGGGATAAAGTGAGAATGGGTAAAAAGTTTTCCTCGTTTCTCTCTAATACAACCCTATATATATGTATATACATACATATGTATGTATGTATGTATGTATATATGTATGTATCTTAAAAATAATTACTAATCTTTTTGGATGCCATTACCTTCTACATTTCTAGTTAAAACATAGCTCTCAATCCACTCCAAAATTCTCAAATATATTTCAAATTAAAATAATACTATTCAATAGTTAGAGATCGGTGATTCCAAACTTGCAATCTGACGAATCAAGAACAGTAAAAGGAAGGAAAGTCATTACTTCAACGTGGATTCAAAGGTATCATTAAATTGGTAATTTTAATTCATATTACAATAATTAAATTATATTCTATGATCCTATAATTAGCAATTTCATAGCTTTTTAAACATAGTGCTATTATATGCTCAGTTAGATGAGATTTTGTAAGTAGATGTGGTTACCACAAATCAGTTTGGTTATGTGCATAATTTTATTATTATACTATTTGATTTATGTATAGACAAATGTTGTTTACTGTACAAAATCAATTTTTGTCATTAATAATTATTTTATATATATTTATTAATAAATTCATATATATATTAATGTATATCTCTCTCATAATAGCATATATAAGATATATTTATATATGATTTAAAAAAGGGATAGTTTGACTCACATCCCTGCTAAGTTTCAAAATAGAAAAAAACATCCTCCCTAAGTTAAATTTATATTTCCAGTCCCTCTTTTCAAATCTGCATGTGCATGAAGACCCAAATACCCTTTACGTTTTTAATATTTCAAACCTGTATAACTTTCTGTAGAAACATCGGGTCAACATACCGTTTTCACCAAAAAATCAAAAAAAATTATGTTCTTTAAAATAAGATCCATTGTTGATACCTAAAAACTATATTTGCAGTAAGGCTACAATTATTCTATATATTTGTAGAGAATTCTGCAATTTTTGAACATAATCGATTTTTCTTCAAATGTCTGTAAACTTTTATGCAATTATATGGAATAATTGCAGTCTTTTATGCAATTATTTCATATCAGTGCACATTTTTATGCAATTATTCCAAGTAATCACAGAATTTTCTACAATCATACCGTATAATTGCAGACGTTTCTGCTATTATTGCAGACAATGCTGCAATAATTGCAAACATTTCTACAATTAGTGCAGAGTTTTCTGCAATTATTGCATATAATTGCTGGATGTCTGCAACTATACCATATAATTGCATACATTTCAGCAATTTTGTGTAAAATTGCAGGCATTTCTACAATTATTGCATATCATTGATGAATATCTGCAACCATACCATATAATTGCAGACTTTTCTGCAATTATTGCGTATAATTGCAGAATTGTTTGCATTTATTGCATATAATTGCAGAATTGTCTGCAGTCATACTATATTTTGTTTTTGCATATGCACAATGCCACCCATTAGAAAGATAATAAAATTTGTGATTATTGGTGAAAACAGTTTGTTAATTCATCATTCTACAAAAAGTTATTGCGTTTTAAAGATTGATAATTAAATGAGGTGCAAAATTTAATTATGCATGTGAAAATAAGATGCACATATGAAGAATGCAATGAAATAAAGCGGTATCTCAGGAAAGAAATTTGGAGTATTCGAAAATAAGGATGTAATTTATATCTTTTTCATAAAGAGTACGTTTTGTGTATTAAGTTTGATTTTAGAGATGTGTCCCTTATTTTCATTTTAAAATTTTTAATACATTTATTTATACATAATATGAATTTACAAATTCGAAAAATTATTATCATACATATATTCATACTTTTAAATTAACATTTACTGAATATTTGATTTGTTTATTATATATAAATTATTATTACATTTAAAATTCAATTTTATATTTTAAAAAAATATTATATTATATCAGAAACATATAGAAAATTTTTATGAATTTTTCAATAAAGTTTCTTATTTTTAACAATTCATATTATTTCGAATTTTTTCACGATTTATTAAAAATAATAATTTAATTGAAAAATTATTCATAAATTTCCATAACTTTTCATTCATGATCCTAGAATTTCTAAAATTTTAAAATTTGAATTTAATGATATATATTAAACAATTACTGTCGAAATTAATGTATACATTTTTAAAAATAATATTTCAACTTTGAAAAATCTGTTGATTTTTCCTAAGCTCTATTTTATCATCCTAGATTTTTGAAAATTTTAAAATTTGAATTTTCATCAATATGTTATTTTATGTTAATTATTTATGGATGAAAACATTATTTTATTCATAATATTTACAAATTAAAATACTAAAGTTATTATGTTTGCAAAACTAAGTTAATTTAGAATTATAAACAACTTTTAATAATTGTTCTCTCTCTTTCTATATATATATATATATTTATCTATATATAAATTTTTATGTTCATATGTTATATATAATATATTTATATATACATATGTGTGTGCTTGAGCGCATATATATATTTTGTAACACACATACATGCACATATTTGGACAACATACATGATATACAAAATGAGCTAATATGTCCGATGTGATGTAAATCCCAACATCTACATATGGGCATATTATACCTTTCACGGATTATTATGTTACATATGCATTCACACATATATGTATATGATACATTTATGTATATACTAAATCAAATAAAATTAATTTCACATCTTAATATACTTGAATTTAAATAAAATAAATGATTTTATTTAAATGAAATTTAGAAATTTTCTAATTCAGTTAGACTTCATAGGCCCAATAAAAGATCTAATAGGGTAAATTTTTTGAAATTCTCCGATAACTTCAGCTGCGGGCTAGTCCTGTTCAAACAGAACCATCAAACGATGGAGTCTTCGAAATTTTGCAAGAATGTGCCTGCTCACGGGCACAGGCTTGGAGATGGGGGCAAAATATTATTCAATTTTTTTGTAAGTAAGAAGATACATTAATCAGGGTATCTCAGCCCGGTCCGGTCCGGTCCAGCCCGACTAGGTCTAAATCAGCTCGCAAGCTAGCCATGGCCGAAAGCAGGTCGACAAGTATTCTCGTGTGTGACGGCAGTTCGAATTCAGCCTAGGCCAAAATCGGGTCCACTACTCAATTGCACGTCAAGCCTTCTACTGGCGAAGCCTATCAACACAACAACCTCAGCGACTAGCTCACATGTCAATGCAAGATGCAAGCCCGACTCAACCCATTTTCCATTGGCCGGCCACTCTCTCTCCGTCCCACTCGTAACACGATAACCGGCCAGCCTGCTTGCTCAAACATTTCTCTCTCTCTCTCTCAGCTATCTTCCAGTTAGTATAGTTTGAGAATGTCTCAAGGGTGGTTCATCATCGATCCACTACCTGCACTCCATCCCGTCTCACCCGACTCAGCATTATGCCATTTGCTCTTATCGGTTCCCCATTCTCCTTATGACCTCGACAGACTAGCTCAGGCCGTTCTATCACCTAGACATGCGGGAGCAAAATGGTAAGAGGTACTACCGGATGTACTTATTTCTGACAGGAAGCGTGCCATATTACCTACAAGCGCATTTAATACGAAGCATGGTAGAGCATTCTCCTGGTACGGTCATGTTAGCTTTCATCTCAACCACACATTCCTTTGTTTCTACAGCCGTCTCTCATCAAGTCCATTCAAATAGATCAGTGGTCAGACGCGCTATACACCTATTTTTTGGCACGATTTTAGCCATTCAAGCATCAGTTCAACTATTGTAACAGTTGAAACTGGACCAGGCCGCATGTAACGACCCTCTTTTCTGTACAATTTAAACTGACCATAACTGTGAAGCCCCACCTCTATACCCACGCTAGCCAAGGACACTACAGGGTAATGCCGTCAACTAACACGGAGAATAAGGCTGGTTGGGAGCGACCATCTATAGCCTTGCTCTAACTATCTATTGAATACATCGACAATAAACATACCAAGCAGGTCGACATACCCAATGAATACTTAAAACAAAACCATAGGTGGTTGAAGGATCTATCAGAACAGAATATAACAACTCAAATGTAATATACATCACAGAACAATAGATCATTATATACACATATACAGATACATAACAGAGTTTACAAAATAATACATGTCAAACGGTATAGTAGACCACAATATACAGACGAGTCAAAAGAATACATATATCAGAGTTACAACAAAATAGGACTACACAAAAGCTTTAACAAAAAGGAAAAAGTTGAATAGTCCATGTAACGACCCGTTAAATTTATGATATTTAATAAATTGAATTAATATAATTTCAAATTCGTTGAGGAATAAATGTAGAGATTGGGTATAGTAGTTGAAATTTAGTGTAAAAAATATAAATTTATGACGATAAATGTGGATAATGCAAATTGTCACAATTTGATTTAAAGTTAATTTTAGGAAACAAACAAATGTTGAATCTGTGAATGTAGTACAAATATTAACTTGAATGGTGTTCATTAATACAAAGATGTAATTAGTGTAGATAGTAATAATTTATGCCTGTAGTGAAAAAGAAATCTAATAGAGACATAAACTCTAATTTTATAAAGGAGTATAGATCTGAACAAATTTATGAAGATTGATAAGGACAGTGTTTGTAATCAAGTTTGGTTATTAATATTTGAAAGATAGAGATGTGTAAATACGTTAATGAATTTATAATGGGAAGGAATGGTAGAATGAAATGAATATATATAATAATAAGCAATTGATTCAATTAAGGGAGTTAAATTTTAATAAATGGTCATTTAATAAATTCAACGTTCTGTGAGAAATCATAATAATTGTGTAAAATCAGCACAAGTTGGAAATGCATAAACCTTAATAAACTTTCTAACTTAACAAATTAGTGCAAATGTGGGAACTAGTTATAAGCGTGTAATTATGGGTATGATAACAATTTGTGTAAAATACCTATATACTGGAAACACGTTTGTAAAGGATAATTAATTGAATTTGGTGAATTAGGAATGAATTCAAAGGTTACATTAAATTAAATATGGGTAAAAAGAGGTTAGACTAAGAAAGTGATATTAATTGATTTTTAAGGCTTAATTTATACGTTAATAGACAAGACTCCGCATTCAAACCTTTATACAAAGCTAAGCGTAAATAGAAGCACCAATGTAAAATAATGTAAATAGATGGGTATCAACATTTATTTATGTGGTTAATGGGATTTAATTACTATAGTATGAAAATCGCAATTTAAGGAAATTGAAATAGTAAATTTGTACGTTAGTTGATTAGCTGGAATGTGAGGATATTTAATGAAACAGTGAAATCAAATGGAAATAAGGTTTCAATCATACATTGGGAGTTATATTCACCATAAAGGGTTAATTGAAAACCAAAGGAGTTAATAAAGGAATCAAGCTTTATTTATTTGGATATAAGACATGGTAATTTGGATCATTGCAATAGATATTAATTTAAGGTTACCTTAAATAAATTAAGGTAATAAATGGAGAATAGTGTAAATATCTTTATAATACGATGGTTTGTGAGTAAAGGGAATGGAAATAAATTGAAATATAGCTAATTTAATTATTTTGGTTGTTAATGGGTATAGTTAAATAAGGAGAAGTTATAGGAAATAAAACGCGCACTAATGAGATGTAATATAATTCCAAAGTTATTTATACCCACAAATAGGTTAATTACTGTATAGAAAGAGTCTAAATCAATAAAGGAATTTATTAAGATTACATTTATAATTTTATAACCTTTATGCTGATTTAAGTTCAATTAATGTATTTGATTAAATAGTGTAGTAGCTAAATTTGTGAAATCTAAATCTATGGAACAAAGGGTGTAAGATCTTTACTGATGGAAATTAACGTTACAGGTAGTGTAAATTCCTATTTTAATAAGACTATGGGTTATAGTAAAGATTTTAAATCAAGATTTAGCTACGTGAATAAAAAGAATGAAGGTAATTGAGTTATTGCAATTAAGAAAATTTAAACGTTTATTAATACGTTAAGTAAAACTTAAGTTGGGATTTAAAATATTTGTGTATATAAATTTCATGCATTTGGCTATAATGGATTTAATAATAAAAATGAAACGGTGAAATCAAATGGATATAAAGATTTCAATTATACCTTGAAATTCATATTCACCATAAAACGTTAATTGGAACCAAAGTAGTTAATATAGGAATCAAGCCTTATTTATCAATTTGGATTTATTGCAATAGTTAATTCCATAAAATAAAGTTAAAGCTAATTCAAATTTAGTTGGACCATTGTTGATATAACTTTAGAAAGCAAGATTTTATTTATAATTTGAATATTAAATCCAACAAAGGGTATTTACTACAAATAAAATAGAATTAAATGTAAAATATTACGTTATTGAATTTAAAATGGAATTTGTAAACAATTGAGTGAATTTAATAAATTTATCAAACTTATAATGTTGAATTCATTAAGATTGGAATTAATAATAGTTAAGAAAAATGAGGGGATAATAATTTGAAATCATAGCAATAGATATTAATGTAAGGTTACCTTAAATAAGTTAAGGCAAATCAATGGAAGATACCTTTATAATACGATGATTGTGTGTAAAGGAAATGGGAATAAAAGTTTATTAATAATTTGGAATTTAATGTATGGTAAAAAGTTTATTTGCAATAAAATGAGTTGGAATGGAAATCAAATCTATTTATCTAATTGGATTCAAGTTGAGAGTATAAGAGTATAAGACTTAATAATTGAGTTTTGAGAATAAAGATTTTATGTCCAAATAATAAGAAAGTGCAGATATTAACACTGCAAATTGATATATTTATAGATTTTAATTCACATCCAAGCTTGCTAAATCATTTGGAATTGATTGGATTATATAAGTAATGAAATTTGACCAATATTAGGGGTTGATAATAAGGTGTGAATGGAAATTTGATTTGTTATATTAAATGAATGGGATTCAAATTTATTGGAAAAGGTAAATGGATATTTGGTAATAAATATAAACGGACTTCAATAGTGAATTTAGTTAATTTGAATACATAATAAATAATGATTTAATGGAAACATATACTCTGTATATATCTATAAGATTTGAGCGGAAATAATATATACTTACAAATGTGGAATTTAGAGTCTTACAACAATTATTAGGAGTAATATAATTAGTACATTCAATCAATTTGAAAACATTGCAATAGATGTAAATTAAGGGTTGTGTTAAATAAAGTAATAAATGGGAAATAACGTAAATGTCTGCATAGTATGGTGATTTGTAATTATTACGTTAATTTAAATTATCGTTCAGCGCGTTTGTTTATCAGATCCATCTACTCTAATTCTAACCTATCTATATAAACCCAAATATTAAACCCTAGCCTCCATTCTATGCTCATTTGCTGTACGTTCATTTCTTCAATTCTTTCTCTTCCTCAATGGATGCAAATTTCAGATCTAATTTCAAACCAAATCAAAAGCTAAAAATTTAAAGTCTTCGGAAAAATTCACAAAAAAATTATGTGTTATAGATTTCATCGATACGAATCTGCATCTGCTGTTCGCTTTCCAAGATGGTGACCGGATTTACCAGAAATCACGGTCAAACCTTGAATTTCGAAACCCTAAAGGTTGAATTGGGGCTTTTTGATTTCTTCATCTTTTTGCGAAATTGGAACATGGGTTTGGTGAGATTAGTCACTAGGGGTGCACAGGAAACGCTGACATGGCAAGGGGTAATAGGTAGGTTTATTTTGTTTGAATTTAATTTAATTTTGATTTTTCGAATACGTTAATACATTTAACTTCCACATACCAACTCCGTTTCACACGAAATTTCTTTTGATCGTAATTAAATTTCAGATCTGTTGGCTCTAGTTTGGACAGATTTGGAGACCGTCGAATTTTGGGTTTAAATTGGATTTAAATTCGATTTAAATTCAAAAGGTGAGTGTTTTAACCCACTCACAATTACTAGAAGCTTTTATGTTTGTTAAATAAATTTTAGAAATGAATAGAAATTTATTTATGAGTATTTGGCATGTTTATTTCATTCATATCTGTTGAATTGCATTTTATTAAATTTAACTGTTAATTTAATTGATTTATTGCGTATTAATTGACTGTTGGAAATTTTTGTTGCATATGAATTGCTAGTTAACAGTTGTATAAATTATTACTGAATAAACTGTTAGATTAATAGTTGATAAATTTAATTTGAATAAACTGCCAGTTATCACCTGTTATATATGATCATATATATAATTGTTATTGATTGATATTGATCGATGTTGTGATTGGATGATGGATGTGTTGTTGAATGAATGTTTTATTTGGATATCATTAAACTGCAAGTTAGTATGCATTTACATTTCATTCGGGATTGCGGTTTGAAATGATATACAACCGCAGTTTTATTTTTTTAAATTGCGGATTGAAATGATAAATATTTGTATCACTTGATCATAGGATAGAAAACTATATACAGGCACCGCGGTCTATATATAACTATTTTTAATGTGATTTCTATGGTTTGGATGGAATACGGTTTATAAAAATCTTAAATTTTATACTGAATAAATGTTTTCTTCCATATTTATATACATATGAAGTTGAAAAATTTGAAATAAAAAGGTGTATAAATCTCTTTATTAAAATGGAAGAAAATTTAGAAAATGGAGTTTGATAATTTATATCCTATGTTTAAATGTTAAGTTGGAAATTTTAAGATATGATATTTATAATTGGATTTTCCCAAAATAAATTAAAATGAATATTCTAGTATAACTTGAATTGGAAAATATATATAATTTATTACTAGAAATTGAAGCCTTATAAATTATGGATTCTATGTGAATATTCAAGGCTAATTAATAGAACATTTGATTTGAAAGAATAAAATCCAACTTTAGTTGAAATATTTATACTCAAAATGGATATACGTATATATATGAATTTATTGAAATGGTTTTGGAACTTGAAGCGATATTAAATTTTGGTTTTAACTTTAAATAAAGAAATGTATTGTAAAGCCACGAGAAATATTTCTTTTCAAAGTAACATTTAAGTTAAACCACTTATTTTATATACTGTTGAATATCCAAACCATTTAGTTTTGAAAGTAATGGTTTTAAAAACTATGGATTTCAAAGTATTATGTTGAAAGTTAATATTCAAATATTTGGTTACAAGGAATTATAAATTTTAAAAGTGGCATAATTTTTGGAAAAGATTTATATTTGGGAAATGATATCATTGATTTGGGTTTTATAAAATAATATCAAAATGAATCTTTTTGGGTTTTAAAGAAGAAATGATATCGTAATATTATGGTTTTGAAATGGATTATATTCTGGTTTTAAAGTATAAACTATTTTTAAATGACTGCGGTGTTATACTAACGATGGGTTGGCAAAGAGACCGGGATCGGATATGGACATACTCTCTGTCGATACCGAAAACCACTTTGACTAACTGTGTACGCGGTGGAGATTCCAGAATGAAGTAGGTTGGGGCGACGTTTCCTGTAAGGTAAATACGTGGACCCGACTCCCGTGAGTTGGCATAAGGTGGCTAAAACAGGAGCGATTGACGGGTTAATGAGGTCATTCCTCTGATCGGACACTCCTCTTCGATATTATACTTCGACTTTGGATTGATTCAGTGGCCACTTCTATTTTTGATTTTGGGGGAGTTTGTTCGAGGTGGGCGGTAGCTGCGGCTACGCGTTACCATCGACCCGGAAGCGTAATTGGTATATCTACCCTGGCATTGCCTAGTTGTGCCGTGTCACCTACCCTATCGCGCCTTATACGATTTTGGTTTTGTACCATACCTATGGAGTGCCCTCTGATGACGCCCAGTACGGGGGAGATTACGGTACTGTATAGACTATGGGAATATATTCTGTGTTAAGGTGGAAAATGTAAAGCCTTAACGCTATTTAAAAGTAAGTTTATTTTACAATTAGACACTATTATAATAGCGCAATATACTACATAGTAAATAGTTTAACGGATCCTTAGGAGATGTAAATCCTGAGCATCTCTTAAGTTACAGTACTCATATTTATTTCTGTAAAATTTAACTTACATAAGATCTTTTAGTTCTGACTCGAGTGTTTTTGTCTTTTCAAATTCGCTCGGGTCAGTCCGAGCGTTTCAGGATTTGAAGATTTAGCTTTGGAGGACGAAGACGAAGATTTGTATTATTATTATTTATACTAGTGCACTACACCATTTAATTCCGCTGCATTGTTGTATTGGTATGTGTAACTCTGATATTTATTGCACAAGAAAAATAAATTATTTTGTAAAACAGTTTCATGAACTGTATATTTTCTTATTATATTTTATCCTTCCGCTGTGAGATTCTATTTGTTTATTTCTTCTCTGTTTTTTTTCTTATTTACCCCATAACAAATCCGCCCTTCCGTATGGTTTGAATCGGCATGTGTGTCGGTTTAAAGTGTGCGAGAAGGCCGGATGTTACAGTCCATGCGGAAGCAAAATAGGCTAAGTCCAAAAGCACCTAACCTGAAACATCTCGGTCTGACCCGAGTATAAAATACACGGGTCAGTTTAGCTAAACAAATCAGTTAGATAAACTGAACAACTATAAACCTGCAAGGTTACAAGGCATAACAAATATCTCTAAAGGAGATAACACAATCATCTAACAAAAGATGAATCATATGATAACAAGCCTCATATCATCGGCAACATATAGAAACAAAGGATAAGAATATCCCAAAGCAAGAAAAAAGGCAATAACAAATACCAATAAGGTATACAAGTTCCATAAGGTAAACGCTACTCATCATGCGGCTCAAAAAGACCAACACAGAAGGGCGATACCTAGGGAATATACATATGAATGAAACATCAGAAAATTGCTCGAGCTCAGTACTGTACAAACAAGGATCCATGAGCCCGAAGACTCTAAACCCAAGATCACCCATGCGGCTCATAACGACCAACATCGGAAGCGATACTAAAGGGCAACCCAATATCACCCATGCGGCTCATAACGACCAACATCGAAAGCGATACTAAAGGGCAACAAACCCGAAGGCACAAACCCGAAGGCAACATACCCGAAGGCAACATACCCGAAGGCAACATACCCGAAGGCAACAAACCGTAGTGGTGAAGGTCGGAGACCCAGTACTGGACACAACTAACTGGCGGAATGTGTCATAACTCTCAAAAAGGAATCCGAAAAGTGGTAACGCGAGTCCCATAACCACTCGTTCGCACTAAACGGTTTACTATCCGTTAGTTAATTTCACACTCAAAGCAGTACAAAGTTCACCTCATATCATCGGTAAACCAAACCCGAAGGTTAAAACGATCAATTGAATAGGTCGGGAATTAATCGGAAGGATAAACGCACAGATTCATGGTCCGTGTTTTGCCCAACCATTTAATCACCCTTCCACTTCGCTCGAAGTGCGAAATTGTGCGTGTGTTTTAAATAGAATTTGTTAATCGGAAAAAGAAACTTTTAATATGATTTAGAGAGATTATTTATGAAAACCCGTGAATGAAGTCAAAAATAAGTTATCAAAGCCAAAGATGCAATGACAACCACCATAAACCAACTTGAATCGATAAAATTTGGAAAACCAATCAAAATGAGCATAAATAGGAAAAACAGCAAAATAGGAGCAGGTCGGTAGACCGGACTACAGGGCTCGGTCGGCGCTGGCCAGATGCAGAAAATAAAAAAAAGCTCGGAGTAGCAGGTCGGTCGACCGGCTACAGGGCTCGGCCGGCCGAGCTGCAAATTTCTGTAGTTCCTGCTTTTTTTCATCGAAGTGCAAACACTTCCAAAACGCGACCGGTCGAGCAATGGGCCTGAGGAGCCTTAGCCAATAGATACCCCAGCTCCATTAGCTCTCCGATTCGCCACCAAAACATGCTCAAACATCAAAGTTAGGATCTTTAAAGAATTGAACCCAAACACTAAAAATTTGGATATTAACCAATTCAATCCAAACCAAAAGCAAGTGCATAAGAACAGGTGCTAGGAATTCATACCCAACATCAATGAAATCAAGAGAGGTAGAAGATGTGAGATAAAAATCTCACCTTTAACCAAAAACAAAGAAGAAGAAGCTCAATTTGCAAGGAGAAGACCAACAAATCTCCACTTCTACTCAACTAGCTTCAATCTAAGAATAAAATAAGTATTTTCCTAAGTTTAGGTTTAGGAATTTATGAGATTGAAGAGAGAAGGAGATAGAGAAGATGAAGAGGAAGCTTACCAATGTCTTCTCTTTGATATTGGAGAAAGAATCAAGTTTGCAAAGAAGAAACTAGGGCTTGCAATTTCTATTTCCCTTTCTCTTCCACCATTTTCAGTTTTGCATAAGTTAAAGAAATGAAATGAGGGTGAATGGAGAGGAGAGGGCTGAGTTAGGTTAATAAACTAACAAATGGCTGAACCCAAACCCAAAACCCAACTAGAAAAAGAGTCAAAATTCAACTTACTCCAAACATATCAAAGCTTATACTCAAAAAGATCGCAAACGACGTTTTGAACTCAATGGAAGTGGTTTCGAGTCCCAATTCGACCGTTTGTAGAAAGTAACATTTCGGACCAAAAATCCGACTAACGACGCTATATTTAAATAAAATATTTAAATATAAAATCGTTAAATATGCGGGTTGTTACAGATCTCCCCTCCTTGCAAAATTGCGTCCCCGCAATTCCTAGAGACGATATTTGTAACAACTACATACATACAACATTCAAAAGAAAAGAAAATAAGCTTGAGACGAAAAGATAGACTCACCGTTGCCAGGCAAAGATAGAAAACCCGGATAAAATTGCTCGATATACTCTCTGGTTTTCCAAGTACAGTCATTGGGACTAGCGGACCATTGAACTTTAACGAGCGGCACGTCCTTGTTCCGAAGGTGTCGCACCTCCATGTCAAATACGCGAATAGGTTGCTGTACAATAGATAAGTCTGGTGAGACCTCAAGCTCTTGCAAATCAGGAGAAATTATAACAAAATCCGAATCCCGAAGACACTTCCGAAGTCGAGAGACGTGAAACACGTCATGAATGCCAAATAAATGAGCTGGAAGTGAAACTCTATAAGCCACAGGGCCAATACGTTCAGTAATAGAAAATAGTCCTATAAAGCGAGGAGCCAATTTCCCAGTCATATTGAAACGCATAACCTCTTTCAAAGGAGAAACACGAATAAAAACAAGGTCACCAATCGAGAACTCAAGAGGCTTCCTACGGCTATCCGCGTAGGATTTCTGGCGGCTCTGTGCCTCTTTCATTCTCAATCGAATAAGATCAATCTTCTCGGAAGAATTACGAACAAAATCTGGACCAAGAATAAGCTTCTCCCCAGATTCCAACCAACATGAAGGAGATCGACACGGCCTTCCGTATAAAGCTTCAAAAGGAGCCATACCGATACTAGACTGAAAACTATTATTGTAGGAGAACTCTACAAGAGGTAGGTGATCTTCCCAACTACCACCGAAATCAAAAATACAAATACAGAGAAGATCTTCCAAGATACGATTCACCCGTTCAGTCTGTCCGTCAGACTGCGGATGATAAGCTGTGCTAAAATTAAGCTTTGTTCCCAAAGCTTGCTGAAGACTCTTCCAAAAATGACTCGTGAATAAAGAATCACGATCACTCACAATAGAACTAGGAACACCGTGAAGTCTCACGATTTCCTTGACATATAACTTAGCCAAATGAGAAGCAGTCCTATTAGACTTAATAGGTACAAAATGAGCAGACTTGGTGAGGCGATCAACAATAACCCAAATACTAGAATTGCCCGATCTCGAACGAGGTAGGCCGTTAATGAAATCCATAGAAATCTGATCCCATTTCCACAATGGAATCTCTAGAGGCTGAAGAAGACCCGAAGGACGCTGATGCTCGGCCTTAAAACGCTGACATGTTATGCAATTACTCACATAACTCGCCACATCACGCTTCATGCCTTCCCAATAATA
This sequence comes from Allium cepa, assembly GCA_030765085.1. Lineage (NCBI taxonomy): Eukaryota > Viridiplantae > Streptophyta > Magnoliopsida > Asparagales > Amaryllidaceae > Allium > Allium cepa. The sequence continues at coordinate 306,727,670 of CM060944.1, read as the reverse complement.
AAGACGATGCATATCCGCATACATCTTACTACTACCAGGATGAATGGTATACTTAGAACGATGACAGTCATCAAGAATGTCATGCCTAAGCGCAAAATCAGAAGGTACAAAAAGACGGTTCTTCTTGCGAAGACACCCATGAGAATCAATGCTGAAATACCGCAACGCCTCATCACAGGATCCAGACTCACAAAGATGAATAAGATGCAACAAATCAGGATCACGCCGTTGAGCATCGACAATACGATCCAATAAAATAGGTCGAGCTCCCAAACTAAATAATAGAATAGGAGAATCAGAAGATGAACCTCGATCACGAATTTCACAAAAAGATAGAGTCCCAAGAATATCCCATTCGGCAAGCATCATAGAAATAACAGTCGAATGTTTGCGACTAATCGCATCAGCAACACGATTACCCTTTCCAGGGTATACTGGATATCAAAGTCATAGGAAGCAAGAAAATTGAGCCAACGCTGTTGTCTCATATTGAGTTCCTTCTGAGTGAACAAATACTTCAAGGATTTATTATCGGTATAGAGAATGAAGCGCTCGCCCAATGAATAGTGTCGCCAAATCTTCAAAGCGAAGACAATGGCGGCTAACTCAAGATCATGAGTGGCATAGCGAACTTCATTCGGACACAGTTGCCTAGAAGCATAAGCAACTACCCGATCCTTCTGCATAAGAACAACACCGAGACCACTACCACAAGCATCGGTGTAGACAATAAGATCATGATTCCCCTCGGGAACCACAAGAATAGGAGCATTAGTGAGAAGTTCCTTTAAGGTCTGAAAGGAAGCTTCACACTTGTCGGACCAAATAAAACGATTGCCTTTCCGAGTAAGGTAGGTGAGAGGAAGCACCACACGGGAAAAATCCTTAATGAACCGACGGTAATAACCCGCCAATCCAAGGAAACTACAAATCTCATGCACATTCTCAGGCCTCTTCCAATTCTGGATGGCTTCGATCTTTGAGGGATCGACAGAAATGCCATCGGAAGATACAGCATGGCCTAAGAACTTAACGTTATTCTCCCAAAAATGGCACTTGGAGAATTTGGCTCTAAGCTGATGATGACAGAGAGTACTCAAGACAATTCTCAAGTGATTAGCATGCTCAGCATCAGACTTAGAATAAACAAGGATATCATCAATGAAAACAAGGACGAACTTATCGAGATATTCCTGGAATACCCGATTCATGAGATCGACGAAGAAAGCAGGAGCATTCGTCAAACCGAACAGCATAACGAGCCACTCAAAAGAACCATACTGAGTGCGGAAAGCGGTAAGAGGTATGCTATCCTCCGCGACTCGTAACTGATGAAAACCTGTGGCAAGGTCAAGCTGAGAAAAGACCTTAGCACCACTCAATAGATCGAACATATCATCGATCCTAGGCAATGGATACCTATTCCTGATGGTCAACTCGTTAAGCTTGCGATAGTCAATGCAAAGTCTAAGAGTTCCATCAGACTTCTTCACGAAGACGACCGCGGATTCCTACAGAGAAAAACTGGACTGAATCAACTGCGTGGACTCAAGCTCTAAAAGCTGCTTCTTGAGTTCCTCATTTTCCTTTGTAGACATCCTCGTGGGAGGACGACTAACTGGCTGCGCGCCTGGAATGAGATCAATGCGGAACTCAATTGCTTGCTTTGGTGGCAAACCCGAAACAGGCTCAAAAACATCAAAAAAGTCACAAGTAATAGGAATACGAGATATATCATCACCATCTAGCGAATCAAGAGAATATTAATCCATTTCGGAATTATCCACATCCCGAAGAATAAGAGATAGCTGAGTAGGCGAATCCGGATGTCGAAGATACAAAATTCTCTCCGAACAAATAATTCTGGCATCATATCTCACTAGCTAGTCCATACCCAAAATCATATCAAATCCCAGACAAGAAATAACGTGCAGATTCGCACGAAAAGAAAAGCCACATAAAACAATCTCAATATCATCACAAAGCATACTAAGGGTCGCGGATCCCCCAAAAGGATTCGCAATCCTCAAAGAAGTAACCAAACAAGAAACATCCATGGATAAATCATCAACGAGCTTCTTCGATACGAAGGAATGTGAAGCTCCCGTATCAAAAAGAACTCGAATACTATGATCATGAAATAAAATAGACCCTTCCAAAATAGATGGAGATATACCTTTGGGTTGAGAGGGACCTTCAGAAGCCTTGGCAGCATAAAGCTTGCTAGACTTGGCACCAGCCGAAACAGTAGGGCAAGCTGAAACATGATGACCTTCCTTCTTGCAATAGCGACAGAAGAGAGGCTTAGGACAAGCTCGAATAATATGGTCAGGAGAACCACAATTGAAACACTTCCGAATGAAAGGTGTTCCAACAGACTGAGGCTGAGAACTAGAACCACCAGTCTTCTTCTTCTTAGAAGGAAAAGACCTGGACTTCTGAAATGGAATCGGCCTCTTGTTGGGGTTCTTGGAAACCTCAACATCAACATCACTATCACACTCCTTCTCGACGGTCTCGAGATGAAGCGCAGAATCAACCAACTCCTCAAAAGAAAGCTTAAGTTGGAGCAACAAAGACTTCTTAAGATATTTCTTAAGACCAGAGACAAACTTCAAATTCTTCTCGTAAGAAGTGCTAATGAATTCAAGACCATACTTAGATAAAGCCTCGAATGATGCAACATACTCAGAAAAAGAAGATTTCCCTTGCTTCAACTCAAGGAAGCGACGGGTCAATAAAACTTTTTCAGATTCAGGAACGAACTTGAATTCAAATCGCTCCCGAAACTGAGTCCAAGAAAGAGTAGACTCATCAATCTCGGCTACAAGAAGATCATACCAATCAAGAGCACGTTCTTGTAACAAGCTAGAAGTTACAAGAACTCTATCATCGTCAGAAAGATCCATACGAGAGAAGATACGCTCGCACGTGCGAAACCAAGCTTGGACTTCAAGAACAGACTCGGAGCCCTTAAACGGCTTTCCTCCAAGATGAGCAAAATCACTGCACTGGCATGCAAAGGCAGACTTGCAAGGTGGAGAAACTCGAGGAGGAACTGGAGGCTGAGTGCTCCTAAACAATTCCCAAAACTGATCAGCAGACATATAAACGCCATCCGGATGTGAACCACTGGATCGTCCAGCATCCGAACGTCATCCCCTGCCTCTTCCAGCCATACGCTGAAAGTTAGATAAGAACAAGATTATTCACAAGGTAGATAATTCATTACGGAATACTACGGAATAATATGCATTCCTAGACGTATTCCCCAAATTCTATCTAACCTTTGATGGAAAAAGGGATAGAGAGACATGATGATTCAAAGATTTGTATCACTTGTACACTTTGATGTACCGTAATATGTGCATCTATTCTGTGTTTATCATATTTTGTTCTGAACTCAGCTCTGATACCACACTGTGACGCCCCACCTCTATACCCACGCTAGCCAAGGACACTACAGGGTAATGCCGTCAACTAACACGGAGAATAAGGCTGGTTGGGAGCGGCCATCTATAACCTTGCTCTAACTATCTATTGAATACATCGACAATAAACATACCAAGCAGGTCGACATACCCAATGAATACTTAAAACAAAACCATAGGTGGTTGAAGGATCTATCAGAACAGAATATAACAACTCAAATGTAATATACATCACAGAACAGTAGATCATTATATACACATATACAGATACATAACAGAGTTTACAAAATAATACATGTCAAGCGGTATAGCAAACCACAATATATAGACGAGTCAAAAGAATACATATATCAGAGTTACAACAAAATAGGAATACACAAAAGCTTTAACAAAAAGGAAAAAGCTGAATAGTCCATGCGGAAGCAAAATAGGCTAAGTCCAAAAGCACCTAACTTGAAACATCTCGGTCTGACCCGAGTATAAAATACACGGGTCAGTCTAGCTAAATAAATCAGTTAGATAAAATTAACAACAATAAACCTGCAAGGCTACAAGGCATAACAAATATCTCTAAAGGAGATAACACAATCATCAAACAAAAGATGAATCATATGATAACAAGCCTCATATCATCGGCAACATATAGAAACAAAGGATAAGAATATCCCAAAGCAAGCCAAAAGGCAATAACAAATACCAATAAGGTATACAAGTTCCACAAGGTAAACGCTACTCATCATGCGGCTCAAAAAGACCAACACCGAAGGGCGATACCTAGGGAATATACATATGAATGAAACATCAGAAAATTGCTTGATCTCAGTACTGTACAAACAAGGATCCATGAGCCCGAAGAGTCCAAACCCAAATCACCCATGCGGCTCATAACGACCAACATCGGAAGCGATACTAAAGCCCAATATCACCCATGCGGCTCATAACGATCAACATCGGAAGCGATACTAAAGGGCAACAAACCTGAAGGCACAAACCCGAAGGCAACATACCCGAAGGCAACATCCCGAAGGCAACAAACCGTAGTGGTGAAGGTCGGAGACCCAGTACTGGACACCACTAACTGGCGGAATGTGTCATAACTCTCAAAAAGGAATCCGAAAAGTGGTAACGCAAGTCCCATAACCACTCGTTCGCACTGAACGGTTTACTATCCGTTAGTTAATTTCACACTCAAAGCAGTACAAATTTCACCTCATATCATCGGTAAACCAAACCCGAAGGTTAAAACGATCAATTGAATAGGTCGGGAATTAATCGGAAGGATAAACGCACAGATTCATGATCCGTGTTTTGCCCAACCATTTAATCACCCTTCCACTTCGCTCGAAGTGTGAAATTGTGCGTGTGTTTTAAATAGAATTTATAAATCGGATAAGGAAACTTTTAATACGATTTAGAGGGATTATTTATGAAAACCTGTGAATGAAGTCAAAAATAAGTTATCAAAGCCAAAGATGCAATGACAACCACCAAAAACCAACTTGAATCGATAAAATTTTGAAAACCAATCAAAATGAGCATAAATAGGCAAAACAGCAAAATAGGAGCAAGTCGGTCGACCGGACTACAGGGCTCGGTCGGCTAGCCAGATGAAGAAAATAAAAAAAAGCTCGAAGTAGTAGGTCGGTCGACCGACTACAGGGCTCGGTCGGCCGACCAGCAAATTTCTGCAGTTCCTGCTTTTTTTCATCGAAGTGCAAACACTTCCAAAACGCGACCGGTCGAGCAATGGGCCTGAGGAGCCTTAGCCAATAGATACCCCAGCTCCATTAGCTCTTCGATTCGCCACCAAAACATGCTCAAACATCAAAGTTAGGATCTTTAAAGAATTGAACCCAAACACTAAAAATTTGGATATTAACCAATTCAATCCAAACCAAAAGCAAGTGCATAAGAACAAGTGCTAGGAATTCATACCCAACATCAATGAAATCAAGAGAAGTAGAAGATGTGAGATAATAATCTCACCTTTAACCATAAACAAAGAAGAAGAAGCTCAATTTGCAAGGAGAAGACCAACAAATCGCCACTTCTACTCAACTAGCTTCAATCTAAGAATAAAACAAGTATTTTCCTAAGTTTAGGTTTAGGAATTTCGGAGATTGAAGAGAGAAGGAGATAGAGAAGATGAAGAGGAAGCTTACCAATGTCTTCTCTTTGATATTGGAGCAAGAATCAAGTTTGCAAAGAAGAAACTAGGGCTTGCAATTTCTATCTCACTAGCCAGTCCATACCCAAAATCATATCAAATCCCAGACAAGAAATAACGTGTAGATTCGCACGAAAAGAAAAGCCACATAAAACAATCTCAATATCATCACAAAGCATACTAAGGGTCGCAGATCCCCCAACAGGATTCGCAATCCTCAAAGAAGTAACCAAACAAGAAACATCCAAGGATAAATCATCAACGAGCTTCTTCGATACGAAGGAATGTGAAGCTCCCGTATCGAAAAGAACTCGAATACTATGATCATGAAATAAAATAGACCCTTCCAAAATTGATGGAGATATACCTTTGGGCTGAGAGGGACCTTCAAAAGCCTTGGAAGCATAAAGCTTGCTAGACTTGGCACCAGCCGGAACAGTAGGGCAAGCTGAAACATGATGACCTTCCTTCTTGCAATAGCGACAGAAGAGAGGCTTAGGACAAGCTCGAATAATATGGTCAGGAGAACGACAATTGAAACACTTCCGAATGAAAGGTGTTCCAACAGACTGAGGCTGAGAACTAGAACCATCAGTCTTCTTCTTCTTAGAAGGAAAAGACTTGGACTTCTGAAATGGAATCAGCCTCTTGTTGGGGTTCTTGGAAACCTCAACATCAACATCACTATCACACTCCTTCTCGACGATCTCGTGATGAAACGTAGAATCAACCAACTCCTCAAAAGAAAGCTTAAGCTGGAGCAACAAAGACTTCTTAAGATATTTCTTAAGACCAGAGACAAACTTCAAATTCTTCTTATAAGAAGTGCTAATGAATTCAAGACCATACTTAGATAAAGCCTCGAATGATGCAACATACTCAGAAACAGAAGATTTCCCTTGCTTCAACTCAAGGAAGCGACGGGTCAATAATTTTTTTTTCAGATTCAGGAACGAACTTGAGTTCAAATCGCTCCCAAAACTGAGTCCAAGAAAGAGTAGACTCATCAATCTCGGCTACAAGAAGCTCATACCAATCAAGAGCACGTTCTTGTAATAAGCTAGAAGTTACAAGAACTCTATCATCGTCAGAAAGATCCATACGAGAGAAGATACGCTCGCACGTGCGAAACCAAGCTTGGACTTCAAGAACAGACTCGGAGCCCTTAAACGGCTTTCCTCCAAGATGAGAAAAATCACTGCACTGGCGTGCAAAGGCAGACTTGCGAGGTGAAGAAAGTCGAGGAGGAACTGGAGGCTGAGTGTTCCTAAACAATTCCAAAAACTGATCGGCAGACATATAAACGCCATCCGTATGTGAACCACTGGATCGTCCAGCATCCGAACGTCGTCCCCTGCCTCTTCCAGCCATATGCTGAAAGTTAGATAAGAACAAGGTTATTCACATGGTAGATAATTCATTACGGAATACTACGGAATAATATGCATTCCTAGATGTATTCCCCAAATTCTATCTAACCTTTGATGGTAAAAGGGATAGAGAGACACGATGATTCAAAGATTTGTATCACTTGTGTACACTTTGATGTACCGTAATATATGCATCTATTTTGTGTTTATCATATTTTGTTCTGATCTCAGCTCTGATACCACGCTGTGACGCCCCACCTCTATACCCACGTTAGCTAAGGACACTACAGGGTAATGCCGTCAACTAACACGGAGAATAAGGCTGGTCGGGAGCGACCATCTATAGCCTTGCTCTAACTATCTATTGAATACATCGACAATAAACATACCAAGCAGGTCGACATACCCAATGAATACTTAAAAAAAAACCATAGGTGGTTGAAGGATCTATCAGAACAGAATATAACAACTCAAATGTAATATACATCACAGAACAGTAGATCATTATATACACATATACAGATACATAACAGAGTTTACAAAATAATATATGTCAAGCGGTATAGCAAACCACAATATACAGACGAGTTAAAAGAATACATATATCAGAGTTACAACAAAATAGGACTACACAAAAGCTCTAACAAAAAGGAACAAGCTGAATAGTCCATGCGGAAGCAAAATAGGCTAAGTCCAAAAGCACCTAACCTGAAACATCTCGGTCTGACCCGAGTATAAAATACACGGGTCAGTTTAGCTAAACAAATCAGTTAGATAAACTGAACAACTATAAACCTGCAAGGTTACAAGGCATAACAAATATCTCTAAAGGAGATAACACAATCATCTAACAAAAGATGAATCATATGATAACAAGCCTCATATCATCGGCAACATATAGAAACAAAGGATAAGAATATCCCAAAGCAAGCAAAAAGGCAATAACAAATACCAATAAGGTATACAAGTTCCATAAGGTAAACGCTACTCATCATGCGGCTCAAAAAGACCAACACAGAAGGGCGATACCTAGGGAATATACATATGAATGAAACATCAGAAAATTGCTCGAGCTCAGTACTGTACAAACAAGGATCCATGAGCCCGAAGACTCTAAACCCAATATCACCCATGCGGCTCATAACGACCAACATCGGAAGCGATACTAAAGGGCAACCCAATATCACCCATGCGGCTCATAACGACCAACATCGGAAACGATACTAAAGGGCAACAAACCCGAAGGCACAAACCCGAAGGCAACATACCCGAAGGCAACATACCCGAAGGCAACATACCCGAATGCAACAAACCGTAGTGGTGAAGGTCGGAGACCTAGTACTGGACACCACTAACTGGCGGAATGTGTCATAACTCTCAAAAAGAAATCCGAAAAGTGGTAACGCGAGTCCCATAACCACTCATTCGCACTAAACGGTTTACTATCCGTTAGTTAATTTCACACTCAAAGCAGTACAAAGTTTACCTCATATCATCGGTAAACCAAACCCGAAGGTTAAAACGATCAATTGAATAGGTCGGGAATTAATCGGAAGGATAAACGCACAGATTCATGGTTCGTGTTTTGCCCAACCATTTAATCGCCCTTCCACTTCGCTCGAAGTGCGAAATTGTGCATGTGTTTTAAATAGAATTTATAAATCGGATAAGGAAACTTTTAATACGATTTAGAGGGATTATTTATGAAAACCCATGAATGAAGTCAAAAATAAGTTATCAAAGCCAAAGATGCAATGACAACCACCAAAAACCAACTTGAATCGATAAAATTTGGAAAAACCAATCAAAATGAGCATAAATAGGCAAAACAGCAAAATAGGAGCAAGTCGGTCGACCGGACTACAGGGCTCGGTCGGCTGGCCAGATGCGGAAAATAAAAAAAGCTCGGAGTACAGGTCGGTCGACCGGCTACAGGGCTCGGTCGGCCGAACTGCAAATTTCTGCAGTTCCTGCTTTTTTCATCGAAGTGCAAACACTTCCAAAACGCGACCGGTCGAGCAATGGGCCTAAGGAGCCTTAGCCAATAGATACCCCAGCTCCATTAGCTCTCCAATTCACCACCAAAACATGCTCAAACATCAAAGTTTGGATCTTTAAAGAATTGAACCCAAACACTAAAAATTTGGATATTAACCAATTCAATCCAAACCAAAAGCAAGTGCATAAGAACAAGTGTTAGGAATTCATACCCAACATCAATGAAATCAAGAGAGGTAGATGATGTGAGATAAAAATCTCACCTTTAACCAAAAACAAAGAAGAAGAAGCTCAATTTGCAAGGAGAAGACCAAAAAAATCTCCACTTCTACTCAACTAGCTTCAATCTAAGAATAAAACAAGTATTTTCCTAAGTTTAGGTTTAGGAATTTCTGAGATTGAAGAGAGAAGGAGATAGAGAAGATGAAGAGGAAGCTTACCAATGTCTTCTCTTTGATATTGGAGCAAGAATCAAGTTTGGAAAGAAGAAACTAGGGCTTGAAATTTCTATTTCCCTTTCTCTTCCACCATTTTCAGTTTTGCATAAGTTAAAGAAATGAAATGAGGGTGAATGGAGTGGAGAGAGCTGAGTTAGGTTAATAAACTAACAAATGGATGAACCCAAAACCCAACTAGAAAAAGAGTCAAAATTCAACTTACTCCAAACATATCAAAGCTTATACTCAAAAAGATCGCAAACGACGTTTTGAACTCAATGGAAGTGGTTTTGAGTCTCAATTCGACCGTTTACAGAAAGTAACATTTCGGACCAAAAATCCGACTAACGACGCTATATTTAAATAAAATATTTAAATATAAAATCGTTAAATATGCGGGTTGTTACAATAACCACTCATGTCAAGTTCAGATCAAACGGAAAGGCGGATAGTTAGAAAAAAGAAGAAGGTAGAAGACAAGAAAAAACTAAACAACACGGAATCTCACAGCAGAACGAATGATATATAATATATATAAACAATCTGTACAAAACTGTAATTTATATATACAGGCATCAATCAGAGTACACTAATCTATTTTAGCACAGACAGTTATAACAACACCTGTCCTCACAACAGCTGAATAATCACAACAATGTAAGAAAGAGAAATACAATCATCTATATAAATACGTATCTGAACTCCAGCTCCTCTCGCAAAACTCCAAATATCCATCTAAACTTGAAAATATGCCCGGTCTTACTCGAGCATTTAGGAAAAACCATGCCTGGGTTAGTCTGGTAAAACTAGAGTGAGAACTTAAATCACAACCATCTTAATTCGTAAAGTCAACCAAATTTTTTCAAAACAAAGGTATCTCGTAAGACCTTACTGCAAATAAACACGGACGAGTTTTTACCTTACGATAACCAAAAATGTTTTATATAAGAAAATCCAATGATATTATAATAATGTTTAGACGTCAAAGTAAAATATGCAAATAGCTAAAACGCTTTCACTTCACATTTCAACGTAGTTGGTATACAATCAAAATCGTACGGCTCGTATTGGAGAATGGGTTCCAACTAATGACTAGGCACTTGGGTACCACCTATCATAATAAACGTCTAGATAATATACCGAGATCGAACCTATCGATCCCTGCCAACACAAGACTGGCCTACCCATTACTGGATAGTACCGAATATGTAGTCACCCCGGTTGCTTTCCAACCCTTTCAATCGTGATTTCAAGCACAATCAATCCATAAATATGTAGATGTAACTAAATACTTAACTTGTAAAAAGTTTAATAGCTATATTCAGTACCATCCATGAATTTAAAATTGCTTAAGAATTACATTCGTTTCTATCAAAGAACAAAACTTTGTTTCATAATAGTTTCCCATGATTGATAATAAACTCATTTCCAAAATTCCAAGTTTAAGTTAAGTAAGATTCCTTTTTAGAAGCATTTATATATTTATAAACTTTAATGTCTATCATATTTTAAAATCACTTGCAATTCTTTGTTAAACATTTCTTTATAACCAAACCCATTCATTATCTATCTCAAATGCCTCTCTACTTATTAGACATCACTTCAACAATTTACTTCTTCCATTTTGCCTCTTAAAGATAACTAATAAAATTTAAAAGTAATTAATAACCTTAAAATAAGCTTATTAGAATTTATTCATCAACTGTTAAACAATAATTATTCTTATATAATATTAATTTTTGAACAAATTAGCTTTGAAATAAGAATAATTTAATACTGATTAATTCTTAAACAATAATTAACCTTTGAATCAAATCATTTTAAAATAACTATAATTAATAATTAAATTACACTTCTAAACAATTTAAATAATTAAATAACATTGGAAAACAATAATTAAATACCTTTAAATAACTTTTAAGAAGTATAAATTAATTTGCTCTAAATCATTATTAAATACTCAAAATAAATTATAATCATTCTTAGAACAACTTTGGTTCAAGAATCGATTTCCAAATTTGATAGAGGCTTATCAATTCTGATGATACTTAATCAAGTCACCATCAATTTCATAACAATCCAGAAAATCCGATCCAGGTATTCATTAAATCGATTCATCACATTGCCAACATAATCGACATGCTAATAATTAGGTGTCCATACTAATGTGATAACAGAATATTGTTTATTTCTGCTAATCAATGTTCATGAACATGCTTATTTAGTAATAACGACAGGATGGTGATTTATTCTACCAACAGGAAAACAATTCAAATACAGTTAGTGGAATGATGTTTATTTCCACTATCATATGTCTTATCATCTTGTTTACTTCAATTTAATCCATTAATATTTTTATGTGGCAATTTACGTCGATGAATAGAACATATAAATTCTAAATTACTTAATTTGATTATATCACGTATTTAAAACCTGTCTATTTTAAAATACCATAAATTATCGCTTAATCAATTTTGACAACTAACTTCATGGCATCAATGTACTCAATGATGCGAAACCATCGCAAAAAGAATAGCGATAATCGGGTTTCATATGGACGAGTTGTAGCATTTTAAAATTTTCTAGTTTTATATTTGTATAAATTAAACAAATTTTTTCCTACCTTCTGCTTATGGGCCGAAGCCCAAATCCGCTTACCAAAGGAAAAAAACCTTTCCCCATCTTTTCTTTCCCCCTTCTCCTCTTTCTCTTCCAATTTCCAAACTTCCAGTCGAACCAAGAATAAACCCAAACCACCCAAACTTCGATCGGATTATGCCTTCCCTATCCACAATCGCTTGCGATGTCGAGCCAAAACCCCAAAATCATGGCAATCTGTCTCTACGTTCGATCATCCTTTCCTACCTCTTCCATCCAAATTCAAGACCAGGCAATGTAGACCAAAAACATGCATGCACCAGTGCACACATGCACGTATATGAACTGCCAAGGCCACTATTCCACCCTCCAAACCTACTCGCATGCTCGCCCTCCCACACTCGACCGTCTTCAACCCAAGGTTTTGCCGCCGACCATCTTTGGCCAAGTTCGAACCATTTCCGAGCCCAGTTTTCAAACAACACCCCAAATTTGACCTCATCCCACCTCCTTGTATTTCACCTAACTCAGCCACCTTCGCCATTAGGTAGCTCATCGCCTCTAACACCTCCAATAGAAAACCGCAATCCCCTCATCGTCTCCTTTCGCCTCAGTTTAGCCGTGTTCGTCACCCTCTTCCACACTTCCTTAAACACTAAAATCACCTCGCCTCTTCAAACCAAGACTTATTTCGAAAATTCACCATGGTGAAACCCTAGAACATGTCGCCATGCTTCTCCTTGGCCAAACCACACCACCTGTCGTCCACCACGTCGCATCAATTTAATTTTTAAATAAATTTTGACCATCTCTCAGTTTCTCACGATATAAGCCACTAAAAACTACGATTTCTTCACTACAAATCATATTTTCGTATGACAATCATGATCAAATACTTTAACCAATGTTTTAAGGATGTTGAAAATTGACGAGAAGTGGGTTGCTTGCTGTGTTTCCACAATTTAACATAATAAAACGAACAAGCTACAAACTATTTTTAGTGTGTTCTATACCTAATAACAAATAATTTATTAATTTACGTCATCTACAAATTCGAATTGGAATGAGAGATAAAACTAAAGCGTATATAGGTTTTAACTCTGTTTAACATGACAGAATACTACTAAAATATTTCCAGGCATTCGAATTAAAGTTCTCACCTTGATCATGCTTTGATTTCTTTAAAGCTTCTAGTTGAATCCAAATTATAACTTGAACTCTTGAAAATTTTGCCTTGCTTTGGGATTTTAGGAGGAATAGAAATGTTTTTTTTATTGTGTTTGACCATGTACTTATTTACAGGGTTTATAAAACCTGAAATTTTCATCCACACACACACGCACATGTAGGTGTGAATGTGATGATGCATATGTACAAATTATGAAGCTCAAAAAAGATTTTTAATCTTTACTGGTATGAAGTTTTTGCTGCTGATTTGATAGACACACACATATATATATCAGCCTACTAATTTTGACTTGCAAGTATGATATCTTTTTTCTTCTTCTTGTATTTTGACTAGTGACCAGGCAAGTATATGTTTTGTAACTTGCAATGCTTTTGACCAGTAAGTTCTTATGTCAACTTACTCCTCATATACTTTATATATATATATACATATATATATATATATATGTATGTGTGTATATATATATATATATAATGAGAGAGAGAGACACACACATGCTTCTTTTCACTTAACATTTCCAAATGGACATGCTTTTTATACAAGGCATAACTTCAAGAAATGAAAGTTGCTATCCTATTTTAATTTTATAAAATTAACACTCTTGTTTAAAACATATTTTTTCTAAAAGATTTTCTTTCCAAATGGTTAAATGTTTGTATTTGAAATTTTTCTCATTTCGATCATATATTGTTTTCGTATATTTTTTTTATTTAGTTCACAAATAACATATATTTCTTTTGCACTTACATGTATATAACCAAAATGAATGTTTTTTATGAACAACATAAGTAAAATTCAAGTTTATAATATCAAATTCCCATTTATAACAAAAGCTAGGAATTTGCAGACTCTAGTTTTGATTTGAACAAATTTTTTATTATTAACTTGAATTTAATTCACATATAAATTTGTTGTTGTGAATATATATATATATAAGAAATTCCAATTTAGATCAATTTTCTATTTTATAAATAAAACTTGGAAAAATTCAAAAATCTTCTCTTGATTTAAAACTATTTATTATTACAAATTACCATTTAATAAGAATTTTGTTGATTAAAAGACCATATTACTGAATATTAAAAATAAATATCCATAAATCAAGACGATAAAAATCTCGGGTCATTACATTCCTCCTCCTTAAAAATTTTTGTCCCCGAAATTGTCGTAACCAGTCTAGTAAACATACTAACAGAAGTTTTAGAATTTATTAACGAATTAATAACCAACCATATCACAAAAGTTCAGTCATATATATATATATATATATATATATATATATATATATATCCAAACTGCCAGTCATACATGAGTATCAGTGAAGATACTACAACAACTATAGTCACAATATACATATACCAATATTAAGAGATATCCATAACTCCTAACCAGTTATACTCACATCAACCACATATATATTCATAAAAAGAATCTACCAAGATACTTCATCAAACTACGATCTAGTCATGCAAACATACATGACGTCTAGGGACTACTAACATGTCAAAATAGGGTGTACATATCTAAGAGAACTACTCAAAAGCCAACTAACTTCTCAAGAATGGGCTCTTCCCATCGGAGTCCTTTATCTCAGGTTTCTTTATTTCCTTAGTCCCAGCATCACTGTTGGAAATCCATATAATTTCTGGGCTTGTTTTCCTAGGTATCAACATCTCTGCACTATGCCATAAGTCATTTCTAAGAAGGATATCCAAATCTATACACAGTTCGATAGCATCATTGTCCTCCGATGCGGGCTCCACTTCTACCTCAATTTCCTCTTCTTCCTCAAATTCCACCTCATTTTCTGCCACTGATTCTTCCTCCTCCTCTGCCTTGAACTCCTCCTCTTCAGCAACCTCAAACCCTGCCTCATATAATGATGGCTGCTCGATAGGCCCAATTATCTCTCTAGCCACGTTTTTGTTGAAATACTACCTAATCCTTATCCATCTTCCTCTAACAACAATCTGAGTCCTCTAAAATAAATTAACAAAACTTAATGAGATTCTAAGGTTTACAGGAGTTCATATGTGCTAAATAATATATGTACTTTAAATAAATCCTCTTTTCAATTACTACCATTCTAAATAAATCACTTTAAGTAATACCAAAATCATTTTCCTTGACAAAAATTTGTTTGAAACAATTTCCCAAAATCACTAGAGTTCTGAATTCTCAAATATATCCCTTTTTCTAAATAAAATTATCATAAAATTAGCTTTATATGTATAAAATCTTCCTAAAATATTTATTTGAAAATATTTCAAAATTTATTTAGTAAACATACTTTACTCAAAAATCAATTTTCCAAAGCTTCTATCTACCAAACTCAGGTTTCTAAAGGAAGATTCAAATCAAATGGACAGGCAATGGAAGATATTCAGAACTAGATGGTTATGACCAATTAAATCCTATATGATAATGATAGAATAATATCACCACTTATCAAACAACACCTCAAATTGCTCTATATTTTGAAAATCATTTCCTTTTATATAAAATACATCCTGGGTAAAATCATTTTATTTACCCATTTAAAATAATATTGTGTCGGTTGGCCTGGTTTAAGTGTTTAGAGATCCCTATCAATCTACTCATATTGACCAAAATCCATATGCCACTCAACCTATCAATTTACACAATATAAAACATTTTACATCACCAACAAGTACGCACTCTCATATATATACACTCAAACTCATTCTACGGTATCGCTTACCCTATCTTTAATGAGTAAGCCCACCAAAGCCTTGGTATTTTCTCAGCCTAAGCTCTGATACCACGATGTAATGGCCCATTATTTCATACAGTTTAAACTGACCATAACCACACATGTCCAGCCCAGATTGAACGGAAAGGCGGATAGTTAGCTAAAAAGGATAGAAGACAAGAAGAAATTAAACAACACAGAATCTCACAAAAGAATGAATAATATATAATATATAAACAATCTTTACACAAAACAAAACTATAATTTTTATATCAAAACATCAATCACAATACACTAATCTTTCTCAGCCCGGACAGTTGTAACAACACCTGTCCTCACAACTGCTGAATAATCCTAGCAATGTAAGCAACAAAAATATAATCATCTACGTGAATACGTCTTTGAACTCCAGCTCCTCTCCTGAAACTCCAAATATCCATATAAACCTTAAAATATGCTCGGTCAGACCTCAGCATTTAGGGAAAACCACGCCTGAGTCAGTCTGGTAAAACCAGTGTGAGAACTTAAATCAGAATCAATTGGATTCTTAAAGTTAACCAAATTTTTTCAAAACAAAGGTATCTCGTAGACCTTATCGTGAAATAAACACGGACGTGTTTTTAACTTACGATCACCAAAAACCTTTTATATCAGAAAATCCATTTATATTATAATAATGTCTAGACGTCAAAGTAAAATATGTAAATAGCTGAAATGCTTGCATCTCACATTTCAACATAGTTAGTATACAATCAAACAGTACGACTCGTATTGGAGAATGTATTCCAACTAATGAATAGGCATTGGGATACTACCTATCATAGTACACGTCTAGAAAATGTACCGAGATCGAATCTATCGATCCCTGCCAACACAAGACCGGCCTACCCTTAGTGGATAGTACCGAATATGTAATCACCCTGGTTGCTTTGCAACCGTTTCAATCGCAATTTCATGCACAATTAATCCATAAATATGTAATGTATCTAGAAGGGAGATAAAGTACCCTAATGGGAGCGACCCACTTATCCTTTCTGCATCTCCCCTGCCATTCAGTCATTCCTGGTTGATGAGGCTAGAGACTTCGATTTACCTTTCAAGAAAATCGTACTTAGAATGCCCATTGTCCTTCAATGACAATGCGTCGATAGCATTCATCCATACCAGTTGTTCTAGGTCTAAACAAACCGACTCTCCAATTCGATGCGCTTCACAAAATCTTCACTTCGAAACACATTCGTTGGATCGAAGTGGTTTTCGAATAACATATCTGATCCCGGTATCTTCGGAACAAAGTTCGATATTTTCGTTAAACTCAACCTCGGTTCTTTAGGAAATAAACAGACGAAAATAAGATCGGATGTCACCCCCTAACCGTTGGTGTACATATTTCTTTATCATCATCCTAGATGTTTTACAAGTTTATATGTACAGTATAGCACCTTCAACGGTAACCTTACCATATAATTCTCGCATTTCCTTTAGATATTTCTAAAGTTATGTTTTGGTCCAGGTTTGATAATCCGTCATACAAATAAACATACTTCACAACACAATATTTTCCACTGGAAATCACTAAGCCTCAATTATTTAGATTTGAAATCACTTTACAAACTTAATTCATCAAAATGAATAAAATTGCCCAATGTTCTTTTCAAAATACTTAACTTGTAAAACAAGTTTAATAGCTATATCAATACCATCCATGAATTTAAAATTGCTTAAGAATTACATTCGTTTCTATCGAAGAACAACTCTTTGTTTCATAATAACTTCCCATGACTGATCATAAACTCATTTCTAAAAATCCAAGTTTACCTTAAGTAGGATTTCCTTTCAGAAGCATTTATATGATTTATAAACTTCTATTTCTATCGTATTTCAAAGTCACTTGAAGTTCTTTGTTAACCATTTCTTTATAATCAAACCCATTGATTATCTATCTCAAATGCATCTCCACTTATTAGACATCATTTGAACAATTTACTTCTTCTATTTAGCCTCTTAAAGATAATTAATAAAATTTAAAAATAATTAATAACCTTAAAATAAGCTTATTAGAATTTATTCATCAACTGTTAAACAGTAATTATTCTTAAAAACAATATTAATTTTTGAACAAATTACCTTTGAAATAATAATATTTAATGCTGATTAATTCTTAAATAATAATTAACCTTTAAACCAAATCATTTTAAAATAACTTTAATTAATAATTAAATTATACATTTAAACAATTTAAATAATTAAATAACTTTGGAAAACGATAATTAAATACCGTTAAATAACTTTTAAGAATTATAAAGTCATTAACTTTAAATCATTATTAAGTACTCAAATAAATAATAATCATTCTTATAACAGCTTTGGTTCAAGAATCGATTTCCAAATTTGAAAGAGGCTTATCAATTATAATGGTACTTAATCAAGTCACCATCAATTTCATAACAATTCAGAATAACAGATTTAGACATTCCTAAAATCAATTCATCACATTGCCAATATAATCAATAGGATAATAATTAGGTGTCCATACAAATGTGATAACAGAACAGGGTTTATTTTGCTAATTAATGTCTAAGAACATGCTTATTTAGTAATAGCGGCAGGACAATGATTTATTCTGCCAACAGGGAATCAATTCAAATACAGTTAGCAGAAGGATGTTTATTTCTACTGTTAGATGTCTTATCCTCTTATTTACTTCTATATAATTCATTAATATTTTTTCTGGCAATCTACGCCGATGAATAGAACATATCTAAATGACTTAATTTGATTAAATCACGTACTTAAAACCTATCCATTTTAAAATACCATAAATTATCGCTTAGTCAAATCTGACAACAAACTTCATGGCATCAAAGTGCTCGATGATACTAACCCACTGCAAGAAGAATCACGATAATCGGATTTGGTATAGATGAGTTATAGCATTTCAAAATTTTCTAGTTTTATATTTATATAAATTAAACAATTTTTTTTCCTATCTCCTACTTATGGGTCGAAGCCCAAATCCAATTACCACTTACCAAAGAAAAAAACCCGTTTCCCTTTTTTCTTTCCCCCTTCTCTTGCTCTTCCAATTTCCAAACTTCCAGCCGAACCAAGAAAAAACTCAAACCACCCAAACTTTGATCGGCCAATGCGTTCTCTATCCACAATCGCTTGCGACTTCGAGCCAAAACCCCAAAATCATGACAATCTATCTCCAAGTTCGTTCATCCTTTCCCATCTCTTCCATCCAAATTCAAGTCCAGGCAATGGAGACCAAAAACGTGCATGCATCAGTGCACACGTGCACGTATACGAACTGCCAGGGCCACCATTCCACCCACCAAACCCACTCGCATGCTCGCCCTCCCGCACTCGACCGTCTCCGACCTAAGGTTTCACTGCCGACCATCTCTGGCCAAGTTCTAACTGTTACCAAGCCCAGATTTCAACTAATACCACAAATTTGACCTCGTTCCTCCTCTTCATACTTCACCTAACTCAGCCACCTTCGCCATTAGGTAGCTCAACACCTCCACCACCTCCAATCAAAAATCACAGCCCCCTCATCGTCGCCTTTCACGTAGTTTAGCCACATTCTCACCTTTTTCCACACTTCCGTAAACCCTAAAACCACCTCGCCTCCTCAAACAAAGACTTATTTTGAAAATTCGCCACGGTGAAACCCTAGACCATGTCATCACGCTTCTCCTTCGCCAAACCGCACCACCTATCGTCCACCACGTCGTCAGAATTTAATTTTAAATAAATTTTGATCATCTCTCGATTTCTCACGATATAACCAACTTAAAACTACGATTTCTTTGCTAAAAATCATATTTTCATATGACAATCATGATCAAATACATGAATCAATGTTTCAAGGATGTTGAAAATTAACGAAACCTAGGTTGCTTACTGTATTTTCACAATTTCACACAATATATAAAACGAACAAGCTACAAACTATTTTTAATGTGTTCTAAACCAAATAACAAATAATTCATTAGTTTACATCATCTACAAATTTGAATTGGAATGAGAGATATTAATTTTTAGAACTAAAGTGTATATAGGTTTTAACTCTGATTAACATGATAGAGGGCTATTAAATCATTTCCAGGCATTCAAATTTGTAGTTCTCACCTTAATCATGCTTTGATTTCTTCAAAGCTTCTAATTGATTCCAAACTATAACTTGAAATCTGGAAAATCTTGCCTTGCTTTGGGATTTTAGGAGGAACAGAAATGTTTTTTTGTGTCTGACAGTGTTCTTGTTTACAGGGTTTATAAAACCTGAAAGTTTCATCCACACACATATATATAGCTATGAATGTAATGATGCATATGTACAAATTTTGAAACTAGAAATATATTTTTAATATTTACTGATATGAAGTTTTTGCTGCTGAGTTGATATATATCAGCATACTAATTTTGACCTGCAAGTATGATATCTTTTTTTTTTCTTCTTTCATTTTGACTAGTGACCAGGTAAGCATATGTTTTGTTTTTCTTTTGTAACTTGTAATGCTTTTGACCAGTAAGTTCTAATGTCAACTTACTCCTCATTTATTGTTATATATATATATATATATATATATATATATATATATATATATGCTTCTTTTCACTTAACATTTCCAAATGGACATGCATTTTATACAAGGCATGGCATTTTATAGGTTTATGCATAACTTCAAAGAAATGAAAGTTGCTATCCTATTTTAATTGTATAAAAATAACACTCATGTTTAAAACATATTTTTTCCAAAAGATTTTCTTTCCAAAATGGTTAAATGTTTGTATTTGAAAATTTTATCATTTCAATCATATATAGATTTCATATATATATATATATATATATATATATATATATATATATATATATATTATTTTTTATTTAGTTCACAAATAACATGTATTTCTTATGAACTTACATGTATAATAACCGAAATGAATGATTTTTATAAACAACATAAGTAAAATTAAAGTTTATAATATCAAATTCCTATTTATAACAAAAGCTTAGAATTTGTAGACTCCGGTTTTGATTTAATTAATTTTTTTATTATGAATTTGAATTTAATTCACATATAAATTTGTTGTTGTGAATATATATAAGAAATTCCAATTTAGATCAATTTTCTATTTTATAAATAAAACTTGGAAAAATTCAAAAATCTTATCTTGATTTAAAACTATTTATTACTACAAATTGCTATTTAGTATGAATTTTATTGAATAAAGGACTATATTATTGAATATTAAAATTAAATATCCATAAATCAAGACGATAAAAATCCTGGGTCGTTACACCGCAGCAGAAGAAATGGACGAATTTAAAAAAATAAATCATTTTGGACCTTTATTGGGCCTACGAAGTCCGATTCATTTAAAAAAATTCTGAATTTCTTTTGAATAAAATTATTATTTTATTTAAATTTATAATATAATTTTATATTATGTAATTAATATTATGTTATATATACACGTGTATCATATACATATACATGTGTATGTGCATATGTAACATAACAATCCGTGTAATGCCCTTATATAAGTATTAAGATGTATACCACAACGGATATGTTTGCCATCTAGTATATAAATATATCATGCAAATGCATGCTTAAGTGTTCAAATTCATCTACGTAAAGTATTGCAACTATATATATATATATATACCTATATTATTTTGAATAATTTTAAATATATACAAAGGGGATCTATAAAATATGAAGTTACACGTATATATATGAATGTAAATAGAGGCATAACCATTTTAAATAAAAGATTAAAAATCCTTTTTTATTATAAAATTCGAATATAAATTTTAATTAATTTTTTTATATATGTATAGACTTACAAACAATTTTCTAACATATCATATTTATATATATATGTGTGTGTGTGTTAATATATAAATGATATATACAATATATATACACTTCTATCAATGCTCATGGCAAAATCAATTTATTAATGTTTATTAGAATCGAATAGTGTCCGAAATTTAGAAAATAAAAATAGAAATTATTTTCGAACAAAAATTTTTATATTAATATTTTCATAAAATTCTATACAATATTTTAACATGTAACGACCCGTAAATTTAATTGGCTTTAATAATGTAATTAACTGGAATTTTGTGAAATTTTCAATAATAAAAATTTGGAAATGAAAATTTAATATTTGGAACATGTTTAATTAAACTTAGAAAATGGTAAATTTTCATCACATAATATGGAATTTTATTTCATTGTGTAATTTTATTTAAATTCAACTCAGTTAAAAATTAATGATAATAAAATGTTTTCCAAACCTGAATATTTTTACACAATAAATTTGTAAATCATCTTCTGAGAGACATGTCATATTTCGTTTCTTCAAATTTGGACTGCTATTGCTCCGTTTATCTTATTTCTAGCAAATTATTGGCATTTTTCAGTACTGATTATCGACTTTTGATAGGATGTTTGTACCAATAATACCTGTATATCATTTTGATCATCTTATCGTGTTGATCTCTATAGTATATTCAATTCTGTGTTTTGAAGTTCGGTATGAGACGAAATCTGTAAAACGACGGACAGTGTCGGTACGAGTTTCGTGCTTTTTGGTTCTTGTGACTTTTCAATATCCACCGTATAATCAGATAGTCACCAGCCTTTTATTGTTCCAACGTCATCATTTTATACTAGTTTTGTCCATTCATTTTCTGGTCGCTCGTGTTGTTTGCTCTTCCCTGGCTTTGGTATCAGTGATACATAAATAAGCGTATTAATAAATATTTTGGCTCTGTCACTTTATATTTTTCTGAAACCTCATTTCACTCTCCTCCCGCCACCGTTCCCTTCCCCTCCCTCATTTTCTCATCGCCGACCACAATAACCACCACGCGCAACCGATCTTCCTGAAGCCAGGCCGAACATCTTGCCTCCCATCATCATGCTCAACGGCACCCGCCTCCGCTGCATGTAGCCGCACAGCAGCAACTCCTCCCTTAGCCTCCTTTATTTATGGTATATGTATCATCCTAATATATTCTGTATGTATAAAATTAAGCCTAAGATAATGTTTGTATATATATATATATATATTTAGTTTTTTCTTATGTTGTTATATATATAGGTTCTGTTGTATGCATATATATACATAGTGTTATGGCTTTAAGAGTTGTTTGGCGGCATAGTTAATACAGTATATACATTAGTTATAATCGAAATTTATTGATATAAGTTCGTAACAGTATAGTATAGGCACATATGTCTTTAGATATATAAAGTTTGTATATAGGTATATATATGTTACAACGTTTGATTAGATGAGTTTACAGTGTATATATAGTTTTCTGAGACTTTGTTATCTTTGAGAGAGAGAAAAAAAGATATAATAATAATAGCATATATATGATATAGTACATCAGTTTCAAGGGCTGGTTCCTTGTGGATGCGCATATATATATATATATATATATATATATATATATATATATATATATATACATATACATATACATATAGATATATTTCGTGTAGAATCTATATACTAAATTTTAAAGTTTAAACGTGATATTTATTGATGTCGGACTTTAAAGTGTACGTATAAATGTATACATATATAGTTTTCCTAGGTATAAGAGCTATTTGTAGTTTACACTGATGCTTTATGTGAGTTTACATAGCAGTATGTGTTTGTTTATGTATTAAATTAGAGTCTGTTTATATAGTGTATTAGTGCATATACATAGTAGTACATACATGTTTGTTATAATAGATTTGAAGCATAATTATATTTATGTTTAAGTTTTATATATGTGGTTGTTTAAATTTCTGTAATAATATATATACACACACACACACATGTATATATATATAGTGTGGTTATGTAGATATTTAATATGTGTCAATATATATATATATATATTGTTTGTACGCCGTATATATTTGTGTGTACCAGTTCTATATAATCTATATGATGAAATTTAAGATTTTCTGAGATAAAGGTTTATACGCATGGGATTGTAAAGTTGTAATAGTATTAAATATTTATCTGTGTTACAGTTTATATCTTTAGTATAATAAATTATAATAGCCGTGTATAAAAGTTTGTATATATATGTATATGGATTTTATTTTAATATGTGGGATTTATTATAAAAGGCGATAGTTTATATTTATTGAAATAAAGCGAATTTTTTTTAAATACAATATATATAATATTATAATAGTGTATATATATTCGGTTTATATCAAAACCGATTATCTTGTTCTCATCGATTCTTATCTATCAGCTTTGTCGTCAATTTGTGCCAATCTAGCTTTACATTGTGATTTGTGCTTGCATTTCGTAACTCAACTTCATTTTCTATCCTCTCTAGCCTCGAAAGGTGAGCAATCACTCACGATTAACGTTCTTATATTTATTAAATTTGATTTCAAATGAAATGACAATTGAAATATGCTCTTGTTAGTTATTTACATTGCTATATATATGCTGTTATCTATATCAGTTCACCTGTAACATCTGACACAATTATCTGCTATTTATACTGATGATATATGCTTATTATATTATTATCATATCGGGTATCACTCTGTAAGTTCCCGGTTAGTATAGGATTCACTATGGGTTGAAATGATACATACCCAAACGATCCATAGAATAGGAGAAAATCGTTATGGGTTGAAACGATAAACCCAAGTGATTTTCATTTGAATTAAAATTGGGATTGCGGGTTGAAATGATATATACCCGTATATATTTGAATTATGAATTGTAATGATAAATATCCATATCACTTGACCATAGGATAGAAAATTATATACAGACACTGCTGGTTTATATTTAAATATTTTGAAAATGGTTTCTATGGTTTTTGAAAACTAGTATATGGTTTAATAAATATTGAATTTTGATATTATATAAATATTATTTTATATACAGTTAAATTCTTAAATTCAAGCTATGTATAAATTTGTTTAATATAAAATAAGTTTAATAACAAAGTTTTGATTTTTATTAAAATATAATATGGTTTAGTATATATTTAAATTATATTGTATTTATATAGTTTATAATGATTTAATAAATTAATGTTGAGAAGATAAATTTGAAATTGGTTTGAAAATAAATTTATTTAAGAATTATTCTCAAATATGTTTGATTTGAAATTTACTAAATTTAAGATTTTAAAGGTTATGATTTTATAATTTGATATTGTTTAAGGTGAGTTAAATGAATACATCATGTTTAAATAAATTGAAGTAATATTAAGTTATTTGAAGTTTAAAAGTTTTATTTAAATGATATTGGATTTATTAAATAAATATTTCAAAACTAAATAATAGTAAATTGAATTTGATATGTATGGAATTATCAAAAATATAGTTTTGAAATTATGGAATAGTTAAAGCTTTGAAAGATGGAAATTGAATGGCTTATTTGAGGTTCAAATCTGTATTTGAAATTGATATAAATTGAAATGGATTATTGAAAACTGAATTGAGTTGAAATTTATGAATTGAGATTTGATTTAAATTGAAATTTTGTATTCGAGTTGATTTGAATCAATTTGTGATGTTTGAGGAAATTATTTTTATTTATAAAGTAATTTAAATTTGGACTATTTTATATTTTACTTTATAAATTATTTTAATATAAACTATTTATTTTATATACTATTTTAATATCTAAACCGGTTAAGTGGGAAGTATTATGATTTCTAAGTCTTGATCTCTATGGTGTTATGGTTTCAAAATGTTATGTTTTTCTAAAGTATTATAATTTCAAGTATTTGGTTTCGGAAGTGTTATAACTTCGAAAATGCTATGATTTTTGGAAATGGATATATTTGAAATGGAAATGATATCTTATTTGGTTTTGAAATGGAAATAATGTCGTATTGATATGGTTTTTGAAATGGCAATGATATTCTGGTTTTGAAGTATATACTATTTTGAAATTACCACGGTGGTATAATATCGTTTGGTTGTTAAAGAAACCAGGATCGAAAGTTGTCATACTCTCTGCCAACTCTGAAAACCACTTTAACAACCATGTATGCGGTGGAGATTCCTGAATGAAGTAGGATGGTGACGACGTTCTATTGAGGTATATAAGTGGACCCGACTCCTGTGAGTTGGCATAAGGTGGCTAAAACAGGAGCGACTCCGAGCCAATGAGGTAGCGCCTCTTATCGAACACACTTCTTTGATACCATTCTATTACTTTGTAATTGATTGGGTGCACCTTTGATTTTGGGAGTGTGGCTCGAGGTGGGCGGTAGCTGCGGCTATGCGTTACTCCAGTCTGGATGCGTAATTGGTATATCTACCCTGGCATCGCCTAGTTGTGCCGTGTCACCTACGCTGGCGTGCTTTACTACGATTTTATTTTGTACCATACCTACGGAGTGCCCTCTAACGACGCCCAGTATGGGGAGATTTTGGTACTGTATGGACTATGGGAATATATGAAATGTGCTAAGGTGGAAAATGTAAAGCCTTAATGCTATTTTTAAAAATATATTATACTTTACTTTAGACATTATTATAATAGCGTATATTGCTACATAGTGATAGTTTAACGGATCCTTAGAGGATGGTTATCTCAAACATCCTTCGAGTTACTTGTATTTCAATTGTTATTTCACTTGAGTTGGATTTATTGATATAAGAATGTTAATCCTAAGTCGAGTGTTTTTTGTTTTGCTTTACGCTCTGGTCAGACTAAGTGATACAGCTTATGAGACTCAACTTTGGAGTTGGAGCTTCGCTTGGAGATCCAGCTATTTATCCAGCTTTCAGATATTCAGTTGATTCTAGTGATGTATTCTGATCTTATATTTGACTATTGTACTCGAGATTTCTGTTGTATCTTATTTGACTCTGTTATATATATAGTAGCTTCATGAACTATTATTCTCTTGTTTCCACTGCATTATTGTTATATTACTCTGTGCCTGTGATTCTGTGATTATTTTGTTTACTGTATATGCTGAGTTTTGCCAAATATATATTAAAAACTTGATATTTTGAGCAATTCAATTCCGGCATGTTTGGATGCGAATGGTTGAAAATATCAGGACGTTACATAACATTTAAATACACACACACACATATATATGTATGTGTGTATATATATCTGTGTGTTTGTGTGTTATTATTTAAAATCAATTTTAAACTTAATTATTAATTTCCATACATATATATACGAATATATTTAATTTATAAGAAAAATTTGCTGAAAACTTATTAGGTATAGAATTATTTTTGTTTAACATATATTTATTGATGTTTTGGATTTATTAAATTTGTTTAATTTAATCAATACACACACACACATATATATACATACACACACACGTACACACGCGCGCGCACACACACACACATATGTATGTGTGTATGTATACATATATGTGTATATGTATATGTGTGTATATGTATGCATGTATGCATATGTATGTATGTGTATATATATGTATGTATATTGCTGGAACTGGGCTAGCCAATGGTGAAAGTTATGAATGAATTTAAAAAAATTAACCCTACTGGATTTTTATTGGACCTATGAAGTCTAATTTATTTATAACATTTCAAAATTTAATTTAAATAAAATATTTATTTCATTTAAAATTATAATTAATGGATTGAATTTAATTTAATTTATTTTAAATTAAGTATAATTGTACTCATATGTATCATTTACATATATGTATGTATGTGCATGTGTAACATAATAATTTGTGCATGATGAAATATTAATTATATTACTTTTATTTTGATTTAAATAATACTAAAAATAGTAAATATTTACTAAATATTATTTTTCTGTTATCTAAAATAATATTAACGTAAATTTTCATTCATAAAATAAAAGACCTATTTTAACATGATATGATGACACAATGAATTATGTAACATGACTTACTAACATCAATATAATTAATTAATAAATTTGTATAAATTAAAATAAATTATTTCGACTGTGTATACAATAGATCTAAATAAAAATTATTATTTTTGTTATACATACATACAGACAACTGGTAGAAACTGTTATTTTGAAGTTTTGATAGTGAGAAGTACATAAGAACGTGTTATGTATATTATCAACATTTATAGGAAATGATATCAACTATACAAGAGATCTACATGATGATGACAAAGACGCTGGTAACAAAAGATTATAATATCTGTCATAGAGTCTTTAGTCTACATTATATACATGTTAAAATCTCTTCAAAGTGATTTACACACATATACACATAATATATTTATTTTTAAAATGTTGAAAAAATATAGCACATATCAATCGACTGTTAAGTGCAATTCAGGTGACTGATATACAGTTGTATAATATTTTTAAACATGGTTCTGTCAACTAACTTGGCATACTTAGTCGACTGAATCCAAGGGTCTTTGCACTTTTTTCTTGCAGGATAAAAGTCCCTGTAATTCTGTCAACTAAATCCCATAGTTCAATCGACTGAATAATTATCATTTTAAAACTATTATCTAAATAATTATGATAATTATTAAATAATTTAATCTCAATTTAAAATCATTAATTAATTTTAAATGCAATGACATTACTGATGATGTCATAAATATATTTAATTTCCCAAAAAATAAGATAATTAATTTTATTTCATATTCTCGTTCAATTATAAAAATAAGTATATGTATCCAGTCTTATTCATGACTTTGGATAATTATAGAGCCTTTTATTGATAAAATGATTTTTTTGCTATTTTGTCGATTTAAACCCTGAGGAAGATTTTTTTTCGTAAATATCTATTCAAAATACTATTTATTGTTCCAATCATCATATTTTATTTAAAAAAAATATTATATTGAATATTTTAAAAATAACTCAAACTTATCAAAGTGATAACTTTGCCGGTCGTTGCACTTATGTTATTTTAAATATTTTCAAACAACATAACATATATCACATATATAATACATGTATATATTTATTGACTAATCAGTTCAATTAATTAATATATATTTTTAATATTATTAATGAATTTAAAATTTAAAATTAATTTTTAAACATTTTGAAAATTTTTATTATATTATAACTTTTATAACATATATATATATATACATACAAATACCTTATTTTAAATTTAACTTTTAAATTTATAATCTTATGCTTTAAATTTTCAAAAAATTTAGAAAATTAGTCCATAACCTTATTCATATCAGGCCTTTTCTATTACGGACAGCCTTTGGGCTCACACATCTATTTCGGCCAGGCCGGTAGCCAGGCAGGGCATAGTAATTTATTATCCAAACTTAATCCCTCAACACTACCTTTCTAGACACCTTACTATCTGGATCACGAGTTTTATTAGTTACCTCTAAAATGACTAATTTAAATTGCATGTGCTATTGGGCTACGATACTATTGTGGAGCTAGGCCAAACCATAGCGGAAGAAATGAGCCAATTTAAAAAAACCTTGTTCTGGATCTTTACTGGGCCTATAAAGTCTAATTCATTTAGAACGTTTCTAAATTTCTTTTAAATAAAATAATTAATTTATTTAAATTTATAATATAGTTTTATATTATACGATTAATATAGTGTTATACATATACGTGTATCATATACACATATATGTATGCACGTGTAATATCGCAACCCATATAAGGTTTGATATCCCCGTGTATAAGTATTGGGATTTGCACCAAAACGGACATGTTAACCCCTTTAGTATATAAATATATCATCCAAATGTATTAATATGTGTTTCAATTCATATATGCGAAGTATTACAGACACACACATACACACACACATATATACATTTTTTTTAATTTTGAATAATTTTATATATGTACAAAGATATTTATAAGATATGAAAATCACATGTATATATATAAATGTAAATAAATGCATAATTATTTTAAATAAAAGATTAAAAATCCTTATTTATTTTATTATAAAATCTGAATATAAAATTTAATATTTTTAAGACATGTATATAATACACACACACACACATAAACGTACATACTTACAAATAATTTTCTAATAAATATACGTATATATATGTGTGTGTGTATGTTAATATATAACGATAATTACATAAATAAATGTAATGTATATACACACTCCAAACAATGCTTGCGACAATGAGATTTCTTTTTTTATTGATATTTAAAATTAAATTTTGGTTAAAATTAATAAATTTAACATAAAAATTATTTTCAAATAAAAATTATTTTCAAATAAAAATTTGTATATAAATATTTTTAAAAAATTCTGTACAATATTTTATCATTTAAATATATATATGTGTGTGTGTGTGCGCGTGCGTGCGTGCGTGCTGTGTGCGTTTTATCATTTAAAATCAATTTTAAACTTAAGTATTAATTTCCACATATATATACATATCATAAAAAATGTTTTTTGCCGAGAGCTTATTAGGTATATAATTAATTTTATAAAATTTAAAACACATTCGATAAGATATATTTATTAATGCTTTGGATTTATGAAGTTTATTTGATTTATATATATATATATATATATATATATATATATGCACCAGAATTGGTCACTAACACCCTTAAGAGAGATTGTGTAGAGAGATTAATGAAGAAAGTAAATTTAAACAGAGAATAATATGCAGATTTAAATGTAGAAAATATGAACACCAA
The DNA here is from genome assembly GCA_030765085.1 of Allium cepa. Classification (NCBI taxonomy): domain Eukaryota; kingdom Viridiplantae; phylum Streptophyta; class Magnoliopsida; order Asparagales; family Amaryllidaceae; genus Allium; species Allium cepa. The sequence goes on along the minus strand of CM060944.1, from coordinate 306,697,094 downwards.
ATTTATAGTGGTTCGGCGTAATTGCCTACGTCCACTTTGAGTTTAATCTTTATTGCTTTCTCGATAATCGATTATAGATACAATCCGTATACCAATTATAGTGCTTCGGAAACAAGGACGACTAGTTGCTCCCGATATAGATGAATTGAGGGATGAAGTTCTGAAGGAAAGTCATCACTCGAAGTTGACAATTCATCCAGGTGGAAATAAGATGTATCGGGATATGAAAAGGACTTACTACTGGGAAGGTATGAAGAAGGATGTTGGAAATTTTATTTCCAAATGTATGAACTGCCAGTTGGTAAAAGCTGAGCAGAAGAAGCCCAGTGGATTACTTCAGCCATTGGAAGTTCCTACATGGAAGTGGGAGCAGATATCGATGGATTTTATTGATGGTCTACCTAGAACCAGGGCAGGGAATGAAGGGATTTGGGTCATTGTAGATCGTTTGACTAAGAGTGCAAGATTCATTCCTGTTCGATCAACTAGGACTGCATCGAAGTTGGCTGAGCTTTATGTTAAGTGGATAGTTCGATTCCATGGTATTTCGAAGAGTATAGTGAGCGATCGAGATCCATTGTTCACTAGTGGATTTTGGAAGAGCTTCCAGGAAGTTTTGGGAACCAAGTTGTGTTTGAGTATAGCTTATCACCCCCAAACAGATGGTCAGACCGAGAGAGTCAACCGAGTTTTGGAAGATCTCCTCAGAGCATGTGTTTTGGACTTCGGAGGATCATGGGAAGATCATCTTCATTTGGTGGAATTTGCGTATAATAACAGTTATCAGTCAAGTATTGGTATGGCACCATATGAAGCATTGTATGGAAGACCGTGTAACTCTCCGACATGTTGGTTGGAAACAGCAGAAAAGTTGATACTTGGGCCAGAAATGATTCGACAGACTACGGATTGTATAGAGATCATTCGGCAACGAATGAAGGCAGCCCAAGACCGTCAGAAAAGTTATGCCGATAAGCGTCGTAAGGATTTGGAATTCGACGTAGGAGATATGGTTTTTGTGAGGATTTCTCCACTGAAGAATGTTATTAGATTCAGGAAGAAAGGAAAATTGAATCCGAGATTCGTTGGACCATTCCCGATCATCGAGCGAATTGGAAAGCTCGCCTATAGATTGGAGTTACCAGAAAAGATGGCGGGTGTGCACAATGTTTTTCATGTATCGTATCTACGGAAGTATGTGCACGACCCAAGTACAGTAGTTTTTGCTGATAGCTGTGAAGATTTAGAAGTTGATCCAGTTGTTAGAAGACCTCGTAAGCCGCTTCGTGTTGTGGAAACCGATACGAAACAGCTTAGGAGGAAGACGATTACATTGCTCAAGGTGCAATGGAGTGATGATGTTAACGACTGTACGTGGGAGGAGGAAGAGAGGATGAAGGCAGCTCATCCTGAACTCTTCGAGGTATGACCCTAAGGTGTCGTGGCATCTCATGAATTTGTAACTTGTTATAGTCTTAGAATTCTGCATGCTAGGTTAGTAATTGAATGCATGGTTTGTTGATTGCTATGAATGGTAGGCATTCAGAATAGTTTTGATTGCTCTTGTATGTTTGGAATTTCGGGGGCGAAATTCCTAAGGGGGAGAGAATGTAACGACCCGTATTTTTACGGATCGAAAGATCGTAGAATTGTTGTTATTAGATTGTTAGTGCCGTTAAGTCGTTGAGAATTTAAGTCGTTCGGAGCTTAAGTCGTTCAGAGTTAGATTACCATAAGATGAGTTGTCCAGAGTTAAGTCGTATAAAGGCATGAGTCGTGAACGACTTAAGAGTTGGAGCGACTTAGTGGTGTTAAGCGACCTATAGTGCTTGACCGACTTAAGGAAGTTGCCGAGTTATAGAAGTTTCGACCTAAGAAGATTAGCGGGTTAGTGGCTAACGGCTTAGGAAGATAGGCCGACTTAAGGAATTAACGACCTAAAAGCTTACGGGTTAGCGAGTTATAGAAGCTTAGGTCGTGTGATAGCTTGGGTCGGTGGAGCGACTTATGGGATTGGACCGACTTAGGGGTAACGACCTAAGTTAGATCAGAGTGTGGTTAGGTCGGTTAACCCATGTTTAGTTAAGTCGTGACCGACTTATGTTAGGTCGCGTGTTTGGGTGGGGTCGTGTCTGTGTTGAGTCGCACATGGGTTAAGTCATGTGCGTGTTAGGTCGGCTTAGAGTTAGGTCGTATGCCGCGTACCCAGTTAGGTCGTTGAGTCGTGTGGGGTTGCTAAGTCGTAAGTCGCAAGGGTAGTTAGGTCGGCATCCCTGTTAGAACGTTAAGTCGGCATCTCTTCAACATCGTTGAGTCAGCCATACTGTTAAGTTGTAAGTCAGCAAGGGACTAGGTCGTTGAGCTTGATAGGTCGTGGGGTCTGATGAGTCGTGGACGACTCATGTGATAGGTCGGCGGCGACTTAAGGGGCGGCGACTCATGGGGATTTCAGCCTATAAATAGAGGGGTTTGGCTCACTTTTTGGCACCGGATTTTGAAGCGACGAAGTGCTGCCATTTTGAGAGCTCGACTACAACACTTCTTCACTTCTTTTCTCCACTCTAATCTAGTGATTCCTTCCATCTAAATTGAAGATCAAATCGAAGATTCAAGAGCCGAAGTTGAAGATCTTCATCCAACAAAGAGAGATTTCATCGTTTGAAGCGGAGCTTTGGAGGATCAAGCTTGATTCTTTGCTGTCCAGATCTGGAGTTGGTTGTTTTTGAGGTGTTTAGGTGATTCGGTGAGTGGTGGTCATCTCTCACACGGACCCAAAGGAGTATATTGGATCGGTGGTTTGTTTATGTGCTAAAGAGAGCGATTTCTTGCATTTTCCCTAAGTCTGCATGTAGATCCATCATCTATGAAGTTTTGATATCCATTTTAGTACATGTTTACTTATGCAAGTTCATTCATCAAGTTGTAGAGATATTGTCCATAATTCATGCTTGTTAGAATGCATGTTAGATTTGGACTCTTTATTTATGAAATTGCCATTATTGTTGTAATTGTTTATTTAGATCTTGTTTGAATGATTGATTACTTGGATTAATGTTTGATTTGATTTATTAGTTGATTGATAACTTGATTTGGACAAGTTGGTCGAAGATGATTCAAAAGCTAAGTGGAAAGGCTCTTGAATAAGGAAAGCTGCTTGTGGCATATGAAGCGGATGTTGAAGCTCATATGGATAGATTTGATGATGATGTTGAGATGGGACTTTGCCATGATGCGATGAGGCAAACCATGATGTTGAGATGGGGCTTTGCCATGATGCGATGAGGCAAACCATGATGTTGAGATGGGACTTTGCTATGATGCGATAAAGCAAAGCATGATGTGTGAAAGCCTTGGTTTAATCCAGACGGGATCATCCCAAGCATGTTGATAACTCGGTGATGCGGTCCGAGTTTGTGGATAATGGTTAGCTTGAGAGGCGCTTGAGCTAGTATGGGAATAGTCGTCGAGGAGGATGACTAGAAGGCTGAGATTTCATCGTTGTTGAAGGTTCTAGCATGCTCAAAGCAAGAGTACGTTGGGACGGGTCACGATGACGTTCCAAGCACGGGCTGCGACGACGCGCTAGTACTCCGGGTAGTTGCGAAAATTCCTAGGCACAGGCTGCGACGACGTGCGGAGTTATGTCTAGAACCGGGGTTACCATTAGCCCTTGACAGGTGGTCATTCAACTAACGGTGAATTCAAGGCAATGATAACAGCGATAGCCAGAGTCATGGATGTTTGGATGTTTGGTTGTATCATCACTTGGGTCAAGAGCGATGCTTTCAGGGTGCTTATCTGATCTTGGTTTAGGCCTTGGGGGTTTGTACTTGGAAAACGCCGACCTTGACTCGAGTGATAATTACTTTGCTTTGAATGTCTGAATTGCTATGTTTACTTCTGCTTAGTGTGTCTGGGGGCTATCACTGTAGAATGAGGTAGAGTGGGATGGTTGAGTTCCTATTCCTTTTACCCTTTATGTTCTTTTGGTATGTTTGATAGTTGATTTACTGCTCACTAAGACTTTTGTCTGACTCAAGGTTTTATGTTTAACTCTTATTACCTTGGGCTGTTCATCCATGTTGGGATGGGCAGACTAGGTAGCAGGTGACAGGTGCTGTTCTTAGTGGTCAACGTTGTTGATGACGAAGACGAGCTGGAGGCTTTTGCATATTGTTTTCTTACTATATGTACTGGGTGTTCCGCTGTTTGTATATTCTCTGAGTGATATGTAGTGAGGCTTGATGTATTGACTTGGCTGATTGTTGTATCAAACTATTAGAGTTTATATGATGAGATTCTGTTATATGGAGCTTCACTATGTATATTTTCTATTGTATTTTGTCCATACGCTGTGAGTAATACGATAGATTCCGTTGTTTAATCTTACCTTGACTATCGTCCATGGCTGTCTGGCACACCTTTCAATGCACTATCTCCTTGTTTTGGTGTGGGAGTCATGGGCGGTCGTCACAATCGGAGACTTCTAGCAGCTATAATTAAGGGTAAGGACCCTAAATCATTTAAAGAAGCCATGAAATCCGATGAGTGACGCCGTTCCATGAAGGATGAGATACGGGCTCTAGAAGATAATGGCACATGGATCTTAGAGCATCTTCCTCCGAGGAAACGTGCTCTTGGTAGTCAATGGGTGTACAAGACCAAGTATTTGTCAAATGGAGATGTTGAGCACCTTAAATCTAGATTAGTAGTGTTGGGTAATCACCAACAAGAAGGAATTGACTACAACGAAACTTTTGCTCCTGTTGCCAAGATGACTACAGTTCGTGCTTTTCTAGCCATAGCGGCATCCAGGAATTAGAAACTACATCAAATGAATGTTCATGATGCGTTCCTACATGGTGACCTTGCTGAGGAGGTACACATGAAATTACTTCCCGGGTTTGAGAGGTCGGATCTAACTTTGGTGTGTCGGTTGCGTAAGTCGTTGTATGGGTTAAAGCAAGCACCAAGATGTTGGTTTGCAAAATTTGTGTCGACTTTGAAAGGGTATGGCTTTCTTCAGTCTTATTCAGATTATTCTCTTTTTACATTTAGTAAAGGCGGTGTTCAGATTAATGTCTTACTTTATGTTGATGATCTTATTATTTCTGGGAATGATTCCGCTGCGCTTAACATATTCAAAACTTATCTTAGTGACTGTTTTAAAATGAAAGATCTCGGAAATCTTAAATATTTTTTGGGGATTGTGGTCGCTCGTAGTTCATCAGGCTTGTTTTTATGTCAACGCAAATATACTTTGAATATTATTTCTGAAGCAGGTTTGTTGGGGGCAAAACCGATTGGGTTCCCTATAGAACAAAATCATAAGCTAGGTCTTGCAACTAAAGAGCTTCTAGCGGATCCTGAATCATACCAACGACTTGTGGGTCGTTTGATTTATCTTGCGGTTACTCGACCGGACCTGCCTTATTCAGTTCATATTTTGTCTCAATTTATGCAAGCACCTCGAATTGAACATTGGAAAGTGGCTCTTCGGGTTGTGCGTTATTGAAAGGGACTCCAGGTCAGGGTATTTTGCTCCGTGCTGACAGTGAGTTGACCTTGGAAGGATGGTGTGATTCAGATTGGGCGGCTAGTCCTCTTACTCGTCGCTCGTTGACAGGTTGGCTGGTGTTTCTTGGTCAATTTCCTATTTCTTGGAAGACAAAGAAACAACATACGGTATCTCGATCTTCTGCGGAAGCCGAAAATAGGTTTATGGCTGCAATTACCTACGAATTGAAGTGGCTAAAAGAGGTGTTGTTGAGTTTGGGTGTGCATCATCCTAAAGCTATTAAATTATTTTGTGATGGTGAATCGGCGTTACATATAGCAAAGAATCATGTTTTTCATGAGCGGCCGAAATACATCGAGGTTGATTGTCACTTTGTTCGTGATGCGATCAATGAAGGTTTGATATCTTCTACTCATGTCTCGACATCGTCACAGTTGGCGGATATTTTTACAAAGGCTCTCGACAAGGCTCAATTTGATTTGCTTTTCTCCAAGTTGGGCATTTTTGAATCTCATGCTCCAACTTGAGGGGGGTATTGAGATATATTTAGAATATATGATTATTATATTATGATATATTTAGAATATATGATTAAGATATTATGATATATTTAGAATATATGATTATATTTTATGAGTGGTATGTGACAAGGGATATGTCTTCGGAAGATTTTCTGTTGTTTCTGCAATATATGATTAGATGTTATGAGTGATATGTGATAAGGGATATATCTTCGGAATATTTCCTACTGTTTCCGCAATTTTAGAGTTACCATAAGATAGAGTCTTGGGTATGTATTATAAATAGGGATGCTGGTGATTAATAATAATTCAAGCTGAGTTTTGCCAGTTCTTCAATGGATGACAACATAGAGTTTGTCAACATCTTTTATCAAAAGAAATCCCTTATTGTTAACGCGACTAAACTTATATATATAATATTTCATCATTATTACTTTTCATGATGTGAGATTGTTTCTTCTTCAATCCGGACTCATTATCCAGATATAATGTGAAACACTCAAACAATTATAGTAATGGTAACTATTACCAATGAAGAAAATAGTTATCATACCGATACTATTGATAAATAAAAAACGACTCAATGTTTTAACAATAGAGTTGTAAAAATGATTATATTGTCGATATGGTAGACAGGTAAACTATTGATTATTAAGGGTAGATTTACTTAGATATAAGGACGCCGATATTTTATTGTATTATTTAAAAAGAAAATTGTTGCTGCTAGCATGTTTATGCATATATCAAGATTTTGATTTATTTTAGTAGATGTATTCGAATAACTTTGTTAATCTCAAATTTTGAACTTAGAAAAACTTTATAAAAAAATAAAAACAAAAAAAGGAAAAGGGAAAAAAAAACAAGAAGAAGAAGAAAGAAAGAGAAAAATACATAAATGATATTGTGGTTGCTTTGTCTAGAAAGAAAAACACTTTAGAAAAACTTACATGTGGTTGATGTACGGACCTCTACTTGGATGGTAGAACTGTAGAACAAGCAATTATTGCTCATATATTCTGGTTGCTTTGTTGATTATACTAGAGAGAAATACATAATGATAAGAATCCTATGTAAAGTATCTTCTTTCACTTTTTTAATATTTCTTGTTATCCTTGTATTCTCATGTCCTCTTTTCTCATCTCGTCTCTTATTCAATAATTATAAAGGGTTACATCACAAGAACATGCAAATCGCATGCATACGTAATAACTGTATTATCAAAGAAAATATATAATTAATGGAAAATAATATATTAAGTTAAAAGAAATGATCAGCAATTTTAGTAAGAAAAATCTACATTTCATACTGAAACATAATAAAGTCAATATTAAAAAATCTACAGTTCGTACCAATCCATTGCACTAAACAACAACGTTCTACTATTTCCTTCAAGTAATCCTTGGAGCAAATATCAGTTTTGCACAGCCATGTAGTTTTTCATTTGTGGATATAAAAAGGAAAATAACTTTTTATTTTATCACGAATCAATAAAAAATGAAGTTTACAAAGCTGGAGTGAATATAATTAGCAGTGTTTTTATGATCCTGCCCAGCACGGTTCGACCGCGAATAATCTTGGATCATAGACTACTTCACTCTAAAACTCAATCCGATCTCGGTCATGCACGAAGGCAGATCGGACCTTCGAACCAACGGTTCAACCTTCTATTTTAGTTAATTGGACCGTGGTTCTTTTAATTTTTTTCTTATTTTCTTACAATGTCATTCTCTCTCGTTTTCATTCTTTGTGTTGTTTTTAAGAAAATAAATGAATCTAAATTGTAAAAATCACCATTTCACCAAAATCTAAACAACAATCTCCATCATTTCATCCTTCATCTTTGCAAGCTCCTCCAAGAACACTGCAAACTTCTTAAGTTTTTCGTAACAAAACTTCCTCCATTATACACTGCTATTGTGTACGTAAGTGTAGTTGTATTAGTGCAGCTGGATACGTAGCGATACACAACTTCGGCTGTATGTGTTGAAGAGTTTTTACAGTTTGTCCACGTAGCATTTTTATTTCAGTAATTTTGCATATAGCTTGTATCTAAATGGTAAATTTCCAAAAAAGAAAAATTCACGGTTCCAACGGTTGAACCGTCAAAACCTTAAATCTTGGGTCAATACGGTTCGACCCATGATCCAGTCGTGAAAACTGTGATAATTAGCAATGATTTATTCCATACAAAAAGCATGTAATAGTTAAATACACAATTTGAAGCAAAAGTATTTATATATTTTGAGTTAAAGTAGATTAAACCCTTAAATTGAATAAGCTTCCAGCCTGTTCATTTATGCAGGTCGGAATTAAATTCAGATCAAAAGGAGCACACATAAACAAGTATAGATCAGACTCCGTTTCCAGAAACAGATAATTTATCCACTCAATTTTAGAAGGGTAAAATTGACATAACCCACTAGTTTAGAAAAAGAACATGGAGAGAACAAGAAATTCATGATGTGTGTTAATTGTGTGGTCATCTAGGACTGAGGGTTACAAAATTAACACTAATTTGTCTTCTGTAGAGGCTGGCTCTATCTATAAATAGCTTGTAATGCTATAATATTGTTGATTGGTTTCATAACCATTTTCTACTTGCAAGTATATATACAATAAATCAGGAAATTATACATATATTGAGAAGAGATAATACATACCAAATGGAGGCCAAGAAGTTGAATGCTTTTATGCTTGCTGCAAGTTTACTTGTAGCCACCTTTGCTCCACTGGTTTCAGCAGCCGAAGAATTGGATGGCAGTGCTGCAGTTGTTAATATAGAAATGATGACTTCTGCAGATTCATATATTGCAAAGAAAAAGAAACCAAAGTGTGGTGAAGTTTGTCGTGAGGGCATCTGCGCAAAAGGATGTAAATGCACTTTTGTCTATCCAGGTTCTCGCTGCATGGGTAAATGTTGTTCCTAAACTGATGCGGTAGTAGCGTAATGTCTTATAAATAAAGACCGCAAACATTGATTTGCTTGAGAAACTCGCTATGACCAGGTCCCGACTACCGGGTTAATATGTTGTGATGAATGTTTTGTATGTGTATGTAGTAGAAGTTTTCTTTGGGTTTGTCCAAAATTCTGCATCTTCTTGAATAAATTGGTTTTTATCTGGCTTTCTAAGGCAGAATTGAACCCATGAATGCACAACAGTGATCAACTTATGAAAGGTGATCCGATCGACAGTCTACATTACACTAGTGAACAAATAATTCATCCTAGGAATTGTTTGAACTGGGACAGTTACATAATGTTACTAGTGGAACATTGAAATAACGCTTCAGCTATAGACACGCATTTCTTTACAGAAAAGAGTAATAAGTAGGAGCCCTGTCCAACAGCAAAAACATAAGTAGAAAGGTACATCAAGTCTATCAAAAATAATATCAAAACATTAATGATATAAACAGAAAATAAGAAATAGAAAGGTGGGTTGACTAAAGGATATGAGATGAGGGTTGATAAGGGGAATAAGTATGTGTAAATTTAACGAAGCTAGAATGCTGCTGGACTTAAAAAATGTTTAAAAGAAAATTTTCCCGGTATCTTATTCCCCAGTTACTTTGGTCTTCTCCTCCCACTCAACTAAGTTGACAACAAAAATGTAAAGCAAAGTAGCAAAATAATAAGTTAGTTCAAATAAAATTTGGAACACATAAACGAAAAATTGAAATCATGTAGCAGGGAAGAAAAAAAAAGAAAAAAATGCTGAAATTGATTTCAAAACTTATAAACAAATTGAGATAATCCAAAGGAATCATCTGTAAAATCACACAAAGTAGAAAATGGTAAACAGAACTAAAAACTCAATAAGGAAAAACATTTTCCAAAAGATTCTTAAACAGAATTTGATATTTGTATTTTCAATAGAATTTGTTACAGAAGTATTAATTTCTTCAATTATCATTTTGATTTTAGTTAAAAAATATATTGCTCTTAAGACTTTAGCTTGTATTAGCCTTTGGTGTTGCAATAGCTTTTTGTTCATACTACATATGCCTAAATAAATGACCACTGGCAATGCTGAAAGTTAGACAGGTGCTTGGGAGTGTATAGATAGATTGTTAAATATTATATGAAGACATAAAATGATTTCTTAAAAGATTTTTAAGGAATATATAAAGAGATAAAATAATTTCTAGCTGGATTGTTAGGGATCCAACAACAAATAGGGAGCATTTAGGCTGGCTTGTATTCTATATGTGTCATGTCTTCACTGATTTTACATACTTTGCAATAAGATTGATGCCATTTATTTCTATAAAAGGAGAATACTCCCCCACCTCACTGCCCATACCTCTCTACACAAAGTTGTGACACTTGCTAAGACAATGAAATCCGATAACATCAAAACCTTTGGTCTTTTAAAATTACTTTTCCTATATGAGCATGTTTAGGAAGACATTAGTGCGAAGCTCATCCATTTACTGATTTTCAAATTGCTCCAATATTTTTTGTAATATTGTAACATTTTGATATTTCCAAAAAATTTGTATGTGGTGACCGGCCCGGCCCTGTCCAAGGCCACCTAGGCGGTCGACTAGAGTCCCATATTTTCATTTTCATGGGCCTCAAACTTTTAATTTTAACTATATATATTATAGTATGTTAACCAATGATTAGGAAGTTGTATAGTTTAGTAGTGGGGCCGATGGTTTACATTACTGTGACCCAAGATCGAGTGTTGTTGTGCATAGTGATGGGCCTCAAAATCAAAAAAAGTTTCCCCAAGCTTTATATAAGTTTTACTACTAGACTAAACAAATTTTTTTGCCTTAGGCCTTCGAAACATCAGGGACCCGTGTGGCAAATATGTTCCTATTTCAAAATTGAATTAGTCAAGTTGGAAGTTTGCAAAGTAGCACATAGTTCAACTTTTCACCCTCGAACTAACGGTCAATTGAGATTACATGCTTAAGGGTAGGACTGTTAATGGGTCGGGTCGGGTTCGGGTTGATTTTAAATGGTTCGAGTCAACCCGTTTATTAAACAGATCAAAAATATCTTAATCTGAACCCGACTCGGTTATAAACGGGTTGACCCAACCAACCCGGATAAACCGATTATAAACGGCTCGCGTCGGATCTTAAACTGATCGAGTCATACCACATAAGGTACAAATGGGTTATAAACGGATCGTAAACAAGTTATAAGCGGATCAAATTCGGGTTCACCGGTCGGGTTGGGTTATATTTGGGTTGGGTCAACCCATATAAGTCTAAACAGGTTTTAAACATATCAAATTTAGGTTCATGGGTCAACCCGAAACCCATCCACTTATAGACTGGTCAAAATCGGGTTGATCAAAATTGACCCGCTCGATTAAACGGGTCGGGTTAACCTACTAGTTTCTGTGTAATCTTCAGGTCGTGCTCGAAATTGATAGCCTTACTTAACGGAATTTGAGATACTTTTGGATCAACGAACCTAGGGAGTGCATCTTGTGGCTCGCTCTTGCTGAACCATGGTAGATCACTAGTTGGAAAAGGTCTACAAACTGCTTTCGTAGTTGTGTAGGTTATGTAAGAAAATAATCAATATTATGAATAAGTGAAGCAAAATGGACCCGAAAGGTATCTCCAATTTACAAATAACAACAAAAAACTGGTTCTACAAATAACCCAGGTCGGCTGGCATTGTACTGCTAGTCGGGCTAGGTAGTTACCGACATTGTAACGACTCGCCTTTTCGACCGTCAAATGTTGACGCTAATACATCCATATTATTCGTATGTCGAACATCCAAGTGTTGAGAAGATATATTGTTAAGGTAAAAATAAAAAAAGGAATAGAACAAGAAAAAAGAGAACACAATATCAGAACCTAACTACGGAACGATAACATATCTATAAGAAACTATCACTTTAAGATACAAAATATTTCACAGTTACAATTCTAAATACTATCATCATCTTAGACAATTATAATAATCCGTCCTCACAAATGCTGATATATACAATAGTAATACGGCGGTAATTAGAATACTATGATAGGTGAAGCATCCAAGTCGTCTCCATAAGATTCAAAGCTTCCATAGATAAATATGAAAACATACTCGGAGCTGACTTGAGTATAATAAGAAAATAACATTCGAATCAATCTGATAAATCAGTATAAGAAATTCAAGAAATATGTGATCAGCATATGACAGTAGTTTTGAGACCGCATGGAATTCCATAACGGCATCCTCTTAAAAGAAACCACCATCTAATAAGTATATGAAGTGATATAATAGATAATGTCTAGGATAAAGAATATAAATCATGTCAAATAGCTGGAATGATTACATTGGTTACATTCAACAGTATATTTAGGGTACAATCAAAACCGAAAAGGGATGTTCGCATAATGGATTTTCCATGGAGATCTCTTCAAGGTCAGAAAGTATCTTTGGAGCGTCATATATCTCTAGATATATTATACCATTAAGTAAACACAAGCAGCCCATTTCCCGAATATAAACATGAACAACGTGAACCAAATATCATCAACTCTCATCGGCCAATAGTCGATAAATATATCTAGATATGGAGTTCATAATACCCTGACGTGGGTTGACTATTGTAACGACCCGCTATTTTGGACCACTCAAATCGACAACAAAACCATACATATCCGACTTGAATAATTCAAAATACCGAATTGTTAATTAAAATTTGGCAAAACTTAAAATATACAGTAAATAAATCAATCACAGATCACAAAGTAATATAATGCAGCGGAATAGATAAAGAATAGTAGTTCATGAAGCTACTATATACATCAGAGTTAGAAAAATACAACCGAATAGTTCAAATGCAGTGAAGTCTCCAATGCAACAGATGACTTCTCTGAACCAATCAACTGGAAAGGCTGGAATCTGAACCGATGGTTGGATTTCCAAATGAAGCTCCGAACTCCAAAGGTGAGTCTCAAATGCTGTATCACTCAGTCTGACCCAAACGTAAAGCAAAACACAAAACACTCGAGTCGGGATTAACATTCTTATATTAATAAATCCAACTCAAGTGAAATATCAACTGAAATACAAATAACTTAAAGGATATTTGGGATAACCATCCTCTAAGGGTCCATGGAACTTTATACAAGGCAGAAATATACACTATAACACCATGGTCATTTCAGCTTAATTTATACTTCAAAACCAAATCTCATTTTCACTTCAAATATCTCTATATTTCCCAAAATAGTATTTATATATATTAAATAATTTATACAGTAAAGTATTTTCAATTTCCTCAACTTAACAAATCGTTCAAACATCAACCCGACCTTCCCATTCAAATTAAATTCAATCTCAATTTATCAATTTAAATTCAACTCAATTTCTAAAATAACCACTTAAATTTTATCGATCTCAAATTCGGATTTATAATCACAAATACCCCTTTACATTTCCATATATTTGAAAACTTTAAGTATTCAACGTTTCATCTAAATTTTCATTTAATTTAGTTTTCTAAATAATAAATTCAAATTTAGTTCAACCTAAATTTTCATTTTAATTCAATTTAGTTGCTAAATAACAAATTCAACTACGTTGATTTCAAATACAGATTCGAATCTCAACATAAAAAAATTCTAATATAGTTCAAGGCTTTAATATTTAAATGTTCTATATAACAGTTTCATATAGATGTCGATTTAACCTCATTATTATTTAGTCTTGAAATACTCCCTTATTAGATTCAATATCATTTAAGTAACCTTAAATTACATTTTACTCCATATTTTCTTTAATTTATTTAAACGTGAAATATTCATTAAATCACTTAAATCAAAAATCCAGTTATAAAATCATACCCATTAAATTTCCCATTCAAAAATTTCAGATCGATTTAATTAAATAAATCCTTATTTAAATACCATTTTTATAAACCTAAATTTATCTCCCAATCTTAATTATTCAATTTATTACAAGAGAATCTATTTGAAATATAGATTTACATAAATACTTAACCATATTATATGTATTAAATCAATCTAATTTAAATCAAATATTACTACTAAATCTATATATACAATTTTCATTTATATAATATCTTAAGAATCAAATTTATTAAACCATATATTTCTTTCCAAAATTATAGAAATTATTTTCAAAATATTTATATGGACCAACGGTGTCTGTATATATTTCCTATCATATGGTCAAGTGCTGCGGATATTTATCATTTCAATCCGTATACTAAATATATACGGGTGGATATCATTTCAACCCGTAATCCCAAATTCAATTAAATGAAAATCGCTTGGGTTTATCATTTCAACCCATAACGATTTTCTCCTATTCTAAAGTCTGTTCGGGTATGTATCATTTCAACCCATAGTGATTTCTAAACTACAGGGAACTTGCAGAGTGATAGCAGAAAATACAATAAAATAACAGGCATATATCATCAATAACAATATAATATAAACAACAGGATATGGTGTCATATCCCGTAGGTGAACAGTTACAGATAATAGCATATATAACAAATTTAAATAACTACAGCAGCATATTTCAATTGTCGTTTCAATTGAAATCAAATTTAATGAATAAAATATGTTAATCGTGAGTGATTGCTCACCTTTCGAGGTTAGAGAGATAGACAATGAAGTTGAGTTACGAAATGCAAGCACGACTTCCAAAGCAAAGTTAGATGGTACGATTTCGATGGAAAAGCTGATAGATAGAAATTGATGAGAATGGATCAAATTAGATTGATAAAATTGAAATGAAGATTATATGATTAATTTATTACTTTCTTTCAAAGTGAACGTTAAATCAAAACACGCAATTTAAAAAATGAAATATATATATATGCACATCAATGAAAACCATATAACTTTAAAACGCTTCCATTTCATATTAATGTTAAATAACAAATATATAATTATTCAAAATGTCACATATATAGTATATTCATTTTATGGTTGTCGTTTCCATGTAATAAATATTCATTTTAAACCAATATTAAAATAATATATATGTATAGTTAAAAATCAATGTTCTAACATAAAACACATATATTAAAGATCAACACACATATATATAATATCTTTTGAAATGAATACTTATGTGTATATATAATGATTAATAGTTTATTACTTTCCTTTTCAAAATATCCAGCAGGAAATCAAACAAACTTATGCACATATATATGCAGATAAACAATATTCTTTATAATACATTGTTACCTTACTCCTTTTTTTTTCTTTTTTTAAAGAGTATATATGCAGTACAGTTTATAAAAAAAAAATTATAAAACCTTCACATATAACAAAATATATGTATAAAATATATATTTGTATATATAAAAATCAAAACCTTTCAAACATATATTCAAAAACTGGATCATATAAATAACAATGTATTTAGTTAACGCATAGTATAAAATTCATTTATATAACTCTCTTATATATTCATTATAACTATAATCGAAACGGTTATATATACTTTTATATAAATTAACCAAATATACACGTTACTTAACCTATCTATACCCGATCAATAGTTTTATTATTAAAGCACGCACATCATAACAGTATGACGATATGCAATGCTTTAGGCTTATTAAACAATATATTGCAACTTATGTATACCAATATGTTAATATAAATAAGCTTACATACTTATTATATAAAAATCAAAATAAAAAAACAATATAACAAAATATATATATATATAAACTCAGAAATGGATATATCAGCTTATACTGTTATATAGAGAATTTTTTTTATTAAGTACAGCCATACATATATATCTTTGGGTACTACAATTCGTATTATTTGCCTTTTATAAAGAAAATTACGGTTGCACTGAGTTTGTACATATAGCTTACTTTATGTATATAAATAACGTAAGCTGTCATACATATATACACTAAAATATGTAAATTTAAGGCAGTATACTACTAGCAAATATATATAATATAATACAATGTATAGACGTACCCTGTGTAAACTCGAGTCATTGATGGGTGGGCAAAAGGAATAAATAAGAAACTCAGACAATGGGGAAAATGTTGATGCCACCTATGTGCTGTCATAAGTTATTACCTCTAGGCTATACACTCGACTATGATGAGGTTGCCGATGTGGATAGGGAAGATGTTGGGTTCGGCTGGAAAGCAGGGTGTTTCTTAAGAGAAGAAGAGGGGAGAAGGAGGGGACACGCACTTGGTGGAATGAAAATTTACAGAGAGAGGATGAAAAGAATGCAGATGTACTAGGTAAAAGAAAGGAGGAGCAGGCTAGAATAAATAGAATGTACGAAGAGAACAAGGAAGTTTATAAATCAGATTGGCATGAAAATGTAAAGAAAGAAATAAATAAAAGAAATCAATGAATGCGAAATAACGTATAGTATTTTATACCTTTCAAACTTTGAAATGGCAACGGTCATGAGTTGATTTAGCTACTTTTAAGGCAATAACTTTTTTGTTTGTTTGGATAGTACGTAATAAGTTTGGAAAGGCAATGATATTTAAAATGGAACAAGGAAGGTTATAAATCAGATTGGAATGAAAACGTAAAGAAAGAAAGAAATAAAAGAAATCAATGAATGCGAAATAACGTATAGTATTTTATGCGTTTCAAACTTTGAAATGACAACGGTCATGAGTTGATTTAGCTACATTTAAAGCAATAACTTTTTTGTTTGTTTGGATAGTACGTAATAAGTTTGGAAAGACAATGATATTTAAAATGGAACAAGGAATGGACAGAGAAATTTAAGCAAAGATAAAACGTACATAATAAATATAGAGTAAGGGGACAGCCACGATAATTCAGTGGATAATTAAAGCAACTTTTAATGCCACCAGCTGCACGTTCAAATTTGAAAAGGCAGAGTAACAGACCATATAATAAATTGAAACGATGGATTGATAACAGCTGCAAGTATATATTTAATAGAAAAGAACGGACAGAGAAAATTTTGTGAAACGTACTGAAAATAAATATGAAGTACTTATTATATTATACGTTTCTTTTTGAATGCAGAGTCCAAAATTTGAAAGCGAAGTAACGGTCAACCCTTGATTTGGTGAAAATAATTGTAGCAATTAATAAAAGAAATAAATAGCAATGGTCACGTTGCTTTGATTTAGCTGACTCATCAAAGCAAATTATTTATAATTTAACCGGTAGGAAACGTAAAGGAACGTACCACCATAAAAATGAAATTGATAACATCTGTGCATTGATTCTGCAATATTTATTAAAGAAATTGATTCTACAATATTTATTAAAGCAATTTATTAGCTAGCTTGAATTAAATAGAATTTCACAATGGAATAAACTTTGATAAAA
Source organism: Allium cepa (assembly GCA_030765085.1). Lineage (NCBI taxonomy): Eukaryota > Viridiplantae > Streptophyta > Magnoliopsida > Asparagales > Amaryllidaceae > Allium > Allium cepa. The sequence goes on along the minus strand of CM060944.1, from coordinate 306,679,751 downwards.
TAAATCTAAAATTTAAAATCTGTTATGTTTACTTGGACGTAATCCAAATATTAAATTTTTATTTCAAAATATTATTATATAAAATTTCTCAAAAGTTTCAATTAATTACATTAAATAAAACCATTTAAAACTATTATTACACTCTCCCCCACTCAAAATTTTTCGTCCCCGAAAAGGTAGGAGGTAGGAGAATAGAACAACCAGAAATAAAATAGATTGAAAGACAAGATAAACAATTAATTTAAAACTATATAAATTTTATTTGAAATATTTATTTGATAACTTCATTTGAAATTTAATTTTCTTTAATACTTTAATACTTTTCAAACTCCTTTGAAAATCATTTACATTATTACTTATATTTACACAGAAGCTATTGAAATATTAAATCCAAAATTCATAAATTTTTATTTTGTTTCAAGATACCTTCCAAATATTATTATTAGATCACAAATCATTTTTTTTAAATATGTTTTATTTTAGATAAATAACTTCTAAAATATTTATAACACTAAAATTTCTATTAAACCATGTAGTATATAATTAAACAATATTTTAAAGGATATATCCAACAAGGAAGGAAGGTAGATTTGGAAAACAGAATCAAGGTGAATAACTAAACTGAGTAGATGCAAGGAAGAGTATCGGGCATGAATAATTAATCTAGAACCATAAGAATTTAAATTTCAAATATTAATTCAAAATTTCTTTGTTGGGAAAAATACTTTTATAATAAATACCATTATAATAATACTTTTATAATAAAATACTATTATATCGAAATAAATTTTCCTTTCGAAAATACTTTTACAACTCGATGTTTCAACAAGTTTATCCTCGTTCTTGCAGACTTTGGCCATGTGTTGATCAGGCGCAAAGCTAGAATTCTTCAAGTACATCGTAGACTTGTTTCAACACCCAGTGAAAATACTTGAAAAGCCTTTAAAGCAGATATGGAAAGTACAATCCAAACAAAACAACCAAACCAAAACCTTTGTCCGACCATGGTTCGCAGATACACAATGGTTACGTCTGGATCCCCCAGGAAACAATCTGTATCCGTAAGCTTTCTCAGCCCTGCGAGTTACGCCATGATGACTAGTAGAGTGCAGGATACACAATGGTTACGCCTGGGTGCCCCAGGAAACAATCCGTACCCCTAGGCTATCTCAACCAGGCAGTTTCGCTACTATTCACGACCTACACAGATTGCAGGATATACAATGGTTACGCCTGGGTCCCCCAGGAAATAATCCGTACCCCTAGGCCAAACTCAGTCAGGCAATTGCGCTATGTAGTCGCGAGAGAAAAAAAACCATGGGTTATGCCACGGTGGGAACACTCGAGCATTACATCCGGAAAACCAAAAATCAGAGAGAATAATATCGATAGAATGAATCCACGATGTGGCCACAAAGCGGATATCAAGCAGAAGGCACTATCCATATCTTACTTCGAAAATATATATCATATAGTACCTTTTCAAATCACTTTCAAATATCGTACTTATATAAAGTCCATATATATAGGATTCCTTTTTTCCCACATCGAATACTTTCCAAAATCAATAGTAGATCAAATCATACTTATATAGACTTCGATTATATAAAATCTCTTTCGAAATTGAGTACCTTTCAAATCAATAGATTTCAAATCAACTTCATACTTATACAATCCATTTTATATAAGTTTGACCACTCCCAAATCAAGTGCTTAATAATATAAGGTTCTCAAATTTCAAATCATTTCAATGTCAATTCAGTTTCAAAATCATATATGATTTCACCAAATTTTCTTCCAAATTAAATATCTAAATTTCAAAGTTCCCAAAATAATAGGTTTAGAAAATTATCCCATTTTCCAAATTAAAATAATTCAAGTCAAACAAATTCATTTCCAAAATCACCATATAAGTACTGGTTTTTAATTCCAATTTAATTTCAACACCAAATATTTTCCCAAAATCAATTATACTCAAAATGGTTTCCAAATTTATAATTATCCCCTTTTTTTTAAACCTTTAAATTATCTATTTCTATGTGAAATATCCAATTTACCTTTCTGAAAACCATTATTCAACTATTTTTTTTTCAAAACATTTCAAAACTAAATTTATATTCTTTATCAAACATTTTATACTCTTTGAAATTTCTTAGGTTTGAAAATTTAATCTCGACTTGGAAGTGTTCGAACATTCAAAATAGTTAGGGAAATCAAATTTCCAATTCAGGACTTGAAAATCAACAATAAATAGATAGGATTATACCAAATCAAAGCCGAAACTTGAGGATTGAATACCGGTTTCCTTTAAATCATTTTAAATATGTATACATATATCTTTCGAATATCGAATTATTCTTCGGAATTTGAAATCAAAATTTGTTTCACAATATCACTCGCATAACAAAGCTACTAGAGTGGCCTCTCCCCCACTCTGAAACTCGAAAATCAATGTCGATAATGGGTGCACTCATCACCGAAATTATTTTCCAGTGACAAAGTGAGTTCTGGACTTCTATTTTCTTAAAACTTCCTTGAAATTTCATTGAAATCATTGGAACTCGTTTGAGTCATTTGAAACACTTCTTATTCAGAAAGTACTTTCAAATCGTATTATTATAATTTCAAAAATCTTAAAACCAATTTCAAAACACTGGAATTCAATTCTCGAATTTCAAATTTAACACTTCAGTTATAAATAATTTTTATATAAATCAATTTCTTATATTTTCTCAAAATTTCAAATCCTTTCAAAACCCTTTTATATAGAATAACATTTCTTATTTGTTTTATATATAGGTATATAATCCTTATCGAAAACATTTTCACTTTTATATATAGAATAAAATGATAGTTATCAAAATAATAATTTTGATATATAAAACAATTTCAAAAATGCAAACATACCCGATTTTTAGAGGATAATTTTAAGAATGGTTTTTAAAACAAAGATAGAGATTTGAATTAGAGGAACTCAAATCAATAGAATTCCGATTCGAAGATAGACTCGATCGAAGATGCGATAATTAAATTACAAAATAGAAGATGGATATACTTCTATAAATCGCGGCGACCTTTACCGGTCAACCGTGATTCCAAAATTAGATCGGTGTAGAATTCTGAGGCAATTCGACATTCGATCGCCAGAGATATAGAATTCGTCATAACAAGATATAGCAGCATCATAAACCGAGGATACCGAAATCTTCGGTGAGTCAATGCCAATTGAAAAGGAGTTTTCACCCCCTTTTACAAATCATTCAGTGGAGTTATGGGATACTCCAGAATCAAACGAATATAAATAATATAGCAGCATCATAAACCGAGGATACCGAAATCTTCGGTGAGTCAATGCCAATTGAAAAGGAGTTTTCACCCCCTTTTACAAATCATTCAGTGGAGTTATGGGATACTCCAGAATCAAACGAATATAGATAGGGAGAGACAGAATGAATTTCGGAACCGAGGGTGTAACATCCCGCCTTTTCGCACACTTTAAGCCGACACACGTGCCAATTCAAACCATACGGATAGGCGAATTGTTATGGGATAAATAAGAAAAACAGAGAAGAAATAAAAACAAAATATAATCTCACAGCGGAAGGATAAAATATAATAATCAAATATACAGTTCATTAAACTGTTTTACAAAACCTTTATTATATTTATACAATACATATCAGAGTACACATACCAGAGAATAAAAAATAAATGCAGCGGAATTAAATGGTGTGGTGGAATAACATAGTAGATAATAATACTACAAAACTTCGTCTTCGTCCTCCAGAGTAAAATCTTCAAATCCTGAAACGCTCGGACTGACCCGAGCGAATTTGAAAAGACAAAAACACTCGAGTCAGAACTAAAAGATCTTATGTGAGTTAAATTAACAGAAATAAATATGAGTACAGTAACTCAAGAGATGCTCGGGATTAACATCTCCTAAGGATCCGTTAAACTATTTGCTATGTAGTATATTGCGCTATTATAATAGTGTCTAATTGTAAAATAAACTTACTTTTTAATAGCGTTAAGGGGTTACCCATATAGCCCTTAACACAAATAATGCCAATAGTCTATACAGTACCGTAATACCTCCTGGTCTGGAAGCTACCAGAGGATACTCCATAGGTACGACACAAACAGAAACTCGTAGAAGGCGCGCTAGGGTAGGTGACACGGCACAACTAGGCAATGCTAGGGTAGATATACCAACTACGCTTCCGGGCTGATGGAAACGCGCAGCGCGCAGCTGCCGCCCACCTCGAACAACACCCCCAAAATCAAAAGTAAAGTGGCCACCGAATCGATCCAAAAGTCATAGTATAATATCGAAGGAGTGCGTTCGGTCAGCGGAATGACCTCATTGGCCCGTCAATCGCTCCTGTTTTAGCCACCTTATGCCAACTCACGGGAGTCGGGTCCACGTATTTACCTTATAGGAAACGCCGCCACCAACTTACTTCATTCTGGAATCTCCACCGCGTACACGGTAGTTAAAGTGGTTTTGGGAGTTGGCAGAGAGTATGACAACTTCCGATCCCGGTCTCTTTAACAACCAAACGTTATTATAACACCGCGGTCATTTAAAATAATTTAAACTTTAAAACCAGAATAAAATATCCATTTTAAACCCATATAAATACGATATCATTTATATTTTTAAAACCCAAATCAATACGATATTATTTAGACCCAAAATCATACGGTGTCATTTTATTTTCCAATATATATTCTTTTCCAAAATCATAGGGTTTTCAAAGTAAAATATTTAGAAATCAAAACTCTCGAATATAATATTTTCAAATCATACTACCTTGAAAATCATAACTTCGAAACAAATTTCCATCTCTTAAATGGTTAAATATTAAATTACTTTATAAAACACAATAGCTTCTTTAGATTTCACAAATCAATTTTCAAATATCGATTTAAACTTCCAAATACCATTTCAATTCTTATGTTTCAAAGCTTTAAATATTTCACCATTTCAAAACAAACTCATTTGACAATCCCATATATATTAAATTCAATTACTTATTATTTAGACTTGAAATATTTACTTAATGAATTCAATATAATTTAAGAAAAACCTTTAACTTCACATAACTGGAAAAACTTTCGATTTATTATATATTCATTTAAATCAACCTGATATTCATTTAGATCACTCTACACAAACATCAACTTATAAAATCATATCCTTTAAAAATTCTAACTTTTATTTAATTCTAATTTAACTTAATATTCATCTTCCAACCTTATTCCCATTAAATCAATGAAACTCCAGTAAATTTTAAATAAATGCTTAATCTTATTTGATCTTAAAATCAAACTTTATTTTAAACTTCAAATCAAATTTATACTAAGATTAAAACCGGAAATTACTATATATATAATAACCTTTATCAATAACCAAATCAATATCCCATAAACCATATATATATAACTTTACAAAAACCATAGAAAATCATTTCAAAATATTTATATATATATATATACCGCGGTGCCTGTATAAAATTTTCTACCCTATGGTCAAGTGATACAGATGTTTATCATTTCAATCCGCAATTTAAAATAAAAATGCGGTTGTATATCATTTCAAACCGCAATGCCGAATGAAATGAATATGCATGATAACTTGCAGATTTTATAAGATAGTACACATCATCCATTCACCCAATATCAATCATCAACCAATTTAATTCAATCATCATCAATTTAAACAAACATCAAAATATATAGCATATAAATTATATAGGTAATAAATAACATGTATTAACTAACAGTTTATATTCAATAATAAATTTAACTACTGTTAAACTAGTAGTTTATATGCAAAAATAAATGTAAATTTAACTGGCAGTTAATATGAAATAAAAATAAAAATAATCATGACAGGCAGTTAATATGCAAATAAATAAATTCTAACTGTCAAATTATATGCAATAAATAAAATTAATTAACAGTTAAATTAAATAAATGCGATTTAACTGGGATGACGAATAAAACATGCCAAACAGTCATAAATAAATTTCTACTCAAATCTTAAATCAATTTAACAAACATAAGAAATTTTAGAAGTTGTGAGTGGGTTAAAACACTCACCTTTCGAATTTAAATCGAATTTAAGTCCGATTTAAATCCAAAAATTTGACGGTCTCCAAATCTGTCCAAACCAGCGTCAAAAGATCTGGAATTTAATTACGATCCTAACAAAAAAGTCTCGCGTGAAACGGAGTTCATATGCGAAAGTTATTCGAGTTAGATTGTTTGAAATCAAAAATAAAATAAAATAAAAACATCACTCACTTAAACCAAAGCCACGTAAGCATCTTCGTTATCCCTCGCTACAGTGTCTTTACCCTGAGAACAGAACGCATGCGAACGAACAAAAGCATCAAGAAGAAACCCTAGCCGTCGAAACAAACCCTATTTATCACGCCTCCACTCTCGACTTCGACAAGATCCACTCCATCGCCAGCACGCCGCCGTCACCCTCCATCTATGTCGCGAGCGTGACGTCCTCAGCCGCTGTGTGGTGCTGCCAGGCCGATCACGAAAATCATCGAATCCTCTTCAACTTCTGGCGAATCAGCTAACCAATTCGCCGAAGCCACCGTACCGATCAACTGCCCCTCTCCCCCTCTACACGCAAGAACTTCCCGATCGATGAATCGTGGAAGATCCACCGTTGATTGAACATCCATACCATGAACGGCCGAAACTAATTTGCAATTTTCTGAACGAACAATGGCTCCAATCAAAAAACGAATAGTACCAGCAGATTACGCTCTTCGAGAACTATGACATATAATTTTTGTGAATTTTTCTGGAGCCTTTGAATTTTAGGCTTTGGATTTGATTTTTGAATTGTATTTGGATCTAGTGTTTGCAGCCATTGGAAGAGGAGGAGCGGAGGAAATAAACGTACAACAAATGAGAATAGATGGAGGCTAGGGTTTACAACTGAGTTTATATAGGTAGGTCAGAATTTGAATAGATGGATTGGATAAACAAACGTGCTGAACGAAAATTGGCCCAAAAAGCCCGTTACGACTCCGGAACGAAATTGGGTCAACCCATATATCACAATATGTATTTTAAAATATTCTGAACGCGATGGAAAAAGTTTCGCGTCCAAATTCCATCGTGTGAAGAAGTTATGCTGAAAATAATATTTTCAAATTGATTTCAAATTGATTTCAATTAAATCGATTTCAAGGCGTTTCGCGTTCGTACGATCAAACGACAGGTCCGATCGCTACGAAACTTGAAACCCTACAATAATTCAATGATACGGATCCGTTGAAACTGGTTTCGTCAAAATCCGAGTTAGTGGCCGAAATGGCTATTTTTATATCAATTAATTAAATTTAAAATTTATTATTAAATCAACTTCCAAATTTTAAAATTTTAAAACTCACAAATTTTATCACCATATATTCTCACTTATTTACAATGACTTAAACAAATCTTTATGTAAGTTTAGAGTGGATAAATCTATCAATTGCAGTGCCAAAGCTTCTATTTCATTATATTCAAAATTATAAATTAAGTTCCCCAAAATTTCTATTAAGTTAAATAATCAATGATTATTCCATCTATAAATTTTAAGTAGATGGATTCAAATGTTGAGTTCAGAAACTATTATTTTAATATTCTTGAATTTCAGTTAAATCTTTATAAACGTAATACTTTAAACGTTAAATTTCATTTATTTTGCAATACTTCAATTAAATTAATAAATATTGCTTTCTATACTTAAATTTATATTAACAAAACGTTAGATTTGGATCGATAGAAATCGATTTACCAAAGTTTACGTACACATTACGTAAATAAACAACTATATAAATTTGCCACCTATTAGCTCTTAATTTTATTCTTCAGTTTGTTATCTATCAATTTCGATTATACTTCCATCTATAATGCAAATCCAATCTCCTCTAACTGCATAAATTAGGCAATTTATTGCAATTGATTTTCCATTAAACTTCATAAATTATCAAATTGAAACCTAAATAAACATTTATTTATTTAAAAATCTTGTTGTTTAATTGAATTGACCATTCCCGGATATAATTTACATTGATCTTCAATTATTACTTAAATACATCACAAAACGTTAAATCTATATTCATTAAAATTTGTTACCAAAATTAATTAACGAAATCAATTACGCCCTTTAAAAATTTCTATTTCATTCATTCATTGCTAATTGTTATTCAATTAAACCCAGTTATTTGATTTCTCTATTATGCATCAATTATAAACCCATCATCTTAAAGATGATGTCAACATTTTATACTATAAATTTACCCTTTTATATTCCAATATAAATAAATGCTCACATACAAATTAAGATTCTAAAACAAATTAATTATCCCATTTAATCCATTGATTTATTAACTTTATTTGTTGCAATTTATTGTCTAGCATAAATTTTAATCTATTTCCAAATTTTCACATTTCAATTAATTAACACCTTACAAAAGTTTACAAATAAAAAGGGGTTGTACTAAATAAATTATTTATTGTCCTGCATTACTTTATTACCTCCATTTACATTCAATCTTCATAAATAAATAATTTATTTTATTGATGAATTCAATACTTGCCTTTATTTACTTAATTTAACTTCATATCCAAATGCACAAATTTTCACTGTTCCAATTAATTGAAATATAAAATTAAATTTGTAAATTTTAATTATCCTTGATACATCAGATTTCAATATTTGCTTTCATATAAATTAATAAGATTTCTATTTCTTTCTAAATTTAAATTAAAATCTTATTAATTTAATTCATTTTAAACATCGAATTTACATGGGTCGTTACACTCTCCCCGACTCAAAAATTTTCGTCCCCGAAAAGGAAAAGAAGGGAAAAGAAGAATTAAATAACAATACATCTTATTCAAAATATTAACTCATAAACAATAACTTACTAAATTTATTACCTTAAATAAAATAAACCCGTTTAATAATCATTATATCTTTTTATCCTCAAATAAATAAAGTTTGGAAAAACATTTTCAAAATAATTTCTATGTCCAAAATTTACGAAATTTTTTGGCGGAGTCTCCTTTGTACAGAGAGGCTTGGGAGAAAATATAATATTAAATATAAAAATTATATTATATATATTATCCAAAATATTATATCCCAACACGGGAAAATATATAAAATAGCGCTATAAACCGAAGTTCGAAAACGTACCTATTTGTCGGGCACTTTACGCTTAATTTATGGAACCCAAAAGCAGTAGCAATTGCTTCCATAACCTGAATTTTACTTATAAAATCCAAAGGGTTAACAATTTATGTAAAGTAAAATATTTAAGTGGATTTCAATCACTAACAACAAATCAATACAACAACCATCAACTAAACAACAACAAATCCAAACAACAATCAATTTATCTTATTATTAATTTCATTTCATATATTTGTTGTTTAATTTCTCTTTTATTCATACCACATAAATTTTCCTTTTTATAATTTACATTTATTTCTAACAAACTTTTAAATTTTATTTACTCATTCGATGTTTGTTTCATTTATTTTCACTTATTACTTCCAATTTTTCATTTCCATTAACTCAGGTCATGCCAGTTCTTTTTATTTCATTATAATTATTCATTCATTTATTTACATGTCCTTATTTATTTACATTTTAATTGCTTAAGTTTATAATCATCTATTTGTCATACTTACCTTCAATTATATTTACTTGGTAAAATTTCAATTATAACTTTAAGTTTATAACATTAAATTCTCATTTAACAGAAATTTCATTGAGTAATTTTACTATTTCAAATTTCTACTTGTATAATATTCTATTACAATCTCTTATTAAATATTTCAACTTTTAATATTTGGTAAGTTATATATGTTATTTAAGGGTGTAATTGAAAGTTATACAAGTTTCTCATTTCTTTTAATTAATTCATTGTTCAATAAATTATTACCTTTTCCTTATAAGTTACAATTTCAACTTCCTTTTATTATCTTTATAACTTGGCATTAAATCTCTTACCTAAATTAGAGGTTCCAATTATTAATTACTTACCTTTCGTTTCACTACAATAATTGAAACAATTAATTAATGGAAATTTAAGAGTTAAATACCGGGTTATATTTCAAATTATTTTAAAATAATAAATAAATATATTTTTACAACTTACATATCTCTAATTATGTTTAAAACAATTCAAAATTTATACATATAATTTCTTCAAAAATGAATCTGCAGTAGAACTACGACAGTGGCCTTCTCCCTTCGAAACTCGAAAATGAAAGTCGATGATGCGGCCGCCATCACCGAAATTATTTTTCAGCGACAGAGAGGAAAGTACAAAACTTATTTCTTTCCAGAATTTCTTTAAAATCAAGCTTTCAAATTATATTGAAATATTTATATCAGAAAATATTTCTAAACACTATTAATATATTTCAAAATCCTTTGAAAGAAATTTTTCAAAATCCCGGACTCAAGTTCTACAATTTCCAAATTTCATTGATTTTATTTTCAATCTAGCTTCAATTATTATTAATATTTTCATTATCTAACACCCAATCTACAACAACCAAATATGTATCTTTATAAAATATTTTTATATATAGAAAATATAATAGGCAAAGTTATTTCTTTCACCTATATTAAAACAAATATTATGTCGGTCTATCCTATTAAGTGTTTAGAAATCCCTATTGATGTCATAGCGTCCCATGCATCAACCAGAATTTATAAATGCAAAACGAAACATATTAACACAATATTAAAACCTTTTTATAATACTAACAAATACGCTCTCTCATATATACACGCTCAATGACTCCCATAGGGTATTATTACCCTATTAGTAAAAAGTCAAACCCCACAGAGTTAAGGTTTATCGCTAAACCTCGCTCTGATACCAGATGTAACATCCCGCCTTTTCGAACACTTTAAACTGACACACGTGCCAATTCAAACCATACGGTAGGGTGGATTGTTATGGGATAAGTAAGAAAAACAGAGAAGAAATAAAAACAAAATAGAATCTCACAGCGGAAGGATAAAATATAATAATTAAATATACAGTTCATGAAACTGTTTTACAAAACCTTTATTATATTTATACAATACATATCAGAGTACACATACCAGAGAATAATAAATAAATGCAGCGGAATTAAGTGGTGTGGTGGAATAACATAGTAGATAATAATACTACAAAACTTCGTCTTCGTCCTCCAGAGTAAAATCTTCAAATCCTGAAACGCTCGGACTGACCCGAGCGAATTTGAAAGACAAAAACACTCGAGTCAGAACTAAAAGATCTTATGTGATTTAAATTAACAGAAATAAATATGAGTACAGTAACTCAAGAGATGCTCGGGATTTACATCTCCTAAGGATCCGTTAAACTATTTGCTATGTAGTATATTGTGCTATTATAATAGTGTCTAATTGTAAAATAAACTTACTTTTTAATAGCGTTAAGGGGTTACCCATATAGCCCTTAACACAAATAATGCCAATAGTCTATACAGTACCGTAATACCTCCTGATCGTGAAGCTACCAGAGGATACTCCATAGATACGACACAAATAGAAACTCGTAGAAGGCGCGCTAGGGTAGGTGACACGGCACAACTAGGCAATGCCAGGGTAGATATACCAATCACGCTTCCGGGTTGATGGAAACGCGCAGCGCGCAGCTGCCGCTCGAACAACACCCCCAAAATCAAAAGTAAAGTGGCCACCGAATCGATCCAAAAGTCATAGTATAATATCGAAGGAGTGCGTTCGATCAGAGGAATGACCTCATTGGCCCGTCGATCGCTCCTGTTTTAGCCACCTTATGCCAACTCACGGGAGTCGGGTCCATGTATTTACCTTATAGGAAACGCCGCCACCATCCTACTTCATTCTGGAATCTCCACCACGTACACGGTTGTTAAAGTGGTTTTCGGAGTTGGCAGAGAGTATGACAACTTCCGATCCCGGTCTCTTTAACAACCAAACGTTATTATAACACCGCGGTCATTTAAAATAATTTAAACTTTAAAACCAGGATAAAATATCCATTTTAAACCCATATAAATACAATGTCATTTATATTTTTTAAAACCCAAATCAATACGATATCATTTAGACCCAAAATCATATAATGTCATTTTATTTTCCAATATATATTCTTTTCCAAAATCATAGGGTTTTCAAAGTAAAATATTTAGAAATCAAAACTCTCGAATATAATATTTTCAAATCATACTACCTTGAAAATCATAACTTCGAAACAAATTTCCATCTCTTAAATGGTTAAATATTAAATTACTTTATAAAACACAATAGCTTCTTTAGATTTCACAAATCAATTTTCAAATATCGATTTAAACTTCCAAATACCATTTCAATTCTTATGTTTCAAAGCTATAAATATTTCACCATTTCAAAACAAACTCATTTGACAATCCCATATATATTAAATTCAATTACTTATTATTTAGACTTGAAATATTTACTTAATGAATTCAATATAATTTAAGAAAAACCTTTAACTTCACATAGCTGGAAAAACTTTCGATTTATTATATATTCATTTAAATTAACCTGATATTCATTTAGATCACTCTATACAAACATCAACTTATAAAATCATATCCTTTAAAAATTCTAACTTTTTATTTAATTCGAATTTAACTTAATATTCATCTTCCAACCTTATTCCCATTAAATCAATGAAACTCCAGAAATTAAATTTTAAATAAATGCTTAATCTTATTTGATCTTAAAATCAAACTTTATTTTAAACTTCAAATCAAATTTATACTAAGATTAAAACCGGAAATTACTATATATATAATAACCTTTATCAACAACCAAATCAATATCCCATAAACCATATATATATATATAGCTTTACAAAAACCATAGAAAATCATTTCAAAATATTTTTACATATATATATATACCGCGATGCCTGTATAAAATTTTCTACCCTATGGTCAAGTGATACGGATGTTTATCATTTCAATCCGCAATTTAAAATAAAAATGCGGTTGTATATCATTTCAAACCGCAATCCCGAATGAAATGAATATGCATGATATATCAATCATCAACCAATTTAATTCAATCATCATCAATTTAAACAAACATCAAAATATATAGCATATAAATTATATATGTAATAAATAACATATGTTAACTAACAGTTTACATTCAATAATAAATTTAACTACTGTTAAACTAGCAGTTTATATGCAAAAATAAATGTAAATTTAACTGGCAGTTAATATGAAATAAAAATAAATATAATCATGACAGGCAGTTAATATGCAAATAAATAAATTCTAACTGTCAAATTATATGCAATAAATAAAATTAATTAACAGTTAAATTAAATAAATGCGATTTAACTGAGATGAAGAATAAAACATGCCAAACAGTCATAAATAAATTTCTACTCAAATCTTAAAACAATTTAACAAACATAAGAAATTTAAGAAGTTGTGAGTGGGTTAAAACACTCACCTTTTGAATTTAAATCGAATTTAAGTCCGATTTAAATCCAAAAATTTGACGGTCTCCAAATCTGTCCAAACCAGTATCAAAAGATCTAGAATTTAATTACGATCCTAACAAAAAAAGTCTCGCGTGAAACGGAGTTCGTATGCGAAAGTTATTCGAGTTAGATTGTTTGAAATCAAAAATAAAATAAAATAAAAACATCACTCACTTAAACCAAAGCCACTTAAGCATCTTCGTTATCCCTTGCTAAAGTGTCTTTACCCTGAGAATAGAATACACGCGAATGAACAAAAGCATCAGGAAGAAACCCTAGCCGCCGAAACAAACCCTATTTATCACGCCTCCACTCTCGACTTCGACAAGATCCACTCCATCGCCAGCACACCGCCGTCACCCTCCATCTATGTCGCGAGCGCGACGTCCTTCGCCGCCGTATGGTGCTACCAGGCCGAGCACGAAAATCATCGAATCCTCTTCAATTTCTGGCGACTCAGCTAACCAATTCGCCGAAGCCACCGTACCGATCAACTGCCCCTCGCCCCCTCTACACGCAGGAACTTCCCGATCGATGAATCGTGGAAGATCCGTTGTTGATTGACCATCCATACCATGAATGGCCGAAACTAATTTGCAATTTTCTGGACGAACAATGGCTCCAATTGAAAAACGAATATTACCAGCAGATTACGCTCTTCGAGAACTATGACATATAATTTTTGTGAATTTTTCTGGAGCATTTGAATTTTAAGCTTTGGATTTGATTTTTGAATTGTATTTGGATCTAGGGTTTGCAGCCATTGGAAGAGGAGGAGCTGAGGAAATGAACGTACATCAAATGAGAATAGATGGAGGCTAGGGTTTACAACTGAGTTTATATAGGTAGGTCAGAATTTGAATAGATGGATTGGATAAACAACGTGCTGAACGAAAATTGGCCCAAAAAGCCCGTTTCGACTCCGGAACGAAATTGGGTCAACCCATATATCACAATATGTATTTTAAAATATTCTGAACGCGATGGAAAAAATTTCACGTCCAAATTCCATCGTATGAAGAAGTTATGCTGAAAACAATATTTTCAAATTGATTTCAAATTGATTTCAATTAAATCGATTTCAAGGCGTTTCACGTTCGTACGATCAAACGACAGGTCCGATCGCTACGAAACTTGAAACCCTACAATAATTCACTGATACGGATCCGATGAAACTGGTTTCGTCAAAATCCGAGTCAGTGGCCAAAATGGCTATTTTTATATTAATTAATTAAATTTAAAATTTATTATTAAATCAACTTCCAAATTTTAAAATTTTAAAACTCACAAATTTTATCACCATATATTCTCACTTATTTACAATGACTTAAACAAATCTTTATGTAAATTTAGAGTTGATAAATCTATCAATTGCAGTGCCAAAGCTTCTATTTCATTGTATTCAAAATTATAAATTAAGTTCTCCAAAATTTCTATTAAGTTAAATAATCAATGATTATTCATCTATAAATTTTAAGTAGATGGATTCAAATGTTGGGTTCAGAAACTATTATTTTAATATTCTTGAATTTCAGTTAAATCTCTATAAATGTAATACTTTAAACGTTAAATTTCATTTATTTTGCAATACTTCAATTAAATTAATCATTATTACTTTCTATACTTAAATTTATATTAACAAAACGTTAGATTTGGATCGATAGAAATCGATTTACCGAAGTTTACGTACACATTACGTAAATAAACAACTATATAAATTTGCCACCTATTAGCTCTTAATTTTATTCTTAAGTTTGTTATATATCAATTTCGATTATACTTCCATCTATAATGCAAATCCAATCTCCTCTAACTGCATAAATTAGGCAATTTATTGCAATTGATTTCCCATTAAACTACATAAATTATCAAATTGAAACCTAAATAAACGTTTATTTATTTAAAAATCTTGTTGTTTAATTAAATTGACCATTCTCGGAAATTAATTTACATTGATTTCCAATTATTACTTAAATACATCACAAAACGTTAAATCTATATTCATTAAAATTTGTTACCAAAACTGATTTAACGAAATCAATTACGCCCTTTAAAATTTCTATTTCATTCATTAATTGCTAATTGTTATTCAATTAAACTCATTCATTTGATTTCCCTATTGTGCATCAATTATAAACCCATCATCTTAAAGGTGATGTCAACATTTTATACTATAAATTTACCCTTTTTATATTCCAGTATAAATAAATGCTCACATACAAATTAAGATTCTAAAACAAATTAATTATTCCATTTAATCCATTGATTTATTAACTTTATTTATTGCAATTTATTGTCTAACATAAATTTGAATCTATTTCCAAATTTTCACATTTCAATTAATTAACACCTTACAAAAGTTTACAAATAAAAAGGGGTTGTACTAAATAAATTATTTATTGTCCTGCATTACTTTATTACCTCCATTTACATTCAATCTTCATAAATAAATAATTTATTTTATTGATGAATTCAATACTTGCCTTTATTTACTTAATTTAAGTTTATATCCAAATGCACAAATTTTCACTATTCCAATTAATTGAAATATAAAATTAAATTTGTAAATTTTAATTATCCTTGATATATCAAATTTCAATGTTTGCTTTCATATAAATTAATAAGATTTCTATTTCTTTCTAAATTTAAATTAAAATCTTATTAATTTAATTCATTTTAAACATCGAATTTACACAGGTCGTTGCAGAGGGACATTCCAAAATTCAAAGGAAATCGAGTCAAAAGGAAGAGATTCAACTCGAGCGAAAGTGATTCTGTAAATAAATTTACCATATATGCTAAGTTTTGCCTAGAGCCAAAGCTCTAATACCAACTGTAATGACCCGCTATTTTGGACCGTTCAAATCGACAATAAAACCATACATATCCGACTTGAATAATTAAAATACCGAACTGTTAATTAAAATTTGGCAAAACTAAAAATATACAGTAAATAAATCAATCACAGATCACAGAGTAATATAATGCAGTGGAATAGATAAAGAATAGTAGTTCATGAAGCTACTATATACATCAGAGTTAGAAAAATACAACCGAATAGTTCAAATGCAGTGAAGTCTCCAATGCAACAGATGACTTCTCTGAACCAATCACCCGGAAAGGCTGGAATCTGAACCGATAGTTGGATTTTCAAATGAAGCTCCAAACTCCAAAGGTTAGTCTCAAATGATGTATCACTCAGTCTGACCGAGCGTAAAGCAAAATACAAAACATTCGAGTCAGGATTAACACTCTGATATCAATAAATCCAACTCAAGTGAAATATCAACTGTAATACAAATAACTTAAAGGATATTTGGGATAACCATCCTCTAAGGGTCCATGGAACTTTCTAAGAGGTAGAAATATACACTATAACACCATGGTCATTTCAGCTTAATTTATACATCAAAACCAAATCTCATTTTCACTTTAAATATCTCTATATTTCCCAAAATAGTATTTATATATATATTAAATAATTTATACAGTAAAGTATTTTCAATTTCCTCAACTTAACAAATCGTTCCAACATCAATCCGACCTTCCCATTCAAATTAAATTCAATCTCAATTTATCAATTTAAATTCAACTCAATTTCTAAAATAACCACTTAAATTTTATCGATCTCAAATTCGGATTTATAATCACAAATACTCCTTTATATTTCCATATATTTCAAAACTTTAAGTATTCAACGTTTCATCTTAATTTTCATTCAATTTAGTTTTCTAAATAATAAATTCAAATTTAGTTCAACCTAAATTTTCATTTTAATTCAATTTAGTAGCTAAATAACAAATTCAACTACGTTGATTTCAAATACAGATCCGAATCTCAACATAAACCATTTAAATTCCAATATAGTTCAAGGCTTTAATATTTAAATGTTCTATATAACAGTTTCATATAGATCTCGATTTAACCTCATTATTATTTAGTCTTGAAATACTCCCTTATTAGATTTAATATCATTTAAGTAACCTTAAATTACATTTTACTCCATATTTTCTTTAATTTATTTAAACGTAAAATATCCATTAAATCACTTAAATCAAAAATCCAGTTATAAAATCATACCCATTAAATTTCCCATTTAAAAATTTCAAATCGATTTAATTAAATAAATCCTTATTTAAATACCATTTTTATAAACCCAAATTTATCTCCCAATCTTAATTATTCAATTTATTACAAGAGAATCTATTTGAAATATAGATTTACATAAATACTTAACCATATTATATGTATTAAATCAATCTAATTTAAATCAAATATTACTACTAAATCTATATATACAATTTTCATTTATATAATATCTTAAGAATCAAATTTATTAAACCATATATTTCTTTCCAAAATTATTGAAATTATTCTCAAAATATTTATATGGAACAACGGTGTCTGTATATATTTCCAATCATATAGTCAAGTGCTACTGATATTTATCATTTCAATCCGTATACTAAATATATATGGGTGGATATCATTTCAACCCGTAATCCCAAATTTAATTAAATGAAAATTGCTTGGGTTTATCATTTCAACCCATAACGATTTTCTCCTATTCTAAAGTCTGTTCGGGTATGTATCATTTCAACCCATAGTGATTTCTAAACTACAGGGAACTTGCAGAGTGATAACAGAAAATACAATAAAATAACAGGCATATATCATCAATAACAATATAATATAAACAACAGGATATGGTGTCATATCCCGCAGGTGAACAGTTACAGATAATAGCATATATACAAACTTAAATAACTACAGCAGCATATTTCAATTGTCGTTTCAATTGAAATCAAATTTAATGAATAAAAATATGTTAATCGTGAGTGATTGCTCACCTTTTGAGGTTAGAGAGATAGACAATGAAGTTGAGTTACGAAATGCAAGCACGACTTCCAAAGCAAAGTTAGATGGTACGATTTCGATGGAAAAGCTGATAGATAGAAATTGATGAGAACGGATCAAATTAGCCTGATAAAATTGAAACGAAGATTATATGATTAATTTATTACTTTTTTTCAAAATGAACGTTAAATCAAAACACGCAATTTAAAAAATGAAATACATATATATGCATACCCATGAGAACCATATAACTTTAAAACGCTTCCATTTCATATTAATGTTAAATAACAAATATATAATTATTCAAAATGTCACATATATAGTATATTCATTTTATGGTTGTCGTTTCCATGTAATAAATATTCATTTTAAACCAATATTAAAATAATATATATGTATAGTTAAAAATCAATGTTCTAACATAAAACACATATATTAAAGATCAAAACACACATATATAATATCTTTTGAAATCAATAATTATGTATACATATAATTATTATAGTTTATTACTTTCCTTTTCAAAATATCCAGCAGGAAATCAAACAAACTTATGCACATATATACGCAGATAAACAATATTCTTTATAATACATTGTTAACTTACTCCTTTTTTATTCTTTTTTTAAAGAGTATATATGCAGTACAGTTTATAAGAATTTTTTTTTATTTTTTTTATAAAACCTTAATATATAACAAAATATATGTAATATTTGTATATATAAAAATCAAAACCTTTCAAACATATATTCAAAAACTAGATCATATAAATAACAATGTATTCAGTTCACGCATAGTATAAAATTCATATATATAACTCTCTTATATATTCATTATAACTATAATCGAAACGGTTATATATACTTTTATATAAATTAACCAAATATACACGTTACTTAACCTATCTGTAACTGATCAATAGTTTTATTATTAAAGCACGCACATCATAACAGTATGACGATATACAATGCTTTAGGCTTATTAAACAATATATTGCAACTTATGTATACTAATATCTGAATATAAATAAGCTTACATACTTATTATATAAAAATCAAAATAAAAAAAATATAACAAAATATATATAAACTCACAAATTGATATATAAGTTTATATTGTTATATAGAGAATTTTTTTTATTAAGTACAGCCATACATATATATCTTTGGGTACTACAATTCGTATTATTTGCCTTTTATAAAGAAAATTGTGGTTGCACTGAGTTTGTACATACAGCTTACTTTATGTATATAAATAACGTAAGCTGTCATACATATATACACTAAAATATATAAATTTAAGGCAGTATACTACTAGCAAATATATATAATATAATACAATGTATAGACATACCCTGTGTAAACTCGAGTCGCTGATGGGTGGGCAAAATGAATAAATAAGAAACTACAGACAATGGGGAAAATGTTGATGCCACCTATGTGCTGTCAGAAGTTATTACCTCTATGCTATACACTCGGCTATGATGAGGCTGCCGATGTGGATAGGGAAGATGTTGGGTTCAGCTGGAAGGCAGGGTGTTTCTTAAGAGAAGAGGAGGGGAGAAGGAGGGGACAGACGCTTGGTGGAAAGAAAATTTGCAGAGAGAGGATGAAAAGAATGCAGATGTACTAGGTAAAAGAAAGGAGGAGCAGGCTAGAATAAATAGAATGTATGAAGAGAACAAGGAAGGTTATAAATCAGATTGGCATGAAAATGTAAGGAAAGAAATAAATAAAAGAAATCAATGAATGCGAAATAACGTATAGTATTTTATACCTTTCAAACTTTGAAATGGCAACGGTCATGAGTTGATTTAGCTACATTTAAAGCAATAACTTTTTTGTTTGTTTGGATAGTACGTAATAAGTTTGGAAAGGCAATGATTTTTAAAATGGAACAAGGAAGGTTATAAATCAGATTGGAATGAAAACGTAAAGAAAGAAATAAATAAAAGAAATCAATGAATGTGAAATATCGTATAGTATTTTATACGTTTCAAACTTTGAAATGGCAATGGTCATGAGTTGATTTAGCTACATTTAAAGCAATAACTTTTTTGTTTGTTTGGATAGTACATAATAAGTTTGGAAAGACAGTGATATTTAAAATGGAACAAGGAATGGACAGAGAAATTTAAGCAAAGATAAAACGTATAGAATAAATATAGAGTAAGGGGACAGTCACGATAATTCAGTGGATAATTAAAGCAACTTTTAATGCCACCAGCTGCACTTTCAAATTTGAAAAGGCAGAGTAACGGACCATATAATAAATTGAAACGATGGATTGATAACAGCTGCAAGTATATATTTAATAGAAAAGAACGGACAGAGAAAATTTTGTGAAACGTACTGAAAATAAATATGAAGTACTTATTATATTATACGTTTCTTTTTGAATGCAGAGTCCAAAATTTGAAAGCCGAGTAACGGTCAACCCTTGAATTGGTGAAAATAATTGTAGCAATTAATAAAAGAAATAAATAGCAACGGTCACGTTGCTTTGATTTAGCTGACCCATCAAAGCAAATTATTTATAATTTAACCGGTAGGAAACGTAAAGGAACGTACCACCATAAAAATGAAATTGATAACATCTGTGCATTGATTCTGCAATATTTATTAAAGAAATTGATTCTACAATATTTATTAAAGCAATTTATTAGCTAGCTTGAATTAAATAGAATTTCACAATGGAATAAACTTTGATAAAATAAATTGAAAATTTAAAATCTGCTATGTTTAATTGGACGTAATACAAATATTAAATTTTTATTTCAAAATATTATTACATTAAATTTCTCAAAAGTTTCAATTAATTACGTTAAATAAAACCATTTAAAACTATTAAAATCTACGGGTCGTTACAACTATATCCTAGGTTGTGCACCCTACTCTGTTTTTAGCCATTTATAATGTCGAGGTCACATTCGACATCTTTCATGGGAGTCTTTATCACTCGAAAAGAACAAGAATCCTTAAATAAATTCCCACATCTCGAATGGATCTCGAAACCACACATGGATTCCAGCATCTCGAAATCCACCTCCAAGAGATATAACACGTATCTCAGTCTTGAAGTGGTTTTCGATAAATAACACATTTACCGATCCCGGTCTCCTTAAGACTGAATCAATGAATTTGGTCATATTCAATAATAATGAGAATGATCACATATGGAAACCAACTCTCATATAATTATCACATTTTCAATATTTTTATCTCACACTATCTCTCGACTAAGAGTGAAGTCGGTAGGTTAAAGCACTAGTTCTGCTATACCTACTCAAACATTTGTCTTAACCCCTAGAGATAGACAAGCCTACTTCATCGGTTTTTAGTACTAAGTATACGACTAAATGTTTTTCATAAATGAGTACATAAACAAAGCATGATCAAGTCGTACTAAGCACGATCAAGTCACATAAACAACTTTTAATCCCATTTTTACTTAATTAATAATTTTATTAAATAAAAGCTCTTTTATTAGTAAAACTCATTTTTTTAATAAAACATATTTTATAAACCAAAACTTACAATTGATTTAAAATTCCTTTATTAATTAATAACCCTTTACTAAATAAAACTTACTTTATTAATTAATACTCCTTTATTACTTAAAATTTTCTGTATATACTAGTATATATAATATTTCGATATTCATTTATACTCTTCAATACTTCAAAAAGTATTCATATATTTATCTCAAATGTACAAGTATATTCACAACTCATTTAAAGACCTATTACTTTAAACCTTTCTTTTTTTATCTTTTTCCAAAAATTCCATGTTTGTTATTCCTTTTAAAATATCCATTTAATAGTTCCAATTACATTCGAAAATCTATTTCAAAGTGCGTAAGACAAATGTTACCCAACATTGTCACTACAAACGCAAAATCATTTCATTTGAGATTATTTTTAAACCATTTCACTTCTGATTATCTTTAAAACAATCTTTTCAAAGTTTCATTTACATTTATAAGTACTAGTATGGATCCGTGCTTCGCACACGGGCTGTTTGTGTCATTGTATACATTGATATTTTGTTTAAACGTAAGTATGTAAACGGAAAGTAAGGGCATTTTTGGAATTTCAAAAAGACAACGAGTAAATTGGTTTAACAAATTTTCTTTATTAGTAGTAGAGATAATCAAAACAGGTTAAAGACTAATATTATTAACATATTTTCACCGCAAACCCAAAACCATTTCATACATGTTATTCTCTTTAAAACATTCTTTTAAAGATCTTGGTATTTCTATATTTATTGAATAAGGCAATATACTTGTTAATAAATTTGCAAAATCATTTATTATAACATAAGTTTTATAATCCTAAGCTTCCTCTTATTCTTTTACAAAATACTTAACTTACTTTTTCCCACTTATGCATTTACTAAAAACTGATTTTAAAATGATACTTAAATGTATACTAACTCATTTATAAGATAAAATATTTAATAATAAAAAGAATTTAAAAGGATATTATATTACATAAGATTTTATTTATTTTAATAAACTACTTAACTAATTTTCTAAAAAATATATATACTTTTAAAATATTTTAAAAATACTTATATTATGGCTTATAAAAAATACATATTTTCTAATTTATTTAAAAACCATAAAAGTCCATTTTATAGTTTAAATTCATTACTTTAAAAGTCCATAAATGATTATCAATAATACATTTAAACTTGATACTTTTTTAGTAATACGTATACTTACTGTACTTACTAAAAAAATACAAAGAAGCCCTAAGATGCCTTTCAAAGTTAACTTTAAATTTGTCAAAGATAGCGATTCCAAAGTGCATCCATAGCGACCTTTTCGCTCATAACATTCACAATACACTATCAACATGTAATCAACAAGTCCTGGCTACGATACATGTTATAAAGGGTAATAAGAGAGATTATACTTAATACTAATGTTGTCACTTGTTTTACAAAACAAGAATGGGTCCAAAAGTTTTAACTTGTATTGTTATCAATTTTAAGTTATATTTAACACAACAATATTATACACATGATATATACAAATTCGATGGTGAATAAACTCAACTAAGCCCGCACTAATCCAAGATGTGGATAATCCCAATACGAGTTTAATGGAGAAGATGGCGTCTCGATTGGACCTCGTATGCGAAAGTTATGAATTTTATAAGATTTGAGATTATAAACTAATTAATTAACTTAATTATAAATAACCAACACCTTAATTACCTATCAAATCCACCTTCTCCCTTCCTTACCACTTTCCTATGCATGCACCAAAAGGAACTCACCATACTCATGTACATGCACACATTGATACGGATCATCACTCGATGATATCCAATGTCGTTCACGCCTACGAATTTCTCTTCGCGAGTTCGACGTATGGACCCCTACAACGTCCAACTCGATCACATCAACCAAATTCCAAATGAAAGCCCCAAATTTCCATGTCCAGGTCGCGATCACAACCCCATGATTGGAGCACCTTTGACCACCGCCAGCCAACCTCACTTCGCACCCTAAATCCAATCATGCCTTTGATTTTGCCTTCGACCGCCTCCTCCATATCGCGACTTCCTCTACCACGTACGACAAACAAAATGTCACGACCATCTCTATGTAGTTTCTTCTCACCAAACCTTTACCCTCCCCTCTCATTTACACGAGCAAGCTAACGGAATATTCGCAATGGACTAACTTTCCTTAAATCAACGACCATCTACAATCCTGGATTGGCAGTACAAAAGTTGATCATCACCAATCCCCGCCGCAACCTAATAAATGCACACCCACATGAATCCCTCATCTCTACCAAGCTAACGGATTCGAAATCGTCGAATTCCGTTGAGCGAAGCTCCGAGAACAATTCAATTTAAAAGGCGGCTATGTATTTGGTTAACAAGAAATGAAAAGGGAATAAAGAGGAGAGGTGGTAAAATGGTTAAAGGTGAGGAGTATTTATGGAAAAATAAACAATATTTTGAATTCGCATGATTAAATTGTTGAACATTCCAAGCTCGCACGATCATCTGGAACGTCCGATCACCATGAAACTCGTCGACGCACAATAACTCATTTTTCTAGTACCGATGGCACTACTTTTGTCAAAATCTGAGTCAATGCCCTGGAATGATAATATTATAAGTTAATCAAAAATAATTATTATTAAAACCGATTTAATCCCATTAATTATAAATTAAAAGTTTCATTATCATTATTATTTAAAAAGAATTTAAATAAGCTTTCGAAATCATTTTTATTCACATTAAATCCATGATTTAAATATTCAAATAATTTCAATTTTTGGTTATAAAACATTCAAAATTTCGGGTCGTTACTGGCATTGTACGGCCAACCCATAGTATATAGCTATCCAAACGGTGTAATGTTAAAATAGCATGTGTGCTAAATCAAAGTAGGCAAGAGGAATGACATGGGTAATTAAATGAAGACCGGGTATATTAGAGATGCTTTTAGAATGCATTTGAAACGACTGGTTATGGATTCAAACTACCAAAGTACAAAAAGGGTACAATGAAATATTTGCAAGAGATATCAATCAATTAGTCACCAATCGTGGCATTTTTAATGGTATTGTGTCGAAAATAGTTCTAAAAAATTATTTATCACATTTGTTCATACTTTTGAATTAAATCATTATACTAGTATAGCGAGTATGATAATTAAGAAATTAATATAATTTTCAAAAGATAATCGAAACTTTTTGGTCTCACGTCTAAGTTTTAGCCTCATGTCAAAAACTGTGATGGTATTATGTCAAAAAATGTTATTGAAAAATCACCAAGAGATCAAGGCTTCAAACTCCAGTTTATGGTTCCGTTTCGATCATTAGAAATTTTTAATATTTCGGTTTCGTTTCAAAAGTTCTTGATATTCCGTTTTAATTCTGGTTTTGAATTTCATCGCTTTTCTAACCACTTTTTTTATAAATAGATTGATAAACACTACAAATTTATATGTAAAATGAATATAACAAGTCGTTCCTTCAAAATATTTTATTTTATACCATTTTTGCAAAACAAGTAAAAGAGCAAGAGCTAAAGAAAAAGCCCCAAATTAATAATTAATACCCATGGAAATAATTAATTGATGTGCAAGAAGATTTAATTTATACTCTTAAATCAAAATTATTTTGTTTGAGAAACTCAATTTAGTTGGATTTATATTAAGAAAGCCGAGTCCAACTCATCTTCTTATTGTTAGAAATGCAAGCCCATAAGGCCTTTAAATCAACCGGTTTTCCCCTAACCTCCAAGTCATTGTCTTCAACAAATGGAACCATCCCTTCTGACCAAAATATATAGGCTGGAAAAAAAATCCATCTAGTTTGATCCTCAATTTCTATGTTCAGGCAATAGTTTTTTCCCTCAAATTCTCAGTTTAGTTTTTTTCCTTTCAGATCCAGATTCGCTTTCTTAGGTGAATTCTGGCTCGATCGTTGTTGGATTGAATGACGGGAATTCTTGCAATGTTGTCCAAAACTTCGAACCATATAAGAGATAACCAAAAAAATTAGTCGTTCTTCAAAAATTTCTCAATTATCATACCATTATCGATCAATTGTTTCCATTTTCGGACTATATAGGTATATCGGTATGATAATGAGAGTTTACCATTTAATGGTAAAATATTGATAATATATTTTAAAACCCATGATAATAGTAATTTATTAAGCCATTTATAGTCCATGTAATGACGAAACCAAAGCAAGGGTGGGGTGGGCAGTTGCCCAACCTAATATTTAGGCAAAAAAAAACATAAAAATTACAGAAAAGAAAAAGAATACACACTCTCCTCTCGCATTTGGCTCAGCACTCATGCTCACTTCTCAGCTGCTCACACTCTCTTAAATACACATCGTATCCTTCAATTCGACCTTCATATTTGATTTGATTAAGTAAATCAAAACCCTAATTCCACGTTCAATCCAGTCTCCCATCTTCACTCCACTATGCAAACCTAATATGAAAAGCTAAATCAGAATTTCCTATTTGTTCTACGGTTGTTGGTAATTATCCTTTTAATCTTGTAAATTATGTTATTTAAATCTATTGATTTGTTCTCTACTTGGTTTGTTTGATTAGATCATACAAAGATTGTCTCTTAAGAAAGCATCCTAATTGTTGGATTATCCTTGAATAGGGATGGAAATAAGGCGGGTTGGGGTGGGTTTTTTATGCCCCAGACTCGCCTTGGTTTTTTAAACCCAGTGTCGGACCCGCCTCGTAGATCCAGTGTGGGTTTGAACTTTCTCCCCGTACCCGAAAGCTATGCGTGTCAGGGTAGACCTGCCCTGCCTCAAGACCCGGTGATACTTTGCATATTTATTCAAAATTAAGTGTCAATATAAATTTATTTATTCATTATATCTGTAAGAGGGATTCTCACTCAATAATACAATAAATATAGATATCAATGTTTTTACAATGATAAGTTAGATTAAAAAAATGAGGCATATGATAACGGTTTAGGAAAAACATGTATATGTTATTACATAATTATTAGTGATACAACTTAATACCATAAAATAATATAACTTATTGAATGAAACATTAGATTATCCATGCTATAACCACTTATGTATTGTAACAACCCGTATTTTTGGCTATTTTTAATTATTAAATTTAAGGTGATTATTGAATGAAAATTCTTATTAATGTAATTTGTTAAATAATTTAATATTGAAAATTATTTGAATAATTAAATTCTGAATTTAATATGGTAGAAAATGATGTCGTAAGTTTTTTTAAATTTTATATAAACAACAATTAAGATTGTTAATATTTAAAATTAGATTTAAAATGTGAATAATTAAATTGAAAATTTTATATTGTAATTAATGAGTAAAAATAGCGATTTAGGCAACTGTCTCAGATTCCGACGAAACCAGTTTCATCGGATCAGTAATAGTGAATTATTGTAAGATTTCAAGTTTTATAGCGATCGGACTTGTCGTTTGGCCGTGCAAGCTTTAAACACATACAAATCAATTTAAAAGAATTCGATAAAATAAATTGACTTTGAAAAGCTATCTTCCACATACGATCGAATTAGGCCTAGAAACTAGTTCCATTACGTTCGGAATGGGGGTAGAACATTATAAACGTCTGGAGGCACGTCTCGATTGGAGTTCGGACAATTTTGGACCTAACTATATAAATACGCATGCAAATCGAGACAGATTTATTATTATTTTAATTTCTAAACCCTACCCGTCATTTTCTTTTAATGGTCGAAAATTCACCAACTTCCCTCCTTAATATCTCTCAACCCGTTCAATAAATCAAAAAATTTCAAAAGTAAAGTCATAGATCTCGGCGAGCTCTCAAACCCATATGGGTGATGTATGTTATTTCTTCACGGGTTCGCCAGAATCGAGGCAAAAGACTTGCATTCTATGGGTTCAATCTTGAAATTGGAAGCGTTGTTTTTATTGTCGTTCAAGGTGATGGTAGAGAGGTGCGAGGCGCATCATTTGGCATAGGTTGATCGAAGTCCGGTCGTTATTGAACGCGCGTGGTTGAAATTGGAATTTGCGTACGATGGGTTTCTTTTTAGCATGTTGTGTGAGGATTGAGGAGGAAGAAGGGAGGTACATTACCTTTTATTTATTTATTTATTAATTAATTATTTAATTTGAATTTTAAATGTTCTAATGCACGTATCCCTTTCATACGAGCTCGGATTTTGATGCGGTTTTCTCCGTTGTGATCGTATCGAAATTCCAAAGAATATAGAACTGGTTTGGTCGAGTTCTGAGACGGTTCAAATTTGGGTCTTTGTTTGGATTTTAAATCATCGATAAATCGAAGGTGAGTGTTTATACGCTCATAATTGACTGAAATTGTAACGACCCACTATTTTAGACCATTCAAATCGACAATAAAACCACACATGTCTGACTTGAATAATTCAAAACAGTAGATTGTAATATAATTTGGAGCAAATAAAACCAATCACGGACACAAATAAAACAAAATAACTCGCAGCGGAAATAAAATAACAGTAGTAGTTCATGAAGCTGCCACAAACACAGTCTTAAAACAAGTACAAAATACTATAGTCTGAAAAGTAAATACAATAGAAATCCCAATACATAAATGTTCACTAGTACATAAGCTGAATAGAAAATACTACAAGAAATAGATATCAAATAGGTAGATAGTCTCCAGCAAATCCTAGCTCCAAAAGGTGAAATCCAAAGCTGATACTCAGGTTGACTCGAGCATAAGAAAATAAACACAAACACTTGAGTCAGGACATGCATACTTATATAGTGTAAACCAATTCAAGTGAACTATAATAAAATGTACAAGTAACTTAAAGGATGCTTGGGACCGCCCATCCTCTAAGGATCCGTTAAACTATTTACTATGTAGTAATATACGCTATTATAATAATGTCTAAAGTAAAGTATAACATACTTGAAAATAGCGTTAAGGAGTTACCAAATATCCCCCTTAACACATTTTATATATTCCCATAGTCAACACAGTACCGTAATCTCCCCCATGCTGGGGGTCGTCAGAGAGCACTACATAGGTATGGTACAAAACCAAAATCGTATAAAGCACGCTAGGGTAGGTGACACGACACAACGAGGTAATGCCAGGGTAGATATACCAATTACGCCTTTCGGACGGGCGGTAACGCATAGTAGCCACTTCCGCCCACCTCGAGCACTCCCAAAAATCAAAGGTGCGCACCGATCAATCACAAAGTAATAGAATGGCATACGAAGAAGTGCGTCCGATAACAGAAGCTACCTCATTAGCCCGTCAATCGCTCCTGTTTTAGCCACTTTATGCCAACTCACGGGAATCGGGTCCACGTACATACCTCAATAGAACGTCATCACCATCCTACTTCATTCTGGAATCTCTACCGCGTACAAGGTTGTTAAAGTGGTTTTCGAAGTTGGCAGAGAGTATGAAAACTTTCGATCCCGGTGTCTTTAACAACCAAACGTTATTATTATCCATGGTTATAAATTTCAAAAGTTTATATTCCAAATCAAATAATTCATTTAAACCATTTAAATATGAAGTCCTTATCCTTTCAAATCAAATATTCAAATTCCAGAATTGTAGCATTTCTAAGTTCATTCATTCAATTATAACTATTTCAAAACATTGTATTTTTTAGAAACAGCAGCACTTATAAAGTGCTAATGTAGATATATTAGCATTTCAAAACAGTTCACTTTCAGAAACAGTGGCACTTATAAAGTGCTATAGTAGATATTGTAGTATTTCAAAAACAGTTCAATTTTAGAAACAACAGCACTTACAAAGTGCTACAGTATGTATTTTAGTATTTCAAAATCAGTTCAATTTCAAAAACAACAACACTCATAAAGTGCTACAGTAGGTAAAGTTAGTATTTCAAAACATAGTTATATTTCAGAAACAGCAGCACTTATAAAGTGATACGGTGGGTAAAATTAGTACTTTAGAACCTAGTTATATTTCAAAAATGGTAGCACTTAGCAAATGCTACCTTAAAACCACAGCATTTTGGAAATGCTGCCAATACATAACTAAGGTTTATTACAACATTTCAGAGACATTATAATTTCAATTTTTCACCATTTTTAACTTATGAAACATATCTCACTTTTCCAAAATATTTATTTGGATATCATTTAACTTATGGTTAAATAAAATAAATTTTATAAATAAATATTCAAATTAAACTATAATTTATTTATTAAGTCAAATGCACATTATTTTACTTAACTTTTTGTCTTAACAATTAACTTAATACTTTATTTAAAATTTTCCACTTCATAAATAAAATAGTCTTGTTACTATGTTAAGCCTAAAATTTCCATTTTAAAAAACTAAATTTCAGATTTCAAGTTAAGTCATATTTAAATTGCATTTTTAAACCATTTAATTACTTATACATTTTACTTATAGAAAATCACTATAACATTTATTTAAATCATTAAATCCAATTTAAGTTAAAATTTCATATTTCATATTTCCAAAATACTTAATAAATTTTTAGAAAATATTTAAATTTAATCACGGGTCTGCATATAATTTTCTAACTTAGGTCAAGTGATACGGATATATATCATTTCTACCCGTAATTTAAAAAGAAAAATCCGGGTTCTATCATTTTAAACCCGCAGTCCCAAGTCAAATAAAATAAATAAATAACGCTTGAGTCTATCATTTCAGCTCTTAACGATTTTTCCTTATTCTAATGTCTGTTCGGGTATGTATCATTTCAACCCATAGTGATTCTATTCTATAGGGAACTTATAGTGTGAGAAATAGTAAATAAAGTAAATAGTAAAACATATCATATGATGTTAGGTGATGCAACAGGTATATAATCAAGTAATATCATCATATAATGTTAGATAACCGGCAGATGTGAGCACATAACATGGCATATCAACTATTACAATTCAAGTGACATTGTTTCACATTCATATAAGTACGATTTGTTGAGAGTGATAAACTCACCTTCTCAAGCTAGAGGTCAAATTCAAAACACAAATCCAAACTCCACAAAGCATAAAAAGGCACGACTTAGATTCGAGTGGATGGAGAGCCAAGATTCAATTATCGTATACAACAAATAATATAACAAATATAAGTATATAATCCAACACAAGACAATAAATCAAATCAATGTTCAAAATATGATTCAAAATGAAACAAATAGGCTTAACGACTACAAATGGGCTCGACCACCATCACCATGGGCTAGACCATCACACTATGGATCGGCTATGACTTGATTTGTGTCATAAATGCTCGGCCAGGGTCACATCGGCACAGCTAGGCAAGGATATGAAGGAGGAATGGCAAGGCAAAGCAATAGGAAGGCAAAAGGAAATGGGTGTTGTTGGGTGCATTTCTACCACCACCGGTCCAAAAGAAAGAGGAGAAGCCAAACCTCTCCGCCTCAATGCCGATCCAAGCCTCCCCACAGCCGAACCAGACCATTCGGTACCGAAGCATTAAGTACCGGACCATCCATCCCTCGCCGGACCACATACCACCGGACCAAAACCCCTTGCCACCGAACCAGCCAACCACCGGACCAAGCCTCTACCGAACCACCTACCACCTTTCCTCCACACTACCGGACCATCACTCACTCCACCAACACCGGACCATAGCACAGCCGAACCAACACGTGTCCAGCTCCATGCTCCTTCCACCGATCCAACCTTCTCCAAGCATGGCCGAACCGAGGCATACCGAACCAAATTGCCAGGCCAGATCGCTCCAGCCCAGGCCCATCAGCAGCTATATACTTCCAGGACCTCTGCCCCCAGCCTCACTCTATAAATGGAGGGGCAGGGGTACAACAATGGAAGACAAGTTTGAGAGCTCAAGCACGGAAGGAACTTTCAAACAACTTTCATATACTTGTATGCAAAGCTTTCTACTTGTAATCTTAAAGAAAAGAGAGAATAACATATAAAGTGGACGTAGGCACGTTCTGGCCGAACCACTATAAATCTGTATATCTTTTACAGTTCAGTCCCTGCTTTTTACATATTTGCATAAGTCACCCAAATCATTGAAAACCACATAAAATCAACTAAATAATACGACTTTGAGGTGTTTGTCCATTTTTTGTGCAAACATTTTTGGTGCTTTCATTGAGAGCTCGAAGCTTCAGCTTCCCTCATTCAACCTTCTTTCCCAATAGAACCCTTCATTGCCTAGGAAACATGACTTCCAGGCCGAGAAAAGACGCCAACAAGGGAAAGAACATTGCAACCAGCAGCGCTCCAGATCCAGAGGATCCAGATCAAGAGAACCATCCCACTACGACAGCAGATCAGGCAAATCCGACAGTCCCTACCGCGGAACAACCGGCAGCAATCACTAGGGCAGATCTAGACAGAGTTGTGACTGAAGTAACTAACCGCTTCGCATCCCAACAAGAAGCTTTGGTGAACCAACTCATGTCACGCTTGAGGGATGCCGAAGAATCCAACCGCAACACTGAATCGTGGGGTGAGTCCCAATCTGGAGGATCTCGGAGACAACAAAGGTCTTCCCTCTTCGAAGAAGCTATCAACAGGAACAACAATGATAGGGGCCGCGCCCGGACTCAGCCCGAACTCCGACTCGAGGAAGCGCTCGGAACCAAACCTAATCGGGGAGGCACCAGGCGAGGGTCGAATATAGCTGGCCCGGTCATGCCGCCTAATCATAGAAACCCCGCTGAACGAAGCCGAGCTGGAACCCAGCCCGAAGTTGACCCCATGGAAATGCTCGAAGCAGAACCCCACAGGGGAAGGCCAAGGCAGGGGGCAACTGTAGCTGGTCCTAGCATGCATCCGAGCAGCCAAAGACAGCCACTGGATAACGTCAGAAGTGATAGGCTATACCATCCCTACAGGTCATCTGGACGAGATCGATCCCGCAGGGAAGAACCAAGCTCATTTTTGTCCGCTCCAAATTCTGATGAAAGAATGGCACGAATATTCAGGGAATGTGTCCGACGGGAGCAAAGAGATCGAGGGATAGGCGCTAGGGTAACCAGCCCTTTCACCCGCGACATCGAAACCGCCATCACCCCTCGAGAATGGAAAATGCCGACGATGGAACCGCACAAGGGAACTTTCGACCCCGTTGTACACCTGCAAAGATACACACAACATATGCTCATGAGCGGGGCAACGGAAGGAGTTTTATGCAAATGCTTTCCACTATTTTTAGCAGATCTAGCTACCTCCTGGTTCTGCCATCTACCCCAAGGATCCATCAGTTCATGGGAAATGTTGAAGGAAAAGTTCATTAGCCAATTCCGCATTCATGTGGAACAACCCAAGGATGCTTATTCTCTATCCAATGTCAAACAGAAATCCGGAGAGACACTGCAACAATATCTAACCCGGTTCAATGCCGCAGCGGCCGCAGTCCAAGATGCCGATGAGAAACTCACCCTAATGGCCCTCTGTAGTGGTGTGCACCCAGACACCAAGTTTGCTAGAAGACTAACTAAAGAAAAACCAGCTACCTTGCCCGATTCCTTCCATGAAGCTGGGAAGTACATGAGACTCGAAGAGGCTGCCACTGAAAGGCAGATAGGACCACAGGCTAAGACGGCCCATGGAAACGTCCCCGCCGCAGCGAAGGACATTCGGAGAGACGACTCCAGAGACAATGCAGGGGGCAAGAAGGGAGAAAAGCGCTTGTACCGACCAGGACCGAGATTCGACGCTTACACTCCCTTGAATGAAACAGTCGAGAACATCTTCCTGGCCACCCAAGACGAACTTGCATACAAGCGCCCCCCGTACAAGAAAGAGTCAGATCGCGCAATCCAGTCCGGAAAATTCTGCCATTTTCATGAGTCTCATGGGCACGATACCAATAATGCCGTCATCTCCGAGATCTAATTGAAGAACATATCAGGAGAAAGAAGCTGGAACGCTATGTAAAGGGCCAGGACAGGACTCCAGCTCCTACCAAGGAAAACCCAGGGCAGCTCCACCCAGAGACAGGCGGAGGAAATCGCAACACCAGCGGTTCCAGCCAAGAGAAGATAGTGGTCCATACAATATCAGGAGGGCCACACATCGCTGACAAGAGCTGGGCAGAAATGGAAAGATATGGAAACTCACTCAGAAGCGAGGGAGACTGCGTCAATTCTGTTATGGAAGAACGCCACCCTAAGCGGAAGGAAAGTAATGATATCACATTCAGCGGACGCGACCTAGAAGGAAGGCAATACCCTCATATGGATCCTACGGTCATCTCTTCCTGGTTCGGTCCAGCCAAAGTTTTCCAAATTTTAATAGACACTGGAAGTTCAGTAAATATCCTATTCAAGCACGCTTTCGACAAAATGAAGCTGTCAATGAAGGATGTATCCCCCTGTAACAAACCACTACACGGTTTCACTGGAGAAGCAAAGATGCCCCTCGGACAATTGGATCTCTTTGTTGAATTGGGAAGACATCCCCGCTCCGCCGTTCGGAAACAAACATTCGTGCTAATAGACAACCACTTGGCCTACAATGCCTTTTTAGGAAGACCAGCCTTGTCCGACTTCCAAATTGTCCTTGCCCCATGGTGCCTGAAGATGAAGTTCCCAACGGATAATGGAGTGGGAGAAGTAGAAGGGCATCAAGACGCCGCTCGGGACTGCTATGTAACCGAACTTCGCAATAATCGCAGGAGAGATAAAGGGAAAAATGCAGAGACTATTCTCTGCATGAAAAGCTTGGAAGCATAGCAACTAAAGAAGGCCCCTCCTCTTCGGTATACCAGTGACCCTTTCAATGAATTAGACCCCAGGGACAAAGAGGAGGAGGCCACCGACGAGCCTGCAGAGGCTATGGAATTCATACCTGTAGACAAACGTGACCCAAGTAAACTGCTGAGAGTCGGATCTCGGTTAAAAAGAGAATTAAAGAATCAACTCATTGATTTTCTTCGCCACAACATGGATGTATTTGCATGGACGCACGCTGATATGACTGGAATCTCCCCGGACATAGCATGCCACGCACTGAACATTGATCCTACCAAGGTGCCGGTAAAGCAGAAGAAGAGAAGTATGGGGGCGGAACGATCAGCAGCCCTCGAGGAAGAAGTAAAGAACTTACTTGCCAATGACTTCATATGTGAAGCCATCTACCCGGAATGGATCGCCAACACGGTACTGGTAAAGAAAGCTAATGGGAAGTGGTGAACATGCATC
Source organism: Allium cepa (assembly GCA_030765085.1). Lineage (NCBI taxonomy): Eukaryota > Viridiplantae > Streptophyta > Magnoliopsida > Asparagales > Amaryllidaceae > Allium > Allium cepa. The sequence goes on along the minus strand of CM060944.1, from coordinate 306,644,626 downwards.
GATTTCTCCAACTTAAATGACGCTTGCCCGAAAGACTGCTTTCCACTCCCCCAAATCGACCAACTCGTGGACAGCACTGCCGGACACAAACTCTTATCCTTTATGGACGCATACTCAGGATATAACCAGATCCCTATGCACGCCTCCGATCAAGAGCACACTAGCTTCATCACTAACCGAGGATTGTACTGCTACAAGGTAATGCCATTTGGACTTAAAAACGCCGGAGCTACTTATCAGTGTCTCGTCAACAAGATGTTTGCAGAACTGATAGGACGAACTATGGAAGTTTATGTGGATGACATGGTGGTAAAATCAAGAAAAGCCAACTATCAGGTAAGCCACCTGGATGAGATGTTCCAAGTACTCCGCCAATATGGAATGAAGCTGAACCCTCTAAAGTGCTCCTTCGGAGTGTCATCAGGAAAGTTCTTGGGATTCATCGTCCATGCCAGAGGGATCGAAGCGAACCCCGAACAAGTCCGAGCCTTGCAAGATATCAAAATACCATCCACTCGGAAAGAAATGCAAAGCCTAAACGGGAAGGTGGCCGCCCTAAGCCGGTTCATCTCTAAAGCAACCGACAAATGCATTCCTTTCTTCGAAGCCCTGAAGAAAGACAAAGGAAAATTCGAGTGGACCGACGAATGTTCAGCAGCTTTCCTTAACCTAATCGAGCACCTCCAACGGCCACCAGTACTCTCGAATTCGAGTGAAGGCGAAGAACTATATCTCTATCTTGCTGTGTCGTCCCATGCTCTAAGCGCCGTTTTGGTAAGAGAAGAAAACCGCACACAACGGCCAGTGTACTTCATAAGTAAAAGGTTCACGGAAGCAGAAGCCCGGTATCCCAAACTCGAGAAACTGGCGTACTGTTTACTAATCACATCAAGGAAGCTACGACACTATTTCCAATCTCATCCCATCAAAGTTTTAACCGATCAACCGCTAAGGCAAGTGCTCCATCGTCCCGACACCTCTGGGCGACTACTCAAGTGGTGCATCGAGCTAAGTCAATATGATATCACTTACCATCCTCGCACCGCTATCAAGGGGCAAGCCATAGCTTATTTCATTGCCGAATTCGCTATCAACGAAGGCTGGGACCAATCTGAAATAGCAGAAGATATTAAGTGGAATCTCTTCGTAGATGGAGCGTCGAATGGACAAGGCTCGGGGGCAGGCGTTGTGATCATCACTCCCAGGGGAAGAAAGCTGCGTTATGCACTGAGGCTAGAATTCGCTGCCACCAACAATGATGCCAAATATGAAGTAGTAATAGCCGGGTTAGAGCTCACCCTGGAGATCGGAGTCAGTTCCTTATGTCCTCACAGTGATTCGCAACTCATCGTAAATCAAATACTAGGGGAGTTCCAGACTCGAGGAAAGCGGCTCACAGCATATCTGAAAAAGACCAAGCGGCTGCTCAATCAATTGGATCACTATTTGATCAGACACATTCCTCGAGAAGAAAATCAAGAGGCCGACGAGCTGGCAAAGCAAGCTAGCATGGGAGATGATACCACTTCTGGAACGATAACTGTCTCAAGGCTACTAACCCCGAGTTTCGAGCAAGTAAACCTGATAGCTGCAACCGAAGAAGAAACATGGATGACCCCTATCCGAGAATACTTACAAAACGGCACCCTACCTGACGGGCGAAGTGAAATTTAGAAAATTCTAAGGAAAGCATCCCACTACACAATACAAGAAGGCATCCTCTATCGGCACGGCTTCTCTAACCCCTTATTGAGGTGCGTTGCTGGAAGAGAAGCCAAGGAAATTCTATCCAATATCCATCAGGGAAGTTACGGAGATCACACTGGAGGGCAGACTCTGGCAAAGAAGATACTCCGATATGGATATTTCTGGCCCACCTTGAACAAAGACGCCTTAGACTTCGTCAAAAAATGTGACAGATGTCAGAAATTTTCCAAAATTCCTCGACTACCAACCAATGAAATTACTCAAATGACCAGCCCTTGGCCCTTTGCAGTATGGGGAATTGACTTAATTGGCGAACTGCCAACGGGTCGAGGCGGAGCCAAATATGCTATAGTGGCAGTTGACTATTTCACCAAATGGGTGGAGGCGGAACCTCTAAATAAAATATCCTCGGCAAAAGTTATCAACTTCTTGATCAAAAATATTCTGTGCAGGTACGGAGTCCCACTCAAGATCATATCAGAAAACGGACTCCAATTTGACAGCGAAGAATTCGCCGATTGGCGCCAAGAGCACGGAATTCACAAAAGCTTCTCATCTATAGCTTATCCTCAAGCAAACGGACAAGTCGAAGCTGTCAACAAGATCCTCAAAACCTTAATCAAGAAGAAACTTGAAAAGTCGAAAGTCGCTTGGGTGGACGAACTTCCTACGGCACTTTGGGCCTATCGCACATCTTACAGAAATTCAACAGGGCATACTCCTTTCTCTTTGGCATACGGATCGGAGGCCATGCTCCCAGTTGAAACTATAGTGCCCTCTCACCGTAGGATCCACTACAACCCGGAAGAGAACGAAGAACTCCTCCTCATGTCTTTGGATCTAATTGAGGAGAGAAGAAATGATGCAGCACTCAAAGCAGCAGCTCACAAACAAAAAGTGGCAGCACTATACAACTCCAAAGTCAAACATCGCAGCTTACAAGAAGGAGATCTTGTCCTCAAGCGAATCTTTCCACGCTCAGGAGCGCTGGATCCAGTCTGGGACAGACCATATGTAATTCATAAAGATCTCCACAACGGAGCTTACATTTTGTCAACAGTGGACGAAGAGGTGTTCTAAAGGGCATGGAACATCCGACACCTCCGTCGATACTTTTCTTAACTTGTACTGCCCATATGAAGTGAATTAACAAAGAGAATCAGTGGACGTAGGCATTTTCGTGCCGAACCACTTTAAAAGAATTAGCTCTTGTTAACTTGTCCATTTATATCTTGGCTACTTGTTAAGCTTTATCCTTTGCTGTTGAACAAAATCCTTTGCAGGTGACATTTCAAGTCAGAACTTCACAACACAACTCCACCTGGACAAAATCTAGCAGGTACGCTACGATCCTATGCCCTCGCCAATGAGACACTTTGCTCCGGTATCCCTCTACCGTGAGTTAACTCATTGTTTGCCTCGGCCCTTAAAGCCGACTGTAATAAGCCGAGTATAAATCATCATAAAAAAGGCCGACTATAGCCGATGGCAGCTCATTACAGCGATTCGGCTCGTTGGCGACTGTGAACCGATCATAAGCCCCAACATAAGGTGTGGCCAGCCAGGGGCAGTTCACAGTTGACGATCGGCCCCCATGCTAGCCGGCCACAGTAAATCGAATAATACCCACGATTACGGGCCATAATGGCCCGGGTAGTTACTGTGCACGATCGGCTCCGATGTGTCTTAAGTGCGGCTGTGGTAGAAAAGGAAACTCCCCGCAGAGGTGTAAGATGGGTGACAAGTGTCTCCAAGACCCACAGCTAGGGAAAGTGACTACAAAACCCGTATACCACGAACTTAAGCACATCGACGGCCTTCCGTGACTAGAAGTTTTACTTTTCCTATATTTCCATTTCATTTAAAACTTTTCTCCTGTTCTCCGTAACGGTGCTTGAAAGTACAGGACATAAAATAAGGAACACTCGCTAATGGGAACAGAAACTTACAGCCGGATGACGAGACACTCATCAGCACTTCCGTGCTTAGTCTCGCAGGGCGCACAAAGTTGCCATCCGCAGCCGAAACATGAAGGGCGGTACCTTCCACTTTTATACATTAATGCATAGCTGCAATTCATATTCATACATTACACTAACATTGCAAAACATGAAATTATATTACAAGCAGAAACTTAGTGTCAAACACAATCAAATCACAGGCATATACATGGTTATATTTCTTATACAACACATCAAAAGCAATGGCAGCATTCAAAATATAACAAAATCAGCTCGTGTTATAAAATTACGTAGAGTCGTTCACTGACATAATTACAATCCGAAAATACACTAATGTTTTTGACTAAGTATAGACAAGAAAGTCAAGAAAACCAAAAACTATACGGATCGGATCAAGTAGTCAACTGCATCAGTGCTCCACCCCCATCTCACTAGCTCTCCGAATCTATTTGACAGCAGGATCGGAGCTCCCGGCATGTTGACCAGAAGTCCCACCTGTCCAATTCAGAAAAAGAGTCCATTAAAACCGGCAACGAACGATCAAGTTATGAAAAGCTAAAAAGAGAATACTCACCAACACCTGCTTCTTGGTCCTCATACCCCAACTGCACACCGGCTTCCTCCGCAGCGAGTAGCCGCATCCCCTCCTTCACCGCTACCTTCTCCTCCTTTGAAAACTGGGCGGTAACCATATCCATACTGAATGCCGCTCCACCTTACTTCTCTGCATCGGCCCTGACCTCCTCCAAAGTCCGGAGATATATCCTGGGCATGATCCGGGGATAGTCATCCATCCAGGATAGATTACCCTGCTTCCAGGTACGGAAGTACATGTCCTGCAGCATCTCGTCCATCATCCCCTCATTCTCCTCAAACTCCCTCACCCGGGCCTCGGAGGACCGCAACTTAGCGACGGCAACATCCCTCTCCCGCCGGTATCTTGAGCACTCAGCCTGAAGTGATCTCCTCATCTCCTCCATCTCTTCCTTCAACTTGGCTTGAGCAAGTTCTGCAGCTTCGAGCCTCCCAGATATTTCTTCAACCCGCTCAAGATCCGCCCTCCTAACCTCATCAACCGTGTTAATGGCCACGTCAATGCGCTTCTTGCAAGCGGCCTCCATTTTCCGCAACTCGGCTCTGCTAGCCTCCTCCATGGTCTTCTTCAGTCGTCGGGAGTCGGCTTCATGCTGCGAAATTTGAATAGCCTGGTCGGCAAGTTGCTTGGCCTGATCAGCGACCACTAACCGCAGCCTTATATTGGCACTCCCTATCTCCTCCCCAGCTTTGGCCAATCGAGCGTGATGTTCCATTAACTTCTTAGCCTCCTTCGCGACCCGGTCAATGTTGGCCTTAGCTTCGTCCCCCATAGCAGCTATCCGAGTAGTGAGCAGATCCAGATCCAGGGACTTAGCCTCATCAAGAATCCGAACCATGGGATTGCGGGGGAGAAGATGCTCGCCCGTGGCCTCGTCAAATAAGACATCCTGAGAGCTGGGGTCCAAATCCGGGTGGCCAGCAAAGGGATTGCGAGGCACGTCGGGACGTTTTATGCGGATGACGGTAGGATTTTTGGACGGATGCGGGGAGGGAATATACTCAGTGTCTTCCTCCGTGATATCATGAATAGGTTGAGGTGGAAGCTGCGGACTGGGTGAAGATTCAAATAAGGAGCGACTCCTCTTCTTTTTCTGAATACTCTCTTCAATGACCCCAAGAAGAGGACGGTAGCTAACTACGTCCCCTGGACGACCAGTGGGAGGCTTAGGCTTGGCAGAAGCTCTAAGTAACTTGTATTGTTCCAGGCGATGTCGAACGTCTGAAGTTTTGGCCACCTCGCCTGCCCCTGTAATAAAAAACAAGTGTTACGAACATACAAGGGTCCATAATTCAAGAAATATGTTAACTTAGAAAGAATGAGAAGGCACGTCTGTTATACAAACCCTGCGGAGAAGGAGAATACTGCAATAAGTCCTGAATCTCAGTCCAGGACGGAAGCGAACCATAAAATATTCCTAAGTCCCTATCATAAATGGAATCTGCAGAAGTCAAGAGTTCACCTTGAATCGCTGGTGCCACCTCAGCTAAAGAACTCTTAGGGAATGGATCGGCGCCAGCCCCAGCCTTGTCAACCTCCTTTGCCTTCTTCACCGCGGCTGATCCTTCCTCCAACCCTTCAAAAGCCTAACGGAAGGCATCATCCGTCCACTCCTGGATCTCCCCTGCCTGCTCAGAAGACAAAGCCCCGGCACCACTACCACCCTGTCCTTCACCTTCTCCATCTCCTCCGCTCTCCTCTTCGTCTCTTTCCTCCTCTCCACCTTCCTCCTCTGGAATATCTGGACATGTACTGGGAGAGGGTCCATCCGACTTCTTAAGCTTCTTTCCCCCAACGGCTGGAGGTACCGAGAAAGGTCTCTTCTTGCTACTCTTCACAGTAGCCCCATCCTTAGCTTTAGCAGCCCTCTCCTCGGCTGTATCTCTCTGTTTAACCACAGATTGATGTGGCAGAATCAAGTTATACTCCAGGAGAGTGGCGTTCCTGATCAAGTAAGAGGCCGACCTATCCCTTCTCGAAATGGCCCTTATTTCAGCAGCCATCCGCGCCAAGAAATCATTCTCCACAACCGCAAAGCCACCTGTTTCTAGCAAGAAATAAAAGCATATAAGAAGAAGCATTGTGATCGGGACAAGGAAAATATAAATGAAGTTCAGCTTACAGCCGGAAGTGAAGAGGCGGAAAGAAACAGGGTCATCCCTAATGAAAAACCATTCCTTCTTGAACATACTAAGCTTCGAGTACAAATCCAGAACAGGCTTGAAGGGCACGGCCGTCTCCAAACTGATATATGGAGACCCCTTCTTGTAGCCTCTCAAGTTGTACAGATACCGGATCTCCCGGTTGGAAGGGGGACGCCCATATTTCCTCTGAAAAATGACGAAAAGGCTCACCAGAATGGCGTAGGAGTTAGGCTGAAGCTGGAATGGAGCCACCTTCAGATATGTGATAAAGCTAACTATCCAGGCGTTGAGGGGCGGGATAGCACCACACATGCAATGATATCTGCTGTAAGCAAAGTAGCCTTCGGGGGGGTCATATGGCATCACTCCTTCCCCCGGCAATAGCATGCGCGCTCTATCTATTCCGAAAGAATGAGAAATGACATCAAGCTGCTCCTCTTTAAGGGAGCTCGGAAAGCAGTCGGGAGGAGAGTTCAGAAGCTCTTGGGGACCATACCCATCCACTAACAACCTCGGGGCAGGTCCATGTCGCGCCGGTCCAGGTTGGGCTGGGGGCACGGAAGAAGACACTCCTCTATCCTTGGACTTCCTTTTATTGGATCGGGTTTCCATTTTTTGAGACATTTTATCTGCGTACACAAAAACGAGAGACGTGTTGTTAGTACAAGGAATACAGAGATATAAGCAAACAAGTGTATAAAGCGAACCAGCATATACAAATCTAGAAGTTTCACTAATAGTTCAAGTATAAAAGTCCATTCGGCAAGGGACTCATTCAACACTCAGAATTCCCAATCTCATTCGGTAATACATCCCAGAGCACATTCAGCAAAACTTCATTCGGCATATAAAGCCATTCGGCACTCAACTCCCAACTTCGTTCGGCGCTCAAGCTCTTAAAGCCCATTCGGAAATACAATAACGCAAAGTACATTCGGCAGAAGCAGGCTCACCTGGTTCGGCGATTTACTATGATTCGGTACTCGGCTGGTTCGGCTATTCGGAACAGTCAAGTCTGATTCGGCACTCAGTTGATTCGGATGTCACACTCGGTAGAGAATTACGAAGGCCTATCGCCCCTACTTATAGGCGAGCGCAAGATAACCGGACCGAATGATTCGGTGCCTGGGTGCCTGGGACCGGATGTAGCTATTCTATCTGAAGAAAAACAAAGCGTGGCATACGCTGGCATATACCCCACTTTGGGGGGCAAGTGTTGGGTGCATTTCTACCACCACCGGTCCAAAAGAAAGAGGAGAAGCCAAACCTCTCCGCCTCAATGCCGAGCCAAGCCTCCCCACAGCCGAACCAGACCATTCGGTACCGAAGCATTAAGTACCAGACCATCCATCCCTCGCCGGACCACGTACCACCGGACCAAAACCCCTTGCCACCGAACCAGCCAACCACCGGACCAAGCCTCTACCGAACCACCTACCACCTTTCCTCTACACTACCGGACCATCACTCACTCCACCAACACCGGACCATAGCACAGCCGAACCAACACGTGTCCAGCTCCATGCTCCTTCCACCGATCCAACCTTCTCCAAGCATGGCCGAACCGAGGCATACCGAACCAAATTGCCAGGCCAGATCGCTCCAGCCCAGGCCCATCAGCAGCTATATACTTCCAGGACCTCTGCCCCCAGCCTCACTCTATAAATGGAGGGGCAGGGGTACAACAATGGCAGACAAGTTTGAGAGCTCAAGCACGGAAGGAACTTTCAAACAACTTTCATATACTTGTATGCAAAGCTTTCTACTTGTAATCTGGAAGAAAAGAGAGAATAACATATAAAGTGGACGTAGGCACGTTCTGGCCGAACAACTATAAATCTGTATGTCTTTTACAGTTCAGTCTCTGCTTTTTACATATTTGCATAAGTCACCCAAATAATTGAAAACCACATAAAATCAACTAAATAATACGACTTTGAGGTGTTTGTCCATTTTTTGTGCAAACAGGTGTTGATGTTTTGGGCTCGGCCTATGGCTATGTGGCCCGGCCCTATGTGCTAAACTTGGTCGGATCTGGTCACATCAGAGTGGCCACAGCCTAAAGCAAGGCAAGAGGAAGAGTAGGTGGTGGAGGCCGAGGCATACAAGGTGGAGATGGTGAACAAAATGGAGTTCGGCTAGGGGTTTTTGCAATTTTGGTGAAGGGTTTTGGACCCATGGATTCACGGAAACAAGGAGATAGTGGTGATGTGATGGAGGCCAATCTAAGGTAGTGGATGGTGAAGGTGATGGTCGGCTAGGGCATGTGGCCAAGCATGCTAAAGGAGGAACAAATAAAAGAAAATGAGAAAAATGAAAAGAAGAAAGAGGAGGCCATGACTTACTGCAATATTTTTCTTCAGGAAGCAAATGAGAAATGAGATGTGAGAATTACTTTTGTATGTGAATTACAAAAGAGTGGCGGCTAGGGAAAATGGAAGTGAATGGCTAAGAGATGTGGAAATGAACGGCTAGGCAAATGAAGAGGCCTTACTTGATTTCCAAGAAAAGGAACTTAAGTCCTTTTGAATTTCCAAGCCAAAATTCAAATAAAAATCACATTAAAAGTCCAAAAAACATAGAAAATAGAAAATAAAATATAAAATAGAAACGAAGTAGAAAAATAAAAATAAAAAATAGATAAAATTACTGAAAATAATCGTGTGCAAAACACTGAAATTATCAAATTTAAAAAGTATAAAACAGAATTTGACGAAACGAAAAGCAGCATGAATATCAGAATCAAATATAGTTTCAAAGAAAAAGATTAGAAATTAAAATTCAAATTTAAAATTTTCAACTGTGGTCAAACTTTGACTTTCAGTTGACCAAAATATAAGATTTTCAAAAAATATTTATTTTATTGTATCTGGAAAATAATTTATAAACAAATTCCAAAATTTCAAATTTAAATGATTTAAAAATCAAAGTTTTCAATTAAATTGAATTAAAAATATTTATTAAATTTTTTGGCTTGTTGCACTCTCCTCCACTCAAAACTTTTTGTTCTCGAAAAGGAATGAGACACGGAAACAAGGAAAGATAAGATAGAAAGTAAATAGTACCTGAAGCAAACAATTCCGGATTCGAAGCATGCATGCTCTCCTTCGTCTCTCAAGTACAATCTTGATTATCCGTACTCCACTGCACTTTGACCAGGTTGACAGATTTCCTTCTCAACTGCTTCGTACCTCTATCGATAATACGAAGTGGCTTACTCTCGATAGTAAGATTAGACTCAATATCCAAACTCTCGAAAGCGGAAGGCTAGACAATCAAAGATGGATCATGTAGATACCGATGAAGATGCGAAACATGGAATACATTATGCACTTCAGAAAACTTCTCAGGCAAGTCCAGATGATAAGCTAAAGAACCAATCCTCTCCAAGATATGGAAAGGACCAACAAACCTAGGAGCAAGTTTCCCTCTACAACCAAATCAAATCACCTTTCTTAAGGGAGAGACCTTAAGGAAAACCAGATCACTAACAGCAAACTCTAAAATCCTCCTACGACGATCAGCATACTTCTTCTGCCTATCCTGAGCAATCCTCGTCTTCCTCTTAATCTCCTCCACCTTCTCAGAGGCCTCCAAAATCACATCAGGACCAAGAACCAAACGATTACCGAATTCAATCTAGCAAGATGGAGATCTACAAGTTCTTTCGTAAAGAGCAGCAAACAGAGACATTTCAATACTAGCCTGAATTCAAAGATGAAATAAGATAGATAAAAGACTAAGATACGATTAAAATAGAAGATGGAAAATATACCTGATAACTGTTGTTATAGGTGAATTCAACAAGATGGAGATGATCTTCCCAAGATCCTCCATAATCCAGAATACAAGCACGAAGAAGATCCTCGAGAATCTGATTCACTCTTTCCATTTGATTGTCAGTCTGTGGATGGTAAACAGTGATCAGATTCAGAAGAGTACCCAAAGATTCTTGAAAAGATTTCTAGAACAGACTGGTAAAGATGGGATCCTTATCACAAACAATGTTGATAGGAATACCATGGAGACGAACAATCTCCCTCATATAAATCTTAGCCAGACTGGAAGCAGAACGGGTAGATTTTACCGGAACGAAATGAGATGATTTGGTCAATCTATCCACAATAACACAGTCTCATTACCCCTCTGAGTCCTCGGTAAACCATCAAAAAATCCAAGGAAACCTTTTCCACTTCCAATTGGGAACCTCAAGAGGCTGCCACAAACTAGGGGTCTTCTGATGATCTATCTTGACTTGCTGACAAGTCGCACACCTACTAACAAAGATAGAGATATCTCGCCTCATACCGCTCCACTAATAAAGCTTCTTCATGTCCTGATACATATTCGTCACACCAGGATGTATAGAAAGTCTGGATCGATAATGTTTTCGAAGTAACTCTTGCCTCGATCCATCAACGTTCGGGACACAAATCCGATTATTAATCATCAAAATACCTCTATCATCGATCTGGGCACCACTACCATCAGGACTGCTACCACCAACTCTACTACGAATACTCTCCTTCATATGCCTAAGCATCTCATCCCCATCCTGCTTAGCAATGATACGATCCAGAAGGAGAAGAAGAAACAACAAGCTGACACAACATGGCCTTCTTCCGACTCAAAGCATCGGCCATAACATTAGCTTTCCCAGGTGTGTAGCTAATGTCGAGATCATAAGAAGCAAGAAACTCAAGCCACCGAACCTGACATTGATTCAAATCCTTTTGGGTGAAGATGTATTCCAACTACTGATGATCAGTAAAGAGCTCAAACTTAGCACCCAAAAGATGATGTCTCCAAAGCTTCAGAGCAAAGACCACAGCAAGCAATTCCATACCATGGGCTGCATAATTGGCTTCATGGGTCTTCAGCTGGTGTCTAGCATAAGTAATCACCTTCCCATCTTGCATCAAAACAGCACCTAATCCTCACGACTAGCATCAATGTATACCGTTAATCCCTCATTTCCATTTGGGATAGTAAGCACTCGTGCGAAAATAAGCTTACTCTTCAACTCATTCAATGCAGCTTTACACTTATCACTCCATATAAACTTAGCATTCTTTCGAGTTAAACCACTGAGAGGTGCAGAAATCCAAGAAAAATTCTCAATGAATCTCCGATAATAACTGGCAATGCCCAAAAAACTACGAATATTATATGGAGTCCTAGGAGTTTCCTAATCCTTCAACAGAATAGGGAGAAATAAAAACCTCAAAAAAGAGAGAATGATCAAATAATAGAAAGAGAAAAGAAGGAAGATTTACATTGATCGCAGCGATCTTGACTGGATCAACAGAAACTCCATTACTAGAAATAACATGTCCAAGGAATCGGACTTCATCTTTCCAGATATGGCATTTAGAGAATTTAGCTTTCAACTGATGACTCCTAAGAGTCCCCAGAACAATGCTCAAGTGGGATCCATGCTCTTCCTCATACTTGGAGAACACAAGAATATCATCAACAAAGACTAGAACAAACTTGTTAAGTACATCACGAAAAAAAAAATTCATCAAATCAACAAAGAAAGCAGGAACATTAGTCAAGCCAAAAGGCATAACTAACCACTCATAGAAACCATTCTCAGTACAGAAAGCAGTCTTAGGAATACTTTCCTCAGCAACTCTGAGCTGGTGGAAACCCATGGCAAGATCAAGCTGAGAGAAAACAGTAGCTCCATGGAGCTGATTAAACATATCATTGATGCAATGCATAGGATATCTGTTCCTCATAGTGAGCTTGTTCAGCTCTCTATAATCAACACATATCCTTAAAGAACCATCAGACTTAGTGACAAAAACCACTGCTGCTCCCCATTCTGAATGGCTAGGTCTTATCAGACCCTTGGAGAACAGGTCCTCAATTTGCTTCCTTAACTCAACCTTCTCACGAGGTGCCATTCTTCTGGATGGAAGAACTACAAGTCGAGTTCCAGGATTAAGATCAATACGGAACTCAATTTCTCACTTTGGAGGTAAAGAAGTGACGCCACCAAATACATCGGGATAGAGTCTAACCATAGGAGTAGAATCAAGATCATCCGGAGAAGAATCAAGAGAATAAATAAAACTGCCGGCATAATCCTGAGACATGCAACATTGAATCACCAAAGTATTACCAAAATCATCAATAAGAGAGACAGTTTAGGAATTACAAGAGATAAAGGCATCATGCCTCCTCAGCCAATCACCTCCAAGCAATAGATCAAAAGCATCAAAACCTAGAACATAGAAATCACCAGAAAACCGATAGCTAGAATGGAAGAGTTTCACCTTTCTACAAATCTTACTAAGGTTCGCAGGACCACCAATAGGATTTGAAACACACAAAAGCTCAAGAGAAAACTCAGGAGAAAGAAGATGCTCAATTTAATACAAAGATCCACAGAGATAAAGCTATGGGAAGCTCTAGTATCAAAGAGAACACGATCAGGAAAATAAAACATAGAAAAAGTACCCTCAAGTTTACCTTGGTTATCACTAGGAGCAGGAGCAGGTGTAGGAGGTGGAGCTGGTGAAGATGCAGAGATAACATCAAAAATACCAGATGACTTGCCCTTCTGCTGAGTCGGGCAGTCCTTCTTGAAATGGCCATGCTGCAGACAAATGTGGCAGAGATCACGTCTGGTCAACTGAGTTGGAGGAGGGATAGCAGCACCAACTAATGTAGGACAACTATTGGCATAGTGTCCCTCTGATTACATCTAAAACAAGTAATGGAGGATAGGTCAACATACTGCCTCTACAAAGAAGATGATCCTAACCCTGGAGTCTTGTTCTAATTCCTCTTCTGATGGTGAAAGTTCGGCTTCCTCTTCCTAGGATTACCAGAAAAAGATTGAGATGGAGCAGAACGAGCAGCTGGAGGATTCTTAGAAGTAGGATTCTAATATCTAATGGCCATTGAAAGTGCGGTGTGTATACAATTATATGTGCTAATATAGTATACACGGATCGTGTAATATGGATTACAATACAAATGCGGAAATAGATGATAATAGCATTGTAAATAGAAAAATCACACCAGAGATTTTTATACTGGTTCGGAGCACCGTCCTACGTCCAGTCCCAGTCTTCTATCTGGATTTTCACTATTAACTACCTCGCTTCACCCGGAGGAACAGGTTTACAACACCCGAACAACCGAACGGGATTTCACGCCTCTAATACACTGAGGACTTCAACACTTGCCTCTTACAACACAGAGGACTTCAACAAAAGAACAAATACAATTGTTGTTGACAACTTGTGTTCTTGAAAACACGTATTTGTCACTAGCAGTACACCCTTCCTATAATCTTATCCTCAAAGTATGCGATATGATGTATTGAAAAGATTAAGGAAAGTATATTATTGAATCAAAGGATATGAAATAGTTTCAAAGATTCAATAAATAATTTAGAGCTTTTATAATACAGAATTGAGATCAGAGATTAGATTAAAAGAATATATGAAATCGTTGTTTTTTTAATCAACGAATTGGATGAGTTTATATAGATAAGAATGGTTGCAACTCTTTGCCATTAAGAGATATGATCTTTGGTGAAAGGTTAAGAGATGCAACCGTTGGAGAAGAGAAGTGTCTTTTGGAAAAATTGTTTTCTGTTCAAAAACGGTCGACAGGTTAAAAAGTGACCAGTAGACAGGAATTTAAAATATATATACGTTATGTGCATGTGTGCACGTTCATTGTGCATTTTACACAGAAACGGTCGACCGTATGATTATTAACCGGTCGACCGGTTCCTGTTAATTTGCACAATGAATGTGCAATGCTATAAAATGTATATATATCGATTATATTGAGGTGCATGATTATTTGAGGATAGATTTTAACAAGTTTTTAACTATTACAATATCAAATAATCAACCTATAATCTATAGTAACATAACCTTGTTTTGTCGATCGCCTTATTTGTCAGAAATCAAAACTTTCATAAAACTTGTGACTCAACATTCTCCCCCTTTTTGATTGATGACAATATGTATCTGCAAAATCTGAATCTCCCCCTGAGTACGTGATCTCTTTCTCTTTGAATTCTTATAAATGTATGTTCCTGCAAGCAATTGTTAGCCCTTTCTCCCCCTTTGTCATCGACAAAAAGGAGTAACAGATACTAGAATATGATATGCATAGAATGAATATGATATGAATAGAAAGATAAATTACTAACACATCAAAAGCATAACAGAGTTTACTACAGAACATAATGTCAATTGAAAATCATAAATAACGACACTATTTAGTACAAGTGTCGATGAATGTTTTTAAAGAGCTAAAACATAATAGAATCTAGGATGAAGCAGATCGTATCTCCTCTTCATCATCATCATCGTCATCATCATCATCATCTTCTTCTTCCTCATCATTGTGCCCTCTAGATGATTCACCATGTCCATGACCACTCATTCCTGTAGATTCGTCAGATGATGTCCAGGAGAAAACTGGAGCAGCAGGACGTTTTCCTGGGTCTTGTGCTTGAACAGAGGTGGATGTGGAACAAGATATAGCATCCCATAGCATACCAAAGAATGACTTGACCTTATTGAAGCGCTTATCGATTTTTGAGTCCATGCGCTTGAGACGTGATTCAAGCAAAAATTGGTTACGCACGATTGTTTCAAGTGATTCTTTTGTTGATGACTTTGATTTTAAAAGTTTTACTTCATCGGAACGAGGACGAGATGAAGTTGCTCGTTGTTTCCTTGGTCCTCTTTGTTGCCATTCTTCGAAAGGCATAATTTCAAGATAAGGTGGAGGAAGCTTCATTCGCTTGATGGTGATGGAATCAATGCATTTTGGTTTTGAGGTTGCAGAATCAGAAGGATTGACCCCACAAGCTAACAAAATCTCATGATATATTCATTGTAAAAGAAATGAGGCCGGGTTGAGTTATTTACCTTGAGAATTTCATCAAAAAGCATGTGAACCCAATTGATTTCGATTTCACCATAGATAGCATAGAGTGCCTTGAAGTTTTCTTTGTACACTGCATCATAATTTCCAAGTCTAGGAAAAAGAGAATGCATCAAGACCCGATGAAGTAACCTGGCTGTCGGGCGAAGTCCAATAGACTTAGTGCCATCGCTATTGTCTTCTATAAACTGATGACTGGTACTATTTCGAGTGAAAACTTCGTAGAAGGTAGATGAAAACTCTTCGCCTCGATTTGGTATACCAAGTATAGAGGCAATTCTAGCATGAGTAAGAAAAATTTGCTTTCCACAGACCATAGACCAGATGACGCCGTTTGGATTATCAGGTTGATATTCATCAAGATTCATGTTGGCGTAAAATAATTTAATCATTAAATGATTTATCTCCACACTATTTGCCGAAAAATCTATCAATGGAGTAATGTT
Organism: Allium cepa; assembly: GCA_030765085.1. Taxonomy (NCBI): domain Eukaryota; kingdom Viridiplantae; phylum Streptophyta; class Magnoliopsida; order Asparagales; family Amaryllidaceae; genus Allium; species Allium cepa. The sequence goes on along the minus strand of CM060944.1, from coordinate 306,628,845 downwards.
GGCATTATCGGCTAACCTCCGAACTCCGTAAGCCGTGAAATCATCAAATTTGATGAAAGAGCCTGGATGAAACTTGTAATTTGTCATTTGATTCCATCTTGTTACAGCAATTGGAGTTTGAAGCCATTTTTTGACGGAGATGGTAAGAGATGAAGTTTCAGAGGTTGCTCCTTTCTTTGATTTCTTTTGAGGAGGAGCCATTGTTGGAGGATTTGTGATTTGGGAATTGAAGAATGGGAACTAGGGTTTGTGATTTGGGGTAAGAGAATAGTTTGAGTAGAGAGTGAATGAGGGTAGAGGGAAAAGTAACGTATAGGGTTATATAAAAAAAAACTGAAAATACGACAACCGGTCGACCTAATGTTTTTGGCCGGTCGACCGTTTTCAACCAGAGAGCAAACGGTCGACCGGCTATAAAAGGGGCGGTCGACCGGTCGTGGTCTGTTGTGATATTTCAGTTTATATTTAGAGTTTTTATCATATATCAACCTATATTATTTATATTTTATACGAAATACAAAATATAACCTTCATTACACAAGAGATAGATAAAGATAAAAACTATATATATATAAGTCTAATGAGAAAGTTCGTCATTAGAATTATCGTTGTTTCCTTCAATACGTTTCGACCATGGACTCCATTGTTTCTGAGCTCCTTCATTCTTATCATAGTTCCGATCCCATGAGTTAGGACTTTTGGATGTTGATGGCCTAGACGGCATTGGTTCATGCACGTCATGTTTGTTGGAACCGCAGAAAAATGTTGCCAACTTTTCTAAAACAGACAATCGGGCCGACGTCCGTTGTTGCTCGTGATAAAGTTGACTTTGCCCGTAATGGAGTTGTCTCTGAAGGTCTATCTGATGTTTCTGGTAGTGGTGTATCTCATCGATTTGAGCTTTGGTACGAGGAGAATAGAATAGTGTCCGCTTCACTCGTTTTGAATTTGGAGTTTTATCAGACGTACAAGAGCATTGATGATGACAACTTTATTTTTGTTTTGGAGTTGTAGGAGAATAAAACTCCTCCGATTCAGAACTCGTAATTGAAATGTATGTTTCTTGAGCACATTTGTCACAAATGTGAGCCATAGTGTACGTTGTATAGAATATTATGGTTTGATAAAAAGAAAGGATGAACAAAATATAAAATGTTTGCAAATTTATATATAAGTTTGTTATGTATAACCTATGGATGTGAGTTACTGAGAAATTTTAACCAAGAAAATATAAGCAGAAAATTTTTTTGTAAGTCTAAAAATAGCTTTCTTTTTTAAAACTGAGTTTATAAGATAAGAAAGTAAAGAATGATCACAAAAAAAAATTAGTAAAGTGAATTTAACCATTAAATAAAGCAGTGGCTTATATTTAATGTAAAAAAAATATAGTTTATGTAATAGTTGTAGTTAAAGGATAACTAAAGAGAATAACTAAAGAATAACTAACAAGAAGATGTTCTCTTAGTCAAGATTTTTCTTGAAATTAAACCAAGCTCTCTTCGTAATCTAATAAAATTAGATTCGAGCAGAGGCTTAGTAAAAATGTCTGCTAATTGATTGTCAGTATGAACATATTCAAGACATATATTTCCTTTGTCAATATTATCTCGAAGGAAATGATGACGGATATCAATGTGTTTGGTTCTGGAGTGATTTACTGGATTTTTAGAGAGATTTATAGCACTAGTGTTATCACAGTATATAATAGAATTTGATAAATGAATATCAAAATCTTGAAGTGTTTGTTGCATATATAGTACTTGAGTACAAGCAAGAGCTGCTGATATATATTCAGCTTCACACGTTGATAGTGAAACACAATTCTGTTTCTTACTGAACCAAGAGACAAGTGATTTTCCAATAAAATGGCACGTACCACTTGTACTTTTTCTATCCGTTCGTGAGCCACCGAAATCAGCATCACTATATGATACTAATTCAAATGGACATTCTTTTGGATAAAAAAGACCGAAATCCTTGGTATTATTAAGATAACGAATTATACGTTTTACTGCTCGTAGATGTGATTCCTTTGGATCGGCTTGAAAACGAGCACATAAACAAACACTCATTATTATATCTGGACGACTGGCTGTAAGATAAAGAAGAGAACCAATCATGCTTCGATACAATTTCTGGTCAACATTCTTACCACTTTCATCTTTGTCAAGATGTGTAGTTGTACTCATAGGAGTTGGTTTACCAGATGTATTTTCTAATCCGAAGCGTTTGATAAGGTTTTCACAGTATTTTTCTTGATTAATAAAAATGCCGTTTGAAAGTTGCTTTATTTGAAGTCCAAGAAAATAAGATAGTTCTCCCATATGAGACATTTCGAATTCTTTGGTCATAATATTTGCAAATTCTTTGCAAAGTTTATCGTTTGTTGAACCAAGGATGATATCGTCTACATATATCTGGATAACTAGAATATCTTTTCGAGAATGTTTAATAAACAAAGTTTGATCGACTTTGCCTATTTGAAATCCTGAGTTAATAAGATAGCTACGTAGTCGTTCATACCAAGCACGAGGTGCTTGTTTTAACCCATACAGAGCTTTCTTAAGTTTGAACACATGGTCAGGATATTTTTCATGTACGAACAGAGGAGGTTGTTCGACATAGACATTCTCTTTGATAAATCCATTGATAAAAGCACTTTTGACATCCATCTGATAAAGTTTGAAATTATGGTGACAAGCAAAAGATAATAGAATTCTAATAGCTTCTAGTCGAGCAACTGGTGCAAAAGTTTCTTCATAATCGATACCTTCTTCCTGATTATATCCTTGTGCTACTAATCTTGCTTTATTTTTGGTGATATTGCCTTGTTCGTCAGCCTTATTTTTATAGACCCATTTAGTACCAATTACTGACTGATTAGTTGGTCTTGGAACAAGTTCCCAAACGTTATTGCGCTCAAACTGATTTAGTTCTTCCTGCATGGCAATGATCCAGTAATCATCTGTAGCAGCTTCTTTTGGATTCTTAGGTTCGATATTTGAGAGAAAAGCGACATGACCCATTTGATTGAGTTGACTCCTTGTTCTGACATGTGATGTTATTTCACCGATTATATTTTGAGGCGGATGGTCTCTTAATATTCTTGGTGGTGATTGTAACTCACATATTTGAGGAATATTCTCAATAACTATTTCTGAGTCAGAATCAATATTTGTGATGATTTGATTGTCAGTGACTATTGATTCGTCATCATCTGATATAGTGTGAGGGTGCTGATAGATTTCATCAAAAGAGACATGAAGTGATTCTTCAATAGTTTTGGTTCGTTTATTAAATATCCGATAGGCCTTACTTCGTTCCGAATAACCGACAAATATTCCTTCATCGGCCTTTGGATCAAATTTGCCAAGCTGGTCTTTTGTATTTAAAATAAAGCACTTCGATCCAAAAACTTTGAAGTATGAGATTTTAGGCTTTCTTTTGTTAAATAACTCATAAGGAGTATTCTTGGTAAGAGGTCTTATGGATACACGATTTAAAACATAACAGGCAGTTGCCACAGCTTCTGCCCAAAAATGTTTTGGTAAGGTGGTTCCATTCAATAATGTTCTTGCACATTCTTGTAAAGTTCGGTTTTTCCGTTCTACAACTCCGTTCTGTTGTGGAGTTCTGGGAAACGAAAAATTATGATATATACCTTTCTTTGTACAAAATTGTTCAAATTCATTATTTTCAAACTCTCCGCCATGATCACTTCTTATATTTTTAACTTTAATCCCTTTTGATTTTTGAATTCTTTTGACGAAAGATTTGAAATGATCGAAAGTGTCACTTTTATTTTTTAAGAAAATTGTCCATGTATAACGAGAGAAATCATCAACAATTACAAGCACATATTGATTGTGATTTATTGATTGAACTCTAGTAGGTCCAAATAAATCCATGTGTAGTAACTCAAGTGGTTGTAATGTTGATATGACTTTCTTGGATTTAAAAGATGATTTGGTCAATTTTCCTACTTGACATGCGTCACAAATGTTGTCAACTTTAAAACTCATTTTGGGTAGTCCTCTAACTAGATTGTTTTTGGCTAGCTTGTCAATAGTTCTGAAGTTTATATGACAGAAGCGTTTGTGCGATAGCCATGGATCATTGTCATTAGCCACAAGACACATATCTGAATTATGATTAATGTTCATATTCAAAATATATATATTTCTGTCTCTATAACCTTCGAAAACCAAATTATGGTCTTTATCTAGAATACTACACTTATTATTTGAAAATGAAATAATAAAACCCTTGTCACATAACTGACTAATACTTAGCAAATTGTGTTTCAAATTTCTAACTAGCATGACATTAGTAATAAGAGGTAAGTTAGATGTACCGCAATTGCTCACATCGCCTTTGCCGATGATATAGCCTTTTGAATTGTCTCCAAAAGTGACGGAGCCACCATCTGAATATGTAATATTTGTTAATAAACTCTTGTCTCCTGTCATGTGCTTTGAGCAACCACTGTCCAATATCCACTTTCCTCTTTTCTTAAGTGGGACCTGCAAAAAATAGAATTAAGTCCATGGTACCCACTTTTTATAGGGTCCTAAGAGTTAGGTCTTAGGAGTCCAAACCCATATGGGTCCGGTATCCCCTTTATATATATAATTATTATTAAAATGCACAGTATTCATGAATTGCTGAATGTATTTGTTCCTAATCAAATTGTTATTTGTTTTAGGAACCCATATTTTGATAGTCTTGACATTTTTCTTTTGAAATTTCACAACTGGTTTTGGTTTGGAATATAATAAACTAAGATTTTTCTTAGCTTCAGTTTTTTGTACTTTCTTCTTCCTTTTATTTCCAAGATGTTTCTTGGTTTCTTGTTTGTTATATCCCAATCCTTGTTTGTCTGAAATAGATTGTGAACTTTCAATGATTTTTGTCAAATTTTCTCGACCTTTGTTAAAGTTAGAAACATTTTGAGTAATGTCATCAAACTTTGTTTGTAAGCTAGCTTTTTCTAGGTCTAGAATTTTGACTTTTGCTTTAAGCTCATGATTTTCAGTAGTTAGAGCATTATTTTTCTCTTTTTGAGCTTCTATTTCTTGACTCAAAAGAGATATTTGAGAGTCAACATTAGATGATGATTCTTGAATATTTTCAAGTTCCTCTTCTAATATTTTCTTCTCATCTTTTAACATATCTCGTTCAAACTCTGCTCTACTTAAATCTGCTTTGACTATTTTTAATTGACGTTTTATGTCTTTATATTTGACTATCAATTCAGCATTAATATCAAGTAATTCATCAAATGTAGGAATTTGTACCTCATCTTCTGTTGCCATAAAACAAACATTAGCTTGTTCATTCTCTGAATCACTTTCACTTTCTGATGAAGATGACTCTGAATCATCCCATGTTACTGAGAAAGCTCGTTTCTTAGATTTGTCCTTCTTATATTTGAATTTGTCATTTTCTGACTTCTTCTTTTGTTCTGGACAATCCTTCTGCATGTGTCCCTTTTTGTGGCAATTGAAACATTCTATAGCAGATGAAGATGGTTTGTTTGATCCATGTTTCCTTTTATTGTAACGACTGGCTTTTCGATATTTTAGGAATTTTTTGAATCCTTTCGCAATGAATGCCAAATCTTCATCTTCAGAATCTGATTCATTTTCATCTTTCTCAACATGAAATGCTACATTTTTCTTTTCTTCTTTCTGTTCTTTTCTAGCCTGCAAATTTGCTTCATAGGACATTAAATTTCCTATCAATTCATCTGGCTTCATGACGGAAAGATCATTAGCTTCTTCGATTGCTAATACTTTTCCTTCCCATTCACTAGTCAGAGAATGTAGGACTGTTGAAACAACATCGAAATCAGAATACTTTTGACCTAAGCCAATAAGTGCATGGTGAATAGTTTGAAACCGTGAATACATGTCATTGATTGTCTCATTTGGTTTCATTTTGAAATTTTGAAATTGACTTTTTAGCATGGCTATTTTGGCTTGTTTAACCTTGTTAGTACCTTCATGAGTGATTTTTAGTGTTTGCCAAATTTGATATGCAGTAGTGCAGATACTAACACGGTTATATTCATTTTGGTCTAATGCACAGAACAACATATTTATTGCTCTTGCATTTACGGCTGCTGCCGTTTTCTCAGCTGTAGTCCATTCTGAATAATCAGTTGTTGGATTCACTATTTCTCTTTGAGTGGCATTCCAAGCATCATAGCTATTTGATTGCATAAAGAATGACATACGTGTTGCCCAATAACTATAGTTAAGACCATTGAAAAATGGAGGTCTTTGTGTCGATTGACCCTCCGTGTAAGTGGTGTTTTGAGTGCTAGTACTTACGTTATTTGCCATATTACTATAATATATCAAATAACTGTGTTACGGTTATATGATGACCGTGCACTGATACCAAATGAAAGTGCGGTGTGTATACAATTATATGTGCTAATATAGTATACACGGATCGTGTAATATGGATTACAATACAAATGCGGAAATAGATGATAATAGCATTGTAAATAGAAAAATCACACCAGAGATTTTTATACTGGTTCGGAGTACCGTCCTACGTCCAGTCCCAGACTTCTATCTGGATTTTCACTATTAACTACCTCGCTTCACCCGGAGGAACAGGTTTACAACACCCGAACAACCGAACGGGATTTCACGCCTCTAATACACTGAGGACTTCAACACTTGCCTCTTACAACACAGAGGACTTCAACAAAAGAACAAATACAATTGTTTTTGACAACTTGTGTTCTTGAAAACACGGATTTGTCACTAGCAGTACACCCTTCCTATAATCTTATCCTCAAAGTATGCGATATGATGTTTTGAAAAGATTAAGGAAAGTATATTATTGAATCAAAGGAATGAAATAGTTTCAAAGATTCAATAAATAATTTAGAGCTTTTATAATACAGAATTGAGATCAGAGATTAGATTAAAAGAATATATGAAATCGTTGTTTTTTTAATCAACGAATTGGATGAGTTTATATAGATAAGAATGGTTGCAACTCTTTGCCATTAAGAGATATGATCTTTGGTGAAAGGTTAAGAGATGCAACCATTGGAGAAGAGAAGTGTCTTTTGGAAAAATTGTTTTCTGTTCAAAAACGGTCGACAGGTTAAAAAGTGACCAGTAGACAGGAATTTAAAATATATATACGTTATGTGCATGTGTGCACGTTCATTGTGCATTTTACACAGAAACGGTCGACCGTATGATTATTAACCGGTCGACCGGTTCCTGTTAATTTGCACAATGAATGTGCAATGCTATAAAATGTATATATATCGATTATATTGAGGTGCATGATTATTTGAGGATAGATTTTAACAAGTTTTTAACTATTACAATATCAAATAATCAACCTATAATCTATAGTAACATAACCTTGTTTTGTCGATCGCCTTATTTGTCAGAAATCAAAACTTTCATAAAACTTGTGACTCAACAGCCATGTCATCAGAGTGGTAAAAGGGCTATGCACATGAGCGATGAGACGATCATAGCACTCCGAACGGGCACCAGCAATGAAGTTCTCATTCTTCTTGAGAGGAGTGTCAATCAGATTAGGGCCAAACTTAGAAAGTTCATTGAACTTCCTCTCATATTCAGCAAAAGACATACCACCCTGTTTTAGATCCATGAATTCCCGATAAAGCTAAGACTTCCCTGCCTCGGGCATCCATTTCACAACAAAAGCATCCCTAAAGCACGATAAAGGAACATAAGACAGATTTCAAAAAGAGAATACTGAACCAAATTCAAGACAAACAGAAGATGATACCTAAACTGTTCCCAAGAAATGTCAACCTCAACAATGTGAGCAGTGGCAGACTCCCACCAATCCAAGGCTGCTCTCTTCAACTGCCAAGCTGCCAACTGAGTCTGCTGGGCAAAGGTGATCTCAAGACAGGAGAAAATCCTCTCCAAATCCTTTAACCGCTGCTGGGCCTCAATAATTCCTACAGATCCGGTGAACTTGGTGCCACCAAGCTCAATGTATTCCTTATAGAGTTTAAAGAACCTGACTGCTGCAGCAGGTTCAGGAGCTAGGGCAACACCACGACCCTTACCTTTAGCATTCCTATGACTCATCCTAAAAAATCAAGAATGAATTTTTAGGACAAAGGTAATTAAGAAACAAAGACAAGACAAGATAAGATAAGATGCAATGAGAATTGAATATCCCGAACAAAGAAATTATTAATAAGGTGGATAAGGAAAAGAAGGAAGTTAAAAAATTTGATTTCAAAGCAAGAAATTTTTTAATATCAAAATACTATTCTAAAATCCTTAGAAAATCATTTGAAAATCATTTTATACTTTAAAATAAGTTCTCTCACGAAGAAAGGATTCTAAGATTGATTTCACTTATTCTAGGGTATTTTTACCCTATCTCTAATGAGTTTTTTTTGCTCCACGGGCAAAGGTTTGCCTAAAACCAAAGCTCAGATACCAAATGTAATGACCCACTATATTGGACCATTCAAATCGACAATAAAACCACATATGTCTGACTTGAATAATTAAAAACAGTAGATTGTAATATAATTTGGGGCAAAAAAAACCAATCACAGAATCACAGTCACAGATAAATCAAAATAACTCGCAGTGGAAATAAAACAATAGTAGTAGTTCATGAAGCTACCATAAATACAGTCTCAAACATAGTCTCAAAACAAGTACAAAATACCATAGTGTGTAAAGTAAATACAACAGAAATCCCAACACATAAATGTTCACTAGTACATAAGGTGAATAGAAAATACTGCAAGAAATAGACATCAACTAGATAGATAGTCTCCAGCAAATCCTAGCTCCAGAAGATGAAATCCAAAGCTGATACTCACGCTGACCCGAGCATAAGAAAATAAACACAAACACTCGAGTCAGGACATACATACTTATCAATGTAAAGCAACTCAAGTGAATTGTAATAAAATGTACAAGTAACTTAAAGGATGCTTGGGACCGTCCATCCTCTAAGTATCCGTTAAACTATTTACTATGTAGTAATATACGCTATTATAATAATGTTAAAGTAAAGTACAATATACTTGAAAATAGCGTTAAGGAGTTACCCAATATCCCCCTTAGCACATTTTATATGTTCCCATAGTCTATATAGCACTGTAATATCCCCCGTACTTGGCGTCATCAGAGGGCACTCCATAGATATGGTGTAAAACCAAAATCGTATAAGGCGCGCTAGGGTAGGTGACACGACACAACGAGGCAATGACAGGGTAGATATACCAATTATGCTTTCGGACCGGTGGCAATGCGTAGCAATCACTACTGCCCACCTCGAGCCACACTTCCAAAAATCAAAGGCGCGTACCAATCAATCACAAAGTAATAGAATGACATACGAGGAAGTGTGTCTGATAAGAGAAGCTACTCATTAGCCCGTCAATCGCTCCTGTTTTAGCCACCTTATGCCAACTCATGGGAATCGGGTCCTCGTACATACCTCAATAGAACGTCGCCGCCATCCTACTTCATTCTGGAATCTCCATTGCGTACACGGTTGTTAAAGTAGTTTTCGGAGTTGGCAGAGAGTATGACAATTTTCGATCCTGGTCTCCTTAGCAACCAAACGTTATTATTACCTGTGGTTATAAATTTCAAAAATGGTTTATATTCCAAATCAAATAATTCATTTAAACCATTTAAATATGAAGTCGTTATCCTTTCAAATCAAATACTCAAGTTCCAGAATTGTAGCATTTCTAAGTTCATTCATTCAATTATAACAATTTTAAAACATTGTATTTTTCAAAAACATAAGCACTTATAAAGTGCTATGGTAGATATATTAGTATTTTAAAACAGTTCACTTCAGAAACAACAGCACTTATAAACAGTAGATATTTTAGTATTTAAAAAACAGTTCAATTTCAGAAAAAGCAACATTTACAAAGTGCTACAGTATGTATTTTAGTATTTCAAAACCAGTTCAATTTCAAAAACAGCAACACTTATAAAGTGCTACACTAAGTAAAGTTAGTATTTCAGAACATAGTTATATTTCAGAAACAGCGGCACTTATAAAGTGCTACAGTGGGTAAAATTAGTATTTCAGAACCTAGTTATATTTCACAAATGGTAGCACTTAGCAAATGCTACCTTAAAACCACGGCATTTTGCAAATGCTGCCAATACATAACTAAGGTTTATTGCAACATTTCAGAGACATTATAATTTCAATTTTTCACCATTTTTAACTTATAAAACATTCTCACTTTTCCAAAATATTTATTGGATATCACTTAACTTATGGTTGAATAAAATAATATTTTATAAATAAATATCCAAATCAAACTATAATTTATTTATTAAGTCAAATGTGCATTATTTTACTTAACTTTTATCTTAACAATTAACTTAATACTTTATTAAAATTTCCGACTTCATAAATAAAATATTCTTTTTACTATATTAAGCCTAAAATTTCCATTTTGAAAACTAATTTTCAAATTTCAAGTTAGGTCATATTTACATTACATTTTTAAACCATTTAATTACTTATACATTTTACTTATAGAAAATCATTATAACCTTTATTTATATCATTTAAATACAATTTAACTTAAAATTTCATATTTTATATTTCAAAAATACTTAATAAATTTTCAGAACATATTTAAAATTAAACACGGTTTTGTATATAATTTTCTAACCTAGGTCAAGTGATACAGATACGTATCATTTCAATCCGTAATTTAAAAAGAAAAATCCAAGTTATCATTTCAATACCGCAGTCCCAAGTCAAAAAAAAACAAATAGAAATCGCTTGAGCCTATCATTTTAGCTCATAACGATTTTTTCTTGTTCTACTGTCCATTTGGGTATGTATCATTTCAACCATATTGATTCTGTTCTACAGGGAACTTGTAGTATGAGAAACAGTAAATAAAGTAAATAGTAAAACATATCATATGATGTCAAGTGATGCAACGGGTATATAATCAGGTAATATCATCATATGATGTCAGATAATAGGCAGATGTGAGCATATAACATGGCATATCAACTATTACAATTCAAGTGACACTGTTTCACATTCATATAAGTACGATTTGTCGAGAGTGATAAACTCACCTTCTCAAGCTAGAGATCAAATTTAAAACACAAATCCAAACTCCGCAAAGAACGAAAAGGGATGACATAGATTCGAATGAATGGAGAGCCAAGATTCAAGTCTTGTATACAACAAATAATATAACAAATATAGGTATATAATCTGACATAAGACAATAAATCAAATCAACGTTCAAAATATGATTCAAAATGAAACAAATAGGCTTAACCACTACAAATGGGCTCGGCCACCATAACCATAGGCTAGACCATCACACTATGGCTCGGCCATGACTTGATTTGTGGCATAATGGCTCGGCCAAGGTCACATAGGCATGGCTAGGAAAGGATATGAAGGAGGAATGGCAAGGCAAAGCAATAGGAAGGCAAAAGGCAAGGGGTGTCGATGTTTTGGGCTAGGCCTATGGCTATGTGGCTCGGCCCTATGTGCTAAACTTGGTTCGATCTGGTCACATTAGAGGTGGCGTGGCCTAGAGCAAGGCAAGGATGAGGAGTAGGTGGTGGCGGCCGAAGCAAACAAGGTGGAGATGGTGAACAAAATGGAGTTCGACTAGGGATTTTCGCAATTTTGGTGAAGGGTTTTGGATCCATGGATTCACGGCAACAAGGATATGGTGGTGATGTGATGGAGGCCGATCTAAGGTGGTGGATGGTGAAGGTGATGGATGGCTAGGGCATGTGGCCGAGCATGCTAAAGGAGGAACAAATAAAAGAAAAAGAGAAAAAGGAAAAAAAGAAGAAAAAGGAGGCCATGACTTACTGTAATATGTTTCTTAAGGAAGCAAATGAGAAATGAGATATGAGAATTACTTTTGTCAGTGAATTACAAAAGAGTGGCGGCTAGGGTAAAAGAAAGTGAACGGCTACGAGATGTGGAAATGAGTGGCTATGCAAATGAAGAGGCTTTACTTGATTTCCAAGAAAATGAACTTAAGTCCTTTTGAATTTCCAAGCCAAAATTCAAATAAAAATCGAATAAAAATCACATTAAAAGTCCAAACAAAATAACAAATAAAAAATAAAAAATAAAGTAGAAACAAAGTAGAAAAATAAAAATAGAAAATAGAAAAAATTACTGAAAATAATCGCGTGCAAAACGCTGAAAGTTATCAAATTTAAAAGTATAAACCGGAATTTGACGAAACGAAAAGCAGTACGAATATCAGAATCAAATATAGTTTCAAAGAAAAAGATTAGAAATTAAAATTTCAAATTTCAAATTTGCAACTATGGTCAAACTTTGACTTTCAGTTGACCAAAATATAAGATTTTTAGAAAATATTTATTTTATTGTATCTGGGAAATAATTTATAAAAAAAATCCAAAATTGCATTAGAAAATTCCAAAATGTCAAATTTAAATGATTTAAAAATCAAAGTTTTCAATTAAATTGAATTAAAAATTTATTAAAATTTTTGAGTTGTTACAGAAATAATTTTTATGTTAGTAAAATTATATCATGAAGTGATTTGGAAGTTATTGGTTGTTATTTGATAAGTTCAATTGACATTTAAATTGAAATCGAAATTAATTGATAGAAATTTAACTGACGGTTAAGTTTAATTAGAATTTAATCGCCCGTAATATACCCGATATGGATAATTATGAAATTGTTGTGAATTTTATTGACTGTATGGATGTTTGGTTGTAATGGATGTTGTTGGGTGATAATTTGGATGTTTATTTAATTTGATATATCATTTTATCATCCTGTATATTATTTACAGTATAAAAAACTGTAAATTGAATTATTTCGAATAAATTAAGAGACATGTTGAATGATATATACCTATGACATTTATTTTTGGATTGAATAGATATAAATCCATCTCTGGAATTTAAATTGGAATAATTGGTTCACTTGGCTATAGGATAGAGAATTATATATGAACACTGGATTTGGCTAAATTAAATGATTTTAAAATTTTTATTTTAAAATTATTTAAATGATTTGTTTTAATGGAAATAAAAATTAAATTTATGGAAATCAAATTATCTTCCTTATTGGAGCTCAAAATGATGAATTTAAATTTGGTAAACGAATTTTTTTAAATAATCGAATTTGAGATTTTTAAGCGATAATCCAAATATGATGTGAATTTCAGAAATGATTTGTTTAAAAAGATTGGACTTTTTATTCGAACTTTGAATATTGATAAGAAAAGGCGATATAAAAAGATATTTTGAAATTTAACTTGGATTTGAATTATATTTAAAGATTTGGATTTTAAATTGGATATTGAAGGAAAGTTTGATTTAGGTATTTAAATCAATATTTTGGAAATCAAACTCGGAGTCTATATAAATCGAAATGGTTTAAATTTGGTACTGGAGTTTAAATTAATTTGGATTGGAGTTGAATTAATTTGGAATTGGAAGGGAAATTAATATGGAATTAGAATAGATATAAATTTGGAATTCGAATTGAAATTGATTTGGAATCGAAGTAAAATTTGACTTGAAATTGGAATTAAATCGGTTAAATCGAAATGGAAATTAGAACTGATTTGAGTTGGAAAATTTGCGAAGTGAACCAGTTTGATTTTGAATCTATTTTTAAATGGATTATTTTAGTATAAATGGTTTTAAAAAACTATATTATTTCAATTTTCAAATTATTTTGATTTTTCAAAATATTTCACTATATAAACCATTTTTATTACTCAAAATATTTTCTATTAAATTATTTTAACTATTTTAAAACTATTTAAACTATTTTCTAAAAATTCAAACTGGTCAAAGGGTGAAATGTTTATATTTAAATCTTGGATTCAAATGCGAATTAGGTTAAAGTGAAGTTGTAACCTAAACTGAAATTCGAATTAAATTTTGAAGTGAAATCGATATGTCGAATTGAATTAACATTTTGCAGAAAAATATGATTTTTGAAGCGAATATGATGATTTCGAATTAGATTTGATTTTGAAATAAATTTGATATTTTGATATCAAACATGAATTGTTTTCAAAATATAAAAGAAGCAACGGTGTGTAAAATGACGATTGGTTGTTAAAGAGACCGGAGCCTCTTATTGGCATACTCTCTGTCAATATTGGAACCACTATGACAACTGTATGCGAGGTGATGATATCGAGAATATAATGGTTGAATTGGTGACGTTTACTGGAATGAAGTAAGAGAACGATGATGGATAGCCTTGACATTTGTATCATAATTAAAATGACTAAACATGAGCCTATGTTTGGCCAATGATGTTAGCTACCTCTAGCGACGTTGTTCCCTCGTATTACTATTGTGGTTTAGGATTCGATGGGTGCACCTTATTTGTTGTTTGGATTGATTGTCGCGGTCGGCCACAAATGGGTTACGACCAGCCAGAAAAGGTAAACTGGTAGAATCCTACCTTGGGCATTGCCTCACGTGCCTTGTCATATTTATCCTTATACAAGCCCATTACGACTTTGGTTTAAAACTGTAAAATATGTTAAGGTGGATCAATGTAAAGCCTTAACGCTATTTTGATATTTATTTTACTAATAGACATTATATATTATAGCGTATACTATTATATAGAAATAGTTAAACAGATCCTTAGGAGATGGAAAATCCCGTAACATCTCTTAAGTTATTGCACTCTTATTTGTGATATTGATTTGACTTGCATAAGAGTATTTTATTCCTGACTCGAGTGTTTTGTCTTTCCATTATGCTCGGGTCAGTCCTGATTTTTTTCCAGCATATTGAAGACTATTCTTTGGAGGACGAAGACGGAGTTTTGGTATATTACTATTATTATTATCCCCTGCATCGTGCTATTCTACTATATTGATTATTTATCCCTGATGTACATATATAACTCTGATAATTGTGTATAGAGTAAAATCAAATGTATCGTAAACAACTACATGAATTGTTTATTTGATTATTATATTTTATCGTTTACGTTGTGAGATTTTGTGTTTTGTTTTCTTCTTTTCTTCTTATTTTTCTTATTTAACCTCATTGATTATCTACGTTCCGGATTGTTAAGTCGGACATAGTGTGAAATATTGTCGATTTGAACCTTCCGAAATGTGGGTCGTCACAGTTGGTATCAGAGCAAAGATTTAGCGATAACCTTGGCTTTGTGGGGTTTGACTCATTAGAGATAAGAGAGTAATATCCTAGAATGAGTCTGTTTGAGTGTATAAATATGAGAGAGCATACTTGTTAGTGTTATAAAATGTTTTATATTTTGTTTACTTATCTGTTGAGTTGTTTATAAATTCTGGTCGATGCGTAGGACGCCGTGGTATCGACATGGATTTCTAAACTCTTAAACGAGGCGAGTCGACATAATATTATTTCAAAATCGGGTAAATGAAATGATTTTACCTAAATTATATTATATGTAAAGGTAAATTTTTTATGAATGTTAGTTGTTAGGAGATGATAATATTAAGTTATCATCGATTAGTGGTTGGATTATGAATAAATCGAATACCAAATGTATTTTATTATATGAAATAGTTGATAGTCATACTAGAATTGAAATCAATCAAAAATAAGGACTAGTTAAAATGACCAAGTAAATTATTGAAATGTTTTGGCAATAAGGAAAAAGGAATTTGTATAAGTATATTTAAATATAACTTATAAATAGAGAGATTTAAAAATTGATAATTTTAGAATTTGAAATCCTTTTGTTTTTAAAATTGTTTTTCAAACCCTAAAATTTTATAATAGTATTATTTTAAAGTTTTTAAATGGAATTATATTTTAAAAAGATTTTAAAAGGAAATAAAAGCATTAAACTTGTTTGGGGTTGGGAAATATATTCTGGGGATGACTGCAACATTATCAGTATTCATTCCGAGTTCTAAGCAAAATTTGCTAGCAAAGAAATATGATTTGTTGAATATATGAAATATAGTTTTGAACTTATGATTGAAACGGTATAGATAAAAATAACTTTATAATTTATGAATTTGAGAAGGAAAGTAAAGTGTAAATTTAAGATTGCTGGGTATTTTATTTAAGCAAATAAAAGAAATTTGAATTCGAAAAATGAAATAAGATAATTAATATAAAAAATATTAATTAAATTGAGTAAAAAAAATGGGGAGAATAAAATATAGTTAACTCATGAAATCTTAAATAAAAATAAATATTATTTGAAAGAAAGTATATAAAACAAGGAAATGTATTTGAAATAAAATAAAATTTTAAGAAGTAAATATTTTTAACTTATGGATTTGGGAATTAATAAGTCAAGGCAAATTTGAAAAAATATGAATGTGAATAGTAAGAAAATTTAACTTGAATAATATTAAATAATATGAGTAATGGATTAAAATGAAATGAAGTTTGACTTAATTTTAAATAAATTAAAATGTTTGTAAAATGAAATACTAAAGTGAATATGAACTTGAATTTTTAATTTGAAATGTAATTTAAAGGGTGTAAGAAGTCTAATAAAATAAATGAAGGTAAGAAAAATTAATTTGAGTAATTGAGTTTAATTTAGATTGGATGTGAATAAATTAAATGCTAATGGAATGAGTTGCAATAAAAATTTGAACATTGTCTATTATAGCATGTAGTAAGTTATTGGAATAAATTATAAGTTGGAAGAAAGGTTTATTTATTAATATGAACTGGAGTTATAAAGTAACATTTACTTTTGTAAATTTATTATAATGGGTTGAATCAATGAATAAACTAATTAAGTGAATAAACGGATTAATAATAACTTAAGATATGGAATAACAAAAAAAATGAGTTGCAAAATTTTAAAATTTATAATAAGCCTAAATGGTTTATAAACAATATTAGTATTAAAATACTATGTGATAAATGAAATAAATTTAGCTTAAGCAAAGTTGAGTGGAATAATTTTATAAATGGTTCACAAACGAATTTATATTGAAACAAATGAAATTGTGTATTAGTCAAATCAATGTAAATAAATAAATATGAATAAATGGAAACTGAACCAATTGGATGTTATTAAGAAGTGGAAATATGTAATTTAATATTGACATGAGTGATAATTAACTAAATGTGAATAAAATTAAAGTAATAGCAATAAAATTCGAAAGAAATCCATGTGCATAAATTGAGAGAAAACAAACTGTATATAGATGAAATAAATATCAACGAAGTAAGAGTAAACCAATTTAATATTGATATGAATTAAAAGTAAAAAAATTGAATATTGACATTTGTAAGTGTTAATTGATATTGTGGTGAATAAGATTGGATACATAATGTTTGTTGGATGTTTGTTTCGTTGTTTTTTTGCTATATTCGTTTATGGCTATAGCATAATCCCTATTGTATATTGATTTAGTCTTTATATGTATGTTCTCATTTGGATATTGAGTGGCTAGAAGGTACGAAAGGGTGCATGCTTGCTTTTGGAGCTCGTTTGCACGTAAATTTCTTTCGCTCGCTTTAATATAAGCTAATTTGCTAATAAAGCCATTAATAAGGTACATATCTCGGATTACATGTTGCTATTTTATACTTTGCCCTTCAGGATGCCTCATCTTTGAGATGAGATGTATATTTGATATGTATTTGGTATATTTGGTTATATATTGATATTGTAAAAAATTTCGATCGAGCCACGCAAAGAAGACTCTGTCGAATTTTTCCATGAATCCGGGTATTAGAAAATTTTTGAAGTTTCAAAAAAAAATTCTACAACTTATTTTCTATATAAATTATATTTTCTGTAAAACTGATATCGGAATGGCTTAGTAGAAGCGTAGAAATAGTTACGCAAATAAGATAGTTATGTTTTATAATTTAGTTATTTTAAGAAAATATATCAAGTGTTAAATTCTGTACTTAATGCCTTTTCGAGGACGAAATTTTTTGAGTGGGGGAGTATGTAACAACCCGTATTTTTAGCTATTTTTAATTATTAAATTTAAGGTGATTATTGAATGAAAATGGTTATTAATGTAATTTGTTAAATAATTTAATATTGAAAATTATTTGAATATCTGAATTTAATACGATAGAAAATAATGTCATAAGTTGTTTTAAATTTTATATAAGCAACAATTAAGATTGTTAATGTTTAAAATTGGATCTAAAATGTGAATAATTAAAATTGAAAGTTTTATATTGTAATTAACGAGTAAAAATAGTGATTTCGGAAATTGTCTCGGATTTCGATGAAACTAGTTTCATCGGAACCGTAATAATGAATTATTATTAGATTTCAAGTTTCGTTGCGATCGGACTCGTCGTTTGGTCGTGAGAGCTTGAAACACATACAAATCAATTTAAAGGAATTCGATAAAATAAATTGACTTTAAAAAGCTATCTTCCACGTACGATCGAATTAGGCCTCGAAACTAGTTGCATTGCGTTCGGAATGGGGGTAAAACAGTATAAGTGCCTGGCGACACATCTCAATTAGAGTTCGGATGATTTTAGACCTAACTATATAAATACACATGCAATCGAGATAGTTTTATTATTATTCTAATTTCTGAACCTCAGCCGCCACTTTCTTTTAATGGTCGAAAATTTACCAACTTCCCTTCTTAATATCTCTCAATCCGTTCAACGAAATCGAAAACTTTCAAAATCAAAGTCGTAGTTCTCGACGAGCTCTTCAAATCCATATGGTTGATATATGCTATTTCTTCACGGATTCGCCAGAATCGAGGCGAAAGGCTTGCGCATTCTATGGGTTCGATCTTGAAATTGGATGCGTTGTTTTCGTTGCCATTCAAGGTGATGGTAGAGAGGTGTGAGGTGCACGGTGATGGTAGAGAGGTGCGGGGCGCATTGTTTGGCATAGGTTGATCAAAGTCTTGTCGTTATTGAACGCGTGTAGTTGAAGTTGGAATTTGCGTACGGTGGTTTCTTTCTAGCATGTTGCGTGAGGACTGAGGAAGAAGAAGGAAGGTACATTACTTTTATTTATTTATATTAATTAATTATTTAATTTGAATTTTAAATGTTCTAGTGCACGTAACTCTTTCATACGTGCTCGGATTTGGACGCAGTTTTCTCCATTGCGATCGTATCGAAATTCCAGGGAATATGAAACTAGTTTGGTCGAGTTTTAAGACTGTTCAAATTTGGGCCTTTGTTTGGATTTTAAATCATCGATAAATCAAAGATGAGTGTTTATACGCTCACAGTTGACTGAAATAATTTATATGTTAGTAAAATTACATCACGAAGTGATTTGAAAGTTATTGGTTGTTATTTGATAAGCTTAGTTGACATTTAAATTGACGTTGGAATTAATTGACAGAAATTGAATTGATGGTTAAATTTAATTAGAATTTAATTGCCCATAGTATACTCGATATTGATAATTATGAAATTGTTGTGAATTTTATTGACTGTCTGAATGATTGGTTGTAATGGATGCTATTGGTTGATAATTTAGATGTTTATTTATTTTGATGTATCATTTTATCATCTTGCATATTATTTACAGTATATAAATCGGTAAATTGAATTATTTCGATTAAATTAAGAGATAGATTGAAATGATATATACCTATGGCATTTATTTTGGATTGAGAGATATATATCCATCCTTGGAATTTAAATTGGAATAATTGGTTCACTTTGCCATAGGATAGAGAATTATATACGAACACCGGATTTGGTTAAATTAAATGATTTTAAAATTTTCGTTTTAAATTTATTTAAATGATTTGTTTTAAAGGAAATTAAAATAGAATTTATGGAAACCAAGTTATCTTCCGTACTAGAGCTCAAAATGATGAATTTAGATTTGGTAAACGAATTTTTTTTAAATAATTGAATTTGAGATTTTTAAGTGGTAATCTACATATGATGTGAATTTCAGAAATTGATTTGCTTTAAAAGATTGGGCTTTTTATTCGAACTTTGAATATTGCTAAGAAAAGGCGACATAAAACGATATTTTGAAATTTAACTCGGATTTGAATTATATTTAAAGATTTGGATTTTAAATTGGATATTGAAGGAAAAATTGATTTAAATGTTTTGAATCAATATTTCGAAAATCAAACTCGGAATTTATATAAATCGAAATGGTTTAAATTTGGTACTGGAGTTTAAATTAATTTGGAATTGGAGTTGAAATTAATTTGGAATTGGAAGTGAAATTAATACGGAATTAGAATTGATATTAATTTGGAATTCGAATTGAAATTGATTTGGAATCGAAGTAAAATTCGACTTGAAATTGGAATTAAATCGGTTAAATCGAAATGGAAATTAGAACTGATTTGAGTTAGAAAATTTGCGAAGTGAACGTGTTTGATTTTGAATCTATTTTTAAATGGATTATTTTAGTATAAATGGTTTAAAATCTATATTATTTCAATTTTCAAATAATTTTGATTTTTCAAACTATTTCACCATATAAACCATTTTTATTACTCAAAATATTTTCTATTAAATTATTTTAACTATTATAAAACTATTTAAACTATTTTCTGAAAATTCAAACTGGTCAAAGGGTGAAATGTTTATATTTAAATCTTGGATTTAAATGCGAATTGGGTTAAAGTGAAGTTGTAACCTAAATTGAAATTCGAATTAAATTTTGAAGTGAAATCGATACATCGAATTGAATTAACATTTTAAAGTAAAATATGATTTTTGAAACGAATATGATGATTTTGAATTGGGTTTGATTTTGAAATAAATTTGATATTCTGATATCTAATACGAATTGTTTTCGAAATATAAAAGAACCAACCGGTGTGTAAAATTATGATTGGTTGTTAAAGAGACCGGGGTCTCTTATTGGCATCCTCTCCGTCAATATTGGAACCATTTTGACAACTATGTATGCGGTGGACGATATCGAGAATGTAGTGGTTGAATTGGCGACGTTTACTGGAATGAAGTAAGAGAACGATAATGGATAATCTTGACATTTGTGTTATAATAAAAATGACTAAAACATGAGCCTATATCTGACCAATGAGGTTAGTTAGCTCTAGCGACGTTGATCCCTCGTATTACTATTGTGGTTTAGGATTCGATGGGTGCACCTTATTTATTGTTTGGATTGATTGTCGTCTCGGTCACGGATGTGTTACGACCAGCCAGAAAGGGTAAACTGGTAGAATCCTACCTTGGGCATTGTCTCACATGCCTTGTCATATTTATCCCTATACGAGCCCATTACGACTTTGGTTTAAAACTGTAAAATGTGTTAAGGTGAATCAATGTAAAGCCTTAACGCTATTTTGATATTTATGTTACTGATAGACATTATATATATTATAGCGTATACTATTATATATAAATAGTACAGATCTTGAGGAGATGAAAAATCCCATAACATCTCTTAAGTTATTGCACTCTTATTTGTGATATTGATTTGACTTACATAAGAGTATTTTAGTCCTGACTCGAGTGTTTTGTCTTTTCATTATGCGCGGGTCAGTCCTGAGTTTTTTCAGCATGTTGAAGATTATTCTTTGGAGGACGAAGATGGAATTTTGGTATATTACTATTATTATTATCCCTTGCCTCGTGCTATTTTGCTATATTGATTATTTATCCCTGATTTATAAATGTAACTTTGATAATTGTGTATAGATTAAAATCAAATATATCGTAAACAACTTCATGAATTGTTTAGTTGATTATTATATTTTATCGTTTCCACTGTGAGATTCTGTGTTTTGTTTTTTTTTCTTATTTAACCCCATTGATTATCTACGTTCCGGATTGTTAAGTTGAACATGTGTGGATTATTGTCGATTTAAACCTTCCGAAATGTGGGTCGTCACATGTATAGAAGGATTAACATATCATCGTTGTAGCAGTAAACGTTTCCATGCAATCATAGTAGTGCGGGTTGGCCAATCGCCAACCCGACCCTAGACCTGGAGCTCTTTTGAGCAGGTCATGGGTCTACCCGCCCTGATGACCCAATGGGGCGGGTCCAGATTGGTAAAAACTGGGGCAGGTCTACCGGGTTTAGACCCTAGAACCGTCCATTGCCACCCTTATCCTTGAACTAAAAAAGTATCCTAATTGTTTTTTTATGTATTTTGTACGTATGCTTATAAAATTATCAGCATTATGCAACCAATCAAACTTTATCATTTTAACGTGTCTCAAAATGCACTACACTAAAGCACTTCAGTTGAATTTCAATTTTCCTTATAAATATATTTGATTATCTATACAACTCTATCCAACGCAAACAAAAATCCTGGTTTGGTCGCTGAATACAAGAATATTCATATAATTAGTTGCATTACAATAATTTAGAATCAAACAAAGGGTCGAGTGTAGTTTAGGAATTCGGTTCATTGCTAATTGCATTACTTTTTCTTTCTCACTCATGTCATTTATGAATGACACAATGAACCGTATAATGGAGCATAATTAAATTATAAAAAATATCAAGTTTTCATAATTTTTAGACAAATAGTGATATGCTGTTATACAATGGTAACGGTACTAGTAGAAATGATAGGTAATGATATTTGCAAAATGGTAACGGAAACTGATCAGTCAAAATTCAAAAGGAATGATATTATTAATGACAAATTTAAAGAAATTATGTGATGTTATATATGTACATTATATCTACGAACGTTACGACACGCGCCGATTATGAATTATTTTTGTAAAAATTGTATTTATTTAACACATTAAAGAGAAAATGATTTGTATAAATATTTGGTCATCATTTTGCATTGAAATTATATGTAGTTTGAATTTTTATTTTTAAGTTGCAATGTCTAATTTTGTTTGTTTGTTTGGATTTTAATATTATTAGTTAATAAAGAACGAATTTATAAAAGAAGTTTACTTGTTAGATCTTACTTTTAAGTAATATAAAATTTGTTGGTATATGCAAAATGACATTTTTGATAGTACACGTTGACACCAAAAGACTATGACACCAAAAGCATTACAATTATAATTAAAGATGTAGAATTTATATATTAGTTGAGTATTCATCACATAAGCATTAGCATAATGTAAATGTTTCAATAACTATAGCAAGTTGCATACACAATTGGGTAAACATGTACACAAAAGAATATGCTCGTTCCAACTTGTTTATAAAATAAATTCATATAGTTTTCTTATGATTGCAAACAAAAGCTTTAAGACTAGGTTTTATTAATTGTTAAGATGGTGATCAATTGAAGCCAAGCGTTTTTGGTAAAATCTTGTATTTTAGATAAAAAAAATTATACGAAAAAATAGAGACAAGTAAAAAGGTGTAAAAAAAATATAATCTTAGGAATAACAAGTTTGTTTTTTAGTCTGAAAGATACTTTTTAGTGTGAACAGAAAATGATAGTTGTAAACATCATTTTGTGATTTACACTGAAAAGTGTGTTTTAGTCTAAAGAACAAACTTGTTGTTCTTAGTTATCAGGTTCATCTAGAAAGATTTGTACAGTAGAGGTTGTGTATTATCAAGCTCATCATATGACAAATCGATATATCTTAATCGTAAATACTGCGTAACATTCTTTTTTAATGTTCCCCGTGGACTATGAATACTCTATTTAAGTTCTTTGTTCGCTTACAACATATTGAGATGTTTTTGACTAGATTGTGCAAACAATTTGTTAAATACTTTAAATGTGGTGCATTTATCAAGAAACCGCGACTGCGCACAGCTGTCTTGCTAGTATTATATTAAGATAGGGTACCTTTTATTGTTGACCAATAATTAGTTATTTCATTGAAGTTAGCTTGAAAAAAAAGGTAATTATAGTCGAGAGTCTGCAGAGAGTGGTCCTCTGCCTGGGTGGTAGAACAAGCAATTATTCCCTATATAATGTATTTGCATTCAATTATACCAGCGAGGATTATATACGATGATATGAATCTTATGTAAAATGCATTCCTTCATTTTCTTTTTGGCTTTTCTTGTTATTCTTGTTCTTGTTCAATCGTACGTTGTATTAACCAGTGAAATGCCAGGAAGCACAAGTTGGCACCACACAATGACACAATCACACACAATACGTTTTACTCAAACACAACAAACACATGGTCACGACAAGCACCATTGTCCAAATGTTTAACTGATTCGGGTTTGGTGCAAGATGTCACAAGTTCGAAACTTGCTTTCGAACGTTTATTGACATGAAATATGTTGTCCAATGATTTGTTGTTTATAAAGTATCATTTCAAAAAAAACACACATAATCACTGGTCCAGGTCCGTCTAGGAGATATTTCGGGGTGAACAAGGACAGCTCTTTTATCCGGTACATTGATCATTATCATAAACCTCAGTATACATTTCAAAGCAACTTCACGTAAAACCTTCCTACAACCTTCCCAATTGTCTTCACAGCATAGTAAACTTTCCAATACCTTTTAAGTTCAAATTACATCTCTTTATATCTAAATGCAATCTCAACTTCACTAAATAAAAAATCAAAATTTCATATTATATTACTTGGTGAACCGCTCTTACCTTTTAACAAAAATTGCTCATATTAAATTGTATACTAAAACAGAATCAACCAATTATATGTAATTGAATTTTAAATTAAACCGCTCATATCTTAATTAAAACGTAGATTTATGTGTATTAAAACCGAGTCAACCGGTTTTATACCTAAAACCGATCATGTTTTATTTAAAATGCAAAATGTTTGCTTAGTTAATGTGCTAGTTTTTCTTTAATCTAGTCAATTAATTATATCTTAATTTAAATTTAAATTATATCTTAATATCATACATTAATATAAATAATAAAAAATTTACGTGCCAAGCATATGTCTTTAACGTTCGTTACTAGCAGTAACGATAGTAATAATAATACAACATAAATAAATATTGTTAGTATATATTATTGAGGGTATCATCCAAAGAACATGCAGATCAGATACATTCATAATGGTACTATCCAACAAAAAAAAAATATTGCTGAAAAATAATACAAAAGTAAACGATTGATTTGCAATATTACTAAGAAATATTAAAATATTAATATATAGATGATATTAAATTATGTTACAGTCACCATTGAAACTGTAGCTAAACAACAAAGATCAGTTTAAGCAACCCTCCAAGCAATGCGCATTTTGATGCAGCTTATTTCATTACCAACCAATGCAAAATTAAAGTCCACAAAGTGAGGGTCAACATAATAATCAGGTGCAGTTGGCCGCCATTATTTGCACTGTTTTCGTTGAAGACGCCTAAGACGTCCAACAGAGAAATGACCGTCGGTAGAATGAAGAACTTTGCTGTGTTTGAGTTAATTAATGGCCCGTTTGAGTTATTTAAGCAGTTAAATTTAAATTTTTATACACTTTCAAAATTATTAACTTTTGAAATGAGATTCTTTGAGACACAGCTTTTTACATTGCGATCATATCAAAGTGTTTTACGTCGCAGAGTTGGTTTGAACTGAATCCGAGATGTTTATAATTTTTCAATTAATTAATTTATTTACTTTTGCAAACCATTGATACATATTATTTATTAAAAAATAATTGATTAACAAATTATAAATCACTTAAATTAAAAATCGCAACTTAAATACCCGTCAAATACCTCGTTCGTAGCCGCAAACGCATTTCTAGTTCACTCAACTTCCTCATTCACATGTTCTGCTCAAATATCTCATTTCCTTTGTCGCAAGTGCACCCTTCGTAATGATTTCGTGAATATAAAAGGCAATATAAACACAATACAAAGCAAACACATTTATATACATTGAGTTGAAAAGAATAGAAGACCGATATCCAAACTCATTTACCAAGTTCCAATAGGGTTCCAATTTAGATCGGAATAGATGAAGGTGCGGTTTTTTATGCAAAAGAAGCATCAAAAACGGGTATTCTGAGAAGAGCACGGACATGGAAAATTTAACAAAAGAGGAATACGTTTTTGAATGATAAGGAAAGCGAAAGGAGAATGATTGTTTGTATATATCTATTATTTATTTAAATTGTTTGATTATTTTTGAATTAAGGATAAAAATTTATATTAAATTATAAATTAGTTTGAAATTTGTATAATTAAAAAGCATACATAAAAAAGAAAATGATACGCTTTGATTTAAAAAATGCAGTGATATAAATACACGAAAGAAAATACAAATTCTATGGATTAATGGCATATTTGTTGATCAAATATTATTGGTATTGAATGTTGTGCCTCGTCTAGTCTATCTCAATATCAACCAGTTTCATCATCCAAAATAGTGAACGAATTTTTTTTCCTTTTCCATTAGAACTGGTAATGTTTCGCCAACTTCAATTTGTCCAGTTGTCTTCACATGATTAACAAAAACAATATACGACATAGACGGTTTGGTAGAATATGCACAGTTTGTATTGATTATTGGATTCAGGTGCAGTAGTGGTTGGCTTTTCCTTTCCTAGTGAGATTTCTTCATTTGACGTCTGTATATCACATACTCGCCTTTTCTCACTACTAAAGATGTTTAGTTAAAGACTGAAACTAAAGACAGAAATTCTACAGTTCTTAATTAAAAACTGATACAAGACTGAGACATTCTGTCTTTAATTCTGGATACTAGAGACCGAAAACCAGTTTCTAATCTGCCTTTAAAGTTTAAGGTTAATTAAAAACTAAATTTCAATTTTTAATTTAGTCTTTCAACAAGTAACTAAAGTTTCAGCGGTTTAGATTTTGTTCCATTCTGAATCCAATGGTTAAATATACCGATCCATGTGATAGTATTTGGGATTGATTAACTTTCTGAGGCCAAAATTAAAGCAACTTTTTATTTACTAAATACACTTAAATGCTCCATTACCTCCTTTAGTTATGGTCATGCTTCATATACCTACTTCTTCACGTTCAAACTACTACCCTACAACCACCGTCCCAAATTGAAATAAAACCCATCTTCATCCCTTTTCCTTCACTACCCACACATATGGACCGTAGAAAGAAAAGAGGAATCACTAAAAATCATTATATGCCTATCCTATTCAATAGCATGGTTGAAGTGAATGAAGCTTTGACAACTTCCAAAAAGCTACTCAACCGGACACACATACAGAGGTACTATTCGGAAAGATTACTAATATATTAAGTATTTATTTTGATATAAACACTACAAAAGAAGCACTGTTTAGCGACGGCTAATAGCCGTCGGCGGCCGTCGCTAGCCGTCGGCAATAGCCGTTGCAAAATATCTCGTTGCAGCTAAAGAAAGCGACGGCCTTAGCGACGGCTCCGTTGTTCTTTTTACAACGGCTTGTAACGGATAAATGTCCACGTGAAAGAAACTGTTGGGGTTGTTGGTTTTCCGCATTGTTGATGCAAACTGTTGCAAAGGGTTGCAATATTGCCGTTGCTAGCCATCGCTATATTTGACCACAGGGTCGTTGCTAGCCATTGCAAAACTGGAATATATTTGCTGCCACATTGCGGCACCTTCAACCCTCAATCCCAATCAATCCAAATAATATAATTCCATTATTTCACACATATAATACTATTCCATCATACCATATGGTCAATATCAACACAACCAAATCATCAAATATTGCATATTCCAACATATATTCACAAAATCATATAAGAAAATCAACATAACCAAATATGAAAATCCACCAAACCAAACCACATAACTAAATTAAATGACCAGTAATATTAAGTGCCAAAGTATCAATCACAACAACCAAAATACCAAATCCACCAAAACACTAAGTATCAATCACAACATCCAAAGTACCAAATGTCAAACCCATCGTAATATGTACATATAAATACACACACACATATAAATAAAGCGTACCCATCAAAACAAACCAACTAAGCATCATCATCATCATCTGCACCTTCTTCCATGGGCATTGACCCATATTCGTGATAGAAGGCAGCAATACGCTCATTTATCAGCGTCGCCAACTTACTCTTCCATCAATCATTAAGCTCATCCAATTGTGTTTGCATCCGAGCAATCTCTTCCTCATCTATGGATCTTCTATATGCCATTTGAAAATTAAGAGCCTGTGAAATAATTCAAGTGAATAAGAAGTTCATGGCATATAATAACAATAAGAAAACTCAAGTTATTGGTAATAAACTCAAGTGAATAAGAAGTTCATGACATACATGTTTCTACTGTGTAAACGTTGAGTACATACCATATTGCCGAAATTGTAACGTCTGTTTCGACTTGCCGGTTCAATGATTGAATCTCATATCCGATTAGACTCATCAACCGTAAGCGACTCCCGTCCACTCGCTTGTATCGCTCGTGCATGCTCTGCATTATATCTCTCCTACAATTATGAACATATATTTGACACAATTGCTATACAATTTACTTATTTACTGTGAAATAAACGAATATGAAATATTTTCATTACGGAAATAAACATATTTACCATTACAGAAGTAGCCTTGTCGTCCGGCCAATCATATGAAACATTCTCATCCTCATCTGTATGCTCCACTGCATGTGTGACTCTGAAAATCTCAGCCGCTGTAGGCTCCCTTTCATACTTTGCCCATTGAATATATACAAGAATAGATTATATTGATAATTTGCATGAGTATATACAAGAATAGAATATATACAAGAATAGAATATATGGTAAAGAGACACTAGTAAATATATACATCAATAACATAAATATTGGTTAATTTATTTACCAATTCCCTCGTATGTTGTTGGAAGGATTTTGAGCTACCACGATGTAAAAAGGAGTTTTTGTTCCTATTAGCCTTGTTTCTTGCCGATAATTCCTATTAATTTATACACGCTATTAAGTAAAATAATTCGACACATTTAAATGTAAAAATATAGTGACAATATAACTTACTTTGAATGCTTCAGATTCCCAATATTGTTGGAATCCAGCTCAAATATCATCCCCCATCCAACTTCGCTTTTCTCCTGAACACTTAGCCCTTGGCAGAGTCTCTCTATAATTTTTCCGCATCTTTTTATTCCAATGATTTATAAAAACATCCACATCCTACGGATCCACATGTACAGCTGCCTACATATTGAATTATCATACGTGTTATGTAAAAAAGATTATATAATTAAAAACAATCAGCAGAACAGAATACGTAAAACTGATATCATAAGCATGATGGCATATTGTTTTTGGTTTCATATAAGGCATAATTATATATTACAAAGTTGTACTTACCATAAGATCAGCCTATATTGCGTTTTTTATATGTGTTCGGATGTTATCCCACTGATGCCAACAACCGGACATCCTACTCTTGTATGCTTCCTTCGATACTTGTAAAATGAACTCGGATGGCTCCACCTCGAACCCTCTGTAGAAATGTTGATGTATATATTCAATATATTTCATAAAATATAATTCAAATAAGTTTGATATGTACCCAGTACTTTTCGGAACTATCTCCGCAACTCGACGAAGATTTGGCTCAGAGCTACTCGGACCTGCTCCAAGTAAAGGTGACTGAGATGTACTACGTCGATTGCGTCGTATATCAGACATATCTGGCACAAATATAAATATAATATCATACACTGCTTAGAAAAGAGTACTGATAACATAAGCATCACATAATCATCAATCAATATCACACAATCATTAATCATCGTATAATCATCACATAATTATTAATCAAGTGATAATCATGACATAAGCATACTCTGCACATAATCATCGAAAAAAGCATACATGAAAAGAATAATGCATAACTCAGAATGATACAGATCATATATAGTCATCATTATTATTACATAGCTCGAAATATTACAGAACATAGTCATTATTGTTAATACATAGCTCAGAATTATACAACAAGCGATGCTATCTATGATCAGTCTTCATCATATTCTGATTCAGACTCGGTCTCGTACCCTATATCATTTTCTTTGGTACTTACAAATGCATCTATTAAAACATTCGATTCATCAGTCAACGACCCTACATCAATGTCATCAGTTATCACTATTTTAGTATTTGGCTCGAGATCTGCTTGATACACTGCTTCATCTGGAATATTATTTCCATCAAATGTATATCTTGCCTTCGTTTTAAAAACAGCCCGTCGGTCTGCTTTATCTTTTTTTAAGGACGGATATGGAGCAAAATAAACTTGTAAAGCATGCATATGAAAATTCCTTTTTCTCGAAATGTCATACGTTTCAACTGCTTCATGCCACAGTGTTTACAACTCGTCGATTAGTGGTTGTAGATAAACATCAATTCCTTGTGTCGGATCATCGGGACCAGGGACGACAATCATTGGAAACATATATGGAGTTTTCATACACATCCATGGAGGTAAATTATAAGGAGTAATAATAATAGGCCATGATGAATATTTACTACCAAACCGAGAAAATGGCAAAAATCCATCCGTACATAAGCCAAGCCTAACATTACGGCTCTCTGCCGCAAATTCAGGATAAGTCTTATCGAAATGTTTTCATGCTTCTCCATCAGATGGATGTATCAAAGTTTCTTCTTCTGGTGTTCTCACACTGTGCCATCGCATATGGCATGTTGTAGCAGAAGATGCATATAACCGTTGAAGTCTGCGAGTGATGGGTAAATAATGCATCCTCTTATATGGAACTTCTTTTCCTTTCTTTTTTCTTAGTTTGTATCTTTCCTCGTTACATATTCTGCATTTAGTAAGATGAGCGTCTTCTTTCCAATACAGCATGCAACCTTTTACACATATCTATCTTCTGGTATGGCAATCCAAAAGCAGACATAAGTTTTTTTACTTTATAATGAAATCACACATCAAATTATTAGGTGACATGTGTCGTTTTGTAGTTTGTACAACTACTGTAAATGCAGCTTCTGTAAGATTAAATTTCGATTTCATAGTGATGTATTCGGCGATTACAGATAATTTGGTTCCACTTGTACATCCATCCCACAGTGGCCTCTTATCAGAATCCAATAAATCATAAAAAAAATTAGTTTCCGCGGTCGGCTCTTCGTCAACATTTTCATTCCCATCATCACCTTGGTCAAAGGTAGGAAACATTGATCGTGCAGCATTTTGCACCATGTTTTCTATAGGATTGGTCATAGTATTATCGTCCTCTAACACTAAAGGATTAGGTGTAGGTTGAACAAGTTCTCCATGATGATATCATAAGTAACAATTCGGCACAAAACCAAATTTGTACAAATGTACTTCTACTACATCTGGTTTTCAATGCTTCAGATGTTTGCACTTACTACAAGGACAACGAATGTATATGTTATTTCGATTATTAGATTGAGCAAATCTAATAAATACATGTACACCATTACAGAAACATTCTTTTATTGATCCTTTCATACCTTTTTGAGGTTAATACATCCAACTACGATCGAGAAAATAATCAAACATATTTCCTGATTTGTAAAATGTAGGTTAGAAGATTGAATAACACACTTTATATTAAAGTCTTGTAAAAATTCATATATAACCTTTTACTAGTTTAACAAATTCAAATAAATACTGCATTCGAATTTTCAATTCTTAAGTTTATTGTTTTTTTTACTTTGACGGTCGGTTATCCTACTTCCCATTACAAAAACAATAACGTAATCATATTTTATAAATCATTTCAGGTCAAATGGTTTAAAAAATTTCGGCAGCACTTCCCTTTATTCCCTGTATCGTACACAAATGCGTATACACAGGGAAAAAAGGAAGTGCCATAGAAATTTTCTGAACCATTTAAACTGAAATGATTTATAAAATATGATTACTTTATTGTGTTTGTAACTTGTCCAAATACTAGGACAAATCCAACATATGTTGTATCAGATGAATATAGATGTCCGTTCTGTGGAAAAACGAATATCCATATAACGATCATATACAACACTTGTCAGAGGGGGCCAAAAATTCTCTAAGGGGTTCACATAAATAAAGCACAAATTAAAAAATATGAATATTGAAGTATTAGTGGTCTATAGTGAAATAAAGATCTTATTTTTTTTTTGTTATGTAGCCAAATAGAATTCGTTTAATTATGAATCAAAATCCATGCGAACTATCAGTAACTCGGAAAATATGCCTTATCTCACAAATGGCAACTATGAGTTACTATTTTAACAACCTCAAAAACTATTTTATAATTCATTTAACTATTTAAATATTTATTAATTAAATCTAAAATTTTAAAACGTATTTTAACTTTTGTTTAACTGCATAAATTTTAATTAACGATTTTATGAACTAAATAAATAGTTAGCACTTACAACAGTATAACAAACATTCTCGTAAACTTATCAATAAACATATTATTCAATAATCATGGACTATTTTTTGGATTCTAAATTAGCCATAATTTTTAACAATATAGTAAACAATAAATTCACTAATTAATACCACCAAATCAACACTAATTATCATCACCTAATTCGCAATAATCACCATTTTCAAACACATAATCAATTAATTTTCTAAATTAGGTTTACCATTATATACCCAATTCAAATAATAAACTATATATTATAAACTAATAACATATATTCATCAATTCCAAACCCCTAAATCATCCAATTCCAAATCCCTAAATCATCAACTAATTTAATTTATACCTAAGCTAAACAAAGATAATGGAAAATAGGAGATACCGACAAGTTTGGAGAGGTTGAAATTAGCGACAGAAGGTTGCGACGGCTCCTGCTGGCGGATGGCGGCGGCTGGTTGCGGGGGGCGGCGGAGCTGAGCAGATTTGGGGAGGCTGGAAATGAAAATGTTTCTCCCAGGTAGCAGGTCTGTATAAACGCAATAAGCGACGGCTAGCAACGGCCTTGTTTTAGCCGTTTCTAGCCGTCGCTAGACTATGTCGCTTTCTGGAGCCTTTCTAGTAGTGAAATGTTATGCATCAAATCATGTGCATGCTTGTTGAATCTGAGTGTACATGCTTGTTGGTTTTAGACTGTTCATGAGCTGCTTTATATGTAGGACTATTCTAAGTTCTTAATCTGGACTGTTTTGGTTTTGGTCTCGATGTTGTGATGTTACAGTAAAACGATTACTAGTTGCATGATCGAAAATGCAATATTGCACATATTTTGGTGGTTTATAATCAAATTTGCAACAACTTTAACAACTTCGCCACTGCATATTTTTGCTTTAATTTCATCCAAGAATTCAACATCCATATCAATTTCAACCAACACTTCAGCATACGATATACGTTGTTAGACGAGCGATAGCCCTTTGTCACAAATAAATTCTTAAATTGAATAAATTAATCCAGATAAGCACAAAAGTTAGATATCCTTGCATAAATTTCATCCCAAGTTGGCACTTTTTGATGATCATAATTCAAGAATGAAACTCTACAAGGTGCCCTGCGTAGAATTATACCTTTTTTTTTCAAATAAGACCAAAAATAGACCATTATGTCTACTACATATTCCGAAATGCCCAACTGGTTTTCAAACTCTTATATGTTCTATATATATTTTATTTTGCAGTACCTATGATTATTGCAAGAGGTGTTAATTATGAAAGGACTATTCTTACTGAGCAGCGCCATTTAGGAGATGATTTGAACATTTTTGAATTATCATGGCTAGGTTAACAAGATGAGCTGAACGGCCATCTCCTGCTGTACTAAGTTTGAAGCAAATAAGTAAACTTGTATGCATTATTGATTTCACTAACTTAACATATTCTACTGTTGTGGTAGTTTGATAGTTTAAGAATTTATGTTTAAAGTTTGATTGTAAAATAATGGTTGTAATCTTTGTGCGCACTCTGATGGATATATATATGTGTGTGTGAGAGAGAGAGAGAGAGAGAGAGAGAGAGAGAGAGAAATTACTAAGGTTAATTTGGGATCCATGCGAAGTCTAATTGAAAAGTCCGGCAAATTTGTAAGAAATACATTTGTAAGTTGGGGTTATTTGTGTAAATGTTGGTTTGTGATCCATTCAGAAGTTCCCAAAATTTGTGATTATCTATAAATTTTTTATTATATGTTTAAAGTCAAGTTTAATATAAAGGAAAATTTTGACTTCTTTGTTTGATGTTCCATCGGTGACATGAAATTATTTACTTCATAACCGTAAACATGATCCCAATATATTATGTGTGTGTATAATTTGAGACTGAACAAATACCAAATTTCAGTCTTTAAATTTTAAGATTGAAATTCCAGTCATAATTGTTTTTTGGACTTGGGAATCAGAGACTGAACACTTCAGTATATAATCGGTCTTTAAACTTTAGTTAAAGACCGAATTGCTTAGGAAAAGACTGAATTTGTCAGTCTCTATATCAACATATTTTTGTAGTGTCTTGGGTTTCATTTCAACACCTTTCCCACAATGAATGTTGTTACCAGAAGATGAATAAAGATCGAATGCAGGCGTAGAAGAGGCGGTAGGAAAAAACTTGGTAGGTTGTACCTGAATGACTTCACAATCATTGTAACTTTTGTATCAAGTGCTCAGGTTTGATATCGATAGATGGTTGGATTGTTTGGGAACTTAGGGAAGATTAATGTGATTCTTCATCTGAGATAGCAGTGGATGAGAATGCACTTCAGTGGCACACTACAAGAAAATGTATTATTAATAACACCATTTAATAACGCATTGTTCTAAAGCGTTATTGTTTACCTTTAAATATTTGTTTTTTGTTACACAATTTTTTTTGTATGTACATATGCAGTGCTTTGGCCCTAAATTTTCATCTCCCTCCCAAAAACACAACCAATTTCATCTCCCTTCCAAAATAACACTCAGCAATTTTCGTTTCCCTCCTTAAACAAAATAACCCTAATCGAAGTTCTACTCCATCTCCATCTTCAATCTTCGAAATTTAGCTATTGTACTCCATCTCTGACCTTCTACGGTTCGCTCTTCAACAGTTGTGAAGTCGACGGCGTCGGGAGCCCTAATCTCCAATCTTCAATCTTCGATTTTGCTCTTCATCAATATCTGCCAGATTCATCCTGCTTCCTACAATGGCAACATCTTTTTTATGCTTTATTCTTTTCTATGAATATAATTTGCTATTTCCTATTTGGGAGCAATTTCAATTTAGTTTTCAAGAGTACTGATGTTTAGATTATAAATTAGTTTTATGTTTTTATTGTTGATTTTTTTCATATATCGTCAAATTTGCAAAGGAGTCCTGTATTACTTGTCCTTTCAGTGGTGCCTTTAGAAGTACTAATGTTTTTTTGGAAGATTTCGGAATCTAGGAATTTATTTCCTGCTTCATTCAAAAGATATTGAGGTTCCTAGCTTTGGTTTTGTTATCAGGAAACAATACTTTTGTAGCTGATGATCACCTAATTTGGGATAATGTCAAGGATTCCAAAGTGGAAAGTTGAAAAGGCTAAAGTGAAAGTTGATTTTCGATTGCAATTTCACGCTACTCATGTATGCTTTACTCAGTTTCTTACTTAACTTTCTTATGAATAATATGCATCTCCTACTGTCATTATTGTTTAGATGATACGTGGGTTACATAATTAGTAATTAGGGTGTCATGTGATCTTATATTTTGAGATTCCTTTCTTGTGCTTGGAGTGTTAAAAAGTGGCTACGACTGTTAAAAGGAGTTTAAAATTGAAGTAAACCCCCATCTAGTCTAGGTTGTCATTTCTGGAGTTTCTAAACTAAAGGTTGAATAGAAACCTTTTATTTGGATTTGATTTAGATTGTCATTTGTTTATCTTGTGCATTGTCAGATTACTCTTTACCTCTATTAATATATTTTTCCTTTATTTATTTTCTTCTGTCTACATGAAGCATGATCATGCCAAGGGATGTGCATTTATGATCATGACACCACTAAATTGATTGTTTTCCTTTGACATTTCTCTAGTCTTCACAAAATCATTGTTGAACAAGTCGCTTGCTTAAAGAGCATTTATTATGTTTTCCATCCACATTTTGAATTTTGAAGAAAATGGGAAGATTCAAGTGGTTATATTTATTTGATTGCCCATTAATTTGCAATTTCCTTTTAGTTTTTTGATTTGTTGCTCATGGAGGGACATTCAACAAGTCTTCTAGCATAATTATGTTTGCCTTAGGTTTTTTTTAACCAATGCATTCAGCATTATGCACACGGTGGTGGAGCTAGCCTGCAAAGTCAGATAGGGTGGGCATCACACACAAAAATTTATTAAAAACTTGCAAACCATAATACTGAGGTTGTATTTAAAAATATTTCTTATTTTGTGAATTTTGATACCTTTGGAAAAACAAATTTATATGATGATTTTTTGTAATACTTGAATTTTTTTACTATTGTTAAAAAAAGACCGAAATTTTTGTCTAAAAACAACTTATTCATGATTTACACAAATTTTTAGCTATATTTGAGAATCTGCAAGCCAAAAAGAAGTTAGCTTATGTTACAAATCAGATTTTACATTAGTGAAATTAATAGTTTTCTAAACAACACTATTGTTCAAATATGCCACATCATATTATCGGTACCAAGTACCTGTCAACCATAGCAACACTAGAAATGAAAATATAAAATAGATTACATATTGTCACTGAAATATTTTTCATGTAGTAGGTAATAAATTGAAAATTTTGAAATGGCTTAGAATAACAGTTAATAGTGTGAAACTTTTTTATGTAGACTATGTAGCACTAAACTTTTAATTAGATGTAAGGAAAAAAGCTACCATGATAGCCTAAGATATAGAACTAGGAAAATTAAACGAGCCAACATAGAAACACATTTCGTTCACATAGGGCAATTTTTAAAACTTAGCTTGGGCCAAACTAGTAAGCTGGTTCTTGTATAAAAAAAATTTAGGCAGGGCTTCGTCCTAGCTCGTAGCTCAATAACGTACCTCCACCCCTGCATGCATATGCATTTTACTTGAGATATTAAGTTAGAGATAAAGATATTATGTTAGAGATAAAGATGCCCAAGAAGAATATAAAATAAGAATGAGTTTAAGAATCAAGACATAGAGCAAGAAAACAGAGAGGAAGAAGATGTTTCATTAAACATTGCTTGTGTTTCATTACTTCAATGCCATATTTATATGGTTATCCGACTGTAGCATATTCATTTAGTTACTAATAAAAGAAACTACTTTTAATAAAAGACTACATGACAAATAATTGAATCTTCTTGAAGTAGCATAACACCCTATGTTTCACCGGGTTGAAGATAAAAAATCGCTTTCATTCAATATTTTTACACATTCCACCAAATCCACCAAGATGTGTATGTGATTACTTTGTTCCCACTTCCTGATTGAAACTGGGCAAAAGTAACCAACAAAATAAACTTTTTTATTATGCTAAAGGATAGATTCTTAACAATGCCATAACTAAGTTTATAGCTTAGCACAATTAATGCGTCATGTTTGGTTCTATCGCTTAAAGGACTCGACAATGGTCTGTTGTGTGTGTGTGTCTATGGTGGGGGGTCGCGAAATTTACCCCTAACTGAAATCCGACTCCTAATTCAAGAATTGTATAAAACTAAAAATAAAGAGCACATACTTTGGTCAAATAGGTGTTCATATTCTAATATGTTTGAACAATTTCTCTAATGAAAATCAGATCATGGTTCAACCATTTATTTGAGACTTTGAACCGAAAAGTTAACAATCCAGATTAGTTAGTGCATTTCGATAATTTGTCTTTGGACGACTATATTTTCATTATCTGGTATTTGATTATTCCACTTCATTCAATTGTTTTTTATGTTTCTACTCTACTAAATATTAGCTCTTGGTTATATTTGACTGAAAGATCATCTCCTCCAAAGACAAATTACTTGAATCTAGGCATTGTTTGAGTGACTTGATAGGTTGAAACCTGGGCAACAATTCCCAGAATACCACCTTGGTTGTCAGAGGCAATTGTCATTTCCTCATTAAGATTTGTCTCATCTTGCTGCTAAAAATAATATTTATATCCATTGTAGCAGAATGTTGTCAACATTTTACAAAGGAAAGTTGCCTTTTGGTAGAATATTTATCTTTAGATGTAGAATGTAATCTTAGAATTCTATACCATGAAGGGAACAGACTTCTTTTCTGTAAGTATTGCCATAATCATGTCACTTTCAACTAACTTATATTTAAGGAAAAAGTTTATGTATGCACCCATAAAAAAAAAACTTTTTGTTAAAATATGCTTAGTTGACTGCTTAGTATAAAAATATACATGTTTTTTCACTGGATCAGCCTTTTGTACATGCGTACTTTAAAAGTGCCTGTATGTTTATTTATTTTGTTATTTTTGAAAAAAGATACGCACTTCAAAAGGATACATACGCATATACAAATCAGTTTTAGATTTTTAGTAAGTTTTCAATCGCAATAAGTTTTTTTTCAGAACACCATATTTGATATTTATCCTATGTTTAACAGACCATATACTGTAGTTTACATGGTAAAATCATCTATTTGAATACAGGATAAATTCGATGTTCGGTTATTGAGACGCAACGAAGATGAGATGATGGCAGCTCTGTATTTGCAAGTGAGCATCGTGAGCCAAGCTCTCATATTTGTCACTCGATCTTGAAGCTGGTTTTTTGTTGAGCGCCCTGGGCTTCTTCTAGTATCCGCTTTTCTCATTGCTCAACTCGTAAGCACTGTTTATCTGTTTCTCACATACACCCAATATTCTTAATTTATTTGATTTTTGATTTGACGTAAATTGAGTTGAGCAGGTTGCAACTCTCATAGCCGTATACGCCAAGTGGGGTTTCGTTCGTATTAAGGGCATAGGCTGAGGATGGGCAGGAGTTATTTGGCTCTTTAGCATTGTAACTTTCTTCCCTGTTGATTTGTTCAAATTTGCTGTTCGTTACATTTTGAGTGGAAAGGCATGGGACAATCTGCTAGAAAACAAGGTATGTATATCATCACTCTTTTTAAACATTTATTTCCAACAAAATGTAAATGTATTTGTGTATAGGGTAAAATGTATTGATAGTGCCAGTTTGGCTAAAGGAACATTTTGAACGTAAATATAGTTTGTAATTTCTTGTGGCTTTTGAGTTAGATACTGATTCACATTCATATCAGATATGATTTAGAACATGAAAATACTCATAAATTCTAACAACATGAAACATTTACAGACGACCTTCACGACAAAGAAAAATTATGGAAGAGAAGAAAGGGAAGCCCAATGGGCTATGGCTCAAAGAACGCTACATGGTCTGCAACCCCCTGATGCTGCTAACCTCTTTGCGGATAAAAATAGTTACCGAGAGCTTTCAGAAATCGCGGAGCAGGCAAAGAAAAGGGCCGAAGTAGCAAGATT
This sequence comes from Allium cepa, assembly GCA_030765085.1. Classification (NCBI taxonomy): domain Eukaryota; kingdom Viridiplantae; phylum Streptophyta; class Magnoliopsida; order Asparagales; family Amaryllidaceae; genus Allium; species Allium cepa. Next base: position 306,589,593 of record CM060944.1, on the reverse strand, counting down.
TGTAAATAAATAGCTAAATTTGGAGTTACAGTACATTTGTTATCTTCTTCATTTGCGAGTCTGAGTTTTTTCTTGATATACTTTTGAATAGGCTCCGGGAACTGCATACTTTAAAAGGGCATGTAGAAAAAGTAGTTGCTTTAGTACGCAACTAGATCATATCTTGCATGTTAGAACTCTGTAATGTTTGTACTCCGTAATATTTGGAAGGATTGCTTTGATGTTTGTACTCTGTAATGTTTGTACACTTATTAAATTGACATTATTTTCTGTTTCTCTGTGTTAACTTGGCTGTAGGCTTATGTTTTATTCAATGGCTATGCACTTACTTTAATATTTGTACATTGTAATGAGCTATTGAATGGTTGAGATTTAGCTGTATTATAGCGGCTACAATGGGCTATTGAATAAATATTTTATAGCGGCAAAATAGTGTTATAAAGATTTTTAGTTCCGTTGAGATTTAGCTGTATTATAGCGGCTATAATGAGCTATTGAATTAACGTACCATAGCGGCGAATTTGCGTTATAAAACTAAGCTCAACCATAACGGCATATTTTGTGTTATAAATATTGAGCATTTTTTTTGTAACATGTCGATATACAGCGCTTGTCAAACCGTTATGGTTGTGATTAATAGCGGCTATATGCCGCTATAAAAGACACTTTTGGTTGTAGTGGCATGTGAATCGGGAAATATAATTTGTTATAATTATATATTCTTTACTAGTCCTCTTGTATACTTCAAAGTAAAAGTGTCAAACCATTTGACATAATCGGTCCATTATTCCACTATACCAAATACAGTTTCCTGCACAGGAACCGGTCTCGCTCCCGTTTTACTGTATCAAATTTTTTCACATCATTCATTGTTTTTTAGTGCTTCGTATTTGTATGATTGTATCGAGCATACTCGTTTGTCACTTCTGCTTTTTCAAGGCATGCCTTTAACATGTTATTGAGCGTTATTGCAATTTTTTTATGCAATTTTTTATTTATTTTCGACGGTAGTACATACATTCACGATGTATCATAAAAAAATATGAAGTGGTAATAGAAGACTAGATTTTTGAACTTTTGCATTGTTTTTGCGACATTTTGAAAGAGATGAAGAGAGATATATTGCAATGGAATAAGTTTTGAAGGAATAATGATTTTACGGCCGATGAGAAATAGCTATTGAGAGAAAGTTGGACCCTTCCACGTCGATGCATCGGATGACGTCAGACAGACTCGTTGGCATTAAATGATCCAATTTTCTTGCGCATAAGGAATGAGCAAAGTGGGTCTATACGCTGTTCAGAATTTTAAATGGCTTGAAGCTCTAACAGTATGTATCCTGTGAGAAAACGATCAATTTTGAAAACAAATTTAGCATACAACATAAAAAAACAACTTTTTTCTTTTTCGTATTTTGATAAATAAGAGAAGCAAAACCTGACAACTTTATTTACATGTTTAAAAAAAAAAACAAAAGCTGGCAAGTCCCACTGGATCAGAAATTCGCATGGAGAGAACAAAAATTTCAACATGTGATAATTGTGTGGCCATCTTACTGTCGGTTGCAAAATTATCTATAGAGGCTGGCTCTATCTATAAATAGCCAGCAATGCTGTAACATAGTTTTATACCCTTCTCAATTTACTGGAATATATACTATAAATCAAAAAAAAAAAAATTATACATACGCTGGGAAGAGATATCACATACCAATGGAGGCCAAGAAGTTGAACGCTTTTACGCTTGTTGCAATCGTACTTGTAGCCACCCTTGCTCCGCTGATTTCAGCATCCGATGAGTCGGATGGCCGCGCTGCAGCTGTTAACATAGAAATGACGACTTCAGCAGATTCACATATTGCGAACAATTTGAAGTCAAAAAAGGCACCAAAGTGTGGTGAAGTTTGCCGTGAGGGGATCTGCGCAAAAGGATGTTCATGCACTTTTGTTTATCCAGGTTCTCGCTGCATGGGTGACTGCTGTTTGTAAACTTGTGTGGTATTGTCTTCCTTATAAATAAAGATTGCGAACATTAGTTTGCTTGAGAAACCGAATGCGACCAGGACTACCAGGTTCATAATGTTGTGATGAATGTTACATGTGCGTGTGTTGTGGAAGTTTTGTTTGGGTTTGTTCCAACTTCTACATTTTATTGATTATAAATAAGATTTTATTTGGCTTTCTGGTTATGAGCACTGAATTAAACCTACGAAAACACAGCAGATGGAAAAATGATTTTGCACTTATATTTTGTACATAACAATGATCCAACCCATTAGCAAAAACACACATGCTCTATAACCAAGCACAATACCACTGTCATCGATGTGTAGTTTTTGCTTTATCTGACAATAATTTCACCTAACAAAATTAACATCATCCAAAAGAGAAATACGCAAAACTAAAACACTATCTTGTTATAGAATGAGGTTTGTTAAATTTCAGTAAGAAACTATATTTTCAACAATAAATTTAAAGAAATTTAGTGACATGTTATCTCTGTATATTATGTTATATATACATCTACATAGATTTACAAATAAATCGAGTGTACATTATATACACATTGGTCTAAAGGTAAATGTCTCAAGCTGTATACAAAATTGAACGCACATGTAAACAAAATGACTGCCCTTATTGTAACATGTCTTTAAAATCGAATAGTTTTCCTGAAAAAGATATATCCCTTGGCAAAAGACTACTCATTTTCAAAACAAATATGTACAATGGATCTAGTTTAAGCGGTAATTTAATAATCAAACTACGTATCTTTTGTGTGGTACTAGTGCTATACCAAATTGATCGTATGATATATGGATATGACCGACAAGACTATGTTACATATTCTTTATGTCTGTAGTGGACTACAATGCTTTACTTAAGCCTCTTTGTTTACCCACAACACGTTTCGATGTTCCTAAACGCATTCTCCAGATAAAATTACATTATAGTTTATGGTGCATTTACTAAGAAACAATATGATAAGATAGAATCCACGTAAAAGTACTACCATACATATTTATAATAATAATAAAAAAACCACTAGATAGTGTACACAACGATGACCACAAACAATAAAATAAGATAGTGTATCTTTTATTATTGACGAGTCTTAATTGGTTACTTCATTGTAATTAGTCTTCTTTTTACCTTTTTTTGGGTTAAGAGAAGACAACTAGTCGATAGATTGTTCAGAGCGGTCCACTGTCTAGGTGGTAGGACAAGCAATTATTCCTTAAATTGATATATTTGCTTTGTTAATTACAATTAGAGAAGGGAGAATTAATTTAAAGGATAAACATTTGTATATTTTTTGCCTCAAGAACAGGACGTCGATATTTTTGCCATAAGAACAAACATTATTCAGAAAATTATTCATAAGGACAAACATTTCCCAATTATTTATAAGGACAACAAAACTGATACCGACCTAAAAACTGATACCGACCTAAAAACTGATACCTAAAAACTGCTACCGATAACTAAAAACTGATACCTAAAAACTGCTACCGATAACTGCAAACTGATACCTACAGAAAGTTGTCCTTCAAGATAAAATATTGAAGGTCTGAGGCTAAAAAACTGTGAAATTTTGTCCTTGACAATAGAATTACATAAATAAAGAGAGGAATTCTATATGGAGTATCTTATTTCTCTAGCTATTTTCCATGCTATTCTTGCATCGTCGTGTCTGCTTTTCTAAATTTTATTAAGATTCAGAAGGAAGCCCAAGTTAGCACCTCACAAGCACGTACAATCATGGCTTACTCATACAAACAAATGTCCACCTGTCCGTAAATAAGCATAATATACAAACATATTACAAAGTAAATACTTCACCGGTAAAATATTTTCTACAAATTGTCTTTATGAAAGTTAATTAAACAAAATGTGAATACACATGATCAAAATTATTTAATATTGGATTCTCTTTTCTTGTTTTACTAGAAAAAAAATTCCCACCATACACATGTTTAGCTTGTATTATAGAGGGTTACATCACAAAAACATGCAAATCACAATGCATACATAACGATAATGGTAAGAAAAAATATAAATGAATTGAAGTGCCACGTCTTGACCGCCATAACCAACGGTGCAATGCCATGTAGACAACGTATTAATTAGGAGTATAAATGTTGCACAATTATCCAACATTCGACTCGGTCCGAGACTGTAAGACGTCTGATCCGTGTTCGTACGATTTTCATTTAGAACATGAATTAGAACGATAATATTGTATGAAAATATGTCCATCCAAAAATGTTCCATGTTTTTCTATTGTCCGAACATTGTTTGTTCATTATTCACTCATACGAATAATGTTCAAACTTAAACCATATCTGGTCCTTGTCTGTTCGAATTTCTTATAGGACAGGACACAGAAACATCTCCGTCTAGTCTACTCCAACAATTTACACCTCTAATATTAATTGCATAGTAGAACCTGATAGAGTTAGGAGTATGCCCTAGGGGCAATTATGTAATTTGTTACATATATATAACTCATTGACCAATCTTATTCGAAACAAAAAGGTATTTTCTTTCTATTATATACTTGATATAATGTGATTATATTAACTAATTAACTTAATTAAAAGTATGTTTAATAGAAAAATCCATAAATGATATATTTTGTGATAGTGGTTACAAAGTGTTGTAATCGTGAGTAATTCATCACAACGAAATAAATATACAATTTTAAATATTTCTAGTCAAGATGCATCGAGACTTGATATCGATGTATCCGTTGAGATTGGAGTACGTAACGCTCTCCAAATGTTGGGCAGTATATTACTGATGACTGATGGCGGCACCTAGGGGTTACGTACTAATAGTTATTGGATTATTATGGAATGACTCACTCGATAGTTTTATGTTGGTTAATATAACTATTGCCAAACAGAAAATATTGATGTGACTGATTTACACAGTTCTCTCGACTTGAGAATACTGTGGATTTTTAATATGAAAGCTCCGCTTTGATTATAGCCAAATCATGGTATGATGTCCATTGAGTGACTATAGTTGGGTCGAGTGGAAATATTGGAAGCGAAGCACTATTCAAAAGAGCATTCTCTCCTCAGTTATATGCAATTAGTATCACAGTCAACTCAAATTAGTCAAAGTCTCTGGCCAGAGCATTTCGATTAATAATAATTATTATTGTACCAAGAATTTTGTATGTAGACTTAAAGTTGAATGTCGATGAGGTTGAAATTTTGACCATTACCAAATTCCGTAGTCCAAAGTGATATAGTTATGATGAAGAGAATTGGTGTAAACAAATGTCACAACCAGGTAACGCTTATTAAACTAAAATTGGATTTTACCGAAAATGAGTAAGCGATAAATTTGGTCATAATGTCACACCACCTGCTAAATGACGTATGAATGTTAACATTAGAATAGTTCGATATTAATTGCTGACCAAATTTACACCCAAGAGTTACACAACCGAGGTGATGAATTCTCTTAAGACCGAATGATTTAATCAGTTTATAATTATTATTAATTAATTAAATTAATTAATATTTATGAAATATTATTTATAAAGTTTGAATATGATTTGAGAAATAAATAATGTTATATATATTTGTAACAGTTGTAAATATATCAATCGATATACAATATCGACAAGCGATTAAATTAGATTTAATTGCATAGTATTTTGGCTTGGGCTTAGATGGGTTTAAGGCCCATCACTAGGGCTATAAAATTTTGGTTTTGGGAAGGTGTAGGGGTGGCTAAAACATACGCTATTGGCTTGGCGATAATGTGTTGAGATAAAGTAAAATGGATAAAGAGGTTTTCCTCGTTTCTCTCTAATACAATCTTGTGTGTGTATCTCTAAAACAATTACTAACCTTTTTGACCTCCATTACCTTTTACATTGCTGGTTAAAACATAGCTCTCAAACCACTCCAAAATTCTAAAATTTATTTCAAATTAAAATAATACTATTCGATAGTTAGAGGTCGGTGATTCCGGACTTGCAATCCGACGAATTAAGAATAGTAAAAGGAAGGGAAGTCATTGCTTCAACGTGGATTCAAAGACATCATTAAATTGGTAATTTTAATTCATATTATAGTAGTTAAATTATATTCTATGATCCTATAATGAGCAGTTTCATATCTGTTTAGATATATTGCTACTATATATTTAGGAAGATTTTATACTTAGATGTGGTTGTTACAAATCAGTTTGGTTATGTGCACACTTGTTTATTATACTATTTGATTTATATATAGACAAATGTTGTTTACTGTACAAAATCAATTTTTGCCTTTAATAATTGTTATATATGTATTAGTAAATTCACACACACATATATATGTATATATATATATTAGTGTATATTTTTCTCTCATAATAGCATATACAAGATATATATGATTTAAAAAATTTAGTACACTTATTTATATATTATATGAATTTAAAACTTCAAAAATTAATTACCATACATATATTCATATTTTTAAATCAACATTTATTTAATTTTTGAACTTTTTATTATATATAAAATAATTATTATATCAAAAATTAAATTTTATATTTTTAAAAATATTATATCATTTCAGAAACATATAGAAAAAATTTAGAAAATTTTCAATAAAGTTTGTTATTTTTTATAATTAACATTATTTCAAAAAAACTGTTTATGATTTATTAAAAATAATAATTTAATTGAAAAAGTTTTCAAAATTTTTCTTATCCTTTCATTCCTAATTCTATAATTTATAAAATTTTAAAATTTTAATTTTTAAAATATATATTATGTTATATTGTCGAAATCAATGTATTCGTATTTAAAAATAATATTTCAACTTTGAAAAATTTCCTAATTTTTCCTAAACTCTATTTTATGATCCTGATCCTATATTTTCAAAAATTATAAAATTTGAATTTTCGTCAATAGGTTATTTTATGTTAATTATTTATGGATAAGAACATTATTTTATTCACAATATTTACAAATTAAATTACTAAAGTTATTATGTTTGCAAAACTTAGTTAATTTTGAATTATAAACAATTTTAATAGTTGTTCTCTCTCTCTTTCTATTATATATTTACCTATATATAAATGTTTTATGTTCATATATTACATATAATATATTTATACATACATGGATTATTATGTTATACATGCACTCACACATATATGTATATCATACACTTATATATAAACTAAATCAAATAAAATTAATTTCATATCTTAACAAATTTGCATTTAAATAAAATAAATGATTTTATTTAAATGAAATTTAGAAGTATTCTAATTAAGTTAGACTTCATAGGCTCAATAAAAGATCCAATAGGGCAAAATTTTTGAAATTCACCCATAACTTCCGCTGCGGGCTAGACCAGTTCCAACAATGGTATTAGGGCCCAATAACCTATGCGGTCTAAATTAGTCATATTACTGCTAACAATTAAGCTTTTCCACTTAGTACGGTGTTTAGAAAGGTAATGTCTAGGATTGAAATTAGGTAATCAAGCACGCTGTACTACCTTATTACCGACCAGGCTCGAAAGGTGAAGTGGATCCAAAGGTTGCTCTTAATAGAAAAGGCCCAACTTCATTTGGCCTTGGGCTAATTTTCAAAATCGTTTTGAAAATTAATGTTAAAGATTTTAAATTTAATATTTAAATTTAAATAAAACATGTTTATTATAATTTTTTTAATAATACATAAGTTTCCTAAATGTTTGAAAAGATAATTATATTTTCAAAGTGTTTGAAAAAATTTATACAATAATTTCAATTTTTAAATTTATTAATAAGATTAAAAAAAATCAATTAAATATGTTAATTAATTAATGCATATATGCATGTATTACATATGTTGATATATGTTATGTTATTTTAAAATGTTTAGATAACATAATTATAAGTGTATGTATACAAGATAAATTTTGAAATTAATAAATTTTAATAAAAATTGTTTAATTGAATAAATTAATTATATAAAATACACATATATATGATATATGGCTGTTACACTATAAAGGTTATAGTATACACTATAAATGTTATAGTAGATATATGTATAATATAAAAGTTATATTGGAATACTAATTTAAAATTAATTAAAGAGTTAATTGATTAAAATTAATTAGATAAGATTTGATTAATGATCTGTTATACGTAAGACTATCATATAAGTAATATGAAATATAAAAGTTATATAACAATAAAACTTATATGATATGTATATAACTAAATGTGGAACATTAAAGAAACCCAAATAGACTTGAGAAATAAATACATATGTAGATGTATATATACCGTGATTTCTGATGTGTCTGACGCTGGAATCGCTGGAGTATTTCATAAGAAATATATTATTCTATAAGTCGATATTACTCAATATATATATCGAAGATTAAGAATCTTCAATATAATGTTGTCCTCTACCATATGTATATTAATAAATTATTTACATACTCCTTAGTTGTTGAGCAAACTCAAGCTAGGGATGTTATGCGCAATATTATTAATATATTGAACAGATAAGGTTAGATAACTATATGTATTTTTTAAGTAAACTCAAGGTACATATGCTATACTTAGGCCATCACGATATGGTAGGCATGACTGAACAATCTCTTTTGATTTGTGGAGCAAACTCAAGGTCGAAATGAGATTAGAATATGGAAAAATGGGTTTGGAGTTGTATATTATACAACCGATAAGGAGTTATCCATCGTTTGTGGGGCTATGATTTGTTGAGCAAACTCAAGGTCAGAATACCAAAATAAATGAGTCCTAACACCCACTAGTGAAGTTGTAAGACTTCTATGTTTCATCTTAGGGTTTAGAGAAATATAAAAAACTAATGAGGGCCTTACTAGAAAAATGAAATGGTAACATTTAACCTTTCTAATATTGTAAGAACATATGTTTTATAATGTTATAATTATCTACAATGATAAATTTGTGCATTTAACATGATTGATAAAATATTTGTCAATTAAGATATATAAACAAACTGAATTGAAAGTTGACAAATAGAAATATAATATCTACTTATTAATAATTCTAATTGCCTGTCATATAATGTTTCTATACCCATGCAAGTGCCCAATTTCAACTACTTAATACATCCGTAAGTTGGTCACTTATATGTTTATATGGTTTAGACCGTGTATGGAATTTTATGAGTTTTTGAACTCTAAATGCAATTCAAGGCTATAGATATTTGATCCATGTACTTTCACATATAAATGTTATACGGTGAACAATCATAGTTTGTGGGGTACAATATTTCGATGAAGTTAGTTCATTCAAAGTAAGCCACAAACAGCATTTTAAGATCATGTATTCAACTTGAATGATTTCAAAAGGATCATATTGTGTTAATGTAACACAAGACCATTAACTACAAGATACATCTAAGAACTCGATCGTTGAAATGTCATCTTAATCGGGTTACACGAAGTGCAACATATTTGACGTCTTAAATGTTAAGAACAATCAAATGCGCTTTTGTAAAAGGTTTGTTATGATATTATAGTAAGGTTTTCTTTTGAATAGTTTGACCATTTTAAAGAAAAACTAATGTATAAAAATAGAAGTAATTTAAGGTGAAGTTGGAATGAAGAGAATGAATGGTCACTTTTGCTTCATAGAGAAACATTGGAAACAAGAATTGTATTAATAACTGATACTTAATATTGGAATATGAAGTATGATTTTTATTCTGAAATGTATTTCATATAGAAAATTGTTTTCTATAACATTTATTTCTTTGAGTTCAAGATATTTGATCAAAGAACTCTCCTCTGTAAACTAGTTGCAGCATATGAAATAAGTAAACAACATTAACGATATTAAGTGAATGGTGGACCTCTAAATTTAGTACGCTATTATAGTAATGGCAAAAATAGCTGGAGCATGCCATATAGCACCTAATGATTGCATCAAATTACAAAAATTGTTTTCGTAAAATGCATTGAACATTATTTGTGAAATAATGTTTATTTTTTGGTATTGACATAAATATAGATATATTTCAATATGAGCATTATGAATATTCATTATGAAATAGAACTAGATATGGAATTTGTTTTCATAGTAAAAATGATGCAACAAAAAATACATATGTACCTAATATAATTTACAATTGTTTTGGAATTATAGACAGCCATAGTTTTGAGAAATAATTTTACTATATGATTATGAATCATATGATACAGTTTAATTATATCTCAAACAATTAACGGTTATGCACCTATTCAGTGGGAGCATAATAAGAGTTGATGAATTCTTTGAATTAATACATATTGATGTATGCAATCGCAAGTCTATTAATACCAAAAGGGTTCCACATACTTTGTTATATTCAGCAATGATTTATTACCAACATGAACATGTGTATTAGATACACATGTATTAAGTTTATGATAGAATCATATAATATAATTAAAATTAAATAAAACAACATGCAATAGAATAAAATGATTTGATTTGGTCGAATAAGTGAGTATATTGGAAAGAGTTCCAAATGTACCTAAAAATGAATATAGATTCAATCTCAAAATCACTCCTCCATATGACACATAATAATGCATCGACAAGGAGTAATTAGACGTTGTTGAACAATTTACGATTAATTATGAGTAAAGTTGAGTTAGTTTCTCTCTATAAGGTCGTGTACTTAGGATTAGTACAAAAGGTTGATATTATTTCACCTAAACAACAGTTTACAAAATCATACAAGATGAGGGTTTATAAGAAATCCCAACATATCCTAGACCAAGAAGTTGGCAGGTTGTGCGAGTTGAAAGATTACGCAATAATAATTGTTCATAAGGGATCTTGTATGAATCTCCAAAAGTTTTTGGAAAGGTCTGTCATCAAATGACATATTCTTTTGGACATAATTTTTGTAAACTAAAATTAGTTTTATAAATAAATAAAAAGTTCATAAAGCGTTTATGAATCCCTATTCTATTTGCACCAAGAAACAATTGTTGCTTCAAGATATATCAACTTCATTGTGATGGAATTTCTTTGATAAATTTTTAGTAATTAAATGGAATTGGGTCGATCCATAGATAGAACTGATTATATAAGATGAAGTGAAATTATCTAACTTAAATGAACACATAGCATTAGAATGTAAATAAGTATTCTCGTACATTGAAGAGAAACTATGAGTTTCTTATTAATGTCGAAAACATATATTACCCTCCGTTGTTTAATTAAACTATTAAGATTCTTGACTCTATATGGTATGATACGCAGATCTGAAAGAATTTCAACTACGTTATCAAAATATGATTTTAGTGGTCCTAATCAAAGAGACGTCATCCATCGGTCGAAATTGTGTCTTTATTGGAAAGACTAATGTGGTTGAATTAAATAAGCAATGTTGAAAAGGATAATATCGCAAATTTCAATTGTTGAAATTAACATAACAGATTCGATATTCAACATGCTCAAGTTAATTCAGATTTACTCACACAAATTATCGCTCGATAAGACTTAGTGTTTGGTACTTATGTATTGAAAGAGAAAATTCTAAATAATGATTTAGAGTAAGCCGTTTATACAGATTAACCAAAAATGCTTCAAAGTCAGTGGGAGCAATATTAGGTTTGTGAGTCTTTTGGTATGATCCAAGAAATGATACAAATGTATCATTTTATAAGCATCAAGATTGAATAAGCATTTTGATAAAAATATCAAATAGTTTGATTTTCAATCAAAGTGCAAAGGAAGCGTGTGTTCATAAGAAAGAACGTTAAAATGTACATTGATATTTCTAAACTATAAGTAAAAAACACGTTGTTGATTTTAACAATATGCTTATATTTAAATCAACTTTAGTTGTCTTAATACTCAATTTTGGATTGTAAATGATGTCGTTTATGGTGAGTATGAAAGACATAGGGATTGTTTCCAAAGGATATATAAGAGCACTCTAAGTTGGATTCCTTATGCATTAGCAATAGGAATTACCATAAAGGATATGTTGTGTATAATATTGTGTTTTGCTTATGTATTTGATACATGGAGAAAATATAAAATCCAAATTGATATCACTAAATGGTTGTTTGAGGTGTTCTCCCATATTTATGAAATACTGGAGAATTGTACAGAAACAACGAACTCGTTATGATGGAAGTTTGGACACACTTTTATAAGTGATATTTAGTACAACATGTCAATGATAAAATTAAAGTTAAAATATTTAATTTGAAAATGTTTCAAAATAAAAGTGATTGTGGTCGATTTAACGAAATGTTGACAAGATTAACTTGAATAGCGCTACAATAAACCAATGTATATAGATATGAATGCACAAATTTATAATTGAGCCAAAGGCGATTCCAAATGTTGAGAATCCCATAATACTGTTATGGGATAACAATGTCATGAAATTGGTCATGATAGAACTTAAAGCTCACTAGAAGCTACTTAGAACCATTCCACATGATAAAGACAGTTTATCAATGTTAGAGAGAGTTAATCGACAAAGTAGATAATTAAAACATAATAGCATACCATTCACTAAGGAACTGACCTAATTGTTTTTGAGAAAATTGATTAAAGAAGTTGGAATTAGATTCCATAATTGACCCAAGTGCAAGTGGAAGATTGATAGAGTTAGGGGTATTCCCTATGAGTAATTATATAATTTGTTATACATATCTAACTCATTGACCAATCATGTTCGAAATAAAAGGTATTTTTTTACCATCGTATACTTGATATAATGTGATTATATTAATTAATTAACATAATTAAAAGTATATTTAACAGAAAAATCTATAAATGGTATATTTTTTGTTAGTGTCTACAAAGTTTGTAACGGTGAGTAATTTATCACAACGAAAAAATATACAATTTTATATGTTCCTAGTCAAGATGCATCAAGACTAAATATTGATGTATCCATTGAGACTGGAATACGTAACGCTCTCCAAATATTAGGCAGTGTATCACTCATGACTGATTGGGACACAGACACCTAGGGGTTATGTACAAATAGTTATTGGATAAATATGGAACAACCCACCCGATAGTTTTCTGTTGGTTAATATAACTAAGGCCAAACAGAAAATATTGGTGTGACTGATTTACACGGTTCTCTTATAACGACCCAGATTTTTCATTGTTAGATTTTGAATATTTAAATGGTTTTAAATATTGAATTTGAATTATAGATTGATTTTGAATATAAAAATTGGATTCATTTACAAAATAAATTGAGAATTTAAATATAGTAATTTATAGGATAATTTAATTATTGAAGTTTATTGGCCAAATTATTGTATATGGAGTTTTAAGCTTGATAAAAATAATTTAAAATTTTATAAAATTTATATTAATAATACTGAAGACAATGCAACCTTTTAAATTGAATTTAAAAGTGGTTTGTTCAGTTTTAAAAATATATCGTTTAAATTGACATTTAAAAATAGATTTCTGAGGCACAGTCTCGGAATTCGACGAAACCTGTCCTATTGGATCCGTAATAGTGTATTATTATTGGATTTCAAATTCTCTAGCATTTTAAGTTATTGTTTGATCGTACGGTATATAAACGCGCTGAAATTTGTATCGAAAATTCAACATAAATTGGGTCCAAAAAGCTATCTTCTCCATACGATCGAATTAGGACTCGAAACCTTTTCCATTGCGTTTGGAATAGGGGTATAACATTATAAACCTTAGCGGCATGTCTCGATAGGGGTTCAAGATTTTTAAGTCAGGCAAACGAGGTATTTTGGTTTATATTATTATATAATAATCAAAATCTAATCAAAGTCTTCTTACCTTCTCAAATACGCCACCATCGCGTACAAGGCACCTCAGGTTTAAATCAAGTCATTTCCCTTTCTCTTCTGTGAACTTGAAATCATCTTTATACGATTAAAAAAGTGTGAGGCGATACGAAATTCAAAATGGCGTATCCCCTCAGTTCGAAATCAGATCAAACCATCCCTATTGCCCTCATTCCAAATCGAATTCACTCAACAAAAATAATTTATCGCGCGTCCGAAATCGCGAGCGACTGGTAATCATGGAGGCGCGACACTGCCAAGGCAAGCGTGCTAGGGATTGGGACGAAGCGAATGTCACGGGGTTTCTTCGATTGAACGTAGTGATTTCTCATCGAGGTTGGTGGCTGATTTATCGCGATGTCGCACTCAGGGGCTAGTAGCCGATGCTTAGTCGCATTCAAAAGAAGAAGTCGAGTGGTGGCAACTAGGGTTGTGGCTTGCGATGGCATTCATGACGAGGTTTAGGCATGTTGTTGGCCGGAAGTTAGGGTCGCAGCAGTGGAGGCGACGCGACAGGGAGTGGCATCGTTCGACGACGATGGTGACGGTTGGCGAGGGAGCATGGTTGCTGAGAGAATGTATAAAGAAAATTTATTTAAATAAAACATTAATTAAGTTATATGACTATTTAATTAAATCATTATCTTATAAAATATGTAACTCCTTCGATCGAGGTCTAAAAATCAAGAAACAAGTCGGGTTTGGATCGTATTGCAAATAAAAAAAAAATTAAAGGTGAGGATTTCTCACTCATTTGGATTACCATATTTAAACTTAAATGTCTAAATTTAAATTTGTTGGATGCTTGATATATTGATAAATTTATAATTATTTGTTGAATGACTATATATATATAGTGGTACATATATTAGTATTGGAGTGATATTCCCGAACATTATAGCGGATGAGACCCTTTGCATCCCACATAATAGCGGATGACCCTATATACCACGATATCCCCCTAGAAGTGGGATTGGTATTTTTATTGTTGTCTAACATCGTTGGATGCAGAGAAACAGGTTGAAGGGATCCAACTGGATTCCTAAAATATATTGGTATTTTTCATATATATAAAATGCTGGATTATTGTGTGTTGTTAAATTTTAAATATTATACCATAAATAGTATTATAAATTTTTAAAGAATTAAAAAGTGATTTTAATATAAATATATGTACATCGAAAATTAAACTATTTAAAAGAGAGTGGGATGAATAATAAATGATGAATTGTTGATCATATTAAATAATGCAGGAAAATATTTTAAATAGGGAATTTAAAATAAATTATATAAAGAAATTTTTAAAAGATTGGATTTTAAAAATGATAATTCGAAAAATATAAAAAGAAGTTGAAATCGATATTTAAAATAGATTGGCAAAAATAAATGGAATTTATAAGAAATTGAATTTATAAAATGGAATTTATAAATGGGATTAGTTTAGAGAAACTCAAAGGAGTTATGAAAATTTACAAACGAAGTTTATAAATAAAGGAAAGTGACATCGAATGATAAAGTTGGAATATAAATTTACGGGAAGAATTTATATTTGAATATGGAAATAGAGTGAGAAAAGATAGTGGATACTATTTTTTTTAGTGAAGATGGTTAAGGAGACCGGAATGAGAGGGATGTGATGGGATTCGAGAGGGATTATAAATTTCAAATTTGGTTATCCAAATTTGAAAATATATTTTATCAATAGGTTAAGTTTTAGTTTTTAAAAAGATTTTTTCATTAAACTATGAAATTTAAAGTCAGTTTGTATTTAAATACTTTAGAAGTTAATTTTTCAAATGCTTAATATTAATTTAATAAATCTCAGATTTTTAAACCTGTTTTGGAAAGTGATGTATAAAGTATTTTAATATTTTAAATAATTATTCCAATACGTCTTAAAAGCATATTATTATTATTTTCTTTAAGTACTTATTTTTATTCACACGCACACACATAGTTTTGATATGTTTTGAATGTAATAAACTTTTCAGAAGTCTGAAAATGGGGTTATTCAGTATATGGAATTTGTAAGGAAATCCTTAAAATAGAATTTGAAAAAAAAGTAAGAGAATTTCCGAAGTAGCTAAGTAAAAGTGAATTCCGAAAAAAATGAGATAGAATTCATTAAGAAGTACAAAGGGGAAATTGAAATTATAAACGAGCATAATTGGCTTTGGAGATTAAAAGGAATAAGTCAAGGAATTCCAGAATATATAGAATTCATTATAAACTAGTCAAGGAATTTACAAATAAAATTGTACATGATTTTTTGAATTAGGAAGTAGAAAATAGATGGACTACTTCCTAAGTGTGAATATAAAATGAAATGTGGAAATATTCCATTGAAGATATAAGGATTTGAAAACCGTTTTCAAATGTTGAAGAACTGGAAGTAATATCTTATAAAGGTATTTTGAAATAAATTTTGGGAAATTTGTTACAAGGTTCGATGATTGCTTTTGGATGTCTATTGGTAGCGAAATAACCAACTATCAATTTTTGGCCAATTTCGTTAATCGTTTCGAAGAGACCGAGATCAGATTTAATTATCCGAAAACCACTTCGATCCAAACGTAACGAATTACCATGAAGATGATGAAGATGATGATTCAGTTTGTCGAGACCCAGGACAACTTGTATCGATGAATGCTATCAGAACATCATCATTGAAGGGCAATGAACATTCTAAGAAAATAGTTCTTGAAAGGTAACACTTAGCCTCGAACCTCATCAACCGAAAATGACTAAAATAGGGGAGATGCAGCAAGGCTAAGTGGGTCACACCCAAGTAGGGTATGTTAGCACTTTTCTAGATGTCCTCGAAAACCTATTTATCTTAGATATGGGTATATATGAAAGACTAAGCGCTCGATAGTAAGGGTGGGAACACCCGAGATGATAACATATTCGGTCTATCTAGGTTAGGGATAGGCTGGTCTTGTGTAGCAGGGGATCCCGGCATGGTCTGTGGTACATTGTTCTCGAGGTAACTGTGGCAAGAGGTACCCCATTGGCCCATTCATTCGATGGAATTTATTCCCCAATAAGCGCCGTACGGTTTAGATTGTGCCCAACTACGCTAAAACGTAAGATGCAAGCATTTCATCTATTTTCTATTTACTTTCTATAAACACCCTTATAATATCAGATGGATTTGATAAAATGTTTTGGTTATCGAAAAACCCGTTGTGTTTACGTGTGGTGTGGTCTTACGAGACACCTTTGATTTTCAAAGGATTTGATAAAAGTTAATAGTTCAATTTGAGTGTGTTTTCTTACGTTGGTTTTCTAGACTGACTCGTGTATTATTTTATTTTAATACTCAGGTCAGATCGAGTATTATAGATTCAGGATTAAATGCTATGGAGCTCGGGAGATGAGATGTGTTTTCGTACTTGGTTATATTTCCATTGTGTGAGGATAAGTTATTATAATTGTCCATTTGATGTATTTAACAGTCGCTATGCTTTGATACTAATTGACAGTCGCTATGCTTTGGTACCAATTTAAAATGACTACTATGCTATAGGATCGAAATGGCCAACAGTTGTAAATAATGTAAAAGTAGTGGCAATGCGATATAAACTAAGTTATCTATTGATACCGAATATGAGTATAAAAATAACTAGTGCGGAGAATAATAATAGTAAAAGCACTAATGAAAATGACACTAGAGATTTTTATACTGGTTCGAACTCCCGTTCTATGTCCAGTCCCAGACTCCTTCTGGATTTAAACTAGTAACCTTCACTTAACCCGAAGGAATAAGTTTACACCGCCTGAGCAACCGAACAGGACTTCTACCGCCTAAGCAACCAAATAGGACTTCTACCGTCTGAGCGACCGAACATGACTTCTTTACAAATAACAAAAAGTATCTGATTGCAGTGTGCTCTTTGAATAGCACCGATAAGTCAGTTAAGTACAATCTTCCTATAATCTTCTCCTTTATGATATATAGTGTAATGTGCTTGAGAATTGTGTAAGATAGAGTGATCAATGATCAGAGAATGCAAGCAATTTGAGTGCAATTTGAAAACTAGAGAATAGATAAGAAATCAAGAATATAAAAATAGTTTTCGGTGAATTGTTAGTTGAATTCTGTAATCTATTTGTAGAGTTTAAAAGGTTGCAACCATAGATGAAAAGCTATATTGAAAAGAATATGTGCGACCGTTGATTTTGAAAACGTTTCTCTTCGATGAAGAGAAGCGTTTATTCATGAAAATAGCAGTTGGAAATATTCAGCCATTTGAATCAAAACAATTCAGACTTCTGAATTACATTAAAACACAAACATCAAACATTTAGGCAATTTTTGGCCTTATTCAAACGTCTGAATATATACATTCAGATGGCTGAATATTGTGAAATAATATTTTAATTTTAGCATTCAGACGTCTGAATGAATATATTCAACCGTCTAAATTCAACCTGTAACAAAAGTTACCATAGCTCAAATGGTTAGTGAACTTGCCTTCTAAACTAGAGACCCAGGTTCGAGACCCACTCCATGTAATTTTTGAATACTTGATTTTTCCATTTAAAATATGAATGTATATGTGTGTATATCATTTTGAGAAGATTTTAACATTTGTAAACTCTAGACACGATACTCTATGACTAATAAAACTTTGTTTGTCACCTTCCTCTTATCCCTATCGTGTTTATCTCTTCTTGTATCTCAATATACATATTTTCATCCTTTTTTGTACGTGTATCTTCATATTGAATGTATTTGTTTATCTCTTTTTGATGCTCATGTACCCACAAATCAGCTCCGAGATTCTTTGGCAAAATTATATAGTTGTTGTCATTAAAATCCAATAATTGAGGTTCTAACATTCTCCCTCTTTTTAGTGATGACAACTATATAATTTTAAAAATGATCATTATATATATAAAACAATATTAATATGTTTAGAGCTCCCACTAAGCATAACATCTCCCCCTAAGTAGAATATCTCGCTCTATTAATATGCATATGAATTTCTCCCCTTTTGTCATTATAAAAAAGAATGAGAGAATACAATAAAGTTGATAAAATATCTTGTAAATAGCGGGATAAACTCAATATTAATTATGGAGAAAAAATAAAATAGAGTTTACCATATTTGCTGAAGTCCATATTTCATTGCAAGCACGTAATTCTATTAAACGTATGGAACATTCTTTAAAATTCCATAATCTATCCTTTTCCATTTAAAATATGAATGTATATGTGTGTATATCATTTTGAGAAGATTTTAACATTTGTAAACTCTAGACACGACACTCTATGACTAATAAAACTTTGTTTGTCACCTTCCTCTTGTCCCTATCGTGTATATCTCTTCTTGTATCTCAATATACATATTTTCATCCTTTTTTGTACGTGTATCTTCATATTGAATGTATTTGTTTATCTCTTTTTGATGCTCATGTACCCACAAATCAGCTCCGAGATTCTTTGGCAAAATTATATAGTTGTTGTCATTAAAATCCAATAATTGAGGTTCTAACATTCTCCCTCTTTTTAGTGATGACAACTATATAATTTTAAAAATGATCATTATATATATAGAACAATATTAATATGTTTAAAGCTCCCCCTAAGCATAACATCTCCCCCTAAGTAGAATATCTCGCTCTATTAATATGCATATGAATTTCTCCCCTTTTGTCATTATAAAAAAGAATGAGAGAATACAATAAAGTTGATAAAATATCTTGTAAATAGCGGGATAAACTCAATATTAATTATGGAGAAAAAATAAAATAGAGTTTACCATATTTGCTGAAGTCCATATTTCATTGCAAGCACGTAATTCTATTAAACGTATGGAACATTCTTTAAAATTCCATAATCTATCCTTTTCCTTTTGTTTCTCCGAGTACCTGCAATAAATAATAATTATTTTTGGTACCCACTTACTATGTTAAGGTCCGGGAGGTTAGATCTTGGGATGAAAACCTTGTCAAAATAGGTATGGTTGTATCCAAAAAATAATGAAACAATCTTAAAATAACTACTATTTATAATCTAAGGTATCCGAAAAATAATTAACATTTAAAGCATGTGATACCCAAGTTTCTTATAATTTTCTAATTTTTAGGAAACCATATCCATTTGGGTGTGATTGAACCTTTATAGATATAGTTTTCATTATAAATCACATTCTTATAATAGTTGCTAATATAAAGTTGTTTATCATGATCAATCGTATTAGCTGGAATCCATATCTAAATACTGTTAGTCATTACCTTAGTACTTGAAGAATAATTTCTATCATTTCTAAACAAAGAACTATTATGACTATAACTGGTTTTAAAACCATTTTGATTACTAGTACTAGCACTAAAATAGTATACAAGAATGCATATCTAGTACTATTTTTACTTTTAGCTTGTTTATAGCCTAAACTGCTTTTATCATTATGAGCTTTTGAATTTGTAACGAAGGAAGATAAGGTATCTTTACCTTTGTTAAAATTTATGATTTTTGTATTTAGTCTTTCAAAATTTTCTTTAGAATCACAAACTTCTTTTTGAAAAATATTATTATTAACTTTTAAAATCTCACATTCTTTAAATAATTCTAAATTATTTTTAGTTAAAGCTTCATTCTCTTTTTCAAGAGACAAAATTAAAGAACTAGAATTATTTAAAGAATTCTCAAAAATGCACTTGCGAAAAACATTGATTTCCTCCAAAAGATCATTTTTTTACCTTCTACGTGCTCATTTTCTTTTTCTAGGAAATCTTTTTGTTAAACAAGTTCTTCTACGGTATTTTCAAAACATTTAGTTGTTTTACCAAAAATTTATTTTCCTCTTTTAAATTGGAAATTTCTTGCTCACAATCTTTTAACTTAATTAAAATAATGCTATTAACTTTATTCAAAGTTTTACAATCTTTTAATAATTCATTTTGTGCTAATAGAAGATCTTTATATGAAGAATCTAAACATACCGATTGTGATCTGAGGTTAGCTATAAAGCATTTATTTGTTTGCTCCTTTGATTTTTCTTTATTGCTCTCCTCTTCTTATTTCCATGTCTAGATCTCTTTGTAGCCATTTTATTCTAGGATGTTGTTACGATCTCTAGAATCCCAGTCTTTCGTAACAATTGACAGTCGCCGTAACAACCCTGTATTTTGTAATTATTTTATTGTATATTTTAATTATTTTTAATGTAAGATTTTGATTTAAAAACTTATTTTACTTATTTGAAATGATTAAATTTATTATTTAAATATAATCTTGATTTTTATATGAGTTATAATTCCAAACTTGTGCAAGTTGAATATTTGCCTGAAATGCTGATTTTGGTCAAAATAGTCAAACTGTGACTTTTAACTTAAAATTTTAAAAGTTTAAAAATTTAATTTTTTTTCTTTTATTATGAAAGTACATAAAATTCTAAGAACACCACTTTTCGTTTTGTTGAGTTTGGATGTAAATTGTGAAAGTTATACCCTTTACAATATTGTGCGTATATAGGGTTATTTAACAATGACTATTTTAAATTGTATAAATTACTTCTTCTTTGTTATATTTTACTTTAATATGGGATAATATGTTATATTATGTATATTTTGACTTTTAAGTATTTTTAAAATGATAATATAATTTTTCTAAAGTTCATTTGAATTTATTTCTAATTTTAAAGCTTAGTCTACAATTTTAAGCCATTTTCTTAATTTAATTATATATAATTAAAATTTATTTATTTATTTTTTTGCACTCACTTTTATTTGCTGTGTTTTACTTTATTTTATTCATTTTACATGTATTTAAATTAAAGCAAATTTTTCCAAAGTGTATTGAAGTTATTTCTAATTCTTAAGTCAAGTTTTTATTTTCTGCGCTATTTTTCTTATTTTAATCATATCTAATTAATATTTAATTATTAATATTTTGTTTATCTGTTATATTTTCGAATTCTAACTGAAATTTATAAGTGTTTTCAGTTATTTAAGATGTATACGAATATATATAGGAAGTTTAAAAGGTTTGAAAGCAAAGAAACATAAAACCGTTTTAACATTTCTTCTTCCGTTTCTTTTCCAATTAATAGATTTAATTTCCTTTGACCGTTCCTTTCTTTATTGTAGCTGTGCATTTCTTACCTCATTTTCACGTGAAACCATTCCTCTCCACTTCATTTTTCACGGCTGGAAAGGTTTGGTAATGGCTCCTCTTTTCCTCTTCGTTTTGCTCTTCTTTTTCCATTGTTTTCTCATATTTTGCCTTGTTTTCTCATGTGTATTGCTTGGCCTCTCCCCCATAGCCACGACCACCACCTCCGACACCTCTTCCCAACCATCACCACCATCTACCCCATCAGATCTGACCATGGTCGAACTCCTTTTGATGGTCAAACCCCTCAAATTACAACCTAGATGCCTAGATCCATGCTTATTTGACCTCTACATGCTCATCCCCTAGATTTCCAAAACACTTTGACAGAACAAACGGACACAATATATTTAAAAAAAAAATTGGTAAATGAAATAAATTTTGATATATAAGTATATTTATGGAACTTAATGAAATGATTTAAATTGATAATTTGAAATGATAATACTTGATTTATCATTTATTGTTTTACAAATAGATCTATAAATATTTGTTTATAAATTTATTTGCGAACTGAAATGAATTTAAAACAAGAATTTGAGGATTTAAATTCCGATTATTTCGAACTTTGGTTTAAAGTTTTAAAAGGTTATATTATTTAATGTATTTTGAATAGAATTTGTTTTCAAAGAATTTTAAAGGTTTAAAATTAGTGCTCTTCTCTTTGTCGCTGGAAAATAACTTCGGTGATGATCGCGACATCATCGACGTTCATTTTCGAGTTTCGAAGTTAAGAGACTGTTCTGTGGTCTTGCTACAGCTTTGTTTTGGGAAATTAAATTGATTTGAATTTCTAAAATATGACTTGATTTATAATATATATAAATATAGATATATGATTGAAATTTGATTTGACATATTATATATGTATATATATTATTTCTTATCTCTAAATGGTATGAAGAAATCGAAAATTTAATTCTTAAATTCTATTTTTAAAGCACAATTTCAATTATAAAAAGAAAAGAATTTTTTTTTGAATAAATGATTTAAGCTTGAAATGATTGAATTGGAAATTTTATTTGTATAATACAATTGCATTCAAATATAACTTACCAAAATTTCAGAAGTTAAAAATGTAATTGGATAATATACGATATATAAGATTTTATAAATAAAATTTGAGTAGTTATAAAAAAAAAGTGTAAATATATATTACATGAGTGATAAATATATTGAGAGGAATAAATTTAATTTTGATTAGTAATAAAGAAGAATAAAATTTATTAAGTACACTGTGAGTGTAATAAATGATTATTTTTCAAACCCATGGTTTTAAAAATGGTTAATTTTAGATGATTGGATAATAAGATGATGAAATTTGAGATAGTTAAGATTTATTTAACTTGTGTAAAGATTTATTCTGTGCTTAAGTTGAAATTTCCATGCTTTCAAATTTATTTTCCTATTTTGTTTTCAAACTATCTTTTGGTTGTCCTTATCATCCTTATCTTGCTATAGACTGGTATAGGCATCTTTCTATAATCTTTGATAATCTTTGGTACTCATTTGAATCTATTTTGCATGCTTGAGTTCTTGATTTTGGAGAATCTTGGAAAGATCACCTCCACCTTGTAAAATATACCTATAACAATAGTTATCAGGTATAACTTCAATCTTCTTGTCATCTTATCTTAATCCTATTTCACTCTATCTTTTCTGTGCCCTTCCATACCTCATTCCTTTTCGGGGACGAAAAGTTTTGAGTGGGGGAGAGTGTAACAACCCTGTATTTTGTAATTATTTTATTGTATATTTTAATTATTTTTAATGTAAGATTTTGATTTAAAAACTTTACTTATTTGAAATGATTAAATTTATTATTTAAATATAATTTTGATTTTTATATGAGTTATAATTCCAAACTTGTGTAATTTGAATATTTGCCTGAAATGCTGATTTTGGTCAAAATAGTCAAACTGTGACTTTTAACTTAAAATTTTAAAAGTTTAAAAATTTAATTTTTTTCTTTTATTATGAAAGTACATAAAATTCTAAGAACACCACTTTTCGTTTCGTTGAGTTTGGATGTAAATTGTGAAAGTTATACCCTTTACAATATTGTGCGTATATAGGGTTATTTAACAATGACTATTTTAAATTGTATAAATTACTTCTTCTTTGTTATATTTTACTTTAATATGGGATAATATGTTATATTATGTATATTTTGACTTTTAAGTATTTTTAAAATGATAATATAATTTTTCTAAAGTTCATTTGAATTTATTTCTAATTTTAAAGCCTAGTCTACAATTTTAAGCCATTTTCTTAATTTGATTATATATAATTAAAATTTACTTATTTATTTTTTTTGCACTCACTTTTATTTGCTGTGTTTTACTTTATTTTATTCATTTTACATGTATTTTAAATTAAAGCAAATTTTTCCAAAGTGTATTGAAGTTATTTCTAATTCTTAAGTCAAGTTTTTATTTTCTGCGCTATTTTTCTTATTTTAATCATATCTAATTAATATTTAATTATTAATATTTTGTTTATCTATTATATTTTCTAATTCTAACTGAAATATATAAGTGTTTTCAGTTATTTAAGATGTATATGAATATATATAGGAAGTTTAAAAGGTTTGAAAGCAAAGAAACGTAAAACCGTTTTAACGTTTCTTCTTCCGTTTCTTTTCCAATTAATAGATTTAATTTACTTTGACCGTTCCTTTCTTTATTGTAGCTGTGCATTTCTTACCTCATTTTCACGTGAAACCATTCCTCTCCACTTCATTTTTCACGGCTAGAAAGGTTTGGTAATGGCTCCTCTTTTCCTCTTCTTTTTGCTCTTCTTTTTCCATTGTTTTCTCATATTTTGCCTTGTTTTCTCATGTGTATTGCTTGGCCTCTCCCCCATAGCCATGGCCACCACCTCCTACACCTCTTCCCAACCATCACCACCATCTACCCCATCAGATCTGACCATGGTAGAACTCCTTTTGATGGTCAAACCCCTCAAATTCCAACCTAGATGCCTAGATCCATGCTTATTTGACCTCTACATGCTCATCCACTTCAACCACCACCCAAACCACCACCATAGCCGCCACCACTCCCCAGACCTGACCACAACACACCCCTCCCCACCTCTGTCCAGTCATGACACATCACAGGTCGAGCCCAATCCCCATGGCTGAGCCCTTGTTTTGACCAAAAACCACCTAATTGCCTTCAAAACCACATCACCTCCTCATGTACAAACTCCACCTTGTCTAGCCTTGAACCCGAGCTATGTTAGCCCAAACCTGACCCAAAACTTGACCACATCTGAACCACATCAGATCCCAAAGCCATACCAAACAATAGAGAAGGCAAAGCAAAAGACTGCGTAGTCGTATCTCCTTTTATTTCAATGTTATTGCATTTTAAAGTCGTATTGAATTTTGTTGTTTTGATTGTTTGTTTTGGGTTGTACACAAGAGTTGTAGATTGGATTCATTCTCCACTCATGTCCGTAGTCTTGTCATCGTGCTTGTCGTGCTTTTGGAATCGCACTTGTGTTAGTTGTTTTGGTCTTCAACTTGAAAAAAGTAAGTCTTTCTCACTCTGACATTTATACTTATGAAAAGTGAATTGATGACAAGTGTTTAGTAAAATAAAAAATGTTTATGCAAGTTAATGATGATCATATGATATTCTATGCCATGTTATTACCATATTATTACCATGTTAAACTGTTTATTTTCACCTGACATCTGATATATGACTGTATATTACGATATTGACATTGTTTATATTATTTCTGTATATGATCACACTGCAAGTTCCCTGTTAGAATAAAATCATTACGGACTGAAATGATAGGCCTGAATGGTTTTTTTTCTTTTCATTTTGACTTGGGATTGCGGGTTTGAAATGATAGAACCCGGATTTTTTTTTTAAACTGCGGATTGAAATGATACATATCCATATCACTTGACCTAGGTTAGAAAACTATATACAGACCCGTGGTTATTCTATAAAGTGTTTTGAATATTTTTAAGTATTTTTAAAATATAAATTTATGAAATTTGATTCAAATGGATTGTGAAATGTTTTAAATAAATAAATTTTGATTTTTCTAGGTGTTAAAAATGTAATTTATGAATGGTTAAAATTTGATTTGTGAAATATGCCCTAAGTTTGGAATGTGGAATTTTGGTTAAAATGATGTTTAAGCTATATAAATAAAATGGACTTTAATTATATTTGGAAATTGGTAAATATGATTTTTGATTTAAATTTTAATTTAGATGATTTATTAAAGTATTATCGAACTTTTCTATGAATTTAAGTGGTTGAATAAATGACTGTTGAAAGGTGAAATTTTAAGATATAACTTGATTGGAAAAGGTGAATTTGGTTTTAATTAAAGGTTTAAGTTAATTAAATAAAAATAGGAAATTTGGTTAAATTTTTGTCAAATGAAAATAAAATATAAGTTTTAAGTTTATTTGTCGAAATGTGAAGAATTGGAAACTTTTACACTTGGATTTATTTGGTAAATTGTTGAAATGGACTTAGTTATATGAAATTTGTTTGCGCAAAAAATGGACAAACACCTCCAATCCGTATGATTTGGTTGATTATATGTTATTTTCAAGGTTATAGGTTACTTATGCAAATATGTAAAAAACAGGGGCTAAACTGTAAAAGACATGCAGATTTATAGTGGTTCGGCCAGAACGTGCCTACGTCCACTTTATATGTTATTCTCTCTTTTCTTTCAGATTACAAGTACAAAGCTTTAAGTACAAGTATAAGAAAGTTGTTTGAAAGTTCCTTTCTTGCTTGAGCTCTCAAACTTGTCTGCCATTGTTGTACCCCTGCCCCTCTATTTATAGAGTGAGGCTGGGGGCAGGGGTCTTGGATGTATATAGCTGCGGGTGGGCCTGGGCTGAAGCAATCTGGTCTGGCATATCTGGTTCGGTGAAGCTTGGTTCGGCCGTGGCTTGGTGGAGTTTGATTCGGTGGTGTGTAGAGGGTTGGTTCGGTCTTGGTTTGGTTCGGTAGTTGTGGTGAGGGTTGGTCCGGTGGTAGGTGAAGTAAGTTGGTTCGGTGGCATGTCGTTCGGTGGAGCATGGAAGTGGAGTTTGGTTCGGCAGGTAGGGGAGATGAGCTGGTTCGGCGAGGCTCCATTCGGCATGGAACTTGGACCGGTGATGGAGTGGTCCGGTGATGGGTGGTTCGGTGGTACGAGGAGGATGTGTTGGTTCGGCTGTACGTGGTCCGGTGGGTAATAGAGAGGGCTTGGTTCGGCAGGCATGGCCGAAGTGGTTGGTTCGGTGGTGCGAGGGAATATGGTTGGACCGGTAGTGCTTCCTTTCCTTGATTCGGTAGTGCCTTTCCTTGTTGGTTCGGTGGTGGTGTAAAAGCGCCCAACATTTGCCCCCCAAAGTGGGGCATATGCCAGCATATGTCGCGCTTTGTTTTTTGGTTATCCTCATTCGGTCCCTATTTGCCGAACCAGTTGATCCGGTACCCTGTGTTTGCCTATAAATAGGGGCGTTAGGCCTTCGTTATTCCTTATCGAACAAAATAGCCGAATCAGTTATTGAACAGCCGAATCAACTATTGTGCCGAGTCCGTCTTAACTACCGGACCAGGTGAGCTCTCTTCTGCCGAATGATTTTAAAGACTTTCAGTACCGGATGAATTTGGAACCTTCAACACCGAATGAACCTTCATCCTTTAACACCGAATGAAACTCGATCTTTCAATACCGAATGGAATTTAAACGTTCAATACCGGATGAAACTTGACCTTTCACTACCGAATGAAACTTGAACTTTCACTACCGAGTGAAACTTGAACTTTCACTACCGAATGAAACTTGAAAACTTTTATTTCTGCGAATGAGTTTTGAATTGTGAGCAAGTCTCCAGGCTGCATGTACCTATGGGTTTACATTTCCATACTCCTTGTTCTAACGATGTGCTTTTGCTTTGGTGTTGCAGATAAATGTCTCAAAGAGTGGAAACCCGATCAGAAAAGAAGAGATCCCAAGACAGAGAGGGGCCTTCTGCCATGCCCCCAGCCCAGTCAGGACCTGAACATCATGGACCTGCCCCGAGATCGTTAGTAGACGGGTATGGTCCCCAGGAGCTTCTGAATTCTCCGCCCGACTGTTTCCCTAGCTCCCTTAAAGAGGAGCAGCTTGACGTTATATCCCGTTCCTTCGGGATAGATAGAGCGCTTATGCGGTTGCCGGGGGACGGAGTGATGCCGTATGACCCCCCCCCGAAGGCTACTTTGCTTACAGCTGATATCATTGCATGTGTGGTGCTATCCCGCCTCTCAACGCTTGCATAGTTAGCTTTATCACATATCTGAAGGTGGCTCCATTCCAGCTTCAGCCTAACTCCTACGCCATTCTGGTGAGTCTTTTCGTCATCTTTCAGAGGAGATATGGGCGTCCACCTTCCAACCGGGAGATCCGATATCTGTACAACTTGAGAGGCTACAAGAAGGGGTCTCTATATATCAGTTTGGAAGCGGCCGTGCCCTTCAAGCCTGTTCTGGATTTGTACTCGAAGTTTAGTATGTTCAAGAAGGAATGGTTTTTCATTAGGGATGACTCCGTTTCTTTCCGCCTTTTCACTTCCGGCTGTAAGTTGAACTTCATTTATATTTTTATTGTCCCGATCACAATGCTTCTTCTTATATGCTTTTATTTCTTGCTAGCAACAGGTGGCTTTGCGGTTGTGGAGACTGATTCCTTGGCTCGGATGGCTACTGAAATAAAGGCCATTTCGGGAAGGGATGGATCGGCTTCTTTCCTGATCAGGAACGCCACTCTCCTGGAGTATAACTTGATTCTGCCACATCAATCTGTGGTTAAACAGAGAGATACAGCCGAGGAGAGGGCTGCTAAAGCCAAGGATGGGGCTACTGTGAAGAGTAGCAAGAAGAGACCTTTCTCGGTGCCTCCAGCCGTTGGGGGAAAGAAGCTTAAGAAGTCTGATGGACCCTCTCCCAGTATATGTCCAGATATTCCGGAGGAGGAAGGTGGAGAGGAGGAAAGAGACGAAGAGGAGAGCGGAGGAGATGGAGAAGGTGAAGGACAGGGTGGTAGTGGTGTCGGGGCTTTGTCTTCTGAGCAGGCAGGGGAGATCCAGGAGTGGACGGACGATGCCTTCCGCCAGGCTTTTGAAGGGTTGGAGGAAGGATCGGCCTCGGTGAAGAAGGCAAAGGAGGTTGACAAGGCTGGGGCTGGCGCCGATCCATTCCCTAAGAGTTCTTCAGCTGAGGTGGCTCCAGCGATTTAAGGTGAACTCTTGACTTCTGCAGATTCCATTTATGATAGGGACTTAGGAATATTTTATGGTTCGCTTCCGTCCTGGACTGAGATTCAGGACTTATTGCAGTATTCTCCTTCTCCGCAGGGTTTGTATAACAGACGTGCCTTCTCATTCTTTTTAAGTTAACATATTTCTTGAATTATGGACCCTTGTATGTTCGTAACACTTGTTCTTTATTACAGGGGCAGGCGAGGTGGCCAAAACTTTAGATGTTCGACACCGCCTCGAACAATTCAAGTTGATGAGAGCTTCTACTAAGCCGAAGCCGCCAACCGGCCGTTCCGGGGATGTAGTTAGATATCGCTCTCTTCTTGGAGTCATTGAGGAAGGTATCCAGCAAAGGAAGAGGAGGCGATCCTTGTTTGATTCACCACCTGGTCCTCAGCCTTCTACTCAGCCTTCCCGAGATACCGCGGAGGAGACCACGGAGTTTTCCCCCTCTCCGCCTCCTTCCGAGAATCCTACCCTTATCCGCATAAGACGTGCCGACGTGCCTCGCAATCCCTTTTCCGGCCACCCGGATTTGGACCCAAGCTCTCAGGATATATTATTTGATGAGGCCACGGGCGAGCATCTTCTCCCCCGCAATCCCATGGTTCGGATTCTTGATGAGGCTAAGTCCCTAGATTTGGATCTGCTCACTACTCGGATAGCTGCTATGGGGGACGAAGCCAAGGCCAACATTGACCGGGTCACGGAGGAGGTCAAGAAGTTGATGGAGCATCATGCTCGACTGGCTAGGGCTGGGGAGGAAATCGGGAGTGCTAACATCCGGCTGCGGCTTCAGGTTTCTGATCAGGACAATCAGCTTGCCGATCAGGCTATCCAGTTTTCTCAGCACGAGGCAGCCTCCAGGCAGTTGAAGGAGAATCTGGAAAAGGCCAGCAGGGCAGAATTGCGAAAAATGGAGGCTGCTTGCAAGGGGCAGATTGATATGGCCATTGCGACGGTGGATGAGGTTCGGAATGCGGATCTCGATCGGATTGAAGAGTTGTCTGGGAGGCTTGAAGCTGCAGAACTTGCTCAGGCCAAGATAAAGAAAGAGATGGAGGAAATGAGGAGGTCTCTCCAGGCTGACCGCTTGAGATATCGATCGGAGAGGGATGTTGCCGTCGCTAAGTTGTTGTCCTCCGAGGCCCGGGTGAGGGAGTTTGAGGAGAATGAGGGGATGATGGATGAGATGTTGCAGGATATGTACTTCCGTACCTGGAAGCAGGGTAATCTATCCTGGATGGATGACTATCCCCGGATCATGGCTAGGATATATCTCCGGGCTTTGGAGGAGGCCAAGGCCGATGCGGATAAGGAAGGTGGAGCGGCATTCAGGATGGACGTGGTAACCGCCCAGTTCTCAAAGGAGGAGAAGGTAGCGGTGAAGGAGGGGATGCGGCTGCTTGCTGCGGAGGAAGCCGGTGTGCAGTTGGGGGATGAGGACCAAGAAGCGGGCGTCGGTGAGTCTCTTTTCTCTTTCTCTTTTCTTTTTGGACTTCTGGTCACCATGCTGGGAGCTCCGACCCTACGGCTAAGTAAGCTTGGAGAGTTGGTAGGATGAGGGCGAAGCGTGAACGCAGCTGGTCACCTTTTGATTTCTTTTTATTATTGTTCATGTTAGTCCAAAACATTGATGTAACTATAATAATATTGTTTGTGATGAATGACGTTTTGTAATTTCATAATATAAGCTGATTCCTTTATATTGGAATGTTATTGCTATTTTGCTGTGCTGTGTAAGTGATGTAACTATGCATGTTACTAGTGACTTGACTGTGCCTGATGCCAAGTTTTTTGCTTAAAGCATAATTTTCTCATTTTGCAATGTAAATGTGATGTGTGAATATGAACTGCAGCTATGCATTAATGTATAAAAAGTAGAAGGTACCGCCCTTCATGTTTCGGCTGTGGACGACAACTTCGTGCGTCTTGTAAGATTAAGCACGGAATGATGTTGAGTGCTTCGTCATTCAATTGTAAGTTTCTGTTCCCATTAGCGAGTGTTCCCTATTTCATGTCCTGTACTTTCAAGCACCGTTACGGAGAATAGGAGAAAAGTTTAAATGGAATTGAAATATAGGAAAAGTAAAACTTCCAGTCACGGAAGGCCGTCGATGTGCTTAAGTTCGTGGCAAACGGGTTTTGTAGTCACTTTCTCTAGCTGTGGGTCTTGGAGACATTTGTCACCCATCTTACGCCTACCGCGGGGAGTTTTCTTTTTTACCACAGCCGCACTTAAGACACATCGGAGCCGATCGCGCACAGTAACTACCCGGGCCATTATGGCCCGTAATCGCGGGTATTATTCGATTTACTGTAGCCGGCTAGCGTGGGGGCCGATCGTCAACTGTGAACTGCCCCTGGCTGGCCACACCTTATGTTGGGGCTTATGATCGGTTCACAGTCGCCGGCGAGCCGAATCGCTGTAATAAGCTGCCATCGGCTATAGTCGGCCTTTTTTATGATGACTTATACTCGGCTTATTACAGTCAGCTTTAAGGGCCGAGGCAAACAATGAGTTAACTCGCGGTAGAGGGATACCGGAGCAAAGTGTCTCATTGGCGAGGGCATAGGAGCGTAGCGTACTTGTTAGATTTTGTCCAGGTGGAGTTGTGTTGTGAAGCTCTGGATTGAAATGTCATCTGCAAAGGATTTTGTTCAACAGCAAAGGATAAAGCTTAACAAGTAGCCAAGATATAAAGGAACAAGTTAACAAGAGCCAAGTTTTTTAAAGTGGTTCGGCACGAAAAATGCCTACGTCCACTGATTCTCTTTGTTAATTCACTTTATATGGGCAGTACAAGTTAAGAAAAGTATCGACGGAGGTGTCGGATGTTCCATGCCCTCTGGAACACCTCTCCGTCCACTGTTGACAAAATATAAGCTCCGTTGTGGAGATCTTTATGAATTACATATGGTCCGTCCCAGATGGGGTCTAGTGCCCCGGGGCGCGGAAAGACTCTCTTGAGGACAAGATCTCCTGCTTGTAAGCTGCGATGTTTGACTTTGGAGTTTTATAGTGTTGCCACTTTTTGTCTGTGAGCTGCTGCTTTGAGTGCTGCATCATTTCTTCTCTCCTCAATTAGATCCAAAGACATGTGGAGGAGTTCTTCGTTTTCTTCCGGGTTGTAGTGGATCCTACGGTGAGTGGACACTATAGTTTCAACTGGGAGCATAGCCTCCGATCCGTATGCCAAAGAGAAGGGAGTATGCCCTGTTGAAGTTCTATAAGATGTGCGATAGGCCCAAAGTGCCGTAGGAAGTTCGTCCACCCAAGCGCCTTTCGACTTTTCAAGTTTCTTCTTGATTAAGGTTTTGAGGATCTTGTTGACAGCTTCTATTTGGCCGTTTGCCTGGGGATAGCCACAGATGAGAAGCTTTTGTGAATCCCGTGCTCTTGGCACCAGTCGGTGAATTCCTCGCTGTCAAACTGAAGTCCATTGTCTGATACGATTTTGAGTGGTGTTCCGTACCTGCACAGAATATTTTTGATTAAGAAGTTGATAACTTTTGCCGAAGATATTTTATTTAGAGGTTCCGCCTCCACCCATTTGGTGAAGTAGTCGACTACCACTATAGCATATTTGGCTCCGCCTCGGCTCGTTGGCAGTTTGCCGATTAAGTCAATCCCCCATATTGCGAAGGGCCAAGGGCTGGTCATCTGAGTAATTTCATTGGTTGGTAGTCGAGGTATTTTGGCAAATTTCTGACATCTGTCACATTTTTTGACGAAGTCTAAGGCGTCTTTTTTCAAGGTGGGCCAGAAATATCCATATCGGAGTATCTTTTTTGCCAGAGTCTGCCCTCCGGTGTGGTCTCCACAACTTCCCTGATGGATGTTGGATAGAATTTCCCTGGCTTCTCTTCCAGCAACGCACCTCAATAAGGGGTTAGAGAAGCCGCGCCGATAGAGGATGCCTTCTTGCATTGTGTAGCGGGAAGCTTTCCTTAGAATTTTCTTAACTTCATTTCGCCCGTCTGGTAGGGTGCCGTTTTGTAAGTATTCTCGGATAGGGGTCATCCATGTTTTTTCTTCGGTTGCAGCTATCAGGTGTACTTGCTTGAAACTCGGGGTTAGCAGCCTTGAGACAGTTATCGCTCCAGAAGCGGTGTGATTTCCCATGCTAGCTTGCTTTGCCAGCTCGTCGGCCTCTCGATTTTCCTCTCGAGGAGTGTATCTGATCAAATAGTGATCCAGTTGGTTAAGTAGCAGCTTGGTCTTCTTTAGGTATGTTGTGAGTCGTTCTCCTCGAGTCTGGAACTCTCCTAGTATTTGATTCACAATAAGTTGAGAATCACTATGGAGACATAAAGAACTGACTCCAATTTCCAGTGCAAGTTCTAATCCGGCTATTACTGCTTCATATTCGGCATCATTGTGGTGGCAGTGAATTCCAATCTTAGGGCGTAGCGCAGCTTCTTTCCCCTAGGGGTGATTATCACAACACCTGCCCCCGAGCCTTGTTCGTTTGACGCTCCATCTACGAAGAGGTTCCACTTGATACCTTCTGCTATTTCAGATTGGTCCTTACCTTCGCTAGTAGTGAATTCGGCAATGAAATCAGCTATGGCTTGTCCCTTGATAGCGGTGCGAGGATGGTAAGTGATATAATATTGGCTTAGCTCGATGCACCACTTGAGCAGTCGTCCAGAGGTGTCGGGACGATGGAGCACTTGCCTCAATGGCTGGTCGGTTAGGACTCTGATGGGATGAGATTGGAAATAGTATCGCAGCTTGCTTGATGTGATTAGCAAACAGTACGCCAGTTTCTCGAGTTTGGGATACCGGGCTTCTGCTCCAGTGAACCTTTTGCTTATGAAGTACACTGGCCGTTGTGTGCGGTTTTCTTCTCTCACCAAAGCGGCGCTTAGGGCATGGGACGACACAGCAAGATATAGGTATAGTTCTTCGCCTTCATTCAGAGTCGAGAGTACTGGTGGCCGTTGGAGGTGCTCGATTAGGTTAAGGAAAGCTGCTAAACATTCGTCGGTCCACTTGAATTTTCCTTTGTCTTTCTTCAGGGCTTCGAAGAAAGGAATGCATTTGTCAGTTGCTTTAGAGATGAACCGGCTTAGGGCGGCCACCTTCCCGTGTAGGCTTTGCATTTCTTTCCGAGTGGATGGTATTTTGATGTCTTGCAAGGCTCGGACTTGTTCGGCGTTTGCTTCGATCCCTCTGGCATAGACGATGAATCCCAAGAACTTTCCTGATGACACTCCGAAGGAGCACTTTAGAGGGTTCAGCTTCATTCCATATTGGCGAAGTACTTGAAACATCTCGTCCAGGTGGTTTATGTGGTCGTTGGCTTTCCTCGATTTTACCAGCATGTCATCCACATAAACTTCCATAGTTCGTCCTATCAGTTCTGCAAACATCTTGTTGACGAGGCGCTGATAAGTGGCTCCGGCGTTCTTAAGTCCGAACGGCATTACCTTGTAGCAGTACAATCCTCGGTCAGCGATGAAGCTAGTGTGGTCTTGATCGGGGGCGTGCATAGGGATCTGGTTATATCCTGAGTATGCGTCCATAAAGGATAAGAGTTCGTGTCCGGCAGTGCTATCCACGAGTTGGTCGATTCGGGGGAGTGCGAAGCAGTCTTTCGGGCAAGCGTCATTTAAGTTGGAGAAATCGATGCATGTTCGCCACTTCCCATTAGCTTTCTTTACCAGTACCGGGTTGGCAATCCATTCCGGGTAGATGGTTTCACGTATGAAGTCATTGGCAAGTAAGTTCTTTACTTCTTCCTCGAGGGCTGCTGATCGTTCTGCCCCCATACTTCTCTTCTTTTGCTTTACCGGTACCTTGGTAGGATCGATGTTTAGTACGTGGCATGCTATGTCCGGGGAGATTCCGGTCATATCAGCGTGCGTCCATGCAAATACATCCATGTTGTGGCGAAGAAAATCATGAGTTGATTCTTTAATTCTCTTTTTAGCTAAGATCCGACTCTCAGCAGTTTACTTGGGTCGTGTTTGTCTACAGATACGAATTCCATAGCCTCTGCAGGCTCGGCGGTGGCCTCCTCCTCTCCGTCCCTGGGATCTAGTTCGTTGAAGGGATCACTTGTATATCGAAGAGGAGGGGCTTTCTTTAGTTTCTATGCTTCCAAGCTTTTCATGCAGAGAGTAGTCTCTGCATTCTTCCCTTTATCCTTCTTGCGGTTATTGCGAAGTTCGGTTACATAGCAGTCCCGAGCGGCGTCTTGATCTCCTTCTACTTCTCCCACTCCATTATCCGTTGGGAACTTCATCTTCAGGCACCATAGGGCAAGGACAATTTGGAAGTCGGACAAGGCTGGTCTTCCTAAAAAGGCATTGTAGGCCGAGTGGTTATCTATTAGCACGAATGTTTGTTTCCGAACGGCGAAGCGGGGATGACTTCCCAATTCAACAAAGAGATCCAATTGTCCGAGGGGCATCTTTGCTTCTCCAGTGAAACCGTGTAGTGGTTTGTTACAGGGGGATACATCCTTCATTGACAGCTTCATTTTGTCGAAAGCATGCTTGAATAGGATATTTACTGAACTTCCAGTGTCTATTAAGATTCGGAAAACTTTGCCTGGACCGAACCAGGCAGAGATGACCATAGGATCCATATGAGGGTATTGCCTTCCTTCTAGGTCGCGCCCGCTGAATGTGATATCATTACTTTCCTTCCGCTTAGGGTGGCGTTCTTCCATAACAGAATTGACGCAGTCTCCCTCGCTTCTGAGTGAGTTTCCATATCTTTCCATTTCTACCCAGCTCTTGTCAGCGATGTGTGGCCCTCCTGATATTGTATGGACCACTATCTTCTCTTGGCTGGAACCGCTGGTGTTGCGATTTCCTCCGCCTGTCTCTGGGTGGAGCTGCCCTGGGTTTTCCTTGGTAGGAGCTGGGGTCCTGTCCTGTCCCTTCACATAGCGTTCTAATTTCTTTCTCCTGATGGGTTATTCAATTAGGTCTCGGAGATGGCGGCATTCATTGGTATCGTGCCCATGAGACTCGTGGAAACGGCAGAATTTTCCGGACTGGATTGCGCGATCTGACTCTTTCTTATATGGGGGGCGCTTGTATGTGAGTTCGTCCTGGGTGGCCAGGAAGATGTTCTCGACTGTTTCATTCAAGGGAATGTAAGCGTCAAATCTCGGTCCTGGTCGGTACAAGCGCCTTTCTCCCTTCTTGCCCTCTGCATTGTCTCTGGAGTCGTTTCTCCGAATGTCTTTCGCTGCGGCAGGGGCGTTTCCATGGGCCGTCTTAGCCTGTGGTCCTGTCTGCTTTCATTGGCAGCCTCTTCGAGTCTCATGTACTTCCCAGCTTCATGAAAGAAATCGGGCAAGGTAGCTGGTTTTTCTTTAATTAGTCTTCTAGCAAACTTGGTATCTGGGTGCACACCACTACAGAGGGCCATTAGGGTGAGTTTCTCATCGGCATCTTGGACTGCGGCCGCTGCGGCGTTGAACCGAGTTAGATATTGTTGCAATGTCTCTCCGGATTTCTGTTTGACATTGGATAGAGAATAAGCATCCTTGGGTTGTTCCACATGAATGCGGAACTGGCTAATGAACTTTTCCTTCAACATTTCCCATGAACTGATGGATCCTTGGGGTAGATGGCAGAACCAGGAGGTAGCTAGATCTGCTAAAAATAGTGGAAAGCATTTGCATAATACTCCTTCCGTTGGCCCGCTCATGAGCATATGCTGTGTGTATCTCTGCAAGTGTACAACGGGGTCAGAAGTTCCCTTGTACGGTTCCATCGTCGGCATTTTCCACTCTCGAGGGGTAATGGCGGTTTCGATGTCGGGGGTGAAAGGGCTGGTTACCCTAGCGCCTATCCCTCGCTCCCTTTGCTTCCGTCGGACGCATTCCCTGAATAATCGTGCCATTCTTTCATCAGAATTTGGAGCGGACAGGAATGAGCTTGGTTCTTCCCTGCGGGATCGATCTCGTCCGGATGACCTGTAGGGATGGTATAGCCTATCACTTCTGACATTATCCAGTGGCTGTCTTTGGCTATTCGGATGCATGCTAGGACCAGCTACAGTTGCCCCCTGCCTTGATCTTCCCTTGCGGGGTTCTGTTTCGAGCATTTCCATGGTGTCAACTTCGGGCTGGGTTCTAGCTCGGCTCCGTTCAGCGGGGTTTCTATGATTAGGCGGCATGACTGGCTCAGCTACATCCGACCTTCGCCTGGTGCCTCCCCCATTAGGTTCGGTTCCAAGTGCTTCCTCGAGTCGGAGTTCGGGCTGAGTCCGGGCGCGGCCCCTATCATTGTTGTTCCTGTTGATAGCTTCTTCGAAGAGGGAAGACCTTTGCTGTCTATGAGATCCTCCAGATTGAGACTCACCCCATGATTCAGTGTTGCGGTTGGATTCTTCGGCATCCCTCAAGCGTGACATGAGTTGGTTCACCAAAGCTTCTTATTGGGATGCGAAGCGGTTAGTTACTTCAGTCACAACTCTGTCTAGATCTGCCCTAGTGATTGCTGCCGGTTGTTCCGCGGCAGGGGCTGTTGGATTTGCCTGATCTGCTGTCGTAGTGGGATGGTTCTCTTGATCTGGATCCACTGGATCTGGAGCGCTGCTGGTTGCAACGTTCTTTCCCTTATTGGTGTCTTTTCTCGGCTTGGAAGTCATGTTTCCTAGGCAATGAAGGGTGCTATTGGGAAAGAAGGTTGAATGAGGGAAGCTGAAGCTTCGAGTTCCAAATTCTCAGTGAAAGCACCAAAAATGTTTGCGCAAAAAATGGACAAACACCTCCAATCCGTATGATTTGGTTGATTATATGTTATTTTCAAGGTTATAGGTTACTTATGCAAATATGTAAAAAACAGGGGCTAAACTGTAAAAGACACGCAGATTTATAGTGGTTCGGCCAGAACGTGCCTACGTCCAATTTATATATTATTCTCTCTTTTCTTTCAGATTACAAGTACAAAGCTTTAAGTACAAGTATAAGAAAGTTGTTTGAAAGTTCCTTCCTTGCTTGAGCTCTCCAACTTGTCTGCCATTGTTGTACCCCTGCCCCTCTATTTATAGAGTGAGGCTGGGGGCAGGGGTCTTGGATGTATATAGCTGCTAGTGGGCCTGGGCTGAAGCAATCTGGTCTGGCATATCTGGTTCGGCGAATCTTGGTTCGGCCGTGGCTTGGTGGAGTTTGATTCGGTGGTGTGTAGAGGGTTGGTTCGGTCTTGGTTTGGTTCGGTAGTTGTGGTGAGGGTTGGTCCGGTGGTAGGTGAAGTAAGTTGGTTCGGTGGCATGTCGTTCGGTGGAGCATGGAAGTGGAGTTTGGTTCAGCAGGTAGGGGAGACGAGCTGGTTCGGCGAGGCTCCATTCGGCATGGAACTTGGACCGGTGATGGAGTGGTCCGGTGATGGGTGGTTCGGTGGTACGAGGAGGATGTGTTGGTTCGGCTGTACGTGGTCCGGTGGGTGATAGAGAGGGCTTGGTTCGGCAGGCATGGCCGAAGTGGTTGGTTCGGTGGTGCGAGGGAATATGGTTGGACCGGTAGTGCTTCCTTTCCTTGATTCGGTAGTGCCTTTCCTTGTTGGTTCGGTGGTGGTGTAAAAGTGCCCAACAAAATTTATTGTATAAAAAATAATATGTCAAATGATATGTTAATGAACATTTAAATGTTAAAAATGAATTTTCTAAAATGTTTATTTGTTTTGAATTAAAGTTATTTAATTACTGGAAATACAACAAAACCTAAAATTTACTCTTAATGGCATTCAGAAATGCTATGGTTTCTGAATTGAACTAAAACTGTGAAAAATGAGCTATTACAGCAGGTCTGAAATGCTGTAGTTGCTATAGTTGAACTTATAGGCTAATATTGAACTCAGGTCTCTTATAGCATTCTCTGGAAATGCCATAGTGGTCTGCAATCTTTGCTGAAATCAAATAAAACCTTTGTTTTGAAATCTGGACTACCGCAGCACTTCTGAAATGCTGTCTTTTCTGTTTTGAACTATAATTCAACTAAAAACTGAGTTTAAACAGCAGTTTTAAATGCTGTCTTTGCTGAATCAAAGTGTTTTCAAGTATAACTTGTAATAGCTTTTTCTATATGCTGTGAAATGCTGAAATTGTAATAATTATGGTTTTTGACTTAGCAAACGAACTCAGAATGGTTTGGAACTTTGAAAATTGAATACTGGACTTGAAAGTATAATAATTACACTTTTAAAATGATTTTAATTGAATTAAATCGTTGAAATATAAATCATTTAAAGAGTGGGTTGAATCAAAATGAATGAATGTTATCTTTGAATTTAAAGGATTTTAAAGATACGATATTTTGATATATTAAATGATTGAAATGTGGTTTCGAAAAGATACGATATTTTTGTATATTAAAATGATTTGAAACGAAGTTTTGAAAGATATGACATTTTGATATTAAAATGTTTTGATAATAAAAATGGTTAGAAATGACTTGATATTTACTTTGATAAATATTTGAATTGAAAGATATGGTATGATGATATATTTGAAATGGTTTGGAAATGATTTAATCTTTATTTTTGATAAAGATTTGGGTTGGAATGATATTTTATTTTGAAGTATAAAATATGTTTTAAAGTTATAACTACGGGTTATAATAACGATTGGTTGTTAAAGAGACCGGGATCGGATATTGTCTTATAGCCGGCAATACCGAAAACCACTTTAACAACTGTGTACGCGGTAGAGATTCCAGAATGAAGTAGGATGGTGCGACGTTCTCGAGGTATATATTACGTGGACCCAACTCCCGTGAGTTGGCATATATGACTAAAATAGGAGCTATACCGAGCTACACAAAGGGTCGCACCCTTTCATCGAGCATGCTCCATCGGAAACTATTCTATTACTGTTGTGATTCGATTCGGTGGCGCCATTTTTATTCGGGGGTATTGTTTGAGGTGGGCGGAAGCTGCTGGCTTGCCGTCACCACCGGTCCGGGAGTGCAAACGGTGCATCCACCCTGGCATTTCCTCGCGTGCCGTGTCATATCCTTATATCGAGCCCACTACGATTTTGGTTTTAAAGATCCGACCACGTTAAGTTTCACCATCCCCTTAACGCTATTTTCTATATGATTATACTTTATTGATTAGACACTACCGTATATTACTACATAGTAAATAGTTTAACGGATCCTTAGAGGATGGGCGGTCCCAAGCATTCTTTAAGTTACTGATGCATTTTGTTACTGTTCACTTGAGTTGATTTACAGTTTATAAGTATTTATGTCCTGACTCGAGGGTTTTGTGTTTTGCTTTACGCTCGGGTCAGACTGATTGAGTTAGCATTCAAGATTCACCTTCGGCGTTGGAGCTTTCCTTGAAGATCCAGCCATCTATTTTGTTTCAGTATCCAGTGGTTCAGTGATGTATCTGATTTGTACCTGATGTATCCTGTTACTCTTCTGTTGTATCTTATTTAACTCTGATGTATCTCATATTTTATATAGTAGCTTCATGAACTACTATCTCCTCTTTTACTTCCGCTGCATTATCATTACTCTGTGTCTGTGATCTGTGATTTTTATTTACTGTATATTCTGAGATTTGCCAAATTTTTATTTACAACGCGGTATTTTGAGCAATCCAATTCCGGCATGAGTGTCTACCTATACACTTATAATGGATGCGAATGGTTGAAAATACCTGGTTGTTACAGTCGCTATGCTTTGATACCAATTGACAATTGCTGTGCATTGATACCAAATGAAAGTGACTGCTATGGTATAGGATCGAAATGGCCAACAGTTATGAACAATGTAAAAGTAGCGGCAATGCGATATAAACTAAGTTATCTATTGATGGTGAATGAGTATAAAAATAACTAGTGCGGAAAATAATAATAGTAAAAGCAGTAAAGAAAATGATACCAGAGATTTTTATACTGGTTCGAACTTCCGTTCTACGTCCAGTCCCAGACTCTTTCTGGATTTAAACTAACAACCCTCACTTAACCCCGAGGAATAGGTTTACACCGCCTAAGCAACCCAACATGACTTCTACCGCCTAAGCAAACGAATAGGACTTCTACCGCCTAAGCAATCAAACTGGACTTCTTTACAAATAACAAAAGTATCTGATTGTAGTGTGCTCTTTGAATAGCACTAATAAGTCAATTAAGTACAATCTTTCTGCAATCTTCTCCTTTGTGATTTATTGTAACGTGCTTGAGAATTATGGAAGATAAATTGATCAATGATAAGAGAATGTAAGCAATTTGAAAACTAGAGAATAGATAAGAATTCAAGAATATAAAAATAGTTTTCGGTGAATTTTTTGTTGAATATTGTAATCTATTTAAAGAGTTTAAAAGGTTGCAACCATAGATGAAAAACTATATTGAAAAGAACAGGTGCAACCGTTGATTTTGAAAACGTTTCTTTTCGATGAAGAGAAGCATCTATTCATGAAAATAGCAGTTGGAAATATTCTGCCATTTGAATCAAAACAATTCAGACTTCTGAATTAGATTAACACGCAAACAAAAAGCTTTTAGGAAATTTTTGGCCTTATTCAGACGTCTGAATATGTTCATTCAAACGGCTGAATATAGTGAAACAATATTTTAGTTTCAGCATTCAGACATCTGAATGAATGTATTCAGCCGTCTGAATTCAACCTGTAACAAAAGTTACCATAGCTCAAATGGTTAATCCACTTTTCTTCTAAACAAGAGACTCGGGTTCGAGCCCCGCTCCATACAATTCTTGAAAACTTGATTTTTCCATTTAAAATATGAATGTATATGTGTGTATATCATTTGGAGAAGATTTTAATATTTGAAAACTCTAGACACGACACTCTATGACTAATAAAACTTTGTTTGTCACCTTCATCTTGTCTCTATCGTGTATATCTCTTCTTGTATCTCCATATACATACTTTCATCCTTTTTTGTATTGTGTATCTTCATATTGAATGTATTTGTTTATCTCTTTTTGATGCTCATGTATCTGCAAGTTAGCGTAGAGATTCTTTGGCATAATCATATAGTTATTGTCATTAAAATCCAGTAATTGAGGTTCTAACAGTTTTGAGTTGTTGTACTCTAATAGTGGTATGTATATTAATAATACAGTTCCTGTATAAAATCTGTCATTATATATTATATTTTGATCTATGCGTTTGTGAGATTCTGTGCTGTTATATTTCTTTTCTTTTACCTTTTTCTTCTTTACCCCTAATGAACTGGTATTTCTAACACTCGACTGCTCGACATTTTATACAGTGGACGTATTGACGTTAATTTTCGAGTGTCGAAAATCAACGTTCGTTACAGTTGGTATCAGTGCTGAAGGTTAAGCGAGAACCTTGACTCTAATGGAGATTCCTCATTAGAGATAAGGTCAGTAGTACTTTAGAATGAGTTTGAGTGTATTAATAGATACGAGCATGTAATTGTTAGTGA
The DNA here is from genome assembly GCA_030765085.1 of Allium cepa. Classification (NCBI taxonomy): domain Eukaryota; kingdom Viridiplantae; phylum Streptophyta; class Magnoliopsida; order Asparagales; family Amaryllidaceae; genus Allium; species Allium cepa. Next base: position 306,546,995 of record CM060944.1, on the reverse strand, counting down.
ATGTAAATTATTTTATATTGTGTTGACTTATCGGTTGAGTGTTTATAAATTCTGGTCGGTACAGTCTGGACAACTAAATCGACAGGGATTTCTAAACTCTCAAACTAGGCAAACGGACACGGTTTTGTTTTAAAAAGTGGGTAAATGAAATAATTTTTCCTAAAACCATATTTTGATATAAAAGAAACAATTTTTTGAATTTATTATATATATATATATATATATATATATATATATTTGGAGTGTTTGGATGATAATATTATAAGCAAATAAGATTATAAAATTTGAAAATGATTTAAATAATCAAATGAAAATTTGTATAAGTATAAATTATACAAATGGATTATAATTAAAATTGAATTTAAACCAAATCAAGAAATTTAAATCCCAGGAAGTTTGAATTTTTTTTCAAAGTGGCGTGGAATATAATAATAAGAGTATTATTTTTGAGAATATTTTTGAAATAAAATCGTTTTAAAATGGATTTTGGAAGAGAAATAGCACCGAACACACTTTGGTCGCTGGAAAATAATCCTGGTGATGACTGTGCAGCATCATCAGTATTCATTTTTGAGTTTCTAAGTGACGGATTGCTACCGTAATTGATTTGTGTAGATTTGTTGGGCAAACCAGTTTTGTTTTGGAAATTCCAAAGGGAATTTGTTTTGGATAAAAACCAGATTTGGTTTAAAACGTAAAAAGTGTGATTAGGGGATATTGAGATTTCAAAATGATTTGGAAAAAAATGCTTGGTGCTTGAATTTTGGAATCCTTATTTAAATAATTTAGAGATCATCGGAAAATAAGTTATAAACTTGTAAATTGAAAATGATTCTAAATAAGGAAAGAATGGAAATTAGATTTCGGAATTAAATTTTAACTTGAATAGAGTTAAAATAGATAAAATTTATCTTAAGAAAGGTTAAATGGAATAAATAAATGAAGCGATGGTGATAATAAAAGGAACTAGTGAATTAATTAAAATGGATTGTATAAATTGAATTTAACTTGTGAAAGTTAAATAAATTGAATGGGTAAAAGAAAATTTATAGGGATTTGAATTTAACTCGAGCTAAGTTAAATAAAATTGGAATGGAGAAAAGAATATCAAATAGCTTTTAATATTTAATATGGATTCGAGCTAACAATAGAATTCGACTTAAGAGAAAAACGAATTAAATGTTTATTGTAATGAAGTAAATGGTGGGATTAAATTGAATAGAGCAAAAATGAATTGGTTTGGAGTGAAATTTAATTTAAGTAAGAATAATTCGTATATGGTATTGAAATGTTGGTTAAAAGGAATTGAAATTTAAATAAAAGGGTAAATTGGATTTGAATCACATGGAATTAAATTAAATATGAAAATGTGAATTATTAAGTGACTAAATAACTATAAGTTGTAAAAATTTAAATGGAATAAAATTTAAGGGAAAATTTGGATTGTAAATGGATTGTAAATAGAAATTTTTGAATAGCTTATACAAGTTGAAGTTAATGGAATAAAGGTATATTTATGCTGTAAGGTGATGTATAACCATGTGTAAATAATGAAATGTGAATATACTCGAATATAAGGCTTAGGGGGATGTGAGGAAATAAGTCATGTAACTTATAAAAATTGGAAAGTGGAATAGAAAACCAAAAATGAAAATGGTTTGATATTTTAGTGAAGAAAATAAAATTCAAACCTGGATTGTAAAGTAAAATTGAACCCAAGTGGATTAAATAGATGGATTTTTGAATAAAAATCAGATATTGAAATTGTAAAATGGAAGTGAATTAATTAAATAAATTAATTAGAATGGATTGTGGGCCAAAAACTGAAGTTGAGTATGGAACTTGAGTAATAAATAAAATTTGACTTATATATATATAAGCTGATTAAATTTTTGTTGAATGTGATAAAATGAAAATTGATCGAAATAAATGGCTTGAGTTATAAATAAATTTAATGTGAGTATGAATAAATTGGATATGGCCTGAATATTATTTAAATGAATTCAAAAAGGAATTTGAGTATAAAACAATAAATTTAAAGTATGGATTTGAAATAATTTAAAGTAAATGAATTAACTTAAGTAAATATTTTGAATAAAAGCTTAACATAAATAAATTTGTAAAATAGCCATTACATAAAATAGCATGAAATGTTTCCGAGCTAAATAAAATGGATCTGAAAATAATGAAGGTGGATATGAATGGAATGTAAATAAATTGATTGGGAATAAATTTAAAAGGGAACATAATTAAATATAAATTGAGTTGGAATCAATTTAAAATAGTTATAAACTACAATGGATATTTTAGTAAGCGAACATCATCGAATTTGCATGGAAAAATTGGTGCTTTGACGTAAATGAAAATAAATTAAATTTTGTGAATGAATGGAAAGTGAATAAAATTGATTTTTAAATCAATTTGAAGTGGATATGAGTCTTTTGGTATAAAAATCAAGTGATGCAATAAATTTGAGTTGTAAATCGTTTAGATTGAATAAAATGTTATATAAATCGATTGAAAATAAATAATCAAATGATGGAAGCCTTGAAATGGTTATAAAAACATGATATAACCGATTTTTTATGAATCTATGTGTTTATCCATTTAAATAAGTGAAATTTTGTTGAATTTGATGTTTTTGGAACTTACGTGTTTAAGTTGAGTAAGTATGGGTACCCGAAGGCCATTTGGTTAGACTTGATCACACTAATCTCATATAAAATAAGCCGCCTGCTTAAAAATGCTAAAATAAAGTTTGTTTTCGGATTAAATACAGCAACTATGTAAACATTAATATATATTTTTGTTTTTCGACCGTGTGGGTCAATGTATATATATTTATCTCTCTTATCATATTGCAAAAGGTCCTCCGTACAAAGGAGACTCTGCCAAATTTTTTTGGAAATTCAGGGTGTTAGAAAATTTTCGATAATTTTTGGAAATTTTTTGTTAACGGCAATTTGATTTCGAATTGAAATCGAAATGAAAGATTCTGGGATAAAAATTGGAGCTAATGGCTTTGGTTGGAACTAAAATATTTGAAAAGTGAAGTATCGGGTTTTCACTAAGCAGCTTTTAATAATTTAATGGGTTTGGAGCGTTTTTCCTGCCTTTGCAATTTCGAGGACGAAATCTTTTAACGGTTAACGAATGCAACGACCCGAATTTTTCGTTGTTCGGTTTTGAATATTTAAATGGTTTTAAATATTGAGTTTGAATTATAGATTGATTTTGAATATGAAAATTGGGTTCATTCATAAAATAAATTCAGAATTTAAATATAGCAAGTTACTGGATAATTTAATTATTGAAGCTTATTGGTCAAATTATTGTATCTAGAGTTTTAAGCTTGATAAAAATAATTTAAAGGCTTATAAAATTTATATTAATAATACTAAAGACAATGCAACCTTTTAAAATTGAATTTTAAAGGGGTTTGTTCAGTTAAAAAATATGTCATTTAAATTGACATTTAAAAATAGCTTTCCGAGGCACAGTATCGAAATTTGACGAAACCTGTCCCATTGAATCGGTAATAGTGTATTATTATCGGATTTCAAATTTCGCAACATTTGGAGTTATCGTTTGATAGTACGATATATAAATGCGCTGAAATTTATATAGAAAATTCTACAAAATTGGGTCCAAAAAGCTATCTTCTCCACACGATCGAATTAGGACTTGAAACCTTTTCCATTGCGTTCGGAATATGGGTATAACATTATAAACTCTAGCGGCATGTCTCGATAGGGGTTCAGGATTTTTAAGACAGGCAAACAAGGTATTTTGGTTTATATTATCATATAATAACATAATCATATTGTAATCAAAGTCTTCTTACCTTCTCAAATATGCCACCATCGCATACAAGGCACCTTTCACGTTTAAATCAAGTCCTTTCCCTTTCTATTCAGTGAATTCGAAATCATCTTTATACGATAAAAAAGTGTGAGGCGCTACGAAATTCAAAATGGCATATCCCCTCGGTTCGAAATCAAATCGAACCATCCCCATTCCCCTCATTCCAAATCAAATTCACTCAATAAAAAATTATCGCGCGTTTGAAATCGCGAGCGTCTAGTAATCATGGAGCTGCGGCATTGCCAATGCGCACGTGCTAGGGGATTGGGACAAAGCAAACGACATGGGGTTTTCTTCGATTGAATGTAGTGATTTTGCGCGAAGGTTGGTGGCCGATTCATCGTGATGTCGCACTCAGGGGCTAGTGGCCGATGCTTAGTCACGTTCGAAAGAAGAAGTCAAGTGGTGACAACTCGGGTTGTGGCTTTTGATGACATTCGTGATGAGGTTTGGGCGTGTGGTTGGCTAGAAGTAAGGGTCGAGACAGTGGAGGCGACGCGGTAGGGAGTAGCATCGTTCGACGACGATGGTGACAGTTGGCGAGGGTATAAATAAATTTATTTGAATTAAACATTAATTAAGTTATATGATTATTTAATTAAATCATTATCTTATAAAATGTGTAAATCCTTCGTTCGAGGTCCAAAAATCAAGAAACACGTCGAGTTTGGATCGGATTGCAAATAAAAAAATCAAAGGTGAGGTTTTCTCACTCGTTTGGATTACCATATTTAAATTTAAATGTTTAAATTTAAATTTGTTGGATGCTTGATTGATTGATAAATTTATAATTATCTGTTGGATGACTATATATAATAGTATATATATTAGTATTGGAGTAATATTCCCACACATTATAGCGGGTGAGACCCTATGTGCCCTATATAATAGCGGATGACTCTGTATACCACGATATCCCCCTCGAAGTGGGATTGGTATTTTTATTGTTGTCTAAAACCTATGGATGTAGGGAAATATGTTAGAGGGATCCAACTGAATTCCTCAAATATATTAGTATTTTTCATATATATAAAATGGTAGATTATTATGTGGTGTAAATTTTAAAATATTATAATGGCATGTAAATTAATTTTGGGTACATCAAAACCATAAATATTATTTCTAATTTTAAAGAATTAGAAAGAGATTTTAATGTAAAAATATGTATATTGGAAATTGAATTATTTAAAAGAGATTGGGTTGAATACGAAATGATGAATTGTTGATCGTACTAAATAATGCGGAAAATATTTTAAATAGGGAATTTAAAATAAATTATATAAAGAAATTTTCAAAAGATTGGATTTGTAAAATGTCAATTCGAAAAATATAAGAAGAAGTTAAAATCGATATTAAAAATTGACTAGCAAAAATAAATGGAATCTATAAGAAATTAAATTTATAAAATGGAATTTATAAATGAGATTATTTTAGTGAGACTCAAAGGAGTTATAAAAATTTATAAACGAAGTTTATAAATAAAGGAAAGTGACATCAGATGATAAATTTGGAATATAAATCTAGGGGAAGAATTTATATCTGAATATGAAATAGAGTGAGAAAAGATAGTGGATACTTTTTTTTGTAGTGAAGATGGTTAAGGAGACCGGAATGAGAGGGGTGTGACGGGATTGAGAGGGGTCATAAATTGAAAATTTGGTTATCCAGATTTGAAAATATATTTTATCAATAGGTTAAGTTTTAGTTTTTCAAAGGGAAATTTATTTATTAAACTATGAAATTTAAAATCAGTTTATTTTAATACTTCAGAAGTAAAATTTTCAAATGCTTGATATTTATTTAATAAATCTCATATTTTTAAACCTGTTCTGGAAAGTGATGTATAAAGTGTATTTCAATATTTTAAATAATTATTCCAATATGTCTTAAAAGAGTATTATTATTATTTTCTTTAAGTATTTATTTTTATTCGCACACACATCTATTTTTAATGCATTTAATAAACTTTTCGAAAATCTAGAAATGGGGTTATTCAATATATGGAATTTATAAGGAAATCCTTAAAATAGAATTTGGAAAAAAAGTAAGGGAATTTCCAAAGTAGCTAAGTAAAAGTGAACTTTGAAAAAAATGAGATAGAATTCATTAAGATGTACGAAGGGTAAATTGAAATTATAAGCGAGCATAATTGGCTTTGGAAATATTAAAGGGAATAAATAAAGAAATTCTGGAATTTATATAATTCGTTATAAACTAGTCAAGGAATTTACAAATAAAATTGTAAATGATTTTGAGAATTCAGAAGAAGAAAATAGATGGAATACTTTCGAAGTGTGAATATAAAACGAAATATGGAAATATTCCGTTGAAGATATAAGGATTTGAAAACTATTTTCAAGTGTTGAAGAACTGGAAGTAATATCATATAAAGGTATTTTGAAATAAATTTTGGAAAATTTATAACAAGGCCTGATGATTTCTTTTAGATGTCTATTGATAGTTAAATAACCGACTATCAATTTTTGCCCAATTTCGTTAATCATTTCGAAGAGACCGGGATCAGATTTAATTATCCGAAAACCACTTCGATCCGGTTTGAACGTAATGAATGAATACGATGAAGATGATGAAGACGGTGATTCGGTTTGTTCGGACCCAGGACAACTTGTATGGACGGATGCTATCAGAACATCATCATTGGAGGAAGATGAGCATTGTAAGAAAATTGTACTTGAAAGGTAACGCTTAGCCTCGAACCTCATCAATTGGGAATGACTAAAACAACGGAGATGTAGCAAGGCTAAATGGGTCGCACTCAAGTAGGATATGTTATCACTTTTCTAGATGTCCTCAGAACCTTATTTATCTCAGATATGGGTATATATGAAAGTAAAAGCGCTCGATATAAGGGTAGGAACATCTGAGGTGATAACATATTTGGTCTATCCAGGTTAGGGGTAGGCCGGTCTTGTGTAGCAGGGGATCCTAGCGTGGTCCTCGGTACATTGTTCTAGAGGTGTATTGTGGCAGGCGGTACCCCACTGACCCAGTCATTCGATGGAATCTATTCCCCAATAAGCACCGTACGGTTTTGATTATGCCCAACTATGCTGAAACGTGAGATGCAAGCATTTCAGTCATTTTCTATTTACTTTCTATAGACACTATTATAATATCAAACGGAGTTGATGAAAATGTTTTGGTTATCATAAGGTAAAAACTCACCATGTTTAGGTGTTGCATGGTCTTACGAGATACCTTTGATTTTCAAAGGATTTTTAAAAGTTAATAATTCATTTTGAGTGTGTTTTCTCATGCTGGTTTTCTAGACTGACTCGGGTGTTATTTTATTATAATGCTCGGGTCAGACCGAGTATTACAGATTCAGGTTAAAATGCTATGGAACTCAGGAGATGAGCTGGAGGAGTTCACACATATTTTTGTACTTGGTTATATTTCCTCTGTGTGAGGACAAGTTATTATAATTGTCCATTTGATGTATTGAACCGTTGTACTCTGATAGTAGTATGTATATTAACAATATAGTTCTTGTATTTAAAATCTGTTATTATATGTTATATTTTTCTTCCATTGCATTTGTGAGATTATGTGCTGTTCTGTTTCTTTTCTTTTACCCTTTTCTTCTTCACCCCTAATGAACTGGTATTTCCAGCACTCGACTTCTCGACATTTTATACAGTGAACGTATTGATATCGATTTGTAAGGGTTGAAAATCCCCGTCCGTTAAATCTCACGACTTGAAAATTCTGTGGATCTTCAATATGAAAGCCTCGCTTTGATTAGAGCCAAATCATGGCATGGTGTCCATTGAGTGACTATAGTTAGGTCGAGTGGACATATTGGAAGTGAAGCACTATTCAAGAGAGGATTCGTCTCCTCAGTTATATGCGATTAGTATCACAGTCACCTCAAAGTCAAAGTCTTTGGCCAGAGCATTTCGATTAAAATTAATTGTGAGTGTGGATGAGGTTGGAATTTTGACCATTACCAAATTCCGTTAGTCTAAAGTGATATAGTTTTGACGAAGAGAATTGGTGTAAACAAATGTCATAACCGGGTAATGCTTATTAAACTAAAATTGGATTTTACCGAAAAGGAGTAAGCATTAAATTTGGCCATGATGTCACACCACCTGCTAAGTGACGTGTGAACGTTAACATTAGAATAGTTATATGTTGATAGCTGATCAAATTTACACCCAAGAGTTACACAACCGAAATGATGAATTCCCTTAAGACTGAACGGTTTAATTAGTTTATAATTATTATAAATTAATTAAATTGATTAATATTTACGAAATATTAATTATAAAATTTGAATATGATTTGACAAATAAATAATGTTATATATATTTATAATAGTTATATATATATATATATATATATATATATCGATCGCTATACAATATCAACAAGCGATTAAATTAGATTTAATTGCATAGTATTTTGATTTGGGCTTAGATGGGTTTAAGCCTATCATTGGGGCTGTAAAATTTGGGTTTTGAGGTGGTCTAGCGGTGGCTAAAAAATAGGGAATTGGGTTGGAGATAATGGGTTGGGATAAAGTGAGAATGGGTAAAAAGTTTTCCTCGTTTCTCTCTAATACAACCCTATATATATGTATATACATACATATGTATGTATGTATGTATATATGTATGTATCTTAAAAATAATTACTAATCTTTTTGGCTGCCATTACCTTCTACATTTCTAGTTAAAACATAGCTCTCAATCCACTCCAAAATTCTCAAATATATTTCAAATTAAAATAATACTATTCAATAGTTAGAGATCGGTGATTCCAAACTTGCAATCTGACGAATCAAGAACAGTAAAAGGAAGGAAAGTCATTACTTCAACGTGGATTCAAAGGTATCATTAAATTGGTAATTTTAATTCATATTACAATAATTAAATTATATTCTATGATCCTATAATTAGCAATTTCATAGCTTTTTAAACATAGTGCTATTATATGCTCAGTTAGATGAGATTTTGTAAGTAGATGTGGTTACCACAAATCAGTTTGGTTATGTGCATAATTTTATTATTATACTATTTGATTTATGTATAGACAAATGTTGTTTACTGTACAAAATCAATTTTTGTCATTAATAATTATTTTATATATATTTATTAATAAATTCATATATATATTAATGTATATCTCTCTCATAATAGCATATATAAGATATATTTATATATGATTTAAAAAAGGGATAGTTTGACTCACATCCCTGCTAAGTTTCAAAATAGAAAAAAACATCCTCCCTAAGTTAAATTTATATTTCCAGTCCCTCTTTTCAAATCTGCATGTGCATGAAGACCCAAATACCCTTTACGTTTTTAATATTTCAAACCTGTATAACTTTCTGTAGAAACATCGGATCAACATACCGTTTTCACCAAAAAATCAAAAAAAATTATGTTCTTTAAAATAAGATCCATTGTTGATACCTAAAAACTATATTTGCAGTAAGGCTACAATTATTCTATATATTTGTAGAGAATTCTGCAATTTTTGAACATAATCGATTTTTCTTCAAATGTCTGTAAACTTTTATGCAATTATATGGAATAATTGCAGTCTTTTATGCAATTATTTCATATCAGTGCACATTTTTATGCAATTATTCCAAGTAATCACAGAATTTTCTACAATCATACCGTATAATTGCAGACGTTTCTGCTATTATTGCAGACAATGCTGCAATAATTGCAAACATTTCTGCAATTAGTGCAGAGTTTTCTGCAATTATTGCATATAATTGCTGGATGTCTGCAACTATACCATATAATTGCATACATTTCAGCAATTTTGTGTAAAATTGCAGGCATTTCTACAATTATTGCATATCATTGATGAATATCTGCAACCATACCATATAATTGCAGACTTTTCTGCAATTATTGCGTATAATTGCAGAATTGTTTGCATTTATTGCATATAATTGCAGAATTGTCTGCAGTCATACTATATTTTGTTTTTGCATATGCACAATGCCACCCATTAGAAAGATAATAAAATTTGTGATTATTGGTGAAAACAGTTTGTTAATTCATCATTCTACAAAAAGTTATTGCGTTTTAAAGATTGATAATTAAATGAGGTGCAAAATTTAATTATGCATGTGAAAATAAGATGCACATATGAAGAATGCAATGAAATAAAGTGGTATCTCAGGAAAGAAATTTGGAGTATTCGAAAATAAGGATGTAATTTATATCTTTTTCATAAAGAGTACGTTTTGTGTATTAAGTTTGATTTTAGAGATGTGTCCCTTATTTTCATTTTAAAATTTTTAATACATTTATTTATACATAATATGAATTTACAAATTCGAAAAATTATTATCATACATATATTCATACTTTTAAATTAACATTTACTGAATATTTGATTTGTTTATTATATATAAATTATTATTACATTTAAAATTCAATTTTATATTTTAAAAAAATATTATATTATATCAGAAACATATAGAAAATTTTTATGAATTTTTCAATAAAGTTTCTTATTTTTAACAATTCATATTATTTCGAATTTTTTCACGATTTATTAAAAATAATAATTTAATTGAAAAATTATTCATAAATTTCCATAACTTTTCATTCATGATCCTAGAATTTCTAAAATTTTAAAATTTGAATTTAATGATATATATTAAACAATTACTGTCGAAATTAATGTATACATTTTTAAAAATAATATTTCAACTTTGAAAAATCTGTTGATTTTTCCTAAGCTCTATTTTATCATCCTAGATTTTTGAAAATTTTAAAATTTGAATTTTCATCAATATGTTATTTTATGTTAATTATTTATGGATGAAAACATTATTTTATTCATAATATTTACAAATTAAAATACTAAAGTTATTATGTTTGCAAAACTAAGTTAATTTAGAATTATAAACAACTTTTAATAATTGTTCTCTCTCTTTCTATATATATATATATATATTTATCTATATATAAATTTTTATGTTCATATGTTATATATAATATATTTATATATACATATGTGTGTGCTTGAGCGCATATATATATTTTGTAACACACATACATGCACATATTTGGACAACATACATGATATACAAAATGAGCTAATATGTCCGATGTGATGTAAATCCCAACATCTACATATGGGCATATTATACCTTTCACGGATTATTATGTTACATATGCATTCACACATATATGTATATGATACATTTATGTATATACTAAATCAAATAAAATTAATTTCACATCTTAATATACTTGAATTTAAATAAAATAAATGATTTTATTTAAATGAAATTTAGAAATTTTCTAATTCAGTTAGACTTCATAGGCCCAATAAAAGATCTAATAGGGTAAATTTTTTGAAATTCTCCCATAACTTCAGCTGCGGGCTAGTCCTGTTCAAACAGAACCATCAAACGATGGAGTCTTCGAAATTTTGCAAGAATGTGCCTGCTCACGGGCACAGGCTTGGAGATGGGGGCAAAATATTATTCAATTTTTTTGTAAGTAAGAAGATACATTAATCAGGGTATCTCAGCCCGGTCCGGTCCAGCCCGACTAGGTCTAAATCAGCTCGCAAGCTAGCCATGGCCGAAAGCAGGTCGACAAGTATTCTCGTGTGTGACGACAGTTCGAATTCAGCCTAGGCCAAAATCGGGTCCACTACTCAATTGCACGTCAAGCCTTCTACTGGCGAAGCCTATCAACACAACAACCTCAGCGACTAGCTCACATGTCAATGCAAGATGCAAGCCCGACTCAACCCATTTTCCATTGGCCGGCCACTCTCTCTCCGTCCCACTCGTAACACGATAACCGGCCAGCCTGCTTGCTCAAACATTTCTCTCTCTCTCTCTCAGCTATCTTCCAGTTAGTATAGTTTGAGAATGTCTCAAGGGTGGTTCATCATCGATCCACTACCTGCACTCCATCCCGTCTCACCCGACTCAGCATTATGCCATTTGCTCTTATCGGTTCCCCATTCTCCTTATGACCTCGACAGACTAGCTCAGGCCGTTCTATCACCTAGACATGCGGGAGCAAAATGGTAAGAGGTACTACCGGATGTACTTATTTCTGACAGGAAGCGTGCCATATTACCTACAAGCGCATTTAATACGAAGCATGGTAGAGCATTCTCCTGGTACGGTCATGTTAGCTTTCATCTCAACCACACATTCCTTTGTTTCTACAGCCGTCTCTCATCAAGTCCATTCAAATAGATCAGTGGTCAGACGCGCTATACACCTATTTTTTGGCACGATTTTAGCCATTCAAGCATCAGTTCAACTATTGTAACAGTTGAAACTGGACCAGGCCGCATGTAACGACCCACTTTTCTGTACAATTTAAACTGACCATAACTGTGAAGCCCCACCTCTATACCCACGCTAGCCAAGGACACTACAGGGTAATGCCGTCAACTAACACGGAGAATAAGGCTGGTTGGGAGCGACCATCTATAGCCTTGCTCTAACTATCTATTGAATACATCGACAATAAACATACCAAGCAGGTCGACATACCCAATGAATACTTAAAACAAAACCATAGGTGGTTGAAGGATCTATCAGAACAGAATATAACAACTCAAATGTAATATACATCACAGAACAGTAGATCATTATATACACATATACAGATACATAACAGAGTTTACAAAATAATACATGTCAAGCGGTATAGTAGACCACAATATACAGACGAGTCAAAAGAATACATATATCAGAGTTACAACAAAATAGGACTACACAAAAGCTTTAACAAAAAGGAAAAAGTTGAATAGTCCATGTAACGACCCGTTAAATTTATGATATTTAATAAATTGAATTAATATAATTTCAAATTCGTTGAGGAATAAATGTAGAGATTGGGTATAGTAGTTGAAATTTAGTGTAAAAAATATAAATTTATGACGATAAATGTGGATAATGCAAATTGTCACAATTTGATTTAAAGTTAATTTTAGGAAACAAACAAATGTTGAATCTGTGAATGTAGTACAAATATTAACTTGAATGGTGTTCATTAATACAAAGATGTAATTAGTGTAGATAGTAATAATTTATGCCTGTAGTGAAAAAGAAATCTAATAGAGACATAAACTCTAATTTTATAAAGGAGTATAGATCTGAACAAATTTATGAAGATTGATAAGGACAGTGTTTGTAATCAAGTTTGGTTATTAATATTTGAAAGATAGAGATGTGTAAATACGTTAATGAATTTATAATGGGAAGGAATGGTAGAATGAAATGAATATATATAATAATAAGCAATTGATTCAATTAAGGGAGTTAAATTTTAATAAATGGTCATTTAATAAATTCAACGTTCTGTGAGAAATCATAATAATTGTGTAAAATCAGCACAAGTTGGAAATGCATAAACCTTAATAAACTTTCTAACTTAACAAATTAGTGCAAATGTGGGAACTAGTTATAAGCGTGTAATTATGGGTATGATAACAATTTGTGTAAAATACCTATATACTGGAAACACGTTTGTAAAGGATAATTAATTGAATTTGGTGAATTAGGAATGAATTCAAAGGTTACATTAAATTAAATATGGGTAAAAAGAGGTTAGACTAAGAAAGTGATATTAATTGATTTTTAAGGCTTAATTTATACGTTAATAGACAAGACTCCGCATTCAAACCTTTATACAAAGCTAAGCGTAAATAGAAGCACCAATGTAAAATAATGTAAATAGATGGGTATCAACATTTATTTATGTGGTTAATGGGATTTAATTACTATAGTATGAAAATCGCAATTTAAGGAAATTGAAATAGTAAATTTGTACGTTAGTTGATTAGCTGGAATGTGAGGATATTTAATGAAACAGTGAAATCAAATGGAAATAAGGTTTCAATCATACATTGGGAGTTATATTCACCATAAAGGGTTAATTGAAAACCAAAGGAGTTAATAAAGGAATCAAGCTTTATTTATTTGGATATAAGACATGGTAATTTGGATCATTGCAATAGATATTAATTTAAGGTTACCTTAAATAAATTAAGGTAATAAATGGAGAATAGTGTAAATATCTTTATAATACGATGGTTTGTGAGTAAAGGGAATGGAAATAAATTGAAATATAGCTAATTTAATTATTTTGGTTGTTAATGGGTATAGTTAAATAAGGAGAAGTTATAGGAAATAAAACGCGCACTAATGAGATGTAATATAATTCCAAAGTTATTTATACCCACAAATAGGTTAATTACTGTATAGAAAGAGTCTAAATCAATAAAGGAATTTATTAAGATTACATTTATAATTTTATAACCTTTATGCTGATTTAAGTTCAATTAATGTATTTGATTAAATAGTGCAGTAGCTAAATTTGTGAAATCTAAATCTATGGAACAAAGGGTGTAAGATCTTTACTGATGGAAATTAACGTCACAGGTAGTGTAAATTCCTATTTTAATAAGACTATGGGTTATAGTAAAGATTTTAAATCAAGATTTAGCTACGTGAATAAAAAGAATGAAGGTAATTGAGTTATTGCAATTAAGAAAATTTAAACGTTTATTAATACGTTAAGTAAAACTTAAGTTGGGATTTAAAATATTTGTGTATATAAATTTCATGCATTTGGCTATAATGGATTTAATAATAAAAATGAAACGGTGAAATCAAATGGATATAAAGATTTCAATTATACCTTGAAATTCATATTCACCATAAAAGGTTAATTGGAACCAAAGTAGTTAATATAGGAATCAAGCCTTATTTATCAATTTGGATTTATTGCAATAGTTAATTCCATAAAATAAAGTTAAAGCTAATTCAAATTTAGTTGGACCATTGTTGATATAACTTTAGAAAGCAAGATTTTATTTATAATTTGAATATTAAATCCAACAAAGGGTATTTACTACAAATAAAATAGAATTAAATGTAAAATATTACGTTATTGAATTTAAAATGGAATTTGTAAACAATTGAGTGAATTTAATAAATTTATCAAACTTATAATGTTGAATTCATTAAGATTGGAATTAATAATAGTTAAGAAAAATGAGGGGATAATAATTTGAAATCATAGCAATAGATATTAATGTAAGGTTACCTTAAATAAGTTAAGGCAAATCAATGGAAGATACCTTTATAATACGATGATTGTGTGTAAAGGAAATGGGAATAAAAGTTTGTTAATAATTTGGAATTTAATGTATGGTAAAAAGTTTATTTGCAATAAAATGAGTTGGAATGGAAATCAAATCTATTTATCTAATTGGATTCAAGTTGAGAGTATAAGAGTATAAGACTTAATAATTGAGTTTTGAGAATAAAGATTTTATGTCCAAATAATAAGAAAGTGCAGATATTAACACTGCAAATTGATATATTTATAGATTTTAATTCACATCCAAGCTTGCTAAATCATTTGGAATTGATTGGATTATATAAGTAATGAAATTTGACCAATATTAGGGGTTGATAATAAGGTGTGAATGGAAATTTGATTTGTTATATTAAATGAATGGGATTCAAATTTATTGGAAAAGGTAAATGGATATTTGGTAATAAATATAAACGGACTTCAATAGTGAATTTAGTTAATTTGAATACATAATAAATAATGATTTAATGGAAACATATACTCTGTATATATCTATAAGATTTGAGCGGAAATAATATATACTTACAAATGTGGAATTTAGAGTCTTACAACAATTATTAGGAGTAATATAATTAGTACATTCAATCAATTTGAAAACATTGCAATAGATGTAAATTAAGGGTTGTGTTAAATAAAGTAATAAATGGGAAATAACGTAAATGTCTGCATAGTATGGTGATTTGTAATTATTACGTTAATTTAAATTATCGTTCAGCGCGTTTGTTTATCAGATCCATCTACTCTAATTCTAACCTATCTATATAAACCCAAATATTAAACCCTAGCCTCCATTCTATGCTCATTTGCTGTACGTTCATTTCTTCAATTCTTTCTCTTCCTCAATGGATGCAAATTTCAGATCTAATTTCAAACCAAATCAAAAGCTAAAAATTTAAAGTCTTCGGAAAAATTCACAAAAAAATTATGTGTTATAGATTTCATCGATACGAATCTGCATCTGCTGTTCGCTTTCCAAGATGGTGACCGGATTTACCAGAAATCACGGTCAAACCTTGAATTTCGAAACCCTAAAGGTTGAATTGGGGCCTTTTGATTTCTTCATCTTTTTGCGAAATTGGAACATGGGTTTGGTGAGATTAGTCACTAGGGGTGCACAGGAAACGCTGACATGGCAAGTGGTAATAGGTAGGTTTATTTTGTTTGAATTTAATTTAATTTTGATTTTTCGAATACGTTAATACATTTAACTTCCACATACGAACTCCGTTTCACACGAAATTTCTTTTGATCGTAATTAAATTTCAGATCTGTTGGCGCTAGTTTGGACAGATTTGGAGACCGTCGAATTTTGGGTTTAAATCGGATTTAAATTCGATTTAAATTCAAAAGGTGAGTGTTTTAACCCACTCACAATTACTAGAAGCTTTTATGTTTGTTAAATAAATTTTAGAAATGAATAGAAATTTATTTATGAGTATTCGGCATGTTTATTTCATTCATATCTGTTGAATTGCATTTTATTAAATTTAACTGTTAATTTAATTGATTTATTGCGTATTAATTGACTGTTGGAAATTTTTGTTGCATATGAATTGCTAGTTAACAGTTGTATAAATTATTACTGAATAAACTGTTAGATTAATAGTTGATAAAATTAATTTGAATAAACTGCCAGTTATCACCTGTTATATATGATCATATATATAATTGTTATTGATTGATATTGATCGATGTTGTGATTGGATGATGGATGTGTTGTTGAATGAATGTTTTATTTGGATATCATTAAACTGCAAGTTAGTATGCATTTACATTTCATTCGGGATTGCGGTTTGAAATGATATACAACCGCAGTTTTATTTTTTTAAATTGCGGATTGAAATGATAAATATCTGTATCACTTGACCATAGGATAGAAAACTATATACAGGCACCGCGGTCTATATATAACTATTTTTAATGTGATTTCTATGGTTTGGATGGAATACGGTTTATAAAAATCTTAAATTTTATACTGAATAAATGTTTTCTTCCATATTTATATACATATGAAGTTGAAAATTTTGAAATAAAAAGGTGTATAAATCTCTTTATTAAAATGGAAGAAAATTTAGAAAATGGAGTTTGATAATTTATATCCTATGTTTAAATGTTAAGTTGGAAATTTTAAGATATGATATTTATAATTGGATTTTCCCAAAATAAATTAAAATGAATATTCTAGTATAACTTGAATTGGAAAATATATATAATTTATTACTAGAAATTGAAGTCTTATAAATTATGGATTCTATGTGAATATTCAAGGCTAATTAATAGAACATTTGATTTGAAAGAATAAAATCCAACTTTAGTTGAAATATTTATACTCAAAATGGATATACGTATATATATGAATTTATTGAAATGGTTTTGGAACTTGAAGCGATATTAAATTTTGGTTTTAACTTTAAATAAAGAAATGTATTGTAAAGCCACGAGAAATATTTCTTTTCAAAGTAACATTTAAGTTAAACCACTTATTTTATATACTGTTGAATATCCAAACCATTTAGTTTTGAAAGTAATGGTTTTAAAAACTATGGA
This sequence comes from Allium cepa, assembly GCA_030765085.1. Lineage (NCBI taxonomy): Eukaryota > Viridiplantae > Streptophyta > Magnoliopsida > Asparagales > Amaryllidaceae > Allium > Allium cepa. The sequence goes on along the minus strand of CM060944.1, from coordinate 306,529,449 downwards.
TTTCGAAGTATTATGTTGAAAGTTAATATTCAAATATTTGGTTACAAGGAATTATAAATTTTAAAAGTGGCATAATTTTTGGAAAAGATTTATATTTGGGAAATGATATCATTGATTTGGGTTTTATAAAATAATATCAAAATGAATCTTTTTGGGTTTTAAAGAAGAAATGATATCGTAATATTATGGTTTTGAAATGGATTATATTCTGGTTTTAAAGTATAAACTATTTTTAAATGACTGCGGTGTTATAATAACGATGGGTTGGCAAAGAGACCGGGATCGGATATGGACATACTCTCTGTCGATACCGAAAACCACTTTGACTAACTGTGTACGCGGTGGAGATTCCAGAATGAAGTAGGTTGGGGCGACGTTTCCTGTAAGGTAAATACGTGGACCCGACTCCCGTGAGTTGGCATAAGGTGGCTAAAACAGGAGCGATTGACGGGTTAATGAGGTCATTCCTCTGATCGGACACTCCTCTTCGATATTATACTTCGACTTTGGATTGATTCAGTGGCCACTTCTATTTTTGATTTTGGGGGAGTTTGTTCGAGGTGGGCGGTAGCTGCGGCTACGCGTTACCATCGACCCGGAAGCGTAATTGGTATATCTACCCTGGCATTGCCTAGTTGTGCCGTGTCACCTACCCTATCGCGCCTTATATGATTTTGGTTTTGTACCATACCTATGGAGTGCCCTCTGACGACGCCCAGTACGGGGGAGATTACGGTACTGTATAGACTATGGGAATATATTCTGTGTTAAGGTGGAAAATGTAAAGCCTTAACGCTATTTAAAAGTAAGTTTATTTTACAATTAGACACTATTATAATAGCGCAATATACTACATAGTAAATAGTTTAATGGATCCTTAGGAGATGTAAATCCCGAGCATCTCTTAAGTTACAGTACTCATATTTATTTCTGTAAAATTTAACTTACATAAGATCTTTTAGTTCTGACTCGAGTGTTTTTGTCTTTTCAAATTCGCTCGGGTCAGTCCGAGCGTTTCAGGATTTGAAGATTTAGCTTTGGAGGACGAAGACGAAGATTTGTATTATTATTATTTATACTAGTGCACTACACCATTTAATTCCGCTGCATTGTTGTATTGGTATGTGTAACTCTGATATTTATTGCACAAGAAAAATAAATTATTTTGTAAAACAGTTTCATGAACTGTATATTTTCTTATTATATTTTATCCTTCCGCTGTGAGATTCTATTTGTTTATTTCTTCTATGTTTTTTTTTCTTATTTACCCCATAACAAATCCGCCCTTCCGTATGGTTTGAATCGGCATGTGTGTCGGTTTAAAGTGTGCGAGAAGGCCGGATGTTACAGTTGGTATCAGAGCTTTGGTTTAACGATAAACCTTGGCTTTGTGGGATTTGACCCTTTGTTAATAGGGTAGAAATATCCTATGGGAGTCGCTGAGTGTATATATATGAGAGAGCGTATTTGTTAGTATTAATAAAAAGATTTTTATATTGTGTTAATCTGTTCCGCTTTGTATTTATAAATTCTGGTTGATGCATGGGACGCTATGTCATCAATAAGGATTTCTAAACACTTAATAGGACAGACCGACATAATATTTGTTTTAATATAGGTGAATGAAAGAATTTTGCCTATTATATTTTCTATATATAAAAATATTTTTATAAAGATATATATATATATTTGGTTGCTATAGATTGGGTGTTAGGAAATAAAATATTTGTAAGAACTGAAGCTAAGTTGAAATTATGATAAATCAAATTGGAGATTTTAGAACTTAAGTCCAGGATTTTGAAAATCTACTTTCAAAGGATTTATGAAATATAATGATTCGGTTTATAAGTATTTTCTTATATAAATATTTCGTATAAATTGGAAGAATTGTTTTAAAGAAGATTTTGGAAAAGAATTAAATTCTGTACTTTCCTCTCTGTCGCTGGAAAATAAATTCGGTGATGACGGCCGCATCATCGACTTTCATTTTCGAGTTTCGAAGGGGAAAGGCCACTGTAGTAAATTCTACTGCAGATTTATTTTGAAGGTTTCTAAAAATTTTCTTTTATTGTTCTAAATATAATTAGAGATATTGAGTTGTAAGAACTTATTTATCTATTATTTTGAAATAAATTGAGATTTAACCCGGAATTTAATTCTAAAAATCTCCCATTAATAAATTATTAGTGAAATAAAAGATAAGTAATAAATGAATTGAAACCTCTAATTTAATAGGAGAATAATTGCAAAGTTATAAAGAGGAATTTGCATACATATGAGACAAAGAGTAATATGGAAAACATCAAATTTAATTAAAAGAATGGAGATTAAACTTGTATAAGTTCAATTGCAATTTCCTTAACATAAATAACTTACCCAAATATAAAAGTTGAAGTGTTAAATGAGAAACTGGAATTGAATATTTTACAAGTAGGAATTTAGGAAAAATGAAGTATTCAATAAATTACTGTTATAATAAGAATTTAATGGTATAAACTTAGGTTATAATTGAAATTTTACTGAAAAAGGGTTAAGAATTATTAATAGATGATATGAACCTAAGTATATAATGAAATTCAAAATAAGAATTGATTGTATGATTATTGACTTAGGTATGTTTTAATCTTCCCTATTCTAATATAATGGAAAGTAGGAAAAAGTAAATGACTGCAATTCATAGTTAATGGATAAATAAAAACTTCCACTTATAAGAATGAATGTTAGCAGATTAAGAATTTAAGGGAAATCTTACAAGTGAAGAGTAAGGAAATGAAGATATTCAAAATATTTGTTGTTATTAATGAGAATTTATTTTATAAACTTAGGTAATAAAAGGAAACTTAAGTAATAAAAGGAAATACAAATATAATGAATTTTGGGATAATTGGAAAATAAAACTTGTAAGAAACAAAGAAATTCCTCCATAAAGGAAGGGAAGAAAATCAAACCACTGAATTATGAAATAAATGTATAATAAGCTATTTTGGAGTTGATTTGAATTTTTTGGTTGATGTATGTTTGTTGGGTAGGGAATTGTGGAGTTGTTGGATGAACAAATAATCTATCTTTGTTCCATCTAAGACTATTGAGTAACGGATGCACTTGATAGTTATTCTTCATTCCGTACAATTTCAGAATTTGAACCCGAACAACAAATTGATTGTTTGATTGAATGATTGTCTGTTGGTGGCATGTGCTGGTTGGTAAAATTTATGGTTGTTGCATTTGATTGGATATGATTGATTATAAAACAAGTATATTTCATTAAAGGAAATTAATCCAGTAAAATATAAGTTAATATTTGAAATAAGATGTACTGTTTATTCTTCCTTCTCCATTCTTTTTCCTTTTCGGGGACGAAAAGTTTTGAGTGGGGGAGATTGTAACGACCCGTTAAATTTATGATATTTAATAAATTGAATTAATATAATTTCAAATTCGTTGAGGAATAAATGTAGAGATTGGGTATAGTAGTTGAAATTTAGTGTAAAAAATATAAATTTATGACGATAAATGTGGATAATGCAAATTGTCACAATTTGATTTAAAGTTAATTTTAGGAAACAAACAAATGTTGAATCTGTGAATGTAGTACAAATATTAACTTGAATGGTGTTCATTAATACAAAGATGTAATTAGTGTAGATAGTAATAATTTATGCCTGTAGTGAAAAAGAAATCTAATAGAGACATAAACTCTAATTTTATAAAGGAGTATAGATCTGAACAAATTTATGAAGATTGATAAGGACAGTGTTTGTAATCAAGTTTGGTTATTAATATTTGAAAGATAGAGATGTGTAAATACGTTAATGAATTTATAATGGGAAGGAATGGTAGAATGAAATGAATATATATAATAATAAGCAATTGATTCAATTAAGGGAGTTAAATTTTAATAAATGGTCATTTAATAAATTCAACGTTCTGTGAGAAATCATAATAATTGTGTAAAATCAGCACAAGTTGGAAATGCATAAACCTTAATAAACTTTCTAACTTAACAAATTAGTGCAAATGTGGGAACTAGTTATAAGCGTGTAATTATGGGTATGATAACAATTTGTGTAAAATACCTATATACTGGAAACACGTTTGTAAAGGATAATTAATTGAATTTGGTGAATTAGGAATGAATTCAAAGGTTACATTAAATTAAATATGGGTAAAAAGAGGTTAGACTAAGAAAGTGATATTAATTGATTTTTAAGGCTTAATTTATACGTTAATAGACAAGACTCCGCATTCAAACCTTTATACAAAGCTAAGCGTAAATAGAAGCACCAATGTAAAATAATGTAAATAGATGGGTATCAACATTTATTTATGTGGTTAATGGGATTTAATTACTATAGTATGAAAATCGCAATTTAAGGAAATTGAAATAGTAAATTTGTACGTTAGTTGATTAGCTGGAATGTGAGGATATTTAATGAAACAGTGAAATCAAATGGAAATAAGGTTTCAATCATACATTGGGAGTTATATTCACCATAAAGGGTTAATTGAAAACCAAAGGAGTTAATAAAGGAATCAAGCTTTATTTATTTGGATATAAGACATGGTAATTTGGATCATTGCAATAGATATTAATTTAAGGTTACCTTAAATAAATTAAGGTAATAAATGGAGAATAGTGTAAATATCTTTATAATACGATGGTTTGTGAGTAAAGGGAATGGAAATAAATTGAAATATAGCTAATTTAATTATTTTGGTTGTTAATGGGTATAGTTAAATAAGGAGAAGTTATAGGAAATAAAACGCGCACTAATGAGATGTAATATAATTCCAAAGTTATTTATACCCACAAATAGGTTAATTACTGTATAGAAAGAGTCTAAATCAATAAAGGAATTTATTAAGATTACATTTATAATTTTATAACCTTTATGCTGATTTAAGTTCAATTAATGTATTTGATTAAATAGTGCAGTAGCTAAATTTGTGAAATCTAAATCTATGGAACAAAGGGTGTAAGATCTTTACTGATGGAAATTAACGTTACAGGTAGTGTAAATTCCTATTTTAATAAGACTATGGGTTATAGTAAAGATTTTAAATCAAGATTTAGCTACGTGAATAAAAAGAATGAAGGTAATTGAGTTATTGCAATTAAGAAAATTTAAACGTTTATTAATACGTTAAGTAAAACTTAAGTTGGGATTTAAAATATTTGTGTATATAAATTTCATGCATTTGGCTATAATGGATTTAATAATAAAAATGAAACGGTGAAATCAAATGGATATAAAGATTTCAATTATACCTTGAAATTCATATTCACCATAAAAGGTTAATTGGAACCAAAGTAGTTAATATAGGAATCAAGCCTTATTTATCAATTTGGATTTATTGCAATAGTTAATTCCATAAAATAAAGTTAAAGCTAATTCAAATTTAGTTGGACCATTGTTGATATAACTTTAGAAAGCAAGATTTTATTTATAATTTGAATATTAAATCCAACAAAGGGTATTTACTACAAATAAAATAGAATTAAATGTAAAATATTACGTTATTGAATTTAAAATGGAATTTGTAAACAATTGAGTGAATTTAATAAATTTATCAAACTTATAATGTTGAATTCATTAAGATTGGAATTAATAATAGTCAAGAAAAATGAGGGGATAATAATTTGAAATCATAGCAATAGATATTAATGTAAGGTTACCTTAAATAAGTTAAGGCAAATCAATGGAAGATACCTTTATAATACGATGATTGTGTGTAAAGGAAATGGGAATAAAAGTTTATTAATAATTTGGAATTTAATGTATGGTAAAAAGTTTATTTGCAATAAAATGAGTTGGAATGGAAATCAAATCTATTTATCTAATTGGATTCAAGTTGAGAGTATAAGAGTATAAGACTTAATAATTGAGTTTTGAGAATAAAGATTTTATGTCCAAATAATAAGAAAGTGCAGATATTAACACTGCAAATTGATATATTTATAGATTTTAATTCACATCCAAGCTTGCTAAATCATTTGGAATTGATTGGATTATATAAGTAATGAAATTTGACCAATATTAGGGGTTGATAATAAGGTGTGAATGGAAATTTGATTTGTTATATTAAATGAATGGGATTCAAATTTATTGGAAAAGGTAAATGGATATTTGGTAATAAATATAAACGGACTTCAATAGTGAATTTAGTTAATTTGAATACATAATAAATAATGATTTAATGGAAACATATACTCTGTATATATCTATAAGATTTGAGCGGAAATAATATATACTTACAAATGTGGAATTTAGAGTCTTACAACAATTATTAGGAGTAATATAATTAGTACATTCAATCAATTTGAAAACATTGCAATAGATGTAAATTAAGGGTTGTGTTAAATAAAGTAATAAATGGGAAATAACGTAAATGTCTGCATAGTATGGTGATTTGTAATTATTACGTTAATTTAAATTATCGTTCAGCGCGTTTGTTTATCAGATCCATCTACTCTAATTCTAACCTATCTATATAAACCCAAATATTAAACCCTAGCCTCCATTCTATGCTCATTTGCTGTACGTTCATTTCTTCAATTCTTTCTCTTCCTCAATGGATGCAAATTTCAGATCTAATTTCAAACCAAATCAAAAGCTAAAAATTTAAAGTCTTTGGAAAAATTCACAAAAAAATTATGTGTTATAGATTTCATCGATACGAATCTGCATCTGCTGTTCGCTTTCCAAGATGGTGACCGGATTTACCAGAAATCACGGTCAAACCTTGAATTTCGAAACCCTAAAGGTTGAATTGGGGCTTTTTGATTTCTTCATCTTTTTGCGAAATTGGAACATGGGTTTGGTGAGATTAGTCACTAGGGGTGCACAGGAAACGCTGACATGGCAAGTGGTAATAGGTAGGTTTATTTTGTTTGAATTTAATTTAATTTTGATTTTTCGAATACGTTAATACGTTTAACTTCCACATACGAACTCCGTTTCACACGAAATTTCTTTTGATCGTAATTAAATTTCAGATCTGTTGGCGCTAGTTTGGACAGATTTGGAGACCGTCGAATTTTGGGTTTAAATCGGATTTAAATTCGATTTAAATTCAAAAGGTGAGTGTTTTAACCCACTCACAATTACTAGAAGCTTTTATGTTTGTTAAATAAATTTTAGAAATGAATAGAAATTTATTTATGAGTATTTGGCATGTTTATTTCATTCATATCTGTTGAATTGCATTTTATTAAATTTAACTGTTAATTTAATTGATTTATTGCGTATTAATTGACTGTTGGAAATTTTTGTTGCATATGAATTGCTAGTTAACAGTTGTATAAATTATTACTGAATAAACTGTTAGATTAATAGTTGATAAATTTAATTTGAATAAACTGCCAGTTATCACCTGTTATATATGATCATATATATAATTGTTATTGATTGATATTGATCGATGTTGTGATTGGATGATGGATGTGTTGTTGAATGAATGTTTTATTTGGATATCATTAAACTGCAAGTTAGTATGCATTTACATTTCATTCGGGATTGCGGTTTGAAATGATATACAACCGCAGTTTTATTTTTTTAAATTGCGGATTGAAATGATAAATATCTGTATCACTTGACCATAGGATAGAAAACTATATACAGGCACCGCGGTCTATATATAACTATTTTTAATGTGATTTCTATGGTTTGGATGGAATACGGTTTATAAAAATCTTAAATTTTATACTGAATAAATGTTTTCTTCCATATTTATATACATATGAAGTTGAAAAATTTGAAATAAAAAGGTGTATAAATCTCTTTATTAAAATGGAAGAAAATTTAGAAAATGGAGTTTGATAATTTATATCCTATGTTTAAATGTTAAGTTGGAAATTTTAAGATATGATATTTATAATTGGATTTTCCCAAAATAAATTAAAATGAATATTCTAGTATAACTTGAATTGGAAAATATATATAATTTATTACTAGAAATTGAAGTCTTATAAATTATGGATTCTATGTGAATATTCAAGGCTAATTAATAGAACATTTGATTTGAAAGAATAAAATCCAACTTTAGTTGAAATATTTATACTCAAAATGGATATACGTATATATATGAATTTATTGAAATGGTTTTGGAACTTGAAGCGATATTAAATTTTGGTTTTAACTTTAAATAAAGAAATGTATTGTAAAGCCACGAGAAATATTTCTTTTCAAAGTAACATTTAAGTTAAACCACTTATTTTATATACTGTTGAATATCCAAACCATTTAGTTTTGAAAGTAATGGTTTTAAAAACTATGGATTTCGAAGTATTATGTTGCAAGTTAATATTCAAATATTTGGTTACAAGGAATTATAAATTTTAAAAGTGGCATAATTTTTGGAAAAGATTTATATTTGGGAAATGATATCATTGATTTGGGTTTTATAAAATAATATCAAAATGAATCTTTTTGGGTTTTAAAGAAGAAATGATATCGTAATATTATGGTTTTGAAATGGATTATATTCTGGTTTTAAAGTATAAACTATTTTTAAATGACTACGGTGTTATACTAACGATGGGTTGGCAAAGAGACCGGGATCGGATATGGACATACTCTCTGTCGATACCGAAAACCACTTTGACTAACTGTGTACGCGGTGGAGATTCCAGAATGAAGTAGGTTGGGGCGACGTTTCCTGTAAGGTAAATACGTGGACCCGACTCCCGTGAGTTGGCATAAGGTGGCTAAAACATGAGCGATTGACGGGTTAATGAGGTCATTCCTATGATCGGACACTCCTCTTCGATATTATACTTCGACTTTGGATTGATTCAGTGGCCACTTCTATTTTTGATTTTGGGGGAGTTTGTTCGAGGTGGGCGGTAGCTGCGGCTACGCGTTACCATCGACCCGGAAGCATAATTGGTATATCTACCCTGGCATTGCCTAGTTGTGCCGTGTCACCTACCCTATCGCGCCTTATACGATTTTGGTTTTGTACCATACCTATGGAGTGCCCTCTGATGACGCCCAGTACGGGGGAGATTACGGTACTGTATAGACTATGGGAATATATTCTGTGTTAAGGTGGAAAATGTAAAGCCTTAACGCTATTTAAAAGTAAGTTTATTTTACAATTAGACACTATTATAATAGCGCAATATACTACATAGTAAATAGTTTAACGGATCCTTAGGAGATGTAAATCCCGAGCATCTCTTAAGTTACAGTACTCATATTTATTTCTGTAAAATTTAACTTACATAAGATCTTTTAGTTCTGACTCGAGTGTTTTTGTCTTTTCAAATTCGCTCGGGTCAGTCCGAGCGTTTCAGGATTTGAAGATTTAGCTTTGGAGGACGAAGACGAAGATTTGTATTATTATTATTTATACTAGTGCACTACACCATTTAATTCCGCTGCATTGTTGTATTGGTATGTGTAACTCTGATATTTATTGCACAAGAAAAATAAATTATTTTGTAAAACAGTTTCATGAACTGTATATTTTCTTATTATATTTTATCCTTCCGCTGTGAGATTCTATTTGTTTATTTCTTCTCTGTTTTTTTTTTCTTATTTACCCCATAACAAATCCGCCCTTCCGTATGGTTTGAATCGGCATGTGTGTCGGTTTAAAGTGTGCGAGAAGGCCGGATGTTACAGTCCATGCGGAAGCAAAATAGGCTAAGTCCAAAAGCACCTAACCTGAAACATCTCGGTCTGACCCGAGTATAAAATACACGGGTCAGTCTAGCTAAACAAATCAGTTAGATAAACTGAACAACAATAAACCTGCAAGGTTACAAGGCATAACAAATATCTCTAAAGGAGATAACACAATCAACTAACAAAAGATGAATTATATGATAACAAGCCTCATATCATCGGCAACATATAGAAACAAAGGATAAGAATATCCCAAAGCAAGCCAAAAGGCAATAACAAATACCAATAAGGTATACAAGTTCCACAAGGTAAACGCTACTCATCATGCGGCTCAAAAAGACCAACACCGAAGGGCGATACCTAGGGAATATACATATGAATGAAACATAAGAAATTGCTCGAGCTCAGTACTGTACAAACAAGGATCCATGAGCCCGAAGACTCCAAACCCAATATCACCCATGCGGCTCATAACGACCAACATCGGAAGCGATACTAAAGGGCAACCCAATATCACCCATGCGGCTCATAACGACCAACATCGAAAGCGATACTAAAGGGCAACAAACCCGAAGGCACAAACCCGAAGGCAACATACCCGAAGGCAACATACCCGAAGGCAACAAACCGTAGTGGTGAAGGTCGGAGACCCAGTACTGGACACAACTAACTGGCGGAATGTGTCATAACTCTCAAAAAGGAATCCGAAAAGTGGTAACGCGAGTCCCATAACCACTCGTTCGCACTAAACGGTTTACTATCCGTTAGTTAATTTCACACTCAAAGCAGTACAAAGTTCACCTCATATCATCGGTAAACCAAACCCGAAGGTTAAAACGATCAATTGAATAGGTCGGGAATTAATCGGAAGGATAAACGCACAGATTCATGGTCCGTGTTTTGCCCAACCATTTAATCACCCTTCCACTTCGCTCGAAGTGCGAAATTGTGCGTGTGTTTTAAATAGAATTTGTAAATCGGAAAAAGAAACTTTTAATATGATTTAGAGAGATTATTTATGAAAACCCGTGAATGAAGTCAAAAATAAGTTATCAAAGCCAAAGATGCAATGACAACCACCAAAAACCAACTTGAATCGATAAAATTTGGAAAACCAATCAAAATGAGCATAAATAGGAAAAACAGCAAAATAGGAGCAGGTCGGTAGACCGGACTACAGGGCACGGTCGGCGCTGGCCAGATGCAGAAAATAAAAAAAAGCTCGGAGTAGCAGGTCGGTCGACCGGCTACAGGGCTCGGCCGGCCGAGCTGCAAATTTCTGTAGTTCCTGCTTTTTTTCATCGAAGTGCAAACACTTCCAAAACGCGACCGGTCGAGCAATGGGCCTGAGGAGCCTTAGCCAATAGATACCCCAGCTCCATTAGCTCTCCGATTCGCCACCAAAACATGCTCAAACATCAAAGTTAGGATCTTTAAAGAATTGAACCCAAACACTAAAAATTTGGATATTAACCAATTCAATCCAAACCAAAAGCAAGTGCATAAGAACAGGTGCTAGGAATTCATACCCAACATCAATGAAATCAAGAGAGGTAGAAGATGTGAGATAAAAATCTCACCTTTAACCAAAAACAAAGAAGAAGAAGCTCAATTTGCAAGGAGAAGACCAACAAATCTCCACTTCTACTCAACTAGCTTCAATCTAAGAATAAAATAAGTATTTTCCTAAGTTTAGGTTTAGGAATTTATGAGATTGAAGAGAGAAGGAGATAGAGAAGATGAAGAGGAAGCTTACCAATGTCTTCTCTTTGATATTGGAGAAAGAATCAAGTTTGCAAAGAAGAAACTAGGGCTTGCAATTTCTATTTCCCTTTCTCTTCCACCATTTTCAGTTTTGCATAAGTTAAAGAAATGAAATGAGGGTGAATGAAAGGAGAGGGCTGAGTTAGGTTAATAAACTAACAAATGGCTGAACCCAAACCCAAAACCCAACTAGAAAAAGAGTCAAAATTCAACTTACTCCAAACATATCAAAGCTTATACTCAAAAAGATCGCAAACGACGTTTTGAACTCAATGGAAGTGGTTTCGAGTCCCAATTCGACCGTTTGTAGAAAGTAACATTTCGGACCAAAAATCCGACTAACGACGCTATATTTAAATAAAATATTTAAATATAAAATCGTTAAATATGCGGGTTGTTACAGATCTCCCCTCCTTGCAAAATTGCGTCCCCGCAATTCCTAGAGACGATATTTGTAACAACTACATACATACAACATTCAAAAGAAAAGGAAATAAGCTTGAGACGAAAAGATAAACTCACCGTTGCCAGGCAAAGATAGAAAACCCGGATAAAATTGCTCGATATACTCTCTGGTTTTCCAAGTACAGTCATTGGGACTAGCGGACCATTGAACTTTAACGAGCGGCACGTCCTTGTTCCGAAGGTGTCGCACCTCCATGTCAAATACGCGAATAGGTTGCTGTACAATAGATAAGTCTGGTGAGACCTCAAGCTCTTGCAAATCAGGAGAAGTTATAACAAAATCCGAATCCCGAAGACACTTCCGAAGTCGAGAGACGTGAAACACGTCATGAATGCCAAATAAATGAGCTGGAAGTGAAACTCTATAAGCCACAGGGCCAATACGTTCAGTAATAGAAAATGGTCCTATAAAGCGAGGAGCCAATTTCCCAGTCATACTGAAACGCATAACCCCTTTCAAAGGAGAAACACGAATAAAAACAAGGTCACCAATCGAGAACTCAAGAGGCTTCCTACGGCTATCCGCGTAGGATTTCTGGCGGCTCTGTGCCTCTTTCATTCTCAATCGAATAAGATCAATCTTCTCGGAAGAATTACGAACAAAATCTGGACCAAGAATAAGCTTCTCCCCAGATTCCAACCAACATGAAGGAGATCGACACGGCCTTCCGTATAAAGCTTCGAAAGGAGCCATACCGATACTAGACTGAAAACTATTATTGTAGGAGAACTCTACAAGAGGTAGGTGATCTTCCCAACTACCACCGAAATCAAAAATACAAATACAGAGAAGATCTTCCAAGATACGATTCACCCGTTCAGTCTGTCCGTCAGACTGCGGATGATAAGCTGTGCTAAAATTAAGCTTTGTTCCCAAAGCTTGCTGAAGACTCTTCCAAAAATGACTCGTGAATAAACAATCACGATCACTCACAATAGAACTAGGAACACCGTGAAGTCTCACGATTTCCTTGACATATAACTTAGCCAAATGAGAAGCAGTCCTATTAGACTTAATAGGTACAAAATGAGCAGACTTGGTGAGGCGATCAACAATAACCCAAATACTAGAATTGCCCGATCTCGAACGAGGTAGGCCGTTAATGAAATCCATAGAAATCTGATCCCATTTCCACAATGGAATCTCTAGAGGCTGAAGAAGACCCGAAGGACGCTGATGCTCGGCCTTAAAACGCTGACATGTTATGCAATTACTCACATAACTCGCCACATCACGCTTCATGCCTTCCCAATAATAAAGACGATGCATATCCGCATACATCTTACTACTACCAGGATGAATGGTATACTTAGAACGATGACAGTCATCAAGAATGTCATGCCTAAGCACAAAATCAGAAGGTACAAAAAGACGGTTCTTCTGGCGAAGACACCCATGAGAATCAATGCTGAAATACCGCAACGCCTCATCACAGGATCCAGACTCACAAAGATGAATAAGATGCAACAAATCAGGATCACGCCGTTGAGCATCGACAATACGATCCAATAAAATAGGTCGAGCTCCCAAACTAAATAATAGAATAGGAGAATCAGAAGATGAACCTCGATCACGAATTTCACAAAAAGATAGAGTCCCAAGAATATCCCATTCGACAAGCATCATAGAAATAACAGTCGAATGTTTGCGACTAATCGCATTAGCAACACGATTACCCTTTCCAGGGTATACTGGATATCAAAGTCATAGGAAGCAAGAAAATTGAGCCAACGCTGTTGTCTAATATTGAGTTCCTTCTGAGTGAACAAATACTTCAAGGATTTATTATCGGTATAGAGAATGAAGCGCTCGCCCAATGAATAGTGTCGCCAAATCTTCAAAGCGAAGACAATGGCGGCTAACTCAAGATCATGAGTGGCATAGCGAACTTCATTCGGACGCAGTTGCCTAGAAGCATAAGCAACTACCCGATCCTTCTGCATAAGAACAACACCGAGACCACTACCACAAGCATCGGTGTAGACAATAAGATCATGATTCCCCTCGGGAACCACAAGAATAGGAGCATTAGTGAGAAGTTCCTTTAAGGTCTGAAAGGAAGCTTCACACTTGTCGGACCAAATAAAACGATTGCCTTTCCGAGTAAGGTAGGTGAGAGGAAGCACCACACGGGAAAAATCCTTAATGAACCGACGGTAATAACCCGCCAATCCAAGGAAACTACAAATCTCATGCACATTCTCAGGCCTCTTCCAATTCTGGATGGCTTCGATCTTTGAGGGATCGACAGAAATGCCATCGGAAGATACAGCATGGCCTAAGAACTTAACCTTATTCTCCCAAAAATGGCACTTGGAGAATTTGGCTCTAAGCTGATGATGACAGAGAGTACTCAAGACAATTCTCAAGTGATTAGCATGCTCAGCATCAGACTTAGAATAAACAAGGATATCATCAATGAAAACAAGGACGAACTTATCGAGATATTCCTGGAATACCCGATTCATGAGATCGACGAAGAAAGCAGGAGCATTCGTCAAACCGAACAGCATAACGAGCCACTCAAAAGAACCATACCGAGTGCGGAAAGCGGTAAGAGGTATGCTATCCTCCGCGACTCGTAACTGATGAAAACCTGTGGCAAGGTCAAGCTGAGAAAAGACCTTAGCACCACTCAATAGATCGAACATATCATCGATCCTAGGCAATGGATACCTATTCCTGATGGTCAACTCGTTAAGCTTGCGATAGTCAATGCAAAGTCTAAGAGTTCCATCAGACTTCTTCACGAAGACGACCGCGGATTCCCACAGAGAAAAACTGAACTGAATCAACTGCGTGGACTCAAGCTCTAAAAGCTGCTTCTTGAGTTCCTCATTTTCCTTTGTAGACATCCTCGTGGGAGGACGACTAACTGGCTGCGCGCCTGGAATGAGATCAATGCGGAACTCAATTGCTTGCTTTGGTGGCAAACCCGAAACAGGCTCAAAAACATCAGAAAAGTCACAAGTAATAGGAATACGAGATATATCATCACCATCTAGCGAATCAAGAGAATATTAATCCATTTCGGAATTATCCACATCCCGAAGAATAAGAGATAGCTGAGTAGGCGAATCCGGATGTCAAAGATACAAAATACTCTCCGAACAAATAATTCTGGCATCATATCTCACTAGCTAGTCCATACCCAAAATCATATCAAATCCCAGACAAGAAATAACGTGCAGATTCGCACGAAAAGAAAAGCCACATAAAACAATCTCAATATCATCACAAAGCATACTAAGGGTCGCGGATCCCCCAAAAGGATTCGCAATCCTCAAAGAAGTAACCAAACAAGAAACATCCATGGATAAATCATCAACGAGCTTCTTCGATACGAAGGAATGTGAAGCTCCCGTATCAAAAAGAACTCGAATACTATGATCATGAAATAAAATAGACCCTTCCAAAATAGATGGAGATATACCTTTGGGCTGAGAGGGACCTTCAGAAGCCTTGGCAGCATAAAGCTTGCTAGACTTGGTACCAGCCGAAACAGTAGGGCAAGCTGAAACATGATGACCTTCCTTCTTGCAATAGCGACAGAAGAGAGGATTAGGACAAGCTCGAATAATATGGTCAGGAGAACCACAATTGAAACACTTCCGAATGAAAGGTGTTCCAACAGACTGAGGCTGAGAACTAGAACCACCAGTCTTCTTCTTCTTAGAAGGAAAAGACCTGGACTTCTGAAATGGAATCGGCCTCTTGTTGGGGTTCTTGGAAACCTCAACATCAACATCACTATCACACTCCTTCTCGACGGTCTCGAGATGAAGCGCAGAATCAACCAACTCCTCAAAAGAAAGCTTAAGTTGGAGCAACAAAGACTTCTTAAGATATTTCTTAAGACCAGAGACAAACTTCAAATTCTTCTCGTAAGAAGTGCTAATGAATTCAAGACCATACTTAGATAAAGCCTCGAATGATGCAACATACTCAGAAAAAGAAGATTTCCCTTACTTCAACTCAAGGAAGCGACGGGTCAATAAAACTTTTTCAGATTCAGGAACGAACTTGAATTCAAATCGCTCCCGAAACTGAGTCCAAGAAAGAGTAGACTCATCAATCTCGGCTACAAGAAGATCATACCAATCAAGAGCACGTTCTTGTAACAAGCTAGAAGTTACAAGAACTCTATCATCGTCAGAAAGATCCATACGAGAGAAGATACGCTCGCACGTGCGAAACCAAGCTTGGACTTCAAGAACAGACTCGGAGCCCTTAAACGGCTTTCCTCCAAGATGAGCAAAATCACTGCACTGGCGTGCAAAGGCAGACTTGCAAGGTGGAGAAACTCGAGGAGGAACTGGAGGCTGAGTGCTCCTAAACAATTCCCAAAACTGATCAGCAGACATATAAACGCCATCCGGATGTGAACCACTGGATCGTCCAGCATCCGAACGTCGTCCCCTGCCTCTTCCAGCCATACGCTGAAAGTTAGATAAGAACAAGATTATTCACAAGGTAGATAATTCATTACGGAATACTACGGAATAATATGCATTCCTAGACGTATTCCCCAAATTCTATCTAACCTTTGATGGAAAAAGGGATAGAGAGACATGATGATTCAAAGATTTGTATCACTTGTACACTTTGATGTACCGTAATATGTGCATCTATTCTGTGTTTATCATATTTTGTTCTGAACTCAGCTCTGATACCACACTGTGACGCCCCACCTCTATACCCACGCTAGCCAAGGACACTACAGGGTAATGCCGTCAACTAACACGGAGAATAAGGCTGGTTGGGAGCGGCCATCTATAACCTTGCTCTAACTATCTATTGAATACATCGACAATAAACATACCAAGCAGGTCGACATACCCAATGAATACTTAAAACAAAACCATAGGTGGTTGAAGGATCTATCAGAACAGAATATAACAACTCAAATGTAATATACATCACAGAACAGTAGATCATTATATACACATATACAGATACATAACAGAGTTTACAAAATAATACATGTCAAGCGGTATAGCAAACCACAATATATAGACGAGTCAAAAGAATACATATATCAGAGTTACAACAAAATAGGAATACACAAAAGCTTTAACAAAAAGGAAAAAGCTGAATAGTCCATGCGGAAGCAAAATAGGCTAAGTCCAAAAGCACCTAACCTGAAACATCTCGGTCTGACCCGAGTATAAAATACACGGGTCAGTCTAGCTAAATAAATCAGTTAGATAAAATTAACAACAATAAACCTGCAAGGCTACAAGGCATAACAAATATCTCTAAAGGAGATAACACAATCATCAAACAAAAGATGAATCATATGATAACAAGCCTCATATCATCGGCAACATATAGAAACAAAGGATAAGAATATCCCAAAGCAAGCCAAAAGGCAATAACAAATACCAATAAGGTATACAAGTTCCACAAGGTAAACGCTACTCATCATGCGGCTCAAAAAGACCAACACCGAAGGGCGATACCTAGGGAATATACATATGAATGAAACATCAGAAAATTGCTTGATCTCAGTACTGTACAAACAAGGATCCATGAGCCCGAAGAGTCCAAACCCAAATCACCCATGTGGCTCATAACGACCAACATCGGAAGCGATACTAAAGCCCAATATCACCCATGCGGCTCATAACGATCAACATCGGAAGCGATACTAAAGGGCAACAAACCTGAAGGCACAAACCCGAAGGCAACATACCCGAAGGCAACATCCCGAAGGCAACAAACCGTAGTGGTGAAGGTCGGAGACCCAGTACTGGACACCACTAACTGGCGGAATGTGTCATAACTCTCAAAAAGGAATCCGAAAAGTGGTAACGCAAGTCCCATAACCACTCGTTCGCACTGAACGGTTTACTATCCGTTAGTTAATTTCACACTCAAAGCAGTACAAATTTCACCTCATATCATCGGTAAACCAAACCCGAAGGTTAAAACGATCAATTGAATAGGTCGGGAATTAATCGGAAGGATAAACGCACAGATTCATGATCCGTGTTTTGCCCAACCATTTAATCACCCTTCCACTTCGCTCGAAGTGTGAAATTGTGCGTGTGTTTTAAATAGAATTTATAAATCGGATAAGGAAACTTTTAATACGATTTAGAGGGATTATTTATGAAAACCTGTGAATGAAGTCAAAAATAAGTTATCAAAGCCAAAGATGCAATGACAACCACCAAAAACCAACTTGAATCGATAAAATTTTGAAAACCAATCAAAATGAGCATAAATAGGCAAAACAGCAAAATAGGAGCAAGTCGGTCGACCGGACTACAGGGCTCGGTCGGCTAGCCAGATGCAGAAAATAAAAAAAAGCTCGAAGTAGTAGGTCGGTCGACCGACTACAGGGCTCGGTCGGCCGACCAGCAAATTTCTGCAGTTCCTGCTTTTTTTCATCGAAGTGCAAACACTTCCAAAACGCGACCGGTCGAGCAATGGGCCTGAGGAGCCTTAGCCAATAGATACCCCAGCTCCATTAGCTCTTCGATTCGCCACCAAAACATGCTCAAACATCAAAGTTAGGATCTTTAAAGAATTGAACCCAAACACTAAAAATTTGGATATTAACCAATTCAATCCAAACCAAAAGCAAGTGCATAAGAACAAGTGCTAGGAATTCATACCCAACATCAATGAAATCAAGAGAAGTAGAAGATGTGAGATAATAATCTCACCTTTAACCATAAACAAAGAAGAAGAAGCTCAATTTGCAAGGAGAAGACCAACAAATCGCCACTTCTACTCAACTAGCTTCAATCTAAGAATAAAACAAGTATTTTCCTAAGTTTAGGTTTAGGAATTTCGGAGATTGAAGAGAGAAGGAGATAGAGAAGATGAAGAGGAAGCTTACCAATGTCTTCTCTTTGATATTGGAGCAAGAATCAAGTTTGCAAAGAAGAAACTAGGGCTTGCAATTTCTATCTCACTAGTCAGTCCATACCCAAAATCATATCAAATCCCAGACAAGAAATAACGTGTAGATTCGCACGAAAAGAAAAGCCACATAAAACAATCTCAATATCATCACAAAGCATACTAAGGGTCGCAGATCCCCCAACAGGATTCGCAATCCTCAAAGAAGTAACCAAACAAGAAACATCCAAGGATAAATCATCAACGAGCTTCTTCGATACGAAGGAATGTGAAGCTCCCGTATCGAAAAGAACTCGAATACTATGATCATGAAATAAAATAGACCCTTCCAAAATTGATGGAGATATACCTTTGGGCTGAGAGGGACCTTCAAAAGCCTTGGAAGCATAAAGCTTGCTAGACTTGGCACCAGCCGGAACAGTAGGGCAAGCTGAAACATGATGACCTTCCTTCTTGCAATAGCGACAGAAGAGAGGCTTAGGACAAGCTCGAATAATATGGTCAGGAGAACCACAATTGAAACACTTCCGAATGAAAGGTGTTCCAACAGACTGAGGCTGAGAACTAGAACCATCAGTCTTCTTCTTCTTAGAAGGAAAAGACTTGGACTTCTGAAATGGAATCAGCCTCTTGTTGGGGTTCTTGGAAACCTCAACATCAACATCACTATCACACTCCTTCTCGACGGTCTCGTGATGAAACGTAGAATCAACCAACTCCTCAAAAGAAAGCTTAAGCTGGAGCAACAAAGACTTCTTAAGATATTTCTTAAGACCAGAGACAAACTTCAAATTCTTCTTATAAGAAGTGCTAATGAATTCAAGACCATACTTAGATAAAGCCTCGAATGATGCAACATACTCAGAAACAGAAGATTTCCCTTGCTTCAACTCAAGGAAGCGACGGGTCAATAATTTTTTTTTCAGATTCAGGAACGAACTTGAGTTCAAATCGCTCCCAAAACTGAGTCCAAGAAAGAGTAGACTCATCAATCTCGGCTACAAGAAGCTCATACCAATCAAGAGCACGTTCTTGTAATAAGCTAGAAGTTACAAGAACTCTATCATCGTCAGAAAGATCCATACGAGAGAAGATACGCTCGCATGTGCGAAACCAAGCTTGGACTTCAAGAACAGACTCGGAGCCCTTAAACGGCTTTCCTCCAAGATGAGAAAAATCACTGCACTGGCGTGCAAAGGCAGACTTGCGAGGTGAAGAAAGTCGAGGAGGAACTGGAGGCTGAGTGTTCCTAAACAATTCCAAAAACTGATCGGCAGACATATAAACGCCATCCGTATGTGAACCACTGGATCGTCCAGCATCCGAACGTCGTCCCCTGCCTCTTCCAGCCATATGCTGAAAGTTAGATAAGAACAAGGTTATTCACATGGTAGATAATTCATTACAGAATACTACGGAATAATATGCATTCCTAGATGTATTCCCCAAATTCTATCTAACCTTTGATGGTAAAAGGGATAGAGAGACACGATGATTCAAAGATTTGTATCACTTGTGTACACTTTGATGTACCGTAATATATGCATCTATTCTGTGTTTATCATATTTTGTTCTGATCTCAGCTCTGATACCACGCTGTGACGCCCCACCTCTATACCCACGCTAGCTAAGGACACTACAGGGTAATGCCGTCAACTAACACGGAGAATAAGGCTGGTCGGGAGCGGCCATCTATAGCCTTGCTCTAACTATCTATTGAATACATCGACAATAAACATACCAAGCAGGTCGACATACCCAATGAATACTTAAAACAAAACCATAGGTGGTTGAAGGATCTATCAGAACAGAATATAACAACTCAAATGTAATATACATCACAGAACAGTAGATCATTATATACACATATACAGATACATAACAGAGTTTACAAAATAATATATGTCAAGCGGTATAGCAAACCACAATATACAGACGAGTTAAAAGAATACATATATCAGAGTTACAACAAAATAGGACTACACAAAAGCTCTAACAAAAAGGAACAAGCTGAATAGTCCATGCGGAAGCAAAATAGGCTAAGTCCAAAAGCACCTAACCTGAAACATCTCGGTCTGACCCGAGTATAAAATACACGGGTCAGTTTAGCTAAACAAATCAGTTAGATAAACTGAACAACTATAAACCTGCAAGGTTACAAGGCATAACAAATATCTCTAAAGGAGATAACACAATCATCTAACAAAAGATGAATCATATGATAACAAGCCTCATATCATCGGCAACATATAGAAACAAAGGATAAGAATATCCCAAAGCAAGCAAAAAGGCAATAACAAATACCAATAAGGTATACAAGTTCCATAAGGTAAACGCTACTCATCATGCGGCTCAAAAAGACCAACACAGAAGGGCGATACCTAGGGAATATACATATGAATGAAACATCAGAAAATTGCTCGAGCTCAGTACTGTACAAACAAGGATCCATGAGCCCGAAGACTCTAAACCCAATATCACCATGCGGCTCATAACGACCAACATCGGAAGCGATACTAAAGGGCAACCCAATATCACCCATGCGGCTCATAACGACCAACATCGGAAACGATACCAAAGGGCAACAAACCCGAAGGCACAAACCCGAAGGCAACATACCCGAAGGCAACATACCCGAAGGCAACATACCCGAATGCAACAAACCGTAGTGGTGAAGGTCGGAGACCTAGTACTGGACACCACTAACTGGCGGAATGTGTCATAACTCTCAAAAAGAAATCCGAAAAGTGGTAACGCGAGTCCCATAACCACTCATTCGCACTAAACGGTTTACTATCCGTTAGTTAATTTCACACTCAAAGCAGTACAAAGTTTACCTCATATCATCGGTAAACCAAACCCGAAGGTTAAAACGATCAATTGAATAGGTCGGGAATTAATCGGAAGGATAAACGCACAGATTCATGGTTCGTGTTTTGCCCAACCATTTAATCGCCCTTCCACTTCGCTCGAAGTGCGAAATTGTGCATGTGTTTTAAATAGAATTTATAAATCGGATAAGGAAACTTTTAATACGATTTAGAGGGATTATTTATGAAAACCCATGAATGAAGTCAAAAATAAGTTATCAAAGCCAAAGATGCAATGACAACCACCAAAAACCAACTTGAATCGATAAAATTTGGAAAAACCAATCAAAATGAGCATAAATAGGCAAAACAGCAAAATAGGAGCAGGTCGGTCGACCGGACTACAGGGCTCGGTCGGCTGGCCAGATGCGGAAAATAAAAAAAGCTCGGAGTAGCAGGTCGGTCGACCGGCTACAGGGCTCGGTCGGCCGAACTGCAAATTTCTGCAGTTCCTGCTTTTTTCATCGAAGTGCAAACACTTCCAAAACGCGACCGGTCGAGCAATGGGCCTAAGGAGCCTTAGCCAATAGATACCCCAGCTCCATTAGCTCTCCAATTCACCACCAAAACATGCTCAAACATCAAAGTTTGGATCTTTAAAGAATTGAACCCAAACACTAAAAATTTGGATATTAACCAATTCAATCCAAACCAAAAGCAAGTGCATAAGAACAAGTGCTAGGAATTCATACCCAACATCAATGAAATCAAGAGAGGTAGATGATGTGAGATAAAAATCTCACCTTTAACCAAAAACAAAGAAGAAGAAGCTCAATTTGCAAGGAGAAGACCAAAAAATCTCCACTTCTACTCAACTAGCTTCAATCTAAGAATAAAACAAGTATTTTCCTAAGTTTAGGTTTAGGAATTTCTGAGATTGAAGAGAGAAGGAGATAGAGAAGATGAAGAGGAAGCTTACCAATGTCTTCTCTTTGATATTGGAGCAAGAATCAAGTTTGGAAAGAAGAAACTAGGGCTTGAAATTTCTATTTCCCTTTCTCTTCCACCATTTTCAGTTTTGCATAAGTTAAAGAAATGAAATGAGGGTGAATGGAGTGGAGAGAGCTGAGTTAGGTTAATAAACTAACAAATGGATGAACCCAAAACCCAACTAGAAAAAGAGTCAAAATTCAACTTACTCCAAACATATCAAAGCTTATACTCAAAAAGATCGCAAACGACGTTTTGAACTCAATGGAAGTGGTTTTGAGTCTCAATTCGACCGTTTACAGAAAGTAACATTTCGGACCAAAAATCCGACTAACGACGCTATATTTAAATAAAATATTTAAATATAAAATCGTTAAATATGCGGGTTGTTACAATAACCACTCATGTCAAGTTCAGATCAAACGGAAAGGCGGATAGTTAGAAAAAAGAAGAAGGTAGAAGACAAGAAAAAACTAAACAACACGGAATCTCACAGCAGAACGAATGATATATAATATATATAAACAATCTGTACAAAACTGTAATTTATATATACAGGCATCAATCAGAGTACACTAATCTATTTTAGCACAGACAGTTATAACAACACCTGTCCTCACAACAGCTGAATAATCACAACAATGTAAGAAAGAGAAATACAATCATCTATATAAATACGTATCTGAACTCCAGCTCCTCTCGCAAAACTCCAAATATCCATCTAAACTTGAAAATATGCCCGGTCTTACTCGAGCATTTAGGAAAAACCATGCCTGGGTTAGTCTGGTAAAATTAGAGTGAGAACTTAAATCACAACCATCTTAATTCGTAAAGTCAACCAAATTTTTTCAAAACAAAGGTATCTCGTAAGACCTTACTGCAAATAAACACGGACGAGTTTTTACCTTACGATAACCAAAAATGTTTTATATAAGAAAATCCAATGATATTATAATAATGTTTAGACGTCAAAGTAAAATATGCAAATAGCTAAAACGCTTTCACTTCACATTTCAACGTAGTTGGTATACAATCAAAATCGTACGGCTCGTATTGGAGAATGGGTTCCAACTAATGACTAGGCACTTGGGTACCACCTATCATAATAAACGTCTAGAAAATATACCGAGATCGAACCTATCGATCCCTGCCAACACAAGACTGGCCTACCCATTACTGGATAGTACCGAATATGTAGTCACCCCGGTTGCTTTCCAACCCTTTCAATCGTGATTTCAAGCACAATCAATCCATAAATATGTAGATGTAACTAAATACTTAACTTGTAAAAAGTTTAATAGCTATATTCAGTACCATCCATGAATTTAAAATTGCTTAAGAATTACATTCGTTTCTATCAAAGAACAAAACTTTGTTTCATAATAGTTTCCCATGATTGATAATAAACTCATTTCCAAAATTCCAAGTTTAAGTTAAGTAAGATTCCTTTTTAGAAGCATTTATATATTTATAAACTTTAATGTCTATCATATTTTAAAATCACTTGCAATTCTTTGTTAAACATTTCTTTATAACCAAACCCATTGATTATCTATCTCAAATGCCTCTCTACTTATTAGACATCACTTCAACAATTTACTTCTTCCATTTTGCCTCTTAAAGATAACTAATAAAATTTAAAAGTAATTAATAACCTTAAAATAAGCTTATTAGAATTTATTCATCAACTGTTAAACAATAATTATTCTTATATAATATTAATTTTTGAACAAATTAGCTTTGAAATAAGAATAATTTAATACTGATTAATTCTTAAACAATAATTAACCTTTGAATCAAATCATTTTAAAATAACTATAATTAATAATTAAATTACACTTCTAAACAATTTAAATAATTAAATAACATTGGAAAACAATAATTAAATACCTTTAAATAACTTTTAAGAAGTATAAATTAATTTGCTCTAAATCATTATTAAATACTCAAAATAAATTATAATCATTCTTAGAACAACTTTGGTTCAAGAATCGATTTCCAAATTTGATAGAGGCTTATCAATTCTGATGATACTTAATCAAGTCACCATCAATTTCATAACAATCCAGAAAATCCGATCCAGGTATTCATTAAATCGATTCATCACATTGCCAACATAATCGACATGCTAATAATTAGGTGTCCATACTAATGTGATAACAGAATATTGTTTATTTCTGCTAATCAATGTTCATGAACATGCTTATTTAGTAATAACGACAGGATGGTGATTTATTCTACCAACAGGAAAACAATTCAAATACAGTTAGTGGAATGATGTTTATTTCCACTATCATATGTCTTATCATCTTGTTTACTTCAATTTAATCCATTAATATTTTTATGTGGCAATTTACGTCGATGAATAGAACATATAAATTCTAAATTACTTAATTTGATTATATCACGTATTTAAAACCTGTCTATTTTAAAATACCATAAATTATCGCTTAATCAATTTTGACAACTAACTTCATGGCATCAATGTACTCAATGATGCGAAACCATCGCAAAAAGAATAGCGATAATCGGGTTTCATATGGACGAGTTGTAGCATTTTAAAATTTTCTAGTTTTATATTTGTATAAATTAAACAAATTTTTTCCTACCTTCTGCTTATGGGCCGAAGCCCAAATCCGCTTACCAAAGGAAAAAAACCTTTCCCCATCTTTTCTTTCCCCCTTCTCCTCTTTCTCTTCCAATTTCCAAACTTCCAGTCGAACCAAGAATAAACCCAAACCACCCAAACTTCGATCGGATTATGCCTTCCCTATCCACAATCGCTTGCGATGTCGAGCCAAAACCCCAAAATCATGGCAATCTGTCTCTACGTTCGATCATCCTTTCCTACCTCTTCCATCCAAATTCAAGACCAGGCAATGTAGACCAAAAACATGCATGCACCAGTGCACACATGCACGTATATGAACTGCCAAGGCCACTATTCCACCCTCCAAACCTACTCGCATGCTCGCCCTCCCACACTCGACCGTCTTCAACCCAAGGTTTTGCCGCCGACCATCTTTGGCCAAGTTCGAACCATTTCCGAGCCCAGTTTTCAAACAACACCCCAAATTTGACCTCATCCCACCTCCTTGTATTTCACCTAACTCAGCCACCTTCGCCATTAGGTAGCTCATCACCTCTAACACCTCCAATAGAAAACCGCAATCCCCTCATCGTCTCCTTTCGCCTCAGTTTAGCCGTGTTCGTCACCCTCTTCCACACTTCCTTAAACACTAAAATCACCTCGCCTCTTCAAACCAAGACTTATTTCGAAAATTCACCATGGTGAAACCCTAGAACATGTCGCCATGCTTCTCCTTGGCCAAACCACACCACCTGTCGTCCACCACGTCGCCTCGATTTAATTTTTAAATAAATTTTGACCATCTCTCAGTTTCTCACGATATAAGCCACTAAAAACTACGATTTCTTCACTACAAATCATATTTTCATATGACAATCATGATCAAATACTTTAACCAATGTTTTAAGGATGTTGAAAATTGACGAGAACTGGGTTGCTTGCTGTGTTTCCACAATTTAACATAATAAAACGAACAAGCTACAAACTATTTTTAGTGTGTTCTATACCTAATAACAAATAATTTATTAATTTACGTCATCTACAAATTCGAATTGGAATGAGAGATAAAACTAAAGCGTATATAGGTTTTAACTCTGTTTAACATGACAGAATACTACTAAAATATTTCCAGGCATTCGAATTAAAGTTCTCACCTTGATCATGCTTTGATTTCTTTAAAGATTCTAGTTGAATCCAAATTATAACTTGAACTCTTGAAAATTTTGCCTTGCTTTGGGATTTTAGGAGGAATAGAAATGTTTTTTTTATTGTGTTTGACCATGTACTTATTTACAGGGTTTATAAAACCTGAAATTTTCATCCACACACACACGCACATGTAGGTGTGAATGTGATGATGCATATGTACAAATTATGAAGCTCAAAAAAGATTTTTAATCTTTACTGGTATGAAGTTTTTGCTGCTGATTTGATAGACACACACATATATATATCAGCCTACTAATTTTGACTTGCAAGTATGATATCTTTTTTCTTCTTCTTGTATTTTGACTAGTGACCAGGCAAGTATATGTTTTGTAACTTGCAATGCTTTTGACCAGTAAGTTCTTATGTCAACTTACTCCTCATATACTTTATATATACACACACACACACACACATATATATATATATATATATATATATATATATATATATATATATAATGAGAGAGAGAGAGAGACACACACATGCTTCTTTTCACTTAACATTTCCAAATGGACATGCTTTTTATACAAGGCATAACTTCAAGAAATGAAAGTTGCTCCCTATTTTAATTTTATAAAATTAACACTCTTGTTTAAAACATATTTTTTCTAAAAGATTTTCTTTCCAAATGGTTAAATGTTTGTATTTGAAATTTTTCTCATTTCGATCATATATTGTTTTCGTATATTTTTTTTATTTAGTTCACAAATAACATATATTTCTTTTGCACTTACATGTATATAACCAAAATGAATGTTTTTTATGAACAACATAAGTAAAATTCAAGTTTATAATATCAAATTCCCATTTATAACAAAAGCTAGGAATTTGCAGACTCCAGTTTTGATTTGAACAAATTTTTTATTATTAACTTGAATTTAATTCACATATAAATTTGTTGTTGTGAATATATATATATATATATAAGAAATTCCAATTTAGATCAATTTTCTATTTTATAAATAAAACTTGGAAAAATTCAAAAATCTTCTCTTGATTTAAAACTATTTATTATTACAAATTACCATTTAATAAGAATTTTGTTGATTAAAAGACCATATTACTGAATATTAAAAATAAATATCCATAAATCAAGACGATAAAAATCTCGGGTCATTACATTCCTCCTCCTTAAAAATTTTTGTCCCCGAAATTGTCGTAACCAGTCTAGTAAACATACTAACAGAAGTTTTAGAATTTATTAACGAATTAATAACCAACCATATCACAAAAGTTCAGTCATATATATATATATATATATATATATATATATATATATATATATCCAAACTGCCAGTCATACATGAGTATCAGTGAAGATACTACAACAACTATAGTCACAATATACATATACCAATATTAAGAGATATCCATAACTCCTAACCAGTTATACTCACATCAACCACATATATATTCATAAAAAGAATCTACCAAGATACTTCATCAAACTACGATCTAGTCATGCAAACATACATGACGTCTAGGGACTACTAACATGTCAAAATAGGGTGTACATATCTAAGAGAACTACTCAAAAGCCAACTAACTTCTCAAGAATGGGCTCTTCCCATCGGAGTCCTTTATCTCAGGTTTCTTTATTTCCTTAGTCCCAGCATCACTGTTGGAAATCCATATAATTTCTGGGCTTGTTTTCCTAGGTATCAACATCTCTGCACTATGCCATAAGTCATTTCTAAGAAGGATATCCAAATCTATACACAGTTCGATAGCATCATTGTCCTCCGATGCGGGCTCCACTTCTACCTCAATTTCCTCTTCTTCCTCAAATTCCACCTCATTTTCTGCCACTGATTCTTCCTCCTCCTCTGCCTTGAACTCCTCCTCTTCAGCAACCTCAAACCTTGCCTCATATAATGATGGCTGCTCGATAGGCCCAATTATCTCTCTAGCCACGTTTTTGTTGAAATACTACCTAATCCTTATCCATCTTCCTCTAACAACAATCTGAGTCCTCTAAAATAAATTAACAAAACTTAATGAGATTCTAAGGTTTACAGGAGTTCATATGTGCTAAATAATATATGTACTTTAAATAAATCCTCTTTTCAATTACTACCATTCTAAATAAATCACTTTAAGTAATACCAAAATCATTTTCCTTGAGAAAAATTTGTTTGAAACAATTTCCCAAAATCACTAGAGTTCTGAATTCTCAAATATATCCCTTTTTCTAAATAAAATTATCATAAAATTAGCTTTATATGTATAAAATCTTCCTAAAATATTTATTTGAAAATATTTCAAAATTTATTTAGTAAACATACTTTACTCAAAAATCAATTTTCCAAAGCTTCTATCTACCAAACTCAGGTTTCTAAAGGAAGATTCAAATCAAATGGACAGGCAATGGAAGATATTCAGAACTAGATGGTTATGACCAATTAAATCCTATATGATAATGATAGAATAATATCACCACTTATCAAACAACACCTCAAATTGCTCTATATTTTGAAAATCATTTCCTTTTATATAAAATACATCCTGGGTAAAATCATTTTATTTACCCATTTAAAATAATATTGTGTCGGTTGGCCTGGTTTAAGTGTTTAGAGATCCCTATCAATCTACTCATATTGACCAAAATCCATATGCCACTCAACCTATCAATTTACACAATATAAAACATTTTACATCACCAACAAGTACGCACTCTCATATATATACACTCAAACTCATTCTACGGTATCGCTTACCCTATCTTTAATGAGTAAGCCCACCAAAGCCTTGGTATTTTCTCAGCCTAAGCTCTGATACCACGATGTAATGGCCCATTATTTCATACAGTTTAAACTGACGATAACCACACATGTCCAGCCCAGATTGAACGGAAAGGCGGATAGTTAGCTAAAAAGGATAGAAGACAAGAAGAAATTAAACAACACAGAATCTCACAAAAGAATGAATAATATATAATATATAAACAATCTTTACACAAAACAAAACTATAATTTTTATATCAAAACATCAATCACAATACACTAATCTTTCTCAGCCCGGACAGTTGTAACAACACCTGTCCTCACAACTGCTGAATAATCCTAGCAATGTAAGCAACAAAAATATAATCATCTACGTGAATACGTCTTTGAACTCCAGCTCCTCTCCTGAAACTCCAAATATCCATATAAACCTTAAAATATGCTCGGTCAGACCTGAGCATTTAGGGAAAACCACGCCTGAGTCAGTCTGGTAAAACCAGTGTGAGAACTTAAATCAGAATCAATTGGATTCTTAAAGTTAACCAAATTTTTTCAAAACAAAGGTATCTCGTAGACCTTATCGTGAAATAAACACGGACGTGTTTTTAACTTACGATCACCAAAAACCTTTTATATCAGAAAATCCATTTATATTATAATAATGTCTAGACGTCAAAGTAAAATATGTAAATAGCTGAAATGCTTGCATCTCACATTTCAACATAGTTAGTATACAATCAAACAGTACGACTCGTATTGGAGAATGTATTCCAACTAATGAATAGGCATTGGGATACTACCTATCATAGTACACGTCTAGAAAATGTACCGAGATCGAATCTATCGATCCCTGCCAACACAAGACCGGCCTACCCTTAGTGGATAGTACCGAATATGTAATCACCCTGGTTGCTTTGCAACCGTTTCAATCGCAATTTCATGCACAATTAATCCATAAATATGTAATGTATCTAGAAGGGAGATAAAGTACCCTAATGGGAGCGACCCACTTATCCTTTCTGCATCTCCCCTGCCATTCAGTCATTCCTGGTTGATGAGGCTAGAGACTTCGATTTACCTTTCAAGAAAATCGTACTTAGAATGCCCATTGTCCTTCAATGACAATGCGTCGATAGCATTCATCCATACCAGTTGTTCTAGGTCTAAACAAACCGACTCTCCAATTCGATGCGCTTCACAAAATCTTCACTTCGAAACACATTCGTTGGATCGAAGTGGTTTTCGAATAACATATCTGATCCCGGTATCTTCGGAACAAAGTTCGATATTTTCGTTAAACTCAACCTCGGTTCTTTAGGAAATAAACAGACGAAAATAAGATCGGATGTCACCCCCTAACCGTTGGTGTACATATTTCTTTATCATCATCCTAGATGTTTTACAAGTTTATATGTACAGTATAGCACCTTCAACGGTAACCTTACCATATAATTCTCGCATTTCCTTTAGATATTTCTAAAGTTATGTTTTGTTCCAGGTTTGATAATCCGTCATACAAATAAACATACTTCACAACACAATATTTTCCACTGGAAATCACTAAGCCTCAATTATTTAGATTTGAAATCACTTTACAAACTTAATTCATCAAAATGAATAAAATTGCCCAATGTTCTTTTCAAAATACTTAACTTGTAAAACAAGTTTAATAGCTATATCAATACCATCCATGAATTTAAAATTGCTTAAGAATTACATTCGTTTCTATCGAAGAACAACTCTTTGTTTCATAATAACTTCCCATGACTGATCATAAACTCATTTCTAAAAATCCAAGTTTACCTTAAGTAGGATTTCCTTTCAGAAGCATTTATATGATTTATAAACTTCTATTTCTATCGTATTTCAAAGTCACTTGAAGTTCTTTGTTAACCATTTCTTTATAATCAAACCTATTGATTATCTATCTCAAATGCATCTCCACTTATTAGACATCATTTGAACAATTTACTTCTTCTATTTAGCCTCTTAAAGATAATTAATAAAATTTAAAAATAATTAATAACCTTAAAATAAGCTTATTAGAATTTATTCATCAACTGTTAAACAGTAATTATTCTTAAAAACAATATTAATTTTTGAACAAATTACCTTTGAAATAATAATATTTAATGCTGATTAATTCTTAAATAATAATTAACCTTTAAACCAAATCATTTTAAAATAACTTTAATTAATAATTAAATTATACATTTAAACAATTTAAATAATTAAATAACTTTGGAAAACGATAATTAAATA
Organism: Allium cepa; assembly: GCA_030765085.1. Taxonomy (NCBI): domain Eukaryota; kingdom Viridiplantae; phylum Streptophyta; class Magnoliopsida; order Asparagales; family Amaryllidaceae; genus Allium; species Allium cepa. Next base: position 306,498,130 of record CM060944.1, on the reverse strand, counting down.
CCGTTAAATAACTTTTAAGAATTATAAAGTCATTAACTTTAAATCATTATTAAGTACTCAAATAAATAATAATCATTCTTATAACAGCTTTGGTTCAAGAATCGATTTCCAAATTTGAAAGAGGCTTATCAATTATAATGGTACTTAATCAAGTCACCATCAATTTCATAACAATTCAGAATAACAGATTTAGACATTCCTAAAATCAATTCATCACATTGCCAATATAATCAATAGGATAATAATTAGGTGTCCATACAAATGTGATAACAGAACAGGGTTTATTTTGCTAATTAATGTCTAAGAACATGCTTATTTAGTAATAGCGGCAGGACAATGATTTATTCTGCCAACAGGGAATCAATTCAAATACAGTTAGCAGAAGGATGTTTATTTCTACTGTTAGATGTCTTATCCTCTTATTTACTTCTATATAATTCGTTAATATTTTTTCTGGCAATCTACGCCGATGAATAGAACATATCTAAATGACTTAATTTGATTAAATCACGTACTTAAAACCTATCCATTTTAAAATACCATAAATTATCGCTTAGTCAAATCTGACAACAAACTTCATGGCATCAAAGTGCTCGATGATACTAACCCACTGCAAGAAGAATCACGATAATCGGATTTGGTATAGATGAGTTATAGCATTTCAAAATTTTCTAGTTTTATATTTATATAAATTAAAAAAAAAAATTTCCTATCTCCTACTTATGGGTCGAAGCCCAAATCCAATTACCACTTACCAAAGAAAAAAACCCGTTTCCCTTTTTTCTTTCCCCCTTCTCTTGCTCTTCGAATTTCCAAACTTCCAGCCGAACCAAGAAAAAACTCAAACCACCCAAACTTTGATCGGCCAATGCGTTCTCTATCCACAATCGCTTGCGACTTCGAGCCAAAACCCCAAAATCATGACAATCTATCTCCAAGTTCGTTCATCCTTTCCCATCTCTTCCATCCAAATTCAAGTCCAGGCAATGGAGACCAAAATCGTGCATGCATCAGTGCACACGTGCACGTATACGAACTGCCAGGGCCACCATTCCACCCACCGAACCCACTCGCATGCTCGCCCTCCCGCACTCGACCGTCTCCGACCTAAGGTTTCGCTGCCGACCATCTCTGGCCAAGTTCTAACTGTTACCAAGCCCACAAATTTGACCTCGTTCCTCCTCTTCATACTTCACCTAACTCAGCCACCTTCGCCATTAGGTAGCTCAACACCTCCACCACCTCCAATCAAAAATCACAGCCCCCTCATCGTCGCCTTTCACGTAGTTTAGCCACATTCTCACCTTTTTCCACACTTCCGTAAACCCTAAAACCACCTCGCCTCCTCAAACAAAGACTTATTTTGAAAATTCGCCACGGTGAAACCCTAGACCATGTCATCACGCTTCTCCTTCGCCAAACCGCACCACCTATCGTCCACCACGTCGTCAGAATTTAATTTTAAATAAATTTTGATCATCTCTCGATTTCTCACGATATAACCAACTTAAAACTACGATTTCTTTGCTAAAAATCATATTTTCATATGACAATCATGATCAAATACATGAATCAATGTTTCAAGGATGTTGAAAATTAACGAAACCTAGGTTGCTTACTGTATTTTCACAATTTCACACAATATATAAAACGAACAAGCTACAAACTATTTTTAATGTGTTCTAAACCAAATAACAAATAATTCATTAGTTTACATCATCTACAAATTTGAATTGGAATGAGAGATATTAATTTTTAGAACTAAAGTGTATATAGGTTTTAACTCTGATTAACATGATAGAGGGCTATTAAATCATTTCCAGGCATTCAAATTTGTAGTTCTCACCTTAATCATGCTTTGATTTCTTCAAAGCTTCTAATTGAATCCAAACTATAACTTGAAATCTGGAAAATCTTGCCTTGCTTTGGGATTTTAGGAGGAACAGAAATGTTTTTTTGTGTCTGACAGTGTTCTTGTTTACAGGGTTTATAAAACCTGAAAGTTTCATCCACACACATATATATAGCTATGAATGTAATGATGCATATGTACAAATTTTGAAACTAGAAATATATTTTTAATATTTACTGATATGAAGTTTTTGCTGCTGAGTTGATATATATCAGCATACTAATTTTGACCTGCAAGTATGATATCTTTTTTTTTTCTTCTTTCATTTTGACTAGTGACCAGGTAAGCATATGTTTTGTTTTTCTTTTGTAACTTGTAATGCTTTTGACCAGTAAGTTCTAATGTCAACTTACTCCTCATTTATTGTTATATATATATATATATATATATATATATATATATATATATATATATGCTTCTTTTCACTTAACATTTCCAAATGGACATGCATTTTATACAAGGCATAGCATTTTATAGGTTTATGCATAACTTCAAAGAAATGAAAGTTGCTATCCTATTTTAATTGTATAAAAATAACACTCATGTTTAAAACATATTTTTTCCAAAAGATTTTCTTTCCAAAATGGTTAAATGTTTGTATTTGAAAATTTTATCATTTCAATCATATATAGATTTCATATATATATATATATATATATATATATATTATTTTTTATTTAGTTCACAAATAACATGTATTTCTTATGAACTTACATGTATAATAACCGAAATGAATGATTTTTATAAACAACATAAGTAAAATTAAAGTTTATAATATCAAATTCCTATTTATAACAAAAGCTTAGAATTTGTAGACTCCGGTTTTTATTTAATTAATTTTTTTATTATGAATTTGAATTTAATTCACATATAAATTTGTTGTTGTGAATATATATAAGAAATTCCAATTTAGATCAATTTTCTATTTTATAAATAAAACTTGGAAAAATTCAAAAATCTTATCTTGATTTAAAACTATTTATTACTACAAATTGCTATTTAGTATGAATTTTATTGAATAAAGGACTATATTATTGAATATTAAAATTAAATATCCATAAATCAAGACGATAAAAATCCTGGGTCGTTACACCGCAGCAGAAGAAATGGACGAATTTAAAAAAATAAATCATTTTGGACCTTTATTGGGCCTACGAAGTCCGATTCATTTAAAAAAATTCTGAATTTCTTTTGAACAAAATTATTATTTTATTTAAATTTATAATATAATTTTATATTATGTAATTAATATTATGTTATATATACACGTGTATCATATACATATACATGTGTATGTGCATATGTAACATAACAATCCGTGTAATGCCCTTATATAAGTATTAAGATGTATACCACAACGGATATGTTTGCCATCTAGTATATAAATATATCATGCAAATGCATGCTTAAGTGTTCAAATTCATCTACGTAAAGTATTGCAACTATATATATATATACCTATATTATTTTGAATAATTTTAAATATATACAAAGGGGATCTATAAAATATGAAGTTACACGTATATATATGAATGTAAATAGAGGCATAACCATTTTAAATAAAAGACTAAAAATCCTTTTTTATTATAAAATTCGAATATAAATTTTAATTAATTTTTTTATATATGTATAGACTTACAAACAATTTTCTAACATATCATATTTATATATATGTGTGTGTGTGTTAATATATAAATGATATATACAATATATATACACTTCTATCAATGCTCATGGCAAAATCAATTTATTAATGTTTATTAGAATCGAATAGTGTCCGAAATTTAGAAAATAAAAATAGAAATTATTTTCGAACAAAAATTTTTATATTAATATTTTCATAAAATTCTATACAATATTTTAACATGTAACGACCCGTAAATTTAATTGGCTTTAATAATGTAATTAACTGGAATTTTGTGAAATTTTCAATAATAAAAATTTGGAAATGAAAATTTAATATTTGGAACATGTTTAATTAAACTTAGAAAATGGTAAATTTTCATCACATAATATGGAATTTTATTTCATTGTGTAATTTTATTTAAATTCAACTCAGTTAAAAATTAATGATAATAAAATGTTTTCCAAACCTGAATATTTTTACACAATAAATTTGTAAATCATCTTCTGAGAGACATGTCATATTTCGTTTCTTCAAATTTGGACTGCTATTGCTCCGTTTATCTTATTTCTAGCAAATTATTGGCATTTTTCAGTACTGATTATCGACTTTTGATAGGATGTTTGTACCAATAATATCTGTATATCATTTTGATCATCTTATCGTGTTGATCTCTATAGTATATTCAATTCTGTGTTTTGAAGTTCGGTATGAGACGAAATCTATAAAACGACGGACAGTGTCGGTACGAGTTTCGTGCTTTTTGGTTCTTGTGACTTTTCAATATCCACCGTATAATCAGATAGTCACCAGCCTTTTATTGTTCCAACGTCATCATTTTATACTAGTTTTGTCCATTCATTTTCTGGTCGCTCGTGTTGTTTGCTCTTCCCTGGCTTTGGTATCAGTGATACATAAATAAGCGTATTAATAAATATTTTGGCTCTGTCACTTTATATTTTTCTGAAACCTCATTTCACTCTCCTCCCGCCACCGTTCCCTTCCCCTCCCTCATTTTCTCATCGCCGACCACAATAACCACCACGCGCAACCGATCTTCCTGAAGCCAGGCCGAACATCTTGCCTCCCATCATCATGCTCAACGGCACCCGCCTCCGCTGCATGTAGCCGCACAGCAGCAACTCCTCCCTTAGCCTCCTTCATTTATGGTATATGTATCATCCTAATATATTCTGTATGTATAAAATTAAGCCTAAGATAATGTTTGTATATATATATATATATATTTAGTTTTTTCTTATGTTGTTATATATATAGGTTCTGTTGTATGCATATATATACATAGTGTTATGGCTTTAAGAGTTGTTTGGCGGCATAGTTAATACAGTATATACATTAGTTATAATCGAAATTTATTGATATAAGTTCGTAACAGTATAGTATAGGCACATATGTCTTTAGATATATAAAGTTTGTATATAGGTATATATATGTTACAACGTTTGATTAGATGAGTTTACAGTGTATATATAGTTTTCCGAGACTTTGTTATCTTTGAGAGAGAGAAAAAAAGATATAATAATAATAGCATATATATGATATAGTACATCAGTTTCAAGGGCTGGTTCCTTGTGGATGCGCATATATATATATATATATTTCGTGTAGAATCTATATACTAAATTTTAAAGTTTAAACGTGATATTTATTGATGTCGGACTTTAAAGTGTACGTATAAATGTATACATATATAGTTTTCCTAGGTATAAGAGCTATTTGTAGTTTACACTGATGATTTATGTGAGTTTACATAGCAGTATGTGTTTGTTTATGTATTAAATTAGAGTCTGTTTATATAGTGTATTAGTGCATATACATAGTAGTACATACATGTTTGTTATAATAGATTTGAAGCATAATTATATTTATGTTTAAGTTTTATATATGTGGTTGTTTAAATTTCTGTAATAATATATATACACACACACACACACACATATATATATATATAGTGTGGTTATGTAGATATTTAATATGTGTCAATATATATATGTATATATTGTTTGTACGCCGTATATATTTGTGTGTACCAGTTCTATATAATCTATATGATGAAATTTAAGATTTTCTGAGATAAAGGTTTATACGCATGGGATTGTAAAGTTGTAATAGTATTAAATATTTATCTGTGTTACAGTTTATATCTTTAGTATAATAAATTATAATAGCCGTGTATAAAAGTTTGTATATATATGTATATGGATTTTATTTTAATATGTGGGATTTATTATAAAAGGCGATAGTTTATATTTATTGAAATAAAGCGAATTTTTTTTAAATACAATATATATAATATTATAATAGTGTATATATATTCGGTTTATATCAAAACCGATTATCTTGTTCTCATCGATTCTTATCTATCAGCTTTGTCGTCAATTTGTGCCAATCTAGCTTTACATTGTGATTTGTGCTTGCATTTCGTAACTCAACTTCATTTTCTATCCTCTCTAGCCTCGAAAGGTGAGCAATCACTCACGATTAACGTTCTTATATTTATTAAATTTGATTTCAAATGAAATGACAATTGAAATATGCTCTTGTTAGTTATTTACATTGCTATATATGCTGTTATCTATATCAGTTCACCTGTAACATCTGACACAATTATCTGCTATTTATACTGATGATATATGCTTATTATATTATTATCATATCGGGTATCACTCTGTAAGTTCCCGGTTAGTATAGGATTCACTATGGGTTGAAATGATACATACCCAAACGATCCATAGAATAGGAGAAAATCGTTATGGGTTGAAACGATAAACCCAAGTGATTTTCATTTGAATTAAAATTGGGATTGCGGGTTGAAATGATATATACCCGTATATATTTGAATTATGAATTGTAATGATAAATATCCATATCACTTGACCATAGGATAGAAAATTATATACAGACACTGCTGGTTTATATTTAAATATTTTGAAAATGGTTTCTATGGTTTTTGAAAACTAGTATATGGTTTAATAAATATTGAATTTTGATATTATATAAATATTATTTTATATACAGTTAAATTCTTAAATTCAAGCTATGTATAAATTTGTTTAATATAAAATAAGTTTAATAACAAAGTTTTGATTTTTATTAAAATATAATATGGTTTAGTATATATTTAAATTATATTGTATTTATATAGTTTATAATGATTTAATAAATTAATGTTGAGAAGATAAATTTGAAATTGGTTTGAAAATAAATTTATTTAAGAATTATTCTCAAATATGTTTGATTTGAAATTTACTAAATTTAAGATTTTAAAGGTTATGATTTTATAATTTGATATTGTTTAAGGTGAGTTAAATGAATACATCATGTTTAAATAAATTGAAGTAATATTAAGTTATTTGAAGTTTAAAAGTTTTATTTAAATGATATTGGATTTATTAAATAAATATTTCAAAACTAAATAATAGTAAATTGAATTTGATATGTATGGAATTATCAAAAATATAGTTTTGAAATTATGGAATAGTTAAAGCTTTGAAAGATGGAAATTGAATGGCTTATTTGAGGTTCAAATCTGTATTTGAAATTGATATAAATTGAAATGGATTATTGAAAACTGAATTGAGTTGAAATTTATGAATTGAGATTTGATTTAAATTGAAATTTTGTATTCGAGTTGATTTGAATCAATTTGTGATGTTTGAGGAAATTATTTTTATTTATAAAGTAATTTAAATTTGGACTATTTTATATTTTACTTTATAAATTATTTTAATATAAACTATTTATTTTATATACTATTTTAATATCTAAACCGGTTAAGTGGGAAGTATTATGATTTCTAAGTCTTGATCTCTATGGTGTTATGGTTTCAAAATGTTATGTTTTTCTAAAGTATTATAATTTCAAGTATTTGGTTTCGGAAGTGTTATAACTTTGAAAATGCTATGATTTTTGGAAATGGATATATTTGAAATGGAAATGATATCTTATTTGGTTTTGAAATGGAAATAATGTCGTATTGATATGGTTTTTGAAATGGCAATGATATTCTGGTTTTGAAGTATATACTATTTTGAAATTACCACGGTGGTATAATATCGTTTGGTTGTTAAAGAAACCAGGATCGAAAGTTGTCATACTCTCTGCCAACTCTGAAAACCACTTTAACAACCATGTATGCGGTGGAGATTCCTGAATGAAGTAGGATGGTGACGACGTTCTATTGAGGTATATAAGTGGACCCGACTCCTGTGAGTTGGCATAAGGTGGCTAAAACAGGAGCGACTCCGAGCCAATGAGGTAGCGCCTCTTATCGAACACACTTCTTTGATACCATTCTATTACTTTGTAATTGATTGGGTGCACCTTTGATTTTGGGAGTGTGGCTCGAGGTGGGCGGTAGCTGCGGCTATGCGTTACTCCAGTCTGGATGCGTAATTGGTATATCTACCCTGGCATCGCCTAGTTGTGCCGTGTCACCTACGCTGGCGTGCTTTACTACGATTTTATTTTGTACCATACCTACGGAGTGCCCTCTAACGACGCCCAGTATGGGGAGATTTTGGTACTGTATGGACTATGGGAATATATGAAATGTGCTAAGGTGGAAAATGTAAAGCCTTAATGCTATTTTTAAAAATATATTATACTTTACTTTAGACATTATTATAATAGCGTATATTGCTACATAGTGATAGTTTAACGGATCCTTAGAGGATGGTTATCTCAAACATCCTTCGAGTTACTTGTATTTCAATTGTTATTTCACTTGAGTTGGATTTATTGATATAAGAATGTTAATCCTAAGTCGAGTGTTTTTTGTTTTGCTTTACGCTCTGGTCAGACTAAGTGATACAGCTTATGAGACTCAACTTTGGAGTTGGAGCTTCGCTTGGAGATCCAGCTATTTATCCAGCTTTCAGATATTCAGTTGATTCAAGTGATGTATTCTGATCTTATATTTGACTATTGTACTCGAGATTTCTGTTGTATCTTATTTGACTCTGTTATATATATAGTAGCTTCATGAACTATTATTCTCTTGTTTCCACTGCATTATTGTTATATTACTCTGTGCCTGTGATTCTGTGATTATTTTGTTTACTGTATATGCTGAGTTTTGCCAAATATATATTAAAAACTTGATATTTTGAGCAATTCAATTCCGGCATGTTTGGATGCGAATGGTTGAAAATATCAGGACGTTACATAACATTTAAATACACACACACACATATATATGTATGTGTGTATATATATCTGTGTGTTTGTGTGTTATTATTTAAAATCAATTTTAAACTTAATTATTAATTTCCATACATATATATACGAATATATTTAATTTATAAGAAAAATTTGCTGAAAACTTATTAGGTATAGAATTATTTTTGTTTAACATATATTTATTGATGTTTTGGATTTATTAAATTTGTTTAATTTAATCAATACACACACACACATATATATACATACACACACACGTACACACGCGCACACACACACACACATATGTATGTGTGTATGTATACATATATGTGTATATGTATATGTGTGTATATGTATGCATGTATGCATATGTATGTATGTGTATATATATGTATGTATATTGCTGGAACTGGGCTAGCCAATGGTGAAAGTTATGAATGAATTTAAAAAAATTAACCCTACTGGATTTTTATTGGACCTATGAAGTCTAATTTATTTATAACATTTCAAAATTTAATTTAAATAAAATATTTATTTCATTTAAAATTATAATTAATGGATTGAATTTAATTTAATTTATTTTAAATTAAGTATAATTGTACTCATATGTATCATTTACATATATGTATGTATGTGCATGTGTAACATAATAATTTGTGCATGATGAAATATTAATTATATTACTTTTATTTTGATTTAAATAATACTAAAAATAGTAAATATTTACTAAATATTATTTTTCTGTTATCTAAAATAATATTAACGTAAATTTTCATTCATAAAATAAAAGACCTATTTTAACATGATATGATGACACAATGAATTATGTAACATGACTTACTAACATCAATATAATTAATTAATAAATTTGTATAAATTAAAATAAATTATTTCGACTGTGTATACAATAGATCTAAATAAAAATTATTATTTTTGTTATACATACATACAGACAACTGGTAGAAACTGTTATTTTGAAGTTTTGATAGTGAGAAGTACATAAGAACGTGTTATGTATATTATCAACATTTATAGGAAATGATATCAACTATACAAGAGATCTACATGATGATGACAAAGACGCTGGTAACAAAAGATTATAATATCTGTCATAGAGTCTTTAGTCTACATTATATACATGTTAAAATCTCTTCAAAGTGATTTACACACATATACACATAATATATTTATTTTTAAAATGTTGAAAAAATATAGCACATATCAATCGACTGTTAAGTGCAATTCAGGTGACTGATATACAGTTGTATAATATTTTTAAACATGGTTCTGTCAACTAACTTGGCATACTTAGTCGACTGAATCCAAGGGTCTTTGCACTTTTTTCTTGCAGGATAAAAGTCCCTGTAATTCTGTCAACTAAATCCCATAGTTCAATCGACTGAATAATTATCATTTTAAAACTATTATCTAAATAATTATGATAATTATTAAATAATTTAATCTCAATTTAAAATCATTAATTAATTTTAAATGCAATGACATTACTGATGATGTCATAAATATATTTAATTTCCCAAAAAATAAGATAATTAATTTTATTTCATATTCTCGTTCAATTATAAAAATAAGTATATGTATCCAGTCTTATTCATGACTTTGGATAATTATAGAGCCTTTTATTGATAAAATGATTTTTTTGCTATTTTGTCGATTTAAACCCTGAGGAAGATTTTTTTTCGTAAATATCTATTCAAAATACTATTTATTGTTCCAATCATCATATTTTATTTAAAAAAAATATTATATTGAATATTTTAAAAATAACTCAAACTTATCAAAGTGATAACTTTGCCGGTCGTTGCACTTATGTTATTTTAAATATTTTCAAACAACATAACATATATCACATATATAATACATGTATATATTTATTGACTAATCAGTTCAATTAATTAATATATATTTTTAATATTATTAATGAATTTAAAATTTAAAATTAATTTTTAAACATTTTGAAAAATTTTATTATATTATAACTTTTATAACATATATATATATATATATATACATACAAATACCTTATTTTAAATTTAACTTTTAAATTTATAATCTTATGCTTTAAATTTTCAAAAAATTTAGAAAATTAGTCCAAAACCTTATTCATATCGGGCCTTTTCTATTACGGACAGCCTTTGGGCTCACACATCTATTTCGGCCAGGCCGGTAGCCAGGCAGGGCATAGTAATTTATTATCCAAACTTAATCCCTCAACACTACCTTTCTAGACACCTTACTATCTGGATCACGAGTTTTATTAGTTACCTCTAAAATGACTAATTTAAATTGCATGTGCTATTGGGCTACGATACTATTGTGGAGCTAGGCCAAACCATAGCGGAAGAAATGAGCCAATTTAAAAAAACCTTGTTCTGGATCTTTACTGGGCCTATAAAGTCTAATTCATTTAGAACATTTCTAAATTTCTTTTAAATAAAATAATTAATTTATTTAAATTTATAATATAGTTTTATATTATACGATTAATATAGTGTTATACATATACGTGTATCATATACACATATATGTATGCACGTGTAATATCGCAACCCATATAAGGTTTGATATCCCCGTGTATAAGTATTGGGATTTGCACCAAAACGGACATGTTAACCCCTTTAGTATATAAATATATCATCCAAATGTATTAATATGTGTTTCAATTCATATATGCGAAGTATTACAGACACACACATACACACACACATATATACATTTTTTTTAATTTTGAATAATTTTATATATGTACAAAGATATTTATAAGATATGAAAATCACATGTATATATATAAATGTAAATAAATGCATAATTATTTTAAATAAAAGATTAAAAATCCTTATTTATTTTATTATAAAATCTGAATATAAAATTTAATATTTTTAAGACATGTATATAATACACACACACACACATAAACGTACATACTTACAAATAATTTTCTAATAAATATACGTATATATATGTGTGTGTGTATGTTAATATATAACGATAATTACATAAATAAATGTAATGTATATACACACTCCAAACAATGCTTGCGACAATGAGATTTCTTTTTTTATTGATATTTAAAATTAAATTTTGGTTAAAATTAATAAATTTAACATAAAAATTATTTTCAAATAAAAATTATTTTCAAATAAAAATTTGTATATAAATATTTTTAAAAAATTCTGTACAATATTTTATCATTTAAATATATATATGTGTGTGTGTGTGTGCGCGTGCGTGCGTGCGTGCTGTGTGCGTTTTATCATTTAAAATCAATTTTAAACTTAAGTATTAATTTCCACATATATATACATATCATAAAAAATGTTTTTTGCCAAGAGCTTATTAGGTATATAATTAATTTTATAAAATTTAAAACACATTCGATAAGATATATTTATTAATGCTTTGGATTTATGAAGTTTATTTGATTTATTTATATATATATATATATATATATATATATGCACCAGAATTGGTCACTAACACCCTTAAGAGAGATTGTGTAGAGAGATTAATGAAGAAAGTAAATTTAAACAGAGAATAATATGCAGATTTAAATGTAGAAAATATGAACACCAAATTTATAGTGGTTCGGCGTAATTGCCTACGTCCACTTTGAGTTTAATCTTTATTGCTTTCTCGATAATCGATTATAGATACAATCCGTATACCAATTATAGTGCTTCGGAAACAAGGACGACTAGTTGCTCCCGATATAGATGAATTGAGGGATGAAGTTCTGAAGGAAAGTCATCACTCGAAGTTGACAATTCATCCAGGTGGAAATAAGATGTATCGGGATATGAAAAGGACTTACTACTGGGAAGGTATGAAGAAGGATGTTGGAAATTTTATTTCCAAATGTATGAACTGCCAGTTGGTAAAAGCTGAGCAGAAGAAGCCCAGTGGATTACTTCAGCCATTGGAAGTTCCTACATGGAAGTGGGAGCAGATATCGATGGATTTTATTGATGGTCTACCTAGAACCAGGGCAGGGAATGAAGGGATTTGGGTCATTGTAGATCGTTTGACTAAGAGTGCAAGATTCATTCCTGTTCGATCAACTAGGACTGCATCGAAGTTGGCTGAGCTTTATGTTAAGTGGATAGTTCGATTCCATGGTATTCCGAAGAGTATAGTGAGCGATCGAGATCCATTGTTCACTAGTGGATTTTGGAAGAGCTTCCAGGAAGTTTTGGGAACCAAGTTGTGTTTGAGTATAGCTTATCACCCCCAAACAGATGGTCAGACCGAGAGAGTCAACCGAGTTTTGGAAGATCTCCTCAGAGCATGTGTTTTGGACTTCGGAGGATCATGGGAAGATCATCTTCATTTGGTGGAATTTGCGTATAATAACAGTTATCAGTCAAGTATTGGTATGGCACCATATGAAGCATTGTATGGAAGACCGTGTAACTCTCCGACATGTTGGTTGGAAACAGCAGAAAAGTTGATACTTGGGCCAGAAATGATTCGACAGACTACGGATTGTATAGAGATCATTCGGCAACGAATGAAGGCAGCCCAAGACCGTCAGAAAAGTTATGCCGATAAGCGTCGTAAGGATTTGGAATTCGACGTAGGAGATATGGTTTTTGTGAGGATTTCTCCACTGAAGAATGTTATTAGATTCAGGAAGAAAGGAAAATTGAATCCGAGATTCGTTGGACCATTCCCGATCATCGAGCGAATTGGAAAGCTCACCTATAGATTGGAGTTACCAGAAAAGATGGCGGGTGTGCACAATGTTTTTCATGTATCGTATCTACGGAAGTATGTGCACGACCCAAGTACAGTAGTTTTTGCTGATAGCTGTGAAGATTTAGAAGTTGATCCAGTTGTTAGAAGACCTCGTAAGCCGCTTCGTGTTGTGGAAACCGATACGAAACAGCTTAGGAGGAAGACGATTACATTGCTCAAGGTGCAATGGAGTGATGATGTTAACGACTGTACGTGGGAGGAGGAAGAGAGGATGAAGGCAGCTCATCCTGAACTCTTCGAGGTATGACCCTAAGGTGTCGTGGCATCTCATGAATTTGTAACTTGTTATAGTCTTAGAATTCTGCATGCTAGGTTAGTAATTGAATGCATGGTTTGTTGATTGCTATGAATGGTAGGCATTCAGAATAGTTTTGATTGCTCTTGTATGTTTGGAATTTCGGGGGCGAAATTCCTAAGGGGGAGAGAATGTAACGACCCGTATTTTTACGGATCGAAAGATCGTAGAATTGTTGTTATTAGATTGTTAGTGCCGTTAAGTCGTTGAGAATTTAAGTCGTTCGGAGCTTAAGTCGTTCAGAGTTAGATTACCATAAGATGAGTTGTCCAGAGTTAAGTCGTATAAAGGCATGAGTCGTGAACGACTTAAGAGTTGGAGCGACTTAGTGGTGTTAAGCGACCTATAGTGCTTGACCGACTTAAGGAAGTTGCCGAGTTATAGAAGTTTCGACCTAAGAAGATTAGCGGGTTAGTGGCTAACGGCTTAGGAAGATAGGCCGACTTAAGGAATTAACGACCTAAAAGCTTACGGGTTAGCGAGTTATAGAAGCTTAGGTCGTGTGATAGCTTGGGTCGGTGGAGCGACTTATGGGATTGGACCGACTTAGGGGTAACGACCTAAGTTAGATCAGAGTGTGGTTAGGTCGGTTAACCCATGTTTAGTTAAGTCGTGACCGACTTATGTTAGGTCGCGTGTTTGGGTGGGGTCGTGTCTGTGTTGAGTCGCACATGGGTTAAGTCATGTGCGTGTTAGGTCGGCTTAGAGTTAGGTCGTATGCCGCGTACCCAGTTAGGTCGTTGAGTCGTGTGGGGTTGCTAAGTCGTAAGTCGCAAGGGTAGTTAGGTCGGCATCCTTGTTAGAACGTTAAGTCGGCATCTCTTCAACATCGTTGAGTCAGCCATACTGTTAAGTTGTAAGTCAGCAAGGGACTAGGTCGTTGAGCTTGATAGGTCGTGGGGTCTGATGAGTCGTGGACGACTCATGTGATAGGTCGGCGGCGACTTAAGGGGCGGCGACTCATGGGGATTTCAACCTATAAATAGAGGGGTTTGGCTCACTTTTTGGCACCGGATTTTGAAGCGACGAAGTGCTGCCATTTTGAGAGCTCGACTACAACACTTCTTCACTTCTTTTCTCCACTCTAATCTAGTGATTCCGTCCATCTAAATTGAAGATCAAATCGAAGATTCAAGAGCCGAAGTTGAAGATCTTCATCCAACAAAGAGAGATTTCATCGTTTGAAGCGGAGCTTTGGAGGATCAAGCTTGATTCTTTGCTGTCCAGATCTGGAGTTGGTTGTTTTTGAGGTGTTTAGGTGATTCGGTGAGTGGTGGTCATCTCTCACACGGACCCAAAGGAGTATATTGGATCGGTGGTTTGTTTATGTGCTAAAGAGAGCGATTTCTTGCATTTTCCCTAAGTCTGCATGTAGATCCATCATCTATGAAGTTTTGATATCCATTTTAGTACATGTTTACTTATGCAAGTTCATTCATCAAGTTGTAGAGATATTGTCCATAATTCATGCTTGTTAGAATGCATGTTAGATTTGGACTCTTTATTTATGAAATTGCCATTATTGTTGTAATTGTTTATTTAGATCTTGTTTGAATGATTGATTACTTGGATTAATGTTTGATTTGATTTATTAGTTGATTGATAACTTGATTTGGACAAGTTGGTCGAAGATGATTCAAAAGCTAAGTGGAAAGGCTCTTGAATAAGGAAAGCTGCTTGTGGCATATGAAGCGGATGTTGAAGCTCATATGGATAGATTTGATGATGATGTTGAGATGGGACTTTGCCATGATGCGATGAGGCAAACCATGATGTTGAGATGGGGCTTTGCCATGATGCGATGAGGCAAACCATGATGTTGAGATGGGACTTTGCTATGATGCGATAAAGCAAAGCATGATGTGTGAAAGCCTTGGTTTAATCCAGACGGGATCATCCCAAGCATGTTGATAACTCGGTGATGCGGTCCGAGTTTGTGGATAATGGTTAGCTTGAGAGGCGCTTGAGCTAGTATGGGAATAGTCGTCGAGGAGGATGACTAGAAGGCTGAGATTTCATCGTTGTTGAAGGTTCTAGCATGCTCAAAGCAAGAGTACGTTGGGACGGGTCACGATGACGTTCCAAGCACGGGCTGCGACGACGCGCTAGTACTCCGGGTAGTTGCGAAAATTCCTAGGCACAGGCTGCGACGACGTGCGGAGTTATGTCTAGAACCGGGGTTACCATTAGCCCTTGACAGGTGGTCATTCAACTAACGGTGAATTCAAGGCAATGATAACAGCGATAGCCAGAGTCATGGATGTTTGGATGTTTGGTTGTATCATCACTTGGGTCAAGAGCGATGCTTTCAGGGTGCTTATCTGATCTTGGTTTAGGCCTTGGGGGTTTGTACTTGGAAAACGCCGACCTTGACTCGAGTGATAATTACTTTGCTTTGAATGTCTGAATTGCTATGTTTACTTCTGCTTAGTGTGTCTGGGGGCTATCACTGTAGAATGAGGTAGAGTGGGATGGTTGAGTTCCTATTCCTTTTACCCTTTATGTTCTTTTGGTATGTTTGATAGTTGATTTACTGCTCACTAAGACTTTTGTCTGACTCAAGGTTTTATGTTTAACTCTTATTACCTTGGGCTGTTCATCCATGTTGGGATGGGCAGACTAGGTAGCAGGTGACAGGTGCTGTTCTTAGTGGTCAACGTTGTTGATGACGAAGACGAGCTGGAGGCTTTTGCATATTGTTTTCTTACTATATGTACTGGGTGTTCCGCTGTTTGTATATTCTCTGAGTGATATGTAGTGAGGCTTGATGTATTGACTTGGCTGATTGTTGTATCAAACTATTAGAGTTTATATGATGAGATTCTGTTATATGGAGCTTCACTATGTATATTTTCTATTGTATTTTGTCCATACGCTGTGAGTAATACGATAGATTCCGTTGTTTAATCTTACCTTGACTATCGTCCATGGCTGCCTGGCACACCTTTCAACGCACTATCTCCTTGTTTTGGTGTGGGAGTCATGGGCGGTCGTCACAATCGGAGACTTCTAGCAGCTATAATTAAGGGTAAGGACCCTAAATCATTTAAAGAAGCCATGAAATCCGATGAGTGACGCCGTTCCATGAAGGATGAGATACGGGCTCTAGAAGATAATGGCACATGGATCTTAGAGCATCTTCCTCCGAGGAAACGTGCTCTTGGTAGTCAATGGGTGTACAAGACCAAGTATTTGTCAAATGGAGATGTTGAGCACCTTAAATCTAGATTAGTAGTGTTGGGTAATCACCAACAAGAAGGAATTGACTACAACGAAACTTTTGCTCCTGTTGCCAAGATGACTACAGTTCGTGCTTTTCTAGCCATAGCGGCATCCAGGAATTAGAAACTACATCAAATGAATGTTCATGATGCGTTCCTACATGGTGACCTTGCTGAGGAGGTACACATGAAATTACTTCCCGGGTTTGAGAGGTCGGATCTAACTTTGGTGTGTCGGTTGCGTAAGTCGTTGTATGGGTTAAAGCAAGCACCAAGATGTTGGTTTGCAAAATTTGTGTCGACTTTGAAAGGGTATGGCTTTCTTCAGTCTTATTCAGATTATTCTCCTTTTACATTTAGTAAAGGCGGTGTTCAGATTAATGTCTTACTTTATGTTGATGATCTTATTATTTCTGGGAATGATTCCGCTGCGCTTAACATATTCAAAACTTATGTTAGTGACTGTTTTAAAATGAAAGATCTCGGAAATCTTAAATATTTTTTGGGGATTGTGGTCGCTCGTAGTTCATCAGGCTTGTTTTTATGTCAACGCAAATATACTTTGAATATTATTTCTGAAGCAGGTTTGTTGGGGGCAAAACCGATTGGGTTCCCTATAGAACAAAATCATAAGCTAGGTCTTGCAACTAAAGAGCTTCTAGCGGATCCTGAATCATACCAACGACTTGTGGGTCGTTTGATTTATCTTGCGGTTACTCGACCGGACCTGCCTTATTCAGTTCATATTTTGTCTCAATTTATGCAAGCACCTCGAATTGAACATTGGAAAGTGGCTCTTCGGGTTGTGCGTTATTGAAAGGGACTCCAGGTCAGGGTATTTTGCTCCGTGCTGACAGTGAGTTGACCTTGGAAGGATGGTGTGATTCAGATTGGGCGGCTAGTCCTCTTACTCGTCGCTCGTTGACAGGTTGGCTGGTGTTTCTTGGTCAATTTTCTATTTCTTGGAAGACAAAGAAACAACATACGGTATCTCGATCTTCTGCGGAAGCCGAAAATAGGTTTATGGCTGCAATTACCTACGAATTGAAGTGGCTAAAAGAGGTGTTGTTGAGTTTGGGTGTGCATCATCCTAAAGCTATTAAATTATTTTGTGATGGTGAATCGGCGTTACATATAGCAAAGAATCATGTTTTTCATGAGCGGCCGAAATACATCGAGGTTGATTGTCACTTTGTTCGTGATGCGATCAATGAAGGTTTGATATCTTCTACTCATGTCTCGACATCGTCACAGTTGGCGGATATTTTTACAAAGGCTCTCGACAAGGCTCAATTTGATTTGCTTTTCTCCAAGTTGGGCATTTTTGAATCTCATGCTCCAACTTGAGGGGGGTATTGAGATATATTTAGAATATATGATTATTATATTATGATATATTTAGAATATATGATTAAGATATTATGATATATTTAGAATATATGATTATATTTTATGAGTGGTATGTGACAAGGGATATGTCTTCGGAAGATTTTCTGTTGTTTCTGCAATATATGATTAGATGTTATGAGTGATATGTGATAAGGGATATATCTTCGGAATATTTCCTACTGTTTCCGCAATTTTAGAGTTACCATAAGATAGAGTCTTGGGTATGTATTATAAATAGGGATGCTGGTGATTAATAATAATTCAAGCTGAGTTTTGCCAGTTCTTCAATGGATGACAACATAGAGTTTGTCAACATCTTTTATCAAAAGAAATCCCTTATTGTTAACGCGACTAAACATATATATATAATATTTCATCATTATTACTTTTCATGATGTGAGATTGTTTCTTCTTCAATCCGGACTCATTATCCAGATATAATGTGAAACACTCAAACAATTATAGTAATGGTAACTATTACCAATGAAGAAAATAGTTATCATACCGATACTATTGATAAATAAAAAACGACTCAATGTTTTAACAATAGAGTTGTAAAAATGATTATATTGTCGATATGGTAGACAGGTAAACTATTGATTATTAAGGGTAGATTTACTTAGATATAAGGACGCCGATATTTTATTGT
This sequence comes from Allium cepa, assembly GCA_030765085.1. Classification (NCBI taxonomy): domain Eukaryota; kingdom Viridiplantae; phylum Streptophyta; class Magnoliopsida; order Asparagales; family Amaryllidaceae; genus Allium; species Allium cepa. Next base: position 306,479,083 of record CM060944.1, on the reverse strand, counting down.
ATTATTTAAAAAGAAAATTGTTGCTGCTAGCATGTTTATGCATATATCAAGATTTTGATTTATTTTAGTAGATGTATTCGAATAACTTTGTTAATCTCAAATTTTGAACTTAGAAAAACTTTATAAAAAAATAAAAACAAAAAAAGGAAAAGGGAAAAAAAAACAAGAAGAAGAAGAAAGAAAGAGAAAAATACATAAATGATATTGTGGTTGCTTTGTCTAGAAAGAAAAACACTTTAGAAAAACTTACATGTGGTTGATGTACGGACCTCTACTTGGATGGTAGAACTGTAGAACAAGCAATTATTGCTCATATATTCTGGTTGCTTTGTTGATTATACTAGAGAGAAATACATAATGATAAGAATCATATGTAAAGTATCTTCTTTCACTTTTTTAATATTTCTTGTTATCCTTGTATTCTCATGTCCTCTTTTCTCATCTCGTCTCTTATTCAATAATTATAAAGGGTTACATCACAAGAACATGCAAATCGCATGCATACGTAATAACTGTATTATCAAAGAAAATATATAATTAATGGAAAATAATATATTAAGTTAAAAGAAATGATCAGCAATTTTAGTAAGAAAAATCTACATTTCATACTGAAACATAATAAAGTCAATATTAAAAAATCTACAGTTCGTACCAATCCATTGCACTAAACAACAACGTTCTACTATTTCCTTCAAGTAATCCTTGGAGCAAATATCGGTTTTGCACAGCCATGTAGTTTTTCATTTGTGGATATAAAAAGGAAAATAACTTTTTATTTTATCACGAATCAATAAAAAATGAAGTTTACAAAGCTGGAGTGAATATAATTAGCAGTGTTTTTATGATCCTGCCCAGCACGGTTCGACCGCGAATAATCTTGGATCATAGACTACTTCACTCTAAAACTCAATCCGATCTCGGTCATGCACGAAGGCAGATCGGACCTTCGAACCAACGGTTCAACCTTCTATTTTAGTTAATTGGACCGTGGTTCTTTTAATTTTTTTTCTTATTTTCTTACAATGTCATTCTCTCTCGTTTTCATTCTTTGTGTTGTTTTTAAGAAAATAAATGAATCTAAATTGTAAAAATCACCATTTCACCAAAATCTAAACAACAATCTCCATCATTTCATCCTTCATCTTTGCAAGCTCCTCCAAGAACACTGCAAACTTCTTAAGTTTTTCGTAACAAAACTTCCTCCATTATACACTGCTATTGTGTACGTAAGTGTAGTTGTATTAGTGCAGCTGGATACGTAGCGATACACAACTTCGGCTGTATGTGTTGAAGAGTTTTTACAGTTTGTCCACGTAGCATTTTTATTTCAGTAATTTTGCATATAGCTTGTATCTAAATGGTAAATTTCCAAAAAAGAAAAATTCACGGTTCCAACGGTTGAACCGTCAAAACCTTAAATCTTGGGTCAATGCGGTTCGACCCATGATCCAGTCGTGAAAACTGTGATAATTAGCAATGATTTATTCCATACAAAAAGCATGTAATAGTTAAATACACAATTTGAAGCAAAAGTATTTATATATTTTGAGTTAAAGTAGATTAAACCCTTAAATTGAATAAGCTTCCAGCCTGTTCATTTATGCAGGTCGGAATTAAATTCAGATCAAAAGGAGCACACATAAACAAGTATAGATCAGACTCCGTTTCCAGAAACAGATAATTTATCCACTCAATTTTAGAAGGGTAAAATTGACATAACCCACTAGTTTAGAAAAAGAACATGGAGAGAACAAGAAATTCATGATGTGTGTTAATTGTGTGGTCATCTAGGACTGAGGGTTACAAAATTAACACTAATTTGTCTTCTGTAGAGGCTGGCTCTATCTATAAATAGCTTGTAATGCTATAATATTGTTGATTGGTTTCATAACCATTTTCTACTTGCAAGTATATATACAATAAATCAGGAAATTATACATATATTGAGAAGAGATAATACATACCAAATGGAGGCCAAGAAGTTGAATGCTTTTATGCTTGCTGCAAGTTTACTTGTAGCCACCTTTGCTCCACTGGTTTCAGCAGCCGAAGAATTGGATGGCAGTGCTGCAGTTGTTAATATAGAAATGATGACTTCTGCAGATTCATATATTGCAAAGAAAAAGAAACCAAAGTGTGGTGAAGTTTGTCGTGAGGGCATCTGCGCAAAAGGATGTAAATGCACTTTTGTCTATCCAGGTTCTCGCTGCATGGGTAAATGTTGTTCCTAAACTGATGCGGTAGTAGCGTAATGTCTTATAAATAAAGACCGCAAACATTGATTTGCTTGAGAAACTCGCTATGACCAGGTCCCGACTACCGGGTTAATATGTTGTGATGAATGTTTTGTATGTGTATGTAGTAGAAGTTTTCTTTGGGTTTGTCCAAAATTCTGCATCTTCTTGAATAAATTGGTTTTTATCTGGCTTTCTAAGGCAGAATTGAACCCATGAATGCACAACAGTGATCAACTTATGAAAGGTGATCCGATCGACAGTCTACATTACACTAGTGATCTTAACAAAATATATATATATATATATATATATATATATATATATATATATATATATAATAAAATAATTTCAAAAATAATTCATCCTAGGAATTGTTTGAACTGGGACAGTTACATAATGTTACTAGTGGAACATTGAAATAACGCTTCAGCTATAGACACGCATTTCTTTACAGAAAAGAGTAATAAGTAGGAGCCCTGTCCAACAGCAAAAACATAAGTAGAAAGGTACATCAAGTCTATCAAAAATAATATCAAAACATTAATGATATAAACAGAAAATAAGAAATAGAAAGGTGGGTTGACTAAAGGATATGAGATGAGGGTTGATAAGGGGAATAAGTATGTGTAAATTTAACGAAGCTAGAATGCTGCTGGACTTAAAAAATGTTTAAAAGAAAATTTTCCCGGTATCTTATTCCCCAGTTACTTTGGTCTTCTCCTCCCACTCAACTAAGTTGACAACAAAAATGTAAAGCAAAGTAGCAAAATAATAAGTTAGTTCAAATAAAATTTGGAACACATAAACGAAAAATTGAAATCATGTAGCAGGGAAAAAAAAAAAGAAAAAAATGCTGAAATTGATTTCAAAACTTATAAACAAATTGAGATAATCCAAAGGAATCATCTGTAAAATCACACAAAGTAGAAAATGGTAAACAGAACTAAAAACTCAATAAGGAAAAACATTTTCCAAAAGATTCTTAAACAGAATTTGATATTTGTATTTTCAATAGAATTTGTTACAGAAGTATTAATTTCTTCAATTATCATTTTGATTTTAGTTAAAAAATATATTGCTCTTAAGACTTTAGCTTGTATTAGCCTTTGGTGTTGCAATAGCTTTTTGTTCATACTACATATGCCTAAATAAATGACCACTGGCAATGCTGAAGGTTAGACAGGTGCTTGGGAGTGTATAGATAGATTGTTAAATATTATATGAAGACATAAAATGATTTCTTAAAAGATTTTTAAGGAATATATAAAGAGATAAAATAATTTCTAGCTGGATTGTTAGGGATCCAACAACAAATAGGGAGCATTTAGGCTGGCTTGTATTCTATATGTGTCATGTCTTCACTGATTTTACATACTTTGCAATAAGATTGATGCCATTTATTTCTATAAAAGGAGAATACTCCCCCACCTCACTGCCCATACCTCTCTACACAAAGTTGTGACACTTGCTAAGACAATGAAATCCGATAACATCAAAACCTTTGGTCTTTTAAAATTACTTTTCCTATATGAGCATGTTTAGGAAGACATTAGTGCGAAGCTCATCCATTTACTGATTTTCAAATTGCTCCAATATTTTTTGTAATATTGTAACATTTTGATATTTCCAAAAAATTTGTATGTGGTGACCGGCCCGGCCCTGTCCAAGGCCACCTAGGCGGTCGACTAGAGTCCCATATTTTCATTTTCATGGGCCTCAAACTTTTAATTTTAACTTTATATATTATAGTATGTTAACCAATGATTAGGAAGTTGTATAGTTTAGTAGTGGGGCCGATGGTTTACATTACTGTGACCCAAGATCGAGTGTTGTTGTGCATAGTGATGGGCCTCAAAATCAAAAAAAGTTTCCCCAAGCTTTATATAAGTTTTACTACTAGACTAAACAAATTTTTTTGCCTTAGGCCTTCGAAACATCAGGGACCCGTGTGGCAAATATGTTCCTATTTCAAAATTGAATTAGTCAAGTTGGAAGTTTGCAAACTAGCACATAGTTCAACTTTTCACCCTCGAACTAACGGTCAATTGAGATTACATGCTTAAGGGTAGGACTGTTAATGGGTCGGGTCGGGTTCGGGTTGATTTTAAATGGTTCGAGTCAACCCGTTTATTAAACAGATCAAAAATATCTTAATCTGAACCCGACTCGGTTATAAACGGGTTGACCCAACCAACCCGGATAAACCGATTATAAACGGGTCGCGTCGGATCTTAAACTGATCGAGTCATACCACATAAGGTACAAATGGGTTATAAACGGATCGTAAACAAGTTATAAGCGGATCAAATTCGGGTTCACCGGTCGGGTTGGGTTATATTTGGGTTGGGTCAACCCATATAAGTCTAAACAGGTTTTAAACATATCAAATTTAGGTTCATGGGTCAACCCGAAACCCATCCACTTATAGACTGGTCAAATTCGGGTTGATCAAAATTGACCCGCTCAATTAAACGGGTCGGGTTAACCTACTAGTTTCTGTGTAATCTTCAGGTCGTGCTCGAAATTGATAGCCTTACTTAACGGAATTTGAGATACTTTTGTATCAACGAACCTAAGGAGTGCATCTTGTGGCTCGCTCTTGCTGAACCATGGTAGATCACTAGTTGGAAAAGGTCTACAAACTGCTTTCGTAGTTGTGTAGGTTATGTAAGAAAATAATCAATATTATGAATAAGTGAAGCAAAATGGACCCGAAAGGTATCTCCAATTTACAAATAACAACAAAAAACTGGTTCTACAAATAACCCAGGTCGGCTGGCATTGTACTGCTAGTCGGGCTAGGTAGTTACCGACATTGTAACGACTCGCCTTTTCGACCGTCAAATGTTGACGCTAATACATCCATATTATTCGTATGTCGAACATCCAAGTGTTGAGAAGATATATTGTTAAGGTAAAAATAAAAAAAGGAATAGAACAAGAAAAAAGAGAACACAATATCAGAACCTAACTACGGAACGATAACATATCTATAAGAAACTATCACTTTAAGATACAAAATATTTCACAGTTACAATTCTAAATACTATCATCATCTTAGACAATTATAATAATCCGTCCTCACAAATGCTGATATATACAATAGTAATACGGCGGTAATTAGAATACTATGATAGGTGAAGCATCCAAGTCGTCTCCATAAGATTCAAAGCTTCCATAGATAAATATGAAAACATACTCGGAGCTGACTTGAGTATAATAAGAAAATAACATTCGAATCAATCTGATAAATCAGTATAAGAAATTCAAGAAATATGTGATCAGCATATGACAGTAGTTTTGAGACCGCATGGAATTCCATAACGGCATCCTCTTAAAAGAAACCACCATCTAATAAGTATATGAATTGATATAATAGATAATGTCTAGGATAAAGAATATAAATCATGTCAAATAGCTGGAATGATTACATTGGTTACATTCAACAGTATATTTAGGGTACAATCAAAACCGAAAAGGGATGTTCGCATAATGGATTTTCCATGGAGATCTCTTCAAGGTCAGAAAGTATCTTTGGAGCGTCATATATCTCTAGATATATTATACCATTAAGTAAACACAAGCAGCCCATTTCCCGAATATAAACATGAACAACGTGAACCAAATATCATCAACTCTCATCGGCCAATAGTCGATAAATATATCTAGATATGGAGTTCATAATACCCTGACGTGGGTTGACTATTGTAACGACCCGCTATTTTGGACCATTCAAATCGACAACAAAACCATACATATCCGACTTGAATAATTCAAAATACCGAATTGTTAATTAAAATTTGGCAAAACTTAAAATATACAGTAAATAAATCAATCACAGATCACAAAGTAATATAATGCAGCGGAATAGATAAAGAATAGTAGTTCATGAAGCTACTATATACATCAGAGTTAGAAAAATACAACCGAATAGTTCAAATGCAGTGAAGTCTCCAATGCAACAGATGACTTCTCTGAACCAATCAACTGGAAAGGCTGGAATCTGAACCGATGGTTGGATTTCCAAATGAAGCTCCGAACTCCAAAGGTGAGTCTCAAATGCTGTATCACTCAGTCTGACCCAAACGTAAAGCAAAACACAAAACACTCGAGTCGGGATTAACATTCTTATATTAATAAATCCAACTCAAGTGAAATATCAACTGAAATACAAATAACTTAAAGGATATTTGGGATAACCATCCTCTAAGGGTCCATGGAACTTTATACAAGGCAGAAATATACACTATAACACCATGGTCATTTCAGCTTAATTTATACTTCAAAACCAAATCTCATTTTCACTTCAAATATCTCTATATTTCCCAAAATAGTATTTATATATATTAAATAATTTATACAGTAAAGTATTTTCAATTTCCTCAACTTAACAAATCGTTCAAACATCAACCCGACCTTCCCATTCAAATTAAATTCAATCTCAATTTATCAATTTAAATTCAACTCAATTTCTAAAATAACCACTTAAATTTTATCGATCTCAAATTCGGATTTATAATCACAAATACCCCTTTACATTTCCATATATTTGAAAACTTTAAGTATTCAACGTTTCATCTAAATTTTCATTTAATTTAGTTTTCTAAATAATAAATTCAAATTTAGTTCAACCTAAATTTTCATTTTAATTCAATTTAGTTGCTAAATAACAAATTCAACTACGTTGATTTCAAATACAGATTCGAATCTCAACATAAAAAAATTCTAATATAGTTCAAGGCTTTAATATTTAAATGTTCTATATAACAGTTTCATATAGATGTCGATTTAACCTCATTATTATTTAGTCTTGAAATACTCCCTTATTAGATTCAATATCATTTAAGTAACCTTAAATTACATTTTACTCCATATTTTCTTTAATTTATTTAAACGTGAAATATTCATTAAATCACTTAAATCAAAAATCCAGTTATAAAATCATACCCATTAAATTTCCCATTCAAAAATTTCAGATCGATTTAATTAAATAAATCCTTATTTAAATACCATTTTTATAAACCTAAATTTATCTCCCAATCTTAATTATTCAATTTATTACAAGAGAATCTATTTGAAATATAGATTTACATAAATACTTAACCATATTATATGTATTAAATCAATCTAATTTAAATCAAATATTACTACTAAATCTATATATACAATTTTCATTTATATAATATCTTAAGAATCAAATTTATTAAACCATATATTTCTTTCCAAAATTATAGAAATTATTTTCAAAATATTTATATGGACCAACGGTGTCTGTATATATTTCCTATCATATGGTCAAGTGCTGCGGATATTTATCATTTCAATCCGTATACTAAATATATACGGGTGTATATCATTTCAACCCGTAATCCCAAATTCAATTAAATGAAAATCGCTTGGGTTTATCATTTCAACCCATAACGATTTTCTCCTATTCTAAAGTCTGTTCGGGTATGTATCATTTCAACCCATAGTGATTTCTAAACTACAGGGAACTTGCAGAGTGATAGCAGAAAATACAATAAAATAACAGGCATATATCATCAATAACAATATAATATAAACAACAGGATATGGTGTCATATCCCGTAGGTGAACAGTTACAGATAATAGCATATATAACAAATTTAAATAACTACAGCAGCATATTTCAATTGTCGTTTCAATTGAAATCAAATTTAATGAATAAAATATGTTAATCGTGAGTGATTGCTCACCTTTCGAGGTTAGAGAGATAGACAATGAAGTTGAGTTACGAAATGCAAGCACGACTTCCAAAGCAAAGTTAGATGGTATGATTTCGATGGAAAAGCTGATAGATAGAAATTGATGAGAATGGATCAAATTAGATTGATAAAATTGAAATGAAGATTATATGATTAATTTATTACTTTCTTTCAAAGTGAACGTTAAATCAAAACACGCAATTTAAAAAATGAAATATATATATATGCACATCAATGAAAACCATATAACTTTAAAACGCTTCCATTTCATATTAATGTTAAATAACAAATATATAATTATTCAAAATGTCACATATATAGTATATTCATTTTATGGTTGTCGTTTCCATGTAATAAATATTCATTTTAAACCAATATTAAAATAATATATATGTATAGTTAAAAATCAATGTTCTAACATAAAACACATATATTAAAGATCAACACACATATATATAATATCTTTTGAAATGAATACTTATGTGTATATATAATGATTAATAGTTTATTACTTTCCTTTTCAAAATATCCAGCAAGAAATCAAACAAACTTATGCACATATATATGCAGATAAACAATATTCTTTATAATACATTGTTACCTTACTCCTTTTTTTTTCTTTTTTTAAAGAGTATATATGCAGTACAGTTTATAAAAAAAAATTATAAAACCTTCACATATAACAAAATATATGTATAAAATATATTTTTGTATATATAAAAATCAAAACCTTTCAAACATATATTCAAAAACTGGATCATATAAATAACAATGTATTTAGTTAACGCATAGTATAAAATTCATTTATATAACTCTCTTATATATTCATTATAACTATAATCGAAACGGTTATATATACTTTTATATAAATTAACCAAATATACACGTTACTTAACCTATCTATACCCGATCAATAGTTTTATTATTAAAGCACGCACATCATAACAGTATGACGATATGCAATGTTTTAGGCTTATTAAACAATATATTGCAACTTATGTATACCAATATGTTAATATAAATAAGCTTACATACTTATTATATAAAAATCAAAATAAAAAAACAATATAACAAAATATATATATATATATATATATATATATAAACTCAGAAATGGATATATCAGCTTATACTGTTATATAGAGAATTTTTTTTATTAAGTACAGCCATACATATATATCTTTGGGTACTACAATTCGTATTATTTGCCTTTTATAAAGAAAATTACGGTTGCACTGAGTTTGTACATATAGCTTACTTTATGTATATAAATAACGTAAGCTGTCATACATATATACACTAAAATATGTAAATTTAAGGCAGTATACTACTAGCAAATATATATAATATAATACAATGTATAGACGTACCCTGTGTAAACTCGAGTCATTGATGGGTGGGCAAAAGGAATAAATAAGAAACTCAGACAATGGGGAAAATGTTGATGCCACCTATGTGCTGTCATAAGTTATTACCTCTAGGCTATACACTCGACTATGATGAGGTTGCCGATGTGGATAGGGAAGATGTTGGGTTCGGCTGGAAAGCAGGGTGTTTCTTAAGGGAAGAAGAGGGGAGAAGGAGGGGACACGCACTTGGTGGAATGAAAATTTACAGAGAGAGGATGAAAAGAATGCAGATGTACTAGGTAAAAGAAAGGAGGAGCAGGCTAGAATAAATAGAATGTACGAAGAGAACAAGGAAGTTTATAAATCAGATTGGCATGAAAATGTAAAGAAAGAAATAAATAAAAGAAATCAATGAATGCGAAATAACGTATAGTATTTTATACCTTTCAAACTTTGAAATGGCAACGGTCATGAGTTGATTTAGCTACTTTTAAGGCAATAACTTTTTTGTTTGTTTGGATAGTACGTAATAAGTTTGGAAAGGCAATGATATTTAAAATGGAACAAGGAAGGTTATAAATCAGATTGGAATGAAAACGTAAAGAAAGAAAGAAAGAAATAAAAGAAATCAATGAATGCGAAATAACGTGTAGTATTTTATGCGTTTCAAACTTTGAAATGGCAACGGTCATGAGTTGATTTAGCTACATTTAAAGCAATAACTTTTTTGTTTGTTTGGATAGTACGTAATAAGTTTGGAAAGACAATGATATTTAAAATGGAACAAGGAATGGACAGAGAAATTTAAGCAAAGATAAAACGTACATAATAAATATAGAGTAAGGGGACAGCCACGATAATTCAGTGGATAATTAAAGCAACTTTTAATGCCACCAGCTGCACGTTCAAATTTGAAAAGGCAGAGTAACGGACCATATAATAAATTGAAACGATGGATTGATAACAGCTGCAAGTATATATTTAATAGAAAAGAACGGACAGAGAAAATTTTGTGAAACGTACTGAAAATAAATATGAAGTACTTATTATATTATACGTTTCTTTTTGAATGCAGATTCCAAAATTTGAAAGCGAAGTAACGGTCAACCCTTGATTTGGTGAAAATAATTGTAGCAATTAATAAAAGAAATAAATAGCAATGGTCACGTTGCTTTGATTTAGCTGACTCATCAAAGCAAATTATTTATAATTTAACCGGTAGGAAACGTAAAGGAACGTACCACCATAAAAATGAAATTGATAACATCTGTGCATTGATTCTGCAATATTTATTAAAGAAATTGATTCTACAATATTTATTAAAGCAATTTATTAGCTAGCTTGAATTAAATAGAATTTCACAATGGAATAAACTTTGATAAAATAAATCTAAAATTTAAAATCTGTTATGTTTACTTGGACGTAATCCAAATATTAAATTTTTATTTCAAAATATTATTATATAAAATTTCTCAAAAGTTTCAATTAATTACATTAAATAAAACCATTTAAAACTATTATTACACTCTCCCCCACTCAAAATTTTTCGTCCCCGAAAAGGTAGGAGGTAGGAGAATAGAACAACCAGAAATAAAATAGATTGAAAGACAAGATAAACAATTAATTTAAAACTATATAAATTTTATTTGAAATATTTATTTGATAACTTCATTTGAAATTTCATTTTCTTTAATACTTTAATACTTTTCAAACTCCTTTGAAAATCATTTACATTATTACTTATATTTACACAGAAGCTATTGAAATATTAAATCCAAAATTCATAAATTTTTATTTTGTTTCAAGATACCTTCCAAATATTATTATTAGATCACAAATCATTTTTTTTAAATATGTTTTATTTTAGATAAATAACTTCTAAAATATTTATAACACTAAAATTTCTATTAAACCATGTAGTATATAATTAAACAATATTTTAAAGGATATATCCAAAAAGGAAGGAAGGTGGATTTGGAAAACAGAATCAAGGTGAATAACTAAACTGAGTAGATGCAAGGAAGAGTATCGGGCATGAATAATTAATCTAGAACCATAAGAATTTAAATTTCAAATATTAATTCAAAATTTCTTTGTTGGGAAAAATACTTTTATAATAAATACCATTATAATAATACTTTTATAATAAAATACTATTATATCGAAATAAATTTTCCTTTCGAAAATACTTTTACAACTCGATGTTTCAACAAGTTTATCCTCGTTCTTGCAGACTTTGGCCATGTGTTGATCAGGCGCAAAGCTAGAATTCTTCAAGTACATCGTAGACTTGTTTCAACACCCAGTGAAAATACTTGAAAAGCCTTTAAAGCAGATATGGAAAGTACAATCCAAACAAAACAACCAAACCAAAACCTTTGTCCGACCATGGTTCGCAGATACACAATGGTTACGCCTGGATCCCCCAGGAAACAATCCGTATCCGTAAGCTTTCTCAGCCCTGCGAGTTACGCCATGATGACTAGTAGAGTGCAGGATACACAATGGTTACGCCTGGGTGCCCCAGGAAACAATCCGTACCCCTAGGCTATCTCAACCAGGCAGTTTCGCTACTATTCACGACCTACACAGATTGCAGGATATACAATGGTTACGTCTGGGTCCCCCAGGAAATAATCCGTACCCCTAGGCCAAACTCAGTCAGGCAATTGCGCTATGTAGTCGCGAGAGAAAAAAAACCATGGGTTATGCCACGGTGGGAACACTCGAGCATTACATCCGGAAAACCAAAAATCAGAGAGAATAATATCGATAGAATGAATCCACGATGTGGCCACAAAGCGGATATCAAGCAGAAGGCACTATCCATATCTTACTTCGAAAATATATATCATATAGTACCTTTTCAAATCACTTTCAAATATCGTACTTATATAAAGTCCATATATATAGGATTCCTTTTTTCCCACATCGAATACTTTCCAAAATCAATAGTAGATCAAATCATACTTATATAGACTTCGATTATATAAAATCTCGAAATTGAGTACCTTTCAAATCAATAGATTTCAAATCAACTTCATACTTATACAATCCATTTTATATAAGTTTGACCACTCCCAAATCAAGTGCTTAATAATATAAGGTTCTCAAATTTCAAATCATTTCAATGTCAATTCAGTTTCAAAATCATATATGATTTCACCAAATTTTCTTCCAAATTAAATATCTAAATTTCAAAGTTCCCAAAATAATAGGTTTAGAAAATTATCCCATTTTCCAAATTAAAATAATTCAAGTCAAACAAATTCATTTCCAAAATCACCATATAAGTACTGGTTTTTAATTCCAATTTAATTTCAAAACCAAATATTTTCCCAAAATCAATTATACTCAAAATGGTTTCCAAATTTATAATTATCCCCTTTTTTTTAAACCTTTAAATTATCTATTTCTATGTGAAATATCCAATTTACCTTTCTGAAAACCATTATTCAACTATTTTTTTTTCAAAACATTTCAAAACTAAATTTATATTCTTTATCAAACATTTTATACTCTTTGAAATTTCTTAGGTTTGAAAATTTAATCTCGACTTGGAAGTGTTCGAACATTCAAAATAGTTAGGGAAATCAAATTTCCAATTCAGGACTTGAAAATCAACAATAAATAGATAGGATTATACCAAATCAAAGCCGAAACTTGAGGATTGAATACCGGTTTCCTTTAAATCATTTTAAATATGTATACATATATCTTTCGAATATCGAATTATTCTTCGGAATTTGAAATCAAAATTTGTTTCACAATATCACTCGCATAACAAAGCTACTAGAGTGGCCTCTCCCCCACTCTGAAACTCGAAAATCAATGTCGATAATGGGTGCACTCATCACCGAAATTATTTTCCAGTGACAAAGTGAGTTCTGGACTTCTATTTTCTTAAAACTTCCTTGAAATTTCATTGAAATCATTGGAACTCGTTTGAGTCATTTGAAACACTTCTTATTCAGAAAGTACTTTCAAATCGTATTATTATAATTTCAAAAATCTTAAAACCAATTTCAAAACACTGGAATTCAATTCTCGAATTTCAAATTTAACACTTCAGTTATAAATAATTTTTATATAAATCAATTTCTTATATTTTCTCAAAATTTCAAATCCTTTCAAAACCCTTTTATATAGAATAACATTTCTTATTTGTTTTATATATAGGTATATAATCCTTATCGAAAACATTTTCACTTTTATATATAGAATAAAATGATAGTTATCAAAATAATAATTTTGATATATAAAACAATTTCAAAAATGCAAACATACCCGATTTTTAGAGGATAATTTTAAGAATGGTTTTTAAAACAAAGATAGAGATTTGAATTAGAGGAACTCAAATCAATAGAATTCCGATTCGAAGATAGACTCGATCGAAGATGCGATAATTAAATTACAAAATAGAAGATGGATATACTTCTATAAATCGCGGCGACCTTTACCGGTCAACCGTGATTCCAAAATTAGATCGGTGTAGAATTCTGAGGCAATTCGACATTCGATCGCCAGAGATATAGAATTCGTCATAACAAGATATAGCAGCATCATAAACCGAGGATACCGAAATCTTCGGTGAGTCAATGCCAATTGAAAAGGAGTTTTCACCCCCTTTTACAAATCATTCAGTGGAGTTATGGGATACTCCAGAATCAAACGAATATAAATAATATAGCAGCATCATAAACCGAGGATACCGAAATCTTCGGTGAGTCAATGCCAATTGAAAAGGAGTTTTCACCCCCTTTTACAAATCATTCAGTGGAGTTATAGGATACTCCAGAATCAAACGAATATAGATAGGGAGAGACAGAATGAATTTCGGAACCGAGGGTGTAACATCCCGCCTTTTCGCACACTTTAAGCCGACACACGTGCCAATTCAAACCATACGGAAAGGCGGATTGTTATGGGATAAATAAGAAAAACAGAGAAGAAATAAAAACAAAATATAATCTCACAGCGGAAGGATAAAATATAATAATCAAATATACAGTTCATTAAACTGTTTTACAAAACCTTTATTATATTTATACAATACATATCAGAGTACACATACCAGAGAATAAAAAATAAATGCAGCGGAATTAAATGGTGTGGTGGAATAACATAGTAGATAATAATACTACAAAACTTCGTCTTCGTCCTCCAGACTAAAATCTTCAAATCCTGAAACGCTCGGACTGACCCGAGCGAATTTGAAAAGACAAAAACACTCGAGTCAGAACTAAAAGATCTTATGTGAGTTAAATTAACAGAAATAAATATGAGTACAGTAACTCAAGAGATGCTCGGGATTAACATCTCCTAAGGATCCGTTAAACTATTTGCTATGTAGTATATTGCGCTATTATAATAGTGTCTAATTGTAAAATAAACTTACTTTTTAATAGCGTTAAGGGGTTACCCATATAGCCCTTAACACAAATAATGCCAATAGTCTATACAGTACCGTAACACCTCCTGGTCTGGAAGCTACCAGAGGATACTCCATAGGTACGACACAAACAGAAACTCGTAGAAGGCGCGGTAGGGTAGGTGACACGGCACAACTAGGCAATGCTAGGGTAGATATACCAACTACGCTTCCGGGCTGATGGAAACGCGCAGCGCGCAGCTGCCGCCCACCTCGAACAACACCCCCAAAATCAAAAGTAAAGTGGCCACCGAATCGATCCAAAAGTCATAGTATAATATCGAAGGAGTGCGTTCGGTCAGCGGAATGACCTCATTGGCCCGTCGATCGCTCCTGTTTTAGCCACCTTATGCCAACTCACGGGAGTCGGGTCCACGTATTTACCTTATAGGAAACGCCGCCACCAACTTACTTCATTCTGCAATCTCCACCGCGTACACGGTAGTTAAAGTGGTTTTGGGAGTTGGCAGAGAGTATGACAACTTCCGATCCCGGTCTCTTTAACAACCAAACGTTATTATAACACCGCGGTCATTTAAAATAATTTAAACTTTAAAACCAGAATAAAATATCCATTTTAAACCCATATAAATACAATGTCATTTATATTTTTTTTAAACCCAAATCAATACGATATCATTTAGACCCAAAATCATATAATGTCATTTTATTTTCCAATATATATTCTTTTCCAAAATCATAGGGTTTTCAAAGTAAAATATTTAGAAATCAAAACTCTCGAATATAATATTTTCAAATCATACTACCTTGAAAATCATAACTTCGAAACAAATTTCCATCTCTTAAATGGTTAAATATTAAATTACTTTATAAAACACAATAGCTTCTTTAGATTTCACAAATCAATTTTCAAATATCGATTTAAACTTCCAAATACCATTTCAATTCTTATGTTTCAAAGCTTTAAATATTTCACCATTTCAAAACAAACTCATTTGACAATCCCATATATATTAAATTCAATTACTTATTATTTAGACTTGAAATATTTACTTAATGAATTCAATATAATTTAAGAAAAACCTTTAACTTCACATAACTGGAAAAACTTTCGATTTATTATATATTCATTTAAATCAACCTGATATTCATTTAGATCACTCTACACAAACATCAACTTATAAAATCATATCCTTTAAAAATTCTAACTTTTTATTTAATTCTAATTTAACTTAATATTCATCTTCCAACCTTATTCCCATTAAATCAATGAAACTCCAGAAATTAAATTTTAAATAAATGCTTAATCTTATTTGATCTTAAAATCAAACTTTATTTTAAACTTCAAATCAAATTTATACTAAGATTAAAACCGGAAATTACTATATATATAATAACCTTTATCAATAACCAAATCAATATCCCATAAACCATATATATATAACTTTACAAAAACCATAGAAAATCATTTCAAAATATTTATATATATATATATACCGCGGTGCCTGTATAAAATTTTCTACCCTATGGTCAAGTGATACAGATGTTTATCATTTCAATCCGCAATTTAAAATAAAAATGCGGTTGTATATCATTTCAAACCGCAATGCCGAATGAAATGAATATGCATGATAACTTGCAGATTTTATAAGATAGTACACATCATCCATTCACCCAATATCAATCATCAACCAATTTAATTCAATCATCATCAATTTAAACAAACATCAAAATATATAGCATATAAATTATATAGGTAATAAATAACATGTATTAACTAACAGTTTATATTCAATAATAAATTTAACTACTGTTAAACTAGTAGTTTATATGCAAAAATAAATGTAAATTTAACTGGCAGTTAATATGAAATAAAAATAAAAATAATCATGACAGGCAGTTAATATGCAAATAAATAAATTCTAACTGTCAAATTATATGCAATAAATAAAATTAATTAACAGTTAAATTAAATAAATGCGATTTAACTGGGATGACGAATAAAACATGCCAAACAGTCATAAATAAATTTCTACTCAAATCTTAAATCAATTTAACAAACATAAGAAATTTTAGAAGTTGTGAGTGGGTTAAAACACTCACCTTTCGAATTTAAATCGAATTTAAGTCCGATTTAAATCCAAAAATTTGACGGTCTCCAAATGTAACAACCCTGTTTTTTGAGGTTACCTATTAATACTAAATTATAACGGTAGTTATAATTTAATATTGTAAATTAAAATAAAATTGAAGATTTTAAATTGTTTATTTGGAATAAACAATGAATTTTGGAAATTAAAATAAGAAAATAAAGTTTGAAACTTTATTTTATTTGTTTGGGTTTATAATAAATGGAAAATAGTTTTTATTTAGAGAAAATGCAATAATTGTATTAATTATTGGCAATTACTTCTTTTAATAATTTTTAAAAGAAGTATTTGATTTTTAAAGGCTGTTTATTTAAATAAAAAGGTGGAAATTGTTGTAAGAATGAGCTTTAATTATAAATTTGAGTTTAGAATGGTTAGTTATATTTTTCTAAGCAAGAAAAATATTTTTGTGTAATTTTGGAAGTTAAAAATAAGGTTTTGTGCATTTATTTGTGGAAATTATGTATTTTTGTAAAATAAAGGTTTTTATTAATAAAAATGTTTTAAAAACTAAAATTATCATTTTAATTATGATGTAAACATTTTATTTAATATGTATGTAAGTTCACATATTTTTTTTGGTTTAAAAACTTGAGGGAAATGTAATTTGTTTTGTAAAATAGTGTAACTTAAGCATAGTTGTTTATGTACATGAATCAAAACTTAGGCCATTTGATTTTTTCTTTTAAATGTTGGGTCCAAGCCCACTTAGCCTAAATCTGAAAGTAGGAAATGAGAAAACAAATTGTCTGTACGTTCTTTTTTTTTTTTTCCTACCTCACCTTCTTCTTCCTCAAAGGCAGAAAATCAAAAGAGAAACCATCCCTCTTTTAAGAATCCAAGCTTCAATTTCCAAATTAAATCAATCTTTTGCTGAAAATTATTAAATTAAAGCTCTTTCAATAGGTAATCAATATCTAAACCTTATAATTTCATTAAATTCCTGATTTGAGAAGTAGGTTTCTAATTTACTCTATATCTTGTGTTGCATGTTTGTAAAGCTTCATTTTTAGGTTATTGAAGCCATTTTCTAGGTCAAAGCTCTTTTCTTTGCAAGAAAAATCATTTAATTTGCTGCCAACAAATCCTAAGGTGAGTATTATCTCACACTTCTAACGTAAATAAGCTTGAATGTTAATTACATATTGTCTTCTTTGTTGTTTGCTGGAAAAAAAAAATTCCAGAGTTGAACCTGAAACTAATTTAACCTTATCTCTCTCGTTTCTTATCCAAATTTGATGATTTTGGATGTTCTGGAAAGCTTAGGCTTTTAGCTAAAAGTTTCATGTTTTGAGATTTATGAATTATTGAGTTTAATTCGGTCCAAAATGCACTTATTTGTCGCTGTCCCGAGAGCAAAAGACAGTGACAATGAATCCAGACCTGAAAATTGTTTTAAGCATATCTTTTGACTCGTAAGTCCAAATAAGGCGATTCTTTTTTTTGGCTTCTAGCTACGACAATTCTCTACAACTTTCATGTTTTATGATTTATCAAATTCTTTGATATACAAGGTCGAATGGGCTCTTTAAGCCGCAGCTCTGTTGTTATGTTAATTGTTCACAGTTTTGCAATTTTAGACCTGAGAATTAAAATTGTCATAACTTTTGGCTCGGTTGTCTAAATTGGGTGATTCTTTTTGTGTAATTTAGCTTTTTCAATGCTCTTCAACTTTCATGTTTTATGATTTAACAAATTCTTGATTCTACAGGGTCAAAATGGCTCTTTAAGCCGCAGCCCTGTTGTTATGCATATTGTTCTCAGTTTTATAATTTTATACCTGAGAATTAGAATTGCCATAACTTTTGACTGGAATGTCCGAATTAGTTGATTCTTTTTCTGACTTTAAGCTATGACAATTATCATCAACTTATATGTTTTATGTTTTCTCAAATTTTGAGTTTAAAAGGTGCAAACTGGCAATACAAGCCGCATGCCTGAGTTCTTTTGCAATGTTTGACCATTTTCCGTTGAATTGTTTTTAAATTCGATGATTCGAGTTTTTTTTTAGAGATGGTTCTAAAAGGCTAACTCCTACTAATATAAAAGCCGACATTAACATTGATTCACACTATGAATTGACGGTTTCATTTGGGTTTTATCGTATGTTAATTTTATTGAATTTTCATCGATTTTTGTTGTTTCTGTGCACGTGTTTTCTAAACCGTTTTCGAAATGATTTTCAAAATGGAAAAGCAATCAAATTAAATGTTTTACAAAAATTTATAATTATTCTATATATATAATACACACTTTTTTACTATTCGAACATATGAGAAAGAGAATTAAACGATTTAGTAAAACACGGGGTATGGGACATGTGCGTTTACTATTTCGGTTAATTTCGGACTTGTACGATCGAAGCTATTTGAGATTATTGATTCTGAGATGTTTTGCCAGTTTATGACGCATTTTGAGTTTTATAATTCATATTTATTGGAATTATTTAAGATAGTCAATATTTGGCAAGTATTATGGTTTGAGATCTCCTATGTAGGAGTATGGTCGATGAGAACCATCATGATGTTTAATTCATGATGTTTTATTTACTTGCCAATGATATAGGGCAAGCCTCGAGTTTATGATTTCATATTTTGAGGTTTATGGTTTATGATGAACCATCATGATGTTTTCACTTGTCGAGGAGATGAGACAAGTTACGATGCCATTTAATACTTGTAGATGAGATGAGACGAGTATGATTTCTTTTTATCACTTGCCAATGAGACGAGGCAAGATATGATTTTCTGAGTTTTATGTTGTTTCTAGTGTGGCATCGACTAATGGCTAGTAAACCGCTAAGTGCGAATGTGTGGTATGGGACACACGTTAACACTTTTCGGGTTCCTATCCGTGAGTTTGTGACACATTCACGATGTTTACCTAACGAAACTGCTTGAAGAGGTGTCAGCGACCTTGTCATGAGGACGAACTGCTTTGGAAGGTGTTAGCGACCTTGTTAGGGCTGACAAAACCGCTTGAAGAGGTGCCAGCGACCTTGTCATGAGGACGAACTGCTTTGGGAGGTGTTAGCGACCTTGTTAGGGCTGACAAAATGGCTTGAAGAGGTGTCAGCGACCTTGTCATGATGACGAACTGCTTTGGGAGGTGTTAGCGACCTTGTCTAAGGCTTCGGCCATCTGAGTTTAGCACATGCAGCATTGTTGCGACATTATAATTGGGATTTGGCCAATCCGGATTTTCAGAGTTTTCTGTTTTATTGTGATTTCACCTTTTTAGGATGTTTTATTACATTGATAGCCTAGTGATATATGAGATATTATATATATGGTGATTTCAATTAGGATGTTTTGAACTCTTATCGAGTTCCTTGAGTTATGAGTTTAGATAATTTCAGGATTTTATAGGATATTCTGTGTTTTTCCATTTTGGCGAGTTGAGATTGAGATTTATATACATT
This sequence comes from Allium cepa, assembly GCA_030765085.1. NCBI lineage: Eukaryota > Viridiplantae > Streptophyta > Magnoliopsida > Asparagales > Amaryllidaceae > Allium > Allium cepa. Next base: position 306,458,808 of record CM060944.1, on the reverse strand, counting down.
TATACCGATGAGACGAGGTATAATTGAGTTTGGAGATTCTTTTATATTTGAGTTTTGGATCATCCTACTTGAGAATATCTTATGTTTTCCTTTTTGGCGAGATTTTATATTAATGTTTCACCTTTTGAGGAGACATTGTTCATGGAAACCATGTAGACATTTTGTGATGTCGCTGATGATATGAGGCGAATGTTTATATTATTTGAGTATTATTATTGAACTTACCTCTTTTGAGGTCATTGTATACTTAAGTGACATTATTTCACTTAAGTCATGAGTTGTATTCTTTCTGTTGCCTCTTCTCATTCAAAAAGAATTATCACTTTGTATCTTATGCTTCATATTGTCATCTATCCTCATGAACTGATTATTTTAGCTAGACTGACCCGTGTACTTTGTACTCGGGTCAGACCGAGTTGTTTCAGGTTAGCTACCAGTTATGAGACTTTGCTTTGATGCATCTGCTTGGATATCAGCCTAGAACTTTTGTTTAGTTTATATTTCTTTCCGCTTGACTCTGATGTATTTATATTTGATTCGATGTATATTGTGTGGTCGAATACCACCTTTATTGTATTCATATTGTATTGTACTAAACATGTATCAGTGTATATGTATATATATGATGTTTATTACTGTTCTGTGATGTGCTTTACATATAGTTATTGTATTTTGTTCTGATAGATCCATTAGCCACCTATAGTTTTGGATTATGCATTTACTGTGTATGTCGATCCATTGAGATAGAAAGGAAAAATCATATTGCATTTATCGACGTATTCAGTAGATGTTTAAGACAAAGTTATAGATGGTCGCCCTTAACCAGCCCTATTCTCCGCTTTAGTAGACGGAATTACTCGTTAATTCTCTTTACTAAGGTGGGTCTCGGGGTGGGGCGTTACAGCTTGGTATCAGAGCTGTGGTCAGAACAAAGTAGAATAAACATAGAACAGTACGTATATCACGATACGTCGAGGTACAATACGAGTGAATCATTGTCCTTTATTCGAGCTTGTTTTCGAATCGTGCTTTGATTATTTTTCGAGTATTGGGTTATGTTGAGATGGAATATGTCTAGGAATATATATTGTATTCCGTAGTATTCCATAATTGAGTTTGATGTTATCTTATCTTATGAATGATCTTATTTAGGATTATTCTATTCTTATTTTTGTCGATGCGAGTGAGTTCGTATCGATGAAGCTGATTGATTCCTTAGAGTATTCTTGTTGTTTTCCTTTGAGAGTTGTGAATCGTATTGAGGGGATCCACAACGATTGACTTGTTTTGAGCATTCTAAGATTTATATTTGATGATGCTTTTGTGAGTATTCGTTTGTTACTCACAATCTTGAGATGCATTTGATTTGAGAAGGATTGACTTATTTGATATTAAGTCCAATCCTTTGTTCTATAGGATCCTATTGTATATTTAGGTTTCCTATTTTGATTGGTTTATTATTTCCGTCACTCTGGAATGTTAATGATGATTCCGAAGTTTTTGAATTCACTCTTGAGTATCGAGATGATGATGACATATCTCGAATTTCAGCCAAGGCGACTTTTTTGAGTTTTGTTGAGTCCGTTTGGGTTTGATATCCAGTCGGGCAATCGAGTGTTGAATTAACCTTATTCCTAGCTTTTAGCCTTCGGCTTTCCTTCCACGAGGACATCCACTAAGGAATGAGGTGAGTTTCTAGATTGTTCGAGTTTGATTGAGTTTATCATTCAATTTCGTTTGAGTGTTCTTTTCATATACTCAATCAATGTTATCCTTTAGCATTACTCCGACTGAAGTAGTGATTCATGGATTGTGTGCTTCTTCTCCTTTGAGAAGAATATCTTGCTTAACCTGTATCTTGATGATTTTTGGGAGTGGCTCGTGACATCGTAAGATTGACAAACACTCTATCTCCTTCTGTTGATTTTGAAAATCGAGTAGTCAGGGAATATCTCGATGCATTCTCTTAATGTTCTTTGGTCTGAGTTTTGAAGCTATATAAATATGAGTTTTAAAGAGAAATTTAAGCTTTGAGATGTTAAAAAAAAAAAATTCAAGAAATATTTTGAGAATATATTTACAAGAGTATTTTTTTTATAGAAATAATTTGAGAATGTTGGGTTGTCCATCGAGTAGTTAAGAGTTCTGGTCGATACGCCTGATCAACGTTATCGATAGGAATCTCCTAAATGCTATGATGAGGCAATCAGACACGATGGTTTGTGTTTTAAAAATTGAGATTTTGGAAATAATATTTGAGATTAAATATTAAATTTATTTTTGAATGGTAATTGCAGCCATTGATTTAGAGACGAGTATCAGAGTGGCGAGGCAGTTTTGATCATTTGATTGACTCTGCAGCCAACGGACATATCTATTTATTAGAGTTTCAGTCGCGAAGCAATGCCATTTATTTATATATTTATTTTGAAATTATAAAGATGAGAATATAAATGAGATTATTTTTGAGCTATGCTTTATTAAAAGTATATTTTGAGATTTTAGAATATATATTATATACATTGGATGTTTTAAGGGAAGAGTATAATAAGAGAATTTAAACCCTTAATTTATTTTGAGGGATTTATTATGGATTTACAAAATTCTTTGGAAATTAATTTTGAAGTAAGAGAAGAAATTTGAATTTTAATTTTGAGTTTTAAATTACTTACTAGGTAATTCAGTAAGGAGTTTGAGAAATTTTCAAATGTTGAAAATTGAGATTTAAAATTCTAAATATCTTGGATTAAAAGATAATTCGAGCTTATATCCTTATTCTTGAGTATATTCTATCTTTGAGCTATTATCAACGACGTGCATTTTTCGCGATCATTCGAGTTTGGTGGCCTTGTAAGAAGCCATCTTGTAATTTATCTATCTTGTCTATTGTGTCTACCCTATTGTGTGAATGTACTTTCCATATATTTATGCAGAAAATCATATTGATGATCTTCTTTATTGCTTTGGGTTCGGGTTTAAGTGAATTTGATCCCGACTCTATTCGTAGAGTGTTTTTGGAAATCAATCATTTTCTATTGATTAATTGTTGAGCATCTTATTGAGTTTTGATTCAAGACGGGATACCTTCGAAATTCTTTCGAGATACTTGAAAAATTCGATGGTTTGCCAATCATTATATTAGCATTTGATGAACCATTGGACTAACCAAGTGAGTTTTTCCTTGTTTCTCTCTACCATTCTATGTTGAGAGTATGAATGGTTTGAGTTTCGAGCTTGTCTTTTATCCTTTGTCGATTGTATTTTTGTGTTGTTTACGGCTCTTTCTCTAGAAATTGCGTGGACGCAATTTTGTTAAGGGGGAAAGTCTGTAACAACCCTGTTTTTTGAGGTTACCTATTAATACTAAATTATAACGGTAGTTATAATTTAATATTGTAAATTAAAATAAAATTGAAGATTTTAAATTGTTTATTTGGAATAAACAATGAATTTTGGAAATTAAAATAAGAAAATAAAGTTTGAAACTTTATTTTATTTGTTTGGGTTTATAATAAATGGAAAATAGTTTTTATTTAGAGAAAATGCAATAATTGTATTAATTATTGGCAATTACTTCTTTTAATAATTTTTAAAAGAAGTATTTGATTTTTAAAGGCTGTTTATTTAAATAAAAAGGTGGAAATTGTTGTAAGAATGAGCTTTAATTATAAATTTTAGTTTAGAATGGTTAGTTATATTTTTCTAAGCAAGAAAAATATTTTTGTGTAATTTTGGAAGTTAAAAATAAGGTTTTGTGCATTTATTTGTGGAAATTATGTATTTTTGTAAAATAAAGGTTTTTATTAATAAAAATGTTTTAAAAACTAAAATTATCATTTTAATTATGATGTAAACATTTTATTTAATATGTATGTAAGTTCACATATTTTTTTTGGTTTAAAAACTTGAGGGAAATGTAATTTGTTTTGTAAAATAGTGTAACTTAAGCATAGTTGTTTATGTACATGAATCAAAACTTAGGCCATTTGATTTTTTCTTTTAAATGTTGGGTCCAAGCCCACTTAGCCTAAATCTGAAAGTAGGAAATGAGAAAACAAATTGTCTGTACGTTCTTTTTTTTTTTTCCTACCTCACCTTCTTCTTCCTCAAAGGCAGAAAATCAAAAGAGAAACCATCCCTCTTTTAAGAATCCAAGCTTCAATTTCCAAATTAAATCAATCTTTTGCTGAAAATTATTAAATTAAAGCTCTTTCAATAGGTAATCAATATCTAAACCTTATAATTTCATTAAATTCCTGATTTGAGAAGTAGGTTTCTAATTTACTCTATATCTTGTGTTGCATGTTTGTAAAGCTTCATTTTTAGGTTATTGAAGCCATTTTCTAGGTCAAAGCTCTTTTCTTTGCAAGAAAAATCATTTAATTTGCTGCCAAAAAATCCTAAGGTGAGTATTATCTCACACTTCTAACGTAAATAAGCTTGAATGTTAATTACATATTGTCTTCTTTGTTGTTTGCTGGAAAAAAAAATTCCAGAGTTGAACCTGAAACTAATTTAACCTTATCTCTCTCGTTTCTTATCCAAATTTGATGATTTTGGATGTTCTGGAAAGCTTAGGCTTTTAGCTAAAAGTTTCATGTTTTGAGTTTTATGAATTATTGAGTTTAATTCGGTCCAAAATGCACTTATTTGTCGCTGTCCCGAGAGCAAAAGACAGTGACAATGAATCCAGACCTGAAAATTGTTTTAAGCATATCTTTTGACTCGTAAGTCCAAATAAGGCGATTCTTTTTTTTGGCTTCTAGCTACGACAATTCTCTACAACTTTCATGTTTTATGATTTATCAAATTCTTTGATATACAAAGTCGAATGGGCTCTTTAAGCCGCAGCTCTGTTGTTATGTTAATTGTTCACAGTTTTGCAATTTTAGACCTGAGAATTAAAATTGTCATAACTTTTGGCTCGGTTGTCTAAATTGGGTGATTCTTTTTGTGTAATTTAGCTTTTTCAATGCTCTTCAACTTTCATGTTTTATGATTTAACAAATTCTTGATTCTACAGGGTCAAAATGGCTCTTTAAGCCGCAGCCCTGTTGTTATGCATATTGTTCTCAGTTTTATAATTTTATACCTGAGAATTAGAATTGCCATAACTTTTGACTGGAATGTCCGAATTAGTTGATTCTTTTTCTGACTTTAAGCTATGACAATTATCATCAACTTATATGTTTTATGTTTTCTCAAATTTTGAGTTTAAAAGGTGCAAACTGGCAATACAAGCCGCATGCCTGAGTTCTTTTGCAATGTTTGACCATTTTCCGTTGAATTGTTTTTAAATTCGATGATTCGAGTTTTTTTTTAGAGATGGTTCTAAAAGGCTAACTCCTACTAATATAAAAGCCGACATTAACATTGATTCACACTATGAATTGACGGTTTCATTTGGGTTTTATCGTATGTTAATTTTATTGAATTTTCATCGATTTTTGTTGTTTCTGTGCACGTGTTTTCTAAACCGTTTTCGAAATGATTTTCAAAATGGAAAAGCAATCAAATTAAATGTTTTACAAAAATTTATAATTATTCTATATATATAATACACACTTTTTTACTATTCGAACATATGAGAAAGAGAATTAAACGATTTAGTAAAACACGTGGTATGGGACATGTGCGTTTACTATTTCGGTTAATTTCGGACTTGTACGATCGAAGCTATTTGAGATTATTGATTCTGAGATGTTTTGCCAGTTTATGACGCATTTTGAGTTTTATAATTCATATTTATTGGAATTATTTAAGATGGTCAATATTTGGCAAGTATTATGGTTTGAGATCTCCTATGTAGGAGTATGGTCGATGAGAACCATCATGATGTTTAATTCATGATGTTTTATTTACTTGCCAATGATATAGGGCAAGCCTCGAGTTTATGATTTCATATTTTGAGGTTTATGGTTTATGATGAACCATCATGATGTTTTCACTTGTCGAGGAGATGAGACAAGTTACGATGCCATTTAATACTTGTAGATGAGATGAGACGAGTATGATTTCTTTTTATCACTTGCCAATGAGACGAGGCAAGATATGATTTTCTGAGTTTTATGTTGTTTCTAGTGTGGCATCGACTAATGGCTAGTAAACCGCTAAGTGCGAATGTGTGGTATGGGACACACGTTAACACTTTTCGGGTTCCTATCCGTGAGTTTGTGACACATTCACGATGTTTACCTAACGAAACTGCTTGAAGAGGTGTCAGCGACCTTGTCATGAGGACGAACTGCTTTGGAAGGTGTTAGCGACCTTGTTAGGGCTGACAAAACCGCTTGAAGAGGTGCCAGCGACCTTGTCATGAGGACGAACTGCTTTGGGAGGTGTTAGCGACCTTGTTAGGGCTGACAAAATGGCTTGAAGAGGTGTCAGCGACCTTGTCATGATGACGAACTGCTTTGGGAGGTGTTAGCGACCTTGTCTAAGGCTTCGGCCATCTGAGTTTAGCACATGCAGCATTGTTGCGACATTATAATTGGGATTTGGCCAATCCGGATTTTCAGAGTTTTCTGTTTTATTGTGATTTCACCTTTTTAGGATGTTTTATTACATTGATAGCCTAGTGATATATGAGATATTATATATATGGTGATTTCAATTAGGATGTTTTGAACTCTTATCGAGTTCCTTGAGTTATGAGTTTAGATAATTTCAGGATTTTATAGGATATTCTGTGTTTTTCCATTTTGGCGAGTTGAGATTGAGATTTATATACATTTATACCGATGAGACGAGGTATAATTGAGTTTGGAGATTCTTTTATATTTGAGTTTTGGATCATCCTACTTGAGAATATCTTATGTTTTCCTTTTTGGCGAGATTTTATATTAATGTTTCACCTTTTGAGGAGACATTGTTCATGGAAACCATGTAGACATTTTGTGATGTCGCTGATGATATGAGGCGAATGTTTATATTATTTGAGTATTATTATTGAACTTACCTCTTTTGAGGTCATTGTATACTTAAGTGACATTATTTCACTTAAGTCATGAGTTGTATTCTTTCTGTTGCCTCTTCTCATTCAAAAAGAATTATCACTTTGTATCTTATGCTTCATATTGTCATCTATCCTCATGAACTGATTATTTTAGCTAGACTGACCCGTGTACTTTGTACTCGGGTCAGACCGAGTTGTTTCAGGTTAGCTACCAGTTATGAGACTTTGCTTTGATGCATCTGCTTGGATATCAGCCTAGAACTTTTGTTTAGTTTATATTTCTTTCCGCTTGACTCTGATGTATTTATATTTGATTCGATGTATATTGTGTGGTCGAATACCACCTTTATTGTATTCATATTGTATTGTACTAAACATGTATCAGTGTATATGTATATATATGATGTTTATTACTGTTCTGTGATGTGCTTTACATATAGTTATTGTATTTTGTTCTGATAGATCCATTAGCCACCTATAGTTTTGGATTATGCATTTACTGTGTATGTCGATCCATTGAGATAGAAAGGAAAAATCATATTGCATTTATCGACGTATTCAGTAGATGTTTAAGACAAAGTTATAGATGGTCGCCCTTAACCAGCCCTATTCTCCGCTTTAGTAGACGGAATTACTCGTTAATTCTCTTTACTAAGGTGGGTCTCGGGGTGGGGCGTTACACCAAATCTGTCCAAACCAGCGTCAAAAGATCTGGAATTTAATTACGATCCTAACAAAAAAGTCTCGCGTGAAACGGAGTTCATATGCGAAAGTTATTCGAGTTAGATTGTTTGAAATCAAAAATAAAATAAAATAAAAACATCACTCGCTTAAACCAAAGCCACGTAAGCATCTTCGTTATCCCTCGCTACAGTGTCTTTACCCTGAGAACAGAACGCATGCGAACGAACAAAAGCATCAAGAAGAAACCCTAGCCGTCGAAACAAACCCTATTTATCACGCCTCCACTCTCGACTTCGACAAGATCCACTCCATCGCCAGCACGCCGCCGTCACCCTCCATCTATGTCGCGAGCGTGACGTCCTCAGCCGCTATGTGGTGCTGCCAGGCCGATCACGAAAATCATCGAATCCTCTTCAACTTCTGGCGAATCAGCTAACCAATTCGCCGAAGCCACCGTACCGATCAACTGCCCCTCTCCCCCTCTACACGCAAGAACTTCCCGATCGATGAATCGTGGAAGATCCACCGTTGATTGAACATCCATACCATGAACGGCCGAAACTAATTTGCAATTTTCTGAACGAACAATGGCTCCAATCAAAAAACGAATAGTACCAGCAGATTACGCTCTTCGAGAACTATGACATATAATTTTTGTGAATTTTTCTGGAGCCTTTGAATTTTAGGCTTTGGATTTGATTTTTGAATTGTATTTGGATCTAGTGTTTGCAGCCATTGGAAGAGGAGGAGCGGAGGAAATAAACGTACAACAAATGAGAATAGATGGAGGCTAGGGTTTACAACTGAGTTTATATAGGTAGGTCAGAATTTGAATAGATGGATTGGATAAACAAACGTGCTGAACGAAAATTGGCCCAAAAAGCCCGTTACGACTCCGGAACGAAATTGGGTCAACCCATATATCACAATATGTATTTTAAAATATTCTGAACGCGATGGAAAAAGTTTCGCGTCCAAATTCCATCGTGTGAAGAAGTTATGCTGAAAATAATATTTTCAAATTGATTTCAAATTGATTTCAATTAAATCGATTTCAAGGCGTTTCGCGTTCGTACGATCAAACGACAGGTCCGATCACTACGAAACTTGAAACCCTACAATAATTCAATGATACGGATCCGTTGAAACTGGTTTCGTCAAAATCCGAGTTAGTGGCCGAAATGGCTATTTTTATATCAATTAATTAAATTTAAAATTTATTATTAAATCAACTTCCAAATTTTAAAATTTTAAAACTCACAAATTTTATCACCATATATTCTCACTTATTTACAATGACTTAAACAAATCTTTATGTAAGTTTAGAGTGGATAAATCTATCAATTGCAGTGCCAAAGCTTCTATTTCATTATATTCAAAATTATAAATTAAGTTCCCCAAAATTTCTATTAAGTTAAATAATCAATGATTATTCCATCTATAAATTTTAAGTAGATGGATTCAAATGTTGAGTTCAGAAACTATTATTTTAATATTCTTGAATTTCAGTTAAATCTTTATAAACGTAATACTTTAAACGTTAAATTTCATTTATTTTGCAATACTTCAATTAAATTAATAAATATTGCTTTCTATACTTAAATTTATATTAACAAAACGTTAGATTTGGATCGATAGAAATCGATTTACCAAAGTTTACGTACACATTACGTAAATAAACAACTATATAAATTTGCCACCTATTAGCTCTTAATTTTATTCTTAAGTTTGTTATCTATCAATTTCGATTATACTTCCATCTATAATGCAAATCCAATCTCCTCTAACTGCATAAATTAGGCAATTTATTGCAATTGATTTTCCATTAAACTTCATAAATTATCAAATTGAAACCTAAATAAACATTTATTTATTTAAAAATCTTGTTGTTTAATTGAATTGACCATTCCCGGATATAATTTACATTGATCTTCAATTATTACTTAAATACATCACAAAACGTTAAATCTATATTCATTAAAATTTGTTACCAAAATTAATTAACGAAATCAATTACGCCCTTTAAAAATTTCTATTTCATTCATTAATTGCTAATTGTTATTCAATTAAACCCAGTTATTTGATTTCTCTATTATGCATCAATTATAAACCCATCATCTTAAAGATGATGTCAACATTTTATACTATAAATTTACCCTTTTATATTCCAATATAAATAAATGCTCACATACAAATTAAGATTCTAAAACAAATTAATTATCCCATTTAATCCATTGATTTATTAACTTTATTTGTTGCAATTTATTGTCTAGCATAAATTTTAATCTATTTCCAAATTTTCACATTTCAATTAATTAACACCTTACAAAAGTTTACAAATAAAAAGGGGTTGTACTAAATAAATTATTTATTGTCCTGCATTACTTTATTGCCTCCATTTACATTCAATCTTCATAAATAAATAATTTATTTTATTGATGAATTCAATACTTGCCTTTATTTACTTAATTTAACTTCATATCCAAATGCACAAATTTTCACTATTCCAATTAATTGAAATATAAAATTAAATTTGTAAATTTTAATTATCCTTGATACATCAGATTTCAATATTTGCTTTCATATAAATTAATAAGATTTCTATTTCTTTCTAAATTTAAATTAAAATCTTATTAATTTAATTCATTTTAAACATCGAATTTACATGGGTCGTTACACTCTCCCCGACTCAAAAATTTTCGTCCCCGAAAAGGAAAAGAAGGGAAAAGAAGAATTAAATAACAATACATCTTATTCAAAATATTAACTCATAAACAATAACTTACTAAATTTATTACCTTAAATAAAATAAACCCGTTTAATAATCATTATATCTTTTTATCCTCAAATAAATAAAGTTTGGAAAAACATTTTCAAAATAATTTCTAAGTCCAAAATTTACGAAATTTTTTGGTGGAGTCTCCTTTGTACAGAGAGGCTTGGGAGAAAATATAATATTAAATATAACAATTATATTATATATATTATCCAAAATATTATATCCCAACACGGGAAAATATATAAAATAGCGCTATAAACCGAAGTCCGAAAACGTACCTATTTGTCGGGCACTTTACGCTTAATTTATGGAACCCAAAAGCAGTAGCAATTGCTTCCATAACCTGAATTTTACTTATAAAATCCAAAGGGTTAACAATTTATGTAAAGTAAAATATTTAAGTGGATTTCAATCACTAACAACAAATCAATACAACAACCATCAACTAAACAACAACAAATCCAAACAACAATCAATTTATCTTATTATTAATTTCATTTCATATATTTGTTGTTTAATTTCTCTTTTATTCATACCACATAAATTTTCCTTTTTATAATTTACATTTATTTCTAACAAACTTTTAAATTTTATTTACTCATTCGATGTTTGTTTCATTTATTTTCACTTATTACTTCCAATTTTTCATTTCCATTAACTCAGGTCATGCCAGTTCTTTTTATTTCATTATAATTATTCATTCATTTATTTACATGTCCTTATTTATTTACATTTTAATTGCTTAAGTTTATAATCATCTATTTGTCATACTTACCTTCAATTATATTTACTTGGTAAAATTTCAATTATAACTTTAAGTTTATAACATTAAATTCTCATTTAACAGAAATTTCATTGAGTAATTTTACTATTTCAAATTTCTACTTGTATAATATTCTATTACAATCTCTTATTAAATATTTCAACTTTTAATATTTGGTAAGTTATATATGTTATTTAAGGGTGTAATTGAAAGTTATACAAGTTTCTCATTTCTTTTAATTAATTCATTGTTCAATAAATTATTACCTTTTCCTTATAAGTTACAATTTCAACTTCCTTTTATTATCTTTATAACTTGGCATTAAATCTCTTACCTAAATTAGAGGTTCCAATTATTAATTACTTACCTTTCGTTTCACTACAATAATTGAAACAATTAATTAATGGAAATTTAAGAGTTAAATACCGGGTTATATTTCAAATTATTTTAAAATAATAAATAAATATATTTTTACAACTTACATATCTCTAATTATGTTTAAAACAATTCAAAATTTATACATATAATTTCTTCAAAAATGAATCTGCAGTAGAACTACGACAGTGGCCTTCTCCCTTCGAAACTCGAAAATGAAAGTCGATGATGCGGCCGCCATCACCGAAATTATTTTTCAGCGACAGAGAGGAAAGTACAAAACTTATTTCTTTCCAGAATTTCTTTAAAATCATGCTTTCAAATTATATTGAAATATTTATATCAGAAAATATTTCTAAACACTATTAATATATTTCAAAATCCTTTGAAAGAAATTTTTCAAAATCCCGGACTCAAGTTCTACAATTTCCAAATTTCATTGATTTTATTTTCAATCTAGCTTCAATTATTATTAATATTTTCATTACCTAACACCCAATCTACAACAACCAAATATGTATCTTTATAAAATATTTTTATATATAGAAAATATAATAGGCAAAGTTATTTCTTTCACCTATATTAAAACAAATATTATGTCGGTCTATCCTATTAAGTGTTTAGAAATCCCTATTGATGTCATAGCGTCTCATGCATCAACCAGAATTTATAAATGCAAAACGAAACATATTAACACAATATTAAAACCTTTTTATAATACTAACAAATACGCTCTCTCATATATACACGCTCAATGACTCCCATAGGGTATTATTACCCTATTAGTAAAAAGTCAAACCCCACAGAGTTAAGGTTTATCGCTAAACCTCGCTCTGATACCAGATGTAACATCCCGCCTTTTCGAACACTTTAAACTGACACACGTGCCAATTCAAACCATACGGTAGGGTGGATTGTTATGGGATAAGTAAGAAAAACAGAGAAGAAATAAAAACAAAATAGAATCTCACAGCGGAAGGATAAAATATAATAATTAAATATACAGTTCATGAAACTGTTTTACAAAACCTTTATTATATTTATACAATACATATCAGAGTACACATACCAGAGAATAATAAATAAATGCAGCGGAATTAAGTGGTGTGGTGGAATAACATAGTAGATAATAATACTACAAAACTTCGTCTTCGTCCTCCAGAGTAAAATCTTCAAATCCTGAAACGCTCGGACTGACCCGAGCGAATTTGAAAGACAAAAACACTCGAGTCAGAACTAAAAGATCTTATATGATTTAAATTAACAGAAATAAATATGAGTACAGTAACTCAAGAGATGCTCGGGATTTACATCTCCTAAGGATCCGTTAAACTATTTGCTATGTAGTATATTGTGCTATTATAATAGTGTCTAATTGTAAAATAAACTTACTTTTTAATAGCGTTAAGGGGTTACTCATATAGCCCTTAACACAAATAATGCCAATAGTCTATACAGTACCGTAATACCTCCTGATCGTGAAGCTACCAGAGGATACTCCATAGATACGACACAAATAGAAACTCGTAGAAGGCGCGCTAGGGTAGGTGACATGGCACAACTAGGCAATGCCAGGGTAGATATACCAATCACGCTTCCGGGTTGATGGAAACGCGCAGCGCGCAGCTGCCGCCCACCTCGAACAACACCCCCAAAATCAAAAGTAAAGTGGCCACCGAATCGATCCAAAAGTCATAGTATAATATCGAAGGAGTGCGTTCGATCAGAGGAATGACCTCATTGGCCCGTCGATCGCTCCTGTTTTAGCCACCTTATGCCAACTCACGGGAGTCGGGTCCATGTATTTACCTTATAGGAAACGCCGCCACCATCCTACTTCATTCTGGAATCTCCACCACGTACACGGTTGTTAAAGTGGTTTTCGGAGTTGGCAGAGAGTATGACAACTTCCGATCCCGGTCTCTTTAACAACCAAACGTTATTATAACACCGCGGTCATTTAAAATAATTTAAACTTTAAAACCAGAATAAAATATCCATTTTAAACCCATATAAATACAATGTCATTTATATTTTTTTTAAACCCAAATCAATACGATATCATTTAGACCCAAAATCATATAATGTCATTTTATTTTCCAATATATATTCTTTTCCAAAATCATAGGGTTTTCAAAGTAAAATATTTAGAAATCAAAACTCTCGAATATAATATTTTCAAATCATACTACCTTGAAAATCATAACTTCGAAACAAATTTCCATCTCTTAAATGGTTAAATATTAAATTACTTTATAAAACACAATAGCTTCTTTAGATTTCACAAATCAATTTTCAAATATCGATTTAAACTTCCAAATACCATTTCAATTCTTATGTTTCAAAGCTATAAATATTTCACCATTTCAAAACAAACTCATTTGACAATCCCATATATATTAAATTCAATTACTTATTATTTAGACTTGAAATATTTACTTAATGAATTCAATATAATTTAAGAAAAACCTTTAACTTCACATAACTGGAAAAACTTTCGATTTATTATATATTCATTTAAATCAACCTGATATTCATTTAGATCACTCTACACAAACATCAACTTATAAAATCATATCCTTTAAAAATTCTAACTTTTTATTTAATTCGAATTTAACTTAATATTCATCTTCCAACCTTATTCCCATTAAATCAATGAAACTCCAGAAATTAAATTTTAAATAAATGCTTAATCTTATTTGATCTTAAAATCAAACTTTATTTTAAACTTCAAATCAAATTTATACTAAGATTAAAACCGGAAATTACTATATATATAATAACCTTTATCAACAACCAAATCAATATCCCATAAACCATATATATATATATATATATATATATATATATATATATATATAGCTTTACAAAAACCATAGAAAATCATTTCAAAATATTTTTACATATATATATATATACCGCGATGCCTGTATTAAATTTTCTACCCTATGGTCAAGTGATACGGATGTTTATCATTTCAATCCGCAATTTAAAATAAAAATGCGGTTGTATATCATTTCAAACCGCAATCCCGAATGAAATGAATATGCATGATATATCAATCATCAACCAATTTAATTCAATCATCATCAATTTAAACAAACATCAAAATATATAGCATATAAATTATATATGTAATAAATAACATATGTTAACTAACAGTTTACATTCAATAATAAATTTAACTACTGTTAAACTAGCAGTTTATATGCAAAAATAAATGTAAATTTAACTGACAGTTAATATGAAATAAAAATAAATATAATCATGACAGGCAGTTAATATGCAAATAAATAAATTCTAACTGTCAAATTATATGCAATAAATAAAATTAATTAACAGTTAAATTAAATAAATGCGATTTAACTGAGATGAAGAATAAAACATGCCAAACAGTCATAAATAAATTTCTACTCAAATCTTAAAACAATTTAACAAACATAAGAAATTTAAGAAGTTGTGAGTGGGTTAAAACACTCACCTTTTGAATTTAAATCGAATTTAAGTCCGATTTAAATCCAAAAATTTGACGGTCTCCAAATCTGTCCAAACCAGTATCAAAAGATATAGAATTTAATTACGATCCTAACAAAAAAAGTCTCGCGTGAAACGGAGTTCGTATGCGAAAGTTATTCGAGTTAGATTGTTTGAAATCAAAAATAAAATAAAATAAAAACATCACTCACTTAAACCAAAGCCACTTAAGCATCTTCGTTATCCCTTGCTAAAGTGTCTTTACCCTGAGAATAGAATACACGCGAATGAACAAAAGCATCAGGAAGAAACCCTAGCCGCCGAAACAAACCCTATTTATCACGCCTCCACTCTCGACTTCGACAAGATCCACTCCATCGCCAGCACACCGCCGTCACCCTCCATCTATGTCGCGAGCGCGACGTCCTTCGCCGCCGTATGGTGCTACCGGGCCGAGCACGAAAATCATCGAATCCTCTTCAATTTCTAGCGACTCAGCTAACCAATTCGCCGAAGCCACCGTACCGATCAATTGCCCCTCGCCCCCTCTACACGCAGGAACTTCCCGATCGATGAATCGTGGAAGATCCGTTGTTGATTGACCATCCATACCATGAATGGCCGAAACTAATTTGCAATTTTCTGGACGAACAATGGCTCCAATTGAAAAACGAATATTACCAGCAGATTACGCTCTTCGAGAACTATGACATATAATTTTTGTGAATTTTTCTGGAGCCTTTGAATTTTAAGCTTTGGATTTGATTTTTGAATTGTATTTGGATCTAGGGTTTGCAGCCATTGGAAGAGGAGGAGCTGAGGAAATGAACGTACATCAAATGAGAATAGATGGAGGCTAGGGTTTACAACTGAGTTTATATAGGTAGGTCAGAATTTGAATAGATGGATTGGATAAACAACGTGCTGAACGAAAATTGGCCCAAAAAGCCCGTTTCGACTCCGGAACGAAATTGGGTCAACCCATATATCACAATATGTATTTTAAAATATTCTGAACGCGATGGAAAAATTTTCACGTCCAAATTCCATCGTATGAAGAAGTTATGCTGAAAACAATATTTTCAAATTGATTTCAATTAAATCGATTTCAAGGCGTTTCACGTTCGTACGATCAAACGACAGGTCCGATCGCTACGAAACTTGAAACCCTACAATAATTCACTGATACGGATCCGATGAAACTGGTTTCGTCAAAATCCGAGTCAGTGGCCAAAATGGCTATTTTTATATTAATTAATTAAATTTAAAATTTATTATTAAATCAACTTCCAAATTTTAAAATTTTAAAACTCACAAATTTTATCACCATATATTCTCACTTATTTACAATGACTTAAACAAATCTTTATGTAAATTTAGAGTTGATAAATCTATCAATTGCAGTGCCAAAGCTTCTATTTCATTGTATTCAAAATTATAAATTAAGTTCCCCAAAATTTCTATTAAGTTAAATAATCAATGATTATTCATCTATAAATTTTAAGTAGATGGATTCAAATGTTGGGTTCAGAAACTATTATTTTAATATTCTTGAATTTCAGTTAAATCTCTATAAATGTAATACTTTAAACGTTAAATTTCATTTATTTTGCAATACTTTAATTAAATTAATCATTATTACTTTCTATACTTAAATTTATATTAACAAAACGTTAGATTTGGATCGATAGAAATCGATTTACCGAAGTTTACGTACACATTACGTAAATAAACAACTATATAAATTTGCCACCTATTAGCTCTTAATTTTATTCTTAAGTTTGTTATATATCAATTTCGATTATACTTCCATCTATAATGCAAATCCAATCTCCTCTAACTGCATAAATTAGGCAATTTATTGCAATTGATTTCCCATTAAACTACATAAATTATCAAATTGAAACCTAAATAAACGTTTATTTATTTAAAAATCTTGTTGTTTAATTAAATTGACCATTCTCGGAAATTAATTTACATTGATTTCCAATTATTACTTAAATACATCACAAAACGTTAAATCTATATTCATTAAAATTTGTTACCAAAACTGATTTAACGAAATCAATTACGCCCTTTAAAATTTCTATTTCATTCATTAATTGCTAATTGTTATTCAATTAAACTCATTCATTTGATTTCCCTATTGTGCATCAATTATAAACCCATCATCTTAAAGGTGATGTCAACATTTTATACTATAAATTTACCCTTTTTATATTCCAGTATAAATAAATGCTCACATACAAATTAAGATTCTAAAACAAATTAATTATTCCATTTAATCCATTGATTTATTAACTTTATTTATTGCAATTTATTGTCTAACATAAATTTGAATCTATTTCCAAATTTTCACATTTCAATTAATTAACACCTTACAAAAGTTTACAAATAAAAAGGGGTTGTACTAAATAAATTATTTATTGTCCTGCATTACTTTATTACCTCCATTTACATTCAATCTTCATAAATAAATAATTTATTTTATTGATGAATTCAATACTTGCCTTTATTTACTTAATTTAAGTTTATATCCAAATGCACAAATTTTCACTATTCCAATTAATTGAAATATAAAATTAAATTTGTAAATTTTAATTATCCTTGATATATCAAATTTCAATGTTTGCTTTCATATAAATTAATAAGATTTCTATTTCTTTCTAAATTTAAATTAAAATCTTATTAATTTAATTCATTTTAAACATCGAATTTACACAGGTCGTTGCAGAGGGACATTCCAAAATTCAAAGGAAATCGAGTCAAAAGGAAGAGATTCAACTCGAGCGAAAGTGATTCTGTAAATAAATTTACCATATATGCTAAGTTTTGCCTAGAGCCAAAGCTCTAATACCAACTGTAATGACCCGCTATTTTGGACCGTTCAAATCGACAATAAAACCATACATATCCGACTTGAATAATTAAAATACCGAACTGTTAATTAAAATTTGGCAAAACTAAAAATATACAGTAAATAAATCAATCACAGATCACAGAGTAATATAATGCAGTGGAATAGATAAAGAATAGTAGTTCATGAAGCTACTATATACATCAGAGTTAGAAAAATACAACCGAATAGTTCAAATGCAGTGAAGTCTCCAATGCAACAGATGACTTCTCTGAACCAATCACCCGGAAAGGCTGGAATCTGAACCGATAGTTGGATTTCCAAATGAAGCTCCAAACTCCAAAGGTTAGTCTCAAATGATGTATCACTCAGTCTGACCGAGCGTAAAGCAAAATACAAAACATTCGAGTCAGGATTAACACTCTGATATCAATAAATCCAACTCAAGTGAAATATCAACTGTAATACAAATAACTTAAAGGATATTTGGGATAACCATCCTCTAAGGGTCCATGGAACTTTCTAAGAGGTAGAAATATACACTATAACACCATGGTCATTTCAGCTTAATTTATACATCAAAACCAAATCTCATTTTCACTTTAAATATCTCTATATTTCCCAAAATAGTATTTATATATATTAAATAATTTATACAGTAAAGTATTTTCAATTTCCTCAACTTAACAAATCGTTCCAACATCAATCCGACCTTCCCATTCAAATTAAATTCAATCTCAATTTATCAATTTAAATTCAACTCAATTTCTAAAATAACCACTTAAATTTTATCGATCTCAAATTCGGATTTATAATCACAAATACTCCTTTATATTTCCATATATTTCAAAACTTTAAGTATTCAACGTTTCATCTTAATTTTCATTCAATTTAGTTTTCTAAATAATAAATTCAAATTTAGTTCAACCTAAATTTTCATTTTAATTCAATTTAGTAGCTAAATAACAAATTCAACTACGTTGATTTCAAATACAGATCCGAATCTCAACATAAACCATTTAAATTCCAATATAGTTCAAGGCTTTAATATTTAAATGTTCTATATAACAGTTTCATATAGATCTCGATTTAACCTCATTATTATTTAGTCTTGAAATACTCCCTTATTAGATTTAATATCATTTAAGTAACCTTAAATTACATTTTACTCCATATTTTCTTTAATTTATTTAAACGTAAAATATCCATTAAATCACTTAAATCAAAAATCCAGTTATAAAATCATACCCATTAAATTTCCCATTTAAACATTTCAAATCGATTTAATTAAATAAATCCTTATTTAAATACCATTTTTATAAACCCAAATTTATCTCCCAATCTTAATTATTCAATTTATTACAAGAGAATCTATTTGAAATATAGATTTACATAAATACTTAACCATATTATATGTATTAAATCAATCTAATTTAAATCAAATATTACTACTAAATCTATATATACAATTTTCATTTATATAATATCTTAAGAATCAAATTTATTAAACCATATATTTCTTTCCAAAATTATTGAAATTATTCTCAAAATATTTATATGGAACAACGGTGTCTGTATATATTTCCTATCATATAGTCAAGTGCTACGGGTATTTATCATTTCAATCCGTATACTAAATATATATGGGTGGATATCATTTCAACCCGTAATCCCAAATTTAATTAAATGAAAATTGCTTGGGTTTATCATTTCAACCCATAACGATTTTCTCCTATTCTAAAGTCTGTTCGGGTATGTATCATTTCAACCCATAGTGATTTCTAAACTACAGGGAACTTGCAGAGTGATAACAGAAAATACAATAAAATAACAGGCATATATCATCAATAACAATATAATATAAACAACAGGATATGGTGTCATATCCCGCAGGTGAACAGTTACAGATAATAGCATATATACAAACTTAAATAACTACAGCAGCATATTTCAATTGTCGTTTCAATTGAAATCAAATTTAATGAACAAAAATATGTTAATCGTGAGTGATTGCTCACCTTTTGAGGTTAGAGAGATAGACAATGAAGTTGAGTTACGAAATGCAAGCACGACTTCCAAAGCAAAGTTAGATGGTACGATTTCGATGCAAAACGTTTAGATAGAAAGAAATTGATGAGAACGGATCAAATTAGCCTGATAAAATTGAAACGAAGATTATATGATTAATTTATTACTTTTTTTCAAAATGAACGTTAAATCAAAACACGCAATTTAAAAAATGAAATACATATATATGCATACCCATGAGAACCATATAACTTTAAAACGCTTCCATTTCATATTAATGTTAAATAACAAATATATAATTATTCAAAATGTCACATATATAGTATATTCATTTTATGGTTGTCGTTTCCATGTAATAAATATTCATTTTAAACCAATATTAAAATAATATATATGTATAGTTAAAAATCAATGTTCTAACATAAAACACATATATTAAAGATCAAAACACACATATATAATATCTTTTGAAATGAATAATTATGTATACATATAATTATTATAGTTTATTACTTTCCTTTTCAAAATATCCAGCAGGAAATCAAACAAACTTATGCACATATATACGCAGATAAACAATATTCTTTATAATACATTGTTAACTTACTCCTTTTTTATTCTTTTTTTAAAGAGTATATATGCAGTACAGTTTATAAGAATTTTTTTTTATTTTTTTTATAAAACCTTAATATATAACAAAATATATGTAATATTTGTATATATAAAAATCAAAACCTTTCAAACATATATTCAAAAACTAGATCATATAAATAACAATGTATTCAGTTCATGCATAGTATAAAATTCATATATATAACTCTCTTATATATTCATTATAACTATAATCGAAACGGTTATATATACTTTTATATAAATTAACCAAATATACACGTTACTTAACCTATCTGTAACTGATCAATAGTTTTATTATTAAAGCACGCACATCATAACAGTATGACGATATACAATGCTTTAGGCTTATTAAACAATATATTGCAACTTATGTATACTAATATCTGAATATAAATAAGCTTACATACTTATTATATAAAAATCAAAATAAAAAAAATATAACAAAATATATATAAACTCACAAATTGATATATAAGCTTATATTGTTATATAGAGAATTTTTTTATTAAGTACAGCCATACATATATTTCTTTGGGTACTACAATTCGTATTATTTGCCTTTTATAAAGAAAATTGTGGTTGCACTGAGTTTGTACATACAGCTTACTTTATGTATATAAATAACGTAAGTTGTCATACATATATACACTAAAATATATAAATTTAAGGCAGTATACTACTAGCAAATATATATAATATAATACAATGTATAGACATACCCTGTGTAAACTCGAGTCGCTGATGGGTGGGCAAAATGAATAAATAAGAAACTACAGACAATGGGGAAAATGTTGATGCCACCTATGTGCTGTCAAAAGTTATTACCTCTATGCTATACACTCGGCTATGATGAGGCTGCCGATGTGGATAGGGAAGATGTTGGGTTCAGCTGGAAGGCAGGGTGTTTCTTAAGAGAAGAGGAGGGGAGAAGGAGGGGACAGACGCTTGGTGGAAAGAAAATTTGCAGAGAGAGGATGAAAAGAATGCAGATGTACTAGGTAAAAGAAAGGAGGAGCAGGCTAGAATAAATAGAATGTATGAAGAGAACAAGGAAGGTTATAAATCAGATTGGCATGAAAATGTAAGGAAAGAAATAAATAAAAGAAATCAATGAATGCGAAATAACGTATAGTATTTTATACCTTTCAAACTTTGAAATGGCAACGGTCATGAGTTGATTTAGCTACATTTAAAGCAATAACTTTTTTGTTTGTTTGGATAGTACGTAATAAGTTTGGAAAGGCAATGATTTTTAAAATGGAACAAGGAAGGTTATAAATCAGATTGGAATGAAAACGTAAAGAAAGAAATAAATAAAAGAAATCAATGAATGCGAAATATCGTATAGTATTTTATACGTTTCAAACTTTGAAATGGCAACGGTCATGAGTTGATTTAGCTACATTTAAATCAATAACTTTTTTGTTTGTTTGGATAGTACATAATAAGTTTGGAAAGACAGTGATATTTAAAATGGAACAAGGAATGGACATAGAAATTTAAGCAAAGATAAAACGTATAGAATAAATATAGAGTAAGGGGACAGTCACGATAATTCAGTGGATAATTAAAGCAACTTTTAATGCCACCAGCTGCACTTTCAAATTTGAAAAGGCAGAGTAACGGACCATATAATAAATTGAAATGATGGATTGATAACAGCTGCAAGTATATATTTAATAGAAAAGAACGGACAGAGAAAATTTTGTGAAACGTACTGAAAATAAATATGAAGTACTTATTATATTATACGTTTCTTTTTGAATGCAGAGTCCAAAATTTGAAAGCCGAGTAACGGTCAACCCTTGAATTGGTGAAAATAATTGTAGCAATTAATAAAAGAAATAAATAGCAACGGTCACGTTGCTTTGATTTAGCTGACCCATCAAAGCAAATTATTTATAATTTAACCGGTAGGAAACGTAAAGGAACGTACCACCATAAAAATGAAATTGATAACATCTGTGCATTGATTCTGCAATATTTATTAAAGAAATTGATTCTACAATATTTATTAAAGCAATTTATTAGCTAGCTTGAATTAAATAGAATTTCACAATGGAATAAACTTTGATAAAATAAATTGAAAATTTAAAATATGCTATGTTTAATTGGACGTAATACAAATATTAAATTTTTATTTCAAAATATTATTACATTAAATTTCTCAAAAGTTTCAATTAATTACGTTAAATAAAACCATTTAAAACTATTAAAATCTACGGGTCGTTACAACTATATCCTAGGTTGTGCACCCTACTCTGTTTTTAGCCATTTATAATGTCGAGGTCACATTCGACATCTTTCATGGGAGTCTTTATCACTCGAAAAGAACAAGAATCCTTAAATAAATTCCCACATCTCGAATGGATCTCGAAACCACACATGGATTCCAGCATCTCGAAATCCACCTCCAAGAGATATAACACGTATCTCAGTCTTGAAGTGGTTTTCGATAAATAACACATTTACCGATCCCGGTCTCCTT
Organism: Allium cepa; assembly: GCA_030765085.1. NCBI lineage: Eukaryota > Viridiplantae > Streptophyta > Magnoliopsida > Asparagales > Amaryllidaceae > Allium > Allium cepa. The sequence continues at coordinate 306,435,772 of CM060944.1, read as the reverse complement.
AAGACTGAATCAATGAATTTGGTCATATTCAATAATAATGAGAATGATCGCATATGGAAACCAACTCTCATATAATTATCACATTTTCAATATTTTTATCTCACACTATCTCTCGACTAAGAGTGAAGTCGGTAGGTTAAAGCACTAGTTCTGCTATACCTACTCAAACATTTGTCTTAACCCCTAGAGATAGACAAGCCTACTTCATCGGTTTTTAGTACTAAGTATACGACTAAATGTTTTTCATAAATGAGTACATAAACAAAGCATGATCAAGTCGTACTAAGCACGATCAAGTCACATAAACAACTTTTAATCCCATTTTTACTTAATTAATAATTTTATTAAATAAAAGCTCTTTTATTAGTAAAACTCATTTTTTTTTAATAAAACATATTTTATAAACCAAAACTTACAATTGATTAAAAATTCCTTTATTAATTAATAACCCTTTACTAAATAAAACTTACTTTATTAATTAATACTCCTTTATTACTTAAAATTTTCTGTATATACTAGTATATATAATATTTCGATATTCATTTATACTCTTCAATACTTCAAAAAGTATTCATATATTTATCTCAAATGTACAAGTATATTCACAACTCATTTAAAGACCTATTACTTTAAACCTTTCTTTTTTTATCTTTTTCCAAAAATTCCATGTTTGTTATTCCTTTTAAAATATCCATTTAATAGTTCCAATTACATTCGAAAATCTATTTCAAAGTGCGTAAGACAAATGTTACCCAACATTGTCACTACAAACGCAAAATCATTTCATTTGAGATTATTTTTAAACCATTTCACTTCTGATTATCTTTAAAACAATCTTTTCAAAGTTTCATTTACATTTATAAGTACTAGTATGGATCCGTGCTTCGCACACGGGCTGTTTGTGTCATTGTATACATTGATATTTTGTTTAAACGTAAGTATGTAAACGGAAAGTAAGGGCATTTTTGGAATTTCAAAAAGACAACGAGTAAATTGGTTTAACAAATTTTCTTTATTAGTAGTAGAGATAATCAAAACAGGTTAAAGACTAATATTATTAACATATTTTCACCGCAAACCCAAAACCATTTCATACATGTTATTCTCTTTAAAACATTCTTTTAAAGATCTTGGTATTTCTATATTTATTGAATAAGGCAATATACTTGTTAATAAATTTGCAAAATCATTTATTATAACATAAGTTTTATAATCCTAAGCTTCCTCTTATTCTTTTACAAAATACTTAACTTACTTTTTCCCACTTATGCATTTACTAAAAACTGATTTTAAAATGATACTTAAATGTATACTAACTCATTTATAAGATAAAATATTTAATAATAAAAAGAATTTAAAAGGATATTATATTACATAAGATTTTATTTATTTTAATAAACTACTTAACTAATTTTCTAAAAAATATATATACTTTTAAAATATTTTAAAAATACTTATATTATGGCTTATAAAAAATACATATTTTCTAATTTATTTAAAAACCATAAAAGTCCATTTTATAGTTTAAATTCATTACTTTAAAAGTCCATAAATGATTATCAATAATACATTTAAACTTGATACTTTTTTAGTAATACGTATACTTACTGTACTTACTAAAAAAATACAAAGAAGCCCTAAGATGCCTTTCAAAGTTAACTTTAAATTTGTCAAAGATAGCGATTCCAAAGTGCATCCATAGCGACCTTTTCGCTCATAACATTCACAATACACTATCAACATGTAATCAACAAGTCCTGGCTACGATACATGTTATAAAGGGTAATAAGAGAGATTATACTTAATACTAATGTTGTCACTTGTTTTACAAAACAAGAATGGGTCCAAAAGTTTTAACTTGTATTGTTATCAATTTTAAGTTATATTTAACACAACAATATTATACACATGATATATACAAATTCGATGGTGAATAAACTCAACTAAGCCCGCACTAATCCAAGATGTGGATAATCCCAATACGAGTTTAATGGAGAAGATGGCGTCTCGATTGGACCTCGTATGCGAAAGTTATGAATTTTATAAGATTTGAGATTATAAACTAATTAATTAACTTAATTATAAATAACCAACACCTTAATTACCTATCAAATCCACCTTCTCCCTTCCTTACCACTTTCCTATGCATGCACCAAAAGGAACTCACCATACTCATGTACATGCACACATTGATACGGATCATCACTCGATGATATCCAATGTCGTTCACGCCTACGAATTTCTCTTCGCGAGTTCGACGTATGGACCCCTACAACGTCCAACTCGATCACATCAACCAAATTCCAAATGAAAGCCCCAAATTTCCATGTCCAGGTCGCGATCACAACCCCATGATTGGAGCACCTTTGACCACCGCCAGCCAACCTCACTTCGCACCCTAAATCCAATCATGCCTTTGATTTTGCCTTCGACCGCCTCCTCCATATCGCGACTTCCTCTACCACGTACAACAAACAAAATGTCACGACCATCTCTATGTAGTTTCTTCTCACCAAACCTTTACCCTCCCCTCTCATTTACACGAGCAACCTAACGGAATATTCGCAATGGACTAACTTTCCTTAAATCAACGACCATCTACAATCCTGGATTGGCAGTACAAAAGTTGATCATCACCAATCCCCGCCGCAACCTAATAAATGCACACCCACATGAATCCCTCATCTCTACCAAGCTAACGGATTCGAAATCGTCGAATTCCGTTGAGCGAAGCTCCGAGAACAATTCAATTTAAAAGGCGGCTATGTATTTGGTTAACAAGAAATGAAAAGGGAAAAAAGAGGAGAGGTGGTAAAATGGTTAAAGGTGAGGAGTATTTATGGAAAAATAAACAATATTTTGAATTCGCATGATTAAATCGTTGAACATTCCAAGCTCGCACGATCATCTGGAACGTCCGATCACCATGAAACTCGTCGACGCACAATAACTCATTTTTCTAGTACCGATGGCACTACTTTTGTCAAAATCTGAGTCAATGCCCTGGAATGATAATATTATAAGTTAATCAAAAATAATTATTATTAAAACCGATTTAATCCCATTAATTATAAATTAAAAGTTTCATTATCATTATTATTTAAAAAGAATTTAAATAAGCTTTCGAAATCATTTTTATTCACATTAAATCCATGATTTAAATATTCAAATAATTTCAATTTTTGGTTATAAAACATTCAAAATTTCGGGTCGTTACTGGCATTGTACGGCCAACCCATAGTATATAGCTATCCAAACGGTGTAATGTTAAAATAGCATGTGTGCTAAATCAAAGTAGGCAAGAGGAATGACATGGGTAATTAAATGAAGACCGGGTATATTAGAGATGCTTTTAGAATGCATTTGAAACGACTGGTTATGAATTCAAACTACCAAAGTACAAAAAGGGTACAATGAAATATTTGCAAGAGATATCAATCAATTAGTCACCAATCGTGGCATTTTTAATGGTATTGTGTCGAAAATAGTTCTAAAAAATTATTTATCACATTTGTTCATACTTTTGAATTAAATCATTATACTAGTATAGCGAGTATGATAATTAAGAAATTAATATAATTTTCAAAAGATAATCGAAACTTTTTGGTCTCACGTCTAAGTTTTAGCCTCATGTCAAAAACTGTGATGGTATTATGTCAAAAAATGTTATTGAAAAATCACCAAGAGATCAAGGCTTCAAACTCCAGTTTATGGTTCCGTTTCGATCATTAGAAATTTTTAATATTTCGGTTTCGTTTCAAAAGTTCTTGATATTCCGTTTTAATTCTGGTTTTGAATTTCATCGCTTTTCTAACCACTTTTTTTATAAATAGATTGATAAACACTACAAATTTATATGTAAAATGAATATAACAAGTCGTTCCTTCAAAATATTTTATTTTATACCATTTTTGCAAAACAAGTAAAAGAGCAAGAGCTAAAGAAAAAGCCCCAAATTAATAATTAATACCCATGGAAATAATTAATTGATGTGCAAGAAGATTTAATTTATACTCTTAAATCAAAATTATTTTGTTTGAGAAACTCAATTTAGTTGGATTTATATTAAGAAAGCTGAGTCCAACTCATCTTCTTATTGTTAGAAATGCAAGCCCATAAGGCCTTTAAATCAACCGGTTTTCCCCTAACCTCCAAGTCATTGTCTTCAACAAATGGAACCATCCCTTCTGACCAAAATATATAGGCTGAAAAAAAAATCCATCTAGTTTGATCCTTAATTTCTATGTTCAGGCAATAGTTTTTTCCCTCAAATTCTCAGTTTAGTTTTTTTCCTTTCAGATCCAGATTCGCTTTCTTAGGTGAATTCTGGCTCGATCGTTGTTGGATTGAATGACGGGAATTCTTGCAATGTTGTCCAAAACTTCGAACCATATAAGAGATAACCAAAAAAATTAGTCGTTCTTCAAAAATTTCTCAATTATCATACCATTATCGATCAATTGTTTCCATTTTCGGACTATATAGGTATATCGGTATGATAATGAGAGTTTACCATTTAATGGTAAAATATTGATAATATATTTTAAAACCCATGATAATAGTAATTTATTAAGCCATTTATAGTCCATGTAATGACGAAACCAAAGCAAGGGTGGGGTGGGCAGTTGCCCAACCTAATATTTAGGCAAAAAAAAACATAAAAATTACAGAAAAGAAAAAGAATACACACTCTCCTCTCGCATTTGGCTCAGCACTCATGCTCACTTCTCAGCTGCTCACACTCTCTTAAATACACATCGTATCCTTCAATTCGACCTTCATATTTGATTTGATTAAGTAAATCAAAACCCTAATTCCACGTTCAATCCAGTCTCCCATCTTCACTCCACTATGCAAACCTAATATGAAAAGCTAAATCAGAATTTCCTATTTGTTCTACGGTTGTTGGTAATTATCCTTTTAATCTTGTAAATTATGTTATTTAAATCTATTAATTTGTTCTCTACTTGGTTTGTTTGATTAGATCATACAAAGATTGTCTCTTAAGAAAGCATCCTAATTGTTGGATTATCCTTGAATAGGGATGGAAATAAGGCGGGTTGGGGTGGGTTTTTTATGCCCCAGACTCGCCTTGGTTTTTTAAACCCAGTGTCGGACCCGCCTCGTAGATCCAGTGTGGGTTTGAACTTTCGCCCCGTACCCGAAAGCTATGCGGGTCAGGGTAGACCTGCCCTGCCTCAAGACCCGGTGATACTTTGCATATTTATTCAAAATTAAGTGTCAATATAAATTTATTTATTCATTATATCTGTAAGAGGGATTCTCACTCAATAATACAATAAATATAGATATCAATGCTTTTACAATGATAAGTTAGATTAAAAAAATGAGGAATATGATAACGGTTTAGGAAAAACATGTATATGTTATTACATAATTATTAGTGATACAACTTAATACCATAAAATAATATAACTTATTGAATGAAACATTAGATTATCCATGCTATAACCACTTATGTATTGTAACAACCCGTATTTTTGGCTATTTTTAATTATTAAATTTAAGGTGATTATTGAATGAAAATGCTTATTAATGTAATTTGTTAAATAATTTAATATTGAAAATTATTTGAATAATTAAATTCTGAATTTAATATGGTAGAAAATGATGTCGTAAGTTTTTTTAAATTTTATATAAACAACAATTAAGATTGTTAATATTTAAAATTAGATTTAAAATGTGAATAATTAAATTGAAAATTTTATATTGTAATTAATGAGTAAAAATAGCGATTTAGGCAACTGTCTCAGATTTCGACGAAACCAGTTTCATCGGATCAGTAATAGCGAATTATTGTAAGATTTCAAGTTTTATAGCGATCGGACTTGTCGTTTGGCCGTGCGAGCTTTAAACTCATACAAATCAATTTAAAAGAATTCGATAAAATAAATTGACTTTGAAAAGCTATCTTCCACATACGATCGAATTAGGCCTAGAAACTAGTTCCATTACGTTCGGAATGGGGGTAGAACATTATAAACGTCTGGAGGCACGTCTCGATTGGAGTTCGGACAATTTTGGACCTAACTATATAAATACGCATGCAAATCGAGACAGATTTATTATTATTTTAATTTCTACACCCTACCCGTCATTTTCTTTTAATGGTCGAAAATTCACCAACTTCCCTCCTTAATATCTCTCAACCCGTTCAATAAATCAAAAAATTTCAAAAGTAAAGTCATAGATCTCGGCGAGCTCTCAAACCCATATGGGTGATGTATGCTATTTCTTCACGGGTTCGCCAGAATCGAGGCAAAAGACTTGCATTCTATGGGTTCAATCTTGAAATTGGAAGCGTTGTTTTTATTGTCGTTCAAGGTGATGGTAGAGAGGTGCGAGGCGCATCATTTGGCATAGGTTGATCGAAGTCCGGTCGTTATTGAACGCGCGTGGTTGAAATTGGAATTTGCGTACGATGGGTTTCTTTTTAGCATGTTGTGTGAGGATTGAGGAGGAAGAAGGGAGGTACATTACCTTTTATTTATTTATTTATTTATTAATTAATTATTTAATTTGAATTTTAAATGTTCTAATGCACGTATCCCTTTCATACGAGCTCGGATTTTGATGCGGTTTTCTCCGTTGTGATCGTATCGAAATTCCAAAGAATATAGAACTGGTTTGGTCGAGTTCTGAGACGGTTCAAATTTGGGTCTTTGTTTGGATTTTAAATCATCGATAAATCGAAGGTGAGTGTTTATACGCTCATAATTGACTGAAATTGTAACGACCCACTATTTTAGACCATTCAAATCGACAATAAAACCACACATGTCTGACTTGAATAATTCAAAACAGTAGATTGTAATATAATTTGGAGCAAATAAAACCAATCACGGACACAAATAAAACAAAATAACTCGCAGCGGAAATAAAATAACAGTAGTAGTTCATGAAGCTGCCACAAACACAGTCTTAAAACAAGTACAAAATACTATAGTCTGAAAAGTAAATACAATAGAAATCCCAATACATAAATGTTCACTAGTACATAAGCTGAATAGAAAATACTACAAGAAATAGATATCAAATAGGTAGATAGTCTCCAGCAAATCCTAGCTCCAAAAGGTGAAATCCAAAGCTGATACTCAGGTTGACTCGAGCATAAGAAAATAAACACAAACACTTGAGTCAGGACATGCATACTTATATAGTGTAAACCAATTCAAGTGAACTATAATAAAATGCACAAGTAACTTAAAGGATGCTTGGGACCGCCCATCCTCTAAGGATCCGTTAAACTATTTACTATGTAGTAATATACGCTATTATAATAATGTCTAAAGTAAAGTATAACATACTTGAAAATAGCGTTAAGGAGTTACCAAATATCCCCCTTAACACATTTTATATATTCCCATAGTCAACACAGTACCGTAATCTCCCCCATGCTGGGGGTCGTCAGAGAGCACTACATAGGTATGGTACAAAACCAAAATCGTATAAAGCACGCTAGGGTAGGTGACACGACACAACGAGGTAATGCCAGGGTAGATATACCAATTACGCCTTTCGGACGGGCGGTAACGCATAGTAGCCACTTCCGCCCACCTCGAGCACTCCCAAAAATCAAAGGTGCGCACCGATCAATCACAAAGTAATAGAATGGCATACGAAGAAGTGCGTCCGATAACAGAAGCTACCTCATTAGCCCGTCAATCGCTCCTGTTTTAGCCACTTTATGCCAACTCACGGGAATCGGGTCCACGTACATACCTCAATAGAACGTCATCACCATCCTACTTCATTCTGGAATCTCTACCGCGTACAAGGTTGTTAAAGTGGTTTTCGAAGTTGGCAGAGAGTATGAAAACTTTCGATCCCGGTGTCTTTAACAACCAAACGTTATTATTACCCATGGTTATAAATTTCAAAAGTTTATATTCCAAATCAAATAATTCATTTAAACCATTTAAATATGAAGTCCTTATCCTTTCAAATCAAATATTCAAATTACAGAATTGTAGCATTTCTAAGTTCATTCATTCAATTATAACAATTTCAAAACATTGTATTTTTTAGAAACAGCAGCACTTATAAAGTGCTAATGTAGATATATTAGCATTTCAAAACAGTTCACTTTCAGAAACAGTGGCACTTATAAAGTGCTATAGTAGATATTGTAGTATTTCAAAAACAGTTCAATTTTAGAAACAACAGCACTTACAAAGTGCTACAGTATGTATTTTAGTATTTCAAAATCAGTTCAATTTCAAAAACAACAACACTCATAAAGTGCTACAGTAGGTAAAGTTAGTATTTCAAAACATAGTTATATTTCAGAAACAGCAGCACTTATAAAGTGATACGGTGGGTAAAATTAGTATTTTAGAACCTAGTTATATTTCAAAAATGGTAGCACTTAGCAAATGCTACCTTAAAACCACAGCATTTTGGAAATGCTGCCAATACATAACTAAGGTTTATTACAACATTTCAGAGACATTATAATTTCAATTTTTCACCATTTTTAACTTATGAAACATATCTCACTTTTCCAAAATATTTATTTGGATATCATTTAACTTATGGTTAAATAAAATAAATTTTATAAATAAATATTCAAATTAAACTATAATTTATTTATTAAGTCAAATGCACATTATTTTACTTAACTTTTTGTCTTAACAATTAACTTAATACTTTATTTAAAATTTTCCACTTCATAAATAAAACAGTCTTGTTACTATGTTAAGCCTAAAATTTCCATTTTAAAAAACTAAATTTCAGATTTCAAGTTAAGTCATATTTAAATTGCATTTTTAAACCATTTAATTACTTATACATTTTACTTATAGAAAATCACTATAACATTTATTTAAATCATTAAATCCAATTTAAGTTAAAATTTCATATTTCATATTTCCAAAATACTTAATAAATTTTTAGAAAATATTTAAATTTAATCACGGGTCTGCGTATAATTTTCTAACTTAGGTCAAGTGATACGGATATATATCATTTCTACCCGTAATTTAAAAAGAAAAATCCGGGTTCTATCATTTTAAACCCGCAGTCCCAAGTCAAATAAAATAAATAAATAACGCTTGAGTCTATCATTTCAGCTCTTAACGATTTTTCCTTATTCTAATGTCTGTTCGGGTATGTATCATTTCAACCCATAGTGATTCTATTCTATAGGGAACTTATAGTGTGAGAAATAGTAAATAAAGTAAATAGTAAAACATATCATATGATGTTAGGTGATGCAACAGGTATATAATCAAGTAATATCATCATATAATGTTAGATAACCGGCAGATGTGAGCACATAACATGGCATATCAACTATTACAATTCAAGTGACATTGTTTCACATTCATATAAGTACGATTTGTTGAGAGTGATAAACTCACCTTCTCAAGCTAGAGGTCAAATTCAAAACACAAATCCAAACTCCACAAAGCATAAAAAGGCACGACTTAGATTCGAGTGGATGGAGAGCCAAGATTCAATTATCGTATACAACAAATAATATAACAAATATAAGTATATAATCCAACACAAGACAATAAATCAAATCAATGTTCAAAATATGATTCAAAATGAAACAAATAGGCTTAACGACTACAAATGGGCTCGACCACCATCACCATGGGCTAGACCATCACACTATGGATCGGCCATGACTTGATTTGTGTCATAAATGCTCGGCCAGGGTCACATCGGCACAGCTAGGCAAGGATATGAAGGAGGAATGGCAAGGCAAAGCAATAGGAAGGCAAAAGGAAATGGGTGTTGTTGGGTGCATTTCTACCACCACCGGTCCAAAAGAAAGAGGAGAAGCCAAACCTCTCCGCCTCAATGCCGAGCCAAGCCTCCCCACAGTCGAACCAGACCATTCGGTACCGAAGCATTAAGTACCGGACCATCCATCCCTCGCCGGACCACATACCACCGGACCAAAACCCCTTGCCACCGAACCAGCCAACCACCGGACCAAGCCTCTACCGAACCACCTACCACCTTTCCTCCACACTACCGGACCATCACTCACTCCACCAACACCGGACCATAGCACAGCCGAACCAACACGTGTCCAGCTCCATGCTCCTTCCACCGATCCAACCTTCTCCAAGCATGGCCGAACCGAGGCATACCGAACCAAATTTCCAGGCCAGATCGCTCCAGCCCAGGCCCATCAGCAGCTATATACTTCCAGGACCTCTGCCCCCAGCCTCACTCTATAAATGGAGGGGCAGGGGTACAACAATGGCAGACAAGTTTGAGAGCTCAAGCACGGAAGGAACTTTCAAACAACTTTCATATACTTGTATGCAAAGCTTTCTACTTGTAATCTGAAAGAAAAGAGAGAATAACATATAAAGTGGACGTAGGCACGTTCTGGCCGAACCACTATAAATCTGTATATCTTTTACAGTTCAGTCCCTGCTTTTTACATATTTGCATAAGTCACCCAAATCATTGAAAACCACATAAAATCAACTAAATAATACGACTTTGAGGTGTTTGTCCATTTTTTGTGCAAACATTTTTGGTGCTTTCATTGAGAGCTCGAAGCTTCAGCTTCCCTCATTCAACCTTCTTTCCCAATAGAACCCTTCATTGCCTAGGAAACATGACTTCCAGGCCGAGAAAAGACGCCAACAAGGGAAAGAACATTGCAACCAGCAGCGCTCCAGATCCAGAGGATCCAGATCAAGAGAACCATCCCACTACGACAGCAGATCAGGCAAATCCGACAGTCCCTACCGCGGAACAACCGGCAGCAATCACTAGGGCAGATCTAGACAGAGTTGTGACTGAAGTAACTAACCGCTTCGCATCCCAACAAGAAGCTTTGGTGAACCAACTCATGTCACGCTTGAGGGATGCCGAAGAATCCAACCGCAACACTGAATCGTGGGGTGAGTCCCAATCTGGAGGATCTCGGAGACAACAAAGGTCTTCCCTCTTCGAAGAAGCTATCAACAGGAACAACAATGATAGGGGCCGCGCCCGGACTCAGCCCGAACTCCGACTCGAGGAAGCGCTCGGAACCAAACCTAATCGGGGAGGCACCAGGCGAGGGTCGGATATAGCTGACCCGGTCATGCCGCCTAATCATAGAAACCCCGCTGAACGAAGCCGAGCTAGAACCCAGCCCGAAGTTGACCCCATGGAAATGCTCGAAGCAGAACCCCACAGGGGAAGGCCAAGGCAGGGGGCAACTGTAGCTGGTCCTAGCATGCATCCGAGCAGCCAAAGACAGCCACTGGATAACGTCAGAAGTGATAGGCTATACCATCCCTACAGGTCATCTGGACGAGATCGATCCCGCAGGGAAGAACCAAGCTCATTTTTGTCCGCTCCAAATTCTGATGAAAGAATGGCACAATATTCAGGGAATGTGTCCGACGGGAGCAAAGAGATCGAGGGATAGGCGCTAGGGTAACCAGCCCTTTCACCCGCGACATCGAAACCGCCATCACCCCTCGAGAATGGAAAATGCCGACGATGGAACCGCACAAGGGAACTTCCGACCCCGTTGTACACCTGCAAAGATACACACAACATATGCTCATGAGCGGGGCAACGGAAGGAGTTTTATGCAAATGCTTTCCACTATTTTTAGCAGATCTAGCTACCTCCTGGTTCTGCCATCTACCCCAAGGATCCATCAGTTCATGGGAAATGTTGAAGGAAAAGTTCATTAGCCAATTCCGCATTCATGTGGAACAACCCAAGGATGCTTATTCTCTATCCAATGTCAAACAGAAATCCGGAGAGACACTGCAACAATATCTAACCCGGTTCAACGCCGCAGCGGCCGCAGTCCAAGATGCCGATGAGAAACTCACCCTAATGGCCCTCTGTAGTGGTGTGCACCCAGACACCAAGTTTGCTAGAAGACTAACTAAAGAAAAACCAGCTACCTTGCCCGATTCCTTCCATGAAGCTGGGAAGTACATGAGACTCGAAGAGGCTGCCACTGAAAGGCAGATAGGACCACAGGCTAAGACGGCCCATGGAAACGTCCCCGCCGCAGCGAAGGACATTCGGAGAGACGACTCCAGAGACAATGCAGGGGGCAAGAAGGGAGAAAAGCGCTTGTACCGACCAGGACCGAGATTCGACGCTTACACTCCCTTGAATGAAACAGTCGAGAACATCTTCCTGGCCACCCAAGACGAACTTGCATACAAGCGCCCCCCGTACAAGAAAGAGTCAGATCGCGCAATCCAGTCCGGAAAATTCTGCCATTTTCACGAGTCTCATGGGCACGATACCAATAATGCCGTCATCTCCGAGATCTAATTGAAGAACATATCAGGAGAAATAAGCTGGAACGCTATGTAAAGGGCCAGGACAGGACTCCAGCTCCTACCAAGGAAAACCCAGGGCAGCTCCACCCAGAGACAGGCGGAGGAAATCGCAACACCAGCGGTTCCAGCCAAGAGAAGATAGTGGTCCATACAATATCAGGAGGGCCACACATCGCTGACAAGAGCTGGGCAGAAATGGAAAGATATGGAAACTCACTCAGAAGCGAAGGAGACTGCGTCAATTCTGTTATGGAAGAACGCCATCCTAAGCGGAAGGAAAGTAATGATATCACATTCAGCGGACGCGACCTAGAAGGAAGGCAATACCCTCATATGGATCCTACGGTCATCTCTTCCTGGTTCGGTCCAGCCAAAGTTTTCCAAATTTTAATAGACACTGGAAGTTCAGTAAATATCCTAGTCAAGCACGCTTTCGACAAAATGAAGCTGTCAATGAAGGATGTATCCCCCTGTAACAAACCACTACACGGTTTCACGGGAGAAGCAAAGATGCCCCTCGGACAATTGGATCTCTTTGTTGAATTGGGAAGACATCCCCGCTCCGCCGTTCGGAAACAAACATTCGTGCTAATAGACAACCACTTGGCCTACAATGCCTTTTTAGGAAGACCAGCCTTGTCCGACTTCCAAATTGTCCTTGCCCCATGGTGCCTGAAGATGAAGTTCCCAACGGATAATGGAGTGGGAGAAGTAGAAGGGCATCAAGAGGCCGCTCGGGACTGCTATGTAACCGAACTTCGCAATAATCGCAGGAGAGATAAAGGGAAAAATGCAGAGACTATTCTCTGCATGAAAAGCTTGGAAGCATAGCAACTAAAGAAGGCCCCTCCTCTTCGGTATACCAGTGACCCTTTCAATGAATTAGACCCCAGGGACAAAGAGGAGGAGGCCACCGACGAGCCTGCAGAGGCTATGGAATTCATACCTGTAGACAAACGTGACCCAAGTAAACTGCTGAGAGTCGGATCTCGGTTAAAAAGAGAATTAAAGAATCAACTCATTGATTTTCTTCGCCACAACATGGATGTATTTGCATGGACGCACGCTGATATGACTGGAATCTCCCCGGACATAGCATGCCACGCACTGAACATTGATCCTACCAAGGTGCCGGTAAAGCAGAAGAAGAGAAGTATGGGGGCGGAACGATCAGCAGCCCTCGAGGAAGAAGTAAAGAACTTACTTGCCAATGACTTCATATGTGAAGCCATCTACCCGGAATGGATCGCCAACACGGTACTGGTAAAGAAAGCTAATGGGAAGTGGTGAACATGCATCGATTTCTCCAACTTAAATGACGCTTGCCCGAAAGACTGCTTTCCACTCCCCCGAATCGACCAACTCGTGGACAGCACTGCCGGACACAAACTCTTATCCTTTATGGACGCATACTCAGGATATAACCAGATCCCTATGCACGCCTCCGATCAAGAGCACACTAGCTTCATCACTAACCGAGGATTGTACTGCTACAAGGTAATGCCATTTGGACTTAAAAACGCCGGAGCTACTTATCAGCGTCTCGTCAACAAGATGTTTGCAGAACTGATAGGACGAACTATGGAAGTTTATGTGGATGACATGGTGGTAAAATCAAGAAAAGCCAACTATCAGGTAAGCCACCTGGATGAGATGTTCCAAGTACTCCGCCAATATGGAATGAAGCTGAACCCTCTAAAGTGCTCCTTCGGAGTGTCATCAGGAAAGTTCTTGGGATTCATCGTCCATGCCAGAGGGATCGAAGCGAACCCCGAACAAGTCCGAGCCTTGCAAGATATCAAAATACCATCCACTCGGAAAGAAATGCAAAGCCTAAACGGGAAGGTGGCCGCCCTAAGCCGGTTCATCTCTAAAGCAACCGACAAATGCATTCCTTTCTTCGAAGCCCTGAAGAAAGACAAAGGAAAATTCGAGTGGACCGACGAATGTTCAGCAGCTTTCCTTAACCTAATCGAGCACCTCCAACGGCCACCAGTACTCTCGACTCCGAGTGAAGGCGAAGAACTATATCTCTATCTTGCTGTGTCGTCCCATGCTCTAAGCGCCGTTTTGGTAAGAGAAGAAAACCGCACACAACGGCCAGTGTACTTCATAAGTAAAAGGTTCACGGAAGCGGAAGCCCGGTATCCCAAACTCGAGAAACTGGCGTACTGTTTACTAATCACATCAAGGAAGCTACGACACTATTTCCAATCTCATCCCATCAAAGTTTTAACCGATCAACCGCTAAGGCAAGTGCTCCATCGTCCCGACACCTCTGGGCGACTGCTCTAGTGGTGCATCGAGCTAAGTCAATATGATATCACTTACCATCCTCGCACCGCTATCAAGAGGCAAGCCATAGCTTATTTCATTGCCGAATTCGCTATCAACGAAGGCTGGGACCAATCTGAAATAGCAGAAGATATTAAGTGGAATCTCTTCGTAGATGGAGCGTCGAATGGACAAGGCTCGGGGGCAGGCGTTGTGATCATCACTCCCAGGGGAAGAAAGCTGCGTTATGCACTGAGGCTAGAATTCGCTGCCACCAACAATGATGCCGAATATGAAGTAGTAATAGCCGGGTTAGAGCTCACCCTGGAGATCGGAGTCAGTTCCTTATGTCCTCACAGTGATTCGCAACTCATCGTAAATCAAATACTAGGGGAGTTCCAGACTCGAGGAGAGCGGCTCACAGCATATCTGAAAAAGACCAAGCGGCTGCTCAATCAATTGGATCACTATTTGATCAGACACATTCCTCGAGAAGAAAATCAAGAGGCCGACGAGCTGGCAAAGCAAGCTAGCATGGGAGATGATACCACTTCTGAAACGATAACTGTCTCAAGGCTACTAACCCCGAGTTTCGAGCAAGTAAACCTGATAGCTGCAACCGAAGAAGAAACATGGATGACCCCTATCCGAGAATACTTACAAAACGGCACCCTACCTGACGGGCGAAGTGAAATTTAGAAAATTCTAAGGAAAGCATCCCACTACACAATACAAGAAGGCATCCTCTATCGGCACGGCTTCTCTAACCCCTTATTGAGGTGCGTTGCTGGAAGAGAAGCCAAGGAAATTCTATCCAATATCCATCAGGGAAGTTGCGGAGATCACACTGGAGGGAAGACTCTGGCAAAGAAGATACTCCGATATGGATATTTCTGGCCCACCTTGAACAAAGACGCCTTAGACTTCGTCAAAAAATGTGACAGATGTCAGAAATTTTCCAAAATTCCTCGACTACCAACCAATGAAATTACTCAAATGACCAGCCCTTGGCCCTTTGCAGTATGGGGAATTGACTTAATTGGCGAACTGCCAACGGGCCGAGGCGGAGCCAAATATGCTATAGTGGCAGTTGACTATTTCACCAAATGGGTGGAGGCGGAACCTCTAAATAAAATATCCTCGGCAAAAGTTATCAACTTCTTGATCAAAAATATTCTGTGCAGGTACGGAGTCCCACTCAAGATCATATCAGAAAACGGACTCCAATTTGACAGCGAAGAATTCGCCGATTGGCGCCAAGAGCACGGAATTCACAAAAGCTTCTCATCTATAGCTTATCCTCAAGCAAACGGACAAGTCGAAGCTGTCAACAAGATCCTCAAAACCTTAATCAAGAAGAAACTTGAAAAGTCGAAAGTCGCTTGGGTGGACGAACTTCCTACGGCACTTTGGGCCTATCGCACATCTTACAGAACTTCAACAGGGCATACTCCTTTCTCTTTGGCATACGGATCGGAGGCCATGCTCCCAGTTGAAACTATAGTGCCCTCTCACCGTAGGATCCACTACAGCCCGGAAGAGAACGAAGAACTCCTCCTCATGTCTTTGGATCTAATTGAGGAGAGAAGAAATGATGCAGCACTCAAAGCAGCAGCTCACAAACAAAAAGTGGCAGCACTATACAACTCCAAAGTCAAACATCGCAGCTTACAAGAAGGAGATCTTGTCCTCAAGCGAATCTTTCCACGCTCAGGAGCGCTGGATCCAGTCTGGGACAGACCATATGTAATTCATAAAGATCTCCACAACGGAGCTTACATTTTGTCAACAGTGGACGAAGAGGTGTTCTAAAGGGCATGGAACATCCGACACCTCCGTCGATACTTTTCTTAACTTGTACTGCCCATATGAAGTGAATTAACAAAGAGAATCAGTGGACGTAGGCATTTTCGTGCCGAACCACTTTAAAAGAATTAGCTCTTGTTAACTTGTCCATTTATATCTTAGCTACTTGTTAAGCTTTATCCTTTGCTGTTGAACAAAATCCTTTGCAGGTGACATTTCAAGTCAGAACTTCACAACACAACTCCACCTGGACAAAATCTAGCAGGTACGCTACGATCCTATGCCCTCGCCAATGAGACACTTTGCTCCGGTATCCCTCTACCGTGAGTTAACTCATTGTTTGCCTCGGCCCTTAAAGCCGACTGTAATAAGCCAAGTATAAATCATCATAAAAAAGGCCGACTATAGCCGATGGCAGCTCATTACAGCGATTCGGCTCGCTGGCGACTGTGAACCGATCATAAGCCCCAACATAAGGTGTGGCCAGCCAGGGGCAGTTCACAGTTGACGATCGGCCCCCATGCTAGCCGGCCACAGTAAATCGAATAATACCCACGGTTACGGGCCATAATGGCCCGGGTAGTTACTGTGCACGATCGGCTCCGATGTGTCTTAAGTGCGGCTGTGGTAGAAAAGGAAACTCCCCGCTGAGGTGTAAGATGGGTGACAAGTGTCTCCAAGACCCACAGCTAGGGAAAGTGACTACAAAACCCGTATACCACGAACTTAAGCACATCGACGGCCTTCCGTGACTGGAAGTTTTACTTTTCCTATATTTCCATTTCATTTAAAACTTTTCTCCTGTTCTCCGTAACGGTGCTTGAAAGTACAGGACATAAAATAGGGAACACTCGCTAATGGGAACAGAAACTTACAGCCGGATGACGAGACACTCATCAGCACTTCCGTGCTTAGTCTCGCAGGGCGCACAAAGTTGCCATCCACAGCCGAAACATGAAGGGCGGTACCTTCCACTTTTATACATTAATGCATAACTGCAATTCATATTCATACATTACACTAACATTGCAAAACATGAAATTATATTACAAGCAGAAACTTAGTGTCAAACACAATCAAATCACAGGCATATACATGGTTATATTTCTTATACAACACATCAAAAGCAATGGCAGCATTCAAAATATAACAAAATCAGCTCGTGTTATAAAATTACGTAGAGTCGTTCACTGACATAATTACAATCCGAAAATACACTAATGTTTTTGACTAAGTATAGACAAGAAAGTCAAGAAAACCAAAAACTATACGGATCGGATCAAGTAGTCAACTGCATCAGTGCTCCACCCCCATCTCACTAGCTCTCCGAATCTATTTGACAGCAGGATCGGAGCTCCCGGCATGTTGACCAGAAGTCCCACCTGTCCAATTCAGAAAAAGAGTCCATTAAAACCGGCAACGAACGATCAAGTTATGAAAAGCTAAAAAGAGAATACTCACCAACACCTGCTTCTTGGTCCTCATACCCCAACTGCACACCGGCTTCCTCCGCAGCGAGTAGCCGCATCCCCTCCTTCACCGCTACCTTCTCCTCCTTTGAAAACTGGGCGGTAACCATATCCATACTGAATGCCGCTCCACCTTACTTCTCTGCATCGGCCCTGGCCTCCTCCAAAGTCCGGAGATATATCCTGGGCATGATCCGGGGATAGTCATCCATCCAGGATAGATTACCCTGCTTCCAGGTACGGAAGTACATGTCCTGCAGCATCTCGTCCATCATCCCCTCATTCTCCTCAAACTCCCTCACCCGGGCCTCGGAGGACCGCAACTTAGCGACGGCAACATCCCTCTCCCGCCGGTATCTTGAGCACTCAGCCTGAAGTGATCTCCTCATCTCCTCCATCTCTTCCTTCAACTTGGCTTGAGCAAGTTCTGCAGCTTCGAGCCTCCCAGATATTTCTTCAACCCGCTCAAGATCCGCCCTCCTAACCTCATCAACCGTGGTAATGGCCACGTCAATGCGCTTCTTGCAAGCGGCCTCCATTTTCCGCAACTCGGCTCTGCTAGCCTCCTCCATGGTCTTCTTCAGTCGTCGGGAGTCGGCTTCATGCTGCGAAATTTGAATAGCCTGGTCGGCAAGTTGCTTGGCCTGATCAGCGACCACTAACCGCAGCCTTATATTGGCACTCCCTATCTCCTCCCCAGCTTTGGCCAATCGAGCGTGATGTTCCATTAACTTCTTAGCCTCCTTCGCGACCCGGTCAATGTTGGCCTTAGCTTCGTCCCCCATAGCAGCTATCCGAGTAGTGAGCAGATCCAGATCCAGGGACTTAGCCTCATCAAGAACCCGAACCATGGGATTGCGGGGGAGAAGATGCTCGCCCGTGGCCTCGTCAAATAAGACATCCTGAGAGCTGGGGTCCAAATCCGGGTGGCCAGCAAAGGGATTGCGAGGCATGTCGGGACGTTTTATGCGGATGACGGTAGGATTTTTGGACGGATGCGGGGAGGGAATATACTCAGTGTCTTCCTCCGTGATATCATGAATAGGTTGAGGTGGAAGCTGCGGACTGGGTGAAGATTCAAATAAGGAGCGACTCCTCTTCTTTTTCTGAATACTCTCTTCAATGACCCCAAGAAGAGGACGGTAGCTAACTACGTCCCCTGGACGACCGGTGGGAGGCTTAGGCTTGGCAGAAGCTCTAAGTAACTTGTATTGTTCCAGGCGGTGTCGAACGTCTGAAGTTTTGGCCACCTCGCATGCCCCTGTAATAAAAAACAAGTGTTACGAACATACAAGGGTCCATAATTCAAGAAATATGTTAACTTAGAAAGAATGAGAAGGCACGTCGGTTATACAAACCCTGCGGAGAAGGAGAATACTGCAATAAGTCCTGAATCTCAGTCCAGGACGGAAGCGAACCATAAAATATTCCTAAGTCCCTATCATAAATGGAATCTGCAGAAGTCAAGAGTTCACCTTGAATCGCTGGTGCCACCTCAGCTGAAGAACTCTTAGGGAATGGATCGGCGCCAGCCCCAGCCTTGTCAACCTCCTTTGCCTTCTTCACCGCGGCTGATCCTTCCTCCAACCCTTCAAAAGCCTAACGGAAGGCATCATCCGTCCACTCCTGGATCTCCCCTGCCTGCTCAGAAGACAAAGCCCCGGCACCACTACCACCCTGTCCTTCACCTTCTCCATCTCCTCCGCTCTCCTCTTCGTCTCTTTCCTCCTCTCCACCTTCCTCCTTTGGAATATCTGGACATGTACTGGGAGAGGGTCCATTCGACTTCTTAAGCTTCTTTCCCCCAACGGCTGGAGGTACCGAGAAAGGTCTCTTCTTGCTACTCTTCACAGTAGCCCCATCCTTAGCTTTAGCAGCCCTCTCCTCGGCTGTATCTCTCTGTTTAACCACAGATTGATGTGGCAGAATCAAGTTATACTCCAGGAGAGTGGCGTTCCTGATCAAGTAAGAGGCCGACCTATCCCTTCTCGAAATGGCCCTTATTTCAGCAGCCATCCGCGCCAAGAAATCATTCTCCACAACCGCAAAGCCACCTGTTTCTAGCAAGAAATAAAAGCATATAAGAAGAAGCATTGTGATCGGGACAAGGAAAATATAAATGAAGTTCAGCTTACAGCCGGAAGTGAAGAGGCGGAAAGAAACAGGGTCATCCCTAATGAAAAACCATTCCTTCTTGAACATACTAAGCTTCGAGTACAAATCCAGAACAGGCTTGAAGGGCACGGCCGTCTCCAAACTGATATATGGAGACCCCTTCTTGTAGCCTCTCAAGTTGTACAGATACCGGATCTCCCGGTTGGAAGGGGGACGCCCATATTTCCTCTGAAAAATGACGAAAAGGCTCACCAGAATGGCGTAGGAGTTAGGCTGAAGCTGGAATGGAGCCACCTTCAGATATGTGATAAAGCTAACTATCCAGGCGTTAAGGGGCGGGATAGCACCACACATGCAATGATATCTGCTGTAAGCAAAGTAGCCTTCGGGGGGGTCATATGGCATCACTCCTTCCCCCGGCAATAGCATGCGCGCTCTATCTATTCCGAAAGAATGAGAAATGACATCAAGCTGCTCCTCTTTGAGGGAGCTCGGAAAGCAGTCGGGAGGAGAGTTCAGAAGCTCTTGGGGACCATACCCATCCACTAACAACCTCGGGGCAGGTCCATGTCGCGCCGGTCCAGGTTGGGCTGGGGGCACGGAAGAAGACACTCCTCTATCCTTGGACTTCCTTTTATTGGATCGGGTTTCCATTTTTTGAGACATTTTATCTGCGTACACAAAAACGAGAGACGTGTTGTTAGTACAAGGAATACAGAGATATAAGCAAACAAGTGTATAAAGCGAACCAGCATATACAAATCTAGAAGTTTCACTAATAGTTCAAGTATAAAAGTCCATTCGGCAAGGGACTCATTCAACACTCAGAATTCCCAATCTCATTCGGTAATACATCCCAGAGCACATTCAGCAAAACTTCATTCGGCATATAAAGCCATTCGGCACGCAACTCCCAACTTCGTTCGGCGCTCAAGCTCTTAAAGCCCATTCGGAAATACAATAACGCAAAGTACATTCGGCAGAAGCAGGCTCACCTGGTTCGGCGATTTACTATGATTCGGTACTCGGCTGGTTCGGCTATTCGGAACAGTCAAGTCTGATTCGGCACTCAGTTGATTCGGATGTCACACTCGGTAGAGAATTACGAAGGCCTATCGCCCCTACTTATAGGCGAGCGCAAGATAACCGGACCGAATGATTCGGTGCCTGGGTGCCTGGGACCGGATGTAGCTATTCTATCTGAAGAAAAACAAAGCGTGGCATACGCTGGCATATACCCCACTTTGGGGGGCAAGTGTTGGGTGCATTTCTACCACCACCGGTCCAAAAGAAAGAGGAGAAGCCAAACCTCTCCGCCTCAATGCCGAGCCAAGCCTCCCCACAGCCGAACCAGACCATTCGGTACCGAAGCATTAAGTACCGGACCATCCATCCCTCGCCGGACCACGTACCACCGGACCAAAACCCCTTGCCACCGAACCAGCCAACCACCGGACCAAGCCTCTACCGAACCACCTACCACCTTTCCTCTACACTACCGGACCATCACTCACTCCACCAACACCGGACCATAGCACAGCCGAACCAACACGTGTCCAGCTCCATGCTCCTTCCACCGATCCAACCTTCTCCAAGCATGGCCGAACCGAGGCATACCGAACCAAATTGCCAGGCCAGATCGCTCCAGCCCAGGCCCATCAGCAGCTATATACTTCCAGGACCTCTGCCCCCAGCCTCACTCTATAAATGGAGGGGCAGGGGTACAACAATGGCAGAAAAGTTTGAGAGCTCAAGCACGGAAGGAACTTTCAAACAACTTTCATATACTTGTATGCGAAGCTTTCTACTTGTAATCTGGAAGAAAAGAGAGAATAACATATAAAGTGGACGTAGGCACGTTCTGGCCGAACAACTATAAATCTGTATGTCTTTTACAGTTCAGTCTCTGCTTTTTACATATTTGCATAAGTCACCCAAATAATTGAAAACCACATAAAATCAACTAAATAATACGACTTTGAGGTGTTTGTCCATTTTTTGTGCAAACAGGTGTTGATGTTTTGGGCTCGGCCTATGGCTATGTGGCCCGGCCCTATGTGCTAAACTTGGTCGGATCTGGTCACATCAGAGTGGCCACAGCCTAAAGCAAGGCAAGAGGAAGAGTAGGTGGTGGAGGCCGAGGCATACAAGGTGGAGATGGTGAACAAAATGGAGTTCGGCTAGGGGTTTTTGCAATTTTGGTGAAGGGTTTTGGACCCATGGATTCACGGAAACAAGGAGATAGTGGTGATGTGATGGAGGCCAATCTAAGGTAGTGGATGGTGAAGGTGATGGTCGGCTAGGGCATGTGGCCGAGCATGCTAAAGGAGGAACAAATAAAAGAAAATGAGAAAAATGAAAAGAAGAAAGAGGAGGCCATGACTTACTGCAATATTTTTCTTCAGGAAGCAAATGAGAAATGAGATGTGAGAATTACTTTTGTATGTGAATTACAAAAGAGTGGCGGCTAGGGAAAATGGAAGTGAATGGCTAAGAGATGTGGAAATGAACGGCTAGGCAAATGAAGAGGCCTTACTTGATTTCCAAGAAAAGGAACTTAAGTCCTTTTGAATTTCCAAGCCAAAATTCAAATAAAAATCACATTAAAAGTCCAAAAAACATAGAAAATAGAAAATAAAATATAAAATAGAAACGAAGTAGAAAAATAAAAATAAAAAATAGATAAAATTACTGAAAATAATCGTGTGCAAAACACTGAAATTATCAAATTTAAAAAGTATAAAACAGAATTTGATGAAACGAAAAGCAGCATGAATATCAGAATCAAATATAGTTTCAAAGAAAAAGATTAGAAATTAAAATTCAAATTTAAAATTTTCAACTGTGGTCAAACTTTGACTTTCAGTTGACCAAAATATAAGATTTTCAAAAAATATTTATTTTATTGTATCTGGAAAATAATTTATAAACAAATTCCAAAATTTCAAATTTAAATGATTTAAAAATCAAAGTTTTCAATTAAATTGAATTAAAAATATTTATTAAATTTTTTGGCTTGTTGCACTCTCCTCCACTCAAAACTTTTTGTTCTCGAAAAGGAATGAGACACGGAAACAAGGAAAGATAAGATAGAAAGTAAATAGTACCTGAAGCAAACAATTCCGGATTCGAAGCATGCATGCTCTCCTTCGTCTCTCAAGTACAATCTTGATTATCCGTACTCCACTGCACTTTGACCAGGTTGACAGATTTCCTTCTCAACTGCTTCGTACCTCTATCGATAATACGAAGTGGCTTACTCTCGATAGTAAGATTAGACTCAATATCCAAACTCTCGAAAGCGGAAGGCTAGACAATCAAAGATGGATCATGTAGATACCGATGAAGATGCGAAACATGGAATACATTATGCACTTCAGAAAACTTCTCAGGCAAGTCCAGATGATAAGCTAAAGAACCAATCCTCTCCAAGATATGGAAAGGACCAACAAACCTAGGAGCAAGTTTCCCTCTACAACCAAATCAAATCACCTTTCTTAAGGGAGAGACCTTAAGGAAAACCAGATCACTAACAGCAAACTCTAAAATCCTCCTACGACGATCAGCATACTTCTTCTGCCTATCCTGAGCAATCCTCGTCTTCCTCTTAATCTCCTCCACCTTCTCAGAGGCCTCCAAAATCACATCAGGACCAAGAACCAAACGATTACCGAATTCAATCTAGCAAGATAGAGATCTACAAGTTCTTTCGTAAAGAGCAGCAAACAGAGACATTTCAATACTAGCCTGAATTCAAAGATGAAATAAGATAGATAAAAGACTAAGATACGATTAAAATAGAAGATGGAAAATATACCTGATAACTGTTGTTATAGGTGAATTCAACAAGATGGAGATGATCTTCCCAAGATCCTCCATAATCCAGAATACAAGCACGAAGAAGATCCTCGAGAATCTGATTCACTCTTTCCATTTGATTGTCAGTCTGTGGATGGTAAACAGTGATCAGATTCAGAAGAGTACCCAAAGATTCTTGAAAAGATTTCTAGAACAGACTGGTAAAGATGGGATCCTTATCACAAACAATGTTGATAGGAATACCATGGAGACGAACAATCTCCCTCATATAAATCTTAGCCAGACTGGAAGCAGAACGGGTAGATTTTACCGGAACGAAATGAGATGATTTGGTCAATCTATCCACAATAACACAGTCTCATTACCCCTCTGAGTCCTCGGTAAACCATCAAAAAATCCAAGGAAACCTTTTCCATTTCCAATTGGGAACCTCAAGAGGATGCCACAAACTAGGGGTCTTCTGATGATCTATCTTGACTTGCTGACAAGTCGCACACCTACTAACAAAGATAGAGATATCTCGCCTCATACCGCTCCACTAATAAAGCTTCTTCATGTCCTGATACATATTCGTCACACCAGGATGTATAGAAAGTCTGGATCGATAATGTTTTCGAAGTAACTCTTGCCTCGATCCATCAACGTTCGGGACACAAATCCGATTATTAATCATCAAAATACCTCTATCATCGATCTGGGCACCACTACCATCAGGACTGCTACCACCAACTCTACTACGAATACTCTCCTTCATATGCCTAAGCATCTCATCCCCATCCTGCTTAGCAATGATACGATCCAGAAGGAGAAGAAGAAACAACAAGCTGACACAACATGGCCTTCTTCCGACTCAAAGCATCGGCCATAACATTAGCTTTCCCAGGTGTGTAGCTAATGTCGAGATCATAAGAAGCAAGAAACTCAAGCCACCGAACCTGACATTGATTCAAATCCTTTTGGGTGAAGATGTATTCCAACTACTGATGATCAGTAAAGAGCTCAAACTTAGCACCCAAAAGATGATGTCTCCAAAGCTTCAGAGCAAAGACCACAGCAAGCAATTCCATACCATGGGCTGCATAATTGGCTTCATGGGTCTTCAGCTGGTGTCTAGCATAAGTAATCACCTTCCCATCTTGCATCAAAACAGCACCTAATCCTCACGACTAGCATCAATGTATACCGTTAATCCCTCATTTCCATTTGGGATAGTAAGCACTCGTGCGAAAATAAGCTTACTCTTCAACTCATTCAATGCAGCTTTACACTTATCACTCCATATAAACTTAGCATTCTTTCGAGTTAAACCACTGAGAGGTGCAGAAATCCAAGAAAAATTCTCAATGAATCGCCGATAATAACTGGCAATGCCCAAAAAACTACGAATATTATATGGAGTCCTAGGAGTTTCCTAATCCTTCAACAGAATAGGGAGAAATAAAAACCTCAAAAAAGAGAGAATGATCAAATAATAGAAAGAGAAAAGAAGGAAGATTTACATTGATCGCAGCGATCTTGACTGGATCAACAGAAACTCCATTACTAGAAATAACATGTCCAAGGAATCGGACTTCATCTTTCCAGATATGGCTTTTAGAGAATTTAGCTTTCAACTGATGACTCCTAAGAGTCCCCAGAACAATGCTCAAGTGGGATCCATGCTCTTCCTCATACTTGGAGAACACAAGAATATCATCAACAAAGACTAGAACAAACTTGTTAAGTACATCACGAAAAAAACAATTCATCAAATCAACAAAGAAAGCAGGAACATTAGTCAAGCCAAAAGGCATAACTAACCACTCATAGAAACCATTCTCAGTACAGAAAGCAGTCTTAGGAATACTTTCCTCAGCAACTCTGAGCTGGTGGAAACCCATGGCAAGATCAAGCTGAGAGAAAACAGTAGCTCCATGGAGCTGATTAAACATATCATTGATGCAATGCATAGGATATCTGTTCCTCATAGTGAGCTTGTTCAGCTCTCTATAATCAACACATATCCTTAAAGAACCATCAGACTTAGTGACAAAAACCACTGCTGCTCCCCATTCTGAATGGCTAGGTCTTATCAGACCCTTGGAGAACAGGTCCTCAATTTGCTTCCTTAACTCAACCTTCTCACGAGGTGCCATTCTTCTGGATGGAAGAACTACAAGTCGAGTTCCAGGAATAAGATCAATACGGAACTCAATTTCTCACTTTGGAGGTAAAGAAGTGACGCCACCAAATACATCGGGATAGAGTCTAACCATAGGAGTAGAATCAAGATCATCCGGAGAAGAATCAAGAGAATAAATAAAACTGCCGGCATAATCCTGAGACATGCAACATTGAATCACCAAAGTATTACCAAAATCATCAATAAGAGAGACAGTTTAGGAATTACAAGAGATAAAGGCATCATGCCTCCTCAGCCAATCACCTCCAAGCAATAGATCAAAAGCATCAAAACCTAGAACATAGAAATCACCAGAAAACCGATAGCTAGAATGGAAGAGTTTCACCTTTCTACAAATCTTACTAAGGTTCGCAGGACCACCAATAGGATTTGAAACACACAAAAGCTCAAGAGCAAACTCAGGAGAAAGAAGATGCTCAATTTAATACAAAGATCCACAGAGATAAAGCTATGGGAAGCTCTAGTATCAAAGAGAACACGATCAGGAAAATAAAACATAGAAAAAGTACCCTCAAGTTTACCTTGGTTATCACTAGGAGCAGGAGCAGGTGTAGGAGGTGGAGCTGGTGAAGATGCAGAGATAACATCAAAAATACCAGATGACTTGCCCTTCTGCTGAGTCGGGCAGTCCTTCTTGAAATGGCCATGCAGCAGACAAATGTGGCAGAGATCACGTCTGGTCAACTGAGTTGGAGGAGGGATAGCAGCACCAACTAATGTAGGACAACTATTGGCATAGTGTCCCTCTGATTACATCTAAAACAAGTAATGGAGGATAGGTCAACATACTGCCTCTACAAAGAAGATGATCCTAACCCTGGAGTCTTGTTCTAATTCCTCTTCTGATGGTGAAAGTTCGGCTTCCTCTTCCTAGGATTACCAGAAAAAGATTGAGATGGAGCAGAACGATCAGCTGGAGGATTCTTAGAAGTAGGATTCTATTATCTAATGGCCATTGAAAGTGCGGTGTGTATACAATTATATGTGCTAATATAGTATACACGGATCGTGTAATATGGATTACAATACAAATGCGGAAATAGATGATAATAGCATTGTAAATAGAAAAATCACACCAGAGATTTTTATACTGGTTCGGAGCACCGTCCTACGTCCAGTCCCAGACTTCTATCTGGATTTTCACTATTAACTACCTCGCTTCACCCGGAGGAACAGGTTTACAACACCCGAACAACCGAACGGGATTTCACGCCTCTAATACACTGAGGACTTCAACACTTGCCTCTTACAACACAGAGGACTTCAACAAAAGAACAAATACAATTGTTGTTGACAACTTGTGTTCTTGAAAACACGGATTTGTCACTAGCAGTACACCCTTCCTATAATCTTATCCTCAAAGTATGCGATATGATGTTTTGAAAAGATTAAGGAAAGTATATTATTGAATCAAAGGATATGAAATAGTTTCAAAGATTCAATAAATAATTTAGAGCTTTTATAATACAGAATTGAGATCAGAGATTAGATTAAAAGAATATATGAAATCGTTGTTTTTTTAATCAACGAATTGGATGAGTTTATATAGATAAGAATGGTTGCAACTCTATGCCATTAAGAGATATGATCTTTGGTGAAAGGTTAAGAGATGCAACCGTTGGAGAAGAGAAGTGTCTTTTGGAAAAATTGTTTTCTGTTCAAAAACGGTCGACAGGTTAAAAAGTGACCAGTAGACAGGAATTTAAAATATATACACGTTATGTGCATGTGTGCACGTTCATTGTGCATTTTACACAGAAACGGTCGACCGGTTCCTGTTAATTTGCACAATGAATGTGCAATGCTATAAAATGTATATATATCGATTATATTGAGGTGCATGATTATTTGAGGATAGATTTTAACAAGTTTTTAACTATTACAATATCAAATAATCAACCTATAATCTATAGTAACATAACCTTGTTTTGTCGATCGCCTTATTTGTCAGAAATCAAAACTTTCATAAAACTTGTGACTCAACATTCTCCCCCTTTTTGATTGATGACAATATGTATCTGCAAAATCTGAATCTCCCCCTGAGTACGTGATCTCTTTCTCTTTGAATTCTTATAAATGTATGTTCCTGCAAGCAATTGTTAGCCCTTTCTCCCCCTTTGTCATCGACAAAAAGGAGTAACAGATACTAGAATATGATATGCATAGAATGAATATGATATGAATAGAAAGATAAATTACTAACACATCAAAAGCATAACAGAGTTTACTACAGAACATAATGTCAATTGAAAATCATAAATAACGACACTATTTAGTACAAGTGTCGATGAATGTTTTTAAAGAGCTAAAACATAATAGAATCTAGGATGAAGCAGATCGTATCTCCTCTTCATCATCATCATCGTCATCATCATCATCATCTTCTTCTTCCTCATCATTGTGCCCTCTAGATGATTCACCATGTCCATGACCACTCATTCCTGTAGATTCGTCAGATGATGTCCAGGAGAAAACTGGAGCAGCAGGACGTTTTCCTGGGTCTTGTGCTTGAACAGAGGTGGATGTGGAACAAGATATAGCATCCCATAGCATACCAAAGAATGACTTGACCTTATTGAAGCGCTTATCGATTTTTGAGTCCATGCGCTTGAGACGTGATTCAAGCAAAAATTGGTTACGCACGATTGTTTCAAGTGATTCTTTTGTTGATGACTTTGATTTTAAAAGTTTTACTTCATCGGAACGAGGACGAGATGAAGTTGCTCGTTGTTTCCTTGGTCCTCTTTGTTGCCATTCTTCGAAAGGCATAATTTCAAGATAAGGTGGAGGAAGCTTCATTCGCTTGATGGTGATGGAATCAATGCATTTTGGTTTTGAGGTTGCAGAATCAGAAGGATTGACCCCACAAGCTAACAAAAGTCTCATGATATATTCATTGTAAAAGAAATGAGGCCGGGTTGAGTTATTTACCTTGAGAATTTCATCAAAAAGCATGTGAACCCAATTGATTTCGATTTCACCATAGATAGCATAGAGTGCCTTGAAGTTTTCTTTGTACACTGCATCATAATTTCCAAGTCTAGGAAAAAGAGAATGCATCAAGACCCGATGAAGTAACCTGGCTGTCGGGCGAAGTCCAATAGACTTAGTGCCATCGCTATTGTCTTCTATAAACTGATGACTGGTACTATTTCGAGTGAAAACTTCGCAGAAGGTAGATGAAAACTCTTCGCCTCGATTTGGTATACCAAGTATAGAGGCAATTCTAGCATGAGTAAGAAAAATTTGCTTTCCACAGACCATAGACCAGATGACGCCGTTTGGATTATCAGGTTGATATTCAACAAGATTCATGTTGGCGTAAAATAATTTAATCATTAAATGATTTATCTCCACACTATTTGCCGAAAAATCTATCAATGGAGTAATGTTGGCATTATCGGCTAACCTCCGAACTCCGTAAGCCGTGAAATCATCAAATTTGATGAAAGAGCCTGGATGAAACTTGTAATTTGTCATTTGATTCCATCTTGTTACAGCAATTGGAGTTTGAAGCCATTTTTTGACGGAGATGGTAAGAGATGAAGTTTCAGAGGTTGCTCCTTTCTTTGATTTCTTTTGAGGAGGAGCCATTGTTGGAGGATTTGTGATTTGGGAATTGAAGAATGGGAACTAGGGTTTGTGATTTGGGGTAAGAGAATAGTTTGAGTAGAGAGTGAATGAGGGTAGAGGGAAAAGTAACGTATAGGGTTATATAAAAAAAAACTGAAAATACGACAACCGGTCGACCTAATGTTTTTGGCCGGTCGACCGTTTTCAACCAGAGAGCAAACGGTCGACCGGCTATAAAAGGGGCGGTCGACCGGTCGTGGTCTGTTGTGATATTTCAGTTTATATTTAGAGTTTTTATCATATATCAACCTATATTATTTATATTTTATACGAAATACAAAATATAACCTTCATTACACAAGAGATAGATAAAGATAAAAACTATATATATATAAGTCTAATGAGAAAGTTCGTCATTAGAATTATCGTTGTTTCCTTCAATACGTTTCGACCATGGACTCCATTGTTTCTGAGCTCCTTCATTCTTCTCATAGTTCCGATCCCATGAGTTAGGACTTTTGGATGTTGATGGCCTAGACGGCATTGGTTCATGCACGTCATGTTTGTTGGAACCGTAGAAAAATGTTGCCAACTTTTCTAAAACAGACAATCGGGCCGACGTCCGTTGTTGCTCGTGATAAAGTTGACTTTGCCCGTAATGGAGTTGTCTCTAAAGGTCTATCTGATGTTTCTGGTAGTGGTGTATCTCATTGATTTGAGCTTTGGTACGAGGAGAATAGAATAGTGTCCGCTTCACTCGTTTTGAATTTGGAGTTTTATCAGACGTACAAGAGCATTGATGATGACAACTTTATTTTTGTTTTGGAGTTGTAGGAGAATAAAACTCCTCCGATTCAGAACTCGTAATTGAAATGTATGTTTCTTGAGCACATTTGTCACAAATGTGAGCCATAGTGTACGTTGTATAGAATATTATGGTTTGATAAAAAGAAAGGATGAACAAAATATGAAATGTTTGCAAATTTATATATAAGTTTGTTATGTATAACCTATGGATGTGAGTTACTGAGAAATTTTAACCAAGAAAATATAAGCAGAAAATTTTTTTGTAAGTCTAAAAATAGCTTTCTTTTTTAAAACTGAGTTTATAAGATAAGAAAGTAAAGAATGATCACAAAAAAAAATTAGTAAAGTGAATTTAACCATTAAATAAAGCAGTGGCTTATATTTAATGTAAAAAAAATATAGTTTATGTAATAGTTGTAGTTAAAGGATAACTAAAGAGAATAACTAAAGAATAACTAACAAGAAGATGTTCTCTTAGTCAAGATTTTTCTTGAAATTAAACCAAGCTCTCTTCGTAATCTAATAAAATTAGATTCGAGCAGAGGCTTAGTAAAAATGTCTGCTAATTGATTGTCAGTATGAACATATTCAAGACATATATTTCCTTTGTCAATATTATCTCGAAGGAAATGATGACGGATATCAATGTGTTTGGTTCTGGAGTGATTTACTGGATTTTTAGAGAGATTTATAGCACTAGTGTTATCACAGTATATAATAGAATTTGATAAATGAATATCAAAATCTTGAAGTGTTTGTTGCATATATAGTACTTGAGTACAAGCAAGAGCTGCTGATATATATTCAGCTTCACATGTTGATAGTGAAACACAATTTTGTTTCTTACTGAACCAAGAGACAAGTGATTTTCCAATAAAATGGCACGTACCACTTGTACTTTTTCTATCCGTTCGTGAGCCACCGAAATCAGCATCACTATATGATACTAATTCAAATGGACATTCTTTTGGATAAAAAAGACCGAAATCCTTGGTATTATTAAGATAACGAATTATACGTTTTACTGCTCGTAGATGTGATTCCTTTGGATCGGCTTGAAAACGAGCACATAAACAAACACTCATTATTATATCTGGACGACTAGCTGTAAGATAAAGAAGAGAACCAATCATGCTTCGATACAATTTCTGGTCAACATTCTTACCACTTTCATCTTTGTCAAGATGTGTAGTTGTACTCATAGGAGTTGGTTTACCAGATGTATTTTCTAATCCGAAGCGTTTGATAAGGTTTTCACAGTATTTTTCTTGATTAATAAAAATGCCGTTTGAAAGTTGCTTTATTTGAAGTCCAAGAAAATAAGATAGTTCTCCCATATGAGACATTTCGAATTCTTTGGTCATAATATTTGCAAATTCTTTGCAAAGTTTATCGTTTGTTGAACCAAGGATGATATCGTCTACATATATCTGGATAACTAGAATATCTTTTCGAGAATGTTTAATAAACAAAGTTTGATCGACTTTGCCTATTTGAAATCCTGAGTTAATAAGATAGCTACGTAGTCGTTCATACCAAGCACGAGATGCTTGTTTTAACCCATACAGAGCTTTCTTAAGTTTGAACACATGGTCAGGATATTTTTCATGTACGAACAGAGGAGGTTGTTCGACATAGACATTCTCTTTGATAAATCCATTGATAAAAGCACTTTTGACATCCATCTGATAAAGTTTGAAATTATGGTGACAAGCAAAAGATAATAGAATTCTAATAGCTTCTAGTCGAGCAACTGGTGCAAAAGTTTCTTCATAATCGATACCTTCTTCCTGATTATATCCTTGTGCTACTAATCTTGCTTTATTTTTGGTGATATTGCCTTGTTCGTCAGCCTTATTTTTATAGACCCATTTAGTACCAATTACTGACTGATTAGTTGGTCTTGGAACAAGTTCCCAAACGTTATTGCGCTCAAACTGATTTAGTTCTTCCTGCATGGCAATGATCCAGTAATCATCTGTAGCAGCTTCTTTTGGATTCTTAGGTTCGATATTTGAGAGAAAAGCGACATGACCCATTTGATTGAGTTGACTCCTTGTTCTGACATGTGATGTTATTTCACCGATTATATTTTGAGGCGGATGGTCTCTTAATATTCTTGGTGGTGATTATAACTCACATATTTGAGGAATATTCTCAATAACTATTTCTGAGTCAGAATCAATATTTGTGATGATTTGATTGTCAGTGACTATTGATTCGTCATCATCTGATATAGTGTGAGGGTGCTGATAGATTTCATCAAAAGAGACATGAAGTGATTCTTCAATAGTTTTGGTTCGTTTATTAAATATCCGATAGGCCTTACTTCGTTCCGAATAACCGACAAATATTCCTTCATCGGCCTTTGGATCAAATTTGCCAAGTTGGTCTTTTGTATTTAAAATAAAGCACTTCGATCCAAAAACTTTGAAGTATGAGATTTTAGGCTTTCTTTTGTTAAATAACTCATAAGGAGTATTCTTGGTAAGAGGTCTTATGGATACACGATTTAAAACATAACAGGCAGTTGCCACAGCTTCTGCCCAAAAATGTTTTGGTAAGGTGGTTCCATTCAATAATGTTCTTGCACATTCTTGTAAAGTTCGGTTTTTCCGTTCTACAACTCCGTTCTGTTGTGGAGTTCTGGGAAACGAAAAATTATGATATATACCTTTCTTTGTACAAAATTGTTCAAATTCATTATTTTCAAACTCTCCGCCATGATCACTTCTTATATTTTTAACTTTAATCCCTTTTGATTTTTGAATTCTTTTGACGAAAGATTTGAAATGATCGAAAGTGTCACTTTTATTTTTTAAGAAAATTGTCCATGTATAACGAGAGAAATCATCAACAATTACAAGCACATATTGATTGTGATTTATTGATTGAACTCTAGTAGGTCCAAATAAATCCATGTGTAGTAACTCAAGTGGTTGTAATGTTGATATGACTTTCTTGGATTTAAAAGATGATTTGGTCAATTTTCCTACTTGACATGCGTCACAAATGTTGTCAACTTTAAAACTCATTTTGGGTAGTCCTCTAACTAGATTGTTTTTGGCTAGCTTGTCAATAGTTCTGAAGTTTATATGACAGAAGCGTTTGTGCCATAGCCATGGATCATTGTCATTAGCCACAAGACACATATCTGAATTATGATTAATGTTCATATTCAAAATATATATATTTCTGTCTCTATAACCTTCGAAAACCAAATTATGGTCTTTATCTAGAATACTACACTTATTATTTGAAAATGAAATAATAAAACCCTTGTCACATAACTGACTAATACTTAGCAAATTGTGTTTCAAATTTCTAACTAGCATGACATTAGTAATAAGAGGTAAGTTAGATGTACCGCAATTGCTCACATCGCCTTTGCCGATGATATAGCCTTATGAATTGTCTCCAAAAGTGACAGAGCCACCATCTGAATATGTAATATTTGTTAATAAACTCTTGTCTCCTGTCATGTGCTTTGAGCAACCACTGTCCAATATCCACTTTCCTCTTTTCTTAAGTGGGACCTGCAAAAAATAGAATTAAGTCCATGGTACCCACTTTTTATAGGGTCCTAAGAGTTAGGTCTTAGGAGTCCAAACCCATATGGGTCCGGTATCCCCTTTATATATATAATTATTATTAAAATGCACAGTATTCATGAATTGCTGAATGTATTTGTTCCTAATCAAATTGTTATTTGTTTTAGGAACCCATATTTTGATAGTCTTGACATTTTTCTTTTGAAATTTCACAACTGGTTTTGGTTTGGAATATAATAAACTAAGATTTTTCTTAGCTTCAGTTTTTTGTACTTTCTTCTTCCTTTTATTTCCAAGATGTTTCTTGGTTTCTTGTTTGTTATATCCCAATCCTTGTTTGTCTGAAATAGATTGTGAACTTTCAATGATTTTTGTCAAATTTTCTCGACCTTTGTTAAAGTTAGAAACATTTTGAGTAATGTCATCAAATTTTGTTTGTAAGCTAGCTTTTTCTAGGTCTAGAATTTTGACTTTTTCTTTAAGCTCATGATTTTCAGTAGTTAGAGCATTATTTTTCTCTTTTTGAGCTTCTATTTCTTGATTCAAAAGAGATATTTGAGAGTCAACATTAGATGATGATTCTTGAATATTTTCAAGTTCCTCTTCTAATATTTTCTTCTCATCTTTTAACATATCTCGTTCAAACTCTGCTCTACTTAAATCTGCTTTGACTATTTTTAATTGACGTTTTATGTCTTTATATTTGACTATCAATTCAGCATTAATATCAAGTAATTCATCAAATGTAGGAATTTGTACCTCATCTTCTGTTGCCATAAAACAAACATTAGCTTGTTCATTCTCTGAATCACTTTCACTTTCTGATGAAGATGACTCTGAATCATCCCATGTTACTGAGAAAGCTCGTTTCTTAGATTTGTCCTTCTTATATTTGAATTTGTCATTTTCTGACTTCTTCTTTTGTTCTGGACAATCCTTCTGCATGTGTCCCTTTTTGTGGCAATTGAAACATTCTATAGCAGATGAAGATGGTTTGT
Source organism: Allium cepa (assembly GCA_030765085.1). Classification (NCBI taxonomy): domain Eukaryota; kingdom Viridiplantae; phylum Streptophyta; class Magnoliopsida; order Asparagales; family Amaryllidaceae; genus Allium; species Allium cepa. Next base: position 306,400,885 of record CM060944.1, on the reverse strand, counting down.
TTGATCCATGTTTCCTTTTATTGTAACGACTGGCTTTTCGATATTTTAGGAATTTTTTGAATCCTTTCGCAATGAATGCCAAATCTTCATCTTCAGAATCTGATTCATTTTCATCTTTCTCAACATGAAATGCTACATTTTTCTTTTCTTCTTTCTGTTCTTTTCTAGCCTGCAAATTTGCTTCATAGGACATTAAATTTCCTATCAATTCATCTGGCTTCATGACGGAAAGATCATTAGCTTCTTCGATTGCTAATACTTTTCCTTCCCATTCACTAGTCAGAGAATGTAGGACTGTTGAAACAACATCGAAATCAGAATACTTTTGACCTAAGCCAATAAGTGCATGGTGAATAGTTTGAAACCGTGAATACATGTCATTGATTGTCTCATTTGGTTTCATTTTGAAATTTTGAAATTGACTTTTTAGCATGGCTATTTTGGCTTGTTTAACCTTGTTAGTACCTTCATGAGTGATTTTTAGTGTTTGCCAAATTTGATATGCAGTAGTGCAGATACTAACACGGTTATATTCATTTTGGTCTAATGCACAGAACAACATATTTATTGCTCTTGCATTTACGGCTGCTGCCGTTTTCTCAGCTGTAGTCCATTCTGAATAATCAGTTGTTGGATTCACTATTTCTCTTTGAGTGGCATTCCAAGCATCATAGCTATTTGATTGCATAAAGAATGACATACGTGTTGCCCAATAACTATAGTTAAGACCATTGAAAAATGGAGGTCTTTGTGTCGATTGACCCTCCGTGTAAGTGGTGTTTTGAGTGCTAGTACTTACGTTATTTGCCATATTACTATAATATATCAAATAACTGTGTTACGGTTATATGATGACCGTGCTCTGATACCAAATGAAAGTGCGGTGTGTATACAATTATATGTGCTAATATAGTATACACGGATCGTGTAATATGGATTACAATACAAATGCGGAAATAGATGATAATAGCATTGTAAATAGAAAAATCACACCAGAGATTTTTATACTGGTTCGGAGCACCGTCCTACGTCCAGTCCCAGACTTCTATCTGGATTTTCACTATTAACTACCTCGCTTCACCCGGAGGAACAGGTTTACAACACCCGAACAACCGAACGGGATTTCACGCCTCTAATACACTGAGGACTTCAACACTTGCCTCTTACAACACAGAGGACTTCAACAAAAGAACAAATACAATTGTTGTTGACAACTTGTGTTCTTGAAAACACGGATTTGTCACTAGCAGTACACCCTTCCTATAATCTTATCCTCAAAGTATGCGATATGATGTTTTGAAAAGATTAAGGAAAGTATATTATTGAATCAAAGGATATGAAATAGTTTCAAAGATTCAATAAATAATTTAGAGCTTTTATAATACAGAATTGAGATCAGAGATTAGATTAAAAGAATATATGAAATCGTTGTTTTTTTAATCAACGAATTGGATGAGTTTATATAGATAAGAATGGTTGCAACTCTTTGCCATTAAGAGATATGATCTTTGGTGAAAGGTTAAGAGATGCAACCGTTGGAGAAGAGAAGTGTCTTTTGGAAAAATTGTTTTCTGTTCAAAAACGGTCGACAGGTTAAAAAGTGACCAGTAGACAGGAATTTAAAATATATATACGTTATGTGCATGTGTGCACGTTCATTGTGCATTTTACACAGAAACGGTCGACCGTATGATTATTAACCGGTCGACCGGTTCCTGTTAATTTGCACAATGAATGTGCAATGCTATAAAATGTATATATATCGATTATATTGAGGTGCATGATTATTTGAGGATAGATTTTAACAAGTTTTTAACTATTACAATATCAAATAATCAACCTATAATCTATAGTAACATAACCTTGTTTTGTCGATCGCCTTATTTGTCAGAAATCAAAACTTTCATAAAACTTGTGACTCAACAGCCATGTCATCAGAGTGGTAAAAGGGCTATGCACATGAGCGATGAGACGATCATAGCACTCCGAACGGGCACCAGCAATGAAGTTCTCATTCTTCTTGAGAGGAGTGTCAATCAGATTAGGGCCAAACTTAGAAAGTTCATTGAACTTCCTCTCATATTCAGCAAAAGACATACCACCCTGTTTTAGATCCATGAATTCCCGATAAAGCTAAGACTTCCCTGCCTCGGGCATCCATTTCACAACAAAAGCATCCCTAAAGCACGATAAAGGAACATAAGACAGATTTCAAAAAGAGAATACTGAACCAAATTCAAGACAAACAGAAGATGATACCTAAACTGTTCCCAAGAAATGTCAACCTCAACAATGTGAGCAGTGGCAGACTCCCACCAATCCAAGGCTGCTCTCTTCAACTGCCAAGCTGCCAACTGAGTCTGCTGGGCAAAGGTGATCTCAAGACAGGAGAAAATCCTCTCCAAATCCTTTAACCGCTGCTGGGCCTCAATAATTCCTACAGATCCGGTGAACTTGGTGCCACCAAGCTCAATGTATTCCTTATATAGTTTAAAGAACCTGACTGCTGCAGCAGGTTCAGGAGCTAGGGCAACACCACGACCCTTACCTTTAGCATTCCTATGACTCATCCTAAAAAATCAAGAATGAATTTTTAGGACAAAGGTAATTAAGAAACAAAGACAAGACAAGATAAGATAAGATGCAATGAGAATTGAATATCCCGAACAAAGAAATTATTAATAAGGTGGATAAGGAAAAGAAGGAAGTTAAAAAATTTGATTTCAAAGCAAGAAATTTTTTAATATCAAAATACTATTCTAAAATCCTTAGAAAATCATTTGAAAATCATTTTATACTTTAAAATAAGTTCTCTCACGAAGAAAGGATTCTAAGATTGATTTCACTTATTCTAGGGTATTTTTACCCTATCTCTAATGAGTTTTTTTTGCTCCACGGGCAAAGGTTTGCCTAAAACCAAAGCTCAGATACCAAATGTAATGACCCACTATATTGGACCATTCAAATCGACAATAAAACCACATATGTCTGACTTGAATAATTAAAAACAGTAGATTGTAATATAATTTGGGGCAAAAAAACCAATCACAGAATCACAGTCACAGATAAATCAAAATAACTCGCAGTGGAAATAAAACAATAGTAGTAGTTCATGAAGCTACCATAAATACAGTCTCAAACATAGTCTCAAAACAAGTACAAAATACCATAGTGTGTAAAGTAAATACAACAGAAATCCCAACACATAAATGTTCACTAGTACATAAGGTGAATAGAAAATACTGCAAGAAATAGACATCAACTAGATAGATAGTCTCCAGCAAATCCTAGCTCCAGAAGATGAAATCCAAAGCTGATACTCACGCTGACCCGAGCATAAGAAAATAAACACAAACACTCGAGTCAGGACATACATACTTATCAATGTAAAGCAACTCAAGTGAATTGTAATAAAATGTACAAGTAACTTAAAGGATGCTTGGGACCGTCCATCCTCTAAGTATCCGTTAAACTATTTACTATGTAGTAATATACGCTATTATAATAATGTTAAAGTAAAGTACAATATACTTGAAAATAGCGTTAAGGAGTTACCCAATATCCCCCTTAGCACATTTTATATGTTCCCATAGTCTATATAGCACTGTAATATCCCCCGTACTTGGCGTCATCAGAGGGCACTCCATAGATATGGTGTAAAACCAAAATCGTATAAGGCGCGCTAGGGTAGGTGACACGACACAACGAGGCAATGCCAGGGTAGATATACCAATTATGCTTTCGGACCGGTGGCAATGCGTAGCAATCACTACTGCCCACCTCGAGCCACACTTCCAAAAATCAAAGGCGCGTACCAATCAATCACAAAGTAATAGAATGACATACGAGGAAGTGTGTCTGATAAGAGAAGCTACTCATTAGCCCGTCAATCGCTCCTGTTTTAGCCACCTTATGCCAACTCATGGGAATCGGGTCCTCGTACATACCTCAATAGAACGTCGCCGCCATCCTACTTCATTCTGGAATCTCCATTGCGTACACGGTTGTTAAAGTAGTTTTCGGAGTTGGCAGAGAGTATGACAATTTTCGATCCTGGTCTCCTTAGCAACCAAACGTTATTATTACCTGTGGTTATAAATTTCAAAAATGGTTTATATTCCAAATCAAATAATTCATTTAAACCATTTAAATATGAAGTCGTTATCCTTTCAAATCAAATACTCAAGTTCCAGAATTGTAGCATTTCTAAGTTCATTCATTCAATTATAACAATTTTAAAACATTGTATTTTTCAAAAACATAAGCACTTATAAAGTGCTATGGTAGATATATTAGTATTTTAAAACAGTTCACTTCAGAAACAACAGCACTTATAAACAGTAGATATTTTAGTATTTAAAAAACAGTTCAATTTCAGAAAAAGCAACATTTACAAAGTGCTACAGTATGTATTTTAGTATTTCAAAACCAGTTCAATTTCAAAAACAGCAACACTTATAAAGTGCTACACTAAGTAAAGTTAGTATTTCAGAACATAGTTATATTTCAGAAACAGCGGCACTTATAAAGTGCTACAGTGGGTAAAATTAGTATTTCAGAACCTAGTTATATTTCACAAATGGTAGCACTTAGCAAATGCTACCTTAAAACCACGGCATTTTGCAAATGCTGCCAATACATAACTAAGGTTTATTGCAACATTTCAGAGACATTATAATTTCAATTTTTCACCATTTTTAACTTATAAAACATTCTCACTTTTCCAAAATATTTATTGGATATCACTTAACTTATGGTTGAATAAAATAATATTTTATAAATAAATATCCAAATCAAACTATAATTTATTTATTAAGTCAAATGTGCATTATTTTACTTAACTTTTATCTTAACAATTAACTTAATACTTTATTAAAATTTCCGACTTCATAAATAAAATATTCTTTTTACTATATTAAGCCTAAAATTTCCATTTTGAAAACTAATTTTCAAATTTCAAGTTAGGTCATATTTACATTACATTTTTAAACCATTTAATTACTTATACATTTTACTTATAGAAAATCATTATAACCTTTATTTATATCATTTAAATACAATTTAACTTAAAATTTCATATTTTATATTTCAAAAATACTTAATAAATTTTCAGAACATATTTAAAATTAAACACGGTTTTGTATATAATTTTCTAACCTAGGTCAAGTGATACAGATACGTATCATTTCAATCCGTAATTTAAAAAGAAAAATCCAAGTTATCATTTCAATACCGCAGTCCCAAGTCAAAAAAAAACAAATAGAAATCGCTTGAGCCTATCATTTCAGCTCATAACGATTTTTTCTTGTTCTACTGTCCATTTGGGTATGTATCATTTCAACCATATTGATTCTGTTCTACAGGGAACTTGTAGTATGAGAAACAGTAAATAAAGTAAATAGTAAAACATATCATATGATGTCAAGTGATGCAACGGGTATATAATCAGGTAATATCATCATATGATGTCAGATAATAGGCAGATGTGAGCATATAACATGGCATATCAACTATTACAATTCAAGTGACACTGTTTCACATTCATATAAGTACGATTTGTCGAGAGTGATAAACTCGCCTTCTCAAGCTAGAGATCAAATTTAAAACACAAATCCAAACTCCGCAAAGAACGAAAAGGGATGACATAGATTCGAATGAATGGAGAGCCAAGATTCAAGTCTTGTATACAACAAATAATATAACAAATATAGGTATATAATCTGACATAAGACAATAAATCAAATCAACGTTCAAAATATGATTCAAAATGAAACAAATAGGCTTAACCACTACAAATGGGCTCGGCCACCATAACCATAGGCTAGACCATCACACTATGGCTCGGCCATGACTTGATTTGTGGCGTAATGGCTCGGCCAAGGTCACATAGGCATGGCTAGGAAAGGATATGAAGGAGGAATGGCAAGGCAAAGCAATAGGAAGGCAAAAGGCAAGGGGTGTCGATGTTTTGGGCTAGGCCTATGGCTATGTGGCTCGGCCCTATGTGCTAAACTTGGTTCGATCTGGTCACATTAGAGGTGGCGTGGCCTAGAGCAAGGCAAGGATGAGGAGTAGGTGGTGGCGGCCGAGGCAAACAAGGTGGAGATGGTGAACAAAATGGAGTTCGACTAGGGATTTTCGCAATTTTGGTGAAGGGTTTTGGATCCATGGATTCACGGCAACAAGGATATGGTGGTGATGTGATGGAGGCCGATCTAAGGTGGTGGATGGTGAAGGTGATGGATGGCTAGGGCATGTGGCCGAGCATGCTAAAGGAGGAACAAATAAAAGAAAAAGAGAAAAAGGCAAAAAGAAGAAAAAGGAGGCCATGACTTACTGTAATATGTTTCTTAAGGAAGCAAATGAGAAATGAGATATGAGAATTACTTTTGTCAGTGAATTACAAAAGAGTGGCGGCTAGGGTAAAAGAAAGTGAACGGCTACGAGATGTGGAAATGAGTGGCTATGCAAATGAAGAGGCTTTACTTGATTTCCAAGAAAATGAACTTAAGTCCTTTTGAATTTCCAAGCCAAAATTCAAATAAAAATCGAATAAAAATCACATTAAAAGTCCAAACAAAATAACAAATAAAAAATAAAAAATAAAGTAGAAACAAAGTAGAAAAATAAAAATAGAAAATAGAAAAAATTACTGAAAATAATCGCGTGCAAAACGCTGAAAGTTATCAAATTTAAAAGTATAAACCGGAATTTGACGAAACGAAAAGCAGTACGAATATCAGAATCAAATATAGTTTCAAAGAAAAAGATTAGAAATTAAAATTTCAAATTTCAAATTTGCAACTACGGTCAAACTTTGACTTTCAGTTGACCAAAATATAAGATTTTTAGAAAATATTTATTTTATTGTATCTGGGAAATAATTTATAAAAAAAATCCAAAATTGCATTAGAAAATTCCAAAATGTCAAATTTAAATGATTTAAAAATCAAAGTTTTCAATTAAATTGAATTAAAAATTTATTAAAATTTTTGAGTTGTTACAGAAATAATTTTTATGTTAGTAAAATTATATCATGAAGTGATTTGGAAGTTATTGGTTGTTATTTGATAAGTTCAATTGACATTTAAATTGAAATCGAAATTAATTGATAGAAATTTAACTGACGGTTAAGTTTAATTAGAATTTAATCGCCCGTAATATACCCGATATGGATAATTATGAAATTGTTGTGAATTTTATTGACTGTATGGATGTTTGGTTGTAATGGATGTTGTTGGGTGATAATTTGGATGTTTATTTAATTTGATATATCATTTTATCATCCTGTATATTATTTACAGTATAAAAAACTGTAAATTGAATTATTTCGAATAAATTAAGAGATATGTTGAATGATATATACCTATGACATTTATTTTTGGATTGAATAGATATAAATCCATCTCTGGAATTTAAATTGGAATAATTGGTTCACTTGGCTATAGGATAGAGAATTATATATGAACACTGGATTTGGCTAAATTAAATGATTTTAAAATTTTTATTTTAAAATTATTTAAATGATTTGTTTTAATGGAAATAAAAATTAAATTTATGGAAATCAAATTATCTTCCTTATTGGAGCTCAAAATGATGAATTTAAATTTGGTAAACGAATTTTTTTAAATAATCGAATTTGAGATTTTTAAGCGATAATCCAAATATGATGTGAATTTCAGAAATGATTTGTTTAAAAAGATTGGACTTTTTATTCGAACTTTGAATATTGATAAGAAAAGGCGATATAAAAAGATATTTTGAAATTTAACTTGGATTTGAATTATATTTAAAGATTTGGATTTTAAATTGGATATTGAAGGAAAGTTTGATTTAGGTATTTAAATCAATATTTTGGAAATCAAACTCGGAGTCTATATAAATCGAAATGGTTTAAATTTGGTACTGGAGTTTAAATTAATTTGGATTGGAGTTGAATTAATTTGGAATTGGAAGGGAAATTAATATGGAATTAGAATAGATATAAATTTGGAATTCGAATTGAAATTGATTTGGAATCGAAGTAAAATTTGACTTGAAATTGGAATTAAATCGGTTAAATCGAAATGGAAATTAGAACTGATTTGAGTTGGAAAATTTGCGAAGTGAACCAGTTTGATTTTGAATCTATTTTTAAATGGATTATTTTAGTATAAATGGTTTTAAAAAACTATATTATTTCAATTTTCAAATTATTTTGATTTTTCAAAATATTTCACTATATAAACCATTTTTATTACTCAAAATATTTTCTATTAAATTATTTTAACTATTTTAAAACTATTTAAACTATTTTCTAAAAATTCAAACTGGTCAAAGGGTGAAATGTTTATATTTAAATCTTGGATTCAAATGCGAATTAGGTTAAAGTGAAGTTGTAACCTAAACTGAAATTCGAATTAAATTTTGAAGTGAAATCGATATGTCGAATTGAATTAACATTTTGCAGAAAAATATGATTTTTGAAGCGAATATGATGATTTCGAATTAGATTTGATTTTGAAATAAATTTGATATTTTGATATCAAACATGAATTGTTTTCAAAATATAAAAGAAGCAACGGTGTGTAAAATGACGATTGGTTGTTAAAGAGACCGGAGCCTCTTATTGGCATACTCTCTGTCAATATTGGAACCACTATGACAACTGTATGCGAGGTGATGATATCGAGAATATAATGGTTGAATTGGTGACGTTTACTGGAATGAAGTAAGAGAACGATGATGGATAGCCTTGACATTTGTATCATAATTAAAATGACTAAACATGAGCCTATGTTTGGCCAATGATGTTAGCTACCTCTAGCGACGTTGTTCCCTCGTATTACTATTGTGGTTTAGGATTCGATGGGTGCACCTTATTTGTTGTTTGGATTGATTGTCGCGGTCGGCCACAAATGGGTTACGACCAGCCAGAAAAGGTAAACTGGTAGAATCCTACCTTGGGCATTGCCTCACGTGCCTTGTCATATTTATCCTTATACAAGCCCATTACGACTTTGGTTTAAAACTGTAAAATATGTTAAGGTGGATCAATGTAAAGCCTTAACGCTATTTTGATATTTATTTTACTAATAGACATTATATATTATAGCGTATACTATTATATAGAAATAGTTAAACAGATCCTTAGGAGATGGAAAATCCCGTAACATCTCTTAAGTTATTGCACTCTTATTTGTGATATTGATTTGACTTGCATAAGAGTATTTTATTCCTGACTCGAGTGTTTTGTCTTTCCATTATGCTCGGGTCAGTCCTGATTTTTTTCCAGCATATTGAAGACTATTCTCTGGAGGACGAAGACGGAGTTTTGGTATATTACTATTATTATTATCCCCTGCATCATGCTATTCTACTATATTGATTATTTATCCCTGATGTACATATATAACTCTGATAATTGTGTATAGAGTAAAATCAAATGTATCGTAAACAACTACATGAATTGTTTATTTGATTATTATATTTTATCGTTTACGTTGTGAGATTTTGTGTTTTGTTTTCTTCTTTTCTTCTTATTTTTCTTATTTAACCTCATTGATTATCTACGTTCCGGATTGTTAAGTCGGACATAGTGTGAAATATTGTCGATTTGAACCTTCCGAAATGTGGGTCGTCACAGTTGGTATCAGAGCAAAGATTTAGCGATAACCTTGGCTTTGTGGGGTTTGACTCATTAGAGATAAGAGAGTAATATCCTAGAATGAGTCTGTTTGAGTGTATAAATATGAGAGAGCATACTTGTTAGTGTTATAAAATGTTTTATATTTTGTTTACTTATCTTTGAGTTGTTTATAAATTCTGGTCGATGCGTAGGACGCCGTGGTATTGACATGGATTTCTAAACTCTTAAACGAGGCGAGTCGACATAATATTATTTCAAAATCGGGTAAATGAAATGATTTTACCTAAATTATATTATATGTAAAGGTAAATTTTTTATGAATGTTAGTTGTTAGGAGATGATAATATTAAGTTATCATCGATTAGTGGTTGGATTATGAATAAATCGAATACCAAATGTATTTTATTATATGAAATAGTTGATAGTCATACTAGAATTGAAATCAATCAAAAATAAGGACTAGCTAAAATGACCAAGTAAATTATTGAAATGTTTTGGCAATAAGGAAAAAGGAATTTGTATAAGTATATTTAAATATAACTTATAAATAGAGAGATTTAAAAATTGATAATTTTAGAATTTGAAATCCTTTTGTTTTTAAAATTGTTTTTCAAACCCTAAAATTTTATAATAGTGTTATTTTAAAGTTTTTAAATGGAATTATATTTTAAAAAGATTTTAAAAGGAAATAAAAGCATTAAACTTGTTTGGGGTTGGGAAATATATTCTGGGGATGACTGCAACATTATCAGTATTCATTCCGAGTTCTAAGCAAAATTTGCTAGCAAAGAAATATGATTTGTTGAATATATGAAATATAGTTTTGAACTTATGATTGAAACGGTATAGATAAAAATAACTTTATAATTTATGAATTTGAGAAGGAAAGTAAAGTGTAAATTTAAGATTGCTGGGTATTTTATTTAAGCAAATAAAAGAAATTTGAATTCGAAAAATGAAATAAGATAATTAATATAAAAAATATTAATTAAATTGAGTAAAAAAAATGGGGAGAATAAAATATAGTTAACTCATGAAATCTTAAATAAAAATAAATATTATTTGAAAGAAAGTATATAAAACAAGGAAATGTATTTGAAATAAAATAAAATTTTAAGAAGTAAATATTTTTAACTTATGGATTTGGGAATTAATAAGTCAAGGCAAATTTGAAAAAATATGAATGTGAATAGTAAGAAAATTTAACTTGAATAATATTAAATAATATGAGTAATGGATTAAAATGAAATGAAGTTTGACTTAATTTTAAATAAATTAAAATGTAATTGGATATTAAGTGAAACTTAATAAATTAGTGAAGTGAATGAATTTCATCTAAGTTGTAAAATGAAATACTAAAGTGAATATGAACTTGAATTTTTAATTTGAAATGTAATTTAAAGGGTGTAAGAAGTCTAATAAAATAAATGAAGGTAAGAAAAATTAATTTGAGTAATTGAGTTTAATTTAGATTGGATGTGAATAAATTAAATGCTAATGGAATGAGTTGCAATAAAAATTTGAACATTGTCTATTATAGCATGTAGTAAGTTATTGGAATAAATTATAAGTTGGAAGAAAGGTTTATTTATTAATATGAACTGGAGTTATAAAGTAAAATTTACTTTTGTAAATTTATTATAATGGGTTGAATCAATGAATAAACTAATTAAGTGAATAAACGGATTAATAATAACTTAAGATATGGAATAACAAAAAAAATGAGTTGCAAAATTTTAAAATTTATAATAAGCCTAAATGGTTTATAAACAATATTAGTATTAAAATACTATGTGATAAATGAAATAAATTTAGCTTAAGCAAAGTTGAGTGGAATAATTTTATAAATGGTTCACAAACGAATTTATATTGAAACAAATGAAATTGTGTATTAGTCAAATCAATGTAAATAAATAAATATGAATAAATGGAAACTGAACCAATTGGATGTTATTAAGAAGTGGAAATATGTAATTTAATATTGACATGAGTGATAATTAACTAAATGTGAATAAAATTAAAGTAATAGCAATAAAATTCGAAAGAAATCCATGTGCATAAATTGAGAGAAAACAAACTGTATATAGATGAAATAAATATCAACGAAGTAAGAGTAAACCAATTTAATATTGATATGAATTAAAAGTAAAAAAATTGAATATTGACATTTGTAAGTGTTAATTGATATTGTGGTGAATAAGATTGGATACATAATGTTTGTTGGATGTTTGTTTCGTTGTTTTTTTGCTATATTCGTTTATGGCTATAGCATAATCCCTATTATATATTGATTTAGTCTTTATATGTATGTTCTCATTTGGATATTGAGTGGCTAGAAGGTACGAAAGGGTGCATGCTTGCTTTTGGAGCTCGTTTGCACGTAAATTTCTTTCGCTCGCTTTAATATAAGCTAATTTGCTAATAAAGCCATTAATAAGGTACATATCTCGGATTACATGTTGCTATTTTATACTTTGCCCTTCAGGATGCCTCATCTTTGAGATGAGATGTATATTTGATATGTATTTGGTATATTTGGTTATATATTGATATTGTAAAAAATTTCGATCGAGCCACGCAAAGAAGACTCTGTCGAATTTTTCCATGAATCCGGGTATTAGAAAATTTTTGAAGTTTCAAAAAAAAATTCTACAACTTATTTTCTATATAAATTATATTTTCTGTAAAACTGATATCGGAATGGCTTAGTAGAAGCGTAGAAATAGTTACGCAAATAAGATAGTTATGTTTTATAATTTAGTTATTTTAAGAAAATATATCAAGTGTTAAATTCTGTACTTAATGCCTTTTCGAGGACGAAATTTTTTGAGTGGGGGAGTATGTAACAACCCGTATTTTTAGCTATTTTTAATTATCAAATTTAAGGTGATTATTGAATGAAAATGGTTATTAATGTAATTTGTTAAATAATTTAATATTGAAAATTATTTGAATATCTGAATTTAATACGATAGAAAATAATGTCATAAGTTGTTTTAAATTTTATATAAGCAACAATTAAGATTGTTAATGTTTAAAATTGGATCTAAAATGTGAATAATTAAAATTGAAAGTTTTATATTGTAATTAACGAGTAAAAATAGTGATTTCGGAAATTGTCTCGGATTTCGACGAAACTAGTTTCATCGGAACCGTAATAATGAATTATTATTAGATTTCAAGTTTCGTTGCGATCGGACTCGTCGTTTGGTCGTGAGAGCTTGAAACACATACAAATCAATTTAAAGGAATTCGATAAAATAAATTGACTTTAAAAAGCTATCTTCCACGTACGATCGAATTAGGCCTCGAAACTAGTTGCATTGCGTTCGGAATGGGGGTAAAACAGTATAAGTGCCTGGCGACACATCTCAATTAGAGTTCGGATGATTTTAGACCTAACTATATAAATACACATGCAATCGAGATAGTTTTATTATTATTCTAATTTCTGAACCCCAGCCGCCACTTTCTTTTAATGGTCGAAAATTTACCAACTTCCCTTCTTAATATCTCTCAATCCGTTCAACGAAATCGAAAACTTTCAAAATCAAAGTCGTAGTTCTCGACGAGCTCTTCAAATCCATATGGTTGATATATGCTATTTCTTCACGGATTCGCCAGAATCGAGGCGAAAGGCTTGCGCATTCTATGGGTTCGATCTTGAAATTGGATGCGTTGTTTTCGTTGCCATTCAAGGTGATGGTAGAGAGGTGTAAGGCGCACGGTGATGGTAGAGAGGTGCGGGGCGCATTGTTTGGCATAGGTTGATCAAAGTCTTGTCGTTATTGAACGCGTGTAGTTGAAGTTGGAATTTGCGTACGGTGGTTTCTTTCTAGCATGTTGCGTGAGGACTGAGGAAGAAGAAGGAAGGTACATTACTTTTATTTATTTATATTAATTAATTATTTAATTTGAATTTTAAATGTTCTAGTGCACGTAACTCTTTCATACGTGCTCGGATTTGGACGCAGTTTTCTCCATTGCGATCGTATCGAAATTCCAGGGAATATGAAACTAGTTTGGTCGAGTTTTAAGACTGTTCAAATTTGGGCCTTTGTTTGGATTTTAAATCATCGATAAATCAAAGATGAGTGTTTATACGCTCACAGTTGACTGAAATAATTTATATGTTAGTAAAATTACATCACGAAGTGATTTGAAAGTTATTGGTTGTTATTTGATAAGCTTAGTTGACATTTAAATTGACGTTGGAATTAATTGACAGAAATTGAATTGATGGTTAAATTTAATTAGAATTTAATTGCCCATAGTATACTCGATATTGATAATTATGAAATTGTTGTGAATTTTATTGACTGTCTGGATGATTGGTTGTAATGGATGCTATTGGTTGATAATTTAGATGTTTATTTATTTTGATGTATCATTTTATCATCTTGCATATTATTTACAGTATATAAATCGGTAAATTGAATTATTTCGATTAAATTAAGAGATAGATTGAAATGATATATACCTATGGCATTTATTTTGGATTGAGAGATATATATCCATCCTTGGAATTTAAATTGGAATAATTGGTTCACTTGGCCATAGGATAGAGAATTATATACGAGCACCGGATTTGGTTAAATTAAATGATTTTAAAATTTTCGTTTTAAATTTATTTAAATGATTTGTTTTAAAGGAAATTAAAATAGAATTTATGGAAACCAAGTTATCTTCCGTACTGGAGCTCAAAATGATGAATTTAGATTTGGTAAACGAATTTTTTTTAAATAATTGAATTTGAGATTTTTAAGTGGTAATCTACATATGATGTGAATTTCAGAAATTGATTTGTTTTAAAAGATTGGGCTTTTTATTCAAACTTTGAATATTGCTAAGAAAAGGCGACATAAAACGATATTTTGAAATTTAACTCGGATTTGAATTATATTTAAAGATTTGGATTTTAAATTGGATATTGAAGGAAAAATTGATTTAAATGTTTTGAATCAATATTTCGAAAATCAAACTCGGAATTTATATAAATCGAAATGGTTTAAATTTGGTACTGGAGTTTAAATTAATTTGGAATTGGAGTTGAAATTAATTTGGAATTGGAAGTGAAATTAATACGGAATTAGAATTGATATTAATTTGGAATTCGAATTGAAATTGATTTGGAATCGAAGTAAAATTCGACTTGAAATTGGAATTAAATCGGTTAAATCGAAATGGAAATTAGAACTGATTTGAGTTAGAAAATTTGCGAAGTGAACGTGTTTGATTTTGAATCTATTTTTAAATGGATTATTTTAGTATAAATGGTTTAAAATCTATATTATTTCAATTTTCAAATAATTTTGATTTTTCAAACTATTTCACCATATAAACCATTTTTATTACTCAAAATATTTTCTATTAAATTATTTTAACTATTATAAAACTATTTAAACTATTTTCTGAAAATTCAAACTGGTCAAAGGGTGAAATGTTTATATTTAAATCTTGGATTTAAATGCGAATTGGGTTAAAGTGAAGTTGTAACCTAAATTGAAATTCGAATTAAATTTTGAAGTGAAATCGATACATCGAATTGAATTAACATTTTAAAGTAAAATATGATTTTTGAAACGAATACGATGATTTTGAATTGGGTTTGATTTTGAAATAAATTTGATATTCTGATATCTAATACGAATTGTTTTCGAAATATAAAAGAACCAACCGGTGTGTAAAATTATGATTGGTTGTTAAAGAGACCGGGGTCTCTTATTGGCATCCTCTCCGTCAATATTGGAACCATTTTGACAACTATGTATGCGGTGGACGATATCGAGAATGTAGTGGTTGAATTGGCGACGTTTACTGGAATGAAGTAAGAGAACGATAATGGATAGTCTTGACATTTGTGTTATAATAAAAATGACTAAAACATGAGCCTATATCTGACCAATGAGGTTAGTTACCTCTAGCGACGTTGATCCCTCGTATTACTATTGTGGTTTAGGATTCGATGGGTGCACCTTATTTATTGTTTGGATTGATTGTCGTCTCGGTCACGGATGTGTTACGACCAGCCAGAAAGGGTAAACTGGTAGAATCCTACCTTGGGCATTGTCTCACATGCCTTGTCATATTTATCCCTATACGAGCCCATTACGACTTTGGTTTAAAACTGTAAAATGTGTTAAGGTGAATCAATGTAAAGCCTTAACGCTATTTTGATATTTATGTTACTGATAGACATTATATATATTATAGCGTATACTATTATATATAAATAGTACAGATCTTTAGGAGATGAAAAATCCCATAACATCTCTTAAGTTATTGCACTCTTATTTGTGATATTGATTTGACTTACATAAGAGTATTTTAGTCCTGACTCGAGTGTTTTGTCTTTTCATTATGCGCGGGTCAGTCCTGAGTTTTTTCAGCATGTTGAAGATTATTCTTTGGAGGACGAAGATGGAATTTTGGTATATTACTATTATTATTATCCCTTGCCTCGTGCTATTTTGCTATATTGATTATTTATCCCTGATTTATAAATGTAACTTTGATAATTGTGTATAGATTAAAATCAAATGTATCGTAAACAACTTCATGAATTGTTTAGTTGATTATTATATTTTATCGTTTCCACTGTGAGATTCTGTGTTTTGTTTTTTTTTCTTATTTAACCCCATTGATTATCTACGTTCCGGATTGTTAAGTTGAACATGTGTGGATTATTGTCGATTTAAACCTTCCGAAATGTGGGTCGTCACATGTATAGAAGGATTAACATATCATCGTTGTAGCAGTAAACGTTTCCATGCAATCATAGTAGTGCGGGTTGGCCAATCGCCAACCCGACCCTAGACCTGGAGCTCTTTTGAGCAGGTCATGGGTCTACCCGCCCTGATGACCCAATGGGGCGGGTCCAGATTGGTAAAAACTGGGGCAGGTCTATCGGGTTTAGACCCTAGAACCGTCCATTGCCACCCTTATCCTTGAACTAAAAAAGCATCCTAATTGTTTTTTTATGTATTTTGTACGTATGCTTATAAAATTATCAGCATTATGCAACCAATCAAACTTTATCATTTTAACGTGTCTCAAAATGCACTACACTAAAGCACTTCAGTTGAATTTCAATTTTCCTTATAAATATATTTGATTATCTATACAACTCTATCCAACGCAAACAAAAATCCTGGTTTGGTCGCTGAATACATGAATATTCATATAATTAGTTGCATTACAATAATTTAGAATCAAACAAAGGGTCGAGTGTAGTTTAGGAATTCGGTTCATTGCTAATTGCATTACTTTTTCTTTCTCACTCATGTCATTTATGAATGACACAATGAACCGTATAATGGGGCATAATTAAATTATAAAAAATATCAAGTTTTCATAATTTTTAGACAAATAGTGATATGCTGTTATACAATGGTAACGGTACTAGTAGAAATGATAGGTAATGATATTTGCAAAATGGTAACGGAAACTGATCAGTCAAAATTCAAAAGAAATGATATTATTAATGACAAATTTAAAGAAATTATGTGATATTATATATGTACATTATATCTACGAACGTTACGACACGCGCCGATTATGAATTATTTTTGTAAAAATTGTATTTATTTAACACATTAAAGAGAAAATGATTTGTATAAATATTTGGTCATCATTTTGCATTGAAATCATATGTAGTTTGAATTTTTATTTTTAAGTTGCAATGTCTAATTTTGTTTGTTTGTTTGGATTTTAATATTATTAGTTAATAAAGAACGAATTTATAAAAGAAGTTTACTTGTTAGATCTTACTTTTGAGTAATATAAAATTTGTTGGTATATGCAAAATGACATTTTTGATAGTACACGTTGACACCAAAAGACTATGACACCAAAAGCATTACAATTATAATTAAAGATGTAGAATTTATATATTAGTTGAGTATTCATCACATAAGCATTAGCATAATGTAAATGTTTCAATAACTATAGCAAGTTGCATACACAATTGGGTAAACATGTACACAAAAGAATATGCTCGTTCCAACTTGTTTATAAAATAAATTCATATAGTTTTCTTATGATTGCAAACAAAAGCTTTAAGACTAGGTTTTATTAATTGTTAAGATGGTGATCAATTGAAGCCAAGCGTTTTTGGTAAAATCTTGTATTTTAGATAAAAAAAATTATACGAAAAAATAGACACAAGTAAAAAGTTGTAAAAAAAATATAATCTTAGGAATAACAAGTTTGTTTTTTAGTCTGAAAGATACTTTTTAGTGTGAACAGAAAATGATAGTTGTAAACATCATTTTGTGATTTACACTGAAAAGTGTGTTTTAGTCTAAAGAACAAACTTGTTGTTCTTAGTTATCAGGTTCATCTAGAAAGATTTGTACAGTAGAGGTTGTGTATTATCAAGCTCATCATATGACAAATCGATATATCTTAATCGTAAATACTGCGTAACATTCTTTTTTAATGTTCCCCGTGGACTATGAATACTCTATTTAAGTTCTTTGTTCGCTTACAACATATTGAGATGTTTTTGACTAGATTGTGCAAACAATTTGTTAAATACTTTAAATGTGGTGCATTTATCAAGAAACCGCGACTGCGCACAGCTGTCTTGCTAGTATTATATTAAGATAGGGTACCTTTTATTGTTGACCAATAATTAGTTATTTCATTGAAGTTAGCTTGAAAAAAAAGGTAATTATAGTCGAGAGTCTGCAGAGAGTGGTCCTCTGCCTGGGTGGTAGAACAAGCAATTATTCCCTATATAATGTATTTGCATTCAATTATACCAGCGAGGATTATATACGATGATATGGATCTTATGTAAAATGCATTCCTTCATTTTCTTTTTGGCTTTTCTTGTTATTCTTGTTCTTGTTCAATCGTACGTTATATTAACCAGTGAAATGCCAGGAAGCACAAGTTGGCACCACACAATGACACAATCACACACAATACGTTTTACTCAAACACAACAAACACATGGTCACGACAAGCACCATTGTCCAAATGTTTAACTGATTCGGGTTTGGTGCAAGATGTCACAAGTTCGAAACTTGCTTTCGAACGTTTATTGACATGAAATATGTTGTCCAATGATTTGTTGTTTATAAAGTATCATTTCAAAAAAAACACACATAATCACTGGTCCAGGTCCGTCTAGGAGATATTTCGGAGTGAACAAGGACAGCTCTTTTATCCGGTACATTGATCATTATCATAAACCTCAGTATACATTTCAAAGCAACTTCACGTAAAACCTTCCTACAACCTTCCCAATTGTCTTCACAGCATAGTAAACTTTCCAATACCTTTTAAGTTCAAATTACATCTCTTTATATCTAAATGCAATCTCAACTTCACTAAATAAAAAATCAAAATTTCATATTATATTACTTGGTGAACCGCTCTTACCTTTTAACAAAAATTGCTCATATTAAACTGTATACTAAAACAGAATCAACCAATTATATGTAATTGAATTTTAAATTAAACCGCTCATATCTTAATTAAAACGTAGATTTATGTGTATTAAAACCGAGTCAACCGGTTTTATACCTAAAACCGATCATGTTTTATTTAAAATGCAAAATGTTTGCTTAGTTAATGTGCTAGTTTTTCTTTAATCTAGTCAATTAATTATATCTTAATTTAAATTTAAATTATATCTTAATATCATACATTAATATAAATAATAAAAAATTTACGTGCCAAGCATATGTCTTTAACGTTCGTTACTAGCAGTAACGATAGTAATAATAATACAACATAAATAAATATTGTTAGTATATATTATTGAGGGTATCATCCAAAGAACATGCAGATCAGATACATTCATAATGGTACTATCCAACAAAAAAAAAATATTGCTGAAAAATAATACAAAAGTAAACGATTGATTTGCAATATTACTAAGAAATATTAAAATATTAATATATAGATGATATTAAATTATGTTACAGTCACCATTGAAAGTGTAGCTAAACAACAAAGATCAGTTTAAGCAACCCTCCAAGCAATGCGCATTTTGATGCAGCTTATTTCATTACCAACCAATGCAAAATTAAAGTCCACAAAGTGAGGGTCAACATAATAATCAGGTGCAGTTGGCCGCCATTATTTGCACTGTTTTCGTTGAAGACGCCTAAGACGTCCAACAGAGAAATGACCGTCGGTAGAATGAAGAACTTTGCTGTGTTTGAGTTAATTAATGGCCCGTTTGAGTTATTTAAGCAGTTAAATTTAAATTTTTATACACTTTCAAAATTATTAACTTTTGAAAATGAGATTCTTTGAGACACAGCTTTTTACATTGCGATCATATCAAAGTGTTTTACGTCGCAGAGTTGGTTTGAACTGAATCCGAGATGTTTATAATTTTTCAATTAATTAATTTATTTACTTTTGCAAACCATTGATACATATTATTTATTAAAAAATAATTGATTAACAAATTATAAATCACTTAAATTAAAAATCGCAACTTAAATATCCGTCAAATACCTCGTTCGTAGCCGCAAACGCATTTCTAGTTCACTCAACTTCCTCATTCACATGTTCTGCTCAAATATCTCATTTCCTTTGTCGCAAGTGCACCCTTCGTAATGATTTCGTGAATATAAAAGGCAATATAAACACAATACAAAGCAAACACATTTATATACATTGAGTTGAAAAGAATAGAAGACCGATATCCAAACTCATTTACCAAGTTCCAATAGGGTTCCAATTTAGATCGGAATAGATGAAGGTGCGGTTTTTTATGCAAAAGAAGCATCAAAAACGGGTATTCTGAGAAGAGCACGGACATGGAAAATTTAACAAAAGAGGAATACGTTTTTAAATGATAAGGAAAGCGAAAGGAGAATGATTGTTTGTATATATCTATTATTTATTTAAATTGTTTGATTATTTTTGAATTAAGGATAAAAATTTATATTAAATTATAAATTAGTTTGAAATTTGTATAATTAAAAAGCATACATAAAAAAGAAAATGATACGCTTTGATTTAAAAAATGCAGTTATATAAATACACGAAAGAAAATACAAATTCTATGGATTAATGGCATATTTGTTGATCAAATATTATTGGTATTGAATGTTGTGCCTCGTCTAGTCTATCTCAATATCAACCAGTTTCATCATCCAAAATAGTGAACGAATTTTTTTTCCTTTTCCATTAGAACTGGTAATGTTTCGCCAACTTCAATTTGTCCAGTTGTCTTCACATGATTAACAAAAACAATATACGACATAGACGGTTTGGTAGAATATGCACAGTTTGTATTGATTATTGGATTCAGGTGCAGTAGTGGTTGGCTTTTCCTTTCCTAGTGAGATTTCTTCATTTGACGTCTGTATATCACATACTCGCCTTTTCTCACTACTAAAGATGTTTAGTTAAAGACTGAAACTAAAGACAGAAATTCTACAGTTCTTAATTAAAAACTGATACAAGACTGAGACATTCTGTCTTTAATTCTGGATACTAGAGACCGAAAACCAGTTTCTAATCTGCCTTTAAAGTTTAAGGTTAATTAAAAACTAAATTTCAATTTTTAATTTAGTCTTTCAACAAGTAACTAAAGTTTCAGCGGTTTAGATTTTGTTCCATTCTGAATCCAATGGTTAAATATACCGATCCATGTGATAGTATTTGGGATTGATTAACTTTCTGAGGCCAAAATTAAAGCAACTTTTTATTTACTAAATACACTTAAATGCTCCATTACCTCCTTTAGTTATGGTCATGCTTCATATACCTACTTCTTCACGTTCAAACTACTACCCTACAACCACCGTCCCAAATTGAAATAGAACCCATCTTCATCCCTTTTCCTTCACTACCCACACATATGGACCGTAGAAAGAAAAGAGGAATCACTAAAAATCATTATATGCCTATCCTATTCAATAGCATGGTTGAAGTGAATGAAGCTTTGACAACTTCCAAAAAGCTACTCAACCGGACACACATACAGAGGTACTATTCGGAAAGATTACTAATATATTAAGTATTTATTTTGATATAAACACTACAAAAGAAGCACTGTTTAGCGACGGCTAATAGCCGTCGGCGGCCGTCGCTAGCCGTCGGCAATAGCCGTTGCAAAATATCTCGTTGCAGCTAAAGAAAGCGACGGCCTTAGCGACGGCTCCGTTGTTCTTTTTACAACGGCTTGTAACGGATAAATGTCCACGTGAAAGAAACTGTTGGGGTTGTTGGTTTTCCGCATTGTTGATGCAAACTGTTGCAAAGGGTTGCAATATTGCCGTTGCTAGCCATCGCTATATTTGACCACAGGGTCGTTGCTAGCCATTGCAAAACTGGAATATATTTGCTGCCACATTGCGGCACCTTCAACCCTCAATCCCAATCAATCCAAATAATATAATTCCATTATTTCACACATATAATACTATTCCATCATACCATATAGTCAATATCAACACAACCAAATCATCAAATATTGCATATTCCAACATATATTCACAAAATCATATAAGAAAATCAACATAACCAAATATGAAAATACACCAAACCAAACCACATAACTAAATTAAATGACCAGTAATATTAAGTGCCAAAGTATCAATCACAACAACCAAAATACCAAATCCACCAAAACACTAAGTATCAATCACAATATCCAAAGTACCAAATGTCAAACCCATCGTAATATGTACATATAAATACACACACACATATAAATAAAGCGTACCCATCAAAACAAACCAACTAAGCATCATCATCATCATCTGCACCTCCTTCCATGGGCATTGACCCATATTCGTGATAGAAGGCAGCAATAGGCTCATTTATCAGCGTCGCCAACTTACTCTTCCATCAATCATTAAGCTCATCCAATTGTGTTTGCATCCGAGCAATCTCTTCCTCATCTATGGATCTTCTATATGCCATTTGAAAATTAAGAGCCTGTGAAATAATTCAAGTGAATAAGAAGTTCATGGCATATAATAACAATAAGAAAACTCAAGTTATTGGTAATAAACTCAAGTGAATAAGAAGTTCATGACATACATGTTTCTACTGTGTAAACGTTGAGTACATACCATATTGCCGAAATTGTAACGTCTGTTTCGACTTACCGGTTCAATGATTGAATCTCATATCCGATTAGACTCATCAACCGTAAGCGACTCCCGTCCACTCGCTTGTATCGCTCGTGCATGCTCTGCATTATATCTCTCCTACAATTATGAACATATATTTGACACAATTGCTATACAATTTACTTATTTACTGTGAAATAAACGAATATGAAATATTTTCATTACGGAAATAAACATATTTACCATTACAGAAGTAGCCTTGTCGTCCGGCCAATCATATGAAACATTCTCATCCTCATCTGTATGCTCCACTGCATGTGTGACTCTGAAAATCTCAGCCGCTGTAGGCTCCCTTTCATACTTTGCCCATTGAATATATACAAGAATAGATTATATTGATAATTTGCATGAGTATATACAAGAATAGAATATATACAAGAATAGAATATATGGTAAAGAGACACTAGTAAATATATACATCAATAACATAAATATTGGTTAATTTATTTACCAATTCCCTCGTATGTTGTTGGAAGGATTTTGAGCTACCACGATGTAAAAAGGAGTTTTTGTTCCTATTAGCCTTGTTTCTTGCCGATAATTCCTATTAATTTATACACGCTATTAAGTAAAATAATTCGACACATTTAAATGTAAAAATATAGTGACAATATAACTTACTTTGAATGCTTCAGATTCCCAATATTGTTGGAATCCAGCTCAAATATCATCCCCCATCCAACTTCGCTTTTCTCCTGAACACTTAGCCCTTGGCAGAGTCTCTCTATAATTTTTCCGCATCTTTTTATTCCAATGATTTATAAAAACATCCACATCCTACGGATCCACATGTACAGCTGCCTGCATATTGAATTATCATACGTGTTATGTAAAAAAGATTATATAATTAAAAACAATCAGCAGAACAGAATACGTAAAACTGATATCATAAGCATGATGGCATATTGTTTTTGGTTTCATATAAGGCATAATTATATATTACAAAGTTGTACTTACCATAAGATCAGCCTATATTGCGTTTTTTATATGTGTTCGGATGTTATCCCACTGATGCCAACAACCGGACATCCTACTCTTGTATGCTTCCTTCGATACTTGTAAAATGAACTCGGATGGCTCCACCTCGAACCCTCTGTAGAAATGTTGATGTATATATTCAATATATTTCATAAAATATAATTCAAATAAGTTTGATATGTACCCAGTACTTTTCGGAACTATCTCCGCAACTCGACGAAGATTTGGCTCAGAGCTACTCGGACCTGCTCCAAGTAAAGGTGACTGAGATGTACTACGTCGATTGCGTCGTCTATCAGACATATCTGGCACAAACATAAATATAATATCATACACTGCTTAGAAAAGAGTACTGATAACATAAGCATCACATAATCATCAATCAATATCACACAATCATTAATCATCGCATAATCATCACATAATTATTAATCAAGTGATAATCATCACATAAGCATACTCTGCACATAATCATCGAAAAAAGCATACATGAAAAGAATAATGCATAACTCAGAATGATACAGATCATATATAGTCATCATTATTATTACATAGCTCGAAATATTACAGAACATAGTCATTATTGTTAATACATAGCTCAGAATTATACAACAAGCGATGCTATCTATGATCAGTCTTCGTCATATTCTGATTCAGACTCGGTCTCGTACCCTATATCATTTTCTTTGGTACTTACAAATGCATCTATTAAAACATTCGATTCATCAGTCAACGACCCTACATCAATGTCATCAGTTATCACTATTTTAGTATTTGGCTCGAGATCTGCTTGATACACTGCTTCATCTGGAATATTATTTCCATCAAATGTATATCTTGCCTTCGTTTTAAAAACAGCCCATCGGTCTGCTTTATCTTTTTTTAAGGACGGATATGGAGAAAAATAAACTTGTAAAGCATGCATACGAAAATTCCTTTTTCTCGAAATGTCATACGTTTCAACTGCTTCATGCCACAGTGTTTACAACTCGTCGATTAGTGGTTGTAGATAAACATCAATTCCTTGTGTCGGATCATCGGGACCAGAGACGACAATCGTTGGAAACATATATGGAGTTTTCATACACATCCATGGAGGTAAATTATAAGGAGTAATAATAATAGGCCATGATGAATATTTACTACCAAACCGAGAAAATGGCAAAAATCCATCCGTACATAAGCCAAGCCTAACATTACGGCTCTCTGCCGCAAATTCAGGATAAGTCTTATCGAAATGTTTTCATGCTTCTCCATCAGATGGATGTATCAAAGTTTCTTCTTCTGGTGTTCTCACACTGTGCCATCGCATATGGCATGTTGTAGCAGAAGATGCATATAACCGTTGAAGTCTGCGAGTGATGGGTAAATAATGCATCCTCTTATATGGAACTTCTTTTCCTTTCTTTTTTCTTAGTTTGTATCTTTCCTCGTTACATATTCTGCATTTAGTAAGATGAGCGTCTTCTTTCCAATACAGCATGCAACCTTTTACACATATCTATCTTCTGGTATGGCAATCCAAAAGCAGACATAAGTTTTTTTACTTTATAATGAAATCACACATCAAATTATTAGGTGACATGTGTCGTTTTGTAGTTTGTACAACTACTGTAAATGCAGCTTCTGTAAGATTAAATTTCGATTTCATAGTGATGTATTCGGCGATTACAGATAATTTGGTTCCACTTGTACATCCATCCCACAGTGGCCTCTTATCAGAATCCAATAAATCATAAAAAAAATTAGTTTCCGCGGTCGGCTCTTCGTCAACATTTTCATTCCCATCATCACCTTGGTCAAAGGTAGGAAACATTGATCGTGCAGCATTTTGCACCATGTTTTCTATAGGATTGGTCATAGTATTATCGTCCTCTAACACTAAAGGATTAGGTGTAGGTTGAACAAGTTCTCCATGATGATATCATAAGTAACAATTCGGCACAAAACCAAATTTGTACAAATGTACTTCTACTACATCTGGTTTTCAATGCTTCAGATGTTTGCACTTACTACAAGGACAACGAATGTATATGTTATTTCGATTATTAGATTGAGCAAATCTAATAAATACATGTACACCATTACAGAAACATTCTTTTATTGATCCTTTCATACCTTTTTGAGGTTAATACATCCAACTACGATCGAGAAAATAATCAAACATATTTCCTGATTTGTAAAATGTAGGTTAGAAGATTGAATAACACACTTTATATTAAAGTCTTGTAAAAATTCATATATAACCCTTTACTAGTTTAACAAATTCAAATAAATACTGCATTCGAATTTTCAATTCTTAAGTTTATTGTTTTTTTTACTTTGACGGTCGGTTATCCTACTTCCCATTACAAAAACAATAACGTAATCATATTTTATAAATCATTTCAGGTCAAATGGTTTAAAAAATTTCGGCAGCACTTCCCTTTATTCCCTGTATCGTACACAAATGCGTATACACAGGGAAAAAAGGAAGTGCCATAGAAATTTTCTGAACCATTTAAACTGAAATGATTTATAAAATATGATTACTTTATTGTGTTTGTAACTTGTCCAAATACTAGGACAAATCCAACATATGTTGTATCAGATGAATATAGATGTCCGTTCTGTGGAAAAACGAATATCCATATAACGATCATATACAACACTTGTCAGAGGGGGCCAAAAATTCTCTAAGGGGTTCACATAAATAAAGCACAAATTAAAAAATATGAATATTGAAGTATTAGTGGTCTATAGTGAAATAAAGATCTTATTTTTTTTTTTGTTATGTAGCCAAATAGAATTCGTTTAATTATGAATCAAAATCCATGCGAACTATCAGTAACTCGGAAAATATGCCTTATCTCACAAATGGCAACTATGAGTTACTATTTTAACAACCTCAAAAACTATTTTATAATTCATTTAACTATTTAAATATTTATTAATTAAATCTAAAATTTTAAAACGTATTTTAACTTTTGTTTAACTGCATAAATTTTAATTAACGATTTTATGAACTAAATAAATAGTTAGCACTTACAACAGTATAACAAACATTCTCGTAAACTTATCAATAAACATATTATTCAATAATCATGGACTATTTTTTGGATTCTAAATTAGCCATAATTTTTAACAATATAGTAAACAATAAATTCACTAATTAATACCACCAAATCAACACTAATTATCATCACCTAATTCGCAATAATCACCATTTTCAAACACATAATCAATTAATTTTCTAAATTAGGTTTACCATTATATACCCAATTCAAATAATAAACTATATATTATAAACTAATAACATATATTCATCAATTCCAAACCCCTAAATCATCCAATTCCAAATCCCTAAATCATCAACTAATTTAATTTATACCTAAGCTAAACAAAGATAATGGAAAATAGGAGATACCGACAAGTTTGGAGAGGTTGAAATTAGCGACAGAAGGTTGCGACGGCTCCTGCTGGCGGATGGCGGCGGCTGGTTGCGGGGGGCGGCGGAGCTGAGCAGATTTGGGGAGGCTGGAAATGAAAATGTTTCTCCCAGGTAGCAGGTCTGTATAAACGCGATAAGCGACGGCTAGCGACGGCCTTGTTTTAGCCGTTTCTAGCCGTCGCTAGACTATGTCGCTTTCTGGAGCCTTTCTAGTAGTGAAATGTTATGCATCAAATCATGTGCATGCTTGTTGAATCTGAGTGTACATGCTTGTTGGTTTTAGACTGTTCATGAGCTGCTTTATATGTAGGACTATTCTAAGTTCTTAATCTGGACTGTTTTGGTTTTGGTCTCGATGTTGTGATGTTACAGTAAAACGATTACTAGTTGCATGATCGAAAATGCAATATTGCACATATTTTGGTGGTTTATAATCAAATTTGCAACAACTTTAACAACTTCGCCACTGCATATTTTTGCTTTAATTTCATCCAAGAATTCAACATCCATATCAATTTCAACCAACACTTCAGCATACGATATACGTTGTTAGACGAGCGATAGCCCTTTGTCACAAATAAATTCTTAAATTGAATAAATTAATCCAGATAAGCACAAAAGTTAGATATCCTTGCATAAATTTCATCCCAAGTTGGCACTTTTTGATGATCATAATTCAAGAATGAAACTCTACAAGGTGCCCTGCGTAGAATTATACCTTTTTTTTTCAAATAAGACCAAAAATAGACCATTATGTCTACTACATATTCCGAAATGCCCAACTGGTTTTCAAACTCTTATATGTTCTATATATATTTTATTTTGCAGTACCTATGATTATTGCAAGAGGTGTTAATTATGAAAGGACTATTCTTACTGAGCAGCGCCATTTAGGAGATGATTTGAACATTTTTGAATTATCATGGCTAGGTTAACAAGATGAGCTGAACGGCCCTCTCCTGCTGTACTAAGTTTGAAGCAAATAAGTAAACTTGTATGCATTATTGATTTCACTAACTTAACATATTCTACTGTTGTGGTAGTTTGATAGTTTAAGAATTTATGTTTAAAGTTTGATTGTAAAATAATGGTTGTAATCTTTGTGCGCACTCTGATGGATATATATATGTGTGTGTGAGAGAGAGAGAGAGAGAGAATTACTAAGGTTAATTTGGGATCCATGCGAAGTCTAATTGAAAAGTCCGGCAAATTTGTAAGAAATACATTTGTAAGTTGGGGTTATTTGTGTAAATGTTGGTTTGTGATCCATTCAGAAGTTCCCAAAATTTGTGATTATCTATAAATTTTTTATTATATGTTTAAAGTCAAGTTTAATATAAAGGAAAATTTTGACTTCTTTGTTTGATGTTCCATCGGTGACATGAAATTATTTACTTCATAACCGTAAACATGATCCCAATATATTATGTGTGTGTATAATTTGAGACTGAACAGATACCAAATTTCAGTCTTTAAATTTTAAGATTGAAATTCCAGTCATAATTGTTTTTTGGACTTGGGAATCAGAGACTGAACACTTCAGTATATAATCGGTCTTTAAACTTTAGTTAAAGACCGAATTGCTTAGGAAAAGACTGAGTTTGTCAGTCTCTATATCAACATATTTTTGTAGTGTCTTGGGTTTCATTTCAACACCTTTCCCACAATGAATGTTGTTACCAGAAGATGAATAAAGATCGAATGCAGGCGTAGAAGAGGCGGTAGGAAAAAACTTGGTAGGTTGTACCTGAATGACTTCACAATCATTGTAACTTTTGTATCAAGTGCTCAGGTTTGATATCGATAGATGGTTGGATTGTCTGGGAACTTAGGGAAGATTAATGTGATTCTTCATCTGAGATAGCAGTGGATGAGAATGCACTTCAGTGGCACACTACAAGAAAATGTATTATTAATAACACCATTTAATAACGCATTGTTCTAAAGCGTTATTGTTTACCTTTAAATATTTGTTTTTTGTTACACAATTTTTTTTGTATGTACATATGCAGTGCTTTGGCCCTAAATTTTCATCTCCCTCCCAAAAACACAACCAATTTCATCTCCCTTCCAAAATAACACTCAGCAATTTTCGTTTCCCTCCTTAAACAAAATAACCCTAATCGAAGTTCTACTCCATCTCCATCTTCAATCTTCGAAATTTAGCTATTGTACTCCATCTCTGACCTTCTACGGTTCGCTCTTCAACAGTTGTGAAGTCGACGGCGTCGGGAGCCCTAATCTCCAATCTTCAATCTTCGATTTTGCTCTTCATCAATATCTGCCAGATTCATCCTGCTTCCTACAATGGCAACATCTTTTTTATGCTTTATTCTTTTCTATGAATATAATTTGCTATTTCCTATTTGGGAGCAATTTCAATTTAGTTTTCAAGAGTACTGATGTTTAGATTATAAATTAGTTTTATGTTTTTATTGTTGATTTTTTTCATATATCGTCAAATTTGCAAAGGAGTCCTGTATTACTTGTCCTTTCAGTGGTGCCTTTAGAAGTACTAATGTTTTTTTGGAAGATTTCGGAATCTAGGAATTTATTTCCTGCTTCATTCAAAAGATATTGAGGTTCCTAGCTTTGGTTTTGTTATCAGGAAACAATACTTTTGTAGCTGATGATCACCTAATTTGGGATAATGTCAAGGATTCCAAAGTGGAAAGTTGAAAAGGCTAAAGTGAAAGTTGATTTTCGATTGCAATTTCATGCTACTCATGTATGCTTTACTCAGTTTCTTACTTAACTTTCTTATGAATAATATGCATCTCCTACTGTCATTATTGTTTAGATGATACGTGGGTTACATAATTAGTAATTAGGGTGTCATGTGATCTTATATTTTGAGATTCCTTTCTTGTGCTTGGAGTGTTAAAAAGTGGCTACGACTGTTAAAAGGAGTTTAAAATTGAAGTAAACCCCCATCTAGTCTAGGTTGTCATTTCTGGAGTTTCTAAACTAAAGGTTGTATAGAAACCTTTTATTTGGATTTGATTTAGATTGTCATTTGTTTATCTTGTGCATTGTCAGATTACTCTTTACCTCTATTAATATATTTTTCCTTTATTTATTTTCTTCTGTCTACATGAAGCATGATCATGCCAAGGGATGTGCATTTATGATCATGACACCACTAAATTGATTGTTTTCCTTTGACATTTCTCTAGTCTTCACAAAATCATTGTTGAACAAGTCGCTTGCTTAAAGAGCATTTATTATGTTTTCCATCCACATTTTGAATTTTGAAGAAAATGGGAAGATTCAAGTGGTTATATTTATTTGATTGCCCATTAATTTGCAATTTCCTTTTAGTTTTTTGATTTGTTGCTCATGGAGGGACATTCAACAAGTCTTCTAGCATAATTATGTTTGCCTTAGGTTTTTTTTAACCAATGCATTCAGCATTATGCACACGGTGGTGGAGCTAGCCTGCAAAGTCAGATAGGGTGGGCATCACACACAAAAATTTATTAAAAACTTGCAAACCATAATACTGAGGTTGTATTTAAAAATATTTCTTATTTTGTGAATTTTGATACCTTTGGAAAAACAAATTTATATGATGATTTTTTGTAATACTTGAATTTTTTTACTATTGTTAAAAAAAGACCGAAATTTTTGTCTAAAAACAACTTATTCATGATTTACACAAATTTTTAGCTATATTTGAGAATCTGCAAGCCAAAAAGAAGTTAGCTTATGTTACAAATCAGATTTTACATTAGTGAAATTAATAGTTTTCTAAACAACACTATTGTTCAAATATGCCACATCATATTATCGGTACCAAGTACCTGTCAACCATAGCAACACTAGAAATGAAAATATAAAATAGATTACATATTGTCACTGAAATATTTTTCATGTAGTAGGTAATAAATTGAAAATTTTGAAATGGCTTAGAATAACAGTTAATAGTGTGAAACTTTTTTATGTAGACTATGTAGCACTAAACTTTTAATTAGATGTAAGGAAAAAAGCTACCATGATAGCCTAAGATATAGAACTAGGAAAATTAAACGAGCCAACATAGAAACACATTTCGTTCACATAGGGCAATTTTTAAAACTTAGCTTGGGCCAAACTAGTAAGCTGGTTCTTGTATAAAAAAAATTTAGGCAGGGCTTCGTCCTAGCTCGTAGCTCAATAACGTACCTCCACCCCTGCATGCATATGCATTTTACTTGAGATATTAAGTTAGAGATAAAGATATTATGTTAGAGATAAAGATGCCCAAGAAGAATATAAAATAAGAATGAGTTTAAGAATCAAGACATAGAGCAAGAAAACAGAGAGGAAGAAGATGTTTCATTAAACATTGCTTGTGTTTCATTACTTCAATGCCATATTTATATGGTTATCCGACTGTAGCATATTCATTTAGTTACTAATAAAAGAAACTACTTTTAATAAAAGACTACATGACAAATAATTGAATCTTCTTGAAGTAGCATAACACCCTATGTTTCACCGGGTTGAAGATAAAAAATCGCTTTCATTCAATATTTTTACACATTCCACCAAATCCACCAAGATGTGTATGTGATTACTTTGTTCCCACTTCCTGATTGAAACTGGGCAAAAGTAACCAACAAAATAAACTTTTTTATTATGCTAAAGGATAGATTCTTAACAATGCCATAACTAAGTTTATAGCTTAGCACAATTAATGCGTCATGTTTGGTTCTATCGCTTAAAGGACTCGACAATGGTCTGTTGTGTGTGTGTGTCTATGGTGGGGGGTCGCGAAATTTACCCCTAACTGAAATCCGACTCCTAATTCAAGAATTGTATAAAACTAAAAATAAAGAGCACATACTTTGGTCAAATAGGTGTTCATATTCTAATATGTTTGAACAATTTCTCTAATGAAAATCAGATCATGGTTCAACCATTTATTTGAGACTTTGAACCGAAAAGTTAACAATCCAGATTAGTTAGTGCATTTCGATAATTTGTCTTTGGACGACTATATTTTCATTATCTGGTATTTGATTATTCCACTTCATTCAATTGTTTTTTATGTTTCTACTCTACTAAATATTAGCTCTTGGTTATATTTGACTGAAAGATCATCTCCTCCAAAGACAAATTACTTGAATCTAGGCATTGTTTGAGTGACTTGATAGGTTGAAACCTGGGCAACAATTCCCAGAATACCACCTTGGTTGTCAGAGGCAATTGTCATTTCCTCATTAAGATTTGTCTCATCTTGCTGGTAAAAATAATATTTATATCCATTGTAGCAGAATGTTGTCAACATTTTACAAAGGAAAGTTGCCTTTTGGTAGAATATTTATCTTTAGATGTAGAATGTAATCTTAGAATTCTATACCATGAAGGGAACAGACTTCTTTTCTGTAAGTATTGCCATAATCATGTCACTTTCAACTAACTTATATTTAAGGAAAAAGTTTATGTATGCACCCATAAAAAAAAAACTTTTTGTTAAAATATGCTTAGTTGACTGCTTAGTATAAAAATATGCATGTTTTTTCACTGGATCAGCCTTTTGTACATGCGTACTTTAAAAGTGCCTGTATGTTTATTTATTTTGTTATTTTTGAAAAAAGATACGCACTTCAAAAGGATACATACGCATATACAAATCAGTTTTAGATTTTTAGTAAGTTTTCAATCGCAATAAGTTTTTTTTCAGAAGCCCATATTTGATATTTATCCTATGTTTAACAG
The DNA here is from genome assembly GCA_030765085.1 of Allium cepa. Lineage (NCBI taxonomy): Eukaryota > Viridiplantae > Streptophyta > Magnoliopsida > Asparagales > Amaryllidaceae > Allium > Allium cepa. The sequence continues at coordinate 306,368,034 of CM060944.1, read as the reverse complement.
ACCATATACTGTAGTTTACATGGTAAAATCATCTATTTGAATACAGGATAAATTCGATGTTCGGTTATTGAGACGCAACGAAGATGAGATGATGGCAGCTCTGTATTTGCAAGTGAGCATCGTGAGCCAAGCTCTCATATTTGTCACTCGATCTTGAAGCTGGTTTTTTGTTGAGCGCCCTGGGCTTCTTCTAGTATCCGCTTTTCTCATTGCTCAACTCGTAAGCACTGTTTATCTGTTTCTCACATACACCCAATATTCTTAATTTATTTGATTTTTGATTTGACGTAAATTGAGTTGAGCAGGTTGCAACTCTCATAGCCGTATACGCCAAGTGGGGTTTCGCTCGTATTAAGGGCATAGGCTGAGGATGGGCAGGAGTTATTTGGCTCTTTAGCATTGTAACTTTCTTCCCTCTTGATTTGTTCAAATTTGCTGTTTGTTACATTTTGAGTGGAAAGGCATGGGACAATCTGCTAGAAAACAAGGTATGTATATCATCACTCTTTTTAAACATTTATTTCCAACAAAATGTAAATGTATTTGTGTATAGGGTAAAATGTATTGATAGTGCCAGTTTGGCTAAAGGAACATTTTGAACGTAAATATAGTTTGTAATTTCTTGTGGCTTTTGAGTTAGATACTGATTCACATTCATATCAGATATGATTTAGAACATGAAAATACTCATAAATTCTAACAACATGAAACATTTACAGACGACCTTCACGACAAAGAAAAATTATGGAAGAGAAGAAAGGGAAGCCCAATGGGCTATGGCTCAAAGAACGCTACATGGTCTGCAACCCCCTGATGCTGCTAACCTCTTTGCGGATAAAAATAGTTACCGAGAGCTTTCAGAAATCGCGGAGCAGGCAAAGAAAAGGGCCGAAGTAGCAAGATTTGTAAATAAATAGCTAAATTTGGAGTTACAGTACATTTGTTATCTTCTTCATTTGCGAGTCTGAGTTTTTTCTTGATATACTTTTGAATAGGCTCCGGGAACTGCATACTTTAAAAGGGCATGTAGAAAAAGTAGTTGCTTTAGTACGCAACTAGATCATATCTTGCATGTTAGAACTCTGTAATGTTTGTACTCCGTAATATTTGGAAGGATTGCTTTAATGTTTGTACTCTGTAATGTTTGTACACTTATTAAATTGACATTATTTTCTGTTTCTCTGTGTTAACTTGGCTGTAGGCTTATGTTTTATTCAATGGCTATGCACTTACTTTAATATTTGTACACTGTAATGAGCTATTGAATGGTTGAGATTTAGCTGTATTATAGCGGCTACAATGGGCTATTGAATAAATATTTTATAGCGGCAAAATAGTGTTATAAAGATTTTCAGTTCCGTTGAGATTTAGCTGTATTATAGCGGCTATAATGAGCTATTGAATTAACGTACCATAGCGGCGAATTTGCGTTATAAAACTAAGCTCAACCATAACGGCATATTTTGTGTTATAAATATTGAGCATTTTTTTTGTAACATGTCGATATACAGCGCTTGTCAAACCGTTATGGTTGTGATTAATAGCGGCTATATGCCGCTATAAAAGACACTTTTGGTTGTAGTGGCATGTGAATCGGGAAATATAATTTGTTATAGTTATATATTCTTTACTAGTCCTCTCGTATACTTCAAAGTAAAAGTGTCAAACCATTTGACATAATCGGTCCATTATTCCACTATACCAAATACAGTTTCCTGCACAGGAACCGGTCTCGCTCCCGTTTTACTGTATCAAATTTTTTCACATCATTCATTGTTTTTTAGTGCTTCGTATTTGTATGATTGTATCGAGCATACTCGTTTGTCACTTCTGCTTTTTCAAGGCATGCCTTTAACATGTTATTGAGCGTTATTGCAATGTATCTATAGAGGCTGGCTCTATCTATAAATAGCCAGCAATGCTGTAACATAGTTTTATACCCTTCTCAATTTACTGGAATATATACTATAAATCAAAAAAAAAAAAAATTATACATACGCTGGGAAGAGATATCACATACCAATGGAGGCCAAGAAGTTGAACGCTTTTACGCTTGTTGCAATCGTACTTGTAGCCACCCTTGCTCCGCTGATTTCAGCATCCGATGAGTCGGATGGCCGCGCTGCAGCTGTTAACATAGAAATGACGACTTCAGCAGATTCACATATTGCGAACAATTTGAAGTCAAAAAAGGCACCAAAGTGTGGTGAAGTTTGCCGTGAGGGGATCTGCGCAAAAGGATGTTCATGCACTTTTGTTTATCCAGGTTCTCGCTGCATGGGTGACTGCTGTTTGTAAACTTGTGTGGTATTGTCTTCCTTATAAATAAAGATTGCGAACATTAGTTTGCTTGAGAAACCGAATGCGACCAGGACTACCAGGTTCATAATGTTGTGATGAATGTTACATGTGCGTGTGTTGTGGAAGTTTTGTTTGGGTTTGTTCCAACTTCTACATTTTATTGATTATAAATAAGATTTTATTTGGCTTTCTTGTTATGAGCACTGAATTAAACCTACGAAAACACAGCAGATGGAAAAATGATTTTGCACTTATATTTTGTACATAACAATGATCCAACCCATTAGCAAAAACACACATGCTCTATAACCAAGCACAATACCACTGTCATCGATGTGTAGTTTTTGCTTTATCTGACAATAATTTCACCTAACAAAATTAACATCATCCAAAAGAGAAATACGCAAAACTAAAACACTATCTTGTTATAGAATGAGGTTTGTTAAATTTCAGTAAGAAACTATATTTTCAACAATAAATTTAAAGAAATTTAGTGAGATGTTATCTCTGTATATTATGTTATATATACATCTACATAGATTTACAAATAAATCGAGTGTACATTATATACACATTGGTCTAAAGGTAAATGTCTCAAGCTGTATACAAAATTGAACGCACATGTAAACAAAATGACTGCCCTTATTGTAACATGTCTTTAAAATCGAATAGTTTTCCTGAAAAAGATATATCCCTTGGCAAAAGACTACTCATTTTCAAAACAAATATGTACAATGGATCTAGTTTAAGCGGTAATTTAATAATCAAACTACGTATCTTTTGTGTGGTACTAGTGCTATACCAAATTGATCATATGATATATGGATATGACCGACAAGACTATGTTACATATTCTTTATGTCTGTAGTGGACTACAATGCTTTACTTAAGCCTCTTTGTTTACCCACAACACGTTTCGATGTTCCTAAACGCATTCTCCAGATAAAATTACATTATAGTTTATGGTGCATTTACTAAGAAACAATATGATAAGATAGAATCCACGTAAAAGTACTACCATACATATTTATAATAATAATAAAAAAACCACTAGATAGTGTACACAACGATGACCACAAACAATAAAATAAGATAGTGTATCTTTTATTATTGACGAGTCTTAATTGGTTACTTCATTGTAATTAGTCTTCTTTTTACCTTTTTTTGGGTTAAGAGAAGACAACTAGTCGATAGATTGTTCAGAGCGGTCCACTGTCTAGGTGGTAGGACAAGCAATTATTCCTTAAATTGATATATTTGCTTTGTTAATTACAATTAGAGAAGGGAGAATTAATTTAAAGGATAAACATTTGTATATTTTTTGCCTCAAGAACAGGACGTCGATATTTTTGCCATAAGAACAAACATTATTCAGAAAATTATTCATAAGGACAAACATTTCCCAATTATTTATAAGGACAACAAAACTGATACCGACCTAAAAACTGATACCGACCTAAAAACTGATACCTAAAAACTGCTACCGATAACTAAAAACTGATACCTAAAAACTGCTACCGATAACTGCAAACTGATACCTAAAAACTGCTACCGATAACTGCAAACTGATACCTACAGAAAGTTGTCCTTCAAGATAAAATATTGAAGGTCTGAGGCTAAAAAACTGTGAAATTTTGTCCTTGACAATAGAATTACATAAATAAAGAGAGGAATTCTATATGGAGTATCTTATTTCTCTAGCTATTTTCCATGCTATTCTTGCATCGTCGTGTCTGCTTTTCTAAATTTTATTAAGATTCAGAAGGAAGCCCAAGTTAGCACCTCACAAGCACGTACAATCATGGCTTACTCATACAAACAAATGTCCACCTGTCCGTAAATAAGCATAATATACAAACATATTACAAAGTAAATACTTCACCGGTAAAATATTTTCTACAAATTGTCTTTATGAAAGTTAATTAAACAAAATGTGAATACACATGATCAAAATTATTTAATATTGGATTCTCTTTTCTTGTTTTACTAGAAAAAAAATTCCCACCATACACATGTTTAGCTTGTATTATAGAGGGTTACATCACAAAAACATGCAAATCACAATGCATACATAACGATAATGGTAAGAAAAAATATAAATGAATTGAAGTGCCACGTCTTGACCGCCATAACCAACGGTGCAATGCCATGTAGACAACGTATTAATTAGGAGTATAAACGTTGCACAATTATCCAACATTCGACTCGGTCCGAGACTGTAAGACGTCTGATCCGTGTTCGTACGATTTTCATTTAGAACATGAATTAGAACGATAACATTGTATGAAAATATGTCCATCCAAAAATGTTCCATGTTTTTCTATTGTCCGAACATTGTTTGTTCATTATTCACTCATACGAATAATGTTCAAACTTAAACCATATCTGGTCCTTGTCTGTTCGAATTTCTTATAGGACAGGACACAGAAACATCTCCGTCTAGTCTACTCCAACAATTTACACCTCTAATATTAATTGCATAGTAGAACCTGATAGAGTTAGGAGTATGCCCTAGGGGCAATTATGTAATTTGTTACATATATATAACTCATTGACCAATCTTATTCGAAACAAAAAGGTATTTTCTTTCTATTATATACTTGATATAATGTGATTATATTAACTAATTAACTTAATTAAAAGTATGTTTAATAGAAAAATCCATAAATGATATATTTTGTGATAGTGGTTACAAAGTGTTGTAATCGTGAGTAATTCATCACAACGAAATAAATATACAATTTTAAATATTTCTAGTCAAGATGCATCGAGACTTGATATCGATATATCCGTTGAGATTGGAGTACGTAACGCTCTCCAAATGTTGGGAAGTATATTACTGATGACTGATGGGGGCACCTAGGGGTTACGTACTAATAGTTATTGGATTATTATGGAATGACTCACTCGATAGTTTTATGTTGGTTAATATAACTATTGCCAAACAGAAAATATTGATGTGACTGATTTACACAGTTCTCTCGACTTGAGAATACTGTGGATTTTTAATATGAAAGCTCCGCTTTGATTATAGCCAAATCATGGTATGATGTCCATTGAGTGACTATAGTTGGGTCGAGTGGAAATATTGGAAGCGAAGCACTATTCAAAAGAGCATTCTCTCCTCAGTTATATGCAATTAGTATCACAGTCAACTCAAATTAGTCAAAGTCTCTGGCCAGAGCATTTCGATTAATAATAATTATTATTGTACCAAGAATTTTGTATGTAGACTTAAAGTTGAATGTCGATGAGGTTGAAATTTTGACCATTACCAAATTCCGTAGTCCAAAGTGATATAGTTATGATGAAGAGAATTGGTGTAAACAAATGTCACAACCAGGTAACGCTTATTAAACTAAAATTGGATTTTACCGAAAATGAGTAAGCGATAAATTTGGTCATAATGTCACACCACCTGCTAAATGACGTATGAATGTTAACATTAGAATAGTTCGATATTAATTGCTGACCAAATTTACACCCAAGAGTTACACAACCGAGGTGATGAATTCTCTTAAGACCGAACGATTTAATCAGTTTATAATTATTATTAATTAATTAAATTAATTAATATTTATGAAATATTATTTATAAAGTTTGAATATGATTTGAGAAATAAATAATGTTATATATATTTGTAACAGTTGTAAATATATCAATCGATATACAATATCGACAAGCGATTAAATTAAATTTAATTGCATAGTATTTTGGCTTGGGCTTAGATGGGTTTAAGGCCCATCACTAGGGCTATAAAATTTTGGTTTTGGGAAGGTGTAGGGGTGGCTAAAACATACGCTATTGGCTTGGCGATAATGTGTTGAGATAAAGTAAAATGGATAAAGAGGTTTTCCTCGTTTCTCTCTAATACAATCTTGTGTGTGTATCTCTAAAACAATTACTAACCTTTTTGACCTCCATTACCTTTTACATTGCTGGTTAAAACATAGCTCTCAAACCACTCCAAAATTCTAAAATTTATTTCAAATTAAAATAATACTATTCGATAGTTAGAGGTCGGTGATTCCGGACTTGCAATCCGACGAATTAAGAATAGTAAAAGGAAGGGAAGTCATTGCTTCAACGTGGATTCAAAGACATCATTAAATTGGTAATTTTAATTCATATTATAGTAGTTAAATTATATTCTATGATCCTATAATGAGCAGTTTCATATCTGTTTAAATATATTGCTACTATATATTTAGGAAGATTTTATACTTAGATGTGGTTGTTACAAATCAGTTTGGTTATGTGCACACTTGTTTATTATACTATTTGATTTATATATAGACAAATGTTGTTTACTGTACAAAATCAATTTTTGCCTTTAATAATTGTTATATATGTATTAGTAAATTCACACACACATATATATATGTATATATATATATTAGTGTATATTTTTCTCTCATAATAGCATATACAAGATATATATGATTTAAAAAAATTAGTACACTTATTTATATATTATATGAATTTAAAACTTCAAAAATTAATTACCATACATATATTCATATTTTTAAATCAACATTTATTTAATTTTTGAACTTTTTATTATATATAAAATAATTATTATATCAAAAATTAAATTTTATATTTTTAAAAATATTATATCATTTCAGAAACATATAGAAAAAATTTAGAAAATTTTCAATAAAGTTTGTTATTTTTTATAATTAACATTATTTCAAAAAAACTGTTTATGATTTATTAAAAATAATAATTTAATTGAAAAAGTTTTCAAAATTTTTCTTATCCTTTCATTCCTGATTCTATAATTTATAAAATTTTAAAATTTTAATTTTTAAAATATATATTATGTTATATTGTCGAAATCAATGTATTCGTATTTAAAAATAATATTTCAACTTTGAAAAATTTCCTAATTTTTCCTAAACTCTATTTTATGATCCTGATCCTATATTTTCAAAAATTATAAAATTTGAATTTTCGTCAATAGGTTATTTTATGTTAATTATTTATGGATAAGAACATTATTTTATTCACAATATTTACAAATTAAATTACTAAAGTTATTATGTTTGCAAAACTTAGTTAATTTTGAATTATAAACAATTTTAATAGTTGTTCTCTCTCTCTTTCTATTATATATTTACCTATATATAAATGTTTTATGTTCATATATTACATATAATATATTTATACATACATGGATTATTATGTTATACATGCACTCACACATATATGTATATCATACACTTATATATAAACTAAATCAAATAAAATTAATTTCATATCTTAACAAATTTGCATTTAAATAAAATAAATGATTTTATTTAAATGAAATTTAGAAGTATTCTAATTAAGTTAGACTTCATAGGCTCAATAAAAGATCCAATAGGGCAAAATTTTTGAAATTCACCCATAACTTCCGCTGCGGGCTAGACCAGTTTCAACAATGGTATTAGGGCCCAATAACCTATGCGGTCTAAATTAGTCATATTACTGCTAACAATTAAGCTTTTCCACTTAGTACGGTGTTTAGAAAGGTAATGTCTAGGATTGAAATTAGGTAATCAAGCACGCTGTACTACCTTATTACCGACCAGGCTCGAAAGGTGAAGTGGATCCAAAGGTTGCTCTTAATAGAAAAGGCCCAACTTCATTTGGCCTTGGGCTAATTTTCAAAATCGTTTTGAAAATTAATGTTAAAGATTTTAAATTTAATATTTAAATTTAAATAAAACATGTTTATTATAATTTTTTTAATAATACATAAGTTTCCTAAATGTTTGAAAAGATAATGATATTTTCAAAGTGTTTGAAAAAATTTATACAATAATTTCAATTTTTAAATTTATTAATAAGATTAAAAAAAATCAATTAAATATGTTAATTAATTAATGCATATATGCATGTATTACATATGTTGATATATGTTATGTTATTTTAAAATGTTTAGATAACATAATTATAAGTGTATGTATACAAGATAAATTTTGAAATTAATAAATTTTAATAAAAATTGTTTAATTGAATAAATTAATTATATAAAATACACATATATATGATATATGGCTGTTACACTATAAAGGTTATAGTATACACTATAAATGTTATAGTAGATATATGTATAATATAAAAGTTATATTGGAATACTAATTTAAAATTAATTAAAGAGTTAATTGATTAAAATTAATTAGATAAGATTTGATTAATGATCTGTTATACGTAAGACTATCATATAAGTAATATGAAATATAAAAGTTATATAACAATAAAACTTATATGATATGTATATAACTAAATGTGGAACATTAAAGAAACCCAAATAGACTTGAGAAATAAATACATATGTAGATGTATATATACCGTGATTTCTGATGTGTCTGACGCTGGAATCGCTGGAGTATTTCATAAGAAATATATTATTCTATAAGTCGATATTACTCAATATATATATTGAAGATTAAGAATCTTCAATATAATGTTGTCCTCTACCATATGTATATTAATAAATTATATACATACTCCTTAGTTGTTGAGCAAACTCAAGCTAGGGATGTTATGCGCAATATTATTAATATATTGAACAGATAAGGTTAGATAACTATATGTATTTTTTAAGTAAACTCAAGGTACATATGCTATACTTAGGCCATCACGATATGGTAGGCATGACTGAACAATCTCTTTTGATTTGTGGAGCAAACTCAAGGTCGAAATGAGATTAGAATATGGAAAAATGGGTTTGGAGTTGTATATTATACAACCGATAAGGAGTTATCCATCGTTTGTGGGGCTATGATTTGTTGAGCAAACTCAAGGTCAGAATACCAAAATAAATGAGTCCTAACACCCACTAGTGAAGTTATAAGACTTCTATGTTTCATCTTAGGGTTTAGAGAAATATAAAAAACTAATGAGGGCCTTACTAGAAAAATGAAATGGTAACATTTAACCTTTCTAATATTGTAAGAACATATGTTTTATAATGTTATAATTATCTACAATGATAAATTTGTGCATTTAACATGATTGATAAAATATTTGTCAATTAAGATATATAAACAAACTGAATTGAAAGTTGACAAATAGAAATATAATATCTACTTATTAATAATTCTAATTGCCTGTCATATAATGTTTCTATACCCATGCAAGTGCCCAATTTCAACTACTTAATACATCCGTAAGTTGGTCACTTATATGTTTATATGGTTTAGACCGTGTATGGAATTTTATGAGTTTTTGAACTCTAAATGCAATTCAAGGCTATAGATATTTGATCCATGTACTTTCACATATAAATGTTATACGGTGAACAATCATAGTTTGTGGGGTACAATATTTCGATGAAGTTAGTTCATTCAAAGTAAGCCACAAACAGCATTTTAAGATCATGTATTCAACTTGAATGATTTCAAAAGGATCATATTGTGTTAATGTAACACAAGACCATTAACTACAAGATACATCTAAGAACTCGATCGTTGAAATGTCATCTTAATCGGGTTACACGAAGTGCAACATATTTGACGTCTTAAATGTTAAGAACAATCAAATGCGCTTTTGTAAAAGGTTTGTTATGATATTATAGTAAGGTTTTCTTTTGAATAGTTTGACCATTTTAAAGAAAAACTAATGTATAAAAATAGAAGTAATTTAAGGTGAAGTTGGAATGAAGAGAATGAATGGTCACTTTTGCTTCATAGAGAAACATTGGAAACAAGAATTGTATTAATAACTGATACTTAATATTGGAATATGAAGTATGATTTTTATTCTGAAATGTATTTCATATAGAAAATTGTTTTCTATAACATTTATTTCTTTGAGTTCAAGATATTTGATCAAAGAACTCTCCTCTGTAAACTAGTTGCAGCATATGAAATAAGTAAACAACATTAACGATATTAAGTGAATGGTGGACCTCTAAATTTAGTACGCTATTATAGTAATGGCAAAAATAGCTGGAGCATGCCATATAGCACCTAATGATTGCATCAAATTACAAAAATTGTTTTCGTAAAATGCATTAAACATTATTTGTGAAATAATGTTTATTTTTTGGTATTGACATAAATATAGATATATTTCAATATGAGTATTATGAATATTCATTATGAAATAGAACTAGATATGGAATTTGTTTTCATAGTAAAAATGATGCAACAAAAAATACATATGTACCTAATATAATTTACAATTGTTTTGGAATTATAGACAGCCATAGTTTTGAGAAATAATTTTACTATATGATTATGAATCATATGATACAGTTTAATTATATCTCAAACAATTAACGGTTATGCACCTATTCAGTGGGAGCATAATAAGAGTTGATGAATTCTTTGAATTAATACATATTGATGTATGCAATCGCAAGTCTATTAATACCAAAAGGGTTCCACATACTTTGTTATATTCAGCAATGATTTATTACCAACATGAACATGTGTATTAGATACACATGTATTAAGTTTATGATAGAATCATATAATATAATTAAAATTAAATAAAACAACATGCAATAGAATAAAATGATTTGATTTGGTCGAATAAGTGAGTATATTGGAAAGAGTTCCAAATGTACCTAAAAATGAATATAGATTCAATCTCAAAATCACTCCTCCATATGACACATAATAATGCATCGACAAGGAGTAATTAGACGTTGTTGAACAATTTACGATTAATTATGAGTAAAGTTGAGTTAGTTTCTCTCTATAAGGTCGTGTACTTAGGATTAGTACAAAAGGTTGATATTATTTCACCTAAACAACAGTTTACAAAATCATACAAGATGAGGGTTTATAAGAAATCCCAACATATCCTAGACCAAGAAGTTGGCAGGTTGTGCGAGTTGAAAGATTACGCAATAATAATTGTTCATAAGGGATCTTGTATGAATCTCCAAAAGTTTTTGGAAAGGTCTGTCATCAAATGACATATTCTTTTGGACATAATTTTTGTAAACTAAAATTAGTTTTATAAATAAATAAAAAGTTCATAAAGCGTTTATGAATCCCTATTCTATTTGCACCAAGAAACAATTGTCGCTTCAAGATATATCAACTTCATTGTGATGGAATTTCTTTGATAAATTTTTAGTAATTAAATGGAATTGGGTCGATCCATAGATAGAACTGATTATATAAGATGAAGTGAAATTATCTAACTTAAATGAACACATAGCATTAGAATGTAAATAAGTATTCTCGTACATTGAAGAGAAACTATGAGTTTCTTATTAATGTCGAAAACATATATTACCCTCCGTTGTTTAATTAAACTATTAAGATTCTTGACTCTATATGGTATGATACGCAGATCTGAAAGAATTTCAACTACGTTATCAAAATATGATTTTAGTGGTCCTAATCAAAGAGACGTCATCCATCGGTCGAAATTGTGTCTTTATTGGAAAGACTAATGTGGTTGAATTAAATAAGCAATGTTGAAAAGGATAATATCGCAAATTTCAATTGTTGAAATTAACATAACAGATTCGATATTCAACATGCTCAAGTTAATTCAGATTTACTCACACAAATTATCGCTCGATAAGACTTAGTGTTTGGTACTTATGTATTGAAAGAGAAAATTCTAAATAATGATTTAGAGTAAGCCGTTTATACAGATTAACCAAAAATGCTTCAAAGTCAGTGGGAGCGATATTAGGTTTGTGAGTCTTTTGGTATGATCCAAGAAATGATACAAATGTATCATTTTATAAGCATCAAGATTGAATAAGCATTTTGATAAAAATATCAAATAGTTTGATTTTCAATCAAAGTGCAAAGGAAGCGTGTGTTCATAAGAAAGAACGTTAAAATGTACATTGATATTTCTAAACTATAAGTAAAAAACACGTTGTTGATTTTAACAATATGCTTATATTTAAATCAACTTTAGTTGTCTTAATACTCAATTTTGGATTGTAAATGATGTCGTTTATGGTGAGTATGAAAGACATAGGGATTGTTTCCAAAGGATATATAAGAGCACTCTATTAAAAGGAGAACATGTAAGTTGGATTCCTTATGCATTAGCAATAGGAATTACCATAAATGATATGTTGTGTATAATATTGTGTTTTGCTTATGTATTTGATACATGGAGAAAATATAAAATCCAAATTGATATCACTAAATGGTTGTTTGAGGTGTTCTCCCATATTTATGAAATACTGGAGAATTGTACAGAAACAACGAACTCGTTATGATGGAAGTTTGGACACACTTTTATAAGTGATATTTAGTACAACATGTCAATGATAAAATTAAAGTTAAAATATTTAATTTGAAAATGTTTCAAAATAAAAGTGATTGTGGTCGATTTAACGAAATGTTGACAAGATTAACTTGAATAGCGCTACAATAAACCAATGTATATAGATATGAATGCACAAATTTATAATTGAGCCAAAGGCGATTCCAAATGTTGAGAATCCCATAATATTGTTATGGGATAACAATGTCATGAAATTGGTCATGATAGAACTTAAAGCTCACTAGAAGCTACTTCGAACCATTCCACATGATAAAGACAGTTTATCAATGTTAGAGAGAGTTAATCGACAAAGTAGATAATTAAAACATAATAGCATACCATTCACTAAGGAACTGACCTAATTGTTTTTGAGAAAATTGATTAAAGAAGTTGGAATTAGATTCCATAATTGACCCAAGTGCAAGTGGAAGATTGATAGAGTTAGGGGTATTCCCTATGAGTAATTATATAATTTGTTATACATATCTAACTCATTGACCAATCATGTTCGAAATAAAAGGTATTTTTTTACCATCGTATACTTGATATAATGTGATTATATTAATTAATTAACATAATTAAAAGTATATTTAACAGAAAAATCTATAAATGGTATATTTTTTGTTAGTGTCTACAAAGTTTGTAACGGTGAGTAATTTATCACAACGAAAAAATATACAATTTTATATGTTCCTAGTCAAGATGCATCAAGACTAAATATTGATGTATCCATTGAGACTGGAATACGTAACGCTCTCCAAATATTAGGCAGTGTATCACTCATGACTGATTGGGACACAGACACCTAGGGGTTATGTACAAATAGTTATTGGATAAATATGGAACAACCCACCCGATAGTTTTCTGTTGGTTAATATAACTAAGGCCAAACAGAAAATATTGGTGTGACTGATTTACACGGTTCTCTTATAACGACCCGGATTTTTCATTGTTAGATTTTGAATATTTAAATGGTTTTAAATATTGAATTTGAATTATAGATTGATTTTGAATATAAAAATTGGATTCATTTACAAAATAAATTGAGAATTTAAATATAGTAATTTATAGGATAATTTAATTATTGAAGTTTATTGGCCAAATTATTGTATATGGAGTTTTAAGCTTGATAAAAATAATTTAAAATTTTATAAAATTTATATTAATAATACTGAAGACAATGCAACCTTTTAAATTGAATTTAAAAGTGGTTTGTTCAGTTTTAAAAATATATCGTTTAAATTGACATTTAAAAATAGATTTCTGAGGCACAGTCTCGGAATTCGACGAAACCTGTCCTATTGGATCCGTAATAGTGTATTATTATTGGATTTCAAATTCTCTAGCATTTTAAGTTATTGTTTGATCGTACGGTATATAAACGCGCTGAAATTTGTATCGAAAATTCAACATAAATTGGGTCCAAAAAGCTATCTTCTCCATACGATCGAATTAGGACTCGAAACCTTTTCCATTGCGTTTGGAATAGGGGTATAACATTATAAACCTTAGCGGCATGTCTCGATAGGGGTTCAAGATTTTTAAGTCAGGCAAACGAGGTATTTTGGTTTATATTATTATATAATAATCAAAATCTAATCAAAGTCTTCTTACCTTCTCAAATACGCCACCATCGCGTACAAGGCACCTCAGGTTTAAATCAAGTCATTTCCCTTTCTCTTCTGTGAACTTGAAATCATCTTTATACGATTAAAAAAGTGTGAGGCGATACGAAATTCAAAATGGCGTATCCCCTCAGTTCGAAATCAGATCAAACCATCCCTATTGCCCTCATTCCAAATCGAATTCACTCAACAAAAATAATTTATCGCGCGTCCGAAATCGCGAGCGACTGGTAATCATGGAGGCGCGACACTGCCAAGGCAAGCGTGCTAGGGATTGGGACGAAGCGAATGTCACGGGGTTTCTTCGATTGAACGTAGTGATTTCTCATCGAGGTTGGTGGCTGATTTATCGCGATGTCGCACTCAGGGGCTAGTAGCCGATGCTTAGTCGCATTCAAAAGAAGAAGTCGAGTGGTGGCAACTAGGGTTGTGGCTTGCGATGGCATTCATGACGAGGTTTAGGCGTGTTGTTGGCCGGAAGTTAGGGTCGCAGCAGTGGAGGCGACGCGACAGGGAGTGGCATCGTTCGACGACGATGGTGACGGTTGGCGAGGGAGCATGGTTGTTGAGAGAATGTATAAAGAAAATTTATTTAAATAAAACATTAATTAAGTTATATGACTATTTAATTAAATCATTATCTTATAAAATATGTGACTCCTTCGATCGAGGTCTAAAAATCAAGAAACAAGTCGGGTTTGGATCGTATTGCAAAAAAAAAAAAAATTAAAGGTGAGGATTTCTCACTCATTTGGATTACCATATTTAAACTTAAATGTATAAATTTAAATTTGTTGGATGCTTGATATATTGATAAATTTATAATTATTTGTTGAATGACTATATATATAGTGGTACATATATTAGTATTGGAGTGATATTCCCGAACATTATAGCGAATGAGACCCTTTGCATCCCACATAATAGCGGATGACCCTATATACCACGATATCCCCCTAGAAGTGGGATTGGTATTTTTATTGTTGTCTAACATCGTTGGATGCAGAGAAACAGGTTGAAGGGATCCAACTGGATTCCTAAAATATATTGGTATTTTTCATATATATAAAATGCTGGATTATTGTGTGTTGTTAAATTTTAAATATTATACCATAAATAGTATTATAAATTTTTAAAGAATTAAAAAGTGATTTTAATATAAATATATGTACATCGAAAATTAAACTATTTAAAAGAGAGTGGGATGAATAATAAATGATGAATTGTTGATCATATTAAATAATGCAGGAAAATATTTTAAATAGGGAATTTAAAATAAATTATATAAAGAAATTTTTAAAAGATTGGATTTTAAAAATGATAATTCGAAAAATATAAAAAGAAGTTGAAATCGATATTTAAAATAGATTGGCAAAAATAAATGGAATTTATAAGAAATTGAATTTATAAAATGGAATTTATAAATGGGATTAGTTTAGAGAAACTCAAAGGAGTCATGAAAATTTACAAACGAAGTTTATAAATAAAGGAAAGTGACATCGAATGATAAAGTTGGAATATAAATTTACGGGAAGAATTTATATTTGAATATGGAAATAGAGTGAGAAAAGATAGTGGATACTATTTTTTTTAGTGAAGATGGTTAAGGAGACCGGAATGAGAGGGATGTGATGGGATTCGAGAGGAATTATAAATTTCAAATTTGGTTATCCAAATTTGAAAATAAATTTTATCAATAGGTTAAGTTTTAGTTTTTAAAAAGATTTTTTCATTAAACTATGAAATTTAAAGTCAGTTTGTATTTAAATACTTTAGAAGTTAATTTTTCAAATGCTTAATATTAATTTAATAAATCTCAGATTTTTAAACCTGTTTTGGAAAGTGATGTATAAAGTATTTTAATATTTTAAATAATTATTCCAATACGTCTTAAAAGCATATTATTATTATTTTCTTTAAGTACTTATTTTTATTCACACGCACACACATAGTTTTGATATGTTTTGAATGTAATAAACTTTTCAGAAGTCTGAAAATGGGGTTATTCAGTATATGGAATTTGTAAGGAAATCCTTAAAATAGAATTTGAAAAAAAAGTAAGAGAATTTCCGAAGTAGCTAAGTAAAAGTGAATTCCGAAAAAAATGAGATAGAATTCATTAAGAAGTACAAAGGGGAAATTGAAATTATAAACGAGCATAATTGGCTTTGGAGATTAAAAGGAATAAGTCAAGGAATTCCAGAATATATAGAATTCATTATAAACTAGTCAAGGAATTTACAAATAAAATTGTACATGATTTTTTGAATTAGGAAGTAGAAAATAGATGGACTACTTCCTAAGTGTGAATATAAAATGAAATGTGGAAATATTCCATTGAAGATATAAGGATTTGAAAACCGTTTTCAAATGTTGAAGAACTGGAAGTAATATCTTATAAAGGTATTTTGAAATAAATTTTGGGAAATTTGTTACAAGGTTCGATGATTGCTTTTGGATGTCTATTGGTAGCGAAATAAACAACTATCAATTTTTGGCCAATTTCGTTAATCGTTTCGAAGAGACCGAGATCAGATTTAATTATCCGAAAACCACTTCGATCCAAACGTAACGAATTACCATGAAGATGATGAAGATGATGATTCAGTTTGTCGAGACCCAGGACAACTTGTATCGATGAATGCTATCAGAACATCATCATTGAAGGGCAATGAACATTCTAAGAAAATAGTTCTTGAAAGGTAACACTTAGCCTCGAACCTCATCAACCGAAAATGACTAAAATAGGGGAGATGCAGCAAGGCTAAGTGGGTCACACCCAAGTAGGGTATGTTAGCACTTTTCTAGATGTCCTCGAAAACCTATTTATCTTAGATATGGGTATATATGAAAGACTAAGCGCTCGATAGTAAGGGTGGGAACACCCGAGATGATAACATATTCGGTCTATCTAGGTTAGGGATAGGCTGGTCTTGTGTAGCAGGGGATCCCGGCATGGTCTGTGGTACATTGTTCTTGAGGTAACTGTGGCAAGATGTACCCCATTGGCCCATTCATTCGATGGAATTTATTCCCCAATAAGCGCCGTACGGTTTAGATTGTGCCCAACTACGCTAAAACGTAAGATGCAAGCATTTCATCTATTTTCTATTTACTTTCTATAAACACCCTTATAATATCAGATGGATTTGATAAAATGTTTTGGTTATCGAAAAACCCGTTGTGTTTACGTGTGGTGTGGTCTTACGAGACACCTTTGATTTTCAAAGGATTTGATAAAAGTTAATAGTTCAATTTGAGTGTGTTTTCTTACGTTGGTTTTCTAGACTGACTCGTGTATTATTTTATTTTAATACTCAGGTCAGATCGAGTATTATAGATTCAGGATTAAATGCTATGGAGCTCGGGAGATGAGATGTGTTTTCGTACTTGGTTATATTTCCATTGTGTGAGGATAAGTTATTATAATTGTCCATTTGATGTATTTAACAGTCGCTATGCTTTGATACTAATTGACAGTCGCTATGCTTTGGTACCAATTTAAAATGACTACTATGCTATAGGATCGAAATGGCCAACAGTTGTAAATAATGTAAAAGTAGTGGCAATGCGATATAGACTAAGTTATCTATTGATACCGAATATGAGTATAAAAATAACTAGTGCGGAGAATAATAATAGTAAAAGCACTAATGAAAATGACACTAGAGATTTTTATACTGGTTCGAACTCCCGTTCTATGTCCAGTCCCAGACTCCTTCTGGATTTAAACTAGTAACCTTCACTTAACCCGAAGGAATAAGTTTACACCGCCTGAGCAACCGAACAGGACTTCTACCGCCTAAGCAACCAAATAGGACTTCTACCGTCTGAGCGACCGAACATGACTTCTTTACAAATAACAAAAAGTATCTGATTGCAGTGTGCTCTTTGAATAGCACCGATAAGTCAGTTAAGTACAATCTTCCTATAATCTTCTCCTTTATGATATATAGTGTAATGTGCTTGAGAATTATGTAAGATAGAGTGATCAATGATCAGAGAATGCAAGCAATTTGAGTGCAATTTGAAAACTAGAGAATAGATAAGAAATCAAGAATATAAAAATAGTTTTCGGTGAATTGTTAGTTGAATTCTGTAATCTATTTGTAGAGTTTAAAAGGTTGCAACCATAGATGAAAAGCTATATTGAAAAGAATATGTGCGACCGTTGATTTTGAAAACGTTTCTCTTCGATGAAGAGAAGCGTTTATTCATGAAAATAGCAGTTGGAAATATTCAGCCATTTGAATCAAAACAATTCAGACTTCTGAATTACATTAAAACACAAACATCAAACATTTAGGCAATTTTTGGCCTTATTCAAACGTCTGAATATATACATTCAGACGGCTGAATATTGTGAAATAATATTTTAATTTTAGCATTCAGACGTCTGAATGAATATATTCAACCGTCTAAATTCAACCTGTAACAAAAGTTACCATAGCTCAAATGGTTAGTGAACTTGCCTTCTAAACTAGAGACCCAGGTTCGAGACCCACTCCATGTAATTTTTGAATACTTGATTTTTCCATTTAAAATATGAATGTATATGTGTGTATATCATTTTGAGAAGATTTTAACATTTGTAAACTCTAGACACGATACTCTATGACTAATAAAACTTTGTTTGTCACCTTCCTCTTATCCCTATCGTGTTTATCTCTTCTTGTATCTCAATATACATATTTTCATCCTTTTTTGTACGTGTATCTTCATATTGAATGTATTTGTTTATCTCTTTTTGATGCTCATGTACCCACAAATCAGCTCCGAGATTCTTTGGCAAAATTATATAGTTGTTGTCATTAAAATCCAATAATTGAGGTTCTAACATTCTCCCTCTTTTTAGTGATGACAACTATATAATTTTAAAAATGATCATTATATATATAAAACAATATTAATATGTTTAAAGCTCCCACTAAGCATAACATCTCCCCCTAAGTAGAATATCTCGCTCTATTAATATGCATATGAATTTCTCCCCATTTGTCATTATAAAAAAGAATGAGAGAATACAATAAAGTTGATAAAATATCTTGTAAATAGCGGGATAAACTCAATATTAATTATGGAGAAAAAATAAAATAGAGTTTACCATATTTGCTGAAGTCCATATTTCATTGCAAGCACGTAATTCTATTAAACGTATGGAACATTCTTTAAAATTCCATAATCTATCCTTTTCCATTTAAAATATGAATGTATATGTGTGTATATCATTTTGAGAAGATTTTAACATTTGTAAACTCTAGACACGACACTCTATGACTAATAAAACTTTGTTTGTCACCTTCCTCTTGTCCCTATCGTGTATATCTCTTCTTGTATCTCAATATACATATTTTCATCCTTTTTTGTACGTGTATCTTCATATTGAATGTATTTGTTTATCTCTTTTTGATGCTCATGTACCCACAAATCAGCTCCGAGATTCTTTGGCAAAATTATATAGTTGTTGTCATTAAAATCCAATAATTGAGGTTCTAACATTCTCCCTCTTTTTAGTGATGACAACTATATAATTTTAAAAATGATCATTATATATATAGAACAATATTAATATGTTTAAAGCTCCCCCTAAGCATAACATCTCCCCCTAAGTAGAATATCTCGCTCTATTAATATGCATATGAATTTCTCCCCTTTTGTCATTATAAAAAAGAATGAGAGAATACAATAAAGTTGATAAAATATCTTGTAAATAGCGGGATAAACTCAATATTAATTATGGAGAAAAAATAAAATAGAGTTTACCATATTTGCTGAAGTCCATATTTCATTGCAAGCACGTAATTCTATTAAACGTATGGAACATTCTTTAAAATTCCATAATCTATCCTTTTCCTTTTGTTTCTCCGAGTACCTGCAATAAATAATAATTATTTTTGGTACCCACTTACTATGTTAAGGTCCGGGAGGTTAGATCTTGGGATGAAAACCTTGTCAAAATAGGTATGGTTGTATCCAAAAAATAATGAAACAATCTTAAAATAACTACTATTTATAATCTAAGGTATCCGAAAAATAATTAACATTTAAAGCATGTGATACCCAAGTTTCTTATAATTTTCTAATTTTTAGGAAACCATATCCATTTGGGTGTGATTGAACCTTTATAGATATAGTTTTCATTATAAATCACATTCTTATAATAGTTGCTAATATAAAGTTGTTTATCATGATCAATCGTATTAGCTGGAATCCATATCTAAATACTGTTAGTCATTACCTTAGTACTTGAAGAATAATTTCTATCATTTCTAAACAAAGAACTATTATGACTATAACTGGTTTTAAAACCATTTTGATTACTAGTACTAGCACTAAAATAGTATACAAGAATGCATATCTAGTACTATTTTTACTTTTAGCTTGTTTATAGCCTAAACTGCTTTTATCATTATGAGCTTTTGAATTTGTAACGAAGGAAGATAAGGTATCTTTACCTTTGTTAAAATTTATGATTTTTGTATTTAGTCTTTCAAAATTTTCTTTAGAATCACAAACTTCTTTTTGAAAAATATTATTATTAACTTTTAAAATCTCACATTCTTTAAATAATTCTAAATTATTTTTAGTTAAAGCTTCATTCTCTTTTTCAAGAGACAAAATTAAAGAACTAGAATTATTTAAAGAATTCTCAAAAATGCACTTGCGAAAAACATTGATTTCCTCCAAAAGATCATTTTTTTACCTTCTACGTGCTCATTTTCTTTTTCTAGGAAATCTTTTTGTTAAACAAGTTCTTCTACGGTATTTTCAAAACATTTAGTTGTTTTACCAAAAATTTATTTTCCTCTTTTAAATTGGAAATTTCTTGCTCACAATCTTTTAACTTAATTAAAATAATGCTATTAACTTTATTCAAAGTTTTACAATCTTTTAATAATTCATTTTGTGCTAATAGAAGATCTTTATATGAAGAATCTAAACATACCGATTGTGATCTGAGGTTAGCTATAAAGCATTTATTTGTTTGCTCCTTTGATTTTTCTTTATTGCTCTCCTCTTCTTATTTCCATGTCTAGATCTCTTTGTAGCCATTTTATTCTAGGATGTTGTTACGATCTCTAGAATCCCAGTCTTTCGTAACAATTGACAGTCGCCGTAACAACCCTGTATTTTGTAATTATTTTATTGTATATTTTAATTATTTTTAATGTAAGATTTTGATTTAAAAACTTATTTTACTTATTTGAAATGATTAAATTTATTATTTAAATATAATCTTGATTTTTATATGAGTTATAATTCCAAACTTGTGCAAGTTGAATATTTGCCTGAAATGCTGATTTTGGTCAAAATAGTCAAACTGTGACTTTTAACTTAAAATTTTAAAAGTTTAAAAATTTAATTTTTTTTCTTTTATTATGAAAGTACATAAAATTCTAAGAACACCACTTTTCGTTTTGTTGAGTTTGGATGTAAATTGTGAAAGTTATACCCTTTACAATATTGTGCGTATATAGGGTTATTTAACAATGACTATTTTAAATTGTATAAATTACTTCTTCTTTGTTATATTTTACTTTAATATGGGATAATATGTTATATTATGTATATTTTGACTTTTAAGTATTTTTAAAATGATAATATAATTTTTCTAAAGTTCATTTGAATTTATTTCTAATTTTAAAGCTTAGTCTACAATTTTAAGCCATTTTCTTAATTTAATTATATATAATTAAAATTTATTTATTTATTTTTTTGCACTCACTTTTATTTGCTGTGTTTTACTTTATTTTATTCATTTTACATGTATTTAAATTAAAGCAAATTTTTCCAAAGTGTATTGAAGTTATTTCTAATTCTTAAGTCAAGTTTTTATTTTCTGCGCTATTTTTCTTATTTTAATCATATCTAATTAATATTTAATTATTAATATTTTGTTTATCTGTTATATTTTCGAATTCTAACTGAAATTTATAAGTGTTTTCAGTTATTTAAGATGTATACGAATATATATAGGAAGTTTAAAAGGTTTGAAAGCAAAGAAACATAAAACCGTTTTAACATTTCTTCTTCCGTTTCTTTTCCAATTAATAGATTTAATTTCCTTTGACCGTTCCTTTCTTTATTGTAGCTGTGCATTTCTTACCTCATTTTCACGTGAAACCATTCCTCTCCACTTCATTTTTCACGGCTAGAAAGGTTTGGTAATGGCTCCTCTTTTCCTCTTCTTTTTGCTCTTCTTTTTCCATTGTTTTCTCATATTTTGCCTTGTTTTCTCATGTGTATTGCTTGGCCTCTCCCCCATAGCCACGACCACCACCTCCGACACCTCTTCCCAACCATCACCACCATCTACCCCATCAGATCTGACCATGGTCGAACTCCTTTTGATGGTCAAACCCCTCAAATTACAACCTAGATGCCTAGATCCATGCTTATTTGACCTCTACATGCTCATCCCCTAGATTTCCAAAACACTTTGACAGAACAAACGGACACAATATATTTAAAAAAAAAATTGGTAAATGAAATAAATTTTGATATATAAGTATATTTATGGAACTTAATGAAATGATTTAAATTGATAATTTGAAATGATAATACTTGATTTATCATTTATTGTTCTACAAATAGATCTATAAATATTTGTTTATAAATTTATTTGCGAACTGAAATGAATTTAAAACAAGAATTTGAGGATTTAAATTCCGATTATTTCGAACTTTGGTTTAAAGTTTTAAAAGGTTATATTATTTAATGTATTTTGAATAGAATTTGTTTTCAAAGAATTTTAAAGGTTTAAAATTAGTGCTCTTCTCTTTGTCGCTGGAAAATAACTTCGGTGATGATCGCGACATCATCGACGTTCATTTTCGAGTTTCGAAGTTAAGAGACTGTTCTGTGGTCTTGCTACAGCTTTGTTTTGGGAAATTAAATTGATTTGAATTTCTAAAATATGACTTGATTTATAATATATATAAATATAGATATATGATTGAAATTTGATTTGACATATTATATATGTATATATATTATTTCTTATCTCTAAACGGTATGAAGAAATCGGAAATTTAATTCTTAAATTCTATTTTTAAAGCACAATTTCAATTATAAAAAGAAAAGAATTTTTTTTTGAATAAATGATTTAAGCTTGAAATGATTGAATTGGAAATTTTACTTGTATAATACAATTGCATTCAAATATAACTTACCAAAATTTCAGAAGTTAAAAATGTAATTGGATAATATACGATATAAAAAGATTTTATAAATAAAATTTGAGTAGTTATAAAAAAAAGTGTAAATATATTTAACATGAGTGATAAATATATTGAGAGGAATAAATTTAATTTTGATTAGTAATAAAGAAGAATAA
This sequence comes from Allium cepa, assembly GCA_030765085.1. NCBI lineage: Eukaryota > Viridiplantae > Streptophyta > Magnoliopsida > Asparagales > Amaryllidaceae > Allium > Allium cepa. Next base: position 306,344,529 of record CM060944.1, on the reverse strand, counting down.
AATTTATTAAGTACACTGTGAGTGTAATAAATGATTATTTTTCAAACCCATGGTTTTAAAAATGGTTAATTTTAGATGATTGGATAATAAGATGATGAAATTTGAGATAGTTAAGATTTATTTAACTTGTGTAAAGATTTATTCTGTGCTTAAGTTGAAATTTCCATGCTTTCAAATTTATTTTCCTATTTTGTTTTCAAACTATCTTTTGGTTGTCCTTATCATCCTTATCTTGCTATAGACTGGTATAGGCATCTTTCTATAATCTTTGATAATCTTTGGTACTCATTTGAATCTATTTTGCATGCTTGAGTTCTTGATTTTGGAGAATCTTGGAAAGATCACCTCCACCTTGTAAAACATACCTATAACAATAGTTATCAGGTATAACTTCAATCTTCTTGTCATCTTATCTTAATCCTATTTCACTCTATCTTTTCTGTGCCCTTCCATACCTCATTCCTTTTCGGGGACGAAAAGTTTTGAGTGGGGGAGAGTGTAACAACCCTGTATTTTGTAATTATTTTATTGTATATTTTAATTATTTTTAATGTAAGATTTTGATTTAAAAACTTTACTTATTTGAAATGATTAAATTTATTATTTAAATATAATTTTGATTTTTATATGAGTTATAATTCCAAACTTGTGTAATTTGAATATTTGCCTGAAATGCTGATTTTGGTCAAAATAGTCAAACTGTGACTTTTAACTTAAAATTTTAAAAGTTTAAAAATTTAATTTTTTTCTTTTATTATGAAAGTACATAAAATTCTAAGAACACCACTTTTCGTTTCGTTGAGTTTGGATGTAAATTGTGAAAGTTATACCCTTTACAATATTGTGCGTATATAGGGTTATTTAACAATGACTATTTTAAATTGTATAAATTACTTCTTCTTTGTTATATTTTACTTTAATATGGGATAATATGTTATATTATGTATATTTTGACTTTTAAGTATTTTTAAAATGATAATATAATTTTTCTAAAGTTCATTTGAATTTATTTCTAATTTTAAAGCCTAGTCTACAATTTTAAGCCATTTTCTTAATTTAATTATATATAATTAAAATTTACTTATTTATTTTTTTTGCACTCACTTTTATTTGCTGTGTTTTACTTTATTTTATTCATTTTACATGTATTTTAAATTAAAGCAAATTTTTCCAAAGTGTATTGAAGTTATTTCTAATTCTTAAGTCAAGTTTTTATTTTCTGCGCTATTTTTCTTATTTTAATCATATCTAATTAATATTTAATTATTAATATTTTGTTTATCTATTATATTTTCTAATTCTAACTGAAATATATAAGTGTTTTCAGTTATTTAAGATGTATATGAATATATATAGGAAGTTTAAAAGGTTTGAAAGCAAAGAAACGTAAAACCGTTTTAACGTTTCTTTTTCCGTTTCTTTTCCAATTAATAGATTTAATTTACTTTGACCGTTCCTTTCTTTATTGTAGCTGTGCATTTCTTACCTCATTTTCACGTGAAACCATTCCTCTCCACTTCATTTTTCACGGCTAGAAAGGTTTGGTAATGGCTCCTCTTTTCCTCTTCTTTTTGCTCTTCTTTTTCCATTGTTTTCTCATGTGTATTGCTTGGCCTCTCCCCCATAGCCATGGCCACCACCTCCTACACCTCTTCCCAACCATCACCACCATCTACCCCATCAGATCTGACCATGGTCGAACTCCTTTTGATGGTCAAACCCCTCAAATTCCAACCTAGATGCCTAGATCCATGCTTATTTGACCTCTACATGCTCATCCACTTCAACCACCACCATAGCCGCCACCACTCCCCAGACCTGACCACAACACACCCCTCCCCACCTCTGTCCAGTCATGACACATCACAGGTCGAGCCCAATCCCCATGGCTGAGCCCTTGTTTTGACCAAAAACCACCTAATTGCCTTCAAAACCACATCACCTCCTCATGTACAAACTCCACCTTGTCTAGCCTTGAACCCGAGCTATGTTAGCCCAAACCTGACCCAAAACTTGACCACATCTGAACCACATCAGATCCCAAAGCCATACCAAACAATAGAGAAGGCAAAGCAAAAGACTGCGTAGTCGTATCTCCTTTTATTTCAATGTTATTGCATTTTAAAGTCGTATTGAATTTTGTTGTTTTGATTGTTTGTTTTGGGTTGTACACAAGAGTTGTAGATTGGATTCATTCTCCACTCATGTCCGTAGTCTTGTCATCGTGCTTGTCGTGCTTTTGGAATCGCACTTGTGTTAGTTGTTTTGGTCTTCAACTTGAAAAAAGTAAGTCTTTCTCACTCTGACATTTATACTTATGAAAAGTGAATTGATGACAAGTATTTAGTAAAATAAAAAATGTTTATGCAAGTTAATGATGATCATATGATATGCTATGCCATGTTATTACCATATTATTACCATGTTAAACTGTTTATTTTCACCTGACATCTGATATATGACTGTATATTACGATATTGACATTGTTTATATTATTTCTGTATATGATCACACTGCAAGTTCCCTGTTAGAATAAAATCATTACGGACTGAAATGATAGGCCTGAATGGTTTTTTTTCTTTTCATTTTGACTTGGGATTGCGGGTTTGAAATGATAGAACCCGGATTTTTTTTTAAACTGCGGATTGAAATGATACATATCCATATCACTTGACCTAGGTTAGAAAACTATATACAGACCCGTGGTTATTCTATAAAGTGTTTTGAATATTTTTAAGTATTTTTAAAATATAAATTTATGAAATTTGATTCAAATGGATTGTGAAATGTTTTAAATAAATAAATTTTGATTTTTCTAGGTGTTAAAAATGTAATTTATGAATGGTTAAAATTTGATTTGTGAAATATGCCCTAAGTTTGGAATGTGGAATTTTGGTTAAAATGATGTTTAAGCTATATAAATAAAATGGACTTTAATTATATTTGGAAATTGGTAAATATGATTTTTGATTTAAATTTTAATTTAGATGATTTATTAAAGTATTATCGAACTTTTCTATGAATTTAAGTGGTTGAATAAATGACTGTTGAAAGGTGAAATTTTAAGATATAACTTGATTGGAAAAGGTGAATTTGGTTTTAATTAAAGGTTTAAGTTAATTAAATAAAAATAGGAAATTTGGTTAAATTTTTGTCAAATGAAAATAAAATATAAGTGTTAAGTTTATTTGTCGAAATGTGAAGAATTGGAAACTTTTACACTTGGATTTATTTGGTAAATTGTTGAAATGGACTTAGTTATATGAAATTTGTTTGCGCAAAAAATGGACAAACACCTCCAATCCGTATGATTTGGTTGATTATATGTTATTTTCAAGGTTATAGGTTACTTATGCAAATATGTAAAAAACAGGGGCTAAACTGTAAAAGACACGCAGATTTATAGTGGTTCGGCCAGAACGTGCCTACGTCCACTTTATATGTTATTCTCTCTTTTCTTTCAGATTACAAGTACAAAGCTTTAAGTACAAGTATAAGAAAGTTGTTTGAAAGTTCCTTCCTTGCTTGAGCTCTCAAACTTGTCTGTCATTGTTGTACCCCTACCCCTCTATTTATAGAGTGAGGCTGGGGGCAGGGGTCTTGGATGTATATAGCTGCGGGTGGGCCTGGGCTAAAGCAATCTGGTCTGGCATATCTGGTTCGGTGAAGCTTGGTTCGGCCGTGGCTTGGTGGAGTTTGATTCGGTGGTGTGTAGAGGGTTGGTTCGGTCTTGGTTTGGTTCGGTAGTTGTGGTGAGGGTTGGTCCGGTGGTAGGTGAAGTAAGTTGGTTCGGTGGCATGTCGTTCGGTGGAGCATGGAAGTGGAGTTTGGTTCGGTAGGTAGGGGAGATGAGCTGGTTCGGCGAGGCTCCATTCGGCATGGAACTTGGACCGGTGATGGAGTGGTCCGGTGATGGGTGGTTCGGTGGTACGAGGAGGATGTGTTGGTTCGGCTGTACGTGGTCCGGTGGGTAATAGAGAGGGCTTGGTTCGGCAGGCATGGCCGAAGTGGTTGGTTCGGTGGTGCGAGGGAATATGGTTGGACCGGTAGTGCTTCCTTTCCTTGATTCGGTAGTGCCTTTCCTTGTTGGTTCGGTGGTGGTGTAAAAGCGCCCAACATTTGCCCCCCAAAGTGGGGCATATGCCAGCATATGTCGCGCTTTGTTTTTTGGTTATCCTCATTCGGTCCCTATTTGCCGAACCAGTTGGTCCGGTACCCTGTGTTTGCCTATAAATAGGGGCGTTAGGCCTTCGTTATTCCTTATCGAACAAAATAGCCGAATCAGTTATTGAACAGCCGAATCAACTATTGTGCCGAGTCCGTCTTAACTACCGGACCAGGTGAGCTCTCTTCTGCCGAATGATTTTAAAGACTTTCAGTACCGGATGAATTTGGAACCTTCAACACCGAATGAACCTTCATCCTTTAACACCGAATGAAACTCGATCTTTCAATACCGAATGGAATTTAAACGTTCAATACCGGATGAAACTTGACCTTTCACTACCGAATGAAACTTGAACTTTCACTATCGAGTGAAACTTGAACTTTCACTACCGAATGAAACTTGAAAACTTTTATTTCTGCGAATGAGTTTTGAATTGTGAGCAAGTCTCCAGGCTGCATGTACCTATGGGTTTACATTTCCATACTCCTTGTTCTAACGATGTGCTTTTGCTTTGGTGTTGCAGATAAATGTCTCAAAGAGTGGAAACCCGATCAGAAAAGAAGAGATTCCAAGACAGAGAGGGGCCTTCTGCCATGCCCCCAGCCCAGTCAGGACCTGAACATCATGGACCTGCCCCGAGATCGTTAGTAGACGGGTATGGTCCCCAGGAGCTTCTGAATTCTCCGCCCGACTGTTTCCCTAGCTCCCTTAAAGAGGAGCAGCTTGACGTTATATCCCGTTCCTTCGGGATAGATAGAGCGCTTATGCGGTTGCCGGGGGACGGAGTGATGCCGTATGACCCCCCCCCCCCCGAAGGCTACTTTGCTTACAGCTGATATCATTGCATGTGTGGTGCTATCCCGCCTCTCAACGCTTGCATAGTTAGCTTTATCACATATCTGAAGGTGGCTCCATTCCAGCTTCAGCCTAACTCCTACGCCATTCTGGTGAGTCTTTTCGTCATCTTTCAGAGGAGATATGGGCGTCCACCTTCCAACCGGGAGATCCGATATCTGTACAACTCGAGAGGCTACAAGAAGGGGTCTCTATATATCAGTTTGGAAGCGGCCGTGCCCTTCAAGCCTGTTCTGGATTTGTACTCGAAGTTTAGTATGTTCAAGAAGGAATGGTTTTTCATTAGGGATGACTCCGTTTCTTTCCGCCTTTTCACTTCCGGCTGTAAGTTGAACTTCATTTATATTTTTATTGTCCCGATCACAATGCTTCTTCTTATATGCTTTTATTTCTTGCTAGCAACAGGTGGCTTTGCAGTTGTGGAGACTGATTCCTTGGCTCGGATGGCTACTGAAATAAAGGCCATTTCGGGAAGGGATGGATCGGCTTCTTTCCTGATCAGGAACGCCACTCTCCTGGAGTATAACTTGATTCTGCCACATCAATCTGTGGTTAAACAGAGAGATACAGCCGAGGAGAGGGCTGCTAAAGCCAAGGATGGGGCTACTGTGAAGAGTAGCAAGAAGAGACCTTTCTCGGTGCCTCCAGCCGTTGGGGGAAAGAAGCTTAAGAAGTCTGATGGACCCTCTCCCAGTATATGTCCAGATATTCCGGAGGAGGAAGGTGGAGAGGAGGAAAGAGACGAAGAGGAGAGCGGAGGAGATGGAGAAGGTGAAGGACAGGGTGGTAGTGGTGTCGGGGCTTTGTCTTCTGAGCAGGCAGGGGAGATCCAGGAGTGGACGGATGATGCCTTCCGCCAGGCTTTTGAAGGGTTGGAGGAAGGATCGGCCTCGGTGAAGAAGGCAAAGGAGGTTGACAAGGCTGGGGCTGGCGCCGATCCATTCCCTAAGAGTTCTTCAGCTGAGGTGGCTCTAGCGATTTAAGGTGAACTCTTGACTTCTGCAGATTCCATTTATGATAGGGACTTAGGAATATTTTATGGTTCGCTTCCGTCCTGGACTGAGATTCAGGACTTATTGCAGTATTCTCCTTCTCCGCAGGGTTTGTATAACAAACGTGCCTTCTCATTCTTTTTAAGTTAACATATTTCTTGAATTATGGACCCTTGTATGTTCGTAACACTTGTTCTTTATTACAGGGGCAGGCGAGGTGGCCAAAACTTTAGACGTTCGACACCGCCTCGAACAATTCAAGTTGATGAGAGCTTCTACTAAGCCGAAGCCGCCAACCGGCCGTTCCGGGGATGTAGTTAGATATCGCTCTCTTCTTGGAGTCATTGAGGAAGGTATCCAGCAAAGGAAGAGGAGGCGATCCTTGTTTGATTCACCACCTGGTCCTCAGCCTTCTACTCAGCCTTCCCGAGATACCGCGGAGGAGACCACGGAGTTTTCCCCCTCTCCGCCTCCTTCCGAGAATCCTACCCTTATCCGCATAAGACGTGCCGACGTGCCTCGCAATCCCTTTTCCGGCCACCCGGATTTGGACCCAAGCTCTCAGGATATATTATTTGATGAGGCCACGGGCGAGCATCTTCTCCCCCGCAATCCCATGGTTCGGATTCTTGATGAGGCTAAGTCCCTAGATTTGGATCTGCTCACTACTCGGATAGCTGCTATGGGGGACGAAGCCAAGGCCAACATTGACCGGGTCACGGAGGAGGTCAAGAAGTTGATGGAGCATCATGCTCGACTGGCTAGGGCTGGGGAGGAAATCGGGAGTGCTAACATCCGGCTGCGGCTTCAGGTTTCTGATCAGGACAATCAGCTTGCCGATCAGGCTATCCAGTTTTCTCAGCACGAGGCAGCCTCCAGGCAGTTGAAGGAGAATCTGGAAAAGGCCAGCAGGGCAGAATTGCGAAAAATGGAGGCTGCTTGCAAGGGGCGGATTGATATGGCCATTGCGACGGTGGATGAGGTTCGGAATGCGGATCTCGAGCGGATTGAAGAGTTGTCTGGGAGGCTTGAAGCTGCAGAACTTGCTCAGGCCAAGATAAAGAAAGAGATGGAGGAAATGAGGAGGTCTCTCCAGGCTGACCGCTTGAGATATCGATCGGAGAGGGATGTTGCCGTCGCTAAGTTGTTGTCCTCCGAGGCCCGGGTGAGGGAGTTTGAGGAGAATGAGGGGATGATGGATGAGATGTTGCAGGATATGTACTTCCGTACCTGGAAGCAGGGTAATCTATCCTGCATGGATGACTATCCCCGGATCATGGCTAGGATATATCTCCGGGCTTTGGAGGAGGCCAAGGCCGATGCGGATAAGAAAGGTGGAGCGGCATTCAGGATGGACGTGGTAACCGCCCAGTTCTCAAAGGAGGAGAAGGTAGCGGTGAAGGAGGGGATGCGGCTGCTTGCTGCGGAGGAAGCCGGTGTGCAGTTGGGGGATGAGGACCAAGAAGCGGGCGTCGGTGAGTCTCTTTTCTCTTTCTCTTTTCTTTTTGGACTTCTGGTCACCATGCTGGGAGCTCCGACCCTACGGCTAAGTAGGCTTGGAGAGTTGGTAGGATGAGGGCGAAGCGTGAACGCAGCTGGTCACCTTTTGATTTCTTTTTATTATTGTTCATGTTAGTCCAAAACATTGATGTAACTATAATAATATTGTTTGTGATGAATGACGTTTTGTAATTTCATAATATAAGCTGATTCCTTTATATTGGAATGTTATTGCTATTTTGCTGTGCTGTGTAAGTGATGTAACTATGCATGTTACTAGTGACTTGACTGTGCCTGATGCCAAGTTTTTTGCTTAAAGCATAATTTTCTCATTTTGCAATGTAAATGTGATGTGTGAATATGAACTGCAGCTATGCATTAATGTATAAAAAGTAGAAGGTACCGCCCTTCATGTTTCGGCTGTGGACGACAACTTCGTGCGTCTTGTAAGATTAAGCACGGAATGATGTTAAGTGCTTCGTCATTCAATTGTAAGTTTCTGTTCCCATTAGTGAGTGTTCCCTATTTCATGTCCTGTACTTTCAAGCACCGTTACGGAGAATAGGAGAAAAGTTTAAATGGAATTGAAATATAGGAAAAGTAAAACTTCCAGTCACGGAAGGCCGTCGATGTGCTTAAGTTCATGGCAAACGGGTTTTGTAGTCACTTTCTCTAGCTGTGGGTCTTGGAGACATTTGTCACCCATCTTACGCCTACCGCGGGGAGTTTTCTTTTTTACCACAGCCGCACTTAAGACACATCGGAGCCGATCGCGCACAGTAACTACCCGGGCCATTATGGCCCGTAATCGCGGGTATTATTCGATTTACTGTGGCCGGCTAGCGTGGGGGCCGATCGTCAACTGTGAACTGCCCCTGGCTGGCCACACCTTATGTTGGGGCTTATGATCGGTTCACAGTCGCCGGCGAGCCGAATCGCTGTAATAAGCTGCCATCGGCTATAGTCGGCCTTTTTTATGATGACTTATACTCGGCTTATTACAGTCAGCTTTAAGGGCCGAGGCAAACAATGAGTTAACTCGCGGTAGAGGGATACCGGAGCAAAGTGTCTCATTGGCGAGGGCATAGGAGCGTAGCGTACTTGTTAGATTTTGTCCAGGTGGAGTTGTGTTGTGAAGCTCTGGATTGAAATGTCATCTGCAAAGGATTTTGTTCAACAGCAAAGGATAAAGCTTAACAAGTAGCCAAGATATAAAGGAATAAGTTAACAAGAGCCAAGTTTTTTAAAGTGGTTCGGCACGAAAAATGCCTACGTCCACTGATTCTCTTTGTTAATTCACTTCATATGGGCAGTACAAGTTAAGAAAAGTATCGACGGAGGTGTCGGATGTTCCATGCCCTCTGGAACACCTCTCCGTCCACTGTTGACAAAATATAAGCTCCGTTGTGGAGATCTTTATGAATTACATATGGTCCGTCCCAGATGGGGTCTAGTGCCCCGGGGCGCGGAAAGACTCTCTTGAGGACAAGATCTCCTTCTTGTAAGCTGCGATGTTTGACTTTGGAGTTTTATAGTGCTGCCACTTTTTGTCTGTGAGCTGCTGCTTTGAGTGCTGCATCATTTCTTCTCTCCTCAATTAGATCCAAAGACATGTGGAGGAGTTCTTCGTTTTCTTCCGGGTTGTAGTGGATCCTATGGTGAGAGGACACTATAGTTTCAACTGGGAGCATAGCCTCCGATCCGTATGCCAAAGAGAAGGGAGTATGCCCTGTTGAAGTTCTATAAGATGTGCGATAGGCCCAAAGTGACGTAGGAAGTTCGTCCACCCAAGCGCCTTTCGACTTTTCAAGTTTCTTCTTGATTAAGGTTTTGAGGATCTTGTTGACAGCTTCTATTTGGCCGTTTGCCTGGGGATAAGCCACAGATGAGAAGCTTTTGTGAATCCCGTGCTCTTGGCACCAGTCGGTGAATTCCTCGCTGTCAAACTGAAGTCCATTGTCTGATACGATTTTGAGTGGTGTTCCGTACCTGCACAGAATATTTTTGATTAAGAAGTTGATAACTTTTGCCGAAGATATTTTATTTAGAGGTTCCGCCTCCACCCATTTGGTGAAGTAGTCGACTACCACTATAGCATATTTGGCTCCGCCTCGGCTCGTTGGCAGTTTGCCGATTAAGTCAATCCCCCATATTGCGAAGGGCCAAGGGCTGGTCATCTGAGTAATTTCATTGGTTGGTAGTCGAGGGATTTTGGCAAATTTCTGACATCTGTCACATTTTTTGACGAAGTCTAAGGCGTCTTTTTTCAAGGTGGGCCAGAAATATCCATATCGGAGTATCTTTTTTGCCAGAGTCTGCCCTACGGTGTGGTCTCCACAACTTCCCTGATGGATGTTGGATAGAATTTCCCTGGCTTCTCTTCCAGCAACGCACCTCAATAAGGGGTTAGAGAAGCCGCGCCGATAGAGGATGCCTTCTTGCATTGTGTAGCGGGAAGCTTTCCTTAGAATTTTCTTAACTTCATTTCGCCCGTCTGGTAGGGTGCCGTTTTGTAAGTATTCTCGGATAGGGGTCATCCATGTTTTTTCTTCGGTTGCAGCTATCAGGTGTACTTGCTCGAAACTCGGGGTTAGCAGCCTTGAGACAGTTATCGCTCCAGAAGCGGTGTGATTTCCCATGCTAGCTTGCTTTGCCAGCTCGTCGGCCTCTCGATTTTCCTCTCGAGGAGTGTATCTGATCAAATAGTGATCCAGTTGGTTAAGTAGCAGCTTGGTCTTCTTTAGGTATGCTGTGAGTCGTTCTCCTCGAGTCTGGAACTCTCCTAGTATTTGATTCACAATAAGTTGAGAATCACTATGGATACATAAAGAACTGACTCCAATTTCCAGTGCAAGTTCTAATCCGGCTATTACTGCTTCATATTCGGCATCATTGTGGTGGCAGCGAATTCCAATCTTAGGGCGTAGCGCAGCTTCTTTCCCCTAGGGGTGATTATCACAACACCTGCCCCCGAGCCTTGTTCGTTTGACGCTCCATCTACGAAGAGGTTCCACTTGATACCTTCTGCTATTTCAGATTGGTCCTTACCTTCGCTAGTAGTGAATTCGGCAATGAAATCAGCTATGGCTTGTCCCTTGATTGCGGTGCGAGGATGGTAAGTGATATCATATTGGCTTAGCTCGATGCACCACTTGAGCAGTCGTCCAGAGGTGTCGGGACGATGGAGCACTTGCCTCAATGGCTGGTCGGTTAGGACTCTGATGGGATGAGATTGGAAATAGTGTCGCAGCTTGCTTGATGTGATTAGCAAACAGTACGCCAGTTTCTCGAGTTTGGGATACCGGGCTTCTGCTCCAGTGAACCTTTTGCTTATGAAGTACACTGGCCGTTGTGTGCGGTTTTCTTCTCTCACCAAAGCGGCGCTTAGGGCATGGGACGACACAACAAGATATAGGTATAGTTCTTCGCCTTCATTCAGAGTCGAGAGTACTGGTGGCCGTTGGAGGTGCTCGATTAGGTTAAGGAAAGCTGCTAAACATTCGTCGGTCCACTTGAATTTTCCTTTGTCTTTCTTCAGGGCTTCGAAGAAAGGAATGCATTTGTCAGTTGCTTTAGAGATGAACCGGCTTAGGGCGGCCACCTTCCCGTTTAGGCTTTGCATTTCTTTCCGAGTGGATGGTATTTTGATATCTTGCAAGGCTCGGACTTGTTCGGCGTTTGCTTCGATCCCTCTGGCATGGACGATGAATCCCAAGAACTTTCCTGATGACACTCCGAAGGAGCACTTTAGAGGGTTCAGCTTCATTCCATATTGGCGAAGTACTTGAAACATCTCGTCCAGGTGGTTTATGTGGTCGTTGGCTTTCCTCGATTTTACCAGCATGTCATCCACATAAACTTCCATAGTTCGTCCTATCAGTTCTGCAAACATCTTGTTGACGAGGCGCTGATAAGTGGCTCCGGCGTTCTTAAGTCCGAACGGCATTACCTTGTAGCAGTACAATCCTCGGTCAGCGATGAAGCTAGTGTGGTCTTGATCGGGGGCGTGCATAGGGATCTGGTTATATCCTGAGTATGCGTCCATAAAGGATAAGAGTTCGTGTCCGGCAGTGCTATCCACGAGTTGGTCGATTCGGGGGAGTGCGAAGCAGTCTTTCGGGCAAGCGTCATTTAAGTTGGAGAAATCGATGCATGTTCGCCACTTCCCATTAGCTTTCTTTACCAGTACCCGGGTTGGCAATCCATTCCGGGTAGATGGTTTCACGTATGAAGTCATTGGCAAGTAAGTTCTTTACTTCTTCCTCGAGGGCTGCTGATCGTTCTGCCCCCATACTTCTCTTCTTTTGCTTTACCGGTACCTTGGTAGGATCGATGTTTAGTACGTGGCATGCTATGTCCGGGGAGATTCCGGTCATATCAGCGTGCGTCCATGCAAATACATCCATGTTGTGGCGAAGAAAATCATGAGTTGATTCTTTAATTCTCTTTTTAGCTGAGATCCGACTCTCAGCAGTTTACTTGGGTCGTGTTTGTCTACAGATACGAATTCCATAGCCTCTGCAGGCTCGGCGGTGGCCTCCTCCTCTCCGTCCCTGGGATCTAGTTCGTTGAAGGGATCACTTGTATATCGAAGAGGAGGGGCTTTCTTTAGTTGCTATGCTTCCAAGCTTTTCATGCAGAGAGTAGTCTCTGCATTCTTCCCTTTATCCTTCTTGCGGTTATTGCGAAGTTCGGTTACATAGCAGTCCCGAGCGGCGTCTTGATCTCCTTCTACTTCTCCCACTCCATTATCCGTTGGGAACTTCATCTTCAGGCACCATAGGGCAAGGACAATTTGGAAGTCGGACAAGGCTGGTCTTCCTAAAAAGGCATTGTAGGCCGAGTGGTTGTCTATTAGCACGAATGTTTGTTTCCGAACGGCGGAGCGGGGATGACTTCCCAATTCAACAAAGAGATCCAATTGTCCGAGGGGCATCTTTGCTTCTCCAGTGAAACCGTGTAGTGGTTTGTTACAGGGGGATACATCCTTCATTGACAGCTTCATTTTGTCGAAAGCATGCTTGAATAGGATATTTACTGAACTTCCAGTGTCTATTAAGATTCGGAAAACTTTGCCTGGACCGAACCAGGCAGAGATGACCATAGGATCCATATGAGGGTATTGCCTTCCTTCTAGGTCGCGCCCGCTGAATGTGATATCATTACTTTCCTTCCGCTTAGGGTGGCGTTCTTCCATAACAGAATTGACGCAGTCTCCCTCGCTTCTGAGTGAGTTTCCATATCTTTCCATTTCTACCCAGCTCTTGTCAGCGATGTGTGGCCCTCCTGATATTGTATGGACCACTATCTTCTCTTGGCTGGAACCGCTGGTGTTGCGATTTCCTCCGCCTGTCTCTGGGTGGAGCTGCCCTGGGTTTTCCTTGGTAGGAGCTGGGGTCCTGTCCTGTCCCTTCACATAGCGTTCTAATTTCTTTCTCCTGATGGGTTATTCAATTAGGTCTCGGAGATGGCGGCATTCATTGGTATCGTGCCCATGAGACTCGTGGAAACGGCAGAATTTTCCGGACTGGATTGCGCGATCTGACTCTTTCTTATACGGGGGGCGCTTGTATGTGAGTTCGTCCTGGGTGGCCAGGAAGATGTTCTCGACTGTTTCATTCAAGGGAGTGTAAGCGTCAAATCTCGGTCCTGGTCGGTACAAGCGCCTTTCTCCCTTCTTGCCCTCTGCATTGTCTCTGGAGTCGTTTCTCCGAATGTCTTTCGCTGCGGCAGGGGCGTTTCCATGGGCCGTCTTAGCCTGTGGTCCTGTCTGCTTTCATTGGCAGCCTCTTCGAGTCTCATGTACTTCCCAGCTTCATGAAAGAAATCGGGCAAGGTAGCTGGTTTTTCTTTAATTAGTCTTCTAGCAAACTTGGTATCTGGGTGCACACCACTACAGAGGGCCATTAGGGTGAGTTTCTCATCGGCATCTTGGACTGCGGCCGCTGCGGCGTTGAACCGAGTTAGATATTGTTGCAATGTCTCTCCGGATTTCTGTTTGACATTGGATAGAGAATAAGCATCCTTGGGTTGTTCCACATGAATGCGGAACTGGCTAATGAACTTTTCCTTCAACATTTCCCATGAACTGATGGATCCTTGGGGTAGATGGCAGAACCAGGAGGTAGCTAGATCTGCTAAAAATAGTGGAAAGCATTTGCATAATACTCCTTCCGTTGCCCCGCTCATGAGCATATGCTGTGTGTATCTCTGCAAGTGTACAACGGGGTCAGAAGTTCCCTTGTACGGTTCCATCGTCGGCATTTTCCACTCTCGAGGGGTAATGGCGGTTTCGATGTCGGGGGTGAAAGGGCTGGTTACCCTAGCGCCTATCCCTCGCTCCCTTTGCTTCCGTCGGACGCATTCCCTGAATAATCGTGCCATTCTTTCATCAGAATTTGGAGCGGACAGGAATGAGCTTGGTTCTTCCCTGCGGGATCGATCTCGTCCGGATGACCTGTAGGGATGGTATAGCCTATCACTTCTGACATTATACGGTGGCTGTCTTTGGCTATTCGGATGCATGCTAGGACCAGCTACAGTTGCCCCCTGCCTTGATCTTCCCCTGCGGGGTTCTGTTTCGAGCATTTCCATGGTGTCAACTTCGGGCTGGGTTCTAGCTCGGCTCCGTTCAGCGGGGTTTCTATGATTAGGCGGCATGACTGGCTCAGCTACATCCGACCTTCGCCTGGTGCCTCCCCCATTAGGTTCGGTTCCAAGTGCTTCCTCGAGTCGGAGTTCGGGCTGAGTCCGGGCGCGGCCCCTATCATTGTTGTTCCTGTTGATAGCTTCTTCGAAGAGGGAAGACCTTTGCTGTCTATGAGATCCTCCAGATTGAGACTCACCCCATGATTCGGTGTTGCGGTTGGATTCTTCGGCATCCCTCAAGCGTGACATGAGTTGGTTCACCAAAGCTTCTTGTTGGGATGCGAAGCGGTTAGTTACTTCAGTCACAACTCTGTCTAGATCTGCCCTAGTGATTGCTGCCGGTTGTTCCGCGGCAGGGGCTGTTGGATTTGCCTGATCTGCTGTCGTAGTGGGATGGTTCTCTTGATCTGGATCCACTGGATCTGGAGCGCTGCTGGTTGCAACGTTCTTTCCCTTATTGGTGTCTTTTCTCGGCTTGGAAGTCATGTTTCCTAGGCAATGAAGGGTGCTATTGGGAAAGAAGGTTGAATGAGGGAAGCTGAAGCTTCGAGTTCCAAATTCTCAGTGAAAGCACCAAAAATGTTTGCGCAAAAAATGGACAAACACCTCCAATCCGTATGATTTGGTTGATTATATGTTATTTTCAAGGTTATAGGTTACTTATGCAAATATGTAAAAAACAGGGGCTAAACTGTAAAAGACACGCAGATTTATAGTGGTTCGGCCAGAACGTGCCTACGTCCAATTTATATATTATTCTCTCTTTTCTTTCAGATTACAAGTACAAAGCTTTAAGTACAAGTATAAGAAAGTTGTTTGAAAGTTCCTTCCTTGCTTGAGCTCTCCAACTTGTCTGCCATTGTTGTACCCCTGCCCCTCTATTTATAGAGTGAGGCTGGGGGCAGGGGTCTTGGATGTATATAGCTTCTAGTGGGCCTGGGCTGAAGCAATCTGGTCTGGCATATCTGGTTCGGCGAAGCTTGGTTCGGCCGTGGCTTGGTGGAGTTTGATTCGGTGGTGTGTAGAGGGTTGGTTCGGTCTTGGTTTGGTTCGGTAGTTGTGGTGAGGGTTGGTCCGGTGGTAGGTGAAGTAAGTTGGTTCGGTGGCATGTCGTTCGGTGGAGCATGGAAGTGGAGTTTGGTTCAGCAGGTAGGGGAGACGAGCTGGTTCGGCGAGGCTCCATTCGGCATGGAACTTGGACCGGTGATGGAGTGGTCCGGTGATGGGTGGTTCGGTGGTACGAGGAGGATGTGTTGGTTCGGCTGTACGTGGTCCGGTGGGTGATAGAGAGGGCTTGGTTCGGCAGGCATGGCCGAAGTGGTTGGTTCGGTGGTGCGAGGGAATATGGTTGGACCGGTAGTGCTTCCTTTCCTTGATTCGGTAGTGCCTTTCCTTGTTGGTTCGGTGGTGGTGTAAAAGTGCCCAACAAAATTTATTGTATAAAAAATAATATGTCAAATGATATGTTAATGAACATTTAAATGTTAAAAATGAATTTTCTAAAATGTTTATTTGTTTTGAATTAAAGTTATTTAATTACTGGAAATACAACAAAACCTAAAATTTACTCTTAATGGCATTCAGAAATGCTATGGTTTCTGAATTGAACTAAAACTGTGAAAAATGAGCTATTACAGCAGGTCTGAAATGCTGTAGTTGCTATAGTTGAACTTATAGGCTAATATTGAACTCAGGTCTCTTATAGCATTCTCTGGAAATGCCATAGTGGTCTGCAATCTTTGCTGAAATCAAATAAAACCTTTGTTTTGAAATCTGGACTACCGCAGCACTTCTGAAATGCTGTCTTTTCTGTTTTGAACTATAATTCAACTAAAAACTGAGTTTAAACAGCAGTTTTAAATGCTGTCTTTGCTGAATCAAAGTGTTTTCAAGTATAACTTGTAATAGCTTTTTCTATATGCTGTGAAATGCTGAAATTGTAATAATTATGGTTTTTGACTTAGCAAACGAACTCAGAATGGTTTGGAACTTTGAAAATTGAATACTGGACTTGAAAGTATAATAATTACACTTTTAAAATGATTTTAATTGAATTAAATCGTTGAAATATAAATCATTTAAAGAGTGGGTTGAATCAAAATGAATGAATGTTATCTTTGAATTTAAAGGATTTTAAAGATACGATATTTTGATATATTAAATGATTGAAATGTGGTTTCAAAAAGATACGATATTTTTGTATATTAAAATGATTTGAAACGAAGTTTTGAAAGATATGACATTTTGATATTAAAATGTTTTGATAATAAAAATGGTTAGAAATGACTTGATATTTACTTTGATAAATATTTGAATTGAAAGATATGGTATGATGATATATTTGAAATGGTTTGGAAATGATTTAATCTTTATTTTTGATAAAGATTTGGGTTGGAATGATATTTTATTTTGAAGTATAAAATATGTTTTAAAGTTATAACTACGGGTTATAATAACGATTGGTTGTTAAAGAGACCGGGATCGGATATTGTCTTATAGCCGGCAATACCGAAAACCACTTTAACAACTGTGTACGCGGTGGAGATTCCAGAATGAAGTAGGATGGTGCGACGTTCTCGAGGTATATATTACGTGGACCCAACTCCCGTGAGTTGGCATATATGACTAAAATAGGAGCTATACCGAGCTACACAAAGGGTCGCACCCTTTCATCGAGCATGCTCCATCGGAAACTATTCTATTACTGTTGTGATTCGATTCGGTGGCGCCATTTTTATTCGGGGGTATTGTTCGAGGTGGGCGGAAGCTGCTGGCTTGCCGTCACCACCAGTCCGGGAGTGCAAACGGTGTATCCACCCTGGCATTTCCTCGCGTGCCGTGTCATATCCTTATATCGAGCCCACTACGATTTTGGTTTTAAAGATCCGACCACGTTAAGTTTCACCATCCCCTTAACGCTATTTTCTATATGATTATACTTTATTGATTAGACACTACCGTATATAGCGTATATTACTACATAGTAAATAGTTTAACGGATCCTTAGAGGATGGGCGGTCCCAAGCATTCTTTAAGTTACTGATGCATTTTGTTACTGTTCACTTGAGTTGATTTACAGTTTATAAGTATTTATGTCCTGACTCGAGGGTTTTGTGTTTTGCTTTACGCTCGGGTCAGACTGATTGAGTTAGCATTCAAGATTCACCTTCGGCGTTGGAGCTTTCCTTGAAGATCCAGCCATCTATTTTGTTTCAGTATCCAGTGGTTCAGTGATGTATCTGATTTGTACCTGATGTATCCTGTTACTCTTCTGTTGTATCTTATTTAACTCTGATGTATCTCATATTTTATATAGTAGCTTCATGAACTACTATCTCCTCTTTTACTTCCGCTGCATTATCATTACTCTGTGTCTGTGATCTGTGATTTTTATTTACTGTATATTCTGAGATTTGCCAAATTTTTATTTACAACGCGGTATTTTGAGCAATCCAATTCCGGCATGAGTGTCTACCTATACACTTATAATGGATGCGAATGGTTGAAAATACCTGGTTGTTACAGTCGCTATGCTTTGATACCAATTGACAATTGCTGTGCATTGATACCAAATGAAAGTGACTGCTATGGTATAGGATCGAAATGGCCAACAGTTATGAACAATGTAAAAGTAGCGGCAATGCGATATAAACTAAGTTATCTATTGATGGTGAATGAGTATAAAAATAACTAGTGCGGAAAATAATAATAGTAAAAGCAGTAAAGAAAATGATACCAGAGATTTTTATACTGGTTCAAACTTCCGTTCTACGTCCAGTCCCAGACTCTTTCTGGATTTAAACTAACAACCCTCACTTAACCCCGAGGAATAGGTTTACACCGCCTAAGCAACCCAACATGACTTCTACCGCCTAAGCAAACGAATAGGACTTCTACCGCCTAAGCAATCAAACTGGACTTCTTTACAAATAACAAAAGTATCTGATTGTAGTGTGCTCTTTGAATAGCACTAATAAGTCAATTAAGTACAATCTTTCTGCAATCTTCTCCTTTGTGATTTATTGTAATGTGCTTGAGAATTATGGAAGATAAATTGATCAATGATAAGAGAATGTAAGCAATTTGAAAACTAGAGAATAGATAAGAATTCAAGAATATAAAAATAGTTTTCAGTGAATTTTTTGTTGAATATTGTAATCTATTTAAAGAGTTTAAAAGGTTGCAACCATAGATGAAAAACTATATTGAAAAGAACAGGTGCAACCGTTGATTTTGAAAACGTTTCTTTTCGATGAAGAGAAGCATCTATTCATGAAAATAGCAGTTGGAAATATTCTGCCATTTGAATCAAAACAATTCAGACTTCTGAATTAGATTAACACGCAAACAAAAAGCTTTTAGGAAATTTTTGGCCTTATTCAGACGTCTGAATATGTTCATTCAAACGGCTGAATATAGTGAAACAATATTTTAGTTTCAGCATTCAGACATCTGAATGAATGTATTCAGCCGTCTGAATTCAACCTGTAACAAAAGTTACCATAGCTCAAATGGTTAATCCACTTTTCTTCTAAACAAGAGACTCGGGTTCGAGCCCCGCTCCATACAATTCTTGAAAACTTGATTTTTCCATTTAAAATATGAATGTATATGTGTGTATATCATTTGGAGAAGATTTTAATATTTGAAAACTCTAGACACGACACTTTATGACTAATAAAACTTTGTTTGTCACCTTCATCTTGTCTCTATCATGTATATCTCTTCTTGTATCTCCATATACATACTTTCATCCTTTTTTGTATTGTGTATCTTCATATTGAATGTATTTGTTTATCTCTTTTTGATGCTCATGTATCTGCAAGTTAGCGTAGAGATTCTTTGGCATAATCATATAGTTATTGTCATTAAAATCCAATAATTGAGGTTCTAACAGTTTTGAGTTGTTGTACTCTAATAGTGGTATGTATATTAATAATACAGTTCCTGTATAAAATCTGTCATTATATATTATATTTTGATCTATGCGTTTGTGAGATTCTGTGCTGTTATATTTCTTTTCTTTTACCTTTTTCTTCTTTACCCCTAATGAACTGGTATTTCTAACACTCGACTGCTCGACATTTTATACAGTGGACGTATTGACGTTAATTTTCGAGTGTCGAAAATCAACGTTCGTTACAGTTGGTATCAGTGCTGAAGGTTAAGCGAGAACCTTGACTCTAATGGAGATTCCTCATTAGAGATAAGGTCAGTAGTACTTTAGAATGAGTTTGAGTGTATTAATAGATACGAGCATGTAATTGTTAGTGAATGTAAATTATTTTATATTGTGTTGACTTATCGGTTGAGTGTTTATAAATTCTGGTCGGTACAGTCTGGACAACTAAATCGACAGGGATTTCTAAACTCTCAAACTAGGCAAACGGACACGGTTTTGTTTTAAAAAGTGGGTAAATGAAATAATTTTTCCTAAAACCATATTTTGATATAAAAGAAACAATTTTTTGAATTTATTATATATATATATATATTTGGAGTGTTTGGATGATAATATTATAAGCAAATAAGATTATAAAATTTGAAAATGATTTAAATAATCAAATGAAAATTTGTATAAGTATAAATTATACAAATGGATTATAATTAAAATTGAATTTAAACCAGATCAAGAAATTTAAATCCCAGGAAGTTTGAATTTTTTTTCAAAGTGGCGTGGAATATAATAATAAGAGTATTATTTTTGAGAATATTTTTGAAATAAAATCGTTTTAAAATGGATTTTGGAAGAGAAATAGCACCGAACACACATTGGTCGCAGGAAAATAATCCTGGTGATGACTGTGCAGCATCATCAGTATTCATTTTTGAGTTTCTAAGTGACGGATTGCTACCGTAATTGATTTGTGTAGATTTGTTGGGCAAACCAGTTTTGTTTTGGAAATTCCAAAGGGAATTTGTTTTGGATAAAAACCAGATTTGGTTTAAAACGTAAAAAGTGTGATTAGGGGATATTGAGATTTCAAAATGATTTGGAAAAAAATGCTTGGTGCTTGAATTTTGGAATCCTTATTTAAATAATTTAGAGATCATCGGAAAATAAGTTATAAACTTGTAAATTGAAAATGATTCTAAATAAGGAAAGAATGGAAATTAGATTTCGGAATTAAATTTTAACTTGAATAGAGTTAAAATAGATAAAATTTATCTTAAGAAAGGTTAAATGGAATAAATAAATGAAGCGATGGCGATAATAAAAGGAACTAGTGAATTAATTAAAATGGATTGTATAAATTGAATTTAACTTGTGAAAGTTAAATAAATTGAATGGGTAAAAGAAAATTTATAGGGATTTGAATTTAACTCGAGCTAAGTTAAATAAAATTGGAATGGAGAAAAGAATATCAAATAGCTTTTAATATTTAATATGGATTCGAGCTAACAATAGAATTCGACTTAAGAGAAAAACGAATTAAATGTTTATTGTAATGAAGTAAATGGTGGGATTAAATTGAATAGAGCAAAAATGAATTGGTTTGGAGTGAAATTTAATTTAAGTAAGAATAATTCGTATATGGTATTGAAATGTTGGTTAAAAGGAATTGAAATTTAAATAAAAGGGTAAATTGGATTTGAATCACATGGAATTAAATTAAATATGAAAATGTGAATTATTAAGTGACTAAATAACTATAAGTTGTAAAAATTTAAATGGAATAAAATTTAAGGGAAAATTTGGATTGTAAATGGATTGTAAATAGAAATTTTTGAATAGCTTATACAAGTTGAAGTTAATGGAATAAAGGTATATTTATGCTGTAAGGTGATGTATAACCATGTGTAAATAATGAAATGTGAATATACTCGAATATAAGGTTTAGGGGGATGTGAGGAAATAAGTCATGTAACTTATAAAAATTGGAAAGTGGAATAGAAAACCAAAAATGAAAATGGTTTGATATTTTAGTGAAGAAAATAAAATTCAAACCTGGATTATAAAGTAAAATTGAACCCAAGTGGATTAAATAGATGGATTTTTGAAATAAAAATCAGATATTGAAATTGTAAAATGGAAGTGAATTAATTAAATAAATTAATTAGAATGGATTGTGGGCCGAAAACTGAAGTTGAGTATGGAACTTGAGTAATAAATAAAATTTGACTTATATATATATAAGCTGATTAAATTTTTGTTGAATGTGATAAAATGAAAATTGATCGAAATAAATGGCTTGAGTTATAAATAAATTTAATGTGAGTATGAATAAATTGGATATGGCCTGAATATTATTTAAATGAATTCAAAAAGGAATTTGAGTATAAAAAAATAAATTTAAATTATGGATTTGAAATAATTTAAAGTAAATGAATTAACTTAAGTAAATATTTTGAATAAAAGCTTAACATAAATAAATTTGTAAAATAGCCATTACATAAAATAGCATGAAATGTTTCCGAGCTAAATAAAATGGATCTGAAAATAATGAAGGTGGATATGAATGGAATGTAAATAAATTGATTGGGAATAAATTTAAAAGGGAACAGAATTAAATATAAATTGAGTTGGAATCAATTTAAAATAGTTATAAACTACAATGGATATTTTAGTAAGCGAACATCATCGAATTTGCATGGAAAAATTGGTGCTTTGACGTAAATGAAAATAAATTAAATTTTGTGAATGAATGAAAAGTGAATAAAATTGATTTTTAAATCAATTTGAAGTGGATATGAGTCTTTTGGTATAAAAATCAAGTGATGCAATAAATTTGAGTTGTAAATCGTTTAGATTGAATAAAATGTTATATAAATCGATTGAAAATAAATAATCAAATGATGGAAGCCTTGAAATGGTTATAAAAACATGATATAACCGATTTTTTATGAATCTATGTGTTTATCCATTTAAATAAGTGAAATTTTGTTGAATTTGATGTTTTTGGAACTTACGTGTTTAAGTTGAGTAAGTATGGGTACCCGAAGGCCATTTGGTTAGACTTGATCACGCTAATCTCATATAAAATAAGCCGCCTGCTTAAAAATGCTAAAATAAAGTTTGTTTTCGGATTAAATACAGCAACTATGTAAACATTAATATATATTTTTGTTTTTCGACCGTGTGGGTCAATGTATATATATTTATCTCTCTTATCATATTGCAAAAGGTCCTCCGTACAAAGGAGACTCTGCCAAATTTTTTTGGAAATTCAGGGTGTTAGAAAATTTTCGATAATTTTTGGAAATTTTTTGTTAACGGCAATTTGATTTCGAATTGAAATCGAAATGAAAGATTCTGGGATAAAAATTGGAGCTAATGGCTTTGGTTGGAACTAAAATATTTGAAAAGTGAAGTATCGGGTTTTCACTAAGCAGCTTTTAATAATTTAATGGGTTTGGAGCGTTTTTCCTGCCTTTGCAATTTCGAGGACGAAATCTTTTAACGGTTAACGAATGCAACGACCCGAATTTTTCGTTGTTCGGTTTTGAATATTTAAATGGTTTTAAAAATTGAGTTTGAATTATAGATTGATTTTGAATATGAAAATTGGGTTCATTCATAAAATAAATTCAGAATTTAAATATAGCAAGTTACTGGATAATTTAATTATTGAAGCTTATTGGTCAAATTATTGTATCTAGAGTTTTAAGCTTGATAAAAATAATTTAAAGGCTTATAAAATTTATATTAATAATACTAAAGACAATGCAACCTTTTAAAATTGAATTTTAAAGGGGTTTGTTCAGTTAAAAAATATGTCATTTAAATTGACATTTAAAAATAGCTTTCCGAGGCACAGTATCGAAATTTGACGAAACCTGTCCCATTGAATCGGTAATAGTGTATTATTATCGGATTTCAAATTTCGCAACATTTGGAGTTATCGTTTGATAGTACGATATATAAATGCGCTGAAATTTATATAGAAAATTCTACAAAATTGGGTCCAAAAAGCTATCTTCTCCACACGATCGAATTAGGACTTGAAACCTTTTCCATTGCGTTCGGAATATGGGTATAACATTATAAACTCTAGCGGCATGTCTCGATAGGGGTTCAGGATTTTTAAGACAGGCAAACAAGGTATTTTGGTTTATATTATCATATAATAACATAATCAAATTGTAATCAAAGTCTTCTTACCTTCTCAAATATGCCACCATCGCATACAAGGCACCTTTCACGTTTAAATCAAGTCCTTTCCCTTTCTATTCAGTGAATTCGAAATCATCTTTATACGATAAAAAAGTGTGAGGCGCTACGAAATTCAAAATGGCATATCCCCTCGGTTCGAAATCAAATCGAACCATCCCCATTCCCCTCATTCCAAATCGAATTCACTCAATAAAAAATTATCGCGCGTTTGAAATCGCGAGCGTCTAGTAATCATGGAGCTGCGGCACTGCCAATGCGCACGTGCTAGGGGATTGGGACAAAGCAAACGACATGGGGTTTTCTTCGATTGAATGTAGTGATTTTGCGCGAAGGTTGGTGGCCGATTCATCGTGATGTCGCACTCAGGGGCTAGTGGCCGATGCTTAGTCACGTTCGAAAGAAGAAGTCAAGTGGTGACAACTCGGGTTGTGGCTTTTGATGACATTCGTGATGAGGTTTGGGCGTGTGGTTGGCTAGAAGTAAGGGTCGAGACAGTGGAGGCGACGCGGTAGGGAGTAGCATCGTTCGACGACGATGGTGACAGTTGGCGAGGGTATAAATAAAATTTATTTGAATTAAACATTAATTAAGTTATATGATTATTTAATTAAATCATTATCTTATAAAATGTGTAAATCCTTCGTTCGAGGTCCAAAAATCAAGAAACACGTCGACTTTGGATCGGATTGCAAATAAAAAAATCAAAGGTGAGGTTTTCTCACTCGTTTGGATTACCATATTTAAATTTAAATGTTTAAATTTAAATTTGTTGGATGCTTGATTGATTGATAAATTTATAATTATCTGTTGGATGACTATATATAATAGTATATATATTAGTATTGGAGTAATATTCCCACACATTATAGCGGGTGAGACCCTATGTGCCCTATATAATAGCGGATGACTCTGTATACCACGATATCCCCCTCGAAGTGGGATTGGTATTTTTATTGTTGTCTAAAACCTATGGATGTAGGGAAATATGTTAGAGGGATCCAACTGAATTCCTCAAATATATTAGTATTTTTCATATATATAAAATGGTAGATTATTATGTGGTGTAAATTTTAAAATATTATAATGGCATGTAAATTAATTTTGGGTACATCAAAACCATAAATATTATTTCTAATTTTAAAGAATTAGAAAGAGATTTTAATGTAAAAATATGTATATTGGAAATTGAATTATTTAAAAGAGATTGGGTTGAATAAGAAATGATAAATTGTTGATCGTACTAAATAATGCGAAAAATATTTTAAATAGGGAATTTAAAATAAATTATATAAAGAAATTTTCAAAAGATTGGATTTGTAAAATGTCAATTCGAAAAATATAAGAAGAAGTTAAAATCGATATTAAAAATTGACTAGCAAAAATAAATGGAATCTATAAGAAATTAAATTTATAAAATGGAATTTATAAATGAGATTATTTTAGTGAGACTCAAAGGAGTTATAAAAATTTATAAACGAAGTTTATAAATAAAGGAAAATGACATCAGATGATAAATTTGGAATATAAATCTAGGGGAAGAATTTATATCTGAATATGAAATAGAGTGAGAAAAGATAGTGGATACTTTTTTTTGTAGTGAAGATGGTTAAGGAGACCGGAATGAGAGGGGTGTGACGGGATTGAGAGGGGTCATAAATTGAAAATTTGGTTATCCATATTTGAAAATATATTTTATCAATAGGTTAAGTTTTAGTTTTTCAAAGGGAAATTTATTTATTAAACTATGAAATTTAAAATCAGTTTATTTTAATACTTCAGAAGTAAAATTTTCAAATGCTTGATATTTATTTAATAAATCTCATATTTTAAAACCTGTTCTGGAAAGTGATGTATAAAGTGTATTTCAATATTTTAAATAATTATTCCAATATGTCTTAAAAGAGTATTATTATTATTTTCTTTAAGTATTTATTTTTATTCGCACACACATCTATTTTTAATGCATTTAATAAACTTTTCGAAAATCTAGAAATGGGGTTATTCAATATATGGAATTTATAAGGAAATCCTTAAAATAGAATTTGGAAAAAAAGTAAGGGAATTTCCAAAGTAGCTAAGTAAAAGTGAACTTTGAAAAAAATGAGATAGAATTCATTAAGATGTACGAAGGGTAGATTGAAATTATAAGCGAGCATAATTGGCTTTGGAAATATTAAAGGGAATAAATAAAGAAATTCTGGAATTTATATAATTCGTTATAAACTAGTCAAGGAATTTACAAATAAAATTGTAAATGATTTTGAGAATTCAGAAGAAGAAAATAGATGGAATACTTTCGAAGTGTGAATATAAAACGAAATATGGAAATATTCCGTTGAAGATATAAGGATTTGAAAACTATTTTCAAGTGTTGAAGAACTGGAAGTAATATCATATAAAGGTATTTTGAAATAAATTTTGGAAAATTTATAACAAGGCCTGATGATTTCTTTTAGATGTCTATTGATAGTTAAATAACCGACTATCAATTTTTGCCCAATTTCGTTAATCATTTCGAAGAGACCGGGATCAGATTTAATTATCCGAAAACCACTTCGATCCGGTTTGAACGTAATGAATGAATACGATGAAGATGATGAAGACGGTGATTCGGTTTGTTCGGACCCAGGACAACTTGTATGGACGGATGCTATCAGAACATCATCATTGGAGGAAGATGAGCATTGTAAGAAAATTGTACTTGAAAGGTAACGCTTAGCCTCGAACCTCATCAATTGGGAATGACTAAAACAACGGAGATGTAGCAAGGCTAAATGGGTCGCACTCAAGTAGGATATGTTATCACTTTTCTAGATGTCCTCAGAACCTTATTTATCTCAGATATGGGTATATATGAAAGTAAAAGCGCTCGATATAAGGGTAGGAACATCTGAGGTGATAACATATTTGGTCTATCCAGGTTAGGGGTAGGCCGGTCTTGTGTAGCAGGGGATCCTAGCGTGGTCCTCGGTACATTGTTCTAGAGGTGTATTGTGGCAAGCGGTACCCCACTGACCCAGTCATTCGATGGAATCTATTCCCCAATAAGCACCGTACGGTTTTGATTATGCCCAACTATGCTGAAACATGAGATGCAAGCATTTCAGTCATTTTCTATTTACTTTCTATAGACACTATTATAATATCAAACGGAGTTGATGAAAATGTTTTGGTTATCATAAGGTAAAAACTCACCATGTTTAGGTGTTGCATGGTCTTACGAGATACCTTTGATTTTCAAAGGATTTTTAAAAGTTAATAATTCATTTTGAGTGTGTTGTCTCATGCTGGTTTTCTAGACTGACTCAGGTGTTATTTTATTATAATGCTCGGGTCAGACCAAGTATTACAGATTCAGGTTAAAATGCTATGGAACTCAGGAGATGAGCTGGAGGAGTTCACACATATTTTTGTACTTGGTTATATTTCCTCTGTGTGAGGACAAGTTATTATAATTGTCCATTTGATGTATTGAACTGTTGTACTCTGATAGTAGTATGTATATTAACAATATAGTTCTTGTATTTAAAATCTGTTATTATATGTTATATTTTTCTTCCATTGCATTTGTGAGATTATGTGTTGTTCTGTTTCTTTTCTTTTACCCTTTTCTTCTTCACCCCTAATGAACTGGTATTTCCAGCACTCGACTTCTCGTCATTTTATACAGTGAACGTATTGATATCGATTTGTAAGGGTTGAAAATCCCCGTCTGTTAAATCTCACGACTTGAAAATTCTGTGGATCTTCAATATGAAAGCCTCGCTTTGATTAGAGCCAAATCATGGCATGGTGTCCATTGAGTGACTATAGTTAGGTCGAGTGGACATATTGGAAGTGAAGCACTATTCAAGAGAGGATTCGTCTCCTCAGTTATATGCGATTAGTATCACAATCACCTCAAAGTCAAAGTCTTTGGCCAGAGCATTTCGATTAAAATTAATTGTGAGTGTGGATGAGGTTGGAATTTTGACCATTACCAAATTCCGTTAGTCTAAAGTGATATAGTTTTGACGAAGAGAATTGGTGTAAACAAATGTCATAACCGGGTAATGCTTATTAAACTAAAATTGGATTTTACCGAAAAGGAGTAAGCATTAAATTTGGCCATGATGTCACACCACCTGCTAAGTGACGTGTGAACGTTAACATTAGAATAGTTATATGTTAATAGCTGATCAAATTTACACCCAAGAGTTACACAACCGAAATGATGAATTCCCTTAAGACTGAACGGTTTAATTAGTTTATAATTATTATAAATTAATTAAATTGATTAATATTTACGAAATATTAATTATAAAATTTGAATATGATTTGACAAATAAATAATGTTATATATATTTATAATAGTGTTATATATATATATATATATCGATCGCTATACAATATCAACAAGCGATTAAATTAGATTTAATTGCATAGTATTTTGATTTGGGCTTAGATGGGTTTAAGC
This sequence comes from Allium cepa, assembly GCA_030765085.1. Lineage (NCBI taxonomy): Eukaryota > Viridiplantae > Streptophyta > Magnoliopsida > Asparagales > Amaryllidaceae > Allium > Allium cepa. The sequence goes on along the minus strand of CM060944.1, from coordinate 306,316,795 downwards.
CTATCATTGGGGCTGTAAAATTTGGGTTTTGAGGTGGTCTAGCGGTGGCTAAAAAATAGGGAATTGGGTTGGAGATAATGGGTTGGGATAAAGTGAGAATGGGTAAAAAGTTTTCCTCGTTTCTCTCTAATACAACCCTATATATATGTATATACATACATATGTATGTATGTATGTATATATGTATGTATCTTAAAAATAATTACTAATCTTTTTGGCTGCCATTACCTTCTACATTTCTAGTTAAAACATAGCTCTCAATCCACTCCAAAATTCTCAAATATATTTCAAATTAAAATAATACTATTCAATAGTTAGAGATCGGTGATTCCAAACTTGCAATCTGACGAATCAAGAACAGTAAAAGGAAGGAAAGTCATTACTTCAACGTGGATTCAAAGGTATCATTAAATTGGTAATTTTAATTCATATTACAATAATTAAATTATATTCTATGATCCTATAATTAGCAATTTCATAGCTTTTTAAACATAGTGCTATTATATGCTCAGTTAGATGAGATTTTGTAAGTAGATGTGGTTACCACAAATCAGTTTGGTTATGTGCATAATTTTATTATTATACTATTTGATTTATGTATAGACAAATGTTGTTTACTGTACAAAATCAATTTTTGTCATTAATAATTATTTTATATATATTTATTAATAAATTCATATATATATTAATGTATATCTCTCTCATAATAGCATATATAAGATATATTTATATATGATTTAAAAAAGGGATAGTTTGACTCACATCCCTGCTAAGTTTCAAAATAGAAAAAAACATCCTCCCTAAGTTAAATTTATATTTCCAGTCCCTCTTTTCAAATCTGCATGTGCATGAAGACCCAAATACCCTTTACGTTTTTAATATTTCAAACCTGTATAACTTTCTGTAGAAACATCGGATCAACATACCGTTTTCACCAAAAAATCAAAAAAAATTATGTTCTTTAAAATAAGATCCATTGTTGATACCTAAAAACTATATTTGCAGTAAGGCTACAATTATTCTATATATTTGTAGAGAATTCTGCAATTTTTGAACATAATCGATTTTTCTTCAAATGTCTGTAAACTTTTATGCAATTATATGGAATAATTGCAGTCTTTTATGCAATTATTTCATATCAGTGCACATTTTTATGCAATTATTCCAAGTAATCACAGAATTTTCTACAATCATACCGTATAATTGCAGACGTTTCTGCTATTATTGCAGACAATGCTGCAATAATTGCAAACATTTCTGCAATTAGTGCAGAGTTTTCTGCAATTATTGCATATAATTGCTGGATGTCTGCAACTATACCATATAATTGCATACATTTCAGCAATTTTGTGTAAAATTGCAGGCATTTCTACAATTATTGCATATCATTGATGAATATCTGCAACCATACCATATAATTGCAGACTTTTCTGCAATTATTGCGTATAATTGCAGAATTGTTTGCATTTATTGCATATAATTGCAGAATTGTCTGCAGTCATACTATATTTTGTTTTTGCATATGCACAATGCCACCCATTAGAAAGATAATAAAATTTGTGATTATTGGTGAAAACAGTTTGTTAATTCATCATTCTACAAAAAGTTATTGCGTTTTAAAGATTGATAATTAAATGAGGTGCAAAATTTAATTATGCATGTGAAAATAAGATGCACATATGAAGAATGCAATGAAATAAAGCGGTATCTCAGGAAAGAAATTTGGAGTATTCGAAAATAAGGATGTAATTTATATCTTTTTCATAAAGAGTACGTTTTGTGTATTAAGTTTGATTTTAGAGATGTGTCCCTTATTTTCATTTTAAAATTTTTAATACATTTATTTATACATAATATGAATTTACAAATTCGAAAAATTATTATCATACATATATTCATACTTTTTAATTAACATTTACTGAATATTTGATTTGTTTATTATATATAAATTATTATTACATTTAAAATTCAATTTTATATTTTAAAAAAATATTATATTATATCAGAAACATATAGAAAATTTTTATGAATTTTTCAATAAAGTTTCTTATTTTTAACAATTCATATTATTTCGAATTTTTTCACGATTTATTAAAAATAATAATTTAATTGAAAAATTATTCATAAATTTCCATAACTTTTCATTCATGATCCTAGAATTTCTAAAATTTTAAAATTTGAATTTAATGATATATATTAAACAATTACTGTCGAAATTAATGTATACATTTTTAAAAATAATATTTCAACTTTGAAAAATCTGTTGATTTTTCCTAAGCTCTATTTTATCATCCTAGATTTTTGAAAATTTTAAAATTTGAATTTTCATCAATATGTTATTTTATGTTAATTATTTATGGATGAAAACATTATTTTATTCATAATATTTACAAATTAAAATACTAAAGTTATTATGTTTGCAAAACTAAGTTAATTTAGAATTATAAACAACTTTTAATAATTGTTCTCTCTCTTTCTATATATATATATATATTTATCTATATATAAATTTTTATGTTCATATGTTATATATAATATATTTATATATACATATGTGTGTGCTTGAGCGCATATATATATTTTGTAACACACATACATGCACATATTTGGACAACATACATGATATACAAAATGAGCTAATATGTCCGATGTGATGTAAATCCCAACATCTACATATGGGCATATTATACCTTTCACGGATTATTATGTTACATATGCATTCACACATATATGTATATGATACATTTATGTATATACTAAATCAAATAAAATTAATTTCACATCTTAATATACTTGAATTTAAATAAAATAAATGATTTTATTTAAATGAAATTTAGAAATTTTCTAATTCAGTTAGACTTCATAGGCCCAATAAAAGATCTAATAGGGTAAATTTTTTGAAATTCTCCCATAACTTCAGCTGCGGGCTAGTCCTGTTCAAACAGAACCATCAAACGATGGAGTCTTCGAAATTTTGCAAGAATGTGCCTGCTCACGGGCACAGGTTTGGAGATGGGGGCAAAATATTATTCAATTTTTTTGTAAGTAAGAAGATACATTAATCAGGGTATCTCAGCCCGGTCCGGTCCGGTCCAGCCCGACTAGGTCTAAATCAGCTCGCAAGCTAGCCATGGCCGAAAGCAGGTCGACAAGTATTCTCGTGTGTGACGACAGTTCGAATTCAGCCTAGGCCAAAATCGGGTCCACTACTCAATTGCACGTCAAGCCTTCTACTGGCGAAGCCTATCAACACAACAACCTCAGCGACTAGCTCACATGTCAATGCAAGATGCAAGCCCGACTCAACCCATTTTCCATTGGCCGGCCACTCTCTCTCCGTCCCACTCGTAACACGATAACCGGCCAGCCTGCTTGCTCAAACATTTCTCTCTCTCTCTCTCAGCTATCTTCCAGTTAGTATAGTTTGAGAATGTCTCAAGGGTGGTTCATCATCGATCCACTACCTGCACTCCAACCCGTCTCACCCGACTCAGCATTATGCCATTTGCTCTTATCGGTTCCCCATTCTCCTTATGACCTCGACAGACTAGCTCAGGCCGTTCTATCACCTAGACATGCGGGAGCAAAATGGTAAGAGGTACTACCGGATGTACTTATTTCTGACAGGAAGCGTGCCATATTACCTACAAGCGCATTTAATACGAAGCATGGTAGAGCATTCTCCTGGTACGGTCATGTTAGCTTTCATCTCAACCACACATTCCTTTGTTTCTACAGCCGTCTCTCATCAAGTCCATTCAAATAGATCAGTGGTCAGACGCGCTATACACCTATTTTTTGGCACGATTTTAGCCATTCAAGCATCAGTTCAACTATTGTAACAGTTGAAACTGGACCAGGCCGCATGTAACGACCCACTTTTCTGTACAATTTAAACTGACCATAACTGTGAAGCCCCACCTCTATACCCACGCTAGCCAAGGACACTACAGGGTAATGCCGTCAACTATAACGGAGAATAAGGCTGGTTGGGAGCGACCATCTATAGCCTTGCTCTAACTATCTATTGAATACATCGACAATAAACATACCAAGCAGGTCGACATACCCAATGAATACTTAAAACAAAACCATAGGTGGTTGAAGGATCTATCAGAACAGAATATAACAACTCAAATGTAATATACATCACAGAACAATAGATCATTATATACACATATACAGATACATAACAGAGTTTACAAAATAATACATGTCAAGCGGTATAGTAGACCACAATATACAGACGAGTCAAAAGAATACATATATCAGAGTTACAACAAAATAGGACTACACAAAAGCTTTAACAAAAAGGAAAAAGTTGAATAGTCCATGTAACGACCCGTTAAATTTATGATATTTAATAAATTGAATTAATATAATTTCAAATTCGTTGAGGAATAAATGTAGAGATTGGGTATAGTAGTTGAAATTTAGTGTAAAAAATATAAATTTATGACGATAAATGTGGATAATGAAAATTGTCACAATTTGATTTAAAGTTAATTTTAGGAAACAAACAAATGTTGAATCTGTGAATGTAGTACAAATATTAACTTGAATGGTGTTCATTAATACAAAGATGTAATTAGTGTAGATAGTAATAATTTATGCCTGTAGTGAAAAAGAAATCTAATAGAGACATAAACTCTAATTTTATAAAGGAGTATAGATCTGAACAAATTTATGAAGATTGATAAGGACAGTGTTTGTAATCAAGTTTGGTTATTAATATTTGAAAGATAGAGATGTGTAAATACGTTAATGAATTTATAATGAGAAGGAATGGTAGAATGAAATGAATATATATAATAATAAGCAATTGATTCAATTAAGGGAGTTAAATTTTAATAAATGGTCATTTAATAAATTCAACGTTCTGTGAGAAATCATAATAATTGTGTAAAATCAGCACAAGTTGGAAATGCATAAACCTTAATAAACTTTTTAACTTAACAAATTAGTGCAAATGTGGGAACTAGTTATAAGCGTGTAATTATGGGTATGATAACAATTTGTGTAAAATACCTATATACTGGAAACACGTTTGTAAAGGATAATTAATTGAATTTGGTGAATTAGGAATGAATTCAAAGGTTACATTAAATTAAATATGGGTAAAAAGAGGTTAGACTAAGAAAGTGATATTAATTGATTTTTAAGGCTTAATTTATACGTTAATAGACAAGACTCCGCTTTCAAACCTTTATACAAAGCTAAGCGTAAATAGAAGCACCAATGTAAAATAATGTAAATAGATGGGTATCAACATTTATTTATGTGGTTAATGGGATTTAATTACTATAGTATGAAAATCGCAATTTAAGGAAATTGAAATAGTAAATTTGTACGTTAGTTGATTAGCTGGAATGTGAGGATATTTAATGAAACAGTGAAATCAAATGGAAATAAGGTTTCAATCATACATTGGGAGTTATATTCACCATAAAGGGTTAATTGAAAACCAAAGGAGTTAATAAAGGAATCAAGCTTTATTTATTTGGATATAAGACATGGTAATTTGGATCATTGCAATAGATATTAATTTAAGGTTACCTTAAATAAATTAAGGTAATAAATGGAGAATAGTGTAAATATCTTTATAATACGATGGTTTGTGAGTAAAGGGAATGGAAATAAATTGAAATATAGCTAATTTAATTATTTTGGTTGTTAATGGGTATAGTTAAATAAGGAGAAGTTATAGGAAATAAAACGCGCACTAATGAGATGTAATATAATTCCAAAGTTATTTATACCCACAAATAGGTTAATTACTGTATAGAAAGAGTCTAAATCAATAAAGGAATTTATTAAGATTACATTTATAATTTTATAACCTTTATGCTGATTTAAGTTCAATTAATGTATTTGATTAAATAGTGCAGTAGCTAAATTTGTGAAATCTAAATCTATGGAACAAAGGGTGTAAGATCTTTACTGATGGAAATTAACGTTACAGGTAGTGTAAATTCCTATTTTAATAAGACTATGGGTTATAGTAAAGATTTTAAATCAAGATTTAGCTACGTGAATAAAAAGAATGAAGGTAATTGAGTTATTGCAATTAAGAAAATTTAAACGTTTATTAATACGTTAAGTAAAACTTAAGTTGGGATTTAAAATATTTGTGTATATAAATTTCATGCATTTGGCTATAATGGATTTAATAATAAAAATGAAACGGTGAAATCAAATGGATATAAAGATTTCAATTATACCTTGAAATTCATATTCACCATAAAAGGTTAATTGGAACCAAAGTAGTTAATATAGGAATCAAGCCTTATTTATCAATTTGGATTTATTGCAATAGTTAATTCCATAAAATAAAGTTAAAGCTAATTCAAATTTAGTTGGACCATTGTTGATATAACTTTAGAAAGCAAGATTTTATTTATAATTTGAATATTAAATCCAACAAAGGGTATTTACTACAAATAAAATAGAATTAAATGTAAAATATTACGTTATTGAATTTAAAATGGAATTTGTAAACAATTGAGTGAATTTAATAAATTTATCAAACTTATAATGTTGAATTCATTAAGATTGGAATTAATAATAGTTAAGAAAAATGAGGGGATAATAATTTGAAATCATAGCAATAGATATTAATGTAAGGTTACCTTAAATAAGTTAAGGCAAATCAATGGAAGATACCTTTATAATACGATGATTGTGTGTAAAGGAAATGGGAATAAAAGTTTATTAATAATTTGGAATTTAATGTATGGTAAAAAGTTTATTTGCAATAAAATGAGTTGGAATGGAAATCAAATCTATTTATCTAATTGGATTCAAGTTGAGAGTATAAGAGTATAAGACTTAATAATTGAGTTTTGAGAATAAAGATTTTATGTCCAAATAATAAGAAAGTGCAGATATTAACACTGCAAATTGATATATTTATAGATTTTAATTCACATCCAAGCTTGCTAAATCATTTGGAATTGATTGGATTATATAAGTAATGAAATTTGACCAATATTAGGGGTTGATAATAAGGTGTGAATGGAAATTTGATTTGTTATATTAAATGAATGGGATTCAAATTTATTGGAAAAGGTAAATGGATATTTGGTAATAAATATAAACGGACTTCAATAGTGAATTTAGTTAATTTGAATACATAATAAATAATGATTTAATGGAAACATATACTCTGTATATATCTATAAGATTTGAGCGGAAATAATATATACTTACAAATGTGGAATTTAGAGTCTTACAACAATTATTAGGAGTAATATAATTAGTACATTCAATCAATTTGAAAACATTGCAATAGATGTAAATTAAGGGTTGTGTTAAATAAAGTAATAAATGGGAAATAACGTAAATGTCTGCATAGTATGGTGATTTGTAATTATTACGTTAATTTAAATTATCGTTAAGCGCGTTTGTTTATCAGATCCATCTACTCTAATTCTAACCTATCTATATAAACCCAAATATTAAACCCTAGCCTCCATTCTATGCTCATTTGCTGTACGTTCATTTCTTCAATTCTTTCTCTTCCTCAATGGATGCAAATTTCAGATCTAATTTCAAACCAAATCAAAAGCTAAAAATTTAAAGTCTTTGGAAAAATTCACAAAAAAATTATGTGTTATAGATTTCATCGATACGAATCTGCATCTGCTGTTCGCTTTCCAAGATGGTGACCGGATTTACCAGAAATCACGGTCAAACCTTGAATTTCGAAACCCTAAAGGTTGAATTGGGGCCTTTTGATTTCTTCATCTTTTTGCGAAATTGGAACATGGGTTTGGTGAGATTAGTCACTAGGGGTGCACAGGAAACGCTGACATGGCAAGTGGTAATAGGTAGGTTTATTTTGTTTGAATTTAATTTAATTTTGATTTTTCGAATACGTTAATACATTTAACTTCCACATACAAACTCCGTTTCACACGAAATTTCTATTGATCGTAATTAAATTTCAGATCTGTTGGCGCTAGTTTGGACAGATTTGGAGACCGTCGAATTTTGGGTTTAAATCGGATTTAAATTCGATTTAAATTCAAAAGGTGAGTGTTTTAACCCACTCACAATTACTAGAAGCTTTTATGTTTGTTAAATAAATTTTAGAAATGAATAGAAATTTATTTATGAGTATTCGGCATGTTTATTTCATTCATATCTGTTGAATTGCATTTTAATAAATTTAACTGTTAATTTAATTGATTTGTTGCGTATTAATTGACTGTTGGAAATTTTTGTTGCATATGAATTGCTAGTTAACAGTTGTATAAATTATTACTGAATAAACTGTTAGATTAATAGTTGATAAATTTAATTTGAATAAACTGCCAGTTATCACCTGTTATATATGATCATATATATAATTGTTATTGATTGATATTGATCGATGTTGTGATTGGATGATGGATGTGTTGTTGAATGAATGTTTTATTTGGATATCATTAAACTGCAAGTTAGTATGCATTTACATTTCATTCGGGATTGCGGTTTGAAATGATATACAACCGCAGTTTTATTTTTTTAAATTGCGGATTGAAATGATAAATATCTGTATCACTTGACCATAGGATAGAAAACTATATACAGGCACCGCAGTCTATATATAACTATTTTTAATGTGATTTCTATGGTTTGGATGGAATACGCTTTATAAAAATCTTAAATTTTATACTGAATAAATGTTTTCTTCCATATTTATATACATATGAAGTTGAAAAATTTGAAATAAAAAGGTGTATAAATCTCTTTATTAAAATGGAAGAAAATTTAGAAAATGGAGTTTGATAATTTATATCCTATGTTTAAATGTTAAGTTGGAAATTTTAAGATATGATATTTATAATTGGATTTTCCCAAAATAAATTAAAATGAATATTCTAGTATAACTTGAATTGGAAAATATATATAATTTATTACTAGAAATTGAAGTCTTATAAATTATGGATTCTATGTGAATATTCAAGGCTAATTAATAGAACATTTGATTTGAAAGAATAAAATCCAACTTTAGTTGAAATATTTATACTCAAAATGGATATACGTATATATATGAATTTATTGAAATGGTTTTGGAACTTGAAGCGATATTAAATTTTGGTTTTAACTTTAAATAAAGAAATGTATTGTAAAGCCACGAGAAATATTTCTTTTCAAAGTAACATTTAAGTTAAACCACTTATTTTATATACTGTTGAATATCCAAACCATTTAGTTTTGAAAGTAATGGTTTTAAAAACTATGGATTTCGAAGTATTATGTTGAAAGTTAATATTCAAATATTTGGTTACAAGGAATTATAAATTTTAAAAGTGGCATAATTTTTGGAAAAGATTTATATTTGGGAAATGATATCATTGATTTGGGTTTTATAAAATAATATCAAAATGAATCTTTTTGGGTTTTAAAGAAGAAATGATATCGTAATATTATGGTTTTGAAATGGATTATATTCTGGTTTTAAAGTATAAACTATTTTTAAATGACTGCGGTGTTATAATAACGATGGGTTGGCAAAGAGACCGGGATCGGATATGGACATACTCTCTGTCGATACCGAAAACCACTTTGACTAACCGTGTACGCGGTGGAGATTCCAGAATGAAGTAGGTTGGGGCGACGTTTCCTGTAAGGTAAATACGTGGACCCGACTCCCGTGAGTTGGCATAAGGTGGCTAAAACAGGAGCGATTGACGGGTTAATGAGGTCATTCCTCTGATCGGACACTCCTCTTCGATATTATACTTCGACTTTGGATTGATTCAGTGGCCACTTCTATTTTTGATTTTGGGGGAGTTTGTTCGAGGTGGGCGGTAGCTGCGGCTACGCGTTACCATCGACCCGGAAGCGTAATTGGTATATCTACCCTGGCATTGCCTAGTTGTGCCGTGTCACCTACCCTATCGCGCCTTATATGATTTTGGTTTTGTACCATACCTATGGAGTGCCCTCTGACGACGCCCAGTACGGGGGAGATTACGGTACTGTATAGACTATGGGAATATATTCTGTGTTAAGGTGGAAAATGTAAAGCCTTAACGCTATTTAAAAGTAAGTTTATTTTACAATTAGACACTATTATAATAGCGCAATATACTACATAGTAAATAGTTTAACGGATCCTTAGGAGATGTAAATCCCGAGCATCTCTTAAGTTACAGTACTCATATTTATTTCTGTAAAATTTAACTTACATAAGATCTTTTAGTTCTGACTCGAGTGTTTTTGTCTTTTCAAATTCGCTCGGGTCAGTCCGAGCGTTTCAGGATTTGAAGATTTAGCTTTGGAGGACGAAGACGAAGATTTGTATTATTATTATTTATACTAGTGCACTACACCATTTAATTCCGCTGCATTGTTGTATTGGTATGTGTAACTCTGATATTTATTGCACAAGAAAAATAAATTATTTTGTAAAACAGTTTCATGAACTGTATATTTTCTTATTATATTTTATCCTTCCGCTGTGAGATTCTATTTGTTTATTTCTTCTCTGTTTTTTTTCTTATTTACCCCATAACAAATCCGCCCTTCCGTATGGTTTGAATCGGCATGTGTGTCGGTTTAAAGTGTGCGAGAAGGCCGGATGTTACAGTTGGTATCAGAGCTTTGGTTTAACGATAAACCTTGGCTTTGTGGGATTTGACCCTTTGTTAATAGGGTAGAAATATCCTATGGGAGTCGCTGAGTGTATATATATGAGAGAGCGTATTTGTTAGTATTAATAAAAAGATTTTTATATTGTGTTAATCTGTTCCGCTTTGTATTTATAAATTCTGGTTGATGCATGGGACGCTATGTCATCAATAAGGATTTCTAAACACTTAATAGGACAGACCGACATAATATTTGTTTTAATATAGGTGAATGAAAGAATTTTGCCTATTATATTTTCTATATATAAAAATATTTTTATAAAGATATATATATATATATATATATTTGGTTGCTATAGATTGGGTGTTAGGAAATAAAATATTTGTAAGAACTGAAGCTAAGTTGAAATTATGATAAATCAAATTGGAGATTTTAGAACGTAAGTCCAGGATTTTGAAAATCTACTTTCAAAGGATTTATGAAATATAATGATTCGGTTTATAAGTATTTTCTTATATAAATATTTCGTATAAATTGGAAGAATTGTTTTAAAGAAGATTTTGGAAAAGAATTAAATTCTGTACTTTCCTCTCTGTCGCTGGAAAATAAATTCGGTGATGACGGCCGCATCATCGACTTTCATTTTCGAGTTTCGAAGGGGAAAGGTCACTGTAGTAAATTCTACTGCAGATTTATTTTAAAGGTTTCTAAAAATTTTCTTTTATTGTTCTAAATATAATTAGAGATATTGAGTTGTAAGAACTTATTTATCTATTATTTTGAAATAAATTGAGATTTAACCCGGAATTTAATTCTAAAAATCTCCCATTAATAAATTATTAGTGAAATAAAAGATAAGTAATAAATGAATTGAAACCTCTAATTTAATAGGAGAATAATTGCAAAGTTATAAAGAGGAATTTGCATACATATGAGACAAAGAGTAATATGGAAAACATCAAATTTAATTAAAAGAATAGAGATTAAACTTGTATAAGTTCAATTGCAATTTCCTTAACATAAATAACTTACCTAAATATAAAAGTTGAAGTGTTAAATGAGAAACTGGAATTGAATATTTTACAAGTAGGAATTTAGAAAAAATGAAGTATTCAATAAATTACTGTTATAATAAGAATTTAATGGTATAAACTTAGGTTATAATTGAAATTTTACTGAAAAAGGGTTAAGAATTATTAATAGATGATATGAACCTAAGTATATAAAATGAAATTCAAAATAAGAATTGATTGTATGATTATTGACTTAGGTATGTTTTAATCTTCCCTATTCTAATATAATGGAAAGTAGGAAAAAGTAAATGACTGCAATTCATAGTTAATGGATAAATAAAAACTTCCACTTATAAGAATGAATGTTAGCAGATTAAGAATTTAAGGGAAATCTTACAAGTGAAGAGTAAGGAAATGAAGATATTCAAAATATTTGTTGTTATTAATGAGAATTTATTTTATAAACTTAGGTAATAAAAGAAAACTTAAGTAATAAAAGGAAATACAAATATAATGAATTTTGGGATAATTGGAAAATAAAACTTGTAAGAAACAAAGAAATTCCTCCATAAAGGAAGGGAAGAAAATCAAACCACTGAATTATGAAATAAATGTATAATAAGCTATTTTGGAGTTGATTTGAATTTTTTGGTTGATGTATGTTTGTTGGGTAGGGAATTGTGGAGTTGTTGGATGAACAAATAATCTATCTTTGTTCCATCTAAGACTATTGAGTAACGGATGCACTTGATAGTTATTCTTCATTCCGTACAATTTCAGAATTTGAACCCGAACAACAAATTGATTGTTTGATTGAATGATTGTCTGTTGGTGGCATGTGCTGGTTGGTAAAATTTATGGTTGTTGCATTTGATTGGATATGATTGATTATAAAACAAGTATATTTCATTAAAGGAAATTAATCCAGTAAAATATAAGTTAATATTTGAAATAAGATGTACTGTTTATTCTTCCTTCTCCATTCTTTTTCCTTTTCGGGGACGAAAAGTTTTGAGTGGGGGAGATTGTAACGACCCGTTAAATTTATGATATTTAATAAATTGAATTAATATAATTTCAAATTCGTTGAGGAATAAATGTAGAGATTGGGTATAGTAGTTGAAATTTAGTGTAAAAAATATAAATTTATGACGATAAATGTGGATAATGCAAATTGTCACAATTTGATTTAAAGTTAATTTTAGGAAACAAACAAATGTTGAATCTGTGAATGTAGTACAAATATTAACTTGAATGGTGTTCATTAATACAAAGATGTAATTAGTGTAGATAGTAATAATTTATGCCTGTAGTGAAAAAGAAATCTAATAGAGACATAAACTCTAATTTTATAAAGGAGTATAGATCTAAACAAATTTATGAAGATTGATAAGGACAGTGTTTGTAATCAAGTTTGGTTATTAATATTTGAAAGATAGAGATGTGTAAATACGTTAATGAATTTATAATGGGAAGGAATGGTAGAATGAAATGAATATATATAATAATAAGCAATTGATTCAATTAAGGGAGTTAAATTTTAATAAATGGTCATTTAATAAATTCAACGTTCTGTGAGAAATCATAATAATTGTGTAAAATCAGCACAAGTTGGAAATGCATAAACCTTAATAAACTTTCTAACTTAACAAATTAGTGCAAATGTGGGAACTAGTTATAAGCGTGTAATTATGGGTATGATAACAATTTGTGTAAAATACCTATATACTGGAAACACGTTTGTAAAGGATAATTAATTGAATTTGGTGAATTAGGAATGAATTCAAAGGTTACATTAAATTAAATATGGGTAAAAAGAGGTTAGACTAAGAAAGTGATATTAATTGATTTTTAAGGCTTAATTTATACGTTAATAGACAAGACTCCGCATTCAAACCTTTATACAAAGCTAAGCGTAAATAGAAGCACCAATGTAAAATAATGTAAATAGATGGGTATCAACATTTATTTATGTGGTTAATGGGATTTAATTACTATAGTATGAAAATCGCAATTTAAGGAAATTGAAATAGTAAATTTGTACGTTAGTTGATTAGCTGGAATGTGAGGATATTTAATGAAACAGTGAAATCAAATGGAAATAAGGTTTCAATCATACATTGGGAGTTATATTCACCATAAAGGGTTAATTGAAAACCAAAGGAGTTAATAAAGGAATCAAGCTTTATTTATTTGGATATAAGACATGGTAATTTGGATCATTGCAATAGATATTAATTTAAGGTTACCTTAAATAAATTAAGGTAATAAATGGAGAATAGTGTAAATATCTTTATAATACGATGGTTTGTGAGTAAAGGGAATGGAAATAAATTGAAATATAGCTAATTTAATTATTTTGGTTGTTAATGCGTATAGTTAAATAAGGAGAAGTTATAGGAAATAAAACGCGCACTAATGAGATGTAATATAATTCCAAAGTTATTTATACCCACAAATAGGTTAATTACTGTATAGAAAGAGTCTAAATCAATAAAGGAATTTATTAAGATTACATTTATAATTTTATAACCTTTATGCTGATTTAAGTTCAATTAATGTATTTGATTAAATAGTGCAGTAGCTAAATTTGTGAAATCTAAATCTATGGAACAAAGGGTGTAAGATCTTTACTGATGGAAATTAACGTTACAGGTAGTGTAAATTCCTATTTTAATAAGACTATGGGTTATAGTAAAGATTTTAAATCAAGATTTAGCTACGTGAATAAAAAGAATGAAGGTAATTGAGTTATTGCAATTAAGAAAATTTAAACGTTTATTAATACGTTAAGTAAAACTTAAGTTGGGATTTAAAATATTTGTGTATATAAATTTCATGCATTTGGCTATAATGGATTTAATAATAAAAATGAAACGGTGAAATCAAATGGATATAAAGATTTCAATTATACCTTGAAATTCATATTCACCATAAAACGTTAATTGGAACCAAAGTAGTTAATATAGGAATCAAGCCTCATTTATCAATTTGGATTTATTGCAATAGTTAATTCCATAAAATAAAGTTAAAGCTAATTCAAATTTAGTTGGACCATTGTTGATATAACTTTAGAAAGCAAGATTTTATTTATAATTTGAATATTAAATCCAACAAAGGATATTTACTACAAATAAAATAGAATTAAATGTAAAATATTACGTTATTGAATTTAAAATGGAATTTGTAAACAATTGAGTGAATTTAATAAATTTATCAAACTTATAATGTTGAATTCATTAAGATTGGAATTAATAATAGTTAAGAAAAATGAGGGGATAATAATTTGAAATCATAGCAATAGATATTAATGTAAGGTTACCTTAAATAAGTTAAGGCAAATCAATGGAAGATACCTTTATAATACGATGATTGTGTGTAAAGGAAATGGGAATAAAAGTTTATTAATAATTTGGAATTTAATGTATGGTAAAAAGTTTATTTGCAATAAAATGAGTTGGAATGGAAATCAAATCTATTTATCTAATTGGATTCAAGTTGAGAGTATAAGAGTATAAGACTTAATAATTGAGTTTTGAGAATAAAGATTTTATGTCCAAATAATAAGAAAGTGCAGATATTAACACTGCAAATTGATATATTTATAGATTTTAATTCACATCCAAGCTTGCTAAATCATTTGGAATTGATTGGATTATATAAGTAATGAAATTTGACCAATATTAGGGGTTGATAATAAGGTGTGAATGGAAATTTGATTTGTTATATTAAATGAATGGGATTCAAATTTATTGGAAAAGGTAAATGGATATTTGGTAATAAATATAAACGGACTTCAATAGTGAATTTAGTTAATTTGAATACATAATAAATAATGATTTAATGGAAACATATACTCTGTATATATCTATAAGATTTGAGCGGAAATAATATATACTTACAAATGTGGAATTTAGAGTCTTACAACAATTATTAGGAGTAATATAATTAGTACATTCAATCAATTTGAAAACATTGCAATAGATGTAAATTAAGGGTTGTGTTAAATAAAGTAATAAATGGGAAATAACGTAAATGTCTGCATAGTATGGTGATTTGTAATTATTACGTTAATTTAAATTATCGTTCAGCGCGTTTGTTTATCAGATCCATCTACTCTAATTCTAACCTATCTATATAAACCCAAATATTAAACCCTAGCCTCCATTCTATGCTCATTTGCTGTACGTTCATTTCTTCAATTCTTTCTCTTCCTCAATGGATGCAAATTTCAGATCTAATTTCAAACCAAATCAAAAGCTAAAAATTTAAAGTCTTCGGAAAAATTCACAAAAAAATTATGTGTTATAGATTTCATCGATACGAATCTGCATCTGCTGTTCGCTTTCCAAGATGGTGACCGGATTTACCAGAAATCACGGTCAAACCTTGAATTTCGAAACCCTAAAGGTTGAATTGGGACTTTTTGATTTCTTCATCTTTTTGCGAAATTGGAACATGGGTTTGGTGAGATTAGTCACTAGGGGTGCACAGGAAACGCTGACATGGCAAGTGGTAATAGGTAGGTTTATTTTGTTTGAATTTAATTTAATTTTGATTTTTCGAATACGTTAATACATTTAACTTCCACATACGAACTCCGTTTCACACGAAATTTCTTTTGATCGTAATTAAATTTCAGATCTGTTGGCGCTAGTTTGGACAGATTTGGAGACCGTCGAATTTTGGGTTTAAATCGGATTTAAATTCGATTTAAATTCAAAAGGTGAGTGTTTTAACCCACTCACAATTACTAGAAGCTTTTATGTTTGTTAAATAAATTTTAGAAATGAATAGAAATTTATTTATGAGTATTTGGCATGTTTATTTCATTCATATCTGTTGAATTGCATTTTATTAAATTTAACTGTTAATTTAATTGATTTATTGCGTATTAATTGACTGTTGGAAATTTTTGTTGCATATGAATTGCTAGTTAACAGTTGTATAAATTATTACTGAATAAACTGTTAGATTAATAGTTGATAAATTTAATTTGAATAAACTGCCAGTTATCACCTGTTATATATGATCATATATATAATTGTTATTGATTGATATTGATCGATGTTGTGATTGGATGATGGATGTGTTGTTGAATGAATGTTTTATTTGGATATCATTAAACTGCAAGTTAGTATGCATTTACATTTCATTCGGGATTGCGGTTTGAAATGATATACAACCGCAGTTTTATTTTTTTAAATTGCGGATTGAAATGATAAATATCTGTATCACTTGACCATAGGATAGAAAACTATATACAGGCACCGCGGTCTATATATAACTATTTTTAATGTGATTTCTATGGTTTGGATGGAATACGGTTTATAAAAATCTTAAATTTTATACTGAATAAATGTTTTCTTCCATATTTATATACATATGAAGTTGAAAAATTTGAAATAAAAAGGTGTATAAATCTCTTTATTAAAATGGAAGAAAATTTAGAAAATGGAGTTTGATAATTTATATCCTATGTTTAAATGTTAAGTTGGAAATTTTAAGATATGATATTTATAATTGGATTTTCCCAAAATAAATTAAAATGAATATTCTAGTATAACTTGAATTGGAAAATATATATAATTTATTACTAGAAATTGAAGTCTTATAAATTATGGATTCTATGTGAATATTCAAGGCTAATTAATAGAACATTTGATTTGAAAGAATAAAATCCAACTTTAGTTGAAATATTTATACTCAAAATGGATATACGTATATATATGAATTTATTGAAATGGTTTTGGAACTTGAAGCGATATTAAATTTTGGTTTTAACTTTAAATAAAGAAATGTATTGTAAAGCCACGAGAAATATTTCTTTTCAAAGTAACATTTAAGCTAAACCACTTATTTTATATACTGTTGAATATCCAAACCATTTAGTTTTGAAAGTAATGGTTTTAAAAACTATGGATTTCGAAGTATTATGTTGAAAGTTAATATTCAAATATTTGGTTACAAGGAATTATAAATTTTAAAAGTGGCATAATTTTTGGAAAAGATTTATATTTGGGAAATGATATCATTGATTTGGGTTTTATAAAATAATATCAAAATGAATCTTTTTGGGTTTTAAAGAAGAAATGATATCGTAATATTATGGTTTTGAAATGGATTATATTCTGGTTTTAAAGTATAAACTATTTTTAAATGACTGCGGTGTTATACTAACGATGGGTTGGCAAAGAGACCGGGATCGGATATGGACATACTCTCTGTCGATACCGAAAACCACTTTGACTAACAGTGTACGCGGTGGAGATTCCAGAATGAAGTAGGTTGGGGCGACGTTTCCTGTAAGGTAAATACGTGGACCCGACTCCCGTGAGTTGGCATAAGGTGGCTAAAACAGGAGCGATTGACGGGTTAATGAGGTCATTCCTCTGATCGGACACTCCTCTTCGATATTATACTTCGACTTTGGATTGATTCAGTGGCCACTTCTATTTTTGATTTTGGGGGAGTTTGTTCGAGGTGGGCGGTAGCTGCGGCTACGCGTTACCATCGACCCGGAAGCGTAATTGGTATATCTACCCTGGCATTGCCTAGTTGTGCCGTGTCACCTAGCCTATCGCGCCTTATACGATTTTGGTTTTGTACCATAACTATGGAGTGCCCTCTGATGACGCCCAGTACGGGGGAGATTACGGTACTGTATAGACTATGGAAATATATTCTGTGTTAAGGTGGAAAATGTAAAGCCTTAACGCTATTTAAAAGTAAGTTTATTTTACAATTAGACACTATTATAATAGCGCAATATACTACATAGTAAATAGTTTAACGGATCCTTAGGAGATGTAAATCCCGAGCATCTCTTAAGTTAAAGTACTCATATTTATTTCTGTAAAATTTAACTTACATAAGATCTTTTAGTTCTGACTCGAGTGTTTTTGTCTTTTCAAATTCGCTCGGGTCAGTCCGAGCGTTTCAGGATTTGAAGATTTAGCTTTGGAGGACGAAGACGAAGATTTGTATTATTATTATTTATACTAGTGCACTACACCATTTAATTCCGCTGCATTGTTGTATTGGTATGTGTAACTCTGATATTTATTACACAAGAAAAATAAATTATTTTGTAAAAAAGTTTCATGAACTGTATATTTTCTTATTATATTTTATCCTTCCGCTGTGAGATTCTATTTGTTTATTTCTTCTCTGTTTTTTTTTCTTATTTACCCCATAACAAATCCGCCCTTCCGTATGGTTCGAATCGGCATGTGTGTCGGTTTAAAGTGTGCGAGAAGGCCGGATGTTACAGTCCATGCGGAAGCAAAATAGGCTAAGTCCAAAAGCACCTAACCTGAAACATCTCGGTCTGACCCGAGTATAAAATACACGGGTCAGTTTAGCTAAACAAATCAGTTAGATAAACTGAACAACTATAAACCTGCAAGGTTACAAGGCATAACAAATATCTCTAAAGGAGATAACACAATCATCTAACAAAAGATGAATCATATGATAACAAGCCTCATATCATCGGCAACATATAGAAACAAAGGATAAGAATATCCCAAAGCAAGCAAAAAGGCAATAACAAATACCAATAAGGTATACAAGTTCCATAAGGTAAACGCTACTCATCATGCGGCTCAAAAAGACCAACACAGAAGGGCGATACCTAGGGAATATACATATGAATGAAACATCAGAAAATTGCTCGAGCTCAGTACTGTACAAACAAGGATCCATGAGCCCGAAGACTCTAAACCCAATATCACCCATGCGGCTCATAACGACCAACATCGGAAGCGATACTAAAGGGCAACCCAATATCACCCATGCGGCTCATAACGACCAACATCGAAACCGATACTAAAGGGCAACAAACCCGAAGGCACAAACCCGAAGGCAACATACCCGAAGGCAACATACCCGAAGGCAACAAACCGTAGTGGTGAAGGTCGGAGACCCAGTACTGGACACAACTAACTGGCGGAATGTGTCATAACTCTCAAAAAGGAATCCGAAAAGTGGTAACGCGAGTCCCATAACCACTCGTTCGCACTAAACGGTTTACTATCCGTTAGTTAATTTCACACTCAAAGCAGTACAAAGTTCACCTCATATCATCGGTAAACCAAACCCGAAGGTTAAAACGATCAATTGAATAGGTCGGGAATTAATCGGAAGGATAAACGCACAGATTCATGGTCCGTGTTTTGCCCAACCATTTAATCACCCTTCCACTTCGCTCGAA
The DNA here is from genome assembly GCA_030765085.1 of Allium cepa. NCBI lineage: Eukaryota > Viridiplantae > Streptophyta > Magnoliopsida > Asparagales > Amaryllidaceae > Allium > Allium cepa. Next base: position 306,296,986 of record CM060944.1, on the reverse strand, counting down.
GTGCGAAATTGTGCGTGTGTTTTAAATAGAATTTGTAAATCGGAAAAAGAAACTTTTAATATGATTTAGAGAGATTATTTATGAAAACCTGTGAATGAAGTCAAAAATAAGTTATCAAAGCCAAAGATGCAATGACAACCACCATAAACCAACTTGAATCGATAAAATTTGGAAAACCAATCAAAATGAGCATAAATAGGAAAAACAGCAAAATAGGAGCAGGTCGGTAGACCGGACTACAGGGCTCGGTCGGCGCTGGCCAGATGCAGAAAATAAAAAAAAGCTCGGAGTAGCAGGTCGGTCGACCGGCTACAGGGCTCGGCCGGCCGAGCTGCAAATTTCTGTAGTTCCTGCTTTTTTTCATCGAAGTGCAAACACTTCCAAAACGCGACCGGTCGAGCAATGGGCCTGAGGAGCCTTAGCCAATAGATACCCCAGCTCCATTAGCTCTCCGATTCGCCACCAAAACATGCTCAAACATCAAAGTTAGGATCTTTAAAGAATTGAACCCAAACACTAAAAATTTGGATATTAACCAATTCAATCCAAACCAAAAGCAAGTGCATAAGAACAGGTGCTAGGAATTCATACCCAACATCAATGAAATCAAGAGAGGTAGAAGATGTGAGATAAAAATCTCACCTTTAACCAAAAACAAAGAAGAAGAAGCTCAATTTGCAAGGAGAAGACCAACAAATCTCCACTTCTACTCAACTAGCTTCAATCTAAGAATAAAATAAGTATTTTCCTAAGTTTAGGTTTAGGAATTTATGAGATTGAAGAGAGAAGGAGATAGAGAAGATGAAGAGGAAGCTTACCAATGTCTTCTCTTTGATATTGGAGAAAGAATCAAGTTTGCAAAGAAGAAACTAGGGCTTGCAATTTCTATTTCCCTTTCTCTTCCACCATTTTCAGTTTTGCATAAGTTAAAGAAATGAAATGAGGGTGAATGGAGAGGAGAGGGCTGAGTTAGGTTAATAAACTAACAAATGGATGAACCCAAAACCCAACTAGAAAAAGAGTCAAAATTCAACTTACTCCAAACATATCAAAGCTTATACTCAAAAAGATCGCAAACGACGTTTTGAACTCAATGGAAGTGGTTTCGAGTTCCAATTCGACCGTTTGTAGAAAGTAACATTTCGGACCAAAAATCCGACTAACGATGCTATATTTAAATAAAATATTTAAATATAAAATCGTTAAATATGCGGGTTGTTACAGATCTCCCCTCCTTGCAAAATTGCGTCCCCGCAATTCCTAGAGACGATATTTGTAACAACTACATACATACAACATTCAAAAGAAAAGGAAATAAGCTTGAGACGAAAAGATAGACTCACCGTTGCCAGGCAAAGATAGAAAACCCAGATAAAATTGCTCGATATACTCTCTGGTTTTCCAAGTACAGTCATTGGGACTAGCGGACCATTGAACTTTAACGAGCGGCACGTCCTTGTTCCGAAGGTGTCGCACCTCCATGTCAAATACGCGAATAGGTTGCTGTACAATAGATAAGTCTGGTGAGACCTCAAGCTCTTGCAAATCAGGAGAAGTTATAACAAAATCCGAATCCCGAAGACACTTCCGAAGTCGAGAGACGTGAAACACGTCATGAATGCCAAATAAATGAGCTGGAAGTGAAACTCTATAAGCCACAGGGCCAATACGTTCAGTAATAGAAAATGGTCCTATAAAGCGAGGAGCCAATTTCCCAGTCATACTGAAACGCATAACCCCTTTCAAAGGAGAAACACGAATAAAAACAAGGTCACCAATCGAGAACTCAAGAGGCTTCCTACGGCTATCCGCGTAGGATTTCTGGCGGCTCTGTGCCTCTTTCATTCTCAATCGAATAAGATCAATCTTCTCGGAAGAATTACGAACAAAATCTGGACCAAGAATAAGCTTCTCCCCAGATTCCAACCAACATGAAGGAGATCGACACGGCCTTCCGTATAAAGCTTCAAAAGGAGCCATACCGATACTAGACTGAAAACTATTATTGTAGGAGAACTCTACAAGAGGTAGGTGATCTTCCCAACTACCACCGAAATCAAAAATACAAATACAGAGAAGATCTTTCAAGATACGATTCACCCGTTCAGTCTGTCCGTCAGACTGCGGATGATAAGCTGTGCTAAAATTAAGCTTTGTTCCCAAAGCTTGCTGAAGACTCTTCCAAAAATGACTCGTGAATAAAGAATCACGATCACTCACAATAGAACTAGGAACACCGTGAAGTCTCACGATTTCCTTGACATATAACTTAGCCAAATGAGAAGCAGTCCTATTAGACTTAATAGGTACAAAATGAGCAGACTTGGTGAGGCGATCAACAATAACCCAAATACTAGAATTGCCCGATCTCGAACGAGGTAGGCCGTTAATGAAATCCATAGAAATCTGATCCCATTTCCACAATGGAATCTCTAGAGGCTGAAGAAGACCCGAAGGACGCTGATGCTCGGCCTTAAAACGCTGACATGTTATGCAATTACTCACATAACTCGCCACATCACGCTTCATGCCTTCCCAATAATAAAGACGATGCATATCCGCATACATCTTACTACTACCAGGATGAATGGTATACTTAGAACGATGACAGTCATCAAGAATGTCATGCCTAAGCGCAAAATCAGAAGGTACAAAAAGACGGTTCTTCTTGCGAAGACACCCATGAGAATCAATGCTGAAATACCGCAACGCCTCATCACAGGATCCAGACTCACAAAGATGAATAAGATGCAACAAATCAGGATCACGCCGTTGAGCATCGACAATACGATCCAATAAAATAGGTCGAGCTCCCAAACTAAATAATAGAATAGGAGAATCAGAAGATGAACCTCGATCACGAATTTCACAAAAAGATAGAGTCCCAAGAATATCCCATTCGGCAAGCATCATAGAAATAACAGTCGAATGTTTGTGACTAATCGCATCAGCAACACGATTACCCTTTCCAGGGTATACTGGATATCAAAGTCATAGGAAGCAAGAAAATTGAGCCAACGCTGTTGTCTCATATTGAGTTCCTTCTGAGTGAACAAATACTTCAAGGATTTATTATCGGTATAGAGAATGAAGCGCTCGCCCAATGAATAGTGTCGCCAAATCTTCAAAGCGAAGACAATGGCGGCTAACTCAAGATCATGAGTGGCATAGCGAACTTCATTCGGACGCAGTTGCCTAGAAGCATAAGCAACTACCCGATCCTTCTGCATAAGAACAACACCGAGACCACTACCACAAGCATCGGTGTAGACAATAAGATCATGATTCCCTTCGGGAACCACAAGAATAGGAGCATTAGTGAGAAGTTCCTTTAAGGTCTGAAAGGAAGCTTCACACTTGTCGGACCAAATAAAACGATTGCCTTTCCGAGTAAGGTAGGTGAGAGGAAGCACCACACGGGAAAAATCCTTAATGAACCGACGGTAATAACCCGCCAATCCAAGGAAACTACAAATCTCATGCACATTCTCAGGCCTCTTCCAATTCTGGATGGCTTCGATCTTTGAGGGATCGACAGAAATGCCATCGGAAGATACACCATGGCCTAAGAACTTAACCTTATTCTCCCAAAAATGGCACTTGGAGAATTTGGCTCTAAGCTGATGATGACAGAGAGTACTCAAGACAATTCTCAAGTGATTAGCATGCTCAGCATCAGACTTAGAATAAACAAGGATATCATCAATGAAAACAAGGGCGAACTTATCGAGATATTCCTGGAATACCCGATTCATGAGATCGACGAAGAAAGCAGGAGCATTCGTCAAACCGAACAGCATAACGAGCCACTCAAAAGAACCATACCGAGTGCGGAAAGCGGTAAGAGGTATGCTATCCTCCGCGACTCGTAACTGATGAAAACCTGTGGCAAGGTCAAGCTGAGAAAAGACCTTAGCACCACTCAATAGATCGAACATATCATCGATCCTAGGCAATGGATACCTATTCCTAATGGTCAACTCGTTAAGCTTGCGATAGTCAATGCAAAGTCGAAGAGTTCCATCAGACTTCTTCACGAAGACGACCGCGGATTCCCACAGAGAAAAACTGGACTGAATCAACTGCGTGGACTCAAGCTCTAAAAGCTGCTTCTTGAGTTCCTCATTTTCCTTTGTAGACATCCTCGTGGGAGGACGACTAACTGGCTGCGCGCCTGGAATGAGATCAATGCGGAACTCAATTGCTTGCTTTGGTGGCAAACCCGAAACAGGCTCAAAAACATCAGAAAAGTCACAAGTAATAGGAATACGAGATATATCATCACCATCTAGCGAATCAAGAGAATATTAATCCATTTCGGAATTATCCACATCTCGAAGAATAAGAGATAGCTGAGTAGGCGAATCCGGATGTCGAAGATACAAAATTCTCTCCGAACAAATAATTCTGGCATCATATCTCACTAGCTAGTCCATACCCAAAATCATATCAAATCCCAGACAAGAAATAACGTGCAGATTCGCACGAAAAGAAAAGCCACATAAAACAATCTCAATATCATCACAAAGCATACTAAGGGTCGCGGATCCCCCAAAAGGATTCGCAATCCTCAAAGAAGTAACCAAACAAGAAACATCCATGGATAAATCATCAACGAGCTTCTTCGATACGAAGGAATGTGAAGCTCCCGTATCAAAAAGAACTCGAATACTATGATCATGAAATAAAATAGACCCTTCCAAAATAGACGGAGATATACCTTTGGGCTGAGAGGGACCTTCAGAAGCCTTGGCAGCATAAAGCTTGCTAGACTTGGCACCAGCCGAAACAGTAGGGCAAGCTGAAACATGATGACCTTCCTTCTTGCAATAGCGACAGAAGAGAGGCATAGGACAAGCTCGAATAATATGGTCAGGAGAACCACAATTGAAACACTTCCGAATGAAAGGTGTTCCAACAGACTGAGGCTGAGAACTAGAACCACCAGTCTTCTTCTTCTTAGAAGGAAAAGACCTGGACTTCTGAAATGGAATCGGCCTCTTGTTGGGGTTCTTGGAAACCTCAACATCAACATCACTATCACACTCCTTCTCGACGGTCTCGAGATGAAGCGCAGAATCAACCAACTCCTCAAAAGAAAGCTTAAGTTGGAGCAACAAAGACTTCTTAAGATATTTCTTAAGACCAGAGACAAACTTCAAATTCTTCTCGTAAGAAGTGCTAATGAATTCAAGACCATACTTAGATAAAGCCTCGAATGATGCAACATACTCAGAAAAAGAAGATTTCCCTTGCTTCAACTCAAGGAAGCGACGGGTCAATAAAACTTTTTCAGATTCAGGAACGAACTTGAATTCAAATCGCTCCCGAAACTGAGTCCAAGAAAGAGTAGACTCATTAATCTCGGCTACAAGAAGATCATACCAATCAAGAGCACGTTCTTGTAACAAGCTAGAAGTTACAAGAACTCTATCATCGTCAGAAAGATCCATACAAGAGAAGATACGCTCGCACGTGCGAAACCAAGCTTGGACTTCAAGAACAGACTCGGAGCCCTTAAACGGCTTTCCTCCAAGATGAGCAAAATCACTGCACTGGCGTGCAAAGGCAGACTTGCAAGGTGGAGAAACTCGAGGAGGAACTGGAGGCTGAGTGCTCCTAAACAATTCCCAAAACTGATCAGCAGACATATAAACGCCATCCGGATGTGAACCACTGGATCGTCCAGCATCCGAACGTCGTCCCCTGCCTCTTCCAGCCATACGCTGAAAGTTAGACAAGAACAAGATTATTCACAAGGTAGATAATTCATTACGGAATACTACGGAATAATATGCATTCCTAGACGTATTCCCCAAATTCTATCTAACCTTTGATGGAAAAAGGGATAGAGAGACATGATGATTCAAAGATTTGTATCACTTGTACACTTTGATGTACCGTAATATGTACATCTATTCTGTGTTTATCATATTTTGTTCTGAACTCAGCTCTGATACCACACTGTGACGCCCCACCTCTATACCCACGCTAGCCAAGGACACTACAGGGTAATGCCGTCAACTAACACGGAGAATAAGGCTGGTTGGGAGCGGCCATCTATAACCTTGCTCTAACTATCTATTGAATACATCGACAATAAACATACCAAGCAGGTCGACATACCCAATGAATACTTAAAACAAAACCATAGGTGGTTGAAGGATCTATCAGAACAGAATATAACAACTCAAATGTAATATACATCACAGAACAGTAGATCATTATATACACATATACAGATACATAACAGAGTTTACAAAATAATACATGTCAAGCGGTATAGCAAACCACAATATATAGACGAGTCAAAAGAATACATATATCAGAGTTACAACAAAATAGGAATACACAAAAGCTTTAACAAAAAGGAAAAAGCTGAATAGTCCATGCGGAAGCAAAATAGGCTAAGTCCAAAAGCACCTAATCTGAAACATCTCGGTCTGACCCGAGTATAAAATACACGGGTCAGTCTAGCTAAATAAATCAGTTAGATAAAATTAACAACAATAAACCTGCAAGGCTACAAGGCATAACAAATATCTCTAAAGGAGATAACACAATCATCAAACAAAAGATAAATCATATGATAACAAGCCTCATATCATCGGCAACATATAGAAACAAAGGATAAGAATATCCCAAAGCAAGCCAAAAGGCAATAACAAATACCAATAAGGTATACAAGTTCCACAAGGTAAACGCTACTCATCATGCGGCTCAAAAAGACCAACACCGAAGGGCGATACCTAGGGAATATACATATGAATGAAACATCAGAAAATTACTTGATCTCAGTACTGTACAAACAAGGATCCATGAGCCCGAAGAGTCCAAACCCAAATCACCCATGCGGCTCATAACGACCAACATCGGAAGCGATACTAAAGCCCAATATCACCCATGCGGCTCATAACGATCAACATCGGAAGCGATACTAAAGGGCAACAAACCTGAAGGCACAAACCCGAAGGCAACATACCCGAAGGCAACATCCCGAAGGCAACAAACCGTAGTGGTGAAGGTCGGAGACCCAGTACTGGACACCACTAACTGGCGGAATGTGTCATAACTCTCAAAAAGGAATCCGAAAAGTGGTAACGCAAGTCCCATAACTACTCGTTCGCACTGAACGGTTTACTATCCGTTAGTTAATTTCACACTCAAAGCAGTACAAATTTCACCTCATATCATCGGTAAACCAAACCCGAAGGTTAAAACGATCAATTGAATAGGTCGGGAATTAATCGGAAGGATAAACGCACAGATTCATGATCCGTGTTTTGCCCAACCATTTAATCACCCTTCCACTTCGCTCGAAGTGTGAAATTGTGCGTGTGTTTTAAATAGAATTTATAAATCGGATAAGGAAACTTTTAATACGATTTAGAGGGATTATTTATGAAAACCTGTGAATGAAGTCAAAAATAAGTTATCAAAGCCAAAGATGCAATGACAACCACCAAAAACCAACTTGAATCGATAAAATTTTGAAAACCAATCAAAATGAGCATAAATAGGCAAAACAGCAAAATAGGAGCAAGTCGGTCGACCGGACTACAGGGCTCGGTCGGCTAGCCAGATGAAGAAAATAAAAAAAAGCTCGAAGTAGTAGGTCGGTCGACCGACTACAGGGCTCGGTCGGCCGACCAGCAAATTTCTGCAGTTCCTGCTTTTTTTCATCGAAGTGCAAACACTTCCAAAACGCGACCGGTCGAGCAATGGGCCTGAGGAGCCTTAGCCAATAGATACCCCAGCTCCATTAGCTCTTCGATTCGCCACCAAAACATGCTCAAACATCAAAGTTAGGATCTTTAAAGAATTGAACCCAAACACTAAAAATTTGGATATTAACCAATTCAATCCAAACCAAAAGCAAGTGCATAAGAACAAGTGCTAGGAATTCATACCCAACATCAATGAAATCAAGAGAAGTAGAAGATGTGAGATAATAATCTCACCTTTAACCATAAACAAAGAAGAAGAAGCTCAATTTGCAAGGAGAAGACCAACAAATCGCCACTTCTGCTCAACTAGCTTCAATCTAAGAATAAAACAAGTATTTTCCTAAGTTTAGGTTTAGGAATTTCGGAGATTGAAGAGAGAAGGAGATAGAGAAGATGAAGAGGAAGCTTACCAATGTCTTCTCTTTGATATTGGAGCAAGAATCAAGTTTGCAAAGAAGAAACTAGGGCTTGCAATTTCTATCTCACTAGCCAGTCCATACCCAAAATCATATCAAATCCCAGACAAGAAATAACGTGTAGATTCGCACGAAAAGAAAAGCCACATAAAACAATCTCAATATCATCACAAAGCATACTAAGGGTCGCAGATCCCCCAACAGGATTCGCAATCCTCAAAGAAGTAACCAAACAAGAAACATCCAAGGATAAATCATCAACGAGCTTCTTCGATACGAAGGAATGTGAAGCTCCCGTATCGAAAAGAACTCGAATACTATGATCATGAAATAAAATAGACCCTTCCAAAATTGATGGAGATATACCTTTGGGCTGAGAGGGACCTTCAAAAGCCTTGGAAGCATAAAGCTTGCTAGACTTGGCACCAGCCGGAACAGTAGGGCAAGCTGAAACATGATGACCTTCCTTCTTGCAATAGCGACAGAAGAGAGGCTTAGGACAAGCTCGAATAATATGGTCAGGAGAACCACAATTGAAACACTTCCGAATGAAAGGTGTTCCAACAGACTGAGGCTGAGAACTAGAACCATCAGTCTTCTTCTTCTTAGAAGGAAAAGACTTGGACTTCTGAAATGGAATCAGCCTCTTGTTGGGGTTCTTGGAAACCTCAACATCAACATCACTATCACACTCCTTCTCGACGGTCTCGTGATGAAACGTAGAATCAACCAACTCCTCAAAAGAAAGCTTAAGCTGGAGCAACAAAGACTTCTTAAGATATTTCTTAAGACCAGAGACAAACTTCAAATTCTTCTTATAAGAAGTGCTAATGAATTCAAGACCATACTTAGATAAAGCCTCGAATGATGCAACATACTCAGAAACAGAAGATTTCCCTTGCTTCAACTCAAGGAAGCGACGGGTCAATAATTTTTTTTTCAGATTCAGGAACGAACTTGAGTTCAAATCGCTCCCAAAACTGAGTCCAAGAAAGAGTAGACTCATCAATCTCGGCTACAAGAAGCTCATACCAATCAAGAGCACGTTCTTGTAATAAGCTAGAAGTTACAAGAACTCTATCATCGTCAGAAAGATCCATACGAGAGAAGATACGCTCGCACGTGCGAAACCAAGCTTGGACTTCAAGAACAGACTCGGAGCCCTTAAACGGCTTTCCTCCAAGATGAGAAAAATCACTGCACTGGCGTGCAAAGGCAGACTTGCGAGGTGAAGAAAGTCGAGGAGGAACTGGAGGCTGAGTGTTCCTAAACAATTCCAAAAACTGATCGGCAGACATATAAACGCCATCCGTATGTGAACCACTGGATCGTCCAGCATCCGAACGTCATCCCCTGCCTCTTCCAGCCATATGCTGAAAGTTAGATAAGAACAAGGTTATTCACATGGTAGATAATTCATTACGGAATACTACGGAATAATATGCATTCCTAGATGTATTCCCCAAATTCTATCTAACCTTTGATGGTAAAAGGGATAGAGAGACACGATGATTCAAAGATTTGTATCACTTGTGTACACTTTGATGTACCGTAATATATGCATCTATTCTGTGTTTATCATATTTTATTCTGATCTCAGCTCTGATACCACGCTGTGACGCCCCACCTCTATACCCACGCTAGCTAAGGACACTACAGGGTAATGCCGTCAACTAACACGGAGAATAAGGCTGGTCGGGAGCGGCCATCTATAGCCTTGCTCTAACTATCTATTGAATACATCGACAATAAACATACCAAGCAGGTCGACATACCCAATGAATACTTAAAACAAAACCATAGGTGGTTGAAGGATCTATCAGAACAGAATATAACAACTCAAATGTAATATACATCACAGAACAGTAGATCATTATATACACATATACAGATACATAACAGAGTTTACAAAATAATATATGTCAAGCGGTATAGCAAACCACAATATACAGACGAGTTAAAAGAATACATATATCAGAGTTACAACAAAATAGGACTACACAAAAGCTCTAACAAAAAGGAACAAGCTGAATAGTCCATGCGGAAGCAAAATAGGCTAAGTCCAAAAGCACCTAACCTGAAACATCTCGGTCTGACCCGAGTATAAAATACACGGGTCAGTTTAGCTAAACAAATCAGTTAGATAAACTGAACAACTATAAACCTGCAAGGTTACAAGGCATAACAAATATCTCTAAAGGAGATAACACAATCATCTAACAAAAGATGAATCATATGATAACAAGCCTCATATCATCGGCAACATATAGAAACAAAGGATAAGAATATCCCAAAGCAAGCAAAAAGGCAATAACAAATACCAATAAGGTATACAAGTTCCATAAGGTAAACGCTACTCATCATGCGGCTCAAAAAGACCAACACAGAAGGGCGATACCTAGGGAATATACATATGAATGAAACATCAGAAAATTGCTCGAGCTCAGTACTGTACAAACAAGGATCCATGAGCCCGAAGACTCTAAACCCAATATCACCCATGCGGCTCATAACGACCAACATCGGAAGCGATACTAAAGGGCAACCCAATATCACCCATGCGGCTCATAACGACCAACATCGGAAACGATACTAAAGGGCAACAAACCCGAAGGCACAAACCCGAAGGCAACATACCCGAAGGCAACATACCCGAAGGCAACATACCCGAATGCAACAAACCGTAGTGGTGAAGGTCGGAGACCTAGTACTGGACACCACTAACTGGCGGAATGTGTCATAACTCTCAAAAAGAAATCCGAAAAGTGGTAACGCGAGTCCCATAACCACTCATTCGCACTAAACGGTTTACTATCCGTTAGTTAATTTCACACTCAAAGCAGTACAAAGTTTACCTCATATCATCGGTAAACCAAACCCGAAGGTTAAAACGATCAATTGAATAGGTCGGGAATTAATCGGAAGGATAAACGCACAGATTCATGGTTCGTGTTTTGCCCAACCATTTAATCGCCCTTCCACTTCGCTCGAAGTGCGAAATTGTGCATGTGTTTTAAATAGAATTTATAAATCGGATAAGGAAACTTTTAATACGATTTAGAGGGATTATTTATGAAAACCCATGAATGAAGTCAAAAATAAGTTATCAAAGCCAAAGATGCAATGACAACCACCAAAAACCAACTTGAATCGATAAAATTTGGAAAAACCAATCAAAATGAGCATAAATAGGCAAAATAGCAAAATAGGAGCAGGTCGGTCGACCGGACTACAGGGCTCGGTCGGCTGGCCAGATGCGGAAAATAAAAAAAGCTCGGAGTAGCAGGTCGGTCGACCGGCTACAGGGCTCGTTCGGCCGAACTGCAAATTTCTGCAGTTCCTGCTTTTTTCATCGAAGTGCAAACACTTCCAAAACGCGACCGGTCGAGCAATGGGCCTAAGGAGCCTTAGCCAATAGATACCCCAGCTCCATTAGCTCTCCAATTCACCACCAAAACATGCTCAAACATCAAAGTTTGGATCTTTAAAGAATTGAACCCAAACACTAAAAATTTGGATATTAACCAATTCAATCCAAACCAAAAGCAAGTGCATAAGAACAAGTGCTAGGAATTCATACCCAACATCAATGAAATCAAGAGAGGTAGATGATGTGAGATAAAAATCTCACCTTTAACCAAAAACAAAGAAGAAGAAGCTCAATTTGCAAGGAGAAGACCAAAAAATCTCCACTTCTACTCAACTAGCTTCAATCTAAGAATAAAACAAGTATTTTCCTAAGTTTAGGTTTAGGAATTTCTGAGATTGAAGAGAGAAGGAGATAGAGAAGATGAAGAGGAAGCTTACCAATGTCTTCTCTTTGATATTGGAGCAAGAATCAAGTTTGGAAAGAAGAAACTAGGGCTTGAAATTTCTATTTCCCTTTCTCTTCCACCATTTTCAGTTTTGCATAAGTTAAAGAAATGAAATGAGGGTGAATGGAGTGGAGAGAGCTGAGTTAGGTTAATAAACTAACAAATGGATGAACCCAAAACCCAACTAGAAAAAGAGTCAAAATTCAACTTACTCTAAACATATCAAAGCTTATACTCAAAAAGATCGCAAACGACGTTTTGAACTCAATGGAAGTGGTTTTGAGTCTCAATTCGACCGTTTACAGAAAGTAACATTTCGGACCAAAAATCCGACTAACGACGCTATATTTAAATAAAATATTTAAATATAAAATCGTTAAATATGCGGGTTGTTACAATAACCACTCATGTCAAGTTCAGATCAAACGGAAAGGCGGATAGTTAGAAAAAAGAAGAAGGTAGAAGACAAGAAAAAACTAAACAACACGGAATCTCACAGCAGAACGAATGATATATAATATATATAAACAATCTGTACAAAACTGTAATTTATATATACAGGCATCAATCAGAGTACACTAATCTATTTTAGCACAGACAGTTATAACAACACCTGTCCTCACAACAGCTGAATAATCACAACAATGTAAGAAAGAGAAATACAATCATCTATATAAATACGTATCTGAACTCCAGCTCCTCTCGCAAAACTCCAAATATCCATCTAAACTTGAAAATATGCCCGGTCTTACTCGAGCATTTAGGAAAAACCATGCCTGGGTTAGTCTGGTAAAACTAGAGTGAGAACTTAAATCACAACCATCTTAATTCGTAAAGTCAACCAAATTTTTTCAAAACAAAGGTATCTCGTAAGACCTTACTGCAAATAAACACGGACGAGTTTTTACCTTACGATAACCAAAAATGTTTTATATAAGAAAATCCAATGATATTATAATAATGTTTAGACGTCAAAGTAAAATATGCAAATAGCTAAAACGCTTTCACTTCACATTTCAACGTAGTTGGTATACAATCAAAATCGTACGGCTCGTACTGGAGAATGGGTTCCAACTAATGACTAGGCACTTGGGTACCACCTATCATAATAAACGTCTAGAAAATATACCGAGATCGAACCTATCGATCCCTGCCAACACAAGACTGGCCTACCCATTACTGGATAGTACCGAATATGTAGTCACCCCGGTTGCTTTCCAACCCTTTCAATCGTGATTTCAAGCACAATCAATCCATAAATATGTAGATGTAACTAAATACTTAACTTGTAAAAAGTTTAATAGCTATGTTCAGTACCATCCATGAATTTAAAATTGCTTAAGAATTACATTCGTTTCTATCAAAGAACAAAACTTTGTTTCATAATAGTTTCCCATGATTGATAATAAACTCATTTACAAAATTCCAAGTTTAAGTTAAGTAAGATTCCTTTTTAGAAGCATTTATATATTTATAAACTTTAATGTCTATCATATTTTAAAATCACTTGCAATTCTTTGTTAAACATTTCTTTATAACCAAACCCATTGATTATCTATCTCAAATGCCTCTCTACTTATTAGACATCACTTCAACAATTTACTTCTTCCATTTTGCCTCTTAAAGATAACTAATAAAATTTAAAAGTAATTAATAACCTTAAAATAAGCTTATTAGAATTTATTCATCAACTGTTAAACAATAATTATTCTTATATAATATTAATTTTTGAACAAATTAGCTTTGAAATAAGAATAATTTAATACTGATTAATTCTTAAACAATAATTAACCTTTGAATCAAATCATTTTAAAATAACTATAATTAATAATTAAATTACACTTCTAAACAATTTAAATAATTAAATAACATTGGAAAACAATAATTAAATACCTTTAAATAACTTTTAAGAAGTATAAATTAATTTGCTCTAAATCATTATTAAATACTCAAAATAAATTATAATCATTCTTAGAACAACTTTGGTTCAAGAATCGATTTCCAAATTTGATAGAGGCTTATCAATTCTGATGATACTTAATCAAGTCACCATCAATTTCATAACAATCCAGAAAATCGGATCCAGGTATTCATTAAATCGATTCATCACATTGCCAACATAATCGACATGCTAATAATTAGGTGTCCATACTAATGTGATAACAGAATATTGTTTATTTCTGCTAATCAATGTTCATGAACATGCTTATTTAGTAATAACGACAGGATGGTGATTTATTCTACCAACAGGAAAACAATTCAAATACAGTTAGTGGAATGATGTTTATTTCCACTATCATATGTCTTATCATCTTGTTTACTTCAATTTAATCCATTAATATTTTTATGTGGCAATTTACGTCGATGAATAGAACATATAAATTCTAAATTACTTAATTTGATTATATCACGTATTTAAAACCTGTCTATTTTAAAATACCATAAATTATCGCTTAATCAATTTTGACAACTAACTTCATGGCATCAATGTACTCAATGATGCGAAACCATCGCAAAAAGAATAGCGATAATCGGGTTTCATATGGACGAGTTGTAGCATTTTAAAATTTTCTAGTTTTATATTTGTATAAATTAAACAAATTTTTTCCTACCTTCTGCTTATGGGCCGAAGCCCAAATCCGCTTACCAAAGGAAAAAAACCTTTCCCCATCTTTTCTTTCCCCCTTCTCCTCTTTCTCTTCCAATTTCCAAACTTCCAGTCGAACCAAGAATAAACCCAAACCACCCAAACTTCGATCGGATTATGCCTTCCCTATCCACAATCGCTTGCGATGTCGAGCCAAAATCCCAAAATCATGGCAATCTGTCTCTACGTTCGATCATCCTTTCCTACCTCTTCCATCCAAATTCAAGACCAGGCAATGTAGACCAAAAACATGCATGCACCAGTGCACACATGCACGTATATGAACTGCCAAGGCCACTATTCCACCCTCCAAACCTACTCGCATGCTCGCCCTCCCACACTCGACCGTCTTCAACCCAAGGTTTTGCCGCCGACCATCTTTGGCCAAGTTCGAACCATTTCCGAGCCCAGTTTTCAAACAACACCCCAAATTTGACCTCATCCCACCTGCTTGTATTTCACCTAACTCAGCCACCTTCGCCATTAGGTAGCTCATCACCTCTAACACCTCCAATAGAAAACCGCAATCCCCTCATCGTCTCCTTTCGCCTCAGTTTAGCCGTGTTCGTCACCCTCTTCCACACTTCCTTAAACACTAAAATCACCTCGCCTCTTCAAACCAAGACTTATTTCGAAAATTCACCATGGTGAAACCCTAGAACATGTCGCCATGCTTCTCCTTGGCCAAACCACACCACCTGTCGTCCACCACGTCGCCTCGATTTAATTTTTAAATAAATTTTGACCATCTCTCAGTTTCTCACGATATAAGCCACTAAAAACTACGATTTCTTCACTACAAATCATATTTTCATATGACAATCATGATCAAATACTTTAACCAATGTTTTAAGGATGTTGAAAATTGACGAGAACTGGGTTGCTTGCTGTGTTTCCACAATTTAACATAATAAAACGAACAAGCTACAAACTATTTTTAGTGTGTTCTATACCTAATAACAAATAATTTATTAATTTACGTCATCTACAAATTCGAATTGGAATGAGAGATAAAACTAAAGCGTATATAGGTTTTAACTCTGTTTAACATGACAGAATACTACTAAAATATTTCCAGGCATTCGAATTAAAGTTCTCACCTTGATCATGCTTTGATTTCTTTAAAGCTTCTAGTTGAATCCAAATTATAACTTGAACTCTTGAAAATTTTGCCTTGCTTTGGGATTTTAGGAGGAATAGAAATGTTTTTTTTATTGTGTTTGACCATGTACTTATTTACAGGGTTTATAAAACCTGAAATTTTCATCCACACACACACGCACATGTAGGTGTGAATGTGATGATGCATATGTACAAATTATGAAGCTCAAAAAAGATTTTTAATCTTTACTGGTATGAAGTTTTTGCTGCTGATTTGATAGACACACACATATATATATCAGCCTACTAATTTTGACTTGCAAGTATGATATCTTTTTTCTTCTTCTTGTATTTTGACTAGTGACCAGGCAAGTATATGTTTTGTAACTTGCAATGCTTTTGACCAGTAAGTTCTTATGTCAACTTACTCCTCATATACTTTATATATATATACATATATATATATATATATATATATATATATATATATATATATATATGTATGTGTGTATATATATATATATAATGAGAGAGAGAGAGACACACACATGCTTCTTTTCACTTAACATTTCCAAATGGACATGCTTTTTATACAAGGCATAACTTCAAGAAATGAAAGTTGCTATCCTATTTTAATTTTATAAAATTAACACTCTTGTTTAAAACATATTTTTTCTAAAAGATTTTCTTTCCAAATGGTTAAATGTTTGTATTTGAAATTTTTCTCATTTCGATCATATATTGTTTTCGTATATTTTTTTTATTTAGTTCACAAATAACATATATTTCTTTTGCACTTACATGTATATAACCAAAATGAATGTTTTTTATGAACAACATAAGTAAAATTCAAGTTTATAATATCAAATTCCCATTTATAACAAAAGCTAGGAATTTGCAGACTCCAGTTTTGATTTGAACAAATTTTTTATTATTAACTTGAATTTAATTCACATATAAATTTGTTGTTGTGAATATATATATATATAAGAAATTCCAATTTAGATCAATTTTCTATTTTATAAATAAAACTTGGAAAAATTCAAAAATCTTCTCTTGATTTAAAACTATTTATTATTACAAATTACCATTTAATAAGAATTTTGTTGATTAAAAGACCATATTACTGAATATTAAAAATAAATATCCATAAATCAAGACGATAAAAATCTCGGGTCATTACATTCCTCCTCCTTAAAAATTTTTGTCCCCGAAATTGTCGTAACCAGTCTAGTAAACATACTAACAGAAGTTTTAGAATTTATTAACGAATTAATAACCAACCATATCACAAAAGTTCAGTCATATATATATATATATATATATATATATATATATATATATATATATATCCAAACTGCCAGTCATACATGAGTATCAGTGAAGATACTACAACAACTATAGTCACAATATACATATACCAATATTAAGAGATATCCATAACTCCTAACCAGTTATACTCACATCAACCACATATATATTCATAAAAAGAATCTACCAAGATACTTCATCAAACTACGATCTAGTCATGCAAACATACATGACGTAGGACTACTAACATGTCAAAATAGGGTGTACATATCTAAGAGAACTACTCAAAAGCCAACTAACTTCTCAAGAATGGGCTCTTCCCATCGGAGTCCGTTATCTCAGGTTTCTTTATTTCCTTAGTCCCAGCATCACTGTTGGAAATCCATATAATTTCTGGGCTTGTTTTCCTAGGTATCAACATCTCTGCACTATGCCATAAGTCATTTCTAAGAAGGATATCCAAATCTATACACAGTTCGATAGCATCATTGTCCTCCGATGCGGGCTCCACTTCTACCTCAATTTCCTCTTCTTCCTCAAATTCCACCTCATTTTCTGCCACTGATTCTTCCTCCTCCTCTGCCTTGAACTCCTCCTCTTCAGCAACCTCAAACCCTGCCTCATATAATGATGGCTGCTCGATAGGCCCAATTATCTCTCTAGCCACGTTTTTGTTGAAATACTACCTAATCCTTATCATCTTCCTCTAACAACAATCTGAGTCCTCTAAAATAAATTAACAAAACTTAATGAGATTCTAAGGTTTACAGGAGTTCATATGTGCTAAATAATATATGTACTTTAAATAAATCCTCTTTTCAATTACTACCATTCTAAATAAATCACTTTAAGTAATACCAAAATCATTTTCCTTGAGAAAAATTTGTTTGAAACAATTTCTCAAAATCACTAGAGTTCTGAATTCTCAAATATATCCCTTTTTCTAAATAAAATTATCATAAAATTAGCTTTATATGTATAAAATCTTCCTAAAATATTTATTTGAAAATATTTCAAAATTTATTTAGTAAACATACTTTACTCAAAAATCAATTTTCCAAAGCTTCTATCTACCAAACTCAGGTTTCTAAAGGAAGATTCAAATCAAATGGACAGGCAATGGAAGATATTCAGAACTAGATGGTTATGACCAATTAAATCCTATATGATAATGATAGAATAATATCACCACTTATCAAACAACACCTCAAATTGCTCTATATTTTGAAAATCATTTCCTTTTATATAAAATACATCCTGGGTAAAATCATTTTATTTACCCATTTAAAATAATATTGTGTCGGTTGGCCTGGTTTAAGTGTTTAGAGATCCCTATCAATCTACTCATATTGACCAAAATCCATATGCCACTCAACCTATCAATTTACACAATATAAAACATTTTACATCACCAACAAGTACGCACTCTCATATATATACACTCAAACTCATTCTACGGTATCGCTTACCCTATCTTTAATGAGTAAGCCCACCAAAGCCTTGGTATTTTCTCAGCCTAAGCTCTGATACCACGATGTAATGGCCCATTATTTCATACAGTTTAAACTGACCATAACCACACATGTCCAGCCCAGATTGAACGGAAAGGCGGATAGTTAGCTAAAAAGGATAGAAGACAAGAAGAAATTAAACAACACAGAATCTCACAAAAGAATGAATAATATATAATATATAAACAATCTTTACACAAAACAAAACTATAATTTTTATATCAAAACATCAATCACAATACACTAATCTTTCTCAGCCCGGACAGTTGTAACAACACCTGTCCTCACAACTGCTGAATAATCCTAGCAATGTAAGCAACAAAAATATAATCATCTACGTGAATACGTATTTGAACTCCAGCTCCTCTCCTGAAACTCCAAATATCCATATAAACCTTAAAATATGCTCGGTCAGACCTGAGCATTTAAGGAAAACCACGCCTGAGTCAGTCTGGTAAAACCAGTGTGAGAACTTAAATCAGAATCAATTGGATTCTTAAAGTTAACCAAATTTTTTCAAAACAAAGGTATCTCGTAGACCTTATCGTGAAATAAACACGGACGTGTTTTTAACTTACGATCACCAAAAACCTTTTATATCAGAAAATCCATTTATATTATAATAATGTCTAGACGTCAAAGTAAAATATGTAAATAGCTGAAATGCTTGCATCTCACATTTCAACATAGTTAGTATACAATCAAACAGTACGACTCGTATTGGAGAATGTATTCCAACTAATGAATAGGCATTGGGATACTACCTATCATAGTACACGTCTAGAAAATGTACCGAGATCGAATCTATCGATCCCTGCCAACACAAGACCGGCCTACCTTAGTGGATAGTACCGAATATGTAATCACCCTGGTTGCTTTGCAACCGTTTCAATCGCAATTTCATGCACAATTAATCCATAAATATGTAATGTATCTAGAAGGGAGATAAAGTACCCTAATGGGAGCGACCCACTTATCCTTTCTGCATCTCCCCTGCCATTCAGTCATTCCTAGTTGATGAGGCTAGAGACTTCGATTTACCTTTCAAGAAAATCGTACTTAGAATGCCCATTGTCCTTCAATGACAATGCGTCGATAGCATTCATCCATACCAGTTGTTCTAGGTCTAAACAAACCGACTTTCCAATTCGATGCGCTTCACAAAATCTTCACTTCGAAACACATTCGTTGGATCGAAGTGGTTTTCGAATAACATATCTGATCCCGGTATCTTCGGAACAAAGTTCGATATTTTCGTTAAACTCAACCTCGGTTCTTTAGGAAATAAACAGACGAAAATAAGATCGGATGTCACCCCCTAACCGTTGGTGTACATATTTCTTTATCATCATCCTAGATGTTTTACAAGTTTATATGTACAGTATAGCACCTTCAACGGTAACCTTACCATATAATTCTCGCATTTCCTTTAGATATTTCTAAAGTTATGTTTTGGTCCAGGTTTGATAATCCGTCATACAAATAAACATACTTCACAACACAATATTTTCCACTGGAAATCACTAAGCCTCAATTATTTAGATTTGAAATCACTTTACAAACTTAATTCATCAAAATGAATAAAATTGCCCAATGTTCTTTTCAAAATACTTAACTTGTAAAACAAGTTTAATAGCTATATCAATACCATCCATGAATTTAAAATTGCTTAAGAATTACATTCGTTTCTATCGAAGAACAACTCTTTGTTTCATAATAACTTCCCATGACTGATCATAAACTCATTTCTAAAAATCCAAGTTTACCTTAAGTAGGATTTCCTTTCAGAAGCATTTATATGATTTATAAACTTCTATTTCTATCGTATTTCAAAGTCACTTGAAGTTCTTTGTTAACCATTTCTTTATAATCAAACCTATTGATTATCTATCTCAAATGCATCTCCACTTATTAGACATCATTTGAACAATTTACTTCTTCTATTTAGCCTCTTAAAGATAATTAATAAAATTTAAAAATAATTAATAACCTTAAAATAAGCTTATTAGAATTTATTCATCAACTGTTCAGTAATTATTCTTAAAAACAATATTAATTTTTGAACAAATTACCTTTGAAATAATAATATTTAATGCTGATTAATTCTTAAATAATAATTAACCTTTAAACCAAATCATTTTAAAATAACTTTAATTAATAATTAAATTATACATTTAAACAATTTAAATAATTAAATAACTTTGGAAAACGATAATTAAATACCGTTAAATAACTTTTAAGAATTATAAAGTCATTAACTTTAAATCATTATTAAGTACTCAAATAAATAATAATCATTCTTATAACAGCTTTGGTTCAAGAATCGATTTCCAAATTTGAAAGAGGCTTATCAATTATAATGGTACTTAATCAAGTCACCATCAATTTCATAACAATTCAGAATAACAGATTTAGACATTCCTAAAATCAATTCATCACATTGCCAATATAATCAATAGGATAATAATTAGGTGTCCATACAAATGTGATAACAGAACAGGGTTTATTTTGCTAATTAATGTCTAAGAACATGCTTATTTAGTAATAGCGGCAGGACAATGATTTATTCTGCCAACAGGGAATCAATTCAAATACAGTTAGCAGAAGGATGTTTATTTCTACTGTTAGATGTCTTATCCTCTTATTTACTCCTATATAATTCATTAATATTTTTTCTGGCAATCTACGCCGATGAATAGAACATATCTAAATGACTTAATTTGATTAAATCACGTACTTAAAACCTATCCATTTTAAAATACCATAAATTATCGCTTAGTCAAATCTGACAACAAACTTCATGGCATCAAAGTGCTCGATGATACTAACCCACTGCAAGAAGAATCACGATAATCGGATTTGGTATAGATGAGTTATAGCATTTCAAAATTTTCTAGTTTTATATTTATATAAATTAAACAATTTTTTTTCCTATCTCCTACTTATGGGTCGAAGCCCAAATCCAATTACCACTTACCAAAGAAAAAACCCGTTTCCCTTTTTTCTTTCCCCCTTCTCTTGCCCTTCCAATTTCCGAACTTCCAGCCGAACCAAGAAAAAACTCAAACCACCCAAACTTTGATCGGCCAATGCGTTCTCTATCCACAATCGCTTGCGACTTCGAGCCAAAACCCCAAAATCATGACAATCTATCTCCAAGTTCGTTCATCCTTTCCCATCTCTTCCATCCAAATTCAAGTCCAGGCAATGGAGACCAAAAACGTGCATGCATCAGTGCACACGTGCACGTATACGAACTGCCAGGGCCACCATTCCACCCACCGAACCCACTCGCATGCTCGCCCTCCCGCACTCGACCGTCTCCGACCTAAGGTTTCGCTGCCGACCATCTCTGGCCAAGTTCTAACTGTTACCAAGCCCAGATTTCAACTAATACCACAAATTTGACCTCGTTCCTCCTCTTCATACTTCACCTAACTCAGCCACCTTCGCCATTAGGTAGCTCAACACCTCCACCACCTCCAATCAAAAATCACAGCCCCCTCATCGTCGCCTTTCACGTAGTTTAGCCACATTCTCACCTTTTTCCACACTTCCGTAAACCCTAAAACCACCTCGCCTCCTCAAACAAAGACTTATTTTGAAAATTCGCCACGGTGAAACCCTAGACCATGTCATCACGCTTCTCCTTCGCCAAACCGCACCACCTATCGTCCACCACGTCGTCAGAATTTAATTTTAAATAATTTTGATCATCTCTCGATTTCTCACGATATAACCAACTTAAAACTACGATTTCTTTGCTAAAAATCATATTTTCATATGACAATCATGATCAAATACATGAATCAATGTTTCAAGGATGTTGAAAATTAACGAAACCTAGGTTGCTTACTGTATTTTCACAATTTCACACAATATATAAAACGAACAAGCTACAAACTATTTTTAATGTGTTCTAAACCAAATAACAAATAATTCATTAGTTTACATCATCTACAAATTTGAATTGGAATGAGAGATATTAATTTTTAGAACTAAAGTGTATATAGGTTTTAACTCTGATTAACATGATAGAGGGCTATTAAATCATTTCCAGGCATTCAAATTTGTAGTTCTCACCTTAATCATGCTTTGATTTCTTCAAAGCTTCTAATTGAATCCAAACTATAACTTGAAATCTGGAAAATCTTGCCTTGCTTTGGGATTTTAGGAGGAACAGAAATGTTTTTTTGTGTCTGACAGTGTTCTTGTTTACAGGGTTTATAAAACCTGAAAGTTTCATCCACACACATATATATAGCTATGAATGTAATGATGCATATGTACAAATTTTGAAACTAGAAATATATTTTTAATATTTACTGATATGAAGTTTTTGCTGCTGAGTTGATATATATCAGCATACTAATTTTTGACCTGCAAGTATGATATCTTTTTTTTTTCTTCTTTCATTTTGACTAGTGACCAGGTAAGCATATGTTTTGTTTTTCTTTTGTAACTTGTAATGCTTTTGACCAGTAAGTTCTAATGTCAACTTACTCCTCATTTATTGTTATATATATATATATACACATATATATATACATATATATATATATATGCTTCTTTTCACTTAACATTTCCAAATGGACATGCATTTTATACAACGCATAGCATTTTATAGGTTTATGCATAACTTCAAAGAAATGAAAGTTGCTATCCTATTTTAATTGTATAAAAATAACACTCATGTTTAAAACATATTTTTTCCAAAGATTTTCTTTCCAAAATGGTTAAATGTTTGTATTTGAAAATTTTATCATTTCAATCATATATAGATTTCATATATATATAATATATATATATAATTATTTTTTATTTAGTTCACAAATAACATGTATTTCTTATGAACTTACATGTATAATAACCGAAATGAATGATTTTTATAAACAACATAAGTAAAATTAAAGTTTATAATATCAAATTCCTATTTATAACAAAAGCTTAGAATTTGTAGACTCCGGGTTTTGATTTAATTAATTTTTTTATTATGAATTTGAATTTAATTCACATATAAATTTGTTGTTGTGAATATATATAAGAAATTCCAATTTAGATCAATTTTCTATTTTATAAATAAAACTTGGAAAAATTCAAAAATCTTATCTTGATTTAAAACTATTTATTACTACAAATTGCTATTTAGTATGAATTTTATTGAATAAAGGACTATATTATTGAATATTAAAAATTAAATATCCATAAATCAAGACGATAAAAATCCTGGGTCGTTACACCGCAGCAGAAGAAATGGACGAATTTAAAAAAATAAATCTTTTGGACCTTTATTGGGCCTACGAAGTCCGATTCATTTAAAAAAATTCTGAATTTCTTTTGAATAAAATTATTATTTTATTTAAATTTATAATATAATTTTATATTATGTAATTAATATTATGTTATATATACACGTGTATCATATACATATACATGTGTATGTGCATATGTAACATAACAATCCGTGTAATGCCCTTATTAAGTATTAAGATGTATACCACAACGGATCTGTTTGCCATCTAGTATATAAATATATCATGCAAATGCATGCTTAAGTGTTCAAATTCATCTACGTAAAGTATTGCAACTATATATATATATATACCTATATTATTTTGAATAATTTTAAATATATACAAAGGGGATCTATAAAATATGAAGTTACACGTATATATATGAATGTAAATAGAGGCATAACCATTTTAAATAAAAGATTAAAAATCCTTTTTTATTATAAAATTCGAATATAAATTTTAATTAATTTTTTTATATATGTATAGACTTACAAACAATTTTCTAACATATCATATTTATATATAAGTGTGTGTGTGTTAATATATAAATGATATATACAATATATATACACTTCTATCAATGCTCATGGCAAAATCAATTTATTAATGTTTATTAGAATCGAATAGTGTCCGAAATTTAGAAAATAAAAATAGAAATTATTTTCGAACAAAAATTTTTATATTAATATTTTCATAAAATTCTATACAATATTTTAACATGTAACGACCCGTAAATTTAATTGGCTTTAATAATGTAATTAACTGGAATTTTGTGAAATTTTCAATAATAAAAATTTGGAAATGAAAATTTAATATTTGGAACATGTTTAATTAAACTTAGAAAATGGTAAATTTTCATCACATAATATGGAATTTTATTTCATTGTGTAATTTTATTTAAATTCAACTCAGTTAAAAATTAATGATAATAAAATGTTTTCCAAACCTGAATATTTTTACACAATAAATTTGTAAATCATCTTCTGAGAGACATGTCATATTTCGTTTCTTCAAATTTGGACTGCTATTGCTCCGTTTATCTTATTTCTAGCAAATTATTGGCATTTTTCAGTACTGATTATCGACTTTTGATAGGATGTTTGTACCAATAATATCTGTATATCATTTTGATCATCTTATCGTGTTGATCTCTATAGTATATTCAATTCTGTGTTTTGAAGTTCGGTATGAGACGAAATCTGTAAAACGACGGACAGTGTCGGTACGAGTTTCGTGCTTTTTGGTTCTTGTGACTTTTCAATATCCACCGTATAATCAGATAGTCACCAGCCTTTTATTGTTCCAACGTCATCATTTTATACTAGTTTTGTCCATTCATTTTCTGGTCGCTCGTGTTGTTTGCTCTTCCCTGGCTTTGGTATCAGTGATACATAAATAAGCGTATTAATAAATATTTTGGCTCTGTCACTTTATATTTTTCTGAAACCTCATTTCACTCTCCTCCCGCCACCGTTCCCTTCCCCTCCCTCATTTTCTCATCGCCGACCACAATAACCACCACGCGCAACCGATCTTCCTGAAGCCAGGCCGAACATCTTGCCTCCCATCATCATGCTCAACGGCACCCGCCTCCGCTGCATGTAGCCGCACAGCAGCAACTCCTCCCTTAGCCTCCTTCATTTATGGTATATGTATCATCCTAATATATTCTGTATGTATAAAATTAAGCCTAAGATAATGTTTGTATATATATATATATTTAGTTTTTTCTTATGTTGTTATATATATAGGTTCTGTTGTATGCATATACATACATAGTGTTATGGCTTTAAGAGTTGTTTGGCGGCATAGTTAATACAGTATATACATTAGTTATAATCGAAATTTATTGATATAAGTTCGTAACAGTATAGTATAGGCACATATGTCTTTAGATATATAAAGTTTGTATATAGGTATATATATGTTACAACGTTTGATTAGATGAGTTTACAGTGTATATATAGTTTTCCGAGACTTTGTTATCTTTGAGAGAGAGAAAAAAAGATATAATAATAATAGCATATATATGATATAGTACATCAGTTTCAAGGGCTGGTTCCTTGTGGATGCGCATATATATATATATATATATATATATATATATATATATATATATATATATATATATATATATATACATATATACATATAGATATATTTCGTGTAGAATCTATATACTAAATTTTAAAGTTTAAACGTGATATTTATTGATGTCGGACTTTAAAGTGTACGTATAAATGTATACATATATAGTTTTCCTAGGTATAAGAGCTATTTGTAGTTTACACTGATGATTTATGTGAGTTTACATAGCAGTATGTGTTTGTTTATGTATTAAATTAGAGTCTGTTTATATAGTGTATTAGTGCATATACATAGTAGTACATACATGTTTGTTATAATAGATTTGAAGCATAATTATATTTATGTTTAAGTTTTATATATGTGGTTGTTTAAATTTCTGTAATAATATATACACACACACACACACACACACATATATATATATATATATATAGTGTGGTTATGTAGATATTTAATATGTGTCAATATATATATATATATATTGTTTGTACGCCGTATATATTTGTGTGTACCAGTTCTATATAATCTATATGATGAAATTTAAGATTTTCTGAGATAAAGGTTTATACGCATGGGATTGTAAAGTTGTAATAGTATTAAATATTTATCTGTGTTACAGTTTATATCTTTAGTATAATAAATTATAATAGCCGTGTATAAAAGTTTGTATATATATGTATATGGATTTTATTTTAATATGTGGGATTTATTATAAAAGGCGATAGTTTATATTTATTGAAATAAAGCGAATTTTTTTTAAATACAATATATATAATATTATAATAGTGTATATATATTCGGTTTATATCAAAACCGATTATCTTGTTCTCATCGATTCTTATCTATCAGCTTTGTCGTCAATTTGTGCCAATCTAGCTTTACATTGTGATTTGTGCTTGCATTTCGTAACTCAACTTCATTTTCTATCCTCTCTAGCCTCGAAAAGTGAGCAATCACTCACGATTAACGTTCTTATATTTATTAAATTTGATTTCAAATGAAATGACAATTGAAATATGCTCTTGTTAGTTATTTACATTGCTATATATATGCTGTTATCTATATCAGTTCACCTGTAACATCTGACACAATTATCTGCTATTTATACTGATGATATATGCTTATTATATTATTATCATATCGGGTATCACTCTGTAAGTTCCCGGTTAGTATAGGATTCACTATGGGTTGAAATGATACATACCCAAACGATCCATAGAATAGGAGAAAATCGTTATGGGTTGAAACGATAAACCCAAGTGATTTTCATTTGAATTAAAATTGGGATTGCGGGTTGAAATGATATATACCCGTATATATTTGAATTATGAATTGTAATGATAAATATCCATATCACTTGACCATAGGATAGAAAATTATATACAGACACTGCTGGTTTATATTTAAATATTTTGAAAATGGTTTCTATGGTTTTTGAAAACTAGTATATGGTTTAATAAATATTGAATTTTGATATTATATAAATATTATTTTATATACAGTTAAATTCTTAAATTCAAGCTATGTATAAATTTGTTTAATATAAAATAAGTTTAATAACAAAGTTTTGATTTTTATTAAAATATAATATGGTTTAGTATATATTTAAATTATATTGTATTTATATAGTTTATAATGATTTAATAAATTAATGTTGAGAAGATAAATTTGAAATTGGTTTGAAAATAAATTTATTTAAGAATTATTCTCAAATATGTTTGATTTGAAATTTACTAAATTTAAGATTTTAAAGGTTATGATTTTATAATTTGATATTGTTTAAGGTGAGTTAAATGAATACATCATGTTTAAATAAATTGAAGTAATATTAAGTTATTTGAAGTTTAAAAGTTTTATTTAAATGATATTGGATTTATTAAATAAATATTTCAAAACTAAATAATAGTAAATTGAATTTGATATGTATGGAATTATCAAAAATATAGTTTTGAAATTATGGAATAGTTATAGCTTTGAAAGATGGAAATTGAATGGCTTATTTGAGGTTCAAATCTGTATTTGAAATTGATATAAATTGAAATGGATTATTGAAAACTGAATTGAGTTGAAATTTATGAATTGAGATTTGATTTAAATTGAAATTTTGTATTCGAGTTGATTTGAATCAATTTGTGATGTTTGAGGAAATTATTTTCATTTATAAAGTAATTTAAATTTGGACTATTTTATATTTTACTTTATAAATTATTTTAATATAAACTATTTATTTTATATACTATTTTAATATCTAAACCGGTTAAGTGGGAAGTATTATGATTTCTAAGTCTTGATCTCTATGGTGTTATGGTTTCAAAATGTTATGTTTTTCTAAAGTATTATAATTTCAAGTATTTGGTTTCGGAAGTGTTATAACTTCGAAAATGCTATGATTTTTGGAAATGCATATATTTGAAATGGAAATGATATCTTATTTGGTTTTGAAATGGAAATAATGTCGTATTGATATGGTTTTTGAAATGGCAATGATATTCTGGTTTTGAAGTATATACTATTTTGAAATGACCACGGTGGTATAATATCGTTTGGTTGTTAAAGAAACCAGGATCGAAAGTTGTCATACTCTCTGCCAACTCTGAAAACCACTTTAACAACCATGTATGCGGTGGAGATTCCTGAATGAAGTAGGATGGTGACGACGTTCTATTGAGGTATATAAGTGGACCCGACTCCTGTGAGTTGGCATAAGGTGGCTAAAACAGGAGCGACTCCGAGCCAATGAGGTAGCGCCTCTTATCGAACACACTTCTTTGATACCATTCTATTACTTTGTAATTGATTGGGTGCACCTTTGATTTTGGGAGTGTGGCTCGAGGTGGGCGGTAGCTGCGGCTATGCGTTACTCCAGTCTGGATGCGTAATTGGTATATCTACCCTGGCATCGCCTAGTTGTGCCGTGTCACCTACGCTGGCGTGCTTTACTACGATTTTATTTTGTACCATACCTACGGAGTGCCCTCTAACGACGCCCAGTATGAGGAGATTTTGGTACTGTATGGACTATGGGAATATATGAAATGTGCTAAGTGGAAAATGTAAAGCCTTAATGCTATTTTTAAAAATATATTATACTTTACTTTAGACATTATTATAATAGCGTATATTGCTACATAGTGATAGTTTAACGGATCCTTAGAGGATGGTTATCTCAAACATCCTTCGAGTTACTTGTATTTCAATTGTTATTTCACTTGAGTTGGATTTATTGATATAAGAATGTTAATCCTAAGTCGAGTGTTTTTTGTTTTGCTTTACGCTCTGGTCAGACTAAGTGATACAGCTTATGAGACTCAACTTTGGAGTTGGAGCTTCGCTTGGAGATCCAGCTATTTATCCAGCTTTCAGATATTCAGTTGATTCTAGTGATGTATTCTGATCTTATATTTGACTATTGTACTCGAGATTTCTGTTGTATCTTATTTGACTCTGTTATATATATAGTAGCTTCATGAACTATTATTCTCTTGTTTCCACTGCATTATTGTTATATTACTCTGTGCCTGTGATTCTGTGATTATTTTATTTACTGTATATGCTGAGTTTTGCCAAATATATATTAAAAACTTGATATTTTGAGCAATTCAATTCCGGCATGTTTGGATGCGAATGGTTGAAAATATCAGGACGTTACATAACATTTAAATACACACACACACATATATATGTATGTGTGTGTATATATCTGTGTGTTTGTGTGTTATTATTTAAAATCAATTTTAAACTTAATTATTAATTTCCATACATATATATACGAATATATTTAATTTATAAAAAAAATTTGCTGAAAACTTATTAGGTATAGAATTATTTTTGTTTAACATATATTTATTGATGTTTTGGATTTATTAAATTTGTTTAATTTAATCAATACACACACACACATATATATACATACACACACACGTACACACGCGCACACACACACACACATATGTATGTGTGTATGTATACATATATGTGTATATGTATATGTGTGTATATGTATGCATGTATGCATATGTATGTATGTGTATATATATGTATGTATATTGCTGGAACTGGGCTAGCCAATGGTGAAAGTTATGAATGAATTTAAAAAAATTAACCCTACTGGATTTTTATTGGACCTATGAAGTCTAATTTATTTGTAACATTTCAAAATTTAATTTAAATAAAATATTTATTTCATTTAAAATTATAATTAATGGATTGAATTTAATTTAATTTATTTTAAATTAAGTATAATTGTACTCATATGTATCATTTACATATATGTATGTATGTGCATGTGTAACATAATAATTTGTGCATGATGAAATATTAATTATATTACTTTTATTTTGATTTAAATAATACTAAAAATAGTAAATATTTACTAAATATTATTTTTCTGTTATCTAAAATAATATTAACGTAAATTTTCATTCATAAAATAAAAGACCTATTTTAACATGATATGATGACACAATGAATTATGTAACATGACTTACT
This sequence comes from Allium cepa, assembly GCA_030765085.1. NCBI lineage: Eukaryota > Viridiplantae > Streptophyta > Magnoliopsida > Asparagales > Amaryllidaceae > Allium > Allium cepa. The sequence continues at coordinate 306,266,588 of CM060944.1, read as the reverse complement.
AACATCAATATAATTAATTAATAAATTTGTATAAATTAAAATAAATTATTTCGACTGTGTATACAATAGATCTAAATAAAAATTATTATTTTTGTTATACATACATACAGACAACTGGTAGAAACTGTTATTTTGAAGTTTTGATAGTGAGAAGTACATAAGAACGTGTTATGTATATTATCAACATTTATAGGAAATGATATCAACTATACAAGAGATCTACATGATGATGACAAAGACGCTGGTAACAAAAGATTATAATATCTGTCATAGAGTCTTTAGTCTACATTATATACATGTTAAAATCTCTTCAAAGTGATTTACACACATATACACATAATATATTTATTTTTAAAATGTTGAAAAAATATAGCACATATCAATCGACTGTTAAGTGCAATTCAGGTGACTGATATACAGTTGTATAATATTTTTAAACATGGTTCTGTCAACTAACTTGGCATACTTAGTCGACTGAATCCAAGGGTCTTTGCACTTTTTTCTTGCAGGATAAAAGTCCCTGTAATTCTGTCAACTAAATCCCATAGTTCAATCGACTGAATAATTATCATTTTAAAACTATTATCTAAATAATTATGATAATTATTAAATAATTTAATCTCAATTTAAAATCATTAATTAATTTTAAATGCAATGACATTACTGATGATGTCATAAATATATTTAATTTCCCAAAAAATAAGATAATTAATTTTATTTCATATTCTCGTTCAATTATAAAAATAAGTATATGTATCCAGTCTTATTCATGACTTTGGATAATTATAGAGCCTTTTATTGATAAAATGATTTTTTTGCTATTTTGTCGATTTAAACCCTGAGGAAGATTTTTTTTCGTAAATATCTATTCAAAATACTATTTATTGTTCCAATCATCATATTTTATTTAAAAAAAATATTATATTGAATATTTTAAAAATAACTCAAACTTATCAAAGTGATAACTTTGCCGGTCGTTGCACTTATGTTATTTTAAATATTTTCAAACAACATAACATATATCACATATATAATACATGTATATATTTATTGACTAATCAGTTCAATTAATTAATATATATTTTTAATATTATTAATGAATTTAAAATTTAAAATTAATTTTTAAACATTTTGAAATTTTTTATTATATTATAACTTTTATAACATATATATATATATACATACAAATACCTTATTTTAAATTTAACTTTTAAATTTATAATCTTATGCTTTAAATTTTCAAAAAATTTAGAAAATTAGTCCAAAACCTTATTCATATCGGGCCTTTTCTATTACGGACAGCCTTTGGGCTCACACATCTATTTCGGCCAGGCCGGTAGCCAGGCAGGGCATAGTAATTTATTATCCAAACTTAATCCCTCAACACTACCTTTCTAGACACCTTACTATCTGGATCACGAGTTTTATTAGTTACCTCTAAAATGACTAATTTAAATTGCATGTGCTATTGGGCTACGATACTATTGTGGAGCTAGGCCAAACCATAGCGGAAGAAATGAGCCAATTTAAAAAAACCTTGTTCTGGATCTTTACTGGGCCTATAAAGTCTAATTCATTTAGAACATTTCTAAATTTCTTTTAAATAAAATAATTAATTTATTTAAATTTATAATATAGTTTTATATTATACGATTAATATAGTGTTATACATATACGTGTATCATATACACATATATGTATGCACGTGTAATATCGCAACCCATATAAGGTTTGATATCTCCGTGTATAAGTATTGGGATTTGCACCAAAACGGACATGTTAACCCCTTTAGTATATAAATATATCATCCAAATGTATTAATATGTGTTTCAATTCATATATGCGAAGTATTACAGACACACACATACACACACACATATATACATTTTTTTTAATTTTGAATAATTTTATATATGTACAAAGATATTTATAAGATATGAAAATCACATGTATATATATAAATGTAAATAAATGCATAATTATTTTAAATAAAAGATTAAAAATCCTTATTTATTTTATTATAAAATCTGAATATAAAATTTAATATTTTTAAGACATGTATATAATACACACACACACACATAAACGTACATACTTACAAATAATTTTCTAATAAATATACGTATATATATGTGTGTGTGTATGTTAATATATAACGATAATTACATAAATAAATGTAATGTATATACACACTCCAAACAATGCTTGCGACAATGAGATTTCTTTTTTTATTGATATTTAAAATTAAATTTTGGTTAAAATTAATAAATTTAACATAAAAATTATTTTCAAATAAAAATTATTTTCAAATAAAAATTTGTATATAAATATTTTTAAAAAATTCTGTACAATATTTTATCATTTAAATATATATATATGTGTGTGTGTGTGCGCGTGCGTGCGTGCGTGCTGTGTGCGTTTTATCATTTAAAATCAATTTTAAACTTAAGTATTAATTTCCACATATATATACATATCATAAAAAATGTTTTTTGCCGAGAGCTTATTAGGTATATAATTAATTTTATAAAATTTAAAACACATTCGATAAGATATATTTATTAATGCTTTGGATTTATGAAGTTTATTTGATTTATATATATATATATATATATATATATATATATATATATATATATATATATGCACCAGAATTGGTCACTAACACCCTTAAGAGAGATTGTGTAGAGAGATTAATGAAGAAAGTAAATTTAAACAGAGAATAATATGCAGATTTAAATGTAGAAAATATGAACACCAAATTTATAGTGGTTCGGCGTAATTGCCTACGTCCACTTTGAGTTTAATCTTTATTGCTTTCTCGATAATCGATTATAGATACAATCCGTATACCAATTATAGTGCTTCGGAAACAAGGACGACTAGTTGCTCCCGATATAGATGAATTGAGGGATGAAGTTCTGAAGGAAAGTCATCACTCGAAGTTGACAATTCATCCAGGTGGAAATAAGATGTATCGGGATATGAAAAGGACTTACTACTGGGAAGGTATGAAGAAGGATGTTGGAAATTTTATTTCCAAATGTATGAACTGCCAGTTGGTAAAAGCTGAGCAGAAGAAGCCCAGTGGATTACTTCAGCCATTGGAAGTTCCTACATGGAAGTGGGAGCAGATATCGATGGATTTTATTGATGGTCTACCTAGAACCAGGGCAGGGAATGAAGGGATTTGGGTCATTGTAGATCGTTTGACTAAGAGTGCAAGATTCATTCCTGTTCGATCAACTAGGACTGCATCGAAGTTGGCTGAGCTTTATGTTAAGTGGATAGTTTGATTCCATGGTATTTCGAAGAGTATAGTGAGCGATCGAGATCCATTGTTCACTAGTGGATTTTGGAAGAGCTTCCAGGAAGTTTTGGGAACCAAGTTGTGTTTGAGTATAGCTTATCACCCCCAAACAGATGGTCAGACCGAGAGAGTCAACCGAGTTTTGGAAGATCTCCTCAGAGCATGTGTTTTGGACTTCGGAGGATCATGGGAAGATCATCTTCATTTGGTGGAATTTGCGTATAATAACAGTTATCAGTCAAGTATTGGTATGGCACCATATGAAGCATTGTATGGAAGACCGTGTAACTCTCCGACATGTTGGTTGGAAACAGCAGAAAAGTTGATACTTGGGCCAGAAATGATTCGACAGACTACGGATTGTATAGAGATCATTCGGCAACGAATGAAGGCAGCCCAAGACCGTCAGAAAAGTTATGCCGATAAGCGTCGTAAGGATTTGGAATTCAACATAGGAGATATGGTTTTTGTGAGGATTTCTCCACTGAAGAATGTTATTAGATTCAGGAAGAAAGGAAAATTGAATCCGAGATTCGTTGGACCATTCCCGATCATCGAGCGAATTGGAAAGCTCGCCTATAGATTGGAGTTACCAGGAAAGATGGCGGGTGTGCACAATGTTTTTCATGTATCGTATCTACGGAAGTATGTGCACGACCCAAGTACAGTAGTTTTTGCTGATAGCTGTGAAGATTTAGAAGTTGATCCAGTTGTTAGAAGACCTCGTAAGCCGCTTCGTGTTGTGGAAACCGATACGAAACAGCTTAGGAGGAAGACGATTACATTGCTCAAGGTGCAATGGAGTGATGATGTTAACGACTGTACGTGGGAGGAGGAAGAGAGGATAAAGGCAGCTCATCCTGAACTCTTCGAGGTATGACCCTAAGGTGTCGTGGCATCTCATGAATTTGTAACTTGTTATAGTCTTAGAATTCTGCATGCTAGGTTAGTAATTGAATGCATGGTTTGTTGATTGCTATGAATGGTAGGCATTCAGAATAGTTTTGATTGCTCTTGTATGTTTGGAATTTCGGGGGCGAAATTCCTAAGGGGGAGAGAATGTAACGACCCGTATTTTTACGGATCGAAAGATCGTAGAATTGTTGTTATTAGATTGTTAGTGCCGTTAAGTCGTTGAGAATTTAAGTCGTTCGGAGCTTAAGTCGTTCAGAGTTAGATTACCATAAGATGAGTTGTCCAGAGTTAAGTCGTATAAAGGCATGAGTCGTGAACAACTTAAGAGTTGGAGCGACTTAGTGGTGTTAAGCGACCTATAGTGCTTGACCGACTTAAGGAAGTTGCCGAGTTATAGAAGTTTCGACCTAAGAAGATTAGCGGGTTAGTGGCTAACGGCTTAGGAAGATAGGCCGACTTAAGGAATTAACGACCTAAAAGCTTACGGGTTAGCGAGTTATAGAAGCTTAGGTCGTGTGATAGCTTGGGTCGGTGGAGCGACTTATGGGATTGGACCGACTTAGGGGTAACGACCTAAGTTAGATCAGAGTGTGGTTAGGTCGGTTAACCCATGTTTAGTTAAGTCGTGACCGACTTATGTTAGGTCGCGTGTTTGGGTGGGGTCGTGTCTGTGTTGAGTCGCACATGGGTTAAGTCATGTGCGTGTTAGGTCGGCTTAGAGTTAGGTCGTATGCCGCGTACCCAGTTAGGTCGTTGAGTCGTGTGGGGTTGCTAAGTCGTAAGTCGCAAGGGTAGTTAGGTCGGCATCCCTGTTAGAACGTTAAGTCGGCATCTCTTCAACATCGTTGAGTCAGCCATACTGTTAAGTTGTAAGTCAGCAAGGGACTAGGTCGTTGAGCTTGATAGGTCGTGGGGTCTGATGAGTCGTGGACGACTCATGTGATAGGTCGGCGGCGACTTAAGGGGCGGCGACTCATGGGGATTTCAACCTATAAATAGAGGGGTTTGGCTCACTTTTTGGCACCGGATTTTGAAGCGACGAAGTGCTGCCATTTTGAGAGCTCGACTACAACACTTCTTCACTTCTTTTCTCCACTCTAATCTAGTGATTCCTTCCATCTAAATTGAAGATCAAATCGAAGATTCAAGAGCCGAAGTTGAAGATCTTCATCCAACAAAGAGAGATTTCATCGTTTGAAGCGGAGCTTTGGAGGATCAAGCTTGATTCTTTGCTGTCCAGATCTGGAGTTGGTTGTTTTTGAGGTGTTTAGGTGATTCGGTGAGTGGTGGTCATCTCTCACACGGACCCAAAGGAGTATATTGGATCGGTGGTTTGTTTATGTGCTAAAGAGAGCGATTTCTTGCATTTTCCCTAAGTCTGCATGTAGATCCATCATCTATGAAGTTTTGATATCCATTTTAGTACATGTTTACTTATGCAAGTTCATTCATCAAGTTGTAGAGATATTGTCCATAATTCATGCTTGTTAGAATGCATGTTAGATTTGGACTCTTTATTTATGAAATTGCCATTATTGTTGTAATTGTTTATTTAGATCTTGTTTGAATGATTGATTACTTGGATTAATGTTTGATTTGATTTATTAGTTGATTGATAACTTGATTTGGACAAGTTGGTCGAAGATGATTCAAAAGCTAAGTGGAAAGGCTCTTGAATAAGGAAAGCTGCTTGTGGCATATGAAGCGGATGTTGAAGCTCATATGGATAGATTTGATGATGATGTTGAGATGGGACTTTGCCATGATGCGATGAGGCAAACCATGATGTTGAGATGGGGCTTTGCCATGATGCGATGAGGCAAACCATGATGTTGAGATGGGACTTTGCTATGATGCGATAAAGCAAAGCATGATGTGTGAAAGCCTTGGTTTAATCCAGACGGGATCATCCCAAGCATGTTGATAACTCGGTGATGCGGTCCGAGTTTGTGGATAATGGTTAGCTTGAGAGGCGCTTGAGCTAGTATGGGAATAGTCGTCGAGGAGGATGACTAGAAGGCTGAGATTTCATCGTTGTTGAAGGTTCTAGCATGCTCAAAGCAAGAGTACGTTGGGACGGGTCACGATGACGTTCCAAGCACGGGCTGCGACGACGCGCTAGTACTCCGGGTAGTTGCGAAAATTCCTAGGCACAGGCTGCGACGACGTGCGGAGTTATGTCTAGAACCGGGGTTACCATTAGCCCTTGACAGGTGGTCATTCAACTAACGGTGAATTCAAGGCAATGATAACAGCGATAGCCAGAGTCATGGATGTTTGGATGTTTGGTTGTATCATCACTTGGGTCAAGAGCGATGCTTTCAGGGTGCTTATCTGATCTTGGTTTAGGCCTTGGGGGTTTGTACTTGGAAAACGCCGACCTTGACTCGAGTGATAATTACTTTGCTTTGAATGTCTGAATTGCTATGTTTACTTCTGCTTAGTGTGTCTGGGGGCTATCACTGTAGAATGAGGTAGAGTGGGATGGTTGAGTTCCTATTCCTTTTACCCTTTATGTTCTTTTGGTATGTTTGATAGTTGATTTACTGCTCACTAAGACTTTTGTCTGACTCAAGGTTTTATGTTTAACTCTTATTACCTTGGGCTGTTCATCCATGTTGGGATGGGCAGACTAGGTAGCAGGTGACAGGTGCTGTTCTTAGTGGTCAACGTTGTTGATGACGAAGACGAGCTGGAGGCTTTTGCATATTGTTTTCTTACTATATGTACTGGGTGTTCCGCTGTTTGTATATTCTCTGAGTGATATGTAGTGAGGCTTGATGTATTGACTTGGCTGATTGTTGTATCAAACTATTAGAGTTTATATGATGAGATTCTGTTATATGGAGCTTCACTATGTATATTTTCTATTGTATTTTGTCCATACGCTGTGAGTAATACGATAGATTCCGTTGTTTAATCTTACCTTGACTATCGTCCATGGCTGTCTGGCACACCTTTCAATGCACTATCTCCTTGTTTTGGTGTGGGAGTCATGGGCGGTCGTCACAATCGGAGACTTCTAGCAGCTATAATTAAGGGTAAGGACCCTAAATCATTTAAAGAAGCCATGAAATCCGATGAGTGACGCCGTTCCACGAAGGATGAGATACGGGCTCTAGAAGATAATGGCACATGGATCTTAGAGCATCTTCCTCCGAGGAAACGTGCTCTTGGTAGTCAATGGGTGTACAAGACCAAGTATTTGTCAAATGGAGATGTTGAGCACCTTAAATCTAGATTAGTAGTGTTGGGTAATCACCAACAAGAAGGAATTGACTACAACGAAACTTTTGCTCCTGTTGCCAAGATGACTACAGTTCGTGCTTTTCTAGCCATAGCGGCATCCAGGAATTAGAAACTACATCAAATGAATGTTCATGATGCGTTCCTACATGGTGACCTTGCTGAGGAGGTACACATGAAATTACTTCCCGGGTTTGAGAGGTCGGATCTAACTTTGGTGTGTCGGTTGCGTAAGTCGTTGTATGGGTTAAAGCAAGCACCAAGATGTTGGTTTGCAAAATTTGTGTCGACTTTGAAAGGGTATGGCTTTCTTCAGTCTTATTCAGATTATTCTCTTTTTACATTTAGTAAAGGCGGTGTTCAGATTAATGTCTTACTTTATGTTGATGATCTTATTATTTCTGGGAATGATTCCGCTGCGCTTAACATATTCAAAACTTATCTTAGTGACTGTTTTAAAATGAAAGATCTTGGAAATCTTAAATATTTTTTGGGGATTGTGGTCGCTCGTAGTTCATCAGGCTTGTTTTTATGTCAACGCAAATATACTTTGAATATTATTTCTGAAGCAGGTTTGTTGGGGGCAAAACCGATTGGGTTCCCTATAGAACAAAATCATAAGCTAGGTCTTGCAACTAAAGAGCTTCTAGCGGATCCTGAATCATACCAATGACTTGTGGGTCGTTTGATTTATCTTGCGGTTACTCGACCGGACCTGCCTTATTCAGTTCATATTTTATCTCAATTTATGCAAGCACCTCGAATTGAACATTGGAAAGTGGCTCTTCGGGTTGTGCGTTATTGAAAGGGACTCCAGGTCAGGGTATTTTGCTCCGTGCTGACAGTGAGTTGACCTTGGGAGGATGGTGTGATTCAGATTGGGCGGCTAGTCCTCTTACTCGTCGCTCGTTGACAGGTTGGCTGGTGTTTCTTGGTCAATTTCCTATTTCTTGGAAGACAAAGAAACAACATACGGTATCTCGATCTTCTGCGGAAGCCGAAAATAGGTTTATGGCTGCAATTACCTACGAATTGAAGTGGCTAAAAGAGGTGTTGTTGAGTTTGGGTGTGCATCATCCTAAAGCTATTAAATTATTTTGTGATGGTGAATCAGCGTTACATATAGCAAAGAATCATGTTTTTCATGAGCGGCCGAAATACATCGAGGTTGATTGTCACTTTGTTCGTGATGCGATCAATGAAGGTTTGATATCTTCTACTCATGTCTCGACATCGTCACAGTTGGCGGATATTTTTACAAAGGCTCTCGACAAGGCTCAATTTGATTTGCTTTTCTCCAAGTTGGGCATTTTTGAATCTCATGCTCCAACTTGAGGGGGGTATTGAGATATATTTAGAATATATGATTATTATATTATGATATATTTAGAATATATGATTAAGATATTATGATATATTTAGAATATATGATTATATTTTATGAGTGGTATGTGACAAGGGATATGTCTTCGGAAGATTTTCTGTTGTTTCTGCAATATATGATTAGATGTTATGAGTGATATGTGACAAGGGATATATCTTCGGAATATTTCCTACTGTTTCCGCAATTTTAGAGTTAGCATAAGATAGAGTCTTGGGTATATATTATAAATAGGGATGCTGGTGATTAATAATAATTCAAGCTGAGTTTTGCCAGTTCTTCAATGGATGACAACATAGAGTTTGTCAACATCTTTTATCAAAAGAAATCCCTTATTGTTAACGCGACTAAACTTATATATATATAATATTTCATCATTATTACTTTTCATGATGTGAGATTGTTTCTTCTTCAATCCGGACTCATTATCCAGATATAATGTGAAACACTCAAACAATTATAGTAATGGTAACTATTACCAATGAAGAAAATAGTTATCATACCGATACTATTGATAAATAAAAAACGACTCAATGTTTTAACAATAGAGTTGTAAAAATGATTATATTGTCGATATGGTAGACAGGTAAACTATTGATTATTAAGGGTAGATTTACTTAGATATAAGGACGCCGATATTTTATTGTATTATTTAAAAAGAAAATTGTTGCTGCTAGCATGTTTATGCATATATCAAGATTTTGATTTATTTTAGTAGATGTATTCGAATAACTTTGTTAATCTCAAATTTTGAACTTAGAAAAACTTTATAAAAAAATAAAAACAAAAAAAGGAAAAGGGAAAAAAAAAACAAGAAGAAGAAGAAAGAAAGAGAAAAATACATAAATGATATTGTGGTTGCTTTGTCTAGAAAGAAAAACACTTTAGAAAAACTTACATGTGGTTGATGTACGGACCTCTACTTGGATGGTAGAACTGTAGAACAAGCAATTATTGCTCATATATTCTGGTTGCTTTGTTGATTATACTAGAGAGAAATACATAATGATAAGAATCCTATGTAAAGTATCTTCTTTCACTTTTTTAATATTTCTTGTTATCCTTGTATTCTCATGTCCTCTTTTCTCATCTCGTCTCTTATTCAATAATTATAAAGGGTTACATCACAAGAACATGCAAATCGCATGCATACGTAATAACTGTATTATCAAAGAAAATATATAATTAATGGAAAATAATATATTAAGTTAAAAGAAATGATCAGCAATTTTAGTAAGAAAAATCTACATTTCATACTGAAACATAATAAAGTCAATATTAAAAAATCTACAGTTCGTACCAATCCATTGCACTAAACAACAACGTTCTACTATTTCCTTCAAGTAATCCTTGGAGCAAATATCAGTTTTGCACAGCCATGTAGTTTTTCATTTGTGGATATAAAAAGGAAAATAACTTTTTATTTTATCACGAATCAATAAAAAATGAAGTTTACAAAGCTAGAGTGAATATAATTAGCAGTGTTTTTATGATCCTGCCCAGCACGGTTCGACCGCGAATAATCTTGGATCATAGACTACTTCACTCAATCCGATCTCGGTCATGCACGAAGGCAGATCGGACCTTCGAACCAACGGTTCAACCTTCTATTTTAGTTAATTGGACCGTGGTTCTTTTAATTTTTTTCTTATTTTCTTACAATGTCATTCTCTCTCGTTTTCATTCTTTGTGTTGTTTTTAAGAAAATAAATGAATCTAAATTGTAAAAATCACCATTTCACCAAAATCTAAACAACAATCTCCATCATTTCATCCTTCATCTTTGCAAGCTCCTCCAAGAACACTGCAAACTTCTTAAGTTTTTCGTAACAAAACTTCCTCCATTATACACTGCTATTGTGTACGTAAGTGTAGTTGTATTAGTGCAGCTGGATACGTAGCGATACACAACTTCGGCTGTATGTGTTGAAGAGTTTTTACAGTTTGTCCACGTAGCATTTTTATTTCAGTAATTTTGCATATAGCTTGTATCTAAATGGTAAATTTCCAAAAAAGAAAAATTCACGGTTCCAACGGTTGAACCGTCAAAACCTTAAATCTTGGGTCAATACGGTTCGACCCATGATCCAGTCGTGAAAACTGTGATAATTAGCAATGATTTATTCCATACAAAAAGCATGTAATAGTTAAATACACAATTTGAAGCAAAAGTATTTATATATTTTGAGTTAAAGTAGATTAAACCCTTAAATTGAATAAGCTTCCAGCCTGTTCATTTATGCAGGTCGGAATTAAATTCAGATCAAAAGGAGCACACATAAACAAGTATAGATCAGACTCCGTTTCCAGAAACAGATAATTTATCCACTCAATTTTAGAAGGGTAAAATTGACATAACCCACTAGTTTAGAAAAAGAACATGGAGAGAACAAGAAATTCATGATGTGTGTTAATTGTGTGGTCATCTAGGACTGAGGGTTACAAAATTAACACTAATTTGTCTTCTGTAGAGGCTGGCTCTATCTATAAATAGCTTGTAATGCTATAATATTGTTGATTGCTTTCATAACCATTTTCTACTTGCAAGTATATATACAATAAATCAGGAAATTATACATATATTGAGAAGAGATAATACATACCAAATGGAGGCCAAGAAGTTGAATGCTTTTATGCTTGCTGCAAGTTTACTTGTAGCCACCTTTGCTCCACTGGTTTCAGCAGCCGAAGAATTGGATGGCAGTGCTGCAGTTGTTAATATAGAAATGATGACTTCTGCAGATTCATATATTGCAAAGAAAAAGAAACCAAAGTGTGGTGAAGTTTGTCGTGAGGGCATCTGCGCAAAAGGATGTAAATGCACTTTTGTCTATCCAGGTTCTCGCTGCATGGGTAAATGTTGTTCCTAAACTGATGCGGTAGTAGCGTAATGTCTTATAAATAAAGACCGCAAACATTGATTTGCTTGAGAAACTCGCTATGACCAGGTCCCGACTACCGGGTTAATATGTTGTGATGAATGTTTTGTATGTGTATGTAGTAGAAGTTTTCTTTGGGTTTGTCCAAAATTCTGCATCTTCTTGAATAAATTGGTTTTTATCTGGCTTTCTAAGGCAGAATTGAACCCATGAATGCACAACAGTGATCAACTTATGAAAGGTGATCCGATCGACAGTCTACATTACACTAGTGATCTTAACAAATATATATATATATATATATATATATATATATATATATATATATATAATAAAATAATTTCAAAAATAATTCATCCTAGGAATTGTTTGAACTGGGACAGTTACATAATGTTACTAGTGGAACATTGAAATAACGCTTCAGCTATAGACACGCATTTCTTTACAGAAAAGAGTAATAAGTAGGAGCCCTGTCCAACAGCAAAAACATAAGTAGAAAGGTACATCAAGTCTATCAAAAATAATATCAAAACATTAATGATATAAACAGAAAATAAGAAATAGAAAGGTGGGTTGACTAAAGGATATGAGATGAGGGTTGATAAGGGGAATAAGTATGTGTAAATTTAACGAAGCTAGAATGCTGCTGGACTTAAAAAATGTTTAAAAGAAAATTTTCCCGGTATCTTATTCCCCAGTTACTTTGGTCTTCTCCTCCCACTCAACTAAGTTGACAACAAAAATGTAAAGCAAAGTAGCAAAATAATAAGTTAGTTCAAATAAAATTTGGAACACATAAACGAAAAATTGAAATCATGTAGCAGGGAAAAAAAAAAGAAAAAAATGCTGAAATTGATTTCAAAACTTATAAACAAATTGAGATAATCCAAAGGAATCATCTGTAAAATCACACAAAGTAGAAAATGGTAAACAGAACTAAAAACTCAATAAGGAAAAACATTTTCCAAAAGATTCTTAAACAGAATTTGATATTTGTATTTTCAATAGAATTTGTTACAGAAGTATTAATTTCTTCAATTATCATTTTGATTTTAGTTAAAAAATATATTGCTCTTAAGACTTTAGCTTGTATTAGCCTTTGGTGTTGCAATAGCTTTTTGTTCATACTACATATGCCTAAATAAATGACCACTGGCAATGCTGAAGGTTAGACAGGTGCTTGGGAGTGTATAGATGATTGTTAAATATTATATGAAGACATAAAATGATTTCTTAAAAGATTTTTAAGGAATATATAAAGAGATAAAATAATTTCTAGCTGGATTGTTAGGGATCCAACAACAAATAGGGAGCATTTAGGCTGGCTTGTATTCTATATGTGTTATGTCTTCACTGATTTTACATACTTTGCAATAAGATTGATGCCATTTATTTCTATAAAAGGAGAATACTCCCCCACCTCACTGCCCATACCTCTCTACACAAAGTTGTGACACTTGCTAAGACAATGAAATCCGATAACATCAAAACCTTTGGTCTTTTAAAATTACTTTTCCTATATGAGCATGTTTAGGAAGACATTAGTGCGAAGCTCATCCATTTACTGATTTTCAAATTGCTCCAATATTTTTTGTAATATTGTAACATTTTGATATTTCCAAAAAATTTGTATGTGGTGACCGGCCCGGCCCTGTCCAAGGCCACCTAGGCGGTCGACTAGAGTCCCATATTTTCATTTTCATGGGCCTCAAACTTTTAATTTTAACTTTATATATTATAGTATGTTAACCAATGATTAGGAAGTTGTATAGTTTAGTAGTGGGGCCGATGGTTTACATTACTGTGACCCAAGATCGAGTGTTGTTGTGCATAGTGATGGGCCTCAAAATCAAAAAAAGTTTCCCCAAGCTTTATATAAGTTTTACTACTAGACTAAACAAATTTTTTTGCCTTAGGCCTTCGAAACATCAGGGACCCGTGTGGCAAATATGTTCCTATTTCAAAATTGAATTAGTCAAGTTGGAAGTTTGCAAACTAGCACATAGTTCAACTTTTCACCCTCGAACTAACGGTCAATTGAGATTACATGCTTAAGGGTAGGACTGTTAATGGGTCGGGTCGGGTTCGGGTTGATTTTAAATGGTTCGAGTCAACCCGTTTATTAAACAGATCAAAAATATCTTAATCTGAACCCGACTCGGTTATAAACGGGTTGACCCAACCAACCCGGATAAACCGATTATAAACGGGTCGCGTCGGATCTTAAACTGATCGAGTCATACCACATAAGGTACAAATGGGTTATAAACGGATCGTAAACAAGTTATAAGCGGATCAAATTCGGGTTCACCGGTCGGGTTGGGTTATATTTGGGTTGGGTCAACCCATATAAGTCTAAACAGGTTTTAAACATATCAAATTTAGGTTCATGGGTCAACCCGAAACCCATCCACTTATAGACTGGTCAAATTCGGGTTGATCAAAATTGACCCGCTCAATTAAACGGGTCGGGTTAACCTACTAGTTTCTGTGTAATCTTCAGGTCGTGCTCGAAATTGATAGCCTTACTTAACGGAATTTGAGATACTTTTGGATCAACGAACCTAAGGAGTGCATCTTGTGGCTCGCTCTTGCTGAACCATGGTAGATCACTAGTTGGAAAAGGTCTACAAACTGCTTTCGTAGTTGTGTAGGTTATGTAAGAAAATAATCAATATTATGAATAAGTGAAGCAAAATGGACCCGAAAGGTATCTCCAATTTACAAATAACAACAAAAAACTGGTTCTACAAATAACCCAGGTCGGCTGGCATTGTACTGCTAGTCGGGCTAGGTAGTTACCGACATTGTAACGACTCGCCTTTTCGACCGTCAAATGTTGACGCTAATACATCCATATTATTCGTATGTCGAACATCCAAGTGTTGAGAAGATATATTGTTAAGGTAAAAATAAAAAAAGGAATAGAACAAGAAAAAAGAGAACACAATATCAGAACCTAACTACGGAACGATAACATATCTATAAGAAACTATCACTTTAAGATACAAAATATTTCACAGTTACAATTCTAAATACTATCATCATCTTAGACAATTATAATAATCCGTCCTCACAAATGCTGATATATACAATAGTAATACGGCGGTAATTAGAATACTATGATAGGTGAAGCATCCAAGTCGTCTCCATAAGATTCAAAGCTTCCATAGATAAATATGAAAACATACTCGGAGCTGACTTGAGTATAATAAGAAAATAACATTCGAATCAATCTGATAAATCAGTATAAGAAATTCAAGAAATATGTGATTAGCATATGACAGTAGTTTTGAGACCGCATGGAATTCCATAACGGCATCCTCTTAAAAGAAACCACCATCTAATAAGTATATGAAGTGATATAATAGATAATGTCTAGGATAAAGAATATAAATCATGTCAAATAGCTGGAATGATTACATTGGTTACATTCAACAGTATATTTAGGGTACAATCAAAACCGAAAAGGGATGTTCGCATAATGGATTTTCCATGGAGATCTCTTCAAGGTCAGAAAGTATCTTTGGAGCGTCATATATCTCTAGATATATTATACCATTAAGTAAACACAAGCAGCCCATTTCCCGAATATAAACATGAACAACGTGAACCAAATATCATCAACTCTCATCGGCCAATAGTCGATAAATATATCTAGATATGGAGTTCATAATACCCTGACGTGGGTTAACTATTGTAACGACCCGCTATTTTGGACCATTCAAATCGACAACAAAACCATACATATCCGACTTGAATAATTCAAAATACCGAATTGTTAATTAAAATTTGGCAAAACTTAAAATATACAGTAAATAAATCAATCACAGATCACAAAGTAATATAATGCAGCGGAATAGATAAAGAATAGTAGTTCATGAAGCTACTATATACATCAGAGTTAGAAAAATACAACCGAATAGTTCAAATGCAGTGAAGTCTCCAATGCAACAGATGACTTCTCTGAACCAATCAACTGGAAAGGCTGGAATCTGAACCGATGGTTGGATTTCCAAATGAAGCTCCGAACTCCAAAGGTGAGTCTCAAATGCTGTATCACTCAGTCTGACCCAAACGTAAAGCAAAACACAAAACACTCGAGTCGGGATTAACATTCTTATATTAATAAATCCAACTCAAGTGAAATATCAACTGAAATACAAATAACTTAAAGGATATTTGGGATAACCATCCTCTAAGGGTCCATGGAACTTTATACAAGGCAGAAATATACACTATAACACCATGGTCATTTCAGCTTAATTTATACTTCAAAACCAAATCTCATTTTCACTTCAAATATCTCTATATTTCCCAAAATAGTATTTATATATATTAAATAATTTATACAGTAAAGTATTTTCAATTTCCTCAACTTAACAAATCGTTCAAACATCAACCCGACCTTCCCATTCAAATTAAATTCAATCTCAATTTATCAATTTAAATTCAACTCAATTTCTAAAATAACCACTTAAATTTTATCGATCTCAAATTCGGATTTATAATCACAAATACCCCTTTACATTTCCATATATTTGAAAACTTTAAGTATTCAACGTTTCATCTAAATTTTCATTTAATTTAGTTTTCTAAATAATAAATTCAAATTTAGTTCAACCTAAATTTTCATTTTAATTCAATTTAGTTGCTAAATAACAAATTCAACTACGTTGATTTCAAATACAGATTCGAATCTCAACATAAAAAAATTCTAATATAGTTCAAGGCTTTAATATTTAAATGTTCTATATAACAGTTTCATATAGATGTCGATTTAACCTCATTATTATTTAGTCTTGAAATACTCCCTTATTAGATTCAATATCATTTAAGTAACCTTAAATTACATTTTACTCCATATTTTCTTTAATTTATTTAAACGTGAAATATTCATTAAATCACTTAAATCAAAAATCCAGTTATAAAATCATACCCATTAAATTTCCCATTCAAAAATTTCAGATCGATTTAATTAAATAAATCCTTATTTAAATACCATTTTTATAAACCTAAATTTATCTCCCAATCTTAATTATTCAATTTATTACAAGAGAATCTATTTGAAATATAGATTTACATAAATACTTAACCATATTATATGTATTAAATCAATCTAATTTAAATCAAATATTACTACTAAATCTATATATACAATTTTCATTTATATAATATCTTAAGAATCAAATTTATTAAACCATATATTTCTTTCCAAAATTATAGAAATTATTTTCAAAATATTTATATGGACCAACGGTGTCTGTATATATTTCCTATCATATGGTCAAGTGCTGCGGATATTTATCATTTCAATCCGTATACTAAATATATACGGGTGGATATCATTTCAACCCGTAATCCCAAATTCAATTAAATGAAAATCGCTTGGGTTTATCATTTCAACCCATAACGATTTTCTCCTATTCTAAAGTCTGTTCGGGTATGTATCATTTCAACCCATAGTGATTTCTAAACTACAGGGAACTTGCAGAGTGATAGCAGAAAATACAATAAAATAACAGGCATATATCATCAATAACAATATAATATAAACAACAGGATATGGTGTCATATCCCGTAGGTGAACAGTTACAGATAATAGCATATATAACAAATTTAAATAACTACAGCAGCATATTTCAATTGTCGTTTCAATTGAAATCAAATTTAATGAATAAAATATGTTAATCGTGAGTGATTGCTCACCTTTCGAGGTTAGAGAGATAGACAATGAAGTTGAGTTACGAAATGCAAGCACGACTTCCAAAGCAAAGTTAGATGGTACGATTTCGATGGAAAAGCTGATAGATAGAAATTGATGAGAATGGATCAAATTAGATTGATAAAATTGAAATAAAGATTATATGATTAATTTATTACTTTCTTTCAAAGTGAACGTTAAATCAAAACACGCAATTTAAAAATTGAAATATATATATATGCACATCAATGAAAACCATATAGCTTTAAAACGCTTCCATTTCATATTAATGTTAAATAACAAATATATAATTATTCAAAATGTCACATATATAGTATATTCATTTTATGGTTGTCGTTTCCATGTAATAAATATTCATTTTAAACTAATATTAAAATAATATATATGTATAGTTAAAAATCAATGTTCTAACATAAAACACATATATTAAAGATCAACACACATATATATAATATCTTTTGAAATGAATACTTATGTGTATATATAATGATTAATAGTTTATTACTTTCCTTTTCAAAATATCCAGCAGGAAATCAAACAAACTTATGCACATATATATGCAGATAAACAATATTCTTTATAATACATTGTTACCTTACTCCTTTTTTTTTTCTTTTTTTAAAGAGTATATATGCAGTACAGTTTATAAAAAAAAAATTATAAAACCTTCACATATAACAAAATATATGTATAAAATATATATTTGTATATATAAAAATCAAAACCTTTCAAACATATATTCAAAAACTGGATCATATAAATAACAATGTATTTAGTTAACGCATAGTATAAAATTCATTTATATAACTCTCTTATATATTCATTATAACTATAATCGAAACGGTTATATATACTTTTATATAAATTAACCAAATATACACGTTACTTAACCTATCTATACCCGATCAATAGTTTTATTATTAAAGCACGCACATCATAACAGTATGACGATATGCAATGCTTTAGGCTAATTAAACAATATATTGCAACTTATGTATACCAATATGTTAATATAAATAAGCTTACATACTTATTATATAAAAATCAAAATAAAAAAACAATATAACAAAATATATATATATATATAAACTCAGAAATGGATATATCATCTTATACTGTTATATAGAGAATTTTTTTTATTAAGTACAGCCATACATATATATCTTTGGGTACTACAATTCGTATTATTTGCCTTTTATAAAGAAAATTACGGTTGCACTGAGTTTGTACATATAGCTTACTTTATGTATATAAATAACGTAAGCTGTCATACATATATACACTAAAATATGTAAATTTAAGGCAGTATACTACTAGCAAATATATATAATATAATATAATGTATAGACGTACCCTGTGTAAACTCGAGTCATTGATGGATGGGCAAAAGGAATAAATAAGAAACTCAGACAATGGGGAAAATGTTGATGCCACCTATGTGCTGTCATAAGTTATTACCTCTAGGCTATACACTCGACTATGATGAGGTTGCCGATGTGGATAGGGAAGATGTTGGGTTCGGCTGGAAAGCAGGGTGTTTCTTAAGAGAAGAAGAGGGGAGAAGGAGGGGACACGCACTTGGTGGAATGAAAATTTACAGAGAGAGGGTGAAAAGAATGCAGATGTACTAGGTAAAAGAAAGGAGGAGCAGGCTAGAATAAATAGAATGTACGAAGAGAACAAGGAAGTTTATAAATCAGATTGGCATGAAAATGTAAAGAAAGAAATAAATAAAAGAAATCAATGAATGCGAAATAACGTATAGTATTTTATACCTTTCAAACTTTGAAATGGCAACGGTCATGAGTTGATTTAGCTACTTTTAAGGCAATAACTTTTTTGTTTGTTTGGATAGTACGTAATAAGTTTGGAAAGGCAATGATATTTAAAATGGAACAAGGAAGGTTATAAATCAGATTGGAATGAAAACGTAAAGAAAGAAAGAAAGAAATAAAAGAAATCAATGAATGCGAAATAACGTATAGTATTTTATGCGTTTCAAACTTTGAAATGGCAACGGTCATGAGTTGATTTAGCTACATTTAAAGCAATAACTTTTTTGTTTGTTTGGATAGTACGTAATAAGTTTGGAAAGACAATGATATTTAAAATGGAACAAGGAATGGACAGAGAAATTTAAGCAAAGATAAAACGTACATAATAAATATAGAGTAAGGGGACAGCCACGATAATTCAGTGGATAATTAAAGCAACTTTTAATGCCACCAGCTGCACGTTCAAATTTGAAAAGGCAGAGTAACGGACCATATAATAAATTGAAACGATGGATTGATAACAGCTGCAAGTATATATTTAATAGAAAAGAACGGACAGAGAAAATTTTGTGAAACGTACTGAAAATAAATATGAAGTACTTATTATATTATACGTTTCTTTTTGAATGCAGAGTCCAAAATTTGAAAGCGAAGTAACGGTCAACCCTTGATTTGGTGAAAATAATTGTAGCAATTAATAAAAGAAATAAATAGCAATGGTCACGTTGCTTTGATTTAGCTGACTCATCAAAGCAAATTATTTATAATTTAACCGGTAGGAAACGTAAAGGAACGTACCACCATAAAAATGAAATTGATAACATCTGTGCATTGATTCTGCAATATTTATTAAAGAAATTGATTCTACAATATTTATTAAAGCAATTTATTAGCTAGCTTGAATTAAATAGAATTTCACAATGGAATAAACTTTGATAAAATAAATCTAAAATTTAAAATCTGTTATGTTTACTTGGACGTAATCCAAATATTAAATTTTTATTTCAAAATATTATTATATAAAATTTCTCAAAAGTTTCAATTAATTACATTAAATAAAACCATTTAAAACTATTATTACACTCTCCCCCACTCAAAATTTTTCGTCCCCGAAAAGGTAGGAGGTAGGAGAATAGAACAACCAGAAATAAAATAGATTGAAAGACAAGATAAACAATTAATTTAAAACTATATAAATTTTATTTGAAATATTTATTTGATAACTTCATTTGAAATTTAATTTTCTTTAATACTTTAATACTTTTCAAACTCCTTTGAAAATCATTTACATTATTACTTATATTTACACAGAAGCTATTGAAATATTAAATCCAAAATTCATAAATTTTTATTTTGTTTCAAGATACCTTCCAAATATTATTATTAGATCACAAATCATTTTTTTAAAATATGTTTTATTTTAGATAAATAACTTCTAAAATATTTATAACACTAAAATTTCTATTAAACCATGTAGTATATAATTAAACAATATTTTAAAGGATATATCCAACAAGGAAGGAAGGTAGATTTGGAAAACAGAATCAAGGTGAATAACTAAACTGAGTAGATGCAAGGAAGAGTATCGGGCATGAATAATTAATCTAGAACCATAAGAATTTAAATTTCAAATATTAATTCAAAATTTCTTTGTTGGGAAAAATACTTTTATAATAAATACCATTATAATAATACTTTTATAATAAAATACTATTATATCGAAATAAATTTTCCTTTCGAAAATACTTTTACAACTCGATGTTTCAACAAGTTTATCCTCGTTCTTGCAGACTTTGGCCATGTGTTGATCAGGCGCAAAGCTAGAATTCTTCAAGTACATCGTAGACTTGTTTCAACACCCAGTGAAAATACTTGAAAAGCCTTTAAAGCAGATATGGAAAGTACAATCCAAACAAAACAACAAACCAAAACCTTTGTCCGACCATGGTTCGCAGATACACAATGGTTACGCCTGGATCCCCCAGGAAACAATCCGTATCCGTAAGCTTTCTCAGCCCTGCGAGTTACGCCATGATGACTAGTAGAGTGCAGGATACACAATGGTTACGCCTGGGTGCCCCAGGAAACAATCCGTACCCCTAGGCTATCTCAACCAGGCAGTTTCGCTACTATTCACGACCTACACAGATTGCAGGATATATAATGGTTACGCCTGGGTCCCCCAGGAAATAATCCGTACCCCTAGGCCAAACTCAGTCAGGCAATTGCGCTATGTAGTCGCGAGAGAAAAAAAACCATGGGTTATGCCACGGTGGGAACACTCGAGCATTACATCCGGAAAACCAAAAATCAGAGAGAATAATATCGATAGAATGAATCCACGATGTGGCCACAAAGCGGATATCAAGCAGAAGGCACTATCCATATCTTACTTCGAAAATATATATCATATAGTACCTTTTCAAATCACTTTCAAATATCGTACTTATATAAAGTCCATATATATAGGATTCCTTTTTTCCCACATCGAATACTTTCCAAAATCAATAGTAGATCAAATCATACTTATATAGACTTCGATTATATAAAATCTCTTTCGAAATTGAGTACCTTTCAAATCAATAGATTTCAAATCAACTTCATACTTATACAATCCATTTTATATAAGTTTGACCACTCCCAAATCAAGTGCTTAATAATATAAGGTTCTCAAATTTCAAATCATTTCAATGTCAATTCAGTTTCAAAATCATATATGATTTCACCAAATTTTCTTCCAAATTAAATATCTAAATTTCAAAGTTCCCAAAATAATAGGTTTAGAAAATTATCCCATTTTCCAAATTAAAATAATTCAAGTCAAACAAATTCATTTCCAAAATCACCATATAAGTACTGGTTTTTAATTCCAATTTAATTTCAAAACCAAATATTTTCCCAAAATCAATTATACTCAAAATGGTTTCCAAATTTATAATTATCCCCTTTTTTTTAAACCTTTAAATTATCTATTTCTATGTGAAATATCCAATTTACCTTTCTGAAAACCATTATTAAACTATTTTTTTTTTCAAAACATTTCAAAACTAAATTTATATTCTTTATCAAACATTTTATACTCTTTGAAATTTCTTAGGTTTGAAAATTTAATCTCGACTTGGAAGTGTTCGAACATTCAAAATAGTTAGGGAAATCAAATTTCCAATTCAGGACTTGAAAATCAACAATAAATAGATAGGATTATACCAAATCAAAGCCGAAACTTGAGGATTGAATACCGGTTTCCTTTAAATCATTTTAAATATGTATACATATATCTTTCGAATATCGAATTATTCTTCGGAATTTGAAATCAAAATTTGTTTCACAATATCACTCGCATAACAAAGCTACTAGAGTGGCCTCTCCCCCACTCTGAAACTCGAAAATCAATGTCGATAATGGGTGCACTCATCACCGAAATTATTTTCCAGTGACAAAGTGAGTTCTGGACTTCTATTTTCTTAAAACTTCCTTGAAATTTCATTGAAATCATTGGAACTCGTTTGAGTCATTTGAAACACTTCTTATTCAGAAAGTACTTTCAAATCGTATTATTATAATTTCAAAAATCTTAAAACCAATTTCAAAACACTGGAATTCAATTCTCGAATTTCAAATTTAACACTTCAGTTATAAATAATTTTTATATAAATCAATTTCTTATATTTTCTCAAAATTTCAAATCCTTTCAAAACCCTTTTATATAGAATAACATTTCTTATTTGTTTTATATATAGGTATATAATCCTTATCGAAAACATTTTCACTTTTATATATAGAATAAAATGATAGTTATCAAAATAATAATTTTGATATATAAAACAATTTCAAAAATGCAAACATACCCGATTTTTAGAGGATAATTTTAAGAATGGTTTTTAAAACAAAGATAGAGATTTGAATTAGAGGAACTCAAATCAATAGAATTCCGATTCGAAGATAGACTCGATCGAAGATGCGATAATTAAATTACAAAATAGAAGATGGATATACTTCTATAAATCGCGGTGACCTTTACCGGTCAACCGTGATTCCAAAATTAGATCGGTGTAGAATTCTGAGGCAATTCGACATTCGATCGCCAGAGATATAGAATTCGTCATAACAAGATATAGCAGCATCATAAACCGAGGATACCGAAATCTTCGGTGAGTCAATGCCAATTGAAAAGGAGTTTTCACCCCCTTTTACAAATCATTCAGTGGAGTTATGGGATACTCCAGAATCAAACGAATATAAATAATATAGCAGCATCATAAACCGAGGATACCGAAATCTTCGGTGAGTCAATGCCAATTGAAAAGGAGTTTTCACCCCCTTTTACAAATCATTCAGTGGAGTTATGGGATACTCCAGAATCAAACGAATATAGATAGGGAGAGACAGAATGAATTTCGGAACCGAGGGTGTAACATCCCGCCTTTTCGCACACTTTAAGCCGACACACGTGCCAATTCAAACCATACGGAAAGGCGGATTGTTATGGGATAAATAAGAAAAACAGAGAAGAAATAAAAACAAAATATAATCTCACAGCGGAAGGATAAAATATAATAATCAAATATACAGTTCATTAAACTGTTTTACAAAACCTTTATTATATTTATACAATACATATCAGAGTACACATACCAGAGAATAAAAAATAAATGCAGCGGAATTAAATGGTGTGGTGGAATAACATAGTAGATAATAATACTACAAAACTTCGTCTTCGTCCTCCAGAGTAAAATCTTCAAATCCTGAAACGCTCGGACTGACCCGAGCGAATTTGAAAAGACAAAAACACTCGAGTCAGAACTAAAAGATCTTATGTGAGTTAAATTAACAGAAATAAATATGAGTACAGTAACTCAAGAGATGCTCGGGATTAACATCTCCTAAGGATCCGTTAAACTATTTGCTATGTAGTATATTGCGCTATTATAATAGTGTCTAATTGTAAAATAAACTTACTTTTTAATAGCGTTAAGGGGTTACCCATATAGCCCTTAACACAAATAATGCCAATAGTCTATACAGTACCGTAATACCTCCTGGTCTGGAAGCTACCAGAGGATACTCCATAGGTACGACACAAATAGAAACTCGTAGAAGGCGCGCTAGGGTAGGTGACACGGCACAACTAGGCAATGCTAGTGTAGATATACCAACTACGCTTCCGGGCTGATGGAAACGCGCAGCGCGCAGCTGCCGCCCACCTCGAACAACACCCCCAAAATCAAAAGTAAAGTGGCCACCGAATCGATCCAAAAGTCATAGTATAATATCGAAGGAGTGCGTTCGGTCAGCGGAATGACCTCATTGGCCCGTCGATCGCTCCTGTTTTAGCCACCTTATGCCAACTCACGGGAGTCGGGTCCACGTATTTACCTTATAGGAAACGCCGCCACCAACTTACTTCATTCTGGAATCTCCACCGTGTACACGGTAGTTAAAGTGGTTTTGGGAGTTGGCAGAGAGTATGACAACTTCCGATCCCGGTCTCTTTAACAACCAAACGTTATTATAACACCGCGGTCATTTAAAATAATTTAAACTTTAAAACCAGAATAAAATATCCATTTTAAACCCATATAAATACGATATCATTTATATTTTTAAAACCCAAATCAATACGATATTATTTAGACCCAAAATCATACAGTGTCATTTTATTTTCCAATATATATTCTTTTCCAAAATCATAGGGTTTTCAAAGTAAAATATTTAGAAATCAAAACTCTCGAATATAATATTTTCAAATCATACTACCTTGAAAATCATAACTTCGAAACAAATTTCCATCTCTTAAATGGTTAAATATTAAATTACTTTATAAAACACAATAGCTTCTTTAGATTTCACAAATCAATTTTCAAATATCGATTTAAACTTCCAAATACCATTTCAATTCTTATGTTTCAAAGCTTTAAATATTTCACCATTTCAAAACAAACTCATTTGACAATCCCATATATATTAAATTCAATTACTTATTATTTAGACTTGAAATATTTACTTAATGAATTCAATATAATTTAAGAAAAACCTTTAACTTCACATAACTGGAAAAACTTTCGATTTATTATATATTCATTTAAATCAACCTGATATTCATTTAGATCACTCTACACAAACATCAACTTATAAAATCACATCCTTTAAAAATTCTAACTTTTTATTTAATTCTAATTTAACTTAATATTCATCTTCCAACCTTATTCCCATTAAATCAATGAAACTCCAGAAATTAAATTTTAAATAAATGCTTAATCTTATTTGATCTTAAAATCAAACTTTATTTTAAACTTCAAATCAAATTTATACTAAGATTAAAACCGGAAATTACTATATATATAATAACCTTTATCAATAACCAAATCAATATCCCATAAACCATATATATATAACTTTACAAAAACCATAGAAAATCATTTCAAAATATTTATATATATATATACCGCGGTGCCTGTATAAAATTTTCTACCCTATGGTCAAGTGATACAGATGTTTATCATTTCAATCCGCAATTTAAAATAAAAATGCGGTTGTATATCATTTCAAACCGCAATGCCGAATGAAATGAATATACATGATAACTTGCAGATTTTATAAGATAGTACACATCATCCATTCACCCAATATCAATCATCAACCAATTTAATTCAATCATCATCAATTTAAACAAACATCAAAATATATAGCATATAAATTATATAGGTAATAAATAACATGTATTAACTAACAGTTTATATTCAATAATAAATTTAACTACTGTTAAACTAGTAGTTTATATGCAAAAATAAATGTAAATTTAACTGGCAGTTAATATGAAATAAAAATAAAAATAATCATGACAGGCAGTTAATATGCAAATAAATAAATTCTAACTGTCAAATTATATGCAATAAATAAAATTAATTAACAGTTAAATTAAATAAATGCGATTTAACTGGGATGACGAATAAAACATGCCAAACAGTCATAAATAAATTTCTACTCAAATCTTAAATCAATTTAACAAACATAAGAAATTTTAGAAGTTGTGAGTGGGTTAAAACACTCACCTTTCGAATTTAAATCGAATTTAAGTCCGATTTAAATCCAAAAATTTGACGGTCTCCAAATCTGTCCAAACCAGCGTCAAAAGATCTGGAATTTAATTACGATCCTAACAAAAAAGTCTCGCGTGAAACGGAGTTCATATGCGAAAGTTATTCGAGTTAGATTGTTTGAAATCAAAAATAAAATAAAATAAAAACATCACTCACTTAAACCAAAGCCACGTAAGCATCTTCGTTATCCCTCGCTACAGTGTCTTTACCCTGAGAACAGAACGCATGCGAACGAACAAAAGCATCAAGAAGAAACCCTAGCCGTCGAAACAAACCCTATTTATCACGCCTCCACTCTCGACTTCGACAAGATCCACTCCATCGCCAGCACGCCGCCGTCACCCTCCATCTATGTCGCGAGCGTGACGTCCTCAGCCGCTGTGTGGTGCTGCCAGGCCGATCACGAAAATCATCGAATCCTCTTCAACTTCTGGCGAATCAGCTAACCAATTCGCCGAAGCCACCGTACCGATCAACTGCCCCTCTCCCCCTCTACACGCAAGAACTTCCCGATCGATGAATCGTGGAAGATCCACCGTTGATTGAACATCCATACCATGAACGGCCGAAACTAATTTGCAATTTTCTGAACGAACAATGGCTCCAATCAAAAAACGAATAGTACCAGCAGATTACGCTCTTCGAGAACTATGACATATAATTTTTGTGAATTTTTCTGGAGCCTTTGAATTTTAGGCTTTGGATTTGATTTTTGAATTGTATTTGGATCTAGTGTTTGCAGCCATTGGAAGAGGAGGAGCGGAGGAAATAAACGTACAACAAATGAGAATAGATGGAGGCTAGGGTTTACAACTGAGTTTATATAGGTAGGTCAGAATTTGAATAGATGGATTGGATAAACAAACGTGCTGAACGAAAATTGGCCCAAAAAGCCCGTTACGACTCCGGAACAAAATTGGGTCAACCCATATATCACAATATGTATTTTAAAATATTCTGAACGCGATGGAAAAAGTTTCGCGTCCAAATTCCATCGTGTGAAGAAGTTATGCTGAAAATAATATTTTCAAATTGATTTCAAATTGATTTCAATTAAATCGATTTCAAGGCGTTTCGCGTTCGTACGATCAAACGACAGGTCCGATCGCTACGAAACTTGAAACCCTACAATAATTCAATGATACGGATCCGTTGAAACTGGTTTCGTCAAAATCCGAGTTAGTGGCCGAAATGGCTATTTTTATATCAATTAATTAAATTTAAAATTTATTATTAAATCAACTTCCAAATTTTAAAATTTTAAAACTCACAAATTTTATCACCATATATTCTCACTTATTTACAATGACTTAAACAAATCTTTATGTAAGTTTAGAGTGGATAAATCTATCAATTGCAGTGCCAAAGCTTCTATTTCATTATATTCAAAATTATAAATTAAGTTCCCCAAAATTTCTATTAAGTTAAATAATCAATGATTATTCCATCTATAAAT
The DNA here is from genome assembly GCA_030765085.1 of Allium cepa. Taxonomy (NCBI): domain Eukaryota; kingdom Viridiplantae; phylum Streptophyta; class Magnoliopsida; order Asparagales; family Amaryllidaceae; genus Allium; species Allium cepa. The sequence continues at coordinate 306,238,801 of CM060944.1, read as the reverse complement.
TTTAAGTAGATGGATTCAAATGTTGAGTTCAGAAACTATTATTTTAATATTCTTGAATTTCAGTTAAATCTTTATAAACGTAATACTTTAAACGTTAAATTTCATTTATTTTGCAATACTTCAATTAAATTAATAAATATTGCTTTCTATACTTAAATTTATATTAACAAAACGTTAGATTTGGATCGATAGAAATCGATTTACCAAAGTTTACGTACACATTACGTAAATAAACAACTATATAAATTTGCCACCTATTAGCTCTTAATTTTATTCTTAAGTTTGTTATCTATCAATTTCGATTATACTTCCATCTATAATGCAAATCCAATCTCCTCTAACTGCATAAATTAGGCAATTTATTGCAATTGATTTTCCATTAAACTTCATAAATTATCAAATTGAAACCTAAATAAACATTTATTTATTTAAAAATCTTGTTGTTTAATTGAATTGACCATTCCCGGATATAATTTACATTGATCTTCAATTATTACTTAAATACATCACAAAACGTTAAATCTATATTCATTAAAATTTGTTACCAAAATTAATTAACGAAATCAATTACGCCCTTTAAAAATTTCTATTTCATTCATTAATTGCTAATTGTTATTCAATTAAACCCAGTTATTTGATTTCTCTATTATGCATCAATTATAAACCCATCATCTTAAAGATGATGTCAACATTTTATACTATAAATTTACCCTTTTATATTCAAATATAAATAAATGCTCACATACAAATTAAGATTCTAAAACAAATTAATTATCCCATTTAATCCATTGATTTATTAACTTTATTTGTTGCAATTTATTGTCTAGCATAAATTTTAATCTATTTCCAAATTTTCACATTTCAATTAATTAACACCTTACAAAAGTTTACAAATAAAAAGGGGTTGTACTAAATAAATTATTTATTGTCCTGCATTACTTTATTGCCTCCATTTACATTCAATCTTCATAAATAAATAATTTATTTTATTGATGAATTCAATACTTGCCTTTATTTACTTAATTTAACTTCGTATCCAAATGCACAAATTTTCACTATTCCAATTAATTGAAATATAAAATTAAATTTGTAAATTTTAATTATCCTTGATACATCAGATTTCAATATTTGCTTTCATATAAATTAATAAGATTTCTATTTCTTTCTAAATTTAAATTAAAATCTTATTAATTTAATTCATTTTAAACATCGAATTTACATGGGTCGTTACACTCTCCCCGACTCAAAAATTTTCGTCCCCGAAAAGGAAAAGAAGGGAAAAGAAGAATTAAATAACAATACATCTTATTCAAAATATTAACTCATAAACAATAACTTACTAAATTTATTACCTTAAATAAAATAAACCCGTTTAATAATCATTATATCTTTTTATCCTCAAATAAATAAAGTTTGGAAAAACATTTTCAAAATAATTTCTAAGTCCAAAATTTACGAAATTTTTTGGCGGAGTCTCCTTTGTACAGAGAGGCTTGGGAGAAAATATAATATTAAATATAACAATTATATTATATATATTATCCAAAATATTATATCCCAACACGGGAAAATATATAAAATAGCGCTATAAACCGAAGTCCGAAAACGTACCTATTTGTCGGGCACTTTACGCTTAATTTATGGAACCCAAAAGCAGTAGCAATTGCTTCCATAACCTGAATTTTACTTATAAAATCCAAAGGGTTAACAATTTATGTAAAGTAAAATATTTAAGTGGATTTCAATCACTAACAACAAATCAATACAACAACCATCAACTAAACAACAACAAATCCAAACAACAATCAATTTATCTTATTATTAATTTCATTTCATATATTTGTTGTTTAATTTCTCTTTTATTCATACCACATAAATTTTCCTTTTTATAATTTACATTTATTTCTAACAAACTTTTAAATTTTATTTACTCATTCGATGTTTGTTTCATTTATTTTCACTTATTACTTCCAATTTTTCATTTCCATTAACTCAGGTCATGCCAGTTCTTTTTATTTCATTATAATTATTCATTCATTTATTTACATGTCCTTATTTATTTACATTTTAATTGCTTAAGTTTATAATCATCTATTTGTCATACTTACCTTCAATTATATTTACTTGGTAAAATTTCAATTATAACTTTAAGTTTATAACATTAAATTCTCATTTAACAGAAATTTCATTGAGTAATTTTACTATTTCAAATTTCTACTTGTATAATATTCTATTACAATCTCTTATTAAATATTTCAACTTTTAATATTTGGTAAGTTATATATGTTATTTAAGGGTGTAATTGAAAGTTATACAAGTTTCTCATTTCTTTTAATTAATTCATTGTTCAATAAATTATTACCTTTTCCTTATAAGTTACAATTTCAACTTCCTTTTATTATCTTTATAACTTGGCATTAAATCTCTTACCTAAATTAGAGGTTCCAATTATTAATTACTTACCTTTCGTTTCACTACAATAATTGAAACAATTAATTAATGGAAATTTAAGAGTTAAATACCGGGTTATATTTCAAATTATTTTAAAATAATAAATAAATATATTTTTACAACTTACATATCTCTAATTATGTTTAAAACAATTCAAAATTTATACATATAATTTCTTCAAAAATGAATCTGCAGTAGAACTACGACAGTGGCCTTCTCCCTTCGAAACTCGAAAATGAAAGTCGATGATGCGGCCGCCATCACCGAAATTATTTTTCAGCGACAGAGAGGAAAGTACAAAACTTATTTCTTTCTAGAATTTCTTTAAAATCATGCTTTCAAATTATATTGAAATATTTATATCAGAAAATATTTCTAAACACTATTAATATATTTCAAAATCCTTTGAAAGAAATTTTTCAAAATCCCGGACTCAAGTTCTACAATTTCCAAATTTCATTGATTTTATTTTCAATCTAGCTTCAATTATTATTAATATTTTCATTACCTAACACCCAATCTACAACAACCAAATATGTATCTTTATAAAATATTTTTATATATAGAAAATATAATAGGCAAAGTTATTTCTTTCACCTATATTAAAACAAATATTATGTCGGTCTATCCTATTAAGTGTTTAGAAATCCCTATTGATGTCATAGCGTCCCATGCATCAACCAGAATTTATAAATGCAAAACGAAACATATTAACACAATATTAAAACCTTTTTATAATACTAACAAATACGCTCTCTCATATATACACGCTCAATGACTCCCATAGGGTATTATTACCCTATTAGTAAAAAGTCAAACCCCACAGAGTTAAGGTTTATCGCTAAACCTCGCTCTGATACCAGATGTAACATCCCGCCTTTTCGAACACTTTAAACTGACACACGTGCCAATTCAAACCATACGGTAGGGTGGATTGTTATGGGATAAGTAAGAAAAACAGAGAAGAAATAAAAACAAAATAGAATCTCAGAGCGGAAGGATAAAATATAATAATTAAATATACAGTTCATGAAACTGTTTTACAAAACCTTTATTATATTTATACAATACATATCAGAGTACACATACCAGAGAATAATAAATAAATGCAGCGGAATTAAGTGGTGTGGTGGAATAACATAGTAGATAATAATAGTACAAAACTTCGTCTTCGTCCTCCAGAGTAAAATCTTCAAATCCTGAAACGCTCGGACTGACCCGAGCGAATTTGAAAGACAAAAACACTCGAGTCAGAACTAAAAGATCTTATGTGATTTAAATTAACAGAAATAAATATGAGTACAGTAACTCAAGAGATGCTCGGGATTTACATCTCCTAAGGATCCGTTAAACTATTTGCTATGTAGTATATTGTGCTATTATAATAGTGTCTAATTGTAAAATAAACTTACTTTTTAATAGCGTTAAGGGGTTACCCATATAGCCCTTAACACAAATAATGCCAATAGTCTATACAGTACCGTAATACCTCCTGATCGTGAAGCTACCAGAGGATACTCCATAGATACGACACAAATAGAAACTCGTAGAAGGCGCGCTAGGGTAGGTGACACGGCACAACTAGGCAATGCCAGGGTAGATATACCAATCACGCTTCCGGGTTGATGGAAACGCGCAGCGCGCAGCTGCCGCTCGAACAACACCCCCAAAATCAAAAGTAAAGTGGCCACCGAATCGATCCAAAAGTCATAGTATAATATCGAAGGAGTGCGTTCGATCAGAGGAATGACCTCATTGGCCCGTCGATCGCTCCTGTTTTAGCCACCTTATGCCAACTCACGGGAGTCGGGTCCATGTATTTACCTTATAGGAAACGCCGTCACCATCCTACTTCATTCTGGAATCTCCACCACGTACACGGTTGTTAAAGTGGTTTTCGGAGTTGGCAGAGAGTATGACAACTTCCGATCCCGGTCTCTTTAACAACCAAACGTTATTATAACACCGCGGTCATTTAAAATAATTTAAACTTTAAAACCAGAATAAAATATCCATTTTAAACCCATATAAATACAATGTCATTTATATTTTTTTAAAACCCAAATCAATACGATATCATTTAGACCCAAAATCATATAATGTCATTTTATTTTCCAATATATATTCTTTTCCAAAATCATAGGGTTTTCAAAGTAAAATATTTAGAAATCAAAACTCTCGAATATAATATTTTCAAATCATACTACCTTGAAAATCATAACTTCGAAACAAATTTCCATCTCTTAAATGGTTAAATATTAAATTACTTTATAAAACACAATAGCTTCTTTAGATTTCACAAATCAATTTTCAAATATCGATTTAAACTTCCAAATACCATTTCAATTCTTATGTTTCAAAGCTATAAATATTTCACCATTTCAAAACAAACTCATTTGACAATCCCATATATATTAAATTCAATTACTTATTATTTAGACTTGAAATATTTACTTAATGAATTCAATATAATTTAAGAAAAACCTTTAACTTCACATAACTGGAAAAACTTTCGATTTATTATATATTCATTTAAATCAACCTGATATTCATTTAGATCACTCTACACAAACATCAACTTATAAAATCATATCCTTTAAAAATTCTAACTTTTTATTTAATTCGAATTTAACTTAATATTCATCTTCCAACCTTATTCCCATTAAATCAATGAAACTCCAGAAATTAAATTTTAAATAAATGCTTAATCTTATTTGATCTTAAAATCAAACTTTATTTTAAACTTCAAATCAAATTTATACTAAGATTAAAACCGGAAATTACTATATATATAATAACCTTTATCAACAACCAAATCAATATCCCATAAGCCATATATATATAGCTTTACAAAAACCATAGAAAATCATTTCAAAATATTTTTACATATATATATATACCGCGATGCCTGTATAAAATTTTCTACCCTATGGTCAAGTGATACGGATGTTTATCATTTCAATCCGCAATTTAAAATAAAAATGCGGTTGTATATCATTTCAAACCGCAATCCCGAATGAAATGAATATGCATGATATATCAATCATCAACCAATTTAATTCAATCATCATCAATTTAAACAAACATCAAAATATATAGCATATAAATTATATATGTAATAAATAACATATGTTAACTAACAGTTTACATTCAATAATAAATTTAACTACTGTTAAACTAGCAGTTTATATGCAAAAATAAATGTAAATTTAACTGGCAGTTAATATGAAATAAAAACAAATATAATCATGACAGGCAGTTAATATGCAAATAAATAAATTCTAACTGTCAAATTATATGCAATAAATAAAATTAATTAACAGTTAAATTAAATAAATGCGATTTAACTGAGATGAAGAATAAAACATGCCAAACAGTCATAAATAAATTTCTACTCAAATCTTAAAACAATTTAACAAACATAAGAAATTTAAGAAGTTGTGAGTGGGTTAAAACACTCACCTTTTGAATTTAAATCGAATTTAAGTCCGATTTAAATCCAAAAATTTGACGGTCTCCAAATCTGTCCAAACCAGTAACAAAAGATCTAGAATTTAATTATGATCCTAACAAAAAAAGTCTCGCGTGAAACGGAGTTCGTATGCGAAAGTTATTCGAGTTAGATTGTTTGAAATCAAAAATAAAATAAAATAAAAACATCACTCACTTAAACCAAAGCCACTTAAGCATCTTCGTTATCCCTTGCTAAAGTGTCTTTACCCTGAGAATAGAATACACGCGAATGAACAAAAGCATCAGGAAGAAACCCTAGCCGCCGAAACAAACCCTATTTATCACGCCTCCACTCTCGACTTCGACAAGATCCACTCCATCGCCAGCACACCGCCGTCACCCTCCATCTATGTCGCGAGCGCAACGTCCTTCGCCGCCGTATGGTGCTACCAGGCCGAGCACGAAAATCATCGAATCCTCTTCAATTTCTGGCGACTCAGCTAACCAATTCGCCGAAGCCACCGTACCGATCAACTGCCCCTCGCCCCCTCTACACGCAGGAACTTCCCGATCGATGAATCGTGGAAGATCCGTTGTTGATTGACCATCCATACCATGAATGGCCGAAACTAATTTGCAATTTTCTGGGCGAACAATGGCTCCAATTGAAAAACGAATATTACCAGCAGATTACGCTCTTCGAGAACTATGACATATAATTTTTGTGAATTTTTCTGGAGCCTTTGAATTTTAAGCTTTGGATTTGATTTTTGAATTGTATTTGGATCTAGGGTTTGCAGCCATTGGAAGAGGAGGAGCTGAGGAAATGAACGTACATCAAATGAGAATAGATGGAGGCTAGGGTTTACAACTGAGTTTATATAGGTAGGTCAGAATTTGAATAGATGGATTGGATAAACAACGTGCTGAACGAAAATTGGCCCAAAAAGCCCGTTTCGACTCCGGAACGAAATTGGGTCAACCCATATATCACAATATGTATTTTAAAATATTCTGAACGCGATGGAAAAATTTTCACATCCAAATTCCATCGTATGAAGAAGTTATGCTGAAAACAATATTTTCAAATTGATTTCAAATTGATTTCAATTAAATCGATTTCAAGGCGTTTCACGTTCGTACGATCAAACGACAGGTCCGATCGCTACGAAACTTGAAACCCTACAATAATTCACTGATACGGATCCGATGAAACTGGTTTCGTCAAAATCCGAGTCAGTGGCCAAAATGGCTATTTTTATATTAATTAATTAAATTTAAAATTTATTATTAAATCAACTTCCAAATTTTAAAACTCACAAATTTTATCACCATATATTCTCACTTATTTACAATGACTTAAACAAATCTTTATGTAAATTTAGAGTTGATAAATCTATCAATTGCAGTGCCAAAGCTTCTATTTCATTGTATTCAAAATTATAAATTAAGTTCCCCAAAATTTCTATTAAGTTAAATAATCAATGATTATTCATCTATAAATTTTAAGTAGATGGATTCAAATGTTGGGTTCAGAAACTATTATTTTAATATTCTTGAATTTCAGTTAAATCTCTATAAATGTAATACTTTAAACGTTAAATTTCATTTATTTTGCAATACTTCAATTAAATTAATCATTATTACTTTCTATACTTAAATTTATATTAACAAAACGTTAGATTTGGATCGATGGAAATCGATTTACCGAAGTTTACGTACACATTACGTAAATAAACAACTATATAAATTTGCCACCTATTAGCTCTTAATTTTATTCTTAAGTTTGTTATATATCAATTTCGATTATACTTCCATCTATAATGCAAATCCAATCTCCTCTAACTGCATAAATTAGGCAATTTATTGCAATTGATTTCCCATTAAACTACATAAATTATCAAATTGAAACCTAAATAAACGTTTATTTATTTAAAAATCTTGTTGTTTAATTAAATTGACCATTCTCGGAAATTAATTTACATTGATTTCCAATTATTACTTAAATACATCACAAAACGTTAAATCTATATTCATTAAAATTTGTTACCAAAACTGATTTAACGAAATCAATTACGCCCTTTAAAATTTCTATTTCATTCATTAATTGCTAATTGTTATTCAATTAAACTCATTCATTTGATTTCCCTATTGTGCATCAATTATAAACCCATCATCTTAAAGGTGATGTCAACATTTTATACTATAAATTTACCCTTTTTATATTCCAGTATAAATAAATGCTCACATACAAATTAAGATTCTAAAACAAATTAATTATTCCATTTAATCCATTGATTTATTAACTTTATTTATTGCAATTTATTGTCTAACATAAATTTGAATCTATTTCCAAATTTTCACATTTCAATTAATTAACACCTTACAAAAGTTTACAAATAAAAAGGGGTTGTACTAAATAAATTATTTATTGTCCTGCATTACTTTATTACCTCCATTTACATTCAATCTTCATAAATAAATAATTTATTTTATTGATGAATTCAATACTTGCCTTTATTTACTTAATTTAAGTTTATATCCAAATGCACAAATTTTCACTATTCCAATTAATTGAAATATAAAATTAAATTTGTAAATTTTAATTATCCTTGATATATCAAATTTCAATGTTTGCTTTCATATAAATTAATAAGATTTCTATTTCTTTCTAAATTTAAATTAAAATCTTATTAATTTAATTCATTTTAAACATCGAATTTACACAGGTCGTTGCAGAGGGACATTCCAAAATTCAAAGGAAATCGAGTCAAAAGGAAGAGATTCAACTCGAGCGAAAGTGATTCTGTAAATAAATTTACCATATATGCTAAGTTTTGCCTAGAGCCAAAGCTCTAATACCAACTGTAATGACCCGCTATTTTGGACCGTTCAAATCGACAATAAAACCATACATATCCGACTTGAATAATTAAAATACCGAACTGTTAATTAAAATTTGGCAAAACTAAAAATATACAGTAAATAAATCAATCACAGATCACAGAGTAATATAATGCAGTGGAATAGATAAAGAATAGTAGTTCATGAAGCTACTATATACATCAGAGTTAGAAAAATACAACCGAATAGTTCAAATGCAGTGAAGTCTCCAATGCAACAGATGACTTCTCTGAACCAATCACCCGGAAAGGCTGGAATCTGAACCGATAGTTGGATTTCCAAATGAAGCTCCAAACTCCAAAGGTTAGTCTCAAATGATGTATCACTCAGTCTGACTGAGCGTAAAGCAAAATACAAAACATTCGAGTCAGGATTAACACTCTGATATCAATAAATCCAACTCAAGTGAAATATCAACTGTAATACAAATAACTTAAAGGATATTTGGGATAACCATCCTCTAAGGGTCCATGGAACTTTCTAAGAGGTAGAAATATACACTATAACACCATGGTCATTTCAGCTTAATTTATACATCAAAACCAAATCTCATTTTCACTTTAAATATCTCTATATTTCCCAAAATAGTATTTATATATATTAAATAATTTATACAGTAAAGTATTTTCAATTTCCTCAACTTAACAAATCGTTCCAACATCAATCCGACCTTCCCATTCAAATTAAATTCAATCTCAATTTATCAATTTAAATTCAACTCAATTTCTAAAATAACCACTTAAATTTTATCGATCTCAAATTCGAATTTATAATCACAAATACTCCTTTATATTTCCATATATTTCAAAACTTTAAGTATTCAACGTTTCATCTTAATTTTCATTCAATTTAGTTTTCTAAATAATAAATTCAAATTTAGTTCAACCTAAATTTTCATTTTAATTCAATTTAGTAGCTAAATAACAAATTCAACTACGTTGATTTCAAATACAGATCCGAATCTCAACATAAACCATTTAAATTCCAATATAGTTCAAGGCTTTAATATTAAAATGTTCTATATAACAGTTTCATATAGATCTCGATTTAACCTCATTATTATTTAGTCTTGAAATACTCCCTTATTAGATTTAATATCATTTAAGTAACCTTAAATTACATTTTACTCCATATTTTCTTTAATTTATTTAAACGTAAAATATCCATTAAATCACTTAAATCAAAAATCCAGTTATAAAATCATACCCATTAAATTTCCCATTTAAAAATTTCAAATCGATTTAATTAAATAAATCCTTATTTAAATACCATTTTTATAAACCCAAATTTATCTCCCAATCTTAATTATTCAATTTATTACAAGAGAATCTATTTGAAATATAGATTTACATAAATACTTAACCATATTATATGTATTAAATCAATCTAATTTAAATCAAATATTACTACTAAATCTATATATACAATTTTCATTTATATAATATCTTAAGAATCAAATTTATTAAACCATATATTTCTTTCCAAAATTATTGAAATTATTCTCAAAATATTTATATGGAACAACGGTGTCTGTATATATTTCCTATCATATAGTCAAGTGCTACGGATATTTATCATTTCAATCCGTATACTAAATACATATGGGTGGATATCATTTCAACCCGTAATCCCAAATTTAATTAAATGAAAATTGCTTGGGTTTATCATTTCAACCCATAACGATTTTCTCCTATTCTAAAGTCTGTTCGGGTATGTATCATTTCAACCCATAGTGATTTCTAAACTACAAGGAACTTGCAGAGTGATAACAGAAAATACAATAAAATAACAGGCATATATCATCAATAACAATATAATATAAACAACAGGATATGGTGTCATATCCCGCAGGTGAACAGTTACAGATAATAGCATATATACAAACTTAAATAACTACAGCAGCATATTTCAATTGTCGTTTCAATTGAAATCAAATTTAATGAATAAAAATATGTTAATCGTGAGTGATTGCTCACCTTTTGAGGTTAGAGAGATAGACAATGAAGTTGAGTTACGAAATGCAAGCACGACTTCCAAAGCAAAGTTAGATGGTACGATTTCGATGGAAAAGCTGATAGATAGAAATTGATGAGAACGGATCAAATTAGCCTGATAAAATTGAAACGAAGATTATATGATTAATTTATTACTTTTTTTCAAAATGAACGTTAAATCAAAACACGCAATTTAAAAAATGAAATACATATATATGCATACCCATGAGAACCATATAACTTTAAAACGCTTCCATTTCATATTAATGTTAAATAACAAATATATAATTATTCAAAATGTCACATATATAGTATATTCATTTTATGGTTGTCGTTTCCATGTAATAAATATTCATTTTAAACCAATATTAAAATAATATATATGTATAGTTAAAAATCAATGTTCTAACATAAAACACATATATTAAAGATCAAAACACACATATATAATATCTTTTGAAATGAATAATTATGTATACATATAATTATTATAGTTTATTACTTTCCTTTTCAAAATATCCAGCAGGAAATCAAACAAACTTATGCACATATATACGCAGATAAACAATATTCTTTATAATACATTGTTAACTTACTCCTTTTTTATTCTTTTTTTAAAGAGTATATATGCAGTACAGTTTATAAGAATTTTTTTTTAATATTTTTATAAAACCTTAATATATAACAAAATATATGTAATATTTGTATATATAAAAATCAAAACCTTTCAAACATATATTCAAAAACTAGATCATATAAATAACAATGTATTCAGTTCACGCATAGTATAAAATTCATATATATAACTCTCTTATATATTCATTATAACTATAATCGAAACGGTTATATATACTTTTATATAAATTAACCAAATATACACGTTACTTAACCTATCTGTAACTGATCAATAGTTTTATTATTAAAGCACGCACATCATAACAGTATGACGATATACAATGCTTTAGGCTTATTAAACAATATATTGCAACTTATGTATACTAATATCTGAATATAAATAAGCTTACATACTTATTATATAAAAATCAAAATAAAAAAATATAACAAAATATATATAAACTCACAAATTGATATATAAGCTTATATTGTTATATAGAGAATTTTTTTTATTAAGTACAGCCATACATATATATCTTTGGGTACTACAATTCGTATTATTTGCCTTTTATAAAGAAAATTGTGGTTGCACTGAGTTTGTACATACAGCTTACTTTATGTATATAAATAACGTAAGCTGTCATACATATATACACTAAAATATATAAATTTAAGGCAGTATACTACTAGCAAATATATATAATATAATACAATGTATAGACATACCCTGTGTAAACTCGAGTCGCTGATGGGTGGGCAAAATGAATAAATAAGAAACTACAGACAATGGGGAAAATGTTGATGCCACCTATGTGCTGTCAGAAGTTATTACCTCTATGCTATACACTCGGCTATGATGAGGCTGCCGATGTGGATAGGGAAGATGTTGGGTTCAGCTGGAAGGCAGGGTGTTTCTTAAGAGAAGAGGAGGGGAGAAGGAGGGGACAGACGCTTGGTGGAAAGAAAATTTGCAGAGAGAGGATGAAAAGAATGCAGATGTACTAGGTAAAAGAAAGGAGGAGCAGGCTAGAATAAATAGAATGTATGAAGAGAACAAGGAAGGTTATAAATCAGATTGGCATGAAAATGTAAGGAAAGAAATAAATAAAAGAAATCAATGAATGCGAAATAACGTATAGTATTTTATACCTTTCAAACTTTGAAATGGCAACGGTCATGAGTTGATTTAGCTACATTTAAAGCAATAACTTTTTTGTTTGTTTGGATAGTACGTAATAAGTTTGGAAAGGCAATGATTTTTAAAATGGAACAAGGAAGGTTATAAATCAGATTGGAATGAAAACGTAAAGAAAGAAATAAATAAAAGAAATCAATGAATGCGAAATATCGTATAGTATTTTATACGTTTCAAACTTTGAAATGGCAACGGTCATGAGTTGATTTAGCTACATTTAAAGCAATAACTTTTTTGTTTGTTTGGATAGTACATAATAAGTTTGGAAAGACAGTGATATTTAAAATGGAACAAGGAATGGACAGAGAAATTTAAGCAAAGATAAAACGTATAGAATAAATATAGAGTAAGGGGACAGTCACGATAATTCAGTGGATAATTAAAGCAACTTTTAATGCCACCAGCTGCACTTTCAAATTTGAAAAGGCAGAGTAACGGACCATATAATAAATTGAAACGATGGATTGATAACAGCTGCAAGTATATATTTAATAGAAAAGAACGGACAGAGAAAATTTTGTGAAACGTACTGAAAATAAATATGAAGTACTTATTATATTATACGTTTCTTTTTGAATGCAGAGTCCAAAATTTGAAAGCCGAGTAACGGTCAACCCTTGAATTGGTGAAAATAATTGTAGCAATTAATAAAAGAAATAAATAGCAACGGTCACGTTGCTTTGATTTAGCTGACCCATCAAAGCAAATTATTTATAATTTAACCGGTAGGAAACGTAAAGGAACGTACCACCATAAAAATGAAATTGATAACATCTGTGCATTGATTCTGCAATATTTATTAAAGAAATTGATTCTACAATATTTATTAAAGCAATTTATTAGCTAGCTTGAATTAAATAGAATTTCACAATGGAATAAACTTTGATAAAATAAATTGAAAATTTAAAATCTGCTATGTTTAATTGGACGTAATACAAATATTAAATTTTTATTTCAAAATATTATTACATTAAATTTCTCAAAAGTTTCAATTAATTACGTTAAATAAAACCATTTAAAACTATTAAAATCTACGGGTCGTTACAACTATATCCTAGGTTGTGCACCCTACTCTATTTTTAGCCATTTATAATGTCGAGGTCACATTCGACATCTTTCATGGGAGTCTTTATCACTCGAAAAGAACAAGAATCCTTAAATAAATTCCCACATCTCGAATGGATCTCGAAACCACACATGGATTCCAGCATCTCGAAATCCACCTCCAAGAGATATAACACGTATCTCAGTCTTGAAGTGGTTTTCGATAAATAACACATTTACCGATCCCGGTCTCCTTAAGACTGAATCAATGAATTTGGTCATATTCAATAATAATGAGAATGATCGCATATGGAAACCAACTCTCATATAATTATCACATTTTCAATATTTTTATCTCACACTATCTCTCGACTAAGAGTGAAGTCGGTAGGTTAAAGCACTAGTTCTGCTATACCTACTCAAACATTTGTCTTAACCCCTAGAGATAGACAAGCCTACTTCATCGGTTTTTAGTACTAAGTATACGACTAAATGTTTTTCATAAATGAGTACATAAACAAAGCATGATCAAGTCGTACTAAGCACGATCAAGTCACATAAACAACTTTTAATCCCATTTTTACTTAATTAATAATTTTATTAAATAAAAGCTCTTTTATTAGTAAAACTCATTTTTTTTAATAAAACATATTTTATAAACCAAAACTTACAATTGATTAAAAATTCCTTTATTAATTAATAACCCTTTACTAAATAAAACTTACTTTATTAATTAATACTCCTTTATTACTTAAAATTTTCTGTATATACTAGTATATATAATATTTCGATATTCATTTATACTCTTCAATACTTCAAAAAGTATTCATATATTTATCTCAAATGTACAAGTATATTCACAACTCATTTAAAGACCTATTACTTTAAACCTTTCTTTTTTTTATCTTTTTCCAAAAATTCCATGTTTGTTATTCCTTTTAAAATATCCATTTAATAGTTCCAATTACATTCGAAAATCTATTTCAAAGTGCGTAAGACAAATGTTACCCAACATTGTCACTACAAACGCAAAATCATTTCATTTGAGATTATTTTTAAACCATTTCACTTCTGATTATCTTTAAAACAATCTTTTCAAAGTTTCATTTACATTTATAAGTACTAGTATGGATCCGTGCTTCGCACACGGGCTGTTTGTGTCATTGTATACATTGATATTTTGTTTAAACGTAAGTATGTAAACGGAAAGTAAGGGCATTTTTGGAATTTCAAAAAGACAACGAGTAAATTGGTTTAACAAATTTTCTTTATTAGTAGTAGAGATAATCAAAACAGGTTAAAGACTAATATTATTAACATATTTTCACCGCAAACCCAAAACCATTTCATACATGTTATTCTCTTTAAAACATTCTTTTAAAGATCTTGGTATTTCTATATTTATTGAATAAGGCAATATACTTGTTAATAAATTTGCAAAATCATTTATTATAACATAAGTTTTATAATCCTAAGCTTCCTCTTATTCTTTTACAAAATACTTAACTTACTTTTTCCCACTTATGCATTTACTAAAAACTGATTTTAAAATGATACTTAAATGTATACTAACTCATTTATAAGATAAAATATTTAATAATAAAAAGAATTTAAAAGGATATTATATTACATAAGATTTTATTTTTTTTAATAAACTACTTAACTAATTTTCTAAAAAATATATATACTTTTAAAATATTTTAAAAATACTTATATTATGGCTTATAAAAAATACATATTTTCTAATTTATTTAAAAACCATAAAAGTCCATTTTATAGTTTAAATTCATTACTTTAAAAGTCCATAAATGATTATCAATAATACATTTAAACTTGATACTTTTTTAGTAATACGTATACTTACTGTACTTACTAAAAAAATACAAAGAAGCCCTAAGATGCCTTTCAAAGTTAACTTTAAATTTGTCAAAGATAGCGATTCCAAAGTGCATCCATAGCGACCTTTTCGCTCATAACATTCACAATACACTATCAACATGTAATCAACAAGTCCTGGCTACGATACATGTTATAAAGGGTAATAAGAGAGATTATACTTAATACTAATGTTGTCACTTGTTTTACAAAACAAGAATGGGTCCAAAAGTTTTAACCTGTATTGTTATCAATTTTAAGTTATATTTAACACAACAATATTATACACATGATATATACAAATTCGATGGTGAATAAACTCAACTAAGCCCGCACTAATCCAAGATGTGGATAATCCCAATACGAGTTTAATGGAGAAGATGGCGTCTCGATTGGACCTCGTATGCGAAAGTTATGAATTTTATAAGATTTGAGATTATAAACTAATTAATTAACTTAATTATAAATAACCAACACCTTAATTACCTATCAAATCCACCTTCTCCCTTCCTTACCACTTTCCTATGCATGCACCAAAAGGAACTCACCATACTCATGTACATGCACACATTGATACGGATCATCACTCGATGATATCCAATGTCGTTCACGCCTACGAATTTCTCTTCGCGAGTTCGACGTATGGACCCCTACAACGTCCAACTCGATCACATCAACCAAATTCCAAATGAAAGCCCCAAATTTCCATGTCCAGGTCGCGATCACAACCCCATGATTGGAGCACCTTTGACCACCGCCAGCCAACCTCACTTCGCACCCTAAATCCAATCATGCCTTTGATTTTGCCTTCGACCGCCTCCTCCATATCGCGACTTCCTCTACCACGTACGACAAACAAAATGTCACGACCATCTCTATGTAGTTTCTTCTCACCAAACCTTTACCCTCCCCTCTCATTTACACGAGCAACCTAATGGAATATTCGCAATGGACTAACTTTCCTTAAATCAACGACCATCTACAATCCTGGATTGGCAGTACAAAAGTTGATCATCACCAATCCCCGCCGCAACCTAATAAATGCACACCCACATGAATCCCTCATCTCTACCAAGCTAACGGATTCGAAATCGTCGAATTCCGTTGAGCGAAGCTCCGAGAACAATTCAATTTAAAAGGCGGCTATGTATTTGGTTAACAAGAAATGAAAAGGGAATAAAGAGGAGAGGTGGTAAAATGGTTAAAGGTGAGGAGTATTTATGGAAAAATAAACAATATTTTGAATTCGCATGATTAAATCGTTGAACATTCCAAGCTCGCACGATCATCTGGAACGTCCGATCACCATGAAACTCGTCGACGCACAATAACTCATTTTTCTAGTACCGATGGCACTACTTTTGTCAAAATCTGAGTCAATGCCCTGGAATGATAATATTATAAGTTAATCAAAAATAATTATTATTAAAACCGATTTAATCCCATTAATTATAAATTAAAAGTTTCATTATCATTATTATTTAAAAAGAATTTAAATAAGCTTTCGAAATCATTTTTATTCACATTAAATCCATGATTTAAATATTCAAATAATTTCAATTTTGGTTATAAAACATTCAAAATTTCGGGTCGTTACTGGCATTGTACGGCCAACCCATAGTATATAGCTATCCAAACGGTGTAATGTTAAAATAGCATGTGTGCTAAATCAAAGTAGGCAAGAGGAATGACATGGGTAATTAAATGAAGACCGGGTATATTAGAGATGCTTTTAGAATGCATTTGAAACGACTGGTTATGAATTCAAACTACCAAAGTACAAAAAGGGTACAATGAAATATTTGCAAGAGATATCAATCAATTAGTCACCAATCGTGGCATTTTTAATGGTATTGTGTCGAAAATAGTTCTAAAAAATTATTTATCACATTTGTTCATACTTTTGAATTAAATCATTATACTAGTATAGCGAGTATGATAATTAAGAAATTAATATAATTTTCAAAAGATAATCGAAACTTTTTGGTCTCACGTCTAAGTTTTAGCCTCATGTCAAAAACTGTGATGGTATTATGTCAAAAAATGTTATTGAAAAATCACCAAGAGATCAAGGCTTCAAACTCCAGTTTATGGTTCCGTTTCGATCATTAGAAATTTTTAATATTTCGGTTTCGTTTCAAAAGTTCTTGATATTCCGTTTTAATTCTGGTTTTGAATTTCATCGCTTTTCTAACCACTTTTTTTATAAATAGATTGATAAACACTACAAATTTATATGTAAAATGAATATAACAAGTCGTTCCTTCAAAATATTTTATTTTATACCATTTTTGGAAAACAAGTAAAAGAGCAAGAGCTAAAGAAAAAGCCCCAAATTAATAATTAATACCCATGGAAATAATTAATTGATATGCAAGAAGATTTAATTTATACTCTTAAATCAAAATTATTTTGTTTGAGAAACTCAATTTAGTTGGATTTATATTAAGAAAGCTGAGTCCAACTCATCTTCTTATTGTTAGAAATGCAAGCCCATAAGGCCTTTAAATCAACCGGTTTTCCCCTAACCTCCAAGTCATTGTCTTCAACAAATGGAACCATCCCTTCTGACCAAAATATATAGGCTGAAAAAAAAAATCCATCTAGTTTGATCCTCAATTTCTATGTTCAGGCAATAGTTTTTTCCCTCAAATTCTCAGTTTAGTTTTTTTCCTTTCAGATCCAGATTCGCTTTCTTAGGTGAATTCTGGCTCGATCGTTGTTGGATTGAATGACGGGAATTCTTGCAATGTTGTCCAAAACTTCGAACCATATAAGAGATAACCAAAAAAATTAGTCGTTCTTCAAAAATTTCTCAATTATCATACCATTATCGATCAATTGTTTCCATTTTCGGACTATATAGGTATATCGGTATGATAATGAGAGTTTACCATTTAATGGTAAAATATTGATAATATATTTTAAAACCCATGATAATAGTAATTTATTAAGCCATTTATAGTCCATGTAATGACGAAACCAAAGCAAGGGTGGGGTGGGCAGTTGCCCAACCTAATATTTAGGCAAAAAAAAACATAAAAATTACAGAAAAGAAAAAGAATACACACTCTCCTCTCGCATTTGGCTCAGCACTCATGCTCACTTCTCAGCTGCTCACACTCTCTTAAATACACATCGTATCCTTCAATTCGACCTTCATATTTGATTTGATTAAGTAAATCAAAACCCTAATTCCACGTTCAATCCAGTCTCCCATCTTCACTCCACTATGCAAACCTAATATGAAAAGCTAAATCAGAATTTCCTATTTGTTCTACGGTTGTTGGTAATTATCCTTTTAATCTTGTAAATTATGTTATTTAAATCTATTGATTTGTTCTCTACTTGGTTTGTTTGATTAGATCATACAAAGATTGTCTCTTAAGAAAGCATCCTAATTGTTGGATTATCCTTGAATAGGGATGGAAATAAGGCGGGTTGGGGTGGGTTTTTTATGCCCCAGACTCGCCTTGGTTTTTTAAACCCAGTGTCGGACCCGCCTCGTAGATCCAGTGTGGGTTTGAACTTTCGCCCCGTACCCGAAAGCTATGCGGGTCAGGGTAGACCTGCCCTGCCTCAAGACCCGGTGATACTTTGCATATTTATTCAAAATTAAGTGTCAATATAAATTTATTTATTCATTATATCTGTAAGAGGGATTCTCACTCAATAATACAATAAATATAGATATCAATGTTTTTACAATGATAAGTTAGATTAAAAAAATGAGGCATATGATAACGGTTTAGGAAAAACATGTATATGTTATTACATAATTATTAATGATACAACTTAATACCATAAAATAATATAACTTATTGAATGAAACATTAGATTATCCATGCTATAACCACTTATGTATTGTAACAACCCGTATTTTTGGCTATTTTTAATTATTAAATTTAAGGTGATTATTGAATGAAAATGCTTATTAATGTAATTTGTTAAATAATTTAATATTGAAAATTATTTGAATAATTAAATTCTGAATTTAATATGGTAGAAAATGATGTCGTAAGTTTTTTTAAATTTTATATAAACAACAATTAAGATTGTTAATATTTAAAATTAGATTTAAAATGTGAATAATTAAATTGAAAATTTTATATTGTAATTAATGAGTAAAAATAGCGATTTAGGCAACTGTCTCAGATTTCGACGAAACCAGTTTCATCGGATCAGTAATAGTGAATTATTGTAAGATTTCAAGTTTTATAGCGATCGGACTTGTCGTTTGGCCGTGCGAGCTTTAAACACATACAAATCAATTTAAAAGAATTCGATAAAATAAATTGACTTTGAAAAGCTATCTTCCACATACGATCGAATTAGGCCTAGAAACTAGTTCCATTACGTTCGGAATGGGGGTAGAACATTATAAACGTCTGGAGGCACGTCTCGATTGGAGTTCGGACAATTTTGGACCTAACTATATAAATACGCATGCAAATCGAGACAGATTTATTATTATTTTAATTTCTAAACCCTACCCGTCATTTTCTTTTAATGGTCGAAAATTCACCAACTTCCCTCCTTAATATCTCTCAACCCGTTCAATAAATCAAAAAATTTCAAAAGTAAAGTCATAGATCTCGGCGAGCTCTCAAACCCATATGGGTGATGTATGCTATTTCTTCACGGGTTCGCCAGAATCGAGGCAAAAGACTTGCATTCTATGGGTTCAATCTTGAAATTGGAAGCGTTGTTTTTATTGTCGTTCAAGGTGATGGTAGAGAGGTGCGAGGCGCATCATTTGGCATAGGTTGATCGAAGTCCGGTCGTTATTGAACGCGCGTGGTTGAAATTGGAATTTGCGTACGATGGGTTTCTTTTTAGCATGTTGTGTGAGGATTGAGGAGGAAGAAGGGAGGTACATTACCTTTTATTTATTTATTTATTAATTAATTATTTAATTTGAATTTTAAATGTTCTAATGCACGTATCCCTTTCATACGAGCTCGGATTTTGATGCGGTTTTCTCCGTTGTGATCGTATCGAAATTCCAAAGAATATAGAACTGGTTTGGTCGAGTTCTGAGACGGTTCAAATTTGGGTCTTTGTTTGGATTTTAAATCATCGATAAATCGAAGGTGAGTGTTTATACGCTCATAATTGACTGAAATTGTAACGACCCACTATTTTAGACCATTCAAATCGACAATAAAACCACACATGTCTGACTTGAATAATTCAAAACAGTAGATTGTAATATAATTTGGAGCAAATAAAACCAATCACGGACACAAATAAAACAAAATAACTCGCAGCGGAAATAAAATAACAGTAGTAGCTCATGAAGCTGCCACAAACACAGTCTTAAAACAAGTACAAAATACTATAGTCTGAAAAGTAAATACAATAGAAATCCCAATACATAAATGTTCACTAGTACATAAGCTGAATAGAAAATACTACAAGAAATAGATATCAAATAGGTAGATAGTCTCCAGCAAATCCTAGCTCCAAAAGGTGAAATCCAAAGCTGATACTCAGGTTGACTCTAGCATAAGAAAATAAACACAAACACTTGAGTCAGGACATGCATACTTATATAGTGTAAACCAATTCAAGTGAACTATAATAAAATGTACAAGTAACTTAAAGGATGCTTGGGACCGCCCATCCTCTAAGGATCCGTTAAACTATTTACTATGTAGTAATATACGCTATTATAATAATGTCTAAAGTAAAGTATAACATACTTGAAAATAGCGTTAAGGAGTTACCAAATATCCCCCTTAACACATTTTATATATTCCCATAGTCAACACAGTACCGTAATCTCCCCCATGCTGGGGGTCATCAGAGAGCACTACATAGGTATGGTACAAAACCAAAATCGTATAAAGCACGCTAGGGTAGGTGACACGACACAACGAGGTAATGCCAGGGTAGATATACCAATTACGCCTTTTGGACGGGCGGTAACGCATAGTAGCCACTTCCGCCCACCTCGAGCACTCCCAAAAATCAAAGGTGCGCACCGATCAATCACAAAGTAATAGAATGGCATACGAAGAAGTGCGTCCGATAACAGAAGCTACCTCATTAGCCCGTCAATCGCTCCTGTTTTAGCCACTTTATGCCAACTCACGGGAATCGGGTCCACGTACATACCTCAATAGAACGTCATCACCATCCTACTTCATTCTGGAATCTCTACCGCGTACAAGGTTGTTAAAGTGGTTTTCGAAGTTGGCAGAGAGTATGAAAACTTTCGATCCCGGTGTCTTTAACAACCAAACGTTATTATTACCCATGGTTATAAATTTCAAAAGTTTATATTCCAAATCAAATAATTCATTTAAACCATTTAAATATGAAGTCCTTATCCTTTCAAATCAAATATTCAAATTCCAGAATTGTAGCATTTCTAAGTTCATTCATTCAATTATAACAATTTCAAAACATTGTATTTTTTAGAAACAGCAGCACTTATAAAGTGCTAATGTAGATATATTAGCATTTCAAAACAGTTCACTTTCAGAAACAGTGGCACTTATAAAGTGCTATAGTAGATATTGTAGTATTTCAAAAACAGTTCAATTTTAGAAACAACAGCACTTACAAAGTGCTACAGTATGTATTTTAGTATTTCAAAATCAGTTCAATTTCAAAAACAACAACACTCATAAAGTGCTACAGTAGGTAAAGTTAGTATTTCAAAACATAGTTATATTTCAGAAACAGCAGCACTTATAAAGTGATACGGTGGGTAAAATTAGTATTTTAGAACCTAGTTATATTTCAAAAATGGTAGCACTTAGCAAATGCTACCTTAAAACCACAGCATTTTGGAAATGCTGCCAATACATAACTAAGGTTTATTACAACATTTCAGAGACATTATAATTTCAATTTTTCACCATTTTTAACTTATGAAACATATCTCACTTTTCCAAAATACTTATTTGGATATCATTTAACTTATGGTTAAATAAAATAAATTTTATAAATAAATATTCAAATTAAACTATAATTTATTTATTAAGTCAAATGCACATTATTTTACTTAACTTTTTGTCTTAACAATTAACTTAATACTTTATTTAAAATTTTCCACTTCATAAATAAAATAGTCTTGTTACTATGTTAAGCCTAAAATTTCCATTTTAAAAAACTAAATTTCAGATTTCAAGTTAAGTCATATTTAAATTGCATTTTTAAACCATTTAATTACTTATACATTTTACTTATAGAAAATCACTATAACATTTATTTAAATCATTAAATCCAATTTAAGTTAAAATTTCATATTTCATATTTCCAAAATACTTAATAAATTTTTAGAAAATATTTAAATTTAATCACGGGTCTGCATATAATTTTCTAACTTAGGTCAAGTGATACGGATATATATCATTTCTACCCGTAATTTAAAAAGAAAAATCCGGGTTCTATCATTTTAAACCCGCAGTCCCAAGTCAAATAAAATAAATAAATAACGCTTGAGTCTATCATTTCAGCTCTTAACGATTTTTCCTTATTCTAATGTCTGTTCGGGTATGTATCATTTCAACCCATAGTGATTCTATTCTATAGGGAACTTATAGTGTGAGAAATAGTAAATAAAGTAAATAGTAAAACATATCATATGATGTTAGGTGATGCAACAGGTATATAATCAAGTAATATCATCATATAATGTTAGATAACCGGCAGATGTGAGCACATAACATGGCATATCAACTATTACAATTCAAGTGACATTGTTTCACATTCATATAAGTACGATTTGTTGAGAGTGATAAACTCACCTTCTCAAGCTAGAGGTCAAATTCAAAACACAAATCCAAACTCCACAAAGCATAAAAAGGCACGACTTAGATTCGAGTGGATGGAGAGCCAAGATTCAATTATCGTATACAACAAATAATATAACAAATATAAGTATATAATCCAACACAAGACAATAAATCAAATCAATGTTCAAAATATGATTCAAAATGAAACAAATAGGCTTAACGACTACAAATGGGCTCGACCACCATCACCATGGGCTAGACCATCACACTATGGATCGGCCATGACTTGATTTGTGTCATAAATGCTCGGCCAGGGTCACATCGGCACAGCTAGGCAAGGATATGAAGGAGGAATGGCAAGGCAAAGCAATAGGAAGGCAAAAGGAAATGGGTGTTGTTGGGTGCATTTCTACCACCACCGGTCCAAAAGAAAGAGGAGAAGCCAAACCTCTCCGCCTCAATGCCGAGCCAAGCCTCCCCACAGCCGAACCAGACCATTCGGTACCGAAGCATTAAGTACCGGACCATCCATCCCTCGCCGGACCACATACCACCGGACCAAAACCCCTTGCCACCGAACCAGCCAACCACCGGACCAAGCCTCTACCGAACCACCTACCACCTTTCCTCCACACTACCGGACCATCACTCACTCCACCAACACCGGACCATAGCACAGCCGAACCAACACGTGTCCAGCTCCATGCTCCTTCCACCGATCCAACCTTCTCCAAGCATGGCCGAACCGAGGCATACCGAACCAAATTACCAGGCCAGATCGCTCCAGCCCAGGCCCATCAGCAGCTATATACTTCCAGGACCTCTGCCCCCAGCCTCACTCTATAAATGGAGGGGCAGGGGTACAACAATGGCAGACAAGTTTGAGAGCTCAAGCACGGAAGGAACTTTCAAACAACTTTCATATACTTGTATGCAAAGCTTTCTACTTGTAATCTGAAAGAAAAGAGAGAATAACATATAAAGTGGACGTAGGCACGTTCTGGCCGAACCACTATAAATCTGTATATCTTTTACAGTTCAGTCCCTGCTTTTTACATATTTGCATAAGTCACCCAAATCATTGAAAACCACATAAAATCAACTAAATAATACGACTTTGAGGTGTTTGTCCATTTTTTGTGCAAACATTTTTGGTGCTTTCATTGAGAGCTCGAAGCTTCAGCTTCCCTCATTCAA
Source organism: Allium cepa (assembly GCA_030765085.1). Lineage (NCBI taxonomy): Eukaryota > Viridiplantae > Streptophyta > Magnoliopsida > Asparagales > Amaryllidaceae > Allium > Allium cepa. The sequence goes on along the minus strand of CM060944.1, from coordinate 306,214,325 downwards.
CCTTCTTTCCCAATAGAACCCTTCATTGCCTAGGAAACATGACTTCCAGGCCGAGAAAAGACGCCAACAAGGGAAAGAACATTGCAACCAGCAGCGCTCCAGATCCAGAGGATCCAGATCAAGAGAACCATCCCACTACGACAGCAGATCAGGCAAATCCGACAGTCCCTACCGCGGAACAACCGGCAGCAATCACTAGGGCAGATCTAGACAGAGTTGTGACTGAAGTAACTAACCGCTTCGCATCCCAACAAGAAGCTTTGGTGAACCAACTCATGTCACGCTTGAGGGATGCCGAAGAATCCAACCGCAACACTGAATCGTGGGGTGAGTCCCAATCTGGAGGATCTCGGAGACAACAAAGGTCTTCCCTCTTCGAAGAAGCTATCAACAGGAACAACAATGATAGGGGCCGCGCCCGGACTCAGCCCGAACTCCGACTCGAGGAAGCGCTCGGAACCAAACCTAATCGGGGAGGCACCAGGCGAGGGTCGGATATAGCTGACCCGGTCATGCCGCCTAATCATAGAAACCCCGCTGAACGAAGCCGAGCTGGAACCCAGCCCGAAGTTGACCCCATGGAAATGCTCGAAGCAGAACCCCACAGGGGAAGGCCAAGGCAGGGGGCAACTGTAGCTGGTCCTAGCATGCATCCGAGCAGCCAAAGACAGCCACTGGATAACGTCAGAAGTGATAGGCTATACCATCCCTACAGGTCATCTGGACGAGATCGATCCCGCAGGGAAGAACCAAGCTCATTTTTGTCCGCTCCAAATTCTGATGAAAGAATGGCACGAATATTCAGGGAATGTGTCCGACGGGAGCAAAGAGATCGAGGGATAGGCGCTAGGGTAACCAGCCCTTTCACCCGCGACATCGAAACCGCCATCACCCCTCGAGAATGGAAAATGCCGACGATGGAACCGCACAAGGGAACTTCCGACCCCGTTGTACACCTGCAAAGATACACACAACATATGCTCATGAGCGGGGCAACGGAAGGAGTTTTATGCAAATGCTTTCCACTATTTTTAGCAGATCTAGCTACCTCCTGGTTCTGCCATCTACCCCAAGGATCCATCAGTTCATGGGAAATGTTGAAGGAAAAGTTCATTAGCCAATTCCGCATTCATGTGGAACAACCCAAGGATGCTTATTCTCTATCCAATGTCAAACAGAAATCCGGAGAGACACTGCAACAATATCTAACCCGGTTCAACGCCGCAGCGGCCGCAGTCCAAGATGCCGATGAGAAACTCACCCTAGTGGCCCTCTGTAGTGGTGTGCACCCAGACACCAAGTTTGCTAGAAGACTAACTAAAGAAAAACCAGCTACCTTGCCCGATTCCTTCCATGAAGCTGGGAAGTACATGAGACTCGAAGAGGCTGCCACTGAAAGGCAGATAGGACCACAGGCTAAGACGGCCCATGGAAACGTCCCCGCCGCAGCGAAGGACATTCGGAGAGACGACTCCAGAGACAATGCAGGGGGCAAGAAGGGAGAAAAGCGCTTGTACCGACCAGGACCGAGATTCGACGCTTACACTCCCTTGAATGAAACAGTCGAGAACATCTTCCTGGCCACCCAAGACGAACTTGCATACAAGCGCCCCCCGTACAAGAAAGAGTCAGATCGCGCAATCCAGTCCGGAAAATTCTGCCATTTTCACGAGTCTCATGGGCACGATACCAATAATGCCGTCATCTCCGAGATCTAATTGAAGAACATATCAGGAGAAAGAAGCTGGAACGCTATGTAAAGGGCCAGGACAGGACTCCAGCTCCTACCAAGGAAAACCCAGGGCAGCTCCACCCAGAGACAGGCGGAGGAAATCGCAACACCAGCGGTTCCAGCCAAGAGAAGATAGTGGTCCATACAATATCAGGAGGGCCACACATCGCTGACAAGAGCTGGGCAGAAATGGAAAGATATGGAAACTCACTCAGAAGCGAGGGAGACTGCGTCAATTCTGTTATGGAAGAACGCCACCCTAAGCGGAAGGAAAGTAATGATATCACATTCAGCGGACGCGACCTAGAAGGAAGGCAATACCCTCATATGGATCCTACGGTCATCTCTTCCTGGTTCGGTCCAGCCAAAGTTTTCCAAATTTTAATAGACACTGGAAGTTCAGTAAATATCCTATTCAAGCACGCTTTCGACAAAATGAAGCTGTCAATGAAGGATGTATCCCCCTGTAACAAACCACTACACGGTTTCACTGGAGAAGCAAAGATGCCCCTCGGACAATTGGATCTCTTTGTTGAATTGGGAAGACATCCCGGCTCCGCCGTTCGGAAACAAACATTCGTGCTAATAGACAACCACTTGGCCTACAATGCCTTTTTAGGAAGACCAGCCTTGTCCGACTTCCAAATTGTCCTTGCCCCATGGTGCCTGAAGATGAAGTTCCCAACAGACAATGGAGTGGGAGAAGTAGAAGGGCATCAAGACGCCGCTCGGGACTGCTATGTAACCGAACTTCGCAATAATCGCAGGAGAGATAAAGGGAAAAATGCAGAGACTATTCTCTGCATGAAAAGCTTGGAAGCATAGCAACTAAAGAAGGCCCCTCCTCTTCGGTATACCAGTGACCCTTTCAATGAATTAGACCCCAGGGACAAAGAGGAGGAGGCCACCGACGAGCCTGCAGAGGCTATGGAATTCATACCTGTAGACAAACGTGACCCAAGTAAACTGCTGAGAGTCGGATCTCGGTTAAAAAGAGAATTAAAGAATCAACTCATTGATTTTCTTCGCCACAACATGGATGTATTTGCATGGACGCACGCTGATATGACTGGAATCTCCCCGGACATAGCATGCCACGCACTGAACATTGATCCTACCAAGGTGCCGGTAAAGCAGAAGAAGAGAAGTATGGGGGCGGAACGATCAGCAGCCCTCGAGGAAGAAGTAAAGAACTTACTTGCCAATGACTTCATATGTGAAGCCATCTACCCGGAATGGATCGCCAACACGGTACTGGTAAAGAAAGCTAATGGGAAGTGGTGAACATGCATCGATTTCTCCAACTTAAATGACGCTTGCCCGAAAGACTGCTTTCCACTCCCCCGAATCGACCAACTCGTGGACAGCACTGCCGGACACAAACTCTTATCCTTTATGGACGCATACTCAGGATATAACCGATCCCTATGCACGTCTCCGATCAAGAGCACACTAGCTTCATCACTAACCGAGGATTGTACTGCTACAAGGTAATGCCATTTGGACTTAAAAACGCCGGAGCTACTTATCAGCGTCTCGTCAACAAGATGTTTGCAGAACTGATAGGACGAACTATGGAAGTTTATGTGGATGACATGGTGGTAAAATCAAGAAAAGCCAACTATCAGGTAAGCCACCTGGATGAGATGTTCCAAGTACTCCGCCAATATGGAATGAAGCTGAACCCTCTAAAGTGCTCCTTCGGAGTGTCATCAGGAAAGTTCTTGGGATTCATCGTCCATGCCAGAGGGATCGAAGCGAACCCCGAACAAGTCCGAGCCTTGCAAGATATCAAAATACCATCCACTCGGAAAGAAATGCAAAGCCTAAACGGGAAGGTGGCCGCCCTAAGCCGGTTCATCTCTAAAGCAACCGACAAATGCATTCCTTTCTTCGAAGCCCTGAAGAAAGACAAAGGAAAATTCGAGTGGACCGACGAATGTTCAGCAGCTTTCCTTAACCTAATCGAGCACCTCCAACGGCCACCAGTACTCTCGACTCCGAGTGAAGGCGAAGAACTATATCTCTATCTTGCTGTGTCGTCCCATGCTCTAAGCGCCGTTTTGGTAAGAGAAGAAAACCGCCCACAACGGCCAGTGTACTTCATAAGTAAAAGGTTCACGGAAGCGGAAGCCCGGTATCCCAAACTCGAGAAACTGGCGTACTGTTTACTAATCACATCAAGGAAGCTACGACACTATTTCCAATCTCATCCCATCAAAGTTTTAACCGATCAACCGCTAAGGCAAGTGCTACATCGTCCCGACACCTCTGGGCGACTGCTCAAGTGGTGCATCGAGCTAAGTCAATATGATATCACTTACCATCCTCGCACCGCTATCAAGGGGCAAGCCATAGCTTATTTCATTGCCGAATTCGCTATCAACGAAGGCTGGGACCAATCTGAAATAGCAGAAGATATTAAGTGGAATCTCTTCGTAGATGGAGCGTCGAATGGACAAGGCTCGGGGGCAGGCGTTGTGATCATCACTCCCAGGGGAAGAAAGCTGCGTTATGCACTGAGGCTAGAATTCGCTGCCACCAACAATGATGCCGAATATGAAGTAGTAATAGCCGGGTTAGAGCTCACCCTGGAGATCGGAGTCAGTTCCTTATGTCCTCACAGTGATTCGCAACTCATCGTAAATCAAATACTAGGGGAGTTCCAGACTCGAGGAGAGCGGCTCACAGCATATCTGAAAAAGACCAAGCGGCTGCTCAATCAATTGGATCACTATTTGATCAGACACATTCCTCGAGAAGAAAATCAAGAGGCCGACGAGCTGGCAAAGCAAGCTAGCATGGGAGATGATACCACTTCTGGAACGATAACTGTCTCAAGGCTACTAACCCCGAGTTTCGAGCAAGTAAACCTGATAGCTGCAACCGAAGAAGAAACATGGATGACCCCTATTCGAGAATACTTACAAAACGGCACCCTACCTGACGGGCGAAGTGAAATTTAGAAAATTCTAAGGAAAGCATCCCACTACACAATACAAGAAGGCATCCTCTATCGGCACGGCTTCTCTAACCCCTTATTGAGGTGCGTTGCTGGAAGAGAAGCCAAGGAAATTCTATCCAATATCCATCAGGGAAGTTGCGGAGATCACACTGGAGGGCAGACTCTGGCAAAGAAGATACTCCGATATGGATATTTCTGGCCCACCTTGAACAAAGACGCCTTAGACTTCGTCAAAAAATGTGACAGATGTCAGAAATTTTCCAAAATTCCTCGACTACCAACCAATGAAATTACTCAAATGACCAGCCCTTGGCCCTTTGCAGTATGGGGAATTGACTTAATTGGCGAACTGCCAACGGGCCGAGGCGGAGCCAAATATGCTATAGTGGCAGTTGACTATTTCACCAAATGGGTGGAGGCGGAACCTCTAAATAAAATATCCTCGGCAAAAGTTATCAACTTCTTGATCAAAAATATTCTGTGCAGGTACGGAGTCCCACTCAAGATCATATCAGAAAACGGACTCCAATTTGACAGCGAAGAATTCGCCGATTGGCGCCAAGAGCACGGAATTCACAAAAGCTTCTCATCTATAGCTTATCCTCAAGCAAACGGACAAGTCGAAGCTGTCAACAAGATCCTCAAAACCTTAATCAAGAAGAAACTTGAAAAGTCGAAAGTCGCTTGGGTGGACGAACTTCCTACGGCACTTTGGGCCTATCGCACATCTTACAGAACTTCAACAGGGCATACTCCTTTCTCTTTGGCATACGGATCGGAGGCCATGCTCCCAGTTGAAACTATAGTGCCCTCTCACCGTAGGATCCACTACAGCCCGGAAGAGAACGAAGAACTCCTCCTCATGTCTTTGGATCTAATTGAGGAGAGAAGAAATGATGCAGCACTCAAAGCAGCAGCTCACAAACAAAAAGTGGCAGCACTATACAACTCCAAAGTCAAACATCGCAGCTTACAAGAAGGAGATCTTGTCCTCAAGCGAATCTTTCCACGCTCAGGAGCGCTGGATCCAGTCTGGGACAGACCATATGTAATTCATAAAGATCTCCACAACGGAGCTTACATTTTGTCAACAGTGGACGAAGAGGTGTTCTAAAGGGCATGGAACATCCGACACCTCCGTCGATACTTTTCTTAACTTGTACTGCCCATATGAAGTGAATTAACAAAGAGAATCAGTGGACGTAGGCATTTTCGTGCCGAACCACTTTAAAAGAATTAGCTCTTGTTAACTTGTCCATTTATATCTTGGCTACTTGTTAAGCTTTATCCTTTGCTGTTGAACAAAATCCTTTGCAGGTGACATTTCAAGTCAGAACTTCACAACACAACTCCACCTGGACAAAATCTAGCAGGTACGCTACGATCCTATGCCCTCGCCAATGAGACACTTTGCTCCGGTATCCCTCTACCGTGAGTTAACTCATTGTTTGCCTCGGCCCTTAAAGCCGACTGTAATAAGCCGAGTATAAATCATCATAAAAAAGGCCGACTATAGCCGATGGCAGCTCATTACAGCGATTCGGCTCGCTGGCGACTGTGAACCGATCATAAGCCCCAACATAAGGTGTGGCCAGCCAGGGGCAGTTCACAGTTGACGATCGGCCCCCATGCTAGCCGGCCACAGTAAATCGAATAATACCCACGATTACGGGCCATAATGGCCCGGGTAGTTACTGTGCACGATCGGCTACGATGTGTCTTAAGTGCGGCTGTGGTAGAAAAGGAAACTCCCCGCAGAGGTGTAAGATGGGTGACAAGTGTCTCCAAGACCCACAGCTAGGGAAAGTGACTACAAAACCCGTATACCACGAACTTAAGCACATCGACGGCCTTCCGTGACTGGAAGTTTTACTTTTCCTATATTTCCATTTCATTTAAAACTTTTCTCCTGTTCTCCGTAACGGTGCTTGAAAGTACAGGACATAAAATAGGGAACACTCGCTAATGGGAACAGAAACTTACAGCCGGATGACGAGACACTCATCAGCACTTCCGTGCTTAGTCTCGCAGGGCGCACAAAGTTGCCATCCGCAGCCGAAACATGAAGGGCGGTACCTTCCACTTTTATACATTAATGCATAGCTGCAATTCATATTCATACATTACACTAACATTGCAAAACATGAAATTATATTACAAGCAGAAACTTAGTGTCAAACACAATCAAATCACAGGCATATACATGGTTATATTTCTTATACAACACATCAAAAGCAATGGCAGCATTCAAAATATAACAAAATCAGCTCGTGTTATAAAATTACGTAGAGTCGCTCACTGACATAATTACAATCCGAAAATACACTAATGTTTTTGACTAAGTATAGACAAGAAAGTCAAGAAAACCAAAAACTATACGGATCGGATCAAGTAGTCAACTGCATCAGTGCTCCACCCCCATCTCACTAGCTCTCCGAATCTATTTGACAGCAGGATCGGAGCTCCCGGCATGTTGACCAGAAGTCCCACCTGTCCAATTCAGAAAAAGAGTCCATTAAAACCGGCAACGAACGATCAAGTTATGAAAAGCTAAAAAGAGAATACTCACCAACACCTGCTTCTTGGTCCTCATACCCCAACTGCACACCGGCTTCCTCCGCAGCGAGTAGCCGCATCCCCTCCTTCACCGCTACCTTCTCCTCCTTTGAAAACTGGGCGGTAACCATATCCATACTGAATGCCGCTCCACCTTACTTCTCTGCATCGGCCCTGGCCTCCTCCAAAGTCCGGAGATATATCCTGGGCATGATCCGGGGATAGTCATCCATCCAGGATAGATTACCCTGCTTCCAGGTACGGAAGTACATGTCCTGCAGCATCTCGTCCATCATCCCCTCATTCTCCTCAAACTCCCTCACCCGGGCCTCGGAGGACCGCAACTTAGCGACGGCAACATCCCTCTCCCGCCGGTATCTTGAGCACTCAGCCTGAAGTGATCTCCTCATCTCCTCCATCTCTTCCTTCAACTTGGCTTGAGCAAGTTCTGCAGCTTCGAGCCTCCCAGATATTTCTTCAACCCGCTCAAGATCCGCCCTCCTAACCTCATCAACCGTGGTAATGGCCACGTCAATGCGCTTCTTGCAAGCGGCCTCCATTTTCCGCAACTCGGCTCTGCTAGCCTCCTCCATGGTCTTCTTCAGTCGTCGGGAGTCGGCTTCATGCTGCGAAATTTGAATAGCCTGGTCGGCAAGTTGCTTGGCCTGATCAGCGACCACTAACCGCAGCCTTATATTGGCACTCCCTATCTCCTCCCCAGCTTTGGCCAATCGAGCGTGATGTTCCATTAACTTCTTAGCCTCCTTCGCGACCTGGTCAATGTTGGCCTTAGCTTCGTCCCCCATAGCAGCTATCCGAGTAGTGAGCAGATCCAGATCCAGGGACTTAGCCTCATCAAGAACCCGAACCATGGGATTGCGGGGGAGAAGATGCTCGCCCGTGGCCTCGTCAAATAAGACATCCTGAGAGCTGGGGTCCAAATCCGGGTGGCCAGCAAAGGGATTGCGAGGCACGTCGGGACGTTTTATGCGGATGACGGTAGGATTTTTGGACGGATGCGGGGAGGGAATATACTCAGTGTCTTCCTCCGTGATATCATGAATAGGTTGAGGTGGAAGCTGCGGACTGGGTGAAGATTCAAATAAGGAGCGACTCCTCTTCTTTTTCTGAATACTCTCTTCAATGACCCCAAGAAGAGGACGGTAGCTAACTACGTCCCCTGGACGACCAGTGGGAGGCTTAGGCTTGGCAGAAGCTCTAAGTAACTTGTATTGTTCCAGGCGGTGTCGAACGTCTGAAGTTTTGGCCACCTCGCCTGCCCCTGTAATAAAAAACAAGTGTTACGAACATACAAGGGTCCATAATTCAAGAAATATGTTAACTTAGAAAGAATGAGAAGGCACGTCTGTTATACAAACCCTGCGGAGAAGGAGAATACTGCAATAAGTCCTGAATCTCAGTCCAGGACGGAAGCGAACCATAAAATATTCCTAAATCCCTATCATAAATGGAATCTGCAGAAGTCAAGAGTTCACCTTGAATCGCTGGTGCTACCTCAGCTGAAGAACTCTTAGGGAATGGATCGGCGCCAGCCCCAGCCTTGTCAACCTCCTTTGCCTTCTTCACCGCGGCTGATCCTTCCTCCAACCCTTCAAAAGCCTAACGGAAGGCATCATCCGTCCACTCCTGGATCTCCCTGCCTGCTCAGAAGACAAAGCCCCGGCACCACTACCACCCTGTCCTTCACCTTCTCCATCTCCTCCGCTCTCCTCTTCGTCTCTTTCCTCCTCTCCACCTTCCTCCTCTGGAATATCTGGACATGTACTGGGAGAGGGTCCATCCGACTTCTTAAGCTTCTTTCCCCCAACGGCTGAAGGTACCGAGAAAGGTCTCTTCTTGCTACTCTTCACAGTAGCCCCATCCTTAGCTTTAGCAGCCCTCTCCTCGGCTGTATCTCTCTGTTTAACCACAGATTGATGTGGCAGAATCAAGTTATACTCCAGGAGAGTGGCGTTCCTGATCAAGTAAGAGGCCGACCTATCCCTTCTCGAAATGGCCCTTATTTCAGCAGCCATCCGCGCCAAGAAATCATTCTCCACAACCGCAAAGCCACCTGTTTCTAGCAAGAAATAAAAGCATATAAGAAGAAGCATTGTGATCGGGACAAGGAAAATATAAATGAAGTTCAGCTTACAGCCGGAAGTGAAGAGGCGGAAAGAAACAGGGTCATCCCTAATGAAAAACCATTCCTTCTTGAACATACTAAGCTTCGAGTACAAATCCAGAACAGGCTTGAAGGGCACGGCCGTCTCCAAACTGATATATGGAGACCCCTTCTTGTAGCCTCTCAAGTTGTACAGATACCGGATCTCCCGGTTGGAAGGGGGACGCCCATATTTCCTCTGAAAAATGACGAAAAGGCTCACCAGAATGGCGTAGGAGTTAGGCTGAAGCTGGAATGGAGCCACCTTCAGATATGTGATAAAGCTAACTATCCAGGCGTTGAGGGGCGGGATAGCACCACACATGCAATGATATCTGCTGTAAGCAAAGTAGCCTTCGGGGGGGTCATATGGCATCACTCCTTCCCCCGGCAATAGCATGCGCGCTCTATCTATTCCGAAAGAATGAGAAATGACATCAAGCTGCTCCTCTTTGAGGGAGCTCGGAAAGCAGTCGGGAGGAGAGTTCAGAAGCTCTTGGGGACCATACCCATCCACTAACAACCTCGGGGCAGGTCCATGTCGCGCCGGTCCAGGTTGGGCTGGGGGCACGGAAGAAGACACTCCTCTATCCTTGGACTTCCTTTTATTGGATCGGGTTTCCATTTTTTGAGACATTTTATCTGCGTACACAAAAACGAGAGACGTGTTGTTAGTACAAGGAATACAGAGATATAAGCAAACAAGTGTATAAGCGAACCAGCATATACAAATCTAGAAGTTTCACTAATAGTTCAAGTATAAAAGTCCATTCGGCAAGGGACTCATTCAACACTCAGAATTCCCAATCTCATTCGGTAATACATCCCAGAGCACATTCAGCAAAACTTCATTCGGCATATAAAGCCATTCGGCACTCAACTCCCAACTTCGTTCGGCGCTCAAGCTCTTAAAGCCCATTCGGAAATACAATAACGCAAAGTACATTCGGCAGAAGCAGGCTCACCTGGTTCGGCGATTTACTATGATTCGGTACTCGACTGGTTCGGCTATTCGGAACAGTCAAGTCTGATTCGGCACTCAGTTGATTCGGATGTCACACTCGGTAGAGAATTACGAAGGCCTATCGCCCCTACTTATAGGCGAGCGCAAGATAACCGGACCGAATGATTCGGTGCCTGGGTGCCTGGGACCGGATGTAGCTATTCTATCTGAAGAAAAACAAAGCGTGGCATACGCTGGCATATACCCCACTTTGGGGGGCAAGTGTTGGGTGCATTTCTACCACCACCGGTCCAAAAGAAAGAGGAGAAGCCAAACCTCTCCGCCTCAATGCCGAGCCAAGCCTCCCCACAGCCGAACCAGACCATTCGGTACCGAAGCATTAAGTACCGGACCATCCATCCCTCGCCGGACCACGTACCACCGGACCAAAACCCCTTGCCACCGAACCAGCCAACCACCGGACCAAGCCTCTACCGAACCACCTACCACCTTTCCTCTACACTACCGGACCATCACTCACTCCACCAACACCGGACCATAGCACAGCCGAACCAACACGTGTCCAGCTCCATGCTCCTTCCACCGATCCAACCTTCTCCAAGCATGGCCGAACCGAGGCATACCGAACCAAATTGCCAGGCCAGATCGCTCCAGCCCAGGCCCATCAGCAGCTATATACTTCCAGGACCTCTGCCCCCAGCCTCACTCTATAAATGGAGGGGCAGGGGTACAACAATGGCAGACAAGTTTGAGAGCTCAAGCACGGAAGGAACTTTCAAACAACTTTCATATACTTGTATGCAAAGCTTTCTACTTGTAATCTGGAAGAAAAGAGAGAATAACATATAAAGTGGACGTAGGCACGTTCTGGCCGAACAACTATAAATCTGTATGTCTTTTACAGTTCAGTCTCTGCTTTTTACATATTTGCATAAGTCACCCAAATAATTGAAAACCACATAAAATCAACTAAATAATACGACTTTGAGGTGTTTGTCCATTTTTTGTGCAAACAGGTGTTGATGTTTTGGGCTCGGCCTATGGCTATGTGGCCCGGCCCTATGTGCTAAACTTGGTCGGATCTGGTCACATCAGAGTGGCCACAGCCTAAAGCAAGGCAAGAGGAAGAGTAGGTGGTGGAGGCCGAGGCATACAAGGTGGAGATGGTGAACAAAATGGAGTTCGGCTAGGGGTTTTTGCAATTTTGGTGAAGGGTTTTGGACCCATGGATTCACGGAAACAAGGAGATAGTGGTGATGTGATGGAGGCCAATCTAAGGTAGTGGATGGTGAAGGTGATGGTCGGCTAGGGCATGTGGCCGAGCATGCTAAAGGAGGAACAAATAAAAGAAAATGAGAAAAATGAAAAGAAGAAAGAGGAGGCCATGACTTACTGCAATATTTTTCTTCAGGAAGCAAATGAGAAATGAGATGTGAGAATTACTTTTGTATGTGAATTACAAAAGAGTGGCGGCTAGGGAAAATGGAAGTGAATGGCTAAGAGATGTGGAAATGAACGGCTAGGCAAATGAAGAGGCCTTACTTGATTTCCAAGAAAAGGAACTTAAGTCCTTTTGAATTTCCAAGCCAAAATTCAAATAAAAATCACATTAAAAGTCCAAAAAACATAGAAAATAGAAAATAAAATATAAAATAGAAACGAAGTAGAAAAATAAAAATAAAAAATAGATAAAATTACTGAAAATAATCGTGTGCAAAACACTGAAATTATCAAATTTAAAAAGTATAAAACAGAATTTGACGAAACGAAAAGCAGCATGAATATCAGAATCAAATATAGTTTCAAAGAAAAAGATTAGAAATTAAAATTCAAATTTAAAATTTTCAACTGTGGTCAAACTTTGACTTTCAGTTGACCAAAATATAAGATTTTCAAAAAATATTTATTTTATTGTATCTGGAAAATAATTTATAAACAAATTCCAAAATTTCAAATTTAAATGATTTAAAAATCAAAGTTTTCAATTAAATTGAATTAAAAATATTTATTAAATTTTTTGGCTTGTTGCACTCTCCTCCACTCAAAACTTTTTGTTCTCGAAAAGGAATGAGACACGGAAACAAGGAAAGATAAGATAGAAAGTAAATAGTACCTGAAGCAAACAATTCCGGATTCGAAGCATGCATGCTCTCCTTCGTCTCTCAAGTACAATCTTGATTATCCGTACTCCACTGCACTTTGACCAGGTTGACAGATTTCCTTCTCAACTACTTCGTACCTCTATCGATAATACGAAGTGGCTTACTCTCGATAGTAAGATTAGACTCAATATCCAAACTCTCGAAAGCGGAAGGCTAGACAATCAAAGATGGATCATGTAGATACCGATGAAGATGCGAAACATGGAATACATTATGCACTTCAGAAAACTTCTCAGGCAAGTCCAGATGGTAAGCTAAAGAACCAATCCTCTCCAAGATATGGAAAGGACCAACAAACCTAGGAGCAAGTTTCCCTCTACAACCAAATCAAATCACCTTTCTTAAGGGAGAGACCTTAAGGAAAACCAGATCACTAACAGCAAACTCTAAAATCCTCCTACGACGATCAGCATACTTCTTCTGCCTATCCTGAGCAATCCTCGTCTTCCTCTTAATCTCCTCCACCTTCTCAGAGGCCTCCAAAATCACATCAGGACCAAGAACCAAACGATTACCGAATTCAATCTAGCAAGATGGAGATCTACAAGTTCTTTCGTAAAGAGCAGCAAACAGAGACATTTCAATACTAGCCTGAATTCAAAGATGAAATAAGATAGATAAAAGACTAAGATACGATTAAAATAGAAGATGGAAAATATACCTGATAACTGTTGTTATAGGTGAATTCAACAAGATGGAGATGATCTTCCCAAGATCCTCCATAATCCAGAATACAAGCACGAAGAAGATCCTCGAGAATCTGATTCACTCTTTCCATTTGATTGTCAGTCTGTGGATGGTAAACAGTGATCAGATTCAGAAGAGTACCCAAAGATTCTTGAAAAGATTTCTAGAACAGACTGGTAAAGATGGGATCCTTATCACAAACAATGTTGATAGGAATACCATGGAGACGAACAATCTCCCTCATATAAATCTTAGCCAGACTGGAAGCAGAACGGGTAGATTTTACCGGAACGAAATGAGATGATTTGGTCAATCTATCCACAATAACACAGTCTCATTACCCCTCTGAGTCCTCGGTAAACCATCAAAAAATCCAAGGAAACCTTTTCCATTTCCAATTGGGAACCTCAAGAGGCTACCACAAACTAGGGGTCTTCTGATGATCTATCTTGACTTGCTGACAAGTCGCACACCTACTAACAAAGATAGAGATATCTCGCCTCATACCGCTCCACTAATAAAGCTTCTTCATGTCCTGATACATATTCGTCACACCAGGATGTATAGAAAGTCTGGATCGATAATGTTTTCGAAGTAACTCTTGCCTCGATCCATCAACGTTCGGGACACAAATCCGATTATTAATCATCAAAATACCTCTATCATCGATCTGGGCACCACTACCATCAGGACTGCTACCACCAACTCTACTACGAATACTCTCCTTCATATGCCTAAGCATCTCATCCCCATCCTGCTTAGCAATGATACGATCCAGAAGGAGAAGAAGAAACAACAAGCTGACACAACATGGCCTTCTTCCGACTCAAAGCATCGGCCATAACATTAGCTTTCCCAGGTGTGTAGCTAATGTCGAGATCATAAGAAGCAAGAAACTCAAGCCACCGAACTTGACATTGATTCAAATCCTTTTGGGTGAAGATGTATTCCAACTACTGATGATCAGTAAAGAGCTCAAACTTAGCACCCAAAAGATGATGTCTCCAAAGCTTCAGAGCAAAGACCACAGCAAGCAATTCCATACCATGGGCTGCATAATTGGCTTCATGGGTCTTCAGCTGGTGTCTAGCATAAGTAATCACCTTCCCATCTTGCATCAAAACAGCACCTAATCCTCACGACTAGCATCAATGTATACCGTTAATCCCTCATTTCCATTTGGGATAGTAAGCACTCGTGCGAAAATAAGCTTACTCTTCAACTCATTCAATGCAGCTTTACACTTATCACTCCATATAAACTTAGCATTCTTTCGAGTTAAACCACTGAGAGGTGCAGAAATCCAAGAAAAATTCTCAATGAATCTCCGATAATAACTGGCAATGCCCAAAAAACTACGAATATTATATGGAGTCCTAGGAGTTTCCTAATCCTTCAACAGAATAGGGAGAAATAAAAACCTCAAAAAAGAGAGAATGATCAAATAATAGAAAGAGAAAAGAAGGAAGATTTACATTGATCGCAGCGATCTTGACTGGATCAACAGAAACTCCATTACTAGAAATAACATGTCCAAGGAATCGGACTTCATCTTTCCAGATATGGCATTTAGAGAATTTAGCTTTCAACTGATGACTCCTAAGAGTCCCCAGAACAATGCTCAAGTGGGATCCATGCTCTTCCTCATACTTGGAGAACACAAGAATATCATCAACAAAGACTAGAACAAACTTGTTAAGTACATCACGAAAAAAACAATTCATCAAATCAACAAAGAAAGCAGGAACATTAGTCAAGCCAAAAGGCATAACTAACCACTCATAGAAACCATTCTCAGTACAGAAAGCAGTCTTAGGAATACTTTCCTCAGCAACTCTGAGCTGGTGGAAACCCATGGCAAGATCAAGCTGAGAGAAAACAGTAGCTCCATGGAGCTGATTAAACATATCATTGATGCAATGCATAGGATATCTGTTCCTCATAGTGAGCTTGTTCAGCTCTCTATAATCAACACATATCCTTAAAGAACCATCAGACTTAGTGACAAAAACCACTGCTGCTCCCCATTCTGAATGGCTAGGTCTTATCAGACCCTTGGAGAACAGGTCCTCAATTTGCTTCCTTAACTCAACCTTCTCACGAGGTGCCATTCTTCTGGATGGAAGAACTACAAGTCGAGTTCCAGGAATAAGATCAATACGGAACTCAATTTCTCACTTTGGAGGTAAAGAAGTGACGCCACCAAATACATCGGGATAGAGTCTAACCATAGGAGTAGAATCAAGATCATCCGGAGAAGAATCAAGAGAATAAATAAAACTGCCGGCATAATCCTGAGACATGCAACATTGAATCACCAAAGTATTACCAAAATCATCAATAAGAGAGACAGTTTAGGAATTACAAGAGATAAAGGCATCATGCCTCCTCAGCCAATCACCTCCAAGCAATAGATCAAAAGCATCAAAACCTAGAACATAGAAATCACCAGAAAACCGATAGCTAGAATGGAAGAGTTTCACCTTTCTACAAATCTTACTAAGGTTCGCAGGACCACCAATAGGATTTGAAACACACAAAAGCTCAAGAGCAAACTCAGGAGAAAGAAGATGCTCAATTTAATACAAAGATCCACAGAGATAAAGCTATGGGAAGCTCTAGTATCAAAGAGAACACGATCAGGAAAATAAAACATAGAAAAAGTACCCTCAAGTTTACCTTGGTTATCACTAGGAGCAGGAGCAGGTGTAGGAGGTGGAGCTGGTGAAGATGCAGAGATAACATCAAAAATACCAGATGACTTGCCCTTCTGCTGAGTCGGGCAGTCCTTCTTGAAATGGCCATGCTGCAGACAAATGTGGCAGAGATCACGTCTGGTCAACTGAGTTGGAGGAGGGATAGCAGCACCAACTAATGTAGGACAACTATTGGCATAGTGTCCCTCTGATTACATCTAAAACAAGTAATGGAGGATAGGTCAACATACTGCCTCTACAAAGAAGATGATCCTAACCCTGGAGTCTTGTTCTAATTCCTCTTCTGATGGTGAAAGTTCGGCTTCCTCTTCCTAGGATTACCAGAAAAAGATTGAGATGGAGCAGAACGAGCAGCTGGAGGATTCTTAGAAGTAGGATTCTAATATCTAATGGCCATTGAAAGTGCGGTGTGTATACAATTATATGTGCTAATATAGTATACACGGATCGTGTAATATGGATTACAATACAAATGCGGAAATAGATGATAATAGCATTGTAAATAGAAAAATCACACCAGAGATTTTTATACTGGTTCGGAGCACCGTCCTACGTCCAGTCCCAGACTTCTATCTGGATTTTCACTATTAACTACCTCGCTTCACCCGGAGGAACAGGTTTACAACACCCGAACAACCGAACGGGATTTCACGCCTCTAATACACTGAGGACTTCAACACTTGCCTCTTACAACATAGAGGACTTCAACAAAAGAACAAATACAATTGTTGTTGACAACTTGTGTTCTTGAAAACACGGATTTGTCACTAGCAGTACACCCTTCCTATAATCTTATCCTCAAAGTATGCGATATGATGTTTTGAAAAGATTAAGGAAAGTATATTATTGAATCAAAGGATATGAAATAGTTTCAAAGATTCAATAAATAATTTAGAGCTTTTATAATACAGAATTGAGATCAGAGATTAGATTAAAAGAATATATGAAATCGTTGTTTTTTTAATCAACGAATTGGATGAGTTTATATAGATAAGAATGGTTGCAACTCTTTGCCATTAAGAGATATGATCTTTGGTGAAAGGTTAAGAGATGCAACCGTTGGAGAAGAGAAGTGTCTTTTGGAAAAATTGTTTTCTGTTCAAAAATGGTCGACAGGTTAAAAAGTGACCAGTAGACAGGAATTTAAAATATATATACGTTATGTGCATGTGTGCACGTTCATTGTGCATTTTACACAGAAACGGTCGACCGTATGATTATTAACCGGTCGACCGGTTCCTGTTAATTTGCACAATGAATGTGCAATGCTATAAAATGTATATATATCGATTATATTGAGGTGCATGATTATTTGAGGATAGATTTTAACAAGTTTTTAACTATTACAATATCAAATAATCAACCTATAATCTATAGTAACATAACCTTGTTTTGTCGATCGCCTTATTTGTCAGAAATCAAAACTTTCATAAAACTTGTGACTCAACATTCTCCCCCTTTTTGATTGATGACAATATGTATCTGCAAAATCTGAATCTCCCCCTGAGTACGTGATCTCTTTCTCTTTGAATTCTTATAAATGTATGTTCCTGCAAGCAATTGTTAGCCCTTTCTCCCCCTTTGTCATCGACAAAAAGGAGTAACAGATACTAGAATATGATATGCATAGAATGAATATGATATGAATAGAAAGATAAATTACTAACACATCAAAAGCATAACAGAGTTTACTACAGAACATAATGTCAATTGAAAATCATAAATAACGACACTATTTAGTACAAGTGTCGATGAATGTTTTTAAAGTGCTAAAACATAATAGAATCTAGGATGAAGCAGATCGTATCTCCTCTTCATCATCATCATCGTCATCATCATCATCATCTTCTTCTTCCTCATCATTGTGCCCTCTAGATGATTCACCATGTCCATGACCACTCATTCCTGTAGATTCGTCAGATGATGTCCAGGTGAAAACTGGAGCAGCAGGACGTTTTCCTGGGTCTTGTGCTTGAACAGAGGTGGATGTGGAACAAGATATAGCATCCCATAGCATACCAAAGAATGACTTGACCTTATTGAAGCGCTTATCGATTTTTGAGTCCATGCGCTTGAGACGTGATTCAAGCAAAAATTGGTTACGCGCGATTGTTTCAAGTGATTCTTTTGTTGATGACTTTGATTTTAAAAGTTTTACTTCATCGGAACGAGGACGAGATGAAGTTGCTCGTTGTTTCCTTGGTCCTCTTTGTTGCCATTCTTCGAAAGGCATAATTTCAAGATAAGGTGGAGGAAGCTTCATTCGCTTGATGGTGATGGAATCAATGCATTTTGGTTTTGAGGTTGCAGAATCAGAAGGATTGACCCCACAAGCTAACAAAAGTCTCATGATATATTCATTGTAAAAGAAATGAGGCCGGGTTGAGTTATTTACCTTGAGAATTTCATCAAAAAGCATGTGAACCCAATTGATTTCGATTTCACCATAGATAGCATAGAGTGCCTTGAAGTTTTCTTTGTACACTGCATCATAATTTCCAAGTCTAGGAAAAAGAGAATGCATCAAGACCCGATGAAGTAACCTGGCTGTCGGGCGAAGTCCAATAGACTTAGTGCCATCGCTATTGTCTTCTATAAACTGATGACTGGTACTATTTCGAGTGAAAACTTCGCAGAAGGTAGATGAAAACTCTTCGCCTCGATTTGGTATACCAAGTATAGAGGCAATTCTAGCATGAGTAAGAAAAATTTGCTTTCCACAGACCATAGACCAGATGACGCCGTTTGGATTATCAGGTTGATATTCATCAAGATTCATGTTGGCGTAAAATAATTTAATCATTAAATGATTTATCTCCACACTATTTGCCGAAAAATCTATCAATGGAGTAATGTTGGCATTATCGGCTAACCTCCGAACTCCGTAAGCCGTGAAATCATCAAATTTGATGAAAGAGCCTGGATGAAACTTGTAATTTGTCATTTGATTCCATCTTGTTACAGCAATTGGAGTTTGAAGCCATTTTTTGACGGAGATGGTAAGAGATGAAGTTTCAGAGGTTGCTCCTTTCTTTGATTTCTTTTGAGGAGGAGCCATTGTTGGAGGATTTGTGATTTGGGAATTGAAGAATGGGAACTAGGGTTTGTGATTTGGGGTAAGAGAATAGTTTGAGTAGAGAGTGAATGAGGGTAGAGGGAAAAGTAACGTATAGGGTTATATAAAAAAAAACTGAAAATACGACAACCGGTCGACCTAATGTTTTTGGCCGGTCGACCGTTTTCAACCAGAGAGTAAACGGTCGACCGGCTATAAAAGGGGCGGTCGACCGGTCGTGGTCTGTTGTGATATTTCAGTTTATATTTAGAGTTTTTATCATATATCAACCTATATTATTTATATTTTATACGAAATACAAAATATAACCTTCATTACACAAGAGATAGATAAAGATAAAAACTATATATATATAAGTCTAATGAGAAAGTTCGTCATTAGAATTATCGTTGTTTCCTTCAATACGTTTCGACCATGGACTCCATTGTTTCTGAGCTCCTTCATTCTTCTCATAGTTCCGATCCCATGAGTTAGGACTTTTGGATGTTGATGGCCTAGACGGCATTGGTTCATGCACGTCATGTTTGTTGGAACCGCAGAAAAATGTTGCCAACTTTTCTAAAACAGACAATCGGGCCGACGTCCGTTGTTGCTCGTGATAAAGTTGACTTTGCCCGTAATGGAGTTGTCTCTGAAGGTCTATCTGATGTTTCTGGTAGTGGTGTATCTCATCGATTTGAGCTTTGGTACGAGGAGAATAGAATAGTGTCCGCTTCACTCGTTTTGAATTTGGAGTTTTATCAGACGTACAAGAGCATTGATGATGACAACTTTATTTTTGTTTTGGAGTTGTAGGAGAATAAAACTCCTCCGATTCAGAACTCGTAATTGAAATGTATGTTTCTTGAGCACATTTGTCACAAATGTGAGCCATAGTGTACGTTGTATAGAATATTATGGTTTGATAAAAAGAAAGGATGAACAAAATATAAAATGTTTGCAAATTTATATATAAGTTTGTTATGTATAACCTATGGATGTGAGTTACTGAGAAATTTTAACCAAGAAAATATAAGCAGAAAATTTTTTTGTAAGTCTAAAAATAGCTTTCTTTTTTAAAACTGAGTTTATAAGATAAGAAAGTAAAGAATGATCACAAAAAAAATTTAGTAAAGTGAATTTAACCATTAAATAAAGCAGTGGCTTATATTTAATGTAAAAAAAATATAGTTTATGTAATAGTTGTAGTTAAAGGATAACTAAAGAGAATAACTAAAGAATAACTAACAAGAAGATGTTCTCTTAGTCAAGATTTTTCTTGAAATTAAACCAAGCTCTCTTCGTAATCTAATAAAATTAGATTCGAGCAGAGGCTTAGTAAAAATGTCTGCTAATTGATTGTCAGTATGAACATATTCAAGACATATATTTCCTTTGTCAATATTATCTCGAAGGAAATTATGACGGATATCAATGTGTTTGGTTCTGGAGTGATTTACTGGATTTTTAGAGAGATTTATAGCACTAGTGTTATCACAGTATATAATAGAATTTGATAAATGAATATCAAAATCTTGAAGTGTTTGTTGCATATATAGTACTTGAGTACAAGCAAGAGCTGCTGATATATATTCAGCTTCACATGTTGATAGTGAAACACAATTCTGTTTCTTACTGAACCAAGAGACAAGTGATTTTCCAATAAAATGGCACGTACCACTTGTACTTTTTCTATCCGTTCGTGAGCCACCGAAATCAGCATCACTATATGATACTAATTCAAATGGACATTCTTTTGGATAAAAAAGACCGAAATCCTTGGTATTATTAAGATAACGAATTATACGTTTTACTGCTCGTAGATGTGATTCCTTTGGATCGGCTTGAAAACGAGCACATAAACAAACACTCATTATTATATCTGGACGACTAGCTGTAAGATAAAGAAGAGAACCAATCATGCTTCGATACAATTTCTGGTCAACATTCTTACCACTTTCATCTTTGTCAAGATGTGTAGTTGTACTCATAGGAGTTGGTTTACCAGATGTATTTTCTAATCCGAAGCGTTTGATAAGGTTTTCACAGTATTTTTCTTGATTAATAAAAATGCCGTTTGAAAGTTGCTTTATTTGAAGTCCAAGAAAATAAGATAGTTCTCCCATATGAGACATTTCGAATTCTTTGGTCATAATATTTGCAAATTCTTTGCAAAGTTTATCGTTTGTTGAACCAAGGATGATATCGTCTACATATATCTGGATAACTAGAATATCTTTTCGAGAATGTTTAATAAACAAAGTTTGATCGACTTTGCCTATTTGAAATCCTGAGTTAATAAGATAGCTACGTAGTCGTTCATACCAAGCACGAGGTGCTTGTTTTAACCCATACAGAGCTTTCTTAAGTTTGAACACATGGTCAGGATATTTTTCATGTACGAACAGAGGAGGTTGTTCGACATAGACATTCTCTTTGATAAATCCATTGATAAAAGCACTTTTGACATCCATCTGATAAAGTTTGAAATTATGGTGACAAGCAAAAGATAATAGAATTCTAATAGCTTCTAGTCGAGCAACTGGTGCAAAAGTTTCTTCATAATCGATACCTTCTTCCTGATTATATCCTTGTGCTACTAATCTTGCTTTATTTTTGGTGATATTGCCTTGTTCGTCAGCCTTATTTTTATAGACCCATTTAGTACCAATTACTGACTGATTAGTTGGTCTTGGAACAAGTTCCCAAACGTTATTGCGCTCAAACTGATTTAGTTCTTCCTGCATGGCAATGATCCAGTAATCATCTGTAGCAGCTTCTTTTGGATTCTTAGGTTCGATATTTGAGAGAAAAGCGACATGACCCATTTGATTGAGTTGACTCCTTGTTCTGACATGTGATGTTATTTCACCGATTATATTTTGAGGCGGATGGTCTCTTAATATTCTTGGTGGTGATTGTAACTCACATATTTGAGGAATATTCTCAATAACTATTTCTGAGTCAGAATCAATATTTGTGATGATTTGATTGTCAGTGACTATTGATTCGTCATCATCTGATATAGTGTGAGGGTGCTGATAGATTTCATCAAAAGAGACATGAAGTGATTCTTCAATAGTTTTGGTTCGTTTATTAAATATCCGATAGGCCTTACTTCGTTCCGAATAACCGACAAATATTCCTTCATCGGCCTTTGGATCAAATTTGCCAAGCTGGTCTTTTGTATTTAAAATAAAGCACTTCGATCCAAAAACTTTGAAGTATGAGATTTTAGGCTTTCTTTTGTTAAATAACTCATAAGGAGTATTCTTGGTAAGAGGTCTTATGGATACACGATTTAAAACATAACAGGCAGTTGCCACAGCTTCTGCCCAAAAATGTTTTGGTAAGGTGGTTCCATTCAATAATGTTCTTGCACATTCTTGTAAAGTTTGGTTTTTCCGTTCTACAACTCCGTTCTGTTGTGGAGTTCTGGGAAACGAAAAATTATGATATATACCTTTCTTTGTACAAAATTGTTCAAATTCATTATTTTCAAACTCTCCGCCATGATCACTTCTTATATTTTTAACTTTAATCCCTTTTGATTTTTGAATTCTTTTGACGAAAGATTTGAAATGATCGAAAGTGTCACTTTTATTTTTTAAGAAAATTGTCCATGTATAACGAGAGAAATCATCAACAATTACAAGCACATATTGATTGTGATTTATTGATTGAACTCTAGTAGGTCCAAATAAATCCATGTGTAGTAACTCAAGTGGTTGTAATGTTGATATGACTTTCTTGGATTTAAAAGATGATTTGGTCAATTTTCCTACTTGACATGCGTCACAAATGTTGTCAACTTTAAAACTCATTTTGGGTAGTCCTCTAACTAGATTGTTTTTGGCTAGCTTGTCAATAGTTCTGAAGTTTATATGACAGAAGCGTTTGTGCCATAGCCATGGATCATTGTCATTAGCCACAAGACACATATCTGAATTATGATTAATGTTCATATTCAAAATATATATATTTCTGTCTCTATAACCTTCGAAAACCAAATTATGGTCTTTATCTAGAATACTACACTTATTATTTGAAAATGAAATAATAAAACCCTTGTCACATAACTGACTAATACTTAGCAAATTGTGTTTCAAATTTCTAACTAGCATGACATTAGTAATAAGAGGTAAGTTAGATGTACCGCAATTGCTCACATCGCCTTTGCCGATGATATAGCCTTTTGAATTGTCTCCAAAAGTGACGGAGCCACCATCTGAATATGTAATATTTGTTAATAAACTCTTGTCTCCTGTCATGTGCTTTGAGCAACCACTGTCCAATATCCACTTTCCTCTTTTCTTAAGTGTGACCTGCAAAAAATAGAATTAAGTCCATGGTACCCACTTTTTATAGGGTCCTAAGAGTTAGGTCTTAGGAGTCCAAACCCATATGGGTCTGGTATCCCCTTTATATATATAATTATTATTAAAATGCACAGTATTCATGAATTGCTGAATGTATTTGTTCCTAATCAAATTGTTATTTGTTTTAGGAACCCATATTTTGATAGTCTTGACATTTTTCTTTTGAAATTTCACAACTGGTTTTGGTTTGGAATATAATAAACTAAGATTTTTCTTAGCTTTAGTTTTTTGTACTTTCTTCTTCCTTTTATTTCCAAGATGTTTCTTGGTTTCTTGTTTGTTATATCCCAATCCTTGTTTGTCTGAAATAGATTGTGAACTTTCAATGATTTTTGTCAAATTTTCTCGACCTTTGTTAAAGTTAGAAACATTTTGAGTAATGTCATCAAACTTTGTTTGTAAGCTAGCTTTTTCTAGGTCTAGAATTTTGACTTTTGCTTTAAGCTCATGATTTTCAGTAGTTAGAGCATTATTTTTCTCTTTTTGAGCTTCTATTTCTTGACTCAAAAGAGATATTTGAGAGTCAACATTAGATGATGATTCTTGAATATTTTCAAGTTCCTCTTCTAATATTTTCTTCTCATCTTTTAACATATCTCGTTCAAACTCTGCTCTACTTAAATCTGCTTTGACTATTTTTAATTGACGTTTTATGTCTTTATATTTGACTATCAATTCAGCATTAATATCAAGTAATTCATCAAATGTAGGAATTTGTACCTCATCTTCTGTTGCCATAAAACAAACATTAGCTTGTTCATTCTCTAAATTACTTTCACTTTCTGATGAAGATGACTCTGAATCATCCCATGTTACTGAGAAAGCTCGTTTCTTAGATTTGTCCTTCTTATATTTGAATTTGTCATTTTCTGACTTCTTCTTTTGTTCTGGACAATCCTTCTGCATGTGTCCCTTTTTGTGGCAATTGAAACATTCTATAGCAGATGAAGATGGTTTGTTTGATCCATGTTTCCTTTTATTGTAACGACTGGCTTTTCGATATTTTAGGAATTTTTTGAATCCTTTCGCAATGAATGCCAAATCTTCATCTTCAGAATCTGATTCATTTTCATCTTTCTCAACATGAAATGCTACATTTTTCTTTTCTTCTTTCTGTTCTTTTCTAGCCTGCAAATTTGCTTCATAGGACATTAAATTTCCTATCAATTCATCTGGCTTCATGACGGAAAGATCATTAGCTTCTTCGATTGCTAATACTTTTCCTTCCCATTCACTAGTCAGAGAATGTAGGACTGTTGAAACAACATCGAAATCAGAATACTTTTGACCTAAGCCAATAAGTGCATGGTGAATAGTTTGAAACCGTGAATACATGTCATTGATTGTCTCATTTGGTTTCATTTTGAAATTTTGAAATTGACTTTTTAGCATGGCTATTTTGGCTTGTTTAACCTTGTTAGTACCTTCATGAGTGATTTTTAGTGTTTGCCAAATTTGATATGCAGTAGTGCAGATACTAACACGGTTATATTCATTTTGGTCTAATGCACAGAACAACATATTTATTGCTCTTGCATTTACGGCTGCTGCCGTTTTCTCAGCTGTAGTCCATTCTGAATAATCAGTTGTTGGATTCACTATTTCTCTTTGAGTGGCATTCCAAGCATCATAGCTATTTGATTGCATAAAGAATGACATACGTGTTGCCCAATAACTATAGTTAAGACCATTGAAAAATGGAGGTCTTTGTGTCGATTGACCCTCCGTGTAAGTGGTGTTTTGAGTGCTAGTACTTACGTTATTTGCCATATTACTATAATATATCAAATAACTGTGTTACGGTTATATGATGACCGTGCTCTGATACCAAATGAAAGTGCGGTGTGTATACAATTATATGTGCTAATATAGTATACACGGATCGTGTAATATGGATTACAATACAAATGCGGAAATAGATGATAATAGCATTGTAAATAGAAAAATCACACCAGAGATTTTTATACTGGTTCGGAGCACCGTCCTACGTCCAGTCCCAGACTTCTATCTGGATTTTCACTATTAACTACCTCGCTTCACCCGGAGGAACAGGTTTACAACACCCGAACAACCGAACGGGATTTCACGCCTCTAATACACTGAGGACTTCAACACTTGCCTCTTACAACATAGAGGACTTCAACAAAAGAACAAATACAATTGTTGTTGACAACTTGTGTTCTTGAAAACACGGATTTGTCACTAGCAGTACACCCTTCCTATAATCTTATCCTCAAAGTATGCGATATGATGTTTTGAAAAGATTAAGGAAAGTATATTATTGAATCAAAGGATATGAAATAGTTTCAAAGATTCAATAAATAATTTAGAGCTTTTATAATACAGAATTGAGATCAGAGATTAGATTAAAAGAATATATGAAATCGTTGTTTTTTTAATCAACGAATTGGATGAGTTTATATAGATAAGAATGGTTGCAACTCTTTGCCATTAAGAGATATGATCTTTGGTGAAAGGTTAAGAGATGCAACCGTTGGAGAAGAGAAGTGTCTTTTGGAAAAATTGTTTTCTGTTCAAAAATGGTCGACAGGTTAAAAAGTGACCAGTAGACAGGAATTTAAAATATATATACGTTATGTGCATGTGTGCACGTTCATTGTGCATTTTACACAGAAACGGTCGACCGTATGATTATTAACCGGTCGACCGGTTCCTGTTAATTTGCACAATGAATGTGCAATGCTATAAAATGTATATATATCGATTATATTGAGGTGCATGATTATTTGAGGATAGATTTTAACAAGTTTTTAACTATTACAATATCAAATAATCAACCTATAATCTATAGTAACATAACCTTGTTTTGTCGATCGCCTTATTTGTCAGAAATCAAAACTTTCATAAAACTTGTGACTCAACAGCCATGTCATCAGAGTGGTAAAAGGGCTATGCACATGAGCGATGAGACGATCATAGCACTCCGAACGGGCACCAGCAATGAAGTTCTCATTCTTCTTGAGAGGAGTGTCAATCAGATTAGGGCCAAACTTAGAAAGTTCATTGAACTTCCTCTCATATTCAGCAAAAGACATACCACCCTGTTTTAGATCCATGAATTCCCGATAAAGCTAAGACTTCCCTGCCTCGGGCATCCATTTCACAACAAAAGCATCCCTAAAGCACGATAAAGGAACATAAGACAGATTTCAAAAAGAGAACACTGAACCAAATTCAAGACAAACAGAAGATGATACCTAAACTGTTCCCAAGAAATGTCAACCTCAACAATGTGAGCAGTGGCAGACTCCCACCAATCCAAGGCTGCTCTCTTCAACTGCCAAGCTGCCAACTGAGTCTGCTGGGCAAAGGTGATCTCAAGACAGGAGAAAATCCTCTCCAAATCCTTTAACCGCTGCTGGGCCTCAATAATTCCTACAGATCCGGTGAACTTGGTGCCACCAAGCTCAATGTATTCCTTATAGAGTTTAAAGAACCTGACTGCTGCAGCAGGTTCAGGAGCTAGGGCAACACCACGACCCTTACCTTTAGCATTCCTATGACTCATCCTAAAAAATCAAGAATGAATTTTTAGGACAAAGGTAATTAAGAAACAAAGACAAGACAAGATAAGATAAGATGCAATGAGAATTGAATATCCCGAACAAAGAAATTATTAATAAGGTGGATAAGGAAAAGAAGGAAGTTAAAAAATTTGATTTCAAAGCAAGAAATTTTTTAATATCAAAATACTATTCTAAAATCCTTAGAAAATCATTTGAAAATCATTTTATACTTTAAAATAAGTTCTCTCACGAAGAAAGGATTTTAAGATTGATTTCACTTATTCTAGGGTATTTTTACCCTATCTCTAATGAGTTTTTTTTGCTCCACGGGCAAAGGTTTGCCTAAAACCAAAGCTCAGATACCAAATGTAATGACCCACTATATTGGACCATTCAAATCGACAATAAAACCACATATGTCTGACTTGAATAATTAAAAACAGTAGATTGTAATATAATTTGGGGCAAAAAAAACCAATCACAGAATCACAGTCACAGATAAATCAAAATAACTCGCAGTGGAAATAAAACAATAGTAGTAGTTCATGAAGCTACCATAAATACAGTCTCAAACATAGTCTCAAAACAAGTACAAAATACCATAGTGTGTAAAGTAAATACAACAGAAATCCCAACACATAAATGTTCACTAGTACATAAGGTGAATAGAAAATACTGCAAGAAATAGACATCAACTAGATAGATAGTCTCCAGCAAATCCTAGCTCCAGAAGATGAAATCCAAAGCTGATACTCACGCTGACCCGAGCATAAGAAAATAAACACAAACACTCGAGTCAGGACATACATACTTATACAATGTAAAGCAACTCAAGTGAATTGTAATAAAATGTACAAGTAACTTAAAGGATGCTTGGGACCGTCCATCCTCTAAGTATCCGTTAAACTATTTACTATGTAGTAATATACGCTATTATAATAATGTTAAAGTAAAGTACAATATACTTGAAAATAGCGTTAAGGAGTTACCCAATATCCCCCTTAGCACATTTTATATGTTCCCATAGTCTATATAGCACTGTAATATCCCCCGTACTTGGCGTCATCAGAGGGCACTCCATAGATATGGTGTAAAACCAAAATCGTATAAGGCGCGCTAGGGTAGGTGACACGACACAACGAGGCAATGCCAGGGTAGATATACCAATTATGCTTTCGGACCGGTGGCAATGCGTAGCAATCACTACTGCCCACCTCGAGCCACACTTCCAAAAATCAAAGGCGCGTACCAATCAATCACAAAGTAATAGAATGACATACGAGGAAGTGTGTCTGATAAGAGAAGCTACTCATTAGCCCGTCAATCGCTCCTGTTTTAGCCACCTTATGCCAACTCATGGGAATCGGGTCCTCGTACATACCTCAATAGAACGTCGCCGCCATCCTACTTCATTCTGGAATCTCCATTGCGTACACGGTTGTTAAAGTAGTTTTCGGAGTTGGCAGAGAGTATGACAATTTTCGATCCTGGTCTCCTTAGCAACCAAACGTTATTATTACCTGTGGTTATAAATTTAAAAAATGGTTTATATTCCAAATCAAATAATTCATTTAAACCATTTAAATATGAAGTCGTTATCCTTTCAAATCAAATACTCAAGTTCCAGAATTGTAGCATTTCTAAGTTCATTCATTCAATTATAACAATTTTAAAACATTGTATTTTTCAAAAACATAAGCACTTATAAAGTGATATGGTAGATATATTAGTATTTTAAAACAGTTCACTTCAGAAACAACAGCACTTATAAACAGTAGATATTTTAGTATTTAAAAAACAGTTCAATTTCAGAAAAAGCAACATTTACAAAGTGCTACAGTATGTATTTTAGTATTTCAAAACCAGTTCAATTTCAAAAACAGCAACACTTATAAAGTGCTACACTAAGTAAAGTTAGTATTTCAGAACATAGTTATATTTCAGAAACAGCGGCACTTATAAAGTGCTACAGTGGGTAAAATTAGTATTTCAGAACCTAGTTATATTTCACAAATGGTAGCACTTAGCAAATGCTACCTTAAAACCACGGCATTTTGCAAATGCTGCCAATACATAACTAAGGTTTATTGCAACATTTCAGAGACATTATAATTTCAATTTTTCACCATTTTTAACTTATAAAACATTCTCACTTTTCCAAAATATTTATTGGATATCACTTAACTTATGGTTGAATAAAATAATATTTTATAAATAAATATCCAAATCAAACTATAATTTATTTATTAAGTCAAATGTGCATTATTTTACTTAACTTTTATCTTAACAATTAACTTAATACTTTATTAAAATTTCCGACTTCATAAATAAAATATTCTTTTTACTATATTAAGCCTAAAATTTCCATTTTGAAAACTAATTTTCAAATTTCAAGTTAGGTCATATTTACATTACATTTTTAAACCATTTAATTACTTATACATTTTACTTATAGAAAATCATTATAACCTTTATTTATATCATTTAAATACAATTTAACTTAAAATTTCATATTTTATATTTCAAAAATACTTAATAAATTTTCAGAACATATTTAAAATTAAACACGGTTTTGTATATAATTTTCTAACCTAGGTCAAGTGATACAGATACGTATCATTTCAATCCGTAATTTAAAAAGAAAAATCCAAGTTATCATTTCAATACCGCAGTCCCAAGTCAAAAAAAAACAAATAGAAATCGCTTGAGCCTATCATTTCAGCTCATAACGATTTTTTATTGTTCTACTGTCCATTTGGGTATGTATCATTTCAACCATATTGATTATGTTCTACAGGGAACTTGTAGTATGAGAAACAGTAAATAAAGTAAATAGTAAAACATATCATATGATGTCAAGTGATGCAACGGGTATATAATCAGGTAATATCATCATATGATGTCAGATAATAGGCAGATGTGAGCATATAACATGGCATATCAACTATTACAATTCAAGTGACACTGTTTCACATTCATATAAGTACGATTTGTCGAGAGTGATAAACTCACCTTCTCAAGCTAGAGATCAAATTTAAAACACAAATCCAAACTCCGCAAAGAACGAAAAGGGATGACATAGATTCGAATGAATGGAGAGCCAAGATTCAAGTCTTGTATACAACAAATAATATAACAAATATAGGTATATAATCTGACATAAGACAATAAATCAAATCAACGTTCAAAATATGATTCAAAATGAAACAAATAGGCTTAACCACTACAAATGGGCTCGGCCACCATAACCATAGGCTAGACCATCACACTATGGCTCGGCCATGACTTGATTTGTGGCATAATGGCTCGGCCAAGGTCACATAGGCATGGCTAGGAAAGGATATGAAGGAGGAATGGCAAGGCAAAGCAATAGGAAGGCAAAAGGCAAGGGGTGTCGATGTTTTGGGCTAGGCCTATGGCTATGTGGCTCGGCCCTATGTGCTAAACTTGGTTCGATCTGGTCACATTAGAGGTGGCGTGGCCTAGAGCAAGGCAAGGATGAGGAGTAGGTGGTGGCGGCCGAGGCAAACAAGGTGGAGATGGTGAACAAAATGGAGTTCGACTAGGGATTTTCGCAATTTTGGTGAAGGGTTTTGGATCCATGGATTCACGGCAACAAGGATATGGTGGTGATGTGATGGAGGCCGATCTAAGGTGGTGGATGGTGAAGGTGATGGATGGCTAGGGCATGTGGCCGAGCATGCTAAAGGAGGAACAAATAAAAGAAAAAGAGAAAAAGGAAAAAAGAAGAAAAAGGAGGCCATGACTTACTGTAATATGTTTCTTAAGGAAGCAAATGAGAAATGAGATATGAGAATTACTTTTGTCAGTGAATTACAAAAGAGTGGCGGCTAGGGTAAAAGAAAGTGAACGGCTACGAGATGTGGAAATGAGTGGCTATGCAAATGAAGAGGCTTTACTTGATTTCCAAGAAAATGAACTTAAGTCCTTTTGAATTTCCAAGCCAAAATTCAAATAAAAATCGAATAAAAATCACATTAAAAATCCAAACAGAATAACAAATAAAAAATAAAAAATAAAGTAGAAACAAAGTAGAAAAATAAAAATAGAAAATAGAAAAAATTACTGAAAATAATCGCGTGCAAAACGCTGAAAGTTATCAAATTTAAAAGTATAAACCGGAATTTGACGAAACGAAAAGCAGTACGAATATCAGAATCAAATATAGTTTCAAAGAAAAAGATTAGAAATTAAAATTTCAAATTTCAAATTTGCAACTATGGTCAAACTTTGACTTTCAGTTGACCAAAATATAAGATTTTTAGAAAATATTTATTTTATTGTATCTGGGAAATAATTTATAAAAAAAATCCAAAATTGCATTAGAAAATTCCAAAATGTCAAATTTAAATGATTTAAAAATCAAAGTTTTCAATTAAATTGAATTAAAAATTTATTAAAATTTTTGAGTTGTTACAGAAATAATTTTTATGTTAGTAAAATTATATCATGAAGTGATTTGGAAGTTATTGGTTGTTATTTGATAAGTTCAATTGACATTTAAATTGAAATCGAAATTAATTGATAGAAATTTAACTGACGGTTAAGTTTAATTAGAATTTAATCGCCCGTAATATACCCGATATGGATAATTATGAAATTGTTGTGAATTTTATTGACTGTATGGATGTTTGGTTGTAATGGATGTTGTTGGGTGATAATTTGGATGTTTATTTAATTTGATATATCATTTTATCATCCTGTATATTATTTACAGTATAAAAAACTGTAAATTGAATTATTTCGAATAAATTAAGAGATATGTTGAATGATATATACCTATGACATTTATTTTTGGATTGAATAGATATAAATCCATCTCTGGAATTTAAATTGGAATAATTGGTTCACTTGGCTATAGGATAGAGAATTATATATGAACACTGGATTTGGCTAAATTAAATGATTTTAAAATTTTTATTTTAAAATTATTTAAATGATTTGTTTTAATGGAAATAAAAATTAAATTTATGGAAATCAAATTATCTTCCTTATTGGAGCTCAAAATGATGAATTTAAATTTGGTAAACGAATTTTTTTAAATAATCGAATTTGAGATTTTTAAGCGATAATCCAAATATGATGTGAATTTCAGAAATGATTTGTTTAAAAAGATTGGACTTTTTATTCGAACTTTGAATATTGATAAGAAAAGGCGATATAAAAAGATATTTTGAAATTTAACTTGGATTTGAATTATATTTAAAGATTTGGATTTTAAATTGGATATTGAAGGAAAGTTTGATTTAGGTATTTAAATCAATATTTTGGAAATCAAACTCGGAGTCTATATAAATCGAAATGGTTTAAATTTGGTACTGGAGTTTAAATTAATTTGGATTGGAGTTGAATTAATTTGGAATTGGAAGGGAAATTAATATGGAATTAGAATAGATATAAATTTGGAATTCGAATTGAAATTGATTTGGAATCGAAGTAAAATTTGACTTGAAATTGGAATTAAATCGGTTAAATCGAAATGGAAATTAGAACTGATTTGAGTTGGAAAATTTGCGAAGTGAACCAGTTTGATTTTGAATCTATTTTTAAATGGATTATTTTAGTATAAATGGTTTTAAAAAACTATATTATTTCAATTTTCAAATTATTTTGATTTTTCAAAATATTTCACTATATAAACCATTTTTATTACTCAAAATATTTTCTATTAAATTATTTTAACTATTTTAAAACTATTTAAACTATTTTCTAAAAATTCAAACTGGTCAAAGGGTGAAATGTTTATATTTAAATCTTGGATTCAAATGCGAATTAGGTTAAAGTGAAGTTGTAACCTAAACTGAAATTCGAATTAAATTTTGAAGTGAAATCGATATGTCGAATTGAATTAACATTTTGCAGAAAAATATGATTTTTGAAGCGAATATGATGATTTCGAATTAGATTTGATTTTGAAATAAATTTGATATTTTGATATCAAACATGAATTGTTTTCAAAATATAAAAGAAGCAACGGTGTGTAAAATGACGATTGGTTGTTAAAGAGACCGGAGCCTCTTATTGGCATACTCTCTGTCAATATTGGAACCACTATGACAACTGTATGCGAGGTGATGATATCGAGAATATAATGGTTGAATTGGTGACGTTTACTGGAATGAAGTAAGAGAACGATGATGGATAGCCTTGACATTTGTATCATAATTAAAATGACTAAACATGAGCCTATGTTTGGCCAATGATGTTAGCTACCTCTAGCGACGTTGTTCCCTCGTATTACTATTGTGGTTTAGGATTCGATGGGTGCACCTTATTTGTTGTTTGGATTGATTGTCGCGGTCGGCCACAAATGGGTTACGACCAGCCAGAAAAGGTAAACTGGTAGAATCCTACCTTGGGCATTGCCTCACGTGCCTTGTCATATTTATCCTTATACAAGCCCATTACGACTTTGGTTTAAAACTGTAAAATATGTTAAGGTGGATCAATGTAAAGCCTTAACGCTATTTTGATATTTATTTTACTAATAGACATTATATATTATAGCGTATACTATTATATAGAAATAGTTAAACAGATCCTTAGGAGATGGAAAATCCCGTAACATCTCTTAAGTTATTGCACTCTTATTTGTGATATTGATTTGACTTGCATAAGAGTATTTTATTCCTGACTCGAGTGTTTTTCTTTCCATTATGCTCGGGTCAGTCCTGATTTTTTTCCAGCATATTGAAGACTATTCTTTGGAGGACGAAGACGGAGTTTTGGTATATTACTATTATTATTATCCCCTGCATCGTGCTATTCTACTATATTGATTATTTATCCCTGATGTACATATATAACTCTGATAATTGTGTATAGAGTAAAATCAAATGTATCGTAAACAACTACATGAATTGTTTATTTGATTATTATATTTTATCGTTTACGTTGTGAGATTTTGTGTTTTGTTTTCTTCTTTTCTTCTTATTTTTCTTATTTAACCTCATTGATTATCTACGTTCCGGATTGTTAAGTCGGACATAGTGTGAAATATTGTCGATTTGAACCTTCCGAAATGTGGGTCGTCACAGTTGGTATCAGAGCAAAGATTTAGCGATAACCTTGGCTTTGTGGGGTTTGACTCATTAGAGATAAGAGAGTAATATCCTAGAATGAGTCTGTTTGAGTGTATAAATATGAGAGAGCATACTTGTTAGTGTTATAAAATGTTTTATATTTTGTTTACTTATCTGTTGAGTTGTTTATAAATTCTGGTCGA
The DNA here is from genome assembly GCA_030765085.1 of Allium cepa. Lineage (NCBI taxonomy): Eukaryota > Viridiplantae > Streptophyta > Magnoliopsida > Asparagales > Amaryllidaceae > Allium > Allium cepa. The sequence continues at coordinate 306,180,171 of CM060944.1, read as the reverse complement.
TGCGTAGGACGCCGTGGTATCGACATGGATTTCTAAACTCTTAAACGAGGCGAGTCGACATAATATTATTTCAAAATCGGGTAAATGAAATGATTTTACCTAAATTATATTATATGTAAAGGTAAATTTTTTATGAATGTTAGTTGTTAGGAGATGATAATATTAAGTTATCATCGATTAGTGGTTGGATTATGAATAAATCGAATACCAAATGTATTTTATTATATGAAATAGTTGATAGTCATACTAGAATTGAAATCAATCAAAAATAAGGACTAGTTAAAATGACCAAGTAAATTATTGAAATGTTTTGGCAATAAGGAAAAAGGAATTTGTATAAGTATATTTAAATATAACTTATAAATAGAGAGATTTAAAAATTGATAATTTTAGAATTTGAAATCCTTTTGTTTTTAAAATTGTTTTTCAAACCCTAAAATTTTATAATAGTATTATTTTAAAGTTTTTAAATGGAATTATATTTTAAAAAGATTTTAAAAGGAAATAAAAGCATTAAACTTGTTTGGGGTTGGGAAATATATTCTGGGGATGACTGCAACATTATCAGTATTCATTCCGAGTTCTAAGCAAAATTTGCTAGCAAAGAAATATGATTTGTTGAATATATGAAATATAGTTTTGAACTTATGATTGAAACGGTATAGATAAAAATAACTTTATAATTTATGAATTTGAGAAGGAAAGTAAAGTGTAAATTTAAGATTGCTGGGTATTTTATTTAAGCAAATAAAAGAAATTTGAATTCGAAAAATGAAATAAGATAATTAATATAAAAAATATTAATTAAATTGAGTAAAAAAAATGGGGAGAATAAAATATAGTTAACTCATGAAATCTTAAATAAAAATAAATATTATTTGAAAGAAAGTATATAAAACAAGGAAATGTATTTGAAATAAAATAAAATTTTAAGAAGTAAATATTTTTAACTTATGGATTTGGGAATTAATAAGTCAAGGCAAATTTGAAAAAATATGAATGTGAATAGTAAGAAAATTTAACTTGAATAATATTAAATAATATGAGTAATGGATTAAAATGAAATGAAGTTTGACTTAATTTTAAATAAATTAAAATGTAATTGGATATTAAGTGAAACTTAATAAATTAGTGAAGTGAATGAATTTCATCTAAGTTGTAAAATGAAATACTAAAGTGAATATGAACTTGAATTTTTAATTTGAAATGTAATTTAAAGGGTGTAAGAAGTCTAATAAAATAAATGAAGGTAAGAAAAATTAATTTGAGTAATTGAGTTTAATTTAGATTGGATGTGAATAAATTAAATGCTAATGGAATGAGTTGCAATAAAAATTTGAACATTGTCTATTATAGCATGTAGTAAGTTATTGGAATAAATTATAAGTTGGAAGAAAGGTTTATTTATTAATATGAACTGGAGTTATAAAGTAACATTTACTTTTGTAAATTTATTATAATGGGTTGAATCAATGAATAAACTAATTAAGTGAATAAACGGATTAATAATAACTTAAGATATGGAATAACAAAAAAAATGAGTTGCAAAATTTTAAAATTTATAATAAGCCTAAATGGTTTATAAACAATATTAGTATTAAAATACTATGTGATAAATGAAATAAATTTAGCTTAAGCAAAGTTGAGTGGAATAATTTTATAAATGGTTCACAAACGAATTTATATTGAAACAAATGAAATTGTGTATTAGTCAAATCAATGTAAATAAATAAATATGAATAAATGGAAACTGAACCAATTGGATGTTATTAAGAAGTGGAAATATGTAATTTAATATTGACATGAGTGATAATTAACTAAATGTGAATAAAATTAAAGTAATAGCAATAAAATTCGAAAGAAATCCATGTGCATAAATTGAGAGAAAACAAACTGTATATAGATGAAATAAATATCAACGAAGTAAGAGTAAACCAATTTAATATTGATATGAATTAAAAGTAAAAAAATTGAATATTGACATTTGTAAGTGTTAATTGATATTGTGGTGAATAAGATTGGATACATAATGTTTGTTGGATGTTTGTTTCGTTGTTTTTTTGCTATATTCGTTTATGGCTATAGCATAATCCCTATTATATATTGATTTAGTCTTTATATGTATGTTCTCATTTGGATATTGAGTGGCTAGAAGGTACGAAAGGGTGCATGCTTGCTTTTGGAGCTCGTTTGCACGTAAATTTCTTTCGCTCGCTTTAATATAAGCTAATTTGCTAATAAAGCCATTAATAAGGTACATATCTCGGATTACATGTTGCTATTTTATACTTTGCCCTTCAGGATGCCTCATCTTTGAGATGAGATGTATATTTGATATGTATTTGGTATATTTGGTTATATATTGATATTGTAAAAAATTTCGATCGAGCCACGCAAAGAAGACTCTGTCGAATTTTTCCATGAATCCGGGTATTAGAAAATTTTTGAAGTTTCAAAAAAAAATTCTACAACTTATTTTCTATATAAATTATATTTTCAGTAAAACTGATATCGGAATGGCTTAGTAGAAGCGTAGAAATAGTTACGCAAATAAGATAGTTATGTTTTATAATTTAGTTATTTTAAGAAAATATATCAAGTGTTAAATTCTGTACTTAATGCCTTTTCGAGGACGAAATTTTTTGAGTGGGGGAGTATGTAGCAACCCGTATTTTTAGCTATTTTTAATTATTAAATTTAAGGTGATTATTGAATGAAAATGGTTATTAATGTAATTTGTTAAATAATTTAATATTGAAAATTATTTGAATATCTGAATTTAATACGATAGAAAATAATGTCATAAGTTGTTTTAAATTTTATATAAGCAACAATTAAGATTGTTAATGTTTAAAATTGGATCTAAAATGTGAATAATTAAAATTGAAAGTTTTATATTGTAATTAAGGAGTAAAAATAGTGATTTCGGAAATTGTCTCGGATTTCGACGAAACTAGTTTCATCGGAACCGTAATAATGAATTATTATTAGATTTCAAGTTTCGTTGCGATCGGACTCGTCGTTTGGTCGTGAGAGCTTGAAACACATACAAATCAATTTAAAGGAATTCGATAAAATAAATTGACTTTAAAAAGCTATCTTCCACGTACGATCGAATTAGGCCTCGAAACTAGTTGCATTGCGTTCGGAATGGGGGTAAAACAGTATAAGTGCCTGGCGACACATCTCAATTAGAGTTCGGATGATTTTAGACCTAACTATATAAATACACATGCAATCGAGATAGTTTTATTATTATTCTAATTTCTGAACCCCAGCCGCCACTTTCTTTTAATGGTCGAAAATTTACCAACTTCCCTTCTTAATATCTCTCAATCCGTTCAACGAAATCGAAAACTTTCAAAATCAAAGTCGTAGTTCTCGACGAGCTCTTCAAATCCATATGGTTGATATATGCTATTTCTTCACGGATTCGCCAGAATCGAGGCGAAAGGCTTGCGCATTCTATGGGTTCGATCTTGAAATTGGATGCGTTGTTTTCGTTGCCATTCAAGGTGATGGTAGAGAGGTGTGAGGCGCACGGTGATGGTAGAGAGGTGCGGGGCGCATTGTTTGGCATAGGTTGATCAAAGTCTTGTCGTTATTGAACGCGTGTAGTTGAAGTTGGAATTTGCGTACGGTGGTTTCTTTCTAGCATGTTGCGTGAGGACTGAGGAAGAAGAAGGAAGGTACATTACTTTTATTTATTTATATTAATTAATTATTTAATTTGAATTTTAAATGTTCTAGTGCACGTAACTCTTTCATACGTGCTCGGATTTGGACGCAGTTTTCTCCATTGCGATCGTATCGAAATTCCAGGGAATATGAAACTAGTTTGGTCGAGTTTTAAGACTGTTCAAATTTGGGCCTTTGTTTGGATTTTAAATCATCGATAAATCAAAGATGAGTGTTTATACGCTCACAGTTGACTGAAATAATTTATATGTTAGTAAAATTACATCACGAAGTGATTTGAAAGTTATTGGTTGTTATTTGATAAGCTTAGTTGACATTTAAATTGATGTTGGAATTAATTGACAGAAATTGAATTGATGGTTAAATTTAATTAGAATTTAATTGCCCATAGTATACTCGATATTGATGATTATGAAATTGTTGTGAATTTTATTGACTGTCTGGATGATTGGTTGTAATGGATGCTATTGGTTGATAATTTAGATGTTTATTTATTTTGATGTATCATTTTATCATCTTGCATATTATTTACAGTATATAAATCGGTAAATTGAATTATTTCGATTAAATTAAGAGATAGATTGAAATGATATATACCTATGGCATTTATTTTGGATTGAGAGATATATATCCATCCTTGGAATTTAAATTGGAATAATTGGTTCACTTGGCCATAGGATAGAGAATTATATACGAACACCGGATTTGGTTAAATTAAATGATTTTAAAATTTTCGTTTTAAATTTATTTAAATGATTTGTTTTAAAGGAAATTAAAATAGAATTTATGGAAACCAAGTTATCTTCCGTACTGGAGCTCAAAATGATGAATTTAGATTTGGTAAACGAATTTTTTTTAAATAATTGAATTTGAGATTTTTAAGTGGTAATCTACATATGATGTGAATTTCAGAAATTGATTTGTTTTAAAAGATTGGGCTTTTTATTCGAACTTTGAATATTGCTAAGAAAAGGCGACATAAAACGATATTTTGAAATTTAACTCGGATTTGAATTATATTTAAAGATTTGGATTTTAAATTGGATATTGAAGGAAAAATTGATTTAAATGTTTTGAATCAATATTTCGAAAATCAAACTCGGAATTTATATAAATCGAAATGGTTTAAATTTGGTACTGGAGTTTAAATTAATTTGGAATTGGAGTTGAAATTAATTTGGAATTGGAAGTGAAATTAATACGGAAATAGAATTGATATTAATTTGGAATTCGAATTGAAATTGATTTGGAATCGAAGTAAAATTTGACTTGAAATTGGAATTAAATCGGTTAAATCGAAATGGAAATTAGAACTGATTTGAGTTAGAAAATTTGCGAAGTGAACGTGTTTGATTTTGAATCTATTTTTAAATGGATTATTTTAGTATAAATGGTTTAAAATCTATATTATTTCAATTTTCAAATAATTTTGATTTTTCAAACTATTTCACCATATAAACCATTTTTATTACTCAAAATATTTTCTATTAAATTATTTTAACTATTATAAAACTATTTAAACTATTTTCTGAAAATTCAAACTGGTCAAAGGGTGAAATGTTTATATTTAAATCTTGGATTTAAATGCGAATTGGGTTAAAGTGAAGTTGTAACCTAAATTGAAATTCGAATTAAATTTTGAAGTGAAATCGATACATCGAATTGAATTAACATTTTAAAGTAAAATATGATTTTTGAAACGAATATGATGATTTTGAATTGGGTTTGATTTTGAAATAAATTTGATACTCTGATATCTAATACGAATTGTTTTCGAAATATAAAAGAACCAACCGGTGTGTAAAATTATGATTGGTTGTTAAAGAGACCGGGGTCTCTTATTGGCATCCTCTCCGTCAATATTGGAACCATTTTGACAACTATGTATGCGGTGGACGATATCGAGAATGTAGTGGTTGAATTGGCGACGTTTACTGGAATGAAGTAAGAGAACGATAATGGATAGTCTTGACATTTGTGTTATAATAAAAATGACTAAAACATGAGCCTATATCTGACCAATGAGGTTAGTTACCTCTAGCGACGTTGATCCCTCGTATTACTATTGTGGTTTAGGATTCGATGGGTGCACCTTATTTATTGTTTGGATTGATTGTCGTCTCGGTCACGGATGTGTTACGACCAGCCAGAAAGGGTAAACTGGTAGAATCCTACCTTGGGCATTGTCTCACATGCCTTGTCATATTTATCCCTATACGAGCCCATTACGACTTTGGTTTAAAACTGTAAAATGTGTTAAGGTGAATCAATGTAAAGCCTTAACGCTATTTTGATATTTATGTTACTGATAGACATTAAATATATTATAGCGTATACTATTATATATAAATAGTACAGATCTTTAGGAGATGAAAAATCCCATAACATCTCTTAAGTTATTGCACTCTTATTTGTGATATTGATTTGACTTACATAAGAGTATTTTAGTCCTGACTCGAGTGTTTTGTCTTTTCATTATGCGCGGGTCAGTCCTGAGTTTTTTCAGCATGTTGAAGATTATTCTTTGGAGGACGAAGATGGAATTTTGGTATATTACTATTATTATTATCCCTTGCCTCGTGCTATTTTTCTATATTGATTATTTATCCCTGATTTATAAATGTAACTTTGATAATTGTGTATAGATTAAAATCAAATATATCGTAAACAACTTCATGAATTGTTTAGTTGATTATTATATTTTATCGTTTCCACTGTGAGATTCTGTGTTTTGTTTTTTTTTCTTATTTAACCCCATTGATTATCTACGTTCCGGATTGTTAAGTTGAACATGTGTGGATTATTGTCGATTTATACCTTCCGAAATGTGGGTCGTCACATGTATAGAAGGATTAACATATCATCGTTGTAGCAGTAAACGTTTCCATGCAATCATAGTAGTGCGGGTTGGCCAATCGCCAACCCGACCCTAGACCTGGAGCTCTTTTGAGCAGGTCATGGGTCTACCCGCCCTGATGACCCAATGGGACGGGTCCAGATGGGTAAAAACTGGGGCAGGTCTACCGGGTTTAGACCCTAGAACCGTCCATTGCCACCCTTATCCTTGAACTAAAAAAGCATCCTAATTGTTTTTTTATGTATTTTGTACGTATGCTTATAAAATTATCAGCATTATGCAACCAATCAAACTTTATCATTTTAACTTGTCTCAAAATGCACTACACTAAAGCACTTCAGTTGAATTTCAATTTTCCTTATAAATATATTTGATTATCTATACAACTCTATCCAACGCAAACAAAAATCCTGGTTTGGTCGCTGAATACATGAATATTCATATAATTAGTTGCATTACAATAATTTAGAATCAAACAAAGGGTCGAGTGTAGTTTAGGAATTCGGTTCATTGCTAATTGCATTACTTTTTCTTTCTCACTCATGTCATTTATGAATGACACAATGAACCGTATAATGGAGCATAATTAAATTATAAAAAATATCAAGTTTTCATAATTTTTAGACAAATAGTGATATGCTGTTATACAATGGTAACGGTACTAGTAGAAATGATAGGTAATGATATTTGCAAAATGGTAACGGAAACTGATCAGTCAAAATTCAAAAGGAATGATATTATTAATGACAAATTTAAAGAAATTATGTGATATTATATATGTACATTATATCTACGAACGTTACGACACGCGCCGATTATGAATTATTTTTGTAAAAATTGTATTTATTTAACACATTAAAGAGAAAATGATTTGTATAAATATTTGGTCATCATTTTGCATTGAAATTATATGTAGTTTGAATTTTTATTTTTAAGTTGCAATGTCTAATTTTGTTTGTTTGTTTGGATTTTAATATTATTAGTTAATAAAGAACGAATTTATAAAAGAAGTTTACTTGTTAGATCTTACTTTTAAGTAATATAAAATTTGTTGGTATATGCAAAATGACATTTTTGATAGTACACGTTGACACCAAAAGACTATGACACCAAAAGCATTACAATTATAATTAAAGATGTAGAATTTATATATTAGTTGAGTATTCATCACATAAGCATTAGCATAATGTAAATGTTTCAATAACTATAGCAAGTTGCATACACAATTGGGTAAACATGTACACAAAAGAATATGCTCGTTCCAACTTGTTTATAAAATAAATTCATATAGTTTTCTTATGATTGCAAACAAAAGCTTTAAGACTAGGTTTTATTAATTGTTAAGATGGTGATCAATTGAAGCCATGCGTTTTTGGTAAAATCTTGTATTTTAGATAAAAAAAATTATACGAAAAAATAGACACAAGTAAAAAGTTGTAAAAAAAATATAATCTTAGGAATAACAAGTTTGTTTTTTAGTCTGGAAGATACTTTTTAGTGTGAACAGAAAATGATAGTTGTAAACATCATTTTGTGATTTACACTGAAAAGTGTGTTTTAGTCTAAAGAACAAACTTGTTGTTCTTAGTTATCAGGTTCATCTAGAAAGATTTGTACAGTAGAGGTTGTGTATTATCAAGCTCATCATATGACAAATCGATATATCTTAATCGTAAATACTGCGTAACATTCTTTTTTAATGTTCCCCGTGGACTATGAATACTCTATTTAAGTTCTTTGTTCGCTTACAACATATTGAGATGTTTTTGACTAGATTGTGCAAACAATTTGTTAAATACTTTAAATGTGGTGCATTTATCAAGAAACCGCGACTGCGCACAGCTGTCTTGCTAGTATTATATTAAGATAGGGTACCTTTTATTGTTGACCAATAATTAGTTATTTCATTGAAGTTAGCTTGAAAAAAAAGGTAATTATAGTCGAGAGTCTGCAGAGAGTGGTCCTCTGCCTGGGTGGTAGAACAAGCAATTATTCCCTATATAATGTATTTGCATTCAATTATACCAGCGAGGATTATATACGATGATATGGATCTTATGTAAAATGCATTCCTTCATTTTCTTTTTGGCTTTTCTTGTTATTCTTGTTCTTGTTCAATCGTACGTTATATTAACCAGTGAAATGCCAGGAAGCACAAGTTGGCACCACACAATGACACAATCACACACAATACGTTTTACTCAAACACAACAAACACATGGTCACGACAAGCACCATTGTCCAAATGTTTAACTGATTCGGGTTTGGTGCAAGATGTCACAAGTTCGAAACTTGCTTTCGAACGTTTATTGACATGAAATATGTTGTCCAATGATTTGTTGTTTATAAAGTATCATTTCAAAAAAAACACACATAATCACTGGTCCAGGTCCGTCTAGGAGATATTTCGGAGTGAACAAGGACAGCTCTTTTATCCGGTACATTGATCATTATCATAAACTTCAGTATACATTTCAAAGCAACTTCACGTAAAACCTTCCTACAACCTTCCCAATTGTCTTCACAGCATAGTAAACTTTCCAATACCTTTTAAGTTCAAATTACATCTCTTTATATCTAAATGCAATCTCAACTTCACTAAATAAAAAATCAAAATTTCATATTATATTACTTGGTGAACCGCTCTTACCTTTTAACAAAAATTGCTCATATTAAATTGTATACTAAAACAGAATCAACCAATTATATGTAATTGAATTTTAAATTAAACTGCTCATATCTTAATTAAAACGTAGATTTATGTGTATTAAAACCGAGTCAACCGGTTTTATGCCTAAAACCGATCATGTTTTATTTAAAATGCAAAATGTTTGCTTAGTTAATGTGCTAGTTTTTCTTTAATCTAGTCAATTAATTATATCTTAATTAAAATTTAAATTATATCTTAATATCATACATTAATATAAATAATAAAAAATTTACGTGCCAAGCATATGTCTTTAACGTTCGTTACTAGCAGTAACGATAGTAATAATAATACAACATAAATAAATATTGTTAGTATATATTATTGAGGGTATCATCCAAAGAACATGCAGATCAGATACATTCGTAATGGTACTATCCAACAAAAAAAAAATATTGCTGAAAAATAATACAAAAGTAAACGATTGATTTGCAATATTACTAAGAAATATTAAAATATTAATATATAGATGATATTAAATTATGTTACAGTCACCATTGAAACTTTTTATTTACTAAATACACTTAAATGCTCCATTACCTCCTTTAGTTATGGTCATGCTTCATATACCTACTTCTTCACGTTCAAACTACTACCCTACAACCACCGTCCCAAATTGAAATAGAACCCATCTTCATCCCTTTTCCTTCACTACCCACACATATGGACCGTAGAAAGAAAAGAGGAATCACTAAAAATCATTATATGCCTATCCTATTCAATAGCATGGTTGAAGTGAATGAAGCTTTGACAACTTCCAAAAAGCTACTCAACCGGACACACATACAGAGGTACTATTCGGAAAGATTACTAATATATTAAGTATTTATTTTGATATAAACACTACAAAAGAAGCACTGTTTAGCGACGGCTAATAGCCGTCGGCGGCCGTCGCTAGCCGTCGGCAATAGCCGTTGCAAAATATCTCGTTGCAGCTAAAGAAAGCGACGGCCTTAGCGACGGCTCCGTTGTTCTTTTTGCAACGGCTTGTAACGGATAAATGTCCACGTGAAAGAAACTGTTGGGGTTGTTGGTTTTCCGCATTGTTGATGAAAACTGTTGCAAAGGGTTGCAATATTGCCGTTGCTAGCCATCGCTATATTTGACCACAGGGTCGTTGCTAGCCATTGCAAAACTGGAATATATTTGCTGCCACATTGCGGCACCTTCAACCCTCAATCCCAATCAATCCAAATAATATAATTCCATCATTTCACACATATAATACTATTCCATCATACCATATAGTCAATATCAACACAACCAAATCATCAAATATTGCATATTCCAACATATATTCACAAAATCATATAAGAAAATCAACATAACCAAATATGAAAATCCACCAAACCAAACCACATAACTAAATTAAATGACCAGTAATATTAAGTGCCAAAGTATCAATCACAACAACCAAAATACCAAATCCACCAAAACACTAAGTATCAATCACAACATCCAAAGTACCAAATGTCAAACCCATCGTAATATGTACATATAAATACACACACACATATAAATAAAGCGTACCCATCAAAACAAACCAACTAAGCATCATCATCATCATCTGCACCTCCTTCCATGGGCATTGACCCATGCTCGTGATAGAAGGCAGCAATACGCTCATCTATCAGCGTCGCCAACTTACTCTTCCATCAATCATTAAGCTCATCCAATTGTGTTTGCATCCGAGCAATCTCTTCCTCATCTATGGATCTTCTATATGCCATTTGAAAATTAAGAGCCTGTGAAATAATTCAAGTGAATAAGAAGTTCATGGCATATAATAACAATAAGAAAACTCAAGTTATTGGTAATAAACTCAAGCGAATAAGAAGTTCATGACATACATGTTTCTACTGTGTAAACGTTGAGTACATACCATATTGCCGAAACTGTAACGTCTGTTTCGACTTGCCGGTTCAATGATTGAATCTCATATCCGATTAGACTCATCAACCGTAAGCGACTCCCGTCCACTCGCTTGTATCGCTCGTGCATGCTCTGCATTATATCTCTCCTACAATTATGAACATATATTTGACACAATTGCTATACAATTTACTTATTTACTGTGAAATAAACGAATATGAAATATTTTCATTACGGAAATAAACATATTTACCATTACAGAAGTAGCCTTGTCGTCCGGCCAATCATATGAAACATTCTCATCCTCATCTGTATGCTCCACTGCATGTGTGACTCTGAAAATCTCAGCCGCTGTAGGCTCCCTTTCATACTTTGCCCATTGAATATATACAAGAATAGATTATATTGATAATTTGCATGAGTATATACAAGAATAGAATATATACAAGAATAGAATATATGGTAAAGAGACACTAGTAAATATATACATCAATAACATAAATATTGGTTAATTTATTTACCAATTCCCTCGTATGTTGTTGGAAGGATTTTGAGCTACCACGATGTAAAAAGGAGTTTTTGTTCCTATTAGCCTTGTTTCTTGCCGATAATTCCTATTAATTTATACACGCTATTAAGTAAAATAATTCGACACATTTAAATGTAAAAATATAGTGACAATATAACTTACTTTGAATGCTTCAGATTCTCAATATTGTTGGAATCCAGCTCAAATATCATCCCCCATCCAACTTCGCTTTTCTCCTGAACACTTAGCCCTTGGCAGAGTCTCTCTATAATTTTTCCGCATCTTTTTATTCCAATGATTTATAAAAACATCCACATCCTACGGATCCACATGTACAGCTGCCTGCATATTGAATTATCATACGTGTTATGTAAAAAAGATTATATAATTAAAAACAATCAGCAGAACAGAATACGTAAAACTGATATCATAAGCATGATGGCATATTGTTTTTGGTTTCATATAAGGCATAATTATATATTACAAAGTTGTACTTACCATAAGATCAGCCTATATTGCGTTTTTTATATGTGTTCGGATGTTATCCCACTGATGCCAACAACCGGACATCCTACTCTTGTATGCTTCCTTCGATACTTGTAAAATGAACTCGGATGGCTCCACCTCGAACCCTCTGTAGAAATGTTGATGTATATATTCAATATATTTCATAAAATATAATTCAAATAAGTTTGATATGTACCCAGTACTTTTCGGAACTATCTCCGCAACTCGACGAAGATTTGGCTCAGAGCTACTCGGACCTGCTCCAAGTAAAGGTGACTGAGATGTACTACGTCGATTGCGTCGTCTATCAGACATATCTGGCACAAACATAAATATAATATCATACACTATTTAGAAAAGAGTACTGATAACATAAGCATCACATAATCATCAATCAATATCACACAATCATTAATCATCGCATAATCATCACATAATTATTAATCAAGTGATAATCATCACATAAGCATACTCTGCACATAATCATCGAAAAAAGCATACATGAAAAGAATAATGCATAACTCAGAATGATACAGATCATATATAGTCATCATTATTATTACATAGCTCGGAATTTTACAGAACATAGTCATTATTGTTAATACATAGCTCAGAATTATACAACAAGCGATGCTATCTATGATCAGTCTTCGTCATATTCTGATTCAGACTCGGTCTCGTACCCTATATCATTTTCTTTGGTACTTACAAATGCATCTATTAAAACATTCGATTCATCAGTCAACGACCCTACATCAATGTCATCAGTTATCACTATTTTAGTATTTGGCTCGAGATCTGCTTGATACGCTGCTTCATCTGGAATATTATTTCCATCAAATGTATATCTTGCCTTCGTTTTAAAAACAGCCCATCGGTCTGCTTTATCTTTTTTTAAGGACGGATATGGAGCAAAATAAACTTGTAAAGCATGCATACGAAAATTCCTTTTTCTCGAAATGTCATACGTTTCAACTGCTTCATGCCACAGTGTTTACAGCTCGTCGATTAGTGGTTGTAGATAAACATCAATTCCTTGTGTCGGATCATCGGGACCAGGGACGATAATCGTTGGAAACATATATGGAGTTTTCATACACATCCATGGAGGTAAATTATAAGGAGTAATAATAATAGGCCATGATGAATATTTACTACCAAACCGAGAAAATGGCAAAAATCCATCCGTACATAAGCCAAGCCTAACATTACGGCTCTCTGCCGCAAATTCAGGATAAGTCTTATCGAAATGTTTTCATGCTTCTCCATCAGATGGATGTATCAAAGTTTCTTCTTCTGGTGTTCTCACACTGTGCCATCGCATATGGCATGTTGTAGCAGAAGATGCATATAACCGTTGAAGTCTGCGAGTGATGGGTAAATAATGCATCCTCTTATATGGAACTTCTTTTCCTTTCTTTTTTCTTAGTTTGTATCTTTCCTCGTTACATATTCTGCATTTAGTAAGATGAGCGTCTTCTTTCCAATACAGCATGCAACCTTTTACACATATCTATCTTTTGGTACGGCAATCCAAAAGCAGACATAAGTTTTTTTACTTTATAATGAAACCACACATCAAATTATTAGGTGACATGTGTCGTTTTGTAGTTTGTACAACTACTGTAAATGCAGCTTCTGTAAGATTAAATTTCGATTTCATAGTGATGTATTCGGCGATTACAGATAATTTGGTTCCACTTGTACATCCATCCCACAGTGGCCTCTTATCAGAATCCAATAAATCATAAAAAAAATTAGTTTCCGCGGTCGGCTCTTCGTCAACATTTTCATTCCCATCATCACCTTGGTCAAAGGTAGGAAACATTGATCGTGCAGCATTTTGCACCATGTTTTCTATAGGATTGGTCATAGTATTATCGTCCTCTAACACTAAAGGATTAGGTGTAGGTTGAACAAGTTCTCCATGATGATCTCATAAGTAACAATTCGGCACAAAACCAAATTTGTACAAATGTACTTCTACTACATCTGGTTTTCAATGCTTCAGATGTTTGCACTTACTACAAGGACAACGAATGTATATGTTATTTCGATTATTAGATTGAGCAAATCTAATAAATACATGTACACCATTACAGAAACATTCTTTTATTGATCCTTTCATACCTTTTTGAGGTTAATACATCCAACTACGATCGAGAAAATAATCAAACATATTTCCTGATTTGTAAAATGTAGGTTAGAAGATTGAATAACACACTTTATACTAAAGTCTTGTAAAAATTCATATATAACCCTTTACTAGTTTAACAAATTCAAATAAATACTGCATTCAAATTTTCAATTCTTAAGTTTATTGTTTTTTTACTTTGACGGTCGGTTATCCTACTTTCCATTACAAAAACAATAACGTAATCATATTTTATAAATCATTTCAGGTCAAATGGTTTAAAAAAATTTCGGCAGCACTTCCCTTTATTCCCTGTATCGTACACAAATGCGTATACACAGGGAAAAAAAGGAAGTGCCATAGAAATTTTCTGAACCATTTAAACTGAAATGATTTATAAAATATGATTACTTTATTGTGTTTGTAACTTGTCCAAATACTAGGACAAATCCAACATATGTTGTATCAGATGAATATAGATGTCCGTTCTGTGGAAAAACGAATATCCATATAACGATCATATACAACACTTGTCAGAGGGGGCCAAAAATTCTCTAAGGGGTTCACATAAATAAAGCACAAATTAAAAAATATGAATATTGAAGTATTAGTGGTCTATAGTGAAATAAAGATCTTATTTTTTTTTGTTATGTAGCCAAATAGAATTCGTTTAATTATGAATCAAAATCCATGCGAACTATCAGTAACTCGGAAAATATGCCTTATCTCACAAATGGCAACTATGAGTTACTATTTTAACAACCTCAAAAACTATTTTATAATTCATTTAACTATTTAAATATTTATTAATTAAATCTAAAATTTTAAAACGTATTTTAACTTTTGTTTAACTGCATAAATTTTAATTAACGATTTTATGAACTAAATAAATAGTTAGCACTTACAACAGTATAACAAACATTCTCGTAAACTTATCAATAAACATATTATTCAATAATCATGGACTATTTTTTGGATTCTAAATTAGCCATAATTTTTAACAATATAGTAAACAATAAATTCACTAATTAATACCACCAAATCAACACTAATTATCATCACCTAATTCGCAATAATCACCATTTTCAAACACATAATCAATTAATTTTCTAAATTAGGTTTACCATTATATACCCAATTCAAATAATAAACTATATATTATAAACTAATAACATATATTCATCAATTCCAAACCCCTAAATCATCCAATTCCAAATCCCTAAATCATCAACTAATTTAATTTATATCTAAGCTAAACAAAGATAATGGAAAATAGGAGATACCGACAAGTTTGGAGAGGTTGAAATTAGCGACAGATGGTTGCGACGGCTCCTGCTGGCGGATGGCGGCGGCTGGTTGCGGGGGGCGGCGGAGCTGAGCAGATTTGGGGAGGCTGGAAATGAAAATGTTTCTCCCAGGTAGCAGGTCTGTATAAACGCGATAAGCGACGGCTAGCAACAGCCTTGTTTTAGCCGTTTCTAGCCGTCGCTCGACTATGTCGCTTTCTGGAGCCTTTCTAGTAGTGAAATGTTATGCATCAAATCATGTGCATGCTTGTTGAATATGAGTGTACATGCTTGTTGGTTTTAGACTGTTCATGAGCTGCTTTA
The DNA here is from genome assembly GCA_030765085.1 of Allium cepa. NCBI lineage: Eukaryota > Viridiplantae > Streptophyta > Magnoliopsida > Asparagales > Amaryllidaceae > Allium > Allium cepa. The sequence continues at coordinate 306,164,256 of CM060944.1, read as the reverse complement.
TATGTAGGACTATTCTAAGTTCTTAATCTGGACTGTTTTGGTTTTGGTCTCGATGTTGTGATGTTACAGTAAAACGATTACTAGTTGCATGATCGAAAATGCAATATTGCACATATTTTGGTGGTTTATAATCAAATTTGCAACAACTTTAACAACTTCGCCACTGCATATTTTTGCTTTAATTTCATCCAAGAATTCAACATCCATATCAATTTCAACCAACACTTCAGCATATGATATACGTTGTTAGACGAGCGATAGCCCTTTGTCACAAATAAATTCTTAAATTGAATAAATTAATCCAGATAAGCACAAAAGTTAGATATCCTTGCATAAATTTCATCCCAAGTTGGCACTTTTTGATGATCATAATTCAAGAATGAAACTCTACAAGGTGCCCTGCGTAGAATTATACCTTTTTTTTTCAAATAAGACCAAAAATAGACCATTATGTCTACTACATATTCCGAAATGCCCAACTGGTTTTCAAACTCTTATATGTTCTATATATATTTTATTTTGCAGTACCTATGATTATTGCAAGAGGTGTTAATTATGAAAGGACTATTCTTACTGAGCAGCGCCATTTAGGAGATGATTTGAACATTTTTGAATTATCATGGCTAGGTTAACAAGATGAGCTGAACGGCCCTCTCCTGCTGTACTAAGTTTGAAGCAAATAAGTAAACTTGTATGCATTATTGATTTCACTAACTTAACATATTCTACTGTTGTGGTAGTTTGATAGTTTAAGAATTTATGTTTAAAGTTTGATTGTAAAATAATGGTTGTAATCTTTGTGCGCACTCTGATGGATATATATATGTGTGTGTGAGAGAGAGAGAGAGAGAAATTACTAAGGTTAATTTGGGATCCATGCGAAGTCTAATTGAAAAGTCCGACGAATTTGTAAGAAATACATTTGTAAGTTGGGGTTATGTGTGTAAATGTTGGTTTGTGATCCATTCAGAAGTTCCCAAAATTTGTGATTATCTATAAATTTTTTATTATATGTTTAAAGTCAAGTTTAATATAAAGGAAAATTTTGACTTCTTTGTTCGATGTTCCATCGGTGACATGAAATTATTTACTTCATAACCGTAAACATGATCCCAATATATTATGTGTGTGTATAATTTGAGACTGAACAGATACCAAATTTCAGTCTTTAAATTTTAAGATTGAAATTTCAGTCATAAATTGTTTTTTGGACTTGGGAATCAGAGACTGAACACTTCAGTATATAATCGGTCTTTAAACTTTAGTTAAAGACCGAATTGCTTAGTAAAAGACTGAATTTGTCAGTCTCTATATCAACATATTTTTGTAGTGTCTTGGGTTTCATTTCAACACCTTTCTCACAATGAATGTTGTTACCAGAAGATGAATAAAGATCGAATGCAGGCGTAGAAGAGGCGGTAGGAAAAAACTTGGTAGGTTGTACCTGAATGACTTCACAATCATTGTAACTTTTGTATCAAGTGCTCAGGTTTGATATCGATAGATGGTTGGATTGTCTGGGAACTTAGGGAAGATTAATGTGATTCTTCATCTGAGATAGCAGTGGATGAGAATGCACTTCAGTGGCACACTACAAGAAAATGTATTATTAATAACACCATTTAATAACGCATTATTCTAAAGCGTTATTGTTTACCTTTAAATATTTGTTTTTTGTTACACAATTTTTTTTGTATGTACATATGCAGTGCTTTGGCCCTAAATTTTCATCTCCCTTCCAAAAACACAACCAATTTCATCTCCCTTCCAAAATAACACTCAGCAATTTTCGTTTCCCTCCTTAAACAAAATAACCCTAATCGAAGTTCTACTCCATCTCCATCTTCAATCTTCGAAATTTAGCTATTGTACTCCATCTCTGACCTTCTACGGTTCGCTCTTCAACAGTTGTGAAGTCGACGGCGTCGGGAGCCCTAATCTCCAATCTTTAATCTTCGATTTCGCTCTTCATCAATATCTGCCAGATTCATCCTGCTTCCTACAATGGTAACATCTTTTTTATGCTTTATTCTTTTCTATGAATATAATTTGCTATTTCCTATTTGGGAGCAATTTCAATTTAGTTTTCAAGAGTACTGATGTTTAGATTATAAATTAGTTTTATGTTTTTATTGTTGATTTTTTTCATATATCGTCAAATTTGCAAAGGAGTCCTGTATTACTTGTCCTTTCAGTGGTGCCTTTAGAAGTACTAATGTTTTTTTGGAAGATTTCGGAATCTAGGAATTTATTTCCTGCTTCATTCAAAAGATATTGAGGTTCCTAGCTTTGGTTTTGTTATCAGGAAACAATACTTTTGTAGCTGATGATCACCTAATTTGGGATAATGTCAAGGATTCCAAAGTGGAAAGTTGAAAAGGCTAAAGTGAAAGTTGATTTTCGATTGCAATTTCACGCTACTCATGTATGCTTTACTCAGTTTCTTACTTAACTTTCTTATGAATAATATGCATCTCCTACTGTCATTATTGTTTAGATGATACGTGGGTTACATAATTAGTAATTAGGGTGTCATGTGATCTTATATTTTCAGATTCCTTTCTTGTGCTTGGAGTGTTAAAAAGTGGCTACGACTGTTAAAAGGAGTTTAAAATTGAAGTAAACCCCCATCTAGTCTAGGTTGTCATTTCTGGAGTTTCTAAACTAAAGGTTGAATAGAAACCTTTTATTTGGATTTGATTTAGATTGTCATTTGTTTATCTTGTGCATTGTCAGATTACTCTTTACCTCTATTAATATATTTTTCCTTTATTTATTTTCTTCTGTCTACATGAAGCATGATCATGCCAAGGGATGTGCATTTATGATCATGACACCACTAAATTGATTGTTTTCCTTTGACATTTCTCTAGTCTTCACAAAATCATTGTTGAACAAGTCGCTTGCTTAAAGAGCATTTATTATGTTTTCCATCCACATTTTGAATTTTGAAGAAAATGGGAAGATTCAAGTGGTTATATTTATTTGATTGCCCATTAATTTGCAATTTCCTTTTAGTTTTTTGATTTGTTGCTCATGGAGGGACATTCAACAAGTCTTCTAGCATAATTATGTTTGCCTTAGGTTTTTTTTAACCAATGCATTCAGCATTATGCACACGGTGGTGGAGCTAGCCTGCAAAGTCAGATAGGGTGGGCATCACACACAAAAATTTATTAAAAACTTGCAAACCATAATACTGAGGTTGTATTTAAAAATATTTCTTATTTTGTGAATTTTGATACCTTTGGAAAAACAAATTTATATGTTGATTTTTTGTAATACTTGAATTTTTTTACTATTGTTAAAAAAAGACCGAATTGTTTGTCTAAAAACAACTTATTCATGATTTACACAAATTTTTAGCTATATTTGAGAATCTGCAAGCCAAAAAGAAGTTAGCTTATGTTACAAATCAGATTTTACATTAGTGAAATTAATAGTTTTCTAAACAACATTATTGTTCAAATATGCCACATCATATTATCGGTACCAAGTACCTGTCAACCATAGCAACACTAGAAATGAAAATATAAAATAGATTACATATTGTCACTGAAATATTTTTCATGTAGTAGGTAATAAATTGAAAATTTTGAAATGGCTTAGAATAACAGTTAATAGTGTGAAACTTTTTTATGTAGACTATGTAGCACTAAACTTTTAATTAGATGTAAGGAAAAAAGCTACCATGATAGCCTAAGATATAGAACTAGGAAAATTAAACGAGCCAACATAGCAACACATTTCGTTTACATAGGGCAATTTTTAAAACTTAGCTTGGGCCAAACTAGTAAGCTGGTTCTTGTATAAAAAAAATTTAGGCAGGGCTTCGTCCTAGCTCGTAGCTCAATAACGTACCTGCACCCCTGCATGCATATGCATTTTACTTGAGATATTAAGTTAGAGATAAAGATATTATGTTAGAGATAAAGATGCCCAAGAAGAATATAAAATAAGAATGAGTTTAAGAATCAAGACATAGAGCAAGAAAACAGAGAGGAAGAAGATGTTTCATTAAACATTGCTTGTGTTTCATTACTTCAATGCCATATTTATATGGTTATCCGACTGTAGCATATTCATTTAGTTACTAATAAAAGAAACTACTTTTAATAAAAGACTACATGACAAATAATTGAATCTTCTTGAAGTAGCATAACACCCTATGTTTCACCGGGTTGAAGATAAAAAATCGCTTTCATTCAATATTTTTACACATTCCACCAAATCCACCAAGATGTGTATGTGATTACTTTGTTCCCACTTCCTGATTGAAACTGGGCAAAAGTAACCAACAAAATAAACTTTTTTATTATGCTAAAGGATAGATTCTTAACAATGCCATAACTAAGTTTATAGCTTAGCACAATTAATGCGTCATGTTTGGTTCTATCGCTTAAAGGACTCGACAATGGTCTGTTGTGTGTGTGTGTCTATGGTGGGGGGTCGCGAAATTTACCCCTAACTGAAATCCGACTCCTAATTCAAGAATTGTATAAAACTAAAAATAAAGAGCACATACTTTGGTCAAATAGGTGTTCATATTCTAATATGTTTGAACAATTTCTCTAATGAAAATCAGATCATGGTTCAACCATTTATTTGAGACTTTGAACCGAAAAGTTAACAATCCAGATTAGTTAGTGCATTTCGATAATTTGTCTTTGGACGACTATATTTTCATTATCTGGTATTTGATTATTCCACTTCATTCAATTGTTTTTTATGTTTCTACTCTACTAAATATTAGCTCTTGGTTATATTTGACTGAAAGATCATCTCCTCCAAAGACAAATTACTTGAATCTAGGCATTGTTTGAGTGACTTGATAGGTTGAAACCTGGGCAACAATTCCCAGAATACCACCTTGGTTGTCAGAGGCAATTGTCATTTCCTCATTAAGATTTGTCTCATCTTGCTGGTAAAAATAATATTTATATCCATTGTAGCAGAATGTTGTCAACATTTTACAAAGGAAAGTTGCCTTTTGGTAGAATATTTATCTTTAGATGTAGAATGTAATCTTAGAATTCTATACCATGAAGGGAACATACTTCTTTTCTGTAAGTATTGCCATAATCATGTCACTTTCAACTAACTTATATTTAAGGAAAAAGTTTATGTATGCACCTATAAAAAAAAATTTTTTGTTAAAATATGCTTAGTTGACTGCTTAGTATAAAAATATACATGTTTTTTCACTGGATCAGCCTTTTGCACATGCGTACTTTAAAAGTGCCTGTATGTTTATTTATTTTGTTATTTTTGAAAAAAGATACGCACTTCAAAAGGATACATACGCATATACAAATCAGTTTTATATTTTTAGTAAGTTTTCAATCGCAATAAGTTTTTTTTCAGAAGCCCATATTTGATATTTATCCTATGTTTAACAGACCATATACTGTAGTTTACATGGTAAAATCATCTATTTGAATACAGGATAAATTCGGTATTCGGTTATTGAGACGCAACGAAGATGAGATGATGGCAGCTCTGTATTTGCAAGTGAGCATCGTGAGCCAAGCTCTCATATTTGTCACTCGATCTTGAAGCTGGTTTTTTGTTGAGCGCCCTGGGCTTCTTCTAGTATCTGCTTTTCTCATTGCTCAACTCGTAAGCACTGTTTATCTGTTTCTCACATACACCCAATATTCTTAATTTATTTGATTTTTGATTTGACGTAAATTGAGTTGAGCAGGTTGCAACTCTCATAGCCGTATACGCCAAGTGGGGTTTCGCTCGTATTAAGGGCATAGGCTGAGGATGGGCAGGAGTTATTTGGCTCTTTAGCATTGTAACTTTCTTCCCTCTTGATTTGTTCAAATTTGATGTTCGTTACATTTTGAGTGGAAAGGCATGGGACAATCTGCTAGAAAACAAGGTATGTATATCATCACTCTTTTTAAACATTTATTTCCAACAAAATGTAAATGTATTTGTGTATAGGGTAAAATGTATTGATAGTGCCAGTTTGGCTAAAGGAACATTTTGAACGTAAATATAGTTTGTAATTTCTTTTGGCTTTTGAGTTAGATACTGATTCACGTTCATATCAGATATGATTTAGAACATGAAAATACTCATAAATTCTAACAACATGAAACATTTACAGACGACCTTCACGACAAAGAAAAATTATGGAAAAGAAGAAAGGGAAGCCCAATGGGCTATGGCTCAAAGAACGCTACATGGTCTGCAACCCCCTGATGCTGCTAACCTCTTTGCGGATAAAAATAGTTACCGAGAGCTTTCAGAAATCGCGGAGCAGGCAAAGAAAAGGGCCGAAGTAGTAAGATTTGTAAATAAATAGCTAAATTTGGAGTTACAGTACATTTGTTATCTTCTTCATTTGCGAGTCTGAGTTTTTTCTTGATATACTTTTGAATAGGCTCCGGGAACTGCATACTTTAAAAGGGCATGTAGAAAAAGTAGTTGCTTTAGTACGCAACTAGATCATATCTTGCATGTTAGAACTCTGTAATGTTTGTACTCCGTAATATTTGGAAGGATTGCTTTAATGTTTGTACTCTGTAATGTTTGTACACTTATTAAATTGACATTATTTTCTGTTTCTCTGTGTTAACTTGGCTGTAGGCTTATGTTTTATTCAATGGCTATGCACTTACTTTAATATTTGTACACTGTAATGAGCTATTGAATGGTTGAGATTTAGCTGTATTATAGCGGCTACAATGGGCTATTGAATAAATATTTTATAGCGGCAAAATAGTGTTATAAAGATTTTCAGTTCCGTTGAGATTTAGCTGTATTATAGCGGCTATAATGAGCTATTGAATTAACGTACCATAGCGGCGAATTTGCGTTATAAAACTAAGCTCAACCATAGCGGCATATTTTGTGTTATAAATATTGAGCATTTTTTTTGTAACATGTCGATATACAGCGCTTGTCAAACCGTTATGGTTGTGATTAATAGCGGCTATATGCCGCTATAAAAGACACTTTTGGTTGTAGTGGCATGTGAATCGGGAAATATAATTTGTTATAGTTATATATTCTTTACTAGTCCTCTCGTATACTTCAAAGTAAAAGTGTCAAACCATTTGACATAATCGGTCCATTATTCCACTATACCAAATACAGTTTCCTGCACAGGAACCGGTCTCGCTCCCGTTTTACTGTATCAAATTTTTTCACATCATTCATTGTTTTTTAGTGCTTCGTATTTGTATGATTGTATCGAGCATACTCGTTTGTCACTTCTGCTTTTTCAAGGCATGCCTTTAACATGTTATTGAGCGTTATTGCAATTTTTTTATGCAATTTTTTATTTATTTTCGACGGTAGTACATACATTCACGATGTATCATAAAAAAATATGAAGTGGTAATAGAAGACTAGATTTTTGAACTTTTGCATTATTTTTGCGACATTTTGAAAGAGATGAAGAGAGATATATTGCAATGGAATAAGTTTTGAAGGAATAATGATTTTACGGCCGATGAGAAATAGCTATTGAGAGAAAGTTGGACCCTTCCACATCGATGCATCGGATGACGTCAGACAGACTCGTTGGCATTAAATGATCCAATTTTCTTGCGCATAAGGAATGAGCAAAGTGGGTCTATACGCTGTTCAGAATTTTCAACGGCTTGAAGCTCTAATAGTATGTATCCTGTGAGAAAACGATCAATTTTGAAAACAAATTTAGCATACAACATAAAAAAACAACTTTTTTCTTTTTCGTATTTTGATAAATAAGAGAAGCAAAACCTGACAACTTTATTTACATGTTTTAAAAAAAAACAAAAGCTGGCAAGTCCCACTGGATCAGAAATTCGCAGGGAGAGAACAAAAATTTCAACATGTGATAATTGTGTGGCCATCTTACTGTCGGTTGCAAAATTATCTATAGAGGCTGGCTCTATCTATAAATAGCCAGCAATGCTGTAACATAGTTTTATACCCTTCTCAATTTACTGGAATATATACTATAAATCAAAAAAAAAAAATTATACATACGCTGGGAAGAGATATCACATACCAATGGAGGCCAAGAAGTTGAACGCTTTTACGCTTGTTGCAATCGTACTTGTAGCCACCCTTGCTCCGCTGATTTCAGCATCCGATGAGTCGGATGGCCGCGCTGCAGCTGTTAACATAGAAATGACGACTTCAGCAGATTCACATATTGCGAACAATTTGAAGTCAAAAAAGGCACCAAAGTGTGGTGAAGTTTGCCGTGAGGGGATCTGCGCAAAAGGATGTTCATGCACTTTTGTTTATCCAGGTTCTCGCTGCATGGGTGACTGCTGTTTGTAAACTTGTGTGGTATTGTCTTCCTTATAAATAAAGATTGCGAACATTAGTTTGCTTGAGAAACCGAATGCGACCAGGACTACCAGGTTCATAATGTTGTGATGAATGTTACATGTGCGTGTGTTGTGGAAGTTTTGTTTGGGTTTGTTCCAACTTCTACATTTTATTGATTATAAATAAGATTTTATTTGGCTTTCTGGTTATGAGCACTGAATTAAACCTACGAAAACACAGCAGATGGAAAAATGATTTTGCACTTATATTTTGTACATAACAATGATCCAACCCATTAGCAAAAACACACATGCTCTATAACCAAGCACAATACCACTGTCATCGATGTGTAGTTTTTGCTTTATCTGACAATAATTTCACCTAACAAAATTAACATCATCCAAAAGAGAAATACGCAAAACTAAAACACTATCTTGTTATAGAATGAGGTTTGTTAAATTTCAGTAAGAAACTATATTTTCAACAATAAATTTAAAGAAATTTAGTGAGATGTTATCTCTGTATATTATGTTATATATACATCTACATAGATTTACAAATAAATCGAGTGTACATTATATACACATTGGTCTAAAGGTAAATGTCTCAAGCTGTATACAAAATTGAACGCACATGTAAACAAAATGACTGCCCTTATTGTAACATGTCTTTAAAATCGAATAGTTTTCCTGAAAAAGATATATCCCTTGGCAAAAGACTACTCATTTTCAAAACAAATATGTACAATGGATCTAGTTTAAGCGGTAATTTAATAATCAAACTACGTATCTTTTGTGTGGTACTAGTGCTATACCAAATTGATCATATGATATATGGATATGACCGACAAGACTATGTTACATATTCTTTATGTCTGTAGTGGACTACAATGCTTTACTTAAGCCTCTTTGTTTACCCACAACACGTTTCGATGTTCCTAAACGCATTCTCCAGATAAAATTACATTATAGTTTATGGTGCATTTACTAAGAAACAATATGATAAGATAGAATCCACGTAAAAGTACTACCATACATATTTATAATAATAATAAAAAAACCACTAGATAGTGTACACAACGATGACCACAAACAATAAAATAAGATAGTGTATCTTTTATTATTGACGAGTCTTAATTGGTTACTTCATTGTAATTAGTCTTCTTTTTACCTTTTTTTGGGTTAAGAGAAGACAACTAGTCGATAGATTGTTCAGAGCGGTCCACTGTCTAGGTGGTAGGACAAGCAATTATTCCTTAAATTGATATATTTGCTTTGTTAATTACAATTAGAGAAGGGAGAATTAATTTAAAGGATAAACATTTGTATATTTTTTGCCTCAAGAACAGGACGTCGATATTTTTGCCATAAGAACAAACATTATTCAGAAAATTATTCATAAGGACAAACATTTCCCAATTATTTATAAGGACAACAAAACTGATACCGACCTAAAAACTGATACCGACCTAAAAACTGATACCTAAAAACTGCTACCGATAACTAAAAACTGATACCTAAAAACTGCTACCGATAACTAAAAACTGATACCTAAAAACTGCTACCGATAACTGCAAACTGATACCTACAGAAAGTTGTCCTTCAAGATAAAATATTGAAGGTCTGAGGCTAAAAAACTGTGAAATTTTGTCCTTGACAATAGAATTACATAAATAAAGAGAGGAATTCTATATGGAGTATCTTATTTCTCTAGCTATTTTCCATGCTATTCTTGCATCGTCGTGTCTGCTTTTCTAAATTTTATTAAGATTCAGAAGGAAGCCCAAGTTAGCACCTCACAAGCACGTACAATCATGGCTTACTCATACAAACAAATGTCCACCTGTCCGTAAATAAGCATAATATACAAACATATTACAAAGTAAATACTTCACCGGTAAAATATTTTCTACAAATTGTCTTTATGAAAGTTAATTAAACAAAATGTGAATACACATGATCAAAATTATTTAATATTGGATTCTCTTTTCTTGTTTTACTAGAAAAAAAATTCCCACCATACACATGTTTAGCTTGTATTATAGAGGGTTACATCACAAAAACATGCAAATCACAATGCATACATAACGATAATGGTAAGAAAAAATATAAATGAATTGAAGTGCCACGTCTTGACCGCCATAACCAACGGTGCAATGCCATGTAGACAACGTATTAATTAGGAGTATAAACGTTGCACAATTATCCAACATTCGACTCGGTCCGAGACTGTAAGACGTCTGATCCGTGTTCGTACGATTTTCATTTAGAACATGAATTAGAACGATAACATTGTATGAAAATATGTCCATCCAAAAATGTTCCATGTTTTTCTATTGTCCGAACATTGTTTGTTCATTATTCACTCATACGAATAATGTTCAAACTTAAACCATATCTGGTCCTTGTCTGTTCGAATTTCTTATAGGATAGGACACAGAAACATCTCCGTCTAGTCTACTCCAACAATTTACACCTCTAATATTAATTGCATAGTAGAACCTGATAGAGTTAGGAGTATGCCCTAGGGGCAATTATGTAATTTGTTACATATATATAACTCATTGACCAATCTTATTCGAAACAAAAAGGTATTTTCTTTCTATTATATACTTGATATAATGTGATTATATTAACTAATTAACTTAATTAAAAGTATGTTTAATAGAAAAATCCATAAATGATATATTTTGTGATAGTGGTTACAAAGTGTTGTAATCGTGAGTAATTCATCACAACGAAATAAATATACAATTTTAAATATTTCTAGTCAAGATGCATCGAGACTTGATATCGATATATCCGTTGAGATTGGAGTACGTAACGCTCTCCAAATGTTGGGCAGTATATTACTGATGACTGATGGGGGCACCTAGGGGTTACGTACTAATAGTTATTGGATTATTATGGAATGACTCACTCGATAGTTTTATGTTGGTTAATATAACTATTGCCAAACAGAAAATATTGATGTGACTGATTTACACAGTTCTCTCGACTTGAGAATACTGTGGATTTTTAATATGAAAGCTCCGCTTTGATTATAGCCAAATCATGGTATGATGTCCATTGAGTGACTATAGTTGGGTCGAGTGGAAATATTGGAAGCGAAGCACTATTCAAAAGAGCATTCTCTCCTCAGTTATATGCAATTAGTATCACAGTCAACTCAAATTAGTCAAAGTCTCTGGCCAGAGCATTTCGATTAATAATAATTATTATTGTACCAAGAATTTTGTATGTAGACTTAAAGTTGAATGTCGATGAGGTTGAAATTTTGACCATTACCAAATTCCGTAGTCCAAAGTGATATAGTTATGATGAAGAGAATTGGTGTAAACAAATGTCACAACCAGGTAACGCTTATTAAACTAAAATTGGATTTTACCGAAAATGAGTAAGCGATAAATTTGGTCATAATGTCACACCACCTGCTAAATGACGTATGAATGTTAACATTAGAATAGTTCGATATTAATTGCTGACCAAATTTACACCCAAGAGTTACACAACCGAGGTGATGAATTCTCTTAAGACCGAACGATTTAATCAGTTTATAATTATTATTAATTAATTAAATTAATTAATATTTATGAAATATTATTTATAAAGTTTGAATATGATTTGAGAAATAAATAATGTTATATATATTTGTAACAGTTGTAAATATATCAATCGATATACAATATCGACAAGCGATTAAATTTAATTTAATTGCATAGTATTTTGGCTTGGGCTTAGATGGGTTTAAGGCCCATCACTAGGGCTATAAAATTTTGGTTTTGGGAAGGTGTAGGGGTGGCTAAAACATACGCTATTGGCTTGGCGATAATGTGTTGAGATAAAGTAAAATGGATAAAGAGGTTTTCCTCGTTTCTCTCTAATACAATCTTGTGTGTGTATCTCTAAAACAATTACTAACCTTTTTGACCTCCATTACCTTTTACATTGCTGGTTAAAACATAGCTCTCAAACCACTCCAAAATTCTAAAATTTATTTCAAATTAAAATAATACTATTCGATAGTTAGAGGTCGGTGATTCCGGACTTGCAATCCGACGAATTAAGAATAGTAAAAGGAAGGGAAGTCATTGCTTCAACGTGGATTCAAAGACATCATTAAATTGGTAATTTTAATTCATATTATAGTAGTTAAATTATATTCTATGATCCTATAATGAGCAGTTTCATATCTGTTTAAATATATTGCTACTATATATTTAGGAAGATTTTATACTTAGATGTGGTTGTTACAAATCAGTTTGGTTATGTGCACACTTGTTTATTATACTATTTGATTTATATATAGACAAATGTTGTTTACTGTACAAAATCAATTTTTGCCTTTAATAATTGTTATATATGTATTAGTAAATTCACACACATATATATATATGTATATATATATATATTAGTGTATATTTTTCTCTCATAATAGCATATACAAGATATATATGATTTAAAAAAATTAGTACACTTATTTATATATTATATGAATTTAAAACTTCAAAAATTAATTACCATACATATATTCATATTTTTAAATCAACATTTATTTAATTTTTGAACTTTTTATTATATATAAAATAATTATTATATCAAAAATTAAATTTTATATTTTTAAAAATATTATATCATTTCAGAAACATATAGAAAAAATTTAGAAAATTTTCAATAAAGTTTGTTATTTTTTATAATTAACATTATTTCAAAAAAACTGTTTATGATTTATTAAAAATAATAATTTAATTGAAAAAGTTTTCAAAATTTTTCTTATCCTTTCATTCCTGATTCTATAATTTATAAAATTTTAAAATTTTAATTTTTAAAATATATATTATGTTATATTTTCGAAATCAATGTATTCGTATTTAAAAATAATATTTCAACTTTGAAAAATTTCCTAATTTTTCCTAAACTCTATTTTATGATCCTGATCCTATATTTTCAAAAATTATAAAATTTGAATTTTCGTCAATAGGTTATTTTATGTTAATTATTTATGGATAAGAACATTATTTTATTCACAATATTTACAAATTAAATTACTAAAGTTATTATGTTTGCAAAACTTAGTTAATTTTGAATTATAAACAATTTTAATAGTTGTTCTCTCTCTCTTTCTATTATATATTTACCTATATATAAATGTTTTATGTTCATATATTACATATAATATATTTATACATACATGGATTATTATGTTATACATGCACTCACACATATATGTATATCATACACTTATATATAAACTAAATCAAATAAAATTAATTTCATATCTTAACAAATTTGCATTTAAATAAAATAAATGATTTTATTTAAATGAAATTTAGAAGTATTCTAATTAAGTTAGAATTCATAGGCTCAATAAAAGATCCAATAGGGCAAAATTTTTGAAATTCACCCATAACTTCCGCTGCGGGCTAGACCAGTTCCAACAATGGTATTAGGGCCCAATAACCTATGCGGTCTAAATTAGTCATATTACTGCTAACAATTAAGCTTTTCCACTTAGTACGGTGTTTAGAAAGGTAATGTCTAGGATTGAAATTAGGTAATCAAGCACGCTGTACTACCTTATTACCGACCAGGCTCGAAAGGTGAAGTGGATCCAAAGGTTGCTCTTAATAGAAAAGGCCCAACTTCATTTGGCCTTGGGCTAATTTTCAAAATCGTTTTGAAAATTAATGTTAAAGATTTTAAATTTAATATTTAAATTTAAATAAAACATGTTTATTATAATTTTTTTAATAATACATAAGTTTCCTAAATGTTTGAAAAGATAATGATATTTTCAAAGTGTTTGAAAAAATTTATACAATAATTTCAATTTTTAAATTTATTAATAAGATTAAAAAAAATCAATTAAATATGTTAATTAATTAATGCATATATGCATGTATTACATATGTTGATATATGTTATGTTATTTTAAAATGTTTAGATAACATAATTATAAGTGTATGTATACAAGATAAATTTTGAAATTAATAAATTTTAATAAAAATTGTTTAATTGAATAAATTAATTATATAAAATACACATATATATGATATATGGCTGTTACACTATAAAGGTTATAGTATACACTATAAATGTTATAGTAGATATATGTATAATATAAAAGTTATATTGGAATACTAATTTAAAATTAATTAAAGAGTTAATTGATTAAAATTAATTAGATAAGATTTGATTAATGATCTGTTATACGTAAGACTATCATATAAGTAATATGAAATATAAAAGTTATATAACAATAAAACTTATATGATATGTATATAACTAAATGTGGAACATTAAAGAAACCCAAATAGACTTGAGAAATAAATACATATGTAGATGTATATATACCGTGATTTCTGATGTGTCTGACGCTGGAATCGCTGGAGTATTTCATAAGAAATATATTATTCTATAAGTCGATATTACTCAATATATATATTGAAGATTAAGAATCTTCAATATAATGTTGTCCTCTACCATATGTATATTAATAAATTATTTACATACTCCTTAGTTGTTGAGCAAACTCAAGCTAGGGATGTTATGCGCAATATTATTAATATATTGAACAGATAAGGTTAGATAACTATATGTATTTTTTAAGTAAACTCAAGGTACATATGCTATACTTAGGCCATCACGATATGGTAGGCATGACTGAACAATCTCTTTTGATTTGTGGAGCAAACTCAAGGTCGAAATGAGATTAGAATATGGAAAAATGGGTTTGGAGTTGTATATTATACAACCGATAAGGAGTTATCCATCGTTTGTGGGGCTATGATTTGTTGAGCAAACTCAAGGTCAGAATACCAAAATAAATGAGTCCTAACACCCACTAGTGAAGTTGTAAGACTTCTATGTTTCATCTTAGGGTTTAGAGAAATATAAAAAACTAATGAGGGCCTTACTAGAAAAATGAAATGGTAACATTTAACCTTTCTAATATTGTAAGAACATATGTTTTATAATGTTATAATTATCTACAATGATAAATTTGTGCATTTAACATGATTGATAAAATATTTGTCAATTAAGATATGTAAACAAACTGAATTGAAAGTTGACAAATAGAAATATAATATCTACTTATTAATAATTCTAATTGCCTGTCATATAATGTTTCTATACCCATGCAAGTGCCCAATTTCAACTACTTAATACATCCGTAAGTTGGTCACTTATATGTTTATATGGTTTAGACCGTGTATGGAATTTTATGAGTTTTTGAACTCTAAATGCAATTCAAGGCTATAGATATTTGATCCATGTACTTTCACATATAAATGTTATACGGTGAACAATCATAGTTTGTGGGGTACAATATTTCGATGAAGTTAGTTCATTCAAAGTAAGCCACAAACAGCATTTTAAGATCATGTATTCAACTTGAATGATTTCAAAAGGATCATATTGTGTTAATGTAACACAAGACCATTAACTACAAGATACATCTAAGAACTCGATCGTTGAAATGTCATCTTAATCGGGTTACACAAAGTGCAACATATTTGACGTCTTAAATGTTAAGAACAATCAAATGCGCTTTTGTAAAAGGTTTGTTATGATATTATAGTAAGGTTTTCTTTTGAATAGTTTGACCATTTTAAAGAAAAACTAATGTATAAAAATAGAAGTAATTTAAGGTGAAGTTGGAATGAAGAGAATGAATGGTCACTTTTGCTTCATAGAGAAACATTGGAAACAAGAATTGTATTAATAACTGATACTTAATATTGGAATATGAAGTATGATTTTTATTCTGAAATGTATTTCATATAGAAAATTGTTTTCTATAACATTTATTTCTTTGAGTTCAAGATATTTGATCAAAGAACTCTCCTCTGTAAACTAGTTGCAGCATATGAAATAAGTAAACAACATTAACGATATTAAGTGAATGGTGGACCTCTAAATTTAGTACGCTATTATAGTAATGGCAAAAATAGCTGGAGCATGCCATATAGCACCTAATGATTGCATCAAATTACAAAAATTGTTTTCGTAAAATGCATTGAACATTATTTGTGAAATAATGTTTATTTTTTGGTATTGACATAAATATAGATATATTTCAATATGAGTATTATGAATATTCATTATGAAATAGAACTAGATATGGAATTTGTTTTCATAGTAAAAATGATGCAACAAAAAATACATATGTACCTAATATAATTTACAATTGTTTTGGAATTATAGACAGCCATAGTTTTGAGAAATAATTTTACTATATGATTATGAATCATATGATACAGTTTAATTATATCTCAAACAATTAACGGTTATGCACCTATTCAGTGGGAGCATAATAAGAGTTGATGAATTCTTTGAATTAATACATATTGATGTATGCAATCGCAAGTCTATTAATACCAAAAGGGTTCCACATACTTTGTTATATTCAGCAATGATTTATTACCAACATGAACATGTGTATTAGATACACATGTATTAAGTTTATGATAGAATCATATAATATAATTAAAATTAAATAAAACAACATGCAATAGAATAAAATGATTTGATTTGGTCGAATAAGTGAGTATATTGGAAAGAGTTCCAAATGTACCTAAAAATGAATATAGATTCAATCTCAAAATCACTCCTCCATATGACACATAATAATGCATCGACAAGGAGTAATTAGACGTTGTTGAACAATTTACGATTAATTATGAGTAAAGTTGAGTTAGTTTCTCTCTATAAGGTCGTGTACTTAGGATTAGTACAAAAGGTTGATATTATTTCACCTAAACAACAGTTTACAAAATCATACAAGATGAGGGTTTATAAGAAATCCCAACATATCCTAGACCAAGAAGTTGGCAGGTTGTGCGAGTTGAAAGATTACGCAATAATAATTGTTCATAAGGGATCTTGTATGAATCTCCAAAAGTTTTTGGAAAGGTCTGTCATCAAATGACATATTCTTTTGGACATAATTTTTGTAAACTAAAATTAGTTTTATAGATAAATAAAAAGTTCATAAAGCGTTTATGAATCCCTATTCTATTTGCACCAAGAAACAATTGTTGCTTCAAGATATATCAACTTCATTGTGATGGAATTTCTTTGATAAATTTTTAGTAATTAAATGGAATTGGGTCGATCCATAGATAGAACTGATTATATAAGATGAAGTGAAATTATCTAACTTAAATGAACACATAGCATTAGAATGTAAATAAGTATTCTCGTACATTGAAGAGAAACTATGAGTTTCTTATTAATGTCGAAAACATATATTACCCTCCGTTGTTTAATTAAACTATTAAGATTCTTGACTCTATATGGTATGATACGCAGATCTGAAAGAATTTCAACTACGTTATCAAAATATGATTTTAGTGGTCCTAATCAAAGAGACGTCATCCATCGGTCGAAATTGTGTCTTTATTGGAAAGACTAATGTGGTTGAATTAAATAAGCAATGTTGAAAAGGATAATATCGCAAATTTCAATTGTTGAAATTAACATAACAGATTCGATATTCAACATGCTCAAGTTAATTCAGATTTACTCACACAAATTATCGCTCGATAAGACTTAGTGTTTGGTACTTATGTATTGAAAGAGAAAATTCTAAATAATGATTTAGAGTAAGCCGTTTATACAGATTAACCAAAAATGCTTCAAAGTCAGTGGGAGCGATATTAGGTTTGTGAGTCTTTTGGTATGATCCAAGAAATGATACAAATGTATCATTTTATAAGCATCAAGATTGAATAAGCATTTTGATAAAAATATCAAATAGTTTGATTTTCAATCAAAGTGCAAAGGAAGCGTGTGTTCATAAGAAAGAACGTTAAAATGTACATTGATATTTCTAAACTATAAGTAAAAAACACGTTGTTGATTTTAACAATATGCTTATATTTAAATCAACTTTAGTTGTCTTAATACTCAATTTTGGATTGTAAATGATGTCGTTTATGGTGAGTATGAAAGACATAGGGATTGTTTCCAAAGGATATATAAGAGCACTCTATTAAAAGGAGAACATGTAAGTTGGATTCCTTATGCATTAGCAATAGGAATTACCATAAATGATATGTTGTGTATAATATTGTGTTTTGCTTATGTATTTGATACATGGAGAAAATATAAAATCCAAATTGATATCACTAAATGGTTGTTTGAGGTGTTCTCCCATATTTATGAAATACTGGAGAATTGTACAGAAACAACGAACTCGTTATGATGGAAGTTTGGACACACTTTTATAAGTGATATTTAGTACAACATGTCAATGATAAAATTAAAGTTAAAATATTTAATTTGAAAATGTTTCAAAATAAAAGTGATTGTGGTCGATTTAACGAAATGTTGACAAGATTAACTTGAATAGCGCTACAATAAACCAATGTATATAGATATGAATGCACAAATTTATAATTGAGCCAAAGGCGATTCCAAATGTTGAGAATCCCATAATATTGTTATGGGATAACAATGTCATGAAATTGGTCATGATAGAACTTAAAGCTCACTAGAAGCTACTTCGAACCATTCCACATGATAAAGACAGTTTATCAATGTTAGAGAGAGTTAATCGACAAAGTAGATAATTAAAACATAATAGCATACCATTTACTAAGGAACTGACCTAATTGTTTTTGAGAAAATTGATTAAAGAAGTTGGAATTAGATTCCATAATTGACCCAAGTGCAAGTGGAAGATTGATAGAGTTAGGGGTATTCCCTATGAGTAATTATATAATTTGTTATACATATCTAACTCATTGACCAATCATGTTCGAAATAAAAGGTATTTTTTTACCATCGTATACTTGATATAATGTGATTATATTAATTAATTAACATAATTAAAAGTATATTTAACAGAAAAATCTATAAATGGTATATTTTTTGTTAGTGTCTACAAAGTTTGTAACGGTGAGTAATTTATCACAACGAAAAAATATACAATTTTATATGTTCCTAGTCAAGATGCATCAAGACTAAATATTGATGTATCCATTGAGACTGGAATACGTAACACTCTCCAAATATTAGGCAGTGTATCACTCATGACTGATTGGGACACAGACACCTAGGGGTTATGTACAAATAGTTATTGGATAAATATGGAACAACCCACCCGATAGTTTTCTGTTGGTTAATATAACTAAGGCCAAACAGAAAATATTGGTGTGACTGATTTACACGGTTCTCTTATAACGACCCGGATTTTTCATTGTTAGATTTTGAATATTTAAATGGTTTTAAATATTGAATTTGAATTATAGATTGATTTTGAATATAAAAATTGGATTCATTTACAAAATAAATTGAGAATTTAAATATAGTAATTTATAGGATAATTTAATTATTGAAGTTTATTGGCCAAATTATTGTATATGGAGTTTTAAGCTTGATAAAAATAATTTAAAATTTTATAAAATTTATATTAATAATACTGAAGACAATGCAACCTTTTAAATTGAATTTAAAAGTGGTTTGTTCAGTTTTAAAAATATATCGTTTAAATTGACATTTAAAAATAGATTTCTGAGGCACAGTCTCGGAATTCGACGAAACCTGTCCTATTGGATCCGTAATAGTGTATTATTATTGGATTTCAAATTCTCTAGCATTTTAAGTTATTGTTTGATCGTACGGTATATAAACGCGCTGAAATTTGTATCGAAAATTCAACATAAATTGGGTCCAAAAAGCTATCTTCTCCATACGATCGAATTAGGACTCGAAACCTTTTCCATTGCGTTTGGAATAGGGGTATAACATTATAAACCTTAGCGGCATGTCTCGATAGGGGTTCAAGATTTTTAAGTCAGGAAAACGAGGTATTTTGGTTTATATTATTATATAATAATCAAAATCTAATCAAAGTCTTGTTACCTTCTCAAATACGCCACCATCGCGTACAAGGCACCTCAGGTTTAAATCAAGTCATTTCCCTTTCTCTTCTGTGAACTTGAAATCATCTTTATACGATTAAAAAAGTGTGAGGCGATACGAAATTCAAAATGGCGTATCCCCTCAGTTCGAAATCAGATCAAACCATCCCTATTGCCCTCATTCCAAATCGAATTCACTCAACAAAAATAATTTATCGCGCGTCCGAAATCGCGAGCGACTGGTAATCATGGAGGCGCGACACTGCCAAGGCAAGCGTGCTAGGGATTGGGACGAAGCGAATGTCACGGGGTTTCTTCGATTGAACGTAGTGATTTCTCATCGAGGTTGGTGGCTGATTTATCGCGATGTCGCACTCAGGGGCTAGTAGCCGATGCTTAGTCGCATTCAAAAGAAGAAGTCGAGTGGTGGCAACTAGGGTTGTGGCTTGCGATGGCATTCATGACGAGGTTTAGGCGTGTTGTTGGCCGGAAGTTAGGGTCGCAGCAGTGGAGGCGACGCGACAGGGAGTGGCATCGTTCGACGACGATGGTGACGGTTGGCGAGGGAGCATGGTTGCTGAGAGAATGTATAAAGAAAATTTATTTAAATAAAACATTAATTAAGTTATATGACTATTTAATTAAATCATTATCTTATAAAATATGTAACTCCTTCGATCGAGGTCTAAAAATCAAGAAACAAGTCGGGTTTGGATCGTATTGCAAATAAAAAAAAAATTAAAGGTGAGGATTTCTCACTCATTTGGATTACCATATTTAAACTTAAATGTCTAAATTTAAATTTGTTGGATGCTTGATATATTGATAAATTTATAATTATTTGTTGAATGACTATATATATATATATAGTGGTACATATATTAGTATTGGAGTGATATTCCCGAACATTATAGCGGATGAGACCCTTTGCATCCCACATAATAGCGGATGACCCTATATACCACGATATCCCCCTAGAAGTGGGATTGGTATTTTTATTGTTGTCTAACATCGTTGGATGCAGAGAAACAGGTTGAAGGGATCCAACTGGATTCCTAAAATATATTGGTATTTTTCATATATATAAAATGCTGGATTATTGTGTGTTGTTAAATTTTAAATATTATACCATAAATAGTATTATAAATTTTTAAAGAATTAAAAAGTGATTTTAATATAAATATATGTACATCGAAAATTAAACTATTTAAAAGAGAGTGGGATGAATAATAAATGATGAATTGTTGATCATATTAAATAATGCAGGAAAATATTTTAAATAGGGAATTTAAAATAAATTATATAAAGAAATTTTTAAAAGATTGGATTTTAAAAATGATAATTCGAAAAATATAAAAAGAAGTTGAAATCGATATTTAAAATAGATTGGCAAAAATAAATGGAATTTATAAGAAATTGAATTTATAAAATGGAATTTATAAATGGGATTAGTTTAGAGAAACTCAAAGGAGTTATGAAAATTTACAAACGAAGTTTATAAATAAAGGAAAGTGACATCGAATGATAAAGTTGGAATATAAATTTACGGGAAGAATTTATATTTGAATATGGAAATAGAGTGAGAAAAGATAGTGGATACTATTTTTTTTAGTGAAGATGGTTAAGGAGACCGGAATGAGAGGGATGTGATGGGATTCGAGAGGGATTATAAATTTCAAATTTGGTTATCCAAATTTGAAAATATATTTTATCAATAGGTTAAGTTTTAGTTTTTAAAAAGATTTTTTCATTAAACTATGAAATTTAAAGTCAGTTTGTATTTAAATACTTTAGAAGTTAATTTTTCAAATGCTTAATATTAATTTAATAAATCTCAGATTTTTAAACCTGTTTTGGAAAGTGATGTATAAAGTATTTTAATATTTTAAATAATTATTCCAATACGTCTTAAAAGCATATTATTATTATTTTCTTTAAGTACTTATTTTTATTCACACGCACACACATAGTTTTGATATGTTTTGAATGTAATAAACTTTTCAGAAGTCTGAAAATGGGGTTATTCAGTATATGGAATTTGTAAGGAAATCCTTAAAATAGAATTTGAAAAAAAAGTAAGAGAATTTCCGAAGTAGCTAAGTAAAAGTGAATTCCGAAAAAAATGAGATAGAATTCATTAAGAAGTACAAAGGGGAAATTGAAATTATAAACGAGCATAATTGGCTTTGGAGATTAAAAGGAATAAGTCAAGGAATTCCAGAATATATAGAATTCATTATAAACTAGTCAAGGAATTTACAAATAAAATTGTACATGATTTTTTGAATTAGGAAGTAGAAAATAGATGGACTACTTCCTAAGTGTGAATATAAAATGAAATGTGGAAATATTCCATTGAAGATATAAGGATTTGAAAACCGTTTTCAAATGTTGAAGAACTGGAAGTAATATCTTATAAAGGTATTTTGAAATAAATTTTGGGAAATTTGTTACAAGGTTCGATGATTGCTTTTGGATGTCTATTGGTAGCGAAATAACCAACTATCAATTTTTGGCCAATTTCGTTAATCGTTTCGAAGAGACCAAGATCAGATTTAATTATCCGAAAACCACTTCGATCCAAACATAACGAATTACCATGAAGATGATGAAGATGATGATTCAGTTTGTCGAGACCCAGGACAACTTGTATCGATGAATGCTATCAGAACATCATCATTGAAGGGCAATGAACATTCTAAGAAAATAGTTCTTGAAAGGTAACACTTAGCCTCGAACCTCATCAACCGAAAATGACTAAAATAGGGGAGATGCAGCAAGGCTAAGTGGGTCACACCCAAGTAGGGTATGTTAGCACTTTTCTAGATGTCCTCGAAAACCTATTTATCTTAGATATGGGTATATATGAAAGACTAAGCGCTCGATAGTAAGGGTGGGAACACCCGAGATGATAACATATTCGGTCTATCTAGGTTAGGGATAGGCTGGTCTTGTGTAGCAGGGGATCCCGGCATGGTCTGTGGTACATTGTTCTCGAGGTAACTGTGGCAAGATGTACCCCATTGGCCCATTCATTCGATGGAATTTATTCCCCAATAAGCGCCGTACGGTTTAGATTGTGCCCAACTACGCTAAAACGTAAGATGCAAGCATTTCATCTATTTTCTATTTACTTTCTATAAACACCCTTATAATATCAGATGGATTTGATAAAATGTTTTGGTTATCGAAAAACCCGTTGTGTTTACGTGTGGTGTGGTCTTACGAGACACCTTTGATTTTCAAAGGATTTGATAAAAGTTAATAGTTCAATTTGAGTGTGTTTTCTTACGTTGGTTTTCTAGACTGACTCGTGTATTATTTTATTTTAATACTCAGGTCAGATCGAGTATTATAGATTCAGGATTAAATGCTATGGAGCTCGGGAGATGAGATGTGTTTTCGTACTTGGTTATATTTCCATTGTGTGAGGATAAGTTATTATAATTGTCCATTTGATGTATTTAACAGTCGCTATGCTTTGATACTAATTGACAGTCGCTATGCTTTGGTACCAATTTAAAATGACTACTATGCTATAGGATCGAAATGGCCAACAGTTGTAAATAATGTAAAAGTAGTGGCAATGCGATATAGACTAAGTTATCTATTGATACCGAATATGAGTATAAAAATAACTAGTGCGGAGAATAATAATAGTAAAAGCACTAATGAAAATGACACTAGAGATTTTTATACTGGTTCGAACTCCCGTTCTATGTCCAGTCCCAGACTCCTTCTGGATTTAAACTAGTAACCTTCACTTAACCCGAAGGAATAAGTTTACACCGCCTGAGCAACCGAACAGGACTTCTACCGCCTAAGCAACCAAATAGGACTTCTACCGTCTGAGCGACCGAACATGACTTCTTTACAAATAACAAAAAGTATCTGATTGCAGTGTGCTCTTTGAATAGCACCGATAAGTCAGTTAAGTACAATCTTCCTATAA
Organism: Allium cepa; assembly: GCA_030765085.1. Taxonomy (NCBI): domain Eukaryota; kingdom Viridiplantae; phylum Streptophyta; class Magnoliopsida; order Asparagales; family Amaryllidaceae; genus Allium; species Allium cepa. Next base: position 306,140,155 of record CM060944.1, on the reverse strand, counting down.
TCTTCTCCTTTATGATATATAGTGTAATGTGCTTGAGAATTATGTAAGATAGAGTGATCAATGATCAGAGAATGCAAGCAATTTGAGTGCAATTTGAAAACTAGAGAATAGATAAGAAATCAAGAATATAAAAATAGTTTTCGGTGAATTGTTAGTTGAATTCTGTAATCTATTTGTAGAGTTTAAAAGGTTGCAACCATAGATGAAAAGCTATATTGAAAAGAATATGTGCGACCGTTGATTTTGAAAACGTTTCTCTTCGATGAAGAGAAGCGTTTATTCATGAAAATAGCAGTTGGAAATATTCAGCCATTTGAATCAAAACAATTCAGACTTCTGAATTACATTAAAACACTAACATCAAACATTTAGGCAATTTTTGGCCTTATTCAAACGTCTGAATATATACATTCAGACGGCTGAATATTGTGAAATAATATTTTAATTTTAGCATTCAGACGTCTGAATGAATATATTCAACCGTCTAAATTCAACCTGTAACAAAAGTTACCATAGCTCAAATGGTTAGTGAACTTGCCTTCTAAACTAGAGACCCAGGTTCGAGACCCACTCCGTGTAATTTTTGAATACTTGATTTTTCCATTTAAAATATGAATGTATATGTGTGTATATCATTTTGAGAAGATTTTAACATTTGTAAACTCTAGACACGATACTCTATGACTAATAAAACTTTGTTTGTCACCTTCCTCTTATCCCTATCGTGTTTATCTCTTCTTGTATCTCAATATACATATTTTCATCCTTTTTTGTACGTGTATCTTCATATTGAATGTATTTGTTTATCTCTTTTTGATGCTCATGTACCCACAAATCAGCTCCGAGATTCTTTGGCAAAATTATATAGTTGTTGTCATTAAAATCCAATAATTGAGGTTCTAACATTCTCCCTCTTTTTAGTGATGACAACTATATAATTTTAAAAATGATCATTATATATATAAAACAATATTAATATGTTTAAAGCTCCCACTAAGCATAACATCTCCCCCTAAGTAGAATATCTCGCTCTATTAATATGCATATGAATTTCTCCCCCTTTGTCATTATAAAAAAGAATGAGAGAATACAATAAAGTTGATAAAATATCTTGTAAATAGCGGGATAAACTCAATATTAATTATGGAGAAAAAATAAAATAGAGTTTACCATATTTGCTGAAGTCCATATTTCATTGCAAGCACGTAATTCTATTAAACGTATGGAACATTCTTTAAAATTCCATAATCTATCCTTTTCCATTTAAAATATGAATGTATATGTGTGTATATCATTTTGAGAAGATTTTAACATTTGTAAACTCTAGACACGACACTCTATGACTAATAAAACTTTGTTTGTCACCTTCCTCTTGTCCCTATCGTGTATATCTCTTCTTGTATCTCAATATACATATTTTCATCCTTTTTTGTACGTGTATCTTCATATTGAATGTATTTGTTTATCTCTTTTTGATGCTCATGTACCCACAAATCAGCTCCGAGATTCTTTGGCAAAATTATATAGTTGTTGTCATTAAAATCCAATAATTGAGGTTCTAACATTCTCCCTCTTTTTAGTGATGACAACTATATAATTTTAAAAATGATCATTATATATATAGAACAATATTAATATGTTTAAAGCTCCCCCTAAGCATAACATCTCCCCCTAAGTAGAATATCTCGCTCTATTAATATGCATATGAATTTCTCCCCTTTTGTCATTATAAAAAAGAATGAGAGAATACAATAAAGTTGATAAAATATCTTGTAAATAGCGGGATAAACTCAATATTAATTATGGAGAAAAAATAAAATAGAGTTTACCATATTTGCTGAAGTCCATATTTCATTGCAAGCACGTAATTCTATTAAACGTATGGAACATTCTTTAAAATTCCATAATCTATCCTTTTCCTTTTGTTTCTCCGAGTACCTGCAATAAATAATAATTATTTTTGGTACCCACTTACTATGTTAAGGTCCGGGAGGTTAGATCTTGGGATGAAAACCTTGTCAAAATAGGTATGGTTGTATCCAAAAAATAATGAAACAATCTTAAAATAACTACTATTTATAATCTAAGGTATCCGAAAAATAATTAACATTTAAAGCATGTGATACCCAAGTTTCTTATAATTTTCTAATTTTTAGGAAACCATATCCATTTGGGTGTGATTGAACCTTTATAGATATAGTTTTCATTATAAATCACATTCTTATAATAGTTGCTAATATAAAGTTGTTTATCATGATCAATCGTATTAGCTGGAATCCATATCTAAATACTGTTAGTCATTACCTTAGTACTTGAAGAATAATTTCTATCATTTCTAAACAAAGAACTATTATGACTATAACTGGTTTTAAAACCATTTTGATTACTAGTACTAGCACTAAAATAGTATACAAGAATGCATATCTAGTACTATTTTTACTTTTAGCTTGTTTATAGCCTAAACTGCTTTTATCATTATGAGCTTTTGAATTTGTAACGAAGGAAGATAAGGTATCTTTACCTTTGTTAAAATTTATGATTTTTGTATTTAGTCTTTCAAAATTTTCTTTAGAATCACAAACTTCTTTTTGAAAAATATTATTATTAACTTTTAAAATCTCACATTCTTTAAATAATTCTAAATTATTTTTAGTTAAAGCTTCATTCTCTTTTTCAAGAGACAAAATTAAAGAACTAGAATTATTTAAAGAATTCTCAAAAATGCACTTGCGAAAAACATTGATTTCCTCCAAAAGATCATTTTTTTACCTTCTACGTGCTCATTTTCTTTTTCTAGGAAATCTTTTTGTTAAACAAGTTCTTCTACGGTATTTTCAAAACATTTAGTTGTTTTACCAAAAATTTATTTTCCTCTTTTAAATTGGAAATTTCTTGCTCACAATCTTTTAACTTAATTAAAATAATGCTATTAACTTTATTCAAAGTTTTACAATCTTTTAATAATTCATTTTGTGCTAATAGAAGATCTTTATATGAAGAATCTAAACATACCGATTGTGATCTGAGGTTAGCTATAAAGCATTTATTTCTTTGCTCCTTTGATTTTTCTTTATTGCTCTCCTCTTCTTATTTCCATGTCTAGATCTCTTTGTAGCCATTTTATTCTAGGATGTTGTTACGATCTCTAGAATCCCAGTCTTTCGTAACAATTGACAGTCGCCGTAACAACCCTGTATTTTGTAATTATTTTATTGTATATTTTAATTATTTTTAATGTAAGATTTTGATTTAAAAACTTATTTTACTTATTTGAAATGATTAAATTTATTATTTAAATATAATCTTGATTTTTATATGAGTTATAATTCCAAACTTGTGCAAGTTGAATATTTGCCTAAAATGCTGATTTTGGTCAAAATAGTCAAACTGTGACTTTTAACTTAAAATTTTAAAAGTTTAAAAATTTAATTTTTTTTATTTTATTATGAAAGTACATAAAATTCTAAGAACACCACTTTTCGTTTTGTTGAGTTTGGATGTAAATTGTGAAAGTTATACCCTTTACAATATTGTGCGTATATAGGGTTATTTAACAATGACTATTTTAAATTGTATAAATTACTTCTTCTTTGTTATATTTTACTTTAATATGGGATAATATGTTATATTATGTATATTTTGACTTTTAAGTATTTTTAAAATGATAATATAATTTTTCTAAAGTTCATTTGAATTTATTTCTAATTTTAAAGCTTAGTCTACAATTTTAAGCCATTTTCTTAATTTAATTATATATAATTAAAATTTATTTATTTATTTTTTTGCACTCACTTTTATTTGCTGTGTTTTACTTTATTTTATTCATTTTACATGTATTTAAATTAAAGAAATTTTTTCCAAAGTGTATTGAAGTTATTTCTAATTCTTAAGTCAAGTTTTTATTTTCTGCGCTATTTTTCTTATTTTAATCATATCTAATTAATATTTAATTATTAATATTTTGTTTATCTGTTATATTTTCGAATTCTAACTGAAATTTATAAGTGTTTTCAGTTATTTAAGATGTATACGAATATATATAGGAAGTTTAAAAGGTTTGAAAGCAAAGAAACATAAAACCGTTTTAACATTTCTTCTTCCGTTTCTTTTCCAATTAATAGATTTAATTTCCTTTGACCGTTCCTTTCTTTATTGTAGCTGTGCATTTCTTACCTCATTTTCACGTGAAACCATTCCTCTCCACTTCATTTTTCACGGCTAGAAAGGTTTGGTAATGGCTCCTCTTTTCCTCTTCTTTTTGCTCTTCTTTTTCCATTGTTTTCTCATATTTTGCCTTGTTTTCTCATGTGTATTGCTTGGCCTCTCCCCCATAGCCACGACCACCACCTCCGACACCTCTTCCCAACCATCACCACCATCTACCCCATCAGATCTGACCATGGTCGAACTCCTTTTGATGGTCAAACCCCTCAAATTACAACCTAGATGCCTAGATCCATGCTTATTTGACCTCTACATGCTCATCCCCTAGATTTCCAAAACACTTTGACAGAACAAACGGACACAATATATTTAAAAAAAAAATTGGTAAATGAAATAAATTTTGATATATAAGTATATTTATGGAACTTAATGAAATGATTTAAATTGATAATTTGAAATGATAATACTTGATTTATCATTTATTGTTCTACAAATAGATCTATAAATATTTGTTTATAAATTTATTTGCGAACTGAAATGAATTTAAAACAAGAATTTGAGGATTTAAATTCCGATTATTTCGAACTTTGGTTTAAAGTTTTAAAAGGTTATATTATTTAATGTATTTTGAATAGAATTTGTTTTCAAAGAATTTTAAAGGTTTAAAATTAGTGCTCTTCTCTTTGTCGCTGGAAAATAACTTCGGTGATGATCGCGACATCATCGACGTTCATTTTCGAGTTTCGAAGTTAAGAGACTGTTCTGTGGTCTTGCTACAGCTTTGTTTTGGGAAATTAAATTGATTTGAATTTCTAAAATATGACTTGATTTATAATATATATAAATATAGATATATGATTGAAATTTGATTTGACATATTATATATGTATATATATTATTTCTTATCTCTAAACGGTATGAAGAAATCGGAAATTTAATTCTTAAATTCTATTTTTAAAGCACAATTTCAATTATAAAAAGAAAAGAATTTTTTTTGAATAAATGATTTAAGCTTGAAATGATTGAATTGGAAATTTTATTTGTATAATACAATTGCATTCAAATATAACTTACCAAAATTTCAGAAGTTAAAAATGTAATTGGATAATATACGATATAAAAAGATTTTATAAATAAAATTTGAGTAGTTATAAAAAAAAAGTGTAAATATATTTAACATGAGTGATAAATATATTGAGAGGAATAAATTTAATTTTGATTAGTAATAAAGAAGAATAAAATTTATTAAGTACACTGTGAGTGTAATAAATGATTATTTTTCAAACCCATGGTTTTAAAAATGGTTAATTTTAGATGATTGGATAATAAGATGATGAAATTTGAGATAGTTAAGATTTATTTAACTTGTGTAAAGATTTATTCTGTGCTTAAGTTGAAATTTCCATGCTTTCAAATTTATTTTCCTATTTTGTTTTCAAACTATCTTTTGGTTGTCCTTATCATCCTTATCTTGCTATAGACTGGTATAGGCATCTTTCTATAATCTTTGATAATCTTTGGTACTCATTTGAATCTATTTTGCATGCTTGAGTTCTTGATTTTGGAGAATCTTGGAAAGATCACCTCCACCTTGTAAAACATACCTATAACAATAGTTATCAGGTATAACTTCAATCTTCTTGTCATCTTATCTTAATCCTATTTCACTCTATCTTTTCTGTGCCCTTCCATACCTCATTCCTTTTCGGGGACGAAAAGTTTTGAGTGGGGGAGAGTGTAACAACCCTGTATTTTGTAATTATTTTATTGTATATTTTAATTATTTTTAATGTAAGATTTTGATTTAAAAACTTTACTTATTTGAAATGATTAAATTTATTATTTAAATATAATTTTGATTTTTATATGAGTTATAATTCCAAACTTGTGTAATTTGAATATTTGCCTGAAATGCTGATTTTGGTCAAAATAGTCAAACTGTGACTTTTAACTTAAAATTTTAAAAGTTTAAAAATTTAATTTTTTTCTTTTATTATGAAAGTACATAAAATTCTAAGAACACCACTTTTCGTTTCGTTGAGTTTGGATGTAAATTGTGAAAGTTATACCCTTTACAATATTGTGCGTATATAGGGTTATTTAACAATGACTATTTTAAATTGTATAAATTACTTCTTCTTTGTTATATTTTACTTTAATATGGGATAATATGTTATATTATGTATATTTTGACTTTTAAGTATTTTTAAAATGATAATATAATTTTTCTAAAGTTCATTTGAATTTATTTCTAATTTTAAAGCCTAGTCTACAATTTTAAGCCATTTTCTTAATTTAATTATATATAATTAAAATTTACTTATTTATATTTTTTGCACTCACTTTTATTTGCTGTGTTTTACTTTATTTTATTCATTTTACATGTATTTTAAATTAAAGCAAATTTTTCCAAAGTGTATTGAAGTTATTTCTAATTCTTAAGTCAAGTTTTTATTTTCTGCGCTATTTTTCTTATTTTAATCATATCTAATTAATATTTAATTATTAATATTTTGTTTATCTATTATATTTTCTAATTCTAACTGAAATATATAAGTGTTTTCAGTTATTTAAGATGTATATGAATATATATAGGAAGTTTAAAAGGTTTGAAAGCAAAGAAACGTAAAACCGTTTTAACGTTTCTTCTTCCGTTTCTTTTCCAATTAATAGATTTAATTTACTTTGACCGTTCCTTTCTTTATTGTAGCTGTGCATTTCTTACCTCATTTTCACGTGAAACCATTCCTCTCCACTTCATTTTTCACGGCTAGAAAGGTTTGGTAATGGCTCCTCTTTTCCTCTTCTTTTTGCTCTTCTTTTTCCATTGTTTTCTCATATTTTGCCTTGTTTTCTCATGTGTATTGCTTGGCCTCTCCCCCATAGCCATGGCCACCACCTCCTACACCTCTTCCCAACCATCACCACCATCTACCCCATCAGATCTGACCATGGTCGAACTCCTTTTGATGGTCAAACCCCTCAAATTCCAACCTAGATGCCTAGATCCATGCTTATTTGACCTCTACATGCTCATCCACTTCAACCACCACCATAGCCGCCACCACTCCCCAGACCTGACCACAACACACCCCTCCCCACCTCTGTCCAGTCATGACACATCACAGGTCGAGCCCAATCCCCATGGCTGAGCCCTTGTTTTGACCAAAAACCACCTAATTGCCTTCAAAACCACATCACCTCCTCATGTACAAACTCCACCTTGTCTAGCCTTGAACCCGAGCTATGTTAGCCCAAACCTGACCCAAAACTTGACCACATCTGAACCACATCAGATCCCAAAGCCATACCAAACAATAGAGAAGGCAAAGCAAAAGACTGCGTAGTCGTATCTCCTTTTATTTCAATGTTATTGCATTTTAAAGTCGTATTGAATTTTGTTGTTTTGATTGTTTGTTTTGGGTTGTACACAAGAGTTGTAGATTGGATTCATTCTCCACTCATGTCCGTAGTCTTGTCATCATGCTTGTCGTGCTTTTGGAATCGCACTTGTGTTAGTTGTTTTGGTCTTCAACTTGAAAAAAGTAAGTCTTTCTCACTCTGACATTTATACTTATGAAAAGTGAATTGATGACAAGTGTTTAGCAAAATAAAAAATGTTTATGCAAGTTAATGATGATCATATGATATGCTATGCCATGTTATTACCATATTATTACCATGTTAAACTGTTTATTTTCACCTGACATCTGATATATGACTGTATATTACGATATTGACATTGTTTATATTATTTCTGTATATGATCACACTGCAAGTTCCCTGTTAGAATAAAATCATTACGGACTGAAATGATAGGCCTGAATGGTTTTTTTTCTTTTCATTTTGACTTGGGATTGCGGGTTTGAAATGATAGAACCCGGATTTTTTTTTTAAACTGCGGATTGAAATGATACATATCCATATCACTTGACCTAGGTTAGAAAACTATATACAGACCCGTGGTTATTCTATAAAGTGTTTTGAATATTTTTAAGTATTTTTAAAATATAAATTTATGAAATTTGATTCAAATGGATTGTGAAATGTTTTAAATAAATAAATTTTGATTTTTCTAGGTGTTAAAAATGTAATTTATGAATGGTTAAAATTTGATTTGTGAAATATGCCCTAAGTTTGGAATGTGGAATTTTGGTTAAAATGATGTTTAAGCTATATAAATAAAATGGACTTTAATTATATTTGGAAATTGGTAAATATGATTTTTGATTTAAATTTTAATTTAGATGATTTATTAAAGTATTATCGAACTTTTCTATGAATTTAAGTGGTTGAATAAATGACTGTTGAAAGGTGAAATTTTAAGATATAACTTGATTGGAAAAGGTGAATTTGGTTTTAATTAAAGGTTTAAGTTAATTAAATAAAAATAGGAAATTTGGTTAAATTTTTGTCAAATGAAAATAAAATATAAGTGTTAAGTTTATTTGTCGAAATGTGAAGAATTGGAAACTTTTACACTTGGATTTATTTGGTAAATTGTTGAAATGGACTTAGTTATATGAAATTTGTTTGCGCAAAAAATGGACAAACACCTCCAATCCGTATGATTTGGTTGATTATATGTTATTTTCAAGGTTATAGGTTACTTATGCAAATATGTAAAAAACAGGGGCTAAACTGTAAAAGACACGCAGATTTATAGTGGTTCGGCCAGAACGTGCCTACGTCCACTTTATATGTTATTCTCTCTTTTCTTTCAGATTACAAGTACAAAGCTTTAAGTACAAGTATAAGAAAGTTGTTTGAAAGTTCCTTCCTTGCTTGAGCTCTCAAACTTGTCTGCCATTGTTGTACCCCTGCCCCTCTATTTATAGAGTGAGGCTGGGGGCAGGGGTCTTGGATGTATATAGCTGCGGGTGGGCCTGGGCTGAAGCAATCTGGTCTGGCATATCTGGTTCGGTGAAGCTTGGTTCGGCCGTGGCTTGGTGGAGTTTGATTCGGTGGTGTGTAGAGGGTTGGTTCGGTCTTGGTTTGGTTCGGTAGTTGTGGTGAGGGTTGGTCCGGTGGTAGGTGAAGTAAGTTGGTTCGGTGGCATGTCGTTCGGTGGAGCATGGAAGTGGAGTTTGGTTCGGCAGGTAGGGGAGATGAGCTGGTTCGGCGAGGCTCCATTCGGCATGGAACTTGGACCGGTGATGGAGTGGTCCGGTGATGGGTGGTTCGGTGGTACGAGGAGGATGTGTTGGTTCGGCTGTACGTGGTCCGGTGGGTAATAGAGAGGGCTTGGTTCGGCAGGCATGGCCGAAGTGGTTGGTTCGGTGGTGCGAGGGAATATGGTTGGACCGGTAGTGCTTCCTTTCCTTGATTCGGTAGTGCCTTTCCTTGTTGGTTCGGTGGTGGTGTAAAAGCGCCCAACATTTGCCCCCCAAAGTGGGGCATATGCCAGCATATGTCGCTCTTTGTTTTTTGGTTATCCTCATTCGGTCCCTATTTGCCGAACCAGTTGGTCCGGTACCCTGTGTTTGCCTATAAATAGGGGCGTTAGGCCTTCGTTATTCCTTATCGAACAAAATAGCCGAATCAGTTATTGAACAGCCGAATCAACTATTGTGCCGAGTCCGTCTTAACTACCGGACCAGGTGAGCTCTCTTCTGCCGAATGATTTTAAAGACTTTCAGTACCGGATGAATTTGGAACCTTCAACACCGAATGAACCTTCATCCTTTAACACCGAATGAAACTCGATCTTTCAATACCGAATGGAATTTAAACGTTCAATACCGGATGAAACTTGACCTTTCACTACCGAATGAAACTTGAACTTTCACTACCGAGTGAAACTTGAACTTTCACTACCGAATGAAACTTGAAAACTTTTATTTCTGCGAATGAGTTTTGAATTGTGAGCAAGTCTCCAGGCTGCATGTACCTATGGGTTTACATTTCCATACTCCTTGTTCTAACGATGTGCTTTTGCTTTGGTGTTGCAGATAAATGTCTCAAAGAGTGGAAACCCGATCAGAAAAGAAGAGATTCCAAGACAGAGAGGGGCCTTCTGCCATGCCCCCAGCCCAGTCAGGACCTGAACATCATGGACCTGCCCCGAGATCGTTAGTAGACGGGTATGGTCCCCAGGAGCTTCTGAATTCTCCGCCCGACTGTTTCCCTAGCTCCCTTAAAGAGGAGCAGCTTGACGTTATATCCCGTTCCTTCGGGATAGATAGAGCGCTTATGCGGTTGCCGGGGGACGGAGTGATGCCGTATGACCCCCCCCCGAAGGCTACTTTGCTTACAGCTGATATCATTGCATGTGTGGTGCTATCCCGCCTCTCAACGCTTGCATAGTTAGCTTTATCACATATCTGAAGGTGGCTCCATTCCAGCTTCAGCCTAACTCCTACGCCATTCTGGTGAGTCTTTTCGTCATCTTTCAGAGGAGATATGGGCGTCCACCTTCCAACCGGGAGATCCGATATCTGTACAACTCGAGAGGCTACAAGAAGGGGTCTCTATATATCAGTTTGGAAGCGGCCGTGCCCTTCAAGCCTGTTCTGGATTTGTACTCGAAGTTTAGTATGTTCAAGAAGGAATGGTTTTTCATTAGGGATGACTCCGTTTCTTTCCGCCTTTTCACTTCCGGCTGTAAGTTGAACTTCATTTATATTTTTATTGTCCCGATCACAATGCTTCTTCTTATATGCTTTTATTTCTTGCTAGCAACAGGTGGCTTTGCAGTTGTGGAGACTGATTCCTTGGCTCGGATGGCTACTGAAATAAAGGCCATTTCGGGAAGGGATGGATCGGCTTCTTTCCTGATCAGGAACGCCACTCTCCTGGAGTATAACTTGATTCTGCCACATCAATCTGTGGTTAAACAGAGAGATACAGCCGAGGAGAGGGCTGCTAAAGCCAAGGATGGGGCTACTGTGAAGAGTAGCAAGAAGAGACCTTTCTCGGTGCCTCCAGCCGTTGGGGGAAAGAAGCTTAAGAAGTCTGATGGACCCTCTCCCAGTATATGTCCAGATATTCCGGAGGAGGAAGGTGGAGAGGAGGAAAGAGACGAAGAGGAGAGCGGAGGAGATGGAGAAGGTGAAGGACAGGGTGGTAGTGGTGTCGGGGCTTTGTCTTCTGAGCAGGCAGGGGAGATCCAGGAGTGGACGGATGATGCCTTCCGCCAGGCTTTTGAAGGGTTGGAGGAAGGATCGGCCTCGGTGAAGAAGGCAAAGGAGGTTGACAAGGCTGGGGCTGGCGCCGATCCATTCCCTAAGAGTTCTTCAGCTGAGGTGGCTCTAGCGATTTAAGGTGAACTCTTGACTTCTGCAGATTCCATTTATGATAGGGACTTAGGAATATTTTATGGTTCGCTTCCGTCCTGGACTGAGATTCAGGACTTATTGCAGTATTCTCCTTCTCCGCAGGGTTTGTATAACAAACGTGCCTTCTCATTCTTTTTAAGTTAACATATTTCTTGAATTATGGACCCTTGTATGTTCGTAACACTTGTTCTTTATTACAGGGGCATGCGAGGTGGCCAAAACTTTAGACGTTCGACACCGCCTCGAACAATTCAAGTTGATGAGAGCTTCTACTAAGCCGAAGCCGCCAACCGGCCGTTCCGGGGATGTAGTTAGATATCGCTCTCTTCTTGGAGTCATTGAGGAAGGTATCCAGCAAAGGAAGAGGAGGCGATCCTTGTTTGATTCACCACCTGGTCCTCAGCCTTCTACTCAGCCTTCCCGAGATACCGCGGAGGAGACCACGGAGTTTTCCCCCTCTTCGCCTCCTTCCGAGAATCCTACCCTTATCCGCATAAGACGTGCCGACGTGCCTCGCAATCCCTTTTCCGGCCACCCGGATTTGGACCCAAGCTCTCAGGATATATTATTTGATGAGGCCACGGGCGAGCATCTTCTCCCCCGCAATCCCATGGTTCGGATTCTTGATGAGGCTAAGTCCCTAGATTTGGATCTGCTCACTACTCGGATAGCTGCTATGGGGGACGAAGCCAAGGCCAACATTGACCGGGTCACGGAGGAGGTCAAGAAGTTGATGGAGCATCATGCTCGACTGGCTAGGGCTGGGGAGGAAATCGGGAGTGCTAACATCCGGCTGCGGCTTCAGGTTTCTGATCAGGACAATCAGCTTGCCGATCAGGCTATCCAGTTTTCTCAGCACGAGGCAGCCTCCAGGCAGTTGAAGGAGAATCTGGAAAAGGCCAGCAGGGCAGAATTGCGAAAAATGGAGGCTGCTTGCAAGGGGCGGATTGATATGGCCATTGCGACGGTGGATGAGGTTTGGAATGCGGATCTCGAGCGGATTGAAGAGTTGTCTGGGAGGCTTGAAGCTGCAGAACTTGCTCAGGCCAAGATAAAGAAAGAGATGGAGGAAATGAGGAGGTCTCTCCAGGCTGACCGCTTGAGATATCGATCGGAGAGGGATGTTGCCGTCGCTAAGTTGTTGTCCTCCGAGGCCCGGGTGAGGGAGTTTGAGGAGAATGAGGGGATGATGGATGAGATGTTGCAGGATATGTACTTCCGTACCTGGAAGTAGGGTAATCTATCCTGGATGGATGACTATCCCCGGATCATGGCTAGGATATATCTCCGGGCTTTGGAGGAGGCCAAGGCCGATGCGGATAAGGAAGGTGGAGCGGCATTCAGGATGGACGTGGTAACCGCCCAGTTCTCAAAGGAGGAGAAGGTAGCGGTGAAGTAGGGGATGCGGATGCTTGCTGCGGAGGAAGCCGGTGTGCAGTTGGGGGATGAGGACTAAGAAGCGGGCGTCGGTGAGTCTCTTTTCTCTTTCTCTTTTCTTTTTGGACTTCTGGTCACCATGCTGGGAGCTCCGACCCTACGGCTAAGTAGGCTTGGAGAGTTGGTAGGATGAGGGCGAAGCGTGAACGCAGCTGGTCACCTTTTGATTTCTTTTTATTATTGTTCATGTTAGTCCAAAACATTGATGTAACTATAATAATATTGTTTGTGATGAATGACGTTTTGTAATTTCATAATATAAGCTGATTCCTTTATATTGGAATGTTATTGCTATTTTGCTGTGCTGTGTAAGTGATGTAACTATGCATGTTACTAGTGACTTGACTGTGCCTGATGCCAAGTTTTTTGCTTAAAGCATAATTTTCTCATTTTGCAATGTAAATGTGATGTGTGAATATGAACTGCAGCTATGCATTAATGTATAAAAAGTAGAAGGTACCGCCCTTCATGTTTCGGCTGTGGACGACAACTTCGTGCGTCTTGTAAGATTAAGCACGGAATGATGTTGAGTTCTTCGTCATTCAATTGTAAGTTTCTGTTCCCATTAGCGAGTGTTCCCTATTTCATGTCCTGTACTTTCAAGCACCGTTACGGAGAATAGGAGAAAAGTTTAAATGGAATTGAAATATAGGAAAAGTAAAACTTCCAGTCACGGAAGGCCGTCGATGTGCTTAAGTTCGTGGCAAACGGGTTTTGTAGTCACTTTCTCTAGCTGTGGGTCTTGGAGACATTTGTCACCCATCTTACGCCTACCGCGGGGAGTTTTCTTTTTTACCACAGCCGCACTTAAGACACATCGGAGCCGATCGCGCACAGTAACTACCCGGGCCATTATGGCCCGTAATCGCGGGTATTATTCGATTTACTGTGGCCGGCTAGCGTGGGGGCCGATCGTCAACTGTGAACTGCCCCTGGCTGGCCACACCTTATGTTGGGGCTTATGATCGGTTCACAGTCGCCGGCGAGCCGAATCGCTGTAATAAGCTGCCATCGGCTATAGTCGGCCTTTTTTATGATGACTTATACTCGGCTTATTACAGTCAGCTTTAAGGGCCGAGGCAAACAATGAGTTAACTCGCGGTAGAGGGATACCGGAGCAAAGTGTCTCATTGGCGAGGGCATAGGAGCGTAGCGTACTTGTTAGATTTTGTCCAGGTGGAGTTGTGTTGTGAAGCTCTGGATTGAAATGTCATCTGCAAAGGATTTTGTTCAACAGCAAAGGATAAAGCTTAACAAGTAGCCAAGATATAAAGGAATAAGTTAACAAGAGCCAAGTTTTTTAAAGTGGTTCGGCACGAAAAATGCCTACGTCCACTGATTCTCTTTGTTAATTCACTTCATATGGGCAGTACAAGTTAAGAAAAGTATCGACGGAGGTGTCGGATGTTCCATGCCCTCAGGAACACCTCTCCGTCCACTGTTGACAAAATATAAGCTCCGTTGTGGAGATCTTTATGAATTACATATGGTCCGTCCCAGATGGGGTCTAGTGCCCCGGGGCGCGGAAAGACTCTCTTGAGGACAAGATCTCCTTCTTGTAAGCTGCGATGTTTGACTTTGGAGTTTTATAGTGCTGCCACTTTTTGTCTGTGAGCTGCTGCTTTGAGTGCTGCATCATTTCTTCTCTCCTCAATTAGATCCAAAGACATGTGGAGGAGTTCTTCGTTTTCTTCCGGGTTGTAGTGGATCCTACGGTGAGAGGACACTATAGTTTCAACTGGGAGCATAGCCTCCGATCCGTATGCCAAAGAGAAGGGAGTATGCCCTGTTGAAGTTCTATAAGATGTGCGATAGGCCCAAAGTGACGTAGGAAGTTCGTCCACCCAAGCGCCTTTTGACTTTTCAAGTTTCTTCTTGATTAAGGTTTTGAGGATCTTGTTGACAGCTTCTATTTGGCCGTTTGCCTGGGGATAAGCCACAGATGAGAAGCTTTTGTGAATCCCGTGCTCTTGGCACCAGTCGGTGAATTCCTCGCTGTCAAACTGAAGTCCATTGTCTGATACGATTTTGAGTGGTGTTCCGTACCTGCACAGAATATTTTTGATTAAGAAGTTGATAACTTTTGCCGAAGATATTTTATTTAGAGGTTCCGCCTCCACCCATTTGGTGAAGTAGTCGACTACCACTATAGCATATTTGGCTCCGCCTCGGCTCGTTGGCAGTTTGCCGATTAAGTCAATCCCCCATATTGCGAAGGGCCAAGGGCTGGTCATCTGAGTAATTTCATTGGTTGGTAGTCGAGGGATTTTGGCAAATTTCTGACATCTGTCACATTTTTTGACGAAGTCTAAGGCGTCTTTTTTCAAGGTGGGCCAGAAATATCCATATCGGAGTATCTTTTTTGCCAGAGTCTGCCCTACGGTGTGGTCTCCACAACTTCCCTGATGGATGTTGGATAGAATTTCCCTGGCTTCTCTTCCAGCAACGCACCTCAATAAGGGGTTAGAGAAGCCGCGCCGATAGAGGATGCCTTCTTGCATTGTGTAGCGGGAAGCTTTCCTTAGAATTTTCTTAACTTCATTTCGCCCGTCTGGTAGGGTGCCGTTTTGTAAGTATTCTCGGATAGGGGTCATCCATGTTTTTTCTTCGGTTGCAGCTATCAGGTGTACTTGCTCGAAACTCGGGGTTAGCAGCCTTGAGACAGTTATCGCTCCAGAAGCGGTGTGATTTCCCATGCTAGCTTGCTTTGCCAGCTCGTCGGCCTCTCGATTTTCCTCTCGAGGAGTGTATCTGATCAAATAGTGATCCAGTTGGTTAAGTAGCAGCTTGGTCTTCTTTAGGTATGCTGTGAGTCGTTCTCCTCGAGTCTGGAACTCTCCTAGTATTTGATTCACAATAAGTTGAGAATCACTATGGAGACATAAAGAACTGACTCCAATTTCCAGTGCAAGTTCTAATCCGGCTATTACTGCTTCATATTCGGCATCATTGTGGTGGCAGCGAATTCCAATCTTAGGGCGTAGCGCAGCTTCTTTCCCCTAGGGGTGATTATCACAACACCTGCCCCCGAGCCTTGTTCGTTTGACGCTCCATCTACGAAGAGGTTCCACTTGATACCTTCTGCTATTTCAGATTGGTCCTTACCTTCGCTAGTAGTGAATTCGGCAATGAAATCAGCTATGGCTTGTCCCTTGATAGCGGTGCGAGGATGGTAAGTGATATCATATTGGCTTAGCTCGATGCACCACTTGAGCAGTCGTCCAGAGGTGTCGGGACGATGGAGCACTTGCCTCAATGGCTGGTCGGTTAGGACTCTGATGGGATGAGATTGGAAATAGTGTCGCAGCTTGCTTGATGTGATTAGCAAACAGTACGCCAGTTTCTCGAGTTTGGGATACCGGGCTTCTGCTCCAGTGAACCTTTTGCTTATGAAGTACACTGGCCGTTGTGTGCGGTTTTCTTCTCTCACCAAAGCGGCGCTTAGGGCATGGGACGACACAGCAAGATATAGGTATAGTTCTTCGCCTTCATTCAGAGTCGAGAGTACTGGTGGCCGTTGGAGGTGCTCGATTAGGTTAAGGAAAGCTGCTAAACATTCGTCGGTCCACTTGAATTTTCCTTTGTCTTTCTTCAGGGCTTCGAAGAAAGGAATGCATTTGTCAGTTGCTTTAGAGATGAACCGGCTTAGGGCGGCCACCTTCCCGTTTAGGCTTTGCATTTCTTTCCGAGTGGATGGTATTTTGATATCTTGCAAGGCTCGGACTTGTTCGGCGTTTGCTTCGATCCCTCTGGCATGGACGATGAATCCCAAGAACTTTCCTGATGACACTCCGAAGGAGCACTTTAGAGGGTTCAGCTTCATTCCATATTGGCGAAGTACTTGAAACATCTCGTCCAGGTGGTTTATGTGGTCGTTGGCTTTCCTCGATTTTACCAGCATGTCATCCACATAAACTTCCATAGTTCGTCCTATCAGTTCTGCAAACATCTTGTTGACGAGGCGCTGATAAGTGGCTCCGGCGTTCTTAAGTCCGAACGGCATTACCTTGTAGCAGTACAATCCTCGGTCAGCGATGAAGCTAGTGTGGTCTTGATCGGGGGCGTGCATAGGGATCTGGTTATATCCTGAGTATGCGTCCATAAAGGATAAGAGTTCGTGTCCGGCAGTGCTATCCACGAGTTGGTCGATTCGGGGGAGTGCGAAGCAGTCTTTCGGGCAAGCGTCATTTAAGTTGGAGAAATCGATGCATGTTCGCCACTTCCCATTAGCTTTCTTTACCAGTACCGGGTTGGCAATCCATTCCGGGTAGATGGTTTCACGTATGAAGTCATTGGCAAGTAAGTTCTTTACTTCTTCCTCGAGGGCTGCTGATCGTTCTGCCCCCATACTTCTCTTCTTTTGCTTTACCGGTACCTTGGTAGGATCGATGTTTAGTACGTGGCATGCTATGTCCGGGGAGATTCCGGTCATATCAGCGTGCGTCCATGCAAATACATCCATGTTGTGGCGAAGAAAATCATGAGTTGATTCTTTAATTCTCTTTTTAGCTGAGATCCGACTCTCAGCAGTTTACTTGGGTCGTGTTTGTCTACAGATACGAATTCCATAGCCTCTGCAGGCTCGGCGGTGGCCTCCTCCTCTCCGTCCCTGGGATCTAGTTCGTTGAAGGGATCACTTGTATATCGAAGAGGAGGGGCTTTCTTTAGTTGCTATGCTTCCAAGCTTTTCATGCAGAGAGTAGTCTCTGCATTCTTCCCTTTATCCTTCTTGCGGTTATTGCGAAGTTCGGTTACATAGCAGTCCCGAGCGGCGTCTTGATCTCCTTCTACTTCTCCCACTCCATTATCCGTTGGGAACTTCATCTTCAGGCACCATAGGGCAAGGACAATTTGGAAGTCGGACAAGGCTGGTCTTCCTAAAAAGGCATTGTAGGCCGAGTGGTTGTCTATTAGCACGAATGTTTGTTTCCGAACGGCGGAGCGGGGATGACTTCCCAATTCAACAAAGAGATCCAATTGTCCGAGGGGCATCTTTGCTTCTCCAGTGAAACCGTGTAGTGGTTTGTTACAGGGGGATACATCCTTCATTGACAGCTTCATTTTGTCGAAAGCATGCTTGAATAGGATATTTACTGAACTTCCAGTGTCTATTAAGATTCGGAAAACTTTGCCTGGACCGAACCAGGCAGAGATGACCATAGGATCCATATGAGGGTATTGCCTTCCTTCTAGGTCGCGCCCGCTGAATGTGATATCATTACTTTCCTTCCGCTTAGGGTGGCGTTCTTCCATAACAGAATTGACGCAGTCTCCCTCGCTTCTGAGTGAGTTTCCATATCTTTCCATTTCTACCCAGCTCTTGTCAGCGATGTGTGGCCCTCCTGATATTGTATGGACCACTATCTTCTCTTGGCTGGAACCGCTGGTGTTGCGATTTCCTCCGCCTGTCTCTGGGTGGAGCTGCCCTGGGTTTTCCTTGGTAGGAGCTGGGGTCCTGTCCTGTCCCTTCACATAGCGTTCTAATTTCTTTCTCCTGATGGGTTATTCAATTAGGTCTCGGAGATGGCGGCATTCATTGGTATCGTGCCCATGAGACTCGTGGAAACGGCAGAATTTTCCGGACTGGATTGCGCGATCTGACTCTTTCTTATACGGGGGGCGCTTGTATGTGAGTTCGTCCTAGGTGGCCAGGAAGATGTTCTCGACTGTTTCATTCAAGGGAGTGTAAGCGTCAAATCTCGGTCCTGGTCGGTACAAGCGCCTTTCTCCCTTCTTGCCCTCTGCATTGTCTCTGGAGTCGTTTCTCCGAATGTCTTTCGCTGCGGCAGGGGCGTTTCCATGGGCCGTCTTAGCCTGTGGTCCTGTCTGCTTTCATTGGCAGCCTCTTCGAGTCTCATGTACTTCCCAGCTTCATGAAAGAAATCGGGCAAGGTAGCTGGTTTTTCTTTAATTAGTCTTCTAGCAAACTTGGTATCTGGGTGCACACCACTACAGAGGGCCATTAGGGTGAGTTTCTCATCGGCATCTTGGACTGCGGCCGCTGCGGCGTTGAACCGAGTTAGATATTGTTGCAATGTCTCTCCGGATTTCTGTTTGACATTGGATAGAGAATAAGCATCCTTGGGTTGTTCCACATGAATGCGGAACTGGCTAATGAACTTTTCCTTCAACATTTCCCATGAACTGATGGATCCTTGGGGTAGATGGCAGAACCAGGAGGTAGCTAGATCTGCTAAAAATAGTGGAAAGCATTTGCATAATACTCCTTCCGTTGCCCCGCTCATGAGCATATGCTGTGTGTATCTCTGCAAGTGTACAACGGGGTCAGAAGTTCCCTTGTACGGTTCCATCGTCGGCATTTTCCACTCTCGAGGGGTAATGGCGGTTTCGATGTCGGGGGTGAAAGGGCTGGTTACCCTAGCGCCTATCCCTCGCTCCCTTTGCTTCCGTCGGACGCATTCCCTGAATAATCGTGCCATTCTTTCATCAGAATTTGGAGCGGACAGGAATGAGCTTGGTTCTTCCCTGCGGGATCGATCTCGTCCGGATGACCTGTAGGGATGGTATAGCCTATCACTTCTGACATTATCCAGTGGCTGTCTTTGGCTATTCGGATGCATGCTAGGACCAGCTACAGTTGCCCCCTGCCTTGATCTTCCCCTGCGGGGTTCTGTTTCGAGCATTTCCATGGTGTCAACTTCGGGCTGGGTTCTAGCTCGGCTCCGTTCAGCGGGGTTTCTATGATTAGGCGACAAGACTGGCTCAGCTACATCCGACCTTCGCCTGGTGCCTCCCCCATTAGGTTCGGTTCCAAGTGCTTCCTCGAGTCGGAGTTCGGGCTGAGTCCGGGCGCGGCCCCTATCATTGTTGTTCCTGTTGATAGCTTCTTCGAAGAGGGAAGACCTTTGCTGTCTATGAGATCCTCCAGATTGAGACTCACCCCATGATTCAGTGTTGCGGTTGGATTCTTCGGCATCCCTCAAGCGTGACATGAGTTGGTTCACCAAAGCTTCTTGTTGGGATGCGAAGCGGTTAGTTACTTCAGTCACAACTCTGTCTAGATCTGCCCTAGTGATTGCTGCCGGTTGTTCCGCGGCAGGGGCTGTTGGATTTGCCTGATCTGCTGTCGTAGTGGGATGGTTCTCTTGATCTGGATCCACTGGATCTGGAGCGCTGCTGGTTGCAACGTTCATTCCCTTATTGGTGTCTTTTCTCGGCTTGGAAGTCATGTTTCCTAGGCAATGAAGGGTGCTATTGGGAAAGAAGGTTGAATGAGGGAAGCTGAAGCTTCGAGTTCCAAATTCTCAGTGAAAGCACCAAAAATGTTTGCGCAAAAAATGGACAAACACCTCCAATCCGTATGATTTGGTTGATTATATGTTATTTTCAAGGTTATAGGTTACTTATGCAAATATGTAAAAAACAGGGGCTAAACTGTAAAAGACACGCAGATTTATAGTGGTTCGGCCAGAACGTGCCTACGTCCAATTTATATATTATTCTCTCTTTTCTTTCAGATTACAAGTACAAAGCTTTAAGTACAAGTATAAGAAAGTTGTTTGAAAGTTCCTTCCTTGCTTGAGCTCTCCAACTTGTCTGCCATTGTTGTACCCCTGCCCCTCTATTTATAGAGTGAGGCTGGGGGCAGGGGTCTTGGATGTATATAGCTGCTAGTGGGCCTGGGCTGAAGCAATCTGGTCTGGCATATCTGGTTCGGCGAAGCTTGGTTCGGCCGTGGCTTGGTGGAGTTTGATTCGGTGGTGTGTAGAGGGTTGGTTCGGTCTTGGTTTGGTTCGGTAGTTGTGGTGAGGGTTGGTCCGGTGGTAGGTGAAGTAAGTTGGTTCGGTGGCATGTCGTTCGGTGGAGCATGGAAGTGGAGTTTGGTTCAGCAGGTAGGGGAGACGAGCTGGTTCGGCGAGGCTCCATTCGGCATGGAACTTGGACCGGTGATGGAGTGGTCCGGTGATGGGTGGTTCGGTGGTACGAGGAGGATGTGTTGGTTCGGCTGTACGTGGTCCGGTGGGTGATAGAGAGGGGTTGGTTCGGCAGGCATGGCCGAAGTGGTTGGTTCGGTGGTGCGAGGGAATATGGTTGGACCGGTAGTGCTTCCTTTCCTTGATTCGGTAGTGCCTTTCCTTGTTGGTTCGGTGGTGGTGTAAAAGTGCCCAACAAAATTTATTGTATAAAAAATAATATGTCAAATGATATGTTAATGAACATTTAAATGTTAAAAATGAATTTTCTAAAATGTTTATTTGTTTTGAATTAAAGTTATTTAATTACTGGAAATACAACAAAACCTAAAATTTACTCTTAATGGCATTCAGAAATGCTATGGTTTCTGAATTGAACTAAAACTGTGAAAAATGAGCTATTACAGCAGGTCTGAAATGCTGTAGTTGCTATAGTTGAACTTATAGGCTAATATTGAACTCAGGTCTCTTATAGCATTCTCTGGAAATGCCATAGTGGTATGCAATCTTTGCTGAAATCAAATAAAACCTTTGTTTTGAAATCTGGACTACCGCAGCACTTCTGAAATGCTGTCTTTTCTGTTTTGAACTATAATTCAACTAAAAACTGAGTTTAAACAGCAGTTTTAAATGCTGTCTTTGCTGAATCAAAGTGTTTTCAAGTATAACTTGCAATAGCTTTTTCTATATGCTGTGAAATGCTGAAATTGTAATAATTATGGTTTTTGACTTAGCAAACGAACTCAGAATGGTTTGGAACTTTGAAAATTGAATACTGGACTTGAAAGTATAATAATTACACTTTTAAAATGATTTTAATTGAATTAAATCGTTGAAATATAAATCATTTAAAGAGTGGGTTGAATCAAAATGAATGAATGTTATCTTTGAATTTAAAGGATTTTAAAGATACGATATTTTGATATATTAAATGATTGAAATGTGGTTTCAAAAAGATACGATATTTTTGTATATTAAAATGATTTGAAACGAAGTTTTGAAAGATATGACATTTTGATATTAAAATGTTTTGATAATAAAAATGGTTAGAAATTACTTGATATTTACTTTGATAAATATTTGAATTGAAAGATATGGTATGATGATATATTTGAAATGGTTTGGAAATGATTTAATCTTTATTTTTGATAAAGATTTGGGTTGGAATGATATTTTATTTTGAAGTATAAAATATGTTTTAAAGTTATAACTACGGGTTATAATAACGATTGGTTGTTAAAGAGACCGGGATCGGATATTGTCTTATAGCCGGCAATACCGAAAACCACTTTAACAACTGTGTACGCGGTGGAGATTCCAGAATGAAGTAGGATGGTGCGACGTTCTCGAGGTATATATTACGTGGACCCAACTCCCGTGAGTTGGCATATATGACTAAAATAGGAGCTATACCGAGCTACACAAAGGGTCGCACCCTTTCATCGAGCATGATCCATCGGAAACTATTCTATTACTGTTGTGATTCGATTCGGTGGCGCCATTTTTATTCGGGGGTATTGTTCGAGGTGGGCGGAAGCTGCTGGCTTGCCGTCACCACCAGTCCGGGAGTGCAAACGGTGTATCCACCCTGGCATTTCCTCGCGTGCCGTGTCATATCCTTATATCGAGCCCACTACGATTTTGGTTTTAAAGATCCGACCACGTTAAGTTTCACCATCCCCTTAACGCTATTTTCTATATGATTATACTTTATTGATTAGACACTACCGTATATAGCGTATATTACTACATAGTAAATAGTTTAACGGATCCTTAGAGGATGGGCGGTCCCAAGCATTCTTTAAGTTACTGATGCATTTTGTTACTGTTCACTTGAGTTGATTTACAGTTTATAAGTATTTATGTCCTGACTCGAGGGTTTTGTGTTTTGCTTTACGCTCGGGTCAGACTGATTGAGTTAGCATTCAAGATTCACCTTCGGCGTTGGAGCTTTCCTTGAAGATCCAGCCATCTATTTTGTTTCAGTATCCGGTGGTTCAGTGATGTATCTGATTTGTACCTGATGTATCCTGTTACTCTTCTGTTGTATCTTATTTAACTCTGATGTATCTCATATTTTATATAGTAGCTTCATGAACTACTATCTCCTCTTTTACTTCCGCTGCATTATCATTACTCTGTGTCTGTGATCTGTGATTTTTATTTACTGTATATTCTGAGATTTGCCAAATTTTTATTTACAACGCGGTATTTTGAGCAATCCAATTCCGGCATGAGTGTCTACCTATACACTTATAATGGATGCGAATGGTTGAAAATACCTGGTTGTTACAGTCGCTATGCTTTGATACCAATTGACAATTGCTGTGCATTGATACCAAATGAAAGTGACTGCTATGGTATAGGATCGAAATGGCCAACAGTTATGAACAATGTAAAAGTAGCGGCAATGCGATATAAACTAAGTTATCTATTGATGGTGAATGAGTATAAAAATAACTAGTGCGGAAAATAATAATAGTAAAAGCAGTAAAGAAAATGATACCAGAGATTTTTATACTGGTTCGAACTTCCGTTCTACGTCCAGTCCCAGACTCTTTCTGGATTTAAACTAACAACCCTCACTTAACCCCGAGGAATAGGTTTACACCGCCTAAGCAACCCAACATGACTTCTACCGCCTAAGCAAACGAATAGGAATTCTACCGCCTAAGCAATCAAACTGGACTTCTTTACAAATAACAAAAGTATCTGATTGTAGTGTGCTCTTTGAATAGCACTAATAAGTCAATTAAGTACAATCTTTCTGCAATCTTCTCCTTTGTGATTTATTGTAATGTGCTTGAGAATTATGGAAGATAAATTGATCAATGATAAGAGAATGTAAGCAATTTGAAAACTAGAGAATAGATAAGAATTCAAGAATATAAAAATAGTTTTCGGTGAATTTTTTGTTGAATATTGTAATCTATTTAAAGAGTTTAAAAGGTTGCAACCATAGATGAAAAACTATATTGAAAAGAACAGGTGCAACCGTTGATTTTGAAAACGTTTCTTTTCGATGAAGAGAAGCATCTATTCATGAAAATAGCAGTTGGAAATATTCTGCCATTTGAATCAAAACAATTCAGACTTCTGAATTAGATTAACACGCAAACAAAAAGCTTTTAGGAAATTTTTGGCCTTATTCAGACGTCTGAATATGTTTATTCAAACGGCTGAATATAGTGAAACAATATTTTAGTTTCAGCATTCAGACATATGAATGAATGTATTCAGCCGTCTGAATTCAACCTGTAACAAAAGTTACCATATCTCAAATGGTTAATCCACTTTTCTTCTAAACAAGAGACTCGGGTTCGAGCCCCGCTCCATACAATTCTTGAAAACTTGATTTTTCCATTTAAAATATGAATGTATATGTGTGTATATCATTTGGAGAAGATTTTAATATTTGAAAACTCTAGACACGACACTCTATGACTAATAAAACTTTGTTTGTCACCTTCATCTTGTCTCTATCGTGTATATCTCTTCTTGTATCTCCATATACATACTTTCATCCTTTTTTGTATTGTGTATCTTCATATTGAATGTATTTGTTTATCTCTTTTTGATGCTCATGTATCTGCAAGTTAGCGTAGAGATTCTTTGGCATAATCATATAGTTATTGTCATTAAAATCCAATAATTGAGGTTCTAACAGTTTTGAGTTGTTGTACTCTAATAGTGGTATGTATATTAATAATACAGTTCCTGTATAAAATCTGTCATTATATATTATATTTTGATCTATGCGTTTGTGAGATTCTGTGCTGTTATATTTCTTTTCTTTTACCTTTTTCTTCTTTACCCCTAATGAACTGGTATTTCTAACACTCGACTGCTCGACATTTTATACAGTGGACGTATTGACGTTAATTTTCGAGTGTCGAAAATCAACGTTCGTTACAGTTGGTATCAGTGCTGAAGGTTAAGCGAGAACCTTGACTCTAATGGAGATTCCTCATTAGAGATAAGGTCAGTAGTACTTTAGAATGAGTTTGAGTGTATTAATAGATACGAGCATGTAATTGTTAGTGAATGTAAATTATTTTATATTGTGTTGACTTATCGGTTGAGTGTTTATAAATTCTGGTCGGTACAGTCTGGACAACTAAATCGACAGGGATTTCTAAACTCTCAAACTAGGCAAACGGACACGGTTTTGTTTTAAAAAGTGGGTAAATGAAATAATTTTTCCTAAAACCATATTTTGATATAAAAGAAACAATTTTTTGAATTTATTATATATATATATATATATTTGGAGTGTTTGGATGATAATATTATAAGCAAATAAGATTATAAAATTTGAAAATGATTTAAATAATCAAATGAAAATTTGTATAAGTATAAATTATACAAATGGATTATAATTAAAATTGAATTTAAACCAGATCAAGAAATTTAAATCCCAGGAAGTTTGAATTTTTTTTCAAAGTGGCGTGGAATATAATAATAAGAGTATTATTTTTGAGAATATTTTTGAAATAAAATCGTTTTAAAATGGATTTTGGAAGAGAAATAGCACCGAACACACTTTGGTCGCTGGAAAATAATCCTGGTGATGACTGTGCAGCATCATCAGTATTCATTTTTGAGTTTCTAAGTGACGGATTGCTACCGTAATTGATTTGTGTAGATTTGTTGGGCAAACCAGTTTTGTTTTGGAAATTCCAAAGGGAATTTGTTTTGGATAAAAACCAGATTTGGTTTAAAACGTAAAAAGTGTGATTAGGGGATATTGAGATTTCAAAATGATTTGGAAAAAAATGCTTGGTGCTTGAATTTTGGAATCCTTATTTAAATAATTTAGAGATCATCGGAAAATAAGTTATAAACTTGTAAATTGAAAATGATTCTAAATAAGGAAAGAATGGAAATTAGATTTCGGAATTAAATTTTAACTTGAATAGAGTTAAAATAGATAAAATTTATCTTAAGAAAGGTTAAATGGAATAAATAAATGAAGCGATGGCGATAATAAAAGGAACTAGTGAATTAATTAAAATGGATTGTATAAATTGAATTTAACTTGTGAAAGTTAAATAAATTGAATGGGTAAAAGAAAATTTATAGGGATTTGAATTTAACTCGAGCTAAGTTAAATAAAATTGGAATGGAGAAAAGAATATCAAATAGCTTTTAATATTTAATATGGATTCGAGCTAACAATAGAATTCGACTTAAGAGAAAAACGAATTAAATGTTTATTGTAATGAAGTAAATGGTGGGATTAAATTGAATAGAGCAAAAATGAATTGGTTTGGAGTGAAATTTAATTTAAGTAAGAATAATTCGTATATGGTATTGAAATGTTGGTTAAAAGGAATTGAAATTTAAATAAAAGGGTAAATTGGATTTGAATCACATGGAATTAAATTAAATATGAAAATGTGAATTATTAAGTGACTAAATAACTATAAGTTGTAAAAATTTAAATGGAATAAAATTTAAGGGAAAATTTGGATTGTAAATGGATTGTAAATAGAAATTTTTGAATAGCTTATACAAGTTGAAGTTAATGGAATAAAGGTATATTTATGCTGTAAGGTGATGTATAACCATGTGTAAATAATGAAATGTGAATATACTCGAATATAAGGTTTAGGGGGATGTGAGGAAATAAGTCATGTAACTTATAAAAATTGGAAAGTGGAATAGAAAACCAAAAATGAAAATGGTTTGATATTTTAGTGAAGAAAATAAAATTCAAACCTGGATTATAAAGTAAAATTGAACCCGAGTGGATTAAATAGATGGATTTTTGAAATAAAAATCAGATATTGAAATTGTAAAATGGAAGTGAATTAATTAAATAAATTAATTAGAATGGATTGTGGGCCGAAAACTGAAGTTGAGTATGGAACTTGAGTAATAAATAAAATTTGACTTATATATATATAAGCTGATTAAATTTTTGTTGAATGTGATAAAATGAAAATTGATCGAAATAAATGGCTTGAGTTATAAATAAATTTAATGTGAGTATGAATAAATTGGATATGGCCTGAATATTATTTAAATGAATTCAAAAAGGAATTTGAGTATAAAAAAATAAATTTAAATTATGGATTTGAAATAATTTAAAGTAAATGAATTAACTTAAGTAAATATTTTGAATAAAAGCTTAACATAAATAAATTTGTAAAATAGCCATTACATAAAATAGCATGAAATGTTTCCGAGCTAAATAAAATGGATCTGAAAATAATGAAGGTGGATATGAATGGAATGTAAATAAATTGATTGGGAATAAATTTAAAAGGGAACAGAATTAAATATAAATTGAGTTGGAATCAATTTAAAATAGTTATAAACTACAATGGATATTTTAGTAAGCGAACATCATCGAATTTGCATGGAAAAATTGGTGCTTTGACGTAAATGAAAATAAATTAAATTTTGTGAATGAATGGAAAGTGAATAAAATTGATTTTTAAATCAATTTGAAGTGGATATGAGTCTTTTGGTATAAAAATCAAGTGATGCAATAAATTTGAGTTGTAAATCGTTTAGATTGAATAAAATGTTATATAAATCGATTGAAAATAAATAATCAAATGATGGAAGGCTTGAAATGGTTATAAAAACATGATATAACCGATTTTTTATGAATCTATGTGTTTATCCATTTAAATAAGTGAAATTTTGTTGAATTTGATGTTTTTGGAACTTACGTGTTTAAGTTGAGTAAGTATGGGTACCCGAAGGCCATTTGGTTAGACTTGATCACGCTAATCTCATATAAAATAAGCCGCCTGCTTAAAAATGCTAAAATAAAGTTTGTTTTCGGATTAAATACAGCAACTATGTAAACATTAATATATATTTTTGTTTTTCGACCGTGTGGGTCAATGTATATATATTTATCTCTCTTATCATATTGCAAAAGGTCCTCCGTACAAAGGAGACTCTGCCAAATTTTTTTGGAAATTCAAGGTGTTAGAAAATTTTCGATAATTTTTGGAAATTTTTTGTTAACGGCAATTTGATTTCGAATTGAAATCGAAATGAAAGATTCTGGGATAAAAATTGGAGCTAATGGCTTTGGTTGGAACTAAAATATTTGAAAAGTGAAGTATCGGGTTTTCACTAAGCAGCTTTTAATAATTTAATGGGTTTGGAGCGTTTTTCCTGCCTTTGCAATTTCGAGGACGAAATCTTTTAACGGTTAACGAATGCAACGACCCGAATTTTTCGTTGTTCGGTTTTGAATATTTAAATGGTTTTAAATATTGAGTTTGAATTATAGATTGATTTTGAATATGAAAATTGGGTTCATTCATAAAATAAATTCAGAATTTAAATATAGCAAGTTACTGGATAATTTAATTATTGAAGCTTATTGGTCAAATTATTGTATCTAGAGTTTTAAGCTTGATAAAAATAATTTAAAGGCTTATAAAATTTATATTAATAATACTAAAGACAATGCAACCTTTTAAAATTGAATTTTAAAGGGGTTTGTTCAGTTAAAAAATATGTCATTTAAATTGACATTTAAAAATAGCTTTCCGAGGCACAGTATCGAAATTTGACGAAACCTGTCCCATTGAATCGGTAATAGTGTATTATTATCGGATTTCAAATTTCGCAACATTTGGAGTTATCGTTTGATAGTACGATATATAAATGCGCTGAAATTTATATAGAAAATTCTACAAAATTGGGTCCAAAAAGCTATCTTCTCCACACGATCGAATTAGGACTTGAAACCTTTTCCATTGCGTTCGGAATATGGGTATAACATTATAAACTCTAGCGGCATGTCTCGATAGGGGTTCAGGATTTTTAAGACAGGCAAACAAGGTATTTTGGTTTATATTATCATATAATAACATAATCAAATTGTAATCAAAGTCTTCTTACCTTCTCAAATATGCCACCATCGCATACAAGGCACCTTTCACGTTTAAATCAAGTCCTTTCCCTTTCTATTCAGTGAATTCGAAATCATCTTTATATGATAAAAAAGTGTGAGGCGCTACGAAATTCAAAATGGCATATCCCCTCGGTTCGAAATCAAATCGAACCATCCCCATTCCCCTCATTCCAAATCGAATTCACTCAATAAAAAATTATCGCGCGTTTGAAATCGCGAGCGTCTAGTAATCATGGAGCTGCGGCACTGCCAATGCGCACGTGCTAGGGGATTGGGACAAAGCAAACGACATGGGGTTTTCTTCGATTGAATGTAGTGATTTTGCGCGAAGGTTGGTGGCCGATTCATCGTGATGTCGCACTCAGGGGCTAGTGGCCGATGCTTAGTCACGTTCGAAAGAAGAAGTCAAGTGGTGACAACTCGGGTTGTGGCTTTTGATGACATTCGTGATGAGGTTTGGGCGTGTGGTTGGCTAGAAGTAAGGGTCGAGACAGTGGAGGCGACGCGGTAGGGAGTAGCATCGTTCGACGACGATGGTGACAGTTGGCGAGGGTATAAATAAAATTTATTTGAATTAAACATTAATTAAATTATATGATTATTTAATTAAATCATTATCTTATAAAATGTGTAAATCCTTCGTTCGAGGTCCAAAAATCAAGAAACACGTCGAGTTTGGATCGGATTGCAAATAAAAAAATCAAAGGTGAGGTTTTCTCACTCGTTTGGATTACCATATTTAAATTTAAATGTTTAAATTTAAATTTGTTGGATGCTTGATTGATTGATAAATTTATAATTATCTGTTGGATGACTATATATAATAGTATATATATTAGTATTGGAGTAATATTCCCACACATTATAGCGGGTGAGACCCTATGTGCCCTATATAATAGCGGATGACTCTGTATACCACGATATCCCCCTCGAAGTGGGATTGGTATTTTTATTGTTGTCTAAAACCTATGGATGTAGGGAAATATGTTAGAGGGATCCAACTGAATTCCTCAAATATATTAGTATTTTTCATATATATAAAATGGTAGATTATTATGTGGTGTAAATTTTAAAATATTATAATGGCATGTAAATTAATTTTGGGTACATCAAAACCATAAATATTATTTCTAATTTTAAAGAATTAGAAAGAGATTTTAATGTAAAAATATGTATATTGGAAATTGAATTATTTAAAAGAGATTGGGTTGAATAAGAAATGATAAATTGTTGATCGTACTAAATAATGCGGAAAATATTTTAAATAGGGAATTTAAAATAAATTATATAAAGAAATTTTCAAAAGATTGGATTTGTAAAATGTCAATTCGAAAAATATAAGAAGAAGTTAAAATCGATATTAAAAATTGACTAGCAAAAATAAATGGAATCTATAAGAAATTAAATTTATAAAATGGAATTTATAAATGAGATTATTTTAGTGAGACTCAAAGGAGTTATAAAAATTTATAAACGAAGTTTATAAATAAAGGAAAATGACATCAGATGATAAATTTGGAATATAAATCTAGGGGAAGAATTTATATCTGAATATGAAATAGAGTGAGAAAAGATAGTGGATACTTTTTTTTGTAGTGAAGATGGTTAAGGAGACCGGAATGAGAGGGGTGTGACGGGATTGAGAGGGGTCATAAATTGAAAATTTGGTTATCCAGATTTGAAAATATATTTTATCAATAGGTTAAGTTTTAGTTTTTCAAAGGGAAATTTATTTATTAAACTATGAAATTTAAAATCAGTTTATTTTTATACTTCAGAAGTAAAATTTTCAAATGCTTGATATTTATTTAATAAATCTCATATTTTAAAACCTGTTCTGGAAAGTGATGTATAAAGTGTATTTCAATATTTTAAATAATTATTCCAATATGTCTTAAAAGAGTATTATTATTATTTTCTTTAAGTATTTATTTTTATTCGCACACACATCTATTTTTAATGCATTTAATAAACTTTTCGAAAATCTAGAAATGGGGTTATTCAATATATGGAATTTATAAGGAAATCCTTAAAATAGAATTTGGAAAAAAAGTAAGGGAATTTCCAAAGTAGCTAAGTAATAGTGAACTTTGAAAAAAATGAGATAGAATTCATTAAGATGTACGAAGGGTAAATTGAAATTATAAGCGAGCATAATTGGCTTTGGAAATATTAAAGGGAATAAATAAAGAAATTCTGGAATTTATATAATTCGTTATAAACTAGTCAAGGAATTTACAAATAAAATTGTAAATGATTTTGAGAATTCATAAGAAGAAAATAGATGGAATACTTTCGAAGTGTGAATATAAAACGAAATATGGAAATATTCCGTTGAAGATATAAGGATTTGAAAACTATTTTCAAGTGTTGAAGAACTGGAAGTAATATCATATAAAGGTATTTTGAAATAAATTTTGGAAAATTTATAACAAGGCCTGATGATTTCTTTTAGATGTCTATTGATAGTTAAATAACCGACTATCAATTTTTGCCCAATTTCGTTAATCATTTCGAAGAGACCGGGATCAGATTTAATTATCCGAAAACCACTTCGATCCGGTTTGAACGTAATGAATGAATACGATGAAGATGATGAAGACGGTGATTCGGTTAGTTCGGACCCAGGACAACTTGTATGGACGGATGCTATCAGAACATCATCATTGGAGGAAGATGAGCATTGTAAGAAAATTGTACTTGAAAGGTAACGCTTAGCCTCGAACCTCATCAATTGGGAATGACTAAAACAACGGAGATGTAGCAAGGCTAAATGGGTCGCACTCAAGTAGGATATGTTATCACTTTTCTAGATGTCCTCAGAACCTTATTTATCTCAGATATGGGTATATATGAAAGTAAAAGCGCTCGATATAAGGGTAGGAACATCTGAGGTGATAACATATTTGGTCTATCCAGGTTAGGGGTAGGCCGGTCTTGTGTAGCAGGGGATCCTAGCGTGGTCCTCGGTACATTGTTCTAGAGGTGTATTGTGGCAAGCGGTACCCCACTGACCCAGTCATTCGATGGAATCTATTCCCCAATAAGCACCGTACGGTTTTGATTATGCCCAACTATGCTGAAACGTGAGATGCAAGCATTTCAGTCATTTTCTATTTACTTTCTATAGACACTATTATAATATCAAACGGAGTTGATGAAAATGTTTTGGTTATCATAAGGTAAAAACTCACCATGTTTAGGTGTTGCATGGTCTTACGAGATACCTTTGATTTTCAAAGGATTTTTAAAAGTTAATAATTCATTTTGAGTGTGTTGTCTCATGCTGGTTTTCTAGACTGACTCAGGTGTTATTTTATTATAATGCTCGGGTCAGACCAAGTATTACAGATTCAGGTTAAAATGCTATGGAACTCAGGAGATGAGCTGGAGGAGTTCACACATATTTTTGTACTTGGTTATATTTCCTCTGTGTGAGGACAAGTTATTATAATTGTCCATTTGATGTATTGAACTGTTGTACTCTGATAGTAGTATGTATATTAACAATATAGTTCTTGTATTTAAAATCTGTTATTATATGTTATATTTTTCTTCCATTGCATTTGTGAGATTATGTGTTGTTCTGTTTCTTTTCTTTTACCCTTTTCTTCTTCACCCCTAATGAACTGGTATTTCCAGCACTCGACTTCTCGACATTTTATACAGTGAACGTATTGATATCGATTTGTAAGGGTTGAAAATCCCCGTCTGTTAAATCTCACGACTTGAAAATTCTGTGGATCTTCAATATGAAAGCCTCGCTTTGATTAGAGCCAAATCATGGCATGGTGTCCATTGAGTGACTATAGTTAGGTCGAGTGGACATATTGGAAGTGAAGCACTATTCAAGAGAGGATTCGTCTCCTCAGTTATATGCGATTAGTATCACAATCACCTCAAAGTCAAAGTCTTTGGCCAGAGCATTTCGATTAAAATTAATTGTGAGTGTGGATGAGGTTGGAATTTTGACCATTACCAAATTCCGTTAGTCTAAAGTGATATAGTTTTGACGAAGAGAATTGGTGTAAACAAATGTCATAACCGGGTAATGCTTATTAAACTAAAATTGGATTTTACCGAAAAGGAGTAAGCATTAAATTTGGCCATGATGTTACACCTCCTGCTAAGTGACGTGTGAACGTTAACATTAGAATAGTTATATGTTAATAGCTGATCAAATTTACACCCAAGAGTTACACAACCGAAATGATGAATTCCCTTAAGACTGAACGGTTTAATTAGTTTATAATTATTATAAATTAATTAAATTGATTAATATTTACGAAATATTAATTATAAAATTTGAATATGATTTGACAAATAAATAATGTTATATATATTTATAATAGTTATATATATATATATATCGATCGCTATACAATATCAACAAGCGATTAAATTAGATTTAATTGCATAGTATTTTGATTTGGGCTTAGATGGGTTTAAGCCTATCATTGGGGCTGTAAAATTTGGGTTTTGAGGTGGTCTAGCGGTGGCTAAAAAATAGGGAATTGGGTTGGAGATAATGGGTTGGGATAAAGTGAGAATGGGTAAAAAGTTTTCCTCGTTTCTCTCTAATACAACCCTATATATATGTATATACATACATATGTATGTATGTATGTATATATGTATGTATCTTAAAAATAATTACTAATCTTTTTGGCTGCCATTACCTTCTACATTTCTAGTTAAAACATAGCTCTCAATCCACTCCAAAATTCTCAAATATATTTCAAATTAAAATAATACTATTCAATAGTTAGAGATCGGTGATTCCAAACTTGCAATCTGACGAATCAAGAACAGTAAAAGGAAGGAAAGTCATTACTTCAACGTGGATTCAAAGGTATCATTAAATTGGTAATTTTAATTCATATTACAATAATTAAATTATATTCTATGATCCTATAATTAGCAATTTCATAGCTTTTTAAACATAGTGCTATTATATGCTCAGTTAGATGAGATTTTGTAAGTAGATGTGGTTACCACAAATCAGTTTGGTTATGTGCATAATTTTATTATTATACTATTTGATTTATGTATAGACAAATGTTGTTTACTGTACAAAATCAATTTTTGTCATTAATAATTATTATATATATATTTATTAATAAATTCATATATATATTAATGTATATCTCTCTCATAATAGCATATATAAGATATATTTATATATGATTTAAAAAAGGGATAGTTTGACTCACATCCCTGCTAAGTTTCAAAATAGAAAAAAACATCCTCCCTAAGTTAAATTTATATTTCCAGTCCCTCTTTTCAAATCTGCATGTGCATGAAGACCCAAATACCCTTTACGTTTTTAATATTTCAAACCTGTATAACTTTCTGTAGAAACATCGGATCAACATACCGTTTTCACCAAAAAATCAAAAAAAATTATGTTCTTTAAAATAAGATCCATTGTTGATACCTAAAAACTATATTTGCAGTAAGGCTACAATTATTCTATATATTTGTAGAGAATTCTGCAATTTTTGAACATAATCGATTTTTCTTCAAATGTCTGTAAACTTTTATGCAATTATATGGAATAATTGCAGCCTTTTATGCAATTATTTCATATCAGTGCACATTTTTATGCAATTATTCCAAGTAATCACAGAATTTTCTACAATCATACCGTATAATTGTAGACGTTTCTGCTATTATTGCAGACAATGCTGCAATAATTGCAAACATTTCTGCAATTAGTGCAGAGTTTTCTGCAATTATTGCATATAATTGCTGGATGTCTGCAACTATACCATATAATTGCATACATTTCAGCAATTTTGTGTAAAATTGCAGGCATTTCTACAATTATTGCATATCATTGATGAATATCTGCAACCATACCATATAATTGCAGACTTTTCTGCAATTATTGCGTATAATTGCAGAATTGTTTGCATTTATTGCATATAATTGCAGAATTGTCTGCAGTCATACTATATTTTGTTTTTGCATATGCACAATGCCACCCATTAGAAAGATAATAAAATTTGTGATTATTGGTGAAAACAGTTTGTTAATTCATCATTCTACAAAAAGTTATTGCGTTTTAAAGATTGATAATTAAATGAGGTGCAAAATTTAATTATGCATGTGAAAATAAGATGCACATATGAAGAATGCAATGAAATAAAGGGTATCTCAGGAAAGAAATTTGGAGTATTCGAAAATAAGGATGTAATTTATATCTTTTTCATAAAGAGTACGTTTTGTGTATTAAGTTTGATTTTAGAGATGTGTCCCTTATTTTCATTTTAAAATTTTTAATACATTTATTTATACATAATATGAATTTACAAATTCGAAAAATTATTATCATACATATATTCATACTTTTAAATTAACATTTACTGAATATTTGATTTGTTTATTATATATAAATTATTATTACATTTAAAATTCAATTTTATATTTTAAAAAAATATTATATTATATCAGAAACATATAGAAAATTTTTATGAATTTTTCAATAAAGTTTCTTATTTTTAACAATTCATATTATTTCGAATTTTTTCACGATTTATTAAAAATAATAATTTAATTGAAAAATTATTCATAAATTTCCATAACTTTTCATTCATGATCCTAGAATTTCTAAAATTTTAAAATTTGAATTTAATGATATATATTAAACAATTACTGTCGAAATTAATGTATACATTTTTAAAAATAATATTTCAACTTTGAAAAATCTGTTGATTTTTCCTAAGCTCTATTTTATCATCCTAGATTTTTGAAAATTTTAAAATTTGAATTTTCATCAATATGTTATTTTATGTTAATTATTTATGGATGAAAACATTATTTTATTCATAATATTTACAAATTAAAATACTAAAGTTATTATGTTTGCAAAACTAAGTTAATTTAGAATTATAAACAACTTTTAATAATTGTTCTCTCTCTTTCTATATATATATATATTTATCTATATATAAATTTTTATGTTCATATGTTATATATAATATATTTATATATACATATGTGTGTGCTTGAGCGCATATATATATTTTGTAACACACATACATGCACATATTTGGACAACATACATGATATACAAAATGAGCTAATATGTCCGATGTGATGTAAATCCCAACATCTACATATGGGCATATTATACCTTTCACGGATTATTATGTTACATATGCATTCACACATATATGTATATGATACATTTATGTATATACTAAATCAAATAAAATTAATTTCACATCTTAATATACTTGAATTTAAATAAAATAAATGATTTTATTTAAATGAAATTTAGAAATTTTCTAATTCAGTTAGACTTCATAGGCCCAATAAAAGATCTAATAGGGTAAATTTTTTGAAATTCTCCCATAACTTCAGCTGCGGGCTAGTCCTGTTCAAACAGAACCATCAAACGATGGAGTCTTCGAAATTTTGCAAGAATGTGCCTGCTCACGGGCACAGGCTTGGAGATGGGGGCAAAATATTATTCAATTTTTTTGTAAGTAAGAAGATACATTAATCAAGGTATCTCAGCCCGGTCCGGTCCGGTCCAGCCCGACTAGGTCTAAATCAGCTCGCAAGCTAGCCATGGCCGAAAGCAGGTCGACAAGTATTCTCGTGTGTGACGACAGTTCGAATTCAGCCTAGGCCAAAATCGGGTCCACTACTCAATTGCACGTCAAGCCTTCTACTGGCGAAGCCTATCAACACAACAACCTCAGCGACTAGCTCACATGTCAATGCAAGATGCAAGCCCGACTCAACCCATTTTCCATTGGCCGGCCACTCTCTCTCCGTCCCACTCGTAACACGATAACCGGCCAGCCTGCTTGCTCAAACATTTCTCTCTCTCTCTCAGCTATCTTCCAGTTAGTATAGTTTGAGAATGTCTCAAGGGTGGTTCATCATCGATCCACTACCTGCACTCCATCCCGTCTCACCCGACTCAGCATTATGCCATTTGCTCTTATCGGTTCCCCATTCTCCTTATGACCTCAACAGACTAGCTCAGGCCGTTCTATCACCTAGACATGCGGGAGCAAAATGGTAAGAGGTACTACCGGATGTACTTATTTCTGACAGGAAGCGTGCCATATTACCTACAAGCGCATTTAATACGAAGCATGGTAGAGCATTCTCCTGGTACGGTCATGTTAGCTTTCATCTCAACCACACATTCCTTTGTTTCTACAGCCGTCTCTCATCAAGTCCATTCAAATAGATCAGTGGTCAGACGCGCTATACACCTATTTTTTGGCACGATTTTAGCCATTCAAGCATCAGTTCAACTATTGTAACAGTTGAAACTAGACCAGGCCGCATGTAACGACCCACTTTTCTGTACAATTTAAACTGACCATAACTGTGAAGCCCCACCTCTATACCCACGCTAGCCAAGGACACTACAGGGTAATGCCGTCAACTAACACGGAGAATAAGGCTGGTTGGGAGCGACCATCTATAGCCTTGCTCTAACTATCTATTGAATACATCGACAATAAACATACCAAGCAGGTCGACATACCCAATGAATACTTAAAACAAAACCATAGGTGGTTGAAGGATCTATCAGAACAGAATATAACAACTCAAATGTAATATACATCACAGAACAATAGATCATTATATACACATATACAGATACATAACAGAGTTTACAAAATAATACATGTCAAGCGGTATAGTAGACCACAATATACAGACGAGTCAAAAGAATACATATATCAGAGTTACAACAAAATAGGACTACACAAAAGCTTTAACAAAAAGGAAAAAGTTGAATAGTCCATGTAACGACCCGTTAAATTTATGATATTTAATAAATTGAATTAATATAATTTCAAATTCGTTGAGGAATAAATGTAGAGATTGGGTATAGTAGTTGAAATTTAGTGTAAAAAATATAAATTTATGACGATAAATGTGGATAATGCAAATTGTCACAATTTGATTTAAAGTTAATTTTAGGAAACAAACAAATGTTGAATCTGTGAATGTAGTACAAATATTAACTTGAATGGTGTTCATTAATACAAAGATGTAATTAGTGTAGATAGTAATAATTTATGCCTGTAGTGAAAAAGAAATCTAATAGAGACATAAACTCTAATTTTATAAAGGAGTATAGATCTGAACAAATTTATGAAGATTGATAAGGACAGTGTTTGTAATCAAGTTTGGTTATTAATATTTGAAAGATAGAGATGTGTAAATACGTTAATGAATTTATAATGGGAAGGAATGGTAGAATGAAATGAATATATATAATAATAAGCAATTGATTCAATTAAGGGAGTTAAATTTTAATAAATGGTCATTTAATAAATTCAACGTTCTGTGAGAAATCATAATAATTGTGTAAAATCAGCACAAGTTGGAAATGCATAAACCTTAATAAACTTTCTAACTTAACAAATTAGTGCAAATGTGGGAACTAGTTATAAGCGTGTAATTATGGGTATGATAACAATTTGTGTAAAATACCTATATACTGGAAACACGTTTGTAAAGGATAATTAATTGAATTTGGTGAATTAGGAATGGATTCAAAGGTTACATTAAATTAAATATGGGTAAAAAGAGGTTAGACTAAGAAAGTGATATTAATTGATTTTTAAGGCTTAATTTATACGTTAATAGACAAGACTCCGCTTTCAAACCTTTATACAAAGCTAAGCGTAAATAGAAGCACCAATGTAAAATAATGTAAATAGATGGGTATCAACATTTATTTATGTGGTTAATGGGATTTAATTACTATAGTATGAAAATCGCAATTTAAGGAAATTGAAATAGTAAATTTGTACGTTAGTTGATTAGCTGGAATGTGAGGATATTTAATGAAACAGTGAAATCAAATGGAAATAAGGTTTCAATCATACATTGGGAGTTATATTCACCATAAAGGGTTAATTGAAAACCAAAGGAGTTAATAAAGGAATCAAGCTTTATTTATTTGGATATAAGACATGGTAATTTGGATCATTGCAATAGATATTAATTTAAGGTTACCTTAAATAAATTAAGGTAATAAATGGAGAATAGTGTAAATATCTTTATAATACGATGGTTTGTGAGTAAAGGGAATGGAAATAAATTGAAATATAGCTAATTTAATTATTTTGGTTGTTAATGGGTATAGTTAAATAAGGAGAAGTTATAGGAAATAAAACGCGCACTAATGAGATGTAATATAATTCCAAAGTTATTTATACCCACAAATAGGTTAATTACTGTATAGAAAGAGTCTAAATCAATAAAGGAATTTATTAAGATTACATTTATAATTTTATAACCATTATGCTGATTTAAGTTCAATTAATGTATTTGATTAAATAGTGCAGTAGCTAAATTTGTGAAATCTAAATCTATGGAACAAAGGGTGTAAGATCTTTACTGATGGAAATTAACGTTACAGGTAGTGTAAATTCCTATTTTAATAAGACTATGGGTTATAGTAAAGATTTTAAATCAAGATTTAGCTACGTGAATAAAAAGAATGAAGGTAATTGAGTTATTGCAATTAAGAAAATTTAAACGTTTATTAATACGTTAAGTAAAACTTAAGTTGGGATTTAAAATATTTGTGTATATAAATTTCATGCATTTGGCTATAATGGATTTAATAATAAAAATGAAACGGTGAAATCAAATGGATATAAAGATTTCAATTATACCTTGAAATTCATATTCACCATAAAACGTTAATTGGAACCAAAGTAGTTAATATAGGAATCAAGCCTTATTTATCAATTTGGATTTATTGCAATAGTTAATTCCATAAAATAAAGTTAAAGCTAATTCAAATTTAGTTGGACCATTATTGATATAACTTTAGAAAGCAAGATTTTATTTATAATTTGAATATTAAATCCAACAAAGGGTATTTACTACAAATAAAATAGAATTAAATGTAAAATATTACGTTATTGAATTTAAAATGGAATTTGTAAACAATTGAGTGAATTTAATAAATTTATCAAACTTATAATGTTGAATTCATTAAGATTGGAATTAATAATAGTTAAGAAAAATGAGGGGATAATAATTTGAAATCATAGCAATAGATATTAATGTAAGGTTACCTTAAATAAGTTAAGGCAAATCAATGGAAGATACCTTTATAATACGATGATTGTGTGTAAAGGAAATGGGAATAAAAGTTTATTAATAATTTGGAATTTAATGTATGGTAAAAAGTTTATTTGCAATAAAATGAGTTGGAATGGAAATCAAATCTATTTATCTAATTGGATTCAAGTTGAGAGTATAAGAGTATAAGACTTAATAATTGAGTTTTGAGAATAAAGATTTTATGTCCAAATAATAAGAAAGTGCAGATATTAACACTGCAAATTGATATATTTATAGATTTTAATTCACATCCAAGCTTGCTAAATCATTTGGAATTGATTGGATTATATAAGTAATGAAATTTGACCAATATTAGGGGTTGATAATAAGGTGTGAATGGAAATTTGATTTGTTATATTAAATGAATGGGATTCAAATTTATTGGAAAAGGTAAATGGATATTTGGTAATAAATATAAACGGACTTCAATAGTGAATTTAGTTAATTTGAATACTTAA
Organism: Allium cepa; assembly: GCA_030765085.1. Classification (NCBI taxonomy): domain Eukaryota; kingdom Viridiplantae; phylum Streptophyta; class Magnoliopsida; order Asparagales; family Amaryllidaceae; genus Allium; species Allium cepa. The sequence goes on along the minus strand of CM060944.1, from coordinate 306,099,873 downwards.
TAAATAATGATTTAATGGAAACATATACTCTGTATATATCTATAAGATTTGAGCGGAAATAATATATACTTACAAATGTGGAATTTAGAGTCTTACAACAATTATTAGGAGTAATATAATTAGTACATTCAATCAATTTGAAAACATTGCAATAGATGTAAATTAAGGGTTGTGTTAAATAAAGTAATAAATGGGAAATAACGTAAATGTCTGCATAGTATGGTGATTTGTAATTATTACGTTAATTTAAATTATCGTTAAGCGCGTTTGTTTATCAGATCCATCTACTCTAATTCTAACCTATCTATATAAACCCAAATATTAAACCCTAGCCTCCATTCTATGCTCATTTGCTGTACGTTCATTTCTTCAATTCTTTCTCTTCCTCAATGGATGCAAATTTCAGATCTAATTTCAAACCAAATCAAAAGCTAAAAATTTAAAGTCTTTGGAAAAATTCACAAAAAAATTATGTGTTATAGATTTCATCGATACGAATCTGCATCTGCTGTTCGCTTTCCAAGATGGTGACCGGATTTACCAGAAATCACGGTCAAACCTTGAATTTCGAAACCCTAAAGGTTGAATTGGGGCCTTTTGATTTCTTCATCTTTTTGCGAAATTGGAACATGGGTTTGGTGAGATTAGTCACTAGGGGTGCACAGGAAACGCTGACATGGCAAGTGGTAATAGGTAGGTTTATTTTGTTTGAATTTAATTTAATTTTGATTTTTCGAATACGTTAATACATTTAACTTCCACATACAAACTCCGTTTCACACGAAATTTCTTTTGATCGTAATTAAATTTCAGATCTGTTGGCGCTAGTTTGGACAGATTTGGAGACCGTCGAATTTTGGGTTTAAATCGGATTTAAATTCGATTTAAATTCAAAAGGTGAGTGTTTTAACCCACTCACAATTACTAGAAGCTTTTATGTTTGTTAAATAAATTTTAGAAATGAATAGAAATTTATTTATGAGTATTCGGCATGTTTATTTCATTCATATCTGTTGAATTGCATTTTATTAAATTTAACTGTTAATTTAATTGATTTGTTGCGTATTAATTGACTGTTGGAAATTTTTGTTGCATATGAATTGCTAGTTAACAGTTGTATAAATTATTACTGAATAAACTGTTAGATTAATAGTTGATAAATTTAATTTGAATAAACTGCCAGTTATCACCTGTTATATATGATCATATATATAATTGTTATTGATTGATATTGATCGATGTTGTGATTGGATGATGGATGTGTTGTTGAATGAATGTTTTATTTGGATATCATTAAACTGCAAGTTAGTATGCATTTACATTTCATTCGGGATTGCGGTTTGAAATGATATACAACCGCAGTTTTATTTTTTTAAATTGCGGATTGAAATGATAAATATCTGTATCACTTGACCATAGGATAGAAAACTATATACAGGCACCGCGGTCTATATATAACTATTTTTAATGTGATTTCTATGGTTTGGATGGAATACGGTTTATAAAAATCTTAAATTTTATACTGAATAAATGTTTTCTTCCATATTTATATACATATGAAGTTGAAAAATTTGAAATAAAAAGGTGTATAAATCTCTTTATTAAAATGGAAGAAAATTTAGAAAATGGAGTTTGATAATTTATATCCTATGTTTAAATGTTAAGTTGGAAATTTTAAGATATGATATTTATAATTGGATTTTCCCAAAATAAATTAAAATGAATATTCTAGTATAACTTGAATTGGAAAATATATATAATTTATTACTAGAAATTGAAGTCTTATAAATTATGGATTCTATGTGAATATTCAAGGCTAATTAATAGAACATTTGATTTGAAAGAATAAAATCCAACTTTAGTTGAAATATTTATACTCAAAATGGATATACGTATATATATGAATTTATTGAAATGGTTTTGGAACTTGAAGCGATATTAAATTTTGGTTTTAACTTTAAATAAAGAAATGTATTGTAAAGCCACGAGAAATATTTCTTTTCAAAGTAACATTTAAGTTAAACCACTTATTTTATATACTGTTGAATATCCAAACCATTTAGTTTTGAAAGTAATGGTTTTAAAAACTATGGATTTCGAAGTATTATGTTGAAAGTTAATATTCAAATATTTGGTTACAAGGAATTATAAATTTTAAAAGTGGCATAATTTTTGGAAAAGATTTATATTTGGGAAATGATATCATTGATTTGGGTTTTATAAAATAATATCAAAATGAATCTTTTTGGGTTTTAAAGAAGAAATGATATCGTAATATTATGGTTTTGAAATGGATTATATTCTGGTTTTAAAGTATAAACTATTTTTAAATGACTGCGGTGTTATAATAACGATGGGTTGGCAAAGAGACCGGGATCGGATATGGACATACTCTCTGTCGATACCGAAAACCACTTTGACTAACCGTGTACGCGGTGGAGATTCCAGAATGAAGTAGGTTGGGGCGACGTTTCCTGTAAGGTAAATACGTGGACCCGACTCCCGTGAGTTGGCATAAGGTGGCTAAAACAGGAGCGATTGACGGGTTAATGAGGTCATTCCTCTGATCGGACACTCCTCTTCGATATTATACTTCGACTTTGGATTGATTCAGTGGCCACTTCTATTTTTGATTTTGGGGGAGTTTGTTCGAGGTGGGCGGTAGCTGCGGCTACGCGTTACCATCGACCCGGAAGCGTAATTGGTATATCTACCCTGGCATTGCCTAGTTGTGCCGTGTCACCTACCCTATCGCGCCTTATATGATTTTGGTTTTGTACCATACCTATGGAGTGCCCTCTGACGACGCCCAGTACGGGGGAGATTACGGTACTGTATAGACTATGGGAATATATTCTGTGTTAAGGTGGAAAATGTAAAGCCTTAACGCTATTTAAAAGTAAGTTTATTTTACAATTAGACACTATTATAATAGCGCAATATACTACATAGTAAATAGTTTAACGGATCCTTAGGAGATGTAAATCCCGAGCATCTCTTAAGTTACAGTACTCATATTTATTTCTGTAAAATTTAACTTACATAAGATCTTTTAGTTCTGACTCGAGTGTTTTTGTCTTTTCAAATTCGCTCGGGTCAGTCCGAGCGTTTCAGGATTTGAAGATTTAGCTTTGGAGGACGAAGATGAAGATTTGTATTATTATTATTTATACTAGTGCACTACACCATTTAATTCCGCTGCATTGTTGTATTGGTATGTGTAACTCTGATATTTATTGCACAAGAAAAATAAATTATTTTGTAAAACAGTTTCATGAACTGTATATTTTCTTATTATATTTTATCCTTCCGCTGTGAGATTCTATTTGTTTATTTCTTCTCTGTTTTTTTTCTTATTTACCCCATAACAAATCCGCCCTTCCGTATGGTTTGAATCGGCATGTGTGTCGGTTTAAAGTGTGCGAGAAGGCCGGATGTTACAGTTGGTATCAGAGCTTTGGTTTAACGATAAACCTTGGCTTTGTGGGATTTGACCCTTTGTTAATAGGGTAGAAATATCCTATGGGAGTCGCTGAGTGTATATATATGAGAGAGCGTATTTGTTAGTATTAATAAAAAGATTTTTATATTGTGTTAATCTGTTCCGCTTTGTATTTATAAATTCTGGTTGATGCATGGGACGCTATGTCATCAATAAGGATTTCTAAACACTTAATAGGACAGACCGACATAATATTTGTTTTAATATAGGTGAATGAAAGAATTTTGCCTATTATATTTTCTATATATAAAAATATTTTTATAAAGATATATATATATATATATATTTGGTTGCTATAGATTGGGTGTTAGGAAATAAAATATTTGTAAGAACTGAAGCTAAGTTGAAATTATGATAAATCAAATTGGAGATTTTAGAACTTAAGTCCAGGATTTTGAAAATCTACTTTCAAAGGATTTATGAAATATAATGATTCGGTTTATAAGTATTTTCTTATATAAATATTTCGTATAAATTGGAAGAATTGTTTTAAAGAAGATTTTGGAAAAGAATTAAATTCTGTACTTTCCTCTCTGTCGCTGGAAAATAAATTCGGTGATGACGGCCGCATCATCGACTTTCATTTTCGAATTTCGAAGGGGAAAGGCCACTGTAGTAAATTCTACTGCAGATTTATTTTGAAGGTTTCTAAAAATTTTCTTTTATTGTTCTAAATATAATTAGAGATATTGAGTTGTAAGAACTTATTTATCTATTATTTTGAAATAAATTGAGATTTAACCCGGAATTTAATTCTAAAAATCTCCCATTAATAAATTATTAGTGAAATAAAAGATAAGTAATAAATGAATTGAAACCTCTAATTTAATAGGAGAATAATTGCAAAGTTATAAAGAGGAATTTGCATACATATGAGACAAAGAGTAATATGGAAAACATCAAATTTAATTAAAAGAATAGAGATTAAACTTGTATAAGTTCAATTGCAATTTCCTTAACATAAATAACTTACCTAAATATAAAAGTTGAAGTGTTAAATGAGAAACTGGAATTGAATATTTTACAAGTAGGAATTTAGGAAAAATGAAGTATTCAATAAATTACTGTTATAATAAGAATTTAATGGTATAAACTTAGGTTATAATTGAAATTTTACTGAAAAAGGGTTAAGAATTATTAATAGATGATATGAACCTAAGTATATAAAATGAAATTCAAAATAAGAATTGATTGTATGATTATTGACTTAGGTATGTTTTAATCTTCCCTATTCTAATATAATGGAAAGTAGGAAAAAGTAAATGACTGCAATTCATAGTTAATGGATAAATAAAAACTTCCACTTATAAGAATGAATGTTAGCAGATTAAGAATTTAAGGGAAATCTTACAAGTGAAGAGTAAGGAAATGAAGATATTCAAAATATTTGTTGTTATTAATGAGAATTTATTTTATAAACTTAGGTAATAAAAGAAAACTTAAGTAATAAAAGGAAATACAAATATAATGAATTTTGGGATAATTGGAAAATAAAACTTGTAAGAAACAAAGAAATTCCTCCATAAAGGAAGGGAAGAAAATCAAACCACTGAATTATGAAATAAATGTATAATAAGCTATTTTGGAGTTGATTTGAATTTTTTGGTTGATGTATGTTTGTTGGGTAGGGAATTGTGGAGTTGTTGGATGAACAAATAATCTATCTTTGTTCCATCTAAGACTATTGAGTAACGGATGCACTTGATAGTTATTCTTCATTCCGTACAATTTCAGAATTTGAACCCGAACAACAAATTGATTGTTTGATTGAATGATTGTCTGTTGGTGGCATGTGCTGGTTGGTAAAATTTATGGTTGTTGCATTTGATTGGATATGATTGATTATAAAACAAGTATATTTCATTAAAGGAAATTAATCCAGTAAAATATAAGTTAATATTTGAAATAAGATGTACTGTTTATTCTTCCTTCTCCATTCTTTTTCCTTTTCGGGGACGAAAAGTTTTGAGTGGGGGAGATTGTAACGACCCGTTAAATTTATGATATTTAATAAATTGAATTAATATAATTTCAAATTCGTTGAGGAATAAATGTAGAGATTGGGTATAGTAGTTGAAATTTAGTGTAAAAAATATAAATTTATGACGATAAATGTGGATAATGCAAATTGTCACAATTTGATTTAAAGTTAATTTTAGGAAACAAACAAATGTTGAATCTGTGAATGTAGTACAAATATTAACTTGAATGGTGTTCATTAATACAAAGATGTAATTAGTGTAGATAGTAATAATTTATGCCTGTAGTGAAAAAGAAATCTAATAGAGACATAAACTCTAATTTTATAAAGGAGTATAGATCTAAACAAATTTATGAAGATTGATAAGGACAGTGTTTGTAATCAAGTTTGGTTATTAATATTTGAAAGATAGAGATGTGTAAATACGTTAATGAATTTATAATGGGAAGGAATGGTAGAATGAAATGAATATATATAATAATAAGCAATTGATTCAATTAAGGGAGTTAAATTTTAATAAATGGTCATTTAATAAATTCAACGTTCTGTGAGAAATCATAATAATTGTGTAAAATCAGCACAAGTTGGAAATGCATAAACCTTAATAAACTTTCTAACTTAACAAATTAGTGCAAATGTGGGAACTAGTTATAAGCGTGTAATTATGGGTATGATAACAATTTGTGTAAAATACCTATATACTGGAAACACGTTTGTAAAGGATAATTAATTGAATTTGGTGAATTAGGAATGAATTCAAAGGTTACATTAAATTAAATATGGGTAAAAAGAGGTTAGACTAAGAAAGTGATATTAATTGATTTTTAAGGCTTAATTTATACGTTAATAGACAAGACTCCGCATTCAAACCTTTATACAAAGCTAAGCGTAAATAGAAGCACCAATGTAAAATAATGTAAATAGATGGGTATCAACATTTATTTATGTGGTTAATGGGATTTAATTACTATAGTATGAAAATCGCAATTTAAGGAAATTGAAATAGTAAATTTGTACGTTAGTTGATTAGCTGGAATGTGAGGATATTTAATGAAACAGTGAAATCAAATGGAAATAAGGTTTCAATCATACATTGGGAGTTATATTCACCATAAAGGGTTAATTGAAAACCAAAGGAGTTAATAAAGGAATCAAGCTTTATTTATTTGGATATAAGACATGGTAATTTGGATCATTGCAATAGATATTAATTTAAGGTTACCTTAAATAAATTAAGGTAATAAATGGAGAATAGTGTAAATATCTTTATAATACGATGGTTTGTGAGTAAAGGGAATGGAAATAAATTGAAATATAGCTAATTTAATTATTTTGGTTGTTAATGCGTATAGTTAAATAAGGAGAAGTTATAGGAAATAAAACGCGCACTAATGAGATGTAATATAATTCCAAAGTTATTTATACCCACAAATAGGTTAATTACTGTATAGAAAGAGTCTAAATCAATAAAGGAATTTATTTAGATTACATTTATAATTTTATAACCTTTATGCTGATTTAAGTTCAATTAATGTATTTGATTAAATAGTGCAGTAGCTAAATTTGTGAAATCTAAATCTATGGAACAAAGGGTGTGAGATCTTTACTGATGGAAATTAACGTTACAGGTAGTGTAAATTCCTATTTTAATAAGACTATGGGTTATAGTAAAGATTTTAAATCAAGATTTAGCTACGTGAATAAAAAGAATGAAGGTAATTGAGTTATTGCAATTAAGAAAATTTAAACGTTTATTAATACGTTAAGTAAAACTTAAGTTGGGATTTAAAATATTTGTGTATATAAATTTCATGCATTTGGCTATAATGGATTTAATAATAAAAATGAAACGGTGAAATCAAATGGATATAAAGATTTCAATTATACCTTGAAATTCATATTCACCATAAAACGTTAATTGGAACCAAAGTAGTTAATATAGGAATCAAGCCTTATTTATCAATTTGGATTTATTGCAATAGTTAATTCCATAAAATAAAGTTAAAGCTAATTCAAATTTAGTTGGACCATTATTGATATAACTTTAGAAAGCAAGATTTTATTTATAATTTGAATATTAAATCCAACAAAGGGTATTTACTACAAATAAAATAGAATTAAATGTAAAATATTACGTTATTGAATTTAAAATGGAATTTGTAAACAATTGAGTGAATTTAATAAATTTATCAAACTTATAATGTTGAATTCATTAAGATTGGAATTAATAATAGTTAAGAAAAATGAGGGGATAATAATTTGAAATCATAGCAATAGATATTAATGTAAGGTTACCTTAAATAAGTTAAGGCAAATCAATGGAAGATACCTTTATAATACGATGATTGTGTGTAAAGGAAATGGGAATAAAAGTTTATTAATAATTTGGAATTTAATGTATGGTAAAAAGTTTATTTGCAATAAAATGAGTTGGAATGGAAATCAAATCTATTTATCTAATTGGATTCAAGTTGAGAGTATAAGAGTATAAGACTTAATAATTGAGTTTTGAGAATAAAGATTTTATGTCCAAATAATAAGAAAGTGCAGATATTAACACTGCAAATTGATATATTTATAGATTTTAATTCACATCCAAGCTTGCTAAATCATTTGGAATTGATTGGATTATATAAGTAATGAAATTTGACCAATATTAGGGGTTGATAATAAGGTGTGAATGGAAATTTGATTTGTTATATTAAATGAATGAGATTCAAATTTATTGGAAAAGGTAAATGGATATTTGGTAATAAATATAAACGGACTTCAATAGTGAATTTAGTTAATTTGAATACATAATAAATAATGATTTAATGGAAACATATACTCTGTATATATCTATAAGATTTGAGCGGAAATAATATATACTTACAAATGTGGAATTTAGAGTCTTACAACAATTATTAGGAGTAATATAATTAGTACATTCAATCAATTTGAAAACATTGCAATAGATGTAAATTAAGGGTTGTGTTAAATAAAGTAATAAATGGGAAATAACGTAAATGTCTGCATAGTATGGTGATTTGTAATTATTACGTTAATTTAAATTATCGTTCAGCGCGTTTGTTTATCAGATCCATCTACTCTAATTCTAACCTATCTATATAAACCCAAATATTAAACCCTAGCCTCCATTCTATGCTCATTTGCTGTACGTTCATTTCTTCAATTCTTTCTCTTCCTCAATGGATGCAAATTTCAGATCTAATTTCAAACCAAATCAAAAGCTAAAAATTTAAAGTCTTTGGAAAAATTCACAAAAAAATTATGTGTTATAGATTTCATCGATACGAATCTGCATCTGCTGTTCGCTTTCCAAGATGGTGACCGGATTTACCAGAAATCACGGTCAAACCTTGAATTTCGAAACCCTAAAGGTTGAATTGGGGCTTTTTGATTTCTTCATCTTTTTGCGAAATTGGAACATGGGTTTGGTGAGATTAGTCACTAGGGGTGCACAGGAAACGCTGACATGGCAAGTGGTAATAGGTAGGTTTATTTTGTTTGAATTTAATTTAATTTTGATTTTTCGAATACGTTAATACATTTAACTTCCACATACGAACTCCGTTTCACACGAAATTTCTTTTGATCGTAATTAAATTTCAGATCTGTTGGCGCTAGTTTGGACAGATTTGGAGACCGTCGAATTTTGGGTTTAAATCGGATTTAAATTCGATTTAAATTCAAAAGGTGAGTGTTTTAACCCACTCACAATTACTAGAAGCTTTTATGTTTGTTAAATAAATTTTAGAAATGAATAGAAATTTATTTATGAGTATTTGGCATGTTTATTTCATTCATATCTGTTGAATTGCATTTTATTAAATTTAACTGTTAATTTAATTGATTTATTGCGTATTAATTGACTGTTGGAAATTTTTGTTGCATATGAATTGCTAGTTAACAGTTGTATAAATTATTACTGAATAAACTGTTAGATTAATAGTTGATAAATTTAATTTGAATAAACTGCCAGTTATCACCTGTTATATATGATCATATATATAATTGTTATTGATTGATATTGATCGATGTTGTGATTGGATGATGGATGTGTTGTTGAATGAATGTTTTATTTGGATATCATTAAACTGCAAGTTAGTATGCATTTACATTTCATTCGGGATTGCGGTTTGAAATGATATACAACCGCAGTTTTATTTTTTTAAATTGCGGATTGAAATGATAAATATCTGTATCACTTGACCATAGGATAGAAAACTATATACAGGCACCGCGGTCTATATATAACTATTTTTAATGTGATTTCTATGGTTTGGATGGAATACGGTTTATAAAAATCTTAAATTTTATACTGAATAAATGTTTTCTTCCATATTTATATACATATGAAGTTGAAAAATTTGAAATAAAAAGGTGTATAAATCTCTTTATTAAAATGGAAGAAAATTTAGAAAATGGAGTTTGATAATTTATATCCTATGTTTAAATGTTAAGTTGGAAATTTTAAGATATGATATTTATAATTGGATTTTCCCAAAATAAATTAAAATGAATATTCTAGTATAACTTGAATTGGAAAATATATATAATTTATTACTAGAAATTGAAGTCTTATAAATTATGGATTCTATGTGAATATTCAAGGCTAATTAATAGAACATTTGATTTGAAAGAATAAAATCCAACTTTAGTTGAAATATTTATACTCAAAATGGATATACGTATATATATGAATTTATTGAAATGGTTTTGGAACTTGAAGCGATATTAAATTTTGGTTTTAACTTTAAATAAAGAAATGTATTGTAAAGCCACGAGAAATATTTCTTTTCAAAGTAACATTTAAGTTAAACCACTTATTTTATATACTGTTGAATATCCAAACCATTTAGTTTTGAAAGTAATGGTTTTAAAAACTATGGATTTCGAAGTATTATGTTGAAAGTTAATATTCAAATATTTGGTTACAAGGAATTATAAATTTTAAAAGTGGCATAATTTTTGGAAAAGATTTATATTTGGGAAATGATATCATTGATTTGGGTTTTATAAAATAATATCAAAATGAATCTTTTTGGGTTTTAAAGAAGAAATGATATCGTAATATTATGGTTTTGAAATGGATTATATTCTGGTTTTAAAGTATAAACTATTTTTAAATGACTGCGGTGTTATACTAACGATGGGTTGGCAAAGAGACCGGGATCGGATATGGACATACTCTCTGTCGATACCGAAAACCACTTTGACTAACAGTGTACGCGGTGGAGATTCCAGAATGAAGTAGGTTGGGGCGACGTTTCCTGTAAGGTAAATACGTGGACCCGACTCCCGTGAGTTGGCATAAGGTGGCTAAAACAGGAGCGATTGACGGGTTAATGAGGTCATTCCTCTGATCGGACACTCCTCTTCGATATTATACTTCGACTTTGGATTGATTCAGTGGCCACTTCTATTTTTGATTTTGGGGGAGTTTGTTCGAGGTGGGCGGTAGCTGCGGCTACGCGTTACCATCGACCCGGAAGCGTAATTGGTATATCTACCCTGGCATTGCCTAGTTGTGCCGTGTCACCTACCCTATCGCGCCTTATATGATTTTGGTTTTGTACCATACCTATGGAGTGCCCTCTGACGACGCCCAGTACGGGGGAGATTACGGTACTGTATAGACTATGGGAATATATTCTGTGTTAAGGTGGAAAATGTAAAGCCTTAACGCTATTTAAAAGTAAGTTTATTTTACAATTAGACACTATTATAATAGCGCAATATACTACATAGTAAATAGTTTAACGGATCCTTAGGAGATGTAAATCCCGAGCATCTCTTAAGTTAAAGTACTCATATTTATTTCTGTAAAATTTAACTTACATAAGATCTTTTAGTTCTGACTCGAGTGTTTTTGTCTTTTCAAATTCGCTCGGGTCAGTCCGAGCGTTTCAGGATTTGAGGATTTAGCTTTGGAGGACGAAGACGAAGATTTGTATTATTATTATTTATACTAGTGCACTACACCATTTAATTCCGCTGCATTGTTGTATTGGTATGTGTAACTCTGATATTTATTACACAAGAAAAATAAATTATTTTGTAAAACAGTTTCATGAACTGTATATTTTCTTATTATATTTTATCCTTCCGCTGTGAGATTCTATTTGTTTATTTCTTCTCTGTTTTTTTTCTTATTTACCCCATAACAAATCCGCCCTTCCGTATGGTTTGAATCGTCATGTGTGTCGGTTTAAAGTGTGCGAGAAGGCCGGATGTTACAGTCCATGCGGAAGCAAAATAGGCTAAGTCCAAAAGCACCTAACCTGAAACATCTCGGTCTGACCCGAGTATAAAATACACGGGTCAGTTTAGCTAAACAAATCAGTTAGATAAACTGAACAACTATAAACCTGCAAGGTTACAAGGCATAACAAATATCTCTAAAGGAGATAACACAATCATCTAACAAAAGATGAATCATATGATAACAAGCCTCATATCATCGGCAACATATAGAAACAATGGATAAGAATATCCCAAAGCAAGCAAAAAGGCAATAACAAATACCAATAAGGTATACAAGTTCCATAAGGTAAACGCTACTCATCATGCGGCTCAAAAAGACCAACACAGAAGGGCGATACCTAGGGAATATACATATGAATGAAACATCAGAAAATTGCTCGAGCTCAGTACTGTACAAACAAGGATCCATGAGCCCGAAGACTCTAAACCCAATATCACCCATGCGGCTCATAACAACCAACATCGGAAGCGATACTAAAGGGCAACCCAATATCACCCATGCGGCTCATAACGACCAACATCGAAAGCGATACTAAAGGGCAACAAACCCGAAGGCACAAACCCGAAGGCAACATACCCGAAGGCAACATACCCGAAGGCAACAAACCGTAGTGGTGAAGGTCGGAGACCCAGTACTGGACACAACTAACTGGCGGAATGTGTCATAACTCTCAAAAAGGAATCCGAAAAGTGGTAACGCGAGTCCCATAACCACTCGTTCGCACTAAACGGTTTACTATCCGTTAGTTAATTTCACACTCAAAGCAGTACAAAGTTCACCTCATATCATCGGTAAACCAAACCCGAAGGTTAAAACGATCAATTGAATAGGTCGGGAATTAATCGGAAGGATAAACGCACAGATTCATGGTCCGTGTTTTGCCCAACCATTTAATCACCCTTCCACTTCGCTCGAAGTGCGAAATTGTGCGTGTGTTTTAAATAGAATTTGTAAATCGGAAAAAGAAACTTTTAATATGATTTAGAGAGATTATTTATGAAAACCCGTGAATGAAGTCAAAAATAAGTTATCAAAGCCAAAGATGCAATGACAACCACCATAAACCAACTTGAATCGATAAAATTTGGAAAACCAATCAAAATGAGCATAAATAGGAAAAACAGCAAAATAGGAGCAGGTCGGTAGACCGGACTACAGGGCTCGGTCGGCGCTGGCCAGATGCAGAAAATAAAAAAAAGCTCGGAGTAGCAGGTCGGTCGACCGGCTACAGGGCTCGGCCGGCCGAGCTGCAAATTTCTGTAGTTCCTGCTTTTTTTCATCGAAGTGCAAACACTTCCAAAACGCGACCGGTCGAGCAATGGGCCTGAGGAGCCTTAGCCAATAGATACCCCAGCTCCATTAGCTCTCCGATTCGCCACCAAAACATGCTCAAACATCAAAGTTAGGATCTTTAAAGAATTGAACCCAAACACTAAAAATTTGGATATTAACCAATTCAATCCAAACCAAAAGCAAGTGCATAAGAACAGGTGCTAGGAATTCATACCCAACATCAATGAAATCAAGAGAGGTAGAAGATGTGAGATAAAAATCTCACCTTTAACCAAAAACAAAGAAGAAGAAGCTCAATTTGCAAGGAGAAGACCAACAAATCTCCACTTCTACTCAACTAGCTTCAATCTAAGAATAAAATAAGTATTTTCCTAAGTTTAGGTTTAGGAATTTATGAGATTGAAGAGAGAAGGAGATAGAGAAGATGAAGAGGAAGCTTACCAATGTCTTCTCTTTGATATTGGAGAAAGAATCAAGTTTGCAAAGAAGAAACTAGGGCTTGCAATTTCTATTTCCCTTTCTCTTCCACCATTTTCAGTTTTGCATAAGTTAAAGAAATGAAATGAGGGTGAATGGAGAGGAGAGGGCTGAGTTAGGTTAATAAACTAACAAATGGATGAACCCAAAACCCAACTAGAAAAAGAGTCAAAATTCAACTTACTCCAAACATATCAAAGCTTATACTCAAAAAGATCGCAAACGACGTTTTGAACTCAATGGAAGTGGTTTCGAGTCCCAATTCGACCGTTTGTAGAAAGTAACATTTCGGACCAAAAATCCGACTAACGATGCTATATTTAAATAAAATATTTAAATATAAAATCGTTAAATATGCGGGTTGTTACAGATCTCCCCTCCTTGCAAAATTGCGTCCCCGCAATTCCTAGAGACGATATTTGTAACAACTACATACATACAACATTCAAAAGAAAAGGAAATAAGCTTGAGACGAAAAGATAGACTCACCGTTGCCAGGCAAAGATAGAAAACCCAGATAAAATTGCTCGATATACTCTCTGGTTTTCCAAGTACAGTCATTGGGACTAGCGGACCATTGAACTTTAACGAGCGGCACGTCCTTGTTCCGAAGGTGTCGCACCTCCATGTCAAATACGCGAATAGGTTGCTGTACAATAGATAAGTCTGGTGAGACCTCAAGCTCTTGCAAATCAGGAGAAGTTATAACAAAATCCGAATCCCGAAGACACTTCCGAAGTCGAGAGACGTGAAACACGTCATGAATGCCAAATAAATGAGCTGGAAGTGAAACTCTATAAGCCACAGGGCCAATACGTTCAGTAATAGAAAATGGTCCTATAAAGCGAGGAGCCAATTTCCCAGTCATACTGAAACGCATAACCCCTTTCAAAGGAGAAACACGAATAAAAACAAGGTCACCAATCGAGAACTCAAGAGGCTTCCTACGGCTACCCGCGTAGGATTTCTGGCGGCTCTGTGCCTCTTTCATTCTCAATCGAATAAGATCAATCTTCTCGGAAGAATTACGAACAAAATCTGGACCAAGAATAAGCTTCTCCCCAGATTCCAACCAACATGAAGGAGATCGACACGGCCTTCCGTATAAAGCTTCAAAAGGAGCCATACCGATACTAGACTGAAAACTATTATTGTAGGAGAACTCTACAAGAGGTAGGTGATCTTCCCAACTACCACCGAAATCAAAAATACAAATACAGAGAAGATCTTCCAAGATACGATTCACCCGTTCAGTCTGTCCGTCAGACTGCGGATGATAAGCTGTGCTAAAATTAAGCTTTGTTCCCAAAGCTTGCTGAAGACTCTTCCAAAAATGACTCGTGAATAAAGAATCACGATCACTCACAATAGAACTAGGAACACCGTGAAGTCTCACGATTTCCTTGACATATAACTTAGACAAATGAGAAGCAGTCCTATTAGACTTAATAGGTACAAAATGAGCAGACTTGGTGAGGCGATCAACAATAACCCAAATACTAGAATTGCCCGATCTCGAACGAGGTAGGCCGTTAATGAAATCCATAGAAATCTGATCCCATTTCCACAATGGAATCTCTAGAGGCTGAAGAAGACCCGAAGGACGCTGATGCTCGGCCTTAAAACGCTGACATGTTATGCAATTACTCACATAACTCGCCACATCACGCTTCATGCCTTCCCAATAATAAAGACGATGCATATCCGCATACATCTTACTACTACCAGGATGAATGGTATACTTAGAACGATGACAGTCATCAAGAATGTCATGCCTAAGCACAAAATCAGAAGGTACAAAAAGACGGTTCTTCTTGCGAAGACACCCATGAGAATCAATGCTGAAATACCGCAACGCCTCATCACAGGATCCAGACTCACAAAGATGAATAAGATGCAACAAATCAGGATCACGCCGTTGAGCATCGACAATACGATCCAATAAAATAGGTCGAGCTCCCAAACTAAATTATAGAATAGGAGAATCAGAAGATGAACCTCGATCACGAATTTCACAAAAAGATAGAGTCCCAAGAATATCCCATTCGGCAAGCATCATAGAAATAACAGTCGAATGTTTGCGACTAATCGCATCAGCAACACGATTACCCTTTCCAGGGTATACTGGATATCAAAGTCATAGGAAGCAAGAAAATTGAGCCAACGCTGTTGTCTCATATTGAGTTCCTTCTGAGTGAACAAATACTTCAAGGATTTATTATCGGTATAGAGAATGAAGCGCTCGCCCAATGAATAGTGTCGCCAAATCTTCAAAGCGAAGACAATGGCGGCTAACTCAAGATCATGAGTGGCATAGCGAACTTCATTCGGACGCAGTTGCCTAGAAGCATAAGCAACTACCCGATCCTTCTGCATAAGAACAACACCGAGACCACTACCACAAGCATCGGTGTAGACAATAAGATCATGATTCCCCTCGGGAACCACAAGAATAGGAGCATTAGTGAGAAGTTCCTTTAAGGTCTGAAAGGAAGCTTCACACTTGTCGGACCAAATAAAACGATTGCCTTTCCGAGTAAGGTAGGTGAGAGGAAGCACCACACGGGAAAAATCCTTAATGAACCGACGGTAATAACCCGCCAATCCAAGGAAACTACAAATCTCATGCACATTCTCAGGCCTCTTCCAATTCTGGATGGCTTCGATCTTTGAGGGATCGACAGAAATGCCATCGGAAGATACAGCATGGCCTAAGAACTTAACCTTATTCTCCCAAAAATGGCACTTGGAGAATTTGGCTCTAAGCTGATGATGACAGAGAGTACTCAAGACAATTCTCAAGTGATTAGCATGCTCAGCATCAGACTTAGAATAAACAAGGATATCATCAATGAAAACAAGGACGAACTTATCGAGATATTCCTGGAATACCCGATTCATGAGATCGACGAAGAAAGCAGGAGCATTCGTCAAACCGAACAGCATAACGAGCCACTCAAAAGAACCATACCGAGTGCGGAAAGCGGTAAGAGGTATGCTATCCTCCGCGACTCGTAACTGATGAAAACCTGTGGCAAGGTCAAGCTGAGAAAAGACCTTAGCACCACTCAATAGATCGAACATATCATCGATCCTAGGCAATGGATACCTATTCCTGATGGTCAACTCGTTAAGCTTGCGATAGTCAATGCAAAGTCTAAGAGTTCCATCAGACTTCTTCACGAAGACGACCGCGGATTCCCACAGAGAAAAACTGGACTGAATCAACTGCGTGGACTCAAACTCTAAAAGCTGCTTCTTGAGTTCCTCATTTTCCTTTGTAGACATCCTCGTGGGAGGACGACTAACTGGCTGCGCGCCTGGAATGAGATCAATGCGGAACTCAATTGCTTGCTTTGGTGGCAAACCCGAAACAGGCTCAAAAACATCAGAAAAGTCACAAGTAATAGGAATACGAGATATATCATCACCATCTAGCGAATCAAGAGAATATTAATCCATTTCGGAATTATCCACATCTCGAAGAATAAGAGATAGCTGAGTAGGCGAATCCGGATGTCGAAGATACAAAATTCTCTCCGAACAAATAATTCTGGCATCATATCTCACTAGCTAGTCCATACCCAAAATCATATCAAATCCCAGACAAGAAATAACGTGCAGATTCGCACGAAAAGAAAAGCCACATAAAACAATCTCAATATCATCACAAAGCATACTAAGGGTCGCGGATCCCCCAAAAGGATTCGCAATCCTCAAAGAAGTAACCAAACAAGAAACATCCATGGATAAATCATCAACGAGCTTCTTCGATACAAAGGAATGTGAAGCTCCCGTATCAAAAAGAACTCGAATACTATGATCATGAAATAAAATAGACCCTTCCAAAATAGACGGAGATATACCTTTGGGCTGAGAGGGACCTTCAGAAGCCTTGGCAGCATAAAGCTTGCTAGACTTGGCACCAGCCGAAATAGTAGGGCAAGCTGAAACATGATGACCTTCCTTCTTGCAATAGCGACAGAAGAGAGGCATAGGACAAGCTCGAATAATATGGTCAGGAGAACCACAATTGAAACACTTCCGAATGAAAGGTGTTCCAACAGACTGAGGCTGAGAACTAGAACCACCAGTCTTCTTCTTCTTAGAAGGAAAAGACCTGGACTTCTGAAATGGAATCGGCCTCTTGTTGGGGTTCTTGGAAACCTCAACATCAACATCACTATCACACTCCTTCTCGACGGTCTCGAGATGAAGCGCAGAATCAACCAACTCCTCAAAAGAAAGCTTAAGTTGGAGCAACAAAGACTTCTTAAGATATTTCTTAAGACCAGAGACAAACTTCAAATTCTTCTCGTAAGAAGTGCTAATGAATTCAAGACCATACTTAGATAAAGCCTCGAATGATGCAACATACTCAGAAAAAGAAGATTTCCCTTGCTTCAACTCAAGGAAGCGACGGGTCAATAAAACTTTTTCAGATTCAGGAACGAACTTGAATTCAAATCGCTCCCGAAACTGAGTCCAAGAAAGAGTAGACTCATCAATCTCGGCTACAAGAAGATCATACCAATCAAGAGCACGTTCTTGTAACAAGCTAGAAGTTACAAGAACTCTATCATCGTCAGAAAGATCCATACGAGAGAAGATACGCTCGCACGTGCGAAACCAAGCTTGGACTTCAAGAACAGACTCGGATCCCTTAAACGGCTTTCCTCCAAGATGAGCAAAATCACTGCACTGGCGTGCAAAGGCAGACTCGCAAGGTGGAGAAACTCGAGGAGGAACTGGAGGCTGAGTGCTCCTAAACAATTCCCAAAACTGATCAGCAGACATATAAACGCCATCCGGATGTGAACCACTGGATCGTCCAGCATCCGAACGTCGTCCCCTGCCTCTTCCAGCCATACGCTGAAAGTTAGACAAGAACAAGATTATTCACAAGGTAGATAATTCATTACGTAATACTACGGAATAATATGCATTCCTAGACGTATTCCCCAAATTCTATCTAACCTTTGATGGAAAAAGGGATAGAGAGACATGATGATTCAAAGATTTGTATCACTTGTACACTTTGATGTACCGTAATATGTACATCTATTCTGTGTTTATCATATTTTGTTCTGAACTCAGCTCTGATACCACACTGTGACGCCCCACCTCTATACCCACGCTAGCCAAGGACACTACAGGGTAATGCCGTCAACTAACACGGAGAATAAGGCTGGTTGGGAGCGGCCATCTATAACCTTGCTCTAACTATCTATTGAATACATCGACAATAAACATACCAAGCAGGTCGACATACCCAATGAATACTTAAAACAAAACCATAGGTGGTTGAAGGATCTATCAGAACAGAATATAACAACTCAAATGTAATATACATCACAGAACAGTAGATCATTATATACACATATACAGATACATAACAGAGTTTACAAAATAATACATGTCAAGCGGTATAGCAAACCACAATATATAGACGAGTCAAAAGAATACATTTATCAGAGTTACAACAAAATAGGAATACACAAAAGCTTTAACAAAAAGGAAAAAGCTGAATAGTCCATGCGGAAGCAAAATAGGCTAAGTCCAAAAGCACCTAATCTGAAACATCTCGGTCTGACCCGAGTATAAAATACACGGGTCAGTCTAGCTAAATAAATCAGTTAGATAAAATTAACAACAATAAACCTGCAAGGCTACAAGGCATAACAAATATCTCTAAAGGAGATAACACAATCATCAAACAAAAGATGAATCATATGATAACAAGCCTCATATCATCGGCAACATATAGAAACAAAGGATAAGAATATCCCAAAGCAAGCCAAAAGGCAATAACAAATACCAATAAGGTATACAAGTTCCACAAGGTAAACGCTACTCATCATGCGGCTCAAAAAGACCAACACCGAAGGGCGATACCTAGGGAATATACATATGAATGAAACATCAGAAAATTGCTTGATCTCAGTACTGTACAAACAAGGATCCATGAGCCCGAAGAGTCCAAACCCAAATCACCCATGCGGCTCATAACGACCAACATCGGAAGCGATACTAAAGCCCAATATCACCCATGCGGCTCATAACGATCAACATCGGAAGCGATACTAAAGGGCAACAAACCTGAAGGCACAAACCCGAAGGCAACATACCCGAAGGCAACATCCCGAAGGCAACAAACCGTAGTGGTGAAGGTCGGAGACCCAGTACTGGACACCACTAACTGGCGGAATGTGTCATAACTCTCAAAAAGGAATCCGAAAAGTGGTAACGCAAGTCCCATAACCACTCGTTCGTACTGAACGGTTTACTATCCGTTAGTTAATTTCACACTCAAAGCAGTACAAATTTCACCTCATATCATCGGTAAACCAAACCCGAAGGTTAAAACGATCAATTGAATAGGTCGGGAATTAATCGGAAGGATAAACGCACAGATTCATGATCCGTGTTTTGCCCAACCATTTAATCACCCTTCCACTTCGCTCGAAGTGTGAAATTGTGCGTGTGTTTTAAATAGAATTTATAAATCGGATAAGGAAACTTTTAATACGATTTAGAGGGATTATTTATGAAAACCTGTGAATGAAGTCAAAAATAAGTTATCAAAGCCAAAGATGCAATGACAACCACCAAAAACCAACTTGAATCGATAAAATTTTGAAAACCAATCAAAATGAGCATAAATAGGCAAAACAGCAAAATAGGAGCAAGTCGGTCGACCGGACTACAGGGCTCGGTCGGCTAGCCAGATGAAGAAAATAAAAAAAAGCTCGAAGTAGTAGGTCGGTCGACCGACTACAGGGCTCGGTCGGCCGACCAGCAAATTTCTGCAGTTCCTGCTTTTTTTCATCGAAGTGCAAACACTTCCAAAACGCGACCGGTCGAGCAATGGGCCTGAGGAGCCTTAGCCAATAGATACCCCAGCTCCATTAGCTCTTCGATTCGCCACCAAAACATGCTCAAACATCAAAGTTAGGATCTTTAAAGAATTGAACCCAAACACTAAAAATTTGGATATTAACCAATTCAATCCAAACCAAAAGCAAGTGCATAAGAACAAGTGCTAGGAATTCATACCCAACATCAATGAAATCAAGAGAAGTAGAAGATGTGAGATAATAATCTCACCTTTAACCATAAACAAAGAAGAAGAAGCTCAATTTGCAAGGAGAAGACCAACAAATCGCCACTTCTACTCAACTAGCTTCAATCTAAGAATAAAACAAGTATTTTCCTAAGTTTAGGTTTAGGAATTTCGGAGATTGAAGAGAGAAGGAGATAGAGAAGATGAAGAGGAAGCTTACCAATGTCTTCTCTTTGATATTGGAGCAAGAATCAAGTTTGCAAAGAAGAAACTAGGGCTTGCAATTTCTATCTCACTAGCCAGTCCATACCCAAAATCATATCAAATCCCAGACAAGAAATAACGTGTAGATTCGCACGAAAAGAAAAGCCACATAAAACAATCTCAATATCATCACAAAGCATACTAAGGGTCGCAGATCCCCCAACAGGATTCGCAATCCTCAAAGAAGTAACCAAACAAGAAACATCCAAGGATAAATCATCAACGAGCTTCTTCGATACGAAGGAATGTGAAGCTCCCGTATCGAAAAGAACTCGAATACTATGATCATGAAATAAAATAGACCCTTCCAAAATTGATGGAGATATACCTTTGGGCTGAGAGGGACCTTCAAAAGCCTTGGAAGCATAAAGCTTGCTAGACTTGGCACCAGCCGGAACAGTAGGGCAAGCTGAAACATGATGACCTTCCTTCTTGCAATAGCGACAGAAGAGAGGCTTAGGACAAGCTCGAATAATATGGTCAGGAGAACCACAATTGAAACACTTCCGAATGAAAGGTGTTCCAACAGACTGAGGCTGAGAACTAGAACCATCAGTCTTCTTCTTCTTAGAAGGAAAAGACTTGGACTTCTGAAATGGAATCAGCCTCTTGTTGGGGTTCTTGGAAACCTCAACATCAACATCACTATCACACTCCTTCTCGACGGTCTCGTGATGAAACGTAGAATCAACCAACTCCTCAAAAGAAAGCTTAAGCTGGAGCAACAAAGACTTCTTAAGATATTTCTTAAGACCAGAGACAAACTTCAAATTCTTCTTATAAGAAGTGCTAATGAATTCAAGACCATACTTAGATAAAGCCTCGAATGATGCAACATACTCAGAAACAGAAGATTTCCCTTGCTTCAACTCAAGGAAGCGACGGGTCAATAATTTTTTTTTCAGATTCAGGAACGAACTTGAGTTCAAATCGCTCCCAAAACTGAGTCCAAGAAAGAGTAGACTCATCAATCTCGGCTACAAGAAGCTCATACCAATCAAGAGCACGTTCTTGTAATAAGCTAGAAGTTACAAGAACTCTATCATCGTCAGAAAGATCCATACGAGAGAAGATACGCTCGCACGTGCGAAACCAAGCTTGGACTTCAAGAACAGACTCGGAGCCCTTAAACGGCTTTCCTCCAAGATGAGAAAAATCAATGCACTGGCGTGCAAAGGCAGACTTGCGAGGTGAAGAAAGTCGAGGAGGAACTGGAGGCTGAGTGTTCCTAAACAATTCCAAAAACTGATCGGCAGACATATAAACGCCATCCGTATGTGAACCACCGGATCGTCCAGCATCCGAACGTCGTCCCCTGCCTCTTCCAGCCATATGCTGAAAGTTAGATAAGAACAAGGTTATTCACATGGTAGATAATTCATTACGGAATACTACGGAATAATATGCATTCCTAGATGTATTCCCCAAATTCTATCTAACCTTTGATGGTAAAAGGGATAGAGAGACACGATGATTCAAAGATTTGTGTCACTTGTGTACACTTTGATGTACCGTAATATATGCATCTATTCTGTGTTTATCATATTTTGTTCTGATCTCAGCTCTGATACCACGCTGTGACGCCCCACCTCTATACCCACGCTAGCTAAGGACACTACAGGGTAATGCCGTCAACTAACACGGAGAATAAGGCTGGTCGGGAGCGGCCATCTATAGCCTTGCTCTAACTATCTATTGAATACATCGACAATAAACATACCAAGCAGGTCGACATACCCAATGAATACTTAAAACAAAACCATAGGTGGTTGAAGGATCTATCAGAACAGAATATAACAACTCAAATGTAATATACATCACAGAACAGTAGATCATTATATACACATATACAGATACATAACAGAGTTTACAAAATAATATATGTCAAGCGGTATAGCAAACCACAATATACAGACGAGTTAAAAGAATACATATATCAGAGTTACAACAAAATAGGACTACACAAAAGCTCTAACAAAAAGGAACAAGCTGAATAGTCCATGCGGAAGCAAAATAGGCTAAGTCCAAAAGCACCTAACCTGAAACATCTCGGTCTGACCCGAGTATAAAATACACGGGTCAGTTTAGCTAAACAAATCAGTTAGATAAACTGAACAACTATAAACCTGCAAGGTTACAAGGCATAACAAATATCTCTAAAGGAGATAACACAATCATCTAACAAAAGATGAATCATATGATAACAAGCCTCATATCATCGGCAACATATAGAAACAAAGGATAAGAATATCCCAAAGCAAGCAAAAAGGCAATAACAAATACCAATAAGGTATACAAGTTCCATAAGGTAAACGCTACTCATCATGCGGCTCAAAAAGACCAACACAGAAGGGCGATACCTAGGGAATATACATATGAATGAAACATCAGAAAATTGCTCGAGCTCAGTACTGTACAAATAAGGATCCATGAGCCCGAAGACTCTAAACCCAATATCACCCATGCGGCTCATAACGACCAACATCGGAAGCGATACTAAAGGGCAACCCAATATCACCCATGCGGCTCATAACGACCAACATCGGAAACGATACTAAAGGGCAACAAACCCGAAGGCACAAACCCGAAGGCAACATACCCGAAGGCAACATACCCGAATGCAACAAACCGTAGTGGTGAAGGTCGGAGACCTAGTACTGGACACCATTAACTGGCGGAATGTGTCATAACTCTCAAAAAGAAATCCGAAAAGTGGTAACGCGATTCCCATAACCACTCATTCGCACTAAACGGTTTACTATCCGTTAGTTAATTTCACACTCAAAGCAGTACAAAGTTTACCTCATATCATCGGTAAACCAAACCCGAAGGTTAAAACGATCAATTGAATAGGTCGGGAATTAATCGGAAGGATAAACGCACAGATTCATGGTTCGTGTTTTGCCCAACCATTTAATCGCCCTTCCACTTCGCTCGAAGTGCGAAATTGTGCATGTGTTTTAAATAGAATTTATAAATCGGATAAGGAAACTTTTAATACGATTTAGAGGGATTATTTATGAAAACCCATGAATGAAGTCAAAAATAAGTTATCAAAGCCAAAGATGCAATGACAACCACCAAAAACCAACTTGAATCGATAAAATTTGGAAAAACCAATCAAAATGAGCATAAATAGGCAAAATAGCAAAATAGGAGCAGGTCGGTCGACCGGACTACAGGGCTCGGTCGGCTGGCCAGATGCGGAAAATAAAAAAAGCTCGGAGTAGCAGGTCGGTCGACCGGCTACAGGGCTCGTTCGGCCGAACTGCAAATTTCTGCAGTTCCTGCTTTTTTCATCGAAGTGCAAACACTTCCAAAACGCGACCGGTCGAGCAATGGGCCTAAGGAGCCTTAGCCAATAGATACCCCAGCTCCATTAGCTCTCCAATTCACCACCAAAACATGCTCAAACATCAAAGTTTGGATCTTTAAAGAATTGAACCCAAACACTAAAAATTTGGATATTAACCAATTCAATCCAAACCAAAAGCAAGTGCATAAGAACAAGTGCTAGGAATTCATACCCAACATCAATGAAATCAAGAGAGGTAGATGATGTGAGATAAAAATCTCACCTTTAACCAAAAACAAAGAAGAAGAAGCTCAATTTGCAAGGAGAAGACCAAAAAATCTCCACTTCTACTCAACTAGCTTCAATCTAAGAATAAAACAAGTATTTTCCTAAGTTTAGGTTTAGGAATTTCTGAGATTGAAGAGAGAAGGAGATAGAGAAGATGAAGAGGAAGCTTACCAATGTCTTCTCTTTGATATTGGAGCAAGAATCAAGTTTGGAAAGAAGAAACTAGGGCTTGAAATTTCTATTTCCCTTTCTCTTCCACCATTTTCAGTTTTGCATAAGTTAAAGAAATGAAATGAGGGTGAATGGAGTGGAGAGAGCTGAGTTAGGTTAATAAACTAACAAATGGATGAACCCAAAACCCAACTAGAAAAAGAGTCAAAATTCAACTTACTCCAAACATATCAAAGCTTATACTCAAAAAGATCGCAAACGACGTTTTGAACTCAATGGAAGTGGTTTTGAGTCTCAGTTCGACCGTTTACAGAAAGTAACATTTCGGACCAAAAATCCGACTAACGACGCTATATTTAAATAAAATATTTAAATATAAAATCGTTAAATATGCGGGTTGTTACAATAACCACTCATGTCAAGTTCAGATCAAACGGAAAGGCGGATAGTTAGAAAAAAGAAGAAGGTAGAAGACAAGAAAAAACTAAACAACACGGAATCTCACAGCAGAACGAATGATATATAATATATATAAACAATCTGTACAAAACTGTAATTTATATATACAGGCATCAATCAGAGTACACTAATCTATTTTAGCACAGACAGTTATAACAACACCTGTCCTCACAACAGCTGAATAATCACAACAATGTAAGAAAGAGAAATACAATCATCTATATAAATACGTATCTGAACTCCAGCTCCTCTCGCAAAACTCCAAATATCCATCTAAACTTGAAAATATGCCCGGTCTTACTCGAGCATTTAGGAAAAACCATGCCTGGGTTAGTCTGGTAAAACTAGAGTGAGAACTTAAATCACAACCATCTTAATTCGTAAAGTCAACCAAATTTTTTCAAAACAAAGGTATCTCGTAAGACCTTACTGCAAATAAACACGGACGAGTTTTTACCTTACGATAACCAAAAATGTTTTATATAAGAAAATCCAATGATATTATAATAATGTTTAGACGTCAAAGTAAAATATGCAAATAGCTAAAACGCTTTCACTTCACATTTCAACGTAGTTGGTATACAATCAAAATCGTACGGCTCGTATTGGAGAATGGGTTCCAACTAATGACTAGGCACTTGGGTACCACCTATCATAATAAACGTCTAGAAAATATACCGAGATCGAACCTATCGATCCCTGCCAACACAAGACTGGCCTACCCATTACTGGATAGTACCGAATATGTAGTCACCCCGGTTGCTTTCCAACCCTTTCAATCGTGATTTCAAGCACAATCAATCCATAAATATGTAGATGTAACTAAATACTTAACTTGTAAAAAGTTTAATAGCTATATTCAGTACCATCCACGAATTTAAAATTGCTTAAGAATTACATTCGTTTCTATCAAAGAACAAAACTTTGTTTCATAATAGTTTCCCATGATTGATAATAAACTCATTTCCAAAATTCCAAGTTTAAGTTAAGTAAGATTCCTTTTTAGAAGCATTTATATATTTATAAACTTTAATGTCTATCATATTTTAAAATCACTTGCAATTCTTTGTTAAACATTTCTTTATAACCAAACCCATTGATTATCTATCTCAAATGCCTCTCTACTTATTAGACATCACTTCAACAATTTACTTCTTCCATTTTGCCTCTTAAAGATAACTAATAAAATTTAAAAGTAATTAATAACCTTAAAATAAGCTTATTAGAATTTATTCATCAACTGTTAAACAATAATTATTCTTATATAATATTAATTTTTGAACAAATTAGCTTTGAAATAAGAATAATTTAATACTGATTAATTCTTAAACAATAATTAACCTTTGAATCAAATCATTTTAAAATAACTATAATTAATAATTAAATTACACTTCTAAACAATTTAAATAATTAAATAACATTGGAAAACAATAATTAAATACCTTTAAATAACTTTTAAGAAGTATAAATTAATTTGCTCTAAATCATTATTAAATACTCAAAATAAATTATAATCATTCTTAGAACAACTTTGGTTCAAGAATCGATTTCCAAATTTGATAGAGGCTTATCAATTCTGATGATACTTAATCAAGTCACCATCAATTTCATAACAATCCAGAAAATCGGATCCAGGTATTCATTAAATCGATTCATCACATTGCCAACATAATCGACATGCTAATAATTAGGTGTCCATACTAATGTGATAACAGAATATTGTTTATTTCTGCTAATCAATGTTCATGAACATGCTTATTTAGTAATAACGACAGGATGGTGATTTATTCTACCAACAGGAAAACAATTCAAATACAGTTAGTGGAATGATGTTTATTTCCACTATCATATGTCTTATCATCTTGTTTACTTCAATTTAATCCATTAATATTTTTATGTGGCAATTTACGTCGATGAATAGAACATATAAATTCTAAATTACTTAATTTGATTATATCACGTATTTAAAACCTGTCTATTTTAAAATACCATAAATTATCGCTTAATCAATTTTGACAACTAACTTCATGGCATCAATGTACTCAATGATGCGAAACCATCGCAAAAAGAATAGCGATAATCGGGTTTCATATGGACGAGTTGTTGCATTTTAAAATTTTCTAGTTTTATATTTGTATAAATTAAACAAATTTTTTCCTACCTTCTGCTTATGGGTCGAAGCCCAAATCCGCTTACCAAAGGAAAAAAACCTTTCCCCATCTTTTCTTTCCCCCTTCTCCTCTTTCTCTTCCAATTTCCAAACTTCCAGTCGAACCAAGAATAAACCCAAACCACCCAAACTTCGATCGGATTATGCCTTCCCTATCCACAATCGCTTGCGATGTCGAGCCAAAACCCCAAAATCATGGCAATCTGTCTCTACGTTCGATCATCCTTTCCTACCTCTTCCATCCAAATTCAAGACCAGGCAATGTAGACCAAAAACATGCATGCACCAGTGCACACATGCACGTATATGAACTGCCAAGGCCACTATTCCACCCTCCAAACCTACTCGCATGCTCGCCCTCCCACACTCGACCGTCTTCAACCCAAGGTTTTGCCGCCGACCATCTTTGGCCAAGTTCGAACCATTTCCGAGCCCAGTTTTCAAACAACACCCCAAATTTGACCTCATCCCACCTGCTTGTATTTCACCTAACTCAGCCACCTTCGCCATTAGGTAGCTCATCACCTCTAACACCTCCAATAGAAAACCGCAATCCCCTCATCGTCTCCTTTCGCCTCAGTTTAGCCGTGTTCGTCACCCTCTTCCACACTTCCTTAAACACTAAAATCACCTCGCCTCTTCAAACCAAGACTTATTTCGAAAATTCACCATGGTGAAACCCTAGAACATGTCGCCATGCTTCTCCTTGGCCAAACCACACCACCTGTCGTCCACCACGTCGCCTCGATTTAATTTTTAAATAAATTTTGACCATCTCTCAGTTTCTCACGATATAAGCCACTAAAAACTACGATTTCTTCACTACAAATCATATTTTCATATGACAATCATGATCAAATACTTTAACCAATGTTTAAAGGATGTTGAAAATTGACGAGAACTGGGTTGCTTGCTGTGTTTCCACAATTTAACATAATAAAACGAACAAGCTACAAACTATTTTTAGTGTGTTCTATACCTAATAACAAATAATTTATTAATTTACGTCATCTACAAATTCGAATTGGAATGAGAGATAAAACTAAAGCGTATATAGGTTTTAACTCTGTTTAACATGACAGAATACTACTAAAATATTTCCAGGCATTCGAATTAAAGTTCTCACCTTGATCATGCTTTGATTTCTTTAAAGCTTCTAGTTGAATCCAAATTATAACTTGAACTCTTGAAAATTTTGCCTTGCTTTGGGATTTTAGGAGGAATAGAAATGTTTTTTTTATTGTGTTTGACCATGTACTTATTTACAGGGTTTATAAAACCTGAAATTTTCATCCACACACACACGCACATGTAGGTGTGAATGTGATGATGCATATGTACAAATTATGAAGCTCAAAAAAGATTTTTAATCTTTACTGGTATGAAGTTTTTGCTGCTGATTTGATAGACACACACATATATATATCAGCCTACTAATTTTGACTTGCAAGTATGATATCTTTTTTCTTCTTCTTGTATTTTGACTAGTGACCAGGCAAGTATATGTTTTGTAACTTGCAATGCTTTTGACCAGTAAGTTCTTGTGTCAACTTACTCCTCATATACTTTATATATATATACATATATATATATGTATGTGTGTATATATATATATATAATGAGAGAGAGAGAGACACACACATGCTTCTTTTCACTTAACATTTCCAAATGGACATGCTTTTTATACAAGGCATAACTTCAAGAAATGAAAGTTGCTATCCTATTTTAATTTTATAAAATTAATACTCTTGTTTAAAACATATTTTTTCTAAAAGATTTTCTTTCCAAATGGTTAAATGTTTGTATTTGAAATTTTTCTCATTTCGATCATATATTGTTTTCGTATATTTTTTTTATTTAGTTCACAAATAACATATATTTCTTTTGCACTTACATGTATATAACCAAAATGAATGTTTTTTATGAACAACATAAGTAAAATTCAAGTTTATAATATCAAATTCCCATTTATAACAAAAGCTAGGAATTTGCAGACTCCAGTTTTGATTTGAACAAATTTTTTATTATTAACTTGAATTTAATTCACATATAAATTTGTTGTTGTGAATATATATATATATAAGAAATTCCAATTTAGATCAATTTTCTATTTTATAAATAAAACTTGGAAAAATTCAAAAATCTTCTCTTGATTTAAAACTATTTATTATTACAAATTACCATTTAATAAGAATTTTGTTGATTAAAAGACCATATTACTGAATATTAAAAATAAATATCCATAAATCAAGACGATAAAAATCTCGGGTCATTACATTCCTCCTCCTTAAAAATTTTTGTCCCCGAAATTGTCGTAACCAGTCTAGTAAACATACTAACAGAAGTTTTAGAATTTATTAACGAATTAATAACCAACCATATCACAAAAGTTCAGTCATATATATATATATATCCAAACTGCCAGTCATACATGAGTATCAGTGAAGATACTACAACAACTATAGTCACAATATACATATACCAATATTAAGAGATATCCATAACTCCTAACCAGTTATACTCACATCAACCACATATATATTCATAAAAAGAATCTACCAAGATACTTCATCAAACTACGATCTAGTCATGCAAACATACATGACGTCTAGGGACTACTAACATGTCAAAATAGGGTGTACATATCTAAGAGAACTACTCAAAAGCCAACTAACTTCTCAAGAATGGGCTCTTCCCATCGGAGTCCTTTATCTCAGGTTTCTTTATTTCCTTAGTCCCAGCATCACTGTTGGAAATCCATATAATTTCTGGGCTTGTTTTCCTAGGTATCAACATCTCTGCACTATGCCATAAGTCATTTCTAAGAAGGATATCCAAATCTATACACAGTTCGATAGCATCATTGTCCTCCGATGCGGGCTCCACTTCTACCTCAATTTCCTCTTCTTCCTCAAATTCCACCTCATTTTCTGCCACTGATTCTTCCTCCTCCTCTGCCTTGAACTCCTCCTCTTCAGCAACCTCAAACCCTGCCTCATATAATGATGGCTGCTCGATAGGCCCAATTATCTCTCTAGCCACGTTTTTGTTGAAATACTACCTAATCCTTATCCATCTTCCTCTAACAACAATCTGAGTCCTCTAAAATAAATTAACAAAACTTAATGAGATTCTAAGGTTTACAGGAGTTCATATGTGCTAAATAATATATGTACTTTAAATAAATCCTCTTTTCAATTACTACCATTCTAAATAAATCACTTTAAGTAATACCAAAATCATTTTCCTTGAGAAAAATTTGTTTGAAACAATTTCTCAAAATCACTAGAGTTCTGAATTCTCAAATATATCCCTTTTTCTAAATAAAATTATCATAAAATTAGCTTTATATGTATAAAATCTTCCTAAAATATTTATTTGAAAATATTTCAAAATTTATTTAGTAAACATACTTTACTCAAAAATCAATTTTCCAAAGCTTCTATCTACCAAACTCAGGTTTCTAAAGGAAGATTCAAATCAAATGGACAGGCAATGGAAGATATTCAGAACTAGATGGTTATGACCAATTAAATCCTATATGATAATGATAGAATAATATCACCACTTATCAAACAACACCTCAAATTGCTCTATATTTTGAAAATCATTTCCTTTTATATAAAATACATCCTGGGTAAAATCATTTTATTTACCCATTTAAAATAATATTGTGTCGGTTGGCCTGGTTTAAGTGTTTAGAGATCCCTATCAATCTACTCATATTGACCAAAATCCATATGCCACTCAACCTATCAATTTACACAATATAAAACATTTTACATCACCAACAAGTACGCACTCTCATATATATACACTCAAACTCATTCTACGGTATCGCTTACCCTATCTTTAATGAGTAAGCCCACCAAAGCCTTGGTATTTTCTCAGCCTAAGCTCTGATACCACGATGTAATGGCCCATTATTTCATACAGTTTAAACTGACCATAACCACACATGTCCAGCCCAGATTGAACGGAAAGGCGGATAGTTAGCTAAAAAGGATAGAAGACAAGAAGAAATTAAACAACACAGAATCTCACAAAAGAATGAATAATATATAATATATAAACAATCTTTACACAAAACAAAACTATAATTTTTATATCAAAACATCAATCACAATACACTAATCTTTCTCAGCCCGGACAGTTGTAACAACACCTGTCCTCACAACTGCTGAATAATCCTAGCAATGTAAGCAACAAAAATATAATCATCTACGTGAATACGTCTTTGAACTCCAGCTCCTCTCCTGAAACTCCAAATATCCATATAAACCTTAAAATATGCTCGGTCAGACCTGAGCATTTAGGGAAAACCACGCCTGAGTCAGTCTGGTAAAACCAGTGTGAGAACTTAAATCAGAATCAATTGGATTCTTAAAGTTAACCAAATTTTTTCAAAACAAAGGTATCTCGTAGACCTTATCGTGAAATAAACACGGACGTGTTTTTAACTTACGATCACCAAAAACCTTTTATATCAGAAAATCCATTTATATTATAATAATGTCTAGACGTCAAAGTAAAATATGTAAATAGCTGAAATGCTTGCATCTCACATTTCAACATAGTTAGTATACAATCAAACAGTACGACTCGTATTGGAGAATGTATTCCAACTAATGAATAGGCATTGGGATACTACCTATCATAGTACACGTCTAGAAAATGTACCGAGATCGAATCTATCGATCCCTGCCAATACAAGACCGGCCTACCCTTAGTGGATAGTACCGAATATGTAATCACCCTGGTTGCTTTGCAACCGTTTCAATCGCAATTTCATGCACAATTAATCCATAAATATGTAATGTATCTAGAAGGGAGATAAAGTACCCTAATGGGAGCGACCCACTTATCCTTTCTGCATCTCCCCTGCCATTCAGTCATTCCTGGTTGATGAGGCTAGAGACTTCGATTTACCTTTCAAGAAAATCGTACTTAGAATGCCCATTGTCCTTCAATGACAATGCGTCGATAGCATTCATCCATACCAGTTGTTCTAGGTCTAAACAAACCGACTCTCCAATTCGATGCGCTTCACAAAATCTTCACTTCGAAACACATTCGTTGGATCGAAGTGGTTTTCGAATAACATATCTGATCCCGGTATCTTCGGAACAAAGTTCGATATTTTCGTTAAACTCAACCTCGGTTCTTTAGGAAATAAACAGACGAAAATAAGATCGGATGTCACCCCCTAACCGTTGGTGTACATATTTCTTTATCATCATCCTAGATGTTTTACAAGTTTATATGTACAGTATAGCACCTTCAACGGTAACCTTACCATATAATTCTCGCATTTCCTTTAGATATTTCTAAAGTTATGTTTTGGTCCAGGTTTGATAATCCGTCATACAAATAAACATACTTCACAACACAATATTTTCCACTGGAAATCACTAAGCCTCAATTATTTAGATTTGAAATCACTTTACAAACTTAATTCATCAAAATGAATAAAATTGCCCAATGTTCTTTTCAAAATACTTAACTTGTAAAACAAGTTTAATAGTTATATCAATACCATCCATGAATTTAAAATTGCTTAAGAATTACATTCGTTTCTATCGAAGAACAACTCTTTGTTTCATAATAACTTCCCATGACTGATCATAAACTCATTTCTAAAAATCCAAGTTTACCTTAAGTAGGATTTCCTTTCAGAAGCATTTATATGATTTATAAACTTCTATTTCTATCGTATTTCAAAGTCACTTGAAGTTCTTTGTTAACCATTTCTTTATAATCAAACCTATTGATTATCTATCTCAAATGCATCTCCACTTATTAGACATCATTTGAACAATTTACTTCTTCTATTTAGCCTCTTAAAGATAATTAATAAAATTTAAAAATAATTAATAACCTTAAAATAAGCTTATTAGAATTTATTCATCAACTGTTAAACAGTAATTATTCTTAAAAACAATATTAATTTTTGAACAAATTACCTTTGAAATAATAATATTTAATGCTGATTAATTCTTAAATAATAATTAACCTTTAAACCAAATCATTTTAAAATAACTTTAATTAATAATTAAATTATACATTTAAACAATTTAAATAATTAAATAACTTTGGAAAACGATAATTAAATACCGTTAAATAACTTTTAAGAATTATAAAGTCATTAACTTTAAATCATTATTAAGTACTCAAATAAATAATAATCATTCTTATAACAGCTTTGGTTCAAGAATCGATTTCCAAATTTGAAAGAGGCTTATCAATTATAATGGTACTTAATCAAGTCACCATCAATTTCATAACAATTCAGAATAACAGATTTAGACATTCCTAAAATCAATTCATCACATTGCCAATATAATCAATAGGATAATAATTAGGTGTCCATACAAATGTGATAACAGAACAGGGTTTATTTTGCTAATTAATGTCTAAGAACATGCTTATTTAGTAATAGCGGCAGGACAATGATTTATTCTGCCAACAGGGAATCAATTCAAATACAGTTAGCAGAAGGATGTTTATTTCTACTGTTAGATGTCTTATCCTCTTATTTACTCCTATATAATTCATTAATATTTTTTCTGGCAATCTACGCCGATGAATAGAACATATCTAAATGACTTAATTTGATTAAATCACGTACTTAAAACCTATCCATTTTAAAATACCATAAATTATCGCTTAGTCAAATCCGACAACAAACTTCATGGCATCAAAGTGCTCGATGATACTAACCCACTGCAAGAAGAATCACGATAATCAGATTTGGTATAGATGAGTTATAGCATTTCAAAATTTTCTAGTTTTATATTTATATAAATTAAACAATTTTTTTTCCTATCTCCTACTTATGGGTCGAAGCCCAAATCCAATTACCACTTACCAAAGAAAAAACCCGTTTCCCTTTTTTCTTTCCCCCTTCTCTTGCCCTTCCAATTTCCAAACTTCCAGCCGAACCAAGAAAAAACTCAAACCACCCAAACTTTGATCGGCCAATGCGTTCTCTATCCACAATCGCTTGCGACTTCGAGCCAAAACCCCAAAATCATGACAATCTATCTCCAAGTTCGTTCATCCTTTCCCATCTCTTCCATCCAAATTCAAGTCCAGGCAATGGAGACCAAAAACGTGCATGCATCAGTGCACACGTGCACGTATACGAACTGCCAGGGCCACCATTCCACCCACCGAACCCACTCGCATGCTCGCCCTCCCGCACTCGACCGTCTCCGACCTAAGGTTTCGCTGCCGACCATCTCTGGCCAAGTTCTAACTGTTACCAAGCCCAGATTTCAACTAATACCACAAATTTGACCTCGTTCCTCCTCTTCATACTTCACCTAACTCAGCCACCTTCGCCATTAGGTAGCTCAACACCTCCACCACCTCCAATCAAAAATCACAGCCCCCTCATCGTCGCCTTTCACGTAGTTTAGCCACATTCTCACCTTTTTCCACACTTCCGTAAACCCTAAAACCACCTCGCCTCCTCAAACAAAGACTTATTTTGAAAATTCGCCACGGTGAAACCCTAGACCATGTCATCACGCTTCTCCTTCGCCAAACCGCACCACCTATCGTCCACCACGTCGTCAGAATTTAATTTTAAATAAATTTTGATCATCTCTCGATTTCTCACGATATAACCAACTTAAAACTACGATTTCTTTGCTAAAAATCATATTTTCATATGACAATCATGATCAAATACATGAATCAATGTTTCAAGGATGTTGAAAATTAACGAAACCTAGGTTGCTTACTGTATTTTCACAATTTCACACAATATATAAAACGAACAAGCTACAAACTATTTTTAATGTGTTCTAAACCAAATAACAAATAATTCATTAGTTTACATCATCTACAAATTTGAATTGGAATGAGAGATATTAATTTTTAGAACTAAAGTGTATATAGGTTTTAACTCTGATTAACATGATAGAGGGCTATTAAATCATTTCCAGGCATTCAAATTTGTAGTTCTCACCTTAATCATGCTTTGATTTCTTCAAAGCTTCTAATTGAATCCAAACTATAACTTGAAATCTGGAAAATCTTGCCTTGCTTTGGGATTTTAGGAGGAACAGAAATGTTTTTTTGTGTCTGACAGTGTTCTTGTTTACAGGGTTTATAAAACCTGAAAGTTTCATCCACACACATATATATAGCTATGAATGTAATGATGCATATGTACAAATTTTGAAACTAGAAATATATTTTTAATATTTACTGATATGAAGTTTTTGCTGCTGAGTTGATATATATCAGCATACTAATTTTGACCTGCAAGTATGATATCTTTTTTTTTTCTTCTTTCATTTTGACTAGTGACCAGGTAAGCATATGTTTTGTTTTTCTTTTGTAACTTGTAATGCTTTTGACCAGTAAGTTCTAATGTCAACTTACTCCTCATTTATTGTTATATATATATATATATATATATATATATATGCTTCTTTTCACTTAACATTTCCAAATGGACATGCATTTTATACAAGGCATAGCATTTTATAGGTTTATGCATAACTTCAAAGAAATGAAAGTTGCTATCCTATTTTAATTGTATAAAAATAACACTCATGTTTAAAACATATTTTTTCCAAAAGATTTTCTTTCCAAAATGGTTAAATGTTTGTATTTGAAAATTTTATCATTTCAATCATATATAGATTTCATATATATATATATATATATATATATATATATATATATATATATATATTATTTTTTATTTAGTTCACAAATAACATGTATTTCTTATGAACTTACATGTATAATAACCGAAATGAATGATTTTTATAAACAACATAAGTAAAATTAAAGTTTATAATATCAAATTCCTATTTATAACAAAAGCTTAGAATTTGTAGACTCCGGTTTTGATTTAATTAATTTTTTTATTATGAATTTGAATTTAATTCACATATAAATTTGTTGTTGTGAATATATATAAGAAATTCCAATTTAGATCAATTTTCTATTTTATAAATAAAACTTGGAAAAATTCAAAAATCTTATCTTGATTTAAAACTATTTATTACTACAAATTGCTATTTAGTATGAATTTTATTGAATAAAGGACTATATTATTGAATATTAAAATTAAATATCCATAAATCAAGACGATAAAAATCCTGGGTCGTTACACCACAGCAGAAGAAATGGACGAATTTAAAAAAATAAATCATTTTGGACCTTTATTGGGCCTACGAAGTCCGATTCATTTAAAAAAATTCTGAATTTCTTTTGAATAAAATTATTATTTTATTTAAATTTATAATATAATTTTATATTATGTAATTAATATTATGTTATATATACACGTGTATCATATACATATACATGTGTATGTGCATATGTAACATAACAATCCGTGTAATGCCCTTATATAAGTATTAAGATGTATACCACAACGGATATGTTTGCCATCTAGTATATAAATATATCATGCAAATGCATGCTTAAGTGTTCAAATTCATCTACGTAAAGTATTGCAACTATATATATATATATATATATACCTATATTATTTTGAATAATTTTAAATATATACAAAGGGGATCTATAAAATATGAAGTTACACGTATATATATGAATGTAAATAGAGGCATAACCATTTTAAATAAAAGATTAAAAATCCTTTTTTATTATAAAATTCGAATATAAATTTTAATTAATTTTTTTATATATGTATAGACTTACAAACAATTTTCTAACATATCATATTTATATATATATGTGTGTGTGTGTTAATATATAAATGATATATACAATATATATACACTTCTATCAATGCTCATGGCAAAATCAATTTATTAATGTTTATTAGAATCGAATAGTGTCCGAAATTTAGAAAATAAAAATAGAAATTATTTTCGAACAAAAATTTTTATATTAATATTTTCATAAAATTCTATACAATATTTTAACATGTAACGACCCGTAAATTTAATTGGCTTTAATAATGTAATTAACTGGAATTTTGTGAAATTTTCAATAATAAAAATTTGGAAATGAAAATTTAATATTTGGAACATGTTTAATTAAACTTAGAAAATGGTAAATTTTCATCACATAATATGGAATTTTATTTCATTGTGTAATTTTATTTAAATTCAACTCAGTTAAAAATTAATGATAATAAAATGTTTTCCAAACCTGAATATTTTTACACAATAAATTTGTAAATCATCTTCTGAGAGACATGTCATATTTCGTTTCTTCAAATTTGGACTGCTATTGCTCCGTTTATCTTATTTCTAGCAAATTATTGGCATTTTTCAGTACTGATTATCGACTTTTGATAGGATGTTTGTACCAATAATATCTGTATATCATTTTGATCATCTTATCGTGTTGATCTCTATAGTATATTCAATTCTGTGTTTTGAAGTTCGGTATGAGACGAAATCTGTAAAACGACGGACAGTGTCGGTACGAGTTTCGTGCTTTTTGGTTCTTGTGACTTTTCAATATCCACCGTATAATCAGATAGTCACCAGCCTTTTATTGTTCCAACGTCATCATTTTATACTAGTTTTGTCCATTCATTTTCTGGTCGCTCGTGTTGTTTGCTCTTCCCTGGCTTTGGTATCAGTGATACATAAATAAGCGTATTAATAAATATTTTGGCTCTGTCACTTTATATTTTTCTGAAACCTCATTTCACTCTCCTCCCGCCACCGTTCCCTTCCCCTCCCTCATTTTCTCATCGCCGACCACAATAACCACCACGCGCAACCGATCTTCCTGAAGCCAGGCCGAACATCTTGCCTCCCATCATCATGCTCAACGGCACCCGCCTCCGCTGCATGTAGCCGCACAGCAGCAACTCCTCCCTTAGCCTCCTTCATTTATGGTATATGTATCATCCTAATATATTCTGTATGTATAAAATTAAGCCTAAGATAATGTTTGTATATATATATATATATTTAGTTTTTTCTTATGTTGTTATATATATAGGTTCTGTTGTATGCATATATATACATAG
This sequence comes from Allium cepa, assembly GCA_030765085.1. Classification (NCBI taxonomy): domain Eukaryota; kingdom Viridiplantae; phylum Streptophyta; class Magnoliopsida; order Asparagales; family Amaryllidaceae; genus Allium; species Allium cepa. Next base: position 306,061,658 of record CM060944.1, on the reverse strand, counting down.
TGTTATGGCTTTAAGAGTTGTTTGGCGGCATAGTTAATACAGTATATACATTAGTTATAATCGAAATTTATTGATATAAGTTCGTAACAGTATAGTATAGGCACATATGTCTTTAGATATATAAAGTTTGTATATAGGTATATATATGTTACAACGTTTGATTAGATGAGTTTACAGTGTATATATAGTTTTCCGAGACTTTGTTATCTTTGAGAGAGAGAAAAAAAGATATAATAATAATAGCATATATATGATATAGTACATCAGTTTCAAGGGCTGGTTCCTTGTGGATGCGCATATATATATATATATATATATATATATATATACATATATACATATAGATATATTTCGTGTAGAATCTATATACTAAATTTTAAAGTTTAAACGTGATATTTATTGATGTCGGACTTTAAAGTGTACGTATAAATGTATACATATATAGTTTTCCTAGGTATAAGAGCTATTTGTAGTTTACACTGATGATTTATGTGAGTTTACATAGCAGTATGTGTTTGTTTATGTATTAAATTAGAGTCTGTTTATATAGTGTATTAGTGCATATACATAGTAGTACATACATGTTTGTTATAATAGATTTGAAGCATAATTATATTTATGTTTAAGTTTTATATATGTGGTTGTTTAAATTTCTGTAATAATACACACACACACACACACACACACACACACATATATATATATATAGTGTGGTTAGGTAGATATTTAATATGTGTCAATATATATATATATATATATATATATATTGTTTGTACGCCGTATATATTTGTGTGTACCAGTTCTATATAATCTATATGATGAAATTTAAGATTTTCTGAGATAAAGGTTTATACGCATGGGATTGTAAAGTTGTAATAGTATTAAATATTTATCTGTGTTACAGTTTATATCTTTAGTATAATAAATTATAATAGCCGTGTATAAAAGTTTGTATATATATGTATATGGATTTTATTTTAATATGTGGGATTTATTATAAAAGGCGATAGTTTATATTTATTGAAATAAAGCGAATTTTTTTTAAATACAATATATATAATATTATAATAGTGTATATATATTCGGTTTATATCAAAACCGATTATCTTGTTCTCATCGATTCTTATCTATCAGCTTTGTCGTCAATTTGTGCCAATCTAGCTTTACATTGTGATTTGTGCTTGCATTTCGTAACTCAACTTCATTTTCTATCCTCTCTAGCCTCGAAAAGTGAGCAATCACTCACGATTAACGTTCTTATATTTATTAAATTTGATTTCAAATGAAATGACAATTGAAATATGCTCTTGTTAGTTATTTACATTGCTATATATATGCTGTTATCTATATCAGTTCACCTGTAACATCTGACACAATTATCTGCTATTTATACTGATGATATATGCTTATTATATTATTATCATATCGGGTATCACTCTGTAAGTTCCCGGTTAGTATAGGATTCACTATGGGTTGAAATGATACATACCCAAACGATCCATAGAATAGGAGAAAATCGTTATGGGTTGAAACGATAAACCCAAGTGATTTTCATTTGAATTAAAATTGGGATTGCGGGTTGAAATGATATATACCCGTATATATTTGAATTATGAATTGTAATGATAAATATCCATATCACTTGACCATAGGATAGAAAATTATATACAGACACTGCTGGTTTATATTTAAATATTTTGAAAATGGTTTCTATGGTTTTTGAAAACTAGTATATGGTTTAATAAATATTGAATTTTGATATTATATAAATATTATTTTATATACAGTTAAATTCTTAAATTCAAGCTATGTATAAATTTGTTTAATATAAAATAAGTTTAATAACAAAGTTTTGATTTTTATTAAAATATAATATGGTTTAGTATATATTTAAATTATATTGTATTTATATAGTTTATAATGATTTAATAAATTAATGTTGAGAAGATAAATTTGAAATTGGTTTGAAAATAAATTTATTTAAGAATTATTCTCAAATATGTTTGATTTGAAATTTACTAAATTTAAGATTTTAAAGGTTATGATTTTATAATTTGATATTGTTTAAGGTGAGTTAAATGAATACATCATGTTTAAATAAATTGAAGTAATATTAAGTTATTTGAAGTTTAAAAGTTTTATTTAAATGATATTGGATTTATTAAATAAATATTTCAAAACTAAATAATAGTAAATTGAATTTGATATGTATGGAATTATCAAAAATATAGTTTTGAAATTATGGAATAGTTAAAGCTTTGAAAGATGGAAATTGAATGGCTTATTTGAGGTTCAAATCTGTATTTGAAATTGATATAAATTGAAATGGATTATTGAAAACTGAATTGAGTTGAAATTTATGAATTGAGATTTGATTTAAATTGAAATTTTGTATTCGAGTTGATTTGAATCAATTTGTGATGTTTGAGGAAATTATTTTTATTTATAAAGTAATTTAAATTTGGACTATTTTATATTTTACTTTATAAATTATTTTAATATAAACTATTTATTTTATATACTATTTTAATATCTAAACCGGTTAAGTGGGAAGTATTATGATTTCTAAGTCTTGATCTCTATGGTGTTATGGTTTCAAAATGTTATGTTTTTCTAAAGTATTATAATTTCAAGTATTTGTTCGGAAGTGTTATAACTTCGAAAATGCTATGATTTTTGGAAATGGATATATTTGAAATGGAAATGATATCTTATTTGGTTTTGAAATGGAAATAATGTCGTATTGATATGGTTTTTGAAATGGCAATGATATTCTGGTTTTGAAGTATATACTATTTTGAAATGACCACGGTGGTATAATATCGTTTGGTTGTTAAAGAAACCAGGATCGAAAGTTGTCATACTCTCTGCCAACTCTGAAAACCACTTTAACAACCATGTATGCGGTGGAGATTCCTGAATGAAGTAGGATGGTGACGACGTTCTATTGAGGTATATAAGTGGACACGACTCCTGTGAGTTGGCATAAGGTGGCTAAAACAGGAGCGACTCCGAGCCAATGAGGTAGCGCCTCTTATCGAACACACTTCTTTGATACCATTCTATTACTTTGTAATTGATTGGGTGCACCTTTGATTTTGGGAGTGTGGCTCGAGGTGGGCGGTAGCTGCGGCTATGCGTTACTCCAGTCTGGATGCGTAATTGGTATATCTACCCTGGCATCGCCTAGTTGTGCCGTGTCACCTACGCTGGCGTGCTTTACTACGATTTTATTTTGTACCATACCTACGGAGTGCCCTCTAACGACGCCCAGTATGAGGAGATTTTGGTACTGTATGGACTATGGGAATATATGAAATGTGCTAAGTGGAAAATGTAAAGCCTTAATGCTATTTTTAAAAATATATTATACTTTACTTTAGACATTATTATAATAGCGTATATTGCTACATAGTGATAGTTTAACGGATCCTTAGAGGATGGTTATCTCAAACATCCTTCGAGTTACTTGTATTTCAATTGTTATTTCACTTGAGTTGGATTTATTGATATAAGAATGTTAATCCTAAGTCGAGTGTTTTTTGTTTTGCTTTACGCTCTGGTCAGACTAAGTGATACAGCTTATGAGACTCAACTTTGGAGTTGGAGCTTCGCTTGGAGATCCAGCTATTTATCCAGCTTTCAGATATTCAGTTGATTCTAGTGATGTATTCTGATCTTATATTTGACTATTGTACTCGAGATTTCTGTTGTATCTTATTTGACTCTGTTATATATATAGTAGCTTCATGAACTATTATTCTCTTGTTTCCACTGCATTATTGTTATATTACTCTGTGCCTGTGATTCTGTGATTATTTTATTTACTGTATATGCTGAGTTTTGCCAAATATATATTAAAAACTTGATATTTTGAGCAATTCAATTCCGGCATGTTTGGATGCGAATGGTTGAAAATATCAGGACGTTACATAACATTTAAATACACACACACACATATATATGTATGTGTGTATATATATCTGTGTGTTTGTGTGTTATTATTTAAAATCAATTTTAAACTTAATTATTAATTTCCATACATATATATACGAATATATTTAATTTATAAAAAAAATTTGCTGAAAACTTATTAGGTATAGAATTATTTTTGTTTAACATATATTTATTGATGTTTTGGATTTATTAAATTTGTTTAATTTAATCAATACACACACACACATATATATACATACACACACACGTACACACGCGCACACACACGCGCACATATGTATGTGTGTATGTATACATATATGTGTATATGTATATGTGTGTATATGTATGCATGTATGCATATGTATGTATGTGTATATATATGTATGTATATTGCTGGAACTGGGCTAGCCAATGGTGAAAGTTATGAATGAATTTAAAAAAATTAACCCTACTGGATTTTTATTGGACCTATGAAGTCTAATTTATTTATAACATTTCAAAATTTAATTTAAATAAAATATTTATTTCATTTAAAATTATAATTAATGGATTGAATTTAATTTAATTTATTTTAAATTAAGTATAATTGTACTCATATGTATCATTTACATATATGTATGTATGTGCATGTGTAACATAATAATTTGTGCATGATGAAATATTAATTATATTACTTTTATTTTGATTTAAATAATACTAAAAATAGTAAATATTTACTAAATATTATTTTTCTGTTATCTAAAATAATATTAACGTAAATTTTCATTCATAAAATAAAAGACCTATTTTAACATGATATGATGACACAATGAATTATGTAACATGACTTACTAACATCAATATAATTAATTAATAAATTTGTATAAATTAAAATAAATTATTTCGACTGTGTATACAATAGATCTAAATAAAAATTATTATTTTTGTTATACATACATACAGACAACTGGTAGAAACTGTTATTTTGAAGTTTTGATAGTGAGAAGTACATAAGAACGTGTTATGTATATTATCAACATTTATAGGAAATGATATCAACTATACAAGAGATCTACATGATGATGACAAAGACGCTGGTAACAAAAGATTATAATATCTGTCATAGAGTCTTTAGTCTACATTATATACATGTTAAAATCTCTTCAAAGTGATTTACACACATATACACATAATATATTTATTTTTAAAATGTTGAAAAAATATAGCACATATCAATCGACTGTTAAGTGCAATTCAGGTGACTGATATACAGTTGTATAATATTTTTAAACATGGTTCTGTCAACTAACTTGGCATACTTAGTCGACTGAATCCAAGGGTCTTTGCACTTTTTTCTTGCAGGATAAAAGTCCCTGTAATTCTGTCAACTAAATCCCATAGTTCAATCGACTGAATAATTATCATTTTAAAACTATTATCTAAATAATTATGATAATTATTAAATAATTTAATCTCAATTTAAAATCATTAATTAATTTTAAATGCAATGACATTACTGATGATGTCATAAATATATTTAATTTCCCAAAAAATAAGATAATTAATTTTATTTCATATTCTCGTTCAATTATAAAAATAAGTATATGTATCCAGTCTTATTCATGACTTTGGATAATTATAGAGCCTTTTATTGATAAAATGATTTTTTTGCTATTTTGTCGATTTAAACCCTGAGGAAGATTTTTTTTCGTAAATATCTATTCAAAATACTATTTATTGTTCCAATCATCATATTTTATTTAAAAAAAATATTATATTGAATATTTTAAAAATAACTCAAACTTATCAAAGTGATAACTTTGCCGGTCGTTGCACTTATGTTATTTTAAATATTTTCAAACAACATAACATATATCACATATATAATACATGTATATATTTATTGACTAATCAGTTCAATTAATTAATATATATTTTTAATATTATTAATGAATTTAAAATTTAAAATTAATTTTTAAACATTTTGAAATTTTTTATTATATTATAACTTTTATAACATATATATATATATACATACAAATACCTTATTTTAAATTTAACTTTTAAATTTATAATCTTATGCTTTAAATTTTCAAAAAATTTAGAAAATTAGTCCAAAACCTTATTCATATCGGGCCTTTTCTATTACGGACAGCCTTTGGGCTCACACATCTATTTCGGCCAGGCCGGTAGCCAGGCAGGGCATAGTAATTTATTATCCAAACTTAATCCCTCAACACTACCTTTCTAGACACCTTACTATCTGGATCACGAGTTTTATTAGTTACCTCTAAAATGACTAATTTAAATTGCATGTGCTATTGGGCTACGATACTATTGTGGAGCTAGGCCAAACCATAGCGGAAGAAATGAGCCAATTTAAAAAAACCTTGTTCTGGATCTTTACTGGGCCTATAAAGTCTAATTCATTTAGAACATTTCTAAATTTCTTTTAAATAAAATAATTAATTTATTTAAATTTATAATATAGTTTTATATTATACGATTAATATAGTGTTATACATATACGTGTATCATATACACATATATGTATGCACGTGTAATATCGCAACCCATATAAGGTTTGATATCTCCGTGTATAAGTATTGGGATTTGCACCAAAACGGACATGTTAACCCCTTTAGTATATAAATATATCATCCAAATGTATTAATATGTGTTTCAATTCATATATGCGAAGTATTACAGACACACACATACACACACACATATATACATTTTTTTTAATTTTGAATAATTTTATATATGTACAAAGATATTTATAAGATATGAAAATCACATGTATATATATAAATGTAAATAAATGCATAATTATTTTAAATAAAAGATTAAAAATCCTTATTTATTTTATTATAAAATCTGAATATAAAATTTAATATTTTTAAGACATGTATATAATACACACACACACACATAAACGTACATACTTACAAATAATTTTCTAATAAATATACGTATATATATGTGTGTGTGTATGTTAATATATAACGATAATTACATAAATAAATGTAATGTATATACACACTCCAAACAATGCTTGCGACAATGAGATTTCTTTTTTTATTGATATTTAAAATTAAATTTTGGTTAAAATTAATAAATTTAACATAAAAATTATTTTCAAATAAAAATTATTTTCAAATAAAAATTTGTATATAAATATTTTTAAAAAATTCTGTACAATATTTTATCATTTAAATATATATATATGTGTGTGTGTGTGCGCGTGCGTGCGTGCGTGCTGTGTGCGTTTTATCATTTAAAATCAATTTTAAACTTAAGTATTAATTTCCACATATATATACATATCATAAAAAATGTTTTTTGCCGAGATCTTATTAGGTATATAATTAATTTTATAAAATTTAAAACACATTCGATAAGATATATTTATTAATGCTTTGGATTTATGAAGTTTATTTGATTTATATATATATATATATATGCACCAGAATTGGTCACTAACACCCTTAAGAGAGATTGTGTAGAGAGATTAATGAAGAAAGTAAATTTAAACAGAGAATAATATGCAGATTTAAATGTAGAAAATATGAACACCAAATTTATAGTGGTTCGGCGTAATTGCCTACGTCCACTTTGAGTTTAATCTTTATTGCTTTCTCGATAATCGATTATAGATACAATCCGTATACCAATTATAGTGCTTCGGAAACAAGGACGACTAGTTGCTCCCGATATAGATGAATTGAGGGATGAAGTTCTGAAGGAAAGTCATCACTCGAAGTTGACAATTCATCCAGGTGGAAATAAGATGTATCGGGATATGAAAAGGACTTACTACTGGGAAGGTATGAAGAAGGATGTTGGAAATTTTATTTCCAAATGTATGAACTGCCAGTTGGTAAAAGCTGAGCAGAAGAAGCCCAGTGGATTACTTCAGCCATTGGAAGTTCCTACATGGAAGTGGGAGCAGATATCGATGGATTTTATTGATGGTCTACCTAGAACCAGGGCAGGGAATGAAGGGATTTGGGTCATTGTAGATCGTTTGACTAAGAGTGCAAGATTCATTCCTGTTCGATCAACTAGGACTGCATCGAAGTTGGCTGAGCTTTATGTTAAGTGGATAGTTCGATTCCATGGTATTTCGAAGAGTATAGTGAGCGATCGAGATCCATTGTTCACTAGTGGATTTTGGAAGAGCTTCCAGGAAGTTTTGGGAACCAAGTTGTGTTTGAGTATAGCTTATCACCCCCAAACAGATGGTCAGACCGAGAGAGTCAACCGAGTTTTGGAAGATCTCCTCAGAGCATGTGTTTTGGACTTCGGAGGATCATGGGAAGATCATCTTCATTTGGTGGAATTTGCGTATAATAACAGTTATCAGTCAAGTATTGGTATGGCACCATATGAAGCATTGTATGGAAGACCGTGTAACTCTCCGACATGTTGGTTGGAAACAGCAGAAAAGTTGATACTTGGGCCAGAAATGATTCGACAGACTACGGATTGTATAGAGATCATTCGGCAACGAATGAAGGCAGCCCAAGACCGTCAGAAAAGTTATGCCGATAAGCGTCGTAAGGATTTGGAATTCAACATAGGAGATATGGTTTTTGTGAGGATTTCTCCACTGAAGAATGTTATTAGATTCAGGAAGAAAGGAAAATTGAATCCGAGATTCGTTGGACCATTCCCGATCATCGAGCGAATTGGAAAGCTCGCCTATAGATTGGAGTTACCAGGAAAGATGGCGGGTGTGCACAATGTTTTTCATGTATCGTATCTACGGAAGTATGTGCACGACCCAAGTACAGTAGTTTTTGCTGATAGCTGTGAAGATTTAGAAGTTGATCCAGTTGTTAGAAGACCTCGTAAGCCGCTTCGTGTTGTGGAAACCGATACGAAACAGCTTAGGAGGAAGACGATTACATTGCTCAAGGTGCAATGGAGTGATGATGTTAACGACTGTACGTGGGAGGAGGAAGAGAGGATAAAGGCAGCTCATCCTGAACTCTTCGAGGTATGACCCTAAGGTGTCGTGGCATCTCATGAATTTGTAACTTGTTATAGTCTTAGAATTCTGCATGCTAGGTTAGTAATTGAATGCATGGTTTGTTGATTGCTATGAATGGTAGGCATTCAGAATAGTTTTGATTGCTCTTGTATGTTTGGAATTTCGGGGGCGAAATTCCTAAGGGGGAGAGAATGTAACGACCCGTATTTTTACGGATCGAAAGATCGTAGAATTGTTGTTATTAGATTGTTAGTGCCGTTAAGTCGTTGAGAATTTAAGTCGTTCGGAGCTTAAGTCGTTCAGAGTTAGATTACCATAAGATGAGTTGTCCAGAGTTAAGTCGTATAAAGGCATGAGTCGTGAACAACTTAAGAGTTGGAGCGACTTAGTGGTGTTAAGCGACCTATAGTGCTTGACCGACTTAAGGAAGTTGCCGAGTTATAGAAGTTTCGACCTAAGAAGATTAGCGGGTTAGTGGCTAACGGCTTAGGAAGATAGGCCGACTTAAGGAATTAGCGACCTAAAAGCTTACGGGTTAGCGAGTTATAGAAGCTTAGGTCGTGTGATAGCTTGGGTCGGTGGAGCGACTTATGGGATTGGACCGACTTAGGGGTAACGACCTAAGTTAGATCAGAGTGTGGTTAGGTCGGTTAACCCATGTTTAGTTAAGTCGTGACCGACTTATGTTAGGTCGCGTGTTTGGGTGGGGTCGTGTCTGTGTTGAGTCGCACATGGGTTAAGTCATGTGCGTGTTAGGTCGGCTTAGAGTTAGGTCGTATGCCGCGTACCCAGTTAGGTCGTTGAGTCGTGTGGGGTTGCTAAGTCGTAAGTCGCAAGGGTAGTTAGGTCGGCATCCCTGTTAGAACGTTAAGTCGGCATCTCTTCAACATCGTTGAGTCAGCCATACTGTTAAGTTGTAAGTCAGCAAGGGACTAGGTCGTTGAGCTTGATAGGTCGTGGGGTCTGATGAGTCGTGGACGACTCATGTGATAGGTCGGCGGCGACTTAAGGGGCGGCGACTCATGGGGATTTCAACCTATAAATAGAGGGGTTTGGCTCACTTTTTGGCACCGGATTTTGAAGCGACGAAGTGCTGCCATTTTGAGAGCTCGACTACAACACTTCTTCACTTCTTTTCTCCACTCTAATCTAGTGATTCCTTCCATCTAAATTGAAGATCAAATCGAAGATTCAAGAGCCGAAGTTGAAGATCTTCATCCAACAAAGAGAGATTTCATCGTTTGAAGCGGAGCTTTGGAGGATCAAGCTTGATTCTTTGCTGTCCAGATCTGGAGTTGGTTGTTTTTGAGGTGTTTAGGTGATTCGGTGAGTGGTGGTCATCTCTCACACGGACCCAAAGGAGTATATTGGATCGGTGGTTTGTTTATGTGCTAAAGAGAGCGATTTCTTGCATTTTCCCTAAGTCTGCATGTAGATCCATCATCTATGAAGTTTTGATATCCATTTTAGTACATGTTTACTTATGCAAGTTCATTCATCAAGTTGTAGAGATATTGTCCATAATTCATGCTTGTTAGAATGCATGTTAGATTTGGACTCTTTATTTATGAAATTGCCATTATTGTTGTAATTGTTTATTTAGATCTTGTTTGAATGATTGATTACTTGGATTAATGTTTGATTTGATTTATTAGTTGATTGATAACTTGATTTGGACAAGTTGGTCGAAGATGATTCAAAAGCTAAGTGGAAAGGCTCTTGAATAAGGAAAGCTGCTTGTGGCATATGAAGCGGATGTTGAAGCTCATATGGATAGATTTGATGATGATGTTGAGATGGGACTTTGCCATGATGCGATGAGGCAAACCATGATGTTGAGATGGGGCTTTGCCATGATGCGATGAGGCAAACCATGATGTTGAGATGGGACTTTGCTATGATGCGATAAAGCAAAGCATGATGTGTGAAAGCCTTGGTTTAATCCAGACGGGATCATCCCAAGCATGTTGATAACTCGGTGATGCGGTCCGAGTTTGTGGATAATGGTTAGCTTGAGAGGCGCTTGAGCTAGTATGGGAATAGTCGTCGAGGAGGATGACTAGAAGGCTGAGATTTCATCGTTGTTGAAGGTTCTAGCATGCTCAAAGCAAGAGTACGTTGGGACGGGTCACGATGACGTTCCAAGCACGGGCTGCGACGACGCGCTAGTACTCCGGGTAGTTGCGAAAATTCCTAGGCACAGGCTGCGACGACGTGCGGAGTTATGTCTAGAACCGGGGTTACCATTAGCCCTTGACAGGTGGTCATTCAACTAACGGTGAATTCAAGGCAATGATAACAGCGATAGCCAGAGTCATGGATGTTTGGATGTTTGGTTGTATCATCACTTGGGTCAAGAGCGATGCTTTCAGGGTGCTTATCTGATCTTGGTTTAGGCCTTGGGGGTTTGTACTTGGAAAACGCCGACCTTGACTCGAGTGATAATTACTTTGCTTTGAATGTCTGAATTGCTATGTTTACTTCTGCTTAGTGTGTCTGGGGGCTATCACTGTAGAATGAGGTAGAGTGGGATGGTTGAGTTCCTATTCCTTTTACCCTTTATGTTCTTTTGGTATGTTTGATAGTTGATTTACTGCTCACTAAGACTTTTGTCTGACTCAAGGTTTTATGTTTAACTCTTATTACCTTGGGCTGTTCATCCATGTTGGGATGGGCAGACTAGGTAGCAGGTGACAGGTGCTGTTCTTAGTGGTCAACGTTGTTGATGACGAAGACGAGCTGGAGGCTTTTGCATATTGTTTTCTTACTATATGTACTGGGTGTTCCGCTGTTTGTATATTCTCTGAGTGATATGTAGTGAGGCTTGATGTATTGACTTGGCTGATTGTTGTATCAAACTATTAGAGTTTATATGATGAGATTCTGTTATATGGAGCTTCACTATGTATATTTTCTATTGTATTTTGTCCATACGCTGTGAGTAATACGATAGATTCCGTTGTTTAATCTTACCTTGACTATCGTCCATGGCTGTCTGGCACACCTTTCAATGCACTATCTCCTTGTTTTGGTGTGGGAGTCATGGGCGGTCGTCACAATCGGAGACTTCTAGCAGCTATAATTAAGGGTAAGGACCCTAAATCATTTAAAGAAGCCATGAAATCCGATGAGTGACGCCGTTCCACGAAGGATGAGATACGGGCTCTAGAAGATAATGGCACATGGATCTTAGAGCATCTTCCTCCGAGGAAACGTGCTCTTGGTAGTCAATGGGTGTACAAGACCAAGTATTTGTCAAATGGAGATGTTGAGCACCTTAAATCTAGATTAGTAGTGTTGGGTAATCACCAACAAGAAGGAATTGACTACAACGAAACTTTTGCTCCTGTTGCCAAGATGACTACAGTTCGTGCTTTTCTAGCCATAGCGGCATCCAGGAATTAGAAACTACATCAAATGAATGTTCATGATGCGTTCCTACATGGTGACCTTGCTGAGGAGGTACACATGAAATTACTTCCCGGGTTTGAGAGGTCGGATCTAACTTTGGTGTGTCGGTTGCGTAAGTCGTTGTATGGGTTAAAGCAAGCACCAAGATGTTGGTTTGCAAAATTTGTGTCGACTTTGAAAGGGTATGGCTTTCTTCAGTCTTATTCAGATTATTCTCTTTTTACATTTAGTAAAGGCGGTGTTCAGATTAATGTCTTACTTTATGTTGATGATCTTATTATTTCTGGGAATGATTCCGCTGCGCTTAACATATTCAAAACTTATCTTAGTGACTGTTTTAAAATGAAAGATCTTGGAAATCTTAAATATTTTTTGGGGATTGTGGTCGCTCGTAGTTCATCAGGCTTGTTTTTATGTCAACGCAAATATACTTTGAATATTATTTCTGAAGCAGGTTTGTTGGGGGCAAAACCGATTGGGTTCCCTATAGAACAAAATCATAAGCTAGGTCTTGCAACTAAAGAGCTTCTAGCGGATCCTGAATCATACCAATGACTTGTGGGTCGTTTGATTTATCTTGCGGTTACTCGACCGGACCTGCCTTATTCAGTTCATATTTTATCTCAATTTATGCAAGCACCTCGAATTGAACATTGGAAAGTGGATCTTCGGGTTGTGCGTTATTGAAAGGGACTCTAGGTCAGGGTATTTTGCTCCGTGCTGACAGTGAGTTGACCTTGGAAGGATGGTGTGATTCAGATTGGGCGGCTAGTCCTCTTACTCGTCGCTCGTTGACAGGTTGGCTGGTGTTTCTTGGTCAATTTCCTATTTCTTGGAAGACAAAGAAACAACATACGGTATCTCGATCTTCTGCGGAAGCCGAAAATAGGTTTATGGCTGCAATTACCTACGAATTGAAGTGGCTAAAAGAGGTGTTGTTGAGTTTGGGTGTGCATCATCCTAAAGCTATTAAATTATTTTGTGATGGTGAATCGGCGTTACATATAGCAAAGAATCATGTTTTTCATGAGCGGCCGAAATACATCGAGGTTGATTGTCACTTTGTTCGTGATGCGATCAATGAAGGTTTGATATCTTCTACTCATGTCTCGACATCGTCACAGTTGGCGGATATTTTTACAAAGGCTCTCGACAAGGCTCAATTTGATTTGCTTTTCTCCAAGTTGGGCATTTTTGAATCTCATGCTCCAACTTGAGGGGGGTATTGAGATATATTTAGAATATATGATTATTATATTATGATATATTTAGAATATATGATTAAGATATTATGATATATTTAGAATATATGATTATATTTTATGAGTGGTATGTGACAAGGGATATGTCTTTGGAAGATTTTCTGTTGTTTCTGCAATATATGATTAGATGTTATGAGTGATATGTGATAAGGGATATATCTTCGGAATATTTCCTACTGTTTCCGCAATTTTAGAGTTACCATAAGATAGAGTCTTGGGTATATATTATAAATAGGGATGCTGGTGATTAATAATAATTCAAGCTGAGTTTTGCCAGTTCTTCAATGGATGACAACATAGAGTTTGTCAACATCTTTTATCAAAAGAAATCCCTTATTGTTAACGCGACTAAACTTATATATATATAATATTTCATCATTATTACTTTTCATGATGTGAGATTGTTTCTTCTTCAATCCGGACTCATTATCCAGATATAATGTGAAACACTCAAACAATTATAGTAATGGTAACTATTACCAATGAAGAAAATAGTTATCATACCGATACTATTGATAAATAAAAAACGACTCAATGTTTTAACAATAGAGTTGTAAAAATGATTATATTGTCGATATGGTAGACAGGTAAACTATTGATTATTAAGGGTAGATTTACTTAGATATAAGGACGCCGATATTTTATTGTATTATTTAAAAAGAAAATTGTTGCTGCTAGCATGTTTATGCATATATCAAGATTTTGATTTATTTTAGTAGATGTATTCGAATAACTTTGTTAATCTCAAATTTTGAACTTAGAAAAACTTTATAAAAAAATAAAAACAAAAAAAGGAAAAGGGAAAAAAAAACAAGAAGAAGAAGAAAGAAAGAGAAAAATACATAAATGATATTGTGGTTGCTTTGTCTAGAAAGAAAAACACTTTAGAAAAACTTACATGTGGTTGATGTACGGACCTCTACTTGGATGGTAGAACTGTAGAACAAGCAATTATTGCTCATATATTCTGGTTGCTTTGTTGATTATACTAGAGAGAAATACATAATGATAAGAATCCTATGTAAAGTATCTTCTTTCACTTTTTTAATATTTCTTGTTATCCTTGTATTCTCATGTCCTCTTTTCTCATCTCGTCTCTTATTCAATAATTATAAAGGGTTACATCACAAGAACATGCAAATCGCATGCATACGTAATAACTGTATTATCAAAGAAAATATATAATTAATGGAAAATAATATATTAAGTTAAAAGAAATGATCAGCAATTTTAGTAAGAAAAATCTACATTTCATACTGAAACATAATAAAGTCAATATTAAAAAATCTACAGTTCGTACCAATCCATTGCACTAAACAACAACGTTCTACTATTTCCTTCAAGTAATCCTTGGAGCAAATATCAGTTTTGCACAGCCATGTAGTTTTTCATTTGTGGATATAAAAAGGAAAATAACTTTTTATTTTATCACGAATCAATAAAAAATGAAGTTTACAAAGCTAGAGTGAATATAATTAGCAGTGTTTTTATGATCCTGCCCAGCACGGTTCGACCGCGAATAATCTTGGATCATAGACTACTTCACTCAATCCGATCTCGGTCATGCACGAAGGCAGATCGGACCTTCGAACCAACGGTTCAACCTTCTATTTTAGTTAATTGGACCGTGGTTCTTTTAATTTTTTTCTTATTTTCTTACAATGTCATTCTCTCTCGTTTTCATTCTTTGTGTTGTTTTTAAGAAAATAAATGAATCTAAATTGTAAAAATCACCATTTCACCAAAATCTAAACAACAATCTCCATCATTTCATCCTTCATCTTTGCAAGCTCCTCCAAGAACACTGCAAACTTCTTAAGTTTTTCGTAACAAAACTTCCTCCATTATACACTGCTATTGTGTACGTAAGTGTAGTTGTATTAGTGCAGCTGGATACGTAGCGATACACAACTTCGGCTGTATGTGTTGAAGAGTTTTTACAGTTTGTCCACGTAGCATTTTTATTTCAGTAATTTTGCATATAGCTTGTATCTAAATGGTAAATTTCCAAAAAAGAAAAATTCACGGTTCCAACGGTTGAACCGTCAAAACCTTAAATCTTGGGTCAATACGGTTCGACCCATGATCCAGTCGTGAAAACTGTGATAATTAGCAATGATTTATTCCATACAAAAAGCATGTAATAGTTAAATACACAATTTGAAGCAAAAGTATTTATATATTTTGAGTTAAAGTAGATTAAACCCTTAAATTGAATAAGCTTCCAGCCTGTTCATTTATGCAGGTCGGAATTAAATTCAGATCAAAAGGAGCACACATAAACAAGTATAGATCAGACTCCGTTTCCAGAAACAGATAATTTATCCACTCAATTTTAGAAGGGTAAAATTGACATAACCCACTAGTTTAGAAAAAGAACATGGAGAGAACAAGAAATTCATGATGTGTGTTAATTGTGTGGTCATCTAGGACTGAGGGTTACAAAATTAACACTAATTTGTCTTCTGTAGAGGCTGGCTCTATCTATAAATAGCTTGTAATGCTATAATATTGTTGATTGCTTTCATAACCATTTTCTACTTGCAAGTATATATACAATAAATCAGGAAATTATACATATATTGAGAAGAGATAATACATACCAAATGGAGGCCAAGAAGTTGAATGCTTTTATGCTTGCTGCAAGTTTACTTGTAGCCACCTTTGCTCCACTGGTTTCAGCAGCCGAAGAATTGGATGGCAGTGCTGCAGTTGTTAATATAGAAATGATGACTTCTGCAGATTCATATATTGCAAAGAAAAAGAAACCAAAGTGTGGTGAAGTTTGTCGTGAGGGCATCTGCGCAAAAGGATGTAAATGCACTTTTGTCTATCCAGGTTCTCGCTGCATGGGTAAATGTTGTTCCTAAACTGATGCGGTAGTAGCGTAATGTCTTATAAATAAAGACCGCAAACATTGATTTGCTTGAGAAACTCGCTATGACCAGGTCCCGACTACCGGGTTAATATGTTGTGATGAATGTTTTGTATGTGTATGTAGTAGAAGTTTTCTTTGGGTTTGTCCAAAATTCTGCATCTTCTTGAATAAATTGGTTTTTATCTGGCTTTCTAAGGCAGAATTGAACCCATGAATGCACAACAGTGATCAACTTATGAAAGGTGATCCGATCGACAGTCTACATTACACTAGTGATCTTAACAAAATATATATATATATATATATATATATATATATATATATATATATATATATATATATATAATAATAATTTCAAAAATAATTCATCCTAGGAATTGTTTGAACTGGGACAGTTACATAATGTTACTAGTGGAACATTGAAATAACGCTTCAGCTATAGACACGCATTTCTTTACAGAAAAGAGTAATAAGTAGGAGCCCTGTCCAACAGCAAAAACATAAGTAGAAAGGTACATCAAGTCTATCAAAAATAATATCAAAACATTAATGATATAAACAGAAAATAAGAAATAGAAAGGTGGGTTGACTAAAGGATATGAGATGAGGGTTGATAAGGGGAATAAGTATGTGTAAATTTAACGAAGCTAGAATGCTGCTGGACTTAAAAAATGTTTAAAAGAAAATTTTCCCGGTATCTTATTCCCCAGTTACTTTGGTCTTCTCCTCCCACTCAACTAAGTTGACAACAAAAATGTAAAGCAAAGTAGCAAAATAATAAGTTAGTTCAAATAAAATTTGGAACACATAAACGAAAAATTGAAATCATGTAGCAGGGAAAAAAAAAAGAAAAAAAATGCTGAAATTGATTTCAAAACTTATAAACAAATTGAGATAATCCAAAGGAATCATCTGTAAAATCACACAAAGTAGAAAATGGTAAACAGAACTAAAAACTCAATAAGGAAAAACATTTTCCAAAAGATTCTTAAACAGAATTTGATATTTGTATTTTCAATAGAATTTGTTACAGAAGTATTAATTTCTTCAATTATCATTTTGATTTTAGTTAAAAAATATATTGCTCTTAAGACTTTAGCTTGTATTAGCCTTTGGTGTTGCAATAGCTTTTTGTTCATACTACATATGCCTAAATAAATGACCACTGGCAATGCTGAAGGTTAGACAGGTGCTTGGGAGTGTATAGATAGATTGTTAAATATTATATGAAGACATAAAATGATTTCTTAAAAGATTTTTAAGGAATATATAAAGAGATAAAATAATTTCTAGCTGGATTGTTAGGGATCCAACAACAAATAGGGAGCATTTAGGCTGGCTTGTATTCTATATGTGTTATGTCTTCACTGATTTTACATACTTTGCAATAAGATTGATGCCATTTATTTCTATAAAAGGAGAATACTCCCCCACCTCACTGCCCATACCTCTCTACACAAAGTTGTGACACTTGCTAAGACAATGAAATCCGATAACATCAAAACCTTTGGTCTTTTAAAATTACTTTTCCTATATGAGCATGTTTAGGAAGACATTAGTGCGAAGCTCATCCATTTACTGATTTTCAAATTGCTCCAATATTTTTTGTAATATTGTAACATTTTGATATTTCCAAAAAATTTGTATGTGGTGACAGGCCCGGCCCTGTCCAAGGCCACCTAGGCGGTCGACTAGAGTCCCATATTTTCATTTTCATGGGCCTCAAACTTTTAATTTTAACTTTATATATTATAGTATGTTAACCAATGATTAGGAAGTTGTATAGTTTAGTAGTGGGGCCGATGGTTTACATTACTGTGACCCAAGATCGAGTGTTGTTGTGCATAGTGATGGGCCTCAAAATCAAAAAAAGTTTCCCCAAGCTTTATATAAGTTTTACTACTAGACTAAACAAATTTTTTTGCCTTAGGCCTTCGAAACATCAGGGACCCGTGTGGCAAATATGTTCCTATTTCAAAATTGAATTAGTCAAGTTGGAAGTTTGCAAACTAGCACATAGTTCAACTTTTCACCCTCGAACTAACGGTCAATTGAGATTACATGCTTAAGGGTAGGACTGTTAATGGGTCGGGTCGGGTTCGGGTTGATTTTAAATGGTTCGAGTCAACCCGTTTATTAAACAGATCAAAAATATCTTAATCTGAACCCGACTCGGTTATAAACGGGTTGACCCAACCAACCCGGATAAACCGATTATAAACGGGTCGCGTCGGATCTTAAACTGATCGAGTCATACCACATAAGGTACAAATGGGTTATAAATGGATCGTAAAAAAGTTATAAGCGGATCAAATTCGGGTTCACCGGTCGGGTTGGGTTATATTTGGGTTGGGTCAACCCATATAAGTCTAAACAGGTTTTAAACATATCAAATTTAGGTTCATGGGTCAACCCGAAACCCATCCACTTATAGACTGGTCAAATTCGGGTTGATCAAAATTGACCCGCTCAATTAAACGGGTCGGGTTAACCTACTAGTTTCTGTGTAATCTTCAGGTCGTGCTCGAAATTGATAGCCTTACTTAACGGAATTTGAGATACTTTTGGATCAACGAACCTAAGGAGTGCATCTTGTGGCTCGCTCTTGCTGAACCATGGTAGATCACTAGTTGGAAAAGGTCTACAAACTGCTTTCGTAGTTGTGTAGGTTATGTAAGAAAATAATCAATATTATGAATAAGTGAAGCAAAATGGACCCGAAAGGTATCTCCAATTTACAAATAACAACAAAAAACTGGTTCTACAAATAACCCAGGTCGGCTGGCATTGTACTGCTAGTCGGGCTAGGTAGTTACCGACATTGTAACGACTCGCCTTTTCGACCGTCAAATGTTGACGCTAATACATCCATATTATTCGTATGTCGAACATCCAAGTGTTGAGAAGATATATTGTTAAGGTAAAAATAAAAAAAGGAATAGAACAAGAAAAAAGAGAACACAATATCAGAACCTAACTACGGAACGATAACATATCTATAAGAAACTATCACTTTAAGATACAAAATATTTCACAGTTACAATTCTAAATACTATCATCATCTTAGACAATTATAATAATCCGTCCTCACAAATGCTGATATATACAATAGTAATACGGCGGTAATTAGAATACTATGATAGGTGAAGCATCCAAGTCGTCTCCATAAGATTCAAAGCTTCCATAGATAAATATGAAAACATACTCGGAGCTGACTTGAGTATAATAAGAAAATAACATTCGAATCAATCTGATAAATCAGTATAAGAAATTCAAGAAATATGTGATTAGCATATGACAGTAGTTTTGAGACCGCATGGAATTCCATAACGGCATCCTCTTAAAAGAAACCACCATCTAATAAGTATATGAAGTGATATAATAGATAATGTCTAGGATAAAGAATATAAATCATGTCAAATAGCTGGAATGATTACATTGGTTACATTCAACAGTATATTTAGGGTACAATCAAAACCGAAAAGGGATGTTCGCATAATGGATTTTCCATGGAGATCTCTTCAAGGTCAGAAAGTATCTTTGGAGCGTCATATATCTCTAGATATATTATACCATTAAGTAAACACAAGCAGCCCATTTCCCGAATATAAACATGAACAACGTGAACCAAATATCATCAACTCTCATCGGCCAATAGTCGATAAATATATCTAGATATGGAGTTCATAATACCCTGACGTGGGTTAACTATTGTAACGACCCGCTATTTTGGACCATTCAAATCGACAACAAAACCATACATATCCGACTTGAATAATTCAAAATACCGAATTGTTAATTAAAATTTGGCAAAACTTAAAATATACAGTAAATAAATCAATCACAGATCACAAAGTAATATAATGCAGCGGAATAGATAAAGAATAGTAGTTCATGAAGCTACTATATACATCAGAGTTAGAAAAATACAACCGAATAGTTCAAATGCAGTGAAGTCTCCAATGCAACAGATGACTTCTCTGAACCAATCAACTGGAAAGGCTGGAATCTGAACCGATGGTTGGATTTCCAAATGAAGCTCCGAACTCCAAAGGTGAGTCTCAAATGCTGTATCACTCAGTCTGACCCAAACGTAAAGCAAAACACAAAACACTCGAGTCGGGATTAACATTCTTATATTAATAAATCCAACTCAAGTGAAATATCAACTGAAATACAAATAACTTAAAGGATATTTGGGATAACCATCCTCTAAGGGTCCATGGAACTTTATACAAGGCAGAAATATACACTATAACACCATGGTCATTTCAGCTTAATTTATACTTCAAAACCAAATCTCATTTTCACTTCAAATATCTCTATATTTCCCAAAATAGTATTTATATATATTAAATAATTTATACAGTAAAGTATTTTCAATTTCCTCAACTTAACAAATCGTTCAAACATCAACCCGACCTTCCCATTCAAATTAAATTCAATCTCAATTTATCAATTTAAATTCAACTCAATTTCTAAAATAACCACTTAAATTTTATCGATCTCAAATTCGGATTTATAATCACAAATACCCCTTTACATTTCCATATATTTGAAAACTTTAAGTATTCAACGTTTCATCTAAATTTTCATTTAATTTAGTTTTCTAAATAATAAATTCAAATTTAGTTCAGCCTAAATTTTCATTTTAATTCAATTTAGTTGCTAAATAACAAATTCAACTACGTTGATTTCAAATACAGATTCGAATCTCAACATAAAAAAATTCTAATATAGTTCAAGGCTTTAATATTTAAATGTTCTATATAACAGTTTCATATAGATGTCGATTTAACCTCATTATTATTTAGTCTTGAAATACTCCCTTATTAGATTCAATATCATTTAAGTAACCTTAAATTACATTTTACTCCATATTTTCTTTAATTTATTTAAACGTGAAATATTCATTAAATCACTTAAATCAAAAATCCAGTTATAAAATCATACCCATTAAATTTCCCATTCAAAAATTTCAGATCGATTTAATTAAATAAATCCTTATTTAAATACCATTTTTATAAACCTAAATTTATCTCCCAATCTTAATTATTCAATTTATTACAAGAGAATCTATTTGAAATATAGATTTACATAAATACTTAACCATATTATATGTATTAAATCAATCTAATTTAAATCAAATATTACTACTAAATCTATATATACAATTTTCATTTATATAATATCTTAAGAATCAAATTTATTAAACCATATATTTCTTTCCAAAATTATAGAAATTATTTTCAAAATATTTATATGGACCAACGGTGTCTGTATATATTTCCTATCATATGGTCAAGTGCTGCGGATATTTATCATTTCAATCCGTATACTAAATATATACGGGTGGATATCATTTCAACCCGTAATCCCAAATTCAATTAAATGAAAATCGCTTGGGTTTATCATTTCAACCCATAACGATTTTCTCCTATTCTAAAGTCTGTTCGGGTATGTATCATTTCAACCCATAGTGATTTCTAAACTACAGGGAACTTGCAGAGTGATAGCAGAAAATACAATAAAATAACAGGCATATATCATCAATAACAATATAATATAAACAACAGGATATGGTGTCATATCCCGTAGGTGAACAGTTACAGATAATAGCATATATAACAAATTTAAATAACTACAGCAGCATATTTCAATTGTCGTTTCAATTGAAATCAAATTTAATGAATAAAATATGTTAATCGTGAGTGATTGCTCACCTTTCGAGGTTAGAGAGATAGACAATGAAGTTGAGTTACGAAATGCAAGCACGACTTCCAAAGCAAAGTTAGATGGTACGATTTCGATGGAAAAGCTGATAGATAGAAATTGATGAGAATGGATCAAATTAGATTGATAAAATTGAAATGAAGATTATATGATTAATTTATTACTTTCTTTCAAAGTGAACGTTAAATCAAAACACGCAATTTAAAAAATGAAATATATATATATGCACATCAATGAAAACCATATAACTTTAAAACGCTTCCATTTCATATTAATGTTAAATAACAAATATATAATTATTCAAAATGTCACATATATAGTATATTCATTTTATGGTTGTCGTTTCCATGTAATAAATATTCATTTTAAACTAATATTAAAATAATATATATGTATAGTTAAAAATCAATGTTCTAACATAAAACACATATATTAAAGATCAACACACATATATATAATATCTTTTGAAATGAATACTTATGTGTATATATAATGATTAATAGTTTATTACTTTCCTTTTCAAAATATCCAGCAGGAAATCAAACAAACTTATGCACATATATATGCAGATAAACAATATTCTTTATAATACATTGTTACCTTACTCCTTTTTTTTTTCTTTTTTTAAAGAGTATATATGCAGTACAGTTTATATAAAAAAAAAAATTATAAAACCTTCACATATAACAAAATATATGTATAAAATATATATTTGTATATATAAAAATCAAAACCTTTCAAACATATATTCAAAAACTGGATCATATAAATAACAATGTATTTAGTTAACGCATAGTATAAAATTCATTTATATAACTCTCTTATATATTCATTATAACTATAATCGAAATGGTTATATATACTTTTATATAAATTAACCAAATATACACGTTACTTAACCTATCTATACCCGATCAATAGTTTTATTATTAAAGCACGCACATCATAACAGTATGACGATATGCAATGCTTTAGGCTAATTAAACAATATATTGCAACTTATGTATACCAATATGTTAATATAAATAAGCTTACATACTTATTATATAAAAATCAAAATAAAAAAACAATATAACAAAATATATATATATATATATAAACTCAGAAATGGATATATCAGCTTATACTGTTATATAGAGAATTTTTTTTATTAAGTACAGCCATATATATATATCTTTGGGTACTACAATTCGTATTATTTGCCTTTTATAAAGAAAATTACGGTTGCACTGAGTTTGTACATATAGCTTACTTTATGTATATAAATAACGTAAGCTGTCATACATATATACACTAAAATATGTAAATTTAAGGCAGTATACTACTAGCAAATATATATAATATAATATAATGTATAGACGTACCCTGTGTAAACTCGAGTCATTGATGGATGGGCAAAAGGAATAAATAAGAAACTCAGACAATGGGGAAAATGTTGATGCCACCTATGTGCTGTCATAAGTTATTACCTCTAGGCTATACACTCGACTATGATGAGGTTGCCGATGTGGATAGGGAAGATGTTGGGTTCGGCTGGAAAGCAGGGTGTTTCTTAAGAGAAGAAGAGGGGAGAAGGAGGGGACACGCACTTGGTGGAATGAAAATTTACAGAGAGAGGATGAAAAGAATGCAGATGTACTAGGTAAAAGAAAGGAGGAGCAGGCTAGAATAAATAGAATGTACGAAGAGAACAAGGAAGTTTATAAATCAGATTGGCATGAAAATGTAAAGAAAGAAATAAATAAAAGAAATCAATGAATGCGAAATAACGTATAGTATTTTATACCTTTCAAACTTTGAAATGGCAACGGTCATGAGTTGATTTAGCTACTTTTAAGGCAATAACTTTTTTGTTTGTTTGGATAGTACGTAATAAGTTTGGAAAGGCAATGATATTTAAAATGGAACAAGGAAGGTTATAAATCAGATTGGAATGAAAACGTAAAGAAAGAAAGAAATAAATAAAAGAAATCAATGAATGCGAAATAACGTATAGTATTTTATGCGTTTCAAACTTTGAAATGGCAACGGTCATGAGTTGATTTAGCTACATTTAAAGCAATAACTTTTTTGTTTGTTTGGATAGTACGTAATAAGTTTGGAAAGACAATGATATTTAAAATGGAACAAGGAATGGACAGAGAAATTTAAGCAAAGATAAAACGTACATAATAAATATAGAGTAAGGGGACAGCCACGATAATTCAGTGGATAATTAAAGCAACTTTTAATGCCACCAGCTGCACGTTCAAATTTGAAAAGGCAGAGTAACGGACCATATAATAAATTGAAACGATGGATTGATAACAGCTGCAAGTATATATTTAATAGAAAAGAACGGACAGAGAAAATTTTGTGAAACGTACTGAAAATAAATATGAAGTACTTATTATATTATACGTTTCTTTTTGAATGCAGAGTCCAAAATTTGAAAGCGAAGTAACGGTCAACCCTTGATTTGGTGAAAATAATTGTAGCAATTAATAAAAGAAATAAATAGCAATGGTCACGTTGCTTTGATTTAGCTGACTCATCAAAGCAAATTATTTATAATTTAACCGGTAGGAAACGTAAAGGAACGTACCACCATAAAAATGAAATTGATAACATCTGTGCATTGATTCTGCAATATTTATTAAAGAAATTGATTCTACAATATTTATTAAAGCAATTTATTAGCTAGCTTGAATTAAATAGAATTTCACAATGGAATAAACTTTGATAAAATAAATCTAAAATTTAAAATCTGTTATGTTTACTTGGACGTAATCCAAATATTAAATTTTTATTTCAAAATATTATTATATAAAATTTCTCAAAAGTTTCAATTAATTACATTAAATAAAACCATTTAAAACTATTATTACACTCTCCCCCACTCAAAATTTTTCGTCCCCGAAAAGGTAGGAGGTAGGAGAATAGAACAACCAGAAATAAAATAGATTGAAAGACAAGATAAACAATTAATTTAAAACTATATAAATTTTATTTGAAATATTTATTTGATAACTTCATTTGAAATTTAATTTTCTTTAATACTTTAATACTTTTCAAACTCCTTTGAAAATCATTTACATTATTACTTATATTTACACAGAAGCTATTGAAATATTAAATCCAAAATTCATAAATTTTTATTTTGTTTCAAGATACCTTCCAAATATTATTATTAGATCACAAATCATTTTTTTTAAATATGTTTTATTTTAGATAAATAACTTCTAAAATATTTATAACACTAAAATTTCTATTAAACCATGTAGTATATAATTAAACAATATTTTAAAGGATATATCCAACAAGGAAGGAAGGTAGATTTGGAAAACAGAATCAAGGTGAATAACTAAACTGAGTAGATGCAAGGAAGAGTATCGGGCATGAATAATTAATCTAGAACCATAAGAATTTAAATTTCAAATATTAATTCAAAATTTCTTTGTTGGGAAAAATACTTTTATAATAAATACCATTATAATAATACTTTTATAATAAAATACTATTATATCGAAATAAATTTTCCTTTCGAAAATACTTTTACAACTCGATGTTTCAACAAGTTTATCCTCGTTCTTGCAGACTTTGGCCATGTGTTGATCAGGCGCAAAGCTAGAATTCTTCAAGTACATCGTAGACTTGTTTCAACACCCAGTGAAAATACTTGAAAAGCCTTTAAAGCAGATATGGAAAGTACAATCCAAACAAAACAACCAAACCAAAACCTTTGTCCGACCATGGCTCGCAGATACACAATGGTTACGCCTGGATCCCCCAGGAAACAATCCGTATCCGTAAGCTTTCTCAGCCCTGCGAGTTACGCCATGATGACTAGTAGAGTGCAGGATACACAATGGTTACGCCTGGGTGCCCCAGGAAACAATCCGTACCCCTAGGCTATCTCAACCAGGCAGTTTCGCTACTATTCACGACCTACACAGATTGCAGGATATACAATGGTTACGCCTGGGTCCCCCAGGAAATAATCCGTACCCCTAGGCCAAACTCAGTCAGGCAATTGCGCTATGTAGTCGCGAGAGAAAAAAAACCATGGGTTATGCCACGGTGGGAACACTCGAGCATTACATCCGGAAAACCAAAAATCAGAGAGAATAATATCGATAGAATGAATCCACGATGTGGCCACAAAGCGGATATCAAGCAGAAGGCACTATCCATATCTTACTTCGAAAATATATATCATATAGTACCTTTTCAAATCACTTTCAAATATCGTACTTATATAAAGTCCATATATATAGGATTCCTTTTTTCCCACATCGAATACTTTCCAAAATCAATAGTAGATCAAATCATACTTATATAGACTTCGATTATATAAAATCTCTTTCGAAATTGAGTACCTTTCAAATCAATAGATTTCAAATCAACTTCATACTTATACAATCCATTTTATATAAGTTTGACCACTCCCAAATCAAGTGCTTAATAATATAAGGTTCTCAAATTTCAAATCATTTCAATGTCAATTCAGTTTCAAAATCATATATGATTTCACCAAATTTTCTTCCAAATTAAATATCTAAATTTCAAAGTTCCCAAAATAATAGGTTTAGAAAATTATCCCATTTTCCAAATTAAAATAATTCAAGTCAAACAAATTCATTTCCAAAATCACCATATAAGTACTGGTTTTTAATTCCAATTTAATTTCAAAACCAAATATTTTCCCAAAATCAATTATACTCAAAATGGTTTCCAAATTTATAATTATCCCCTTTTTTTTAAACCTTTAAATTATCTATTTCTATGTGAAATATCCAATTTACCTTTCTGAAAACCATTATTCAACTATTTTTTTTCAAAACATTTCAAAACTAAATTTATATTCTTTATCAAACATTTTATACTCTTTGAAATTTCTTAGGTTTGAAAATTTAATCTCGACTTGGAAGTGTTCGAACATTCAAAATAGTTAGGGAAATCAAATTTCCAATTCAGGACTTGAAAATCAACAATAAATAGATAGGATTATACCAAATCAAAGCCGAAACTTGAGGATTGAATACCGGTTTCCTTTAAATCATTTTAAATATGTATACATATATCTTTCGAATATCGAATTATTCTTCGGAATTTGAAATCAAAATTTGTTTCACAATATCACTCGCATAACAAAGCTACTAGAGTGGCCTCTCCCCCACTCTGAAACTCGAAAATCAATGTCGATAATGGGTGCACTCATCACCGAAATTATTTTCCAGTGACAAAGTGAGTTCTGGACTTCTATTTTCTTAAAACTTCCTTGAAATTTCATTGAAATCATTGGAACTCGTTTGAGTCATTTGAAACACTTCTTATTCAGAAAGTACTTTCAAATCGTATTATTATAATTTCAAAAATCTTAAAACCAATTTCAAAACACTGGAATTCAATTCTCGAATTTCAAATTTAACACTTCAGTTATAAATAATTTTTATATAAATCAATTTCTTATATTTTCTCAAAATTTCAAATCCTTTCAAAACCCTTTTATATAGAATAACATTTCTTATTTGTTTTATATATAGGTATATAATCCTTATCGAAAACATTTTCACTTTTATATATAGAATAAAATGATAGTTATCAAAATAATAATTTTGATATATAAAACAATTTCAAAAATGCAAACATACCCGATTTTTAGAGGATAATTTTAAGAATGGTTTTTAAAACAAAGATAGAGATTTGATTTAGAGGAACTCAAATCAATAGAATTCCGATTCGAAGATAGACTCGATCGAAGATGCGATAATTAAATTACAAAATAGAAGATGGATATATTTCTATAAATCGCGGCGACCTTTACCGGTCAACCGTGATTCCAAAATTAGATCGGTGTAGAATTCTGAGGCAATTCGACATTCGATCGCCAGAGATATAGAATTCGTCATAACAAGATATAGCAGCATCATAAACCGAGGATACCGAAATCTTCGGTGAGTCAATGCCAATTGAAAAGGAGTTTTCACCCCCTTTTACAAATCATTCAGTGGAGTTATGGGATACTCCAGAATCAAACGAATATAAATAATATAGCAGCATCATAAACCGAGGATACCGAAATCTTCGGTGAGTCAATGCCAATTGAAAAGGAGTTTTCACCCCCTTTTACAAATCATTCAGTGGAGTTATGGGATACTCCAGAATCAAACGAATATAGATAGGGAGAGACAGAATGAATTTCGGAACCGAGGGTGTAACATCCCGCCTTTTCGCACACTTTAAGCCGACACACGTGCCAATTCAAACCATACGGAAAGGCGGATTGTTATGGGATAAATAAGAAAAACAGAGAAGAAATAAAAACAAAATATAATCTCACAGCGGAAGGATAAAATATAATAATCAAATATACAATTCATTAAACTGTTTTACAAAACCTTTATTATATTTATACAATACATATCAGAGTACACATACCAGAGAATAAAAAATAAATGCAGCGGAATTAAATGGTGTGGTGGAATAACATAGTAGATAATAATACTACAAAACTTCGTCTTCGTCCTCCAGAGTAAAATCTTCAAATCCTGAAACGCTCGGACTGACCCGAGCGAATTTGAAAAGACAAAAACACTCGAGTCAGAACTAAAAGATCTTATGTGAGTTAAATTAACAGAAATAAATATGAGTACAGTAACTCAAGAGATGCTCGGGATTAACATCTCCTAAGGATCCGTTAAACTATTTGCTATGTAGTATATTGCGCTATTATAATAGTGTCTAATTGTAAAATAAACTTACTTTTTAATAGCGTTAAGGGGTTACCCATATAGCCCTTAACACAAATAATGCCAATAGTCTATACAGTACCATAATACCTCCTGGTCTGGAAGCTACCAGAGGATACTCCATAGGTACGACACAAATAGAAACTCGTAGAAGGCGCGCTAGGGTAGGTGACACGGCACAACTAGGCAATGCTAGGGTAGATATACCAACTACGCTTCCGGGCTGATGGAAACGCGCAGCGCGCAGCTGCCGCCCACCTCGAACAACACCCCCAAAATCAAAAGTAAAGTGGCCACCGAATCGATCCAAAAGTCATAGTATAATATCGAAGGAGTGCGTTCGGTCAGCGGAATGACCTCATTGGCCCGTCGATCGCTCCTGTTTTAGCCACCTTATGCCAACTCACGGGAGTCGGGTCCACGTATTTACCTTATAGGAAACGCCGCCGCCAACTTACTTCATTCTGGAATCTCCACCGTGTACACGGTAGTTAAAGTGGTTTTGGGAGTTGGCAGAGAGTATGACAACTTTCGATCCCGGTCTCTTTAACAACCAAACGTTATTATAACACCGCGGTCATTTAAAATAATTTAAACTTTAAAACCAGAATAAAATATCCATTTTAAACCCATATAAATACGATATCATTTATATTTTTAAAACCCAAATCAATACGATATTATTTAGACCCAAAATCATACAGTGTCATTTTATTTTCCAATATATATTCTTTTCCAAAATCATAGGGTTTTCAAAGTAAAATATTTAGAAATCAAAACTCTCAAATATAATATTTTCAAATCATACTACCTTGAAAATCATAACTTCGAAACAAATTTCCATCTCTTAAATGGTTAAATATTAAATTACTTTATAAAACACAATAGCTTCTTTAGATTTCACAAATCAATTTTCAAATATCGATTTAAACTTCCAAATACCATTTCAATTCTTATGTTTCAAAGCTTTAAATATTTCACCATTTCAAAACAAACTCATTTGACAATCCCATATATATTAAATTCAATTACTTATTATTTAGACTTGAAATATTTACTTAATGAATTCAATATAATTTAAGAAAAACCTTTAACTTCACATAACTGGAAAAACTTTCGATTTATTATATATTCATTTAAATCAACCTGATATTCATTTAGATCACTCTACACAAACATCAACTTATAAAATCATATCCTTTAAAAATTCTAACTTTTTATTTAATTCTAATTTAACTTAATATTCATCTTCCAACCTTATTCCCATTAAATCAATGAAACTCCAGAAATTAAATTTTAAATAAATGCTTAATCTTATTTGATCTTAAAATCAAACTTTATTTTAAACTTCAAATCAAATTTATACTAAGATTAAAACCGGAAATTACTATATATATAATAACCTTTATCAATAACCAAATCAATATCCCATAAACCATATATATATAACTTTACAAAAACCATAGAAAATCATTTCAAAATATTTATATATATATATACCGCGGTGCCTGTATAAAATTTTCTACCCTATGGTCAAGTGATACAGATGTTTATCATTTCAATCCGCAATTTAAAATAAAAATGCGGTTGTATATCATTTCAAACCGCAATGCCGAATGAAATGAATATGCATGATAACTTGCAGATTTTATAAGATAGTACACATCATCCATTCACCCAATATCAATCATCAACCAATTTAATTCAATCATCATCAATTTAAACAAACATCAAAATATATAGCATATAAATTATATAGGTAATAAATAACATGTATTAACTAACAGTTTATATTCAATAATAAATTTAACTACTGTTAAACTAGTAGTTTATATGCAAAAATAAATGTAAATTTAACTGGCAGTTAATATGAAATAAAAATAAAAATAATCATGACAGGCAGTTAATATGCAAATAAATAAATTCTAACTGTCAAATTATATGCAATAAATAAAATTAATTAACAGTTAAATTAAATAAATGCGATTTAACTGGGATGACGAATAAAACATGCCAAACAGTCATAAATAAATTTCTACTCAAATCTTAAATCAATTTAACAAACATAAGAAATTTTAGAAGTTGTGAGTGGGTTAAAACACTCACCTTTCGAATTTAAATCGAATTTAAGTCCGATTTAAATCCAAAAATTTGACGGTCTCCAAATCTGTCCAAACCAGCGTCAAAAGATCTGGAATTTAATTACGATCCTAACAAAAAAGTCTCGCGTGAAACGGAGTTCATATGCGAAAGTTATTCGAGTTAGATTGTTTGAAATCAAAAATAAAATAAAATAAAAACATCACTCACTTAAACCAAAGCCACGTAAGCATCTTCGTTGTCCCTCGCTACAGTGTCTTTACCCTGAGAACAGAACGCATGCGAACGAACAAAAGCATCAAGAAGAAACCCTAGCCGTCGAAACAAACCCTATTTATCACGCCTCCACTCTCGACTTCGACAAGATCCACTCCATCGCCAGCACGCCGCCGTCACCCTCCATCTATGTCGCGAGCGTGACGTCCTCAGCCGCTGTGTGGTGCTGCCAGGCCGATCACGAAAATCATCGAATCCTCTTCAACTTCTGGCGAATCAGCTAACCAATTCGCCGAAGCCACCGTACCGATCAACTGCCCCTCTCCCCCTCTACACGCAAGAACTTCCCGATCGATGAATCGTGGAAGATCCACCGTTGATTGAACATCCATACCATGAACGGCCGAAACTAATTTGCAATTTTCTGAACGAACAATGGCTCCAATCAAAAAACGAATAGTACCAGCAGATTACGCTCTTCGAGAACTATGACATATAATTTTTGTGAATTTTTCTGGAGCTTTGAATTTTAGGCTTTGGATTTGATTTTTGAATTGTATTTGGATCTAGTGTTTGCAGCCATTGGAAGAGGAGGAGCGGAGGAAATAAACATACAACAAATGAGAATAGATGGAGGCTAGGGTTTACAACTGAGTTTATATAGGTAGGTCAGAATTTGAATAGATGGATTGGATAAACAAACGTGCTGAACGAAAATTGGCCCAAAAAGCCCGTTACGACTCCGGAACGAAATTGGGTCAACCCATATATCACAATATGTATTTTAAAATATTCTGAACGCGATGGAAAAAGTTTCGCGTCCAAATTCCATCGTGTGAAGAAGTTATGCTGAAAATAATATTTTCAAATTGATTTCAAATTGATTTCAATTAAATCGATTTCAAGGCGTTTCGCGTTCGTACGATCAAACGACAGGTCCGATCGCTACGAAACTTGAAACCCTACAATAATTCAATGATACGGATCCGTTGAAACTGGTTTCGTCAAAATCCGAGTTAGTGGCCGAAATGGCTATTTTTATATCAATTAATTAAATTTAAAATTTATTATTAAATCAACTTCCAAATTTTAAAATTTTAAAACTCACAAATTTTATCACCATATATTCTCACTTATTTACAATGACTTAAACAAATCTTTATGTAAGTTTAGAGTGGATAAATCTATCAATTGCAGTGCCAAAGCTTCTATTTCATTATATTCAAAATTATAAATTAAGTTCCCCAAAATTTCTATTAAGTTAAATAATCAATGATTATTCCATCTATAAATTTTAAGTAGATGGATTCAAATGTTGAGTTCAGAAACTATTATTTTAATATTCTTGAATTTCAGTTAAATCTTTATAAACGTAATACTTTAAACGTTAAATTTCATTTATTTTGCAATACTTCAATTAAATTAATAAATATTGCTTTCTATACTTAAATTTATATTAACAAAACGTTAGATTTGGATCGATAGAAATCGATTTACCAAAGTTTACGTACACATTACGTAAATAAACAACTATATAAATTTGCCACCTATTAGCTCTTAATTTTATTCTTAAGTTTGTTATCTATCAATTTCGATTATACTTCCATCTATAATGCAAATCCAATCTCCTCTAACTGCATAAATTAGGCAATTTATTGCAATTGATTTTCCATTAAACTTCATAAATTATCAAATTGAAACCTAAATAAACATTTATTTATTTAAAAATCTTGTTGTTTAATTGAATTGACCATTCCCGGATATAATTTACATTGATCTTCAATTATTACTTAAATACATCACAAAACGTTAAATCTATATTCATTAAAATTTGTTACCAAAATTAATTAACGAAATCAATTACGCCCTTTAAAAATTTCTATTTCATTCATTAATTGCTAATTGTTATTCAATTAAACCCAGTTATTTGATTTCTCTATTATGCATCAATTATAAACCCATCATCTTAAAGATGATGTCAACATTTTATACTATAAATTTACCCTTTTATATTCCAATATAAATAAATGCTCACATACAAATTAAGATTCTAAAACAAATTAATTATCCCATTTAATCCATTGATTTATTAACTTTATTTGTTGCAATTTATTGTCTAGCATAAATTTTAATCTATTTCCAAATTTTCACATTTCAATTAATTAACACCTTACAAAAGTTTACAAATAAAAAGGGGTTGTACTAAATAAATTATTTATTGTCCTGCATTACTTTATTGCCTCCATTTACATTCAATCTTCATAAATAAATAATTTATTTTATTGATGAATTCAATACTTGCCTTTATTTACTTAATTTAACTTCATATCCAAATGCACAAATTTTCACTATTCCAATTAATTGAAATATAAAATTAAATTTGTAAATTTTAATTATCCTTGATACATCAGATTTCAATATTTGCTTTCATATAAATTAATAAGATTTCTATTTCTTTCTAAATTTAAATTAAAATCTTATTAATTTAATTCATTTTAAACATCGAATTTACATGGGTCGTTACACTCTCCCCGACTCAAAAATTTTCGTCCCCGAAAAGGAAAAGAAGGGAAAAGAAGAATTAAATAACAATACATCTTATTCAAAATATTAACTCATAAACAATAACTTACTAAATTTATTACCTTAAATAAAATAAACCCGTTTAATAATCATTATATCTTTTTATCCTCAAATAAATAAAGTTTGGAAAAACATTTTCAAAATAATTTCTAAGTCCAAAATTTACGAAATTTTTTGGCGGAGTCTCCTTTGTACAGAGAGGCTTGGGAGAAAATATAATATTAAATATAACAATTATATTATATATATTATCCAAAATATTATATCCCAACACGGGAAAATATATAAAATAGCGCTATAAACCGAAGTCCGAAAACGTACCTATTTGTCGGGCACTTTACGCTTAATTTATGGAACCCAAAAGCAGTAGCAATTGCTTCCATAACCTGAATTTTACTTATAAAATCCAAAGGGTTAACAATTTATGTAAAGTAAAATATTTAAGTGGATTTCAATCACTAACAACAAATCAATACAACAACCATCAACTAAACAACAACAAATCCAAACAACAATCAATTTATCTTATTATTAATTTCATTTCATATATTTGTTGTTTAATTTCTCTTTTATTCATACCACATAAATTTTCCTTTTTATAATTTACATTTATTTCTAACAAACTTTTAAATTTTATTTACTCATTCGATGTTTGTTTCATTTATTTTCACTTATTACTTCCAATTTTTCATTTCCATTAACTCAGGTCATGCCAGTTCTTTTTATTTCATTATAATTATTCATTCATTTATTTACATGTCCTTATTTATTTACATTTTAATTGCTTAAGTTTATAATCATCTATTTGTCATACTTACCTTCAATTATATTTACTTCGTAAAATTTCAATTATAACTTTAAGTTTATAACATTAAATTCTCATTTAACAGAAATTTCATTGAGTAATTTTACTATTTCAAATTTCTACTTGTATAATATTCTATTACAATCTCTTATTAAATATTTCAACTTTTAATATTTGGTAAGTTATATATGTTATTTAAGGGTGTAATTGAAAGTTATACAAGTTTCTCATTTCTTTTAATTAATTCATTGTTCAATAAATTATTACCTTTTCCTTATAAGTTACAATTTCAACTTCCTTTTATTATCTTTATAACTTGGCATTAAATCTCTTACCTAAATTAGAGGTTCCAATTATTAATTACTTACCTTTCGTTTCACTACAATAATTGAAACAATTAATTAATGGAAATTTAAGAGTTAAATACCGGGTTATATTTCAAATTATTTTAAAATAATAAATAAATATATTTTTACAACTTACATATCTCTAATTATGTTTAAAACAATTCAAAATTTATACATATAATTTCTTCAAAAATGAATCTGCAGTAGAACTACGACAGTGGCCTTCTCCCTTCGAAACTCGAAAATGAAAGTCGATGATGCGGCCGCCATCACCGAAATTATTTTTCAGCGACAGAGAGGAAAGTACAAAACTTATTTCTTTCCAGAATTTCTTTAAAATCATGCTTTCAAATTATATTGAAATATTTATATCAGAAAATATTTCTAAACACTATTAATATATTTCAAAATCCTTTGAAAGAAATTTTTCAAAATCCCGGACTCAAGTTCTACAATTTCCAAATTTCATTGATTTTATTTTCAATCTAGCTTCAATTATTATTAATATTTTCATTACCTAACACCCAATCTACAACAACCAAATATGTATCTTTATAAAATATTTTTATATATAGAAAATATAATAGGCAAAGTTATTTCTTTCACCTATATTAAAACAAATATTATGTCGGTCTATCCTATTAAGTGTTTAGAAATCCCTATTGATGTCATAGCGTCCCATGCATCAACCAGAATTTATAAATGCAAAACGAAACATATTAACACAATATTAAAACCTTTTTATAATACTAACAAATACGCTCTCTCATATATACACGCTCAATGACTCCCATAGGGTATTATTACCCTATTAGTAAAAAGTCAAACCCCACAGAGTTAAGGTTTATCGCTAAACCTCGCTCTGATACCAGATGTAACATCCCGCCTTTTCGAACACTTTAAACTGACACACGTGCCAATTCAAACCATACGGTAGGGTGGATTGTTATGGGATAAGTAAGAAAAACAGAGAAGAAATAAAAACAAAATAGAATCTCACAGCGGAAGGATAAAATATAATAATTAAATATACAGTTCATGAAACTGTTTTACAAAACCTTTATTATATTTATACAATACATATCAGAGTACACATACCAGAGAATAATAAATAAATGCAGCGGAATTAAGTGGTGTGGTGGAATAACATAGTAGATAATAATAGTACAAAACTTCGTCTTCGTCCTCCAGAGTAAAATCTTCAAATCCTGAAACGCTCGGACTGACCCGAGCGAATTTGAAAGACAAAAACACTCGAGTCAGAACTAAAAGATCTTATGTGATTTAAATTAACAGAAATAAATATGAGTACAGTAACTCAAGAGATGCTCGGGATTTACATCTCCTAAGGATCCGTTAAACTATTTGCTATGTAGTATATTGTGCTATTATAATAGTGTCTAATTGTAAAATAAACTTACTTTTTAATAGCGTTAAGGGGTTACCCATATAGCCCTTAACACAAATAATGCCAATAGTCTATACAGTACCGTAATACCTCCTGATCGTGAAGCTACCAGAGGATACTCCATAGATACGACACAAATAGAAACTCGTAGAAGGCGCGCTAGGGTAGGTGACACGGCACAACTAGGCAATGCCAGGGTAGATATACCAATCACGCTTCCGGGTTGATGGAAACGCGCAGCGCGCAGCTGCCGCTCGAACAACACCCCCAAAATCAAAAGTAAAGTGGCCACCGAATCGATCCAAAAGTCATAGTATAATATCGAAGGAGTGCGTTCGATCAGAGGAATGACCTCATTGGCCCGTCGATCGCTCCTGTTTTAGCCACCTTATGCCAACTCACGGGAGTCGGGTCCATGTATTTACCTTATAGGAAACGCCGCCACCATCCTACTTCATTCTGGAATCTCCACCACGTACACGGTTGTTAAAGTGGTTTTCGGAGTTGGCATAGAGTATGACAACTTCCGATCCCGGTCTCTTTAACAACCAAACGTTATTATAACACCGCGGTCATTTAAAATAATTTAAACTTTAAAACCAGAATAAAATATCCATTTTAAACCCATATAAATACAATGTCATTTATATTTTTTTAAAACCCAAATCAATACGATATCATTTAGACCCAAAATCATATAATGTCATTTTATTTTCCAATATATATTCTTTTCCAAAATCATAGGGTTTTCAAAGTAAAATATTTAGAAATCAAAACTCTCGAATATAATATTTTCAAATCATACTACCTTGAAAATCATAACTTCGAAACAAATTTCCATCTCTTAAATGGTTAAATATTAAATTACTTTATAAAACACAATAGCTTCTTTAGATTTCACAAATCAATTTTCAAATATCGATTTAAACTTCCAAATACCATTTCAATTCTTATGTTTCAAAGCTATAAATATTTCACCATTTCAAAACAAACTCATTTGACAATCCCATATATATTAAATTCAATTACTTATTATTTAGACTTGAAATATTTACTTAATGAATTCAATATAATTTAAGAAAAACCTTTAACTTCACATAACTGGAAAAACTTTCGATTTATTATATATTCATTTAAATCAACCTGATATTCATTTAGATCACTCTACACAAACATCAACTTATAAAATCATATCCTTTAAAAATTCTAACTTTTTATTTAATTCGAATTTAACTTAATATTCATCTTCCAACCTTATTCCCATTAAATCAATGAAACTCCAGAAATTAAATTTTAAATAAATGCTTAATCTTATTTGATCTTAAAATCAAACTTTATTTTAAACTTCAAATCAAATTTATACTAAGATTAAAACCGGAAATTACTATATATATAATAACCTTTATCAACAACCAAATCAATATCCCATAAGCCATATATATATATATATAGCTTTACAAAAACCATAGAAAATCATTTCAAAATATTTTTACATATATATATATACCGCGATGCCTGTATAAAATTTTCTACCCTATGGTCAAGTGATACGGATGTTTATCATTTCAATCCGCAATTTAAAATAAAAATGCGGTTGTATATCATTTCAAACAGCAATCCCGAATGAAATGAATATGCATGATATATCAATCATCAACCAATTTAATTCAATCATCATCAATTTAAACAAACATCAAAATATATAGCATATAAATTATATATGTAATAAATAACATATGTTAACTAACAGTTTACATTCAATAATAAATTTAACTACTGTTAAACTAGCAGTTTATATGCAAAAATAAATGTAAATTTAACTGGCAGTTAATATGAAATAAAAATAAATATAATCATGACAGGCAGTTAATATGCAAATAAATAAATTCTAACTGTCAAATTATATGCAATAAATAAAATTAATTAACAGTTAAATTAAATAAATGCGATTTAACTGAGATGAAGAATAAAACATGCCAAACAGTCATAAATAAATTTCTACTCAAATCTTAAAACAATTTAACAAACATAAGAAATTTAAGAAGTTGTGAGTGGGTTAAAACACTCACCTTTTGAATTTAAATCGAATTTAAGTCCGATTTAAATCCAAAAATTTGACGGTCTCCAAATCTGTCCAAACCAGTATCAAAAGATCTAGAATTTAATTATGATCCTAACAAAAAAAGTCTCGCGTGAAACGGAGTTCGTATGCGAAAGTTATTCGAGTTAGATTGTTTGAAATCAAAAATAAAATAAAATAAAAACATCACTCACTTAAACCAAAGCCACTTAAGCATCTTCGTTATCCCTTGCTAAAGTGTCTTTACCCTGAGAATAGAATACACGCGAATGAACAAAAGCATCAGGAAGAAACCATAGCCGCCGAAACAAACCCTATTTATCACGCCTCCACTCTCGACTTCGACAAGATCCACTCCATCGCCAGCACACCGCCGTCACCCTCCATCTATGTCGCGAGCGCAACGTCCTTCGCCGCCGTATGGTGCTACCAGGCCGAGCACGAAAATCATCGAATCCTCTTCAATTTCTGGCGACTCAGCTAACCAATTCGCCGAAGCCACCGTACCGATCAACTGCCCCTCGCCCCCTCTACACGCAGGAACTTCCCGATCGATGAATCGTGGAAGATCCGTTGTTGATTGACCATCCATACCATGAATGGCCGAAACTAATTTGCAATTTTCTGGACGAACAATGGCTCCAATTGAAAAACGAATATTACCAGCAGATTACGCTCTTCGAGAACTATGACATATAATTTTTGTGAATTTTTCTGGAGCCTTTGAATTTTAAGCTTTGGATTTGATTTTTGAATTGTATTTGGATCTAGGGTTTGCAGCCATTGGAAGAGGAGGAGCTGAGGAAATGAACGTACATCAAATGAGAATAGATGGAGGCTAGGGTTTACAACTGAGTTTATATACGTAGGTCAGAATTTGAATAGATGGATTGGATAAACAACGTGCTGAACGAAAATTGGCCCAAAAAGCCCGTTTCGACTCCGGAACGAAATTGGGTCAACCCATATATCACAATATGTATTTTAAAATATTCTGAACGCGATGGAAAAATTTTCACATCCAAATTCCATCGTATGAAGAAGTTATGCTGAAAACAATATTTTCAAATTGATTTCAAATTGATTTCAATTAAATCGATTTCAAGGCGTTTCACGTTCGTACGATCAAACGACAGGTCCGATCGCTACGAAACTTGAAACCCTACAATAATTCACTGATACGGATCCGATGAAACTGGTTTCGTCAAAATCCGAGTCAGTGGCCAAAATGGCTATTTTTATATTAATTAATTAAATTTAAAATTTATTATTAAATCAACTTCCAAATTTTAAAATTTTAAAACTCACAAATTTTATCACCATATATTCTCACTTATTTACAATGACTTAAACAAATCTTTATGTAAATTTAGAGTTGATAAATCTATCAATTGCAGTGCCAAAGCTTCTATTTCATTGTATTCAAAATTATAAATTAAGTTCCCCAAAATTTCTATTAAGTTAAATAATCAATGATTATTCATCTATAAATTTTAAGTAGATGGATTCAAATGTTGGGTTCAGAAACTATTATTTTAATATTCTTGAATTTCAGTTAAATCTCTATAAATGTAATACTTTAAACGTTAAATTTCATTTATTTTGCAATACTTCAATTAAATTAATCATTATTACTTTCTATACTTAAATTTATATTAACAAAACGTTAGATTTGGATCGATGGAAATCGATTTACCGAAGTTTACGTACACATTACGTAAATAAACAACTATATAAATTTGCCACCTATTAGCTCTTAATTTTATTCTTAAGTTTGTTATATATCAATTTCGATTATACTTCCATCTATAATGCAAATCCAATCTCCTCTAACTGCATAAATTAGGCAATTTATTGCAATTGATTTCCCATTAAACTACATAAATTATCAAATTGAAACCTAAATAAACGTTTATTTATTTAAAAATCTTGTTGTTTAATTAAATTGACCATTCTCGGAAATTAATTTACATTGATTTCCAATTATTACTTAAATACATCACAAAACGTTAAATCTATATTCATTAAAATTTGTTACCAAAACTGATTTAACGAAATCAATTACGCCCTTTAAAATTTCTATTTCATTCATTAATTGCTAATTGTTATTCAATTAAACTCATTCATTTGATTTCCCTATTGTGCATCAATTATAAACCCATCATCTTAAAGGTGATGTCAACATTTTATACTATAAATTTACCCTTTTTATATTCCAGTATAAATAAATGCTCACATACAAATTAAGATTCTAAAACAAATTAATTATTCCATTTAATCCATTGATTTATTAACTTTATTTATTGCCATTTATTGTCTAACATAAATTTGAATCTATTTCCAAATTTTCACATTTCAATTAATTAACACCTTATAAAAGTTTACAAATAAAAAGGGGTTGTACTAAATAAATTATTTATTGTCCTGCATTACTTTATTACCTCCATTTACATTCAATCTTCATAAATAAATAATTTATTTTATTGATGAATTCAATACTTGCCTTTATTTACTTAATTTAAGTTTATATCCAAATGCACAAATTTTCACTATTCCAATTAATTGAAATATAAAATTAAATTTGTAAATTTTAATTATCCTTGATATATCAAATTTCAATGTTTTCTTTCATATAAATTAATAAGATTTCTATTTCTTTCTAAATTTAAATTAAAATCTTATTAATTTAATTCATTTTAAACATCGAATTTACACAGGTCGTTGCAGAGGGACATTCCAAAATTCAAAGGAAATCGAGTCAAAAGGAAGAGATTCAACTCGAGCGAAAGTGATTCTGTAAATAAATTTACCATATATGCTAAGTTTTGCCTAGAGCCAAAGCTCTAATACCAACTGTAATGACCCGCTATTTTGGACCGTTCAAATCGACAATAAAACCATACATATCCGACTTGAATAATTAAAATACCGAACTGTTAATTAAAATTTGGCAAAACTAAAAATATACAGTAAATAAATCAATCACAGATCACAGAGTAATATAATGCAGTGGAATAGATAAAGAATAGTAGTTCATGAAGCTACTATATACATCAGAGTTAGAAAAATACAACCGAATAGTTCAAATGCAGTGAAGTCTCCAATGCAACAGATGACTTCTCTGAACCAATCACCCGGAAAGGCTGGAATCTGAACCGATAGTTGGATTTCCAAATGAAGCTCCAAACTCCAAAGGTTAGTCTCAAATGATGTATCACTCAGTCTGACTGAGCGTAAAGCAAAATACAAAACATTCGAGTCAGGATTAACACTCTGATATCAATAAATCCAACTCAAGTGAAATATCAACTGTAATACAAATAACTTAAAGGATATTTGGGATAACCATCCTCTAAGGGTCCATGGAACTTTCTAAGAGGTAGAAATATACACTATAACACCATGGTCATTTCAGCTTAATTTATACATCAAAACCAAATCTCATTTTCACTTTAAATATCTCTATATTTCCCAAAATAGTATTTATATATATTAAATAATTTATACAGTAAAGTATTTTCAATTTCCTCAACTTAACAAATCGTTCCAACATCAATCCGACCTTCCCATTCAAATTAAATTCAATCTCAATTTATCAATTTAAATTCAACTCAATTTCTAAAATAACCACTTAAATTTTATCGATCTCAAATTCGGATTTATAATCACAAATACTCCTTTATATTTCCATATATTTCAAAACTTTAAGTATTCAACGTTTCATCTTAATTTTCATTCAATTTAGTTTTCTAAATAATAAATTCAAATTTAGTTCAACCTAAATTTTCATTTTAATTCAATTTAGTAGCTAAATAACAAATTCAACTACGTTGATTTCAAATACAGATCCGAATCTCAACATAAACCATTTAAATTCCAATATAGTTCAAGGCTTTAATATTTAAATGTTCTATATAACAGTTTCATATAGATCTCGATTTAACCTCATTATTATTTAGTCTTGAAATACTCCCTTATTAGATTTAATATCATTTAAGTAACCTTAAATTACATTTTACTCCATATTTTCTTTAATTTATTTAAACGTAAAATATCCATTAAATCACTTAAATCAAAAATCCAGTTATAAAATCATACCCATTAAATTTCCCATTTA
Source organism: Allium cepa (assembly GCA_030765085.1). Taxonomy (NCBI): domain Eukaryota; kingdom Viridiplantae; phylum Streptophyta; class Magnoliopsida; order Asparagales; family Amaryllidaceae; genus Allium; species Allium cepa. The sequence continues at coordinate 306,019,070 of CM060944.1, read as the reverse complement.
AAAATTTCAAATCGATTTAATTAAATAAATCCTTATTTAAATACCATTTTTATAAACCCAAATTTATCTCCCAATCTTAATTATTCAATTTATTACAAGAGAATCTATTTGAAATATAGATTTACATAAATACTTAACCATATTATATGTATTAAATCAATCTAATTTAAATCAAATATTACTACTAAATCTATATATACAATTTTCATTTATATAATATCTTAAGAATCAAATTTATTAAACCATATATTTCTTTCCAAAATTATTGAAATTATTCTCAAAATATTTATATGGAACAACGGTGTCTGTATATATTTCCTATCATATAGTCAAGTGCTACGGATATTTATCATTTCAATCCGTATACTAAATACATATGGGTGGATATCATTTCAACCCGTAATCCCAAATTTAATTAAATGAAAATTGCTTGGGTTTATCATTTCAACCCATAACGATTTTCTCCTATTCTAAAGTCTGTTCGGGTATGTATCATTTCAACCCATAGTGATTTCTAAACTACAGGGAACTTGCAGAGTGATAACAGAAAATACAATAAAATAACAGGCATATATCATCAATAACAATATAATATAAACAACAGGATATGGTGTCATATCCCGCAGGTGAACAGTTACAGATAATAGCATATATACAAACTTAAATAACTACAGCAGCATATTTCAATTGTCGTTTCAATTGAAATCAAATTTAATGAATAAAAATATGTTAATCGTGAGTGATTGCTCACCTTTTGAGGTTAGAGAGATAGACAATGAAGTTGAGTTACGAAATGCAAGCACGACTTCCAAAGCAAAGTTAGATGGTACGATTTCGATGGAAAAGCTGATAGATAGAAATTGATGAGAACGGATCAAATTAGCCTGATAAAATTGAAACGAAGATTATATGATTAATTTATTACTTTTTTTCAAAATGAACGTTAAATCAAAACACGCAATTTAAAAAATGAAATACATATATATGCATACCCATGAGAACCATATAACTTTAAAACGCTTCCATTTCATATTAATGTTAAATAACAAATATATAATTATTCAAAATGTCACATATATAGTATATTCATTTTATGGTTGTCGTTTCCATGTAATAAATATTCATTTTAAACCAATATTAAAATAATATATATGTATAGTTAAAAATCAATGTTCTAACATAAAACACATATATTAAAGATCAAAACACACATATATAATATCTTTTGAAATGAATAATTATGTATACATATAATTATTATAGTTTATTACTTTCCTTTTCAAAATATCCAGCAGGAAATCAAACAAACTTATGCACATATATACGCAGATAAACAATATTCTTTATAATACAATGTTAACTTACTCCTTTTTTATTCTTTTTTTAAAGAGTATATATGCAGTACAGTTTATAAGAATTTTTTTTTAATTTTTTTTATAAAACCTTAATATATAACAAAATATATGTAATATTTGTATATATAAAAATCAAAACCTTTCAAACATATATTCAAAAACTAGATCATATAAATAACAATGTATTCAGTTCACGCATAGTATAAAATTCATATATATAACTCTCTTATATATTCATTATAACTATAATCGAAACGGTTATATATACTTTTATATAAATTAACCAAATATACACGTTACTTAACCTATCTGTAACTGATCAATAGTTTTATTATTAAAGCACGCACATCATAACAGTATGACGATATACAATGCTTTAGGCTTATTAAACAATATATTGCAACTTATGTATACTAATATCTGAATATAAATAAGCTTACATACTTATTATATAAAAATCAAAATAAAAAAAATATAACAAAATATATATAAACTCACAAATTGATATATAAGCTTATATTGTTATATAGAGAATTTTTTTTATTAAGTACAGCCATACATATATATCTTTGGGTACTACAATTCGTATTATTTGCCTTTTATAAAGAAAATTGTGGTTGCACTGAGTTTGTACATACAGCTTACTTTATGTATATAAATAACGTAAGCTGTCATACATATATACACTAAAATATATAAATTTAAGGCAGTATACTACTAGCAAATATATATAATATAATACAATGTATAGACATACCCTGTGTAAACTCGAGTCGCTGATGGGTGGGCAAAATGAATAAATAAGAAACTACAGACAATGGGGAAAATGTTGATGCCACCTATGTGCTGTCAGAAGTTATTACCTCTATGCTATACACTCGGCTATGATGAGGGTGCCGATGTGGATAGGGAAGATGTTGGGTTCAGCTGGAAGGCAGGGTGTTTCTTAAGAGAAGAGGAGGGGAGAAGGAGGGGACAGACGCTTGGTGGAAAGAAAATTTGCAGAGAGAGGATGAAAAGAATGCAGATGTACTAGGTAAAAGAAAGGAGGAGCAGGCTAGAATAAATAGAATGTATGAAGAGAACAAGGAAGGTTATAAATCAGATTGGCATGAAAATGTAAGGAAAGAAATAAATAAAAGAAATCAATGAATGCGAAATAACGTATAGTATTTTATACCTTTCAAACTTTGAAATGGCAACGGTCATGAGTTGATTTAGCTACATTTAAAGCAATAACTTTTTTGTTTGTTTGGATAGTACGTAATAAGTTTGGAAAGGCAATGATTTTTAAAATGGAACAAGGAAGGTTATAAATCAGATTGGAATGAAAACGTAAAGAAAGAAATAAATAAAAGAAATCAATGAATGCGAAATATCGTATAGTATTTTATACGTTTCAAACTTTGAAATGGCAACGGTCATGAGTTGATTTAGCTACATTTAAAGCAATAACTTTTTTGTTTGTTTGGATAGTACATAATAAGTTTTGAAAGACAGTGATATTTAAAATGGAACAAGGAATGGACAGAGAAATTTAAGCAAAGATAAAACGTATAGAATAAATATAGAGTAAGGGGACAGTCACGATAATTCAGTGGATAATTAAAGCAACTTTTAATGCCACCAGCTGCACTTTCAAATTTGAAAAGGCAGAGTAACGGACCATATAATAAATTGAAACGATGGATTGATAACAGCTGCAAGTATATATTTAATAGAAAAGAACGGACAGAGAAAATTTTGTGAAACGTACTGAAAATAAATATGAAGTACTTATTATATTATACGTTTCTTTTTGAATGCAGAGTCCAAAATTTGAAAGCCGAGTAACGGTCAACCCTTGAATTGGTGAAAATAATTGTAGCAATTAATAAAAGAAATAAATAGCAACGGTCACGTTGCTTTGATTTAGCTGACCCATCAAAGCAAATTATTTATAATTTAACCGGTAGGAAACGTAAAGGAACGTACCACCATAAAAATGAAATTGATAACATCTGTGCATTGATTCTGCAATATTTATTAAAGAAATTGATTCTACAATATTTATTAAAGCAATTTATTAGCTAGCTTGAATTAAATAGAATTTCACGATGGAATAAACTTTGATAAAATAAATTGAAAATTTAAAATCTGCTATGTTTAATTGGACGTAATACAAATATTAAATTTTTATTTCAAAATATTATTACATTAAATTTCTCAAAAGTTTCAATTAATTACGTTAAATAAAACCATTTAAAGCTATTAAAATCTACGGGTCGTTACAACTATATCCTAGGTTGTGCACCCTACTCTGTTTTTAGCCATTTATAATATCGAGGTCACATTCGACATCTTTCATGGGAGTCTTTATCACTCGAAAAGAACAAGAATCCTTAAATAAATTCCCACATCTCAAATGGATCTCGAAACCACACATGGATTCCAGCATCTCGAAATCCACCTCCAAGAGATATAACACGTATCTCAGTCTTGAAGTGGTTTTCGATAAATAACACATTTACCGATCCCGGTCTCCTTAAGACTGAATCAATGAATTTGGTCATATTCAATAATAATGAGAATGATCGCATATGGAAACCAACTCTCATATAATTATCACATTTTCAATATTTTTATCTCACACTATCTCTCGACTAAGAGTGAAGTCGGTAGGTTAAAGCACTAGTTCTGCTATACCTACTCAAACATTTGTCTTAACCCCTAGAGATAGACAAGCCTACTTCATCGGTTTTTAGTACTAAGTATACGACTAAATGTTTTTCATAAATGAGTACATAAACAAAGCATGATCAAGTCGTACTAAGCACGATCAAGTCACATAAACAACTTTTAATCCCATTTTTACTTAATTAATAATTTTATTAAATAAAAGCTCTTTTATTAGTAAAACTCATTTTTTTTTAATAAAACATATTTTATAAACCAAAACTTACAATTGATTAAAAATTCCTTTATTAATTAATAACCCTTTACTAAATAAAACTTACTTTATTAATTAATACTCCTTTATTACTTAAAATTTTCTGTATATACTAGTATATATAATATTTCGATATTCATTTATACTCTTCAATACTTCAAAAAGTATTCATATATTTATCTCAAATGTACAAGTATATTCACAACTCATTTAAAGACCTATTACTTTAAACCTTTCTTTTTTTATCTTTTTCCAAAAATTCCATGTTTGTTATTCCTTTTAAAATATCCATTTAATAGTTCCAATTACATTCGAAAATCTATTTCAAAGTGCGTAAGACAAATGTTACCCAACATTGTCACTACAAACGCAAAATCATTTCATTTGAGATTATTTTTAAACCATTTCACTTCTGATTATCTTTAAAACAATCTTTTCAAAGTTTCATTTACATTTATAAGTACTAGTATGGATCCGTGCTTCGCACACGGGCTGTTTGTGTCATTGTATACATTGATATTTTGTTTAAACGTAAGTATGTAAACGGAAAGTAAGGGCATTTTTGGAATTTCAAAAAGACAACGAGTAAATTGGTTTAACAAATTTTCTTTATTAGTAGTAGAGATAATCAAAACAGGTTAAAGACTAATATTATTAACATATTTTCACCGCAAACCCAAAACCATTTCATACATGTTATTCTCTTTAAAACATTCTTTTAAAGATCTTGGTATTTCTATATTTATTGAATAAGGCAATATACTTGTTAATAAATTTGCAAAATCATTTATTATAACATAAGTTTTATAATCCTAAGCTTCCTCTTATTCTTTTACAAAATACTTAACTTACTTTTTCCCACTTATGCATTTACTAAAAACTGATTTTAAAATGATACTTAAATGTATACTAACTCATTTATAAGATAAAATATTTAATAATAAAAAGAATTTAAAAGGATATTATATTACATAAGATTTTATTTATTTTAATAAACTACTTAACTAATTTTCTAAAAAATATATATACTTTTAAAATATTTTAAAAATACTTATATTATGGCTTATAAAAAATACATATTTTCTAATTTATTTAAAAACCATAAAAGTCCATTTTATAGTTTAAATTCATTACTTTAAAAGTCCATAAATGATTATCAATAATACATTTAAACTTGATACTTTTTTAGTAATACGTATACTTACTGTACTTACTAAAAAAATACAAAGAAGCCCTAAGATGCCTTTCAAAGTTAACTTTAAATTTGTCAAAGATAGCGATTCCAAAGTGCATCCATAGCGACCTTTTCGCTCATAACATTCACAATACACTATCAACATGTAATCAACAAGTCCTGGCTACGATACATGTTATAAAGGGTAATAAGAGAGATTATACTTAATACTAATGTTGTCACTTGTTTTACAAAACAAGAATGGGTCCAAAAGTTTTAACCTGTATTGTTATCAATTTTAAGTTATATTTAACACAACAATATTATACACATGATATATACAAATTCGATGGTGAATAAACTCAACTAAGCCCGCACTAATCCAAGATGTGGATAATCCCAATACGAGTTTAATGGAGAAGATGGCGTCTCGATTGGACCTCGTATGCGAAAGTTATGAATTTTATAAGATTTGAGATTATAAACTAATTAATTAACTTAATTATAAATAACCAACACCTTAATTACCTATCAAATCCACCTTCTCCCTTCCTTACCACTTTCCTATGCATGCACCAAAAGGAACTCACCATACTCATGTACATGCACACATTGATACGGATCATCACTCGATGATATCCAATGTCGTTCACGCCTACGAATTTCTCTTTGCGAGTTCGACGTATGGACCCCTACAACGTCCAACTCGATCACATCAACCAAATTCCAAATGAAAGCCCCAAATTTCCATGTCCAGGTCACGATCACAACCCCATGATTGGAGCACCTTTGACCACCGCCAGCCAACCTCACTTCGCACCCTAAATCCAATCATGCCTTTGATTTTGCCTTCGACCGCCTCCTCCATATCGCGACTTCCTCTACCACGTACGACAAACAAAATGTCACGACCATCTCTATGTAGTTTCTTCTCACCAAACCTTTACCCTCCCCTCTCATTTACACGAGCAACCTAATGGAATATTCGCAATGGACTAACTTTCCTTAAATCAACGACCATCTACAATCCTGGATTGGCAGTACAAAAGTTGATCATCACCAATCCCCGCCGCAACCTAATAAATGCACACCCACATGAATCCCTCATCTCTACCAAGCTAACGGATTCGAAATCGTCGAATTCCGTTGAGCGAAGCTCCGAGAACAATTCAATTTAAAAGGCGGCTATGTATTTGGTTAACAAGAAATGAAAAGGGAATAAAGAGGAGAGGTGGTAAAATGGTTAAAGGTGAGGAGTATTTATGGAAAAATAAACAATATTTTGAATTCGCATGATTAAATCGTTGAACATTCCAAGCTCGCACGATCATCTGGAACGTCCGATCACCATGAAACTCGTCGACGCACAATAACTCATTTTTCTAGTACCGATGGCACTACTTTTGTCAAAATCTGAGTCAATGCCCTGGAATGATAATATTATAAGTTAATCAAAAATAATTATTATTAAAACCGATTTAATCCCATTAATTATAAATTAAAAGTTTCATTATCATTATTATTTAAAAAGAATTTAAATAAGCTTTCGAAATCATTTTTATTCACATTAAATCCATGATTTAAATATTCAAATAATTTCAATTTTTGGTTATAAAACATTCAAAATTTCGGGTCGTTACTGGCATTGTACGGCCAACCCATAGTATATAGCTATCCAAACGGTGTAATGTTAAAATAGCATGTGTGCTAAATCAAAGTAGGCAAGAGGAATGACATGGGTAATTAAATGAAGACCGGGTATATTAGAGATGCTTTTAGAATGCATTTGAAACGACTGGTTATGAATTCAAACTACCAAAGTACAAAAAGGGTACAATGAAATATTTGCAAGAGATATCAATCAATTAGTCACCAATCGTGGCATTTTTAATGGTATTGTGTCGAAAATAGTTCTAAAAAATTATTTATCACATTTGTTCATACTTTTGAATTAAATCATTATACTAGTATAGCGAGTATGATAATTAAGAAATTAATATAATTTTCAAAAGATAATCGAAACTTTTTGGTCTCACGTCTAAGTTTTAGCCTCATGTCAAAAACTGTGATGGTATTATGTCAAAAAATGTTATTGAAAAATCACCAAGAGATCAAGGCTTCAAACTCCAGTTTATGGTTCCGTTTCGATCATTAGAAATTTTTAATATTTCGGTTTCGTTTCAAAAGTTCTTGATATTCCGTTTTAATTCTGGTTTTGAATTTCATCGCTTTTCTAACCACTTGTTTTATAAATAGATTGATAAACACTACAAATTTATATGTAAAATGAATATAACAAGTCGTTCCTTCAAAATATTTTATTTTATACCATTTTTGCAAAACAAGTAAAAGAGCAAGAGCTAAAGAAAAAGCCCCAAATTAATAATTAATACCCATGGAAATAATTAATTGATGTGCAAGAAGATTTAATTTATACTCTTAAATCAAAATTATTTTGTTTGAGAAACTCAATTTAGTTGGATTTATATTAAGAAAGCTGAGTCCAACTCATCTTCTTATTGTTAGAAATGCAAGCCCATAAGGCCTTTAAATCAACCGGTTTTCCCCTAACCTCCAAGTCATTGTCTTCAACAAATGGAACCATCCCTTCTGACCAAAATATATAGGCTGAAAAAAAAATCCATCTAGTTTGATCCTCAATTTCTATGTTCAGGCAATAGTTTTTTCCCTCAAATTCTCAGTTTAGTTTTTTTCCTTTCAGATCCAGATTCGCTTTCTTAGGTGAATTCTGGCTCGATCGTTGTTGGATTGAATGACGGGAATTCTTGCAATGTTGTCCAAAACTTCGAACCATATAAGAGATAACCAAAAAAATTAGTCGTTCTTCAAAAATTTCTCAATTATCATACCATTATCGATCAATTGTTTCCATTTTCGGACTATATAGGTATATCGGTATGATAATGAGAGTTTACCATTTAATGGTAAAATATTGATAATATATTTTAAAACCCATGATAATAGTAATTTATTAAGCCATTTATAGTCCATGTAATGACGAAACCAAAGCAAGGGTGGGGTGGGCAGTTGCCCAACCTAATATTTAGGCAAAAAAAAACATAAAAATTACAGAAAAGAAAAAGAATACACACTCTCCTCTCGCATTTGGCTCAGCACTCATGCTCACTTCTCAGCTGCTCACACTCTCTTAAATACACATCGTATCCTTCAATTCGACCTTCATATTTGATTTGATTAAGTAAATCAAAACCCTAATTCCACGTTCAATCCAGTCTCCCATCTTCACTCCACTATGCAAACCTAATATGAAAAGCTAAATCAGAATTTCCTATTTGTTCTACGGTTGTTGGTAATTATCCTTTTAATCTTGTAAATTATGTTATTTAAATCTATTGATTTGTTCTCTACTTGGTTTGTTTGATTAGATCATACAAAGATTGTCTCTTAAGAAAGCATCCTAATTGTTGGATTATCCTTGAATAGGGATGGAAATAAGGCGGGTTGGGGTGGGTTTTTTATGCCCCAGACTCGCCTTGGTTTTTTAAACCCAGTGTCGGACCCGCCTCGTAGATCCAGTGTGGGTTTGAACTTTCGCCCCGTACCCGAAAGCTATGCGGGTCAGGGTAGACCTGCCCTGCCTCAAGACCCGGTGATACTTTGCATATTTATTCAAAATTAAGTGTCAATATAAATTTATTTATTCATTATATCTGTAAGAGGGATTCTCACTCAATAATACAATAAATATAGATATCAATGTTTTTACAATGATAAGTTAGATTAAAAAAATGAGGCATATGATAACGGTTTAGGAAAAACATGTATATGTTATTACATAATTATTAGTGATACAACTTAATACCATAAAATAATATAACTTATTGAATGAAACATTAGATTATCCATGCTATAACCACTTATGTATTGTAACAACCCGTATTTTTGGCTATTTTTAATTATTAAATTTAAGGTGATTATTGAATAAAAATGCTTATTAATGTAATTTGTTAAATAATTTAATATTGAAAATTATTTGAATAATTAAATTCTGAATTTAATATGGTAGAAAATGATGTCGTAAGTTTTTTTAAATTTTATATAAACAACAATTAAGATTGTTAATATTTAAAATTAGATTTAAAATGTGAATAATTAAATTGAAAATTTTATATTGTAATTAATGAGTAAAAATAGCGATTTAGGCAACTGTCTCAGATTTCGACGAAACCAGTTTCATCGGATCAGTAATAGTGAATTATTGTAAGATTTCAAGTTTTATAGCGATCGGACTTGTCGTTTGGCCGTGCGAGCTTTAAACACATACAAATCAATTTAAAAGAATTCGATAAAATAAATTGACTTTGAAAAGCTATCTTCCACATACGATCGAATTAGGCCTAGAAACTAGTTCCATTACGTTCGGAATGGGGGTAGAACATTATAAACGTCTGGAGGCACGTCTCGATTGGAGTTCGGACAATTTTGGACCTAACTATATAAATACGCATGCAAATCGAGACAGATTTATTATTATTTTAATTTCTAAACCCTACCCGTCATTTTCTTTTAATGGTCGAAAATTCACCAACTTCCCTCCTTAATATCTCTCAACCCGTTCAATAAATCAAAAAATTTCAAAAGTAAAGTCATAGATCTCGGCGAGCTCTCAAACCCATATGGGTGATGTATGCTATTTCTTCACGGGTTCGCCAGAATCGAGGCAAAAGACTTGCATTCTATGGGTTCAATCTTGAAATTGGAAGCGTTGTTTTTATTGTCGTTCAAGGTGATGGTAGAGAGGTGCGAGGCGCATCATTTGGCATAGGTTGATCGAAGTCCGGTCGTTATTGAACGCGCGTGGTTGAAATTGGAATTTGCGTACGATGGGTTTCTTTTTAGCATGTTGTGTGAGGATTGAGGAGGAAGAAGGGAGGTACATTACCTTTTATTTATTTATTAATTAATTATTTAATTTGAATTTTAAATGTTCTAATGCACGTATCCCTTTCATACGAGCTCGGATTTTGATGCGGTTTTCTCCGTTGTGATCGTATCGAAATTCCAAAGAATATAGAACTGGTTTGGTCGAGTTCTGAGACGGTTCAAATTTGGGTCTTTGTTTGGATTTTAAATCATCGATAAATCGAAGGTGAGTGTTTATACGCTCATAATTGACTGAAATTGTAACGACCCACTATTTTAGACCATTCAAATCGACAATAAAACCACACATGTCTGACTTGAATAATTCAAAACAGTAGATTGTAATATAATTTGGAGCAAATAAAACCAATCACGGACACAAATAAAACAAAATAACTCGCAGCGGAAATAAAATAACAGTAGTAGCTCATGAAGCTGCCACAAACACAGTCTTAAAACAAGTACAAAATACTATAGTCTGAAAAGTAAATACAATAGAAATCCCAATACATAAATGTTCACTAGTACATAAGCTGAATAGAAAATACTACAAGAAATAGATATCAAATAGGTAGATAGTCTCCAGCAAATCCTAGCTCCAAAAGGTGAAATCCAAAGCTGATACTCAGGTTGACTCGAGCATAAGAAAATAAACACAAACACTTGAGTCAGGACATGCATACTTATATAGTGTAAACCAATTCAAGTGAACTATAATAAAATGTACAAGTAACTTAAAGGATGCTTGGGACCGCCCATCCTCTAAGGATCCGTTAAACTATTTACTATGTAGTAATATACGCTATTATAATAATGTCTAAAGTAAAGTATAACATACTTGAAAATAGCGTTAAGGAGTTACCAAATATCCCCCTTAACACATTTTATATATTCCCATAGTCAACACAGTACCGTAATCTCCCCCATGCTGGGGGTCGTCAGAGAGCACTACATAGGTATGGTACAAAACCAAAATCGTATAAAGCACGCTAGGGTAGGTGACACGACACAACGAGGTAATGCCAGGGTAGATATACCAATTACGCCTTTTGGACGGGCGGTAACGCATAGTAGCCACTTCCGCCCACCTCGAGCACTCCCAAAAATCAAAGGTGCGCACCGATCAATCACAAAGTAATAGAATGGCATACGAAGAAGTGCGTCCGATAACAGAAGCTACCTCATTAGCCCGTCAATCGCTCCTGTTTTAGCCACTTTATGCCAACTCACGGGAATCGGGTCCACGTACATACCTCAATAGAACGTCATCACCATCCTACTTCATTCTGGAATCTCTACCGCGTACAAGGTTGTTAAAGTGGTTTTCGAAGTTGGCAGAGAGTATGAAAACTTTCGATCCCGGTGTCTTTAACAACCAAACGTTATTATTACCCATGGTTATAAATTTCAAAAGTTTATATTCCAAATCAAATAATTCATTTAAACCATTTAAATATGAAGTCCTTATCCTTTCAAATCAAATATTCAAATTCCAGAATTGTAGCATTTCTAAGTTCATTCATTCAATTATAACAATTTCAAAACATTGTATTTTTTAGAAACAGCAGCACTTATAAAGTGCTAATGTAGATATATTAGCATTTCAAAACAGTTCACTTTCAGAAACAGTGGCACTTATAAAGTGCTATAGTAGATATTGTAGTATTTCAAAAACAGTTCAATTTTAGAAACAACAGCACTTACAAAGTGCTACAGTATGTATTTTAGTATTTCAAAATCAGTTCAATTTCAAAAACAACAACACTCATAAAGTGCTACAGTAGGTAAAGTTAGTATTTCAAAACATAGTTATATTTCAGAAACAGCAGCACTTATAAAGTGATACGGTGGGTAAAATTAGTATTTTAGAACCTAGTTATATTTCAAAAATGGTAGCACTTAGCAAATGCTACCTTAAAACCACAGCATTTTGGAAATGCTGCCAATACATAACTAAGGTTTATTACAACATTTCAGAGACATTATAATTTCAATTTTTCACCATTTTTAACTTATGAAACATATCTCACTTTTCCAAAATATTTATTTGGATATCATTTAACTTATGGTTAAATAAAATAAATTTTATAAATAAATATTCAAATTAAACTATAATTTATTTATTAAGTCAAATGCACATTATTTTACTTAACTTTTTGTCTTAACAATTAACTTAATACTTTATTTAAAATTTTCCACTTCATAAATAAAATAGTCTTGTTACTATGTTAAGCCTAAAATTTCCATTTTAAAAAACTAAATTTCAGATTTCAAGTTAAGTCATATTTAAATTGCATTTTTAAACCATTTAATTACTTATACATTTTACTTATAGAAAATCACTATAACATTTATTTAAATCATTAAATCCAATTTAAGTTAAAATTTCATATTTCATATTTCCAAAATACTTAATAAATTTTTAGAAAATATTTAAATTTAATCACGGGTCTGCATATAATTTTCTAACTTAGGTCAAGTGATACGGATATATATCATTTCTACCCGTAATTTAAAAAGAAAAATCCGGGTTCTATCATTTTAAACCCGCAGTCCCAAGTCAAATAAAATAAATAAATAACGCTTGAGTCTATCATTTCAGCTCTTAACGATTTTTCCTTATTCTAATGTCTGTTCGGGTATGTATCATTTCAACCCATAGTGATTCTATTCTATAGGGAACTTATAGTGTGAGAAATAGTAAATAAAGTAAATAGTAAAACATATCATATGATGTTAGGTGATGCAACAGGTATATAATCAAGTAATATCATCATATAATGTTAGATAACCGGCAGATGTGAGCACATAACATGGCATATCAACTATTACAATTCAAGTGACATTGTTTCACATTCATATAAGTACGATTTGTTGAGAGTGATAAACTCACCTTCTCAAGCTAGAGGTCAAATTCAAAACACAAATCCAAACTCCACAAAGCATAAAAAGGCACGACTTAGATTCGAGTGGATGGAGAGCCAAGATTCAATTATCGTATACAACAAATAATATAACAAATATAAGTATATAATCCAACACAAGACAATAAATCAAATCAATGTTCAAAATATGATTCAAAATGAAACAAATAGGCTTAACGACTACAAATGGGCTCGACCACCATCACCATGGGCTAGACCATCACACTATGGATCGGCCATGACTTGATTTGTGTCATAAATGCTCGGCCAGGGTCACATCGGCACAGCTAGGCAAGGATATGAAGGAGGAATGGCAAGGCAAAGCAATAGGAAGGCAAAAGGAAATGGGTGTTGTTGGGTGCATTTCTACCACCACCGGTCCAAAAGAAAGAGGAGAAGCCAAACCTCTCCGCCTCAATGCCGAGCCAAGCCTCCCCACAGCCGAACTAGACCATTCGGTACCGAAGCATTAAGTACTGGACCATCCATCCCTCGCCGGACCACATACCACCGGACCAAAACCCCTTGCCACCGAACCAGCCAACCACCGGACCAAGCCTCTACCGAACCACCTACCACCTTTCCTCTACACTACCGGACCATCACTCACTCCACCAACACCGGACCATAGCACAGCCGAACCAACACGTGTCCAGCTCCATGCTCCTTCCACCGATCCAACCTTCTCCAAGCATGGCCGAACCGAGGCATACCGAACCAAATTACCAGGCCAGATCGCTCCAGCCCAGGCCCATCAGCAGCTATATACTTCCAGGACCTCTGCCCCCAGCCTCACTCTATAAATGGAGGGGCAGGGGTACAACAATGGCAGACAAGTTTGAGAGCTCAAGCACGGAAGGAACTTTCAAACAACTTTCATATACTTGTATGCAAAGCTTTCTACTTGTAATCTGAAAGAAAAGAGAGAATAACATATAAAGTGGACGTAGGCACGTTCTGGCCGAACCACTATAAATCTGTATATCTTTTACAGTTCAGTCCCTGCTTTTTACATATTTGCATAAGTCGCCCAAATCATTGAAAACCACATAAAATCAACTAAATAATACGACTTTGAGGTGTTTGTCCATTTTTTGTGCAAACATTTTTGGTGCTTTCATTGAGAGCTCGAAGCTTCAGCTTCCCTCATTCAACCTTCTTTCCCAATAGAACCCTTCATTGCCTAGGAAACATGACTTCCAGGCCGAGAAAAGACGCCAACAAGGGAAAGAACATTGCAACCAGCAGCACTCCAGATCCAGAGGATCCAGATCAAGAGAACCATCCCACTACGACAGCAGATCAGGCAAATCCGACAGTCCCTATCGCGGAACAACCGGCAGCAATCACTAGGGCAGATCTAGACAGAGTTGTGACTGAAGTAACTAACCGCTTCGCATCCCAACAAGAAGCTTTGGTGAACCAACTCATGTCACGCTTGAGGGATGCCGAAGAATCCAACCGCAACACTGAATCGTGGGGTGAGTCCCAATCTGGAGGATCTCGGAGACAACAAAGGTCTTCCCTCTTCGAAGAAGCTATCAACAGGAACAACAATGATAGGGGCCGCGCCCGGACTCAGCCCGAACTCCGACTCGAGGAAGCGCTCGGAACCAAACCTAATCGGGGAGGCACCAGGAGAGGGTCGGATATAGCTGACCCGGTCATGCCGCCTAATCATAGAAACCCCGCTGAACGAAGCCGAGCTGGAACCCAGCCCGAAGTTGACCCCATGGAAATGCTCGAAGCAGAACCCCACAGGGGAAGGCCAAGGCAAGGGGCAACTGTAGCTGGTCCTAGCATGCATCCGAGCAGCCAAAGACAGCCACTGGATAACGTCAGAAGTGATAGGCTATACCATCCCTACAGGTCATCTGGACGAGATCGATCCCGCAGGGAAGAACCAAGCTCATTTTTGTCCGCTCCAAATTCTGATGAAAGAATGGCACGAATATTCAGGGAATGTGTCCGACGGGAGCAAAGAGATCGAGGGATAGGCGCTAGGGTAACCAGCCCTTTCACCCGCGACATCGAAACCGCCATCACCCCTCGAGAATGGAAAATGCCGACGATGGAACCGCACAAGGGAACTTCCGACCCCGTTGTACACCTGCAAAGATACACACAACATATGCTCATGAGCGGGGCAACGGAAGGAGTTTTATGCAAATGCTTTCCACTATTTTTAGCAGATCTAGCTACCTCCTGGTTCTGCCATCTACCCCAAGGATCCATCAGTTCATGGGAAATGTTGAAGGAAAAGTTCATTAGCCAATTCCGCATTCATGTGGAACAACCCAAGGATGCTTATTCTCTATCCAATGTCAAACAGAAATCCGGAGAGACACTGCAACAATATCTAACCCGGTTCAACGCCGCAGCGGCCGCAGTCCAAGATGCCGATGAGAAACTCACCCTAATGGCCCTCTGTAGTGGTGTGCACCCAGACACCAAGTTTGCTAGAAGACTAACTAAAGAAAAACCAGCTACCTTGCCCGATTCCTTCCATGAAGCTGGGAAGTACATGAGACTCGAAGAGGCTGCCACTGAAAGGCAGATAGGACCACAGGCTAAGACGGCCCATGGAAACGTCCCCGCCGCAGCGAAGGACATTCGGAGAGACGACTCCAGAGACAATGCAGGGGGCAAGAAGGGAGAAAAGCGCTTGTACCGACCAGGACCGAGATTCGACGCTTACACTCCCTTGAATGAAACAGTCGAGAACATCTTCCTGGCCACCCAAGACGAACTTGCATACAAGCGCCCCCCGTACAAGAAAGAGTCAGATCGCGCAATCCAGTCCGGAAAATTCTGCCATTTTCACGAGTCTCATGGGCACGATACCAATAATGCCGTCATCTCCGAGATCTAATTGAAGAACATATCAGGAGAAAGAAGCTGGAACGCTATGTAAAGGGCCAGGACAGGACTCCAGCTCCTACCAAGGAAAACCCAGGGCAGCTCCACCCAGAGACAGGCGGAGGAAATCGCAACACCAGCGGTTCCAGCCAAGAGAAGATAGTGGTCCATACAATATCAGGAGGGCCACACATCGCTGACAAGAGCTGGGCAGAAATGGAAAGATATGGAAACTCACTCAGAAGCGAGGGAGACTGTGTCAATCCTGTTATGGAAGAACGCCACCCTAAGCGGAAGGAAAGTAATGATATCACATTCAGCGGACGCGACCTAGAAGGAAGGCAATACCCTCATATGGATCCTACGGTCATCTCTTCCTGGTTCGGTCCAGCCAAAGTTTTCCAAATTTTAATAGACACTGGAAGTTCAGTAAATATCCTATTCAAGCACGCTTTCGACAAAATGAAGCTGTCAATGAAGGATGTATCCCCCTGTAACAAACCACTACACGGTTTCACTGGAGAAGCAAAGATGCCCCTCGGACAATTGGATCTCTTTGTTGAATTGGGAAGACATCCCCGCTCCGCCGTTCGGAAACAAACATTCGTGCTAATAGACAACCACTTGGCCTACAATGCCTTTTTAGGAAGACCAGCCTTGTCCGACTTCCAAATTGTCCTTGCCCCATGGTGCCTGAAGATGAAGTTCCCAACGGATAATGGAGTGGGAGAAGTAGAAGGGCATCAAGACGCCGCTCGGGACTGCTATGTAACCGAACTTCGCAATAATCGCAGGAGAGATAAAGGGAAAAATGCAGAGACTATTCTCTGCATGAAAAGCTTGGAAGCATAGCAACTAAAGAAGGCCCCTCCTCTTCGGTATACCAGTGACCCTTTCAATGAATTAGACCCCAGGGACAAAGAGGAGGAGGCCACCGACGAGCCTGCAGAGGCTATGGAATTCATACCTGTAGACAAACGTGACCCAAGTAAACTGCTGAGAGTCGGATCTCGGTTAAAAAGAGAATTAAAGAATCAACTCATTGATTTTCTTCGCCACAACATGGATGTATTTGCATGGACGCACGCTGATATGACTGGAATCTCCCCGGACATAGCATGCCACGCACTGAACATTGATCCTACCAAGGTGCCGGTAAAGCAGAAGAAGAGAAGTATGGGGGCGGAACGATCAGCAGCCCTCGAGGAAGAAGTAAAGAACTTACTTGCCAATGACTTCATATGTGAAGCCATCTACCCGGAATGGATCGCCAACACGGTACTGGTAAAGAAAGCTAATGGGAAGTGGTGAACATGCATCGATTTCTCCAACTTAAATGACGCTTGCCCGAAAGACTGCTTTCCACTCCCCCGAATCGACCAACTCGTGGACAGCACTGCCGGACACAAACTCTTATCCTTTATGGACGCATACTCAGGATATAACCGATCCCTATGCACGCCTCCGATCAAGAGCACACTAGCTTCATCACTAACCGAGGATTGTACTGCTACAAGGTAATGCCATTTGGACTTAAAAACGCCGGAGCTACTTATCAGCGTCTCGTCAACAAGATGTTTGCAGAACTGATAGGACGAACTATGGAAGTTTATGTGGATGACATGGTGGTAAAATCAAGAAAAGCCAACTATCAGGTAAGCCACCTGGATGAGATGTTCCAAGTACTCCGCCAATATGGAATGAAGCTGAACCCTCTAAAGTGCTCCTTCGGAGTGTCATCAGGAAAGTTCTTGGGATTCATCGTCCATGCCAGAGGGATCGAAGCGAACCCCGAACAAGTCCGAGCCTTGCAAGATATCAAAATACCATCCACTCGGAAAGGAATGCAAAGCCTAAACGGGAAGGTGGCCGCCCTAAGCCGGTTCATCTCTAAAGCAACCGACAAATGCATTCCTTTCTTCGAAGCCCTGAAGAAAGACAAAGGAAAATTCGAGTGGACCGACGAATGTTCAGCAGCTTTCCTTAACCTAATCGAGCACCTCCAACGGCCACCAGTACTCTCGACTCCGAGTGAAGGCGAAGAACTATATCTCTATCTTGCTGTGTCGTCCCATGCTCTAAGCGCCGTTTTGGTAAGAGAAGAAAACCGCACACAACGGCCAGTGTACTTCATAAGTAAAAGGTTCACGGAAGCGGAAGCCCGGTATCCCAAACTCGAGAAACTGGCGTACTGTTTACTAATCACATCAAGGAAGCTACGACACTATTTCCAATCTCATCCCATCAAAGTTTTAACCGATCAACCGCTAAGGCAAGTGCTCCATCGTCCCGACACCTCTGGGCGACTGCTCAAGTGGTGCATCGAGCTAAGTCAATATGATATCACTTACCATCCTCGCACCGCTATCAAGGGGCAAGCCATAGCTTATTTCATTGCCGAATTCGCTATCAACGAAGGCTGGGACCAATCTGAAATAGCAGAAGATATTAAGTGGAATCTCTTCGTAGATGGAGCGTCGAATGGACAAGGCTCGGGGGCAGGCGTTGTGATCATCACTCCCAGGGGAAGAAAGCTGCGTTATGCACTGAGGCTAGAATTCGCTGCCACCAACAATGATGCCGAATATGAAGTAGTAATAGCCGAGTTAGAGCTCACCCTGGAGATCGGAGTCAGTTCCTTATGTCCTCACAGTGATTCGCAACTCATCGTAAATCAAATACTAGGGGAGTTCCAGACTCGAGGAGAGCGGCTCACAGCATATCTGAAAAAGACCAAGCGGCTGCTCAATCAATTGGATCACTATTTGATCAGACACATTCCTCGAGAAGAAAATCAAGAGGCCGACGAGCTGGCAAAGCAAGCTAGCATGGGAGATGATACCACTTCTGGAACGATAACTGTCTCAAGGCTACTAACCCCGAGTTTCGAGCAAGTAAACCTGATAGCTGCAACCGAAGAAGAAACATGGATGACCCCTATCCGAGAATACTTACAAAACGGCACCCTACCTGACGGGCGAAGTGAAATTTAGAAAATTCTAAGGAAAGCATCCCACTACACAATACAAGAAGGCATCCTCTATCGGCACGGCTTCTCTAACCCCTTATTGAGGTGCGTTGCTGGAAGAGAAGCCAAGGAAATTCTATCCAATATCCATCAGGGAAGTTGCGGAGATCACACTGGAGGGCAGACTCTGGCAAAGAAGATACTCCGATATGGATATTTCTGGCCCACCTTGAACAAAGACGCCTTAGACTTCGTCAAAAAATGTGACAGATGTCAGAAATTTTCCAAAATTCCTCGACTACCAACCAATGAAATTACTCAAATGACCAGCCCTTGGCCCTTTGCAGTATGGGGAATTGACTTAATTGGCGAACTGCTAACGGGCCGAGGCGGAGCCAAATATGCTATAGTGGCAGTTGACTATTTCACCAAATGGGTGGAGGCGGAACCTCTAAATAAAATATCCTCGGCAAAAGTTATCAACTTCTTGATCAAAAATATTCTGTGCAGGTACGGAGTCCCACTCAAGATCATATCAGAAAACGGACTCCAATTTGACAGCGAAGAATTCGCCGATTGGCGCCAAGAGCACGGAATTCACAAAAGCTTCTCATCTATAGCTTATCCTCAAGCAAACGGACAAGTCGAAGCTGTCAACAAAATCCTCAAAACCTTAATCAAGAAGAAACTTGAAAAGTCGAAAGTCGCTTGGGTGGACGAACTTCCTACGGCACTTTGGGCCTATCGCACATCTTACAGAACTTCAACAGGGCATACTCCTTTCTCTTTGGCATACGGATCGGAGGCCATGCTCCCAGTTGAAACTATAGTGCCCTCTCACCGTAGGATCCACTACAGCCCGGAAGAGAACGAAGAACTCCTCCTCATGTCTTTGGATCTAATTGAGGAGAGAAGAAATGATGCAGCACTCAAAGCAGCAGCTCACAAACAAAAAGTGGCAGCACTATACAACTCCAAAGTCAAACATCGCAGCTTACAAGAAGGAGATCTTGTCCTCAAGCGAATCTTTCCACGCTCAGGAGCGCTGGATCCAGTCTGGGACAGACCATATGTAATTCATAAAGATCTCCACAACGGAGCTTACATTTTGTCAACAGTGGACGAAGAGGTGTTCTAAAGGGCATGGAACATCCGACACCTCCGTCGATACTTTTCTTAACTTGTACTGCCCATATGAAGTGAATTAACAAAGAGAATCAGTGGACGTAGGCATTTTCGTGCCGAACCACTTTAAAAGAATTAGCTCTTGTTAACTTGTCCATTTATATCTTGGCTACTTGTTAAGCTTTATCCTTTGCTGTTGAACAAAATCCTTTGCAGGTGACATTTCAAGTCAGAACTTCACAACACAACTCCACCTGGACAAAATCTAGCAGGTACGCTACGATCCTATGCCCTCGCCAATGAGACACTTTGCTCCGGTATCCCTCTACCGTGAGTTAACTCATTGTTTGCCTCGGCCCTTAAAGCCGACTGTAATAAGCCGAGTATAAATCATCATAAGAAAGGCCGACTATAGCCGATGGCAGCTCATTACAGCGATTCGGCTCGCTGGCGACTGTGAACCGATCATAAGCCCCAACATAAGGTGTGGCCAGCCAGGGGCAGTTCACAGTTGACGATCGGCCCCCATGCTAGCCGGCCACAGTAAATCGAATAATACCCACGATTACGGGCCATAATGGCCCGGGTAGTTACTGTGCACGATCGTCTCCGATGTGTCTTAAGTGCGGCTGTGGTAGAAAAGGAAACTCCCCGCAGAGGTGTAAGATGGGTGACAAGTGTCTCCAAGACCCACAGCTAGGGAAAGTGACTACAAAACCCGTATACCACGAACTTAAGCACATCGACGGCCTTCCGTGACTGGAAGTTTTACTTTTCCTATATTTCCATTTCATTTAAAACTTTTCTCCTGTTCTCCGTAATGGTGCTTGAAAGTACAGGACATAAAATAGGGAACACTCGCTAATGGGAACAGAAACTTACAGCCGGATGACGAGACACTCATCAGCACTTCCGTGCTTAGTCTCGCAGGGCGCACAAAGTTGCCATCCGCAGCCGAAACATGAAGGGCGGTACCTTCCACTTTTATACATTAATGCATAGCTGCAATTCATATTCATACATTACACTAACATTGCAAAACATGAAATTATATTACAAGCAGAAACTTAGTGTCAAACACAATCAAATCACAGGCATATACATGGTTATATTTCTTATACAACACATCAAAAGCAATGGCAGCATTCAAAATATAACAAAATCAGCTCGTGTTATAAAATTACGTAGAGTCGCTCACTGACATAATTACAATCCGAAAATACACTAATGTTTTTGACTAAGTATAGACAAGAAAGTCAAGAAAACCAAAAACTATACGGATCGGATCAAGTAGTCAACTGCATCAGTGCTCCACCCCCATCTCACTAGCTCTCCGAATCTATTTGACAGCAGGATCGGAGCTCCCGGCATGTTGACCAGAAGTCCCACCTGTCCAATTCAGAAAAAGAGTCCATTAAAACCGGCAACGAACGATCAAGTTATGAAAAGCTAAAAAGAGAATACTCACCAACACCTGCTTCTTGGTCCTCATACCCCAACTGCACACCGGCTTCCTCCGCAGCGAGTAGCCGCATCCCCTCCTTCACCGCTACCTTCTCCTCCTTTGAAAATTGGGCGGTAACCATATCCATACTGAATGCCGCTCCACCTTACTTCTCTGCATCGGCCCTGGCCTCCTCCAAAGTCCGGAGATATATCCTGGGCATGATCCGGGGATAGTCATCCATCCAGGATAGATTACCCTGCTTCCAGGTACGGAAGTACATGTCCTGCAGCATCTCGTCCATCATCCCCTCATTCTCCTCAAACTCCCTCACCCGGGCCTCGGAGGACCGCAACTTAGCGACGGCAACATCCCTCTCCCGCCGGTATCTTGAGCACTCAGCCTGAAGTGATCTCCTCATCTCCTCCATCTCTTCCTTCAACTTGGCTTGAGCAAGTTCTGCAGCTTCGAGCCTCCCAGATATTTCTTCAACCCGCTCAAGATCCGCCCTCATAACCTCATCAACCGTGGTAATGGCCACGTCAATGCGCTTCTTGCAAGCGGCCTCCATTTTCCGCAACTCGGCTCTGCTAGCCTCCTCCATGGTCTTCTTCAGTCGTCGGGAGTCGGCTTCATGCTGCGAAATTTGAATAGCCTGGTCGGCAAGTTGCTTGGCCTGATCAGCGACCACTAACCGCAGCCTTATATTGGCACTCCCTATCTCCTCCCCAGCTTTGGCCAATCGAGCGTGATGTTCCATTAACTTCTTAGCCTCCTTCGCGACCCGGTCAATGTTGGCCTTAGCTTCGTCCCCCATAGCAGCTATCCGAGTAGTGAGCAGATCCAGATCCAGGGACTTAGCCTCATCAAGAACCCGAACCATGGGATTGCGGGGGAGAAGATGCTCGCCCGTGGCCTCGTCAAATAAGACATCCTGAGAGCTGGGGTCCAAATCCGGGTGGCCAGCAAAGGGATTGCGAGGCACGTCGGGACGTTTTATGCGGATGACGGTAGGATTTTCGGACGGATGCGGGGAGGGAATATACTCAGTGTCTTCCTCCGTGATATCATGAATAGGTTGAGGTGGAAGCTGCGGACTGGGTGAAGATTCAAATAAGGAGCGACTCCTCTTCTTTTTCTGAATACTCTCTTCAATGACCCCAAGAAGAGGACGGTAGCTAACTACGTCCCCTGGACGACCAGTGGGAGGCTTAGGCTTGGCAGAAGCTCTAAGTAACTTGTATTGTTCCAGGCGGTGTCGAACGTCTGAAGTTTTGGCCACCTCGCCTGCCCCTGTAATAAAAAACAAGTGTTACGAACATACAAGGGTCCATAATTCAAGAAATATGTTAACTTAGAAAGAATGAGAAGGCATGTCTGTTATACAAACCCTGCGGAGAAGGAGAATACTGCAATAAGTCCTGAATCTCAGTCCAGGACGGAAGCGAACCATAAAATATTCCTAAGTCCCTATCATAAATGGAATCTGCAGAAGTCAAGAGTTCACCTTGAATCGCTGGTGCTACCTCAGCTGAAGAACTCTTAGGGAATGGATCGGCGCCAGCCCCAGCCTTGTCAACCTCCTTTGCCTTCTTCACCGCGGCTGATCCTTCCTCCAACCCTTCAAAAGCCTAACGGAAGGCATCATCCGTCCACTCCTGGATCTCCCCTGCCTGCTCAGAAGACAAAGCCCCGGCACCACTACCACCCTGTCCTTCACCTTCTCCATCTCCTCCGCTCTCCTCTTTGTCTCTTTCCTCCTCTCCACCTTCCTCCTCTGGAATATCTGGACATGTACTGGGAGAGGGTCCATCCGACTTCTTAAGCTTCTTTCCCCCAACGGCTGGAGGTACCGAGAAAGGTCTCTTCTTGCTACTCTTCACAGTAGCCCCATCCTTAGCTTTAGCAGCCCTCTCCTCGGCTGTATCTCTCTGTTTAACCACAGATTGATGTGGCAGAATCAAGTTATACTCCAGGAGAGTGGCGTTCCTGATCAAGTAAGAGGCCGACCTATCCCTTCTCGAAATGGCCCTTATTTCAGCAGCCATCCGCGCCAAGAAATCATTCTCCACAACCGCAAAGCCACCTGTTTCTAGCAAGAAATAAAAGCATATAAGAAGAAGCATTGTGATCGGGACAAGGAAAATATAAATGAAGTTCAGCTTACAGCCGGAAGTGAAGAGGCGGAAAGAAACAGGGTCATCCCTAATGAAAAACCATTCCTTCTTGAACATACTAAGCTTCGAGTACAAATCCAGAACAGGCTTGAAGGGCACGGCCGTCTCCAAACTGATATATGGAGACCCCTTCTTGTAGCCTCTCAAGTTGTATAGATACCGGATCTCCCGGTTGGAAGGGGGACGCCCATATTTCCTCTGAAAAATGACGAAAAGGCTCACCAGAATGGCGTAGGAGTTAGGCTGAAGCTGGAATGGAGCCACCTTCAGATATGTGATAAAGCTAACTATCCAGGCGTTGAGGGACGGGATAGCACCACACATGCAATGATATCTGCTGTAAGCAAAGTAGCCTTCGGGGGGGTCATATGGCATCACTCCTTCCCCCGGCAATAGCATGCGCGCTCTATCTATTCCGAAAGAATGAGAAATGACATCAAGCTGCTCCTCTTTGAGGGAGCTCGGAAAGCAGTCGGGAGGAGAGTTCAGAAGCTCTTGGGGACCATACCCATCCACTAACAACCTCGGGGCAGGTCCATGTCGCGCCGGTCCAGGTTGGGCTGGGGGCACGGAAGAAGACACTCCTCTATCCTTGGACTTCCTTTTATTGGATCGGGTTTCCATTTTTTGAGACATTTTATCTGCGTACACAAAAACGAGAGACGTGTTGTTAGTACAAGGAATACAGAGATATAAGCAAACAAGTGTATAAGCGAACCAGCATATACAAATCTAGAAGTTTCACTAATAGTTCAAGTATAAAAGTCCATTCGGCAAGGGACTCATTCAACACTCAGAATTCCCAATCTCATTCGGTAATACATCCCAGAGCACATTCAGCAAAACTTCATTCGGCATATAAAGCCATTCGGCACTCAACTCCCAACTTCGTTCGACGCTCAAGCTCTTAAAGCCCATTCGGAAATACAATAACGCAAAGTACATTCGGCAGAAGCAGGCTCACCTGGTTCGGCGATTTACTATGATTCGGTACTCGACTGGTTCGGCTATTCGGAACAGTCAAGTCTGATTCGGCACTCAGTTGATTCGGATGTCACACTCGGTAGAGAATTACGAAGGCCTATCGCCCCTACTTATAGGCGAGCGCAAGATAACCGGACCGAATGATTCGGTGCCTGGGTGCCTGGGACCGGATGTAGCTATTCTATCTGAAGAAAAACAAAGCGTGGCATACGCTGGCATATACCCCACTTTGGGGGGCAAGTGTTGGGTGCATTTCTACCACCACCGGTCCAAAAGAAAGAGGAGAAGCCAAACCTCTCCGCCTCAATGCCGAGCCAAGCCTCCCCACAGCCGAACCAGACCATTCGGTACCGAAGCATTAAGTACCGGACCATCCATCCCTCGCCGGACCACGTACCACCGGACCAAAACCCCTTGCCACCGAACCAGCCAACCACCGGACCAAGCCTCTACCGAACCACCTACCACCTTTCCTCTACACTACCGGACCATCACTCACTCCACCAACACCGGACCATAGCACAGCCGAACCAACACGTGTCCAGCTCCATGCTCCTTCCACCGATCCAACCTTCTCCAAGCATGGCCGAACCGAGGCATACCGAACCAAATTGCCAGGCCAGATCGCTCCAGCCCAGGCCCATCAGCAGCTATATACTTCCAGGACCTCTGCCCCCAGCCTCACTCTATAAATGGAGGGGCAGGGGTACAACAATGGCAGACAAGTTTGAGAGCTCAAGCACGGAAGGAACTTTCAAACAACTTTCATATACTTGTATGCAAAGCTTTCTACTTGTAATCTGGAAGAAAAGAGAGAATAACATATAAAGTGGACGTAGGCACGTTCTGGCCGAACAACTATAAATCTGTATGTCTTTTACAGTTCAGTCTCTGCTTTTTACATATTTGCATAAGTCACCCAAATAATTGAAAACCACATAAAATCAACTAAATAATACGACTTTGAGGTGTTTGTCCATTTTTTGTGCAAGAAGGTGTTGATGTTTTGGGCTCGGCCTATGGCTATGTGGCCCGGCCCTATGTGCTAAACTTGGTCGGATCTGGTCACATCAGAGTGGCCACAGCCTAAAGCAAGGCAAGAGGAAGAGTAGGTGGTGGAGGCCGAGGCATACAAGGTGGAGATGGTGAACAAAATGGAGTTCGGCTAGGGGTTTTTGCAATTTTGGTGAAGGGTTTTGGACCCATGGATTCACGGAAACAAGGAGATAGTGGTGATGTGATGGAGGCCAATCTAAGGTAGTGGATGGTGAAGGTGATGGTCGGCTTGGGCATGTGGCCGAGCATGCTAAAGGAGGAACAAATAAAAGAAAATGAGAAAAATGAAAAGAAGAAAGAGGAGGCCATGACTTACTGCAATATTTTTCTTCAGGAAGCAAATGAGAAATGAGATGTGAGAATTACTTTTGTATGTGAATTACAAAAGAGTGGCGGCTAGGGAAAATGGAAGTGAATGGCTAAGAGATGTGGAAATGAACGGCTAGGCAAATGAAGAGGCCTTACTTGATTTCCAAGAAAAGGAACTTAAGTCCTTTTGAATTTCCAAGCCAAAATTCAAATAAAAATCACATTAAAAGTCCAAAAAACATAGAAAATAGAAAATAAAATATAAAATAGAAACGAAGTAGAAAAATAAAAATAAAAAATAGATAAAATTACTGAAAATAATCGTGTGCAAAACACTGAAATTATCAAATTTAAAAAGTATAAAACAGAATTTGACGAAACGAAAAGCAGCATGAATATCAGAATCAAATATAGTTTCAAAGAAAAAGATTAGAAATTAAAATTCAAATTTAAAATTTTCAACTGTGGTCAAACTTTGACTTTCAGTTGACCAAAATATAAGATTTTCAAAAAATATTTATTTTATTGTATCTGGAAAATAATTTATAAACAAATTCCAAAATTTCAAATTTAAATGATTTAAAAATCAAAGTTTTCAATTAAATTGAATTAAAAATATTTATTAAATTTTTTGGCTTGTTGCACTCTCCTCCACTCAAAACTTTTTGTTCTCGAAAAGGAATGAGACACGGAAACAAGGAAAGATAAGATAGAAAGTAAATAGTACCTGAAGCAAACAATTCCGGATTCGAAGCATGCATGCTCTCCTTCGTCTCTCAAGTACAATCTTGATTATCCGTACTCCACTGCACTTTGACCAGGTTGACAGATTTCCTTCTCAACTGCTTCGTACCTCTATCGATAATACGAAGTGGCTTACTCTCGATAGTAAGATTAGACTCAATATCCAAACTCTCGAAAGCGGAAGGCTAGACAATCAAAGATGGATCATGTAGATACCGATGAAGATGCGAAACATGGAATACATTATGCACTTCAGAAAACTTCTCAGGCAAGTCCAGATGATAAGCTAAAGAACCAATCCTCTCCAAGATATGGAAAGGACCAACAAACCTAGGAGCAAGTTTCCCTCTACAACCAAATCAAATCACCTTTCTTAAGGGAGAGACCTTAAGGAAAACCAGATCACTAACAGCAAACTCTAAAATCCTCCTACGACGATCAGCATACTTCTTCTGCCTATCCTGAGCAATCCTCGTCTTCCTCTTAATCTCCTCCACCTTCTCAGAGGCCTCCAAAATCACATCAGGACCAAGAACCAAACGATTACCGAATTCAATCTAGCAAGATGGAGATCTACAAGTTCTTTCGTAAAGAGCAGCAAACAGAGACATTTCAATACTAGCCTGAATTCAAAGATGAAATAAGATAGATAAAAGACTAAGATACGATTAAAATAGAAGATGGAAAATATACCTGATAACTGTTGTTATAGGTGAATTCAACAAGATGGAGATGATCTTCCCAAGATCCTCCATAATCCAGAATACAAGCACGAAGAAGATCCTCGAGAATCTGATTCACTCTTTCCATTTGATTGTCAGTCTGTGGATGGTAAACAGTGATCAGATTCAGAAGAGTACCCAAAGATTCTTGAAAAGATTTCTAGAACAGACTGGT
The DNA here is from genome assembly GCA_030765085.1 of Allium cepa. Classification (NCBI taxonomy): domain Eukaryota; kingdom Viridiplantae; phylum Streptophyta; class Magnoliopsida; order Asparagales; family Amaryllidaceae; genus Allium; species Allium cepa. Next base: position 305,991,220 of record CM060944.1, on the reverse strand, counting down.
AAAGATGGGATCCTTATCACAAACAATGTTGATAGGAATACCATGGAGACGAACAATCTCCCTCATATAAATCTTAGCCAGACTGGAAGCAGAACGGGTAGATTTTACCGGAACGAAATGAGATGATTTGGTCAATCTATCCACAATAACACAGTCTCATTACCCCTCTGAGTCCTCGGTAAACCATCAAAAAATCCAAGGAAACCTTTTCCATTTCCAATTGGGAACCTCAAGAGGCTGCCACAAACTAGGGGTCTTCTGATGATCTATCTTGACTTGCTGACAAGTCGCACACCTACTAACAAAGATAGAGATATCTCGCCTCATACCGCTCCACTAATAAAGCTTCTTCATGTCCTGATACATATTCATCACACCAGGATGTATAGAAAGTCTGGATCGATAATGTTTTCGAAGTAACTCTTGCCTCGATCCATCAACGTTCGGGACACAAATCCGATTATTAATCATCAAAATACCTCTATCATCGATCTGGGCACCACTACCATCAGGACTGCTACCACCAACTCTACTACGAATACTCTCCTTCATATGCCTAAGCATCTCATCCCCATCCTGCTTAGCAATGATACGATCCAGAAGGAGAAGAAGAAACAACAAGCTGACACAACATGGCCTTCTTCCGACTCAAAGCATCGGCCATAACATTAGCTTTCCCAGGTGTGTAGCTAATGTCGAGATCATAAGAAGCAAGAAACTCAAGCCACCGAACTTGACATTGATTCAAATCCTTTTGGGTGAAGATGTATTCCAACTACTGATGATCAGTAAAGAGCTCAAACTTAGCACCCAAAAGATGATGTCTCCAAAGCTTTAGAGCAAAGACCACAGCAAGCAATTCCATACCATGGGCTGCATAATTGGCTTCATGGGTCTTCAGCTGGTGTCTAGCATAAGTAATCACCTTCCCATCTTGCATCAAAACAGCACCTAATCCTCACGACTAGCATCAATGTATACCGTTAATCCCTCATTTCCATTTGGGATAGTAAGCACTCGTGCGAAAATAAGCTTACTCTTCAACTCATTCAATGCAGCTTTACACTTATCACTCCATATAAACTTAGCATTCTTTCGAGTTAAACCACTGAGAGGTGCAGAAATCCAAGAAAAATTCTCAATGAATCTCCGATAATAACTGGCAATGCCCAAAAAACTACGAATATTATATGGAGTCCTAGGAGTTTCCTAATCCTTCAACAGAATAGGGAGAAATAAAAACCTCAAAAAAGAGAGAATGATCAAATAATAGAAAGAGAAAAGAAGGAAGATTTACATTGATCGCAGCGATCTTGACTGGATCAACAGAAACTCCATTACTAGAAATAACATGTCCAAGGAATCGGACTTCATCTTTCCAGATATGGCATTTAGAGAATTTAGCTTTCAACTGATGACTCCTAAGAGTCCCCAGAACAATGCTCAAGTGGGATCCATGCTCTTCCTCATACTTGGAGAACACAAGAATATCATCAACAAAGACTAGAACAAACTTGTTAAGTACATCACGAAAAAAACAATTCATCAAATCAACAAAGAAAGCAGGAACATTAGTCAAGCCAAAAGGCATAACTAACCACTCATAGAAACCATTCTCAGTACAGAAAGCAGTCTTAGGAATACTTTCCTCAGCAACTCTGAGCTGGTGGAAACCTATGGCAAGATCAAGCTGAGAGAAAACAGTAGCTCCATGGAGCTGATTAAACATATCATTGATGCAATGCATAGGATATCTGTTCCTCATAGTGAGCTTGTTCAGCTCTCTATAATCAACACATATCCTTAAAGAACCATCAGACTTAGTGACAAAAACCACTGCTGCTCCCCATTCTGAATGGCTAGGTCTTATCAGACCCTTGGAGAACAGGTCCTCAATTTGCTTCCTTAACTCAACCTTCTCACGAGGTGCCATTCTTCTGGATGGAAGAACTACAAGTCGAGTTCCAGGAATAAGATCAATACGGAACTCAATTTCTCACTTTGGAGGTAAAGAAGTGACGCCACCAAATACATCGGGATAGAGTCTAACCATAGGAGTAGAATCAAGATCATCCGGAGAAGAATCAAGAGAATAAATAAAACTGCCGGCATAATCCTGAGACATGCAACATTGAATCACCAAAGTATTACCAAAATCATCAATAAGAGAGACAGTTTAGGAATTACAAGAGATAAAGGCATCATGCCTCCTCAGCCAATCACCTCCAAGCAATAGATCAAAAGCATCAAAACCTAGAACATAGAAATCACCAGAAAACCGATAGCTAGAATGGAAGAGTTTCACCTTTCTACAAATCTTACTAAGGTTCGCAGGACCACCAATAGGATTTGAAACACACAAAAGCTCAAGAGCAAACTCAGGAGAAAGAAGATGCTCAATTTAATACAAAGATCCACAGAGATAAAGCTATGGGAAGCTCTAGTATCAAAGAGAACACGATCAGGAAAATAAAACATAGAAAAAGTACCCTCAAGTTTACCTTGGTTATCACTAGGAGCAGGAGCAGGTGTAGGAGGTGGAGCTGGTGAAGATGCAGAGATAACATCAAAAATACCAGATGACTTGCCCTTCTGCTGAGTCGGGCAGTCCTTCTTGAAATGGCCATGCTGCAGACAAATGTGGCAGAGATCACGTCTGGTCAACTGAGTTGGAGGAGGGATAGCAGCACCAACTAATGTAGGACAACTATTGGCATAGTGTCCCTCTGATTACATCTAAAACAAGTAATGGAGGATAGGTCAACATACTGCCTCTACAAAGAAGATGATCCTAACCCTGGAGTCTTGTTCTAATTCCTCTTCTGATGGTGAAAGTTCGGCTTCCTCTTCCTAGGATTACCAGAAAAAGATTGAGATGGAGCAGAACGAGCAGCTGGAGGATTCTTAGAAGTAGGATTCTAATATCTAATGGCCATTGAAAGTGCGGTGTGTATACAATTATATGTGCTAATATAGTATACACGGATCGTGTAATATGGATTACAATACAAATGCGGAAATAGATGATAATAGCATTGTAAATAGAAAAATCACACCAGAGATTTTTATACTGGTTCGGAGCACCGTCCTACGTCCAGTCCCAGACTTCTATCTGGATTTTCACTATTAACTACCTCGCTTCACCCAGAGGAACAGGTTTACAACACCCGAACAACCGAACGGGATTTCACGCCTCTAATACACTGAGGACTTCAACACTTGCCTCTTACAACACAGAGGACTTCAACAAAAGAACAAATACAATTGTTGTTGACAACTTGTGTTCTTGAAAACACGGATTTGTCACTAGCAGTACACCCTTCCTATAATCTTATCCTCAAAGTATGCGATATGATGTTTTGAAAAGATTAAGGAAAGTATATTATTGAATCAAAGGATATGAAATAGTTTCAAAGATTCAATAAATAATTTAGAGCTTTTATAATACAGAATTGAGATCAGAGATTAGATTAAAAGAATATATGAAATCGTTGTTTTTTTAATCAACGAATTGGATGAGTTTATATAGATAAGAATGGTTGCAACTCTTTGCCATTAAGAGATATGATCTTTGGTGAAAGGTTAAGAGATGCAACCGTTGGAGAAGAGAAGTGTCTTTTGGAAAAATTGTTTTCTGTTCAAAAATGGTCGACAGGTTAAAAAGTGACCAGTAGACAGGAATTTAAAATATATATACGTTATGTGCATGTGTGCACGTTCATTGTGCATTTTACACAGAAACGGTCGACCGTATGATTATTAACCGGTCGACCGGTTCCTGTTAATTTGCACAATGAATGTGCAATGCTATAAAATGTATATATATCGATTATATTGAGGTGCATGATTATTTGAGGATAGATTTTAACAAGTTTTTAACTATTACAATATCAAATAATCAACCTATAATCTATAGTAACATAACCTTGTTTTGTCGATCGCCTTATTTGTCAGAAATCAAAACTTTCATAAAACTTGTGACTCAACATTCTCCCCCTTTTTGATTGATGACAATATGTATCTGCAAAATCTGAATCTCCCCCTGAGTACGTGATCTCTTTCTCTTTGAATTCTTATAAATGTATGTTCCTGCAAGCAATTGTTAGCCCTTTCTCCCCCTTTGTCATCGACAAAAAGGAGTAACAGATACTAGAATATGATATGCATAGAATGAATATGATATGAATAGAAAGATAAATTACTAACACATCAAAAGCATAACAGAGTTTACTACAGAACATAATGTCAATTGAAAATCATAAATAACGACACTATTTAGTACAAGTGTCGATGAATGTTTTTAAAGAGCTAAAACATAATAGAATCTGGGATGAAGCAGATCGTATCTCCTCTTCATCATCATCATCGTCATCATCATCATCATCTTCTTCTTCCTCATCATTGTGCCCTCTAGATGATTCACCATGTCCATGACCACTCATTCCTGTAGATTCGTCAGATGATGTCCAGGTGAAAACTGGAGCAGCAGGACGTTTTCCTGGGTCTTGTGCTTGAACAGAGGTGGATGTGGAACAAGATATAGCATCCCATAGCATACCAAAGAATGACTTGACCTTATTGAAGCGCTTATCGATTTTTGAGTCCATGCGCTTGAGACGTGATTCAAGCAAAAATTGGTTACGTGCGATTGTTTCAAGTGATTCTTTTGTTGATGACTTTGATTTTAAAAGTTTTACTTCATCGGAACGAGGACGAGATGAAGTTGCTCGTTGTTTCCTTGGTCCTCTTTGTTGCCATTCTTCGAAAGGCATAATTTCAAGATAAGGTGGAGGAAGCTTCATTCGCTTGATGGTGATGGAATCAATGCATTTTGGTTTTGAGGTTGCAGAATCAGAAGGATTGACCCCACAAGCTAACAAAATCTCATGATATATTCATTGTAAAAGAAATGAGGCCGGGTTGAGTTATTTACCTTGAGAATTTCATCAAAAAGCATGTGAACCCAATTGATTTCGATTTCACCATAGATAGCATAGAGTGCCTTGAAGTTTTCTTTGTACACTGCATCATAATTTCCAAGTCTAGGAAAAAGAGAATGCATCAAGACCCGATGAAGTAACCTGGCTGTCGGGCGAAGTCCAATAGACTTAGTGCCATCGCTATTGTCTTCTATAAACTGATGACTGGTACTATTTCGAGTGAAAACTTCGCAGAAGGTAGATGAAAACTCTTCGCCTCGATTTGGTATACCAAGTATAGAGGCAATTCTAGCATGAGTAAGAAAAATTTGCTTTCCACAGACCATAGACCAGATGACGCCGTTTGGATTATCAGGTTGATATTCATCAAGATTCATGTTGGCGTAAAATAATTTAATCATTAAATGATTTATCTCCACACTATTTGCCGAAAAATCTATCAATGGAGTAATGTTGGCATTATCGGCTAACCTCCGAACTCCGTAAGCCGTGAAATCATCAAATTTGATGAAAGAGCCTGGATGAAACTTGTAATTTGTCATTTGATTCCATCTTGTTACAGCAATTGGAGTTTGAAGCCATTTTTTGACGGAGATGGTAAGAGATGAAGTTTCAGAGGTTGCTCCTTTCTTTGATTTCTTTTGAGGAGGAGCCATTGTTGGAGGATTTGTGATTTGGGAATTGAAGAATGGGAACTAGGGTTTGTGATTTGGGGTAAGAGAATAGTTTGAGTAGAGAGTGAATGAGGGTAGAGGGAAAAGTAACGTATAGGGTTATATAAAAAAAAACTGAAAATACGACAACCGGTCGACCTAATGTTTTTGGCCGGTCGACCGTTTTCAACCAGAGAGCAAACGGTCGACCGGCTATAAAAGGGGCGGTCGACCGGTCGTGGTCTGTTGTGATATTTCAGTTTATATTTAGAGTTTTTATCATATATCAACCTATATTATTTATATTTTATACGAAATACAAAATATAACCTTCATTACACAAGAGATAGATAAAGATAAAAACTATATATATATAAGTCTAATGAGAAAGTTCGTCATTAGAATTATCGTTGTTTCCTTCAATACGTTTCGACCATGGACTCCATTGTTTCTGAGCTCCTTCATTCTTCTCATAGTTCCGATCCCATGAGTTAGGACTTTTGGATGTTGATGGCCTAGACGGCATTGGTTCATGCACGTCATGTTTGTTGGAACCGCAGAAAAATGTTGCCAACTTTTCTAAAACAGACAATCGGGCCGACGTCCGTTGTTGCTCGTGATAAAGTTGACTTTGCCCGTAATGGAGTTGTCTCTGAAGGTCTATCTGATGTTTCTGGTAGTGGTGTATCTCATCGATTTGAGCTTTGGTACGAGGAGAATAGAATAGTGTCCGCTTCACTCGTTTTGAATTTGGAGTTTTATCAGACGTACAAGAGCATTGATGATGACAACTTTATTTTTGTTTTGGAGTTGTAGGAGAATAAAACTCCTCCGATTCAGAACTCGTAATTGAAATGTATGTTTCTTGAGCACATTTGTCACAAATGTGAGCCATAGTGTACGTTGTATAGAATATTATGGTTTGATAAAAAGAAAGGATGAACAAAATATAAAATGTTTGCAAATTTATATATAAGTTTGTTATGTATAACCTATGGATGTGAGTTACTGAGAAATTTTAACCAAGAAAATATAAGCAGAAAATTCTTTTGTAAGTCTAAAAATAGCTTTCTTTTTTAAAACTGAGTTTATAAGATAAGAAAGTAAAGAATGATCACAAAAAAAAAATTAGTAAAGTGAATTTAACCATTAAATAAAGCAGTGGCTTATATTTAATGTAAAAAAAATATAGTTTATGTAATAGTTGTAGTTAAAGGATAACTAAAGAGAATAACTAAAGAATAACTAACAAGAAGATGTTCTCTTAGTCAAGATTTTTCTTGAAATTAAACCAAGCTCTCTTCGTAATCTAATAAAATTAGATTCGAGCAGAGGCTTAGTAAAAATGTCTGCTAATTGATTGTCGGTATGAACATATTCAAGACATATATTTCCTTTGTCAATATTATCTCGAAGGAAATGATGACGGATATCAATGTGTTTGGTTCTGGAGTGATTTACTGGATTTTTAGAGAGATTTATAGCACTAGTGTTATCACAGTATATAATAGAATTTGATAAATGAATATCAAAATCTTGAAGTGTTTGTTGCATATATAGTACTTGAGTACAAGCAAGAGCTGCTGATATATATTCAGCTTCACATGTTGATAGTGAAACACAATTCTGTTTCTTACTGAACCAAGAGACAAGTGATTTTCCAATAAAATGGCACGTACCACTTGTACTTTTTCTATCCGTTCGTGAGCCACCGAAATCAGCATCACTATATGATACTAATTCAAATGGACATTCTTTTGGATAAAAAAGACCGAAATCCTTGGTATTATTAAGATAACGAATTATACGTTTTACTGCTCGTAGATGTGATTCCTTTGGATCGACTTGAAAACGAGCACATAAACAAACACTCATTATTATATCTGGACGACTAGCTGTAAGATAAAGAAGAGAACCAATCATGCTTCGATACAATTTCTGGTCAACATTCTTACCACTTTCATCTTTGTCAAGATGTGTAGTTGTACTCATAGGAGTTGGTTTACCAGATGTATTTTCTAATCCAAAGCGTTTGATAAGGTTTTCACAGTATTTTTCTTGATTAATAAAAATGCCGTTTGAAAGTTGCTTTATTTGAAGTCCAAGAAAATAAGATAGTTCTCCCATATGAGACATTTCGAATTCTTTGGTCATAATATTTGCAAATTCTTTGCAAAGTTTATCGTTTGTTGAACCAAGGATGATATCGTCTACATATATCTGGATAACTAGAATATCTTTTCGAGAATGTTTAATAAACAAAGTTTGATCGACTTTGCCTATTTGAAATCCTGAGTTAATAAGATAGCTACGTAGTCGTTCATACCAAGCACGAGGTGCTTGTTTTAACCCATACAGAGCTTTCTTAAGTTTGAACACATGGTCAGGATATTTTTCATGTACGAACAGAGGAGGTTGTTCGACATAGACATTCTCTTTGATAAATCCATTGATAAAAGCACTTTTGACATCCATCTGATAAAGTTTGAAATTATGGTGACAAGCAAAAGATAATAGAATTCTAATAGCTTCTAGTCGAGCAACTGGTGCAAAAGTTTCTTCATAATCGATACCTTCTTCCTGATTATATCCTTGTGCTACTAATCTTGCTTTATTTTTGGTGATATTGCCTTGTTCGTCAGCCTTATTTTTATAGACCCATTTAGTACCAATTACTGACTGATTAGTTGGTCTTGGAACAAGTTCCCAAACGTTATTGCGCTCAAACTGATTTAGTTCTTCCTGCATGGCAATGATCCAGTAATCATCTGTAGCAGCTTCTTTTGGATTCTTAGGTTCGATATTTGAGAGAAAAGCGACATGACCCATTTGATTGAGTTGACTCCTTGTTCTGACATGTGATGTTATTTCACCGATTATATTTTGAGGCGGATGGTCTCTTAATATTCTTGGTGGTGATTGTAACTCACATATTTGAGGAATATTCTCAATAACTATTTCTGAGTCAGAATCAATATTTGTGATGATTTGATTGTCAGTGACTATTGATTCGTCATCATCTGATATAGTGTGAGGGTGCTGATAGATTTCATCAAAAGAGACATGAAGTGATTCTTCAATAGTTTTGGTTCGTTTATTAAATATCCGATAGGCCTTACTTCGTTCCGAATAACCGACAAATATTCCTTCATCGGCCTTTGGATCAAATTTGCCAAGCTGGTCTTTTGTATTTAAAATAAAGCACTTCGATCCAAAAACTTTGAAGTATGAGATTTTAGGCTTTCTTTTGTTAAATAACTCATAAGGAGTATTCTTGGTAAGAGGTCTTATGGATACACGATTTAAAACATAACAGGCAGTTGCCACAGCTTCTGCCCAAAAATGTTTTGGTAAGGTGGTTCCATTCAATAATGTTCTTGCACATTCTTGTAAAGTTCGGTTTTTCCGTTCTACAACTCCGTTCTGTTGTGGAGTTCTGGGAAACGAAAAATTATGATATATACCTTTCTTTGTACAAAATTGTTCAAATTCATTATTTTCAAACTCTCCGCCATGATCACTTCTTATATTTTTAACTTTAATCCCTTTTGATTTTTGAATTCTTTTGACGAAAGATTTGAAATGATCGAAAGTGTCACTTTTATTTTTTAAGAAAATTGTCCATGTATAACGAGAGAAATCATCAACAATTACAAGCACATATTGATTGTGATTTATTGATTGAACTCTAGTAGGTCCAAATAAATCCATGTGTAGTAACTCAAGTGGTTGTAATGTTGATATGACTTTCTTGGATTTAAAAGATGATTTGGTCAATTTTCCTACTTGACATGCGTCACAAATGTTGTCAACTTTAAAACTCATTTTGGGTAGTCCTCTAACTAGATTGTTTTTGGCTAGCTTGTCAATAGTTCTGAAGTTTATATGACAGAAGCGTTTGTGCCATAGCCATGGATCATTGTCATTAGCCACAAGACACATATCTGAATTATGATTAATGTTCATATTCAAAATATATATATTTCTGTCTCTATAACCTTCGAAAACCAAATTATGGTCTTTATCTAGAATACTACACTTATTATTTGAAAATGAAATAATAAAACCCTTGTCACATAACTGACTAATACTTAGCAAATTGTGTTTCAAATTTCTAACTAGCATGACATTAGTAATAAGAGGTAAGTTAGATGTACCGCAATTGCTCACATCGCCTTTGCCGATGATATAGCCTTTTGAATTGTCTCCAAAAGTGACGGAGCCACCATCTGAATATGTAATATTTGTTAATAAACTCTTGTCTCCTGTCATGTGCTTTGAGCAACCACTGTCCAATATCCACTTTCCTCTTTTCTTAAGTGGGACCTGCAAAAAATAGAATTAAGTCCATGGTACCCACTTTTTATAGGGTCCTAAGAGTTAGGTCTTAGGAGTCCAAACCCATATGGGTCCGGTATCCCCTTTATATATATAATTATTATTAAAATGCACAGTATTCATGAATTGCTGAATGTATTTGTTCCTAATCAAATTGTTATTTGTTTTAGGAACCCATATTTTGATAGTCTTGACATTTTTCTTTTGAAATTTCACAACTGGTTTTGGTTTGGAATATAATAAACTAAGATTTTTCTTAGCTTTAGTTTTTTGTACTTTCTTCTTCCTTTTATTTCCAAGATGTTTCTTGGTTTCTTGTTTGTTATATCCCAATCCTTGTTTGTCTGAAATAGATTGTGAACTTTCAATGATTTTTGTCAAATTTTCTCGACCTTTGTTAAAGTTAGAAACATTTTGAGTAATGTCATCAAACTTTGTTTGTAAGCTAGCTTTTTCTAGGTCTAGAATTTTGACTTTTGCTTTAAGCTCATGATTTTCAGTAGTTAGAGCATTATTTTTCTCTTTTTGAGCTTCTATTTCTTGACTCAAAAGAGATATTTGAGAGTCAACATTAGATGATGATTCTTGAATATTTTCAAGTTCCTCTTCTAATATTTTCTTCTCATCTTTTAACATATCTCGTTCAAACTCTGCTCTACTTAAATCTGCTTTGACTATTTTTAATTGACGTTTTATGTCTTTATATTTGACTATCAATTCAGCATTAATATCAAGTAATTCATCAAATGTAGGAATTTGTACCTCATCTTCTGTTGCCATAAAACAAACATTAGCTTGTTCATTCTCTGAATCACTTTCACTTTCTGATGAAGATGACTCTGAATCATCCCATGTTACTGAGAAAGCTCGTTTCTTAGATTTGTCCTTCTTATATTTGAATTTGTCATTTTCTGACTTCTTCTTTTGTTCTGGACAATCCTTCTGCATGTGTCCCTTTTTGTGGCAATTGAAACATTCTATAGCAGATGAAGATGGTTTGTTTGATCCATGTTTCCTTTTATTGTAACGACTGGCTTTTCGATATTTTAGGAATTTTTTGAATCCTTTCGCAATGAATGCCAAATCTTCATCTTCAGAATCTGATTCATTTTCATCTTTCTCAACATGAAATGCTACATTTTTCTTTTCTTCTTTCTGTTCTTTTCTAGCCTGCAAATTTGCTTCATAGGACATTAAATTTCCTATCAATTCATCTGGCTTCATGACGGAAAGATCATTAGCTTCTTCGATTGCTAATACTTTTCCTTCCCATTCACTAGTCAGAGAATGTAGGACTGTTGAAACAACATCGAAATCAGAATACTTTTGACCTAAGCCAATAAGTGCATGGTGAATAGTTTGAAACCGTGAATACATGTCATTGATTGTCTCATTTGGTTTCATTTTGAAATTTTGAAATTGACTTTTTAGCATGGCTATTTTGGCTTGTTTAACCTTGTTAGTACCTTCATGAGTGATTTTTAGTGTTTGCCAAATTTGATATGCAGTAGTGCAGATACTAACACGGTTATATTCATTTTGGTCTAATGCACAGAACAACATATTTATTGCTCTTGCATTTACGGCTGCTGCCGTTTTCTCAGCTGTAGTCCATTCTGAATAATCAGTTGTTGGATTCACTATTTCTCTTTGAGTGGCATTCCAAGCATCATAGCTATTTGATTGCATAAAGAATGACATACGTGTTGCCCAATAACTATAGTTAAGACCATTGAAAAATGGTGGTCTTTGTGTCGATTGACCCTCCGTGTAAGTGGTGTTTTGAGTGCTAGTACTTACGTTATTTGCCATATTACTATAATATATCAAATAACTGTGTTACGGTTATATGATGACCGTGCTCTGATACGAAATGAAAGTGCGGTGTGTATACAATTATATGTGCTAATATAGTATACACGGATCGTGTAATATGGATTACAATACAAATGCGGAAATAGATGATAATAGCATTGTAAATAGAAAAATCACACCAGAGATTTTTATACTGGTTCGGAGCACCGTCCTACGTCCAGTCCCAAACTTCTATCTGGATTTTCACTATTAACTACCTCGCTTCACCCGGAGGAACAGGTTTACAACACCCGAACAACCGAACGGGATTTCACGCCTCTAATACACTGAGGACTTCAACACTTGCCTCTTACAACACAGAGGACTTCAACAAAAGAACAAATACAATTGTTGTTGACAACTTGTGTTCTTGAAAACACGGATTTGTCACTAGCAGTACACCCTTCCTATAATCTTATCCTCAAAGTATGCGATATGATGTTTTGAAAAGATTAAGGAAAGTATATTATTGAATCAAAGGATATGAAATAGTTTCAAAGATTCAATAAATAATTTAGAGCTTTTATAATACAGAATTGAGATTAGAGATTAGATTAAAAGAATATATGAAATCGTTGTTTTTTTAATCAACGAATTGGATGAGTTTATATAGATAAGAATGGTTGCAACTCTTTGCCATTAAGAGATATGATCTTTGGTGAAAGGTTAAGAGATGCAACCGTTGGAGAAGAGAAGTGTCTTTTGGAAAAATTGTTTTCTGTTCAAAAATGGTCGACAGGTTAAAAAGTGACCAGTAGACAGGAATTTAAAATATATATACGTTATGTGCATGTGTGCACGTTCATTGTGCATTTTACACAGAAACGGTCGACCGTATGATTATTAACCGGTCGACCGGTTCCTGTTAATTTGCACAATGAATGTGCAATGCTATAAAATGTATATATATCGATTATATTGAGGTGCATGATTATTTGAGGATAGATTTTAACAAGTTTTTAACTATTACAATATCAAATAATCAACCTATAATCTATAGTAACATAACCTTGTTTTGTCGATCGCCTTATTTGTCAGAAATCAAAACTTTCATAAAACTTGTGACTCAACAGCCATGTCATCAGAGTGGTAAAAGGGCTATGCACATGAGCGATGAGACGATCATAGCACTCCGAACGGGCACCAGCAATGAAGTTCTCATTCTTCTTGAGAGGAGTGTCAATCAGATTAGGGCCAAACTTAGAAAGTTCATTGAACTTCCTCTCATATTCAGAAAAAGACATACCACCCTGTTTTAGATCCATGAATTCCCGATAAAGCTAAGACTTCCCTGCCTCGGGCATCCATTTCACAACAAAAGCATCCCTAAAGCACGATAAAGGAACATAAGACAGATTTCAAAAAGAGAATACTGAACCAAATTCAAGACAAACAGAAGATGATACCTAAACTGTTCCCAAGAAATGTCAACCTCAACAATGTGAGCAGTGGCAGACTCCCACCAATCCAAGGCTGCTCTCTTCAACTGCCAAGCTGCCAACTGAGTCTGCTGGGCAAAGGTGATCTCAAGACAGGAGAAAATCCTCTCCAAATCCTTTAACCGCTGCTGGGCCTCAATAATTCCTACAGATCCGGTGAACTTGGTGCCACCAAGCTCAATGTATTCCTTATAGAGTTTAAAGAACCTGACTGCTGCAGCAGGTTCAGGAGCTAGGGCAACACCACGACCCTTACCTTTAGCATTCCTATGACTCATCCTAAAAAATCAAGAATGAATTTTTAGGACAAAGGTAATTAAGAAACAAAGACAAGACAAGATAAGATAAGATGCAATGAGAATTGAATATCCCGAACAAAGAAATTATTAATAAGGTGGATAAGGAAAAGAAGGAAGTTAAAAAATTTGATTTCAAAGCAAGAAATTTTTTAATATCAAAATACTATTCTAAAATCCTTAGAAAATCATTTGAAAATCATTTTATACTTTAAAATAAGTTCTCTCACGAAGAAAGGATTTTAAGATTGATTTCACTTATTCTAGGGTATTTTTACCCTATCTCTAATGAGTTTTTTTTGCTCCACGGGCAAAGGTTTGCCTAAAACCAAAGCTCAGATACCAAATGTAATGACCCACTATATTGGACCATTCAAATCGACAATAAAACCACATATGTCTGACTTGAATAATTAAAAACAGTAGATTGTAATATAATTTGGGGCAAAAAAAACCAATCACAGAATCACAGTCACAGATAAATCAAAATAACTCGCAGTGGAAATAAAACAATAGTAGTAGTTCATGAAGCTACCATAAATACAGTCTCAAACATAGTCTCAAAACAAGTACAAAATACCATAGTGTGTAAAGTAAATACAACAGAAATCCCAACACATAAATGTTCACTAGTACATAAGGTGAATAGAAAATACTGCAAGAAATAGACATCAACTAGATAGATAGTCTCCAGCAAATCCTAGCTCCAGAAGATGAAATCCAAAGCTGATACTCACGCTGACCCGAGCATAAGAAAATAAACACAAACACTCGAGTCAGGACATACATACTTATACAATGTAAAGCAACTCAAGTGAATTGTAATAAAATGTACAAGTAACTTAAAGGATGCTTGGGACCGTCCATCCTCTAAGTATCCGTTAAACTATTTACTATGTAGTAATATACGCTATTATAATAATGTTAAAGTAAAGTACAATATACTTGAAAATAGCGTTAAGGAGTTACCCAATATCCCCCTTAGCACATTTTATATGTTCCCATAGTCTATATAGCACTGTAATATCCCCCGTACTTGGCGTCATCAGAGGGCACTCCATAGATATGGTGTAAAACCAAAATCGTATAAGGCGCGCTAGGGTAGGTGACACGACACAACGAGGCAATGCCAGGGTAGATATACCAATTATGCTTTCGGACCGGTGGCAATGCGTAGCAATCACTACTGCCCACCTCGAGCCACACTTCCAAAAATCAAAGGCGCGTACCAATCAATCACAAAGTAATAGAATGACATACGAGGAAGTGTGTCTGATAAGAGAAGCTACTCATTAGCCCGTCAATCGCTCCTGTTTTAGCCACCTTATGCCAACTCATGGGAATCGGGTCCTCGTACATACCTCAATAGAACGTCGCCGCCATCCTACTTCATTCTGGAATCTCCATTGCGTACACGGTTGTTAAAGTAGTTTTCGGAGTTGGCAGAGAGTATGACAATTTTCGATCCTGGTCTCCTTAGCAACCAAACGTTATTATTACCTGTGGTTATAAATTTCAAAAATGGTTTATATTCCAAATCAAATAATTCATTTAAACCATTTAAATATGAAGTCGTTATCCTTTCAAATCAAATACTCAAGTTCCAGAATTGTAGCATTTCTAAGTTCATTCATTCAATTATAACAATTTTAAAACATTGTATTTTTCAAAAACATAAGCACTTATAAAGTGCTATGGTAGATATATTAGTATTTTAAAACAGTTCACTTCAGAAACAACAGCACTTATAAACAGTAGATATTTTAGTATTTAAAAAACAGTTCAATTTCAGAAAAAGCAACATTTACAAAGTGCTACAGTATGTATTTTAGTATTTCAAAACCAGTTCAATTTCAAAAACAGCAACACTTATAAAGTGCTACACTAAGTAAAGTTAGTATTTCAGAACATAGTTATATTTCAGAAACAGCGGCACTTATAAAGTGCTACAGTGGGTAAAATTAGTATTTCAGAACCTAGTTATATTTCACAAATGGTAGCACTTAGCAAATGCTACCTTAAAACCACGGCATTTTGCAAATGCTGCCAATACATAACTAAGGTTTATTGCAACATTTCAGAGACATTATAATTTCAATTTTTCACCATTTTTAACTTATAAAACATTCTCACTTTTCCAAAATATTTATTGGATATCACTTAACTTATGGTTGAATAAAATAATATTTTATAAATAAATATCCAAATCAAACTATAATTTATTTATTAAGTCAAATGTGCATTATTTTACTTAACTTTTATCTTAACAATTAACTTAATACTTTATTAAAATTTCCGACTTCATAAATAAAATATTCTTTTTACTATATTAAGCCTAAAATTTCCATTTTGAAAACTAATTTTCAAATTTCAAGTTAGGTCATATTTACATTACATTTTTAAACCATTTAATTACTTATACATTTTACTTATAGAAAATCATTATAACCTTTATTTATATCATTTAAATACAATTTAACTTAAAATTTCATATTTTATATTTCAAAAATACTTAATAAATTTTCAGAACATATTTAAAATTAAACACGGTTTTGTATATAATTTTCTAACCTAGGTCAAGTGATACAGATACGTATCATTTCAATCCGTAATTTAAAAAGAAAAATCCAAGTTATCATTTCAATACCGCAGTCCCAAGTCAAAAAAAAACAAATAGAAATCGCTTGAGCCTATCATTTCAGCTCATAACGATTTTTTCTTGTTCTACTGTCCATTTGGGTATGTATCATTTCAACCATATTGATTATGTTCTACAGGGAACTTGTAGTATGAGAAACAGTAAATAAAGTAAATAGTAAAACATATCATATGATGTCAAGTGATGCAACGGGTATATAATCAGGTAATATCATCATATGATGTCAGATAATAGGCAGATGTGAGCATATAACATGGCATATCAACTATTACAATTCAAGTGACACTGTTTCACATTCATATAAGTACGATTTGTCGAGAGTGATAAACTCACCTTCTCAAGCTAGAGATCAAATTTAAAACACAAATCCAAACTCCGCAAAGAACGAAAAGGGATGACATAGATTCGAATGAATGGAGAGCCAAGATTCAAGTCTTGTATACAACAAATAATATAACAAATATAGGTATATAATCTGACATAAGACAATAAATCAAATCAACGTTCAAAATATGATTCAAAATGAAACAAACAGGCTTAACCACTACAAATGGGCTCGGCCACCATAACCATAGGCTAGACCATCACACTATGGCTCGGCCATGACTTGATTTGTGGCATAATGGCTCGGCCAAGGTCACATAGGCATGGCTAGGAAAGGATATGAAGGAGGAATGGCAAGGCAAAGCAATAGGAAGGCAAAAGGCAAGGGGTGTCGATGTTTTGGGCTAGGCCTATGGCTATGTGGCTCGGCCCTATGTGCTAAACTTGGTTCGATCTGGTCACATTAGAGGTGGCGTGGCCTAGAGCAAGGCAAGGATGAGGAGTAGGTGGTGGCGGCCGAGGCAAACAAGGTGGAGATGGTGAACAAAATGGAGTTCGACTAGGGATTTTCGCAATTTTGGTGAAGGGTTTTGGATCCATGGATTCACGGCAACAAGGATATGGTGGTGATGTGATGGAGGCCGATCTAAGGTGGTGGATGGTGAAGGTGATGGATGGCTAGGGCATGTGGCCGAGCATGCTAAAGGAGGAACAAATAAAAGAAAAAGAGAAAAAGGAAAAAAGAAGAAAAAGGAGGCCATGACTTACTGTAATATGTTTCTTAAGGAAGCAAATGAGAAATGAGATATGAGAATTACTTTTGTCAGTGAATTACAAAAGAGTGGCGGCTAGGGTAAAAGAAAGTGAACGGCTACGAGATGTGGAAATGAGTGGCTATGCAAATGAAGAGGCTTTACTTGATTTCCAAGAAAATGAACTTAAGTCCTTTTGAATTTCCAAGCCAAAATTCAAATAAAAATCGAATAAAAATCACATTAAAAGTCCAAACAGAATAACAAATAAAAAATAAAAAATAAAGTAGAAACAAAGTAGAAAAATAAAAATAGAAAATAGAAAAAATTACTGAAAATAATCGCGTGCAAAACGCTGAAAGTTATCAAATTTAAAAGTATAAACCGGAATTTGACGAAACGAAAAGCAGTACGAATATCAGAATCAAATATAGTTTCAAAGAAAAAGATTAGAAATTAAAATTTCAAATTTCAAATTTGCAACTATGGTCAAACTTTGACTTTCAGTTGACCAAAATATAAGATTTTTAGAAAATATTTATTTTATTGTATCTGGGAAATAATTTATAAAAAAAATCCAAAATTGCATTAGAAAATTCCAAAATGTCAAATTTAAATGATTTAAAAATCAAAGTTTTCAATTAAATTGAATTAAAAATTTATTAAAATTTTTGAGTTGTTACAGAAATAATTTTTATGTTAGTAAAATTATATCATGAAGTGATTTGGAAGTTATTGGTTGTTATTTGATAAGTTCAATTGACATTTAAATTGAAATCGAAATTAATTGATATAAATTTAACTGACGGTTAAGTTTAATTAGAATTTAATCGCCCGTAATATACCCGATATGGATAATTATGAAATTGTTGTGAATTTTATTGACTGTATGGATGTTTGGTTGTAATGGATGTTGTTGGGTGATAATTTGGATGTTTATTTAATTTGATATATCATTTTATCATCCTGTATATTATTTACAGTATAAAAAACTGTAAATTGAATTATTTCGAATAAATTAAGAGATATGTTGAATGATATATACCTATGACATTTATTTTTGGATTGAATAGATATAAATCCATCTCTGGAATTTAAATTGGAATAATTGGTTCACTTGGCTATAGGATAGAGAATTATATATGAACACTGGATTTGGCTAAATTAAATGATTTTAAAATTTTTATTTTAAAATTATTTAAATGATTTGTTTTAATGGAAATAAAAATTAAATTTATGGAAATCAAATTATCTTCCTTATTGGAGCTCAAAATGATGAATTTAAATTTGGTAAACGAATTTTTTTAAATAATCGAATTTGAGATTTTTAAGCGATAATCCAAATATGATGTGAATTTCAGAAATGATTTGTTTAAAAAGATTGGACTTTTTATTCGAACTTTGAATATTGATAAGAAAAGGCGATATAAAAAGATATTTTGAAATTTAACTTGGATTTGAATTATATTTAAAGATTTGGATTTTAAATTGGATATTGAAGGAAAGTTTGATTTAGGTATTTAAATCAATATTTTGGAAATCAAACTCGGAGTCTATATAAATCGAAATGGTTTAAATTTGGTACTGGAGTTTAAATTAATTTGGATTGGAGTTGAATTAATTTGGAATTGGAAGGGAAATTAATATGGAATTAGAATAGATATAAATTTGGAATTCGAATTGAAATTGATTTGGAATCGAAGTAAAATTTGACTTGAAATTGGAATTAAATCGGTTAAATCGAAATGGAAATTAGAACTGATTTGAGTTGGAAAATTTGCGAAGTGAACCAGTTTGATTTTGAATCTATTTTTAAATGGATTATTTTAGTATAAATGGTTTTAAAAAACTATATTATTTCAATTTTCAAATTATTTTGATTTTTCAAAATATTTCACTATATAAACCATTTTTATTACTCAAAATATTTTCTATTAAATTATTTTAACTATTTTAAAACTATTTAAACTATTTTCTAAAAATTCAAACTGGTCAAAGGGTGAAATGTTTATATTTAAATCTTGGATTCAAATGCGAATTAGGTTAAAGTGAAGTTGTAACCTAAACTGAAATTCGAATTAAATTTTGAAGTGAAATCGATATGTCGAATTGAATTAACATTTTGCAGAAAAATATGATTTTTGAAGCGAATATGATGATTTCGAATTAGATTTGATTTTGAAATAAATTTGATATTTTGATATCAAACATGAATTGTTTTCAAAATATAAAAGAAGCAACGGTGTGTAAAATGACGATTGGTTGTTAAAGAGACCGGAGCCTCTTATTGGCATACTCTCTGTCAATATTGGAACCACTATGACAACTGTATGCGAGGTGATGATATCAAGAATATAATGGTTGAATTGGTGACGTTTACTGGAATGAAGTAAGAGAACGATGATGGATAGCCTTGACATTTGTATCATAATTAAAATGACTAAACATGAGCCTATGTTTGGCCAATGATGTTAGCTACCTCTAGCGACGTTGTTCCCTCGTATTACTATTGTGGTTTAGGATTCGATGGGTGCACCTTATTTGTTGTTTGGATTGATTGTCGCGGTCGGCCACAAATGGGTTACGACCAGCCAGAAAAGGTAAACTGGTAGAATCCTACCTTGGGCATTGCCTCACGTGCCTTGTCATATTTATCCTTATACAAGCCCATTACGACTTTGGTTTAAAACTGTAAAATATGTTAAGGTGGATCAATGTAAAGCCTTAACGCTATTTTGATATTTATTTTACTAATAGACATTATATATTATAGCGTATACTATTATATAGAAATAGTTAAACAGATCCTTAGGAGATGGAAAATCCCGTAACATCTCTTAAGTTATTGCACTCTTATTTGTGATATTGATTTGACTTGCATAAGAGTATTTTATTCCTGACTCGAGTGTTTTGTCTTTCCATTATGCTCGGGTCAGTCCTGATTTTTTTCCAGCATATTGAAGACTATTCTTTGGAGGACGAAGACGGAGTTTTGGTATATTACTATTATTATTATCCCCTGCATCGTGCTATTCTACTATATTGATTATTTATCCCTGATGTACATATATAACTCTGATAATTGTGTATAGAGTAAAATCAAATGTATCGTAAACAACTACATGAATTGTTTATTTGATTATTATATTTTATCGTTTACGTTGTGAGATTTTGTGTTTTGTTTTCTTCTTTTCTTCTTATTTTTCTTATTTAACCTCATTGATTATCTACGTTCCGGATTGTTAAGTCGGACATAGTGTGAAATATTGTCGATTTGAACCTTCCGAAATGTGGGTCGTCACAGTTGGTATCAGAGCAAAGATTTAGCGATAACCTTGGCTTTGTGGGGTTTGACTCATTAGAGATAAGAGAGTAATATCCTAGAATGAGTCTGTTTGAGTGTATAAATATGAGAGAGCATACTTGTTAGTGTTATAAAATGTTTTATATTTTGTTTACTTATCTGTTGAGTTGTTTATAAATTCTGGTCGATGCGTAGGACGCCGTGGTATCGACATGGATTTCTAAACTCTTAAACGAGGCGAGTCGACATAATATTATTTCAAAATCGGGTAAATGAAATGATTTTACCTAAATTATATTATATGTAAAGGTAAATTTTTTATGAATGTTAGTTGTTAGGAGATGATAATATTAAGTTATCATCGATTAGTGGTTGGATTATGAATAAATCGAATACCAAATGTATTTTATTATATGAAATAGTTGATAGTCATACTAGAATTGAAATCAATCAAAAATAAGGACTAGTTAAAATGACCAAGTAAATTATTGAAATGTTTTGGCAATAAGGAAAAAGGAATTTGTATAAGTATATTTAAATATAACTTATAAATAGAGAGATTTAAAAATTGATAATTTTAGAATTTGAAATCCTTTTGTTTTTAAAATTGTTTTTCAAACCCTAAAATTTTATAATAGTATTATTTTAAAGTTTTTAAATGGAATTATATTTTAAAAAGATTTTAAAAGGAAATAAAAGCATTAAACTTGTTTGGGGTTGGGAAATATATTCTGGGGATGACTGCAACATTATCAGTATTCATTCCGAGTTCTAAGCAAAATTTGCTAGCAAAGAAATATGATTTGTTGAATATATGAAATATAGTTTTGAACTTATGATTGAAACGGTATAGATAAAAAAAACTTTATAATTTATGAATTTGAGAAGGAAAGTAAAGTGTAAATTTAAGATTGCTGGGTATTTTATTTAAGCAAATAAAAGAAATTTGAATTCGAAAAATGAAATAAGATAATTAATATAAAAAATATTAATTAAATTGAGTAAAAAAAATGGGGAGAATAAAATATAGTTAACTCATGAAATCTTAAATAAAAATAAATATTATTTGAAAGAAAGTATATAAAACAAGGAAATGTATTTGAAATAAAATAAAATTTTAAGAAGTAAATATTTTTAACTTATGGATTTGGGAATTAATAAGTCAAGGCAAATTTGAAAAAATATGAATGTGAATAGTAAGAAAATTTAACTTGAATAATATTAAATAATATGGGTAATGGATTAAAATGAAATGAAGTTTGACTTAATTTTAAATAAATTAAAATGTAATTGGATATTAAGTGAAACTTAATAAATTAGTGAAGTGAATGAATTTCATCTAAGTTGTAAAATGAAATACTAAAGTGAATATGAACTTGAATTTTTAATTTGAAATGTAATTTAAAGGGTGTAAGAAGTCTAATAAAATAAATGAAGGTAAGAAAAATTAATTTGAGTAATTGAGTTTAATTTAGATTGGATGTGAATAAATTAAATGCTAATGGAATGAGTTGCAATAAAAATTTGAACATTGTCTATTATAGCATGTAGTAAGTTATTGGAATAAATTATAAGTTGGAAGAAAGGTTTATTTATTAATATGAACTGGAGTTATAAAGTAACATTTACTTTTGTAAATTTATTATAATGGGTTGAATCAATGAATAAACTAATTAAGTGAATAAACGGATTAATAATAACTTAAGATATGGAATAACAAAAAAAATGAGTTGCAAAATTTTAAAATTTATAATAAGCCTAAATGGTTTATAAACAATATTAGTATTAAAATACTATGTGATAAATGAAATAAATTTAGCTTAAGCAAAGTTGAGTGGAATAATTTTATAAATGGTTCACAAACGAATTTATATTGAAACAAATGAAATTGTGTATTAGTCAAATCAATGTAAATAAATAAATATGAATAAATGGAAACTGAACCAATTGGATGTTATTAAGAAGTGGAAATATGTAATTTAATATTGACATGAGTGATAATTAACTAAATGTGAATAAAATTAAAGTAATAGCAATAAAATTCGAAAGAAATCCATGTGCATAAATTGAGAGAAAACAAACTGTATATAGATGAAATAAATATCAACGAAGTAAGAGTAAACCAATTTAATATTGATATGAATTAAAAGTAAAAAAATTGAATATTGACATTTGTAAGTGTTAATTGATATTGTGGTGAATAAGATTGGATACATAATGTTTGTTGGATGTTTGTTTCGTTGTTTTTTTGCTATATTCGTTTATGGCTATAGCATAATCCCTATTATATATTGATTTAGTCTTTATATGTATGTTCTCATTTGGATATTGAGTGGCTAGAAGGTACGAAAGGGTGCATGCTTGCTTTTGGAGCTCGTTTGCACGTAAATTTCTTTCGCTCGCTTTAATATAAGCTAATTTGCTAATAAAGCCATTAATAAGGTACATATCTCGGATTACATGTTGCTATTTTATACTTTGCCCTTCAGGATGCCTCATCTTTGAGATGAGATGTATATTTGATATGTATTTGGTATATTTGGTTATATATTGATATTGTAAAAAATTTCGATCGAGCCACGCAAAGAAGACTCTGTCGAATTTTTCCATGAATCCGGGTATTAGAAAATTTTTGAAGTTTCAAAAAAAAATTCTACAACTTATTTTCTATATAAATTATATTTTCTGTAAAACTGATATCGGAATGGCTTAGTAGAAGCGTAGAAATAGTTACGCAAATAAGATAGTTATGTTTTATAATTTAGTTATTTTAAGAAAATATATCAAGTGTTAAATTCTGTACTTAATGCCTTTTCGAGGACGAAATTTTTTGAGTGGGGGAGTATGTAACAACCCGTATTTTTAGCTATTTTTAATTATTAAATTTAAGGTGATTATTGAATGAAAATGGTTATTAATGTAATTTGTTAAATAATTTAATATTGAAAATTATTTGAATATCTGAATTTAATACGATAGAAAATAATGTCATAAGTTGTTTTAAATTTTATATAAGCAACAATTAAGATTGTTAATGTTTAAAATTGGATCTAAAATGTGAATAATTAAAATTGAAAGTTTTATATTGTAATTAAGGAGTAAAAATAGTGATTTCGGAAATTGTCTCGGATTTCGACGAAACTAGTTTCATCGGAACCGTAATAATGAATTATTATTAGATTTCAAGTTTCGTTGCGATCGGACTCGTCGTTTGGTCGTGAGAGCTTGAAACACATACAAATCAATTTAAAGGAATTCGATAAAATAAATTGACTTTAAAAAGCTATCTTCCACGTACGATCGAATTAGGCCTCGAAACTAGTTGCATTGCGTTCGGAATGGGGGTAAAACAGTATAAGTGCCTGGCGACACATCTCAATTAGAGTTCGGATGATTTTAGACCTAACTATATAAATACACATGCAATCGAGATAGTTTTATTATTATTCTAATTTCTGAACCCCAGCCGCCACTTTCTTTTAATGGTCGAAAATTTACCAACTTCCCTTCTTAATATCTCTCAATCCGTTCAACGAAATCGAAAACTTTCAAAATCAAAGTCATAGTTCTCGACGAGCTCTTCAAATCCATATGGTTGATATATGCTATTTCTTCACGGATTCGCCAGAATCGAGGCGAAAGGCTTGCGCATTCTATGGGTTCGATCTTGAAATTGGATGCGTTGTTTTCGTTGCCATTCAAGGTGATGGTAGAGAGGTGTGAGGCGCACGGTGATGGTAGAGAGGTGCGGGGCGCATTGTTTGGCATAGGTTGATCAAAGTCTTCTCGTTATTGAACGCGTGTAGTTGAAGTTGGAATTTGCGTACGGTGGTTTCTTTCTAGCATGTTGCGTGAGGACTGAGGAAGAAGAAGGAAGGTACATTACTTTTATTTATTTATATTAATTAATTATTTAATTTGAATTTTAAATGTTCTAGTGCACGTAACTCTTTCATACGTGCTCGGATTTGGACGCAGTTTTCTCCATTGCGATCGTATCGAAATTCCAGGGAATATGAAACTAGTTTGGTCGAGTTTTAAGACTGTTCAAATTTGGGCCTTTGTTTGGATTTTAAATCATCGATAAATCAAAGATGAGTGTTTATACGCTCACAGTTGACTGAAATAATTTATATGTTAGTAAAATTACATCACGAAGTGATTTGAAAGTTATTGGTTGTTATTTGATAAGCTTAGTTGACATTTAAATTGACGTTGGAATTAATTGACAGAAATTGAATTGATGGTTAAATTTAATTAGAATTTAATTGCCCATAGTATACTCGATATTGATGATTATGAAATTGTTGTGAATTTTATTGACTGTCTGGATGATTGGTTGTAATGGATGCTATTGGTTGATAATTTAGATGTTTATTTATTTTGATGTATCATTTTATCATCTTGCATATTATTTACAGTATATAAATCGGTAAATTGAATTATTTCGATTAAATTAAGAGATAGATTGAAATGATATATACCTATGGCATTTATTTTGGATTGAGAGATATATATCCATCCTTGGAATTTAAATTGGAATAATTGGTTCACTTGGCCATAGGATAGAGAATTATATACGAACACCGGATTTGGTTAAATTAAATGATTTTAAAATTTTCGTTTTAAATTTATTTAAATGATTTGTTTTAAAGGAAATTAAAATAGAATTTATGGAAACCAAGTTATCTTCCGTACTGGAGCTCAAAATGATGAATTTAGATTTGGTAAACGAATTTTTTTTAAATAATTGAATTTGAGATTTTTAAGTGGTAATCTACATATGATGTGAATTTCAGAAATTGATTTGTTTTAAAAGATTGGGCTTTTTATTCGAACTTTGAATATTGCTAAGAAAAGGCGACATAAAACGATATTTTGAAATTTAACTCGGATTTGAATTATATTTAAAGATTTGGATTTTAAATTGGATATTGAAGGAAAAATTGATTTAAATGTTTTGAATCAATATTTCGAAAATCAAACTCGGAATTTATATAAATCGAAATGGTTTAAATTTGGTACTGGAGTTTAAATTAATTTGGAATTGGAGTTGAAATTAATTTGGAATTGGAAGTGAAATTAATACGGAATTAGAATTGATATTAATTTGGAATTCGAATTGAAATTGATTTGGAATCGAAGTAAAATTCGACTTGAAATTGGAATTAAATCGGTTAAATCGAAATGGAAATTAGAACTGATTTGAGTTAGAAAATTTGCGAAGTGAACGTGTTTGATTTTGAATCTATTTTTAAATGGATTATTTTAGTATAAATGGTTTAAAATCTATATTATTTCAATTTTCAAATAATTTTGATTTTTCAAACTATTTCACCATATAAACCATTTTTATTACTCAAAATATTTTCTATTAAATTATTTTAACTATTATAAAACTATTTAAACTATTTTCTGAAAATTCAAACTGGTCAAAGGGTGAAATGTTTATATTTAAATCTTGGATTTAAATGCGAATTGGGTTAAAGTGAAGTTGTAACCTAAATTGAAATTCGAATTAAATTTTGAAGTGAAATCGATACATCGAATTGAATTAACATTTTAAAGTAAAATATGATTTTTGAAACGAATATGATGATTTTGAATTGGGTTTGATTTTGAAATAAATTTGATATTCTGATATCTAATACGAATTGTTTTCGAAATATAAAAGAACCAACCGGTGTGTAAAATTATGATTGGTTGTTAAAGAGACCGGGGTCTCTTATTGGCATCCTCTCCGTCAATATTGGAACCATTTTGACAACTATGTATGCGGTGGAAGATATCGAGAATGTAGTGGTTGAATTGGCGACGTTTACTGGAATGAAGTAAGAGAACGATAATGGATAGTCTTGACATTTGTGTTATAATAAAAATGACTAAAACATGAGCCTATATCTGACCAATGAGGTTAGTTACCTCTAGCGACGTTGATCCCTCGTATTACTATTGTGGTTTAGGATTCGATGGGTGCACCTTATTTATTGTTTGGATTGATTGTCGTCTCGGTCACGGATGTGTTACGACCAGCCAGAAAGGGTAAACTGGTAGAATCCTACCTTGGGCATTGTCTCACATGCCTTGTCATATTTATCCCTATACGAGCCCATTACGACTTTGGTTTAAAACTGTAAAATGTGTTAAGGTGAATCAATGTAAAGCCTTAACGCTATTTTGATATTTATGTTACTGATAGACATTAAATATATTATAGCGTATACTATTATATATAAATAGTACAGATCTTTAGGAGATGAAAAATCCCATAACATCTCTTAAGTTATTGCACTCTTATTTGTGATATTGATTTGACTTACATAAGAGTATTTTAGTCCTGACTCGAGTGTTTTGTCTTTTCATTATGCGCGGGTCAGTCCTGAGTTTTTTCAGCATGTTGAAGATTATTCTTTGGAGGACGAAGATGGAATTTTGGTATATTACTATTATTATTATCCCTTGCCTCGTGCTATTTTTCTATATTGATTATTTATTCCTGATTTATAAATGTAACTTTGATAATTGTGTATAGATTAAAATCAAATATATCGTAAACAACTTCATGAATTGTTTAGTTGATTATTATATTTTATCGTTTCCACTGTGAGATTCTGTGTTTTGTTTTTTTTTCTTATTTAACCCCATTGATTATCTACGTTCCGGATTGTTAAGTTGAACATGTGTGGATTATTGTCGATTTAAACCTTCCGAAATGTGGGTCGTCACATGTATAGAAGGATTAACATATCATCGTTGTAGCAGTAAACGTTTCCATGCAATCATAGTAGTGCGGGTTGGCCAATCGCCAACACGACCCTAGACCTGGAGCTCTTTTGAGCAGGTCATGGGTCTACCCGCCCTGATGACCCAATGGGACGGGTCCAGATGGGTAAAAACTGGGGCAGGTCTACCGGGTTTAGACCCTAGAACCGTCCATTGCCACCCTTATCCTTGAACTATAAAAGCATCCTAATTGTTTTTTTATGTATTTTGTACGTATGCTTATAAAATTATCAGCATTATGCAACCAATCAAACTTTATCATTTTAACGTGTCTCAAAATGCACTACACTAAAGCACTTCAGTTGAATTTCAATTTTCCTTATAAATATATTTGATTATCTATACAACTCTATCCAACGCAAACAAAAATCCTGGTTTGGTCGCTGAATACATGAATATTCATATAATTAGTTGCATTACAATAATTTAGAATCAAACAAAGGGTCGAGTGTAGTTTAGGAATTCGGTTCATTGCTAATTGCATTACTTTTTCTTTCTCACTCATGTCATTTATGAATGACACAATGAACCGTATAATGGAGCATAATTAAATTATAAAAAATATCAAGTTTTCATAATTTTTAGACAAATAGTGATATGCTGTTATACAATGGTAACGGTACTAGTAGAAATGATAGGTAATGATATTTGCAAAATGGTAACGGAAACTGATCAGTCAAAATTCAAAAGGAATGATATTATTAATGACAAATTTAAAGAAATTATGTGATATTATATATGTACATTATATCTACGAACGTTACGACACGCGCCGATTATGAATTATTTTTGTAAAAATTGTATTTATTTAACACATTAAAGAGAAAATGATTTGTATAAATATTTGGTCATCATTTTGCATTGAAATTATATGTAGTTTGAATTTTTATTTTTAAGTTGCAATGTCTAATTTTGTTTGTTTGTTTGGATTTTAATATTATTAGTTAATAAAGAACGAATTTATAAAAGAAGTTTACTTGTTAGATCTTACTTTTAAGTAATATAAAATTTGTTGGTATATGCAAAATGACATTTTTGATAGTACACGTTGACACCAAAAGACTATGACACCAAAAGCATTACAATTATAATTAAAGATGTAGAATTTATATATTAGTTGAGTATTCATCACATAAGCATTAGCATAATGTAAATGTTTCAATAACTATAGCAAGTTGCATACACAATTGGGTAAACATGTACACAAAAGAATATGCTCGTTCCAACTTGTTTATAAAATAAATTCATATAGTTTTCTTATGATTGCAAACAAAAGCTTTAAGACTAGGTTTTATTAATTGTTAAGATGGTGATCAATTGAAGCCAAGCGTTTTTGGTAAAATCTTGTATTTTAGATAAAAAAAATTATACGAAAAAATAGACACAAGTAAAAAGTTGTAAAAAAAATATAATCTTAGGAATAACAAGTTTGTTTTTTAGTCTGAAAGATACTTTTTAGTGTGAACAGAAAATGATAGTTGTAAACATCATTTTATGATTTACACTGAAAAGTGTGTTTTAGTCTAAAGAACAAACTTGTTGTTCTTAGTTATCAGGTTCATCTAGAAAGATTTGTACAGTAGAGGTTGTGTATTATCAAGCTCATCATATGACAAATCGATATATCTTAATCGTAAATACTGCGTAACATTCTTTTTTAATGTTCCCCGTGGACTATGAATACTCTATTTAAGTTCTTTGTTCGCTTACAACATATTGAGATGTTTTTGACTAGATTGTGCAAACAATTTGTTAAATACTTTAAATGTGGTGCATTTATCAAGAAACCGCGACTGCGCACAGCTGTCTTGCTAGTATTATATTAAGATAGGGTACCTTTTATTGTTGACCAATAATTAGTTATTTCATTGAAGTTAGCTTGAAAAAAAAGGTAATTATAGTCGAGAGTCTGCAGAGAGTGGTCCTCTGCCTGGGTGGTAGAACAATCAATTATTCCCTATATAATGTATTTGCATTCAATTATACCAGCGAGGATTATATACGATGATATGGATCTTATGTAAAATGCATTCCTTCATTTTCTTTTTGGCTTTTCTTGTTATTCTTGTTCTTGTTCAATCGTACGTTATATTAACCAGTGAAATGCCAGGAAGCACAAGTTGGCACCACACAATGACACAATCACACACAATACGTTTTACTCAAACACAACAAACACATGGTCACGACAAGCACCATTGTCCAAATGTTTAACTGATTCGGGTTTGGTGCAAGATGTCACAAGTTCGAAACTTGCTTTCGAACGTTTATTGACATGAAATATGTTGTCCAATGATTTGTTGTTTATAAAGTATCATTTCAAAAAAAACACACATAATCACTGGTCCAGGTCCGTCTAGGAGATATTTCGGAGTGAACAAGGACAGCTCTTTTATCCGGTACATTGATCATTATCATAAACCTCAGTATACATTTCAAAGCAACTTCACGTAAAACCTTCCTACAACCTTCCCAATTGTCTTCACAGCATAGTAAACTTTCCAATACCTTTTAAGTTCAAATTACATCTCTTTATATCTAAATGCAATCTCAACTTCACTAAATAAAAAATCAAAATTTCATATTATATTACTTGGTGAACCGCTCTTACCTTTTAACAAAAATTGCTCATATTAAATTGTATACTAAAACAGAATCAACCAATTATATGTAATTGAATTTTAAATTAAACCGCTCATATCTTAATTAAAACGTAGATTTATGTGTATTAAAACCGAGTCAACCGGTTTTATACCTAAAACCGATCATGTTTTATTTAAAATGCAAAATGTTTGCTTAGTTAATGTGCTAGTTTTTCTTTAATCTAGTCAATTAATTATATCTTAATTTAAATTTAAATTATATCTTAATATCATACATTAATATAAATAATAAAAAATTTACGTGCCAAGCATATGTCTTTAACGTTCGTTACTAGCAGTAACGATAGTAATAATAATACAACATAAATAAATATTGTTAGTATATATTATTGAGGGTATCATCCAAAGAACATGCAGATCAGATACATTCATAATGGTACTATCCAACAAAAAAAAATATTGCTGAAAAATAATACAAAAGTAAACGATTGATTTGCAATATTACTAAGAAATATTAAAATATTAATATATAGATGATATTAAATTATGTTACAGTCACCATTGAAAGTGTAGCTAAACAACAAAGATCAGTTTAAGCAACCCTCCAAGCAATGCGCATTTTGATGCAGCTTATTTCATTACCAACCAATGCAAAATTAAAGTCCACAAAGTGAGGGTCAACATAATAATCAGGTGCAGTTGGCCGCCATTATTTGCACTGTTTTCGTTGAAGACGCCTAAGACGTCCAACAGAGAAATGACCGTCGGTAGAATGAAGAACTTTGCTGTGTTTGAGTTAATTAATGGCCCGTTTCAGTTATTTAAGCAGTTAAATTTAAATTTTTATACACTTTCAAAATTATTAACTTTTGAAAATGAGATTCTTTGAGACACAGCTTTTTACATTGCGATCATATCAAAGTGTTTTACGTCGCAGAGTTGGTTTGAACTGAATCCGAGATGTTTATAATTTTTCAATTAATTAATTTATTTACTTTTGCAAACCATTGATACATATTATTTATTAAAAAATAATTGATTAACAAATTATAAATCACTTAAATTAAAAATCGCAACTTAAATACCCGTCAAATACCTCGTTCGTAGCCGCAAACGCATTTCTAGTTCACTCAACTTCCTCATTCACATGTTCTGCTCAAATATCTCATTTCCTTTGTCGCAAGTGCACCCTTCGTAATGATTTTGTGAATATAAAAGGCAATATAAACGCAATACAAAGCAAACACATTTATATACATTGAGTTGAAAAGAATAGAAGACCGATATCCAAACTCATTTACCAAGTTCCAATAGGGTTCCAATTTAGATCGGAATAGATGAAGGTGCGGTTTTTTATGCAAAAGAAGCATCAAAAACGGGTATTCTGAGAAGAGCACAGACATGGAAAATTTAACAAAAGAGGAATACGTTTTTGAATGATAAGGAAAGCGAAAGGAGAATGATTGTTTGTATATATCTATTATTTATTTAAATTGTTTGATTATTTTTGAATTAAGGATAAAAATTTATATTAAATTATAAATTAGTTTGAAATTTGTATAATTAAAAAGCATACATAAAAAAGAAAATGATACGCTTTGATTTAAAAAATGCAGTGATATAAATACATGAAAGAAAATACAAATTCTATGGATTAATGGCATATTTGTTGATCAAATATTATTGGTATTGAATGTTGTGCCTCGTCTAGTCTATCTCAATATCAACCAGTTTCATCATCCAAAATAGTGAACGAATTTTTTTTCCTTTTCCATTAGAACTGGTAATGTTTCGCCAACTTCAATTTGTCCAGTTGTCTTCACATGATTAACAAAAACAATATACGACATAGACGGTTTGGTAGAATATGCACAGTTTGTATTGATTATTGGATTCAGGTGCAGTAGTGGTTGGCTTTTCCTTTCCTAGTGAGATTTCTTCATTTGACGTCTGTATATCACATACTCGCCTTTTCTCACTACTAAAGATGTTTAGTTAAAGACTGAAACTAAAGAAAGAAATTCTACAGTTCTTAATTAAAAACTGATACAAGACTGAGACATTCTGTCTTTAATTCTGGATACTAGAGACCGAAAACCAGTTTCTAATCTGCCTTTAAAGTTTAAGGTTAATTAAAAACTAAATTTCAATTTTTAATTTAGTCTTTCAACAAGTAACTAAAGTTTCAGCGGTTTAGATTTTGTTCCATTCTGAATCCAATGGTTAAATATACCGATCCATGTGATAGTATTTGGGATTGATTAACTTTCTGTGGCCAAAATTAAAGCAACTTTTTATTTACTAAATACACTTAAATGCTCCATTACCTCCTTTAGTTATACCTACTTCTTCACGTTCAAACTACTACCCTACAACCACCGTCCCAAATTGAAATAGAACCCATCTTCATCCCTTTTCCTTCACTACCCACACATATGGACCGTAGAAAGAAAAGAGGAATCACTAAAAATCATTATATGCCTATCCTATTCAATAGCATGGTTGAAGTGAATGAAGCTTTGACAACTTCCAAAAAGCTACTCAACCGGACACACATACAGAGGTACTATTCGGAAAGATTACTAATATATTAAGTATTTATTTTGATATAAACACTACAAAAGAAGCACTGTTTAGCGACGGCTAATAGCCGTCGGCGGCCGTCGCTAGCCGTCGGCAATAGCCGTTGCAAAATATCTCGTTGCAGCTAAAGAAAGCGACGGCCTTAGCGACGGCTCCGTTGTTCTTTTTGCAACGGCTTGTAACGGATAAATGTCCACGTGAAAGAAACTGTTGGGGTTGTTGGTTTTCCGCATTGTTGATGCAAACCGTTGCAAAGGGTTGCAATATTGCCGTTGCTAGCCATCGCTATATTTGACCACAGGGTCGTTGCTAGCCATTGCAAAACTGGAATATATTTGCTGCCACATTGCGGCACCTTCAACCCTCAATCCCAATCAATCCAAATAATATAATTCCATCATTTCACACATATAATACTATTCCATCATACCATATAGTCAATATCAACACAACCAAATCATCAAATATTGCATATTCCAACATATATTCACAAAATCATATAAGAAAATCAACATAACCAAATATGAAAATCCACCAAACCAAACCACATAACTAAATTAAATGACCAGTAATATTAAGTGCCAAAGTATCAATCACAACAACCAAAATACCAAATCCACCAAAACACTAAGTATCAATCACAACATCCAAAGTACCAAATGTCAAACCCATCGTAATATGTACATATAAATACACACACACATATAAATAAAGCGTTCCCATCAAAACAAACCAACTAAGCATCATCATCATCATCTGCACCTCCTTCCATGGGCATTGACCCATGCTCGTGATAGAAGGCAGCAATACGCTCATCTATCAGCGTCGCCAACTTACTCTTCCATCAATCATTAAGCTCATCCAATTGTGTTTGCATCCGAGCAATCTCTTCCTCATCTATGGATCTTCTATATGCCATTTGAAAATTAAGAGCCTGTGAAATAATTCAAGTGAATAAGAAGTTCATGGCATATAATAACAATAAGAAAACTCAAGTTATTGGTAATAAACTCAAGTGAATAAGAAGTTCATGACATACATGTTTCTACTGTGTAAACGTTGAGTACATACCATATTGCCGAAACTGTAACGTCTGTTTCGACTTGCCGGTTCAATGATTGAATCTCATATCCGATTAGACTCATCAACCGTAAGCGACTCCCGTCCACTCGCTTGTATCGCTCGTGCATGCTCTGCATTATATCTCTCCTATAATTATGAACATATATTTGACACAATTGCTATACAATTTACTTATTTACTGTGAAATAAACGAATATGAAATATTTTCATTACGGAAATAAACATATTTACCATTACAGAAGTAGCCTTGTCGTCCGGCCAATCATATGAAACATTCTCATCCTCATCTGTATGCTCCACTGCATGTGTGACTCTGAAAATCTCAGCCGCTGTAGGCTCCCTTTCATACTTTGCCCATTGAATATATACAAGAATAGATTATATTGATAATTTGCATGAGTATATACAAGAATAGAATATATACAAGAATAGAATATATGGTAAAGAGACACTAGTAAATATATACATCAATAACATAAATATTGGTTAATTTATTTACCAATTCCCTCGTATGTTGTTGGAAGGATTTTGAGCTACCACGATGTAAAAAGGAGTTTTTGTTCCTATTAGCCTTGTTTCTTGCCGATAATTCCTATTAATTTATACACGCTATTAAGTAAAATAATTCGACACATTTAAATGTAAAAATATAGTGACAATATAACTTACTTTGAATGCTTCAGATTCTCAATATTGTTGGAATCCAGCTCAAATATCATCCCCCATCCAACTTCGCTTTTCTCCTGAACACTTAGCCCTTGGCAGAGTCTCTCTATAATTTTTCCGCATCTTTTTATTCCAATGATTTATAAAAACATCCACATCCTACGGATCCACATGTACAGCTGCCTGCATATTGAATTATCATACGTGTTATGTAAAAAAGATTATATAATTAAAAACAATCAGCAGAACAGAATACGTAAAACTGATATCATAAGCATGATGGCATATTGTTTTTGGTTTCATATAAGGCATAATTATATATTACAAAGTTGTACTTACCATAAGATCAGCCTATATTGCGTTTTTTATATGTGTTCGGATGTTATCCCACTGATGCCAACAACCGGACATCCTACTCTTGTATGCTTCCTTCGATACTTGTAAAATGAACTCGGATGGCTCCACCTCGAACCCTCTGTAGAAATGTTGATGTATATATTCAATATATTTCATAAAATATAATTCAAATAAGTTTGATATGTACCCAGTACTTTTCGGAACTATCTCCGCAACTCGACGAAGATTTGGCTCAGAGCTACTCGGACCTGCTCCAAGTAAAGGTGACTGAGATGTACTACGTCGATTGCGTCGTCTATCAGACATATCTGGCACAAACATAAATATAATATCATACACTACTTAGAAAAGAGTACTGATAACATAAGCATCACATAATCATCAATCAATATCACACAATCATTAATCATCGCATAATCATCACATAATTATTAATCAAGTGATAATCATCACATAAGCATACTCTGCACATAATCATCGAAAAAAGCATACATGAAAAGAATAATGCATAACTCAGAATGATACAGATCATATATAGTCATCATTATTATTACATAGCTCGGAATATTACAGAACATAGTCATTATTGTTAATACATAGCTCAGAATTATACAACAAGCGATGCTATCTATGATCAGTCTTCGTCATATTCTGATTCAGACTCGGTCTCGTACCCTATATCATTTTCTTTGGTACTTACAAATGCATCTATTAAAACATTCGATTCATCAGTCAACGACCCTACATCAATGTCATCAGTTATCACTATTTTAGTATTTGGCTCGAGATCTGCTTGATACGCTGCTTCATCTGGAATATTATTTCCATCAAATGTATATCTTGCCTTCGTTTTAAAAACAGCCCATCGGTCTGCTTTATCTTTTTTTAAGGACGGATATGGAGCAAAATAAACTTGTAAAGCATGCATACGAAAATTCCTTTTTCTCGAAATGTCATACGTTTCAACTGCTTCATGCCACAGTGTTTACAGCTCGTCGATTAGTGGTTGTAGATAAACATCAATTCCTTGTGTCGGATCATCGGGACCAGGGACGACAATCGTTGGAAACATATATGGAGTTTTCATACACATCCATGGAGGTAAATTATAAGGAGTAATAATAATAGGCCATGATGAATATTTACTACCAAACCGAGAAAATGGCAAAAATCCATCCGTACATAAGCCAAGCCTAACATTACGGCTCTCTGCCGCAAATTCAGGATAAGTCTTATCGAAATGTTTTCATGCTTCTCCATCAGATGGATGTATCAAAGTTTCTTCTTCTGGTGTTCTCACACTGTGCCATCGCATATGGCATGTTGTAGCAGAAGATGCATATAACCGTTGAAGTCTGCGAGTGATGGGTAAATAATGCATCCTCTTATATGGAACTTCTTTTCCTTTCTTTTTTCTTAGTTTGTATCTTTCCTCGTTACATATTCTGCATTTAGTAAGATGAGCGTCTTCTTTCCAATACAGCATGCAACCTTTTACACATATCTATCTTTTGGTACGGCAATCCAAAAGCAGACATAAGTTTTTTTACTTTATAATGAAATCACACATCAAATTATTAGGTGACATGTGTCGTTTTGTAGTTTGTACAACTACTGTAAATGCAGCTTCTGTAAGATTAAATTTCGATTTCATAGTGATGTATTCGGCGATTACAGATAATTTGGTTCCACTTGTACATCCATCCCACAGTGGCCTCTTATCAGAATCCAATAAATCATAAAAAAAATTAGTTTCCGCGGTCGGCTCTTCGTCAACATTTTCATTCCCATCATCACCTTGGTCAAAGGTAGGAAACATTGATCGTGCAGCATTTTGCACCATGTTTTCTATAGGATTGGTCATAGTATTATCGTCCTCTAACACTAAAGGATTAGGTGTAGGTTGAACAAGTTCTCCATGATGATCTCATAAGTAACAATTCGACACAAAACCAAATTTGTACAAATGTACTTCTACTACATCTGGTTTTCAATGCTTCAGATGTTTGCACTTACTACAAGGACAACGAATGTATATGTTATTTCGATTATTAGATTGAGCAAATCTAATAAATACATGTACACCATTACAGAAACATTCTTTTATTGATCCTTTCATACCTTTTTGAGGTTAATACATCCAACTACGATCGAGAAAATAATCAAACATATTTCCTGATTTGTAAAATGTAGGTTAGAAGATTGAATAACACACTTTATATTAAAGTCTTGTAAAAATTCATATATAACCCTTTACTAGTTTAACAAATTCAAATAAATACTGCATTCAAATTTTCAATTCTTAAGTTTATTGTTTTTTTACTTTGACGGTCGGTTATCCTACTTTCCATTACAAAAACAATAACGTAATCATATTTTATAAATCATTTCAGGTCAAATGGTTTAAAAAATTTCGGCAGCACTTCCCTTTATTCCCTGTATCGTACACAAATGCGTATACACAGGGAAAAAAGGAAGTGCCATAGAAATTTTCTGAACCATTTAAACTGAAATGATTTATAAAATATGATTACTTTATTGTGTTTGTAACTTGTCCAAATACTAGGACAAATCCAACATATGTTGTATCAGATGAATATAGATGTCCGTTCTGTGGAAAAACGAATATCCATATAACGATCATATACAACACTTGTCAGAGGGGGCCAAAAATTCTCTAAGGGGTTCACATAAATAAAGCACAAATTAAAAAATATGAATATTGAAGTATTAGTGGTCTATAGTGAAATAAAGATCTTATTTTTTTTTTGTTATGTAGCCAAATAGAATTCGTTTAATTATGAATCAAAATCCATGCGAACTATCAGTAACTCGGAAAATATGCCTTATCTCACAAATGGCAACTATGAGTTACTATTTTAACAACCTCAAAAACTATTTTATAATTCATTTAACTATTTAAATATTTATTAATTAAATCTAAAATTTTAAAACGTATTTTAACTTTTGTTTAACTGCATAAATTTTAATTAACGATTTTATGAACTAAATAAATAGTTAGCACTTACAACAGTATAACAAACATTCTCGTAAACTTATCAATAAACATATTATTCAATAATCATGGACTATTTTTTGGATTCTAAATTAGCCATAATTTTTAACAATATAGTAAACAATAAATTCACTAATTAATACCACCAAATCAACACTAATTATCATCACCTAATTCGCAATAATCACCATTTTCAAACACATAATCAATTAATTTTCTAAATTAGGTTTACCATTATATACCCAATTCAAATAATAAACTATATATTATAAACTAATAACATATATTCATCAATTCCAAACCCCTAAATCATCCAATTCCAAATCCCTAAATCATCAACTAATTTAATTTATACCTAAGCTAAACAAAGATAATGGAAAATAGGAGATACCGACAAGTTTGGAGAGGTTGAAATTAGCGACAGATGGTTGCGACGGCTCCTGCTGGCGGATGGCGGCGGCTGGTTGCGGGGGGCGGCGGAGCTGAGCAGATTTGGGGAGGCTGGAAATGAAAATGTTTCTCCCAGGTAGCAGGTCTGTATAAACGCGATAAGCGACGGCTAGCAACAGCCTTGTTTTAGCCGTTTCTAGCCGTCGCTCGACTATGTCGCTTTCTGGAGCCTTTCTAGTAGTGAAATGTTATGCATCAAATCATGTGCATGCTTGTTGAATATGAGTGTACATGCTTGTTGGTTTTAGACTGTTCATGAGCTGCTTTATATGTAGGACTATTCTACGTTCTTAATCTGGACTGTTTTGGTTTTGGTCTCGATGTTGTGATGTTACAGTAAAACGATTACTAGTTGCATGATCGAAAATGCAATATTGCACATATTTTGGTGGTTTATAATCAAATTTGCAACAACTTTAACAACTTCGCCACTGCATATTTTTGCTTTAATTTCATCCAAGAATTCAACATCCATATCAATTTCAACCAACACTTCAGCATATGATATACGTTGTTAGACGAGCGATAGCCCTTTGTCACAAATAAATTCTTAAATTGAATAAATTAATCCAGATAAGCACAAAAGTTAGATATCCTTGCATAAATTTCATCCCAAGTTGGCACTTTTTGATGATCATAATTCAAGAATGAAACTCTACAAGGTGCCCTGCGTAGAATTATACCTTTTTTTTTCAAATAAGACCAAAAATAGACCATTATGTCTACTACATATTCCGAAATGCCCAACTGGTTTTCAAACTCTTATATGTTCTATATATATTTTATTTTGCAGTACCTATGATTATTGCAAGAGGTGTTAATTATGAAAGGACTATTCTTACTGAGCAGCGCCATTTAGGAGATGATTTGAACATTTTTGAATTATCATGGCTAGGTTAACAAGATGAGCTGAACGGCCCTCTCCTGCTGTACTAAGTTTGAAGCAAATAAGTAAACTTGTATGCATTATTGATTTCACTAACTTAACATATTCTACTGTTGTGGTAGTTTGATAGTTTAAGAATTTATGTTTAAAGTTTGATTGTAAAATAATGGTTGTAATCTTTGTGCGCACTCTGATGGATATATATATGTGTGTGTGAGAGAGAGAGAGAGAGAAATTACTAAGGTTAATTTGGGATCCATGCGAAGTCTAATTGAAAAGTCCGACGAATTTGTAAGAAATACATTTGTAAGTTGGGGTTATGTGTGTAAATGTTGGTTTGTGATCCATTCAGAAGTTCCCAAAATTTGTGATTATCTATAAATTTTTTATTATATGTTTAAAGTCAAGTTTAATATAAAGGAAAATTTTGACTTCTTTGTTTGATGTTCCATCGGTGACATGAAATTATTTACTTCATAACCGTAAACATGATCCCAATATATTATGTGTGTGTATAATTTGAGACTGAACAGATACCAAATTTCAGTCTTTAAATTTTAAGATTGAAATTTCAGTCATAAATTGTTTTTTGGACTTGGGAATCAGAGACTGAACACTTCAGTATATAATCGGTCTTTAAACTTTAGTTAAAGACCGAATTGCTTAGTAAAAGACTGAATTTGTCAGTCTCTATATCAACATATTTTTGTAGTGTCTTGGGTTTCATTTCAACACCTTTCCCACAATGAATGTTGTTACCAGAAGATGAATAAAGATCGAATGCAGGCGTAGAAGAGGCGGTAGGAAAAAACTTGGTAGGTTGTACCTGAATGACTTCACAATCATTGTAACTTTTGTATCAAGTGCTCAGGTTTGATATCGATAGATGGTTGGATTGTCTGGGAACTTAGGGAAGATTAATGTGATTCTTCATCTGAGATAGCAGTGGATGAGAATGCACTTCAGTGGCACATTACAAGAAAATGTATTATTAATAACACCATTTAATAACGCATTATTCTAAAGCGTTATTGTTTACCTTTAAATATTTGTTTTTTGTTACACAATTTTTTTTGTATGTACATATGCAGTGCTTTGGCCCTAAATTTTCATCTCCCTTCCAAAAACACAACCAATTTCATCTCCCTTCCAAAATAACACTCAGCAATTTTCGTTTCCCTCCTTAAACAAAATAACCCTAATCGAAGTTCTACTCCATCTCCATCTTCAATCTTCGAAATTTAGCTATTGTACTCCATCTCTGACCTTCTACGGTTCGCTCTTCAACAGTTGTGAAGTCGACGGCGTCGGGAGCCCTAATCTCCAATCTTTAATCTTCGATTTCGCTCTTCATCAATATCTGCCAGATTCATCCTGCTTCCTACAATGGTAACATCTTTTTTATGCTTTATTCTTTTCTATGAATATAATTTGCTATTTCCTATTTGGGAGCAATTTCAATTTAGTTTTCAAGAGTACTGATGTTTAGATTATAAATTAGTTTTATGTTTTTATTGTTGATTTTTTTCATATATCGTCAAATTTGCAAAGGAGTCCTGTATTACTTGTCCTTTCAGTGGTGCCTTTAGAAGTACTAATGTTTTTTTGGAAGATTTCGGAATCTAGGAATTTATTTCCTGCTTCATTCAAAAGATATTGAGGTTCCTAGCTTTGGTTTTGTTATCAGGAAACAATACTTTTGTAGCTGATGATCACCTAATTTGGGATAATGTCAAGGATTCCAAAGTGGAAAGTTGAAAAGGCTAAAGTGAAAGTTGATTTTCGATTGCAATTTCACGCTACTCATGTATGCTTTACTCAGTTTCTTACTTAACTTTCTTATGAATAATATGCATCTCCTACTGTCATTATTGTTTAGATGATACGTGGGTTACATAATTAGTAATTAGGGTGTCATGTGATCTTATATTTTGAGATTCCTTTCTTGTGCTTGGAGTGTTAAAAAGTGGCTACGACTGTTAAAAGGAGTTTAAAATTGAAGTAAACCCCCATCTAGTCTAGGTTGTCATTTCTGGAGTTTCTAAACTAAAGGTTGAATAGAAACCTTTTATTTGGATTTGATTTAGATTGTCATTTGTTTATCTTGTGCATTGTCAGATTACTCTTTACCTCTATTAATATATTTTTCCTTTATTTATTTTCTTCTGTCTACATGAAGCATGATCATGCCAAGGGATGTGCATTTATGATCATGACACCACTAAATTGATTGTTTTCCTTTGACATTTCTCTAGTCTTCACAAAATCATTGTTGAACAAGTCGCTTGCTTAAAGAGCATTTATTATGTTTTCCATCCACATTTTGAATTTTGAAGAAAATGGGAAGATTCAAGTGGTTATATTTATTTGATTGCCCATTAATTTGCAATTTCCTTTTAGTTTTTTGATTTGTTGCTCATGGAGGGACATTCAACAAGTCTTCTAGCATAATTATGTTTGCCTTAGGTTTTTTTTAACCAATGCATTCAGCATTATGCACACGGTGGTGGAGCTAGCCTACAAAGTCAGATAGGGTGGGCATCACACACAAAAATTTATTAAAAACTTGCAAACCATAATACTGAGGTTGTATTTAAAAATATTTCTTATTTTGTGAATTTTGATACCTTTGGAAAAACAAATTTATATGTTGATTTTTTGTAATACTTGAATTTTTTTACTATTGTTAAAAAAAGACCGAATTTTTTGTCTAAAAACAACTTATTCATGATTTACACAAATTTTTAGCTATATTTGAGAATCTGCAAGCCAAAAAGAAGTTAGCTTATGTTACAAATCAGATTTTACATTAGTGAAATTAATAGTTTTCTAAACAACACTATTGTTCAAATATGCCACATCATATTATCGGTACCAAGTACCTGTCAACCATAGCAACACTAGAAATGAAAATATAAAATAGATTACATATTGTCACTGAAATATTTTTCATGTAGTAGGTAATAAATTGAAAATTTTGAAATGGCTTAGAATAACAGTTAATAGTGTGAAACTTTTTTATGTAGACTATGTAGCACTAAACTTTTAATTAGATGTAAGGAAAAAAGCTACCATGATAGCCTAAGATATAGAACTAGGAAAATTAAACGAGCCAACATAGCAACACATTTCGTTTACATAGGGCAATTTTTAAAACTTAGCTTGGGCCAAACTAGTAAGCTGGTTCTTGTATAAAAAAAATTTAGGCAGGGCTTCGTCCTAGCTCGTAGCTCAATAACGTACCTGCACCCCTGCATGCATATGCATTTTACTTGAGATATTAAGTTAGAGATAAAGATATTATGTTAGAGATAAAGATGCCCAAGAAGAATATAAAATAAGAATGAGTTTAAGAATCAAGACATAGAGCAAGAAAACAGAGAGGAAGAAGATGTTTCATTAAACATTGCTTGTGTTTCATTACTTCAATGCCATATTTATATGGTTATCCGACTGTAGCATATTCATTTAGTTACTAATAAAAGAAACTACTTTTAATAAAAGACTACATGACAAATAATTGAATCTTCTTGAAGTAGCATAACACCCTATGTTTCACCGGGTTGAAGATAAAAAATCGCTTTCATTCAATATTTTTACACATTCCACCAAATCCACCAAGATGTGTATGTGATTACTTTGTTCCCACTTCCTGATTGAAACTGGGCAAAAGTAACCAACAAAATAAACTTTTTTATTATGCTAAAGGATAGATTCTTAACAATGCCATAACTAAGTTTATAGCTTAGCACAATTAATGCGTCATGTTTGGTTCTATCGCTTAAAGGACTCGACAATGGTCTGTTGTGTGTGTGTGTCTATGGTGGGGGGTCGCGAAATTTACCCCTAACTGAAATCCGACTCCTAATTCAAGAATTGTATAAAACTAAAAATAAAGAGCACATACTTTGGTCAAATAGGTGTTCATATTCTAATATGTTTGAACAATTTCTCTAATGAAAATCAGATCATGGTTCAACCATTTATTTGAGACTTTGAACCGAAAAGTTAACAATCCAGATTAGTTAGTGCATTTCGATAATTTGTCTTTGGACGACTATATTTTCATTATCTGGTATTTGATTATTCCACTTCATTCAATTGTTTTTTATGTTTCTACTCTACTAAATATTAGCTCTTGGTTATATTTGACTGAAAGATCATCTCCTCCAAAGACAAATTACTTGAATCTAGGCATTGTTTGAGTGACTTGATAGGTTGAAACCTGGGCAACAATTCCCAGAATACCACCTTGGTTGTCAGAGGCAATTGTCATTTCCTCATTAAGATTTGTCTCATCTTGCTGGTAAAAATAATATTTATATCCATTGTAGCAGAATGTTGTCAACATTTTACAAAGGAAAGTTGCCTTTTGGTAGAATATTTATCTTTAGATGTAGAATGTAATCTTAGAATTCTATACCATGAAGGGAACATACTTCTTTTCTGTAAGTATTGCCATAATCATGTCACTTTCAACTAACTTATATTTAAGGAAAAAGTTTATGTATGCACCCATAAAAAAATTTTTTTTTGTTAAAATATGCTTAGTTGACTGCTTAGTATAAAAATATACATGTTTTTTCACTGGATCAGCCTTTTGCACATGCGTACTTTAAAAGTGCCTGTATGTTTATTTATTTTGTTATTTTTGAAAAAAGATACGCACTTCAAAAGGATACATACGCATATACAAATCAGTTTTATATTTTTAGTAAGTTTTCAATCGCAATAAGTTTTTTTTCAGAAGCCCATA
Source organism: Allium cepa (assembly GCA_030765085.1). Lineage (NCBI taxonomy): Eukaryota > Viridiplantae > Streptophyta > Magnoliopsida > Asparagales > Amaryllidaceae > Allium > Allium cepa. The sequence continues at coordinate 305,947,478 of CM060944.1, read as the reverse complement.
TTTGATATTTATCCTATGTTTAACAGACCATATACTGTAGTTTACATGGTAAAATCATCTATTTGAATACAGGATAAATTCGGTGTTCGGTTATTGAGACGCAACGAAGATGAGATGATGGCAGCTCTGTATTTGCAAGTGAGCATCGTGAGCCAAGCTCTCATATTTGTCACTCGATCTTGAAGCTGGTTTTTTGTTGAGCGCCCTGGGCTTCTTCTAGTATCCGCTTTTCTCATTGCTCAACTCGTAAGCACTGTTTATCTGTTTCTCACATACACCCAATATTCTTAATTTATTTGATTTTTGACTTGACGTAAATTGAGTTGAGCAGGTTGCAACTCTCATAGCCGTATACGCCAAGTGGGGTTTCGCTCGTATTAAGGGCATAGGCTGAGGATGGGCAGGAGTTATTTGGCTCTTTAGCATTGTAACTTTCTTCCCTCTTGATTTGTTCAAATTTGCTGTTCGTTACATTTTGAGTGGAAAGGCATGGGACAATCTGCTAGAAAACAAGGTATGTATATCATCACTCTTTTTAAACATTTATTTCCAACAAAATGTAAATGTATTTGTGTATAGGGTAAAATGTATTGATAGTGCCAGTTTGGCTAAAGGAACATTTTGAACGTAAATATAGCTTGTAATTTCTTGTGGCTTTTGAGTTAGATACTGATTCACATTCATATCAGATATGATTTAGAACATGAAAATACTCATAAATTCTAACAACATGAAACATTTACAGACGACCTTCACGACAAAGAAAAATTATGGAAAAGAAGAAAGGGAAGCCCAATGGGCTATGGCTCAAAGAACGCTACATGGTCTGCAACCCCCTGATGCTGCTAACCTCTTTGCGGAAAAAATAGTTACCGAGAGCTTTCAGAAATCGCGGAGCAGGCAAAGAAAAGGGCCGAAGTAGTAAGATTTGTAAATAAATAGCTAAATTTGGAGTTACAGTACATTTGTTATCTTCTTCATTTGCGAGTCTGAGTTTTTTCTTGATATACTTTTGAATAGGCTCCGGGAACTGCATACTTTAAAAGGGCATGTAGAAAAAGTAGTTGCTTTAGTACGCAACTAGATCATATCTTGCATGTTAGAACTCTGTAATGTTTGTACTCCGTAATATTTGGAAGGATTGCTTTAATGTTTGTACTCTGTAATGTTTGTACACTTATTAAATTGACATTATTTTCTGTTTCTCTGTGTTAACTTGGCTGTAGGCTTATGTTTTATTCAATGGCTATGCACTTACTTTAATATTTGTACACTGTAATGAGCTATTGAATGGTTGAGATTTAGCTGTATTATAGCGGCTACAATGGGCAATTGAATAAATATTTTATAGCGGCAAAATAGTGTTATAAAGATTTTCAGTTCCGTTGAGATTTAGCTGTATTATAGCGGCTATAATGAGCTATTGAATTAACGTACCATAGCGGCGAATTTGCGTTATAAAACTAAGCTCAACCATAGCGGCATATTTTGTGTTATAAATATTGAGCATTTTTTTTGTAACATGTCGATATACAGCGCTTGTCAAACCGTTATGGTTGTGATTAATAGCGGCTATATGCCGCTATAAAAGACACTTTTGGTTGTAGTGGCATGTGAATCGGGAAATATAATTTGTTATAGTTATATATTCTTTACTAGTCCTCTCGTATACTTCAAAGTAAAAGTGTCAAACCATTTGACATAATCGGTCCATTATTCCACTATACCAAATACAGTTTCCTGCACAGGAACCGGTCTCGCTCCCGTTTTACTGTATCAAATTTTTTCACATCATTCATTGTTTTTTAGTGCTTCGTATTTGTATGATTGTATCGAGCATACTCGTTTGTCACTTCTGCTTTTTCAAGGCATGCCTTTAACATGTTATTGAGCGTTATTGCAATTTTTTTATGCAATTTTTTATTTATTTTCGACGGTAGTACATACATTCACGATGTATCATAAAAAAATATGAAGTGGTAATAGAAGACTAGATTTTTGAACTTTTGCATTATTTTTGCGACATTTTGAAAGAGATGAAGAGAGATATATTGCAATGGAATAAGTTTTGAAGGAATAATGATTTTACGGCCGATGAGAAATAGCTATTGAGAGAAAGTTGGACCCTTCCACATCGATGCATCGGATGACGTCAGACAGACTCGTTGGCATTAAATGATCCAATTTTCTTGCGCATAAGGAATGAGCAAAGTGGGTCTATACGCTGTTCAGAATTTTCAACGGCTTGAAGCTCTAATAGTATGTATCCTGTGAGAAAACGATCAATTTTGAAAACAAATTTAGCATACAACATAAAAAAACAACTTTTTTCTTTTTCGTATTTTGATAAATAAGAGAAGCAAAACCTGACAACTTTATTTACATGTTTTAAAAAAAAACAAAAGCTGGCAAGTCCCACTGGATCAGAAATTCGCAGGGAGAGAACAAAAATTTCAACATGTGATAATTGTGTGGCCATCTTACTGTCGGTTGCAAAATTATCTATAGAGGCTGGCTCTATCTATAAATAGCCAGCAATGCTGTAACATAGTTTTATACCCTTCTCAATTTACTGGAATATATACTATAAATCAAAAAAAAAAAAATTATACATACGCTGGGAAGAGATATCACATACCAATGGAGGCCAAGAAGTTGAACGCTTTTACGCTTGTTGCAATCGTACTTGTAGCCACCCTTGCTCCGCTGATTTCAGCATCCGATGAGTCGGATGGCCGCGCTGCAGCTGTTAACATAGAAATGACGACTTCAGCAGATTCACATATTGCGAACAATTTGAAGTCAAAAAAGGCACCAAAGTGTGGTGAAGTTTGCCGTGAGGGGATCTGCGCAAAAGGATGTTCATGCACTTTTGTTTATCCAGGTTCTCGCTGCATGGGTGACTGCTGTTTGTAAACTTGTGTGGTATTGTCTTCCTTATAAATAAAGATTGCGAACATTAGTTTGCTTGAGAAACCGAATGCGACCAGGACTACCAGGTTCATAATGTTGTGATGAATGTTACATGTGCGTGTGTTGTGGAAGTTTTGTTTGGGTTTGTTCCAACTTCTACATTTTATTGATTATAAATAAGATTTTATTTGGCTTTCTGGTTATGAGCACTGAATTAAACCTACGAAAACACAGCAGATGGAAAAATGATTTTGCACTTATATTTTGTACATAACAATGATCCAACCCATTAGCAAAAACACACATGCTCTATAACCAAGCACAATACCACTGTCATCGATGTGTAGTTTTTGCTTTATCTGACAATAATTTCACCTAACAAAATTAACATCATCCAAAAGAGAAATACGCAAAACTAAAACACTATCTTGTTATAGAATGAGGTTTGTTAAATTTCAGTAAGAAACTATATTTTCAACAATAAATTTAAAGAAATTTAGTGACATGTTATCTCTGTATATTATGTTATATATACATCTACATAGATTTACAAATAAATCGAGTGTACATTATATACACATTGGTCTAAAGGTAAATGTCTCAAGCTGTATACAAAATTGAACGCACATGTAAACAAAATGACTGCCCTTATTGTAACATGTCTTTAAAATCGAATAGTTTTCCTGAAAAAGATATATCCCTTGGCAAAAGACTACTCATTTTCAAAACAAATATGTACAATGGATCTAGTTTAAGCGGTAATTTAATAATCAAACTACGTATCTTTTGTGTGGTACTAGTGCTATACCAAATTGATCGTATGATATATGGATATGACCGACAAGACTATGTTACATATTCTTTATGTCTGTAGTGGACTACAATGCTTTACTTAAGCCTCTTTGTTTACCCACAACACGTTTCGATGTTCCTAAACGCATTCTCCAGATAAAATTACATTATAGTTTATGGTGCATTTACTAAGAAACAATATGATAAGATAGAATCCACGTAAAAGTACTACCATACATATTTATAATAATAATAAAAAAACCACTAGATAGTGTACACAACGATGACCACAAACAATAAAATAAGATAGTGTATCTTTTATTATTGACGAGTCTTAATTGGTTACTTCATTGTAATTAGTCTTCTTTTTACCTTTTTTTGGGTTAAGAGAAGACAACTAGTCGATAGATTGTTCAGAGCGGTCCACTGTCTAGGTGGTAGGACAAGCAATTATTCCTTAAATTGATATATTTGCTTTGTTAATTACAATTAGAGAAGGGAGAATTAATTTAAAGGATAAACATTTGTATATTTTTTGCCTCAAGAACAGGACGTCGATATTTTTGCCATAAGAACAAACATTATTCAGAAAATTATTCATAAGGACAAACATTTCCCAATTATTTATAAGGACAACAAAACTGATACCGACCTAAAAACTGATACCGACCTAAAAACTGATACCTAAAAACTGCTACCGATAACTAAAAACTGATACCTAAAAACTGCTACCGATAACTGCAAACTGATACCTACAGAAAGTTGTCCTTCAAGATAAAATATTGAAGGTCTGAGGCTAAAAAACTGTGAAATTTTGTCCTTGACAATAGAATTACATAAATAAAGAGAGGAATTCTATATGGAGTATCTTATTTCTCTAGCTATTTTCCATGCTATTCTTGCATCGTCGTGTCTGCTTTTCTAAATTTTATTAAGATTCAGAAGGAAGCCCAAGTTAGCACCTCACAAGCACGTACAATCATGGCTTACTCATACAAACAAATGTCCACCTGTCCGTAAATAAGCATAATATACAAACATATTACAAAGTAAATACTTCACCGGTAAAATATTTTCTACAAATTGTCTTTATGAAAGTTAATTAAACAAAATGTGAATACACATGATCAAAATTATTTAATATTGGATTCTCTTTTCTTGTTTTACTAGAAAAAAAATTCCCACCATACACATGTTTAGCTTGTATTATAGAGGGTTACATCACAAAAACATGCAAATCACAATGCATACATAACGATAATGGTAAGAAAAAATATAAATGAATTGAAGTGCCACGTCTTGACCGCCATAACCAACGGTGCAATGCCATGTAGACAACGTATTAATTAGGAGTATAAATGTTGCACAATTATCCAACATTCGACTCGGTCCGAGACTGTAAGACGTCTGATCCGTGTTCGTACGATTTTCATTTAGAACATGAATTAGAACGATAATATTGTATGAAAATATGTCCATCCAAAAATGTTCCATGTTTTTCTATTGTCCGAACATTGTTTGTTCATTATTCACTCATACGAATAATGTTCAAACTTAAACCATATCTGGTCCTTGTCTGTTCGAATTTCTTATAGGACAGGACACAGAAACATCTCCGTCTAGTCTACTCCAACAATTTACACCTCTAATATTAATTGCATAGTAGAACCTGATAGAGTTAGGAGTATGCCCTAGGGGCAATTATGTAATTTGTTACATATATATAACTCATTGACCAATCTTATTCGAAACAAAAAGGTATTTTCTTTCTATTATATACTTGATATAATGTGATTATATTAACTAATTAACTTAATTAAAAGTATGTTTAATAGAAAAATCCATAAATGATATATTTTGTGATAGTGGTTACAAAGTGTTGTAATCGTGAGTAATTCATCACAACGAAATAAATATACAATTTTAAATATTTCTAGTCAAGATGCATCGAGACTTGATATCGATGTATCCGTTGAGATTGGAGTACGTAACGCTCTCCAAATGTTGGGCAGTATATTACTGATGACTGATGGCGGCACCTAGGGGTTACGTACTAATAGTTATTGGATTATTATGGAATGACTCACTCGATAGTTTTATGTTGGTTAATATAACTATTGCCAAACAGAAAATATTGATGTGACTGATTTACACAGTTCTCTCGACTTGAGAATACTGTGGATTTTTAATATGAAAGCTCCGCTTTGATTATAGCCAAATCATGGTATGATGTCCATTGAGTGACTATAGTTGGGTCGAGTGGAAATATTGGAAGCGAAGCACTATTCAAAAGAGCATTCTCTCCTCAGTTATATGCAATTAGTATCACAGTCAACTCAAATTAGTCAAAGTCTCTGGCCAGAGCATTTCGATTAATAATAATTATTATTGTACCAAGAATTTTGTATGTAGACTTAAAGTTGAATGTCGATGAGGTTGAAATTTTGACCATTACCAAATTCCGTAGTCCAAAGTGATATAGTTATGATGAAGAGAATTGGTGTAAACAAATGTCACAACCAGGTAACGCTTATTAAACTAAAATTGGATTTTACCGAAAATGAGTAAGCGATAAATTTGGTCATAATGTCACACCACCTGCTAAATGACGTATGAATGTTAACATTAGAATAGTTCGATATTAATTGCTGACCAAATTTACACCCAAGAGTTACACAACCGAGGTGATGAATTCTCTTAAGACCGAATGATTTAATCAGTTTATAATTATTATTAATTAATTAAATTAATTAATATTTATGAAATATTATTTATAAAGTTTGAATATGATTTGAGAAATAAATAATGTTATATATATTTGTAACAGTTGTAAATATATCAATCGATATACAATATCGACAAGCGATTAAATTAGATTTAATTGCATAGTATTTTGGCTTGGGCTTAGATGGGTTTAAGGCCCATCACTAGGGCTATAAAATTTTGGTTTTGGGAAGGTGTAGGGGTGGCTAAAACATACGCTATTGGCTTGGCGATAATGTGTTGAGATAAAGTAAAATGGATAAAGAGGTTTTCCTCGTTTCTCTCTAATACAATCTTGTGTGTGTATCTCTAAAACAATTACTAACCTTTTTGACCTCCATTACCTTTTACATTGCTGGTTAAAACATAGCTCTCAAACCACTCCAAAATTCTAAAATTTATTTCAAATTAAAATAATACTATTCGATAGTTAGAGGTCGGTGATTCCGGACTTGCAATCCGACGAATTAAGAATAGTAAAAGGAAGGGAAGTCATTGCTTCAACGTGGATTCAAAGACATCATTAAATTGGTAATTTTAATTCATATTATAGTAGTTAAATTATATTCTATGATCCTATAATGAGCAGTTTCATATCTGTTTAGATATATTGCTACTATATATTTAGGAAGATTTTATACTTAGATGTGGTTGTTACAAATCAGTTTGGTTATGTGCACACTTGTTTATTATACTATTTGATTTATATATAGACAAATGTTGTTTACTGTACAAAATCAATTTTTGCCTTTAATAATTGTTATATATGTATTAGTAAATTCACACACACATATATATGTATATATATATATATATTAGTGTATATTTTTCTCTCATAATAGCATATACAAGATATATATGATTTAAAAAATTTAGTACACTTATTTATATATTATATGAATTTAAAACTTCAAAAATTAATTACCATACATATATTCATATTTTTAAATCAACATTTATTTAATTTTTGAACTTTTTATTATATATAAAATAATTATTATATCAAAAATTAAATTTTATATTTTTAAAAATATTATATCATTTCAGAAACATATAGAAAAAATTTAGAAAATTTTCAATAAAGTTTGTTATTTTTTATAATTAACATTATTTCAAAAAAACTGTTTATGATTTATTAAAAATAATAATTTAATTGAAAAAGTTTTCAAAATTTTTCTTATCCTTTCATTCCTAATTCTATAATTTATAAAATTTTAAAATTTTAATTTTTAAAATATATATTATGTTATATTGTCGAAATCAATGTATTCGTATTTAAAAATAATATTTCAACTTTGAAAAATTTCCTAATTTTTCCTAAACTCTATTTTATGATCCTGATCCTATATTTTCAAAAATTATAAAATTTGAATTTTCGTCAATAGGTTATTTTATGTTAATTATTTATGGATAAGAACATTATTTTATTCACAATATTTACAAATTAAATTACTAAAGTTATTATGTTTGCAAAACTTAGTTAATTTTGAATTATAAACAATTTTAATAGTTGTTCTCTCTCTCTTTCTATTATATATTTACCTATATATAAATGTTTTATGTTCATATATTACATATAATATATTTATACATACATGGATTATTATGTTATACATGCACTCACACATATATGTATATCATACACTTATATATAAACTAAATCAAATAAAATTAATTTCATATCTTAACAAATTTGCATTTAAATAAAATAAATGATTTTATTTAAATGAAATTTAGAAGTATTCTAATTAAGTTAGACTTCATAGGCTCAATAAAAGATCCAATAGGGCAAAATTTTTGAAATTCACCCATAACTTCCGCTGCGGGCTAGACCAGTTCCAACAATGGTATTAGGGCCCAATAACCTATGCGGTCTAAATTAGTCATATTACTGCTAACAATTAAGCTTTTCCACTTAGTACGGTGTTTAGAAAGGTAATGTCTAGGATTGAAATTAGGTAATCAAGCACGCTGTACTACCTTATTACCGACCAGGCTCGAAAGGTGAAGTGGATCCAAAGGTTGCTCTTAATAGAAAAGGCCCAACTTCATTTGGCCTTGGGCTAATTTTCAAAATCGTTTTGAAAATTAATGTTAAAGATTTTAAATTTAATATTTAAATTTAAATAAAACATGTTTATTATAATTTTTTTAATAATACATAAGTTTCCTAAATGTTTGAAAAGATAATTATATTTTCAAAGTGTTTGAAAAAATTTATACAATAATTTCAATTTTTAAATTTATTAATAAGATTAAAAAAAATCAATTAAATATGTTAATTAATTAATGCATATATGCATGTATTACATATGTTGATATATGTTATGTTATTTTAAAATGTTTAGATAACATAATTATAAGTGTATGTATACAAGATAAATTTTGAAATTAATAAATTTTAATAAAAATTGTTTAATTGAATAAATTAATTATATAAAATACACATATATATGATATATGGCTGTTACACTATAAAGGTTATAGTATACACTATAAATGTTATAGTAGATATATGTATAATATAAAAGTTATATTGGAATACTAATTTAAAATTAATTAAAGAGTTAATTGATTAAAATTAATTAGATAAGATTTGATTAATGATCTGTTATACGTAAGACTATCATATAAGTAATATGAAATATAAAAGTTATATAACAATAAAACTTATATGATATGTATATAACTAAATGTGGAACATTAAAGAAACCCAAATAGACTTGAGAAATAAATACATATGTAGATGTATATATACCGTGATTTCTGATGTGTCTGACGCTGGAATCGCTGGAGTATTTCATAAGAAATATATTATTCTATAAGTCGATATTACTCAATATATATATCGAAGATTAAGAATCTTCAATATAATGTTGTCCTCTACCATATGTATATTAATAAATTATTTACATACTCCTTAGTTGTTGAGCAAACTCAAGCTAGGGATGTTATGCGCAATATTATTAATATATTGAACAGATAAGGTTAGATAACTATATGTATTTTTTAAGTAAACTCAAGGTACATATGCTATACTTAGGCCATCACGATATGGTAGGCATGACTGAACAATCTCTTTTGATTTGTGGAGCAAACTCAAGGTCGAAATGAGATTAGAATATGGAAAAATGGGTTTGGAGTTGTATATTATACAACCGATAAGGAGTTATCCATCGTTTGTGGGGCTATGATTTGTTGAGCAAACTCAAGGTCAGAATACCAAAATAAATGAGTCCTAACACCCACTAGTGAAGTTGTAAGACTTCTATGTTTCATCTTAGGGTTTAGAGAAATATAAAAAACTAATGAGGGCCTTACTAGAAAAATGAAATGGTAACATTTAACCTTTCTAATATTGTAAGAACATATGTTTTATAATGTTATAATTATCTACAATGATAAATTTGTGCATTTAACATGATTGATAAAATATTTGTCAATTAAGATATATAAACAAACTGAATTGAAAGTTGACAAATAGAAATATAATATCTACTTATTAATAATTCTAATTGCCTGTCATATAATGTTTCTATACCCATGCAAGTGCCCAATTTCAACTACTTAATACATCCGTAAGTTGGTCACTTATATGTTTATATGGTTTAGACCGTGTATGGAATTTTATGAGTTTTTGAACTCTAAATGCAATTCAAGGCTATAGATATTTGATCCATGTACTTTCACATATAAATGTTATACGGTGAACAATCATAGTTTGTGGGGTACAATATTTCGATGAAGTTAGTTCATTCAAAGTAAGCCACAAACAGCATTTTAAGATCATGTATTCAACTTGAATGATTTCAAAAGGATCATATTGTGTTAATGTAACACAAGACCATTAACTACAAGATACATCTAAGAACTCGATCGTTGAAATGTCATCTTAATCGGGTTACACGAAGTGCAACATATTTGACGTCTTAAATGTTAAGAACAATCAAATGCGCTTTTGTAAAAGGTTTGTTATGATATTATAGTAAGGTTTTCTTTTGAATAGTTTGACCATTTTAAAGAAAAACTAATGTATAAAAATAGAAGTAATTTAAGGTGAAGTTGGAATGAAGAGAATGAATGGTCACTTTTGCTTCATAGAGAAACATTGGAAACAAGAATTGTATTAATAACTGATACTTAATATTGGAATATGAAGTATGATTTTTATTCTGAAATGTATTTCATATAGAAAATTGTTTTCTATAACATTTATTTCTTTGAGTTCAAGATATTTGATCAAAGAACTCTCCTCTGTAAACTAGTTGCAGCATATGAAATAAGTAAACAACATTAACGATATTAAGTGAATGGTGGACCTCTAAATTTAGTACGCTATTATAGTAATGGCAAAAATAGCTGGAGCATGCCATATAGCACCTAATGATTGCATCAAATTACAAAAATTGTTTTCGTAAAATGCATTGAACATTATTTGTGAAATAATGTTTATTTTTTGGTATTGACATAAATATAGATATATTTCAATATGAGCATTATGAATATTCATTATGAAATAGAACTAGATATGGAATTTGTTTTCATAGTAAAAATGATGCAACAAAAAATACATATGTACCTAATATAATTTACAATTGTTTTGGAATTATAGACAGCCATAGTTTTGAGAAATAATTTTACTATATGATTATGAATCATATGATACAGTTTAATTATATCTCAAACAATTAACGGTTATGCACCTATTCAGTGGGAGCATAATAAGAGTTGATGAATTCTTTGAATTAATACATATTGATGTATGCAATCGCAAGTCTATTAATACCAAAAGGGTTCCACATACTTTGTTATATTCAGCAATGATTTATTACCAACATGAACATGTGTATTAGATACACATGTATTAAGTTTATGATAGAATCATATAATATAATTAAAATTAAATAAAACAACATGCAATAGAATAAAATGATTTGATTTGGTCGAATAAGTGAGTATATTGGAAAGAGTTCCAAATGTACCTAAAAATGAATATAGATTCAATCTCAAAATCACTCCTCCATATGACACATAATAATGCATCGACAAGGAGTAATTAGACGTTGTTGAACAATTTACGATTAATTATGAGTAAAGTTGAGTTAGTTTCTCTCTATAAGGTCGTGTACTTAGGATTAGTACAAAAGGTTGATATTATTTCACCTAAACAACAGTTTACAAAATCATACAAGATGAGGGTTTATAAGAAATCCCAACATATCCTAGACCAAGAAGTTGGCAGGTTGTGCGAGTTGAAAGATTACGCAATAATAATTGTTCATAAGGGATCTTGTATGAATCTCCAAAAGTTTTTGGAAAGGTCTGTCATCAAATGACATATTCTTTTGGACATAATTTTTGTAAACTAAAATTAGTTTTATAAATAAATAAAAAGTTCATAAAGCGTTTATGAATCCCTATTCTATTTGCACCAAGAAACAATTGTTGCTTCAAGATATATCAACTTCATTGTGATGGAATTTCTTTGATAAATTTTTAGTAATTAAATGGAATTGGGTCGATCCATAGATAGAACTGATTATATAAGATGAAGTGAAATTATCTAACTTAAATGAACACATAGCATTAGAATGTAAATAAGTATTCTCGTACATTGAAGAGAAACTATGAGTTTCTTATTAATGTCGAAAACATATATTACCCTCCGTTGTTTAATTAAACTATTAAGATTCTTGACTCTATATGGTATGATACGCAGATCTGAAAGAATTTCAACTACGTTATCAAAATATGATTTTAGTGGTCCTAATCAAAGAGACGTCATCCATCGGTCGAAATTGTGTCTTTATTGGAAAGACTAATGTGGTTGAATTAAATAAGCAATGTTGAAAAGGATAATATCGCAAATTTCAATTGTTGAAATTAACATAACAGATTCGATATTCAACATGCTCAAGTTAATTCAGATTTACTCACACAAATTATCGCTCGATAAGACTTAGTGTTTGGTACTTATGTATTGAAAGAGAAAATTCTAAATAATGATTTAGAGTAAGCCGTTTATACAGATTAACCAAAAATGCTTCAAAGTCAGTGGGAGCAATATTAGGTTTGTGAGTCTTTTGGTATGATCCAAGAAATGATACAAATGTATCATTTTATAAGCATCAAGATTGAATAAGCATTTTGATAAAAATATCAAATAGTTTGATTTTCAATCAAAGTGCAAAGGAAGCGTGTGTTCATAAGAAAGAACGTTAAAATGTACATTGATATTTCTAAACTATAAGTAAAAAACACGTTGTTGATTTTAACAATATGCTTATATTTAAATCAACTTTAGTTGTCTTAATACTCAATTTTGGATTGTAAATGATGTCGTTTATGGTGAGTATGAAAGACATAGGGATTGTTTCCAAAGGATATATAAGAGCACTCTAAGTTGGATTCCTTATGCATTAGCAATAGGAATTACCATAAAGGATATGTTGTGTATAATATTGTGTTTTGCTTATGTATTTGATACATGGAGAAAATATAAAATCCAAATTGATATCACTAAATGGTTGTTTGAGGTGTTCTCCCATATTTATGAAATACTGGAGAATTGTACAGAAACAACGAACTCGTTATGATGGAAGTTTGGACACACTTTTATAAGTGATATTTAGTACAACATGTCAATGATAAAATTAAAGTTAAAATATTTAATTTGAAAATGTTTCAAAATAAAAGTGATTGTGGTCGATTTAACGAAATGTTGACAAGATTAACTTGAATAGCGCTACAATAAACCAATGTATATAGATATGAATGCACAAATTTATAATTGAGCCAAAGGCGATTCCAAATGTTGAGAATCCCATAATATTGTTATGGGATAACAATGTCATGAAATTGGTCATGATAGAACTTAAAGCTCACTAGAAGCTACTTAGAACCATTCCACATGATAAAGACAGTTTATCAATGTTAGAGAGAGTTAATCGACAAAGTAGATAATTAAAACATAATAGCATACCATTCACTAAGGAACTGACCTAATTGTTTTTGAGAAAATTGATTAAAGAAGTTGGAATTAGATTCCATAATTGACCCAAGTGCAAGTGGAAGATTGATAGAGTTAGGGGTATTCCCTATGAGTAATTATATAATTTGTTATACATATCTAACTCATTGACCAATCATGTTCGAAATAAAAGGTATTTTTTTACCATCGTATACTTGATATAATGTGATTATATTAATTAATTAACATAATTAAAAGTATATTTAACAGAAAAATCTATAAATGGTATATTTTTTGTTAGTGTCTACAAAGTTTGTAACGGTGAGTAATTTATCACAACGAAAAAATATACAATTTTATATGTTCCTAGTCAAGATGCATCAAGACTAAATATTGATGTATCCATTGAGACTGGAATACGTAACGCTCTCCAAATATTAGGCAGTGTATCACTCATGACTGATTGGGACACAGACACCTAGGGGTTATGTACAAATAGTTATTGGATAAATATGGAACAACCCACCCGATAGTTTTCTGTTGGTTAATATAACTAAGGCCAAACAGAAAATATTGGTGTGACTGATTTACACGGTTCTCTTATAACGACCCAGATTTTTCATTGTTAGATTTTGAATATTTAAATGGTTTTAAATATTGAATTTGAATTATAGATTGATTTTGAATATAAAAATTGGATTCATTTACAAAATAAATTGAGAATTTAAATATAGTAATTTATAGGATAATTTAATTATTGAAGTTTATTGGCCAAATTATTGTATATGGAGTTTTAAGCTTGATAAAAATAATTTAAAATTTTATAAAATTTATATTAATAATACTGAAGACAATGCAACCTTTTAAATTGAATTTAAAAGTGGTTTGTTCAGTTTTAAAAATATATCGTTTAAATTGACATTTAAAAATAGATTTCTGAGGCACAGTCTCGGAATTCGACGAAACCTGTCCTATTGGATCCGTAATAGTGTATTATTATTGGATTTCAAATTCTCTAGCATTTTAAGTTATTGTTTGATCGTACGGTATATAAACGCGCTGAAATTTGTATCGAAAATTCAACATAAATTGGGTCCAAAAAGCTATCTTCTCCATACGATCGAATTAGGACTCGAAACCTTTTCCATTGCGTTTGGAATAGGGGTATAACATTATAAACCTTAGCGGCATGTCTCGATAGGGGTTCAAGATTTTTAAGTCAGGCAAACGAGGTATTTTGGTTTATATTATTATATAATAATCAAAATCTAATCAAAGTCTTCTTACCTTCTCAAATACGCCACCATCGCGTACAAGGCACCTCAGGTTTAAATCAAGTCATTTCCCTTTCTCTTCTGTGAACTTGAAATCATCTTTATACGATTAAAAAAGTGTGAGGCGATACGAAATTCAAAATGGCGTATCCCCTCAGTTCGAAATCAGATCAAACCATCCCTATTGCCCTCATTCCAAATCGAATTCACTCAACAAAAATAATTTATCGCGCGTCCGAAATCGCGAGCGACTGGTAATCATGGAGGCGCGACACTGCCAAGGCAAGCGTGCTAGGGATTGGGACGAAGCGAATGTCACGGGGTTTCTTCGATTGAACGTAGTGATTTCTCATCGAGGTTGGTGGCTGATTTATCGCGATGTCGCACTCAGGGGCTAGTAGCCGATGCTTAGTCGCATTCAAAAGAAGAAGTCGAGTGGTGGCAACTAGGGTTGTGGCTTGCGATGGCATTCATGACGAGGTTTAGGCATGTTGTTGGCCGGAAGTTAGGGTCGCAGCAGTGGAGGCGACGCGACAGGGAGTGGCATCGTTCGACGACGATGGTGACGGTTGGCGAGGGAGCATGGTTGCTGAGAGAATGTATAAAGAAAATTTATTTAAATAAAACATTAATTAAGTTATATGACTATTTAATTAAATCATTATCTTATAAAATATGTAACTCCTTCGATCGAGGTCTAAAAATCAAGAAACAAGTCGGGTTTGGATCGTATTGCAAATAAAAAAAAAATTAAAGGTGAGGATTTCTCACTCATTTGGATTACCATATTTAAACTTAAATGTCTAAATTTAAATTTGTTGGATGCTTGATATATTGATAAATTTATAATTATTTGTTGAATGACTATATATATATAGTGGTACATATATTAGTATTGGAGTGATATTCCCGAACATTATAGCGGATGAGACCCTTTGCATCCCACATAATAGCGGATGACCCTATATACCACGATATCCCCCTAGAAGTGGGATTGGTATTTTTATTGTTGTCTAACATCGTTGGATGCAGAGAAACAGGTTGAAGGGATCCAACTGGATTCCTAAAATATATTGGTATTTTTCATATATATAAAATGCTGGATTATTGTGTGTTGTTAAATTTTAAATATTATACCATAAATAGTATTATAAATTTTTAAAGAATTAAAAAGTGATTTTAATATAAATATATGTACATCGAAAATTAAACTATTTAAAAGAGAGTGGGATGAATAATAAATGATGAATTGTTGATCATATTAAATAATGCAGGAAAATATTTTAAATAGGGAATTTAAAATAAATTATATAAAGAAATTTTTAAAAGATTGGATTTTAAAAATGATAATTCGAAAAATATAAAAAGAAGTTGAAATCGATATTTAAAATAGATTGGCAAAAATAAATGGAATTTATAAGAAATTGAATTTATAAAATGGAATTTATAAATGGGATTAGTTTAGAGAAACTCAAAGGAGTTATGAAAATTTACAAACGAAGTTTATAAATAAAGGAAAGTGACATCGAATGATAAAGTTGGAATATAAATTTACGGGAAGAATTTATATTTGAATATGGAAATAGAGTGAGAAAAGATAGTGGATACTATTTTTTTTAGTGAAGATGGTTAAGGAGACCGGAATGAGAGGGATGTGATGGGATTCGAGAGGGATTATAAATTTCAAATTTGGTTATCCAAATTTGAAAATATATTTTATCAATAGGTTAAGTTTTAGTTTTTAAAAAGATTTTTTCATTAAACTATGAAATTTAAAGTCAGTTTGTATTTAAATACTTTAGAAGTTAATTTTTCAAATGCTTAATATTAATTTAATAAATCTCAGATTTTTAAACCTGTTTTGGAAAGTGATGTATAAAGTATTTTAATATTTTAAATAATTATTCCAATACGTCTTAAAAGCATATTATTATTATTTTCTTTAAGTACTTATTTTTATTCACACGCACACACATAGTTTTGATATGTTTTGAATGTAATAAACTTTTCAGAAGTCTGAAAATGGGGTTATTCAGTATATGGAATTTGTAAGGAAATCCTTAAAATAGAATTTGAAAAAAAAGTAAGAGAATTTCCGAAGTAGCTAAGTAAAAGTGAATTCCGAAAAAAATGAGATAGAATTCATTAAGAAGTACAAAGGGGAAATTGAAATTATAAACGAGCATAATTGGCTTTGGAGATTAAAAGGAATAAGTCAAGGAATTCCAGAATATATAGAATTCATTATAAACTAGTCAAGGAATTTACAAATAAAATTGTACATGATTTTTTGAATTAGGAAGTAGAAAATAGATGGACTACTTCCTAAGTGTGAATATAAAATGAAATGTGGAAATATTCCATTGAAGATATAAGGATTTGAAAACCGTTTTCAAATGTTGAAGAACTGGAAGTAATATCTTATAAAGGTATTTTGAAATAAATTTTGGGAAATTTGTTACAAGGTTCGATGATTGCTTTTGGATGTCTATTGGTAGCGAAATAACCAACTATCAATTTTTGGCCAATTTCGTTAATCGTTTCGAAGAGACCGAGATCAGATTTAATTATCCGAAAACCACTTCGATCCAAACGTAACGAATTACCATGAAGATGATGAAGATGATGATTCAGTTTGTCGAGACCCAGGACAACTTGTATCGATGAATGCTATCAGAACATCATCATTGAAGGGCAATGAACATTCTAAGAAAATAGTTCTTGAAAGGTAACACTTAGCCTCGAACCTCATCAACCGAAAATGACTAAAATAGGGGAGATGCAGCAAGGCTAAGTGGGTCACACCCAAGTAGGGTATGTTAGCACTTTTCTAGATGTCCTCGAAAACCTATTTATCTTAGATATGGGTATATATGAAAGACTAAGCGCTCGATAGTAAGGGTGGGAACACCCGAGATGATAACATATTCGGTCTATCTAGGTTAGGGATAGGCTGGTCTTGTGTAGCAGGGGATCCCGGCATGGTCTGTGGTACATTGTTCTCGAGGTAACTGTGGCAAGAGGTACCCCATTGGCCCATTCATTCGATGGAATTTATTCCCCAATAAGCGCCGTACGGTTTAGATTGTGCCCAACTACGCTAAAACGTAAGATGCAAGCATTTCATCTATTTTCTATTTACTTTCTATAAACACCCTTATAATATCAGATGGATTTGATAAAATGTTTTGGTTATCGAAAAACCCGTTGTGTTTACGTGTGGTGTGGTCTTACGAGACACCTTTGATTTTCAAAGGATTTGATAAAAGTTAATAGTTCAATTTGAGTGTGTTTTCTTACGTTGGTTTTCTAGACTGACTCGTGTATTATTTTATTTTAATACTCAGGTCAGATCGAGTATTATAGATTCAGGATTAAATGCTATGGAGCTCGGGAGATGAGATGTGTTTTCGTACTTGGTTATATTTCCATTGTGTGAGGATAAGTTATTATAATTGTCCATTTGATGTATTTAACAGTCGCTATGCTTTGATACTAATTGACAGTCGCTATGCTTTGGTACCAATTTAAAATGACTACTATGCTATAGGATCGAAATGGCCAACAGTTGTAAATAATGTAAAAGTAGTGGCAATGCGATATAAACTAAGTTATCTATTGATACCGAATATGAGTATAAAAATAACTAGTGCGGAGAATAATAATAGTAAAAGCACTAATGAAAATGACACTAGAGATTTTTATACTGGTTCGAACTCCCGTTCTATGTCCAGTCCCAGACTCCTTCTGGATTTAAACTAGTAACCTTCACTTAACCCGAAGGAATAAGTTTACACCGCCTGAGCAACCGAACAGGACTTCTACCGCCTAAGCAACCAAATAGGACTTCTACCGTCTGAGCGACCGAACATGACTTCTTTACAAATAACAAAAAGTATCTGATTGCAGTGTGCTCTTTGAATAGCACCGATAAGTCAGTTAAGTACAATCTTCCTATAATCTTCTCCTTTATGATATATAGTGTAATGTGCTTGAGAATTGTGTAAGATAGAGTGATCAATGATCAGAGAATGCAAGCAATTTGAGTGCAATTTGAAAACTAGAGAATAGATAAGAAATCAAGAATATAAAAATAGTTTTCGGTGAATTGTTAGTTGAATTCTGTAATCTATTTGTAGAGTTTAAAAGGTTGCAACCATAGATGAAAAGCTATATTGAAAAGAATATGTGCGACCGTTGATTTTGAAAACGTTTCTCTTCGATGAAGAGAAGCGTTTATTCATGAAAATAGCAGTTGGAAATATTCAGCCATTTGAATCAAAACAATTCAGACTTCTGAATTACATTAAAACACAAACATCAAACATTTAGGCAATTTTTGGCCTTATTCAAACGTCTGAATATATACATTCAGATGGCTGAATATTGTGAAATAATATTTTAATTTTAGCATTCAGACGTCTGAATGAATATATTCAACCGTCTAAATTCAACCTGTAACAAAAGTTACCATAGCTCAAATGGTTAGTGAACTTGCCTTCTAAACTAGAGACCCAGGTTCGAGACCCACTCCATGTAATTTTTGAATACTTGATTTTTCCATTTAAAATATGAATGTATATGTGTGTATATCATTTTGAGAAGATTTTAACATTTGTAAACTCTAGACACGATACTCTATGACTAATAAAACTTTGTTTGTCACCTTCCTCTTATCCCTATCGTGTTTATCTCTTCTTGTATCTCAATATACATATTTTCATCCTTTTTTGTACGTGTATCTTCATATTGAATGTATTTGTTTATCTCTTTTTGATGCTCATGTACCCACAAATCAGCTCCGAGATTCTTTGGCAAAATTATATAGTTGTTGTCATTAAAATCCAATAATTGAGGTTCTAACATTCTCCCTCTTTTTAGTGATGACAACTATATAATTTTAAAAATGATCATTATATATATAAAACAATATTAATATGTTTAGAGCTCCCACTAAGCATAACATCTCCCCCTAAGTAGAATATCTCGCTCTATTAATATGCATATGAATTTCTCCCCTTTTGTCATTATAAAAAAGAATGAGAGAATACAATAAAGTTGATAAAATATCTTGTAAATAGCGGGATAAACTCAATATTAATTATGGAGAAAAAATAAAATAGAGTTTACCATATTTGCTGAAGTCCATATTTCATTGCAAGCACGTAATTCTATTAAACGTATGGAACATTCTTTAAAATTCCATAATCTATCCTTTTCCATTTAAAATATGAATGTATATGTGTGTATATCATTTTGAGAAGATTTTAACATTTGTAAACTCTAGACACGACACTCTATGACTAATAAAACTTTGTTTGTCACCTTCCTCTTGTCCCTATCGTGTATATCTCTTCTTGTATCTCAATATACATATTTTCATCCTTTTTTGTACGTGTATCTTCATATTGAATGTATTTGTTTATCTCTTTTTGATGCTCATGTACCCACAAATCAGCTCCGAGATTCTTTGGCAAAATTATATAGTTGTTGTCATTAAAATCCAATAATTGAGGTTCTAACATTCTCCCTCTTTTTAGTGATGACAACTATATAATTTTAAAAATGATCATTATATATATAGAACAATATTAATATGTTTAAAGCTCCCCCTAAGCATAACATCTCCCCCTAAGTAGAATATCTCGCTCTATTAATATGCATATGAATTTCTCCCCTTTTGTCATTATAAAAAAGAATGAGAGAATACAATAAAGTTGATAAAATATCTTGTAAATAGCGGGATAAACTCAATATTAATTATGGAGAAAAAATAAAATAGAGTTTACCATATTTGCTGAAGTCCATATTTCATTGCAAGCACGTAATTCTATTAAACGTATGGAACATTCTTTAAAATTCCATAATCTATCCTTTTCCTTTTGTTTCTCCGAGTACCTGCAATAAATAATAATTATTTTTGGTACCCACTTACTATGTTAAGGTCCGGGAGGTTAGATCTTGGGATGAAAACCTTGTCAAAATAGGTATGGTTGTATCCAAAAAATAATGAAACAATCTTAAAATAACTACTATTTATAATCTAAGGTATCCGAAAAATAATTAACATTTAAAGCATGTGATACCCAAGTTTCTTATAATTTTCTAATTTTTAGGAAACCATATCCATTTGGGTGTGATTGAACCTTTATAGATATAGTTTTCATTATAAATCACATTCTTATAATAGTTGCTAATATAAAGTTGTTTATCATGATCAATCGTATTAGCTGGAATCCATATCTAAATACTGTTAGTCATTACCTTAGTACTTGAAGAATAATTTCTATCATTTCTAAACAAAGAACTATTATGACTATAACTGGTTTTAAAACCATTTTGATTACTAGTACTAGCACTAAAATAGTATACAAGAATGCATATCTAGTACTATTTTTACTTTTAGCTTGTTTATAGCCTAAACTGCTTTTATCATTATGAGCTTTTGAATTTGTAACGAAGGAAGATAAGGTATCTTTACCTTTGTTAAAATTTATGATTTTTGTATTTAGTCTTTCAAAATTTTCTTTAGAATCACAAACTTCTTTTTGAAAAATATTATTATTAACTTTTAAAATCTCACATTCTTTAAATAATTCTAAATTATTTTTAGTTAAAGCTTCATTCTCTTTTTCAAGAGACAAAATTAAAGAACTAGAATTATTTAAAGAATTCTCAAAAATGCACTTGCGAAAAACATTGATTTCCTCCAAAAGATCATTTTTTTACCTTCTACGTGCTCATTTTCTTTTTCTAGGAAATCTTTTTGTTAAACAAGTTCTTCTACGGTATTTTCAAAACATTTAGTTGTTTTACCAAAAATTTATTTTCCTCTTTTAAATTGGAAATTTCTTGCTCACAATCTTTTAACTTAATTAAAATAATGCTATTAACTTTATTCAAAGTTTTACAATCTTTTAATAATTCATTTTGTGCTAATAGAAGATCTTTATATGAAGAATCTAAACATACCGATTGTGATCTGAGGTTAGCTATAAAGCATTTATTTGTTTGCTCCTTTGATTTTTCTTTATTGCTCTCCTCTTCTTATTTCCATGTCTAGATCTCTTTGTAGCCATTTTATTCTAGGATGTTGTTACGATCTCTAGAATCCCAGTCTTTCGTAACAATTGACAGTCGCCGTAACAACCCTGTATTTTGTAATTATTTTATTGTATATTTTAATTATTTTTAATGTAAGATTTTGATTTAAAAACTTATTTTACTTATTTGAAATGATTAAATTTATTATTTAAATATAATCTTGATTTTTATATGAGTTATAATTCCAAACTTGTGCAAGTTGAATATTTGCCTGAAATGCTGATTTTGGTCAAAATAGTCAAACTGTGACTTTTAACTTAAAATTTTAAAAGTTTAAAAATTTAATTTTTTTTCTTTTATTATGAAAGTACATAAAATTCTAAGAACACCACTTTTCGTTTTGTTGAGTTTGGATGTAAATTGTGAAAGTTATACCCTTTACAATATTGTGCGTATATAGGGTTATTTAACAATGACTATTTTAAATTGTATAAATTACTTCTTCTTTGTTATATTTTACTTTAATATGGGATAATATGTTATATTATGTATATTTTGACTTTTAAGTATTTTTAAAATGATAATATAATTTTTCTAAAGTTCATTTGAATTTATTTCTAATTTTAAAGCTTAGTCTACAATTTTAAGCCATTTTCTTAATTTAATTATATATAATTAAAATTTATTTATTTATTTTTTTGCACTCACTTTTATTTGCTGTGTTTTACTTTATTTTATTCATTTTACATGTATTTAAATTAAAGCAAATTTTTCCAAAGTGTATTGAAGTTATTTCTAATTCTTAAGTCAAGTTTTTATTTTCTGCGCTATTTTTCTTATTTTAATCATATCTAATTAATATTTAATTATTAATATTTTGTTTATCTGTTATATTTTCGAATTCTAACTGAAATTTATAAGTGTTTTCAGTTATTTAAGATGTATACGAATATATATAGGAAGTTTAAAAGGTTTGAAAGCAAAGAAACATAAAACCGTTTTAACATTTCTTCTTCCGTTTCTTTTCCAATTAATATATTTAATTTCCTTTGACCGTTCCTTTCTTTATTGTAGCTGTGCATTTCTTACCTCATTTTCACGTGAAACCATTCCTCTCCACTTCATTTTTCACGGCTGGAAAGGTTTGGTAATGGCTCCTCTTTTCCTCTTCGTTTTGCTCTTCTTTTTCCATTGTTTTCTCATATTTTGCCTTGTTTTCTCATGTGTATTGCTTGGCCTCTCCCCCATAGCCACGACCACCACCTCCGACACCTCTTCCCAACCATCACCACCATCTACCCCATCAGATCTGACCATGGTCGAACTCCTTTTGATGGTCAAACCCCTCAAATTACAACCTAGATGCCTAGATCCATGCTTATTTGACCTCTACATGCTCATCCCCTAGATTTCCAAAACACTTTGACAGAACAAACGGACACAATATATTTAAAAAAAAAATTGGTAAATGAAATAAATTTTGATATATAAGTATATTTATGGAACTTAATGAAATG
This sequence comes from Allium cepa, assembly GCA_030765085.1. Taxonomy (NCBI): domain Eukaryota; kingdom Viridiplantae; phylum Streptophyta; class Magnoliopsida; order Asparagales; family Amaryllidaceae; genus Allium; species Allium cepa. Next base: position 305,924,205 of record CM060944.1, on the reverse strand, counting down.
ATTTAAATTGATAATTTGAAATGATAATACTTGATTTATCATTTATTGTTTTACAAATAGATCTATAAATATTTGTTTATAAATTTATTTGCGAACTGAAATGAATTTAAAACAAGAATTTGAGGATTTAAATTCCGATTATTTCGAACTTTGGTTTAAAGTTTTAAAAGGTTATATTATTTAATGTATTTTGAATAGAATTTGTTTTCAAAGAATTTTAAAGGTTTAAAATTAGTGCTCTTCTCTTTGTCGCTGGAAAATAACTTCGGTGATGATCGCGACATCATCGACGTTCATTTTCGAGTTTCGAAGTTAAGAGACTGTTCTGTGGTCTTGCTACAGCTTTGTTTTGGGAAATTAAATTGATTTGAATTTCTAAAATATGACTTGATTTATAATATATATAAATATAGATATATGATTGAAATTTGATTTGACATATTATATATGTATATATATTATTTCTTATCTCTAAATGGTATGAAGAAATCGAAAATTTAATTCTTAAATTCTATTTTTAAAGCACAATTTCAATTATAAAAAGAAAAGAATTTTTTTTTGAATAAATGATTTAAGCTTGAAATGATTGAATTGGAAATTTTATTTGTATAATACAATTGCATTCAAATATAACTTACCAAAATTTCAGAAGTTAAAAATGTAATTGGATAATATACGATATATAAGATTTTATAAATAAAATTTGAGTAGTTATAAAAAAAAAGTGTAAATATATATTACATGAGTGATAAATATATTGAGAGGAATAAATTTAATTTTGATTAGTAATAAAGAAGAATAAAATTTATTAGGTACACTGTGAGTGTAATAAATGATTATTTTTCAAACCCATGGTTTTAAAAATGGTTAATTTTAGATGATTGGATAATAAGATGATGAAATTTGAGATAGTTAAGATTTATTTAACTTGTGTAAAGATTTATTCTGTGCTTAAGTTGAAATTTCCATGCTTTCAAATTTATTTTCCTATTTTGTTTTCAAACTATCTTTTGGTTGTCCTTATCATCCTTATCTTGCTATAGACTGGTATAGGCATCTTTCTATAATCTTTGATAATCTTTGGTACTCATTTGAATCTATTTTGCATGCTTGAGTTCTTGATTTTGGAGAATCTTGGAAAGATCACCTCCACCTTGTAAAATATACCTATAACAATAGTTATCAGGTATAACTTCAATCTTCTTGTCATCTTATCTTAATCCTATTTCACTCTATCTTTTCTGTGCCCTTCCATACCTCATTCCTTTTCGGGGACGAAAAGTTTTGAGTGGGGGAGAGTGTAACAACCCTGTATTTTGTAATTATTTTATTGTATATTTTAATTATTTTTAATGTAAGATTTTGATTTAAAAACTTTACTTATTTGAAATGATTAAATTTATTATTTAAATATAATTTTGATTTTTATATGAGTTATAATTCCAAACTTGTGTAATTTGAATATTTGCCTGAAATGCTGATTTTGGTCAAAATAGTCAAACTGTGACTTTTAACTTAAAATTTTAAAAGTTTAAAAATTTAATTTTTTTCTTTTATTATGAAAGTACATAAAATTCTAAGAACACCACTTTTCGTTTCGTTGAGTTTGGATGTAAATTGTGAAAGTTATACCCTTTACAATATTGTGCGTATATAGGGTTATTTAACAATGACTATTTTAAATTGTATAAATTACTTCTTCTTTGTTATATTTTACTTTAATATGGGATAATATGTTATATTATGTATATTTTGACTTTTAAGTATTTTTAAAATGATAATATAATTTTTCTAAAGTTCATTTGAATTTATTTCTAATTTTAAAGCCTAGTCTACAATTTTAAGCCATTTTCTTAATTTGATTATATATAATTAAAATTTACTTATTTATTTTTTTTGCACTCACTTTTATTTGCTGTGTTTTACTTTATTTTATTCATTTTACATGTATTTTAAATTAAAGCAAATTTTTCCAAAGTGTATTGAAGTTATTTCTAATTCTTAAGTCAAGTTTTTATTTTCTGCGCTATTTTTCTTATTTTAATCATATCTAATTAATATTTAATTATTAATATTTTGTTTATCTATTATATTTTCTAATTCTAACTGAAATATATAAGTGTTTTCAGTTATTTAAGATGTATATGAATATATATAGGAAGTTTAAAAGGTTTGAAAGCAAAGAAACGTAAAACCGTTTTAACGTTTCTTCTTCCGTTTCTTTTCCAATTAATAGATTTAATTTACTTTGACCGTTCCTTTCTTTATTGTAGCTGTGCATTTCTTACCTCATTTTCACGTGAAACCATTCCTCTCCACTTCATTTTTCACGGCTAGAAAGGTTTGGTAATGGCTCCTCTTTTCCTCTTCTTTTTGCTCTTCTTTTTCCATTGTTTTCTCATATTTTGCCTTGTTTTCTCATGTGTATTGCTTGGCCTCTCCCCCATAGCCATGGCCACCACCTCCTACACCTCTTCCCAACCATCACCACCATCTACCCCATCAGATCTGACCATGGTAGAACTCCTTTTGATGGTCAAACCCCTCAAATTCCAACCTAGATGCCTAGATCCATGCTTATTTGACCTCTACATGCTCATCCACTTCAACCACCACCCAAACCACCACCATAGCCGCCACCACTCCCCAGACCTGACCACAACACACCCCTCCCCACCTCTGTCCAGTCATGACACATCACAGGTCGAGCCCAATCCCCATGGCTGAGCCCTTGTTTTGACCAAAAACCACCTAATTGCCTTCAAAACCACATCACCTCCTCATGTACAAACTCCACCTTGTCTAGCCTTGAACCCGAGCTATGTTAGCCCAAACCTGACCCAAAACTTGACCACATCTGAACCACATCAGATCCCAAAGCCATACCAAACAATAGAGAAGGCAAAGCAAAAGACTGCGTAGTCGTATCTCCTTTTATTTCAATGTTATTGCATTTTAAAGTCGTATTGAATTTTGTTGTTTTGATTGTTTGTTTTGGGTTGTACACAAGAGTTGTAGATTGGATTCATTCTCCACTCATGTCCGTAGTCTTGTCATCGTGCTTGTCGTGCTTTTGGAATCGCACTTGTGTTAGTTGTTTTGGTCTTCAACTTGAAAAAAGTAAGTCTTTCTCACTCTGACATTTATACTTATGAAAAGTGAATTGATGACAAGTGTTTAGTAAAATAAAAAATGTTTATGCAAGTTAATGATGATCATATGATATTCTATGCCATGTTATTACCATATTATTACCATGTTAAACTGTTTATTTTCACCTGACATCTGATATATGACTGTATATTACGATATTGACATTGTTTATATTATTTCTGTATATGATCACACTGCAAGTTCCCTGTTAGAATAAAATCATTACGGACTGAAATGATAGGCCTGAATGGTTTTTTTTCTTTTCATTTTGACTTGGGATTGCGGGTTTGAAATGATAGAACCCGGATTTTTTTTTTAAACTGCGGATTGAAATGATACATATCCATATCACTTGACCTAGGTTAGAAAACTATATACAGACCCGTGGTTATTCTATAAAGTGTTTTGAATATTTTTAAGTATTTTTAAAATATAAATTTATGAAATTTGATTCAAATGGATTGTGAAATGTTTTAAATAAATAAATTTTGATTTTTCTAGGTGTTAAAAATGTAATTTATGAATGGTTAAAATTTGATTTGTGAAATATGCCCTAAGTTTGGAATGTGGAATTTTGGTTAAAATGATGTTTAAGCTATATAAATAAAATGGACTTTAATTATATTTGGAAATTGGTAAATATGATTTTTGATTTAAATTTTAATTTAGATGATTTATTAAAGTATTATCGAACTTTTCTATGAATTTAAGTGGTTGAATAAATGACTGTTGAAAGGTGAAATTTTAAGATATAACTTGATTGGAAAAGGTGAATTTGGTTTTAATTAAAGGTTTAAGTTAATTAAATAAAAATAGGAAATTTGGTTAAATTTTTGTCAAATGAAAATAAAATATAAGTTTTAAGTTTATTTGTCGAAATGTGAAGAATTGGAAACTTTTACACTTGGATTTATTTGGTAAATTGTTGAAATGGACTTAGTTATATGAAATTTGTTTGCGCAAAAAATGGACAAACACCTCCAATCCGTATGATTTGGTTGATTATATGTTATTTTCAAGGTTATAGGTTACTTATGCAAATATGTAAAAAACAGGGGCTAAACTGTAAAAGACATGCAGATTTATAGTGGTTCGGCCAGAACGTGCCTACGTCCACTTTATATGTTATTCTCTCTTTTCTTTCAGATTACAAGTACAAAGCTTTAAGTACAAGTATAAGAAAGTTGTTTGAAAGTTCCTTTCTTGCTTGAGCTCTCAAACTTGTCTGCCATTGTTGTACCCCTGCCCCTCTATTTATAGAGTGAGGCTGGGGGCAGGGGTCTTGGATGTATATAACTGCGGGTGGGCCTGGGCTGAAGCAATCTGGTCTGGCATATCTGGTTCGGTGAAGCTTGGTTCGGCCGTGGCTTGGTGGAGTTTGATTCGGTGGTGTGTAGAGGGTTGGTTCGGTCTTGGTTTGGTTCGGTAGTTGTGGTGAGGGTTGGTCCGGTGGTAGGTGAAGTAAGTTGGTTCGGTGGCATGTCGTTCGGTGGAGCATGGAAGTGGAGTTTGGTTCGGCAGGTAGGGGAGATGAGCTGGTTCGGCGAGGCTCCATTCGGCATGGAACTTGGACCGGTGATGGAGTGGTCCGGTGATGGGTGGTTCGGTGGTACGAGGAGGATGTGTTGGTTCGGCTGTACGTGGTCCGGTGGGTAATAGAGAGGGCTTGGTTCGGCAGGCATGGCCGAAGTGGTTGGTTCGGTGGTGCGAGGGAATATGGTTGGACCGGTAGTGCTTCCTTTCCTTGATTCGGTAGTGCCTTTCCTTGTTGGTTCGGTGGTGGTGTAAAAGCGCCCAACATTTGCCCCCCAAAGTGGGGCATATGCCAGCATATGTCGCGCTTTGTTTTTTGGTTATCCTCATTCGGTCCCTATTTGCCGAACCAGTTGATCCGGTACCCTGTGTTTGCCTATAAATAGGGGCGTTAGGCCTTCGTTATTCCTTATCGAACAAAATAGCCGAATCAGTTATTGAACAGCCGAATCAACTATTGTGCCGAGTCCGTCTTAACTACCGGACCAGGTGAGCTCTCTTCTGCCGAATGATTTTAAAGACTTTCAGTACCGGATGAATTTGGAACCTTCAACACCGAATGAACCTTCATCCTTTAACACCGAATGAAACTCGATCTTTCAATACCGAATGGAATTTAAACGTTCAATACCGGATGAAACTTGACCTTTCACTACCGAATGAAACTTGAACTTTCACTACCGAGTGAAACTTGAACTTTCACTACCGAATGAAACTTGAAAACTTTTATTTCTGCGAATGAGTTTTGAATTGTGAGCAAGTCTCCAGGCTGCATGTACCTATGGGTTTACATTTCCATACTCCTTGTTCTAACGATGTGCTTTTGCTTTGGTGTTGCAGATAAATGTCTCAAAGAGTGGAAACCCGATCAGAAAAGAAGAGATCCCAAGACAGAGAGGGGCCTTCTGCCATGCCCCCAGCCCAGTCAGGACCTGAACATCATGGACCTGCCCCGAGATCGTTAGTAGACGGGTATGGTCCCCAGGAGCTTCTGAATTCTCCGCCCGACTGTTTCCCTAGCTCCCTTAAAGAGGAGCAGCTTGACGTTATATCCCGTTCCTTCGGGATAGATAGAGCGCTTATGCGGTTGCCGGGGGACGGAGTGATGCCGTATGACCCCCCCCCGAAGGCTACTTTGCTTACAGCTGATATCATTGCATGTGTGGTGCTATCCCGCCTCTCAACGCTTGCATAGTTAGCTTTATCACATATCTGAAGGTGGCTCCATTCCAGCTTCAGCCTAACTCCTACGCCATTCTGGTGAGTCTTTTCGTCATCTTTCAGAGGAGATATGGGCGTCCACCTTCCAACCGGGAGATCCGATATCTGTACAACTTGAGAGGCTACAAGAAGGGGTCTCTATATATCAGTTTGGAAGCGGCCGTGCCCTTCAAGCCTGTTCTGGATTTGTACTCGAAGTTTAGTATGTTCAAGAAGGAATGGTTTTTCATTAGGGATGACTCCGTTTCTTTCCGCCTTTTCACTTCCGGCTGTAAGTTGAACTTCATTTATATTTTTATTGTCCCGATCACAATGCTTCTTCTTATATGCTTTTATTTCTTGCTAGCAACAGGTGGCTTTGCGGTTGTGGAGACTGATTCCTTGGCTCGGATGGCTACTGAAATAAAGGCCATTTCGGGAAGGGATGGATCGGCTTCTTTCCTGATCAGGAACGCCACTCTCCTGGAGTATAACTTGATTCTGCCACATCAATCTGTGGTTAAACAGAGAGATACAGCCGAGGAGAGGGCTGCTAAAGCCAAGGATGGGGCTACTGTGAAGAGTAGCAAGAAGAGACCTTTCTCGGTGCCTCCAGCCGTTGGGGGAAAGAAGCTTAAGAAGTCTGATGGACCCTCTCCCAGTATATGTCCAGATATTCCGGAGGAGGAAGGTGGAGAGGAGGAAAGAGACGAAGAGGAGAGCGGAGGAGATGGAGAAGGTGAAGGACAGGGTGGTAGTGGTGTCGGGGCTTTGTCTTCTGAGCAGGCAGGGGAGATCCAGGAGTGGACGGACGATGCCTTCCGCCAGGCTTTTGAAGGGTTGGAGGAAGGATCGGCCTCGGTGAAGAAGGCAAAGGAGGTTGACAAGGCTGGGGCTGGCGCCGATCCATTCCCTAAGAGTTCTTCAGCTGAGGTGGCTCCAGCGATTTAAGGTGAACTCTTGACTTCTGCAGATTCCATTTATGATAGGGACTTAGGAATATTTTATGGTTCGCTTCCGTCCTGGACTGAGATTCAGGACTTATTGCAGTATTCTCCTTCTCCGCAGGGTTTGTATAACAGACGTGCCTTCTCATTCTTTTTAAGTTAACATATTTCTTGAATTATGGACCCTTGTATGTTCGTAACACTTGTTCTTTATTACAGGGGCAGGCGAGGTGGCCAAAACTTTAGATGTTCGACACCGCCTCGAACAATTCAAGTTGATGAGAGCTTCTACTAAGCCGAAGCCGCCAACCGGCCGTTCCGGGGATGTAGTTAGATATCGCTCTCTTCTTGGAGTCATTGAGGAAGGTATCCAGCAAAGGAAGAGGAGGCGATCCTTGTTTGATTCACCACCTGGTCCTCAGCCTTCTACTCAGCCTTCCCGAGATACCGCGGAGGAGACCACGGAGTTTTCCCCCTCTCCGCCTCCTTCCGAGAATCCTACCCTTATCCGCATAAGACGTGCCGACGTGCCTCGCAATCCCTTTTCCGGCCACCCGGATTTGGACCCAAGCTCTCAGGATATATTATTTGATGAGGCCACGGGCGAGCATCTTCTCCCCCGCAATCCCATGGTTCGGATTCTTGATGAGGCTAAGTCCCTAGATTTGGATCTGCTCACTACTCGGATAGCTGCTATGGGGGACGAAGCCAAGGCCAACATTGACCGGGTCACGGAGGAGGTCAAGAAGTTGATGGAGCATCATGCTCGACTGGCTAGGGCTGGGGAGGAAATCGGGAGTGCTAACATCCGGCTGCGGCTTCAGGTTTCTGATCAGGACAATCAGCTTGCCGATCAGGCTATCCAGTTTTCTCAGCACGAGGCAGCCTCCAGGCAGTTGAAGGAGAATCTGGAAAAGGCCAGCAGGGCAGAATTGCGAAAAATGGAGGCTGCTTGCAAGGGGCAGATTGATATGGCCATTGCGACGGTGGATGAGGTTCGGAATGCGGATCTCGAGCGGATTGAAGAGTTGTCTGGGAGGCTTGAAGCTGCAGAACTTGCTCAGGCCAAGATAAAGAAAGAGATGGAGGAAATGAGGAGGTCTCTCCAGGCTGACCGCTTGAGATATCGATCGGAGAGGGATGTTGCCGTCGCTAAGTTGTTGTCCTCCGAGGCCCGGGTGAGGGAGTTTGAGGAGAATGAGGGGATGATGGATGAGATGTTGCAGGATATGTACTTCCGTACCTGGAAGCAGGGTAATCTATCCTGGATGGATGACTATCCCCGGATCATGGCTAGGATATATCTCCGGGCTTTGGAGGAGGCCAAGGCCGATGCGGATAAGGAAGGTGGAGCGGCATTCAGGATGGACGTGGTAACCGCCCAGTTCTCAAAGGAGGAGAAGGTAGCGGTGAAGGAGGGGATGCGGCTGCTTGCTGCGGAGGAAGCCGGTGTGCAGTTGGGGGATGAGGACCAAGAAGCGGGCGTCGGTGAGTCTCTTTTCTCTTTCTCTTTTCTTTTTGGACTTCTGGTCACCATGCTGGGAGCTCCGACCCTACGGCTAAGTAAGCTTGGAGAGTTGGTAGGATGAGGGCGAAGCGTGAACGCAGCTGGTCACCTTTTGATTTCTTTTTATTATTGTTCATGTTAGTCCAAAACATTGATGTAACTATAATAATATTGTTTGTGATGAATGACGTTTTGTAATTTCATAATATAAGCTGATTCCTTTATATTGGAATGTTATTGCTATTTTGCTGTGCTGTGTAAGTGATGTAACTATGCATGTTACTAGTGACTTGACTGTGCCTGATGCCAAGTTTTTTGCTTAAAGCATAATTTTCTCATTTTGCAATGTAAATGTGATGTGTGAATATGAACTGCAGCTATGCATTAATGTATAAAAAGTAGAAGGTACCGCCCTTCATGTTTCGGCTGTGGACGACAACTTCGTGCGTCTTGTAAGATTAAGCACGGAATGATGTTGAGTGCTTCGTCATTCAATTGTAAGTTTCTGTTCCCATTAGCGAGTGTTCCCTATTTCATGTCCTGTACTTTCAAGCACCGTTACGGAGAATAGGAGAAAAGTTTAAATGGAATTGAAATATAGGAAAAGTAAAACTTCCAGTCACGGAAGGCCGTCGATGTGCTTAAGTTCGTGGCAAACGGGTTTTGTAGTCACTTTCTCTAGCTGTGGGTCTTGGAGACATTTGTCACCCATCTTACGCCTACCGCGGGGAGTTTTCTTTTTTACCACAGCCGCACTTAAGACACATCGGAGCCGATCGCGCACAGTAACTACCCGGGCCATTATGGCCCGTAATCGCGGGTATTATTCGATTTACTGTAGCCGGCTAGCGTGGGGGCCGATCGTCAACTGTGAACTGCCCCTGGCTGGCCACACCTTATGTTGGGGCTTATGATCGGTTCACAGTCGCCGGCGAGCCGAATCGCTGTAATAAGCTGCCATCGGCTATAGTCGGCCTTTTTTATGATGACTTATACTCGGCTTATTACAGTCAGCTTTAAGGGCCGAGGCAAACAATGAGTTAACTCGCGGTAGAGGGATACCGGAGCAAAGTGTCTCATTGGCGAGGGCATAGGAGCGTAGCGTACTTGTTAGATTTTGTCCAGGTGGAGTTGTGTTGTGAAGCTCTGGATTGAAATGTCATCTGCAAAGGATTTTGTTCAACAGCAAAGGATAAAGCTTAACAAGTAGCCAAGATATAAAGGAACAAGTTAACAAGAGCCAAGTTTTTTAAAGTGGTTCGGCACGAAAAATGCCTACGTCCACTGATTCTCTTTGTTAATTCACTTTATATGGGCAGTACAAGTTAAGAAAAGTATCGACGGAGGTGTCGGATGTTCCATGCCCTCTGGAACACCTCTCCGTCCACTGTTGACAAAATATAAGCTCCGTTGTGGAGATCTTTATGAATTACATATGGTCCGTCCCAGATGGGGTCTAGTGCCCCGGGGCGCGGAAAGACTCTCTTGAGGACAAGATCTCCTGCTTGTAAGCTGCGATGTTTGACTTTGGAGTTTTATAGTGTTGCCACTTTTTGTCTGTGAGCTGCTGCTTTGAGTGCTGCATCATTTCTTCTCTCCTCAATTAGATCCAAAGACATGTGGAGGAGTTCTTCGTTTTCTTCCGGGTTGTAGTGGATCCTACGGTGAGTGGACACTATAGTTTCAACTGGGAGCATAGCCTCCGATCCGTATGCCAAAGAGAAGGGAGTATGCCCTGTTGAAGTTCTATAAGATGTGCGATAGGCCCAAAGTGCCGTAGGAAGTTCGTCCACCCAAGCGCCTTTCGACTTTTCAAGTTTCTTCTTGATTAAGGTTTTGAGGATCTTGTTGACAGCTTCTATTTGGCCGTTTGCCTGGGGATAGCCACAGATGAGAAGCTTTTGTGAATCCCGTGCTCTTGGCACCAGTCGGTGAATTCCTCGCTGTCAAACTGAAGTCCATTGTCTGATACGATTTTGAGTGGTGTTCCGTACCTGCACAGAATATTTTTGATTAAGAAGTTGATAACTTTTGCCGAAGATATTTTATTTAGAGGTTCCGCCTCCACCCATTTGGTGAAGTAGTCGACTACCACTATAGCATATTTGGCTCCGCCTCGGCTCGTTGGCAGTTTGCCGATTAAGTCAATCCCCCATATTGCGAAGGGCCAAGGGCTGGTCATCTGAGTAATTTCATTGGTTGGTAGTCGAGGTATTTTGGCAAATTTCTGACATCTGTCACATTTTTTGACGAAGTCTAAGGCGTCTTTTTTCAAGGTGGGCCAGAAATATCCATATCGGAGTATCTTTTTTGCCAGAGTCTGCCCTCCGGTGTGGTCTCCACAACTTCCCTGATGGATGTTGGATAGAATTTCCCTGGCTTCTCTTCCAGCAACGCACCTCAATAAGGGGTTAGAGAAGCCGCGCCGATAGAGGATGCCTTCTTGCATTGTGTAGCGGGAAGCTTTCCTTAGAATTTTCTTAACTTCATTTCGCCCGTCTGGTAGGGTGCCGTTTTGTAAGTATTCTCGGATAGGGGTCATCCATGTTTTTTCTTCGGTTGCAGCTATCAGGTGTACTTGCTTGAAACTCGGGGTTAGCAGCCTTGAGACAGTTATCGCTCCAGAAGCGGTGTGATTTCCCATGCTAGCTTGCTTTGCCAGCTCGTCGGCCTCTCGATTTTCCTCTCGAGGAGTGTATCTGATCAAATAGTGATCCAGTTGGTTAAGTAGCAGCTTGGTCTTCTTTAGGTATGTTGTGAGTCGTTCTCCTCGAGTCTGGAACTCTCCTAGTATTTGATTCACAATAAGTTGAGAATCACTATGGAGACATAAAGAACTGACTCCAATTTCCAGTGCAAGTTCTAATCCGGCTATTACTGCTTCATATTCGGCATCATTGTGGTGGCAGTGAATTCCAATCTTAGGGCGTAGCGCAGCTTCTTTCCCCTAGGGGTGATTATCACAACACCTGCCCCCGAGCCTTGTTCGTTTGACGCTCCATCTACGAAGAGGTTCCACTTGATACCTTCTGCTATTTCAGATTGGTCCTTACCTTCGCTAGTAGTGAATTCGGCAATGAAATCAGCTATGGCTTGTCCCTTGATAGCGGTGCGAGGATGGTAAGTGATATAATATTGGCTTAGCTCGATGCACCACTTGAGCAGTCGTCCAGAGGTGTCGGGACGATGGAGCACTTGCCTCAATGGCTGGTCGGTTAGGACTCTGATGGGATGAGATTGGAAATAGTATCGCAGCTTGCTTGATGTGATTAGCAAACAGTACGCCAGTTTCTCGAGTTTGGGATACCGGGCTTCTGCTCCAGTGAACCTTTTGCTTATGAAGTACACTGGCCGTTGTGTGCGGTTTTCTTCTCTCACCAAAGCGGCGCTTAGGGCATGGGACGACACAGCAAGATATAGGTATAGTTCTTCGCCTTCATTCAGAGTCGAGAGTACTGGTGGCCGTTGGAGGTGCTCGATTAGGTTAAGGAAAGCTGCTAAACATTCGTCGGTCCACTTGAATTTTCCTTTGTCTTTCTTCAGGGCTTCGAAGAAAGGAATGCATTTGTCAGTTGCTTTAGAGATGAACCGGCTTAGGGCGGCCACCTTCCCGTGTAGGCTTTGCATTTCTTTCCGAGTGGATGGTATTTTGATGTCTTGCAAGGCTCGGACTTGTTCGGCGTTTGCTTCGATCCCTCTGGCATAGACGATGAATCCCAAGAACTTTCCTGATGACACTCCGAAGGAGCACTTTAGAGGGTTCAGCTTCATTCCATATTGGCGAAGTACTTGAAACATCTCGTCCAGGTGGTTTATGTGGTCGTTGGCTTTCCTCGATTTTACCAGCATGTCATCCACATAAACTTCCATAGTTCGTCCTATCAGTTCTGCAAACATCTTGTTGACGAGGCGCTGATAAGTGGCTCCGGCGTTCTTAAGTCCGAACGGCATTACCTTGTAGCAGTACAATCCTCGGTCAGCGATGAAGCTAGTGTGGTCTTGATCGGGGGCGTGCATAGGGATCTGGTTATATCCTGAGTATGCGTCCATAAAGGATAAGAGTTCGTGTCCGGCAGTGCTATCCACGAGTTGGTCGATTCGGGGGAGTGCGAAGCAGTCTTTCGGGCAAGCGTCATTTAAGTTGGAGAAATCGATGCATGTTCGCCACTTCCCATTAGCTTTCTTTACCAGTACCGGGTTGGCAATCCATTCCGGGTAGATGGTTTCACGTATGAAGTCATTGGCAAGTAAGTTCTTTACTTCTTCCTCGAGGGCTGCTGATCGTTCTGCCCCCATACTTCTCTTCTTTTGCTTTACCGGTACCTTGGTAGGATCGATGTTTAGTACGTGGCATGCTATGTCCGGGGAGATTCCGGTCATATCAGCGTGCGTCCATGCAAATACATCCATGTTGTGGCGAAGAAAATCATGAGTTGATTCTTTAATTCTCTTTTTAGCTAAGATCCGACTCTCAGCAGTTTACTTGGGTCGTGTTTGTCTACAGATACGAATTCCATAGCCTCTGCAGGCTCGGCGGTGGCCTCCTCCTCTCCGTCCCTGGGATCTAGTTCGTTGAAGGGATCACTTGTATATCGAAGAGGAGGGGCTTTGTTTAGTTTCTATGCTTCCAAGCTTTTCATGCAGAGAGTAGTCTCTGCATTCTTCCCTTTATCCTTCTTGCGGTTATTGCGAAGTTCGGTTACATAGCAGTCCCGAGCGGCGTCTTGATCTCCTTCTACTTCTCCCACTCCATTATCCGTTGGGAACTTCATCTTCAGGCACCATAGGGCAAGGACAATTTGGAAGTCGGACAAGGCTGGTCTTCCTAAAAAGGCATTGTAGGCCGAGTGGTTATCTATTAGCACGAATGTTTGTTTCCGAACGGCGAAGCGGGGATGACTTCCCAATTCAACAAAGAGATCCAATTGTCCGAGGGGCATCTTTGCTTCTCCAGTGAAACCGTGTAGTGGTTTGTTACAGGGGGATACATCCTTCATTGACAGCTTCATTTTGTCGAAAGCATGCTTGAATAGGATATTTACTGAACTTCCAGTGTCTATTAAGATTCGGAAAACTTTGCCTGGACCGAACCAGGCAGAGATGACCATAGGATCCATATGAGGGTATTGCCTTCCTTCTAGGTCGCGCCCGCTGAATGTGATATCATTACTTTCCTTCCGCTTAGGGTGGCGTTCTTCCATAACAGAATTGACGCAGTCTCCCTCGCTTCTGAGTGAGTTTCCATATCTTTCCATTTCTACCCAGCTCTTGTCAGCGATGTGTGGCCCTCCTGATATTGTATGGACCACTATCTTCTCTTGGCTGGAACCGCTGGTGTTGCGATTTCCTCCGCCTGTCTCTGGGTGGAGCTGCCCTGGGTTTTCCTTGGTAGGAGCTGGGGTCCTGTCCTGTCCCTTCACATAGCGTTCTAATTTCTTTCTCCTGATGGGTTATTCAATTAGGTCTCGGAGATGGCGGCATTCATTGGTATCGTGCCCATGAGACTCGTGGAAACGGCAGAATTTTCCGGACTGGATTGCGCGATCTGACTCTTTCTTATATGGGGGGCGCTTGTATGTGAGTTCGTCCTGGGTGGCCAGGAAGATGTTCTCGACTGTTTCATTCAAGGGAATGTAAGCGTCAAATCTCGGTCCTGGTCGGTACAAGCGCCTTTCTCCCTTCTTGCCCTCTGCATTGTCTCTGGAGTCGTTTCTCCGAATGTCTTTCGCTGCGGCAGGGGCGTTTCCATGGGCCGTCTTAGCCTGTGGTCCTGTCTGCTTTCATTGGCAGCCTCTTCGAGTCTCATGTACTTCCCAGCTTCATGAAAGAAATCGGGCAAGGTAGCTGGTTTTTCTTTAATTAGTCTTCTAGCAAACTTGGTATCTGGGTGCACACCACTACAGAGGGCCATTAGGGTGAGTTTCTCATCGGCATCTTGGACTGCGGCCGCTGCGGCGTTGAACCGAGTTAGATATTGTTGCAATGTCTCTCCGGATTTCTGTTTGACATTGGATAGAGAATAAGCATCCTTGGGTTGTTCCACATGAATGCGGAACTGGCTAATGAACTTTTCCTTCAACATTTCCCATGAACTGATGGATCCTTGGGGTAGATGGCAGAACCAGGAGGTAGCTAGATCTGCTAAAAATAGTGGAAAGCATTTGCATAATACTCCTTCCGTTGGCCCGCTCATGAGCATATGCTGTGTGTATCTCTGCAAGTGTACAACGGGGTCAGAAGTTCCCTTGTACGGTTCCATCGTCGGCATTTTCCACTCTCGAGGGGTAATGGCGGTTTCGATGTCGGGGGTGAAAGGGCTGGTTACCCTAGCGCCTATCCCTCGCTCCCTTTGCTTCCGTCGGACGCATTCCCTGAATAATCGTGCCATTCTTTCATCAGAATTTGGAGCGGACAGGAATGAGCTTGGTTCTTCCCTGCGGGATCGATCTCGTCCGGATGACCTGTAGGGATGGTATAGCCTATCACTTCTGACATTATCCAGTGGCTGTCTTTGGCTATTCGGATGCATGCTAGGACCAGCTACAGTTGCCCCCTGCCTTGATCTTCCCTTGCGGGGTTCTGTTTCGAGCATTTCCATGGTGTCAACTTCGGGCTGGGTTCTAGCTCGGCTCCGTTCAGCGGGGTTTCTATGATTAGGCGGCATGACTGGCTCAGCTACATCCGACCTTCGCCTGGTGCCTCCCCCATTAGGTTCGGTTCCAAGTGCTTCCTCGAGTCGGAGTTCGGGCTGAGTCCGGGCGCGGCCCCTATCATTGTTGTTCCTGTTGATAGCTTCTTCGAAGAGGGAAGACCTTTGCTGTCTATGAGATCCTCCAGATTGAGACTCACCCCATGATTCAGTGTTGCGGTTGGATTCTTCGGCATCCCTCAAGCGTGACATGAGTTGGTTCACCAAAGCTTCTTATTGGGATGCGAAGCGGTTAGTTACTTCAGTCACAACTCTGTCTAGATCTGCCCTAGTGATTGCTGCCGGTTGTTCCGCGGCAGGGGCTGTTGGATTTGCCTGATCTGCTGTCGTAGTGGGATGGTTCTCTTGATCTGGATCCACTGGATCTGGAGCGCTGCTGGTTGCAACGTTCTTTCCCTTATTGGTGTCTTTTCTCGGCTTGGAAGTCATGTTTCCTAGGCAATGAAGGGTGCTATTGGGAAAGAAGGTTGAATGAGGGAAGCTGAAGCTTCGAGTTCCAAATTCTCAGTGAAAGCACCAAAAATGTTTGCGCAAAAAATGGACAAACACCTCCAATCCGTATGATTTGGTTGATTATATGTTATTTTCAAGGTTATAGGTTACTTATGCAAATATGTAAAAAACAGGGGCTAAACTGTAAAAGACACGCAGATTTATAGTGGTTCGGCCAGAACGTGCCTACGTCCAATTTATATATTATTCTCTCTTTTCTTTCAGATTACAAGTACAAAGCTTTAAGTACAAGTATAAGAAAGTTGTTTGAAAGTTCCTTCCTTGCTTGAGCTCTCCAACTTGTCTGCCATTGTTGTACCCCTGCCCCTCTATTTATAGAGTGAGGCTGGGGGCAGGGGTCTTGGATGTATATAGCTGCTAGTGGGCCTGGGCTGAAGCAATCTGGTCTGGCATATCTGGTTCGGCGAATCTTGGTTCGGCCGTGGCTTGGTGGAGTTTGATTCGGTGGTGTGTAGAGGGTTGGTTCGGTCTTGGTTTGGTTCGGTAGTTGTGGTGAGGGTTGGTCCGGTGGTAGGTGAAGTAAGTTGGTTCGGTGGCATGTCGTTCGGTGGAGCATGGAAGTGGAGTTTGGTTCAGCAGGTAGGGGAGACGAGCTGGTTCGGCGAGGCTCCATTCGGCATGGAACTTGGACCGGTGATGGAGTGGTCCGGTGATGGGTGGTTCGGTGGTACGAGGAGGATGTGTTGGTTCGGCTGTACGTGGTCCGGTGGGTGATAGAGAGGGCTTGGTTCGGCAGGCATGGCCGAAGTGGTTGGTTCGGTGGTGCGAGGGAATATGGTTGGACCGGTAGTGCTTCCTTTCCTTGATTCGGTAGTGCCTTTCCTTGTTGGTTCGGTGGTGGTGTAAAAGTGCCCAACAAAATTTATTGTATAAAAAATAATATGTCAAATGATATGTTAATGAACATTTAAATGTTAAAAATGAATTTTCTAAAATGTTTATTTGTTTTGAATTAAAGTTATTTAATTACTGGAAATACAACAAAACCTAAAATTTACTCTTAATGGCATTCAGAAATGCTATGGTTTCTGAATTGAACTAAAACTGTGAAAAATGAGCTATTACAGCAGGTCTGAAATGCTGTAGTTGCTATAGTTGAACTTATAGGCTAATATTGAACTCAGGTCTCTTATAGCATTCTCTGGAAATGCCATAGTGGTCTGCAATCTTTGCTGAAATCAAATAAAACCTTTGTTTTGAAATCTGGACTACCGCAGCACTTCTGAAATGCTGTCTTTTCTGTTTTGAACTATAATTCAACTAAAAACTGAGTTTAAACAGCAGTTTTAAATGCTGTCTTTGCTGAATCAAAGTGTTTTCAAGTATAACTTGTAATAGCTTTTTCTATATGCTGTGAAATGCTGAAATTGTAATAATTATGGTTTTTGACTTAGCAAACGAACTCAGAATGGTTTGGAACTTTGAAAATTGAATACTGGACTTGAAAGTATAATAATTACACTTTTAAAATGATTTTAATTGAATTAAATCGTTGAAATATAAATCATTTAAAGAGTGGGTTGAATCAAAATGAATGAATGTTATCTTTGAATTTAAAGGATTTTAAAGATACGATATTTTGATATATTAAATGATTGAAATGTGGTTTCGAAAAGATACGATATTTTTGTATATTAAAATGATTTGAAACGAAGTTTTGAAAGATATGACATTTTGATATTAAAATGTTTTGATAATAAAAATGGTTAGAAATGACTTGATATTTACTTTGATAAATATTTGAATTGAAAGATATGGTATGATGATATATTTGAAATGGTTTGGAAATGATTTAATCTTTATTTTTGATAAAGATTTGGGTTGGAATGATATTTTATTTTGAAGTATAAAATATGTTTTAAAGTTATAACTACGGGTTATAATAACGATTGGTTGTTAAAGAGACCGGGATCGGATATTGTCTTATAGCCGGCAATACCGAAAACCACTTTAACAACTGTGTACGCGGTAGAGATTCCAGAATGAAGTAGGATGGTGCGACGTTCTCGAGGTATATATTACGTGGACCCAACTCCCGTGAGTTGGCATATATGACTAAAATAGGAGCTATACCGAGCTACACAAAGGGTCGCACCCTTTCATCGAGCATGCTCCATCGGAAACTATTCTATTACTGTTGTGATTCGATTCGGTGGCGCCATTTTTATTCGGGGGTATTGTTTGAGGTGGGCGGAAGCTGCTGGCTTGCCGTCACCACCGGTCCGGGAGTGCAAACGGTGCATCCACCCTGGCATTTCCTCGCGTGCCGTGTCATATCCTTATATCGAGCCCACTACGATTTTGGTTTTAAAGATCCGACCACGTTAAGTTTCACCATCCCCTTAACGCTATTTTCTATATGATTATACTTTATTGATTAGACACTACCGTATATTACTACATAGTAAATAGTTTAACGGATCCTTAGAGGATGGGCGGTCCCAAGCATTCTTTAAGTTACTGATGCATTTTGTTACTGTTCACTTGAGTTGATTTACAGTTTATAAGTATTTATGTCCTGACTCGAGGGTTTTGTGTTTTGCTTTACGCTCGGGTCAGACTGATTGAGTTAGCATTCAAGATTCACCTTCGGCGTTGGAGCTTTCCTTGAAGATCCAGCCATCTATTTTGTTTCAGTATCCAGTGGTTCAGTGATGTATCTGATTTGTACCTGATGTATCCTGTTACTCTTCTGTTGTATCTTATTTAACTCTGATGTATCTCATATTTTATATAGTAGCTTCATGAACTACTATCTCCTCTTTTACTTCCGCTGCATTATCATTACTCTGTGTCTGTGATCTGTGATTTTTATTTACTGTATATTCTGAGATTTGCCAAATTTTTATTTACAACGCGGTATTTTGAGCAATCCAATTCCGGCATGAGTGTCTACCTATACACTTATAATGGATGCGAATGGTTGAAAATACCTGGTTGTTACAGTCGCTATGCTTTGATACCAATTGACAATTGCTGTGCATTGATACCAAATGAAAGTGACTGCTATGGTATAGGATCGAAATGGCCAACAGTTATGAACAATGTAAAAGTAGCGGCAATGCGATATAAACTAAGTTATCTATTGATGGTGAATGAGTATAAAAATAACTAGTGCGGAAAATAATAATAGTAAAAGCAGTAAAGAAAATGATACCAGAGATTTTTATACTGGTTCGAACTTCCGTTCTACGTCCAGTCCCAGACTCTTTCTGGATTTAAACTAACAACCCTCACTTAACCCCGAGGAATAGGTTTACACCGCCTAAGCAACCCAACATGACTTCTACCGCCTAAGCAAACGAATAGGACTTCTACCGCCTAAGCAATCAAACTGGACTTCTTTACAAATAACAAAAGTATCTGATTGTAGTGTGCTCTTTGAATAGCACTAATAAGTCAATTAAGTACAATCTTTCTGCAATCTTCTCCTTTGTGATTTATTGTAACGTGCTTGAGAATTATGGAAGATAAATTGATCAATGATAAGAGAATGTAAGCAATTTGAAAACTAGAGAATAGATAAGAATTCAAGAATATAAAAATAGTTTTCGGTGAATTTTTTGTTGAATATTGTAATCTATTTAAAGAGTTTAAAAGGTTGCAACCATAGATGAAAAACTATATTGAAAAGAACAGGTGCAACCGTTGATTTTGAAAACGTTTCTTTTCGATGAAGAGAAGCATCTATTCATGAAAATAGCAGTTGGAAATATTCTGCCATTTGAATCAAAACAATTCAGACTTCTGAATTAGATTAACACGCAAACAAAAAGCTTTTAGGAAATTTTTGGCCTTATTCAGACGTCTGAATATGTTCATTCAAACGGCTGAATATAGTGAAACAATATTTTAGTTTCAGCATTCAGACATCTGAATGAATGTATTCAGCCGTCTGAATTCAACCTGTAACAAAAGTTACCATAGCTCAAATGGTTAATCCACTTTTCTTCTAAACAAGAGACTCGGGTTCGAGCCCCGCTCCATACAATTCTTGAAAACTTGATTTTTCCATTTAAAATATGAATGTATATGTGTGTATATCATTTGGAGAAGATTTTAATATTTGAAAACTCTAGACACGACACTCTATGACTAATAAAACTTTGTTTGTCACCTTCATCTTGTCTCTATCGTGTATATCTCTTCTTGTATCTCCATATACATACTTTCATCCTTTTTTGTATTGTGTATCTTCATATTGAATGTATTTGTTTATCTCTTTTTGATGCTCATGTATCTGCAAGTTAGCGTAGAGATTCTTTGGCATAATCATATAGTTATTGTCATTAAAATCCAGTAATTGAGGTTCTAACAGTTTTGAGTTGTTGTACTCTAATAGTGGTATGTATATTAATAATACAGTTCCTGTATAAAATCTGTCATTATATATTATATTTTGATCTATGCGTTTGTGAGATTCTGTGCTGTTATATTTCTTTTCTTTTACCTTTTTCTTCTTTACCCCTAATGAACTGGTATTTCTAACACTCGACTGCTCGACATTTTATACAGTGGACGTATTGACGTTAATTTTCGAGTGTCGAAAATCAACGTTCGTTACAGTTGGTATCAGTGCTGAAGGTTAAGCGAGAACCTTGACTCTAATGGAGATTCCTCATTAGAGATAAGGTCAGTAGTACTTTAGAATGAGTTTGAGTGTATTAATAGATACGAGCATGTAATTGTTAGTGAATGTAAATTATTTTATATTGTGTTGACTTATCGGTTGAGTGTTTATAAATTCTGGTCGGTACAGTCTGGACAACTAAATCGACAGGGATTTCTAAACTCTCAAACTAGGCAAACGGACACGGTTTTGTTTTAAAAAGTGGGTAAATGAAATAATTTTTCCTAAAACCATATTTTGATATAAAAGAAACAATTTTTTGAATTTATTATATATATATATATATATATATATATATATATTTGGAGTGTTTGGATGATAATATTATAAGCAAATAAGATTATAAAATTTGAAAATGATTTAAATAATCAAATGAAAATTTGTATAAGTATAAATTATACAAATGGATTATAATTAAAATTGAATTTAAACCAAATCAAGAAATTTAAATCCCAGGAAGTTTGAATTTTTTTTCAAAGTGGCGTGGAATATAATAATAAGAGTATTATTTTTGAGAATATTTTTGAAATAAAATCGTTTTAAAATGGATTTTGGAAGAGAAATAGCACCGAACACACTTTGGTCGCTGGAAAATAATCCTGGTGATGACTGTGCAGCATCATCAGTATTCATTTTTGAGTTTCTAAGTGACGGATTGCTACCGTAATTGATTTGTGTAGATTTGTTGGGCAAACCAGTTTTGTTTTGGAAATTCCAAAGGGAATTTGTTTTGGATAAAAACCAGATTTGGTTTAAAACGTAAAAAGTGTGATTAGGGGATATTGAGATTTCAAAATGATTTGGAAAAAAATGCTTGGTGCTTGAATTTTGGAATCCTTATTTAAATAATTTAGAGATCATCGGAAAATAAGTTATAAACTTGTAAATTGAAAATGATTCTAAATAAGGAAAGAATGGAAATTAGATTTCGGAATTAAATTTTAACTTGAATAGAGTTAAAATAGATAAAATTTATCTTAAGAAAGGTTAAATGGAATAAATAAATGAAGCGATGGTGATAATAAAAGGAACTAGTGAATTAATTAAAATGGATTGTATAAATTGAATTTAACTTGTGAAAGTTAAATAAATTGAATGGGTAAAAGAAAATTTATAGGGATTTGAATTTAACTCGAGCTAAGTTAAATAAAATTGGAATGGAGAAAAGAATATCAAATAGCTTTTAATATTTAATATGGATTCGAGCTAACAATAGAATTCGACTTAAGAGAAAAACGAATTAAATGTTTATTGTAATGAAGTAAATGGTGGGATTAAATTGAATAGAGCAAAAATGAATTGGTTTGGAGTGAAATTTAATTTAAGTAAGAATAATTCGTATATGGTATTGAAATGTTGGTTAAAAGGAATTGAAATTTAAATAAAAGGGTAAATTGGATTTGAATCACATGGAATTAAATTAAATATGAAAATGTGAATTATTAAGTGACTAAATAACTATAAGTTGTAAAAATTTAAATGGAATAAAATTTAAGGGAAAATTTGGATTGTAAATGGATTGTAAATAGAAATTTTTGAATAGCTTATACAAGTTGAAGTTAATGGAATAAAGGTATATTTATGCTGTAAGGTGATGTATAACCATGTGTAAATAATGAAATGTGAATATACTCGAATATAAGGCTTAGGGGGATGTGAGGAAATAAGTCATGTAACTTATAAAAATTGGAAAGTGGAATAGAAAACCAAAAATGAAAATGGTTTGATATTTTAGTGAAGAAAATAAAATTCAAACCTGGATTGTAAAGTAAAATTGAACCCAAGTGGATTAAATAGATGGATTTTTGAATAAAAATCAGATATTGAAATTGTAAAATGGAAGTGAATTAATTAAATAAATTAATTAGAATGGATTGTGGGCCAAAAACTGAAGTTGAGTATGGAACTTGAGTAATAAATAAAATTTGACTTATATATATATAAGCTGATTAAATTTTTGTTGAATGTGATAAAATGAAAATTGATCGAAATAAATGGCTTGAGTTATAAATAAATTTAATGTGAGTATGAATAAATTGGATATGGCCTGAATATTATTTAAATGAATTCAAAAAGGAATTTGAGTATAAAACAATAAATTTAAAGTATGGATTTGAAATAATTTAAAGTAAATGAATTAACTTAAGTAAATATTTTGAATAAAAGCTTAACATAAATAAATTTGTAAAATAGCCATTACATAAAATAGCATGAAATGTTTCCGAGCTAAATAAAATGGATCTGAAAATAATGAAGGTGGATATGAATGGAATGTAAATAAATTGATTGGGAATAAATTTAAAAGGGAACATAATTAAATATAAATTGAGTTGGAATCAATTTAAAATAGTTATAAACTACAATGGATATTTTAGTAAGCGAACATCATCGAATTTGCATGGAAAAATTGGTGCTTTGACGTAAATGAAAATAAATTAAATTTTGTGAATGAATGGAAAGTGAATAAAATTGATTTTTAAATCAATTTGAAGTGGATATGAGTCTTTTGGTATAAAAATCAAGTGATGCAATAAATTTGAGTTGTAAATCGTTTAGATTGAATAAAATGTTATATAAATCGATTGAAAATAAATAATCAAATGATGGAAGCCTTGAAATGGTTATAAAAACATGATATAACCGATTTTTTATGAATCTATGTGTTTATCCATTTAAATAAGTGAAATTTTGTTGAATTTGATGTTTTTGGAACTTACGTGTTTAAGTTGAGTAAGTATGGGTACCCGAAGGCCATTTGGTTAGACTTGATCACACTAATCTCATATAAAATAAGCCGCCTGCTTAAAAATGCTAAAATAAAGTTTGTTTTCGGATTAAATACAGCAACTATGTAAACATTAATATATATTTTTGTTTTTCGACCGTGTGGGTCAATGTATATATATTTATCTCTCTTATCATATTGCAAAAGGTCCTCCGTACAAAGGAGACTCTGCCAAATTTTTTTGGAAATTCAGGGTGTTAGAAAATTTTCGATAATTTTTGGAAATTTTTTGTTAACGGCAATTTGATTTCGAATTGAAATCGAAATGAAAGATTCTGGGATAAAAATTGGAGCTAATGGCTTTGGTTGGAACTAAAATATTTGAAAAGTGAAGTATCGGGTTTTCACTAAGCAGCTTTTAATAATTTAATGGGTTTGGAGCGTTTTTCCTGCCTTTGCAATTTCGAGGACGAAATCTTTTAACGGTTAACGAATGCAACGACCCGAATTTTTCGTTGTTCGGTTTTGAATATTTAAATGGTTTTAAATATTGAGTTTGAATTATAGATTGATTTTGAATATGAAAATTGGGTTCATTCATAAAATAAATTCAGAATTTAAATATAGCAAGTTACTGGATAATTTAATTATTGAAGCTTATTGGTCAAATTATTGTATCTAGAGTTTTAAGCTTGATAAAAATAATTTAAAGGCTTATAAAATTTATATTAATAATACTAAAGACAATGCAACCTTTTAAAATTGAATTTTAAAGGGGTTTGTTCAGTTAAAAAATATGTCATTTAAATTGACATTTAAAAATAGCTTTCCGAGGCACAGTATCGAAATTTGACGAAACCTGTCCCATTGAATCGGTAATAGTGTATTATTATCGGATTTCAAATTTCGCAACATTTGGAGTTATCGTTTGATAGTACGATATATAAATGCGCTGAAATTTATATAGAAAATTCTACAAAATTGGGTCCAAAAAGCTATCTTCTCCACACGATCGAATTAGGACTTGAAACCTTTTCCATTGCGTTCGGAATATGGGTATAACATTATAAACTCTAGCGGCATGTCTCGATAGGGGTTCAGGATTTTTAAGACAGGCAAACAAGGTATTTTGGTTTATATTATCATATAATAACATAATCATATTGTAATCAAAGTCTTCTTACCTTCTCAAATATGCCACCATCGCATACAAGGCACCTTTCACGTTTAAATCAAGTCCTTTCCCTTTCTATTCAGTGAATTCGAAATCATCTTTATACGATAAAAAAGTGTGAGGCGCTACGAAATTCAAAATGGCATATCCCCTCGGTTCGAAATCAAATCGAACCATCCCCATTCCCCTCATTCCAAATCAAATTCACTCAATAAAAAATTATCGCGCGTTTGAAATCGCGAGCGTCTAGTAATCATGGAGCTGCGGCATTGCCAATGCGCACGTGCTAGGGGATTGGGACAAAGCAAACGACATGGGGTTTTCTTCGATTGAATGTAGTGATTTTGCGCGAAGGTTGGTGGCCGATTCATCGTGATGTCGCACTCAGGGGCTAGTGGCCGATGCTTAGTCACGTTCGAAAGAAGAAGTCAAGTGGTGACAACTCGGGTTGTGGCTTTTGATGACATTCGTGATGAGGTTTGGGCGTGTGGTTGGCTAGAAGTAAGGGTCGAGACAGTGGAGGCGACGCGGTAGGGAGTAGCATCGTTCGACGACGATGGTGACAGTTGGCGAGGGTATAAATAAATTTATTTGAATTAAACATTAATTAAGTTATATGATTATTTAATTAAATCATTATCTTATAAAATGTGTAAATCCTTCGTTCGAGGTCCAAAAATCAAGAAACACGTCGAGTTTGGATCGGATTGCAAATAAAAAAATCAAAGGTGAGGTTTTCTCACTCGTTTGGATTACCATATTTAAATTTAAATGTTTAAATTTAAATTTGTTGGATGCTTGATTGATTGATAAATTTATAATTATCTGTTGGATGACTATATATAATAGTATATATATTAGTATTGGAGTAATATTCCCACACATTATAGCGGGTGAGACCCTATGTGCCCTATATAATAGCGGATGACTCTGTATACCACGATATCCCCCTCGAAGTGGGATTGGTATTTTTATTGTTGTCTAAAACCTATGGATGTAGGGAAATATGTTAGAGGGATCCAACTGAATTCCTCAAATATATTAGTATTTTTCATATATATAAAATGGTAGATTATTATGTGGTGTAAATTTTAAAATATTATAATGGCATGTAAATTAATTTTGGGTACATCAAAACCATAAATATTATTTCTAATTTTAAAGAATTAGAAAGAGATTTTAATGTAAAAATATGTATATTGGAAATTGAATTATTTAAAAGAGATTGGGTTGAATACGAAATGATGAATTGTTGATCGTACTAAATAATGCGGAAAATATTTTAAATAGGGAATTTAAAATAAATTATATAAAGAAATTTTCAAAAGATTGGATTTGTAAAATGTCAATTCGAAAAATATAAGAAGAAGTTAAAATCGATATTAAAAATTGACTAGCAAAAATAAATGGAATCTATAAGAAATTAAATTTATAAAATGGAATTTATAAATGAGATTATTTTAGTGAGACTCAAAGGAGTTATAAAAATTTATAAACGAAGTTTATAAATAAAGGAAAGTGACATCAGATGATAAATTTGGAATATAAATCTAGGGGAAGAATTTATATCTGAATATGAAATAGAGTGAGAAAAGATAGTGGATACTTTTTTTTGTAGTGAAGATGGTTAAGGAGACCGGAATGAGAGGGGTGTGACGGGATTGAGAGGGGTCATAAATTGAAAATTTGGTTATCCAGATTTGAAAATATATTTTATCAATAGGTTAAGTTTTAGTTTTTCAAAGGGAAATTTATTTATTAAACTATGAAATTTAAAATCAGTTTATTTTAATACTTCAGAAGTAAAATTTTCAAATGCTTGATATTTATTTAATAAATCTCATATTTTTAAACCTGTTCTGGAAAGTGATGTATAAAGTGTATTTCAATATTTTAAATAATTATTCCAATATGTCTTAAAAGAGTATTATTATTATTTTCTTTAAGTATTTATTTTTATTCGCACACACATCTATTTTTAATGCATTTAATAAACTTTTCGAAAATCTAGAAATGGGGTTATTCAATATATGGAATTTATAAGGAAATCCTTAAAATAGAATTTGGAAAAAAAGTAAGGGAATTTCCAAAGTAGCTAAGTAAAAGTGAACTTTGAAAAAAATGAGATAGAATTCATTAAGATGTACGAAGGGTAAATTGAAATTATAAGCGAGCATAATTGGCTTTGGAAATATTAAAGGGAATAAATAAAGAAATTCTGGAATTTATATAATTCGTTATAAACTAGTCAAGGAATTTACAAATAAAATTGTAAATGATTTTGAGAATTCAGAAGAAGAAAATAGATGGAATACTTTCGAAGTGTGAATATAAAACGAAATATGGAAATATTCCGTTGAAGATATAAGGATTTGAAAACTATTTTCAAGTGTTGAAGAACTGGAAGTAATATCATATAAAGGTATTTTGAAATAAATTTTGGAAAATTTATAACAAGGCCTGATGATTTCTTTTAGATGTCTATTGATAGTTAAATAACCGACTATCAATTTTTGCCCAATTTCGTTAATCATTTCGAAGAGACCGGGATCAGATTTAATTATCCGAAAACCACTTCGATCCGGTTTGAACGTAATGAATGAATACGATGAAGATGATGAAGACGGTGATTCGGTTTGTTCGGACCCAGGACAACTTGTATGGACGGATGCTATCAGAACATCATCATTGGAGGAAGATGAGCATTGTAAGAAAATTGTACTTGAAAGGTAACGCTTAGCCTCGAACCTCATCAATTGGGAATGACTAAAACAACGGAGATGTAGCAAGGCTAAATGGGTCGCACTCAAGTAGGATATGTTATCACTTTTCTAGATGTCCTCAGAACCTTATTTATCTCAGATATGGGTATATATGAAAGTAAAAGCGCTCGATATAAGGGTAGGAACATCTGAGGTGATAACATATTTGGTCTATCCAGGTTAGGGGTAGGCCGGTCTTGTGTAGCAGGGGATCCTAGCGTGGTCCTCGGTACATTGTTCTAGAGGTGTATTGTGGCAGGCGGTACCCCACTGACCCAGTCATTCGATGGAATCTATTCCCCAATAAGCACCGTACGGTTTTGATTATGCCCAACTATGCTGAAACGTGAGATGCAAGCATTTCAGTCATTTTCTATTTACTTTCTATAGACACTATTATAATATCAAACGGAGTTGATGAAAATGTTTTGGTTATCATAAGGTAAAAACTCACCATGTTTAGGTGTTGCATGGTCTTACGAGATACCTTTGATTTTCAAAGGATTTTTAAAAGTTAATAATTCATTTTGAGTGTGTTTTCTCATGCTGGTTTTCTAGACTGACTCGGGTGTTATTTTATTATAATGCTCGGGTCAGACCGAGTATTACAGATTCAGGTTAAAATGCTATGGAACTCAGGAGATGAGCTGGAGGAGTTCACACATATTTTTGTACTTGGTTATATTTCCTCTGTGTGAGGACAAGTTATTATAATTGTCCATTTGATGTATTGAACCGTTGTACTCTGATAGTAGTATGTATATTAACAATATAGTTCTTGTATTTAAAATCTGTTATTATATGTTATATTTTTCTTCCATTGCATTTGTGAGATTATGTGCTGTTCTGTTTCTTTTCTTTTACCCTTTTCTTCTTCACCCCTAATGAACTGGTATTTCCAGCACTCGACTTCTCGACATTTTATACAGTGAACGTATTGATATCGATTTGTAAGGGTTGAAAATCCCCGTCCGTTAAATCTCACGACTTGAAAATTCTGTGGATCTTCAATATGAAAGCCTCGCTTTGATTAGAGCCAAATCATGGCATGGTGTCCATTGAGTGACTATAGTTAGGTCGAGTGGACATATTGGAAGTGAAGCACTATTCAAGAGAGGATTCGTCTCCTCAGTTATATGCGATTAGTATCACAGTCACCTCAAAGTCAAAGTCTTTGGCCAGAGCATTTCGATTAAAATTAATTGTGAGTGTGGATGAGGTTGGAATTTTGACCATTACCAAATTCCGTTAGTCTAAAGTGATATAGTTTTGACGAAGAGAATTGGTGTAAACAAATGTCATAACCGGGTAATGCTTATTAAACTAAAATTGGATTTTACCGAAAAGGAGTAAGCATTAAATTTGGCCATGATGTCACACCACCTGCTAAGTGACGTGTGAACGTTAACATTAGAATAGTTATATGTTGATAGCTGATCAAATTTACACCCAAGAGTTACACAACCGAAATGATGAATTCCCTTAAGACTGAACGGTTTAATTAGTTTATAATTATTATAAATTAATTAAATTGATTAATATTTACGAAATATTAATTATAAAATTTGAATATGATTTGACAAATAAATAATGTTATATATATTTATAATAGTTATATATATATATATATATATATATATATCGATCGCTATACAATATCAACAAGCGATTAAATTAGATTTAATTGCATAGTATTTTGATTTGGGCTTAGATGGGTTTAAGCCTATCATTGGGGCTGTAAAATTTGGGTTTTGAGGTGGTCTAGCGGTGGCTAAAAAATAGGGAATTGGGTTGGAGATAATGGGTTGGGATAAAGTGAGAATGGGTAAAAAGTTTTCCTCGTTTCTCTCTAATACAACCCTATATATATGTATATACATACATATGTATGTATGTATGTATATATGTATGTATCTTAAAAATAATTACTAATCTTTTTGGCTGCCATTACCTTCTACATTTCTAGTTAAAACATAGCTCTCAATCCACTCCAAAATTCTCAAATATATTTCAAATTAAAATAATACTATTCAATAGTTAGAGATCGGTGATTCCAAACTTGCAATCTGACGAATCAAGAACAGTAAAAGGAAGGAAAGTCATTACTTCAACGTGGATTCAAAGGTATCATTAAATTGGTAATTTTAATTCATATTACAATAATTAAATTATATTCTATGATCCTATAATTAGCAATTTCATAGCTTTTTAAACATAGTGCTATTATATGCTCAGTTAGATGAGATTTTGTAAGTAGATGTGGTTACCACAAATCAGTTTGGTTATGTGCATAATTTTATTATTATACTATTTGATTTATGTATAGACAAATGTTGTTTACTGTACAAAATCAATTTTTGTCATTAATAATTATTTTATATATATTTATTAATAAATTCATATATATATTAATGTATATCTCTCTCATAATAGCATATATAAGATATATTTATATATGATTTAAAAAAGGGATAGTTTGACTCACATCCCTGCTAAGTTTCAAAATAGAAAAAAACATCCTCCCTAAGTTAAATTTATATTTCCAGTCCCTCTTTTCAAATCTGCATGTGCATGAAGACCCAAATACCCTTTACGTTTTTAATATTTCAAACCTGTATAACTTTCTGTAGAAACATCGGATCAACATACCGTTTTCACCAAAAAATCAAAAAAAATTATGTTCTTTAAAATAAGATCCATTGTTGATACCTAAAAACTATATTTGCAGTAAGGCTACAATTATTCTATATATTTGTAGAGAATTCTGCAATTTTTGAACATAATCGATTTTTCTTCAAATGTCTGTAAACTTTTATGCAATTATATGGAATAATTGCAGTCTTTTATGCAATTATTTCATATCAGTGCACATTTTTATGCAATTATTCCAAGTAATCACAGAATTTTCTACAATCATACCGTATAATTGCAGACGTTTCTGCTATTATTGCAGACAATGCTGCAATAATTGCAAACATTTCTGCAATTAGTGCAGAGTTTTCTGCAATTATTGCATATAATTGCTGGATGTCTGCAACTATACCATATAATTGCATACATTTCAGCAATTTTGTGTAAAATTGCAGGCATTTCTACAATTATTGCATATCATTGATGAATATCTGCAACCATACCATATAATTGCAGACTTTTCTGCAATTATTGCGTATAATTGCAGAATTGTTTGCATTTATTGCATATAATTGCAGAATTGTCTGCAGTCATACTATATTTTGTTTTTGCATATGCACAATGCCACCCATTAGAAAGATAATAAAATTTGTGATTATTGGTGAAAACAGTTTGTTAATTCATCATTCTACAAAAAGTTATTGCGTTTTAAAGATTGATAATTAAATGAGGTGCAAAATTTAATTATGCATGTGAAAATAAGATGCACATATGAAGAATGCAATGAAATAAAGTGGTATCTCAGGAAAGAAATTTGGAGTATTCGAAAATAAGGATGTAATTTATATCTTTTTCATAAAGAGTACGTTTTGTGTATTAAGTTTGATTTTAGAGATGTGTCCCTTATTTTCATTTTAAAATTTTTAATACATTTATTTATACATAATATGAATTTACAAATTCGAAAAATTATTATCATACATATATTCATACTTTTAAATTAACATTTACTGAATATTTGATTTGTTTATTATATATAAATTATTATTACATTTAAAATTCAATTTTATATTTTAAAAAAATATTATATTATATCAGAAACATATAGAAAATTTTTATGAATTTTTCAATAAAGTTTCTTATTTTTAACAATTCATATTATTTCGAATTTTTTCACGATTTATTAAAAATAATAATTTAATTGAAAAATTATTCATAAATTTCCATAACTTTTCATTCATGATCCTAGAATTTCTAAAATTTTAAAATTTGAATTTAATGATATATATTAAACAATTACTGTCGAAATTAATGTATACATTTTTAAAAATAATATTTCAACTTTGAAAAATCTGTTGATTTTTCCTAAGCTCTATTTTATCATCCTAGATTTTTGAAAATTTTAAAATTTGAATTTTCATCAATATGTTATTTTATGTTAATTATTTATGGATGAAAACATTATTTTATTCATAATATTTACAAATTAAAATACTAAAGTTATTATGTTTGCAAAACTAAGTTAATTTAGAATTATAAACAACTTTTAATAATTGTTCTCTCTCTTTCTATATATATATATATATATTTATCTATATATAAATTTTTATGTTCATATGTTATATATAATATATTTATATATACATATGTGTGTGCTTGAGCGCATATATATATTTTGTAACACACATACATGCACATATTTGGACAACATACATGATATACAAAATGAGCTAATATGTCCGATGTGATGTAAATCCCAACATCTACATATGGGCATATTATACCTTTCACGGATTATTATGTTACATATGCATTCACACATATATGTATATGATACATTTATGTATATACTAAATCAAATAAAATTAATTTCACATCTTAATATACTTGAATTTAAATAAAATAAATGATTTTATTTAAATGAAATTTAGAAATTTTCTAATTCAGTTAGACTTCATAGGCCCAATAAAAGATCTAATAGGGTAAATTTTTTGAAATTCTCCCATAACTTCAGCTGCGGGCTAGTCCTGTTCAAACAGAACCATCAAACGATGGAGTCTTCGAAATTTTGCAAGAATGTGCCTGCTCACGGGCACAGGCTTGGAGATGGGGGCAAAATATTATTCAATTTTTTTGTAAGTAAGAAGATACATTAATCAGGGTATCTCAGCCCGGTCCGGTCCAGCCCGACTAGGTCTAAATCAGCTCGCAAGCTAGCCATGGCCGAAAGCAGGTCGACAAGTATTCTCGTGTGTGACGACAGTTCGAATTCAGCCTAGGCCAAAATCGGGTCCACTACTCAATTGCACGTCAAGCCTTCTACTGGCGAAGCCTATCAACACAACAACCTCAGCGACTAGCTCACATGTCAATGCAAGATGCAAGCCCGACTCAACCCATTTTCCATTGGCCGGCCACTCTCTCTCCGTCCCACTCGTAACACGATAACCGGCCAGCCTGCTTGCTCAAACATTTCTCTCTCTCTCTCTCAGCTATCTTCCAGTTAGTATAGTTTGAGAATGTCTCAAGGGTGGTTCATCATCGATCCACTACCTGCACTCCATCCCGTCTCACCCGACTCAGCATTATGCCATTTGCTCTTATCGGTTCCCCATTCTCCTTATGACCTCGACAGACTAGCTCAGGCCGTTCTATCACCTAGACATGCGGGAGCAAAATGGTAAGAGGTACTACCGGATGTACTTATTTCTGACAGGAAGCGTGCCATATTACCTACAAGCGCATTTAATACGAAGCATGGTAGAGCATTCTCCTGGTACGGTCATGTTAGCTTTCATCTCAACCACACATTCCTTTGTTTCTACAGCCGTCTCTCATCAAGTCCATTCA
Organism: Allium cepa; assembly: GCA_030765085.1. Classification (NCBI taxonomy): domain Eukaryota; kingdom Viridiplantae; phylum Streptophyta; class Magnoliopsida; order Asparagales; family Amaryllidaceae; genus Allium; species Allium cepa. Next base: position 305,891,871 of record CM060944.1, on the reverse strand, counting down.
AATAGATCAGTGGTCAGACGCGCTATACACCTATTTTTTGGCACGATTTTAGCCATTCAAGCATCAGTTCAACTATTGTAACAGTTGAAACTGGACCAGGCCGCATGTAACGACCCACTTTTCTGTACAATTTAAACTGACCATAACTGTGAAGCCCCACCTCTATACCCACGCTAGCCAAGGACACTACAGGGTAATGCCGTCAACTAACACGGAGAATAAGGCTGGTTGGGAGCGACCATCTATAGCCTTGCTCTAACTATCTATTGAATACATCGACAATAAACATACCAAGCAGGTCGACATACCCAATGAATACTTAAAACAAAACCATAGGTGGTTGAAGGATCTATCAGAACAGAATATAACAACTCAAATGTAATATACATCACAGAACAGTAGATCATTATATACACATATACAGATACATAACAGAGTTTACAAAATAATACATGTCAAGCGGTATAGTAGACCACAATATACAGACGAGTCAAAAGAATACATATATCAGAGTTACAACAAAATAGGACTACACAAAAGCTTTAACAAAAAGGAAAAAGTTGAATAGTCCATGTAACGACCCGTTAAATTTATGATATTTAATAAATTGAATTAATATAATTTCAAATTCGTTGAGGAATAAATGTAGAGATTGGGTATAGTAGTTGAAATTTAGTGTAAAAAATATAAATTTATGACGATAAATGTGGATAATGCAAATTGTCACAATTTGATTTAAAGTTAATTTTAGGAAACAAACAAATGTTGAATCTGTGAATGTAGTACAAATATTAACTTGAATGGTGTTCATTAATACAAAGATGTAATTAGTGTAGATAGTAATAATTTATGCCTGTAGTGAAAAAGAAATCTAATAGAGACATAAACTCTAATTTTATAAAGGAGTATAGATCTGAACAAATTTATGAAGATTGATAAGGACAGTGTTTGTAATCAAGTTTGGTTATTAATATTTGAAAGATAGAGATGTGTAAATACGTTAATGAATTTATAATGGGAAGGAATGGTAGAATGAAATGAATATATATAATAATAAGCAATTGATTCAATTAAGGGAGTTAAATTTTAATAAATGGTCATTTAATAAATTCAACGTTCTGTGAGAAATCATAATAATTGTGTAAAATCAGCACAAGTTGGAAATGCATAAACCTTAATAAACTTTCTAACTTAACAAATTAGTGCAAATGTGGGAACTAGTTATAAGCGTGTAATTATGGGTATGATAACAATTTGTGTAAAATACCTATATACTGGAAACACGTTTGTAAAGGATAATTAATTGAATTTGGTGAATTAGGAATGAATTCAAAGGTTACATTAAATTAAATATGGGTAAAAAGAGGTTAGACTAAGAAAGTGATATTAATTGATTTTTAAGGCTTAATTTATACGTTAATAGACAAGACTCCGCATTCAAACCTTTATACAAAGCTAAGCGTAAATAGAAGCACCAATGTAAAATAATGTAAATAGATGGGTATCAACATTTATTTATGTGGTTAATGGGATTTAATTACTATAGTATGAAAATCGCAATTTAAGGAAATTGAAATAGTAAATTTGTACGTTAGTTGATTAGCTGGAATGTGAGGATATTTAATGAAACAGTGAAATCAAATGGAAATAAGGTTTCAATCATACATTGGGAGTTATATTCACCATAAAGGGTTAATTGAAAACCAAAGGAGTTAATAAAGGAATCAAGCTTTATTTATTTGGATATAAGACATGGTAATTTGGATCATTGCAATAGATATTAATTTAAGGTTACCTTAAATAAATTAAGGTAATAAATGGAGAATAGTGTAAATATCTTTATAATACGATGGTTTGTGAGTAAAGGGAATGGAAATAAATTGAAATATAGCTAATTTAATTATTTTGGTTGTTAATGGGTATAGTTAAATAAGGAGAAGTTATAGGAAATAAAACGCGCACTAATGAGATGTAATATAATTCCAAAGTTATTTATACCCACAAATAGGTTAATTACTGTATAGAAAGAGTCTAAATCAATAAAGGAATTTATTAAGATTACATTTATAATTTTATAACCTTTATGCTGATTTAAGTTCAATTAATGTATTTGATTAAATAGTGCAGTAGCTAAATTTGTGAAATCTAAATCTATGGAACAAAGGGTGTAAGATCTTTACTGATGGAAATTAACGTCACAGGTAGTGTAAATTCCTATTTTAATAAGACTATGGGTTATAGTAAAGATTTTAAATCAAGATTTAGCTACGTGAATAAAAAGAATGAAGGTAATTGAGTTATTGCAATTAAGAAAATTTAAACGTTTATTAATACGTTAAGTAAAACTTAAGTTGGGATTTAAAATATTTGTGTATATAAATTTCATGCATTTGGCTATAATGGATTTAATAATAAAAATGAAACGGTGAAATCAAATGGATATAAAGATTTCAATTATACCTTGAAATTCATATTCACCATAAAAGGTTAATTGGAACCAAAGTAGTTAATATAGGAATCAAGCCTTATTTATCAATTTGGATTTATTGCAATAGTTAATTCCATAAAATAAAGTTAAAGCTAATTCAAATTTAGTTGGACCATTGTTGATATAACTTTAGAAAGCAAGATTTTATTTATAATTTGAATATTAAATCCAACAAAGGGTATTTACTACAAATAAAATAGAATTAAATGTAAAATATTACGTTATTGAATTTAAAATGGAATTTGTAAACAATTGAGTGAATTTAATAAATTTATCAAACTTATAATGTTGAATTCATTAAGATTGGAATTAATAATAGTTAAGAAAAATGAGGGGATAATAATTTGAAATCATAGCAATAGATATTAATGTAAGGTTACCTTAAATAAGTTAAGGCAAATCAATGGAAGATACCTTTATAATACGATGATTGTGTGTAAAGGAAATGGGAATAAAAGTTTGTTAATAATTTGGAATTTAATGTATGGTAAAAAGTTTATTTGCAATAAAATGAGTTGGAATGGAAATCAAATCTATTTATCTAATTGGATTCAAGTTGAGAGTATAAGAGTATAAGACTTAATAATTGAGTTTTGAGAATAAAGATTTTATGTCCAAATAATAAGAAAGTGCAGATATTAACACTGCAAATTGATATATTTATAGATTTTAATTCACATCCAAGCTTGCTAAATCATTTGGAATTGATTGGATTATATAAGTAATGAAATTTGACCAATATTAGGGGTTGATAATAAGGTGTGAATGGAAATTTGATTTGTTATATTAAATGAATGGGATTCAAATTTATTGGAAAAGGTAAATGGATATTTGGTAATAAATATAAACGGACTTCAATAGTGAATTTAGTTAATTTGAATACATAATAAATAATGATTTAATGGAAACATATACTCTGTATATATCTATAAGATTTGAGCGGAAATAATATATACTTACAAATGTGGAATTTAGAGTCTTACAACAATTATTAGGAGTAATATAATTAGTACATTCAATCAATTTGAAAACATTGCAATAGATGTAAATTAAGGGTTGTGTTAAATAAAGTAATAAATGGGAAATAACGTAAATGTCTGCATAGTATGGTGATTTGTAATTATTACGTTAATTTAAATTATCGTTCAGCGCGTTTGTTTATCAGATCCATCTACTCTAATTCTAACCTATCTATATAAACCCAAATATTAAACCCTAGCCTCCATTCTATGCTCATTTGCTGTACGTTCATTTCTTCAATTCTTTCTCTTCCTCAATGGATGCAAATTTCAGATCTAATTTCAAACCAAATCAAAAGCTAAAAATTTAAAGTCTTCGGAAAAATTCACAAAAAAATTATGTGTTATAGATTTCATCGATACGAATCTGCATCTGCTGTTCGCTTTCCAAGATGGTGACCGGATTTACCAGAAATCACGGTCAAACCTTGAATTTCGAAACCCTAAAGGTTGAATTGGGGCCTTTTGATTTCTTCATCTTTTTGCGAAATTGGAACATGGGTTTGGTGAGATTAGTCACTAGGGGTGCACAGGAAACGCTGACATGGCAAGTGGTAATAGGTAGGTTTATTTTGTTTGAATTTAATTTAATTTTGATTTTTCGAATACGTTAATACATTTAACTTCCACATACGAACTCCGTTTCACACGAAATTTCTTTTGATCGTAATTAAATTTCAGATCTGTTGGCGCTAGTTTGGACAGATTTGGAGACCGTCGAATTTTGGGTTTAAATCGGATTTAAATTCGATTTAAATTCAAAAGGTGAGTGTTTTAACCCACTCACAATTACTAGAAGCTTTTATGTTTGTTAAATAAATTTTAGAAATGAATAGAAATTTATTTATGAGTATTCGGCATGTTTATTTCATTCATATCTGTTGAATTGCATTTTATTAAATTTAACTGTTAATTTAATTGATTTATTGCGTATTAATTGACTGTTGGAAATTTTTGTTGCATATGAATTGCTAGTTAACAGTTGTATAAATTATTACTGAATAAACTGTTAGATTAATAGTTGATAAAATTAATTTGAATAAACTGCCAGTTATCACCTGTTATATATGATCATATATATAATTGTTATTGATTGATATTGATCGATGTTGTGATTGGATGATGGATGTGTTGTTGAATGAATGTTTTATTTGGATATCATTAAACTGCAAGTTAGTATGCATTTACATTTCATTCGGGATTGCGGTTTGAAATGATATACAACCGCAGTTTTATTTTTTTAAATTGCGGATTGAAATGATAAATATCTGTATCACTTGACCATAGGATAGAAAACTATATACAGGCACCGCGGTCTATATATAACTATTTTTAATGTGATTTCTATGGTTTGGATGGAATACGGTTTATAAAAATCTTAAATTTTATACTGAATAAATGTTTTCTTCCATATTTATATACATATGAAGTTGAAAATTTTGAAATAAAAAGGTGTATAAATCTCTTTATTAAAATGGAAGAAAATTTAGAAAATGGAGTTTGATAATTTATATCCTATGTTTAAATGTTAAGTTGGAAATTTTAAGATATGATATTTATAATTGGATTTTCCCAAAATAAATTAAAATGAATATTCTAGTATAACTTGAATTGGAAAATATATATAATTTATTACTAGAAATTGAAGTCTTATAAATTATGGATTCTATGTGAATATTCAAGGCTAATTAATAGAACATTTGATTTGAAAGAATAAAATCCAACTTTAGTTGAAATATTTATACTCAAAATGGATATACGTATATATATGAATTTATTGAAATGGTTTTGGAACTTGAAGCGATATTAAATTTTGGTTTTAACTTTAAATAAAGAAATGTATTGTAAAGCCACGAGAAATATTTCTTTTCAAAGTAACATTTAAGTTAAACCACTTATTTTATATACTGTTGAATATCCAAACCATTTAGTTTTGAAAGTAATGGTTTTAAAAACTATGGATTTCGAAGTATTATGTTGAAAGTTAATATTCAAATATTTGGTTACAAGGAATTATAAATTTTAAAAGTGGCATAATTTTTGGAAAAGATTTATATTTGGGAAATGATATCATTGATTTGGGTTTTATAAAATAATATCAAAATGAATCTTTTTGGGTTTTAAAGAAGAAATGATATCGTAATATTATGGTTTTGAAATGGATTATATTCTGGTTTTAAAGTATAAACTATTTTTAAATGACTGCGGTGTTATAATAACGATGGGTTGGCAAAGAGACCGGGATCGGATATGGACATACTCTCTGTCGATACCGAAAACCACTTTGACTAACTGTGTACGCGGTGGAGATTCCAGAATGAAGTAGGTTGGGGCGACGTTTCCTGTAAGGTAAATACGTGGACCCGACTCCCGTGAGTTGGCATAAGGTGGCTAAAACAGGAGCGATTGACGGGTTAATGAGGTCATTCCTCTGATCGGACACTCCTCTTCGATATTATACTTCGACTTTGGATTGATTCAGTGGCCACTTCTATTTTTGATTTTGGGGGAGTTTGTTCGAGGTGGGCGGTAGCTGCGGCTACGCGTTACCATCGACCCGGAAGCGTAATTGGTATATCTACCCTGGCATTGCCTAGTTGTGCCGTGTCACCTACCCTATCGCGCCTTATATGATTTTGGTTTTGTACCATACCTATGGAGTGCCCTCTGACGACGCCCAGTACGGGGGAGATTACGGTACTGTATAGACTATGGGAATATATTCTGTGTTAAGGTGGAAAATGTAAAGCCTTAACGCTATTTAAAAGTAAGTTTATTTTACAATTAGACACTATTATAATAGCGCAATATACTACATAGTAAATAGTTTAATGGATCCTTAGGAGATGTAAATCCCGAGCATCTCTTAAGTTACAGTACTCATATTTATTTCTGTAAAATTTAACTTACATAAGATCTTTTAGTTCTGACTCGAGTGTTTTTGTCTTTTCAAATTCGCTCGGGTCAGTCCGAGCGTTTCAGGATTTGAAGATTTAGCTTTGGAGGACGAAGACGAAGATTTGTATTATTATTATTTATACTAGTGCACTACACCATTTAATTCCGCTGCATTGTTGTATTGGTATGTGTAACTCTGATATTTATTGCACAAGAAAAATAAATTATTTTGTAAAACAGTTTCATGAACTGTATATTTTCTTATTATATTTTATCCTTCCGCTGTGAGATTCTATTTGTTTATTTCTTCTATGTTTTTTTTTCTTATTTACCCCATAACAAATCCGCCCTTCCGTATGGTTTGAATCGGCATGTGTGTCGGTTTAAAGTGTGCGAGAAGGCCGGATGTTACAGTTGGTATCAGAGCTTTGGTTTAACGATAAACCTTGGCTTTGTGGGATTTGACCCTTTGTTAATAGGGTAGAAATATCCTATGGGAGTCGCTGAGTGTATATATATGAGAGAGCGTATTTGTTAGTATTAATAAAAAGATTTTTATATTGTGTTAATCTGTTCCGCTTTGTATTTATAAATTCTGGTTGATGCATGGGACGCTATGTCATCAATAAGGATTTCTAAACACTTAATAGGACAGACCGACATAATATTTGTTTTAATATAGGTGAATGAAAGAATTTTGCCTATTATATTTTCTATATATAAAAATATTTTTATAAAGATATATATATATATTTGGTTGCTATAGATTGGGTGTTAGGAAATAAAATATTTGTAAGAACTGAAGCTAAGTTGAAATTATGATAAATCAAATTGGAGATTTTAGAACTTAAGTCCAGGATTTTGAAAATCTACTTTCAAAGGATTTATGAAATATAATGATTCGGTTTATAAGTATTTTCTTATATAAATATTTCGTATAAATTGGAAGAATTGTTTTAAAGAAGATTTTGGAAAAGAATTAAATTCTGTACTTTCCTCTCTGTCGCTGGAAAATAAATTCGGTGATGACGGCCGCATCATCGACTTTCATTTTCGAGTTTCGAAGGGGAAAGGCCACTGTAGTAAATTCTACTGCAGATTTATTTTGAAGGTTTCTAAAAATTTTCTTTTATTGTTCTAAATATAATTAGAGATATTGAGTTGTAAGAACTTATTTATCTATTATTTTGAAATAAATTGAGATTTAACCCGGAATTTAATTCTAAAAATCTCCCATTAATAAATTATTAGTGAAATAAAAGATAAGTAATAAATGAATTGAAACCTCTAATTTAATAGGAGAATAATTGCAAAGTTATAAAGAGGAATTTGCATACATATGAGACAAAGAGTAATATGGAAAACATCAAATTTAATTAAAAGAATGGAGATTAAACTTGTATAAGTTCAATTGCAATTTCCTTAACATAAATAACTTACCCAAATATAAAAGTTGAAGTGTTAAATGAGAAACTGGAATTGAATATTTTACAAGTAGGAATTTAGGAAAAATGAAGTATTCAATAAATTACTGTTATAATAAGAATTTAATGGTATAAACTTAGGTTATAATTGAAATTTTACTGAAAAAGGGTTAAGAATTATTAATAGATGATATGAACCTAAGTATATAATGAAATTCAAAATAAGAATTGATTGTATGATTATTGACTTAGGTATGTTTTAATCTTCCCTATTCTAATATAATGGAAAGTAGGAAAAAGTAAATGACTGCAATTCATAGTTAATGGATAAATAAAAACTTCCACTTATAAGAATGAATGTTAGCAGATTAAGAATTTAAGGGAAATCTTACAAGTGAAGAGTAAGGAAATGAAGATATTCAAAATATTTGTTGTTATTAATGAGAATTTATTTTATAAACTTAGGTAATAAAAGGAAACTTAAGTAATAAAAGGAAATACAAATATAATGAATTTTGGGATAATTGGAAAATAAAACTTGTAAGAAACAAAGAAATTCCTCCATAAAGGAAGGGAAGAAAATCAAACCACTGAATTATGAAATAAATGTATAATAAGCTATTTTGGAGTTGATTTGAATTTTTTGGTTGATGTATGTTTGTTGGGTAGGGAATTGTGGAGTTGTTGGATGAACAAATAATCTATCTTTGTTCCATCTAAGACTATTGAGTAACGGATGCACTTGATAGTTATTCTTCATTCCGTACAATTTCAGAATTTGAACCCGAACAACAAATTGATTGTTTGATTGAATGATTGTCTGTTGGTGGCATGTGCTGGTTGGTAAAATTTATGGTTGTTGCATTTGATTGGATATGATTGATTATAAAACAAGTATATTTCATTAAAGGAAATTAATCCAGTAAAATATAAGTTAATATTTGAAATAAGATGTACTGTTTATTCTTCCTTCTCCATTCTTTTTCCTTTTCGGGGACGAAAAGTTTTGAGTGGGGGAGATTGTAACGACCCGTTAAATTTATGATATTTAATAAATTGAATTAATATAATTTCAAATTCGTTGAGGAATAAATGTAGAGATTGGGTATAGTAGTTGAAATTTAGTGTAAAAAATATAAATTTATGACGATAAATGTGGATAATGCAAATTGTCACAATTTGATTTAAAGTTAATTTTAGGAAACAAACAAATGTTGAATCTGTGAATGTAGTACAAATATTAACTTGAATGGTGTTCATTAATACAAAGATGTAATTAGTGTAGATAGTAATAATTTATGCCTGTAGTGAAAAAGAAATCTAATAGAGACATAAACTCTAATTTTATAAAGGAGTATAGATCTGAACAAATTTATGAAGATTGATAAGGACAGTGTTTGTAATCAAGTTTGGTTATTAATATTTGAAAGATAGAGATGTGTAAATACGTTAATGAATTTATAATGGGAAGGAATGGTAGAATGAAATGAATATATATAATAATAAGCAATTGATTCAATTAAGGGAGTTAAATTTTAATAAATGGTCATTTAATAAATTCAACGTTCTGTGAGAAATCATAATAATTGTGTAAAATCAGCACAAGTTGGAAATGCATAAACCTTAATAAACTTTCTAACTTAACAAATTAGTGCAAATGTGGGAACTAGTTATAAGCGTGTAATTATGGGTATGATAACAATTTGTGTAAAATACCTATATACTGGAAACACGTTTGTAAAGGATAATTAATTGAATTTGGTGAATTAGGAATGAATTCAAAGGTTACATTAAATTAAATATGGGTAAAAAGAGGTTAGACTAAGAAAGTGATATTAATTGATTTTTAAGGCTTAATTTATACGTTAATAGACAAGACTCCGCATTCAAACCTTTATACAAAGCTAAGCGTAAATAGAAGCACCAATGTAAAATAATGTAAATAGATGGGTATCAACATTTATTTATGTGGTTAATGGGATTTAATTACTATAGTATGAAAATCGCAATTTAAGGAAATTGAAATAGTAAATTTGTACGTTAGTTGATTAGCTGGAATGTGAGGATATTTAATGAAACAGTGAAATCAAATGGAAATAAGGTTTCAATCATACATTGGGAGTTATATTCACCATAAAGGGTTAATTGAAAACCAAAGGAGTTAATAAAGGAATCAAGCTTTATTTATTTGGATATAAGACATGGTAATTTGGATCATTGCAATAGATATTAATTTAAGGTTACCTTAAATAAATTAAGGTAATAAATGGAGAATAGTGTAAATATCTTTATAATACGATGGTTTGTGAGTAAAGGGAATGGAAATAAATTGAAATATAGCTAATTTAATTATTTTGGTTGTTAATGGGTATAGTTAAATAAGGAGAAGTTATAGGAAATAAAACGCGCACTAATGAGATGTAATATAATTCCAAAGTTATTTATACCCACAAATAGGTTAATTACTGTATAGAAAGAGTCTAAATCAATAAAGGAATTTATTAAGATTACATTTATAATTTTATAACCTTTATGCTGATTTAAGTTCAATTAATGTATTTGATTAAATAGTGCAGTAGCTAAATTTGTGAAATCTAAATCTATGGAACAAAGGGTGTAAGATCTTTACTGATGGAAATTAACGTTACAGGTAGTGTAAATTCCTATTTTAATAAGACTATGGGTTATAGTAAAGATTTTAAATCAAGATTTAGCTACGTGAATAAAAAGAATGAAGGTAATTGAGTTATTGCAATTAAGAAAATTTAAACGTTTATTAATACGTTAAGTAAAACTTAAGTTGGGATTTAAAATATTTGTGTATATAAATTTCATGCATTTGGCTATAATGGATTTAATAATAAAAATGAAACGGTGAAATCAAATGGATATAAAGATTTCAATTATACCTTGAAATTCATATTCACCATAAAAGGTTAATTGGAACCAAAGTAGTTAATATAGGAATCAAGCCTTATTTATCAATTTGGATTTATTGCAATAGTTAATTCCATAAAATAAAGTTAAAGCTAATTCAAATTTAGTTGGACCATTGTTGATATAACTTTAGAAAGCAAGATTTTATTTATAATTTGAATATTAAATCCAACAAAGGGTATTTACTACAAATAAAATAGAATTAAATGTAAAATATTACGTTATTGAATTTAAAATGGAATTTGTAAACAATTGAGTGAATTTAATAAATTTATCAAACTTATAATGTTGAATTCATTAAGATTGGAATTAATAATAGTCAAGAAAAATGAGGGGATAATAATTTGAAATCATAGCAATAGATATTAATGTAAGGTTACCTTAAATAAGTTAAGGCAAATCAATGGAAGATACCTTTATAATACGATGATTGTGTGTAAAGGAAATGGGAATAAAAGTTTATTAATAATTTGGAATTTAATGTATGGTAAAAAGTTTATTTGCAATAAAATGAGTTGGAATGGAAATCAAATCTATTTATCTAATTGGATTCAAGTTGAGAGTATAAGAGTATAAGACTTAATAATTGAGTTTTGAGAATAAAGATTTTATGTCCAAATAATAAGAAAGTGCAGATATTAACACTGCAAATTGATATATTTATAGATTTTAATTCACATCCAAGCTTGCTAAATCATTTGGAATTGATTGGATTATATAAGTAATGAAATTTGACCAATATTAGGGGTTGATAATAAGGTGTGAATGGAAATTTGATTTGTTATATTAAATGAATGGGATTCAAATTTATTGGAAAAGGTAAATGGATATTTGGTAATAAATATAAACGGACTTCAATAGTGAATTTAGTTAATTTGAATACATAATAAATAATGATTTAATGGAAACATATACTCTGTATATATCTATAAGATTTGAGCGGAAATAATATATACTTACAAATGTGGAATTTAGAGTCTTACAACAATTATTAGGAGTAATATAATTAGTACATTCAATCAATTTGAAAACATTGCAATAGATGTAAATTAAGGGTTGTGTTAAATAAAGTAATAAATGGGAAATAACGTAAATGTCTGCATAGTATGGTGATTTGTAATTATTACGTTAATTTAAATTATCGTTCAGCGCGTTTGTTTATCAGATCCATCTACTCTAATTCTAACCTATCTATATAAACCCAAATATTAAACCCTAGCCTCCATTCTATGCTCATTTGCTGTACGTTCATTTCTTCAATTCTTTCTCTTCCTCAATGGATGCAAATTTCAGATCTAATTTCAAACCAAATCAAAAGCTAAAAATTTAAAGTCTTTGGAAAAATTCACAAAAAAATTATGTGTTATAGATTTCATCGATACGAATCTGCATCTGCTGTTCGCTTTCCAAGATGGTGACCGGATTTACCAGAAATCACGGTCAAACCTTGAATTTCGAAACCCTAAAGGTTGAATTGGGGCTTTTTGATTTCTTCATCTTTTTGCGAAATTGGAACATGGGTTTGGTGAGATTAGTCACTAGGGGTGCACAGGAAACGCTGACATGGCAAGTGGTAATAGGTAGGTTTATTTTGTTTGAATTTAATTTAATTTTGATTTTTCGAATACGTTAATACGTTTAACTTCCACATACGAACTCCGTTTCACACGAAATTTCTTTTGATCGTAATTAAATTTCAGATCTGTTGGCGCTAGTTTGGACAGATTTGGAGACCGTCGAATTTTGGGTTTAAATCGGATTTAAATTCGATTTAAATTCAAAAGGTGAGTGTTTTAACCCACTCACAATTACTAGAAGCTTTTATGTTTGTTAAATAAATTTTAGAAATGAATAGAAATTTATTTATGAGTATTTGGCATGTTTATTTCATTCATATCTGTTGAATTGCATTTTATTAAATTTAACTGTTAATTTAATTGATTTATTGCGTATTAATTGACTGTTGGAAATTTTTGTTGCATATGAATTGCTAGTTAACAGTTGTATAAATTATTACTGAATAAACTGTTAGATTAATAGTTGATAAATTTAATTTGAATAAACTGCCAGTTATCACCTGTTATATATGATCATATATATAATTGTTATTGATTGATATTGATCGATGTTGTGATTGGATGATGGATGTGTTGTTGAATGAATGTTTTATTTGGATATCATTAAACTGCAAGTTAGTATGCATTTACATTTCATTCGGGATTGCGGTTTGAAATGATATACAACCGCAGTTTTATTTTTTTAAATTGCGGATTGAAATGATAAATATCTGTATCACTTGACCATAGGATAGAAAACTATATACAGGCACCGCGGTCTATATATAACTATTTTTAATGTGATTTCTATGGTTTGGATGGAATACGGTTTATAAAAATCTTAAATTTTATACTGAATAAATGTTTTCTTCCATATTTATATACATATGAAGTTGAAAAATTTGAAATAAAAAGGTGTATAAATCTCTTTATTAAAATGGAAGAAAATTTAGAAAATGGAGTTTGATAATTTATATCCTATGTTTAAATGTTAAGTTGGAAATTTTAAGATATGATATTTATAATTGGATTTTCCCAAAATAAATTAAAATGAATATTCTAGTATAACTTGAATTGGAAAATATATATAATTTATTACTAGAAATTGAAGTCTTATAAATTATGGATTCTATGTGAATATTCAAGGCTAATTAATAGAACATTTGATTTGAAAGAATAAAATCCAACTTTAGTTGAAATATTTATACTCAAAATGGATATACGTATATATATGAATTTATTGAAATGGTTTTGGAACTTGAAGCGATATTAAATTTTGGTTTTAACTTTAAATAAAGAAATGTATTGTAAAGCCACGAGAAATATTTCTTTTCAAAGTAACATTTAAGTTAAACCACTTATTTTATATACTGTTGAATATCCAAACCATTTAGTTTTGAAAGTAATGGTTTTAAAAACTATGGATTTCGAAGTATTATGTTGCAAGTTAATATTCAAATATTTGGTTACAAGGAATTATAAATTTTAAAAGTGGCATAATTTTTGGAAAAGATTTATATTTGGGAAATGATATCATTGATTTGGGTTTTATAAAATAATATCAAAATGAATCTTTTTGGGTTTTAAAGAAGAAATGATATCGTAATATTATGGTTTTGAAATGGATTATATTCTGGTTTTAAAGTATAAACTATTTTTAAATGACTACGGTGTTATACTAACGATGGGTTGGCAAAGAGACCGGGATCGGATATGGACATACTCTCTGTCGATACCGAAAACCACTTTGACTAACTGTGTACGCGGTGGAGATTCCAGAATGAAGTAGGTTGGGGCGACGTTTCCTGTAAGGTAAATACGTGGACCCGACTCCCGTGAGTTGGCATAAGGTGGCTAAAACATGAGCGATTGACGGGTTAATGAGGTCATTCCTATGATCGGACACTCCTCTTCGATATTATACTTCGACTTTGGATTGATTCAGTGGCCACTTCTATTTTTGATTTTGGGGGAGTTTGTTCGAGGTGGGCGGTAGCTGCGGCTACGCGTTACCATCGACCCGGAAGCATAATTGGTATATCTACCCTGGCATTGCCTAGTTGTGCCGTGTCACCTACCCTATCGCGCCTTATACGATTTTGGTTTTGTACCATACCTATGGAGTGCCCTCTGATGACGCCCAGTACGGGGGAGATTACGGTACTGTATAGACTATGGGAATATATTCTGTGTTAAGGTGGAAAATGTAAAGCCTTAACGCTATTTAAAAGTAAGTTTATTTTACAATTAGACACTATTATAATAGCGCAATATACTACATAGTAAATAGTTTAACGGATCCTTAGGAGATGTAAATCCCGAGCATCTCTTAAGTTACAGTACTCATATTTATTTCTGTAAAATTTAACTTACATAAGATCTTTTAGTTCTGACTCGAGTGTTTTTGTCTTTTCAAATTCGCTCGGGTCAGTCCGAGCGTTTCAGGATTTGAAGATTTAGCTTTGGAGGACGAAGACGAAGATTTGTATTATTATTATTTATACTAGTGCACTACACCATTTAATTCCGCTGCATTGTTGTATTGGTATGTGTAACTCTGATATTTATTGCACAAGAAAAATAAATTATTTTGTAAAACAGTTTCATGAACTGTATATTTTCTTATTATATTTTATCCTTCCGCTGTGAGATTCTATTTGTTTATTTCTTCTCTGTTTTTTTTTTCTTATTTACCCCATAACAAATCCGCCCTTCCGTATGGTTTGAATCGGCATGTGTGTCGGTTTAAAGTGTGCGAGAAGGCCGGATGTTACAGTCCATGCGGAAGCAAAATAGGCTAAGTCCAAAAGCACCTAACCTGAAACATCTCGGTCTGACCCGAGTATAAAATACACGGGTCAGTCTAGCTAAACAAATCAGTTAGATAAACTGAACAACAATAAACCTGCAAGGTTACAAGGCATAACAAATATCTCTAAAGGAGATAACACAATCAACTAACAAAAGATGAATTATATGATAACAAGCCTCATATCATCGGCAACATATAGAAACAAAGGATAAGAATATCCCAAAGCAAGCCAAAAGGCAATAACAAATACCAATAAGGTATACAAGTTCCACAAGGTAAACGCTACTCATCATGCGGCTCAAAAAGACCAACACCGAAGGGCGATACCTAGGGAATATACATATGAATGAAACATAAGAAATTGCTCGAGCTCAGTACTGTACAAACAAGGATCCATGAGCCCGAAGACTCCAAACCCAATATCACCCATGCGGCTCATAACGACCAACATCGGAAGCGATACTAAAGGGCAACCCAATATCACCCATGCGGCTCATAACGACCAACATCGAAAGCGATACTAAAGGGCAACAAACCCGAAGGCACAAACCCGAAGGCAACATACCCGAAGGCAACATACCCGAAGGCAACAAACCGTAGTGGTGAAGGTCGGAGACCCAGTACTGGACACAACTAACTGGCGGAATGTGTCATAACTCTCAAAAAGGAATCCGAAAAGTGGTAACGCGAGTCCCATAACCACTCGTTCGCACTAAACGGTTTACTATCCGTTAGTTAATTTCACACTCAAAGCAGTACAAAGTTCACCTCATATCATCGGTAAACCAAACCCGAAGGTTAAAACGATCAATTGAATAGGTCGGGAATTAATCGGAAGGATAAACGCACAGATTCATGGTCCGTGTTTTGCCCAACCATTTAATCACCCTTCCACTTCGCTCGAAGTGCGAAATTGTGCGTGTGTTTTAAATAGAATTTGTAAATCGGAAAAAGAAACTTTTAATATGATTTAGAGAGATTATTTATGAAAACCCGTGAATGAAGTCAAAAATAAGTTATCAAAGCCAAAGATGCAATGACAACCACCAAAAACCAACTTGAATCGATAAAATTTGGAAAACCAATCAAAATGAGCATAAATAGGAAAAACAGCAAAATAGGAGCAGGTCGGTAGACCGGACTACAGGGCACGGTCGGCGCTGGCCAGATGCAGAAAATAAAAAAAAGCTCGGAGTAGCAGGTCGGTCGACCGGCTACAGGGCTCGGCCGGCCGAGCTGCAAATTTCTGTAGTTCCTGCTTTTTTTCATCGAAGTGCAAACACTTCCAAAACGCGACCGGTCGAGCAATGGGCCTGAGGAGCCTTAGCCAATAGATACCCCAGCTCCATTAGCTCTCCGATTCGCCACCAAAACATGCTCAAACATCAAAGTTAGGATCTTTAAAGAATTGAACCCAAACACTAAAAATTTGGATATTAACCAATTCAATCCAAACCAAAAGCAAGTGCATAAGAACAGGTGCTAGGAATTCATACCCAACATCAATGAAATCAAGAGAGGTAGAAGATGTGAGATAAAAATCTCACCTTTAACCAAAAACAAAGAAGAAGAAGCTCAATTTGCAAGGAGAAGACCAACAAATCTCCACTTCTACTCAACTAGCTTCAATCTAAGAATAAAATAAGTATTTTCCTAAGTTTAGGTTTAGGAATTTATGAGATTGAAGAGAGAAGGAGATAGAGAAGATGAAGAGGAAGCTTACCAATGTCTTCTCTTTGATATTGGAGAAAGAATCAAGTTTGCAAAGAAGAAACTAGGGCTTGCAATTTCTATTTCCCTTTCTCTTCCACCATTTTCAGTTTTGCATAAGTTAAAGAAATGAAATGAGGGTGAATGAAAGGAGAGGGCTGAGTTAGGTTAATAAACTAACAAATGGCTGAACCCAAACCCAAAACCCAACTAGAAAAAGAGTCAAAATTCAACTTACTCCAAACATATCAAAGCTTATACTCAAAAAGATCGCAAACGACGTTTTGAACTCAATGGAAGTGGTTTCGAGTCCCAATTCGACCGTTTGTAGAAAGTAACATTTCGGACCAAAAATCCGACTAACGACGCTATATTTAAATAAAATATTTAAATATAAAATCGTTAAATATGCGGGTTGTTACAGATCTCCCCTCCTTGCAAAATTGCGTCCCCGCAATTCCTAGAGACGATATTTGTAACAACTACATACATACAACATTCAAAAGAAAAGGAAATAAGCTTGAGACGAAAAGATAAACTCACCGTTGCCAGGCAAAGATAGAAAACCCGGATAAAATTGCTCGATATACTCTCTGGTTTTCCAAGTACAGTCATTGGGACTAGCGGACCATTGAACTTTAACGAGCGGCACGTCCTTGTTCCGAAGGTGTCGCACCTCCATGTCAAATACGCGAATAGGTTGCTGTACAATAGATAAGTCTGGTGAGACCTCAAGCTCTTGCAAATCAGGAGAAGTTATAACAAAATCCGAATCCCGAAGACACTTCCGAAGTCGAGAGACGTGAAACACGTCATGAATGCCAAATAAATGAGCTGGAAGTGAAACTCTATAAGCCACAGGGCCAATACGTTCAGTAATAGAAAATGGTCCTATAAAGCGAGGAGCCAATTTCCCAGTCATACTGAAACGCATAACCCCTTTCAAAGGAGAAACACGAATAAAAACAAGGTCACCAATCGAGAACTCAAGAGGCTTCCTACGGCTATCCGCGTAGGATTTCTGGCGGCTCTGTGCCTCTTTCATTCTCAATCGAATAAGATCAATCTTCTCGGAAGAATTACGAACAAAATCTGGACCAAGAATAAGCTTCTCCCCAGATTCCAACCAACATGAAGGAGATCGACACGGCCTTCCGTATAAAGCTTCGAAAGGAGCCATACCGATACTAGACTGAAAACTATTATTGTAGGAGAACTCTACAAGAGGTAGGTGATCTTCCCAACTACCACCGAAATCAAAAATACAAATACAGAGAAGATCTTCCAAGATACGATTCACCCGTTCAGTCTGTCCGTCAGACTGCGGATGATAAGCTGTGCTAAAATTAAGCTTTGTTCCCAAAGCTTGCTGAAGACTCTTCCAAAAATGACTCGTGAATAAACAATCACGATCACTCACAATAGAACTAGGAACACCGTGAAGTCTCACGATTTCCTTGACATATAACTTAGCCAAATGAGAAGCAGTCCTATTAGACTTAATAGGTACAAAATGAGCAGACTTGGTGAGGCGATCAACAATAACCCAAATACTAGAATTGCCCGATCTCGAACGAGGTAGGCCGTTAATGAAATCCATAGAAATCTGATCCCATTTCCACAATGGAATCTCTAGAGGCTGAAGAAGACCCGAAGGACGCTGATGCTCGGCCTTAAAACGCTGACATGTTATGCAATTACTCACATAACTCGCCACATCACGCTTCATGCCTTCCCAATAATAAAGACGATGCATATCCGCATACATCTTACTACTACCAGGATGAATGGTATACTTAGAACGATGACAGTCATCAAGAATGTCATGCCTAAGCACAAAATCAGAAGGTACAAAAAGACGGTTCTTCTGGCGAAGACACCCATGAGAATCAATGCTGAAATACCGCAACGCCTCATCACAGGATCCAGACTCACAAAGATGAATAAGATGCAACAAATCAGGATCACGCCGTTGAGCATCGACAATACGATCCAATAAAATAGGTCGAGCTCCCAAACTAAATAATAGAATAGGAGAATCAGAAGATGAACCTCGATCACGAATTTCACAAAAAGATAGAGTCCCAAGAATATCCCATTCGACAAGCATCATAGAAATAACAGTCGAATGTTTGCGACTAATCGCATTAGCAACACGATTACCCTTTCCAGGGTATACTGGATATCAAAGTCATAGGAAGCAAGAAAATTGAGCCAACGCTGTTGTCTAATATTGAGTTCCTTCTGAGTGAACAAATACTTCAAGGATTTATTATCGGTATAGAGAATGAAGCGCTCGCCCAATGAATAGTGTCGCCAAATCTTCAAAGCGAAGACAATGGCGGCTAACTCAAGATCATGAGTGGCATAGCGAACTTCATTCGGACGCAGTTGCCTAGAAGCATAAGCAACTACCCGATCCTTCTGCATAAGAACAACACCGAGACCACTACCACAAGCATCGGTGTAGACAATAAGATCATGATTCCCCTCGGGAACCACAAGAATAGGAGCATTAGTGAGAAGTTCCTTTAAGGTCTGAAAGGAAGCTTCACACTTGTCGGACCAAATAAAACGATTGCCTTTCCGAGTAAGGTAGGTGAGAGGAAGCACCACACGGGAAAAATCCTTAATGAACCGACGGTAATAACCCGCCAATCCAAGGAAACTACAAATCTCATGCACATTCTCAGGCCTCTTCCAATTCTGGATGGCTTCGATCTTTGAGGGATCGACAGAAATGCCATCGGAAGATACAGCATGGCCTAAGAACTTAACCTTATTCTCCCAAAAATGGCACTTGGAGAATTTGGCTCTAAGCTGATGATGACAGAGAGTACTCAAGACAATTCTCAAGTGATTAGCATGCTCAGCATCAGACTTAGAATAAACAAGGATATCATCAATGAAAACAAGGACGAACTTATCGAGATATTCCTGGAATACCCGATTCATGAGATCGACGAAGAAAGCAGGAGCATTCGTCAAACCGAACAGCATAACGAGCCACTCAAAAGAACCATACCGAGTGCGGAAAGCGGTAAGAGGTATGCTATCCTCCGCGACTCGTAACTGATGAAAACCTGTGGCAAGGTCAAGCTGAGAAAAGACCTTAGCACCACTCAATAGATCGAACATATCATCGATCCTAGGCAATGGATACCTATTCCTGATGGTCAACTCGTTAAGCTTGCGATAGTCAATGCAAAGTCTAAGAGTTCCATCAGACTTCTTCACGAAGACGACCGCGGATTCCCACAGAGAAAAACTGAACTGAATCAACTGCGTGGACTCAAGCTCTAAAAGCTGCTTCTTGAGTTCCTCATTTTCCTTTGTAGACATCCTCGTGGGAGGACGACTAACTGGCTGCGCGCCTGGAATGAGATCAATGCGGAACTCAATTGCTTGCTTTGGTGGCAAACCCGAAACAGGCTCAAAAACATCAGAAAAGTCACAAGTAATAGGAATACGAGATATATCATCACCATCTAGCGAATCAAGAGAATATTAATCCATTTCGGAATTATCCACATCCCGAAGAATAAGAGATAGCTGAGTAGGCGAATCCGGATGTCAAAGATACAAAATACTCTCCGAACAAATAATTCTGGCATCATATCTCACTAGCTAGTCCATACCCAAAATCATATCAAATCCCAGACAAGAAATAACGTGCAGATTCGCACGAAAAGAAAAGCCACATAAAACAATCTCAATATCATCACAAAGCATACTAAGGGTCGCGGATCCCCCAAAAGGATTCGCAATCCTCAAAGAAGTAACCAAACAAGAAACATCCATGGATAAATCATCAACGAGCTTCTTCGATACGAAGGAATGTGAAGCTCCCGTATCAAAAAGAACTCGAATACTATGATCATGAAATAAAATAGACCCTTCCAAAATAGATGGAGATATACCTTTGGGCTGAGAGGGACCTTCAGAAGCCTTGGCAGCATAAAGCTTGCTAGACTTGGTACCAGCCGAAACAGTAGGGCAAGCTGAAACATGATGACCTTCCTTCTTGCAATAGCGACAGAAGAGAGGATTAGGACAAGCTCGAATAATATGGTCAGGAGAACCACAATTGAAACACTTCCGAATGAAAGGTGTTCCAACAGACTGAGGCTGAGAACTAGAACCACCAGTCTTCTTCTTCTTAGAAGGAAAAGACCTGGACTTCTGAAATGGAATCGGCCTCTTGTTGGGGTTCTTGGAAACCTCAACATCAACATCACTATCACACTCCTTCTCGACGGTCTCGAGATGAAGCGCAGAATCAACCAACTCCTCAAAAGAAAGCTTAAGTTGGAGCAACAAAGACTTCTTAAGATATTTCTTAAGACCAGAGACAAACTTCAAATTCTTCTCGTAAGAAGTGCTAATGAATTCAAGACCATACTTAGATAAAGCCTCGAATGATGCAACATACTCAGAAAAAGAAGATTTCCCTTACTTCAACTCAAGGAAGCGACGGGTCAATAAAACTTTTTCAGATTCAGGAACGAACTTGAATTCAAATCGCTCCCGAAACTGAGTCCAAGAAAGAGTAGACTCATCAATCTCGGCTACAAGAAGATCATACCAATCAAGAGCACGTTCTTGTAACAAGCTAGAAGTTACAAGAACTCTATCATCGTCAGAAAGATCCATACGAGAGAAGATACGCTCGCACGTGCGAAACCAAGCTTGGACTTCAAGAACAGACTCGGAGCCCTTAAACGGCTTTCCTCCAAGATGAGCAAAATCACTGCACTGGCGTGCAAAGGCAGACTTGCAAGGTGGAGAAACTCGAGGAGGAACTGGAGGCTGAGTGCTCCTAAACAATTCCCAAAACTGATCAGCAGACATATAAACGCCATCCGGATGTGAACCACTGGATCGTCCAGCATCCGAACGTCGTCCCCTGCCTCTTCCAGCCATACGCTGAAAGTTAGATAAGAACAAGATTATTCACAAGGTAGATAATTCATTACGGAATACTACGGAATAATATGCATTCCTAGACGTATTCCCCAAATTCTATCTAACCTTTGATGGAAAAAGGGATAGAGAGACATGATGATTCAAAGATTTGTATCACTTGTACACTTTGATGTACCGTAATATGTGCATCTATTCTGTGTTTATCATATTTTGTTCTGAACTCAGCTCTGATACCACACTGTGACGCCCCACCTCTATACCCACGCTAGCCAAGGACACTACAGGGTAATGCCGTCAACTAACACGGAGAATAAGGCTGGTTGGGAGCGGCCATCTATAACCTTGCTCTAACTATCTATTGAATACATCGACAATAAACATACCAAGCAGGTCGACATACCCAATGAATACTTAAAACAAAACCATAGGTGGTTGAAGGATCTATCAGAACAGAATATAACAACTCAAATGTAATATACATCACAGAACAGTAGATCATTATATACACATATACAGATACATAACAGAGTTTACAAAATAATACATGTCAAGCGGTATAGCAAACCACAATATATAGACGAGTCAAAAGAATACATATATCAGAGTTACAACAAAATAGGAATACACAAAAGCTTTAACAAAAAGGAAAAAGCTGAATAGTCCATGCGGAAGCAAAATAGGCTAAGTCCAAAAGCACCTAACCTGAAACATCTCGGTCTGACCCGAGTATAAAATACACGGGTCAGTCTAGCTAAATAAATCAGTTAGATAAAATTAACAACAATAAACCTGCAAGGCTACAAGGCATAACAAATATCTCTAAAGGAGATAACACAATCATCAAACAAAAGATGAATCATATGATAACAAGCCTCATATCATCGGCAACATATAGAAACAAAGGATAAGAATATCCCAAAGCAAGCCAAAAGGCAATAACAAATACCAATAAGGTATACAAGTTCCACAAGGTAAACGCTACTCATCATGCGGCTCAAAAAGACCAACACCGAAGGGCGATACCTAGGGAATATACATATGAATGAAACATCAGAAAATTGCTTGATCTCAGTACTGTACAAACAAGGATCCATGAGCCCGAAGAGTCCAAACCCAAATCACCCATGTGGCTCATAACGACCAACATCGGAAGCGATACTAAAGCCCAATATCACCCATGCGGCTCATAACGATCAACATCGGAAGCGATACTAAAGGGCAACAAACCTGAAGGCACAAACCCGAAGGCAACATACCCGAAGGCAACATCCCGAAGGCAACAAACCGTAGTGGTGAAGGTCGGAGACCCAGTACTGGACACCACTAACTGGCGGAATGTGTCATAACTCTCAAAAAGGAATCCGAAAAGTGGTAACGCAAGTCCCATAACCACTCGTTCGCACTGAACGGTTTACTATCCGTTAGTTAATTTCACACTCAAAGCAGTACAAATTTCACCTCATATCATCGGTAAACCAAACCCGAAGGTTAAAACGATCAATTGAATAGGTCGGGAATTAATCGGAAGGATAAACGCACAGATTCATGATCCGTGTTTTGCCCAACCATTTAATCACCCTTCCACTTCGCTCGAAGTGTGAAATTGTGCGTGTGTTTTAAATAGAATTTATAAATCGGATAAGGAAACTTTTAATACGATTTAGAGGGATTATTTATGAAAACCTGTGAATGAAGTCAAAAATAAGTTATCAAAGCCAAAGATGCAATGACAACCACCAAAAACCAACTTGAATCGATAAAATTTTGAAAACCAATCAAAATGAGCATAAATAGGCAAAACAGCAAAATAGGAGCAAGTCGGTCGACCGGACTACAGGGCTCGGTCGGCTAGCCAGATGCAGAAAATAAAAAAAAGCTCGAAGTAGTAGGTCGGTCGACCGACTACAGGGCTCGGTCGGCCGACCAGCAAATTTCTGCAGTTCCTGCT
This sequence comes from Allium cepa, assembly GCA_030765085.1. Classification (NCBI taxonomy): domain Eukaryota; kingdom Viridiplantae; phylum Streptophyta; class Magnoliopsida; order Asparagales; family Amaryllidaceae; genus Allium; species Allium cepa. The sequence goes on along the minus strand of CM060944.1, from coordinate 305,868,153 downwards.
TTTTTTCATCGAAGTGCAAACACTTCCAAAACGCGACCGGTCGAGCAATGGGCCTGAGGAGCCTTAGCCAATAGATACCCCAGCTCCATTAGCTCTTCGATTCGCCACCAAAACATGCTCAAACATCAAAGTTAGGATCTTTAAAGAATTGAACCCAAACACTAAAAATTTGGATATTAACCAATTCAATCCAAACCAAAAGCAAGTGCATAAGAACAAGTGCTAGGAATTCATACCCAACATCAATGAAATCAAGAGAAGTAGAAGATGTGAGATAATAATCTCACCTTTAACCATAAACAAAGAAGAAGAAGCTCAATTTGCAAGGAGAAGACCAACAAATCGCCACTTCTACTCAACTAGCTTCAATCTAAGAATAAAACAAGTATTTTCCTAAGTTTAGGTTTAGGAATTTCGGAGATTGAAGAGAGAAGGAGATAGAGAAGATGAAGAGGAAGCTTACCAATGTCTTCTCTTTGATATTGGAGCAAGAATCAAGTTTGCAAAGAAGAAACTAGGGCTTGCAATTTCTATCTCACTAGTCAGTCCATACCCAAAATCATATCAAATCCCAGACAAGAAATAACGTGTAGATTCGCACGAAAAGAAAAGCCACATAAAACAATCTCAATATCATCACAAAGCATACTAAGGGTCGCAGATCCCCCAACAGGATTCGCAATCCTCAAAGAAGTAACCAAACAAGAAACATCCAAGGATAAATCATCAACGAGCTTCTTCGATACGAAGGAATGTGAAGCTCCCGTATCGAAAAGAACTCGAATACTATGATCATGAAATAAAATAGACCCTTCCAAAATTGATGGAGATATACCTTTGGGCTGAGAGGGACCTTCAAAAGCCTTGGAAGCATAAAGCTTGCTAGACTTGGCACCAGCCGGAACAGTAGGGCAAGCTGAAACATGATGACCTTCCTTCTTGCAATAGCGACAGAAGAGAGGCTTAGGACAAGCTCGAATAATATGGTCAGGAGAACCACAATTGAAACACTTCCGAATGAAAGGTGTTCCAACAGACTGAGGCTGAGAACTAGAACCATCAGTCTTCTTCTTCTTAGAAGGAAAAGACTTGGACTTCTGAAATGGAATCAGCCTCTTGTTGGGGTTCTTGGAAACCTCAACATCAACATCACTATCACACTCCTTCTCGACGGTCTCGTGATGAAACGTAGAATCAACCAACTCCTCAAAAGAAAGCTTAAGCTGGAGCAACAAAGACTTCTTAAGATATTTCTTAAGACCAGAGACAAACTTCAAATTCTTCTTATAAGAAGTGCTAATGAATTCAAGACCATACTTAGATAAAGCCTCGAATGATGCAACATACTCAGAAACAGAAGATTTCCCTTGCTTCAACTCAAGGAAGCGACGGGTCAATAATTTTTTTTTCAGATTCAGGAACGAACTTGAGTTCAAATCGCTCCCAAAACTGAGTCCAAGAAAGAGTAGACTCATCAATCTCGGCTACAAGAAGCTCATACCAATCAAGAGCACGTTCTTGTAATAAGCTAGAAGTTACAAGAACTCTATCATCGTCAGAAAGATCCATACGAGAGAAGATACGCTCGCATGTGCGAAACCAAGCTTGGACTTCAAGAACAGACTCGGAGCCCTTAAACGGCTTTCCTCCAAGATGAGAAAAATCACTGCACTGGCGTGCAAAGGCAGACTTGCGAGGTGAAGAAAGTCGAGGAGGAACTGGAGGCTGAGTGTTCCTAAACAATTCCAAAAACTGATCGGCAGACATATAAACGCCATCCGTATGTGAACCACTGGATCGTCCAGCATCCGAACGTCGTCCCCTGCCTCTTCCAGCCATATGCTGAAAGTTAGATAAGAACAAGGTTATTCACATGGTAGATAATTCATTACAGAATACTACGGAATAATATGCATTCCTAGATGTATTCCCCAAATTCTATCTAACCTTTGATGGTAAAAGGGATAGAGAGACACGATGATTCAAAGATTTGTATCACTTGTGTACACTTTGATGTACCGTAATATATGCATCTATTCTGTGTTTATCATATTTTGTTCTGATCTCAGCTCTGATACCACGCTGTGACGCCCCACCTCTATACCCACGCTAGCTAAGGACACTACAGGGTAATGCCGTCAACTAACACGGAGAATAAGGCTGGTCGGGAGCGGCCATCTATAGCCTTGCTCTAACTATCTATTGAATACATCGACAATAAACATACCAAGCAGGTCGACATACCCAATGAATACTTAAAACAAAACCATAGGTGGTTGAAGGATCTATCAGAACAGAATATAACAACTCAAATGTAATATACATCACAGAACAGTAGATCATTATATACACATATACAGATACATAACAGAGTTTACAAAATAATATATGTCAAGCGGTATAGCAAACCACAATATACAGACGAGTTAAAAGAATACATATATCAGAGTTACAACAAAATAGGACTACACAAAAGCTCTAACAAAAAGGAACAAGCTGAATAGTCCATGCGGAAGCAAAATAGGCTAAGTCCAAAAGCACCTAACCTGAAACATCTCGGTCTGACCCGAGTATAAAATACACGGGTCAGTTTAGCTAAACAAATCAGTTAGATAAACTGAACAACTATAAACCTGCAAGGTTACAAGGCATAACAAATATCTCTAAAGGAGATAACACAATCATCTAACAAAAGATGAATCATATGATAACAAGCCTCATATCATCGGCAACATATAGAAACAAAGGATAAGAATATCCCAAAGCAAGCAAAAAGGCAATAACAAATACCAATAAGGTATACAAGTTCCATAAGGTAAACGCTACTCATCATGCGGCTCAAAAAGACCAACACAGAAGGGCGATACCTAGGGAATATACATATGAATGAAACATCAGAAAATTGCTCGAGCTCAGTACTGTACAAACAAGGATCCATGAGCCCGAAGACTCTAAACCCAATATCACCATGCGGCTCATAACGACCAACATCGGAAGCGATACTAAAGGGCAACCCAATATCACCCATGCGGCTCATAACGACCAACATCGGAAACGATACCAAAGGGCAACAAACCCGAAGGCACAAACCCGAAGGCAACATACCCGAAGGCAACATACCCGAAGGCAACATACCCGAATGCAACAAACCGTAGTGGTGAAGGTCGGAGACCTAGTACTGGACACCACTAACTGGCGGAATGTGTCATAACTCTCAAAAAGAAATCCGAAAAGTGGTAACGCGAGTCCCATAACCACTCATTCGCACTAAACGGTTTACTATCCGTTAGTTAATTTCACACTCAAAGCAGTACAAAGTTTACCTCATATCATCGGTAAACCAAACCCGAAGGTTAAAACGATCAATTGAATAGGTCGGGAATTAATCGGAAGGATAAACGCACAGATTCATGGTTCGTGTTTTGCCCAACCATTTAATCGCCCTTCCACTTCGCTCGAAGTGCGAAATTGTGCATGTGTTTTAAATAGAATTTATAAATCGGATAAGGAAACTTTTAATACGATTTAGAGGGATTATTTATGAAAACCCATGAATGAAGTCAAAAATAAGTTATCAAAGCCAAAGATGCAATGACAACCACCAAAAACCAACTTGAATCGATAAAATTTGGAAAAACCAATCAAAATGAGCATAAATAGGCAAAACAGCAAAATAGGAGCAGGTCGGTCGACCGGACTACAGGGCTCGGTCGGCTGGCCAGATGCGGAAAATAAAAAAAGCTCGGAGTAGCAGGTCGGTCGACCGGCTACAGGGCTCGGTCGGCCGAACTGCAAATTTCTGCAGTTCCTGCTTTTTTCATCGAAGTGCAAACACTTCCAAAACGCGACCGGTCGAGCAATGGGCCTAAGGAGCCTTAGCCAATAGATACCCCAGCTCCATTAGCTCTCCAATTCACCACCAAAACATGCTCAAACATCAAAGTTTGGATCTTTAAAGAATTGAACCCAAACACTAAAAATTTGGATATTAACCAATTCAATCCAAACCAAAAGCAAGTGCATAAGAACAAGTGCTAGGAATTCATACCCAACATCAATGAAATCAAGAGAGGTAGATGATGTGAGATAAAAATCTCACCTTTAACCAAAAACAAAGAAGAAGAAGCTCAATTTGCAAGGAGAAGACCAAAAAATCTCCACTTCTACTCAACTAGCTTCAATCTAAGAATAAAACAAGTATTTTCCTAAGTTTAGGTTTAGGAATTTCTGAGATTGAAGAGAGAAGGAGATAGAGAAGATGAAGAGGAAGCTTACCAATGTCTTCTCTTTGATATTGGAGCAAGAATCAAGTTTGGAAAGAAGAAACTAGGGCTTGAAATTTCTATTTCCCTTTCTCTTCCACCATTTTCAGTTTTGCATAAGTTAAAGAAATGAAATGAGGGTGAATGGAGTGGAGAGAGCTGAGTTAGGTTAATAAACTAACAAATGGATGAACCCAAAACCCAACTAGAAAAAGAGTCAAAATTCAACTTACTCCAAACATATCAAAGCTTATACTCAAAAAGATCGCAAACGACGTTTTGAACTCAATGGAAGTGGTTTTGAGTCTCAATTCGACCGTTTACAGAAAGTAACATTTCGGACCAAAAATCCGACTAACGACGCTATATTTAAATAAAATATTTAAATATAAAATCGTTAAATATGCGGGTTGTTACAATAACCACTCATGTCAAGTTCAGATCAAACGGAAAGGCGGATAGTTAGAAAAAAGAAGAAGGTAGAAGACAAGAAAAAACTAAACAACACGGAATCTCACAGCAGAACGAATGATATATAATATATATAAACAATCTGTACAAAACTGTAATTTATATATACAGGCATCAATCAGAGTACACTAATCTATTTTAGCACAGACAGTTATAACAACACCTGTCCTCACAACAGCTGAATAATCACAACAATGTAAGAAAGAGAAATACAATCATCTATATAAATACGTATCTGAACTCCAGCTCCTCTCGCAAAACTCCAAATATCCATCTAAACTTGAAAATATGCCCGGTCTTACTCGAGCATTTAGGAAAAACCATGCCTGGGTTAGTCTGGTAAAATTAGAGTGAGAACTTAAATCACAACCATCTTAATTCGTAAAGTCAACCAAATTTTTTCAAAACAAAGGTATCTCGTAAGACCTTACTGCAAATAAACACGGACGAGTTTTTACCTTACGATAACCAAAAATGTTTTATATAAGAAAATCCAATGATATTATAATAATGTTTAGACGTCAAAGTAAAATATGCAAATAGCTAAAACGCTTTCACTTCACATTTCAACGTAGTTGGTATACAATCAAAATCGTACGGCTCGTATTGGAGAATGGGTTCCAACTAATGACTAGGCACTTGGGTACCACCTATCATAATAAACGTCTAGAAAATATACCGAGATCGAACCTATCGATCCCTGCCAACACAAGACTGGCCTACCCATTACTGGATAGTACCGAATATGTAGTCACCCCGGTTGCTTTCCAACCCTTTCAATCGTGATTTCAAGCACAATCAATCCATAAATATGTAGATGTAACTAAATACTTAACTTGTAAAAAGTTTAATAGCTATATTCAGTACCATCCATGAATTTAAAATTGCTTAAGAATTACATTCGTTTCTATCAAAGAACAAAACTTTGTTTCATAATAGTTTCCCATGATTGATAATAAACTCATTTCCAAAATTCCAAGTTTAAGTTAAGTAAGATTCCTTTTTAGAAGCATTTATATATTTATAAACTTTAATGTCTATCATATTTTAAAATCACTTGCAATTCTTTGTTAAACATTTCTTTATAACCAAACCCATTGATTATCTATCTCAAATGCCTCTCTACTTATTAGACATCACTTCAACAATTTACTTCTTCCATTTTGCCTCTTAAAGATAACTAATAAAATTTAAAAGTAATTAATAACCTTAAAATAAGCTTATTAGAATTTATTCATCAACTGTTAAACAATAATTATTCTTATATAATATTAATTTTTGAACAAATTAGCTTTGAAATAAGAATAATTTAATACTGATTAATTCTTAAACAATAATTAACCTTTGAATCAAATCATTTTAAAATAACTATAATTAATAATTAAATTACACTTCTAAACAATTTAAATAATTAAATAACATTGGAAAACAATAATTAAATACCTTTAAATAACTTTTAAGAAGTATAAATTAATTTGCTCTAAATCATTATTAAATACTCAAAATAAATTATAATCATTCTTAGAACAACTTTGGTTCAAGAATCGATTTCCAAATTTGATAGAGGCTTATCAATTCTGATGATACTTAATCAAGTCACCATCAATTTCATAACAATCCAGAAAATCCGATCCAGGTATTCATTAAATCGATTCATCACATTGCCAACATAATCGACATGCTAATAATTAGGTGTCCATACTAATGTGATAACAGAATATTGTTTATTTCTGCTAATCAATGTTCATGAACATGCTTATTTAGTAATAACGACAGGATGGTGATTTATTCTACCAACAGGAAAACAATTCAAATACAGTTAGTGGAATGATGTTTATTTCCACTATCATATGTCTTATCATCTTGTTTACTTCAATTTAATCCATTAATATTTTTATGTGGCAATTTACGTCGATGAATAGAACATATAAATTCTAAATTACTTAATTTGATTATATCACGTATTTAAAACCTGTCTATTTTAAAATACCATAAATTATCGCTTAATCAATTTTGACAACTAACTTCATGGCATCAATGTACTCAATGATGCGAAACCATCGCAAAAAGAATAGCGATAATCGGGTTTCATATGGACGAGTTGTAGCATTTTAAAATTTTCTAGTTTTATATTTGTATAAATTAAACAAATTTTTTCCTACCTTCTGCTTATGGGCCGAAGCCCAAATCCGCTTACCAAAGGAAAAAAACCTTTCCCCATCTTTTCTTTCCCCCTTCTCCTCTTTCTCTTCCAATTTCCAAACTTCCAGTCGAACCAAGAATAAACCCAAACCACCCAAACTTCGATCGGATTATGCCTTCCCTATCCACAATCGCTTGCGATGTCGAGCCAAAACCCCAAAATCATGGCAATCTGTCTCTACGTTCGATCATCCTTTCCTACCTCTTCCATCCAAATTCAAGACCAGGCAATGTAGACCAAAAACATGCATGCACCAGTGCACACATGCACGTATATGAACTGCCAAGGCCACTATTCCACCCTCCAAACCTACTCGCATGCTCGCCCTCCCACACTCGACCGTCTTCAACCCAAGGTTTTGCCGCCGACCATCTTTGGCCAAGTTCGAACCATTTCCGAGCCCAGTTTTCAAACAACACCCCAAATTTGACCTCATCCCACCTCCTTGTATTTCACCTAACTCAGCCACCTTCGCCATTAGGTAGCTCATCACCTCTAACACCTCCAATAGAAAACCGCAATCCCCTCATCGTCTCCTTTCGCCTCAGTTTAGCCGTGTTCGTCACCCTCTTCCACACTTCCTTAAACACTAAAATCACCTCGCCTCTTCAAACCAAGACTTATTTCGAAAATTCACCATGGTGAAACCCTAGAACATGTCGCCATGCTTCTCCTTGGCCAAACCACACCACCTGTCGTCCACCACGTCGCCTCGATTTAATTTTTAAATAAATTTTGACCATCTCTCAGTTTCTCACGATATAAGCCACTAAAAACTACGATTTCTTCACTACAAATCATATTTTCATATGACAATCATGATCAAATACTTTAACCAATGTTTTAAGGATGTTGAAAATTGACGAGAACTGGGTTGCTTGCTGTGTTTCCACAATTTAACATAATAAAACGAACAAGCTACAAACTATTTTTAGTGTGTTCTATACCTAATAACAAATAATTTATTAATTTACGTCATCTACAAATTCGAATTGGAATGAGAGATAAAACTAAAGCGTATATAGGTTTTAACTCTGTTTAACATGACAGAATACTACTAAAATATTTCCAGGCATTCGAATTAAAGTTCTCACCTTGATCATGCTTTGATTTCTTTAAAGATTCTAGTTGAATCCAAATTATAACTTGAACTCTTGAAAATTTTGCCTTGCTTTGGGATTTTAGGAGGAATAGAAATGTTTTTTTTATTGTGTTTGACCATGTACTTATTTACAGGGTTTATAAAACCTGAAATTTTCATCCACACACACACGCACATGTAGGTGTGAATGTGATGATGCATATGTACAAATTATGAAGCTCAAAAAAGATTTTTAATCTTTACTGGTATGAAGTTTTTGCTGCTGATTTGATAGACACACACATATATATATCAGCCTACTAATTTTGACTTGCAAGTATGATATCTTTTTTCTTCTTCTTGTATTTTGACTAGTGACCAGGCAAGTATATGTTTTGTAACTTGCAATGCTTTTGACCAGTAAGTTCTTATGTCAACTTACTCCTCATATACTTTATATATACACACACACACACACACATATATATATATATATATATATATATATATATATATATATATATAATGAGAGAGAGAGAGAGACACACACATGCTTCTTTTCACTTAACATTTCCAAATGGACATGCTTTTTATACAAGGCATAACTTCAAGAAATGAAAGTTGCTCCCTATTTTAATTTTATAAAATTAACACTCTTGTTTAAAACATATTTTTTCTAAAAGATTTTCTTTCCAAATGGTTAAATGTTTGTATTTGAAATTTTTCTCATTTCGATCATATATTGTTTTCGTATATTTTTTTTATTTAGTTCACAAATAACATATATTTCTTTTGCACTTACATGTATATAACCAAAATGAATGTTTTTTATGAACAACATAAGTAAAATTCAAGTTTATAATATCAAATTCCCATTTATAACAAAAGCTAGGAATTTGCAGACTCCAGTTTTGATTTGAACAAATTTTTTATTATTAACTTGAATTTAATTCACATATAAATTTGTTGTTGTGAATATATATATATATATATAAGAAATTCCAATTTAGATCAATTTTCTATTTTATAAATAAAACTTGGAAAAATTCAAAAATCTTCTCTTGATTTAAAACTATTTATTATTACAAATTACCATTTAATAAGAATTTTGTTGATTAAAAGACCATATTACTGAATATTAAAAATAAATATCCATAAATCAAGACGATAAAAATCTCGGGTCATTACATTCCTCCTCCTTAAAAATTTTTGTCCCCGAAATTGTCGTAACCAGTCTAGTAAACATACTAACAGAAGTTTTAGAATTTATTAACGAATTAATAACCAACCATATCACAAAAGTTCAGTCATATATATATATATATATATATATATATATATATATATATATATCCAAACTGCCAGTCATACATGAGTATCAGTGAAGATACTACAACAACTATAGTCACAATATACATATACCAATATTAAGAGATATCCATAACTCCTAACCAGTTATACTCACATCAACCACATATATATTCATAAAAAGAATCTACCAAGATACTTCATCAAACTACGATCTAGTCATGCAAACATACATGACGTCTAGGGACTACTAACATGTCAAAATAGGGTGTACATATCTAAGAGAACTACTCAAAAGCCAACTAACTTCTCAAGAATGGGCTCTTCCCATCGGAGTCCTTTATCTCAGGTTTCTTTATTTCCTTAGTCCCAGCATCACTGTTGGAAATCCATATAATTTCTGGGCTTGTTTTCCTAGGTATCAACATCTCTGCACTATGCCATAAGTCATTTCTAAGAAGGATATCCAAATCTATACACAGTTCGATAGCATCATTGTCCTCCGATGCGGGCTCCACTTCTACCTCAATTTCCTCTTCTTCCTCAAATTCCACCTCATTTTCTGCCACTGATTCTTCCTCCTCCTCTGCCTTGAACTCCTCCTCTTCAGCAACCTCAAACCTTGCCTCATATAATGATGGCTGCTCGATAGGCCCAATTATCTCTCTAGCCACGTTTTTGTTGAAATACTACCTAATCCTTATCCATCTTCCTCTAACAACAATCTGAGTCCTCTAAAATAAATTAACAAAACTTAATGAGATTCTAAGGTTTACAGGAGTTCATATGTGCTAAATAATATATGTACTTTAAATAAATCCTCTTTTCAATTACTACCATTCTAAATAAATCACTTTAAGTAATACCAAAATCATTTTCCTTGAGAAAAATTTGTTTGAAACAATTTCCCAAAATCACTAGAGTTCTGAATTCTCAAATATATCCCTTTTTCTAAATAAAATTATCATAAAATTAGCTTTATATGTATAAAATCTTCCTAAAATATTTATTTGAAAATATTTCAAAATTTATTTAGTAAACATACTTTACTCAAAAATCAATTTTCCAAAGCTTCTATCTACCAAACTCAGGTTTCTAAAGGAAGATTCAAATCAAATGGACAGGCAATGGAAGATATTCAGAACTAGATGGTTATGACCAATTAAATCCTATATGATAATGATAGAATAATATCACCACTTATCAAACAACACCTCAAATTGCTCTATATTTTGAAAATCATTTCCTTTTATATAAAATACATCCTGGGTAAAATCATTTTATTTACCCATTTAAAATAATATTGTGTCGGTTGGCCTGGTTTAAGTGTTTAGAGATCCCTATCAATCTACTCATATTGACCAAAATCCATATGCCACTCAACCTATCAATTTACACAATATAAAACATTTTACATCACCAACAAGTACGCACTCTCATATATATACACTCAAACTCATTCTACGGTATCGCTTACCCTATCTTTAATGAGTAAGCCCACCAAAGCCTTGGTATTTTCTCAGCCTAAGCTCTGATACCACGATGTAATGGCCCATTATTTCATACAGTTTAAACTGACGATAACCACACATGTCCAGCCCAGATTGAACGGAAAGGCGGATAGTTAGCTAAAAAGGATAGAAGACAAGAAGAAATTAAACAACACAGAATCTCACAAAAGAATGAATAATATATAATATATAAACAATCTTTACACAAAACAAAACTATAATTTTTATATCAAAACATCAATCACAATACACTAATCTTTCTCAGCCCGGACAGTTGTAACAACACCTGTCCTCACAACTGCTGAATAATCCTAGCAATGTAAGCAACAAAAATATAATCATCTACGTGAATACGTCTTTGAACTCCAGCTCCTCTCCTGAAACTCCAAATATCCATATAAACCTTAAAATATGCTCGGTCAGACCTGAGCATTTAGGGAAAACCACGCCTGAGTCAGTCTGGTAAAACCAGTGTGAGAACTTAAATCAGAATCAATTGGATTCTTAAAGTTAACCAAATTTTTTCAAAACAAAGGTATCTCGTAGACCTTATCGTGAAATAAACACGGACGTGTTTTTAACTTACGATCACCAAAAACCTTTTATATCAGAAAATCCATTTATATTATAATAATGTCTAGACGTCAAAGTAAAATATGTAAATAGCTGAAATGCTTGCATCTCACATTTCAACATAGTTAGTATACAATCAAACAGTACGACTCGTATTGGAGAATGTATTCCAACTAATGAATAGGCATTGGGATACTACCTATCATAGTACACGTCTAGAAAATGTACCGAGATCGAATCTATCGATCCCTGCCAACACAAGACCGGCCTACCCTTAGTGGATAGTACCGAATATGTAATCACCCTGGTTGCTTTGCAACCGTTTCAATCGCAATTTCATGCACAATTAATCCATAAATATGTAATGTATCTAGAAGGGAGATAAAGTACCCTAATGGGAGCGACCCACTTATCCTTTCTGCATCTCCCCTGCCATTCAGTCATTCCTGGTTGATGAGGCTAGAGACTTCGATTTACCTTTCAAGAAAATCGTACTTAGAATGCCCATTGTCCTTCAATGACAATGCGTCGATAGCATTCATCCATACCAGTTGTTCTAGGTCTAAACAAACCGACTCTCCAATTCGATGCGCTTCACAAAATCTTCACTTCGAAACACATTCGTTGGATCGAAGTGGTTTTCGAATAACATATCTGATCCCGGTATCTTCGGAACAAAGTTCGATATTTTCGTTAAACTCAACCTCGGTTCTTTAGGAAATAAACAGACGAAAATAAGATCGGATGTCACCCCCTAACCGTTGGTGTACATATTTCTTTATCATCATCCTAGATGTTTTACAAGTTTATATGTACAGTATAGCACCTTCAACGGTAACCTTACCATATAATTCTCGCATTTCCTTTAGATATTTCTAAAGTTATGTTTTGTTCCAGGTTTGATAATCCGTCATACAAATAAACATACTTCACAACACAATATTTTCCACTGGAAATCACTAAGCCTCAATTATTTAGATTTGAAATCACTTTACAAACTTAATTCATCAAAATGAATAAAATTGCCCAATGTTCTTTTCAAAATACTTAACTTGTAAAACAAGTTTAATAGCTATATCAATACCATCCATGAATTTAAAATTGCTTAAGAATTACATTCGTTTCTATCGAAGAACAACTCTTTGTTTCATAATAACTTCCCATGACTGATCATAAACTCATTTCTAAAAATCCAAGTTTACCTTAAGTAGGATTTCCTTTCAGAAGCATTTATATGATTTATAAACTTCTATTTCTATCGTATTTCAAAGTCACTTGAAGTTCTTTGTTAACCATTTCTTTATAATCAAACCTATTGATTATCTATCTCAAATGCATCTCCACTTATTAGACATCATTTGAACAATTTACTTCTTCTATTTAGCCTCTTAAAGATAATTAATAAAATTTAAAAATAATTAATAACCTTAAAATAAGCTTATTAGAATTTATTCATCAACTGTTAAACAGTAATTATTCTTAAAAACAATATTAATTTTTGAACAAATTACCTTTGAAATAATAATATTTAATGCTGATTAATTCTTAAATAATAATTAACCTTTAAACCAAATCATTTTAAAATAACTTTAATTAATAATTAAATTATACATTTAAACAATTTAAATAATTAAATAACTTTGGAAAACGATAATTAAATACCGTTAAATAACTTTTAAGAATTATAAAGTCATTAACTTTAAATCATTATTAAGTACTCAAATAAATAATAATCATTCTTATAACAGCTTTGGTTCAAGAATCGATTTCCAAATTTGAAAGAGGCTTATCAATTATAATGGTACTTAATCAAGTCACCATCAATTTCATAACAATTCAGAATAACAGATTTAGACATTCCTAAAATCAATTCATCACATTGCCAATATAATCAATAGGATAATAATTAGGTGTCCATACAAATGTGATAACAGAACAGGGTTTATTTTGCTAATTAATGTCTAAGAACATGCTTATTTAGTAATAGCGGCAGGACAATGATTTATTCTGCCAACAGGGAATCAATTCAAATACAGTTAGCAGAAGGATGTTTATTTCTACTGTTAGATGTCTTATCCTCTTATTTACTTCTATATAATTCGTTAATATTTTTTCTGGCAATCTACGCCGATGAATAGAACATATCTAAATGACTTAATTTGATTAAATCACGTACTTAAAACCTATCCATTTTAAAATACCATAAATTATCGCTTAGTCAAATCTGACAACAAACTTCATGGCATCAAAGTGCTCGATGATACTAACCCACTGCAAGAAGAATCACGATAATCGGATTTGGTATAGATGAGTTATAGCATTTCAAAATTTTCTAGTTTTATATTTATATAAATTAAAAAAAAAAATTTCCTATCTCCTACTTATGGGTCGAAGCCCAAATCCAATTACCACTTACCAAAGAAAAAAACCCGTTTCCCTTTTTTCTTTCCCCCTTCTCTTGCTCTTCGAATTTCCAAACTTCCAGCCGAACCAAGAAAAAACTCAAACCACCCAAACTTTGATCGGCCAATGCGTTCTCTATCCACAATCGCTTGCGACTTCGAGCCAAAACCCCAAAATCATGACAATCTATCTCCAAGTTCGTTCATCCTTTCCCATCTCTTCCATCCAAATTCAAGTCCAGGCAATGGAGACCAAAATCGTGCATGCATCAGTGCACACGTGCACGTATACGAACTGCCAGGGCCACCATTCCACCCACCGAACCCACTCGCATGCTCGCCCTCCCGCACTCGACCGTCTCCGACCTAAGGTTTCGCTGCCGACCATCTCTGGCCAAGTTCTAACTGTTACCAAGCCCACAAATTTGACCTCGTTCCTCCTCTTCATACTTCACCTAACTCAGCCACCTTCGCCATTAGGTAGCTCAACACCTCCACCACCTCCAATCAAAAATCACAGCCCCCTCATCGTCGCCTTTCACGTAGTTTAGCCACATTCTCACCTTTTTCCACACTTCCGTAAACCCTAAAACCACCTCGCCTCCTCAAACAAAGACTTATTTTGAAAATTCGCCACGGTGAAACCCTAGACCATGTCATCACGCTTCTCCTTCGCCAAACCGCACCACCTATCGTCCACCACGTCGTCAGAATTTAATTTTAAATAAATTTTGATCATCTCTCGATTTCTCACGATATAACCAACTTAAAACTACGATTTCTTTGCTAAAAATCATATTTTCATATGACAATCATGATCAAATACATGAATCAATGTTTCAAGGATGTTGAAAATTAACGAAACCTAGGTTGCTTACTGTATTTTCACAATTTCACACAATATATAAAACGAACAAGCTACAAACTATTTTTAATGTGTTCTAAACCAAATAACAAATAATTCATTAGTTTACATCATCTACAAATTTGAATTGGAATGAGAGATATTAATTTTTAGAACTAAAGTGTATATAGGTTTTAACTCTGATTAACATGATAGAGGGCTATTAAATCATTTCCAGGCATTCAAATTTGTAGTTCTCACCTTAATCATGCTTTGATTTCTTCAAAGCTTCTAATTGAATCCAAACTATAACTTGAAATCTGGAAAATCTTGCCTTGCTTTGGGATTTTAGGAGGAACAGAAATGTTTTTTTGTGTCTGACAGTGTTCTTGTTTACAGGGTTTATAAAACCTGAAAGTTTCATCCACACACATATATATAGCTATGAATGTAATGATGCATATGTACAAATTTTGAAACTAGAAATATATTTTTAATATTTACTGATATGAAGTTTTTGCTGCTGAGTTGATATATATCAGCATACTAATTTTGACCTGCAAGTATGATATCTTTTTTTTTTCTTCTTTCATTTTGACTAGTGACCAGGTAAGCATATGTTTTGTTTTTCTTTTGTAACTTGTAATGCTTTTGACCAGTAAGTTCTAATGTCAACTTACTCCTCATTTATTGTTATATATATATATATATATATATATATATATATATATATATATATATGCTTCTTTTCACTTAACATTTCCAAATGGACATGCATTTTATACAAGGCATAGCATTTTATAGGTTTATGCATAACTTCAAAGAAATGAAAGTTGCTATCCTATTTTAATTGTATAAAAATAACACTCATGTTTAAAACATATTTTTTCCAAAAGATTTTCTTTCCAAAATGGTTAAATGTTTGTATTTGAAAATTTTATCATTTCAATCATATATAGATTTCATATATATATATATATATATATATATATATTATTTTTTATTTAGTTCACAAATAACATGTATTTCTTATGAACTTACATGTATAATAACCGAAATGAATGATTTTTATAAACAACATAAGTAAAATTAAAGTTTATAATATCAAATTCCTATTTATAACAAAAGCTTAGAATTTGTAGACTCCGGTTTTTATTTAATTAATTTTTTTATTATGAATTTGAATTTAATTCACATATAAATTTGTTGTTGTGAATATATATAAGAAATTCCAATTTAGATCAATTTTCTATTTTATAAATAAAACTTGGAAAAATTCAAAAATCTTATCTTGATTTAAAACTATTTATTACTACAAATTGCTATTTAGTATGAATTTTATTGAATAAAGGACTATATTATTGAATATTAAAATTAAATATCCATAAATCAAGACGATAAAAATCCTGGGTCGTTACACCGCAGCAGAAGAAATGGACGAATTTAAAAAAATAAATCATTTTGGACCTTTATTGGGCCTACGAAGTCCGATTCATTTAAAAAAATTCTGAATTTCTTTTGAACAAAATTATTATTTTATTTAAATTTATAATATAATTTTATATTATGTAATTAATATTATGTTATATATACACGTGTATCATATACATATACATGTGTATGTGCATATGTAACATAACAATCCGTGTAATGCCCTTATATAAGTATTAAGATGTATACCACAACGGATATGTTTGCCATCTAGTATATAAATATATCATGCAAATGCATGCTTAAGTGTTCAAATTCATCTACGTAAAGTATTGCAACTATATATATATATACCTATATTATTTTGAATAATTTTAAATATATACAAAGGGGATCTATAAAATATGAAGTTACACGTATATATATGAATGTAAATAGAGGCATAACCATTTTAAATAAAAGACTAAAAATCCTTTTTTATTATAAAATTCGAATATAAATTTTAATTAATTTTTTTATATATGTATAGACTTACAAACAATTTTCTAACATATCATATTTATATATATGTGTGTGTGTGTTAATATATAAATGATATATACAATATATATACACTTCTATCAATGCTCATGGCAAAATCAATTTATTAATGTTTATTAGAATCGAATAGTGTCCGAAATTTAGAAAATAAAAATAGAAATTATTTTCGAACAAAAATTTTTATATTAATATTTTCATAAAATTCTATACAATATTTTAACATGTAACGACCCGTAAATTTAATTGGCTTTAATAATGTAATTAACTGGAATTTTGTGAAATTTTCAATAATAAAAATTTGGAAATGAAAATTTAATATTTGGAACATGTTTAATTAAACTTAGAAAATGGTAAATTTTCATCACATAATATGGAATTTTATTTCATTGTGTAATTTTATTTAAATTCAACTCAGTTAAAAATTAATGATAATAAAATGTTTTCCAAACCTGAATATTTTTACACAATAAATTTGTAAATCATCTTCTGAGAGACATGTCATATTTCGTTTCTTCAAATTTGGACTGCTATTGCTCCGTTTATCTTATTTCTAGCAAATTATTGGCATTTTTCAGTACTGATTATCGACTTTTGATAGGATGTTTGTACCAATAATATCTGTATATCATTTTGATCATCTTATCGTGTTGATCTCTATAGTATATTCAATTCTGTGTTTTGAAGTTCGGTATGAGACGAAATCTATAAAACGACGGACAGTGTCGGTACGAGTTTCGTGCTTTTTGGTTCTTGTGACTTTTCAATATCCACCGTATAATCAGATAGTCACCAGCCTTTTATTGTTCCAACGTCATCATTTTATACTAGTTTTGTCCATTCATTTTCTGGTCGCTCGTGTTGTTTGCTCTTCCCTGGCTTTGGTATCAGTGATACATAAATAAGCGTATTAATAAATATTTTGGCTCTGTCACTTTATATTTTTCTGAAACCTCATTTCACTCTCCTCCCGCCACCGTTCCCTTCCCCTCCCTCATTTTCTCATCGCCGACCACAATAACCACCACGCGCAACCGATCTTCCTGAAGCCAGGCCGAACATCTTGCCTCCCATCATCATGCTCAACGGCACCCGCCTCCGCTGCATGTAGCCGCACAGCAGCAACTCCTCCCTTAGCCTCCTTCATTTATGGTATATGTATCATCCTAATATATTCTGTATGTATAAAATTAAGCCTAAGATAATGTTTGTATATATATATATATATATTTAGTTTTTTCTTATGTTGTTATATATATAGGTTCTGTTGTATGCATATATATACATAGTGTTATGGCTTTAAGAGTTGTTTGGCGGCATAGTTAATACAGTATATACATTAGTTATAATCGAAATTTATTGATATAAGTTCGTAACAGTATAGTATAGGCACATATGTCTTTAGATATATAAAGTTTGTATATAGGTATATATATGTTACAACGTTTGATTAGATGAGTTTACAGTGTATATATAGTTTTCCGAGACTTTGTTATCTTTGAGAGAGAGAAAAAAAGATATAATAATAATAGCATATATATGATATAGTACATCAGTTTCAAGGGCTGGTTCCTTGTGGATGCGCATATATATATATATATATTTCGTGTAGAATCTATATACTAAATTTTAAAGTTTAAACGTGATATTTATTGATGTCGGACTTTAAAGTGTACGTATAAATGTATACATATATAGTTTTCCTAGGTATAAGAGCTATTTGTAGTTTACACTGATGATTTATGTGAGTTTACATAGCAGTATGTGTTTGTTTATGTATTAAATTAGAGTCTGTTTATATAGTGTATTAGTGCATATACATAGTAGTACATACATGTTTGTTATAATAGATTTGAAGCATAATTATATTTATGTTTAAGTTTTATATATGTGGTTGTTTAAATTTCTGTAATAATATATATACACACACACACACACACATATATATATATATAGTGTGGTTATGTAGATATTTAATATGTGTCAATATATATATGTATATATTGTTTGTACGCCGTATATATTTGTGTGTACCAGTTCTATATAATCTATATGATGAAATTTAAGATTTTCTGAGATAAAGGTTTATACGCATGGGATTGTAAAGTTGTAATAGTATTAAATATTTATCTGTGTTACAGTTTATATCTTTAGTATAATAAATTATAATAGCCGTGTATAAAAGTTTGTATATATATGTATATGGATTTTATTTTAATATGTGGGATTTATTATAAAAGGCGATAGTTTATATTTATTGAAATAAAGCGAATTTTTTTTAAATACAATATATATAATATTATAATAGTGTATATATATTCGGTTTATATCAAAACCGATTATCTTGTTCTCATCGATTCTTATCTATCAGCTTTGTCGTCAATTTGTGCCAATCTAGCTTTACATTGTGATTTGTGCTTGCATTTCGTAACTCAACTTCATTTTCTATCCTCTCTAGCCTCGAAAGGTGAGCAATCACTCACGATTAACGTTCTTATATTTATTAAATTTGATTTCAAATGAAATGACAATTGAAATATGCTCTTGTTAGTTATTTACATTGCTATATATGCTGTTATCTATATCAGTTCACCTGTAACATCTGACACAATTATCTGCTATTTATACTGATGATATATGCTTATTATATTATTATCATATCGGGTATCACTCTGTAAGTTCCCGGTTAGTATAGGATTCACTATGGGTTGAAATGATACATACCCAAACGATCCATAGAATAGGAGAAAATCGTTATGGGTTGAAACGATAAACCCAAGTGATTTTCATTTGAATTAAAATTGGGATTGCGGGTTGAAATGATATATACCCGTATATATTTGAATTATGAATTGTAATGATAAATATCCATATCACTTGACCATAGGATAGAAAATTATATACAGACACTGCTGGTTTATATTTAAATATTTTGAAAATGGTTTCTATGGTTTTTGAAAACTAGTATATGGTTTAATAAATATTGAATTTTGATATTATATAAATATTATTTTATATACAGTTAAATTCTTAAATTCAAGCTATGTATAAATTTGTTTAATATAAAATAAGTTTAATAACAAAGTTTTGATTTTTATTAAAATATAATATGGTTTAGTATATATTTAAATTATATTGTATTTATATAGTTTATAATGATTTAATAAATTAATGTTGAGAAGATAAATTTGAAATTGGTTTGAAAATAAATTTATTTAAGAATTATTCTCAAATATGTTTGATTTGAAATTTACTAAATTTAAGATTTTAAAGGTTATGATTTTATAATTTGATATTGTTTAAGGTGAGTTAAATGAATACATCATGTTTAAATAAATTGAAGTAATATTAAGTTATTTGAAGTTTAAAAGTTTTATTTAAATGATATTGGATTTATTAAATAAATATTTCAAAACTAAATAATAGTAAATTGAATTTGATATGTATGGAATTATCAAAAATATAGTTTTGAAATTATGGAATAGTTAAAGCTTTGAAAGATGGAAATTGAATGGCTTATTTGAGGTTCAAATCTGTATTTGAAATTGATATAAATTGAAATGGATTATTGAAAACTGAATTGAGTTGAAATTTATGAATTGAGATTTGATTTAAATTGAAATTTTGTATTCGAGTTGATTTGAATCAATTTGTGATGTTTGAGGAAATTATTTTTATTTATAAAGTAATTTAAATTTGGACTATTTTATATTTTACTTTATAAATTATTTTAATATAAACTATTTATTTTATATACTATTTTAATATCTAAACCGGTTAAGTGGGAAGTATTATGATTTCTAAGTCTTGATCTCTATGGTGTTATGGTTTCAAAATGTTATGTTTTTCTAAAGTATTATAATTTCAAGTATTTGGTTTCGGAAGTGTTATAACTTTGAAAATGCTATGATTTTTGGAAATGGATATATTTGAAATGGAAATGATATCTTATTTGGTTTTGAAATGGAAATAATGTCGTATTGATATGGTTTTTGAAATGGCAATGATATTCTGGTTTTGAAGTATATACTATTTTGAAATTACCACGGTGGTATAATATCGTTTGGTTGTTAAAGAAACCAGGATCGAAAGTTGTCATACTCTCTGCCAACTCTGAAAACCACTTTAACAACCATGTATGCGGTGGAGATTCCTGAATGAAGTAGGATGGTGACGACGTTCTATTGAGGTATATAAGTGGACCCGACTCCTGTGAGTTGGCATAAGGTGGCTAAAACAGGAGCGACTCCGAGCCAATGAGGTAGCGCCTCTTATCGAACACACTTCTTTGATACCATTCTATTACTTTGTAATTGATTGGGTGCACCTTTGATTTTGGGAGTGTGGCTCGAGGTGGGCGGTAGCTGCGGCTATGCGTTACTCCAGTCTGGATGCGTAATTGGTATATCTACCCTGGCATCGCCTAGTTGTGCCGTGTCACCTACGCTGGCGTGCTTTACTACGATTTTATTTTGTACCATACCTACGGAGTGCCCTCTAACGACGCCCAGTATGGGGAGATTTTGGTACTGTATGGACTATGGGAATATATGAAATGTGCTAAGGTGGAAAATGTAAAGCCTTAATGCTATTTTTAAAAATATATTATACTTTACTTTAGACATTATTATAATAGCGTATATTGCTACATAGTGATAGTTTAACGGATCCTTAGAGGATGGTTATCTCAAACATCCTTCGAGTTACTTGTATTTCAATTGTTATTTCACTTGAGTTGGATTTATTGATATAAGAATGTTAATCCTAAGTCGAGTGTTTTTTGTTTTGCTTTACGCTCTGGTCAGACTAAGTGATACAGCTTATGAGACTCAACTTTGGAGTTGGAGCTTCGCTTGGAGATCCAGCTATTTATCCAGCTTTCAGATATTCAGTTGATTCAAGTGATGTATTCTGATCTTATATTTGACTATTGTACTCGAGATTTCTGTTGTATCTTATTTGACTCTGTTATATATATAGTAGCTTCATGAACTATTATTCTCTTGTTTCCACTGCATTATTGTTATATTACTCTGTGCCTGTGATTCTGTGATTATTTTGTTTACTGTATATGCTGAGTTTTGCCAAATATATATTAAAAACTTGATATTTTGAGCAATTCAATTCCGGCATGTTTGGATGCGAATGGTTGAAAATATCAGGACGTTACATAACATTTAAATACACACACACACATATATATGTATGTGTGTATATATATCTGTGTGTTTGTGTGTTATTATTTAAAATCAATTTTAAACTTAATTATTAATTTCCATACATATATATACGAATATATTTAATTTATAAGAAAAATTTGCTGAAAACTTATTAGGTATAGAATTATTTTTGTTTAACATATATTTATTGATGTTTTGGATTTATTAAATTTGTTTAATTTAATCAATACACACACACACATATATATACATACACACACACGTACACACGCGCACACACACACACACATATGTATGTGTGTATGTATACATATATGTGTATATGTATATGTGTGTATATGTATGCATGTATGCATATGTATGTATGTGTATATATATGTATGTATATTGCTGGAACTGGGCTAGCCAATGGTGAAAGTTATGAATGAATTTAAAAAAATTAACCCTACTGGATTTTTATTGGACCTATGAAGTCTAATTTATTTATAACATTTCAAAATTTAATTTAAATAAAATATTTATTTCATTTAAAATTATAATTAATGGATTGAATTTAATTTAATTTATTTTAAATTAAGTATAATTGTACTCATATGTATCATTTACATATATGTATGTATGTGCATGTGTAACATAATAATTTGTGCATGATGAAATATTAATTATATTACTTTTATTTTGATTTAAATAATACTAAAAATAGTAAATATTTACTAAATATTATTTTTCTGTTATCTAAAATAATATTAACGTAAATTTTCATTCATAAAATAAAAGACCTATTTTAACATGATATGATGACACAATGAATTATGTAACATGACTTACTAACATCAATATAATTAATTAATAAATTTGTATAAATTAAAATAAATTATTTCGACTGTGTATACAATAGATCTAAATAAAAATTATTATTTTTGTTATACATACATACAGACAACTGGTAGAAACTGTTATTTTGAAGTTTTGATAGTGAGAAGTACATAAGAACGTGTTATGTATATTATCAACATTTATAGGAAATGATATCAACTATACAAGAGATCTACATGATGATGACAAAGACGCTGGTAACAAAAGATTATAATATCTGTCATAGAGTCTTTAGTCTACATTATATACATGTTAAAATCTCTTCAAAGTGATTTACACACATATACACATAATATATTTATTTTTAAAATGTTGAAAAAATATAGCACATATCAATCGACTGTTAAGTGCAATTCAGGTGACTGATATACAGTTGTATAATATTTTTAAACATGGTTCTGTCAACTAACTTGGCATACTTAGTCGACTGAATCCAAGGGTCTTTGCACTTTTTTCTTGCAGGATAAAAGTCCCTGTAATTCTGTCAACTAAATCCCATAGTTCAATCGACTGAATAATTATCATTTTAAAACTATTATCTAAATAATTATGATAATTATTAAATAATTTAATCTCAATTTAAAATCATTAATTAATTTTAAATGCAATGACATTACTGATGATGTCATAAATATATTTAATTTCCCAAAAAATAAGATAATTAATTTTATTTCATATTCTCGTTCAATTATAAAAATAAGTATATGTATCCAGTCTTATTCATGACTTTGGATAATTATAGAGCCTTTTATTGATAAAATGATTTTTTTGCTATTTTGTCGATTTAAACCCTGAGGAAGATTTTTTTTCGTAAATATCTATTCAAAATACTATTTATTGTTCCAATCATCATATTTTATTTAAAAAAAATATTATATTGAATATTTTAAAAATAACTCAAACTTATCAAAGTGATAACTTTGCCGGTCGTTGCACTTATGTTATTTTAAATATTTTCAAACAACATAACATATATCACATATATAATACATGTATATATTTATTGACTAATCAGTTCAATTAATTAATATATATTTTTAATATTATTAATGAATTTAAAATTTAAAATTAATTTTTAAACATTTTGAAAAATTTTATTATATTATAACTTTTATAACATATATATATATATATATATACATACAAATACCTTATTTTAAATTTAACTTTTAAATTTATAATCTTATGCTTTAAATTTTCAAAAAATTTAGAAAATTAGTCCAAAACCTTATTCATATCGGGCCTTTTCTATTACGGACAGCCTTTGGGCTCACACATCTATTTCGGCCAGGCCGGTAGCCAGGCAGGGCATAGTAATTTATTATCCAAACTTAATCCCTCAACACTACCTTTCTAGACACCTTACTATCTGGATCACGAGTTTTATTAGTTACCTCTAAAATGACTAATTTAAATTGCATGTGCTATTGGGCTACGATACTATTGTGGAGCTAGGCCAAACCATAGCGGAAGAAATGAGCCAATTTAAAAAAACCTTGTTCTGGATCTTTACTGGGCCTATAAAGTCTAATTCATTTAGAACATTTCTAAATTTCTTTTAAATAAAATAATTAATTTATTTAAATTTATAATATAGTTTTATATTATACGATTAATATAGTGTTATACATATACGTGTATCATATACACATATATGTATGCACGTGTAATATCGCAACCCATATAAGGTTTGATATCCCCGTGTATAAGTATTGGGATTTGCACCAAAACGGACATGTTAACCCCTTTAGTATATAAATATATCATCCAAATGTATTAATATGTGTTTCAATTCATATATGCGAAGTATTACAGACACACACATACACACACACATATATACATTTTTTTTAATTTTGAATAATTTTATATATGTACAAAGATATTTATAAGATATGAAAATCACATGTATATATATAAATGTAAATAAATGCATAATTATTTTAAATAAAAGATTAAAAATCCTTATTTATTTTATTATAAAATCTGAATATAAAATTTAATATTTTTAAGACATGTATATAATACACACACACACACATAAACGTACATACTTACAAATAATTTTCTAATAAATATACGTATATATATGTGTGTGTGTATGTTAATATATAACGATAATTACATAAATAAATGTAATGTATATACACACTCCAAACAATGCTTGCGACAATGAGATTTCTTTTTTTATTGATATTTAAAATTAAATTTTGGTTAAAATTAATAAATTTAACATAAAAATTATTTTCAAATAAAAATTATTTTCAAATAAAAATTTGTATATAAATATTTTTAAAAAATTCTGTACAATATTTTATCATTTAAATATATATATGTGTGTGTGTGTGTGCGCGTGCGTGCGTGCGTGCTGTGTGCGTTTTATCATTTAAAATCAATTTTAAACTTAAGTATTAATTTCCACATATATATACATATCATAAAAAATGTTTTTTGCCAAGAGCTTATTAGGTATATAATTAATTTTATAAAATTTAAAACACATTCGATAAGATATATTTATTAATGCTTTGGATTTATGAAGTTTATTTGATTTATTTATATATATATATATATATATATATATATGCACCAGAATTGGTCACTAACACCCTTAAGAGAGATTGTGTAGAGAGATTAATGAAGAAAGTAAATTTAAACAGAGAATAATATGCAGATTTAAATGTAGAAAATATGAACACCAAATTTATAGTGGTTCGGCGTAATTGCCTACGTCCACTTTGAGTTTAATCTTTATTGCTTTCTCGATAATCGATTATAGATACAATCCGTATACCAATTATAGTGCTTCGGAAACAAGGACGACTAGTTGCTCCCGATATAGATGAATTGAGGGATGAAGTTCTGAAGGAAAGTCATCACTCGAAGTTGACAATTCATCCAGGTGGAAATAAGATGTATCGGGATATGAAAAGGACTTACTACTGGGAAGGTATGAAGAAGGATGTTGGAAATTTTATTTCCAAATGTATGAACTGCCAGTTGGTAAAAGCTGAGCAGAAGAAGCCCAGTGGATTACTTCAGCCATTGGAAGTTCCTACATGGAAGTGGGAGCAGATATCGATGGATTTTATTGATGGTCTACCTAGAACCAGGGCAGGGAATGAAGGGATTTGGGTCATTGTAGATCGTTTGACTAAGAGTGCAAGATTCATTCCTGTTCGATCAACTAGGACTGCATCGAAGTTGGCTGAGCTTTATGTTAAGTGGATAGTTCGATTCCATGGTATTCCGAAGAGTATAGTGAGCGATCGAGATCCATTGTTCACTAGTGGATTTTGGAAGAGCTTCCAGGAAGTTTTGGGAACCAAGTTGTGTTTGAGTATAGCTTATCACCCCCAAACAGATGGTCAGACCGAGAGAGTCAACCGAGTTTTGGAAGATCTCCTCAGAGCATGTGTTTTGGACTTCGGAGGATCATGGGAAGATCATCTTCATTTGGTGGAATTTGCGTATAATAACAGTTATCAGTCAAGTATTGGTATGGCACCATATGAAGCATTGTATGGAAGACCGTGTAACTCTCCGACATGTTGGTTGGAAACAGCAGAAAAGTTGATACTTGGGCCAGAAATGATTCGACAGACTACGGATTGTATAGAGATCATTCGGCAACGAATGAAGGCAGCCCAAGACCGTCAGAAAAGTTATGCCGATAAGCGTCGTAAGGATTTGGAATTCGACGTAGGAGATATGGTTTTTGTGAGGATTTCTCCACTGAAGAATGTTATTAGATTCAGGAAGAAAGGAAAATTGAATCCGAGATTCGTTGGACCATTCCCGATCATCGAGCGAATTGGAAAGCTCACCTATAGATTGGAGTTACCAGAAAAGATGGCGGGTGTGCACAATGTTTTTCATGTATCGTATCTACGGAAGTATGTGCACGACCCAAGTACAGTAGTTTTTGCTGATAGCTGTGAAGATTTAGAAGTTGATCCAGTTGTTAGAAGACCTCGTAAGCCGCTTCGTGTTGTGGAAACCGATACGAAACAGCTTAGGAGGAAGACGATTACATTGCTCAAGGTGCAATGGAGTGATGATGTTAACGACTGTACGTGGGAGGAGGAAGAGAGGATGAAGGCAGCTCATCCTGAACTCTTCGAGGTATGACCCTAAGGTGTCGTGGCATCTCATGAATTTGTAACTTGTTATAGTCTTAGAATTCTGCATGCTAGGTTAGTAATTGAATGCATGGTTTGTTGATTGCTATGAATGGTAGGCATTCAGAATAGTTTTGATTGCTCTTGTATGTTTGGAATTTCGGGGGCGAAATTCCTAAGGGGGAGAGAATGTAACGACCCGTATTTTTACGGATCGAAAGATCGTAGAATTGTTGTTATTAGATTGTTAGTGCCGTTAAGTCGTTGAGAATTTAAGTCGTTCGGAGCTTAAGTCGTTCAGAGTTAGATTACCATAAGATGAGTTGTCCAGAGTTAAGTCGTATAAAGGCATGAGTCGTGAACGACTTAAGAGTTGGAGCGACTTAGTGGTGTTAAGCGACCTATAGTGCTTGACCGACTTAAGGAAGTTGCCGAGTTATAGAAGTTTCGACCTAAGAAGATTAGCGGGTTAGTGGCTAACGGCTTAGGAAGATAGGCCGACTTAAGGAATTAACGACCTAAAAGCTTACGGGTTAGCGAGTTATAGAAGCTTAGGTCGTGTGATAGCTTGGGTCGGTGGAGCGACTTATGGGATTGGACCGACTTAGGGGTAACGACCTAAGTTAGATCAGAGTGTGGTTAGGTCGGTTAACCCATGTTTAGTTAAGTCGTGACCGACTTATGTTAGGTCGCGTGTTTGGGTGGGGTCGTGTCTGTGTTGAGTCGCACATGGGTTAAGTCATGTGCGTGTTAGGTCGGCTTAGAGTTAGGTCGTATGCCGCGTACCCAGTTAGGTCGTTGAGTCGTGTGGGGTTGCTAAGTCGTAAGTCGCAAGGGTAGTTAGGTCGGCATCCTTGTTAGAACGTTAAGTCGGCATCTCTTCAACATCGTTGAGTCAGCCATACTGTTAAGTTGTAAGTCAGCAAGGGACTAGGTCGTTGAGCTTGATAGGTCGTGGGGTCTGATGAGTCGTGGACGACTCATGTGATAGGTCGGCGGCGACTTAAGGGGCGGCGACTCATGGGGATTTCAACCTATAAATAGAGGGGTTTGGCTCACTTTTTGGCACCGGATTTTGAAGCGACGAAGTGCTGCCATTTTGAGAGCTCGACTACAACACTTCTTCACTTCTTTTCTCCACTCTAATCTAGTGATTCCGTCCATCTAAATTGAAGATCAAATCGAAGATTCAAGAGCCGAAGTTGAAGATCTTCATCCAACAAAGAGAGATTTCATCGTTTGAAGCGGAGCTTTGGAGGATCAAGCTTGATTCTTTGCTGTCCAGATCTGGAGTTGGTTGTTTTTGAGGTGTTTAGGTGATTCGGTGAGTGGTGGTCATCTCTCACACGGACCCAAAGGAGTATATTGGATCGGTGGTTTGTTTATGTGCTAAAGAGAGCGATTTCTTGCATTTTCCCTAAGTCTGCATGTAGATCCATCATCTATGAAGTTTTGATATCCATTTTAGTACATGTTTACTTATGCAAGTTCATTCATCAAGTTGTAGAGATATTGTCCATAATTCATGCTTGTTAGAATGCATGTTAGATTTGGACTCTTTATTTATGAAATTGCCATTATTGTTGTAATTGTTTATTTAGATCTTGTTTGAATGATTGATTACTTGGATTAATGTTTGATTTGATTTATTAGTTGATTGATAACTTGATTTGGACAAGTTGGTCGAAGATGATTCAAAAGCTAAGTGGAAAGGCTCTTGAATAAGGAAAGCTGCTTGTGGCATATGAAGCGGATGTTGAAGCTCATATGGATAGATTTGATGATGATGTTGAGATGGGACTTTGCCATGATGCGATGAGGCAAACCATGATGTTGAGATGGGGCTTTGCCATGATGCGATGAGGCAAACCATGATGTTGAGATGGGACTTTGCTATGATGCGATAAAGCAAAGCATGATGTGTGAAAGCCTTGGTTTAATCCAGACGGGATCATCCCAAGCATGTTGATAACTCGGTGATGCGGTCCGAGTTTGTGGATAATGGTTAGCTTGAGAGGCGCTTGAGCTAGTATGGGAATAGTCGTCGAGGAGGATGACTAGAAGGCTGAGATTTCATCGTTGTTGAAGGTTCTAGCATGCTCAAAGCAAGAGTACGTTGGGACGGGTCACGATGACGTTCCAAGCACGGGCTGCGACGACGCGCTAGTACTCCGGGTAGTTGCGAAAATTCCTAGGCACAGGCTGCGACGACGTGCGGAGTTATGTCTAGAACCGGGGTTACCATTAGCCCTTGACAGGTGGTCATTCAACTAACGGTGAATTCAAGGCAATGATAACAGCGATAGCCAGAGTCATGGATGTTTGGATGTTTGGTTGTATCATCACTTGGGTCAAGAGCGATGCTTTCAGGGTGCTTATCTGATCTTGGTTTAGGCCTTGGGGGTTTGTACTTGGAAAACGCCGACCTTGACTCGAGTGATAATTACTTTGCTTTGAATGTCTGAATTGCTATGTTTACTTCTGCTTAGTGTGTCTGGGGGCTATCACTGTAGAATGAGGTAGAGTGGGATGGTTGAGTTCCTATTCCTTTTACCCTTTATGTTCTTTTGGTATGTTTGATAGTTGATTTACTGCTCACTAAGACTTTTGTCTGACTCAAGGTTTTATGTTTAACTCTTATTACCTTGGGCTGTTCATCCATGTTGGGATGGGCAGACTAGGTAGCAGGTGACAGGTGCTGTTCTTAGTGGTCAACGTTGTTGATGACGAAGACGAGCTGGAGGCTTTTGCATATTGTTTTCTTACTATATGTACTGGGTGTTCCGCTGTTTGTATATTCTCTGAGTGATATGTAGTGAGGCTTGATGTATTGACTTGGCTGATTGTTGTATCAAACTATTAGAGTTTATATGATGAGATTCTGTTATATGGAGCTTCACTATGTATATTTTCTATTGTATTTTGTCCATACGCTGTGAGTAATACGATAGATTCCGTTGTTTAATCTTACCTTGACTATCGTCCATGGCTGCCTGGCACACCTTTCAACGCACTATCTCCTTGTTTTGGTGTGGGAGTCATGGGCGGTCGTCACAATCGGAGACTTCTAGCAGCTATAATTAAGGGTAAGGACCCTAAATCATTTAAAGAAGCCATGAAATCCGATGAGTGACGCCGTTCCATGAAGGATGAGATACGGGCTCTAGAAGATAATGGCACATGGATCTTAGAGCATCTTCCTCCGAGGAAACGTGCTCTTGGTAGTCAATGGGTGTACAAGACCAAGTATTTGTCAAATGGAGATGTTGAGCACCTTAAATCTAGATTAGTAGTGTTGGGTAATCACCAACAAGAAGGAATTGACTACAACGAAACTTTTGCTCCTGTTGCCAAGATGACTACAGTTCGTGCTTTTCTAGCCATAGCGGCATCCAGGAATTAGAAACTACATCAAATGAATGTTCATGATGCGTTCCTACATGGTGACCTTGCTGAGGAGGTACACATGAAATTACTTCCCGGGTTTGAGAGGTCGGATCTAACTTTGGTGTGTCGGTTGCGTAAGTCGTTGTATGGGTTAAAGCAAGCACCAAGATGTTGGTTTGCAAAATTTGTGTCGACTTTGAAAGGGTATGGCTTTCTTCAGTCTTATTCAGATTATTCTCCTTTTACATTTAGTAAAGGCGGTGTTCAGATTAATGTCTTACTTTATGTTGATGATCTTATTATTTCTGGGAATGATTCCGCTGCGCTTAACATATTCAAAACTTATGTTAGTGACTGTTTTAAAATGAAAGATCTCGGAAATCTTAAATATTTTTTGGGGATTGTGGTCGCTCGTAGTTCATCAGGCTTGTTTTTATGTCAACGCAAATATACTTTGAATATTATTTCTGAAGCAGGTTTGTTGGGGGCAAAACCGATTGGGTTCCCTATAGAACAAAATCATAAGCTAGGTCTTGCAACTAAAGAGCTTCTAGCGGATCCTGAATCATACCAACGACTTGTGGGTCGTTTGATTTATCTTGCGGTTACTCGACCGGACCTGCCTTATTCAGTTCATATTTTGTCTCAATTTATGCAAGCACCTCGAATTGAACATTGGAAAGTGGCTCTTCGGGTTGTGCGTTATTGAAAGGGACTCCAGGTCAGGGTATTTTGCTCCGTGCTGACAGTGAGTTGACCTTGGAAGGATGGTGTGATTCAGATTGGGCGGCTAGTCCTCTTACTCGTCGCTCGTTGACAGGTTGGCTGGTGTTTCTTGGTCAATTTTCTATTTCTTGGAAGACAAAGAAACAACATACGGTATCTCGATCTTCTGCGGAAGCCGAAAATAGGTTTATGGCTGCAATTACCTACGAATTGAAGTGGCTAAAAGAGGTGTTGTTGAGTTTGGGTGTGCATCATCCTAAAGCTATTAAATTATTTTGTGATGGTGAATCGGCGTTACATATAGCAAAGAATCATGTTTTTCATGAGCGGCCGAAATACATCGAGGTTGATTGTCACTTTGTTCGTGATGCGATCAATGAAGGTTTGATATCTTCTACTCATGTCTCGACATCGTCACAGTTGGCGGATATTTTTACAAAGGCTCTCGACAAGGCTCAATTTGATTTGCTTTTCTCCAAGTTGGGCATTTTTGAATCTCATGCTCCAACTTGAGGGGGGTATTGAGATATATTTAGAATATATGATTATTATATTATGATATATTTAGAATATATGATTAAGATATTATGATATATTTAGAATATATGATTATATTTTATGAGTGGTATGTGACAAGGGATATGTCTTCGGAAGATTTTCTGTTGTTTCTGCAATATATGATTAGATGTTATGAGTGATATGTGATAAGGGATATATCTTCGGAATATTTCCTACTGTTTCCGCAATTTTAGAGTTACCATAAGATAGAGTCTTGGGTATGTATTATAAATAGGGATGCTGGTGATTAATAATAATTCAAGCTGAGTTTTGCCAGTTCTTCAATGGATGACAACATAGAGTTTGTCAACATCTTTTATCAAAAGAAATCCCTTATTGTTAACGCGACTAAACATATATATATAATATTTCATCATTATTACTTTTCATGATGTGAGATTGTTTCTTCTTCAATCCGGACTCATTATCCAGATATAATGTGAAACACTCAAACAATTATAGTAATGGTAACTATTACCAATGAAGAAAATAGTTATCATACCGATACTATTGATAAATAAAAAACGACTCAATGTTTTAACAATAGAGTTGTAAAAATGATTATATTGTCGATATGGTAGACAGGTAAACTATTGATTATTAAGGGTAGATTTACTTAGATATAAGGACGCCGATATTTTATTGTATTATTTAAAAAGAAAATTGTTGCTGCTAGCATGTTTATGCATATATCAAGATTTTGATTTATTTTAGTAGATGTATTCGAATAACTTTGTTAATCTCAAATTTTGAACTTAGAAAAACTTTATAAAAAAATAAAAACAAAAAAAGGAAAAGGGAAAAAAAAACAAGAAGAAGAAGAAAGAAAGAGAAAAATACATAAATGATATTGTGGTTGCTTTGTCTAGAAAGAAAAACACTTTAGAAAAACTTACATGTGGTTGATGTACGGACCTCTACTTGGATGGTAGAACTGTAGAACAAGCAATTATTGCTCATATATTCTGGTTGCTTTGTTGATTATACTAGAGAGAAATACATAATGATAAGAATCATATGTAAAGTATCTTCTTTCACTTTTTTAATATTTCTTGTTATCCTTGTATTCTCATGTCCTCTTTTCTCATCTCGTCTCTTATTCAATAATTATAAAGGGTTACATCACAAGAACATGCAAATCGCATGCATACGTAATAACTGTATTATCAAAGAAAATATATAATTAATGGAAAATAATATATTAAGTTAAAAGAAATGATCAGCAATTTTAGTAAGAAAAATCTACATTTCATACTGAAACATAATAAAGTCAATATTAAAAAATCTACAGTTCGTACCAATCCATTGCACTAAACAACAACGTTCTACTATTTCCTTCAAGTAATCCTTGGAGCAAATATCGGTTTTGCACAGCCATGTAGTTTTTCATTTGTGGATATAAAAAGGAAAATAACTTTTTATTTTATCACGAATCAATAAAAAATGAAGTTTACAAAGCTGGAGTGAATATAATTAGCAGTGTTTTTATGATCCTGCCCAGCACGGTTCGACCGCGAATAATCTTGGATCATAGACTACTTCACTCTAAAACTCAATCCGATCTCGGTCATGCACGAAGGCAGATCGGACCTTCGAACCAACGGTTCAACCTTCTATTTTAGTTAATTGGACCGTGGTTCTTTTAATTTTTTTTCTTATTTTCTTACAATGTCATTCTCTCTCGTTTTCATTCTTTGTGTTGTTTTTAAGAAAATAAATGAATCTAAATTGTAAAAATCACCATTTCACCAAAATCTAAACAACAATCTCCATCATTTCATCCTTCATCTTTGCAAGCTCCTCCAAGAACACTGCAAACTTCTTAAGTTTTTCGTAACAAAACTTCCTCCATTATACACTGCTATTGTGTACGTAAGTGTAGTTGTATTAGTGCAGCTGGATACGTAGCGATACACAACTTCGGCTGTATGTGTTGAAGAGTTTTTACAGTTTGTCCACGTAGCATTTTTATTTCAGTAATTTTGCATATAGCTTGTATCTAAATGGTAAATTTCCAAAAAAGAAAAATTCACGGTTCCAACGGTTGAACCGTCAAAACCTTAAATCTTGGGTCAATGCGGTTCGACCCATGATCCAGTCGTGAAAACTGTGATAATTAGCAATGATTTATTCCATACAAAAAGCATGTAATAGTTAAATACACAATTTGAAGCAAAAGTATTTATATATTTTGAGTTAAAGTAGATTAAACCCTTAAATTGAATAAGCTTCCAGCCTGTTCATTTATGCAGGTCGGAATTAAATTCAGATCAAAAGGAGCACACATAAACAAGTATAGATCAGACTCCGTTTCCAGAAACAGATAATTTATCCACTCAATTTTAGAAGGGTAAAATTGACATAACCCACTAGTTTAGAAAAAGAACATGGAGAGAACAAGAAATTCATGATGTGTGTTAATTGTGTGGTCATCTAGGACTGAGGGTTACAAAATTAACACTAATTTGTCTTCTGTAGAGGCTGGCTCTATCTATAAATAGCTTGTAATGCTATAATATTGTTGATTGGTTTCATAACCATTTTCTACTTGCAAGTATATATACAATAAATCAGGAAATTATACATATATTGAGAAGAGATAATACATACCAAATGGAGGCCAAGAAGTTGAATGCTTTTATGCTTGCTGCAAGTTTACTTGTAGCCACCTTTGCTCCACTGGTTTCAGCAGCCGAAGAATTGGATGGCAGTGCTGCAGTTGTTAATATAGAAATGATGACTTCTGCAGATTCATATATTGCAAAGAAAAAGAAACCAAAGTGTGGTGAAGTTTGTCGTGAGGGCATCTGCGCAAAAGGATGTAAATGCACTTTTGTCTATCCAGGTTCTCGCTGCATGGGTAAATGTTGTTCCTAAACTGATGCGGTAGTAGCGTAATGTCTTATAAATAAAGACCGCAAACATTGATTTGCTTGAGAAACTCGCTATGACCAGGTCCCGACTACCGGGTTAATATGTTGTGATGAATGTTTTGTATGTGTATGTAGTAGAAGTTTTCTTTGGGTTTGTCCAAAATTCTGCATCTTCTTGAATAAATTGGTTTTTATCTGGCTTTCTAAGGCAGAATTGAACCCATGAATGCACAACAGTGATCAACTTATGAAAGGTGATCCGATCGACAGTCTACATTACACTAGTGATCTTAACAAAATATATATATATATATATATATATATATATATATATATATATATATATAATAAAATAATTTCAAAAATAATTCATCCTAGGAATTGTTTGAACTGGGACAGTTACATAATGTTACTAGTGGAACATTGAAATAACGCTTCAGCTATAGACACGCATTTCTTTACAGAAAAGAGTAATAAGTAGGAGCCCTGTCCAACAGCAAAAACATAAGTAGAAAGGTACATCAAGTCTATCAAAAATAATATCAAAACATTAATGATATAAACAGAAAATAAGAAATAGAAAGGTGGGTTGACTAAAGGATATGAGATGAGGGTTGATAAGGGGAATAAGTATGTGTAAATTTAACGAAGCTAGAATGCTGCTGGACTTAAAAAATGTTTAAAAGAAAATTTTCCCGGTATCTTATTCCCCAGTTACTTTGGTCTTCTCCTCCCACTCAACTAAGTTGACAACAAAAATGTAAAGCAAAGTAGCAAAATAATAAGTTAGTTCAAATAAAATTTGGAACACATAAACGAAAAATTGAAATCATGTAGCAGGGAAAAAAAAAAAGAAAAAAATGCTGAAATTGATTTCAAAACTTATAAACAAATTGAGATAATCCAAAGGAATCATCTGTAAAATCACACAAAGTAGAAAATGGTAAACAGAACTAAAAACTCAATAAGGAAAAACATTTTCCAAAAGATTCTTAAACAGAATTTGATATTTGTATTTTCAATAGAATTTGTTACAGAAGTATTAATTTCTTCAATTATCATTTTGATTTTAGTTAAAAAATATATTGCTCTTAAGACTTTAGCTTGTATTAGCCTTTGGTGTTGCAATAGCTTTTTGTTCATACTACATATGCCTAAATAAATGACCACTGGCAATGCTGAAGGTTAGACAGGTGCTTGGGAGTGTATAGATAGATTGTTAAATATTATATGAAGACATAAAATGATTTCTTAAAAGATTTTTAAGGAATATATAAAGAGATAAAATAATTTCTAGCTGGATTGTTAGGGATCCAACAACAAATAGGGAGCATTTAGGCTGGCTTGTATTCTATATGTGTCATGTCTTCACTGATTTTACATACTTTGCAATAAGATTGATGCCATTTATTTCTATAAAAGGAGAATACTCCCCCACCTCACTGCCCATACCTCTCTACACAAAGTTGTGACACTTGCTAAGACAATGAAATCCGATAACATCAAAACCTTTGGTCTTTTAAAATTACTTTTCCTATATGAGCATGTTTAGGAAGACATTAGTGCGAAGCTCATCCATTTACTGATTTTCAAATTGCTCCAATATTTTTTGTAATATTGTAACATTTTGATATTTCCAAAAAATTTGTATGTGGTGACCGGCCCGGCCCTGTCCAAGGCCACCTAGGCGGTCGACTAGAGTCCCATATTTTCATTTTCATGGGCCTCAAACTTTTAATTTTAACTTTATATATTATAGTATGTTAACCAATGATTAGGAAGTTGTATAGTTTAGTAGTGGGGCCGATGGTTTACATTACTGTGACCCAAGATCGAGTGTTGTTGTGCATAGTGATGGGCCTCAAAATCAAAAAAAGTTTCCCCAAGCTTTATATAAGTTTTACTACTAGACTAAACAAATTTTTTTGCCTTAGGCCTTCGAAACATCAGGGACCCGTGTGGCAAATATGTTCCTATTTCAAAATTGAATTAGTCAAGTTGGAAGTTTGCAAACTAGCACATAGTTCAACTTTTCACCCTCGAACTAACGGTCAATTGAGATTACATGCTTAAGGGTAGGACTGTTAATGGGTCGGGTCGGGTTCGGGTTGATTTTAAATGGTTCGAGTCAACCCGTTTATTAAACAGATCAAAAATATCTTAATCTGAACCCGACTCGGTTATAAACGGGTTGACCCAACCAACCCGGATAAACCGATTATAAACGGGTCGCGTCGGATCTTAAACTGATCGAGTCATACCACATAAGGTACAAATGGGTTATAAACGGATCGTAAACAAGTTATAAGCGGATCAAATTCGGGTTCACCGGTCGGGTTGGGTTATATTTGGGTTGGGTCAACCCATATAAGTCTAAACAGGTTTTAAACATATCAAATTTAGGTTCATGGGTCAACCCGAAACCCATCCACTTATAGACTGGTCAAATTCGGGTTGATCAAAATTGACCCGCTCAATTAAACGGGTCGGGTTAACCTACTAGTTTCTGTGTAATCTTCAGGTCGTGCTCGAAATTGATAGCCTTACTTAACGGAATTTGAGATACTTTTGTATCAACGAACCTAAGGAGTGCATCTTGTGGCTCGCTCTTGCTGAACCATGGTAGATCACTAGTTGGAAAAGGTCTACAAACTGCTTTCGTAGTTGTGTAGGTTATGTAAGAAAATAATCAATATTATGAATAAGTGAAGCAAAATGGACCCGAAAGGTATCTCCAATTTACAAATAACAACAAAAAACTGGTTCTACAAATAACCCAGGTCGGCTGGCATTGTACTGCTAGTCGGGCTAGGTAGTTACCGACATTGTAACGACTCGCCTTTTCGACCGTCAAATGTTGACGCTAATACATCCATATTATTCGTATGTCGAACATCCAAGTGTTGAGAAGATATATTGTTAAGGTAAAAATAAAAAAAGGAATAGAACAAGAAAAAAGAGAACACAATATCAGAACCTAACTACGGAACGATAACATATCTATAAGAAACTATCACTTTAAGATACAAAATATTTCACAGTTACAATTCTAAATACTATCATCATCTTAGACAATTATAATAATCCGTCCTCACAAATGCTGATATATACAATAGTAATACGGCGGTAATTAGAATACTATGATAGGTGAAGCATCCAAGTCGTCTCCATAAGATTCAAAGCTTCCATAGATAAATATGAAAACATACTCGGAGCTGACTTGAGTATAATAAGAAAATAACATTCGAATCAATCTGATAAATCAGTATAAGAAATTCAAGAAATATGTGATCAGCATATGACAGTAGTTTTGAGACCGCATGGAATTCCATAACGGCATCCTCTTAAAAGAAACCACCATCTAATAAGTATATGAATTGATATAATAGATAATGTCTAGGATAAAGAATATAAATCATGTCAAATAGCTGGAATGATTACATTGGTTACATTCAACAGTATATTTAGGGTACAATCAAAACCGAAAAGGGATGTTCGCATAATGGATTTTCCATGGAGATCTCTTCAAGGTCAGAAAGTATCTTTGGAGCGTCATATATCTCTAGATATATTATACCATTAAGTAAACACAAGCAGCCCATTTCCCGAATATAAACATGAACAACGTGAACCAAATATCATCAACTCTCATCGGCCAATAGTCGATAAATATATCTAGATATGGAGTTCATAATACCCTGACGTGGGTTGACTATTGTAACGACCCGCTATTTTGGACCATTCAAATCGACAACAAAACCATACATATCCGACTTGAATAATTCAAAATACCGAATTGTTAATTAAAATTTGGCAAAACTTAAAATATACAGTAAATAAATCAATCACAGATCACAAAGTAATATAATGCAGCGGAATAGATAAAGAATAGTAGTTCATGAAGCTACTATATACATCAGAGTTAGAAAAATACAACCGAATAGTTCAAATGCAGTGAAGTCTCCAATGCAACAGATGACTTCTCTGAACCAATCAACTGGAAAGGCTGGAATCTGAACCGATGGTTGGATTTCCAAATGAAGCTCCGAACTCCAAAGGTGAGTCTCAAATGCTGTATCACTCAGTCTGACCCAAACGTAAAGCAAAACACAAAACACTCGAGTCGGGATTAACATTCTTATATTAATAAATCCAACTCAAGTGAAATATCAACTGAAATACAAATAACTTAAAGGATATTTGGGATAACCATCCTCTAAGGGTCCATGGAACTTTATACAAGGCAGAAATATACACTATAACACCATGGTCATTTCAGCTTAATTTATACTTCAAAACCAAATCTCATTTTCACTTCAAATATCTCTATATTTCCCAAAATAGTATTTATATATATTAAATAATTTATACAGTAAAGTATTTTCAATTTCCTCAACTTAACAAATCGTTCAAACATCAACCCGACCTTCCCATTCAAATTAAATTCAATCTCAATTTATCAATTTAAATTCAACTCAATTTCTAAAATAACCACTTAAATTTTATCGATCTCAAATTCGGATTTATAATCACAAATACCCCTTTACATTTCCATATATTTGAAAACTTTAAGTATTCAACGTTTCATCTAAATTTTCATTTAATTTAGTTTTCTAAATAATAAATTCAAATTTAGTTCAACCTAAATTTTCATTTTAATTCAATTTAGTTGCTAAATAACAAATTCAACTACGTTGATTTCAAATACAGATTCGAATCTCAACATAAAAAAATTCTAATATAGTTCAAGGCTTTAATATTTAAATGTTCTATATAACAGTTTCATATAGATGTCGATTTAACCTCATTATTATTTAGTCTTGAAATACTCCCTTATTAGATTCAATATCATTTAAGTAACCTTAAATTACATTTTACTCCATATTTTCTTTAATTTATTTAAACGTGAAATATTCATTAAATCACTTAAATCAAAAATCCAGTTATAAAATCATACCCATTAAATTTCCCATTCAAAAATTTCAGATCGATTTAATTAAATAAATCCTTATTTAAATACCATTTTTATAAACCTAAATTTATCTCCCAATCTTAATTATTCAATTTATTACAAGAGAATCTATTTGAAATATAGATTTACATAAATACTTAACCATATTATATGTATTAAATCAATCTAATTTAAATCAAATATTACTACTAAATCTATATATACAATTTTCATTTATATAATATCTTAAGAATCAAATTTATTAAACCATATATTTCTTTCCAAAATTATAGAAATTATTTTCAAAATATTTATATGGACCAACGGTGTCTGTATATATTTCCTATCATATGGTCAAGTGCTGCGGATATTTATCATTTCAATCCGTATACTAAATATATACGGGTGTATATCATTTCAACCCGTAATCCCAAATTCAATTAAATGAAAATCGCTTGGGTTTATCATTTCAACCCATAACGATTTTCTCCTATTCTAAAGTCTGTTCGGGTATGTATCATTTCAACCCATAGTGATTTCTAAACTACAGGGAACTTGCAGAGTGATAGCAGAAAATACAATAAAATAACAGGCATATATCATCAATAACAATATAATATAAACAACAGGATATGGTGTCATATCCCGTAGGTGAACAGTTACAGATAATAGCATATATAACAAATTTAAATAACTACAGCAGCATATTTCAATTGTCGTTTCAATTGAAATCAAATTTAATGAATAAAATATGTTAATCGTGAGTGATTGCTCACCTTTCGAGGTTAGAGAGATAGACAATGAAGTTGAGTTACGAAATGCAAGCACGACTTCCAAAGCAAAGTTAGATGGTATGATTTCGATGGAAAAGCTGATAGATAGAAATTGATGAGAATGGATCAAATTAGATTGATAAAATTGAAATGAAGATTATATGATTAATTTATTACTTTCTTTCAAAGTGAACGTTAAATCAAAACACGCAATTTAAAAAATGAAATATATATATATGCACATCAATGAAAACCATATAACTTTAAAACGCTTCCATTTCATATTAATGTTAAATAACAAATATATAATTATTCAAAATGTCACATATATAGTATATTCATTTTATGGTTGTCGTTTCCATGTAATAAATATTCATTTTAAACCAATATTAAAATAATATATATGTATAGTTAAAAATCAATGTTCTAACATAAAACACATATATTAAAGATCAACACACATATATATAATATCTTTTGAAATGAATACTTATGTGTATATATAATGATTAATAGTTTATTACTTTCCTTTTCAAAATATCCAGCAAGAAATCAAACAAACTTATGCACATATATATGCAGATAAACAATATTCTTTATAATACATTGTTACCTTACTCCTTTTTTTTTCTTTTTTTAAAGAGTATATATGCAGTACAGTTTATAAAAAAAAATTATAAAACCTTCACATATAACAAAATATATGTATAAAATATATTTTTGTATATATAAAAATCAAAACCTTTCAAACATATATTCAAAAACTGGATCATATAAATAACAATGTATTTAGTTAACGCATAGTATAAAATT
Organism: Allium cepa; assembly: GCA_030765085.1. Classification (NCBI taxonomy): domain Eukaryota; kingdom Viridiplantae; phylum Streptophyta; class Magnoliopsida; order Asparagales; family Amaryllidaceae; genus Allium; species Allium cepa. The sequence continues at coordinate 305,827,272 of CM060944.1, read as the reverse complement.
CATTTATATAACTCTCTTATATATTCATTATAACTATAATCGAAACGGTTATATATACTTTTATATAAATTAACCAAATATACACGTTACTTAACCTATCTATACCCGATCAATAGTTTTATTATTAAAGCACGCACATCATAACAGTATGACGATATGCAATGTTTTAGGCTTATTAAACAATATATTGCAACTTATGTATACCAATATGTTAATATAAATAAGCTTACATACTTATTATATAAAAATCAAAATAAAAAAACAATATAACAAAATATATATATATATATATATATATATATAAACTCAGAAATGGATATATCAGCTTATACTGTTATATAGAGAATTTTTTTTATTAAGTACAGCCATACATATATATCTTTGGGTACTACAATTCGTATTATTTGCCTTTTATAAAGAAAATTACGGTTGCACTGAGTTTGTACATATAGCTTACTTTATGTATATAAATAACGTAAGCTGTCATACATATATACACTAAAATATGTAAATTTAAGGCAGTATACTACTAGCAAATATATATAATATAATACAATGTATAGACGTACCCTGTGTAAACTCGAGTCATTGATGGGTGGGCAAAAGGAATAAATAAGAAACTCAGACAATGGGGAAAATGTTGATGCCACCTATGTGCTGTCATAAGTTATTACCTCTAGGCTATACACTCGACTATGATGAGGTTGCCGATGTGGATAGGGAAGATGTTGGGTTCGGCTGGAAAGCAGGGTGTTTCTTAAGGGAAGAAGAGGGGAGAAGGAGGGGACACGCACTTGGTGGAATGAAAATTTACAGAGAGAGGATGAAAAGAATGCAGATGTACTAGGTAAAAGAAAGGAGGAGCAGGCTAGAATAAATAGAATGTACGAAGAGAACAAGGAAGTTTATAAATCAGATTGGCATGAAAATGTAAAGAAAGAAATAAATAAAAGAAATCAATGAATGCGAAATAACGTATAGTATTTTATACCTTTCAAACTTTGAAATGGCAACGGTCATGAGTTGATTTAGCTACTTTTAAGGCAATAACTTTTTTGTTTGTTTGGATAGTACGTAATAAGTTTGGAAAGGCAATGATATTTAAAATGGAACAAGGAAGGTTATAAATCAGATTGGAATGAAAACGTAAAGAAAGAAAGAAAGAAATAAAAGAAATCAATGAATGCGAAATAACGTGTAGTATTTTATGCGTTTCAAACTTTGAAATGGCAACGGTCATGAGTTGATTTAGCTACATTTAAAGCAATAACTTTTTTGTTTGTTTGGATAGTACGTAATAAGTTTGGAAAGACAATGATATTTAAAATGGAACAAGGAATGGACAGAGAAATTTAAGCAAAGATAAAACGTACATAATAAATATAGAGTAAGGGGACAGCCACGATAATTCAGTGGATAATTAAAGCAACTTTTAATGCCACCAGCTGCACGTTCAAATTTGAAAAGGCAGAGTAACGGACCATATAATAAATTGAAACGATGGATTGATAACAGCTGCAAGTATATATTTAATAGAAAAGAACGGACAGAGAAAATTTTGTGAAACGTACTGAAAATAAATATGAAGTACTTATTATATTATACGTTTCTTTTTGAATGCAGATTCCAAAATTTGAAAGCGAAGTAACGGTCAACCCTTGATTTGGTGAAAATAATTGTAGCAATTAATAAAAGAAATAAATAGCAATGGTCACGTTGCTTTGATTTAGCTGACTCATCAAAGCAAATTATTTATAATTTAACCGGTAGGAAACGTAAAGGAACGTACCACCATAAAAATGAAATTGATAACATCTGTGCATTGATTCTGCAATATTTATTAAAGAAATTGATTCTACAATATTTATTAAAGCAATTTATTAGCTAGCTTGAATTAAATAGAATTTCACAATGGAATAAACTTTGATAAAATAAATCTAAAATTTAAAATCTGTTATGTTTACTTGGACGTAATCCAAATATTAAATTTTTATTTCAAAATATTATTATATAAAATTTCTCAAAAGTTTCAATTAATTACATTAAATAAAACCATTTAAAACTATTATTACACTCTCCCCCACTCAAAATTTTTCGTCCCCGAAAAGGTAGGAGGTAGGAGAATAGAACAACCAGAAATAAAATAGATTGAAAGACAAGATAAACAATTAATTTAAAACTATATAAATTTTATTTGAAATATTTATTTGATAACTTCATTTGAAATTTCATTTTCTTTAATACTTTAATACTTTTCAAACTCCTTTGAAAATCATTTACATTATTACTTATATTTACACAGAAGCTATTGAAATATTAAATCCAAAATTCATAAATTTTTATTTTGTTTCAAGATACCTTCCAAATATTATTATTAGATCACAAATCATTTTTTTTAAATATGTTTTATTTTAGATAAATAACTTCTAAAATATTTATAACACTAAAATTTCTATTAAACCATGTAGTATATAATTAAACAATATTTTAAAGGATATATCCAAAAAGGAAGGAAGGTGGATTTGGAAAACAGAATCAAGGTGAATAACTAAACTGAGTAGATGCAAGGAAGAGTATCGGGCATGAATAATTAATCTAGAACCATAAGAATTTAAATTTCAAATATTAATTCAAAATTTCTTTGTTGGGAAAAATACTTTTATAATAAATACCATTATAATAATACTTTTATAATAAAATACTATTATATCGAAATAAATTTTCCTTTCGAAAATACTTTTACAACTCGATGTTTCAACAAGTTTATCCTCGTTCTTGCAGACTTTGGCCATGTGTTGATCAGGCGCAAAGCTAGAATTCTTCAAGTACATCGTAGACTTGTTTCAACACCCAGTGAAAATACTTGAAAAGCCTTTAAAGCAGATATGGAAAGTACAATCCAAACAAAACAACCAAACCAAAACCTTTGTCCGACCATGGTTCGCAGATACACAATGGTTACGCCTGGATCCCCCAGGAAACAATCCGTATCCGTAAGCTTTCTCAGCCCTGCGAGTTACGCCATGATGACTAGTAGAGTGCAGGATACACAATGGTTACGCCTGGGTGCCCCAGGAAACAATCCGTACCCCTAGGCTATCTCAACCAGGCAGTTTCGCTACTATTCACGACCTACACAGATTGCAGGATATACAATGGTTACGTCTGGGTCCCCCAGGAAATAATCCGTACCCCTAGGCCAAACTCAGTCAGGCAATTGCGCTATGTAGTCGCGAGAGAAAAAAAACCATGGGTTATGCCACGGTGGGAACACTCGAGCATTACATCCGGAAAACCAAAAATCAGAGAGAATAATATCGATAGAATGAATCCACGATGTGGCCACAAAGCGGATATCAAGCAGAAGGCACTATCCATATCTTACTTCGAAAATATATATCATATAGTACCTTTTCAAATCACTTTCAAATATCGTACTTATATAAAGTCCATATATATAGGATTCCTTTTTTCCCACATCGAATACTTTCCAAAATCAATAGTAGATCAAATCATACTTATATAGACTTCGATTATATAAAATCTCGAAATTGAGTACCTTTCAAATCAATAGATTTCAAATCAACTTCATACTTATACAATCCATTTTATATAAGTTTGACCACTCCCAAATCAAGTGCTTAATAATATAAGGTTCTCAAATTTCAAATCATTTCAATGTCAATTCAGTTTCAAAATCATATATGATTTCACCAAATTTTCTTCCAAATTAAATATCTAAATTTCAAAGTTCCCAAAATAATAGGTTTAGAAAATTATCCCATTTTCCAAATTAAAATAATTCAAGTCAAACAAATTCATTTCCAAAATCACCATATAAGTACTGGTTTTTAATTCCAATTTAATTTCAAAACCAAATATTTTCCCAAAATCAATTATACTCAAAATGGTTTCCAAATTTATAATTATCCCCTTTTTTTTAAACCTTTAAATTATCTATTTCTATGTGAAATATCCAATTTACCTTTCTGAAAACCATTATTCAACTATTTTTTTTTCAAAACATTTCAAAACTAAATTTATATTCTTTATCAAACATTTTATACTCTTTGAAATTTCTTAGGTTTGAAAATTTAATCTCGACTTGGAAGTGTTCGAACATTCAAAATAGTTAGGGAAATCAAATTTCCAATTCAGGACTTGAAAATCAACAATAAATAGATAGGATTATACCAAATCAAAGCCGAAACTTGAGGATTGAATACCGGTTTCCTTTAAATCATTTTAAATATGTATACATATATCTTTCGAATATCGAATTATTCTTCGGAATTTGAAATCAAAATTTGTTTCACAATATCACTCGCATAACAAAGCTACTAGAGTGGCCTCTCCCCCACTCTGAAACTCGAAAATCAATGTCGATAATGGGTGCACTCATCACCGAAATTATTTTCCAGTGACAAAGTGAGTTCTGGACTTCTATTTTCTTAAAACTTCCTTGAAATTTCATTGAAATCATTGGAACTCGTTTGAGTCATTTGAAACACTTCTTATTCAGAAAGTACTTTCAAATCGTATTATTATAATTTCAAAAATCTTAAAACCAATTTCAAAACACTGGAATTCAATTCTCGAATTTCAAATTTAACACTTCAGTTATAAATAATTTTTATATAAATCAATTTCTTATATTTTCTCAAAATTTCAAATCCTTTCAAAACCCTTTTATATAGAATAACATTTCTTATTTGTTTTATATATAGGTATATAATCCTTATCGAAAACATTTTCACTTTTATATATAGAATAAAATGATAGTTATCAAAATAATAATTTTGATATATAAAACAATTTCAAAAATGCAAACATACCCGATTTTTAGAGGATAATTTTAAGAATGGTTTTTAAAACAAAGATAGAGATTTGAATTAGAGGAACTCAAATCAATAGAATTCCGATTCGAAGATAGACTCGATCGAAGATGCGATAATTAAATTACAAAATAGAAGATGGATATACTTCTATAAATCGCGGCGACCTTTACCGGTCAACCGTGATTCCAAAATTAGATCGGTGTAGAATTCTGAGGCAATTCGACATTCGATCGCCAGAGATATAGAATTCGTCATAACAAGATATAGCAGCATCATAAACCGAGGATACCGAAATCTTCGGTGAGTCAATGCCAATTGAAAAGGAGTTTTCACCCCCTTTTACAAATCATTCAGTGGAGTTATGGGATACTCCAGAATCAAACGAATATAAATAATATAGCAGCATCATAAACCGAGGATACCGAAATCTTCGGTGAGTCAATGCCAATTGAAAAGGAGTTTTCACCCCCTTTTACAAATCATTCAGTGGAGTTATAGGATACTCCAGAATCAAACGAATATAGATAGGGAGAGACAGAATGAATTTCGGAACCGAGGGTGTAACATCCCGCCTTTTCGCACACTTTAAGCCGACACACGTGCCAATTCAAACCATACGGAAAGGCGGATTGTTATGGGATAAATAAGAAAAACAGAGAAGAAATAAAAACAAAATATAATCTCACAGCGGAAGGATAAAATATAATAATCAAATATACAGTTCATTAAACTGTTTTACAAAACCTTTATTATATTTATACAATACATATCAGAGTACACATACCAGAGAATAAAAAATAAATGCAGCGGAATTAAATGGTGTGGTGGAATAACATAGTAGATAATAATACTACAAAACTTCGTCTTCGTCCTCCAGACTAAAATCTTCAAATCCTGAAACGCTCGGACTGACCCGAGCGAATTTGAAAAGACAAAAACACTCGAGTCAGAACTAAAAGATCTTATGTGAGTTAAATTAACAGAAATAAATATGAGTACAGTAACTCAAGAGATGCTCGGGATTAACATCTCCTAAGGATCCGTTAAACTATTTGCTATGTAGTATATTGCGCTATTATAATAGTGTCTAATTGTAAAATAAACTTACTTTTTAATAGCGTTAAGGGGTTACCCATATAGCCCTTAACACAAATAATGCCAATAGTCTATACAGTACCGTAACACCTCCTGGTCTGGAAGCTACCAGAGGATACTCCATAGGTACGACACAAACAGAAACTCGTAGAAGGCGCGGTAGGGTAGGTGACACGGCACAACTAGGCAATGCTAGGGTAGATATACCAACTACGCTTCCGGGCTGATGGAAACGCGCAGCGCGCAGCTGCCGCCCACCTCGAACAACACCCCCAAAATCAAAAGTAAAGTGGCCACCGAATCGATCCAAAAGTCATAGTATAATATCGAAGGAGTGCGTTCGGTCAGCGGAATGACCTCATTGGCCCGTCGATCGCTCCTGTTTTAGCCACCTTATGCCAACTCACGGGAGTCGGGTCCACGTATTTACCTTATAGGAAACGCCGCCACCAACTTACTTCATTCTGCAATCTCCACCGCGTACACGGTAGTTAAAGTGGTTTTGGGAGTTGGCAGAGAGTATGACAACTTCCGATCCCGGTCTCTTTAACAACCAAACGTTATTATAACACCGCGGTCATTTAAAATAATTTAAACTTTAAAACCAGAATAAAATATCCATTTTAAACCCATATAAATACAATGTCATTTATATTTTTTTTAAACCCAAATCAATACGATATCATTTAGACCCAAAATCATATAATGTCATTTTATTTTCCAATATATATTCTTTTCCAAAATCATAGGGTTTTCAAAGTAAAATATTTAGAAATCAAAACTCTCGAATATAATATTTTCAAATCATACTACCTTGAAAATCATAACTTCGAAACAAATTTCCATCTCTTAAATGGTTAAATATTAAATTACTTTATAAAACACAATAGCTTCTTTAGATTTCACAAATCAATTTTCAAATATCGATTTAAACTTCCAAATACCATTTCAATTCTTATGTTTCAAAGCTTTAAATATTTCACCATTTCAAAACAAACTCATTTGACAATCCCATATATATTAAATTCAATTACTTATTATTTAGACTTGAAATATTTACTTAATGAATTCAATATAATTTAAGAAAAACCTTTAACTTCACATAACTGGAAAAACTTTCGATTTATTATATATTCATTTAAATCAACCTGATATTCATTTAGATCACTCTACACAAACATCAACTTATAAAATCATATCCTTTAAAAATTCTAACTTTTTATTTAATTCTAATTTAACTTAATATTCATCTTCCAACCTTATTCCCATTAAATCAATGAAACTCCAGAAATTAAATTTTAAATAAATGCTTAATCTTATTTGATCTTAAAATCAAACTTTATTTTAAACTTCAAATCAAATTTATACTAAGATTAAAACCGGAAATTACTATATATATAATAACCTTTATCAATAACCAAATCAATATCCCATAAACCATATATATATAACTTTACAAAAACCATAGAAAATCATTTCAAAATATTTATATATATATATATACCGCGGTGCCTGTATAAAATTTTCTACCCTATGGTCAAGTGATACAGATGTTTATCATTTCAATCCGCAATTTAAAATAAAAATGCGGTTGTATATCATTTCAAACCGCAATGCCGAATGAAATGAATATGCATGATAACTTGCAGATTTTATAAGATAGTACACATCATCCATTCACCCAATATCAATCATCAACCAATTTAATTCAATCATCATCAATTTAAACAAACATCAAAATATATAGCATATAAATTATATAGGTAATAAATAACATGTATTAACTAACAGTTTATATTCAATAATAAATTTAACTACTGTTAAACTAGTAGTTTATATGCAAAAATAAATGTAAATTTAACTGGCAGTTAATATGAAATAAAAATAAAAATAATCATGACAGGCAGTTAATATGCAAATAAATAAATTCTAACTGTCAAATTATATGCAATAAATAAAATTAATTAACAGTTAAATTAAATAAATGCGATTTAACTGGGATGACGAATAAAACATGCCAAACAGTCATAAATAAATTTCTACTCAAATCTTAAATCAATTTAACAAACATAAGAAATTTTAGAAGTTGTGAGTGGGTTAAAACACTCACCTTTCGAATTTAAATCGAATTTAAGTCCGATTTAAATCCAAAAATTTGACGGTCTCCAAATGTAACAACCCTGTTTTTTGAGGTTACCTATTAATACTAAATTATAACGGTAGTTATAATTTAATATTGTAAATTAAAATAAAATTGAAGATTTTAAATTGTTTATTTGGAATAAACAATGAATTTTGGAAATTAAAATAAGAAAATAAAGTTTGAAACTTTATTTTATTTGTTTGGGTTTATAATAAATGGAAAATAGTTTTTATTTAGAGAAAATGCAATAATTGTATTAATTATTGGCAATTACTTCTTTTAATAATTTTTAAAAGAAGTATTTGATTTTTAAAGGCTGTTTATTTAAATAAAAAGGTGGAAATTGTTGTAAGAATGAGCTTTAATTATAAATTTGAGTTTAGAATGGTTAGTTATATTTTTCTAAGCAAGAAAAATATTTTTGTGTAATTTTGGAAGTTAAAAATAAGGTTTTGTGCATTTATTTGTGGAAATTATGTATTTTTGTAAAATAAAGGTTTTTATTAATAAAAATGTTTTAAAAACTAAAATTATCATTTTAATTATGATGTAAACATTTTATTTAATATGTATGTAAGTTCACATATTTTTTTTGGTTTAAAAACTTGAGGGAAATGTAATTTGTTTTGTAAAATAGTGTAACTTAAGCATAGTTGTTTATGTACATGAATCAAAACTTAGGCCATTTGATTTTTTCTTTTAAATGTTGGGTCCAAGCCCACTTAGCCTAAATCTGAAAGTAGGAAATGAGAAAACAAATTGTCTGTACGTTCTTTTTTTTTTTTTCCTACCTCACCTTCTTCTTCCTCAAAGGCAGAAAATCAAAAGAGAAACCATCCCTCTTTTAAGAATCCAAGCTTCAATTTCCAAATTAAATCAATCTTTTGCTGAAAATTATTAAATTAAAGCTCTTTCAATAGGTAATCAATATCTAAACCTTATAATTTCATTAAATTCCTGATTTGAGAAGTAGGTTTCTAATTTACTCTATATCTTGTGTTGCATGTTTGTAAAGCTTCATTTTTAGGTTATTGAAGCCATTTTCTAGGTCAAAGCTCTTTTCTTTGCAAGAAAAATCATTTAATTTGCTGCCAACAAATCCTAAGGTGAGTATTATCTCACACTTCTAACGTAAATAAGCTTGAATGTTAATTACATATTGTCTTCTTTGTTGTTTGCTGGAAAAAAAAAATTCCAGAGTTGAACCTGAAACTAATTTAACCTTATCTCTCTCGTTTCTTATCCAAATTTGATGATTTTGGATGTTCTGGAAAGCTTAGGCTTTTAGCTAAAAGTTTCATGTTTTGAGATTTATGAATTATTGAGTTTAATTCGGTCCAAAATGCACTTATTTGTCGCTGTCCCGAGAGCAAAAGACAGTGACAATGAATCCAGACCTGAAAATTGTTTTAAGCATATCTTTTGACTCGTAAGTCCAAATAAGGCGATTCTTTTTTTTGGCTTCTAGCTACGACAATTCTCTACAACTTTCATGTTTTATGATTTATCAAATTCTTTGATATACAAGGTCGAATGGGCTCTTTAAGCCGCAGCTCTGTTGTTATGTTAATTGTTCACAGTTTTGCAATTTTAGACCTGAGAATTAAAATTGTCATAACTTTTGGCTCGGTTGTCTAAATTGGGTGATTCTTTTTGTGTAATTTAGCTTTTTCAATGCTCTTCAACTTTCATGTTTTATGATTTAACAAATTCTTGATTCTACAGGGTCAAAATGGCTCTTTAAGCCGCAGCCCTGTTGTTATGCATATTGTTCTCAGTTTTATAATTTTATACCTGAGAATTAGAATTGCCATAACTTTTGACTGGAATGTCCGAATTAGTTGATTCTTTTTCTGACTTTAAGCTATGACAATTATCATCAACTTATATGTTTTATGTTTTCTCAAATTTTGAGTTTAAAAGGTGCAAACTGGCAATACAAGCCGCATGCCTGAGTTCTTTTGCAATGTTTGACCATTTTCCGTTGAATTGTTTTTAAATTCGATGATTCGAGTTTTTTTTTAGAGATGGTTCTAAAAGGCTAACTCCTACTAATATAAAAGCCGACATTAACATTGATTCACACTATGAATTGACGGTTTCATTTGGGTTTTATCGTATGTTAATTTTATTGAATTTTCATCGATTTTTGTTGTTTCTGTGCACGTGTTTTCTAAACCGTTTTCGAAATGATTTTCAAAATGGAAAAGCAATCAAATTAAATGTTTTACAAAAATTTATAATTATTCTATATATATAATACACACTTTTTTACTATTCGAACATATGAGAAAGAGAATTAAACGATTTAGTAAAACACGGGGTATGGGACATGTGCGTTTACTATTTCGGTTAATTTCGGACTTGTACGATCGAAGCTATTTGAGATTATTGATTCTGAGATGTTTTGCCAGTTTATGACGCATTTTGAGTTTTATAATTCATATTTATTGGAATTATTTAAGATAGTCAATATTTGGCAAGTATTATGGTTTGAGATCTCCTATGTAGGAGTATGGTCGATGAGAACCATCATGATGTTTAATTCATGATGTTTTATTTACTTGCCAATGATATAGGGCAAGCCTCGAGTTTATGATTTCATATTTTGAGGTTTATGGTTTATGATGAACCATCATGATGTTTTCACTTGTCGAGGAGATGAGACAAGTTACGATGCCATTTAATACTTGTAGATGAGATGAGACGAGTATGATTTCTTTTTATCACTTGCCAATGAGACGAGGCAAGATATGATTTTCTGAGTTTTATGTTGTTTCTAGTGTGGCATCGACTAATGGCTAGTAAACCGCTAAGTGCGAATGTGTGGTATGGGACACACGTTAACACTTTTCGGGTTCCTATCCGTGAGTTTGTGACACATTCACGATGTTTACCTAACGAAACTGCTTGAAGAGGTGTCAGCGACCTTGTCATGAGGACGAACTGCTTTGGAAGGTGTTAGCGACCTTGTTAGGGCTGACAAAACCGCTTGAAGAGGTGCCAGCGACCTTGTCATGAGGACGAACTGCTTTGGGAGGTGTTAGCGACCTTGTTAGGGCTGACAAAATGGCTTGAAGAGGTGTCAGCGACCTTGTCATGATGACGAACTGCTTTGGGAGGTGTTAGCGACCTTGTCTAAGGCTTCGGCCATCTGAGTTTAGCACATGCAGCATTGTTGCGACATTATAATTGGGATTTGGCCAATCCGGATTTTCAGAGTTTTCTGTTTTATTGTGATTTCACCTTTTTAGGATGTTTTATTACATTGATAGCCTAGTGATATATGAGATATTATATATATGGTGATTTCAATTAGGATGTTTTGAACTCTTATCGAGTTCCTTGAGTTATGAGTTTAGATAATTTCAGGATTTTATAGGATATTCTGTGTTTTTCCATTTTGGCGAGTTGAGATTGAGATTTATATACATTTATACCGATGAGACGAGGTATAATTGAGTTTGGAGATTCTTTTATATTTGAGTTTTGGATCATCCTACTTGAGAATATCTTATGTTTTCCTTTTTGGCGAGATTTTATATTAATGTTTCACCTTTTGAGGAGACATTGTTCATGGAAACCATGTAGACATTTTGTGATGTCGCTGATGATATGAGGCGAATGTTTATATTATTTGAGTATTATTATTGAACTTACCTCTTTTGAGGTCATTGTATACTTAAGTGACATTATTTCACTTAAGTCATGAGTTGTATTCTTTCTGTTGCCTCTTCTCATTCAAAAAGAATTATCACTTTGTATCTTATGCTTCATATTGTCATCTATCCTCATGAACTGATTATTTTAGCTAGACTGACCCGTGTACTTTGTACTCGGGTCAGACCGAGTTGTTTCAGGTTAGCTACCAGTTATGAGACTTTGCTTTGATGCATCTGCTTGGATATCAGCCTAGAACTTTTGTTTAGTTTATATTTCTTTCCGCTTGACTCTGATGTATTTATATTTGATTCGATGTATATTGTGTGGTCGAATACCACCTTTATTGTATTCATATTGTATTGTACTAAACATGTATCAGTGTATATGTATATATATGATGTTTATTACTGTTCTGTGATGTGCTTTACATATAGTTATTGTATTTTGTTCTGATAGATCCATTAGCCACCTATAGTTTTGGATTATGCATTTACTGTGTATGTCGATCCATTGAGATAGAAAGGAAAAATCATATTGCATTTATCGACGTATTCAGTAGATGTTTAAGACAAAGTTATAGATGGTCGCCCTTAACCAGCCCTATTCTCCGCTTTAGTAGACGGAATTACTCGTTAATTCTCTTTACTAAGGTGGGTCTCGGGGTGGGGCGTTACAGCTTGGTATCAGAGCTGTGGTCAGAACAAAGTAGAATAAACATAGAACAGTACGTATATCACGATACGTCGAGGTACAATACGAGTGAATCATTGTCCTTTATTCGAGCTTGTTTTCGAATCGTGCTTTGATTATTTTTCGAGTATTGGGTTATGTTGAGATGGAATATGTCTAGGAATATATATTGTATTCCGTAGTATTCCATAATTGAGTTTGATGTTATCTTATCTTATGAATGATCTTATTTAGGATTATTCTATTCTTATTTTTGTCGATGCGAGTGAGTTCGTATCGATGAAGCTGATTGATTCCTTAGAGTATTCTTGTTGTTTTCCTTTGAGAGTTGTGAATCGTATTGAGGGGATCCACAACGATTGACTTGTTTTGAGCATTCTAAGATTTATATTTGATGATGCTTTTGTGAGTATTCGTTTGTTACTCACAATCTTGAGATGCATTTGATTTGAGAAGGATTGACTTATTTGATATTAAGTCCAATCCTTTGTTCTATAGGATCCTATTGTATATTTAGGTTTCCTATTTTGATTGGTTTATTATTTCCGTCACTCTGGAATGTTAATGATGATTCCGAAGTTTTTGAATTCACTCTTGAGTATCGAGATGATGATGACATATCTCGAATTTCAGCCAAGGCGACTTTTTTGAGTTTTGTTGAGTCCGTTTGGGTTTGATATCCAGTCGGGCAATCGAGTGTTGAATTAACCTTATTCCTAGCTTTTAGCCTTCGGCTTTCCTTCCACGAGGACATCCACTAAGGAATGAGGTGAGTTTCTAGATTGTTCGAGTTTGATTGAGTTTATCATTCAATTTCGTTTGAGTGTTCTTTTCATATACTCAATCAATGTTATCCTTTAGCATTACTCCGACTGAAGTAGTGATTCATGGATTGTGTGCTTCTTCTCCTTTGAGAAGAATATCTTGCTTAACCTGTATCTTGATGATTTTTGGGAGTGGCTCGTGACATCGTAAGATTGACAAACACTCTATCTCCTTCTGTTGATTTTGAAAATCGAGTAGTCAGGGAATATCTCGATGCATTCTCTTAATGTTCTTTGGTCTGAGTTTTGAAGCTATATAAATATGAGTTTTAAAGAGAAATTTAAGCTTTGAGATGTTAAAAAAAAAAAATTCAAGAAATATTTTGAGAATATATTTACAAGAGTATTTTTTTTATAGAAATAATTTGAGAATGTTGGGTTGTCCATCGAGTAGTTAAGAGTTCTGGTCGATACGCCTGATCAACGTTATCGATAGGAATCTCCTAAATGCTATGATGAGGCAATCAGACACGATGGTTTGTGTTTTAAAAATTGAGATTTTGGAAATAATATTTGAGATTAAATATTAAATTTATTTTTGAATGGTAATTGCAGCCATTGATTTAGAGACGAGTATCAGAGTGGCGAGGCAGTTTTGATCATTTGATTGACTCTGCAGCCAACGGACATATCTATTTATTAGAGTTTCAGTCGCGAAGCAATGCCATTTATTTATATATTTATTTTGAAATTATAAAGATGAGAATATAAATGAGATTATTTTTGAGCTATGCTTTATTAAAAGTATATTTTGAGATTTTAGAATATATATTATATACATTGGATGTTTTAAGGGAAGAGTATAATAAGAGAATTTAAACCCTTAATTTATTTTGAGGGATTTATTATGGATTTACAAAATTCTTTGGAAATTAATTTTGAAGTAAGAGAAGAAATTTGAATTTTAATTTTGAGTTTTAAATTACTTACTAGGTAATTCAGTAAGGAGTTTGAGAAATTTTCAAATGTTGAAAATTGAGATTTAAAATTCTAAATATCTTGGATTAAAAGATAATTCGAGCTTATATCCTTATTCTTGAGTATATTCTATCTTTGAGCTATTATCAACGACGTGCATTTTTCGCGATCATTCGAGTTTGGTGGCCTTGTAAGAAGCCATCTTGTAATTTATCTATCTTGTCTATTGTGTCTACCCTATTGTGTGAATGTACTTTCCATATATTTATGCAGAAAATCATATTGATGATCTTCTTTATTGCTTTGGGTTCGGGTTTAAGTGAATTTGATCCCGACTCTATTCGTAGAGTGTTTTTGGAAATCAATCATTTTCTATTGATTAATTGTTGAGCATCTTATTGAGTTTTGATTCAAGACGGGATACCTTCGAAATTCTTTCGAGATACTTGAAAAATTCGATGGTTTGCCAATCATTATATTAGCATTTGATGAACCATTGGACTAACCAAGTGAGTTTTTCCTTGTTTCTCTCTACCATTCTATGTTGAGAGTATGAATGGTTTGAGTTTCGAGCTTGTCTTTTATCCTTTGTCGATTGTATTTTTGTGTTGTTTACGGCTCTTTCTCTAGAAATTGCGTGGACGCAATTTTGTTAAGGGGGAAAGTCTGTAACAACCCTGTTTTTTGAGGTTACCTATTAATACTAAATTATAACGGTAGTTATAATTTAATATTGTAAATTAAAATAAAATTGAAGATTTTAAATTGTTTATTTGGAATAAACAATGAATTTTGGAAATTAAAATAAGAAAATAAAGTTTGAAACTTTATTTTATTTGTTTGGGTTTATAATAAATGGAAAATAGTTTTTATTTAGAGAAAATGCAATAATTGTATTAATTATTGGCAATTACTTCTTTTAATAATTTTTAAAAGAAGTATTTGATTTTTAAAGGCTGTTTATTTAAATAAAAAGGTGGAAATTGTTGTAAGAATGAGCTTTAATTATAAATTTTAGTTTAGAATGGTTAGTTATATTTTTCTAAGCAAGAAAAATATTTTTGTGTAATTTTGGAAGTTAAAAATAAGGTTTTGTGCATTTATTTGTGGAAATTATGTATTTTTGTAAAATAAAGGTTTTTATTAATAAAAATGTTTTAAAAACTAAAATTATCATTTTAATTATGATGTAAACATTTTATTTAATATGTATGTAAGTTCACATATTTTTTTTGGTTTAAAAACTTGAGGGAAATGTAATTTGTTTTGTAAAATAGTGTAACTTAAGCATAGTTGTTTATGTACATGAATCAAAACTTAGGCCATTTGATTTTTTCTTTTAAATGTTGGGTCCAAGCCCACTTAGCCTAAATCTGAAAGTAGGAAATGAGAAAACAAATTGTCTGTACGTTCTTTTTTTTTTTTCCTACCTCACCTTCTTCTTCCTCAAAGGCAGAAAATCAAAAGAGAAACCATCCCTCTTTTAAGAATCCAAGCTTCAATTTCCAAATTAAATCAATCTTTTGCTGAAAATTATTAAATTAAAGCTCTTTCAATAGGTAATCAATATCTAAACCTTATAATTTCATTAAATTCCTGATTTGAGAAGTAGGTTTCTAATTTACTCTATATCTTGTGTTGCATGTTTGTAAAGCTTCATTTTTAGGTTATTGAAGCCATTTTCTAGGTCAAAGCTCTTTTCTTTGCAAGAAAAATCATTTAATTTGCTGCCAAAAAATCCTAAGGTGAGTATTATCTCACACTTCTAACGTAAATAAGCTTGAATGTTAATTACATATTGTCTTCTTTGTTGTTTGCTGGAAAAAAAAATTCCAGAGTTGAACCTGAAACTAATTTAACCTTATCTCTCTCGTTTCTTATCCAAATTTGATGATTTTGGATGTTCTGGAAAGCTTAGGCTTTTAGCTAAAAGTTTCATGTTTTGAGTTTTATGAATTATTGAGTTTAATTCGGTCCAAAATGCACTTATTTGTCGCTGTCCCGAGAGCAAAAGACAGTGACAATGAATCCAGACCTGAAAATTGTTTTAAGCATATCTTTTGACTCGTAAGTCCAAATAAGGCGATTCTTTTTTTTGGCTTCTAGCTACGACAATTCTCTACAACTTTCATGTTTTATGATTTATCAAATTCTTTGATATACAAAGTCGAATGGGCTCTTTAAGCCGCAGCTCTGTTGTTATGTTAATTGTTCACAGTTTTGCAATTTTAGACCTGAGAATTAAAATTGTCATAACTTTTGGCTCGGTTGTCTAAATTGGGTGATTCTTTTTGTGTAATTTAGCTTTTTCAATGCTCTTCAACTTTCATGTTTTATGATTTAACAAATTCTTGATTCTACAGGGTCAAAATGGCTCTTTAAGCCGCAGCCCTGTTGTTATGCATATTGTTCTCAGTTTTATAATTTTATACCTGAGAATTAGAATTGCCATAACTTTTGACTGGAATGTCCGAATTAGTTGATTCTTTTTCTGACTTTAAGCTATGACAATTATCATCAACTTATATGTTTTATGTTTTCTCAAATTTTGAGTTTAAAAGGTGCAAACTGGCAATACAAGCCGCATGCCTGAGTTCTTTTGCAATGTTTGACCATTTTCCGTTGAATTGTTTTTAAATTCGATGATTCGAGTTTTTTTTTAGAGATGGTTCTAAAAGGCTAACTCCTACTAATATAAAAGCCGACATTAACATTGATTCACACTATGAATTGACGGTTTCATTTGGGTTTTATCGTATGTTAATTTTATTGAATTTTCATCGATTTTTGTTGTTTCTGTGCACGTGTTTTCTAAACCGTTTTCGAAATGATTTTCAAAATGGAAAAGCAATCAAATTAAATGTTTTACAAAAATTTATAATTATTCTATATATATAATACACACTTTTTTACTATTCGAACATATGAGAAAGAGAATTAAACGATTTAGTAAAACACGTGGTATGGGACATGTGCGTTTACTATTTCGGTTAATTTCGGACTTGTACGATCGAAGCTATTTGAGATTATTGATTCTGAGATGTTTTGCCAGTTTATGACGCATTTTGAGTTTTATAATTCATATTTATTGGAATTATTTAAGATGGTCAATATTTGGCAAGTATTATGGTTTGAGATCTCCTATGTAGGAGTATGGTCGATGAGAACCATCATGATGTTTAATTCATGATGTTTTATTTACTTGCCAATGATATAGGGCAAGCCTCGAGTTTATGATTTCATATTTTGAGGTTTATGGTTTATGATGAACCATCATGATGTTTTCACTTGTCGAGGAGATGAGACAAGTTACGATGCCATTTAATACTTGTAGATGAGATGAGACGAGTATGATTTCTTTTTATCACTTGCCAATGAGACGAGGCAAGATATGATTTTCTGAGTTTTATGTTGTTTCTAGTGTGGCATCGACTAATGGCTAGTAAACCGCTAAGTGCGAATGTGTGGTATGGGACACACGTTAACACTTTTCGGGTTCCTATCCGTGAGTTTGTGACACATTCACGATGTTTACCTAACGAAACTGCTTGAAGAGGTGTCAGCGACCTTGTCATGAGGACGAACTGCTTTGGAAGGTGTTAGCGACCTTGTTAGGGCTGACAAAACCGCTTGAAGAGGTGCCAGCGACCTTGTCATGAGGACGAACTGCTTTGGGAGGTGTTAGCGACCTTGTTAGGGCTGACAAAATGGCTTGAAGAGGTGTCAGCGACCTTGTCATGATGACGAACTGCTTTGGGAGGTGTTAGCGACCTTGTCTAAGGCTTCGGCCATCTGAGTTTAGCACATGCAGCATTGTTGCGACATTATAATTGGGATTTGGCCAATCCGGATTTTCAGAGTTTTCTGTTTTATTGTGATTTCACCTTTTTAGGATGTTTTATTACATTGATAGCCTAGTGATATATGAGATATTATATATATGGTGATTTCAATTAGGATGTTTTGAACTCTTATCGAGTTCCTTGAGTTATGAGTTTAGATAATTTCAGGATTTTATAGGATATTCTGTGTTTTTCCATTTTGGCGAGTTGAGATTGAGATTTATATACATTTATACCGATGAGACGAGGTATAATTGAGTTTGGAGATTCTTTTATATTTGAGTTTTGGATCATCCTACTTGAGAATATCTTATGTTTTCCTTTTTGGCGAGATTTTATATTAATGTTTCACCTTTTGAGGAGACATTGTTCATGGAAACCATGTAGACATTTTGTGATGTCGCTGATGATATGAGGCGAATGTTTATATTATTTGAGTATTATTATTGAACTTACCTCTTTTGAGGTCATTGTATACTTAAGTGACATTATTTCACTTAAGTCATGAGTTGTATTCTTTCTGTTGCCTCTTCTCATTCAAAAAGAATTATCACTTTGTATCTTATGCTTCATATTGTCATCTATCCTCATGAACTGATTATTTTAGCTAGACTGACCCGTGTACTTTGTACTCGGGTCAGACCGAGTTGTTTCAGGTTAGCTACCAGTTATGAGACTTTGCTTTGATGCATCTGCTTGGATATCAGCCTAGAACTTTTGTTTAGTTTATATTTCTTTCCGCTTGACTCTGATGTATTTATATTTGATTCGATGTATATTGTGTGGTCGAATACCACCTTTATTGTATTCATATTGTATTGTACTAAACATGTATCAGTGTATATGTATATATATGATGTTTATTACTGTTCTGTGATGTGCTTTACATATAGTTATTGTATTTTGTTCTGATAGATCCATTAGCCACCTATAGTTTTGGATTATGCATTTACTGTGTATGTCGATCCATTGAGATAGAAAGGAAAAATCATATTGCATTTATCGACGTATTCAGTAGATGTTTAAGACAAAGTTATAGATGGTCGCCCTTAACCAGCCCTATTCTCCGCTTTAGTAGACGGAATTACTCGTTAATTCTCTTTACTAAGGTGGGTCTCGGGGTGGGGCGTTACACCAAATCTGTCCAAACCAGCGTCAAAAGATCTGGAATTTAATTACGATCCTAACAAAAAAGTCTCGCGTGAAACGGAGTTCATATGCGAAAGTTATTCGAGTTAGATTGTTTGAAATCAAAAATAAAATAAAATAAAAACATCACTCGCTTAAACCAAAGCCACGTAAGCATCTTCGTTATCCCTCGCTACAGTGTCTTTACCCTGAGAACAGAACGCATGCGAACGAACAAAAGCATCAAGAAGAAACCCTAGCCGTCGAAACAAACCCTATTTATCACGCCTCCACTCTCGACTTCGACAAGATCCACTCCATCGCCAGCACGCCGCCGTCACCCTCCATCTATGTCGCGAGCGTGACGTCCTCAGCCGCTATGTGGTGCTGCCAGGCCGATCACGAAAATCATCGAATCCTCTTCAACTTCTGGCGAATCAGCTAACCAATTCGCCGAAGCCACCGTACCGATCAACTGCCCCTCTCCCCCTCTACACGCAAGAACTTCCCGATCGATGAATCGTGGAAGATCCACCGTTGATTGAACATCCATACCATGAACGGCCGAAACTAATTTGCAATTTTCTGAACGAACAATGGCTCCAATCAAAAAACGAATAGTACCAGCAGATTACGCTCTTCGAGAACTATGACATATAATTTTTGTGAATTTTTCTGGAGCCTTTGAATTTTAGGCTTTGGATTTGATTTTTGAATTGTATTTGGATCTAGTGTTTGCAGCCATTGGAAGAGGAGGAGCGGAGGAAATAAACGTACAACAAATGAGAATAGATGGAGGCTAGGGTTTACAACTGAGTTTATATAGGTAGGTCAGAATTTGAATAGATGGATTGGATAAACAAACGTGCTGAACGAAAATTGGCCCAAAAAGCCCGTTACGACTCCGGAACGAAATTGGGTCAACCCATATATCACAATATGTATTTTAAAATATTCTGAACGCGATGGAAAAAGTTTCGCGTCCAAATTCCATCGTGTGAAGAAGTTATGCTGAAAATAATATTTTCAAATTGATTTCAAATTGATTTCAATTAAATCGATTTCAAGGCGTTTCGCGTTCGTACGATCAAACGACAGGTCCGATCACTACGAAACTTGAAACCCTACAATAATTCAATGATACGGATCCGTTGAAACTGGTTTCGTCAAAATCCGAGTTAGTGGCCGAAATGGCTATTTTTATATCAATTAATTAAATTTAAAATTTATTATTAAATCAACTTCCAAATTTTAAAATTTTAAAACTCACAAATTTTATCACCATATATTCTCACTTATTTACAATGACTTAAACAAATCTTTATGTAAGTTTAGAGTGGATAAATCTATCAATTGCAGTGCCAAAGCTTCTATTTCATTATATTCAAAATTATAAATTAAGTTCCCCAAAATTTCTATTAAGTTAAATAATCAATGATTATTCCATCTATAAATTTTAAGTAGATGGATTCAAATGTTGAGTTCAGAAACTATTATTTTAATATTCTTGAATTTCAGTTAAATCTTTATAAACGTAATACTTTAAACGTTAAATTTCATTTATTTTGCAATACTTCAATTAAATTAATAAATATTGCTTTCTATACTTAAATTTATATTAACAAAACGTTAGATTTGGATCGATAGAAATCGATTTACCAAAGTTTACGTACACATTACGTAAATAAACAACTATATAAATTTGCCACCTATTAGCTCTTAATTTTATTCTTAAGTTTGTTATCTATCAATTTCGATTATACTTCCATCTATAATGCAAATCCAATCTCCTCTAACTGCATAAATTAGGCAATTTATTGCAATTGATTTTCCATTAAACTTCATAAATTATCAAATTGAAACCTAAATAAACATTTATTTATTTAAAAATCTTGTTGTTTAATTGAATTGACCATTCCCGGATATAATTTACATTGATCTTCAATTATTACTTAAATACATCACAAAACGTTAAATCTATATTCATTAAAATTTGTTACCAAAATTAATTAACGAAATCAATTACGCCCTTTAAAAATTTCTATTTCATTCATTAATTGCTAATTGTTATTCAATTAAACCCAGTTATTTGATTTCTCTATTATGCATCAATTATAAACCCATCATCTTAAAGATGATGTCAACATTTTATACTATAAATTTACCCTTTTATATTCCAATATAAATAAATGCTCACATACAAATTAAGATTCTAAAACAAATTAATTATCCCATTTAATCCATTGATTTATTAACTTTATTTGTTGCAATTTATTGTCTAGCATAAATTTTAATCTATTTCCAAATTTTCACATTTCAATTAATTAACACCTTACAAAAGTTTACAAATAAAAAGGGGTTGTACTAAATAAATTATTTATTGTCCTGCATTACTTTATTGCCTCCATTTACATTCAATCTTCATAAATAAATAATTTATTTTATTGATGAATTCAATACTTGCCTTTATTTACTTAATTTAACTTCATATCCAAATGCACAAATTTTCACTATTCCAATTAATTGAAATATAAAATTAAATTTGTAAATTTTAATTATCCTTGATACATCAGATTTCAATATTTGCTTTCATATAAATTAATAAGATTTCTATTTCTTTCTAAATTTAAATTAAAATCTTATTAATTTAATTCATTTTAAACATCGAATTTACATGGGTCGTTACACTCTCCCCGACTCAAAAATTTTCGTCCCCGAAAAGGAAAAGAAGGGAAAAGAAGAATTAAATAACAATACATCTTATTCAAAATATTAACTCATAAACAATAACTTACTAAATTTATTACCTTAAATAAAATAAACCCGTTTAATAATCATTATATCTTTTTATCCTCAAATAAATAAAGTTTGGAAAAACATTTTCAAAATAATTTCTAAGTCCAAAATTTACGAAATTTTTTGGTGGAGTCTCCTTTGTACAGAGAGGCTTGGGAGAAAATATAATATTAAATATAACAATTATATTATATATATTATCCAAAATATTATATCCCAACACGGGAAAATATATAAAATAGCGCTATAAACCGAAGTCCGAAAACGTACCTATTTGTCGGGCACTTTACGCTTAATTTATGGAACCCAAAAGCAGTAGCAATTGCTTCCATAACCTGAATTTTACTTATAAAATCCAAAGGGTTAACAATTTATGTAAAGTAAAATATTTAAGTGGATTTCAATCACTAACAACAAATCAATACAACAACCATCAACTAAACAACAACAAATCCAAACAACAATCAATTTATCTTATTATTAATTTCATTTCATATATTTGTTGTTTAATTTCTCTTTTATTCATACCACATAAATTTTCCTTTTTATAATTTACATTTATTTCTAACAAACTTTTAAATTTTATTTACTCATTCGATGTTTGTTTCATTTATTTTCACTTATTACTTCCAATTTTTCATTTCCATTAACTCAGGTCATGCCAGTTCTTTTTATTTCATTATAATTATTCATTCATTTATTTACATGTCCTTATTTATTTACATTTTAATTGCTTAAGTTTATAATCATCTATTTGTCATACTTACCTTCAATTATATTTACTTGGTAAAATTTCAATTATAACTTTAAGTTTATAACATTAAATTCTCATTTAACAGAAATTT
The DNA here is from genome assembly GCA_030765085.1 of Allium cepa. NCBI lineage: Eukaryota > Viridiplantae > Streptophyta > Magnoliopsida > Asparagales > Amaryllidaceae > Allium > Allium cepa. The sequence continues at coordinate 305,804,490 of CM060944.1, read as the reverse complement.
CATTGAGTAATTTTACTATTTCAAATTTCTACTTGTATAATATTCTATTACAATCTCTTATTAAATATTTCAACTTTTAATATTTGGTAAGTTATATATGTTATTTAAGGGTGTAATTGAAAGTTATACAAGTTTCTCATTTCTTTTAATTAATTCATTGTTCAATAAATTATTACCTTTTCCTTATAAGTTACAATTTCAACTTCCTTTTATTATCTTTATAACTTGGCATTAAATCTCTTACCTAAATTAGAGGTTCCAATTATTAATTACTTACCTTTCGTTTCACTACAATAATTGAAACAATTAATTAATGGAAATTTAAGAGTTAAATACCGGGTTATATTTCAAATTATTTTAAAATAATAAATAAATATATTTTTACAACTTACATATCTCTAATTATGTTTAAAACAATTCAAAATTTATACATATAATTTCTTCAAAAATGAATCTGCAGTAGAACTACGACAGTGGCCTTCTCCCTTCGAAACTCGAAAATGAAAGTCGATGATGCGGCCGCCATCACCGAAATTATTTTTCAGCGACAGAGAGGAAAGTACAAAACTTATTTCTTTCCAGAATTTCTTTAAAATCATGCTTTCAAATTATATTGAAATATTTATATCAGAAAATATTTCTAAACACTATTAATATATTTCAAAATCCTTTGAAAGAAATTTTTCAAAATCCCGGACTCAAGTTCTACAATTTCCAAATTTCATTGATTTTATTTTCAATCTAGCTTCAATTATTATTAATATTTTCATTACCTAACACCCAATCTACAACAACCAAATATGTATCTTTATAAAATATTTTTATATATAGAAAATATAATAGGCAAAGTTATTTCTTTCACCTATATTAAAACAAATATTATGTCGGTCTATCCTATTAAGTGTTTAGAAATCCCTATTGATGTCATAGCGTCTCATGCATCAACCAGAATTTATAAATGCAAAACGAAACATATTAACACAATATTAAAACCTTTTTATAATACTAACAAATACGCTCTCTCATATATACACGCTCAATGACTCCCATAGGGTATTATTACCCTATTAGTAAAAAGTCAAACCCCACAGAGTTAAGGTTTATCGCTAAACCTCGCTCTGATACCAGATGTAACATCCCGCCTTTTCGAACACTTTAAACTGACACACGTGCCAATTCAAACCATACGGTAGGGTGGATTGTTATGGGATAAGTAAGAAAAACAGAGAAGAAATAAAAACAAAATAGAATCTCACAGCGGAAGGATAAAATATAATAATTAAATATACAGTTCATGAAACTGTTTTACAAAACCTTTATTATATTTATACAATACATATCAGAGTACACATACCAGAGAATAATAAATAAATGCAGCGGAATTAAGTGGTGTGGTGGAATAACATAGTAGATAATAATACTACAAAACTTCGTCTTCGTCCTCCAGAGTAAAATCTTCAAATCCTGAAACGCTCGGACTGACCCGAGCGAATTTGAAAGACAAAAACACTCGAGTCAGAACTAAAAGATCTTATATGATTTAAATTAACAGAAATAAATATGAGTACAGTAACTCAAGAGATGCTCGGGATTTACATCTCCTAAGGATCCGTTAAACTATTTGCTATGTAGTATATTGTGCTATTATAATAGTGTCTAATTGTAAAATAAACTTACTTTTTAATAGCGTTAAGGGGTTACTCATATAGCCCTTAACACAAATAATGCCAATAGTCTATACAGTACCGTAATACCTCCTGATCGTGAAGCTACCAGAGGATACTCCATAGATACGACACAAATAGAAACTCGTAGAAGGCGCGCTAGGGTAGGTGACATGGCACAACTAGGCAATGCCAGGGTAGATATACCAATCACGCTTCCGGGTTGATGGAAACGCGCAGCGCGCAGCTGCCGCCCACCTCGAACAACACCCCCAAAATCAAAAGTAAAGTGGCCACCGAATCGATCCAAAAGTCATAGTATAATATCGAAGGAGTGCGTTCGATCAGAGGAATGACCTCATTGGCCCGTCGATCGCTCCTGTTTTAGCCACCTTATGCCAACTCACGGGAGTCGGGTCCATGTATTTACCTTATAGGAAACGCCGCCACCATCCTACTTCATTCTGGAATCTCCACCACGTACACGGTTGTTAAAGTGGTTTTCGGAGTTGGCAGAGAGTATGACAACTTCCGATCCCGGTCTCTTTAACAACCAAACGTTATTATAACACCGCGGTCATTTAAAATAATTTAAACTTTAAAACCAGAATAAAATATCCATTTTAAACCCATATAAATACAATGTCATTTATATTTTTTTTAAACCCAAATCAATACGATATCATTTAGACCCAAAATCATATAATGTCATTTTATTTTCCAATATATATTCTTTTCCAAAATCATAGGGTTTTCAAAGTAAAATATTTAGAAATCAAAACTCTCGAATATAATATTTTCAAATCATACTACCTTGAAAATCATAACTTCGAAACAAATTTCCATCTCTTAAATGGTTAAATATTAAATTACTTTATAAAACACAATAGCTTCTTTAGATTTCACAAATCAATTTTCAAATATCGATTTAAACTTCCAAATACCATTTCAATTCTTATGTTTCAAAGCTATAAATATTTCACCATTTCAAAACAAACTCATTTGACAATCCCATATATATTAAATTCAATTACTTATTATTTAGACTTGAAATATTTACTTAATGAATTCAATATAATTTAAGAAAAACCTTTAACTTCACATAACTGGAAAAACTTTCGATTTATTATATATTCATTTAAATCAACCTGATATTCATTTAGATCACTCTACACAAACATCAACTTATAAAATCATATCCTTTAAAAATTCTAACTTTTTATTTAATTCGAATTTAACTTAATATTCATCTTCCAACCTTATTCCCATTAAATCAATGAAACTCCAGAAATTAAATTTTAAATAAATGCTTAATCTTATTTGATCTTAAAATCAAACTTTATTTTAAACTTCAAATCAAATTTATACTAAGATTAAAACCGGAAATTACTATATATATAATAACCTTTATCAACAACCAAATCAATATCCCATAAACCATATATATATATATATATATATATATATATATATATATATATAGCTTTACAAAAACCATAGAAAATCATTTCAAAATATTTTTACATATATATATATATACCGCGATGCCTGTATTAAATTTTCTACCCTATGGTCAAGTGATACGGATGTTTATCATTTCAATCCGCAATTTAAAATAAAAATGCGGTTGTATATCATTTCAAACCGCAATCCCGAATGAAATGAATATGCATGATATATCAATCATCAACCAATTTAATTCAATCATCATCAATTTAAACAAACATCAAAATATATAGCATATAAATTATATATGTAATAAATAACATATGTTAACTAACAGTTTACATTCAATAATAAATTTAACTACTGTTAAACTAGCAGTTTATATGCAAAAATAAATGTAAATTTAACTGACAGTTAATATGAAATAAAAATAAATATAATCATGACAGGCAGTTAATATGCAAATAAATAAATTCTAACTGTCAAATTATATGCAATAAATAAAATTAATTAACAGTTAAATTAAATAAATGCGATTTAACTGAGATGAAGAATAAAACATGCCAAACAGTCATAAATAAATTTCTACTCAAATCTTAAAACAATTTAACAAACATAAGAAATTTAAGAAGTTGTGAGTGGGTTAAAACACTCACCTTTTGAATTTAAATCGAATTTAAGTCCGATTTAAATCCAAAAATTTGACGGTCTCCAAATCTGTCCAAACCAGTATCAAAAGATATAGAATTTAATTACGATCCTAACAAAAAAAGTCTCGCGTGAAACGGAGTTCGTATGCGAAAGTTATTCGAGTTAGATTGTTTGAAATCAAAAATAAAATAAAATAAAAACATCACTCACTTAAACCAAAGCCACTTAAGCATCTTCGTTATCCCTTGCTAAAGTGTCTTTACCCTGAGAATAGAATACACGCGAATGAACAAAAGCATCAGGAAGAAACCCTAGCCGCCGAAACAAACCCTATTTATCACGCCTCCACTCTCGACTTCGACAAGATCCACTCCATCGCCAGCACACCGCCGTCACCCTCCATCTATGTCGCGAGCGCGACGTCCTTCGCCGCCGTATGGTGCTACCGGGCCGAGCACGAAAATCATCGAATCCTCTTCAATTTCTAGCGACTCAGCTAACCAATTCGCCGAAGCCACCGTACCGATCAATTGCCCCTCGCCCCCTCTACACGCAGGAACTTCCCGATCGATGAATCGTGGAAGATCCGTTGTTGATTGACCATCCATACCATGAATGGCCGAAACTAATTTGCAATTTTCTGGACGAACAATGGCTCCAATTGAAAAACGAATATTACCAGCAGATTACGCTCTTCGAGAACTATGACATATAATTTTTGTGAATTTTTCTGGAGCCTTTGAATTTTAAGCTTTGGATTTGATTTTTGAATTGTATTTGGATCTAGGGTTTGCAGCCATTGGAAGAGGAGGAGCTGAGGAAATGAACGTACATCAAATGAGAATAGATGGAGGCTAGGGTTTACAACTGAGTTTATATAGGTAGGTCAGAATTTGAATAGATGGATTGGATAAACAACGTGCTGAACGAAAATTGGCCCAAAAAGCCCGTTTCGACTCCGGAACGAAATTGGGTCAACCCATATATCACAATATGTATTTTAAAATATTCTGAACGCGATGGAAAAATTTTCACGTCCAAATTCCATCGTATGAAGAAGTTATGCTGAAAACAATATTTTCAAATTGATTTCAATTAAATCGATTTCAAGGCGTTTCACGTTCGTACGATCAAACGACAGGTCCGATCGCTACGAAACTTGAAACCCTACAATAATTCACTGATACGGATCCGATGAAACTGGTTTCGTCAAAATCCGAGTCAGTGGCCAAAATGGCTATTTTTATATTAATTAATTAAATTTAAAATTTATTATTAAATCAACTTCCAAATTTTAAAATTTTAAAACTCACAAATTTTATCACCATATATTCTCACTTATTTACAATGACTTAAACAAATCTTTATGTAAATTTAGAGTTGATAAATCTATCAATTGCAGTGCCAAAGCTTCTATTTCATTGTATTCAAAATTATAAATTAAGTTCCCCAAAATTTCTATTAAGTTAAATAATCAATGATTATTCATCTATAAATTTTAAGTAGATGGATTCAAATGTTGGGTTCAGAAACTATTATTTTAATATTCTTGAATTTCAGTTAAATCTCTATAAATGTAATACTTTAAACGTTAAATTTCATTTATTTTGCAATACTTTAATTAAATTAATCATTATTACTTTCTATACTTAAATTTATATTAACAAAACGTTAGATTTGGATCGATAGAAATCGATTTACCGAAGTTTACGTACACATTACGTAAATAAACAACTATATAAATTTGCCACCTATTAGCTCTTAATTTTATTCTTAAGTTTGTTATATATCAATTTCGATTATACTTCCATCTATAATGCAAATCCAATCTCCTCTAACTGCATAAATTAGGCAATTTATTGCAATTGATTTCCCATTAAACTACATAAATTATCAAATTGAAACCTAAATAAACGTTTATTTATTTAAAAATCTTGTTGTTTAATTAAATTGACCATTCTCGGAAATTAATTTACATTGATTTCCAATTATTACTTAAATACATCACAAAACGTTAAATCTATATTCATTAAAATTTGTTACCAAAACTGATTTAACGAAATCAATTACGCCCTTTAAAATTTCTATTTCATTCATTAATTGCTAATTGTTATTCAATTAAACTCATTCATTTGATTTCCCTATTGTGCATCAATTATAAACCCATCATCTTAAAGGTGATGTCAACATTTTATACTATAAATTTACCCTTTTTATATTCCAGTATAAATAAATGCTCACATACAAATTAAGATTCTAAAACAAATTAATTATTCCATTTAATCCATTGATTTATTAACTTTATTTATTGCAATTTATTGTCTAACATAAATTTGAATCTATTTCCAAATTTTCACATTTCAATTAATTAACACCTTACAAAAGTTTACAAATAAAAAGGGGTTGTACTAAATAAATTATTTATTGTCCTGCATTACTTTATTACCTCCATTTACATTCAATCTTCATAAATAAATAATTTATTTTATTGATGAATTCAATACTTGCCTTTATTTACTTAATTTAAGTTTATATCCAAATGCACAAATTTTCACTATTCCAATTAATTGAAATATAAAATTAAATTTGTAAATTTTAATTATCCTTGATATATCAAATTTCAATGTTTGCTTTCATATAAATTAATAAGATTTCTATTTCTTTCTAAATTTAAATTAAAATCTTATTAATTTAATTCATTTTAAACATCGAATTTACACAGGTCGTTGCAGAGGGACATTCCAAAATTCAAAGGAAATCGAGTCAAAAGGAAGAGATTCAACTCGAGCGAAAGTGATTCTGTAAATAAATTTACCATATATGCTAAGTTTTGCCTAGAGCCAAAGCTCTAATACCAACTGTAATGACCCGCTATTTTGGACCGTTCAAATCGACAATAAAACCATACATATCCGACTTGAATAATTAAAATACCGAACTGTTAATTAAAATTTGGCAAAACTAAAAATATACAGTAAATAAATCAATCACAGATCACAGAGTAATATAATGCAGTGGAATAGATAAAGAATAGTAGTTCATGAAGCTACTATATACATCAGAGTTAGAAAAATACAACCGAATAGTTCAAATGCAGTGAAGTCTCCAATGCAACAGATGACTTCTCTGAACCAATCACCCGGAAAGGCTGGAATCTGAACCGATAGTTGGATTTCCAAATGAAGCTCCAAACTCCAAAGGTTAGTCTCAAATGATGTATCACTCAGTCTGACCGAGCGTAAAGCAAAATACAAAACATTCGAGTCAGGATTAACACTCTGATATCAATAAATCCAACTCAAGTGAAATATCAACTGTAATACAAATAACTTAAAGGATATTTGGGATAACCATCCTCTAAGGGTCCATGGAACTTTCTAAGAGGTAGAAATATACACTATAACACCATGGTCATTTCAGCTTAATTTATACATCAAAACCAAATCTCATTTTCACTTTAAATATCTCTATATTTCCCAAAATAGTATTTATATATATTAAATAATTTATACAGTAAAGTATTTTCAATTTCCTCAACTTAACAAATCGTTCCAACATCAATCCGACCTTCCCATTCAAATTAAATTCAATCTCAATTTATCAATTTAAATTCAACTCAATTTCTAAAATAACCACTTAAATTTTATCGATCTCAAATTCGGATTTATAATCACAAATACTCCTTTATATTTCCATATATTTCAAAACTTTAAGTATTCAACGTTTCATCTTAATTTTCATTCAATTTAGTTTTCTAAATAATAAATTCAAATTTAGTTCAACCTAAATTTTCATTTTAATTCAATTTAGTAGCTAAATAACAAATTCAACTACGTTGATTTCAAATACAGATCCGAATCTCAACATAAACCATTTAAATTCCAATATAGTTCAAGGCTTTAATATTTAAATGTTCTATATAACAGTTTCATATAGATCTCGATTTAACCTCATTATTATTTAGTCTTGAAATACTCCCTTATTAGATTTAATATCATTTAAGTAACCTTAAATTACATTTTACTCCATATTTTCTTTAATTTATTTAAACGTAAAATATCCATTAAATCACTTAAATCAAAAATCCAGTTATAAAATCATACCCATTAAATTTCCCATTTAAACATTTCAAATCGATTTAATTAAATAAATCCTTATTTAAATACCATTTTTATAAACCCAAATTTATCTCCCAATCTTAATTATTCAATTTATTACAAGAGAATCTATTTGAAATATAGATTTACATAAATACTTAACCATATTATATGTATTAAATCAATCTAATTTAAATCAAATATTACTACTAAATCTATATATACAATTTTCATTTATATAATATCTTAAGAATCAAATTTATTAAACCATATATTTCTTTCCAAAATTATTGAAATTATTCTCAAAATATTTATATGGAACAACGGTGTCTGTATATATTTCCTATCATATAGTCAAGTGCTACGGGTATTTATCATTTCAATCCGTATACTAAATATATATGGGTGGATATCATTTCAACCCGTAATCCCAAATTTAATTAAATGAAAATTGCTTGGGTTTATCATTTCAACCCATAACGATTTTCTCCTATTCTAAAGTCTGTTCGGGTATGTATCATTTCAACCCATAGTGATTTCTAAACTACAGGGAACTTGCAGAGTGATAACAGAAAATACAATAAAATAACAGGCATATATCATCAATAACAATATAATATAAACAACAGGATATGGTGTCATATCCCGCAGGTGAACAGTTACAGATAATAGCATATATACAAACTTAAATAACTACAGCAGCATATTTCAATTGTCGTTTCAATTGAAATCAAATTTAATGAACAAAAATATGTTAATCGTGAGTGATTGCTCACCTTTTGAGGTTAGAGAGATAGACAATGAAGTTGAGTTACGAAATGCAAGCACGACTTCCAAAGCAAAGTTAGATGGTACGATTTCGATGCAAAACGTTTAGATAGAAAGAAATTGATGAGAACGGATCAAATTAGCCTGATAAAATTGAAACGAAGATTATATGATTAATTTATTACTTTTTTTCAAAATGAACGTTAAATCAAAACACGCAATTTAAAAAATGAAATACATATATATGCATACCCATGAGAACCATATAACTTTAAAACGCTTCCATTTCATATTAATGTTAAATAACAAATATATAATTATTCAAAATGTCACATATATAGTATATTCATTTTATGGTTGTCGTTTCCATGTAATAAATATTCATTTTAAACCAATATTAAAATAATATATATGTATAGTTAAAAATCAATGTTCTAACATAAAACACATATATTAAAGATCAAAACACACATATATAATATCTTTTGAAATGAATAATTATGTATACATATAATTATTATAGTTTATTACTTTCCTTTTCAAAATATCCAGCAGGAAATCAAACAAACTTATGCACATATATACGCAGATAAACAATATTCTTTATAATACATTGTTAACTTACTCCTTTTTTATTCTTTTTTTAAAGAGTATATATGCAGTACAGTTTATAAGAATTTTTTTTTATTTTTTTTATAAAACCTTAATATATAACAAAATATATGTAATATTTGTATATATAAAAATCAAAACCTTTCAAACATATATTCAAAAACTAGATCATATAAATAACAATGTATTCAGTTCATGCATAGTATAAAATTCATATATATAACTCTCTTATATATTCATTATAACTATAATCGAAACGGTTATATATACTTTTATATAAATTAACCAAATATACACGTTACTTAACCTATCTGTAACTGATCAATAGTTTTATTATTAAAGCACGCACATCATAACAGTATGACGATATACAATGCTTTAGGCTTATTAAACAATATATTGCAACTTATGTATACTAATATCTGAATATAAATAAGCTTACATACTTATTATATAAAAATCAAAATAAAAAAAATATAACAAAATATATATAAACTCACAAATTGATATATAAGCTTATATTGTTATATAGAGAATTTTTTTATTAAGTACAGCCATACATATATTTCTTTGGGTACTACAATTCGTATTATTTGCCTTTTATAAAGAAAATTGTGGTTGCACTGAGTTTGTACATACAGCTTACTTTATGTATATAAATAACGTAAGTTGTCATACATATATACACTAAAATATATAAATTTAAGGCAGTATACTACTAGCAAATATATATAATATAATACAATGTATAGACATACCCTGTGTAAACTCGAGTCGCTGATGGGTGGGCAAAATGAATAAATAAGAAACTACAGACAATGGGGAAAATGTTGATGCCACCTATGTGCTGTCAAAAGTTATTACCTCTATGCTATACACTCGGCTATGATGAGGCTGCCGATGTGGATAGGGAAGATGTTGGGTTCAGCTGGAAGGCAGGGTGTTTCTTAAGAGAAGAGGAGGGGAGAAGGAGGGGACAGACGCTTGGTGGAAAGAAAATTTGCAGAGAGAGGATGAAAAGAATGCAGATGTACTAGGTAAAAGAAAGGAGGAGCAGGCTAGAATAAATAGAATGTATGAAGAGAACAAGGAAGGTTATAAATCAGATTGGCATGAAAATGTAAGGAAAGAAATAAATAAAAGAAATCAATGAATGCGAAATAACGTATAGTATTTTATACCTTTCAAACTTTGAAATGGCAACGGTCATGAGTTGATTTAGCTACATTTAAAGCAATAACTTTTTTGTTTGTTTGGATAGTACGTAATAAGTTTGGAAAGGCAATGATTTTTAAAATGGAACAAGGAAGGTTATAAATCAGATTGGAATGAAAACGTAAAGAAAGAAATAAATAAAAGAAATCAATGAATGCGAAATATCGTATAGTATTTTATACGTTTCAAACTTTGAAATGGCAACGGTCATGAGTTGATTTAGCTACATTTAAATCAATAACTTTTTTGTTTGTTTGGATAGTACATAATAAGTTTGGAAAGACAGTGATATTTAAAATGGAACAAGGAATGGACATAGAAATTTAAGCAAAGATAAAACGTATAGAATAAATATAGAGTAAGGGGACAGTCACGATAATTCAGTGGATAATTAAAGCAACTTTTAATGCCACCAGCTGCACTTTCAAATTTGAAAAGGCAGAGTAACGGACCATATAATAAATTGAAATGATGGATTGATAACAGCTGCAAGTATATATTTAATAGAAAAGAACGGACAGAGAAAATTTTGTGAAACGTACTGAAAATAAATATGAAGTACTTATTATATTATACGTTTCTTTTTGAATGCAGAGTCCAAAATTTGAAAGCCGAGTAACGGTCAACCCTTGAATTGGTGAAAATAATTGTAGCAATTAATAAAAGAAATAAATAGCAACGGTCACGTTGCTTTGATTTAGCTGACCCATCAAAGCAAATTATTTATAATTTAACCGGTAGGAAACGTAAAGGAACGTACCACCATAAAAATGAAATTGATAACATCTGTGCATTGATTCTGCAATATTTATTAAAGAAATTGATTCTACAATATTTATTAAAGCAATTTATTAGCTAGCTTGAATTAAATAGAATTTCACAATGGAATAAACTTTGATAAAATAAATTGAAAATTTAAAATATGCTATGTTTAATTGGACGTAATACAAATATTAAATTTTTATTTCAAAATATTATTACATTAAATTTCTCAAAAGTTTCAATTAATTACGTTAAATAAAACCATTTAAAACTATTAAAATCTACGGGTCGTTACAACTATATCCTAGGTTGTGCACCCTACTCTGTTTTTAGCCATTTATAATGTCGAGGTCACATTCGACATCTTTCATGGGAGTCTTTATCACTCGAAAAGAACAAGAATCCTTAAATAAATTCCCACATCTCGAATGGATCTCGAAACCACACATGGATTCCAGCATCTCGAAATCCACCTCCAAGAGATATAACACGTATCTCAGTCTTGAAGTGGTTTTCGATAAATAACACATTTACCGATCCCGGTCTCCTTAAGACTGAATCAATGAATTTGGTCATATTCAATAATAATGAGAATGATCGCATATGGAAACCAACTCTCATATAATTATCACATTTTCAATATTTTTATCTCACACTATCTCTCGACTAAGAGTGAAGTCGGTAGGTTAAAGCACTAGTTCTGCTATACCTACTCAAACATTTGTCTTAACCCCTAGAGATAGACAAGCCTACTTCATCGGTTTTTAGTACTAAGTATACGACTAAATGTTTTTCATAAATGAGTACATAAACAAAGCATGATCAAGTCGTACTAAGCACGATCAAGTCACATAAACAACTTTTAATCCCATTTTTACTTAATTAATAATTTTATTAAATAAAAGCTCTTTTATTAGTAAAACTCATTTTTTTTTAATAAAACATATTTTATAAACCAAAACTTACAATTGATTAAAAATTCCTTTATTAATTAATAACCCTTTACTAAATAAAACTTACTTTATTAATTAATACTCCTTTATTACTTAAAATTTTCTGTATATACTAGTATATATAATATTTCGATATTCATTTATACTCTTCAATACTTCAAAAAGTATTCATATATTTATCTCAAATGTACAAGTATATTCACAACTCATTTAAAGACCTATTACTTTAAACCTTTCTTTTTTTATCTTTTTCCAAAAATTCCATGTTTGTTATTCCTTTTAAAATATCCATTTAATAGTTCCAATTACATTCGAAAATCTATTTCAAAGTGCGTAAGACAAATGTTACCCAACATTGTCACTACAAACGCAAAATCATTTCATTTGAGATTATTTTTAAACCATTTCACTTCTGATTATCTTTAAAACAATCTTTTCAAAGTTTCATTTACATTTATAAGTACTAGTATGGATCCGTGCTTCGCACACGGGCTGTTTGTGTCATTGTATACATTGATATTTTGTTTAAACGTAAGTATGTAAACGGAAAGTAAGGGCATTTTTGGAATTTCAAAAAGACAACGAGTAAATTGGTTTAACAAATTTTCTTTATTAGTAGTAGAGATAATCAAAACAGGTTAAAGACTAATATTATTAACATATTTTCACCGCAAACCCAAAACCATTTCATACATGTTATTCTCTTTAAAACATTCTTTTAAAGATCTTGGTATTTCTATATTTATTGAATAAGGCAATATACTTGTTAATAAATTTGCAAAATCATTTATTATAACATAAGTTTTATAATCCTAAGCTTCCTCTTATTCTTTTACAAAATACTTAACTTACTTTTTCCCACTTATGCATTTACTAAAAACTGATTTTAAAATGATACTTAAATGTATACTAACTCATTTATAAGATAAAATATTTAATAATAAAAAGAATTTAAAAGGATATTATATTACATAAGATTTTATTTATTTTAATAAACTACTTAACTAATTTTCTAAAAAATATATATACTTTTAAAATATTTTAAAAATACTTATATTATGGCTTATAAAAAATACATATTTTCTAATTTATTTAAAAACCATAAAAGTCCATTTTATAGTTTAAATTCATTACTTTAAAAGTCCATAAATGATTATCAATAATACATTTAAACTTGATACTTTTTTAGTAATACGTATACTTACTGTACTTACTAAAAAAATACAAAGAAGCCCTAAGATGCCTTTCAAAGTTAACTTTAAATTTGTCAAAGATAGCGATTCCAAAGTGCATCCATAGCGACCTTTTCGCTCATAACATTCACAATACACTATCAACATGTAATCAACAAGTCCTGGCTACGATACATGTTATAAAGGGTAATAAGAGAGATTATACTTAATACTAATGTTGTCACTTGTTTTACAAAACAAGAATGGGTCCAAAAGTTTTAACTTGTATTGTTATCAATTTTAAGTTATATTTAACACAACAATATTATACACATGATATATACAAATTCGATGGTGAATAAACTCAACTAAGCCCGCACTAATCCAAGATGTGGATAATCCCAATACGAGTTTAATGGAGAAGATGGCGTCTCGATTGGACCTCGTATGCGAAAGTTATGAATTTTATAAGATTTGAGATTATAAACTAATTAATTAACTTAATTATAAATAACCAACACCTTAATTACCTATCAAATCCACCTTCTCCCTTCCTTACCACTTTCCTATGCATGCACCAAAAGGAACTCACCATACTCATGTACATGCACACATTGATACGGATCATCACTCGATGATATCCAATGTCGTTCACGCCTACGAATTTCTCTTCGCGAGTTCGACGTATGGACCCCTACAACGTCCAACTCGATCACATCAACCAAATTCCAAATGAAAGCCCCAAATTTCCATGTCCAGGTCGCGATCACAACCCCATGATTGGAGCACCTTTGACCACCGCCAGCCAACCTCACTTCGCACCCTAAATCCAATCATGCCTTTGATTTTGCCTTCGACCGCCTCCTCCATATCGCGACTTCCTCTACCACGTACAACAAACAAAATGTCACGACCATCTCTATGTAGTTTCTTCTCACCAAACCTTTACCCTCCCCTCTCATTTACACGAGCAACCTAACGGAATATTCGCAATGGACTAACTTTCCTTAAATCAACGACCATCTACAATCCTGGATTGGCAGTACAAAAGTTGATCATCACCAATCCCCGCCGCAACCTAATAAATGCACACCCACATGAATCCCTCATCTCTACCAAGCTAACGGATTCGAAATCGTCGAATTCCGTTGAGCGAAGCTCCGAGAACAATTCAATTTAAAAGGCGGCTATGTATTTGGTTAACAAGAAATGAAAAGGGAAAAAAGAGGAGAGGTGGTAAAATGGTTAAAGGTGAGGAGTATTTATGGAAAAATAAACAATATTTTGAATTCGCATGATTAAATCGTTGAACATTCCAAGCTCGCACGATCATCTGGAACGTCCGATCACCATGAAACTCGTCGACGCACAATAACTCATTTTTCTAGTACCGATGGCACTACTTTTGTCAAAATCTGAGTCAATGCCCTGGAATGATAATATTATAAGTTAATCAAAAATAATTATTATTAAAACCGATTTAATCCCATTAATTATAAATTAAAAGTTTCATTATCATTATTATTTAAAAAGAATTTAAATAAGCTTTCGAAATCATTTTTATTCACATTAAATCCATGATTTAAATATTCAAATAATTTCAATTTTTGGTTATAAAACATTCAAAATTTCGGGTCGTTACTGGCATTGTACGGCCAACCCATAGTATATAGCTATCCAAACGGTGTAATGTTAAAATAGCATGTGTGCTAAATCAAAGTAGGCAAGAGGAATGACATGGGTAATTAAATGAAGACCGGGTATATTAGAGATGCTTTTAGAATGCATTTGAAACGACTGGTTATGAATTCAAACTACCAAAGTACAAAAAGGGTACAATGAAATATTTGCAAGAGATATCAATCAATTAGTCACCAATCGTGGCATTTTTAATGGTATTGTGTCGAAAATAGTTCTAAAAAATTATTTATCACATTTGTTCATACTTTTGAATTAAATCATTATACTAGTATAGCGAGTATGATAATTAAGAAATTAATATAATTTTCAAAAGATAATCGAAACTTTTTGGTCTCACGTCTAAGTTTTAGCCTCATGTCAAAAACTGTGATGGTATTATGTCAAAAAATGTTATTGAAAAATCACCAAGAGATCAAGGCTTCAAACTCCAGTTTATGGTTCCGTTTCGATCATTAGAAATTTTTAATATTTCGGTTTCGTTTCAAAAGTTCTTGATATTCCGTTTTAATTCTGGTTTTGAATTTCATCGCTTTTCTAACCACTTTTTTTATAAATAGATTGATAAACACTACAAATTTATATGTAAAATGAATATAACAAGTCGTTCCTTCAAAATATTTTATTTTATACCATTTTTGCAAAACAAGTAAAAGAGCAAGAGCTAAAGAAAAAGCCCCAAATTAATAATTAATACCCATGGAAATAATTAATTGATGTGCAAGAAGATTTAATTTATACTCTTAAATCAAAATTATTTTGTTTGAGAAACTCAATTTAGTTGGATTTATATTAAGAAAGCTGAGTCCAACTCATCTTCTTATTGTTAGAAATGCAAGCCCATAAGGCCTTTAAATCAACCGGTTTTCCCCTAACCTCCAAGTCATTGTCTTCAACAAATGGAACCATCCCTTCTGACCAAAATATATAGGCTGAAAAAAAAATCCATCTAGTTTGATCCTTAATTTCTATGTTCAGGCAATAGTTTTTTCCCTCAAATTCTCAGTTTAGTTTTTTTCCTTTCAGATCCAGATTCGCTTTCTTAGGTGAATTCTGGCTCGATCGTTGTTGGATTGAATGACGGGAATTCTTGCAATGTTGTCCAAAACTTCGAACCATATAAGAGATAACCAAAAAAATTAGTCGTTCTTCAAAAATTTCTCAATTATCATACCATTATCGATCAATTGTTTCCATTTTCGGACTATATAGGTATATCGGTATGATAATGAGAGTTTACCATTTAATGGTAAAATATTGATAATATATTTTAAAACCCATGATAATAGTAATTTATTAAGCCATTTATAGTCCATGTAATGACGAAACCAAAGCAAGGGTGGGGTGGGCAGTTGCCCAACCTAATATTTAGGCAAAAAAAAACATAAAAATTACAGAAAAGAAAAAGAATACACACTCTCCTCTCGCATTTGGCTCAGCACTCATGCTCACTTCTCAGCTGCTCACACTCTCTTAAATACACATCGTATCCTTCAATTCGACCTTCATATTTGATTTGATTAAGTAAATCAAAACCCTAATTCCACGTTCAATCCAGTCTCCCATCTTCACTCCACTATGCAAACCTAATATGAAAAGCTAAATCAGAATTTCCTATTTGTTCTACGGTTGTTGGTAATTATCCTTTTAATCTTGTAAATTATGTTATTTAAATCTATTAATTTGTTCTCTACTTGGTTTGTTTGATTAGATCATACAAAGATTGTCTCTTAAGAAAGCATCCTAATTGTTGGATTATCCTTGAATAGGGATGGAAATAAGGCGGGTTGGGGTGGGTTTTTTATGCCCCAGACTCGCCTTGGTTTTTTAAACCCAGTGTCGGACCCGCCTCGTAGATCCAGTGTGGGTTTGAACTTTCGCCCCGTACCCGAAAGCTATGCGGGTCAGGGTAGACCTGCCCTGCCTCAAGACCCGGTGATACTTTGCATATTTATTCAAAATTAAGTGTCAATATAAATTTATTTATTCATTATATCTGTAAGAGGGATTCTCACTCAATAATACAATAAATATAGATATCAATGCTTTTACAATGATAAGTTAGATTAAAAAAATGAGGAATATGATAACGGTTTAGGAAAAACATGTATATGTTATTACATAATTATTAGTGATACAACTTAATACCATAAAATAATATAACTTATTGAATGAAACATTAGATTATCCATGCTATAACCACTTATGTATTGTAACAACCCGTATTTTTGGCTATTTTTAATTATTAAATTTAAGGTGATTATTGAATGAAAATGCTTATTAATGTAATTTGTTAAATAATTTAATATTGAAAATTATTTGAATAATTAAATTCTGAATTTAATATGGTAGAAAATGATGTCGTAAGTTTTTTTAAATTTTATATAAACAACAATTAAGATTGTTAATATTTAAAATTAGATTTAAAATGTGAATAATTAAATTGAAAATTTTATATTGTAATTAATGAGTAAAAATAGCGATTTAGGCAACTGTCTCAGATTTCGACGAAACCAGTTTCATCGGATCAGTAATAGCGAATTATTGTAAGATTTCAAGTTTTATAGCGATCGGACTTGTCGTTTGGCCGTGCGAGCTTTAAACTCATACAAATCAATTTAAAAGAATTCGATAAAATAAATTGACTTTGAAAAGCTATCTTCCACATACGATCGAATTAGGCCTAGAAACTAGTTCCATTACGTTCGGAATGGGGGTAGAACATTATAAACGTCTGGAGGCACGTCTCGATTGGAGTTCGGACAATTTTGGACCTAACTATATAAATACGCATGCAAATCGAGACAGATTTATTATTATTTTAATTTCTACACCCTACCCGTCATTTTCTTTTAATGGTCGAAAATTCACCAACTTCCCTCCTTAATATCTCTCAACCCGTTCAATAAATCAAAAAATTTCAAAAGTAAAGTCATAGATCTCGGCGAGCTCTCAAACCCATATGGGTGATGTATGCTATTTCTTCACGGGTTCGCCAGAATCGAGGCAAAAGACTTGCATTCTATGGGTTCAATCTTGAAATTGGAAGCGTTGTTTTTATTGTCGTTCAAGGTGATGGTAGAGAGGTGCGAGGCGCATCATTTGGCATAGGTTGATCGAAGTCCGGTCGTTATTGAACGCGCGTGGTTGAAATTGGAATTTGCGTACGATGGGTTTCTTTTTAGCATGTTGTGTGAGGATTGAGGAGGAAGAAGGGAGGTACATTACCTTTTATTTATTTATTTATTTATTAATTAATTATTTAATTTGAATTTTAAATGTTCTAATGCACGTATCCCTTTCATACGAGCTCGGATTTTGATGCGGTTTTCTCCGTTGTGATCGTATCGAAATTCCAAAGAATATAGAACTGGTTTGGTCGAGTTCTGAGACGGTTCAAATTTGGGTCTTTGTTTGGATTTTAAATCATCGATAAATCGAAGGTGAGTGTTTATACGCTCATAATTGACTGAAATTGTAACGACCCACTATTTTAGACCATTCAAATCGACAATAAAACCACACATGTCTGACTTGAATAATTCAAAACAGTAGATTGTAATATAATTTGGAGCAAATAAAACCAATCACGGACACAAATAAAACAAAATAACTCGCAGCGGAAATAAAATAACAGTAGTAGTTCATGAAGCTGCCACAAACACAGTCTTAAAACAAGTACAAAATACTATAGTCTGAAAAGTAAATACAATAGAAATCCCAATACATAAATGTTCACTAGTACATAAGCTGAATAGAAAATACTACAAGAAATAGATATCAAATAGGTAGATAGTCTCCAGCAAATCCTAGCTCCAAAAGGTGAAATCCAAAGCTGATACTCAGGTTGACTCGAGCATAAGAAAATAAACACAAACACTTGAGTCAGGACATGCATACTTATATAGTGTAAACCAATTCAAGTGAACTATAATAAAATGCACAAGTAACTTAAAGGATGCTTGGGACCGCCCATCCTCTAAGGATCCGTTAAACTATTTACTATGTAGTAATATACGCTATTATAATAATGTCTAAAGTAAAGTATAACATACTTGAAAATAGCGTTAAGGAGTTACCAAATATCCCCCTTAACACATTTTATATATTCCCATAGTCAACACAGTACCGTAATCTCCCCCATGCTGGGGGTCGTCAGAGAGCACTACATAGGTATGGTACAAAACCAAAATCGTATAAAGCACGCTAGGGTAGGTGACACGACACAACGAGGTAATGCCAGGGTAGATATACCAATTACGCCTTTCGGACGGGCGGTAACGCATAGTAGCCACTTCCGCCCACCTCGAGCACTCCCAAAAATCAAAGGTGCGCACCGATCAATCACAAAGTAATAGAATGGCATACGAAGAAGTGCGTCCGATAACAGAAGCTACCTCATTAGCCCGTCAATCGCTCCTGTTTTAGCCACTTTATGCCAACTCACGGGAATCGGGTCCACGTACATACCTCAATAGAACGTCATCACCATCCTACTTCATTCTGGAATCTCTACCGCGTACAAGGTTGTTAAAGTGGTTTTCGAAGTTGGCAGAGAGTATGAAAACTTTCGATCCCGGTGTCTTTAACAACCAAACGTTATTATTACCCATGGTTATAAATTTCAAAAGTTTATATTCCAAATCAAATAATTCATTTAAACCATTTAAATATGAAGTCCTTATCCTTTCAAATCAAATATTCAAATTACAGAATTGTAGCATTTCTAAGTTCATTCATTCAATTATAACAATTTCAAAACATTGTATTTTTTAGAAACAGCAGCACTTATAAAGTGCTAATGTAGATATATTAGCATTTCAAAACAGTTCACTTTCAGAAACAGTGGCACTTATAAAGTGCTATAGTAGATATTGTAGTATTTCAAAAACAGTTCAATTTTAGAAACAACAGCACTTACAAAGTGCTACAGTATGTATTTTAGTATTTCAAAATCAGTTCAATTTCAAAAACAACAACACTCATAAAGTGCTACAGTAGGTAAAGTTAGTATTTCAAAACATAGTTATATTTCAGAAACAGCAGCACTTATAAAGTGATACGGTGGGTAAAATTAGTATTTTAGAACCTAGTTATATTTCAAAAATGGTAGCACTTAGCAAATGCTACCTTAAAACCACAGCATTTTGGAAATGCTGCCAATACATAACTAAGGTTTATTACAACATTTCAGAGACATTATAATTTCAATTTTTCACCATTTTTAACTTATGAAACATATCTCACTTTTCCAAAATATTTATTTGGATATCATTTAACTTATGGTTAAATAAAATAAATTTTATAAATAAATATTCAAATTAAACTATAATTTATTTATTAAGTCAAATGCACATTATTTTACTTAACTTTTTGTCTTAACAATTAACTTAATACTTTATTTAAAATTTTCCACTTCATAAATAAAACAGTCTTGTTACTATGTTAAGCCTAAAATTTCCATTTTAAAAAACTAAATTTCAGATTTCAAGTTAAGTCATATTTAAATTGCATTTTTAAACCATTTAATTACTTATACATTTTACTTATAGAAAATCACTATAACATTTATTTAAATCATTAAATCCAATTTAAGTTAAAATTTCATATTTCATATTTCCAAAATACTTAATAAATTTTTAGAAAATATTTAAATTTAATCACGGGTCTGCGTATAATTTTCTAACTTAGGTCAAGTGATACGGATATATATCATTTCTACCCGTAATTTAAAAAGAAAAATCCGGGTTCTATCATTTTAAACCCGCAGTCCCAAGTCAAATAAAATAAATAAATAACGCTTGAGTCTATCATTTCAGCTCTTAACGATTTTTCCTTATTCTAATGTCTGTTCGGGTATGTATCATTTCAACCCATAGTGATTCTATTCTATAGGGAACTTATAGTGTGAGAAATAGTAAATAAAGTAAATAGTAAAACATATCATATGATGTTAGGTGATGCAACAGGTATATAATCAAGTAATATCATCATATAATGTTAGATAACCGGCAGATGTGAGCACATAACATGGCATATCAACTATTACAATTCAAGTGACATTGTTTCACATTCATATAAGTACGATTTGTTGAGAGTGATAAACTCACCTTCTCAAGCTAGAGGTCAAATTCAAAACACAAATCCAAACTCCACAAAGCATAAAAAGGCACGACTTAGATTCGAGTGGATGGAGAGCCAAGATTCAATTATCGTATACAACAAATAATATAACAAATATAAGTATATAATCCAACACAAGACAATAAATCAAATCAATGTTCAAAATATGATTCAAAATGAAACAAATAGGCTTAACGACTACAAATGGGCTCGACCACCATCACCATGGGCTAGACCATCACACTATGGATCGGCCATGACTTGATTTGTGTCATAAATGCTCGGCCAGGGTCACATCGGCACAGCTAGGCAAGGATATGAAGGAGGAATGGCAAGGCAAAGCAATAGGAAGGCAAAAGGAAATGGGTGTTGTTGGGTGCATTTCTACCACCACCGGTCCAAAAGAAAGAGGAGAAGCCAAACCTCTCCGCCTCAATGCCGAGCCAAGCCTCCCCACAGTCGAACCAGACCATTCGGTACCGAAGCATTAAGTACCGGACCATCCATCCCTCGCCGGACCACATACCACCGGACCAAAACCCCTTGCCACCGAACCAGCCAACCACCGGACCAAGCCTCTACCGAACCACCTACCACCTTTCCTCCACACTACCGGACCATCACTCACTCCACCAACACCGGACCATAGCACAGCCGAACCAACACGTGTCCAGCTCCATGCTCCTTCCACCGATCCAACCTTCTCCAAGCATGGCCGAACCGAGGCATACCGAACCAAATTTCCAGGCCAGATCGCTCCAGCCCAGGCCCATCAGCAGCTATATACTTCCAGGACCTCTGCCCCCAGCCTCACTCTATAAATGGAGGGGCAGGGGTACAACAATGGCAGACAAGTTTGAGAGCTCAAGCACGGAAGGAACTTTCAAACAACTTTCATATACTTGTATGCAAAGCTTTCTACTTGTAATCTGAAAGAAAAGAGAGAATAACATATAAAGTGGACGTAGGCACGTTCTGGCCGAACCACTATAAATCTGTATATCTTTTACAGTTCAGTCCCTGCTTTTTACATATTTGCATAAGTCACCCAAATCATTGAAAACCACATAAAATCAACTAAATAATACGACTTTGAGGTGTTTGTCCATTTTTTGTGCAAACATTTTTGGTGCTTTCATTGAGAGCTCGAAGCTTCAGCTTCCCTCATTCAACCTTCTTTCCCAATAGAACCCTTCATTGCCTAGGAAACATGACTTCCAGGCCGAGAAAAGACGCCAACAAGGGAAAGAACATTGCAACCAGCAGCGCTCCAGATCCAGAGGATCCAGATCAAGAGAACCATCCCACTACGACAGCAGATCAGGCAAATCCGACAGTCCCTACCGCGGAACAACCGGCAGCAATCACTAGGGCAGATCTAGACAGAGTTGTGACTGAAGTAACTAACCGCTTCGCATCCCAACAAGAAGCTTTGGTGAACCAACTCATGTCACGCTTGAGGGATGCCGAAGAATCCAACCGCAACACTGAATCGTGGGGTGAGTCCCAATCTGGAGGATCTCGGAGACAACAAAGGTCTTCCCTCTTCGAAGAAGCTATCAACAGGAACAACAATGATAGGGGCCGCGCCCGGACTCAGCCCGAACTCCGACTCGAGGAAGCGCTCGGAACCAAACCTAATCGGGGAGGCACCAGGCGAGGGTCGGATATAGCTGACCCGGTCATGCCGCCTAATCATAGAAACCCCGCTGAACGAAGCCGAGCTAGAACCCAGCCCGAAGTTGACCCCATGGAAATGCTCGAAGCAGAACCCCACAGGGGAAGGCCAAGGCAGGGGGCAACTGTAGCTGGTCCTAGCATGCATCCGAGCAGCCAAAGACAGCCACTGGATAACGTCAGAAGTGATAGGCTATACCATCCCTACAGGTCATCTGGACGAGATCGATCCCGCAGGGAAGAACCAAGCTCATTTTTGTCCGCTCCAAATTCTGATGAAAGAATGGCACAATATTCAGGGAATGTGTCCGACGGGAGCAAAGAGATCGAGGGATAGGCGCTAGGGTAACCAGCCCTTTCACCCGCGACATCGAAACCGCCATCACCCCTCGAGAATGGAAAATGCCGACGATGGAACCGCACAAGGGAACTTCCGACCCCGTTGTACACCTGCAAAGATACACACAACATATGCTCATGAGCGGGGCAACGGAAGGAGTTTTATGCAAATGCTTTCCACTATTTTTAGCAGATCTAGCTACCTCCTGGTTCTGCCATCTACCCCAAGGATCCATCAGTTCATGGGAAATGTTGAAGGAAAAGTTCATTAGCCAATTCCGCATTCATGTGGAACAACCCAAGGATGCTTATTCTCTATCCAATGTCAAACAGAAATCCGGAGAGACACTGCAACAATATCTAACCCGGTTCAACGCCGCAGCGGCCGCAGTCCAAGATGCCGATGAGAAACTCACCCTAATGGCCCTCTGTAGTGGTGTGCACCCAGACACCAAGTTTGCTAGAAGACTAACTAAAGAAAAACCAGCTACCTTGCCCGATTCCTTCCATGAAGCTGGGAAGTACATGAGACTCGAAGAGGCTGCCACTGAAAGGCAGATAGGACCACAGGCTAAGACGGCCCATGGAAACGTCCCCGCCGCAGCGAAGGACATTCGGAGAGACGACTCCAGAGACAATGCAGGGGGCAAGAAGGGAGAAAAGCGCTTGTACCGACCAGGACCGAGATTCGACGCTTACACTCCCTTGAATGAAACAGTCGAGAACATCTTCCTGGCCACCCAAGACGAACTTGCATACAAGCGCCCCCCGTACAAGAAAGAGTCAGATCGCGCAATCCAGTCCGGAAAATTCTGCCATTTTCACGAGTCTCATGGGCACGATACCAATAATGCCGTCATCTCCGAGATCTAATTGAAGAACATATCAGGAGAAATAAGCTGGAACGCTATGTAAAGGGCCAGGACAGGACTCCAGCTCCTACCAAGGAAAACCCAGGGCAGCTCCACCCAGAGACAGGCGGAGGAAATCGCAACACCAGCGGTTCCAGCCAAGAGAAGATAGTGGTCCATACAATATCAGGAGGGCCACACATCGCTGACAAGAGCTGGGCAGAAATGGAAAGATATGGAAACTCACTCAGAAGCGAAGGAGACTGCGTCAATTCTGTTATGGAAGAACGCCATCCTAAGCGGAAGGAAAGTAATGATATCACATTCAGCGGACGCGACCTAGAAGGAAGGCAATACCCTCATATGGATCCTACGGTCATCTCTTCCTGGTTCGGTCCAGCCAAAGTTTTCCAAATTTTAATAGACACTGGAAGTTCAGTAAATATCCTAGTCAAGCACGCTTTCGACAAAATGAAGCTGTCAATGAAGGATGTATCCCCCTGTAACAAACCACTACACGGTTTCACGGGAGAAGCAAAGATGCCCCTCGGACAATTGGATCTCTTTGTTGAATTGGGAAGACATCCCCGCTCCGCCGTTCGGAAACAAACATTCGTGCTAATAGACAACCACTTGGCCTACAATGCCTTTTTAGGAAGACCAGCCTTGTCCGACTTCCAAATTGTCCTTGCCCCATGGTGCCTGAAGATGAAGTTCCCAACGGATAATGGAGTGGGAGAAGTAGAAGGGCATCAAGAGGCCGCTCGGGACTGCTATGTAACCGAACTTCGCAATAATCGCAGGAGAGATAAAGGGAAAAATGCAGAGACTATTCTCTGCATGAAAAGCTTGGAAGCATAGCAACTAAAGAAGGCCCCTCCTCTTCGGTATACCAGTGACCCTTTCAATGAATTAGACCCCAGGGACAAAGAGGAGGAGGCCACCGACGAGCCTGCAGAGGCTATGGAATTCATACCTGTAGACAAACGTGACCCAAGTAAACTGCTGAGAGTCGGATCTCGGTTAAAAAGAGAATTAAAGAATCAACTCATTGATTTTCTTCGCCACAACATGGATGTATTTGCATGGACGCACGCTGATATGACTGGAATCTCCCCGGACATAGCATGCCACGCACTGAACATTGATCCTACCAAGGTGCCGGTAAAGCAGAAGAAGAGAAGTATGGGGGCGGAACGATCAGCAGCCCTCGAGGAAGAAGTAAAGAACTTACTTGCCAATGACTTCATATGTGAAGCCATCTACCCGGAATGGATCGCCAACACGGTACTGGTAAAGAAAGCTAATGGGAAGTGGTGAACATGCATCGATTTCTCCAACTTAAATGACGCTTGCCCGAAAGACTGCTTTCCACTCCCCCGAATCGACCAACTCGTGGACAGCACTGCCGGACACAAACTCTTATCCTTTATGGACGCATACTCAGGATATAACCAGATCCCTATGCACGCCTCCGATCAAGAGCACACTAGCTTCATCACTAACCGAGGATTGTACTGCTACAAGGTAATGCCATTTGGACTTAAAAACGCCGGAGCTACTTATCAGCGTCTCGTCAACAAGATGTTTGCAGAACTGATAGGACGAACTATGGAAGTTTATGTGGATGACATGGTGGTAAAATCAAGAAAAGCCAACTATCAGGTAAGCCACCTGGATGAGATGTTCCAAGTACTCCGCCAATATGGAATGAAGCTGAACCCTCTAAAGTGCTCCTTCGGAGTGTCATCAGGAAAGTTCTTGGGATTCATCGTCCATGCCAGAGGGATCGAAGCGAACCCCGAACAAGTCCGAGCCTTGCAAGATATCAAAATACCATCCACTCGGAAAGAAATGCAAAGCCTAAACGGGAAGGTGGCCGCCCTAAGCCGGTTCATCTCTAAAGCAACCGACAAATGCATTCCTTTCTTCGAAGCCCTGAAGAAAGACAAAGGAAAATTCGAGTGGACCGACGAATGTTCAGCAGCTTTCCTTAACCTAATCGAGCACCTCCAACGGCCACCAGTACTCTCGACTCCGAGTGAAGGCGAAGAACTATATCTCTATCTTGCTGTGTCGTCCCATGCTCTAAGCGCCGTTTTGGTAAGAGAAGAAAACCGCACACAACGGCCAGTGTACTTCATAAGTAAAAGGTTCACGGAAGCGGAAGCCCGGTATCCCAAACTCGAGAAACTGGCGTACTGTTTACTAATCACATCAAGGAAGCTACGACACTATTTCCAATCTCATCCCATCAAAGTTTTAACCGATCAACCGCTAAGGCAAGTGCTCCATCGTCCCGACACCTCTGGGCGACTGCTCTAGTGGTGCATCGAGCTAAGTCAATATGATATCACTTACCATCCTCGCACCGCTATCAAGAGGCAAGCCATAGCTTATTTCATTGCCGAATTCGCTATCAACGAAGGCTGGGACCAATCTGAAATAGCAGAAGATATTAAGTGGAATCTCTTCGTAGATGGAGCGTCGAATGGACAAGGCTCGGGGGCAGGCGTTGTGATCATCACTCCCAGGGGAAGAAAGCTGCGTTATGCACTGAGGCTAGAATTCGCTGCCACCAACAATGATGCCGAATATGAAGTAGTAATAGCCGGGTTAGAGCTCACCCTGGAGATCGGAGTCAGTTCCTTATGTCCTCACAGTGATTCGCAACTCATCGTAAATCAAATACTAGGGGAGTTCCAGACTCGAGGAGAGCGGCTCACAGCATATCTGAAAAAGACCAAGCGGCTGCTCAATCAATTGGATCACTATTTGATCAGACACATTCCTCGAGAAGAAAATCAAGAGGCCGACGAGCTGGCAAAGCAAGCTAGCATGGGAGATGATACCACTTCTGAAACGATAACTGTCTCAAGGCTACTAACCCCGAGTTTCGAGCAAGTAAACCTGATAGCTGCAACCGAAGAAGAAACATGGATGACCCCTATCCGAGAATACTTACAAAACGGCACCCTACCTGACGGGCGAAGTGAAATTTAGAAAATTCTAAGGAAAGCATCCCACTACACAATACAAGAAGGCATCCTCTATCGGCACGGCTTCTCTAACCCCTTATTGAGGTGCGTTGCTGGAAGAGAAGCCAAGGAAATTCTATCCAATATCCATCAGGGAAGTTGCGGAGATCACACTGGAGGGAAGACTCTGGCAAAGAAGATACTCCGATATGGATATTTCTGGCCCACCTTGAACAAAGACGCCTTAGACTTCGTCAAAAAATGTGACAGATGTCAGAAATTTTCCAAAATTCCTCGACTACCAACCAATGAAATTACTCAAATGACCAGCCCTTGGCCCTTTGCAGTATGGGGAATTGACTTAATTGGCGAACTGCCAACGGGCCGAGGCGGAGCCAAATATGCTATAGTGGCAGTTGACTATTTCACCAAATGGGTGGAGGCGGAACCTCTAAATAAAATATCCTCGGCAAAAGTTATCAACTTCTTGATCAAAAATATTCTGTGCAGGTACGGAGTCCCACTCAAGATCATATCAGAAAACGGACTCCAATTTGACAGCGAAGAATTCGCCGATTGGCGCCAAGAGCACGGAATTCACAAAAGCTTCTCATCTATAGCTTATCCTCAAGCAAACGGACAAGTCGAAGCTGTCAACAAGATCCTCAAAACCTTAATCAAGAAGAAACTTGAAAAGTCGAAAGTCGCTTGGGTGGACGAACTTCCTACGGCACTTTGGGCCTATCGCACATCTTACAGAACTTCAACAGGGCATACTCCTTTCTCTTTGGCATACGGATCGGAGGCCATGCTCCCAGTTGAAACTATAGTGCCCTCTCACCGTAGGATCCACTACAGCCCGGAAGAGAACGAAGAACTCCTCCTCATGTCTTTGGATCTAATTGAGGAGAGAAGAAATGATGCAGCACTCAAAGCAGCAGCTCACAAACAAAAAGTGGCAGCACTATACAACTCCAAAGTCAAACATCGCAGCTTACAAGAAGGAGATCTTGTCCTCAAGCGAATCTTTCCACGCTCAGGAGCGCTGGATCCAGTCTGGGACAGACCATATGTAATTCATAAAGATCTCCACAACGGAGCTTACATTTTGTCAACAGTGGACGAAGAGGTGTTCTAAAGGGCATGGAACATCCGACACCTCCGTCGATACTTTTCTTAACTTGTACTGCCCATATGAAGTGAATTAACAAAGAGAATCAGTGGACGTAGGCATTTTCGTGCCGAACCACTTTAAAAGAATTAGCTCTTGTTAACTTGTCCATTTATATCTTAGCTACTTGTTAAGCTTTATCCTTTGCTGTTGAACAAAATCCTTTGCAGGTGACATTTCAAGTCAGAACTTCACAACACAACTCCACCTGGACAAAATCTAGCAGGTACGCTACGATCCTATGCCCTCGCCAATGAGACACTTTGCTCCGGTATCCCTCTACCGTGAGTTAACTCATTGTTTGCCTCGGCCCTTAAAGCCGACTGTAATAAGCCAAGTATAAATCATCATAAAAAAGGCCGACTATAGCCGATGGCAGCTCATTACAGCGATTCGGCTCGCTGGCGACTGTGAACCGATCATAAGCCCCAACATAAGGTGTGGCCAGCCAGGGGCAGTTCACAGTTGACGATCGGCCCCCATGCTAGCCGGCCACAGTAAATCGAATAATACCCACGGTTACGGGCCATAATGGCCCGGGTAGTTACTGTGCACGATCGGCTCCGATGTGTCTTAAGTGCGGCTGTGGTAGAAAAGGAAACTCCCCGCTGAGGTGTAAGATGGGTGACAAGTGTCTCCAAGACCCACAGCTAGGGAAAGTGACTACAAAACCCGTATACCACGAACTTAAGCACATCGACGGCCTTCCGTGACTGGAAGTTTTACTTTTCCTATATTTCCATTTCATTTAAAACTTTTCTCCTGTTCTCCGTAACGGTGCTTGAAAGTACAGGACATAAAATAGGGAACACTCGCTAATGGGAACAGAAACTTACAGCCGGATGACGAGACACTCATCAGCACTTCCGTGCTTAGTCTCGCAGGGCGCACAAAGTTGCCATCCACAGCCGAAACATGAAGGGCGGTACCTTCCACTTTTATACATTAATGCATAACTGCAATTCATATTCATACATTACACTAACATTGCAAAACATGAAATTATATTACAAGCAGAAACTTAGTGTCAAACACAATCAAATCACAGGCATATACATGGTTATATTTCTTATACAACACATCAAAAGCAATGGCAGCATTCAAAATATAACAAAATCAGCTCGTGTTATAAAATTACGTAGAGTCGTTCACTGACATAATTACAATCCGAAAATACACTAATGTTTTTGACTAAGTATAGACAAGAAAGTCAAGAAAACCAAAAACTATACGGATCGGATCAAGTAGTCAACTGCATCAGTGCTCCACCCCCATCTCACTAGCTCTCCGAATCTATTTGACAGCAGGATCGGAGCTCCCGGCATGTTGACCAGAAGTCCCACCTGTCCAATTCAGAAAAAGAGTCCATTAAAACCGGCAACGAACGATCAAGTTATGAAAAGCTAAAAAGAGAATACTCACCAACACCTGCTTCTTGGTCCTCATACCCCAACTGCACACCGGCTTCCTCCGCAGCGAGTAGCCGCATCCCCTCCTTCACCGCTACCTTCTCCTCCTTTGAAAACTGGGCGGTAACCATATCCATACTGAATGCCGCTCCACCTTACTTCTCTGCATCGGCCCTGGCCTCCTCCAAAGTCCGGAGATATATCCTGGGCATGATCCGGGGATAGTCATCCATCCAGGATAGATTACCCTGCTTCCAGGTACGGAAGTACATGTCCTGCAGCATCTCGTCCATCATCCCCTCATTCTCCTCAAACTCCCTCACCCGGGCCTCGGAGGACCGCAACTTAGCGACGGCAACATCCCTCTCCCGCCGGTATCTTGAGCACTCAGCCTGAAGTGATCTCCTCATCTCCTCCATCTCTTCCTTCAACTTGGCTTGAGCAAGTTCTGCAGCTTCGAGCCTCCCAGATATTTCTTCAACCCGCTCAAGATCCGCCCTCCTAACCTCATCAACCGTGGTAATGGCCACGTCAATGCGCTTCTTGCAAGCGGCCTCCATTTTCCGCAACTCGGCTCTGCTAGCCTCCTCCATGGTCTTCTTCAGTCGTCGGGAGTCGGCTTCATGCTGCGAAATTTGAATAGCCTGGTCGGCAAGTTGCTTGGCCTGATCAGCGACCACTAACCGCAGCCTTATATTGGCACTCCCTATCTCCTCCCCAGCTTTGGCCAATCGAGCGTGATGTTCCATTAACTTCTTAGCCTCCTTCGCGACCCGGTCAATGTTGGCCTTAGCTTCGTCCCCCATAGCAGCTATCCGAGTAGTGAGCAGATCCAGATCCAGGGACTTAGCCTCATCAAGAACCCGAACCATGGGATTGCGGGGGAGAAGATGCTCGCCCGTGGCCTCGTCAAATAAGACATCCTGAGAGCTGGGGTCCAAATCCGGGTGGCCAGCAAAGGGATTGCGAGGCATGTCGGGACGTTTTATGCGGATGACGGTAGGATTTTTGGACGGATGCGGGGAGGGAATATACTCAGTGTCTTCCTCCGTGATATCATGAATAGGTTGAGGTGGAAGCTGCGGACTGGGTGAAGATTCAAATAAGGAGCGACTCCTCTTCTTTTTCTGAATACTCTCTTCAATGACCCCAAGAAGAGGACGGTAGCTAACTACGTCCCCTGGACGACCGGTGGGAGGCTTAGGCTTGGCAGAAGCTCTAAGTAACTTGTATTGTTCCAGGCGGTGTCGAACGTCTGAAGTTTTGGCCACCTCGCATGCCCCTGTAATAAAAAACAAGTGTTACGAACATACAAGGGTCCATAATTCAAGAAATATGTTAACTTAGAAAGAATGAGAAGGCACGTCGGTTATACAAACCCTGCGGAGAAGGAGAATACTGCAATAAGTCCTGAATCTCAGTCCAGGACGGAAGCGAACCATAAAATATTCCTAAGTCCCTATCATAAATGGAATCTGCAGAAGTCAAGAGTTCACCTTGAATCGCTGGTGCCACCTCAGCTGAAGAACTCTTAGGGAATGGATCGGCGCCAGCCCCAGCCTTGTCAACCTCCTTTGCCTTCTTCACCGCGGCTGATCCTTCCTCCAACCCTTCAAAAGCCTAACGGAAGGCATCATCCGTCCACTCCTGGATCTCCCCTGCCTGCTCAGAAGACAAAGCCCCGGCACCACTACCACCCTGTCCTTCACCTTCTCCATCTCCTCCGCTCTCCTCTTCGTCTCTTTCCTCCTCTCCACCTTCCTCCTTTGGAATATCTGGACATGTACTGGGAGAGGGTCCATTCGACTTCTTAAGCTTCTTTCCCCCAACGGCTGGAGGTACCGAGAAAGGTCTCTTCTTGCTACTCTTCACAGTAGCCCCATCCTTAGCTTTAGCAGCCCTCTCCTCGGCTGTATCTCTCTGTTTAACCACAGATTGATGTGGCAGAATCAAGTTATACTCCAGGAGAGTGGCGTTCCTGATCAAGTAAGAGGCCGACCTATCCCTTCTCGAAATGGCCCTTATTTCAGCAGCCATCCGCGCCAAGAAATCATTCTCCACAACCGCAAAGCCACCTGTTTCTAGCAAGAAATAAAAGCATATAAGAAGAAGCATTGTGATCGGGACAAGGAAAATATAAATGAAGTTCAGCTTACAGCCGGAAGTGAAGAGGCGGAAAGAAACAGGGTCATCCCTAATGAAAAACCATTCCTTCTTGAACATACTAAGCTTCGAGTACAAATCCAGAACAGGCTTGAAGGGCACGGCCGTCTCCAAACTGATATATGGAGACCCCTTCTTGTAGCCTCTCAAGTTGTACAGATACCGGATCTCCCGGTTGGAAGGGGGACGCCCATATTTCCTCTGAAAAATGACGAAAAGGCTCACCAGAATGGCGTAGGAGTTAGGCTGAAGCTGGAATGGAGCCACCTTCAGATATGTGATAAAGCTAACTATCCAGGCGTTAAGGGGCGGGATAGCACCACACATGCAATGATATCTGCTGTAAGCAAAGTAGCCTTCGGGGGGGTCATATGGCATCACTCCTTCCCCCGGCAATAGCATGCGCGCTCTATCTATTCCGAAAGAATGAGAAATGACATCAAGCTGCTCCTCTTTGAGGGAGCTCGGAAAGCAGTCGGGAGGAGAGTTCAGAAGCTCTTGGGGACCATACCCATCCACTAACAACCTCGGGGCAGGTCCATGTCGCGCCGGTCCAGGTTGGGCTGGGGGCACGGAAGAAGACACTCCTCTATCCTTGGACTTCCTTTTATTGGATCGGGTTTCCATTTTTTGAGACATTTTATCTGCGTACACAAAAACGAGAGACGTGTTGTTAGTACAAGGAATACAGAGATATAAGCAAACAAGTGTATAAAGCGAACCAGCATATACAAATCTAGAAGTTTCACTAATAGTTCAAGTATAAAAGTCCATTCGGCAAGGGACTCATTCAACACTCAGAATTCCCAATCTCATTCGGTAATACATCCCAGAGCACATTCAGCAAAACTTCATTCGGCATATAAAGCCATTCGGCACGCAACTCCCAACTTCGTTCGGCGCTCAAGCTCTTAAAGCCCATTCGGAAATACAATAACGCAAAGTACATTCGGCAGAAGCAGGCTCACCTGGTTCGGCGATTTACTATGATTCGGTACTCGGCTGGTTCGGCTATTCGGAACAGTCAAGTCTGATTCGGCACTCAGTTGATTCGGATGTCACACTCGGTAGAGAATTACGAAGGCCTATCGCCCCTACTTATAGGCGAGCGCAAGATAACCGGACCGAATGATTCGGTGCCTGGGTGCCTGGGACCGGATGTAGCTATTCTATCTGAAGAAAAACAAAGCGTGGCATACGCTGGCATATACCCCACTTTGGGGGGCAAGTGTTGGGTGCATTTCTACCACCACCGGTCCAAAAGAAAGAGGAGAAGCCAAACCTCTCCGCCTCAATGCCGAGCCAAGCCTCCCCACAGCCGAACCAGACCATTCGGTACCGAAGCATTAAGTACCGGACCATCCATCCCTCGCCGGACCACGTACCACCGGACCAAAACCCCTTGCCACCGAACCAGCCAACCACCGGACCAAGCCTCTACCGAACCACCTACCACCTTTCCTCTACACTACCGGACCATCACTCACTCCACCAACACCGGACCATAGCACAGCCGAACCAACACGTGTCCAGCTCCATGCTCCTTCCACCGATCCAACCTTCTCCAAGCATGGCCGAACCGAGGCATACCGAACCAAATTGCCAGGCCAGATCGCTCCAGCCCAGGCCCATCAGCAGCTATATACTTCCAGGACCTCTGCCCCCAGCCTCACTCTATAAATGGAGGGGCAGGGGTACAACAATGGCAGAAAAGTTTGAGAGCTCAAGCACGGAAGGAACTTTCAAACAACTTTCATATACTTGTATGCGAAGCTTTCTACTTGTAATCTGGAAGAAAAGAGAGAATAACATATAAAGTGGACGTAGGCACGTTCTGGCCGAACAACTATAAATCTGTATGTCTTTTACAGTTCAGTCTCTGCTTTTTACATATTTGCATAAGTCACCCAAATAATTGAAAACCACATAAAATCAACTAAATAATACGACTTTGAGGTGTTTGTCCATTTTTTGTGCAAACAGGTGTTGATGTTTTGGGCTCGGCCTATGGCTATGTGGCCCGGCCCTATGTGCTAAACTTGGTCGGATCTGGTCACATCAGAGTGGCCACAGCCTAAAGCAAGGCAAGAGGAAGAGTAGGTGGTGGAGGCCGAGGCATACAAGGTGGAGATGGTGAACAAAATGGAGTTCGGCTAGGGGTTTTTGCAATTTTGGTGAAGGGTTTTGGACCCATGGATTCACGGAAACAAGGAGATAGTGGTGATGTGATGGAGGCCAATCTAAGGTAGTGGATGGTGAAGGTGATGGTCGGCTAGGGCATGTGGCCGAGCATGCTAAAGGAGGAACAAATAAAAGAAAATGAGAAAAATGAAAAGAAGAAAGAGGAGGCCATGACTTACTGCAATATTTTTCTTCAGGAAGCAAATGAGAAATGAGATGTGAGAATTACTTTTGTATGTGAATTACAAAAGAGTGGCGGCTAGGGAAAATGGAAGTGAATGGCTAAGAGATGTGGAAATGAACGGCTAGGCAAATGAAGAGGCCTTACTTGATTTCCAAGAAAAGGAACTTAAGTCCTTTTGAATTTCCAAGCCAAAATTCAAATAAAAATCACATTAAAAGTCCAAAAAACATAGAAAATAGAAAATAAAATATAAAATAGAAACGAAGTAGAAAAATAAAAATAAAAAATAGATAAAATTACTGAAAATAATCGTGTGCAAAACACTGAAATTATCAAATTTAAAAAGTATAAAACAGAATTTGATGAAACGAAAAGCAGCATGAATATCAGAATCAAATATAGTTTCAAAGAAAAAGATTAGAAATTAAAATTCAAATTTAAAATTTTCAACTGTGGTCAAACTTTGACTTTCAGTTGACCAAAATATAAGATTTTCAAAAAATATTTATTTTATTGTATCTGGAAAATAATTTATAAACAAATTCCAAAATTTCAAATTTAAATGATTTAAAAATCAAAGTTTTCAATTAAATTGAATTAAAAATATTTATTAAATTTTTTGGCTTGTTGCACTCTCCTCCACTCAAAACTTTTTGTTCTCGAAAAGGAATGAGACACGGAAACAAGGAAAGATAAGATAGAAAGTAAATAGTACCTGAAGCAAACAATTCCGGATTCGAAGCATGCATGCTCTCCTTCGTCTCTCAAGTACAATCTTGATTATCCGTACTCCACTGCACTTTGACCAGGTTGACAGATTTCCTTCTCAACTGCTTCGTACCTCTATCGATAATACGAAGTGGCTTACTCTCGATAGTAAGATTAGACTCAATATCCAAACTCTCGAAAGCGGAAGGCTAGACAATCAAAGATGGATCATGTAGATACCGATGAAGATGCGAAACATGGAATACATTATGCACTTCAGAAAACTTCTCAGGCAAGTCCAGATGATAAGCTAAAGAACCAATCCTCTCCAAGATATGGAAAGGACCAACAAACCTAGGAGCAAGTTTCCCTCTACAACCAAATCAAATCACCTTTCTTAAGGGAGAGACCTTAAGGAAAACCAGATCACTAACAGCAAACTCTAAAATCCTCCTACGACGATCAGCATACTTCTTCTGCCTATCCTGAGCAATCCTCGTCTTCCTCTTAATCTCCTCCACCTTCTCAGAGGCCTCCAAAATCACATCAGGACCAAGAACCAAACGATTACCGAATTCAATCTAGCAAGATAGAGATCTACAAGTTCTTTCGTAAAGAGCAGCAAACAGAGACATTTCAATACTAGCCTGAATTCAAAGATGAAATAAGATAGATAAAAGACTAAGATACGATTAAAATAGAAGATGGAAAATATACCTGATAACTGTTGTTATAGGTGAATTCAACAAGATGGAGATGATCTTCCCAAGATCCTCCATAATCCAGAATACAAGCACGAAGAAGATCCTCGAGAATCTGATTCACTCTTTCCATTTGATTGTCAGTCTGTGGATGGTAAACAGTGATCAGATTCAGAAGAGTACCCAAAGATTCTTGAAAAGATTTCTAGAACAGACTGGTAAAGATGGGATCCTTATCACAAACAATGTTGATAGGAATACCATGGAGACGAACAATCTCCCTCATATAAATCTTAGCCAGACTGGAAGCAGAACGGGTAGATTTTACCGGAACGAAATGAGATGATTTGGTCAATCTATCCACAATAACACAGTCTCATTACCCCTCTGAGTCCTCGGTAAACCATCAAAAAATCCAAGGAAACCTTTTCCATTTCCAATTGGGAACCTCAAGAGGATGCCACAAACTAGGGGTCTTCTGATGATCTATCTTGACTTGCTGACAAGTCGCACACCTACTAACAAAGATAGAGATATCTCGCCTCATACCGCTCCACTAATAAAGCTTCTTCATGTCCTGATACATATTCGTCACACCAGGATGTATAGAAAGTCTGGATCGATAATGTTTTCGAAGTAACTCTTGCCTCGATCCATCAACGTTCGGGACACAAATCCGATTATTAATCATCAAAATACCTCTATCATCGATCTGGGCACCACTACCATCAGGACTGCTACCACCAACTCTACTACGAATACTCTCCTTCATATGCCTAAGCATCTCATCCCCATCCTGCTTAGCAATGATACGATCCAGAAGGAGAAGAAGAAACAACAAGCTGACACAACATGGCCTTCTTCCGACTCAAAGCATCGGCCATAACATTAGCTTTCCCAGGTGTGTAGCTAATGTCGAGATCATAAGAAGCAAGAAACTCAAGCCACCGAACCTGACATTGATTCAAATCCTTTTGGGTGAAGATGTATTCCAACTACTGATGATCAGTAAAGAGCTCAAACTTAGCACCCAAAAGATGATGTCTCCAAAGCTTCAGAGCAAAGACCACAGCAAGCAATTCCATACCATGGGCTGCATAATTGGCTTCATGGGTCTTCAGCTGGTGTCTAGCATAAGTAATCACCTTCCCATCTTGCATCAAAACAGCACCTAATCCTCACGACTAGCATCAATGTATACCGTTAATCCCTCATTTCCATTTGGGATAGTAAGCACTCGTGCGAAAATAAGCTTACTCTTCAACTCATTCAATGCAGCTTTACACTTATCACTCCATATAAACTTAGCATTCTTTCGAGTTAAACCACTGAGAGGTGCAGAAATCCAAGAAAAATTCTCAATGAATCGCCGATAATAACTGGCAATGCCCAAAAAACTACGAATATTATATGGAGTCCTAGGAGTTTCCTAATCCTTCAACAGAATAGGGAGAAATAAAAACCTCAAAAAAGAGAGAATGATCAAATAATAGAAAGAGAAAAGAAGGAAGATTTACATTGATCGCAGCGATCTTGACTGGATCAACAGAAACTCCATTACTAGAAATAACATGTCCAAGGAATCGGACTTCATCTTTCCAGATATGGCTTTTAGAGAATTTAGCTTTCAACTGATGACTCCTAAGAGTCCCCAGAACAATGCTCAAGTGGGATCCATGCTCTTCCTCATACTTGGAGAACACAAGAATATCATCAACAAAGACTAGAACAAACTTGTTAAGTACATCACGAAAAAAACAATTCATCAAATCAACAAAGAAAGCAGGAACATTAGTCAAGCCAAAAGGCATAACTAACCACTCATAGAAACCATTCTCAGTACAGAAAGCAGTCTTAGGAATACTTTCCTCAGCAACTCTGAGCTGGTGGAAACCCATGGCAAGATCAAGCTGAGAGAAAACAGTAGCTCCATGGAGCTGATTAAACATATCATTGATGCAATGCATAGGATATCTGTTCCTCATAGTGAGCTTGTTCAGCTCTCTATAATCAACACATATCCTTAAAGAACCATCAGACTTAGTGACAAAAACCACTGCTGCTCCCCATTCTGAATGGCTAGGTCTTATCAGACCCTTGGAGAACAGGTCCTCAATTTGCTTCCTTAACTCAACCTTCTCACGAGGTGCCATTCTTCTGGATGGAAGAACTACAAGTCGAGTTCCAGGAATAAGATCAATACGGAACTCAATTTCTCACTTTGGAGGTAAAGAAGTGACGCCACCAAATACATCGGGATAGAGTCTAACCATAGGAGTAGAATCAAGATCATCCGGAGAAGAATCAAGAGAATAAATAAAACTGCCGGCATAATCCTGAGACATGCAACATTGAATCACCAAAGTATTACCAAAATCATCAATAAGAGAGACAGTTTAGGAATTACAAGAGATAAAGGCATCATGCCTCCTCAGCCAATCACCTCCAAGCAATAGATCAAAAGCATCAAAACCTAGAACATAGAAATCACCAGAAAACCGATAGCTAGAATGGAAGAGTTTCACCTTTCTACAAATCTTACTAAGGTTCGCAGGACCACCAATAGGATTTGAAACACACAAAAGCTCAAGAGCAAACTCAGGAGAAAGAAGATGCTCAATTTAATACAAAGATCCACAGAGATAAAGCTATGGGAAGCTCTAGTATCAAAGAGAACACGATCAGGAAAATAAAACATAGAAAAAGTACCCTCAAGTTTACCTTGGTTATCACTAGGAGCAGGAGCAGGTGTAGGAGGTGGAGCTGGTGAAGATGCAGAGATAACATCAAAAATACCAGATGACTTGCCCTTCTGCTGAGTCGGGCAGTCCTTCTTGAAATGGCCATGCAGCAGACAAATGTGGCAGAGATCACGTCTGGTCAACTGAGTTGGAGGAGGGATAGCAGCACCAACTAATGTAGGACAACTATTGGCATAGTGTCCCTCTGATTACATCTAAAACAAGTAATGGAGGATAGGTCAACATACTGCCTCTACAAAGAAGATGATCCTAACCCTGGAGTCTTGTTCTAATTCCTCTTCTGATGGTGAAAGTTCGGCTTCCTCTTCCTAGGATTACCAGAAAAAGATTGAGATGGAGCAGAACGATCAGCTGGAGGATTCTTAGAAGTAGGATTCTATTATCTAATGGCCATTGAAAGTGCGGTGTGTATACAATTATATGTGCTAATATAGTATACACGGATCGTGTAATATGGATTACAATACAAATGCGGAAATAGATGATAATAGCATTGTAAATAGAAAAATCACACCAGAGATTTTTATACTGGTTCGGAGCACCGTCCTACGTCCAGTCCCAGACTTCTATCTGGATTTTCACTATTAACTACCTCGCTTCACCCGGAGGAACAGGTTTACAACACCCGAACAACCGAACGGGATTTCACGCCTCTAATACACTGAGGACTTCAACACTTGCCTCTTACAACACAGAGGACTTCAACAAAAGAACAAATACAATTGTTGTTGACAACTTGTGTTCTTGAAAACACGGATTTGTCACTAGCAGTACACCCTTCCTATAATCTTATCCTCAAAGTATGCGATATGATGTTTTGAAAAGATTAAGGAAAGTATATTATTGAATCAAAGGATATGAAATAGTTTCAAAGATTCAATAAATAATTTAGAGCTTTTATAATACAGAATTGAGATCAGAGATTAGATTAAAAGAATATATGAAATCGTTGTTTTTTTAATCAACGAATTGGATGAGTTTATATAGATAAGAATGGTTGCAACTCTATGCCATTAAGAGATATGATCTTTGGTGAAAGGTTAAGAGATGCAACCGTTGGAGAAGAGAAGTGTCTTTTGGAAAAATTGTTTTCTGTTCAAAAACGGTCGACAGGTTAAAAAGTGACCAGTAGACAGGAATTTAAAATATATACACGTTATGTGCATGTGTGCACGTTCATTGTGCATTTTACACAGAAACGGTCGACCGGTTCCTGTTAATTTGCACAATGAATGTGCAATGCTATAAAATGTATATATATCGATTATATTGAGGTGCATGATTATTTGAGGATAGATTTTAACAAGTTTTTAACTATTACAATATCAAATAATCAACCTATAATCTATAGTAACATAACCTTGTTTTGTCGATCGCCTTATTTGTCAGAAATCAAAACTTTCATAAAACTTGTGACTCAACATTCTCCCCCTTTTTGATTGATGACAATATGTATCTGCAAAATCTGAATCTCCCCCTGAGTACGTGATCTCTTTCTCTTTGAATTCTTATAAATGTATGTTCCTGCAAGCAATTGTTAGCCCTTTCTCCCCCTTTGTCATCGACAAAAAGGAGTAACAGATACTAGAATATGATATGCATAGAATGAATATGATATGAATAGAAAGATAAATTACTAACACATCAAAAGCATAACAGAGTTTACTACAGAACATAATGTCAATTGAAAATCATAAATAACGACACTATTTAGTACAAGTGTCGATGAATGTTTTTAAAGAGCTAAAACATAATAGAATCTAGGATGAAGCAGATCGTATCTCCTCTTCATCATCATCATCGTCATCATCATCATCATCTTCTTCTTCCTCATCATTGTGCCCTCTAGATGATTCACCATGTCCATGACCACTCATTCCTGTAGATTCGTCAGATGATGTCCAGGAGAAAACTGGAGCAGCAGGACGTTTTCCTGGGTCTTGTGCTTGAACAGAGGTGGATGTGGAACAAGATATAGCATCCCATAGCATACCAAAGAATGACTTGACCTTATTGAAGCGCTTATCGATTTTTGAGTCCATGCGCTTGAGACGTGATTCAAGCAAAAATTGGTTACGCACGATTGTTTCAAGTGATTCTTTTGTTGATGACTTTGATTTTAAAAGTTTTACTTCATCGGAACGAGGACGAGATGAAGTTGCTCGTTGTTTCCTTGGTCCTCTTTGTTGCCATTCTTCGAAAGGCATAATTTCAAGATAAGGTGGAGGAAGCTTCATTCGCTTGATGGTGATGGAATCAATGCATTTTGGTTTTGAGGTTGCAGAATCAGAAGGATTGACCCCACAAGCTAACAAAAGTCTCATGATATATTCATTGTAAAAGAAATGAGGCCGGGTTGAGTTATTTACCTTGAGAATTTCATCAAAAAGCATGTGAACCCAATTGATTTCGATTTCACCATAGATAGCATAGAGTGCCTTGAAGTTTTCTTTGTACACTGCATCATAATTTCCAAGTCTAGGAAAAAGAGAATGCATCAAGACCCGATGAAGTAACCTGGCTGTCGGGCGAAGTCCAATAGACTTAGTGCCATCGCTATTGTCTTCTATAAACTGATGACTGGTACTATTTCGAGTGAAAACTTCGCAGAAGGTAGATGAAAACTCTTCGCCTCGATTTGGTATACCAAGTATAGAGGCAATTCTAGCATGAGTAAGAAAAATTTGCTTTCCACAGACCATAGACCAGATGACGCCGTTTGGATTATCAGGTTGATATTCAACAAGATTCATGTTGGCGTAAAATAATTTAATCATTAAATGATTTATCTCCACACTATTTGCCGAAAAATCTATCAATGGAGTAATGTTGGCATTATCGGCTAACCTCCGAACTCCGTAAGCCGTGAAATCATCAAATTTGATGAAAGAGCCTGGATGAAACTTGTAATTTGTCATTTGATTCCATCTTGTTACAGCAATTGGAGTTTGAAGCCATTTTTTGACGGAGATGGTAAGAGATGAAGTTTCAGAGGTTGCTCCTTTCTTTGATTTCTTTTGAGGAGGAGCCATTGTTGGAGGATTTGTGATTTGGGAATTGAAGAATGGGAACTAGGGTTTGTGATTTGGGGTAAGAGAATAGTTTGAGTAGAGAGTGAATGAGGGTAGAGGGAAAAGTAACGTATAGGGTTATATAAAAAAAAACTGAAAATACGACAACCGGTCGACCTAATGTTTTTGGCCGGTCGACCGTTTTCAACCAGAGAGCAAACGGTCGACCGGCTATAAAAGGGGCGGTCGACCGGTCGTGGTCTGTTGTGATATTTCAGTTTATATTTAGAGTTTTTATCATATATCAACCTATATTATTTATATTTTATACGAAATACAAAATATAACCTTCATTACACAAGAGATAGATAAAGATAAAAACTATATATATATAAGTCTAATGAGAAAGTTCGTCATTAGAATTATCGTTGTTTCCTTCAATACGTTTCGACCATGGACTCCATTGTTTCTGAGCTCCTTCATTCTTCTCATAGTTCCGATCCCATGAGTTAGGACTTTTGGATGTTGATGGCCTAGACGGCATTGGTTCATGCACGTCATGTTTGTTGGAACCGTAGAAAAATGTTGCCAACTTTTCTAAAACAGACAATCGGGCCGACGTCCGTTGTTGCTCGTGATAAAGTTGACTTTGCCCGTAATGGAGTTGTCTCTAAAGGTCTATCTGATGTTTCTGGTAGTGGTGTATCTCATTGATTTGAGCTTTGGTACGAGGAGAATAGAATAGTGTCCGCTTCACTCGTTTTGAATTTGGAGTTTTATCAGACGTACAAGAGCATTGATGATGACAACTTTATTTTTGTTTTGGAGTTGTAGGAGAATAAAACTCCTCCGATTCAGAACTCGTAATTGAAATGTATGTTTCTTGAGCACATTTGTCACAAATGTGAGCCATAGTGTACGTTGTATAGAATATTATGGTTTGATAAAAAGAAAGGATGAACAAAATATGAAATGTTTGCAAATTTATATATAAGTTTGTTATGTATAACCTATGGATGTGAGTTACTGAGAAATTTTAACCAAGAAAATATAAGCAGAAAATTTTTTTGTAAGTCTAAAAATAGCTTTCTTTTTTAAAACTGAGTTTATAAGATAAGAAAGTAAAGAATGATCACAAAAAAAAATTAGTAAAGTGAATTTAACCATTAAATAAAGCAGTGGCTTATATTTAATGTAAAAAAAATATAGTTTATGTAATAGTTGTAGTTAAAGGATAACTAAAGAGAATAACTAAAGAATAACTAACAAGAAGATGTTCTCTTAGTCAAGATTTTTCTTGAAATTAAACCAAGCTCTCTTCGTAATCTAATAAAATTAGATTCGAGCAGAGGCTTAGTAAAAATGTCTGCTAATTGATTGTCAGTATGAACATATTCAAGACATATATTTCCTTTGTCAATATTATCTCGAAGGAAATGATGACGGATATCAATGTGTTTGGTTCTGGAGTGATTTACTGGATTTTTAGAGAGATTTATAGCACTAGTGTTATCACAGTATATAATAGAATTTGATAAATGAATATCAAAATCTTGAAGTGTTTGTTGCATATATAGTACTTGAGTACAAGCAAGAGCTGCTGATATATATTCAGCTTCACATGTTGATAGTGAAACACAATTTTGTTTCTTACTGAACCAAGAGACAAGTGATTTTCCAATAAAATGGCACGTACCACTTGTACTTTTTCTATCCGTTCGTGAGCCACCGAAATCAGCATCACTATATGATACTAATTCAAATGGACATTCTTTTGGATAAAAAAGACCGAAATCCTTGGTATTATTAAGATAACGAATTATACGTTTTACTGCTCGTAGATGTGATTCCTTTGGATCGGCTTGAAAACGAGCACATAAACAAACACTCATTATTATATCTGGACGACTAGCTGTAAGATAAAGAAGAGAACCAATCATGCTTCGATACAATTTCTGGTCAACATTCTTACCACTTTCATCTTTGTCAAGATGTGTAGTTGTACTCATAGGAGTTGGTTTACCAGATGTATTTTCTAATCCGAAGCGTTTGATAAGGTTTTCACAGTATTTTTCTTGATTAATAAAAATGCCGTTTGAAAGTTGCTTTATTTGAAGTCCAAGAAAATAAGATAGTTCT
This sequence comes from Allium cepa, assembly GCA_030765085.1. Lineage (NCBI taxonomy): Eukaryota > Viridiplantae > Streptophyta > Magnoliopsida > Asparagales > Amaryllidaceae > Allium > Allium cepa. Next base: position 305,761,055 of record CM060944.1, on the reverse strand, counting down.
CCCATATGAGACATTTCGAATTCTTTGGTCATAATATTTGCAAATTCTTTGCAAAGTTTATCGTTTGTTGAACCAAGGATGATATCGTCTACATATATCTGGATAACTAGAATATCTTTTCGAGAATGTTTAATAAACAAAGTTTGATCGACTTTGCCTATTTGAAATCCTGAGTTAATAAGATAGCTACGTAGTCGTTCATACCAAGCACGAGATGCTTGTTTTAACCCATACAGAGCTTTCTTAAGTTTGAACACATGGTCAGGATATTTTTCATGTACGAACAGAGGAGGTTGTTCGACATAGACATTCTCTTTGATAAATCCATTGATAAAAGCACTTTTGACATCCATCTGATAAAGTTTGAAATTATGGTGACAAGCAAAAGATAATAGAATTCTAATAGCTTCTAGTCGAGCAACTGGTGCAAAAGTTTCTTCATAATCGATACCTTCTTCCTGATTATATCCTTGTGCTACTAATCTTGCTTTATTTTTGGTGATATTGCCTTGTTCGTCAGCCTTATTTTTATAGACCCATTTAGTACCAATTACTGACTGATTAGTTGGTCTTGGAACAAGTTCCCAAACGTTATTGCGCTCAAACTGATTTAGTTCTTCCTGCATGGCAATGATCCAGTAATCATCTGTAGCAGCTTCTTTTGGATTCTTAGGTTCGATATTTGAGAGAAAAGCGACATGACCCATTTGATTGAGTTGACTCCTTGTTCTGACATGTGATGTTATTTCACCGATTATATTTTGAGGCGGATGGTCTCTTAATATTCTTGGTGGTGATTATAACTCACATATTTGAGGAATATTCTCAATAACTATTTCTGAGTCAGAATCAATATTTGTGATGATTTGATTGTCAGTGACTATTGATTCGTCATCATCTGATATAGTGTGAGGGTGCTGATAGATTTCATCAAAAGAGACATGAAGTGATTCTTCAATAGTTTTGGTTCGTTTATTAAATATCCGATAGGCCTTACTTCGTTCCGAATAACCGACAAATATTCCTTCATCGGCCTTTGGATCAAATTTGCCAAGTTGGTCTTTTGTATTTAAAATAAAGCACTTCGATCCAAAAACTTTGAAGTATGAGATTTTAGGCTTTCTTTTGTTAAATAACTCATAAGGAGTATTCTTGGTAAGAGGTCTTATGGATACACGATTTAAAACATAACAGGCAGTTGCCACAGCTTCTGCCCAAAAATGTTTTGGTAAGGTGGTTCCATTCAATAATGTTCTTGCACATTCTTGTAAAGTTCGGTTTTTCCGTTCTACAACTCCGTTCTGTTGTGGAGTTCTGGGAAACGAAAAATTATGATATATACCTTTCTTTGTACAAAATTGTTCAAATTCATTATTTTCAAACTCTCCGCCATGATCACTTCTTATATTTTTAACTTTAATCCCTTTTGATTTTTGAATTCTTTTGACGAAAGATTTGAAATGATCGAAAGTGTCACTTTTATTTTTTAAGAAAATTGTCCATGTATAACGAGAGAAATCATCAACAATTACAAGCACATATTGATTGTGATTTATTGATTGAACTCTAGTAGGTCCAAATAAATCCATGTGTAGTAACTCAAGTGGTTGTAATGTTGATATGACTTTCTTGGATTTAAAAGATGATTTGGTCAATTTTCCTACTTGACATGCGTCACAAATGTTGTCAACTTTAAAACTCATTTTGGGTAGTCCTCTAACTAGATTGTTTTTGGCTAGCTTGTCAATAGTTCTGAAGTTTATATGACAGAAGCGTTTGTGCCATAGCCATGGATCATTGTCATTAGCCACAAGACACATATCTGAATTATGATTAATGTTCATATTCAAAATATATATATTTCTGTCTCTATAACCTTCGAAAACCAAATTATGGTCTTTATCTAGAATACTACACTTATTATTTGAAAATGAAATAATAAAACCCTTGTCACATAACTGACTAATACTTAGCAAATTGTGTTTCAAATTTCTAACTAGCATGACATTAGTAATAAGAGGTAAGTTAGATGTACCGCAATTGCTCACATCGCCTTTGCCGATGATATAGCCTTATGAATTGTCTCCAAAAGTGACAGAGCCACCATCTGAATATGTAATATTTGTTAATAAACTCTTGTCTCCTGTCATGTGCTTTGAGCAACCACTGTCCAATATCCACTTTCCTCTTTTCTTAAGTGGGACCTGCAAAAAATAGAATTAAGTCCATGGTACCCACTTTTTATAGGGTCCTAAGAGTTAGGTCTTAGGAGTCCAAACCCATATGGGTCCGGTATCCCCTTTATATATATAATTATTATTAAAATGCACAGTATTCATGAATTGCTGAATGTATTTGTTCCTAATCAAATTGTTATTTGTTTTAGGAACCCATATTTTGATAGTCTTGACATTTTTCTTTTGAAATTTCACAACTGGTTTTGGTTTGGAATATAATAAACTAAGATTTTTCTTAGCTTCAGTTTTTTGTACTTTCTTCTTCCTTTTATTTCCAAGATGTTTCTTGGTTTCTTGTTTGTTATATCCCAATCCTTGTTTGTCTGAAATAGATTGTGAACTTTCAATGATTTTTGTCAAATTTTCTCGACCTTTGTTAAAGTTAGAAACATTTTGAGTAATGTCATCAAATTTTGTTTGTAAGCTAGCTTTTTCTAGGTCTAGAATTTTGACTTTTTCTTTAAGCTCATGATTTTCAGTAGTTAGAGCATTATTTTTCTCTTTTTGAGCTTCTATTTCTTGATTCAAAAGAGATATTTGAGAGTCAACATTAGATGATGATTCTTGAATATTTTCAAGTTCCTCTTCTAATATTTTCTTCTCATCTTTTAACATATCTCGTTCAAACTCTGCTCTACTTAAATCTGCTTTGACTATTTTTAATTGACGTTTTATGTCTTTATATTTGACTATCAATTCAGCATTAATATCAAGTAATTCATCAAATGTAGGAATTTGTACCTCATCTTCTGTTGCCATAAAACAAACATTAGCTTGTTCATTCTCTGAATCACTTTCACTTTCTGATGAAGATGACTCTGAATCATCCCATGTTACTGAGAAAGCTCGTTTCTTAGATTTGTCCTTCTTATATTTGAATTTGTCATTTTCTGACTTCTTCTTTTGTTCTGGACAATCCTTCTGCATGTGTCCCTTTTTGTGGCAATTGAAACATTCTATAGCAGATGAAGATGGTTTGTTTGATCCATGTTTCCTTTTATTGTAACGACTGGCTTTTCGATATTTTAGGAATTTTTTGAATCCTTTCGCAATGAATGCCAAATCTTCATCTTCAGAATCTGATTCATTTTCATCTTTCTCAACATGAAATGCTACATTTTTCTTTTCTTCTTTCTGTTCTTTTCTAGCCTGCAAATTTGCTTCATAGGACATTAAATTTCCTATCAATTCATCTGGCTTCATGACGGAAAGATCATTAGCTTCTTCGATTGCTAATACTTTTCCTTCCCATTCACTAGTCAGAGAATGTAGGACTGTTGAAACAACATCGAAATCAGAATACTTTTGACCTAAGCCAATAAGTGCATGGTGAATAGTTTGAAACCGTGAATACATGTCATTGATTGTCTCATTTGGTTTCATTTTGAAATTTTGAAATTGACTTTTTAGCATGGCTATTTTGGCTTGTTTAACCTTGTTAGTACCTTCATGAGTGATTTTTAGTGTTTGCCAAATTTGATATGCAGTAGTGCAGATACTAACACGGTTATATTCATTTTGGTCTAATGCACAGAACAACATATTTATTGCTCTTGCATTTACGGCTGCTGCCGTTTTCTCAGCTGTAGTCCATTCTGAATAATCAGTTGTTGGATTCACTATTTCTCTTTGAGTGGCATTCCAAGCATCATAGCTATTTGATTGCATAAAGAATGACATACGTGTTGCCCAATAACTATAGTTAAGACCATTGAAAAATGGAGGTCTTTGTGTCGATTGACCCTCCGTGTAAGTGGTGTTTTGAGTGCTAGTACTTACGTTATTTGCCATATTACTATAATATATCAAATAACTGTGTTACGGTTATATGATGACCGTGCTCTGATACCAAATGAAAGTGCGGTGTGTATACAATTATATGTGCTAATATAGTATACACGGATCGTGTAATATGGATTACAATACAAATGCGGAAATAGATGATAATAGCATTGTAAATAGAAAAATCACACCAGAGATTTTTATACTGGTTCGGAGCACCGTCCTACGTCCAGTCCCAGACTTCTATCTGGATTTTCACTATTAACTACCTCGCTTCACCCGGAGGAACAGGTTTACAACACCCGAACAACCGAACGGGATTTCACGCCTCTAATACACTGAGGACTTCAACACTTGCCTCTTACAACACAGAGGACTTCAACAAAAGAACAAATACAATTGTTGTTGACAACTTGTGTTCTTGAAAACACGGATTTGTCACTAGCAGTACACCCTTCCTATAATCTTATCCTCAAAGTATGCGATATGATGTTTTGAAAAGATTAAGGAAAGTATATTATTGAATCAAAGGATATGAAATAGTTTCAAAGATTCAATAAATAATTTAGAGCTTTTATAATACAGAATTGAGATCAGAGATTAGATTAAAAGAATATATGAAATCGTTGTTTTTTTAATCAACGAATTGGATGAGTTTATATAGATAAGAATGGTTGCAACTCTTTGCCATTAAGAGATATGATCTTTGGTGAAAGGTTAAGAGATGCAACCGTTGGAGAAGAGAAGTGTCTTTTGGAAAAATTGTTTTCTGTTCAAAAACGGTCGACAGGTTAAAAAGTGACCAGTAGACAGGAATTTAAAATATATATACGTTATGTGCATGTGTGCACGTTCATTGTGCATTTTACACAGAAACGGTCGACCGTATGATTATTAACCGGTCGACCGGTTCCTGTTAATTTGCACAATGAATGTGCAATGCTATAAAATGTATATATATCGATTATATTGAGGTGCATGATTATTTGAGGATAGATTTTAACAAGTTTTTAACTATTACAATATCAAATAATCAACCTATAATCTATAGTAACATAACCTTGTTTTGTCGATCGCCTTATTTGTCAGAAATCAAAACTTTCATAAAACTTGTGACTCAACAGCCATGTCATCAGAGTGGTAAAAGGGCTATGCACATGAGCGATGAGACGATCATAGCACTCCGAACGGGCACCAGCAATGAAGTTCTCATTCTTCTTGAGAGGAGTGTCAATCAGATTAGGGCCAAACTTAGAAAGTTCATTGAACTTCCTCTCATATTCAGCAAAAGACATACCACCCTGTTTTAGATCCATGAATTCCCGATAAAGCTAAGACTTCCCTGCCTCGGGCATCCATTTCACAACAAAAGCATCCCTAAAGCACGATAAAGGAACATAAGACAGATTTCAAAAAGAGAATACTGAACCAAATTCAAGACAAACAGAAGATGATACCTAAACTGTTCCCAAGAAATGTCAACCTCAACAATGTGAGCAGTGGCAGACTCCCACCAATCCAAGGCTGCTCTCTTCAACTGCCAAGCTGCCAACTGAGTCTGCTGGGCAAAGGTGATCTCAAGACAGGAGAAAATCCTCTCCAAATCCTTTAACCGCTGCTGGGCCTCAATAATTCCTACAGATCCGGTGAACTTGGTGCCACCAAGCTCAATGTATTCCTTATATAGTTTAAAGAACCTGACTGCTGCAGCAGGTTCAGGAGCTAGGGCAACACCACGACCCTTACCTTTAGCATTCCTATGACTCATCCTAAAAAATCAAGAATGAATTTTTAGGACAAAGGTAATTAAGAAACAAAGACAAGACAAGATAAGATAAGATGCAATGAGAATTGAATATCCCGAACAAAGAAATTATTAATAAGGTGGATAAGGAAAAGAAGGAAGTTAAAAAATTTGATTTCAAAGCAAGAAATTTTTTAATATCAAAATACTATTCTAAAATCCTTAGAAAATCATTTGAAAATCATTTTATACTTTAAAATAAGTTCTCTCACGAAGAAAGGATTCTAAGATTGATTTCACTTATTCTAGGGTATTTTTACCCTATCTCTAATGAGTTTTTTTTGCTCCACGGGCAAAGGTTTGCCTAAAACCAAAGCTCAGATACCAAATGTAATGACCCACTATATTGGACCATTCAAATCGACAATAAAACCACATATGTCTGACTTGAATAATTAAAAACAGTAGATTGTAATATAATTTGGGGCAAAAAAACCAATCACAGAATCACAGTCACAGATAAATCAAAATAACTCGCAGTGGAAATAAAACAATAGTAGTAGTTCATGAAGCTACCATAAATACAGTCTCAAACATAGTCTCAAAACAAGTACAAAATACCATAGTGTGTAAAGTAAATACAACAGAAATCCCAACACATAAATGTTCACTAGTACATAAGGTGAATAGAAAATACTGCAAGAAATAGACATCAACTAGATAGATAGTCTCCAGCAAATCCTAGCTCCAGAAGATGAAATCCAAAGCTGATACTCACGCTGACCCGAGCATAAGAAAATAAACACAAACACTCGAGTCAGGACATACATACTTATCAATGTAAAGCAACTCAAGTGAATTGTAATAAAATGTACAAGTAACTTAAAGGATGCTTGGGACCGTCCATCCTCTAAGTATCCGTTAAACTATTTACTATGTAGTAATATACGCTATTATAATAATGTTAAAGTAAAGTACAATATACTTGAAAATAGCGTTAAGGAGTTACCCAATATCCCCCTTAGCACATTTTATATGTTCCCATAGTCTATATAGCACTGTAATATCCCCCGTACTTGGCGTCATCAGAGGGCACTCCATAGATATGGTGTAAAACCAAAATCGTATAAGGCGCGCTAGGGTAGGTGACACGACACAACGAGGCAATGCCAGGGTAGATATACCAATTATGCTTTCGGACCGGTGGCAATGCGTAGCAATCACTACTGCCCACCTCGAGCCACACTTCCAAAAATCAAAGGCGCGTACCAATCAATCACAAAGTAATAGAATGACATACGAGGAAGTGTGTCTGATAAGAGAAGCTACTCATTAGCCCGTCAATCGCTCCTGTTTTAGCCACCTTATGCCAACTCATGGGAATCGGGTCCTCGTACATACCTCAATAGAACGTCGCCGCCATCCTACTTCATTCTGGAATCTCCATTGCGTACACGGTTGTTAAAGTAGTTTTCGGAGTTGGCAGAGAGTATGACAATTTTCGATCCTGGTCTCCTTAGCAACCAAACGTTATTATTACCTGTGGTTATAAATTTCAAAAATGGTTTATATTCCAAATCAAATAATTCATTTAAACCATTTAAATATGAAGTCGTTATCCTTTCAAATCAAATACTCAAGTTCCAGAATTGTAGCATTTCTAAGTTCATTCATTCAATTATAACAATTTTAAAACATTGTATTTTTCAAAAACATAAGCACTTATAAAGTGCTATGGTAGATATATTAGTATTTTAAAACAGTTCACTTCAGAAACAACAGCACTTATAAACAGTAGATATTTTAGTATTTAAAAAACAGTTCAATTTCAGAAAAAGCAACATTTACAAAGTGCTACAGTATGTATTTTAGTATTTCAAAACCAGTTCAATTTCAAAAACAGCAACACTTATAAAGTGCTACACTAAGTAAAGTTAGTATTTCAGAACATAGTTATATTTCAGAAACAGCGGCACTTATAAAGTGCTACAGTGGGTAAAATTAGTATTTCAGAACCTAGTTATATTTCACAAATGGTAGCACTTAGCAAATGCTACCTTAAAACCACGGCATTTTGCAAATGCTGCCAATACATAACTAAGGTTTATTGCAACATTTCAGAGACATTATAATTTCAATTTTTCACCATTTTTAACTTATAAAACATTCTCACTTTTCCAAAATATTTATTGGATATCACTTAACTTATGGTTGAATAAAATAATATTTTATAAATAAATATCCAAATCAAACTATAATTTATTTATTAAGTCAAATGTGCATTATTTTACTTAACTTTTATCTTAACAATTAACTTAATACTTTATTAAAATTTCCGACTTCATAAATAAAATATTCTTTTTACTATATTAAGCCTAAAATTTCCATTTTGAAAACTAATTTTCAAATTTCAAGTTAGGTCATATTTACATTACATTTTTAAACCATTTAATTACTTATACATTTTACTTATAGAAAATCATTATAACCTTTATTTATATCATTTAAATACAATTTAACTTAAAATTTCATATTTTATATTTCAAAAATACTTAATAAATTTTCAGAACATATTTAAAATTAAACACGGTTTTGTATATAATTTTCTAACCTAGGTCAAGTGATACAGATACGTATCATTTCAATCCGTAATTTAAAAAGAAAAATCCAAGTTATCATTTCAATACCGCAGTCCCAAGTCAAAAAAAAACAAATAGAAATCGCTTGAGCCTATCATTTCAGCTCATAACGATTTTTTCTTGTTCTACTGTCCATTTGGGTATGTATCATTTCAACCATATTGATTCTGTTCTACAGGGAACTTGTAGTATGAGAAACAGTAAATAAAGTAAATAGTAAAACATATCATATGATGTCAAGTGATGCAACGGGTATATAATCAGGTAATATCATCATATGATGTCAGATAATAGGCAGATGTGAGCATATAACATGGCATATCAACTATTACAATTCAAGTGACACTGTTTCACATTCATATAAGTACGATTTGTCGAGAGTGATAAACTCGCCTTCTCAAGCTAGAGATCAAATTTAAAACACAAATCCAAACTCCGCAAAGAACGAAAAGGGATGACATAGATTCGAATGAATGGAGAGCCAAGATTCAAGTCTTGTATACAACAAATAATATAACAAATATAGGTATATAATCTGACATAAGACAATAAATCAAATCAACGTTCAAAATATGATTCAAAATGAAACAAATAGGCTTAACCACTACAAATGGGCTCGGCCACCATAACCATAGGCTAGACCATCACACTATGGCTCGGCCATGACTTGATTTGTGGCGTAATGGCTCGGCCAAGGTCACATAGGCATGGCTAGGAAAGGATATGAAGGAGGAATGGCAAGGCAAAGCAATAGGAAGGCAAAAGGCAAGGGGTGTCGATGTTTTGGGCTAGGCCTATGGCTATGTGGCTCGGCCCTATGTGCTAAACTTGGTTCGATCTGGTCACATTAGAGGTGGCGTGGCCTAGAGCAAGGCAAGGATGAGGAGTAGGTGGTGGCGGCCGAGGCAAACAAGGTGGAGATGGTGAACAAAATGGAGTTCGACTAGGGATTTTCGCAATTTTGGTGAAGGGTTTTGGATCCATGGATTCACGGCAACAAGGATATGGTGGTGATGTGATGGAGGCCGATCTAAGGTGGTGGATGGTGAAGGTGATGGATGGCTAGGGCATGTGGCCGAGCATGCTAAAGGAGGAACAAATAAAAGAAAAAGAGAAAAAGGCAAAAAGAAGAAAAAGGAGGCCATGACTTACTGTAATATGTTTCTTAAGGAAGCAAATGAGAAATGAGATATGAGAATTACTTTTGTCAGTGAATTACAAAAGAGTGGCGGCTAGGGTAAAAGAAAGTGAACGGCTACGAGATGTGGAAATGAGTGGCTATGCAAATGAAGAGGCTTTACTTGATTTCCAAGAAAATGAACTTAAGTCCTTTTGAATTTCCAAGCCAAAATTCAAATAAAAATCGAATAAAAATCACATTAAAAGTCCAAACAAAATAACAAATAAAAAATAAAAAATAAAGTAGAAACAAAGTAGAAAAATAAAAATAGAAAATAGAAAAAATTACTGAAAATAATCGCGTGCAAAACGCTGAAAGTTATCAAATTTAAAAGTATAAACCGGAATTTGACGAAACGAAAAGCAGTACGAATATCAGAATCAAATATAGTTTCAAAGAAAAAGATTAGAAATTAAAATTTCAAATTTCAAATTTGCAACTACGGTCAAACTTTGACTTTCAGTTGACCAAAATATAAGATTTTTAGAAAATATTTATTTTATTGTATCTGGGAAATAATTTATAAAAAAAATCCAAAATTGCATTAGAAAATTCCAAAATGTCAAATTTAAATGATTTAAAAATCAAAGTTTTCAATTAAATTGAATTAAAAATTTATTAAAATTTTTGAGTTGTTACAGAAATAATTTTTATGTTAGTAAAATTATATCATGAAGTGATTTGGAAGTTATTGGTTGTTATTTGATAAGTTCAATTGACATTTAAATTGAAATCGAAATTAATTGATAGAAATTTAACTGACGGTTAAGTTTAATTAGAATTTAATCGCCCGTAATATACCCGATATGGATAATTATGAAATTGTTGTGAATTTTATTGACTGTATGGATGTTTGGTTGTAATGGATGTTGTTGGGTGATAATTTGGATGTTTATTTAATTTGATATATCATTTTATCATCCTGTATATTATTTACAGTATAAAAAACTGTAAATTGAATTATTTCGAATAAATTAAGAGATATGTTGAATGATATATACCTATGACATTTATTTTTGGATTGAATAGATATAAATCCATCTCTGGAATTTAAATTGGAATAATTGGTTCACTTGGCTATAGGATAGAGAATTATATATGAACACTGGATTTGGCTAAATTAAATGATTTTAAAATTTTTATTTTAAAATTATTTAAATGATTTGTTTTAATGGAAATAAAAATTAAATTTATGGAAATCAAATTATCTTCCTTATTGGAGCTCAAAATGATGAATTTAAATTTGGTAAACGAATTTTTTTAAATAATCGAATTTGAGATTTTTAAGCGATAATCCAAATATGATGTGAATTTCAGAAATGATTTGTTTAAAAAGATTGGACTTTTTATTCGAACTTTGAATATTGATAAGAAAAGGCGATATAAAAAGATATTTTGAAATTTAACTTGGATTTGAATTATATTTAAAGATTTGGATTTTAAATTGGATATTGAAGGAAAGTTTGATTTAGGTATTTAAATCAATATTTTGGAAATCAAACTCGGAGTCTATATAAATCGAAATGGTTTAAATTTGGTACTGGAGTTTAAATTAATTTGGATTGGAGTTGAATTAATTTGGAATTGGAAGGGAAATTAATATGGAATTAGAATAGATATAAATTTGGAATTCGAATTGAAATTGATTTGGAATCGAAGTAAAATTTGACTTGAAATTGGAATTAAATCGGTTAAATCGAAATGGAAATTAGAACTGATTTGAGTTGGAAAATTTGCGAAGTGAACCAGTTTGATTTTGAATCTATTTTTAAATGGATTATTTTAGTATAAATGGTTTTAAAAAACTATATTATTTCAATTTTCAAATTATTTTGATTTTTCAAAATATTTCACTATATAAACCATTTTTATTACTCAAAATATTTTCTATTAAATTATTTTAACTATTTTAAAACTATTTAAACTATTTTCTAAAAATTCAAACTGGTCAAAGGGTGAAATGTTTATATTTAAATCTTGGATTCAAATGCGAATTAGGTTAAAGTGAAGTTGTAACCTAAACTGAAATTCGAATTAAATTTTGAAGTGAAATCGATATGTCGAATTGAATTAACATTTTGCAGAAAAATATGATTTTTGAAGCGAATATGATGATTTCGAATTAGATTTGATTTTGAAATAAATTTGATATTTTGATATCAAACATGAATTGTTTTCAAAATATAAAAGAAGCAACGGTGTGTAAAATGACGATTGGTTGTTAAAGAGACCGGAGCCTCTTATTGGCATACTCTCTGTCAATATTGGAACCACTATGACAACTGTATGCGAGGTGATGATATCGAGAATATAATGGTTGAATTGGTGACGTTTACTGGAATGAAGTAAGAGAACGATGATGGATAGCCTTGACATTTGTATCATAATTAAAATGACTAAACATGAGCCTATGTTTGGCCAATGATGTTAGCTACCTCTAGCGACGTTGTTCCCTCGTATTACTATTGTGGTTTAGGATTCGATGGGTGCACCTTATTTGTTGTTTGGATTGATTGTCGCGGTCGGCCACAAATGGGTTACGACCAGCCAGAAAAGGTAAACTGGTAGAATCCTACCTTGGGCATTGCCTCACGTGCCTTGTCATATTTATCCTTATACAAGCCCATTACGACTTTGGTTTAAAACTGTAAAATATGTTAAGGTGGATCAATGTAAAGCCTTAACGCTATTTTGATATTTATTTTACTAATAGACATTATATATTATAGCGTATACTATTATATAGAAATAGTTAAACAGATCCTTAGGAGATGGAAAATCCCGTAACATCTCTTAAGTTATTGCACTCTTATTTGTGATATTGATTTGACTTGCATAAGAGTATTTTATTCCTGACTCGAGTGTTTTGTCTTTCCATTATGCTCGGGTCAGTCCTGATTTTTTTCCAGCATATTGAAGACTATTCTCTGGAGGACGAAGACGGAGTTTTGGTATATTACTATTATTATTATCCCCTGCATCATGCTATTCTACTATATTGATTATTTATCCCTGATGTACATATATAACTCTGATAATTGTGTATAGAGTAAAATCAAATGTATCGTAAACAACTACATGAATTGTTTATTTGATTATTATATTTTATCGTTTACGTTGTGAGATTTTGTGTTTTGTTTTCTTCTTTTCTTCTTATTTTTCTTATTTAACCTCATTGATTATCTACGTTCCGGATTGTTAAGTCGGACATAGTGTGAAATATTGTCGATTTGAACCTTCCGAAATGTGGGTCGTCACAGTTGGTATCAGAGCAAAGATTTAGCGATAACCTTGGCTTTGTGGGGTTTGACTCATTAGAGATAAGAGAGTAATATCCTAGAATGAGTCTGTTTGAGTGTATAAATATGAGAGAGCATACTTGTTAGTGTTATAAAATGTTTTATATTTTGTTTACTTATCTTTGAGTTGTTTATAAATTCTGGTCGATGCGTAGGACGCCGTGGTATTGACATGGATTTCTAAACTCTTAAACGAGGCGAGTCGACATAATATTATTTCAAAATCGGGTAAATGAAATGATTTTACCTAAATTATATTATATGTAAAGGTAAATTTTTTATGAATGTTAGTTGTTAGGAGATGATAATATTAAGTTATCATCGATTAGTGGTTGGATTATGAATAAATCGAATACCAAATGTATTTTATTATATGAAATAGTTGATAGTCATACTAGAATTGAAATCAATCAAAAATAAGGACTAGCTAAAATGACCAAGTAAATTATTGAAATGTTTTGGCAATAAGGAAAAAGGAATTTGTATAAGTATATTTAAATATAACTTATAAATAGAGAGATTTAAAAATTGATAATTTTAGAATTTGAAATCCTTTTGTTTTTAAAATTGTTTTTCAAACCCTAAAATTTTATAATAGTGTTATTTTAAAGTTTTTAAATGGAATTATATTTTAAAAAGATTTTAAAAGGAAATAAAAGCATTAAACTTGTTTGGGGTTGGGAAATATATTCTGGGGATGACTGCAACATTATCAGTATTCATTCCGAGTTCTAAGCAAAATTTGCTAGCAAAGAAATATGATTTGTTGAATATATGAAATATAGTTTTGAACTTATGATTGAAACGGTATAGATAAAAATAACTTTATAATTTATGAATTTGAGAAGGAAAGTAAAGTGTAAATTTAAGATTGCTGGGTATTTTATTTAAGCAAATAAAAGAAATTTGAATTCGAAAAATGAAATAAGATAATTAATATAAAAAATATTAATTAAATTGAGTAAAAAAAATGGGGAGAATAAAATATAGTTAACTCATGAAATCTTAAATAAAAATAAATATTATTTGAAAGAAAGTATATAAAACAAGGAAATGTATTTGAAATAAAATAAAATTTTAAGAAGTAAATATTTTTAACTTATGGATTTGGGAATTAATAAGTCAAGGCAAATTTGAAAAAATATGAATGTGAATAGTAAGAAAATTTAACTTGAATAATATTAAATAATATGAGTAATGGATTAAAATGAAATGAAGTTTGACTTAATTTTAAATAAATTAAAATGTAATTGGATATTAAGTGAAACTTAATAAATTAGTGAAGTGAATGAATTTCATCTAAGTTGTAAAATGAAATACTAAAGTGAATATGAACTTGAATTTTTAATTTGAAATGTAATTTAAAGGGTGTAAGAAGTCTAATAAAATAAATGAAGGTAAGAAAAATTAATTTGAGTAATTGAGTTTAATTTAGATTGGATGTGAATAAATTAAATGCTAATGGAATGAGTTGCAATAAAAATTTGAACATTGTCTATTATAGCATGTAGTAAGTTATTGGAATAAATTATAAGTTGGAAGAAAGGTTTATTTATTAATATGAACTGGAGTTATAAAGTAAAATTTACTTTTGTAAATTTATTATAATGGGTTGAATCAATGAATAAACTAATTAAGTGAATAAACGGATTAATAATAACTTAAGATATGGAATAACAAAAAAAATGAGTTGCAAAATTTTAAAATTTATAATAAGCCTAAATGGTTTATAAACAATATTAGTATTAAAATACTATGTGATAAATGAAATAAATTTAGCTTAAGCAAAGTTGAGTGGAATAATTTTATAAATGGTTCACAAACGAATTTATATTGAAACAAATGAAATTGTGTATTAGTCAAATCAATGTAAATAAATAAATATGAATAAATGGAAACTGAACCAATTGGATGTTATTAAGAAGTGGAAATATGTAATTTAATATTGACATGAGTGATAATTAACTAAATGTGAATAAAATTAAAGTAATAGCAATAAAATTCGAAAGAAATCCATGTGCATAAATTGAGAGAAAACAAACTGTATATAGATGAAATAAATATCAACGAAGTAAGAGTAAACCAATTTAATATTGATATGAATTAAAAGTAAAAAAATTGAATATTGACATTTGTAAGTGTTAATTGATATTGTGGTGAATAAGATTGGATACATAATGTTTGTTGGATGTTTGTTTCGTTGTTTTTTTGCTATATTCGTTTATGGCTATAGCATAATCCCTATTATATATTGATTTAGTCTTTATATGTATGTTCTCATTTGGATATTGAGTGGCTAGAAGGTACGAAAGGGTGCATGCTTGCTTTTGGAGCTCGTTTGCACGTAAATTTCTTTCGCTCGCTTTAATATAAGCTAATTTGCTAATAAAGCCATTAATAAGGTACATATCTCGGATTACATGTTGCTATTTTATACTTTGCCCTTCAGGATGCCTCATCTTTGAGATGAGATGTATATTTGATATGTATTTGGTATATTTGGTTATATATTGATATTGTAAAAAATTTCGATCGAGCCACGCAAAGAAGACTCTGTCGAATTTTTCCATGAATCCGGGTATTAGAAAATTTTTGAAGTTTCAAAAAAAAATTCTACAACTTATTTTCTATATAAATTATATTTTCTGTAAAACTGATATCGGAATGGCTTAGTAGAAGCGTAGAAATAGTTACGCAAATAAGATAGTTATGTTTTATAATTTAGTTATTTTAAGAAAATATATCAAGTGTTAAATTCTGTACTTAATGCCTTTTCGAGGACGAAATTTTTTGAGTGGGGGAGTATGTAACAACCCGTATTTTTAGCTATTTTTAATTATCAAATTTAAGGTGATTATTGAATGAAAATGGTTATTAATGTAATTTGTTAAATAATTTAATATTGAAAATTATTTGAATATCTGAATTTAATACGATAGAAAATAATGTCATAAGTTGTTTTAAATTTTATATAAGCAACAATTAAGATTGTTAATGTTTAAAATTGGATCTAAAATGTGAATAATTAAAATTGAAAGTTTTATATTGTAATTAACGAGTAAAAATAGTGATTTCGGAAATTGTCTCGGATTTCGACGAAACTAGTTTCATCGGAACCGTAATAATGAATTATTATTAGATTTCAAGTTTCGTTGCGATCGGACTCGTCGTTTGGTCGTGAGAGCTTGAAACACATACAAATCAATTTAAAGGAATTCGATAAAATAAATTGACTTTAAAAAGCTATCTTCCACGTACGATCGAATTAGGCCTCGAAACTAGTTGCATTGCGTTCGGAATGGGGGTAAAACAGTATAAGTGCCTGGCGACACATCTCAATTAGAGTTCGGATGATTTTAGACCTAACTATATAAATACACATGCAATCGAGATAGTTTTATTATTATTCTAATTTCTGAACCCCAGCCGCCACTTTCTTTTAATGGTCGAAAATTTACCAACTTCCCTTCTTAATATCTCTCAATCCGTTCAACGAAATCGAAAACTTTCAAAATCAAAGTCGTAGTTCTCGACGAGCTCTTCAAATCCATATGGTTGATATATGCTATTTCTTCACGGATTCGCCAGAATCGAGGCGAAAGGCTTGCGCATTCTATGGGTTCGATCTTGAAATTGGATGCGTTGTTTTCGTTGCCATTCAAGGTGATGGTAGAGAGGTGTAAGGCGCACGGTGATGGTAGAGAGGTGCGGGGCGCATTGTTTGGCATAGGTTGATCAAAGTCTTGTCGTTATTGAACGCGTGTAGTTGAAGTTGGAATTTGCGTACGGTGGTTTCTTTCTAGCATGTTGCGTGAGGACTGAGGAAGAAGAAGGAAGGTACATTACTTTTATTTATTTATATTAATTAATTATTTAATTTGAATTTTAAATGTTCTAGTGCACGTAACTCTTTCATACGTGCTCGGATTTGGACGCAGTTTTCTCCATTGCGATCGTATCGAAATTCCAGGGAATATGAAACTAGTTTGGTCGAGTTTTAAGACTGTTCAAATTTGGGCCTTTGTTTGGATTTTAAATCATCGATAAATCAAAGATGAGTGTTTATACGCTCACAGTTGACTGAAATAATTTATATGTTAGTAAAATTACATCACGAAGTGATTTGAAAGTTATTGGTTGTTATTTGATAAGCTTAGTTGACATTTAAATTGACGTTGGAATTAATTGACAGAAATTGAATTGATGGTTAAATTTAATTAGAATTTAATTGCCCATAGTATACTCGATATTGATAATTATGAAATTGTTGTGAATTTTATTGACTGTCTGGATGATTGGTTGTAATGGATGCTATTGGTTGATAATTTAGATGTTTATTTATTTTGATGTATCATTTTATCATCTTGCATATTATTTACAGTATATAAATCGGTAAATTGAATTATTTCGATTAAATTAAGAGATAGATTGAAATGATATATACCTATGGCATTTATTTTGGATTGAGAGATATATATCCATCCTTGGAATTTAAATTGGAATAATTGGTTCACTTGGCCATAGGATAGAGAATTATATACGAGCACCGGATTTGGTTAAATTAAATGATTTTAAAATTTTCGTTTTAAATTTATTTAAATGATTTGTTTTAAAGGAAATTAAAATAGAATTTATGGAAACCAAGTTATCTTCCGTACTGGAGCTCAAAATGATGAATTTAGATTTGGTAAACGAATTTTTTTTAAATAATTGAATTTGAGATTTTTAAGTGGTAATCTACATATGATGTGAATTTCAGAAATTGATTTGTTTTAAAAGATTGGGCTTTTTATTCAAACTTTGAATATTGCTAAGAAAAGGCGACATAAAACGATATTTTGAAATTTAACTCGGATTTGAATTATATTTAAAGATTTGGATTTTAAATTGGATATTGAAGGAAAAATTGATTTAAATGTTTTGAATCAATATTTCGAAAATCAAACTCGGAATTTATATAAATCGAAATGGTTTAAATTTGGTACTGGAGTTTAAATTAATTTGGAATTGGAGTTGAAATTAATTTGGAATTGGAAGTGAAATTAATACGGAATTAGAATTGATATTAATTTGGAATTCGAATTGAAATTGATTTGGAATCGAAGTAAAATTCGACTTGAAATTGGAATTAAATCGGTTAAATCGAAATGGAAATTAGAACTGATTTGAGTTAGAAAATTTGCGAAGTGAACGTGTTTGATTTTGAATCTATTTTTAAATGGATTATTTTAGTATAAATGGTTTAAAATCTATATTATTTCAATTTTCAAATAATTTTGATTTTTCAAACTATTTCACCATATAAACCATTTTTATTACTCAAAATATTTTCTATTAAATTATTTTAACTATTATAAAACTATTTAAACTATTTTCTGAAAATTCAAACTGGTCAAAGGGTGAAATGTTTATATTTAAATCTTGGATTTAAATGCGAATTGGGTTAAAGTGAAGTTGTAACCTAAATTGAAATTCGAATTAAATTTTGAAGTGAAATCGATACATCGAATTGAATTAACATTTTAAAGTAAAATATGATTTTTGAAACGAATACGATGATTTTGAATTGGGTTTGATTTTGAAATAAATTTGATATTCTGATATCTAATACGAATTGTTTTCGAAATATAAAAGAACCAACCGGTGTGTAAAATTATGATTGGTTGTTAAAGAGACCGGGGTCTCTTATTGGCATCCTCTCCGTCAATATTGGAACCATTTTGACAACTATGTATGCGGTGGACGATATCGAGAATGTAGTGGTTGAATTGGCGACGTTTACTGGAATGAAGTAAGAGAACGATAATGGATAGTCTTGACATTTGTGTTATAATAAAAATGACTAAAACATGAGCCTATATCTGACCAATGAGGTTAGTTACCTCTAGCGACGTTGATCCCTCGTATTACTATTGTGGTTTAGGATTCGATGGGTGCACCTTATTTATTGTTTGGATTGATTGTCGTCTCGGTCACGGATGTGTTACGACCAGCCAGAAAGGGTAAACTGGTAGAATCCTACCTTGGGCATTGTCTCACATGCCTTGTCATATTTATCCCTATACGAGCCCATTACGACTTTGGTTTAAAACTGTAAAATGTGTTAAGGTGAATCAATGTAAAGCCTTAACGCTATTTTGATATTTATGTTACTGATAGACATTATATATATTATAGCGTATACTATTATATATAAATAGTACAGATCTTTAGGAGATGAAAAATCCCATAACATCTCTTAAGTTATTGCACTCTTATTTGTGATATTGATTTGACTTACATAAGAGTATTTTAGTCCTGACTCGAGTGTTTTGTCTTTTCATTATGCGCGGGTCAGTCCTGAGTTTTTTCAGCATGTTGAAGATTATTCTTTGGAGGACGAAGATGGAATTTTGGTATATTACTATTATTATTATCCCTTGCCTCGTGCTATTTTGCTATATTGATTATTTATCCCTGATTTATAAATGTAACTTTGATAATTGTGTATAGATTAAAATCAAATGTATCGTAAACAACTTCATGAATTGTTTAGTTGATTATTATATTTTATCGTTTCCACTGTGAGATTCTGTGTTTTGTTTTTTTTTCTTATTTAACCCCATTGATTATCTACGTTCCGGATTGTTAAGTTGAACATGTGTGGATTATTGTCGATTTAAACCTTCCGAAATGTGGGTCGTCACATGTATAGAAGGATTAACATATCATCGTTGTAGCAGTAAACGTTTCCATGCAATCATAGTAGTGCGGGTTGGCCAATCGCCAACCCGACCCTAGACCTGGAGCTCTTTTGAGCAGGTCATGGGTCTACCCGCCCTGATGACCCAATGGGGCGGGTCCAGATTGGTAAAAACTGGGGCAGGTCTATCGGGTTTAGACCCTAGAACCGTCCATTGCCACCCTTATCCTTGAACTAAAAAAGCATCCTAATTGTTTTTTTATGTATTTTGTACGTATGCTTATAAAATTATCAGCATTATGCAACCAATCAAACTTTATCATTTTAACGTGTCTCAAAATGCACTACACTAAAGCACTTCAGTTGAATTTCAATTTTCCTTATAAATATATTTGATTATCTATACAACTCTATCCAACGCAAACAAAAATCCTGGTTTGGTCGCTGAATACATGAATATTCATATAATTAGTTGCATTACAATAATTTAGAATCAAACAAAGGGTCGAGTGTAGTTTAGGAATTCGGTTCATTGCTAATTGCATTACTTTTTCTTTCTCACTCATGTCATTTATGAATGACACAATGAACCGTATAATGGGGCATAATTAAATTATAAAAAATATCAAGTTTTCATAATTTTTAGACAAATAGTGATATGCTGTTATACAATGGTAACGGTACTAGTAGAAATGATAGGTAATGATATTTGCAAAATGGTAACGGAAACTGATCAGTCAAAATTCAAAAGAAATGATATTATTAATGACAAATTTAAAGAAATTATGTGATATTATATATGTACATTATATCTACGAACGTTACGACACGCGCCGATTATGAATTATTTTTGTAAAAATTGTATTTATTTAACACATTAAAGAGAAAATGATTTGTATAAATATTTGGTCATCATTTTGCATTGAAATCATATGTAGTTTGAATTTTTATTTTTAAGTTGCAATGTCTAATTTTGTTTGTTTGTTTGGATTTTAATATTATTAGTTAATAAAGAACGAATTTATAAAAGAAGTTTACTTGTTAGATCTTACTTTTGAGTAATATAAAATTTGTTGGTATATGCAAAATGACATTTTTGATAGTACACGTTGACACCAAAAGACTATGACACCAAAAGCATTACAATTATAATTAAAGATGTAGAATTTATATATTAGTTGAGTATTCATCACATAAGCATTAGCATAATGTAAATGTTTCAATAACTATAGCAAGTTGCATACACAATTGGGTAAACATGTACACAAAAGAATATGCTCGTTCCAACTTGTTTATAAAATAAATTCATATAGTTTTCTTATGATTGCAAACAAAAGCTTTAAGACTAGGTTTTATTAATTGTTAAGATGGTGATCAATTGAAGCCAAGCGTTTTTGGTAAAATCTTGTATTTTAGATAAAAAAAATTATACGAAAAAATAGACACAAGTAAAAAGTTGTAAAAAAAATATAATCTTAGGAATAACAAGTTTGTTTTTTAGTCTGAAAGATACTTTTTAGTGTGAACAGAAAATGATAGTTGTAAACATCATTTTGTGATTTACACTGAAAAGTGTGTTTTAGTCTAAAGAACAAACTTGTTGTTCTTAGTTATCAGGTTCATCTAGAAAGATTTGTACAGTAGAGGTTGTGTATTATCAAGCTCATCATATGACAAATCGATATATCTTAATCGTAAATACTGCGTAACATTCTTTTTTAATGTTCCCCGTGGACTATGAATACTCTATTTAAGTTCTTTGTTCGCTTACAACATATTGAGATGTTTTTGACTAGATTGTGCAAACAATTTGTTAAATACTTTAAATGTGGTGCATTTATCAAGAAACCGCGACTGCGCACAGCTGTCTTGCTAGTATTATATTAAGATAGGGTACCTTTTATTGTTGACCAATAATTAGTTATTTCATTGAAGTTAGCTTGAAAAAAAAGGTAATTATAGTCGAGAGTCTGCAGAGAGTGGTCCTCTGCCTGGGTGGTAGAACAAGCAATTATTCCCTATATAATGTATTTGCATTCAATTATACCAGCGAGGATTATATACGATGATATGGATCTTATGTAAAATGCATTCCTTCATTTTCTTTTTGGCTTTTCTTGTTATTCTTGTTCTTGTTCAATCGTACGTTATATTAACCAGTGAAATGCCAGGAAGCACAAGTTGGCACCACACAATGACACAATCACACACAATACGTTTTACTCAAACACAACAAACACATGGTCACGACAAGCACCATTGTCCAAATGTTTAACTGATTCGGGTTTGGTGCAAGATGTCACAAGTTCGAAACTTGCTTTCGAACGTTTATTGACATGAAATATGTTGTCCAATGATTTGTTGTTTATAAAGTATCATTTCAAAAAAAACACACATAATCACTGGTCCAGGTCCGTCTAGGAGATATTTCGGAGTGAACAAGGACAGCTCTTTTATCCGGTACATTGATCATTATCATAAACCTCAGTATACATTTCAAAGCAACTTCACGTAAAACCTTCCTACAACCTTCCCAATTGTCTTCACAGCATAGTAAACTTTCCAATACCTTTTAAGTTCAAATTACATCTCTTTATATCTAAATGCAATCTCAACTTCACTAAATAAAAAATCAAAATTTCATATTATATTACTTGGTGAACCGCTCTTACCTTTTAACAAAAATTGCTCATATTAAACTGTATACTAAAACAGAATCAACCAATTATATGTAATTGAATTTTAAATTAAACCGCTCATATCTTAATTAAAACGTAGATTTATGTGTATTAAAACCGAGTCAACCGGTTTTATACCTAAAACCGATCATGTTTTATTTAAAATGCAAAATGTTTGCTTAGTTAATGTGCTAGTTTTTCTTTAATCTAGTCAATTAATTATATCTTAATTTAAATTTAAATTATATCTTAATATCATACATTAATATAAATAATAAAAAATTTACGTGCCAAGCATATGTCTTTAACGTTCGTTACTAGCAGTAACGATAGTAATAATAATACAACATAAATAAATATTGTTAGTATATATTATTGAGGGTATCATCCAAAGAACATGCAGATCAGATACATTCATAATGGTACTATCCAACAAAAAAAAAATATTGCTGAAAAATAATACAAAAGTAAACGATTGATTTGCAATATTACTAAGAAATATTAAAATATTAATATATAGATGATATTAAATTATGTTACAGTCACCATTGAAAGTGTAGCTAAACAACAAAGATCAGTTTAAGCAACCCTCCAAGCAATGCGCATTTTGATGCAGCTTATTTCATTACCAACCAATGCAAAATTAAAGTCCACAAAGTGAGGGTCAACATAATAATCAGGTGCAGTTGGCCGCCATTATTTGCACTGTTTTCGTTGAAGACGCCTAAGACGTCCAACAGAGAAATGACCGTCGGTAGAATGAAGAACTTTGCTGTGTTTGAGTTAATTAATGGCCCGTTTGAGTTATTTAAGCAGTTAAATTTAAATTTTTATACACTTTCAAAATTATTAACTTTTGAAAATGAGATTCTTTGAGACACAGCTTTTTACATTGCGATCATATCAAAGTGTTTTACGTCGCAGAGTTGGTTTGAACTGAATCCGAGATGTTTATAATTTTTCAATTAATTAATTTATTTACTTTTGCAAACCATTGATACATATTATTTATTAAAAAATAATTGATTAACAAATTATAAATCACTTAAATTAAAAATCGCAACTTAAATATCCGTCAAATACCTCGTTCGTAGCCGCAAACGCATTTCTAGTTCACTCAACTTCCTCATTCACATGTTCTGCTCAAATATCTCATTTCCTTTGTCGCAAGTGCACCCTTCGTAATGATTTCGTGAATATAAAAGGCAATATAAACACAATACAAAGCAAACACATTTATATACATTGAGTTGAAAAGAATAGAAGACCGATATCCAAACTCATTTACCAAGTTCCAATAGGGTTCCAATTTAGATCGGAATAGATGAAGGTGCGGTTTTTTATGCAAAAGAAGCATCAAAAACGGGTATTCTGAGAAGAGCACGGACATGGAAAATTTAACAAAAGAGGAATACGTTTTTAAATGATAAGGAAAGCGAAAGGAGAATGATTGTTTGTATATATCTATTATTTATTTAAATTGTTTGATTATTTTTGAATTAAGGATAAAAATTTATATTAAATTATAAATTAGTTTGAAATTTGTATAATTAAAAAGCATACATAAAAAAGAAAATGATACGCTTTGATTTAAAAAATGCAGTTATATAAATACACGAAAGAAAATACAAATTCTATGGATTAATGGCATATTTGTTGATCAAATATTATTGGTATTGAATGTTGTGCCTCGTCTAGTCTATCTCAATATCAACCAGTTTCATCATCCAAAATAGTGAACGAATTTTTTTTCCTTTTCCATTAGAACTGGTAATGTTTCGCCAACTTCAATTTGTCCAGTTGTCTTCACATGATTAACAAAAACAATATACGACATAGACGGTTTGGTAGAATATGCACAGTTTGTATTGATTATTGGATTCAGGTGCAGTAGTGGTTGGCTTTTCCTTTCCTAGTGAGATTTCTTCATTTGACGTCTGTATATCACATACTCGCCTTTTCTCACTACTAAAGATGTTTAGTTAAAGACTGAAACTAAAGACAGAAATTCTACAGTTCTTAATTAAAAACTGATACAAGACTGAGACATTCTGTCTTTAATTCTGGATACTAGAGACCGAAAACCAGTTTCTAATCTGCCTTTAAAGTTTAAGGTTAATTAAAAACTAAATTTCAATTTTTAATTTAGTCTTTCAACAAGTAACTAAAGTTTCAGCGGTTTAGATTTTGTTCCATTCTGAATCCAATGGTTAAATATACCGATCCATGTGATAGTATTTGGGATTGATTAACTTTCTGAGGCCAAAATTAAAGCAACTTTTTATTTACTAAATACACTTAAATGCTCCATTACCTCCTTTAGTTATGGTCATGCTTCATATACCTACTTCTTCACGTTCAAACTACTACCCTACAACCACCGTCCCAAATTGAAATAGAACCCATCTTCATCCCTTTTCCTTCACTACCCACACATATGGACCGTAGAAAGAAAAGAGGAATCACTAAAAATCATTATATGCCTATCCTATTCAATAGCATGGTTGAAGTGAATGAAGCTTTGACAACTTCCAAAAAGCTACTCAACCGGACACACATACAGAGGTACTATTCGGAAAGATTACTAATATATTAAGTATTTATTTTGATATAAACACTACAAAAGAAGCACTGTTTAGCGACGGCTAATAGCCGTCGGCGGCCGTCGCTAGCCGTCGGCAATAGCCGTTGCAAAATATCTCGTTGCAGCTAAAGAAAGCGACGGCCTTAGCGACGGCTCCGTTGTTCTTTTTACAACGGCTTGTAACGGATAAATGTCCACGTGAAAGAAACTGTTGGGGTTGTTGGTTTTCCGCATTGTTGATGCAAACTGTTGCAAAGGGTTGCAATATTGCCGTTGCTAGCCATCGCTATATTTGACCACAGGGTCGTTGCTAGCCATTGCAAAACTGGAATATATTTGCTGCCACATTGCGGCACCTTCAACCCTCAATCCCAATCAATCCAAATAATATAATTCCATTATTTCACACATATAATACTATTCCATCATACCATATAGTCAATATCAACACAACCAAATCATCAAATATTGCATATTCCAACATATATTCACAAAATCATATAAGAAAATCAACATAACCAAATATGAAAATACACCAAACCAAACCACATAACTAAATTAAATGACCAGTAATATTAAGTGCCAAAGTATCAATCACAACAACCAAAATACCAAATCCACCAAAACACTAAGTATCAATCACAATATCCAAAGTACCAAATGTCAAACCCATCGTAATATGTACATATAAATACACACACACATATAAATAAAGCGTACCCATCAAAACAAACCAACTAAGCATCATCATCATCATCTGCACCTCCTTCCATGGGCATTGACCCATATTCGTGATAGAAGGCAGCAATAGGCTCATTTATCAGCGTCGCCAACTTACTCTTCCATCAATCATTAAGCTCATCCAATTGTGTTTGCATCCGAGCAATCTCTTCCTCATCTATGGATCTTCTATATGCCATTTGAAAATTAAGAGCCTGTGAAATAATTCAAGTGAATAAGAAGTTCATGGCATATAATAACAATAAGAAAACTCAAGTTATTGGTAATAAACTCAAGTGAATAAGAAGTTCATGACATACATGTTTCTACTGTGTAAACGTTGAGTACATACCATATTGCCGAAATTGTAACGTCTGTTTCGACTTACCGGTTCAATGATTGAATCTCATATCCGATTAGACTCATCAACCGTAAGCGACTCCCGTCCACTCGCTTGTATCGCTCGTGCATGCTCTGCATTATATCTCTCCTACAATTATGAACATATATTTGACACAATTGCTATACAATTTACTTATTTACTGTGAAATAAACGAATATGAAATATTTTCATTACGGAAATAAACATATTTACCATTACAGAAGTAGCCTTGTCGTCCGGCCAATCATATGAAACATTCTCATCCTCATCTGTATGCTCCACTGCATGTGTGACTCTGAAAATCTCAGCCGCTGTAGGCTCCCTTTCATACTTTGCCCATTGAATATATACAAGAATAGATTATATTGATAATTTGCATGAGTATATACAAGAATAGAATATATACAAGAATAGAATATATGGTAAAGAGACACTAGTAAATATATACATCAATAACATAAATATTGGTTAATTTATTTACCAATTCCCTCGTATGTTGTTGGAAGGATTTTGAGCTACCACGATGTAAAAAGGAGTTTTTGTTCCTATTAGCCTTGTTTCTTGCCGATAATTCCTATTAATTTATACACGCTATTAAGTAAAATAATTCGACACATTTAAATGTAAAAATATAGTGACAATATAACTTACTTTGAATGCTTCAGATTCCCAATATTGTTGGAATCCAGCTCAAATATCATCCCCCATCCAACTTCGCTTTTCTCCTGAACACTTAGCCCTTGGCAGAGTCTCTCTATAATTTTTCCGCATCTTTTTATTCCAATGATTTATAAAAACATCCACATCCTACGGATCCACATGTACAGCTGCCTGCATATTGAATTATCATACGTGTTATGTAAAAAAGATTATATAATTAAAAACAATCAGCAGAACAGAATACGTAAAACTGATATCATAAGCATGATGGCATATTGTTTTTGGTTTCATATAAGGCATAATTATATATTACAAAGTTGTACTTACCATAAGATCAGCCTATATTGCGTTTTTTATATGTGTTCGGATGTTATCCCACTGATGCCAACAACCGGACATCCTACTCTTGTATGCTTCCTTCGATACTTGTAAAATGAACTCGGATGGCTCCACCTCGAACCCTCTGTAGAAATGTTGATGTATATATTCAATATATTTCATAAAATATAATTCAAATAAGTTTGATATGTACCCAGTACTTTTCGGAACTATCTCCGCAACTCGACGAAGATTTGGCTCAGAGCTACTCGGACCTGCTCCAAGTAAAGGTGACTGAGATGTACTACGTCGATTGCGTCGTCTATCAGACATATCTGGCACAAACATAAATATAATATCATACACTGCTTAGAAAAGAGTACTGATAACATAAGCATCACATAATCATCAATCAATATCACACAATCATTAATCATCGCATAATCATCACATAATTATTAATCAAGTGATAATCATCACATAAGCATACTCTGCACATAATCATCGAAAAAAGCATACATGAAAAGAATAATGCATAACTCAGAATGATACAGATCATATATAGTCATCATTATTATTACATAGCTCGAAATATTACAGAACATAGTCATTATTGTTAATACATAGCTCAGAATTATACAACAAGCGATGCTATCTATGATCAGTCTTCGTCATATTCTGATTCAGACTCGGTCTCGTACCCTATATCATTTTCTTTGGTACTTACAAATGCATCTATTAAAACATTCGATTCATCAGTCAACGACCCTACATCAATGTCATCAGTTATCACTATTTTAGTATTTGGCTCGAGATCTGCTTGATACACTGCTTCATCTGGAATATTATTTCCATCAAATGTATATCTTGCCTTCGTTTTAAAAACAGCCCATCGGTCTGCTTTATCTTTTTTTAAGGACGGATATGGAGAAAAATAAACTTGTAAAGCATGCATACGAAAATTCCTTTTTCTCGAAATGTCATACGTTTCAACTGCTTCATGCCACAGTGTTTACAACTCGTCGATTAGTGGTTGTAGATAAACATCAATTCCTTGTGTCGGATCATCGGGACCAGAGACGACAATCGTTGGAAACATATATGGAGTTTTCATACACATCCATGGAGGTAAATTATAAGGAGTAATAATAATAGGCCATGATGAATATTTACTACCAAACCGAGAAAATGGCAAAAATCCATCCGTACATAAGCCAAGCCTAACATTACGGCTCTCTGCCGCAAATTCAGGATAAGTCTTATCGAAATGTTTTCATGCTTCTCCATCAGATGGATGTATCAAAGTTTCTTCTTCTGGTGTTCTCACACTGTGCCATCGCATATGGCATGTTGTAGCAGAAGATGCATATAACCGTTGAAGTCTGCGAGTGATGGGTAAATAATGCATCCTCTTATATGGAACTTCTTTTCCTTTCTTTTTTCTTAGTTTGTATCTTTCCTCGTTACATATTCTGCATTTAGTAAGATGAGCGTCTTCTTTCCAATACAGCATGCAACCTTTTACACATATCTATCTTCTGGTATGGCAATCCAAAAGCAGACATAAGTTTTTTTACTTTATAATGAAATCACACATCAAATTATTAGGTGACATGTGTCGTTTTGTAGTTTGTACAACTACTGTAAATGCAGCTTCTGTAAGATTAAATTTCGATTTCATAGTGATGTATTCGGCGATTACAGATAATTTGGTTCCACTTGTACATCCATCCCACAGTGGCCTCTTATCAGAATCCAATAAATCATAAAAAAAATTAGTTTCCGCGGTCGGCTCTTCGTCAACATTTTCATTCCCATCATCACCTTGGTCAAAGGTAGGAAACATTGATCGTGCAGCATTTTGCACCATGTTTTCTATAGGATTGGTCATAGTATTATCGTCCTCTAACACTAAAGGATTAGGTGTAGGTTGAACAAGTTCTCCATGATGATATCATAAGTAACAATTCGGCACAAAACCAAATTTGTACAAATGTACTTCTACTACATCTGGTTTTCAATGCTTCAGATGTTTGCACTTACTACAAGGACAACGAATGTATATGTTATTTCGATTATTAGATTGAGCAAATCTAATAAATACATGTACACCATTACAGAAACATTCTTTTATTGATCCTTTCATACCTTTTTGAGGTTAATACATCCAACTACGATCGAGAAAATAATCAAACATATTTCCTGATTTGTAAAATGTAGGTTAGAAGATTGAATAACACACTTTATATTAAAGTCTTGTAAAAATTCATATATAACCCTTTACTAGTTTAACAAATTCAAATAAATACTGCATTCGAATTTTCAATTCTTAAGTTTATTGTTTTTTTTACTTTGACGGTCGGTTATCCTACTTCCCATTACAAAAACAATAACGTAATCATATTTTATAAATCATTTCAGGTCAAATGGTTTAAAAAATTTCGGCAGCACTTCCCTTTATTCCCTGTATCGTACACAAATGCGTATACACAGGGAAAAAAGGAAGTGCCATAGAAATTTTCTGAACCATTTAAACTGAAATGATTTATAAAATATGATTACTTTATTGTGTTTGTAACTTGTCCAAATACTAGGACAAATCCAACATATGTTGTATCAGATGAATATAGATGTCCGTTCTGTGGAAAAACGAATATCCATATAACGATCATATACAACACTTGTCAGAGGGGGCCAAAAATTCTCTAAGGGGTTCACATAAATAAAGCACAAATTAAAAAATATGAATATTGAAGTATTAGTGGTCTATAGTGAAATAAAGATCTTATTTTTTTTTTTGTTATGTAGCCAAATAGAATTCGTTTAATTATGAATCAAAATCCATGCGAACTATCAGTAACTCGGAAAATATGCCTTATCTCACAAATGGCAACTATGAGTTACTATTTTAACAACCTCAAAAACTATTTTATAATTCATTTAACTATTTAAATATTTATTAATTAAATCTAAAATTTTAAAACGTATTTTAACTTTTGTTTAACTGCATAAATTTTAATTAACGATTTTATGAACTAAATAAATAGTTAGCACTTACAACAGTATAACAAACATTCTCGTAAACTTATCAATAAACATATTATTCAATAATCATGGACTATTTTTTGGATTCTAAATTAGCCATAATTTTTAACAATATAGTAAACAATAAATTCACTAATTAATACCACCAAATCAACACTAATTATCATCACCTAATTCGCAATAATCACCATTTTCAAACACATAATCAATTAATTTTCTAAATTAGGTTTACCATTATATACCCAATTCAAATAATAAACTATATATTATAAACTAATAACATATATTCATCAATTCCAAACCCCTAAATCATCCAATTCCAAATCCCTAAATCATCAACTAATTTAATTTATACCTAAGCTAAACAAAGATAATGGAAAATAGGAGATACCGACAAGTTTGGAGAGGTTGAAATTAGCGACAGAAGGTTGCGACGGCTCCTGCTGGCGGATGGCGGCGGCTGGTTGCGGGGGGCGGCGGAGCTGAGCAGATTTGGGGAGGCTGGAAATGAAAATGTTTCTCCCAGGTAGCAGGTCTGTATAAACGCGATAAGCGACGGCTAGCGACGGCCTTGTTTTAGCCGTTTCTAGCCGTCGCTAGACTATGTCGCTTTCTGGAGCCTTTCTAGTAGTGAAATGTTATGCATCAAATCATGTGCATGCTTGTTGAATCTGAGTGTACATGCTTGTTGGTTTTAGACTGTTCATGAGCTGCTTTATATGTAGGACTATTCTAAGTTCTTAATCTGGACTGTTTTGGTTTTGGTCTCGATGTTGTGATGTTACAGTAAAACGATTACTAGTTGCATGATCGAAAATGCAATATTGCACATATTTTGGTGGTTTATAATCAAATTTGCAACAACTTTAACAACTTCGCCACTGCATATTTTTGCTTTAATTTCATCCAAGAATTCAACATCCATATCAATTTCAACCAACACTTCAGCATACGATATACGTTGTTAGACGAGCGATAGCCCTTTGTCACAAATAAATTCTTAAATTGAATAAATTAATCCAGATAAGCACAAAAGTTAGATATCCTTGCATAAATTTCATCCCAAGTTGGCACTTTTTGATGATCATAATTCAAGAATGAAACTCTACAAGGTGCCCTGCGTAGAATTATACCTTTTTTTTTCAAATAAGACCAAAAATAGACCATTATGTCTACTACATATTCCGAAATGCCCAACTGGTTTTCAAACTCTTATATGTTCTATATATATTTTATTTTGCAGTACCTATGATTATTGCAAGAGGTGTTAATTATGAAAGGACTATTCTTACTGAGCAGCGCCATTTAGGAGATGATTTGAACATTTTTGAATTATCATGGCTAGGTTAACAAGATGAGCTGAACGGCCCTCTCCTGCTGTACTAAGTTTGAAGCAAATAAGTAAACTTGTATGCATTATTGATTTCACTAACTTAACATATTCTACTGTTGTGGTAGTTTGATAGTTTAAGAATTTATGTTTAAAGTTTGATTGTAAAATAATGGTTGTAATCTTTGTGCGCACTCTGATGGATATATATATGTGTGTGTGAGAGAGAGAGAGAGAGAGAATTACTAAGGTTAATTTGGGATCCATGCGAAGTCTAATTGAAAAGTCCGGCAAATTTGTAAGAAATACATTTGTAAGTTGGGGTTATTTGTGTAAATGTTGGTTTGTGATCCATTCAGAAGTTCCCAAAATTTGTGATTATCTATAAATTTTTTATTATATGTTTAAAGTCAAGTTTAATATAAAGGAAAATTTTGACTTCTTTGTTTGATGTTCCATCGGTGACATGAAATTATTTACTTCATAACCGTAAACATGATCCCAATATATTATGTGTGTGTATAATTTGAGACTGAACAGATACCAAATTTCAGTCTTTAAATTTTAAGATTGAAATTCCAGTCATAATTGTTTTTTGGACTTGGGAATCAGAGACTGAACACTTCAGTATATAATCGGTCTTTAAACTTTAGTTAAAGACCGAATTGCTTAGGAAAAGACTGAGTTTGTCAGTCTCTATATCAACATATTTTTGTAGTGTCTTGGGTTTCATTTCAACACCTTTCCCACAATGAATGTTGTTACCAGAAGATGAATAAAGATCGAATGCAGGCGTAGAAGAGGCGGTAGGAAAAAACTTGGTAGGTTGTACCTGAATGACTTCACAATCATTGTAACTTTTGTATCAAGTGCTCAGGTTTGATATCGATAGATGGTTGGATTGTCTGGGAACTTAGGGAAGATTAATGTGATTCTTCATCTGAGATAGCAGTGGATGAGAATGCACTTCAGTGGCACACTACAAGAAAATGTATTATTAATAACACCATTTAATAACGCATTGTTCTAAAGCGTTATTGTTTACCTTTAAATATTTGTTTTTTGTTACACAATTTTTTTTGTATGTACATATGCAGTGCTTTGGCCCTAAATTTTCATCTCCCTCCCAAAAACACAACCAATTTCATCTCCCTTCCAAAATAACACTCAGCAATTTTCGTTTCCCTCCTTAAACAAAATAACCCTAATCGAAGTTCTACTCCATCTCCATCTTCAATCTTCGAAATTTAGCTATTGTACTCCATCTCTGACCTTCTACGGTTCGCTCTTCAACAGTTGTGAAGTCGACGGCGTCGGGAGCCCTAATCTCCAATCTTCAATCTTCGATTTTGCTCTTCATCAATATCTGCCAGATTCATCCTGCTTCCTACAATGGCAACATCTTTTTTATGCTTTATTCTTTTCTATGAATATAATTTGCTATTTCCTATTTGGGAGCAATTTCAATTTAGTTTTCAAGAGTACTGATGTTTAGATTATAAATTAGTTTTATGTTTTTATTGTTGATTTTTTTCATATATCGTCAAATTTGCAAAGGAGTCCTGTATTACTTGTCCTTTCAGTGGTGCCTTTAGAAGTACTAATGTTTTTTTGGAAGATTTCGGAATCTAGGAATTTATTTCCTGCTTCATTCAAAAGATATTGAGGTTCCTAGCTTTGGTTTTGTTATCAGGAAACAATACTTTTGTAGCTGATGATCACCTAATTTGGGATAATGTCAAGGATTCCAAAGTGGAAAGTTGAAAAGGCTAAAGTGAAAGTTGATTTTCGATTGCAATTTCATGCTACTCATGTATGCTTTACTCAGTTTCTTACTTAACTTTCTTATGAATAATATGCATCTCCTACTGTCATTATTGTTTAGATGATACGTGGGTTACATAATTAGTAATTAGGGTGTCATGTGATCTTATATTTTGAGATTCCTTTCTTGTGCTTGGAGTGTTAAAAAGTGGCTACGACTGTTAAAAGGAGTTTAAAATTGAAGTAAACCCCCATCTAGTCTAGGTTGTCATTTCTGGAGTTTCTAAACTAAAGGTTGTATAGAAACCTTTTATTTGGATTTGATTTAGATTGTCATTTGTTTATCTTGTGCATTGTCAGATTACTCTTTACCTCTATTAATATATTTTTCCTTTATTTATTTTCTTCTGTCTACATGAAGCATGATCATGCCAAGGGATGTGCATTTATGATCATGACACCACTAAATTGATTGTTTTCCTTTGACATTTCTCTAGTCTTCACAAAATCATTGTTGAACAAGTCGCTTGCTTAAAGAGCATTTATTATGTTTTCCATCCACATTTTGAATTTTGAAGAAAATGGGAAGATTCAAGTGGTTATATTTATTTGATTGCCCATTAATTTGCAATTTCCTTTTAGTTTTTTGATTTGTTGCTCATGGAGGGACATTCAACAAGTCTTCTAGCATAATTATGTTTGCCTTAGGTTTTTTTTAACCAATGCATTCAGCATTATGCACACGGTGGTGGAGCTAGCCTGCAAAGTCAGATAGGGTGGGCATCACACACAAAAATTTATTAAAAACTTGCAAACCATAATACTGAGGTTGTATTTAAAAATATTTCTTATTTTGTGAATTTTGATACCTTTGGAAAAACAAATTTATATGATGATTTTTTGTAATACTTGAATTTTTTTACTATTGTTAAAAAAAGACCGAAATTTTTGTCTAAAAACAACTTATTCATGATTTACACAAATTTTTAGCTATATTTGAGAATCTGCAAGCCAAAAAGAAGTTAGCTTATGTTACAAATCAGATTTTACATTAGTGAAATTAATAGTTTTCTAAACAACACTATTGTTCAAATATGCCACATCATATTATCGGTACCAAGTACCTGTCAACCATAGCAACACTAGAAATGAAAATATAAAATAGATTACATATTGTCACTGAAATATTTTTCATGTAGTAGGTAATAAATTGAAAATTTTGAAATGGCTTAGAATAACAGTTAATAGTGTGAAACTTTTTTATGTAGACTATGTAGCACTAAACTTTTAATTAGATGTAAGGAAAAAAGCTACCATGATAGCCTAAGATATAGAACTAGGAAAATTAAACGAGCCAACATAGAAACACATTTCGTTCACATAGGGCAATTTTTAAAACTTAGCTTGGGCCAAACTAGTAAGCTGGTTCTTGTATAAAAAAAATTTAGGCAGGGCTTCGTCCTAGCTCGTAGCTCAATAACGTACCTCCACCCCTGCATGCATATGCATTTTACTTGAGATATTAAGTTAGAGATAAAGATATTATGTTAGAGATAAAGATGCCCAAGAAGAATATAAAATAAGAATGAGTTTAAGAATCAAGACATAGAGCAAGAAAACAGAGAGGAAGAAGATGTTTCATTAAACATTGCTTGTGTTTCATTACTTCAATGCCATATTTATATGGTTATCCGACTGTAGCATATTCATTTAGTTACTAATAAAAGAAACTACTTTTAATAAAAGACTACATGACAAATAATTGAATCTTCTTGAAGTAGCATAACACCCTATGTTTCACCGGGTTGAAGATAAAAAATCGCTTTCATTCAATATTTTTACACATTCCACCAAATCCACCAAGATGTGTATGTGATTACTTTGTTCCCACTTCCTGATTGAAACTGGGCAAAAGTAACCAACAAAATAAACTTTTTTATTATGCTAAAGGATAGATTCTTAACAATGCCATAACTAAGTTTATAGCTTAGCACAATTAATGCGTCATGTTTGGTTCTATCGCTTAAAGGACTCGACAATGGTCTGTTGTGTGTGTGTGTCTATGGTGGGGGGTCGCGAAATTTACCCCTAACTGAAATCCGACTCCTAATTCAAGAATTGTATAAAACTAAAAATAAAGAGCACATACTTTGGTCAAATAGGTGTTCATATTCTAATATGTTTGAACAATTTCTCTAATGAAAATCAGATCATGGTTCAACCATTTATTTGAGACTTTGAACCGAAAAGTTAACAATCCAGATTAGTTAGTGCATTTCGATAATTTGTCTTTGGACGACTATATTTTCATTATCTGGTATTTGATTATTCCACTTCATTCAATTGTTTTTTATGTTTCTACTCTACTAAATATTAGCTCTTGGTTATATTTGACTGAAAGATCATCTCCTCCAAAGACAAATTACTTGAATCTAGGCATTGTTTGAGTGACTTGATAGGTTGAAACCTGGGCAACAATTCCCAGAATACCACCTTGGTTGTCAGAGGCAATTGTCATTTCCTCATTAAGATTTGTCTCATCTTGCTGGTAAAAATAATATTTATATCCATTGTAGCAGAATGTTGTCAACATTTTACAAAGGAAAGTTGCCTTTTGGTAGAATATTTATCTTTAGATGTAGAATGTAATCTTAGAATTCTATACCATGAAGGGAACAGACTTCTTTTCTGTAAGTATTGCCATAATCATGTCACTTTCAACTAACTTATATTTAAGGAAAAAGTTTATGTATGCACCCATAAAAAAAAAACTTTTTGTTAAAATATGCTTAGTTGACTGCTTAGTATAAAAATATGCATGTTTTTTCACTGGATCAGCCTTTTGTACATGCGTACTTTAAAAGTGCCTGTATGTTTATTTATTTTGTTATTTTTGAAAAAAGATACGCACTTCAAAAGGATACATACGCATATACAAATCAGTTTTAGATTTTTAGTAAGTTTTCAATCGCAATAAGTTTTTTTTCAGAAGCCCATATTTGATATTTATCCTATGTTTAACAGACCATATACTGTAGTTTACATGGTAAAATCATCTATTTGAATACAGGATAAATTCGATGTTCGGTTATTGAGACGCAACGAAGATGAGATGATGGCAGCTCTGTATTTGCAAGTGAGCATCGTGAGCCAAGCTCTCATATTTGTCACTCGATCTTGAAGCTGGTTTTTTGTTGAGCGCCCTGGGCTTCTTCTAGTATCCGCTTTTCTCATTGCTCAACTCGTAAGCACTGTTTATCTGTTTCTCACATACACCCAATATTCTTAATTTATTTGATTTTTGATTTGACGTAAATTGAGTTGAGCAGGTTGCAACTCTCATAGCCGTATACGCCAAGTGGGGTTTCGCTCGTATTAAGGGCATAGGCTGAGGATGGGCAGGAGTTATTTGGCTCTTTAGCATTGTAACTTTCTTCCCTCTTGATTTGTTCAAATTTGCTGTTTGTTACATTTTGAGTGGAAAGGCATGGGACAATCTGCTAGAAAACAAGGTATGTATATCATCACTCTTTTTAAACATTTATTTCCAACAAAATGTAAATGTATTTGTGTATAGGGTAAAATGTATTGATAGTGCCAGTTTGGCTAAAGGAACATTTTGAACGTAAATATAGTTTGTAATTTCTTGTGGCTTTTGAGTTAGATACTGATTCACATTCATATCAGATATGATTTAGAACATGAAAATACTCATAAATTCTAACAACATGAAACATTTACAGACGACCTTCACGACAAAGAAAAATTATGGAAGAGAAGAAAGGGAAGCCCAATGGGCTATGGCTCAAAGAACGCTACATGGTCTGCAACCCCCTGATGCTGCTAACCTCTTTGCGGATAAAAATAGTTACCGAGAGCTTTCAGAAATCGCGGAGCAGGCAAAGAAAAGGGCCGAAGTAGCAAGATTTGTAAATAAATAGCTAAATTTGGAGTTACAGTACATTTGTTATCTTCTTCATTTGCGAGTCTGAGTTTTTTCTTGATATACTTTTGAATAGGCTCCGGGAACTGCATACTTTAAAAGGGCATGTAGAAAAAGTAGTTGCTTTAGTACGCAACTAGATCATATCTTGCATGTTAGAACTCTGTAATGTTTGTACTCCGTAATATTTGGAAGGATTGCTTTAATGTTTGTACTCTGTAATGTTTGTACACTTATTAAATTGACATTATTTTCTGTTTCTCTGTGTTAACTTGGCTGTAGGCTTATGTTTTATTCAATGGCTATGCACTTACTTTAATATTTGTACACTGTAATGAGCTATTGAATGGTTGAGATTTAGCTGTATTATAGCGGCTACAATGGGCTATTGAATAAATATTTTATAGCGGCAAAATAGTGTTATAAAGATTTTCAGTTCCGTTGAGATTTAGCTGTATTATAGCGGCTATAATGAGCTATTGAATTAACGTACCATAGCGGCGAATTTGCGTTATAAAACTAAGCTCAACCATAACGGCATATTTTGTGTTATAAATATTGAGCATTTTTTTTGTAACATGTCGATATACAGCGCTTGTCAAACCGTTATGGTTGTGATTAATAGCGGCTATATGCCGCTATAAAAGACACTTTTGGTTGTAGTGGCATGTGAATCGGGAAATATAATTTGTTATAGTTATATATTCTTTACTAGTCCTCTCGTATACTTCAAAGTAAAAGTGTCAAACCATTTGACATAATCGGTCCATTATTCCACTATACCAAATACAGTTTCCTGCACAGGAACCGGTCTCGCTCCCGTTTTACTGTATCAAATTTTTTCACATCATTCATTGTTTTTTAGTGCTTCGTATTTGTATGATTGTATCGAGCATACTCGTTTGTCACTTCTGCTTTTTCAAGGCATGCCTTTAACATGTTATTGAGCGTTATTGCAATGTATCTATAGAGGCTGGCTCTATCTATAAATAGCCAGCAATGCTGTAACATAGTTTTATACCCTTCTCAATTTACTGGAATATATACTATAAATCAAAAAAAAAAAAAATTATACATACGCTGGGAAGAGATATCACATACCAATGGAGGCCAAGAAGTTGAACGCTTTTACGCTTGTTGCAATCGTACTTGTAGCCACCCTTGCTCCGCTGATTTCAGCATCCGATGAGTCGGATGGCCGCGCTGCAGCTGTTAACATAGAAATGACGACTTCAGCAGATTCACATATTGCGAACAATTTGAAGTCAAAAAAGGCACCAAAGTGTGGTGAAGTTTGCCGTGAGGGGATCTGCGCAAAAGGATGTTCATGCACTTTTGTTTATCCAGGTTCTCGCTGCATGGGTGACTGCTGTTTGTAAACTTGTGTGGTATTGTCTTCCTTATAAATAAAGATTGCGAACATTAGTTTGCTTGAGAAACCGAATGCGACCAGGACTACCAGGTTCATAATGTTGTGATGAATGTTACATGTGCGTGTGTTGTGGAAGTTTTGTTTGGGTTTGTTCCAACTTCTACATTTTATTGATTATAAATAAGATTTTATTTGGCTTTCTTGTTATGAGCACTGAATTAAACCTACGAAAACACAGCAGATGGAAAAATGATTTTGCACTTATATTTTGTACATAACAATGATCCAACCCATTAGCAAAAACACACATGCTCTATAACCAAGCACAATACCACTGTCATCGATGTGTAGTTTTTGCTTTATCTGACAATAATTTCACCTAACAAAATTAACATCATCCAAAAGAGAAATACGCAAAACTAAAACACTATCTTGTTATAGAATGAGGTTTGTTAAATTTCAGTAAGAAACTATATTTTCAACAATAAATTTAAAGAAATTTAGTGAGATGTTATCTCTGTATATTATGTTATATATACATCTACATAGATTTACAAATAAATCGAGTGTACATTATATACACATTGGTCTAAAGGTAAATGTCTCAAGCTGTATACAAAATTGAACGCACATGTAAACAAAATGACTGCCCTTATTGTAACATGTCTTTAAAATCGAATAGTTTTCCTGAAAAAGATATATCCCTTGGCAAAAGACTACTCATTTTCAAAACAAATATGTACAATGGATCTAGTTTAAGCGGTAATTTAATAATCAAACTACGTATCTTTTGTGTGGTACTAGTGCTATACCAAATTGATCATATGATATATGGATATGACCGACAAGACTATGTTACATATTCTTTATGTCTGTAGTGGACTACAATGCTTTACTTAAGCCTCTTTGTTTACCCACAACACGTTTCGATGTTCCTAAACGCATTCTCCAGATAAAATTACATTATAGTTTATGGTGCATTTACTAAGAAACAATATGATAAGATAGAATCCACGTAAAAGTACTACCATACATATTTATAATAATAATAAAAAAACCACTAGATAGTGTACACAACGATGACCACAAACAATAAAATAAGATAGTGTATCTTTTATTATTGACGAGTCTTAATTGGTTACTTCATTGTAATTAGTCTTCTTTTTACCTTTTTTTGGGTTAAGAGAAGACAACTAGTCGATAGATTGTTCAGAGCGGTCCACTGTCTAGGTGGTAGGACAAGCAATTATTCCTTAAATTGATATATTTGCTTTGTTAATTACAATTAGAGAAGGGAGAATTAATTTAAAGGATAAACATTTGTATATTTTTTGCCTCAAGAACAGGACGTCGATATTTTTGCCATAAGAACAAACATTATTCAGAAAATTATTCATAAGGACAAACATTTCCCAATTATTTATAAGGACAACAAAACTGATACCGACCTAAAAACTGATACCGACCTAAAAACTGATACCTAAAAACTGCTACCGATAACTAAAAACTGATACCTAAAAACTGCTACCGATAACTGCAAACTGATACCTAAAAACTGCTACCGATAACTGCAAACTGATACCTACAGAAAGTTGTCCTTCAAGATAAAATATTGAAGGTCTGAGGCTAAAAAACTGTGAAATTTTGTCCTTGACAATAGAATTACATAAATAAAGAGAGGAATTCTATATGGAGTATCTTATTTCTCTAGCTATTTTCCATGCTATTCTTGCATCGTCGTGTCTGCTTTTCTAAATTTTATTAAGATTCAGAAGGAAGCCCAAGTTAGCACCTCACAAGCACGTACAATCATGGCTTACTCATACAAACAAATGTCCACCTGTCCGTAAATAAGCATAATATACAAACATATTACAAAGTAAATACTTCACCGGTAAAATATTTTCTACAAATTGTCTTTATGAAAGTTAATTAAACAAAATGTGAATACACATGATCAAAATTATTTAATATTGGATTCTCTTTTCTTGTTTTACTAGAAAAAAAATTCCCACCATACACATGTTTAGCTTGTATTATAGAGGGTTACATCACAAAAACATGCAAATCACAATGCATACATAACGATAATGGTAAGAAAAAATATAAATGAATTGAAGTGCCACGTCTTGACCGCCATAACCAACGGTGCAATGCCATGTAGACAACGTATTAATTAGGAGTATAAACGTTGCACAATTATCCAACATTCGACTCGGTCCGAGACTGTAAGACGTCTGATCCGTGTTCGTACGATTTTCATTTAGAACATGAATTAGAACGATAACATTGTATGAAAATATGTCCATCCAAAAATGTTCCATGTTTTTCTATTGTCCGAACATTGTTTGTTCATTATTCACTCATACGAATAATGTTCAAACTTAAACCATATCTGGTCCTTGTCTGTTCGAATTTCTTATAGGACAGGACACAGAAACATCTCCGTCTAGTCTACTCCAACAATTTACACCTCTAATATTAATTGCATAGTAGAACCTGATAGAGTTAGGAGTATGCCCTAGGGGCAATTATGTAATTTGTTACATATATATAACTCATTGACCAATCTTATTCGAAACAAAAAGGTATTTTCTTTCTATTATATACTTGATATAATGTGATTATATTAACTAATTAACTTAATTAAAAGTATGTTTAATAGAAAAATCCATAAATGATATATTTTGTGATAGTGGTTACAAAGTGTTGTAATCGTGAGTAATTCATCACAACGAAATAAATATACAATTTTAAATATTTCTAGTCAAGATGCATCGAGACTTGATATCGATATATCCGTTGAGATTGGAGTACGTAACGCTCTCCAAATGTTGGGAAGTATATTACTGATGACTGATGGGGGCACCTAGGGGTTACGTACTAATAGTTATTGGATTATTATGGAATGACTCACTCGATAGTTTTATGTTGGTTAATATAACTATTGCCAAACAGAAAATATTGATGTGACTGATTTACACAGTTCTCTCGACTTGAGAATACTGTGGATTTTTAATATGAAAGCTCCGCTTTGATTATAGCCAAATCATGGTATGATGTCCATTGAGTGACTATAGTTGGGTCGAGTGGAAATATTGGAAGCGAAGCACTATTCAAAAGAGCATTCTCTCCTCAGTTATATGCAATTAGTATCACAGTCAACTCAAATTAGTCAAAGTCTCTGGCCAGAGCATTTCGATTAATAATAATTATTATTGTACCAAGAATTTTGTATGTAGACTTAAAGTTGAATGTCGATGAGGTTGAAATTTTGACCATTACCAAATTCCGTAGTCCAAAGTGATATAGTTATGATGAAGAGAATTGGTGTAAACAAATGTCACAACCAGGTAACGCTTATTAAACTAAAATTGGATTTTACCGAAAATGAGTAAGCGATAAATTTGGTCATAATGTCACACCACCTGCTAAATGACGTATGAATGTTAACATTAGAATAGTTCGATATTAATTGCTGACCAAATTTACACCCAAGAGTTACACAACCGAGGTGATGAATTCTCTTAAGACCGAACGATTTAATCAGTTTATAATTATTATTAATTAATTAAATTAATTAATATTTATGAAATATTATTTATAAAGTTTGAATATGATTTGAGAAATAAATAATGTTATATATATTTGTAACAGTTGTAAATATATCAATCGATATACAATATCGACAAGCGATTAAATTAAATTTAATTGCATAGTATTTTGGCTTGGGCTTAGATGGGTTTAAGGCCCATCACTAGGGCTATAAAATTTTGGTTTTGGGAAGGTGTAGGGGTGGCTAAAACATACGCTATTGGCTTGGCGATAATGTGTTGAGATAAAGTAAAATGGATAAAGAGGTTTTCCTCGTTTCTCTCTAATACAATCTTGTGTGTGTATCTCTAAAACAATTACTAACCTTTTTGACCTCCATTACCTTTTACATTGCTGGTTAAAACATAGCTCTCAAACCACTCCAAAATTCTAAAATTTATTTCAAATTAAAATAATACTATTCGATAGTTAGAGGTCGGTGATTCCGGACTTGCAATCCGACGAATTAAGAATAGTAAAAGGAAGGGAAGTCATTGCTTCAACGTGGATTCAAAGACATCATTAAATTGGTAATTTTAATTCATATTATAGTAGTTAAATTATATTCTATGATCCTATAATGAGCAGTTTCATATCTGTTTAAATATATTGCTACTATATATTTAGGAAGATTTTATACTTAGATGTGGTTGTTACAAATCAGTTTGGTTATGTGCACACTTGTTTATTATACTATTTGATTTATATATAGACAAATGTTGTTTACTGTACAAAATCAATTTTTGCCTTTAATAATTGTTATATATGTATTAGTAAATTCACACACACATATATATATGTATATATATATATTAGTGTATATTTTTCTCTCATAATAGCATATACAAGATATATATGATTTAAAAAAATTAGTACACTTATTTATATATTATATGAATTTAAAACTTCAAAAATTAATTACCATACATATATTCATATTTTTAAATCAACATTTATTTAATTTTTGAACTTTTTATTATATATAAAATAATTATTATATCAAAAATTAAATTTTATATTTTTAAAAATATTATATCATTTCAGAAACATATAGAAAAAATTTAGAAAATTTTCAATAAAGTTTGTTATTTTTTATAATTAACATTATTTCAAAAAAACTGTTTATGATTTATTAAAAATAATAATTTAATTGAAAAAGTTTTCAAAATTTTTCTTATCCTTTCATTCCTGATTCTATAATTTATAAAATTTTAAAATTTTAATTTTTAAAATATATATTATGTTATATTGTCGAAATCAATGTATTCGTATTTAAAAATAATATTTCAACTTTGAAAAATTTCCTAATTTTTCCTAAACTCTATTTTATGATCCTGATCCTATATTTTCAAAAATTATAAAATTTGAATTTTCGTCAATAGGTTATTTTATGTTAATTATTTATGGATAAGAACATTATTTTATTCACAATATTTACAAATTAAATTACTAAAGTTATTATGTTTGCAAAACTTAGTTAATTTTGAATTATAAACAATTTTAATAGTTGTTCTCTCTCTCTTTCTATTATATATTTACCTATATATAAATGTTTTATGTTCATATATTACATATAATATATTTATACATACATGGATTATTATGTTATACATGCACTCACACATATATGTATATCATACACTTATATATAAACTAAATCAAATAAAATTAATTTCATATCTTAACAAATTTGCATTTAAATAAAATAAATGATTTTATTTAAATGAAATTTAGAAGTATTCTAATTAAGTTAGACTTCATAGGCTCAATAAAAGATCCAATAGGGCAAAATTTTTGAAATTCACCCATAACTTCCGCTGCGGGCTAGACCAGTTTCAACAATGGTATTAGGGCCCAATAACCTATGCGGTCTAAATTAGTCATATTACTGCTAACAATTAAGCTTTTCCACTTAGTACGGTGTTTAGAAAGGTAATGTCTAGGATTGAAATTAGGTAATCAAGCACGCTGTACTACCTTATTACCGACCAGGCTCGAAAGGTGAAGTGGATCCAAAGGTTGCTCTTAATAGAAA
Organism: Allium cepa; assembly: GCA_030765085.1. Lineage (NCBI taxonomy): Eukaryota > Viridiplantae > Streptophyta > Magnoliopsida > Asparagales > Amaryllidaceae > Allium > Allium cepa. The sequence goes on along the minus strand of CM060944.1, from coordinate 305,717,067 downwards.
AGGCCCAACTTCATTTGGCCTTGGGCTAATTTTCAAAATCGTTTTGAAAATTAATGTTAAAGATTTTAAATTTAATATTTAAATTTAAATAAAACATGTTTATTATAATTTTTTTAATAATACATAAGTTTCCTAAATGTTTGAAAAGATAATGATATTTTCAAAGTGTTTGAAAAAATTTATACAATAATTTCAATTTTTAAATTTATTAATAAGATTAAAAAAAATCAATTAAATATGTTAATTAATTAATGCATATATGCATGTATTACATATGTTGATATATGTTATGTTATTTTAAAATGTTTAGATAACATAATTATAAGTGTATGTATACAAGATAAATTTTGAAATTAATAAATTTTAATAAAAATTGTTTAATTGAATAAATTAATTATATAAAATACACATATATATGATATATGGCTGTTACACTATAAAGGTTATAGTATACACTATAAATGTTATAGTAGATATATGTATAATATAAAAGTTATATTGGAATACTAATTTAAAATTAATTAAAGAGTTAATTGATTAAAATTAATTAGATAAGATTTGATTAATGATCTGTTATACGTAAGACTATCATATAAGTAATATGAAATATAAAAGTTATATAACAATAAAACTTATATGATATGTATATAACTAAATGTGGAACATTAAAGAAACCCAAATAGACTTGAGAAATAAATACATATGTAGATGTATATATACCGTGATTTCTGATGTGTCTGACGCTGGAATCGCTGGAGTATTTCATAAGAAATATATTATTCTATAAGTCGATATTACTCAATATATATATTGAAGATTAAGAATCTTCAATATAATGTTGTCCTCTACCATATGTATATTAATAAATTATATACATACTCCTTAGTTGTTGAGCAAACTCAAGCTAGGGATGTTATGCGCAATATTATTAATATATTGAACAGATAAGGTTAGATAACTATATGTATTTTTTAAGTAAACTCAAGGTACATATGCTATACTTAGGCCATCACGATATGGTAGGCATGACTGAACAATCTCTTTTGATTTGTGGAGCAAACTCAAGGTCGAAATGAGATTAGAATATGGAAAAATGGGTTTGGAGTTGTATATTATACAACCGATAAGGAGTTATCCATCGTTTGTGGGGCTATGATTTGTTGAGCAAACTCAAGGTCAGAATACCAAAATAAATGAGTCCTAACACCCACTAGTGAAGTTATAAGACTTCTATGTTTCATCTTAGGGTTTAGAGAAATATAAAAAACTAATGAGGGCCTTACTAGAAAAATGAAATGGTAACATTTAACCTTTCTAATATTGTAAGAACATATGTTTTATAATGTTATAATTATCTACAATGATAAATTTGTGCATTTAACATGATTGATAAAATATTTGTCAATTAAGATATATAAACAAACTGAATTGAAAGTTGACAAATAGAAATATAATATCTACTTATTAATAATTCTAATTGCCTGTCATATAATGTTTCTATACCCATGCAAGTGCCCAATTTCAACTACTTAATACATCCGTAAGTTGGTCACTTATATGTTTATATGGTTTAGACCGTGTATGGAATTTTATGAGTTTTTGAACTCTAAATGCAATTCAAGGCTATAGATATTTGATCCATGTACTTTCACATATAAATGTTATACGGTGAACAATCATAGTTTGTGGGGTACAATATTTCGATGAAGTTAGTTCATTCAAAGTAAGCCACAAACAGCATTTTAAGATCATGTATTCAACTTGAATGATTTCAAAAGGATCATATTGTGTTAATGTAACACAAGACCATTAACTACAAGATACATCTAAGAACTCGATCGTTGAAATGTCATCTTAATCGGGTTACACGAAGTGCAACATATTTGACGTCTTAAATGTTAAGAACAATCAAATGCGCTTTTGTAAAAGGTTTGTTATGATATTATAGTAAGGTTTTCTTTTGAATAGTTTGACCATTTTAAAGAAAAACTAATGTATAAAAATAGAAGTAATTTAAGGTGAAGTTGGAATGAAGAGAATGAATGGTCACTTTTGCTTCATAGAGAAACATTGGAAACAAGAATTGTATTAATAACTGATACTTAATATTGGAATATGAAGTATGATTTTTATTCTGAAATGTATTTCATATAGAAAATTGTTTTCTATAACATTTATTTCTTTGAGTTCAAGATATTTGATCAAAGAACTCTCCTCTGTAAACTAGTTGCAGCATATGAAATAAGTAAACAACATTAACGATATTAAGTGAATGGTGGACCTCTAAATTTAGTACGCTATTATAGTAATGGCAAAAATAGCTGGAGCATGCCATATAGCACCTAATGATTGCATCAAATTACAAAAATTGTTTTCGTAAAATGCATTAAACATTATTTGTGAAATAATGTTTATTTTTTGGTATTGACATAAATATAGATATATTTCAATATGAGTATTATGAATATTCATTATGAAATAGAACTAGATATGGAATTTGTTTTCATAGTAAAAATGATGCAACAAAAAATACATATGTACCTAATATAATTTACAATTGTTTTGGAATTATAGACAGCCATAGTTTTGAGAAATAATTTTACTATATGATTATGAATCATATGATACAGTTTAATTATATCTCAAACAATTAACGGTTATGCACCTATTCAGTGGGAGCATAATAAGAGTTGATGAATTCTTTGAATTAATACATATTGATGTATGCAATCGCAAGTCTATTAATACCAAAAGGGTTCCACATACTTTGTTATATTCAGCAATGATTTATTACCAACATGAACATGTGTATTAGATACACATGTATTAAGTTTATGATAGAATCATATAATATAATTAAAATTAAATAAAACAACATGCAATAGAATAAAATGATTTGATTTGGTCGAATAAGTGAGTATATTGGAAAGAGTTCCAAATGTACCTAAAAATGAATATAGATTCAATCTCAAAATCACTCCTCCATATGACACATAATAATGCATCGACAAGGAGTAATTAGACGTTGTTGAACAATTTACGATTAATTATGAGTAAAGTTGAGTTAGTTTCTCTCTATAAGGTCGTGTACTTAGGATTAGTACAAAAGGTTGATATTATTTCACCTAAACAACAGTTTACAAAATCATACAAGATGAGGGTTTATAAGAAATCCCAACATATCCTAGACCAAGAAGTTGGCAGGTTGTGCGAGTTGAAAGATTACGCAATAATAATTGTTCATAAGGGATCTTGTATGAATCTCCAAAAGTTTTTGGAAAGGTCTGTCATCAAATGACATATTCTTTTGGACATAATTTTTGTAAACTAAAATTAGTTTTATAAATAAATAAAAAGTTCATAAAGCGTTTATGAATCCCTATTCTATTTGCACCAAGAAACAATTGTCGCTTCAAGATATATCAACTTCATTGTGATGGAATTTCTTTGATAAATTTTTAGTAATTAAATGGAATTGGGTCGATCCATAGATAGAACTGATTATATAAGATGAAGTGAAATTATCTAACTTAAATGAACACATAGCATTAGAATGTAAATAAGTATTCTCGTACATTGAAGAGAAACTATGAGTTTCTTATTAATGTCGAAAACATATATTACCCTCCGTTGTTTAATTAAACTATTAAGATTCTTGACTCTATATGGTATGATACGCAGATCTGAAAGAATTTCAACTACGTTATCAAAATATGATTTTAGTGGTCCTAATCAAAGAGACGTCATCCATCGGTCGAAATTGTGTCTTTATTGGAAAGACTAATGTGGTTGAATTAAATAAGCAATGTTGAAAAGGATAATATCGCAAATTTCAATTGTTGAAATTAACATAACAGATTCGATATTCAACATGCTCAAGTTAATTCAGATTTACTCACACAAATTATCGCTCGATAAGACTTAGTGTTTGGTACTTATGTATTGAAAGAGAAAATTCTAAATAATGATTTAGAGTAAGCCGTTTATACAGATTAACCAAAAATGCTTCAAAGTCAGTGGGAGCGATATTAGGTTTGTGAGTCTTTTGGTATGATCCAAGAAATGATACAAATGTATCATTTTATAAGCATCAAGATTGAATAAGCATTTTGATAAAAATATCAAATAGTTTGATTTTCAATCAAAGTGCAAAGGAAGCGTGTGTTCATAAGAAAGAACGTTAAAATGTACATTGATATTTCTAAACTATAAGTAAAAAACACGTTGTTGATTTTAACAATATGCTTATATTTAAATCAACTTTAGTTGTCTTAATACTCAATTTTGGATTGTAAATGATGTCGTTTATGGTGAGTATGAAAGACATAGGGATTGTTTCCAAAGGATATATAAGAGCACTCTATTAAAAGGAGAACATGTAAGTTGGATTCCTTATGCATTAGCAATAGGAATTACCATAAATGATATGTTGTGTATAATATTGTGTTTTGCTTATGTATTTGATACATGGAGAAAATATAAAATCCAAATTGATATCACTAAATGGTTGTTTGAGGTGTTCTCCCATATTTATGAAATACTGGAGAATTGTACAGAAACAACGAACTCGTTATGATGGAAGTTTGGACACACTTTTATAAGTGATATTTAGTACAACATGTCAATGATAAAATTAAAGTTAAAATATTTAATTTGAAAATGTTTCAAAATAAAAGTGATTGTGGTCGATTTAACGAAATGTTGACAAGATTAACTTGAATAGCGCTACAATAAACCAATGTATATAGATATGAATGCACAAATTTATAATTGAGCCAAAGGCGATTCCAAATGTTGAGAATCCCATAATATTGTTATGGGATAACAATGTCATGAAATTGGTCATGATAGAACTTAAAGCTCACTAGAAGCTACTTCGAACCATTCCACATGATAAAGACAGTTTATCAATGTTAGAGAGAGTTAATCGACAAAGTAGATAATTAAAACATAATAGCATACCATTCACTAAGGAACTGACCTAATTGTTTTTGAGAAAATTGATTAAAGAAGTTGGAATTAGATTCCATAATTGACCCAAGTGCAAGTGGAAGATTGATAGAGTTAGGGGTATTCCCTATGAGTAATTATATAATTTGTTATACATATCTAACTCATTGACCAATCATGTTCGAAATAAAAGGTATTTTTTTACCATCGTATACTTGATATAATGTGATTATATTAATTAATTAACATAATTAAAAGTATATTTAACAGAAAAATCTATAAATGGTATATTTTTTGTTAGTGTCTACAAAGTTTGTAACGGTGAGTAATTTATCACAACGAAAAAATATACAATTTTATATGTTCCTAGTCAAGATGCATCAAGACTAAATATTGATGTATCCATTGAGACTGGAATACGTAACGCTCTCCAAATATTAGGCAGTGTATCACTCATGACTGATTGGGACACAGACACCTAGGGGTTATGTACAAATAGTTATTGGATAAATATGGAACAACCCACCCGATAGTTTTCTGTTGGTTAATATAACTAAGGCCAAACAGAAAATATTGGTGTGACTGATTTACACGGTTCTCTTATAACGACCCGGATTTTTCATTGTTAGATTTTGAATATTTAAATGGTTTTAAATATTGAATTTGAATTATAGATTGATTTTGAATATAAAAATTGGATTCATTTACAAAATAAATTGAGAATTTAAATATAGTAATTTATAGGATAATTTAATTATTGAAGTTTATTGGCCAAATTATTGTATATGGAGTTTTAAGCTTGATAAAAATAATTTAAAATTTTATAAAATTTATATTAATAATACTGAAGACAATGCAACCTTTTAAATTGAATTTAAAAGTGGTTTGTTCAGTTTTAAAAATATATCGTTTAAATTGACATTTAAAAATAGATTTCTGAGGCACAGTCTCGGAATTCGACGAAACCTGTCCTATTGGATCCGTAATAGTGTATTATTATTGGATTTCAAATTCTCTAGCATTTTAAGTTATTGTTTGATCGTACGGTATATAAACGCGCTGAAATTTGTATCGAAAATTCAACATAAATTGGGTCCAAAAAGCTATCTTCTCCATACGATCGAATTAGGACTCGAAACCTTTTCCATTGCGTTTGGAATAGGGGTATAACATTATAAACCTTAGCGGCATGTCTCGATAGGGGTTCAAGATTTTTAAGTCAGGCAAACGAGGTATTTTGGTTTATATTATTATATAATAATCAAAATCTAATCAAAGTCTTCTTACCTTCTCAAATACGCCACCATCGCGTACAAGGCACCTCAGGTTTAAATCAAGTCATTTCCCTTTCTCTTCTGTGAACTTGAAATCATCTTTATACGATTAAAAAAGTGTGAGGCGATACGAAATTCAAAATGGCGTATCCCCTCAGTTCGAAATCAGATCAAACCATCCCTATTGCCCTCATTCCAAATCGAATTCACTCAACAAAAATAATTTATCGCGCGTCCGAAATCGCGAGCGACTGGTAATCATGGAGGCGCGACACTGCCAAGGCAAGCGTGCTAGGGATTGGGACGAAGCGAATGTCACGGGGTTTCTTCGATTGAACGTAGTGATTTCTCATCGAGGTTGGTGGCTGATTTATCGCGATGTCGCACTCAGGGGCTAGTAGCCGATGCTTAGTCGCATTCAAAAGAAGAAGTCGAGTGGTGGCAACTAGGGTTGTGGCTTGCGATGGCATTCATGACGAGGTTTAGGCGTGTTGTTGGCCGGAAGTTAGGGTCGCAGCAGTGGAGGCGACGCGACAGGGAGTGGCATCGTTCGACGACGATGGTGACGGTTGGCGAGGGAGCATGGTTGTTGAGAGAATGTATAAAGAAAATTTATTTAAATAAAACATTAATTAAGTTATATGACTATTTAATTAAATCATTATCTTATAAAATATGTGACTCCTTCGATCGAGGTCTAAAAATCAAGAAACAAGTCGGGTTTGGATCGTATTGCAAAAAAAAAAAAAATTAAAGGTGAGGATTTCTCACTCATTTGGATTACCATATTTAAACTTAAATGTATAAATTTAAATTTGTTGGATGCTTGATATATTGATAAATTTATAATTATTTGTTGAATGACTATATATATAGTGGTACATATATTAGTATTGGAGTGATATTCCCGAACATTATAGCGAATGAGACCCTTTGCATCCCACATAATAGCGGATGACCCTATATACCACGATATCCCCCTAGAAGTGGGATTGGTATTTTTATTGTTGTCTAACATCGTTGGATGCAGAGAAACAGGTTGAAGGGATCCAACTGGATTCCTAAAATATATTGGTATTTTTCATATATATAAAATGCTGGATTATTGTGTGTTGTTAAATTTTAAATATTATACCATAAATAGTATTATAAATTTTTAAAGAATTAAAAAGTGATTTTAATATAAATATATGTACATCGAAAATTAAACTATTTAAAAGAGAGTGGGATGAATAATAAATGATGAATTGTTGATCATATTAAATAATGCAGGAAAATATTTTAAATAGGGAATTTAAAATAAATTATATAAAGAAATTTTTAAAAGATTGGATTTTAAAAATGATAATTCGAAAAATATAAAAAGAAGTTGAAATCGATATTTAAAATAGATTGGCAAAAATAAATGGAATTTATAAGAAATTGAATTTATAAAATGGAATTTATAAATGGGATTAGTTTAGAGAAACTCAAAGGAGTCATGAAAATTTACAAACGAAGTTTATAAATAAAGGAAAGTGACATCGAATGATAAAGTTGGAATATAAATTTACGGGAAGAATTTATATTTGAATATGGAAATAGAGTGAGAAAAGATAGTGGATACTATTTTTTTTAGTGAAGATGGTTAAGGAGACCGGAATGAGAGGGATGTGATGGGATTCGAGAGGAATTATAAATTTCAAATTTGGTTATCCAAATTTGAAAATAAATTTTATCAATAGGTTAAGTTTTAGTTTTTAAAAAGATTTTTTCATTAAACTATGAAATTTAAAGTCAGTTTGTATTTAAATACTTTAGAAGTTAATTTTTCAAATGCTTAATATTAATTTAATAAATCTCAGATTTTTAAACCTGTTTTGGAAAGTGATGTATAAAGTATTTTAATATTTTAAATAATTATTCCAATACGTCTTAAAAGCATATTATTATTATTTTCTTTAAGTACTTATTTTTATTCACACGCACACACATAGTTTTGATATGTTTTGAATGTAATAAACTTTTCAGAAGTCTGAAAATGGGGTTATTCAGTATATGGAATTTGTAAGGAAATCCTTAAAATAGAATTTGAAAAAAAAGTAAGAGAATTTCCGAAGTAGCTAAGTAAAAGTGAATTCCGAAAAAAATGAGATAGAATTCATTAAGAAGTACAAAGGGGAAATTGAAATTATAAACGAGCATAATTGGCTTTGGAGATTAAAAGGAATAAGTCAAGGAATTCCAGAATATATAGAATTCATTATAAACTAGTCAAGGAATTTACAAATAAAATTGTACATGATTTTTTGAATTAGGAAGTAGAAAATAGATGGACTACTTCCTAAGTGTGAATATAAAATGAAATGTGGAAATATTCCATTGAAGATATAAGGATTTGAAAACCGTTTTCAAATGTTGAAGAACTGGAAGTAATATCTTATAAAGGTATTTTGAAATAAATTTTGGGAAATTTGTTACAAGGTTCGATGATTGCTTTTGGATGTCTATTGGTAGCGAAATAAACAACTATCAATTTTTGGCCAATTTCGTTAATCGTTTCGAAGAGACCGAGATCAGATTTAATTATCCGAAAACCACTTCGATCCAAACGTAACGAATTACCATGAAGATGATGAAGATGATGATTCAGTTTGTCGAGACCCAGGACAACTTGTATCGATGAATGCTATCAGAACATCATCATTGAAGGGCAATGAACATTCTAAGAAAATAGTTCTTGAAAGGTAACACTTAGCCTCGAACCTCATCAACCGAAAATGACTAAAATAGGGGAGATGCAGCAAGGCTAAGTGGGTCACACCCAAGTAGGGTATGTTAGCACTTTTCTAGATGTCCTCGAAAACCTATTTATCTTAGATATGGGTATATATGAAAGACTAAGCGCTCGATAGTAAGGGTGGGAACACCCGAGATGATAACATATTCGGTCTATCTAGGTTAGGGATAGGCTGGTCTTGTGTAGCAGGGGATCCCGGCATGGTCTGTGGTACATTGTTCTTGAGGTAACTGTGGCAAGATGTACCCCATTGGCCCATTCATTCGATGGAATTTATTCCCCAATAAGCGCCGTACGGTTTAGATTGTGCCCAACTACGCTAAAACGTAAGATGCAAGCATTTCATCTATTTTCTATTTACTTTCTATAAACACCCTTATAATATCAGATGGATTTGATAAAATGTTTTGGTTATCGAAAAACCCGTTGTGTTTACGTGTGGTGTGGTCTTACGAGACACCTTTGATTTTCAAAGGATTTGATAAAAGTTAATAGTTCAATTTGAGTGTGTTTTCTTACGTTGGTTTTCTAGACTGACTCGTGTATTATTTTATTTTAATACTCAGGTCAGATCGAGTATTATAGATTCAGGATTAAATGCTATGGAGCTCGGGAGATGAGATGTGTTTTCGTACTTGGTTATATTTCCATTGTGTGAGGATAAGTTATTATAATTGTCCATTTGATGTATTTAACAGTCGCTATGCTTTGATACTAATTGACAGTCGCTATGCTTTGGTACCAATTTAAAATGACTACTATGCTATAGGATCGAAATGGCCAACAGTTGTAAATAATGTAAAAGTAGTGGCAATGCGATATAGACTAAGTTATCTATTGATACCGAATATGAGTATAAAAATAACTAGTGCGGAGAATAATAATAGTAAAAGCACTAATGAAAATGACACTAGAGATTTTTATACTGGTTCGAACTCCCGTTCTATGTCCAGTCCCAGACTCCTTCTGGATTTAAACTAGTAACCTTCACTTAACCCGAAGGAATAAGTTTACACCGCCTGAGCAACCGAACAGGACTTCTACCGCCTAAGCAACCAAATAGGACTTCTACCGTCTGAGCGACCGAACATGACTTCTTTACAAATAACAAAAAGTATCTGATTGCAGTGTGCTCTTTGAATAGCACCGATAAGTCAGTTAAGTACAATCTTCCTATAATCTTCTCCTTTATGATATATAGTGTAATGTGCTTGAGAATTATGTAAGATAGAGTGATCAATGATCAGAGAATGCAAGCAATTTGAGTGCAATTTGAAAACTAGAGAATAGATAAGAAATCAAGAATATAAAAATAGTTTTCGGTGAATTGTTAGTTGAATTCTGTAATCTATTTGTAGAGTTTAAAAGGTTGCAACCATAGATGAAAAGCTATATTGAAAAGAATATGTGCGACCGTTGATTTTGAAAACGTTTCTCTTCGATGAAGAGAAGCGTTTATTCATGAAAATAGCAGTTGGAAATATTCAGCCATTTGAATCAAAACAATTCAGACTTCTGAATTACATTAAAACACAAACATCAAACATTTAGGCAATTTTTGGCCTTATTCAAACGTCTGAATATATACATTCAGACGGCTGAATATTGTGAAATAATATTTTAATTTTAGCATTCAGACGTCTGAATGAATATATTCAACCGTCTAAATTCAACCTGTAACAAAAGTTACCATAGCTCAAATGGTTAGTGAACTTGCCTTCTAAACTAGAGACCCAGGTTCGAGACCCACTCCATGTAATTTTTGAATACTTGATTTTTCCATTTAAAATATGAATGTATATGTGTGTATATCATTTTGAGAAGATTTTAACATTTGTAAACTCTAGACACGATACTCTATGACTAATAAAACTTTGTTTGTCACCTTCCTCTTATCCCTATCGTGTTTATCTCTTCTTGTATCTCAATATACATATTTTCATCCTTTTTTGTACGTGTATCTTCATATTGAATGTATTTGTTTATCTCTTTTTGATGCTCATGTACCCACAAATCAGCTCCGAGATTCTTTGGCAAAATTATATAGTTGTTGTCATTAAAATCCAATAATTGAGGTTCTAACATTCTCCCTCTTTTTAGTGATGACAACTATATAATTTTAAAAATGATCATTATATATATAAAACAATATTAATATGTTTAAAGCTCCCACTAAGCATAACATCTCCCCCTAAGTAGAATATCTCGCTCTATTAATATGCATATGAATTTCTCCCCATTTGTCATTATAAAAAAGAATGAGAGAATACAATAAAGTTGATAAAATATCTTGTAAATAGCGGGATAAACTCAATATTAATTATGGAGAAAAAATAAAATAGAGTTTACCATATTTGCTGAAGTCCATATTTCATTGCAAGCACGTAATTCTATTAAACGTATGGAACATTCTTTAAAATTCCATAATCTATCCTTTTCCATTTAAAATATGAATGTATATGTGTGTATATCATTTTGAGAAGATTTTAACATTTGTAAACTCTAGACACGACACTCTATGACTAATAAAACTTTGTTTGTCACCTTCCTCTTGTCCCTATCGTGTATATCTCTTCTTGTATCTCAATATACATATTTTCATCCTTTTTTGTACGTGTATCTTCATATTGAATGTATTTGTTTATCTCTTTTTGATGCTCATGTACCCACAAATCAGCTCCGAGATTCTTTGGCAAAATTATATAGTTGTTGTCATTAAAATCCAATAATTGAGGTTCTAACATTCTCCCTCTTTTTAGTGATGACAACTATATAATTTTAAAAATGATCATTATATATATAGAACAATATTAATATGTTTAAAGCTCCCCCTAAGCATAACATCTCCCCCTAAGTAGAATATCTCGCTCTATTAATATGCATATGAATTTCTCCCCTTTTGTCATTATAAAAAAGAATGAGAGAATACAATAAAGTTGATAAAATATCTTGTAAATAGCGGGATAAACTCAATATTAATTATGGAGAAAAAATAAAATAGAGTTTACCATATTTGCTGAAGTCCATATTTCATTGCAAGCACGTAATTCTATTAAACGTATGGAACATTCTTTAAAATTCCATAATCTATCCTTTTCCTTTTGTTTCTCCGAGTACCTGCAATAAATAATAATTATTTTTGGTACCCACTTACTATGTTAAGGTCCGGGAGGTTAGATCTTGGGATGAAAACCTTGTCAAAATAGGTATGGTTGTATCCAAAAAATAATGAAACAATCTTAAAATAACTACTATTTATAATCTAAGGTATCCGAAAAATAATTAACATTTAAAGCATGTGATACCCAAGTTTCTTATAATTTTCTAATTTTTAGGAAACCATATCCATTTGGGTGTGATTGAACCTTTATAGATATAGTTTTCATTATAAATCACATTCTTATAATAGTTGCTAATATAAAGTTGTTTATCATGATCAATCGTATTAGCTGGAATCCATATCTAAATACTGTTAGTCATTACCTTAGTACTTGAAGAATAATTTCTATCATTTCTAAACAAAGAACTATTATGACTATAACTGGTTTTAAAACCATTTTGATTACTAGTACTAGCACTAAAATAGTATACAAGAATGCATATCTAGTACTATTTTTACTTTTAGCTTGTTTATAGCCTAAACTGCTTTTATCATTATGAGCTTTTGAATTTGTAACGAAGGAAGATAAGGTATCTTTACCTTTGTTAAAATTTATGATTTTTGTATTTAGTCTTTCAAAATTTTCTTTAGAATCACAAACTTCTTTTTGAAAAATATTATTATTAACTTTTAAAATCTCACATTCTTTAAATAATTCTAAATTATTTTTAGTTAAAGCTTCATTCTCTTTTTCAAGAGACAAAATTAAAGAACTAGAATTATTTAAAGAATTCTCAAAAATGCACTTGCGAAAAACATTGATTTCCTCCAAAAGATCATTTTTTTACCTTCTACGTGCTCATTTTCTTTTTCTAGGAAATCTTTTTGTTAAACAAGTTCTTCTACGGTATTTTCAAAACATTTAGTTGTTTTACCAAAAATTTATTTTCCTCTTTTAAATTGGAAATTTCTTGCTCACAATCTTTTAACTTAATTAAAATAATGCTATTAACTTTATTCAAAGTTTTACAATCTTTTAATAATTCATTTTGTGCTAATAGAAGATCTTTATATGAAGAATCTAAACATACCGATTGTGATCTGAGGTTAGCTATAAAGCATTTATTTGTTTGCTCCTTTGATTTTTCTTTATTGCTCTCCTCTTCTTATTTCCATGTCTAGATCTCTTTGTAGCCATTTTATTCTAGGATGTTGTTACGATCTCTAGAATCCCAGTCTTTCGTAACAATTGACAGTCGCCGTAACAACCCTGTATTTTGTAATTATTTTATTGTATATTTTAATTATTTTTAATGTAAGATTTTGATTTAAAAACTTATTTTACTTATTTGAAATGATTAAATTTATTATTTAAATATAATCTTGATTTTTATATGAGTTATAATTCCAAACTTGTGCAAGTTGAATATTTGCCTGAAATGCTGATTTTGGTCAAAATAGTCAAACTGTGACTTTTAACTTAAAATTTTAAAAGTTTAAAAATTTAATTTTTTTTCTTTTATTATGAAAGTACATAAAATTCTAAGAACACCACTTTTCGTTTTGTTGAGTTTGGATGTAAATTGTGAAAGTTATACCCTTTACAATATTGTGCGTATATAGGGTTATTTAACAATGACTATTTTAAATTGTATAAATTACTTCTTCTTTGTTATATTTTACTTTAATATGGGATAATATGTTATATTATGTATATTTTGACTTTTAAGTATTTTTAAAATGATAATATAATTTTTCTAAAGTTCATTTGAATTTATTTCTAATTTTAAAGCTTAGTCTACAATTTTAAGCCATTTTCTTAATTTAATTATATATAATTAAAATTTATTTATTTATTTTTTTGCACTCACTTTTATTTGCTGTGTTTTACTTTATTTTATTCATTTTACATGTATTTAAATTAAAGCAAATTTTTCCAAAGTGTATTGAAGTTATTTCTAATTCTTAAGTCAAGTTTTTATTTTCTGCGCTATTTTTCTTATTTTAATCATATCTAATTAATATTTAATTATTAATATTTTGTTTATCTGTTATATTTTCGAATTCTAACTGAAATTTATAAGTGTTTTCAGTTATTTAAGATGTATACGAATATATATAGGAAGTTTAAAAGGTTTGAAAGCAAAGAAACATAAAACCGTTTTAACATTTCTTCTTCCGTTTCTTTTCCAATTAATAGATTTAATTTCCTTTGACCGTTCCTTTCTTTATTGTAGCTGTGCATTTCTTACCTCATTTTCACGTGAAACCATTCCTCTCCACTTCATTTTTCACGGCTAGAAAGGTTTGGTAATGGCTCCTCTTTTCCTCTTCTTTTTGCTCTTCTTTTTCCATTGTTTTCTCATATTTTGCCTTGTTTTCTCATGTGTATTGCTTGGCCTCTCCCCCATAGCCACGACCACCACCTCCGACACCTCTTCCCAACCATCACCACCATCTACCCCATCAGATCTGACCATGGTCGAACTCCTTTTGATGGTCAAACCCCTCAAATTACAACCTAGATGCCTAGATCCATGCTTATTTGACCTCTACATGCTCATCCCCTAGATTTCCAAAACACTTTGACAGAACAAACGGACACAATATATTTAAAAAAAAAATTGGTAAATGAAATAAATTTTGATATATAAGTATATTTATGGAACTTAATGAAATGATTTAAATTGATAATTTGAAATGATAATACTTGATTTATCATTTATTGTTCTACAAATAGATCTATAAATATTTGTTTATAAATTTATTTGCGAACTGAAATGAATTTAAAACAAGAATTTGAGGATTTAAATTCCGATTATTTCGAACTTTGGTTTAAAGTTTTAAAAGGTTATATTATTTAATGTATTTTGAATAGAATTTGTTTTCAAAGAATTTTAAAGGTTTAAAATTAGTGCTCTTCTCTTTGTCGCTGGAAAATAACTTCGGTGATGATCGCGACATCATCGACGTTCATTTTCGAGTTTCGAAGTTAAGAGACTGTTCTGTGGTCTTGCTACAGCTTTGTTTTGGGAAATTAAATTGATTTGAATTTCTAAAATATGACTTGATTTATAATATATATAAATATAGATATATGATTGAAATTTGATTTGACATATTATATATGTATATATATTATTTCTTATCTCTAAACGGTATGAAGAAATCGGAAATTTAATTCTTAAATTCTATTTTTAAAGCACAATTTCAATTATAAAAAGAAAAGAATTTTTTTTTGAATAAATGATTTAAGCTTGAAATGATTGAATTGGAAATTTTACTTGTATAATACAATTGCATTCAAATATAACTTACCAAAATTTCAGAAGTTAAAAATGTAATTGGATAATATACGATATAAAAAGATTTTATAAATAAAATTTGAGTAGTTATAAAAAAAAGTGTAAATATATTTAACATGAGTGATAAATATATTGAGAGGAATAAATTTAATTTTGATTAGTAATAAAGAAGAATAAAATTTATTAAGTACACTGTGAGTGTAATAAATGATTATTTTTCAAACCCATGGTTTTAAAAATGGTTAATTTTAGATGATTGGATAATAAGATGATGAAATTTGAGATAGTTAAGATTTATTTAACTTGTGTAAAGATTTATTCTGTGCTTAAGTTGAAATTTCCATGCTTTCAAATTTATTTTCCTATTTTGTTTTCAAACTATCTTTTGGTTGTCCTTATCATCCTTATCTTGCTATAGACTGGTATAGGCATCTTTCTATAATCTTTGATAATCTTTGGTACTCATTTGAATCTATTTTGCATGCTTGAGTTCTTGATTTTGGAGAATCTTGGAAAGATCACCTCCACCTTGTAAAACATACCTATAACAATAGTTATCAGGTATAACTTCAATCTTCTTGTCATCTTATCTTAATCCTATTTCACTCTATCTTTTCTGTGCCCTTCCATACCTCATTCCTTTTCGGGGACGAAAAGTTTTGAGTGGGGGAGAGTGTAACAACCCTGTATTTTGTAATTATTTTATTGTATATTTTAATTATTTTTAATGTAAGATTTTGATTTAAAAACTTTACTTATTTGAAATGATTAAATTTATTATTTAAATATAATTTTGATTTTTATATGAGTTATAATTCCAAACTTGTGTAATTTGAATATTTGCCTGAAATGCTGATTTTGGTCAAAATAGTCAAACTGTGACTTTTAACTTAAAATTTTAAAAGTTTAAAAATTTAATTTTTTTCTTTTATTATGAAAGTACATAAAATTCTAAGAACACCACTTTTCGTTTCGTTGAGTTTGGATGTAAATTGTGAAAGTTATACCCTTTACAATATTGTGCGTATATAGGGTTATTTAACAATGACTATTTTAAATTGTATAAATTACTTCTTCTTTGTTATATTTTACTTTAATATGGGATAATATGTTATATTATGTATATTTTGACTTTTAAGTATTTTTAAAATGATAATATAATTTTTCTAAAGTTCATTTGAATTTATTTCTAATTTTAAAGCCTAGTCTACAATTTTAAGCCATTTTCTTAATTTAATTATATATAATTAAAATTTACTTATTTATTTTTTTTGCACTCACTTTTATTTGCTGTGTTTTACTTTATTTTATTCATTTTACATGTATTTTAAATTAAAGCAAATTTTTCCAAAGTGTATTGAAGTTATTTCTAATTCTTAAGTCAAGTTTTTATTTTCTGCGCTATTTTTCTTATTTTAATCATATCTAATTAATATTTAATTATTAATATTTTGTTTATCTATTATATTTTCTAATTCTAACTGAAATATATAAGTGTTTTCAGTTATTTAAGATGTATATGAATATATATAGGAAGTTTAAAAGGTTTGAAAGCAAAGAAACGTAAAACCGTTTTAACGTTTCTTTTTCCGTTTCTTTTCCAATTAATAGATTTAATTTACTTTGACCGTTCCTTTCTTTATTGTAGCTGTGCATTTCTTACCTCATTTTCACGTGAAACCATTCCTCTCCACTTCATTTTTCACGGCTAGAAAGGTTTGGTAATGGCTCCTCTTTTCCTCTTCTTTTTGCTCTTCTTTTTCCATTGTTTTCTCATGTGTATTGCTTGGCCTCTCCCCCATAGCCATGGCCACCACCTCCTACACCTCTTCCCAACCATCACCACCATCTACCCCATCAGATCTGACCATGGTCGAACTCCTTTTGATGGTCAAACCCCTCAAATTCCAACCTAGATGCCTAGATCCATGCTTATTTGACCTCTACATGCTCATCCACTTCAACCACCACCATAGCCGCCACCACTCCCCAGACCTGACCACAACACACCCCTCCCCACCTCTGTCCAGTCATGACACATCACAGGTCGAGCCCAATCCCCATGGCTGAGCCCTTGTTTTGACCAAAAACCACCTAATTGCCTTCAAAACCACATCACCTCCTCATGTACAAACTCCACCTTGTCTAGCCTTGAACCCGAGCTATGTTAGCCCAAACCTGACCCAAAACTTGACCACATCTGAACCACATCAGATCCCAAAGCCATACCAAACAATAGAGAAGGCAAAGCAAAAGACTGCGTAGTCGTATCTCCTTTTATTTCAATGTTATTGCATTTTAAAGTCGTATTGAATTTTGTTGTTTTGATTGTTTGTTTTGGGTTGTACACAAGAGTTGTAGATTGGATTCATTCTCCACTCATGTCCGTAGTCTTGTCATCGTGCTTGTCGTGCTTTTGGAATCGCACTTGTGTTAGTTGTTTTGGTCTTCAACTTGAAAAAAGTAAGTCTTTCTCACTCTGACATTTATACTTATGAAAAGTGAATTGATGACAAGTATTTAGTAAAATAAAAAATGTTTATGCAAGTTAATGATGATCATATGATATGCTATGCCATGTTATTACCATATTATTACCATGTTAAACTGTTTATTTTCACCTGACATCTGATATATGACTGTATATTACGATATTGACATTGTTTATATTATTTCTGTATATGATCACACTGCAAGTTCCCTGTTAGAATAAAATCATTACGGACTGAAATGATAGGCCTGAATGGTTTTTTTTCTTTTCATTTTGACTTGGGATTGCGGGTTTGAAATGATAGAACCCGGATTTTTTTTTAAACTGCGGATTGAAATGATACATATCCATATCACTTGACCTAGGTTAGAAAACTATATACAGACCCGTGGTTATTCTATAAAGTGTTTTGAATATTTTTAAGTATTTTTAAAATATAAATTTATGAAATTTGATTCAAATGGATTGTGAAATGTTTTAAATAAATAAATTTTGATTTTTCTAGGTGTTAAAAATGTAATTTATGAATGGTTAAAATTTGATTTGTGAAATATGCCCTAAGTTTGGAATGTGGAATTTTGGTTAAAATGATGTTTAAGCTATATAAATAAAATGGACTTTAATTATATTTGGAAATTGGTAAATATGATTTTTGATTTAAATTTTAATTTAGATGATTTATTAAAGTATTATCGAACTTTTCTATGAATTTAAGTGGTTGAATAAATGACTGTTGAAAGGTGAAATTTTAAGATATAACTTGATTGGAAAAGGTGAATTTGGTTTTAATTAAAGGTTTAAGTTAATTAAATAAAAATAGGAAATTTGGTTAAATTTTTGTCAAATGAAAATAAAATATAAGTGTTAAGTTTATTTGTCGAAATGTGAAGAATTGGAAACTTTTACACTTGGATTTATTTGGTAAATTGTTGAAATGGACTTAGTTATATGAAATTTGTTTGCGCAAAAAATGGACAAACACCTCCAATCCGTATGATTTGGTTGATTATATGTTATTTTCAAGGTTATAGGTTACTTATGCAAATATGTAAAAAACAGGGGCTAAACTGTAAAAGACACGCAGATTTATAGTGGTTCGGCCAGAACGTGCCTACGTCCACTTTATATGTTATTCTCTCTTTTCTTTCAGATTACAAGTACAAAGCTTTAAGTACAAGTATAAGAAAGTTGTTTGAAAGTTCCTTCCTTGCTTGAGCTCTCAAACTTGTCTGTCATTGTTGTACCCCTACCCCTCTATTTATAGAGTGAGGCTGGGGGCAGGGGTCTTGGATGTATATAGCTGCGGGTGGGCCTGGGCTAAAGCAATCTGGTCTGGCATATCTGGTTCGGTGAAGCTTGGTTCGGCCGTGGCTTGGTGGAGTTTGATTCGGTGGTGTGTAGAGGGTTGGTTCGGTCTTGGTTTGGTTCGGTAGTTGTGGTGAGGGTTGGTCCGGTGGTAGGTGAAGTAAGTTGGTTCGGTGGCATGTCGTTCGGTGGAGCATGGAAGTGGAGTTTGGTTCGGTAGGTAGGGGAGATGAGCTGGTTCGGCGAGGCTCCATTCGGCATGGAACTTGGACCGGTGATGGAGTGGTCCGGTGATGGGTGGTTCGGTGGTACGAGGAGGATGTGTTGGTTCGGCTGTACGTGGTCCGGTGGGTAATAGAGAGGGCTTGGTTCGGCAGGCATGGCCGAAGTGGTTGGTTCGGTGGTGCGAGGGAATATGGTTGGACCGGTAGTGCTTCCTTTCCTTGATTCGGTAGTGCCTTTCCTTGTTGGTTCGGTGGTGGTGTAAAAGCGCCCAACATTTGCCCCCCAAAGTGGGGCATATGCCAGCATATGTCGCGCTTTGTTTTTTGGTTATCCTCATTCGGTCCCTATTTGCCGAACCAGTTGGTCCGGTACCCTGTGTTTGCCTATAAATAGGGGCGTTAGGCCTTCGTTATTCCTTATCGAACAAAATAGCCGAATCAGTTATTGAACAGCCGAATCAACTATTGTGCCGAGTCCGTCTTAACTACCGGACCAGGTGAGCTCTCTTCTGCCGAATGATTTTAAAGACTTTCAGTACCGGATGAATTTGGAACCTTCAACACCGAATGAACCTTCATCCTTTAACACCGAATGAAACTCGATCTTTCAATACCGAATGGAATTTAAACGTTCAATACCGGATGAAACTTGACCTTTCACTACCGAATGAAACTTGAACTTTCACTATCGAGTGAAACTTGAACTTTCACTACCGAATGAAACTTGAAAACTTTTATTTCTGCGAATGAGTTTTGAATTGTGAGCAAGTCTCCAGGCTGCATGTACCTATGGGTTTACATTTCCATACTCCTTGTTCTAACGATGTGCTTTTGCTTTGGTGTTGCAGATAAATGTCTCAAAGAGTGGAAACCCGATCAGAAAAGAAGAGATTCCAAGACAGAGAGGGGCCTTCTGCCATGCCCCCAGCCCAGTCAGGACCTGAACATCATGGACCTGCCCCGAGATCGTTAGTAGACGGGTATGGTCCCCAGGAGCTTCTGAATTCTCCGCCCGACTGTTTCCCTAGCTCCCTTAAAGAGGAGCAGCTTGACGTTATATCCCGTTCCTTCGGGATAGATAGAGCGCTTATGCGGTTGCCGGGGGACGGAGTGATGCCGTATGACCCCCCCCCCCCCGAAGGCTACTTTGCTTACAGCTGATATCATTGCATGTGTGGTGCTATCCCGCCTCTCAACGCTTGCATAGTTAGCTTTATCACATATCTGAAGGTGGCTCCATTCCAGCTTCAGCCTAACTCCTACGCCATTCTGGTGAGTCTTTTCGTCATCTTTCAGAGGAGATATGGGCGTCCACCTTCCAACCGGGAGATCCGATATCTGTACAACTCGAGAGGCTACAAGAAGGGGTCTCTATATATCAGTTTGGAAGCGGCCGTGCCCTTCAAGCCTGTTCTGGATTTGTACTCGAAGTTTAGTATGTTCAAGAAGGAATGGTTTTTCATTAGGGATGACTCCGTTTCTTTCCGCCTTTTCACTTCCGGCTGTAAGTTGAACTTCATTTATATTTTTATTGTCCCGATCACAATGCTTCTTCTTATATGCTTTTATTTCTTGCTAGCAACAGGTGGCTTTGCAGTTGTGGAGACTGATTCCTTGGCTCGGATGGCTACTGAAATAAAGGCCATTTCGGGAAGGGATGGATCGGCTTCTTTCCTGATCAGGAACGCCACTCTCCTGGAGTATAACTTGATTCTGCCACATCAATCTGTGGTTAAACAGAGAGATACAGCCGAGGAGAGGGCTGCTAAAGCCAAGGATGGGGCTACTGTGAAGAGTAGCAAGAAGAGACCTTTCTCGGTGCCTCCAGCCGTTGGGGGAAAGAAGCTTAAGAAGTCTGATGGACCCTCTCCCAGTATATGTCCAGATATTCCGGAGGAGGAAGGTGGAGAGGAGGAAAGAGACGAAGAGGAGAGCGGAGGAGATGGAGAAGGTGAAGGACAGGGTGGTAGTGGTGTCGGGGCTTTGTCTTCTGAGCAGGCAGGGGAGATCCAGGAGTGGACGGATGATGCCTTCCGCCAGGCTTTTGAAGGGTTGGAGGAAGGATCGGCCTCGGTGAAGAAGGCAAAGGAGGTTGACAAGGCTGGGGCTGGCGCCGATCCATTCCCTAAGAGTTCTTCAGCTGAGGTGGCTCTAGCGATTTAAGGTGAACTCTTGACTTCTGCAGATTCCATTTATGATAGGGACTTAGGAATATTTTATGGTTCGCTTCCGTCCTGGACTGAGATTCAGGACTTATTGCAGTATTCTCCTTCTCCGCAGGGTTTGTATAACAAACGTGCCTTCTCATTCTTTTTAAGTTAACATATTTCTTGAATTATGGACCCTTGTATGTTCGTAACACTTGTTCTTTATTACAGGGGCAGGCGAGGTGGCCAAAACTTTAGACGTTCGACACCGCCTCGAACAATTCAAGTTGATGAGAGCTTCTACTAAGCCGAAGCCGCCAACCGGCCGTTCCGGGGATGTAGTTAGATATCGCTCTCTTCTTGGAGTCATTGAGGAAGGTATCCAGCAAAGGAAGAGGAGGCGATCCTTGTTTGATTCACCACCTGGTCCTCAGCCTTCTACTCAGCCTTCCCGAGATACCGCGGAGGAGACCACGGAGTTTTCCCCCTCTCCGCCTCCTTCCGAGAATCCTACCCTTATCCGCATAAGACGTGCCGACGTGCCTCGCAATCCCTTTTCCGGCCACCCGGATTTGGACCCAAGCTCTCAGGATATATTATTTGATGAGGCCACGGGCGAGCATCTTCTCCCCCGCAATCCCATGGTTCGGATTCTTGATGAGGCTAAGTCCCTAGATTTGGATCTGCTCACTACTCGGATAGCTGCTATGGGGGACGAAGCCAAGGCCAACATTGACCGGGTCACGGAGGAGGTCAAGAAGTTGATGGAGCATCATGCTCGACTGGCTAGGGCTGGGGAGGAAATCGGGAGTGCTAACATCCGGCTGCGGCTTCAGGTTTCTGATCAGGACAATCAGCTTGCCGATCAGGCTATCCAGTTTTCTCAGCACGAGGCAGCCTCCAGGCAGTTGAAGGAGAATCTGGAAAAGGCCAGCAGGGCAGAATTGCGAAAAATGGAGGCTGCTTGCAAGGGGCGGATTGATATGGCCATTGCGACGGTGGATGAGGTTCGGAATGCGGATCTCGAGCGGATTGAAGAGTTGTCTGGGAGGCTTGAAGCTGCAGAACTTGCTCAGGCCAAGATAAAGAAAGAGATGGAGGAAATGAGGAGGTCTCTCCAGGCTGACCGCTTGAGATATCGATCGGAGAGGGATGTTGCCGTCGCTAAGTTGTTGTCCTCCGAGGCCCGGGTGAGGGAGTTTGAGGAGAATGAGGGGATGATGGATGAGATGTTGCAGGATATGTACTTCCGTACCTGGAAGCAGGGTAATCTATCCTGCATGGATGACTATCCCCGGATCATGGCTAGGATATATCTCCGGGCTTTGGAGGAGGCCAAGGCCGATGCGGATAAGAAAGGTGGAGCGGCATTCAGGATGGACGTGGTAACCGCCCAGTTCTCAAAGGAGGAGAAGGTAGCGGTGAAGGAGGGGATGCGGCTGCTTGCTGCGGAGGAAGCCGGTGTGCAGTTGGGGGATGAGGACCAAGAAGCGGGCGTCGGTGAGTCTCTTTTCTCTTTCTCTTTTCTTTTTGGACTTCTGGTCACCATGCTGGGAGCTCCGACCCTACGGCTAAGTAGGCTTGGAGAGTTGGTAGGATGAGGGCGAAGCGTGAACGCAGCTGGTCACCTTTTGATTTCTTTTTATTATTGTTCATGTTAGTCCAAAACATTGATGTAACTATAATAATATTGTTTGTGATGAATGACGTTTTGTAATTTCATAATATAAGCTGATTCCTTTATATTGGAATGTTATTGCTATTTTGCTGTGCTGTGTAAGTGATGTAACTATGCATGTTACTAGTGACTTGACTGTGCCTGATGCCAAGTTTTTTGCTTAAAGCATAATTTTCTCATTTTGCAATGTAAATGTGATGTGTGAATATGAACTGCAGCTATGCATTAATGTATAAAAAGTAGAAGGTACCGCCCTTCATGTTTCGGCTGTGGACGACAACTTCGTGCGTCTTGTAAGATTAAGCACGGAATGATGTTAAGTGCTTCGTCATTCAATTGTAAGTTTCTGTTCCCATTAGTGAGTGTTCCCTATTTCATGTCCTGTACTTTCAAGCACCGTTACGGAGAATAGGAGAAAAGTTTAAATGGAATTGAAATATAGGAAAAGTAAAACTTCCAGTCACGGAAGGCCGTCGATGTGCTTAAGTTCATGGCAAACGGGTTTTGTAGTCACTTTCTCTAGCTGTGGGTCTTGGAGACATTTGTCACCCATCTTACGCCTACCGCGGGGAGTTTTCTTTTTTACCACAGCCGCACTTAAGACACATCGGAGCCGATCGCGCACAGTAACTACCCGGGCCATTATGGCCCGTAATCGCGGGTATTATTCGATTTACTGTGGCCGGCTAGCGTGGGGGCCGATCGTCAACTGTGAACTGCCCCTGGCTGGCCACACCTTATGTTGGGGCTTATGATCGGTTCACAGTCGCCGGCGAGCCGAATCGCTGTAATAAGCTGCCATCGGCTATAGTCGGCCTTTTTTATGATGACTTATACTCGGCTTATTACAGTCAGCTTTAAGGGCCGAGGCAAACAATGAGTTAACTCGCGGTAGAGGGATACCGGAGCAAAGTGTCTCATTGGCGAGGGCATAGGAGCGTAGCGTACTTGTTAGATTTTGTCCAGGTGGAGTTGTGTTGTGAAGCTCTGGATTGAAATGTCATCTGCAAAGGATTTTGTTCAACAGCAAAGGATAAAGCTTAACAAGTAGCCAAGATATAAAGGAATAAGTTAACAAGAGCCAAGTTTTTTAAAGTGGTTCGGCACGAAAAATGCCTACGTCCACTGATTCTCTTTGTTAATTCACTTCATATGGGCAGTACAAGTTAAGAAAAGTATCGACGGAGGTGTCGGATGTTCCATGCCCTCTGGAACACCTCTCCGTCCACTGTTGACAAAATATAAGCTCCGTTGTGGAGATCTTTATGAATTACATATGGTCCGTCCCAGATGGGGTCTAGTGCCCCGGGGCGCGGAAAGACTCTCTTGAGGACAAGATCTCCTTCTTGTAAGCTGCGATGTTTGACTTTGGAGTTTTATAGTGCTGCCACTTTTTGTCTGTGAGCTGCTGCTTTGAGTGCTGCATCATTTCTTCTCTCCTCAATTAGATCCAAAGACATGTGGAGGAGTTCTTCGTTTTCTTCCGGGTTGTAGTGGATCCTATGGTGAGAGGACACTATAGTTTCAACTGGGAGCATAGCCTCCGATCCGTATGCCAAAGAGAAGGGAGTATGCCCTGTTGAAGTTCTATAAGATGTGCGATAGGCCCAAAGTGACGTAGGAAGTTCGTCCACCCAAGCGCCTTTCGACTTTTCAAGTTTCTTCTTGATTAAGGTTTTGAGGATCTTGTTGACAGCTTCTATTTGGCCGTTTGCCTGGGGATAAGCCACAGATGAGAAGCTTTTGTGAATCCCGTGCTCTTGGCACCAGTCGGTGAATTCCTCGCTGTCAAACTGAAGTCCATTGTCTGATACGATTTTGAGTGGTGTTCCGTACCTGCACAGAATATTTTTGATTAAGAAGTTGATAACTTTTGCCGAAGATATTTTATTTAGAGGTTCCGCCTCCACCCATTTGGTGAAGTAGTCGACTACCACTATAGCATATTTGGCTCCGCCTCGGCTCGTTGGCAGTTTGCCGATTAAGTCAATCCCCCATATTGCGAAGGGCCAAGGGCTGGTCATCTGAGTAATTTCATTGGTTGGTAGTCGAGGGATTTTGGCAAATTTCTGACATCTGTCACATTTTTTGACGAAGTCTAAGGCGTCTTTTTTCAAGGTGGGCCAGAAATATCCATATCGGAGTATCTTTTTTGCCAGAGTCTGCCCTACGGTGTGGTCTCCACAACTTCCCTGATGGATGTTGGATAGAATTTCCCTGGCTTCTCTTCCAGCAACGCACCTCAATAAGGGGTTAGAGAAGCCGCGCCGATAGAGGATGCCTTCTTGCATTGTGTAGCGGGAAGCTTTCCTTAGAATTTTCTTAACTTCATTTCGCCCGTCTGGTAGGGTGCCGTTTTGTAAGTATTCTCGGATAGGGGTCATCCATGTTTTTTCTTCGGTTGCAGCTATCAGGTGTACTTGCTCGAAACTCGGGGTTAGCAGCCTTGAGACAGTTATCGCTCCAGAAGCGGTGTGATTTCCCATGCTAGCTTGCTTTGCCAGCTCGTCGGCCTCTCGATTTTCCTCTCGAGGAGTGTATCTGATCAAATAGTGATCCAGTTGGTTAAGTAGCAGCTTGGTCTTCTTTAGGTATGCTGTGAGTCGTTCTCCTCGAGTCTGGAACTCTCCTAGTATTTGATTCACAATAAGTTGAGAATCACTATGGATACATAAAGAACTGACTCCAATTTCCAGTGCAAGTTCTAATCCGGCTATTACTGCTTCATATTCGGCATCATTGTGGTGGCAGCGAATTCCAATCTTAGGGCGTAGCGCAGCTTCTTTCCCCTAGGGGTGATTATCACAACACCTGCCCCCGAGCCTTGTTCGTTTGACGCTCCATCTACGAAGAGGTTCCACTTGATACCTTCTGCTATTTCAGATTGGTCCTTACCTTCGCTAGTAGTGAATTCGGCAATGAAATCAGCTATGGCTTGTCCCTTGATTGCGGTGCGAGGATGGTAAGTGATATCATATTGGCTTAGCTCGATGCACCACTTGAGCAGTCGTCCAGAGGTGTCGGGACGATGGAGCACTTGCCTCAATGGCTGGTCGGTTAGGACTCTGATGGGATGAGATTGGAAATAGTGTCGCAGCTTGCTTGATGTGATTAGCAAACAGTACGCCAGTTTCTCGAGTTTGGGATACCGGGCTTCTGCTCCAGTGAACCTTTTGCTTATGAAGTACACTGGCCGTTGTGTGCGGTTTTCTTCTCTCACCAAAGCGGCGCTTAGGGCATGGGACGACACAACAAGATATAGGTATAGTTCTTCGCCTTCATTCAGAGTCGAGAGTACTGGTGGCCGTTGGAGGTGCTCGATTAGGTTAAGGAAAGCTGCTAAACATTCGTCGGTCCACTTGAATTTTCCTTTGTCTTTCTTCAGGGCTTCGAAGAAAGGAATGCATTTGTCAGTTGCTTTAGAGATGAACCGGCTTAGGGCGGCCACCTTCCCGTTTAGGCTTTGCATTTCTTTCCGAGTGGATGGTATTTTGATATCTTGCAAGGCTCGGACTTGTTCGGCGTTTGCTTCGATCCCTCTGGCATGGACGATGAATCCCAAGAACTTTCCTGATGACACTCCGAAGGAGCACTTTAGAGGGTTCAGCTTCATTCCATATTGGCGAAGTACTTGAAACATCTCGTCCAGGTGGTTTATGTGGTCGTTGGCTTTCCTCGATTTTACCAGCATGTCATCCACATAAACTTCCATAGTTCGTCCTATCAGTTCTGCAAACATCTTGTTGACGAGGCGCTGATAAGTGGCTCCGGCGTTCTTAAGTCCGAACGGCATTACCTTGTAGCAGTACAATCCTCGGTCAGCGATGAAGCTAGTGTGGTCTTGATCGGGGGCGTGCATAGGGATCTGGTTATATCCTGAGTATGCGTCCATAAAGGATAAGAGTTCGTGTCCGGCAGTGCTATCCACGAGTTGGTCGATTCGGGGGAGTGCGAAGCAGTCTTTCGGGCAAGCGTCATTTAAGTTGGAGAAATCGATGCATGTTCGCCACTTCCCATTAGCTTTCTTTACCAGTACCCGGGTTGGCAATCCATTCCGGGTAGATGGTTTCACGTATGAAGTCATTGGCAAGTAAGTTCTTTACTTCTTCCTCGAGGGCTGCTGATCGTTCTGCCCCCATACTTCTCTTCTTTTGCTTTACCGGTACCTTGGTAGGATCGATGTTTAGTACGTGGCATGCTATGTCCGGGGAGATTCCGGTCATATCAGCGTGCGTCCATGCAAATACATCCATGTTGTGGCGAAGAAAATCATGAGTTGATTCTTTAATTCTCTTTTTAGCTGAGATCCGACTCTCAGCAGTTTACTTGGGTCGTGTTTGTCTACAGATACGAATTCCATAGCCTCTGCAGGCTCGGCGGTGGCCTCCTCCTCTCCGTCCCTGGGATCTAGTTCGTTGAAGGGATCACTTGTATATCGAAGAGGAGGGGCTTTCTTTAGTTGCTATGCTTCCAAGCTTTTCATGCAGAGAGTAGTCTCTGCATTCTTCCCTTTATCCTTCTTGCGGTTATTGCGAAGTTCGGTTACATAGCAGTCCCGAGCGGCGTCTTGATCTCCTTCTACTTCTCCCACTCCATTATCCGTTGGGAACTTCATCTTCAGGCACCATAGGGCAAGGACAATTTGGAAGTCGGACAAGGCTGGTCTTCCTAAAAAGGCATTGTAGGCCGAGTGGTTGTCTATTAGCACGAATGTTTGTTTCCGAACGGCGGAGCGGGGATGACTTCCCAATTCAACAAAGAGATCCAATTGTCCGAGGGGCATCTTTGCTTCTCCAGTGAAACCGTGTAGTGGTTTGTTACAGGGGGATACATCCTTCATTGACAGCTTCATTTTGTCGAAAGCATGCTTGAATAGGATATTTACTGAACTTCCAGTGTCTATTAAGATTCGGAAAACTTTGCCTGGACCGAACCAGGCAGAGATGACCATAGGATCCATATGAGGGTATTGCCTTCCTTCTAGGTCGCGCCCGCTGAATGTGATATCATTACTTTCCTTCCGCTTAGGGTGGCGTTCTTCCATAACAGAATTGACGCAGTCTCCCTCGCTTCTGAGTGAGTTTCCATATCTTTCCATTTCTACCCAGCTCTTGTCAGCGATGTGTGGCCCTCCTGATATTGTATGGACCACTATCTTCTCTTGGCTGGAACCGCTGGTGTTGCGATTTCCTCCGCCTGTCTCTGGGTGGAGCTGCCCTGGGTTTTCCTTGGTAGGAGCTGGGGTCCTGTCCTGTCCCTTCACATAGCGTTCTAATTTCTTTCTCCTGATGGGTTATTCAATTAGGTCTCGGAGATGGCGGCATTCATTGGTATCGTGCCCATGAGACTCGTGGAAACGGCAGAATTTTCCGGACTGGATTGCGCGATCTGACTCTTTCTTATACGGGGGGCGCTTGTATGTGAGTTCGTCCTGGGTGGCCAGGAAGATGTTCTCGACTGTTTCATTCAAGGGAGTGTAAGCGTCAAATCTCGGTCCTGGTCGGTACAAGCGCCTTTCTCCCTTCTTGCCCTCTGCATTGTCTCTGGAGTCGTTTCTCCGAATGTCTTTCGCTGCGGCAGGGGCGTTTCCATGGGCCGTCTTAGCCTGTGGTCCTGTCTGCTTTCATTGGCAGCCTCTTCGAGTCTCATGTACTTCCCAGCTTCATGAAAGAAATCGGGCAAGGTAGCTGGTTTTTCTTTAATTAGTCTTCTAGCAAACTTGGTATCTGGGTGCACACCACTACAGAGGGCCATTAGGGTGAGTTTCTCATCGGCATCTTGGACTGCGGCCGCTGCGGCGTTGAACCGAGTTAGATATTGTTGCAATGTCTCTCCGGATTTCTGTTTGACATTGGATAGAGAATAAGCATCCTTGGGTTGTTCCACATGAATGCGGAACTGGCTAATGAACTTTTCCTTCAACATTTCCCATGAACTGATGGATCCTTGGGGTAGATGGCAGAACCAGGAGGTAGCTAGATCTGCTAAAAATAGTGGAAAGCATTTGCATAATACTCCTTCCGTTGCCCCGCTCATGAGCATATGCTGTGTGTATCTCTGCAAGTGTACAACGGGGTCAGAAGTTCCCTTGTACGGTTCCATCGTCGGCATTTTCCACTCTCGAGGGGTAATGGCGGTTTCGATGTCGGGGGTGAAAGGGCTGGTTACCCTAGCGCCTATCCCTCGCTCCCTTTGCTTCCGTCGGACGCATTCCCTGAATAATCGTGCCATTCTTTCATCAGAATTTGGAGCGGACAGGAATGAGCTTGGTTCTTCCCTGCGGGATCGATCTCGTCCGGATGACCTGTAGGGATGGTATAGCCTATCACTTCTGACATTATACGGTGGCTGTCTTTGGCTATTCGGATGCATGCTAGGACCAGCTACAGTTGCCCCCTGCCTTGATCTTCCCCTGCGGGGTTCTGTTTCGAGCATTTCCATGGTGTCAACTTCGGGCTGGGTTCTAGCTCGGCTCCGTTCAGCGGGGTTTCTATGATTAGGCGGCATGACTGGCTCAGCTACATCCGACCTTCGCCTGGTGCCTCCCCCATTAGGTTCGGTTCCAAGTGCTTCCTCGAGTCGGAGTTCGGGCTGAGTCCGGGCGCGGCCCCTATCATTGTTGTTCCTGTTGATAGCTTCTTCGAAGAGGGAAGACCTTTGCTGTCTATGAGATCCTCCAGATTGAGACTCACCCCATGATTCGGTGTTGCGGTTGGATTCTTCGGCATCCCTCAAGCGTGACATGAGTTGGTTCACCAAAGCTTCTTGTTGGGATGCGAAGCGGTTAGTTACTTCAGTCACAACTCTGTCTAGATCTGCCCTAGTGATTGCTGCCGGTTGTTCCGCGGCAGGGGCTGTTGGATTTGCCTGATCTGCTGTCGTAGTGGGATGGTTCTCTTGATCTGGATCCACTGGATCTGGAGCGCTGCTGGTTGCAACGTTCTTTCCCTTATTGGTGTCTTTTCTCGGCTTGGAAGTCATGTTTCCTAGGCAATGAAGGGTGCTATTGGGAAAGAAGGTTGAATGAGGGAAGCTGAAGCTTCGAGTTCCAAATTCTCAGTGAAAGCACCAAAAATGTTTGCGCAAAAAATGGACAAACACCTCCAATCCGTATGATTTGGTTGATTATATGTTATTTTCAAGGTTATAGGTTACTTATGCAAATATGTAAAAAACAGGGGCTAAACTGTAAAAGACACGCAGATTTATAGTGGTTCGGCCAGAACGTGCCTACGTCCAATTTATATATTATTCTCTCTTTTCTTTCAGATTACAAGTACAAAGCTTTAAGTACAAGTATAAGAAAGTTGTTTGAAAGTTCCTTCCTTGCTTGAGCTCTCCAACTTGTCTGCCATTGTTGTACCCCTGCCCCTCTATTTATAGAGTGAGGCTGGGGGCAGGGGTCTTGGATGTATATAGCTTCTAGTGGGCCTGGGCTGAAGCAATCTGGTCTGGCATATCTGGTTCGGCGAAGCTTGGTTCGGCCGTGGCTTGGTGGAGTTTGATTCGGTGGTGTGTAGAGGGTTGGTTCGGTCTTGGTTTGGTTCGGTAGTTGTGGTGAGGGTTGGTCCGGTGGTAGGTGAAGTAAGTTGGTTCGGTGGCATGTCGTTCGGTGGAGCATGGAAGTGGAGTTTGGTTCAGCAGGTAGGGGAGACGAGCTGGTTCGGCGAGGCTCCATTCGGCATGGAACTTGGACCGGTGATGGAGTGGTCCGGTGATGGGTGGTTCGGTGGTACGAGGAGGATGTGTTGGTTCGGCTGTACGTGGTCCGGTGGGTGATAGAGAGGGCTTGGTTCGGCAGGCATGGCCGAAGTGGTTGGTTCGGTGGTGCGAGGGAATATGGTTGGACCGGTAGTGCTTCCTTTCCTTGATTCGGTAGTGCCTTTCCTTGTTGGTTCGGTGGTGGTGTAAAAGTGCCCAACAAAATTTATTGTATAAAAAATAATATGTCAAATGATATGTTAATGAACATTTAAATGTTAAAAATGAATTTTCTAAAATGTTTATTTGTTTTGAATTAAAGTTATTTAATTACTGGAAATACAACAAAACCTAAAATTTACTCTTAATGGCATTCAGAAATGCTATGGTTTCTGAATTGAACTAAAACTGTGAAAAATGAGCTATTACAGCAGGTCTGAAATGCTGTAGTTGCTATAGTTGAACTTATAGGCTAATATTGAACTCAGGTCTCTTATAGCATTCTCTGGAAATGCCATAGTGGTCTGCAATCTTTGCTGAAATCAAATAAAACCTTTGTTTTGAAATCTGGACTACCGCAGCACTTCTGAAATGCTGTCTTTTCTGTTTTGAACTATAATTCAACTAAAAACTGAGTTTAAACAGCAGTTTTAAATGCTGTCTTTGCTGAATCAAAGTGTTTTCAAGTATAACTTGTAATAGCTTTTTCTATATGCTGTGAAATGCTGAAATTGTAATAATTATGGTTTTTGACTTAGCAAACGAACTCAGAATGGTTTGGAACTTTGAAAATTGAATACTGGACTTGAAAGTATAATAATTACACTTTTAAAATGATTTTAATTGAATTAAATCGTTGAAATATAAATCATTTAAAGAGTGGGTTGAATCAAAATGAATGAATGTTATCTTTGAATTTAAAGGATTTTAAAGATACGATATTTTGATATATTAAATGATTGAAATGTGGTTTCAAAAAGATACGATATTTTTGTATATTAAAATGATTTGAAACGAAGTTTTGAAAGATATGACATTTTGATATTAAAATGTTTTGATAATAAAAATGGTTAGAAATGACTTGATATTTACTTTGATAAATATTTGAATTGAAAGATATGGTATGATGATATATTTGAAATGGTTTGGAAATGATTTAATCTTTATTTTTGATAAAGATTTGGGTTGGAATGATATTTTATTTTGAAGTATAAAATATGTTTTAAAGTTATAACTACGGGTTATAATAACGATTGGTTGTTAAAGAGACCGGGATCGGATATTGTCTTATAGCCGGCAATACCGAAAACCACTTTAACAACTGTGTACGCGGTGGAGATTCCAGAATGAAGTAGGATGGTGCGACGTTCTCGAGGTATATATTACGTGGACCCAACTCCCGTGAGTTGGCATATATGACTAAAATAGGAGCTATACCGAGCTACACAAAGGGTCGCACCCTTTCATCGAGCATGCTCCATCGGAAACTATTCTATTACTGTTGTGATTCGATTCGGTGGCGCCATTTTTATTCGGGGGTATTGTTCGAGGTGGGCGGAAGCTGCTGGCTTGCCGTCACCACCAGTCCGGGAGTGCAAACGGTGTATCCACCCTGGCATTTCCTCGCGTGCCGTGTCATATCCTTATATCGAGCCCACTACGATTTTGGTTTTAAAGATCCGACCACGTTAAGTTTCACCATCCCCTTAACGCTATTTTCTATATGATTATACTTTATTGATTAGACACTACCGTATATAGCGTATATTACTACATAGTAAATAGTTTAACGGATCCTTAGAGGATGGGCGGTCCCAAGCATTCTTTAAGTTACTGATGCATTTTGTTACTGTTCACTTGAGTTGATTTACAGTTTATAAGTATTTATGTCCTGACTCGAGGGTTTTGTGTTTTGCTTTACGCTCGGGTCAGACTGATTGAGTTAGCATTCAAGATTCACCTTCGGCGTTGGAGCTTTCCTTGAAGATCCAGCCATCTATTTTGTTTCAGTATCCAGTGGTTCAGTGATGTATCTGATTTGTACCTGATGTATCCTGTTACTCTTCTGTTGTATCTTATTTAACTCTGATGTATCTCATATTTTATATAGTAGCTTCATGAACTACTATCTCCTCTTTTACTTCCGCTGCATTATCATTACTCTGTGTCTGTGATCTGTGATTTTTATTTACTGTATATTCTGAGATTTGCCAAATTTTTATTTACAACGCGGTATTTTGAGCAATCCAATTCCGGCATGAGTGTCTACCTATACACTTATAATGGATGCGAATGGTTGAAAATACCTGGTTGTTACAGTCGCTATGCTTTGATACCAATTGACAATTGCTGTGCATTGATACCAAATGAAAGTGACTGCTATGGTATAGGATCGAAATGGCCAACAGTTATGAACAATGTAAAAGTAGCGGCAATGCGATATAAACTAAGTTATCTATTGATGGTGAATGAGTATAAAAATAACTAGTGCGGAAAATAATAATAGTAAAAGCAGTAAAGAAAATGATACCAGAGATTTTTATACTGGTTCAAACTTCCGTTCTACGTCCAGTCCCAGACTCTTTCTGGATTTAAACTAACAACCCTCACTTAACCCCGAGGAATAGGTTTACACCGCCTAAGCAACCCAACATGACTTCTACCGCCTAAGCAAACGAATAGGACTTCTACCGCCTAAGCAATCAAACTGGACTTCTTTACAAATAACAAAAGTATCTGATTGTAGTGTGCTCTTTGAATAGCACTAATAAGTCAATTAAGTACAATCTTTCTGCAATCTTCTCCTTTGTGATTTATTGTAATGTGCTTGAGAATTATGGAAGATAAATTGATCAATGATAAGAGAATGTAAGCAATTTGAAAACTAGAGAATAGATAAGAATTCAAGAATATAAAAATAGTTTTCAGTGAATTTTTTGTTGAATATTGTAATCTATTTAAAGAGTTTAAAAGGTTGCAACCATAGATGAAAAACTATATTGAAAAGAACAGGTGCAACCGTTGATTTTGAAAACGTTTCTTTTCGATGAAGAGAAGCATCTATTCATGAAAATAGCAGTTGGAAATATTCTGCCATTTGAATCAAAACAATTCAGACTTCTGAATTAGATTAACACGCAAACAAAAAGCTTTTAGGAAATTTTTGGCCTTATTCAGACGTCTGAATATGTTCATTCAAACGGCTGAATATAGTGAAACAATATTTTAGTTTCAGCATTCAGACATCTGAATGAATGTATTCAGCCGTCTGAATTCAACCTGTAACAAAAGTTACCATAGCTCAAATGGTTAATCCACTTTTCTTCTAAACAAGAGACTCGGGTTCGAGCCCCGCTCCATACAATTCTTGAAAACTTGATTTTTCCATTTAAAATATGAATGTATATGTGTGTATATCATTTGGAGAAGATTTTAATATTTGAAAACTCTAGACACGACACTTTATGACTAATAAAACTTTGTTTGTCACCTTCATCTTGTCTCTATCATGTATATCTCTTCTTGTATCTCCATATACATACTTTCATCCTTTTTTGTATTGTGTATCTTCATATTGAATGTATTTGTTTATCTCTTTTTGATGCTCATGTATCTGCAAGTTAGCGTAGAGATTCTTTGGCATAATCATATAGTTATTGTCATTAAAATCCAATAATTGAGGTTCTAACAGTTTTGAGTTGTTGTACTCTAATAGTGGTATGTATATTAATAATACAGTTCCTGTATAAAATCTGTCATTATATATTATATTTTGATCTATGCGTTTGTGAGATTCTGTGCTGTTATATTTCTTTTCTTTTACCTTTTTCTTCTTTACCCCTAATGAACTGGTATTTCTAACACTCGACTGCTCGACATTTTATACAGTGGACGTATTGACGTTAATTTTCGAGTGTCGAAAATCAACGTTCGTTACAGTTGGTATCAGTGCTGAAGGTTAAGCGAGAACCTTGACTCTAATGGAGATTCCTCATTAGAGATAAGGTCAGTAGTACTTTAGAATGAGTTTGAGTGTATTAATAGATACGAGCATGTAATTGTTAGTGAATGTAAATTATTTTATATTGTGTTGACTTATCGGTTGAGTGTTTATAAATTCTGGTCGGTACAGTCTGGACAACTAAATCGACAGGGATTTCTAAACTCTCAAACTAGGCAAACGGACACGGTTTTGTTTTAAAAAGTGGGTAAATGAAATAATTTTTCCTAAAACCATATTTTGATATAAAAGAAACAATTTTTTGAATTTATTATATATATATATATATTTGGAGTGTTTGGATGATAATATTATAAGCAAATAAGATTATAAAATTTGAAAATGATTTAAATAATCAAATGAAAATTTGTATAAGTATAAATTATACAAATGGATTATAATTAAAATTGAATTTAAACCAGATCAAGAAATTTAAATCCCAGGAAGTTTGAATTTTTTTTCAAAGTGGCGTGGAATATAATAATAAGAGTATTATTTTTGAGAATATTTTTGAAATAAAATCGTTTTAAAATGGATTTTGGAAGAGAAATAGCACCGAACACACATTGGTCGCAGGAAAATAATCCTGGTGATGACTGTGCAGCATCATCAGTATTCATTTTTGAGTTTCTAAGTGACGGATTGCTACCGTAATTGATTTGTGTAGATTTGTTGGGCAAACCAGTTTTGTTTTGGAAATTCCAAAGGGAATTTGTTTTGGATAAAAACCAGATTTGGTTTAAAACGTAAAAAGTGTGATTAGGGGATATTGAGATTTCAAAATGATTTGGAAAAAAATGCTTGGTGCTTGAATTTTGGAATCCTTATTTAAATAATTTAGAGATCATCGGAAAATAAGTTATAAACTTGTAAATTGAAAATGATTCTAAATAAGGAAAGAATGGAAATTAGATTTCGGAATTAAATTTTAACTTGAATAGAGTTAAAATAGATAAAATTTATCTTAAGAAAGGTTAAATGGAATAAATAAATGAAGCGATGGCGATAATAAAAGGAACTAGTGAATTAATTAAAATGGATTGTATAAATTGAATTTAACTTGTGAAAGTTAAATAAATTGAATGGGTAAAAGAAAATTTATAGGGATTTGAATTTAACTCGAGCTAAGTTAAATAAAATTGGAATGGAGAAAAGAATATCAAATAGCTTTTAATATTTAATATGGATTCGAGCTAACAATAGAATTCGACTTAAGAGAAAAACGAATTAAATGTTTATTGTAATGAAGTAAATGGTGGGATTAAATTGAATAGAGCAAAAATGAATTGGTTTGGAGTGAAATTTAATTTAAGTAAGAATAATTCGTATATGGTATTGAAATGTTGGTTAAAAGGAATTGAAATTTAAATAAAAGGGTAAATTGGATTTGAATCACATGGAATTAAATTAAATATGAAAATGTGAATTATTAAGTGACTAAATAACTATAAGTTGTAAAAATTTAAATGGAATAAAATTTAAGGGAAAATTTGGATTGTAAATGGATTGTAAATAGAAATTTTTGAATAGCTTATACAAGTTGAAGTTAATGGAATAAAGGTATATTTATGCTGTAAGGTGATGTATAACCATGTGTAAATAATGAAATGTGAATATACTCGAATATAAGGTTTAGGGGGATGTGAGGAAATAAGTCATGTAACTTATAAAAATTGGAAAGTGGAATAGAAAACCAAAAATGAAAATGGTTTGATATTTTAGTGAAGAAAATAAAATTCAAACCTGGATTATAAAGTAAAATTGAACCCAAGTGGATTAAATAGATGGATTTTTGAAATAAAAATCAGATATTGAAATTGTAAAATGGAAGTGAATTAATTAAATAAATTAATTAGAATGGATTGTGGGCCGAAAACTGAAGTTGAGTATGGAACTTGAGTAATAAATAAAATTTGACTTATATATATATAAGCTGATTAAATTTTTGTTGAATGTGATAAAATGAAAATTGATCGAAATAAATGGCTTGAGTTATAAATAAATTTAATGTGAGTATGAATAAATTGGATATGGCCTGAATATTATTTAAATGAATTCAAAAAGGAATTTGAGTATAAAAAAATAAATTTAAATTATGGATTTGAAATAATTTAAAGTAAATGAATTAACTTAAGTAAATATTTTGAATAAAAGCTTAACATAAATAAATTTGTAAAATAGCCATTACATAAAATAGCATGAAATGTTTCCGAGCTAAATAAAATGGATCTGAAAATAATGAAGGTGGATATGAATGGAATGTAAATAAATTGATTGGGAATAAATTTAAAAGGGAACAGAATTAAATATAAATTGAGTTGGAATCAATTTAAAATAGTTATAAACTACAATGGATATTTTAGTAAGCGAACATCATCGAATTTGCATGGAAAAATTGGTGCTTTGACGTAAATGAAAATAAATTAAATTTTGTGAATGAATGAAAAGTGAATAAAATTGATTTTTAAATCAATTTGAAGTGGATATGAGTCTTTTGGTATAAAAATCAAGTGATGCAATAAATTTGAGTTGTAAATCGTTTAGATTGAATAAAATGTTATATAAATCGATTGAAAATAAATAATCAAATGATGGAAGCCTTGAAATGGTTATAAAAACATGATATAACCGATTTTTTATGAATCTATGTGTTTATCCATTTAAATAAGTGAAATTTTGTTGAATTTGATGTTTTTGGAACTTACGTGTTTAAGTTGAGTAAGTATGGGTACCCGAAGGCCATTTGGTTAGACTTGATCACGCTAATCTCATATAAAATAAGCCGCCTGCTTAAAAATGCTAAAATAAAGTTTGTTTTCGGATTAAATACAGCAACTATGTAAACATTAATATATATTTTTGTTTTTCGACCGTGTGGGTCAATGTATATATATTTATCTCTCTTATCATATTGCAAAAGGTCCTCCGTACAAAGGAGACTCTGCCAAATTTTTTTGGAAATTCAGGGTGTTAGAAAATTTTCGATAATTTTTGGAAATTTTTTGTTAACGGCAATTTGATTTCGAATTGAAATCGAAATGAAAGATTCTGGGATAAAAATTGGAGCTAATGGCTTTGGTTGGAACTAAAATATTTGAAAAGTGAAGTATCGGGTTTTCACTAAGCAGCTTTTAATAATTTAATGGGTTTGGAGCGTTTTTCCTGCCTTTGCAATTTCGAGGACGAAATCTTTTAACGGTTAACGAATGCAACGACCCGAATTTTTCGTTGTTCGGTTTTGAATATTTAAATGGTTTTAAAAATTGAGTTTGAATTATAGATTGATTTTGAATATGAAAATTGGGTTCATTCATAAAATAAATTCAGAATTTAAATATAGCAAGTTACTGGATAATTTAATTATTGAAGCTTATTGGTCAAATTATTGTATCTAGAGTTTTAAGCTTGATAAAAATAATTTAAAGGCTTATAAAATTTATATTAATAATACTAAAGACAATGCAACCTTTTAAAATTGAATTTTAAAGGGGTTTGTTCAGTTAAAAAATATGTCATTTAAATTGACATTTAAAAATAGCTTTCCGAGGCACAGTATCGAAATTTGACGAAACCTGTCCCATTGAATCGGTAATAGTGTATTATTATCGGATTTCAAATTTCGCAACATTTGGAGTTATCGTTTGATAGTACGATATATAAATGCGCTGAAATTTATATAGAAAATTCTACAAAATTGGGTCCAAAAAGCTATCTTCTCCACACGATCGAATTAGGACTTGAAACCTTTTCCATTGCGTTCGGAATATGGGTATAACATTATAAACTCTAGCGGCATGTCTCGATAGGGGTTCAGGATTTTTAAGACAGGCAAACAAGGTATTTTGGTTTATATTATCATATAATAACATAATCAAATTGTAATCAAAGTCTTCTTACCTTCTCAAATATGCCACCATCGCATACAAGGCACCTTTCACGTTTAAATCAAGTCCTTTCCCTTTCTATTCAGTGAATTCGAAATCATCTTTATACGATAAAAAAGTGTGAGGCGCTACGAAATTCAAAATGGCATATCCCCTCGGTTCGAAATCAAATCGAACCATCCCCATTCCCCTCATTCCAAATCGAATTCACTCAATAAAAAATTATCGCGCGTTTGAAATCGCGAGCGTCTAGTAATCATGGAGCTGCGGCACTGCCAATGCGCACGTGCTAGGGGATTGGGACAAAGCAAACGACATGGGGTTTTCTTCGATTGAATGTAGTGATTTTGCGCGAAGGTTGGTGGCCGATTCATCGTGATGTCGCACTCAGGGGCTAGTGGCCGATGCTTAGTCACGTTCGAAAGAAGAAGTCAAGTGGTGACAACTCGGGTTGTGGCTTTTGATGACATTCGTGATGAGGTTTGGGCGTGTGGTTGGCTAGAAGTAAGGGTCGAGACAGTGGAGGCGACGCGGTAGGGAGTAGCATCGTTCGACGACGATGGTGACAGTTGGCGAGGGTATAAATAAAATTTATTTGAATTAAACATTAATTAAGTTATATGATTATTTAATTAAATCATTATCTTATAAAATGTGTAAATCCTTCGTTCGAGGTCCAAAAATCAAGAAACACGTCGACTTTGGATCGGATTGCAAATAAAAAAATCAAAGGTGAGGTTTTCTCACTCGTTTGGATTACCATATTTAAATTTAAATGTTTAAATTTAAATTTGTTGGATGCTTGATTGATTGATAAATTTATAATTATCTGTTGGATGACTATATATAATAGTATATATATTAGTATTGGAGTAATATTCCCACACATTATAGCGGGTGAGACCCTATGTGCCCTATATAATAGCGGATGACTCTGTATACCACGATATCCCCCTCGAAGTGGGATTGGTATTTTTATTGTTGTCTAAAACCTATGGATGTAGGGAAATATGTTAGAGGGATCCAACTGAATTCCTCAAATATATTAGTATTTTTCATATATATAAAATGGTAGATTATTATGTGGTGTAAATTTTAAAATATTATAATGGCATGTAAATTAATTTTGGGTACATCAAAACCATAAATATTATTTCTAATTTTAAAGAATTAGAAAGAGATTTTAATGTAAAAATATGTATATTGGAAATTGAATTATTTAAAAGAGATTGGGTTGAATAAGAAATGATAAATTGTTGATCGTACTAAATAATGCGAAAAATATTTTAAATAGGGAATTTAAAATAAATTATATAAAGAAATTTTCAAAAGATTGGATTTGTAAAATGTCAATTCGAAAAATATAAGAAGAAGTTAAAATCGATATTAAAAATTGACT
Organism: Allium cepa; assembly: GCA_030765085.1. Taxonomy (NCBI): domain Eukaryota; kingdom Viridiplantae; phylum Streptophyta; class Magnoliopsida; order Asparagales; family Amaryllidaceae; genus Allium; species Allium cepa. The sequence continues at coordinate 305,676,830 of CM060944.1, read as the reverse complement.
AGCAAAAATAAATGGAATCTATAAGAAATTAAATTTATAAAATGGAATTTATAAATGAGATTATTTTAGTGAGACTCAAAGGAGTTATAAAAATTTATAAACGAAGTTTATAAATAAAGGAAAATGACATCAGATGATAAATTTGGAATATAAATCTAGGGGAAGAATTTATATCTGAATATGAAATAGAGTGAGAAAAGATAGTGGATACTTTTTTTTGTAGTGAAGATGGTTAAGGAGACCGGAATGAGAGGGGTGTGACGGGATTGAGAGGGGTCATAAATTGAAAATTTGGTTATCCATATTTGAAAATATATTTTATCAATAGGTTAAGTTTTAGTTTTTCAAAGGGAAATTTATTTATTAAACTATGAAATTTAAAATCAGTTTATTTTAATACTTCAGAAGTAAAATTTTCAAATGCTTGATATTTATTTAATAAATCTCATATTTTAAAACCTGTTCTGGAAAGTGATGTATAAAGTGTATTTCAATATTTTAAATAATTATTCCAATATGTCTTAAAAGAGTATTATTATTATTTTCTTTAAGTATTTATTTTTATTCGCACACACATCTATTTTTAATGCATTTAATAAACTTTTCGAAAATCTAGAAATGGGGTTATTCAATATATGGAATTTATAAGGAAATCCTTAAAATAGAATTTGGAAAAAAAGTAAGGGAATTTCCAAAGTAGCTAAGTAAAAGTGAACTTTGAAAAAAATGAGATAGAATTCATTAAGATGTACGAAGGGTAGATTGAAATTATAAGCGAGCATAATTGGCTTTGGAAATATTAAAGGGAATAAATAAAGAAATTCTGGAATTTATATAATTCGTTATAAACTAGTCAAGGAATTTACAAATAAAATTGTAAATGATTTTGAGAATTCAGAAGAAGAAAATAGATGGAATACTTTCGAAGTGTGAATATAAAACGAAATATGGAAATATTCCGTTGAAGATATAAGGATTTGAAAACTATTTTCAAGTGTTGAAGAACTGGAAGTAATATCATATAAAGGTATTTTGAAATAAATTTTGGAAAATTTATAACAAGGCCTGATGATTTCTTTTAGATGTCTATTGATAGTTAAATAACCGACTATCAATTTTTGCCCAATTTCGTTAATCATTTCGAAGAGACCGGGATCAGATTTAATTATCCGAAAACCACTTCGATCCGGTTTGAACGTAATGAATGAATACGATGAAGATGATGAAGACGGTGATTCGGTTTGTTCGGACCCAGGACAACTTGTATGGACGGATGCTATCAGAACATCATCATTGGAGGAAGATGAGCATTGTAAGAAAATTGTACTTGAAAGGTAACGCTTAGCCTCGAACCTCATCAATTGGGAATGACTAAAACAACGGAGATGTAGCAAGGCTAAATGGGTCGCACTCAAGTAGGATATGTTATCACTTTTCTAGATGTCCTCAGAACCTTATTTATCTCAGATATGGGTATATATGAAAGTAAAAGCGCTCGATATAAGGGTAGGAACATCTGAGGTGATAACATATTTGGTCTATCCAGGTTAGGGGTAGGCCGGTCTTGTGTAGCAGGGGATCCTAGCGTGGTCCTCGGTACATTGTTCTAGAGGTGTATTGTGGCAAGCGGTACCCCACTGACCCAGTCATTCGATGGAATCTATTCCCCAATAAGCACCGTACGGTTTTGATTATGCCCAACTATGCTGAAACATGAGATGCAAGCATTTCAGTCATTTTCTATTTACTTTCTATAGACACTATTATAATATCAAACGGAGTTGATGAAAATGTTTTGGTTATCATAAGGTAAAAACTCACCATGTTTAGGTGTTGCATGGTCTTACGAGATACCTTTGATTTTCAAAGGATTTTTAAAAGTTAATAATTCATTTTGAGTGTGTTGTCTCATGCTGGTTTTCTAGACTGACTCAGGTGTTATTTTATTATAATGCTCGGGTCAGACCAAGTATTACAGATTCAGGTTAAAATGCTATGGAACTCAGGAGATGAGCTGGAGGAGTTCACACATATTTTTGTACTTGGTTATATTTCCTCTGTGTGAGGACAAGTTATTATAATTGTCCATTTGATGTATTGAACTGTTGTACTCTGATAGTAGTATGTATATTAACAATATAGTTCTTGTATTTAAAATCTGTTATTATATGTTATATTTTTCTTCCATTGCATTTGTGAGATTATGTGTTGTTCTGTTTCTTTTCTTTTACCCTTTTCTTCTTCACCCCTAATGAACTGGTATTTCCAGCACTCGACTTCTCGTCATTTTATACAGTGAACGTATTGATATCGATTTGTAAGGGTTGAAAATCCCCGTCTGTTAAATCTCACGACTTGAAAATTCTGTGGATCTTCAATATGAAAGCCTCGCTTTGATTAGAGCCAAATCATGGCATGGTGTCCATTGAGTGACTATAGTTAGGTCGAGTGGACATATTGGAAGTGAAGCACTATTCAAGAGAGGATTCGTCTCCTCAGTTATATGCGATTAGTATCACAATCACCTCAAAGTCAAAGTCTTTGGCCAGAGCATTTCGATTAAAATTAATTGTGAGTGTGGATGAGGTTGGAATTTTGACCATTACCAAATTCCGTTAGTCTAAAGTGATATAGTTTTGACGAAGAGAATTGGTGTAAACAAATGTCATAACCGGGTAATGCTTATTAAACTAAAATTGGATTTTACCGAAAAGGAGTAAGCATTAAATTTGGCCATGATGTCACACCACCTGCTAAGTGACGTGTGAACGTTAACATTAGAATAGTTATATGTTAATAGCTGATCAAATTTACACCCAAGAGTTACACAACCGAAATGATGAATTCCCTTAAGACTGAACGGTTTAATTAGTTTATAATTATTATAAATTAATTAAATTGATTAATATTTACGAAATATTAATTATAAAATTTGAATATGATTTGACAAATAAATAATGTTATATATATTTATAATAGTGTTATATATATATATATATATCGATCGCTATACAATATCAACAAGCGATTAAATTAGATTTAATTGCATAGTATTTTGATTTGGGCTTAGATGGGTTTAAGCCTATCATTGGGGCTGTAAAATTTGGGTTTTGAGGTGGTCTAGCGGTGGCTAAAAAATAGGGAATTGGGTTGGAGATAATGGGTTGGGATAAAGTGAGAATGGGTAAAAAGTTTTCCTCGTTTCTCTCTAATACAACCCTATATATATGTATATACATACATATGTATGTATGTATGTATATATGTATGTATCTTAAAAATAATTACTAATCTTTTTGGCTGCCATTACCTTCTACATTTCTAGTTAAAACATAGCTCTCAATCCACTCCAAAATTCTCAAATATATTTCAAATTAAAATAATACTATTCAATAGTTAGAGATCGGTGATTCCAAACTTGCAATCTGACGAATCAAGAACAGTAAAAGGAAGGAAAGTCATTACTTCAACGTGGATTCAAAGGTATCATTAAATTGGTAATTTTAATTCATATTACAATAATTAAATTATATTCTATGATCCTATAATTAGCAATTTCATAGCTTTTTAAACATAGTGCTATTATATGCTCAGTTAGATGAGATTTTGTAAGTAGATGTGGTTACCACAAATCAGTTTGGTTATGTGCATAATTTTATTATTATACTATTTGATTTATGTATAGACAAATGTTGTTTACTGTACAAAATCAATTTTTGTCATTAATAATTATTTTATATATATTTATTAATAAATTCATATATATATTAATGTATATCTCTCTCATAATAGCATATATAAGATATATTTATATATGATTTAAAAAAGGGATAGTTTGACTCACATCCCTGCTAAGTTTCAAAATAGAAAAAAACATCCTCCCTAAGTTAAATTTATATTTCCAGTCCCTCTTTTCAAATCTGCATGTGCATGAAGACCCAAATACCCTTTACGTTTTTAATATTTCAAACCTGTATAACTTTCTGTAGAAACATCGGATCAACATACCGTTTTCACCAAAAAATCAAAAAAAATTATGTTCTTTAAAATAAGATCCATTGTTGATACCTAAAAACTATATTTGCAGTAAGGCTACAATTATTCTATATATTTGTAGAGAATTCTGCAATTTTTGAACATAATCGATTTTTCTTCAAATGTCTGTAAACTTTTATGCAATTATATGGAATAATTGCAGTCTTTTATGCAATTATTTCATATCAGTGCACATTTTTATGCAATTATTCCAAGTAATCACAGAATTTTCTACAATCATACCGTATAATTGCAGACGTTTCTGCTATTATTGCAGACAATGCTGCAATAATTGCAAACATTTCTGCAATTAGTGCAGAGTTTTCTGCAATTATTGCATATAATTGCTGGATGTCTGCAACTATACCATATAATTGCATACATTTCAGCAATTTTGTGTAAAATTGCAGGCATTTCTACAATTATTGCATATCATTGATGAATATCTGCAACCATACCATATAATTGCAGACTTTTCTGCAATTATTGCGTATAATTGCAGAATTGTTTGCATTTATTGCATATAATTGCAGAATTGTCTGCAGTCATACTATATTTTGTTTTTGCATATGCACAATGCCACCCATTAGAAAGATAATAAAATTTGTGATTATTGGTGAAAACAGTTTGTTAATTCATCATTCTACAAAAAGTTATTGCGTTTTAAAGATTGATAATTAAATGAGGTGCAAAATTTAATTATGCATGTGAAAATAAGATGCACATATGAAGAATGCAATGAAATAAAGCGGTATCTCAGGAAAGAAATTTGGAGTATTCGAAAATAAGGATGTAATTTATATCTTTTTCATAAAGAGTACGTTTTGTGTATTAAGTTTGATTTTAGAGATGTGTCCCTTATTTTCATTTTAAAATTTTTAATACATTTATTTATACATAATATGAATTTACAAATTCGAAAAATTATTATCATACATATATTCATACTTTTTAATTAACATTTACTGAATATTTGATTTGTTTATTATATATAAATTATTATTACATTTAAAATTCAATTTTATATTTTAAAAAAATATTATATTATATCAGAAACATATAGAAAATTTTTATGAATTTTTCAATAAAGTTTCTTATTTTTAACAATTCATATTATTTCGAATTTTTTCACGATTTATTAAAAATAATAATTTAATTGAAAAATTATTCATAAATTTCCATAACTTTTCATTCATGATCCTAGAATTTCTAAAATTTTAAAATTTGAATTTAATGATATATATTAAACAATTACTGTCGAAATTAATGTATACATTTTTAAAAATAATATTTCAACTTTGAAAAATCTGTTGATTTTTCCTAAGCTCTATTTTATCATCCTAGATTTTTGAAAATTTTAAAATTTGAATTTTCATCAATATGTTATTTTATGTTAATTATTTATGGATGAAAACATTATTTTATTCATAATATTTACAAATTAAAATACTAAAGTTATTATGTTTGCAAAACTAAGTTAATTTAGAATTATAAACAACTTTTAATAATTGTTCTCTCTCTTTCTATATATATATATATATTTATCTATATATAAATTTTTATGTTCATATGTTATATATAATATATTTATATATACATATGTGTGTGCTTGAGCGCATATATATATTTTGTAACACACATACATGCACATATTTGGACAACATACATGATATACAAAATGAGCTAATATGTCCGATGTGATGTAAATCCCAACATCTACATATGGGCATATTATACCTTTCACGGATTATTATGTTACATATGCATTCACACATATATGTATATGATACATTTATGTATATACTAAATCAAATAAAATTAATTTCACATCTTAATATACTTGAATTTAAATAAAATAAATGATTTTATTTAAATGAAATTTAGAAATTTTCTAATTCAGTTAGACTTCATAGGCCCAATAAAAGATCTAATAGGGTAAATTTTTTGAAATTCTCCCATAACTTCAGCTGCGGGCTAGTCCTGTTCAAACAGAACCATCAAACGATGGAGTCTTCGAAATTTTGCAAGAATGTGCCTGCTCACGGGCACAGGTTTGGAGATGGGGGCAAAATATTATTCAATTTTTTTGTAAGTAAGAAGATACATTAATCAGGGTATCTCAGCCCGGTCCGGTCCGGTCCAGCCCGACTAGGTCTAAATCAGCTCGCAAGCTAGCCATGGCCGAAAGCAGGTCGACAAGTATTCTCGTGTGTGACGACAGTTCGAATTCAGCCTAGGCCAAAATCGGGTCCACTACTCAATTGCACGTCAAGCCTTCTACTGGCGAAGCCTATCAACACAACAACCTCAGCGACTAGCTCACATGTCAATGCAAGATGCAAGCCCGACTCAACCCATTTTCCATTGGCCGGCCACTCTCTCTCCGTCCCACTCGTAACACGATAACCGGCCAGCCTGCTTGCTCAAACATTTCTCTCTCTCTCTCTCAGCTATCTTCCAGTTAGTATAGTTTGAGAATGTCTCAAGGGTGGTTCATCATCGATCCACTACCTGCACTCCAACCCGTCTCACCCGACTCAGCATTATGCCATTTGCTCTTATCGGTTCCCCATTCTCCTTATGACCTCGACAGACTAGCTCAGGCCGTTCTATCACCTAGACATGCGGGAGCAAAATGGTAAGAGGTACTACCGGATGTACTTATTTCTGACAGGAAGCGTGCCATATTACCTACAAGCGCATTTAATACGAAGCATGGTAGAGCATTCTCCTGGTACGGTCATGTTAGCTTTCATCTCAACCACACATTCCTTTGTTTCTACAGCCGTCTCTCATCAAGTCCATTCAAATAGATCAGTGGTCAGACGCGCTATACACCTATTTTTTGGCACGATTTTAGCCATTCAAGCATCAGTTCAACTATTGTAACAGTTGAAACTGGACCAGGCCGCATGTAACGACCCACTTTTCTGTACAATTTAAACTGACCATAACTGTGAAGCCCCACCTCTATACCCACGCTAGCCAAGGACACTACAGGGTAATGCCGTCAACTATAACGGAGAATAAGGCTGGTTGGGAGCGACCATCTATAGCCTTGCTCTAACTATCTATTGAATACATCGACAATAAACATACCAAGCAGGTCGACATACCCAATGAATACTTAAAACAAAACCATAGGTGGTTGAAGGATCTATCAGAACAGAATATAACAACTCAAATGTAATATACATCACAGAACAATAGATCATTATATACACATATACAGATACATAACAGAGTTTACAAAATAATACATGTCAAGCGGTATAGTAGACCACAATATACAGACGAGTCAAAAGAATACATATATCAGAGTTACAACAAAATAGGACTACACAAAAGCTTTAACAAAAAGGAAAAAGTTGAATAGTCCATGTAACGACCCGTTAAATTTATGATATTTAATAAATTGAATTAATATAATTTCAAATTCGTTGAGGAATAAATGTAGAGATTGGGTATAGTAGTTGAAATTTAGTGTAAAAAATATAAATTTATGACGATAAATGTGGATAATGAAAATTGTCACAATTTGATTTAAAGTTAATTTTAGGAAACAAACAAATGTTGAATCTGTGAATGTAGTACAAATATTAACTTGAATGGTGTTCATTAATACAAAGATGTAATTAGTGTAGATAGTAATAATTTATGCCTGTAGTGAAAAAGAAATCTAATAGAGACATAAACTCTAATTTTATAAAGGAGTATAGATCTGAACAAATTTATGAAGATTGATAAGGACAGTGTTTGTAATCAAGTTTGGTTATTAATATTTGAAAGATAGAGATGTGTAAATACGTTAATGAATTTATAATGAGAAGGAATGGTAGAATGAAATGAATATATATAATAATAAGCAATTGATTCAATTAAGGGAGTTAAATTTTAATAAATGGTCATTTAATAAATTCAACGTTCTGTGAGAAATCATAATAATTGTGTAAAATCAGCACAAGTTGGAAATGCATAAACCTTAATAAACTTTTTAACTTAACAAATTAGTGCAAATGTGGGAACTAGTTATAAGCGTGTAATTATGGGTATGATAACAATTTGTGTAAAATACCTATATACTGGAAACACGTTTGTAAAGGATAATTAATTGAATTTGGTGAATTAGGAATGAATTCAAAGGTTACATTAAATTAAATATGGGTAAAAAGAGGTTAGACTAAGAAAGTGATATTAATTGATTTTTAAGGCTTAATTTATACGTTAATAGACAAGACTCCGCTTTCAAACCTTTATACAAAGCTAAGCGTAAATAGAAGCACCAATGTAAAATAATGTAAATAGATGGGTATCAACATTTATTTATGTGGTTAATGGGATTTAATTACTATAGTATGAAAATCGCAATTTAAGGAAATTGAAATAGTAAATTTGTACGTTAGTTGATTAGCTGGAATGTGAGGATATTTAATGAAACAGTGAAATCAAATGGAAATAAGGTTTCAATCATACATTGGGAGTTATATTCACCATAAAGGGTTAATTGAAAACCAAAGGAGTTAATAAAGGAATCAAGCTTTATTTATTTGGATATAAGACATGGTAATTTGGATCATTGCAATAGATATTAATTTAAGGTTACCTTAAATAAATTAAGGTAATAAATGGAGAATAGTGTAAATATCTTTATAATACGATGGTTTGTGAGTAAAGGGAATGGAAATAAATTGAAATATAGCTAATTTAATTATTTTGGTTGTTAATGGGTATAGTTAAATAAGGAGAAGTTATAGGAAATAAAACGCGCACTAATGAGATGTAATATAATTCCAAAGTTATTTATACCCACAAATAGGTTAATTACTGTATAGAAAGAGTCTAAATCAATAAAGGAATTTATTAAGATTACATTTATAATTTTATAACCTTTATGCTGATTTAAGTTCAATTAATGTATTTGATTAAATAGTGCAGTAGCTAAATTTGTGAAATCTAAATCTATGGAACAAAGGGTGTAAGATCTTTACTGATGGAAATTAACGTTACAGGTAGTGTAAATTCCTATTTTAATAAGACTATGGGTTATAGTAAAGATTTTAAATCAAGATTTAGCTACGTGAATAAAAAGAATGAAGGTAATTGAGTTATTGCAATTAAGAAAATTTAAACGTTTATTAATACGTTAAGTAAAACTTAAGTTGGGATTTAAAATATTTGTGTATATAAATTTCATGCATTTGGCTATAATGGATTTAATAATAAAAATGAAACGGTGAAATCAAATGGATATAAAGATTTCAATTATACCTTGAAATTCATATTCACCATAAAAGGTTAATTGGAACCAAAGTAGTTAATATAGGAATCAAGCCTTATTTATCAATTTGGATTTATTGCAATAGTTAATTCCATAAAATAAAGTTAAAGCTAATTCAAATTTAGTTGGACCATTGTTGATATAACTTTAGAAAGCAAGATTTTATTTATAATTTGAATATTAAATCCAACAAAGGGTATTTACTACAAATAAAATAGAATTAAATGTAAAATATTACGTTATTGAATTTAAAATGGAATTTGTAAACAATTGAGTGAATTTAATAAATTTATCAAACTTATAATGTTGAATTCATTAAGATTGGAATTAATAATAGTTAAGAAAAATGAGGGGATAATAATTTGAAATCATAGCAATAGATATTAATGTAAGGTTACCTTAAATAAGTTAAGGCAAATCAATGGAAGATACCTTTATAATACGATGATTGTGTGTAAAGGAAATGGGAATAAAAGTTTATTAATAATTTGGAATTTAATGTATGGTAAAAAGTTTATTTGCAATAAAATGAGTTGGAATGGAAATCAAATCTATTTATCTAATTGGATTCAAGTTGAGAGTATAAGAGTATAAGACTTAATAATTGAGTTTTGAGAATAAAGATTTTATGTCCAAATAATAAGAAAGTGCAGATATTAACACTGCAAATTGATATATTTATAGATTTTAATTCACATCCAAGCTTGCTAAATCATTTGGAATTGATTGGATTATATAAGTAATGAAATTTGACCAATATTAGGGGTTGATAATAAGGTGTGAATGGAAATTTGATTTGTTATATTAAATGAATGGGATTCAAATTTATTGGAAAAGGTAAATGGATATTTGGTAATAAATATAAACGGACTTCAATAGTGAATTTAGTTAATTTGAATACATAATAAATAATGATTTAATGGAAACATATACTCTGTATATATCTATAAGATTTGAGCGGAAATAATATATACTTACAAATGTGGAATTTAGAGTCTTACAACAATTATTAGGAGTAATATAATTAGTACATTCAATCAATTTGAAAACATTGCAATAGATGTAAATTAAGGGTTGTGTTAAATAAAGTAATAAATGGGAAATAACGTAAATGTCTGCATAGTATGGTGATTTGTAATTATTACGTTAATTTAAATTATCGTTAAGCGCGTTTGTTTATCAGATCCATCTACTCTAATTCTAACCTATCTATATAAACCCAAATATTAAACCCTAGCCTCCATTCTATGCTCATTTGCTGTACGTTCATTTCTTCAATTCTTTCTCTTCCTCAATGGATGCAAATTTCAGATCTAATTTCAAACCAAATCAAAAGCTAAAAATTTAAAGTCTTTGGAAAAATTCACAAAAAAATTATGTGTTATAGATTTCATCGATACGAATCTGCATCTGCTGTTCGCTTTCCAAGATGGTGACCGGATTTACCAGAAATCACGGTCAAACCTTGAATTTCGAAACCCTAAAGGTTGAATTGGGGCCTTTTGATTTCTTCATCTTTTTGCGAAATTGGAACATGGGTTTGGTGAGATTAGTCACTAGGGGTGCACAGGAAACGCTGACATGGCAAGTGGTAATAGGTAGGTTTATTTTGTTTGAATTTAATTTAATTTTGATTTTTCGAATACGTTAATACATTTAACTTCCACATACAAACTCCGTTTCACACGAAATTTCTATTGATCGTAATTAAATTTCAGATCTGTTGGCGCTAGTTTGGACAGATTTGGAGACCGTCGAATTTTGGGTTTAAATCGGATTTAAATTCGATTTAAATTCAAAAGGTGAGTGTTTTAACCCACTCACAATTACTAGAAGCTTTTATGTTTGTTAAATAAATTTTAGAAATGAATAGAAATTTATTTATGAGTATTCGGCATGTTTATTTCATTCATATCTGTTGAATTGCATTTTAATAAATTTAACTGTTAATTTAATTGATTTGTTGCGTATTAATTGACTGTTGGAAATTTTTGTTGCATATGAATTGCTAGTTAACAGTTGTATAAATTATTACTGAATAAACTGTTAGATTAATAGTTGATAAATTTAATTTGAATAAACTGCCAGTTATCACCTGTTATATATGATCATATATATAATTGTTATTGATTGATATTGATCGATGTTGTGATTGGATGATGGATGTGTTGTTGAATGAATGTTTTATTTGGATATCATTAAACTGCAAGTTAGTATGCATTTACATTTCATTCGGGATTGCGGTTTGAAATGATATACAACCGCAGTTTTATTTTTTTAAATTGCGGATTGAAATGATAAATATCTGTATCACTTGACCATAGGATAGAAAACTATATACAGGCACCGCAGTCTATATATAACTATTTTTAATGTGATTTCTATGGTTTGGATGGAATACGCTTTATAAAAATCTTAAATTTTATACTGAATAAATGTTTTCTTCCATATTTATATACATATGAAGTTGAAAAATTTGAAATAAAAAGGTGTATAAATCTCTTTATTAAAATGGAAGAAAATTTAGAAAATGGAGTTTGATAATTTATATCCTATGTTTAAATGTTAAGTTGGAAATTTTAAGATATGATATTTATAATTGGATTTTCCCAAAATAAATTAAAATGAATATTCTAGTATAACTTGAATTGGAAAATATATATAATTTATTACTAGAAATTGAAGTCTTATAAATTATGGATTCTATGTGAATATTCAAGGCTAATTAATAGAACATTTGATTTGAAAGAATAAAATCCAACTTTAGTTGAAATATTTATACTCAAAATGGATATACGTATATATATGAATTTATTGAAATGGTTTTGGAACTTGAAGCGATATTAAATTTTGGTTTTAACTTTAAATAAAGAAATGTATTGTAAAGCCACGAGAAATATTTCTTTTCAAAGTAACATTTAAGTTAAACCACTTATTTTATATACTGTTGAATATCCAAACCATTTAGTTTTGAAAGTAATGGTTTTAAAAACTATGGATTTCGAAGTATTATGTTGAAAGTTAATATTCAAATATTTGGTTACAAGGAATTATAAATTTTAAAAGTGGCATAATTTTTGGAAAAGATTTATATTTGGGAAATGATATCATTGATTTGGGTTTTATAAAATAATATCAAAATGAATCTTTTTGGGTTTTAAAGAAGAAATGATATCGTAATATTATGGTTTTGAAATGGATTATATTCTGGTTTTAAAGTATAAACTATTTTTAAATGACTGCGGTGTTATAATAACGATGGGTTGGCAAAGAGACCGGGATCGGATATGGACATACTCTCTGTCGATACCGAAAACCACTTTGACTAACCGTGTACGCGGTGGAGATTCCAGAATGAAGTAGGTTGGGGCGACGTTTCCTGTAAGGTAAATACGTGGACCCGACTCCCGTGAGTTGGCATAAGGTGGCTAAAACAGGAGCGATTGACGGGTTAATGAGGTCATTCCTCTGATCGGACACTCCTCTTCGATATTATACTTCGACTTTGGATTGATTCAGTGGCCACTTCTATTTTTGATTTTGGGGGAGTTTGTTCGAGGTGGGCGGTAGCTGCGGCTACGCGTTACCATCGACCCGGAAGCGTAATTGGTATATCTACCCTGGCATTGCCTAGTTGTGCCGTGTCACCTACCCTATCGCGCCTTATATGATTTTGGTTTTGTACCATACCTATGGAGTGCCCTCTGACGACGCCCAGTACGGGGGAGATTACGGTACTGTATAGACTATGGGAATATATTCTGTGTTAAGGTGGAAAATGTAAAGCCTTAACGCTATTTAAAAGTAAGTTTATTTTACAATTAGACACTATTATAATAGCGCAATATACTACATAGTAAATAGTTTAACGGATCCTTAGGAGATGTAAATCCCGAGCATCTCTTAAGTTACAGTACTCATATTTATTTCTGTAAAATTTAACTTACATAAGATCTTTTAGTTCTGACTCGAGTGTTTTTGTCTTTTCAAATTCGCTCGGGTCAGTCCGAGCGTTTCAGGATTTGAAGATTTAGCTTTGGAGGACGAAGACGAAGATTTGTATTATTATTATTTATACTAGTGCACTACACCATTTAATTCCGCTGCATTGTTGTATTGGTATGTGTAACTCTGATATTTATTGCACAAGAAAAATAAATTATTTTGTAAAACAGTTTCATGAACTGTATATTTTCTTATTATATTTTATCCTTCCGCTGTGAGATTCTATTTGTTTATTTCTTCTCTGTTTTTTTTCTTATTTACCCCATAACAAATCCGCCCTTCCGTATGGTTTGAATCGGCATGTGTGTCGGTTTAAAGTGTGCGAGAAGGCCGGATGTTACAGTTGGTATCAGAGCTTTGGTTTAACGATAAACCTTGGCTTTGTGGGATTTGACCCTTTGTTAATAGGGTAGAAATATCCTATGGGAGTCGCTGAGTGTATATATATGAGAGAGCGTATTTGTTAGTATTAATAAAAAGATTTTTATATTGTGTTAATCTGTTCCGCTTTGTATTTATAAATTCTGGTTGATGCATGGGACGCTATGTCATCAATAAGGATTTCTAAACACTTAATAGGACAGACCGACATAATATTTGTTTTAATATAGGTGAATGAAAGAATTTTGCCTATTATATTTTCTATATATAAAAATATTTTTATAAAGATATATATATATATATATATATTTGGTTGCTATAGATTGGGTGTTAGGAAATAAAATATTTGTAAGAACTGAAGCTAAGTTGAAATTATGATAAATCAAATTGGAGATTTTAGAACGTAAGTCCAGGATTTTGAAAATCTACTTTCAAAGGATTTATGAAATATAATGATTCGGTTTATAAGTATTTTCTTATATAAATATTTCGTATAAATTGGAAGAATTGTTTTAAAGAAGATTTTGGAAAAGAATTAAATTCTGTACTTTCCTCTCTGTCGCTGGAAAATAAATTCGGTGATGACGGCCGCATCATCGACTTTCATTTTCGAGTTTCGAAGGGGAAAGGTCACTGTAGTAAATTCTACTGCAGATTTATTTTAAAGGTTTCTAAAAATTTTCTTTTATTGTTCTAAATATAATTAGAGATATTGAGTTGTAAGAACTTATTTATCTATTATTTTGAAATAAATTGAGATTTAACCCGGAATTTAATTCTAAAAATCTCCCATTAATAAATTATTAGTGAAATAAAAGATAAGTAATAAATGAATTGAAACCTCTAATTTAATAGGAGAATAATTGCAAAGTTATAAAGAGGAATTTGCATACATATGAGACAAAGAGTAATATGGAAAACATCAAATTTAATTAAAAGAATAGAGATTAAACTTGTATAAGTTCAATTGCAATTTCCTTAACATAAATAACTTACCTAAATATAAAAGTTGAAGTGTTAAATGAGAAACTGGAATTGAATATTTTACAAGTAGGAATTTAGAAAAAATGAAGTATTCAATAAATTACTGTTATAATAAGAATTTAATGGTATAAACTTAGGTTATAATTGAAATTTTACTGAAAAAGGGTTAAGAATTATTAATAGATGATATGAACCTAAGTATATAAAATGAAATTCAAAATAAGAATTGATTGTATGATTATTGACTTAGGTATGTTTTAATCTTCCCTATTCTAATATAATGGAAAGTAGGAAAAAGTAAATGACTGCAATTCATAGTTAATGGATAAATAAAAACTTCCACTTATAAGAATGAATGTTAGCAGATTAAGAATTTAAGGGAAATCTTACAAGTGAAGAGTAAGGAAATGAAGATATTCAAAATATTTGTTGTTATTAATGAGAATTTATTTTATAAACTTAGGTAATAAAAGAAAACTTAAGTAATAAAAGGAAATACAAATATAATGAATTTTGGGATAATTGGAAAATAAAACTTGTAAGAAACAAAGAAATTCCTCCATAAAGGAAGGGAAGAAAATCAAACCACTGAATTATGAAATAAATGTATAATAAGCTATTTTGGAGTTGATTTGAATTTTTTGGTTGATGTATGTTTGTTGGGTAGGGAATTGTGGAGTTGTTGGATGAACAAATAATCTATCTTTGTTCCATCTAAGACTATTGAGTAACGGATGCACTTGATAGTTATTCTTCATTCCGTACAATTTCAGAATTTGAACCCGAACAACAAATTGATTGTTTGATTGAATGATTGTCTGTTGGTGGCATGTGCTGGTTGGTAAAATTTATGGTTGTTGCATTTGATTGGATATGATTGATTATAAAACAAGTATATTTCATTAAAGGAAATTAATCCAGTAAAATATAAGTTAATATTTGAAATAAGATGTACTGTTTATTCTTCCTTCTCCATTCTTTTTCCTTTTCGGGGACGAAAAGTTTTGAGTGGGGGAGATTGTAACGACCCGTTAAATTTATGATATTTAATAAATTGAATTAATATAATTTCAAATTCGTTGAGGAATAAATGTAGAGATTGGGTATAGTAGTTGAAATTTAGTGTAAAAAATATAAATTTATGACGATAAATGTGGATAATGCAAATTGTCACAATTTGATTTAAAGTTAATTTTAGGAAACAAACAAATGTTGAATCTGTGAATGTAGTACAAATATTAACTTGAATGGTGTTCATTAATACAAAGATGTAATTAGTGTAGATAGTAATAATTTATGCCTGTAGTGAAAAAGAAATCTAATAGAGACATAAACTCTAATTTTATAAAGGAGTATAGATCTAAACAAATTTATGAAGATTGATAAGGACAGTGTTTGTAATCAAGTTTGGTTATTAATATTTGAAAGATAGAGATGTGTAAATACGTTAATGAATTTATAATGGGAAGGAATGGTAGAATGAAATGAATATATATAATAATAAGCAATTGATTCAATTAAGGGAGTTAAATTTTAATAAATGGTCATTTAATAAATTCAACGTTCTGTGAGAAATCATAATAATTGTGTAAAATCAGCACAAGTTGGAAATGCATAAACCTTAATAAACTTTCTAACTTAACAAATTAGTGCAAATGTGGGAACTAGTTATAAGCGTGTAATTATGGGTATGATAACAATTTGTGTAAAATACCTATATACTGGAAACACGTTTGTAAAGGATAATTAATTGAATTTGGTGAATTAGGAATGAATTCAAAGGTTACATTAAATTAAATATGGGTAAAAAGAGGTTAGACTAAGAAAGTGATATTAATTGATTTTTAAGGCTTAATTTATACGTTAATAGACAAGACTCCGCATTCAAACCTTTATACAAAGCTAAGCGTAAATAGAAGCACCAATGTAAAATAATGTAAATAGATGGGTATCAACATTTATTTATGTGGTTAATGGGATTTAATTACTATAGTATGAAAATCGCAATTTAAGGAAATTGAAATAGTAAATTTGTACGTTAGTTGATTAGCTGGAATGTGAGGATATTTAATGAAACAGTGAAATCAAATGGAAATAAGGTTTCAATCATACATTGGGAGTTATATTCACCATAAAGGGTTAATTGAAAACCAAAGGAGTTAATAAAGGAATCAAGCTTTATTTATTTGGATATAAGACATGGTAATTTGGATCATTGCAATAGATATTAATTTAAGGTTACCTTAAATAAATTAAGGTAATAAATGGAGAATAGTGTAAATATCTTTATAATACGATGGTTTGTGAGTAAAGGGAATGGAAATAAATTGAAATATAGCTAATTTAATTATTTTGGTTGTTAATGCGTATAGTTAAATAAGGAGAAGTTATAGGAAATAAAACGCGCACTAATGAGATGTAATATAATTCCAAAGTTATTTATACCCACAAATAGGTTAATTACTGTATAGAAAGAGTCTAAATCAATAAAGGAATTTATTAAGATTACATTTATAATTTTATAACCTTTATGCTGATTTAAGTTCAATTAATGTATTTGATTAAATAGTGCAGTAGCTAAATTTGTGAAATCTAAATCTATGGAACAAAGGGTGTAAGATCTTTACTGATGGAAATTAACGTTACAGGTAGTGTAAATTCCTATTTTAATAAGACTATGGGTTATAGTAAAGATTTTAAATCAAGATTTAGCTACGTGAATAAAAAGAATGAAGGTAATTGAGTTATTGCAATTAAGAAAATTTAAACGTTTATTAATACGTTAAGTAAAACTTAAGTTGGGATTTAAAATATTTGTGTATATAAATTTCATGCATTTGGCTATAATGGATTTAATAATAAAAATGAAACGGTGAAATCAAATGGATATAAAGATTTCAATTATACCTTGAAATTCATATTCACCATAAAACGTTAATTGGAACCAAAGTAGTTAATATAGGAATCAAGCCTCATTTATCAATTTGGATTTATTGCAATAGTTAATTCCATAAAATAAAGTTAAAGCTAATTCAAATTTAGTTGGACCATTGTTGATATAACTTTAGAAAGCAAGATTTTATTTATAATTTGAATATTAAATCCAACAAAGGATATTTACTACAAATAAAATAGAATTAAATGTAAAATATTACGTTATTGAATTTAAAATGGAATTTGTAAACAATTGAGTGAATTTAATAAATTTATCAAACTTATAATGTTGAATTCATTAAGATTGGAATTAATAATAGTTAAGAAAAATGAGGGGATAATAATTTGAAATCATAGCAATAGATATTAATGTAAGGTTACCTTAAATAAGTTAAGGCAAATCAATGGAAGATACCTTTATAATACGATGATTGTGTGTAAAGGAAATGGGAATAAAAGTTTATTAATAATTTGGAATTTAATGTATGGTAAAAAGTTTATTTGCAATAAAATGAGTTGGAATGGAAATCAAATCTATTTATCTAATTGGATTCAAGTTGAGAGTATAAGAGTATAAGACTTAATAATTGAGTTTTGAGAATAAAGATTTTATGTCCAAATAATAAGAAAGTGCAGATATTAACACTGCAAATTGATATATTTATAGATTTTAATTCACATCCAAGCTTGCTAAATCATTTGGAATTGATTGGATTATATAAGTAATGAAATTTGACCAATATTAGGGGTTGATAATAAGGTGTGAATGGAAATTTGATTTGTTATATTAAATGAATGGGATTCAAATTTATTGGAAAAGGTAAATGGATATTTGGTAATAAATATAAACGGACTTCAATAGTGAATTTAGTTAATTTGAATACATAATAAATAATGATTTAATGGAAACATATACTCTGTATATATCTATAAGATTTGAGCGGAAATAATATATACTTACAAATGTGGAATTTAGAGTCTTACAACAATTATTAGGAGTAATATAATTAGTACATTCAATCAATTTGAAAACATTGCAATAGATGTAAATTAAGGGTTGTGTTAAATAAAGTAATAAATGGGAAATAACGTAAATGTCTGCATAGTATGGTGATTTGTAATTATTACGTTAATTTAAATTATCGTTCAGCGCGTTTGTTTATCAGATCCATCTACTCTAATTCTAACCTATCTATATAAACCCAAATATTAAACCCTAGCCTCCATTCTATGCTCATTTGCTGTACGTTCATTTCTTCAATTCTTTCTCTTCCTCAATGGATGCAAATTTCAGATCTAATTTCAAACCAAATCAAAAGCTAAAAATTTAAAGTCTTCGGAAAAATTCACAAAAAAATTATGTGTTATAGATTTCATCGATACGAATCTGCATCTGCTGTTCGCTTTCCAAGATGGTGACCGGATTTACCAGAAATCACGGTCAAACCTTGAATTTCGAAACCCTAAAGGTTGAATTGGGACTTTTTGATTTCTTCATCTTTTTGCGAAATTGGAACATGGGTTTGGTGAGATTAGTCACTAGGGGTGCACAGGAAACGCTGACATGGCAAGTGGTAATAGGTAGGTTTATTTTGTTTGAATTTAATTTAATTTTGATTTTTCGAATACGTTAATACATTTAACTTCCACATACGAACTCCGTTTCACACGAAATTTCTTTTGATCGTAATTAAATTTCAGATCTGTTGGCGCTAGTTTGGACAGATTTGGAGACCGTCGAATTTTGGGTTTAAATCGGATTTAAATTCGATTTAAATTCAAAAGGTGAGTGTTTTAACCCACTCACAATTACTAGAAGCTTTTATGTTTGTTAAATAAATTTTAGAAATGAATAGAAATTTATTTATGAGTATTTGGCATGTTTATTTCATTCATATCTGTTGAATTGCATTTTATTAAATTTAACTGTTAATTTAATTGATTTATTGCGTATTAATTGACTGTTGGAAATTTTTGTTGCATATGAATTGCTAGTTAACAGTTGTATAAATTATTACTGAATAAACTGTTAGATTAATAGTTGATAAATTTAATTTGAATAAACTGCCAGTTATCACCTGTTATATATGATCATATATATAATTGTTATTGATTGATATTGATCGATGTTGTGATTGGATGATGGATGTGTTGTTGAATGAATGTTTTATTTGGATATCATTAAACTGCAAGTTAGTATGCATTTACATTTCATTCGGGATTGCGGTTTGAAATGATATACAACCGCAGTTTTATTTTTTTAAATTGCGGATTGAAATGATAAATATCTGTATCACTTGACCATAGGATAGAAAACTATATACAGGCACCGCGGTCTATATATAACTATTTTTAATGTGATTTCTATGGTTTGGATGGAATACGGTTTATAAAAATCTTAAATTTTATACTGAATAAATGTTTTCTTCCATATTTATATACATATGAAGTTGAAAAATTTGAAATAAAAAGGTGTATAAATCTCTTTATTAAAATGGAAGAAAATTTAGAAAATGGAGTTTGATAATTTATATCCTATGTTTAAATGTTAAGTTGGAAATTTTAAGATATGATATTTATAATTGGATTTTCCCAAAATAAATTAAAATGAATATTCTAGTATAACTTGAATTGGAAAATATATATAATTTATTACTAGAAATTGAAGTCTTATAAATTATGGATTCTATGTGAATATTCAAGGCTAATTAATAGAACATTTGATTTGAAAGAATAAAATCCAACTTTAGTTGAAATATTTATACTCAAAATGGATATACGTATATATATGAATTTATTGAAATGGTTTTGGAACTTGAAGCGATATTAAATTTTGGTTTTAACTTTAAATAAAGAAATGTATTGTAAAGCCACGAGAAATATTTCTTTTCAAAGTAACATTTAAGCTAAACCACTTATTTTATATACTGTTGAATATCCAAACCATTTAGTTTTGAAAGTAATGGTTTTAAAAACTATGGATTTCGAAGTATTATGTTGAAAGTTAATATTCAAATATTTGGTTACAAGGAATTATAAATTTTAAAAGTGGCATAATTTTTGGAAAAGATTTATATTTGGGAAATGATATCATTGATTTGGGTTTTATAAAATAATATCAAAATGAATCTTTTTGGGTTTTAAAGAAGAAATGATATCGTAATATTATGGTTTTGAAATGGATTATATTCTGGTTTTAAAGTATAAACTATTTTTAAATGACTGCGGTGTTATACTAACGATGGGTTGGCAAAGAGACCGGGATCGGATATGGACATACTCTCTGTCGATACCGAAAACCACTTTGACTAACAGTGTACGCGGTGGAGATTCCAGAATGAAGTAGGTTGGGGCGACGTTTCCTGTAAGGTAAATACGTGGACCCGACTCCCGTGAGTTGGCATAAGGTGGCTAAAACAGGAGCGATTGACGGGTTAATGAGGTCATTCCTCTGATCGGACACTCCTCTTCGATATTATACTTCGACTTTGGATTGATTCAGTGGCCACTTCTATTTTTGATTTTGGGGGAGTTTGTTCGAGGTGGGCGGTAGCTGCGGCTACGCGTTACCATCGACCCGGAAGCGTAATTGGTATATCTACCCTGGCATTGCCTAGTTGTGCCGTGTCACCTAGCCTATCGCGCCTTATACGATTTTGGTTTTGTACCATAACTATGGAGTGCCCTCTGATGACGCCCAGTACGGGGGAGATTACGGTACTGTATAGACTATGGAAATATATTCTGTGTTAAGGTGGAAAATGTAAAGCCTTAACGCTATTTAAAAGTAAGTTTATTTTACAATTAGACACTATTATAATAGCGCAATATACTACATAGTAAATAGTTTAACGGATCCTTAGGAGATGTAAATCCCGAGCATCTCTTAAGTTAAAGTACTCATATTTATTTCTGTAAAATTTAACTTACATAAGATCTTTTAGTTCTGACTCGAGTGTTTTTGTCTTTTCAAATTCGCTCGGGTCAGTCCGAGCGTTTCAGGATTTGAAGATTTAGCTTTGGAGGACGAAGACGAAGATTTGTATTATTATTATTTATACTAGTGCACTACACCATTTAATTCCGCTGCATTGTTGTATTGGTATGTGTAACTCTGATATTTATTACACAAGAAAAATAAATTATTTTGTAAAAAAGTTTCATGAACTGTATATTTTCTTATTATATTTTATCCTTCCGCTGTGAGATTCTATTTGTTTATTTCTTCTCTGTTTTTTTTTCTTATTTACCCCATAACAAATCCGCCCTTCCGTATGGTTCGAATCGGCATGTGTGTCGGTTTAAAGTGTGCGAGAAGGCCGGATGTTACAGTCCATGCGGAAGCAAAATAGGCTAAGTCCAAAAGCACCTAACCTGAAACATCTCGGTCTGACCCGAGTATAAAATACACGGGTCAGTTTAGCTAAACAAATCAGTTAGATAAACTGAACAACTATAAACCTGCAAGGTTACAAGGCATAACAAATATCTCTAAAGGAGATAACACAATCATCTAACAAAAGATGAATCATATGATAACAAGCCTCATATCATCGGCAACATATAGAAACAAAGGATAAGAATATCCCAAAGCAAGCAAAAAGGCAATAACAAATACCAATAAGGTATACAAGTTCCATAAGGTAAACGCTACTCATCATGCGGCTCAAAAAGACCAACACAGAAGGGCGATACCTAGGGAATATACATATGAATGAAACATCAGAAAATTGCTCGAGCTCAGTACTGTACAAACAAGGATCCATGAGCCCGAAGACTCTAAACCCAATATCACCCATGCGGCTCATAACGACCAACATCGGAAGCGATACTAAAGGGCAACCCAATATCACCCATGCGGCTCATAACGACCAACATCGAAACCGATACTAAAGGGCAACAAACCCGAAGGCACAAACCCGAAGGCAACATACCCGAAGGCAACATACCCGAAGGCAACAAACCGTAGTGGTGAAGGTCGGAGACCCAGTACTGGACACAACTAACTGGCGGAATGTGTCATAACTCTCAAAAAGGAATCCGAAAAGTGGTAACGCGAGTCCCATAACCACTCGTTCGCACTAAACGGTTTACTATCCGTTAGTTAATTTCACACTCAAAGCAGTACAAAGTTCACCTCATATCATCGGTAAACCAAACCCGAAGGTTAAAACGATCAATTGAATAGGTCGGGAATTAATCGGAAGGATAAACGCACAGATTCATGGTCCGTGTTTTGCCCAACCATTTAATCACCCTTCCACTTCGCTCGAAGTGCGAAATTGTGCGTGTGTTTTAAATAGAATTTGTAAATCGGAAAAAGAAACTTTTAATATGATTTAGAGAGATTATTTATGAAAACCTGTGAATGAAGTCAAAAATAAGTTATCAAAGCCAAAGATGCAATGACAACCACCATAAACCAACTTGAATCGATAAAATTTGGAAAACCAATCAAAATGAGCATAAATAGGAAAAACAGCAAAATAGGAGCAGGTCGGTAGACCGGACTACAGGGCTCGGTCGGCGCTGGCCAGATGCAGAAAATAAAAAAAAGCTCGGAGTAGCAGGTCGGTCGACCGGCTACAGGGCTCGGCCGGCCGAGCTGCAAATTTCTGTAGTTCCTGCTTTTTTTCATCGAAGTGCAAACACTTCCAAAACGCGACCGGTCGAGCAATGGGCCTGAGGAGCCTTAGCCAATAGATACCCCAGCTCCATTAGCTCTCCGATTCGCCACCAAAACATGCTCAAACATCAAAGTTAGGATCTTTAAAGAATTGAACCCAAACACTAAAAATTTGGATATTAACCAATTCAATCCAAACCAAAAGCAAGTGCATAAGAACAGGTGCTAGGAATTCATACCCAACATCAATGAAATCAAGAGAGGTAGAAGATGTGAGATAAAAATCTCACCTTTAACCAAAAACAAAGAAGAAGAAGCTCAATTTGCAAGGAGAAGACCAACAAATCTCCACTTCTACTCAACTAGCTTCAATCTAAGAATAAAATAAGTATTTTCCTAAGTTTAGGTTTAGGAATTTATGAGATTGAAGAGAGAAGGAGATAGAGAAGATGAAGAGGAAGCTTACCAATGTCTTCTCTTTGATATTGGAGAAAGAATCAAGTTTGCAAAGAAGAAACTAGGGCTTGCAATTTCTATTTCCCTTTCTCTTCCACCATTTTCAGTTTTGCATAAGTTAAAGAAATGAAATGAGGGTGAATGGAGAGGAGAGGGCTGAGTTAGGTTAATAAACTAACAAATGGATGAACCCAAAACCCAACTAGAAAAAGAGTCAAAATTCAACTTACTCCAAACATATCAAAGCTTATACTCAAAAAGATCGCAAACGACGTTTTGAACTCAATGGAAGTGGTTTCGAGTTCCAATTCGACCGTTTGTAGAAAGTAACATTTCGGACCAAAAATCCGACTAACGATGCTATATTTAAATAAAATATTTAAATATAAAATCGTTAAATATGCGGGTTGTTACAGATCTCCCCTCCTTGCAAAATTGCGTCCCCGCAATTCCTAGAGACGATATTTGTAACAACTACATACATACAACATTCAAAAGAAAAGGAAATAAGCTTGAGACGAAAAGATAGACTCACCGTTGCCAGGCAAAGATAGAAAACCCAGATAAAATTGCTCGATATACTCTCTGGTTTTCCAAGTACAGTCATTGGGACTAGCGGACCATTGAACTTTAACGAGCGGCACGTCCTTGTTCCGAAGGTGTCGCACCTCCATGTCAAATACGCGAATAGGTTGCTGTACAATAGATAAGTCTGGTGAGACCTCAAGCTCTTGCAAATCAGGAGAAGTTATAACAAAATCCGAATCCCGAAGACACTTCCGAAGTCGAGAGACGTGAAACACGTCATGAATGCCAAATAAATGAGCTGGAAGTGAAACTCTATAAGCCACAGGGCCAATACGTTCAGTAATAGAAAATGGTCCTATAAAGCGAGGAGCCAATTTCCCAGTCATACTGAAACGCATAACCCCTTTCAAAGGAGAAACACGAATAAAAACAAGGTCACCAATCGAGAACTCAAGAGGCTTCCTACGGCTATCCGCGTAGGATTTCTGGCGGCTCTGTGCCTCTTTCATTCTCAATCGAATAAGATCAATCTTCTCGGAAGAATTACGAACAAAATCTGGACCAAGAATAAGCTTCTCCCCAGATTCCAACCAACATGAAGGAGATCGACACGGCCTTCCGTATAAAGCTTCAAAAGGAGCCATACCGATACTAGACTGAAAACTATTATTGTAGGAGAACTCTACAAGAGGTAGGTGATCTTCCCAACTACCACCGAAATCAAAAATACAAATACAGAGAAGATCTTTCAAGATACGATTCACCCGTTCAGTCTGTCCGTCAGACTGCGGATGATAAGCTGTGCTAAAATTAAGCTTTGTTCCCAAAGCTTGCTGAAGACTCTTCCAAAAATGACTCGTGAATAAAGAATCACGATCACTCACAATAGAACTAGGAACACCGTGAAGTCTCACGATTTCCTTGACATATAACTTAGCCAAATGAGAAGCAGTCCTATTAGACTTAATAGGTACAAAATGAGCAGACTTGGTGAGGCGATCAACAATAACCCAAATACTAGAATTGCCCGATCTCGAACGAGGTAGGCCGTTAATGAAATCCATAGAAATCTGATCCCATTTCCACAATGGAATCTCTAGAGGCTGAAGAAGACCCGAAGGACGCTGATGCTCGGCCTTAAAACGCTGACATGTTATGCAATTACTCACATAACTCGCCACATCACGCTTCATGCCTTCCCAATAATAAAGACGATGCATATCCGCATACATCTTACTACTACCAGGATGAATGGTATACTTAGAACGATGACAGTCATCAAGAATGTCATGCCTAAGCGCAAAATCAGAAGGTACAAAAAGACGGTTCTTCTTGCGAAGACACCCATGAGAATCAATGCTGAAATACCGCAACGCCTCATCACAGGATCCAGACTCACAAAGATGAATAAGATGCAACAAATCAGGATCACGCCGTTGAGCATCGACAATACGATCCAATAAAATAGGTCGAGCTCCCAAACTAAATAATAGAATAGGAGAATCAGAAGATGAACCTCGATCACGAATTTCACAAAAAGATAGAGTCCCAAGAATATCCCATTCGGCAAGCATCATAGAAATAACAGTCGAATGTTTGTGACTAATCGCATCAGCAACACGATTACCCTTTCCAGGGTATACTGGATATCAAAGTCATAGGAAGCAAGAAAATTGAGCCAACGCTGTTGTCTCATATTGAGTTCCTTCTGAGTGAACAAATACTTCAAGGATTTATTATCGGTATAGAGAATGAAGCGCTCGCCCAATGAATAGTGTCGCCAAATCTTCAAAGCGAAGACAATGGCGGCTAACTCAAGATCATGAGTGGCATAGCGAACTTCATTCGGACGCAGTTGCCTAGAAGCATAAGCAACTACCCGATCCTTCTGCATAAGAACAACACCGAGACCACTACCACAAGCATCGGTGTAGACAATAAGATCATGATTCCCTTCGGGAACCACAAGAATAGGAGCATTAGTGAGAAGTTCCTTTAAGGTCTGAAAGGAAGCTTCACACTTGTCGGACCAAATAAAACGATTGCCTTTCCGAGTAAGGTAGGTGAGAGGAAGCACCACACGGGAAAAATCCTTAATGAACCGACGGTAATAACCCGCCAATCCAAGGAAACTACAAATCTCATGCACATTCTCAGGCCTCTTCCAATTCTGGATGGCTTCGATCTTTGAGGGATCGACAGAAATGCCATCGGAAGATACACCATGGCCTAAGAACTTAACCTTATTCTCCCAAAAATGGCACTTGGAGAATTTGGCTCTAAGCTGATGATGACAGAGAGTACTCAAGACAATTCTCAAGTGATTAGCATGCTCAGCATCAGACTTAGAATAAACAAGGATATCATCAATGAAAACAAGGGCGAACTTATCGAGATATTCCTGGAATACCCGATTCATGAGATCGACGAAGAAAGCAGGAGCATTCGTCAAACCGAACAGCATAACGAGCCACTCAAAAGAACCATACCGAGTGCGGAAAGCGGTAAGAGGTATGCTATCCTCCGCGACTCGTAACTGATGAAAACCTGTGGCAAGGTCAAGCTGAGAAAAGACCTTAGCACCACTCAATAGATCGAACATATCATCGATCCTAGGCAATGGATACCTATTCCTAATGGTCAACTCGTTAAGCTTGCGATAGTCAATGCAAAGTCGAAGAGTTCCATCAGACTTCTTCACGAAGACGACCGCGGATTCCCACAGAGAAAAACTGGACTGAATCAACTGCGTGGACTCAAGCTCTAAAAGCTGCTTCTTGAGTTCCTCATTTTCCTTTGTAGACATCCTCGTGGGAGGACGACTAACTGGCTGCGCGCCTGGAATGAGATCAATGCGGAACTCAATTGCTTGCTTTGGTGGCAAACCCGAAACAGGCTCAAAAACATCAGAAAAGTCACAAGTAATAGGAATACGAGATATATCATCACCATCTAGCGAATCAAGAGAATATTAATCCATTTCGGAATTATCCACATCTCGAAGAATAAGAGATAGCTGAGTAGGCGAATCCGGATGTCGAAGATACAAAATTCTCTCCGAACAAATAATTCTGGCATCATATCTCACTAGCTAGTCCATACCCAAAATCATATCAAATCCCAGACAAGAAATAACGTGCAGATTCGCACGAAAAGAAAAGCCACATAAAACAATCTCAATATCATCACAAAGCATACTAAGGGTCGCGGATCCCCCAAAAGGATTCGCAATCCTCAAAGAAGTAACCAAACAAGAAACATCCATGGATAAATCATCAACGAGCTTCTTCGATACGAAGGAATGTGAAGCTCCCGTATCAAAAAGAACTCGAATACTATGATCATGAAATAAAATAGACCCTTCCAAAATAGACGGAGATATACCTTTGGGCTGAGAGGGACCTTCAGAAGCCTTGGCAGCATAAAGCTTGCTAGACTTGGCACCAGCCGAAACAGTAGGGCAAGCTGAAACATGATGACCTTCCTTCTTGCAATAGCGACAGAAGAGAGGCATAGGACAAGCTCGAATAATATGGTCAGGAGAACCACAATTGAAACACTTCCGAATGAAAGGTGTTCCAACAGACTGAGGCTGAGAACTAGAACCACCAGTCTTCTTCTTCTTAGAAGGAAAAGACCTGGACTTCTGAAATGGAATCGGCCTCTTGTTGGGGTTCTTGGAAACCTCAACATCAACATCACTATCACACTCCTTCTCGACGGTCTCGAGATGAAGCGCAGAATCAACCAACTCCTCAAAAGAAAGCTTAAGTTGGAGCAACAAAGACTTCTTAAGATATTTCTTAAGACCAGAGACAAACTTCAAATTCTTCTCGTAAGAAGTGCTAATGAATTCAAGACCATACTTAGATAAAGCCTCGAATGATGCAACATACTCAGAAAAAGAAGATTTCCCTTGCTTCAACTCAAGGAAGCGACGGGTCAATAAAACTTTTTCAGATTCAGGAACGAACTTGAATTCAAATCGCTCCCGAAACTGAGTCCAAGAAAGAGTAGACTCATTAATCTCGGCTACAAGAAGATCATACCAATCAAGAGCACGTTCTTGTAACAAGCTAGAAGTTACAAGAACTCTATCATCGTCAGAAAGATCCATACAAGAGAAGATACGCTCGCACGTGCGAAACCAAGCTTGGACTTCAAGAACAGACTCGGAGCCCTTAAACGGCTTTCCTCCAAGATGAGCAAAATCACTGCACTGGCGTGCAAAGGCAGACTTGCAAGGTGGAGAAACTCGAGGAGGAACTGGAGGCTGAGTGCTCCTAAACAATTCCCAAAACTGATCAGCAGACATATAAACGCCATCCGGATGTGAACCACTGGATCGTCCAGCATCCGAACGTCGTCCCCTGCCTCTTCCAGCCATACGCTGAAAGTTAGACAAGAACAAGATTATTCACAAGGTAGATAATTCATTACGGAATACTACGGAATAATATGCATTCCTAGACGTATTCCCCAAATTCTATCTAACCTTTGATGGAAAAAGGGATAGAGAGACATGATGATTCAAAGATTTGTATCACTTGTACACTTTGATGTACCGTAATATGTACATCTATTCTGTGTTTATCATATTTTGTTCTGAACTCAGCTCTGATACCACACTGTGACGCCCCACCTCTATACCCACGCTAGCCAAGGACACTACAGGGTAATGCCGTCAACTAACACGGAGAATAAGGCTGGTTGGGAGCGGCCATCTATAACCTTGCTCTAACTATCTATTGAATACATCGACAATAAACATACCAAGCAGGTCGACATACCCAATGAATACTTAAAACAAAACCATAGGTGGTTGAAGGATCTATCAGAACAGAATATAACAACTCAAATGTAATATACATCACAGAACAGTAGATCATTATATACACATATACAGATACATAACAGAGTTTACAAAATAATACATGTCAAGCGGTATAGCAAACCACAATATATAGACGAGTCAAAAGAATACATATATCAGAGTTACAACAAAATAGGAATACACAAAAGCTTTAACAAAAAGGAAAAAGCTGAATAGTCCATGCGGAAGCAAAATAGGCTAAGTCCAAAAGCACCTAATCTGAAACATCTCGGTCTGACCCGAGTATAAAATACACGGGTCAGTCTAGCTAAATAAATCAGTTAGATAAAATTAACAACAATAAACCTGCAAGGCTACAAGGCATAACAAATATCTCTAAAGGAGATAACACAATCATCAAACAAAAGATAAATCATATGATAACAAGCCTCATATCATCGGCAACATATAGAAACAAAGGATAAGAATATCCCAAAGCAAGCCAAAAGGCAATAACAAATACCAATAAGGTATACAAGTTCCACAAGGTAAACGCTACTCATCATGCGGCTCAAAAAGACCAACACCGAAGGGCGATACCTAGGGAATATACATATGAATGAAACATCAGAAAATTACTTGATCTCAGTACTGTACAAACAAGGATCCATGAGCCCGAAGAGTCCAAACCCAAATCACCCATGCGGCTCATAACGACCAACATCGGAAGCGATACTAAAGCCCAATATCACCCATGCGGCTCATAACGATCAACATCGGAAGCGATACTAAAGGGCAACAAACCTGAAGGCACAAACCCGAAGGCAACATACCCGAAGGCAACATCCCGAAGGCAACAAACCGTAGTGGTGAAGGTCGGAGACCCAGTACTGGACACCACTAACTGGCGGAATGTGTCATAACTCTCAAAAAGGAATCCGAAAAGTGGTAACGCAAGTCCCATAACTACTCGTTCGCACTGAACGGTTTACTATCCGTTAGTTAATTTCACACTCAAAGCAGTACAAATTTCACCTCATATCATCGGTAAACCAAACCCGAAGGTTAAAACGATCAATTGAATAGGTCGGGAATTAATCGGAAGGATAAACGCACAGATTCATGATCCGTGTTTTGCCCAACCATTTAATCACCCTTCCACTTCGCTCGAAGTGTGAAATTGTGCGTGTGTTTTAAATAGAATTTATAAATCGGATAAGGAAACTTTTAATACGATTTAGAGGGATTATTTATGAAAACCTGTGAATGAAGTCAAAAATAAGTTATCAAAGCCAAAGATGCAATGACAACCACCAAAAACCAACTTGAATCGATAAAATTTTGAAAACCAATCAAAATGAGCATAAATAGGCAAAACAGCAAAATAGGAGCAAGTCGGTCGACCGGACTACAGGGCTCGGTCGGCTAGCCAGATGAAGAAAATAAAAAAAAGCTCGAAGTAGTAGGTCGGTCGACCGACTACAGGGCTCGGTCGGCCGACCAGCAAATTTCTGCAGTTCCTGCTTTTTTTCATCGAAGTGCAAACACTTCCAAAACGCGACCGGTCGAGCAATGGGCCTGAGGAGCCTTAGCCAATAGATACCCCAGCTCCATTAGCTCTTCGATTCGCCACCAAAACATGCTCAAACATCAAAGTTAGGATCTTTAAAGAATTGAACCCAAACACTAAAAATTTGGATATTAACCAATTCAATCCAAACCAAAAGCAAGTGCATAAGAACAAGTGCTAGGAATTCATACCCAACATCAATGAAATCAAGAGAAGTAGAAGATGTGAGATAATAATCTCACCTTTAACCATAAACAAAGAAGAAGAAGCTCAATTTGCAAGGAGAAGACCAACAAATCGCCACTTCTGCTCAACTAGCTTCAATCTAAGAATAAAACAAGTATTTTCCTAAGTTTAGGTTTAGGAATTTCGGAGATTGAAGAGAGAAGGAGATAGAGAAGATGAAGAGGAAGCTTACCAATGTCTTCTCTTTGATATTGGAGCAAGAATCAAGTTTGCAAAGAAGAAACTAGGGCTTGCAATTTCTATCTCACTAGCCAGTCCATACCCAAAATCATATCAAATCCCAGACAAGAAATAACGTGTAGATTCGCACGAAAAGAAAAGCCACATAAAACAATCTCAATATCATCACAAAGCATACTAAGGGTCGCAGATCCCCCAACAGGATTCGCAATCCTCAAAGAAGTAACCAAACAAGAAACATCCAAGGATAAATCATCAACGAGCTTCTTCGATACGAAGGAATGTGAAGCTCCCGTATCGAAAAGAACTCGAATACTATGATCATGAAATAAAATAGACCCTTCCAAAATTGATGGAGATATACCTTTGGGCTGAGAGGGACCTTCAAAAGCCTTGGAAGCATAAAGCTTGCTAGACTTGGCACCAGCCGGAACAGTAGGGCAAGCTGAAACATGATGACCTTCCTTCTTGCAATAGCGACAGAAGAGAGGCTTAGGACAAGCTCGAATAATATGGTCAGGAGAACCACAATTGAAACACTTCCGAATGAAAGGTGTTCCAACAGACTGAGGCTGAGAACTAGAACCATCAGTCTTCTTCTTCTTAGAAGGAAAAGACTTGGACTTCTGAAATGGAATCAGCCTCTTGTTGGGGTTCTTGGAAACCTCAACATCAACATCACTATCACACTCCTTCTCGACGGTCTCGTGATGAAACGTAGAATCAACCAACTCCTCAAAAGAAAGCTTAAGCTGGAGCAACAAAGACTTCTTAAGATATTTCTTAAGACCAGAGACAAACTTCAAATTCTTCTTATAAGAAGTGCTAATGAATTCAAGACCATACTTAGATAAAGCCTCGAATGATGCAACATACTCAGAAACAGAAGATTTCCCTTGCTTCAACTCAAGGAAGCGACGGGTCAATAATTTTTTTTTCAGATTCAGGAACGAACTTGAGTTCAAATCGCTCCCAAAACTGAGTCCAAGAAAGAGTAGACTCATCAATCTCGGCTACAAGAAGCTCATACCAATCAAGAGCACGTTCTTGTAATAAGCTAGAAGTTACAAGAACTCTATCATCGTCAGAAAGATCCATACGAGAGAAGATACGCTCGCACGTGCGAAACCAAGCTTGGACTTCAAGAACAGACTCGGAGCCCTTAAACGGCTTTCCTCCAAGATGAGAAAAATCACTGCACTGGCGTGCAAAGGCAGACTTGCGAGGTGAAGAAAGTCGAGGAGGAACTGGAGGCTGAGTGTTCCTAAACAATTCCAAAAACTGATCGGCAGACATATAAACGCCATCCGTATGTGAACCACTGGATCGTCCAGCATCCGAACGTCATCCCCTGCCTCTTCCAGCCATATGCTGAAAGTTAGATAAGAACAAGGTTATTCACATGGTAGATAATTCATTACGGAATACTACGGAATAATATGCATTCCTAGATGTATTCCCCAAATTCTATCTAACCTTTGATGGTAAAAGGGATAGAGAGACACGATGATTCAAAGATTTGTATCACTTGTGTACACTTTGATGTACCGTAATATATGCATCTATTCTGTGTTTATCATATTTTATTCTGATCTCAGCTCTGATACCACGCTGTGACGCCCCACCTCTATACCCACGCTAGCTAAGGACACTACAGGGTAATGCCGTCAACTAACACGGAGAATAAGGCTGGTCGGGAGCGGCCATCTATAGCCTTGCTCTAACTATCTATTGAATACATCGACAATAAACATACCAAGCAGGTCGACATACCCAATGAATACTTAAAACAAAACCATAGGTGGTTGAAGGATCTATCAGAACAGAATATAACAACTCAAATGTAATATACATCACAGAACAGTAGATCATTATATACACATATACAGATACATAACAGAGTTTACAAAATAATATATGTCAAGCGGTATAGCAAACCACAATATACAGACGAGTTAAAAGAATACATATATCAGAGTTACAACAAAATAGGACTACACAAAAGCTCTAACAAAAAGGAACAAGCTGAATAGTCCATGCGGAAGCAAAATAGGCTAAGTCCAAAAGCACCTAACCTGAAACATCTCGGTCTGACCCGAGTATAAAATACACGGGTCAGTTTAGCTAAACAAATCAGTTAGATAAACTGAACAACTATAAACCTGCAAGGTTACAAGGCATAACAAATATCTCTAAAGGAGATAACACAATCATCTAACAAAAGATGAATCATATGATAACAAGCCTCATATCATCGGCAACATATAGAAACAAAGGATAAGAATATCCCAAAGCAAGCAAAAAGGCAATAACAAATACCAATAAGGTATACAAGTTCCATAAGGTAAACGCTACTCATCATGCGGCTCAAAAAGACCAACACAGAAGGGCGATACCTAGGGAATATACATATGAATGAAACATCAGAAAATTGCTCGAGCTCAGTACTGTACAAACAAGGATCCATGAGCCCGAAGACTCTAAACCCAATATCACCCATGCGGCTCATAACGACCAACATCGGAAGCGATACTAAAGGGCAACCCAATATCACCCATGCGGCTCATAACGACCAACATCGGAAACGATACTAAAGGGCAACAAACCCGAAGGCACAAACCCGAAGGCAACATACCCGAAGGCAACATACCCGAAGGCAACATACCCGAATGCAACAAACCGTAGTGGTGAAGGTCGGAGACCTAGTACTGGACACCACTAACTGGCGGAATGTGTCATAACTCTCAAAAAGAAATCCGAAAAGTGGTAACGCGAGTCCCATAACCACTCATTCGCACTAAACGGTTTACTATCCGTTAGTTAATTTCACACTCAAAGCAGTACAAAGTTTACCTCATATCATCGGTAAACCAAACCCGAAGGTTAAAACGATCAATTGAATAGGTCGGGAATTAATCGGAAGGATAAACGCACAGATTCATGGTTCGTGTTTTGCCCAACCATTTAATCGCCCTTCCACTTCGCTCGAAGTGCGAAATTGTGCATGTGTTTTAAATAGAATTTATAAATCGGATAAGGAAACTTTTAATACGATTTAGAGGGATTATTTATGAAAACCCATGAATGAAGTCAAAAATAAGTTATCAAAGCCAAAGATGCAATGACAACCACCAAAAACCAACTTGAATCGATAAAATTTGGAAAAACCAATCAAAATGAGCATAAATAGGCAAAATAGCAAAATAGGAGCAGGTCGGTCGACCGGACTACAGGGCTCGGTCGGCTGGCCAGATGCGGAAAATAAAAAAAGCTCGGAGTAGCAGGTCGGTCGACCGGCTACAGGGCTCGTTCGGCCGAACTGCAAATTTCTGCAGTTCCTGCTTTTTTCATCGAAGTGCAAACACTTCCAAAACGCGACCGGTCGAGCAATGGGCCTAAGGAGCCTTAGCCAATAGA
Organism: Allium cepa; assembly: GCA_030765085.1. Lineage (NCBI taxonomy): Eukaryota > Viridiplantae > Streptophyta > Magnoliopsida > Asparagales > Amaryllidaceae > Allium > Allium cepa. The sequence continues at coordinate 305,642,377 of CM060944.1, read as the reverse complement.
TACCCCAGCTCCATTAGCTCTCCAATTCACCACCAAAACATGCTCAAACATCAAAGTTTGGATCTTTAAAGAATTGAACCCAAACACTAAAAATTTGGATATTAACCAATTCAATCCAAACCAAAAGCAAGTGCATAAGAACAAGTGCTAGGAATTCATACCCAACATCAATGAAATCAAGAGAGGTAGATGATGTGAGATAAAAATCTCACCTTTAACCAAAAACAAAGAAGAAGAAGCTCAATTTGCAAGGAGAAGACCAAAAAATCTCCACTTCTACTCAACTAGCTTCAATCTAAGAATAAAACAAGTATTTTCCTAAGTTTAGGTTTAGGAATTTCTGAGATTGAAGAGAGAAGGAGATAGAGAAGATGAAGAGGAAGCTTACCAATGTCTTCTCTTTGATATTGGAGCAAGAATCAAGTTTGGAAAGAAGAAACTAGGGCTTGAAATTTCTATTTCCCTTTCTCTTCCACCATTTTCAGTTTTGCATAAGTTAAAGAAATGAAATGAGGGTGAATGGAGTGGAGAGAGCTGAGTTAGGTTAATAAACTAACAAATGGATGAACCCAAAACCCAACTAGAAAAAGAGTCAAAATTCAACTTACTCTAAACATATCAAAGCTTATACTCAAAAAGATCGCAAACGACGTTTTGAACTCAATGGAAGTGGTTTTGAGTCTCAATTCGACCGTTTACAGAAAGTAACATTTCGGACCAAAAATCCGACTAACGACGCTATATTTAAATAAAATATTTAAATATAAAATCGTTAAATATGCGGGTTGTTACAATAACCACTCATGTCAAGTTCAGATCAAACGGAAAGGCGGATAGTTAGAAAAAAGAAGAAGGTAGAAGACAAGAAAAAACTAAACAACACGGAATCTCACAGCAGAACGAATGATATATAATATATATAAACAATCTGTACAAAACTGTAATTTATATATACAGGCATCAATCAGAGTACACTAATCTATTTTAGCACAGACAGTTATAACAACACCTGTCCTCACAACAGCTGAATAATCACAACAATGTAAGAAAGAGAAATACAATCATCTATATAAATACGTATCTGAACTCCAGCTCCTCTCGCAAAACTCCAAATATCCATCTAAACTTGAAAATATGCCCGGTCTTACTCGAGCATTTAGGAAAAACCATGCCTGGGTTAGTCTGGTAAAACTAGAGTGAGAACTTAAATCACAACCATCTTAATTCGTAAAGTCAACCAAATTTTTTCAAAACAAAGGTATCTCGTAAGACCTTACTGCAAATAAACACGGACGAGTTTTTACCTTACGATAACCAAAAATGTTTTATATAAGAAAATCCAATGATATTATAATAATGTTTAGACGTCAAAGTAAAATATGCAAATAGCTAAAACGCTTTCACTTCACATTTCAACGTAGTTGGTATACAATCAAAATCGTACGGCTCGTACTGGAGAATGGGTTCCAACTAATGACTAGGCACTTGGGTACCACCTATCATAATAAACGTCTAGAAAATATACCGAGATCGAACCTATCGATCCCTGCCAACACAAGACTGGCCTACCCATTACTGGATAGTACCGAATATGTAGTCACCCCGGTTGCTTTCCAACCCTTTCAATCGTGATTTCAAGCACAATCAATCCATAAATATGTAGATGTAACTAAATACTTAACTTGTAAAAAGTTTAATAGCTATGTTCAGTACCATCCATGAATTTAAAATTGCTTAAGAATTACATTCGTTTCTATCAAAGAACAAAACTTTGTTTCATAATAGTTTCCCATGATTGATAATAAACTCATTTACAAAATTCCAAGTTTAAGTTAAGTAAGATTCCTTTTTAGAAGCATTTATATATTTATAAACTTTAATGTCTATCATATTTTAAAATCACTTGCAATTCTTTGTTAAACATTTCTTTATAACCAAACCCATTGATTATCTATCTCAAATGCCTCTCTACTTATTAGACATCACTTCAACAATTTACTTCTTCCATTTTGCCTCTTAAAGATAACTAATAAAATTTAAAAGTAATTAATAACCTTAAAATAAGCTTATTAGAATTTATTCATCAACTGTTAAACAATAATTATTCTTATATAATATTAATTTTTGAACAAATTAGCTTTGAAATAAGAATAATTTAATACTGATTAATTCTTAAACAATAATTAACCTTTGAATCAAATCATTTTAAAATAACTATAATTAATAATTAAATTACACTTCTAAACAATTTAAATAATTAAATAACATTGGAAAACAATAATTAAATACCTTTAAATAACTTTTAAGAAGTATAAATTAATTTGCTCTAAATCATTATTAAATACTCAAAATAAATTATAATCATTCTTAGAACAACTTTGGTTCAAGAATCGATTTCCAAATTTGATAGAGGCTTATCAATTCTGATGATACTTAATCAAGTCACCATCAATTTCATAACAATCCAGAAAATCGGATCCAGGTATTCATTAAATCGATTCATCACATTGCCAACATAATCGACATGCTAATAATTAGGTGTCCATACTAATGTGATAACAGAATATTGTTTATTTCTGCTAATCAATGTTCATGAACATGCTTATTTAGTAATAACGACAGGATGGTGATTTATTCTACCAACAGGAAAACAATTCAAATACAGTTAGTGGAATGATGTTTATTTCCACTATCATATGTCTTATCATCTTGTTTACTTCAATTTAATCCATTAATATTTTTATGTGGCAATTTACGTCGATGAATAGAACATATAAATTCTAAATTACTTAATTTGATTATATCACGTATTTAAAACCTGTCTATTTTAAAATACCATAAATTATCGCTTAATCAATTTTGACAACTAACTTCATGGCATCAATGTACTCAATGATGCGAAACCATCGCAAAAAGAATAGCGATAATCGGGTTTCATATGGACGAGTTGTAGCATTTTAAAATTTTCTAGTTTTATATTTGTATAAATTAAACAAATTTTTTCCTACCTTCTGCTTATGGGCCGAAGCCCAAATCCGCTTACCAAAGGAAAAAAACCTTTCCCCATCTTTTCTTTCCCCCTTCTCCTCTTTCTCTTCCAATTTCCAAACTTCCAGTCGAACCAAGAATAAACCCAAACCACCCAAACTTCGATCGGATTATGCCTTCCCTATCCACAATCGCTTGCGATGTCGAGCCAAAATCCCAAAATCATGGCAATCTGTCTCTACGTTCGATCATCCTTTCCTACCTCTTCCATCCAAATTCAAGACCAGGCAATGTAGACCAAAAACATGCATGCACCAGTGCACACATGCACGTATATGAACTGCCAAGGCCACTATTCCACCCTCCAAACCTACTCGCATGCTCGCCCTCCCACACTCGACCGTCTTCAACCCAAGGTTTTGCCGCCGACCATCTTTGGCCAAGTTCGAACCATTTCCGAGCCCAGTTTTCAAACAACACCCCAAATTTGACCTCATCCCACCTGCTTGTATTTCACCTAACTCAGCCACCTTCGCCATTAGGTAGCTCATCACCTCTAACACCTCCAATAGAAAACCGCAATCCCCTCATCGTCTCCTTTCGCCTCAGTTTAGCCGTGTTCGTCACCCTCTTCCACACTTCCTTAAACACTAAAATCACCTCGCCTCTTCAAACCAAGACTTATTTCGAAAATTCACCATGGTGAAACCCTAGAACATGTCGCCATGCTTCTCCTTGGCCAAACCACACCACCTGTCGTCCACCACGTCGCCTCGATTTAATTTTTAAATAAATTTTGACCATCTCTCAGTTTCTCACGATATAAGCCACTAAAAACTACGATTTCTTCACTACAAATCATATTTTCATATGACAATCATGATCAAATACTTTAACCAATGTTTTAAGGATGTTGAAAATTGACGAGAACTGGGTTGCTTGCTGTGTTTCCACAATTTAACATAATAAAACGAACAAGCTACAAACTATTTTTAGTGTGTTCTATACCTAATAACAAATAATTTATTAATTTACGTCATCTACAAATTCGAATTGGAATGAGAGATAAAACTAAAGCGTATATAGGTTTTAACTCTGTTTAACATGACAGAATACTACTAAAATATTTCCAGGCATTCGAATTAAAGTTCTCACCTTGATCATGCTTTGATTTCTTTAAAGCTTCTAGTTGAATCCAAATTATAACTTGAACTCTTGAAAATTTTGCCTTGCTTTGGGATTTTAGGAGGAATAGAAATGTTTTTTTTATTGTGTTTGACCATGTACTTATTTACAGGGTTTATAAAACCTGAAATTTTCATCCACACACACACGCACATGTAGGTGTGAATGTGATGATGCATATGTACAAATTATGAAGCTCAAAAAAGATTTTTAATCTTTACTGGTATGAAGTTTTTGCTGCTGATTTGATAGACACACACATATATATATCAGCCTACTAATTTTGACTTGCAAGTATGATATCTTTTTTCTTCTTCTTGTATTTTGACTAGTGACCAGGCAAGTATATGTTTTGTAACTTGCAATGCTTTTGACCAGTAAGTTCTTATGTCAACTTACTCCTCATATACTTTATATATATATACATATATATATATATATATATATATATATATATATATATATATATATGTATGTGTGTATATATATATATATAATGAGAGAGAGAGAGACACACACATGCTTCTTTTCACTTAACATTTCCAAATGGACATGCTTTTTATACAAGGCATAACTTCAAGAAATGAAAGTTGCTATCCTATTTTAATTTTATAAAATTAACACTCTTGTTTAAAACATATTTTTTCTAAAAGATTTTCTTTCCAAATGGTTAAATGTTTGTATTTGAAATTTTTCTCATTTCGATCATATATTGTTTTCGTATATTTTTTTTATTTAGTTCACAAATAACATATATTTCTTTTGCACTTACATGTATATAACCAAAATGAATGTTTTTTATGAACAACATAAGTAAAATTCAAGTTTATAATATCAAATTCCCATTTATAACAAAAGCTAGGAATTTGCAGACTCCAGTTTTGATTTGAACAAATTTTTTATTATTAACTTGAATTTAATTCACATATAAATTTGTTGTTGTGAATATATATATATATAAGAAATTCCAATTTAGATCAATTTTCTATTTTATAAATAAAACTTGGAAAAATTCAAAAATCTTCTCTTGATTTAAAACTATTTATTATTACAAATTACCATTTAATAAGAATTTTGTTGATTAAAAGACCATATTACTGAATATTAAAAATAAATATCCATAAATCAAGACGATAAAAATCTCGGGTCATTACATTCCTCCTCCTTAAAAATTTTTGTCCCCGAAATTGTCGTAACCAGTCTAGTAAACATACTAACAGAAGTTTTAGAATTTATTAACGAATTAATAACCAACCATATCACAAAAGTTCAGTCATATATATATATATATATATATATATATATATATATATATATATATATCCAAACTGCCAGTCATACATGAGTATCAGTGAAGATACTACAACAACTATAGTCACAATATACATATACCAATATTAAGAGATATCCATAACTCCTAACCAGTTATACTCACATCAACCACATATATATTCATAAAAAGAATCTACCAAGATACTTCATCAAACTACGATCTAGTCATGCAAACATACATGACGTAGGACTACTAACATGTCAAAATAGGGTGTACATATCTAAGAGAACTACTCAAAAGCCAACTAACTTCTCAAGAATGGGCTCTTCCCATCGGAGTCCGTTATCTCAGGTTTCTTTATTTCCTTAGTCCCAGCATCACTGTTGGAAATCCATATAATTTCTGGGCTTGTTTTCCTAGGTATCAACATCTCTGCACTATGCCATAAGTCATTTCTAAGAAGGATATCCAAATCTATACACAGTTCGATAGCATCATTGTCCTCCGATGCGGGCTCCACTTCTACCTCAATTTCCTCTTCTTCCTCAAATTCCACCTCATTTTCTGCCACTGATTCTTCCTCCTCCTCTGCCTTGAACTCCTCCTCTTCAGCAACCTCAAACCCTGCCTCATATAATGATGGCTGCTCGATAGGCCCAATTATCTCTCTAGCCACGTTTTTGTTGAAATACTACCTAATCCTTATCATCTTCCTCTAACAACAATCTGAGTCCTCTAAAATAAATTAACAAAACTTAATGAGATTCTAAGGTTTACAGGAGTTCATATGTGCTAAATAATATATGTACTTTAAATAAATCCTCTTTTCAATTACTACCATTCTAAATAAATCACTTTAAGTAATACCAAAATCATTTTCCTTGAGAAAAATTTGTTTGAAACAATTTCTCAAAATCACTAGAGTTCTGAATTCTCAAATATATCCCTTTTTCTAAATAAAATTATCATAAAATTAGCTTTATATGTATAAAATCTTCCTAAAATATTTATTTGAAAATATTTCAAAATTTATTTAGTAAACATACTTTACTCAAAAATCAATTTTCCAAAGCTTCTATCTACCAAACTCAGGTTTCTAAAGGAAGATTCAAATCAAATGGACAGGCAATGGAAGATATTCAGAACTAGATGGTTATGACCAATTAAATCCTATATGATAATGATAGAATAATATCACCACTTATCAAACAACACCTCAAATTGCTCTATATTTTGAAAATCATTTCCTTTTATATAAAATACATCCTGGGTAAAATCATTTTATTTACCCATTTAAAATAATATTGTGTCGGTTGGCCTGGTTTAAGTGTTTAGAGATCCCTATCAATCTACTCATATTGACCAAAATCCATATGCCACTCAACCTATCAATTTACACAATATAAAACATTTTACATCACCAACAAGTACGCACTCTCATATATATACACTCAAACTCATTCTACGGTATCGCTTACCCTATCTTTAATGAGTAAGCCCACCAAAGCCTTGGTATTTTCTCAGCCTAAGCTCTGATACCACGATGTAATGGCCCATTATTTCATACAGTTTAAACTGACCATAACCACACATGTCCAGCCCAGATTGAACGGAAAGGCGGATAGTTAGCTAAAAAGGATAGAAGACAAGAAGAAATTAAACAACACAGAATCTCACAAAAGAATGAATAATATATAATATATAAACAATCTTTACACAAAACAAAACTATAATTTTTATATCAAAACATCAATCACAATACACTAATCTTTCTCAGCCCGGACAGTTGTAACAACACCTGTCCTCACAACTGCTGAATAATCCTAGCAATGTAAGCAACAAAAATATAATCATCTACGTGAATACGTATTTGAACTCCAGCTCCTCTCCTGAAACTCCAAATATCCATATAAACCTTAAAATATGCTCGGTCAGACCTGAGCATTTAAGGAAAACCACGCCTGAGTCAGTCTGGTAAAACCAGTGTGAGAACTTAAATCAGAATCAATTGGATTCTTAAAGTTAACCAAATTTTTTCAAAACAAAGGTATCTCGTAGACCTTATCGTGAAATAAACACGGACGTGTTTTTAACTTACGATCACCAAAAACCTTTTATATCAGAAAATCCATTTATATTATAATAATGTCTAGACGTCAAAGTAAAATATGTAAATAGCTGAAATGCTTGCATCTCACATTTCAACATAGTTAGTATACAATCAAACAGTACGACTCGTATTGGAGAATGTATTCCAACTAATGAATAGGCATTGGGATACTACCTATCATAGTACACGTCTAGAAAATGTACCGAGATCGAATCTATCGATCCCTGCCAACACAAGACCGGCCTACCTTAGTGGATAGTACCGAATATGTAATCACCCTGGTTGCTTTGCAACCGTTTCAATCGCAATTTCATGCACAATTAATCCATAAATATGTAATGTATCTAGAAGGGAGATAAAGTACCCTAATGGGAGCGACCCACTTATCCTTTCTGCATCTCCCCTGCCATTCAGTCATTCCTAGTTGATGAGGCTAGAGACTTCGATTTACCTTTCAAGAAAATCGTACTTAGAATGCCCATTGTCCTTCAATGACAATGCGTCGATAGCATTCATCCATACCAGTTGTTCTAGGTCTAAACAAACCGACTTTCCAATTCGATGCGCTTCACAAAATCTTCACTTCGAAACACATTCGTTGGATCGAAGTGGTTTTCGAATAACATATCTGATCCCGGTATCTTCGGAACAAAGTTCGATATTTTCGTTAAACTCAACCTCGGTTCTTTAGGAAATAAACAGACGAAAATAAGATCGGATGTCACCCCCTAACCGTTGGTGTACATATTTCTTTATCATCATCCTAGATGTTTTACAAGTTTATATGTACAGTATAGCACCTTCAACGGTAACCTTACCATATAATTCTCGCATTTCCTTTAGATATTTCTAAAGTTATGTTTTGGTCCAGGTTTGATAATCCGTCATACAAATAAACATACTTCACAACACAATATTTTCCACTGGAAATCACTAAGCCTCAATTATTTAGATTTGAAATCACTTTACAAACTTAATTCATCAAAATGAATAAAATTGCCCAATGTTCTTTTCAAAATACTTAACTTGTAAAACAAGTTTAATAGCTATATCAATACCATCCATGAATTTAAAATTGCTTAAGAATTACATTCGTTTCTATCGAAGAACAACTCTTTGTTTCATAATAACTTCCCATGACTGATCATAAACTCATTTCTAAAAATCCAAGTTTACCTTAAGTAGGATTTCCTTTCAGAAGCATTTATATGATTTATAAACTTCTATTTCTATCGTATTTCAAAGTCACTTGAAGTTCTTTGTTAACCATTTCTTTATAATCAAACCTATTGATTATCTATCTCAAATGCATCTCCACTTATTAGACATCATTTGAACAATTTACTTCTTCTATTTAGCCTCTTAAAGATAATTAATAAAATTTAAAAATAATTAATAACCTTAAAATAAGCTTATTAGAATTTATTCATCAACTGTTCAGTAATTATTCTTAAAAACAATATTAATTTTTGAACAAATTACCTTTGAAATAATAATATTTAATGCTGATTAATTCTTAAATAATAATTAACCTTTAAACCAAATCATTTTAAAATAACTTTAATTAATAATTAAATTATACATTTAAACAATTTAAATAATTAAATAACTTTGGAAAACGATAATTAAATACCGTTAAATAACTTTTAAGAATTATAAAGTCATTAACTTTAAATCATTATTAAGTACTCAAATAAATAATAATCATTCTTATAACAGCTTTGGTTCAAGAATCGATTTCCAAATTTGAAAGAGGCTTATCAATTATAATGGTACTTAATCAAGTCACCATCAATTTCATAACAATTCAGAATAACAGATTTAGACATTCCTAAAATCAATTCATCACATTGCCAATATAATCAATAGGATAATAATTAGGTGTCCATACAAATGTGATAACAGAACAGGGTTTATTTTGCTAATTAATGTCTAAGAACATGCTTATTTAGTAATAGCGGCAGGACAATGATTTATTCTGCCAACAGGGAATCAATTCAAATACAGTTAGCAGAAGGATGTTTATTTCTACTGTTAGATGTCTTATCCTCTTATTTACTCCTATATAATTCATTAATATTTTTTCTGGCAATCTACGCCGATGAATAGAACATATCTAAATGACTTAATTTGATTAAATCACGTACTTAAAACCTATCCATTTTAAAATACCATAAATTATCGCTTAGTCAAATCTGACAACAAACTTCATGGCATCAAAGTGCTCGATGATACTAACCCACTGCAAGAAGAATCACGATAATCGGATTTGGTATAGATGAGTTATAGCATTTCAAAATTTTCTAGTTTTATATTTATATAAATTAAACAATTTTTTTTCCTATCTCCTACTTATGGGTCGAAGCCCAAATCCAATTACCACTTACCAAAGAAAAAACCCGTTTCCCTTTTTTCTTTCCCCCTTCTCTTGCCCTTCCAATTTCCGAACTTCCAGCCGAACCAAGAAAAAACTCAAACCACCCAAACTTTGATCGGCCAATGCGTTCTCTATCCACAATCGCTTGCGACTTCGAGCCAAAACCCCAAAATCATGACAATCTATCTCCAAGTTCGTTCATCCTTTCCCATCTCTTCCATCCAAATTCAAGTCCAGGCAATGGAGACCAAAAACGTGCATGCATCAGTGCACACGTGCACGTATACGAACTGCCAGGGCCACCATTCCACCCACCGAACCCACTCGCATGCTCGCCCTCCCGCACTCGACCGTCTCCGACCTAAGGTTTCGCTGCCGACCATCTCTGGCCAAGTTCTAACTGTTACCAAGCCCAGATTTCAACTAATACCACAAATTTGACCTCGTTCCTCCTCTTCATACTTCACCTAACTCAGCCACCTTCGCCATTAGGTAGCTCAACACCTCCACCACCTCCAATCAAAAATCACAGCCCCCTCATCGTCGCCTTTCACGTAGTTTAGCCACATTCTCACCTTTTTCCACACTTCCGTAAACCCTAAAACCACCTCGCCTCCTCAAACAAAGACTTATTTTGAAAATTCGCCACGGTGAAACCCTAGACCATGTCATCACGCTTCTCCTTCGCCAAACCGCACCACCTATCGTCCACCACGTCGTCAGAATTTAATTTTAAATAATTTTGATCATCTCTCGATTTCTCACGATATAACCAACTTAAAACTACGATTTCTTTGCTAAAAATCATATTTTCATATGACAATCATGATCAAATACATGAATCAATGTTTCAAGGATGTTGAAAATTAACGAAACCTAGGTTGCTTACTGTATTTTCACAATTTCACACAATATATAAAACGAACAAGCTACAAACTATTTTTAATGTGTTCTAAACCAAATAACAAATAATTCATTAGTTTACATCATCTACAAATTTGAATTGGAATGAGAGATATTAATTTTTAGAACTAAAGTGTATATAGGTTTTAACTCTGATTAACATGATAGAGGGCTATTAAATCATTTCCAGGCATTCAAATTTGTAGTTCTCACCTTAATCATGCTTTGATTTCTTCAAAGCTTCTAATTGAATCCAAACTATAACTTGAAATCTGGAAAATCTTGCCTTGCTTTGGGATTTTAGGAGGAACAGAAATGTTTTTTTGTGTCTGACAGTGTTCTTGTTTACAGGGTTTATAAAACCTGAAAGTTTCATCCACACACATATATATAGCTATGAATGTAATGATGCATATGTACAAATTTTGAAACTAGAAATATATTTTTAATATTTACTGATATGAAGTTTTTGCTGCTGAGTTGATATATATCAGCATACTAATTTTTGACCTGCAAGTATGATATCTTTTTTTTTTCTTCTTTCATTTTGACTAGTGACCAGGTAAGCATATGTTTTGTTTTTCTTTTGTAACTTGTAATGCTTTTGACCAGTAAGTTCTAATGTCAACTTACTCCTCATTTATTGTTATATATATATATATACACATATATATATACATATATATATATATATGCTTCTTTTCACTTAACATTTCCAAATGGACATGCATTTTATACAACGCATAGCATTTTATAGGTTTATGCATAACTTCAAAGAAATGAAAGTTGCTATCCTATTTTAATTGTATAAAAATAACACTCATGTTTAAAACATATTTTTTCCAAAGATTTTCTTTCCAAAATGGTTAAATGTTTGTATTTGAAAATTTTATCATTTCAATCATATATAGATTTCATATATATATAATATATATATATAATTATTTTTTATTTAGTTCACAAATAACATGTATTTCTTATGAACTTACATGTATAATAACCGAAATGAATGATTTTTATAAACAACATAAGTAAAATTAAAGTTTATAATATCAAATTCCTATTTATAACAAAAGCTTAGAATTTGTAGACTCCGGGTTTTGATTTAATTAATTTTTTTATTATGAATTTGAATTTAATTCACATATAAATTTGTTGTTGTGAATATATATAAGAAATTCCAATTTAGATCAATTTTCTATTTTATAAATAAAACTTGGAAAAATTCAAAAATCTTATCTTGATTTAAAACTATTTATTACTACAAATTGCTATTTAGTATGAATTTTATTGAATAAAGGACTATATTATTGAATATTAAAAATTAAATATCCATAAATCAAGACGATAAAAATCCTGGGTCGTTACACCGCAGCAGAAGAAATGGACGAATTTAAAAAAATAAATCTTTTGGACCTTTATTGGGCCTACGAAGTCCGATTCATTTAAAAAAATTCTGAATTTCTTTTGAATAAAATTATTATTTTATTTAAATTTATAATATAATTTTATATTATGTAATTAATATTATGTTATATATACACGTGTATCATATACATATACATGTGTATGTGCATATGTAACATAACAATCCGTGTAATGCCCTTATTAAGTATTAAGATGTATACCACAACGGATCTGTTTGCCATCTAGTATATAAATATATCATGCAAATGCATGCTTAAGTGTTCAAATTCATCTACGTAAAGTATTGCAACTATATATATATATATACCTATATTATTTTGAATAATTTTAAATATATACAAAGGGGATCTATAAAATATGAAGTTACACGTATATATATGAATGTAAATAGAGGCATAACCATTTTAAATAAAAGATTAAAAATCCTTTTTTATTATAAAATTCGAATATAAATTTTAATTAATTTTTTTATATATGTATAGACTTACAAACAATTTTCTAACATATCATATTTATATATAAGTGTGTGTGTGTTAATATATAAATGATATATACAATATATATACACTTCTATCAATGCTCATGGCAAAATCAATTTATTAATGTTTATTAGAATCGAATAGTGTCCGAAATTTAGAAAATAAAAATAGAAATTATTTTCGAACAAAAATTTTTATATTAATATTTTCATAAAATTCTATACAATATTTTAACATGTAACGACCCGTAAATTTAATTGGCTTTAATAATGTAATTAACTGGAATTTTGTGAAATTTTCAATAATAAAAATTTGGAAATGAAAATTTAATATTTGGAACATGTTTAATTAAACTTAGAAAATGGTAAATTTTCATCACATAATATGGAATTTTATTTCATTGTGTAATTTTATTTAAATTCAACTCAGTTAAAAATTAATGATAATAAAATGTTTTCCAAACCTGAATATTTTTACACAATAAATTTGTAAATCATCTTCTGAGAGACATGTCATATTTCGTTTCTTCAAATTTGGACTGCTATTGCTCCGTTTATCTTATTTCTAGCAAATTATTGGCATTTTTCAGTACTGATTATCGACTTTTGATAGGATGTTTGTACCAATAATATCTGTATATCATTTTGATCATCTTATCGTGTTGATCTCTATAGTATATTCAATTCTGTGTTTTGAAGTTCGGTATGAGACGAAATCTGTAAAACGACGGACAGTGTCGGTACGAGTTTCGTGCTTTTTGGTTCTTGTGACTTTTCAATATCCACCGTATAATCAGATAGTCACCAGCCTTTTATTGTTCCAACGTCATCATTTTATACTAGTTTTGTCCATTCATTTTCTGGTCGCTCGTGTTGTTTGCTCTTCCCTGGCTTTGGTATCAGTGATACATAAATAAGCGTATTAATAAATATTTTGGCTCTGTCACTTTATATTTTTCTGAAACCTCATTTCACTCTCCTCCCGCCACCGTTCCCTTCCCCTCCCTCATTTTCTCATCGCCGACCACAATAACCACCACGCGCAACCGATCTTCCTGAAGCCAGGCCGAACATCTTGCCTCCCATCATCATGCTCAACGGCACCCGCCTCCGCTGCATGTAGCCGCACAGCAGCAACTCCTCCCTTAGCCTCCTTCATTTATGGTATATGTATCATCCTAATATATTCTGTATGTATAAAATTAAGCCTAAGATAATGTTTGTATATATATATATATTTAGTTTTTTCTTATGTTGTTATATATATAGGTTCTGTTGTATGCATATACATACATAGTGTTATGGCTTTAAGAGTTGTTTGGCGGCATAGTTAATACAGTATATACATTAGTTATAATCGAAATTTATTGATATAAGTTCGTAACAGTATAGTATAGGCACATATGTCTTTAGATATATAAAGTTTGTATATAGGTATATATATGTTACAACGTTTGATTAGATGAGTTTACAGTGTATATATAGTTTTCCGAGACTTTGTTATCTTTGAGAGAGAGAAAAAAAGATATAATAATAATAGCATATATATGATATAGTACATCAGTTTCAAGGGCTGGTTCCTTGTGGATGCGCATATATATATATATATATATATATATATATATATATATATATATATATATATATATATATATATACATATATACATATAGATATATTTCGTGTAGAATCTATATACTAAATTTTAAAGTTTAAACGTGATATTTATTGATGTCGGACTTTAAAGTGTACGTATAAATGTATACATATATAGTTTTCCTAGGTATAAGAGCTATTTGTAGTTTACACTGATGATTTATGTGAGTTTACATAGCAGTATGTGTTTGTTTATGTATTAAATTAGAGTCTGTTTATATAGTGTATTAGTGCATATACATAGTAGTACATACATGTTTGTTATAATAGATTTGAAGCATAATTATATTTATGTTTAAGTTTTATATATGTGGTTGTTTAAATTTCTGTAATAATATATACACACACACACACACACACACATATATATATATATATATATAGTGTGGTTATGTAGATATTTAATATGTGTCAATATATATATATATATATTGTTTGTACGCCGTATATATTTGTGTGTACCAGTTCTATATAATCTATATGATGAAATTTAAGATTTTCTGAGATAAAGGTTTATACGCATGGGATTGTAAAGTTGTAATAGTATTAAATATTTATCTGTGTTACAGTTTATATCTTTAGTATAATAAATTATAATAGCCGTGTATAAAAGTTTGTATATATATGTATATGGATTTTATTTTAATATGTGGGATTTATTATAAAAGGCGATAGTTTATATTTATTGAAATAAAGCGAATTTTTTTTAAATACAATATATATAATATTATAATAGTGTATATATATTCGGTTTATATCAAAACCGATTATCTTGTTCTCATCGATTCTTATCTATCAGCTTTGTCGTCAATTTGTGCCAATCTAGCTTTACATTGTGATTTGTGCTTGCATTTCGTAACTCAACTTCATTTTCTATCCTCTCTAGCCTCGAAAAGTGAGCAATCACTCACGATTAACGTTCTTATATTTATTAAATTTGATTTCAAATGAAATGACAATTGAAATATGCTCTTGTTAGTTATTTACATTGCTATATATATGCTGTTATCTATATCAGTTCACCTGTAACATCTGACACAATTATCTGCTATTTATACTGATGATATATGCTTATTATATTATTATCATATCGGGTATCACTCTGTAAGTTCCCGGTTAGTATAGGATTCACTATGGGTTGAAATGATACATACCCAAACGATCCATAGAATAGGAGAAAATCGTTATGGGTTGAAACGATAAACCCAAGTGATTTTCATTTGAATTAAAATTGGGATTGCGGGTTGAAATGATATATACCCGTATATATTTGAATTATGAATTGTAATGATAAATATCCATATCACTTGACCATAGGATAGAAAATTATATACAGACACTGCTGGTTTATATTTAAATATTTTGAAAATGGTTTCTATGGTTTTTGAAAACTAGTATATGGTTTAATAAATATTGAATTTTGATATTATATAAATATTATTTTATATACAGTTAAATTCTTAAATTCAAGCTATGTATAAATTTGTTTAATATAAAATAAGTTTAATAACAAAGTTTTGATTTTTATTAAAATATAATATGGTTTAGTATATATTTAAATTATATTGTATTTATATAGTTTATAATGATTTAATAAATTAATGTTGAGAAGATAAATTTGAAATTGGTTTGAAAATAAATTTATTTAAGAATTATTCTCAAATATGTTTGATTTGAAATTTACTAAATTTAAGATTTTAAAGGTTATGATTTTATAATTTGATATTGTTTAAGGTGAGTTAAATGAATACATCATGTTTAAATAAATTGAAGTAATATTAAGTTATTTGAAGTTTAAAAGTTTTATTTAAATGATATTGGATTTATTAAATAAATATTTCAAAACTAAATAATAGTAAATTGAATTTGATATGTATGGAATTATCAAAAATATAGTTTTGAAATTATGGAATAGTTATAGCTTTGAAAGATGGAAATTGAATGGCTTATTTGAGGTTCAAATCTGTATTTGAAATTGATATAAATTGAAATGGATTATTGAAAACTGAATTGAGTTGAAATTTATGAATTGAGATTTGATTTAAATTGAAATTTTGTATTCGAGTTGATTTGAATCAATTTGTGATGTTTGAGGAAATTATTTTCATTTATAAAGTAATTTAAATTTGGACTATTTTATATTTTACTTTATAAATTATTTTAATATAAACTATTTATTTTATATACTATTTTAATATCTAAACCGGTTAAGTGGGAAGTATTATGATTTCTAAGTCTTGATCTCTATGGTGTTATGGTTTCAAAATGTTATGTTTTTCTAAAGTATTATAATTTCAAGTATTTGGTTTCGGAAGTGTTATAACTTCGAAAATGCTATGATTTTTGGAAATGCATATATTTGAAATGGAAATGATATCTTATTTGGTTTTGAAATGGAAATAATGTCGTATTGATATGGTTTTTGAAATGGCAATGATATTCTGGTTTTGAAGTATATACTATTTTGAAATGACCACGGTGGTATAATATCGTTTGGTTGTTAAAGAAACCAGGATCGAAAGTTGTCATACTCTCTGCCAACTCTGAAAACCACTTTAACAACCATGTATGCGGTGGAGATTCCTGAATGAAGTAGGATGGTGACGACGTTCTATTGAGGTATATAAGTGGACCCGACTCCTGTGAGTTGGCATAAGGTGGCTAAAACAGGAGCGACTCCGAGCCAATGAGGTAGCGCCTCTTATCGAACACACTTCTTTGATACCATTCTATTACTTTGTAATTGATTGGGTGCACCTTTGATTTTGGGAGTGTGGCTCGAGGTGGGCGGTAGCTGCGGCTATGCGTTACTCCAGTCTGGATGCGTAATTGGTATATCTACCCTGGCATCGCCTAGTTGTGCCGTGTCACCTACGCTGGCGTGCTTTACTACGATTTTATTTTGTACCATACCTACGGAGTGCCCTCTAACGACGCCCAGTATGAGGAGATTTTGGTACTGTATGGACTATGGGAATATATGAAATGTGCTAAGTGGAAAATGTAAAGCCTTAATGCTATTTTTAAAAATATATTATACTTTACTTTAGACATTATTATAATAGCGTATATTGCTACATAGTGATAGTTTAACGGATCCTTAGAGGATGGTTATCTCAAACATCCTTCGAGTTACTTGTATTTCAATTGTTATTTCACTTGAGTTGGATTTATTGATATAAGAATGTTAATCCTAAGTCGAGTGTTTTTTGTTTTGCTTTACGCTCTGGTCAGACTAAGTGATACAGCTTATGAGACTCAACTTTGGAGTTGGAGCTTCGCTTGGAGATCCAGCTATTTATCCAGCTTTCAGATATTCAGTTGATTCTAGTGATGTATTCTGATCTTATATTTGACTATTGTACTCGAGATTTCTGTTGTATCTTATTTGACTCTGTTATATATATAGTAGCTTCATGAACTATTATTCTCTTGTTTCCACTGCATTATTGTTATATTACTCTGTGCCTGTGATTCTGTGATTATTTTATTTACTGTATATGCTGAGTTTTGCCAAATATATATTAAAAACTTGATATTTTGAGCAATTCAATTCCGGCATGTTTGGATGCGAATGGTTGAAAATATCAGGACGTTACATAACATTTAAATACACACACACACATATATATGTATGTGTGTGTATATATCTGTGTGTTTGTGTGTTATTATTTAAAATCAATTTTAAACTTAATTATTAATTTCCATACATATATATACGAATATATTTAATTTATAAAAAAAATTTGCTGAAAACTTATTAGGTATAGAATTATTTTTGTTTAACATATATTTATTGATGTTTTGGATTTATTAAATTTGTTTAATTTAATCAATACACACACACACATATATATACATACACACACACGTACACACGCGCACACACACACACACATATGTATGTGTGTATGTATACATATATGTGTATATGTATATGTGTGTATATGTATGCATGTATGCATATGTATGTATGTGTATATATATGTATGTATATTGCTGGAACTGGGCTAGCCAATGGTGAAAGTTATGAATGAATTTAAAAAAATTAACCCTACTGGATTTTTATTGGACCTATGAAGTCTAATTTATTTGTAACATTTCAAAATTTAATTTAAATAAAATATTTATTTCATTTAAAATTATAATTAATGGATTGAATTTAATTTAATTTATTTTAAATTAAGTATAATTGTACTCATATGTATCATTTACATATATGTATGTATGTGCATGTGTAACATAATAATTTGTGCATGATGAAATATTAATTATATTACTTTTATTTTGATTTAAATAATACTAAAAATAGTAAATATTTACTAAATATTATTTTTCTGTTATCTAAAATAATATTAACGTAAATTTTCATTCATAAAATAAAAGACCTATTTTAACATGATATGATGACACAATGAATTATGTAACATGACTTACTAACATCAATATAATTAATTAATAAATTTGTATAAATTAAAATAAATTATTTCGACTGTGTATACAATAGATCTAAATAAAAATTATTATTTTTGTTATACATACATACAGACAACTGGTAGAAACTGTTATTTTGAAGTTTTGATAGTGAGAAGTACATAAGAACGTGTTATGTATATTATCAACATTTATAGGAAATGATATCAACTATACAAGAGATCTACATGATGATGACAAAGACGCTGGTAACAAAAGATTATAATATCTGTCATAGAGTCTTTAGTCTACATTATATACATGTTAAAATCTCTTCAAAGTGATTTACACACATATACACATAATATATTTATTTTTAAAATGTTGAAAAAATATAGCACATATCAATCGACTGTTAAGTGCAATTCAGGTGACTGATATACAGTTGTATAATATTTTTAAACATGGTTCTGTCAACTAACTTGGCATACTTAGTCGACTGAATCCAAGGGTCTTTGCACTTTTTTCTTGCAGGATAAAAGTCCCTGTAATTCTGTCAACTAAATCCCATAGTTCAATCGACTGAATAATTATCATTTTAAAACTATTATCTAAATAATTATGATAATTATTAAATAATTTAATCTCAATTTAAAATCATTAATTAATTTTAAATGCAATGACATTACTGATGATGTCATAAATATATTTAATTTCCCAAAAAATAAGATAATTAATTTTATTTCATATTCTCGTTCAATTATAAAAATAAGTATATGTATCCAGTCTTATTCATGACTTTGGATAATTATAGAGCCTTTTATTGATAAAATGATTTTTTTGCTATTTTGTCGATTTAAACCCTGAGGAAGATTTTTTTTCGTAAATATCTATTCAAAATACTATTTATTGTTCCAATCATCATATTTTATTTAAAAAAAATATTATATTGAATATTTTAAAAATAACTCAAACTTATCAAAGTGATAACTTTGCCGGTCGTTGCACTTATGTTATTTTAAATATTTTCAAACAACATAACATATATCACATATATAATACATGTATATATTTATTGACTAATCAGTTCAATTAATTAATATATATTTTTAATATTATTAATGAATTTAAAATTTAAAATTAATTTTTAAACATTTTGAAATTTTTTATTATATTATAACTTTTATAACATATATATATATATACATACAAATACCTTATTTTAAATTTAACTTTTAAATTTATAATCTTATGCTTTAAATTTTCAAAAAATTTAGAAAATTAGTCCAAAACCTTATTCATATCGGGCCTTTTCTATTACGGACAGCCTTTGGGCTCACACATCTATTTCGGCCAGGCCGGTAGCCAGGCAGGGCATAGTAATTTATTATCCAAACTTAATCCCTCAACACTACCTTTCTAGACACCTTACTATCTGGATCACGAGTTTTATTAGTTACCTCTAAAATGACTAATTTAAATTGCATGTGCTATTGGGCTACGATACTATTGTGGAGCTAGGCCAAACCATAGCGGAAGAAATGAGCCAATTTAAAAAAACCTTGTTCTGGATCTTTACTGGGCCTATAAAGTCTAATTCATTTAGAACATTTCTAAATTTCTTTTAAATAAAATAATTAATTTATTTAAATTTATAATATAGTTTTATATTATACGATTAATATAGTGTTATACATATACGTGTATCATATACACATATATGTATGCACGTGTAATATCGCAACCCATATAAGGTTTGATATCTCCGTGTATAAGTATTGGGATTTGCACCAAAACGGACATGTTAACCCCTTTAGTATATAAATATATCATCCAAATGTATTAATATGTGTTTCAATTCATATATGCGAAGTATTACAGACACACACATACACACACACATATATACATTTTTTTTAATTTTGAATAATTTTATATATGTACAAAGATATTTATAAGATATGAAAATCACATGTATATATATAAATGTAAATAAATGCATAATTATTTTAAATAAAAGATTAAAAATCCTTATTTATTTTATTATAAAATCTGAATATAAAATTTAATATTTTTAAGACATGTATATAATACACACACACACACATAAACGTACATACTTACAAATAATTTTCTAATAAATATACGTATATATATGTGTGTGTGTATGTTAATATATAACGATAATTACATAAATAAATGTAATGTATATACACACTCCAAACAATGCTTGCGACAATGAGATTTCTTTTTTTATTGATATTTAAAATTAAATTTTGGTTAAAATTAATAAATTTAACATAAAAATTATTTTCAAATAAAAATTATTTTCAAATAAAAATTTGTATATAAATATTTTTAAAAAATTCTGTACAATATTTTATCATTTAAATATATATATATGTGTGTGTGTGTGCGCGTGCGTGCGTGCGTGCTGTGTGCGTTTTATCATTTAAAATCAATTTTAAACTTAAGTATTAATTTCCACATATATATACATATCATAAAAAATGTTTTTTGCCGAGAGCTTATTAGGTATATAATTAATTTTATAAAATTTAAAACACATTCGATAAGATATATTTATTAATGCTTTGGATTTATGAAGTTTATTTGATTTATATATATATATATATATATATATATATATATATATATATATATATATATGCACCAGAATTGGTCACTAACACCCTTAAGAGAGATTGTGTAGAGAGATTAATGAAGAAAGTAAATTTAAACAGAGAATAATATGCAGATTTAAATGTAGAAAATATGAACACCAAATTTATAGTGGTTCGGCGTAATTGCCTACGTCCACTTTGAGTTTAATCTTTATTGCTTTCTCGATAATCGATTATAGATACAATCCGTATACCAATTATAGTGCTTCGGAAACAAGGACGACTAGTTGCTCCCGATATAGATGAATTGAGGGATGAAGTTCTGAAGGAAAGTCATCACTCGAAGTTGACAATTCATCCAGGTGGAAATAAGATGTATCGGGATATGAAAAGGACTTACTACTGGGAAGGTATGAAGAAGGATGTTGGAAATTTTATTTCCAAATGTATGAACTGCCAGTTGGTAAAAGCTGAGCAGAAGAAGCCCAGTGGATTACTTCAGCCATTGGAAGTTCCTACATGGAAGTGGGAGCAGATATCGATGGATTTTATTGATGGTCTACCTAGAACCAGGGCAGGGAATGAAGGGATTTGGGTCATTGTAGATCGTTTGACTAAGAGTGCAAGATTCATTCCTGTTCGATCAACTAGGACTGCATCGAAGTTGGCTGAGCTTTATGTTAAGTGGATAGTTTGATTCCATGGTATTTCGAAGAGTATAGTGAGCGATCGAGATCCATTGTTCACTAGTGGATTTTGGAAGAGCTTCCAGGAAGTTTTGGGAACCAAGTTGTGTTTGAGTATAGCTTATCACCCCCAAACAGATGGTCAGACCGAGAGAGTCAACCGAGTTTTGGAAGATCTCCTCAGAGCATGTGTTTTGGACTTCGGAGGATCATGGGAAGATCATCTTCATTTGGTGGAATTTGCGTATAATAACAGTTATCAGTCAAGTATTGGTATGGCACCATATGAAGCATTGTATGGAAGACCGTGTAACTCTCCGACATGTTGGTTGGAAACAGCAGAAAAGTTGATACTTGGGCCAGAAATGATTCGACAGACTACGGATTGTATAGAGATCATTCGGCAACGAATGAAGGCAGCCCAAGACCGTCAGAAAAGTTATGCCGATAAGCGTCGTAAGGATTTGGAATTCAACATAGGAGATATGGTTTTTGTGAGGATTTCTCCACTGAAGAATGTTATTAGATTCAGGAAGAAAGGAAAATTGAATCCGAGATTCGTTGGACCATTCCCGATCATCGAGCGAATTGGAAAGCTCGCCTATAGATTGGAGTTACCAGGAAAGATGGCGGGTGTGCACAATGTTTTTCATGTATCGTATCTACGGAAGTATGTGCACGACCCAAGTACAGTAGTTTTTGCTGATAGCTGTGAAGATTTAGAAGTTGATCCAGTTGTTAGAAGACCTCGTAAGCCGCTTCGTGTTGTGGAAACCGATACGAAACAGCTTAGGAGGAAGACGATTACATTGCTCAAGGTGCAATGGAGTGATGATGTTAACGACTGTACGTGGGAGGAGGAAGAGAGGATAAAGGCAGCTCATCCTGAACTCTTCGAGGTATGACCCTAAGGTGTCGTGGCATCTCATGAATTTGTAACTTGTTATAGTCTTAGAATTCTGCATGCTAGGTTAGTAATTGAATGCATGGTTTGTTGATTGCTATGAATGGTAGGCATTCAGAATAGTTTTGATTGCTCTTGTATGTTTGGAATTTCGGGGGCGAAATTCCTAAGGGGGAGAGAATGTAACGACCCGTATTTTTACGGATCGAAAGATCGTAGAATTGTTGTTATTAGATTGTTAGTGCCGTTAAGTCGTTGAGAATTTAAGTCGTTCGGAGCTTAAGTCGTTCAGAGTTAGATTACCATAAGATGAGTTGTCCAGAGTTAAGTCGTATAAAGGCATGAGTCGTGAACAACTTAAGAGTTGGAGCGACTTAGTGGTGTTAAGCGACCTATAGTGCTTGACCGACTTAAGGAAGTTGCCGAGTTATAGAAGTTTCGACCTAAGAAGATTAGCGGGTTAGTGGCTAACGGCTTAGGAAGATAGGCCGACTTAAGGAATTAACGACCTAAAAGCTTACGGGTTAGCGAGTTATAGAAGCTTAGGTCGTGTGATAGCTTGGGTCGGTGGAGCGACTTATGGGATTGGACCGACTTAGGGGTAACGACCTAAGTTAGATCAGAGTGTGGTTAGGTCGGTTAACCCATGTTTAGTTAAGTCGTGACCGACTTATGTTAGGTCGCGTGTTTGGGTGGGGTCGTGTCTGTGTTGAGTCGCACATGGGTTAAGTCATGTGCGTGTTAGGTCGGCTTAGAGTTAGGTCGTATGCCGCGTACCCAGTTAGGTCGTTGAGTCGTGTGGGGTTGCTAAGTCGTAAGTCGCAAGGGTAGTTAGGTCGGCATCCCTGTTAGAACGTTAAGTCGGCATCTCTTCAACATCGTTGAGTCAGCCATACTGTTAAGTTGTAAGTCAGCAAGGGACTAGGTCGTTGAGCTTGATAGGTCGTGGGGTCTGATGAGTCGTGGACGACTCATGTGATAGGTCGGCGGCGACTTAAGGGGCGGCGACTCATGGGGATTTCAACCTATAAATAGAGGGGTTTGGCTCACTTTTTGGCACCGGATTTTGAAGCGACGAAGTGCTGCCATTTTGAGAGCTCGACTACAACACTTCTTCACTTCTTTTCTCCACTCTAATCTAGTGATTCCTTCCATCTAAATTGAAGATCAAATCGAAGATTCAAGAGCCGAAGTTGAAGATCTTCATCCAACAAAGAGAGATTTCATCGTTTGAAGCGGAGCTTTGGAGGATCAAGCTTGATTCTTTGCTGTCCAGATCTGGAGTTGGTTGTTTTTGAGGTGTTTAGGTGATTCGGTGAGTGGTGGTCATCTCTCACACGGACCCAAAGGAGTATATTGGATCGGTGGTTTGTTTATGTGCTAAAGAGAGCGATTTCTTGCATTTTCCCTAAGTCTGCATGTAGATCCATCATCTATGAAGTTTTGATATCCATTTTAGTACATGTTTACTTATGCAAGTTCATTCATCAAGTTGTAGAGATATTGTCCATAATTCATGCTTGTTAGAATGCATGTTAGATTTGGACTCTTTATTTATGAAATTGCCATTATTGTTGTAATTGTTTATTTAGATCTTGTTTGAATGATTGATTACTTGGATTAATGTTTGATTTGATTTATTAGTTGATTGATAACTTGATTTGGACAAGTTGGTCGAAGATGATTCAAAAGCTAAGTGGAAAGGCTCTTGAATAAGGAAAGCTGCTTGTGGCATATGAAGCGGATGTTGAAGCTCATATGGATAGATTTGATGATGATGTTGAGATGGGACTTTGCCATGATGCGATGAGGCAAACCATGATGTTGAGATGGGGCTTTGCCATGATGCGATGAGGCAAACCATGATGTTGAGATGGGACTTTGCTATGATGCGATAAAGCAAAGCATGATGTGTGAAAGCCTTGGTTTAATCCAGACGGGATCATCCCAAGCATGTTGATAACTCGGTGATGCGGTCCGAGTTTGTGGATAATGGTTAGCTTGAGAGGCGCTTGAGCTAGTATGGGAATAGTCGTCGAGGAGGATGACTAGAAGGCTGAGATTTCATCGTTGTTGAAGGTTCTAGCATGCTCAAAGCAAGAGTACGTTGGGACGGGTCACGATGACGTTCCAAGCACGGGCTGCGACGACGCGCTAGTACTCCGGGTAGTTGCGAAAATTCCTAGGCACAGGCTGCGACGACGTGCGGAGTTATGTCTAGAACCGGGGTTACCATTAGCCCTTGACAGGTGGTCATTCAACTAACGGTGAATTCAAGGCAATGATAACAGCGATAGCCAGAGTCATGGATGTTTGGATGTTTGGTTGTATCATCACTTGGGTCAAGAGCGATGCTTTCAGGGTGCTTATCTGATCTTGGTTTAGGCCTTGGGGGTTTGTACTTGGAAAACGCCGACCTTGACTCGAGTGATAATTACTTTGCTTTGAATGTCTGAATTGCTATGTTTACTTCTGCTTAGTGTGTCTGGGGGCTATCACTGTAGAATGAGGTAGAGTGGGATGGTTGAGTTCCTATTCCTTTTACCCTTTATGTTCTTTTGGTATGTTTGATAGTTGATTTACTGCTCACTAAGACTTTTGTCTGACTCAAGGTTTTATGTTTAACTCTTATTACCTTGGGCTGTTCATCCATGTTGGGATGGGCAGACTAGGTAGCAGGTGACAGGTGCTGTTCTTAGTGGTCAACGTTGTTGATGACGAAGACGAGCTGGAGGCTTTTGCATATTGTTTTCTTACTATATGTACTGGGTGTTCCGCTGTTTGTATATTCTCTGAGTGATATGTAGTGAGGCTTGATGTATTGACTTGGCTGATTGTTGTATCAAACTATTAGAGTTTATATGATGAGATTCTGTTATATGGAGCTTCACTATGTATATTTTCTATTGTATTTTGTCCATACGCTGTGAGTAATACGATAGATTCCGTTGTTTAATCTTACCTTGACTATCGTCCATGGCTGTCTGGCACACCTTTCAATGCACTATCTCCTTGTTTTGGTGTGGGAGTCATGGGCGGTCGTCACAATCGGAGACTTCTAGCAGCTATAATTAAGGGTAAGGACCCTAAATCATTTAAAGAAGCCATGAAATCCGATGAGTGACGCCGTTCCACGAAGGATGAGATACGGGCTCTAGAAGATAATGGCACATGGATCTTAGAGCATCTTCCTCCGAGGAAACGTGCTCTTGGTAGTCAATGGGTGTACAAGACCAAGTATTTGTCAAATGGAGATGTTGAGCACCTTAAATCTAGATTAGTAGTGTTGGGTAATCACCAACAAGAAGGAATTGACTACAACGAAACTTTTGCTCCTGTTGCCAAGATGACTACAGTTCGTGCTTTTCTAGCCATAGCGGCATCCAGGAATTAGAAACTACATCAAATGAATGTTCATGATGCGTTCCTACATGGTGACCTTGCTGAGGAGGTACACATGAAATTACTTCCCGGGTTTGAGAGGTCGGATCTAACTTTGGTGTGTCGGTTGCGTAAGTCGTTGTATGGGTTAAAGCAAGCACCAAGATGTTGGTTTGCAAAATTTGTGTCGACTTTGAAAGGGTATGGCTTTCTTCAGTCTTATTCAGATTATTCTCTTTTTACATTTAGTAAAGGCGGTGTTCAGATTAATGTCTTACTTTATGTTGATGATCTTATTATTTCTGGGAATGATTCCGCTGCGCTTAACATATTCAAAACTTATCTTAGTGACTGTTTTAAAATGAAAGATCTTGGAAATCTTAAATATTTTTTGGGGATTGTGGTCGCTCGTAGTTCATCAGGCTTGTTTTTATGTCAACGCAAATATACTTTGAATATTATTTCTGAAGCAGGTTTGTTGGGGGCAAAACCGATTGGGTTCCCTATAGAACAAAATCATAAGCTAGGTCTTGCAACTAAAGAGCTTCTAGCGGATCCTGAATCATACCAATGACTTGTGGGTCGTTTGATTTATCTTGCGGTTACTCGACCGGACCTGCCTTATTCAGTTCATATTTTATCTCAATTTATGCAAGCACCTCGAATTGAACATTGGAAAGTGGCTCTTCGGGTTGTGCGTTATTGAAAGGGACTCCAGGTCAGGGTATTTTGCTCCGTGCTGACAGTGAGTTGACCTTGGGAGGATGGTGTGATTCAGATTGGGCGGCTAGTCCTCTTACTCGTCGCTCGTTGACAGGTTGGCTGGTGTTTCTTGGTCAATTTCCTATTTCTTGGAAGACAAAGAAACAACATACGGTATCTCGATCTTCTGCGGAAGCCGAAAATAGGTTTATGGCTGCAATTACCTACGAATTGAAGTGGCTAAAAGAGGTGTTGTTGAGTTTGGGTGTGCATCATCCTAAAGCTATTAAATTATTTTGTGATGGTGAATCAGCGTTACATATAGCAAAGAATCATGTTTTTCATGAGCGGCCGAAATACATCGAGGTTGATTGTCACTTTGTTCGTGATGCGATCAATGAAGGTTTGATATCTTCTACTCATGTCTCGACATCGTCACAGTTGGCGGATATTTTTACAAAGGCTCTCGACAAGGCTCAATTTGATTTGCTTTTCTCCAAGTTGGGCATTTTTGAATCTCATGCTCCAACTTGAGGGGGGTATTGAGATATATTTAGAATATATGATTATTATATTATGATATATTTAGAATATATGATTAAGATATTATGATATATTTAGAATATATGATTATATTTTATGAGTGGTATGTGACAAGGGATATGTCTTCGGAAGATTTTCTGTTGTTTCTGCAATATATGATTAGATGTTATGAGTGATATGTGACAAGGGATATATCTTCGGAATATTTCCTACTGTTTCCGCAATTTTAGAGTTAGCATAAGATAGAGTCTTGGGTATATATTATAAATAGGGATGCTGGTGATTAATAATAATTCAAGCTGAGTTTTGCCAGTTCTTCAATGGATGACAACATAGAGTTTGTCAACATCTTTTATCAAAAGAAATCCCTTATTGTTAACGCGACTAAACTTATATATATATAATATTTCATCATTATTACTTTTCATGATGTGAGATTGTTTCTTCTTCAATCCGGACTCATTATCCAGATATAATGTGAAACACTCAAACAATTATAGTAATGGTAACTATTACCAATGAAGAAAATAGTTATCATACCGATACTATTGATAAATAAAAAACGACTCAATGTTTTAACAATAGAGTTGTAAAAATGATTATATTGTCGATATGGTAGACAGGTAAACTATTGATTATTAAGGGTAGATTTACTTAGATATAAGGACGCCGATATTTTATTGTATTATTTAAAAAGAAAATTGTTGCTGCTAGCATGTTTATGCATATATCAAGATTTTGATTTATTTTAGTAGATGTATTCGAATAACTTTGTTAATCTCAAATTTTGAACTTAGAAAAACTTTATAAAAAAATAAAAACAAAAAAAGGAAAAGGGAAAAAAAAAACAAGAAGAAGAAGAAAGAAAGAGAAAAATACATAAATGATATTGTGGTTGCTTTGTCTAGAAAGAAAAACACTTTAGAAAAACTTACATGTGGTTGATGTACGGACCTCTACTTGGATGGTAGAACTGTAGAACAAGCAATTATTGCTCATATATTCTGGTTGCTTTGTTGATTATACTAGAGAGAAATACATAATGATAAGAATCCTATGTAAAGTATCTTCTTTCACTTTTTTAATATTTCTTGTTATCCTTGTATTCTCATGTCCTCTTTTCTCATCTCGTCTCTTATTCAATAATTATAAAGGGTTACATCACAAGAACATGCAAATCGCATGCATACGTAATAACTGTATTATCAAAGAAAATATATAATTAATGGAAAATAATATATTAAGTTAAAAGAAATGATCAGCAATTTTAGTAAGAAAAATCTACATTTCATACTGAAACATAATAAAGTCAATATTAAAAAATCTACAGTTCGTACCAATCCATTGCACTAAACAACAACGTTCTACTATTTCCTTCAAGTAATCCTTGGAGCAAATATCAGTTTTGCACAGCCATGTAGTTTTTCATTTGTGGATATAAAAAGGAAAATAACTTTTTATTTTATCACGAATCAATAAAAAATGAAGTTTACAAAGCTAGAGTGAATATAATTAGCAGTGTTTTTATGATCCTGCCCAGCACGGTTCGACCGCGAATAATCTTGGATCATAGACTACTTCACTCAATCCGATCTCGGTCATGCACGAAGGCAGATCGGACCTTCGAACCAACGGTTCAACCTTCTATTTTAGTTAATTGGACCGTGGTTCTTTTAATTTTTTTCTTATTTTCTTACAATGTCATTCTCTCTCGTTTTCATTCTTTGTGTTGTTTTTAAGAAAATAAATGAATCTAAATTGTAAAAATCACCATTTCACCAAAATCTAAACAACAATCTCCATCATTTCATCCTTCATCTTTGCAAGCTCCTCCAAGAACACTGCAAACTTCTTAAGTTTTTCGTAACAAAACTTCCTCCATTATACACTGCTATTGTGTACGTAAGTGTAGTTGTATTAGTGCAGCTGGATACGTAGCGATACACAACTTCGGCTGTATGTGTTGAAGAGTTTTTACAGTTTGTCCACGTAGCATTTTTATTTCAGTAATTTTGCATATAGCTTGTATCTAAATGGTAAATTTCCAAAAAAGAAAAATTCACGGTTCCAACGGTTGAACCGTCAAAACCTTAAATCTTGGGTCAATACGGTTCGACCCATGATCCAGTCGTGAAAACTGTGATAATTAGCAATGATTTATTCCATACAAAAAGCATGTAATAGTTAAATACACAATTTGAAGCAAAAGTATTTATATATTTTGAGTTAAAGTAGATTAAACCCTTAAATTGAATAAGCTTCCAGCCTGTTCATTTATGCAGGTCGGAATTAAATTCAGATCAAAAGGAGCACACATAAACAAGTATAGATCAGACTCCGTTTCCAGAAACAGATAATTTATCCACTCAATTTTAGAAGGGTAAAATTGACATAACCCACTAGTTTAGAAAAAGAACATGGAGAGAACAAGAAATTCATGATGTGTGTTAATTGTGTGGTCATCTAGGACTGAGGGTTACAAAATTAACACTAATTTGTCTTCTGTAGAGGCTGGCTCTATCTATAAATAGCTTGTAATGCTATAATATTGTTGATTGCTTTCATAACCATTTTCTACTTGCAAGTATATATACAATAAATCAGGAAATTATACATATATTGAGAAGAGATAATACATACCAAATGGAGGCCAAGAAGTTGAATGCTTTTATGCTTGCTGCAAGTTTACTTGTAGCCACCTTTGCTCCACTGGTTTCAGCAGCCGAAGAATTGGATGGCAGTGCTGCAGTTGTTAATATAGAAATGATGACTTCTGCAGATTCATATATTGCAAAGAAAAAGAAACCAAAGTGTGGTGAAGTTTGTCGTGAGGGCATCTGCGCAAAAGGATGTAAATGCACTTTTGTCTATCCAGGTTCTCGCTGCATGGGTAAATGTTGTTCCTAAACTGATGCGGTAGTAGCGTAATGTCTTATAAATAAAGACCGCAAACATTGATTTGCTTGAGAAACTCGCTATGACCAGGTCCCGACTACCGGGTTAATATGTTGTGATGAATGTTTTGTATGTGTATGTAGTAGAAGTTTTCTTTGGGTTTGTCCAAAATTCTGCATCTTCTTGAATAAATTGGTTTTTATCTGGCTTTCTAAGGCAGAATTGAACCCATGAATGCACAACAGTGATCAACTTATGAAAGGTGATCCGATCGACAGTCTACATTACACTAGTGATCTTAACAAATATATATATATATATATATATATATATATATATATATATATATATAATAAAATAATTTCAAAAATAATTCATCCTAGGAATTGTTTGAACTGGGACAGTTACATAATGTTACTAGTGGAACATTGAAATAACGCTTCAGCTATAGACACGCATTTCTTTACAGAAAAGAGTAATAAGTAGGAGCCCTGTCCAACAGCAAAAACATAAGTAGAAAGGTACATCAAGTCTATCAAAAATAATATCAAAACATTAATGATATAAACAGAAAATAAGAAATAGAAAGGTGGGTTGACTAAAGGATATGAGATGAGGGTTGATAAGGGGAATAAGTATGTGTAAATTTAACGAAGCTAGAATGCTGCTGGACTTAAAAAATGTTTAAAAGAAAATTTTCCCGGTATCTTATTCCCCAGTTACTTTGGTCTTCTCCTCCCACTCAACTAAGTTGACAACAAAAATGTAAAGCAAAGTAGCAAAATAATAAGTTAGTTCAAATAAAATTTGGAACACATAAACGAAAAATTGAAATCATGTAGCAGGGAAAAAAAAAAGAAAAAAATGCTGAAATTGATTTCAAAACTTATAAACAAATTGAGATAATCCAAAGGAATCATCTGTAAAATCACACAAAGTAGAAAATGGTAAACAGAACTAAAAACTCAATAAGGAAAAACATTTTCCAAAAGATTCTTAAACAGAATTTGATATTTGTATTTTCAATAGAATTTGTTACAGAAGTATTAATTTCTTCAATTATCATTTTGATTTTAGTTAAAAAATATATTGCTCTTAAGACTTTAGCTTGTATTAGCCTTTGGTGTTGCAATAGCTTTTTGTTCATACTACATATGCCTAAATAAATGACCACTGGCAATGCTGAAGGTTAGACAGGTGCTTGGGAGTGTATAGATGATTGTTAAATATTATATGAAGACATAAAATGATTTCTTAAAAGATTTTTAAGGAATATATAAAGAGATAAAATAATTTCTAGCTGGATTGTTAGGGATCCAACAACAAATAGGGAGCATTTAGGCTGGCTTGTATTCTATATGTGTTATGTCTTCACTGATTTTACATACTTTGCAATAAGATTGATGCCATTTATTTCTATAAAAGGAGAATACTCCCCCACCTCACTGCCCATACCTCTCTACACAAAGTTGTGACACTTGCTAAGACAATGAAATCCGATAACATCAAAACCTTTGGTCTTTTAAAATTACTTTTCCTATATGAGCATGTTTAGGAAGACATTAGTGCGAAGCTCATCCATTTACTGATTTTCAAATTGCTCCAATATTTTTTGTAATATTGTAACATTTTGATATTTCCAAAAAATTTGTATGTGGTGACCGGCCCGGCCCTGTCCAAGGCCACCTAGGCGGTCGACTAGAGTCCCATATTTTCATTTTCATGGGCCTCAAACTTTTAATTTTAACTTTATATATTATAGTATGTTAACCAATGATTAGGAAGTTGTATAGTTTAGTAGTGGGGCCGATGGTTTACATTACTGTGACCCAAGATCGAGTGTTGTTGTGCATAGTGATGGGCCTCAAAATCAAAAAAAGTTTCCCCAAGCTTTATATAAGTTTTACTACTAGACTAAACAAATTTTTTTGCCTTAGGCCTTCGAAACATCAGGGACCCGTGTGGCAAATATGTTCCTATTTCAAAATTGAATTAGTCAAGTTGGAAGTTTGCAAACTAGCACATAGTTCAACTTTTCACCCTCGAACTAACGGTCAATTGAGATTACATGCTTAAGGGTAGGACTGTTAATGGGTCGGGTCGGGTTCGGGTTGATTTTAAATGGTTCGAGTCAACCCGTTTATTAAACAGATCAAAAATATCTTAATCTGAACCCGACTCGGTTATAAACGGGTTGACCCAACCAACCCGGATAAACCGATTATAAACGGGTCGCGTCGGATCTTAAACTGATCGAGTCATACCACATAAGGTACAAATGGGTTATAAACGGATCGTAAACAAGTTATAAGCGGATCAAATTCGGGTTCACCG
This sequence comes from Allium cepa, assembly GCA_030765085.1. NCBI lineage: Eukaryota > Viridiplantae > Streptophyta > Magnoliopsida > Asparagales > Amaryllidaceae > Allium > Allium cepa. Next base: position 305,609,497 of record CM060944.1, on the reverse strand, counting down.
GTCGGGTTGGGTTATATTTGGGTTGGGTCAACCCATATAAGTCTAAACAGGTTTTAAACATATCAAATTTAGGTTCATGGGTCAACCCGAAACCCATCCACTTATAGACTGGTCAAATTCGGGTTGATCAAAATTGACCCGCTCAATTAAACGGGTCGGGTTAACCTACTAGTTTCTGTGTAATCTTCAGGTCGTGCTCGAAATTGATAGCCTTACTTAACGGAATTTGAGATACTTTTGGATCAACGAACCTAAGGAGTGCATCTTGTGGCTCGCTCTTGCTGAACCATGGTAGATCACTAGTTGGAAAAGGTCTACAAACTGCTTTCGTAGTTGTGTAGGTTATGTAAGAAAATAATCAATATTATGAATAAGTGAAGCAAAATGGACCCGAAAGGTATCTCCAATTTACAAATAACAACAAAAAACTGGTTCTACAAATAACCCAGGTCGGCTGGCATTGTACTGCTAGTCGGGCTAGGTAGTTACCGACATTGTAACGACTCGCCTTTTCGACCGTCAAATGTTGACGCTAATACATCCATATTATTCGTATGTCGAACATCCAAGTGTTGAGAAGATATATTGTTAAGGTAAAAATAAAAAAAGGAATAGAACAAGAAAAAAGAGAACACAATATCAGAACCTAACTACGGAACGATAACATATCTATAAGAAACTATCACTTTAAGATACAAAATATTTCACAGTTACAATTCTAAATACTATCATCATCTTAGACAATTATAATAATCCGTCCTCACAAATGCTGATATATACAATAGTAATACGGCGGTAATTAGAATACTATGATAGGTGAAGCATCCAAGTCGTCTCCATAAGATTCAAAGCTTCCATAGATAAATATGAAAACATACTCGGAGCTGACTTGAGTATAATAAGAAAATAACATTCGAATCAATCTGATAAATCAGTATAAGAAATTCAAGAAATATGTGATTAGCATATGACAGTAGTTTTGAGACCGCATGGAATTCCATAACGGCATCCTCTTAAAAGAAACCACCATCTAATAAGTATATGAAGTGATATAATAGATAATGTCTAGGATAAAGAATATAAATCATGTCAAATAGCTGGAATGATTACATTGGTTACATTCAACAGTATATTTAGGGTACAATCAAAACCGAAAAGGGATGTTCGCATAATGGATTTTCCATGGAGATCTCTTCAAGGTCAGAAAGTATCTTTGGAGCGTCATATATCTCTAGATATATTATACCATTAAGTAAACACAAGCAGCCCATTTCCCGAATATAAACATGAACAACGTGAACCAAATATCATCAACTCTCATCGGCCAATAGTCGATAAATATATCTAGATATGGAGTTCATAATACCCTGACGTGGGTTAACTATTGTAACGACCCGCTATTTTGGACCATTCAAATCGACAACAAAACCATACATATCCGACTTGAATAATTCAAAATACCGAATTGTTAATTAAAATTTGGCAAAACTTAAAATATACAGTAAATAAATCAATCACAGATCACAAAGTAATATAATGCAGCGGAATAGATAAAGAATAGTAGTTCATGAAGCTACTATATACATCAGAGTTAGAAAAATACAACCGAATAGTTCAAATGCAGTGAAGTCTCCAATGCAACAGATGACTTCTCTGAACCAATCAACTGGAAAGGCTGGAATCTGAACCGATGGTTGGATTTCCAAATGAAGCTCCGAACTCCAAAGGTGAGTCTCAAATGCTGTATCACTCAGTCTGACCCAAACGTAAAGCAAAACACAAAACACTCGAGTCGGGATTAACATTCTTATATTAATAAATCCAACTCAAGTGAAATATCAACTGAAATACAAATAACTTAAAGGATATTTGGGATAACCATCCTCTAAGGGTCCATGGAACTTTATACAAGGCAGAAATATACACTATAACACCATGGTCATTTCAGCTTAATTTATACTTCAAAACCAAATCTCATTTTCACTTCAAATATCTCTATATTTCCCAAAATAGTATTTATATATATTAAATAATTTATACAGTAAAGTATTTTCAATTTCCTCAACTTAACAAATCGTTCAAACATCAACCCGACCTTCCCATTCAAATTAAATTCAATCTCAATTTATCAATTTAAATTCAACTCAATTTCTAAAATAACCACTTAAATTTTATCGATCTCAAATTCGGATTTATAATCACAAATACCCCTTTACATTTCCATATATTTGAAAACTTTAAGTATTCAACGTTTCATCTAAATTTTCATTTAATTTAGTTTTCTAAATAATAAATTCAAATTTAGTTCAACCTAAATTTTCATTTTAATTCAATTTAGTTGCTAAATAACAAATTCAACTACGTTGATTTCAAATACAGATTCGAATCTCAACATAAAAAAATTCTAATATAGTTCAAGGCTTTAATATTTAAATGTTCTATATAACAGTTTCATATAGATGTCGATTTAACCTCATTATTATTTAGTCTTGAAATACTCCCTTATTAGATTCAATATCATTTAAGTAACCTTAAATTACATTTTACTCCATATTTTCTTTAATTTATTTAAACGTGAAATATTCATTAAATCACTTAAATCAAAAATCCAGTTATAAAATCATACCCATTAAATTTCCCATTCAAAAATTTCAGATCGATTTAATTAAATAAATCCTTATTTAAATACCATTTTTATAAACCTAAATTTATCTCCCAATCTTAATTATTCAATTTATTACAAGAGAATCTATTTGAAATATAGATTTACATAAATACTTAACCATATTATATGTATTAAATCAATCTAATTTAAATCAAATATTACTACTAAATCTATATATACAATTTTCATTTATATAATATCTTAAGAATCAAATTTATTAAACCATATATTTCTTTCCAAAATTATAGAAATTATTTTCAAAATATTTATATGGACCAACGGTGTCTGTATATATTTCCTATCATATGGTCAAGTGCTGCGGATATTTATCATTTCAATCCGTATACTAAATATATACGGGTGGATATCATTTCAACCCGTAATCCCAAATTCAATTAAATGAAAATCGCTTGGGTTTATCATTTCAACCCATAACGATTTTCTCCTATTCTAAAGTCTGTTCGGGTATGTATCATTTCAACCCATAGTGATTTCTAAACTACAGGGAACTTGCAGAGTGATAGCAGAAAATACAATAAAATAACAGGCATATATCATCAATAACAATATAATATAAACAACAGGATATGGTGTCATATCCCGTAGGTGAACAGTTACAGATAATAGCATATATAACAAATTTAAATAACTACAGCAGCATATTTCAATTGTCGTTTCAATTGAAATCAAATTTAATGAATAAAATATGTTAATCGTGAGTGATTGCTCACCTTTCGAGGTTAGAGAGATAGACAATGAAGTTGAGTTACGAAATGCAAGCACGACTTCCAAAGCAAAGTTAGATGGTACGATTTCGATGGAAAAGCTGATAGATAGAAATTGATGAGAATGGATCAAATTAGATTGATAAAATTGAAATAAAGATTATATGATTAATTTATTACTTTCTTTCAAAGTGAACGTTAAATCAAAACACGCAATTTAAAAATTGAAATATATATATATGCACATCAATGAAAACCATATAGCTTTAAAACGCTTCCATTTCATATTAATGTTAAATAACAAATATATAATTATTCAAAATGTCACATATATAGTATATTCATTTTATGGTTGTCGTTTCCATGTAATAAATATTCATTTTAAACTAATATTAAAATAATATATATGTATAGTTAAAAATCAATGTTCTAACATAAAACACATATATTAAAGATCAACACACATATATATAATATCTTTTGAAATGAATACTTATGTGTATATATAATGATTAATAGTTTATTACTTTCCTTTTCAAAATATCCAGCAGGAAATCAAACAAACTTATGCACATATATATGCAGATAAACAATATTCTTTATAATACATTGTTACCTTACTCCTTTTTTTTTTCTTTTTTTAAAGAGTATATATGCAGTACAGTTTATAAAAAAAAAATTATAAAACCTTCACATATAACAAAATATATGTATAAAATATATATTTGTATATATAAAAATCAAAACCTTTCAAACATATATTCAAAAACTGGATCATATAAATAACAATGTATTTAGTTAACGCATAGTATAAAATTCATTTATATAACTCTCTTATATATTCATTATAACTATAATCGAAACGGTTATATATACTTTTATATAAATTAACCAAATATACACGTTACTTAACCTATCTATACCCGATCAATAGTTTTATTATTAAAGCACGCACATCATAACAGTATGACGATATGCAATGCTTTAGGCTAATTAAACAATATATTGCAACTTATGTATACCAATATGTTAATATAAATAAGCTTACATACTTATTATATAAAAATCAAAATAAAAAAACAATATAACAAAATATATATATATATATAAACTCAGAAATGGATATATCATCTTATACTGTTATATAGAGAATTTTTTTTATTAAGTACAGCCATACATATATATCTTTGGGTACTACAATTCGTATTATTTGCCTTTTATAAAGAAAATTACGGTTGCACTGAGTTTGTACATATAGCTTACTTTATGTATATAAATAACGTAAGCTGTCATACATATATACACTAAAATATGTAAATTTAAGGCAGTATACTACTAGCAAATATATATAATATAATATAATGTATAGACGTACCCTGTGTAAACTCGAGTCATTGATGGATGGGCAAAAGGAATAAATAAGAAACTCAGACAATGGGGAAAATGTTGATGCCACCTATGTGCTGTCATAAGTTATTACCTCTAGGCTATACACTCGACTATGATGAGGTTGCCGATGTGGATAGGGAAGATGTTGGGTTCGGCTGGAAAGCAGGGTGTTTCTTAAGAGAAGAAGAGGGGAGAAGGAGGGGACACGCACTTGGTGGAATGAAAATTTACAGAGAGAGGGTGAAAAGAATGCAGATGTACTAGGTAAAAGAAAGGAGGAGCAGGCTAGAATAAATAGAATGTACGAAGAGAACAAGGAAGTTTATAAATCAGATTGGCATGAAAATGTAAAGAAAGAAATAAATAAAAGAAATCAATGAATGCGAAATAACGTATAGTATTTTATACCTTTCAAACTTTGAAATGGCAACGGTCATGAGTTGATTTAGCTACTTTTAAGGCAATAACTTTTTTGTTTGTTTGGATAGTACGTAATAAGTTTGGAAAGGCAATGATATTTAAAATGGAACAAGGAAGGTTATAAATCAGATTGGAATGAAAACGTAAAGAAAGAAAGAAAGAAATAAAAGAAATCAATGAATGCGAAATAACGTATAGTATTTTATGCGTTTCAAACTTTGAAATGGCAACGGTCATGAGTTGATTTAGCTACATTTAAAGCAATAACTTTTTTGTTTGTTTGGATAGTACGTAATAAGTTTGGAAAGACAATGATATTTAAAATGGAACAAGGAATGGACAGAGAAATTTAAGCAAAGATAAAACGTACATAATAAATATAGAGTAAGGGGACAGCCACGATAATTCAGTGGATAATTAAAGCAACTTTTAATGCCACCAGCTGCACGTTCAAATTTGAAAAGGCAGAGTAACGGACCATATAATAAATTGAAACGATGGATTGATAACAGCTGCAAGTATATATTTAATAGAAAAGAACGGACAGAGAAAATTTTGTGAAACGTACTGAAAATAAATATGAAGTACTTATTATATTATACGTTTCTTTTTGAATGCAGAGTCCAAAATTTGAAAGCGAAGTAACGGTCAACCCTTGATTTGGTGAAAATAATTGTAGCAATTAATAAAAGAAATAAATAGCAATGGTCACGTTGCTTTGATTTAGCTGACTCATCAAAGCAAATTATTTATAATTTAACCGGTAGGAAACGTAAAGGAACGTACCACCATAAAAATGAAATTGATAACATCTGTGCATTGATTCTGCAATATTTATTAAAGAAATTGATTCTACAATATTTATTAAAGCAATTTATTAGCTAGCTTGAATTAAATAGAATTTCACAATGGAATAAACTTTGATAAAATAAATCTAAAATTTAAAATCTGTTATGTTTACTTGGACGTAATCCAAATATTAAATTTTTATTTCAAAATATTATTATATAAAATTTCTCAAAAGTTTCAATTAATTACATTAAATAAAACCATTTAAAACTATTATTACACTCTCCCCCACTCAAAATTTTTCGTCCCCGAAAAGGTAGGAGGTAGGAGAATAGAACAACCAGAAATAAAATAGATTGAAAGACAAGATAAACAATTAATTTAAAACTATATAAATTTTATTTGAAATATTTATTTGATAACTTCATTTGAAATTTAATTTTCTTTAATACTTTAATACTTTTCAAACTCCTTTGAAAATCATTTACATTATTACTTATATTTACACAGAAGCTATTGAAATATTAAATCCAAAATTCATAAATTTTTATTTTGTTTCAAGATACCTTCCAAATATTATTATTAGATCACAAATCATTTTTTTAAAATATGTTTTATTTTAGATAAATAACTTCTAAAATATTTATAACACTAAAATTTCTATTAAACCATGTAGTATATAATTAAACAATATTTTAAAGGATATATCCAACAAGGAAGGAAGGTAGATTTGGAAAACAGAATCAAGGTGAATAACTAAACTGAGTAGATGCAAGGAAGAGTATCGGGCATGAATAATTAATCTAGAACCATAAGAATTTAAATTTCAAATATTAATTCAAAATTTCTTTGTTGGGAAAAATACTTTTATAATAAATACCATTATAATAATACTTTTATAATAAAATACTATTATATCGAAATAAATTTTCCTTTCGAAAATACTTTTACAACTCGATGTTTCAACAAGTTTATCCTCGTTCTTGCAGACTTTGGCCATGTGTTGATCAGGCGCAAAGCTAGAATTCTTCAAGTACATCGTAGACTTGTTTCAACACCCAGTGAAAATACTTGAAAAGCCTTTAAAGCAGATATGGAAAGTACAATCCAAACAAAACAACAAACCAAAACCTTTGTCCGACCATGGTTCGCAGATACACAATGGTTACGCCTGGATCCCCCAGGAAACAATCCGTATCCGTAAGCTTTCTCAGCCCTGCGAGTTACGCCATGATGACTAGTAGAGTGCAGGATACACAATGGTTACGCCTGGGTGCCCCAGGAAACAATCCGTACCCCTAGGCTATCTCAACCAGGCAGTTTCGCTACTATTCACGACCTACACAGATTGCAGGATATATAATGGTTACGCCTGGGTCCCCCAGGAAATAATCCGTACCCCTAGGCCAAACTCAGTCAGGCAATTGCGCTATGTAGTCGCGAGAGAAAAAAAACCATGGGTTATGCCACGGTGGGAACACTCGAGCATTACATCCGGAAAACCAAAAATCAGAGAGAATAATATCGATAGAATGAATCCACGATGTGGCCACAAAGCGGATATCAAGCAGAAGGCACTATCCATATCTTACTTCGAAAATATATATCATATAGTACCTTTTCAAATCACTTTCAAATATCGTACTTATATAAAGTCCATATATATAGGATTCCTTTTTTCCCACATCGAATACTTTCCAAAATCAATAGTAGATCAAATCATACTTATATAGACTTCGATTATATAAAATCTCTTTCGAAATTGAGTACCTTTCAAATCAATAGATTTCAAATCAACTTCATACTTATACAATCCATTTTATATAAGTTTGACCACTCCCAAATCAAGTGCTTAATAATATAAGGTTCTCAAATTTCAAATCATTTCAATGTCAATTCAGTTTCAAAATCATATATGATTTCACCAAATTTTCTTCCAAATTAAATATCTAAATTTCAAAGTTCCCAAAATAATAGGTTTAGAAAATTATCCCATTTTCCAAATTAAAATAATTCAAGTCAAACAAATTCATTTCCAAAATCACCATATAAGTACTGGTTTTTAATTCCAATTTAATTTCAAAACCAAATATTTTCCCAAAATCAATTATACTCAAAATGGTTTCCAAATTTATAATTATCCCCTTTTTTTTAAACCTTTAAATTATCTATTTCTATGTGAAATATCCAATTTACCTTTCTGAAAACCATTATTAAACTATTTTTTTTTTCAAAACATTTCAAAACTAAATTTATATTCTTTATCAAACATTTTATACTCTTTGAAATTTCTTAGGTTTGAAAATTTAATCTCGACTTGGAAGTGTTCGAACATTCAAAATAGTTAGGGAAATCAAATTTCCAATTCAGGACTTGAAAATCAACAATAAATAGATAGGATTATACCAAATCAAAGCCGAAACTTGAGGATTGAATACCGGTTTCCTTTAAATCATTTTAAATATGTATACATATATCTTTCGAATATCGAATTATTCTTCGGAATTTGAAATCAAAATTTGTTTCACAATATCACTCGCATAACAAAGCTACTAGAGTGGCCTCTCCCCCACTCTGAAACTCGAAAATCAATGTCGATAATGGGTGCACTCATCACCGAAATTATTTTCCAGTGACAAAGTGAGTTCTGGACTTCTATTTTCTTAAAACTTCCTTGAAATTTCATTGAAATCATTGGAACTCGTTTGAGTCATTTGAAACACTTCTTATTCAGAAAGTACTTTCAAATCGTATTATTATAATTTCAAAAATCTTAAAACCAATTTCAAAACACTGGAATTCAATTCTCGAATTTCAAATTTAACACTTCAGTTATAAATAATTTTTATATAAATCAATTTCTTATATTTTCTCAAAATTTCAAATCCTTTCAAAACCCTTTTATATAGAATAACATTTCTTATTTGTTTTATATATAGGTATATAATCCTTATCGAAAACATTTTCACTTTTATATATAGAATAAAATGATAGTTATCAAAATAATAATTTTGATATATAAAACAATTTCAAAAATGCAAACATACCCGATTTTTAGAGGATAATTTTAAGAATGGTTTTTAAAACAAAGATAGAGATTTGAATTAGAGGAACTCAAATCAATAGAATTCCGATTCGAAGATAGACTCGATCGAAGATGCGATAATTAAATTACAAAATAGAAGATGGATATACTTCTATAAATCGCGGTGACCTTTACCGGTCAACCGTGATTCCAAAATTAGATCGGTGTAGAATTCTGAGGCAATTCGACATTCGATCGCCAGAGATATAGAATTCGTCATAACAAGATATAGCAGCATCATAAACCGAGGATACCGAAATCTTCGGTGAGTCAATGCCAATTGAAAAGGAGTTTTCACCCCCTTTTACAAATCATTCAGTGGAGTTATGGGATACTCCAGAATCAAACGAATATAAATAATATAGCAGCATCATAAACCGAGGATACCGAAATCTTCGGTGAGTCAATGCCAATTGAAAAGGAGTTTTCACCCCCTTTTACAAATCATTCAGTGGAGTTATGGGATACTCCAGAATCAAACGAATATAGATAGGGAGAGACAGAATGAATTTCGGAACCGAGGGTGTAACATCCCGCCTTTTCGCACACTTTAAGCCGACACACGTGCCAATTCAAACCATACGGAAAGGCGGATTGTTATGGGATAAATAAGAAAAACAGAGAAGAAATAAAAACAAAATATAATCTCACAGCGGAAGGATAAAATATAATAATCAAATATACAGTTCATTAAACTGTTTTACAAAACCTTTATTATATTTATACAATACATATCAGAGTACACATACCAGAGAATAAAAAATAAATGCAGCGGAATTAAATGGTGTGGTGGAATAACATAGTAGATAATAATACTACAAAACTTCGTCTTCGTCCTCCAGAGTAAAATCTTCAAATCCTGAAACGCTCGGACTGACCCGAGCGAATTTGAAAAGACAAAAACACTCGAGTCAGAACTAAAAGATCTTATGTGAGTTAAATTAACAGAAATAAATATGAGTACAGTAACTCAAGAGATGCTCGGGATTAACATCTCCTAAGGATCCGTTAAACTATTTGCTATGTAGTATATTGCGCTATTATAATAGTGTCTAATTGTAAAATAAACTTACTTTTTAATAGCGTTAAGGGGTTACCCATATAGCCCTTAACACAAATAATGCCAATAGTCTATACAGTACCGTAATACCTCCTGGTCTGGAAGCTACCAGAGGATACTCCATAGGTACGACACAAATAGAAACTCGTAGAAGGCGCGCTAGGGTAGGTGACACGGCACAACTAGGCAATGCTAGTGTAGATATACCAACTACGCTTCCGGGCTGATGGAAACGCGCAGCGCGCAGCTGCCGCCCACCTCGAACAACACCCCCAAAATCAAAAGTAAAGTGGCCACCGAATCGATCCAAAAGTCATAGTATAATATCGAAGGAGTGCGTTCGGTCAGCGGAATGACCTCATTGGCCCGTCGATCGCTCCTGTTTTAGCCACCTTATGCCAACTCACGGGAGTCGGGTCCACGTATTTACCTTATAGGAAACGCCGCCACCAACTTACTTCATTCTGGAATCTCCACCGTGTACACGGTAGTTAAAGTGGTTTTGGGAGTTGGCAGAGAGTATGACAACTTCCGATCCCGGTCTCTTTAACAACCAAACGTTATTATAACACCGCGGTCATTTAAAATAATTTAAACTTTAAAACCAGAATAAAATATCCATTTTAAACCCATATAAATACGATATCATTTATATTTTTAAAACCCAAATCAATACGATATTATTTAGACCCAAAATCATACAGTGTCATTTTATTTTCCAATATATATTCTTTTCCAAAATCATAGGGTTTTCAAAGTAAAATATTTAGAAATCAAAACTCTCGAATATAATATTTTCAAATCATACTACCTTGAAAATCATAACTTCGAAACAAATTTCCATCTCTTAAATGGTTAAATATTAAATTACTTTATAAAACACAATAGCTTCTTTAGATTTCACAAATCAATTTTCAAATATCGATTTAAACTTCCAAATACCATTTCAATTCTTATGTTTCAAAGCTTTAAATATTTCACCATTTCAAAACAAACTCATTTGACAATCCCATATATATTAAATTCAATTACTTATTATTTAGACTTGAAATATTTACTTAATGAATTCAATATAATTTAAGAAAAACCTTTAACTTCACATAACTGGAAAAACTTTCGATTTATTATATATTCATTTAAATCAACCTGATATTCATTTAGATCACTCTACACAAACATCAACTTATAAAATCACATCCTTTAAAAATTCTAACTTTTTATTTAATTCTAATTTAACTTAATATTCATCTTCCAACCTTATTCCCATTAAATCAATGAAACTCCAGAAATTAAATTTTAAATAAATGCTTAATCTTATTTGATCTTAAAATCAAACTTTATTTTAAACTTCAAATCAAATTTATACTAAGATTAAAACCGGAAATTACTATATATATAATAACCTTTATCAATAACCAAATCAATATCCCATAAACCATATATATATAACTTTACAAAAACCATAGAAAATCATTTCAAAATATTTATATATATATATACCGCGGTGCCTGTATAAAATTTTCTACCCTATGGTCAAGTGATACAGATGTTTATCATTTCAATCCGCAATTTAAAATAAAAATGCGGTTGTATATCATTTCAAACCGCAATGCCGAATGAAATGAATATACATGATAACTTGCAGATTTTATAAGATAGTACACATCATCCATTCACCCAATATCAATCATCAACCAATTTAATTCAATCATCATCAATTTAAACAAACATCAAAATATATAGCATATAAATTATATAGGTAATAAATAACATGTATTAACTAACAGTTTATATTCAATAATAAATTTAACTACTGTTAAACTAGTAGTTTATATGCAAAAATAAATGTAAATTTAACTGGCAGTTAATATGAAATAAAAATAAAAATAATCATGACAGGCAGTTAATATGCAAATAAATAAATTCTAACTGTCAAATTATATGCAATAAATAAAATTAATTAACAGTTAAATTAAATAAATGCGATTTAACTGGGATGACGAATAAAACATGCCAAACAGTCATAAATAAATTTCTACTCAAATCTTAAATCAATTTAACAAACATAAGAAATTTTAGAAGTTGTGAGTGGGTTAAAACACTCACCTTTCGAATTTAAATCGAATTTAAGTCCGATTTAAATCCAAAAATTTGACGGTCTCCAAATCTGTCCAAACCAGCGTCAAAAGATCTGGAATTTAATTACGATCCTAACAAAAAAGTCTCGCGTGAAACGGAGTTCATATGCGAAAGTTATTCGAGTTAGATTGTTTGAAATCAAAAATAAAATAAAATAAAAACATCACTCACTTAAACCAAAGCCACGTAAGCATCTTCGTTATCCCTCGCTACAGTGTCTTTACCCTGAGAACAGAACGCATGCGAACGAACAAAAGCATCAAGAAGAAACCCTAGCCGTCGAAACAAACCCTATTTATCACGCCTCCACTCTCGACTTCGACAAGATCCACTCCATCGCCAGCACGCCGCCGTCACCCTCCATCTATGTCGCGAGCGTGACGTCCTCAGCCGCTGTGTGGTGCTGCCAGGCCGATCACGAAAATCATCGAATCCTCTTCAACTTCTGGCGAATCAGCTAACCAATTCGCCGAAGCCACCGTACCGATCAACTGCCCCTCTCCCCCTCTACACGCAAGAACTTCCCGATCGATGAATCGTGGAAGATCCACCGTTGATTGAACATCCATACCATGAACGGCCGAAACTAATTTGCAATTTTCTGAACGAACAATGGCTCCAATCAAAAAACGAATAGTACCAGCAGATTACGCTCTTCGAGAACTATGACATATAATTTTTGTGAATTTTTCTGGAGCCTTTGAATTTTAGGCTTTGGATTTGATTTTTGAATTGTATTTGGATCTAGTGTTTGCAGCCATTGGAAGAGGAGGAGCGGAGGAAATAAACGTACAACAAATGAGAATAGATGGAGGCTAGGGTTTACAACTGAGTTTATATAGGTAGGTCAGAATTTGAATAGATGGATTGGATAAACAAACGTGCTGAACGAAAATTGGCCCAAAAAGCCCGTTACGACTCCGGAACAAAATTGGGTCAACCCATATATCACAATATGTATTTTAAAATATTCTGAACGCGATGGAAAAAGTTTCGCGTCCAAATTCCATCGTGTGAAGAAGTTATGCTGAAAATAATATTTTCAAATTGATTTCAAATTGATTTCAATTAAATCGATTTCAAGGCGTTTCGCGTTCGTACGATCAAACGACAGGTCCGATCGCTACGAAACTTGAAACCCTACAATAATTCAATGATACGGATCCGTTGAAACTGGTTTCGTCAAAATCCGAGTTAGTGGCCGAAATGGCTATTTTTATATCAATTAATTAAATTTAAAATTTATTATTAAATCAACTTCCAAATTTTAAAATTTTAAAACTCACAAATTTTATCACCATATATTCTCACTTATTTACAATGACTTAAACAAATCTTTATGTAAGTTTAGAGTGGATAAATCTATCAATTGCAGTGCCAAAGCTTCTATTTCATTATATTCAAAATTATAAATTAAGTTCCCCAAAATTTCTATTAAGTTAAATAATCAATGATTATTCCATCTATAAATTTTAAGTAGATGGATTCAAATGTTGAGTTCAGAAACTATTATTTTAATATTCTTGAATTTCAGTTAAATCTTTATAAACGTAATACTTTAAACGTTAAATTTCATTTATTTTGCAATACTTCAATTAAATTAATAAATATTGCTTTCTATACTTAAATTTATATTAACAAAACGTTAGATTTGGATCGATAGAAATCGATTTACCAAAGTTTACGTACACATTACGTAAATAAACAACTATATAAATTTGCCACCTATTAGCTCTTAATTTTATTCTTAAGTTTGTTATCTATCAATTTCGATTATACTTCCATCTATAATGCAAATCCAATCTCCTCTAACTGCATAAATTAGGCAATTTATTGCAATTGATTTTCCATTAAACTTCATAAATTATCAAATTGAAACCTAAATAAACATTTATTTATTTAAAAATCTTGTTGTTTAATTGAATTGACCATTCCCGGATATAATTTACATTGATCTTCAATTATTACTTAAATACATCACAAAACGTTAAATCTATATTCATTAAAATTTGTTACCAAAATTAATTAACGAAATCAATTACGCCCTTTAAAAATTTCTATTTCATTCATTAATTGCTAATTGTTATTCAATTAAACCCAGTTATTTGATTTCTCTATTATGCATCAATTATAAACCCATCATCTTAAAGATGATGTCAACATTTTATACTATAAATTTACCCTTTTATATTCAAATATAAATAAATGCTCACATACAAATTAAGATTCTAAAACAAATTAATTATCCCATTTAATCCATTGATTTATTAACTTTATTTGTTGCAATTTATTGTCTAGCATAAATTTTAATCTATTTCCAAATTTTCACATTTCAATTAATTAACACCTTACAAAAGTTTACAAATAAAAAGGGGTTGTACTAAATAAATTATTTATTGTCCTGCATTACTTTATTGCCTCCATTTACATTCAATCTTCATAAATAAATAATTTATTTTATTGATGAATTCAATACTTGCCTTTATTTACTTAATTTAACTTCGTATCCAAATGCACAAATTTTCACTATTCCAATTAATTGAAATATAAAATTAAATTTGTAAATTTTAATTATCCTTGATACATCAGATTTCAATATTTGCTTTCATATAAATTAATAAGATTTCTATTTCTTTCTAAATTTAAATTAAAATCTTATTAATTTAATTCATTTTAAACATCGAATTTACATGGGTCGTTACACTCTCCCCGACTCAAAAATTTTCGTCCCCGAAAAGGAAAAGAAGGGAAAAGAAGAATTAAATAACAATACATCTTATTCAAAATATTAACTCATAAACAATAACTTACTAAATTTATTACCTTAAATAAAATAAACCCGTTTAATAATCATTATATCTTTTTATCCTCAAATAAATAAAGTTTGGAAAAACATTTTCAAAATAATTTCTAAGTCCAAAATTTACGAAATTTTTTGGCGGAGTCTCCTTTGTACAGAGAGGCTTGGGAGAAAATATAATATTAAATATAACAATTATATTATATATATTATCCAAAATATTATATCCCAACACGGGAAAATATATAAAATAGCGCTATAAACCGAAGTCCGAAAACGTACCTATTTGTCGGGCACTTTACGCTTAATTTATGGAACCCAAAAGCAGTAGCAATTGCTTCCATAACCTGAATTTTACTTATAAAATCCAAAGGGTTAACAATTTATGTAAAGTAAAATATTTAAGTGGATTTCAATCACTAACAACAAATCAATACAACAACCATCAACTAAACAACAACAAATCCAAACAACAATCAATTTATCTTATTATTAATTTCATTTCATATATTTGTTGTTTAATTTCTCTTTTATTCATACCACATAAATTTTCCTTTTTATAATTTACATTTATTTCTAACAAACTTTTAAATTTTATTTACTCATTCGATGTTTGTTTCATTTATTTTCACTTATTACTTCCAATTTTTCATTTCCATTAACTCAGGTCATGCCAGTTCTTTTTATTTCATTATAATTATTCATTCATTTATTTACATGTCCTTATTTATTTACATTTTAATTGCTTAAGTTTATAATCATCTATTTGTCATACTTACCTTCAATTATATTTACTTGGTAAAATTTCAATTATAACTTTAAGTTTATAACATTAAATTCTCATTTAACAGAAATTTCATTGAGTAATTTTACTATTTCAAATTTCTACTTGTATAATATTCTATTACAATCTCTTATTAAATATTTCAACTTTTAATATTTGGTAAGTTATATATGTTATTTAAGGGTGTAATTGAAAGTTATACAAGTTTCTCATTTCTTTTAATTAATTCATTGTTCAATAAATTATTACCTTTTCCTTATAAGTTACAATTTCAACTTCCTTTTATTATCTTTATAACTTGGCATTAAATCTCTTACCTAAATTAGAGGTTCCAATTATTAATTACTTACCTTTCGTTTCACTACAATAATTGAAACAATTAATTAATGGAAATTTAAGAGTTAAATACCGGGTTATATTTCAAATTATTTTAAAATAATAAATAAATATATTTTTACAACTTACATATCTCTAATTATGTTTAAAACAATTCAAAATTTATACATATAATTTCTTCAAAAATGAATCTGCAGTAGAACTACGACAGTGGCCTTCTCCCTTCGAAACTCGAAAATGAAAGTCGATGATGCGGCCGCCATCACCGAAATTATTTTTCAGCGACAGAGAGGAAAGTACAAAACTTATTTCTTTCTAGAATTTCTTTAAAATCATGCTTTCAAATTATATTGAAATATTTATATCAGAAAATATTTCTAAACACTATTAATATATTTCAAAATCCTTTGAAAGAAATTTTTCAAAATCCCGGACTCAAGTTCTACAATTTCCAAATTTCATTGATTTTATTTTCAATCTAGCTTCAATTATTATTAATATTTTCATTACCTAACACCCAATCTACAACAACCAAATATGTATCTTTATAAAATATTTTTATATATAGAAAATATAATAGGCAAAGTTATTTCTTTCACCTATATTAAAACAAATATTATGTCGGTCTATCCTATTAAGTGTTTAGAAATCCCTATTGATGTCATAGCGTCCCATGCATCAACCAGAATTTATAAATGCAAAACGAAACATATTAACACAATATTAAAACCTTTTTATAATACTAACAAATACGCTCTCTCATATATACACGCTCAATGACTCCCATAGGGTATTATTACCCTATTAGTAAAAAGTCAAACCCCACAGAGTTAAGGTTTATCGCTAAACCTCGCTCTGATACCAGATGTAACATCCCGCCTTTTCGAACACTTTAAACTGACACACGTGCCAATTCAAACCATACGGTAGGGTGGATTGTTATGGGATAAGTAAGAAAAACAGAGAAGAAATAAAAACAAAATAGAATCTCAGAGCGGAAGGATAAAATATAATAATTAAATATACAGTTCATGAAACTGTTTTACAAAACCTTTATTATATTTATACAATACATATCAGAGTACACATACCAGAGAATAATAAATAAATGCAGCGGAATTAAGTGGTGTGGTGGAATAACATAGTAGATAATAATAGTACAAAACTTCGTCTTCGTCCTCCAGAGTAAAATCTTCAAATCCTGAAACGCTCGGACTGACCCGAGCGAATTTGAAAGACAAAAACACTCGAGTCAGAACTAAAAGATCTTATGTGATTTAAATTAACAGAAATAAATATGAGTACAGTAACTCAAGAGATGCTCGGGATTTACATCTCCTAAGGATCCGTTAAACTATTTGCTATGTAGTATATTGTGCTATTATAATAGTGTCTAATTGTAAAATAAACTTACTTTTTAATAGCGTTAAGGGGTTACCCATATAGCCCTTAACACAAATAATGCCAATAGTCTATACAGTACCGTAATACCTCCTGATCGTGAAGCTACCAGAGGATACTCCATAGATACGACACAAATAGAAACTCGTAGAAGGCGCGCTAGGGTAGGTGACACGGCACAACTAGGCAATGCCAGGGTAGATATACCAATCACGCTTCCGGGTTGATGGAAACGCGCAGCGCGCAGCTGCCGCTCGAACAACACCCCCAAAATCAAAAGTAAAGTGGCCACCGAATCGATCCAAAAGTCATAGTATAATATCGAAGGAGTGCGTTCGATCAGAGGAATGACCTCATTGGCCCGTCGATCGCTCCTGTTTTAGCCACCTTATGCCAACTCACGGGAGTCGGGTCCATGTATTTACCTTATAGGAAACGCCGTCACCATCCTACTTCATTCTGGAATCTCCACCACGTACACGGTTGTTAAAGTGGTTTTCGGAGTTGGCAGAGAGTATGACAACTTCCGATCCCGGTCTCTTTAACAACCAAACGTTATTATAACACCGCGGTCATTTAAAATAATTTAAACTTTAAAACCAGAATAAAATATCCATTTTAAACCCATATAAATACAATGTCATTTATATTTTTTTAAAACCCAAATCAATACGATATCATTTAGACCCAAAATCATATAATGTCATTTTATTTTCCAATATATATTCTTTTCCAAAATCATAGGGTTTTCAAAGTAAAATATTTAGAAATCAAAACTCTCGAATATAATATTTTCAAATCATACTACCTTGAAAATCATAACTTCGAAACAAATTTCCATCTCTTAAATGGTTAAATATTAAATTACTTTATAAAACACAATAGCTTCTTTAGATTTCACAAATCAATTTTCAAATATCGATTTAAACTTCCAAATACCATTTCAATTCTTATGTTTCAAAGCTATAAATATTTCACCATTTCAAAACAAACTCATTTGACAATCCCATATATATTAAATTCAATTACTTATTATTTAGACTTGAAATATTTACTTAATGAATTCAATATAATTTAAGAAAAACCTTTAACTTCACATAACTGGAAAAACTTTCGATTTATTATATATTCATTTAAATCAACCTGATATTCATTTAGATCACTCTACACAAACATCAACTTATAAAATCATATCCTTTAAAAATTCTAACTTTTTATTTAATTCGAATTTAACTTAATATTCATCTTCCAACCTTATTCCCATTAAATCAATGAAACTCCAGAAATTAAATTTTAAATAAATGCTTAATCTTATTTGATCTTAAAATCAAACTTTATTTTAAACTTCAAATCAAATTTATACTAAGATTAAAACCGGAAATTACTATATATATAATAACCTTTATCAACAACCAAATCAATATCCCATAAGCCATATATATATAGCTTTACAAAAACCATAGAAAATCATTTCAAAATATTTTTACATATATATATATACCGCGATGCCTGTATAAAATTTTCTACCCTATGGTCAAGTGATACGGATGTTTATCATTTCAATCCGCAATTTAAAATAAAAATGCGGTTGTATATCATTTCAAACCGCAATCCCGAATGAAATGAATATGCATGATATATCAATCATCAACCAATTTAATTCAATCATCATCAATTTAAACAAACATCAAAATATATAGCATATAAATTATATATGTAATAAATAACATATGTTAACTAACAGTTTACATTCAATAATAAATTTAACTACTGTTAAACTAGCAGTTTATATGCAAAAATAAATGTAAATTTAACTGGCAGTTAATATGAAATAAAAACAAATATAATCATGACAGGCAGTTAATATGCAAATAAATAAATTCTAACTGTCAAATTATATGCAATAAATAAAATTAATTAACAGTTAAATTAAATAAATGCGATTTAACTGAGATGAAGAATAAAACATGCCAAACAGTCATAAATAAATTTCTACTCAAATCTTAAAACAATTTAACAAACATAAGAAATTTAAGAAGTTGTGAGTGGGTTAAAACACTCACCTTTTGAATTTAAATCGAATTTAAGTCCGATTTAAATCCAAAAATTTGACGGTCTCCAAATCTGTCCAAACCAGTAACAAAAGATCTAGAATTTAATTATGATCCTAACAAAAAAAGTCTCGCGTGAAACGGAGTTCGTATGCGAAAGTTATTCGAGTTAGATTGTTTGAAATCAAAAATAAAATAAAATAAAAACATCACTCACTTAAACCAAAGCCACTTAAGCATCTTCGTTATCCCTTGCTAAAGTGTCTTTACCCTGAGAATAGAATACACGCGAATGAACAAAAGCATCAGGAAGAAACCCTAGCCGCCGAAACAAACCCTATTTATCACGCCTCCACTCTCGACTTCGACAAGATCCACTCCATCGCCAGCACACCGCCGTCACCCTCCATCTATGTCGCGAGCGCAACGTCCTTCGCCGCCGTATGGTGCTACCAGGCCGAGCACGAAAATCATCGAATCCTCTTCAATTTCTGGCGACTCAGCTAACCAATTCGCCGAAGCCACCGTACCGATCAACTGCCCCTCGCCCCCTCTACACGCAGGAACTTCCCGATCGATGAATCGTGGAAGATCCGTTGTTGATTGACCATCCATACCATGAATGGCCGAAACTAATTTGCAATTTTCTGGGCGAACAATGGCTCCAATTGAAAAACGAATATTACCAGCAGATTACGCTCTTCGAGAACTATGACATATAATTTTTGTGAATTTTTCTGGAGCCTTTGAATTTTAAGCTTTGGATTTGATTTTTGAATTGTATTTGGATCTAGGGTTTGCAGCCATTGGAAGAGGAGGAGCTGAGGAAATGAACGTACATCAAATGAGAATAGATGGAGGCTAGGGTTTACAACTGAGTTTATATAGGTAGGTCAGAATTTGAATAGATGGATTGGATAAACAACGTGCTGAACGAAAATTGGCCCAAAAAGCCCGTTTCGACTCCGGAACGAAATTGGGTCAACCCATATATCACAATATGTATTTTAAAATATTCTGAACGCGATGGAAAAATTTTCACATCCAAATTCCATCGTATGAAGAAGTTATGCTGAAAACAATATTTTCAAATTGATTTCAAATTGATTTCAATTAAATCGATTTCAAGGCGTTTCACGTTCGTACGATCAAACGACAGGTCCGATCGCTACGAAACTTGAAACCCTACAATAATTCACTGATACGGATCCGATGAAACTGGTTTCGTCAAAATCCGAGTCAGTGGCCAAAATGGCTATTTTTATATTAATTAATTAAATTTAAAATTTATTATTAAATCAACTTCCAAATTTTAAAACTCACAAATTTTATCACCATATATTCTCACTTATTTACAATGACTTAAACAAATCTTTATGTAAATTTAGAGTTGATAAATCTATCAATTGCAGTGCCAAAGCTTCTATTTCATTGTATTCAAAATTATAAATTAAGTTCCCCAAAATTTCTATTAAGTTAAATAATCAATGATTATTCATCTATAAATTTTAAGTAGATGGATTCAAATGTTGGGTTCAGAAACTATTATTTTAATATTCTTGAATTTCAGTTAAATCTCTATAAATGTAATACTTTAAACGTTAAATTTCATTTATTTTGCAATACTTCAATTAAATTAATCATTATTACTTTCTATACTTAAATTTATATTAACAAAACGTTAGATTTGGATCGATGGAAATCGATTTACCGAAGTTTACGTACACATTACGTAAATAAACAACTATATAAATTTGCCACCTATTAGCTCTTAATTTTATTCTTAAGTTTGTTATATATCAATTTCGATTATACTTCCATCTATAATGCAAATCCAATCTCCTCTAACTGCATAAATTAGGCAATTTATTGCAATTGATTTCCCATTAAACTACATAAATTATCAAATTGAAACCTAAATAAACGTTTATTTATTTAAAAATCTTGTTGTTTAATTAAATTGACCATTCTCGGAAATTAATTTACATTGATTTCCAATTATTACTTAAATACATCACAAAACGTTAAATCTATATTCATTAAAATTTGTTACCAAAACTGATTTAACGAAATCAATTACGCCCTTTAAAATTTCTATTTCATTCATTAATTGCTAATTGTTATTCAATTAAACTCATTCATTTGATTTCCCTATTGTGCATCAATTATAAACCCATCATCTTAAAGGTGATGTCAACATTTTATACTATAAATTTACCCTTTTTATATTCCAGTATAAATAAATGCTCACATACAAATTAAGATTCTAAAACAAATTAATTATTCCATTTAATCCATTGATTTATTAACTTTATTTATTGCAATTTATTGTCTAACATAAATTTGAATCTATTTCCAAATTTTCACATTTCAATTAATTAACACCTTACAAAAGTTTACAAATAAAAAGGGGTTGTACTAAATAAATTATTTATTGTCCTGCATTACTTTATTACCTCCATTTACATTCAATCTTCATAAATAAATAATTTATTTTATTGATGAATTCAATACTTGCCTTTATTTACTTAATTTAAGTTTATATCCAAATGCACAAATTTTCACTATTCCAATTAATTGAAATATAAAATTAAATTTGTAAATTTTAATTATCCTTGATATATCAAATTTCAATGTTTGCTTTCATATAAATTAATAAGATTTCTATTTCTTTCTAAATTTAAATTAAAATCTTATTAATTTAATTCATTTTAAACATCGAATTTACACAGGTCGTTGCAGAGGGACATTCCAAAATTCAAAGGAAATCGAGTCAAAAGGAAGAGATTCAACTCGAGCGAAAGTGATTCTGTAAATAAATTTACCATATATGCTAAGTTTTGCCTAGAGCCAAAGCTCTAATACCAACTGTAATGACCCGCTATTTTGGACCGTTCAAATCGACAATAAAACCATACATATCCGACTTGAATAATTAAAATACCGAACTGTTAATTAAAATTTGGCAAAACTAAAAATATACAGTAAATAAATCAATCACAGATCACAGAGTAATATAATGCAGTGGAATAGATAAAGAATAGTAGTTCATGAAGCTACTATATACATCAGAGTTAGAAAAATACAACCGAATAGTTCAAATGCAGTGAAGTCTCCAATGCAACAGATGACTTCTCTGAACCAATCACCCGGAAAGGCTGGAATCTGAACCGATAGTTGGATTTCCAAATGAAGCTCCAAACTCCAAAGGTTAGTCTCAAATGATGTATCACTCAGTCTGACTGAGCGTAAAGCAAAATACAAAACATTCGAGTCAGGATTAACACTCTGATATCAATAAATCCAACTCAAGTGAAATATCAACTGTAATACAAATAACTTAAAGGATATTTGGGATAACCATCCTCTAAGGGTCCATGGAACTTTCTAAGAGGTAGAAATATACACTATAACACCATGGTCATTTCAGCTTAATTTATACATCAAAACCAAATCTCATTTTCACTTTAAATATCTCTATATTTCCCAAAATAGTATTTATATATATTAAATAATTTATACAGTAAAGTATTTTCAATTTCCTCAACTTAACAAATCGTTCCAACATCAATCCGACCTTCCCATTCAAATTAAATTCAATCTCAATTTATCAATTTAAATTCAACTCAATTTCTAAAATAACCACTTAAATTTTATCGATCTCAAATTCGAATTTATAATCACAAATACTCCTTTATATTTCCATATATTTCAAAACTTTAAGTATTCAACGTTTCATCTTAATTTTCATTCAATTTAGTTTTCTAAATAATAAATTCAAATTTAGTTCAACCTAAATTTTCATTTTAATTCAATTTAGTAGCTAAATAACAAATTCAACTACGTTGATTTCAAATACAGATCCGAATCTCAACATAAACCATTTAAATTCCAATATAGTTCAAGGCTTTAATATTAAAATGTTCTATATAACAGTTTCATATAGATCTCGATTTAACCTCATTATTATTTAGTCTTGAAATACTCCCTTATTAGATTTAATATCATTTAAGTAACCTTAAATTACATTTTACTCCATATTTTCTTTAATTTATTTAAACGTAAAATATCCATTAAATCACTTAAATCAAAAATCCAGTTATAAAATCATACCCATTAAATTTCCCATTTAAAAATTTCAAATCGATTTAATTAAATAAATCCTTATTTAAATACCATTTTTATAAACCCAAATTTATCTCCCAATCTTAATTATTCAATTTATTACAAGAGAATCTATTTGAAATATAGATTTACATAAATACTTAACCATATTATATGTATTAAATCAATCTAATTTAAATCAAATATTACTACTAAATCTATATATACAATTTTCATTTATATAATATCTTAAGAATCAAATTTATTAAACCATATATTTCTTTCCAAAATTATTGAAATTATTCTCAAAATATTTATATGGAACAACGGTGTCTGTATATATTTCCTATCATATAGTCAAGTGCTACGGATATTTATCATTTCAATCCGTATACTAAATACATATGGGTGGATATCATTTCAACCCGTAATCCCAAATTTAATTAAATGAAAATTGCTTGGGTTTATCATTTCAACCCATAACGATTTTCTCCTATTCTAAAGTCTGTTCGGGTATGTATCATTTCAACCCATAGTGATTTCTAAACTACAAGGAACTTGCAGAGTGATAACAGAAAATACAATAAAATAACAGGCATATATCATCAATAACAATATAATATAAACAACAGGATATGGT
Organism: Allium cepa; assembly: GCA_030765085.1. Taxonomy (NCBI): domain Eukaryota; kingdom Viridiplantae; phylum Streptophyta; class Magnoliopsida; order Asparagales; family Amaryllidaceae; genus Allium; species Allium cepa. The sequence goes on along the minus strand of CM060944.1, from coordinate 305,585,109 downwards.
GTCATATCCCGCAGGTGAACAGTTACAGATAATAGCATATATACAAACTTAAATAACTACAGCAGCATATTTCAATTGTCGTTTCAATTGAAATCAAATTTAATGAATAAAAATATGTTAATCGTGAGTGATTGCTCACCTTTTGAGGTTAGAGAGATAGACAATGAAGTTGAGTTACGAAATGCAAGCACGACTTCCAAAGCAAAGTTAGATGGTACGATTTCGATGGAAAAGCTGATAGATAGAAATTGATGAGAACGGATCAAATTAGCCTGATAAAATTGAAACGAAGATTATATGATTAATTTATTACTTTTTTTCAAAATGAACGTTAAATCAAAACACGCAATTTAAAAAATGAAATACATATATATGCATACCCATGAGAACCATATAACTTTAAAACGCTTCCATTTCATATTAATGTTAAATAACAAATATATAATTATTCAAAATGTCACATATATAGTATATTCATTTTATGGTTGTCGTTTCCATGTAATAAATATTCATTTTAAACCAATATTAAAATAATATATATGTATAGTTAAAAATCAATGTTCTAACATAAAACACATATATTAAAGATCAAAACACACATATATAATATCTTTTGAAATGAATAATTATGTATACATATAATTATTATAGTTTATTACTTTCCTTTTCAAAATATCCAGCAGGAAATCAAACAAACTTATGCACATATATACGCAGATAAACAATATTCTTTATAATACATTGTTAACTTACTCCTTTTTTATTCTTTTTTTAAAGAGTATATATGCAGTACAGTTTATAAGAATTTTTTTTTAATATTTTTATAAAACCTTAATATATAACAAAATATATGTAATATTTGTATATATAAAAATCAAAACCTTTCAAACATATATTCAAAAACTAGATCATATAAATAACAATGTATTCAGTTCACGCATAGTATAAAATTCATATATATAACTCTCTTATATATTCATTATAACTATAATCGAAACGGTTATATATACTTTTATATAAATTAACCAAATATACACGTTACTTAACCTATCTGTAACTGATCAATAGTTTTATTATTAAAGCACGCACATCATAACAGTATGACGATATACAATGCTTTAGGCTTATTAAACAATATATTGCAACTTATGTATACTAATATCTGAATATAAATAAGCTTACATACTTATTATATAAAAATCAAAATAAAAAAATATAACAAAATATATATAAACTCACAAATTGATATATAAGCTTATATTGTTATATAGAGAATTTTTTTTATTAAGTACAGCCATACATATATATCTTTGGGTACTACAATTCGTATTATTTGCCTTTTATAAAGAAAATTGTGGTTGCACTGAGTTTGTACATACAGCTTACTTTATGTATATAAATAACGTAAGCTGTCATACATATATACACTAAAATATATAAATTTAAGGCAGTATACTACTAGCAAATATATATAATATAATACAATGTATAGACATACCCTGTGTAAACTCGAGTCGCTGATGGGTGGGCAAAATGAATAAATAAGAAACTACAGACAATGGGGAAAATGTTGATGCCACCTATGTGCTGTCAGAAGTTATTACCTCTATGCTATACACTCGGCTATGATGAGGCTGCCGATGTGGATAGGGAAGATGTTGGGTTCAGCTGGAAGGCAGGGTGTTTCTTAAGAGAAGAGGAGGGGAGAAGGAGGGGACAGACGCTTGGTGGAAAGAAAATTTGCAGAGAGAGGATGAAAAGAATGCAGATGTACTAGGTAAAAGAAAGGAGGAGCAGGCTAGAATAAATAGAATGTATGAAGAGAACAAGGAAGGTTATAAATCAGATTGGCATGAAAATGTAAGGAAAGAAATAAATAAAAGAAATCAATGAATGCGAAATAACGTATAGTATTTTATACCTTTCAAACTTTGAAATGGCAACGGTCATGAGTTGATTTAGCTACATTTAAAGCAATAACTTTTTTGTTTGTTTGGATAGTACGTAATAAGTTTGGAAAGGCAATGATTTTTAAAATGGAACAAGGAAGGTTATAAATCAGATTGGAATGAAAACGTAAAGAAAGAAATAAATAAAAGAAATCAATGAATGCGAAATATCGTATAGTATTTTATACGTTTCAAACTTTGAAATGGCAACGGTCATGAGTTGATTTAGCTACATTTAAAGCAATAACTTTTTTGTTTGTTTGGATAGTACATAATAAGTTTGGAAAGACAGTGATATTTAAAATGGAACAAGGAATGGACAGAGAAATTTAAGCAAAGATAAAACGTATAGAATAAATATAGAGTAAGGGGACAGTCACGATAATTCAGTGGATAATTAAAGCAACTTTTAATGCCACCAGCTGCACTTTCAAATTTGAAAAGGCAGAGTAACGGACCATATAATAAATTGAAACGATGGATTGATAACAGCTGCAAGTATATATTTAATAGAAAAGAACGGACAGAGAAAATTTTGTGAAACGTACTGAAAATAAATATGAAGTACTTATTATATTATACGTTTCTTTTTGAATGCAGAGTCCAAAATTTGAAAGCCGAGTAACGGTCAACCCTTGAATTGGTGAAAATAATTGTAGCAATTAATAAAAGAAATAAATAGCAACGGTCACGTTGCTTTGATTTAGCTGACCCATCAAAGCAAATTATTTATAATTTAACCGGTAGGAAACGTAAAGGAACGTACCACCATAAAAATGAAATTGATAACATCTGTGCATTGATTCTGCAATATTTATTAAAGAAATTGATTCTACAATATTTATTAAAGCAATTTATTAGCTAGCTTGAATTAAATAGAATTTCACAATGGAATAAACTTTGATAAAATAAATTGAAAATTTAAAATCTGCTATGTTTAATTGGACGTAATACAAATATTAAATTTTTATTTCAAAATATTATTACATTAAATTTCTCAAAAGTTTCAATTAATTACGTTAAATAAAACCATTTAAAACTATTAAAATCTACGGGTCGTTACAACTATATCCTAGGTTGTGCACCCTACTCTATTTTTAGCCATTTATAATGTCGAGGTCACATTCGACATCTTTCATGGGAGTCTTTATCACTCGAAAAGAACAAGAATCCTTAAATAAATTCCCACATCTCGAATGGATCTCGAAACCACACATGGATTCCAGCATCTCGAAATCCACCTCCAAGAGATATAACACGTATCTCAGTCTTGAAGTGGTTTTCGATAAATAACACATTTACCGATCCCGGTCTCCTTAAGACTGAATCAATGAATTTGGTCATATTCAATAATAATGAGAATGATCGCATATGGAAACCAACTCTCATATAATTATCACATTTTCAATATTTTTATCTCACACTATCTCTCGACTAAGAGTGAAGTCGGTAGGTTAAAGCACTAGTTCTGCTATACCTACTCAAACATTTGTCTTAACCCCTAGAGATAGACAAGCCTACTTCATCGGTTTTTAGTACTAAGTATACGACTAAATGTTTTTCATAAATGAGTACATAAACAAAGCATGATCAAGTCGTACTAAGCACGATCAAGTCACATAAACAACTTTTAATCCCATTTTTACTTAATTAATAATTTTATTAAATAAAAGCTCTTTTATTAGTAAAACTCATTTTTTTTAATAAAACATATTTTATAAACCAAAACTTACAATTGATTAAAAATTCCTTTATTAATTAATAACCCTTTACTAAATAAAACTTACTTTATTAATTAATACTCCTTTATTACTTAAAATTTTCTGTATATACTAGTATATATAATATTTCGATATTCATTTATACTCTTCAATACTTCAAAAAGTATTCATATATTTATCTCAAATGTACAAGTATATTCACAACTCATTTAAAGACCTATTACTTTAAACCTTTCTTTTTTTTATCTTTTTCCAAAAATTCCATGTTTGTTATTCCTTTTAAAATATCCATTTAATAGTTCCAATTACATTCGAAAATCTATTTCAAAGTGCGTAAGACAAATGTTACCCAACATTGTCACTACAAACGCAAAATCATTTCATTTGAGATTATTTTTAAACCATTTCACTTCTGATTATCTTTAAAACAATCTTTTCAAAGTTTCATTTACATTTATAAGTACTAGTATGGATCCGTGCTTCGCACACGGGCTGTTTGTGTCATTGTATACATTGATATTTTGTTTAAACGTAAGTATGTAAACGGAAAGTAAGGGCATTTTTGGAATTTCAAAAAGACAACGAGTAAATTGGTTTAACAAATTTTCTTTATTAGTAGTAGAGATAATCAAAACAGGTTAAAGACTAATATTATTAACATATTTTCACCGCAAACCCAAAACCATTTCATACATGTTATTCTCTTTAAAACATTCTTTTAAAGATCTTGGTATTTCTATATTTATTGAATAAGGCAATATACTTGTTAATAAATTTGCAAAATCATTTATTATAACATAAGTTTTATAATCCTAAGCTTCCTCTTATTCTTTTACAAAATACTTAACTTACTTTTTCCCACTTATGCATTTACTAAAAACTGATTTTAAAATGATACTTAAATGTATACTAACTCATTTATAAGATAAAATATTTAATAATAAAAAGAATTTAAAAGGATATTATATTACATAAGATTTTATTTTTTTTAATAAACTACTTAACTAATTTTCTAAAAAATATATATACTTTTAAAATATTTTAAAAATACTTATATTATGGCTTATAAAAAATACATATTTTCTAATTTATTTAAAAACCATAAAAGTCCATTTTATAGTTTAAATTCATTACTTTAAAAGTCCATAAATGATTATCAATAATACATTTAAACTTGATACTTTTTTAGTAATACGTATACTTACTGTACTTACTAAAAAAATACAAAGAAGCCCTAAGATGCCTTTCAAAGTTAACTTTAAATTTGTCAAAGATAGCGATTCCAAAGTGCATCCATAGCGACCTTTTCGCTCATAACATTCACAATACACTATCAACATGTAATCAACAAGTCCTGGCTACGATACATGTTATAAAGGGTAATAAGAGAGATTATACTTAATACTAATGTTGTCACTTGTTTTACAAAACAAGAATGGGTCCAAAAGTTTTAACCTGTATTGTTATCAATTTTAAGTTATATTTAACACAACAATATTATACACATGATATATACAAATTCGATGGTGAATAAACTCAACTAAGCCCGCACTAATCCAAGATGTGGATAATCCCAATACGAGTTTAATGGAGAAGATGGCGTCTCGATTGGACCTCGTATGCGAAAGTTATGAATTTTATAAGATTTGAGATTATAAACTAATTAATTAACTTAATTATAAATAACCAACACCTTAATTACCTATCAAATCCACCTTCTCCCTTCCTTACCACTTTCCTATGCATGCACCAAAAGGAACTCACCATACTCATGTACATGCACACATTGATACGGATCATCACTCGATGATATCCAATGTCGTTCACGCCTACGAATTTCTCTTCGCGAGTTCGACGTATGGACCCCTACAACGTCCAACTCGATCACATCAACCAAATTCCAAATGAAAGCCCCAAATTTCCATGTCCAGGTCGCGATCACAACCCCATGATTGGAGCACCTTTGACCACCGCCAGCCAACCTCACTTCGCACCCTAAATCCAATCATGCCTTTGATTTTGCCTTCGACCGCCTCCTCCATATCGCGACTTCCTCTACCACGTACGACAAACAAAATGTCACGACCATCTCTATGTAGTTTCTTCTCACCAAACCTTTACCCTCCCCTCTCATTTACACGAGCAACCTAATGGAATATTCGCAATGGACTAACTTTCCTTAAATCAACGACCATCTACAATCCTGGATTGGCAGTACAAAAGTTGATCATCACCAATCCCCGCCGCAACCTAATAAATGCACACCCACATGAATCCCTCATCTCTACCAAGCTAACGGATTCGAAATCGTCGAATTCCGTTGAGCGAAGCTCCGAGAACAATTCAATTTAAAAGGCGGCTATGTATTTGGTTAACAAGAAATGAAAAGGGAATAAAGAGGAGAGGTGGTAAAATGGTTAAAGGTGAGGAGTATTTATGGAAAAATAAACAATATTTTGAATTCGCATGATTAAATCGTTGAACATTCCAAGCTCGCACGATCATCTGGAACGTCCGATCACCATGAAACTCGTCGACGCACAATAACTCATTTTTCTAGTACCGATGGCACTACTTTTGTCAAAATCTGAGTCAATGCCCTGGAATGATAATATTATAAGTTAATCAAAAATAATTATTATTAAAACCGATTTAATCCCATTAATTATAAATTAAAAGTTTCATTATCATTATTATTTAAAAAGAATTTAAATAAGCTTTCGAAATCATTTTTATTCACATTAAATCCATGATTTAAATATTCAAATAATTTCAATTTTGGTTATAAAACATTCAAAATTTCGGGTCGTTACTGGCATTGTACGGCCAACCCATAGTATATAGCTATCCAAACGGTGTAATGTTAAAATAGCATGTGTGCTAAATCAAAGTAGGCAAGAGGAATGACATGGGTAATTAAATGAAGACCGGGTATATTAGAGATGCTTTTAGAATGCATTTGAAACGACTGGTTATGAATTCAAACTACCAAAGTACAAAAAGGGTACAATGAAATATTTGCAAGAGATATCAATCAATTAGTCACCAATCGTGGCATTTTTAATGGTATTGTGTCGAAAATAGTTCTAAAAAATTATTTATCACATTTGTTCATACTTTTGAATTAAATCATTATACTAGTATAGCGAGTATGATAATTAAGAAATTAATATAATTTTCAAAAGATAATCGAAACTTTTTGGTCTCACGTCTAAGTTTTAGCCTCATGTCAAAAACTGTGATGGTATTATGTCAAAAAATGTTATTGAAAAATCACCAAGAGATCAAGGCTTCAAACTCCAGTTTATGGTTCCGTTTCGATCATTAGAAATTTTTAATATTTCGGTTTCGTTTCAAAAGTTCTTGATATTCCGTTTTAATTCTGGTTTTGAATTTCATCGCTTTTCTAACCACTTTTTTTATAAATAGATTGATAAACACTACAAATTTATATGTAAAATGAATATAACAAGTCGTTCCTTCAAAATATTTTATTTTATACCATTTTTGGAAAACAAGTAAAAGAGCAAGAGCTAAAGAAAAAGCCCCAAATTAATAATTAATACCCATGGAAATAATTAATTGATATGCAAGAAGATTTAATTTATACTCTTAAATCAAAATTATTTTGTTTGAGAAACTCAATTTAGTTGGATTTATATTAAGAAAGCTGAGTCCAACTCATCTTCTTATTGTTAGAAATGCAAGCCCATAAGGCCTTTAAATCAACCGGTTTTCCCCTAACCTCCAAGTCATTGTCTTCAACAAATGGAACCATCCCTTCTGACCAAAATATATAGGCTGAAAAAAAAAATCCATCTAGTTTGATCCTCAATTTCTATGTTCAGGCAATAGTTTTTTCCCTCAAATTCTCAGTTTAGTTTTTTTCCTTTCAGATCCAGATTCGCTTTCTTAGGTGAATTCTGGCTCGATCGTTGTTGGATTGAATGACGGGAATTCTTGCAATGTTGTCCAAAACTTCGAACCATATAAGAGATAACCAAAAAAATTAGTCGTTCTTCAAAAATTTCTCAATTATCATACCATTATCGATCAATTGTTTCCATTTTCGGACTATATAGGTATATCGGTATGATAATGAGAGTTTACCATTTAATGGTAAAATATTGATAATATATTTTAAAACCCATGATAATAGTAATTTATTAAGCCATTTATAGTCCATGTAATGACGAAACCAAAGCAAGGGTGGGGTGGGCAGTTGCCCAACCTAATATTTAGGCAAAAAAAAACATAAAAATTACAGAAAAGAAAAAGAATACACACTCTCCTCTCGCATTTGGCTCAGCACTCATGCTCACTTCTCAGCTGCTCACACTCTCTTAAATACACATCGTATCCTTCAATTCGACCTTCATATTTGATTTGATTAAGTAAATCAAAACCCTAATTCCACGTTCAATCCAGTCTCCCATCTTCACTCCACTATGCAAACCTAATATGAAAAGCTAAATCAGAATTTCCTATTTGTTCTACGGTTGTTGGTAATTATCCTTTTAATCTTGTAAATTATGTTATTTAAATCTATTGATTTGTTCTCTACTTGGTTTGTTTGATTAGATCATACAAAGATTGTCTCTTAAGAAAGCATCCTAATTGTTGGATTATCCTTGAATAGGGATGGAAATAAGGCGGGTTGGGGTGGGTTTTTTATGCCCCAGACTCGCCTTGGTTTTTTAAACCCAGTGTCGGACCCGCCTCGTAGATCCAGTGTGGGTTTGAACTTTCGCCCCGTACCCGAAAGCTATGCGGGTCAGGGTAGACCTGCCCTGCCTCAAGACCCGGTGATACTTTGCATATTTATTCAAAATTAAGTGTCAATATAAATTTATTTATTCATTATATCTGTAAGAGGGATTCTCACTCAATAATACAATAAATATAGATATCAATGTTTTTACAATGATAAGTTAGATTAAAAAAATGAGGCATATGATAACGGTTTAGGAAAAACATGTATATGTTATTACATAATTATTAATGATACAACTTAATACCATAAAATAATATAACTTATTGAATGAAACATTAGATTATCCATGCTATAACCACTTATGTATTGTAACAACCCGTATTTTTGGCTATTTTTAATTATTAAATTTAAGGTGATTATTGAATGAAAATGCTTATTAATGTAATTTGTTAAATAATTTAATATTGAAAATTATTTGAATAATTAAATTCTGAATTTAATATGGTAGAAAATGATGTCGTAAGTTTTTTTAAATTTTATATAAACAACAATTAAGATTGTTAATATTTAAAATTAGATTTAAAATGTGAATAATTAAATTGAAAATTTTATATTGTAATTAATGAGTAAAAATAGCGATTTAGGCAACTGTCTCAGATTTCGACGAAACCAGTTTCATCGGATCAGTAATAGTGAATTATTGTAAGATTTCAAGTTTTATAGCGATCGGACTTGTCGTTTGGCCGTGCGAGCTTTAAACACATACAAATCAATTTAAAAGAATTCGATAAAATAAATTGACTTTGAAAAGCTATCTTCCACATACGATCGAATTAGGCCTAGAAACTAGTTCCATTACGTTCGGAATGGGGGTAGAACATTATAAACGTCTGGAGGCACGTCTCGATTGGAGTTCGGACAATTTTGGACCTAACTATATAAATACGCATGCAAATCGAGACAGATTTATTATTATTTTAATTTCTAAACCCTACCCGTCATTTTCTTTTAATGGTCGAAAATTCACCAACTTCCCTCCTTAATATCTCTCAACCCGTTCAATAAATCAAAAAATTTCAAAAGTAAAGTCATAGATCTCGGCGAGCTCTCAAACCCATATGGGTGATGTATGCTATTTCTTCACGGGTTCGCCAGAATCGAGGCAAAAGACTTGCATTCTATGGGTTCAATCTTGAAATTGGAAGCGTTGTTTTTATTGTCGTTCAAGGTGATGGTAGAGAGGTGCGAGGCGCATCATTTGGCATAGGTTGATCGAAGTCCGGTCGTTATTGAACGCGCGTGGTTGAAATTGGAATTTGCGTACGATGGGTTTCTTTTTAGCATGTTGTGTGAGGATTGAGGAGGAAGAAGGGAGGTACATTACCTTTTATTTATTTATTTATTAATTAATTATTTAATTTGAATTTTAAATGTTCTAATGCACGTATCCCTTTCATACGAGCTCGGATTTTGATGCGGTTTTCTCCGTTGTGATCGTATCGAAATTCCAAAGAATATAGAACTGGTTTGGTCGAGTTCTGAGACGGTTCAAATTTGGGTCTTTGTTTGGATTTTAAATCATCGATAAATCGAAGGTGAGTGTTTATACGCTCATAATTGACTGAAATTGTAACGACCCACTATTTTAGACCATTCAAATCGACAATAAAACCACACATGTCTGACTTGAATAATTCAAAACAGTAGATTGTAATATAATTTGGAGCAAATAAAACCAATCACGGACACAAATAAAACAAAATAACTCGCAGCGGAAATAAAATAACAGTAGTAGCTCATGAAGCTGCCACAAACACAGTCTTAAAACAAGTACAAAATACTATAGTCTGAAAAGTAAATACAATAGAAATCCCAATACATAAATGTTCACTAGTACATAAGCTGAATAGAAAATACTACAAGAAATAGATATCAAATAGGTAGATAGTCTCCAGCAAATCCTAGCTCCAAAAGGTGAAATCCAAAGCTGATACTCAGGTTGACTCTAGCATAAGAAAATAAACACAAACACTTGAGTCAGGACATGCATACTTATATAGTGTAAACCAATTCAAGTGAACTATAATAAAATGTACAAGTAACTTAAAGGATGCTTGGGACCGCCCATCCTCTAAGGATCCGTTAAACTATTTACTATGTAGTAATATACGCTATTATAATAATGTCTAAAGTAAAGTATAACATACTTGAAAATAGCGTTAAGGAGTTACCAAATATCCCCCTTAACACATTTTATATATTCCCATAGTCAACACAGTACCGTAATCTCCCCCATGCTGGGGGTCATCAGAGAGCACTACATAGGTATGGTACAAAACCAAAATCGTATAAAGCACGCTAGGGTAGGTGACACGACACAACGAGGTAATGCCAGGGTAGATATACCAATTACGCCTTTTGGACGGGCGGTAACGCATAGTAGCCACTTCCGCCCACCTCGAGCACTCCCAAAAATCAAAGGTGCGCACCGATCAATCACAAAGTAATAGAATGGCATACGAAGAAGTGCGTCCGATAACAGAAGCTACCTCATTAGCCCGTCAATCGCTCCTGTTTTAGCCACTTTATGCCAACTCACGGGAATCGGGTCCACGTACATACCTCAATAGAACGTCATCACCATCCTACTTCATTCTGGAATCTCTACCGCGTACAAGGTTGTTAAAGTGGTTTTCGAAGTTGGCAGAGAGTATGAAAACTTTCGATCCCGGTGTCTTTAACAACCAAACGTTATTATTACCCATGGTTATAAATTTCAAAAGTTTATATTCCAAATCAAATAATTCATTTAAACCATTTAAATATGAAGTCCTTATCCTTTCAAATCAAATATTCAAATTCCAGAATTGTAGCATTTCTAAGTTCATTCATTCAATTATAACAATTTCAAAACATTGTATTTTTTAGAAACAGCAGCACTTATAAAGTGCTAATGTAGATATATTAGCATTTCAAAACAGTTCACTTTCAGAAACAGTGGCACTTATAAAGTGCTATAGTAGATATTGTAGTATTTCAAAAACAGTTCAATTTTAGAAACAACAGCACTTACAAAGTGCTACAGTATGTATTTTAGTATTTCAAAATCAGTTCAATTTCAAAAACAACAACACTCATAAAGTGCTACAGTAGGTAAAGTTAGTATTTCAAAACATAGTTATATTTCAGAAACAGCAGCACTTATAAAGTGATACGGTGGGTAAAATTAGTATTTTAGAACCTAGTTATATTTCAAAAATGGTAGCACTTAGCAAATGCTACCTTAAAACCACAGCATTTTGGAAATGCTGCCAATACATAACTAAGGTTTATTACAACATTTCAGAGACATTATAATTTCAATTTTTCACCATTTTTAACTTATGAAACATATCTCACTTTTCCAAAATACTTATTTGGATATCATTTAACTTATGGTTAAATAAAATAAATTTTATAAATAAATATTCAAATTAAACTATAATTTATTTATTAAGTCAAATGCACATTATTTTACTTAACTTTTTGTCTTAACAATTAACTTAATACTTTATTTAAAATTTTCCACTTCATAAATAAAATAGTCTTGTTACTATGTTAAGCCTAAAATTTCCATTTTAAAAAACTAAATTTCAGATTTCAAGTTAAGTCATATTTAAATTGCATTTTTAAACCATTTAATTACTTATACATTTTACTTATAGAAAATCACTATAACATTTATTTAAATCATTAAATCCAATTTAAGTTAAAATTTCATATTTCATATTTCCAAAATACTTAATAAATTTTTAGAAAATATTTAAATTTAATCACGGGTCTGCATATAATTTTCTAACTTAGGTCAAGTGATACGGATATATATCATTTCTACCCGTAATTTAAAAAGAAAAATCCGGGTTCTATCATTTTAAACCCGCAGTCCCAAGTCAAATAAAATAAATAAATAACGCTTGAGTCTATCATTTCAGCTCTTAACGATTTTTCCTTATTCTAATGTCTGTTCGGGTATGTATCATTTCAACCCATAGTGATTCTATTCTATAGGGAACTTATAGTGTGAGAAATAGTAAATAAAGTAAATAGTAAAACATATCATATGATGTTAGGTGATGCAACAGGTATATAATCAAGTAATATCATCATATAATGTTAGATAACCGGCAGATGTGAGCACATAACATGGCATATCAACTATTACAATTCAAGTGACATTGTTTCACATTCATATAAGTACGATTTGTTGAGAGTGATAAACTCACCTTCTCAAGCTAGAGGTCAAATTCAAAACACAAATCCAAACTCCACAAAGCATAAAAAGGCACGACTTAGATTCGAGTGGATGGAGAGCCAAGATTCAATTATCGTATACAACAAATAATATAACAAATATAAGTATATAATCCAACACAAGACAATAAATCAAATCAATGTTCAAAATATGATTCAAAATGAAACAAATAGGCTTAACGACTACAAATGGGCTCGACCACCATCACCATGGGCTAGACCATCACACTATGGATCGGCCATGACTTGATTTGTGTCATAAATGCTCGGCCAGGGTCACATCGGCACAGCTAGGCAAGGATATGAAGGAGGAATGGCAAGGCAAAGCAATAGGAAGGCAAAAGGAAATGGGTGTTGTTGGGTGCATTTCTACCACCACCGGTCCAAAAGAAAGAGGAGAAGCCAAACCTCTCCGCCTCAATGCCGAGCCAAGCCTCCCCACAGCCGAACCAGACCATTCGGTACCGAAGCATTAAGTACCGGACCATCCATCCCTCGCCGGACCACATACCACCGGACCAAAACCCCTTGCCACCGAACCAGCCAACCACCGGACCAAGCCTCTACCGAACCACCTACCACCTTTCCTCCACACTACCGGACCATCACTCACTCCACCAACACCGGACCATAGCACAGCCGAACCAACACGTGTCCAGCTCCATGCTCCTTCCACCGATCCAACCTTCTCCAAGCATGGCCGAACCGAGGCATACCGAACCAAATTACCAGGCCAGATCGCTCCAGCCCAGGCCCATCAGCAGCTATATACTTCCAGGACCTCTGCCCCCAGCCTCACTCTATAAATGGAGGGGCAGGGGTACAACAATGGCAGACAAGTTTGAGAGCTCAAGCACGGAAGGAACTTTCAAACAACTTTCATATACTTGTATGCAAAGCTTTCTACTTGTAATCTGAAAGAAAAGAGAGAATAACATATAAAGTGGACGTAGGCACGTTCTGGCCGAACCACTATAAATCTGTATATCTTTTACAGTTCAGTCCCTGCTTTTTACATATTTGCATAAGTCACCCAAATCATTGAAAACCACATAAAATCAACTAAATAATACGACTTTGAGGTGTTTGTCCATTTTTTGTGCAAACATTTTTGGTGCTTTCATTGAGAGCTCGAAGCTTCAGCTTCCCTCATTCAACCTTCTTTCCCAATAGAACCCTTCATTGCCTAGGAAACATGACTTCCAGGCCGAGAAAAGACGCCAACAAGGGAAAGAACATTGCAACCAGCAGCGCTCCAGATCCAGAGGATCCAGATCAAGAGAACCATCCCACTACGACAGCAGATCAGGCAAATCCGACAGTCCCTACCGCGGAACAACCGGCAGCAATCACTAGGGCAGATCTAGACAGAGTTGTGACTGAAGTAACTAACCGCTTCGCATCCCAACAAGAAGCTTTGGTGAACCAACTCATGTCACGCTTGAGGGATGCCGAAGAATCCAACCGCAACACTGAATCGTGGGGTGAGTCCCAATCTGGAGGATCTCGGAGACAACAAAGGTCTTCCCTCTTCGAAGAAGCTATCAACAGGAACAACAATGATAGGGGCCGCGCCCGGACTCAGCCCGAACTCCGACTCGAGGAAGCGCTCGGAACCAAACCTAATCGGGGAGGCACCAGGCGAGGGTCGGATATAGCTGACCCGGTCATGCCGCCTAATCATAGAAACCCCGCTGAACGAAGCCGAGCTGGAACCCAGCCCGAAGTTGACCCCATGGAAATGCTCGAAGCAGAACCCCACAGGGGAAGGCCAAGGCAGGGGGCAACTGTAGCTGGTCCTAGCATGCATCCGAGCAGCCAAAGACAGCCACTGGATAACGTCAGAAGTGATAGGCTATACCATCCCTACAGGTCATCTGGACGAGATCGATCCCGCAGGGAAGAACCAAGCTCATTTTTGTCCGCTCCAAATTCTGATGAAAGAATGGCACGAATATTCAGGGAATGTGTCCGACGGGAGCAAAGAGATCGAGGGATAGGCGCTAGGGTAACCAGCCCTTTCACCCGCGACATCGAAACCGCCATCACCCCTCGAGAATGGAAAATGCCGACGATGGAACCGCACAAGGGAACTTCCGACCCCGTTGTACACCTGCAAAGATACACACAACATATGCTCATGAGCGGGGCAACGGAAGGAGTTTTATGCAAATGCTTTCCACTATTTTTAGCAGATCTAGCTACCTCCTGGTTCTGCCATCTACCCCAAGGATCCATCAGTTCATGGGAAATGTTGAAGGAAAAGTTCATTAGCCAATTCCGCATTCATGTGGAACAACCCAAGGATGCTTATTCTCTATCCAATGTCAAACAGAAATCCGGAGAGACACTGCAACAATATCTAACCCGGTTCAACGCCGCAGCGGCCGCAGTCCAAGATGCCGATGAGAAACTCACCCTAGTGGCCCTCTGTAGTGGTGTGCACCCAGACACCAAGTTTGCTAGAAGACTAACTAAAGAAAAACCAGCTACCTTGCCCGATTCCTTCCATGAAGCTGGGAAGTACATGAGACTCGAAGAGGCTGCCACTGAAAGGCAGATAGGACCACAGGCTAAGACGGCCCATGGAAACGTCCCCGCCGCAGCGAAGGACATTCGGAGAGACGACTCCAGAGACAATGCAGGGGGCAAGAAGGGAGAAAAGCGCTTGTACCGACCAGGACCGAGATTCGACGCTTACACTCCCTTGAATGAAACAGTCGAGAACATCTTCCTGGCCACCCAAGACGAACTTGCATACAAGCGCCCCCCGTACAAGAAAGAGTCAGATCGCGCAATCCAGTCCGGAAAATTCTGCCATTTTCACGAGTCTCATGGGCACGATACCAATAATGCCGTCATCTCCGAGATCTAATTGAAGAACATATCAGGAGAAAGAAGCTGGAACGCTATGTAAAGGGCCAGGACAGGACTCCAGCTCCTACCAAGGAAAACCCAGGGCAGCTCCACCCAGAGACAGGCGGAGGAAATCGCAACACCAGCGGTTCCAGCCAAGAGAAGATAGTGGTCCATACAATATCAGGAGGGCCACACATCGCTGACAAGAGCTGGGCAGAAATGGAAAGATATGGAAACTCACTCAGAAGCGAGGGAGACTGCGTCAATTCTGTTATGGAAGAACGCCACCCTAAGCGGAAGGAAAGTAATGATATCACATTCAGCGGACGCGACCTAGAAGGAAGGCAATACCCTCATATGGATCCTACGGTCATCTCTTCCTGGTTCGGTCCAGCCAAAGTTTTCCAAATTTTAATAGACACTGGAAGTTCAGTAAATATCCTATTCAAGCACGCTTTCGACAAAATGAAGCTGTCAATGAAGGATGTATCCCCCTGTAACAAACCACTACACGGTTTCACTGGAGAAGCAAAGATGCCCCTCGGACAATTGGATCTCTTTGTTGAATTGGGAAGACATCCCGGCTCCGCCGTTCGGAAACAAACATTCGTGCTAATAGACAACCACTTGGCCTACAATGCCTTTTTAGGAAGACCAGCCTTGTCCGACTTCCAAATTGTCCTTGCCCCATGGTGCCTGAAGATGAAGTTCCCAACAGACAATGGAGTGGGAGAAGTAGAAGGGCATCAAGACGCCGCTCGGGACTGCTATGTAACCGAACTTCGCAATAATCGCAGGAGAGATAAAGGGAAAAATGCAGAGACTATTCTCTGCATGAAAAGCTTGGAAGCATAGCAACTAAAGAAGGCCCCTCCTCTTCGGTATACCAGTGACCCTTTCAATGAATTAGACCCCAGGGACAAAGAGGAGGAGGCCACCGACGAGCCTGCAGAGGCTATGGAATTCATACCTGTAGACAAACGTGACCCAAGTAAACTGCTGAGAGTCGGATCTCGGTTAAAAAGAGAATTAAAGAATCAACTCATTGATTTTCTTCGCCACAACATGGATGTATTTGCATGGACGCACGCTGATATGACTGGAATCTCCCCGGACATAGCATGCCACGCACTGAACATTGATCCTACCAAGGTGCCGGTAAAGCAGAAGAAGAGAAGTATGGGGGCGGAACGATCAGCAGCCCTCGAGGAAGAAGTAAAGAACTTACTTGCCAATGACTTCATATGTGAAGCCATCTACCCGGAATGGATCGCCAACACGGTACTGGTAAAGAAAGCTAATGGGAAGTGGTGAACATGCATCGATTTCTCCAACTTAAATGACGCTTGCCCGAAAGACTGCTTTCCACTCCCCCGAATCGACCAACTCGTGGACAGCACTGCCGGACACAAACTCTTATCCTTTATGGACGCATACTCAGGATATAACCGATCCCTATGCACGTCTCCGATCAAGAGC
The DNA here is from genome assembly GCA_030765085.1 of Allium cepa. Classification (NCBI taxonomy): domain Eukaryota; kingdom Viridiplantae; phylum Streptophyta; class Magnoliopsida; order Asparagales; family Amaryllidaceae; genus Allium; species Allium cepa. Next base: position 305,568,097 of record CM060944.1, on the reverse strand, counting down.
ACACTAGCTTCATCACTAACCGAGGATTGTACTGCTACAAGGTAATGCCATTTGGACTTAAAAACGCCGGAGCTACTTATCAGCGTCTCGTCAACAAGATGTTTGCAGAACTGATAGGACGAACTATGGAAGTTTATGTGGATGACATGGTGGTAAAATCAAGAAAAGCCAACTATCAGGTAAGCCACCTGGATGAGATGTTCCAAGTACTCCGCCAATATGGAATGAAGCTGAACCCTCTAAAGTGCTCCTTCGGAGTGTCATCAGGAAAGTTCTTGGGATTCATCGTCCATGCCAGAGGGATCGAAGCGAACCCCGAACAAGTCCGAGCCTTGCAAGATATCAAAATACCATCCACTCGGAAAGAAATGCAAAGCCTAAACGGGAAGGTGGCCGCCCTAAGCCGGTTCATCTCTAAAGCAACCGACAAATGCATTCCTTTCTTCGAAGCCCTGAAGAAAGACAAAGGAAAATTCGAGTGGACCGACGAATGTTCAGCAGCTTTCCTTAACCTAATCGAGCACCTCCAACGGCCACCAGTACTCTCGACTCCGAGTGAAGGCGAAGAACTATATCTCTATCTTGCTGTGTCGTCCCATGCTCTAAGCGCCGTTTTGGTAAGAGAAGAAAACCGCCCACAACGGCCAGTGTACTTCATAAGTAAAAGGTTCACGGAAGCGGAAGCCCGGTATCCCAAACTCGAGAAACTGGCGTACTGTTTACTAATCACATCAAGGAAGCTACGACACTATTTCCAATCTCATCCCATCAAAGTTTTAACCGATCAACCGCTAAGGCAAGTGCTACATCGTCCCGACACCTCTGGGCGACTGCTCAAGTGGTGCATCGAGCTAAGTCAATATGATATCACTTACCATCCTCGCACCGCTATCAAGGGGCAAGCCATAGCTTATTTCATTGCCGAATTCGCTATCAACGAAGGCTGGGACCAATCTGAAATAGCAGAAGATATTAAGTGGAATCTCTTCGTAGATGGAGCGTCGAATGGACAAGGCTCGGGGGCAGGCGTTGTGATCATCACTCCCAGGGGAAGAAAGCTGCGTTATGCACTGAGGCTAGAATTCGCTGCCACCAACAATGATGCCGAATATGAAGTAGTAATAGCCGGGTTAGAGCTCACCCTGGAGATCGGAGTCAGTTCCTTATGTCCTCACAGTGATTCGCAACTCATCGTAAATCAAATACTAGGGGAGTTCCAGACTCGAGGAGAGCGGCTCACAGCATATCTGAAAAAGACCAAGCGGCTGCTCAATCAATTGGATCACTATTTGATCAGACACATTCCTCGAGAAGAAAATCAAGAGGCCGACGAGCTGGCAAAGCAAGCTAGCATGGGAGATGATACCACTTCTGGAACGATAACTGTCTCAAGGCTACTAACCCCGAGTTTCGAGCAAGTAAACCTGATAGCTGCAACCGAAGAAGAAACATGGATGACCCCTATTCGAGAATACTTACAAAACGGCACCCTACCTGACGGGCGAAGTGAAATTTAGAAAATTCTAAGGAAAGCATCCCACTACACAATACAAGAAGGCATCCTCTATCGGCACGGCTTCTCTAACCCCTTATTGAGGTGCGTTGCTGGAAGAGAAGCCAAGGAAATTCTATCCAATATCCATCAGGGAAGTTGCGGAGATCACACTGGAGGGCAGACTCTGGCAAAGAAGATACTCCGATATGGATATTTCTGGCCCACCTTGAACAAAGACGCCTTAGACTTCGTCAAAAAATGTGACAGATGTCAGAAATTTTCCAAAATTCCTCGACTACCAACCAATGAAATTACTCAAATGACCAGCCCTTGGCCCTTTGCAGTATGGGGAATTGACTTAATTGGCGAACTGCCAACGGGCCGAGGCGGAGCCAAATATGCTATAGTGGCAGTTGACTATTTCACCAAATGGGTGGAGGCGGAACCTCTAAATAAAATATCCTCGGCAAAAGTTATCAACTTCTTGATCAAAAATATTCTGTGCAGGTACGGAGTCCCACTCAAGATCATATCAGAAAACGGACTCCAATTTGACAGCGAAGAATTCGCCGATTGGCGCCAAGAGCACGGAATTCACAAAAGCTTCTCATCTATAGCTTATCCTCAAGCAAACGGACAAGTCGAAGCTGTCAACAAGATCCTCAAAACCTTAATCAAGAAGAAACTTGAAAAGTCGAAAGTCGCTTGGGTGGACGAACTTCCTACGGCACTTTGGGCCTATCGCACATCTTACAGAACTTCAACAGGGCATACTCCTTTCTCTTTGGCATACGGATCGGAGGCCATGCTCCCAGTTGAAACTATAGTGCCCTCTCACCGTAGGATCCACTACAGCCCGGAAGAGAACGAAGAACTCCTCCTCATGTCTTTGGATCTAATTGAGGAGAGAAGAAATGATGCAGCACTCAAAGCAGCAGCTCACAAACAAAAAGTGGCAGCACTATACAACTCCAAAGTCAAACATCGCAGCTTACAAGAAGGAGATCTTGTCCTCAAGCGAATCTTTCCACGCTCAGGAGCGCTGGATCCAGTCTGGGACAGACCATATGTAATTCATAAAGATCTCCACAACGGAGCTTACATTTTGTCAACAGTGGACGAAGAGGTGTTCTAAAGGGCATGGAACATCCGACACCTCCGTCGATACTTTTCTTAACTTGTACTGCCCATATGAAGTGAATTAACAAAGAGAATCAGTGGACGTAGGCATTTTCGTGCCGAACCACTTTAAAAGAATTAGCTCTTGTTAACTTGTCCATTTATATCTTGGCTACTTGTTAAGCTTTATCCTTTGCTGTTGAACAAAATCCTTTGCAGGTGACATTTCAAGTCAGAACTTCACAACACAACTCCACCTGGACAAAATCTAGCAGGTACGCTACGATCCTATGCCCTCGCCAATGAGACACTTTGCTCCGGTATCCCTCTACCGTGAGTTAACTCATTGTTTGCCTCGGCCCTTAAAGCCGACTGTAATAAGCCGAGTATAAATCATCATAAAAAAGGCCGACTATAGCCGATGGCAGCTCATTACAGCGATTCGGCTCGCTGGCGACTGTGAACCGATCATAAGCCCCAACATAAGGTGTGGCCAGCCAGGGGCAGTTCACAGTTGACGATCGGCCCCCATGCTAGCCGGCCACAGTAAATCGAATAATACCCACGATTACGGGCCATAATGGCCCGGGTAGTTACTGTGCACGATCGGCTACGATGTGTCTTAAGTGCGGCTGTGGTAGAAAAGGAAACTCCCCGCAGAGGTGTAAGATGGGTGACAAGTGTCTCCAAGACCCACAGCTAGGGAAAGTGACTACAAAACCCGTATACCACGAACTTAAGCACATCGACGGCCTTCCGTGACTGGAAGTTTTACTTTTCCTATATTTCCATTTCATTTAAAACTTTTCTCCTGTTCTCCGTAACGGTGCTTGAAAGTACAGGACATAAAATAGGGAACACTCGCTAATGGGAACAGAAACTTACAGCCGGATGACGAGACACTCATCAGCACTTCCGTGCTTAGTCTCGCAGGGCGCACAAAGTTGCCATCCGCAGCCGAAACATGAAGGGCGGTACCTTCCACTTTTATACATTAATGCATAGCTGCAATTCATATTCATACATTACACTAACATTGCAAAACATGAAATTATATTACAAGCAGAAACTTAGTGTCAAACACAATCAAATCACAGGCATATACATGGTTATATTTCTTATACAACACATCAAAAGCAATGGCAGCATTCAAAATATAACAAAATCAGCTCGTGTTATAAAATTACGTAGAGTCGCTCACTGACATAATTACAATCCGAAAATACACTAATGTTTTTGACTAAGTATAGACAAGAAAGTCAAGAAAACCAAAAACTATACGGATCGGATCAAGTAGTCAACTGCATCAGTGCTCCACCCCCATCTCACTAGCTCTCCGAATCTATTTGACAGCAGGATCGGAGCTCCCGGCATGTTGACCAGAAGTCCCACCTGTCCAATTCAGAAAAAGAGTCCATTAAAACCGGCAACGAACGATCAAGTTATGAAAAGCTAAAAAGAGAATACTCACCAACACCTGCTTCTTGGTCCTCATACCCCAACTGCACACCGGCTTCCTCCGCAGCGAGTAGCCGCATCCCCTCCTTCACCGCTACCTTCTCCTCCTTTGAAAACTGGGCGGTAACCATATCCATACTGAATGCCGCTCCACCTTACTTCTCTGCATCGGCCCTGGCCTCCTCCAAAGTCCGGAGATATATCCTGGGCATGATCCGGGGATAGTCATCCATCCAGGATAGATTACCCTGCTTCCAGGTACGGAAGTACATGTCCTGCAGCATCTCGTCCATCATCCCCTCATTCTCCTCAAACTCCCTCACCCGGGCCTCGGAGGACCGCAACTTAGCGACGGCAACATCCCTCTCCCGCCGGTATCTTGAGCACTCAGCCTGAAGTGATCTCCTCATCTCCTCCATCTCTTCCTTCAACTTGGCTTGAGCAAGTTCTGCAGCTTCGAGCCTCCCAGATATTTCTTCAACCCGCTCAAGATCCGCCCTCCTAACCTCATCAACCGTGGTAATGGCCACGTCAATGCGCTTCTTGCAAGCGGCCTCCATTTTCCGCAACTCGGCTCTGCTAGCCTCCTCCATGGTCTTCTTCAGTCGTCGGGAGTCGGCTTCATGCTGCGAAATTTGAATAGCCTGGTCGGCAAGTTGCTTGGCCTGATCAGCGACCACTAACCGCAGCCTTATATTGGCACTCCCTATCTCCTCCCCAGCTTTGGCCAATCGAGCGTGATGTTCCATTAACTTCTTAGCCTCCTTCGCGACCTGGTCAATGTTGGCCTTAGCTTCGTCCCCCATAGCAGCTATCCGAGTAGTGAGCAGATCCAGATCCAGGGACTTAGCCTCATCAAGAACCCGAACCATGGGATTGCGGGGGAGAAGATGCTCGCCCGTGGCCTCGTCAAATAAGACATCCTGAGAGCTGGGGTCCAAATCCGGGTGGCCAGCAAAGGGATTGCGAGGCACGTCGGGACGTTTTATGCGGATGACGGTAGGATTTTTGGACGGATGCGGGGAGGGAATATACTCAGTGTCTTCCTCCGTGATATCATGAATAGGTTGAGGTGGAAGCTGCGGACTGGGTGAAGATTCAAATAAGGAGCGACTCCTCTTCTTTTTCTGAATACTCTCTTCAATGACCCCAAGAAGAGGACGGTAGCTAACTACGTCCCCTGGACGACCAGTGGGAGGCTTAGGCTTGGCAGAAGCTCTAAGTAACTTGTATTGTTCCAGGCGGTGTCGAACGTCTGAAGTTTTGGCCACCTCGCCTGCCCCTGTAATAAAAAACAAGTGTTACGAACATACAAGGGTCCATAATTCAAGAAATATGTTAACTTAGAAAGAATGAGAAGGCACGTCTGTTATACAAACCCTGCGGAGAAGGAGAATACTGCAATAAGTCCTGAATCTCAGTCCAGGACGGAAGCGAACCATAAAATATTCCTAAATCCCTATCATAAATGGAATCTGCAGAAGTCAAGAGTTCACCTTGAATCGCTGGTGCTACCTCAGCTGAAGAACTCTTAGGGAATGGATCGGCGCCAGCCCCAGCCTTGTCAACCTCCTTTGCCTTCTTCACCGCGGCTGATCCTTCCTCCAACCCTTCAAAAGCCTAACGGAAGGCATCATCCGTCCACTCCTGGATCTCCCTGCCTGCTCAGAAGACAAAGCCCCGGCACCACTACCACCCTGTCCTTCACCTTCTCCATCTCCTCCGCTCTCCTCTTCGTCTCTTTCCTCCTCTCCACCTTCCTCCTCTGGAATATCTGGACATGTACTGGGAGAGGGTCCATCCGACTTCTTAAGCTTCTTTCCCCCAACGGCTGAAGGTACCGAGAAAGGTCTCTTCTTGCTACTCTTCACAGTAGCCCCATCCTTAGCTTTAGCAGCCCTCTCCTCGGCTGTATCTCTCTGTTTAACCACAGATTGATGTGGCAGAATCAAGTTATACTCCAGGAGAGTGGCGTTCCTGATCAAGTAAGAGGCCGACCTATCCCTTCTCGAAATGGCCCTTATTTCAGCAGCCATCCGCGCCAAGAAATCATTCTCCACAACCGCAAAGCCACCTGTTTCTAGCAAGAAATAAAAGCATATAAGAAGAAGCATTGTGATCGGGACAAGGAAAATATAAATGAAGTTCAGCTTACAGCCGGAAGTGAAGAGGCGGAAAGAAACAGGGTCATCCCTAATGAAAAACCATTCCTTCTTGAACATACTAAGCTTCGAGTACAAATCCAGAACAGGCTTGAAGGGCACGGCCGTCTCCAAACTGATATATGGAGACCCCTTCTTGTAGCCTCTCAAGTTGTACAGATACCGGATCTCCCGGTTGGAAGGGGGACGCCCATATTTCCTCTGAAAAATGACGAAAAGGCTCACCAGAATGGCGTAGGAGTTAGGCTGAAGCTGGAATGGAGCCACCTTCAGATATGTGATAAAGCTAACTATCCAGGCGTTGAGGGGCGGGATAGCACCACACATGCAATGATATCTGCTGTAAGCAAAGTAGCCTTCGGGGGGGTCATATGGCATCACTCCTTCCCCCGGCAATAGCATGCGCGCTCTATCTATTCCGAAAGAATGAGAAATGACATCAAGCTGCTCCTCTTTGAGGGAGCTCGGAAAGCAGTCGGGAGGAGAGTTCAGAAGCTCTTGGGGACCATACCCATCCACTAACAACCTCGGGGCAGGTCCATGTCGCGCCGGTCCAGGTTGGGCTGGGGGCACGGAAGAAGACACTCCTCTATCCTTGGACTTCCTTTTATTGGATCGGGTTTCCATTTTTTGAGACATTTTATCTGCGTACACAAAAACGAGAGACGTGTTGTTAGTACAAGGAATACAGAGATATAAGCAAACAAGTGTATAAGCGAACCAGCATATACAAATCTAGAAGTTTCACTAATAGTTCAAGTATAAAAGTCCATTCGGCAAGGGACTCATTCAACACTCAGAATTCCCAATCTCATTCGGTAATACATCCCAGAGCACATTCAGCAAAACTTCATTCGGCATATAAAGCCATTCGGCACTCAACTCCCAACTTCGTTCGGCGCTCAAGCTCTTAAAGCCCATTCGGAAATACAATAACGCAAAGTACATTCGGCAGAAGCAGGCTCACCTGGTTCGGCGATTTACTATGATTCGGTACTCGACTGGTTCGGCTATTCGGAACAGTCAAGTCTGATTCGGCACTCAGTTGATTCGGATGTCACACTCGGTAGAGAATTACGAAGGCCTATCGCCCCTACTTATAGGCGAGCGCAAGATAACCGGACCGAATGATTCGGTGCCTGGGTGCCTGGGACCGGATGTAGCTATTCTATCTGAAGAAAAACAAAGCGTGGCATACGCTGGCATATACCCCACTTTGGGGGGCAAGTGTTGGGTGCATTTCTACCACCACCGGTCCAAAAGAAAGAGGAGAAGCCAAACCTCTCCGCCTCAATGCCGAGCCAAGCCTCCCCACAGCCGAACCAGACCATTCGGTACCGAAGCATTAAGTACCGGACCATCCATCCCTCGCCGGACCACGTACCACCGGACCAAAACCCCTTGCCACCGAACCAGCCAACCACCGGACCAAGCCTCTACCGAACCACCTACCACCTTTCCTCTACACTACCGGACCATCACTCACTCCACCAACACCGGACCATAGCACAGCCGAACCAACACGTGTCCAGCTCCATGCTCCTTCCACCGATCCAACCTTCTCCAAGCATGGCCGAACCGAGGCATACCGAACCAAATTGCCAGGCCAGATCGCTCCAGCCCAGGCCCATCAGCAGCTATATACTTCCAGGACCTCTGCCCCCAGCCTCACTCTATAAATGGAGGGGCAGGGGTACAACAATGGCAGACAAGTTTGAGAGCTCAAGCACGGAAGGAACTTTCAAACAACTTTCATATACTTGTATGCAAAGCTTTCTACTTGTAATCTGGAAGAAAAGAGAGAATAACATATAAAGTGGACGTAGGCACGTTCTGGCCGAACAACTATAAATCTGTATGTCTTTTACAGTTCAGTCTCTGCTTTTTACATATTTGCATAAGTCACCCAAATAATTGAAAACCACATAAAATCAACTAAATAATACGACTTTGAGGTGTTTGTCCATTTTTTGTGCAAACAGGTGTTGATGTTTTGGGCTCGGCCTATGGCTATGTGGCCCGGCCCTATGTGCTAAACTTGGTCGGATCTGGTCACATCAGAGTGGCCACAGCCTAAAGCAAGGCAAGAGGAAGAGTAGGTGGTGGAGGCCGAGGCATACAAGGTGGAGATGGTGAACAAAATGGAGTTCGGCTAGGGGTTTTTGCAATTTTGGTGAAGGGTTTTGGACCCATGGATTCACGGAAACAAGGAGATAGTGGTGATGTGATGGAGGCCAATCTAAGGTAGTGGATGGTGAAGGTGATGGTCGGCTAGGGCATGTGGCCGAGCATGCTAAAGGAGGAACAAATAAAAGAAAATGAGAAAAATGAAAAGAAGAAAGAGGAGGCCATGACTTACTGCAATATTTTTCTTCAGGAAGCAAATGAGAAATGAGATGTGAGAATTACTTTTGTATGTGAATTACAAAAGAGTGGCGGCTAGGGAAAATGGAAGTGAATGGCTAAGAGATGTGGAAATGAACGGCTAGGCAAATGAAGAGGCCTTACTTGATTTCCAAGAAAAGGAACTTAAGTCCTTTTGAATTTCCAAGCCAAAATTCAAATAAAAATCACATTAAAAGTCCAAAAAACATAGAAAATAGAAAATAAAATATAAAATAGAAACGAAGTAGAAAAATAAAAATAAAAAATAGATAAAATTACTGAAAATAATCGTGTGCAAAACACTGAAATTATCAAATTTAAAAAGTATAAAACAGAATTTGACGAAACGAAAAGCAGCATGAATATCAGAATCAAATATAGTTTCAAAGAAAAAGATTAGAAATTAAAATTCAAATTTAAAATTTTCAACTGTGGTCAAACTTTGACTTTCAGTTGACCAAAATATAAGATTTTCAAAAAATATTTATTTTATTGTATCTGGAAAATAATTTATAAACAAATTCCAAAATTTCAAATTTAAATGATTTAAAAATCAAAGTTTTCAATTAAATTGAATTAAAAATATTTATTAAATTTTTTGGCTTGTTGCACTCTCCTCCACTCAAAACTTTTTGTTCTCGAAAAGGAATGAGACACGGAAACAAGGAAAGATAAGATAGAAAGTAAATAGTACCTGAAGCAAACAATTCCGGATTCGAAGCATGCATGCTCTCCTTCGTCTCTCAAGTACAATCTTGATTATCCGTACTCCACTGCACTTTGACCAGGTTGACAGATTTCCTTCTCAACTACTTCGTACCTCTATCGATAATACGAAGTGGCTTACTCTCGATAGTAAGATTAGACTCAATATCCAAACTCTCGAAAGCGGAAGGCTAGACAATCAAAGATGGATCATGTAGATACCGATGAAGATGCGAAACATGGAATACATTATGCACTTCAGAAAACTTCTCAGGCAAGTCCAGATGGTAAGCTAAAGAACCAATCCTCTCCAAGATATGGAAAGGACCAACAAACCTAGGAGCAAGTTTCCCTCTACAACCAAATCAAATCACCTTTCTTAAGGGAGAGACCTTAAGGAAAACCAGATCACTAACAGCAAACTCTAAAATCCTCCTACGACGATCAGCATACTTCTTCTGCCTATCCTGAGCAATCCTCGTCTTCCTCTTAATCTCCTCCACCTTCTCAGAGGCCTCCAAAATCACATCAGGACCAAGAACCAAACGATTACCGAATTCAATCTAGCAAGATGGAGATCTACAAGTTCTTTCGTAAAGAGCAGCAAACAGAGACATTTCAATACTAGCCTGAATTCAAAGATGAAATAAGATAGATAAAAGACTAAGATACGATTAAAATAGAAGATGGAAAATATACCTGATAACTGTTGTTATAGGTGAATTCAACAAGATGGAGATGATCTTCCCAAGATCCTCCATAATCCAGAATACAAGCACGAAGAAGATCCTCGAGAATCTGATTCACTCTTTCCATTTGATTGTCAGTCTGTGGATGGTAAACAGTGATCAGATTCAGAAGAGTACCCAAAGATTCTTGAAAAGATTTCTAGAACAGACTGGTAAAGATGGGATCCTTATCACAAACAATGTTGATAGGAATACCATGGAGACGAACAATCTCCCTCATATAAATCTTAGCCAGACTGGAAGCAGAACGGGTAGATTTTACCGGAACGAAATGAGATGATTTGGTCAATCTATCCACAATAACACAGTCTCATTACCCCTCTGAGTCCTCGGTAAACCATCAAAAAATCCAAGGAAACCTTTTCCATTTCCAATTGGGAACCTCAAGAGGCTACCACAAACTAGGGGTCTTCTGATGATCTATCTTGACTTGCTGACAAGTCGCACACCTACTAACAAAGATAGAGATATCTCGCCTCATACCGCTCCACTAATAAAGCTTCTTCATGTCCTGATACATATTCGTCACACCAGGATGTATAGAAAGTCTGGATCGATAATGTTTTCGAAGTAACTCTTGCCTCGATCCATCAACGTTCGGGACACAAATCCGATTATTAATCATCAAAATACCTCTATCATCGATCTGGGCACCACTACCATCAGGACTGCTACCACCAACTCTACTACGAATACTCTCCTTCATATGCCTAAGCATCTCATCCCCATCCTGCTTAGCAATGATACGATCCAGAAGGAGAAGAAGAAACAACAAGCTGACACAACATGGCCTTCTTCCGACTCAAAGCATCGGCCATAACATTAGCTTTCCCAGGTGTGTAGCTAATGTCGAGATCATAAGAAGCAAGAAACTCAAGCCACCGAACTTGACATTGATTCAAATCCTTTTGGGTGAAGATGTATTCCAACTACTGATGATCAGTAAAGAGCTCAAACTTAGCACCCAAAAGATGATGTCTCCAAAGCTTCAGAGCAAAGACCACAGCAAGCAATTCCATACCATGGGCTGCATAATTGGCTTCATGGGTCTTCAGCTGGTGTCTAGCATAAGTAATCACCTTCCCATCTTGCATCAAAACAGCACCTAATCCTCACGACTAGCATCAATGTATACCGTTAATCCCTCATTTCCATTTGGGATAGTAAGCACTCGTGCGAAAATAAGCTTACTCTTCAACTCATTCAATGCAGCTTTACACTTATCACTCCATATAAACTTAGCATTCTTTCGAGTTAAACCACTGAGAGGTGCAGAAATCCAAGAAAAATTCTCAATGAATCTCCGATAATAACTGGCAATGCCCAAAAAACTACGAATATTATATGGAGTCCTAGGAGTTTCCTAATCCTTCAACAGAATAGGGAGAAATAAAAACCTCAAAAAAGAGAGAATGATCAAATAATAGAAAGAGAAAAGAAGGAAGATTTACATTGATCGCAGCGATCTTGACTGGATCAACAGAAACTCCATTACTAGAAATAACATGTCCAAGGAATCGGACTTCATCTTTCCAGATATGGCATTTAGAGAATTTAGCTTTCAACTGATGACTCCTAAGAGTCCCCAGAACAATGCTCAAGTGGGATCCATGCTCTTCCTCATACTTGGAGAACACAAGAATATCATCAACAAAGACTAGAACAAACTTGTTAAGTACATCACGAAAAAAACAATTCATCAAATCAACAAAGAAAGCAGGAACATTAGTCAAGCCAAAAGGCATAACTAACCACTCATAGAAACCATTCTCAGTACAGAAAGCAGTCTTAGGAATACTTTCCTCAGCAACTCTGAGCTGGTGGAAACCCATGGCAAGATCAAGCTGAGAGAAAACAGTAGCTCCATGGAGCTGATTAAACATATCATTGATGCAATGCATAGGATATCTGTTCCTCATAGTGAGCTTGTTCAGCTCTCTATAATCAACACATATCCTTAAAGAACCATCAGACTTAGTGACAAAAACCACTGCTGCTCCCCATTCTGAATGGCTAGGTCTTATCAGACCCTTGGAGAACAGGTCCTCAATTTGCTTCCTTAACTCAACCTTCTCACGAGGTGCCATTCTTCTGGATGGAAGAACTACAAGTCGAGTTCCAGGAATAAGATCAATACGGAACTCAATTTCTCACTTTGGAGGTAAAGAAGTGACGCCACCAAATACATCGGGATAGAGTCTAACCATAGGAGTAGAATCAAGATCATCCGGAGAAGAATCAAGAGAATAAATAAAACTGCCGGCATAATCCTGAGACATGCAACATTGAATCACCAAAGTATTACCAAAATCATCAATAAGAGAGACAGTTTAGGAATTACAAGAGATAAAGGCATCATGCCTCCTCAGCCAATCACCTCCAAGCAATAGATCAAAAGCATCAAAACCTAGAACATAGAAATCACCAGAAAACCGATAGCTAGAATGGAAGAGTTTCACCTTTCTACAAATCTTACTAAGGTTCGCAGGACCACCAATAGGATTTGAAACACACAAAAGCTCAAGAGCAAACTCAGGAGAAAGAAGATGCTCAATTTAATACAAAGATCCACAGAGATAAAGCTATGGGAAGCTCTAGTATCAAAGAGAACACGATCAGGAAAATAAAACATAGAAAAAGTACCCTCAAGTTTACCTTGGTTATCACTAGGAGCAGGAGCAGGTGTAGGAGGTGGAGCTGGTGAAGATGCAGAGATAACATCAAAAATACCAGATGACTTGCCCTTCTGCTGAGTCGGGCAGTCCTTCTTGAAATGGCCATGCTGCAGACAAATGTGGCAGAGATCACGTCTGGTCAACTGAGTTGGAGGAGGGATAGCAGCACCAACTAATGTAGGACAACTATTGGCATAGTGTCCCTCTGATTACATCTAAAACAAGTAATGGAGGATAGGTCAACATACTGCCTCTACAAAGAAGATGATCCTAACCCTGGAGTCTTGTTCTAATTCCTCTTCTGATGGTGAAAGTTCGGCTTCCTCTTCCTAGGATTACCAGAAAAAGATTGAGATGGAGCAGAACGAGCAGCTGGAGGATTCTTAGAAGTAGGATTCTAATATCTAATGGCCATTGAAAGTGCGGTGTGTATACAATTATATGTGCTAATATAGTATACACGGATCGTGTAATATGGATTACAATACAAATGCGGAAATAGATGATAATAGCATTGTAAATAGAAAAATCACACCAGAGATTTTTATACTGGTTCGGAGCACCGTCCTACGTCCAGTCCCAGACTTCTATCTGGATTTTCACTATTAACTACCTCGCTTCACCCGGAGGAACAGGTTTACAACACCCGAACAACCGAACGGGATTTCACGCCTCTAATACACTGAGGACTTCAACACTTGCCTCTTACAACATAGAGGACTTCAACAAAAGAACAAATACAATTGTTGTTGACAACTTGTGTTCTTGAAAACACGGATTTGTCACTAGCAGTACACCCTTCCTATAATCTTATCCTCAAAGTATGCGATATGATGTTTTGAAAAGATTAAGGAAAGTATATTATTGAATCAAAGGATATGAAATAGTTTCAAAGATTCAATAAATAATTTAGAGCTTTTATAATACAGAATTGAGATCAGAGATTAGATTAAAAGAATATATGAAATCGTTGTTTTTTTAATCAACGAATTGGATGAGTTTATATAGATAAGAATGGTTGCAACTCTTTGCCATTAAGAGATATGATCTTTGGTGAAAGGTTAAGAGATGCAACCGTTGGAGAAGAGAAGTGTCTTTTGGAAAAATTGTTTTCTGTTCAAAAATGGTCGACAGGTTAAAAAGTGACCAGTAGACAGGAATTTAAAATATATATACGTTATGTGCATGTGTGCACGTTCATTGTGCATTTTACACAGAAACGGTCGACCGTATGATTATTAACCGGTCGACCGGTTCCTGTTAATTTGCACAATGAATGTGCAATGCTATAAAATGTATATATATCGATTATATTGAGGTGCATGATTATTTGAGGATAGATTTTAACAAGTTTTTAACTATTACAATATCAAATAATCAACCTATAATCTATAGTAACATAACCTTGTTTTGTCGATCGCCTTATTTGTCAGAAATCAAAACTTTCATAAAACTTGTGACTCAACATTCTCCCCCTTTTTGATTGATGACAATATGTATCTGCAAAATCTGAATCTCCCCCTGAGTACGTGATCTCTTTCTCTTTGAATTCTTATAAATGTATGTTCCTGCAAGCAATTGTTAGCCCTTTCTCCCCCTTTGTCATCGACAAAAAGGAGTAACAGATACTAGAATATGATATGCATAGAATGAATATGATATGAATAGAAAGATAAATTACTAACACATCAAAAGCATAACAGAGTTTACTACAGAACATAATGTCAATTGAAAATCATAAATAACGACACTATTTAGTACAAGTGTCGATGAATGTTTTTAAAGTGCTAAAACATAATAGAATCTAGGATGAAGCAGATCGTATCTCCTCTTCATCATCATCATCGTCATCATCATCATCATCTTCTTCTTCCTCATCATTGTGCCCTCTAGATGATTCACCATGTCCATGACCACTCATTCCTGTAGATTCGTCAGATGATGTCCAGGTGAAAACTGGAGCAGCAGGACGTTTTCCTGGGTCTTGTGCTTGAACAGAGGTGGATGTGGAACAAGATATAGCATCCCATAGCATACCAAAGAATGACTTGACCTTATTGAAGCGCTTATCGATTTTTGAGTCCATGCGCTTGAGACGTGATTCAAGCAAAAATTGGTTACGCGCGATTGTTTCAAGTGATTCTTTTGTTGATGACTTTGATTTTAAAAGTTTTACTTCATCGGAACGAGGACGAGATGAAGTTGCTCGTTGTTTCCTTGGTCCTCTTTGTTGCCATTCTTCGAAAGGCATAATTTCAAGATAAGGTGGAGGAAGCTTCATTCGCTTGATGGTGATGGAATCAATGCATTTTGGTTTTGAGGTTGCAGAATCAGAAGGATTGACCCCACAAGCTAACAAAAGTCTCATGATATATTCATTGTAAAAGAAATGAGGCCGGGTTGAGTTATTTACCTTGAGAATTTCATCAAAAAGCATGTGAACCCAATTGATTTCGATTTCACCATAGATAGCATAGAGTGCCTTGAAGTTTTCTTTGTACACTGCATCATAATTTCCAAGTCTAGGAAAAAGAGAATGCATCAAGACCCGATGAAGTAACCTGGCTGTCGGGCGAAGTCCAATAGACTTAGTGCCATCGCTATTGTCTTCTATAAACTGATGACTGGTACTATTTCGAGTGAAAACTTCGCAGAAGGTAGATGAAAACTCTTCGCCTCGATTTGGTATACCAAGTATAGAGGCAATTCTAGCATGAGTAAGAAAAATTTGCTTTCCACAGACCATAGACCAGATGACGCCGTTTGGATTATCAGGTTGATATTCATCAAGATTCATGTTGGCGTAAAATAATTTAATCATTAAATGATTTATCTCCACACTATTTGCCGAAAAATCTATCAATGGAGTAATGTTGGCATTATCGGCTAACCTCCGAACTCCGTAAGCCGTGAAATCATCAAATTTGATGAAAGAGCCTGGATGAAACTTGTAATTTGTCATTTGATTCCATCTTGTTACAGCAATTGGAGTTTGAAGCCATTTTTTGACGGAGATGGTAAGAGATGAAGTTTCAGAGGTTGCTCCTTTCTTTGATTTCTTTTGAGGAGGAGCCATTGTTGGAGGATTTGTGATTTGGGAATTGAAGAATGGGAACTAGGGTTTGTGATTTGGGGTAAGAGAATAGTTTGAGTAGAGAGTGAATGAGGGTAGAGGGAAAAGTAACGTATAGGGTTATATAAAAAAAAACTGAAAATACGACAACCGGTCGACCTAATGTTTTTGGCCGGTCGACCGTTTTCAACCAGAGAGTAAACGGTCGACCGGCTATAAAAGGGGCGGTCGACCGGTCGTGGTCTGTTGTGATATTTCAGTTTATATTTAGAGTTTTTATCATATATCAACCTATATTATTTATATTTTATACGAAATACAAAATATAACCTTCATTACACAAGAGATAGATAAAGATAAAAACTATATATATATAAGTCTAATGAGAAAGTTCGTCATTAGAATTATCGTTGTTTCCTTCAATACGTTTCGACCATGGACTCCATTGTTTCTGAGCTCCTTCATTCTTCTCATAGTTCCGATCCCATGAGTTAGGACTTTTGGATGTTGATGGCCTAGACGGCATTGGTTCATGCACGTCATGTTTGTTGGAACCGCAGAAAAATGTTGCCAACTTTTCTAAAACAGACAATCGGGCCGACGTCCGTTGTTGCTCGTGATAAAGTTGACTTTGCCCGTAATGGAGTTGTCTCTGAAGGTCTATCTGATGTTTCTGGTAGTGGTGTATCTCATCGATTTGAGCTTTGGTACGAGGAGAATAGAATAGTGTCCGCTTCACTCGTTTTGAATTTGGAGTTTTATCAGACGTACAAGAGCATTGATGATGACAACTTTATTTTTGTTTTGGAGTTGTAGGAGAATAAAACTCCTCCGATTCAGAACTCGTAATTGAAATGTATGTTTCTTGAGCACATTTGTCACAAATGTGAGCCATAGTGTACGTTGTATAGAATATTATGGTTTGATAAAAAGAAAGGATGAACAAAATATAAAATGTTTGCAAATTTATATATAAGTTTGTTATGTATAACCTATGGATGTGAGTTACTGAGAAATTTTAACCAAGAAAATATAAGCAGAAAATTTTTTTGTAAGTCTAAAAATAGCTTTCTTTTTTAAAACTGAGTTTATAAGATAAGAAAGTAAAGAATGATCACAAAAAAAATTTAGTAAAGTGAATTTAACCATTAAATAAAGCAGTGGCTTATATTTAATGTAAAAAAAATATAGTTTATGTAATAGTTGTAGTTAAAGGATAACTAAAGAGAATAACTAAAGAATAACTAACAAGAAGATGTTCTCTTAGTCAAGATTTTTCTTGAAATTAAACCAAGCTCTCTTCGTAATCTAATAAAATTAGATTCGAGCAGAGGCTTAGTAAAAATGTCTGCTAATTGATTGTCAGTATGAACATATTCAAGACATATATTTCCTTTGTCAATATTATCTCGAAGGAAATTATGACGGATATCAATGTGTTTGGTTCTGGAGTGATTTACTGGATTTTTAGAGAGATTTATAGCACTAGTGTTATCACAGTATATAATAGAATTTGATAAATGAATATCAAAATCTTGAAGTGTTTGTTGCATATATAGTACTTGAGTACAAGCAAGAGCTGCTGATATATATTCAGCTTCACATGTTGATAGTGAAACACAATTCTGTTTCTTACTGAACCAAGAGACAAGTGATTTTCCAATAAAATGGCACGTACCACTTGTACTTTTTCTATCCGTTCGTGAGCCACCGAAATCAGCATCACTATATGATACTAATTCAAATGGACATTCTTTTGGATAAAAAAGACCGAAATCCTTGGTATTATTAAGATAACGAATTATACGTTTTACTGCTCGTAGATGTGATTCCTTTGGATCGGCTTGAAAACGAGCACATAAACAAACACTCATTATTATATCTGGACGACTAGCTGTAAGATAAAGAAGAGAACCAATCATGCTTCGATACAATTTCTGGTCAACATTCTTACCACTTTCATCTTTGTCAAGATGTGTAGTTGTACTCATAGGAGTTGGTTTACCAGATGTATTTTCTAATCCGAAGCGTTTGATAAGGTTTTCACAGTATTTTTCTTGATTAATAAAAATGCCGTTTGAAAGTTGCTTTATTTGAAGTCCAAGAAAATAAGATAGTTCTCCCATATGAGACATTTCGAATTCTTTGGTCATAATATTTGCAAATTCTTTGCAAAGTTTATCGTTTGTTGAACCAAGGATGATATCGTCTACATATATCTGGATAACTAGAATATCTTTTCGAGAATGTTTAATAAACAAAGTTTGATCGACTTTGCCTATTTGAAATCCTGAGTTAATAAGATAGCTACGTAGTCGTTCATACCAAGCACGAGGTGCTTGTTTTAACCCATACAGAGCTTTCTTAAGTTTGAACACATGGTCAGGATATTTTTCATGTACGAACAGAGGAGGTTGTTCGACATAGACATTCTCTTTGATAAATCCATTGATAAAAGCACTTTTGACATCCATCTGATAAAGTTTGAAATTATGGTGACAAGCAAAAGATAATAGAATTCTAATAGCTTCTAGTCGAGCAACTGGTGCAAAAGTTTCTTCATAATCGATACCTTCTTCCTGATTATATCCTTGTGCTACTAATCTTGCTTTATTTTTGGTGATATTGCCTTGTTCGTCAGCCTTATTTTTATAGACCCATTTAGTACCAATTACTGACTGATTAGTTGGTCTTGGAACAAGTTCCCAAACGTTATTGCGCTCAAACTGATTTAGTTCTTCCTGCATGGCAATGATCCAGTAATCATCTGTAGCAGCTTCTTTTGGATTCTTAGGTTCGATATTTGAGAGAAAAGCGACATGACCCATTTGATTGAGTTGACTCCTTGTTCTGACATGTGATGTTATTTCACCGATTATATTTTGAGGCGGATGGTCTCTTAATATTCTTGGTGGTGATTGTAACTCACATATTTGAGGAATATTCTCAATAACTATTTCTGAGTCAGAATCAATATTTGTGATGATTTGATTGTCAGTGACTATTGATTCGTCATCATCTGATATAGTGTGAGGGTGCTGATAGATTTCATCAAAAGAGACATGAAGTGATTCTTCAATAGTTTTGGTTCGTTTATTAAATATCCGATAGGCCTTACTTCGTTCCGAATAACCGACAAATATTCCTTCATCGGCCTTTGGATCAAATTTGCCAAGCTGGTCTTTTGTATTTAAAATAAAGCACTTCGATCCAAAAACTTTGAAGTATGAGATTTTAGGCTTTCTTTTGTTAAATAACTCATAAGGAGTATTCTTGGTAAGAGGTCTTATGGATACACGATTTAAAACATAACAGGCAGTTGCCACAGCTTCTGCCCAAAAATGTTTTGGTAAGGTGGTTCCATTCAATAATGTTCTTGCACATTCTTGTAAAGTTTGGTTTTTCCGTTCTACAACTCCGTTCTGTTGTGGAGTTCTGGGAAACGAAAAATTATGATATATACCTTTCTTTGTACAAAATTGTTCAAATTCATTATTTTCAAACTCTCCGCCATGATCACTTCTTATATTTTTAACTTTAATCCCTTTTGATTTTTGAATTCTTTTGACGAAAGATTTGAAATGATCGAAAGTGTCACTTTTATTTTTTAAGAAAATTGTCCATGTATAACGAGAGAAATCATCAACAATTACAAGCACATATTGATTGTGATTTATTGATTGAACTCTAGTAGGTCCAAATAAATCCATGTGTAGTAACTCAAGTGGTTGTAATGTTGATATGACTTTCTTGGATTTAAAAGATGATTTGGTCAATTTTCCTACTTGACATGCGTCACAAATGTTGTCAACTTTAAAACTCATTTTGGGTAGTCCTCTAACTAGATTGTTTTTGGCTAGCTTGTCAATAGTTCTGAAGTTTATATGACAGAAGCGTTTGTGCCATAGCCATGGATCATTGTCATTAGCCACAAGACACATATCTGAATTATGATTAATGTTCATATTCAAAATATATATATTTCTGTCTCTATAACCTTCGAAAACCAAATTATGGTCTTTATCTAGAATACTACACTTATTATTTGAAAATGAAATAATAAAACCCTTGTCACATAACTGACTAATACTTAGCAAATTGTGTTTCAAATTTCTAACTAGCATGACATTAGTAATAAGAGGTAAGTTAGATGTACCGCAATTGCTCACATCGCCTTTGCCGATGATATAGCCTTTTGAATTGTCTCCAAAAGTGACGGAGCCACCATCTGAATATGTAATATTTGTTAATAAACTCTTGTCTCCTGTCATGTGCTTTGAGCAACCACTGTCCAATATCCACTTTCCTCTTTTCTTAAGTGTGACCTGCAAAAAATAGAATTAAGTCCATGGTACCCACTTTTTATAGGGTCCTAAGAGTTAGGTCTTAGGAGTCCAAACCCATATGGGTCTGGTATCCCCTTTATATATATAATTATTATTAAAATGCACAGTATTCATGAATTGCTGAATGTATTTGTTCCTAATCAAATTGTTATTTGTTTTAGGAACCCATATTTTGATAGTCTTGACATTTTTCTTTTGAAATTTCACAACTGGTTTTGGTTTGGAATATAATAAACTAAGATTTTTCTTAGCTTTAGTTTTTTGTACTTTCTTCTTCCTTTTATTTCCAAGATGTTTCTTGGTTTCTTGTTTGTTATATCCCAATCCTTGTTTGTCTGAAATAGATTGTGAACTTTCAATGATTTTTGTCAAATTTTCTCGACCTTTGTTAAAGTTAGAAACATTTTGAGTAATGTCATCAAACTTTGTTTGTAAGCTAGCTTTTTCTAGGTCTAGAATTTTGACTTTTGCTTTAAGCTCATGATTTTCAGTAGTTAGAGCATTATTTTTCTCTTTTTGAGCTTCTATTTCTTGACTCAAAAGAGATATTTGAGAGTCAACATTAGATGATGATTCTTGAATATTTTCAAGTTCCTCTTCTAATATTTTCTTCTCATCTTTTAACATATCTCGTTCAAACTCTGCTCTACTTAAATCTGCTTTGACTATTTTTAATTGACGTTTTATGTCTTTATATTTGACTATCAATTCAGCATTAATATCAAGTAATTCATCAAATGTAGGAATTTGTACCTCATCTTCTGTTGCCATAAAACAAACATTAGCTTGTTCATTCTCTAAATTACTTTCACTTTCTGATGAAGATGACTCTGAATCATCCCATGTTACTGAGAAAGCTCGTTTCTTAGATTTGTCCTTCTTATATTTGAATTTGTCATTTTCTGACTTCTTCTTTTGTTCTGGACAATCCTTCTGCATGTGTCCCTTTTTGTGGCAATTGAAACATTCTATAGCAGATGAAGATGGTTTGTTTGATCCATGTTTCCTTTTATTGTAACGACTGGCTTTTCGATATTTTAGGAATTTTTTGAATCCTTTCGCAATGAATGCCAAATCTTCATCTTCAGAATCTGATTCATTTTCATCTTTCTCAACATGAAATGCTACATTTTTCTTTTCTTCTTTCTGTTCTTTTCTAGCCTGCAAATTTGCTTCATAGGACATTAAATTTCCTATCAATTCATCTGGCTTCATGACGGAAAGATCATTAGCTTCTTCGATTGCTAATACTTTTCCTTCCCATTCACTAGTCAGAGAATGTAGGACTGTTGAAACAACATCGAAATCAGAATACTTTTGACCTAAGCCAATAAGTGCATGGTGAATAGTTTGAAACCGTGAATACATGTCATTGATTGTCTCATTTGGTTTCATTTTGAAATTTTGAAATTGACTTTTTAGCATGGCTATTTTGGCTTGTTTAACCTTGTTAGTACCTTCATGAGTGATTTTTAGTGTTTGCCAAATTTGATATGCAGTAGTGCAGATACTAACACGGTTATATTCATTTTGGTCTAATGCACAGAACAACATATTTATTGCTCTTGCATTTACGGCTGCTGCCGTTTTCTCAGCTGTAGTCCATTCTGAATAATCAGTTGTTGGATTCACTATTTCTCTTTGAGTGGCATTCCAAGCATCATAGCTATTTGATTGCATAAAGAATGACATACGTGTTGCCCAATAACTATAGTTAAGACCATTGAAAAATGGAGGTCTTTGTGTCGATTGACCCTCCGTGTAAGTGGTGTTTTGAGTGCTAGTACTTACGTTATTTGCCATATTACTATAATATATCAAATAACTGTGTTACGGTTATATGATGACCGTGCTCTGATACCAAATGAAAGTGCGGTGTGTATACAATTATATGTGCTAATATAGTATACACGGATCGTGTAATATGGATTACAATACAAATGCGGAAATAGATGATAATAGCATTGTAAATAGAAAAATCACACCAGAGATTTTTATACTGGTTCGGAGCACCGTCCTACGTCCAGTCCCAGACTTCTATCTGGATTTTCACTATTAACTACCTCGCTTCACCCGGAGGAACAGGTTTACAACACCCGAACAACCGAACGGGATTTCACGCCTCTAATACACTGAGGACTTCAACACTTGCCTCTTACAACATAGAGGACTTCAACAAAAGAACAAATACAATTGTTGTTGACAACTTGTGTTCTTGAAAACACGGATTTGTCACTAGCAGTACACCCTTCCTATAATCTTATCCTCAAAGTATGCGATATGATGTTTTGAAAAGATTAAGGAAAGTATATTATTGAATCAAAGGATATGAAATAGTTTCAAAGATTCAATAAATAATTTAGAGCTTTTATAATACAGAATTGAGATCAGAGATTAGATTAAAAGAATATATGAAATCGTTGTTTTTTTAATCAACGAATTGGATGAGTTTATATAGATAAGAATGGTTGCAACTCTTTGCCATTAAGAGATATGATCTTTGGTGAAAGGTTAAGAGATGCAACCGTTGGAGAAGAGAAGTGTCTTTTGGAAAAATTGTTTTCTGTTCAAAAATGGTCGACAGGTTAAAAAGTGACCAGTAGACAGGAATTTAAAATATATATACGTTATGTGCATGTGTGCACGTTCATTGTGCATTTTACACAGAAACGGTCGACCGTATGATTATTAACCGGTCGACCGGTTCCTGTTAATTTGCACAATGAATGTGCAATGCTATAAAATGTATATATATCGATTATATTGAGGTGCATGATTATTTGAGGATAGATTTTAACAAGTTTTTAACTATTACAATATCAAATAATCAACCTATAATCTATAGTAACATAACCTTGTTTTGTCGATCGCCTTATTTGTCAGAAATCAAAACTTTCATAAAACTTGTGACTCAACAGCCATGTCATCAGAGTGGTAAAAGGGCTATGCACATGAGCGATGAGACGATCATAGCACTCCGAACGGGCACCAGCAATGAAGTTCTCATTCTTCTTGAGAGGAGTGTCAATCAGATTAGGGCCAAACTTAGAAAGTTCATTGAACTTCCTCTCATATTCAGCAAAAGACATACCACCCTGTTTTAGATCCATGAATTCCCGATAAAGCTAAGACTTCCCTGCCTCGGGCATCCATTTCACAACAAAAGCATCCCTAAAGCACGATAAAGGAACATAAGACAGATTTCAAAAAGAGAACACTGAACCAAATTCAAGACAAACAGAAGATGATACCTAAACTGTTCCCAAGAAATGTCAACCTCAACAATGTGAGCAGTGGCAGACTCCCACCAATCCAAGGCTGCTCTCTTCAACTGCCAAGCTGCCAACTGAGTCTGCTGGGCAAAGGTGATCTCAAGACAGGAGAAAATCCTCTCCAAATCCTTTAACCGCTGCTGGGCCTCAATAATTCCTACAGATCCGGTGAACTTGGTGCCACCAAGCTCAATGTATTCCTTATAGAGTTTAAAGAACCTGACTGCTGCAGCAGGTTCAGGAGCTAGGGCAACACCACGACCCTTACCTTTAGCATTCCTATGACTCATCCTAAAAAATCAAGAATGAATTTTTAGGACAAAGGTAATTAAGAAACAAAGACAAGACAAGATAAGATAAGATGCAATGAGAATTGAATATCCCGAACAAAGAAATTATTAATAAGGTGGATAAGGAAAAGAAGGAAGTTAAAAAATTTGATTTCAAAGCAAGAAATTTTTTAATATCAAAATACTATTCTAAAATCCTTAGAAAATCATTTGAAAATCATTTTATACTTTAAAATAAGTTCTCTCACGAAGAAAGGATTTTAAGATTGATTTCACTTATTCTAGGGTATTTTTACCCTATCTCTAATGAGTTTTTTTTGCTCCACGGGCAAAGGTTTGCCTAAAACCAAAGCTCAGATACCAAATGTAATGACCCACTATATTGGACCATTCAAATCGACAATAAAACCACATATGTCTGACTTGAATAATTAAAAACAGTAGATTGTAATATAATTTGGGGCAAAAAAAACCAATCACAGAATCACAGTCACAGATAAATCAAAATAACTCGCAGTGGAAATAAAACAATAGTAGTAGTTCATGAAGCTACCATAAATACAGTCTCAAACATAGTCTCAAAACAAGTACAAAATACCATAGTGTGTAAAGTAAATACAACAGAAATCCCAACACATAAATGTTCACTAGTACATAAGGTGAATAGAAAATACTGCAAGAAATAGACATCAACTAGATAGATAGTCTCCAGCAAATCCTAGCTCCAGAAGATGAAATCCAAAGCTGATACTCACGCTGACCCGAGCATAAGAAAATAAACACAAACACTCGAGTCAGGACATACATACTTATACAATGTAAAGCAACTCAAGTGAATTGTAATAAAATGTACAAGTAACTTAAAGGATGCTTGGGACCGTCCATCCTCTAAGTATCCGTTAAACTATTTACTATGTAGTAATATACGCTATTATAATAATGTTAAAGTAAAGTACAATATACTTGAAAATAGCGTTAAGGAGTTACCCAATATCCCCCTTAGCACATTTTATATGTTCCCATAGTCTATATAGCACTGTAATATCCCCCGTACTTGGCGTCATCAGAGGGCACTCCATAGATATGGTGTAAAACCAAAATCGTATAAGGCGCGCTAGGGTAGGTGACACGACACAACGAGGCAATGCCAGGGTAGATATACCAATTATGCTTTCGGACCGGTGGCAATGCGTAGCAATCACTACTGCCCACCTCGAGCCACACTTCCAAAAATCAAAGGCGCGTACCAATCAATCACAAAGTAATAGAATGACATACGAGGAAGTGTGTCTGATAAGAGAAGCTACTCATTAGCCCGTCAATCGCTCCTGTTTTAGCCACCTTATGCCAACTCATGGGAATCGGGTCCTCGTACATACCTCAATAGAACGTCGCCGCCATCCTACTTCATTCTGGAATCTCCATTGCGTACACGGTTGTTAAAGTAGTTTTCGGAGTTGGCAGAGAGTATGACAATTTTCGATCCTGGTCTCCTTAGCAACCAAACGTTATTATTACCTGTGGTTATAAATTTAAAAAATGGTTTATATTCCAAATCAAATAATTCATTTAAACCATTTAAATATGAAGTCGTTATCCTTTCAAATCAAATACTCAAGTTCCAGAATTGTAGCATTTCTAAGTTCATTCATTCAATTATAACAATTTTAAAACATTGTATTTTTCAAAAACATAAGCACTTATAAAGTGATATGGTAGATATATTAGTATTTTAAAACAGTTCACTTCAGAAACAACAGCACTTATAAACAGTAGATATTTTAGTATTTAAAAAACAGTTCAATTTCAGAAAAAGCAACATTTACAAAGTGCTACAGTATGTATTTTAGTATTTCAAAACCAGTTCAATTTCAAAAACAGCAACACTTATAAAGTGCTACACTAAGTAAAGTTAGTATTTCAGAACATAGTTATATTTCAGAAACAGCGGCACTTATAAAGTGCTACAGTGGGTAAAATTAGTATTTCAGAACCTAGTTATATTTCACAAATGGTAGCACTTAGCAAATGCTACCTTAAAACCACGGCATTTTGCAAATGCTGCCAATACATAACTAAGGTTTATTGCAACATTTCAGAGACATTATAATTTCAATTTTTCACCATTTTTAACTTATAAAACATTCTCACTTTTCCAAAATATTTATTGGATATCACTTAACTTATGGTTGAATAAAATAATATTTTATAAATAAATATCCAAATCAAACTATAATTTATTTATTAAGTCAAATGTGCATTATTTTACTTAACTTTTATCTTAACAATTAACTTAATACTTTATTAAAATTTCCGACTTCATAAATAAAATATTCTTTTTACTATATTAAGCCTAAAATTTCCATTTTGAAAACTAATTTTCAAATTTCAAGTTAGGTCATATTTACATTACATTTTTAAACCATTTAATTACTTATACATTTTACTTATAGAAAATCATTATAACCTTTATTTATATCATTTAAATACAATTTAACTTAAAATTTCATATTTTATATTTCAAAAATACTTAATAAATTTTCAGAACATATTTAAAATTAAACACGGTTTTGTATATAATTTTCTAACCTAGGTCAAGTGATACAGATACGTATCATTTCAATCCGTAATTTAAAAAGAAAAATCCAAGTTATCATTTCAATACCGCAGTCCCAAGTCAAAAAAAAACAAATAGAAATCGCTTGAGCCTATCATTTCAGCTCATAACGATTTTTTATTGTTCTACTGTCCATTTGGGTATGTATCATTTCAACCATATTGATTATGTTCTACAGGGAACTTGTAGTATGAGAAACAGTAAATAAAGTAAATAGTAAAACATATCATATGATGTCAAGTGATGCAACGGGTATATAATCAGGTAATATCATCATATGATGTCAGATAATAGGCAGATGTGAGCATATAACATGGCATATCAACTATTACAATTCAAGTGACACTGTTTCACATTCATATAAGTACGATTTGTCGAGAGTGATAAACTCACCTTCTCAAGCTAGAGATCAAATTTAAAACACAAATCCAAACTCCGCAAAGAACGAAAAGGGATGACATAGATTCGAATGAATGGAGAGCCAAGATTCAAGTCTTGTATACAACAAATAATATAACAAATATAGGTATATAATCTGACATAAGACAATAAATCAAATCAACGTTCAAAATATGATTCAAAATGAAACAAATAGGCTTAACCACTACAAATGGGCTCGGCCACCATAACCATAGGCTAGACCATCACACTATGGCTCGGCCATGACTTGATTTGTGGCATAATGGCTCGGCCAAGGTCACATAGGCATGGCTAGGAAAGGATATGAAGGAGGAATGGCAAGGCAAAGCAATAGGAAGGCAAAAGGCAAGGGGTGTCGATGTTTTGGGCTAGGCCTATGGCTATGTGGCTCGGCCCTATGTGCTAAACTTGGTTCGATCTGGTCACATTAGAGGTGGCGTGGCCTAGAGCAAGGCAAGGATGAGGAGTAGGTGGTGGCGGCCGAGGCAAACAAGGTGGAGATGGTGAACAAAATGGAGTTCGACTAGGGATTTTCGCAATTTTGGTGAAGGGTTTTGGATCCATGGATTCACGGCAACAAGGATATGGTGGTGATGTGATGGAGGCCGATCTAAGGTGGTGGATGGTGAAGGTGATGGATGGCTAGGGCATGTGGCCGAGCATGCTAAAGGAGGAACAAATAAAAGAAAAAGAGAAAAAGGAAAAAAGAAGAAAAAGGAGGCCATGACTTACTGTAATATGTTTCTTAAGGAAGCAAATGAGAAATGAGATATGAGAATTACTTTTGTCAGTGAATTACAAAAGAGTGGCGGCTAGGGTAAAAGAAAGTGAACGGCTACGAGATGTGGAAATGAGTGGCTATGCAAATGAAGAGGCTTTACTTGATTTCCAAGAAAATGAACTTAAGTCCTTTTGAATTTCCAAGCCAAAATTCAAATAAAAATCGAATAAAAATCACATTAAAAATCCAAACAGAATAACAAATAAAAAATAAAAAATAAAGTAGAAACAAAGTAGAAAAATAAAAATAGAAAATAGAAAAAATTACTGAAAATAATCGCGTGCAAAACGCTGAAAGTTATCAAATTTAAAAGTATAAACCGGAATTTGACGAAACGAAAAGCAGTACGAATATCAGAATCAAATATAGTTTCAAAGAAAAAGATTAGAAATTAAAATTTCAAATTTCAAATTTGCAACTATGGTCAAACTTTGACTTTCAGTTGACCAAAATATAAGATTTTTAGAAAATATTTATTTTATTGTATCTGGGAAATAATTTATAAAAAAAATCCAAAATTGCATTAGAAAATTCCAAAATGTCAAATTTAAATGATTTAAAAATCAAAGTTTTCAATTAAATTGAATTAAAAATTTATTAAAATTTTTGAGTTGTTACAGAAATAATTTTTATGTTAGTAAAATTATATCATGAAGTGATTTGGAAGTTATTGGTTGTTATTTGATAAGTTCAATTGACATTTAAATTGAAATCGAAATTAATTGATAGAAATTTAACTGACGGTTAAGTTTAATTAGAATTTAATCGCCCGTAATATACCCGATATGGATAATTATGAAATTGTTGTGAATTTTATTGACTGTATGGATGTTTGGTTGTAATGGATGTTGTTGGGTGATAATTTGGATGTTTATTTAATTTGATATATCATTTTATCATCCTGTATATTATTTACAGTATAAAAAACTGTAAATTGAATTATTTCGAATAAATTAAGAGATATGTTGAATGATATATACCTATGACATTTATTTTTGGATTGAATAGATATAAATCCATCTCTGGAATTTAAATTGGAATAATTGGTTCACTTGGCTATAGGATAGAGAATTATATATGAACACTGGATTTGGCTAAATTAAATGATTTTAAAATTTTTATTTTAAAATTATTTAAATGATTTGTTTTAATGGAAATAAAAATTAAATTTATGGAAATCAAATTATCTTCCTTATTGGAGCTCAAAATGATGAATTTAAATTTGGTAAACGAATTTTTTTAAATAATCGAATTTGAGATTTTTAAGCGATAATCCAAATATGATGTGAATTTCAGAAATGATTTGTTTAAAAAGATTGGACTTTTTATTCGAACTTTGAATATTGATAAGAAAAGGCGATATAAAAAGATATTTTGAAATTTAACTTGGATTTGAATTATATTTAAAGATTTGGATTTTAAATTGGATATTGAAGGAAAGTTTGATTTAGGTATTTAAATCAATATTTTGGAAATCAAACTCGGAGTCTATATAAATCGAAATGGTTTAAATTTGGTACTGGAGTTTAAATTAATTTGGATTGGAGTTGAATTAATTTGGAATTGGAAGGGAAATTAATATGGAATTAGAATAGATATAAATTTGGAATTCGAATTGAAATTGATTTGGAATCGAAGTAAAATTTGACTTGAAATTGGAATTAAATCGGTTAAATCGAAATGGAAATTAGAACTGATTTGAGTTGGAAAATTTGCGAAGTGAACCAGTTTGATTTTGAATCTATTTTTAAATGGATTATTTTAGTATAAATGGTTTTAAAAAACTATATTATTTCAATTTTCAAATTATTTTGATTTTTCAAAATATTTCACTATATAAACCATTTTTATTACTCAAAATATTTTCTATTAAATTATTTTAACTATTTTAAAACTATTTAAACTATTTTCTAAAAATTCAAACTGGTCAAAGGGTGAAATGTTTATATTTAAATCTTGGATTCAAATGCGAATTAGGTTAAAGTGAAGTTGTAACCTAAACTGAAATTCGAATTAAATTTTGAAGTGAAATCGATATGTCGAATTGAATTAACATTTTGCAGAAAAATATGATTTTTGAAGCGAATATGATGATTTCGAATTAGATTTGATTTTGAAATAAATTTGATATTTTGATATCAAACATGAATTGTTTTCAAAATATAAAAGAAGCAACGGTGTGTAAAATGACGATTGGTTGTTAAAGAGACCGGAGCCTCTTATTGGCATACTCTCTGTCAATATTGGAACCACTATGACAACTGTATGCGAGGTGATGATATCGAGAATATAATGGTTGAATTGGTGACGTTTACTGGAATGAAGTAAGAGAACGATGATGGATAGCCTTGACATTTGTATCATAATTAAAATGACTAAACATGAGCCTATGTTTGGCCAATGATGTTAGCTACCTCTAGCGACGTTGTTCCCTCGTATTACTATTGTGGTTTAGGATTCGATGGGTGCACCTTATTTGTTGTTTGGATTGATTGTCGCGGTCGGCCACAAATGGGTTACGACCAGCCAGAAAAGGTAAACTGGTAGAATCCTACCTTGGGCATTGCCTCACGTGCCTTGTCATATTTATCCTTATACAAGCCCATTACGACTTTGGTTTAAAACTGTAAAATATGTTAAGGTGGATCAATGTAAAGCCTTAACGCTATTTTGATATTTATTTTACTAATAGACATTATATATTATAGCGTATACTATTATATAGAAATAGTTAAACAGATCCTTAGGAGATGGAAAATCCCGTAACATCTCTTAAGTTATTGCACTCTTATTTGTGATATTGATTTGACTTGCATAAGAGTATTTTATTCCTGACTCGAGTGTTTTTCTTTCCATTATGCTCGGGTCAGTCCTGATTTTTTTCCAGCATATTGAAGACTATTCTTTGGAGGACGAAGACGGAGTTTTGGTATATTACTATTATTATTATCCCCTGCATCGTGCTATTCTACTATATTGATTATTTATCCCTGATGTACATATATAACTCTGATAATTGTGTATAGAGTAAAATCAAATGTATCGTAAACAACTACATGAATTGTTTATTTGATTATTATATTTTATCGTTTACGTTGTGAGATTTTGTGTTTTGTTTTCTTCTTTTCTTCTTATTTTTCTTATTTAACCTCATTGATTATCTACGTTCCGGATTGTTAAGTCGGACATAGTGTGAAATATTGTCGATTTGAACCTTCCGAAATGTGGGTCGTCACAGTTGGTATCAGAGCAAAGATTTAGCGATAACCTTGGCTTTGTGGGGTTTGACTCATTAGAGATAAGAGAGTAATATCCTAGAATGAGTCTGTTTGAGTGTATAAATATGAGAGAGCATACTTGTTAGTGTTATAAAATGTTTTATATTTTGTTTACTTATCTGTTGAGTTGTTTATAAATTCTGGTCGATGCGTAGGACGCCGTGGTATCGACATGGATTTCTAAACTCTTAAACGAGGCGAGTCGACATAATATTATTTCAAAATCGGGTAAATGAAATGATTTTACCTAAATTATATTATATGTAAAGGTAAATTTTTTATGAATGTTAGTTGTTAGGAGATGATAATATTAAGTTATCATCGATTAGTGGTTGGATTATGAATAAATCGAATACCAAATGTATTTTATTATATGAAATAGTTGATAGTCATACTAGAATTGAAATCAATCAAAAATAAGGACTAGTTAAAATGACCAAGTAAATTATTGAAATGTTTTGGCAATAAGGAAAAAGGAATTTGTATAAGTATATTTAAATATAACTTATAAATAGAGAGATTTAAAAATTGATAATTTTAGAATTTGAAATCCTTTTGTTTTTAAAATTGTTTTTCAAACCCTAAAATTTTATAATAGTATTATTTTAAAGTTTTTAAATGGAATTATATTTTAAAAAGATTTTAAAAGGAAATAAAAGCATTAAACTTGTTTGGGGTTGGGAAATATATTCTGGGGATGACTGCAACATTATCAGTATTCATTCCGAGTTCTAAGCAAAATTTGCTAGCAAAGAAATATGATTTGTTGAATATATGAAATATAGTTTTGAACTTATGATTGAAACGGTATAGATAAAAATAACTTTATAATTTATGAATTTGAGAAGGAAAGTAAAGTGTAAATTTAAGATTGCTGGGTATTTTATTTAAGCAAATAAAAGAAATTTGAATTCGAAAAATGAAATAAGATAATTAATATAAAAAATATTAATTAAATTGAGTAAAAAAAATGGGGAGAATAAAATATAGTTAACTCATGAAATCTTAAATAAAAATAAATATTATTTGAAAGAAAGTATATAAAACAAGGAAATGTATTTGAAATAAAATAAAATTTTAAGAAGTAAATATTTTTAACTTATGGATTTGGGAATTAATAAGTCAAGGCAAATTTGAAAAAATATGAATGTGAATAGTAAGAAAATTTAACTTGAATAATATTAAATAATATGAGTAATGGATTAAAATGAAATGAAGTTTGACTTAATTTTAAATAAATTAAAATGTAATTGGATATTAAGTGAAACTTAATAAATTAGTGAAGTGAATGAATTTCATCTAAGTTGTAAAATGAAATACTAAAGTGAATATGAACTTGAATTTTTAATTTGAAATGTAATTTAAAGGGTGTAAGAAGTCTAATAAAATAAATGAAGGTAAGAAAAATTAATTTGAGTAATTGAGTTTAATTTAGATTGGATGTGAATAAATTAAATGCTAATGGAATGAGTTGCAATAAAAATTTGAACATTGTCTATTATAGCATGTAGTAAGTTATTGGAATAAATTATAAGTTGGAAGAAAGGTTTATTTATTAATATGAACTGGAGTTATAAAGTAACATTTACTTTTGTAAATTTATTATAATGGGTTGAATCAATGAATAAACTAATTAAGTGAATAAACGGATTAATAATAACTTAAGATATGGAATAACAAAAAAAATGAGTTGCAAAATTTTAAAATTTATAATAAGCCTAAATGGTTTATAAACAATATTAGTATTAAAATACTATGTGATAAATGAAATAAATTTAGCTTAAGCAAAGTTGAGTGGAATAATTTTATAAATGGTTCACAAACGAATTTATATTGAAACAAATGAAATTGTGTATTAGTCAAATCAATGTAAATAAATAAATATGAATAAATGGAAACTGAACCAATTGGATGTTATTAAGAAGTGGAAATATGTAATTTAATATTGACATGAGTGATAATTAACTAAATGTGAATAAAATTAAAGTAATAGCAATAAAATTCGAAAGAAATCCATGTGCATAAATTGAGAGAAAACAAACTGTATATAGATGAAATAAATATCAACGAAGTAAGAGTAAACCAATTTAATATTGATATGAATTAAAAGTAAAAAAATTGAATATTGACATTTGTAAGTGTTAATTGATATTGTGGTGAATAAGATTGGATACATAATGTTTGTTGGATGTTTGTTTCGTTGTTTTTTTGCTATATTCGTTTATGGCTATAGCATAATCCCTATTATATATTGATTTAGTCTTTATATGTATGTTCTCATTTGGATATTGAGTGGCTAGAAGGTACGAAAGGGTGCATGCTTGCTTTTGGAGCTCGTTTGCACGTAAATTTCTTTCGCTCGCTTTAATATAAGCTAATTTGCTAATAAAGCCATTAATAAGGTACATATCTCGGATTACATGTTGCTATTTTATACTTTGCCCTTCAGGATGCCTCATCTTTGAGATGAGATGTATATTTGATATGTATTTGGTATATTTGGTTATATATTGATATTGTAAAAAATTTCGATCGAGCCACGCAAAGAAGACTCTGTCGAATTTTTCCATGAATCCGGGTATTAGAAAATTTTTGAAGTTTCAAAAAAAAATTCTACAACTTATTTTCTATATAAATTATATTTTCAGTAAAACTGATATCGGAATGGCTTAGTAGAAGCGTAGAAATAGTTACGCAAATAAGATAGTTATGTTTTATAATTTAGTTATTTTAAGAAAATATATCAAGTGTTAAATTCTGTACTTAATGCCTTTTCGAGGACGAAATTTTTTGAGTGGGGGAGTATGTAGCAACCCGTATTTTTAGCTATTTTTAATTATTAAATTTAAGGTGATTATTGAATGAAAATGGTTATTAATGTAATTTGTTAAATAATTTAATATTGAAAATTATTTGAATATCTGAATTTAATACGATAGAAAATAATGTCATAAGTTGTTTTAAATTTTATATAAGCAACAATTAAGATTGTTAATGTTTAAAATTGGATCTAAAATGTGAATAATTAAAATTGAAAGTTTTATATTGTAATTAAGGAGTAAAAATAGTGATTTCGGAAATTGTCTCGGATTTCGACGAAACTAGTTTCATCGGAACCGTAATAATGAATTATTATTAGATTTCAAGTTTCGTTGCGATCGGACTCGTCGTTTGGTCGTGAGAGCTTGAAACACATACAAATCAATTTAAAGGAATTCGATAAAATAAATTGACTTTAAAAAGCTATCTTCCACGTACGATCGAATTAGGCCTCGAAACTAGTTGCATTGCGTTCGGAATGGGGGTAAAACAGTATAAGTGCCTGGCGACACATCTCAATTAGAGTTCGGATGATTTTAGACCTAACTATATAAATACACATGCAATCGAGATAGTTTTATTATTATTCTAATTTCTGAACCCCAGCCGCCACTTTCTTTTAATGGTCGAAAATTTACCAACTTCCCTTCTTAATATCTCTCAATCCGTTCAACGAAATCGAAAACTTTCAAAATCAAAGTCGTAGTTCTCGACGAGCTCTTCAAATCCATATGGTTGATATATGCTATTTCTTCACGGATTCGCCAGAATCGAGGCGAAAGGCTTGCGCATTCTATGGGTTCGATCTTGAAATTGGATGCGTTGTTTTCGTTGCCATTCAAGGTGATGGTAGAGAGGTGTGAGGCGCACGGTGATGGTAGAGAGGTGCGGGGCGCATTGTTTGGCATAGGTTGATCAAAGTCTTGTCGTTATTGAACGCGTGTAGTTGAAGTTGGAATTTGCGTACGGTGGTTTCTTTCTAGCATGTTGCGTGAGGACTGAGGAAGAAGAAGGAAGGTACATTACTTTTATTTATTTATATTAATTAATTATTTAATTTGAATTTTAAATGTTCTAGTGCACGTAACTCTTTCATACGTGCTCGGATTTGGACGCAGTTTTCTCCATTGCGATCGTATCGAAATTCCAGGGAATATGAAACTAGTTTGGTCGAGTTTTAAGACTGTTCAAATTTGGGCCTTTGTTTGGATTTTAAATCATCGATAAATCAAAGATGAGTGTTTATACGCTCACAGTTGACTGAAATAATTTATATGTTAGTAAAATTACATCACGAAGTGATTTGAAAGTTATTGGTTGTTATTTGATAAGCTTAGTTGACATTTAAATTGATGTTGGAATTAATTGACAGAAATTGAATTGATGGTTAAATTTAATTAGAATTTAATTGCCCATAGTATACTCGATATTGATGATTATGAAATTGTTGTGAATTTTATTGACTGTCTGGATGATTGGTTGTAATGGATGCTATTGGTTGATAATTTAGATGTTTATTTATTTTGATGTATCATTTTATCATCTTGCATATTATTTACAGTATATAAATCGGTAAATTGAATTATTTCGATTAAATTAAGAGATAGATTGAAATGATATATACCTATGGCATTTATTTTGGATTGAGAGATATATATCCATCCTTGGAATTTAAATTGGAATAATTGGTTCACTTGGCCATAGGATAGAGAATTATATACGAACACCGGATTTGGTTAAATTAAATGATTTTAAAATTTTCGTTTTAAATTTATTTAAATGATTTGTTTTAAAGGAAATTAAAATAGAATTTATGGAAACCAAGTTATCTTCCGTACTGGAGCTCAAAATGATGAATTTAGATTTGGTAAACGAATTTTTTTTAAATAATTGAATTTGAGATTTTTAAGTGGTAATCTACATATGATGTGAATTTCAGAAATTGATTTGTTTTAAAAGATTGGGCTTTTTATTCGAACTTTGAATATTGCTAAGAAAAGGCGACATAAAACGATATTTTGAAATTTAACTCGGATTTGAATTATATTTAAAGATTTGGATTTTAAATTGGATATTGAAGGAAAAATTGATTTAAATGTTTTGAATCAATATTTCGAAAATCAAACTCGGAATTTATATAAATCGAAATGGTTTAAATTTGGTAC
This sequence comes from Allium cepa, assembly GCA_030765085.1. Lineage (NCBI taxonomy): Eukaryota > Viridiplantae > Streptophyta > Magnoliopsida > Asparagales > Amaryllidaceae > Allium > Allium cepa. Next base: position 305,532,287 of record CM060944.1, on the reverse strand, counting down.
TGGAGTTTAAATTAATTTGGAATTGGAGTTGAAATTAATTTGGAATTGGAAGTGAAATTAATACGGAAATAGAATTGATATTAATTTGGAATTCGAATTGAAATTGATTTGGAATCGAAGTAAAATTTGACTTGAAATTGGAATTAAATCGGTTAAATCGAAATGGAAATTAGAACTGATTTGAGTTAGAAAATTTGCGAAGTGAACGTGTTTGATTTTGAATCTATTTTTAAATGGATTATTTTAGTATAAATGGTTTAAAATCTATATTATTTCAATTTTCAAATAATTTTGATTTTTCAAACTATTTCACCATATAAACCATTTTTATTACTCAAAATATTTTCTATTAAATTATTTTAACTATTATAAAACTATTTAAACTATTTTCTGAAAATTCAAACTGGTCAAAGGGTGAAATGTTTATATTTAAATCTTGGATTTAAATGCGAATTGGGTTAAAGTGAAGTTGTAACCTAAATTGAAATTCGAATTAAATTTTGAAGTGAAATCGATACATCGAATTGAATTAACATTTTAAAGTAAAATATGATTTTTGAAACGAATATGATGATTTTGAATTGGGTTTGATTTTGAAATAAATTTGATACTCTGATATCTAATACGAATTGTTTTCGAAATATAAAAGAACCAACCGGTGTGTAAAATTATGATTGGTTGTTAAAGAGACCGGGGTCTCTTATTGGCATCCTCTCCGTCAATATTGGAACCATTTTGACAACTATGTATGCGGTGGACGATATCGAGAATGTAGTGGTTGAATTGGCGACGTTTACTGGAATGAAGTAAGAGAACGATAATGGATAGTCTTGACATTTGTGTTATAATAAAAATGACTAAAACATGAGCCTATATCTGACCAATGAGGTTAGTTACCTCTAGCGACGTTGATCCCTCGTATTACTATTGTGGTTTAGGATTCGATGGGTGCACCTTATTTATTGTTTGGATTGATTGTCGTCTCGGTCACGGATGTGTTACGACCAGCCAGAAAGGGTAAACTGGTAGAATCCTACCTTGGGCATTGTCTCACATGCCTTGTCATATTTATCCCTATACGAGCCCATTACGACTTTGGTTTAAAACTGTAAAATGTGTTAAGGTGAATCAATGTAAAGCCTTAACGCTATTTTGATATTTATGTTACTGATAGACATTAAATATATTATAGCGTATACTATTATATATAAATAGTACAGATCTTTAGGAGATGAAAAATCCCATAACATCTCTTAAGTTATTGCACTCTTATTTGTGATATTGATTTGACTTACATAAGAGTATTTTAGTCCTGACTCGAGTGTTTTGTCTTTTCATTATGCGCGGGTCAGTCCTGAGTTTTTTCAGCATGTTGAAGATTATTCTTTGGAGGACGAAGATGGAATTTTGGTATATTACTATTATTATTATCCCTTGCCTCGTGCTATTTTTCTATATTGATTATTTATCCCTGATTTATAAATGTAACTTTGATAATTGTGTATAGATTAAAATCAAATATATCGTAAACAACTTCATGAATTGTTTAGTTGATTATTATATTTTATCGTTTCCACTGTGAGATTCTGTGTTTTGTTTTTTTTTCTTATTTAACCCCATTGATTATCTACGTTCCGGATTGTTAAGTTGAACATGTGTGGATTATTGTCGATTTATACCTTCCGAAATGTGGGTCGTCACATGTATAGAAGGATTAACATATCATCGTTGTAGCAGTAAACGTTTCCATGCAATCATAGTAGTGCGGGTTGGCCAATCGCCAACCCGACCCTAGACCTGGAGCTCTTTTGAGCAGGTCATGGGTCTACCCGCCCTGATGACCCAATGGGACGGGTCCAGATGGGTAAAAACTGGGGCAGGTCTACCGGGTTTAGACCCTAGAACCGTCCATTGCCACCCTTATCCTTGAACTAAAAAAGCATCCTAATTGTTTTTTTATGTATTTTGTACGTATGCTTATAAAATTATCAGCATTATGCAACCAATCAAACTTTATCATTTTAACTTGTCTCAAAATGCACTACACTAAAGCACTTCAGTTGAATTTCAATTTTCCTTATAAATATATTTGATTATCTATACAACTCTATCCAACGCAAACAAAAATCCTGGTTTGGTCGCTGAATACATGAATATTCATATAATTAGTTGCATTACAATAATTTAGAATCAAACAAAGGGTCGAGTGTAGTTTAGGAATTCGGTTCATTGCTAATTGCATTACTTTTTCTTTCTCACTCATGTCATTTATGAATGACACAATGAACCGTATAATGGAGCATAATTAAATTATAAAAAATATCAAGTTTTCATAATTTTTAGACAAATAGTGATATGCTGTTATACAATGGTAACGGTACTAGTAGAAATGATAGGTAATGATATTTGCAAAATGGTAACGGAAACTGATCAGTCAAAATTCAAAAGGAATGATATTATTAATGACAAATTTAAAGAAATTATGTGATATTATATATGTACATTATATCTACGAACGTTACGACACGCGCCGATTATGAATTATTTTTGTAAAAATTGTATTTATTTAACACATTAAAGAGAAAATGATTTGTATAAATATTTGGTCATCATTTTGCATTGAAATTATATGTAGTTTGAATTTTTATTTTTAAGTTGCAATGTCTAATTTTGTTTGTTTGTTTGGATTTTAATATTATTAGTTAATAAAGAACGAATTTATAAAAGAAGTTTACTTGTTAGATCTTACTTTTAAGTAATATAAAATTTGTTGGTATATGCAAAATGACATTTTTGATAGTACACGTTGACACCAAAAGACTATGACACCAAAAGCATTACAATTATAATTAAAGATGTAGAATTTATATATTAGTTGAGTATTCATCACATAAGCATTAGCATAATGTAAATGTTTCAATAACTATAGCAAGTTGCATACACAATTGGGTAAACATGTACACAAAAGAATATGCTCGTTCCAACTTGTTTATAAAATAAATTCATATAGTTTTCTTATGATTGCAAACAAAAGCTTTAAGACTAGGTTTTATTAATTGTTAAGATGGTGATCAATTGAAGCCATGCGTTTTTGGTAAAATCTTGTATTTTAGATAAAAAAAATTATACGAAAAAATAGACACAAGTAAAAAGTTGTAAAAAAAATATAATCTTAGGAATAACAAGTTTGTTTTTTAGTCTGGAAGATACTTTTTAGTGTGAACAGAAAATGATAGTTGTAAACATCATTTTGTGATTTACACTGAAAAGTGTGTTTTAGTCTAAAGAACAAACTTGTTGTTCTTAGTTATCAGGTTCATCTAGAAAGATTTGTACAGTAGAGGTTGTGTATTATCAAGCTCATCATATGACAAATCGATATATCTTAATCGTAAATACTGCGTAACATTCTTTTTTAATGTTCCCCGTGGACTATGAATACTCTATTTAAGTTCTTTGTTCGCTTACAACATATTGAGATGTTTTTGACTAGATTGTGCAAACAATTTGTTAAATACTTTAAATGTGGTGCATTTATCAAGAAACCGCGACTGCGCACAGCTGTCTTGCTAGTATTATATTAAGATAGGGTACCTTTTATTGTTGACCAATAATTAGTTATTTCATTGAAGTTAGCTTGAAAAAAAAGGTAATTATAGTCGAGAGTCTGCAGAGAGTGGTCCTCTGCCTGGGTGGTAGAACAAGCAATTATTCCCTATATAATGTATTTGCATTCAATTATACCAGCGAGGATTATATACGATGATATGGATCTTATGTAAAATGCATTCCTTCATTTTCTTTTTGGCTTTTCTTGTTATTCTTGTTCTTGTTCAATCGTACGTTATATTAACCAGTGAAATGCCAGGAAGCACAAGTTGGCACCACACAATGACACAATCACACACAATACGTTTTACTCAAACACAACAAACACATGGTCACGACAAGCACCATTGTCCAAATGTTTAACTGATTCGGGTTTGGTGCAAGATGTCACAAGTTCGAAACTTGCTTTCGAACGTTTATTGACATGAAATATGTTGTCCAATGATTTGTTGTTTATAAAGTATCATTTCAAAAAAAACACACATAATCACTGGTCCAGGTCCGTCTAGGAGATATTTCGGAGTGAACAAGGACAGCTCTTTTATCCGGTACATTGATCATTATCATAAACTTCAGTATACATTTCAAAGCAACTTCACGTAAAACCTTCCTACAACCTTCCCAATTGTCTTCACAGCATAGTAAACTTTCCAATACCTTTTAAGTTCAAATTACATCTCTTTATATCTAAATGCAATCTCAACTTCACTAAATAAAAAATCAAAATTTCATATTATATTACTTGGTGAACCGCTCTTACCTTTTAACAAAAATTGCTCATATTAAATTGTATACTAAAACAGAATCAACCAATTATATGTAATTGAATTTTAAATTAAACTGCTCATATCTTAATTAAAACGTAGATTTATGTGTATTAAAACCGAGTCAACCGGTTTTATGCCTAAAACCGATCATGTTTTATTTAAAATGCAAAATGTTTGCTTAGTTAATGTGCTAGTTTTTCTTTAATCTAGTCAATTAATTATATCTTAATTAAAATTTAAATTATATCTTAATATCATACATTAATATAAATAATAAAAAATTTACGTGCCAAGCATATGTCTTTAACGTTCGTTACTAGCAGTAACGATAGTAATAATAATACAACATAAATAAATATTGTTAGTATATATTATTGAGGGTATCATCCAAAGAACATGCAGATCAGATACATTCGTAATGGTACTATCCAACAAAAAAAAAATATTGCTGAAAAATAATACAAAAGTAAACGATTGATTTGCAATATTACTAAGAAATATTAAAATATTAATATATAGATGATATTAAATTATGTTACAGTCACCATTGAAACTTTTTATTTACTAAATACACTTAAATGCTCCATTACCTCCTTTAGTTATGGTCATGCTTCATATACCTACTTCTTCACGTTCAAACTACTACCCTACAACCACCGTCCCAAATTGAAATAGAACCCATCTTCATCCCTTTTCCTTCACTACCCACACATATGGACCGTAGAAAGAAAAGAGGAATCACTAAAAATCATTATATGCCTATCCTATTCAATAGCATGGTTGAAGTGAATGAAGCTTTGACAACTTCCAAAAAGCTACTCAACCGGACACACATACAGAGGTACTATTCGGAAAGATTACTAATATATTAAGTATTTATTTTGATATAAACACTACAAAAGAAGCACTGTTTAGCGACGGCTAATAGCCGTCGGCGGCCGTCGCTAGCCGTCGGCAATAGCCGTTGCAAAATATCTCGTTGCAGCTAAAGAAAGCGACGGCCTTAGCGACGGCTCCGTTGTTCTTTTTGCAACGGCTTGTAACGGATAAATGTCCACGTGAAAGAAACTGTTGGGGTTGTTGGTTTTCCGCATTGTTGATGAAAACTGTTGCAAAGGGTTGCAATATTGCCGTTGCTAGCCATCGCTATATTTGACCACAGGGTCGTTGCTAGCCATTGCAAAACTGGAATATATTTGCTGCCACATTGCGGCACCTTCAACCCTCAATCCCAATCAATCCAAATAATATAATTCCATCATTTCACACATATAATACTATTCCATCATACCATATAGTCAATATCAACACAACCAAATCATCAAATATTGCATATTCCAACATATATTCACAAAATCATATAAGAAAATCAACATAACCAAATATGAAAATCCACCAAACCAAACCACATAACTAAATTAAATGACCAGTAATATTAAGTGCCAAAGTATCAATCACAACAACCAAAATACCAAATCCACCAAAACACTAAGTATCAATCACAACATCCAAAGTACCAAATGTCAAACCCATCGTAATATGTACATATAAATACACACACACATATAAATAAAGCGTACCCATCAAAACAAACCAACTAAGCATCATCATCATCATCTGCACCTCCTTCCATGGGCATTGACCCATGCTCGTGATAGAAGGCAGCAATACGCTCATCTATCAGCGTCGCCAACTTACTCTTCCATCAATCATTAAGCTCATCCAATTGTGTTTGCATCCGAGCAATCTCTTCCTCATCTATGGATCTTCTATATGCCATTTGAAAATTAAGAGCCTGTGAAATAATTCAAGTGAATAAGAAGTTCATGGCATATAATAACAATAAGAAAACTCAAGTTATTGGTAATAAACTCAAGCGAATAAGAAGTTCATGACATACATGTTTCTACTGTGTAAACGTTGAGTACATACCATATTGCCGAAACTGTAACGTCTGTTTCGACTTGCCGGTTCAATGATTGAATCTCATATCCGATTAGACTCATCAACCGTAAGCGACTCCCGTCCACTCGCTTGTATCGCTCGTGCATGCTCTGCATTATATCTCTCCTACAATTATGAACATATATTTGACACAATTGCTATACAATTTACTTATTTACTGTGAAATAAACGAATATGAAATATTTTCATTACGGAAATAAACATATTTACCATTACAGAAGTAGCCTTGTCGTCCGGCCAATCATATGAAACATTCTCATCCTCATCTGTATGCTCCACTGCATGTGTGACTCTGAAAATCTCAGCCGCTGTAGGCTCCCTTTCATACTTTGCCCATTGAATATATACAAGAATAGATTATATTGATAATTTGCATGAGTATATACAAGAATAGAATATATACAAGAATAGAATATATGGTAAAGAGACACTAGTAAATATATACATCAATAACATAAATATTGGTTAATTTATTTACCAATTCCCTCGTATGTTGTTGGAAGGATTTTGAGCTACCACGATGTAAAAAGGAGTTTTTGTTCCTATTAGCCTTGTTTCTTGCCGATAATTCCTATTAATTTATACACGCTATTAAGTAAAATAATTCGACACATTTAAATGTAAAAATATAGTGACAATATAACTTACTTTGAATGCTTCAGATTCTCAATATTGTTGGAATCCAGCTCAAATATCATCCCCCATCCAACTTCGCTTTTCTCCTGAACACTTAGCCCTTGGCAGAGTCTCTCTATAATTTTTCCGCATCTTTTTATTCCAATGATTTATAAAAACATCCACATCCTACGGATCCACATGTACAGCTGCCTGCATATTGAATTATCATACGTGTTATGTAAAAAAGATTATATAATTAAAAACAATCAGCAGAACAGAATACGTAAAACTGATATCATAAGCATGATGGCATATTGTTTTTGGTTTCATATAAGGCATAATTATATATTACAAAGTTGTACTTACCATAAGATCAGCCTATATTGCGTTTTTTATATGTGTTCGGATGTTATCCCACTGATGCCAACAACCGGACATCCTACTCTTGTATGCTTCCTTCGATACTTGTAAAATGAACTCGGATGGCTCCACCTCGAACCCTCTGTAGAAATGTTGATGTATATATTCAATATATTTCATAAAATATAATTCAAATAAGTTTGATATGTACCCAGTACTTTTCGGAACTATCTCCGCAACTCGACGAAGATTTGGCTCAGAGCTACTCGGACCTGCTCCAAGTAAAGGTGACTGAGATGTACTACGTCGATTGCGTCGTCTATCAGACATATCTGGCACAAACATAAATATAATATCATACACTATTTAGAAAAGAGTACTGATAACATAAGCATCACATAATCATCAATCAATATCACACAATCATTAATCATCGCATAATCATCACATAATTATTAATCAAGTGATAATCATCACATAAGCATACTCTGCACATAATCATCGAAAAAAGCATACATGAAAAGAATAATGCATAACTCAGAATGATACAGATCATATATAGTCATCATTATTATTACATAGCTCGGAATTTTACAGAACATAGTCATTATTGTTAATACATAGCTCAGAATTATACAACAAGCGATGCTATCTATGATCAGTCTTCGTCATATTCTGATTCAGACTCGGTCTCGTACCCTATATCATTTTCTTTGGTACTTACAAATGCATCTATTAAAACATTCGATTCATCAGTCAACGACCCTACATCAATGTCATCAGTTATCACTATTTTAGTATTTGGCTCGAGATCTGCTTGATACGCTGCTTCATCTGGAATATTATTTCCATCAAATGTATATCTTGCCTTCGTTTTAAAAACAGCCCATCGGTCTGCTTTATCTTTTTTTAAGGACGGATATGGAGCAAAATAAACTTGTAAAGCATGCATACGAAAATTCCTTTTTCTCGAAATGTCATACGTTTCAACTGCTTCATGCCACAGTGTTTACAGCTCGTCGATTAGTGGTTGTAGATAAACATCAATTCCTTGTGTCGGATCATCGGGACCAGGGACGATAATCGTTGGAAACATATATGGAGTTTTCATACACATCCATGGAGGTAAATTATAAGGAGTAATAATAATAGGCCATGATGAATATTTACTACCAAACCGAGAAAATGGCAAAAATCCATCCGTACATAAGCCAAGCCTAACATTACGGCTCTCTGCCGCAAATTCAGGATAAGTCTTATCGAAATGTTTTCATGCTTCTCCATCAGATGGATGTATCAAAGTTTCTTCTTCTGGTGTTCTCACACTGTGCCATCGCATATGGCATGTTGTAGCAGAAGATGCATATAACCGTTGAAGTCTGCGAGTGATGGGTAAATAATGCATCCTCTTATATGGAACTTCTTTTCCTTTCTTTTTTCTTAGTTTGTATCTTTCCTCGTTACATATTCTGCATTTAGTAAGATGAGCGTCTTCTTTCCAATACAGCATGCAACCTTTTACACATATCTATCTTTTGGTACGGCAATCCAAAAGCAGACATAAGTTTTTTTACTTTATAATGAAACCACACATCAAATTATTAGGTGACATGTGTCGTTTTGTAGTTTGTACAACTACTGTAAATGCAGCTTCTGTAAGATTAAATTTCGATTTCATAGTGATGTATTCGGCGATTACAGATAATTTGGTTCCACTTGTACATCCATCCCACAGTGGCCTCTTATCAGAATCCAATAAATCATAAAAAAAATTAGTTTCCGCGGTCGGCTCTTCGTCAACATTTTCATTCCCATCATCACCTTGGTCAAAGGTAGGAAACATTGATCGTGCAGCATTTTGCACCATGTTTTCTATAGGATTGGTCATAGTATTATCGTCCTCTAACACTAAAGGATTAGGTGTAGGTTGAACAAGTTCTCCATGATGATCTCATAAGTAACAATTCGGCACAAAACCAAATTTGTACAAATGTACTTCTACTACATCTGGTTTTCAATGCTTCAGATGTTTGCACTTACTACAAGGACAACGAATGTATATGTTATTTCGATTATTAGATTGAGCAAATCTAATAAATACATGTACACCATTACAGAAACATTCTTTTATTGATCCTTTCATACCTTTTTGAGGTTAATACATCCAACTACGATCGAGAAAATAATCAAACATATTTCCTGATTTGTAAAATGTAGGTTAGAAGATTGAATAACACACTTTATACTAAAGTCTTGTAAAAATTCATATATAACCCTTTACTAGTTTAACAAATTCAAATAAATACTGCATTCAAATTTTCAATTCTTAAGTTTATTGTTTTTTTACTTTGACGGTCGGTTATCCTACTTTCCATTACAAAAACAATAACGTAATCATATTTTATAAATCATTTCAGGTCAAATGGTTTAAAAAAATTTCGGCAGCACTTCCCTTTATTCCCTGTATCGTACACAAATGCGTATACACAGGGAAAAAAAGGAAGTGCCATAGAAATTTTCTGAACCATTTAAACTGAAATGATTTATAAAATATGATTACTTTATTGTGTTTGTAACTTGTCCAAATACTAGGACAAATCCAACATATGTTGTATCAGATGAATATAGATGTCCGTTCTGTGGAAAAACGAATATCCATATAACGATCATATACAACACTTGTCAGAGGGGGCCAAAAATTCTCTAAGGGGTTCACATAAATAAAGCACAAATTAAAAAATATGAATATTGAAGTATTAGTGGTCTATAGTGAAATAAAGATCTTATTTTTTTTTGTTATGTAGCCAAATAGAATTCGTTTAATTATGAATCAAAATCCATGCGAACTATCAGTAACTCGGAAAATATGCCTTATCTCACAAATGGCAACTATGAGTTACTATTTTAACAACCTCAAAAACTATTTTATAATTCATTTAACTATTTAAATATTTATTAATTAAATCTAAAATTTTAAAACGTATTTTAACTTTTGTTTAACTGCATAAATTTTAATTAACGATTTTATGAACTAAATAAATAGTTAGCACTTACAACAGTATAACAAACATTCTCGTAAACTTATCAATAAACATATTATTCAATAATCATGGACTATTTTTTGGATTCTAAATTAGCCATAATTTTTAACAATATAGTAAACAATAAATTCACTAATTAATACCACCAAATCAACACTAATTATCATCACCTAATTCGCAATAATCACCATTTTCAAACACATAATCAATTAATTTTCTAAATTAGGTTTACCATTATATACCCAATTCAAATAATAAACTATATATTATAAACTAATAACATATATTCATCAATTCCAAACCCCTAAATCATCCAATTCCAAATCCCTAAATCATCAACTAATTTAATTTATATCTAAGCTAAACAAAGATAATGGAAAATAGGAGATACCGACAAGTTTGGAGAGGTTGAAATTAGCGACAGATGGTTGCGACGGCTCCTGCTGGCGGATGGCGGCGGCTGGTTGCGGGGGGCGGCGGAGCTGAGCAGATTTGGGGAGGCTGGAAATGAAAATGTTTCTCCCAGGTAGCAGGTCTGTATAAACGCGATAAGCGACGGCTAGCAACAGCCTTGTTTTAGCCGTTTCTAGCCGTCGCTCGACTATGTCGCTTTCTGGAGCCTTTCTAGTAGTGAAATGTTATGCATCAAATCATGTGCATGCTTGTTGAATATGAGTGTACATGCTTGTTGGTTTTAGACTGTTCATGAGCTGCTTTATATGTAGGACTATTCTAAGTTCTTAATCTGGACTGTTTTGGTTTTGGTCTCGATGTTGTGATGTTACAGTAAAACGATTACTAGTTGCATGATCGAAAATGCAATATTGCACATATTTTGGTGGTTTATAATCAAATTTGCAACAACTTTAACAACTTCGCCACTGCATATTTTTGCTTTAATTTCATCCAAGAATTCAACATCCATATCAATTTCAACCAACACTTCAGCATATGATATACGTTGTTAGACGAGCGATAGCCCTTTGTCACAAATAAATTCTTAAATTGAATAAATTAATCCAGATAAGCACAAAAGTTAGATATCCTTGCATAAATTTCATCCCAAGTTGGCACTTTTTGATGATCATAATTCAAGAATGAAACTCTACAAGGTGCCCTGCGTAGAATTATACCTTTTTTTTTCAAATAAGACCAAAAATAGACCATTATGTCTACTACATATTCCGAAATGCCCAACTGGTTTTCAAACTCTTATATGTTCTATATATATTTTATTTTGCAGTACCTATGATTATTGCAAGAGGTGTTAATTATGAAAGGACTATTCTTACTGAGCAGCGCCATTTAGGAGATGATTTGAACATTTTTGAATTATCATGGCTAGGTTAACAAGATGAGCTGAACGGCCCTCTCCTGCTGTACTAAGTTTGAAGCAAATAAGTAAACTTGTATGCATTATTGATTTCACTAACTTAACATATTCTACTGTTGTGGTAGTTTGATAGTTTAAGAATTTATGTTTAAAGTTTGATTGTAAAATAATGGTTGTAATCTTTGTGCGCACTCTGATGGATATATATATGTGTGTGTGAGAGAGAGAGAGAGAGAAATTACTAAGGTTAATTTGGGATCCATGCGAAGTCTAATTGAAAAGTCCGACGAATTTGTAAGAAATACATTTGTAAGTTGGGGTTATGTGTGTAAATGTTGGTTTGTGATCCATTCAGAAGTTCCCAAAATTTGTGATTATCTATAAATTTTTTATTATATGTTTAAAGTCAAGTTTAATATAAAGGAAAATTTTGACTTCTTTGTTCGATGTTCCATCGGTGACATGAAATTATTTACTTCATAACCGTAAACATGATCCCAATATATTATGTGTGTGTATAATTTGAGACTGAACAGATACCAAATTTCAGTCTTTAAATTTTAAGATTGAAATTTCAGTCATAAATTGTTTTTTGGACTTGGGAATCAGAGACTGAACACTTCAGTATATAATCGGTCTTTAAACTTTAGTTAAAGACCGAATTGCTTAGTAAAAGACTGAATTTGTCAGTCTCTATATCAACATATTTTTGTAGTGTCTTGGGTTTCATTTCAACACCTTTCTCACAATGAATGTTGTTACCAGAAGATGAATAAAGATCGAATGCAGGCGTAGAAGAGGCGGTAGGAAAAAACTTGGTAGGTTGTACCTGAATGACTTCACAATCATTGTAACTTTTGTATCAAGTGCTCAGGTTTGATATCGATAGATGGTTGGATTGTCTGGGAACTTAGGGAAGATTAATGTGATTCTTCATCTGAGATAGCAGTGGATGAGAATGCACTTCAGTGGCACACTACAAGAAAATGTATTATTAATAACACCATTTAATAACGCATTATTCTAAAGCGTTATTGTTTACCTTTAAATATTTGTTTTTTGTTACACAATTTTTTTTGTATGTACATATGCAGTGCTTTGGCCCTAAATTTTCATCTCCCTTCCAAAAACACAACCAATTTCATCTCCCTTCCAAAATAACACTCAGCAATTTTCGTTTCCCTCCTTAAACAAAATAACCCTAATCGAAGTTCTACTCCATCTCCATCTTCAATCTTCGAAATTTAGCTATTGTACTCCATCTCTGACCTTCTACGGTTCGCTCTTCAACAGTTGTGAAGTCGACGGCGTCGGGAGCCCTAATCTCCAATCTTTAATCTTCGATTTCGCTCTTCATCAATATCTGCCAGATTCATCCTGCTTCCTACAATGGTAACATCTTTTTTATGCTTTATTCTTTTCTATGAATATAATTTGCTATTTCCTATTTGGGAGCAATTTCAATTTAGTTTTCAAGAGTACTGATGTTTAGATTATAAATTAGTTTTATGTTTTTATTGTTGATTTTTTTCATATATCGTCAAATTTGCAAAGGAGTCCTGTATTACTTGTCCTTTCAGTGGTGCCTTTAGAAGTACTAATGTTTTTTTGGAAGATTTCGGAATCTAGGAATTTATTTCCTGCTTCATTCAAAAGATATTGAGGTTCCTAGCTTTGGTTTTGTTATCAGGAAACAATACTTTTGTAGCTGATGATCACCTAATTTGGGATAATGTCAAGGATTCCAAAGTGGAAAGTTGAAAAGGCTAAAGTGAAAGTTGATTTTCGATTGCAATTTCACGCTACTCATGTATGCTTTACTCAGTTTCTTACTTAACTTTCTTATGAATAATATGCATCTCCTACTGTCATTATTGTTTAGATGATACGTGGGTTACATAATTAGTAATTAGGGTGTCATGTGATCTTATATTTTCAGATTCCTTTCTTGTGCTTGGAGTGTTAAAAAGTGGCTACGACTGTTAAAAGGAGTTTAAAATTGAAGTAAACCCCCATCTAGTCTAGGTTGTCATTTCTGGAGTTTCTAAACTAAAGGTTGAATAGAAACCTTTTATTTGGATTTGATTTAGATTGTCATTTGTTTATCTTGTGCATTGTCAGATTACTCTTTACCTCTATTAATATATTTTTCCTTTATTTATTTTCTTCTGTCTACATGAAGCATGATCATGCCAAGGGATGTGCATTTATGATCATGACACCACTAAATTGATTGTTTTCCTTTGACATTTCTCTAGTCTTCACAAAATCATTGTTGAACAAGTCGCTTGCTTAAAGAGCATTTATTATGTTTTCCATCCACATTTTGAATTTTGAAGAAAATGGGAAGATTCAAGTGGTTATATTTATTTGATTGCCCATTAATTTGCAATTTCCTTTTAGTTTTTTGATTTGTTGCTCATGGAGGGACATTCAACAAGTCTTCTAGCATAATTATGTTTGCCTTAGGTTTTTTTTAACCAATGCATTCAGCATTATGCACACGGTGGTGGAGCTAGCCTGCAAAGTCAGATAGGGTGGGCATCACACACAAAAATTTATTAAAAACTTGCAAACCATAATACTGAGGTTGTATTTAAAAATATTTCTTATTTTGTGAATTTTGATACCTTTGGAAAAACAAATTTATATGTTGATTTTTTGTAATACTTGAATTTTTTTACTATTGTTAAAAAAAGACCGAATTGTTTGTCTAAAAACAACTTATTCATGATTTACACAAATTTTTAGCTATATTTGAGAATCTGCAAGCCAAAAAGAAGTTAGCTTATGTTACAAATCAGATTTTACATTAGTGAAATTAATAGTTTTCTAAACAACATTATTGTTCAAATATGCCACATCATATTATCGGTACCAAGTACCTGTCAACCATAGCAACACTAGAAATGAAAATATAAAATAGATTACATATTGTCACTGAAATATTTTTCATGTAGTAGGTAATAAATTGAAAATTTTGAAATGGCTTAGAATAACAGTTAATAGTGTGAAACTTTTTTATGTAGACTATGTAGCACTAAACTTTTAATTAGATGTAAGGAAAAAAGCTACCATGATAGCCTAAGATATAGAACTAGGAAAATTAAACGAGCCAACATAGCAACACATTTCGTTTACATAGGGCAATTTTTAAAACTTAGCTTGGGCCAAACTAGTAAGCTGGTTCTTGTATAAAAAAAATTTAGGCAGGGCTTCGTCCTAGCTCGTAGCTCAATAACGTACCTGCACCCCTGCATGCATATGCATTTTACTTGAGATATTAAGTTAGAGATAAAGATATTATGTTAGAGATAAAGATGCCCAAGAAGAATATAAAATAAGAATGAGTTTAAGAATCAAGACATAGAGCAAGAAAACAGAGAGGAAGAAGATGTTTCATTAAACATTGCTTGTGTTTCATTACTTCAATGCCATATTTATATGGTTATCCGACTGTAGCATATTCATTTAGTTACTAATAAAAGAAACTACTTTTAATAAAAGACTACATGACAAATAATTGAATCTTCTTGAAGTAGCATAACACCCTATGTTTCACCGGGTTGAAGATAAAAAATCGCTTTCATTCAATATTTTTACACATTCCACCAAATCCACCAAGATGTGTATGTGATTACTTTGTTCCCACTTCCTGATTGAAACTGGGCAAAAGTAACCAACAAAATAAACTTTTTTATTATGCTAAAGGATAGATTCTTAACAATGCCATAACTAAGTTTATAGCTTAGCACAATTAATGCGTCATGTTTGGTTCTATCGCTTAAAGGACTCGACAATGGTCTGTTGTGTGTGTGTGTCTATGGTGGGGGGTCGCGAAATTTACCCCTAACTGAAATCCGACTCCTAATTCAAGAATTGTATAAAACTAAAAATAAAGAGCACATACTTTGGTCAAATAGGTGTTCATATTCTAATATGTTTGAACAATTTCTCTAATGAAAATCAGATCATGGTTCAACCATTTATTTGAGACTTTGAACCGAAAAGTTAACAATCCAGATTAGTTAGTGCATTTCGATAATTTGTCTTTGGACGACTATATTTTCATTATCTGGTATTTGATTATTCCACTTCATTCAATTGTTTTTTATGTTTCTACTCTACTAAATATTAGCTCTTGGTTATATTTGACTGAAAGATCATCTCCTCCAAAGACAAATTACTTGAATCTAGGCATTGTTTGAGTGACTTGATAGGTTGAAACCTGGGCAACAATTCCCAGAATACCACCTTGGTTGTCAGAGGCAATTGTCATTTCCTCATTAAGATTTGTCTCATCTTGCTGGTAAAAATAATATTTATATCCATTGTAGCAGAATGTTGTCAACATTTTACAAAGGAAAGTTGCCTTTTGGTAGAATATTTATCTTTAGATGTAGAATGTAATCTTAGAATTCTATACCATGAAGGGAACATACTTCTTTTCTGTAAGTATTGCCATAATCATGTCACTTTCAACTAACTTATATTTAAGGAAAAAGTTTATGTATGCACCTATAAAAAAAAATTTTTTGTTAAAATATGCTTAGTTGACTGCTTAGTATAAAAATATACATGTTTTTTCACTGGATCAGCCTTTTGCACATGCGTACTTTAAAAGTGCCTGTATGTTTATTTATTTTGTTATTTTTGAAAAAAGATACGCACTTCAAAAGGATACATACGCATATACAAATCAGTTTTATATTTTTAGTAAGTTTTCAATCGCAATAAGTTTTTTTTCAGAAGCCCATATTTGATATTTATCCTATGTTTAACAGACCATATACTGTAGTTTACATGGTAAAATCATCTATTTGAATACAGGATAAATTCGGTATTCGGTTATTGAGACGCAACGAAGATGAGATGATGGCAGCTCTGTATTTGCAAGTGAGCATCGTGAGCCAAGCTCTCATATTTGTCACTCGATCTTGAAGCTGGTTTTTTGTTGAGCGCCCTGGGCTTCTTCTAGTATCTGCTTTTCTCATTGCTCAACTCGTAAGCACTGTTTATCTGTTTCTCACATACACCCAATATTCTTAATTTATTTGATTTTTGATTTGACGTAAATTGAGTTGAGCAGGTTGCAACTCTCATAGCCGTATACGCCAAGTGGGGTTTCGCTCGTATTAAGGGCATAGGCTGAGGATGGGCAGGAGTTATTTGGCTCTTTAGCATTGTAACTTTCTTCCCTCTTGATTTGTTCAAATTTGATGTTCGTTACATTTTGAGTGGAAAGGCATGGGACAATCTGCTAGAAAACAAGGTATGTATATCATCACTCTTTTTAAACATTTATTTCCAACAAAATGTAAATGTATTTGTGTATAGGGTAAAATGTATTGATAGTGCCAGTTTGGCTAAAGGAACATTTTGAACGTAAATATAGTTTGTAATTTCTTTTGGCTTTTGAGTTAGATACTGATTCACGTTCATATCAGATATGATTTAGAACATGAAAATACTCATAAATTCTAACAACATGAAACATTTACAGACGACCTTCACGACAAAGAAAAATTATGGAAAAGAAGAAAGGGAAGCCCAATGGGCTATGGCTCAAAGAACGCTACATGGTCTGCAACCCCCTGATGCTGCTAACCTCTTTGCGGATAAAAATAGTTACCGAGAGCTTTCAGAAATCGCGGAGCAGGCAAAGAAAAGGGCCGAAGTAGTAAGATTTGTAAATAAATAGCTAAATTTGGAGTTACAGTACATTTGTTATCTTCTTCATTTGCGAGTCTGAGTTTTTTCTTGATATACTTTTGAATAGGCTCCGGGAACTGCATACTTTAAAAGGGCATGTAGAAAAAGTAGTTGCTTTAGTACGCAACTAGATCATATCTTGCATGTTAGAACTCTGTAATGTTTGTACTCCGTAATATTTGGAAGGATTGCTTTAATGTTTGTACTCTGTAATGTTTGTACACTTATTAAATTGACATTATTTTCTGTTTCTCTGTGTTAACTTGGCTGTAGGCTTATGTTTTATTCAATGGCTATGCACTTACTTTAATATTTGTACACTGTAATGAGCTATTGAATGGTTGAGATTTAGCTGTATTATAGCGGCTACAATGGGCTATTGAATAAATATTTTATAGCGGCAAAATAGTGTTATAAAGATTTTCAGTTCCGTTGAGATTTAGCTGTATTATAGCGGCTATAATGAGCTATTGAATTAACGTACCATAGCGGCGAATTTGCGTTATAAAACTAAGCTCAACCATAGCGGCATATTTTGTGTTATAAATATTGAGCATTTTTTTTGTAACATGTCGATATACAGCGCTTGTCAAACCGTTATGGTTGTGATTAATAGCGGCTATATGCCGCTATAAAAGACACTTTTGGTTGTAGTGGCATGTGAATCGGGAAATATAATTTGTTATAGTTATATATTCTTTACTAGTCCTCTCGTATACTTCAAAGTAAAAGTGTCAAACCATTTGACATAATCGGTCCATTATTCCACTATACCAAATACAGTTTCCTGCACAGGAACCGGTCTCGCTCCCGTTTTACTGTATCAAATTTTTTCACATCATTCATTGTTTTTTAGTGCTTCGTATTTGTATGATTGTATCGAGCATACTCGTTTGTCACTTCTGCTTTTTCAAGGCATGCCTTTAACATGTTATTGAGCGTTATTGCAATTTTTTTATGCAATTTTTTATTTATTTTCGACGGTAGTACATACATTCACGATGTATCATAAAAAAATATGAAGTGGTAATAGAAGACTAGATTTTTGAACTTTTGCATTATTTTTGCGACATTTTGAAAGAGATGAAGAGAGATATATTGCAATGGAATAAGTTTTGAAGGAATAATGATTTTACGGCCGATGAGAAATAGCTATTGAGAGAAAGTTGGACCCTTCCACATCGATGCATCGGATGACGTCAGACAGACTCGTTGGCATTAAATGATCCAATTTTCTTGCGCATAAGGAATGAGCAAAGTGGGTCTATACGCTGTTCAGAATTTTCAACGGCTTGAAGCTCTAATAGTATGTATCCTGTGAGAAAACGATCAATTTTGAAAACAAATTTAGCATACAACATAAAAAAACAACTTTTTTCTTTTTCGTATTTTGATAAATAAGAGAAGCAAAACCTGACAACTTTATTTACATGTTTTAAAAAAAAACAAAAGCTGGCAAGTCCCACTGGATCAGAAATTCGCAGGGAGAGAACAAAAATTTCAACATGTGATAATTGTGTGGCCATCTTACTGTCGGTTGCAAAATTATCTATAGAGGCTGGCTCTATCTATAAATAGCCAGCAATGCTGTAACATAGTTTTATACCCTTCTCAATTTACTGGAATATATACTATAAATCAAAAAAAAAAAATTATACATACGCTGGGAAGAGATATCACATACCAATGGAGGCCAAGAAGTTGAACGCTTTTACGCTTGTTGCAATCGTACTTGTAGCCACCCTTGCTCCGCTGATTTCAGCATCCGATGAGTCGGATGGCCGCGCTGCAGCTGTTAACATAGAAATGACGACTTCAGCAGATTCACATATTGCGAACAATTTGAAGTCAAAAAAGGCACCAAAGTGTGGTGAAGTTTGCCGTGAGGGGATCTGCGCAAAAGGATGTTCATGCACTTTTGTTTATCCAGGTTCTCGCTGCATGGGTGACTGCTGTTTGTAAACTTGTGTGGTATTGTCTTCCTTATAAATAAAGATTGCGAACATTAGTTTGCTTGAGAAACCGAATGCGACCAGGACTACCAGGTTCATAATGTTGTGATGAATGTTACATGTGCGTGTGTTGTGGAAGTTTTGTTTGGGTTTGTTCCAACTTCTACATTTTATTGATTATAAATAAGATTTTATTTGGCTTTCTGGTTATGAGCACTGAATTAAACCTACGAAAACACAGCAGATGGAAAAATGATTTTGCACTTATATTTTGTACATAACAATGATCCAACCCATTAGCAAAAACACACATGCTCTATAACCAAGCACAATACCACTGTCATCGATGTGTAGTTTTTGCTTTATCTGACAATAATTTCACCTAACAAAATTAACATCATCCAAAAGAGAAATACGCAAAACTAAAACACTATCTTGTTATAGAATGAGGTTTGTTAAATTTCAGTAAGAAACTATATTTTCAACAATAAATTTAAAGAAATTTAGTGAGATGTTATCTCTGTATATTATGTTATATATACATCTACATAGATTTACAAATAAATCGAGTGTACATTATATACACATTGGTCTAAAGGTAAATGTCTCAAGCTGTATACAAAATTGAACGCACATGTAAACAAAATGACTGCCCTTATTGTAACATGTCTTTAAAATCGAATAGTTTTCCTGAAAAAGATATATCCCTTGGCAAAAGACTACTCATTTTCAAAACAAATATGTACAATGGATCTAGTTTAAGCGGTAATTTAATAATCAAACTACGTATCTTTTGTGTGGTACTAGTGCTATACCAAATTGATCATATGATATATGGATATGACCGACAAGACTATGTTACATATTCTTTATGTCTGTAGTGGACTACAATGCTTTACTTAAGCCTCTTTGTTTACCCACAACACGTTTCGATGTTCCTAAACGCATTCTCCAGATAAAATTACATTATAGTTTATGGTGCATTTACTAAGAAACAATATGATAAGATAGAATCCACGTAAAAGTACTACCATACATATTTATAATAATAATAAAAAAACCACTAGATAGTGTACACAACGATGACCACAAACAATAAAATAAGATAGTGTATCTTTTATTATTGACGAGTCTTAATTGGTTACTTCATTGTAATTAGTCTTCTTTTTACCTTTTTTTGGGTTAAGAGAAGACAACTAGTCGATAGATTGTTCAGAGCGGTCCACTGTCTAGGTGGTAGGACAAGCAATTATTCCTTAAATTGATATATTTGCTTTGTTAATTACAATTAGAGAAGGGAGAATTAATTTAAAGGATAAACATTTGTATATTTTTTGCCTCAAGAACAGGACGTCGATATTTTTGCCATAAGAACAAACATTATTCAGAAAATTATTCATAAGGACAAACATTTCCCAATTATTTATAAGGACAACAAAACTGATACCGACCTAAAAACTGATACCGACCTAAAAACTGATACCTAAAAACTGCTACCGATAACTAAAAACTGATACCTAAAAACTGCTACCGATAACTAAAAACTGATACCTAAAAACTGCTACCGATAACTGCAAACTGATACCTACAGAAAGTTGTCCTTCAAGATAAAATATTGAAGGTCTGAGGCTAAAAAACTGTGAAATTTTGTCCTTGACAATAGAATTACATAAATAAAGAGAGGAATTCTATATGGAGTATCTTATTTCTCTAGCTATTTTCCATGCTATTCTTGCATCGTCGTGTCTGCTTTTCTAAATTTTATTAAGATTCAGAAGGAAGCCCAAGTTAGCACCTCACAAGCACGTACAATCATGGCTTACTCATACAAACAAATGTCCACCTGTCCGTAAATAAGCATAATATACAAACATATTACAAAGTAAATACTTCACCGGTAAAATATTTTCTACAAATTGTCTTTATGAAAGTTAATTAAACAAAATGTGAATACACATGATCAAAATTATTTAATATTGGATTCTCTTTTCTTGTTTTACTAGAAAAAAAATTCCCACCATACACATGTTTAGCTTGTATTATAGAGGGTTACATCACAAAAACATGCAAATCACAATGCATACATAACGATAATGGTAAGAAAAAATATAAATGAATTGAAGTGCCACGTCTTGACCGCCATAACCAACGGTGCAATGCCATGTAGACAACGTATTAATTAGGAGTATAAACGTTGCACAATTATCCAACATTCGACTCGGTCCGAGACTGTAAGACGTCTGATCCGTGTTCGTACGATTTTCATTTAGAACATGAATTAGAACGATAACATTGTATGAAAATATGTCCATCCAAAAATGTTCCATGTTTTTCTATTGTCCGAACATTGTTTGTTCATTATTCACTCATACGAATAATGTTCAAACTTAAACCATATCTGGTCCTTGTCTGTTCGAATTTCTTATAGGATAGGACACAGAAACATCTCCGTCTAGTCTACTCCAACAATTTACACCTCTAATATTAATTGCATAGTAGAACCTGATAGAGTTAGGAGTATGCCCTAGGGGCAATTATGTAATTTGTTACATATATATAACTCATTGACCAATCTTATTCGAAACAAAAAGGTATTTTCTTTCTATTATATACTTGATATAATGTGATTATATTAACTAATTAACTTAATTAAAAGTATGTTTAATAGAAAAATCCATAAATGATATATTTTGTGATAGTGGTTACAAAGTGTTGTAATCGTGAGTAATTCATCACAACGAAATAAATATACAATTTTAAATATTTCTAGTCAAGATGCATCGAGACTTGATATCGATATATCCGTTGAGATTGGAGTACGTAACGCTCTCCAAATGTTGGGCAGTATATTACTGATGACTGATGGGGGCACCTAGGGGTTACGTACTAATAGTTATTGGATTATTATGGAATGACTCACTCGATAGTTTTATGTTGGTTAATATAACTATTGCCAAACAGAAAATATTGATGTGACTGATTTACACAGTTCTCTCGACTTGAGAATACTGTGGATTTTTAATATGAAAGCTCCGCTTTGATTATAGCCAAATCATGGTATGATGTCCATTGAGTGACTATAGTTGGGTCGAGTGGAAATATTGGAAGCGAAGCACTATTCAAAAGAGCATTCTCTCCTCAGTTATATGCAATTAGTATCACAGTCAACTCAAATTAGTCAAAGTCTCTGGCCAGAGCATTTCGATTAATAATAATTATTATTGTACCAAGAATTTTGTATGTAGACTTAAAGTTGAATGTCGATGAGGTTGAAATTTTGACCATTACCAAATTCCGTAGTCCAAAGTGATATAGTTATGATGAAGAGAATTGGTGTAAACAAATGTCACAACCAGGTAACGCTTATTAAACTAAAATTGGATTTTACCGAAAATGAGTAAGCGATAAATTTGGTCATAATGTCACACCACCTGCTAAATGACGTATGAATGTTAACATTAGAATAGTTCGATATTAATTGCTGACCAAATTTACACCCAAGAGTTACACAACCGAGGTGATGAATTCTCTTAAGACCGAACGATTTAATCAGTTTATAATTATTATTAATTAATTAAATTAATTAATATTTATGAAATATTATTTATAAAGTTTGAATATGATTTGAGAAATAAATAATGTTATATATATTTGTAACAGTTGTAAATATATCAATCGATATACAATATCGACAAGCGATTAAATTTAATTTAATTGCATAGTATTTTGGCTTGGGCTTAGATGGGTTTAAGGCCCATCACTAGGGCTATAAAATTTTGGTTTTGGGAAGGTGTAGGGGTGGCTAAAACATACGCTATTGGCTTGGCGATAATGTGTTGAGATAAAGTAAAATGGATAAAGAGGTTTTCCTCGTTTCTCTCTAATACAATCTTGTGTGTGTATCTCTAAAACAATTACTAACCTTTTTGACCTCCATTACCTTTTACATTGCTGGTTAAAACATAGCTCTCAAACCACTCCAAAATTCTAAAATTTATTTCAAATTAAAATAATACTATTCGATAGTTAGAGGTCGGTGATTCCGGACTTGCAATCCGACGAATTAAGAATAGTAAAAGGAAGGGAAGTCATTGCTTCAACGTGGATTCAAAGACATCATTAAATTGGTAATTTTAATTCATATTATAGTAGTTAAATTATATTCTATGATCCTATAATGAGCAGTTTCATATCTGTTTAAATATATTGCTACTATATATTTAGGAAGATTTTATACTTAGATGTGGTTGTTACAAATCAGTTTGGTTATGTGCACACTTGTTTATTATACTATTTGATTTATATATAGACAAATGTTGTTTACTGTACAAAATCAATTTTTGCCTTTAATAATTGTTATATATGTATTAGTAAATTCACACACATATATATATATGTATATATATATATATTAGTGTATATTTTTCTCTCATAATAGCATATACAAGATATATATGATTTAAAAAAATTAGTACACTTATTTATATATTATATGAATTTAAAACTTCAAAAATTAATTACCATACATATATTCATATTTTTAAATCAACATTTATTTAATTTTTGAACTTTTTATTATATATAAAATAATTATTATATCAAAAATTAAATTTTATATTTTTAAAAATATTATATCATTTCAGAAACATATAGAAAAAATTTAGAAAATTTTCAATAAAGTTTGTTATTTTTTATAATTAACATTATTTCAAAAAAACTGTTTATGATTTATTAAAAATAATAATTTAATTGAAAAAGTTTTCAAAATTTTTCTTATCCTTTCATTCCTGATTCTATAATTTATAAAATTTTAAAATTTTAATTTTTAAAATATATATTATGTTATATTTTCGAAATCAATGTATTCGTATTTAAAAATAATATTTCAACTTTGAAAAATTTCCTAATTTTTCCTAAACTCTATTTTATGATCCTGATCCTATATTTTCAAAAATTATAAAATTTGAATTTTCGTCAATAGGTTATTTTATGTTAATTATTTATGGATAAGAACATTATTTTATTCACAATATTTACAAATTAAATTACTAAAGTTATTATGTTTGCAAAACTTAGTTAATTTTGAATTATAAACAATTTTAATAGTTGTTCTCTCTCTCTTTCTATTATATATTTACCTATATATAAATGTTTTATGTTCATATATTACATATAATATATTTATACATACATGGATTATTATGTTATACATGCACTCACACATATATGTATATCATACACTTATATATAAACTAAATCAAATAAAATTAATTTCATATCTTAACAAATTTGCATTTAAATAAAATAAATGATTTTATTTAAATGAAATTTAGAAGTATTCTAATTAAGTTAGAATTCATAGGCTCAATAAAAGATCCAATAGGGCAAAATTTTTGAAATTCACCCATAACTTCCGCTGCGGGCTAGACCAGTTCCAACAATGGTATTAGGGCCCAATAACCTATGCGGTCTAAATTAGTCATATTACTGCTAACAATTAAGCTTTTCCACTTAGTACGGTGTTTAGAAAGGTAATGTCTAGGATTGAAATTAGGTAATCAAGCACGCTGTACTACCTTATTACCGACCAGGCTCGAAAGGTGAAGTGGATCCAAAGGTTGCTCTTAATAGAAAAGGCCCAACTTCATTTGGCCTTGGGCTAATTTTCAAAATCGTTTTGAAAATTAATGTTAAAGATTTTAAATTTAATATTTAAATTTAAATAAAACATGTTTATTATAATTTTTTTAATAATACATAAGTTTCCTAAATGTTTGAAAAGATAATGATATTTTCAAAGTGTTTGAAAAAATTTATACAATAATTTCAATTTTTAAATTTATTAATAAGATTAAAAAAAATCAATTAAATATGTTAATTAATTAATGCATATATGCATGTATTACATATGTTGATATATGTTATGTTATTTTAAAATGTTTAGATAACATAATTATAAGTGTATGTATACAAGATAAATTTTGAAATTAATAAATTTTAATAAAAATTGTTTAATTGAATAAATTAATTATATAAAATACACATATATATGATATATGGCTGTTACACTATAAAGGTTATAGTATACACTATAAATGTTATAGTAGATATATGTATAATATAAAAGTTATATTGGAATACTAATTTAAAATTAATTAAAGAGTTAATTGATTAAAATTAATTAGATAAGATTTGATTAATGATCTGTTATACGTAAGACTATCATATAAGTAATATGAAATATAAAAGTTATATAACAATAAAACTTATATGATATGTATATAACTAAATGTGGAACATTAAAGAAACCCAAATAGACTTGAGAAATAAATACATATGTAGATGTATATATACCGTGATTTCTGATGTGTCTGACGCTGGAATCGCTGGAGTATTTCATAAGAAATATATTATTCTATAAGTCGATATTACTCAATATATATATTGAAGATTAAGAATCTTCAATATAATGTTGTCCTCTACCATATGTATATTAATAAATTATTTACATACTCCTTAGTTGTTGAGCAAACTCAAGCTAGGGATGTTATGCGCAATATTATTAATATATTGAACAGATAAGGTTAGATAACTATATGTATTTTTTAAGTAAACTCAAGGTACATATGCTATACTTAGGCCATCACGATATGGTAGGCATGACTGAACAATCTCTTTTGATTTGTGGAGCAAACTCAAGGTCGAAATGAGATTAGAATATGGAAAAATGGGTTTGGAGTTGTATATTATACAACCGATAAGGAGTTATCCATCGTTTGTGGGGCTATGATTTGTTGAGCAAACTCAAGGTCAGAATACCAAAATAAATGAGTCCTAACACCCACTAGTGAAGTTGTAAGACTTCTATGTTTCATCTTAGGGTTTAGAGAAATATAAAAAACTAATGAGGGCCTTACTAGAAAAATGAAATGGTAACATTTAACCTTTCTAATATTGTAAGAACATATGTTTTATAATGTTATAATTATCTACAATGATAAATTTGTGCATTTAACATGATTGATAAAATATTTGTCAATTAAGATATGTAAACAAACTGAATTGAAAGTTGACAAATAGAAATATAATATCTACTTATTAATAATTCTAATTGCCTGTCATATAATGTTTCTATACCCATGCAAGTGCCCAATTTCAACTACTTAATACATCCGTAAGTTGGTCACTTATATGTTTATATGGTTTAGACCGTGTATGGAATTTTATGAGTTTTTGAACTCTAAATGCAATTCAAGGCTATAGATATTTGATCCATGTACTTTCACATATAAATGTTATACGGTGAACAATCATAGTTTGTGGGGTACAATATTTCGATGAAGTTAGTTCATTCAAAGTAAGCCACAAACAGCATTTTAAGATCATGTATTCAACTTGAATGATTTCAAAAGGATCATATTGTGTTAATGTAACACAAGACCATTAACTACAAGATACATCTAAGAACTCGATCGTTGAAATGTCATCTTAATCGGGTTACACAAAGTGCAACATATTTGACGTCTTAAATGTTAAGAACAATCAAATGCGCTTTTGTAAAAGGTTTGTTATGATATTATAGTAAGGTTTTCTTTTGAATAGTTTGACCATTTTAAAGAAAAACTAATGTATAAAAATAGAAGTAATTTAAGGTGAAGTTGGAATGAAGAGAATGAATGGTCACTTTTGCTTCATAGAGAAACATTGGAAACAAGAATTGTATTAATAACTGATACTTAATATTGGAATATGAAGTATGATTTTTATTCTGAAATGTATTTCATATAGAAAATTGTTTTCTATAACATTTATTTCTTTGAGTTCAAGATATTTGATCAAAGAACTCTCCTCTGTAAACTAGTTGCAGCATATGAAATAAGTAAACAACATTAACGATATTAAGTGAATGGTGGACCTCTAAATTTAGTACGCTATTATAGTAATGGCAAAAATAGCTGGAGCATGCCATATAGCACCTAATGATTGCATCAAATTACAAAAATTGTTTTCGTAAAATGCATTGAACATTATTTGTGAAATAATGTTTATTTTTTGGTATTGACATAAATATAGATATATTTCAATATGAGTATTATGAATATTCATTATGAAATAGAACTAGATATGGAATTTGTTTTCATAGTAAAAATGATGCAACAAAAAATACATATGTACCTAATATAATTTACAATTGTTTTGGAATTATAGACAGCCATAGTTTTGAGAAATAATTTTACTATATGATTATGAATCATATGATACAGTTTAATTATATCTCAAACAATTAACGGTTATGCACCTATTCAGTGGGAGCATAATAAGAGTTGATGAATTCTTTGAATTAATACATATTGATGTATGCAATCGCAAGTCTATTAATACCAAAAGGGTTCCACATACTTTGTTATATTCAGCAATGATTTATTACCAACATGAACATGTGTATTAGATACACATGTATTAAGTTTATGATAGAATCATATAATATAATTAAAATTAAATAAAACAACATGCAATAGAATAAAATGATTTGATTTGGTCGAATAAGTGAGTATATTGGAAAGAGTTCCAAATGTACCTAAAAATGAATATAGATTCAATCTCAAAATCACTCCTCCATATGACACATAATAATGCATCGACAAGGAGTAATTAGACGTTGTTGAACAATTTACGATTAATTATGAGTAAAGTTGAGTTAGTTTCTCTCTATAAGGTCGTGTACTTAGGATTAGTACAAAAGGTTGATATTATTTCACCTAAACAACAGTTTACAAAATCATACAAGATGAGGGTTTATAAGAAATCCCAACATATCCTAGACCAAGAAGTTGGCAGGTTGTGCGAGTTGAAAGATTACGCAATAATAATTGTTCATAAGGGATCTTGTATGAATCTCCAAAAGTTTTTGGAAAGGTCTGTCATCAAATGACATATTCTTTTGGACATAATTTTTGTAAACTAAAATTAGTTTTATAGATAAATAAAAAGTTCATAAAGCGTTTATGAATCCCTATTCTATTTGCACCAAGAAACAATTGTTGCTTCAAGATATATCAACTTCATTGTGATGGAATTTCTTTGATAAATTTTTAGTAATTAAATGGAATTGGGTCGATCCATAGATAGAACTGATTATATAAGATGAAGTGAAATTATCTAACTTAAATGAACACATAGCATTAGAATGTAAATAAGTATTCTCGTACATTGAAGAGAAACTATGAGTTTCTTATTAATGTCGAAAACATATATTACCCTCCGTTGTTTAATTAAACTATTAAGATTCTTGACTCTATATGGTATGATACGCAGATCTGAAAGAATTTCAACTACGTTATCAAAATATGATTTTAGTGGTCCTAATCAAAGAGACGTCATCCATCGGTCGAAATTGTGTCTTTATTGGAAAGACTAATGTGGTTGAATTAAATAAGCAATGTTGAAAAGGATAATATCGCAAATTTCAATTGTTGAAATTAACATAACAGATTCGATATTCAACATGCTCAAGTTAATTCAGATTTACTCACACAAATTATCGCTCGATAAGACTTAGTGTTTGGTACTTATGTATTGAAAGAGAAAATTCTAAATAATGATTTAGAGTAAGCCGTTTATACAGATTAACCAAAAATGCTTCAAAGTCAGTGGGAGCGATATTAGGTTTGTGAGTCTTTTGGTATGATCCAAGAAATGATACAAATGTATCATTTTATAAGCATCAAGATTGAATAAGCATTTTGATAAAAATATCAAATAGTTTGATTTTCAATCAAAGTGCAAAGGAAGCGTGTGTTCATAAGAAAGAACGTTAAAATGTACATTGATATTTCTAAACTATAAGTAAAAAACACGTTGTTGATTTTAACAATATGCTTATATTTAAATCAACTTTAGTTGTCTTAATACTCAATTTTGGATTGTAAATGATGTCGTTTATGGTGAGTATGAAAGACATAGGGATTGTTTCCAAAGGATATATAAGAGCACTCTATTAAAAGGAGAACATGTAAGTTGGATTCCTTATGCATTAGCAATAGGAATTACCATAAATGATATGTTGTGTATAATATTGTGTTTTGCTTATGTATTTGATACATGGAGAAAATATAAAATCCAAATTGATATCACTAAATGGTTGTTTGAGGTGTTCTCCCATATTTATGAAATACTGGAGAATTGTACAGAAACAACGAACTCGTTATGATGGAAGTTTGGACACACTTTTATAAGTGATATTTAGTACAACATGTCAATGATAAAATTAAAGTTAAAATATTTAATTTGAAAATGTTTCAAAATAAAAGTGATTGTGGTCGATTTAACGAAATGTTGACAAGATTAACTTGAATAGCGCTACAATAAACCAATGTATATAGATATGAATGCACAAATTTATAATTGAGCCAAAGGCGATTCCAAATGTTGAGAATCCCATAATATTGTTATGGGATAACAATGTCATGAAATTGGTCATGATAGAACTTAAAGCTCACTAGAAGCTACTTCGAACCATTCCACATGATAAAGACAGTTTATCAATGTTAGAGAGAGTTAATCGACAAAGTAGATAATTAAAACATAATAGCATACCATTTACTAAGGAACTGACCTAATTGTTTTTGAGAAAATTGATTAAAGAAGTTGGAATTAGATTCCATAATTGACCCAAGTGCAAGTGGAAGATTGATAGAGTTAGGGGTATTCCCTATGAGTAATTATATAATTTGTTATACATATCTAACTCATTGACCAATCATGTTCGAAATAAAAGGTATTTTTTTACCATCGTATACTTGATATAATGTGATTATATTAATTAATTAACATAATTAAAAGTATATTTAACAGAAAAATCTATAAATGGTATATTTTTTGTTAGTGTCTACAAAGTTTGTAACGGTGAGTAATTTATCACAACGAAAAAATATACAATTTTATATGTTCCTAGTCAAGATGCATCAAGACTAAATATTGATGTATCCATTGAGACTGGAATACGTAACACTCTCCAAATATTAGGCAGTGTATCACTCATGACTGATTGGGACACAGACACCTAGGGGTTATGTACAAATAGTTATTGGATAAATATGGAACAACCCACCCGATAGTTTTCTGTTGGTTAATATAACTAAGGCCAAACAGAAAATATTGGTGTGACTGATTTACACGGTTCTCTTATAACGACCCGGATTTTTCATTGTTAGATTTTGAATATTTAAATGGTTTTAAATATTGAATTTGAATTATAGATTGATTTTGAATATAAAAATTGGATTCATTTACAAAATAAATTGAGAATTTAAATATAGTAATTTATAGGATAATTTAATTATTGAAGTTTATTGGCCAAATTATTGTATATGGAGTTTTAAGCTTGATAAAAATAATTTAAAATTTTATAAAATTTATATTAATAATACTGAAGACAATGCAACCTTTTAAATTGAATTTAAAAGTGGTTTGTTCAGTTTTAAAAATATATCGTTTAAATTGACATTTAAAAATAGATTTCTGAGGCACAGTCTCGGAATTCGACGAAACCTGTCCTATTGGATCCGTAATAGTGTATTATTATTGGATTTCAAATTCTCTAGCATTTTAAGTTATTGTTTGATCGTACGGTATATAAACGCGCTGAAATTTGTATCGAAAATTCAACATAAATTGGGTCCAAAAAGCTATCTTCTCCATACGATCGAATTAGGACTCGAAACCTTTTCCATTGCGTTTGGAATAGGGGTATAACATTATAAACCTTAGCGGCATGTCTCGATAGGGGTTCAAGATTTTTAAGTCAGGAAAACGAGGTATTTTGGTTTATATTATTATATAATAATCAAAATCTAATCAAAGTCTTGTTACCTTCTCAAATACGCCACCATCGCGTACAAGGCACCTCAGGTTTAAATCAAGTCATTTCCCTTTCTCTTCTGTGAACTTGAAATCATCTTTATACGATTAAAAAAGTGTGAGGCGATACGAAATTCAAAATGGCGTATCCCCTCAGTTCGAAATCAGATCAAACCATCCCTATTGCCCTCATTCCAAATCGAATTCACTCAACAAAAATAATTTATCGCGCGTCCGAAATCGCGAGCGACTGGTAATCATGGAGGCGCGACACTGCCAAGGCAAGCGTGCTAGGGATTGGGACGAAGCGAATGTCACGGGGTTTCTTCGATTGAACGTAGTGATTTCTCATCGAGGTTGGTGGCTGATTTATCGCGATGTCGCACTCAGGGGCTAGTAGCCGATGCTTAGTCGCATTCAAAAGAAGAAGTCGAGTGGTGGCAACTAGGGTTGTGGCTTGCGATGGCATTCATGACGAGGTTTAGGCGTGTTGTTGGCCGGAAGTTAGGGTCGCAGCAGTGGAGGCGACGCGACAGGGAGTGGCATCGTTCGACGACGATGGTGACGGTTGGCGAGGGAGCATGGTTGCTGAGAGAATGTATAAAGAAAATTTATTTAAATAAAACATTAATTAAGTTATATGACTATTTAATTAAATCATTATCTTATAAAATATGTAACTCCTTCGATCGAGGTCTAAAAATCAAGAAACAAGTCGGGTTTGGATCGTATTGCAAATAAAAAAAAAATTAAAGGTGAGGATTTCTCACTCATTTGGATTACCATATTTAAACTTAAATGTCTAAATTTAAATTTGTTGGATGCTTGATATATTGATAAATTTATAATTATTTGTTGAATGACTATATATATATATATAGTGGTACATATATTAGTATTGGAGTGATATTCCCGAACATTATAGCGGATGAGACCCTTTGCATCCCACATAATAGCGGATGACCCTATATACCACGATATCCCCCTAGAAGTGGGATTGGTATTTTTATTGTTGTCTAACATCGTTGGATGCAGAGAAACAGGTTGAAGGGATCCAACTGGATTCCTAAAATATATTGGTATTTTTCATATATATAAAATGCTGGATTATTGTGTGTTGTTAAATTTTAAATATTATACCATAAATAGTATTATAAATTTTTAAAGAATTAAAAAGTGATTTTAATATAAATATATGTACATCGAAAATTAAACTATTTAAAAGAGAGTGGGATGAATAATAAATGATGAATTGTTGATCATATTAAATAATGCAGGAAAATATTTTAAATAGGGAATTTAAAATAAATTATATAAAGAAATTTTTAAAAGATTGGATTTTAAAAATGATAATTCGAAAAATATAAAAAGAAGTTGAAATCGATATTTAAAATAGATTGGCAAAAATAAATGGAATTTATAAGAAATTGAATTTATAAAATGGAATTTATAAATGGGATTAGTTTAGAGAAACTCAAAGGAGTTATGAAAATTTACAAACGAAGTTTATAAATAAAGGAAAGTGACATCGAATGATAAAGTTGGAATATAAATTTACGGGAAGAATTTATATTTGAATATGGAAATAGAGTGAGAAAAGATAGTGGATACTATTTTTTTTAGTGAAGATGGTTAAGGAGACCGGAATGAGAGGGATGTGATGGGATTCGAGAGGGATTATAAATTTCAAATTTGGTTATCCAAATTTGAAAATATATTTTATCAATAGGTTAAGTTTTAGTTTTTAAAAAGATTTTTTCATTAAACTATGAAATTTAAAGTCAGTTTGTATTTAAATACTTTAGAAGTTAATTTTTCAAATGCTTAATATTAATTTAATAAATCTCAGATTTTTAAACCTGTTTTGGAAAGTGATGTATAAAGTATTTTAATATTTTAAATAATTATTCCAATACGTCTTAAAAGCATATTATTATTATTTTCTTTAAGTACTTATTTTTATTCACACGCACACACATAGTTTTGATATGTTTTGAATGTAATAAACTTTTCAGAAGTCTGAAAATGGGGTTATTCAGTATATGGAATTTGTAAGGAAATCCTTAAAATAGAATTTGAAAAAAAAGTAAGAGAATTTCCGAAGTAGCTAAGTAAAAGTGAATTCCGAAAAAAATGAGATAGAATTCATTAAGAAGTACAAAGGGGAAATTGAAATTATAAACGAGCATAATTGGCTTTGGAGATTAAAAGGAATAAGTCAAGGAATTCCAGAATATATAGAATT
The DNA here is from genome assembly GCA_030765085.1 of Allium cepa. Lineage (NCBI taxonomy): Eukaryota > Viridiplantae > Streptophyta > Magnoliopsida > Asparagales > Amaryllidaceae > Allium > Allium cepa. The sequence goes on along the minus strand of CM060944.1, from coordinate 305,498,826 downwards.
CATTATAAACTAGTCAAGGAATTTACAAATAAAATTGTACATGATTTTTTGAATTAGGAAGTAGAAAATAGATGGACTACTTCCTAAGTGTGAATATAAAATGAAATGTGGAAATATTCCATTGAAGATATAAGGATTTGAAAACCGTTTTCAAATGTTGAAGAACTGGAAGTAATATCTTATAAAGGTATTTTGAAATAAATTTTGGGAAATTTGTTACAAGGTTCGATGATTGCTTTTGGATGTCTATTGGTAGCGAAATAACCAACTATCAATTTTTGGCCAATTTCGTTAATCGTTTCGAAGAGACCAAGATCAGATTTAATTATCCGAAAACCACTTCGATCCAAACATAACGAATTACCATGAAGATGATGAAGATGATGATTCAGTTTGTCGAGACCCAGGACAACTTGTATCGATGAATGCTATCAGAACATCATCATTGAAGGGCAATGAACATTCTAAGAAAATAGTTCTTGAAAGGTAACACTTAGCCTCGAACCTCATCAACCGAAAATGACTAAAATAGGGGAGATGCAGCAAGGCTAAGTGGGTCACACCCAAGTAGGGTATGTTAGCACTTTTCTAGATGTCCTCGAAAACCTATTTATCTTAGATATGGGTATATATGAAAGACTAAGCGCTCGATAGTAAGGGTGGGAACACCCGAGATGATAACATATTCGGTCTATCTAGGTTAGGGATAGGCTGGTCTTGTGTAGCAGGGGATCCCGGCATGGTCTGTGGTACATTGTTCTCGAGGTAACTGTGGCAAGATGTACCCCATTGGCCCATTCATTCGATGGAATTTATTCCCCAATAAGCGCCGTACGGTTTAGATTGTGCCCAACTACGCTAAAACGTAAGATGCAAGCATTTCATCTATTTTCTATTTACTTTCTATAAACACCCTTATAATATCAGATGGATTTGATAAAATGTTTTGGTTATCGAAAAACCCGTTGTGTTTACGTGTGGTGTGGTCTTACGAGACACCTTTGATTTTCAAAGGATTTGATAAAAGTTAATAGTTCAATTTGAGTGTGTTTTCTTACGTTGGTTTTCTAGACTGACTCGTGTATTATTTTATTTTAATACTCAGGTCAGATCGAGTATTATAGATTCAGGATTAAATGCTATGGAGCTCGGGAGATGAGATGTGTTTTCGTACTTGGTTATATTTCCATTGTGTGAGGATAAGTTATTATAATTGTCCATTTGATGTATTTAACAGTCGCTATGCTTTGATACTAATTGACAGTCGCTATGCTTTGGTACCAATTTAAAATGACTACTATGCTATAGGATCGAAATGGCCAACAGTTGTAAATAATGTAAAAGTAGTGGCAATGCGATATAGACTAAGTTATCTATTGATACCGAATATGAGTATAAAAATAACTAGTGCGGAGAATAATAATAGTAAAAGCACTAATGAAAATGACACTAGAGATTTTTATACTGGTTCGAACTCCCGTTCTATGTCCAGTCCCAGACTCCTTCTGGATTTAAACTAGTAACCTTCACTTAACCCGAAGGAATAAGTTTACACCGCCTGAGCAACCGAACAGGACTTCTACCGCCTAAGCAACCAAATAGGACTTCTACCGTCTGAGCGACCGAACATGACTTCTTTACAAATAACAAAAAGTATCTGATTGCAGTGTGCTCTTTGAATAGCACCGATAAGTCAGTTAAGTACAATCTTCCTATAATCTTCTCCTTTATGATATATAGTGTAATGTGCTTGAGAATTATGTAAGATAGAGTGATCAATGATCAGAGAATGCAAGCAATTTGAGTGCAATTTGAAAACTAGAGAATAGATAAGAAATCAAGAATATAAAAATAGTTTTCGGTGAATTGTTAGTTGAATTCTGTAATCTATTTGTAGAGTTTAAAAGGTTGCAACCATAGATGAAAAGCTATATTGAAAAGAATATGTGCGACCGTTGATTTTGAAAACGTTTCTCTTCGATGAAGAGAAGCGTTTATTCATGAAAATAGCAGTTGGAAATATTCAGCCATTTGAATCAAAACAATTCAGACTTCTGAATTACATTAAAACACTAACATCAAACATTTAGGCAATTTTTGGCCTTATTCAAACGTCTGAATATATACATTCAGACGGCTGAATATTGTGAAATAATATTTTAATTTTAGCATTCAGACGTCTGAATGAATATATTCAACCGTCTAAATTCAACCTGTAACAAAAGTTACCATAGCTCAAATGGTTAGTGAACTTGCCTTCTAAACTAGAGACCCAGGTTCGAGACCCACTCCGTGTAATTTTTGAATACTTGATTTTTCCATTTAAAATATGAATGTATATGTGTGTATATCATTTTGAGAAGATTTTAACATTTGTAAACTCTAGACACGATACTCTATGACTAATAAAACTTTGTTTGTCACCTTCCTCTTATCCCTATCGTGTTTATCTCTTCTTGTATCTCAATATACATATTTTCATCCTTTTTTGTACGTGTATCTTCATATTGAATGTATTTGTTTATCTCTTTTTGATGCTCATGTACCCACAAATCAGCTCCGAGATTCTTTGGCAAAATTATATAGTTGTTGTCATTAAAATCCAATAATTGAGGTTCTAACATTCTCCCTCTTTTTAGTGATGACAACTATATAATTTTAAAAATGATCATTATATATATAAAACAATATTAATATGTTTAAAGCTCCCACTAAGCATAACATCTCCCCCTAAGTAGAATATCTCGCTCTATTAATATGCATATGAATTTCTCCCCCTTTGTCATTATAAAAAAGAATGAGAGAATACAATAAAGTTGATAAAATATCTTGTAAATAGCGGGATAAACTCAATATTAATTATGGAGAAAAAATAAAATAGAGTTTACCATATTTGCTGAAGTCCATATTTCATTGCAAGCACGTAATTCTATTAAACGTATGGAACATTCTTTAAAATTCCATAATCTATCCTTTTCCATTTAAAATATGAATGTATATGTGTGTATATCATTTTGAGAAGATTTTAACATTTGTAAACTCTAGACACGACACTCTATGACTAATAAAACTTTGTTTGTCACCTTCCTCTTGTCCCTATCGTGTATATCTCTTCTTGTATCTCAATATACATATTTTCATCCTTTTTTGTACGTGTATCTTCATATTGAATGTATTTGTTTATCTCTTTTTGATGCTCATGTACCCACAAATCAGCTCCGAGATTCTTTGGCAAAATTATATAGTTGTTGTCATTAAAATCCAATAATTGAGGTTCTAACATTCTCCCTCTTTTTAGTGATGACAACTATATAATTTTAAAAATGATCATTATATATATAGAACAATATTAATATGTTTAAAGCTCCCCCTAAGCATAACATCTCCCCCTAAGTAGAATATCTCGCTCTATTAATATGCATATGAATTTCTCCCCTTTTGTCATTATAAAAAAGAATGAGAGAATACAATAAAGTTGATAAAATATCTTGTAAATAGCGGGATAAACTCAATATTAATTATGGAGAAAAAATAAAATAGAGTTTACCATATTTGCTGAAGTCCATATTTCATTGCAAGCACGTAATTCTATTAAACGTATGGAACATTCTTTAAAATTCCATAATCTATCCTTTTCCTTTTGTTTCTCCGAGTACCTGCAATAAATAATAATTATTTTTGGTACCCACTTACTATGTTAAGGTCCGGGAGGTTAGATCTTGGGATGAAAACCTTGTCAAAATAGGTATGGTTGTATCCAAAAAATAATGAAACAATCTTAAAATAACTACTATTTATAATCTAAGGTATCCGAAAAATAATTAACATTTAAAGCATGTGATACCCAAGTTTCTTATAATTTTCTAATTTTTAGGAAACCATATCCATTTGGGTGTGATTGAACCTTTATAGATATAGTTTTCATTATAAATCACATTCTTATAATAGTTGCTAATATAAAGTTGTTTATCATGATCAATCGTATTAGCTGGAATCCATATCTAAATACTGTTAGTCATTACCTTAGTACTTGAAGAATAATTTCTATCATTTCTAAACAAAGAACTATTATGACTATAACTGGTTTTAAAACCATTTTGATTACTAGTACTAGCACTAAAATAGTATACAAGAATGCATATCTAGTACTATTTTTACTTTTAGCTTGTTTATAGCCTAAACTGCTTTTATCATTATGAGCTTTTGAATTTGTAACGAAGGAAGATAAGGTATCTTTACCTTTGTTAAAATTTATGATTTTTGTATTTAGTCTTTCAAAATTTTCTTTAGAATCACAAACTTCTTTTTGAAAAATATTATTATTAACTTTTAAAATCTCACATTCTTTAAATAATTCTAAATTATTTTTAGTTAAAGCTTCATTCTCTTTTTCAAGAGACAAAATTAAAGAACTAGAATTATTTAAAGAATTCTCAAAAATGCACTTGCGAAAAACATTGATTTCCTCCAAAAGATCATTTTTTTACCTTCTACGTGCTCATTTTCTTTTTCTAGGAAATCTTTTTGTTAAACAAGTTCTTCTACGGTATTTTCAAAACATTTAGTTGTTTTACCAAAAATTTATTTTCCTCTTTTAAATTGGAAATTTCTTGCTCACAATCTTTTAACTTAATTAAAATAATGCTATTAACTTTATTCAAAGTTTTACAATCTTTTAATAATTCATTTTGTGCTAATAGAAGATCTTTATATGAAGAATCTAAACATACCGATTGTGATCTGAGGTTAGCTATAAAGCATTTATTTCTTTGCTCCTTTGATTTTTCTTTATTGCTCTCCTCTTCTTATTTCCATGTCTAGATCTCTTTGTAGCCATTTTATTCTAGGATGTTGTTACGATCTCTAGAATCCCAGTCTTTCGTAACAATTGACAGTCGCCGTAACAACCCTGTATTTTGTAATTATTTTATTGTATATTTTAATTATTTTTAATGTAAGATTTTGATTTAAAAACTTATTTTACTTATTTGAAATGATTAAATTTATTATTTAAATATAATCTTGATTTTTATATGAGTTATAATTCCAAACTTGTGCAAGTTGAATATTTGCCTAAAATGCTGATTTTGGTCAAAATAGTCAAACTGTGACTTTTAACTTAAAATTTTAAAAGTTTAAAAATTTAATTTTTTTTATTTTATTATGAAAGTACATAAAATTCTAAGAACACCACTTTTCGTTTTGTTGAGTTTGGATGTAAATTGTGAAAGTTATACCCTTTACAATATTGTGCGTATATAGGGTTATTTAACAATGACTATTTTAAATTGTATAAATTACTTCTTCTTTGTTATATTTTACTTTAATATGGGATAATATGTTATATTATGTATATTTTGACTTTTAAGTATTTTTAAAATGATAATATAATTTTTCTAAAGTTCATTTGAATTTATTTCTAATTTTAAAGCTTAGTCTACAATTTTAAGCCATTTTCTTAATTTAATTATATATAATTAAAATTTATTTATTTATTTTTTTGCACTCACTTTTATTTGCTGTGTTTTACTTTATTTTATTCATTTTACATGTATTTAAATTAAAGAAATTTTTTCCAAAGTGTATTGAAGTTATTTCTAATTCTTAAGTCAAGTTTTTATTTTCTGCGCTATTTTTCTTATTTTAATCATATCTAATTAATATTTAATTATTAATATTTTGTTTATCTGTTATATTTTCGAATTCTAACTGAAATTTATAAGTGTTTTCAGTTATTTAAGATGTATACGAATATATATAGGAAGTTTAAAAGGTTTGAAAGCAAAGAAACATAAAACCGTTTTAACATTTCTTCTTCCGTTTCTTTTCCAATTAATAGATTTAATTTCCTTTGACCGTTCCTTTCTTTATTGTAGCTGTGCATTTCTTACCTCATTTTCACGTGAAACCATTCCTCTCCACTTCATTTTTCACGGCTAGAAAGGTTTGGTAATGGCTCCTCTTTTCCTCTTCTTTTTGCTCTTCTTTTTCCATTGTTTTCTCATATTTTGCCTTGTTTTCTCATGTGTATTGCTTGGCCTCTCCCCCATAGCCACGACCACCACCTCCGACACCTCTTCCCAACCATCACCACCATCTACCCCATCAGATCTGACCATGGTCGAACTCCTTTTGATGGTCAAACCCCTCAAATTACAACCTAGATGCCTAGATCCATGCTTATTTGACCTCTACATGCTCATCCCCTAGATTTCCAAAACACTTTGACAGAACAAACGGACACAATATATTTAAAAAAAAAATTGGTAAATGAAATAAATTTTGATATATAAGTATATTTATGGAACTTAATGAAATGATTTAAATTGATAATTTGAAATGATAATACTTGATTTATCATTTATTGTTCTACAAATAGATCTATAAATATTTGTTTATAAATTTATTTGCGAACTGAAATGAATTTAAAACAAGAATTTGAGGATTTAAATTCCGATTATTTCGAACTTTGGTTTAAAGTTTTAAAAGGTTATATTATTTAATGTATTTTGAATAGAATTTGTTTTCAAAGAATTTTAAAGGTTTAAAATTAGTGCTCTTCTCTTTGTCGCTGGAAAATAACTTCGGTGATGATCGCGACATCATCGACGTTCATTTTCGAGTTTCGAAGTTAAGAGACTGTTCTGTGGTCTTGCTACAGCTTTGTTTTGGGAAATTAAATTGATTTGAATTTCTAAAATATGACTTGATTTATAATATATATAAATATAGATATATGATTGAAATTTGATTTGACATATTATATATGTATATATATTATTTCTTATCTCTAAACGGTATGAAGAAATCGGAAATTTAATTCTTAAATTCTATTTTTAAAGCACAATTTCAATTATAAAAAGAAAAGAATTTTTTTTGAATAAATGATTTAAGCTTGAAATGATTGAATTGGAAATTTTATTTGTATAATACAATTGCATTCAAATATAACTTACCAAAATTTCAGAAGTTAAAAATGTAATTGGATAATATACGATATAAAAAGATTTTATAAATAAAATTTGAGTAGTTATAAAAAAAAAGTGTAAATATATTTAACATGAGTGATAAATATATTGAGAGGAATAAATTTAATTTTGATTAGTAATAAAGAAGAATAAAATTTATTAAGTACACTGTGAGTGTAATAAATGATTATTTTTCAAACCCATGGTTTTAAAAATGGTTAATTTTAGATGATTGGATAATAAGATGATGAAATTTGAGATAGTTAAGATTTATTTAACTTGTGTAAAGATTTATTCTGTGCTTAAGTTGAAATTTCCATGCTTTCAAATTTATTTTCCTATTTTGTTTTCAAACTATCTTTTGGTTGTCCTTATCATCCTTATCTTGCTATAGACTGGTATAGGCATCTTTCTATAATCTTTGATAATCTTTGGTACTCATTTGAATCTATTTTGCATGCTTGAGTTCTTGATTTTGGAGAATCTTGGAAAGATCACCTCCACCTTGTAAAACATACCTATAACAATAGTTATCAGGTATAACTTCAATCTTCTTGTCATCTTATCTTAATCCTATTTCACTCTATCTTTTCTGTGCCCTTCCATACCTCATTCCTTTTCGGGGACGAAAAGTTTTGAGTGGGGGAGAGTGTAACAACCCTGTATTTTGTAATTATTTTATTGTATATTTTAATTATTTTTAATGTAAGATTTTGATTTAAAAACTTTACTTATTTGAAATGATTAAATTTATTATTTAAATATAATTTTGATTTTTATATGAGTTATAATTCCAAACTTGTGTAATTTGAATATTTGCCTGAAATGCTGATTTTGGTCAAAATAGTCAAACTGTGACTTTTAACTTAAAATTTTAAAAGTTTAAAAATTTAATTTTTTTCTTTTATTATGAAAGTACATAAAATTCTAAGAACACCACTTTTCGTTTCGTTGAGTTTGGATGTAAATTGTGAAAGTTATACCCTTTACAATATTGTGCGTATATAGGGTTATTTAACAATGACTATTTTAAATTGTATAAATTACTTCTTCTTTGTTATATTTTACTTTAATATGGGATAATATGTTATATTATGTATATTTTGACTTTTAAGTATTTTTAAAATGATAATATAATTTTTCTAAAGTTCATTTGAATTTATTTCTAATTTTAAAGCCTAGTCTACAATTTTAAGCCATTTTCTTAATTTAATTATATATAATTAAAATTTACTTATTTATATTTTTTGCACTCACTTTTATTTGCTGTGTTTTACTTTATTTTATTCATTTTACATGTATTTTAAATTAAAGCAAATTTTTCCAAAGTGTATTGAAGTTATTTCTAATTCTTAAGTCAAGTTTTTATTTTCTGCGCTATTTTTCTTATTTTAATCATATCTAATTAATATTTAATTATTAATATTTTGTTTATCTATTATATTTTCTAATTCTAACTGAAATATATAAGTGTTTTCAGTTATTTAAGATGTATATGAATATATATAGGAAGTTTAAAAGGTTTGAAAGCAAAGAAACGTAAAACCGTTTTAACGTTTCTTCTTCCGTTTCTTTTCCAATTAATAGATTTAATTTACTTTGACCGTTCCTTTCTTTATTGTAGCTGTGCATTTCTTACCTCATTTTCACGTGAAACCATTCCTCTCCACTTCATTTTTCACGGCTAGAAAGGTTTGGTAATGGCTCCTCTTTTCCTCTTCTTTTTGCTCTTCTTTTTCCATTGTTTTCTCATATTTTGCCTTGTTTTCTCATGTGTATTGCTTGGCCTCTCCCCCATAGCCATGGCCACCACCTCCTACACCTCTTCCCAACCATCACCACCATCTACCCCATCAGATCTGACCATGGTCGAACTCCTTTTGATGGTCAAACCCCTCAAATTCCAACCTAGATGCCTAGATCCATGCTTATTTGACCTCTACATGCTCATCCACTTCAACCACCACCATAGCCGCCACCACTCCCCAGACCTGACCACAACACACCCCTCCCCACCTCTGTCCAGTCATGACACATCACAGGTCGAGCCCAATCCCCATGGCTGAGCCCTTGTTTTGACCAAAAACCACCTAATTGCCTTCAAAACCACATCACCTCCTCATGTACAAACTCCACCTTGTCTAGCCTTGAACCCGAGCTATGTTAGCCCAAACCTGACCCAAAACTTGACCACATCTGAACCACATCAGATCCCAAAGCCATACCAAACAATAGAGAAGGCAAAGCAAAAGACTGCGTAGTCGTATCTCCTTTTATTTCAATGTTATTGCATTTTAAAGTCGTATTGAATTTTGTTGTTTTGATTGTTTGTTTTGGGTTGTACACAAGAGTTGTAGATTGGATTCATTCTCCACTCATGTCCGTAGTCTTGTCATCATGCTTGTCGTGCTTTTGGAATCGCACTTGTGTTAGTTGTTTTGGTCTTCAACTTGAAAAAAGTAAGTCTTTCTCACTCTGACATTTATACTTATGAAAAGTGAATTGATGACAAGTGTTTAGCAAAATAAAAAATGTTTATGCAAGTTAATGATGATCATATGATATGCTATGCCATGTTATTACCATATTATTACCATGTTAAACTGTTTATTTTCACCTGACATCTGATATATGACTGTATATTACGATATTGACATTGTTTATATTATTTCTGTATATGATCACACTGCAAGTTCCCTGTTAGAATAAAATCATTACGGACTGAAATGATAGGCCTGAATGGTTTTTTTTCTTTTCATTTTGACTTGGGATTGCGGGTTTGAAATGATAGAACCCGGATTTTTTTTTTAAACTGCGGATTGAAATGATACATATCCATATCACTTGACCTAGGTTAGAAAACTATATACAGACCCGTGGTTATTCTATAAAGTGTTTTGAATATTTTTAAGTATTTTTAAAATATAAATTTATGAAATTTGATTCAAATGGATTGTGAAATGTTTTAAATAAATAAATTTTGATTTTTCTAGGTGTTAAAAATGTAATTTATGAATGGTTAAAATTTGATTTGTGAAATATGCCCTAAGTTTGGAATGTGGAATTTTGGTTAAAATGATGTTTAAGCTATATAAATAAAATGGACTTTAATTATATTTGGAAATTGGTAAATATGATTTTTGATTTAAATTTTAATTTAGATGATTTATTAAAGTATTATCGAACTTTTCTATGAATTTAAGTGGTTGAATAAATGACTGTTGAAAGGTGAAATTTTAAGATATAACTTGATTGGAAAAGGTGAATTTGGTTTTAATTAAAGGTTTAAGTTAATTAAATAAAAATAGGAAATTTGGTTAAATTTTTGTCAAATGAAAATAAAATATAAGTGTTAAGTTTATTTGTCGAAATGTGAAGAATTGGAAACTTTTACACTTGGATTTATTTGGTAAATTGTTGAAATGGACTTAGTTATATGAAATTTGTTTGCGCAAAAAATGGACAAACACCTCCAATCCGTATGATTTGGTTGATTATATGTTATTTTCAAGGTTATAGGTTACTTATGCAAATATGTAAAAAACAGGGGCTAAACTGTAAAAGACACGCAGATTTATAGTGGTTCGGCCAGAACGTGCCTACGTCCACTTTATATGTTATTCTCTCTTTTCTTTCAGATTACAAGTACAAAGCTTTAAGTACAAGTATAAGAAAGTTGTTTGAAAGTTCCTTCCTTGCTTGAGCTCTCAAACTTGTCTGCCATTGTTGTACCCCTGCCCCTCTATTTATAGAGTGAGGCTGGGGGCAGGGGTCTTGGATGTATATAGCTGCGGGTGGGCCTGGGCTGAAGCAATCTGGTCTGGCATATCTGGTTCGGTGAAGCTTGGTTCGGCCGTGGCTTGGTGGAGTTTGATTCGGTGGTGTGTAGAGGGTTGGTTCGGTCTTGGTTTGGTTCGGTAGTTGTGGTGAGGGTTGGTCCGGTGGTAGGTGAAGTAAGTTGGTTCGGTGGCATGTCGTTCGGTGGAGCATGGAAGTGGAGTTTGGTTCGGCAGGTAGGGGAGATGAGCTGGTTCGGCGAGGCTCCATTCGGCATGGAACTTGGACCGGTGATGGAGTGGTCCGGTGATGGGTGGTTCGGTGGTACGAGGAGGATGTGTTGGTTCGGCTGTACGTGGTCCGGTGGGTAATAGAGAGGGCTTGGTTCGGCAGGCATGGCCGAAGTGGTTGGTTCGGTGGTGCGAGGGAATATGGTTGGACCGGTAGTGCTTCCTTTCCTTGATTCGGTAGTGCCTTTCCTTGTTGGTTCGGTGGTGGTGTAAAAGCGCCCAACATTTGCCCCCCAAAGTGGGGCATATGCCAGCATATGTCGCTCTTTGTTTTTTGGTTATCCTCATTCGGTCCCTATTTGCCGAACCAGTTGGTCCGGTACCCTGTGTTTGCCTATAAATAGGGGCGTTAGGCCTTCGTTATTCCTTATCGAACAAAATAGCCGAATCAGTTATTGAACAGCCGAATCAACTATTGTGCCGAGTCCGTCTTAACTACCGGACCAGGTGAGCTCTCTTCTGCCGAATGATTTTAAAGACTTTCAGTACCGGATGAATTTGGAACCTTCAACACCGAATGAACCTTCATCCTTTAACACCGAATGAAACTCGATCTTTCAATACCGAATGGAATTTAAACGTTCAATACCGGATGAAACTTGACCTTTCACTACCGAATGAAACTTGAACTTTCACTACCGAGTGAAACTTGAACTTTCACTACCGAATGAAACTTGAAAACTTTTATTTCTGCGAATGAGTTTTGAATTGTGAGCAAGTCTCCAGGCTGCATGTACCTATGGGTTTACATTTCCATACTCCTTGTTCTAACGATGTGCTTTTGCTTTGGTGTTGCAGATAAATGTCTCAAAGAGTGGAAACCCGATCAGAAAAGAAGAGATTCCAAGACAGAGAGGGGCCTTCTGCCATGCCCCCAGCCCAGTCAGGACCTGAACATCATGGACCTGCCCCGAGATCGTTAGTAGACGGGTATGGTCCCCAGGAGCTTCTGAATTCTCCGCCCGACTGTTTCCCTAGCTCCCTTAAAGAGGAGCAGCTTGACGTTATATCCCGTTCCTTCGGGATAGATAGAGCGCTTATGCGGTTGCCGGGGGACGGAGTGATGCCGTATGACCCCCCCCCGAAGGCTACTTTGCTTACAGCTGATATCATTGCATGTGTGGTGCTATCCCGCCTCTCAACGCTTGCATAGTTAGCTTTATCACATATCTGAAGGTGGCTCCATTCCAGCTTCAGCCTAACTCCTACGCCATTCTGGTGAGTCTTTTCGTCATCTTTCAGAGGAGATATGGGCGTCCACCTTCCAACCGGGAGATCCGATATCTGTACAACTCGAGAGGCTACAAGAAGGGGTCTCTATATATCAGTTTGGAAGCGGCCGTGCCCTTCAAGCCTGTTCTGGATTTGTACTCGAAGTTTAGTATGTTCAAGAAGGAATGGTTTTTCATTAGGGATGACTCCGTTTCTTTCCGCCTTTTCACTTCCGGCTGTAAGTTGAACTTCATTTATATTTTTATTGTCCCGATCACAATGCTTCTTCTTATATGCTTTTATTTCTTGCTAGCAACAGGTGGCTTTGCAGTTGTGGAGACTGATTCCTTGGCTCGGATGGCTACTGAAATAAAGGCCATTTCGGGAAGGGATGGATCGGCTTCTTTCCTGATCAGGAACGCCACTCTCCTGGAGTATAACTTGATTCTGCCACATCAATCTGTGGTTAAACAGAGAGATACAGCCGAGGAGAGGGCTGCTAAAGCCAAGGATGGGGCTACTGTGAAGAGTAGCAAGAAGAGACCTTTCTCGGTGCCTCCAGCCGTTGGGGGAAAGAAGCTTAAGAAGTCTGATGGACCCTCTCCCAGTATATGTCCAGATATTCCGGAGGAGGAAGGTGGAGAGGAGGAAAGAGACGAAGAGGAGAGCGGAGGAGATGGAGAAGGTGAAGGACAGGGTGGTAGTGGTGTCGGGGCTTTGTCTTCTGAGCAGGCAGGGGAGATCCAGGAGTGGACGGATGATGCCTTCCGCCAGGCTTTTGAAGGGTTGGAGGAAGGATCGGCCTCGGTGAAGAAGGCAAAGGAGGTTGACAAGGCTGGGGCTGGCGCCGATCCATTCCCTAAGAGTTCTTCAGCTGAGGTGGCTCTAGCGATTTAAGGTGAACTCTTGACTTCTGCAGATTCCATTTATGATAGGGACTTAGGAATATTTTATGGTTCGCTTCCGTCCTGGACTGAGATTCAGGACTTATTGCAGTATTCTCCTTCTCCGCAGGGTTTGTATAACAAACGTGCCTTCTCATTCTTTTTAAGTTAACATATTTCTTGAATTATGGACCCTTGTATGTTCGTAACACTTGTTCTTTATTACAGGGGCATGCGAGGTGGCCAAAACTTTAGACGTTCGACACCGCCTCGAACAATTCAAGTTGATGAGAGCTTCTACTAAGCCGAAGCCGCCAACCGGCCGTTCCGGGGATGTAGTTAGATATCGCTCTCTTCTTGGAGTCATTGAGGAAGGTATCCAGCAAAGGAAGAGGAGGCGATCCTTGTTTGATTCACCACCTGGTCCTCAGCCTTCTACTCAGCCTTCCCGAGATACCGCGGAGGAGACCACGGAGTTTTCCCCCTCTTCGCCTCCTTCCGAGAATCCTACCCTTATCCGCATAAGACGTGCCGACGTGCCTCGCAATCCCTTTTCCGGCCACCCGGATTTGGACCCAAGCTCTCAGGATATATTATTTGATGAGGCCACGGGCGAGCATCTTCTCCCCCGCAATCCCATGGTTCGGATTCTTGATGAGGCTAAGTCCCTAGATTTGGATCTGCTCACTACTCGGATAGCTGCTATGGGGGACGAAGCCAAGGCCAACATTGACCGGGTCACGGAGGAGGTCAAGAAGTTGATGGAGCATCATGCTCGACTGGCTAGGGCTGGGGAGGAAATCGGGAGTGCTAACATCCGGCTGCGGCTTCAGGTTTCTGATCAGGACAATCAGCTTGCCGATCAGGCTATCCAGTTTTCTCAGCACGAGGCAGCCTCCAGGCAGTTGAAGGAGAATCTGGAAAAGGCCAGCAGGGCAGAATTGCGAAAAATGGAGGCTGCTTGCAAGGGGCGGATTGATATGGCCATTGCGACGGTGGATGAGGTTTGGAATGCGGATCTCGAGCGGATTGAAGAGTTGTCTGGGAGGCTTGAAGCTGCAGAACTTGCTCAGGCCAAGATAAAGAAAGAGATGGAGGAAATGAGGAGGTCTCTCCAGGCTGACCGCTTGAGATATCGATCGGAGAGGGATGTTGCCGTCGCTAAGTTGTTGTCCTCCGAGGCCCGGGTGAGGGAGTTTGAGGAGAATGAGGGGATGATGGATGAGATGTTGCAGGATATGTACTTCCGTACCTGGAAGTAGGGTAATCTATCCTGGATGGATGACTATCCCCGGATCATGGCTAGGATATATCTCCGGGCTTTGGAGGAGGCCAAGGCCGATGCGGATAAGGAAGGTGGAGCGGCATTCAGGATGGACGTGGTAACCGCCCAGTTCTCAAAGGAGGAGAAGGTAGCGGTGAAGTAGGGGATGCGGATGCTTGCTGCGGAGGAAGCCGGTGTGCAGTTGGGGGATGAGGACTAAGAAGCGGGCGTCGGTGAGTCTCTTTTCTCTTTCTCTTTTCTTTTTGGACTTCTGGTCACCATGCTGGGAGCTCCGACCCTACGGCTAAGTAGGCTTGGAGAGTTGGTAGGATGAGGGCGAAGCGTGAACGCAGCTGGTCACCTTTTGATTTCTTTTTATTATTGTTCATGTTAGTCCAAAACATTGATGTAACTATAATAATATTGTTTGTGATGAATGACGTTTTGTAATTTCATAATATAAGCTGATTCCTTTATATTGGAATGTTATTGCTATTTTGCTGTGCTGTGTAAGTGATGTAACTATGCATGTTACTAGTGACTTGACTGTGCCTGATGCCAAGTTTTTTGCTTAAAGCATAATTTTCTCATTTTGCAATGTAAATGTGATGTGTGAATATGAACTGCAGCTATGCATTAATGTATAAAAAGTAGAAGGTACCGCCCTTCATGTTTCGGCTGTGGACGACAACTTCGTGCGTCTTGTAAGATTAAGCACGGAATGATGTTGAGTTCTTCGTCATTCAATTGTAAGTTTCTGTTCCCATTAGCGAGTGTTCCCTATTTCATGTCCTGTACTTTCAAGCACCGTTACGGAGAATAGGAGAAAAGTTTAAATGGAATTGAAATATAGGAAAAGTAAAACTTCCAGTCACGGAAGGCCGTCGATGTGCTTAAGTTCGTGGCAAACGGGTTTTGTAGTCACTTTCTCTAGCTGTGGGTCTTGGAGACATTTGTCACCCATCTTACGCCTACCGCGGGGAGTTTTCTTTTTTACCACAGCCGCACTTAAGACACATCGGAGCCGATCGCGCACAGTAACTACCCGGGCCATTATGGCCCGTAATCGCGGGTATTATTCGATTTACTGTGGCCGGCTAGCGTGGGGGCCGATCGTCAACTGTGAACTGCCCCTGGCTGGCCACACCTTATGTTGGGGCTTATGATCGGTTCACAGTCGCCGGCGAGCCGAATCGCTGTAATAAGCTGCCATCGGCTATAGTCGGCCTTTTTTATGATGACTTATACTCGGCTTATTACAGTCAGCTTTAAGGGCCGAGGCAAACAATGAGTTAACTCGCGGTAGAGGGATACCGGAGCAAAGTGTCTCATTGGCGAGGGCATAGGAGCGTAGCGTACTTGTTAGATTTTGTCCAGGTGGAGTTGTGTTGTGAAGCTCTGGATTGAAATGTCATCTGCAAAGGATTTTGTTCAACAGCAAAGGATAAAGCTTAACAAGTAGCCAAGATATAAAGGAATAAGTTAACAAGAGCCAAGTTTTTTAAAGTGGTTCGGCACGAAAAATGCCTACGTCCACTGATTCTCTTTGTTAATTCACTTCATATGGGCAGTACAAGTTAAGAAAAGTATCGACGGAGGTGTCGGATGTTCCATGCCCTCAGGAACACCTCTCCGTCCACTGTTGACAAAATATAAGCTCCGTTGTGGAGATCTTTATGAATTACATATGGTCCGTCCCAGATGGGGTCTAGTGCCCCGGGGCGCGGAAAGACTCTCTTGAGGACAAGATCTCCTTCTTGTAAGCTGCGATGTTTGACTTTGGAGTTTTATAGTGCTGCCACTTTTTGTCTGTGAGCTGCTGCTTTGAGTGCTGCATCATTTCTTCTCTCCTCAATTAGATCCAAAGACATGTGGAGGAGTTCTTCGTTTTCTTCCGGGTTGTAGTGGATCCTACGGTGAGAGGACACTATAGTTTCAACTGGGAGCATAGCCTCCGATCCGTATGCCAAAGAGAAGGGAGTATGCCCTGTTGAAGTTCTATAAGATGTGCGATAGGCCCAAAGTGACGTAGGAAGTTCGTCCACCCAAGCGCCTTTTGACTTTTCAAGTTTCTTCTTGATTAAGGTTTTGAGGATCTTGTTGACAGCTTCTATTTGGCCGTTTGCCTGGGGATAAGCCACAGATGAGAAGCTTTTGTGAATCCCGTGCTCTTGGCACCAGTCGGTGAATTCCTCGCTGTCAAACTGAAGTCCATTGTCTGATACGATTTTGAGTGGTGTTCCGTACCTGCACAGAATATTTTTGATTAAGAAGTTGATAACTTTTGCCGAAGATATTTTATTTAGAGGTTCCGCCTCCACCCATTTGGTGAAGTAGTCGACTACCACTATAGCATATTTGGCTCCGCCTCGGCTCGTTGGCAGTTTGCCGATTAAGTCAATCCCCCATATTGCGAAGGGCCAAGGGCTGGTCATCTGAGTAATTTCATTGGTTGGTAGTCGAGGGATTTTGGCAAATTTCTGACATCTGTCACATTTTTTGACGAAGTCTAAGGCGTCTTTTTTCAAGGTGGGCCAGAAATATCCATATCGGAGTATCTTTTTTGCCAGAGTCTGCCCTACGGTGTGGTCTCCACAACTTCCCTGATGGATGTTGGATAGAATTTCCCTGGCTTCTCTTCCAGCAACGCACCTCAATAAGGGGTTAGAGAAGCCGCGCCGATAGAGGATGCCTTCTTGCATTGTGTAGCGGGAAGCTTTCCTTAGAATTTTCTTAACTTCATTTCGCCCGTCTGGTAGGGTGCCGTTTTGTAAGTATTCTCGGATAGGGGTCATCCATGTTTTTTCTTCGGTTGCAGCTATCAGGTGTACTTGCTCGAAACTCGGGGTTAGCAGCCTTGAGACAGTTATCGCTCCAGAAGCGGTGTGATTTCCCATGCTAGCTTGCTTTGCCAGCTCGTCGGCCTCTCGATTTTCCTCTCGAGGAGTGTATCTGATCAAATAGTGATCCAGTTGGTTAAGTAGCAGCTTGGTCTTCTTTAGGTATGCTGTGAGTCGTTCTCCTCGAGTCTGGAACTCTCCTAGTATTTGATTCACAATAAGTTGAGAATCACTATGGAGACATAAAGAACTGACTCCAATTTCCAGTGCAAGTTCTAATCCGGCTATTACTGCTTCATATTCGGCATCATTGTGGTGGCAGCGAATTCCAATCTTAGGGCGTAGCGCAGCTTCTTTCCCCTAGGGGTGATTATCACAACACCTGCCCCCGAGCCTTGTTCGTTTGACGCTCCATCTACGAAGAGGTTCCACTTGATACCTTCTGCTATTTCAGATTGGTCCTTACCTTCGCTAGTAGTGAATTCGGCAATGAAATCAGCTATGGCTTGTCCCTTGATAGCGGTGCGAGGATGGTAAGTGATATCATATTGGCTTAGCTCGATGCACCACTTGAGCAGTCGTCCAGAGGTGTCGGGACGATGGAGCACTTGCCTCAATGGCTGGTCGGTTAGGACTCTGATGGGATGAGATTGGAAATAGTGTCGCAGCTTGCTTGATGTGATTAGCAAACAGTACGCCAGTTTCTCGAGTTTGGGATACCGGGCTTCTGCTCCAGTGAACCTTTTGCTTATGAAGTACACTGGCCGTTGTGTGCGGTTTTCTTCTCTCACCAAAGCGGCGCTTAGGGCATGGGACGACACAGCAAGATATAGGTATAGTTCTTCGCCTTCATTCAGAGTCGAGAGTACTGGTGGCCGTTGGAGGTGCTCGATTAGGTTAAGGAAAGCTGCTAAACATTCGTCGGTCCACTTGAATTTTCCTTTGTCTTTCTTCAGGGCTTCGAAGAAAGGAATGCATTTGTCAGTTGCTTTAGAGATGAACCGGCTTAGGGCGGCCACCTTCCCGTTTAGGCTTTGCATTTCTTTCCGAGTGGATGGTATTTTGATATCTTGCAAGGCTCGGACTTGTTCGGCGTTTGCTTCGATCCCTCTGGCATGGACGATGAATCCCAAGAACTTTCCTGATGACACTCCGAAGGAGCACTTTAGAGGGTTCAGCTTCATTCCATATTGGCGAAGTACTTGAAACATCTCGTCCAGGTGGTTTATGTGGTCGTTGGCTTTCCTCGATTTTACCAGCATGTCATCCACATAAACTTCCATAGTTCGTCCTATCAGTTCTGCAAACATCTTGTTGACGAGGCGCTGATAAGTGGCTCCGGCGTTCTTAAGTCCGAACGGCATTACCTTGTAGCAGTACAATCCTCGGTCAGCGATGAAGCTAGTGTGGTCTTGATCGGGGGCGTGCATAGGGATCTGGTTATATCCTGAGTATGCGTCCATAAAGGATAAGAGTTCGTGTCCGGCAGTGCTATCCACGAGTTGGTCGATTCGGGGGAGTGCGAAGCAGTCTTTCGGGCAAGCGTCATTTAAGTTGGAGAAATCGATGCATGTTCGCCACTTCCCATTAGCTTTCTTTACCAGTACCGGGTTGGCAATCCATTCCGGGTAGATGGTTTCACGTATGAAGTCATTGGCAAGTAAGTTCTTTACTTCTTCCTCGAGGGCTGCTGATCGTTCTGCCCCCATACTTCTCTTCTTTTGCTTTACCGGTACCTTGGTAGGATCGATGTTTAGTACGTGGCATGCTATGTCCGGGGAGATTCCGGTCATATCAGCGTGCGTCCATGCAAATACATCCATGTTGTGGCGAAGAAAATCATGAGTTGATTCTTTAATTCTCTTTTTAGCTGAGATCCGACTCTCAGCAGTTTACTTGGGTCGTGTTTGTCTACAGATACGAATTCCATAGCCTCTGCAGGCTCGGCGGTGGCCTCCTCCTCTCCGTCCCTGGGATCTAGTTCGTTGAAGGGATCACTTGTATATCGAAGAGGAGGGGCTTTCTTTAGTTGCTATGCTTCCAAGCTTTTCATGCAGAGAGTAGTCTCTGCATTCTTCCCTTTATCCTTCTTGCGGTTATTGCGAAGTTCGGTTACATAGCAGTCCCGAGCGGCGTCTTGATCTCCTTCTACTTCTCCCACTCCATTATCCGTTGGGAACTTCATCTTCAGGCACCATAGGGCAAGGACAATTTGGAAGTCGGACAAGGCTGGTCTTCCTAAAAAGGCATTGTAGGCCGAGTGGTTGTCTATTAGCACGAATGTTTGTTTCCGAACGGCGGAGCGGGGATGACTTCCCAATTCAACAAAGAGATCCAATTGTCCGAGGGGCATCTTTGCTTCTCCAGTGAAACCGTGTAGTGGTTTGTTACAGGGGGATACATCCTTCATTGACAGCTTCATTTTGTCGAAAGCATGCTTGAATAGGATATTTACTGAACTTCCAGTGTCTATTAAGATTCGGAAAACTTTGCCTGGACCGAACCAGGCAGAGATGACCATAGGATCCATATGAGGGTATTGCCTTCCTTCTAGGTCGCGCCCGCTGAATGTGATATCATTACTTTCCTTCCGCTTAGGGTGGCGTTCTTCCATAACAGAATTGACGCAGTCTCCCTCGCTTCTGAGTGAGTTTCCATATCTTTCCATTTCTACCCAGCTCTTGTCAGCGATGTGTGGCCCTCCTGATATTGTATGGACCACTATCTTCTCTTGGCTGGAACCGCTGGTGTTGCGATTTCCTCCGCCTGTCTCTGGGTGGAGCTGCCCTGGGTTTTCCTTGGTAGGAGCTGGGGTCCTGTCCTGTCCCTTCACATAGCGTTCTAATTTCTTTCTCCTGATGGGTTATTCAATTAGGTCTCGGAGATGGCGGCATTCATTGGTATCGTGCCCATGAGACTCGTGGAAACGGCAGAATTTTCCGGACTGGATTGCGCGATCTGACTCTTTCTTATACGGGGGGCGCTTGTATGTGAGTTCGTCCTAGGTGGCCAGGAAGATGTTCTCGACTGTTTCATTCAAGGGAGTGTAAGCGTCAAATCTCGGTCCTGGTCGGTACAAGCGCCTTTCTCCCTTCTTGCCCTCTGCATTGTCTCTGGAGTCGTTTCTCCGAATGTCTTTCGCTGCGGCAGGGGCGTTTCCATGGGCCGTCTTAGCCTGTGGTCCTGTCTGCTTTCATTGGCAGCCTCTTCGAGTCTCATGTACTTCCCAGCTTCATGAAAGAAATCGGGCAAGGTAGCTGGTTTTTCTTTAATTAGTCTTCTAGCAAACTTGGTATCTGGGTGCACACCACTACAGAGGGCCATTAGGGTGAGTTTCTCATCGGCATCTTGGACTGCGGCCGCTGCGGCGTTGAACCGAGTTAGATATTGTTGCAATGTCTCTCCGGATTTCTGTTTGACATTGGATAGAGAATAAGCATCCTTGGGTTGTTCCACATGAATGCGGAACTGGCTAATGAACTTTTCCTTCAACATTTCCCATGAACTGATGGATCCTTGGGGTAGATGGCAGAACCAGGAGGTAGCTAGATCTGCTAAAAATAGTGGAAAGCATTTGCATAATACTCCTTCCGTTGCCCCGCTCATGAGCATATGCTGTGTGTATCTCTGCAAGTGTACAACGGGGTCAGAAGTTCCCTTGTACGGTTCCATCGTCGGCATTTTCCACTCTCGAGGGGTAATGGCGGTTTCGATGTCGGGGGTGAAAGGGCTGGTTACCCTAGCGCCTATCCCTCGCTCCCTTTGCTTCCGTCGGACGCATTCCCTGAATAATCGTGCCATTCTTTCATCAGAATTTGGAGCGGACAGGAATGAGCTTGGTTCTTCCCTGCGGGATCGATCTCGTCCGGATGACCTGTAGGGATGGTATAGCCTATCACTTCTGACATTATCCAGTGGCTGTCTTTGGCTATTCGGATGCATGCTAGGACCAGCTACAGTTGCCCCCTGCCTTGATCTTCCCCTGCGGGGTTCTGTTTCGAGCATTTCCATGGTGTCAACTTCGGGCTGGGTTCTAGCTCGGCTCCGTTCAGCGGGGTTTCTATGATTAGGCGACAAGACTGGCTCAGCTACATCCGACCTTCGCCTGGTGCCTCCCCCATTAGGTTCGGTTCCAAGTGCTTCCTCGAGTCGGAGTTCGGGCTGAGTCCGGGCGCGGCCCCTATCATTGTTGTTCCTGTTGATAGCTTCTTCGAAGAGGGAAGACCTTTGCTGTCTATGAGATCCTCCAGATTGAGACTCACCCCATGATTCAGTGTTGCGGTTGGATTCTTCGGCATCCCTCAAGCGTGACATGAGTTGGTTCACCAAAGCTTCTTGTTGGGATGCGAAGCGGTTAGTTACTTCAGTCACAACTCTGTCTAGATCTGCCCTAGTGATTGCTGCCGGTTGTTCCGCGGCAGGGGCTGTTGGATTTGCCTGATCTGCTGTCGTAGTGGGATGGTTCTCTTGATCTGGATCCACTGGATCTGGAGCGCTGCTGGTTGCAACGTTCATTCCCTTATTGGTGTCTTTTCTCGGCTTGGAAGTCATGTTTCCTAGGCAATGAAGGGTGCTATTGGGAAAGAAGGTTGAATGAGGGAAGCTGAAGCTTCGAGTTCCAAATTCTCAGTGAAAGCACCAAAAATGTTTGCGCAAAAAATGGACAAACACCTCCAATCCGTATGATTTGGTTGATTATATGTTATTTTCAAGGTTATAGGTTACTTATGCAAATATGTAAAAAACAGGGGCTAAACTGTAAAAGACACGCAGATTTATAGTGGTTCGGCCAGAACGTGCCTACGTCCAATTTATATATTATTCTCTCTTTTCTTTCAGATTACAAGTACAAAGCTTTAAGTACAAGTATAAGAAAGTTGTTTGAAAGTTCCTTCCTTGCTTGAGCTCTCCAACTTGTCTGCCATTGTTGTACCCCTGCCCCTCTATTTATAGAGTGAGGCTGGGGGCAGGGGTCTTGGATGTATATAGCTGCTAGTGGGCCTGGGCTGAAGCAATCTGGTCTGGCATATCTGGTTCGGCGAAGCTTGGTTCGGCCGTGGCTTGGTGGAGTTTGATTCGGTGGTGTGTAGAGGGTTGGTTCGGTCTTGGTTTGGTTCGGTAGTTGTGGTGAGGGTTGGTCCGGTGGTAGGTGAAGTAAGTTGGTTCGGTGGCATGTCGTTCGGTGGAGCATGGAAGTGGAGTTTGGTTCAGCAGGTAGGGGAGACGAGCTGGTTCGGCGAGGCTCCATTCGGCATGGAACTTGGACCGGTGATGGAGTGGTCCGGTGATGGGTGGTTCGGTGGTACGAGGAGGATGTGTTGGTTCGGCTGTACGTGGTCCGGTGGGTGATAGAGAGGGGTTGGTTCGGCAGGCATGGCCGAAGTGGTTGGTTCGGTGGTGCGAGGGAATATGGTTGGACCGGTAGTGCTTCCTTTCCTTGATTCGGTAGTGCCTTTCCTTGTTGGTTCGGTGGTGGTGTAAAAGTGCCCAACAAAATTTATTGTATAAAAAATAATATGTCAAATGATATGTTAATGAACATTTAAATGTTAAAAATGAATTTTCTAAAATGTTTATTTGTTTTGAATTAAAGTTATTTAATTACTGGAAATACAACAAAACCTAAAATTTACTCTTAATGGCATTCAGAAATGCTATGGTTTCTGAATTGAACTAAAACTGTGAAAAATGAGCTATTACAGCAGGTCTGAAATGCTGTAGTTGCTATAGTTGAACTTATAGGCTAATATTGAACTCAGGTCTCTTATAGCATTCTCTGGAAATGCCATAGTGGTATGCAATCTTTGCTGAAATCAAATAAAACCTTTGTTTTGAAATCTGGACTACCGCAGCACTTCTGAAATGCTGTCTTTTCTGTTTTGAACTATAATTCAACTAAAAACTGAGTTTAAACAGCAGTTTTAAATGCTGTCTTTGCTGAATCAAAGTGTTTTCAAGTATAACTTGCAATAGCTTTTTCTATATGCTGTGAAATGCTGAAATTGTAATAATTATGGTTTTTGACTTAGCAAACGAACTCAGAATGGTTTGGAACTTTGAAAATTGAATACTGGACTTGAAAGTATAATAATTACACTTTTAAAATGATTTTAATTGAATTAAATCGTTGAAATATAAATCATTTAAAGAGTGGGTTGAATCAAAATGAATGAATGTTATCTTTGAATTTAAAGGATTTTAAAGATACGATATTTTGATATATTAAATGATTGAAATGTGGTTTCAAAAAGATACGATATTTTTGTATATTAAAATGATTTGAAACGAAGTTTTGAAAGATATGACATTTTGATATTAAAATGTTTTGATAATAAAAATGGTTAGAAATTACTTGATATTTACTTTGATAAATATTTGAATTGAAAGATATGGTATGATGATATATTTGAAATGGTTTGGAAATGATTTAATCTTTATTTTTGATAAAGATTTGGGTTGGAATGATATTTTATTTTGAAGTATAAAATATGTTTTAAAGTTATAACTACGGGTTATAATAACGATTGGTTGTTAAAGAGACCGGGATCGGATATTGTCTTATAGCCGGCAATACCGAAAACCACTTTAACAACTGTGTACGCGGTGGAGATTCCAGAATGAAGTAGGATGGTGCGACGTTCTCGAGGTATATATTACGTGGACCCAACTCCCGTGAGTTGGCATATATGACTAAAATAGGAGCTATACCGAGCTACACAAAGGGTCGCACCCTTTCATCGAGCATGATCCATCGGAAACTATTCTATTACTGTTGTGATTCGATTCGGTGGCGCCATTTTTATTCGGGGGTATTGTTCGAGGTGGGCGGAAGCTGCTGGCTTGCCGTCACCACCAGTCCGGGAGTGCAAACGGTGTATCCACCCTGGCATTTCCTCGCGTGCCGTGTCATATCCTTATATCGAGCCCACTACGATTTTGGTTTTAAAGATCCGACCACGTTAAGTTTCACCATCCCCTTAACGCTATTTTCTATATGATTATACTTTATTGATTAGACACTACCGTATATAGCGTATATTACTACATAGTAAATAGTTTAACGGATCCTTAGAGGATGGGCGGTCCCAAGCATTCTTTAAGTTACTGATGCATTTTGTTACTGTTCACTTGAGTTGATTTACAGTTTATAAGTATTTATGTCCTGACTCGAGGGTTTTGTGTTTTGCTTTACGCTCGGGTCAGACTGATTGAGTTAGCATTCAAGATTCACCTTCGGCGTTGGAGCTTTCCTTGAAGATCCAGCCATCTATTTTGTTTCAGTATCCGGTGGTTCAGTGATGTATCTGATTTGTACCTGATGTATCCTGTTACTCTTCTGTTGTATCTTATTTAACTCTGATGTATCTCATATTTTATATAGTAGCTTCATGAACTACTATCTCCTCTTTTACTTCCGCTGCATTATCATTACTCTGTGTCTGTGATCTGTGATTTTTATTTACTGTATATTCTGAGATTTGCCAAATTTTTATTTACAACGCGGTATTTTGAGCAATCCAATTCCGGCATGAGTGTCTACCTATACACTTATAATGGATGCGAATGGTTGAAAATACCTGGTTGTTACAGTCGCTATGCTTTGATACCAATTGACAATTGCTGTGCATTGATACCAAATGAAAGTGACTGCTATGGTATAGGATCGAAATGGCCAACAGTTATGAACAATGTAAAAGTAGCGGCAATGCGATATAAACTAAGTTATCTATTGATGGTGAATGAGTATAAAAATAACTAGTGCGGAAAATAATAATAGTAAAAGCAGTAAAGAAAATGATACCAGAGATTTTTATACTGGTTCGAACTTCCGTTCTACGTCCAGTCCCAGACTCTTTCTGGATTTAAACTAACAACCCTCACTTAACCCCGAGGAATAGGTTTACACCGCCTAAGCAACCCAACATGACTTCTACCGCCTAAGCAAACGAATAGGAATTCTACCGCCTAAGCAATCAAACTGGACTTCTTTACAAATAACAAAAGTATCTGATTGTAGTGTGCTCTTTGAATAGCACTAATAAGTCAATTAAGTACAATCTTTCTGCAATCTTCTCCTTTGTGATTTATTGTAATGTGCTTGAGAATTATGGAAGATAAATTGATCAATGATAAGAGAATGTAAGCAATTTGAAAACTAGAGAATAGATAAGAATTCAAGAATATAAAAATAGTTTTCGGTGAATTTTTTGTTGAATATTGTAATCTATTTAAAGAGTTTAAAAGGTTGCAACCATAGATGAAAAACTATATTGAAAAGAACAGGTGCAACCGTTGATTTTGAAAACGTTTCTTTTCGATGAAGAGAAGCATCTATTCATGAAAATAGCAGTTGGAAATATTCTGCCATTTGAATCAAAACAATTCAGACTTCTGAATTAGATTAACACGCAAACAAAAAGCTTTTAGGAAATTTTTGGCCTTATTCAGACGTCTGAATATGTTTATTCAAACGGCTGAATATAGTGAAACAATATTTTAGTTTCAGCATTCAGACATATGAATGAATGTATTCAGCCGTCTGAATTCAACCTGTAACAAAAGTTACCATATCTCAAATGGTTAATCCACTTTTCTTCTAAACAAGAGACTCGGGTTCGAGCCCCGCTCCATACAATTCTTGAAAACTTGATTTTTCCATTTAAAATATGAATGTATATGTGTGTATATCATTTGGAGAAGATTTTAATATTTGAAAACTCTAGACACGACACTCTATGACTAATAAAACTTTGTTTGTCACCTTCATCTTGTCTCTATCGTGTATATCTCTTCTTGTATCTCCATATACATACTTTCATCCTTTTTTGTATTGTGTATCTTCATATTGAATGTATTTGTTTATCTCTTTTTGATGCTCATGTATCTGCAAGTTAGCGTAGAGATTCTTTGGCATAATCATATAGTTATTGTCATTAAAATCCAATAATTGAGGTTCTAACAGTTTTGAGTTGTTGTACTCTAATAGTGGTATGTATATTAATAATACAGTTCCTGTATAAAATCTGTCATTATATATTATATTTTGATCTATGCGTTTGTGAGATTCTGTGCTGTTATATTTCTTTTCTTTTACCTTTTTCTTCTTTACCCCTAATGAACTGGTATTTCTAACACTCGACTGCTCGACATTTTATACAGTGGACGTATTGACGTTAATTTTCGAGTGTCGAAAATCAACGTTCGTTACAGTTGGTATCAGTGCTGAAGGTTAAGCGAGAACCTTGACTCTAATGGAGATTCCTCATTAGAGATAAGGTCAGTAGTACTTTAGAATGAGTTTGAGTGTATTAATAGATACGAGCATGTAATTGTTAGTGAATGTAAATTATTTTATATTGTGTTGACTTATCGGTTGAGTGTTTATAAATTCTGGTCGGTACAGTCTGGACAACTAAATCGACAGGGATTTCTAAACTCTCAAACTAGGCAAACGGACACGGTTTTGTTTTAAAAAGTGGGTAAATGAAATAATTTTTCCTAAAACCATATTTTGATATAAAAGAAACAATTTTTTGAATTTATTATATATATATATATATATTTGGAGTGTTTGGATGATAATATTATAAGCAAATAAGATTATAAAATTTGAAAATGATTTAAATAATCAAATGAAAATTTGTATAAGTATAAATTATACAAATGGATTATAATTAAAATTGAATTTAAACCAGATCAAGAAATTTAAATCCCAGGAAGTTTGAATTTTTTTTCAAAGTGGCGTGGAATATAATAATAAGAGTATTATTTTTGAGAATATTTTTGAAATAAAATCGTTTTAAAATGGATTTTGGAAGAGAAATAGCACCGAACACACTTTGGTCGCTGGAAAATAATCCTGGTGATGACTGTGCAGCATCATCAGTATTCATTTTTGAGTTTCTAAGTGACGGATTGCTACCGTAATTGATTTGTGTAGATTTGTTGGGCAAACCAGTTTTGTTTTGGAAATTCCAAAGGGAATTTGTTTTGGATAAAAACCAGATTTGGTTTAAAACGTAAAAAGTGTGATTAGGGGATATTGAGATTTCAAAATGATTTGGAAAAAAATGCTTGGTGCTTGAATTTTGGAATCCTTATTTAAATAATTTAGAGATCATCGGAAAATAAGTTATAAACTTGTAAATTGAAAATGATTCTAAATAAGGAAAGAATGGAAATTAGATTTCGGAATTAAATTTTAACTTGAATAGAGTTAAAATAGATAAAATTTATCTTAAGAAAGGTTAAATGGAATAAATAAATGAAGCGATGGCGATAATAAAAGGAACTAGTGAATTAATTAAAATGGATTGTATAAATTGAATTTAACTTGTGAAAGTTAAATAAATTGAATGGGTAAAAGAAAATTTATAGGGATTTGAATTTAACTCGAGCTAAGTTAAATAAAATTGGAATGGAGAAAAGAATATCAAATAGCTTTTAATATTTAATATGGATTCGAGCTAACAATAGAATTCGACTTAAGAGAAAAACGAATTAAATGTTTATTGTAATGAAGTAAATGGTGGGATTAAATTGAATAGAGCAAAAATGAATTGGTTTGGAGTGAAATTTAATTTAAGTAAGAATAATTCGTATATGGTATTGAAATGTTGGTTAAAAGGAATTGAAATTTAAATAAAAGGGTAAATTGGATTTGAATCACATGGAATTAAATTAAATATGAAAATGTGAATTATTAAGTGACTAAATAACTATAAGTTGTAAAAATTTAAATGGAATAAAATTTAAGGGAAAATTTGGATTGTAAATGGATTGTAAATAGAAATTTTTGAATAGCTTATACAAGTTGAAGTTAATGGAATAAAGGTATATTTATGCTGTAAGGTGATGTATAACCATGTGTAAATAATGAAATGTGAATATACTCGAATATAAGGTTTAGGGGGATGTGAGGAAATAAGTCATGTAACTTATAAAAATTGGAAAGTGGAATAGAAAACCAAAAATGAAAATGGTTTGATATTTTAGTGAAGAAAATAAAATTCAAACCTGGATTATAAAGTAAAATTGAACCCGAGTGGATTAAATAGATGGATTTTTGAAATAAAAATCAGATATTGAAATTGTAAAATGGAAGTGAATTAATTAAATAAATTAATTAGAATGGATTGTGGGCCGAAAACTGAAGTTGAGTATGGAACTTGAGTAATAAATAAAATTTGACTTATATATATATAAGCTGATTAAATTTTTGTTGAATGTGATAAAATGAAAATTGATCGAAATAAATGGCTTGAGTTATAAATAAATTTAATGTGAGTATGAATAAATTGGATATGGCCTGAATATTATTTAAATGAATTCAAAAAGGAATTTGAGTATAAAAAAATAAATTTAAATTATGGATTTGAAATAATTTAAAGTAAATGAATTAACTTAAGTAAATATTTTGAATAAAAGCTTAACATAAATAAATTTGTAAAATAGCCATTACATAAAATAGCATGAAATGTTTCCGAGCTAAATAAAATGGATCTGAAAATAATGAAGGTGGATATGAATGGAATGTAAATAAATTGATTGGGAATAAATTTAAAAGGGAACAGAATTAAATATAAATTGAGTTGGAATCAATTTAAAATAGTTATAAACTACAATGGATATTTTAGTAAGCGAACATCATCGAATTTGCATGGAAAAATTGGTGCTTTGACGTAAATGAAAATAAATTAAATTTTGTGAATGAATGGAAAGTGAATAAAATTGATTTTTAAATCAATTTGAAGTGGATATGAGTCTTTTGGTATAAAAATCAAGTGATGCAATAAATTTGAGTTGTAAATCGTTTAGATTGAATAAAATGTTATATAAATCGATTGAAAATAAATAATCAAATGATGGAAGGCTTGAAATGGTTATAAAAACATGATATAACCGATTTTTTATGAATCTATGTGTTTATCCATTTAAATAAGTGAAATTTTGTTGAATTTGATGTTTTTGGAACTTACGTGTTTAAGTTGAGTAAGTATGGGTACCCGAAGGCCATTTGGTTAGACTTGATCACGCTAATCTCATATAAAATAAGCCGCCTGCTTAAAAATGCTAAAATAAAGTTTGTTTTCGGATTAAATACAGCAACTATGTAAACATTAATATATATTTTTGTTTTTCGACCGTGTGGGTCAATGTATATATATTTATCTCTCTTATCATATTGCAAAAGGTCCTCCGTACAAAGGAGACTCTGCCAAATTTTTTTGGAAATTCAAGGTGTTAGAAAATTTTCGATAATTTTTGGAAATTTTTTGTTAACGGCAATTTGATTTCGAATTGAAATCGAAATGAAAGATTCTGGGATAAAAATTGGAGCTAATGGCTTTGGTTGGAACTAAAATATTTGAAAAGTGAAGTATCGGGTTTTCACTAAGCAGCTTTTAATAATTTAATGGGTTTGGAGCGTTTTTCCTGCCTTTGCAATTTCGAGGACGAAATCTTTTAACGGTTAACGAATGCAACGACCCGAATTTTTCGTTGTTCGGTTTTGAATATTTAAATGGTTTTAAATATTGAGTTTGAATTATAGATTGATTTTGAATATGAAAATTGGGTTCATTCATAAAATAAATTCAGAATTTAAATATAGCAAGTTACTGGATAATTTAATTATTGAAGCTTATTGGTCAAATTATTGTATCTAGAGTTTTAAGCTTGATAAAAATAATTTAAAGGCTTATAAAATTTATATTAATAATACTAAAGACAATGCAACCTTTTAAAATTGAATTTTAAAGGGGTTTGTTCAGTTAAAAAATATGTCATTTAAATTGACATTTAAAAATAGCTTTCCGAGGCACAGTATCGAAATTTGACGAAACCTGTCCCATTGAATCGGTAATAGTGTATTATTATCGGATTTCAAATTTCGCAACATTTGGAGTTATCGTTTGATAGTACGATATATAAATGCGCTGAAATTTATATAGAAAATTCTACAAAATTGGGTCCAAAAAGCTATCTTCTCCACACGATCGAATTAGGACTTGAAACCTTTTCCATTGCGTTCGGAATATGGGTATAACATTATAAACTCTAGCGGCATGTCTCGATAGGGGTTCAGGATTTTTAAGACAGGCAAACAAGGTATTTTGGTTTATATTATCATATAATAACATAATCAAATTGTAATCAAAGTCTTCTTACCTTCTCAAATATGCCACCATCGCATACAAGGCACCTTTCACGTTTAAATCAAGTCCTTTCCCTTTCTATTCAGTGAATTCGAAATCATCTTTATATGATAAAAAAGTGTGAGGCGCTACGAAATTCAAAATGGCATATCCCCTCGGTTCGAAATCAAATCGAACCATCCCCATTCCCCTCATTCCAAATCGAATTCACTCAATAAAAAATTATCGCGCGTTTGAAATCGCGAGCGTCTAGTAATCATGGAGCTGCGGCACTGCCAATGCGCACGTGCTAGGGGATTGGGACAAAGCAAACGACATGGGGTTTTCTTCGATTGAATGTAGTGATTTTGCGCGAAGGTTGGTGGCCGATTCATCGTGATGTCGCACTCAGGGGCTAGTGGCCGATGCTTAGTCACGTTCGAAAGAAGAAGTCAAGTGGTGACAACTCGGGTTGTGGCTTTTGATGACATTCGTGATGAGGTTTGGGCGTGTGGTTGGCTAGAAGTAAGGGTCGAGACAGTGGAGGCGACGCGGTAGGGAGTAGCATCGTTCGACGACGATGGTGACAGTTGGCGAGGGTATAAATAAAATTTATTTGAATTAAACATTAATTAAATTATATGATTATTTAATTAAATCATTATCTTATAAAATGTGTAAATCCTTCGTTCGAGGTCCAAAAATCAAGAAACACGTCGAGTTTGGATCGGATTGCAAATAAAAAAATCAAAGGTGAGGTTTTCTCACTCGTTTGGATTACCATATTTAAATTTAAATGTTTAAATTTAAATTTGTTGGATGCTTGATTGATTGATAAATTTATAATTATCTGTTGGATGACTATATATAATAGTATATATATTAGTATTGGAGTAATATTCCCACACATTATAGCGGGTGAGACCCTATGTGCCCTATATAATAGCGGATGACTCTGTATACCACGATATCCCCCTCGAAGTGGGATTGGTATTTTTATTGTTGTCTAAAACCTATGGATGTAGGGAAATATGTTAGAGGGATCCAACTGAATTCCTCAAATATATTAGTATTTTTCATATATATAAAATGGTAGATTATTATGTGGTGTAAATTTTAAAATATTATAATGGCATGTAAATTAATTTTGGGTACATCAAAACCATAAATATTATTTCTAATTTTAAAGAATTAGAAAGAGATTTTAATGTAAAAATATGTATATTGGAAATTGAATTATTTAAAAGAGATTGGGTTGAATAAGAAATGATAAATTGTTGATCGTACTAAATAATGCGGAAAATATTTTAAATAGGGAATTTAAAATAAATTATATAAAGAAATTTTCAAAAGATTGGATTTGTAAAATGTCAATTCGAAAAATATAAGAAGAAGTTAAAATCGATATTAAAAATTGACTAGCAAAAATAAATGGAATCTATAAGAAATTAAATTTATAAAATGGAATTTATAAATGAGATTATTTTAGTGAGACTCAAAGGAGTTATAAAAATTTATAAACGAAGTTTATAAATAAAGGAAAATGACATCAGATGATAAATTTGGAATATAAATCTAGGGGAAGAATTTATATCTGAATATGAAATAGAGTGAGAAAAGATAGTGGATACTTTTTTTTGTAGTGAAGATGGTTAAGGAGACCGGAATGAGAGGGGTGTGACGGGATTGAGAGGGGTCATAAATTGAAAATTTGGTTATCCAGATTTGAAAATATATTTTATCAATAGGTTAAGTTTTAGTTTTTCAAAGGGAAATTTATTTATTAAACTATGAAATTTAAAATCAGTTTATTTTTATACTTCAGAAGTAAAATTTTCAAATGCTTGATATTTATTTAATAAATCTCATATTTTAAAACCTGTTCTGGAAAGTGATGTATAAAGTGTATTTCAATATTTTAAATAATTATTCCAATATGTCTTAAAAGAGTATTATTATTATTTTCTTTAAGTATTTATTTTTATTCGCACACACATCTATTTTTAATGCATTTAATAAACTTTTCGAAAATCTAGAAATGGGGTTATTCAATATATGGAATTTATAAGGAAATCCTTAAAATAGAATTTGGAAAAAAAGTAAGGGAATTTCCAAAGTAGCTAAGTAATAGTGAACTTTGAAAAAAATGAGATAGAATTCATTAAGATGTACGAAGGGTAAATTGAAATTATAAGCGAGCATAATTGGCTTTGGAAATATTAAAGGGAATAAATAAAGAAATTCTGGAATTTATATAATTCGTTATAAACTAGTCAAGGAATTTACAAATAAAATTGTAAATGATTTTGAGAATTCATAAGAAGAAAATAGATGGAATACTTTCGAAGTGTGAATATAAAACGAAATATGGAAATATTCCGTTGAAGATATAAGGATTTGAAAACTATTTTCAAGTGTTGAAGAACTGGAAGTAATATCATATAAAGGTATTTTGAAATAAATTTTGGAAAATTTATAACAAGGCCTGATGATTTCTTTTAGATGTCTATTGATAGTTAAATAACCGACTATCAATTTTTGCCCAATTTCGTTAATCATTTCGAAGAGACCGGGATCAGATTTAATTATCCGAAAACCACTTCGATCCGGTTTGAACGTAATGAATGAATACGATGAAGATGATGAAGACGGTGATTCGGTTAGTTCGGACCCAGGACAACTTGTATGGACGGATGCTATCAGAACATCATCATTGGAGGAAGATGAGCATTGTAAGAAAATTGTACTTGAAAGGTAACGCTTAGCCTCGAACCTCATCAATTGGGAATGACTAAAACAACGGAGATGTAGCAAGGCTAAATGGGTCGCACTCAAGTAGGATATGTTATCACTTTTCTAGATGTCCTCAGAACCTTATTTATCTCAGATATGGGTATATATGAAAGTAAAAGCGCTCGATATAAGGGTAGGAACATCTGAGGTGATAACATATTTGGTCTATCCAGGTTAGGGGTAGGCCGGTCTTGTGTAGCAGGGGATCCTAGCGTGGTCCTCGGTACATTGTTCTAGAGGTGTATTGTGGCAAGCGGTACCCCACTGACCCAGTCATTCGATGGAATCTATTCCCCAATAAGCACCGTACGGTTTTGATTATGCCCAACTATGCTGAAACGTGAGATGCAAGCATTTCAGTCATTTTCTATTTACTTTCTATAGACACTATTATAATATCAAACGGAGTTGATGAAAATGTTTTGGTTATCATAAGGTAAAAACTCACCATGTTTAGGTGTTGCATGGTCTTACGAGATACCTTTGATTTTCAAAGGATTTTTAAAAGTTAATAATTCATTTTGAGTGTGTTGTCTCATGCTGGTTTTCTAGACTGACTCAGGTGTTATTTTATTATAATGCTCGGGTCAGACCAAGTATTACAGATTCAGGTTAAAATGCTATGGAACTCAGGAGATGAGCTGGAGGAGTTCACACATATTTTTGTACTTGGTTATATTTCCTCTGTGTGAGGACAAGTTATTATAATTGTCCATTTGATGTATTGAACTGTTGTACTCTGATAGTAGTATGTATATTAACAATATAGTTCTTGTATTTAAAATCTGTTATTATATGTTATATTTTTCTTCCATTGCATTTGTGAGATTATGTGTTGTTCTGTTTCTTTTCTTTTACCCTTTTCTTCTTCACCCCTAATGAACTGGTATTTCCAGCACTCGACTTCTCGACATTTTATACAGTGAACGTATTGATATCGATTTGTAAGGGTTGAAAATCCCCGTCTGTTAAATCTCACGACTTGAAAATTCTGTGGATCTTCAATATGAAAGCCTCGCTTTGATTAGAGCCAAATCATGGCATGGTGTCCATTGAGTGACTATAGTTAGGTCGAGTGGACATATTGGAAGTGAAGCACTATTCAAGAGAGGATTCGTCTCCTCAGTTATATGCGATTAGTATCACAATCACCTCAAAGTCAAAGTCTTTGGCCAGAGCATTTCGATTAAAATTAATTGTGAGTGTGGATGAGGTTGGAATTTTGACCATTACCAAATTCCGTTAGTCTAAAGTGATATAGTTTTGACGAAGAGAATTGGTGTAAACAAATGTCATAACCGGGTAATGCTTATTAAACTAAAATTGGATTTTACCGAAAAGGAGTAAGCATTAAATTTGGCCATGATGTTACACCTCCTGCTAAGTGACGTGTGAACGTTAACATTAGAATAGTTATATGTTAATAGCTGATCAAATTTACACCCAAGAGTTACACAACCGAAATGATGAATTCCCTTAAGACTGAACGGTTTAATTAGTTTATAATTATTATAAATTAATTAAATTGATTAATATTTACGAAATATTAATTATAAAATTTGAATATGATTTGACAAATAAATAATGTTATATATATTTATAATAGTTATATATATATATATATCGATCGCTATACAATATCAACAAGCGATTAAATTAGATTTAATTGCATAGTATTTTGATTTGGGCTTAGATGGGTTTAAGCCTATCATTGGGGCTGTAAAATTTGGGTTTTGAGGTGGTCTAGCGGTGGCTAAAAAATAGGGAATTGGGTTGGAGATAATGGGTTGGGATAAAGTGAGAATGGGTAAAAAGTTTTCCTCGTTTCTCTCTAATACAACCCTATATATATGTATATACATACATATGTATGTATGTATGTATATATGTATGTATCTTAAAAATAATTACTAATCTTTTTGGCTGCCATTACCTTCTACATTTCTAGTTAAAACATAGCTCTCAATCCACTCCAAAATTCTCAAATATATTTCAAATTAAAATAATACTATTCAATAGTTAGAGATCGGTGATTCCAAACTTGCAATCTGACGAATCAAGAACAGTAAAAGGAAGGAAAGTCATTACTTCAACGTGGATTCAAAGGTATCATTAAATTGGTAATTTTAATTCATATTACAATAATTAAATTATATTCTATGATCCTATAATTAGCAATTTCATAGCTTTTTAAACATAGTGCTATTATATGCTCAGTTAGATGAGATTTTGTAAGTAGATGTGGTTACCACAAATCAGTTTGGTTATGTGCATAATTTTATTATTATACTATTTGATTTATGTATAGACAAATGTTGTTTACTGTACAAAATCAATTTTTGTCATTAATAATTATTATATATATATTTATTAATAAATTCATATATATATTAATGTATATCTCTCTCATAATAGCATATATAAGATATATTTATATATGATTTAAAAAAGGGATAGTTTGACTCACATCCCTGCTAAGTTTCAAAATAGAAAAAAACATCCTCCCTAAGTTAAATTTATATTTCCAGTCCCTCTTTTCAAATCTGCATGTGCATGAAGACCCAAATACCCTTTACGTTTTTAATATTTCAAACCTGTATAACTTTCTGTAGAAACATCGGATCAACATACCGTTTTCACCAAAAAATCAAAAAAAATTATGTTCTTTAAAATAAGATCCATTGTTGATACCTAAAAACTATATTTGCAGTAAGGCTACAATTATTCTATATATTTGTAGAGAATTCTGCAATTTTTGAACATAATCGATTTTTCTTCAAATGTCTGTAAACTTTTATGCAATTATATGGAATAATTGCAGCCTTTTATGCAATTATTTCATATCAGTGCACATTTTTATGCAATTATTCCAAGTAATCACAGAATTTTCTACAATCATACCGTATAATTGTAGACGTTTCTGCTATTATTGCAGACAATGCTGCAATAATTGCAAACATTTCTGCAATTAGTGCAGAGTTTTCTGCAATTATTGCATATAATTGCTGGATGTCTGCAACTATACCATATAATTGCATACATTTCAGCAATTTTGTGTAAAATTGCAGGCATTTCTACAATTATTGCATATCATTGATGAATATCTGCAACCATACCATATAATTGCAGACTTTTCTGCAATTATTGCGTATAATTGCAGAATTGTTTGCATTTATTGCATATAATTGCAGAATTGTCTGCAGTCATACTATATTTTGTTTTTGCATATGCACAATGCCACCCATTAGAAAGATAATAAAATTTGTGATTATTGGTGAAAACAGTTTGTTAATTCATCATTCTACAAAAAGTTATTGCGTTTTAAAGATTGATAATTAAATGAGGTGCAAAATTTAATTATGCATGTGAAAATAAGATGCACATATGAAGAATGCAATGAAATAAAGGGTATCTCAGGAAAGAAATTTGGAGTATTCGAAAATAAGGATGTAATTTATATCTTTTTCATAAAGAGTACGTTTTGTGTATTAAGTTTGATTTTAGAGATGTGTCCCTTATTTTCATTTTAAAATTTTTAATACATTTATTTATACATAATATGAATTTACAAATTCGAAAAATTATTATCATACATATATTCATACTTTTAAATTAACATTTACTGAATATTTGATTTGTTTATTATATATAAATTATTATTACATTTAAAATTCAATTTTATATTTTAAAAAAATATTATATTATATCAGAAACATATAGAAAATTTTTATGAATTTTTCAATAAAGTTTCTTATTTTTAACAATTCATATTATTTCGAATTTTTTCACGATTTATTAAAAATAATAATTTAATTGAAAAATTATTCATAAATTTCCATAACTTTTCATTCATGATCCTAGAATTTCTAAAATTTTAAAATTTGAATTTAATGATATATATTAAACAATTACTGTCGAAATTAATGTATACATTTTTAAAAATAATATTTCAACTTTGAAAAATCTGTTGATTTTTCCTAAGCTCTATTTTATCATCCTAGATTTTTGAAAATTTTAAAATTTGAATTTTCATCAATATGTTATTTTATGTTAATTATTTATGGATGAAAACATTATTTTATTCATAATATTTACAAATTAAAATACTAAAGTTATTATGTTTGCAAAACTAAGTTAATTTAGAATTATAAACAACTTTTAATAATTGTTCTCTCTCTTTCTATATATATATATATTTATCTATATATAAATTTTTATGTTCATATGTTATATATAATATATTTATATATACATATGTGTGTGCTTGAGCGCATATATATATTTTGTAACACACATACATGCACATATTTGGACAACATACATGATATACAAAATGAGCTAATATGTCCGATGTGATGTAAATCCCAACATCTACATATGGGCATATTATACCTTTCACGGATTATTATGTTACATATGCATTCACACATATATGTATATGATACATTTATGTATATACTAAATCAAATAAAATTAATTTCACATCTTAATATACTTGAATTTAAATAAAATAAATGATTTTATTTAAATGAAATTTAGAAATTTTCTAATTCAGTTAGACTTCATAGGCCCAATAAAAGATCTAATAGGGTAAATTTTTTGAAATTCTCCCATAACTTCAGCTGCGGGCTAGTCCTGTTCAAACAGAACCATCAAACGATGGAGTCTTCGAAATTTTGCAAGAATGTGCCTGCTCACGGGCACAGGCTTGGAGATGGGGGCAAAATATTATTCAATTTTTTTGTAAGTAAGAAGATACATTAATCAAGGTATCTCAGCCCGGTCCGGTCCGGTCCAGCCCGACTAGGTCTAAATCAGCTCGCAAGCTAGCCATGGCCGAAAGCAGGTCGACAAGTATTCTCGTGTGTGACGACAGTTCGAATTCAGCCTAGGCCAAAATCGGGTCCACTACTCAATTGCACGTCAAGCCTTCTACTGGCGAAGCCTATCAACACAACAACCTCAGCGACTAGCTCACATGTCAATGCAAGATGCAAGCCCGACTCAACCCATTTTCCATTGGCCGGCCACTCTCTCTCCGTCCCACTCGTAACACGATAACCGGCCAGCCTGCTTGCTCAAACATTTCTCTCTCTCTCTCAGCTATCTTCCAGTTAGTATAGTTTGAGAATGTCTCAAGGGTGGTTCATCATCGATCCACTACCTGCACTCCATCCCGTCTCACCCGACTCAGCATTATGCCATTTGCTCTTATCGGTTCCCCATTCTCCTTATGACCTCAACAGACTAGCTCAGGCCGTTCTATCACCTAGACATGCGGGAGCAAAATGGTAAGAGGTACTACCGGATGTACTTATTTCTGACAGGAAGCGTGCCATATTACCTACAAGCGCATTTAATACGAAGCATGGTAGAGCATTCTCCTGGTACGGTCATGTTAGCTTTCATCTCAACCACACATTCCTTTGTTTCTACAGCCGTCTCTCATCAAGTCCATTCAAATAGATCAGTGGTCAGACGCGCTATACACCTATTTTTTGGCACGATTTTAGCCATTCAAGCATCAGTTCAACTATTGTAACAGTTGAAACTAGACCAGGCCGCATGTAACGACCCACTTTTCTGTACAATTTAAACTGACCATAACTGTGAAGCCCCACCTCTATACCCACGCTAGCCAAGGACACTACAGGGTAATGCCGTCAACTAACACGGAGAATAAGGCTGGTTGGGAGCGACCATCTATAGCCTTGCTCTAACTATCTATTGAATACATCGACAATAAACATACCAAGCAGGTCGACATACCCAATGAATACTTAAAACAAAACCATAGGTGGTTGAAGGATCTATCAGAACAGAATATAACAACTCAAATGTAATATACATCACAGAACAATAGATCATTATATACACATATACAGATACATAACAGAGTTTACAAAATAATACATGTCAAGCGGTATAGTAGACCACAATATACAGACGAGTCAAAAGAATACATATATCAGAGTTACAACAAAATAGGACTACACAAAAGCTTTAACAAAAAGGAAAAAGTTGAATAGTCCATGTAACGACCCGTTAAATTTATGATATTTAATAAATTGAATTAATATAATTTCAAATTCGTTGAGGAATAAATGTAGAGATTGGGTATAGTAGTTGAAATTTAGTGTAAAAAATATAAATTTATGACGATAAATGTGGATAATGCAAATTGTCACAATTTGATTTAAAGTTAATTTTAGGAAACAAACAAATGTTGAATCTGTGAATGTAGTACAAATATTAACTTGAATGGTGTTCATTAATACAAAGATGTAATTAGTGTAGATAGTAATAATTTATGCCTGTAGTGAAAAAGAAATCTAATAGAGACATAAACTCTAATTTTATAAAGGAGTATAGATCTGAACAAATTTATGAAGATTGATAAGGACAGTGTTTGTAATCAAGTTTGGTTATTAATATTTGAAAGATAGAGATGTGTAAATACGTTAATGAATTTATAATGGGAAGGAATGGTAGAATGAAATGAATATATATAATAATAAGCAATTGATTCAATTAAGGGAGTTAAATTTTAATAAATGGTCATTTAATAAATTCAACGTTCTGTGAGAAATCATAATAATTGTGTAAAATCAGCACAAGTTGGAAATGCATAAACCTTAATAAACTTTCTAACTTAACAAATTAGTGCAAATGTGGGAACTAGTTATAAGCGTGTAATTATGGGTATGATAACAATTTGTGTAAAATACCTATATACTGGAAACACGTTTGTAAAGGATAATTAATTGAATTTGGTGAATTAGGAATGGATTCAAAGGTTACATTAAATTAAATATGGGTAAAAAGAGGTTAGACTAAGAAAGTGATATTAATTGATTTTTAAGGCTTAATTTATACGTTAATAGACAAGACTCCGCTTTCAAACCTTTATACAAAGCTAAGCGTAAATAGAAGCACCAATGTAAAATAATGTAAATAGATGGGTATCAACATTTATTTATGTGGTTAATGGGATTTAATTACTATAGTATGAAAATCGCAATTTAAGGAAATTGAAATAGTAAATTTGTACGTTAGTTGATTAGCTGGAATGTGAGGATATTTAATGAAACAGTGAAATCAAATGGAAATAAGGTTTCAATCATACATTGGGAGTTATATTCACCATAAAGGGTTAATTGAAAACCAAAGGAGTTAATAAAGGAATCAAGCTTTATTTATTTGGATATAAGACATGGTAATTTGGATCATTGCAATAGATATTAATTTAAGGTTACCTTAAATAAATTAAGGTAATAAATGGAGAATAGTGTAAATATCTTTATAATACGATGGTTTGTGAGTAAAGGGAATGGAAATAAATTGAAATATAGCTAATTTAATTATTTTGGTTGTTAATGGGTATAGTTAAATAAGGAGAAGTTATAGGAAATAAAACGCGCACTAATGAGATGTAATATAATTCCAAAGTTATTTATACCCACAAATAGGTTAATTACTGTATAGAAAGAGTCTAAATCAATAAAGGAATTTATTAAGATTACATTTATAATTTTATAACCATTATGCTGATTTAAGTTCAATTAATGTATTTGATTAAATAGTGCAGTAGCTAAATTTGTGAAATCTAAATCTATGGAACAAAGGGTGTAAGATCTTTACTGATGGAAATTAACGTTACAGGTAGTGTAAATTCCTATTTTAATAAGACTATGGGTTATAGTAAAGATTTTAAATCAAGATTTAGCTACGTGAATAAAAAGAATGAAGGTAATTGAGTTATTGCAATTAAGAAAATTTAAACGTTTATTAATACGTTAAGTAAAACTTAAGTTGGGATTTAAAATATTTGTGTATATAAATTTCATGCATTTGGCTATAATGGATTTAATAATAAAAATGAAACGGTGAAATCAAATGGATATAAAGATTTCAATTATACCTTGAAATTCATATTCACCATAAAACGTTAATTGGAACCAAAGTAGTTAATATAGGAATCAAGCCTTATTTATCAATTTGGATTTATTGCAATAGTTAATTCCATAAAATAAAGTTAAAGCTAATTCAAATTTAGTTGGACCATTATTGATATAACTTTAGAAAGCAAGATTTTATTTATAATTTGAATATTAAATCCAACAAAGGGTATTTACTACAAATAAAATAGAATTAAATGTAAAATATTACGTTATTGAATTTAAAATGGAATTTGTAAACAATTGAGTGAATTTAATAAATTTATCAAACTTATAATGTTGAATTCATTAAGATTGGAATTAATAATAGTTAAGAAAAATGAGGGGATAATAATTTGAAATCATAGCAATAGATATTAATGTAAGGTTACCTTAAATAAGTTAAGGCAAATCAATGGAAGATACCTTTATAATACGATGATTGTGTGTAAAGGAAATGGGAATAAAAGTTTATTAATAATTTGGAATTTAATGTATGGTAAAAAGTTTATTTGCAATAAAATGAGTTGGAATGGAAATCAAATCTATTTATCTAATTGGATTCAAGTTGAGAGTATAAGAGTATAAGACTTAATAATTGAGTTTTGAGAATAAAGATTTTATGTCCAAATAATAAGAAAGTGCAGATATTAACACTGCAAATTGATATATTTATAGATTTTAATTCACATCCAAGCTTGCTAAATCATTTGGAATTGATTGGATTATATAAGTAATGAAATTTGACCAATATTAGGGGTTGATAATAAGGTGTGAATGGAAATTTGATTTGTTATATTAAATGAATGGGATTCAAATTTATTGGAAAAGGTAAATGGATATTTGGTAATAAATATAAACGGACTTCAATAGTGAATTTAGTTAATTTGAATACTTAATAAATAATGATTTAATGGAAACATAT
Source organism: Allium cepa (assembly GCA_030765085.1). Taxonomy (NCBI): domain Eukaryota; kingdom Viridiplantae; phylum Streptophyta; class Magnoliopsida; order Asparagales; family Amaryllidaceae; genus Allium; species Allium cepa. Next base: position 305,456,800 of record CM060944.1, on the reverse strand, counting down.
ACTCTGTATATATCTATAAGATTTGAGCGGAAATAATATATACTTACAAATGTGGAATTTAGAGTCTTACAACAATTATTAGGAGTAATATAATTAGTACATTCAATCAATTTGAAAACATTGCAATAGATGTAAATTAAGGGTTGTGTTAAATAAAGTAATAAATGGGAAATAACGTAAATGTCTGCATAGTATGGTGATTTGTAATTATTACGTTAATTTAAATTATCGTTAAGCGCGTTTGTTTATCAGATCCATCTACTCTAATTCTAACCTATCTATATAAACCCAAATATTAAACCCTAGCCTCCATTCTATGCTCATTTGCTGTACGTTCATTTCTTCAATTCTTTCTCTTCCTCAATGGATGCAAATTTCAGATCTAATTTCAAACCAAATCAAAAGCTAAAAATTTAAAGTCTTTGGAAAAATTCACAAAAAAATTATGTGTTATAGATTTCATCGATACGAATCTGCATCTGCTGTTCGCTTTCCAAGATGGTGACCGGATTTACCAGAAATCACGGTCAAACCTTGAATTTCGAAACCCTAAAGGTTGAATTGGGGCCTTTTGATTTCTTCATCTTTTTGCGAAATTGGAACATGGGTTTGGTGAGATTAGTCACTAGGGGTGCACAGGAAACGCTGACATGGCAAGTGGTAATAGGTAGGTTTATTTTGTTTGAATTTAATTTAATTTTGATTTTTCGAATACGTTAATACATTTAACTTCCACATACAAACTCCGTTTCACACGAAATTTCTTTTGATCGTAATTAAATTTCAGATCTGTTGGCGCTAGTTTGGACAGATTTGGAGACCGTCGAATTTTGGGTTTAAATCGGATTTAAATTCGATTTAAATTCAAAAGGTGAGTGTTTTAACCCACTCACAATTACTAGAAGCTTTTATGTTTGTTAAATAAATTTTAGAAATGAATAGAAATTTATTTATGAGTATTCGGCATGTTTATTTCATTCATATCTGTTGAATTGCATTTTATTAAATTTAACTGTTAATTTAATTGATTTGTTGCGTATTAATTGACTGTTGGAAATTTTTGTTGCATATGAATTGCTAGTTAACAGTTGTATAAATTATTACTGAATAAACTGTTAGATTAATAGTTGATAAATTTAATTTGAATAAACTGCCAGTTATCACCTGTTATATATGATCATATATATAATTGTTATTGATTGATATTGATCGATGTTGTGATTGGATGATGGATGTGTTGTTGAATGAATGTTTTATTTGGATATCATTAAACTGCAAGTTAGTATGCATTTACATTTCATTCGGGATTGCGGTTTGAAATGATATACAACCGCAGTTTTATTTTTTTAAATTGCGGATTGAAATGATAAATATCTGTATCACTTGACCATAGGATAGAAAACTATATACAGGCACCGCGGTCTATATATAACTATTTTTAATGTGATTTCTATGGTTTGGATGGAATACGGTTTATAAAAATCTTAAATTTTATACTGAATAAATGTTTTCTTCCATATTTATATACATATGAAGTTGAAAAATTTGAAATAAAAAGGTGTATAAATCTCTTTATTAAAATGGAAGAAAATTTAGAAAATGGAGTTTGATAATTTATATCCTATGTTTAAATGTTAAGTTGGAAATTTTAAGATATGATATTTATAATTGGATTTTCCCAAAATAAATTAAAATGAATATTCTAGTATAACTTGAATTGGAAAATATATATAATTTATTACTAGAAATTGAAGTCTTATAAATTATGGATTCTATGTGAATATTCAAGGCTAATTAATAGAACATTTGATTTGAAAGAATAAAATCCAACTTTAGTTGAAATATTTATACTCAAAATGGATATACGTATATATATGAATTTATTGAAATGGTTTTGGAACTTGAAGCGATATTAAATTTTGGTTTTAACTTTAAATAAAGAAATGTATTGTAAAGCCACGAGAAATATTTCTTTTCAAAGTAACATTTAAGTTAAACCACTTATTTTATATACTGTTGAATATCCAAACCATTTAGTTTTGAAAGTAATGGTTTTAAAAACTATGGATTTCGAAGTATTATGTTGAAAGTTAATATTCAAATATTTGGTTACAAGGAATTATAAATTTTAAAAGTGGCATAATTTTTGGAAAAGATTTATATTTGGGAAATGATATCATTGATTTGGGTTTTATAAAATAATATCAAAATGAATCTTTTTGGGTTTTAAAGAAGAAATGATATCGTAATATTATGGTTTTGAAATGGATTATATTCTGGTTTTAAAGTATAAACTATTTTTAAATGACTGCGGTGTTATAATAACGATGGGTTGGCAAAGAGACCGGGATCGGATATGGACATACTCTCTGTCGATACCGAAAACCACTTTGACTAACCGTGTACGCGGTGGAGATTCCAGAATGAAGTAGGTTGGGGCGACGTTTCCTGTAAGGTAAATACGTGGACCCGACTCCCGTGAGTTGGCATAAGGTGGCTAAAACAGGAGCGATTGACGGGTTAATGAGGTCATTCCTCTGATCGGACACTCCTCTTCGATATTATACTTCGACTTTGGATTGATTCAGTGGCCACTTCTATTTTTGATTTTGGGGGAGTTTGTTCGAGGTGGGCGGTAGCTGCGGCTACGCGTTACCATCGACCCGGAAGCGTAATTGGTATATCTACCCTGGCATTGCCTAGTTGTGCCGTGTCACCTACCCTATCGCGCCTTATATGATTTTGGTTTTGTACCATACCTATGGAGTGCCCTCTGACGACGCCCAGTACGGGGGAGATTACGGTACTGTATAGACTATGGGAATATATTCTGTGTTAAGGTGGAAAATGTAAAGCCTTAACGCTATTTAAAAGTAAGTTTATTTTACAATTAGACACTATTATAATAGCGCAATATACTACATAGTAAATAGTTTAACGGATCCTTAGGAGATGTAAATCCCGAGCATCTCTTAAGTTACAGTACTCATATTTATTTCTGTAAAATTTAACTTACATAAGATCTTTTAGTTCTGACTCGAGTGTTTTTGTCTTTTCAAATTCGCTCGGGTCAGTCCGAGCGTTTCAGGATTTGAAGATTTAGCTTTGGAGGACGAAGATGAAGATTTGTATTATTATTATTTATACTAGTGCACTACACCATTTAATTCCGCTGCATTGTTGTATTGGTATGTGTAACTCTGATATTTATTGCACAAGAAAAATAAATTATTTTGTAAAACAGTTTCATGAACTGTATATTTTCTTATTATATTTTATCCTTCCGCTGTGAGATTCTATTTGTTTATTTCTTCTCTGTTTTTTTTCTTATTTACCCCATAACAAATCCGCCCTTCCGTATGGTTTGAATCGGCATGTGTGTCGGTTTAAAGTGTGCGAGAAGGCCGGATGTTACAGTTGGTATCAGAGCTTTGGTTTAACGATAAACCTTGGCTTTGTGGGATTTGACCCTTTGTTAATAGGGTAGAAATATCCTATGGGAGTCGCTGAGTGTATATATATGAGAGAGCGTATTTGTTAGTATTAATAAAAAGATTTTTATATTGTGTTAATCTGTTCCGCTTTGTATTTATAAATTCTGGTTGATGCATGGGACGCTATGTCATCAATAAGGATTTCTAAACACTTAATAGGACAGACCGACATAATATTTGTTTTAATATAGGTGAATGAAAGAATTTTGCCTATTATATTTTCTATATATAAAAATATTTTTATAAAGATATATATATATATATATATTTGGTTGCTATAGATTGGGTGTTAGGAAATAAAATATTTGTAAGAACTGAAGCTAAGTTGAAATTATGATAAATCAAATTGGAGATTTTAGAACTTAAGTCCAGGATTTTGAAAATCTACTTTCAAAGGATTTATGAAATATAATGATTCGGTTTATAAGTATTTTCTTATATAAATATTTCGTATAAATTGGAAGAATTGTTTTAAAGAAGATTTTGGAAAAGAATTAAATTCTGTACTTTCCTCTCTGTCGCTGGAAAATAAATTCGGTGATGACGGCCGCATCATCGACTTTCATTTTCGAATTTCGAAGGGGAAAGGCCACTGTAGTAAATTCTACTGCAGATTTATTTTGAAGGTTTCTAAAAATTTTCTTTTATTGTTCTAAATATAATTAGAGATATTGAGTTGTAAGAACTTATTTATCTATTATTTTGAAATAAATTGAGATTTAACCCGGAATTTAATTCTAAAAATCTCCCATTAATAAATTATTAGTGAAATAAAAGATAAGTAATAAATGAATTGAAACCTCTAATTTAATAGGAGAATAATTGCAAAGTTATAAAGAGGAATTTGCATACATATGAGACAAAGAGTAATATGGAAAACATCAAATTTAATTAAAAGAATAGAGATTAAACTTGTATAAGTTCAATTGCAATTTCCTTAACATAAATAACTTACCTAAATATAAAAGTTGAAGTGTTAAATGAGAAACTGGAATTGAATATTTTACAAGTAGGAATTTAGGAAAAATGAAGTATTCAATAAATTACTGTTATAATAAGAATTTAATGGTATAAACTTAGGTTATAATTGAAATTTTACTGAAAAAGGGTTAAGAATTATTAATAGATGATATGAACCTAAGTATATAAAATGAAATTCAAAATAAGAATTGATTGTATGATTATTGACTTAGGTATGTTTTAATCTTCCCTATTCTAATATAATGGAAAGTAGGAAAAAGTAAATGACTGCAATTCATAGTTAATGGATAAATAAAAACTTCCACTTATAAGAATGAATGTTAGCAGATTAAGAATTTAAGGGAAATCTTACAAGTGAAGAGTAAGGAAATGAAGATATTCAAAATATTTGTTGTTATTAATGAGAATTTATTTTATAAACTTAGGTAATAAAAGAAAACTTAAGTAATAAAAGGAAATACAAATATAATGAATTTTGGGATAATTGGAAAATAAAACTTGTAAGAAACAAAGAAATTCCTCCATAAAGGAAGGGAAGAAAATCAAACCACTGAATTATGAAATAAATGTATAATAAGCTATTTTGGAGTTGATTTGAATTTTTTGGTTGATGTATGTTTGTTGGGTAGGGAATTGTGGAGTTGTTGGATGAACAAATAATCTATCTTTGTTCCATCTAAGACTATTGAGTAACGGATGCACTTGATAGTTATTCTTCATTCCGTACAATTTCAGAATTTGAACCCGAACAACAAATTGATTGTTTGATTGAATGATTGTCTGTTGGTGGCATGTGCTGGTTGGTAAAATTTATGGTTGTTGCATTTGATTGGATATGATTGATTATAAAACAAGTATATTTCATTAAAGGAAATTAATCCAGTAAAATATAAGTTAATATTTGAAATAAGATGTACTGTTTATTCTTCCTTCTCCATTCTTTTTCCTTTTCGGGGACGAAAAGTTTTGAGTGGGGGAGATTGTAACGACCCGTTAAATTTATGATATTTAATAAATTGAATTAATATAATTTCAAATTCGTTGAGGAATAAATGTAGAGATTGGGTATAGTAGTTGAAATTTAGTGTAAAAAATATAAATTTATGACGATAAATGTGGATAATGCAAATTGTCACAATTTGATTTAAAGTTAATTTTAGGAAACAAACAAATGTTGAATCTGTGAATGTAGTACAAATATTAACTTGAATGGTGTTCATTAATACAAAGATGTAATTAGTGTAGATAGTAATAATTTATGCCTGTAGTGAAAAAGAAATCTAATAGAGACATAAACTCTAATTTTATAAAGGAGTATAGATCTAAACAAATTTATGAAGATTGATAAGGACAGTGTTTGTAATCAAGTTTGGTTATTAATATTTGAAAGATAGAGATGTGTAAATACGTTAATGAATTTATAATGGGAAGGAATGGTAGAATGAAATGAATATATATAATAATAAGCAATTGATTCAATTAAGGGAGTTAAATTTTAATAAATGGTCATTTAATAAATTCAACGTTCTGTGAGAAATCATAATAATTGTGTAAAATCAGCACAAGTTGGAAATGCATAAACCTTAATAAACTTTCTAACTTAACAAATTAGTGCAAATGTGGGAACTAGTTATAAGCGTGTAATTATGGGTATGATAACAATTTGTGTAAAATACCTATATACTGGAAACACGTTTGTAAAGGATAATTAATTGAATTTGGTGAATTAGGAATGAATTCAAAGGTTACATTAAATTAAATATGGGTAAAAAGAGGTTAGACTAAGAAAGTGATATTAATTGATTTTTAAGGCTTAATTTATACGTTAATAGACAAGACTCCGCATTCAAACCTTTATACAAAGCTAAGCGTAAATAGAAGCACCAATGTAAAATAATGTAAATAGATGGGTATCAACATTTATTTATGTGGTTAATGGGATTTAATTACTATAGTATGAAAATCGCAATTTAAGGAAATTGAAATAGTAAATTTGTACGTTAGTTGATTAGCTGGAATGTGAGGATATTTAATGAAACAGTGAAATCAAATGGAAATAAGGTTTCAATCATACATTGGGAGTTATATTCACCATAAAGGGTTAATTGAAAACCAAAGGAGTTAATAAAGGAATCAAGCTTTATTTATTTGGATATAAGACATGGTAATTTGGATCATTGCAATAGATATTAATTTAAGGTTACCTTAAATAAATTAAGGTAATAAATGGAGAATAGTGTAAATATCTTTATAATACGATGGTTTGTGAGTAAAGGGAATGGAAATAAATTGAAATATAGCTAATTTAATTATTTTGGTTGTTAATGCGTATAGTTAAATAAGGAGAAGTTATAGGAAATAAAACGCGCACTAATGAGATGTAATATAATTCCAAAGTTATTTATACCCACAAATAGGTTAATTACTGTATAGAAAGAGTCTAAATCAATAAAGGAATTTATTTAGATTACATTTATAATTTTATAACCTTTATGCTGATTTAAGTTCAATTAATGTATTTGATTAAATAGTGCAGTAGCTAAATTTGTGAAATCTAAATCTATGGAACAAAGGGTGTGAGATCTTTACTGATGGAAATTAACGTTACAGGTAGTGTAAATTCCTATTTTAATAAGACTATGGGTTATAGTAAAGATTTTAAATCAAGATTTAGCTACGTGAATAAAAAGAATGAAGGTAATTGAGTTATTGCAATTAAGAAAATTTAAACGTTTATTAATACGTTAAGTAAAACTTAAGTTGGGATTTAAAATATTTGTGTATATAAATTTCATGCATTTGGCTATAATGGATTTAATAATAAAAATGAAACGGTGAAATCAAATGGATATAAAGATTTCAATTATACCTTGAAATTCATATTCACCATAAAACGTTAATTGGAACCAAAGTAGTTAATATAGGAATCAAGCCTTATTTATCAATTTGGATTTATTGCAATAGTTAATTCCATAAAATAAAGTTAAAGCTAATTCAAATTTAGTTGGACCATTATTGATATAACTTTAGAAAGCAAGATTTTATTTATAATTTGAATATTAAATCCAACAAAGGGTATTTACTACAAATAAAATAGAATTAAATGTAAAATATTACGTTATTGAATTTAAAATGGAATTTGTAAACAATTGAGTGAATTTAATAAATTTATCAAACTTATAATGTTGAATTCATTAAGATTGGAATTAATAATAGTTAAGAAAAATGAGGGGATAATAATTTGAAATCATAGCAATAGATATTAATGTAAGGTTACCTTAAATAAGTTAAGGCAAATCAATGGAAGATACCTTTATAATACGATGATTGTGTGTAAAGGAAATGGGAATAAAAGTTTATTAATAATTTGGAATTTAATGTATGGTAAAAAGTTTATTTGCAATAAAATGAGTTGGAATGGAAATCAAATCTATTTATCTAATTGGATTCAAGTTGAGAGTATAAGAGTATAAGACTTAATAATTGAGTTTTGAGAATAAAGATTTTATGTCCAAATAATAAGAAAGTGCAGATATTAACACTGCAAATTGATATATTTATAGATTTTAATTCACATCCAAGCTTGCTAAATCATTTGGAATTGATTGGATTATATAAGTAATGAAATTTGACCAATATTAGGGGTTGATAATAAGGTGTGAATGGAAATTTGATTTGTTATATTAAATGAATGAGATTCAAATTTATTGGAAAAGGTAAATGGATATTTGGTAATAAATATAAACGGACTTCAATAGTGAATTTAGTTAATTTGAATACATAATAAATAATGATTTAATGGAAACATATACTCTGTATATATCTATAAGATTTGAGCGGAAATAATATATACTTACAAATGTGGAATTTAGAGTCTTACAACAATTATTAGGAGTAATATAATTAGTACATTCAATCAATTTGAAAACATTGCAATAGATGTAAATTAAGGGTTGTGTTAAATAAAGTAATAAATGGGAAATAACGTAAATGTCTGCATAGTATGGTGATTTGTAATTATTACGTTAATTTAAATTATCGTTCAGCGCGTTTGTTTATCAGATCCATCTACTCTAATTCTAACCTATCTATATAAACCCAAATATTAAACCCTAGCCTCCATTCTATGCTCATTTGCTGTACGTTCATTTCTTCAATTCTTTCTCTTCCTCAATGGATGCAAATTTCAGATCTAATTTCAAACCAAATCAAAAGCTAAAAATTTAAAGTCTTTGGAAAAATTCACAAAAAAATTATGTGTTATAGATTTCATCGATACGAATCTGCATCTGCTGTTCGCTTTCCAAGATGGTGACCGGATTTACCAGAAATCACGGTCAAACCTTGAATTTCGAAACCCTAAAGGTTGAATTGGGGCTTTTTGATTTCTTCATCTTTTTGCGAAATTGGAACATGGGTTTGGTGAGATTAGTCACTAGGGGTGCACAGGAAACGCTGACATGGCAAGTGGTAATAGGTAGGTTTATTTTGTTTGAATTTAATTTAATTTTGATTTTTCGAATACGTTAATACATTTAACTTCCACATACGAACTCCGTTTCACACGAAATTTCTTTTGATCGTAATTAAATTTCAGATCTGTTGGCGCTAGTTTGGACAGATTTGGAGACCGTCGAATTTTGGGTTTAAATCGGATTTAAATTCGATTTAAATTCAAAAGGTGAGTGTTTTAACCCACTCACAATTACTAGAAGCTTTTATGTTTGTTAAATAAATTTTAGAAATGAATAGAAATTTATTTATGAGTATTTGGCATGTTTATTTCATTCATATCTGTTGAATTGCATTTTATTAAATTTAACTGTTAATTTAATTGATTTATTGCGTATTAATTGACTGTTGGAAATTTTTGTTGCATATGAATTGCTAGTTAACAGTTGTATAAATTATTACTGAATAAACTGTTAGATTAATAGTTGATAAATTTAATTTGAATAAACTGCCAGTTATCACCTGTTATATATGATCATATATATAATTGTTATTGATTGATATTGATCGATGTTGTGATTGGATGATGGATGTGTTGTTGAATGAATGTTTTATTTGGATATCATTAAACTGCAAGTTAGTATGCATTTACATTTCATTCGGGATTGCGGTTTGAAATGATATACAACCGCAGTTTTATTTTTTTAAATTGCGGATTGAAATGATAAATATCTGTATCACTTGACCATAGGATAGAAAACTATATACAGGCACCGCGGTCTATATATAACTATTTTTAATGTGATTTCTATGGTTTGGATGGAATACGGTTTATAAAAATCTTAAATTTTATACTGAATAAATGTTTTCTTCCATATTTATATACATATGAAGTTGAAAAATTTGAAATAAAAAGGTGTATAAATCTCTTTATTAAAATGGAAGAAAATTTAGAAAATGGAGTTTGATAATTTATATCCTATGTTTAAATGTTAAGTTGGAAATTTTAAGATATGATATTTATAATTGGATTTTCCCAAAATAAATTAAAATGAATATTCTAGTATAACTTGAATTGGAAAATATATATAATTTATTACTAGAAATTGAAGTCTTATAAATTATGGATTCTATGTGAATATTCAAGGCTAATTAATAGAACATTTGATTTGAAAGAATAAAATCCAACTTTAGTTGAAATATTTATACTCAAAATGGATATACGTATATATATGAATTTATTGAAATGGTTTTGGAACTTGAAGCGATATTAAATTTTGGTTTTAACTTTAAATAAAGAAATGTATTGTAAAGCCACGAGAAATATTTCTTTTCAAAGTAACATTTAAGTTAAACCACTTATTTTATATACTGTTGAATATCCAAACCATTTAGTTTTGAAAGTAATGGTTTTAAAAACTATGGATTTCGAAGTATTATGTTGAAAGTTAATATTCAAATATTTGGTTACAAGGAATTATAAATTTTAAAAGTGGCATAATTTTTGGAAAAGATTTATATTTGGGAAATGATATCATTGATTTGGGTTTTATAAAATAATATCAAAATGAATCTTTTTGGGTTTTAAAGAAGAAATGATATCGTAATATTATGGTTTTGAAATGGATTATATTCTGGTTTTAAAGTATAAACTATTTTTAAATGACTGCGGTGTTATACTAACGATGGGTTGGCAAAGAGACCGGGATCGGATATGGACATACTCTCTGTCGATACCGAAAACCACTTTGACTAACAGTGTACGCGGTGGAGATTCCAGAATGAAGTAGGTTGGGGCGACGTTTCCTGTAAGGTAAATACGTGGACCCGACTCCCGTGAGTTGGCATAAGGTGGCTAAAACAGGAGCGATTGACGGGTTAATGAGGTCATTCCTCTGATCGGACACTCCTCTTCGATATTATACTTCGACTTTGGATTGATTCAGTGGCCACTTCTATTTTTGATTTTGGGGGAGTTTGTTCGAGGTGGGCGGTAGCTGCGGCTACGCGTTACCATCGACCCGGAAGCGTAATTGGTATATCTACCCTGGCATTGCCTAGTTGTGCCGTGTCACCTACCCTATCGCGCCTTATATGATTTTGGTTTTGTACCATACCTATGGAGTGCCCTCTGACGACGCCCAGTACGGGGGAGATTACGGTACTGTATAGACTATGGGAATATATTCTGTGTTAAGGTGGAAAATGTAAAGCCTTAACGCTATTTAAAAGTAAGTTTATTTTACAATTAGACACTATTATAATAGCGCAATATACTACATAGTAAATAGTTTAACGGATCCTTAGGAGATGTAAATCCCGAGCATCTCTTAAGTTAAAGTACTCATATTTATTTCTGTAAAATTTAACTTACATAAGATCTTTTAGTTCTGACTCGAGTGTTTTTGTCTTTTCAAATTCGCTCGGGTCAGTCCGAGCGTTTCAGGATTTGAGGATTTAGCTTTGGAGGACGAAGACGAAGATTTGTATTATTATTATTTATACTAGTGCACTACACCATTTAATTCCGCTGCATTGTTGTATTGGTATGTGTAACTCTGATATTTATTACACAAGAAAAATAAATTATTTTGTAAAACAGTTTCATGAACTGTATATTTTCTTATTATATTTTATCCTTCCGCTGTGAGATTCTATTTGTTTATTTCTTCTCTGTTTTTTTTCTTATTTACCCCATAACAAATCCGCCCTTCCGTATGGTTTGAATCGTCATGTGTGTCGGTTTAAAGTGTGCGAGAAGGCCGGATGTTACAGTCCATGCGGAAGCAAAATAGGCTAAGTCCAAAAGCACCTAACCTGAAACATCTCGGTCTGACCCGAGTATAAAATACACGGGTCAGTTTAGCTAAACAAATCAGTTAGATAAACTGAACAACTATAAACCTGCAAGGTTACAAGGCATAACAAATATCTCTAAAGGAGATAACACAATCATCTAACAAAAGATGAATCATATGATAACAAGCCTCATATCATCGGCAACATATAGAAACAATGGATAAGAATATCCCAAAGCAAGCAAAAAGGCAATAACAAATACCAATAAGGTATACAAGTTCCATAAGGTAAACGCTACTCATCATGCGGCTCAAAAAGACCAACACAGAAGGGCGATACCTAGGGAATATACATATGAATGAAACATCAGAAAATTGCTCGAGCTCAGTACTGTACAAACAAGGATCCATGAGCCCGAAGACTCTAAACCCAATATCACCCATGCGGCTCATAACAACCAACATCGGAAGCGATACTAAAGGGCAACCCAATATCACCCATGCGGCTCATAACGACCAACATCGAAAGCGATACTAAAGGGCAACAAACCCGAAGGCACAAACCCGAAGGCAACATACCCGAAGGCAACATACCCGAAGGCAACAAACCGTAGTGGTGAAGGTCGGAGACCCAGTACTGGACACAACTAACTGGCGGAATGTGTCATAACTCTCAAAAAGGAATCCGAAAAGTGGTAACGCGAGTCCCATAACCACTCGTTCGCACTAAACGGTTTACTATCCGTTAGTTAATTTCACACTCAAAGCAGTACAAAGTTCACCTCATATCATCGGTAAACCAAACCCGAAGGTTAAAACGATCAATTGAATAGGTCGGGAATTAATCGGAAGGATAAACGCACAGATTCATGGTCCGTGTTTTGCCCAACCATTTAATCACCCTTCCACTTCGCTCGAAGTGCGAAATTGTGCGTGTGTTTTAAATAGAATTTGTAAATCGGAAAAAGAAACTTTTAATATGATTTAGAGAGATTATTTATGAAAACCCGTGAATGAAGTCAAAAATAAGTTATCAAAGCCAAAGATGCAATGACAACCACCATAAACCAACTTGAATCGATAAAATTTGGAAAACCAATCAAAATGAGCATAAATAGGAAAAACAGCAAAATAGGAGCAGGTCGGTAGACCGGACTACAGGGCTCGGTCGGCGCTGGCCAGATGCAGAAAATAAAAAAAAGCTCGGAGTAGCAGGTCGGTCGACCGGCTACAGGGCTCGGCCGGCCGAGCTGCAAATTTCTGTAGTTCCTGCTTTTTTTCATCGAAGTGCAAACACTTCCAAAACGCGACCGGTCGAGCAATGGGCCTGAGGAGCCTTAGCCAATAGATACCCCAGCTCCATTAGCTCTCCGATTCGCCACCAAAACATGCTCAAACATCAAAGTTAGGATCTTTAAAGAATTGAACCCAAACACTAAAAATTTGGATATTAACCAATTCAATCCAAACCAAAAGCAAGTGCATAAGAACAGGTGCTAGGAATTCATACCCAACATCAATGAAATCAAGAGAGGTAGAAGATGTGAGATAAAAATCTCACCTTTAACCAAAAACAAAGAAGAAGAAGCTCAATTTGCAAGGAGAAGACCAACAAATCTCCACTTCTACTCAACTAGCTTCAATCTAAGAATAAAATAAGTATTTTCCTAAGTTTAGGTTTAGGAATTTATGAGATTGAAGAGAGAAGGAGATAGAGAAGATGAAGAGGAAGCTTACCAATGTCTTCTCTTTGATATTGGAGAAAGAATCAAGTTTGCAAAGAAGAAACTAGGGCTTGCAATTTCTATTTCCCTTTCTCTTCCACCATTTTCAGTTTTGCATAAGTTAAAGAAATGAAATGAGGGTGAATGGAGAGGAGAGGGCTGAGTTAGGTTAATAAACTAACAAATGGATGAACCCAAAACCCAACTAGAAAAAGAGTCAAAATTCAACTTACTCCAAACATATCAAAGCTTATACTCAAAAAGATCGCAAACGACGTTTTGAACTCAATGGAAGTGGTTTCGAGTCCCAATTCGACCGTTTGTAGAAAGTAACATTTCGGACCAAAAATCCGACTAACGATGCTATATTTAAATAAAATATTTAAATATAAAATCGTTAAATATGCGGGTTGTTACAGATCTCCCCTCCTTGCAAAATTGCGTCCCCGCAATTCCTAGAGACGATATTTGTAACAACTACATACATACAACATTCAAAAGAAAAGGAAATAAGCTTGAGACGAAAAGATAGACTCACCGTTGCCAGGCAAAGATAGAAAACCCAGATAAAATTGCTCGATATACTCTCTGGTTTTCCAAGTACAGTCATTGGGACTAGCGGACCATTGAACTTTAACGAGCGGCACGTCCTTGTTCCGAAGGTGTCGCACCTCCATGTCAAATACGCGAATAGGTTGCTGTACAATAGATAAGTCTGGTGAGACCTCAAGCTCTTGCAAATCAGGAGAAGTTATAACAAAATCCGAATCCCGAAGACACTTCCGAAGTCGAGAGACGTGAAACACGTCATGAATGCCAAATAAATGAGCTGGAAGTGAAACTCTATAAGCCACAGGGCCAATACGTTCAGTAATAGAAAATGGTCCTATAAAGCGAGGAGCCAATTTCCCAGTCATACTGAAACGCATAACCCCTTTCAAAGGAGAAACACGAATAAAAACAAGGTCACCAATCGAGAACTCAAGAGGCTTCCTACGGCTACCCGCGTAGGATTTCTGGCGGCTCTGTGCCTCTTTCATTCTCAATCGAATAAGATCAATCTTCTCGGAAGAATTACGAACAAAATCTGGACCAAGAATAAGCTTCTCCCCAGATTCCAACCAACATGAAGGAGATCGACACGGCCTTCCGTATAAAGCTTCAAAAGGAGCCATACCGATACTAGACTGAAAACTATTATTGTAGGAGAACTCTACAAGAGGTAGGTGATCTTCCCAACTACCACCGAAATCAAAAATACAAATACAGAGAAGATCTTCCAAGATACGATTCACCCGTTCAGTCTGTCCGTCAGACTGCGGATGATAAGCTGTGCTAAAATTAAGCTTTGTTCCCAAAGCTTGCTGAAGACTCTTCCAAAAATGACTCGTGAATAAAGAATCACGATCACTCACAATAGAACTAGGAACACCGTGAAGTCTCACGATTTCCTTGACATATAACTTAGACAAATGAGAAGCAGTCCTATTAGACTTAATAGGTACAAAATGAGCAGACTTGGTGAGGCGATCAACAATAACCCAAATACTAGAATTGCCCGATCTCGAACGAGGTAGGCCGTTAATGAAATCCATAGAAATCTGATCCCATTTCCACAATGGAATCTCTAGAGGCTGAAGAAGACCCGAAGGACGCTGATGCTCGGCCTTAAAACGCTGACATGTTATGCAATTACTCACATAACTCGCCACATCACGCTTCATGCCTTCCCAATAATAAAGACGATGCATATCCGCATACATCTTACTACTACCAGGATGAATGGTATACTTAGAACGATGACAGTCATCAAGAATGTCATGCCTAAGCACAAAATCAGAAGGTACAAAAAGACGGTTCTTCTTGCGAAGACACCCATGAGAATCAATGCTGAAATACCGCAACGCCTCATCACAGGATCCAGACTCACAAAGATGAATAAGATGCAACAAATCAGGATCACGCCGTTGAGCATCGACAATACGATCCAATAAAATAGGTCGAGCTCCCAAACTAAATTATAGAATAGGAGAATCAGAAGATGAACCTCGATCACGAATTTCACAAAAAGATAGAGTCCCAAGAATATCCCATTCGGCAAGCATCATAGAAATAACAGTCGAATGTTTGCGACTAATCGCATCAGCAACACGATTACCCTTTCCAGGGTATACTGGATATCAAAGTCATAGGAAGCAAGAAAATTGAGCCAACGCTGTTGTCTCATATTGAGTTCCTTCTGAGTGAACAAATACTTCAAGGATTTATTATCGGTATAGAGAATGAAGCGCTCGCCCAATGAATAGTGTCGCCAAATCTTCAAAGCGAAGACAATGGCGGCTAACTCAAGATCATGAGTGGCATAGCGAACTTCATTCGGACGCAGTTGCCTAGAAGCATAAGCAACTACCCGATCCTTCTGCATAAGAACAACACCGAGACCACTACCACAAGCATCGGTGTAGACAATAAGATCATGATTCCCCTCGGGAACCACAAGAATAGGAGCATTAGTGAGAAGTTCCTTTAAGGTCTGAAAGGAAGCTTCACACTTGTCGGACCAAATAAAACGATTGCCTTTCCGAGTAAGGTAGGTGAGAGGAAGCACCACACGGGAAAAATCCTTAATGAACCGACGGTAATAACCCGCCAATCCAAGGAAACTACAAATCTCATGCACATTCTCAGGCCTCTTCCAATTCTGGATGGCTTCGATCTTTGAGGGATCGACAGAAATGCCATCGGAAGATACAGCATGGCCTAAGAACTTAACCTTATTCTCCCAAAAATGGCACTTGGAGAATTTGGCTCTAAGCTGATGATGACAGAGAGTACTCAAGACAATTCTCAAGTGATTAGCATGCTCAGCATCAGACTTAGAATAAACAAGGATATCATCAATGAAAACAAGGACGAACTTATCGAGATATTCCTGGAATACCCGATTCATGAGATCGACGAAGAAAGCAGGAGCATTCGTCAAACCGAACAGCATAACGAGCCACTCAAAAGAACCATACCGAGTGCGGAAAGCGGTAAGAGGTATGCTATCCTCCGCGACTCGTAACTGATGAAAACCTGTGGCAAGGTCAAGCTGAGAAAAGACCTTAGCACCACTCAATAGATCGAACATATCATCGATCCTAGGCAATGGATACCTATTCCTGATGGTCAACTCGTTAAGCTTGCGATAGTCAATGCAAAGTCTAAGAGTTCCATCAGACTTCTTCACGAAGACGACCGCGGATTCCCACAGAGAAAAACTGGACTGAATCAACTGCGTGGACTCAAACTCTAAAAGCTGCTTCTTGAGTTCCTCATTTTCCTTTGTAGACATCCTCGTGGGAGGACGACTAACTGGCTGCGCGCCTGGAATGAGATCAATGCGGAACTCAATTGCTTGCTTTGGTGGCAAACCCGAAACAGGCTCAAAAACATCAGAAAAGTCACAAGTAATAGGAATACGAGATATATCATCACCATCTAGCGAATCAAGAGAATATTAATCCATTTCGGAATTATCCACATCTCGAAGAATAAGAGATAGCTGAGTAGGCGAATCCGGATGTCGAAGATACAAAATTCTCTCCGAACAAATAATTCTGGCATCATATCTCACTAGCTAGTCCATACCCAAAATCATATCAAATCCCAGACAAGAAATAACGTGCAGATTCGCACGAAAAGAAAAGCCACATAAAACAATCTCAATATCATCACAAAGCATACTAAGGGTCGCGGATCCCCCAAAAGGATTCGCAATCCTCAAAGAAGTAACCAAACAAGAAACATCCATGGATAAATCATCAACGAGCTTCTTCGATACAAAGGAATGTGAAGCTCCCGTATCAAAAAGAACTCGAATACTATGATCATGAAATAAAATAGACCCTTCCAAAATAGACGGAGATATACCTTTGGGCTGAGAGGGACCTTCAGAAGCCTTGGCAGCATAAAGCTTGCTAGACTTGGCACCAGCCGAAATAGTAGGGCAAGCTGAAACATGATGACCTTCCTTCTTGCAATAGCGACAGAAGAGAGGCATAGGACAAGCTCGAATAATATGGTCAGGAGAACCACAATTGAAACACTTCCGAATGAAAGGTGTTCCAACAGACTGAGGCTGAGAACTAGAACCACCAGTCTTCTTCTTCTTAGAAGGAAAAGACCTGGACTTCTGAAATGGAATCGGCCTCTTGTTGGGGTTCTTGGAAACCTCAACATCAACATCACTATCACACTCCTTCTCGACGGTCTCGAGATGAAGCGCAGAATCAACCAACTCCTCAAAAGAAAGCTTAAGTTGGAGCAACAAAGACTTCTTAAGATATTTCTTAAGACCAGAGACAAACTTCAAATTCTTCTCGTAAGAAGTGCTAATGAATTCAAGACCATACTTAGATAAAGCCTCGAATGATGCAACATACTCAGAAAAAGAAGATTTCCCTTGCTTCAACTCAAGGAAGCGACGGGTCAATAAAACTTTTTCAGATTCAGGAACGAACTTGAATTCAAATCGCTCCCGAAACTGAGTCCAAGAAAGAGTAGACTCATCAATCTCGGCTACAAGAAGATCATACCAATCAAGAGCACGTTCTTGTAACAAGCTAGAAGTTACAAGAACTCTATCATCGTCAGAAAGATCCATACGAGAGAAGATACGCTCGCACGTGCGAAACCAAGCTTGGACTTCAAGAACAGACTCGGATCCCTTAAACGGCTTTCCTCCAAGATGAGCAAAATCACTGCACTGGCGTGCAAAGGCAGACTCGCAAGGTGGAGAAACTCGAGGAGGAACTGGAGGCTGAGTGCTCCTAAACAATTCCCAAAACTGATCAGCAGACATATAAACGCCATCCGGATGTGAACCACTGGATCGTCCAGCATCCGAACGTCGTCCCCTGCCTCTTCCAGCCATACGCTGAAAGTTAGACAAGAACAAGATTATTCACAAGGTAGATAATTCATTACGTAATACTACGGAATAATATGCATTCCTAGACGTATTCCCCAAATTCTATCTAACCTTTGATGGAAAAAGGGATAGAGAGACATGATGATTCAAAGATTTGTATCACTTGTACACTTTGATGTACCGTAATATGTACATCTATTCTGTGTTTATCATATTTTGTTCTGAACTCAGCTCTGATACCACACTGTGACGCCCCACCTCTATACCCACGCTAGCCAAGGACACTACAGGGTAATGCCGTCAACTAACACGGAGAATAAGGCTGGTTGGGAGCGGCCATCTATAACCTTGCTCTAACTATCTATTGAATACATCGACAATAAACATACCAAGCAGGTCGACATACCCAATGAATACTTAAAACAAAACCATAGGTGGTTGAAGGATCTATCAGAACAGAATATAACAACTCAAATGTAATATACATCACAGAACAGTAGATCATTATATACACATATACAGATACATAACAGAGTTTACAAAATAATACATGTCAAGCGGTATAGCAAACCACAATATATAGACGAGTCAAAAGAATACATTTATCAGAGTTACAACAAAATAGGAATACACAAAAGCTTTAACAAAAAGGAAAAAGCTGAATAGTCCATGCGGAAGCAAAATAGGCTAAGTCCAAAAGCACCTAATCTGAAACATCTCGGTCTGACCCGAGTATAAAATACACGGGTCAGTCTAGCTAAATAAATCAGTTAGATAAAATTAACAACAATAAACCTGCAAGGCTACAAGGCATAACAAATATCTCTAAAGGAGATAACACAATCATCAAACAAAAGATGAATCATATGATAACAAGCCTCATATCATCGGCAACATATAGAAACAAAGGATAAGAATATCCCAAAGCAAGCCAAAAGGCAATAACAAATACCAATAAGGTATACAAGTTCCACAAGGTAAACGCTACTCATCATGCGGCTCAAAAAGACCAACACCGAAGGGCGATACCTAGGGAATATACATATGAATGAAACATCAGAAAATTGCTTGATCTCAGTACTGTACAAACAAGGATCCATGAGCCCGAAGAGTCCAAACCCAAATCACCCATGCGGCTCATAACGACCAACATCGGAAGCGATACTAAAGCCCAATATCACCCATGCGGCTCATAACGATCAACATCGGAAGCGATACTAAAGGGCAACAAACCTGAAGGCACAAACCCGAAGGCAACATACCCGAAGGCAACATCCCGAAGGCAACAAACCGTAGTGGTGAAGGTCGGAGACCCAGTACTGGACACCACTAACTGGCGGAATGTGTCATAACTCTCAAAAAGGAATCCGAAAAGTGGTAACGCAAGTCCCATAACCACTCGTTCGTACTGAACGGTTTACTATCCGTTAGTTAATTTCACACTCAAAGCAGTACAAATTTCACCTCATATCATCGGTAAACCAAACCCGAAGGTTAAAACGATCAATTGAATAGGTCGGGAATTAATCGGAAGGATAAACGCACAGATTCATGATCCGTGTTTTGCCCAACCATTTAATCACCCTTCCACTTCGCTCGAAGTGTGAAATTGTGCGTGTGTTTTAAATAGAATTTATAAATCGGATAAGGAAACTTTTAATACGATTTAGAGGGATTATTTATGAAAACCTGTGAATGAAGTCAAAAATAAGTTATCAAAGCCAAAGATGCAATGACAACCACCAAAAACCAACTTGAATCGATAAAATTTTGAAAACCAATCAAAATGAGCATAAATAGGCAAAACAGCAAAATAGGAGCAAGTCGGTCGACCGGACTACAGGGCTCGGTCGGCTAGCCAGATGAAGAAAATAAAAAAAAGCTCGAAGTAGTAGGTCGGTCGACCGACTACAGGGCTCGGTCGGCCGACCAGCAAATTTCTGCAGTTCCTGCTTTTTTTCATCGAAGTGCAAACACTTCCAAAACGCGACCGGTCGAGCAATGGGCCTGAGGAGCCTTAGCCAATAGATACCCCAGCTCCATTAGCTCTTCGATTCGCCACCAAAACATGCTCAAACATCAAAGTTAGGATCTTTAAAGAATTGAACCCAAACACTAAAAATTTGGATATTAACCAATTCAATCCAAACCAAAAGCAAGTGCATAAGAACAAGTGCTAGGAATTCATACCCAACATCAATGAAATCAAGAGAAGTAGAAGATGTGAGATAATAATCTCACCTTTAACCATAAACAAAGAAGAAGAAGCTCAATTTGCAAGGAGAAGACCAACAAATCGCCACTTCTACTCAACTAGCTTCAATCTAAGAATAAAACAAGTATTTTCCTAAGTTTAGGTTTAGGAATTTCGGAGATTGAAGAGAGAAGGAGATAGAGAAGATGAAGAGGAAGCTTACCAATGTCTTCTCTTTGATATTGGAGCAAGAATCAAGTTTGCAAAGAAGAAACTAGGGCTTGCAATTTCTATCTCACTAGCCAGTCCATACCCAAAATCATATCAAATCCCAGACAAGAAATAACGTGTAGATTCGCACGAAAAGAAAAGCCACATAAAACAATCTCAATATCATCACAAAGCATACTAAGGGTCGCAGATCCCCCAACAGGATTCGCAATCCTCAAAGAAGTAACCAAACAAGAAACATCCAAGGATAAATCATCAACGAGCTTCTTCGATACGAAGGAATGTGAAGCTCCCGTATCGAAAAGAACTCGAATACTATGATCATGAAATAAAATAGACCCTTCCAAAATTGATGGAGATATACCTTTGGGCTGAGAGGGACCTTCAAAAGCCTTGGAAGCATAAAGCTTGCTAGACTTGGCACCAGCCGGAACAGTAGGGCAAGCTGAAACATGATGACCTTCCTTCTTGCAATAGCGACAGAAGAGAGGCTTAGGACAAGCTCGAATAATATGGTCAGGAGAACCACAATTGAAACACTTCCGAATGAAAGGTGTTCCAACAGACTGAGGCTGAGAACTAGAACCATCAGTCTTCTTCTTCTTAGAAGGAAAAGACTTGGACTTCTGAAATGGAATCAGCCTCTTGTTGGGGTTCTTGGAAACCTCAACATCAACATCACTATCACACTCCTTCTCGACGGTCTCGTGATGAAACGTAGAATCAACCAACTCCTCAAAAGAAAGCTTAAGCTGGAGCAACAAAGACTTCTTAAGATATTTCTTAAGACCAGAGACAAACTTCAAATTCTTCTTATAAGAAGTGCTAATGAATTCAAGACCATACTTAGATAAAGCCTCGAATGATGCAACATACTCAGAAACAGAAGATTTCCCTTGCTTCAACTCAAGGAAGCGACGGGTCAATAATTTTTTTTTCAGATTCAGGAACGAACTTGAGTTCAAATCGCTCCCAAAACTGAGTCCAAGAAAGAGTAGACTCATCAATCTCGGCTACAAGAAGCTCATACCAATCAAGAGCACGTTCTTGTAATAAGCTAGAAGTTACAAGAACTCTATCATCGTCAGAAAGATCCATACGAGAGAAGATACGCTCGCACGTGCGAAACCAAGCTTGGACTTCAAGAACAGACTCGGAGCCCTTAAACGGCTTTCCTCCAAGATGAGAAAAATCAATGCACTGGCGTGCAAAGGCAGACTTGCGAGGTGAAGAAAGTCGAGGAGGAACTGGAGGCTGAGTGTTCCTAAACAATTCCAAAAACTGATCGGCAGACATATAAACGCCATCCGTATGTGAACCACCGGATCGTCCAGCATCCGAACGTCGTCCCCTGCCTCTTCCAGCCATATGCTGAAAGTTAGATAAGAACAAGGTTATTCACATGGTAGATAATTCATTACGGAATACTACGGAATAATATGCATTCCTAGATGTATTCCCCAAATTCTATCTAACCTTTGATGGTAAAAGGGATAGAGAGACACGATGATTCAAAGATTTGTGTCACTTGTGTACACTTTGATGTACCGTAATATATGCATCTATTCTGTGTTTATCATATTTTGTTCTGATCTCAGCTCTGATACCACGCTGTGACGCCCCACCTCTATACCCACGCTAGCTAAGGACACTACAGGGTAATGCCGTCAACTAACACGGAGAATAAGGCTGGTCGGGAGCGGCCATCTATAGCCTTGCTCTAACTATCTATTGAATACATCGACAATAAACATACCAAGCAGGTCGACATACCCAATGAATACTTAAAACAAAACCATAGGTGGTTGAAGGATCTATCAGAACAGAATATAACAACTCAAATGTAATATACATCACAGAACAGTAGATCATTATATACACATATACAGATACATAACAGAGTTTACAAAATAATATATGTCAAGCGGTATAGCAAACCACAATATACAGACGAGTTAAAAGAATACATATATCAGAGTTACAACAAAATAGGACTACACAAAAGCTCTAACAAAAAGGAACAAGCTGAATAGTCCATGCGGAAGCAAAATAGGCTAAGTCCAAAAGCACCTAACCTGAAACATCTCGGTCTGACCCGAGTATAAAATACACGGGTCAGTTTAGCTAAACAAATCAGTTAGATAAACTGAACAACTATAAACCTGCAAGGTTACAAGGCATAACAAATATCTCTAAAGGAGATAACACAATCATCTAACAAAAGATGAATCATATGATAACAAGCCTCATATCATCGGCAACATATAGAAACAAAGGATAAGAATATCCCAAAGCAAGCAAAAAGGCAATAACAAATACCAATAAGGTATACAAGTTCCATAAGGTAAACGCTACTCATCATGCGGCTCAAAAAGACCAACACAGAAGGGCGATACCTAGGGAATATACATATGAATGAAACATCAGAAAATTGCTCGAGCTCAGTACTGTACAAATAAGGATCCATGAGCCCGAAGACTCTAAACCCAATATCACCCATGCGGCTCATAACGACCAACATCGGAAGCGATACTAAAGGGCAACCCAATATCACCCATGCGGCTCATAACGACCAACATCGGAAACGATACTAAAGGGCAACAAACCCGAAGGCACAAACCCGAAGGCAACATACCCGAAGGCAACATACCCGAATGCAACAAACCGTAGTGGTGAAGGTCGGAGACCTAGTACTGGACACCATTAACTGGCGGAATGTGTCATAACTCTCAAAAAGAAATCCGAAAAGTGGTAACGCGATTCCCATAACCACTCATTCGCACTAAACGGTTTACTATCCGTTAGTTAATTTCACACTCAAAGCAGTACAAAGTTTACCTCATATCATCGGTAAACCAAACCCGAAGGTTAAAACGATCAATTGAATAGGTCGGGAATTAATCGGAAGGATAAACGCACAGATTCATGGTTCGTGTTTTGCCCAACCATTTAATCGCCCTTCCACTTCGCTCGAAGTGCGAAATTGTGCATGTGTTTTAAATAGAATTTATAAATCGGATAAGGAAACTTTTAATACGATTTAGAGGGATTATTTATGAAAACCCATGAATGAAGTCAAAAATAAGTTATCAAAGCCAAAGATGCAATGACAACCACCAAAAACCAACTTGAATCGATAAAATTTGGAAAAACCAATCAAAATGAGCATAAATAGGCAAAATAGCAAAATAGGAGCAGGTCGGTCGACCGGACTACAGGGCTCGGTCGGCTGGCCAGATGCGGAAAATAAAAAAAGCTCGGAGTAGCAGGTCGGTCGACCGGCTACAGGGCTCGTTCGGCCGAACTGCAAATTTCTGCAGTTCCTGCTTTTTTCATCGAAGTGCAAACACTTCCAAAACGCGACCGGTCGAGCAATGGGCCTAAGGAGCCTTAGCCAATAGATACCCCAGCTCCATTAGCTCTCCAATTCACCACCAAAACATGCTCAAACATCAAAGTTTGGATCTTTAAAGAATTGAACCCAAACACTAAAAATTTGGATATTAACCAATTCAATCCAAACCAAAAGCAAGTGCATAAGAACAAGTGCTAGGAATTCATACCCAACATCAATGAAATCAAGAGAGGTAGATGATGTGAGATAAAAATCTCACCTTTAACCAAAAACAAAGAAGAAGAAGCTCAATTTGCAAGGAGAAGACCAAAAAATCTCCACTTCTACTCAACTAGCTTCAATCTAAGAATAAAACAAGTATTTTCCTAAGTTTAGGTTTAGGAATTTCTGAGATTGAAGAGAGAAGGAGATAGAGAAGATGAAGAGGAAGCTTACCAATGTCTTCTCTTTGATATTGGAGCAAGAATCAAGTTTGGAAAGAAGAAACTAGGGCTTGAAATTTCTATTTCCCTTTCTCTTCCACCATTTTCAGTTTTGCATAAGTTAAAGAAATGAAATGAGGGTGAATGGAGTGGAGAGAGCTGAGTTAGGTTAATAAACTAACAAATGGATGAACCCAAAACCCAACTAGAAAAAGAGTCAAAATTCAACTTACTCCAAACATATCAAAGCTTATACTCAAAAAGATCGCAAACGACGTTTTGAACTCAATGGAAGTGGTTTTGAGTCTCAGTTCGACCGTTTACAGAAAGTAACATTTCGGACCAAAAATCCGACTAACGACGCTATATTTAAATAAAATATTTAAATATAAAATCGTTAAATATGCGGGTTGTTACAATAACCACTCATGTCAAGTTCAGATCAAACGGAAAGGCGGATAGTTAGAAAAAAGAAGAAGGTAGAAGACAAGAAAAAACTAAACAACACGGAATCTCACAGCAGAACGAATGATATATAATATATATAAACAATCTGTACAAAACTGTAATTTATATATACAGGCATCAATCAGAGTACACTAATCTATTTTAGCACAGACAGTTATAACAACACCTGTCCTCACAACAGCTGAATAATCACAACAATGTAAGAAAGAGAAATACAATCATCTATATAAATACGTATCTGAACTCCAGCTCCTCTCGCAAAACTCCAAATATCCATCTAAACTTGAAAATATGCCCGGTCTTACTCGAGCATTTAGGAAAAACCATGCCTGGGTTAGTCTGGTAAAACTAGAGTGAGAACTTAAATCACAACCATCTTAATTCGTAAAGTCAACCAAATTTTTTCAAAACAAAGGTATCTCGTAAGACCTTACTGCAAATAAACACGGACGAGTTTTTACCTTACGATAACCAAAAATGTTTTATATAAGAAAATCCAATGATATTATAATAATGTTTAGACGTCAAAGTAAAATATGCAAATAGCTAAAACGCTTTCACTTCACATTTCAACGTAGTTGGTATACAATCAAAATCGTACGGCTCGTATTGGAGAATGGGTTCCAACTAATGACTAGGCACTTGGGTACCACCTATCATAATAAACGTCTAGAAAATATACCGAGATCGAACCTATCGATCCCTGCCAACACAAGACTGGCCTACCCATTACTGGATAGTACCGAATATGTAGTCACCCCGGTTGCTTTCCAACCCTTTCAATCGTGATTTCAAGCACAATCAATCCATAAATATGTAGATGTAACTAAATACTTAACTTGTAAAAAGTTTAATAGCTATATTCAGTACCATCCACGAATTTAAAATTGCTTAAGAATTACATTCGTTTCTATCAAAGAACAAAACTTTGTTTCATAATAGTTTCCCATGATTGATAATAAACTCATTTCCAAAATTCCAAGTTTAAGTTAAGTAAGATTCCTTTTTAGAAGCATTTATATATTTATAAACTTTAATGTCTATCATATTTTAAAATCACTTGCAATTCTTTGTTAAACATTTCTTTATAACCAAACCCATTGATTATCTATCTCAAATGCCTCTCTACTTATTAGACATCACTTCAACAATTTACTTCTTCCATTTTGCCTCTTAAAGATAACTAATAAAATTTAAAAGTAATTAATAACCTTAAAATAAGCTTATTAGAATTTATTCATCAACTGTTAAACAATAATTATTCTTATATAATATTAATTTTTGAACAAATTAGCTTTGAAATAAGAATAATTTAATACTGATTAATTCTTAAACAATAATTAACCTTTGAATCAAATCATTTTAAAATAACTATAATTAATAATTAAATTACACTTCTAAACAATTTAAATAATTAAATAACATTGGAAAACAATAATTAAATACCTTTAAATAACTTTTAAGAAGTATAAATTAATTTGCTCTAAATCATTATTAAATACTCAAAATAAATTATAATCATTCTTAGAACAACTTTGGTTCAAGAATCGATTTCCAAATTTGATAGAGGCTTATCAATTCTGATGATACTTAATCAAGTCACCATCAATTTCATAACAATCCAGAAAATCGGATCCAGGTATTCATTAAATCGATTCATCACATTGCCAACATAATCGACATGCTAATAATTAGGTGTCCATACTAATGTGATAACAGAATATTGTTTATTTCTGCTAATCAATGTTCATGAACATGCTTATTTAGTAATAACGACAGGATGGTGATTTATTCTACCAACAGGAAAACAATTCAAATACAGTTAGTGGAATGATGTTTATTTCCACTATCATATGTCTTATCATCTTGTTTACTTCAATTTAATCCATTAATATTTTTATGTGGCAATTTACGTCGATGAATAGAACATATAAATTCTAAATTACTTAATTTGATTATATCACGTATTTAAAACCTGTCTATTTTAAAATACCATAAATTATCGCTTAATCAATTTTGACAACTAACTTCATGGCATCAATGTACTCAATGATGCGAAACCATCGCAAAAAGAATAGCGATAATCGGGTTTCATATGGACGAGTTGTTGCATTTTAAAATTTTCTAGTTTTATATTTGTATAAATTAAACAAATTTTTTCCTACCTTCTGCTTATGGGTCGAAGCCCAAATCCGCTTACCAAAGGAAAAAAACCTTTCCCCATCTTTTCTTTCCCCCTTCTCCTCTTTCTCTTCCAATTTCCAAACTTCCAGTCGAACCAAGAATAAACCCAAACCACCCAAACTTCGATCGGATTATGCCTTCCCTATCCACAATCGCTTGCGATGTCGAGCCAAAACCCCAAAATCATGGCAATCTGTCTCTACGTTCGATCATCCTTTCCTACCTCTTCCATCCAAATTCAAGACCAGGCAATGTAGACCAAAAACATGCATGCACCAGTGCACACATGCACGTATATGAACTGCCAAGGCCACTATTCCACCCTCCAAACCTACTCGCATGCTCGCCCTCCCACACTCGACCGTCTTCAACCCAAGGTTTTGCCGCCGACCATCTTTGGCCAAGTTCGAACCATTTCCGAGCCCAGTTTTCAAACAACACCCCAAATTTGACCTCATCCCACCTGCTTGTATTTCACCTAACTCAGCCACCTTCGCCATTAGGTAGCTCATCACCTCTAACACCTCCAATAGAAAACCGCAATCCCCTCATCGTCTCCTTTCGCCTCAGTTTAGCCGTGTTCGTCACCCTCTTCCACACTTCCTTAAACACTAAAATCACCTCGCCTCTTCAAACCAAGACTTATTTCGAAAATTCACCATGGTGAAACCCTAGAACATGTCGCCATGCTTCTCCTTGGCCAAACCACACCACCTGTCGTCCACCACGTCGCCTCGATTTAATTTTTAAATAAATTTTGACCATCTCTCAGTTTCTCACGATATAAGCCACTAAAAACTACGATTTCTTCACTACAAATCATATTTTCATATGACAATCATGATCAAATACTTTAACCAATGTTTAAAGGATGTTGAAAATTGACGAGAACTGGGTTGCTTGCTGTGTTTCCACAATTTAACATAATAAAACGAACAAGCTACAAACTATTTTTAGTGTGTTCTATACCTAATAACAAATAATTTATTAATTTACGTCATCTACAAATTCGAATTGGAATGAGAGATAAAACTAAAGCGTATATAGGTTTTAACTCTGTTTAACATGACAGAATACTACTAAAATATTTCCAGGCATTCGAATTAAAGTTCTCACCTTGATCATGCTTTGATTTCTTTAAAGCTTCTAGTTGAATCCAAATTATAACTTGAACTCTTGAAAATTTTGCCTTGCTTTGGGATTTTAGGAGGAATAGAAATGTTTTTTTTATTGTGTTTGACCATGTACTTATTTACAGGGTTTATAAAACCTGAAATTTTCATCCACACACACACGCACATGTAGGTGTGAATGTGATGATGCATATGTACAAATTATGAAGCTCAAAAAAGATTTTTAATCTTTACTGGTATGAAGTTTTTGCTGCTGATTTGATAGACACACACATATATATATCAGCCTACTAATTTTGACTTGCAAGTATGATATCTTTTTTCTTCTTCTTGTATTTTGACTAGTGACCAGGCAAGTATATGTTTTGTAACTTGCAATGCTTTTGACCAGTAAGTTCTTGTGTCAACTTACTCCTCATATACTTTATATATATATACATATATATATATGTATGTGTGTATATATATATATATAATGAGAGAGAGAGAGACACACACATGCTTCTTTTCACTTAACATTTCCAAATGGACATGCTTTTTATACAAGGCATAACTTCAAGAAATGAAAGTTGCTATCCTATTTTAATTTTATAAAATTAATACTCTTGTTTAAAACATATTTTTTCTAAAAGATTTTCTTTCCAAATGGTTAAATGTTTGTATTTGAAATTTTTCTCATTTCGATCATATATTGTTTTCGTATATTTTTTTTATTTAGTTCACAAATAACATATATTTCTTTTGCACTTACATGTATATAACCAAAATGAATGTTTTTTATGAACAACATAAGTAAAATTCAAGTTTATAATATCAAATTCCCATTTATAACAAAAGCTAGGAATTTGCAGACTCCAGTTTTGATTTGAACAAATTTTTTATTATTAACTTGAATTTAATTCACATATAAATTTGTTGTTGTGAATATATATATATATAAGAAATTCCAATTTAGATCAATTTTCTATTTTATAAATAAAACTTGGAAAAATTCAAAAATCTTCTCTTGATTTAAAACTATTTATTATTACAAATTACCATTTAATAAGAATTTTGTTGATTAAAAGACCATATTACTGAATATTAAAAATAAATATCCATAAATCAAGACGATAAAAATCTCGGGTCATTACATTCCTCCTCCTTAAAAATTTTTGTCCCCGAAATTGTCGTAACCAGTCTAGTAAACATACTAACAGAAGTTTTAGAATTTATTAACGAATTAATAACCAACCATATCACAAAAGTTCAGTCATATATATATATATATCCAAACTGCCAGTCATACATGAGTATCAGTGAAGATACTACAACAACTATAGTCACAATATACATATACCAATATTAAGAGATATCCATAACTCCTAACCAGTTATACTCACATCAACCACATATATATTCATAAAAAGAATCTACCAAGATACTTCATCAAACTACGATCTAGTCATGCAAACATACATGACGTCTAGGGACTACTAACATGTCAAAATAGGGTGTACATATCTAAGAGAACTACTCAAAAGCCAACTAACTTCTCAAGAATGGGCTCTTCCCATCGGAGTCCTTTATCTCAGGTTTCTTTATTTCCTTAGTCCCAGCATCACTGTTGGAAATCCATATAATTTCTGGGCTTGTTTTCCTAGGTATCAACATCTCTGCACTATGCCATAAGTCATTTCTAAGAAGGATATCCAAATCTATACACAGTTCGATAGCATCATTGTCCTCCGATGCGGGCTCCACTTCTACCTCAATTTCCTCTTCTTCCTCAAATTCCACCTCATTTTCTGCCACTGATTCTTCCTCCTCCTCTGCCTTGAACTCCTCCTCTTCAGCAACCTCAAACCCTGCCTCATATAATGATGGCTGCTCGATAGGCCCAATTATCTCTCTAGCCACGTTTTTGTTGAAATACTACCTAATCCTTATCCATCTTCCTCTAACAACAATCTGAGTCCTCTAAAATAAATTAACAAAACTTAATGAGATTCTAAGGTTTACAGGAGTTCATATGTGCTAAATAATATATGTACTTTAAATAAATCCTCTTTTCAATTACTACCATTCTAAATAAATCACTTTAAGTAATACCAAAATCATTTTCCTTGAGAAAAATTTGTTTGAAACAATTTCTCAAAATCACTAGAGTTCTGAATTCTCAAATATATCCCTTTTTCTAAATAAAATTATCATAAAATTAGCTTTATATGTATAAAATCTTCCTAAAATATTTATTTGAAAATATTTCAAAATTTATTTAGTAAACATACTTTACTCAAAAATCAATTTTCCAAAGCTTCTATCTACCAAACTCAGGTTTCTAAAGGAAGATTCAAATCAAATGGACAGGCAATGGAAGATATTCAGAACTAGATGGTTATGACCAATTAAATCCTATATGATAATGATAGAATAATATCACCACTTATCAAACAACACCTCAAATTGCTCTATATTTTGAAAATCATTTCCTTTTATATAAAATACATCCTGGGTAAAATCATTTTATTTACCCATTTAAAATAATATTGTGTCGGTTGGCCTGGTTTAAGTGTTTAGAGATCCCTATCAATCTACTCATATTGACCAAAATCCATATGCCACTCAACCTATCAATTTACACAATATAAAACATTTTACATCACCAACAAGTACGCACTCTCATATATATACACTCAAACTCATTCTACGGTATCGCTTACCCTATCTTTAATGAGTAAGCCCACCAAAGCCTTGGTATTTTCTCAGCCTAAGCTCTGATACCACGATGTAATGGCCCATTATTTCATACAGTTTAAACTGACCATAACCACACATGTCCAGCCCAGATTGAACGGAAAGGCGGATAGTTAGCTAAAAAGGATAGAAGACAAGAAGAAATTAAACAACACAGAATCTCACAAAAGAATGAATAATATATAATATATAAACAATCTTTACACAAAACAAAACTATAATTTTTATATCAAAACATCAATCACAATACACTAATCTTTCTCAGCCCGGACAGTTGTAACAACACCTGTCCTCACAACTGCTGAATAATCCTAGCAATGTAAGCAACAAAAATATAATCATCTACGTGAATACGTCTTTGAACTCCAGCTCCTCTCCTGAAACTCCAAATATCCATATAAACCTTAAAATATGCTCGGTCAGACCTGAGCATTTAGGGAAAACCACGCCTGAGTCAGTCTGGTAAAACCAGTGTGAGAACTTAAATCAGAATCAATTGGATTCTTAAAGTTAACCAAATTTTTTCAAAACAAAGGTATCTCGTAGACCTTATCGTGAAATAAACACGGACGTGTTTTTAACTTACGATCACCAAAAACCTTTTATATCAGAAAATCCATTTATATTATAATAATGTCTAGACGTCAAAGTAAAATATGTAAATAGCTGAAATGCTTGCATCTCACATTTCAACATAGTTAGTATACAATCAAACAGTACGACTCGTATTGGAGAATGTATTCCAACTAATGAATAGGCATTGGGATACTACCTATCATAGTACACGTCTAGAAAATGTACCGAGATCGAATCTATCGATCCCTGCCAATACAAGACCGGCCTACCCTTAGTGGATAGTACCGAATATGTAATCACCCTGGTTGCTTTGCAACCGTTTCAATCGCAATTTCATGCACAATTAATCCATAAATATGTAATGTATCTAGAAGGGAGATAAAGTACCCTAATGGGAGCGACCCACTTATCCTTTCTGCATCTCCCCTGCCATTCAGTCATTCCTGGTTGATGAGGCTAGAGACTTCGATTTACCTTTCAAGAAAATCGTACTTAGAATGCCCATTGTCCTTCAATGACAATGCGTCGATAGCATTCATCCATACCAGTTGTTCTAGGTCTAAACAAACCGACTCTCCAATTCGATGCGCTTCACAAAATCTTCACTTCGAAACACATTCGTTGGATCGAAGTGGTTTTCGAATAACATATCTGATCCCGGTATCTTCGGAACAAAGTTCGATATTTTCGTTAAACTCAACCTCGGTTCTTTAGGAAATAAACAGACGAAAATAAGATCGGATGTCACCCCCTAACCGTTGGTGTACATATTTCTTTATCATCATCCTAGATGTTTTACAAGTTTATATGTACAGTATAGCACCTTCAACGGTAACCTTACCATATAATTCTCGCATTTCCTTTAGATATTTCTAAAGTTATGTTTTGGTCCAGGTTTGATAATCCGTCATACAAATAAACATACTTCACAACACAATATTTTCCACTGGAAATCACTAAGCCTCAATTATTTAGATTTGAAATCACTTTACAAACTTAATTCATCAAAATGAATAAAATTGCCCAATGTTCTTTTCAAAATACTTAACTTGTAAAACAAGTTTAATAGTTATATCAATACCATCCATGAATTTAAAATTGCTTAAGAATTACATTCGTTTCTATCGAAGAACAACTCTTTGTTTCATAATAACTTCCCATGACTGATCATAAACTCATTTCTAAAAATCCAAGTTTACCTTAAGTAGGATTTCCTTTCAGAAGCATTTATATGATTTATAAACTTCTATTTCTATCGTATTTCAAAGTCACTTGAAGTTCTTTGTTAACCATTTCTTTATAATCAAACCTATTGATTATCTATCTCAAATGCATCTCCACTTATTAGACATCATTTGAACAATTTACTTCTTCTATTTAGCCTCTTAAAGATAATTAATAAAATTTAAAAATAATTAATAACCTTAAAATAAGCTTATTAGAATTTATTCATCAACTGTTAAACAGTAATTATTCTTAAAAACAATATTAATTTTTGAACAAATTACCTTTGAAATAATAATATTTAATGCTGATTAATTCTTAAATAATAATTAACCTTTAAACCAAATCATTTTAAAATAACTTTAATTAATAATTAAATTATACATTTAAACAATTTAAATAATTAAATAACTTTGGAAAACGATAATTAAATACCGTTAAATAACTTTTAAGAATTATAAAGTCATTAACTTTAAATCATTATTAAGTACTCAAATAAATAATAATCATTCTTATAACAGCTTTGGTTCAAGAATCGATTTCCAAATTTGAAAGAGGCTTATCAATTATAATGGTACTTAATCAAGTCACCATCAATTTCATAACAATTCAGAATAACAGATTTAGACATTCCTAAAATCAATTCATCACATTGCCAATATAATCAATAGGATAATAATTAGGTGTCCATACAAATGTGATAACAGAACAGGGTTTATTTTGCTAATTAATGTCTAAGAACATGCTTATTTAGTAATAGCGGCAGGACAATGATTTATTCTGCCAACAGGGAATCAATTCAAATACAGTTAGCAGAAGGATGTTTATTTCTACTGTTAGATGTCTTATCCTCTTATTTACTCCTATATAATTCATTAATATTTTTTCTGGCAATCTACGCCGATGAATAGAACATATCTAAATGACTTAATTTGATTAAATCACGTACTTAAAACCTATCCATTTTAAAATACCATAAATTATCGCTTAGTCAAATCCGACAACAAACTTCATGGCATCAAAGTGCTCGATGATACTAACCCACTGCAAGAAGAATCACGATAATCAGATTTGGTATAGATGAGTTATAGCATTTCAAAATTTTCTAGTTTTATATTTATATAAATTAAACAATTTTTTTTCCTATCTCCTACTTATGGGTCGAAGCCCAAATCCAATTACCACTTACCAAAGAAAAAACCCGTTTCCCTTTTTTCTTTCCCCCTTCTCTTGCCCTTCCAATTTCCAAACTTCCAGCCGAACCAAGAAAAAACTCAAACCACCCAAACTTTGATCGGCCAATGCGTTCTCTATCCACAATCGCTTGCGACTTCGAGCCAAAACCCCAAAATCATGACAATCTATCTCCAAGTTCGTTCATCCTTTCCCATCTCTTCCATCCAAATTCAAGTCCAGGCAATGGAGACCAAAAACGTGCATGCATCAGTGCACACGTGCACGTATACGAACTGCCAGGGCCACCATTCCACCCACCGAACCCACTCGCATGCTCGCCCTCCCGCACTCGACCGTCTCCGACCTAAGGTTTCGCTGCCGACCATCTCTGGCCAAGTTCTAACTGTTACCAAGCCCAGATTTCAACTAATACCACAAATTTGACCTCGTTCCTCCTCTTCATACTTCACCTAACTCAGCCACCTTCGCCATTAGGTAGCTCAACACCTCCACCACCTCCAATCAAAAATCACAGCCCCCTCATCGTCGCCTTTCACGTAGTTTAGCCACATTCTCACCTTTTTCCACACTTCCGTAAACCCTAAAACCACCTCGCCTCCTCAAACAAAGACTTATTTTGAAAATTCGCCACGGTGAAACCCTAGACCATGTCATCACGCTTCTCCTTCGCCAAACCGCACCACCTATCGTCCACCACGTCGTCAGAATTTAATTTTAAATAAATTTTGATCATCTCTCGATTTCTCACGATATAACCAACTTAAAACTACGATTTCTTTGCTAAAAATCATATTTTCATATGACAATCATGATCAAATACATGAATCAATGTTTCAAGGATGTTGAAAATTAACGAAACCTAGGTTGCTTACTGTATTTTCACAATTTCACACAATATATAAAACGAACAAGCTACAAACTATTTTTAATGTGTTCTAAACCAAATAACAAATAATTCATTAGTTTACATCATCTACAAATTTGAATTGGAATGAGAGATATTAATTTTTAGAACTAAAGTGTATATAGGTTTTAACTCTGATTAACATGATAGAGGGCTATTAAATCATTTCCAGGCATTCAAATTTGTAGTTCTCACCTTAATCATGCTTTGATTTCTTCAAAGCTTCTAATTGAATCCAAACTATAACTTGAAATCTGGAAAATCTTGCCTTGCTTTGGGATTTTAGGAGGAACAGAAATGTTTTTTTGTGTCTGACAGTGTTCTTGTTTACAGGGTTTATAAAACCTGAAAGTTTCATCCACACACATATATATAGCTATGAATGTAATGATGCATATGTACAAATTTTGAAACTAGAAATATATTTTTAATATTTACTGATATGAAGTTTTTGCTGCTGAGTTGATATATATCAGCATACTAATTTTGACCTGCAAGTATGATATCTTTTTTTTTTCTTCTTTCATTTTGACTAGTGACCAGGTAAGCATATGTTTTGTTTTTCTTTTGTAACTTGTAATGCTTTTGACCAGTAAGTTCTAATGTCAACTTACTCCTCATTTATTGTTATATATATATATATATATATATATATATATGCTTCTTTTCACTTAACATTTCCAAATGGACATGCATTTTATACAAGGCATAGCATTTTATAGGTTTATGCATAACTTCAAAGAAATGAAAGTTGCTATCCTATTTTAATTGTATAAAAATAACACTCATGTTTAAAACATATTTTTTCCAAAAGATTTTCTTTCCAAAATGGTTAAATGTTTGTATTTGAAAATTTTATCATTTCAATCATATATAGATTTCATATATATATATATATATATATATATATATATATATATATATATATATTATTTTTTATTTAGTTCACAAATAACATGTATTTCTTATGAACTTACATGTATAATAACCGAAATGAATGATTTTTATAAACAACATAAGTAAAATTAAAGTTTATAATATCAAATTCCTATTTATAACAAAAGCTTAGAATTTGTAGACTCCGGTTTTGATTTAATTAATTTTTTTATTATGAATTTGAATTTAATTCACATATAAATTTGTTGTTGTGAATATATATAAGAAATTCCAATTTAGATCAATTTTCTATTTTATAAATAAAACTTGGAAAAATTCAAAAATCTTATCTTGATTTAAAACTATTTATTACTACAAATTGCTATTTAGTATGAATTTTATTGAATAAAGGACTATATTATTGAATATTAAAATTAAATATCCATAAATCAAGACGATAAAAATCCTGGGTCGTTACACCACAGCAGAAGAAATGGACGAATTTAAAAAAATAAATCATTTTGGACCTTTATTGGGCCTACGAAGTCCGATTCATTTAAAAAAATTCTGAATTTCTTTTGAATAAAATTATTATTTTATTTAAATTTATAATATAATTTTATATTATGTAATTAATATTATGTTATATATACACGTGTATCATATACATATACATGTGTATGTGCATATGTAACATAACAATCCGTGTAATGCCCTTATATAAGTATTAAGATGTATACCACAACGGATATGTTTGCCATCTAGTATATAAATATATCATGCAAATGCATGCTTAAGTGTTCAAATTCATCTACGTAAAGTATTGCAACTATATATATATATATATATATACCTATATTATTTTGAATAATTTTAAATATATACAAAGGGGATCTATAAAATATGAAGTTACACGTATATATATGAATGTAAATAGAGGCATAACCATTTTAAATAAAAGATTAAAAATCCTTTTTTATTATAAAATTCGAATATAAATTTTAATTAATTTTTTTATATATGTATAGACTTACAAACAATTTTCTAACATATCATATTTATATATATATGTGTGTGTGTGTTAATATATAAATGATATATACAATATATATACACTTCTATCAATGCTCATGGCAAAATCAATTTATTAATGTTTATTAGAATCGAATAGTGTCCGAAATTTAGAAAATAAAAATAGAAATTATTTTCGAACAAAAATTTTTATATTAATATTTTCATAAAATTCTATACAATATTTTAACATGTAACGACCCGTAAATTTAATTGGCTTTAATAATGTAATTAACTGGAATTTTGTGAAATTTTCAATAATAAAAATTTGGAAATGAAAATTTAATATTTGGAACATGTTTAATTAAACTTAGAAAATGGTAAATTTTCATCACATAATATGGAATTTTATTTCATTGTGTAATTTTATTTAAATTCAACTCAGTTAAAAATTAATGATAATAAAATGTTTTCCAAACCTGAATATTTTTACACAATAAATTTGTAAATCATCTTCTGAGAGACATGTCATATTTCGTTTCTTCAAATTTGGACTGCTATTGCTCCGTTTATCTTATTTCTAGCAAATTATTGGCATTTTTCAGTACTGATTATCGACTTTTGATAGGATGTTTGTACCAATAATATCTGTATATCATTTTGATCATCTTATCGTGTTGATCTCTATAGTATATTCAATTCTGTGTTTTGAAGTTCGGTATGAGACGAAATCTGTAAAACGACGGACAGTGTCGGTACGAGTTTCGTGCTTTTTGGTTCTTGTGACTTTTCAATATCCACCGTATAATCAGATAGTCACCAGCCTTTTATTGTTCCAACGTCATCATTTTATACTAGTTTTGTCCATTCATTTTCTGGTCGCTCGTGTTGTTTGCTCTTCCCTGGCTTTGGTATCAGTGATACATAAATAAGCGTATTAATAAATATTTTGGCTCTGTCACTTTATATTTTTCTGAAACCTCATTTCACTCTCCTCCCGCCACCGTTCCCTTCCCCTCCCTCATTTTCTCATCGCCGACCACAATAACCACCACGCGCAACCGATCTTCCTGAAGCCAGGCCGAACATCTTGCCTCCCATCATCATGCTCAACGGCACCCGCCTCCGCTGCATGTAGCCGCACAGCAGCAACTCCTCCCTTAGCCTCCTTCATTTATGGTATATGTATCATCCTAATATATTCTGTATGTATAAAATTAAGCCTAAGATAATGTTTGTATATATATATATATATTTAGTTTTTTCTTATGTTGTTATATATATAGGTTCTGTTGTATGCATATATATACATAGTGTTATGGCTTTAAGAGTTGTTTGGCGGCATAGTTAATACAGTATATACATTAGTTATAATCGAAATTTATTGATATAAGTTCGTAACAGTATAGTATAGGCACATATGTCTTTAGATATATAAAGTTTGTATATAGGTATATATATGTTACAACGTTTGATTAGATGAGTTTACAGTGTATATATAGTTTTCCGAGACTTTGTTATCTTTGAGAGAGAGAAAAAAAGATATAATAATAATAGCATATATATGATATAGTACATCAGTTTCAAGGGCTGGTTCCTTGTGGATGCGCATATATATATATATATATATATATATATATATACATATATACATATAGATATATTTCGTGTAGAATCTATATACTAAATTTTAAAGTTTAAACGTGATATTTATTGATGTCGGACTTTAAAGTGTACGTATAAATGTATACATATATAGTTTTCCTAGGTATAAGAGCTATTTGTAGTTTACACTGATGATTTATGTGAGTTTACATAGCAGTATGTGTTTGTTTATGTATTAAATTAGAGTCTGTTTATATAGTGTATTAGTGCATATACATAGTAGTACATACATGTTTGTTATAATAGATTTGAAGCATAATTATATTTATGTTTAAGTTTTATATATGTGGTTGTTTAAATTTCTGTAATAATACACACACACACACACACACACACACACACATATATATATATATAGTGTGGTTAGGTAGATATTTAATATGTGTCAATATATATATATATATATATATATATATTGTTTGTACGCCGTATATATTTGTGTGTACCAGTTCTATATAATCTATATGATGAAATTTAAGATTTTCTGAGATAAAGGTTTATACGCATGGGATTGTAAAGTTGTAATAGTATTAAATATTTATCTGTGTTACAGTTTATATCTTTAGTATAATAAATTATAATAGCCGTGTATAAAAGTTTGTATATATATGTATATGGATTTTATTTTAATATGTGGGATTTATTATAAAAGGCGATAGTTTATATTTATTGAAATAAAGCGAATTTTTTTTAAATACAATATATATAATATTATAATAGTGTATATATATTCGGTTTATATCAAAACCGATTATCTTGTTCTCATCGATTCTTATCTATCAGCTTTGTCGTCAATTTGTGCCAATCTAGCTTTACATTGTGATTTGTGCTTGCATTTCGTAACTCAACTTCATTTTCTATCCTCTCTAGCCTCGAAAAGTGAGCAATCACTCACGATTAACGTTCTTATATTTATTAAATTTGATTTCAAATGAAATGACAATTGAAATATGCTCTTGTTAGTTATTTACATTGCTATATATATGCTGTTATCTATATCAGTTCACCTGTAACATCTGACACAATTATCTGCTATTTATACTGATGATATATGCTTATTATATTATTATCATATCGGGTATCACTCTGTAAGTTCCCGGTTAGTATAGGATTCACTATGGGTTGAAATGATACATACCCAAACGATCCATAGAATAGGAGAAAATCGTTATGGGTTGAAACGATAAACCCAAGTGATTTTCATTTGAATTAAAATTGGGATTGCGGGTTGAAATGATATATACCCGTATATATTTGAATTATGAATTGTAATGATAAATATCCATATCACTTGACCATAGGATAGAAAATTATATACAGACACTGCTGGTTTATATTTAAATATTTTGAAAATGGTTTCTATGGTTTTTGAAAACTAGTATATGGTTTAATAAATATTGAATTTTGATATTATATAAATATTATTTTATATACAGTTAAATTCTTAAATTCAAGCTATGTATAAATTTGTTTAATATAAAATAAGTTTAATAACAAAGTTTTGATTTTTATTAAAATATAATATGGTTTAGTATATATTTAAATTATATTGTATTTATATAGTTTATAATGATTTAATAAATTAATGTTGAGAAGATAAATTTGAAATTGGTTTGAAAATAAATTTATTTAAGAATTATTCTCAAATATGTTTGATTTGAAATTTACTAAATTTAAGATTTTAAAGGTTATGATTTTATAATTTGATATTGTTTAAGGTGAGTTAAATGAATACATCATGTTTAAATAAATTGAAGTAATATTAAGTTATTTGAAGTTTAAAAGTTTTATTTAAATGATATTGGATTTATTAAATAAATATTTCAAAACTAAATAATAGTAAATTGAATTTGATATGTATGGAATTATCAAAAATATAGTTTTGAAATTATGGAATAGTTAAAGCTTTGAAAGATGGAAATTGAATGGCTTATTTGAGGTTCAAATCTGTATTTGAAATTGATATAAATTGAAATGGATTATTGAAAACTGAATTGAGTTGAAATTTATGAATTGAGATTTGATTTAAATTGAAATTTTGTATTCGAGTTGATTTGAATCAATTTGTGATGTTTGAGGAAATTATTTTTATTTATAAAGTAATTTAAATTTGGACTATTTTATATTTTACTTTATAAATTATTTTAATATAAACTATTTATTTTATATACTATTTTAATATCTAAACCGGTTAAGTGGGAAGTATTATGATTTCTAAGTCTTGATCTCTATGGTGTTATGGTTTCAAAATGTTATGTTTTTCTAAAGTATTATAATTTCAAGTATTTGTTCGGAAGTGTTATAACTTCGAAAATGCTATGATTTTTGGAAATGGATATATTTGAAATGGAAATGATATCTTATTTGGTTTTGAAATGGAAATAATGTCGTATTGATATGGTTTTTGAAATGGCAATGATATTCTGGTTTTGAAGTATATACTATTTTGAAATGACCACGGTGGTATAATATCGTTTGGTTGTTAAAGAAACCAGGATCGAAAGTTGTCATACTCTCTGCCAACTCTGAAAACCACTTTAACAACCATGTATGCGGTGGAGATTCCTGAATGAAGTAGGATGGTGACGACGTTCTATTGAGGTATATAAGTGGACACGACTCCTGTGAGTTGGCATAAGGTGGCTAAAACAGGAGCGACTCCGAGCCAATGAGGTAGCGCCTCTTATCGAACACACTTCTTTGATACCATTCTATTACTTTGTAATTGATTGGGTGCACCTTTGATTTTGGGAGTGTGGCTCGAGGTGGGCGGTAGCTGCGGCTATGCGTTACTCCAGTCTGGATGCGTAATTGGTATATCTACCCTGGCATCGCCTAGTTGTGCCGTGTCACCTACGCTGGCGTGCTTTACTACGATTTTATTTTGTACCATACCTACGGAGTGCCCTCTAACGACGCCCAGTATGAGGAGATTTTGGTACTGTATGGACTATGGGAATATATGAAATGTGCTAAGTGGAAAATGTAAAGCCTTAATGCTATTTTTAAAAATATATTATACTTTACTTTAGACATTATTATAATAGCGTATATTGCTACATAGTGATAGTTTAACGGATCCTTAGAGGATGGTTATCTCAAACATCCTTCGAGTTACTTGTATTTCAATTGTTATTTCACTTGAGTTGGATTTATTGATATAAGAATGTTAATCCTAAGTCGAGTGTTTTTTGTTTTGCTTTACGCTCTGGTCAGACTAAGTGATACAGCTTATGAGACTCAACTTTGGAGTTGGAGCTTCGCTTGGAGATCCAGCTATTTATCCAGCTTTCAGATATTCAGTTGATTCTAGTGATGTATTCTGATCTTATATTTGACTATTGTACTCGAGATTTCTGTTGTATCTTATTTGACTCTGTTATATATATAGTAGCTTCATGAACTATTATTCTCTTGTTTCCACTGCATTATTGTTATATTACTCTGTGCCTGTGATTCTGTGATTATTTTATTTACTGTATATGCTGAGTTTTGCCAAATATATATTAAAAACTTGATATTTTGAGCAATTCAATTCCGGCATGTTTGGATGCGAATGGTTGAAAATATCAGGACGTTACATAACATTTAAATACACACACACACATATATATGTATGTGTGTATATATATCTGTGTGTTTGTGTGTTATTATTTAAAATCAATTTTAAACTTAATTATTAATTTCCATACATATATATACGAATATATTTAATTTATAAAAAAAATTTGCTGAAAACTTATTAGGTATAGAATTATTTTTGTTTAACATATATTTATTGATGTTTTGGATTTATTAAATTTGTTTAATTTAATCAATACACACACACACATATATATACATACACACACACGTACACACGCGCACACACACGCGCACATATGTATGTGTGTATGTATACATATATGTGTATATGTATATGTGTGTATATGTATGCATGTATGCATATGTATGTATGTGTATATATATGTATGTATATTGCTGGAACTGGGCTAGCCAATGGTGAAAGTTATGAATGAATTTAAAAAAATTAACCCTACTGGATTTTTATTGGACCTATGAAGTCTAATTTATTTATAACATTTCAAAATTTAATTTAAATAAAATATTTATTTCATTTAAAATTATAATTAATGGATTGAATTTAATTTAATTTATTTTAAATTAAGTATAATTGTACTCATATGTATCATTTACATATATGTATGTATGTGCATGTGTAACATAATAATTTGTGCATGATGAAATATTAATTATATTACTTTTATTTTGATTTAAATAATACTAAAAATAGTAAATATTTACTAAATATTATTTTTCTGTTATCTAAAATAATATTAACGTAAATTTTCATTCATAAAATAAAAGACCTATTTTAACATGATATGATGACACAATGAATTATGTAACATGACTTACTAACATCAATATAATTAATTAATAAATTTGTATAAATTAAAATAAATTATTTCGACTGTGTATACAATAGATCTAAATAAAAATTATTATTTTTGTTATACATACATACAGACAACTGGTAGAAACTGTTATTTTGAAGTTTTGATAGTGAGAAGTACATAAGAACGTGTTATGTATATTATCAACATTTATAGGAAATGATATCAACTATACAAGAGATCTACATGATGATGACAAAGACGCTGGTAACAAAAGATTATAATATCTGTCATAGAGTCTTTAGTCTACATTATATACATGTTAAAATCTCTTCAAAGTGATTTACACACATATACACATAATATATTTATTTTTAAAATGTTGAAAAAATATAGCACATATCAATCGACTGTTAAGTGCAATTCAGGTGACTGATATACAGTTGTATAATATTTTTAAACATGGTTCTGTCAACTAACTTGGCATACTTAGTCGACTGAATCCAAGGGTCTTTGCACTTTTTTCTTGCAGGATAAAAGTCCCTGTAATTCTGTCAACTAAATCCCATAGTTCAATCGACTGAATAATTATCATTTTAAAACTATTATCTAAATAATTATGATAATTATTAAATAATTTAATCTCAATTTAAAATCATTAATTAATTTTAAATGCAATGACATTACTGATGATGTCATAAATATATTTAATTTCCCAAAAAATAAGATAATTAATTTTATTTCATATTCTCGTTCAATTATAAAAATAAGTATATGTATCCAGTCTTATTCATGACTTTGGATAAT
Source organism: Allium cepa (assembly GCA_030765085.1). NCBI lineage: Eukaryota > Viridiplantae > Streptophyta > Magnoliopsida > Asparagales > Amaryllidaceae > Allium > Allium cepa. Next base: position 305,413,056 of record CM060944.1, on the reverse strand, counting down.
TATAGAGCCTTTTATTGATAAAATGATTTTTTTGCTATTTTGTCGATTTAAACCCTGAGGAAGATTTTTTTTCGTAAATATCTATTCAAAATACTATTTATTGTTCCAATCATCATATTTTATTTAAAAAAAATATTATATTGAATATTTTAAAAATAACTCAAACTTATCAAAGTGATAACTTTGCCGGTCGTTGCACTTATGTTATTTTAAATATTTTCAAACAACATAACATATATCACATATATAATACATGTATATATTTATTGACTAATCAGTTCAATTAATTAATATATATTTTTAATATTATTAATGAATTTAAAATTTAAAATTAATTTTTAAACATTTTGAAATTTTTTATTATATTATAACTTTTATAACATATATATATATATACATACAAATACCTTATTTTAAATTTAACTTTTAAATTTATAATCTTATGCTTTAAATTTTCAAAAAATTTAGAAAATTAGTCCAAAACCTTATTCATATCGGGCCTTTTCTATTACGGACAGCCTTTGGGCTCACACATCTATTTCGGCCAGGCCGGTAGCCAGGCAGGGCATAGTAATTTATTATCCAAACTTAATCCCTCAACACTACCTTTCTAGACACCTTACTATCTGGATCACGAGTTTTATTAGTTACCTCTAAAATGACTAATTTAAATTGCATGTGCTATTGGGCTACGATACTATTGTGGAGCTAGGCCAAACCATAGCGGAAGAAATGAGCCAATTTAAAAAAACCTTGTTCTGGATCTTTACTGGGCCTATAAAGTCTAATTCATTTAGAACATTTCTAAATTTCTTTTAAATAAAATAATTAATTTATTTAAATTTATAATATAGTTTTATATTATACGATTAATATAGTGTTATACATATACGTGTATCATATACACATATATGTATGCACGTGTAATATCGCAACCCATATAAGGTTTGATATCTCCGTGTATAAGTATTGGGATTTGCACCAAAACGGACATGTTAACCCCTTTAGTATATAAATATATCATCCAAATGTATTAATATGTGTTTCAATTCATATATGCGAAGTATTACAGACACACACATACACACACACATATATACATTTTTTTTAATTTTGAATAATTTTATATATGTACAAAGATATTTATAAGATATGAAAATCACATGTATATATATAAATGTAAATAAATGCATAATTATTTTAAATAAAAGATTAAAAATCCTTATTTATTTTATTATAAAATCTGAATATAAAATTTAATATTTTTAAGACATGTATATAATACACACACACACACATAAACGTACATACTTACAAATAATTTTCTAATAAATATACGTATATATATGTGTGTGTGTATGTTAATATATAACGATAATTACATAAATAAATGTAATGTATATACACACTCCAAACAATGCTTGCGACAATGAGATTTCTTTTTTTATTGATATTTAAAATTAAATTTTGGTTAAAATTAATAAATTTAACATAAAAATTATTTTCAAATAAAAATTATTTTCAAATAAAAATTTGTATATAAATATTTTTAAAAAATTCTGTACAATATTTTATCATTTAAATATATATATATGTGTGTGTGTGTGCGCGTGCGTGCGTGCGTGCTGTGTGCGTTTTATCATTTAAAATCAATTTTAAACTTAAGTATTAATTTCCACATATATATACATATCATAAAAAATGTTTTTTGCCGAGATCTTATTAGGTATATAATTAATTTTATAAAATTTAAAACACATTCGATAAGATATATTTATTAATGCTTTGGATTTATGAAGTTTATTTGATTTATATATATATATATATATGCACCAGAATTGGTCACTAACACCCTTAAGAGAGATTGTGTAGAGAGATTAATGAAGAAAGTAAATTTAAACAGAGAATAATATGCAGATTTAAATGTAGAAAATATGAACACCAAATTTATAGTGGTTCGGCGTAATTGCCTACGTCCACTTTGAGTTTAATCTTTATTGCTTTCTCGATAATCGATTATAGATACAATCCGTATACCAATTATAGTGCTTCGGAAACAAGGACGACTAGTTGCTCCCGATATAGATGAATTGAGGGATGAAGTTCTGAAGGAAAGTCATCACTCGAAGTTGACAATTCATCCAGGTGGAAATAAGATGTATCGGGATATGAAAAGGACTTACTACTGGGAAGGTATGAAGAAGGATGTTGGAAATTTTATTTCCAAATGTATGAACTGCCAGTTGGTAAAAGCTGAGCAGAAGAAGCCCAGTGGATTACTTCAGCCATTGGAAGTTCCTACATGGAAGTGGGAGCAGATATCGATGGATTTTATTGATGGTCTACCTAGAACCAGGGCAGGGAATGAAGGGATTTGGGTCATTGTAGATCGTTTGACTAAGAGTGCAAGATTCATTCCTGTTCGATCAACTAGGACTGCATCGAAGTTGGCTGAGCTTTATGTTAAGTGGATAGTTCGATTCCATGGTATTTCGAAGAGTATAGTGAGCGATCGAGATCCATTGTTCACTAGTGGATTTTGGAAGAGCTTCCAGGAAGTTTTGGGAACCAAGTTGTGTTTGAGTATAGCTTATCACCCCCAAACAGATGGTCAGACCGAGAGAGTCAACCGAGTTTTGGAAGATCTCCTCAGAGCATGTGTTTTGGACTTCGGAGGATCATGGGAAGATCATCTTCATTTGGTGGAATTTGCGTATAATAACAGTTATCAGTCAAGTATTGGTATGGCACCATATGAAGCATTGTATGGAAGACCGTGTAACTCTCCGACATGTTGGTTGGAAACAGCAGAAAAGTTGATACTTGGGCCAGAAATGATTCGACAGACTACGGATTGTATAGAGATCATTCGGCAACGAATGAAGGCAGCCCAAGACCGTCAGAAAAGTTATGCCGATAAGCGTCGTAAGGATTTGGAATTCAACATAGGAGATATGGTTTTTGTGAGGATTTCTCCACTGAAGAATGTTATTAGATTCAGGAAGAAAGGAAAATTGAATCCGAGATTCGTTGGACCATTCCCGATCATCGAGCGAATTGGAAAGCTCGCCTATAGATTGGAGTTACCAGGAAAGATGGCGGGTGTGCACAATGTTTTTCATGTATCGTATCTACGGAAGTATGTGCACGACCCAAGTACAGTAGTTTTTGCTGATAGCTGTGAAGATTTAGAAGTTGATCCAGTTGTTAGAAGACCTCGTAAGCCGCTTCGTGTTGTGGAAACCGATACGAAACAGCTTAGGAGGAAGACGATTACATTGCTCAAGGTGCAATGGAGTGATGATGTTAACGACTGTACGTGGGAGGAGGAAGAGAGGATAAAGGCAGCTCATCCTGAACTCTTCGAGGTATGACCCTAAGGTGTCGTGGCATCTCATGAATTTGTAACTTGTTATAGTCTTAGAATTCTGCATGCTAGGTTAGTAATTGAATGCATGGTTTGTTGATTGCTATGAATGGTAGGCATTCAGAATAGTTTTGATTGCTCTTGTATGTTTGGAATTTCGGGGGCGAAATTCCTAAGGGGGAGAGAATGTAACGACCCGTATTTTTACGGATCGAAAGATCGTAGAATTGTTGTTATTAGATTGTTAGTGCCGTTAAGTCGTTGAGAATTTAAGTCGTTCGGAGCTTAAGTCGTTCAGAGTTAGATTACCATAAGATGAGTTGTCCAGAGTTAAGTCGTATAAAGGCATGAGTCGTGAACAACTTAAGAGTTGGAGCGACTTAGTGGTGTTAAGCGACCTATAGTGCTTGACCGACTTAAGGAAGTTGCCGAGTTATAGAAGTTTCGACCTAAGAAGATTAGCGGGTTAGTGGCTAACGGCTTAGGAAGATAGGCCGACTTAAGGAATTAGCGACCTAAAAGCTTACGGGTTAGCGAGTTATAGAAGCTTAGGTCGTGTGATAGCTTGGGTCGGTGGAGCGACTTATGGGATTGGACCGACTTAGGGGTAACGACCTAAGTTAGATCAGAGTGTGGTTAGGTCGGTTAACCCATGTTTAGTTAAGTCGTGACCGACTTATGTTAGGTCGCGTGTTTGGGTGGGGTCGTGTCTGTGTTGAGTCGCACATGGGTTAAGTCATGTGCGTGTTAGGTCGGCTTAGAGTTAGGTCGTATGCCGCGTACCCAGTTAGGTCGTTGAGTCGTGTGGGGTTGCTAAGTCGTAAGTCGCAAGGGTAGTTAGGTCGGCATCCCTGTTAGAACGTTAAGTCGGCATCTCTTCAACATCGTTGAGTCAGCCATACTGTTAAGTTGTAAGTCAGCAAGGGACTAGGTCGTTGAGCTTGATAGGTCGTGGGGTCTGATGAGTCGTGGACGACTCATGTGATAGGTCGGCGGCGACTTAAGGGGCGGCGACTCATGGGGATTTCAACCTATAAATAGAGGGGTTTGGCTCACTTTTTGGCACCGGATTTTGAAGCGACGAAGTGCTGCCATTTTGAGAGCTCGACTACAACACTTCTTCACTTCTTTTCTCCACTCTAATCTAGTGATTCCTTCCATCTAAATTGAAGATCAAATCGAAGATTCAAGAGCCGAAGTTGAAGATCTTCATCCAACAAAGAGAGATTTCATCGTTTGAAGCGGAGCTTTGGAGGATCAAGCTTGATTCTTTGCTGTCCAGATCTGGAGTTGGTTGTTTTTGAGGTGTTTAGGTGATTCGGTGAGTGGTGGTCATCTCTCACACGGACCCAAAGGAGTATATTGGATCGGTGGTTTGTTTATGTGCTAAAGAGAGCGATTTCTTGCATTTTCCCTAAGTCTGCATGTAGATCCATCATCTATGAAGTTTTGATATCCATTTTAGTACATGTTTACTTATGCAAGTTCATTCATCAAGTTGTAGAGATATTGTCCATAATTCATGCTTGTTAGAATGCATGTTAGATTTGGACTCTTTATTTATGAAATTGCCATTATTGTTGTAATTGTTTATTTAGATCTTGTTTGAATGATTGATTACTTGGATTAATGTTTGATTTGATTTATTAGTTGATTGATAACTTGATTTGGACAAGTTGGTCGAAGATGATTCAAAAGCTAAGTGGAAAGGCTCTTGAATAAGGAAAGCTGCTTGTGGCATATGAAGCGGATGTTGAAGCTCATATGGATAGATTTGATGATGATGTTGAGATGGGACTTTGCCATGATGCGATGAGGCAAACCATGATGTTGAGATGGGGCTTTGCCATGATGCGATGAGGCAAACCATGATGTTGAGATGGGACTTTGCTATGATGCGATAAAGCAAAGCATGATGTGTGAAAGCCTTGGTTTAATCCAGACGGGATCATCCCAAGCATGTTGATAACTCGGTGATGCGGTCCGAGTTTGTGGATAATGGTTAGCTTGAGAGGCGCTTGAGCTAGTATGGGAATAGTCGTCGAGGAGGATGACTAGAAGGCTGAGATTTCATCGTTGTTGAAGGTTCTAGCATGCTCAAAGCAAGAGTACGTTGGGACGGGTCACGATGACGTTCCAAGCACGGGCTGCGACGACGCGCTAGTACTCCGGGTAGTTGCGAAAATTCCTAGGCACAGGCTGCGACGACGTGCGGAGTTATGTCTAGAACCGGGGTTACCATTAGCCCTTGACAGGTGGTCATTCAACTAACGGTGAATTCAAGGCAATGATAACAGCGATAGCCAGAGTCATGGATGTTTGGATGTTTGGTTGTATCATCACTTGGGTCAAGAGCGATGCTTTCAGGGTGCTTATCTGATCTTGGTTTAGGCCTTGGGGGTTTGTACTTGGAAAACGCCGACCTTGACTCGAGTGATAATTACTTTGCTTTGAATGTCTGAATTGCTATGTTTACTTCTGCTTAGTGTGTCTGGGGGCTATCACTGTAGAATGAGGTAGAGTGGGATGGTTGAGTTCCTATTCCTTTTACCCTTTATGTTCTTTTGGTATGTTTGATAGTTGATTTACTGCTCACTAAGACTTTTGTCTGACTCAAGGTTTTATGTTTAACTCTTATTACCTTGGGCTGTTCATCCATGTTGGGATGGGCAGACTAGGTAGCAGGTGACAGGTGCTGTTCTTAGTGGTCAACGTTGTTGATGACGAAGACGAGCTGGAGGCTTTTGCATATTGTTTTCTTACTATATGTACTGGGTGTTCCGCTGTTTGTATATTCTCTGAGTGATATGTAGTGAGGCTTGATGTATTGACTTGGCTGATTGTTGTATCAAACTATTAGAGTTTATATGATGAGATTCTGTTATATGGAGCTTCACTATGTATATTTTCTATTGTATTTTGTCCATACGCTGTGAGTAATACGATAGATTCCGTTGTTTAATCTTACCTTGACTATCGTCCATGGCTGTCTGGCACACCTTTCAATGCACTATCTCCTTGTTTTGGTGTGGGAGTCATGGGCGGTCGTCACAATCGGAGACTTCTAGCAGCTATAATTAAGGGTAAGGACCCTAAATCATTTAAAGAAGCCATGAAATCCGATGAGTGACGCCGTTCCACGAAGGATGAGATACGGGCTCTAGAAGATAATGGCACATGGATCTTAGAGCATCTTCCTCCGAGGAAACGTGCTCTTGGTAGTCAATGGGTGTACAAGACCAAGTATTTGTCAAATGGAGATGTTGAGCACCTTAAATCTAGATTAGTAGTGTTGGGTAATCACCAACAAGAAGGAATTGACTACAACGAAACTTTTGCTCCTGTTGCCAAGATGACTACAGTTCGTGCTTTTCTAGCCATAGCGGCATCCAGGAATTAGAAACTACATCAAATGAATGTTCATGATGCGTTCCTACATGGTGACCTTGCTGAGGAGGTACACATGAAATTACTTCCCGGGTTTGAGAGGTCGGATCTAACTTTGGTGTGTCGGTTGCGTAAGTCGTTGTATGGGTTAAAGCAAGCACCAAGATGTTGGTTTGCAAAATTTGTGTCGACTTTGAAAGGGTATGGCTTTCTTCAGTCTTATTCAGATTATTCTCTTTTTACATTTAGTAAAGGCGGTGTTCAGATTAATGTCTTACTTTATGTTGATGATCTTATTATTTCTGGGAATGATTCCGCTGCGCTTAACATATTCAAAACTTATCTTAGTGACTGTTTTAAAATGAAAGATCTTGGAAATCTTAAATATTTTTTGGGGATTGTGGTCGCTCGTAGTTCATCAGGCTTGTTTTTATGTCAACGCAAATATACTTTGAATATTATTTCTGAAGCAGGTTTGTTGGGGGCAAAACCGATTGGGTTCCCTATAGAACAAAATCATAAGCTAGGTCTTGCAACTAAAGAGCTTCTAGCGGATCCTGAATCATACCAATGACTTGTGGGTCGTTTGATTTATCTTGCGGTTACTCGACCGGACCTGCCTTATTCAGTTCATATTTTATCTCAATTTATGCAAGCACCTCGAATTGAACATTGGAAAGTGGATCTTCGGGTTGTGCGTTATTGAAAGGGACTCTAGGTCAGGGTATTTTGCTCCGTGCTGACAGTGAGTTGACCTTGGAAGGATGGTGTGATTCAGATTGGGCGGCTAGTCCTCTTACTCGTCGCTCGTTGACAGGTTGGCTGGTGTTTCTTGGTCAATTTCCTATTTCTTGGAAGACAAAGAAACAACATACGGTATCTCGATCTTCTGCGGAAGCCGAAAATAGGTTTATGGCTGCAATTACCTACGAATTGAAGTGGCTAAAAGAGGTGTTGTTGAGTTTGGGTGTGCATCATCCTAAAGCTATTAAATTATTTTGTGATGGTGAATCGGCGTTACATATAGCAAAGAATCATGTTTTTCATGAGCGGCCGAAATACATCGAGGTTGATTGTCACTTTGTTCGTGATGCGATCAATGAAGGTTTGATATCTTCTACTCATGTCTCGACATCGTCACAGTTGGCGGATATTTTTACAAAGGCTCTCGACAAGGCTCAATTTGATTTGCTTTTCTCCAAGTTGGGCATTTTTGAATCTCATGCTCCAACTTGAGGGGGGTATTGAGATATATTTAGAATATATGATTATTATATTATGATATATTTAGAATATATGATTAAGATATTATGATATATTTAGAATATATGATTATATTTTATGAGTGGTATGTGACAAGGGATATGTCTTTGGAAGATTTTCTGTTGTTTCTGCAATATATGATTAGATGTTATGAGTGATATGTGATAAGGGATATATCTTCGGAATATTTCCTACTGTTTCCGCAATTTTAGAGTTACCATAAGATAGAGTCTTGGGTATATATTATAAATAGGGATGCTGGTGATTAATAATAATTCAAGCTGAGTTTTGCCAGTTCTTCAATGGATGACAACATAGAGTTTGTCAACATCTTTTATCAAAAGAAATCCCTTATTGTTAACGCGACTAAACTTATATATATATAATATTTCATCATTATTACTTTTCATGATGTGAGATTGTTTCTTCTTCAATCCGGACTCATTATCCAGATATAATGTGAAACACTCAAACAATTATAGTAATGGTAACTATTACCAATGAAGAAAATAGTTATCATACCGATACTATTGATAAATAAAAAACGACTCAATGTTTTAACAATAGAGTTGTAAAAATGATTATATTGTCGATATGGTAGACAGGTAAACTATTGATTATTAAGGGTAGATTTACTTAGATATAAGGACGCCGATATTTTATTGTATTATTTAAAAAGAAAATTGTTGCTGCTAGCATGTTTATGCATATATCAAGATTTTGATTTATTTTAGTAGATGTATTCGAATAACTTTGTTAATCTCAAATTTTGAACTTAGAAAAACTTTATAAAAAAATAAAAACAAAAAAAGGAAAAGGGAAAAAAAAACAAGAAGAAGAAGAAAGAAAGAGAAAAATACATAAATGATATTGTGGTTGCTTTGTCTAGAAAGAAAAACACTTTAGAAAAACTTACATGTGGTTGATGTACGGACCTCTACTTGGATGGTAGAACTGTAGAACAAGCAATTATTGCTCATATATTCTGGTTGCTTTGTTGATTATACTAGAGAGAAATACATAATGATAAGAATCCTATGTAAAGTATCTTCTTTCACTTTTTTAATATTTCTTGTTATCCTTGTATTCTCATGTCCTCTTTTCTCATCTCGTCTCTTATTCAATAATTATAAAGGGTTACATCACAAGAACATGCAAATCGCATGCATACGTAATAACTGTATTATCAAAGAAAATATATAATTAATGGAAAATAATATATTAAGTTAAAAGAAATGATCAGCAATTTTAGTAAGAAAAATCTACATTTCATACTGAAACATAATAAAGTCAATATTAAAAAATCTACAGTTCGTACCAATCCATTGCACTAAACAACAACGTTCTACTATTTCCTTCAAGTAATCCTTGGAGCAAATATCAGTTTTGCACAGCCATGTAGTTTTTCATTTGTGGATATAAAAAGGAAAATAACTTTTTATTTTATCACGAATCAATAAAAAATGAAGTTTACAAAGCTAGAGTGAATATAATTAGCAGTGTTTTTATGATCCTGCCCAGCACGGTTCGACCGCGAATAATCTTGGATCATAGACTACTTCACTCAATCCGATCTCGGTCATGCACGAAGGCAGATCGGACCTTCGAACCAACGGTTCAACCTTCTATTTTAGTTAATTGGACCGTGGTTCTTTTAATTTTTTTCTTATTTTCTTACAATGTCATTCTCTCTCGTTTTCATTCTTTGTGTTGTTTTTAAGAAAATAAATGAATCTAAATTGTAAAAATCACCATTTCACCAAAATCTAAACAACAATCTCCATCATTTCATCCTTCATCTTTGCAAGCTCCTCCAAGAACACTGCAAACTTCTTAAGTTTTTCGTAACAAAACTTCCTCCATTATACACTGCTATTGTGTACGTAAGTGTAGTTGTATTAGTGCAGCTGGATACGTAGCGATACACAACTTCGGCTGTATGTGTTGAAGAGTTTTTACAGTTTGTCCACGTAGCATTTTTATTTCAGTAATTTTGCATATAGCTTGTATCTAAATGGTAAATTTCCAAAAAAGAAAAATTCACGGTTCCAACGGTTGAACCGTCAAAACCTTAAATCTTGGGTCAATACGGTTCGACCCATGATCCAGTCGTGAAAACTGTGATAATTAGCAATGATTTATTCCATACAAAAAGCATGTAATAGTTAAATACACAATTTGAAGCAAAAGTATTTATATATTTTGAGTTAAAGTAGATTAAACCCTTAAATTGAATAAGCTTCCAGCCTGTTCATTTATGCAGGTCGGAATTAAATTCAGATCAAAAGGAGCACACATAAACAAGTATAGATCAGACTCCGTTTCCAGAAACAGATAATTTATCCACTCAATTTTAGAAGGGTAAAATTGACATAACCCACTAGTTTAGAAAAAGAACATGGAGAGAACAAGAAATTCATGATGTGTGTTAATTGTGTGGTCATCTAGGACTGAGGGTTACAAAATTAACACTAATTTGTCTTCTGTAGAGGCTGGCTCTATCTATAAATAGCTTGTAATGCTATAATATTGTTGATTGCTTTCATAACCATTTTCTACTTGCAAGTATATATACAATAAATCAGGAAATTATACATATATTGAGAAGAGATAATACATACCAAATGGAGGCCAAGAAGTTGAATGCTTTTATGCTTGCTGCAAGTTTACTTGTAGCCACCTTTGCTCCACTGGTTTCAGCAGCCGAAGAATTGGATGGCAGTGCTGCAGTTGTTAATATAGAAATGATGACTTCTGCAGATTCATATATTGCAAAGAAAAAGAAACCAAAGTGTGGTGAAGTTTGTCGTGAGGGCATCTGCGCAAAAGGATGTAAATGCACTTTTGTCTATCCAGGTTCTCGCTGCATGGGTAAATGTTGTTCCTAAACTGATGCGGTAGTAGCGTAATGTCTTATAAATAAAGACCGCAAACATTGATTTGCTTGAGAAACTCGCTATGACCAGGTCCCGACTACCGGGTTAATATGTTGTGATGAATGTTTTGTATGTGTATGTAGTAGAAGTTTTCTTTGGGTTTGTCCAAAATTCTGCATCTTCTTGAATAAATTGGTTTTTATCTGGCTTTCTAAGGCAGAATTGAACCCATGAATGCACAACAGTGATCAACTTATGAAAGGTGATCCGATCGACAGTCTACATTACACTAGTGATCTTAACAAAATATATATATATATATATATATATATATATATATATATATATATATATATATATATATAATAATAATTTCAAAAATAATTCATCCTAGGAATTGTTTGAACTGGGACAGTTACATAATGTTACTAGTGGAACATTGAAATAACGCTTCAGCTATAGACACGCATTTCTTTACAGAAAAGAGTAATAAGTAGGAGCCCTGTCCAACAGCAAAAACATAAGTAGAAAGGTACATCAAGTCTATCAAAAATAATATCAAAACATTAATGATATAAACAGAAAATAAGAAATAGAAAGGTGGGTTGACTAAAGGATATGAGATGAGGGTTGATAAGGGGAATAAGTATGTGTAAATTTAACGAAGCTAGAATGCTGCTGGACTTAAAAAATGTTTAAAAGAAAATTTTCCCGGTATCTTATTCCCCAGTTACTTTGGTCTTCTCCTCCCACTCAACTAAGTTGACAACAAAAATGTAAAGCAAAGTAGCAAAATAATAAGTTAGTTCAAATAAAATTTGGAACACATAAACGAAAAATTGAAATCATGTAGCAGGGAAAAAAAAAAGAAAAAAAATGCTGAAATTGATTTCAAAACTTATAAACAAATTGAGATAATCCAAAGGAATCATCTGTAAAATCACACAAAGTAGAAAATGGTAAACAGAACTAAAAACTCAATAAGGAAAAACATTTTCCAAAAGATTCTTAAACAGAATTTGATATTTGTATTTTCAATAGAATTTGTTACAGAAGTATTAATTTCTTCAATTATCATTTTGATTTTAGTTAAAAAATATATTGCTCTTAAGACTTTAGCTTGTATTAGCCTTTGGTGTTGCAATAGCTTTTTGTTCATACTACATATGCCTAAATAAATGACCACTGGCAATGCTGAAGGTTAGACAGGTGCTTGGGAGTGTATAGATAGATTGTTAAATATTATATGAAGACATAAAATGATTTCTTAAAAGATTTTTAAGGAATATATAAAGAGATAAAATAATTTCTAGCTGGATTGTTAGGGATCCAACAACAAATAGGGAGCATTTAGGCTGGCTTGTATTCTATATGTGTTATGTCTTCACTGATTTTACATACTTTGCAATAAGATTGATGCCATTTATTTCTATAAAAGGAGAATACTCCCCCACCTCACTGCCCATACCTCTCTACACAAAGTTGTGACACTTGCTAAGACAATGAAATCCGATAACATCAAAACCTTTGGTCTTTTAAAATTACTTTTCCTATATGAGCATGTTTAGGAAGACATTAGTGCGAAGCTCATCCATTTACTGATTTTCAAATTGCTCCAATATTTTTTGTAATATTGTAACATTTTGATATTTCCAAAAAATTTGTATGTGGTGACAGGCCCGGCCCTGTCCAAGGCCACCTAGGCGGTCGACTAGAGTCCCATATTTTCATTTTCATGGGCCTCAAACTTTTAATTTTAACTTTATATATTATAGTATGTTAACCAATGATTAGGAAGTTGTATAGTTTAGTAGTGGGGCCGATGGTTTACATTACTGTGACCCAAGATCGAGTGTTGTTGTGCATAGTGATGGGCCTCAAAATCAAAAAAAGTTTCCCCAAGCTTTATATAAGTTTTACTACTAGACTAAACAAATTTTTTTGCCTTAGGCCTTCGAAACATCAGGGACCCGTGTGGCAAATATGTTCCTATTTCAAAATTGAATTAGTCAAGTTGGAAGTTTGCAAACTAGCACATAGTTCAACTTTTCACCCTCGAACTAACGGTCAATTGAGATTACATGCTTAAGGGTAGGACTGTTAATGGGTCGGGTCGGGTTCGGGTTGATTTTAAATGGTTCGAGTCAACCCGTTTATTAAACAGATCAAAAATATCTTAATCTGAACCCGACTCGGTTATAAACGGGTTGACCCAACCAACCCGGATAAACCGATTATAAACGGGTCGCGTCGGATCTTAAACTGATCGAGTCATACCACATAAGGTACAAATGGGTTATAAATGGATCGTAAAAAAGTTATAAGCGGATCAAATTCGGGTTCACCGGTCGGGTTGGGTTATATTTGGGTTGGGTCAACCCATATAAGTCTAAACAGGTTTTAAACATATCAAATTTAGGTTCATGGGTCAACCCGAAACCCATCCACTTATAGACTGGTCAAATTCGGGTTGATCAAAATTGACCCGCTCAATTAAACGGGTCGGGTTAACCTACTAGTTTCTGTGTAATCTTCAGGTCGTGCTCGAAATTGATAGCCTTACTTAACGGAATTTGAGATACTTTTGGATCAACGAACCTAAGGAGTGCATCTTGTGGCTCGCTCTTGCTGAACCATGGTAGATCACTAGTTGGAAAAGGTCTACAAACTGCTTTCGTAGTTGTGTAGGTTATGTAAGAAAATAATCAATATTATGAATAAGTGAAGCAAAATGGACCCGAAAGGTATCTCCAATTTACAAATAACAACAAAAAACTGGTTCTACAAATAACCCAGGTCGGCTGGCATTGTACTGCTAGTCGGGCTAGGTAGTTACCGACATTGTAACGACTCGCCTTTTCGACCGTCAAATGTTGACGCTAATACATCCATATTATTCGTATGTCGAACATCCAAGTGTTGAGAAGATATATTGTTAAGGTAAAAATAAAAAAAGGAATAGAACAAGAAAAAAGAGAACACAATATCAGAACCTAACTACGGAACGATAACATATCTATAAGAAACTATCACTTTAAGATACAAAATATTTCACAGTTACAATTCTAAATACTATCATCATCTTAGACAATTATAATAATCCGTCCTCACAAATGCTGATATATACAATAGTAATACGGCGGTAATTAGAATACTATGATAGGTGAAGCATCCAAGTCGTCTCCATAAGATTCAAAGCTTCCATAGATAAATATGAAAACATACTCGGAGCTGACTTGAGTATAATAAGAAAATAACATTCGAATCAATCTGATAAATCAGTATAAGAAATTCAAGAAATATGTGATTAGCATATGACAGTAGTTTTGAGACCGCATGGAATTCCATAACGGCATCCTCTTAAAAGAAACCACCATCTAATAAGTATATGAAGTGATATAATAGATAATGTCTAGGATAAAGAATATAAATCATGTCAAATAGCTGGAATGATTACATTGGTTACATTCAACAGTATATTTAGGGTACAATCAAAACCGAAAAGGGATGTTCGCATAATGGATTTTCCATGGAGATCTCTTCAAGGTCAGAAAGTATCTTTGGAGCGTCATATATCTCTAGATATATTATACCATTAAGTAAACACAAGCAGCCCATTTCCCGAATATAAACATGAACAACGTGAACCAAATATCATCAACTCTCATCGGCCAATAGTCGATAAATATATCTAGATATGGAGTTCATAATACCCTGACGTGGGTTAACTATTGTAACGACCCGCTATTTTGGACCATTCAAATCGACAACAAAACCATACATATCCGACTTGAATAATTCAAAATACCGAATTGTTAATTAAAATTTGGCAAAACTTAAAATATACAGTAAATAAATCAATCACAGATCACAAAGTAATATAATGCAGCGGAATAGATAAAGAATAGTAGTTCATGAAGCTACTATATACATCAGAGTTAGAAAAATACAACCGAATAGTTCAAATGCAGTGAAGTCTCCAATGCAACAGATGACTTCTCTGAACCAATCAACTGGAAAGGCTGGAATCTGAACCGATGGTTGGATTTCCAAATGAAGCTCCGAACTCCAAAGGTGAGTCTCAAATGCTGTATCACTCAGTCTGACCCAAACGTAAAGCAAAACACAAAACACTCGAGTCGGGATTAACATTCTTATATTAATAAATCCAACTCAAGTGAAATATCAACTGAAATACAAATAACTTAAAGGATATTTGGGATAACCATCCTCTAAGGGTCCATGGAACTTTATACAAGGCAGAAATATACACTATAACACCATGGTCATTTCAGCTTAATTTATACTTCAAAACCAAATCTCATTTTCACTTCAAATATCTCTATATTTCCCAAAATAGTATTTATATATATTAAATAATTTATACAGTAAAGTATTTTCAATTTCCTCAACTTAACAAATCGTTCAAACATCAACCCGACCTTCCCATTCAAATTAAATTCAATCTCAATTTATCAATTTAAATTCAACTCAATTTCTAAAATAACCACTTAAATTTTATCGATCTCAAATTCGGATTTATAATCACAAATACCCCTTTACATTTCCATATATTTGAAAACTTTAAGTATTCAACGTTTCATCTAAATTTTCATTTAATTTAGTTTTCTAAATAATAAATTCAAATTTAGTTCAGCCTAAATTTTCATTTTAATTCAATTTAGTTGCTAAATAACAAATTCAACTACGTTGATTTCAAATACAGATTCGAATCTCAACATAAAAAAATTCTAATATAGTTCAAGGCTTTAATATTTAAATGTTCTATATAACAGTTTCATATAGATGTCGATTTAACCTCATTATTATTTAGTCTTGAAATACTCCCTTATTAGATTCAATATCATTTAAGTAACCTTAAATTACATTTTACTCCATATTTTCTTTAATTTATTTAAACGTGAAATATTCATTAAATCACTTAAATCAAAAATCCAGTTATAAAATCATACCCATTAAATTTCCCATTCAAAAATTTCAGATCGATTTAATTAAATAAATCCTTATTTAAATACCATTTTTATAAACCTAAATTTATCTCCCAATCTTAATTATTCAATTTATTACAAGAGAATCTATTTGAAATATAGATTTACATAAATACTTAACCATATTATATGTATTAAATCAATCTAATTTAAATCAAATATTACTACTAAATCTATATATACAATTTTCATTTATATAATATCTTAAGAATCAAATTTATTAAACCATATATTTCTTTCCAAAATTATAGAAATTATTTTCAAAATATTTATATGGACCAACGGTGTCTGTATATATTTCCTATCATATGGTCAAGTGCTGCGGATATTTATCATTTCAATCCGTATACTAAATATATACGGGTGGATATCATTTCAACCCGTAATCCCAAATTCAATTAAATGAAAATCGCTTGGGTTTATCATTTCAACCCATAACGATTTTCTCCTATTCTAAAGTCTGTTCGGGTATGTATCATTTCAACCCATAGTGATTTCTAAACTACAGGGAACTTGCAGAGTGATAGCAGAAAATACAATAAAATAACAGGCATATATCATCAATAACAATATAATATAAACAACAGGATATGGTGTCATATCCCGTAGGTGAACAGTTACAGATAATAGCATATATAACAAATTTAAATAACTACAGCAGCATATTTCAATTGTCGTTTCAATTGAAATCAAATTTAATGAATAAAATATGTTAATCGTGAGTGATTGCTCACCTTTCGAGGTTAGAGAGATAGACAATGAAGTTGAGTTACGAAATGCAAGCACGACTTCCAAAGCAAAGTTAGATGGTACGATTTCGATGGAAAAGCTGATAGATAGAAATTGATGAGAATGGATCAAATTAGATTGATAAAATTGAAATGAAGATTATATGATTAATTTATTACTTTCTTTCAAAGTGAACGTTAAATCAAAACACGCAATTTAAAAAATGAAATATATATATATGCACATCAATGAAAACCATATAACTTTAAAACGCTTCCATTTCATATTAATGTTAAATAACAAATATATAATTATTCAAAATGTCACATATATAGTATATTCATTTTATGGTTGTCGTTTCCATGTAATAAATATTCATTTTAAACTAATATTAAAATAATATATATGTATAGTTAAAAATCAATGTTCTAACATAAAACACATATATTAAAGATCAACACACATATATATAATATCTTTTGAAATGAATACTTATGTGTATATATAATGATTAATAGTTTATTACTTTCCTTTTCAAAATATCCAGCAGGAAATCAAACAAACTTATGCACATATATATGCAGATAAACAATATTCTTTATAATACATTGTTACCTTACTCCTTTTTTTTTTCTTTTTTTAAAGAGTATATATGCAGTACAGTTTATATAAAAAAAAAAATTATAAAACCTTCACATATAACAAAATATATGTATAAAATATATATTTGTATATATAAAAATCAAAACCTTTCAAACATATATTCAAAAACTGGATCATATAAATAACAATGTATTTAGTTAACGCATAGTATAAAATTCATTTATATAACTCTCTTATATATTCATTATAACTATAATCGAAATGGTTATATATACTTTTATATAAATTAACCAAATATACACGTTACTTAACCTATCTATACCCGATCAATAGTTTTATTATTAAAGCACGCACATCATAACAGTATGACGATATGCAATGCTTTAGGCTAATTAAACAATATATTGCAACTTATGTATACCAATATGTTAATATAAATAAGCTTACATACTTATTATATAAAAATCAAAATAAAAAAACAATATAACAAAATATATATATATATATATAAACTCAGAAATGGATATATCAGCTTATACTGTTATATAGAGAATTTTTTTTATTAAGTACAGCCATATATATATATCTTTGGGTACTACAATTCGTATTATTTGCCTTTTATAAAGAAAATTACGGTTGCACTGAGTTTGTACATATAGCTTACTTTATGTATATAAATAACGTAAGCTGTCATACATATATACACTAAAATATGTAAATTTAAGGCAGTATACTACTAGCAAATATATATAATATAATATAATGTATAGACGTACCCTGTGTAAACTCGAGTCATTGATGGATGGGCAAAAGGAATAAATAAGAAACTCAGACAATGGGGAAAATGTTGATGCCACCTATGTGCTGTCATAAGTTATTACCTCTAGGCTATACACTCGACTATGATGAGGTTGCCGATGTGGATAGGGAAGATGTTGGGTTCGGCTGGAAAGCAGGGTGTTTCTTAAGAGAAGAAGAGGGGAGAAGGAGGGGACACGCACTTGGTGGAATGAAAAT
This sequence comes from Allium cepa, assembly GCA_030765085.1. Lineage (NCBI taxonomy): Eukaryota > Viridiplantae > Streptophyta > Magnoliopsida > Asparagales > Amaryllidaceae > Allium > Allium cepa. The sequence goes on along the minus strand of CM060944.1, from coordinate 305,394,805 downwards.
TTACAGAGAGAGGATGAAAAGAATGCAGATGTACTAGGTAAAAGAAAGGAGGAGCAGGCTAGAATAAATAGAATGTACGAAGAGAACAAGGAAGTTTATAAATCAGATTGGCATGAAAATGTAAAGAAAGAAATAAATAAAAGAAATCAATGAATGCGAAATAACGTATAGTATTTTATACCTTTCAAACTTTGAAATGGCAACGGTCATGAGTTGATTTAGCTACTTTTAAGGCAATAACTTTTTTGTTTGTTTGGATAGTACGTAATAAGTTTGGAAAGGCAATGATATTTAAAATGGAACAAGGAAGGTTATAAATCAGATTGGAATGAAAACGTAAAGAAAGAAAGAAATAAATAAAAGAAATCAATGAATGCGAAATAACGTATAGTATTTTATGCGTTTCAAACTTTGAAATGGCAACGGTCATGAGTTGATTTAGCTACATTTAAAGCAATAACTTTTTTGTTTGTTTGGATAGTACGTAATAAGTTTGGAAAGACAATGATATTTAAAATGGAACAAGGAATGGACAGAGAAATTTAAGCAAAGATAAAACGTACATAATAAATATAGAGTAAGGGGACAGCCACGATAATTCAGTGGATAATTAAAGCAACTTTTAATGCCACCAGCTGCACGTTCAAATTTGAAAAGGCAGAGTAACGGACCATATAATAAATTGAAACGATGGATTGATAACAGCTGCAAGTATATATTTAATAGAAAAGAACGGACAGAGAAAATTTTGTGAAACGTACTGAAAATAAATATGAAGTACTTATTATATTATACGTTTCTTTTTGAATGCAGAGTCCAAAATTTGAAAGCGAAGTAACGGTCAACCCTTGATTTGGTGAAAATAATTGTAGCAATTAATAAAAGAAATAAATAGCAATGGTCACGTTGCTTTGATTTAGCTGACTCATCAAAGCAAATTATTTATAATTTAACCGGTAGGAAACGTAAAGGAACGTACCACCATAAAAATGAAATTGATAACATCTGTGCATTGATTCTGCAATATTTATTAAAGAAATTGATTCTACAATATTTATTAAAGCAATTTATTAGCTAGCTTGAATTAAATAGAATTTCACAATGGAATAAACTTTGATAAAATAAATCTAAAATTTAAAATCTGTTATGTTTACTTGGACGTAATCCAAATATTAAATTTTTATTTCAAAATATTATTATATAAAATTTCTCAAAAGTTTCAATTAATTACATTAAATAAAACCATTTAAAACTATTATTACACTCTCCCCCACTCAAAATTTTTCGTCCCCGAAAAGGTAGGAGGTAGGAGAATAGAACAACCAGAAATAAAATAGATTGAAAGACAAGATAAACAATTAATTTAAAACTATATAAATTTTATTTGAAATATTTATTTGATAACTTCATTTGAAATTTAATTTTCTTTAATACTTTAATACTTTTCAAACTCCTTTGAAAATCATTTACATTATTACTTATATTTACACAGAAGCTATTGAAATATTAAATCCAAAATTCATAAATTTTTATTTTGTTTCAAGATACCTTCCAAATATTATTATTAGATCACAAATCATTTTTTTTAAATATGTTTTATTTTAGATAAATAACTTCTAAAATATTTATAACACTAAAATTTCTATTAAACCATGTAGTATATAATTAAACAATATTTTAAAGGATATATCCAACAAGGAAGGAAGGTAGATTTGGAAAACAGAATCAAGGTGAATAACTAAACTGAGTAGATGCAAGGAAGAGTATCGGGCATGAATAATTAATCTAGAACCATAAGAATTTAAATTTCAAATATTAATTCAAAATTTCTTTGTTGGGAAAAATACTTTTATAATAAATACCATTATAATAATACTTTTATAATAAAATACTATTATATCGAAATAAATTTTCCTTTCGAAAATACTTTTACAACTCGATGTTTCAACAAGTTTATCCTCGTTCTTGCAGACTTTGGCCATGTGTTGATCAGGCGCAAAGCTAGAATTCTTCAAGTACATCGTAGACTTGTTTCAACACCCAGTGAAAATACTTGAAAAGCCTTTAAAGCAGATATGGAAAGTACAATCCAAACAAAACAACCAAACCAAAACCTTTGTCCGACCATGGCTCGCAGATACACAATGGTTACGCCTGGATCCCCCAGGAAACAATCCGTATCCGTAAGCTTTCTCAGCCCTGCGAGTTACGCCATGATGACTAGTAGAGTGCAGGATACACAATGGTTACGCCTGGGTGCCCCAGGAAACAATCCGTACCCCTAGGCTATCTCAACCAGGCAGTTTCGCTACTATTCACGACCTACACAGATTGCAGGATATACAATGGTTACGCCTGGGTCCCCCAGGAAATAATCCGTACCCCTAGGCCAAACTCAGTCAGGCAATTGCGCTATGTAGTCGCGAGAGAAAAAAAACCATGGGTTATGCCACGGTGGGAACACTCGAGCATTACATCCGGAAAACCAAAAATCAGAGAGAATAATATCGATAGAATGAATCCACGATGTGGCCACAAAGCGGATATCAAGCAGAAGGCACTATCCATATCTTACTTCGAAAATATATATCATATAGTACCTTTTCAAATCACTTTCAAATATCGTACTTATATAAAGTCCATATATATAGGATTCCTTTTTTCCCACATCGAATACTTTCCAAAATCAATAGTAGATCAAATCATACTTATATAGACTTCGATTATATAAAATCTCTTTCGAAATTGAGTACCTTTCAAATCAATAGATTTCAAATCAACTTCATACTTATACAATCCATTTTATATAAGTTTGACCACTCCCAAATCAAGTGCTTAATAATATAAGGTTCTCAAATTTCAAATCATTTCAATGTCAATTCAGTTTCAAAATCATATATGATTTCACCAAATTTTCTTCCAAATTAAATATCTAAATTTCAAAGTTCCCAAAATAATAGGTTTAGAAAATTATCCCATTTTCCAAATTAAAATAATTCAAGTCAAACAAATTCATTTCCAAAATCACCATATAAGTACTGGTTTTTAATTCCAATTTAATTTCAAAACCAAATATTTTCCCAAAATCAATTATACTCAAAATGGTTTCCAAATTTATAATTATCCCCTTTTTTTTAAACCTTTAAATTATCTATTTCTATGTGAAATATCCAATTTACCTTTCTGAAAACCATTATTCAACTATTTTTTTTCAAAACATTTCAAAACTAAATTTATATTCTTTATCAAACATTTTATACTCTTTGAAATTTCTTAGGTTTGAAAATTTAATCTCGACTTGGAAGTGTTCGAACATTCAAAATAGTTAGGGAAATCAAATTTCCAATTCAGGACTTGAAAATCAACAATAAATAGATAGGATTATACCAAATCAAAGCCGAAACTTGAGGATTGAATACCGGTTTCCTTTAAATCATTTTAAATATGTATACATATATCTTTCGAATATCGAATTATTCTTCGGAATTTGAAATCAAAATTTGTTTCACAATATCACTCGCATAACAAAGCTACTAGAGTGGCCTCTCCCCCACTCTGAAACTCGAAAATCAATGTCGATAATGGGTGCACTCATCACCGAAATTATTTTCCAGTGACAAAGTGAGTTCTGGACTTCTATTTTCTTAAAACTTCCTTGAAATTTCATTGAAATCATTGGAACTCGTTTGAGTCATTTGAAACACTTCTTATTCAGAAAGTACTTTCAAATCGTATTATTATAATTTCAAAAATCTTAAAACCAATTTCAAAACACTGGAATTCAATTCTCGAATTTCAAATTTAACACTTCAGTTATAAATAATTTTTATATAAATCAATTTCTTATATTTTCTCAAAATTTCAAATCCTTTCAAAACCCTTTTATATAGAATAACATTTCTTATTTGTTTTATATATAGGTATATAATCCTTATCGAAAACATTTTCACTTTTATATATAGAATAAAATGATAGTTATCAAAATAATAATTTTGATATATAAAACAATTTCAAAAATGCAAACATACCCGATTTTTAGAGGATAATTTTAAGAATGGTTTTTAAAACAAAGATAGAGATTTGATTTAGAGGAACTCAAATCAATAGAATTCCGATTCGAAGATAGACTCGATCGAAGATGCGATAATTAAATTACAAAATAGAAGATGGATATATTTCTATAAATCGCGGCGACCTTTACCGGTCAACCGTGATTCCAAAATTAGATCGGTGTAGAATTCTGAGGCAATTCGACATTCGATCGCCAGAGATATAGAATTCGTCATAACAAGATATAGCAGCATCATAAACCGAGGATACCGAAATCTTCGGTGAGTCAATGCCAATTGAAAAGGAGTTTTCACCCCCTTTTACAAATCATTCAGTGGAGTTATGGGATACTCCAGAATCAAACGAATATAAATAATATAGCAGCATCATAAACCGAGGATACCGAAATCTTCGGTGAGTCAATGCCAATTGAAAAGGAGTTTTCACCCCCTTTTACAAATCATTCAGTGGAGTTATGGGATACTCCAGAATCAAACGAATATAGATAGGGAGAGACAGAATGAATTTCGGAACCGAGGGTGTAACATCCCGCCTTTTCGCACACTTTAAGCCGACACACGTGCCAATTCAAACCATACGGAAAGGCGGATTGTTATGGGATAAATAAGAAAAACAGAGAAGAAATAAAAACAAAATATAATCTCACAGCGGAAGGATAAAATATAATAATCAAATATACAATTCATTAAACTGTTTTACAAAACCTTTATTATATTTATACAATACATATCAGAGTACACATACCAGAGAATAAAAAATAAATGCAGCGGAATTAAATGGTGTGGTGGAATAACATAGTAGATAATAATACTACAAAACTTCGTCTTCGTCCTCCAGAGTAAAATCTTCAAATCCTGAAACGCTCGGACTGACCCGAGCGAATTTGAAAAGACAAAAACACTCGAGTCAGAACTAAAAGATCTTATGTGAGTTAAATTAACAGAAATAAATATGAGTACAGTAACTCAAGAGATGCTCGGGATTAACATCTCCTAAGGATCCGTTAAACTATTTGCTATGTAGTATATTGCGCTATTATAATAGTGTCTAATTGTAAAATAAACTTACTTTTTAATAGCGTTAAGGGGTTACCCATATAGCCCTTAACACAAATAATGCCAATAGTCTATACAGTACCATAATACCTCCTGGTCTGGAAGCTACCAGAGGATACTCCATAGGTACGACACAAATAGAAACTCGTAGAAGGCGCGCTAGGGTAGGTGACACGGCACAACTAGGCAATGCTAGGGTAGATATACCAACTACGCTTCCGGGCTGATGGAAACGCGCAGCGCGCAGCTGCCGCCCACCTCGAACAACACCCCCAAAATCAAAAGTAAAGTGGCCACCGAATCGATCCAAAAGTCATAGTATAATATCGAAGGAGTGCGTTCGGTCAGCGGAATGACCTCATTGGCCCGTCGATCGCTCCTGTTTTAGCCACCTTATGCCAACTCACGGGAGTCGGGTCCACGTATTTACCTTATAGGAAACGCCGCCGCCAACTTACTTCATTCTGGAATCTCCACCGTGTACACGGTAGTTAAAGTGGTTTTGGGAGTTGGCAGAGAGTATGACAACTTTCGATCCCGGTCTCTTTAACAACCAAACGTTATTATAACACCGCGGTCATTTAAAATAATTTAAACTTTAAAACCAGAATAAAATATCCATTTTAAACCCATATAAATACGATATCATTTATATTTTTAAAACCCAAATCAATACGATATTATTTAGACCCAAAATCATACAGTGTCATTTTATTTTCCAATATATATTCTTTTCCAAAATCATAGGGTTTTCAAAGTAAAATATTTAGAAATCAAAACTCTCAAATATAATATTTTCAAATCATACTACCTTGAAAATCATAACTTCGAAACAAATTTCCATCTCTTAAATGGTTAAATATTAAATTACTTTATAAAACACAATAGCTTCTTTAGATTTCACAAATCAATTTTCAAATATCGATTTAAACTTCCAAATACCATTTCAATTCTTATGTTTCAAAGCTTTAAATATTTCACCATTTCAAAACAAACTCATTTGACAATCCCATATATATTAAATTCAATTACTTATTATTTAGACTTGAAATATTTACTTAATGAATTCAATATAATTTAAGAAAAACCTTTAACTTCACATAACTGGAAAAACTTTCGATTTATTATATATTCATTTAAATCAACCTGATATTCATTTAGATCACTCTACACAAACATCAACTTATAAAATCATATCCTTTAAAAATTCTAACTTTTTATTTAATTCTAATTTAACTTAATATTCATCTTCCAACCTTATTCCCATTAAATCAATGAAACTCCAGAAATTAAATTTTAAATAAATGCTTAATCTTATTTGATCTTAAAATCAAACTTTATTTTAAACTTCAAATCAAATTTATACTAAGATTAAAACCGGAAATTACTATATATATAATAACCTTTATCAATAACCAAATCAATATCCCATAAACCATATATATATAACTTTACAAAAACCATAGAAAATCATTTCAAAATATTTATATATATATATACCGCGGTGCCTGTATAAAATTTTCTACCCTATGGTCAAGTGATACAGATGTTTATCATTTCAATCCGCAATTTAAAATAAAAATGCGGTTGTATATCATTTCAAACCGCAATGCCGAATGAAATGAATATGCATGATAACTTGCAGATTTTATAAGATAGTACACATCATCCATTCACCCAATATCAATCATCAACCAATTTAATTCAATCATCATCAATTTAAACAAACATCAAAATATATAGCATATAAATTATATAGGTAATAAATAACATGTATTAACTAACAGTTTATATTCAATAATAAATTTAACTACTGTTAAACTAGTAGTTTATATGCAAAAATAAATGTAAATTTAACTGGCAGTTAATATGAAATAAAAATAAAAATAATCATGACAGGCAGTTAATATGCAAATAAATAAATTCTAACTGTCAAATTATATGCAATAAATAAAATTAATTAACAGTTAAATTAAATAAATGCGATTTAACTGGGATGACGAATAAAACATGCCAAACAGTCATAAATAAATTTCTACTCAAATCTTAAATCAATTTAACAAACATAAGAAATTTTAGAAGTTGTGAGTGGGTTAAAACACTCACCTTTCGAATTTAAATCGAATTTAAGTCCGATTTAAATCCAAAAATTTGACGGTCTCCAAATCTGTCCAAACCAGCGTCAAAAGATCTGGAATTTAATTACGATCCTAACAAAAAAGTCTCGCGTGAAACGGAGTTCATATGCGAAAGTTATTCGAGTTAGATTGTTTGAAATCAAAAATAAAATAAAATAAAAACATCACTCACTTAAACCAAAGCCACGTAAGCATCTTCGTTGTCCCTCGCTACAGTGTCTTTACCCTGAGAACAGAACGCATGCGAACGAACAAAAGCATCAAGAAGAAACCCTAGCCGTCGAAACAAACCCTATTTATCACGCCTCCACTCTCGACTTCGACAAGATCCACTCCATCGCCAGCACGCCGCCGTCACCCTCCATCTATGTCGCGAGCGTGACGTCCTCAGCCGCTGTGTGGTGCTGCCAGGCCGATCACGAAAATCATCGAATCCTCTTCAACTTCTGGCGAATCAGCTAACCAATTCGCCGAAGCCACCGTACCGATCAACTGCCCCTCTCCCCCTCTACACGCAAGAACTTCCCGATCGATGAATCGTGGAAGATCCACCGTTGATTGAACATCCATACCATGAACGGCCGAAACTAATTTGCAATTTTCTGAACGAACAATGGCTCCAATCAAAAAACGAATAGTACCAGCAGATTACGCTCTTCGAGAACTATGACATATAATTTTTGTGAATTTTTCTGGAGCTTTGAATTTTAGGCTTTGGATTTGATTTTTGAATTGTATTTGGATCTAGTGTTTGCAGCCATTGGAAGAGGAGGAGCGGAGGAAATAAACATACAACAAATGAGAATAGATGGAGGCTAGGGTTTACAACTGAGTTTATATAGGTAGGTCAGAATTTGAATAGATGGATTGGATAAACAAACGTGCTGAACGAAAATTGGCCCAAAAAGCCCGTTACGACTCCGGAACGAAATTGGGTCAACCCATATATCACAATATGTATTTTAAAATATTCTGAACGCGATGGAAAAAGTTTCGCGTCCAAATTCCATCGTGTGAAGAAGTTATGCTGAAAATAATATTTTCAAATTGATTTCAAATTGATTTCAATTAAATCGATTTCAAGGCGTTTCGCGTTCGTACGATCAAACGACAGGTCCGATCGCTACGAAACTTGAAACCCTACAATAATTCAATGATACGGATCCGTTGAAACTGGTTTCGTCAAAATCCGAGTTAGTGGCCGAAATGGCTATTTTTATATCAATTAATTAAATTTAAAATTTATTATTAAATCAACTTCCAAATTTTAAAATTTTAAAACTCACAAATTTTATCACCATATATTCTCACTTATTTACAATGACTTAAACAAATCTTTATGTAAGTTTAGAGTGGATAAATCTATCAATTGCAGTGCCAAAGCTTCTATTTCATTATATTCAAAATTATAAATTAAGTTCCCCAAAATTTCTATTAAGTTAAATAATCAATGATTATTCCATCTATAAATTTTAAGTAGATGGATTCAAATGTTGAGTTCAGAAACTATTATTTTAATATTCTTGAATTTCAGTTAAATCTTTATAAACGTAATACTTTAAACGTTAAATTTCATTTATTTTGCAATACTTCAATTAAATTAATAAATATTGCTTTCTATACTTAAATTTATATTAACAAAACGTTAGATTTGGATCGATAGAAATCGATTTACCAAAGTTTACGTACACATTACGTAAATAAACAACTATATAAATTTGCCACCTATTAGCTCTTAATTTTATTCTTAAGTTTGTTATCTATCAATTTCGATTATACTTCCATCTATAATGCAAATCCAATCTCCTCTAACTGCATAAATTAGGCAATTTATTGCAATTGATTTTCCATTAAACTTCATAAATTATCAAATTGAAACCTAAATAAACATTTATTTATTTAAAAATCTTGTTGTTTAATTGAATTGACCATTCCCGGATATAATTTACATTGATCTTCAATTATTACTTAAATACATCACAAAACGTTAAATCTATATTCATTAAAATTTGTTACCAAAATTAATTAACGAAATCAATTACGCCCTTTAAAAATTTCTATTTCATTCATTAATTGCTAATTGTTATTCAATTAAACCCAGTTATTTGATTTCTCTATTATGCATCAATTATAAACCCATCATCTTAAAGATGATGTCAACATTTTATACTATAAATTTACCCTTTTATATTCCAATATAAATAAATGCTCACATACAAATTAAGATTCTAAAACAAATTAATTATCCCATTTAATCCATTGATTTATTAACTTTATTTGTTGCAATTTATTGTCTAGCATAAATTTTAATCTATTTCCAAATTTTCACATTTCAATTAATTAACACCTTACAAAAGTTTACAAATAAAAAGGGGTTGTACTAAATAAATTATTTATTGTCCTGCATTACTTTATTGCCTCCATTTACATTCAATCTTCATAAATAAATAATTTATTTTATTGATGAATTCAATACTTGCCTTTATTTACTTAATTTAACTTCATATCCAAATGCACAAATTTTCACTATTCCAATTAATTGAAATATAAAATTAAATTTGTAAATTTTAATTATCCTTGATACATCAGATTTCAATATTTGCTTTCATATAAATTAATAAGATTTCTATTTCTTTCTAAATTTAAATTAAAATCTTATTAATTTAATTCATTTTAAACATCGAATTTACATGGGTCGTTACACTCTCCCCGACTCAAAAATTTTCGTCCCCGAAAAGGAAAAGAAGGGAAAAGAAGAATTAAATAACAATACATCTTATTCAAAATATTAACTCATAAACAATAACTTACTAAATTTATTACCTTAAATAAAATAAACCCGTTTAATAATCATTATATCTTTTTATCCTCAAATAAATAAAGTTTGGAAAAACATTTTCAAAATAATTTCTAAGTCCAAAATTTACGAAATTTTTTGGCGGAGTCTCCTTTGTACAGAGAGGCTTGGGAGAAAATATAATATTAAATATAACAATTATATTATATATATTATCCAAAATATTATATCCCAACACGGGAAAATATATAAAATAGCGCTATAAACCGAAGTCCGAAAACGTACCTATTTGTCGGGCACTTTACGCTTAATTTATGGAACCCAAAAGCAGTAGCAATTGCTTCCATAACCTGAATTTTACTTATAAAATCCAAAGGGTTAACAATTTATGTAAAGTAAAATATTTAAGTGGATTTCAATCACTAACAACAAATCAATACAACAACCATCAACTAAACAACAACAAATCCAAACAACAATCAATTTATCTTATTATTAATTTCATTTCATATATTTGTTGTTTAATTTCTCTTTTATTCATACCACATAAATTTTCCTTTTTATAATTTACATTTATTTCTAACAAACTTTTAAATTTTATTTACTCATTCGATGTTTGTTTCATTTATTTTCACTTATTACTTCCAATTTTTCATTTCCATTAACTCAGGTCATGCCAGTTCTTTTTATTTCATTATAATTATTCATTCATTTATTTACATGTCCTTATTTATTTACATTTTAATTGCTTAAGTTTATAATCATCTATTTGTCATACTTACCTTCAATTATATTTACTTCGTAAAATTTCAATTATAACTTTAAGTTTATAACATTAAATTCTCATTTAACAGAAATTTCATTGAGTAATTTTACTATTTCAAATTTCTACTTGTATAATATTCTATTACAATCTCTTATTAAATATTTCAACTTTTAATATTTGGTAAGTTATATATGTTATTTAAGGGTGTAATTGAAAGTTATACAAGTTTCTCATTTCTTTTAATTAATTCATTGTTCAATAAATTATTACCTTTTCCTTATAAGTTACAATTTCAACTTCCTTTTATTATCTTTATAACTTGGCATTAAATCTCTTACCTAAATTAGAGGTTCCAATTATTAATTACTTACCTTTCGTTTCACTACAATAATTGAAACAATTAATTAATGGAAATTTAAGAGTTAAATACCGGGTTATATTTCAAATTATTTTAAAATAATAAATAAATATATTTTTACAACTTACATATCTCTAATTATGTTTAAAACAATTCAAAATTTATACATATAATTTCTTCAAAAATGAATCTGCAGTAGAACTACGACAGTGGCCTTCTCCCTTCGAAACTCGAAAATGAAAGTCGATGATGCGGCCGCCATCACCGAAATTATTTTTCAGCGACAGAGAGGAAAGTACAAAACTTATTTCTTTCCAGAATTTCTTTAAAATCATGCTTTCAAATTATATTGAAATATTTATATCAGAAAATATTTCTAAACACTATTAATATATTTCAAAATCCTTTGAAAGAAATTTTTCAAAATCCCGGACTCAAGTTCTACAATTTCCAAATTTCATTGATTTTATTTTCAATCTAGCTTCAATTATTATTAATATTTTCATTACCTAACACCCAATCTACAACAACCAAATATGTATCTTTATAAAATATTTTTATATATAGAAAATATAATAGGCAAAGTTATTTCTTTCACCTATATTAAAACAAATATTATGTCGGTCTATCCTATTAAGTGTTTAGAAATCCCTATTGATGTCATAGCGTCCCATGCATCAACCAGAATTTATAAATGCAAAACGAAACATATTAACACAATATTAAAACCTTTTTATAATACTAACAAATACGCTCTCTCATATATACACGCTCAATGACTCCCATAGGGTATTATTACCCTATTAGTAAAAAGTCAAACCCCACAGAGTTAAGGTTTATCGCTAAACCTCGCTCTGATACCAGATGTAACATCCCGCCTTTTCGAACACTTTAAACTGACACACGTGCCAATTCAAACCATACGGTAGGGTGGATTGTTATGGGATAAGTAAGAAAAACAGAGAAGAAATAAAAACAAAATAGAATCTCACAGCGGAAGGATAAAATATAATAATTAAATATACAGTTCATGAAACTGTTTTACAAAACCTTTATTATATTTATACAATACATATCAGAGTACACATACCAGAGAATAATAAATAAATGCAGCGGAATTAAGTGGTGTGGTGGAATAACATAGTAGATAATAATAGTACAAAACTTCGTCTTCGTCCTCCAGAGTAAAATCTTCAAATCCTGAAACGCTCGGACTGACCCGAGCGAATTTGAAAGACAAAAACACTCGAGTCAGAACTAAAAGATCTTATGTGATTTAAATTAACAGAAATAAATATGAGTACAGTAACTCAAGAGATGCTCGGGATTTACATCTCCTAAGGATCCGTTAAACTATTTGCTATGTAGTATATTGTGCTATTATAATAGTGTCTAATTGTAAAATAAACTTACTTTTTAATAGCGTTAAGGGGTTACCCATATAGCCCTTAACACAAATAATGCCAATAGTCTATACAGTACCGTAATACCTCCTGATCGTGAAGCTACCAGAGGATACTCCATAGATACGACACAAATAGAAACTCGTAGAAGGCGCGCTAGGGTAGGTGACACGGCACAACTAGGCAATGCCAGGGTAGATATACCAATCACGCTTCCGGGTTGATGGAAACGCGCAGCGCGCAGCTGCCGCTCGAACAACACCCCCAAAATCAAAAGTAAAGTGGCCACCGAATCGATCCAAAAGTCATAGTATAATATCGAAGGAGTGCGTTCGATCAGAGGAATGACCTCATTGGCCCGTCGATCGCTCCTGTTTTAGCCACCTTATGCCAACTCACGGGAGTCGGGTCCATGTATTTACCTTATAGGAAACGCCGCCACCATCCTACTTCATTCTGGAATCTCCACCACGTACACGGTTGTTAAAGTGGTTTTCGGAGTTGGCATAGAGTATGACAACTTCCGATCCCGGTCTCTTTAACAACCAAACGTTATTATAACACCGCGGTCATTTAAAATAATTTAAACTTTAAAACCAGAATAAAATATCCATTTTAAACCCATATAAATACAATGTCATTTATATTTTTTTAAAACCCAAATCAATACGATATCATTTAGACCCAAAATCATATAATGTCATTTTATTTTCCAATATATATTCTTTTCCAAAATCATAGGGTTTTCAAAGTAAAATATTTAGAAATCAAAACTCTCGAATATAATATTTTCAAATCATACTACCTTGAAAATCATAACTTCGAAACAAATTTCCATCTCTTAAATGGTTAAATATTAAATTACTTTATAAAACACAATAGCTTCTTTAGATTTCACAAATCAATTTTCAAATATCGATTTAAACTTCCAAATACCATTTCAATTCTTATGTTTCAAAGCTATAAATATTTCACCATTTCAAAACAAACTCATTTGACAATCCCATATATATTAAATTCAATTACTTATTATTTAGACTTGAAATATTTACTTAATGAATTCAATATAATTTAAGAAAAACCTTTAACTTCACATAACTGGAAAAACTTTCGATTTATTATATATTCATTTAAATCAACCTGATATTCATTTAGATCACTCTACACAAACATCAACTTATAAAATCATATCCTTTAAAAATTCTAACTTTTTATTTAATTCGAATTTAACTTAATATTCATCTTCCAACCTTATTCCCATTAAATCAATGAAACTCCAGAAATTAAATTTTAAATAAATGCTTAATCTTATTTGATCTTAAAATCAAACTTTATTTTAAACTTCAAATCAAATTTATACTAAGATTAAAACCGGAAATTACTATATATATAATAACCTTTATCAACAACCAAATCAATATCCCATAAGCCATATATATATATATATAGCTTTACAAAAACCATAGAAAATCATTTCAAAATATTTTTACATATATATATATACCGCGATGCCTGTATAAAATTTTCTACCCTATGGTCAAGTGATACGGATGTTTATCATTTCAATCCGCAATTTAAAATAAAAATGCGGTTGTATATCATTTCAAACAGCAATCCCGAATGAAATGAATATGCATGATATATCAATCATCAACCAATTTAATTCAATCATCATCAATTTAAACAAACATCAAAATATATAGCATATAAATTATATATGTAATAAATAACATATGTTAACTAACAGTTTACATTCAATAATAAATTTAACTACTGTTAAACTAGCAGTTTATATGCAAAAATAAATGTAAATTTAACTGGCAGTTAATATGAAATAAAAATAAATATAATCATGACAGGCAGTTAATATGCAAATAAATAAATTCTAACTGTCAAATTATATGCAATAAATAAAATTAATTAACAGTTAAATTAAATAAATGCGATTTAACTGAGATGAAGAATAAAACATGCCAAACAGTCATAAATAAATTTCTACTCAAATCTTAAAACAATTTAACAAACATAAGAAATTTAAGAAGTTGTGAGTGGGTTAAAACACTCACCTTTTGAATTTAAATCGAATTTAAGTCCGATTTAAATCCAAAAATTTGACGGTCTCCAAATCTGTCCAAACCAGTATCAAAAGATCTAGAATTTAATTATGATCCTAACAAAAAAAGTCTCGCGTGAAACGGAGTTCGTATGCGAAAGTTATTCGAGTTAGATTGTTTGAAATCAAAAATAAAATAAAATAAAAACATCACTCACTTAAACCAAAGCCACTTAAGCATCTTCGTTATCCCTTGCTAAAGTGTCTTTACCCTGAGAATAGAATACACGCGAATGAACAAAAGCATCAGGAAGAAACCATAGCCGCCGAAACAAACCCTATTTATCACGCCTCCACTCTCGACTTCGACAAGATCCACTCCATCGCCAGCACACCGCCGTCACCCTCCATCTATGTCGCGAGCGCAACGTCCTTCGCCGCCGTATGGTGCTACCAGGCCGAGCACGAAAATCATCGAATCCTCTTCAATTTCTGGCGACTCAGCTAACCAATTCGCCGAAGCCACCGTACCGATCAACTGCCCCTCGCCCCCTCTACACGCAGGAACTTCCCGATCGATGAATCGTGGAAGATCCGTTGTTGATTGACCATCCATACCATGAATGGCCGAAACTAATTTGCAATTTTCTGGACGAACAATGGCTCCAATTGAAAAACGAATATTACCAGCAGATTACGCTCTTCGAGAACTATGACATATAATTTTTGTGAATTTTTCTGGAGCCTTTGAATTTTAAGCTTTGGATTTGATTTTTGAATTGTATTTGGATCTAGGGTTTGCAGCCATTGGAAGAGGAGGAGCTGAGGAAATGAACGTACATCAAATGAGAATAGATGGAGGCTAGGGTTTACAACTGAGTTTATATACGTAGGTCAGAATTTGAATAGATGGATTGGATAAACAACGTGCTGAACGAAAATTGGCCCAAAAAGCCCGTTTCGACTCCGGAACGAAATTGGGTCAACCCATATATCACAATATGTATTTTAAAATATTCTGAACGCGATGGAAAAATTTTCACATCCAAATTCCATCGTATGAAGAAGTTATGCTGAAAACAATATTTTCAAATTGATTTCAAATTGATTTCAATTAAATCGATTTCAAGGCGTTTCACGTTCGTACGATCAAACGACAGGTCCGATCGCTACGAAACTTGAAACCCTACAATAATTCACTGATACGGATCCGATGAAACTGGTTTCGTCAAAATCCGAGTCAGTGGCCAAAATGGCTATTTTTATATTAATTAATTAAATTTAAAATTTATTATTAAATCAACTTCCAAATTTTAAAATTTTAAAACTCACAAATTTTATCACCATATATTCTCACTTATTTACAATGACTTAAACAAATCTTTATGTAAATTTAGAGTTGATAAATCTATCAATTGCAGTGCCAAAGCTTCTATTTCATTGTATTCAAAATTATAAATTAAGTTCCCCAAAATTTCTATTAAGTTAAATAATCAATGATTATTCATCTATAAATTTTAAGTAGATGGATTCAAATGTTGGGTTCAGAAACTATTATTTTAATATTCTTGAATTTCAGTTAAATCTCTATAAATGTAATACTTTAAACGTTAAATTTCATTTATTTTGCAATACTTCAATTAAATTAATCATTATTACTTTCTATACTTAAATTTATATTAACAAAACGTTAGATTTGGATCGATGGAAATCGATTTACCGAAGTTTACGTACACATTACGTAAATAAACAACTATATAAATTTGCCACCTATTAGCTCTTAATTTTATTCTTAAGTTTGTTATATATCAATTTCGATTATACTTCCATCTATAATGCAAATCCAATCTCCTCTAACTGCATAAATTAGGCAATTTATTGCAATTGATTTCCCATTAAACTACATAAATTATCAAATTGAAACCTAAATAAACGTTTATTTATTTAAAAATCTTGTTGTTTAATTAAATTGACCATTCTCGGAAATTAATTTACATTGATTTCCAATTATTACTTAAATACATCACAAAACGTTAAATCTATATTCATTAAAATTTGTTACCAAAACTGATTTAACGAAATCAATTACGCCCTTTAAAATTTCTATTTCATTCATTAATTGCTAATTGTTATTCAATTAAACTCATTCATTTGATTTCCCTATTGTGCATCAATTATAAACCCATCATCTTAAAGGTGATGTCAACATTTTATACTATAAATTTACCCTTTTTATATTCCAGTATAAATAAATGCTCACATACAAATTAAGATTCTAAAACAAATTAATTATTCCATTTAATCCATTGATTTATTAACTTTATTTATTGCCATTTATTGTCTAACATAAATTTGAATCTATTTCCAAATTTTCACATTTCAATTAATTAACACCTTATAAAAGTTTACAAATAAAAAGGGGTTGTACTAAATAAATTATTTATTGTCCTGCATTACTTTATTACCTCCATTTACATTCAATCTTCATAAATAAATAATTTATTTTATTGATGAATTCAATACTTGCCTTTATTTACTTAATTTAAGTTTATATCCAAATGCACAAATTTTCACTATTCCAATTAATTGAAATATAAAATTAAATTTGTAAATTTTAATTATCCTTGATATATCAAATTTCAATGTTTTCTTTCATATAAATTAATAAGATTTCTATTTCTTTCTAAATTTAAATTAAAATCTTATTAATTTAATTCATTTTAAACATCGAATTTACACAGGTCGTTGCAGAGGGACATTCCAAAATTCAAAGGAAATCGAGTCAAAAGGAAGAGATTCAACTCGAGCGAAAGTGATTCTGTAAATAAATTTACCATATATGCTAAGTTTTGCCTAGAGCCAAAGCTCTAATACCAACTGTAATGACCCGCTATTTTGGACCGTTCAAATCGACAATAAAACCATACATATCCGACTTGAATAATTAAAATACCGAACTGTTAATTAAAATTTGGCAAAACTAAAAATATACAGTAAATAAATCAATCACAGATCACAGAGTAATATAATGCAGTGGAATAGATAAAGAATAGTAGTTCATGAAGCTACTATATACATCAGAGTTAGAAAAATACAACCGAATAGTTCAAATGCAGTGAAGTCTCCAATGCAACAGATGACTTCTCTGAACCAATCACCCGGAAAGGCTGGAATCTGAACCGATAGTTGGATTTCCAAATGAAGCTCCAAACTCCAAAGGTTAGTCTCAAATGATGTATCACTCAGTCTGACTGAGCGTAAAGCAAAATACAAAACATTCGAGTCAGGATTAACACTCTGATATCAATAAATCCAACTCAAGTGAAATATCAACTGTAATACAAATAACTTAAAGGATATTTGGGATAACCATCCTCTAAGGGTCCATGGAACTTTCTAAGAGGTAGAAATATACACTATAACACCATGGTCATTTCAGCTTAATTTATACATCAAAACCAAATCTCATTTTCACTTTAAATATCTCTATATTTCCCAAAATAGTATTTATATATATTAAATAATTTATACAGTAAAGTATTTTCAATTTCCTCAACTTAACAAATCGTTCCAACATCAATCCGACCTTCCCATTCAAATTAAATTCAATCTCAATTTATCAATTTAAATTCAACTCAATTTCTAAAATAACCACTTAAATTTTATCGATCTCAAATTCGGATTTATAATCACAAATACTCCTTTATATTTCCATATATTTCAAAACTTTAAGTATTCAACGTTTCATCTTAATTTTCATTCAATTTAGTTTTCTAAATAATAAATTCAAATTTAGTTCAACCTAAATTTTCATTTTAATTCAATTTAGTAGCTAAATAACAAATTCAACTACGTTGATTTCAAATACAGATCCGAATCTCAACATAAACCATTTAAATTCCAATATAGTTCAAGGCTTTAATATTTAAATGTTCTATATAACAGTTTCATATAGATCTCGATTTAACCTCATTATTATTTAGTCTTGAAATACTCCCTTATTAGATTTAATATCATTTAAGTAACCTTAAATTACATTTTACTCCATATTTTCTTTAATTTATTTAAACGTAAAATATCCATTAAATCACTTAAATCAAAAATCCAGTTATAAAATCATACCCATTAAATTTCCCATTTAAAAATTTCAAATCGATTTAATTAAATAAATCCTTATTTAAATACCATTTTTATAAACCCAAATTTATCTCCCAATCTTAATTATTCAATTTATTACAAGAGAATCTATTTGAAATATAGATTTACATAAATACTTAACCATATTATATGTATTAAATCAATCTAATTTAAATCAAATATTACTACTAAATCTATATATACAATTTTCATTTATATAATATCTTAAGAATCAAATTTATTAAACCATATATTTCTTTCCAAAATTATTGAAATTATTCTCAAAATATTTATATGGAACAACGGTGTCTGTATATATTTCCTATCATATAGTCAAGTGCTACGGATATTTATCATTTCAATCCGTATACTAAATACATATGGGTGGATATCATTTCAACCCGTAATCCCAAATTTAATTAAATGAAAATTGCTTGGGTTTATCATTTCAACCCATAACGATTTTCTCCTATTCTAAAGTCTGTTCGGGTATGTATCATTTCAACCCATAGTGATTTCTAAACTACAGGGAACTTGCAGAGTGATAACAGAAAATACAATAAAATAACAGGCATATATCATCAATAACAATATAATATAAACAACAGGATATGGTGTCATATCCCGCAGGTGAACAGTTACAGATAATAGCATATATACAAACTTAAATAACTACAGCAGCATATTTCAATTGTCGTTTCAATTGAAATCAAATTTAATGAATAAAAATATGTTAATCGTGAGTGATTGCTCACCTTTTGAGGTTAGAGAGATAGACAATGAAGTTGAGTTACGAAATGCAAGCACGACTTCCAAAGCAAAGTTAGATGGTACGATTTCGATGGAAAAGCTGATAGATAGAAATTGATGAGAACGGATCAAATTAGCCTGATAAAATTGAAACGAAGATTATATGATTAATTTATTACTTTTTTTCAAAATGAACGTTAAATCAAAACACGCAATTTAAAAAATGAAATACATATATATGCATACCCATGAGAACCATATAACTTTAAAACGCTTCCATTTCATATTAATGTTAAATAACAAATATATAATTATTCAAAATGTCACATATATAGTATATTCATTTTATGGTTGTCGTTTCCATGTAATAAATATTCATTTTAAACCAATATTAAAATAATATATATGTATAGTTAAAAATCAATGTTCTAACATAAAACACATATATTAAAGATCAAAACACACATATATAATATCTTTTGAAATGAATAATTATGTATACATATAATTATTATAGTTTATTACTTTCCTTTTCAAAATATCCAGCAGGAAATCAAACAAACTTATGCACATATATACGCAGATAAACAATATTCTTTATAATACAATGTTAACTTACTCCTTTTTTATTCTTTTTTTAAAGAGTATATATGCAGTACAGTTTATAAGAATTTTTTTTTAATTTTTTTTATAAAACCTTAATATATAACAAAATATATGTAATATTTGTATATATAAAAATCAAAACCTTTCAAACATATATTCAAAAACTAGATCATATAAATAACAATGTATTCAGTTCACGCATAGTATAAAATTCATATATATAACTCTCTTATATATTCATTATAACTATAATCGAAACGGTTATATATACTTTTATATAAATTAACCAAATATACACGTTACTTAACCTATCTGTAACTGATCAATAGTTTTATTATTAAAGCACGCACATCATAACAGTATGACGATATACAATGCTTTAGGCTTATTAAACAATATATTGCAACTTATGTATACTAATATCTGAATATAAATAAGCTTACATACTTATTATATAAAAATCAAAATAAAAAAAATATAACAAAATATATATAAACTCACAAATTGATATATAAGCTTATATTGTTATATAGAGAATTTTTTTTATTAAGTACAGCCATACATATATATCTTTGGGTACTACAATTCGTATTATTTGCCTTTTATAAAGAAAATTGTGGTTGCACTGAGTTTGTACATACAGCTTACTTTATGTATATAAATAACGTAAGCTGTCATACATATATACACTAAAATATATAAATTTAAGGCAGTATACTACTAGCAAATATATATAATATAATACAATGTATAGACATACCCTGTGTAAACTCGAGTCGCTGATGGGTGGGCAAAATGAATAAATAAGAAACTACAGACAATGGGGAAAATGTTGATGCCACCTATGTGCTGTCAGAAGTTATTACCTCTATGCTATACACTCGGCTATGATGAGGGTGCCGATGTGGATAGGGAAGATGTTGGGTTCAGCTGGAAGGCAGGGTGTTTCTTAAGAGAAGAGGAGGGGAGAAGGAGGGGACAGACGCTTGGTGGAAAGAAAATTTGCAGAGAGAGGATGAAAAGAATGCAGATGTACTAGGTAAAAGAAAGGAGGAGCAGGCTAGAATAAATAGAATGTATGAAGAGAACAAGGAAGGTTATAAATCAGATTGGCATGAAAATGTAAGGAAAGAAATAAATAAAAGAAATCAATGAATGCGAAATAACGTATAGTATTTTATACCTTTCAAACTTTGAAATGGCAACGGTCATGAGTTGATTTAGCTACATTTAAAGCAATAACTTTTTTGTTTGTTTGGATAGTACGTAATAAGTTTGGAAAGGCAATGATTTTTAAAATGGAACAAGGAAGGTTATAAATCAGATTGGAATGAAAACGTAAAGAAAGAAATAAATAAAAGAAATCAATGAATGCGAAATATCGTATAGTATTTTATACGTTTCAAACTTTGAAATGGCAACGGTCATGAGTTGATTTAGCTACATTTAAAGCAATAACTTTTTTGTTTGTTTGGATAGTACATAATAAGTTTTGAAAGACAGTGATATTTAAAATGGAACAAGGAATGGACAGAGAAATTTAAGCAAAGATAAAACGTATAGAATAAATATAGAGTAAGGGGACAGTCACGATAATTCAGTGGATAATTAAAGCAACTTTTAATGCCACCAGCTGCACTTTCAAATTTGAAAAGGCAGAGTAACGGACCATATAATAAATTGAAACGATGGATTGATAACAGCTGCAAGTATATATTTAATAGAAAAGAACGGACAGAGAAAATTTTGTGAAACGTACTGAAAATAAATATGAAGTACTTATTATATTATACGTTTCTTTTTGAATGCAGAGTCCAAAATTTGAAAGCCGAGTAACGGTCAACCCTTGAATTGGTGAAAATAATTGTAGCAATTAATAAAAGAAATAAATAGCAACGGTCACGTTGCTTTGATTTAGCTGACCCATCAAAGCAAATTATTTATAATTTAACCGGTAGGAAACGTAAAGGAACGTACCACCATAAAAATGAAATTGATAACATCTGTGCATTGATTCTGCAATATTTATTAAAGAAATTGATTCTACAATATTTATTAAAGCAATTTATTAGCTAGCTTGAATTAAATAGAATTTCACGATGGAATAAACTTTGATAAAATAAATTGAAAATTTAAAATCTGCTATGTTTAATTGGACGTAATACAAATATTAAATTTTTATTTCAAAATATTATTACATTAAATTTCTCAAAAGTTTCAATTAATTACGTTAAATAAAACCATTTAAAGCTATTAAAATCTACGGGTCGTTACAACTATATCCTAGGTTGTGCACCCTACTCTGTTTTTAGCCATTTATAATATCGAGGTCACATTCGACATCTTTCATGGGAGTCTTTATCACTCGAAAAGAACAAGAATCCTTAAATAAATTCCCACATCTCAAATGGATCTCGAAACCACACATGGATTCCAGCATCTCGAAATCCACCTCCAAGAGATATAACACGTATCTCAGTCTTGAAGTGGTTTTCGATAAATAACACATTTACCGATCCCGGTCTCCTTAAGACTGAATCAATGAATTTGGTCATATTCAATAATAATGAGAATGATCGCATATGGAAACCAACTCTCATATAATTATCACATTTTCAATATTTTTATCTCACACTATCTCTCGACTAAGAGTGAAGTCGGTAGGTTAAAGCACTAGTTCTGCTATACCTACTCAAACATTTGTCTTAACCCCTAGAGATAGACAAGCCTACTTCATCGGTTTTTAGTACTAAGTATACGACTAAATGTTTTTCATAAATGAGTACATAAACAAAGCATGATCAAGTCGTACTAAGCACGATCAAGTCACATAAACAACTTTTAATCCCATTTTTACTTAATTAATAATTTTATTAAATAAAAGCTCTTTTATTAGTAAAACTCATTTTTTTTTAATAAAACATATTTTATAAACCAAAACTTACAATTGATTAAAAATTCCTTTATTAATTAATAACCCTTTACTAAATAAAACTTACTTTATTAATTAATACTCCTTTATTACTTAAAATTTTCTGTATATACTAGTATATATAATATTTCGATATTCATTTATACTCTTCAATACTTCAAAAAGTATTCATATATTTATCTCAAATGTACAAGTATATTCACAACTCATTTAAAGACCTATTACTTTAAACCTTTCTTTTTTTATCTTTTTCCAAAAATTCCATGTTTGTTATTCCTTTTAAAATATCCATTTAATAGTTCCAATTACATTCGAAAATCTATTTCAAAGTGCGTAAGACAAATGTTACCCAACATTGTCACTACAAACGCAAAATCATTTCATTTGAGATTATTTTTAAACCATTTCACTTCTGATTATCTTTAAAACAATCTTTTCAAAGTTTCATTTACATTTATAAGTACTAGTATGGATCCGTGCTTCGCACACGGGCTGTTTGTGTCATTGTATACATTGATATTTTGTTTAAACGTAAGTATGTAAACGGAAAGTAAGGGCATTTTTGGAATTTCAAAAAGACAACGAGTAAATTGGTTTAACAAATTTTCTTTATTAGTAGTAGAGATAATCAAAACAGGTTAAAGACTAATATTATTAACATATTTTCACCGCAAACCCAAAACCATTTCATACATGTTATTCTCTTTAAAACATTCTTTTAAAGATCTTGGTATTTCTATATTTATTGAATAAGGCAATATACTTGTTAATAAATTTGCAAAATCATTTATTATAACATAAGTTTTATAATCCTAAGCTTCCTCTTATTCTTTTACAAAATACTTAACTTACTTTTTCCCACTTATGCATTTACTAAAAACTGATTTTAAAATGATACTTAAATGTATACTAACTCATTTATAAGATAAAATATTTAATAATAAAAAGAATTTAAAAGGATATTATATTACATAAGATTTTATTTATTTTAATAAACTACTTAACTAATTTTCTAAAAAATATATATACTTTTAAAATATTTTAAAAATACTTATATTATGGCTTATAAAAAATACATATTTTCTAATTTATTTAAAAACCATAAAAGTCCATTTTATAGTTTAAATTCATTACTTTAAAAGTCCATAAATGATTATCAATAATACATTTAAACTTGATACTTTTTTAGTAATACGTATACTTACTGTACTTACTAAAAAAATACAAAGAAGCCCTAAGATGCCTTTCAAAGTTAACTTTAAATTTGTCAAAGATAGCGATTCCAAAGTGCATCCATAGCGACCTTTTCGCTCATAACATTCACAATACACTATCAACATGTAATCAACAAGTCCTGGCTACGATACATGTTATAAAGGGTAATAAGAGAGATTATACTTAATACTAATGTTGTCACTTGTTTTACAAAACAAGAATGGGTCCAAAAGTTTTAACCTGTATTGTTATCAATTTTAAGTTATATTTAACACAACAATATTATACACATGATATATACAAATTCGATGGTGAATAAACTCAACTAAGCCCGCACTAATCCAAGATGTGGATAATCCCAATACGAGTTTAATGGAGAAGATGGCGTCTCGATTGGACCTCGTATGCGAAAGTTATGAATTTTATAAGATTTGAGATTATAAACTAATTAATTAACTTAATTATAAATAACCAACACCTTAATTACCTATCAAATCCACCTTCTCCCTTCCTTACCACTTTCCTATGCATGCACCAAAAGGAACTCACCATACTCATGTACATGCACACATTGATACGGATCATCACTCGATGATATCCAATGTCGTTCACGCCTACGAATTTCTCTTTGCGAGTTCGACGTATGGACCCCTACAACGTCCAACTCGATCACATCAACCAAATTCCAAATGAAAGCCCCAAATTTCCATGTCCAGGTCACGATCACAACCCCATGATTGGAGCACCTTTGACCACCGCCAGCCAACCTCACTTCGCACCCTAAATCCAATCATGCCTTTGATTTTGCCTTCGACCGCCTCCTCCATATCGCGACTTCCTCTACCACGTACGACAAACAAAATGTCACGACCATCTCTATGTAGTTTCTTCTCACCAAACCTTTACCCTCCCCTCTCATTTACACGAGCAACCTAATGGAATATTCGCAATGGACTAACTTTCCTTAAATCAACGACCATCTACAATCCTGGATTGGCAGTACAAAAGTTGATCATCACCAATCCCCGCCGCAACCTAATAAATGCACACCCACATGAATCCCTCATCTCTACCAAGCTAACGGATTCGAAATCGTCGAATTCCGTTGAGCGAAGCTCCGAGAACAATTCAATTTAAAAGGCGGCTATGTATTTGGTTAACAAGAAATGAAAAGGGAATAAAGAGGAGAGGTGGTAAAATGGTTAAAGGTGAGGAGTATTTATGGAAAAATAAACAATATTTTGAATTCGCATGATTAAATCGTTGAACATTCCAAGCTCGCACGATCATCTGGAACGTCCGATCACCATGAAACTCGTCGACGCACAATAACTCATTTTTCTAGTACCGATGGCACTACTTTTGTCAAAATCTGAGTCAATGCCCTGGAATGATAATATTATAAGTTAATCAAAAATAATTATTATTAAAACCGATTTAATCCCATTAATTATAAATTAAAAGTTTCATTATCATTATTATTTAAAAAGAATTTAAATAAGCTTTCGAAATCATTTTTATTCACATTAAATCCATGATTTAAATATTCAAATAATTTCAATTTTTGGTTATAAAACATTCAAAATTTCGGGTCGTTACTGGCATTGTACGGCCAACCCATAGTATATAGCTATCCAAACGGTGTAATGTTAAAATAGCATGTGTGCTAAATCAAAGTAGGCAAGAGGAATGACATGGGTAATTAAATGAAGACCGGGTATATTAGAGATGCTTTTAGAATGCATTTGAAACGACTGGTTATGAATTCAAACTACCAAAGTACAAAAAGGGTACAATGAAATATTTGCAAGAGATATCAATCAATTAGTCACCAATCGTGGCATTTTTAATGGTATTGTGTCGAAAATAGTTCTAAAAAATTATTTATCACATTTGTTCATACTTTTGAATTAAATCATTATACTAGTATAGCGAGTATGATAATTAAGAAATTAATATAATTTTCAAAAGATAATCGAAACTTTTTGGTCTCACGTCTAAGTTTTAGCCTCATGTCAAAAACTGTGATGGTATTATGTCAAAAAATGTTATTGAAAAATCACCAAGAGATCAAGGCTTCAAACTCCAGTTTATGGTTCCGTTTCGATCATTAGAAATTTTTAATATTTCGGTTTCGTTTCAAAAGTTCTTGATATTCCGTTTTAATTCTGGTTTTGAATTTCATCGCTTTTCTAACCACTTGTTTTATAAATAGATTGATAAACACTACAAATTTATATGTAAAATGAATATAACAAGTCGTTCCTTCAAAATATTTTATTTTATACCATTTTTGCAAAACAAGTAAAAGAGCAAGAGCTAAAGAAAAAGCCCCAAATTAATAATTAATACCCATGGAAATAATTAATTGATGTGCAAGAAGATTTAATTTATACTCTTAAATCAAAATTATTTTGTTTGAGAAACTCAATTTAGTTGGATTTATATTAAGAAAGCTGAGTCCAACTCATCTTCTTATTGTTAGAAATGCAAGCCCATAAGGCCTTTAAATCAACCGGTTTTCCCCTAACCTCCAAGTCATTGTCTTCAACAAATGGAACCATCCCTTCTGACCAAAATATATAGGCTGAAAAAAAAATCCATCTAGTTTGATCCTCAATTTCTATGTTCAGGCAATAGTTTTTTCCCTCAAATTCTCAGTTTAGTTTTTTTCCTTTCAGATCCAGATTCGCTTTCTTAGGTGAATTCTGGCTCGATCGTTGTTGGATTGAATGACGGGAATTCTTGCAATGTTGTCCAAAACTTCGAACCATATAAGAGATAACCAAAAAAATTAGTCGTTCTTCAAAAATTTCTCAATTATCATACCATTATCGATCAATTGTTTCCATTTTCGGACTATATAGGTATATCGGTATGATAATGAGAGTTTACCATTTAATGGTAAAATATTGATAATATATTTTAAAACCCATGATAATAGTAATTTATTAAGCCATTTATAGTCCATGTAATGACGAAACCAAAGCAAGGGTGGGGTGGGCAGTTGCCCAACCTAATATTTAGGCAAAAAAAAACATAAAAATTACAGAAAAGAAAAAGAATACACACTCTCCTCTCGCATTTGGCTCAGCACTCATGCTCACTTCTCAGCTGCTCACACTCTCTTAAATACACATCGTATCCTTCAATTCGACCTTCATATTTGATTTGATTAAGTAAATCAAAACCCTAATTCCACGTTCAATCCAGTCTCCCATCTTCACTCCACTATGCAAACCTAATATGAAAAGCTAAATCAGAATTTCCTATTTGTTCTACGGTTGTTGGTAATTATCCTTTTAATCTTGTAAATTATGTTATTTAAATCTATTGATTTGTTCTCTACTTGGTTTGTTTGATTAGATCATACAAAGATTGTCTCTTAAGAAAGCATCCTAATTGTTGGATTATCCTTGAATAGGGATGGAAATAAGGCGGGTTGGGGTGGGTTTTTTATGCCCCAGACTCGCCTTGGTTTTTTAAACCCAGTGTCGGACCCGCCTCGTAGATCCAGTGTGGGTTTGAACTTTCGCCCCGTACCCGAAAGCTATGCGGGTCAGGGTAGACCTGCCCTGCCTCAAGACCCGGTGATACTTTGCATATTTATTCAAAATTAAGTGTCAATATAAATTTATTTATTCATTATATCTGTAAGAGGGATTCTCACTCAATAATACAATAAATATAGATATCAATGTTTTTACAATGATAAGTTAGATTAAAAAAATGAGGCATATGATAACGGTTTAGGAAAAACATGTATATGTTATTACATAATTATTAGTGATACAACTTAATACCATAAAATAATATAACTTATTGAATGAAACATTAGATTATCCATGCTATAACCACTTATGTATTGTAACAACCCGTATTTTTGGCTATTTTTAATTATTAAATTTAAGGTGATTATTGAATAAAAATGCTTATTAATGTAATTTGTTAAATAATTTAATATTGAAAATTATTTGAATAATTAAATTCTGAATTTAATATGGTAGAAAATGATGTCGTAAGTTTTTTTAAATTTTATATAAACAACAATTAAGATTGTTAATATTTAAAATTAGATTTAAAATGTGAATAATTAAATTGAAAATTTTATATTGTAATTAATGAGTAAAAATAGCGATTTAGGCAACTGTCTCAGATTTCGACGAAACCAGTTTCATCGGATCAGTAATAGTGAATTATTGTAAGATTTCAAGTTTTATAGCGATCGGACTTGTCGTTTGGCCGTGCGAGCTTTAAACACATACAAATCAATTTAAAAGAATTCGATAAAATAAATTGACTTTGAAAAGCTATCTTCCACATACGATCGAATTAGGCCTAGAAACTAGTTCCATTACGTTCGGAATGGGGGTAGAACATTATAAACGTCTGGAGGCACGTCTCGATTGGAGTTCGGACAATTTTGGACCTAACTATATAAATACGCATGCAAATCGAGACAGATTTATTATTATTTTAATTTCTAAACCCTACCCGTCATTTTCTTTTAATGGTCGAAAATTCACCAACTTCCCTCCTTAATATCTCTCAACCCGTTCAATAAATCAAAAAATTTCAAAAGTAAAGTCATAGATCTCGGCGAGCTCTCAAACCCATATGGGTGATGTATGCTATTTCTTCACGGGTTCGCCAGAATCGAGGCAAAAGACTTGCATTCTATGGGTTCAATCTTGAAATTGGAAGCGTTGTTTTTATTGTCGTTCAAGGTGATGGTAGAGAGGTGCGAGGCGCATCATTTGGCATAGGTTGATCGAAGTCCGGTCGTTATTGAACGCGCGTGGTTGAAATTGGAATTTGCGTACGATGGGTTTCTTTTTAGCATGTTGTGTGAGGATTGAGGAGGAAGAAGGGAGGTACATTACCTTTTATTTATTTATTAATTAATTATTTAATTTGAATTTTAAATGTTCTAATGCACGTATCCCTTTCATACGAGCTCGGATTTTGATGCGGTTTTCTCCGTTGTGATCGTATCGAAATTCCAAAGAATATAGAACTGGTTTGGTCGAGTTCTGAGACGGTTCAAATTTGGGTCTTTGTTTGGATTTTAAATCATCGATAAATCGAAGGTGAGTGTTTATACGCTCATAATTGACTGAAATTGTAACGACCCACTATTTTAGACCATTCAAATCGACAATAAAACCACACATGTCTGACTTGAATAATTCAAAACAGTAGATTGTAATATAATTTGGAGCAAATAAAACCAATCACGGACACAAATAAAACAAAATAACTCGCAGCGGAAATAAAATAACAGTAGTAGCTCATGAAGCTGCCACAAACACAGTCTTAAAACAAGTACAAAATACTATAGTCTGAAAAGTAAATACAATAGAAATCCCAATACATAAATGTTCACTAGTACATAAGCTGAATAGAAAATACTACAAGAAATAGATATCAAATAGGTAGATAGTCTCCAGCAAATCCTAGCTCCAAAAGGTGAAATCCAAAGCTGATACTCAGGTTGACTCGAGCATAAGAAAATAAACACAAACACTTGAGTCAGGACATGCATACTTATATAGTGTAAACCAATTCAAGTGAACTATAATAAAATGTACAAGTAACTTAAAGGATGCTTGGGACCGCCCATCCTCTAAGGATCCGTTAAACTATTTACTATGTAGTAATATACGCTATTATAATAATGTCTAAAGTAAAGTATAACATACTTGAAAATAGCGTTAAGGAGTTACCAAATATCCCCCTTAACACATTTTATATATTCCCATAGTCAACACAGTACCGTAATCTCCCCCATGCTGGGGGTCGTCAGAGAGCACTACATAGGTATGGTACAAAACCAAAATCGTATAAAGCACGCTAGGGTAGGTGACACGACACAACGAGGTAATGCCAGGGTAGATATACCAATTACGCCTTTTGGACGGGCGGTAACGCATAGTAGCCACTTCCGCCCACCTCGAGCACTCCCAAAAATCAAAGGTGCGCACCGATCAATCACAAAGTAATAGAATGGCATACGAAGAAGTGCGTCCGATAACAGAAGCTACCTCATTAGCCCGTCAATCGCTCCTGTTTTAGCCACTTTATGCCAACTCACGGGAATCGGGTCCACGTACATACCTCAATAGAACGTCATCACCATCCTACTTCATTCTGGAATCTCTACCGCGTACAAGGTTGTTAAAGTGGTTTTCGAAGTTGGCAGAGAGTATGAAAACTTTCGATCCCGGTGTCTTTAACAACCAAACGTTATTATTACCCATGGTTATAAATTTCAAAAGTTTATATTCCAAATCAAATAATTCATTTAAACCATTTAAATATGAAGTCCTTATCCTTTCAAATCAAATATTCAAATTCCAGAATTGTAGCATTTCTAAGTTCATTCATTCAATTATAACAATTTCAAAACATTGTATTTTTTAGAAACAGCAGCACTTATAAAGTGCTAATGTAGATATATTAGCATTTCAAAACAGTTCACTTTCAGAAACAGTGGCACTTATAAAGTGCTATAGTAGATATTGTAGTATTTCAAAAACAGTTCAATTTTAGAAACAACAGCACTTACAAAGTGCTACAGTATGTATTTTAGTATTTCAAAATCAGTTCAATTTCAAAAACAACAACACTCATAAAGTGCTACAGTAGGTAAAGTTAGTATTTCAAAACATAGTTATATTTCAGAAACAGCAGCACTTATAAAGTGATACGGTGGGTAAAATTAGTATTTTAGAACCTAGTTATATTTCAAAAATGGTAGCACTTAGCAAATGCTACCTTAAAACCACAGCATTTTGGAAATGCTGCCAATACATAACTAAGGTTTATTACAACATTTCAGAGACATTATAATTTCAATTTTTCACCATTTTTAACTTATGAAACATATCTCACTTTTCCAAAATATTTATTTGGATATCATTTAACTTATGGTTAAATAAAATAAATTTTATAAATAAATATTCAAATTAAACTATAATTTATTTATTAAGTCAAATGCACATTATTTTACTTAACTTTTTGTCTTAACAATTAACTTAATACTTTATTTAAAATTTTCCACTTCATAAATAAAATAGTCTTGTTACTATGTTAAGCCTAAAATTTCCATTTTAAAAAACTAAATTTCAGATTTCAAGTTAAGTCATATTTAAATTGCATTTTTAAACCATTTAATTACTTATACATTTTACTTATAGAAAATCACTATAACATTTATTTAAATCATTAAATCCAATTTAAGTTAAAATTTCATATTTCATATTTCCAAAATACTTAATAAATTTTTAGAAAATATTTAAATTTAATCACGGGTCTGCATATAATTTTCTAACTTAGGTCAAGTGATACGGATATATATCATTTCTACCCGTAATTTAAAAAGAAAAATCCGGGTTCTATCATTTTAAACCCGCAGTCCCAAGTCAAATAAAATAAATAAATAACGCTTGAGTCTATCATTTCAGCTCTTAACGATTTTTCCTTATTCTAATGTCTGTTCGGGTATGTATCATTTCAACCCATAGTGATTCTATTCTATAGGGAACTTATAGTGTGAGAAATAGTAAATAAAGTAAATAGTAAAACATATCATATGATGTTAGGTGATGCAACAGGTATATAATCAAGTAATATCATCATATAATGTTAGATAACCGGCAGATGTGAGCACATAACATGGCATATCAACTATTACAATTCAAGTGACATTGTTTCACATTCATATAAGTACGATTTGTTGAGAGTGATAAACTCACCTTCTCAAGCTAGAGGTCAAATTCAAAACACAAATCCAAACTCCACAAAGCATAAAAAGGCACGACTTAGATTCGAGTGGATGGAGAGCCAAGATTCAATTATCGTATACAACAAATAATATAACAAATATAAGTATATAATCCAACACAAGACAATAAATCAAATCAATGTTCAAAATATGATTCAAAATGAAACAAATAGGCTTAACGACTACAAATGGGCTCGACCACCATCACCATGGGCTAGACCATCACACTATGGATCGGCCATGACTTGATTTGTGTCATAAATGCTCGGCCAGGGTCACATCGGCACAGCTAGGCAAGGATATGAAGGAGGAATGGCAAGGCAAAGCAATAGGAAGGCAAAAGGAAATGGGTGTTGTTGGGTGCATTTCTACCACCACCGGTCCAAAAGAAAGAGGAGAAGCCAAACCTCTCCGCCTCAATGCCGAGCCAAGCCTCCCCACAGCCGAACTAGACCATTCGGTACCGAAGCATTAAGTACTGGACCATCCATCCCTCGCCGGACCACATACCACCGGACCAAAACCCCTTGCCACCGAACCAGCCAACCACCGGACCAAGCCTCTACCGAACCACCTACCACCTTTCCTCTACACTACCGGACCATCACTCACTCCACCAACACCGGACCATAGCACAGCCGAACCAACACGTGTCCAGCTCCATGCTCCTTCCACCGATCCAACCTTCTCCAAGCATGGCCGAACCGAGGCATACCGAACCAAATTACCAGGCCAGATCGCTCCAGCCCAGGCCCATCAGCAGCTATATACTTCCAGGACCTCTGCCCCCAGCCTCACTCTATAAATGGAGGGGCAGGGGTACAACAATGGCAGACAAGTTTGAGAGCTCAAGCACGGAAGGAACTTTCAAACAACTTTCATATACTTGTATGCAAAGCTTTCTACTTGTAATCTGAAAGAAAAGAGAGAATAACATATAAAGTGGACGTAGGCACGTTCTGGCCGAACCACTATAAATCTGTATATCTTTTACAGTTCAGTCCCTGCTTTTTACATATTTGCATAAGTCGCCCAAATCATTGAAAACCACATAAAATCAACTAAATAATACGACTTTGAGGTGTTTGTCCATTTTTTGTGCAAACATTTTTGGTGCTTTCATTGAGAGCTCGAAGCTTCAGCTTCCCTCATTCAACCTTCTTTCCCAATAGAACCCTTCATTGCCTAGGAAACATGACTTCCAGGCCGAGAAAAGACGCCAACAAGGGAAAGAACATTGCAACCAGCAGCACTCCAGATCCAGAGGATCCAGATCAAGAGAACCATCCCACTACGACAGCAGATCAGGCAAATCCGACAGTCCCTATCGCGGAACAACCGGCAGCAATCACTAGGGCAGATCTAGACAGAGTTGTGACTGAAGTAACTAACCGCTTCGCATCCCAACAAGAAGCTTTGGTGAACCAACTCATGTCACGCTTGAGGGATGCCGAAGAATCCAACCGCAACACTGAATCGTGGGGTGAGTCCCAATCTGGAGGATCTCGGAGACAACAAAGGTCTTCCCTCTTCGAAGAAGCTATCAACAGGAACAACAATGATAGGGGCCGCGCCCGGACTCAGCCCGAACTCCGACTCGAGGAAGCGCTCGGAACCAAACCTAATCGGGGAGGCACCAGGAGAGGGTCGGATATAGCTGACCCGGTCATGCCGCCTAATCATAGAAACCCCGCTGAACGAAGCCGAGCTGGAACCCAGCCCGAAGTTGACCCCATGGAAATGCTCGAAGCAGAACCCCACAGGGGAAGGCCAAGGCAAGGGGCAACTGTAGCTGGTCCTAGCATGCATCCGAGCAGCCAAAGACAGCCACTGGATAACGTCAGAAGTGATAGGCTATACCATCCCTACAGGTCATCTGGACGAGATCGATCCCGCAGGGAAGAACCAAGCTCATTTTTGTCCGCTCCAAATTCTGATGAAAGAATGGCACGAATATTCAGGGAATGTGTCCGACGGGAGCAAAGAGATCGAGGGATAGGCGCTAGGGTAACCAGCCCTTTCACCCGCGACATCGAAACCGCCATCACCCCTCGAGAATGGAAAATGCCGACGATGGAACCGCACAAGGGAACTTCCGACCCCGTTGTACACCTGCAAAGATACACACAACATATGCTCATGAGCGGGGCAACGGAAGGAGTTTTATGCAAATGCTTTCCACTATTTTTAGCAGATCTAGCTACCTCCTGGTTCTGCCATCTACCCCAAGGATCCATCAGTTCATGGGAAATGTTGAAGGAAAAGTTCATTAGCCAATTCCGCATTCATGTGGAACAACCCAAGGATGCTTATTCTCTATCCAATGTCAAACAGAAATCCGGAGAGACACTGCAACAATATCTAACCCGGTTCAACGCCGCAGCGGCCGCAGTCCAAGATGCCGATGAGAAACTCACCCTAATGGCCCTCTGTAGTGGTGTGCACCCAGACACCAAGTTTGCTAGAAGACTAACTAAAGAAAAACCAGCTACCTTGCCCGATTCCTTCCATGAAGCTGGGAAGTACATGAGACTCGAAGAGGCTGCCACTGAAAGGCAGATAGGACCACAGGCTAAGACGGCCCATGGAAACGTCCCCGCCGCAGCGAAGGACATTCGGAGAGACGACTCCAGAGACAATGCAGGGGGCAAGAAGGGAGAAAAGCGCTTGTACCGACCAGGACCGAGATTCGACGCTTACACTCCCTTGAATGAAACAGTCGAGAACATCTTCCTGGCCACCCAAGACGAACTTGCATACAAGCGCCCCCCGTACAAGAAAGAGTCAGATCGCGCAATCCAGTCCGGAAAATTCTGCCATTTTCACGAGTCTCATGGGCACGATACCAATAATGCCGTCATCTCCGAGATCTAATTGAAGAACATATCAGGAGAAAGAAGCTGGAACGCTATGTAAAGGGCCAGGACAGGACTCCAGCTCCTACCAAGGAAAACCCAGGGCAGCTCCACCCAGAGACAGGCGGAGGAAATCGCAACACCAGCGGTTCCAGCCAAGAGAAGATAGTGGTCCATACAATATCAGGAGGGCCACACATCGCTGACAAGAGCTGGGCAGAAATGGAAAGATATGGAAACTCACTCAGAAGCGAGGGAGACTGTGTCAATCCTGTTATGGAAGAACGCCACCCTAAGCGGAAGGAAAGTAATGATATCACATTCAGCGGACGCGACCTAGAAGGAAGGCAATACCCTCATATGGATCCTACGGTCATCTCTTCCTGGTTCGGTCCAGCCAAAGTTTTCCAAATTTTAATAGACACTGGAAGTTCAGTAAATATCCTATTCAAGCACGCTTTCGACAAAATGAAGCTGTCAATGAAGGATGTATCCCCCTGTAACAAACCACTACACGGTTTCACTGGAGAAGCAAAGATGCCCCTCGGACAATTGGATCTCTTTGTTGAATTGGGAAGACATCCCCGCTCCGCCGTTCGGAAACAAACATTCGTGCTAATAGACAACCACTTGGCCTACAATGCCTTTTTAGGAAGACCAGCCTTGTCCGACTTCCAAATTGTCCTTGCCCCATGGTGCCTGAAGATGAAGTTCCCAACGGATAATGGAGTGGGAGAAGTAGAAGGGCATCAAGACGCCGCTCGGGACTGCTATGTAACCGAACTTCGCAATAATCGCAGGAGAGATAAAGGGAAAAATGCAGAGACTATTCTCTGCATGAAAAGCTTGGAAGCATAGCAACTAAAGAAGGCCCCTCCTCTTCGGTATACCAGTGACCCTTTCAATGAATTAGACCCCAGGGACAAAGAGGAGGAGGCCACCGACGAGCCTGCAGAGGCTATGGAATTCATACCTGTAGACAAACGTGACCCAAGTAAACTGCTGAGAGTCGGATCTCGGTTAAAAAGAGAATTAAAGAATCAACTCATTGATTTTCTTCGCCACAACATGGATGTATTTGCATGGACGCACGCTGATATGACTGGAATCTCCCCGGACATAGCATGCCACGCACTGAACATTGATCCTACCAAGGTGCCGGTAAAGCAGAAGAAGAGAAGTATGGGGGCGGAACGATCAGCAGCCCTCGAGGAAGAAGTAAAGAACTTACTTGCCAATGACTTCATATGTGAAGCCATCTACCCGGAATGGATCGCCAACACGGTACTGGTAAAGAAAGCTAATGGGAAGTGGTGAACATGCATCGATTTCTCCAACTTAAATGACGCTTGCCCGAAAGACTGCTTTCCACTCCCCCGAATCGACCAACTCGTGGACAGCACTGCCGGACACAAACTCTTATCCTTTATGGACGCATACTCAGGATATAACCGATCCCTATGCACGCCTCCGATCAAGAGCACACTAGCTTCATCACTAACCGAGGATTGTACTGCTACAAGGTAATGCCATTTGGACTTAAAAACGCCGGAGCTACTTATCAGCGTCTCGTCAACAAGATGTTTGCAGAACTGATAGGACGAACTATGGAAGTTTATGTGGATGACATGGTGGTAAAATCAAGAAAAGCCAACTATCAGGTAAGCCACCTGGATGAGATGTTCCAAGTACTCCGCCAATATGGAATGAAGCTGAACCCTCTAAAGTGCTCCTTCGGAGTGTCATCAGGAAAGTTCTTGGGATTCATCGTCCATGCCAGAGGGATCGAAGCGAACCCCGAACAAGTCCGAGCCTTGCAAGATATCAAAATACCATCCACTCGGAAAGGAATGCAAAGCCTAAACGGGAAGGTGGCCGCCCTAAGCCGGTTCATCTCTAAAGCAACCGACAAATGCATTCCTTTCTTCGAAGCCCTGAAGAAAGACAAAGGAAAATTCGAGTGGACCGACGAATGTTCAGCAGCTTTCCTTAACCTAATCGAGCACCTCCAACGGCCACCAGTACTCTCGACTCCGAGTGAAGGCGAAGAACTATATCTCTATCTTGCTGTGTCGTCCCATGCTCTAAGCGCCGTTTTGGTAAGAGAAGAAAACCGCACACAACGGCCAGTGTACTTCATAAGTAAAAGGTTCACGGAAGCGGAAGCCCGGTATCCCAAACTCGAGAAACTGGCGTACTGTTTACTAATCACATCAAGGAAGCTACGACACTATTTCCAATCTCATCCCATCAAAGTTTTAACCGATCAACCGCTAAGGCAAGTGCTCCATCGTCCCGACACCTCTGGGCGACTGCTCAAGTGGTGCATCGAGCTAAGTCAATATGATATCACTTACCATCCTCGCACCGCTATCAAGGGGCAAGCCATAGCTTATTTCATTGCCGAATTCGCTATCAACGAAGGCTGGGACCAATCTGAAATAGCAGAAGATATTAAGTGGAATCTCTTCGTAGATGGAGCGTCGAATGGACAAGGCTCGGGGGCAGGCGTTGTGATCATCACTCCCAGGGGAAGAAAGCTGCGTTATGCACTGAGGCTAGAATTCGCTGCCACCAACAATGATGCCGAATATGAAGTAGTAATAGCCGAGTTAGAGCTCACCCTGGAGATCGGAGTCAGTTCCTTATGTCCTCACAGTGATTCGCAACTCATCGTAAATCAAATACTAGGGGAGTTCCAGACTCGAGGAGAGCGGCTCACAGCATATCTGAAAAAGACCAAGCGGCTGCTCAATCAATTGGATCACTATTTGATCAGACACATTCCTCGAGAAGAAAATCAAGAGGCCGACGAGCTGGCAAAGCAAGCTAGCATGGGAGATGATACCACTTCTGGAACGATAACTGTCTCAAGGCTACTAACCCCGAGTTTCGAGCAAGTAAACCTGATAGCTGCAACCGAAGAAGAAACATGGATGACCCCTATCCGAGAATACTTACAAAACGGCACCCTACCTGACGGGCGAAGTGAAATTTAGAAAATTCTAAGGAAAGCATCCCACTACACAATACAAGAAGGCATCCTCTATCGGCACGGCTTCTCTAACCCCTTATTGAGGTGCGTTGCTGGAAGAGAAGCCAAGGAAATTCTATCCAATATCCATCAGGGAAGTTGCGGAGATCACACTGGAGGGCAGACTCTGGCAAAGAAGATACTCCGATATGGATATTTCTGGCCCACCTTGAACAAAGACGCCTTAGACTTCGTCAAAAAATGTGACAGATGTCAGAAATTTTCCAAAATTCCTCGACTACCAACCAATGAAATTACTCAAATGACCAGCCCTTGGCCCTTTGCAGTATGGGGAATTGACTTAATTGGCGAACTGCTAACGGGCCGAGGCGGAGCCAAATATGCTATAGTGGCAGTTGACTATTTCACCAAATGGGTGGAGGCGGAACCTCTAAATAAAATATCCTCGGCAAAAGTTATCAACTTCTTGATCAAAAATATTCTGTGCAGGTACGGAGTCCCACTCAAGATCATATCAGAAAACGGACTCCAATTTGACAGCGAAGAATTCGCCGATTGGCGCCAAGAGCACGGAATTCACAAAAGCTTCTCATCTATAGCTTATCCTCAAGCAAACGGACAAGTCGAAGCTGTCAACAAAATCCTCAAAACCTTAATCAAGAAGAAACTTGAAAAGTCGAAAGTCGCTTGGGTGGACGAACTTCCTACGGCACTTTGGGCCTATCGCACATCTTACAGAACTTCAACAGGGCATACTCCTTTCTCTTTGGCATACGGATCGGAGGCCATGCTCCCAGTTGAAACTATAGTGCCCTCTCACCGTAGGATCCACTACAGCCCGGAAGAGAACGAAGAACTCCTCCTCATGTCTTTGGATCTAATTGAGGAGAGAAGAAATGATGCAGCACTCAAAGCAGCAGCTCACAAACAAAAAGTGGCAGCACTATACAACTCCAAAGTCAAACATCGCAGCTTACAAGAAGGAGATCTTGTCCTCAAGCGAATCTTTCCACGCTCAGGAGCGCTGGATCCAGTCTGGGACAGACCATATGTAATTCATAAAGATCTCCACAACGGAGCTTACATTTTGTCAACAGTGGACGAAGAGGTGTTCTAAAGGGCATGGAACATCCGACACCTCCGTCGATACTTTTCTTAACTTGTACTGCCCATATGAAGTGAATTAACAAAGAGAATCAGTGGACGTAGGCATTTTCGTGCCGAACCACTTTAAAAGAATTAGCTCTTGTTAACTTGTCCATTTATATCTTGGCTACTTGTTAAGCTTTATCCTTTGCTGTTGAACAAAATCCTTTGCAGGTGACATTTCAAGTCAGAACTTCACAACACAACTCCACCTGGACAAAATCTAGCAGGTACGCTACGATCCTATGCCCTCGCCAATGAGACACTTTGCTCCGGTATCCCTCTACCGTGAGTTAACTCATTGTTTGCCTCGGCCCTTAAAGCCGACTGTAATAAGCCGAGTATAAATCATCATAAGAAAGGCCGACTATAGCCGATGGCAGCTCATTACAGCGATTCGGCTCGCTGGCGACTGTGAACCGATCATAAGCCCCAACATAAGGTGTGGCCAGCCAGGGGCAGTTCACAGTTGACGATCGGCCCCCATGCTAGCCGGCCACAGTAAATCGAATAATACCCACGATTACGGGCCATAATGGCCCGGGTAGTTACTGTGCACGATCGTCTCCGATGTGTCTTA
Organism: Allium cepa; assembly: GCA_030765085.1. NCBI lineage: Eukaryota > Viridiplantae > Streptophyta > Magnoliopsida > Asparagales > Amaryllidaceae > Allium > Allium cepa. Next base: position 305,355,162 of record CM060944.1, on the reverse strand, counting down.
AGTGCGGCTGTGGTAGAAAAGGAAACTCCCCGCAGAGGTGTAAGATGGGTGACAAGTGTCTCCAAGACCCACAGCTAGGGAAAGTGACTACAAAACCCGTATACCACGAACTTAAGCACATCGACGGCCTTCCGTGACTGGAAGTTTTACTTTTCCTATATTTCCATTTCATTTAAAACTTTTCTCCTGTTCTCCGTAATGGTGCTTGAAAGTACAGGACATAAAATAGGGAACACTCGCTAATGGGAACAGAAACTTACAGCCGGATGACGAGACACTCATCAGCACTTCCGTGCTTAGTCTCGCAGGGCGCACAAAGTTGCCATCCGCAGCCGAAACATGAAGGGCGGTACCTTCCACTTTTATACATTAATGCATAGCTGCAATTCATATTCATACATTACACTAACATTGCAAAACATGAAATTATATTACAAGCAGAAACTTAGTGTCAAACACAATCAAATCACAGGCATATACATGGTTATATTTCTTATACAACACATCAAAAGCAATGGCAGCATTCAAAATATAACAAAATCAGCTCGTGTTATAAAATTACGTAGAGTCGCTCACTGACATAATTACAATCCGAAAATACACTAATGTTTTTGACTAAGTATAGACAAGAAAGTCAAGAAAACCAAAAACTATACGGATCGGATCAAGTAGTCAACTGCATCAGTGCTCCACCCCCATCTCACTAGCTCTCCGAATCTATTTGACAGCAGGATCGGAGCTCCCGGCATGTTGACCAGAAGTCCCACCTGTCCAATTCAGAAAAAGAGTCCATTAAAACCGGCAACGAACGATCAAGTTATGAAAAGCTAAAAAGAGAATACTCACCAACACCTGCTTCTTGGTCCTCATACCCCAACTGCACACCGGCTTCCTCCGCAGCGAGTAGCCGCATCCCCTCCTTCACCGCTACCTTCTCCTCCTTTGAAAATTGGGCGGTAACCATATCCATACTGAATGCCGCTCCACCTTACTTCTCTGCATCGGCCCTGGCCTCCTCCAAAGTCCGGAGATATATCCTGGGCATGATCCGGGGATAGTCATCCATCCAGGATAGATTACCCTGCTTCCAGGTACGGAAGTACATGTCCTGCAGCATCTCGTCCATCATCCCCTCATTCTCCTCAAACTCCCTCACCCGGGCCTCGGAGGACCGCAACTTAGCGACGGCAACATCCCTCTCCCGCCGGTATCTTGAGCACTCAGCCTGAAGTGATCTCCTCATCTCCTCCATCTCTTCCTTCAACTTGGCTTGAGCAAGTTCTGCAGCTTCGAGCCTCCCAGATATTTCTTCAACCCGCTCAAGATCCGCCCTCATAACCTCATCAACCGTGGTAATGGCCACGTCAATGCGCTTCTTGCAAGCGGCCTCCATTTTCCGCAACTCGGCTCTGCTAGCCTCCTCCATGGTCTTCTTCAGTCGTCGGGAGTCGGCTTCATGCTGCGAAATTTGAATAGCCTGGTCGGCAAGTTGCTTGGCCTGATCAGCGACCACTAACCGCAGCCTTATATTGGCACTCCCTATCTCCTCCCCAGCTTTGGCCAATCGAGCGTGATGTTCCATTAACTTCTTAGCCTCCTTCGCGACCCGGTCAATGTTGGCCTTAGCTTCGTCCCCCATAGCAGCTATCCGAGTAGTGAGCAGATCCAGATCCAGGGACTTAGCCTCATCAAGAACCCGAACCATGGGATTGCGGGGGAGAAGATGCTCGCCCGTGGCCTCGTCAAATAAGACATCCTGAGAGCTGGGGTCCAAATCCGGGTGGCCAGCAAAGGGATTGCGAGGCACGTCGGGACGTTTTATGCGGATGACGGTAGGATTTTCGGACGGATGCGGGGAGGGAATATACTCAGTGTCTTCCTCCGTGATATCATGAATAGGTTGAGGTGGAAGCTGCGGACTGGGTGAAGATTCAAATAAGGAGCGACTCCTCTTCTTTTTCTGAATACTCTCTTCAATGACCCCAAGAAGAGGACGGTAGCTAACTACGTCCCCTGGACGACCAGTGGGAGGCTTAGGCTTGGCAGAAGCTCTAAGTAACTTGTATTGTTCCAGGCGGTGTCGAACGTCTGAAGTTTTGGCCACCTCGCCTGCCCCTGTAATAAAAAACAAGTGTTACGAACATACAAGGGTCCATAATTCAAGAAATATGTTAACTTAGAAAGAATGAGAAGGCATGTCTGTTATACAAACCCTGCGGAGAAGGAGAATACTGCAATAAGTCCTGAATCTCAGTCCAGGACGGAAGCGAACCATAAAATATTCCTAAGTCCCTATCATAAATGGAATCTGCAGAAGTCAAGAGTTCACCTTGAATCGCTGGTGCTACCTCAGCTGAAGAACTCTTAGGGAATGGATCGGCGCCAGCCCCAGCCTTGTCAACCTCCTTTGCCTTCTTCACCGCGGCTGATCCTTCCTCCAACCCTTCAAAAGCCTAACGGAAGGCATCATCCGTCCACTCCTGGATCTCCCCTGCCTGCTCAGAAGACAAAGCCCCGGCACCACTACCACCCTGTCCTTCACCTTCTCCATCTCCTCCGCTCTCCTCTTTGTCTCTTTCCTCCTCTCCACCTTCCTCCTCTGGAATATCTGGACATGTACTGGGAGAGGGTCCATCCGACTTCTTAAGCTTCTTTCCCCCAACGGCTGGAGGTACCGAGAAAGGTCTCTTCTTGCTACTCTTCACAGTAGCCCCATCCTTAGCTTTAGCAGCCCTCTCCTCGGCTGTATCTCTCTGTTTAACCACAGATTGATGTGGCAGAATCAAGTTATACTCCAGGAGAGTGGCGTTCCTGATCAAGTAAGAGGCCGACCTATCCCTTCTCGAAATGGCCCTTATTTCAGCAGCCATCCGCGCCAAGAAATCATTCTCCACAACCGCAAAGCCACCTGTTTCTAGCAAGAAATAAAAGCATATAAGAAGAAGCATTGTGATCGGGACAAGGAAAATATAAATGAAGTTCAGCTTACAGCCGGAAGTGAAGAGGCGGAAAGAAACAGGGTCATCCCTAATGAAAAACCATTCCTTCTTGAACATACTAAGCTTCGAGTACAAATCCAGAACAGGCTTGAAGGGCACGGCCGTCTCCAAACTGATATATGGAGACCCCTTCTTGTAGCCTCTCAAGTTGTATAGATACCGGATCTCCCGGTTGGAAGGGGGACGCCCATATTTCCTCTGAAAAATGACGAAAAGGCTCACCAGAATGGCGTAGGAGTTAGGCTGAAGCTGGAATGGAGCCACCTTCAGATATGTGATAAAGCTAACTATCCAGGCGTTGAGGGACGGGATAGCACCACACATGCAATGATATCTGCTGTAAGCAAAGTAGCCTTCGGGGGGGTCATATGGCATCACTCCTTCCCCCGGCAATAGCATGCGCGCTCTATCTATTCCGAAAGAATGAGAAATGACATCAAGCTGCTCCTCTTTGAGGGAGCTCGGAAAGCAGTCGGGAGGAGAGTTCAGAAGCTCTTGGGGACCATACCCATCCACTAACAACCTCGGGGCAGGTCCATGTCGCGCCGGTCCAGGTTGGGCTGGGGGCACGGAAGAAGACACTCCTCTATCCTTGGACTTCCTTTTATTGGATCGGGTTTCCATTTTTTGAGACATTTTATCTGCGTACACAAAAACGAGAGACGTGTTGTTAGTACAAGGAATACAGAGATATAAGCAAACAAGTGTATAAGCGAACCAGCATATACAAATCTAGAAGTTTCACTAATAGTTCAAGTATAAAAGTCCATTCGGCAAGGGACTCATTCAACACTCAGAATTCCCAATCTCATTCGGTAATACATCCCAGAGCACATTCAGCAAAACTTCATTCGGCATATAAAGCCATTCGGCACTCAACTCCCAACTTCGTTCGACGCTCAAGCTCTTAAAGCCCATTCGGAAATACAATAACGCAAAGTACATTCGGCAGAAGCAGGCTCACCTGGTTCGGCGATTTACTATGATTCGGTACTCGACTGGTTCGGCTATTCGGAACAGTCAAGTCTGATTCGGCACTCAGTTGATTCGGATGTCACACTCGGTAGAGAATTACGAAGGCCTATCGCCCCTACTTATAGGCGAGCGCAAGATAACCGGACCGAATGATTCGGTGCCTGGGTGCCTGGGACCGGATGTAGCTATTCTATCTGAAGAAAAACAAAGCGTGGCATACGCTGGCATATACCCCACTTTGGGGGGCAAGTGTTGGGTGCATTTCTACCACCACCGGTCCAAAAGAAAGAGGAGAAGCCAAACCTCTCCGCCTCAATGCCGAGCCAAGCCTCCCCACAGCCGAACCAGACCATTCGGTACCGAAGCATTAAGTACCGGACCATCCATCCCTCGCCGGACCACGTACCACCGGACCAAAACCCCTTGCCACCGAACCAGCCAACCACCGGACCAAGCCTCTACCGAACCACCTACCACCTTTCCTCTACACTACCGGACCATCACTCACTCCACCAACACCGGACCATAGCACAGCCGAACCAACACGTGTCCAGCTCCATGCTCCTTCCACCGATCCAACCTTCTCCAAGCATGGCCGAACCGAGGCATACCGAACCAAATTGCCAGGCCAGATCGCTCCAGCCCAGGCCCATCAGCAGCTATATACTTCCAGGACCTCTGCCCCCAGCCTCACTCTATAAATGGAGGGGCAGGGGTACAACAATGGCAGACAAGTTTGAGAGCTCAAGCACGGAAGGAACTTTCAAACAACTTTCATATACTTGTATGCAAAGCTTTCTACTTGTAATCTGGAAGAAAAGAGAGAATAACATATAAAGTGGACGTAGGCACGTTCTGGCCGAACAACTATAAATCTGTATGTCTTTTACAGTTCAGTCTCTGCTTTTTACATATTTGCATAAGTCACCCAAATAATTGAAAACCACATAAAATCAACTAAATAATACGACTTTGAGGTGTTTGTCCATTTTTTGTGCAAGAAGGTGTTGATGTTTTGGGCTCGGCCTATGGCTATGTGGCCCGGCCCTATGTGCTAAACTTGGTCGGATCTGGTCACATCAGAGTGGCCACAGCCTAAAGCAAGGCAAGAGGAAGAGTAGGTGGTGGAGGCCGAGGCATACAAGGTGGAGATGGTGAACAAAATGGAGTTCGGCTAGGGGTTTTTGCAATTTTGGTGAAGGGTTTTGGACCCATGGATTCACGGAAACAAGGAGATAGTGGTGATGTGATGGAGGCCAATCTAAGGTAGTGGATGGTGAAGGTGATGGTCGGCTTGGGCATGTGGCCGAGCATGCTAAAGGAGGAACAAATAAAAGAAAATGAGAAAAATGAAAAGAAGAAAGAGGAGGCCATGACTTACTGCAATATTTTTCTTCAGGAAGCAAATGAGAAATGAGATGTGAGAATTACTTTTGTATGTGAATTACAAAAGAGTGGCGGCTAGGGAAAATGGAAGTGAATGGCTAAGAGATGTGGAAATGAACGGCTAGGCAAATGAAGAGGCCTTACTTGATTTCCAAGAAAAGGAACTTAAGTCCTTTTGAATTTCCAAGCCAAAATTCAAATAAAAATCACATTAAAAGTCCAAAAAACATAGAAAATAGAAAATAAAATATAAAATAGAAACGAAGTAGAAAAATAAAAATAAAAAATAGATAAAATTACTGAAAATAATCGTGTGCAAAACACTGAAATTATCAAATTTAAAAAGTATAAAACAGAATTTGACGAAACGAAAAGCAGCATGAATATCAGAATCAAATATAGTTTCAAAGAAAAAGATTAGAAATTAAAATTCAAATTTAAAATTTTCAACTGTGGTCAAACTTTGACTTTCAGTTGACCAAAATATAAGATTTTCAAAAAATATTTATTTTATTGTATCTGGAAAATAATTTATAAACAAATTCCAAAATTTCAAATTTAAATGATTTAAAAATCAAAGTTTTCAATTAAATTGAATTAAAAATATTTATTAAATTTTTTGGCTTGTTGCACTCTCCTCCACTCAAAACTTTTTGTTCTCGAAAAGGAATGAGACACGGAAACAAGGAAAGATAAGATAGAAAGTAAATAGTACCTGAAGCAAACAATTCCGGATTCGAAGCATGCATGCTCTCCTTCGTCTCTCAAGTACAATCTTGATTATCCGTACTCCACTGCACTTTGACCAGGTTGACAGATTTCCTTCTCAACTGCTTCGTACCTCTATCGATAATACGAAGTGGCTTACTCTCGATAGTAAGATTAGACTCAATATCCAAACTCTCGAAAGCGGAAGGCTAGACAATCAAAGATGGATCATGTAGATACCGATGAAGATGCGAAACATGGAATACATTATGCACTTCAGAAAACTTCTCAGGCAAGTCCAGATGATAAGCTAAAGAACCAATCCTCTCCAAGATATGGAAAGGACCAACAAACCTAGGAGCAAGTTTCCCTCTACAACCAAATCAAATCACCTTTCTTAAGGGAGAGACCTTAAGGAAAACCAGATCACTAACAGCAAACTCTAAAATCCTCCTACGACGATCAGCATACTTCTTCTGCCTATCCTGAGCAATCCTCGTCTTCCTCTTAATCTCCTCCACCTTCTCAGAGGCCTCCAAAATCACATCAGGACCAAGAACCAAACGATTACCGAATTCAATCTAGCAAGATGGAGATCTACAAGTTCTTTCGTAAAGAGCAGCAAACAGAGACATTTCAATACTAGCCTGAATTCAAAGATGAAATAAGATAGATAAAAGACTAAGATACGATTAAAATAGAAGATGGAAAATATACCTGATAACTGTTGTTATAGGTGAATTCAACAAGATGGAGATGATCTTCCCAAGATCCTCCATAATCCAGAATACAAGCACGAAGAAGATCCTCGAGAATCTGATTCACTCTTTCCATTTGATTGTCAGTCTGTGGATGGTAAACAGTGATCAGATTCAGAAGAGTACCCAAAGATTCTTGAAAAGATTTCTAGAACAGACTGGTAAAGATGGGATCCTTATCACAAACAATGTTGATAGGAATACCATGGAGACGAACAATCTCCCTCATATAAATCTTAGCCAGACTGGAAGCAGAACGGGTAGATTTTACCGGAACGAAATGAGATGATTTGGTCAATCTATCCACAATAACACAGTCTCATTACCCCTCTGAGTCCTCGGTAAACCATCAAAAAATCCAAGGAAACCTTTTCCATTTCCAATTGGGAACCTCAAGAGGCTGCCACAAACTAGGGGTCTTCTGATGATCTATCTTGACTTGCTGACAAGTCGCACACCTACTAACAAAGATAGAGATATCTCGCCTCATACCGCTCCACTAATAAAGCTTCTTCATGTCCTGATACATATTCATCACACCAGGATGTATAGAAAGTCTGGATCGATAATGTTTTCGAAGTAACTCTTGCCTCGATCCATCAACGTTCGGGACACAAATCCGATTATTAATCATCAAAATACCTCTATCATCGATCTGGGCACCACTACCATCAGGACTGCTACCACCAACTCTACTACGAATACTCTCCTTCATATGCCTAAGCATCTCATCCCCATCCTGCTTAGCAATGATACGATCCAGAAGGAGAAGAAGAAACAACAAGCTGACACAACATGGCCTTCTTCCGACTCAAAGCATCGGCCATAACATTAGCTTTCCCAGGTGTGTAGCTAATGTCGAGATCATAAGAAGCAAGAAACTCAAGCCACCGAACTTGACATTGATTCAAATCCTTTTGGGTGAAGATGTATTCCAACTACTGATGATCAGTAAAGAGCTCAAACTTAGCACCCAAAAGATGATGTCTCCAAAGCTTTAGAGCAAAGACCACAGCAAGCAATTCCATACCATGGGCTGCATAATTGGCTTCATGGGTCTTCAGCTGGTGTCTAGCATAAGTAATCACCTTCCCATCTTGCATCAAAACAGCACCTAATCCTCACGACTAGCATCAATGTATACCGTTAATCCCTCATTTCCATTTGGGATAGTAAGCACTCGTGCGAAAATAAGCTTACTCTTCAACTCATTCAATGCAGCTTTACACTTATCACTCCATATAAACTTAGCATTCTTTCGAGTTAAACCACTGAGAGGTGCAGAAATCCAAGAAAAATTCTCAATGAATCTCCGATAATAACTGGCAATGCCCAAAAAACTACGAATATTATATGGAGTCCTAGGAGTTTCCTAATCCTTCAACAGAATAGGGAGAAATAAAAACCTCAAAAAAGAGAGAATGATCAAATAATAGAAAGAGAAAAGAAGGAAGATTTACATTGATCGCAGCGATCTTGACTGGATCAACAGAAACTCCATTACTAGAAATAACATGTCCAAGGAATCGGACTTCATCTTTCCAGATATGGCATTTAGAGAATTTAGCTTTCAACTGATGACTCCTAAGAGTCCCCAGAACAATGCTCAAGTGGGATCCATGCTCTTCCTCATACTTGGAGAACACAAGAATATCATCAACAAAGACTAGAACAAACTTGTTAAGTACATCACGAAAAAAACAATTCATCAAATCAACAAAGAAAGCAGGAACATTAGTCAAGCCAAAAGGCATAACTAACCACTCATAGAAACCATTCTCAGTACAGAAAGCAGTCTTAGGAATACTTTCCTCAGCAACTCTGAGCTGGTGGAAACCTATGGCAAGATCAAGCTGAGAGAAAACAGTAGCTCCATGGAGCTGATTAAACATATCATTGATGCAATGCATAGGATATCTGTTCCTCATAGTGAGCTTGTTCAGCTCTCTATAATCAACACATATCCTTAAAGAACCATCAGACTTAGTGACAAAAACCACTGCTGCTCCCCATTCTGAATGGCTAGGTCTTATCAGACCCTTGGAGAACAGGTCCTCAATTTGCTTCCTTAACTCAACCTTCTCACGAGGTGCCATTCTTCTGGATGGAAGAACTACAAGTCGAGTTCCAGGAATAAGATCAATACGGAACTCAATTTCTCACTTTGGAGGTAAAGAAGTGACGCCACCAAATACATCGGGATAGAGTCTAACCATAGGAGTAGAATCAAGATCATCCGGAGAAGAATCAAGAGAATAAATAAAACTGCCGGCATAATCCTGAGACATGCAACATTGAATCACCAAAGTATTACCAAAATCATCAATAAGAGAGACAGTTTAGGAATTACAAGAGATAAAGGCATCATGCCTCCTCAGCCAATCACCTCCAAGCAATAGATCAAAAGCATCAAAACCTAGAACATAGAAATCACCAGAAAACCGATAGCTAGAATGGAAGAGTTTCACCTTTCTACAAATCTTACTAAGGTTCGCAGGACCACCAATAGGATTTGAAACACACAAAAGCTCAAGAGCAAACTCAGGAGAAAGAAGATGCTCAATTTAATACAAAGATCCACAGAGATAAAGCTATGGGAAGCTCTAGTATCAAAGAGAACACGATCAGGAAAATAAAACATAGAAAAAGTACCCTCAAGTTTACCTTGGTTATCACTAGGAGCAGGAGCAGGTGTAGGAGGTGGAGCTGGTGAAGATGCAGAGATAACATCAAAAATACCAGATGACTTGCCCTTCTGCTGAGTCGGGCAGTCCTTCTTGAAATGGCCATGCTGCAGACAAATGTGGCAGAGATCACGTCTGGTCAACTGAGTTGGAGGAGGGATAGCAGCACCAACTAATGTAGGACAACTATTGGCATAGTGTCCCTCTGATTACATCTAAAACAAGTAATGGAGGATAGGTCAACATACTGCCTCTACAAAGAAGATGATCCTAACCCTGGAGTCTTGTTCTAATTCCTCTTCTGATGGTGAAAGTTCGGCTTCCTCTTCCTAGGATTACCAGAAAAAGATTGAGATGGAGCAGAACGAGCAGCTGGAGGATTCTTAGAAGTAGGATTCTAATATCTAATGGCCATTGAAAGTGCGGTGTGTATACAATTATATGTGCTAATATAGTATACACGGATCGTGTAATATGGATTACAATACAAATGCGGAAATAGATGATAATAGCATTGTAAATAGAAAAATCACACCAGAGATTTTTATACTGGTTCGGAGCACCGTCCTACGTCCAGTCCCAGACTTCTATCTGGATTTTCACTATTAACTACCTCGCTTCACCCAGAGGAACAGGTTTACAACACCCGAACAACCGAACGGGATTTCACGCCTCTAATACACTGAGGACTTCAACACTTGCCTCTTACAACACAGAGGACTTCAACAAAAGAACAAATACAATTGTTGTTGACAACTTGTGTTCTTGAAAACACGGATTTGTCACTAGCAGTACACCCTTCCTATAATCTTATCCTCAAAGTATGCGATATGATGTTTTGAAAAGATTAAGGAAAGTATATTATTGAATCAAAGGATATGAAATAGTTTCAAAGATTCAATAAATAATTTAGAGCTTTTATAATACAGAATTGAGATCAGAGATTAGATTAAAAGAATATATGAAATCGTTGTTTTTTTAATCAACGAATTGGATGAGTTTATATAGATAAGAATGGTTGCAACTCTTTGCCATTAAGAGATATGATCTTTGGTGAAAGGTTAAGAGATGCAACCGTTGGAGAAGAGAAGTGTCTTTTGGAAAAATTGTTTTCTGTTCAAAAATGGTCGACAGGTTAAAAAGTGACCAGTAGACAGGAATTTAAAATATATATACGTTATGTGCATGTGTGCACGTTCATTGTGCATTTTACACAGAAACGGTCGACCGTATGATTATTAACCGGTCGACCGGTTCCTGTTAATTTGCACAATGAATGTGCAATGCTATAAAATGTATATATATCGATTATATTGAGGTGCATGATTATTTGAGGATAGATTTTAACAAGTTTTTAACTATTACAATATCAAATAATCAACCTATAATCTATAGTAACATAACCTTGTTTTGTCGATCGCCTTATTTGTCAGAAATCAAAACTTTCATAAAACTTGTGACTCAACATTCTCCCCCTTTTTGATTGATGACAATATGTATCTGCAAAATCTGAATCTCCCCCTGAGTACGTGATCTCTTTCTCTTTGAATTCTTATAAATGTATGTTCCTGCAAGCAATTGTTAGCCCTTTCTCCCCCTTTGTCATCGACAAAAAGGAGTAACAGATACTAGAATATGATATGCATAGAATGAATATGATATGAATAGAAAGATAAATTACTAACACATCAAAAGCATAACAGAGTTTACTACAGAACATAATGTCAATTGAAAATCATAAATAACGACACTATTTAGTACAAGTGTCGATGAATGTTTTTAAAGAGCTAAAACATAATAGAATCTGGGATGAAGCAGATCGTATCTCCTCTTCATCATCATCATCGTCATCATCATCATCATCTTCTTCTTCCTCATCATTGTGCCCTCTAGATGATTCACCATGTCCATGACCACTCATTCCTGTAGATTCGTCAGATGATGTCCAGGTGAAAACTGGAGCAGCAGGACGTTTTCCTGGGTCTTGTGCTTGAACAGAGGTGGATGTGGAACAAGATATAGCATCCCATAGCATACCAAAGAATGACTTGACCTTATTGAAGCGCTTATCGATTTTTGAGTCCATGCGCTTGAGACGTGATTCAAGCAAAAATTGGTTACGTGCGATTGTTTCAAGTGATTCTTTTGTTGATGACTTTGATTTTAAAAGTTTTACTTCATCGGAACGAGGACGAGATGAAGTTGCTCGTTGTTTCCTTGGTCCTCTTTGTTGCCATTCTTCGAAAGGCATAATTTCAAGATAAGGTGGAGGAAGCTTCATTCGCTTGATGGTGATGGAATCAATGCATTTTGGTTTTGAGGTTGCAGAATCAGAAGGATTGACCCCACAAGCTAACAAAATCTCATGATATATTCATTGTAAAAGAAATGAGGCCGGGTTGAGTTATTTACCTTGAGAATTTCATCAAAAAGCATGTGAACCCAATTGATTTCGATTTCACCATAGATAGCATAGAGTGCCTTGAAGTTTTCTTTGTACACTGCATCATAATTTCCAAGTCTAGGAAAAAGAGAATGCATCAAGACCCGATGAAGTAACCTGGCTGTCGGGCGAAGTCCAATAGACTTAGTGCCATCGCTATTGTCTTCTATAAACTGATGACTGGTACTATTTCGAGTGAAAACTTCGCAGAAGGTAGATGAAAACTCTTCGCCTCGATTTGGTATACCAAGTATAGAGGCAATTCTAGCATGAGTAAGAAAAATTTGCTTTCCACAGACCATAGACCAGATGACGCCGTTTGGATTATCAGGTTGATATTCATCAAGATTCATGTTGGCGTAAAATAATTTAATCATTAAATGATTTATCTCCACACTATTTGCCGAAAAATCTATCAATGGAGTAATGTTGGCATTATCGGCTAACCTCCGAACTCCGTAAGCCGTGAAATCATCAAATTTGATGAAAGAGCCTGGATGAAACTTGTAATTTGTCATTTGATTCCATCTTGTTACAGCAATTGGAGTTTGAAGCCATTTTTTGACGGAGATGGTAAGAGATGAAGTTTCAGAGGTTGCTCCTTTCTTTGATTTCTTTTGAGGAGGAGCCATTGTTGGAGGATTTGTGATTTGGGAATTGAAGAATGGGAACTAGGGTTTGTGATTTGGGGTAAGAGAATAGTTTGAGTAGAGAGTGAATGAGGGTAGAGGGAAAAGTAACGTATAGGGTTATATAAAAAAAAACTGAAAATACGACAACCGGTCGACCTAATGTTTTTGGCCGGTCGACCGTTTTCAACCAGAGAGCAAACGGTCGACCGGCTATAAAAGGGGCGGTCGACCGGTCGTGGTCTGTTGTGATATTTCAGTTTATATTTAGAGTTTTTATCATATATCAACCTATATTATTTATATTTTATACGAAATACAAAATATAACCTTCATTACACAAGAGATAGATAAAGATAAAAACTATATATATATAAGTCTAATGAGAAAGTTCGTCATTAGAATTATCGTTGTTTCCTTCAATACGTTTCGACCATGGACTCCATTGTTTCTGAGCTCCTTCATTCTTCTCATAGTTCCGATCCCATGAGTTAGGACTTTTGGATGTTGATGGCCTAGACGGCATTGGTTCATGCACGTCATGTTTGTTGGAACCGCAGAAAAATGTTGCCAACTTTTCTAAAACAGACAATCGGGCCGACGTCCGTTGTTGCTCGTGATAAAGTTGACTTTGCCCGTAATGGAGTTGTCTCTGAAGGTCTATCTGATGTTTCTGGTAGTGGTGTATCTCATCGATTTGAGCTTTGGTACGAGGAGAATAGAATAGTGTCCGCTTCACTCGTTTTGAATTTGGAGTTTTATCAGACGTACAAGAGCATTGATGATGACAACTTTATTTTTGTTTTGGAGTTGTAGGAGAATAAAACTCCTCCGATTCAGAACTCGTAATTGAAATGTATGTTTCTTGAGCACATTTGTCACAAATGTGAGCCATAGTGTACGTTGTATAGAATATTATGGTTTGATAAAAAGAAAGGATGAACAAAATATAAAATGTTTGCAAATTTATATATAAGTTTGTTATGTATAACCTATGGATGTGAGTTACTGAGAAATTTTAACCAAGAAAATATAAGCAGAAAATTCTTTTGTAAGTCTAAAAATAGCTTTCTTTTTTAAAACTGAGTTTATAAGATAAGAAAGTAAAGAATGATCACAAAAAAAAAATTAGTAAAGTGAATTTAACCATTAAATAAAGCAGTGGCTTATATTTAATGTAAAAAAAATATAGTTTATGTAATAGTTGTAGTTAAAGGATAACTAAAGAGAATAACTAAAGAATAACTAACAAGAAGATGTTCTCTTAGTCAAGATTTTTCTTGAAATTAAACCAAGCTCTCTTCGTAATCTAATAAAATTAGATTCGAGCAGAGGCTTAGTAAAAATGTCTGCTAATTGATTGTCGGTATGAACATATTCAAGACATATATTTCCTTTGTCAATATTATCTCGAAGGAAATGATGACGGATATCAATGTGTTTGGTTCTGGAGTGATTTACTGGATTTTTAGAGAGATTTATAGCACTAGTGTTATCACAGTATATAATAGAATTTGATAAATGAATATCAAAATCTTGAAGTGTTTGTTGCATATATAGTACTTGAGTACAAGCAAGAGCTGCTGATATATATTCAGCTTCACATGTTGATAGTGAAACACAATTCTGTTTCTTACTGAACCAAGAGACAAGTGATTTTCCAATAAAATGGCACGTACCACTTGTACTTTTTCTATCCGTTCGTGAGCCACCGAAATCAGCATCACTATATGATACTAATTCAAATGGACATTCTTTTGGATAAAAAAGACCGAAATCCTTGGTATTATTAAGATAACGAATTATACGTTTTACTGCTCGTAGATGTGATTCCTTTGGATCGACTTGAAAACGAGCACATAAACAAACACTCATTATTATATCTGGACGACTAGCTGTAAGATAAAGAAGAGAACCAATCATGCTTCGATACAATTTCTGGTCAACATTCTTACCACTTTCATCTTTGTCAAGATGTGTAGTTGTACTCATAGGAGTTGGTTTACCAGATGTATTTTCTAATCCAAAGCGTTTGATAAGGTTTTCACAGTATTTTTCTTGATTAATAAAAATGCCGTTTGAAAGTTGCTTTATTTGAAGTCCAAGAAAATAAGATAGTTCTCCCATATGAGACATTTCGAATTCTTTGGTCATAATATTTGCAAATTCTTTGCAAAGTTTATCGTTTGTTGAACCAAGGATGATATCGTCTACATATATCTGGATAACTAGAATATCTTTTCGAGAATGTTTAATAAACAAAGTTTGATCGACTTTGCCTATTTGAAATCCTGAGTTAATAAGATAGCTACGTAGTCGTTCATACCAAGCACGAGGTGCTTGTTTTAACCCATACAGAGCTTTCTTAAGTTTGAACACATGGTCAGGATATTTTTCATGTACGAACAGAGGAGGTTGTTCGACATAGACATTCTCTTTGATAAATCCATTGATAAAAGCACTTTTGACATCCATCTGATAAAGTTTGAAATTATGGTGACAAGCAAAAGATAATAGAATTCTAATAGCTTCTAGTCGAGCAACTGGTGCAAAAGTTTCTTCATAATCGATACCTTCTTCCTGATTATATCCTTGTGCTACTAATCTTGCTTTATTTTTGGTGATATTGCCTTGTTCGTCAGCCTTATTTTTATAGACCCATTTAGTACCAATTACTGACTGATTAGTTGGTCTTGGAACAAGTTCCCAAACGTTATTGCGCTCAAACTGATTTAGTTCTTCCTGCATGGCAATGATCCAGTAATCATCTGTAGCAGCTTCTTTTGGATTCTTAGGTTCGATATTTGAGAGAAAAGCGACATGACCCATTTGATTGAGTTGACTCCTTGTTCTGACATGTGATGTTATTTCACCGATTATATTTTGAGGCGGATGGTCTCTTAATATTCTTGGTGGTGATTGTAACTCACATATTTGAGGAATATTCTCAATAACTATTTCTGAGTCAGAATCAATATTTGTGATGATTTGATTGTCAGTGACTATTGATTCGTCATCATCTGATATAGTGTGAGGGTGCTGATAGATTTCATCAAAAGAGACATGAAGTGATTCTTCAATAGTTTTGGTTCGTTTATTAAATATCCGATAGGCCTTACTTCGTTCCGAATAACCGACAAATATTCCTTCATCGGCCTTTGGATCAAATTTGCCAAGCTGGTCTTTTGTATTTAAAATAAAGCACTTCGATCCAAAAACTTTGAAGTATGAGATTTTAGGCTTTCTTTTGTTAAATAACTCATAAGGAGTATTCTTGGTAAGAGGTCTTATGGATACACGATTTAAAACATAACAGGCAGTTGCCACAGCTTCTGCCCAAAAATGTTTTGGTAAGGTGGTTCCATTCAATAATGTTCTTGCACATTCTTGTAAAGTTCGGTTTTTCCGTTCTACAACTCCGTTCTGTTGTGGAGTTCTGGGAAACGAAAAATTATGATATATACCTTTCTTTGTACAAAATTGTTCAAATTCATTATTTTCAAACTCTCCGCCATGATCACTTCTTATATTTTTAACTTTAATCCCTTTTGATTTTTGAATTCTTTTGACGAAAGATTTGAAATGATCGAAAGTGTCACTTTTATTTTTTAAGAAAATTGTCCATGTATAACGAGAGAAATCATCAACAATTACAAGCACATATTGATTGTGATTTATTGATTGAACTCTAGTAGGTCCAAATAAATCCATGTGTAGTAACTCAAGTGGTTGTAATGTTGATATGACTTTCTTGGATTTAAAAGATGATTTGGTCAATTTTCCTACTTGACATGCGTCACAAATGTTGTCAACTTTAAAACTCATTTTGGGTAGTCCTCTAACTAGATTGTTTTTGGCTAGCTTGTCAATAGTTCTGAAGTTTATATGACAGAAGCGTTTGTGCCATAGCCATGGATCATTGTCATTAGCCACAAGACACATATCTGAATTATGATTAATGTTCATATTCAAAATATATATATTTCTGTCTCTATAACCTTCGAAAACCAAATTATGGTCTTTATCTAGAATACTACACTTATTATTTGAAAATGAAATAATAAAACCCTTGTCACATAACTGACTAATACTTAGCAAATTGTGTTTCAAATTTCTAACTAGCATGACATTAGTAATAAGAGGTAAGTTAGATGTACCGCAATTGCTCACATCGCCTTTGCCGATGATATAGCCTTTTGAATTGTCTCCAAAAGTGACGGAGCCACCATCTGAATATGTAATATTTGTTAATAAACTCTTGTCTCCTGTCATGTGCTTTGAGCAACCACTGTCCAATATCCACTTTCCTCTTTTCTTAAGTGGGACCTGCAAAAAATAGAATTAAGTCCATGGTACCCACTTTTTATAGGGTCCTAAGAGTTAGGTCTTAGGAGTCCAAACCCATATGGGTCCGGTATCCCCTTTATATATATAATTATTATTAAAATGCACAGTATTCATGAATTGCTGAATGTATTTGTTCCTAATCAAATTGTTATTTGTTTTAGGAACCCATATTTTGATAGTCTTGACATTTTTCTTTTGAAATTTCACAACTGGTTTTGGTTTGGAATATAATAAACTAAGATTTTTCTTAGCTTTAGTTTTTTGTACTTTCTTCTTCCTTTTATTTCCAAGATGTTTCTTGGTTTCTTGTTTGTTATATCCCAATCCTTGTTTGTCTGAAATAGATTGTGAACTTTCAATGATTTTTGTCAAATTTTCTCGACCTTTGTTAAAGTTAGAAACATTTTGAGTAATGTCATCAAACTTTGTTTGTAAGCTAGCTTTTTCTAGGTCTAGAATTTTGACTTTTGCTTTAAGCTCATGATTTTCAGTAGTTAGAGCATTATTTTTCTCTTTTTGAGCTTCTATTTCTTGACTCAAAAGAGATATTTGAGAGTCAACATTAGATGATGATTCTTGAATATTTTCAAGTTCCTCTTCTAATATTTTCTTCTCATCTTTTAACATATCTCGTTCAAACTCTGCTCTACTTAAATCTGCTTTGACTATTTTTAATTGACGTTTTATGTCTTTATATTTGACTATCAATTCAGCATTAATATCAAGTAATTCATCAAATGTAGGAATTTGTACCTCATCTTCTGTTGCCATAAAACAAACATTAGCTTGTTCATTCTCTGAATCACTTTCACTTTCTGATGAAGATGACTCTGAATCATCCCATGTTACTGAGAAAGCTCGTTTCTTAGATTTGTCCTTCTTATATTTGAATTTGTCATTTTCTGACTTCTTCTTTTGTTCTGGACAATCCTTCTGCATGTGTCCCTTTTTGTGGCAATTGAAACATTCTATAGCAGATGAAGATGGTTTGTTTGATCCATGTTTCCTTTTATTGTAACGACTGGCTTTTCGATATTTTAGGAATTTTTTGAATCCTTTCGCAATGAATGCCAAATCTTCATCTTCAGAATCTGATTCATTTTCATCTTTCTCAACATGAAATGCTACATTTTTCTTTTCTTCTTTCTGTTCTTTTCTAGCCTGCAAATTTGCTTCATAGGACATTAAATTTCCTATCAATTCATCTGGCTTCATGACGGAAAGATCATTAGCTTCTTCGATTGCTAATACTTTTCCTTCCCATTCACTAGTCAGAGAATGTAGGACTGTTGAAACAACATCGAAATCAGAATACTTTTGACCTAAGCCAATAAGTGCATGGTGAATAGTTTGAAACCGTGAATACATGTCATTGATTGTCTCATTTGGTTTCATTTTGAAATTTTGAAATTGACTTTTTAGCATGGCTATTTTGGCTTGTTTAACCTTGTTAGTACCTTCATGAGTGATTTTTAGTGTTTGCCAAATTTGATATGCAGTAGTGCAGATACTAACACGGTTATATTCATTTTGGTCTAATGCACAGAACAACATATTTATTGCTCTTGCATTTACGGCTGCTGCCGTTTTCTCAGCTGTAGTCCATTCTGAATAATCAGTTGTTGGATTCACTATTTCTCTTTGAGTGGCATTCCAAGCATCATAGCTATTTGATTGCATAAAGAATGACATACGTGTTGCCCAATAACTATAGTTAAGACCATTGAAAAATGGTGGTCTTTGTGTCGATTGACCCTCCGTGTAAGTGGTGTTTTGAGTGCTAGTACTTACGTTATTTGCCATATTACTATAATATATCAAATAACTGTGTTACGGTTATATGATGACCGTGCTCTGATACGAAATGAAAGTGCGGTGTGTATACAATTATATGTGCTAATATAGTATACACGGATCGTGTAATATGGATTACAATACAAATGCGGAAATAGATGATAATAGCATTGTAAATAGAAAAATCACACCAGAGATTTTTATACTGGTTCGGAGCACCGTCCTACGTCCAGTCCCAAACTTCTATCTGGATTTTCACTATTAACTACCTCGCTTCACCCGGAGGAACAGGTTTACAACACCCGAACAACCGAACGGGATTTCACGCCTCTAATACACTGAGGACTTCAACACTTGCCTCTTACAACACAGAGGACTTCAACAAAAGAACAAATACAATTGTTGTTGACAACTTGTGTTCTTGAAAACACGGATTTGTCACTAGCAGTACACCCTTCCTATAATCTTATCCTCAAAGTATGCGATATGATGTTTTGAAAAGATTAAGGAAAGTATATTATTGAATCAAAGGATATGAAATAGTTTCAAAGATTCAATAAATAATTTAGAGCTTTTATAATACAGAATTGAGATTAGAGATTAGATTAAAAGAATATATGAAATCGTTGTTTTTTTAATCAACGAATTGGATGAGTTTATATAGATAAGAATGGTTGCAACTCTTTGCCATTAAGAGATATGATCTTTGGTGAAAGGTTAAGAGATGCAACCGTTGGAGAAGAGAAGTGTCTTTTGGAAAAATTGTTTTCTGTTCAAAAATGGTCGACAGGTTAAAAAGTGACCAGTAGACAGGAATTTAAAATATATATACGTTATGTGCATGTGTGCACGTTCATTGTGCATTTTACACAGAAACGGTCGACCGTATGATTATTAACCGGTCGACCGGTTCCTGTTAATTTGCACAATGAATGTGCAATGCTATAAAATGTATATATATCGATTATATTGAGGTGCATGATTATTTGAGGATAGATTTTAACAAGTTTTTAACTATTACAATATCAAATAATCAACCTATAATCTATAGTAACATAACCTTGTTTTGTCGATCGCCTTATTTGTCAGAAATCAAAACTTTCATAAAACTTGTGACTCAACAGCCATGTCATCAGAGTGGTAAAAGGGCTATGCACATGAGCGATGAGACGATCATAGCACTCCGAACGGGCACCAGCAATGAAGTTCTCATTCTTCTTGAGAGGAGTGTCAATCAGATTAGGGCCAAACTTAGAAAGTTCATTGAACTTCCTCTCATATTCAGAAAAAGACATACCACCCTGTTTTAGATCCATGAATTCCCGATAAAGCTAAGACTTCCCTGCCTCGGGCATCCATTTCACAACAAAAGCATCCCTAAAGCACGATAAAGGAACATAAGACAGATTTCAAAAAGAGAATACTGAACCAAATTCAAGACAAACAGAAGATGATACCTAAACTGTTCCCAAGAAATGTCAACCTCAACAATGTGAGCAGTGGCAGACTCCCACCAATCCAAGGCTGCTCTCTTCAACTGCCAAGCTGCCAACTGAGTCTGCTGGGCAAAGGTGATCTCAAGACAGGAGAAAATCCTCTCCAAATCCTTTAACCGCTGCTGGGCCTCAATAATTCCTACAGATCCGGTGAACTTGGTGCCACCAAGCTCAATGTATTCCTTATAGAGTTTAAAGAACCTGACTGCTGCAGCAGGTTCAGGAGCTAGGGCAACACCACGACCCTTACCTTTAGCATTCCTATGACTCATCCTAAAAAATCAAGAATGAATTTTTAGGACAAAGGTAATTAAGAAACAAAGACAAGACAAGATAAGATAAGATGCAATGAGAATTGAATATCCCGAACAAAGAAATTATTAATAAGGTGGATAAGGAAAAGAAGGAAGTTAAAAAATTTGATTTCAAAGCAAGAAATTTTTTAATATCAAAATACTATTCTAAAATCCTTAGAAAATCATTTGAAAATCATTTTATACTTTAAAATAAGTTCTCTCACGAAGAAAGGATTTTAAGATTGATTTCACTTATTCTAGGGTATTTTTACCCTATCTCTAATGAGTTTTTTTTGCTCCACGGGCAAAGGTTTGCCTAAAACCAAAGCTCAGATACCAAATGTAATGACCCACTATATTGGACCATTCAAATCGACAATAAAACCACATATGTCTGACTTGAATAATTAAAAACAGTAGATTGTAATATAATTTGGGGCAAAAAAAACCAATCACAGAATCACAGTCACAGATAAATCAAAATAACTCGCAGTGGAAATAAAACAATAGTAGTAGTTCATGAAGCTACCATAAATACAGTCTCAAACATAGTCTCAAAACAAGTACAAAATACCATAGTGTGTAAAGTAAATACAACAGAAATCCCAACACATAAATGTTCACTAGTACATAAGGTGAATAGAAAATACTGCAAGAAATAGACATCAACTAGATAGATAGTCTCCAGCAAATCCTAGCTCCAGAAGATGAAATCCAAAGCTGATACTCACGCTGACCCGAGCATAAGAAAATAAACACAAACACTCGAGTCAGGACATACATACTTATACAATGTAAAGCAACTCAAGTGAATTGTAATAAAATGTACAAGTAACTTAAAGGATGCTTGGGACCGTCCATCCTCTAAGTATCCGTTAAACTATTTACTATGTAGTAATATACGCTATTATAATAATGTTAAAGTAAAGTACAATATACTTGAAAATAGCGTTAAGGAGTTACCCAATATCCCCCTTAGCACATTTTATATGTTCCCATAGTCTATATAGCACTGTAATATCCCCCGTACTTGGCGTCATCAGAGGGCACTCCATAGATATGGTGTAAAACCAAAATCGTATAAGGCGCGCTAGGGTAGGTGACACGACACAACGAGGCAATGCCAGGGTAGATATACCAATTATGCTTTCGGACCGGTGGCAATGCGTAGCAATCACTACTGCCCACCTCGAGCCACACTTCCAAAAATCAAAGGCGCGTACCAATCAATCACAAAGTAATAGAATGACATACGAGGAAGTGTGTCTGATAAGAGAAGCTACTCATTAGCCCGTCAATCGCTCCTGTTTTAGCCACCTTATGCCAACTCATGGGAATCGGGTCCTCGTACATACCTCAATAGAACGTCGCCGCCATCCTACTTCATTCTGGAATCTCCATTGCGTACACGGTTGTTAAAGTAGTTTTCGGAGTTGGCAGAGAGTATGACAATTTTCGATCCTGGTCTCCTTAGCAACCAAACGTTATTATTACCTGTGGTTATAAATTTCAAAAATGGTTTATATTCCAAATCAAATAATTCATTTAAACCATTTAAATATGAAGTCGTTATCCTTTCAAATCAAATACTCAAGTTCCAGAATTGTAGCATTTCTAAGTTCATTCATTCAATTATAACAATTTTAAAACATTGTATTTTTCAAAAACATAAGCACTTATAAAGTGCTATGGTAGATATATTAGTATTTTAAAACAGTTCACTTCAGAAACAACAGCACTTATAAACAGTAGATATTTTAGTATTTAAAAAACAGTTCAATTTCAGAAAAAGCAACATTTACAAAGTGCTACAGTATGTATTTTAGTATTTCAAAACCAGTTCAATTTCAAAAACAGCAACACTTATAAAGTGCTACACTAAGTAAAGTTAGTATTTCAGAACATAGTTATATTTCAGAAACAGCGGCACTTATAAAGTGCTACAGTGGGTAAAATTAGTATTTCAGAACCTAGTTATATTTCACAAATGGTAGCACTTAGCAAATGCTACCTTAAAACCACGGCATTTTGCAAATGCTGCCAATACATAACTAAGGTTTATTGCAACATTTCAGAGACATTATAATTTCAATTTTTCACCATTTTTAACTTATAAAACATTCTCACTTTTCCAAAATATTTATTGGATATCACTTAACTTATGGTTGAATAAAATAATATTTTATAAATAAATATCCAAATCAAACTATAATTTATTTATTAAGTCAAATGTGCATTATTTTACTTAACTTTTATCTTAACAATTAACTTAATACTTTATTAAAATTTCCGACTTCATAAATAAAATATTCTTTTTACTATATTAAGCCTAAAATTTCCATTTTGAAAACTAATTTTCAAATTTCAAGTTAGGTCATATTTACATTACATTTTTAAACCATTTAATTACTTATACATTTTACTTATAGAAAATCATTATAACCTTTATTTATATCATTTAAATACAATTTAACTTAAAATTTCATATTTTATATTTCAAAAATACTTAATAAATTTTCAGAACATATTTAAAATTAAACACGGTTTTGTATATAATTTTCTAACCTAGGTCAAGTGATACAGATACGTATCATTTCAATCCGTAATTTAAAAAGAAAAATCCAAGTTATCATTTCAATACCGCAGTCCCAAGTCAAAAAAAAACAAATAGAAATCGCTTGAGCCTATCATTTCAGCTCATAACGATTTTTTCTTGTTCTACTGTCCATTTGGGTATGTATCATTTCAACCATATTGATTATGTTCTACAGGGAACTTGTAGTATGAGAAACAGTAAATAAAGTAAATAGTAAAACATATCATATGATGTCAAGTGATGCAACGGGTATATAATCAGGTAATATCATCATATGATGTCAGATAATAGGCAGATGTGAGCATATAACATGGCATATCAACTATTACAATTCAAGTGACACTGTTTCACATTCATATAAGTACGATTTGTCGAGAGTGATAAACTCACCTTCTCAAGCTAGAGATCAAATTTAAAACACAAATCCAAACTCCGCAAAGAACGAAAAGGGATGACATAGATTCGAATGAATGGAGAGCCAAGATTCAAGTCTTGTATACAACAAATAATATAACAAATATAGGTATATAATCTGACATAAGACAATAAATCAAATCAACGTTCAAAATATGATTCAAAATGAAACAAACAGGCTTAACCACTACAAATGGGCTCGGCCACCATAACCATAGGCTAGACCATCACACTATGGCTCGGCCATGACTTGATTTGTGGCATAATGGCTCGGCCAAGGTCACATAGGCATGGCTAGGAAAGGATATGAAGGAGGAATGGCAAGGCAAAGCAATAGGAAGGCAAAAGGCAAGGGGTGTCGATGTTTTGGGCTAGGCCTATGGCTATGTGGCTCGGCCCTATGTGCTAAACTTGGTTCGATCTGGTCACATTAGAGGTGGCGTGGCCTAGAGCAAGGCAAGGATGAGGAGTAGGTGGTGGCGGCCGAGGCAAACAAGGTGGAGATGGTGAACAAAATGGAGTTCGACTAGGGATTTTCGCAATTTTGGTGAAGGGTTTTGGATCCATGGATTCACGGCAACAAGGATATGGTGGTGATGTGATGGAGGCCGATCTAAGGTGGTGGATGGTGAAGGTGATGGATGGCTAGGGCATGTGGCCGAGCATGCTAAAGGAGGAACAAATAAAAGAAAAAGAGAAAAAGGAAAAAAGAAGAAAAAGGAGGCCATGACTTACTGTAATATGTTTCTTAAGGAAGCAAATGAGAAATGAGATATGAGAATTACTTTTGTCAGTGAATTACAAAAGAGTGGCGGCTAGGGTAAAAGAAAGTGAACGGCTACGAGATGTGGAAATGAGTGGCTATGCAAATGAAGAGGCTTTACTTGATTTCCAAGAAAATGAACTTAAGTCCTTTTGAATTTCCAAGCCAAAATTCAAATAAAAATCGAATAAAAATCACATTAAAAGTCCAAACAGAATAACAAATAAAAAATAAAAAATAAAGTAGAAACAAAGTAGAAAAATAAAAATAGAAAATAGAAAAAATTACTGAAAATAATCGCGTGCAAAACGCTGAAAGTTATCAAATTTAAAAGTATAAACCGGAATTTGACGAAACGAAAAGCAGTACGAATATCAGAATCAAATATAGTTTCAAAGAAAAAGATTAGAAATTAAAATTTCAAATTTCAAATTTGCAACTATGGTCAAACTTTGACTTTCAGTTGACCAAAATATAAGATTTTTAGAAAATATTTATTTTATTGTATCTGGGAAATAATTTATAAAAAAAATCCAAAATTGCATTAGAAAATTCCAAAATGTCAAATTTAAATGATTTAAAAATCAAAGTTTTCAATTAAATTGAATTAAAAATTTATTAAAATTTTTGAGTTGTTACAGAAATAATTTTTATGTTAGTAAAATTATATCATGAAGTGATTTGGAAGTTATTGGTTGTTATTTGATAAGTTCAATTGACATTTAAATTGAAATCGAAATTAATTGATATAAATTTAACTGACGGTTAAGTTTAATTAGAATTTAATCGCCCGTAATATACCCGATATGGATAATTATGAAATTGTTGTGAATTTTATTGACTGTATGGATGTTTGGTTGTAATGGATGTTGTTGGGTGATAATTTGGATGTTTATTTAATTTGATATATCATTTTATCATCCTGTATATTATTTACAGTATAAAAAACTGTAAATTGAATTATTTCGAATAAATTAAGAGATATGTTGAATGATATATACCTATGACATTTATTTTTGGATTGAATAGATATAAATCCATCTCTGGAATTTAAATTGGAATAATTGGTTCACTTGGCTATAGGATAGAGAATTATATATGAACACTGGATTTGGCTAAATTAAATGATTTTAAAATTTTTATTTTAAAATTATTTAAATGATTTGTTTTAATGGAAATAAAAATTAAATTTATGGAAATCAAATTATCTTCCTTATTGGAGCTCAAAATGATGAATTTAAATTTGGTAAACGAATTTTTTTAAATAATCGAATTTGAGATTTTTAAGCGATAATCCAAATATGATGTGAATTTCAGAAATGATTTGTTTAAAAAGATTGGACTTTTTATTCGAACTTTGAATATTGATAAGAAAAGGCGATATAAAAAGATATTTTGAAATTTAACTTGGATTTGAATTATATTTAAAGATTTGGATTTTAAATTGGATATTGAAGGAAAGTTTGATTTAGGTATTTAAATCAATATTTTGGAAATCAAACTCGGAGTCTATATAAATCGAAATGGTTTAAATTTGGTACTGGAGTTTAAATTAATTTGGATTGGAGTTGAATTAATTTGGAATTGGAAGGGAAATTAATATGGAATTAGAATAGATATAAATTTGGAATTCGAATTGAAATTGATTTGGAATCGAAGTAAAATTTGACTTGAAATTGGAATTAAATCGGTTAAATCGAAATGGAAATTAGAACTGATTTGAGTTGGAAAATTTGCGAAGTGAACCAGTTTGATTTTGAATCTATTTTTAAATGGATTATTTTAGTATAAATGGTTTTAAAAAACTATATTATTTCAATTTTCAAATTATTTTGATTTTTCAAAATATTTCACTATATAAACCATTTTTATTACTCAAAATATTTTCTATTAAATTATTTTAACTATTTTAAAACTATTTAAACTATTTTCTAAAAATTCAAACTGGTCAAAGGGTGAAATGTTTATATTTAAATCTTGGATTCAAATGCGAATTAGGTTAAAGTGAAGTTGTAACCTAAACTGAAATTCGAATTAAATTTTGAAGTGAAATCGATATGTCGAATTGAATTAACATTTTGCAGAAAAATATGATTTTTGAAGCGAATATGATGATTTCGAATTAGATTTGATTTTGAAATAAATTTGATATTTTGATATCAAACATGAATTGTTTTCAAAATATAAAAGAAGCAACGGTGTGTAAAATGACGATTGGTTGTTAAAGAGACCGGAGCCTCTTATTGGCATACTCTCTGTCAATATTGGAACCACTATGACAACTGTATGCGAGGTGATGATATCAAGAATATAATGGTTGAATTGGTGACGTTTACTGGAATGAAGTAAGAGAACGATGATGGATAGCCTTGACATTTGTATCATAATTAAAATGACTAAACATGAGCCTATGTTTGGCCAATGATGTTAGCTACCTCTAGCGACGTTGTTCCCTCGTATTACTATTGTGGTTTAGGATTCGATGGGTGCACCTTATTTGTTGTTTGGATTGATTGTCGCGGTCGGCCACAAATGGGTTACGACCAGCCAGAAAAGGTAAACTGGTAGAATCCTACCTTGGGCATTGCCTCACGTGCCTTGTCATATTTATCCTTATACAAGCCCATTACGACTTTGGTTTAAAACTGTAAAATATGTTAAGGTGGATCAATGTAAAGCCTTAACGCTATTTTGATATTTATTTTACTAATAGACATTATATATTATAGCGTATACTATTATATAGAAATAGTTAAACAGATCCTTAGGAGATGGAAAATCCCGTAACATCTCTTAAGTTATTGCACTCTTATTTGTGATATTGATTTGACTTGCATAAGAGTATTTTATTCCTGACTCGAGTGTTTTGTCTTTCCATTATGCTCGGGTCAGTCCTGATTTTTTTCCAGCATATTGAAGACTATTCTTTGGAGGACGAAGACGGAGTTTTGGTATATTACTATTATTATTATCCCCTGCATCGTGCTATTCTACTATATTGATTATTTATCCCTGATGTACATATATAACTCTGATAATTGTGTATAGAGTAAAATCAAATGTATCGTAAACAACTACATGAATTGTTTATTTGATTATTATATTTTATCGTTTACGTTGTGAGATTTTGTGTTTTGTTTTCTTCTTTTCTTCTTATTTTTCTTATTTAACCTCATTGATTATCTACGTTCCGGATTGTTAAGTCGGACATAGTGTGAAATATTGTCGATTTGAACCTTCCGAAATGTGGGTCGTCACAGTTGGTATCAGAGCAAAGATTTAGCGATAACCTTGGCTTTGTGGGGTTTGACTCATTAGAGATAAGAGAGTAATATCCTAGAATGAGTCTGTTTGAGTGTATAAATATGAGAGAGCATACTTGTTAGTGTTATAAAATGTTTTATATTTTGTTTACTTATCTGTTGAGTTGTTTATAAATTCTGGTCGATGCGTAGGACGCCGTGGTATCGACATGGATTTCTAAACTCTTAAACGAGGCGAGTCGACATAATATTATTTCAAAATCGGGTAAATGAAATGATTTTACCTAAATTATATTATATGTAAAGGTAAATTTTTTATGAATGTTAGTTGTTAGGAGATGATAATATTAAGTTATCATCGATTAGTGGTTGGATTATGAATAAATCGAATACCAAATGTATTTTATTATATGAAATAGTTGATAGTCATACTAGAATTGAAATCAATCAAAAATAAGGACTAGTTAAAATGACCAAGTAAATTATTGAAATGTTTTGGCAATAAGGAAAAAGGAATTTGTATAAGTATATTTAAATATAACTTATAAATAGAGAGATTTAAAAATTGATAATTTTAGAATTTGAAATCCTTTTGTTTTTAAAATTGTTTTTCAAACCCTAAAATTTTATAATAGTATTATTTTAAAGTTTTTAAATGGAATTATATTTTAAAAAGATTTTAAAAGGAAATAAAAGCATTAAACTTGTTTGGGGTTGGGAAATATATTCTGGGGATGACTGCAACATTATCAGTATTCATTCCGAGTTCTAAGCAAAATTTGCTAGCAAAGAAATATGATTTGTTGAATATATGAAATATAGTTTTGAACTTATGATTGAAACGGTATAGATAAAAAAAACTTTATAATTTATGAATTTGAGAAGGAAAGTAAAGTGTAAATTTAAGATTGCTGGGTATTTTATTTAAGCAAATAAAAGAAATTTGAATTCGAAAAATGAAATAAGATAATTAATATAAAAAATATTAATTAAATTGAGTAAAAAAAATGGGGAGAATAAAATATAGTTAACTCATGAAATCTTAAATAAAAATAAATATTATTTGAAAGAAAGTATATAAAACAAGGAAATGTATTTGAAATAAAATAAAATTTTAAGAAGTAAATATTTTTAACTTATGGATTTGGGAATTAATAAGTCAAGGCAAATTTGAAAAAATATGAATGTGAATAGTAAGAAAATTTAACTTGAATAATATTAAATAATATGGGTAATGGATTAAAATGAAATGAAGTTTGACTTAATTTTAAATAAATTAAAATGTAATTGGATATTAAGTGAAACTTAATAAATTAGTGAAGTGAATGAATTTCATCTAAGTTGTAAAATGAAATACTAAAGTGAATATGAACTTGAATTTTTAATTTGAAATGTAATTTAAAGGGTGTAAGAAGTCTAATAAAATAAATGAAGGTAAGAAAAATTAATTTGAGTAATTGAGTTTAATTTAGATTGGATGTGAATAAATTAAATGCTAATGGAATGAGTTGCAATAAAAATTTGAACATTGTCTATTATAGCATGTAGTAAGTTATTGGAATAAATTATAAGTTGGAAGAAAGGTTTATTTATTAATATGAACTGGAGTTATAAAGTAACATTTACTTTTGTAAATTTATTATAATGGGTTGAATCAATGAATAAACTAATTAAGTGAATAAACGGATTAATAATAACTTAAGATATGGAATAACAAAAAAAATGAGTTGCAAAATTTTAAAATTTATAATAAGCCTAAATGGTTTATAAACAATATTAGTATTAAAATACTATGTGATAAATGAAATAAATTTAGCTTAAGCAAAGTTGAGTGGAATAATTTTATAAATGGTTCACAAACGAATTTATATTGAAACAAATGAAATTGTGTATTAGTCAAATCAATGTAAATAAATAAATATGAATAAATGGAAACTGAACCAATTGGATGTTATTAAGAAGTGGAAATATGTAATTTAATATTGACATGAGTGATAATTAACTAAATGTGAATAAAATTAAAGTAATAGCAATAAAATTCGAAAGAAATCCATGTGCATAAATTGAGAGAAAACAAACTGTATATAGATGAAATAAATATCAACGAAGTAAGAGTAAACCAATTTAATATTGATATGAATTAAAAGTAAAAAAATTGAATATTGACATTTGTAAGTGTTAATTGATATTGTGGTGAATAAGATTGGATACATAATGTTTGTTGGATGTTTGTTTCGTTGTTTTTTTGCTATATTCGTTTATGGCTATAGCATAATCCCTATTATATATTGATTTAGTCTTTATATGTATGTTCTCATTTGGATATTGAGTGGCTAGAAGGTACGAAAGGGTGCATGCTTGCTTTTGGAGCTCGTTTGCACGTAAATTTCTTTCGCTCGCTTTAATATAAGCTAATTTGCTAATAAAGCCATTAATAAGGTACATATCTCGGATTACATGTTGCTATTTTATACTTTGCCCTTCAGGATGCCTCATCTTTGAGATGAGATGTATATTTGATATGTATTTGGTATATTTGGTTATATATTGATATTGTAAAAAATTTCGATCGAGCCACGCAAAGAAGACTCTGTCGAATTTTTCCATGAATCCGGGTATTAGAAAATTTTTGAAGTTTCAAAAAAAAATTCTACAACTTATTTTCTATATAAATTATATTTTCTGTAAAACTGATATCGGAATGGCTTAGTAGAAGCGTAGAAATAGTTACGCAAATAAGATAGTTATGTTTTATAATTTAGTTATTTTAAGAAAATATATCAAGTGTTAAATTCTGTACTTAATGCCTTTTCGAGGACGAAATTTTTTGAGTGGGGGAGTATGTAACAACCCGTATTTTTAGCTATTTTTAATTATTAAATTTAAGGTGATTATTGAATGAAAATGGTTATTAATGTAATTTGTTAAATAATTTAATATTGAAAATTATTTGAATATCTGAATTTAATACGATAGAAAATAATGTCATAAGTTGTTTTAAATTTTATATAAGCAACAATTAAGATTGTTAATGTTTAAAATTGGATCTAAAATGTGAATAATTAAAATTGAAAGTTTTATATTGTAATTAAGGAGTAAAAATAGTGATTTCGGAAATTGTCTCGGATTTCGACGAAACTAGTTTCATCGGAACCGTAATAATGAATTATTATTAGATTTCAAGTTTCGTTGCGATCGGACTCGTCGTTTGGTCGTGAGAGCTTGAAACACATACAAATCAATTTAAAGGAATTCGATAAAATAAATTGACTTTAAAAAGCTATCTTCCACGTACGATCGAATTAGGCCTCGAAACTAGTTGCATTGCGTTCGGAATGGGGGTAAAACAGTATAAGTGCCTGGCGACACATCTCAATTAGAGTTCGGATGATTTTAGACCTAACTATATAAATACACATGCAATCGAGATAGTTTTATTATTATTCTAATTTCTGAACCCCAGCCGCCACTTTCTTTTAATGGTCGAAAATTTACCAACTTCCCTTCTTAATATCTCTCAATCCGTTCAACGAAATCGAAAACTTTCAAAATCAAAGTCATAGTTCTCGACGAGCTCTTCAAATCCATATGGTTGATATATGCTATTTCTTCACGGATTCGCCAGAATCGAGGCGAAAGGCTTGCGCATTCTATGGGTTCGATCTTGAAATTGGATGCGTTGTTTTCGTTGCCATTCAAGGTGATGGTAGAGAGGTGTGAGGCGCACGGTGATGGTAGAGAGGTGCGGGGCGCATTGTTTGGCATAGGTTGATCAAAGTCTTCTCGTTATTGAACGCGTGTAGTTGAAGTTGGAATTTGCGTACGGTGGTTTCTTTCTAGCATGTTGCGTGAGGACTGAGGAAGAAGAAGGAAGGTACATTACTTTTATTTATTTATATTAATTAATTATTTAATTTGAATTTTAAATGTTCTAGTGCACGTAACTCTTTCATACGTGCTCGGATTTGGACGCAGTTTTCTCCATTGCGATCGTATCGAAATTCCAGGGAATATGAAACTAGTTTGGTCGAGTTTTAAGACTGTTCAAATTTGGGCCTTTGTTTGGATTTTAAATCATCGATAAATCAAAGATGAGTGTTTATACGCTCACAGTTGACTGAAATAATTTATATGTTAGTAAAATTACATCACGAAGTGATTTGAAAGTTATTGGTTGTTATTTGATAAGCTTAGTTGACATTTAAATTGACGTTGGAATTAATTGACAGAAATTGAATTGATGGTTAAATTTAATTAGAATTTAATTGCCCATAGTATACTCGATATTGATGATTATGAAATTGTTGTGAATTTTATTGACTGTCTGGATGATTGGTTGTAATGGATGCTATTGGTTGATAATTTAGATGTTTATTTATTTTGATGTATCATTTTATCATCTTGCATATTATTTACAGTATATAAATCGGTAAATTGAATTATTTCGATTAAATTAAGAGATAGATTGAAATGATATATACCTATGGCATTTATTTTGGATTGAGAGATATATATCCATCCTTGGAATTTAAATTGGAATAATTGGTTCACTTGGCCATAGGATAGAGAATTATATACGAACACCGGATTTGGTTAAATTAAATGATTTTAAAATTTTCGTTTTAAATTTATTTAAATGATTTGTTTTAAAGGAAATTAAAATAGAATTTATGGAAACCAAGTTATCTTCCGTACTGGAGCTCAAAATGATGAATTTAGATTTGGTAAACGAATTTTTTTTAAATAATTGAATTTGAGATTTTTAAGTGGTAATCTACATATGATGTGAATTTCAGAAATTGATTTGTTTTAAAAGATTGGGCTTTTTATTCGAACTTTGAATATTGCTAAGAAAAGGCGACATAAAACGATATTTTGAAATTTAACTCGGATTTGAATTATATTTAAAGATTTGGATTTTAAATTGGATATTGAAGGAAAAATTGATTTAAATGTTTTGAATCAATATTTCGAAAATCAAACTCGGAATTTATATAAATCGAAATGGTTTAAATTTGGTACTGGAGTTTAAATTAATTTGGAATTGGAGTTGAAATTAATTTGGAATTGGAAGTGAAATTAATACGGAATTAGAATTGATATTAATTTGGAATTCGAATTGAAATTGATTTGGAATCGAAGTAAAATTCGACTTGAAATTGGAATTAAATCGGTTAAATCGAAATGGAAATTAGAACTGATTTGAGTTAGAAAATTTGCGAAGTGAACGTGTTTGATTTTGAATCTATTTTTAAATGGATTATTTTAGTATAAATGGTTTAAAATCTATATTATTTCAATTTTCAAATAATTTTGATTTTTCAAACTATTTCACCATATAAACCATTTTTATTACTCAAAATATTTTCTATTAAATTATTTTAACTATTATAAAACTATTTAAACTATTTTCTGAAAATTCAAACTGGTCAAAGGGTGAAATGTTTATATTTAAATCTTGGATTTAAATGCGAATTGGGTTAAAGTGAAGTTGTAACCTAAATTGAAATTCGAATTAAATTTTGAAGTGAAATCGATACATCGAATTGAATTAACATTTTAAAGTAAAATATGATTTTTGAAACGAATATGATGATTTTGAATTGGGTTTGATTTTGAAATAAATTTGATATTCTGATATCTAATACGAATTGTTTTCGAAATATAAAAGAACCAACCGGTGTGTAAAATTATGATTGGTTGTTAAAGAGACCGGGGTCTCTTATTGGCATCCTCTCCGTCAATATTGGAACCATTTTGACAACTATGTATGCGGTGGAAGATATCGAGAATGTAGTGGTTGAATTGGCGACGTTTACTGGAATGAAGTAAGAGAACGATAATGGATAGTCTTGACATTTGTGTTATAATAAAAATGACTAAAACATGAGCCTATATCTGACCAATGAGGTTAGTTACCTCTAGCGACGTTGATCCCTCGTATTACTATTGTGGTTTAGGATTCGATGGGTGCACCTTATTTATTGTTTGGATTGATTGTCGTCTCGGTCACGGATGTGTTACGACCAGCCAGAAAGGGTAAACTGGTAGAATCCTACCTTGGGCATTGTCTCACATGCCTTGTCATATTTATCCCTATACGAGCCCATTACGACTTTGGTTTAAAACTGTAAAATGTGTTAAGGTGAATCAATGTAAAGCCTTAACGCTATTTTGATATTTATGTTACTGATAGACATTAAATATATTATAGCGTATACTATTATATATAAATAGTACAGATCTTTAGGAGATGAAAAATCCCATAACATCTCTTAAGTTATTGCACTCTTATTTGTGATATTGATTTGACTTACATAAGAGTATTTTAGTCCTGACTCGAGTGTTTTGTCTTTTCATTATGCGCGGGTCAGTCCTGAGTTTTTTCAGCATGTTGAAGATTATTCTTTGGAGGACGAAGATGGAATTTTGGTATATTACTATTATTATTATCCCTTGCCTCGTGCTATTTTTCTATATTGATTATTTATTCCTGATTTATAAATGTAACTTTGATAATTGTGTATAGATTAAAATCAAATATATCGTAAACAACTTCATGAATTGTTTAGTTGATTATTATATTTTATCGTTTCCACTGTGAGATTCTGTGTTTTGTTTTTTTTTCTTATTTAACCCCATTGATTATCTACGTTCCGGATTGTTAAGTTGAACATGTGTGGATTATTGTCGATTTAAACCTTCCGAAATGTGGGTCGTCACATGTATAGAAGGATTAACATATCATCGTTGTAGCAGTAAACGTTTCCATGCAATCATAGTAGTGCGGGTTGGCCAATCGCCAACACGACCCTAGACCTGGAGCTCTTTTGAGCAGGTCATGGGTCTACCCGCCCTGATGACCCAATGGGACGGGTCCAGATGGGTAAAAACTGGGGCAGGTCTACCGGGTTTAGACCCTAGAACCGTCCATTGCCACCCTTATCCTTGAACTATAAAAGCATCCTAATTGTTTTTTTATGTATTTTGTACGTATGCTTATAAAATTATCAGCATTATGCAACCAATCAAACTTTATCATTTTAACGTGTCTCAAAATGCACTACACTAAAGCACTTCAGTTGAATTTCAATTTTCCTTATAAATATATTTGATTATCTATACAACTCTATCCAACGCAAACAAAAATCCTGGTTTGGTCGCTGAATACATGAATATTCATATAATTAGTTGCATTACAATAATTTAGAATCAAACAAAGGGTCGAGTGTAGTTTAGGAATTCGGTTCATTGCTAATTGCATTACTTTTTCTTTCTCACTCATGTCATTTATGAATGACACAATGAACCGTATAATGGAGCATAATTAAATTATAAAAAATATCAAGTTTTCATAATTTTTAGACAAATAGTGATATGCTGTTATACAATGGTAACGGTACTAGTAGAAATGATAGGTAATGATATTTGCAAAATGGTAACGGAAACTGATCAGTCAAAATTCAAAAGGAATGATATTATTAATGACAAATTTAAAGAAATTATGTGATATTATATATGTACATTATATCTACGAACGTTACGACACGCGCCGATTATGAATTATTTTTGTAAAAATTGTATTTATTTAACACATTAAAGAGAAAATGATTTGTATAAATATTTGGTCATCATTTTGCATTGAAATTATATGTAGTTTGAATTTTTATTTTTAAGTTGCAATGTCTAATTTTGTTTGTTTGTTTGGATTTTAATATTATTAGTTAATAAAGAACGAATTTATAAAAGAAGTTTACTTGTTAGATCTTACTTTTAAGTAATATAAAATTTGTTGGTATATGCAAAATGACATTTTTGATAGTACACGTTGACACCAAAAGACTATGACACCAAAAGCATTACAATTATAATTAAAGATGTAGAATTTATATATTAGTTGAGTATTCATCACATAAGCATTAGCATAATGTAAATGTTTCAATAACTATAGCAAGTTGCATACACAATTGGGTAAACATGTACACAAAAGAATATGCTCGTTCCAACTTGTTTATAAAATAAATTCATATAGTTTTCTTATGATTGCAAACAAAAGCTTTAAGACTAGGTTTTATTAATTGTTAAGATGGTGATCAATTGAAGCCAAGCGTTTTTGGTAAAATCTTGTATTTTAGATAAAAAAAATTATACGAAAAAATAGACACAAGTAAAAAGTTGTAAAAAAAATATAATCTTAGGAATAACAAGTTTGTTTTTTAGTCTGAAAGATACTTTTTAGTGTGAACAGAAAATGATAGTTGTAAACATCATTTTATGATTTACACTGAAAAGTGTGTTTTAGTCTAAAGAACAAACTTGTTGTTCTTAGTTATCAGGTTCATCTAGAAAGATTTGTACAGTAGAGGTTGTGTATTATCAAGCTCATCATATGACAAATCGATATATCTTAATCGTAAATACTGCGTAACATTCTTTTTTAATGTTCCCCGTGGACTATGAATACTCTATTTAAGTTCTTTGTTCGCTTACAACATATTGAGATGTTTTTGACTAGATTGTGCAAACAATTTGTTAAATACTTTAAATGTGGTGCATTTATCAAGAAACCGCGACTGCGCACAGCTGTCTTGCTAGTATTATATTAAGATAGGGTACCTTTTATTGTTGACCAATAATTAGTTATTTCATTGAAGTTAGCTTGAAAAAAAAGGTAATTATAGTCGAGAGTCTGCAGAGAGTGGTCCTCTGCCTGGGTGGTAGAACAATCAATTATTCCCTATATAATGTATTTGCATTCAATTATACCAGCGAGGATTATATACGATGATATGGATCTTATGTAAAATGCATTCCTTCATTTTCTTTTTGGCTTTTCTTGTTATTCTTGTTCTTGTTCAATCGTACGTTATATTAACCAGTGAAATGCCAGGAAGCACAAGTTGGCACCACACAATGACACAATCACACACAATACGTTTTACTCAAACACAACAAACACATGGTCACGACAAGCACCATTGTCCAAATGTTTAACTGATTCGGGTTTGGTGCAAGATGTCACAAGTTCGAAACTTGCTTTCGAACGTTTATTGACATGAAATATGTTGTCCAATGATTTGTTGTTTATAAAGTATCATTTCAAAAAAAACACACATAATCACTGGTCCAGGTCCGTCTAGGAGATATTTCGGAGTGAACAAGGACAGCTCTTTTATCCGGTACATTGATCATTATCATAAACCTCAGTATACATTTCAAAGCAACTTCACGTAAAACCTTCCTACAACCTTCCCAATTGTCTTCACAGCATAGTAAACTTTCCAATACCTTTTAAGTTCAAATTACATCTCTTTATATCTAAATGCAATCTCAACTTCACTAAATAAAAAATCAAAATTTCATATTATATTACTTGGTGAACCGCTCTTACCTTTTAACAAAAATTGCTCATATTAAATTGTATACTAAAACAGAATCAACCAATTATATGTAATTGAATTTTAAATTAAACCGCTCATATCTTAATTAAAACGTAGATTTATGTGTATTAAAACCGAGTCAACCGGTTTTATACCTAAAACCGATCATGTTTTATTTAAAATGCAAAATGTTTGCTTAGTTAATGTGCTAGTTTTTCTTTAATCTAGTCAATTAATTATATCTTAATTTAAATTTAAATTATATCTTAATATCATACATTAATATAAATAATAAAAAATTTACGTGCCAAGCATATGTCTTTAACGTTCGTTACTAGCAGTAACGATAGTAATAATAATACAACATAAATAAATATTGTTAGTATATATTATTGAGGGTATCATCCAAAGAACATGCAGATCAGATACATTCATAATGGTACTATCCAACAAAAAAAAATATTGCTGAAAAATAATACAAAAGTAAACGATTGATTTGCAATATTACTAAGAAATATTAAAATATTAATATATAGATGATATTAAATTATGTTACAGTCACCATTGAAAGTGTAGCTAAACAACAAAGATCAGTTTAAGCAACCCTCCAAGCAATGCGCATTTTGATGCAGCTTATTTCATTACCAACCAATGCAAAATTAAAGTCCACAAAGTGAGGGTCAACATAATAATCAGGTGCAGTTGGCCGCCATTATTTGCACTGTTTTCGTTGAAGACGCCTAAGACGTCCAACAGAGAAATGACCGTCGGTAGAATGAAGAACTTTGCTGTGTTTGAGTTAATTAATGGCCCGTTTCAGTTATTTAAGCAGTTAAATTTAAATTTTTATACACTTTCAAAATTATTAACTTTTGAAAATGAGATTCTTTGAGACACAGCTTTTTACATTGCGATCATATCAAAGTGTTTTACGTCGCAGAGTTGGTTTGAACTGAATCCGAGATGTTTATAATTTTTCAATTAATTAATTTATTTACTTTTGCAAACCATTGATACATATTATTTATTAAAAAATAATTGATTAACAAATTATAAATCACTTAAATTAAAAATCGCAACTTAAATACCCGTCAAATACCTCGTTCGTAGCCGCAAACGCATTTCTAGTTCACTCAACTTCCTCATTCACATGTTCTGCTCAAATATCTCATTTCCTTTGTCGCAAGTGCACCCTTCGTAATGATTTTGTGAATATAAAAGGCAATATAAACGCAATACAAAGCAAACACATTTATATACATTGAGTTGAAAAGAATAGAAGACCGATATCCAAACTCATTTACCAAGTTCCAATAGGGTTCCAATTTAGATCGGAATAGATGAAGGTGCGGTTTTTTATGCAAAAGAAGCATCAAAAACGGGTATTCTGAGAAGAGCACAGACATGGAAAATTTAACAAAAGAGGAATACGTTTTTGAATGATAAGGAAAGCGAAAGGAGAATGATTGTTTGTATATATCTATTATTTATTTAAATTGTTTGATTATTTTTGAATTAAGGATAAAAATTTATATTAAATTATAAATTAGTTTGAAATTTGTATAATTAAAAAGCATACATAAAAAAGAAAATGATACGCTTTGATTTAAAAAATGCAGTGATATAAATACATGAAAGAAAATACAAATTCTATGGATTAATGGCATATTTGTTGATCAAATATTATTGGTATTGAATGTTGTGCCTCGTCTAGTCTATCTCAATATCAACCAGTTTCATCATCCAAAATAGTGAACGAATTTTTTTTCCTTTTCCATTAGAACTGGTAATGTTTCGCCAACTTCAATTTGTCCAGTTGTCTTCACATGATTAACAAAAACAATATACGACATAGACGGTTTGGTAGAATATGCACAGTTTGTATTGATTATTGGATTCAGGTGCAGTAGTGGTTGGCTTTTCCTTTCCTAGTGAGATTTCTTCATTTGACGTCTGTATATCACATACTCGCCTTTTCTCACTACTAAAGATGTTTAGTTAAAGACTGAAACTAAAGAAAGAAATTCTACAGTTCTTAATTAAAAACTGATACAAGACTGAGACATTCTGTCTTTAATTCTGGATACTAGAGACCGAAAACCAGTTTCTAATCTGCCTTTAAAGTTTAAGGTTAATTAAAAACTAAATTTCAATTTTTAATTTAGTCTTTCAACAAGTAACTAAAGTTTCAGCGGTTTAGATTTTGTTCCATTCTGAATCCAATGGTTAAATATACCGATCCATGTGATAGTATTTGGGATTGATTAACTTTCTGTGGCCAAAATTAAAGCAACTTTTTATTTACTAAATACACTTAAATGCTCCATTACCTCCTTTAGTTATACCTACTTCTTCACGTTCAAACTACTACCCTACAACCACCGTCCCAAATTGAAATAGAACCCATCTTCATCCCTTTTCCTTCACTACCCACACATATGGACCGTAGAAAGAAAAGAGGAATCACTAAAAATCATTATATGCCTATCCTATTCAATAGCATGGTTGAAGTGAATGAAGCTTTGACAACTTCCAAAAAGCTACTCAACCGGACACACATACAGAGGTACTATTCGGAAAGATTACTAATATATTAAGTATTTATTTTGATATAAACACTACAAAAGAAGCACTGTTTAGCGACGGCTAATAGCCGTCGGCGGCCGTCGCTAGCCGTCGGCAATAGCCGTTGCAAAATATCTCGTTGCAGCTAAAGAAAGCGACGGCCTTAGCGACGGCTCCGTTGTTCTTTTTGCAACGGCTTGTAACGGATAAATGTCCACGTGAAAGAAACTGTTGGGGTTGTTGGTTTTCCGCATTGTTGATGCAAACCGTTGCAAAGGGTTGCAATATTGCCGTTGCTAGCCATCGCTATATTTGACCACAGGGTCGTTGCTAGCCATTGCAAAACTGGAATATATTTGCTGCCACATTGCGGCACCTTCAACCCTCAATCCCAATCAATCCAAATAATATAATTCCATCATTTCACACATATAATACTATTCCATCATACCATATAGTCAATATCAACACAACCAAA
Source organism: Allium cepa (assembly GCA_030765085.1). Classification (NCBI taxonomy): domain Eukaryota; kingdom Viridiplantae; phylum Streptophyta; class Magnoliopsida; order Asparagales; family Amaryllidaceae; genus Allium; species Allium cepa. The sequence goes on along the minus strand of CM060944.1, from coordinate 305,315,188 downwards.
TCATCAAATATTGCATATTCCAACATATATTCACAAAATCATATAAGAAAATCAACATAACCAAATATGAAAATCCACCAAACCAAACCACATAACTAAATTAAATGACCAGTAATATTAAGTGCCAAAGTATCAATCACAACAACCAAAATACCAAATCCACCAAAACACTAAGTATCAATCACAACATCCAAAGTACCAAATGTCAAACCCATCGTAATATGTACATATAAATACACACACACATATAAATAAAGCGTTCCCATCAAAACAAACCAACTAAGCATCATCATCATCATCTGCACCTCCTTCCATGGGCATTGACCCATGCTCGTGATAGAAGGCAGCAATACGCTCATCTATCAGCGTCGCCAACTTACTCTTCCATCAATCATTAAGCTCATCCAATTGTGTTTGCATCCGAGCAATCTCTTCCTCATCTATGGATCTTCTATATGCCATTTGAAAATTAAGAGCCTGTGAAATAATTCAAGTGAATAAGAAGTTCATGGCATATAATAACAATAAGAAAACTCAAGTTATTGGTAATAAACTCAAGTGAATAAGAAGTTCATGACATACATGTTTCTACTGTGTAAACGTTGAGTACATACCATATTGCCGAAACTGTAACGTCTGTTTCGACTTGCCGGTTCAATGATTGAATCTCATATCCGATTAGACTCATCAACCGTAAGCGACTCCCGTCCACTCGCTTGTATCGCTCGTGCATGCTCTGCATTATATCTCTCCTATAATTATGAACATATATTTGACACAATTGCTATACAATTTACTTATTTACTGTGAAATAAACGAATATGAAATATTTTCATTACGGAAATAAACATATTTACCATTACAGAAGTAGCCTTGTCGTCCGGCCAATCATATGAAACATTCTCATCCTCATCTGTATGCTCCACTGCATGTGTGACTCTGAAAATCTCAGCCGCTGTAGGCTCCCTTTCATACTTTGCCCATTGAATATATACAAGAATAGATTATATTGATAATTTGCATGAGTATATACAAGAATAGAATATATACAAGAATAGAATATATGGTAAAGAGACACTAGTAAATATATACATCAATAACATAAATATTGGTTAATTTATTTACCAATTCCCTCGTATGTTGTTGGAAGGATTTTGAGCTACCACGATGTAAAAAGGAGTTTTTGTTCCTATTAGCCTTGTTTCTTGCCGATAATTCCTATTAATTTATACACGCTATTAAGTAAAATAATTCGACACATTTAAATGTAAAAATATAGTGACAATATAACTTACTTTGAATGCTTCAGATTCTCAATATTGTTGGAATCCAGCTCAAATATCATCCCCCATCCAACTTCGCTTTTCTCCTGAACACTTAGCCCTTGGCAGAGTCTCTCTATAATTTTTCCGCATCTTTTTATTCCAATGATTTATAAAAACATCCACATCCTACGGATCCACATGTACAGCTGCCTGCATATTGAATTATCATACGTGTTATGTAAAAAAGATTATATAATTAAAAACAATCAGCAGAACAGAATACGTAAAACTGATATCATAAGCATGATGGCATATTGTTTTTGGTTTCATATAAGGCATAATTATATATTACAAAGTTGTACTTACCATAAGATCAGCCTATATTGCGTTTTTTATATGTGTTCGGATGTTATCCCACTGATGCCAACAACCGGACATCCTACTCTTGTATGCTTCCTTCGATACTTGTAAAATGAACTCGGATGGCTCCACCTCGAACCCTCTGTAGAAATGTTGATGTATATATTCAATATATTTCATAAAATATAATTCAAATAAGTTTGATATGTACCCAGTACTTTTCGGAACTATCTCCGCAACTCGACGAAGATTTGGCTCAGAGCTACTCGGACCTGCTCCAAGTAAAGGTGACTGAGATGTACTACGTCGATTGCGTCGTCTATCAGACATATCTGGCACAAACATAAATATAATATCATACACTACTTAGAAAAGAGTACTGATAACATAAGCATCACATAATCATCAATCAATATCACACAATCATTAATCATCGCATAATCATCACATAATTATTAATCAAGTGATAATCATCACATAAGCATACTCTGCACATAATCATCGAAAAAAGCATACATGAAAAGAATAATGCATAACTCAGAATGATACAGATCATATATAGTCATCATTATTATTACATAGCTCGGAATATTACAGAACATAGTCATTATTGTTAATACATAGCTCAGAATTATACAACAAGCGATGCTATCTATGATCAGTCTTCGTCATATTCTGATTCAGACTCGGTCTCGTACCCTATATCATTTTCTTTGGTACTTACAAATGCATCTATTAAAACATTCGATTCATCAGTCAACGACCCTACATCAATGTCATCAGTTATCACTATTTTAGTATTTGGCTCGAGATCTGCTTGATACGCTGCTTCATCTGGAATATTATTTCCATCAAATGTATATCTTGCCTTCGTTTTAAAAACAGCCCATCGGTCTGCTTTATCTTTTTTTAAGGACGGATATGGAGCAAAATAAACTTGTAAAGCATGCATACGAAAATTCCTTTTTCTCGAAATGTCATACGTTTCAACTGCTTCATGCCACAGTGTTTACAGCTCGTCGATTAGTGGTTGTAGATAAACATCAATTCCTTGTGTCGGATCATCGGGACCAGGGACGACAATCGTTGGAAACATATATGGAGTTTTCATACACATCCATGGAGGTAAATTATAAGGAGTAATAATAATAGGCCATGATGAATATTTACTACCAAACCGAGAAAATGGCAAAAATCCATCCGTACATAAGCCAAGCCTAACATTACGGCTCTCTGCCGCAAATTCAGGATAAGTCTTATCGAAATGTTTTCATGCTTCTCCATCAGATGGATGTATCAAAGTTTCTTCTTCTGGTGTTCTCACACTGTGCCATCGCATATGGCATGTTGTAGCAGAAGATGCATATAACCGTTGAAGTCTGCGAGTGATGGGTAAATAATGCATCCTCTTATATGGAACTTCTTTTCCTTTCTTTTTTCTTAGTTTGTATCTTTCCTCGTTACATATTCTGCATTTAGTAAGATGAGCGTCTTCTTTCCAATACAGCATGCAACCTTTTACACATATCTATCTTTTGGTACGGCAATCCAAAAGCAGACATAAGTTTTTTTACTTTATAATGAAATCACACATCAAATTATTAGGTGACATGTGTCGTTTTGTAGTTTGTACAACTACTGTAAATGCAGCTTCTGTAAGATTAAATTTCGATTTCATAGTGATGTATTCGGCGATTACAGATAATTTGGTTCCACTTGTACATCCATCCCATAGTGGCCTCTTATCAGAATCCAATAAATCATAAAAAAAATTAGTTTCCGCGGTCGGCTCTTCGTCAACATTTTCATTCCCATCATCACCTTGGTCAAAGGTAGGAAACATTGATCGTGCAGCATTTTGCACCATGTTTTCTATAGGATTGGTCATAGTATTATCGTCCTCTAACACTAAAGGATTAGGTGTAGGTTGAACAAGTTCTCCATGATGATCTCATAAGTAACAATTCGACACAAAACCAAATTTGTACAAATGTACTTCTACTACATCTGGTTTTCAATGCTTCAGATGTTTGCACTTACTACAAGGACAACGAATGTATATGTTATTTCGATTATTAGATTGAGCAAATCTAATAAATACATGTACACCATTACAGAAACATTCTTTTATTGATCCTTTCATACCTTTTTGAGGTTAATACATCCAACTACGATCGAGAAAATAATCAAACATATTTCCTGATTTGTAAAATGTAGGTTAGAAGATTGAATAACACACTTTATATTAAAGTCTTGTAAAAATTCATATATAACCCTTTACTAGTTTAACAAATTCAAATAAATACTGCATTCAAATTTTCAATTCTTAAGTTTATTGTTTTTTTACTTTGACGGTCGGTTATCCTACTTTCCATTACAAAAACAATAACGTAATCATATTTTATAAATCATTTCAGGTCAAATGGTTTAAAAAATTTCGGCAGCACTTCCCTTTATTCCCTGTATCGTACACAAATGCGTATACACAGGGAAAAAAGGAAGTGCCATAGAAATTTTCTGAACCATTTAAACTGAAATGATTTATAAAATATGATTACTTTATTGTGTTTGTAACTTGTCCAAATACTAGGACAAATCCAACATATGTTGTATCAGATGAATATAGATGTCCGTTCTGTGGAAAAACGAATATCCATATAACGATCATATACAACACTTGTCAGAGGGGGCCAAAAATTCTCTAAGGGGTTCACATAAATAAAGCACAAATTAAAAAATATGAATATTGAAGTATTAGTGGTCTATAGTGAAATAAAGATCTTATTTTTTTTTTGTTATGTAGCCAAATAGAATTCGTTTAATTATGAATCAAAATCCATGCGAACTATCAGTAACTCGGAAAATATGCCTTATCTCACAAATGGCAACTATGAGTTACTATTTTAACAACCTCAAAAACTATTTTATAATTCATTTAACTATTTAAATATTTATTAATTAAATCTAAAATTTTAAAACGTATTTTAACTTTTGTTTAACTGCATAAATTTTAATTAACGATTTTATGAACTAAATAAATAGTTAGCACTTACAACAGTATAACAAACATTCTCGTAAACTTATCAATAAACATATTATTCAATAATCATGGACTATTTTTTGGATTCTAAATTAGCCATAATTTTTAACAATATAGTAAACAATAAATTCACTAATTAATACCACCAAATCAACACTAATTATCATCACCTAATTCGCAATAATCACCATTTTCAAACACATAATCAATTAATTTTCTAAATTAGGTTTACCATTATATACCCAATTCAAATAATAAACTATATATTATAAACTAATAACATATATTCATCAATTCCAAACCCCTAAATCATCCAATTCCAAATCCCTAAATCATCAACTAATTTAATTTATACCTAAGCTAAACAAAGATAATGGAAAATAGGAGATACCGACAAGTTTGGAGAGGTTGAAATTAGCGACAGATGGTTGCGACGGCTCCTGCTGGCGGATGGCGGCGGCTGGTTGCGGGGGGCGGCGGAGCTGAGCAGATTTGGGGAGGCTGGAAATGAAAATGTTTCTCCCAGGTAGCAGGTCTGTATAAACGCGATAAGCGACGGCTAGCAACAGCCTTGTTTTAGCCGTTTCTAGCCGTCGCTCGACTATGTCGCTTTCTGGAGCCTTTCTAGTAGTGAAATGTTATGCATCAAATCATGTGCATGCTTGTTGAATATGAGTGTACATGCTTGTTGGTTTTAGACTGTTCATGAGCTGCTTTATATGTAGGACTATTCTACGTTCTTAATCTGGACTGTTTTGGTTTTGGTCTCGATGTTGTGATGTTACAGTAAAACGATTACTAGTTGCATGATCGAAAATGCAATATTGCACATATTTTGGTGGTTTATAATCAAATTTGCAACAACTTTAACAACTTCGCCACTGCATATTTTTGCTTTAATTTCATCCAAGAATTCAACATCCATATCAATTTCAACCAACACTTCAGCATATGATATACGTTGTTAGACGAGCGATAGCCCTTTGTCACAAATAAATTCTTAAATTGAATAAATTAATCCAGATAAGCACAAAAGTTAGATATCCTTGCATAAATTTCATCCCAAGTTGGCACTTTTTGATGATCATAATTCAAGAATGAAACTCTACAAGGTGCCCTGCGTAGAATTATACCTTTTTTTTTCAAATAAGACCAAAAATAGACCATTATGTCTACTACATATTCCGAAATGCCCAACTGGTTTTCAAACTCTTATATGTTCTATATATATTTTATTTTGCAGTACCTATGATTATTGCAAGAGGTGTTAATTATGAAAGGACTATTCTTACTGAGCAGCGCCATTTAGGAGATGATTTGAACATTTTTGAATTATCATGGCTAGGTTAACAAGATGAGCTGAACGGCCCTCTCCTGCTGTACTAAGTTTGAAGCAAATAAGTAAACTTGTATGCATTATTGATTTCACTAACTTAACATATTCTACTGTTGTGGTAGTTTGATAGTTTAAGAATTTATGTTTAAAGTTTGATTGTAAAATAATGGTTGTAATCTTTGTGCGCACTCTGATGGATATATATATGTGTGTGTGAGAGAGAGAGAGAGAGAAATTACTAAGGTTAATTTGGGATCCATGCGAAGTCTAATTGAAAAGTCCGACGAATTTGTAAGAAATACATTTGTAAGTTGGGGTTATGTGTGTAAATGTTGGTTTGTGATCCATTCAGAAGTTCCCAAAATTTGTGATTATCTATAAATTTTTTATTATATGTTTAAAGTCAAGTTTAATATAAAGGAAAATTTTGACTTCTTTGTTTGATGTTCCATCGGTGACATGAAATTATTTACTTCATAACCGTAAACATGATCCCAATATATTATGTGTGTGTATAATTTGAGACTGAACAGATACCAAATTTCAGTCTTTAAATTTTAAGATTGAAATTTCAGTCATAAATTGTTTTTTGGACTTGGGAATCAGAGACTGAACACTTCAGTATATAATCGGTCTTTAAACTTTAGTTAAAGACCGAATTGCTTAGTAAAAGACTGAATTTGTCAGTCTCTATATCAACATATTTTTGTAGTGTCTTGGGTTTCATTTCAACACCTTTCCCACAATGAATGTTGTTACCAGAAGATGAATAAAGATCGAATGCAGGCGTAGAAGAGGCGGTAGGAAAAAACTTGGTAGGTTGTACCTGAATGACTTCACAATCATTGTAACTTTTGTATCAAGTGCTCAGGTTTGATATCGATAGATGGTTGGATTGTCTGGGAACTTAGGGAAGATTAATGTGATTCTTCATCTGAGATAGCAGTGGATGAGAATGCACTTCAGTGGCACATTACAAGAAAATGTATTATTAATAACACCATTTAATAACGCATTATTCTAAAGCGTTATTGTTTACCTTTAAATATTTGTTTTTTGTTACACAATTTTTTTTGTATGTACATATGCAGTGCTTTGGCCCTAAATTTTCATCTCCCTTCCAAAAACACAACCAATTTCATCTCCCTTCCAAAATAACACTCAGCAATTTTCGTTTCCCTCCTTAAACAAAATAACCCTAATCGAAGTTCTACTCCATCTCCATCTTCAATCTTCGAAATTTAGCTATTGTACTCCATCTCTGACCTTCTACGGTTCGCTCTTCAACAGTTGTGAAGTCGACGGCGTCGGGAGCCCTAATCTCCAATCTTTAATCTTCGATTTCGCTCTTCATCAATATCTGCCAGATTCATCCTGCTTCCTACAATGGTAACATCTTTTTTATGCTTTATTCTTTTCTATGAATATAATTTGCTATTTCCTATTTGGGAGCAATTTCAATTTAGTTTTCAAGAGTACTGATGTTTAGATTATAAATTAGTTTTATGTTTTTATTGTTGATTTTTTTCATATATCGTCAAATTTGCAAAGGAGTCCTGTATTACTTGTCCTTTCAGTGGTGCCTTTAGAAGTACTAATGTTTTTTTGGAAGATTTCGGAATCTAGGAATTTATTTCCTGCTTCATTCAAAAGATATTGAGGTTCCTAGCTTTGGTTTTGTTATCAGGAAACAATACTTTTGTAGCTGATGATCACCTAATTTGGGATAATGTCAAGGATTCCAAAGTGGAAAGTTGAAAAGGCTAAAGTGAAAGTTGATTTTCGATTGCAATTTCACGCTACTCATGTATGCTTTACTCAGTTTCTTACTTAACTTTCTTATGAATAATATGCATCTCCTACTGTCATTATTGTTTAGATGATACGTGGGTTACATAATTAGTAATTAGGGTGTCATGTGATCTTATATTTTGAGATTCCTTTCTTGTGCTTGGAGTGTTAAAAAGTGGCTACGACTGTTAAAAGGAGTTTAAAATTGAAGTAAACCCCCATCTAGTCTAGGTTGTCATTTCTGGAGTTTCTAAACTAAAGGTTGAATAGAAACCTTTTATTTGGATTTGATTTAGATTGTCATTTGTTTATCTTGTGCATTGTCAGATTACTCTTTACCTCTATTAATATATTTTTCCTTTATTTATTTTCTTCTGTCTACATGAAGCATGATCATGCCAAGGGATGTGCATTTATGATCATGACACCACTAAATTGATTGTTTTCCTTTGACATTTCTCTAGTCTTCACAAAATCATTGTTGAACAAGTCGCTTGCTTAAAGAGCATTTATTATGTTTTCCATCCACATTTTGAATTTTGAAGAAAATGGGAAGATTCAAGTGGTTATATTTATTTGATTGCCCATTAATTTGCAATTTCCTTTTAGTTTTTTGATTTGTTGCTCATGGAGGGACATTCAACAAGTCTTCTAGCATAATTATGTTTGCCTTAGGTTTTTTTTAACCAATGCATTCAGCATTATGCACACGGTGGTGGAGCTAGCCTGCAAAGTCAGATAGGGTGGGCATCACACACAAAAATTTATTAAAAACTTGCAAACCATAATACTGAGGTTGTATTTAAAAATATTTCTTATTTTGTGAATTTTGATACCTTTGGAAAAACAAATTTATATGTTGATTTTTTGTAATACTTGAATTTTTTTACTATTGTTAAAAAAAGACCGAATTTTTTGTCTAAAAACAACTTATTCATGATTTACACAAATTTTTAGCTATATTTGAGAATCTGCAAGCCAAAAAGAAGTTAGCTTATGTTACAAATCAGATTTTACATTAGTGAAATTAATAGTTTTCTAAACAACACTATTGTTCAAATATGCCACATCATATTATCGGTACCAAGTACCTGTCAACCATAGCAACACTAGAAATGAAAATATAAAATAGATTACATATTGTCACTGAAATATTTTTCATGTAGTAGGTAATAAATTGAAAATTTTGAAATGGCTTAGAATAACAGTTAATAGTGTGAAACTTTTTTATGTAGACTATGTAGCACTAAACTTTTAATTAGATGTAAGGAAAAAAGCTACCATGATAGCCTAAGATATAGAACTAGGAAAATTAAACGAGCCAACATAGCAACACATTTCGTTTACATAGGGCAATTTTTAAAACTTAGCTTGGGCCAAACTAGTAAGCTGGTTCTTGTATAAAAAAAATTTAGGCAGGGCTTCGTCCTAGCTCGTAGCTCAATAACGTACCTGCACCCCTGCATGCATATGCATTTTACTTGAGATATTAAGTTAGAGATAAAGATATTATGTTAGAGATAAAGATGCCCAAGAAGAATATAAAATAAGAATGAGTTTAAGAATCAAGACATAGAGCAAGAAAACAGAGAGGAAGAAGATGTTTCATTAAACATTGCTTGTGTTTCATTACTTCAATGCCATATTTATATGGTTATCCGACTGTAGCATATTCATTTAGTTACTAATAAAAGAAACTACTTTTAATAAAAGACTACATGACAAATAATTGAATCTTCTTGAAGTAGCATAACACCCTATGTTTCACCGGGTTGAAGATAAAAAATCGCTTTCATTCAATATTTTTACACATTCCACCAAATCCACCAAGATGTGTATGTGATTACTTTGTTCCCACTTCCTGATTGAAACTGGGCAAAAGTAACCAACAAAATAAACTTTTTTATTATGCTAAAGGATAGATTCTTAACAATGCCATAACTAAGTTTATAGCTTAGCACAATTAATGCGTCATGTTTGGTTCTATCGCTTAAAGGACTCGACAATGGTCTGTTGTGTGTGTGTGTCTATGGTGGGGGGTCGCGAAATTTACCCCTAACTGAAATCCGACTCCTAATTCAAGAATTGTATAAAACTAAAAATAAAGAGCACATACTTTGGTCAAATAGGTGTTCATATTCTAATATGTTTGAACAATTTCTCTAATGAAAATCAGATCATGGTTCAACCATTTATTTGAGACTTTGAACCGAAAAGTTAACAATCCAGATTAGTTAGTGCATTTCGATAATTTGTCTTTGGACGACTATATTTTCATTATCTGGTATTTGATTATTCCACTTCATTCAATTGTTTTTTATGTTTCTACTCTACTAAATATTAGCTCTTGGTTATATTTGACTGAAAGATCATCTCCTCCAAAGACAAATTACTTGAATCTAGGCATTGTTTGAGTGACTTGATAGGTTGAAACCTGGGCAACAATTCCCAGAATACCACCTTGGTTGTCAGAGGCAATTGTCATTTCCTCATTAAGATTTGTCTCATCTTGCTGGTAAAAATAATATTTATATCCATTGTAGCAGAATGTTGTCAACATTTTACAAAGGAAAGTTGCCTTTTGGTAGAATATTTATCTTTAGATGTAGAATGTAATCTTAGAATTCTATACCATGAAGGGAACATACTTCTTTTCTGTAAGTATTGCCATAATCATGTCACTTTCAACTAACTTATATTTAAGGAAAAAGTTTATGTATGCACCCATAAAAAAATTTTTTTTTGTTAAAATATGCTTAGTTGACTGCTTAGTATAAAAATATACATGTTTTTTCACTGGATCAGCCTTTTGCACATGCGTACTTTAAAAGTGCCTGTATGTTTATTTATTTTGTTATTTTTGAAAAAAGATACGCACTTCAAAAGGATACATACGCATATACAAATCAGTTTTATATTTTTAGTAAGTTTTCAATCGCAATAAGTTTTTTTTCAGAAGCCCATATTTGATATTTATCCTATGTTTAACAGACCATATACTGTAGTTTACATGGTAAAATCATCTATTTGAATACAGGATAAATTCGGTGTTCGGTTATTGAGACGCAACGAAGATGAGATGATGGCAGCTCTGTATTTGCAAGTGAGCATCGTGAGCCAAGCTCTCATATTTGTCACTCGATCTTGAAGCTGGTTTTTTGTTGAGCGCCCTGGGCTTCTTCTAGTATCCGCTTTTCTCATTGCTCAACTCGTAAGCACTGTTTATCTGTTTCTCACATACACCCAATATTCTTAATTTATTTGATTTTTGATTTGACGTAAATTGAGTTGAGCAGGTTGCAACTCTCATAGCCGTATACGCCAAGTGGGGTTTCGCTCGTATTAAGGGCATAGGCTGAGGATGGGCAGGAGTTATTTGGCTCTTTAGCATTGTAACTTTCTTCCCTCTTGATTTGTTCAAATTTGCTGTTCGTTACATTTTGAGTGGAAAGGCATGGGACAATCAGGCCAATAAGCCGTCGGAACCCGTCGGAAACCGCCGGAAAATTTCGACCAATAAGCCGTCGAGAGCCGTCGGAAGCCGTCGGAAACCTGTTGTTTTTTTTTAAAATCTGCTGCAAATAGAGCCTTCCAACCACATTTCTCTTCCAAACACTACAATATCAATACTGCACAATCAAATAAACAATAATCCAACCAAACATGCAAACCAATACTCCAAAATATTCAATAGACACAGAAATAAACTAAATTAGAATAAAAATAAAATACAAAATATACATAACATTCCAACATTAACAATAATACTAACAATAACTGTTCTAATCATGCATATCCTGATACAGCTACAGAACCAAGTGTATTATACATAATTATACATATCAACAATTAATTGTTCCTTCTACCAAATCATTGTAAACTAAAACTAAACATACCTGCACGAACGAATTAGAAAGCAATGAATCAATCTGCCCCAGATCCAGAGCCAGCCGATGAAGGGAAGCGGCCACCAAACTGCTGCATGTACTCAAATAACTGTGCCGTCTGCATGGCCTGTTGGCGGTTCTGCTCCTCCAACTGCTGAACTCTAGTCTGTAATTCTTCTATACTTGCTAGCTCGCTCTGAGGTCTACTCCGCCGTCTCCTACTCTGACTACTGGACTGCAATAATTGAAAAATAAATAAAATCAAAGTTTATTGTTTTGAAAAGGTAAGAATATCATATTTTAAGTATTTTAAGAAAAATTAAATTATTTACCGCTAAATTGCCAAATCCGTATCGTCGACCATGCTCTGGTGGACTCATAACGGACTCAAAAATAATGTCCTCTTCATCGGTCGTCAGCTGCTCTCGACCCGTATCAGAAAGGAGTTTCTGTCGCTGCTCCATAAACATCTCCTGCATTGACAAATTAATAATATCATATCTTATTTCATAATAATTTGACAACTAAAACAATTACTAATACTGAATAAAATGAAATATGCTTACATGGCTTTTACTGGATTTATCGTCCTGCCATGTGTACGAAACAGTCCCGTCTGGATTAACATGCTCAACAGCATGCGTACGGGTGAACACGTCCATATAGCTGACAGGACCATGTGCCTCGGCTTCCTGAAGTTGATTGTTACATACAATTATTATACATTTAAAATCATATAGCATAAACTATTTACATTTATTATTCAGTAATTAAATTTACCAACTCCTGCCGATACTGCTGAAACGACTTCGATCCTCCGCGATGAGTAACGGGATTCTTATTTCTATTTGCAGAGTTTCTATCTGACTCTGCCTGTACATTCAAAATTTGATACATTATTTTTCAATCACGTTAAATTAATAATTGAAAAAAAATTAGTATACTTGCCTTCGCCTCGTCCGTCTCCCAGTAGCTCAACCAAGCTTGCCACACGCTCTCCCCCATCCACCGTGGTCTCTTCCCGGATTTCTTAACCTCAGATATCGTGTCTCTGTAGTTCTTTCGCATCTTCCTCATCCAGTATGCTCGTGCCAGCTGCATATCATCTGTCTGGATGTCTATCTCAGCCTGTGTTAAAAAAAGATTACACTTTAAACGATATAGGAATATAGGAATGTCCACTTCAAGTTTACGTAAACGTTGCACTTTTAAAGTAGTCGAACAAAGCTCTTTGTAAAACATACTAAGCTCCGTTACTACCTTCCAAACTTTTAACGGCAGTAGTTCTTTAAACATAACGGGAAATAAATTTTCCATCATTATGTGACAGTCGTGAGTTTTCATTCCGCTCAATCTACTATTTTTAAAGTCAACACATCTACGAAGATTTGATGATATCCCATCAGGAAATCTTAACCCTTCCACCCATTTTAACACAGCTTTAACTTGATTATTATCTAATTCGTAACAAGCTTTTGGTTTTTTACTGTCATTTGGTTTCATATGAAGCTCGGGACGTTTGCATAATTCTTCTATATCACGTCTTGATTTCAAATCATCCTTCGTCTTCCCTTTCACATTCAAAATTGTGTTAAACACATTATCAAATACATTTTTCTCATTGTGCATCACATCTATGTTATGGCGAAGCAGAAGATGTTTCCAATACGGCAACTCCCAAAAAATAGTTTGTTTGCACCAGTTATGAACAACTGATTTGCCTTCAATTTCTGTTTGCTCCCCCGTTTCATATATCTTTGGATAGTCCTTAACAAGTTCATATATGTCTTCGCTTGACCATATCGTCGGTGGTTGTCTATTTTCTACTCTATTAGCTAAAAAGTTTTTCTTGTCTCCTCTGAAGGGATGATTTACATGGAGAAAATATCGATGACAGTCAAACCATGAAATTTTCTTACCATGAGGTAAAGAAAACGCTCGTGTTTCATCCATGCAATATGGACATGCTAGACGACCGGCAGTACTCCATCCCGAAAGCATTGCATAGGCAGGAAAATCACTTATAGTCCACAACAAAGAAGCAAACATACGAAAATTTTTCTTCTTTGACACATCGTATGTTTCTACTCCTTCGTTCCACAGTATTTTTAACTCCTCAATCAACGGTTGTAAATATACATCGATTCCTTGTGTCGGATCGTCGGGGCCAGGAACGACAACAGTAAGAAACATATATTGCGTTTTCATGCACATCCATGGAGGTAAATTATACGGTGTGACGATAATGGGCCAGGATGAATATTTAGAACCAAATTGAGAAAATGGAGAAAAACCGTCCGTACATAATCCTAATCTAACATTTCGACTCTCCGCTGCAAAATTTGGATACGTTTTATCGAAATGCTTCCATGCTTCTCCATCGGCCGGATGTGTCAACGTACCCTCTTCCTCCGTTCTCACGCTATGCCACCTCATATTAGACGCAGTTACAGAAGATGCGTATAATCTTTGAAGTCTTGGAGTTATGGGTAAGTAGTGCATACGCTTGTACGGAACTTCCTTACCCTTCTTTTTTCTTGGTTTGTATCTCTCCTGGTTACAAACTTTACAATTTCTAAGGTTTGCGTCTTCTTTCCAAAACAACATGCATCCTTTTAAACATGTATCTATTTTCTGATACGGTAAACCAAAAGCCGACATAAGTTTTTTAACTTCGTAGTGATTTTCACACATTAGATTATCGGGCGGCATATGTCTTTTTGCAGCTTGTACAACAGCCGTAAACCCAGCTTCAGTGATGTTGTATTTTGACTTCATCGCAATGTATTCTGCGATTACTGACAGCTGCGTGCCGCTTTTACAACCATCCCAAATAGGTTTTTTAGCTGCATCTAGTAAATCATAAATTTTCTTAGCTTCAATATTTGGTTCTTCAACATTTACATCATCGTCGTCAACTTCAACCATAGGAAACATTGATCGTGCTGCATCTTCGACCATATTTTCTATACGGGTCGTTGAAACTATTTCGTTAACGACACTTTCAGACTCTACAGAAGTATTTGCTACAACTTCTCCATGCCGATCCCAAACATAATATTCGGGTGTGAAACCGTGTTGGCACAAATGAACTTTCACAATATCTGGTAACAAAAACTTCAAATGTCTACACCTACTACACGGACAACGAATTTCTGGATCGTTTCCGTTATTACTTAAGGCGAATTCAACAAACACGTTTATACCGTTATAAAAATCTTCTTTTATTGAGCCCCTCATTCCTTTTCTTTGGTACATCCATCTCCTTCGATCAACAAAATAATCAATCATTTTTCCTATTTGACAAAATGAGAAGTTCAAAATTTAATATTTATTTTGAAGAATACACATTCGAAAAAGATTATTTTCATGTTCGTATAATATTTTGAATTTAAAGAACAACTTCACAAATTTAAAAATATTTTCAAATAGGGCACATTTCATTTTTTAACGTACGTAACGATTAAAAATATATAATTTTTTTTCATTGGTCAGACATCCTACCTCCCATTACAAACACAGTAAGCATTTACATTTCGTATATTACTTCGTCCCAAACGATTCAATAAAATTTCGGCAGCATTTCCCTTTTGTTCCCTGCATTGTACACAAATGCGTGTACGCAGGAAACAAAAAAGAAAAGTTAGGGCGAAATTTTATGAACCGTTTGAGACGAAGTAGTATACAAAATGTAAATTCTTACTGTGTTCATAACTTGTCCAATACAGGGACAAATCCGACAAACATTGTACCAGATGAATATAAATGGTCGTTTTTCGAAAAAAACGACTATTTATACAACGATCATGTACAACACTCGTCAGACGGGGCCAAAAACTCTCTAAGGGACATTTGTCGGTTAACATGCGCGCATTTTACTCAAAAATACAGTTTTACTCACTGTTCACATTTATATATTAATTTCACACATTTATTCGACGTATTACGCATCAACTTAGGGCTGGTTTAACATTTTGTCATTTTTCAATACACACAATTATAATTTAGAGTAATGCATTTTTTTTGTGTCATAAGTAAAAACGTGCACAATATAATACTCCTAGTTCATTCAATCATTTTATCTTATTCCAAATAACGTATACAATCGTCGAATCAAGGCATACACAACAAAATACATATACATGAACATGCACAAATTATACGTGTTTATCACAATTTCACGATAAAAGATGAAATTGGTATACCATGTGATGCTATAAACCGTTATTACGCTAGTGGAAACAATTGCAATCATTAATTCGCCCTAATTTATCAATTTATGCAAATCTATAATTAGGGTAAAAACTGAATTTTTCATAAAAATAAGAGATTATACCTGAGATTAAGAGTACTGAAGCTTGATTAGAGTGCGTTGGAAGATCCGGAAGCTAAAAATTAGGGATTGGAAGCTTAGGGGTTGAATTTGGGGGGTTTTTTGGGTTTTTTTCGTATGAAATGGAGGAGGAAGAAAGGGCTCGGCTGGCTGGTATAATCGCAAATTTGCGACGGCTTCCGACGGCCGCCGACGGCCCGTCGAAAGCCGTCGGAAAATGGCCGTCGGAAGCCGTCGGTCTTGGCTGTCGGTATTCTGCCTTTTTCTTGTAGTGAGTTAGGAGTATGCCCTAGGGGCAATTATGTAATTTGTTATATATATCTAACTCATTCACCAATCTTGTTCGAAATAAAAAGGTATTTTCTTCCTATTATATATTTGATATAATGTGATTATATTAACTAATTAACTTAATTAAAAGTATGTTTAATAGAAAAATCCGTAAATGATATATTTTGTGATAGTGGTTACAAAGTGTTGTAATCGTGAGTAATTTATTACAACGAAACAAATATACCATTTTAAATATTTATAGTCAAGATGCATCGAGACTTGATATCGATGTATCCGTTGAGACTAGAGTACGTAACGCTCTCCAAATGTTGTGCAGTATATCACTGATGACTGCTGGGGGCACCTAGGGGTTACGTACTAATAGTTATTGGATAACCATGGAATGACTCACTCGATAGTTTTATGTTGGTTAATATAACCATGGCCAAACAGAAAATATCGATGACTGATTTACACAGTTCTCTCGACTTGAGAATACTGTGGATCTTCAATATGAAAGCTCCGCTTTGATTATAGCCAAATCATGGTATGACGTCCATTGAGTGACTATAGTTGGGTCGAGTGGAAGTATTGAAAGTGAAACACTATTCAAAAGAGCATTCTCTCCTCAGTTATATGCAGTTAGTATCACAGTCAACTCAAATTAGTCAAAGTCTCTGGCTAGAGAATTTCAATTAATACTAATAATTATTATTGTACCAAGAACTTTGTATGTAGACTATAAAGTTGAATGTCGACGAGGTTGGAATTTTTACCATTACCAAATTCCATAAGTCCAAAGTGATATAGTTATGATGAAGAGAATTGGTGTAAACAAATGTCACAACCGGGTAACGCTTATTAAACTAAAATTGGATTTTACCGAAAATGAGTAAGCGATAAATTTGGTCATAATGTCACACCACCTGCTAAATGACGTGTGAACGTTAACATTAGAATAGTTCGATATTAATCGCTGACCAAATTTACACCCAAGAGTTACACAACCGAGATGATGAATTCCCTTAAGACCGAACGATTTAATTAGTTTATTATTATTATTAATTAATTAAATTAATATTTATGAAATATTATTTATAAAGTTTGAATATGATCTAAGAAATAAATAACGTTATATATATCTGTAACATTTGTAAATATATCAATCGATATACAATATCGACAAGCGATTAAATTAGATTTAATTGCATAATATTTTGGCTTGGGCTTAGATGAGTTTAAGGCCCATCACTAGGGCTATAAAATTTTGATTTTGGGAAGGTGTAGGGGTGGCTAAAACATGTGCTATTGGCTTGGAGATAATGTGTTGAGATAAAGTGAGAATGGATAAAGATGTTTTCCTCGTTTCTCTAATACAATCTTTTGTGTGTGTGCATCTCTGAAACAATTACTAACCTTTTTGCCTCTATTACCTTTTACATTGCTGGTTAAAACATAGCTCTCAAACCACTCCAAAATTCTCAAATTTATTTCAAATTAAAATAATACTATTCGATAGTTAGAGGTCGGTGATTCCGGACTTGCAATCCGACGAATCAAGAATAGTAAGGGAAGTCATTGCTTCAACGTGGATTCAAAGACATCATTAAATTGATAATTTTAATTCATATTATAGTAGTTAAATTATATTCTATGATCCTATAATGAGCAATTTCATATCTGTTTAAATATATTGCTACTATATATTTAGGAGAGATTTTATACTTAGATGTGGTTGTCATAAATCAGTTTGGTTATCTGCATAATTTGTTTATTATATTATTTGATTTATATATAGACAAATGTTGTTTACTATAAAAAATCAATTTTTGCCATTAATAATTGTTATATATATATATATTAATATATATATATATATATATATATATATATATTAGTGTATATTTTTCTCTCATAATAGCATATACAAGATGTATATGATTTAAAAAATTTAGTACACTTATTTATATATTATATGAATTTACAACTTTGAAAATTAATTATCATACATATATTCATATTTTTAAATCAACATTTATTGAATTTTTGTATTTTTATTATATATAAAATAATTATTACATTAAAAATTAAATTTTATATTTTTAAGAAATATTATATCATTTTGGAAACATATAGAAAAATTTAGAAATTTGCAATAAAGTTTGTTATTTTTAATAATTAATATTATTTCAAAAAAACTGTTTATGATTTATTAAAAATAATAATTTAATTGAAAAAGTTTTCAAAATTTTTCTTATCCTTTCATTCCTGATTCTGTAATTTATAAAATCTTAAAATTTTAATTTTTAAAATATATATTATTTTATATTAAATAATTATTGCCGAAATCAATGTATTTGTATTTAAAAATAATATTTCGACTTTGAAAAATTTCCTAATTTTTCCTAAGCTCTATTTTATGATCCTGATCCTATATTTTCAAAAATTATAAAATTTGAATTTTCGTCAATAGATTATTTTATGTTAATTATTTATGGATGAGAACATTATTTTATTCATAATATTTAAAAATTAAAATACTAAAGTTATTATGTTTGCAAAAATTAGTTAATTTTGAATTATAAACAATTTTTAATAACTGTTCTCTCTCTCTTTCTATTATATATTTACCTATATATAAATGTTTTATGTTCATATATTATATATAATATATTTATACATACATATGTGTATGCGTGCACGCATATATATATATATATATATATATATATATATATATATATTTTGTAACACATATGCATGAAATTTTTTGGACAACATACATGACATATAAAATGAGCTAATATGTGTGATACGATGTAAATCACAACATCTACATATGGGCATATTATACCTTTCATGGATTATTATGTTACACATGCACTCACACATATATGTATATGATACATTTATGTATAAACTAAATCAAATAAAATTAATTTCATATCTTAATATGTTTGAATTTAAATAAAATAAATGATTTTATTTAAATGAAATTTAGAAGTATTCTAATTAAGTTAGACTTCATAGGCTCAATAAAAGATCCAATATGGTAAAATTTTTGAAATTCACCCATAACTTCCGCTGCGGGCTAGACCAGTTCCAACAATGTTATTAGAGCCCAATAGCCTATGAGGTCTAAATTAGTCATATTAGTGCTAACAATTAAGCTTTTCCACTTAGTACGGTGTCTAGAAAGGTAATGTCTAGGATTGAAATTAGGTAATCAAGCACGCTGTACTACCTTGTTACCGACCAGGCTCGAAAGGTGAAGTGGATCCAAAGGTTGCTCTTAATAGAAAAGGCCCAACTTAATTTGGCCTTGGGCTAATTTTCAAAATCATTTTGAAAATTAATGTTAAAGATTTTAAATTTAATATTTAAATAAAACATGTTTATTATAATTTTTTTAATAATACATAAGTTTCCTAAATGTTTGAAAAGATAATGATATTTTCAAAATGTTTGAAAACATTTATATAATAATTTCAAATTTCAAATTTATTAATAAGATTAAAAAAGTAAATCAATTAAATATGTTAATTAATTAATGCAAATATGCATGTATTACATATGTTGATATATGTTATGTTATTCTAAAATGTTTAAGATAACATAAGTATAAGTGTATGTATACAAGATAAATTTTGAAATTAATAAATTTTTAAAAAAATTGTTTAATTGAATAATTTAATTATATAAAATACACATATATATGATATATGGGTGTTACACTACAAAGGTTATAGTATACACTATAAATGTTACAGCAGATATATCTAATATAAAAGTTATATTGGAATACTAATTTAAAATTAATTAAAGATTTAATTGATTAAAATTAATTAGATAAGATTTTGTTAATGATCTATTATACGTAAGACTATAATATAAGTAATATGAAATATGAAAGTTATATAACAATAAAACTTATATGATATGTATATAACTAAATGTGGAACATTATAGAAACCCAAATAGACTTTAGAAATGAATACATATGTAAATGTATATATACCATGATTTCTGATGTGTCTGACGTTGGAATCGCTGGAGTATTTCATAAGAAATATATTATTTTATAAGTCGATATTACTCAACATATATATTGAAGATTAAGAATCTTCAATATAATGTTGTCCTCTACCATATGTATATTAATAAATTACTTACATACTCCTTATTTGTTGAGCAAATGCAAGTTAGGGATGTTATGCGCAATATTATTAATATATTGAACAGATAAGGTAAGATAACCATATGTATTTTTTAAGTAAACTCAAGGTACATATACTAAACTTAGGCCATCACGATATGGTAGGCATGAATGAACAATCTCTTTCGATTTGTAGAGCAAACTCAAGGTCGAAATGAGATTAGAATATGGAAAAATGGGTTTGGAGTTGTATATTATACAACCGATAAGGAGTTATCCATCGTTTGTGGGGCTATGATTTGTTGAGCAAACTCAAGGTCAGAATACCAAAACAAACGAGTCCTAACACCCGCTAGTGAAGTTGTATGACTTCTATGTTTCATCTTAGGGTTTGGAGGAATATAAAAGACTAATGAGGGCCTTATTAGCAAAATGAAATGGTAACATTTAACCTTTCTAATATTGCAAGAACATATGCTCTATAATGTTATAATTATCTACAATGATAAATTTGTGCATTTAATATGATTGATAAAATGTTTGTCAATTAAGATATATAAATAAACTGAATTGAAAGTTGACAAATATAAATATAATATCTACTTACTAATAATTCTAATTGCCTGTCATATAATGTTTCTATACCCATGCAAGTGCCCAATTTCAACTACTTAATACATTCGTAAGTTGGTCACCTATATGTTTATATGGTTTAGACCGTGTATTGCATTTTATGAGTTTTTGAACTCTAAATGCAATTCAAGGCTATAGATATTTGATCCATGTACTTTCACATATAAATGTTATATGGTGAACAATCATAGTTTGTGGGGTACAATATTTCGATGAAGTTAGTTCATTTAAAGTAAGCCACAAATAACATTTTAAGATCATGTATTCAACTTGAATGATTTCAAAAGGATCATATTGTGTTAATGTAACACAAGACCATAAACTACGAGATACATCTAAGAACTCGATCGTTGAAATGTCATCTTGATCGGTTTACACAAAGTGCAACATATTTGACATCTTAAATGTTAAGAATAATCAAATGCGCTTTTGTAAAAGGTTTGTTATGATATTATAGTAAGGTTTTCTTTTGAATAGTTTGACCATTTTAAAGAAAAACTAATGTATAAAAATAGAAGTAATTTAAGGTGAAGTTGGAATGAAGAGAATGAATAGTCACTTTTGCTTCATAGAGAAACATTGGAAACAAGAATTGTATTAATAACTGATACTTAATATTGGAATATGAAATATGATTTTTATTCTGAAATATATTTCATATAAAAAATTGTTTTCTATAACATTTATTTCTTTGAGTTCAAGATATTTGATCAAAGAACTCTCCTCTGTAAACTAGTTGCAGTATATGAAATAAGTAAACAACATTAACGATATTAAGTGAATGGTGGACCTCTAAATTTAGTACGTTGTTATAGTAAAGGCGAAAATAGCTGGAGCATGCCATATAACATCTAATGATTGCATCAAATTACGAAAATTGTTTTTGTAAAATGCATTGAACATTATTTGTGAAATAATGTTTATTTTTTGGTATTGACATAAAAATAGATATATTTCAATATGAGTATTAGGAATATCCATTATGAAATAGAACTAGATTATGGAATTTGTTTTCATAGTAAAAGTGATGCAACAAAAAATACATATGTACCTAATATTATTTATAGTTGTTTTGGAATTATAGACTAAGCCGTAGTTTTGATAAATAATTTTACTATATGATTATGAATCATATGATACAGTTTAATTATATCTCAAACAATTAATGGTTATGCACCTATTCAGTGGGGCATAATAAGAGTTGATGAATTCTTTGAATTAATATATATTGATATATGCAATCAAAAGTCTATTAATACCAAAAGGGTTCCACATACTTTGTTATATTCATCAATGATTTATTACCAACATGAACATGTGTATTAGATACACATGTATTAAGTTTATGGTAAAATCATAGAATACAATTAAAATTAAATAAAACAGCATGCAATAGAATGAAATGATTTGATTTGGTCGAATAAGTGAGTATATTGGAAAGAGTTCCAAATGTACCTAAAAATGAATATAGATTCAATCTCAAAATCACTCCTCCATATGATACATAATGATGCATCGACAAGGAGTAATCGGACGTTGTTGAACAATTTACGATTAATTATGAGTAAAGTTGAGTTAGTTTCTCTTTATAAGGTCGTGTACTTAAGATTAGTACAAAAGGTTGATATTACCTCACCTAAACAACAGTTTACAAAATCATACAAGATGAGGGTTTGTAAGAAATCCCAACATATCCTAGACCAAGAAGTTGGCAGGTTGTGTGAGTTGAAAGGTTGCACGTAATAATTGTTCATAAGGGATCTTGTATGAATCTCCAAAAGTTTTTGGAAAGGTCTGTCATCAAATGACATATTCTTTTGGACATAATTTTTGTAAACTAAAATTAGTCTTATAAATAAATAAAAAGTTCATAAAGCGTTTATGAATCCCTATTCTATTTGCGTTAATAAACAATTGTTGTTTCAAGATATATCAACTTTACTATGATGGAATTTCTTTGATAAATTTTTAGTAATTAAATGGAATTGGATCGATCCATAGATAAAACTGATTATATAAGATGAAGTGAAATTATCTAACTTAAATGAACATATAGCATTAGAATGTAAATAAGTATTCTCGTACATCGGAGAGAGGCTGAGTTTCTTATTAATGTCGAAAACATATATTACCCTCGGTTTTTTAATTAAACCATTAAGATTGTTGACTCTATATGGTATGATACGCAAGTCTGAAAGAATTTCAATTGCGCTATCAAAATATGATTTTGGTGGTCCTAATCAAAGAGATGTTATCCATCGGTCGAAATTGTGTCTTTATTGGAAAGACTAATGTGGTTTGAATTAAATAAGCAATGTTGATAAGGATAATATCATAAATTTCAATTATTGAAATTAACATAACAAATTCGGTATTCAACATGCTCAAGTTAATTCAAATTTAATTACACAAATTATCGCTCGATAAGACTTAGTGTTTGGTACTTATGTATTGAAACAGAAAATTCTACATAATGATTTAGAGTAAGCCGTTTATACATATTAACCAAAAATGCTTCAAAGTCAGTGGAAGCGATATTAGGTTTGTGAGTCTTTTGGTATGATCCAAGAAATGATACAAATGTATCATTTTATAAGCATCAAGATTGAATATGTATTTTGATAAAAATATCAAATAGTTTGATTTTCAATCAAAGTGCAAAGGAAGCGTGTGTTCATAAGAAAGAACGTTAAAGTGTACATTAATATTTCTAAACTATAAGTAAACAACATGTTGTTGATTTTAACAATATGCTTATATTTAAATCAACTTTAGTTGTCTTAATACTCAATTTTGGATAGTAAATGATGTCGTTTATGGTGAGTATGAAAGATATAGGGACTTTTTCAAAAGGATATACAAGAGAACTCTATTAAAAGGAGAATATGTAAGTTGGATTCCTTATGCATCAGCAATAGGAATTATCATAAAGGTTATGTTGTGTATAATATTGTGTTTTGCTTATGTATTTGATACATGGAGAAAATATAAAATCCAAATTGATATCACTAAATGGTTGTTTGAGGTGTTCTCCCATATTTATGAAATACTAGAGAATTGTTTATAGAAACAACGAACTCGTTATGATGGACGTTTGGACACAAACTTTTACAAGTGATATTTTGTATAACATGTCAATGATAAAATTAAACTTAAAATATTTAATTTGAAAATGTTTCAAAATAAAAGTGACTGTGGTCGATTCAACGAAATGTTGACAAGATTAACTTGAATAGCGCTATAATAAACCAATGTATATAGATACAAATGCACAAATTTATAATTGAGCCAAAGGTGATTCCAAATGCTGAGAATCCCATAATATTGTTATCGGATAACAATGTCATGAAATTGGTCATGATAGAACTTAAAGCTCGCTTGAAGTCGAAAGACATACTTCGAATCGTTCCACATGATAAAGGCAGTTTATCAATGTTAGAGAGAGTTAATCGACAAAGTAGATAATTAAAACATAATAGGATACCATTAACTAAGGGACCGACCTAATTGTTTTCGAGAAAACTGATTGAAGAAGTTGGGATTAGATTCCATAATTGACCCCAAGTGCAATTGGGAGATTGATAGAGTTAGGGGTATTCCCTATGAGCAATTATGTAATTTGTTATATATGTCTAACTCATTGACAAATCTTGTTCGAAATAAAAGGTATTTTCTTACTATCGTATACTTGATATAATGTGGTTATATTAATTAATTAAATTAATTAAAAGTATATTTAATAGAAAATCTATAAATGGTATATTTTTTGTTAGTGTCTACAAAGTTTGTAACGGTGAGTAATTTATCACAACGAAAAAATTATACGATTTTAAATGTTCCTAGTCAAGATGCATCAAGACTGAATATCGATGTATCCGTGAGACTGGAATACGTAACGCTCTCCAAATATTAGGCAGTGTATCACTCACGACTGATTGGGACACAGACACCTAGGGGTAATGTACAAATAGTTATTGGATAACTATGGAACAACCCACCCGATAGTATTCTGTTGGTTAATATAACTAAGGCCAAACAGGAAATATTGATGTGACTGATTTACACAGTTCTCTTGTAACGACCTGGATCTTTCACTATTAGATTTTGAATATTTAAATGGTTTTAAATATTGAATTTGAATTATAGATTTATTTGGAATATAAAAATTGGATTCGTTTATAAAATAAATTGAGAATTTAAATATAGTAATTTATTGGATAATTTAATCGTTGAAGTTTATTGGTCAAATTATTGTATATGGAGTTTTAAGCTTGATAAAAATTATTTAAAGTCTTATAAAATTTATATTAATAATACTGAAGACAATGCAACCTTTTAAATTGAATTTTGAAAGTGGTTTGTTCAGTTTTAAAAATATATCGTTTAAATTGACATTTAAAAATATCTTTCTGAGGCACAGTCTCGGAATTCGATGAAACCTGTCCTATTGGATCCGTAATAGTGTATTATTATCGGATTTCAAATTCCCTAGAATTTTAAGTTATCGTTTGATCGTACGGTATATAAACGCGCTGAAATTTCTATCGGAAATTCAATATAAATTGGGTCCTAAAAGCTATCTTCTCCATACGATCGAATTAGGACTCGAAACCTTTTCCATTACGTTTGGAATAGGGGTATAATATTATAAACCTTAGCGGCCTGTCTCGATTGGGGTTCAAGATTTTTAAGTCAGGCAAACGAGGTATTTTGATATATATTATTGTATAATAATCAAAATCTAATCAAAGTCTTCTTACCTTCTCAAATACGCCACCATCGCATACAAGGCACCTTTCAGGTTTAAATCAAGTCATTTCCCTTTCTCTTCTGTGAATTCGAAATCATATTTATACGATTAAAAAAAGCGTGAGGCACTACGAAATTCAAAATGGCATATTCCCTCAGTTCGAAATTAAATCGAACCATCCCTATTGCCCTCATTCCAAATTGAATTCACTCAATAAAAAGAATTTATCGTGCATCCGAAATCACGAGCTACTAGTAATCATGGAGGCGCGGCACTGCCAAGGCAAGCGTGCTAGGGGATTGGGACGAAGCGAAGGACACGGGGTTTCTTCGATTGAACGTAGTAATTTCTCGTCAAGATAGGTGGCTGATTTATCGCGACGTCACACTCAAGGCTAGTGGCCGATGCTTAGTCGCGTTCGAAAGAAGAAGTCGAGTGGTAACAACTAGGGTTGTGGCTTGCGATGGCATTCGAGGTTTGGGCGCGTTGTTGGCTGGAAGTTGGGGTCGCAACAGTGGAGGCGACGCGACAGGGAGTGGCATCGCTCGACGACGATGGTGACGGTTGGTGAGGGAGCATGGTTGCTGAGAGAATGTATAAATAAAATTTATTTAAATAAAGCATTAATTAAGTTATATGACTATTTAATTAAATCATTATCTTATAAAATATGTAACTCCTTCGTTCGAGGTCCAAAAATCAAGAAACAAGTTAGGTTTGGATCGTATTGCAAATAAAAAAAATCAAAGGTGAGGATTTCTCACTCATTTGGATTACCATATTTAAACTTAAATGTTTAAATTTAAATTTGTTGGATGCTTGATATATTGGTAAATTTATAATTATCTATTGAATGACTATATATATAGTGGTATATATGTTAGTATTGGAGTGATATTCCCGAACATTATAGCGGATGAGACCCTATGCATCCCACATAATAGCAGATGGCCCTATATACCACGATATCTGTGACGACCCGAACTCGATGTCCGATAAACGACATCAAATTCGCATCGCCGGAGCTTATAACAACATCAGATGAATATAAAACAACGGAACAAAATGAATATCATACATGCATCACAGATACAACATCAACATAATATCCATACTACATCAGAGTATATAATACATACACCACAACTCCAAATACAACATCATGATAATACAACAGCAATCATATATCCAAAAGTCCTCAAATGAAAGAGGTGATAACGAACTTCCAAAAGCTAAACACCTGAAATCTCCAAAAGCTCCTAAGATATCTCCAAAACAAAAGCTCTAAAATACCGCTTACTCCAAAATACGGAAAACCAGCTACTAGGCTGTCCGAGTAAAAATTATGGGCACTTAGAGTTTAGGAAAGAAAACAATAAACTCCAGGTCAGTCATGGGACTGGTATGAGTAAACAAAAACAATTGCTTTCAAAGAAACTAGATTTATAAAAGAATTTCGGTATGCTTTTAAAAAAAAGGGAACTACCATAAGACCTCCCACCACACACACAATGCAAACGCAGAATTGGAGGAGATTTCTTCTTATGATAGTTAAATATACTTGATACGAGAAAAAGAATTCTTTGATATTATTACTAGTGCATAGTGTCAAAAACATTTCGAAAATAGAATATTAATCTTAGCCAACATACGACCATTATCGTATGCCTACTATAGCTACCATGTTTTGTGGCAGGTTACCGCCACGCTGCATGGCAGGTTTTACAACTAAAACCGTACAAGGCTCATATTGTTTCTTTGGATTTCCAACAAATGATCAGGCTAAGGAACTTTCTGGGCCACATGGGTATGCCTCTGGAGAGACGACCCGAGAACCTAACCGGATCTCTGCTAACACAAGGCCGGGTTACACCTAACTAGGTAACTACTGACACGAGTATGCCATCCCCCGGTTGTAACCAACCTTTATCCGGGGTCCCAACAACAAATCACAAAGTAATATATATATATATATATATATATATATATATATCTGCGATATCAACATAAGTTAAGTATCTGGGCTCCATACCATGATACCACTTCTATCTAGAAGGAAATGCACATACCCTAAGGGGTGCTACCCCCAATAACCTTGCTGCATCTTTCCTGTTTCGACCATTTCGGGGTGTGAGGTTCGACGAAGTCTCGTCCACAAAGCTACGCTTTTCACAAAGCCATGCTTCGATCAACAAATGATCAACAACACTCAGCATGCCACATTATCAAATTGGGAATATATCGCTGATAACCTTCAACTACATAACCTCTGAGCTCGTACGTCTTAGAGAAGGGGTGTAAAGCTAAGAGAACAAATTCTCCGCCACCAAAGAAATGTATTTGAAAGAAATCAGCTTTATATCTCAATTTGTAATGTCAGACATACTATCCATACAAGTCTGTTCTGGGTTCAAACAGAACCGAAGGCACTTCCAAAGAAGCCCTTGAAATCCGGGTATTCACAATCCCGATTGAACTTCCCATCACTTAGGGAATCTCTATACCGGAGCAACTCAGTGCAGAGACAATCGATAGGTCATCCTATCATTCTCGCAAATACCCGGTCTTCAACACTGGTCTTCAAATGCTATCCATAACGTCGTATCACATATTCGGAATGTGTTATACGACACATAGGTCCTTTCCCGGCTAATTCGAATAGTGAGTGTCAAATTTTTAAAACATGTGGATGGCATTCAAAAAAATTCACAGTTTCGATGTGGGTTTCAGATAACAAACTGAAATCCGATTCCTTGCCGCATCGAAGTTTAAATGCCGTTTTACGGGTAATAGGCTTTTCACATTAATACAGAACAAACCATGATCACAATGCGGTACAAGGCAATTACATCACACAGAATCACAAACAGAACAGAAATATCAATATGGTGCAGAATAACAGTTAATTTATTTTCTAATTGGTTTAAATAAATTTATCACAAAATTATTTTAGATCAATGATAGGAATTTGAATAAATAATTTAAACCTTGATCAACTCGTTTTATTGTTTCAAAATTAGTTATTTAAATTAACCGCTAAATTTGATTTGTCGATTTTTAATTTATCTTGATAACCAATTCTTAATTTACAAATTAATTTGAACACTCAATTGTTTATTAATCAACTTAATTACGAATCGTATGTCATTCTTAATTTTTAAAATCATTTATTAACACAAATTAATTACCTTAATTATCATTTGAAAATCTGCTTTACACTTTAGAAATCAATTTATTGTTACATTGAAAATTTTAATGTAAATTAATTCCAATTCTTATTTTAAATTAAATTTCTTAATTTAATTACTAATTAAGGTTTTATAAGCATTGATATTTATATACTTACTTAGTAAATAACTTAAACAAATTTTCACTTAACATTACTCAACATGGTTCAATTTAACAGTTTTTAACTTTACAAATTTGGGCTTCACCCACCTTTAAAACACACCCGAGTAAACCATGCTAATGACTCGATCCAAACTCGAGTGTTTTCAGAAATTTCCCTCGTCCCTTCCCTTTCTTCCCTATTCCCTATTTCTTCTTATTCCTTTATATTTTTTTTAAAACTCAAGTGTAACTGCTGAAAACAATTCACTCTAACTCGCGTCATTCTCGAGCAACACTCGAGTAGGCCAACATCAAAATTCCTGACACAACACAAAGTCGTGCACATGCACATCGCCACGCCGGCGATCTGACGAACCTTGCCACCCCTAACGAGTCACGAATTGACACAATATCCGATCTCAAAACTCACATCGACGCGATCAAATCCCTGGTGGAATAGAGCTTCCAGATCAAAAAAACTCGAACTCCCCTCTTCATCTAAACCGCCTCGACCAAGCGAAACTGACCACCAGAAAATCCCCAACTCCGGCCTCACCTCGTCCATCCCCTACACTACCCCTCCTCTGAATTTCGTACAGCTTGATGCACTAGGGGAGGCGCGATGAGCACAAGTTCGAATGCCAAGAAATTAGGTTTACCAGGGGAAATTCAACACCTCCGTTGCCTCCGACATCGTGGCCGCCTCCGACTGTTTTTTCTGTCACCTCAGCAAGCTCCTCTACCCCCTCGCACAACCCGACCACCCCTAGCTCCTTCGATCGCCGGAATTTGCCAAGAACCCGCTTTTTCGATCGTCTACGCATTTCTCATCAACCACTCAATGAAAAATTACCATCTTCGATTTAAAAATCCTATCTTCTGATGACACTTCAAGTTATGTAATTCAATTCGAGGCTCATGACACTCGAATTTCTCAAAAATTATGTATGCTCTGTAAAAAATCAAGTTTGAAAAATATATGTTATTCTTTTACTTGAGATTATTTTGAAACAATATCTGTTAATTAAACAAACATATTTTCTTTTAAAAATCCATGCTTGACAATGATTAAATGGTTAGGTGTTGGGTCTGAACGAGATTGAGGTTCTAGAACAAAAGACAGAGATGGTTTTTTCGATCATTTACAGGTATTCACATCTACTGGTATCATACACAGATGATATTTCTACATGTAAATTTGGAAGCAAATTTCAAATCTCAGACTAACAAGCATCACTTGAATATTTTTGTTAAGTTGTTTACTCACTTGAAATACTGAAACAGAGAGCACCCTTTTTCTTGTTTTTGAAATCTGCAGTTAATCTTTTCTTTGTTTTGTTTCTTCAGCAAATTGTCTTTCAACTTGAATATAAAGTGATGTTTGTTTCCCTTTTTATTTTCTGATCTTAGCTAAGTTGTTTGAACAAATGAACTTGGGTTTGTGGATGTACACATATAGGTGAAAGGTTGTGTTCAGGGTGAAAGAGGTAAGAAAGTACATGTTTGAGATATATAAAAGAAAGTGTAGAGGGTGACATTACTTCCTTGTGTACGAAAACATGCTGAAGGTGCCGGCATTAATTATCTTGGATTGGTTTATATTATTTTCTTGTACTTAATCCTCATACTTGTGATATTTGCTTTGCATTGCTGTAACTCGGCTGATTATATTGTATGCTAAAGGATATAGCATTTATTGCTTTGTACTTCATTTGCAAGCTAGTATATGAAATTTGAGTTGTACAGGGATATAAATTTGCTGTTGTCTTATGCTTTGTTTATAGGCTGAGATGATCCTTGTCTCGGCTGAGATGATATTGCATTTATTAGCTTGTACAATAAACATTCACTTTACTTTGTAAAATAAAAGTGTTTTGTTTTAGTTATTGTTTTCTTTTGTCTACATATTTGTTTACAACAACTTACCTTACTTTTGTAAGACTAAGCCTTGTTTTGTTTGGTTAACTTGTTTCTTATTTTACTTTGTTAAAAGAAAAGTTGTTTTAGCTATTAACGTTTA
This sequence comes from Allium cepa, assembly GCA_030765085.1. NCBI lineage: Eukaryota > Viridiplantae > Streptophyta > Magnoliopsida > Asparagales > Amaryllidaceae > Allium > Allium cepa. Next base: position 305,284,014 of record CM060944.1, on the reverse strand, counting down.
ATAACTATGTTCTTTTATTATAATATTTGTTTTAGTTCTATTAAAGGTTTTAATAAAAACATTAAATTTGTTCATATTTTATTTTATTGTTGATAAGTGTTGTTTTCTTTAATTTTTTTAAACTTAACTATCAATTATTTATTTAATTCCTTTTTACTATGTATATCAATCTTAAAAATATTTAATTTCTATTGAAATTTCACAATTTAAATTCAAAAAGTTCAAATAATCACTGAATTTAAACTAACAAATTTCGGGATGTTACAATATCCCCTCCTTATGAAAATTTCGTCCTCGAAGTTGAAAGAGAGAGAAAAGCAAATAAAGAATATACGAATTCAGAAAAATAAAGAAATGACTTACAATTTAAGCCGAGATGTCTATTCTGCAATTGGGATATGATTTCTTCATATTATCTTCAGTTTTCCAAGTACAATCCTTTGGATCGCCACTCCATTGAACCTTGACCAGTTTCACAACTTTGTTTCGCAATCGCTTCTCATCACGATCTACAATTTTTATCGGCTCTCTTTTAACTGCCAAGTTAGGAGTGATATCTAGATCCTGCCGAGCAGCTTCTTCAATAATATCATCTGGGTCGTACACATATTTTCGAAGATTAGAAATGTGGAACACATCATGCACGCCAGACAACCAGCTGGGTAGCTGCACTCGATATGCCAGAGGACCGATCCTTTCCAGGATAGGAAAAGGACCAATATAACGCGGTGCTAGCTTTCCAGTTTTCCCGAATCTCAATACACCTCGCATCAGAGACATTTTCAGAAATAAAGAATCCCCAACTTGAAGTTCCAAATCTCTTCTTCGGCGGTCATAATAGTTCTTTTGACGGCTTTGGGTAGTCAATAACTTCTTTCGAATAAAATCTACCTTCTCCGTGGCTTCTTTAATCATGTCTGTTTCAAGGACGAGTCTGTCACCTGATTCGATCCAGCATGTAGGTGATCGACACGGACGACCATATAAAGCTTCGAAAGGAGCCATTTCGATACTAGCCTGATAGCTGTTATTATATGAGAATTCAACCAGATGTAAATGGTCCTTCCAAGAACCACCAAAATCGAGAATACAAGTACGCAAAAGATCTTCTAGAATTCGTTTAACCCTTTCAGTCTGCCCATCAGATTGTGGGTGATAAGCGGTACTGAAATTTAATCCCAAAGCGTCTTGGAATGCCTTCCAAAATCTACTAGTGAAGAACGGGTCACGATCACTCACTATACTGCTGGGAATACCATGGATACGAACAATTTCCTTTATATATATACCTGCCAAGCTTGCTGCAGTCCGAGTGGATTTCACTGGAATAAAGTGAGCAGTTTTGGTTAGACGGTCCACAATAACCCAAATTGCTTCATTTCCTTTCTTGGTTCGTGGCAATCCATCGATGAAATCCATCGATACCTGATCACACTTCCATTTCGGTACTTTCAAAGGCTGAAGTAAACCGGATACTTTTTTGGTCGCTTTTAATTTGTTGACAAGTAGCACAGCGACTCACGTAAATGGATATGTCTCTTTTCATTGTCTTCCACCAGAACATTCTTCTAATATCTCTATACGTTTTGTTGACTCCTGGATGGATACTGAGTTTGGACTTGTGGCATTCGTCCAATACTTCACGTTTCAATTTTGGATTGTCAGGGACACAAATTCTGCCCTTCATCCTTATAACTTCTCTATTATCTATCTCAAAACTAGTTTCCTCACCTCGACATATTCTTCTACGTATTTCTCAAAGAAACTTGTCTTCAGTTTGCTTGCTCGCAATCTTCTTAAGGAGAGTAGGAGTGATAACAAGATATGCAAGAACAGTATGTCTCCTACTTAAAGCATCGGCAACTACATTGGCTTTTCTCGGCGTATATTGGATATCTAGGTCATATGATGCCAGAAATACCAACCAACGTTGTTGTCGAAGATTCAGATCTTACTGGGTAAAGAGATATTTCAAGGATTTATGGTCGATGAATAATTCAATTTTTTCACCTAAAACAAAGAGAGTTTATTAAGTATATTTATTTAGTTAAGTTCGTAAATTGTTAAGAAAGCTGAAAAGATTCTTACCCAGAAGATAGTGTCGCCAGATTTTCAAAGCAAAAACAACAGCCAAAAGCTCCAAATCATGTGTTGGGTAATTTCTCTCGTGTGGACGTAATTGTCTACTTGTGTAGGCAACTACCTTCCCATTCTGCATTAATACTGCACCTACCCCATCACCACACACGTCAGTATAGACAGATAAGCCTTGGTTCCCGTTAATGATAGCGAGAACAGGAGCAATAGTCAATCTCTTTTTCAGTTCCTGGAAAGCTTCATCACATTTTGGAGTCCAAACAAATTTAGCATTCTTCATTGTTAGCTTAGTTAATGGGCCAGCCAACTTAGAAAAATCTTGTACAAGCTTTCTATAATATCCCGCTAAACCGAGAAAACTTCGAACTTCTCTAGGAGTAGTGGGTTGCTTCCAGTCCATAATTGCAGAAATCTTGCTTGGATCAACAGAAATTCCTTCTTCATCTACAATGTGACTGAGAAATCTGACATCATTGACCCAAAAGTGGCATTTGGAAAATTTTGCATGTAGAATATTTCTCCTCAAAATCTCTAAAACGATTCTAAGATGCTCGGCATGCTCCTCTTCAGTCTTGGAATAGATCAAAATATCATCGATGAATACAAGCACAAATTTATTCAATACTTCCCGGAACACACAAGTCATAAGATCTACGAAGTATGCTGGAGCATTGGTTAGCCCAAAAGGCATGACTAACCATTCGTAGAACATATCAGGACCCCTAAAGGCAGTTAAATGAACACAATCCTCGGCTATTCGCAGCTGATGGAATCCCTGAGCTAGATCCATCTTAGGAAAGATTCGAGCGCCATGAAGTTGATCGAATAAATCGTCGATCTTGGGTAAAGGAAATTTGTTTTTAAGAGTTTGTTTATTGAGATCGCGATAATCAACACACAATCTCAAAGATCCGTCTGATTTAGCCACAAATACGACGGCTGAACCCCACTCAGAAACACTAGAGTGAATCAATCCTTTATTTAGCAAATCTCGAGTTCGATTGACTAATTCAATTTTCTCCCTAGGTGCAATCCTGCGACTTGCGTGAACAACAGGACGAGCATTAGGAATTAAGTCAATTCGGAATTCTATTTCTTTGCGTGGAGGTAAGGATTTTACTTCTTCAGATACGTCATAAAATTCCCGAACAACAGGTATAGACTGCAAAATGGGTTCAGGATATCCCAATGTATACATCAATCTATCTCTCTTTGGACCGGATCCTCACAAGAGATTTCAATAAAATTTCCAAGGTTTGTTTTGACTAAAACTGTCCGATTATTACAATCCAATTTAGCTTCGTATCTCGATAACCAGTCCATCCCGAGTAAAATTTCAAATTCATTAAATTCGAGGATATAAAGGTTGATAGGGAATTGATAGCAAGCATATGAAATAGGAACTCTCTTACAATATAAACAAAGATTTGCGGGACCTCCAACCGGATTTTTCACGCAAATAGGATCGTCAACAAATTTAGTTTTAAGTTCTAATTCATTTACAGTTTGTTGGGAGATAAAGCTATGTGAAGCTCCCGTGTCAAATAAAACTCTAACAGTTCTATCATAAATAGTAAGGTTACCTTTCAGAACACCTTTTCGTTTATCTGCTTTCGAAGTGGAAGGGTCTTTCTTTATCGCATAAACATTTGCCACCTGTGCTTGCTTCATTACCGGGCAATCTTTAACAAAATGTCCCGGCTTGTGACAATTATAGCATTCTTTAGCTCTTTGATCATTCCTTGCAGGTTGTTCCTTCTTAACTTGCTTCTTCGGTTTTGTGCAGCTATTTGAATAATGGCCCTTCTCCAAACAATTATAACAAGTGACATTCTCTGTCGCGCTTCCCTGAATGCTCTTCTTTTTCTCGTTGCCCTACCATGGTTTCTTGCCTCCAAATTTCCACTTCTTCCAATTTTGAGTGCTCGTTCTCCACCGGGGCTTCTTGCATATCAAGTGTAGCATATCTGTACCCCATATCAACTAAATCTGAAAAAGATTCCTTAACGTGGCCCGTCATCCTTTCGTGGAATTTCTTATTCATTCCGCGAATGAATCTTTCGTTCATCTTTAAAGGCATATTCACCAATTCGGGACCAAAACGAGACAATTCATTAAATCTGTTCAGATACTCCTCGAATGATAAACTTCCCTGCTTCAGGTCCATAAATTCCTTGTACATTCGAGAAATTCCGGCCGATGGCAAATATCGCTTCTCAAACACTTCTTTGAATTTCTCCCAAGAAAACTCGTCTTCTGGCTTATCTACCGTGATTGTCTCCCACCAGGCTGAGGCTTCATCTTGAAGTTGCCAAGAAGCTATGAGTCGTTTCTGATCATCTTGTAGTTTTAGCCCTCTGAAGATTTTCTCACACGATCTTATCCAAGCTTGAGCTTCAACAATCGTCTCCTTGTTGGTAAACGGCTTACCACCAAGCCTTGAGAAATTAGTATATAAGTCAGCCAGATTCGGCTATTGCTGAACTGCCGCTATTACCGTTGGGGGATCTTGATCCGGTGATGTGGCACCCCCTTGACCCATAACTCTTCCCCTTCGTCCGCTCATTCTTTCTATCTGTAATTAGTAAGAAAATTGATTTAGATGCATGAACGAAATATGTTAAGGAATATCAGCAGTAAAAAGAAATAGACTAATAAAATTTGGAGTTCTAGTATTGGTTATACTCATTCTAGGGTATATTTCACCCTATCTCTAATGAGCCATCTGATGTGTTATACTCCGTAGCTAAAATTCTTACTCAACCTTTAGCTCTGATACCACCTGTGACGACCCGAACTCGATGTCCGATAAACGACATCAAATTCGCGTCGCCGGAGCTTATAACAACATCATATGAATATAAACCAGCGGAACAAAATGAATATCATACATGCATCACAGATACAACATCAACATAATATCCATACTACATCAGAGTATATAATACATACACCACAACTCCAAATACAATATCATGATAATACAACAGTGATCATATATCCAAAAGTCATCAAATGAAAGAGGTGATAACGAACTTCCAAAAGCTAAACACCTGAAATTTCCAAAAGCTCCTAAGATATCTCCAAAACAAAAGCTCCAAAATACTACTTACTCCAAAATACGGAAAACCTGCTACTAGGCTGCCCGAGTAAAAATTATAGGCACCCAGAGTTTAGGAAAGAAAACAATAAACTCCAGGTCAGTCATGGGACTGGTATGAGTAAACAAAAACAATTGCTTTCAAAGAAACTAGATTTATAAAAGAATTTCGGCATGGTTTTAAAAAAATGGAACTACCATAAGACCTCCCACCACACACAATGCAAACGCAAAATTGGAGGAGATTTCTTCTTTTGATAGTTAAATATGCTTGATACGAGAAAAAGAATTCTTTGATATTATTACTAGTGCGTAGTGTCGAAAACATTTCGAAAATAGAATATTAATCTTAGCCAACATACGACCATTATCGTATGCCTACTATAGCTACCATGTTTTGTGGCAGGTTACCGCCACGCTGCATGGAAGGTTTTACAACTAAAACCGTACAAGGATCATATTGTTTCTTTGGATTTCCAACAAATGGTCAGGCTAAGGAATTTCCTGGGCCACATTGGTACGCCTCTGGAGGGACGACCCGAGAATCTAACCGGATCTCTGCCAATACAAGGTCGGGTTACCCCTAACTGGGTAACCACTAACACGAGTGTGTCATCCCCCGGTTGTAACCAACCTTTATCCGGGGCCCCAGCAACAAATCACAAAGTAATATATATATATATATATATATATATATATATATATATATATATATGCGATATCAACATAAGTTAAGTATTTGGGCTCCACACCATGGTACCACTTCTATCCAGAAGGAAATGCACATACCCTAAGGGGTGCTACCCCCAATAACCTTGCTGCATCTTTCCTGTTTCGACCATTCCGAGGTGTGAGGTTCGACGAAGTCTCATCCACAATGCTACGCTTTTCACAAAGCCATGCTTCGATCAACAAATGATCAACAACACTCAACATGCCACATTACCAAATTGGGAATATATTGCTGATAACCTTCAACTACATAACCTCTGAGCTCGTACGTCTCAGAGAAGGGGTGTTAAGCTAAGAGAATAAATTCTCCGCCACCAAAGAAATGTATTTGAAAGAATTCTGCTTTATATCTCAATTTGTAATGTCAGACATACTATCCATACAAGTCTGTTCTGGGTTCGAACAGAATCGAAGGCACTTCCAAAGAAGCCCTTGAAATCCGGGTATTCACAATCCCGATTGGACTTCCCATCTCTTAGGGAATCTCTATAGCGGAGCAACCCAGTGCAGAGACAATCGATAGGCCATCCTATCGTTCTCGCAAATACCCGGTTTTCAACACCGACCTTCAAATGCTATCCATAACGTCATATCACATATTCGGAATGGGTTATACGACACAAAGGTCCTTTCCCGGCTAATTCGAATAGGGAGTGTCAAATTTTTAAAACATGTGGATGTCATTCACAAAAATTCACAGGTTCGATGTGGGTTTCGGATAACAAACTGAAATCCGATTCCCTGTCGCATCGTAGTTTAAATGCCGTTTTACGGGTAATAGGGTTTTCACATCAATACAGAACAAACCATGATCACAATGCGGTGCAAGGCAATTACATCACACAGAATCACAAACAGAACAGAAATATCAATATGGTGCACAACAACAGTTAATTTATTTTCTAATTGGTTTAAATAAATTTATCACAAAACTATTTTAAATCAATGATAAGAATTTGAATAAATAATTTAAACCTTGATTAACTCGTTTTATTGTTTCAAAATTAGTTATTTAAATTAACTGCTAAATTTGATTTGTCGATTTTTAATTTATCTGGATAACTAATTCTTAATTTACAAATTAATTTGAACACTCAATTGTTTATTAATCAATTTAATTACGAATTGTATGTCATTCTTAATTTTTAAAATCATTTATTAATACAAATTAATTACCTTAATTATCATTTGAAAATCTGCTTTACACTTTAGAAATCAATTTATTGTTACATTGAAAATTTTAATGTAAATTAATTTTAATTCTAATTTTAAATTAAATTTCTTAATTTAATTACTAATTAAGGTCTTATAAGCATTGATATTTATATACTTACTTAGTAAATAACTTAAACAAATTTTTACTTAACATTACTCAACATGTTTCAATTTAACAGTTTTGAACTTTACAAATTTGGGCTTAACCCACCTTTAAAACACACCCGAGTAAACCATGCTAATGACTTGAGCCAAACTCCAGTGTTTCCAGAAATTTCCCGCGTCCCTTCCCTTTCTTCCCCATTCCCTGTTTCTTCTACTTCCTTTATATATATTTTTATATTTTTTTAAAATTCAAGTGTAACTGTTGAAAACAATTCACTCTAACTCGGGTCATTCTCGAGCAACACTCGAGTAGACCAACATTAAAATTCCTAACACAACACAAAGTCGTGCATATGCACATCGCCGCGCCGGCGATCTGACGAACCTCGCCACCCCTAACGAGTCACGAATCGACACAATATCCGATCTCAAAACTCACATCGACGCGATCAAATCCCTGGTGGAATCGAGCTTCCAGATCAAAAAAACTCGAACTCCCCTCTTCATCTAAACCGCCTCGACCAAGCAAAACAGACCACCAGAAAATCCCCAATTCCAGCCTCACCTCATCCATCCCCTATGCTACCCCTCCCCTGAATTTCGTACAGCTCGATGCACTAGGGGAGGCGCGATGAGCACAAGTTCGAACGCCAAAATATTAGGTTTACCAGGGGAAATTCAACACCGCCGTTGCGTCCGACATCGTAGCTGCCTCCGACTATTTTTCCAGTCACCCCAACAAGCTCCTTTACCCCCTTGCACAACCCGACCACTCCCAGATCCTTCGATCACCTGAATTTGCCAAGAACCCACTTTTTCGATCGTCTACGCATTTCTCATCAACCACTCAATGAAACATTACCATCTTCGATTTAAAAATCCTATCTTCTGATAACACTTCAAGTTATGTAATTCAATTCAAGTTTCATGACACTCGAATTTCTCAAAAATTATGTATGCTCTGTAAAAAATCAAGTTTGACAAATATATGTTGTTCTTTTACTTGAGATTATTTTGAAACAATATCTGTTAATTAAACAAACATATTTGCTTTTAAAAATCCATGCTTGACATTGATTAAATGGTTAGGTGTTGGGTTTGAACGAGATTGAGGTTCTGGAACAAAAGACAGAGATGGTTTTTTTTGATCATTTACAGGTATTCACATCTACTGGTATCATACACAGGTGATATTTCTACATGTAAATTTTAAAACAAATTTCAAATCTCAGACTAACAAGCATCACTTGAATATTTTTGTTAAGTTGTTTACTCACTTGAAATACTGAAACAGAGAGCACCCTTTTTCTTGTTTTTGAAATCTGCAATTAATCTTTTCTTTGTTTTGTTTCTTCATCAAACTGTCTTTCAACTTGAATATAAAGTGATGTTCATTTCCCTTTTTATTTTCTGATCTTAGCTAAGTTGTTTGAACAAATGAACTTGGGTTTGTGGATGTATACATGTAGGTGAAAGGTTGTGTTCAGGGTAAAAGAGGTAAGAAAGTACATGTTTGAGATATATAAAAGAAAGTGTACAGGGTGACATTACTTCCTTGTGTACAAAAACATGCTGAAGGTGCTGGCATTAATTACCTTGGCTTGGTTTATATTATTTTCTTGTACTTAATCCTCATACTTGTGATATTTACATTTTTCTTTTGCTTTGCATTACTGTAACTCGGCTTATTATATTGTGTGCTAAAGGATATAGCATTTATTGCTTTGTACTTCATTTGCAAGCTGATATATGAAATTTGAGTTGTACAGGGATATATATGTATTTGCTGTTGTCTTATGCTTTGTTTATAGGATGAGATGATCCTTGTCTCGGCTGAGATGATATTGCATTTATTAACTTGTACAATAAACATTCACTTTACTTTGTAAAATAAAAGTGTTTTGTTTTAGTTTTTGTTTTCTTTTATCTACATATTTGTTTATAGCAATTTACCTTATTTTTGTAAGACTAAGCCTTGTTTTGTTTGGTTAACTTGTTTCTTATTTTACTTTGTTAAAAGAAAAGTTGTTTTAGCTATTAACGTTTAATAACTATGTGCTTTTATTACAATATTTGTTTTAGTTCTATTAAAGGTTTTGACTAAAAACATTAAATTTGTTCATATTTTATTTTATTGTTGATAAGTGTTGTTTTCTTTAAATATTTTTTTTAAACTTTAGTATCAATTATTTATTTAATTCCTTATTACTTTGTAATATCAATCTTAACAATATTTAATTTCTATTGAAATTTCACAATTTAAATTCAAAAAGTTCAATTAATCACTGAATTTAAACTAACAAATTTTGAGATGTTACAATATCCCCCTCGAAGTAGGATTGGTATTTTTATTGTATTCTAACATCATTGGATGTAGGGAAATAGGTTGAAGGGATCCAACTGGATTCCTCAAGTATGTTAGTATTTTTCATATATATAAAATGTTGGATTATTATGTGTTGTAAAATTTTAAATATTATAATGGCATGGATATTAATCTCAAGTATATTAAACACCATAAATATTATTATAAATTTTTAAAGAATTAAAAAATGATTTTAATATAAAAATATGTATATCGGAAATTAAATTATTTAAAAGAGAGTGGGATGAATAAGAATGATGAATTATTGATCATATTAAATAATGCGGGAAAATATTTTAAATAGGGAATTTAAAATAAATTATATAAAGAAAATTTTAAAAGATTGGATTTTTAAAATGATAATTCGAAAAATATAGAAAGAAGTTGAAATCGATATTTAAAATAGATTGGCAAAAATAAATGGAATTTATGAGAAATTGAATTTATAAAATGGAATTTATAAATGAGATTATTTTAGAGAAACTCAAAGGAGTTATAAAAATTTATAAACGAAGTTTATAAATAAAGGAAAGTGACATCGGATGATAAAGTTGGAATATAAATTTACGGGAAGAATTTATATTTGAATATGGAAATAGAGTGAGAAAAGATAGTGGATACTATTTTTTTTAGTGAAGTTTGTTAAGGAGACCGGAATGAGAGGGATGTGATGGGATTCGAGAGGGGTAATAAATTGAAAATTTGGTTATCCAGATTTGAAAATATATTTTATCAATAGGTTAAGTTTTAGTTTTTAAAAGGATTTTTTTATTAAACTATGAAATTTAAAGTCAGTTTGTATTTAAATACTTTAGAAGTTAATTTTTCAAATGCTTAATATTTATTTAATAAATCTCAGATTTTTAAACCTGTTTTGGAAAGTGATGTATAAAGAGTATTTTAATATTTTAAATAATTATTCCAATACGTCTTAAAAGCAAATTATTATTATTTTCTTTAAGTACTTATTTTTATTCCCACACACACACATATAGTTTTGATGTGTTTTGAATATAATAAACTTTTCAGAAGTCTGAAAATGGGGTTATTCAGTATATGGAATTTGTATGGAAATCCTTAAAATAGAATTTGGAAAAAAAGTGAGAGAATTTCCGAAGTAGCGAAGTAAAAGTGAATTTCGACAAAAATGAGATAGAATTCATTAAGAAGCATAAAGGGGAAATTGAAATTATAAACGAGCATAATTGGCTTTGAAGATTAAAGGGAATAAGTCAAGGAATTCTAGAATATATAGAATTCGTTATAAACTAGTCAAGGATTTTACAAATAAAATTGTACATGATTTTTTGAATTAGGAATTAGAAAATAGATGGACTACTTCCTAAGTGTGAATATAAAATGAAATGTGGAAATATTCCACTGAAGATATAAGGATTTGAAAACTATTTTCAAATGTTGAAGAGCTGGAAGTAATATCTTATAAAGGTATTTTGAAATAAGTTTTGGGAAATTTGTTACAAGGTCCGATGATTGCTTTTGGATGTCTATTGATAGCTAAATAACCGACTATCAATTTTTAGCCAATTTCGTTAATCGTTTCTAAGAGACCGGGATCAGATTTAATCATCCGAAAACCACTTCGATCCAAACGTAACGAATTACCATGAAGACGATGAAGATGGTGATTCAGTTTGTCGAGACCCAGGACAACTTGTATGGATGAATGCTATCAGAACATCATCATTGAAGGGCAATGAACATTCTAAGAAAAATAATTCTTGAAAGGTAACGCTTAGCCTCGCACCTCATCAACCGAAAATGACTAAAATAGGGAGATGCAGCAAGGATAAGTTGGTCGCACCCAAGTAGTGTATGTTAGCACTTTTCTAGATGTCTTCGGAAACCTATTTATCTTAGATATGGGTATATATGAAAGACTAAGTGCTCGATAGTAAGGGTGGGAACACCCGAGGTGATAACATATTCGGTCTATCTAGGTTAGGGATAGGCTGGTCTTGTGTAGCAGGGATCCCGGCATGGTCTATGGTACATTGTTCTAGAGGTAATTGTGGCAAGAGGTACCCCATTGGCCCAGTCATTCGATGGAATTCATTCCCCAATAAGTGCCGTACGGTTTTGATTGTGCCCAACTATGCTGAAACGTAAGATGCAAGCATTTCAGCTATTTTCTATTTACTTTCTGTAGACACCATTAAAATATCAGACGGATTTGATAAAATGTTTTGGTTATCGAAAATCCCGTCATGTTTACATGTCGCATGGTCTAACGAGATACCTTTGATTTTCAAAGGATTTGATAAAATTTAATAATTCAATTTGAGTTTGTTTTCTTACGTTGGTTTTCTAGACCGACTCATGTATTATTTTATTTTAATACTCGGGTCAGACCGAGTATTACAGATTCAGGATTAAATGCTATGGAGCTCGGGAGACGAGACGTATTTTCTTACTTGGTCATATTTTCGTTGTGTGAGGATAATTTATTATAATTGTCCATTTGATGTATTTAACAGCCGCTATGCTTTGATACTAATTGACAGTCACTATTCTTTGATACCAAATGAAAATGACCGCTATGCTATAGGATCGAAATGGCCAATGGTTGTAAACAATGTAAAAGTAGTGGCAATGCGATATAAACTAAGTTATCTATTGATGCCGAATATGAGTATAAAAATAACTAGTGCAGGGACTAATAATAGTAAAGTAGTAATGAAAATGATACTAGAGATTTTTATACTGGTTCGAACTCCCGTTCTATGTCCAGTCCCAGACTCCTTCTGGATTTAAACTAGTAACCCTCACTTAACCCGAAGGAATAGGTTTACACCGCCTGAGAAACCGAACAGGACTTCTACTGCCTAAACTACTGAATAGGACTTCTACCGCGTGAGCGACCGAACAGGACTTCTTTACAAATAACAAAAAGTATCTGATTGTAGTGTTCTCTTTGAATAGCACTGATAAGTCAGTTAAGTACAATCTTCCTATAATCTTCTCCTTTATGATATATAGTGTAATGTGCTTGAGAATTGTGGAAGATAGAGTGATCAATGATCAGAGAATGTAAGAAATTTGAGTGCAATTTGAAAACTAGAGAATAGATAAAAAATCAAGAATATAAAAATAGTTTTCGGTGAATTGTTAGTTGAATTCTATAATCTATTTGTAGAGTTTAAAAGGTTGCAACCATAGGTGAAAAACTATATTGAAAAGAACATGTGCAACCGTTGATTTTGAAAACGTTTCTCTTTGATGAAGAGAAGCGTCAATTCATGAAAATAGCAGTTGGAAATATTCAGCCGTCTGAATCAAAACAATTCGGATTCTGAATTAGATTAAAACACAAACAACAAGCTTTTAGGCAATTTTTGGCCTTATTCAAACGTCTGAATATATACATTCAGACGGCTGAATATTGTGAAACAATATTTTAATTTCAGCATTCAGACGTCTGAATGAATATATTCAACCGTCTGAATTCAACCTGTAACAAAAGTTACCATAGCCCAAATGGTTAGTGAACTTGCTTTCTAAACTAGAGACCCGGGTTCGAGATCCACTCCATGCAATTTTTGAAAAATTGATTTTTCCATTTAAAATATGAATGTATATGTATGTATATCATTTGGAGAAGATTTTAACATTTGTAAACTCTAGACATGACACCTATGACTAATAAGACTTTGTTTGTCACCTTCGTCTTGTCTCTATCGTGTATATCTCTTCTTGTATCTCCATATACATACTTTCATCCTTTTTTGTACATGTATCTTCATATTGAATGTATTTGTTTATCTCTTTTTGATGCTCATGTACCCGTAAATTAGCTCAGAGATTCTTTGGCATAATTATATAGTTGTTGTCATTAAAATCCAACAATTGAGGTTCTAACATTCTCCCTCTTTTTGGTGATGACAACTATATAATTTTAAAAATGATCATTATATATATAGAACAATATTAATATGTTTAAAGCTCCCCCTAAGCATAACATCTCCCCTTAAGTAGAATATCTCGCTCTATTAATATGCATATGAATTTCTCCCCCTTTGTCATTATAAAAAAGAATAAGAGAATACAATAAAGTTGATAAAATATCTTGTAAATAGCGGGATAAACTCAATATTAATTATGGAGAAAAAATAAAATAGAATTTACCATATTTGTTGAAGTCCATATTTCATTGCAAGCATGTAATTCTATTAAACGTATGGAACATTCTTTAAAATTCCATAATCTATCCTTTTCCTTTTGTTTCTCTGAGTACCTGCAATAAATAATTATTATTTTTGGTACCCACTTACTATGTTAGGGTCCGGGAGGTTAGATCTTGAGATGAAAACCTTGCCAAAATAGGTGTGGTTGTGTCCAAAAAACAATGAAACAATCTTAAAATAACTACTACTTATAATCTATGGTATCCGAAAAATAATTAATATTTAAAGCATGTGATAGCCAAGTTTCTTATAATTTTCTAATTTTTAGGAAACCATACCCATTTGGGTGTGGTTTAACCTTTATAGGTATTGTTTTCATTATAAATCACATTCTTATAATAGTTGCTAATATAAAGTTGTTTATCATGATCAATCATATTAGCTGAAATCCATATCTAAATACTGTTAGTCATTAGCTTAGTACTTGAAGAATAATTTCTATCATTTCTAAACAAAGAACTATTATGACTATAATTGGTTTTAAAACCATCTTGATTACTAGTACTAGCACTAAAATAGTATACAAGAATTCATATCTAGTACTATTTTTACTTTTAGCTTGTTTATAGCCTAAACCGCTTTTATCATTGTGAGCTTTTGAATTTGTAACTAAGGAAGATCAGATATCTTTACCTTTGTTAAAATTTATGATTTTTGTATTTAGTCTTTCAAAATTTGCTTTAGAATCACAAACTTATTTTTGAAAAATATTATTATTAACTTTTAAAATCTCACATTCTTTAGATAATTCTAAATACTTTTTAATTAAAGCTTCATTCTCTTTTTCAAGAGACAAAATTAAAGAACTAGAATTATTTAAAGAATTTTCAAAAATGTACTTGCGAAAAACATTGATTTCCTCCGAAAGATCATTTTTTATATCTTCTAAGTGCTCATTTTCTTTTTCTAGGAAATCTTTTTGTAAAACAAGTTCTTCTACGGCATTTTCAAAACATTTAGTTGTTTTACCAAAAATTTATTTTCCTCTTTTAAATTGGAAATTTCTTGCTCACAATCTTTTAACTTAGTTAAAATAATGCTTTTGACTTTATTCAAAGTTTTACAATCTTTTAATAATTCATTATGTGCTAATAAATGATCTTTATATGAAGAATCTAAAAATACTGATTGTGATTTGAGTTTAGCCATAAAGCATTTATTTGTTTGCTCCTTTGGTTTTTCTTTATTACTCTTCCTCTTCTTACTGGTATGACTAGATCTCTTTGTAGCCATTTTATTCTAGGATATTGTTAGGATCTCTAGAATCCCAGGCTTTGATAAGAATTGACAGTCACTATGCTTTGATACCAGTTGACATTTGCTATGCATTGATACCAATTGAAAGTGACTGCTATGCTATAGGATCGAAATGGCCTACAGTTTTAAACAATTTAAAAGTAGTGGCAATGCGATATAAACTAAGTTATCTACTGGTTCTGAATAGGAGTATAAAAATAACTAGTGCGGAAAATAATAATAGTAAAAGCAGTAAAGAAAATGACACCAGAGATTTTTATACTGGTTCGAACTCCCGTTCTACATCCAGTCCCAGACTCTTTCTGGATTTAAACTAACAACCCTCACTTAACCCCGAGGAATAGGTTTACACCGCCTGAGCAACCCAACAGGACTTCTACCGCCTAAGCAAACGAATAGGACTTCTACCACCTGAGAAACGAAACAAGACTTCTTTACAAATAACAAGAATATCCGATTGTAGTGTGCTCTTTGAATAGCACTAATAAGTCAATTAAGTACAATCTTCCTATAATCTTATCCTTTATGATATATTGTAATGTGCTTGAGAATTATGGAAGATAAAGTGATCAATGATAAGAGATGTAAGCAATTTGAATGCAATTTGAAAACTAGAGAATAATAAGAATTCAAGAATATAAAAATAGTTTTCGGTGAATTGTTTGTTGAATTATGTAATCTATTTAAAGAGTTTAAAAGGTTGCAACCATAGATGAAAAACTATATTGAAAAGAACAGGTGCAATCGTTGATTTTGAAAACGTTTCTCTTCGATGAAGAGAAGCATCTATTCATGAAAATAGCAGTTGGAAATATTCTACCATCTGAATC
This sequence comes from Allium cepa, assembly GCA_030765085.1. Lineage (NCBI taxonomy): Eukaryota > Viridiplantae > Streptophyta > Magnoliopsida > Asparagales > Amaryllidaceae > Allium > Allium cepa. The sequence continues at coordinate 305,268,111 of CM060944.1, read as the reverse complement.
AAAACAATTCAGACTTCTGAATTAGATTCATTCAAACGGCTGAATATTGTAAAACAATATTTTAGTTTCAGCATTCAGACGTCTGAATGAATGTATTCGTCCGTATGAATTCAACCTGTAACAAAAGTTACCATAGCTTAAATGGTTAATGCACTTTTCTTCTAAACTAGAGACTCGTGTTCGAGCCCCACTCCATACAATTCTTGAAAACTTGATTTTTCCATTTAAAATATGAATGTATATGTGTGTGTATCATTTGTAGAAGATTTTAACATTTGTAAACCCTAGACACGACACTCTATGACTAATAAAACTTTGTTTTTCACCTTCATCTTGTCTCTATCGTGTATATCTCTTCTTGTATCTCTATGTACATACTTTCACCCTTTTTTGTACTGTGTATCTTCATATTGAATGTATTTGTTTATCTCTTTTTGATGCTCACGTATCTGCAAATTAGCTTAGAGATTCTTTGGCATAATCATATAGTTGTTGTCATTAAAATCCAACAATTGAGGTTCTAACAGTTTTGAATTGTTGTACTCTAATAGTGGTATGTATATTAATAATACAGTTCTTGTATAAAATCTGTTATTATATATTATATTTTTGATCTCTGCATTTGTGAGATTCTGTGTTGTTCTATTTCTTTTGTTTTACCTTTTTCTTCACCCCTAATGAACTGGTATTTCTGGCACTCGACTGCTTGGCATTTTATACAATGGACGTATTGACGTTGATTTTCAAGGGTCGAAAATCAACGTCCGTTACAGGTGGTATCAGTGCTGAAGGTTAAGAGAAAACCTTGGCTGTAATGGGGATTCCTCATTAGAGATAGGGTCAGTAGTACTTTAGAATGAGTTTGAGTGTATTAATAGATATGAGCGTGTAATTGTTAGTGAATGTAAATTATTTTATATTGTGTTGACTTATCGGTCGAGTGTTTATAAATTTTGGTCGGTATAGTCTGGACAACTAAAATCGATTTTTTCCCAAAACCATATTTTGATATAAAAGAAATAATTTTCTAAATTTATTATATATATATATATATATTTGGAGTGCTTGGATGATAATATTATAAGCAAATAAGATTATAAAATTTGAAAATGATTTATATAACCGAATGAAAATTTGTATAAGTATAAATTATACAAATGGATTATAATTAAAATTGAATTTAAACCAAATCTAGAAATTTAAATCCTAGGAAGTTTGAATTTTTTTTCAAAGTGGTGTGGAATATAATAATAAGAGTATTATTTTTGGGAGTATTTTCGAAAGAAAATCGTTTTAAAATGGATTTTGGAAGAGAAATAGCACTGAACACACTTTGGTCGCTGGAAAATAATCCTGGTGATGACTGCGCATCATCATTAGTATTCATTTTTGAGTTACTAAATGATGGTTTGCTACCGTAATTGATTTGTGTAGATTTGTTGGGCGAACCAGTTTTGTTTTGGAAATTCCAAAGGGAATTTGTTTTGGATAAAAACCAGATTTGGTTTAAAACGTAAAAAGTGTGATTTCGGGATATTGAGATTTCAAAATGATCTGGAAAAAATGCTGGGTGCTTGAATTTTGGAATCCTTATTTAAATAATTTAGAGATCATCGGAAAATAAGTTATAAACTTATAAATTGAAAATGATTCTAAATAAGGAAAGAATGGAAATTAGATTTCGGAATTAAATTTTAACTTGAGTAAAGTTAAAATAGATAAAATTTAACTTAAGAAAGGTTAAATGGAATAAATAAATGAAGTGATGGCGATAATAATAGGAATTAATGAATTAATTAAAATGGATTGTATAAATTGAATTTAACTAGTGAAAGTTAAATAAATTGAATGGGTAAAATAAAATTAATAGGGATTTGAATTTAACTCGAGCTAAGTTAAATAAAATTGGAATGGATAGAAAAGAATATCAAATAGGTTTTAATATTTAATATGGATTCGAGCTAACAATAGAATTCAACTTAAGAGAAAAACGAATTAAATGTCGATTGTAATGAAGTAAATGGTGGGATTAAATTGAATAGAGCAAAAATGAATTGGTTTGGAGTGAAATTTAATTTAAGTAAGAATAATTAGAATATGGTTTTGAAATGTTGGTTAAAAGAAATTGAAATTTAAATAAAAGGGTAAATTGGATTTGAATCATATGGAATTATATATGAAAATTTGAATTATTACGTGACTAAATAACTATAAGTTGTAAAAATTTAAATGGAATACAATTTAAGGAAAAATTTGGATTGTAAATAGAAATTTTTGAATAGCTTATAAAAGTTGAAGTTAATGGAATAAATGTATATTTATGCTATAAGGTGATGTATAACCATGAGTAAATAATGAAATGTGAATATACTCGAATATAAGGTTTAGGGGGATGTGAGGAAATAAGTCGTGTAACTTATAAAAATTGGAAAGTGGAATAGAAAACCAAAAATGAAAATGGTTTGATATTTTGGTGAAGAAAATAAAATTCAAACCTGGATTATAAAGTAAAATTGAACCCAAGTGGATTAAATAGATGGATTTTTGAAATAAAAATTAGATATTGAAATTGTAAAATGGAAGTGAATTAATTAGAAAAACTAATTAGAAAATTGAACATGCGAATGGAATCTAACTTAAGTAGAATGGATTGTGGGCCGAAAGCTAAATTTGAGTATGGAAAATGAGTAATAAATAAAATTTGACTTATATATATAAGCTGATTAAATTTTTGTTGAATGTGATAAAATGAAAATTGATCGAAATAAATAGCTTGAGTTATAAATAAATTCAATGTGAGTATGAATAAATTGGATATAGCCTGAATATTATTTAAATGAATTCAAAAAGGATTTGAGTATAAAAAAATAAATTTAAATTATGGAGTTGAAATAATTTAAAGTAAATGAATTAACTTAAGTAAATATTTTGAATAATAGCTTGACACAAATAAATTTGTAAAATAGCCATTACATAAAATAGCATGGAATGTTTCCGAGCTAAATAAAATGGATCTGAAAATAATGAAGGTGAATATGAATGGAATGTAAATAAATTGATTGAGAATAAATTTAAAATGGAATAGAATTAAATATAAATTGAGTTGGAATCAATTTAAAATAGTTATAAACTACAATGGATATTTTAGTAAGCGAACATCGCCGAATTTGCATGGAAAAATTGGTGGTTTGACGTAAATGAAAACAAATTAAATTTTGTGAATGAATGGAAAGTGAATAAAATCAATTTTTAAATGAATTTGAAGTGGATATGAGTTTTTTGGTATAAAAATAAAGTGATGCAAGAAATTTGAGTTGTAAATCATTTAGATTGAATGAAATGCTGTAAAAATCGATTGAAAATAAATAATCGAATGATGGAAGCCTTGAAATGGTTATAAAACCATGATATAACCGATTTTTTTATGAATCTATGTGTTTATCCATTTAAATAAGTGAAATTTTGTTGAATTTGATGTTTTTGGAACTTATGTGTTTAAGTTGTGTAAGTACGGGTACCCGAAGGCCATTTGGTTAAATTTGATCATGTTAATCTCATATAAAATAAGCCGCTTGCTTAAAAATGCTAAAATAAAGTTTTTTTTTCGGATTAAATACAACAAATATATAAACATTAATATATATTTTTGTTTTTCGACCACGTGGGTCGACGTATATATATTTATCTCTCTTATCATATTGCAAAAGGTCTTCCGTACAAAGGAGACTCTGCCAAAAAATTTCGGAAATTCAGGGTGTTAGAAAAGTTACGAATTTTTTTGGAAATTTTTTGTTAACGACAATTTGATTTCGAATTGAAATCGAAATGAAAGATTATGGGATAAAAATTGGAACTAATTGTTTTGGTTGGAACTAAAAGATTTGAAAGGTGAAGTATCGAGTTTTCACTAAGCAGGTTTTAATAATTTAATGGGTTTGGAGCGTTTTTCCTATCTTTGCAATTTCGGGGACAAATCTTTTAAGGGTTAAGGAATGTAACGACCCGAATTTTTCCTTGTTTGATTTTGAATATTTAAATGGTTTTAAATATTGAATTTGAATTATAGATTGATTTTGAATATGAAAATTGTGTTCATTTATAAAATAAATTCAGAATTTAAATATAGCAATTTATTGGGTAATTTAATTATTGAAGTTTATTGGTCAAATAATTGTATCTGGAGTTTTAAGCTTAATAAAAATAATTTAAAGGCTTATAAAATTTATATTAATAATACTAAAGACAATGCAACCTTTTAAAATTGAATTTTAAAGTGGTTTGTTCAGTTAAAAAATATATCGTTTAAATTGACATTTAAAAATAGCTTTCCGAGGCACAATATCGAAATTCGACGAAACCTGTCCCATTGAATCGATAATAGTGTATTATTATCGGATTACAAATTTCGCAGCATTTGGAGTTATCGTTTGATAGTACGATATATAAACGCGCTAAAATTTATATAGAAAATTCTACAAAATTGGGTCCAAAAGCTATCTTCTCCACACGATCGAATTAGGAATTGAAACCTTTTCCATTGCGTTCGCAATATGGGTATAACATTATAAACTCTAGCGGCATGTCTCGATAGGGGTTCTGGATTTTTAAGACAGACAAACGAGGTATTTTGGTTTATATTATTATATAATAATATAATCAAAATGTAATCAAAGTCTTCTTACCTTCTTAAATACGCCACCATCGCATACAAGGCACCTTTCACGTTTAAATCAAGTCCTTTCCGTTTCTATTCAGTGAATTCAAAATCATCTTTATACGATAAAAAAGTGTGAGGCGCTATGAAATCCAAAATGGCATATCCCCTCGGTTCGAAATCAAATCGAACCATCCTTATTCCCCTCATTCCAAATCGAATTCACTCAATAAAAAATTATCGTGCATTTGAACGCGAGCGGTTGGTAATCATGGAGGTGCGACACTGCCAATGCATGCGTGCTAGGGGATTGGGATGAAGCGAGCGACATGGGGTTTTCTTCGATTGAATGTAGTGATTTCGCGTGGAGGTTGGTGGCCGATTCATCGTGATGTCGCACTTAGGGGCTAGTGGCCGATGCTTAGTCGCGTTCGAAAGAAGAAGTCGAGTGGTGACAACTCGGGTTGTGGCTTGTGATGGCATTCGTGATGAGGTTTGGGCGTGTGGTTGGCTGGAAGTTGGGGTCGAGACAGTGGCGCCGACGCGGTAGGGAGTGGCATCGTTCGACGGTGATGGTGACAGTTGGCGAGGGTATAAAGAAAATTTATTTGAATTAAACGTTTATTAAGTTATATGATTATTTAATTAAATCACTATCTTATAAATGTGTAGCTCCTTCGTTCGAGGTCCAAAATCAAGAAACATATCGAGTTTGGATCAGATTGCAAATAAAAAAAATCAAAGGTGAGGATTTCTCACTCATTTGGATTACCATATTTAAATTTAAATGTTTAAATTTAAATTTGTTGGATGCTTGATTGATTGATAAATTTATAATTATCTGTTAGATGACTATATATAATAGTATATATATTAGTATTGGTGTAATATTCCCGCACATTATAGCGGGTGAGACCCTATGCTCCCTGCATAATAGCGGATGACCCTATATACCACGATATCCCCTTCGAAGTGGGATTGGTATTTTTATTATTGTCTAAAATTTGTGGAAGTAGGGAAATATGTTGGAGGGATCCAACTGGATTCCTCGTATATTAGTATTTTTCATATATATAAAATGGTAGATTATTGTGTGTTGTAAATTTTTAAATATTATAATGGCATGGAAATTAATTTTGGGTATATCAAAACCATAAATGTTATTTCTAATTTTTAAAGAATGAGAAAGATATTTTAATATAAAAATATGTATATCGGAAATTGAATTATTTAAAAGAGATTTGGTTGAATAAGAAATTATGAATTGTTACGTACTAAATAATGCGAGAAAATATTTTAAATAAGGAATTTAAAATAAATTATATAAAGAATTTTCAAAAGATTGGATTTTTAAAACGATAATTCGAAAAATATAAGAAGAAGTTGAAATCGATATTAATAATTGACTGGCAAAAATAGATGGAATTTGTAAGAAATTGAATTTACGAAATGGAATTTATAAATGAGATTATTTTAGTGAAACTCAAAGGAGTTATAAAAATTTATCAACAAAGTTTATAAATAAAGGAAAGTGACATCTGATGATAAATTTGAAATATAAATCTAGGGGGAGAATTTATATTTGAATATGAAAATAGAGCGAGAAAAGATGGTGGATACTTTTTTTGTAGTGAAGATGGTTAAGGAGACCGGAATGAGTGGGATGTGACGGGATTCGAGAGGGGTCATAAATTGAAAATTTGGTTATCCAGATTTGAAAATATATTTTATAAATAGGTCAAGTTTTAGTTTTTCAAAGGGAAATTTATTTACTAAACTATGAAATTTAAAATCAGTGTATTTTAACACTTCAGAAGTAAAATTTTCAAATGCTTAATATTTATTTAATGAATCTCATATTTTTAAACCTGTTCTAGAAAGTGATGTATAAAGAGTATTTCAAGATTTTAAATAATTATTCCAATATGTCTTAAAAGAGTATTATTATTATTTTCTTTAAGTACTTATTTTTAGTCACACACACACACACATATATATAGAGTTTTGAATTGTTTTTAATGCATTTAATAAACTTTTCGGAAATCTAGAAATGGGGTTATTCAATATATGGAATTTATAAGGAAATCCTTAAAATAGAATTTGGAAAAAAGTAAGGGAAATTGCAAAGTAGCTAAGTAAAAGTGAACTTCGAAAAAAATGAGATAGAATTCATTAAGATGCACGAAGGTTAAATTGAAATTATAAGCGAGCATAATTGGCTTTGGAAATATTAAAGGGAATAAGTAAAGGAATTTTGGTATTTATATAATTCGTTATAAACTAGTCAAGGAATTTACGAATAAAATTGTAAATGATTTTGAGAATTCAGAAGAAGAAAATAGATGGAATACTTCCGAAGTGTGAATATAAAATGAAATATGGAAATATTCCGTTGAAGATATAAGGATTTGAAAACTATTTTCAAGTGTTGAAGAACTGGAAGTAATATCTTATAAAGGTATTTTGAAATAAATTTTGGAAAATTTATAACAAGGCCCGATGATTTCTTTTAGATGTCTATTGATAGTTAAATAACCGACTATCAATTTTTGCCCAATTTCTTAATCATTTCGAAGATACCGGGATCGGATTTAATTATCCGAAAACAATTTCGATCCGGTTTGAACGTAATGAATGAATACCGTGAAGATGATGAAGACTGTGATTCGGTTTGTTCGAACCCAGGACAACTTGTATGGGCTAATGCTATCAGAACATCATCATTGGAGGACGATGAGCATTTTGAGAAAATTATACTTGAAATGTAACGCTTAGCCTGGAACCTCATCAATCGGGAATGACTAAAACAGCGGAGATGTAGCAAGGCTAAGTAGGTCGCACTCAAGTAGGATATGTTATCACTTTTCTAGATGTTCTCATAACCTTATTTATCTTAGATATGGGTATATATGAAAGAAGAAGTGCTCAATATAAGGGTAGGAACATCCGAGGTGATAACATATTCGGTCTATCCAGGTTAGGGGTAGGCCGGTCTTGTGTGGTACGGGATCCTAGCGTAGTCCTCGGTACATTGTTCTAGAGGTGTATTATGGCGGGCGGTACCCTAGTGACCCAGTCATTCGATGGAATCTATTCCCCAATAAGCACCGTACGGTTTTGATTATGCCCAACTATGCTGAAACGTGAGATGCAAGCATTTCAGTCATTTTCTATTTACTTTCTACAGACACTATTATAATATCAAACGAATTGATGAAAATGTTTTGGTTATCATAAGGTAAAAACTCATCATGTTTAGGTGTTGTGTGGTCTTACGTGATACCTTTGATTTTCAAAGGATTTTTAAAAGTAATAATTCAATTTGAGTGTGTTTTCTCACGCTGTTTTTCTAGACTGACTCGAGTGTTATTTTATTGTAATGCTCGGGTCAGACTGAGTATTACAGATTCAGGTTTAAATGCTATGGAGCTTAGGAGACGAGCTAGAGGAGTTCAGACGTATTTTCGTACTTGGTTATATTTCCTATGTGCGTGGACAAGTTATAATAATTGTCCATTTGATGTATTAAACTGTTCTACTCTGATAGTAGTATGTATATTAACAGTATAGTTCTTTTATTTAAAATCTGTTATTATATATTATATTTTTCTTCCGTTCAATTTGTGACATTCTGTGTTGTTTTGTTTCTTTTCTTCTACCCTTTTCTTCTTCACCCCTAATGAACTAGTATTTCTGGCACTCGACTTCTCGGCATTTTATATAATGGACGTATTGATATCGATTTTTAAGGGTTGAAAATCCCCGTCCTTTACATCTCAAGACTTGAAAATACTGTGGATCTTCAATATGAAAGCCTCTCTTTGACTAAAGCCAAATCATGGCATGGCGTTCATTGAGTGACTATAGTTGGGTCGAGTGGACGTATTGAAAGTGAAGCACTATTCAAGAGAGGATTCATCTCCTCAGTTATATGCGATTTGTATCACAATCACCTCAAAGTCAAAGTCTCTGGCCAGAGCATTTCGGTTAATATTAATTGTGAATGTGGATGAGGTTGGAATTTTGACCATTACCAAATTCCATAAGTCTAAAGTGATATAGTTTTGACGAAGAGAATTGGTGTAAACAAATATCACAATCGGGTAATGCTTATTAAACTAAAATTGGATTTTACCGAAAAGGAGTAAGCGTTAAATTTTCCCATGATGTCACACCACCTGCTAAGTGACGTGTGAACGTTAACATTAGAATAGTTCGATGTTAATCTCTAACAAATTTACACCCAAGAGTTACACAACCGAAATGATGAATTCCCTTAAGGCTGAGCGGTTGAATTAGTTTATAACTGTTATAAATTAATTAAATTGATTAATATTTATGAAATATTAATTATAAAATTTGAATATGATTTGAAAAATAAATAATGTTATATATATTTGTAACAGATATTGTTATCCCGCTTTTTGGCAAAGCCGTGATACCAAAAGATTGATCGAAAACAAAAGACAGTTCGTCTCAGAGATTGGTTATACTTCACTTTGCTATGGATATCGATGAATTTTGTCCGAGTCCGGATCAGGCCACAATTGATAGGACATGACAAGAAAGGTCGTAGGAGTCATCATTTCAAATTTCAAGTCAATTCGAGTTCGTATGCTCAAGATATGATGGATTCAAATTGAGAAAGGTGGTCACTGTCTGTTTCGAACCCATCGCACTGGAGTACTTCGAACCCACCTAGTTCGAACCCATCCACGCCCTTGCCTTCGAAACCATGAGGTTCGAACCCAGGCCACGTTCGAACCCATCAGCTAGTACCTGCCTCGACTCCATCGCCTTCGACTCCATGACTTCACTCAGCTTCGCATCCTTACTTCGAATCCATGCAAGCCCTTAATTCGAACCCATCGAGCGACCCAGTTCGAACCGATCAAGTTCGAACCCATAGGGATTCCTTGATTTGAATCGGTCACGTTCGAAGCCAGGACTAATCCTTAGTTCGAATCCACCGAGTCAATTGGTTTGGATGACGTGTTCGCCGTAGTTCACGGAGTCGAAGCGGTCAACTCGGAGATAAAGTAGCATCGATTCGAGAGATGCGCGCCACGTCACTGCAAACCCACGTGCACTCAGGGATTCGAAATGAAGGGTTCGAAGTCATGGTTTCGAACGACACAGCCAACCAAAAATTCTCATTTCGAACCGAGCATATCTCCTTAACCACAAATCCAAATGCAACCAAATTTTCACAGTAGCTTTCATATGAGGTAAAGATTGTCCCTGCCAAGTTTCAGCTCGATTGGACCATTTCTTGATGGGTTCGAAATCACTTCGAACCGATGTCAGATCGAGACGAAACTTGGTGGGGTCGGTCGCGTGGGCCGCTCACGTGCAAGAAGAAGTCTCACGAAGTTTCAGCAAGTTCTGGGCCTCCAACGCCTATAAATAGCACCCTGAAGCCTTCAGAAAAGAGGATCTTCCGAGAACTTCTGCCATTGAACGCTGAGACTCTGCCGGATTAACGTCTATTGATCAGAATCACTGTTGTATTCAGATTTCAAAGCTATTATCTACTGTAATCCATTGTAATCGATTGAATCGAGCAAGGCAATAAAGAGAAATCCTTCAAAGTGGACGTAGGCACGAACGCCGAACCACTATAAATCCTGTGTTTGTGATTGTTGCTTGTGAATTACTGTGATTTGTTACCTAGAGCTGAATTCTATATTGATTGTTGCTGAGTTCTGTGTTGATTATTATCAAATTGAATACGTAAACGGGTGCTTTCGTGATATTGGGTGTTTGTGACCAATTTTGGCGCAAACATTTTGGTGCTTTCACTGAGAAACTGAACTCAGGAAATCTACCAGTTGATAATTGATTCAGAGAAAGTTTGAAAGTTTAGATTTGGGAAATTATGACGAGACAATCAAGTCGAAGGCCAAGGCCAGAAAGGAGTGAACAACAAGGAAGTCCGGAGGCTTCCTCAGGAGCGAACCAACCATCGATCTACATCACTAGGGACGAGATGGAGACGATGATGAAGAAGCAAGAGGAGTTGATTCAAAGTTTATTTCAACAGATAGGACAGCTTGGAGCACAGAATAGAGGAGCCAATGGAGTCCAGAATGAAACAGGGCCATCCGGCGTTGCACCCGGATTAGGGGGCACACCCATGGAGAACGTTGGTCCAATTCGAAGGGAGAAAGAGGAATATCTGCGCAACCTGGAGACAGCAGAGGAATGAACGCTCAGTCAAGGGGGCAGATCTCAGAGTTCCCTCGTGAACTCGGGGGGCAGGATGAAAGTAACGAACGAAGGTTACATCTTGGAGACACCGACAAGTTGGCAGAGATGGTTAGGCGAGCAATGAGAGGCGGTTTGGTGAATAAAGACCTAGAGGATGTTAATAGGAGTCCTTTCACTCCGGCAATCAGACGAGCTAGAAACCCACCGGATTTCAAATTACCATCGCTGGATATGTATGACGGGAGAACGGACCCCACGGTCCATCTGACAAAATATATGAGGCATATGGAAGTGCTGGGGGCATCAGAGGAGGTCATGGCCCGGTGCTTTCCACTGTATTTGGCGGATATTGCGGCATTATGGTTCAGGCAATTGGATAGCGGATCCATCGGAACATGGAACGATTTAACTGAGAGGTTTATGAGGCAATTCAGGGTTCACATTACAAGACCTAGGAATGTGATGACACTGGCAACTTTGAAACAGAAGGCTGGAGAAACATTGAGAAGTTTCCTGACACGGTTCAATGCGGCGGCAGCTTCGGTGGACAGACCGGATCCATCCATGGTTATGATGGCGGCTGTGTCCGGAATAGCAGATGGAACGGAGTTCAAAAATTTATTAACTAAGGATCCACCCGTAGATCTGGGAGAATTCTATCATGAGGCAGAAAAGTTTTTACGATTAGAGGATGCGAATGCAGAAAGAGAAGAAGGAGATGGGATAGAAGTTTATGCACTTAAAGACGAAAAGCCTCTTAAAAAAGATTCGGACAAGGATAAAGGTAAAAGAAAGATTGAGAATGACGGAGACAGATCAAAGCGGCAACGGAGGGAGCCGCGATTCACCACCTACACTGAGCTGAACGAGAGCCTGGAACGAATTTATCAGGATACCAAAGAACAGATTCCGTATCGTAGGCCGATGCGAAGGGATCCTACCTCTGACGAAAGGAAATCAGATAAGTTTTGTGTATTCCGTGAATTAAACGGTCATAACACTAACGATTGTAGGCACCTGAAGGACGAGGTGGAAGGGCATATCAGGAACGGTATGCTCCTTCAATATGTAAGGAGGCGAGCTCCTGTGGCGGAACCAGAACGACCACCGTCCACATCAGCTAGGGGCGATCCTGAATCAAGGCACCGTTTGGTTATCAATTGAGTAAGATAACGATGAACAAGTTGTAAGCTTCCACTAACGCAATCAAATCGTTTACACATGTGCGAGATCGCGAACGATCTTCAGGCATGCTCTGGATGATCATTGACCGTTTCGTAGTGGGAACTTACACTTCGACATCCATGCTTTGCTTTCATGTCATTTCAATTTGAATATTTAGACTCTGTTTGTTTGGACATTGTTTTTGAAACTCATCCGTGTAATAGATATTTGATTCTGATAACTCTGGAATGGCTAAGCTACTTACACATGTACGGGGGCGCGAACGATCCTTAGGCATGCTCTGAGATGGCGATGAACCGCCCTGACAAACGATCCAGGATCTCACCCGAACGTGACCCTGACATCGATAACATCAAGCCCTCCCGGGCACACAATTCGCCTCGAACGGCACTCGACTTCGAACAGTTACAACTCAACACACCTCAAATGGCTTGATCGCGAACGGTCGTCACTTGAGGTCCAACACCCGACTGCGAACGGTCACAAATCCGCCTCGAACGGCACACGATCGCGAACGATCACTCTCTGCCTTGAACGGCACCGACCGCGAACGGTCATGATTCACTAATTATAAAATCCGACCTCGAACGGTCACCATTCGCCTTGAACGGCACTTGGTCGCGAACGATCATCAATTGCCGCGAACGGCAACGACCGCGAACGGTCCCATTCCATCCTTTGCCGTGAATAGTATCGACCGCGAACGGTCCTATTCCATCCTTTGCCGCGAACGGCATCGACCGCGAACGGTCCTATTCCATCCTTTTCCGCGAACGGCATCGACCGCGAACGACATCGACCGCGAACGGTCCCGATTCACCTCAAACAGCATACGATCTCGAACGATCGACGTATGGATTCATACGTTCGACCGCGCACGGTCGCACTTTACCTCGAATGACTCGATCACGAACGATCGTCATTTGAAGTTAAGCGCTCGACCATGAACGGCCGCGCTTCATCCCAAATGGCTTGATCCCGAACGATCGTCATTTGAGGCCGTATGAAACTGTCAAATTCTTTACAGGTCGATGAAAGGATAAGAACATCCAACTCAAAGCATTACAAAACACACCTTCCTACCGCAAGTTATGTTTCGGGGGGCAAAATGTTATCCCGCTTTTTGGCAAAGCCGTGATACCAAAAGATTGATCGAAAACAAAAGACAGTTCGTCTCAGAGATTGGTTATACTTCACTTTGCTATGGATATCGATGAATTTTGTCCGAGTCAGGATCAGGCCACAATTGATAGGACATGACAAGAAAGGTCGTAGGAGTCATCATTTCAAATTTCAAGTCAATCCGAGTTCGTATGCTCAAGATATGATGGATTCAAATTGAGAAAGGTGGTCACTGTCTGTTTCGAACCCATCGCACTGGAGTACTTCGAACCCACCTAGTTCGAACCCATCCACGCCCTTGCCTTCGAAACCATGAGGTTCGAACCCAGGCCACGTTCGAACCCATCAGCTAGTACCTGCCTCGACTCCATCGCCTTCGAATCCATGACTTCACTCAGCTTCGCATCCTTACTTCGAATCCATGCAAGCCCTTAATTCGAACCCATCGAGCGACCCAGTTCGAACCGATCAAGTTCGAACCCATAGGGATTCCTTGATTCGAATCGGTCACGTTCGAAGCCAGGACTAATCCTTAGTTCGAATCCACCGAGTCAATTGGTTTGGATGACGTGTTCGCCGTAGTTCACGGAGTCGAAGCGGTCAACTCGGAGATAAAGTAGCATCGATTCGAGAGATGCGCGCCACGTCACTGCAAACCCACGTGCACTCAGGGATTCGAAATGAAGGGTTCGAAGTCATGGTTTCGAACGACACAGCCAACCGAAAATGCTCATTTCGAACCGAGCATATCTCCTTAACCACAAATCCAAATGCAACCAAATTTTCACAGTAGCTTTCATATGAGGTAAAGATTGTCCCTGCCAAGTTTCAGCTCGATTGGACCATTTCTTGATGGGTTCGAAATCACTTCGAACCGATGTCAGATCGAGACGAAACTTGGTGGGGTCGGTCGCGTGGGCCCGCTCACGTGCCAGAAGAAGTCTCACGAAGTTTCAGCAAGATCTGGGCCTCCAACGCCTATAAATAGCACCCTGAAGCCTTCAGAAAAGAGGATCTTCCGAGAACTTCTGCCATTGAACGCTGAGACTCTGCCGGATTAACGTCTATTGATCAGAACCACTGTTGTATTCAGATTTCAAAGCTATTATCTACTGTAATCCATTGTAATCGATTGAATCGAGCAAGGCAATAAAGAGAAATCCTTCAAAGTGGACGTAGGCACGAACGCCGAACCACTATAAATCCTGTGTTTGTGATTGTTGCTTGTGAATTACTGTGATTTGTTACCTAGAGCTGAATTCTATATTGATTGTTGCTGAGTTCTGTGTTGATTATTATCAAATTGAATACGTAAACGGGTGCTTTCGTGATATTGGGTGTTTGTGACCAATTTTGGCGCAAACAGATATATATATATATATCGATCGATATACAATATCAACAAGCGATTAAATTAGATTTAATTGCATAGTGTTTTGATTTGGCTTAGATGGGTTTAAGGCCTATCATTAGGGCTGTAAAATTTCAATTTTGGGGTGGCTAAACAATAGGGAATTGGGTTGGAGATAATGGTTGAGATAAAGTGGGAATGGGTAAAATGTTTTCCTCGTTTCTCTCTAATACAACCCTATATATATGTATATACATACATATGTATGTATGTATCTTAAAAATAATTACTACACCTTTTTGGCCGCCATTACCTTCTACATTGCTAGTTAAAGCATAGCTCTCAATCCATTCCAAAATTCTCAAATATATTTCAAATTAAAATAATACTATTCGATAGTTAGAGGTCGGTGATCCCAAACATGCAATCTGACGAATCAAGAACAGTAAAAGGAAGGAAAGTCATTACTTCAACGTGGATTCAAAGGGATCATTAAATTGGTAATTTTAATTCATATTACAATAATTAAATTATATTCTATGATCTTATAATTAGCAATTTCATAGCTGTTTAAACATATTGCTATTATATGCAAAGTTAGATGAGATTTTGTAAGTAGATGTGGTTACCACAAATCAGTTTGGTTATGTGCATAATTTTTTTATTATACTATTTGATTTATGTATAGACAAATGTTGTTTACTGTACAAAATCAATTTTTGTCATTAATAATTATTGTATATATATTTATTAATAAATTCATATATATATATATATATATATTAATGTATATCTCTCTCATAATAGCATATATAAGATATATTTATATATGATTTAAAAAAGGGATAGTTTGACTCACAACCCTGCTAAGTTTCAAAATAGAAAAAAACATCCTCCCTAGGCTAAATTTACATTTCCAGTCCCTATTTTCAAATTTGCATACGCAAAAAGACCCAATAACCCTTTACGTTTTTAATATTTCAAACCTGTATAACTTTCTGTAGAAACATCGGATCAATATACCGTTTTCACCAAAAAATCAAAAAAATTATGATCTTTAAAATAAGATCCATTGTTGATACCTAAAAACCATATTTGAAGTAAGGCTGCAATTATTCTATATATTTGTAGAGAATTCTGCAATTTTTGAACATCATCGATTTTTCTTCAAAGGTCAGCTTATTCCATATAATTGTAAACTTTTATGCAATTATATGAAATAATTGTAGACTTTTATGCAATTATTTCATATAAGTGCAGATTTTTATGCAATTATGTCGAATAATTGTAGAAAACTCTATGATTATTCCAAGTAATCACAGAATTGTTTGCAATCATACCGTATTATTGCGGACAATGCTGCAATAATTTCAAACATTTCTACAATTAGTGCAGAGATTTCTGCAATTATTTCATATAATTGCAGACATTTATGCAATTATTGCATATAATTGCTGGATGTCTGCAACTATACCATATAATTGCAGACATTTCAGCAATTTTGTGTAAAATTGCAGACATTTCTACAATTATTGCATATCATTGATGAATGTCTGCAACCATACCGTATAATTGCAGACTTTTCTGCAATTATTGCATATAATTGCAGAATTGTTTGCATTTATGGCGTATAATTGCAGAATTGTCTACAATCATACTATATTTTGTTTTTGCATATGCACAATGTTACCCATTAGAAAGATAATAAAATTTGTGATTTAATGGTGAAAATAGTTTGTTAATCCGTCGTTTATACAAAAAGTTATTGTGTTTTAAAGATTGATAATTAAATGAGGTGCAAAATTTAATTATGCATGTGAGAATAACATGCACATTTGAAGAATGCAATGAAATAAAGGGGTATCTTAGGAAAGAAATTTGGAGTATTCGAAAATAAGGATGTAATTTATATCTTTTTTTGAAGAGGATGTTTTGTGTGTTAAGTTTGATTCTAGAGATGTGCCCCTTATTTTCATTTTAAAATTTTTAGTACATTTATTTATACATAATATGAATTTACAAATTCGAAAATTAATTATCATACATATATTCATATTTTTAAATTAACATTTATTGAATATTTGATTTGTTTATTATATATAAAATAATTATTACATTTAAAATTCAATTTTATATTTTTAAAAAATATTACATTATATCAGAAACATATATAAAAAATTTAGGAATTTTTCAATAAAGTTTCTTATTTTTAATAATTAATATTATTTTGAAATTTTATGATTAATTAAAAATAATAATTTATTTGATAAATTCTTTAAAAAATTTCGTAACTTTTCATCATGATCCTAAATTTCTAAAATTTTAAAATTTGAATTTAATAATATATTATTTTATATTAAATAATTATTGTATACGTTTTAAAAAATAATATTTCAACTTTGAAAAATCTGCTGATTTTTCCTAAGCTCTATTTTATCATCCTAGATTTTTGAAAATTTTAAAATTTGAATTTTCATCAATATGTTATTTTATGTTAATTATTTATGGGTGAAAATATTATTTTATTCATAATATTTACAAATTAAAATACCAAAGTTATTATGTTTGCAAAACTAAGTTAATTTGAATTATAAACAATTTTTAATAATTGTTCTCTCTTTTTCTATATATATATATATATTTATCTATATATAAATTTTTATGTTCATATATTATATATAATATATTATACACACATATGTGTGTGCGTGTGCGCATATATATATTTTGTAACACATATACATGCACATATTTGGACAATATAGATGATATACAAAATGAGCTAATATGTCTGATGCGATATAAATCCCAACATCTACATATGGGCATATTACACCTTTCACGGATTATTATGTTACATATGCACTCACACATATATGTATATGATACATTTATGTATAAACTAAATCAAATAAAATTAATTTCACATCTTAATATATTTGAAGTTAAATAAAATAAATGATTTTATTTAAATGAAATTTAGAAATTTTCTAGTTCAATTAGACTTCATAGGCCCAATAAAAGATCTAATAGGGTAAATTTTTTGAAATTCACCCATAACTTCAGCTGCGGGCTAGTCCTGTTCGAACAGAACCATCAACCGATGGAGTCTTCGAAATTTTACAAGAATGTGCCTGCTCACGGGCACAGACTTGGAGATGAGGGCAAATGTTATTCAATTTTTTTGTAAGTAAGAAGATACATTAATCAGGGTATCTCCGCCTGGCCCGGTCCGGTCCAGCCCGACTAGGTCTAAATCAGCTCGCAAGCTAGCCATGGCCGAGAGCAGGTCGACAACTGTTCTCATGTGTGATGATAGTTCGAATCCAGCCTTGGCCAAAATCGGGTCCACTACTCAATTGCACGTCAAGCCTTCTACTGGCGAAGCCTATCAACATAACAACCTCAATGACTAGCTTGCCTGTCAATGCAATCCCGACTCAACCCATTTTCCATTGGTCGGCCACTCTCTCTCTCTCTCTCTCTCTCTCTCTCTCTCTCCGGCCCACTCGTAACACGACAACCGGCCAGCCTGCCTGCTCAAACATTTCTCTCTCTCTCAGCTATCTTCCAGTTAGTATAGTTTGAGACTGTCTCAAGGGTGGTCCATCATCGATCCATCTTCTATACCACTACCTGCTACCTGCACTCCATCCCGTCTCACCCGACTCAGCATTATGCCATTAGCTCTTATCAGTTCCCCATCATCCTTATGACCTCGACAGACTAGCTCAGGCCGTTCTATCACCTAGACATGCGGGAGCAAAATGGTAAGAGTTACCACTGGATGTACTTATTTCTGAGAGGAAGCATGCCATATTACCCACAAGTGCATTTAATACGAAGCATGGTAGAGCATTCTCCCGATACAGTCATGTTAGCTTTCATCTTAACCACACATTCCTCTGTTTCGACAGCCGTCTCTCATCAAGTCCATTCAAATAGATCAGCGGTCAAACGTGCTATACACCCGTTTTTTTGCACGATTTTAGCCATTCAAGCATCAGTTCAACTATTGTAACTGTTGAAACTGGACCAGGCCGCATGTAACGACCTACTTTTCTGTACAATTTAAACTGACCATAACCACTTATGTCCAGCTCAGACCGAACGGAAAGGCGGATAGTTAGAAAAAAGAAGAAGGTAGAAAACAAGAAAAAACTAAACAACACAGAATCTCACAGCAAAACGAATGATATAAAATATATATAAACAATCTTTACATAAAACAAAACTGTAATTTATATATACATGCATCAATCAGAGTACACTAATCTATTTCAGCCTGGACAATTATAATAACACCTTTCCTAACAACTGCTGAATAATCACAACAATGTAAGCAAGGGAAATATAATCATCTATATGAATACGTATCTGAACTCCATCTCCTCTCGCAAAACTCCAAATATCCATCTAAACTTGAAAATATGCCCGATCTGACTTGAGAATTTAGGAAAAACCATGCCTGGGTCAGTCTGGTAAAACTAGAGTGAGAACTTAAATCACAACCAACTTAATTCTTAAAGTCAACCAATTTTTTTCAAAACAAAGGTATCTCGTAAGACCTTATCGCAAATAGACACGGACGAATTTTTACCTTACGATAACCAAAAATGTTTTATATCAGAAAATCCAATGATATTATAATAATGTCTAGACGTCAAAGTAAAATATGTAAATAGCTAAAACGCTTTCACTTCACATTTCAACATAGTTGGTATACAATGAAAATCGTACGGCTCGTATTGGAGAATGGATTCCAACTAATGACTAGGAACTTGGGTACCACCTATCATAATAAACGTCTAGAAAATGTACCGAGATCGAACCTATCGATCCCTGCCAACACAAGACTGGCCTACCCTGTCACGATCCAAATTCTAGCGTTCAAAAATCGACATCCGTACTCCACTGTACTTAAATGTCGCAGATCCAAACGTTGAAATTCAAGTCATGCCGGAGCTTATAACACATCAAGTAAAACAACACAGTGGAAGAAAAAGGAATGAATATCATATACAACTCCAATGAATACAATATCCAAATATGGTACAACACCGATACAACATGATACAAGAATATCAGAGACCACAAACAGCAGCGGAAAATAAATAGCCAAGAGATAGCTCCAATCCAATGCTCCAAAACTAAACTCCAAACTACAAGCTCGAACCACCGTCAAGTTGCACCAAGCTAAGCAAGTCTAGTCTGTCGTCCTAACCAAATACTTCAATATCCAAAGTCTTCAAAGAATACCCAAGAGAAAGCCGAAAGCTACAGAATCGATTTTATATCTACTATTTGAAAAACCCAACTCTAGACTACCCATGTGGAAAATTGTGGGCACCCAGTGTTTAGAAAGGGAACAATAAATTCTAGGTCAGTCGTGGGATTGGTATGAGCAAACAAAAACAGTTGGTCTTTAAAATAAACAACAAGAGATTTAAAATAAATCCGTAATGCTTTTTAGAAAATGAAACTACCATAAGGCCTCCCGCCACACACACAATGCACGCAGAATTAGAGGAGATTTCTTCTTATGATAGTCAAATATGCTTGATACGAGAAAATTTCTTTTATATTATTATTATAAGTGCACGGTGTGGAAAATTATTTCGTAAGGATAATATAAATCCTAGCCAGCATAGACATTCCGGACTATGCCTACTATAGCTACCATCTAAACAGTGGTGACCACCATAAGTAAATGGCAGGTTCTACAACTAAAACCGTACAAGGCGCGTATAGAAGAATGGATTTCCAACAAATGATCAGCTTAAGGAACTTCCTGGGCCACATGGGTATGCCTCTGGAAGGACGCCCCGAGAACCTAACCGCATCTCTGCCAACACAAGGCTGGGTTACCTCTGTAACTAGGTAACTACTGACACCAGTATGTCATCCCCCGGTTGTAACCAACCTTTATCCCGGGATTCACCAACAACCACAAAGTAATAAATTTGCAGCAACCACATAGGTTAAGTATTTGGACTCCATACCATGATACCACCTCTATCCAGAAGGAAATGAACATACCCTCAGGGGGCGCTACCCCCAAATAACCTTGCTGCATTCTTCCTGTTTCGACCATTCCAGGTTGTGAGGTTCCGACGAAGTCTCGTCCATAAAGCCATGCTTTTCACAAAGCCATGCTTTGATCAACAAATGATCAGCAACACTTCATATGCCACATTACCAAATTGGAAATGTATCATCGGTAACCATCAACTACATAACCTCTGAGCTCGTACGTCTCAGAAAAGGGTGTTAAGCTAAGAGAATAAATCTCCGCCACCAAACAAAAATGTATTTGATAGAAATCGGTTTTACATCTCAAAGTGTAATGGCAGATATACATCCATACAAGTCTGTTCCGGGTTCGAACAGAACCGAAGACACTTCCAAAGAAGCCCTTGCAATCCGGACATCCACAATCCCGATCGGACTTACCATCACTTAGGGAATCTCTATACCGTAGCTACTCGGTGCAGAGACAATCGATAGGTCATCCTATCGTTCTTGCAAACACCCGGTCTTCACCACCGGTCTTCAGATGCTATCCATAACGCCGTATCATCATTTGGAATGGGTAATATGACACTAGGTCCTCTCCCGCTAAGCTAAATAATGAGCGCAATATTTAAAAACATATGGATATGGGATCTTAGTTAAATCACAGCTTAAACCCCAAACTTTTCATTCAGATGGTTAAAACAAATTACCATTCCCAATCTTTTGAACAAAAAGATTCATTTTAAAAAAACTTCAATGGTTTAAACAATTTCCACATTCAAATCTTTTAAACAAAAGATTCATTTTAAGACCCCTTTCAATTTAAAACAAGGTTCACCAATTTTTGACAAAGATTCATTTATAACCTTTCAAAACAATTCCATTTCAAGTTGGATTAACTCATCCGGTCTTTAATTCAAAGACTCATTTCATAGCTTTCAAAACAATTCCCGTTTCAATCTTTTATATATAAAAGATACACCATTTAAAATCCTCTTCCATTTCAAAATAGGGTTCAACTATCTTTCACAAAGATTCAATTATAGCTTTCAAAATCATTCCATTTCAAATTTGATATCTTTTCATCATAATTTGGAAAATTCTTTCCTTATATAAAAGCTATTATTATTTGAAACCACTTGTTTCCGTTTCGGAAAACCCGATTATAATTTTCACAGTTAAGGCCTTTCAAATATAAAGTTGGGTTAAATTCAAAACCATACTTTAAAATTGGTTTAAAAACCCATATAAACACATTTATAGCTAGTATAACTTTTTTACGTCATAAATACCAAATATAGAATTTAATTTCAAATATTGAATTCCAATTTAAATCAAATCATTCAAATGTCAAAACTAAATTAATTTATTCAAAATAACTTTCATTTCTAAAACTCCTTTTCAAAAGATTTTCACTTTAAATCCAATCCGTTTCCAAAACCATTCGGACTAAAAGTTCAAATTCAAAACTATTTTAAAAATCTATGACTTAACCGATTTCCATGTGTAATCCATATTTATGTGTGTATAGTGTAGTCCAGGGGTTTTTACACATAATAGTGCAATAACAACAATCATCACCTCACAGATTAAAGCACATCAATATCGATAAGCGGTATATTCCAATAACGCTTATCATTATTCACAGATAGATATGTAAATGCATTACAGATAATATGTAAATACATTACACATAAATAATATACACACATAGCTCAATCAAAACAATCCACATTACAGAATCATTATAGATCAATTCAAGGCACTCACACAATTCATACATCCATAAGCAAAATCAATTAATTATCTGATTAATTTAAATCAGAATTATTACTTATGAATAAACACTAATCCTGGTTAATTATTATTAATTAATTACAAACCATCTTAATTAATTAACCTTTAATAAATTTATTAACCTTAATTTTAAATTAATGACTTTAATTAATAAATTTATCAACCTTTAATCATTAAATAATTAGCCCTTAATTATTTGTCCTTAATTATTTGTCCTCAATTAATTACATTAATTAATTAACCCTTAATTAATAATTATCCCTTAATCAACTTCATTAGTTAATTAACCTTTAATTAACTAATGATTCTCCAATTAATTACCTTAGTTAATTAATCACATAAATTAATTACCTTTGATTAATTACAATAAATTAGTCAGCCTTTAATTAAAGTGATCAACCTTTTAAGAAATCACATTAATTAAACCTTCAAAATGAATTATCATTATCATATAATTTAACTTAAAACTTTTAAGTTAACTAATGATTTAAAATATTATCTAAAATAAACCATTTATCTATTTAATCGCTTCTTAATTAAGCTATTAACTTTTATTCAAAATAATCTTAACAAATGGAAGTATACATATATTAAACACTTAAAAACTTGATTAATGGAAATAATTCATTTTAAAATCCTTAGTTAATTCAAACTAAAGATACAATACTTATCATTTCAAAATAAAATTTGTTTAAGAAGACGATTCAAATTTTAATTAATTTGAAACTTAAAACTTTATTTGTTTGAAGATTTGAACCTGCTACTGCTTTAACCCGAGGTATCTCGTGTTCACTGAAGCAAAATACATTTTTCTCAAGCCTTTTTCGAGTGAACCCAAACCCATACTATTTCATTGTAAGAAATTAGAACCTGCCACCCAACAAACCACTCGATAATAAACTCGGACCTGATTCGAAAATCTTCAAATGCGTCTTCGAGTTCAACCCTCTTTCTTCTCCAACAAAAACCACCTGACATCCAAATGCTTGCGTATTCGTGCACAGATGATCAGAGCTTCTCCGATCATCTCCGCTACCCCCAACGAGTCATCAATGATCATCTCATATCGAATGACCACCTAGATCGATCGAATTCAACTGGAATCGAATTCGAGCATCCCGGTCCTCCACCTGAAACATACCGATCGCCAAAATCTGGCCTGTCACACCAATCCCGATCATCAGAGTCTTTGCCACTCCACCAAAAATCTCCGCCATAGCCCCCACTTCTTTTCCCCCAGTCGCGATTTCACTCGATGCTATGACGCTGACGAAATTTCTTCGATTATAACATCGACCCAAGTAGGTTGAAAACCCTAGTTTGCTGCTGCTACGCCACCTCGTTCTTCAATAAATCCAAATCCTATTTTTCCAGTAATCTCCTACCTACCTGCTTTCCTTACGATCAAATTTCGACATCTCATTCATCATAGATCATCGAAAATCAGTGAATATTCCAAATTTGGTCATCGTAGAATATCACAATATACACGACACTAAAAATCAGGATTTTTATACCAAAATTCATTATTGGCTCATGCGAAACAGCTTATATAATTTAAATTTAAAATTTACATGGTTGGGTTTTTCTGATATTATACATTTTGACCGAGATTCAGATTTTCCAGTAAACCTTTAACTAATTTTACTTTTAATATTTTTTAAAAATTAAGTTCACACTCCTACCACCTGAAAGTTACTGTGCGGATCATGCTATATGGAATTATAATATACTAGTGTGGAAATAAAACAAAGTTACTATAGCAGAGTAAATAAGAAAAATAAAACAAACACACCAGGAATTTTTATACTGGTTCGAACTTCCCGTTCTACGTCCAGTCCCAGACTTCTTCTGGAATTTCACTAACAACAATCCTCACTTAACCCGGAGGAACAGGTTTACAACAACCCTTGAACACCCGAACAAGGGACCTGAGCAGCAGTACAGGATTTCGCCTCAACAGCCGAAGAGGACTTCACTTGCCTGAACAATAGAACAGGACTTCAACTTATACAGAAAGTATATGACACAGTGTGTTCTCAATAACACGAATTTGTCTCTTGATAGTACAATCTTCCTATAATCTTCTCCTTTTGATATATAACACGTATGTCAATATGTTTTGTTCGTGAATGATTGATAGGATTTTTAGATAAATTAATGGCACTTGAATTGTCACAGAATATAGTTGAGTTTGATAAATGTATATTGAAACCTTTAAGTGTTTGTCGCATATAAATTACTTGAGTACACGCCAAAGCAGCAGAAATATATTCTGCTTCACATGTAGAAAGAGAAACACTGTTTTGTTTCTTACTAAACTAAGATACGAGTGATTTTCCAATAAAATGGCACGTACCACTAGTACTTTTTCGATCTGTTCGAGAACCACCGAAGTCAACACCAATATATGAAACTAATTCGAATGGACATTCTTTAGGATAGAACAGACCAAAATCCTTTGTGCATGTAAGATAACGTAATATCCGTTTTACTGCTTTTAAATGTGATTCTTTTGGATTGGCTTGAAATCTAGCACACAGACAAACACTCATCATTATGTCAGGACGACTTGCAGTTAAATATAGTAATGATCCAATCGTACTTCGGTATAGTTTTTGGTCAACACTTTTGCCATCGTCATCTTTTTCAAGATGTGTTGTTGTACTCATTGGAGTTGGTTTGGCAGAAATATTTTCCATTCCGAATCGTTTGATTAAATTATTACAATATTTTTCTTGATTAATAAAAATACCGCTTTGAAGTTGTTTAATTTGTAGACCAAGAAAATATGTTAGTTCTCCCATATGAGACATTTCAAATTCTTTGGTCATTATTTTGGAGAAGTCCTGACATAATTTGTCATTAGTAGAACCAAAAATGATATCATCAACATAAATTTGAACTATTAAAATATCTTTTTTCGAATGTTTAATAAAAAATGTTTGATCAATTTTCCCAATTAGAAATCCTGAAGAAATTAGATAAGTCTTTAATCGATCATACCAAGCACGTGGTGCTTGTTTTAAACCGTAAAGAGCTTTCTTAAGTTTATAAACGTGATTAGGAAATTTCTCGTGAACAAATAAGGGAGGTTGTTCAACATATACCTTTTCTTTTATATCTATTCAAAAAAGCACGTTTAACATCCTTTTGATAAAGTTTGAAATTATGAAAACATGCATAGGCCAATAAGATTCGTATTGCTTCTAGTCTTGCAACTGGAGCAAACGTTTCTTCGTAGTCAATCCCTTCTTCTTGATTGTATCCTTGTGCAACTAGTCTTGCTTTATTTCTAGTGATGTTACCTTGTTCATCTGCTTTATTTTTGTAGATCCATTTCGTTCCAATAATAGTTTGATCATTTGGTCTAGGAACTAATTCCCAAAATTCATTGCGTTCAAACTGGTTTAGCTCTTCTTGCATTGCAATTATCCAGTAGTCATCTGTGGAAGCTTCTTTGGGATTCTTTGATTCGATATTAGAAAGGAATGCTACGTGGCCCATTTGATGTAGTTGATTTCTAGTTCGAACATTTGAATTAATTTCTCCAATAATATTTTGAACAGGATGATCTTGTAATATTTTTGGTGAAGATCTTAATTCATCATTATTGTCAACTATGTTTTCATCATTTTCAAGATTTATAGTTTCTGCATTTGTAATGTTATCTGGAAAATCTTCATCATCTTTTATACTTGGTTTTCGAAGAACATTTTCATCGAAAGATACGTGTAACGTTTCTTCAATAGTATTTGATCTTTTATTAAATACACGATAAGCTTTGCTACGATCTGAATATCCTAGAAAGATTTCTTCGTTAGATTTCGCATCGAATTTTCGAAGCCGATCTTTTGTATTTAATATAAAACATTTTGAACCAAACACTTTAAAATATGAAATCTTTGGTTTTCTTCCAGTAAAAAGTTCATAAGGAGTGTTTTTTGTTAGAGGTCGAATAGAAACACGATTCAAAACATAGCAAGCAATTGCAACAGTTTCTGCCCAGAAATGTTTTGGAAGAGTGCTTCCATTTAACAAAGTTCGTGCGCATTCTTGTAGACTTCTATTTTTACGTTCTACAACCCCATTTTGTTGTGGAGTTCTAGGAGATGAAAAATTATGAAAAATTCCTTTCTTTTTACAAAAATGATCAAAAACTTCGTTTTTAAATTCTCCTCCATGATCACTTCTTATATTCTTTATTTTTAAACCTTTTAAAATTTGAATTCGTTTGAAAAAATTTTTAAACTTCTCAAACGTATCACTTTTATTTCTTATAAAAATGGTCCAAGTATATCTAGAAAAATCATCTACAATTACAAACACATATCTATTATGGTTTATGGATTGAACTTGAGTTGGTCCAGATTGAACTTGAGTTGGTCCAAATAGACCATGTGTAGTAATTCAAGTGGTTGTAAAGTAGAAATAACTTTCTTAGATTTAAAAGACGATTTAGTTAATTTTTCCTAATTGACAAGCATCACAAATATGATTGACCTTGAAATTCATTTTTGGTAATCCTCCGACTAAATCATTTTTAGAAAGTTTGTTTATAGTTTTGAAGTTGATATGACAGAATCTTTTGTGCCATAGCCAAGGATCATTTTCATTAGCTATTAAACACATATCTGAATTATGATTGATTTTCATATTCAAAATATAGATATTTCTATCTCTATTTCCTTCAAATATAAGATTTTTATTTTTATCAAAAATGCTACACTACTTTTCAGAAAAAGATATTTTGAAACCTTTGTCACACAATTGGCTGATACTTAAGAGATTGTGTTTTAAATTTTTGACTAATAAGACATTAGAAATAAGAGGCAAATCAGATGTACTGACATTGCCGACGTCGCCTTTTCCAATGATATATCCTTTGGAATTGTCTCCAAAAGTGACAGAGCCTCCATTTGAGTAAGTAATGTTTGATAGCATATTTTTGTCTCCAGTCATATGTTTTGAGCAACCACTGTCGAGTATCCATTTTCCTCTCTTTATAAGTGGGTCCTACAAAAAATAATAACAACATTGGTACCCACTTTGTGATAGGGTCCTAAGAGTTAGGTCTTAGGAAACCAAACCCAAGTAGGTTTAGTATCCCCCTTAAAAATATAATTTTAATTTCTATAAATAGTTTCCAAAAAAATATTTATATATTTATTCCTAATCAAACTATTATTTGTTTTAGGAACCCATATTTTTATGATTTTAGAATTATTTTTCCTTTTTGGATAAGTATTAGTATAAGAAATATTTCTCTTAATTTCCTTTTTAGGTGGAGATTTTAATTTCTTAGAGTATCCTAGTCCCTTCTTATTGGAAGTGGATTGAGAATTTTCAAAAATATTGGATAGATTTTCTCTACCTTTATTAAAGTTAGATATATTTCTAGTAATATTATCTAATACTTGGTTTTAAGACAAGTATTATCTAATTCTGTCATTTTGATCTTAGTTTTTAGCTCATGGTTTTCAGAGACAAGAGAATCATTCTTTTCTTTTTGGTTTCAATTTCTTGACTCAATAAAGTAAGTTGAGAGTTATCATTAGAGAAGCTATCTTGAAGTTTTCCAAATTCTTCTTCTAATATTTTCTTTTCATCGTTAAGCATATCACTCTCGAATTCTGCTTTCTTATGATTTTCTAGAGCTTCTTTATATTTTCGTTTGATGCTTTTTAAATTATCAAGAAGTTCTGAATTAATTTCAATCATATCATCAAAAGTAAGATCATTTACCTCATTTTTTGTAGCCATAGAACAAACATTTGCTTGTTCTTTCTCACTATCACTGCTGCTTTCTGAAGAAGAAGAATCTGAGTCATCCCATGTCACTGAAAATGCTTTTCTTTTAGACTTGTCTTTTCGATTCTTATTGTGATATATCTTCTTTTGTTCTGGACAATCCTTTTGCATGTGTCCTTTCTTGTGACAGTTAAAGCATTCTAGTATAGATGAAGATGGCATATTTGAATTGTTGTTGAAGTTCCTTTTCCCATTGTTTCGATTTCCTTTTCTGTACTTCAAAAACTTTTTAAAGTTTTTAGCAATGAATGCTAAGTCTTCTTCACCCGAATCTGATTCTTCTTATTCAGCATGGAATGCCATTTTTTTTTATCTTGTGCTTGTACTCTTTTAGCCTGCAAATTCACTTCATAGGACATTAGATTTCCTATTAACTCTTCTGGTTTCATGGTAAAAAGATCATTAGCTTCTTCAATTGCTAAGACCTTTCTTTCTCATTCATCAATTAAAGAGTTAAGGATTTTCGAAACAATATCAAAGTCAGAATACTTTTCTCCAAGTCCTAGTAATGAATGATATACATCTTGAAATCTAGAGTACATATTGTTTATAGATTCATCCTGCTTCATTCTAAAATTTTGAAATTGACTTTTGAGCATGGATATTTTGCTTTGTTTAACCTTGTTAGTTCCTTCATGAGTAACTTTAAGTGTTATCCATATTTCATAAGCAGTTGTACACATGCTAACACGGTTAAACTCATTTCTATCTAAAGCACAAAATAACATATTCATAGCTTTGACATTAGCAGTCGCATCTAGTTTTTGTGTGTTTGACCATGTAGAATATTCTGTTGTAGGAATGTTATATTCAGTTTGAGTAATATTCCATGAGTCAACGCCACTCGCTTGCATATAAATACGCATTCGAGTTGCCCAATAATTGTAATTCATACCATTAAATAATGGAGGTCGTGCAGTAGATTGACCTTCCATGAAACTAGTGTTAGTGACAGTGTTAACAGTAATGGTGTTGTTTTCCATCTTAGAAAATTATCAGATAACTTTGTAACGGTTATAAGAAAACCTTGCTTTGATACCAAATGAAAGTTACTGTGCGGATCGTGCTATATGGAATTATAATATACTAGTGCGGAAATAAAACAAAGTTACTATAGCAGAGTAAATAAGAAAAATAAAACAA
Organism: Allium cepa; assembly: GCA_030765085.1. Classification (NCBI taxonomy): domain Eukaryota; kingdom Viridiplantae; phylum Streptophyta; class Magnoliopsida; order Asparagales; family Amaryllidaceae; genus Allium; species Allium cepa. The sequence continues at coordinate 305,238,823 of CM060944.1, read as the reverse complement.
GTACACCAGGAATTTTTATACTGGTTCGAACTTCCCGTTCTACGTCCAGTCCTAGACTCCTTCTGGAATTTCACTAACAACAATCCTCACTTAACCCGGAGGAACAGGTTTGCAACAACCCTTGAACAGCCGAACAAGGGACCTGAGCAGCAAAACAGGATTTCGCCTCAACAGCCGAAGAGGACTTCACTTGCCTGAGCAACAGAACATGACTTCAACTTATATAGAAAGTATATGACACAGTGTGTTCTCAATAACACGAATTTATCTCTTGATAGTACAATCTTCCTATAATCTTCTCCTTTGGATATATATGTGTGTATGTGAAGAATATGGAAGTAAATGAATGATTATATAGGAATTTGAATGCTCAAAATGTTAGAATCAGTGTAGTATAGAAATAGAAAGCTTTTTATCAATTCGGTGATTTAAACAAATGATTCTAATATGTTTATGTAGAGTATAAAGAGTTGTAATCATTCGTGAAAAGTTATCATGAAAGACTATGGATGTATCTCTTAGTAAATGGTTGTAACACTTCATGAAAATGAAATGTCTTTTCAAAAATATAGCAGTTGAAGTTGTTCAGACATCTGAAAATAAATTTCAGACTTCTGAAATTTGAAACGTGCAAGTCAGAAAAGAAGTAGGCTATTTTTACCTATATTCAGACGTCTGAAATACCCTATTCAGACGTCTGATTATTGTTTAAATTTTAAATTTAATTACAGTTTTAGACGTCTGAATAGGTTATTTCAGACATCTGAAATTCACCTGAAATTTTATTTTTAACATTGGGCTAGAGAGATTTAAGTAGGTGTGTGTATATATATATATATTCAAAGGAGAGATTTTAACAATATTGTTAGTTCTAAACAATGACTCAAAACAACATGTATGCAGCATGAAGATTATATGATTCCAGTCTTGAATATCCCTGCATAAGTATGCAACATGAAGATTATATGATTCCAGTCTTGAATATCCCTGCATAAGTATGTTAGTATTGTATATAGTTGTCATAGTCAAAATATATATGAAGCATCGTAAACGAGGTTTCAACACCATCATCTTTTATTTAGAAATTAAAGCCTAAAGTTGAATATATATAGAGGATTTGAATCCTCTTTTAATAAAATTGAAGCTGGTCATATAACAAAGAAATGAATTTAAAACATACATGGACATTCATACACAACATGTTTACACAGGTAGATATCTTTATATTAATGCATCTATTTACTTCCAGAATCAATCACAAGCAATTAATTATAGATTCAAGGCTTTAAAAATAAAGATTTGCTCACCTGCATATGCACAGAGCAGAGAATCAGGTTTTGAAATTTTCTTTCTTCTTTGTTTTGTCTGTTGCATTGCTTCCTTTCAAATCTGTTTTGATGTTGCTTGAATTTGATCCCAGTTTGAAACTGAGCTAAGTCTGAAGCTTGAAATTTTGATATTGATCTTGCATGCTTGATTTGATCTTATAGCTTTAGATTTGAAGTTGCTTTGTTTTCCAAATCTTTGAAATACTTCTGGGTATTGAATCAGGTTTTGATTCTTTTTTTTGCTTTTGTTTTCATCTGGTTTTTTTGTTATTTTGAGTTGAATTTGGAAATCTGGTTTTGATTTTTCTGAATTTTCTTTTCAGATTTTGGTTTTAAGATAGTCTTGTTTTTAGAAGTGAAGATTAAAAAAAATTGAACTGAATGATAACCATATTATTTATAAATTATTTATTTTATCTTAAGAAAGAGATAATGCCACTTTTAACTAGGTGAGCACTTGTTAATATATGTTTCTATATAATTTACATTTGTTAAATACCTATCAAATTATGTTTAAGTCCTTTATTCAAATTTATTTACAAATTTTATTTTTAAACATTGTCTTGATTTAATTTAAATTTTTTATTTTAAACTCTTTTCATTTAATATTTTTGAATCAATTTATCTCTTACGTTTTATAACTTAACATATGTATTACATTTTTTTAAATTTATAAATATACAACTATATTTATTCATTCTTCAAAAGAAAATGTATTACAAATCCAAGCCTAAGCTATTATACTTATTTAAATGTTTACTTTATTAATTTCCAAAACATATGTATATTTTAGGATTTAACCTTTAAACAATTGTTTGAAATCATTTGTATTTAATTCAAAATCTAAATTTTTTAAAATTATATGTATATTAAAATTAGAACACAAATTCTTATTAATTTTAAAATATAGTTTTAAATCTAATTTATTTTTCAACACATTTATATTTGAATTTCAAATCCAAATTTCAATTTAGTCTCAATATTTATTTTGAATCTCAAATCCAAATTCTATTTTAAAAATTAATAAATATACATATATAATAAATAAAAAAAATATCTTGTTAAAACTAGCTACACTTGTTAACATATAAACATTTTATATATTTCATATTAATTTACCAAATTAATTCTTGATTTAATCTAGGAATCAAATTAATTACAAATTTAAATTTGTTTAAAAACAGGAATGTTACAGATTCCCCCCTTAAGAAAATTTCGTCCTCGAAATTTGTAAAGGAGACAACAAAGGATGGATACACAAAGATAGAGAAACAGTTTTGAAATCAAACTGGGTATCTATTCTACCTTTGGCTTACCAAATCAGAATATCAATAATGGATGCAAGAACGAATCAACATACTCGGGTCATCCAGATCTATGAATACACAGGAGTATTGATTAGCTCAAAATATAACTAACCATTCATAGAATATATCTAGACCCAAAAGAACAAATAAATGAATTTAATCTTCCATAATTCTCAAATACTGGGTATGGATTCCAAGCTCAAGTCAGAATATCCCAAAGAATAGACTGATATATGCATACAATTCCAAAACATTTTAGTCTAAACAACCAAAATATATCTATCAACCATAGCAACCAAAGTAAACAATTCATCCAAATAAACAATTCTGACCCATATGGAGTTTATGTCCCATGCCAATATATCAAAGCTTCTTCCTGGAGCTGCCAGGAAGCAATCAAAGAATTAAAAAGACGAATCAAAGGAGATAGAGAAAATTGTTTCCGCTATTGCAGGGTACTGACCATTTGTAGTGGTACTCTCCTGTCCTCTATCTCGTCCTCTTCTTGCACTCATACTTACCATCAGTGAATAGTAAGAGAATTTACTGAGGCATTCAGACGGATATCTTAGGGATATACTCATTCTAGGGTGTACTTCACCATATCTGTAATGAGTTACCTAATGTGTTATACTCCTGAGCTAAAGTTTCAACCTTCAGCTCTGATACCAAAATGTCATGATCCAAATTCCAGCGTTCGAAAATCGACATCTGTACTCCACTGTACTTAAATATCGCAGATCCAAACGTTGAAATTCAAGTCATGCCGGAGCTTATAACACGTCAAGTAAAACAACACAGTGGATGAAAAAGAAATGAATATCATATACAACTACAATGAACACAATATCCAAATATGGTACAACACCGATACAATATGATACAAGAATATCAGAGACCACAAACAACAACGGAAAATAAATAGCCAAGAGATAACTCCAATCCAATGCTCCAAAACTAAACTCCAAACTACAAGCTCGAACCACCATCAAGTTGCACCAAGCTAAGCAAGTCTGGTCTGTCGTCCTAACCAAATACTTCAATATCCAAAGTCTTCAAATAATACCCAAGAGAAAGCCAAAAGCTACAGAATCGATTCTATATCTACTATCTGAAAAACCCAACTCTAGATTGCCCATGTGGAAAATTGTGGGCACCCAGAGTTTAGGAAGGGAATAATAAACTCCAGGTCAGTCGTGGGACTGGTATGAGCAAACAAAATCAGTTGGTCTTTAAAATAAATAACAAGAGATTTAAAATAAATCCGCAATGCTTTTTAGAAAATGAAACTACCATAAGGCCTCCCACCACAGACACAATGCAAACGCAGAATTGAGGAGATTTCTGCTTGTGATAGTCAAATATGCTTGATACGAGAAAATTTCCTTTATATTATTATTATAAGTGCACGGTGCGGAAAATCATTTCGAAAGTCTAATATAAATCCTAGCCAGCATAGACATTTCGAACTATGCCTACTATAGCTACCATCTAAACATTAGTGACCACCATAAGTAAATGGCAGGTTCTACAACTAAAACCGTACAAGGCGCGTATTGAAGAATGGATTTCCAACAAATGGTCAGGCTAAGGAACTTCCTGGGCCACATGGGTACGCCTCTGGAGGGACACCCCGAAAACCTAACTGGATCTCTGCCAACACAAGGCCAGGTTACCTCTGTGATTAGGTAACTACTGACACGAGTATGCCATCCCCCTGTCGTAACCAACCTTTATCCCAGGATTCACCAACAGCCATAAAGTAATAAATTTGCAGCAACCACATAGGTTAAGTATCTGGACTCAAACCATGATACCACCTCTATCCAGAAGGAAATGAACATACCCTCAAGGGGCGCTACCCCCAAATAACCTTGCTGCATTCTTCCTGTTTCGACCATTCCGGGTTGTAAGGTTCCGACGAAGTCTCGTCCACAAAGCTACGCTTTTCACAAAGCCATGCTTTGACCAACAAATGATCAGCAACAATTCGTATGCCACATTACCAAATTGGGAACGTATCACTGTTATCCATCAACTACATAACCTTTGAGCTCGTACGTCTCAAAGAAGGGTGTTAAGCTAAGAGAATAAATCTCCGCCACCAAACAGAAATGTATTTGATAGAAACCGGTTTTACATCTCAAAGTGTAATGTCAAACATACAGCCATACAAGTCTATTCCGGGTTCGAACAGAACCGAAGGCACTTCCAAAGAAGCCCTTGCAATCCGGACATTCACAATCCCGATCGGACTTCCCATCACTTAGGGAATCTCTATACCGTAGTTACTCGGTGTAGAGACAATCGATAGGTCATCCTACCATTCTCGCAAACACCCGGTCTTCACCACCGGTCTTCAAATGCTATCCATAACGCCGTATCATTATTTGAAATGGGTTATATGACACATGGTCCTTTTCCGGCTAAACCGAATAATGAGCGCAATATTTAAAAACATATGGATATGGGATCTCAGTTAAATCACAGCTTAAGGCCCAAACCTTTCATTCAAATGGTTAAAACAAATAACCATTCCCAATCCTTTAAATAAAAAGATTCATTGTAAAAAAACTTCAATGGTTTAAACAATTTCCACATTTAAATCTTTTAAACAAAAGATTCATTCTAAGACCTCTTTCAATTTAAAACAAGGTTCACCAATTTTTGACAAAGATTCATTTATAACCTTTCAAAAGAATTCCATTTCAAGTTGGATTAACTCATCCAGTCTTTAATTCAAAGACTCATTTCCATAGCTTTCAAAACAATACCCGTTTCAATCTTTTATATATAAAAGATACACCATTTAAAATCCTCTTCAATTTCAAAATAGGGTTCAACTATCTTTCACAAAGATTCAATTATAGCTTTCAAAATCATTCCATTTCAAATTTGAAATCTTTTCATCATAATTTGGAAAATTCTTTCCTTATATAAAAGCTATTATTATTTGAAACCACTTGTTTCCGTTTCAGAAAACCCGATTATAATTTTCATAGTTAAGGCCTTTCAAATATAAAGTTGGGTTAAATTCAAAACCATACTTTTAAAATGGTTTAAAAACCCATATAAACACAACTATAGCTTGTATAACTTTTTTACGTCATAAATACCAAATATAGAATTCAATTTCAGATATTGAATTCCAATTTACATCAAATTATTCAAATTTCAAAACGAAATTAAGCTATTCAAAATAACTTTCATTTTTAAAACACCTTTTCAAAAGTTTTTCACTTTAAACCCATCAATTTCCAAAACCATTTGGATTAAAAATTCAAATTCAAAACTATTTTAAAAATCTGTGACTTAACCGATTTCCACGTGCAATCCATATTTGTGTGTGTATAGTGTAGTCCAAGAGTTTTACACATAATGGTGCAATAACAACAATCATCACATCACAGATTAAAGCACATCAATATCGATAAGCGGTATATTCCAATAACGCTTATCATTATTCACATATTCACAGATAGATATGTAAATGCATTACAGATAATATTTAAATACATTACACATAAATAATATACACACATAGCTCAATCAAAACAATCCACATTACAGAATCATTATAGATCAATTCAAGGCACTCACACAATTCATACATCCATAAGCAAAATCAATTAATTATCTGATTAATTTAAATCAGATTTATTACTTACAAATAAACACTAATCTTGGTTAATTATTATTAATTAATTACAAACCATCTTAATTAATTAACCTTTAATAAATTTATTAACCTTTAATTTTAAATTAATCACTTTAATTAATAAATTTATTAACCTTTAATCATTAAATAATTAGCCTTTAATTATTTATCCTTAATTAATTACATTAATTAATTAACCCTTAATTAATAATCATCCCTTAATCAACTTCATTAGTTAATTAACCTTTAATTAACTAATGATTCTCCAATTAATTACCTTAGTTAATTAATCACATAAATTAATTACTTTTGATTAATTACAATAAATTAGTCAGCCTTTAATTAAAGTGATCGACCTTTCAAGAAATCACATTAATTAAACCTTCAAAATGAATTATCATTATCACATAATTTAACTTAAAACTTTTAAGTTGACTAATGATTTAAAATATTATCTAAAATAAACCATTTATCTATTTAATCGCTTCTTAATTAAGCTATTAACTTTTATTCAAAATAATCCTAACAAATGGAAGTATACATATATTAAACACTTAAAAACTTGATTAGTGGAAATAATTCATTTTAAAATCCTTAGTTAATTCAAACTAAAGATACAATACTTATCATTTTAAAAGAAAATTTGTTTAAGAAGACGATTCAAATTTTAATTAATTTTAAACTTAAAACTTTATTTGTTTGAAGATTTGAACCTGCTACTGCTTTAACCCGAGGTATCTCGTGTCCATCTCGAAGCAAAATACCATTTTTCACGAGCCTTTTCCGAGTGAACCCAAACCCATACTATTTCATTGTAAAAAATTAAAACCTGCTACCCAACAAACCACTCCATAATAAACTCGGGCCTAATTCGAAAATCTTCGAACACGTCTTCGAGTTCAACCCTCTTTCTTCTCCAACAAAAACCACCTGACATCCAGATGCACGCGTATACGTGCACAGATGATCGGAGCTTCTCCGATCATCGCTGCTACCCTCAACGAGTCATCAATATCATCTCGTATCGAATGACCACCTAGATCGATCGAACTCAACCTAGAATCGAATTCGAGCATCCTGATCCTCCACCTGAAACATACCGATCGCCAAAATCTGGCCTGTCACACCAATCCCGATCATCAGAGTCTTTGCCACTCCACCAAAAATTCCTCCATATCCCCCACTTCTTTTCCCCCGGTCACGATTTCACTCGATGCTATGACGCTGATGAAATTTCTTCGATTATAACATCGACCCAAGTAGGTCGAAAAACCCTAGTTTGTCGCTGCTACGCCACCTCGTTCTTCAATAAATCCAAATCCTATTTTCCCAGTAATCTCCTTCCTACTCGCTTCCCTTACGATCAAATCTCGACATCTCATTCATCATAGATCGTCGGAAATCAGCGAATATTCCAAATTTGGTCATCACAGAATATCACAATATACACGACACTAAAAATCAAGATTTTTATACCAAAATTCATTATTGGCTCATGCGAAACAGCTTATATAATTTAAATTTAAAATTTACATGGTTGGGTTTTTCTGATATTATACATTCTGATATTAAAACATACATGGACATTCATACATAACATGTTTACACAGGTAGATATCTTTATATCCATGCATCTATTTACTTCCAGAATTAATCACGAGCAATTAATTATAGATTCAAGGCTTTGAAAATAAAGATTTGCTCATCTGCATATGCACAGAGCAGAGAATCAGGTTTTGAAATTTTCTTTCTTCTTTGTTTTGTCTGTTGCATTGCTTGCTTTCAAATCTGTTTTGATGTTGCTTGAATTTGATCCCAGTTTGAAACTGATCTAAGTCTGAAGCTTGAAAGTTTGATATTGATCTTGCATGCTTGATCTGATCTTATAGCTTTAGATTTGGAGTTGCTTTGTTTGCCAGATCTTTGAAATACTTCTGGGTATTGAATCAGGTTTTGATTCTTTTTTTTGCTTTTGTTTTCATATGGTTTTTTTGGATTATTTTGAGTTGAATTTGGAAATCTAGTTTTGATTTCTTCCGAATTTTCTTTTCAAATTTTGGTTTTAAGATAGTCTTGTTTTTAGAAATGAAGATAATAAAAAAAATTAAACTGAATGATAACCATATTATTTATAAATTGTTTATTTTATCTTAAGAAAGAGATAATGCCACTTGTTTAAATGGGTGAACACTTGTTAATATATGTTTCTATATAATTTACATTTGTCAAATACCCATCAAATTTTGTTTAAGTCCTTTATTCAAATTTATTTAAAATTTATTTACAAATTTTGTTTTTATACCTTGTCTTGATTTAATTTAATTTTTTTATTTTAAACTATTTTCATTTTAATATTTTTGAATCAATTTATCTCTTATGTTTTATAACTTAACATGTATTACATTTTTTAAATTTATAAATATACAACTATATTCATTCATTCTTCAAAAGAAAATGTATTACAAATCCAAGCCTAAGCTACCATACTTATTTAAATGTTTACTTTATTAATTTCCAAAACATATGTATATTTTAGGATTTAACCTTTAAAAAATTGTTTGCAAATCATTTGTATTTAATTCGAAATATAATTTTTTTAAAGTTATATGTATATTAAAATTAGAACACAAATTCTTATTAATTTTAGAATATAGTTTTAAACCTAATTTATTTTTCAACACATTTATATTTGAATTTAAAATCAAAATTTCAATTTATTCTCAATATTTATTTTGAATCTCAAATCCAAATTCTATTTTAAAAATTAATAAATATACATATATAATAAATAAACAAATATCTGGTTAAAACTTGCTACACTTGTCAACATATAAACATTTTATATATTTTCATATTAATTTACCAAACTAATTCTTAATTTAATCTAGGAATCAAATTAATTACAAATTTAAATTTGTTTAAAAACAGGAATGTTACATACCCCTTACTGGATAGTACCAAATATGTAATCACCTCGGTTGCTTTCCGACCTTTTCAATGGCGATTTCAAGCACAATCAATCCATAAATATGTAGATGTAACTAAATACTTAACTTGTAAAACAAGTTTAATAGCTATATTCAATACCATCATGAATTTAAAACTGCGTAAGAATTACATTCGTTTCTATCAAAGAACAAAACTTTATTTCATAATAGTTTCCCATGATTGATAATAAACTCATTTCCAAAAGTCCAAGTTTAAGTTAAGTAAGATTCCCTTTCAGAAGCATTTATATATTTATAAACTTCCATGTCTATCATATTTCAAAATCACTTGCAATTCTTTGTTAAACATTTCTTTATAACCAAACCCATTGATTATCTATCTCCACTTATTAGACATCACTTGAACAATTTACTTCTTCAATTTCGCCTCTTAAAGATAATTAATAACCTTAAAATAAGCTTATTAGAATTTATTCATCAACTGTTAAACAATAATTATTTTTAAATAATATTAATTTTTGAACAAATTAGCTTTGAAATATTAATAATTTAATACTGATTAATTCTTAAACAATAATTAACCTTTAAATCAAATCATTTTAAAATAACTATAATTAATAATTAAATTACACTTCTAAACAATTTAAACAATTAAATAACTTTGGAAAACGATAATTAAATACCTTTAAATAACTTTTAAGAATTATAGAGTAATTAGCTTTAAATCATTATTAAATACTCAAAATAAATAGTAATCATTCTTAGAACAACTTTGGTTCAAGAATCGATTTCCAAATTTGATAGAGGCTTATCAATTCTGATGATACTTAATCAAGTCACCATCAATTTCATAACAATCCAGAATAACCGATTCAGGTATTCATTAAATCAATTCATCACATTGTCAACATAATCGACAGGATAATAATTAGGTGTCCATACTAATGTGATAACAGAACATGGTTTATTTCTGTTAATCAATTTTCATGAACATGCTTATTTAGTAATAACGGCAGGACGGTGATTTATTCTACCAACTGGAAAACAATTCAAATACAGTTAGTGGAATGATGTTTATTTCTACTATCAGATGTCTTATCATCTTGTTTACTTCATTTAACTCATTAATATTTTTATCTGGAAATTAACGCCGATGAATTGAACATATAAATTCTAAATGACTTAATTTGATTGTATCACGTATTTAAAACCTGTCTATTTTAAAATACCGTAAATTATCGCTTAATCAATTTTGAAAACTAACTTCATGGCATCAAAGTACTCAATGATACGAACCCATCACAAAAAGAACAGCGATAATCGGGTTTCATATGGACGAGTTGTAGCATTTCAAAGTTTTCTAGTTTTATATTTATATAAATTAAACAAAAATTTTTCCTACCTTCTGCTTATGGGCCGAAGCCCAAATCCACTTACCAAAGAAAAAAACCCTTTCCCCATCTTTTCTTTCCCTCTTCTCCTCTTTCTCTTCCAATTTCCAAACTTCCAGTTGAACCAAGAAAAAACCCAAACCACCCAAACTTCGATCGGCCTATGCCTTCCCTATCCACAATCGCTTGCGACGTCGAGCCAAAATCGCAAAATCATGGCAATCTATCTCTACGTCAATCATCCTTTCCCACCTCTTTCATCCAAATTCAAGACCAGGCAATGGAGACCAAAAACATGCATGCACCAGTGCACACATGCACGTATATGAACTGCCAACGCCACTAGTCCACCCTCCGAACCTACTCGCAAGCTCGCCCACCCACACTCGACCGTCTTCAACCCAAGGTTTTGCTGCCAACCATCTTTGGCCAAGTTCGAACCATTGCCGAGCCCAGTTTTCAACCAACACCCCAAGTTTGACCTCATCCCGCCTCCTCGTATTTCACCTAACTCAGCCACCTTCGCCATTAGGTAGCTCATCACCTCCAACAGCTCCAATCAAAAACCGCAAACCCCTCATCGCCTCCTTTCGCCTCAGTTTAGCCGCATTCAACACCCTCTTCCACACTTCCTTAAACACTAAAATCACCTCGCCTCTTCAAACCAAGACTTATTTCGAAAATTCACCATGGTGAAACCCTAGAACATGTCGCCATGCTTCTCCTTGGCCATACCACACCACCTAGCGTCCACCATGTCGCCTGAATTTAATTTTTAAATAAATTTTGATCATCTCTCAGTTTCCACGATATAAGACACTAAAAGCTACGATTTCTTCACTACAAATCATATTTTCATATGACAATCATGATCAAATACTTTAGCCAATGTTTTAAGGATGTTGACAATTGACGAAAACTGGGTTGCTTACTGTATTTCCATAATTTAACAAAATAAAATGAACAAGCTACAAACTATTTTAGTGTGTTCTATACCTAATAACAAACAATTTATTAGTTTACATCATCTACAAATTCGAACTGGAAAGAGAGATAAAACCAAAGCGTATATAGGTTTTAACTCTGTTTAACATGACAGAGTACTATTAAAACATTTGCAGGCATTAAAATTAAAGTTCTCACCTTGATCATGCTTTGATTTCTTCAAAGCTTCTAGTTGAATCCAAATTATAGCTTGTAGGCTTGAAAATTTTGCCTTGCTTTGGGATTTTAGGAGGAACAGAAATGTTTTTTTATTGTGTTTGACCGTGTTCTTATTTACAGGGTTTATAAAACCTGAAATTTTCATCCACACACACACACACACACACACACAGATATATATATATATATATATATATATATATATGTAGGTGTGAATGTGATGATGCGTATGTGCAAATTATGGAGCTCAAAAAAGATTTTTAATCTTTACTGATATGAAGGTTTTGCTGCTGAGTTGATACACATACATACATACATACATACATACGTATATATATATATATATATATATATATATATATATATATATATTAGCCTACTAATTTTGACTTGCATGTATGATATTTTTTTTCCTTCTTGTATTTTTACTAGTGACCAGGTAAGTATATGTTTTTTCTAAAAGATTTTCTTTCCAAATGGTTAGATGCTTGTATTTGAAATTTTTCTCATTTCAATCATATATGGTTTTTGTGTATATATGTATATTATTTTTATTTAGTTCACAAATAACATATATTTCTTGTGCGCTTACTTGTATATAACCAAAATGAATGATTTTTATGAACAACATAAGTAAAATTCAAGTTTATAATATCAAATTCCCATTTATAACAAAAGCTAGGAATTTGTAGTCTCCGTTTTTGATTTGAACAAATTTTTTATTATTAACTTGAATTTAATTCACATATAAATTTGTTGTTGTGAATATATATATATATATACATATATATATGTAAGAAATTCCAATTTAGATCAATTTTCTATTTTATAAATAAAACTTGGAAAAATTCAAAAATCTTATCTTGATTTAAAACTATTTATTGTTATAATTGCCATTTAATAAGAATTTTATAGATTAAAAGACCATATTACTTAATATTAAAAATAAGTATCCATAAATCAAGACGATAAAAATCTTGGGTCATTACATTCCTACCCCCTTAAAAAAAATTTGTTCCCGAAATTGTCGTAACCAAGCTAGTAAACATATTAAAAGAAGTTTTAGAATTTATTAACGAATCAATAACCAACCATATCACAAAAATTCAATCATATATATATATATATATATATATCCATATATCCATATCCAAACTACTAGTCATACATGAGTATCAGCGAAGATACTACAACAACTATAGTCACAATATACATATACCAATATCTAAGAGATATCCATAACCCCTTACCAGTTATACTCACATCAACCACACATGTATTCATACAAAAGCATCTACTAAGATACCTCATCAGACTACAATCTAGCCATACAAACATACATGACGTCTAGGGACTACTAACATGTCAAAATAGGGTGTACATATCTAAGAGAACTACTCAAAACCCAACTAACTTCTCAAAAATGAGCTCTTCCCATCAGATTCCTTTACCTCAGGTTTCTTTATTTCCTTTGTCCCAGCATCACTGTCAGTAATCCATATAATTTCTAGGCTTGTTTTCCTCGGTATCAGCATCTCTGCCCTATGCGATAAGTCATTTCTAAGAAGGATATCCAAATCTATACACAGTTCGATAACATCATCGTCCTCCAATTCGGGCTCCTCTTCTACCTCAATTTCCTCTTCTTCCTCAGATTCCGCCTCATTTTCTGCCACTGATTCTTCCTCCTCCGCCTTGAACTCCTCCTCTTCAGCAACCTCAAACTCTGCCTTATATAATGATGGCTGCTCGATAGGCCCAATTATCTCTCTTGCCATGTTTTTGTTGAAATACTACCTAATCCTTATCCATCTTCCTCTAACAACAATCCGAGTCCTCTAAAATAAATGAACAAAACTTAATGAGATTCTAAGGTTTACAGGAGTTCATATGAGCAAATAATATATGTACTTTAGATAAACCCTCTTTTGAATTACTACCATTTTAAATAAATCACTTTAAGTAATACCAAAATCATTTTCCTTGAGAAAAATTTGTTTCAAACAATTTCCCGAAATCACTAGAGTTCTGAATTCTCAAATTTATCCCTTTTTCTAAATAAAATTATCATAAAATTAGCTTTATATGTATAAAATCTTCCTAAAATATTTATCTGAAAATATTTCAAAATTCCTTTAGTAAATATACTTTACTCAAAAATCAATTTTCCAAAGCTTCAATCTACCAAACTCAGGTTTCTAAAGAAAAATTCAAGTCAAATGGACAGGCAATGGAGGATACTCAGAACTAGATGGTTACGACCAATCAAATCCTAGAAGATAATGATTGAATAATATCACCACTTATCAAACAACACCTCAAATTACTTTATATTTTGAAAATCATTTCCTTTTATATAAAATACATCCTGGGTAAAATCATTATATTTACCTACTTAAAATAATATTGTGTCGATTGGCCTAGTTTAAGTGTTTAGAGATCCCTATCAATCTACTCATATTGACCAAAATCCATATGCCACTCAAGCTATCAATTAACACAATATAAAACATTTTACATCACCAACAAGTACACACTCATATATTATACAAACACTCAAACTCATTCTAGGGTCTCGCTTACCCTATCTGTAATGAGTAACCCCACGAAAGCCTTGGTATTTTCTCAGCCTAAGCTCTGATACCACGATGTGACGACCCATTATTCCATATAGTTTAAGCTGACCATAACCACATATGTCCAGCCTAGATTGAACGGAAAGGCGCATAGTTAGCAAAAAAGGATAGAAGACAAGAAGAAACTAAATAACACAGAATCTCACAAAAGAATGAATAATATATAATATATAAAAAATCTTTACACAAAACAAAACTATAATTTTTATATACAGACATCAATCAGAGTACACTAATCTTTCTCAGCCCCGATAGTTGTAACAACACCTGTCCTAACAACTGCTGAATAATCACAGCAATGTAAGCAACAGAAATATAATCATCTACGTGAATACGTCTCTGAACTCTAGCTCCTCTCCTGAAACACCAAATATCCATATAAACCTGAAAATAAGCTCGGACAGACCTGATCATTTAGGGAAAACCGCGCCCGAGTCAGTATGGTAAAACCAGCGTGAGAACATAAATCAGAATCAACTGGATTCTTAAAGTTAACCAAAAATTTTCAAAACAAAGGTATCTCCTAGACCTTATCGTGAAATAAATACGGACATGTTTTTAACTTACGATCACCAAAAACCTTTTATATCAGAAAATCCAGTTATATTATAATAATGTCTAAACGTTAAAGTAAAATATGTAAATAGCTGAAATGCTTGCATTTCACATTTCAACATAGTTAGCATACAATCAAACAGTACGACTCGTATTGGAGAATGGATTCCAACTAATGAATAGGCATTGGGATACTACCTGTCATAGTAGACGTCTAGAAAATGTACCGAGATCGAATCTATCGATCCCTGCCAACATAAGACCGACCTACCCTTAGTGGATAGTACCGAATATGTAATCACCCTGGTTGCTTTGCAACCGTTTCAATCGCGATTTCATGCACAATTAATCCATAAATATGTAATGTATCTAGAAGGGAGATAAAGTACCTTAATGGGAGCGACCCACTTAGCCTTGCTGCATCTCCCCTGATATTCAGTCATTCCTGGTTCATGAGGCTTGAGGCTTCGATTTACCTTTCAAGAAAATCGTACTTAGAATGCCCATTGTCCTCCATTGACAATGCGTCGATAGCATTCATCCATACCAGTTGTTCTAGGTCTGAACAAACCGAATCTCCAATTCCACGCTCTTCACAAAATCTTCACTTCAAAACGCATTCGTTGGATCGAAGTAGTTTTCGGATAACATATCTGATCCCGGTATTTTTGGAACAAAGTTCGATATTTCCGTTAAACTCAACCTCGGTTCTTTAGGAAATAAACATACGAAAATAAGATAGGATGTCACCCCCTAACCATTGGTGTACATATTTCTTTATCATCATCTTAGATGATTTACAAGTTTATATGTACAGTATAGCACCTTCAACAGTAACCTTACCATATAATTCTCGCATTTCCTCTTGATATTTCTAAAGTTACGTTTTGGTCCAGGTTTGATAGTTGGTTATACAAATAAACATACTTCACAACACAATATTTTCCACTGGAAATCACTAAGCCTCAATTATTTAGATTTGAAATCAGTTTACAAACTTAATTCATCAAAATGAATAAAATTGCCCAGTGTTCTTTTCAAAATACTTAACTTGTAAAACAAGTTTAATAGCTATATTCAATACCATCCATGAATTTAAAATTGCTTAAGAATTACATTCGTTTCTATCAAAGAACAACTCCTTGTTTCATAATAACTTCCGATGACTGATCATAAACTCATTTCTAAAAATCCAAGTTTAACTTAAGTAGGATTTCCTTTCAGAAGCATTTATATGATTTATAAACTTCTATTTCTATCGTATTTCAAAGTCACTTGAAATTCTTTGTTAATCATTTCTTTATAATCAAACCCATTGATTATCTATCTCAAACGTATCTCCACTTATTATACATCATTTGAAAATTTTACTTCTTCCATTTAGCCTCTTAAAGATAATTAATAAAATTTAAAAATTATTAATAACCTTAAAATAAGCTTATTGGAATTTATTCATCAACTGTTAAATAATAATTATTCTTAAAAACAGTATTAATTTTTGAACAAATTACCTTTGAAATAATAACAATTTAATACTGATTAATTCTTAAATAATAAGTAACCTTTAAATCAAATCATTTTAAAATAACTTTAATTAATAATTAAATTATACCTTTAAACAATTTAAATAATTAAATAACTTTGGAAAACGATAATTAAATACCTTTAAATAACTTTTAAGAATTATACAGCCATTAACTTCAAATCATTATTAAATACTCAAATAAATAATGATCATTCTTATAACAGCTTTGGTTCAAGAATCGATTTCCAGTTTGAAAGAGGCTTATCAATTACAATGGTACTTAATTAAGTCGCCATCAATTTCATAACAATCCAGAATAACAGATTTTGACATTCCTAAAATGAATTCATCACATTGCCAATATAATTAACAGGATAATAATTAGGTGTCCATACAAATGTGATAACAGAATTGGGTTTATTTTGCTAATTAATGTCTAAGAACATGCTTATTTAGTAATAATGGCAGGACGGTGATCTATTCTGTCAACATGGAATCAATTCAAATACAGTTAGCAGAAGGATGTTTGTTTCTACGGTTAGATGTCTTATCCTCTTATTTATTTCTATAAAATTAACTAAAATATTTTTATCTGGCAATCTACGCCGATGAATAAAACATATAAATTCTAAGTGACTTAATTTGATTAAATCACGTACTTAAAACCTATCCATTTTAAAATATCATTAATTATTGCTTAGTCAAATTTGACAATAAACTTCATGGCATCGAAATGCTCGACGATACTAACCCACCGCAAGAAGAATCACGATAATCGGATTACATATAGATGAGTTATCGCATTTCAAAATTTTCTAGTTTTATATTTATATAAATTAAACAATTTTTTTCCTATCTCCTACTTATGGGTCGAAGCCCAAATCCACTTACCAAAGAAAAAAACCCATTTTCCTTCTTTTCTTTCCCCCTTCTCCTCTTTCTCTTCCAATTTCCAAACTTCCAGCCGAACCAAGAAAAAACTCAAACCACCCAAATTTGATTGTCCTATGCGTTCTCTATCCACAATCGCTTGCGACTTCGAGCCAAAACCCCAAAATCATGACAATCTATCTCCACGTTCGATCATCCTTTCCCATCTCTTCCATCCAAATTCAAGTCCAGGCAATGAAGACCAAAAAGTGCACACATCAGTGCACACGTGCACGTATACGAACTGCCAGGACCACCATTCCACCCACTGAACCCACTCGCATGCTCGTCTTCCCACACTCGACCGTCTCCGACCTAAGATTTTGCCGCCGCCCATCTCCGGCCAAGTTCGAACTGTTGCCAAGCCCAACTTTCAACTAATACCCAAAATTTGACCTCGTTCCGCCTCCTCATACTTCACCTAACTCATCCACCTTCTCCATTAGGTAGCTCATCACCTCCGGCACCTCCTGTAACGACCCGGGATTTTGGCAACATTATTTTAATAAATATTTAATCCAATTAAATAAAATGTGAACTTATCATTTTAAAAATGAATAAGTCTTTTGGAATATTTGCCATTTATTTATATACATATGTATTTTGAAAAGGAAACTTTGATTTGAAAATTTAAAATATAATTTTTTAAAAATATTTAAATAAAATCTATCTTATATAATTGAATTAAAATGCTCTACCTAATTAACATTTGGTATAAATATATATATATGGATAATAATGTTTAAAATAAAATCAAATACTATCAATATTAAATATAAGTATAAAACATATGAATATAAATTAAATGTTGATAGTCAAAAAAAAAACAAGAATTTATGTTAGGAATAGGAATAAATATAGAGGTTAAATTTAAGTGGTTGCATGAAACTTATCAGATAATTCTAGAGATATATATACACTTCTGAAATACATGTAGATATGTAGGTGAATTATGCAAGCAAGAAGATAATAAAAAAATATCTTTATACAAAAACCAAATGAGATAAGTATGTAAACTTAGAAGGAAACATATGCATTTAATACTATCTCTCAGCCAAAATAAAGTCATTTCAAATATTTAGAAATCTTTTCATTTCAGAAAACAAAATCCTGTTTAGTCAAAAGAAAAAAAAATCTCTGATCAAAACAAATGAAGGTTACTAAACCAGTTAAAGCCTACCCTGTACAAACTGTTTGCTTTATATATACATCTACTATATTCTAGTTCGTTCAACAACTAAGCAAAACCAGAAAGAAAAGGAAAATAAGTATCATTATTTTACAAACTCAAAACATAATTTAATTCAACAAAATCAAAACAGGATTCAAAGGCAGATTCAAACTGCAGGTTTTCAAAACAAAAGTGTTCTCTGCTCACAAACTTTTCAGGTGAGTAAACATAGATTTTTAAAGTTTTAAGTTTAATTAAAAACAGTACAGGTGATTCATTGATAATATGATTTTGTATATGCTTTATTTTTGAATATAGTGTTGTGTTATATATAGATTGTTCTATGAAAACATTGTTGTTACAGAGTTGAATATTTATTCAAACTCAAAATATTTTCATTTAGTCATTGTTAAGCTTAGTTTTTTCAAACAAAATAAGAAGTTTAAACCTAAATCAAGATTTTAAAAGCTGTTTAAAACATGTTAGTGAAATATATCAACTGGAAACTTGTTTTACAGTACAACATATAATTATATGTTGAATTCGAGTGTTCTAAAAAGATAATTCAATTTCATAACTTGAATCCACACTGCAAAATAGGGTTTTTAAAAAAAATGGTAATTTTTAGTTTAGAATTTTACGAGCAGTTCATATTTGAACAAAATATGCATTTTAACCATTTTATGATGATCGATCCAATACTGGATGTTGAAATTTTGCGTGAAGCAGGTTTGATCATCGATGATTCCAGGAAATTGTCAAATAATTTTTCTACTGCACGAATTGAAGGAACGGCGTGAATTTAGGGTTTGTGTTCGAGTTTTGGACATGTCTGAAAATGAGGTGATTTCGTCATCTCTGGTGCATCGAGTTGCGTGGTATTCTAGGGGATGGTAGAATGGGGTGTTGACGTGGCGAGGACGGAGTTGGAGCATCTCCGGTGGTCTGAGCAACTGGGGCGAGGTGTTTTGCTGAGGGGGGTCGAGTTACAGGTTTTCGAACGAAATGCTTAATTTCGATTTGGAAGTTTTGGTGCCGAATCGAGTTTTGATTTCGTATATAAGGGTGATTTGCGATTTGCCGAAAGTAGTGGAGTTCGCCAGAGCGATGGCGTGACGCCGTGCACGTGCACAATATCATTTTGATGTCAGAAGCTTGTGGAGGTGAGCGACTCGAGTTGATACTCAAGAAAGTGGTCGATTGCTTCGAGTTATAACCTGAGCACGTGAGCATGTTTACCTGATACTGTAGTTTAAACTTAAACCTAAACTCAACTTAACTGGAAATAAATAAAATGAAGAGAAGAAGAAGAAGTGTACGTGAGGAAGAGAGAAGGCTTCAGGGAAATGTAGGGCGAATCTCAAGTGTTTACTGAGTAAAACTTGGGAAGTACTCGGGTTGGTTTTCAAACTTGCAATATTATAAAAGTAATGTTAAGCAAACTATTTTTCGACAAGTTTTAAGTATTGTCGACTTAATAAATGTTTAACAATTTAAGTTAAGAATTTATTATAAGTTTTAATTATTTACGTTAATACTTTAGAATGTTTTAAAAATCCAATTAATACTTTAATTAAGTAGTTAAGTTAAGTGTTAAAGTTAATTACCATTAAAATTTTCAATGTAGTAATAATTTGATTTCAAAGTTTAAGGAAGATTTTTAAATGTTATTTAAGATAAGTAATTAATATTAATTAATTATTTTGGGAAGTAATTAAGAATGATTAATTAATAATTATAATTAACTAAGTAATTAGGGATTTATAATTGTAAATTAAAGATTGGTTAATTAATAATTAAGTGTCTAATTAATTTGTAATTAAGAATTGTTAATTAGATAATTAAAGTTAATTAATTTATAATTAGTAGTTAATTAAATAAATAATTAAGGATTAATCAATTTGAAATTAAGTTTTATTAATTAATAACTAAGGTTATAAATTAATAATTAAGGGGTAATTAATTTAGTAATTAAGGTTTAATAAATTGATCAAGAAGTGACTAATTAATTGAATAATTTGAAATTGAATAGTTAATTAATTGATGATTAATTAAACAGGATTAAGGGATTAATTCTTAAGTAATTAATTTAAATTGAATTAACTATAATAAGGATTAAAGATAATTTCTCATAGATGATTGTATAAGTAGAATATCTAAATTTGTGATATTTATTTGGTGATATTCTGTGATACTCTGTGATATGCCTTTATATATCTAGGATGATTGTGTATGATTTATCTGTGATAAATACTATGTGAATTCAAAGTGTTGACTTAAATTGTTTAAAACTGTTAAACAACTTGACCTTTAAAATAGCGTTTGGATTTCGATGAGACCGGGATCGGGTGTTAATTATGATTATCCGAAAACTACATCGATCCAAATTAAACGTTAGGTCGTAAATTTCCAAGTGAAGATCGAGATGGTGTTTAAAAATGCAAGGGTTATTGTCGTTAAATCTGAGGGTGATTCCAAAATGAGTGTAACAAGATAATGCCTTCGGTTTCGTTCGAACCCGGAACGAACTTGTATGGATTGAATGCTTTTAGAACATCGTCAGGTGGACGATGAGCATTCTAAGAGATATGTTCTATAAAGATAATCACAGTCTCAAGCCTCATCATCCGGGAATGGCTAAAATAGGGGAGGTGCAGCAAGGTTAGGTGGGTAGCACCCAAGCAGGACGAGATATACCCCTGTCTAGATGTCCCTTTTTATTCGGCTGTGTGGGCGGTTGCTAGCTACAACCGTGGGGTTATCTTGTTCGGAACTGTTCAATAAGGAATGGTTCCAGCCTTGTGTTGTAGGGGGTCAGGAGTGATCCTCGGTACGGTGATCTAGGCCCCATACTGTGACGGGCGGTACCCCAGTAGCCCTGCCATTGTATGGAATCCAATCTCCAATAAGCGCCGTACGTTTTGATTGTGCCGAACTATGTTGGAATATGAGATGTAAGCATTTCAACTATTTCTGTGTTTTACTTGAAAACCCTAGACACTATTATAGTATCACTGGATTTCCTATAAAATTATTTTGGTTAGCGTAAGGTAAAAACTTGCCTGTATTTATGTGTGGGAAGTCTGATGCCTTTATTCTCAAATGTTTTCAAAGTTGAACAACTTTAAACCGTTTACTCACACCAGACCCATGTCTGACCCGGAGTTTATTTCAGTTTTTCATAAACTCTTGGGCACTCAAATTTTTATGAGTAGCCAATTAATAGGTTTTAGATTGTTGAGTTCTGGAAGAGCTTGGAGCAGGAGTCCAGGCGTATATATCTATCTAGTTCGCTGTGTTAGTAGATGTATGTTATATTTTGGGATGTGTGTAGTAGCAAATGTATATATGACTGTCTTGTTTAAATAATGTTGTGTAACTTTGATATATGTAAAACTATGTAATAGTTATTTGATGTATTATATTTTGTTCCGTTTCCGCTGTGAGATTCTGATGTTGTTATTCTTTCTCTCTATCTTTTCTATTTCTATCTCCTTCTTTTCTTATTGATGATACGTCTTCCTGTGAGTAGAAAGGTGGGTCGTCACAGTTGGCATTAGAGCAGAGGCTGAGATAATACCTAGGCTCTGGAGTAATATCTATCTTGAGAGTTCCTATTTGTATTTTTATATAAATATATACCTACGTAAATTTGGATAGTTACCTGTCCAAGTGGCCAACATGAGTTCTGAAAGAAGAGGCAGAGGTAGGGGCAGTACCTTGACTGATAATGGACGAAGTCAAACTGCTGGTGAGGCTGTAGATCCAGTACCACCTCAGGTTAGTTCTGCTGCTTTACGCAAGGACTTCATCAACCTTGGAGGTAAACCATTTAAAGGGACAGAGACTATAATTGAGGTCCAAGCTTGGCTATGCTCTTGTGAGCACATCTTCAAGAGTATGAAGTTGTCTGATGACCGAAAAAGGGAAATGGCTTCATGGAAATTGCAGGAAGGCGTTGCAGCCTGGTTGGATGCAGTGGTAGCAAATATTTCTGAGGAAAGCATTCCTTGGGAAAGATTTAAAGAGTTGTTTGAGGAGAAATTCATGCCAATAGCAGGGAAAACTCGTCTGTACCAGGATTTTCTGAATTTGAAGCAGGGAAGCTTGACTTTAGCGGAGTATGAGTCCAAATTCAATGAACTTTCTTGCTACGAACTAGGACTCATTGATACTTCACTCAAAAAGAACGAAATGTTTGTGCAAGGATTGAGGCCATAATTTCATGAAAAGATGACGGCGCATTTGAAAGGATCTTTTGTGGAGTTAATTGATATGGCACTGAGATATGAGGATTTGATGAATAAGAGATCAGTGGCACCAGTAGCAGCATGGGGAGGGAATTTTGCTAATCCAAATAAGAGGAAGTTCATCCCAATTGAAGGAAGCCGAACAAGAAGAAGACTGGAAGTAACAACAGACCTCGCAAATGCTACATATGTCAACAAGAAGGTCACCTAGCGAATAAGTGTCCTAGGAAAGGATTTCAGCAATAGCAGCAGTAGTCGCGTCAAAGTGGACCGGGTTTGGCTTTGGTTCAGAGATCTCTATGCTTCAATTGCCACCAACCAGGTCATATGATCAAGGATTTCCCGCTTCTTTATAAAGATCAGCAGAATAAGGTATTTTCTTTGGAAGGTGCACCATCTACTTCATCTAAAGGCAAGGGAGTACTGGAAGGTACATTACTTTTAGATGGCAAGTATATTAATGTTTTATTTGATTCGGGTGCTTCTTTGAGTTTTATTTCTCTAGAATCTATAGAGAAGTTCTTTCTTAACCCTAAACTGTAGACTGTCCCATCTTCGTATCTAATCCTATAGGAGGGGTAACCAAATTAGATATGATCTGCAAGGACTTGAGAATTTACTATCTGTCCCATAGTTTTTCTTGTGACCCTTATGTGTTGAATTTTAAGGGGTTTGACCTTATATTGGAGATGGATTGGCTCGATAAATATAAGGCTGTTCTGAATTGTGATGAGAGAACAGTTTCTTTGGAAACCGATCTTGGTAGAATTGCTAGAGTGACGTGTGATAATTCTGAAATTCATTTGAGTAGTCTTTTACATGGAGTTGAGACTTATCAAGAGAAGGTTGAAGATATCGATGTGGTCCAAGATTTCCCAGATGTATTTGAGGAAGTTAAGTGTTTGCTTCCGCATTGAGAGATAGAGTTTCGCATTGATTTGGTTCCACGAGACCAAATGTAACGACCCAGAAATTCCAATCCCGAAATTTCTAGATAGTTAAAGGAAAAGAAGGAAGACATAGAAGAAAAAGAAGAACAAAAACACCAACATCTCACATTCGTAGCGAATAAAATATAATAGCAAATAATAATGGTTATACAAAGGAAACTATACTTGTTAAAATTTCACTTAATACATCAGAGTTACACATATATACAACACTGGATATGTGCAATTCAACATATCTCAGATTCACAGCGGAAACACTCCATACGTTCCTGTCATCCTGCTTGCCACCTGAGCTCTAGAACGTTTTCACCTGAAAAACTGTAATACTCGGTCTGAGCTGGTGATTCAGCCTAGTAGGAGGATGGCTCCTAGAGAGAGAGGAGTCAGTTAAGCAGACTTAGGATCATTTGGAGAATGGATTGATTAGGCCCAGTTTTTCTTGTTGGGGTTCTGCTGCGGTGTTTATCACTAAGTCGGATGGATCGCTAAGGTTCTGTGTAGATTATCGAGAATTGAACAAAGTGACCATTTGAAATAAATATCCTCTTCCTCGTATTGATGATCTTTTCGACCAACTGCATGGAGCTTCTATCTTTTCTCAACTGGATTTAGCTTCAGGTTTCCATCAGTTAAGTGTAGCTGAGGATAGTATCCCTTTAACTGCATTTAGGGGACCGAATTATTTCCATGAATGGTTGGTTATGCCTTTCGAGTTAACCAACGCTCCTGCTTACTTTTTCGATCTGATGAATCGAGTCTTTCGGGATGTATTGAATAAGTTTGTTCTGGTGTTCATCGAATATATTCTGGTCTATTCTAAGACTGAAGAAGAGCACAAGCAACATTTGAGAATAGTATTGGAGACACTGAGGAGGCATGTTTTGAAGGAGAAGATCTCTAAGTGCCATTTTTGGAAATCGGAAGTCAAATTTTTGGGGCACATTGTTTCTGGAGAAGGTATCTCTGTAGATCCAGCGAAGGTCGAGACTATTCTAGAATGGAAGCAACCGAAGACACCGACTGAAGTTTGTAGTTTTCTAGGATTAGCTGGCTACTACAGGAAGTTTATCAAAGACTATTCCAAGATTTCTTCACATCTGACTAAGTTGACAAGGAAAGGAGCTAAGTTTAAATGGACGCTCCAGTGTGAAGAAGCTTTCCAGGAATTGAAGACGAGGCTAACCAGTGCACCTGTGCTAGCTATTCCAGATGGGAAGAGAAAAATTTGAAGTTTATACAGATGCCTGTATAGTTGGACTGGGAGCAGTTCTGATGCAGAATGGAAGAGTAATTGCGTATGCGAGTCAGCAATTAAAGCCACATGAAAAGAACTACGCTATGCATGATCTTGAGTTGTTAGCCATTGTTTTTGCTTTGAAGATCTGGAGACATTATCTCTTAGGAGAGAAGTTCAATTTATTCACGGATCACAAACCGTTGAAATATCTTTTCTCTCAAAAGGATCTTAATCTGAGGCAACAGCGATGGGTCGAATTTCTGACATCATATGATTTGGATATTCTGTATACCCCGAGAAAGGCGAATGTTATGGCTGATGCTCTTAGCAGGAATGCAGTTCTGTCTCTTTTGGAAGTTGTTCCATCTCTCCAGGAAAGAATCATAAGCAAGCAAATGGAGGATAGATCTTTTGAAGAACTGATTCTTGGAACCAAGGATGGTCGATATTCGGATTTCAAGGTGGACGATCAAGGTGCTTTGAGGATTAATGGTCGTTTGTGTGTACCTAATATAAATGGATTAAGGCAAGAAGTCCTAGCTGAGTGTCATCGCTCCAGACTGAATATCCACCCAGGAATATCTAAGATGTATAAAGATATAAGGAGAGTTTTCTGGTGGCCAAGCATAAAGAAGGATGTAGCTGCTTTCGTTAATAGTTGTGCTATCTGTCAGCAAGTGAAAGGAGATCAACAGAAGACGGTAGGTTTGTTGCAGCCTTTGGAAGTTCCAGAATGGAAGTGGGAGAAGATTTCGATGGATTTCATCGACGGTTTGACTAGAACCAAGAAAGAAAACGATGGAATATGGGTGATTGTGGATCGTCTAACTAAGAGCACCCATTTTACACCGGTTAAGGCAACTCATAATGCAACTTCTGTGGCAGAGATTTTCTTGAAGGAGATAGTCAGATTGCATGGTGCTCCTGTCAGTATAGTAAGTGATCGAGATCCTATCTTCACCAGCAAATTCTGGGAGGCTCTACAATCAGCTATGGAAACGAGTTTGAGATTGAGTACAGGCTATCATCTTCAGACAGATGGACAGACGGAGAGGCTGAACCGAATACTAGAGGACATGCTGCGAGCTTGTGTTTAGGATTTTGGTGGATCGTGGGAAGACCATCTTCATTTGGTAGAATTATCCTATAATAGCAGTTACCAGGCGAGTATTAAGATGGCTCCCTATGAAGCTTTATATGGAAGACTGTATAGATCCCCATCCTGTTGGATAGAGTTGAGAGACCGTCTTGTGCTTGGACCAGATCTGATTCGTGAAGCTTCTGCAAAAGTTGAGCTTATCAAGAAATGGATGAGAGCTTCTCAGGGTCATCAAAAGAAGTACGTAGATAAAAGGCGAAGACAATTGGATTTGAGATCGGAGATTTAGTCTTTTCAAAGTTTCCCCGATCAAAGGAGCTATAAGATTCGGAAAGACGGGAAAACTTGCCCCGAGATATATAGGACCATTCCGAGTATTGGAAAGGATTGGTGCGGTAGCTTACAGAATTGAATTGCCAGAATGGATGTCTGGAATTCATAATGTATTTCATGTATCCCATCTAAGGAAATTTGTTCATGATCCATCCTGGTTGCAGAACCAGTAATCTAGGAAGATTTGGAGGTCGAGCCAAATTTGACTGTGGTCAGGAATCCAGTTCGAATTGTTGATAAAGACGAGAGGCAACTCAGAGCAAAGTAGTGAAGCACGTCAAAGTGAAGTGGAGCGAGGATCCCAGAGATTGTACCTGGGAA
Source organism: Allium cepa (assembly GCA_030765085.1). Lineage (NCBI taxonomy): Eukaryota > Viridiplantae > Streptophyta > Magnoliopsida > Asparagales > Amaryllidaceae > Allium > Allium cepa. The sequence goes on along the minus strand of CM060944.1, from coordinate 305,212,020 downwards.
ACTCTAGATAGTTTTAGTAAAGCTTATCCAGATTTGTGTCCGGATAGCTAGTGATGTTTGTTAGGATAAACTGTTTGATTGTTTGCTAATGTATGGATGATATGTATATTTGGATGGTTGATATAAAAGCTTTTAAATTATCTTTTGTTTTAAATTTTGGGGACGAAATTCTTTTAAGGGGAGAGGAATGTAACGACCCAGGATTTTGGCAATATTATTTTAATATATATTTAATCCAATTAAATAAAATGTAAACTTATCATTTTAAAAATGAATAAGTCTTTTGGAATATTTGCCATTTATTTATATACATATGTATTTTGAAAAGGAAACTTTGATTGAAAATTTAAAATAGAATTTTTTAAAAATATTAAAAATAAAATCTATCTTATATAATTGAATTAAAATTCTCTACCTTATTAACATTTGGTATAGATATATATATGGGTAATAATGTTTAAAATAAAATCAAATCAAATCCTATCAATATTAAATATAAGTATAAAGCATATGAATATAAATTAAATGTTGATAGTTAAAAAAATAAAAAAATAAAAGGAATTTATGTTTGGAATAGGAATAAATATAGAGGTTAAATTTATGTGGTTACATAAAACATATCAGATAATTCTATATATATATATACATACACACTTTTGAAATACGTATAGATATGTAGGTGAATTATGCAAGCAAGAAGATAATAAAACAAAATATCTTCATACAAAAACCAAATGAGATAAGTATGTAAACTTAGAAGGAAACATATGCATTTAATACTATCATCTCAGCCAAAATAAAGACATTTCAAATATTTAGAAATATTTTCATTTCAGAAAACAAAATCCTGTTTATTCAAAAGAAAAAAAATCTCTGATTCAAACAAAAGAAGGAAACTAAACCAGTTAAAGCCTACCCTATACAAACTGTTTGCTTTATATATACATCTACTCTATTCCAGTTCGTTCAACAAATAAGAAAAACCAGAAAGAAAAAGAAAATATGTATCATTATTTTACAAAATCAAAACATCATTCAATTCAACAAAAACAATACAGGATTCAAAGGCAGATTCAAACTGCAGGTTTTAAAAACAAAAGTGTTCTCCGTTGATAAACTTTTCAGGTGAGTAAACATAGATTTTTAAAGTTTTAAGTTTAATTAAAAACAGTACAGGTGATTCATGGATAATATGATTTTGTATATGCTTTATTTCTGAATATAGTGTTGTATTATATATAGATTGTTCTATGAAAACGTTGAATACACCGTACTTCTCTATTTATTGTTACAAAGTTGAATATTTATTCAAACTCAAAATATTTTCATCTAATCATTGTTAAGCTTAGAGTTTTCAAACAAAACAAGAAGTTTAAACCTAAATCAAGATTTTAAAATCTGTTTAAAACATGTTAGTGAAATGTATCAACTAGAAACTTGTTTTACAGTACAACATATAATTATATGTCGAATTCGAGTGTTTTAAAAAGCTAATTCAATTTCATAACTTGGATCCACACTGCAAAAAAGGATTTTAAAAAAAATGGTAATTTTTAGTTTAGTATTTTACGAGCAGTTCATATTTGAACAAAATATGCATTTTAACCATTTTCTGATGGTCGATCCAATACTGGATGTTGAAATTTTGCACGAAGCAGGTTTGATCATCGATGATTCCAGGAAAATCGTTAAATAATTTTTCGATTGCACGAATTGAAGGAACGAGGTGATTAGGGTTTGTGTTCGAGTTTTGGACATGTCTGGAAACGAGGTGATTTCGTCACCTCCGATGCATCGAGTTGCGTGGTATTCTAGAGGATGGTTAAATGGGTTGTTGACATGGTGTGGACGGAGTTGGAGCATCTCCGGTGGTCTGAGCAACTCGGTCGAGGTGTTTTGCTGAGGGGGGTCGAGTTACAGGTTTTCAAACGAAATACTTTATTTCGATTTGGAAGTTTTGGTGTCGAATCGAGTATAGATTTCGTATATAGGGGTGGTTTGCGATTTGCCGAAAGTAGTGGAGTTCACCGGAGCGACGGCGCGACGCCATGCACGTGCACGATATCGTTTTGATGTCAGAAGCTTATGGGGGTGAGCGACTCGAGTTGATACTCGAGAAAGTGGTCGATTGCTTCGAGTTATAACCTGAGCATGTGAGCATGATTACCTGATTCTATAGTTTAAACTTAAACTTAAACTCAACTGGAAATAAAAAAAAGGAAGAAGAAGAAGCGTACGTAAGGAAGAGAGAAGGCTTCGGGGAAATGTAGGGTGAATCTCGAGTGTTTACTCGAGTAAAACTTGGGAAGTACTCGGTTGGTTTTCAAACTTGCAATATTATAAAAGTAAAGTTAAGAAAACTATTTTTCAACAAGTTTAAGTATTATCGACTTAATAAATGTTTAACAATTTAAGTTAAGAATTTATTATAAGTTTTTATTATTTAAGTTAATACTTTAGAATGTTTTTAAAATCCAATTAATACTTTAATTAAGTAGTTAACTTGAGTTAAGTGTTAAAGTTAACTACCATTAAAATTTTCAATGTAGTAATAGATTTCAAAGTTTAAGAAAGATTTTCAAATGTTATTTAAGATACATAATTAATATTAATTAATTATTTTAGGAAGTAACTAAGAATGATCAATTAATAATTATAATTAACTAAGTAATTAGGGATTTATAATTGTAAATTAAAGATTGGTTAATTAATAATTAAGTGTCTAATTAATTTGTAATTAAGAATTTTTAATTCGATAATTAAAGTTAATTAATTTATAATTAGTAGTTAATTTATAATTAGTAGTTAAGGGGTAATTAATTTTGTAATTAAGGTATAATAAATTGATCAAGAAGTGATTAATTAATTAAATTGTTTGAAATGGAATAGTTAATTAATTGATGATTAATTAAACAGGATTAAGGGATTAATTCTCAAGTAATTAATTTAAATTGGATTAATTATAATAAGGATTAAAGATACTTGCTTATAGATGATTGTATAAGTAGAATATCTGAATTGGCGATATTAATTTGGTGATATTCTATGATACTCTATGATATGCCTTGATATATCTATGATGATTGTGTGTGATTTATCTGTGATAAATACTATGTGAATTCAAAGTGTTGACTTAAATTGTTTAAAAATGTTAAACAACTTGACCTTTAAAATGGCGTTTGGATTTCGATAAGACCGGGATCGGGTGTCAGTTATGATTATCCGAAAGCCACATCAATCCAAATTAAACGTTAGGTCATAAATTTCCAAGTGAAGGTCGAGATGGTGTTTCAGAATGAAAGGGTTATTGTCATTAACTCTGAGGGTGATTCTAAAATGAGTGTAACGAGATAATGCCTTCGGTTTCGTTCGAACCCGAAATGAACTTGTATGGATTGAATGCTTTTAGAACATCATCAGGTGGACGATGAGCATTCTAAAAGATATGTTCTATAAAGGTAATCGCAGCCTCAAGCCTCATCAATTAGGAATGGCTAAAACATGGGAGGTGCAGCAAGGTTAGGTGGGTAGCACCCAAGCAGGACGAGATATACCCCTGTCTAGATGTCCCTTTTTATTCGGCTGTGTGGGCGGTTGCTAGCTTCAACCGTGGGGTTATCTTGTTCGAAACTGTTCAGTAAGGAATGGTTCCGGCCTTGTGTTGTAGGAGGTCGAGAGTGATCCTCGGTATGGTGCTCTAGGTCCCGTACCATGACGGGCGGTACCCCAGTAGCCCTGCCATTGTATGGAATCCAATCTCCAATAAGCGCCGTACGTTTTGATTGTGCCCAACTATGTTGGAATGTAAGATGTAAGCATTTCAGCTATTTCTGTGTTTAACTTGAAAACCCTAGACACTATTATAATATCACTTGATTTCCTATAAAAATGTTTTGGTTAGCGTAAGGTAAAAACTTACCCGTATTTATGTGTGGAAAGTCTTACGTGAAACCTTTATTTTCAAATGTTTTAAAGTTAAACAACTTTAAACCGTTTACTCACACCAGATCCATGTCTGACCCGAAGTTTATTTCTGTTTTTCATAAACTCTTGGGTACTCAAATTATTATGAGTAGCCAAGTGATAGGTTTTGGATTCTTGAGTTCTGGAGGAGCTTGGAGGTGGAGTCCAGACGTATATATCTATATAGTTCCGCGGTGTTAGTTGATGTATGTTTTATTTTGGGATGTGTAGTAGCAGATGTATATATGACTGTCTTGTTTAAATGATGTTGTGTAACTCTGATATATGTAAAACTATGTAATATTTATGTGATGTATTATATTTTGTTCCGTTTCCACTGTGAGATTCTGATGTTGTTATTCTTTCTCTCTATCTTTTCTATTTCTGTGTCTTTCTTTTCTTATTGATGATACGTCTTTCTGTGAGTAGAAAGGCGGGTCGTCGCACCTCCAATCAAAAATCACAGCCCCCTCATCGTTTCCTTTCGCCGTAGTTTAGCCACGTTCATCACCCTTTTCCACACTTCCTTAAACCCTAAAATCACCTCGCCTCCTCAAACCAAGACTTATTTTGAAAATTCGCTACGGTGAAACCCTGGACCATGTCTCCACGCTTCTCCTTGCCAAACCGCACCGTCTATCGTCCACCATGTCGTGGGAATTTAATTTTAAACAAATTTTGATCATCTTTCGATTTCTCACGATATAAGCAACTTAAAACTATGATTTCTTTGCTATAATCATATTTTCGTACGACAATCATGATCAAATACATGAATCAATGTTTCAAGGATGTTGAAAATTAACGAAACCTAGGTTGCTTACTGTATTTTCAAAATTTCACGCAATATATAAAACGAACAAGCTACAAACTATTTTTAATGTGTTCTAAACCCAATAAAAAATAATTCATTAGTTTACGTCATCTATAAATTTCAATTGGAATGAGAGATATTAATTTTTAAAACTAAAGCACATATAGGTTTTAACTCTGTTTAACATGAAAGAGTACTATTAAATCATTTCCAGGCATTCAAATTTATAGTTCTCACCTTAATCATGCTTTGATTTCTTCAAAGCTACTAATTGAATACAAATTATAACTTGAAATCTTGAAAATCTAGCCTTGCTTTGGGATTTTTGGAGGAACAGAAATGTTTTTTTTGTGTTTGATAGTGTTCCTGTTTACAGGGTTTATAAAACCTGAAATTTTCATCCACACACATATATATAGCTATGAATGTAATGATGCATATGTACAAATTTTGGAGCTAGAAAAAGATTTTTAATCTTTACTGATATGAAGTTTTTGCTAATGAGTTGATATATATCAGCATACTAATTTTGACCTGCAAGTATGATATCTTTTTTCTTCTTCTTACAATTTGACTAGTGACCAGGTAAGCATATGTTTTGTTTTTGTTTTGTAACTTGTAATGCTTTTGACCAGTAAGTTCTAATGTCAACTTACTCCTCATTTATTGTTATATATATATATATGCTTCTTTTCACTTAACATTTCCAAATGGACATGCATTTTATACAAGGCATAGCATTTTATAGGCATATGCATAACTTCAAAGAAATGAAAGTTGCTATCCTATTTTAATTGTATAAAAATAACACTCATGTTTAAAACATATTTTTTCTAAAAGATTTTCTTTCCAAAATGGTTAAATGTTTGTATTTGAAAATTTTATCATTTTAATCATATATAGATTTCGTATATATATATATATATATATATATATATATATATATATTATTTTTATTTAGTTTACAAATAACATGTATTTCTTATGAACTTACATGTATATAACCGAAATGAATAATTTTTATAAACAACATAAGTAAAATTAAAGTTTATAATATCAAATTCCTATTTATAACAAAAGCTTGGAATTTGTAGACTCCGGTTTTGATCTAAATAAATTTTTAATTATGAACTTGAAAATAATTCACATGTAAATTTGTTGTTGTGAATATATATAAGAAATTCCAATTTAGATCAATTTTCTATTTTATAAATAAAACTTGGAAAAATTCAAAAATCTTATCTTGATTTAAAACTATTTATTATTACAAATTGCTATTTAGTATGAATTCTATTGATTAAAAGACCAAATTATTGAATATTAAAATTAAATATCCATAAATCAAGACGATAAAAATCCTAGGTCGTTACACCGCAGCAGAAGAAATGGCGAATTTAAAAAAATAAATCATTTTGGATTTTTATTGGGCCTACGAAGTCCGATTCATTTAAAAAAATTCTGAATTTCTTTTAAATAAAATTATTATTTTATTTTAATTTATAATATAATTTTATATTATGTAATTAATATTATGTTATATATACACGTGTATCATATACATACATATGTGTATATGCATATGTAACATAACAATCCGTGTAAAGTTTGACATGCCCTTATATAAGTATTGAGATGTATACCACAACGGATATGTTTGCCATCTAGTATGTAAATACATCATGCAAATGTATGCTTAAGTGTTCAAATTCATCTACGTAAAGTATTGCAACTATATATATATATACACACCTATATTATTTTGAATAATTTTAAATTTATACAAAGGGGATCTATAAAATATGAAATCACACGTATATATATATATATATATATATATATATATATATATATATATATATATATATATATATATGAATGTAAATAGATGCATAATCATTTTAAATAAAAGATTAAAAATCCTTTTTTATTATAAAATTCGAATATAAAATTTAATTATTTTTTTATATATGTATAGACTTACAAATAATTTGCTAACATATCATATATATATATGTGTGTGTGTGTGTGTGTGTGTGTGTGTGTGTGTGTGTGTTAATATACAAATGATATATAATATATATATACACTTCCATCAATGCTCATGGAAAAATCAATTTATTAATGTTTATTAGAATCAAATATTGTCCGAAATTTAGAAAATAAAAATAGAAATTATTTTCGAACAAAATTTTTTATATTAATATTTTCATAGAATTCTATACAATATTTTAACATGTAACGACCCGTAAATTTAATTGGCTTTAACAATATAATTAACTGGAATTTTGTGAAATTTTAAATAATAAAAATTTGGAAATGAAAATTTAACGTTTGGAGTACGTCTAATTAAACATAGCAAATGGTAAATTTTCATCACATAATATGGAATTTTATTTTATTGTGTAATTTTATTAAAATTCAAATCAGTTAAAAATTAATGATAATAAAATGTTTTCCAAACCTGAATAATTTTACACAATAAATTTGCAAATCATCTTCTGAGAGAGACGTCATATTTCGTTTTTTCAAATTTGGACTGCTATTGCTCCGTTTATCTTATTTCTAGCAAATTCTTAGCATTTTTCAGTACTGATTATCGACTTTTGATAGGATGATCGTACCATTAATATCTGTGTATCGTTTTGATCGTCTTGCCATGTTGATCTCTACGGTATATTCAGTTCTGTGTTTTGAAGTTCGGTATGAGGTGAAATTTGTAAAACGACGGACTGTATTGGTACGGGTTTCGTGCTTTTTGGTTCTTGTGACTTTTCAATATCCACCGTATAATCGGATAGTCACTGGCCTTTTATTGTTCCAACGTCATCATTTTATACTAGTTTTGTCCATTCATTTTCTGGTCGCTCGTGTTGTTTGCTCTTCCCTGGCTTTGGTATCAATGATACATAAATAAGCATATTAATAAATATTTTGGCTCTGTCACTTTATATTTTTCTGAAACCTCATTTCACTCTCCTCCCGCCACCATTCCCTTCCCCTCCCTCATTTTCTCATCGCCGACCACAACAACCCCCACATGCAACCGATCTTCCCGAAGCCAGGCCGAACATCTTGCCTCCCATCATCATGCTCAACGGCACCCGCCTCCGCTGCATGTAGCCGCACAGAAGCAACTCCTCCCTTAGCCTCCTTCATTTATGGTATATATATCATTCTAATATATTCTGTATGTATAAAATTAAGCCTAAAATAATGTTTGCATATATATATATATATATATTTAGTTTTTTCTTGTGTTGTTATATATATAGGCTCTGTTGTATGCATATATATTCATAGTTTTATGGCTTTAAGAGTTGTTCGGCTGCATAATTAATGCAGTATATACATTAGCTGTGACGACCCGGAATTTTCAAGCATTTAAAATCAAAATATTTAATTGATTGTAAATATCCAAAGGAGTAATTTTAACTTGTATTACGAATATCACAATTTATTTGATAATTAAATTTTTGAATTAAGTAATTTGAAGTTGGGTGAAATGTTGAATCTGGAGTTTTAAGCTTGTTAAAAATAATTTGAAGGCTTATGAAATTCATATTGATAACGTTGAAGATGATAGAAGTGTTAAAATTGAATCTAACATTGAATTATTCAGTCTTGAATTTTATCGTTCTAAAATTGAATTTAAAAATAGCCTTCCGAATCACAGTCTCGGAATTTGACGAAATCAGTTCCATTGGATCCGTAGTATTAAATTATTATCAGATTCCAATTTTCGTGGCGTTTGGAGTGGACGTGTGAACATACGACATATGAACGCACTGGGATTTTTATCGGAAATCTAATATGAAAACCTGGATTCAAAAAGCACGTGTTACTTCCTTTAATATGCTTCGTCGTTAATAAAGAAAGATTTACCGTTCAGGGAATATTTTAAATATAAGATAAAATAAAATAAATATTCATATAGAAGAAAAATCAAACATAGTCAAATCTTCCTTCTTCTGGAAGCCAAGCCGAGCCTTCTAATCAAAGCCTCGCCCCTTTTTCTTCTCTTCTTTTCGAACAAACAACAGAAACGAAAAGAAAAAGAAAAAATAAAAAAATGGCGGACCGATTCTAAAAAAAATATAAAATATAAATAGTTCGAATTGCTCGAATCATCTGCTGTGCATCGATTTCGTCATAGATTCAATAGAGAGCCGATCGAGTAGGGTTTCAAGCCGCGATTATGGAGGGGGGGATAGCGATATGGAACTTCTCGGGTTTCGTGAGGAGGAGGAATTCGCGAGCTCACGTGCGATAGTAGGGGAGGCTAGGGCATGGACGTAAGTGTGGTTTCACCGTGATGTTGAGGTGCAGGCGTAGAAGCTAGGGGACGCGTGACTGGTGGCCGACGTCGGCGATGCAGGCAAGTCGTGATGAGGGCTCGATTCGATTGGAGTTCGGCAGTAAGGTAAATTTTTTTATAGCTTAATTTAAATTAATTTAAATTAAGGATAAGGAATTCAGAAGTTTAAAAAAATATCTATATATAAGAATGTACAGTGAGGTATTTCGATTTTTATTTTAGTTTAAATAATGGATATTGAGACAGTACAACTCAATAGAAAATTTATTTTTTAGGGTTAAGATTTTTGTTTAAATAGTTGACAGTAAACAGATAACATTAATATATAGAAGATTTTTATGAATATATACGGTATATATATATATATATATATATATATATATGTAAAGTTAGATTTTTAAACCCTATATAGTTTATTTTGAAGATAAGATATATACACACATATTTTAACTTACTAGATATCATTTAAAAAAAACGCTTAACTAACTTATTTAGATTATTTTAGTTACTAAAAGATTTTCAAAAGGGGATTAGTTTAAAATTTAATTACTTGTTTAAACTAAATTAAATTTAAACTTATTTAATTGGTAACAAGTTGTTCGATTTATTTCAAATATTAATAGACAATATAATGCTATTCAAGGTTAAAATCTGATAGAAGCAAGCCGGATTGGATTGGATTACAAACAAATTAAAGGTGAGTTAATCTCACTCAGTTTAAATTTAAATTTAAATTTAAATGATTAAATTTAAATAATTGTTTGAATGCTTGAATTGATTGATGTGATATAGCATGATATAATTTGAAATTGGCATACTATGTGATGCTAACATCTGTGGATGCAGGGAAAACAGGTTGGAGGGATCCAATTGGACCCCTCAACTTTTATTTAAATTATTTAATACTTTCTGTTCTGATTATTTGATATTCGATAATGAATTATGTGGAAGTATTGAATACTATGGCATGGTTGATATAATTGGGTACAATGAATTACCAAAGATATGAATTTGATTTTTGGAAATGAAAATAAAAGAAGTGGAATTGCAAGTAAAATAATTATGGAATAAAATTAAGAATGGCTTGGAAAAGAAATATAAGTGACTTTAAAATTCTAATAAATGAACCCTGAGAATGGAAAAGGAAAGTAAATAAACAGAAAGTTAGTGAATTTTAAAATGAAGTATTATTAATTAAAAAGAACAAACATTTATTTATTTAGAATTTAAGATTTGAATTATAGAAAGAGTAAAGAAGGAATTGAGAAAAAATATATAATAAAATCCATAACTACTGAATTTGGAAATGAACTGATAAGTAAAAAAGAAATTATTTCAAATAAAATAAATTGAAAATCAATTTGGAAAAATTGATTTAAGTGATTGAAGTTAGAATTTTTCTCTGGATGACCAACTACGTTTTTAAAGTAAATTTTTAAATATAAATTAGATGTTTTAAAGTTGTTTGTAGAGGAAGCAAGTTTTGTAAAATTTACTGTTTCTATTATTTAAAGTCTAAAGTAAGTATTTTCTTTAATCTATTCGAGCAGTGATTATTAAGAAGTAACTTAGTATTTTTTTTATTTAAAAAAGGTATAAATCTAGTTTTATATTTTATTAAGTAACTTTATTTTCAAATATTCATATAGTATGTATTTTTAACAAATTATTAAAGTAATTTTAACTTGAATGTTTTAAAGTATATTTTTAAAAGTAAAGTGTTTTAAATTAATTTGGAAAAATCTAGTTTTGTGCTTGGTGATTCCAGTGAAAATAGAAATACTTGGAATTTATTCTGAGAAAGGCAGATAGCATTGAAAACTGTTTTCAAAGGAATTTGAAAAGTGAAAATATATCTTGGGAAGATATTTTTGAGATAAATAAATAATTTGAGAAATTATTTATTGTTTGATGGATGTTTGTGAATATAAATTGATAGTTAAATCACCGACTATCAATATTGGCCAAATGCGCTGATCGTTTCGAAGAGACCGGGATCGAGATTTATTTCTCAAAAATCACTTCGATCCGGTTTGTATGTTTCGTGAAAACGATTTTGGATTCGAAGATGGAGCGGTGAAGTGCAAGGTTTAATCGCTACTAATCCTGAGGATATTTCAAAAATGGATGTAGTAGGAATAGTGCCTTCGGTTCCGTCCGAGCCCGGGACAGACTTGTATGGATGAATGCTTGCGAAACATCGTCAGGTGGACGATGGGCATTCTAAGGAATATATTCTAAAAAGGTAACGCTTAGCCTCAAGCCTCATCAAATGGGAATGACTGAAAATCAGGGGTTATGCGGCAAGGCTAGGTGGGTAGCACCCAAGCAGGGTGAGGTCATTCCAGTCTAGAAATCCCTTTTTTATTTCGGCTTAGTGGGCGGTTGCTGATCCCAACCGCGGGGTGATCTCACTCGGGATTACCCAGTAAGTGGTAGTCCCGGCCTTGTGTTGCAGGGGAGCGGGCGTACTCCTCGGTACGGTGATCTAGGCCCCGTACTGTGACAGGTGGTACCCCAGTGCCTAGTCATTAGTTGGAAATCCATTCTCCCTAAATGCCTTGTACGAGTTTTGTTTGTATTACCCACTCTGTGGCTAGCAGCTGGAATTTAATAGATGTAACAATTTCGGCTATTTTATAAGTATTTGTATATAGACCCTATTATAATATCAGAGGATTTCTATAAAAATTGTTTTAGCTATCGTAAGGTAAAAACCCGACATGTTTATTTGTGGCGTGGTCTTATGAGATGCTTTTGTTTTCAAAGGATTTTTGAAACTTTAATAATCAATTGGGTGTGATTTTCTCACGCTGGTATTCCAGACTGACTCGGGTGTTATTTGACTGTAATGCTCGGGTCAGACCGAGTATTATAGAATACAGGATATGATGCTGTGGAGCTCAGGAGACGAGCTGGATGACGATACGTACTTGTTTATATACATATAATCCGCTTAGTTGAATTGTTGTGTATCCATTTATATGATATTGATGTTGAGCTGTGATTGATGTACTGTGATGATGTAATATATAAACAGAGATATTTAAGTTTTGAGTAAAGAGTATTTATTATCTATTATATTTTATTCCGCTGCGATGGTCAGATTCTGTAGTTGTTTTCTATTTTTAATCTTCTACCTCTTCTTCTTTGACCCAAATGGTTCGTATTTCTGTACAACTTGAGTTGATTGTTGTAGAATAGTGTTGACTCAAGGGGTACGGATTTGCGGGCCGTTACAGTGGTATCAGAGCTTAGGTTGGTGATAACCTTGGCTCTGGTGGGAATTACTCATTTAAATCAGAGTCTGTAGTGCTCTACACTGAGTTTGAGCGTATTAATAAATATGAGTATGTATTTGTTAGTGAATATAAATTGTTTTAATATTGTGTTGATTGGTTTGTTGAGTGGCATATGAACCTTCATCATCATAATCTGCACAACTGTATTGAAGGGGTTTCTAAACACTTGAATAGAACAATCGACATGGTATTGTTTTAAATATGGGTAAATGAAATAATTTTACCCAAAAACATATTTTGATATAAAGAATAGTTTTTGAAAACTGTCTAGCTAATATATGGTTGCTTGGATGTTAAAAATGATAATATTAACGTATTATCATTGTAAAGTGAAAATTTAACTAGAAATTTAAATATAACTAAAATTTAAGGAAATAAATTCAGTATAAAATGAAATTTATAAATATGAATTGTAAATGTGAATTATAAATTGAAATATAATCAAATAAGAATTTGTATGAGCATAAGCTATGCAAATGAATTGTAGTAAAATTGAATTAAGCAGGATTTGGAAATTTAAATTCCGGAGATTTGGAAATTTGGAAGTATTTTGAAGATAAATAATAACACGATTGCTATGGAGGTATTTCTGAAAAGAAATTCATTTTAAAATGGATTTTTGAAAGTGATATAGCATTGAAATCACTTGGATTATTGGAAAATAATTCTGATGATGACGGCCGCATCATCAATATTCATTTTCGAATTTCTAAGTGACGGACTGTTGCCAAAAAAATTTGATTTATTCAGAAAAGCTAGTTGTTTTTGAAAATTTCAAAGGAAATTTGTTGGGGAATAAAGCCAGGATTGGTTTAAGATATTTGAAAAGTGTGATTTGAGATATTGAAGATTTCAAATCATTTTGAAACCAAAGCCGGGAGTTTAAAAATCCTGATGAGATAGGTTGTAAGCTTATAAATTGAGATGATTTATAAATCAGAAAAAAATTTAAGCTTTGAATAATGGAATGTAAATTTAAAGTGAAAAGTTAAAAATGAAATTAACTTGGATAGGAAAAAAAAATGTAACTGGATTGAAATAAATGGAATAAACTGAAAATAATATCCAATTGTATTCGATTCAAGTTGAAATCGAATTGAGTTAAATAAAACTGAGTTAAAATAAAATTGAATTGGAATAAAAATTCAATTGAATTATTAAGTGGAATTAGATTTTTACCTGAATAGAGGGAAAATAAGTGGGATAAGGATTGGAATCGAAATAAATAAATTAGGATAACTTGTAAAAGAATTAAAATGCATGGAATAAAATATGTTTGGGTTATAAATAAGCATAAGGCTTGAGTTAAAAATAAAAGATGAATATATTCAAGCCTATAATGAATGGAAATGTGTAAAATATTAAGTTATGACTTATAAATTGAAAATGGGATAGAAAACCCAAAATAAATATTATTGATGATTTGGAGAATAAAATAAGAATCCAAACTTGAATTTTAAAATAAATTGAACTTAAGAAAATTAAATGAAGAGATTTTGAGATTTAAAATCAAGTGTTGGATTATAAATAAGGGAAGAACTAATTTGTTAATAAATTAGTTAATGAAATATGTAATGAGAACTCAATGCAGTTAAATAAAAGCTGAATTGGAGAGTTAATATTAAAGTTTAGAAATAAACTCAAGTTATAATTAAATTCGACTTGAATCATGGGTGAAGAAAATATAATTGGAGGTGGCCTTACAATTAATTAAATGAATTGAGAATGAAGTTGAATTGTGAGTTAATAAAATTGGATGGTAATTTAAAAGTGTATGGTGGAATCAGAACTTGAGTTATTGATTAAATTTAACTTGAAGTGTTAACAAATTAGATATAATTGGAAAGGTATCGAATAAAAAAATGAAATTGGATTAAAATAATAATGGTTTGTATTGTGAATAAAATCCAAATATGTAGAAATAAATTGAAATGACCTTGTAATTTATTTAAGTGAACTGAGAATGAATCGAACTTGGAAATTTGAAATTTATAATAACTAATAAAATAAATTTGTAATTTGAAAGGAGATTGGATTGAAATAGAATCAAGTTAAATTGAAAAGAGAACTTTGTTTGCAAAATGAAAATGAGCTTAAGTATAAAATTCGAATAAATTGAAGGAAATTGACTTAAGTTAAATGAATGAAGGAGAGTTGAATTGAATTCAACTTAAACAAAGTTTAATAATATTGGATTGGTTTTAAATCAAGTGAAAATAAATTTTTAATCGAAATAAAATTCAGTGAGTTATAAATAATATTAATGGAATGAAATTCCAGAATAAATAATTGTAAACCATTTAAAATTATTAAGGAATTGAAATAACTTGAGACAATAAGAAAATAGAATGTTTCAAGTTTAACAGAATGGATTTAAATGAATGTGGATAAGAAATGAAGTATAACTGAGTGGACTGTGAATAAAATTAAATAGGTAATGAAGATGAACCTAAGTTGTTAATGGTTTTGAATAAACTAGTTTGGTTAATAAAATGAAATGCAAGTGAATGGATTCAAATCTGAAATGCAATGAAAATGAGAATATATGGATTGTGAATAAATTGAAAATGGAATAGAATTAAGTAAAATTGAGTTGAAATCAATTTAAATTTGGTTATAAAGCATAAATACTGATTTATTCACATAAATCTCGTCGAATTGCATGGAATAAATCGTCGTTTGGATGTAAATGGAAGTAATTAAAATTCTATGTGTTGATAAGGGTAAGATAAATTGATTTTGAAAGCAATTGAATTAAATATGAGTTCAGTTTGCTTAAGAATAAATTAAATGTAAGCGATTGAGTTTTAAACCATTCAAATTGATGAAGTGGTATACGAATGGATTGAAAACCATTCAAATTGAATGAACATGGTTTAAAAATTAATTGAAACAGTTGAATTAGTACGAAAGTTGTAAAAATTGCTTACGGAAAATGTTGGATGTGCATTTCTTTAGAATTCTTATGTTTTAACCATTGCAACTAAGTGAAATATAGTTAAACTGCATATATTTAGCACTTACATGTTTCAATTGAGTAAGTACAGGTACCGGGAAGCAGTGTGGCTGGATTTTTGTGCACGCTAACTGCTAAATTAATAAGCTGTTTGCTTAAAATGCTAAATAAGGTACGCATACGTAATAAAAATAGGAAATATGAACTGTTTTTGGTTTTTCCGACCGTGTCGGTCGATGTATATATATTTATCTCTTTTGTCAAATTGCAAAAGCTCCTCCGTACAAAGGGGACTCTGCCAAAAAATTTCAAAAATTTTGGGAGTTAGGAATTTTTGAAAATTTTGGAAAATTTTGTTAACGACAAAATGGTTTGAAATTGAAAATTGAAATAAGTTAGTAAATGAAACTAATTAAAGTAATGACATGAATTTGTAATAAATGACAAATAAAATTTATATATGGAGAGTTGAAGAATAAATTGAATTTATATGGAATGGAGATAAATCAATTTGAATAGAAGTAGATATAAACTAAAATGGTAAGATGAAAATAACTAAAGAAGCATATAAATGCTTATACTAAACTTAAGAGGGAATGGTAAATTCTTAAATGGAAATTGATACTACCTATACAAATTAAGTCAATAATTGGAATGAATAGATATTGGCATTTTGTAAGAAAGTTGATATGATGTTTAGAATATTGTGTTTGGATATTAGTGTTAAGCAGGATATGCAGGTAACATAAAGGAAAGTGAATTGGTTTTGACTTCATAAGGATAAAAATTGAGTTGCCCGACCAAAAAGGTATGTATTTAAATTTCTGTGAAATTTGATTGGGATTTTGGATTGAGCCACTTGCCTTTTTGTTTTCTTTTTTGATTTGGGAGGCCATAGAGCCATTTTGTAGTTGTACCGTGCTAGCCGCGCAAAGGAGACACTGGCGAAATTTTTCGGAAATTTAGAGAGTTAGAAATTTTTTGAGAAAATTCTGATAATTTTAAATTTGATTTAGAATTGAAATTTGAATGCTCGAGCAAATAATATGGTTTGAAAACTATAAGGAAATTTGAGAAGTTAATAGGATTGATAATGTGTTTTTTTTATATTAAAAGATAGTTGGTAGCATGTTGAATTGTTAAAACTGTTTGGTTTTAGGGAAAAATAATAAACGGGTATTGGACCATTCTTCATAACTAGTAATTTCGGGGACGAAATTCTTTTAAGGGGGGAGGAATGTGACGACCCGGAATTTTCGAGCATTTAAAATCAAAATATTTAATTGATTGTAAATATTCAAAGGAGTAATTTTGACTTGTATTACGAATATCACAATTTATTTGATAATTGAATTATTGAATTAAATAATTTGAAGTTTGGTGAAATGTTGAATCTGGAGTTTTAAGCTTGTTAAAAATAATTTGAAGGCTTATGAAATTTATATTGATAACGTTGAAGATGATAGAAGTGTTAAAATTGAATCTAACACTGAATTGTTCAGTCTTGAAATTTTATCGTTCTAAAGTTAAATTTAAAAATAGCCTTCCGAAACACAGTCTCGGAATTTGACGAAATCAGTTCCATTGGATCCGTAGTATTAAATTATTATCGGATTCCAATTTTCGTGGCGTTTGGAGTGGTCGTGTGAACATACAACATATGAACACACTGGGATTTTTATCGGAAATCTAATATGAAAACCTGGATTCAAAAAGCACATGTTACTTCCTTTAATACGCTTCATCGTTAATAAAGAAAGATTTACCGTTCAGGGAATATTTAAATATAAGATAAAATAAAATAAATATTCATATAGAAGAAAAATCAAACATAGTCAAATCTTCCTTCTTCTGGAAGCCAAGCCGAGCCTTCTAATTAAAGCCTCGCCCCTTTTTCTTCTCTTCTTTTCGAACAAACAACAGAAACGAAAAGAAAAATGAAAAATAAAAAAATGGCGGACCGATTCTAAAAAAATAATATAAAATATAAATAGTTCGAATTGCTCGAATCATTTGCTGTACATCGAGTTCATCCCAGATTCAATAGAGAGCCGATCGAGTAGGGTTTCGGGTCGCGATTTTGGGGGGGGGGGGATAGCGATCTGGAACTTCTTGGGTTTCGTGAGGAGGAGGAATTCGCGAGCTCACGTGCGACGGTAGGGGAGGCTAGGGCTTGGACGTAAGTGTGGTTTCGCCGTGATGTTGAGGTGTAGGCGTAGAAGCTAGGGGACGCGTGACTGGTGGCCGACGTCGGCGATGCAGGCAAGTCGTGATGAGGGCTCGATTCGATTGGAGTTCGACAGCAAGGTAATTTTTTTTATATAGCTTAATTTAAATTAAGGATAAGGAACTCAGATGTTTAAAATAATATATATATATATATATATATATATAAGAATTTACAGTGAGGTATTTCGATTTTTATTTTAGTTTAAATAATGGATATTGAGACAGTACAACTCAATAGAAAATTTATTTTTTAGGGTTAATATTTTTATTTAAATAGTTGACAGTAAACAGATAACATTAATGTATAGAAGATTTTTATGAATATATACAGTATATATATAGATATGTAAAGTTAGATTTTTAAACCCTATATAGTTTATTTTGAAGATAAGATATATACACACATATTTTAACTTACTAGATATCATTTAAAAAAAACGCTTAACTAACTTATTTAGATTATTTTAGTTACTAAAAGATTTTCAAAAAGGGATTAGTTTAAAATTTAATTACTTGTTTAAACTAAATTAAATTTAAACTTATTTAATTGGTAACAAGTTGTTCGATTTATTTCAAATATTAATAGACAATATAATGCTATTCAAGGTTAAAATCTGATAGAAGCAAGCCGGATTGGATTGGATTACAAAGAAATTAAGGGTGAGTTAATCTCACTCAGTTTAAATTTAAATTTAAATGATTAAATTTAAATTTAAATGATTAAATTTAAATAATTGTTTGAATGCTTGAATTGATTGATGTGATATAGCATGATATAATTTGAAATTGGCATACTATGTGATGCTAACATCTGTGGATGCAGGGAAAACAGGTTGGAGGGATCCAATTGGACCCTTCAACTTTTATTTAAATTATTTAATACTTTCTGTTCTGATTATTTGATATTCTATAATGAATTATGTGGAAGTATTGAATACTATGGCATGGTTGATATAATTGGGTACAATGAATTACCAAAGATATGAATTTGATTTTTGGAAATGAAAATAAAAGAAGTGGAATTGCAAGTAAAATAATTATGGAATAAAATTAAGAATGGCTTGGAAAAGAAATATAAGTGACTTTAAAATTCTAATAAATGAACCCTGAGAACGGAAAAGGAAAGTAAATAAACAGAAAGTTAGTGAATTTTAAAATGAAGTATTATTAATTAAAAAGAACAAACATTTATTTATTTAGAATTTAAGATTTGAATTATAGAAAGAGTAAAGAAGGAATTGAGAAAAAATATATAATAAAATCCATAACTACTGAATTTGGAAATGAAGTGATAAGTACAAAGAAATTATTTAAAATAAAATAAATTGAAAATCAATTTGGAAAAATTGATTAAGTGATTGAAGTTAGAATTTTTCTCTGGATAACCAAGTACGTTTTTAAAGTAAATTTTTAAATATAAATTAAATGTTTTAAAAGTTGTTTGTAAAGGAAGCAAGTTTTGTAAAATTTATTGTTTCTATTATTTAAAGTCTAAAGTAAGTATTTTCTTTAATCTATTCGAGCAGTGATTATTAAGAAGTAACTTAGTATTTTGTTTTGTTTTTTTTAAAAAAAGGGTATAAATCTAGTTTTATATTTTATTAAGTAACTTTATTTTCAAATATTCATATAGTATGTATTTTTAACAAATTATTAAAGTAATTTTAACTTGAATGTTTTAAAGTATATTTTTAAAAGTAAAGTGTTTTAAATTAATTTGGAAAAATCTAGTTTTGTGCTTGGTGATTCGAGTGAAAATAGAAATACTTGGAATTTATTCTGAGAAAGGCAGATAGCTTTGCAAACTGATTTCAAAGGAATTTGAAAAGTGAAAATATATCTTGGGAAGATATTTTTGAGATAAATAAATAATTTGGGAAATTATTTATTGTTTGATGGATGTTTGTGAATATAAATTGATAGTTAAATCATCGACTATCAATATTGGCCAAATGCGCTGATCGTTTCGAAGAGACCAGGATCGAGATTTATTTCTCGAAAACCACTTCGATCCGGTTTGCACGTTTCGTGAAAACGATTTTGGATTCGAAGATGGAGCGGTGAAGTGCAAGGGCTAATCGCTACTAATCCTAAGGATATTTACAAAATGGATGTAGTAGGAATAGTGCCTTCGGTTCCGTCCGAACCCGAGACAGACTTGTATGGATGAATACTTGCGAAGCATCGTCAGGTGGACGATGGACATTCTAAGGGATATATTCTAAAACGGTAACGCTTAGCCTCAAGCCTCATCAAATGGGAATGACTGAAAATCAGGGGTTATGCAGCAAGGCTAGGTGGGTAGCACCCAAGCAGGGTTAGGTCATTCCAGTCTAGATGTCCCTTTTTATTTTGGCTTAGTGGGCGGTTGCTGATCCCAACCGTGGGGTGATCTCACTCGGGATTACCCAGTAAGGGGTAGTCCCGGCCTTGTGTTGCAGGGGAGCGGGTGTACTTCTCGGTACGGTGATCTAGGCCCCGTACTGTGACAGGTGGTACCCTAGTGCCTAGTCATTAGTTGGAAATCCATTCTCCGTACGTGCCTTGTACGAGTTTTGTTTGTAGTACCCACTCTGTGGCTAGTAGCTGAATTTAATAGATGTAACAATTTCAGCTATTTTATAAGTATTTGTATATAGACCCTATTATAATATCAGAGGATTTCTATAAAAATTGTTTTAGCTATCGTAAGGTAAAAGCCCGACATGTTTATTTGTGGCGTGGTCTTACGAGATGCTTTTGTTTTCAAAGGAATTGGGTGTGATTTTCTCACGCTGGTATTCCAGACTGACTCGGGTGTTATTTAACTGTAATGCTCGGGTCAGACCGAGTATTATAGAATACAGGATTTGATGCTGTGGAGCTCAGGAGACGAGCTGGATGACGATACGTACTTGTTTATATACATATAATCCGCTTAGTTGAGTTGTTGTGTATCCATTTGTATGATATTGATGTTGAGCTGTGATTGATGCACTCTGATGATGTAACATACAAACAGAGATATTTAAGTTTTGAGTAAAGAGTATTTATTATCTATTATATTTTATTCCGCTGCAATGTTAGATTCTGTTGTTGTTTTCTATTTTTCTTCTTCTACCTCTTCTTCTTTGACCCAAATGGTTCGTATTTCTGTACAACTTGAGTTGATTGTTGTAGAATAGTGTTGAATCAAGGGGTACGGATTTGCGGGCCGTTACATTAGTTATAATCGAAATTTATTGATATAAGTTTGTAACAGTATAGTATAGGCGCATATGTCTTTAGATATATAAAGTTTGTATATAGGTATATATATGTTACAACGTTCTACTAGATGAGTTTACAGTGTATATATAGTTTTATGAGACTTTGTTATCTTTGAGAGAGAGAAAAAAAAGATATAATAATAATAGCATATATATGATATAGTACATCAGTTTCAAGTGCTGGTTCCTTGTAGCATGCGCATATATATATATATATATATATATATATATATATATATATATATATATCGTGTAGAATCTATATACTAAATTTTAAAGTTTAAACGTGATATATTTATTGATGTCTGACTTTAAAGTGTTCGTATAAATGTATACATATATATAGTTTTCCTAGGTATAAGAGCTATTTGTAGTTTATACTGATGATTTATGTGAGTTTGCATAGCAGTATGTGTTTGTTTATGTAGTAAATTAGAGTTTGTTTATATAGTGCATTAGTTTATATACATAGGAGTATATATATGTTTGTTATAATAGATTTGAAGCATAATTATATTTATGTTAAAAATTTATATATGCGGTTGTTTACAATTTCTGTAATAAAATTTATATACATATACATACATATATATATATATATACAGTGTGGTTATGTAGATATTTAATATGTGTCAATATATATATATATTGTTTGTATGACTTATATATATATATGTGTGTGTATGTGTCGGTTCATGTATATAAACCATATGATGAAATTTAAGATTTTCTGAGATAAAGGCTTATACGCATGGGATTGTAAAGTTGTAATAGTATTAAATATTTATCTTTTTTCAGTTTATATCTTATAGAGTATAATAAATTATAATAGCCGTGTATAAAAGTTTGTACATATATGTATATGGATTTTATTTTAATGTGTGGGATTTATTATATAAGGTGATAGTTTATATTTATTGAAATAAAGCGATTTTTTTTAAATACAATATATATAATATTATAATAGTGTGTACATATATTCAGTTTATATCAAAACTAATTATCTTGTTCTCATCGATTCTTATCTATAAGCTTTGTCGTCAATTCGTGCCATCTAGCTTTACCTTAGGATTCGTGCTTGCATTTCGTAACTCATGTTCAATGTCTATCCACTCTAGCCTCGTAAGGTGAGCAATCACTCACGGTTAATGTTCTTATATTTATTAAATTTGATTTCAATTGAAACGATAGTTGAAATATGCTGCCGTTAGTTATTTACATTGCTATATATGTGTTATTATCTATATCAGTTCACCTGTGACATCTGACACCATTATCTGCTATTTATACTGATGATATATGCCTATAATATTATTATCATATCGGGTATCACTCTGTAAGTTCCCGGTTAGTATAGGATTCACTATGGGTTGAAATGATATATACCCGAACGATCTGTAGAATAGGAGAAAATCGTTATGGGTTGAAATGATAAACCCAAGTGATTTTCATTTGAATTAAATTTGGGATTGCAGGTTGAAATGGTATATACCCATATGTATTTGAATTATGAATTGAAATGATAAATATCTGTATCACTTGACCATATGATAGAAAATTATATACAGACACTACTGGTCTATATATAAATATTATTTTATATAAGTAAAATTCTTAAATTTAAGCTATGTATAAATTTGTTTAATATAAAATAAGTTTAATAATTAAGTTTTGATTTTTATTAAAATATAATATGGTTTAGTATATATTTAAATTACATTGTATTTATATAGTTTATAATGATTTAATAAATTAGGGTTGAGAAGATAAATTTGAAATTGATTTGAAAATAAATTTATTTAAGAATTATACTCAAATATGTTTGATTTGAAATTTATTAAATTTGAGATTTTAAAGGATACGATTTTATAATTTGATATTGTTTAAGGTGATTTAAATGAATACATCAAGTTTAAATAAATTGAAGTAATATTCAGTTGTTTGAAGTTTAAAAGTTTTATTTAAATGATATTGGATTTATTAAGTAAATATTTCAAAACTAAATAATAGTAAATTGAATCTGATATATATGGAATTATCAAAAATATAGTTTTAAAATTATGGAATGGTTAATGCTTTGAAAGATGGAAATTGAAATGGTTTATTTGAGGTTCAAATCTATATTTGAAATTGATATAAATTGAAATGGATTATTGAAAACTGAATTGAGTTGAAATTTATGAATTGAGATTTGATTTAAATTGAAATTTTGGATTCAAGTTGATTTGAATCAATTTGTGATGTTTGAGGAAATTATTTTTATTTATAAAGTAATTTTAAATTTAGACTATTTTATATTTTGCTTTATAAATTATTTTAATATAAACTATTTATTTTATATACTATTTTAATATCTAAACCGGTTAAGTGGGAAGTATTATGATTTCTAAGTCTTGATCTCCAAGGTGTTATGGTTTCAAAATGTTATGGTTTTTCAAAGTATTATATTTTCAAGTATTTGGTTTCGTACGTGTTATAACTTCGAAAATGCTATGATTTTTGGAAATGGAAATATTTTAAATGGAAATGATATCTTATTTGGTTTTGAAATGGAAATGATATCGTATTGATATGGTTTTTGAAATGGCAATGATAGATTGGTTTTGAAGTATATACTATTTTGAAATGACCACGGTGGTATAATATCGTTTGGTTGTTAAAGAGACCAGGATCGGTAGTTGTCATATTCTCCGCCAACTCTGAAAACCACTTTAACAACCGTGTATGCGGTGGAGATTCCAGAATGAAGTAGGATGGTGGCGACATTCTATTGAGGTATACACGTGGACCCGACTCCCGTGAGTTGGCATAAGATGGCTAAAATAGGAGCGATTCCAGGCCAATGAGGTAGCTCCTCTTATTGAACACACTTCTTTGATACCATTCTATTACTTTGTGATTGATTGGGTGCACCTTTAATTTTGGGAGTGTGGCTCGAGGTGGGCGGTAGCTGCGGCTATGCGTTACCTCCAGTCCGGATGTGTAATTGGTATAATTACCCTGGCATCGCCTAGTTGTGCCGTGTCACCTACCCTGGCGTGCTTTACTACGATTTTGTTTTGTACCATACCTACGGAGTACCCTCTAACGACGCCCAGTACGGGGAGATTTTGGTACTGTATAGACTATGGGAATATATGAAATGTGTTAAAAGTGGAAAATGTAAGGCCTTAATGCTATTTTAAATATATATTATACTTTACTTTAGACATTATTATAATGGCGTATATTACTACATAGTAGATAGTTTAACGGATCCTTAGAGGATGGTTATCTCAAACATCCTTTGAGTTACTTGTATTTCAATTGTTATTTCACTTGAGTTGGATTTATTGATATAAGAATGTTAATCCTAACTCGAGTGTTTTCTGTTTTGCTTTACGCTCGGGTCAGACTGAGTGATACAGCTTTTGAGACTCAACTTTGGAGTTGGAGCTTCGCTTGGAGATCCAGCTATCTATCCAGCTTTTAGATATTCAGTTGATTCCAGTGATGTATTCTAATCTTATATTTGACTATTGTACTTAAGATTTCTGTTGTATCTTATTTGACTCCGTTATATATATAGTAGCTTGATGAACTATTATTCTCTTGTTTCCACTGCATTATTGTTATATTACTCTATGTCTGGGATTTTGTGATTATTTTATTTGCTGTATATGCTGAGTTTTGCCAAAGATAAAGTAACAACTTGATATTTTGAGCAATTCAATTCTGGCATGTTTGGATGCGAATTGTTGAAAATATCGGGACATTACATAACATTTAAACACACACACACACATATATATGTATGTGTGTGTGTATATATATCTGTGTGTTATTATTTAAAATCAATTTTAAATTTAATTATTAATTTCCATACATATAAACAAATATATTTAATTTATAAAAAAATTTGCTGAAAAATTATTAGGTATAGAATTATTTTTGTTTAACATATATTTATTGATGTTTTGGATTTATTAAATTTGTTTAATTTAATCAATACACACACACATATATACATACACACACAAGTACACACGCACGCGCGCGCACACACACACACACTCATATATATATGTGTGTGTGTGTATGTATATATGTGTGTATATGTGTATGTGTGTATATGTATGCATGTATGTATATGTATGTATGTATGTATATACGTGTATATATATTTAGTATATTGCTGGAACTGGGCCAGCCAACGGTGGAAGTTATGAATGAATTTAAAAAAAATAACCCTACTAGATTTTTATTGGACCTATGAAGTCTAACTTATTTATAACATTTCAAAATTTAGTTTAAATAAAATATTTATTTCATTTAAATTTATAATTAATGGATTAAATTTTATTTTATTTATTTTAAATTAAGTATAATGTTACTCACATGTATCATTTACATATGTGTGTGTGTGTGCATGTGTAACATAATAATCTGTGGATGATGAAATATTAATTATATTACTTTTCTTTTGATTTAAATAATACTAAAAATAGTAAATATTTACTAAAAATTATTTTTCTGTTACCTAAAATTATATTAACATAAATTTTCATGCATAAAATAAAAGATCTATTTTAACATGATATGATGACACAATGAATTATGTAACATGACTTATTAACATCAACATAATTAATTAATAAATTTACATAAATTAAAATAAATTATTTCGATTGTGTATACAATAGATCTAAATAAAAATTATTATTTTTATTATACATACATACACATAACTGGTAGAAACTGTTATTTTGAAGTTTTGATAGTGAGAAGTATATAAGAACGTATTATGTATATTATCAACATTTATAGGAAATGATATCAACTATACAAGAGATCTACATGACGACGACAAAGACGTTGGTAACAAAAGATTATAATATCTATCATAGAGTCTTTAGTCTAGAGTATATACATGTTAAAATCTCTTCAAAGTGATTTATACACATATACACATAATATATTTATTTTTAAAATGTTGAAAAAATATAGCACATATCAGTCGACTGTTAAGTGCAATTCAGTTGACTGATATATAGTTGTATAATATTTTTAAACATGGTTCTGTCAACTAACTTGGCATACTTAGTCGACTAAATCCAAGGGTCTTTGCACCTTTTTCTTGCAGGATAAAAGTCCCTGTGACGACCGCCCATGACTCCCGCACGGAAACAAGGGAATGGTGCGCTGAAAGTGTGCCAGGCAGCCATGAGTGACCGTCAAGGGTAAAATAAACATCGCAGACTCTATCGTAAAACTCACAGCGCATGGATAAAATACAATAGAGAAATATAATATAGTGAAGCTCCCATAGAACCGAATATCATCATCTAATCACAATAGCTTTATACATGGTATGAATCATGAATACAAGAAGCCTCACTACATAGCACTAAGAGTAATCAAAAATCAGCGGAATATCCAGTACATAGAATATGAAAATAATATGTAAAGCCTCCTGCTCGTCTTCGCCATCATCAGCGTGAGCCACTAAGATCAGCACCTGCCACCTGTCACCTAGTCTGCCCATCCCAAACATGGATGAACAGCCCAAGGTAATAAGAGGAGACATAAAACCTTGAGTCAGACAACAGTCTTAGTGAGCAGTAAATCAACTATCAAACATACCAAAGGAACATAAAGGATAAAAGGAATAGGAACCCAAATCATCCCACTCCACCTCTTTCTACAGTGATAGCCCCCAGACATACACTAAGGAGAAGCAAGCATAGCAAAGCAGATAATTAAAGTAAAGCAATAATCACTCGAGTCAAGGTCGATGTTTTCCAAATACAAACCCCCAAGGCCTAAACCAAGATCAGATAAGCACCCAAAAAACACCGCTCTTGAGACCGAATGATGATACAACCAAACATCCATGACTCTGGCTATCACTGTTATCATTGCCTTGATTTTATCGTTAATTGAATGACCAACTCATCTTTCAACCATCCGTCAAGGGCTAATGGCAACCCCGGTTCTAGACATAACTTCGCACGTCACCGTGACCCGTGCCTAGGTATAACGGATCTACCCAGAGTACTAGCACGTCATCATGACCCGCGCCTGGGTATAACGGATCTACCCAACGTACTCTTGCTTTGAGCTTGCTAGAACCTTCAATAACGATAAGATCTCAGCCTTCTAGTCATCCTCCTCGACGACTATTCCCATTATAGCTCAAGCACCTCTCGAGCCCACCATTATCCACCAACTCGAACCGCATCATCGAGTAATCAACATGCTTGGGATGATCCCGTCT
This sequence comes from Allium cepa, assembly GCA_030765085.1. Classification (NCBI taxonomy): domain Eukaryota; kingdom Viridiplantae; phylum Streptophyta; class Magnoliopsida; order Asparagales; family Amaryllidaceae; genus Allium; species Allium cepa. Next base: position 305,184,937 of record CM060944.1, on the reverse strand, counting down.
GGATTAAACCAAGGCTTCCACATCATGCTTTGCTCCAACGCATCTTAGCAAAGTCCATCTCATCATTATACTTCGCCTCAACATATCATGGCAAAGTCCATTTCGTCATCATACTTCGCTTCCTCTAACTATAGCAAAGTCCTCGAACCCATCCATATGAGCTTCATCATCCGCTTCATATGCCACAGCAGCTTTCACCATTCAAGAGCCTTTCCACTTAGCTTTTGAATCATCTTCAACCATCTTGTCCCAAATCAACGAATCACCCAAACACTTCAACAACTATCAACTAAAGATCTGGACAGCAAGGATTCAAGCTCAATTCGTCGAAATCTCGCTTGAAATGGTGAAATCTAGCTTCGTCGGATGAAGATCTTCAACTTTGGCTCTTCAATCTTCGATCTTGACGGATGTTAGCACAAGATTGAAGTAGAGAAAGAAGTGAAGAAAATGTTGTAGTCGAGTTTCCAAAATGGCAGCACTTCGTCGCTTCAAAAACCGGTGCTAAAAAGTGAGCCAAACCCCTCTATTTATAGGCTGAAATCACCCTTAGGTCGCCCAGACTTAGGTCGTTGCCAACCTAAAAACTCCGACTTAACATAGATCGCTGCCGACCTATACACTCCAACGACCTAACGGCCTAACGACCCAGAGACATACGAGTTACGACCTAGACCCCAACGACCTACGACCTAAAGCATACTCGCCTCTATGATATAGCTACCTACCGACCCAACGACCTAAAGCATACGCGACTTAACTCTCCAACGACCTAAACCTTATGCCAAAGCGCGAACTATCATATCCAAGCTATATCCCTCTCTAGGTCGCCAGAACGACCTAACGACCTTACACAGACACCTACCTCAACATAGGTCGTCTCCGACCTAAATATACACTGCGACCTATCTTAGGTCGCTCCCCGACCTATCTTACTTATGCCGCCTACTATTAGGTCGCTAAACTCCTTAGGTCGCTCGCACTTTTAGATCGCTAACTACATTAGGTCGCTAACTAATTTAAGCCACTAACTTATAGGTCGCTCGCCCTAACTACTAAACGACCTAACTTACCTAGCAACCTAACACGTCCCTTAGGTCGCTCAACGACCTAACTTAGGTCGTTACCCCTATAGGTCGTTCACAACCTATCTCCTAACTCGCTAACCCGTAAGTCGTAGCCTTCTTAGGTCGTTACCTCGGTCTAACACACTAACTCGGCCACACCTTAAGTCGTCCAAATCTCTAGGTCACTAACTCATCCCAGCCCTTAAGTCGCTCATATCTATAGGTCTCCTACGACCTAATACTTAACATGTTAACTCGTCCAAGTCTATGAGTCGTCCCACATCCTAACTCGGCCACTAGTTAACTCGTTAGCTATTATAACTCGGCCACATGACCTAAGCTCCTACCGACTCAACATCACACGACCTAAGACGCTAAGTCGGTCACGACTCAACTCCGAACGACCTAGGCTACCCTTCAACCTAAGCCTCTACACGAGTTAACTACCATACGACTTAAGCACTAACGACTTAAAGACAACAACAGTTTTACGATCTTTCGATCCGTAAAAATACGGGTCGTTACATTCTCTCCCCCTTAGGAATTTCGCCCCCGAAATTCCAAACAAACAAGAGCAATCAAAATTATTCCGCATGCCTACCATCCATAGCAATCAACAAACCATGCATCCAATTACTAACCTAGCATGCAGAATTCTAAGACTAGAACAAGCTACAAATTCATGAGATGTCACGACACCTTAGGGCCATACCTCGAAGAGTTCAGGATGAGCTGCCTTCATCCTCTCTTCCTCCTCCCACGTACAGTCGTTAACATCATCACTCCATTATATCTTGAGCAATGTAATCGTCTTCCTCCTAAGCTGTTTCGTATCGGTTTCAACAATACGAAGCGGCTTACGAGGTCTTCTAACAACTGGATCAACCTCCAAATCTTCACAGCTATCAGCAGAAACCACTGTGCTCGAGTCGTGCACATACTTCCGTAGATACGATACATGAAAAACATTGTGCACACCCGCCATCTTTTCTGGTAACTCCAATCTATAAGCGAGCTTTCCAATTCGCTCGATAATCGGGAATGGTCCAACAAATCTCGGAGTCAACTTTCCTTTCTTCCCGAATCGAATAACATTCTTCAGTGGAGAAATCTTCACAAAAACCATATCTCCTACGTCGAACTCCAAATCCTTACGACGCTTATCTGCATAACTTTTCTGCCGATCCTGGGCTGCCTTCATTCGTTGCCGAATGATCTCTATGAAATCCGTAGTCTGACGAATCATCTCTGGCCCAAGCATCAGTTTTTCTCCAGCTTCCAACCAACATGTCGGAGAGTTACACGGTCTGCCATACAAGGCTTCATATGGTGCCATACCAATACTTGACTGGTAGCTGTTGTTATACGCAAACTCCACTAAATGAAGATGATCTTCCCATGATCCTCCGAAATCCAAGACACATGCTCTCAAGAGATCTTCCAAAACTCGGTTGACTCTCTCAGTCTGACCATCTGTTTGGGGATGATAAGCTGTACTCAAACAAAACTCGGTTCCCAAAACTTCCTGAAAGCTCTTCCAAAATCCACTAGTGAACAATGGATCTCGATCTCTCACTATACTCTTCGGAATACCATGGAATCGAACTATCCACTTAACATACAATTCAGCCAACTTCGATGCAGTCCTAGTCGATCGAACAGGAATGAATCTTGCACTCTTGGTCAAACGATCTACTATGACCCAAATCCCCTCATTCCCTGCTCTGGTTCTAGGTAGACCATCGATAAAATCCATCGATATCTGCTCCCACTTCCATGTAGGAACCTCTAATGGCTGAAGCAATCCACTTGGCTTCTTCTGCTCAGCTTTTACCAACTGATAGTTCAGGCGTTTGGAAATAAAATTTCCAATATCCTTCTTCATACCTTCCCAGTAATAGGTTCTCTTCATGTCCCGATACATCTTATTTCCACCTGGATGAATTGTCAACTTCGAGTGATGACTTTCCCTCAGAACTTCATTTCTCAATTCATCTGTATCGGGAATAACTAGTCGTCCTTGCTTCCGAAGTCAACCCTCTCGATCGACTTCGAATCTTTTATCCTTCTCTGGGTCCAATCCAGATTCCAAATCATGGATAATCTTGACAAGCTTATCGTCTCGCTTTTGGCTCTCGCCAATTCTTTCGACAAGAGTAGGCCTTATCGATAAGTTTGCCAACATTTCAGGTTCCAATTCACATCTGGGCCTGAAGTCAAATCTAGCTAAAAACTCGAGACTCTTCCATTCCGAAAACATGGCTCCCAATCCTGCATGTCTTCGACTTAACGCATCAGCTACTGCGTTACCTTTTCCCGGAGTATAGGCTATACCAAAATCATATGATGCTAAAAACTCTAGCCATCGTTGCTGCCGAAGATTCAAATCCTTTTGGGAGAAAAGATACTTCAACGACTTATGATCTGTAAACAACTCGAATCGAACTCCCAATAGATAATGTCTCCACATCTTCAGAGCAAAAACAATCGCCGCTAACTCCAAATCATGAGTCGGGTAATTCCTTTCATGCGACTTCAGTTGTCGACTTACATACGCAACAACTTTACCCTTCTGCATTAGCACTGCTCCAAGTCCAGTACCACATGCATCAGTGTAAACCACCATCTCATCATTTCCACTCGGAATAGTCAAAACAGGAGCACTCGTTAGTCGCTCTTTCAGGATTCCAAAGGCTTGTTCACACTTAGCATCCCAACTGAACACTTGGTTTTTCTTAGTCAATCCTGTTAACGGTGCAGCTATCTTGGAAAAGTCTTTGATAAACCGACGATAATATCCTGCTAATCCAAGAAAACTTCTCACATCGGATGCATTCTTAGGTCTAACCCAATCCTGGATTGCTGCCACCTTAGCGGGATCAACCGCTATTCCATTTCCAGAAATAACATGGCCTAAGAACCTCACTTCACTCTTCCAAAAGTGACACTTCGAAAACTTAGCCTTTAGCTGATGTTTTCGCAAGATTTCCAAAACAATACGCAAGTGCGTCTTGTGCTTTTCTTCAGTTCTGGAGTAAATCAGAATATCATCCACGAACACAAGTAAGAACTTGTTCAACTGATCTCTGAACACTCTATTCATAAGATTCACAAAATATGCTGGTGCATTAGTCAATCCAAACGGCATTACCAGCCACTCATAGAAACCGGATGGTGTCCTGAAAGCAGTCTTCGGCACATTATCCTTCGCCACTCTTAACTGGTGAAATCCCGTTGCCAAATCCATCTGAGAAAACACCTTCGCCTCGTGAAACTGATCAAACAAGTCATCTATTCCCGGCAATGGATACTTGTTCTTCTTAGCCACCTTATTCAGCTCACGATAATCAACACACAACCTCAACGATCCATCAGCTTTGGTTGCGAACACAACTGGTGCACCCCATTCAGACACACTACGCCGAATGAATCCTTTCCATAAAAGGTCATTAACCTGCACCCTCTACTCTTGCTGTTCTCTAGGCGCCATCCGCCTAAGAGGCATCACAACAGGTCTGGCTCCCTCAACTAGATCGATACGAAACTCGATCTCCCTATGCGGCGGTAACCCTTTGACCTCGTCAAAGACATCCTCGAATCCATTCACGATTGGCATCGATGACAGTCCATCCCGTGGAACAACCAGCGAATGCATGAAGCTCATGAAGACGCCTTCTTCATGCTTACATCGTATCACAACCTTTCGCCCCTCCACATTCTCGACTGTCACCTCCAATCTCTCACAATCAACCTTTGCCTCATACTTCCTAAGCCAGTCCATACCCAAAATAATTCCGAACCCCGCAAAGTTCAAAATAAAGCAATCACAAACAAAAGAGCAATCATGACTCGATACAACTAGACCACGGCATAGCATACACAAACAAGACGAACCCCCAACTGGATTAGTCACAACCAATGGTCTATCAGCAATGTCCGGTTCCAAACCCAACCGGTCTACCAACTCATTACAAACAAAAGAATGAGATGCTCCAGTATCAAATAACACTCTAACTGGAACACCACAAATGGAAAGAGTACCTTGAACCACCACACTCTTCCCGTTCTCTTCAGCAGTAGGAGCTTTCGAAGATGACGGGACAGCCCCCAAAGCATAAGCTTGCACAACCTGCATGTCCTTTATCGGTTCCGGACAGTTCTTCTTAATGTGCCCCAGCTTATCACAGTTGTAGCACTTCAAAAAAACCTTCGGATTCTTGTAATCCTTGGAGAGATGGCCCTTATGCCGACAATTATAGCAGGTCTTTTCCCCCTTCAGCTTCTTCTGACCATCCTTACCCTTCTGCTGTTGCTGCTTCCTCTTCTTGTTTCCACCCTGCTGCGGTTTAGACTCCTCCTTTGTCACAGCAACAACAGATACTTCCTTAGGAAACAAACTCTCGTGCCTGAGAGCTTTCTCCACCAGCTTCTCAAATGGATCGTCCAGATGATCCACCAACTGTCTTCCAAGATAACTGTCCAAGCCTGTCACGAACTTCTCATTCTTCTGGTAGGGAGATTCAATATACGATCTAGCATACTTGGACAGAGCCTCAAACTCAGAAACATACTCAAGAACTGGCCTCCCACCCTGCTTGAGTTCAACAAACTTCTTAAACAAAACAGACTTCTGAGCTGTAGAGATAAACTTGGCTTCAAATCTAACTTGGAATTGCTCCCAAGTAATCTCTTCTTCTGGAGTATCTATGGTGATAGAATTCCACCAATCAGCAGCTCTCCCTTGAAGCTGTCTCGATGCAAGCTTCCTCTTAGTTGCATCCTCAATTCATAAATCTCCAAAGATCCTCCTACAAGCATCCATCCATCTTTGGACTTCAATAGTCGATTCCGTTCCTAAGAAAACCTTTCCTCGAAGAGAAGTATAGTCCTTGCAAAGCTTAGCAAAATCCACCGGCCTTGGAGCTTGAACTTGAACTCCCACATCCACTGACGATCCTGAAGCTGGTATCCTCCTCATGATCGAAGTCATCATGGCCTCAAACATAGGAGCATAATCAACAGCTTCCCTAGCAGTACGGCTTTCCCTAGCAGCTTGTCTCTCGCCTCGACTCATCCTTAATATCTGTAAAAAGAATGATTAGAACACCTTGAGAAACAACTGCATAAGGAGTTCAAATCCTTCTAACTACTATATTATATATAGTAATCATCCATCAAAATACAATTACGTCTCTCTTACGTAGTTACGTCAGCGAGCGTTGGCTAAAATCGATTAACCAAAGCTCTGAAGTCTAACTTATATTTAGTATTACTTCGTGTAAGATAGTGAAAAATCTTTGGTCAGTAAAACAAACATTTTTGTAAACAAAGAGGCTGTAACTTAGTTAGGAAGCCAACAAAAACCTATTACTGTAAGTAGAAAGAAAAATTAGAAGGTGAATTAACCTATTACTGCAAGTACAAGAAGTAATGAAGCAAACAAGATCACGGCAGAAATTGTCTGAGGAAAGTAAGAAAATATCTAACAAAATTCTATCTCAATCTTTTCAACAGAAGTAAAATCAAATTGCAGACCAACATAATGGCAACTCCAGCATATATTTTTGTCAACTCTGTTCCCTGTTCTCAGGTGCAGCTGCATCTTTATAACTGAATCATCTCACGTTCGAACCATTGAATATTGAAAACATATAATTCAAGAAACCAAGCTCTATTAATGTCTTAATAAATTAAAGATTTAGAAGAAGAGAAACAGTGTTCATTTTATCTGGAAGAAAATAGTTTGGAGCTTGCTATTCAAATTCAAAGCACAGGGATTTTAAAAGGGAAAACTGTTCAAATTTCAGATTTCAATTTTAGTTAAGATTTCAACTTCAAGTTTTTCTGGAATCGATGTGGAAGGTGAGAAACTAATTCGTTAAACCCTGAAAAATTTAAATTTCTCTATACTGTAAATTTTGTGTTCAATCTGCTTGCAAAATTCAAAATCACTTCACCCAAGCTATATTACAGGTTGATGTAAACTAGGAAGTTGTTCATTTTTAAGTATAGTTTGTGGGAAAAATAAATTCGTGTGGAATTGGTTTGTATCACACGAGAAAATACTGTTTTACAGTGGGAACTTAACTAAAGTCAAAATTTTATGTTTTTAAATTTAGGATTCAAGTATGCAATCTCGATCCTTACAAGAAAATATGATTTTTAGTGATTAACTCATGAATTTTAGTGATGATTATGTTGAGAAATCAAAAAATAAACAGTTTTCAATTAAAAATATTTTTCCGACGACATAGACGACGAGGGGTGACATGGGTGGTTCTGATAGGGTAGGCGATCATGGTGGAGGCTTCTACCATGGCCGTTTTTCGATTTTGAGTGTGGATCGGCGGTGCGTATCAAATTTAGGGTTTTATTGTAGTTTTGGAAATGGTGGAATCGTTTAGGATTTTAGGGATAAAGAGGTAACCGAGCTCTCTGATTTTTGGCAGGGAGTAGGAGCGATGGAGTGGCTTTCGATCTGGATAAGAGGCGTACCCAGTAGGGTTCGGTGGTGGTTGCGGTGGGAAAATGAGTGGTAGTAGGTTGGTTTTATGGTTATTGGGAGTGGTGTCGATGTCGAAATTTTTATCAAAGGGCAAGGGGACTTCGGCGAGGTGGTGGTTGTTTTCTAGGGATGAAGCGTGGTCGATCTAAGGCGTCGCGGAAAGTTTTTGGGGTTGCCGTGGTTCGTACACGTGCACACCATGCACGGGGAAGGGCAAGGGGGATTGTTCTATTGTTTTTTCGAGGCGTGGGTACGATCTGCGTTCGTTTTTGGTTAGGGTCGAGTTGCGTAATGAGTGAGTTCGTATACGACGAAGTGTCGATCGAAGTTGATGTCTTCGGCGAGGCATGGGAATGAAAGTATTTGATGGAAGTGTGAAATCTGGAGATAGAAGGGAGTGGAGAAGATGATGAATTGTTTTTTTTGCTGTGCGTTTTTAGGAATTGGGCTCGGCCCATTTGCTGTGTATATTGGTTAGAAATATGAGTCGTTTGTGATGGAGATGCAGTCGTGGATTTGGTTTTGTTAACTGAATTCATTCAGTAATCAGTGACCATAGTGGTATGGAAGTTATGTTCACAAATTAACTTCCAGGCATGAAATTAGAAATGGTCAGAGTGTTTGTGGTAAACCAAAACTTTGTTCTAAAAATGGTAATAGAAAAAAAAATGTGTGTTGCTTATGTTTAAATATAACAAGAAAGTCTGAGAACAAGTTGAATTTAATTTAAGTTATTTAATAAGCCACTTTATTACCAAATAGACTAGTTTTTAATAAGTAATTTATTTAATAATAACGACCCTTAAGTTTAATTGTAAAAAGGGAATGAGCATAAGTGAAATGATAAAGAAAATTAAATAAACATTACACTTTTGAATTAACTCAAATGTTTAAGTAAATTTTAAAATATTTTCCGTATAATAAAGTGTTATTAAGAGTTTATTCCATCGCTAGATCTTACGCTATTGAATGATCTAATGTATAGAGTAAATAAGAAAATTTTATAAGCCTAACAGACAGAATTAAAATACCGTTTGAATTTGTGTGACGTTATGAAATATTACACAGCTTATCTCTCCAAATGTACCCAAACTGAAATATATGTGTTAATAATAGATTATTTTAATTGATTTACATCCTGAAAGCGGAAACTGACACCATTCCGCTAAATAGTAAAAGTTAATACTTGTTGATTATGTAGGTTATCTGTCTGAACTTATCTGTGTAATAGAATCTACATTGCTAAATTATGAACTGATGTTCATACATGCACCTGTATTTCCCTATTTCCCTGTTAATCATATTTGGAAATATAATGACAATCTATGGAAACTGAATGATTGGATATATGAAATAGTGAAATGTGAATGGTAAATTGATATGTACCGTTGAGATTGATAAGCCTTATTCTGTTTTGATTGATTTTGAACCTAGTTTTGATTTAAAAGTAAATGTTTGACTAGAATGTATCAACAAGAATTAATGAATATTGCGAAAAATCAAACGTAGTTTATATATTATTGTGAATATCATTTTAAAAGGGTATAATTTCTATAAGTATCTCTTATTTAAAATTTATCAAGTATTAAACTATTTTGAATCGGTTCTTTAAAGGATAATTTTTATTAAAATAACCTTCAAGCATATCTTCTTTAATATACACCTATGTTATATAAATGTTGTTTAATTAATATTTAAAATAACTTTATAAAGAATATTTTATTAAACTTGTGAATAATTTTTGGGAAACTTCATAAGTATGTTTTAGACAGAAATGGTTTATATATATATATATAATATATCAAAAAGGAATGAGCTTTCTCAATAAATTTTTTATCCGTTTGAATTTGAAATGTGAACAAGGCTTAATGGTTGCAATAGGAAATAACGTGGCTGTATTGGTTGATAAAATTTTCTTATTTACTCTATACATTAGATCATTCAACGGCGTAAGATCTAGCGATGGAATAAACTCTTAATAACACTATATTATATGGAAAATATTTTAAAATTTATTTAAACATTTGAGTTAATTCAAAAGTGTAATGTTTATTTAATTTTCTTTATCATTTCACTTATGCTCATTCCCTTTTTACAATTAAACTTAAGGGGTCGTTAAATTATTAAATAAATTACTTATTAAAAACTAGTCTATTTGGTAATAATGAGGCTTATTAAATAACTTAAATTAAATTCAACTTGTTCTCGGACTTTCTTGTTATATTTAAACATAAGAAACATACATTTTTTTTCTATTATTATTTTTAGAACAAAGTTTTGGTTTACCACAAACACTCTGACCATTTCTAGTTTCATGCTTGGAAGTTAATTTGTGAACATAACTTCCACACCACTATGATCACTGATTACTGAATGAATTCAGTTAACAAAACCAAATCCACAGCAACATCTCCATCACAAACGACTCATATTTATAACCAATATACACAGCAAATGGGCTGAGCCCAATTCCTAAAAACGCACAGCAAAAAAAAACAATTCATCATCTTCTCCACTCCCTTCTATCTCCAGATTTCACACTTCCATCAAATACTTTCATTCCCTTGCCTCGCCGAAGACATCAACTTCGATCGACACTTCGTCGTATACGAACTCACTCATTACGCAACTCGACCCTAACCAAAAACGAACGTAGATCGTACCCACGCCTCGAAAAAAACAACAGAACAATCCCCCTTGCCCTTCCCCGTGCACGGTGTGCACGTGTACGAACCACGGCAACCCCAAAAACTTGCCGCGACGCCTTAGACCGACCACGCTTCATCCCTAGAAACCAACCACCACCTCGCCAAAGTCCCCTTGCCCTTTGATAAAAATTTCGACATAGACAACACTCCCTGTAACCATAAAACCAACCTACTACCACTCATTTTCCAACCGCAACCACCACCGAACCCTACTGGGTACGCCCCCTATCCAGATCGAAAGCCACTCCATCGCTCCCACTCCCTGCCAAAATCAGAGAGCTCGGTTACCTCTTCATCCCTAAAATCCTAAACGATTCCACCATTTCCAAAACTACAATAAAACCCTAAATTTGATACGCACCGTCGATCCATACTCAAAATCGAAAAACGGCCACGATAGAAGCCTCCACCATGATCGCCTACCCCTATCAGAACCACCCACGTCACCCCTCGTCATCTATGTCGTCGGAAAAATATTTTTAATTGAAAACTGTTTATTTTTCGATTTCTCAACATAATCATCACTAAAATTCATGAGTCAATCACTAAAAATCATATTTTCTTGTAAGGATCGAGATTGCATACTTGAATCCTAAATTTAAAAACATAAAATTTTGACTTTAGTTAAGTTCCCACTGTAAAACAATATTTTCTCGTGTGATACAAACCAATTCCACACGAATTTATTTTTCCCAAAAACTATACTTAAAAATGAACAACTTCCTAGTTTACATCAACCTGTAATATAGCTTGGGTGAAGTGATTTTGAATTTTGCAAGCAGATTGAACACAAAATTTACAGTATAGAGAAATTTAAATTTTTCAGGGTTTAACGAATTAGTTTCTCACCTTCCACATCGATTCCAGAAAAACTTGAAGTTGAAATCTTAACTAAAATTGAAATCTGAAATTTGAACAGTTTTCCCTTTTAAAATCCCTGTGCTTTGAATTTGAATAGCAAGCTCCAAATTATTTTCTTCCAGATAAAATGAACACTGTTTCTCTTCTTCTAAATCTTTATTTTCCTAAGACATTAATAGAGCTTGGTTTCTTGAATTATATGTTTTCGATATTCAATGGTTCGAACGTGAGATGATTCAGTTATAAAGATGCAGCTGCACCTGAGAACAGGGAACAGAGTTGACAAAAATATATGCTGGAGTTGCCATTATGTTGGTCTGCAATTTGATTTTACTTCTGTTGAAAAGATTAAGATAGAATTTTGTTAGATATTTTCTTACTTTCCTCAGACAATTTCTGCCGTGATCTTGTTTGCTTCATTACTTCTTGTACTTGCAGTAATAGGTTAATTCACCTTCTAATTTTTCTTTCTACTTACAGTAATAGGTTTTTGTTGGCTTCCTAACTAAGTTACAGCCTCTTTGTTTACAAAAATGTTTGTTTTACTGACCAAAGATTTTTCACTATCTTACACGAAGTTTTAACTTAATACAAAACTGTTTTTATTTAGCATTTATCTTAACAGGTCATGACTTAAAGTCTTTGATTATTATGTAAACTATAAAACCCCTTTAAAGTATGTGAATGCATACTTCAGAAAATGGACAGCCTATAGTTATTAATGTTTTAACATTTGTTTCAACACACTATCTATATTTTAAAGCAAAAATAAGAAAACAATACTTGAAAAAATAGGAAAACAATACTTCATAGTATGTATACCTATGCAAATATATGTTACTTAAACAAAGGCCGCAAAGTAGTTTGAAAATTTATCTTTGCATTTGACTTAATTAAAATTTCCATTTGTCGTTCATATTATGAAATAAAGGCGAAAACTTAATAAATTAAAATAACCTCTTATCTTATTTCTTTTTATAAGAATACAAAGGGTTTTAAAACGTATCATTCTATATTAAATAAACCATATACATATGTTAAAAATAGAATGACTATCAATATTAAATTCTCGATGTGTTATAAAACTTCATAGTAGTATAAAATTATTATTAAATCCTTCTTATAAGTATATATATATGATTATGTTTAAAATTTTATTTATAATATAGACATATATTATCTATGAATGTTCTAAATTACTTGTTATCTAGGTGTATATAGTTTCATTTAACTTATCATCACACCTTTACACATTTCTAATTTAACACATACCATTATTTAGAAATAATTAATATTTCTTTTTAGTTAATACAAACAACATTATATATATACACACACATATATACATATATACATATACCGGAATCTCATATTTCTCTTTACTTTATTATTAATTTTATCCAAATTCTATATACATCTTTACTTAATTTAATGCCATAACTTCATATTCTTGTTATGTATAAATTTATCGTTCTCGATATACATAACTATTTGATTTCAATAAGTTTATACCCTCTAATATAGTTTATCTTATAAGATAAAATATACACATTTAATTTCTAAACAAAATGCATATATGTTTCCAAAACAATCTGCACATACTATTTAATTTACTTAATTATTTCTCTTAAACCAATCTAAAATTAAATATAGACTAGAAAATTCAAATTATGTTGATCTGGAAAATTTCATAAGATTTTAATTATTAATATATGGAAATATTGTATATAAAAATATAATATTAATGAATATTATAAATTAATATTCACAACTCGGGATGTCCAAAAATCCCGGGTCGTTACAAAATCGATATCCAGTCTTAGTGCATCTTAACTAGGAATATTAAAAATGATGTGTTTATTATATCATGATGCAATACCCGCAATTACAATTATTTGTAATTCCTATCACAAACACACCATTAATAGGTTCTTTGTTAAATATATTTCAATTAAAAATTTAATTATTTATAACGCATTACAACAAATATATAACAAAAAGAAAAACACCTTTATTACGAACGAAAATTGATTGCAGAGTTAATAATTTATAATAAATTACGGAATTATACCTAAGGCATACCCCTAACTCTTTTGATAAGAACCACATGCAAGGAGTTGGGTATTTTGGTTGGCCCTCGATAGTGGGAGCCTAGGTTGCAGTTTTTCGTTGGGCCCTCGAATGGGGGAATCTAGATTGGTTGGGCCCTCGATGAAGGAGACCTTAGGTTAGTTAGGCCCATAGTGGAAAGAACCCTAGGTTGGAACCTATGACCCGCCGCTTAATCTCCAAAATATTAGAAGCTTCATTAGTCTTAAACGTGTCATCTTTTCTTATTATTCTCTTGTAATTACTTGTGATTATAAGAGAGCAATTGACTACAGTAACTTTATAGTGGACATATGTAGCTTGTTTGAACCAATTTAAATCTTGCGTCATTGAGCTTTGGTTGCTTTTTCCTTTATTTTTCTATTATTAAGCCTAAGTAATTAACAAATAATATTTTCTCATCACGTTGTATCATCATAACTTTGAGGTTGATGAAAAATATAATTAATAGCTTCGTTAACGGTTAACCAAAAACCTTGACCAATCTCCTATTACACATCTCTACGATTAGCTTGTACATACACTTTTATCAACAACAAAAAATCATGTGGAGTCCAAGTTTCATTTTCCATTGCAAATCTTATGAATTTAGCATACCAAACTTACATTTAAATAGTAAGTTCATAATCCACATGACCAACATCATTTCTGGTCAACTGGAACGCACATATGTCAACCTTATACACAGTTGAAACAGAAAGACAACTACAGATACATACAAAGCTTCTTTATCCAGAATCATCCACAATATTACTGCTTCTTCACGTACGTTCTTTTGTTCATGTTTACTTTAGATATTATATTGTTTGACAATAGCGACGATAGCTTCAATGAATAATATAAGATTAATCTGAGTACGAAACTAAACTACTTGCAATTTATCAAATGCAAGTTGATAAATTTAGTGGAAAACATAGTGGATCCGTCAGTGGTCTTCATTATGTCAACCACCATCATTTCAAGTATAATGACAGACAGAAGAGAGACTTCTTTGTTTCGAATGCTACTTATGACGATGTGTTTTTAAAGAATCTTTTAAGTGAGAAGGTCGTTATTCCTTAGGATTTGCGATCCATTAAACAACATGGTAGTTACTTTATTTTCAAACCTAACACATCCCGTACTCAAGGTTTAACCAATCACCAAAAGTAACTGCTGCATTGAGAATGCTAGCATATGCCAGCCCAGCTGACCCTCTTGATGAAAATTTACTCCTAGCAGAAAGCACAATACTAGAAGCAATAAAGAATTTTGTTAAGCTATCATTTACATATATGGTGATCGGTACTCAAGGTTAATGGAGATGCATGGCAGTAGAGGATGGTTGGGATTGTTGGGTAGTGTAGACTATATGCATTGGGAGTAGAAAAACTTTCCAAAGACATATGGATAAGCTTATCAAGATAGGTCATGTAGATTGACAATTATTCTTGGAGCATGACTTGAAATGACTTATAGATCTAACAAGCTTTTTTGGGATGTCAAGATCTAATAATGATCTTAATGTAGCTTTACGATCAACTTTATTTAACAATTGAGCGAATGGTATATTAACTCAATGTTCCTCCATACTTGGGGAAAACATTTATGACCATGGGTATTATCTTGATGATGGTGTACAACCTAAATGGAGTATCATCGTTAAAATCATTCTTAATCCAACAAGCAATAAACAAATGAAGTTTGTAGCAATGTAAGAAGAACAATAAAGATGTAGAAGATCATTTCTTGTTCTTCAATCAAGATTTGCAATGGTTAGCAATTCATAAAGATTATGGTCACCCAATAAAATAACAAAAAGTATGCTTATTTAATTTTACATAGCATGATACTTGAAGATTTTGAGGACCCATTTCTTCGACTCTCGGAAATCAACACTAATATATGCCACAAATTCAAGTGCCAGAGAAGCGGATTCTCAAGTGTAAGAAAAAAAATAAAGACAGAACAGAATCTCACATATATTATTTCAATGTAAACTTTACAGTGGAAATTAAAATACATTTATCTGAATTAAACATGGACAATTATAAATTTCTATCCTAACAATTTGTGGAATACTACAGTACAAGAGTGTGGTGGAAAAAGGTAAAAAAATCTTTAGAAAAATCTTCTAACTCCATGCTTCGAGCTCCATCCATATTTTTTCTAAACTAAACCTGCCACTAGGCTACCCGAGAAAATTAGGGCTCCCAGAGCTTAAAGAAAGGGAAAAATAAACTCCAGGTAAGTCATGGAACTGGTGTGAGGACTCAAAATACGCATTTTAAAAACAAAAGGGTATCTCTTAAGATCACGCCACACATAAGCACGAAACAGATTTTTACCTTATGATAACCAAATTATAATTGCTTAAAAATAAGGGATGTTATTTTTCATGACATTTCTTTGAAAACGTTTACAAGTAAACTTATTAATCTTAGCCGAAATTGTTATTTTGATTAAATTCCAACATATTAGCCACAAATGTGAGTTCTACAAACAAAATTAGGTAATTATTGGAGAATGGATTTCATAAAAATAACCAGGTGAAGGGACTACATTTCGACAGTTCTGGAGGAATGTACCGAGGTCAACAGAACATCTACACCTCTACCAACACAAGACCGGCCTACCTTTCTCACTAGATAGTACTGAATATGTCATCACCTGGTCATTACTGACCTATCCGAGCACACTCTAGCATACACCACATTAATTTAAACCTGAATGTCATAGTGGGTAGAAATATATCTAGAAGGAGATGATCATATCCTAATGGTTGTGAACCGTATAGCCTTGTCACATCTACCTTGTTTCGGCCATTTCCCAGGTGTGAGACTTGAGGTAGCGATTACCTTTCACTTTGCACATTCCACTTTGAATGCCACATTGCCATTCCATCGATCACTATTGACTTCCACAAAAATATAACCTCCAAGCTCATACGTTTCAAAGAAAGGTGTTATACTAAGAGAAGTTGCTTTCTATGCTACCAAATAGATGCATGTTTATAAAAGTCAACGATGAAATCTCAAGAATGCAATGTCAGACATCCGTCCATACAAGTTCGTTCTAGGACTGAACAAAGTCGAAGGCACTCCTCTTACTACCATTAGTAGTGAGTAGCCCTTGCAACTCGAAGAGTTTCAAAAATGAAGGGACCATTGCTACTCTAGTATTTGGGACCTAACCGGAATTATCAACAATCAGTCTTTTCACCTCAAAAATATTCAGTCTTCATCCGTTATTTTCTTTATCCGGTCTTCATTTTTCGAATACATACATTGGTTCGAAGTGGTTTTTGGATAGGAATGCACCCAAATTCGACCCCAGCTCCTTCGAACCAATCATCAATAAAAAGTTGTCTTGTGAATAAGGGATCATTCTTTAATTGATTAAGTTCTTTTATCAAAATCTCTTTTGGAGAAATAAATATTTCTAAAACATTCTTTCTGGTATGTGCAAAATTATTAAACCTCCCTTGTACATTCTTTGATTACTTAAAATCCCCTTTTTTATTTGAATAATTCGAAATCATTTCATTTTTCACTTAGGAAAACATTTCCAAATCATTTCATTTAAATCTTAATATTGATTTATTAATTCAAAACCCATATTTTGATTTAGTTTAAACCATGATATCTAGGATGTTAATCGAAAACCAATAAATATTAAGTGAGCAAAATATATAGAAATCATCTACTTCTACTCAATATCAATTCCCGTATTCAACAAACGCTATGAGCCGAATAACAGCGAAATCACCTTTTAATTTCAATGAATATTATGAGTTCCCTCTTCTGGATTTAACAACAAGTATAAGAAGATTATCCCTATAAAATCAAAGTTGTATTTAATTTAACTTGGAAAATTAAATCTTTTTTATACTTAACTCATTTCCGACATTTCGACCTTATCTATCCCTCGCTCGAGGAAGAGGACAGGTGAGCCGGGGAACTGGTTGCTCCTGAACATCTCCTTAGTTTAAGCAGCCCACATCCAAATCTCATGAATAGAAAAACCCAGTCTAATCGTTGACTTTTAGAGCCAAGATTAAACCACTTGTAATAGCTTTTCTTTAAATCGTCTATTTAAACTCTTTTAAGTAAGTTATAAAAACCTCCAAATTATTAGTAGAACACTCAGTTATCCGTTTGAAAACATTTATAAAAGATTTGTAAAAGAATGATTAAGTTTAAAACAATAATTAAAAAGTTATAGAAAAGTGCTTCAGAAAAGTGCTGCAGAAAGTGCTTTCTAAGCTATGTTGATCAAAACCACTTTTCTATCATTCGGAAATTCATTTATATAACTCAAATCACTTTAGAATATTTTAAAAGATTTATAAAATTCATTATACATTTTTTAAAAAAAAATTAAAATATCATTTTCAAAGAAATTCTGTTTTGGATTTAGAACTTCAAAACCGCAATTTTACAAGAAAACTTGTTTTACTAATATTTCAATATCTACTTATTGAAATCTCAATTTCATTTCTTTCTTGGAAAACTATGGATATAATAGTTTTGAAAATTATAATCTCTAAGAATTCCAAGCTATGTTCCATTCTTTACACTAATTTGACTTTTATGGTGCGAAATCGCGAACTGCCATTATGCGACGCGCTTATTTTTGACTAAATTTCCCATTTCTTTTCAAACTTTACCGAAACACTTTTGAATGTTTTTAAAAACATTTCAAACTTATTTTAAAACTTTTTTAAAGAGGTCCAGCATTCCATATACACCAGTTTATTAAATCAAAAAAAGTGATTTTCTTTGTGCTTATCGGGTGTATTTCCATGACTTGCGTATATTTTCAACATTCATGTTTGAACAACCAAACTTGATGATAAAAGAATAATAAACATACATTGCGAACATCATATCATGATTCAAAATATAATATAATAGTTTAGGAGCTCTCACCTTCATTTTCCCTTTAAGCTAAAAATTGGCTATAGTTCCCTATCACGAATGACGGAATCGAGCTCCGAAGCTTTGAAGTGGCTAGGCATAGCCTTGGGAGTGTAGGAGCAGAGGCTTTTCCATGATGGGAAATGGTGGTGGTAGTGAGTTTTCATGAGGAAGAGGAGTGGATTTAGCTTGGTTTTGAGATGTATGAATATGTATTTCATATGTTTATAATATTTGCACTATTTTGGTATAACTTCCTTAACATGAAGAAGCCACTAAAATGCTCCATAGGAGGAAGAAGATGAAGGAGATAAATCTATGAACTTTGAGAGAGAATGGGATGGGCATTTATAGCCCTTTTCAATCCTTAACCCTTAAGTAGACTGGAAAATATGTCCACATGTCGTCATGAATGCATCACTCACCCTTATGTCATCAAATGCACCCCCTTACACGTTGAAATCATCCCTCCATGTGCCACCATGTTTTCATATCACATCATGTCCTTGTTGTTGACTTATGCAAGCTTAAGGGTGAACTTTCATAAAATATCTTTGATATTTTTAACATATGTATATATGTTATATGTATCTATATGTGAGTATGTGATATGTATACATGCATATAAATATGTGTTAGTGTCATTTTTAACATTGCTTGTAAACAAACTTTGAAATAAATTTCTTATCATTTTTAACTAATTAAAATGATAATATTTCATTTTTCAAAACCATATAAATAAATATTAATAATTATTTACAAAAATCGCTATTATTCTGATAAAGCGATATCGATTTTTCCTTATATTTTCAAATCAAATATATATATTTTTATAAAATTATTATAAATGATTTATTATCACTTTATAACTATTCAAAATTAATTATCATCATTTAAAATAATTATTTGAATAATTATATAATAATTAAATAATTAAATCTCGATTTAAATTAAATAAATAAACTATCATAATTAAGGGTATTACTTAACAATGTCAAAAAACACATTTTGTTTTCAAAAACAAATCAATTGAGTTTTTATATATTCTTGTTTAATTACAAAAATAAGTGTATGTATTTTGCTCTGTGCGCGACGTTTGATGTTAATATAGCTGGTTATTGATAAAATGATTTTCTGCCATTTTATCGGTTTAAATTCTAAGAAGAATATTTTGGTAAACAGTTATTCAAAATAAGATTACTATTATTTATTATCACTTAAAACAATATTATTATTTATTTTTAAACTTACATTCATACGATGTATATAGATCACCCGTACACAATATCTGGTTCGATCTATTATTCGAATTCACAACTTTACTTCCAAACTAGCACTGATCCCTCGATCCTCTAGTGCAGACTCTGACCAGGCTTTCTTATCAGAACTTTAGTTTTCCTTGCATATCTCTCCACTATGATTGAAAACTCAAATATCCAACCACAAACCCTCATTAATGTTTGTTGTCAAGAATCGAATGATAAATCCCTTTAAGATAAGTGTCAAACATGTCAAAGTTCTGCACTCGAATTATAGTTTAAATGGTGCAATTAAATAACCCATATACTTCTTATGAATTTAATAATCTTTCAAGAATTTTTATGAAAACATTTCATAAAGCTTTCATTCTTTCAAACTTCTTTAAAGATACTTCTTTATACATAACCATTTTATTTTCGAATATCTCCACTTAAAGAAAACATTTCTTTTCAAAAGATAAATATCTTTTCATTATAACACATCTCTAAACACAACTTAATGGTTTATGAAAAACTTATTCTTAAAATAATTCATTTAAACTGATAAATCACCATAAACTTCCTTTAGCTAATATCAAATGTGAAAATATTCTTTATTTAGTTAAAACTTTCTTTGTCAACTACCACTCCTTTATTAATTAAAACTTCCTTTATATATATATATATATATATATATATATTCTCTTTACTAATATCAGTTTCAATACTTAAAAAGTGTTTACATACTCATTCAAATTTTATAAGTATATTTAACAAGTTTTTTCTCACCTTTAAAATATAATCAAAGAGATTAAAATAATTATTACCAAAAGATTGTTATAATAAACTCGTTTTCTTTTATAAATTTGAATTATAACATTTCTATCTTTATATAAAAGATTCAAATACTTGTTATTATCTTTATAATTCCATTATTAAAGATCTAAATATACCTCTAAGATTTCTCCCAAAGCGTAATTCAAGGGATTAAAAAACCAATGTTGCTAAAACATCATTTACGACAAACCCAAAACATTCAATAATAACTTTAAACATTAATTTAAAAGTTCAAAGCATGCCCGTGCTTATCAATTAAGATAATACAATTTGATAAAATTTGACAACCATTAATTTTTCAATTACTGATTCACATTATCCTTTTTAACTTTAGAAAATCATATTGATCGAGTAACTTAAAAATTACACCAAAGAACTAGGTACTACCAACTGTATAACATATTTCCTTAACAACAAGGGGAATATTTAAGAGAAGCGTTTACC
Source organism: Allium cepa (assembly GCA_030765085.1). NCBI lineage: Eukaryota > Viridiplantae > Streptophyta > Magnoliopsida > Asparagales > Amaryllidaceae > Allium > Allium cepa. Next base: position 305,164,270 of record CM060944.1, on the reverse strand, counting down.
ATCCAAACAAGTCTCCTATCCATTTTTTAGCTACTTCCGACTCACTTGGATCAATTAATCATAAGATTCTTTTCATTTTCAAAATCCCTTTTTAGAAATAACACCATTATTACTCCTTTTCCAAAAATATTTTGAAATTCCTTTCTAAATACTGGAATTTAAATTCTCAAAAGTTCCTTTTTAAGTCATGTTTTATAAATCACATAAATTCAATTATATAAAACACAATTATAACATTTATTTATCTTAAATAAATTCCTTTAATCTTAAACCAACATTACTATTTATCGAATACCCCATAGTCAAATTATGAAACTAAATTTACAAGCTGTTCGTACTTAATTTTAAATTAAACAACTGATCAATCAATGATAATAACTACGTATTATCCTTTCCTTAATCGAATAACTAATTATTTGAAAATTATTTTTTTATTTAAAATATAATCCTAGGTAAAATTATTTAATTTATCAATTTTCAAAATCAAAATCATTTGTATACAATATTAACAAATAAGCGCACATATATAATACTCTCAAACTCATTCTAGAATTTTACTAACCCTATCTCTAATGAGTTACTCATCCTAGGGTATTATTAACCCTATCTCTGATAAATTTTTTTACCCCCATCAGGCTTATGTGTTGACTCAATCTAAGCTCTGATACCAAATGTGAGGACCCATTTCTTCGACTCTCGAAAATCGACACTAATATGCGTCGCAAATCCAAATGCGGAGAAGCGGATTCTCAAGGGTAAGAAAGAAACTAAAGACAAAACAGAATTTCACATATATTGTTTCAATATAAACTTTATAGCAGAAATTAAAATGCATTTATCAGAGTTAAACATGGACAATTATAAATTTTTATCCTTAAAAATTATGGAATATTATAGTACAAGAGTGTGGTGGAAATAGGTAAAAATCATCAGAAAAAACTTCTGACTCATGCTTCGAGTTCCATCTTGAATTTTTTCTAAACTAAACCGGACTACTAGGCTGCCCGAGAAAATTAAGGCATCTAGTGTTTAGGGAAAGGGAAAAATAAACTCCGAGCAAGTAATGGGACTGGTCTGAGAACTAAAAATAAGCGTTTTGAAAACAAAAAGGTATCTTATATGACCACATCGCACGTAAACACGGAATGGGTTTTTACCTTATGATAACCAAATCATTATTACATAAAAATATAGGATATTATTCTTAATTACATTTCTTGAAAAATATTTGCAAGTAAACTAATTGATCTTAACCGAAATTATTACATCGATTAAATTCCAGTATACTAGCCACAAACACGGGTTCTACAAACAAAATTGGCAGGCACTTATTGAAGAAAAGATTTCCATACAAATGACCAGGTGAAGGGACTAACTTCCAGTAGTACATCTTTAGTGGAATGTGCCAAGGTCAACATGACAGCTACACCTCTACCAACACAAGACCGGCCTACTTTTCTCACTAGATAATACCGAATATGTCATCACCTTGGTCATTACCGACCTATCTGAGCGCGCTCTAGCATACAACACATTAATTTAAACCCGAACGTCATAGCGGGTAGAAATATATCTAGAAGGGACTAAACGAAACCTAAGGCACACCCCTCAGTACCACTAGTAGCGAGTAGTCCTTGCAACCCGAGGAGTTTCAGAAATGAAGGGACCGCTGCTACTATAGCATTTGAGAGCTAACTAGAATTATCAACAAGCAGTCTTTTCACTCCAAAAATCTTTTGTCTTCATCCTTTCATTTTCTTAATTCAGTCTTCATTTTTCGAATGCATACATTGGACCGAAGTGGTTTTCGGATAAGAACCTAAATCCGACCCCGGTTCCTTCAAACCAATCATCGATATAAAGGTGTATTGTGAATAGGGGATCGATTTTAATTGATTAAGTTCTTTTTATCAAAATATCTTTTGGGGAGATGTATATTTCTAAAGCATTCTTTCCGGCATATGCGAAATTATTAAACCTCTCTTGTACATTTTTTGATTACTTAAAAATCCATTTTTTTTATTTGAATAATTCGAAATCATTTCATTTTCACTTAGGAAAACATTTCCAAACCATTTCATTTAAATCTTAATGATGATTTCTTAAATCAAAACTCATAAGTTTGATTGAGTTAAAACCAAGTTATCTAGGATGTTAATCGAAAACTAGTAAACATTAAGTGAGTAGAATATATAGAAATCATCTAATTCTACTCAATGTCAATTCCCGTATTTAGCAAATACTATGGGCGAAATAACGGAGAAACCACATTTTAAATTCCATGAATAGTATGAGTTCCCTCTTCGGGATTTAACACCAAATATAAAAAGATTATCCCTATAAAATCAAAGTTGTGTTTAATTTAAATTTGGAAAATTAAATATTTTTTAATATTTAACTAATTTTTGACATTTTGACTTTATCTCTTCCTCACCCAGGGAAGAGGCAAGTTGAGCCAGGGTACTGATTGCTCCTAAATATCTTCTTAGTTTAAGCACGTCACATCCGGATCTTACAAATAGAAAAATCCAGTCTACTTGTCGGCTTTTAGAGCCAATATTAAACCACTTGTGATAGTTTTTCTTTAAGTTGTCTAATTAAACTCTTTTAAATTAGAAAAACCTCCAAATCATTATTAAAACACTTAGTTATCCATTTGAAAACATTTATAACAGATTTGGAAAAGAATCGTTAAGTTCAAAACTATAATTTAAAAGTGCTGCAGAAAGCGCTTTTTAAGCTATATTGATCAAAACCACTTTTCTATCATTTGAAAATTCATTTTGATAACTCAAATCACTTTTAGAACATTTTAAAAGATTTATAAGATTTCTTCTACATTTTTAAACAATTTTAAAATATCATTTCCAAAGAAATTTGGTTTTGGATTTTGTTTTGCAAAACCACGATTTTTCAAAAAACTTGTTTTATTTATATTTCAAAATCTACTTATCGAAATCCCGATTTTCTTTATTTTTTGGAAACTATGGATATAGTCGTTCCTATAATTCTTAACTTGAAGAATTCCGAGCTATATTCCGTTGTTTACACTCATTTGACTTACATGGCACGAAATCGTGAACAACCATTACGCGACGCGCCTATTTTTAACTAAATTTCCCATTTCTTTTCAAAGTTAACCAAAACACTTTTTAATGTTTATAAAATATTCGTACTCATTCTAAACCATTTTTAAAGAGGTTCTGCATTCCATATACACCAATTTATTAAATCAAGAAAAGTGATTTTCTTTGTGCCTATTGACGTGTATTTCCATGACTTGCATATACATTTAAGATTCATTTTTAGACAACCAAACTTGATGATCAAAGCATAATAAACATCCATTAAAAACATCATGCCATCATCCAAAATGTAATATAATAGTTTAGGAATTATCACCTTCATTTTCCCTTTGAGCTAATATAAAATCAGCTATAACTCTGCTATCACGAATTAAACTTTACATAATCAGCTCTGAAGAATTTAAGTGGCTAGGCATAGCCTTAGGAGTGTAGGTGGTGCTCACAGCCTAGCTAGGAAAGGAGAAGAGGCTTGGCCATAATGTGAAGTAGTGGGGGCCATGAGTTTGCGAGAGGAAGAGGAGTGGATTTAGCCTGGTTTTGAGAAGTATGATATGCATTTCATTTGTTTATAATATTTACACTATTTTTTCATAACTTTCTTAACATGAAGAAGCCATTAAAGTGCTCTGTATGAAGAAAAAGGACATGGATATGTGAATTTTATGAGTGAATGGGATGGGTATTTATAGCCTTTTTCAAGCCTTAACCCTTAAGTAAAGTGGAAAATATCTCCACATATCATCATAATGTATCACCCACTCTTATGTCATCAAATGCGCCCCCTTACACATTGAAATCATCCCCCCATGTGCCACCATCTTTTCATGTCACATCATGTCCTAGTTGTTGACTTATGCAAGCTTAAGGGTGAAGTTTCATAAAATATCTTTAATATTTTTAACATATATTTTTGTATATATATTATATGTATGTACATGTGAGTATGCCATATGTATACATGCATATAAGTATGTGTCAGTGTCATGTTTAACATTGCAATAACTTAAAATGACTTTCGTTTGTTAAACCGTTGAAAATCGAAAAGTCGATTACTGGTCACATTTTTAATTCTTGGTTAACGTACACATATTTCTAAACAAACTTTGAAAATAAATTTCTTATCATTTTTAACTGATTAAAATGATCACATTTCATTTGTAAAATCGTATAAATAAATATTAATAATTATTCACAAAAATCGCTATTATATAGATAAAGCGATATCGATTTTTCCTTATATTTTCAAATTAAATATATATCTTTATAGAATTATTATAAATGATTTATTATCACTTTATATCTATTCAAAATGAATTATCATCATTTAAAATAATTATTTGAATAATTATAATAATAATAATTAAATCTCAATTTAAATTAAATAAATCAACTATCATAATTAAGGTTATTACTTAACAATGTCAAAAACACATTTTATTTTCAAAAATAAATCAATTGACTTTATTTTATATACTTGTTTAATTATAAAAATAAGTGTATGTATCCAGCTCCGCACGTGACATTTTATGATTAAAGAGCTGGTTATCGATAAACGATTTTCAATCATTTGATCGATTTAAATTTCGAGGAGAATATTTTTGTAAATATTTTATTCAAAATAAGATTACTATTGTTTATTATCACTTAAAATAATATTATTTGTATTATCAACCTTTTATTTTAATAAATTTCAAAATAAATATGATTTATCAGAGTGATAATTCTATGGGTCGTTACAAAGATGACAAAGTATGTTAGAGGACTTTGAATACGAGAATGCTATGCATACATCAAATATACGGCATTAGAGATATGATAGAAAGTGTACAAGATTTCAAGTTTCATATTTCTCAACAAATATATATATCATAGTGTTCACTTGCATGTAGACTTCAAAAAGTTCTAGTAAATCATATTTGAAACTATTATGGAGAACAGTAGGAGAATGATGTTATTGTTGTCATTGTAAGTTGTTAATGTTATCGTATTCTTTAAATTTAATTTTTCGTCCCAAAAAGTGAATAGAATGTCAAAAGCTATACATCATTAACTCAAAATCAAAAGATACTATAGTTCTAAAGTTACAAACAGTACTACTATTCCTTTTCACTTCTACGTCTCATAATTTCATTTCATCTCATTTCCAGACTATTCGTTGTTTGGTAAAATTCAATGTGTCTAATAACAACATTAAATTCTTGTCTCTTTGTGTACTCATAGTAATAAATCGTTCCAACTTTATCATTCTTTCTTGATATTGTGCTACTCGACTTTCGCTTGCATGATTATGCCTCTTTTTAGATGCTGGCAAAAGGCTATATTCCGACATACGACCCACTAGCAGCCTGCTCCTTTTTTTTGCTTTGGATCCTGAAGACCCAATAAAATCATTTCATCCAAAGTTGGTTGATCTCCTAAATTAATACTCTGACTTCCCTTGTGAGTCATCTAGACTGGAGGTTTCTCCGACTCTACGCTTTGCTTCTTGATTAGTTCGATTACACTCCTCAAACGGGTCTTTGAAGTGAGGGTTCCCATTTTACATGCTCAATAAGCATATTATAAACATGCATGAATTGATAAAAATGAAATGCCATTTTATTCTCTAGGACGTTGAATTTTTTTTAATTTTTTTTTATAGCTGCACTCTTAAAAAATGAACGAAATGTTCAAAAAATGATGGCACTGAAATTGTTTTAGACAAATTTTATGGCTGCCCTCTTAAAATATGAATGGAATATTAAGAAAATGATATAATATCTTCTAACCGTATGCAAATTAGTTAAGCTTACCAATTGCATTGCACCTCCAAAGCCATTAAGGTTCATCTGCTTTAACTTAATCATTTGAGAATTGAACATTTATGTTTAGCGATTTTTTTTCCAAATCACCCTTTAATCGAATCAAGAATTTTTTTTAATCCAATTTCTTTTGATTATAACAATTTAAAGCTTGCCGTAGAAACTATTACTGCTTTGGTAATTACCTCGGATCGAATTGATTGAGACTCAATACCAAAGATAGCATAAATCGAAAGATTCGTTCATTTTTCACCTAGCAGTAGTGAATGCCCCTCCAATCGGAATTGGGTTTTCAAAATCAAACCTATCGAAACTACATCTTGCAACATCAAAGTCAAAATCACAAAGCATTTTTGCAAAAGACAATTTGGAACGATAAGAATTTTTGTATAGTTGATTCTTGTAGTGAGAAATTGAAGTTTTTGTGTGGTTTAATAGAAGGAAGAAAAAGATCTATTGGTAGCATAATTATGATTGGCGCACCAAGGTGCGAAGTGGCATGGCATTGTTGTCTTTCTTCCTTGTGGCGCGATGCACATAAAAAATTGCAGCGAATGACGAGTAGTGCAATAATGGCACACAGCGCAAAATGACATGTCTTTTCATTATTTCATTGTTTTTTATTTGTTTTTTTATTTCTTTTTCATTTTTCACATGCGTAAAAATTAGTATTTGTCATATTATTGTGTTTCCTAATTTTATATACGTTTTTTCTTTTATAGGTTCTAACGAATGGCTTCTTTTGATTTCCTTTTGCTTGAAGACAAGTAAACATAGCGATTGATATTGAAAATATAATTCATTTTATGTAATATTCTCAAATCAGGTTATAATATTGATGTATATAAAGAAAAACAAAAGGTAATGGTTCAATATATTAAATATGTTTTGTACGATATGATTAAACTTCGAACTAATCTCTAAGTTCCAACAAATTTTTAACTATTTATTCATATTATTGCCTAACCGAACTAGGATGAGTAATTAGAAGCAAGATCTAAAAATCTGAATCAAACCAATACGAATTTGACCTAAACCCAATGGGTCGTAGGTCTGGTCCAAATGATGAAAACTAACATGAAGAACTAATATGATCAGGAAGATTAGGCAAAAGGCAAGAAAATTAATCTCCAACAAATTTCAAACCGTATGTCCATATCATGGCCGCATCGAAAAAATTATCTATCGATATTTATCTATTTTCATGTTATCCAATTTATAAAAATATGTCAAATTATATGAATTAATAAGTAAACTTAAACTATTTTGAAATAGTCAATACACATATGTTATATTAGTTATGTTTACAGCAAAAACTGAAATGTATACAAAATATTTTGAAAAAATTAACTTACATGAAGGCAAGTTGGCATTTGACTTAATTCATGAAAAGTAATATTAAAATTTCATAGGAAAATCCATGAAAATCATATATGTTCTTGTTTATAGCAAAGACTTTTCATTTCCCCAAAAAGCAACCACATTCCTACTTCTTACTTCATTTTTTTTTTGTAAAAAAAAATTAGACATCTTTTCACATTAAGGACATCTTATGCAAGCCAACCCATCTCTTTCTTCTTGCTTTAGTTTCATCCTAAATTCTTTTTGAACCCAAGTTCTTCTAATTATAACAATTTGTAAGCTTGACCCAGAAAGTATTACTGCTTTGGTAAGTACCTCGGATCGAATAGGTTAAGCGTGTACACTAAATAAAACATAAATCGAAATCTTCATTCATATTCCAACTAGTAGTAAATAATGCCCTTCCAATCGAAATTATGTTTCAATAATCAAACCCAACGAAACTACATCTTATAGCGTTGACGTCAAAATCACAAAGCATTTTTGCGAAACAGAATTTAGAATAAAAAGAATTTTGTGTCGTTGATTGTTGTATTGATAGACTGAAGTTTTTTTTGAACGTGCTTCAATAATGCCAACCAATGTCGATATCGGGGATTGAACTTGTGATCTTTAATCTCGTAATCTAAACCACTAATCAACTAAGCCCACCCCATTGGCGTGAGAAATGAAATTTTTGTGTGGTTTAATAGAAAAAGAACCATTTGTAGCATAATTATGTAAGCTGCACCAAGATTATGGCACGCCGTGGAATTCGTGCCTTACTTCCTTGTGACGTAGTACACATGAAAAGGCACGGAAAAAGAACAAATGGCGCACGGTGCAAAGATAATGCGTGCAAAAATAATGCATCTTTTCATTGGTTTATTGTTTTTTATTTATTTTTCGTTTTTCACAATCCATGCTACATAAAAATTAGTATTTATCGTATTATCATGTCTGTTGGTTTTTGTACTTGTTTTTTCTTTTGTAGGCTCTGATGGATGGCTTCTCTAGATTTCTTTTTGCTTGAAGACAAGCAAATACAGTGATCGATATTGAAATATAATTCATCTTATGTAATATTCTCAAATCAGGTTGTAATATTGATTGTGTATACATAAAACAAAAATTTAATGGTTCACTGTATAATATATTTTTAGACGATATAATTACACTTCAAACTAATCTCCAAATTTCAACAAAATTTGACTGCTTATTAATATTATTGTTGTAGCGAACTAGGATAAGAAATTAGAAGTGCAATCAACAAATCCAAACAAAATCGATTTGAATGTGACTTAAACCCGATAGGCCTCGGTCAGATTTAGGTGATGAAAAACAATATAAAGAACTCATCTGATATGGAAGATTAGGCAAAAAGCAAGAAATTTAATCTCTAAAGAATTTCGAACTGTCTATTTCTATCATGTCGCACCGAGTAAATTGTTTATCAATATTTGTCTATTTTCATATTCCCCAATTTATAAAATATGTAAAATAATAGGTATTAAAATTAGAATATTTAAAAAAAATCAATACACGTATATTATATTACTTATGTTTAATTTATAAAACTTTAAATGTATGCAAAATATTCCAAAAAATCAACTTACAGAAAGGCAAGTTAGCATTTGGCTTAATTCATGAAAAGTAATATTAAAATATTGCAAGTAAATCCATGAAAATCATATATACTCTTGTTTACAACAAAGACTTCATTTTCTCAAATTAAGCAACCACCATCCTCCTTGCTTGATTTTTTTCTTGAAGAAAATTAGACATATCTTCAAAGAAAAGACTTGTTACACACGCCAACCTATCTCCTTCTTTGTAAGATCCATAATTTTCAACGTTTCAAATGAGAATATTAATTTATTTAAATACGCAGATTTGATTCGAATTTAGTAAATCAAAAGAAATCAAATTTTAATAAACTACTTGATTTTTAATAAAGTATTTTGGTTTTAATATATGTGATTTTCTCATAATTTTTAATTTGAAAATTTCTAAATTATCATTTGACGTATTTTGGGAAAACTTTGGTATTTTTGAAATTTCATGGAATAAGATAACCAGTGTATTTTATTATTATTTTTGGATCGTGTGGCATTGTTGTATGCAATCGTATTTTTATTTTCGTCGTTCGTAGTTCGTACGCGAACGAAATTTTATGTAGCGAAGTGGCAGAAATATTTAAATTAGAAAACAATAACCCTAAGAATATTCCTCATTTTAATTCTTCACCTTTTACTTTTCAATTTTCCTTCTTTTTCACTTACAGTTAACATGAAATAAGGCCTCCTTCTAAAATCAAAATTGACATATTTAAGCAACAAAAAATTATGAGACCGACTCTGTTGTAGTCATATGGAGATAGGCTTCAAATCCGTATGAGTGTTGGTGCTTGACAGTGTGTTTGGTGATGATTCACGTGAGGGAGGGAGAACTAGGGTTAGGAATTTAGGATGATTTAGGTGACGATTGGACTTGGCATTGGTATTATCGCGTTTATCGTGCGTAAATGCACCTTGTGGTCAATTTTAGTGGGTTGTGCTAATCTATAACAGATCACGACATTTATAGGTCGAGGGAGGAGCTGCAACTATCGTGAATTAAGAAAGGGATGTAAGAATGTGGTGTTTGGTGGATCTGAGTTTGTCGTCGCGCAAGGAGGTGATTGCAACTGACGACGTCCGATTTGTGGAGTATTTGGTCGAGATGGAGGTGTGGTGCACCACGGCTTTGGATTCGTGCATAGAAACATGCATGGGGTATTAAATAGAAAGGAAGTAAGATGGATTAGGAGGGTAGAGTGATTAGTGAGTAACTAGTGTATTAAATTAAATTCATTAATTGTATTAAATTAAATTCGTTAATTCTAAATCTTATAAAATCAACAACTATTTCATAAGAGGTCTGATCAAGACATGATCTATTGCACTTTGTTTGTAGGAGGGTTATCTACACGTTGAAATTGATTTCATCAAGTTTGAAGTAAGTGAAATTTTGAGCTAAAATCGAACGTCGTTTGACTTTTAATCAAAAGAACACTTAACGTCCATTGGAACTTTGGCGAGTTATCTCACCTTTGAATGAATACTATATCATATGAAGTAGATATAAATTATTGTTTTTCTGCTTGAATAATTTATTGGTTTGGTTTGATTGGATTTGGGCTTTCAAAATCGAATGACATATAAAATGAAATATAGAGAATTTTATAGGGAAATCCTGATTCCTAACCATTGTTGATTTTAAATTTCAGTTGTATACTAGGCGTATAAATTATTGAATGTCAAAGTTTGATAGTTTGGCCATATATGTTAAATGTTGAACTCATTTAGTGATTAAGGTAGTAGTAGCATTGGTTAAGTTCTATGGTAGTTGTTGGACTCATTATAGTATTTTGAAAATATTTTGAAAATACAATATTTGCCATTTTGGTTTGAAAATGGTTTTGATTCGGAGAATGATTTTAAATCCGATCATTGGAGTTTATGTGATAATTTATTTAAAAATGGTTTTAAACTTCTCTATCTTACTCCAACCTTTTTGGAAATGTTTTAAAAGTATTTTGGAAAGTATTTATTTTACGATTGGTTCATATAATAAATAATGTTTATTTTAAAGGAAAATAAAAGGGAATTTATCTTTCATAATAAAATAATTCTATTTTAAAAGAAGACAGCAACGTTTGGGAATAAATATCGGTATATAAAATATTTTATAGAAAGAGAGATTTATAAATAGCATTTTAATTAACTGATATTTCATAAAAAAGGGAAATGACATCATTTTGCTAAATTGTGATGATAAATCACATTTGTAGATTTATAGTAATACATGGAATGATCATTTTACAGAAAGTATTTGGTTCTATATTTAAAACTAAAGGTTTGTGATAAGTAAATAAGATTTATAAAAGCAGTTTTATAATTAAATTTGAAGATTTATAAAAGGAATTTTATAATTAAAGTGAGATTTATAAAATGAATTTTATAATAAGTTTGGAGATTTATAGAAGAAGTTTTATAATTGAATTTGGAGATGTATAAATATAGTTTACTAATAAACTTGGTGTTATAAAAGGGTTTTATTAATAAATTTGGAGACTTATAAAAAGAGTTTTATAAATAAATTTGGAGACTAATAAAAGAAGTTTATAAATAAATTTAGAGGTTTACATAAAGAGTTTATAAATAAATTTGGAGATTTATAAAAAAAGGTTGTTAAATAAATTTGGAGGTTCATAAAAGAAGTTACATAAATATGAAGGAGAATTATAAAAGGGGTTTATAAATAAATATAAATGAGATTTATAAAAGAAAATTAGATTTGATTTCCATAGATGATCAATTTAAATTACGGTGGTATGGAAAGTATTCTTTTCATACTTAGCACCAAATTTCGTGGTATGGAAACTTGTTTCTACCTTGAGAATTAAGAATGTATGTCGAGGCAAGGATAGTTTGCTAACTTATCCAATTTCATTGTTAAGAGGGATAGTACCATTTGAAATTGACAAATGATGGTAAGCATATTTGTTTTAATTTCCATACGACTCATTTACTTACACCAAAATAAAAGTGGTTTGAGTTTAATGTAAACAATGTTTCGAAATGACATTTGTTTTAGACATTTAGATATGTTTTTGGAAATATGAAATGTTTCTTAAGATTTATGAAAATACTTAAACCATTAAGATAAGTTTGTAGATATATTTTCTAAATATTGGAAATGTAGTGTTTTGTGAATATACCTATATTGCCGATATAAGTGTATGGAAATATTTTCTAATTATTGAAAGTGAAATATTTTGTGAATATACTTATACAGTTGAGAGAAGTATATCAATATTTTCAAGTATTGAAAAGGGTAGAGATGGTTTGTGAATATATCTTTTGGAAAATGTATTTTAATATAAATATTTGAAAGAAGATTTTAATTAATTGAAAGAATTAACTAAAGAGGTTTAGCGGTTGCTTATGTGCTTAACCAATGTTAGTTTCCATATGGAACTAAATCTCTGTTTGGATTATTTTTTATTTGATAGTTAGATAACCGACTATCAAACCTTAACTTGGTTCGAAAATCATCAATTGTTGGTCCGGAGAGACTGTGATCGGGTAAGTATGAGTTATCCAAAAACCACTTCGAACCGGTATAAGCGCCTAAACTGGAGACATCTTGAAGGTGATAGAATCATTTTTAAAGTGCAAGGGCTACTTGCTACTAATCCCGAGGATGTAGTAGAAGTAATGTATTCAGTTTGTTCATATCATGAACAACTTGTATGGATGAATGCTGGCATTGCATTGTTGTCCAGAGGCAATGTTCCAAATGGGATTTGCCAAAAAGGTAAAATGTAGCCTCAAGCCTCACACCTACTAAGACTAAATCATAGGGTATGCAATGGGACTATGTGGTTCGCTGCCATTAGGGTATGGTCATCGTCCGATCTAGATTGATATTAACCTATTTATGTATGCTAATGACTCGATGTGATTGTTGGCCAGCAATCAGGTAATGACATATTTGATACTATCCAGGAAGGGGTGTGTCGGTTCTGTGTTGATAGGGATGCAAATTTTTTATGACCTAGGTATATTTTTCTAGAGGTGTATGTGACAGGCGGTACCTCAGTAGCATGGCCTTTGTATGAAATCCATTTTCCAATGCATGCCTTATGGACTTAATTGTATAATAAATATGAGATTGAATGTATTTAATGTAGCCATTCCGGCTATGATTCAATATTTATGTTCGACACATTGTTTGAAATCGGTTGTATGTAACCATTCCGGCTATTTAATGTAACCATGCCTTATGGAATATATTCGGTTGTATATCAATTTTTTCTCGCTTTCAGGTAGCTTTCTTGAAGCTAGATGTAAGAATTTGTATTGGACCCCATGTACGACTCATTTTTTGGATTTAATTTTAGAAGATGAAATGTAAAGGAAGTGAGAAAAATGGTACAAAGGGCAGTGATAATAAATAGCTTCATATATACTCGTCCTGGTTTTTTAAACCTGATGAGGCATTTCGCAAAATAGTTTGAACTACTTCGGCCAATAAAGACGCATGTTGCAATTGCATTCATAACATTGTCAAGAATCCATAAACAAAAAAGCAATTTTCATAAAGTGTTTACTTCCAAAGAGTGGGCAGATAGTAAATGGGCAAAAGAGCAATAATGGAAACAAGGTAAAAGTATCGTTATGAAAGCCAGGCTTTTGGAATTCTATCCTTAAAGCATCGAGTCCTCATGTTCATGTTCTAAGATTAATTGAAGGTGAAAGAAAGCAAACAAAGGTGTATACGTACACAAATGAAGCTATCGATAAGTAAAAGAAAACATTGCAAGTTCATTAAAAAATAAGATTGAGAAATACGAACGTATCTTTCACATTATTGATAGGTGGGATGTTCAACTTCATTGCCCACTTCATGCAGCTAGTTATTTTTTGAAACTACAGTTCTTTTATTCAAATAAAGAAATTAGCATTGATGACGAGATGAATAAATGGTTGCTAGATTGTAATCCAAGTGTTGATATTCAAGATAAAATAACATATGAGTCGGTAAAGTATAGAGAATCACAAGACACCTTTGCATTCCTAATGGCAATTAGACAAAAAACCCAAAGCACCGGATATTTTTATTATTTTTATTTTTATTTTTAAACAACAATAAAAAAACTAATTTTATAAGCATAATATAAATATTTAATAACAACCAAGTGGTGAATAACATTTGAACATCTACTCCAAATCTACAAAAATTTGCTATTAGAGTTCTAAGTCTTACTAGTTGTGAGAGGACACATAACTTATATAGGAAATTAAGTATATTTATATGATTAATTAACTATTACTTGTTACTTCTTCTTTTTCAGCTTAGAGGAATAGGCTGGCTTAAGTAAACTAAATGATTTGTCATTTGTCAAATACGGTCGAGCATTAAAAAGAAGATACAACATCTATGACACCAATCCAATTCCTTAAAGGATATTGATTATTATAATGAATAGATAACAGGAAATACGGATGGTGCATCCGATGCTGAAGATGAGCTTATATATAACAGTGATAATGATGACTTGACTGGGGGTGTTGCTGCTAGAGCAACAGGAGTGGAGGAACTAGATATTCAAGTAGAACATCCACAATGAGAGGTTTTTCAGTACCCACTTCATGTAACACCCCTAATTTTTTATAACATTATATAGAGATTTAATTAGATAAATTAAATAGAATAATGTAAAGGTTAAGTGATAAAAGGATTAAAACTTGAATCAATTAATTAAGGCCGAGCATAATATAATAATTAAAGGGCTAAAGAGTAGTTTTAGGTTAAAAAAATTACATAAGGGTATAATTGGAATTGTCATCCATAACTCCCACCCTTACCTACTTTCGTTCCTATCTTTTTGCTTCTCATTCATGTCATTTTGAAAACTAAATGCAAGAGAGAACGGCCAGCCATTAAGAGAAAGAAGAAATTCAAAATTAAAAGTTAGAGAATCAAGCTTAGGAGAAATCAATCTCAATCCAATCTCCTTTTCTAGATCAAGGTGAATAATAATTCCATCTCTATTTTGTTTTCAATCATATATTTTCAGATTTAAGGTAAATTAGTTTTTGTGATACATTGGATGATGATAAGCCTGATTTAAAATTTATATGGTTTAAACAAGATTGTTTAAATGAGAAAAAGCACGGTTTTAGGTCAAAATTGAGATTTAATGATGTTTAAATGTCATGGGAAAATTTATGTTATGATAAACATGATTTTAGAGTTGGGTTTCAATTTTGAGAATTTTTTGAGTTAAGGAAAGATATTGTGAATTTTAAAGAAATATATGCATATTTAGGTTTATGAATTTATTGTGCAAAATATATTGAGAATTTGCGTTTGGAATTTTGATATGTTAGATAACATGATTAAAGTGAATTTTTGGAATTTTGGGGGATTTTTTCTAAGAGATTTGTTGTGCAAAATAAATTATTTTAGAAGAGAGACTTCTTTTCAAAACTTTCCTAAAGGAAGGGCTTATTTGATTAACTTAACTATGGTTTAGATCTAGATTAGGGGCAGCTATTTTTAGAAAAGAATTTGAAAAAGTTACATAGAGAAAAGGTTACTTTAATAAGAAATAAACTAGTTTTAATCAAAAATTTGGTTCTGCCTACTTTGGAAAGCACATTTCAACACAGATGCTTTCGCCTTTTTCTTGCTTGAAACCTACTATGTCGAAACCAATGCATAAGGTATCACGATGATTGTATGTAGTGGATTGGAGGAAGGTGGAAGGTAAGGTGTCGAAAGCATAGCTTTCGAGGGAGTCGAAAACTTAGTTTGTTTTTAAAAGAAAAGCGCCTGCCTTTGTTTTGATTTAGCCTTCAATAGAGTCGAAGCGTTAAGTTTTGAAAGAGGTTTTAAAAAGGTTTCGAAAGGATTTCCATTAACTTATGATTACCTTCGATTGGGTTCCTTTACTTAAGAAAGAATGATTTAAAAGAAGGGGTTCCGACTTAGTCGAAACCCAGCTGCCGTTTTATAGCCTTTTGATGGTATTGAAGGTATCAATGCCGTCGACAAGTATTTTGTTTTATATGTTCAAGCCACTTCATATAGCTCTCGAAAGGGGTTAGGGGTTTCGAAGGTGATGGTTTCGAAAGGGGTTTCGACGCTAACCTTACAGTGTTTTACCAAGATGTTTTATGCTTTCGAAAGAGATGGTGCCGACGCCATCAAGTTTTCCCCAATATTTTTATATGATAAAGGGTAGTTTCAAAATAGATGCTTTCGCCTATACTCACTTTGACCTAAATTATGTTTTAATTATAAACCCAATGCTTTCTAAAAGGGGTGCTTTTAACAATTTCGGAAGGGTTGTTTCCACTGGTGTCGAAAGGGGTGCTTTCAACTGGTTTCGAAGCTAAGCTTCTAAAGTTAAATGCTAATACTGCAATGTATTCGTAAGGTTTCGAAAGGTGGCTTTTAAAGTATTAAAAGAGTAGGAGCCTATTTTTTTGAATGTTTTTGAAGAAGGTCATCTATGGAGTTGAAAGCTAGGTTTCGAAGGTATCGAAAGGTTCTATAACCCAAACTCTATTCTTAAAGGAAAAACCCATGGTTAAATTAAAGGAGTTTTTATAATTGTTTTGAGAATCCTATGATAAAGTTAGAGGTTAAAGGAATTAACCACATTTTATAATAAACCCACATGAGTGGTATTGCTATGTTGTTATATTGCTTCTTTTAGTATGAATTCACTTTATAATGG
Source organism: Allium cepa (assembly GCA_030765085.1). Classification (NCBI taxonomy): domain Eukaryota; kingdom Viridiplantae; phylum Streptophyta; class Magnoliopsida; order Asparagales; family Amaryllidaceae; genus Allium; species Allium cepa. Next base: position 305,147,747 of record CM060944.1, on the reverse strand, counting down.
ACCCATAACTGCATTTTGGGGATAAAGGGTAGAAGAGCCAGCTATGTTAAACCAGTAGTGAATATAAATTGAATAAACTCCTAAATGAGTAGAATTGCATCCAGGAGGTCAAAAAGACCAGAATATAAGATGCAAAAATTATAAAAGAAAGATATTGGCAGGAGCCAATAGGTTCTCAGTAAGCCCATGAAAACTGTATATAGGAAAAGATATTGGTAGGGGCCAATAAGTTCATAGTTAACCCATGAAAACTATGTATAAAGAAATATGTCAAAAAGATAGAATTATAGTTATCCCATGAAAACTATGTACAAAGAAAGATGTCAGGAAGCCAGGTTCATAGTTAACCCATGAAAACTATGTATGAAGGATGATGTCAAAAGGATAGATTTATAATAAGCCATGAATACTATGATTGGATGATGGAAAGGGCCAGTAGGTTTGTAGTTAGCCCTTGAAAACTATATCCGGATTAAATATTGAAAGATGTCAATAGGTTCCTAGTCAATCCATGAAAACTAGGATAAGATTAAGATATTGGAGTTACCAATAGGTTCATAGTGATCCCATGAAAACTTTGTAATTGGACATGGAGTACTTAAATGTTTAATCGGTTATTAGTTAGCCTATGAAAACTAAAAGGTTAATACTAGTCCCTGAAACTATAACTGAGACAGATAGTCTAAATTGAATGAAGATGGGTAATCCAGAATTAGTTTGATTGTTTTGCATATCATCGTATTATACTGTTTTGAATTGCTTTAACCATTGTGGATGCAGGAGCATAGTATATGGTTTCATAAAGATTTTGAGATACTAGTGAGGGGGAAATCGGTTTCGCTAAACGGCGTGGTCTCACTAGATATGCAAATGATTTGAGATGGTAGATTATTATTTATACTAGGCTTTATGCCTGACACAAAGTTTATGTTTTCCCCTTAAACTTTCGGGTACTCAATTGATTTTTGGAGTAGTTTGAGAGTTGAGGTTTTCAGGTACCTCTTAAGACGAATAAGCTTCCGGAGACATGCAAGAGGCATGATAGCTCTTTAGAGTTCTCTTTTCTTTTGATTCCACTATGTTGTTTGTAATGGCAAAGTTGGTATATTGCTTGTATATACTCTGATCAAGCAAGGGGACATCTTCATCGCTTTTGCCGTATGTTGTAATCAATATATTTTCTCTGAACGTGATTCGTGAATATGGGATTATGTAATGAATTGGAAATGTTTTGATATGGACTGTGATTTTGTTTAAAGTTTAAATTTTTTCCACTCTCATGTGCTTCTATGTATCAACGAATCTAACTTCTCCGTATTTGGTTACCGAGGATAAATAATTATGGATGACTGCAGCATCAGTAGCCATTAGTTTTGGCCTCCAAGTAGGGGAATGTTACAAGTTGGTATCAGAGCATAGGTTTATGAAACTTTAAAAGAAAGCTAAATCTAAAATATTTTCATACATAATCTAATGAATTTTAAAATATGATCGGGGTTTAGGTTAACGCTATAGTAACAAACTTGTAATTGACACATATATATAAGTACGTGTTCAACTCTCTTAGACCGTTCTTATCTATCTTACTAAGGCTCGTATGTAGATTTACAAGAAAGAAGATATAGATGCAGGAAATGGAAGAGGAAATCTAGTTGGAGGAAGCACCACAACCAACGGAAATGCACGACCTAATACCAGGAGGAGCCAAGGTCGACAAGCTAATGCTAATCCAAATGCTGAAGCCAATATAGGTGCTGGAAATTCGCCAGTAGATGCAAGGATGGTGTAACAGTTGTTGGCCAATCTTTTATAAGCTGGGGTTGCCGGCAATGTTGAAGGAGCTAAACATGTGGCTCCGATTGGGAATAATTATGCTAAGCTAAGCAGAGACTACACCGGTCTGGGTGGAAAGCGGTTTGTTGGAACGGAGAATTCTGTTGAGGTTGAGAATTGGCTACTGAGTTGTGAAAGGATCTGTACCGATCTAAGCTTGGATGACGGGCAAAAGATAAGGCTAGCATCTACGCAGTTGCAAGGAGCAGCACTTTATTGGTGGAATAGTGTGACCGACGGGGTACCGGAGGAAGGGATGACATAGGCTGATTTCAGGAGAAGGTTTGATTAGAGGTTTCTATATGAGGTTGCTAATTCAAATTTGAGGAGAAAGTTCCTGGATCTCGTTTAGGGAGAGATGTAAGTGGTCGAGTACGCTGCTAAGTTTGATGAGCTGTCTCGATATGGATATGCTATGGTTGACACCGAAGTCAGAAGGAATGAGAGGTTCGTTCGAGGACTAAGACCTGAGCTTGGCAGAATGACTATGACCCATATTTGAGAACCTTGTAATGTGGTGGTAGAGATGGCCATTCGCCATAAAAAGATTCATGCTATTTCTGCTAAAGAGAAGCAAGTTGATTCCCAAGGTTCTCAGGGAAAGAAAATAAAATTCTTAAAGAAGAAAGGAGTCCAGAAAGGGGATGCCGCCAAGAAGGCAAAGGCTGATTAGGTGTGCTATGAATGCGACAAGAAGGGTCATTATGCAAGTGAGTGCCGGTCAGGAAGGGGAGAGAAGGCTGTAGACAAAAAGAATGTGAATGCTTTAACTGTGATCAAGTTGGGAATTATAAGAACCGATGTCTAGAGCCAGCTAAGGTGGACAAGGGAAAAGTTTTTGCTATTGGATCATCAACTAAGCCTACTGCAGCTGGTAAGGGAAAGACTGTGGTGGAAGGTATGTTTTTGATTCAGAGTACACCAGTTAGGATACTTTTTGATACTGGTGCATCATATTCATTTATATCCCAGAATTTAGTTGATAGGTTATGCTTAGAACCCACATAACTTGTTATTTCTTTGAAGGTTGCAGATCCAATACGAGGGTATACAACTCTGAGGATGAGATGTGACCAGTCAGAACTTGATTTGTTAGGTCATAAGTTTGCACGCAGTTTGTATATTTACCATTTCGTAGATTTCGGAATCATTTTAGGTATGGATTAGCTGAGAAGGTATGAAGCCAAGATATTCTGCCGGGATGGGGAGATATCTTTGAAATATCCTAACAGTCATAATCGAATTATATTCTCAATAGAGAATTCTGACCAGATTTTTTGTGCTTTGCGCAAAGAAAGTAGGAGAAGAGTTAAGTCGGGTTCGAATTGCAAGAGAATTTGCAGATATCTTTGATCCAGTCACAGGAATACCACCGTAACAAGCTGTTGATTTTTGGATAGATCTTGTGTCAAGAGCTGAACCTACGAGCAGACCACCTAGTAGGATGACACCGACCGAGATGAAGAAATTGACGATGCAGCTAGTGAATCTAGAAGGAAGAAATTTTATTAGACCACGTCGTTCGCCTCGGTAAGCGACCACGGTATTCATGAAGAAACCCGATGGGTCGCTGAGGATGTGTATCGATTATCATAAGCTTAACGAAAGGACGATAAAGAATAAGCACCCATTGTTGTGAATTGATGATCTGTATGATCAGTTGAGTGAAGCCAGAGTGTGTTCCCAGTTGGATTTGGCGATAGGGTTCCATCAGTTAAGAATGGCAGAGGACAGTATTCCTTTGACTGCATTTTCGACTAGATATGTCTCGTATGAGGGTTAGTGATGCCATTCGAGTTGATGAATGCATCTGTTTTCTTTGTGGATCTGATGAACCGAGTCTTCTTAGAGTATTTGAATATATTTGAATTGGTCTTTATAGATGACATTTTGTTATATTCTAAGGATGAGAAAGAGCATGAAGAATACTTTAGAGTTGTGCTAGAGACGCTGAGACAGAATCAGCTGAAGGCAAAGTTTTTCTAGTGTTATTTTTGGAAGACAGAGGTTAAGTTTCTTGGTCACGTGGTTTAAGAAAACGGATCGTCAGTCGATTCAGATAAGATCGAAGCTGTGAACAATTGGAAGAGACCAGCGACGGTGACCGAGATTAGAAGTTTTCTTCGATTTGCTGGCTACTATCGAAAATTTATCAAGGATTTTTCATGGATACAAGCCTTTGACTAAGCTTACCAGGAAGAAAGTGAAGTTTGTTGGTCTGAAAAATGTGAAGAAGTAGTCATTAAGTTAAAGCATTTGTTGACCAATGCTCCAGTGTTAGTAGTTCTAGATGGTAACCAAGGGTTGGTAGTATACACTGATGCGTGTAGGAGTGGATTGGGAGTAGTATTGATGCAGAAGGGCAAAGTCATTGCCTACGCATCTAGGCAGCTTAGATCGCACGAAGTAAGATATCCAACTCATGACTTGGAATTGGCTACGGTATTTTTTTTTAAGATTTAGAGGCATTATCTCTTGGAGGAGAGATTTGAGTTGTACACCGATCATAAGTCTTTAAGATATTTATTCTTTCATAAAGAGTTGAATCTGAGATAACAGAGGTGGTTGGAGTTTTTAACTGCTTATGATTCTGGTATAGAGTATACACCAGGTAAAGACAATAAAGCAGCTGATACTCTTTGCAGAAGACATCAGAATGTGGTGTTGGCCATGTTGGCAGAATGGAAAGATCTAGAAGCTTTGGCTAGTTGTGGTGTGCTGTTAAGATCAACTGCTAGCTCTAGTTAGAGTACTGCCATGTTGTTCTGTTTAGAAGTTCGACCAGTGTTGATTAAAAGAGTTGCTGCTTAACAGAAGGAGGATCCATTATTAGCCGAGAGGATTAGAAGGCTTTAGGTTGGAACCGAGGTCGATGTTGGAAAGATTTTTGTCTTGACCAAAGAGGATGGTTGAGAAAGAAGGATAATTATGTGTTCCAGATGTAGAGAACTTAAGAAGAGAAGTTTTTGAGGAATGTCATAGGTCTTAATTTATGATTCGTCCTGGAGGGACTAAGATGTATCAAGTTATAAAGAGAAGCTTCTATTGGGAAGGCATGAAGAAGGAAGTTGGCTCGTGGGTTAGGCAATGTGTAAGTTGTCAACAAGTGAAGGCCGAACATCAGAAGCCGGGTGGATTACTTTAGCCTTTAGAGATTCTCGATATGGAAATGAGATTCGATATCCATGGATTTTATTGATAACTTGCCAAGGTCAAGGAGAGGAAATGAGAGTTTATGGGTTATTATGGATCGGTTGACCAAGAGTGCCCATTTCATTCCATCGACCAGGACGACACCTGTTTTGGCGAATTTTTTCATGAAGAAACTAGTTAGAATTTATGGAGTTCTTAGTAGCATAGTCAGCAACAGAGATGCTTTACTCACTAGCGAATTCTATAAGATTCTACAAGGTGTGTTAGGCACTAAGCTCAAGATGAGTACCGCATATCATCCATAGACAGATGGTAAGACAGAGATAGTCAATAAGATGCTCGAGGATTTGTTGAGTGCTTATACGTTGGATTTTGATGGATCTTGGGAGGATCACCTGCATTTGATTGAGTTTTCCTATAACAATGGTTACCAGACTAGTATAGGAAAGGCGCCTTTTGATACTTTATATGGATGGCCATGCAAATCCCCTAAATGTTGGTTGAAGATTGGAGAGAGATTGGTCTTAGGTTCAGATTTGGTAAGGGAGACATCAGATAAGATCGAGTTAATCCAAGAACGGATGAAGGAAGCTCAATCTAGACCGAAGAGTTACACAGATAAGAGGCGTAAAGACCTAGAGTTCTCAATGGGAGACATAGTTTTCATTAAGGTATCACTGATAAAGGATATGGTACGGTTTGGCAAGTCAGGAAAGTGGCCCCGAGATATGTTGATCCATTCTAGATTATAGAGAGGATTGGAAAGCTCGCATACACAGTTGAGTTGCCGAGCAATATGGCAGGTGTCCATAATATATTTCATGTGTATCCCATCCTCACAAGTACGTGCATGACCCAGAGGCTGCCATTTCTCAAATAGAGTTGGAGGACTGGGAAATTGAGCCTGATTTGACTTTTGTTAGATAACCAGTTGGGGTTGTTGCGAGATATGAGAAAAGATTGAGGAACAAGACAGTCAAGTTGGTGAAAGTTCAGTGGAGCGACAATGAGAAGGACTGTACTTGGGAGACAAAGGACAAGATTCGAGATACATATCCTGATCACTTTTGAGGGTAAGTCTATATTAAATTTATGTAGATGATTCCTAGTCAGGTAGACTAGCATGATTGTTAGGAGTAGTTATAGATGATTGCTATGTTTAGTATTTAGTCCTTACTGAATTTCGAGGACGAAATTCTTTAAGGAGGAGAGCCTGTAACACCCCTAATGTTTGATAACATTATTTAGGAAATGTAAAGGTTAAGTGATAAGGGGATTGAGACTTGAATTAATTAATAAAGGCCGAGCCTAATATAATAATAATGGGCTAAAGAGTAGTTTTAGGTTAAACAAATTACATAAGTCTATGATTGGAGTTGCTGTCCATAACTCCCACCTTTATATATTTTCGTTCTTATCTTTTTGCTTCTCATTCACATCATTTTGAAAACTAAATGCAAGAGAGAATGATCGGCCGTTAAGAGGAAAAATAAATTCAAAAATAAAAGTTAAGAGAATCAAGCTAAGAGGAAATCAATCTTAATCCACTCTCCTTATCTAGATCACGGTGAATAATAATTCCATCTTTATTTTGTTTTGAATCATATATTTTCAGATTTAAGGATAAATTCGTTTTTATGATATGTTGGATGATGATATGCTTGATTTAAAATTATATGTTTAAACAAGATTGTTTAAATGAGGAAAAGCACGGTTTTAGGTCAAAACAGAGATTTAATGATGTTTAAATGCCATGGAAAAATTTTATGTTATGAGAAACATGATTTTGGAGTTTGGTTTTAATTTTGAGAATTTTCCAAGTTATTGATATATTATTATGAATTTTCAGAGAAAAATATGGTTATTTGGGTTTATAAATTTATTTTGGAAAATATATTGAGAATTCGGATTTGGAATTTTGATATGTTAGATAACATGATTAAAGTGCCTTTTTGGGGATTTTTCTTAAGTGATTTGCTGTGTAAAATAAACTATTTTAGAAGAGAGACTTCTTTGCGAAATTGGTTTCGCCTAAAGGAAGGCTTATTTGATTAATTCAACTATGGTTTAGATCTAGATTCGCGACAGTCATTTTTAGAAAAGAATTTTAAAAACGAAGGCAAATAATCTAGTGTTGACATGTGGAAGGTAAGTTAGAGAAAAAGTTATTTTAACAAGAAATAATCTAGGTTTATTTACAAATTTGGTTCAACCGACTTTGAAAAGCACCTTTCAACATAGATGCTTTCATTTTTATCTTAGTCAAAACCTACTATGCCAATACCATACAATGTATCATAATGATGGTACAAAGTGGATCGGAAGAAGGCGGAAGGTAAGGTGTGAAAAGCATAACTTTCGAGGGAGTCGAAAACATGGTTTGTTTTAAAAAGAAAAGCGCCTGCCTTTGTTTTGGTTTATCCTTTGATAGATTCGAAGCTTTTGGTTTCGAAAGAGGTTTTAAAAAGGTTTTTAAAAGGTTTCCACTAACTTATGATTTCTTTCAACTGGGTTCCTTTACTTAAGAAAGAATGATTTGAAAGAAGGGGTACCGACCTAGTCGAAACCCAGCCACCATTTTATATCTTTCGATAGTATTGAAGGTAGCAATGCTGTCGAAGAGTATTTTTTTTATAATTTCAAGCCATTTCCTATAGCTTTCGAAAGGGGTTAGGAGTTTCGAAGGTGATGGTTTCGAAAGGGGTTTCGACCCCAACCTTCCAATATTTTACCCAGATGTTTTATGCTTTCGAAAGCGATGGTGTCGACGCCATCAAGTTTTCCATAATATTTTTATATGGTTAAGGATGGTTTCAACACAGATGCTTTCGTCTATATTTACTTTGATCCAAATTATGTTTTAAGTGTAAACCCAATGCTTTCGAAAGGTGTACTTCAATGATTTCAGAAGGGTTACTTCCATTGGAGTCGAAGAGGGTACTTCCAACTGGTTTCGAAGCTAACCTTCTAAAGTTAAATGCTAATACTTTAATGTATTCGAAAGGTTTCGAAAGGTAGCTTTCAAAGTATTAAAAGGCCAGGAGCCTATTGTTTTGAATGCTCTCGAAGGAGGAGATCCTATAAAGTCAAAAGCAAGGTTTCGAAGTTATCGAAAGGTTTTATAACCCAAACACTATTTTAAAGGAAAAACTCATGGCTAAATTAAAGGAGTTTTTATAATGGCTTTGAGAAGAAGCTTTATTTGATAAAGTAATAGGTTAAAGGAATTGACCAAGTTTTATATTAAACCCACAGGTGTAACGACTCGGAATTTTCGATCCCGAAAACTCCAGATAGTTAGGAAAAGAAGAAAAGAAATAGAAGAAAATAAGAATCAGAAACACCAACATCTCACATTCGCAACGGATAAAATATAATATCAAATAATATTCCTTACATAAAGAAAGCTGAGTCAGTCAATTAAATTTTAATACATCAGAGTTACAATATTTCACAATCATTGGGCAATTAAAATAACTTGTCCCGGAAATACAAACAATATAACACAACGGAATACACTCCATACGTTTCTGCCATCCAGCTCGCCTCCTGAACTCCAGAACATCCTTACTTGAAAATTTGTAATACTCGGTCTGACCCGAGCATTACGTCAAAGTAACACCCAGGTCTGGATGGAAACCAGCGTGAGTAAACCCATCTAACATGGAATACAACAGCATAAAACTTACATAAAACCCAGGGTAACTCGTATCAATTTACAAATTCACAATTTGTTATAGACATTACTTATTTCACACATCAATTTCTAAGTACTAAAACTTAGATTAAATGGTCTAATTCGGTTAAATCATTCCATACCAGCCTATTGATTTCACATATCAATCTATAAAGAAACGAAGTGGTTTCGGGTATTAACTAATGCCCGACTCCGACTCTTCGAATCTAGTATCATCTTAACCCAAGTTATTCAAGTGATTAAATTTTAAATACTGAATGTCACTTTTACACGGCAATTCATCATAGATAACCACATTATCTCTGTTCAACCCAACATATCATATTACAAAAACATTTCATTTCATAAAGCATCACAATCACATATCAGGGATAACAAATAATCCAATGCATTCAAATATCGTTCAATCATTCATATGCAAGATAAATTAGTCATACCATTTCTGATTAACATAATTAACTACCAATGAATTAAATTAATTACTTTATTACTTAAAAATCTTGCCTATTTAACATTAATTAGTTATATTCAATTAATTAATCATCCCTTAATTATTCATCTTGATTAATCATCCTTGATTAATCATTCTCTAATTACGTTATGTAATTATCCTTAACTAATTACACAAATTAATTATTCTCAAACAATTATAGTAATTAACCTTTAATTACTCCAATTAATTAATTAACTATAATTAATTGCATTAATTCTCGATTAATTACATTAATTAACTCTTCTATAATTTCTTCATTGATTAATTAACTTAAATAAATCAATCCCTTAATTATTTTATTAATTATATTATTAATGATCCTTAACTACTTCTTTAATTAATTATCGTTCTAATTAATCAAATCTTTCTTCATTAATCAGCTTGATTAATCACATTTAGTAATTAATTGCCCTTAATTAATTACATTACTTAATTAACTTCTAATAAATTTAATTAATCAATTAATCTTAAATTAATTACACTAATTAATTAATTCTTAATTACTTCCACATAGTAATTATCATTCATATTAATTACACAAAGTAATTAAACCCAAAACCATTACCATTCTTCAATTAAGTACATCCAGTAATTATCCACTAATTACTTCATTAAGTAATTATACTTTATAAATTACACTAAGTAATTTATACATGACCCATCATCCAATGATCATTAATTAAACTAATTAATTAACTTAAACTAGTCACATTAATTTAATTAATTACACGGAGTAATTAATCATTTTAATTACTTCCACCAAGTAATTATACTTAACAAATTCCAAAAATTATTATTTTTAATTAATTAATTATTAAAATTAATCACATTAATTAGTTATTTAATAATCCCTAGTTAATGATCTCTCGTTAACTATTAATAATTCTTTAATTAATCACTTAAACCTTAATTAGTTAATTTAATCCGTTAAATACTAAATTAATTAATCCAAATCATTAATAAATTAAATTAATTAATTATTCTTTAATTATCTTAATAATTTAATGAATCACAAATCATTAAATCTTAATTATTTTTTAAGATAAAGACATTATTCTTATTAATGATTAAATTATCATTAAGAAATTATTTAAAAACAATAAATTTTACTTTTAAATTTCATTTTAAATTTAAGATTTAAAATGAAAACAAATTTAACTTTAACAATGTTTAAAAACAATTTAAAAACCTTTTAAATCTCATGTTAAAGAAATACTAGTCTTATAAAAGAAATTTTATAAGAGTTTAAACCAAATTCATTTTTAAATTCAAACCATTTTAAAATACACTTAAACATTTTAAAGTTGGTAAAACAATTCAAATTTCCTTGAAACTTTATTTCAAAACTAGAATAAAAATTTAGATTTTGAAATATACTTAAAACTGATTTAAAACTTACTTTAAATCTTTGCTTCAAATTTAAAAATTCATTTTTAAAAGTTTAAAAGACTGACAGGTTTTAAAACCTGTAATCAACATTTTATCCGAGCCCATCCCCAATAGCTTCGAGCAAAACCTCACCTCACTTCGAGTTAAACACTCGAATTACTCGAGAATTACTCGAGTAAAAAACCTCTGCAACAACCCAAACTCACCAGAAACAGGGAAGTGCACCGTGCACATGCACGGAGGCGCCGTTCATCTCTGGCCATCTTCGATGATCTTCACACATCGAAAATCATCCTTACACCCTCTGGAAATCATCAGATCATCATCCCAATCTCGAAAACGATTTCGAGCTTTCAAACCAAACCTAGAACCAAAAACTGGAACAATACATGAAACTTGGAATAGCTTGCTCTTGCGCCTCCGACCATTGTCACGATTGAGACTCCGACCAAACCTTTGTCAACCCACCTCTTCCCTTCACTAGAATCCGGTGGCACTCGATCAACCCTATATGTCGTGGTGATCAAATTTCTGATCGAGCTCCAGACTAGGTTTACAAACTCCGATGATTAACCACCATCACCGCCATGCCTGGATAACCTTCCTGGCATTTTTTCCCAAGTCTCCGATCACTCTTCCTCCTCCAGAAAGAACCTCGACCTCTTGGACCATCGAGATCACCAGAAACACCCAATTTTCCGTTTTCTGGTCAAACCAGAATTGCATTCAAATCCTATTAATAAAAATTGTGATTTTAGTTTTAAAAATGAAGTTTTCGAATGATTTTTCAGATCCTAAGCCTGAAACTTCGAATTATGATGTTTGAATTTTCACTATTTCAAAGTTTGATCTATTGTTTATGATTTCCAGAGACATTTCAATGTTATTTTAACTTAAGTATAATTTTAAACTAAGGTTTGTGATGAAACAAACAAGTTTGATTTGAATCTTAAGTTTAAACAGAGACAAAATCTAGAGATTTTGAATTTAAATCAAAACTTGAATCCTGGGAACTATAAACTGAGAAGACTCAGATGAAAATAAAACATGCATATCATATATTCATATACATAATAGATTGCATTTATATATACAATACATATTTATTCCAGAAAACTTGCATGCAACCAAACTATTCAAAAACTTAAGCTTTTAAAAATAATGTTGCTCACCTGTTAAAATGAACAGAGCACTTTTTTGTTTTGAAAAAACTTTAGACTTTTAAAACTTGAATTGTTTTAAAACTGGAAACTTGCATTGCCCTTTGCTTTTGAAAACCTTAAACTTGAATGCTTCTTTGATTAATAAACTTGAATGCTTATTACTGAATCTTGCATGCTTGGTTTCAAACAGAATTGAAGTTGTTGGAATATGCTTCAGGTTGAAGAAAAAGAATGTACATGCTTTTGATTTTAAAACAGAGTTGAAGAATGATATTCAGTTTCTATTTCCGTGTTTTAAGAAATGAGTTCAGGCCTTTGTTTTGAACTTGCCTTTGATTTGTAAAGTTGGTCTTTGAAAATGAATTGCAGGTTGTTGAAGTGAAACAATTTTCTGGTTTGAGGAGTTTGATCTACTGATTTTGCCTTTGAAATGGATTTGAGTTTCAGATTGGTCTTAAGAGGAGTTGTTTAACTTTCTTTGCTTTGAAAATGAATAGAAAAAAAGGAGGAAGATAAGAAAACATATGTATTTATAAAGGCTGAAATTTGATTTTATTAAAATAAAAGAAAAACTAAAATAAATTGACACTTGTCCAATTATATTAACATTTGTCATCTTGAATTAATATCTACCTAACACATGTTATTTAGGTGTCTTAAGAAATTAACACTTGTAATAACATAATTTTTATTTATTTAAATGTTAAAAATAAGCTTTTGCTTATGTTGTTTATTCTTATGTAAATGTATATATGAATTTCTTTTTAAAGAAAATGTAATAAAACTAATTATATATAAATAAAACCTTATACATACATTTTAAATCTAAATATTTTTAAAATGACTATATTTTGAATTACTTAATAAATCCAAATTCATATTCAAATTAAATTTGAAAATCTAATTTAAAATCAAGTCAACAATACATATATATTTTAAACAAACCTAAATTCAATTTGTAATAATAATTCTATTTAAAAATTTATTCATCTATATTTAAAAACAACCCATTATCATTATGGTTTGAAAATAATAATTTTTATCAAGTTAAAATAATTTAAAATGGGAATTATCACATTTAATTTTGCTTGAAATTTTCGGGATATCACATTCCTTCACCCTTTGAATCTTTTCGTCCTCGAAAAGGAACGAAGCCAGAATTTATTAAAATGCTTAATATAAGTTAAATTTTCTCTTTGAACATTTTTTTAAAATAATTTAAAATATTATAGAATAGTTTTATAAAGATACTTTTATAACTCGATGTCTCAACTAGCCCATCCTTGTTCTCACAAAAATTCGATCATATATTGATCAAGCGTAAGACTGAAAATCTATAAGTACTTAGCAGACCCATTTTCAACACCCAAAGAAAATACTTGGACAATAATTTTATTGAAAATGTAGAAAACATTTTTGAAAATAGAGGAAATATCTTTAGAGAATGCTCTGGAAATCATCACCCCCATCCACGGTCGTAGTTAACCCGATGGTTACGTTGCCATCCCGACAAAATCCATAGATAACTGTAGGCCTCTGCACCCCTTGATTACACCATGGAACCTGCTACAGATCGCAGCGGTAACTGGAGTTATGTTGCCATCACAGCGAAAACCCATATAACTGTATGCCTCAGCGCCCTCGAATTTCGCAGCCAAAAGAATGAAACTTCCCCACTCCACTCGACCATAGATCAGAGTCTACGGTGTTACATTGCCTTCCCGGCAAAATCAAGCGTCGACCGTTGACACTCACCTCCACATGATTTCCGCTACGGTCCACAGTAGATCGCAGCGACATGGAGTTACATTGTCGTCACAGCATAACCCAAATGCCCATGCGTAACGTCCCGCCTTTTCGCACGATTTAAACCGACACACGTGCCAATTCAAACCGTACAGAAGGGCGGATTGTTATGGGGTAAATAAGAAAACAGAGAAGAAAATAAAAAAAAACAGAATCTCACAGCGGAAGGATAAAATACAATAATAAATATATAGTTCGTAAACGGTTTACAAAACACTTGATTCTTCTTTATACAATAAGTATCAGAGTTACACATACCAATACAATCAATGCAGCGGAATAGTATGAGTGTGGTGCAAAACTATAAATAATAATAATAATATGGGTTCTTCGTCTTCGTCCTCCAAAGCTAAAGTCTTCGATCCTGAAATGCCCGGACTGACCCGAGCGAATTGAAAAGACAAAACACTCGAGTCAGAACTAAAAGATCTTATGTGAGTTAAATTAACAGAAATAAATATGAGTGCAGTAACTCAAGAGATGCTCAGGATTTACATCTCCTAAGGATCCGTTAAACTATTTACTAGGTAGTATATTGCGCTATTATAATAGTGTCTATTTGTAAAATAAACTTACTTTTTTAATAGCGTTAAGGGGTTACCCATATAGCCCTTAACACAGAATATATTCCCATAGTCTATACAGTACCGTAATCTCCCCCGTACTGGGCGTCGTCAGAGGGCACTCCATAGGTATGGTACAAAGCCAAAATCATATAAGGCGCGCTAGGGTAGGTGACACGGCACAACTAGGCAATGCCACGGTAGATATACCAATTACGCTTCCGGGCCGATGGTAATGCGTAGCCGCAGCTACCGCCCACCTCGAACAAACTCCCCCAAAATCAAAGTAAAAGTGGCCACTGAATCAATCCAAAGTCAAAGTATAATATCGAAGAGGAGTGTCCGATCAGAGGAATGACCTCATTAACCCGTCGATCGCTCCTGTTTTAGCCACCTTATGCCAACTCACGGGAGTCGGGTCCACGTATTTACCTTACAGGAAACGTCGCCACCAACCTACTTCATTCTGGAATCTCCACCGCGTACACGGTTAGTCAAAGTGGTTTTCGGTATCGACAGAGAGTATGTCCATATCCGATCCCGGTCTCTTTGCCAACCCATCGTTATTATAACACCGCGGTCATTTAAAAATAGTTTATACTTTAAAACCAGAATAAAATTTTCCATTTCAAAACTATGAATACGATATCATTTTAAAATCTAAAACAATATGATATCATTTTATCAAAATATAATTCTTTCCCAAAAATCATACTGCTTTAAAATCTATAATATCTGGAAACCAACATTTGAATTATATTTTCAAAGCATAATATTTCGAAAATTCATAGTTTTAAAGCCATAACTTCTAGAACTTGAATGGTTTGGATATTCAACGGTATATAAAATAAATGGTTTGACTTTAAGGTTACTTTTTAAAGAAAAATATTTTCCATGGCTTTACAAATATATTTCCTTATTTAAAGTCTAAACCATAATTTAAATATCACTTTCAAGTTCCAAAACCATTTCAATTTATATATATATATATATATATATATATATATATATATATATCCATTTGGAGTATTAATATTTCAAAACTAAAGTTGGAATTTTATTCTTTCAACAAATCAATTGTTCTATTATTTAGTCTTGAATATTCACATAAAATCCATAAATACAACTCCAATTTCTAGAAATTTAATATTTCCTTAAATTTAATTATACTAGAATATTCATTTAAATTTATCTTGGAAAAAACTCCAGTTATAAATATCATACCTTAAAATTTCCAAACTTAAACATATAATATAAATTATCAAATTCCATTTTCTAAAAATTTTCCATTTTTATTTAACAGATTTATACACAGTCTAAATTCAAAAATTTTAACTTCATATGTATATATGTAGAAGAATAATATTTATAAAATATCAAAACTTAAAATTTTTATAAACCGTATCCCATCCAAACCATAGAAATCACTTTAAAATATTTTATATATAGACCGCGGTGCCTGTATATAATTTTCTATCCTATGGTCAAGTGATACGGATATTTATCATTTCAATCCGCAATTTAAAAAAATAAAATTTTGCGGTTGTATATCATTTCAAACCACAATCCCGAATGAAACGAAAAATGCATGATAACTTGCAGTTAAATGATATAAAATAAAACATCCATTCATCCATCATCATCCAAATCAAAATCATCATCCAATACTAAATCAATATCAATATATATCCGAGAATATATGACCTGTAATAACTGGCAGTTATATTCAAAAATAAATTTAACACTATTAAACTAACAGTTTATATGCAAATAAATAACTATAACTGTAAATCTATATGCAGTAATAAAATTAAATGAACAGTTATATTAAATAAATGCGATTTAACAGATATGATGAATAAAACATGCCAAATAGTCATAACTAAATTTCTACTCATATCTAAAATGAATTTAACAAACATAAAAACTTTTAGAAGTTGTGAGTGGGTTAAAACACTCACCTTTTGAATTTAAATCGAATTTAAACCCGATTTAAACTCAAAAAATCCGACAGTCCCCAAATCTGTCCAAACCAGCGTCATCAGATCCGGAACTAAATTACGATCCTAACAAAAGAAATTTCGCGTGAATCGGAGAACGTATGAAAAAAATATTCATTTTAAACGATTTGAAAACAAAAATAAAAATAAAATAAAATAAAATAAAACAAAACCCACTTAACTTCAATGGCCACGTCAGCTAAAAGCTACAACACATCGTCGAATTTTTTTCTGGTCAAACGAATATCCAAAACAGAAAACGAATTGTACCAGCAGATTACGTGCCTCGAGAACTTTATCGTAAAATTTTCTGGAATTTTTGTGGAGAGTTTGAATTTTATTAGAAAATTTGAATTGTAGATAGATTAGGTTTTGTAACCATTGAGGAAGAGAAAGAGATGAAGAAAAATGAACGTACAGCCAATTGACAATAGAAAGGAGGCTAGGGTTTATCACAGCATATTTATAGATAGATCGCAAAAGGATAGGTGTGCACGAATTTTAACGTGCAAACAGAAGTGGTCCCAAAAGGATATTAATTATACACGTTACGGATTAAATTATTTCTTTCTCAACATTTACATTGCATTTTAAGCGTATTCACACATGTATAATTAGATGCTTCATTTAAATTTCCATATATATATTCACAATTCCATAAATTTCCAAATACATAGATAAATTTCCAATTTCAACTAAATTTCTAAATTACTGTAATAATTACATATTAAATTTCTATCCATTCTCAATAGATTTACGTTTACATACTAAAATCCACATTTCTATGTACATTTGAATTCCATATTATACATATTTTATTTATCTTAATTACTTCCAACTTAAATTTCAATCAACATAAAACGTTTTATTCAGTTTCCAATAATTTCAGTCATGCTTTAAATCCAAATGAATAAATAACTTAATTCCCATTTAAGCATTTTTCATTTGATTTGCAATCAACCTTTTATGATCAATTAAATCCCGATATATTAAATAAACGTTATTTCCATCATTCTTTATCCTATGAAGAAATTTAAGTTATTCACACCTATTACTAAATTTCATATTAATGCACACTAATTTACATTTATTGCAATGATTACCAAATATTTCCCTGCAATAATTCATTCCCCTATACATACTTACAATTCCACTTAAACTTTACTATACCCATTTATTTTCTCAACATTAAAACCAACGTTACCTCAATTCCACTAATGTACACTTATTCTATTATCACTTACTAACCATTCAAATTTTTATTAACAAATAGGCAGGTAATTCCTATGTTACAAATTTTTAATTCATCCTAATCCCTTACCATTGACATACATTTGCATTACTTACATATCATTTACAATGTTACCCAAAATCTCTATCCATTGTAATTAATACCTTAAATAAGTTTCAATTTATATTCAAGTGAATACATGACCCTTTTTCGTTATGTCATCCATTTTTTACAAGAAACGTTTTATCGTTTCGACAACATTTTATTTCTAATTACCTACATTGATTTGTGTACGTCTCTACTATTTAAAGCATTACCATTCTCATCTTCATCTAAATCTTCATTTATGCATATTTAAAAATAAATTTCACTTATTTCCTATTTATACACTTATAAATTCCAATTCCAAATAAATAGATAAATCTCCATTTGCACTACTTAAATCAAAAATCAGCGATTATCCTATCTATACATTTTAAGTGGATGGATCAAATGTTGTATTCAAAAATCTACTTCTTAATATTCTTAGATTTAAACTCAACTCTCTATTAACAGAATATTTAGATGTTTAAACTTATTTTATTACCATTAACTTATTATTATACATTAAACTTAAATATACCGACAAAGCTTGTTTTTGGTACTCTTTTCATTTCCATAAATAAAATTAGCAGTGGATTCATACCTTATTATGTAATTAACTTTAATTCCACATAACTAAATATTTACATAATCTTTTATATGCAAATCAACTATTTTATTAATTAAATTTAATCTTCCTGGTTTACTTATTCATAGTATGTAATTCAGTTACTCACCCTAACCTATTTATTTGAAATCCAATCCAGATTATTTTTACTAAGTTCCAATTTCCAAAGGTTACTGCAATTAATCCAATTAATTGCAATAAATTCTAATAAATTTGATTTTATTGGATTACAACTCAAAATAAATCAATTATTACTCAACCACACAGTTAACATTTTTATGATTCATTACAGTAATATTTCCTAATAATATTTCCCAATTCTCATCTTTATTTTCATAAACTACTGGATTTCAATTTAATTGAAATTTTGTTAACTTTACACATAAATAAAAGCTTAAACCTCAATTAATTCATTCCTAAGATCACACTAATTATTATATTATAAAATGGACCTTTCCCTTGGTTACATCTTATTTATTCTATTACCAATATTCCACACTAACTGCAATAATTTAGTGCATTAATTGAAATTGATCAAAATAAAACTTAACCAACAAATAGAATAAATACGTACAATAATTATTGTCATTAAATCTATTTCATAAGTCTACACTCAATTAATTCCTTAAAATAAGTTTTACGTTTATAAATTTTACCTTCACACTTTCCGTTACTATTTTAATAATTACTAAAGTAACATTTTCATAATAACAACATTAAAATTTCTCAATATTTAGATGAACTTTATTTCCAATACACACTACCAAATTTCAATCACTTATGTTCTATCCAACATTCTTTTAGATTTTATTTCCATCAATTAGTTCATCCAATATTTTCATCCATTTATTAACAAATTTTCCATTATACAATTTCAATTCTTCTTATTATTATTTCATTAATACTATTACCAACTTTTATTACTTTTAGTATTAATTAAACAATCATATTTAATTAAGAGGTTATAATGTTGTATTCACTATTCCCATTTTCACTCCAAAACTCAAACAGCCGTTTCAATTGCATTTGGATTTGCATTAAATTGGTTATCCATCAACTGCCATCTATATTACCACCTTAATTCACATACAATTACAGTCCTTTTTAATATATTAATACATAGGTAATTTAAATTTTGTCTTTATTTCTTTAATTTACATTTTATTCAAGTGCGACAATTTACGCTATTTCTTTATTGATATTTCACCTAACTTTCAACAATTAAGTTAAATACCCGTTTCTACAATTCATTGTTAGTTATAAATTTCAACTTACACACAGGTATACATCTTACACTATCTCAATCATTGGATTTTCATTTAGCGTTCATTCCAGCATAAATTCTATCTCTTTTATATATATCTTTATTTTTCTTTACAAATTTTTTTTATTACATAATCCCTTTTTAACTAAAATTTAATCGTCGAAATTTACGGGTCGTCACACTCTCCTCCACTCAAAACTTTTCGTCCCCGAAAAGGAAAAGAAGGGAAAAGAAGAATTTCGAAATCAATATTTTAAATTTACAAAATTAGTTAATTTAGCTAAAATATACAAATTTAGATACAGTGAAATATTTAAGTGATTTCACCATTAATCAACCAAATCAAATAACAACCATCAACCTTACAAACAGCATACATACACAAGACAAAGCAACCATTTATCCAACAAACAAGAAGTTGTTCGGGTTCAGAACTTGAAATTTGTATGGAATGAAAATAACTATCAAGTGCATCCTTTACTCAACAGTCTTAGATGGAACAAAGATAGATTATTTATTCATCCAACAACTTCACATTTCTTTACCCAACCAAACATAAATCAACCAATAATAATTTCAAAACAACGACCAAATTCACTTATTATACATTGATTTCATGCTTAGTTGTTTGATTTCCTTTTATGATTCACGTAACCTTTAAATTTCATTTACTCATTAATGTTTGTTTCATTAATTTACTTATTACTTATAATTATTCCTTTATACTTATTTGTTAACAAATAGCTTCAATCTTTTTCCAATGTTTATTTCTTCTTCATGAACTATTTACTAAAATTTCATGATCTTATTTATTCACACTTTAATCACTTGAGTTTAAAATCATCCATCTGTCATACTTACCTTTTTATTATATTTACTCGATAGAATTTCAATTATAACTTAAATTAATAACATTAAATTCTCCTTAATTATAGCAAATTCATTGAATTATTCATTTCCTCAATCTTCACTTGTAAGTTTTCTCTTACATTTCCTTACTAACATTGCAACTTTTATTATATGGTAAGTTATATATGTTTTAAGAATGTAAGTGAAATTTATACAAGTTTCTTCTCGATTTCTTTAATTAATTAATGGTTAAATAAATATATTCGTTTTATAAATTTCAATTTCAACTTACCTTTAATTTCATTTATTTATTTAAAGGTTTACGTTACTATTATATTTAATAATAGTAAAAATTTAATTACACTAAATTTGCTACCCTATAACATTAATTCTTATAAATAAAGAAGTTTACTAATTCATTTACTAATGTTTACAATTGTTTATTTACATTTCTTATCTTCCTATGGTATTAAATTTTCTTTAATTAAAGGTTCACATTTTCTATACTAAATTGAACTATTAATTAACTGGAATTTTAAGAACCAAATACCGGGTTTAATTCCAAATTGTTTAAAATAGTAGATACACATATTCTTTTTACTTATATAACTTTAATTATAATCAAATGATAAAGTTCTCTTAAACAAATTTGCAGTAAATTTCTACAGTGGCCTTTCCTCTTCGAAACTCGAAAATGAATGTCGATGATGCGTGCACTCATCACCGAAATTTATTTTCCAGCGACAGAGAGGAAAGTACAAACTTATTTTCCAAAATCTTCCTTTAAAACAATTCTTCCGAAATATATTGAAATACTTATATTAGAAAATACTTATAAATAATATTATTATATTCCAAAATTTATTCGAAAGAATTTTCAAAACCCCCGGAACTTCAGTTCTAAATTTCCAAATTCATTTATCTATTTTCTTCAATTTTATTTCTATTATTATTTACTCTATTTCCTAACAACCAATCTATAGCAACCAATTATAGATATAATTTGAAAATTTTATTTTATATATATAGAAAATAGATTAGGCAAAATTATTTCATTCGCCTATATTAAACAAATATTATGTCGGTCTGTCCTATTAAGTGTTTAGAAACCCCTATTGATGTCACAGCGTCCCATGCATCAACCGGAATTTATAAATACAAAACGGAACAGATTAACACAATATAAAACCTTTTATAAAACTAACAAGTACGCTTCTCATATATATATACACTCAGCGACTCCCATAGGGTATTACTACCCTATTAACAAAGACTCAAACCCCACAAAGCTAAGGTTTATCGCTAAACCAAAGCTCTGATACCAACTGTAACGTCCCGCCTTTTCGCACGATTTAAACCGACACACGTGCCAATTCAAACCGTACAGAAGGGCGGATTGTTATGGGGTAAATAAGAAAACAGAGAAGAAAATAAAAAAAACAGAATCTCACAGCGGAAGGATAAAATACAATAATAAATATATAGTTCGTAAACGGTTTACAAAACACTTGATTCTTCTTTATACAATAAGTATCAGAGTTACACATACCAATACAATCAATGCAGCGGAACAATATGAGTGTGGTGCAAAACTATAAATAATAATAATACGGGTCCTTCGTCTTCGTCCTCCAAAGCTAAAGTCTTCGATCCTGAAATGCCTGGACTGACCCGAGCGAGTTGAAAAGACAAAACACTCGAGTCAGAACTAAAAGATCTTATGTGAGTTAAATTAACAGAAATAAATATGAGTGCAGTAACTCAAGAGATGCTCGGGATTTACATCTCGTAAGGATCCGTTAAACTATTTACTATGTAGTATATTGCGCTATTATAATAGTGTCTATTTGTAAAATAAACTTACTTTTTTAATAGCGTTAAGGGGTTACCCATATAGCCCTTAACACAGAATATATTCCCATAGTCTATACAGTACCGTAATCTCCCCCGTACTGGGCGTCGTCAGAGGGCACTCCATAGGTATGGTACAAAGCCAAAATCGTATAAGGCGCGCTAGGGTAGGTGACACGGCACAACTAGGCAATGCCGGGTAGTTATACCAATTACGCTTCCGGGCCGATGGTAACGCGTAGCCGCAGCTACCGCCCACCTCGAACAAACTCCCCCAAAATCAAAGTAAAAGTGGCCACTGAATCAATCCAAAGTCAAAGTATAATATCGAAGAGGAGTGTCCGAGCAGAGGAATGACCTCATTAACCCGTCGATCGCTCCTATTTTAGCCACCTTATGCCAACTCACGGGAGTCGGGTCCACGTATTTACCTTACAGGAAACGTCGCCACCAACCTACTTCATTCTGGAATCTCCACCGCGTACACGGTTAGTCAAAGTGGTTTTCGGTATCGACAGAGAGTATGTCCATATCCGATCCTGGTCTCTTTGCCAACCCATCGTTATTATAACACCGCGGTCATTTAAAAATAGTTTATACTTTAAAACCAGAATAAAATTTTCCATTTCAAAACTATGAATACGATATCATTTTAAAACCTAAAACAATATGATATCATTTTATCCAAATATAATTCTTTCCCAAAAATCATACTGCTTTAAAATCTATAATATCTGGAAACCAACATTTGAATTATATTTTCAAAGCATAATATTTCGAAAATTCATAGTTTTAAAACCATAACTTCTAGAACTTGAATGGTTTGGATATTCAACGGTATATGTGACGCCCCACCTCAATACCCACGCTAGCCAAGAACACTCCGGAGAAGTGCTGTCAACTAGCACGGAGAATAAGGCTGTTGAGGAGCGACCATCCATGTAATTGCTTATCACACGGTGGCTATAAATAATCTTCGGAAACAAACATAGAAATAATCATATCACAAATCAGTCACAGATATCCATATCACAAAGGCGGAAGAAGATATGAATATATAACTAACACATGAAAGTGTACATCAGAGTAGTGGTCAATAAGATCCACGATAATACAAAAGAATAGCAACACGTGCTATACAAAAGAATACAACTATGAGTCTATATCTCAAGTGTATACAACAAAAACTGCTAATCTAAACAGTTAGCCAAAAGTCAGAGTGATGAATCCCTGGGAAGAAGTCAAGCAGAAGCACCTGTAACATCTCGGTCTGATCCGAGTATTATTTAAGAAAATAATAAACGGATCAGTCTAGCTATAAATATCAGATGACATGATATAACATAAAAGATATGGCATAAACATAAACATCCATAACGACATACCACTATAAGTATGTAAATAATGATCAACAGAAGATCAATCAATAAGAGATAATCAATATCACAAGAATCTTCTCAAAGATTCGAAGGGGGCATCATACCCTAAACTTGTACTCATAACAAGTCAATGACATAAATTCCAGAAATCAACACGAGAAATCCAGAAATCATAAAAAAGGGGAAGAGGCCTATCACATGACGGTCCGAAGACCATGGGGAGCTACCCCACATGTGTGAGTGGAATCACACAGAATGAGGTCAAGACTAACCAAAAAGCAGAAAGGTATGTGTGAATGGAATCACACAAGTGGTGTCTAGTCTAACCTTGCAATGAAAGAGACATCGCGCAATTGCTAGTCTAATTCATAGAGCGATCATCAAGATCAACGAGAAGTGTCAATTACACTAAGCTAGTAAATATAGAAGTTTAGCTTCATGTCCCATAACCACTTGCTTAACTTCAATATTTACGAACAAACTGTAAATCTTCACTAATAAAATTGTCATAAGAGGTTCAATCGAACAAGTCCAAGAATTAACCGAGGAAGTGAACGCAAGCGTTTCATACCACTTGTTTTACTAAGTCGTTTAATTAGATTTCTCATCCGAGTGAGGTAAAGGCTTGTATATACTAATAGATTGGAAAACGGTTTAAGAAAAGAGCTTTGTTATTAAAAATAGAGTTGAAATTGTTTGTTAAAAGAGTTTTGATATTTACTACTAGTATTGAAACCTTTATATTATAAAGTGACAAAACACATAAGTAAGTGTAGAAACAATCAGTCACAAAGATCGCATACGGAGATGCGAATAAAATCCAAGGAAATCAGCTCAGGAAGTTCGGTTGAATGTTCTTCAGATAAGATCGCCTACGCAGAGTTATACGGGGTACCACTGATCCTATCCTTAATGAGTAATCCTACCAGAGCCAAGGTTCTCGCTTAACCTTCAGCTCTGATACCAAATGTAACAACCCAGAATTTTCGATCCCGAAAACTCCAGATACTTAGGAAAAGAAGAAACAGAAACACCAACATCTCACATTCGCAGCGGATAAAATATAATATCAAATAATATTCCTTACACAAAGAAAGTTGATTCAGTCAATTACATTTTAATACATCAGAGTTACAATATTTCACAATCACTGGGCAATTAAAATAACTTGTCCCCGAAATACAAACAATATATTACAGCGGAATACACTCCATACGTTCCTGTGATCCAGCTCGTCTCCTGAGCTTTAAAACGTCCTTACTTGAAAATCTGTAATACACGATCTGACCAGAGCATTACATCAAAGTAACATTTGGGTCAGGCTGGAAACCAGTGTGAGTAAACCCATCTAACATGGAATATAACAGCATAAAACTTACATAAAACCCGGGTTAACTCGTATCAATTTACAAATACACAATTTGTTATAGACATCACTTATTTAACACATCAATTTCTAAGTACCAAAATCAGATTAAATGGTCTAATTCATTTAAATCATTCCATACTAGCCTATTGATTTCACATATCAATCTATAAAGAATCGAAGTGGTTTCCGGTATTAACTAATACCTGACTTGGGACTCTTCGAATCCAATATCATCTTAACCCAAGTTATTCAAGTGATTAAATTTTAATTACTGGATGTCACTTTTACACGACAACTCATCGTAGATAACCACATTATCTATGTTCAACCCAACATATCATATTACAAAATTCATTTCACAAAGCATCACAATCACATATCAGGGATAACAAATAATCCAAGGCATTCAAATATCATTCAATCATTCATAAGCAAGATAAATTAGTCATACCATTTCTGATTAATTTAATTAACTACCAATGGATTAAATTAATTACTTTAATACTTAAAAATCTTGCTTATTTAACATTAATTAAATATATTCAATTAATTAATCATCCCTTATTTATTTATCTTGATTAATCATCCTTGATTAATCATTCTCTAATTACACTATGTAACTATTCTTTATTAACTACACAAATTAATTATTCTCGAACAATTATAGTAATTAACCTTCCTACTAATTAACTATAATTAATTACATTAATTCTCAATTAATTGCATTAATTAATTCTTCTATAATTTCTTCATTGATTAATTAACTTAAATTAATCAATCCCTTAATTTTTTCATTGATGATATTAATCAACGATCCTTAATTACTTCTTTAATTAATTATTGTTCTAATTAATCAAATCTTTATTCATTAATCAGCTTGACTAATCACAATTGGTAATTAATTACCCTTAATTAATTAAATTACATAATTAACTTTTAATAAATTTTATTAATTAATTAAGTCTTAAATTAATTACACTAAGTAATTAATTCTTAATTACTTCCACAAAGTAATTATCCTTCATATTAATTACATAAAGTAATTAAACCCAAAACCATTACCATTCTTCAATTAATTACATCCACTAATTATCCACTAATTACTTCATTAAGTAATTATACTTTATAAATTACACTAAGTAATTTATACTTAACCCATCATCCAATGATCATTAATTAAACTAATTAATTAACTTAAACTAGTCACATTAATTTAATTAATTACACTGAGTAATTAATCATTTTAATTACTTCCACTAAGTAAATATACTTAAACAATTCCACAAATGATTATTTTTAATTAATTAATTATTAAAATTAATCACATTAATTAATTATTTAATAATCCCTATTTAATGATCTCTCGTTAACTATTAATAATTCTTTAATTAATCACTTAAACCTTAATTAATTAATTTAATCCCTTAATTACTAAATTAATTAATCCAAATCATTAATATGTTAAATTAATTAATTATTATTTAATATCTTAATAATGTAATGAATCACCAATCATTAAATCTTAATTATCTTTTAAGCTAAAGACATTATTCTTATTAATGATTAAATTATCATTAACAAATCATTTAAAAACAATTTACTTTAAAATTTTACGTTTAAATTTCATTTTAAATTTAAGATTTCAAATGAAAACAAATTTGGATTTAACAAAGTTTAAAAACAATTTAAAATCTTTTTAAATCTCATGTTAAAGAAATACTTGTCTTATAAAAGAAATTTTATAAGAGTTTAAACCAAATTCATTTTTAAATTCAAACCATTTTAAAATACACATAAACATTTTAAAGTTGTTAAAACAATTTAAATTTCCTTAAAACTTTATTTCAAAACTAGAATACAAATTTAGATTTTGAAATCATACTTCAAAACTGATTTAAAACTTAGTTTAAATCTTTGCTTTAAGTTTGAAATGTTGTTTTTAAAAGTATAAAAGACTGAAAGGTTTTAAAACCTATAACCAACATTTTACCCGAGCTGTGATATCTCGGAAATTTGGGGCAATATCAATTTAATAATCTACACTAAAAATTAAATTGATTTGATAATATTTATTAATAATATTTAAATGGATTTAATAATCTTCATTTAATTAAATATTTAACTGATAATTTATCTTTTAAAAGCTAATTTAGTTGTTATCTATTTATAATGTATATAATTGTATATATTGTAAATAGGTAAGATTTGTTTTTAATTTAACAAGTAAAAAATATATTTACTTATTTCAATATTTTTGGTAATTATAATTTGATTTAATATATATATCTTTTTAAAAGCAATTTAATAAATAACTGTATGGTTTAAAATACTTAAGATAAATATTAATTGTTTTAAATTTATTTAAGCTTAGGTTTGAATTTAAATAAGATTAACAAAAAGGTTTGTTCTGGTTTCTTCTTAAATTTAACTTGATAAAATAAGTAATAAAGAGGTAAATTTCTTAATTTAATAATGAATTTTTATTAATCATAATGTCTTTACAAATGGTTTTTAAATAGAAATTGTTATTTCAAATTTATTTATATAAATAGCTATAATTTGAAAGATTAAAAGTAAGTCTTTTAAAAATGTTTAAAATTAAAATAAACCTTATTTATATTAACACAAGTATAAAAATAATAAATAAATTTAACATTTGATAGTATAAGTTTTAAAATAAAAGAGGGATAAATAGGCACATGTGTTAGGATTAAACATAAGTACATAAGTTAAAAATTCACAACAAATATTGAAATAAATTACTTAAAGCAAAGCAAAAAATAAAATAAAAATATAAACTAAGTAAGATAAATATGTTGTAAGATAATATGCAGGCCAAAGAAAATGCAAAGCAAAGTACTAAAGTAAAATATATGCATAAGGTAGGAAAGCATAACCAGGCAAGAAAATCTAAGCAAAGTAAAAATAAAAACAACTTTATATCTATGAACATTAAGTATGAAAGCAAACCAGGTTTGTGTAATAAATTAATATATATATATATATATATATATAAAGCCTGTAAAATAGTGATGCAAAGACAAGAGGCAAATCTATAAACAAAACAAGAAAAGTATAGAATAAAAGCATGAAGTACTCAAAGCATTTAATGCTTTCATATTCAACTGGAAAAAAAAATTGCTCTGACCTATACATATAAATAAAAGAGAATTGTACCAGGCTTTGTAGGAATGTTGCCTGCAAACAAAAACAAAATATGGAAAGGGATAAAATAAATTGCAAAGCTAAGTAAAATATCTATGGATAAAAATGAGTAATAGGAGACAATAAGTACATTAACATTAAATGTATCCAATTCTCAGCAAACAATTCAGTCATTTCAAATTGTTTAACATCATCTCAGCCTCCTAATTAAAAGATTTGGCCTAATAAAACAAAACACAAATATAATCTGCAAATTGCTTGTCTCAGATGCCACCCTCCCCTAAACTTCTTTATATATGTCATATTATTTTTGTTCGTTCACTAAACATATCAATCCTGAAACAAGAAAGAATAGCAAACATTTGCAACAAACTTGAATAATATTTGCAAATCTAACAAAGACAAGAAGATCAAGGAAATGAAGCAAAACTACTTTCCAGTTTTAAAGTTCAACCTGTTTCAAACCAAAGGATGCTCTGTTCATTTTTACAAGCAGTGGTGAGTAACATTTTTTGTCAAACTCAAATATAAATATGGTTGCTTTATTTATATCTGAAATAAGTTCGTATGTGTATATATTTGAGAATATCTCTGTGTATGTTTGGATGTGTGATGCATATGTGTTTATAAATACCTGAAGAACACCTCTGTTCTAATATTTTCAAACCCAGATTAGTTTAAAAATCTCTACTGCTTGATCCACTTTTGTTACGACTCAGGATCAAAATAAGACTTGATTGTTTGATTACAAAGGAGATGTTAAAATTTTATTTATGCTAAACAAAATTCAAATTTGTTCTAGAAAGATAATAAGAACAGTATAAACTCAAGATTTGGTAAAACTCAAACTTCATAATTACTTAGTTCAGGCATATAAACTGAAACACTAAACAAAAACTTGTTTTTTAAAATTAAAATCACTATTTATAATTAAGTGTTGAAGGTGTAGTTATGGGTTGAGCATAATAGGTGAAATTGTGATTTCCTGGTGATCAAGTGGACCGGAATGTTTGATGTTTGGCGTGGGGGTGGAGGAACCTCCGGAGGTGTTGGGAAAAATATCCGAAGTTGTTCCAGTTCGTCGAGGAAGCGACGGTGGGATTTTGATTTTTTTAACCTAGCTTTGAGTGCCTTGGAGTTTTGGATGGTGCAACGTCTCTGAAGCATCGAGCGTTATGGGATTCTGGGAATTTGTAGTGAGGTTGTGGTCGAACCGGTGACCGGAGTTGGGTGGCCACCGGTGGTCAGAGCGTCGAATAAGTGACGTTGACAGGTTCGAGAGGGGAAAGGCTGTCGTGTTCCAGGATTGGGTTTCGAACCCATTTTCGATCAAAGTTGTTGTGACGAGTTTGGGTGGTCGTGACGTTATTAGGAGATGGTAGGAGTCATGTTGAAGCTCAGATGGGAGGCCGGAGGTGGTTGGGGCCACGGTGCACGTGCACCGTGCCATTGAAGTGATTGGTTTTTTTCTCCCTTGTGTGCAGTTTTTTTTTAGCTGGGAAAAACTCGGGACATACTCGAGTCGTTCGAGTGCTTGACTCGAAGCAGGAGAAGATGGGACTCGAAGCTAGTTTTTGTTGACTCGAGTCACTGGTTTGTCCAGGCTTTTGTAAACCTGGCAGCAGATTTGTTTTTTAAACAAACTTAAATGAAACTTTAAGTTTGCATAACAGATTTAAAACAAAGTGTAAAACAGTTGAAATGTGAATTCAAACTTATTTTTGAATTCAAATCTGAAATGAGATAAAGATTTTAAAATATTTAAATGGGGATTTCAGGTTTACAAACCTGATAGTTTTCAGTTTTTTTTAAAATTTAATTTAAAATTTGAAACAGAAATTTAAACAGAGGTTTAAACTCAAAGTTTAAAGTATAGGTTCAAATAGACTTTTGAATCTAAGGTAAAACGAAACCGAATTTGAATTTTAAATCAAGATTTTAAAACCAAGTTTTTCAAAAGCAAGTTAAAACCAAAGTTTTAAATTTAAGGTTAAACCAATGAGTTCAAATTTTCTCGAATTCAAATCTGACATTTGAATCAGTTTTCAAATTTAAATATATAAAACCAGTTTAAATAAAATAGTTTTGAAAAGTAAATTTGTTTCAAATAGAATTTAAATTTGGTAAATATTTAAAATAATCTCTTTTTTATCTTGAATTCAAAATGGAATTTGAATCTAAATTTAAAAAGTGTGATGTTCTAATACACTTTAATATTAATTAAGTTATTAAATAAGAAATGAATTATCTTAAGAATAATTAAGGCATTAAATGATTTAATTAATAAGGTAATAAAGAAATGGGGTATTTATTAAATTTATAAATTAATAATTTAGATTAATTTATAAATAAAGATAAATTAAGAAGTAAATTAAGAGATGATATTAGTTAATAAAGATAATTAACTAAAGATTACTAATTAATTAATTAGTGTGATTAATTTTGGTAATTAATCATTATAATTAGACAAATCTATTTTAAGTGGTTAAGTGTAATTACTTGATAAAAGTAATTAAGAGATTAATTACTTATTGTAATTAATTTTGATAAATGATTAATTTAAGTTAATTAATTTAGTTAATTAATTTAAGAAAATCATTTGATAAATTGATAAGTGTAATTACTTAGTGTATGCAATGGAGCACAATTACTTAAGGAAGTAATTAATGTTAATTACTGAATGTAATTAATGAAAGACGATGTGTTAATAAAGTAATTTGGATAATTACTTTTGTGATTAATCAAGAGATTAATTAATAGGGTAATTAATTATGGGATAATTAATTTATTAATATGAGTAATTAAGGGTAGATAATTACTGGTTGTTATTAATAAAAGGTGATTAATAATTGTGTTTAATTAAAGATTAATTACTTAATGTAATTAATTTAACCAAAGTAATTTAATTTAAATCTAAATTAGAGATCATTAATTAATTAGTATAATTAATGATGTAAATTAAGAATTGGTTAATTAAGAAATACTTAATAATGTGGTGGTTAATTGATGTAATTAATTAAGAATAAGTGTAATCAATTCTAAATGAAGTAATTTAATGTTAATTACTATAAATGATTTAGGATAATTAATTTGTGAATTAATTAAAGACTAATAACCGATTGTAATTAGTGAATGATTAATCAAGATGTTTAATCAAGATGAATACTTAGAAGATGGTTAATTAATTTGATTTATAATTAATTAATGGTTGTATAAGCAGGATTTATAGATGAAGTAATTAATTTAATTTACTTTAAATTAATTAGAGATAGGAGTAGTTAATTTAATTCATTTTAAATTAATTACAAATGGTATAATTATAAATCATTGCTTATGGATGAATGATATTGATATTCCATTTGATGATTGTGATCTGACATGAATAATATCTATCTGATATGGATGCTTGGTTTACATATGGAAATATTTAGTTATCTGTTTGGATGATAATATTGATTATCTGTTTATGAGATATCTGTGATTATCTATTGTGATATTGTGAATTATCTATCTGTGTGTATATTGAATCATATTGAATCAAACTGTTAAGGAAATAGACAACTTGGCCTTAAAAGACACGTTTTGGATTTCGATGAGACCGGGATCGGTTTTCCACATTTGGAACATCCGAAAACCACATCGATTCCAAATTAACGATAGGTCGTGAATCTGAAGTGAAGATGGAGATTCAGAATGCAAGGGTTATTGTCGTTAACTCTGTGGGTGATTCCAAAATGAGTGTAACGAGATAATTCCTTCGGTTTCGTTCGAACCCGGAACGAACTTGTATGGATTGAATGCTTTCAACACATCGTCAGGTGGGCGATGAGCATTCTAAGAAACGTATTCTCTAAAGGTAATCGTAACTTCAAGCCTCATCAACCGGGAATGGCTAAAACAGGGGAGGTGCAGCAAGGTTAGGCGGGTCATGCCCAAGTAGGACTAGGATATTCCTCTGTCTAGATGTCCCTTTTTATTCGGCTGTGTGGGCAGTTGGTTGCAAACAACTGCGGGGTTTATCTTGTTCGGGACTGTTCAGTAAGGAATGGTTCCGGCCTTGTGTTGCAGGGGGTCGGGAGTGATCCTCGGTACGTTGATCTAGGCCACGTACTGTGACGGGAGGTACCCCAGTAGCCCTGCCATTGTATGGAATCCACAATCCAATAAGTGCCAACGGTTTTGATTGTATTACCCACTTTGGTGGCTAGTATGTAACATCTCGGAATTTTTAACAATATCAATTTAATAATCTGTAATTAAAATTAAATTGATATTGATATTCTGTAAATAATTATTCAGATAAATTTAATAATCTTCTTCAGTAAATATTTAAATTGGTTATTTTATCTTCTAAATGTTATAAATGATTTCTATTTACAATATAAATATATGGTTTATATTTTAAATAGATTGGTATTATTTTTAATGTTAATAAATAAAGCATATTTTCTAGTTTTAATAATTTAGGAAATTTGTTTTATTTAATATTTAAGCTTTTCAAAAATTTAATAATTGAATCATGTTTTAAAAATTCTAATATATACATTATAAATTGGAAATTTTAATTTAAATTAGTATTGAGTTTTATAACTATTTCATAAATAAATATATGATTTTAAAATTGATAAGAAAAATATTAAAATGTTTAAATTGATTAGATGTGAGTTTTAAATTTAGAATAAATTCAACAAATGGTTTTATAGCTTAATAAAATGAATATTTTATAAAATGATCTTAATTTAATAAAAAGAGATTTATAAAAATAATATTGATATTTTATTGCCTTTTTAAATAAGTTTTGAATAATATTGTAATTTTTATTTCAAATTGAATTTATATTTGTAACTTGATTTGAGAATATTTGATTTGGAATTTAGTTTGAATTTAAATTCAAAAGTATAAATTTTGAATTGTTTAATTATTTTATGTAAATGTTTATTTATAAACATGAATTGTTCTTATTTCTCTTGTAAATTTATACACATGTTTTAAATATAAATTAACAAATTGAAACTAAGCTAATTCATGCATTATTTTGTAAATAAATACTAATTACTTTTAAACGAAATACATGTGTTAAATTCATATGCATTCAATTTGACAAATGTTGTTAAGTTTGACAAGTGTTAAAATTTTAGTTTTTATTTTTCTTTGCTTTCATTAAAATCTGAAAATGCATTTAGTTAAGTTTACATCTTCATTTCATATTACATTTTCTTTCCCTTAATCAAATGAAGACCAAAATTCATTTTCATATTAACAATCCACAAATTCATCAAGTTCAAATCTGCATTCCTTCAGATCCAAACAACTGCATATTCACTTCCTAAAAAATAAAACCTGCATATTAAAAAAATCAATCTGCAAATCCCTGTAACTCATCAAAGATCAATCTGCATATCCAAAACAATGTTCTAATCTACATTTCCTTAAAAAGAATCCACAAATTCTGCATTTCCTCTTCAAATCAAAGTGAAGCCTGCACATGTTGTTTTCTGCAAATTTTCAAATGAGCAATAACAGTGGGGTCAAGCCTGCACATGTTTTCTGCAATTTCAAAGAATCATCAAGGGTCTGCATTTTTTTAAAGGTGAGTAACTTTAAATCTTAATTCTTTTTAAATAGGATTGCATGCTGGATTTATTTTTGTTTTGATAAACAAGTATTGCTGTGAATAAATGTATATAGGCTTTTGTTTATTTATTGTTCTGTTTTCTTGATTTTCAGGAAATTTGTTATCAAAACCTTATCTTTTAAATTTTAGTTTCTGATATGTTTAGATTTATTAAATAAGGTTATTAATTATCCTGACTTAACTTTTAAAGTTTTAAGTTAAAAAAAATATGATATAAAAACAGTATTATCCCTGTGAATACAGGTAACACCCTTGCATGATTGATTTTTCCAAAACTCAACCCTATTGATATTATACTTCAGATCCATAAATTAAAGCTGTGATGCCCCACCTCTATACCCATGCTAGCCAAGAACATTACTGTGAATGCTGTCAACTAGCACGGAGAATAAGGCTGTTGAGGAGCAACCATCTGTATAATTGCTTTGTGCGAGTACCGATATACCGGATAAAATATAACTTTTCATCTCAAGAGGAAATCCGACATACCGACACGAACTCAAAGCTACTACACAGTGGCTATAATATCTTCGGAAACAAATATAGAAATAAACATAACATAAATCAGTCACAGACAATTCATATCACAAAGGCGGAAATAAATATGAATATTACACATAAAAGTGTATATCAGAGTAGTGGTCAAAAAGATCCACAATAATACAAAAGAATACATATATGAGTCTAAATCTCAAGTGTATACAACAAAATAAACTACTAATCTAAGTAGTTTGCCAAAAGTCAGGATGATAGTCCGATAAGGAGTCAAGCAGAAGCACCTGTAAAATCTCAGTCTGACCCGAGTATTATTTAAGAAGAAAATAATAAACGGATCAGTCTAGCTATAAATATCAGATGAAGTGATGTATAATAAGAGATATGACATAAACATATAATAATCACAATGCCAAGCTGTGATAAATAAGTAATTGAAAAACAACAAGAGATTAATCAATATCACAATAATCTACTCAAGATAAAAAGGAATGTCATACTCCTAATTTCATTCACCAAGCCACAACAAATGACATATATATATATATATATATATATATATATATATATATATATATATATATATATATCCATGCCCGTCGTAAAAGTTGGTGAAACATAAATTCCAGAAATCAACACACGAAATCCAGAATTCACAAACGGTACATCCAATGAATCAAAGGAGACGGAACATCGATGTAGTACAAATGGTACATCCAATGAATCGAATCACATTAGAAAGTACATGGGTCGCTAGCCCACGAAGAAATGAGACGAAGCTCAACTTAATGAGGTACGGTCCTCCACATAGACAAAGAGACATCGCACATTGCTAGTCTAAACCATAAAATGATCATCATTGATCACCAAGAAGTGTCAATTACAATAAGCTGGTAAATATATGAGCTTAGCATCATGTCCCATAACCACTAGCTTAACTTAAATATTTACGAACAAATTGTATATCTCCACTAGAAAATTGTCACAAGAGTTTCAATCGAACAAGTCCAAGAATTAACCAACAAAGTGAACGCAAGCGTTTTATACCACTTGTTTTACTAAGTCGTTTAATTAGATTTGTCATACAAGTGAGGTAAAGGTTTATATATACTAATAGATTGGAAAACGGTTTTATAAACGAATTGGGTATTAAAATAGTATTGAAATCGTTTGAGGAAAGAGTTTTGATATTTACTACTAGTATAGAAAACCTTTATATTTTTAAAGTGACAAAGCACAAGGGGGATTGTAGAAACAATCAATCACAAAGATCACATTCGAAGATGTGAATAAAAATCCAATGAAATCGATAAAGGATCCATCGAAGTGGATATATATCTAAAATTTCCAAAGAAAATAAGTCATCCAAGATGATAATAAATGATGACAATAAATAGGATCATCACGAATCGATTTAAATTGGAAATTCAATCCAAAAAGGCAAATTGGACTAAAACAGCAGGTTCAGTCGACTGAACAGAAGTTTCAGTCGACTGACCCTGTACCTGGGAATTTTCCAGGTTCAGGAAACTTTCTGTTTCCAGGTTCAGTCGACTGAACAGAGGATTCAGTCGACTGAATCATGCCTGGAAACTTTTGGGTTTCAGGTTCAGGCGACTGAACAGAGTTTTCAGTCGACTGAATCATGCCTGGGCTGTTTTTCAGCCTATTCAAATGAAGAGCAAATTCTTCCAAAATGCAACCGGACGAACATTGGCTCTAATGGTTTATGCCAATCGGCAACCCGGCCCTATATGCTCCTCGGTGCATCACTAAAAGCATGATCAAACATCCATAAAAGGATTTTCACACAAATTTGACTTAAAAACCCAAAAATTGGTATATTCACAAAACCAATCCAAATCAAGAGCAAATTCTCATGAAGAAGTGTTAGGAATTCAAACCTAACAACCAAAGATAATTATAGTCATAGATGTGAGATAAAAATCTCACCTTTGAACCCAAACAAATGAAGAGGAAGCTATGAAGCAATGGCAAGAACAAGCACTCTTCAATTCCAACTCAACAAGCTTGAATCTAAGCTTAAAAGATAATTATTTCCCAAATTAGGTTTAGGAATTTTCTGAAATCAAAGAGAGAATGAGTTGGAGAAGAAGAAGAAGAAGCTTACCAATGGGTTCTCTTGAGTTTGGAGCAAGAACTTGGATTTGCAAAGGAAGCTAGGGCTTGGAGTTTTAATTTCCTCTTCCACCCTCCATTAACATAAAAGCTTGAGTATTAGGAAAATAGAAGAGAAGTGAATGAAGACGAGAGGGTTGGAACTGAGTTAGTAAGTGATTAATTGGCTCAGCCCAAACCAAAACCCTAAGCAAAAAGTAGCAAAATTCAGCTTTCTCCAAACATATCGAAGCTTATACTCAAAAAGGTCGCAAACGTCATTTTGAACTCAATGGAGGTGGTCTCGAGTCCTAATTCGACCGTATGCAAAAAGTAGGTTTTCGGACCAAAATCCGACGAACGATAAAATATTTAAATATAAAATCGATAAATATGCGGGTTGTTACAAAAGTACTTACCATAACTTGATTTTTAAAGTAAGAAATAGGATTTTTTAGAGTTTAGTTTTTATAGCAGTTAGTACTTGGACTGAAAAATGAATATATGAAATTTTTTGTGATTTATGAATTAAGAAAATCTGAAATTCTTCTGAGTAGTAGAATAGGGTTTAGTGGTGCTTAGAAAAATCATGGATGGAAATGAATGTCATTGTGGAAGGTGCAGATCTGCAAAATTGTTTTAAACACTAGTTTTATTTGGTTTAAAGAATTTGGTCATTTCGATTCATACATTGGATCGAGTGTCAAGATGTTTTGAGGATTTATAGTTTGGCTGTAGTTGAGTTCATGGCCGGAGGGGTCGATCGTCAAGAGGTCGGAGCAGTGGGTTTTGGTCGTTGACAGGTTTTAACATAAAACCTGTTTTATGTTTTCAGGTTTTGAAATTTTGGGGTTCCTGAGCAAAATTTTGAATTCCTGAATAATTGTTCGATCTGGGTTGATGTTTGAAATTGTGGTGGGTTTCTGGTTGGTATTGGATCATCTATGATTATGAGAAGGGGCGGTGGTCGCCTTTCATATGCACGGCGACATGATTTCTGGTGATCTGTTTTGGTTTAGGGGTGTTCAGGAAAAGGTTGAGTTTACTCGAAGTGGATGGGAGATTGACTCGGAGTGGTGAGGTAGAAAAGTCGAAGTAAATTAGGGGGTCTCGAGTTGGACTTTGTAATTTCCAGGTTTGAAAGCCTGAATAAAATCTGGGTTTTTGAAATTTAAAATCTAGGTTTTTAAAACTTTTAAAAATCTGTAGCTTAAAGTTTAAAGTAAGTTTAGTTTTAAAATTCAATGCAAGTTTGAATTTCTAATTTAAATTCAAATTTCAGTTTTTAAACAAAAATTAAAGTTTCAGAATTTAACTTAATTAATTGTTCATTTTGGTAAATAGTTGGAACTTTTTATTAATGAGTTTTTAAAATGTGAGTAAGATTTAAGAATTAATTTTAGATCTGGAAATCTGAGTTTAAAATGAACTTCAGTTTCAAATTTAAAAAGAAGATTTAAATTTGAAGTTGAAACAAAGAATGAATTGAATTTCCAAAATTTTAAAATGAATTTAACTTCAAATTCTTATGATTTCATTTTTAAGTCAACTTTTGTTTCGACTTGTAATTTAAATAAGTTTTAAATTATTTAAACTTTAATGAGTTTTAAAATTTGTTCTATTTTAAACTTGCATTTAAATGAAATTCAAAGTTGTTCAAAAAGTACATTGTTTAAATTAAATTGTTTTAACATAATTAAGTTATGTTTTTGAAAATTTAATTAAGATTTATGTTTTAGATTTTTAATTAACAAGGTAATTAAGATTAATTAATTAATTTAATTAATTATTTAAATTTGGAGTTAATAATTGATTAATGATTAATCAATTTATAATTAAGATCATTAATTAAATTATTAATTAATTATGAATGAACAATATTAATTATGTAATTAAGTTTTAAATTAAGGATAATTAATTTAATAATTGACTTTAATTAATAAATGATTAAAGATAATTTAATTGGTAATTAATTTAAGTTAATTACCTTATAAAATAATTTGAGGATGGTTAATGAAGGTCCCTAACTATGGTTATTTAACAATTAATTAATGTAGTTAATTTTTATAATTAATTAGATTAATTAATTTTAATAATAATCATTTATAAATGGTTAGAGAGTAATTACTTGATAAAGTAATTAAGAAATTAATTACTTAATGTAATTAATTTGGTTTAATGAGATTGTTTAATTTAATTAATTAAGTTTAATTAATTTTAAACACTTGAGTTTTATAAATAATTACTTTATGTAATTAATGTTTTGGAAATTACTTGGTTAAGTAATTGTTAATAATTACAGATTGTAATTAAATGGAGATGTTTAAGTATGAAGTAATTTGGGTTAATTATTTAATAATTAATCAAGGTATTAATTAAGAAATTAATTTAAGGATAATTAATTTGGTTTAATATAGTAATTAAGTTAGTTAATTACTTAGAGTAATTAATTTAAGGAATAATTAAAGATCATTAATTATTTTAATTAATGTTGTAATTAAAGTTGGTAATTATGATTAATTAAGCAATAATAGATAATTAAGGTAATTAATTAATTAATTAATTAAGAATTAATGTAATTAATTATGATTAATTAATTAATTGAAGTAATTAAAGGTTAATTACTGTTTAGTTGAGGATAATTAATTTGTGAAATTAATTAAGGATAATTACATGAATGTAATTAAGAGTAATTAACCAAGAGTGATTAATTAGGATGATTTATTTTGAATGATTAATTGATTGTAATCAATTAAATGGTTGAGTAAGTAAGATTTGTATTGATGTAGTAATTAATTTAATTTATTTTAAATTAATTAAAGATGGGTAATTAATTTAATTCATTTTAAATTAATGGGTAATAGAGATAGTTAATTTAATTCATTTTAAATTAATTATAGGATAATGAGTACAACATTGCTTATGGATGAATGGTTGAACTTGATTGACTTGGATGCTTTGAGATCTCAGTAATGAGATAAATATATTGTGTGGTATGGATGCTTGGTTGTATTGTGATGATAACTTAGGTTATCTATTGTGATAGTAATATATGGAATATCTATTTGATATTGATAATGTGGATTACCTGTTATGTGATAATGTTGATTATCAGTTATGATTTATAAGTTATCTATCTGTGTGTATATAGATACTATATTGAATTGTTTTAAACTTAAAACAACTTGGACCCTAAAAGACACGCTTTGGTTTTCGATGAGACCGAGATCGGATTTCCATATTTGGATATCCAAAAATCACATCGATTCCAAATAACGTTAGGTCGTATATCAAAGTGGAGCTTTGTGAAGACTCGAGGTATAAGGACTGTGAGTCAATATAACTCTGTGGGTGATTCCGTAATGAGTTGACGGAATTAGTTCTTATAGATTCGAGATGGTGAATTAGAGTGCAAGGGTTATTGTCGTTAACTCTGAGGGTGATTCCAAAATGAATGTAACGAGATAATGCCTTCGGTTTCGTTCGAACCCGGAACGAACTTGTATGGATTGAATGCTTTCAGAACATCGTCAGGTGGACGATGAGCATTCTAAGTGATATGTCCTATAAAGGTAATCGTAACCTCAAGCCTCATCAACCGAGAATGGCTAAAACAGGGGAGGTGCAGCAAGGCTTCGTGGGTTGCACCCACTGGAGAGCGAGATTTACCCCTGTCTAGAGGTCCCTTATATTTCGGGTGTGTGGACGGTTTTTGAGCTCCAACCGTCTGGGTTGTCTTGTTCGGAACTATTCAGTAAGGAATGGGTCTGGCCTTGTATTGCAGGGGAGTGGGAGTACTCCTCGGTACGTTGATCTAGGCCACGTACTGTGACGGGCGGTACCCCAGTAGCCCTGCCATTGTATGGAATCCAAAACCCAATAAGTGCCAACGATTTTGATTGTATTACCCACTTTTGTGGCTAGTAGCTGGAATTTAATAATGTAACAATTTCGGCTATTTCTTATTTATTTGAAAACCTTAGACACTATTATAATATCATCGGATTTCCTATCAAATGTTTTGGTTAGCGTAAGGTAAAAACTTTTCCATGTTTATGTGTGGGAAGACTTACGTGATACCTTTCTTTTCAAAAGGTTTTTGAAAGTTAAGCAACTTTAACCTGTTACTCACACCAGACCCATGTCTCACCCGGAGTTTATTTTTGTTTTTCATAAACTCTTGGGTACTCGAATTATTACGAGTAGCCAAGGGATGCGGGTTAGAATTCCAGTTAGCTTTGACGAATAATGGAGGAGCAAAAGAGCAGGAGGCTTCTGCGTTTTAGATATATATCTAGTATTCCGCTGTGTGTTCTCTGAGTTGTTGTATTGAGTTATATAACTAGACAGATGTTTATAACTGTCAAGTATGTGTTGTATATCGGTGTACTCTGATATTGGTTGTAAACTATGTAATATTTATTTTATTAATATAATTTATTCGTTCCGCTGTTAGATTCTGATGTGTTGTTTCTTTCTTCTCTTCTTTCTATTCTCTTTTCTATCCCTTTCTTTCTTAAAGATGATGCGATTTTTCGGGAGTGGAAAGTCGGGTCGTCACAGTTGGTATCAGAGCATTAGGTTGAGTGAATACTTAGGCTCTGTAGTGGTGTCTATCTTGAGATAGCGTATTTGTAATTTTTCATATATAACTATATATATATTTATTTCTACCTATCTGTTGGGTTACCTGTTCAGGTTTTCCAATATAAGTTATAAGGGTAGATGGGATAGTAGTGTGTGTAACACGACTACCATTTGTTGGAATTTGAATGTTGAGGTTGGAAGTATATCTGACGAGATTGTAGACCTAATATCGTCTCGAGTGAGCTTTGTAGTGATGAAGAACTTCATTAATCTCTGAAAGAAACCTGTGAAGGTTCGGAGTTTATTTCTGAAGTTGGATGAGTAGTGTTTGGATCTGTTGGTTGGCAGAAGCGAGTGATGGTATTTTGGATACATAAGGAAGTAGTAGCTGCGTGATGAGACGCAGTGAATATGGATGTTCTCGAAGATGTTTTCTTTGGAACAAAGTTAAGAGGTGAGTCTGCTTCAGTGTTGTGGCTGTGTTAAGTTGGAGTTTCTGTTTGTTTTGAGGATTGAGTTTCTCGGAGAGCTTTCTTTGGAATTCTTTGGCATCTGTGGCAGCAGTGCAGCTTGGAGTGTTCTCAGTGTTGGGAAGAGATCTTCTGGCTTAGCAGTTTTTCTAAAGTGGAGTTCAGAAGCAGTTGAATGTACCCGTTTCTTCGAAGGGTTGGCTAGTGAAGAGTAAGTTGTTCTGTTTGGTAAAGGAAGAACAGTTTTCCTTGGATTTGGTTTGGTGGTTCGCAAAAGTGATTTGCGATTGTTTGAGTGTTCTCTTGGGTTATCTGAGTTTTTCTGGATGTCTTCAGAAGTCAGAGTTTTGTTCGCATCTGGAGTTTGAGCTTTCTTATCGATTGGAATTCCAGGAGTGGTACCGATGGTTCAGCTTTTTAGAAGAGTGGTTTCTAGGAGAATTGAGTTGGTGTAGCAGCTCGGAGTTTTGGAGGAACTTCTGAGTTTTTCCTTATGGATTTGTTGAACCATATCTCTGGGTGTGTTGTCCAGTTTGTGCTTGCGTTCTACTTCAGCATTCTCTTCTACTTTGGATCAGAGTTGAGCAGCGGAAGCAGTTGGGAAATGTATCTGCTTTTCTTTTCCCGGACAGGAGAAGTGAGTTGTTATCTTCTAATGATTGAGAAGTTGAGTTCTTGGTTTTGGTTGATCTTGAGAAGATCATTTTGTTGAGTTGATTGGTCTAGTTTGTTCTAGAAGCATCAGCGTAGGTTGAGCTGATCAGTAAGTTTGTAGACAGCCCAGGATTGTCCGAAGAGATTTTGTGGATTCTGAGTCGGAGATTTAATTTTGGATAAGTTTTCTTCAATCATAAGTGAGCTATAAGTTTGGGTAGTCTGAGAAGCTATCTTTGAAGTGTTTTGGATCTTTTATGTGATCTAGGAGATTAAGTGATTGATCTACAGGATTGAATTGCCAGTTTGGATAACTGGGATTCGATGAGTTTCACATATCTATGAGGGAGTACGTGAATGATCTATCTCTGGTTGTGAAACCAACAGTTCTGGAGTTTTGGTTGTTGAGTCAGACTCGTTTGTAGTCTGATATTTTGTCTAGTGTTACAGATATAGTTGTATAGGAGCTTTGTAGCTTCATAGTATTGATTGTTTGGATTCTTAAGAGCGAGTATCCCGATATATATATATATATATATGTATGTATGTATGTATGTATGTATGTATATATATATATATATCTGGGGAAACTCGATGAAATTTTATCCAGAATTTTATCTGGATAATTAGATTTGTTTGATTGGTTGTTTGGTTGTTAGCATATGTTTGATACATGCTTGTGTTTTTAAATTTAAAATTTAATGAGATTATTAAATTATCTTTGTTTTAAATTTCGAGGACGAAATTCTTTTAAGGGGGTAGGATTGTAACATCCCGGAATTTTTAACAATATCAATTTAATAATCTGTAATTAAAATTAAATTGATATTAATATTCTGTAAATAATTATTCAGATAAATTTAATAATCTTCTTCAGTAAATATTTAAATTGGTTAATTTATCTTTTAAATGATATAAATGATTTCTATTTACAATATAAATATATGGTTTATATTTTAAATAGATTGGTATTGTTTTTAATTTTAATAAATAAAGCATATTTTCTAGTTTTAATAATTTAGGAAATTTGTTTTATTTAATATTTAAGCTTTTCAAAAATTTAATAATTGAATCATGTTTAAAAATTCTAATATATACATTATAAATTGGAAATTTTAATTTAAATTAGTATTGAGTTTTATAACTATTTCATGAATAAATATATGATTTTAAAATTGATAAGAAAAATATTAAAATGTTTAAATTGATTAGATTTGAGTTTTAAATTTAGAATAAATTCAACAAATGGTTTTATGGCTTAATAAAATGAATATTTTATAAAATGATCTTAATTTAATAAAAAGAGATTTATAAAAATAATATTGATATTTTATTGCCTTTTTAAATAAGTTTTGAATAATATTTGTAATTTTTATTTCAAATTGAATTTATATTTGTAACTTGATTTGAGAATATTTGATTTGGAATTTAGTTTGAATTTAAATTCAAAAGTATAAATTTTGAATTGTTTAATTATTTTATGTAAATGTTTATTTATAAACATGAATTGTTCTTATTTCTCTTGTAAATTTATACACATGTTTTAAATATAAATTAACAAATTGAAACTAAGCTAATTCATGCATTATTTTGTAAATAAATACTAATTACTTTTAAAGGAAATACATGTGATAAATTCATATGCATTCAATTTCACAAATGTTGTGAAGTTTGACAAGTGTTAAAATTTTAGTTTTTATTTTTCTTTGCTTTCTTTAAAATCTGAAAATGCATTTAGTTAAGTTTACATCTTCATTTCATATTACATTTTCTTTCCCTTAATCAAATGAAGACCAAAATTCATTTTCATATTAACAATCCACAAATTCATCAAGTTCAAATCTGCATTCCTTCAGATCCAAACAACTGCATATTCACTTCCTAAAAAATAAAACCTGCATATTAAAAAAATCAATCTGCAAATCCCTGTAACTCATCAAAGATCAATCTGCATATCCAAAACAATGTTCTAATCTGCATTTCCTTAAAAAGAATCCAAAAATTCTGCATTTCCTCTTCAAATCAAAGTGAAGCCTACACATGTTATTTTCTGCAAATTTTCAAATGAGCAACAACAAAGGGGTCAAGCCTACATATGTTTTTTGCAATTTCAAAGAATCATCAGGGGTCTGCATTATTTTTAAAGGTGAGTAACTTTAAATCTTAATTCTTTTTAAATAGGATTGCATGCTGGATTTATTTTTGTTTTGATAAACAAGTA
This sequence comes from Allium cepa, assembly GCA_030765085.1. Lineage (NCBI taxonomy): Eukaryota > Viridiplantae > Streptophyta > Magnoliopsida > Asparagales > Amaryllidaceae > Allium > Allium cepa. The sequence continues at coordinate 305,103,653 of CM060944.1, read as the reverse complement.
TTGCTGTGAATAAATGTATATAGGCTGTTGTTTATTTATTGTTCTGTTTTCTTGATTTTCAGGAATTTTTTTATCAAAACCTTATCTTTTAAATTTTAGTTTCTGATATGTTTAGATTTATTAAATAAGGTTATTAATTATCCTGACTTAACTTTTAAAGTTTTAAGTTAAAAAAAATGATATAAAAACAGTATTATCCCTGTGAATACAGGTAACACCCTTGCATGATTGATTTTTCCAAAACTCAACCCTATTGATATTATACTTCAGATCCATAAATTAAAGTTCTTACCATAACTTGATTTTTAGAGTAAGAAATAGGATTTTTTAGAGTTTTGTTTTTATAGCAGTTAGTACTTGAACTGAAAAAGGAATATGTGCAATTTCTTGTGATTTATGAATTAAGAAATTCTGAAATTCTTCTGAGTAGTAGAATAGGGTTTAGTGGTGCTTAGAAAAATCATGGATGGAAATGAATGTCATTGTGGAAGGTACAGATCTGCAAAATTGTTTTAAACCCTAGTTTTATTTGGTTTAAAGAATTTGGTCATTTCGATTCATACATTGGATCGAGTGTCAAGATGTTTTGAGGATTTATAGTTTGGCCGTAGTTGAGTTCATGGCCGAAGGGGTCGATCGTCAAGAGGTCGGAGCGGTGGGTTTTGGTCGTTGACAGGTTTTAACATAAAACTTGTTTTATGTTTTCAGGTTTTGAAATTTTGGGGTTCCTGAGCAAAATTTTGAATTCCTGTATAATTGTTCGATCTGGGTTGATGTTTGAAGTTGTGGTGGGTTTCTGGTTGGTATTGGATCATCAATGATGATGAGAAGGGGCGGTGGTCGCCGTGCATATGCACAACGACATGATTTCTGGTGATCTATTTTGGTTTAGGGGTGTTCAGGAAAAGGTTGGGTTTACTCGAAGTGGATGGGAGATTGACTCGGAGTGGTGAGGTAGAAAACTCGAAGTAAATTAGGGGGGGGGGTCTCGGTTGAACTCTGTAATTTCCAGGTTTGAAAGCCTGAATAAAATCTGGGTTTTTGAAATTTAAAATTTGGGTTTTTAAAACTTTTAAAAATCTATAGCTTAAAGTTTAAAGTAAGTTTAGGTTTAAAATTCAATGCAAGTTTGAATTTCTAATTTAAATTCAAATTTCATTTTTTAAACAAAAATTAAAGTTTCAGAATTTAACTTAATTAACTGTTCATTTTGGTAAATAGTTGGAACTTTTTAATAATGAGTTTTTGAAATGTGAGTAAGATTTAAGAATTAATTTAAGATCTGGAAATCTGAGTTTAAAATGAACTTCAGTTTCCAATTTAAAAAGAAGATTTAAATTTGAAGTTGAAACTAAGAATGAATTGAATTTCAAAAATTTTAAAATGAATTTAACTTCAAATTCTTATGATTTCATTTTTAGGTCAACTTTTGTTTTGACTTGTAATTTAAATAAGTTTTAAATTATTTAAACTTTAGTGAGTTTCAAAATTTGTTCTATTTTAAACTTGTATTTAAATGAAATTCAAAGTTGTTCAAAAAGTAAATTGTTTAAATTAAATTGTTTTAACATAATTAAGTTATGTTTTTGAAAATTTAATTAAGATTTATGTTTTAGAATTTAATTAACAAGGTAATTAAGATTAATTAATTAATTTAATTAATTATTTAAATTTGGAATTAATAATTGATTAATGATTAATCAATTTATAATTAAGATCATTAATTAAATTATTAATTAATGATGAATGAACAATATTAATTATGTAATTAAGTTTTAAATTAAGGATAATTAATTTAATAATTAACTTTAATTAATAAATGATTAAAGATAATTTAATTGGTAATTAATTTAGGTTAATTACCTTATAAAATAATTTGAGGATGGTTAATGAAGGTCATTAACCATGATTATTTAACAATTAATTAATGTAGTTAATTTTTTATAATTAATTAGATTAATTAATTTTAATAATAATCATTTATAAATGGTTAGAGAGTAATTACTTGATAAAGTAATTAAGAAATTAATTACTTAATGTAATTAATTTGGTTTAATGAGATTGTTTAATTTAATTAATTAACTTTAATTAATTTTAAACACTTGAGTTTTATAAATAATTACTTTATGTAATTAATATTTTGGAAATTACTTGCTTAAGTAATTGTTTAATAATTACAGATTGTAATTAAATGGCGATGTTTAAGTATGAAGTAATTTGGGTTAATTATTTAATAATTAATCAAGGTATTAATTAAGAAATTAATTTAAGGATAATTAATTTGGTTTAATATAGTAATTAAGTTAGTTAATTACTTAGAGTAATTAATTTAAGGAATAATTAAAGATCATTAATTATTTTAATTAATGTTGTAATTAAAGTTGATTAATTATGATTAATTAAGCAATAATAGATAATTAAGGTAATTAATTAATTAATTAAGGATTAATGTAATTAATTATGATTAATTAATTAATTGAAGTAATTAAAGGTTAATTACTGTTTAGTTGAGGATAATTAATTTTTGAAATTAATCAAGGATAATTACATGAATGTAATCAAGGGTAATTAATCAAGAGTGATTAATTAGGATGATTTACTTTGAATGATTAATTGATTGTAATCAATTAAATGGTTGAGTAAGTAAGATTTGTATTGATGTAGTAATTAATTTAATTTATTTTAAATTAATTAAAGATGGGTAATTAATTTAATTCATTTTAAATTAATTGGTAATAGAGATAGTTAATTTAATTCATTTTAAATTAATTATAGGATAATGAGTAAATCATTGCTTATGGATGAATGGTTGAACTTGATTGACTTGGATGCTTTGAGATCTCAGTAATGAGATAAATATATTGTGTGGTATGGATGCTTGGTTGTATTGTGATGATAACTTAGGTTATCTATTGTGATAGTGATATATGGAATATCTATTTGATATTGATAATGTGGTTTACCTGTTATGTGATAATGTTGATTATCAGTTATGATTTATAATTTATCTATCTATGTGTATATAGATACTGTATTGAATTGTTTTAAACTTAAAACAACTTGGACCCTAAAAGACACGCTTTGGTTTTCGATGAGACCGGGATCGGGTTTCCATATTTGGATATCCGAAAACCACATCGATTCCAAATAACGTTAGGTCGTATATCAAAGTGGAGCTTTGTGAAGACTCGAGGTATAAGGACTGTGAGTCAATATAACTCTGTGGGTGATTCCGTAATGAGTTGACGGAATTAGTTCTTATAGATTCGAGATGGTGAATTAGAGTGCAAGGGTTATTGTCGTTAACTATGAGGGTGATTCCAAAATGAATGTAACGAGATAATGCCTTCGGTTTCGTTTGAACTCGGAACGAACTTGTATGGATTGAATGCTTTCAGAACATCGTCAGGTGGACGATGAGCATTCTAAGTGATATGTCCTATAAAGGTAATCGTAACCTCAAGCCTCATCAACCGGGAATGGCTAAAACAGGGGAGGTGCAGCAAGGCTTCGTGGGTCGCACCCACTGGAGAGCGAGATTTACCCCTGTCTAGAGGTCCCTTATATTTCGGCTGTGTGGACGGTTTTTGAGCTCCAACCGTCGGGGTTGTCTTGTTCGGAACTATTCAGTAAGGAATGGGTCTGGCCTTGTGTTGCAGGGGAGTGGGAGTACTCCTCGGTACGGTGATCTAGGCCACGTACTGTGATGGGCGGTACCCCAGTAGCCTTGCCATTGTATGGAATCCAAAACCCAATAAGTGCCAACGGTTTTGATTGTATTACCCACTTTTGTGGCTAGTAGCTGGAATTTAATAATGTAACAATTTCGGCTATTTCTAATTTATTTGAAAACCCTAGACACTATTATAATATCATCGGATTTCCTATCAAATTGTTTTGGTTAGCGTAAGGTAAAAACTTCTCCATGTTTATGTGTGGGAAGTCTTACGTGATACCTTTCTTTTCAAAAGGTTTTTGAAAGTTAAGCAACTTTAACCTGTTACTCACACCAGACCCATGTCTGACCCGGAGTTTATTTTTGTTTTTCATAAACTCTTGGGTACTCAAATTTTTACGAGTAGCCAAGGAATGCAGGTTAGAATTCCAGTTAGCTTTGACGAATAATGGAGGAGCAATGGAGCAGGAGGCTTCTGCGTTTTAGATATATATCCAGTATTCCGCTGTGTGTTCTCTGAGTTGTTGTATTGAGTTGTATAACTAGACAGGTGTTTATAACTGTCTAGTATGTGTTGTATATCTGTGTACTCTGATACTGGTTGTAAACTATGCAATATTTATTTTATTAATATAATTTATTCGTTCCGCTGTTAGATTCTGATGTGTTGTTTCTTTCTTCTCTTCTTTCTATTCTCTTTTCTATCCCTTTCTTTCTTAAAGATGATGCGATTTTCCGGGAGTGGAAAGTCGGGTCGTCACATAGTAGCTGGAATTTAATCATGTAACAATTTCGGCTATTTTCTATTTACTTGAAAACCCTAGACCTATTATAATATCACAGAATTTCCTATCAAATGTTTTGGTTAGCGTAAGGTAAAAACTTTCCCATGTTTTTTTGTGCGGAGTCTTACGTGATACCTTTTGTTTTCAAAGGATTTTCAAATTTAAGCAACTTTAACCTGTTACTCATACTGGACCCATGTCTGACCCGGAGTTTATTTTTGTTTTTCATAAACTCTCGGGTACCAAATTTTTACGGGTAGCCAAGGGATTCTGGTTAGCTTTGACGAATTCTGGAGGAGCAATGGAGCAGGAGGCTTCAGCGTTGTAGATATATATAGTTCCGCTGTGTTGGTATCTCTGAGTCGTATTGATTGAGTTGATTGTGTTATGTTGTATTAACTAGACAGGTGTTTATAACTGTCTAGCATGTGATGTATTGTCTGTATTACTCTGATTGATGTTGTATATTATGTAAATACTTATGTGATTATTATAATTTATTCGTTCCGCTGTGAGATTCTGATGTTGTTGTTCTTTCTTCTCTATCTTTTCTATTTTCTCATCCCTTTCTTTCTTCATGACGATACGTCTTTTTGGAAGTAGAAGGACGGGTCGTCACAGTTGGTATCAGAGCGCTAGGTTGAGTGAATACCTAGGCTCTTAAGTGATTTCTTTCTTGAGAGTGCGTATTTGTAATTTTGATATATAATATATATATTTATTTATTTCTACCTATTGTTGGTTTACCTGTTCGGGTTTTCCAATAAGCTATAACGGTAGATAGGGTGGTGGTGTGTGTAACACAACTACCAATGGTTGGAATATGAATGATTGAGGTTAGAAGTGTCTCTGTCGAGACTGTAGACCTAATACCGTCTCGATTGAGCTTTGAGTGGTGTAAGGATTTCATCGATCTCTGAAGGAAATCTGTAAGATTCGGAGTTCATTTTTTTTTGAAGTGTAAGAGCTTGGTTGAACTAGAGTTTGGATCTGTCGGTTGGGCAGAAGAAAGTCATGATATCTTGATACATCAAGGTATAGTAGTTGTGTGATGAGACACAGTGACTATGGATGTCTCCGGAGATGTTTCTTTGGAACAAGTAAAGAAGAGTGTCTGTTCGGTGTTGTGGCTGTGTTCAGTTGGGTGTTTCTGTTTGCTTTGAGGTCATAGTTTCTCGAAGAGCTTTGGATTAGGAAGTCTTCTAGCTTGGCAGTTTTTTTTGGGTAATTTCAGGAACAGCAGAGTAGTTCCACTTCTTCGATGGATTGGCCACATAAGCGTAAGCTGTTCTGATTTGTAAAGAGAAAGCAGTATCTTTGGAATTAGGCTGGATCGATCGCAAAAGTGACTTGCGATGGTTTAGGTGTTCTTTGTGTTTCAGAGATTTTTCTGGATGTTTGCAAGAAGTCAGAGTTTTGCTAGCATATGAAGATTGAGTTTGGTATCGACTGGATCCCAGAAGTGGTACCAATGGTTCAGCTTAGTAATAGGATGATTTTTGAGTTTGGGAAAGTAGCTCAAGTTTTTTGAGGAACTTCTGAGTTTTCTTTTGATCTGTGGAACCCTAATGCTGAGATGTGTTATCTAGTCTGTGTTCAACTTCAGATTTTCATCTGTTCAATTAGAGTTGTGCAGCGGAAGCATGGTGGCAGCTGTTTAGTTTGGAAGCAATTGGATGTTGCAATGTTTGGATTAGAGAGTTCTACAGGAAATTTTTCAGGATCTGAGGCCAGTTTGGAGTGCACATGTTATATCTTTTCCGGATAAGAGAAGTGAGTTCTGTTTTCTGATTTGGAATAGAGTTTGTGTTCTGAGTTTTGGTCGATCTTGGAAAGATCATTTTGTTGGATTGTTTTTGGTCCAGTTGATTTCTTGGAGCATCAACAAGGGTTGAGTTGATCAGGAAGGATGTAGACGGTCCAGGATCGTCAGAAGAGTTTTGTGGATAAGAGACGGAAGAATTTGGATTTCAAAATCGGAGATTTGATTCTGGATAAGTGTTTAGTCTTCAGGATCGAATTGCTAGTTTGGATAACTGGAATTCGTTGTGTTTCACGTATCTCTGAAGGAGTACGTGTAAGATCTATTTCTGGTTGTAGAACCAACAGTTCGGGAAGTTTTAGTTGTTGATTCAGACGTGTCTGTAGTCTGATATTCTGTCTTGTTTTGTAGATCTAGATGAGTAGAAGTTCTGTAGTTTAGTGGCATTGCTTGTTTGGATTCTATAGAGCGAGTAACCCGGTATTTATACTTGGGGAAACTCGAGGAAATTCTATCCGGAATCTTGTGTAGATAGTTAGATTTGTTTGTTTGGATAAATTGGTTTCTATGATTGTTAGCTTATGATTGATATATGCTTGTGTTTAAAAATTAAATATTTAAGTAGATTATTAAATTACCTTTGTTTTAAATTTCGGGGACGAAATTCTTATAAGGGGGAAGGAATGTGATATCCCGAAAATTTGGGGAAATATTAATTTAATAATCTACATTAAAAATTAAATTGATTTGATAATATTTGTTAATAATATTTAAATGAATTTAATAATCTTCATTTAATTAAATATTTAACTGATAATTTATCTTTTAAAAGCTAATTTAGTTGTTATCTATTTATAATGTATATAATTGTATATATTGTAAATAGGTAAGATTTGTTTTTAATTTAACAAGTAAAAAACATATTTACTTATTTCAATATTTTTGGTAATTATAATTTGATTTTATATATATATATATATATATCTTTTTAAAAGCTATTTAATAAATAACTGTATGGTTTAAAATACTTAAGATAAATATTGATTGTTTTAAATTTATTTAAGCTTAGGTTTGAATTTAAATAAGATTAACAAAAAGGTTTGTTCTGGTTTCTTCTTAAATTTAACTTGATAAAATAAGTAATAAAGAGGTAAATTTCTTAATTTAATAATGAATTTTTATTAATCATAATGTCTTTACAAATGGTTTTTAAATAGAAATTGTTATTTCAAATTTATTTATATAAATAGCTATAATTTGAAAGATTAAAAGTAAGTCTTTTAAAAATGTTTAAAATTAAAATAAACCTTATTTATATTAACAAAAGTATAAAAATAATAAATAAATTTAACATTTGATAGTATAAGTTTTAAAATAAAAGAGGGATAAATAAGCACATGTGTTAGGATTAAACATAGGTACATAAGTTAAACATTCACAACAAATATTGAAATAAAGTACTTAAAGCAAAGCAAAATAAATAAATAAACAAAGTAAGATAAATATGTTGTAAGATAATATGCAGGCCAAAGAAAATGCAAAGCAAAGTACTAAAGTAAAATATATGCATAAGGTAGGAAAGCATAATCAGGCAAGAAAATCTAAGCAAAGTAAAAATAAAAACAACTTTATATCTATGAACATTAAGTATGAAAGAAAACCAGGTTTGTGTAATAAATTAAAAAAATATATATATATAAAGCCTGTAAAATAGTGATGCAAAGACAAGAGGCAAATCTATAAACAAAACAAGAAAAGTATAGAATAAAAGCATGAAGTACTCAAAGCATTTAATGCTTTCATATTCAACTGAAGAAAAAAAATGCTCTGACCTATATATATAAATAAAAGAGAATTGTACCAGGCTTTGTAGGAATATTGCCTGCAAACAAAAACAAAATATGGAAAGGGATAAAATAAAATGCAAATCTAAGTAAAATATCTATGGATAAAAATGAGTAATAGGAGACATTAGGTACATAAACATTAAATGTATCCAATTCTCAGCAAACAATTCAGTCATTTCAAATTGTTTAACATCATCTCAGCCTCCTAATTAAAAGATTTGACCTAATAAAACAAAACACAAATATAATCTGCAAATTGCTTGTCTCAGATGCCACCCTCCCCTAAACTTCTTTATATATGTCATATTATTTTTGTTCGTTCACTAAACATATCAATCCTGAAACAAGAAAGAATATCAAACATTTCCATTTATACAAACTTGAATAATATTTTCAAATCTAACAAAGACAAGAAGATCATGGAAATGAAGCAAAACTACTTTCCAGTTTTAAAGTTCAACCTGTTTCAAACCAAAGGATGCTCTGTTCATTTTACAAGCAGTGGTGAGTAACATTTTTTGTCAAACTCAAATATAAATATGGTTGCTTTATTTATATCTGAAATAAATTTGTATGTGTATATATTTGAGAATATCTCTGTGTATGTTTGGATGTGTGATGCATATGTGTTTGTAAATACCTGAAGAACACCTCTGTTCTAAAATTTTCAAACCCAGATTAGTTTAAAAATCTCTACTGCTTGATCCACTTATTGTTAGGACTCAGGATCAAAATAAGACTTGATTGTTTGGTTACAAAGGAGATGTTAAAATTTTATTTAAGCTAAACAAAATTCAAATTTGTTCTGGAAAGATAATAAGAACAGTATAAACTCAAGATTTGGTAAAACTCAAACTTCATAATTACTTAGTTCAGGCATATAAACAGAAACACTAAACAAAAACTTGATTTTTAAAATTAAAATCACTATTTATAATTAAGTGTTGAAGGTGTAGTTATGGGTTGAGCATAATAGGTGAAATTGTGATTTCCTGGTGATCAAGTGGACCAGAATGTTTGATGTTTGGCGTGGGGGTGGAGGAACCTCCGGAGGTGTTGGGAAAAATACCCGGAGTTGTTCCAGTTCGTCGAGGAAGCGGCGGCAGGATTTTGATTTTTTTAACCGAGCTTTGAGTGCCTTGGAGTTTTGGATTGGTACAACGTCTCTGAAGCATTGAGCGTTATGGGATTCTGGGAATTTGTAGTGAGGTTGTAGTCGAAGCGGTGACCGGAGTTGGGTGGCCACCGGTGGTCAGAGCGTCGAATAAGTGATGTTGACAGGTTCGAGAGGGGAAAGGCTGTCGTGTTCCAGGATTGGGTTTCGAACCCATTTTTGATTCAGGTTGTTGTGACGAGTTTGGGTGGTCGTGACGTTATTAGGAGATGGTATGCGTCATGTTGAAGCTCAGTGGGAGGTCGGAGGTGGTTGGGGCCACGGTGCACGTGCACCGTGCCATTGAAGTGATTGGGTTTTTTTTCCTGTGTGCAGTTTTTTTTTTAGCTGGGAAAAACTCGGGACATACTCGAATCGTTCGAGTACTTGACTCGAAGCAGGAGAAGATGGGACTCGAAGCAAGTTTTTGTTGACTCGAGTCACTGGTTTGTCCAGGCTTTTGTAAACCTGGCAGCAGATTTGTTTTTTAAACAAACTTAAATGAAACTTTAAGTTTGCATACCAGATTTAAAACAAAGTGTAAAACAGTTGAAATGTGAATTCAAACTTATTTTTGAATTCAAATCTGAAATGAGATAAAGATTTTAAAATATTTAAATGGGGATTTCAGGTTTACAAACCTGACAGTTTTCAGTTTTTTTTTAAAATTTAATTTAAATTTTGAAACAGAAATTTAAACAGAGGTTTAACTCCAAGTTTAAAGTATAGGTTCAAATAGACTTTTGAATCTAAGGTAAAAAGAAAACGAATTTGAATTTTAAATCAAGATTTTAAAACCAAGTTTTTCAAAAGCAAGTTAAAACCAAAGTTTTAAATTTAAGGTTAAACCAATGAGTTCAAATTTTCTCGAATTAAATCTGACATTTGAATCAGTTTTCAAATTTAAATATATAAAACCAGTTTAAATAAAATAGTTTTGAAAAGTAAATTTGTTTCAAATAGAATTTAAATTTGGTAAATATTTAAAATAATCTCTTTTGTATCTTGAATTCAAAATGGAATTTGAATCTAAATTTAAAAAGTGTGATGTTCTAATACACTTTAATATTAATTAAGTTATTAAATAAGAAATAAATTATCTTAAGAATAATTAAGGCATTAAATGATTTAATTAATAAGGTAATAAAGAAATGGTGTATTTATTAAATTTAGAAATTAATAATTTAGATTAATTTATAAATAAAGATAAATTAAGAAGTAAATTAAGAGATGATATTAGTTAATAAAGATAATTAACTAAAGATTACTAATTAATTAGTGTGATTAATTTTGTTAATTAATCATTATAATTAGACAAATCTATTTTAAGTGGTTAAGTGTAATTACTTGATAAAAGTAATTAAGAGATTAATTACTTATTGTAATTAATTTTGATAAATGATTAATTTAAGTTAATTAATTTAGTTAATTAATTTAAGAAAATCATTTGATAAATTGATAAGTGTAATTACTTAGTGTATGCAATGGAGCACAATTACTTAAGGAAGTAATTAATGTTAATTACTGAATGTAATTAATGAAAGATGATGTGTTAATAAAGTAATTTGGATAATTACTTTTTTAATTAATCAAGAGATTAATTAATAGGGTAATTAATTATGGGATAATTAATTTATTAATATGAGTAATTAAGGGTAGATAATTACTGGTTGTTATTAATCAAAGGTGATTAATAATTGTGTTTAATTAAAGATTAATTACTTAATGTAATTAATTTACCAAAGTAATTTAATTTAAATCTAAATTAGAGATCATTAATTAATTAATATAATTAATGATGTAAATTAAGAATTGGTTAATTAAGAAATACTTAATAATGTGGTGGTTAATTGATGTAATTAATTAAGAATAAATGTAATCAATTCTAAATGAAGTAATTTAATGTTAATTACTATAAATGATTTAGGATAATTAATTTGTGAATTAATTAAAGACTAATAACCGATTGTAATTAGTGAATGATTAACCAAGATGTTTAATCAAGATGAATATTTAGAAGATGGTTAATTAATTTGATTTATAATTAATTAATGGTTGTATAAGCAGGATTTATAGATGAAGTAATTAAGTTAATTTACTTTAAATTAATTAGAGATAGGAGTAGTCAATTTAATTCATTTTAAATTAATTACAAATGGTATGATTATAAATCATTGCTTATGGATGAATGACATTGATATTTCATTTGATGATTGTGATCTGACATGAATAATATCTATCTGATATGGATGGTTGGTTTACATATGGAAATATTTAGTTATCTGTTTGAATGATAATATTGATTATCTGTTTATGAGATTATCTGTGATTATCTATTGTGATATTGTGAATTATCTATCTGTGTGTATATTGAATCATATTGAATCAAACTGCTAAGGAAATAGACAACTTGGCCTTAAAAGACACGTTTTGGATTTCGACGAGACCGGGATCGGTTTTCCACATTTGGAACATCCGAAAACCACATCGATTCCAAATTAACGATAGGTCATGAATCTGAAGTGAAGATGGGGATTCAGAATGCAAGGGTTATTGTCGTTAACTCTGAGGGTGATTCCAAAATGAGTGTAACGAGATAATGCCTTCGGTTTCGTTCGAACCCGGAACAAACTTGTATGGATTGAATGCTTTCAACACATCGTCAGATGGGCGATGAGCATTCTAAGAAATGTATTCTCTAAAGGTAATCGTAACCTCAAGCCTCATCAACCGGGAATGGATAAAACAGGGAAGGTGCAGCAAGGTTAGGTGGGTCATGCCCAAGCAGGACAAGGATATTCCCCTGTCTAGATGTCCCTTTTTATTCGGCTGTGTGGGCAGTTGGTTGCAAACAACTGCGGGGTTTATCTTGTTCGGGACTGTTCAGTAAGGAATGGTTCCAGCCTTGTGTTGCAGGGGGTTGGGAGTGATCCTCGGTATGTTGATCTAGCCCACGTACTGTGACGGGCGATACCCCAGTAGCCCTGTCATTGTATGGAATCCACAATCCAATAAGTGCCAACGGTTTTGATTGTATTACCCACTTTTGTGGCTAGTAGCTGGAATTTAATCATGTAACAGTTTCGTCTATTTTCTATTTACTTGAAAACCCTAGACCTATTATAATATCACAGAATTTCCTATCAAATGTTTTGGTTAGCGTAAGGTAAAAACTTTCCCATGTTTATTTGGGGGAGTCTTACGTGATACCTTTTGTTTGCAAAAGATTTTCAAATTTAAGCAACTTTAACCTGTTACTCATAGCAGACCCATGTCTGACCTGGAGTTTATTTTTGTTTTTCATAAACTCTCGGGTACCCAAATTTTTACGGGTTGCCAAGGGATTCGGGTTAGCTTTGACGAATTCTGGAGGAGCAATGGAGCAGGAGGCTTCAGCGTTGTAGATATATATAGTTCCGCTGTGTTGGTATCTCTGAGTCGTATTGATTGAGTTGATTGTGTTATGTTGTATTAACTAGACAGGTGTTTATAACTGTATAGTATGTGATGTATTGTCTATATTACTCTGATTGATGTTGTATATTATGTAAATACTTATGTGATTATTATAATTTATTCGTTCCGCTGTGAGATTCTGATGTTGTTGTTCTTTCTTCTCTATCTTTTCTATTTTCTCATCCCTTTCTTTCTTCATGACGATACGTCTTTCTGGTAGTAGAAGGGCGGGTCGTCACACGAGCCATCCCCAATAGCTTCGACAAAACCTCACCTCACTTTGAGTTAAACACTCGAATTACTCGAGAATTACTTGAGTACAAAACCTCCGCAACAAACCAAACTCTCCAGAAACAAGGAAATGCACTGTGCACATGCACGGTGGCGCCGTTCATCTCTGGCTATCTCCGATGATCTCCACACATCGGAAGTCACCCTTACACCCTCTCGCGATCATCAGATCATCATCCCAATCTCAAAAACAATTTTGAGCTTTCAAACCAAACCTGGAACCAAAAACTGGAACAACACATGAAACCTGGAAACACCTCACTCTTGCGCCTCCGACCACCGTCACGTCTGAGACTCCAACCAAACCTTCGTCAACCCACCTACTTCCCTTCACTAGAATCCAGTGGCACTCGATCAACCCTATATGCCATGGTGATCAAATTTATGATCGAGCTCCAAACTAGGTTTACAAACTCTGATGATCAACCACCATCGCCACCATGCCTGGATAACCTTCTTGGCATTTTTCCCCAAGTCTCCGACCACTCTTCCTCCTCCAGAAAGAACCTTGACCTCCTAGACCATCGAGATCACCAGAAACACCTAATTTTCCATTTTCTGGTCAAACCAGAATTGCACTCAAATCCTATTACTAAAAATTGTGATTATAGTTTTAAAAATCAAGTTTTCGAATGATGTTTCAGATCCTAAGCCTGAAACTTCGAATTATGACATTTGAATTTTCACTATTTCAAAGTTTGATCAGTTGTTTATGATTTCCAAAGACATTTCAATGTTATTTTAACTTAAGTATAATTTTAAACTAAAGTTTATGATGAAACAAACAAGTTTGATTTGAATCTTAAGTTTAAACAGAAACAAAATCTAGAGATTCTGAATTTAAATCAAAACTTGAATCCTAGGAACTATAAACAGAGAGGACTCAAAATGAAAACAAAACATGCATATCATACATTCATATACACAACAGATTGCATCTACATATACACTACATATTTATTCTAGAAAACTTGCATGCAACCAAACTATTCAAAAATTTAAGCTTTTAAAAATGATGTTACTCACCTGTTAAAATGAACAGAGCACTTCTTTGTTTTGAAAAAAATTTAGACTTTCAAAATTTGAATTGTTTTAAAACTGGAAACTTGCATTGCCCTTTGCTTTTGAAAACCTTAAACTTGAATGCTTCTTTGATTAATAAACTTGAATGCTTGTTACTGAATCTTGCATGCTTGCTTTCAAACAGAATTGAAGTTGCTGGAATATGCTCCAGGTTGAAGAAAAAGAATGTACAGGCTTTTGATTTTAAAACAGAGTTGAAGAATGATGCTCAGATTCTATTTCTAGGTTTTAAGAAATGAGTTCAGGCTTTTGTTTTGAACTTGCCTTTGATTTGTCAATTTGGTCTTTGAAAATGAATTGCAGGATGTTGAAGTGAAATAATTTTTGGGTTTGAGGAGTTTGATCTACTGATTTTGCCTTTGAAATGGTTTTGAGTTTCAGATTTGTCTTAAGAGGAGTTGTTTAACTTTCTTAGCTTTAAAAATGAACAGAGAAAAAAAAGAGGAAGATAAGAAAACATATGTATTTATAAAGGCTAAAATTTGATTTTATTAAAATAAAAGAAAAACTAAAATAAATTGACACTTTTCCAATTATATTAACATTTGTCATCTTTAATTAATATTTACCTAACACATGTTATTTAGGTGTATTAAGGAATTCACGCTTGTAATAACATAATTTTTATTTATTTAAATGTTAAAAATAAGCTTTTACTTACTTTATTTATTCTTATGTAAATGTATATATGAATTTCTTTTTAAAGAAAATGTAATAAAACTAATTATATATAAATAAAAGCTTATACATATATTTTAAACCTAAATATTTTTAAAATGTCTATCTTTTGAATTACTTAATAAATCCAAATTCATATTCAAATTAAATTTGAAATCTAATTTAAAATCAAGTCAACAATACATATATATTTTAAACAAACCCAAATTCAATTTGTAATTAATAATTCTATATAAAAATTTATTCATCTTTTTTTAAAACAACCCATTATCATTATGGTTTGAAAATAACAATTTTTATCAAGTTAAAATAATTTAAAAAGGGAATTACCACATTTAATTTTGCTTGAAATTTTCGAGATATCACAACAAGAGTGGTATTGCTATGTTGTTATATTACTTGTTCTAATATGAATATATTGACTTTATAATGGAATTATAACCGCATTTGAGAATAAAGGGTAGAAGAACCAGTTAGGTTTACCCAGTAGTGAACATAAATTGAATAAACATGGAATGAGTAAAATTTTATCTAGGAGGTCAGGAAGACCAGAATATAGGATGTTATACTATAAAAGAAAGATATTGGCAGGGGCCAATAGGTTCTCGGTAAGCCCATGAAAACTGTATATAGGAAAAGATATTGGCAGGGGCCAATAGGTTCATAGTTAGCCCGTGAAAACTATGTATAAAGGAAGATCTCAGTAAGATAGGTTCATAATAAGCCCATGAAAACTATGATTGGGTACTGGTAGAGGCCAGTAGGTTTGTAGTTAGCCCATAAAAACTATATTCGGATTAAATATTGACAGATGTTAATAGATTCTAATCAACCCATGAAAACTAGGATAAGATTAAGATATTGGAGTTACCAATAGGTTCATAATGATCCCATGAAAACTATGTTGTTGGATAGGGAGTCTTTATATGTTTAACCGGTTATTAGTCAGTCCATGAAAACCAATAGGTTAATGGCAATCCTAGAAACTATAACTGACATAGATAGTCTAGATTGAATGGAGATGGATAAACCAGAATTAGTTCGATTATTTTTCATATCATCATATTATACCGTTTTGAATTGCTTTAACCATTGAGGATGTAGGAACATAGTGTATGGTTTTATAAAGGCTTTGAGATACTAGTGAGGGAAAAACTCGTTCCGCTAAGCGGCGTGACCTCACTAGATATCTAAATGATTTGGGATGATAGATTAATATTCATGCTAGACTTTATATCTAACTCAAAGTTTATGTTTTCCCCTTAAACTCTCGGGCACTCAAATGATTTTTGGAGTAGTTTGAGAGTTGAGGTTTTCGGGTACCTCTCAAGAGGAATAAGCTTCCAAAGACGCACATGAGGTATGCTAGCTATTTAGAGTACTTTTTTCTTTTAATTCCGCTGTGTTGTTTGTAATAGCAAAGTTGTTATAGTGCTTATATATAATTTGATCACCCAAAGGGGCATCTTCATATGTCACACTAGAACATATTGTAAAAAATATATTTTCTCTAAACGTAATTCGCGAATATGTGATTATGTAATGAATCAGAAATGTTTTGATATGGAATGTGCCTTTGTTTGAAGTTTAATTTTTTTCCATATTCATGTGTCTCTGTGTTTCAATGAATCTAACTTCGCCGCATTTGGTCGTTGAGGATTAATAACTATGGATGACTGCAACATCCATAGCCGTTAGTTTTGGGCCTCCATGTAAGGGGATGTTACACTTCAGCTCTATTACATTTTCATGAAGAAGAAACGAATCTAAATAAAACAGATGAGTAAGATGTTGAAGCTTATGAATTTGATAGTTCAGATATTGACCTGGAAAATATAATTGTTGAATCAGGTTCATATTTCTAGTTTATCATAAATATATCTTATCATATTGGATTTTGGCTTTTAAGAACTATTATGCTTGAAATTTTATGCTTATGATATTATAATTGATGATATTTTTTCCAAAATGCCTAAAAAATCTTTGTTGGATATGTTTTAGTAAAAAGTATTGAACTTTTTAAATTTGTTGTTATATATATATATATTAAATCTATAAAAAAAATTAAATACACGTAGTAAATTTAAAAAGGTGTGTCTCATTCGCCAAGGCTCCAACGAAGTTTTGCGTCTTTTCGCATTGTGAACCATTAATAACTATGGTTGGTAGTCGTTGAGAAGTAGGTGTTATTGAACACCTATTTAACAAAGCCTAAATTCCAAACGCTTGCTCAACAAACGCGTAAAATTAGATGCTTTTTGAGCAAGAGCCTAAAATTTGGACGTTTGTTAAACAAGCGCCCAAATCGATTATAAATTTTGAACCAAAATATCTGAATTTGTAACCGATCGCACAAATCTATACCTCCATTGGAGAGAGATTTTTGTTTACATGCAGATTTTGTAATATCTACACTACTGTTGGAGATGCTCTAAGGTATGGCCTAAGTGGAAGACTCTGACTTTTGTGTCTTAGGTTGACATAAATATGAATTTGAATTAAATGATGAACCAAATTTGGAAAAAAGATCAAATTTTAATTCGTAAAACAATTATAAATTTGGATTGATATTTTTATTAGTTATAAATATAACTTTTAGATTATTTTAAATTTGAATTAAATATAATTTTCAATTTAAGTTAAATTATAAATGTTATAATTAAATTCAAATTTTTTGAATCTAAAATTGAAAATTGAACTGAGTTTAAATTTGAAAGAAAATTAATTATAAATTGTTATAATCAAATTCAAAATAAATTCAAATTTGTTTTGAATTTAAAAAAAACTATAAATGTTATAAATGTAATTTCAAAATTGTTTGAAATAAAATATAAGTTATAAAAGTTATAACTTAATTAATAACAATAAATGATTTTAATGAGTTAAAATAATATTAAATATTACGAAACAATAAACTCATTAGGACATAAGGTATTTGAATGTTATATCGAGTTATGAGACATGTCATAGGATACCACATACTTATCATCTCTTATTGCCTATAACTTTCAACTTCGCTTTCTATGAATTATGAATTTATAGATAAAGATTGCTCTCTATCATTTATACAAAAATCGATGCACTATGGTATACATATGGTTGTTGATCACACTCAAGCACTTTATATTCTATAGAGAAGCCTTGAGTGTGTAGACGGGTTAGACAAACTATATGACTTTGTTGAGCACACTCACGGGTCATACACATGTACTTACGCATCGCAAAATGATAGGTCAAGAGCACTTACTATACTCTTTGATTTATTGAGCATGCTCAAGATCACAGTGATGATTGGAAGCAACGATTAATGTTAGGAGTTGTACATGATATAACCAACAATGTATTATTCATCGTTTATGGATGCCATGATTTGTTTAGCACACTCAAGGTCGTGCATATTTGATAATGAGTCCTAACAGCAGTAGAGGAATTATAAGAATTCTTGTATCTTCCTTAAGGTTTGGGAATATGTGGAAAATCTAGTATAAACCTTATTATATAATGATGTTAAGCCACTCTAATGTGTATAAAACATATGCAATTTTCATCTAATGTGCTAAATAAATTCATGAAAAATTTTCATTGGAAAACAAATACTAACTAACTTTAACCATAAAAGATTGACTAAGAAACGTAATCTACTACTCTCCAATCAAACATTAGCATGCCACCTTAATTCTCATAAAAGAGTGGAATAGTACGACCACTAATAATAAGATTAAAACTTTCGAATTTTGGACACTTGACTGCAAACTTTCTCGATGTCATGTGTTAACTAATGAGAGAATACGAAAGTATGGACATTAATTCCACATTCAATAACATATAACGATTGTATGTGAAATGTCTCGTTCCATAAGATACAAGACTTCAAAGAAATTGTTTCTCTAACAATCTGAAATTTTATCATTTTGATTTGTGAATATTCAAATAATTTTAAATATTCAATTAATGACTTTTAGTAATCATATAACCCTCTTTTAATTAATAAGTAAGTATGGTGAACTCATTTTGAAAATTGGTTTACAAAAATAAATGGTTCGATGAAAAACTAAGTGTGGCCGAATATCGTTTTTCAAATTTTCAACTTTTCATCGAATGATAGTCGTTGTAACTTTTTGAGCACACTATTTTATAAATGAATGCATATAATAACAATTGAAAGTATATTCAATGGATTAATTAAATTAAAAACCATTAGTAGTTTCTAGAATTTTATTTAGTAATATAATAAAGAAAGAAGACTTTTCTTCCTTAATTTAAAATGATAACGTCATGAAATGTACCATGTCACATGGGTTATTATCTCCATCACATCTCCATTTAATTTTATTATTTCATTTGTCAAAAAGATTTCAAAAGTTTGGAGATTAAAAATGGCTTCTTCTTCTTCCTTATTTCTTCACTTTTCTTCTTCAAAACACATTCAAACCTCCTTCAATCTCCTCCAAACTTTCAAAAAAGTCCCAAATATCATTAGAATATGGTGTAGCTTGTCAAAAGTAGAAAAATATGGAGCAAGGGGGAGGGGGAATCTTCCTAGGCCGTGAGCATGAAGGAGTTTGCTTGACTTGGTTGAGTTAAAGGTGGGATCTTATATAGTTTTGTGATGGCAGGAAGTGATTGTTAGTTTCTAGCAATGTTTTAAAAAACGCATGCGAGACGCGCCTCAAAAGGCGATTGTCCTCCGAGGCGAAGCATAAGCCAAAACGCATGGAGGCGCAGAGCGATTGTCCTCTATGGCGCACGCCTCAGATGATTGAGGTGTAAAAAGTGCAGTAACATGCACCTCATTTAAAAAACACGGTGAGGCGTAAGCTTTGAAGACAAAAAATTCGGCCCGCTTCTTCTGCCCTTTTTTCATTCTACTCGCTCGAACTCAACTTTTTCTTCCAAGCCAAAAAAAGGTAAAAAAAACTAAACTTGGTCGTCGATTCCTTACTGGAATCGAGCCCGATTCCGGCAAGTGGAATTGACTTTGCTTCCACTTTCTGGAATCAAATTACAGAATCAAATTTTTTAAAGGAAAAAAATTGTGCGTTTACTATGTATGTGCAAAGTTTAGCAGCATGCAAGCATCCTGTAAATTGAAGAGAACATGATCAGGAAAGATATTACGTGGAAGTGGATTAAGGATTTACCTGATTCCACCAATTTAGTGTACTTTCTTTGTGGATTTTGTGATCATAGATGTAAACAACAATTAGCATGCACTCATCTTAGAATTATTCCTTTTCCAAAAGTCTCATAAAGTGTGAAGAATGAATGCATCGAAATTCTAGAAAAAATTAAACGTGTTAAGCAATCAATACTTGATATGTTTCGTGAGATTGGTAGGAGCGAAAGCGTTAGAGATGATGTTAGTAGTTTAGAACTTGAAAGTGGAAGCAAAAGTGGTAATGTTCCTATGCTTAAAGAAGCAATGGATAAGTTTGCCAATTTAGAGGCAAAGCAATTTACTTTGAATAATCACTATAAGAAAGAAAAAAGAAAGGAAGTTTTCAAAAAAAATGGATTATAGTTTTATACTAGTGCAATTCCATTCAGCGCGGTAAACAGTCCATATTATAAATTGGCAACGGAAAATGTTGCAAAATATGGCCCTGGATTTAGACAACCTTTTAGCCATGAGTTAAGGACTTGAATCCTTAAAGAAAGTGTTGAAGACATTGAAAGCATGATTGGAATGCATTTCAATCGATAAGTCACTTTAAGAACTCTTAACAAATAAACTGTTGTAATTTTGATTTCATATTGAAATATTCAATTTATCTTGTTTAATGTAGGTGCATTCAAATAGAAGAAATAGACTTGAGTATAAAAGATTGCATTCTTTGGTGTATGTTGAATATAACACCACTTAAAGACAGAGAGAAATTATAAGAAGAAGAAAGATTGATTGAATTGTTATGGAAGAAATTAATTCCGATGATGAGCGGATTACCGAATTAGAAAATCAAGTTATTCCTTCCAATCCAAGTTGGCTAGAAGAAGATAATCAATTTCTTGATGTTGATGTCATAAGAAATATGCCCGCCCCAATATATAAATATACTTTACGCATTAGAGAACCAAAAATTCAAAGCCGTGAATCTACACCTCCTAGATATCCTACTCCACCACCTCCACCTGCTCCTCCATCAAGTGAGTTTATTCACTATCCTACCCCATTATTCCATAAAAAAGAACACGCTATACTAGCATTCCAAGCAAGTAAAAAAAGATTATTAGTACCAAATAAATTGTTAATTTAAAGTATAGAATTAAACCGATATTATTATTAGGCAATGATCCAAAAGGAAAGGGGATAAGAATTGAGAATGCTGATGTTGGACTTGGTGATTATGATCCTTTTTTGAAACCACACAAGAAAGACTTTTTCATGCTAATAATGACGATAGCTTAGATGACAACATGCTTATGGATGAGGAGGAAGATATAATTTGATTTGTTGTAGTTTATGTTAATTTAACCTTAAATGCTTATGGATAATTGTATTTTGTTTGAATTGCTTCGAATGATCTATGAATGCTTTATGTTTCTTGTTTAACATTTGACATTTAATGTTATTTTATTTTAAATTTCTATATGTTCTACATTTTTCTCTTACAAGAAACACCTCGCCTTAAGATGCTTTAGCCTTTTAAAACCTTGGTTTCTAGAGGGATTGTACTTGGATTAGATGTGAGATTCCTTACCTTAAAAATTCTCTTTTTAATATATATATATATAATGCTTGTGTTGGTGTTTATATATATATATGTATTGCTTAAATATATTATGATGTTGATGCTTGCTTCAGAAAGCAATATTTTTGTGTATGTTATAATGCTTTGGAAAGCACTTTGACGTGCTGCTCCAAATAGCATTTGTAATGGCATAGATATCGAAGTGGACTGTGGACTTATATTGTAAAACATATGTAAATCCAATGGGATATGATTGGACTATGTACTTGTATTTTGAGCACATGTAATGACACACAAGAATTAGTAGGAGACTTCGACTTGAAATCGAAGTGTTCGTATAGGGATAATCGTTATGGAAGCAATTCGACGTCATGTATTTTATTCGTGTTTGAATATTATGTTTTTATGTATAAAATGTTGTATATATGATTTCTATATTTCTTGTGATGTGAAATTGAGAAGTATTATATAACTTAAAAGTTGACTTCTTGATGTAGAAGAAAATTGCACTTATGATGTGCTAAGTTGGTCGCTAAGCGTCCTTTTAAGTTTGAAAAATTATGCTTATGGATTTTTAATTACTTCAAATTTTATTTGAAATAAAAATGTTTCTATACTTATAATAGTATAAAATATAGAAAGAATGGAGTTTAAAAGCGACTTGATTTATAAAACAAAGTTTTAAGAGTTATGCTACATATGGCGGTAGTCGCTAAGGATGTAGTTTTTGAAATCTACGATTTTAGTAGATATAAAAGGTTATCTAATTTAAATATTTTGTAAATTCTTTTTAAATGTGTTTTAGAAGGGTTACATAAGTATTTGAAAAGAATTTAAGGTTTTAAAAATATTTATAAACGGTATTTAATTTTAAAGTAAAGGTTTTTCGTATTGTAAAATTTATTTATTTTATAAAGGAGTTCTAAACAATATTAAGGAATTGTTTAAAGTATTTTTTCCGTATATAAATGTTTTAAAGAGACTGCAGATATAAAGGGATTCAATTAGAGATGTTTAACAAGTGGATTATTTAAAAGAAATCTCTTTACTTTTCAAAGTCTATTCTCTTTTAAATGTAGTGGCTTTTAAGTTATGATTTGAATGGAAGTTTAGACTTTGTTTAAAAGTATTTAAAAAGAGGTTTGAAATTTATATATTCGATTTAAAGGATTACTTTATATAATAAAATTAGTGGAACTTTTATGAAGAAAAAGATCTTATCTTTTAAATTCAAATGTGGTTTTAAACGAATATTTTCAAGTGCGATTTTATATGAAAATTTACAAATGATTTATAAAGGTTTAAGTGAAATTTTTAAAGAAACCAATATTCGAATTTTAGCAAAAGATTTTGAAAAGTGGGAAAATGAGTTTAGTTTATAATTCTCTTGGTTTTAAATGAAATAGTATACAGAATTTATGAAATCTTGTACTTGACATTAAGCTTCGAGGTAGGAAAACTTCTACCCATCTTGAAAGATAATAATGTTGTCGAGTCAAGGTTTGAGAGGTAATAATACCTCAAAGTGAACGGTCTCATTGTTATCCGAAGGATAGTTTAAGTTTTGAATCAAAGGTTGATGTTCAATATACTAAGGATTATTTCTGCATGCGAACTTTGTTACTTATGAAAATTAAGTAGTCTTATAGTTGGCACTAAAATCCAATGAGTAGACTGATCCAATATCTATGAGATCTAGAATCAAAATGCCTAGGCAAGGATCAAACTTAATTGGCTTTATTTGTATGAGTGGGATGGAGTAATTCGAAATATCCAAAACGTAACAAGTGCAGGAGATTTTATTTCCATAAACGATCTTTATAATTTATGGTCGTATGAAAAGTATTTTTTTATGCTTGACACCAAATTTTGAGGTATGCAAACTTGTTTGATTTCGTTGTTAACAGAGAGATAGTGTTGTTTGAAATCGGAAATTGTGGTCTAATTTCCATATGATCTACTTACTTACAAAAAAAGTGGTCTGGGTTTATAGTAAACAATGTTTTCAAATGATAGTTGTTTTGGACCCAATTTAACATGGTTTAGAGAAATATGAAATCCTCCTTAAGATTTGAGAATATACTTATACATATATGAATACAATTCCTAAGTATTAAAAGTGTAGTGTTTTATGTATATATTTATACCGTTGAAATAAGTATATGGATATTTTTCCAAGCATTGAAAGAGCATAGATGGATAGTGAATGAAAAATATACATATGTATATCTTTTGTCAAATGTATTTTAGTACAAGTATTTACAAAGTGATTTTTAATTAATGAAATGATTAATTAAAAAGGCTTAGTGGTTGCTTACGTGCTTAATCATGTTTAATTTCCATATGAAATTAAATCTCTAGATTTGATTGTTTCTTTATTTGATAGTTAAATAACCAATTGTCAAATCTCGACCAGTTTTTAAAATTATCGGTTGTTTGTTCGAAGAGACCGAAATCAGATAAATTATCCGAAAATCACTTTTAACCAGTATAAACATTCGAATGGTAGACATCTTGAAGATGATGAAAATCGAAGACGGAATTCTTTAAAGTGCAAGGGCTACTTGTTACTAATCCCGAGGGTGGTTTCAAAATGGAGGTAGTAGAAGTAGGGCCTTCGGTTTGTTTATATCTTGAAACAACTTGTATGGATGAATGATGGCATTGCATTGTGCTTGGAGGATAGTGTTAGCATTCCAAAGAGGATTTGCTAATAGGAAAAATGTATTCGTGGCCTCAACAAGCCTCACAACCCGGTAATGACTAAAATCAGAGGATGTAGCGGAGCTATGTGGTTTGTTACTATTAGGAGCATCATTACTTAGATCTAGATTCGATACATTTTCTATGAATTTGGTATGCGCACAAGGGTGAGGCCGGGTGCAATGTTTGCAGCCTTGGTGCCGGAGGGAAGATGTAATCTGCTTATGTCATGTTCGAGCGACAGGCCGATATTTGCAGGGGTCAAAGTGGGGCCCTCGTTGCATTTTATTTAGAGATGTAATAAGGTAGATGGTACCCTGGTGCCTTGTCATTTTATGGAATCTAATCTCCAATACGTATCTTACGGTTTTAGTTTCGGAACCTAGTCCCTTTAAATGTAACTATCGATGGCCATTCCATATATGTTATTTATTTATTTTAAACCATAGACCTTATTATAATATCATTGGATTTTCTAAATAAAATAATTTGGTTATCTTAAGGTAAAAACTCATATGCGTTTATATGTGGCATGGTCTTACGAGACACCATTATTTTTGAAAGGTTCCTTTGAACATAAAAATCCATATGATTTGAGTTTCTCACGTTGGTTTACCAGACTGATCTGGATGTTATTTTTCTATAACACTTAAGTTAGACCTCAAGTACTTTTCCAGATTTAGATATGGATGCTTTGGAGCATTCAGGAGAAGAGCTGGATGCCTCCAAGACGTATTCATGTATTTTATTTCCACTGTGTTTTCTTAGTTGTATTTATCAGCAATTGTAAGGACAGACTGTTAACTATCTAGGCATAGAGATAGGTTAGTTTAATCTGGTTGATGTTTATATATAAAAATTGTTGAATATGCGCTTATATGATTTTTTTTTGATGATAATAAACATATATACATTCATTTAAATGTATTTTATAATATACTATTTTATTTTTCACAGATTAAATAAATATTTGCTGAATAAAATAAATTACACAGAATTTGAATTCAAACAGATAGTTTATTCAAATAAATATTTATTACAATTTTGAATAGTACAATTTCAAGCTCTCACTATAACTATACAACTTTGATTACATCACAATTCATTTTTACATTTTCACCTCACTACATATCACTCACTCGTATATTTATCTTCAACTTCATTCTGGTTTGAATCCAGCATCTGAGCAATCTGCAAAAATATTCACTAACGCGGTAAAATTGAAAATAAAATATTTTTGCAATATAAAATAAAAGATGAATTTTGAAAATAATATTTGCCTCAGTTATTTGGGTTGTTCGTCACAATTTAAATTTGAATTCATCATACACGAACAACTTGTGACATATACAGTGTATTACTGTATATGCCACAAGGCCGTGCACGCCGATATATACACTTGATTGATTTACAGGGACAGGTGAGCACAGGTCAAACCCAAATAAAAAAAACCGGGTTCAACTCACGTGCAATAACATTGAAAATCATGACACAAGCACAAAGTCAAATCCGAGTTTTTGAAAAACTGGATTCAACACAGGGCATGTCACAAGTCAAACACAGTGCAACAAAACTCAATGTCGAGCATGCATGAAATAGTGGAATGAACCAGTGATACAAGGCAACAAGTACAACACTGCACAAATTCAAAACAGCACCAAAATCAAGACCACAAAGGCTTGAATGATCAAGTGCTCAAAGATACAACAAACCACAGATGCAACTTAAGTTAAAAACTGTGCATGTGAAGTATACTAAGAGAGAAGCCAAAGCAAATGAATCAACTGCAATGCAACACAGTGAGATACAATAATGAAGAATACAACAGAGCTCACCACAAACCAAATATACAGTGATGCAGGTCAAAGACCGGACCACAATGAAGTGCAACAATACTACACTGCCTCAGCCATCAAGTTCAGTGCCACAGCAAACAAAAGAATGATACAAAGCAATGAACAAGAGAACATTGTTGTACAAGGCACCAGAGTCAAAGAACAACAAGTCACAATGTCACAGCAAGGTCAAGTGACAACATAGGGCAGTACAACTAAATGAAACAGGTCAAGCATATATAGATATGCAGTGACAAAGTGGATCAAAACGAATACAAAATGAAGTAGTGCAAGCATATGAAATGGCAACTCAGTGATATATGCAACATGAACAGATGAACATCAGTGTAGACAAGTAGGAATTCAAACACGAAATGGAGAACATCATCGCAAGTGCAACAAGCCTTGATGAAGCTACCTAACATGATTGTCAATAGTATACAAAAACGCAACAGGAACCAATCTCAAGTACTACAAAGACCATGTCAAACACAGTGACACCATTAAGCAATGCAAAAAAATCGACAGGTCGAACATACCAAAGTCAAAAGCATCAATACTCATAGCTGTATGTGACTAAAAGTCTGAGCTAAGAAAACAAAACCTAGTCCACAATTGAATCAAGTCAGTATGTCGAACAAGTCGAGATGAACAATGCAACCAACAATGCAAACAAGTACCAGATGGCACCAGCTCAGTAATCAAGTCAACAATGCAAACAAGTACCAGATGGCACCAGCTCAGTAATCAAGTCAACAATGCAAACAAGTACCAGATGGCACCAGCTCAGTAATCAAGTCAACAATGCAAACATGAAGTGAATGCATCTACAGGAAAGCAATAAACAAGTCTAGGTTCGAATTCAATGCAGACGCAAACAATTTCAAGTTGAACAATCAAAGCCGTGAGATGCAGTCAAATTCAAGAAGCCGAAATTAAAAAAATTGGAACAAGTTAATACCGTGATAGCCAAGCAAATTGACCAAGTCACAAATCGAAATCGTGAGTGCCAAGCATCAAATTATACGTATATGAAAAAGTCAGTGACATCTCAATCATCAATACAAGATCGAACGGCCAGTGACGAATTCAAATATATTTAGACGAACGTAATTCAAGGAATTCGAACGCATATATAACCCAATTATCACTGGAAATTTCAATGATCGAGTTCAAGCATTCAATCAGAAAGCAAAAGGAATAAAGTACTCACCAAAATTGTAATCGAACTTGATCAATCGAAGTAGCCGAAGCAAGGTACAAGGAGGCAGTCGATCGACAGGGCAAAGGACGAAAATCACAAATTCGATCGATTAATATAATATCGGCATCTTCGATTCTAGCCCTAATTTATTGAAGGAAGAGGAACAAACAAGAGCCGAAGCCCTAATCTGGATTGAAGGACAAAGCCGCCGCTATCTCAAAAAAATGAACGAAGCAAAGAAAAAGGAACGGGTTGAAGAAGTGAATAGGGGCCGGCCTTGTTTTATTATAAGGCTTTAGTTTATTTTAAATGGGGTTTTATTTTATTTAAATTGTTTTTAATTGTATTTTCTTTTTAACCGTTTTAATTTTCTAGTCGTGTGACTAGGGGACAAACTACGGTGTGTAGTTTGGGAATTCGCAACTCGGTGGTTGAGTTGTGGCAAGGTTTTGAGCGTAGAGTTAGATTAGTCAATAGCGGGTATAGCGAGTTTACGTGTGTAAGCGAGGGACTATCTAATTTCTAGTAGAAACCTTGGGGGCAGCACGTAGGCAGGGTTTTGCCGAAGCTGGGTAAATTCTGTGTTGTTATGTTTTATTCTGTTATTTATATTCTGCGATATCTGTGCTGCTATTCTGTGATCTGAATTGAAATTAATTTATAAGCTTCCACGATTAATTTTAATAATTTACACTATCACCCTATTCACCCCCCCTCTAGGGTGAAATCGATCCTACAAGTGGTATCAGAGCTAGGAACAAAAGCCGTTTTTGTTTTAAAAATTTGATTTTACAAAAATCAATTTTTGTTTTAAAAATTCGTGTTTCAAAAAATCGGTTTTTGTTTTAAAAATTTGAATTTTTAAAATGGCTTCTTTTAATAATGCTTTTGCAGAGGGTCAGTTGATAGTTAGACCACCAATGTTCAATGGTGAATATGCTTTTTGGAAAAATAGGATGAAATTTTTTTTGAAAACCATTGACGCTTGGGATATTGTTGAGACAGGTTATAAAACTCCAATTATAACTGTAGATAATCAGGAAATAGAGAAACCAAAGGAACAATGGACATAACTAGGAAATAAATTACAGAATACTAATGCCAAAGCTATGAATTCTATTTTCTGTTCATTAGATCAATTCGAATTTAATCGTGTCTCACATTGTCTAACTGCGCAGGAAATATGGCACATACTAGAAGTGACTCACGAAGGAACATCTCAAGTCAAAGAATCTCGCCTTGCCATGCTAAGCAGCGAATACGAGAACTTTACAATGGCGAAAGAAAAAAATGTCAAAGAGATGTACGGACGACTTTCCAATATCGTATACAAATCAAAAGCTCTCGGAAAAACATACACCGAATTGGAAATAGTCCGGAAAATCCTCAGAGTCCTTCCACGAAGCATTGAAGCGAAAGTAACTGCCATTCAAGAATCGAAAGATTTAAAAAAACTCAAAGTTGAAGAACTCATCGGAAATCTCACCACATATGAGCTAGAGATAAAATTCAAAGAAGAGCGTGAGGGAGGAGATGCTCGAAATAAATCGATAGCTCTTAAAGGAACAACTAAAAGTGATGACGATGACGACGATGATGGTGCAGAAGAACTAGAGCTGTTAATAAGGAAATTCAAAAAATGGAATCAAAAACATGGTAATTCAGCTCGAGTTCAAAAAGCAAAAAGCAGAATAGCCAAAGCACTAGACTACTCAAAAGAACAAAAGATTATTTGTTATAATTGCAACAAACCCGGCCATACCAAGCCTGATTGTCCACAAATTAAATCCAGCCATGGAAAGAAACAGAAAAAGAAAAGTTTTGCAGCCAGTTGGGATGAAATAGACGAGAATGATCAAAGCACTGGTAGTGAAAGCGAAAAGGCAGAATTGTGTCTTCGAGGTGTTACAACTGACAGTGACGATGACGAGCCAAGTGAGGTATCAAAACTTACCCATTCTGAGTTGCTTATATATTTTCATGAAGTAAACGGCAGTTTTGAACGACTTAGGGAAAAATACGCTAAACTTGAATCACAAAAAGACACTTTGATAGATTTAAATAAACAACTTGACCAACTAGTTAAAACCTATCAAAGTAGGATCCCTAAGTGTGATAAGTTTCCAACATTCGAAGAGGAAATTAAAAAATCAGAAATCAATATAAAATCACTTGAAAATGAAATTCTGATTTTAAAAGAGAATGATAATACTAGGTGAGAGAATTCTATTAAAAAGTGCACATGGTTGTTAAACGAAAATGAATCTCTCAAAACACAAGTCCAACAATTGTCAACGACTTTAGATAAATTTTCAAAAAGTTAAAAATCGTTGAATATGCTATTAGGAAAGCAAACTGTTAATACGGTTAGACAAGGACTTGGATATAATAATTCGAAAATTGTTGAAAGCAATATTAATCAAGTTAATTCTATGTGCACAATTTGTAGAAATTTTGGACACGATCACAATAATTGTTGGTATAGACCCAAACATGTGAAAACTATACTGATTTGGGTTCCAAAAGGCACAAATATAAAAAATCTCAAAGTTAAACAAATTTGGGTGCCGATGGGAACAATTATAAATAGTTTTTGGTCTCCACAAAATTGTTTTTCAAAATTTTTGCCCCTAACAACCATGGACCTATAAAAACAAATAGGTCACATAAATCTTTCATCGTGTAGGTGTGGTGGCAGGCTAAGGAACAACAATAGTGTTCTCTAGATTTTTGGCTGTTCCAGAAACACAACGGGCGACAAAACAAAGTTCCTTAGCCTAGTATAAAGGTGACAGAATCACAACGGACAACAACGAAAAATATCGTAAAGGTAAAACAGGTAATGGTATGTTTTAAACGATATATTAAATGTGATAATCTGCACTGTATTCTGAATTAAAATCAGCCAATATTGAGATGATGAAAAGATGATAATTTTGACTTATTCAACATAGTTGGCCAAGTATATTCTTATGCCAAAAACACTATAATAATCTCTAAATTTTTTGAATTACTTCATATATATCAGTTTGGATTAAAAATAGTGTTTTGTTGGATAATACATTTGGTTATAATACCGCTAACTCCTTATTCACGGTTTTCTGATCATTTACACGGTTTCAATTCAATTTCAAAAGAATGTCATTTAAATTGTTGTTAAAATTGAATTTGAAATTTTTGGTGCACACTTCATGGTTTGGTCAATCAAATTCAATTAATAATTTTTGAGTGAAAGAGAAATTCAGATGCAGATTACTCTGGTAATCTAGTTGATAGAAAAATTACTAGTTGAACGTGATTTTTGAGACATTTAGTAACTGCATCGTTTTTCCAAGAAAATATCTGCATATTCTTCAATTCAAATAATTTTTAAATAGCAGAAAATTTTCTTTTAAAACCCCCTGGAGAAAATCATTTTTGACCATATTTTCAGATTAGTCATTTTTGAAAAATTAATTTCATAATTATTTTTGAGTTTGATTTTAAATGACTATTTTGACTAATCTGACTCCCTAATGTTTATCGAAAAGAAAAATAGTGATTGAAAAAGTGATGAGTGTTAATATTGATCAAATATTATGACCCGAGACGGTATAATTAATAAATTTCTTTAGAAATTTAAACAAGAGTTATAAAACTTTGTGTTGGTAAAAATTCCATGACCATCTCTATGTCTATCATATTTCTAACGACCATCACCCATCAAAATTCTATATAGTTTGCCGATATGTGGTACTTTAAACAGGAATCGTTCGTTTTTTCATTTTTCACATTTTTTTTAAAAAAAAAAGGTAATAATAATAGTAAATACCAAAGTATTCACTCTCATTTAAAAGTCCTCACGGTTATGCATGAGTGAATTACTTGGAATTTGTTATGTGCTTCCATGCTCATTTAAAAGTCCTCACGGTTATGCATGTATGGAACGCATATCAAAAGTTGATTTTTTTAAAATAAACAAGTTTATTCTAATCCCATTTAAAAGTCCTCACGGTTATGCGTGGTTAGAAGATACTTGAATTCATTTTTTTTAAATAAATTTGGAATACTACTAATCTCATTTAAAAGTCCTAACGGTTATGCATGGTTAGTAGATATTCAAATTCCTGATATAAATATGCCACAGATAGACACAACTGTATGGTTTTATATGATGACATCATTTCCATCATTCTGAAAGTGGAATATGCGCCTAACAAAATATTTATGATTTTTGTTTGATTTTTTATTGAAATTTAATATTTATATTCAATTGAGTTTTAATGTTGAATTAATATCGAAAACTTTATCTCTGTTTTCTCTAACACTATTATTCTTTTGCTGATAACAAAAGGGGGAGAGAAAAGTTAAGATTTTGTTAAATAAAATCAAGCAAAGGTCAAATAATTTTCTATTTGCATCTAGGCTCATTTACATATTTTTATTTGTATGCATATTTGTAGGGGGAGCCTTTTGTAGAGAGGAAGCATTTAAATAGGGGGAGCAATTAGAGCATATCAATGATCAAATACATTTAACATATTCAAAATCTTAAATATATGTTTGTTATCATCAAAAGGGGGAGATTGTTGAATATGCGCTTATATGATTTTTGTTTGATGATAATAAACATATATACATTCGTTTAAATGTATTTGATAATATACTATTTTATTTTTCACAGATTAAATAAATATTTGCTGAGTAAAATAAATTACACAGAATTTGAATTCAAACAGATATTTTATTCAAATAAATATTTATTACAATTTTGAATAGTACAATTTCAAGCTCTCACTATAACTATACAACTTTGATTACATCACAATTCATTTTTACATTTTCACCTCACTACATATCACTCACTCGTATATTTATCTTCAACTTCATTCTGGTTTGAATCCAGCATTTGAGCAATCTGCAAAAATATTCACTAACGCAGTAAAATTGAAAATAAAATATTTTTGCAATATAAAATAAAAGATGAATTTTGAAAATAATATTTGCCTCAGTTATTTGGGTTGTTCGTCATAATTTAAATTTGAATTCATCATACACGAACAACTTGTGACATACACAGTGTATTACTGTATATGCCACAAGGCCGTGCACACCGATATATACACTTGATTGATTTACAGGGACAGGTGAGCACAGGTCAAACCCAAATAAAAAAAACCGGGTTCAACTCACGTGCAATAACATTGAAAATCACGACACAAGCACAAAGTCAAATCCGAGTTTTTGAAAAACTGGATTCAACACAGGGCATGTCACAAGTCAAAACAGTGCAACAAAACTCAATGTCGAGCATGCATGAAACAGTGGAATGAACCAGTGATACAAGGAAACAAGTACAACACTGCACAAATTCAACACAGCACCAAAATCAAGACCACAAAGGCTTGAATGATCAAGTGCTCAAAGATACAACAAACCACAGATGCAACTTAAGTTAAAAACTGTGCATGTGAAGTATACTAAGAGAGAAGCCAAAGCAAATGAATCAACTGCAATGCAACACAGTGAGATACAATAATGAAGAATACAACAGAGCTCACTACAAACCAAATATACAGTGATGCAGGTCAAAGACCGGACCACAATGAAGTGCAACAATACTACACTGCCTCAGCCATCAAGTTCAGTGCCACAGCAAACAAAAGAATGATACAAAGCAATGAACAAGAGAACATTGTTGTACAAGGCACCAGAGTCAAAGAACAACAAGTCACAATGTCACAGCAAGGTCAAGTGACAACATAGGGCAGTACAACTAAATGAAACAGGTCAAGCATATATAGATATGCAGTGACAAAGTGGATCAAAACGAATACAAAATGAAGTAGTGCAAGCATATGAAATGGCAACTCAGTGATATATGCAACATGAACAGATGAACATCAGTGTAGACAAGTAGGAATTCAAACATGAAATGGAGAACATCATTGCAAGTGCAACAAGCCTTGATGAAGCTACCTAACATGATTGTCAATAGTATACAAAAATGCAACAGGAACCAATCTCAAGTACTACAAAG
The DNA here is from genome assembly GCA_030765085.1 of Allium cepa. Classification (NCBI taxonomy): domain Eukaryota; kingdom Viridiplantae; phylum Streptophyta; class Magnoliopsida; order Asparagales; family Amaryllidaceae; genus Allium; species Allium cepa. Next base: position 305,070,472 of record CM060944.1, on the reverse strand, counting down.
ACCATGTCAAACATAGTGACACCATTAAGCAATGCAAACAAATCGAAAGGTCGAACATACCAAAGTCAAAAGCATCAATACTCATAGCCGTATGTGACTAAAAGTCTGAGCTAAGAAAACAAAACCCAGTCCACAATTGAATCAAGTCAGTATGTCGAACAAGTCGAGATGAACAATGCAACCAACAATGCAAACAAGTACCAGATGGCACCAGCTCAGTAATCAAGTCAACAATGCAAACATGAAGTGAATGCATCTACAGGAAAGCAATAAACAAGTCTAGGTTCGAATTCAATGTAGACGCAAACAATTTCAAGTTGAACAAATCAAAGCCGTGAGATGCAGTCAAATTCAAGAAGCCGAAATTAAAAAAATTGGAACAAGTTAATACCGTGATAGCCAAGTAAATTGACCAAGTCACAAATCGAAATCGTGAGTGCCAAGCATCAAATTATACGTATATGAAAAAGTCAGTGACATCTCAATCATCAATACAAGATCGAACGGCCAGTGACGAATTCAAATATATTTAGACGAACGTAATTCAAGGAATTCGAACGCATATATAACCCAATCGTCACTAGCAATTTCTATGACCGAGTTCAAGCATTCAATCAGAAAGCAAAAGGAATAAAGTACTCACCAAAATTGTAATCGAACTCGATCAATCGAAGTAGCCGAAGCAAGGTACAAGGAGGCAGTCGATCGACAGGGCAAAGGACGAAAATCACAAATTCGATCGATTAATATAATATCGGCATCTTCGATTCTAGCCCTAATTTATTGAAGGAAGAGGAACAAACAAGAGCCGAAACCCTAATCTGGATTGAAGGACAAAGCCGCCGCTATCTCAAAACAACGAACGAAGCAAAGAAAAAGGAACGGGTTGAAGAAGTGAATAGGGGCCGGCCTTGTTTTATTATAAGGCTTTAGTTTATTTTAAATAGGGTTTTATTTTATTTAAAATGTTTTTAGTTGTATTTTCTTTTTAACCGTTTTAATTTTCTAGTCGTGTGACTAGGGGACAAACTACGGTGTGTAGTTTGGGAATTCGCAACTCGGTGGTTGAATTGTGGCAAGGTTTTGAGCGTAGAGTTAGATTAGTCAATAGCGGGTATAGCGAGTTTACGTGTGTAAGCGAGGGACTATCTAATTTCTAGTAGAAACCTTGGGGGCAGCACGTAGGCAGGGTTTTGCCGAAGCTGGGTAAATTCTGTGTTGTTCTGTTTTATTCTGTTATTTATATTCTGCGATATCTGTGCTGCTATTCTGTGATCTGAATTGAAATTAATTTATAAGCTTCCGCGATTAATTTTAATAATTTACACTATCACCCTATTCACCCCTCCTCTAGGGTGAAATCGATCCTACAAAAATTTCTTTTGTAAAGATCTATTATATATTACATATTACTCGTCAAGCTGTGGGATATTGTTCTATCTTTTATTTTCTTTCACCCCAACAATTTGTCTTTCCAACACTCAAATGTTCGGCACATAAATACTGTGGATGCACTAATGTTGATTTTTGAGGATCGAAAAGGCGGATCGTTACAGTTTCATTCCAACATAGGCAAGAAATCACACTGCAAGATCATATACTTGATATGATTAACTACATCGAGAAACTTATCGAGTTGAAATACTACTCTAGACCAAGACATGTAGATGGATCTTTTTTTGGATCACTAATGAACTAGCTCAAGTCGATCATGTTGATGAGCTTGTACAAGTGCATTTTAGTCAATTAGCTTAAAATGTTAAAGACGATCATAATGCACTTCTGTTGATTATCTTCTTCTAAAGGTTTGCACATATAAGAGAAAGAAATCAAAGTTAAAGATGGTAATAATAAAGACACCATTGGTAAGGAAGAGAACAGTGATTGTCACAATTGCTTAAAGAAGGGACCAAAAAATGAAACTGTCTGAATTATCTAAAGATGCTTAAGATAAGGAATTTGATTCAACATCTCAATGTATTTTCTTATAGAAAAATTGTCTTCGTATTGGTTCTACTTCTTGAGTTTTAAATATTAGAACTAGAACTCACATCTATAATTCTTACATAAACTTAGAAATCAACGAAACATAACTAAAGGTATATTGGAACTTTATATTGCAAATGTTGTTATCACAGCAGCCAAAGCAGTGGGAAAGGGTCATGAAACAGTTATTATTGGACACATCCAAATTTTTACTGTTGCCACTAAGTGATAAAATTATTTATGAAATAATATTCATTTCGTATTTCATAAAATGTGGATATAGCTTTATATTAACGAGAGCATTGTACATATTCATTTTAAAACTTTTTTAGTACACTTGAATGATGACATTTGATTCCAAATAATGATCTAGTAGTTGTTGAAAGTAGAAAGCATCAAAGTCAATGATAATTACTTTTGGCACCGTAGACTAGATTATATTATTAAGAAATAATTGTACAAATTGATAAATGAAAGCTATCTCCCTTAATATGATCTTGAATCATACGATATTAGTGCATCGTGTTTCGATAGAAATATGGACAAGACTCATTTAGTGGAAGCAATAAAAGATTCATTGAACTCTAAGGACTAATACATATAGATGTAAGTAGTCCACAAAAAACGAATCAAATTACTTCATCACATTCACGATGATTGTATGGCTATAGATATGACACAAATCAGAGGTCTATGAGAAATTTGAAAAATATAAAATGAAAGTAGAAAGCATAACATGTGGAAGGGATAAAATACTTCTATCGGATTTTAAATGTGACTATCTTGAATACAACTTCAAGAGTACTTAAAAGAGACCGTGATTCTCTCAAATCACGTATCCTCATACTTTGCAACATAACTATTTTTCTAAAGAGTGAAATCGAACCTCGTTGGACATGGTTTGATTTACGATGAATGAAACTGAGTTACCTTTTTCCTAGAGGGATATGCGACAACGGTTGTATCTCATATGTAGAATATAATGTCATCTAAAATATGTTTACGATTCTATACTAGAGATAAACCGCGAAAAAACCATATCTTAAATCATTTAAGATATTGAGTTGTGCGATGTAGTTTATTTTAAAGAACGTAAGCTCCAGTAAACTCGAAAATAAATTGGTGAGAAACTACGATTTTTTTATTAATGGCAAGAAAGAGGATTGTATCATTCATATGATAATCCTTTTCAGTTTCCAATGAGCCATGGGGAGTAGACTCTCCATTATGGTGTGATGCCGTGAATCCAAATTGAATTCCTTGTACACTAGCAAAGTTTGAACTTTGAAATGTACTCAAAGGGATGAATCCCATCGACTGTAGCGGGATCTTCATTTAAGAAGATTGATGCAGATGGAAGAGTGTAGACTCACAAAGCAAAGTTGTTAGAAAAAATGATTTCGCCAAATTTAAAATATTGATTATGACGAAACCTTTCTCCAATCGTTATCCTTAGGTTCATTCGAATTCTACTGGCAATTGTCGTACCATACGGTTATAAGACAGACATATGTATGTCGAAATAATCTATAATTGAAAGAGACTATTTGAATGTCATTGCCAACTGCCAAGGGCAGTAATAAAGTTTGTAAACTTGTATGACCTTCTCATGATCTTAAACAAGATCAATTTAATATTATGCAAGCACGATTTAACATACATACCTTATGTCATTCCTTTCGGTTTTTTTTGTTTTTTTGTTTTTTTGCAAATTTTCTATTTATGCGTGTTTGAAATGAACAAATAGGAATTTGGAATAAAGTGGAACAATCGTTTCTCCACTCTCCCTTTTACTTCCTCTTTGCAAAAAGATGGTAACAACAGCTGTTTTGCTGCTTGAGAAATGTGGTAAAGCAGCGATTATGCTGCTTTATCCAAAATTCCTATTTACCCATTGTAAAATTGCACAAGAATGAATTTGCTAAATAAAACTGACATATCTTGCATATTTTAAAATTGCACAAAATATATTTATTAAATTGTGCTTGTGCAATTATGAAATACGAAAGTATAATATTCAGTCTGACCAAAATAAATTTATACTTGCAATTAGATTCAAAAGAAGTACACTGTTGCAATAGGCTTTTTTGGAAGCTCATTTCAAAATTTTGTTATTTACTAAAAAACAAAAAAAATTAACCATTTACATCAAAGTTCAATCCCATGGATTCTAATTATCTCTATGATGACAACTCCTGCTGTAATAGTTTTTCGGCAAAAATCAAAAATTTAACTTATGTCATGTGTATACAAACATGTGCACAAAAATGACATAAATTATATAAATAGATGGTGTATCATACATTACTGACCAGTAAAAATTAGTATTCTCATTGTAATTAGTTTGAAAATAAGGTAGTTAATTGAAAGTTTCCTCATATTGTTCCTCTGCTTGGTGGTAGAACAAGCAATTACTCCTTATACAATGTATTTGCTTTGTTAATGATGCTAGGGAACATAACGTAAACGATGAGACGAATCCCATATAAAATATCTTCTCTCCCTTTTTGATATTTCTTGTCATTCTTATATTCTTCATGTTCTTTTTTCTCGTCTTCTCTTATGCACATTAACAGCTTAAAATGCCAAGCATTAGTGGTAAGCGCAAGTTGGCAACACACAAACACATACAATCGTGTTCTACGCAAACACAAACGCATACAATCACTGGTCTTGGTCTATGGAGGAGATAGTTTGTGTATCTCGTGGAATGAACAAGGACAACTTTTTAATCTAGTTTGCACAATTGATCGTAAACCTATTCGAAATAAGCGTAACATCTAATATATATTACAGATCAACTACTACCTGGTAAACCCTTTTACAACTTTTCGAATTCTCTTCATCAGAATTATGCCATAAGTTCTCTTATTCAAAATAATAATAATAATAATAAAACAAATAAATATATAAAAAGAAAGAAGCAGCAGTTAATACATACTAGTTAATAATGATCTTATTCCCAAAAAAAGAAAAACCATAAACATGCTTAGCTTTTATTATAGTCTTTTGTAGCAAGAACATGCATACATAATGATATTATCAAAAAAACTATATAATTAATGAAAAATAATATAAAAGTAAACAATTGATCTGCAACATTACAAAGAAATATTTATAGTAGATATTAAATCATGTTAAAGTCGATATTACTAAGAAACACCAAGTAACCCTTGAAGCAAAGATCGGTTTTCCCCAATCCTTTTTGATGGGATTAATGTTGCTTGTAGTTCCATTAGTGGATACATTGAAGGAAAATAATTTTTACTTCATTACCAACCACTGCAAAATCAAAGTTCAAAGAGAAAGGGTGAACGTATAACAACGATTTTGTCCATATATATAAAGAGCATGTAAAAACAATTTGAAGCAAGCATATTTATATATTTGAGTTAAAGTAGATTAAATGCTCATTTGGACTGAACTTAAATAAGTCACCTTTTGTCTTTTTGAAAGCCAAGATGAATTAATTTTAGCTTCCAAAAAGCAAAGAAACAACTTATATAAGTCGATCCAAATAGCCCTAAAGCAATAAAGACTTATATCCAATTTGTTTACCAAATTCTAACTGGATTACAATTCAAGTCTGGATAAATAAGCTTCAATCTCGTTCACTCATGCAGGTCAAAAAACAATTCAGATCCAGAGTACAGAAAACAAGTCTAAAGGACTCTATTTCCTGAAACAGATAAATTTGCTCTACTTATTTTGAAGAAGTTAAAATTGACATAGCCCACTAGCTTAGAACGTTACATGGGGATGAGCAATTTGGCATGTGTTACAAAATTAACACAAATACTTCTTTATATCTCTAGGGGCTAGCTACATCTATAAATAGCAAGCAATGCTATAACATTGTTTTATAGCATTCATTGCTGATTAGTGTATATACATACAAAAAATAAAGAAAATACACCTATATTGGAAAAGATATTACATACCGATAGAGGCCAAGAGTTGAATTCTTTGATGCTTGCTGCAATCGTACTTATAGCCACCCTCGCTCCGCTGATTTCAGCATCCAATGAGTTGGATGGCAGCGCTGCAGCTGTTAACATAGAAATGATAACTTCAACAGATTCAACTATTGCAAACAATTTGAAACCAAAAAAGGCACCAAGTGTGGTGAAGTTTGTCGTGAGGGCATCTGCGCAAAGGGATGTACATGCTCTTTTGTTTATCCAGGTTCTCGCTGCATGGGTGACTGTTGTTTGTAACCTGATGTGTTATTTGTTGTAAAATTTTCAAACATGTTGATTTGGAAGAGAAGAAGCAAAGAGGGAAGAAGAAAAGATAGTCCCACATGCCAGAAAATCAAGGACTATATTGGTATAAATATAGTTTTCTCATTTGGATGTTAGGGCCTTGGGGCTCTTACAAGTTTGCCTTGTTATGATGAGAGAGTCATGCAACACCACAAGCACGCCTCCGTCGTCCGTCCGTCCGACCAAACCGGGTCGGTTTCGCGCTTCGGGTTCGAATCCGAAAATATTTTGGATCATATATGAACAGTAATGGGCCAGATTTCAGCCCGTTAAGGACCCAAAACACCAAAATTCCTGAATTTGAATAAATGGCGGAAAATTTGTAACATTTTCTGAACGTTGCAAAATGAACAGATGTGACGTTTAAATATTGAATGGATATAGTTGTTCGTAACAGTTGTGAACCGTTGCAAACGGTTGTGACGCTTCGCGAATAGGCATCTCTACCACTATAAATAGTGACGCCTGGAAAACGTTAGAAATATTTCTCAATCTTCTTCTTCTTCACAGAGCAGTTTTTGTGACGCAGGAAAGTGTTACAAAACACTGCGCCACCATTGCTCTGTTTTGTGACGCCTCCAAAGTGTTGCAAACTCAGAAAACGTCGCAGAATTGCTCTCTTCTTCCTCTTCGTTCTATTCTATACAAATTGCATCATCAGAAATCATTGCTAAAGTGTTTTCGGTCGGATCAAAGGCGTACAAACTTTGAATCCGATTACGCTATTATAAGGCTTCATTGAATCCTGAAAGTCGATAGTTTGATAACCCATTTGTACCTAGTGGGTTGAACTATTGTCTAAAAGAATCTATTTTATAGATCCTTGAAGTCGGAAGTACGACATTATCTTCATCGCAATTGCCATCAAATTTGTCTCGAACCGCAAAATCCCAAATAAAATTTCAGACAATATTCTTCAACCATGGAAGGTTCGAGCGCTCTACAAGTTATGAATCAGCATCTAACTCGATTAGAGCATTTTGATGGCGACAATTTCACTCGTTGGCAAGAGATGATGAAAATTTTCCTGGTCGTCAAGTTGTTCTACATTTTGGAAGATGACTTTGAAGAAATCCCGGAGGAAACTGACAAAGATGATGCTTCTCTAAAGGCTAAACGTGCATAGCGCAAAGAGGAAGATTTTCAATGCAGAGGCCATATTATGAATGCGCTATCTATCCCGGTATATAATGCTCATAGGACCTTGGAAACAGCGAAGGCGTTTGGACTGCACTGGAGAATAAGTACTGCATATCCGAGGCAAGTAATAAAAAGTTTCTTATTTCTAATTTTTTGGATTTCAAAATGGTCACCAATAAGTCCATAATTGAACAAGTAAGCGAAATCTTACTGTTGACGAATCAACTTAAAGATGCTGGAATTGATCTCCCTGAATCTTTTGTTGTTGGAATTATAATTTCTAGACTTCCGCATAGTTGGAATGATTATAAGAAAAAGAAGAAGCATGCGGAAACGGATTATAGTTTAGACGGTTTACAGCGTCATCTTCATATTGAAGAAGACTCTCGCAAATGCGATCTAGATGATAATCCGCAAACTGAGTCCCATTCAAAGGCAAATAATGTTGAAATTACTGATAAGTTAAAACCAAATAATGAGACACAGTTTAAGAAGAAAAATCATTCCAAAACGAACAAAAAAAGAAAGGTGCTTGTTATTTTTGTAACAAGCCCGGCCACTACGCCCGGGACTGCCGTCTGCGGAAGAAACAACAAAAAGTGAATGTGGTCGAAGACTCGCTTATAGATGTAGTGCAAGAGGCGAACTCCATTAGCAGCAATGATAATGATTAGTGGTTCGATACTGGAGCAACCATTCACATTTGCAAAGACCGTAATCTGTTCAAGAGTTACGTAGCAAATGAAAGAGAAGCCGACGAAGTTACTGGAGCAAATAAGGTTCCAAACAAAGTTCTGGGAAAAGGCACTATAGAACTTCCTTTCACCTCTGGAAAAGTTCTTATACTAGTCAATGTATTTTATGTACCTGATATGTGTAAGAATTTGGTCTCTGGATACCTTCTTAACAAAGAAGGATTCATGATGGTGTATGAGTCTGATAAGCTAGTGTTGTCTAAAACTGGTAGATTCATTGGACAGGGATACTCTTGTAACGGTTTGATTAAGTTGAATCTAATAAAAAAATCTTCTGTCTATATTGTTGATTCTTTAATTTATGGCATGATAGATTAGGAAATGTTAATTATAATTCCATTAGAAATATGAATAAATTAGGATTAATTTCTGATTGTGATTTCGATACCATCTCTAAATGTTAAATATGTGTTCAAACAAAAATACGCCGAAAATCCTTTAAATCCGTAGAAAGGAAAACTTGTTTGCTTGATTTGGTATATAGTGATGCGGGTGACTTAAAAACTTATATCACCTATGGGGGTAACCAATACTATACAACATTCATTGATGATTATACTAGATATGCATATGTATATCTAATGAAAACTAAAGATGAGGCTTTTGATAAATTCAAAATTAACAAAGCAGAGGTCGAAACACAATTAGGAGTTAAAATTAAAATATTACATTTAGATCGTGGTGGTGAATATTTCTCAAATGAATTCACCTTGTTTTGTAAACAACAATGTGCAATTCACTAATGTACTTCCTCATATACACCACAACAAAATGGTGTTGCTGAAAGGAAGAATGGAACTTTACTAGAAATGGTTAATGTCATGCTCATAAGTTCTAATTTACCATATAACCTATGGGGTAATGCTATGTTATCTGCATGTTATATTTTAAATAGAGTACCACTTAAAAAGAAAAATATTTTCCCTTATGAACTATGGTTTAATAGGAAACCTAACCTAACTAGACTTAAAATTTAGGGTTGCTTAGCATATGTTAGAAAAACAGATCCTAAACCACCAAAGTTAGGAAATAGAACATTTAAATGTGTTTTTATAGGATATTCACTTAATAGTATAACTTATAGATTCCTTATTCTTGACACCCTAGAAGTAATAGAATCTGCAGATGTAGAATTTTTGAAAATCAAACTGTTGAGATCCCATTGAGATCATCTAGTCCAGAACCTAGTATGATTAATGATATCAATGACGATGATTATGCTCCTGCTCAAAACGGCAAGGAAGTATCAGTACCAGATAATAGTACTGAACAATGGAGAATTAAAAGAACGAGAATAGAGAAGGACTATGGCCCTGACTTCATTACAAATCTTGTAGAAGGCGGTAAGGACGAAGTCCTCAATATGACTAAATTTGTAATGAACGTCAATGACGATCCCAAAACTTATTCTGAGGCTATGAGTTCCAAAGATCCCAATTTATGGAAAGAAACTATCAATGATGAAATGAATTCCATATTGTTAAACCAACCTTGGGTTCTAACTGATTTACCTCCTGGTGCTAAACCTATAGGATGTAAATGGATATTCAAGAAAAAGTTGAATAAAAATGGATACACTGATAAGTTTAAAGACAGATTAGTTGCTAAGGGATATAAGCAAAGACATGGAATAGATTACTTTGATACATATGCTCCAGTAGCTCGCATATCTTCTATACGCTGTTTAATTGCACTTGCATCAATTCATAAATTATTCATACATCAAATAGATGTAAAGACTGCTTTTCTAAATGGATATTTAGAAGAAGAGATATATATATAGGATAACCTGAAGGTTTCAAAACCCTAGGGCAAGAAAAGAAAGTTTGCAAATCGGTGAAATCTCTTCATGGCCTGAAGCAAGCTCCCATGCAATGGCATAAGAAATTTGATAAAGTCGCACTGTCATATGGATTCATTACTAATGATGCTGATAAATGTATTTATAGCAAATCAGATAACAATGGTAGTGTTATAATATGTTTATACATTGATGACATGCTAATATTTGGTTCCAATATATCCTTTGTGAATGAAACTAAAAAGTTTTTGTCTTCTAAATTCGAAATGAAAGATTTAGGAGAGGCTGATTTAATTTTGGGAATTAAAATAGTTAGGAAAGAAGGGGAGTATTACTAACTCAGTCTCATTACATAGAGAAGTTTCTACAAAAATATGGTCATTACGAAGACAAACCAGCACCAACTCCTTTAGATCCTAGTATTAAATTAGAAAAGAACACTGGACGCACTATCTCTCAACTAGAGTATTCCAGTGTTATTTGGAGTCTTATTTACGCTATGCAATGCACTAGACCAGACATCGCACATGCTATAAGTGTATTGTGTCCATTTACGAGTAATCCAGATTACGAACATTGGAAAGCTATTTACAGAGTTTTAGCTTATTTGAAAGTAACCATTGAATATGATTTATCTTATAAAGGATATCCAGCTGTAATAGAAGGATATAGTAATGCAACCTGGAACAATGTAGAATCCAAATCCAAGTCTACTACTGGATGGATCTTTACATTAGGATGCGATGCTGTGTCTTGGGCTTCCAAGAAGCAGACCTGTATTTCTGACTCAACAATGTTGTCAGAATTGATTGCATTAGCAGATGCATGTAAAGAAGTGGAATGGCTTAGGAATTTATTAATGGAAATCTCTTAATGGAAGAAGCCATTTCCACCAGTCTTGATTAACTGTGACAATCAAGCAATGTGTCTAATAAGACATAGAATGGAAAGTCTAGACATGTAAGTCTAAGACATCAAATGGTGAGACAGTTACTCAAAAGGGGTGTTATAACCGTTGACTACATAGAAACGAAGAAAAACTTGGCTGACCCACTCACAAAGAGTCTTCCAAAGGCAATGGTTTCTACAAAGTCACAAGAAATGGGACTAAGGTCATCCTTAACAGAAACCCAACTTATGTCTTGAAAAGGATAGACATAGTTCAATGGGTACCAACAAGTTAAGAGAATGATTATGGAACACTAAATCGATAATCCCATAATATTTAGTGTTGGACTCTTCAAGAATAAAGGATGGATATATATATATATATATATATATATATATATCCTTAATAAGTCTAGAAAACATAAAAGCTGTATCGCAGAAACACCTTAAGAGACTTACCTATATAAGTATGGAAATCAGACTGTTTCCTAGGAAAGTAACACCGCTTTCTAAGTAGACTCATGAACAAGGATTTAAGCACATGGTCATTAACGTGCTGAGCAATACAGAACGCTTTATGTAAGGAAATCAACATGTGTGAATATTTCAGATTTATCAATAGGGATACTTGGTTCAAGATTTGTTCACCATAGATTCTCGATAAGGCATTGAATGGTTTACACTAAGTAAATGTTCAAATCCAAAAGATACCTTTTATTTATGTGTTGGTTTTCACGATGATGCAAAACTTTATCTTAAAAGTACATAGGCTTGATCCCACTTGGTTATGTAGGAAGTCACTCTAGTGATTCAGCCGTCCTATTTATTTATTTTCAAAGTTGGGGGAGATTGTTGTAAAATTTTCAAATATGTTGTTTTGGGGCTTGTTTTGATTTGGAAGAGAAGAAGTAAAGAGGGACGAAGAAAAGATAGTCCCACATGCTAGAAAATTAAGGACTATCTTTGTATAAATATAGTTTTCTCATGTGGATGTTGGGGCCTTGGGGCTCCCACATGTTTGTCTTGTTGTGAGGAGAGATGTCATGCAACACCCCACGCGCGCCGCCGTCGTCCATCCGACTGAACCGAACCGGGCCGGGTTGGGTCGGTTTCGGGTTTCGGTCTCGAATCCGAAAATATTTTTGGACCATATATGAATAGTAACGGGCCAGGTTCAGCCCGTTAAGGACCCAAAACCGAAATTCCTAAATTTGAATAAATGGTGGAAAATTTGTAACGTTTTCTAAACGTTGCAAAATGAATAAACGCGGCGTTTAAATATTGAATGGATATAGTCGTTTGTAACCGTTGTGAACCGTTGCAAACAGTTGTGATGCTTCGCGAATAGGCGCCTCTCTCTACCACTATAAATAGTGACGTCCAAAAAACGTTAGAAATATTTCTCAATCTTCTTCTTCACAGAGCAGTTTTTGCTACGCCAGAAAGTGTTACAAAACACTGCGCCACCATTGCTCTGTTTTGTGATGCCTCCAAAGTGTTGCAAACTCAGAAAACGTCGCAGAATTGCTCTCTTCTTCCTCTTTGTTCTGTTCTATACAAATTGCATCATCAGAAACCATTACTAAAGTGTTCTCGGTCGGATCAAAGGCGTATAAACTTTGAATCCGATTATGCTGTTATAAGGCTTCATTGAATCCTGAAAGTCGATAGTTAGATAACCCGTTTGTACCTGGTGGGTTGAACTATTGTCTGAAAGAATCTATTCCATAGATCCTTGAAGTCGGAAGTACAGCATTATCTTCATCGCAATTGCCATCAAATTTGTCTCGAACCGCGAAATCCCTAACAAAATTTCAGACAATATTCTTCAACCATGAAAGGTTCGAGCGCTCTACAAGTTATGAATCAGCATCTAACTCGATTGGAGTATTTTGATGGCGACAATTTCACTTGTTGGCAAGAGACGATGAAATTTTTTCTAGTCACTGTCAAGTTGTTCTACATTTTGGAGGATGATTTGGAAGAAATCCCGGAGGAAACTGATAAAGATGATGGTGCTCTAAAGGCTAAACGTGCAAAGCGCAAAGAGGACGATTTTCTATGCAGAGGCCATATTCTAAATGCGTTATCTACCCCAGTATATAATGCTCATAGGACCTTCGAAACAGCGAAGGCACTCTAGACTACACTGGAGAATAAGTACCGCATATCCGAGGCAAGTAATAAAGATTTCTTATTTCTAATTTTATGGATTTCAAAATGGTCGCCAATAAGTCCATAATCGGACAAGTAAGCGAAGCGAAATCTTACTGTTGGTGAATCAACTTAAAGATGCTGGAATTGATCTTCCTGAATCTTTTGTTGTTGGAGTTATAATTTCTAGACTTCTGCATAGTTGGAATGATTATAAAAAAAAAAGATGAAGCATGAAGAAACGGATTACAATTTAGATGGTTTACATCGTCATATTCGTATTGAAGAAGACTCTCGCAAACGCGATCTAGATGATAATCAGCAAACAGAATCCCATTCTAAGGCAAATAATGTTGAAATTACTGATAAGTTAAAGCCAAAGAATGAAACACAGTTTAAGAAGAAAAATCATTTCAAAACCAACAACAAAAAGAAATGTGCTTGTTATTTTTGCAACAAGCCAGCCACTATGCTCGAGACTACCGTCTCAGGAAGAAACGACAAAAAGTGAATGTGGTCGAAGACTCGCTTGTGGCTGTAGTGTAAGAGGCGAACTCCGTTAGAGACAATGATAATGATTGGTGGTTCGATACTAAAGCAACCATTCACATTTGCAAAGACCGTAATTTGTTCAAGAGTTACGAAGAAAATAAAGGAGCAGCCGACGGTTACTGGAGCAAATAAGGTTCCAAGCAAAGTTCTGGGAAAAGGCACTATAGAACTACCTTTCACCTCTGAAAAAGTTCTTACGCTAGTCAATGTATTTTATGTACCCGATATGTGTAAGAATTTGGTCTCTGGATACCTTCTTAACAAAGAAGGATTCAAGATGGTGTATGAGTCTGATAAACTAGTGTTGTTTAAGAATGGTAGATTCATTGGACATGGATACTCTTGTAATGGTATGATTAAGTTGAATCTAATAAAGAAATCTTCTGTCTTATTGTTGATTCTATTAATTTATGGCATGGTAGATAGGACATGTTAATTATAATTCCATTAGAAATATGAATAAATTAGGATTAATTTCGGATTGTGATTTCGATACCATCTCTAAATGTGAAATATGTGTTCAAGCAAAAATACACCGAAAATCCTATAAATCCATAGAAAGGAAAACTGGTTTGCTTAATTTGGTAATCACGTGGGTGACTTAAAAAGTCATATCATCTATGGTGGTAACCAATACTATATAACATTCATCAATGATTATACTAGATATGCATATGTATATCTAATGAAAACTAAAGAAGAGGATTTTGATAAATTCAAACTTAACAAAGCAGAGGTCGAAACACAATTAAGAGTTAAAATTAAAATATTACATTCAAATCGTGGTGGTGAATATTTCTCAAATGAATTCACCTTGTTTTGTAAACAACAATGTATAATTCACCAATGTACTGCCTCATATACACCACAACAAAATAGTGTTGCTGAAAGGAAGAATAAAATTTTAGTAGAAATGGTTAATGCTATACTCATAAGTTCTAATTTAGCTTATAACCGATGGGGTGATGCTATGTTATCTGCATGTTATATTTTAAATAGAGTACCACTTAAAAAGAATAATATTTCCCCTTATGAATTACGGTTTAATAGGAAACCTAACCTAACTAGACTTAAAGTTTGGGGTTGCTTAGCATATGTTAGAAAACCAGACCCTAAACGACCAAAGCTTGGAAATAGAGCATTTAAATGTATTCATAGGATATTCACTTAATAGTATAACTTATAGATTCCTTATTCTTGACACCCTAGAAGTTATAGAATCTATAGATATAGAATTTTTTGAAAATCAAACTGTTGAGATCCCATTGAGATCATCTAGTCCAGAACCTAGTATGACTAATGATATCAATGACGATGATTATGCTCCTGCTCAAAACGGCAAGGAAGTATCAGTACCAGATAATAGTACTGAACAACGGAGAAGTAAAAGAGCGAGAATAGAGAAGGACTATGGGCCTGACTTCATTACATATCTTGTAAAAGGCGGTAAGGACGAGGTCCTTAATATGACTAAATATGTAATGAACGTCAATGACGATACCAAAACATATTCTGAGGCTATGAGTTCCAAAGATTCCAATTTCTGGAAAGAAGCTATCAATGATTAAATGAATTCCATACTGTTAAACCAAGCTTGGGTTTTAACTGATTTACCTCCTGGTGCTAAACCTATAGGACGTAAATGGATATTCAAGAAAAAGTTGAATACAAATGGATCATTTGATAAGTTTAAAGCCAGATTAGTTGCTAAGGGATATAAGCAAAGACATGGAGTAGATTACTTTGATGCATATGCTCCAGCTGCTTGCATATCTTCTATACGCTGTTTAATTGCACTTGCATCAATTCATAAATTAGTCATACATCAAATGGATGTAAAGACTGCTTTTCTAAATGGAGATTTAGAAGAGATATATATGGAACAACCTGAATGTTTTAAAACCCCAAGCCAAGAAAAGAAAGTTTGCAAATTAGTGAAATCTCTTTATGGCCTGAAGCAACCTCCCATGCAATGGCATGAATTTTTTTATAAAGTTGCACTGTCATATGGATTCATTGTTAATGATGCTGATAAATGTAGTTATAGCAAATCGGATAACAACGGTAGTGTTATAATATGTTTATACATTGATGACATGCTAATATTTGGTTCTGATATATCCTTTGTGAATGAAACTAAAAAGTTTTTGTCTTCTAAATTCGATATGAAAGATCTAGGAGTGGCTGATGTAATTTTGAAAATTAAAATTGTTAGGAAAGAGGGGGAGTTATTACAAACTCAATCTCATTACATAGAGAAGTTCCAACAAAAGTATGGTCATTACGATGACAAACCAGCACCAACTCCTTTAGATCCTAGTATTAAATTAGAAAAGAACACTGGACATGTTATCTCTCAACTAGAGTATTCCAGTGTTATTGGGAGTTTTATGTATGTTATGCATTGCACTAGAGCAGACATCGCACATGTTATAAGTGTATTGTGTCGGTTTACGAGTAACCAGGTTTCGAACATTGGAAAGCTATTTCCAGAGTTTTAGCTTATTTGAAAGAAACCATTGAATAAGGTTTATTTTATAAAGGATATCCAACTGTAATAGAAGGATATAGTGATGCAACCTGGAACAATGTAGAATCCAAATCCAAGTCTACTACTTGATGGATCTTTACATTATGAGACGCTGCTGTGTCTTGGGCTTCCAAGAAGCAGACCTGTATTTCTGACTCAACAATGTTGTCAGAATTGATTGCATTAGCAGATGCATGTAAGGAAGCGGAATGGGTTAGGAATTTATTAATGGAAATCCCTTTATGGAAGAAGCCATCTCCAGCAGTCTTGATTAACTGTGACAATCAAGCAACTATATACAATGTATCTAATAAGACATATAATGGAAAGTCTAGACATGTAAGTCTAAGACATCAAATGGTGAGACAGTTACTCAAAAGAGGAGTTATAACCGTTGACTACATAGAAACGAAGAAAAACTTGGCTGATCCACTTACAAAGAGTCTTCCAAAGGCAATGGTTTCTATAAAGTCACACGAAATGGGACTAAGTTCTGTGAATAAAGGTTGATCATCCTTAACAGAAACTCAACTTATGTCTTGAAAATGATAGACAAAGTTCAATGGGTACCAACAAGTTAAGAGAATGATTATGGAACACTAAATCGATAATCCCATAGTATTTAGTGTTGGATTCTGCAAGAACAAAGGATGGATATATCCTTAATAAGTCTAGAAACCTTAAAAGGTGTATCGTAAAAACACCTTAAGAGACTTACCTATATGAGTATGGAAATCAGGTCGTTTCTTAGGAAAGTAAGACCGCTTTCTAAGTAGACTCATGAACCAGGATTTAAGCACATGGCCATTAACGTGCTGAGAAATACATAACGCTTTACCTAAGGAAATCAACATAAATGATTGTTTCGGTTTTATCATTAGGGATACTCGGTTTAAGATTCTTTCACCATAGAATCTCGATAAGGCTTTGAATGGTTTACACTAAGTAAAGGTTCAAATCCAAAAGACACCTTTTATTTATGTGTTGATTTTCACGATGATACAAAACTTGATCTTAAAACTACATAGGCTTGATCCCACTTGGGTATGTAGGAAGTCACTCTAGTGATTCAGCCGTCCTATTTATTTATTTTGAAAATTGGGGGAGATTGTTGTAAAATTTTCAAATATGTTGTTTTGGGACTTTGGGTTTTGATTTGGAAGAGAAGAAGTAACGAGGGAAGAAGAAAAGATAGTCCCATATGTTAGAAAATCAAGGACTATATTTGTATAAATATAGTTTTCTCATGTGGCTGTTGGGGCCTTGAGGCTCCCACATGTTTGCATTGTTGTGAGGAGAGAAGTCATGCAACACTGCACGCGCGCCGCCGCCGTCCGTCCGTCCGACCGATCTGGTTTGGGTCGGTTCCGGTTTTCGGGTTCGAATTCGAAAATATTTTTGGATCATATATGAACAGTAACGGACCAGAATTCAGCCCGTTAAGGACCCAAAAACGAAATTCCTGAATTTGAATAAATGGCGGAAAATTTGTAACGTTTTCTAAACGTTGCAAAATGAATAGACGAGACGTTTAAATATTGAATGGATATAGCCGTTCGTAACAGTTTTGAACCGTTGCAAACGGTTGTGACACTTCGCGAATAGGCACCTCTCTACCACTATAAATAGTGACGTCCAGAAAACGTTAGAAATATTTCTCAATCTTCTTCTTCTTCACAGAACAGTTTTTGCGACACCAGAAAGTGTTACAAAACACTGCGCCACCATTGCTCTGTTTTGTGACACCTGCAAAGTGTTGCAAACTCAGAAAACGCCGTAGAATTGCTCTCTTCTTCCTTTTCGTTCTATTCTATACAGATTGCACCATCAGAAAACATTAATAAAGCGTTCTTGATCGGATCAAAGTCGTACAAACTTTGAATCCGATTACGCTGTTATAAGGCTTCATTGAATCCTAAAAGTCTTATAACAGCGACATGTCGATTGTTATTTACATGCTTTGCAATAAAACTGGCATCAGAAAAACTGATGAAGGTCGTGCTTTATGTCTTCTGTCTACTGATGTCTCGTTGCATGGATGCAGCAGATCAATTAACACAAATAGCAGGGTGTCGCCTATTTATTTTATCTGATATAAATTAAATACTCACCTAATCGATACTTGATACATGACTCCCAGTAACTCATAAGCAGGGGTCCGGGACTATCTGCAAATAGAAAAGGCAAGGCGCAAACAGGGCCGGCTCCAAGGCTAGGCTGACCAGGCAGCCGTCTAGGTCAACCCGCCTCGGCGGGGGCAACAACCGAGGAAAATCTGACGATAACGAATAATAAGTTATTAAAAAATAAAGTTTGATAAATATTTTGTAAGAAGCATCTTTGGTTAAGTTGGTCGTACGCTTGGTTTGTTCTATCACATTTTTACACTATAGCCCTAAGTTGCCTATGGCAACCCAACCTGTGGAGCCGGCCCTGGGCGCAAATGATACAAATATGCATGAGCAAATTAAACAGGGAGGAAGTGAGAGAGCTATGTAGTTGTAGCCTTTGAAGCACGTAGAACAATGTTGTTAGCTAGCTTATCTAGCCGGCAAAGTTTCTACAAATTTGTGATGCAAGCTATCAGCATTGCAAAAGGAACATGCAATAATCGTTGCATTTGAAAATCATAAAAATGGCAATGCACTGCTTAAAGAGTTGTTAAAGCATGGTGAGCATTGAAATGAAAATAATAAAAATGAGTAGGAAATTTGAAACAGTGCAAGTTTTGTTTTGTTTTAAAACGAAACATATAAAAAAATTGGAAGTCCTAAAGAGAGAGAGGTAACCGTTCTCCAAGGCAGAATTGAGCGAATCATGCTCCAAGGAATGAAGGCACACGACGCTATAATGGAGCTGTTGTGATTATTCCACTTTGAAAAAGAAAAACATAACCTAAGGTCAGGGTATAAGTTTTTATTTTCATTTCCACATAGTATAGAAGTACTCAACAACAATTGTTATGATTGTGAATCTACATTTGACTTTAATAACAATGTATGACTACTACAGAATTCAAAGTAGCAATAAATCAGGTATGATTGCCAGAAGAATGATGATGATTGGCAAAACAAGAGTGTGAACTACTACATTATCGGCAAACAAAATTGATAATCACAAAGACACCAACCATCATCTTCTTAGATTGCCTTACTGCTAGTAGCGAGTTAAAACAGCAATCACATGAAATTTTCACTGGGCCACAAGTAGTTCGGTTGCCTTTTGCGCTTCTTGCTCTAGAACAGAAATTTTATCAATCCTCCCTCCCTTTCTATATGCTTCCACCAATATCGAATATGTAGTGGAAGCCGGAACATGATGCTTATCTTTCATATGAATAAACACTCTCTCCATCTCCAATAAATCTCCTGCCTTCCCACATGTAGAAAGAATTGCATTATAGTAATATATGTATTATATTGGACATTCATCCTCTCAGCCAACTTTATACTACACACTGCCTT
Organism: Allium cepa; assembly: GCA_030765085.1. Taxonomy (NCBI): domain Eukaryota; kingdom Viridiplantae; phylum Streptophyta; class Magnoliopsida; order Asparagales; family Amaryllidaceae; genus Allium; species Allium cepa. The sequence goes on along the minus strand of CM060944.1, from coordinate 305,050,937 downwards.
ATGATACAGACCTGCATTGCTATATCCATTGATCAAACAACAAAAAGTCTTAGTATCAGCTTTCATTCGCGCAGCTCGCATTTGATTAAATGCATGTTTCATATTTTACTCATCCCCAGCATTTAGAAATGCTTCTATTATGTTATTGTACGTCGATGTGGTCCATGGGAACGCTAGTTTGCGCATATATGATATGTTCTACTTGACACATTGACAACAAAATCATGCACACTGTGGTTGTACAAGCACTAAAATTTGCATTCAGCTAAATATACTGAACATACTGCTGCAAAAATATAACTTTTATTATGGATTACTTACTTCAGTATTGAATATTACTTGAATTATTATTCACAGGAAATTGACGCAGTTGCCACCAACTACTACTCAGCAGCGACCAAGACTCATAACAAGAAGCGAAAGAAAGAAGCCTGACAAACTCGAACTGCCATTCTACTGCCTCACAACTACTCTACACATCCATGTATAAAGATTGCCCACCTTTAGTTATATTCCATTTTGTACTTTTTCATGACCAATGTGTACCTATGTTCTTAGCTTGACATCTTACTCTTTTCCTTAATCATGTGAATCGATGTAGGTTATTTTGGCCATTGTTGTGAAAAACAAAGCTATTGACTAAAAAATGGTTATTCATTATTGATTTGGATCTACTATCTCCTATCACTCATTAATGCTATGTATCTTTTTTTTTTTTTTCAACATCCAGTTTCCTAGAGGTTCATCTTTAATGCAACCGTCAAATTATCATAAACTTGTTGGTAAAACAAACAAGTCAATGTTGTCCACCTATGTCTGCTTATACATTTCTGTTTGCCTTGGTTTGTCCAACTTATTAAGCTACCACATATCCTATTTACAACAAAAAGTCTGACATTTTAGTTGTAAAGTGCTGACCTAACCAACGATATAATGTATTTGTTGTTAATAATGCTAAGAGAACAATACGTAAAACGATGAGAGGAATCCCATGTAAAATATCTTCTCTCCCTTTTTGATATTTCTTGTTATTCTTGTATTCTCATGTTCTCTTTTCTCATCTTATCTCTTATTCACATTAACTGTTTAAAATGCCAAGCATTGGAGGGAAGCACAAGTTGGCAAAACACAAACACATACAATCATGTTCTACTCAAACACAAACGCATACAATCACCAGCCCTGGTCTACGGAGGAGATAGTTTGTGTTTCTTGTGGAGTGAACAAGGACAACTCTTTAATCTAGTTCGCACAATTGATCCTTAACCTATCCAAAATAAGTATAACATCCAATATATATTACAGAGCAATTACAACCTGGTAAAACCTTTTACAACTTTCTGAATTGTCTTTATCAAAATTATGCAATATGTTCTCTTATTCATAATAATAATAATAATAATAATAATAATAATAATAATAATAATAATAATAATAATAATAATAATAATAATAATAATAATAATAATTAATAAATACAAAAGAAAGATGCAGCAGCAGTAGTTAATACATACTAGTTAATAATGATCTTATTCCCAAAAAAGAAAAACCATAAACATGCTTAGCTTGTATTATAGTCTTTTGTAGCGAGAACATGCATACATAATGATATTGTCAAAGAAATTATATAATTAATGAAAAATAATATAAAAGTAAACAATTGATCTGCAATATTACTAAGAAGTATTTATAGTAGATATTAAATCATGTTAAAAGTCAACATTACTAAGACATACCAAGCAACCCTTGAAGCAAATATCAGTTTTCCCCAATCCATTTTGATGGGATTAATGTGGCCGGTGGTTTCCATTAGTGGATACATTAAAGGGAAATAGTTTTTACTTCATTACTAACCATTGCAAAATCAAAGTTCACGGAGAAAGGGTGAACGTAATTAACAACGATTTTGTCCATCTTTATCTTTATATTTACTACTAATAAAGATAATTCATTGAATGGATTTACTCGTGTCATTTTGATATTCCAAATATACCCTTTAACATCTCATCTCATAGAGAAATAATATTCAAATATGGAGATGCAGGCTGTTATTTTCTAAGTACAACTGTTAATCACCATGGAGAATTACAGTTTACGTTCATAAACTAAAATATCTCAGTATTCCATATTGTCCGTGTTTTACGTGGAAGTTCATCGGTCGAAGTCTCGTCCGATTCCGGGTTAGTATGAAAAAGTTATTGCAGTCTAAATAAAAAAGTAGCGGCTTCTGCTTAAGCGGAGTACAAAATGAGAATGCAGCCTATTGTTTTCTACGTACGACTGTTAGTCGTCATGAATAACTGCAGTGTACGTTCAAGAGATGAAGTATCCAAATGTTCCATGTTGTCCGTAATTTAGATGGGAGTTTATCGGTCGAAGTGTCGCTGGATTTCGAGTTAGTATGAATAAGTTATTGCAGTATGAAAAAAAATAGCAGATTCTGCCTAAGCGGATGTAACAACCCTAGTATTTTATGATTATTTTAATTGTTTATTTTAATTATATAAATTGAAACTCCCGATTTAAAAACTTTATTTTATTTATTAAAATGGATAAATTTTGTTATTTTAAATATAAATTTTGATTTTTGTGTGAGTTATAGTTTCAAACCTGAATAAATAGGATATTTCCAGAAAAAGTGGATTTTCGGTCAATCTGGTCAAACTTTGACTTTAAAATTTTAATTTTTGAATTTTATCTTATATCTTTTATTATGAAAATAAATTTAATTTCAAGAATACCGTTTTCGTTTCGTTGAAATCCGATTTATATTGTGGAAGTTATGCTTTTTACAATATTGAGTGTATATTGATTTATTTAATAAAATTATCTATTTTAATTTATATAAATAATATTTTTATTTGTCAAATCATGTTATAATATGTGTTATATGACATGTTAGGTATATATTTTATTTTAAAACATTTTTAAAGTGATGTTAGAATTTCTTCAAAATTTATTGCATTTAATTCCTATTTTTAAAGGCTAATTTCTATTTTTCTGATATTTTCTTCATTTTAATTATATTTAATTAAAATTTATTTATTTATTTGTGAATGCTTTTTTATTTTATGTTCTTATTTTTGTTTGTAAATATTTTCCAAGTCCATAAAATTTTCCCAAAGTTTATTCCATTTATTTTCAAATTTTCTAGACTAGTTTTCATTTTTGTGCTATTTTCTTATTAATCATATATAATTAATATTTATTTATTTATATTTTGTTTATTTGTTATATTTTCGATTTTTAAATAAATAATTATATATATTTCAGTTATTTAATTTATAAAAAGAAAAATGAGAAATTTGAAATGGTTGTGTGACTTTTTATTTTCTTAGGCCATTTGTATTCCCACCTTTTCAATTCCAACCAACATCTTTTCACATTTTTGACCATAACACCTCATTCTTTCAGCCGCCTATCTTATTTCCTCTTCACGTAAACAAAATTTTCTCCTCATTTCTGAAAATTTCGGCCATAGCTTGTGAGAAGAAATTGGTAAACTTTATTTCTTTTTTTCATTGTTTATGCTTGAATTCATTGATTTTTGCACTTGTTCTCCTTCCTTTTAGGTTCGGCCTTGCCCCCCTTCAAGCCTTGCCGCCTCCACCACCACTGGAACACATCACCACCACCTCCTCTTCACTGGCCAACCCCAGCTGAACCACCCTTGGTGGTTGATCCATCACCAAATGCACAAAACCTCACATATACCACTTAGCCGAGCACATCTTCGCTTTCACCACCTTCATCACCCCTTAGCCGCCACCTACTCCACCACCACCATCTCCATCTGATCTGAAACACCTCTGTCATGTCACCTCTTGACCATACCAGAGATGGTCGTGTCCCATGTGCCTTGGCCGAGCCTTGCTTTGCCTTGAAACCATGTGATGTTTCTTGATTTGTCTTGTTGTTGTTTCATGCATCACCCACCTTTGAACCTTCAACAAACCATGTTTAGCCATCCCATATCCACCCACAACCTGATCAAAACCTTACCTTAGACACGTATTCCACCTTTTGGCCAAGCCTAAAGAATGCTGGAAGCAAGTGCAAAGCATTTCAGCTTTGATTTATGCTGTGAATTCTAGTATAGTTTAATCGTATTTTTGGTTTGAAAGCTTATGATTATTATATTTTTTTGTTTGGTTTGGATTTAAGGAAATTGATCTTTGGCTCTCTTACTCGAATCTGTGTCGTGCTTTCATGCTTGTGTGGATCTCAGTTGTGTATTCGTTGTTGTCATCTCCAGCTAAACCAGTGAGTTATTCTCACTAGACCGTTTATACCTATATAACTAGTAAATCGACCACTTTTCAATCTGTAGAATGCATCACCATATCATATCTGCTATGTTATGATTATATGATGTTCACCCATGCTTATTTACCTGTTATATCATATATTACTGTTATTTATGTTGCTCTGTTTCTTATATCAGTTTATCACACTGCAAGTTCCCTTTAGATTAGAATCACTATGGGTTGAAATGATACATACCCGAACGGACTTTAGAATAGGGGAAAATCGTTATGGGCTGAAATGATAGGCCTGAACGATTTTCAATTATTTCATTTTACTTGAAACTGCGGGTTTGAAATAATAAAACCCGGGTTTTCCTTGTAAATTACAGGTTGAAATGATATATTATTCGTATCACTTTACCTAGTGTAGAAAATGATATACAGACCCGTGTTAAAATATATTTTTATAAAAATTTTAAAATATTTTAGAAATGTAAATATTATCATATTTTGACTTAAACTTAATTAAAAATGATTTTTGTAAAGTATTTTGATTTTTTTGAGAATTTATAAGTGAAATAAATTAATGATAAAGTGAAAATTTGAAATAAAAGTTATTTTGGAAATTTTGATTTAATTATAAATGGAATTAAATTAAATATGAAAATATGATAAACTTATGATATTTTGAATTAAATGAATTTAAAATGATTTTTATAATATATTAATGGATTTTGAATAGGTTAAATGTGAAATAAATGAATATTGAGTTGAATTTTGAAATATAACTTAAATGGGAAAATTGTGAATTTTGTTTAAAAGTGAATTTTGAAGTTAAGTAAATAAAATGTCAAATACGTTATATTTTGAAATTTAAACTTAAGTGTTAAGTTAAAAATTTAATTATGTGAATTGAAATTGAATGTTGGAATTTAATAAGTGAACTATTATTAAACATTGATTTTTCATGGAAATTTAACTTTATAAAATCATGAATTTAAGGAAAATTAAATGATGGCTATAAGTGTGAAAATATATGATTTTATAAGTTGAAATGGTTTAAATAATTTTTTTAATGGTTTGCGAAAGTATGGTGAATATATGGAATTTAATTAATAGCATTTTGAAATGCTATTATTTCTAAAGTAAAGGATATTACAGCATTTGTAAATGTTGTGGTTAAAATAAATGAACTAAACGGCTAAATTGAATTAAAGGCTATTATAGCACTTTGTAAGTGCTATAATTATTGAATTTAACTATGGTTTATTTGAATTAATGTAATCCTATTACAGCATTTTTGAATGCTGTCTTTTGTTAAATTGATTTGTTTTAAAAGTAACTTTTCGTAGCATTTTTTTCTAAATACTGCGAAAGTTGAATTTTCATTGTTTTAATAAATTTAAGTGAATGAATGAGTTTAGAAAGATTAAAATTTTGAAATTTTAATTATTTATATAATAACTTCAATTTTATGATTTTAAAATGAAGTAATTTGTTTGAAATATAAACTATTTTGAAATGTGTGTTGAAATGGTATTTTAAATAAATGAATGTGGTTGGAAGATACGATATTTGATATTTTGAAATGGATTTTGAATGATATTGAATTTTCTAAATGATATTTGATTTCAACGTATAAAATACCATTTTGAAATTTTAACACGGGATGTATTTAATTTATAGTTTAACTGATCCTTAAAGGATGAGCGATCTCAAGCATCCTTTAAGTTATTGTACATTACTACTACAGTTCACTTGAGTTGGATTACATTATATAAGTATGTATGTATTGACTCGAGTGTTTTGTGTTTTACTTTACGCTTGGGTCAGCCTGAGTATTTACAGCTTAGCTTTGGATTTCTTTTCTAGAGATAGGAATCACTGGAGATTCTGCTTGTCTAGTTATCTGTTCCATATCAGTTTTTGTTGTTCTATTTCAGCTCTAGTATTTATAAATTGCTATGTATTTGAGATTTCTATTGTATATGTTTTTCAGACTGATATTATGTATGATGTTTTGAGAGTTTGTTATATTAGCTTCATGAACTACTATGGTATTTTAATTTCCACTGCGAGTTATTATGATATTTCTATGTCTGTGATTCTGTCATTGTATTTCATTTGCTCCAAATTTATTTACAATGCGGTATTTTGAGCAATTCAAGTCCGGCATGTGTGGATGATATTGGCTGAAAATATCGGGTTGTTACAATTGGTACTAGAGCTTTGGTTTTAGGCAAACCTTAGCCTGCGGAGCAAAAAACTCATTAAAGATAGGGTAGAAATACACTAGAATGAGTGAAATCAATCTTAGAATCATTCCCTTGTGAGAGAACGTATTTTCGAAGTATAAATGATTTCCAAATGATTTTCAAAGTTTTTCAAAGATTATTTTGGTATAAATGTTTTCTTATTTTGAAACCAAGATTTTTCTAAGCTTCATTCCTTCTGTATCCACCTTGTTAGAAATCTTTTGGTTAGGATTCTTATCGATTTGGATTCCTTGAACTTTGGAACGCTTCCAATTGTTCTGAAATCCAGTCTTGTCTTCCCTATTTGTATTCCTTTGATTTTTGGAGCATTCCATAACTCCACTTTGGAATGACTTCTCTAAAGATTGGTGATTCCGCAAATCTTTGAATAATTTGTAAAGGGGTGAAACTCCTTTACAATTGGCATTGATTCACCAAAGATTTCTATATCCTCGGTTTACAATGCTATCTATCTCCTACTCTACTTGGATTCTATCTCTGGCAATCGAATGTCGATTTGCCTTAGATTCCCGTATTGGTTATATTCCTAAAGTCACGGTTGACCAGTTAAGGTCGTCCGCGATTTATATAGGCTTATCCATCTTCTATTATTGAATTATCTAATCTTAGTTCGACCTCATCTTCGAATCAGGATTCTATTTAATTAGAGTTCCTCTGAATTTGAATTTCTGTTTGTTTTGAAATCCAACCTTGAATCATCCCTTGGAAATTTGTGTTTGGTTGTATTTTGAAGTTGTGCATACATCGAAATTATTATTTTGATAAGGATGGCCATATTATATATATAAAAGTGAAATGTTTTCGATATGGATTATATATTTTTCTTTATTTGAAAATTTGAAGCTTTGAAAGGATTTGAAAATTTGAAAATTTGTAAGAATTTGACTTATATAAAATGATTTATAACTGAAGTGTTTTGAATTTTAATCTCGAGGAATCGAACTCCGGTGTTTTGAAATCGGTTTTAAGATTTTGAAAAATATATAATAATAATAATAATACGATTTAAAGATATTTTTCCGAATTAGAAACGTATCAAATGTATTCGAATGAATTCCAATGATTTCGAAGAGATTTCAAAGAAGATTTAAGAAAATAAAAGTCCAGAATCCACTTATGTCGCTGGAAAATAATTTCGATGATGAATGCATGCATCATCGATATTGATTTTTGAGTTTCTGAGTGGGGGAGAGGCCACTCTAGTAGCTTCGCTGGTGATTATGTGGAACCAAATTTTGATTTCAGATTTTGAAGTACGGTTTGATATTCAGAATATATATATATATATATATATATATATATATATATATATATATATTTGAAATAATTTAAAGTTAGCTGGTGCTCAGTCCTCAGGATTCAGATTTGTTTTGGTATAACCCTACCTTTTGGAATTGGTTTACTGATTTGTTGGCGATTTCCAATTCTTGGATTAAAATTATGATTTCTTCGACTATTTTGAAGGTTCGAGCACTTCCAAATCAAGGTTAACTTTTCAAAGCTAAGAAATTTTGAAAGGTATAGGGTATTTGATAAAAAAATATAAGTTTAGTTTGGTATGATTAAAGTATAAAAGTAATATGCTTTATATAAGTTTAAAACTGTTTGTTGAGTGAAATATATAAGACCATATTGAATTGTACTGGTATAAAATATAGATTTGAAATGTTTTGAATAAAGTATATACATAGAATAATAATCTTTCCAATGGTAAATTGATTTTTCATATAGAAATAATAGTTTGAAGGTTTTAAACTTAGTAACCATTTTAGATTTTTTTGATGATTGAAATTGTTTGGAAATGATTTAATCTTTATTTTGATAAGGAATGTGAATTTGAAATGATAATTGATTTTGATAAATGAATATTTGAAGTTTATATTTGTATGAAAGGATATTTGGTTTACTTGTAATTTGAGTTTATTTAAAAATGTTGGATTTATGAAATGAATATTTCAAAACTACGTAATAATGAAACTAGATTTGAGGTATATGAAATTAAAAAGTTTAGTTTTGAAATGTCGGATATTAAAGCTTTGAAATATATTAAAGATTGAATAGTTTATTTAATGGATAAAATCTTTATTTGAAATTTGATAATATTTCAATTGATTTTGTTGGAAAACTAAATTGAACTGAAACTGATGGTTTGAATTTAATTAAAATTGGAAATTTTAGATTTAGGTTTAATTGAATAAATTTATGAAATGTAAAGAATTAATGGAATGTTTTATGATTTCAAATGTATGATTTCGAAAAGTTATGATTTTCAAAGTGTAATGATTTCAAGTATTTTTGTTTTGAAAGATTCATAATTTTGAAAGTATTATGAGGTTTGAAAGTCAATATATATTTGAAATGGAAATGAATTTGTTTGACCTAAATTTTGTTGATTTGGAAATTTGGATTATATTCTAAATCTATTGTTTTAAGAAACTTTGAAATTAAATATATGTAATTAGGAAGAAATGATTTGATGAAATCATATATGATTTTGAAACTGAATTGATATTGAAATGGTATGAAATTGGGAACCTTGTCTATTTAAATACTTTGATTTGGGAGTTATCGAACTTATATAAAATTGATTTGAATAAATATGAAGTGATTTGAAACTATTGACTTGTAAAGGCAATCGATTTGTAAATTGAAATCTTATATAATCGAAGTCTATATAAGTGTGATTCAATATACTATTGATTTTGGAAAGTATTTGATTTGAAAATGAAATCTATATATAATGAACTTTATATAGGTATGATATTTGAAAGTGATTTTGAAAGGTACTATATGATACATATTTTCGAAGTAAAGATATGGAAAGTGCCTTCTGCTTGATATCCGCTTTGTGGCCACACTGTGGATTCATTCTATCGATATTATTCTCCCTCTGATTTGGGTTTTTCGGATATGATACTCGAGTGTTGTAACGACCCATAAATTTCGATGTTTAAAATTTGTTAATTTAATAATATTTTATGAGTTAATATTGAAAGAAATAAAATAATTTGTATTTAATAGTGGAATAAGAACGAAATTAAAATAAAACAATGTTAATACAAGTTAATTGTCAACAATCTTAATGAAACTCTGATTCATTGTATTTGAACATGCTATGATTGGTTATAAAATTTAATATAAGAACCAAATGTAAACATTTAAATTTTGTATAAAATAGATAGTTAATGGAAATAAAATAATGTGTAATGGATGGGAATGAAATAAATGTATTTTAATGAGAGTTGTTGTAATAATTGTGTAAAGAATAAATTTACAAATATTATTCATTCGTTACCAATGTATTTATTCAATAGCAATTAAATGTAATTAAACATTACCTTATGTAAGATAAGATAATAACTGAAAATTTTGAATGCAAAATCAATAGAAATGTTAATTATATGCATAAGATGGCAATTGACTTAATAAAAGATTTAAACCAAGATAATATAAATGAATTGGGATGTTAAATATGTATAAGTGGCTAAATCTCAACATAATGGAAATAAAATAGTTTACACAAATAAAAGATGAAATTAGAATTATATAGCTAATTGGAACATTTTGTTGTAATTAATGAACTTTTGAATGTAATTATAAGTTAAGGGTAATAATGGTTATAAGTTACCTATTTATTTAGTTCATAAAATTTAGTTAAAATCAATTGTAGTTAATTTACTTAATTAGTGCAAATTTATGTAGATTAATTTGGTAACCGGAGAATGTTAATTCAACAGGATGTGATCAATGAAAATTTTAATCTAATACTACGTTAAGGTTAATTATGGAAATTTGAAGCAAGGATAGTAATTATTGTAATAATTAAAACGGGAGTCAAGTAGAATTTAATAAACCTTAATGTATATAAGTGAGAATTTAAGGCAACAATCGCAAGATATGAAGGAAATAGGATGAATTGAAATATAGTTTATTTGTAAAACAATAAGTGATGTAATATAGAAATGAAATCAAAATAGAAAGTTTAATTGAGACTTTAATCTCAAATTACGTGTGAAATTGACCAAATTTTATTTAATGGAAATATGATAGTCAATAAATAGAGGATGGAATGAGAGCACTATTATAATAAATGTTAAACAAATATTAACTATGATTATAGGAAGGATTAATAGAGAATGGAAGGATTGAAATCAGGTTTAAAGCAATGTATTGTAAGTAATTATAAATAACTGGATTGAGTAAATTGAATGTTAAACACTATAAATAGTGAATTTATTTACTTTAAATTGATATGGGAATTGGTTTTTAAAAAGATTTCTAAATTTCTTAAGTAATACAAGATGATAAAATTTATGAATTATAGAATTTGAATTTAAATAGGGGTTTAATTTATTTAATTTAATATAATTGGATTAATTGCAAATGAATGAAATTAAATATTCAATTATTACGTTAATTGAAAATTTAGTTTAAATTGGAGATTTTTAATGTTATAGGTATGGAGCCAATGTTAATTTCATCCAATTGGCATCAATAAATTGAATAATGGAATGGAAGTGGATTTAATAGATTTATTTGAGATTAAATTTATAATATTGAATTTAATGAAATTGAGAATTGATATTGAAATTTATAAATAAATAATCTCTAAATTGGCATTTTAAATTGGTATAAATCATTGTAAATGATTGAGAAATCATAAGTGATGAAATTTGTAAATTTTTGAATTGAAATTTGGAATTTGATTTAATTAATTTAGTTTTAATTTATTTAATTAATATAAAAATAGCCATTTTGGCCACTGACTCGGATTTCGACGAAACCAATTTCATCGGATCCGTAACGGTGAATTTTTGTAGGGTTTCCAGTTTTGTAGCGATCGGACTTGTCGTTTGATCCGTACGAACGCGAAACGCCTTGAAATCGATTTAATTGAAATTAATTGAAATCAATTTGAAAAATATTGATTTTTGGCATAACTTCTTCATACGATGGAATTTGGACGTGAAACTTGTTCCATTGCGTTTAAAATATTTTAAAACATCTATTTTAGTATATGGGATGATCCATTTTCATTCCGTAGTCGAAACGGGCTTTTCGGGGCATTATTGTCATTTCAAACCAATTTGACTTTAACAGTAACCTACGAAAATGATGGAATTGGGCTTCGAAACCAATACCATTGCGTTCAGAAGGCTTTTTACGTAGGATAGCCTGTCGGCCCGCTTCAATCGGAGTTCGGGCTGTTTTCAGACCTAACTATATATACGGCATGCAAAACGAAAATAATAATATTTTAATTGGCTGAAACCCTGGCCGCCACTTCCTTATATTTCAATGGCCGACAATTTGACACCTTCCTCCTTCGATTTCTCTTTATCCATTCATCGAATTCGAAAACTCCCAAAAGCAAAGTTCTAGAGCTTGACGAGCTCTACCCATCCAACGGTAGATTCGTGTCAAAACATCACGGATTCGCCATGATCTGGCCTTGAAGTCACGGCAGTATTTCTCGATTTTCGCGTGAATGGTGGCGCTTGTGGGGGCCGTGTCCTAGCCGAAAGTCGAGCGCTGAGAGGCGCACGTCGCGGTCACCTCCGATCGACGTCTCGTGGCTTCTGGTTGTGTGCGAGTTGTAGGGGTTGGAGCGTGTATGGGTTCGAACGAAGGCAATGGAATTCACGTGCAGGTTTCTGGGAGAGAAATGAGATGGTGACGTGGCAATAAAAAGGGGGATCGTAATAAAATTTCGGACATTTTGGCGCTGGTTTGGACGGATTCCGAGACTGTCAAATTTTTGAGTTTAAATTGGATTTTAATTCAATTAAAATTCAAAAGGTGGGTGTTTTAACCCACTCACAACTTCTAAAATTTCTTATGTTTGTTAAATTAAAATTGGATGTGATTAGAAATTTATTTATGACTGTTTGACATATTTTTATCATCATCTCAGCTAAATTTCATTTATTTAATTTAATTGTCGTTTACGTATTCATTGCATAAAAACTGTCAGTTAAATTGTTATTTATTTATTATTGCATATAAACTGCCAGTTAAACACCTATTAATTTATCATTGAATATAAACTGCTAGTTAATTCCTGATGATTATTATCCTTCTATATCGATGTTATTGTTTAAATTGGATGATGATTGTGATAAATGGTTGATGGTTGATATTGGTTGAATGGATGCTGTATTTATATTGTTATAAACTACAAGTTATTATGCATTTTCATCTCATTCGGGATTGCGGTTTGAAATGATATACAATCGCATTTTTATTTTTAAATTGCGGATTGAAGTGATAAATATCTGTATCACTTGACCATAGGATAGAAAATTATATACAGGCACCGCGGTATATATATATATATATATATATATATATATATATATATATTTGAAATAATTTTTCTATGGTTTTGTAAAGAATATATATATGGTTTTATGAGATATTGATTTCAGATATTTGATAAAAGTTATTTTATATATAGTTAAATTCTTGGTTTTAAGCTATGTATAAAATGGTTTAAAGTATGAAGTAAGTTTAATAATAAAGTTGATTTTAGAAGAAAAAAATATTATGGATAAGTATTTACTTAAATTATATTCTGATATAGAGTTTATATTGATTTTATAAATCAAGGTTGAGAAGATAGTTTTGAAATTAATTTGAGATTTTATTTAATTAAGATCTTATTGAAATTTAGAATTAAAAAGAACATGGTGTTATAACTAAATTCGGGTTTAAGATGATTTAAGTGAATATATCTAGTCTAAATAAATTGAGGAATATTCAATTATTGAATTTGAAAGTTTTATTTAAAGGATTCTAGATTTATTAAGTATGTATTTCAAAACTAAATAATAGTAAAGTGAATTTGACATATATATATGAATTAAAAATTTAGTTTTGAAATGGTGGAATATTTAAAACTTTGAAATATATAGAAATTTAAATGGTTTACTTGGGAATTCAAATCTGTATTTGGAATTGATTTGAGAAATTAAAAAGCTAATTTACTTTAAAAAGTAATTTATTATTACACCATTTAAGTATTGAAAATTTTGTTTCGAAGCTATGGGTTTAAGGTATATATATTTGAAAGTACTATGATTTTTGAAAAAAGATATATTTGAAATAAAATGATATCATGTTGATTTGGTTTTTAAAATAGAAATGATATCGTAAGTATATGGTTTTGAAACGGATATTTTATACTGGTTTTAAAGTATAAACTTGTGACGACCCAACTGCCAAACACCAGGAAATTGCATCGCTAATAAGAAAGAAAGGGATAGAAAAGAGAAAGAAAGAGAAGAAGAAGAAGAAGAAACAATACATCAGAATCTAAACAGCGGAACGAATAAATTATATTAATAACATAAAATATTACATAGTTTACACCCACTATCAGATTACACAGATAATACAACGCATACTAGACAGTTATAAACACTTGTCTAGTATTTACAACATAATACAACTCAGAGACAATCACAGAACACACAGCGGAATTCTAATATCTAACGCAGAAGCCTCCTGCTCCATTGCTCCTCCATTATTCGTCAAAGCTAACCTGATCCCTTGGCTACTCGTAAAAATTTGAGTACCCAAGAGTTTATGAAAAACAAAAATAAACTCCGGGTCAGACATGGGTCTGGTGTGAGTAACAGGTTAAAGTTGTTTAACTTTGAAAAACCTTTTAAAAGAAAGGTATCACGTAAGACTTCCCACACATAAACATGGAAAAGTTTTAACCTTACGCTAACCAAAACATTTGATAGGAAATCCAGTGATATTATAATAGGTCTAGGGTTTTCAAGTAAATATGAAATAGCCGAAATTGTTACATGATTAAATTCCATCTACTAGCCACAAAAGTGGGTAATACAATCAAAACCGTTGGCTCTTATTGGATTTTGGATTCCATACAATGGCAGGGCTACTGGGGTACCGCCCGTCACAGTACGTGGCCTAGATCACCGTACCGAGGAGCCACGCTAACTCCCTTGCAACACAAGGCCGGACCCATTCCTTACTGAATAGTTCCGAACAAGACAACCCCGGCAGTTGTCACGAACCAACCGCCCACACAGCCGAATATAAAGGGACCTCTAGACAGGGATCAATCTTGCTCTCCAGTAGGAGCTACCTACGAAGCCTTGCTGCACCTCCCCTGTTTTAGCCATTCCCGGTTGATGAGGCTTGAGGCTACATTACCTTTATAGGACATCTAATCTTAGAATGCTCATCATCCACCTGACAATATTCTGAAAGCATTCAATCCATACAAGTTCGTTCCGGGTTCGAACGAAACCGAAGGCACTATCTCGTTGCACTCATTATTGGAATCACCCTCAGAGTCAATGACCATAGCCCTTGCACTCTGATTCACCATCTCGAATCTATAAGCACTATTCCGTCAAACTCATTACGGAATCACCCACAGAGTTATACTGACGTATAGCCCTTACACCTCGAGTCTTCACTTGCTCCACTTGGATTGACGACCTAACGTTTAATTGGAATCGATGTGGTTTTCGGATTCCAAATATGGAAACCCGATCCCGGTCTCATCGAAATCCAAAGCGTGTCTTTTAGGTCCAAGTTGTTTTAAGTTTAAAACAATTCAATCTAATTATCCATATACACATAGATAGATAATTCATATCATCATAATAGATAATCAATATTATCATAAACAGGTAATCATCACAAATTGATAATCTATATTATCATCATCAATAGATACTTATATCATCACCACAATGCAACCAATGCATCCATAACATACAACACTTATTTATCTCATGTCTGAGATCCAAACCATTCAGGGTAAACCATATCATCCATTCACAAGCATAGATCTATAATTACACCATCTAAAATTAATTAAATTAATTACTTCTATCTCTAATTAATTTAAAGTGAATTAAATTAATTACCTATATTTAATTAATTTAAAATGAATTAAATTAATTACTTCACCATCTAAAACTTGCTTACTTAACCCTTAATTGATTACCAATCAATTAAATCATTATCCTCAAATTAATCATCTTAATTAATCACCTTTGATTAATTATCCTTTAATGACATTCAAGTAATTATCTTTAATTAATTTTACAAATTAATTATCCTTAACCAAAATTAGTAATTAACCTTTAATTACTTCATTAATTAATTAATTATAATTAATTACATTAGTCCTTAATTAATTACATTAATTAATTACTTCCTTAATTACTTATCACTGATTAATTAATCTTAATTAATTAATGCTTAATTACATCATTAATTATATTAATTAATGATCCTTAATTAAGTTTAGATTAATTAATTATTTAAATTAATTACATTAAGTAATTAATCTTAATTAAACCACAATTATTAATCATACTTGATTAATTACATTTAGTAATTAACTACCCTTAAGTACTTCATTAATTACTTCTAAATTAATTACATTTAATAATTAATTATATTTATTAATCATCCTTGATTAATCTCATTAGTAATTAATTACTCTTAATTAATTACATCTCTTAATCATTTCAAAATGACCTAATCAATTAATGCTTAAATTAATTACACTAAGTAATTAATTATTAATCCTTTCACAAAGTAATTATCCTCATTATTATTTACACAAGGTAATTAATCCCAAAATACCATACTTCAATTAATTATCCTCAATAATTTACTTATCTTAATTACTTCTCTAAGTAACTATTTTTCACTGATTACTCATCAATCCATCTAAAGACAATTCCAAATTAATTAAACTTAATTAATTAATTTAAACTAATCCTGTAACAGCCCGCAAATCCCTACCCCTTGAGTCAACACTATTCTACAACAATCAACTCAAGTTGCACAGAAATACGAACCATTTGGGTTTAAGAAGAAGAGGTAGAAGAAGAGAAAATAAAATCAACATCAGAATCTAACCATCGCAGCGGAATAAAATATAATAGATAATAAATAATCTTTACTCAAAATCAAATATATCAGTTTACATATATTACATCATCAGAGTACGTCAGTCATAGCTCACATCAATAACATACAATGGATACTCAACAACTCAACAGCGGAATATACATATGTACAAGTACGAATGTACGTATCGTCAATCCAGCTCTCCTGAGCTCCCTAGCATCATCCTGTATCCTATAATACTCGGTCTGACCCGAGCATTACAGTTAAATAACACTCGAGTCAGTCTGGATTACCAACGTGAGAAAATCACACTCAATTGATTATTAAAGTTTCAAAAAAAACCCTTTTAAAATAAAAGCATCTCGCAAGACCACGCCACAAATAAATATGTCGAGTTTTTACCTTACGATAGCTAAAACAATTTTTATAGAAATCCTCTGATATTATAATAGGGTCTATATACAAATACTTATAAAATAGCCGAAATTGTTACATGATTAAATTCCAGCTACTAGCCACAGAGTGGGTAATATAAACAAAACTCGTACAAGGCTCGTAGGGAGAATGAATTTCCAACTAATGACTAGGCACTGGGGTACCACCTGTCACAGTACGGGGCCTAGATCACCGTACCGAGGAGTACGCCCGCTCCCCTGCAACACAAGGCCGGAACCATCCCTTACTGGAAAGTCCCGAGTGATATCACCCCGCGGTTGGGATCAGCAACCGCCCACTAAGCCGAAATAAAAAGGGACATCTAAACTGGGATGACCTCACCCTGCTTGGGTGCTACCCACCTAGCCTTGCTGCATATCCCTTGATTTTCAGTCATTCCCATTTGATGAGGCTTGAGGCTAAGAGTTACCTTTTTAGAACTTTTCGTAGAATGCTGATCGCCCACCTGACGATGTTTCGCAAGCATTCATCTATACAAGTCCGTCCCGGGTTCGAACGGAACCGAAGGCACTATTCCTACTACATCCACTTTGGAAATATCCTCAGGATTAGTAGCGACTAGTCCTTGCACTTCACTGCTCCATCTTCGAATCCAAAATCGTTTTCACGAAACGTACAAACCGGATCGAAGTGGTTTTCGAGAAATAAATCTCGATCCCGGTCTCTTCGAAACGATCAACGTTTTGGCCGATATTGATAGTCGGTGATTTAACTATCAATTTATATTCACAAACATCCATCAAACAATAAATAATTTCTCAAGTTATTTATTAACCTCAAAATATCTTCACAAGATATTTTTCTATTTTCAAGCCTTTGAAAATAGTTCCAAAACCATCTTTCCCTTCAAAATAAACTTTCCCAATATTTTCAATCTCCTCTGAAATTACCAAGCACAAAACTAGATTTTTATAATAATTTAAAACACTTTACTTGGAAATATACTTTAAAACATTTATTTTAAAACTACTTCAATGATTTGTAAGAAAATACATACTATATGAATATTTGAAAATAAGGTTACTAAATAAAATATAAAACTAGATTTTTATTTTTGAAAACAAAATACTAAGTCGCTCTTTAAATAATTACTGCTATAATAGGATAAAAAAAGTAAGATTTACTTTAATATTCAAATATTTAGAAATAATAGATTTTTCCAAACTTGCTTTTAAAAATCAACTTAAAAACTTTTAACTTATATTTAAAACTTACTTTGAAAACGTACTTGGTTATCCAGGGAGAAAATCCAACTTCAATCGCTTAAATCAATTTTTCCCCAAATTGATTTCAAACTTATCCCATTTGAAATAAATTCCTTTACTTACTTAATTCATTTCAAAATTCATTAAGTATGGGCTTAATTAGTGTTGTTATTATTATTTTTCATTTGATTCTGAAACTTTTATCCGATATATACAAATTCCAGATTATTTTCCAATTCTTCTTTATTCTTCCAACAATTTATACCTAAACCTTTAAATATATGCTTTGTTCTTTTAAATAATAACACTGAATTTTAAATTCATTAACTTCCTGTTTACTCACATTTCCTTTCTATACTCAAGATCTATTTATTAGAATTTTAAGGTCTCTTAATCCCTTTCCCAATTCATATTTTTTTTTTATTTCTATAATTATTTTATTCCCAAATTCACTTCTTTTAATTTCTTTCCAAATCCAATTTATATATATTTTTGGCAATTCAATATGCCCAATCATAACCAAACGAACCGTAGCATTCAATATTTCAACATAATTTATCATAAAATATCAAATCATCATAACAGGGAAATTAAATAATTTAAATAAATGTTGAGGGATCCAGTTGGATCCCTCCAACCTGTTTCCCTGCATCCACAGATGTTAGCACAATAATACACCAATTTCAAAATACACCATACTATAGTACATCAATCAATCAATATCAATCATTCAAACAATTATTTAAATTTAATCATTTAAATTTAAATTTTAAACTGAGTGAGATTAACTCACCTTTAAATTTGAATGCAAATTCATTCCTGTCCAGCTTATTTTCTTTCAGGTTCAAACCTTGAATAAATATTATATGATTTTTATTAATATTTGAATAAATCAAACAATCAATTACCGTTTAACAGTTTAAACAATCCAAAATTATATTTTTAACTAGTGATGTAAATTTAAAATAGATATGTGTATATTCATTTTCCCTTTATTGAAACTACATATATATTTATAACAATGATCTGTATTCCCATTTACAATTCCCATTTCTGAATCTTATGTGTATATATACATTTACTGTTTCAATCAGTAAATAAAATAACTTGTTGTTTTTAAAATATTTTTATTTCCTTTTCTGCAAATAACAAATAGAAATCTACTTTACTGTAAAATAAAGATCTTGATTTAAAATCTTTTTTTTTATAATTATTATACACATACATAAATATATTAGTACATTGAAAACAAATGAAAAAGAAACAGCAGGTACCTCACTGCCTAAACCTAGCTTGATTTCGAGCCTTAACGAATCGTGCCGCGACCACTGCCGGAGTGCATCGCGACTACGAGCAACCCTACTTCCAGTTGAAACCTAGCCTTGCGACGCCTATCGTTACCTCACCCACAATCACGAACGCAGCCACCATCGACACCACTTGACCTCCAATCTTTGTCGCTTCGACGCGAGTGGCCTTCCCCTTCCCCCCTTCACTGATTCGAATACGAATTAGGCAAAGCGACGATTTATTTCACTCGAGCGAAAACAATTGATTATGAGGTGAACGGCTGAAGCTAGAACGAAGAAGGAGGGGGTATCGGGGTTTCGAACGTCGCCATTTATTATATTTTGTTTTCGGCTGAGAAGTTTTACATTTTTTTTCTTTCGTTTTAGGACTAAATTCGTTCGTACTCCATTTACCCTTTTTTTTTATTTTTAAGAAGAAGGGCTTCGTTCAAACGGACAAGGGTTTGATTCTTGTTAGAAGGACAAGGCGTAAACGAGAAGATAAGGGAAACGTTAGCGTAAACTAGAAGCTTAAGCAATTTAAATTAAATTTTCTTGGATTATTATCATTTAAATTTCCAGCACGTTTATACTTCATACACACACACACACTAATTCCAATCAATACAAAATTTGAAATCCGGTAATAATTCAATATTACGGATCCAATGGAACTGGTTTCATTGAATTCCGAGACTGTGCCTCGGAAGACTATTTTTAGATTCAATTTAAACGATTTAAATTTTAAAACTGAACAAACAACTTCCAAATTCAATTTTAGCATTTTTACTATCTTCACTATCATCACTATAAATTTTATAAGCCTTCAAATTATTTTTAAACGGATTTAAAATCTCAGATTTCATATTTTATCCCTCTTCAAATTATTTAATTCAATAATTAAATTATCGAATAAATTGTGATATTCGAATTCAAGTTAAAATTAAACTTTTAAATATTTAAATCAATTAAATATCCCAATTTTAAATTCTCAAAAATTCTGGGTCGTCACATTCCTCTCCCCTTAAAAGAATTTCGTCCCCGAAATGACTAGTTAGGAAGAATGATCCAATACCCATTTATTATTTTCCTAAAACTAAACAGTTTCTAACAATTCAACAACTTACCAACTATCCTTTATAAAAGATCCATTATCATTCTTATTAACTTCCCAAATCTTTCCCTAGTTTGCAAACAATCCTATTTGCTCAACCCTTCAATTTTTAATCATACAACCAATTTTGAATTATCAAAAATTTTCTAACTCCCTAAATTCCCGAAAAATTTCGCCAGCGTCTCCTTTGCGCGGCTAACTCGGTACAACTACAAAATGGCTCTACGGCCTCCCAAATGCAAAAAGAAAACAAAAAGCTAAGTGGCTCAATCCAAATCCAAATCCCAGTCAAATTTCATACCAAATTTAAATACATACCTTTTTGTCGAGCATTTCAAATTTATTTTCCGAAATAAATCCAAATCTCTTTTCCCTTTATATTACCTGCATATCCTGCTTAGCACTAATATCCAATCACAATATTCAAATAACATTTTATCGACTTCCTTCCCAATGTCAATATGTATTCATTCCAATATTATCTTAGATTATATTTGTAGTATCAGTCTTCCATTTAAAAATTCACCATTCCTTCTTAAGTTAACATAAACATTTTATATGTTTCTTATATTTATTTTCACTTTACCACATTAGTTTATATCCATTTCTATTCAAATCGATTCTTTCATTTCCATATGAATTCAACTTATCTTTAACTCTGAATATTTAAATTTTATTTTTCATTAACAACTAATTCATATCATTACTTCAAATTGGTTTCCTTTACTGATTTATTTTAGTTTCAAATTTGGATTTGTTAGTCGTTAACACAATTTTCCAAAAATTTCAAAAATTTCTAACTCCCAAAATTTCTGAAATTTTTTGACAGAGTCTCCTCTGTACGGAGGAGCTTTTGCAATTTGACAAAAGAGATAAATATATATACATCGACCCACACGGTCGGAAAAACCAAAAATAGTTCATATTTCCTATTTTTATTGCGCAAGCGTACCTTATTTAGCATTTTAAGCAAGCAACTTATTATTTTTAGCAAATAGCCCAACCCAAATCCAGCCATACGGCTTCCAGGTACCTGTACTTTCTCAATTTAAACATGTAAGTGCCAAATATATGAAGTTTAACAGCATATCACTTATTTGTAATAGTTAAAACATATGAATTCTAAAAGAAACTCATACCAAACATTTTCCGTAAGCTATTTATATAGTTTCCAAGCTAATTCAACTGTTTCAACTTATTTACAAACCATTTTCATTCAATTTGAATGGTCTTCCATCTATTCGTACATAACTTCATCAATTTGAATAATTTAAAACTCAATTGCTTATATTTAATTTATTCTTAAGCAAACTAAACTCATATTTAATTCAGTTGCTTTCAAAATTAATTTATTTTACCCTTATCAACACATAGAATTTTAATTACTTCCATTTACATCCAAACGATAATTTGTTCCATGCAATTCGACGAGATTTGTGTGAATAAATCAGTATTTATGCTTTATAACCAATTTAAATTGATTTCATCTAAATTTATACTTAATTTTATTCCATTTTCAATTTATTCACAATCCATATGTTCTCATTTTCATTGCATTTCATTTTATTAACCAAACTAGTTTATTCAAAATCATTAACAATTTGGGTTCCTCTCCATTACCAATTAAATTTCCCTTTTATTTTAATCCATTCACAATCATTTATTTAGCTCGACGCATTCCATTTAAATTTCATTTGCAATCCATTTATTTACATTTCATTCCATATTTGCTTATTCCAAACTATTTTATTTAGCTCGAAGACAATCCAAGCTATTCCATTTAATAACCATTAACAACTTATTTAAACCACATTTCATTTGATAATTATTTATTCAATATAATTAGTTTATCCACATTCACTTGAACCGCTCTAATAAACTTGAAACATCCTATTTTTCTTATTGTCTCAAGTTATTTCAATCCCTTAATAATGTAAATGGTTTACAATTATTTATTTAAGCATTTGCATTCCATTAAATATTATCGGCAACACACCGAATTTTATTTCAAATAAAATTTATTTTTTTACTTGATTTAAATCCATTCCACTGTTATTAAACTTAATTTTAAGTTGAATGTAATTCAACTCATTACCATTTTTTTTTAGCTTAAGTTTATTCACTCCAATTTTATACTTAAGCCTATTTTATTTTCAAGTAAATCCCCTTTTTTTCTATTCTTAAGCCCATTTCATTTTGCAAATAAATTTCTCTTTTAATTTGATTTGATTCTATCTCAATACAATCTCATTTCAAACTACAAATTTATTTGATTAGTTATTATAAAAATTAACTTTCCAGATTTAACTCATTCAATTTATTACAACGTAATTTCCAATTTATTTCCACTTATTCGAAATTTTTTTTATTTGCAATTCATACCATTACTATTCTAATCCATTTCATTTTTATTCTATACTTTTTCAAATTATATTTATTTTGTTAACACTTCAAGTCTAATTTTGATTAATAACTCAAGTTCTGATTCCATTATTCACCTTTAGTTTACCATCCAATTTATTAACTCACAATTCAGCTTCATTCTCAATTACTTTCACTTGATCAACAATTTGAATCAATTTTTATTTATAACTTGAGTTTATTTCCAACTTCATCATAAACTCACAATTTAATTTCATTAACTAATTTATTATCTAATTAGTTCTTCCCTTATTTATAATCCAACACTTGAATTTTAATCCCAAATATCACTCCAATAAATGTTTCTTAATCCAATTTAGTTTATAATTCAAGTTTGGATTTTCTTTTTTGTTTATCCAAAACATCAAACAATATTTATTTTGGATTTTCTATTCCACTTTCAAAATTTATAAGCCAAACTTATTATTTACACAATTCCATCCATTATAGGCTTGAATATATTATCTTTTTATTTTAACTCAAGCCTTATGCTTATTCATATCCCAAGCATATTTTTTTATTCTATGCAATTTTGTTCTGATTCTTTTATAAGTTATTCTAATTTATTTACTTCAATTTCCAGTCCTTATTCAATTTATTTCCCATTCGTTCAGCTAAGAATTTAATTCCATTTATTTATTCAATTGAATTCTCATCCCAACTCAATTTTACTTTAACTCGGATTTATTTAACTCAATTTGATTTCAACTCAATTCGAATACAACTAGATATTATATTCAACCTAATTCAATTACTTTCAATCCAGGTAAATTTTATTTCCCCATCCAAGTTAATTTCAATTTTTACAACTTCTCACTTTAAATTTTAATTCCAACATTCAAAGCCTATATTTCCTTCCTGATTTAAAACTCTTCTCAATTTTATAAGCTTACAATTTATCTCATCAGGATTTTTAAACTCCCGGCTTTTGGCTTCAAATCATTTTGAAATCTCCAATATCCCAAATCAGACTGCTCAAATTTTTACACCAATCCTGGTTTTTATTTCCAACAAATTCCCTTAAAGATTTCCAAAAACAAACAGGTTTTCCTATACAAATCAATTTGATAGCAATTCATCACTTAGAAATTCGAAAATGAATACTGATGATGCGGCCGTCATCATCAGAATTATTTTCCAATAATCCAAGTGATTTCAATGCTATATTACCTCCCAAAATTTATTTGAAACAATTTCTTTACAGAAATACCCAAAAACAACAATAATACTATTTACCTCCAAAATCTCTGGGGTTTTAAAGTTTTCAAATTCTATTTTAATTCAAATTTTTACTAAAATGCATTTGTATAATTTATGCTTATACAAATTCCCAATTAATTATATTTTCGATTTATAATTTACATTTATAATTCATATTTATAAATTTCATTTTATAATGAATTTATTTCCTTAAACTTGGGTTATATTTACAATTTCTAGTTAAATTTTCACTTAATAATGATAATAATTTAATATTATCATTTCTAACATCCTAGCAACCATATAATAGCTATATAGTTTACCAAAAACTTTCTTTATATCAAAAATATATTTTTGGGTAAAATTATTTCATTCACCCATATTGAAAACAATACCGTGTCGATTGTTCTATTCAAGCGTTAAGAAACCCTTTCGATACAGTTGTCCAGACTGTGCCGACGAAGGTTCATATGCCACTCAATAAACCAATCAACACAATATTAAAACAATTTATATTCACTAACAAATACGCGCTCATATCTATTAATTCGCTCGAACTCATTATAGAGCACTACGGACTCTAATTTATGAGTAATTCCCACCAGAGCTAAGGTTATCTCCAACCTGTGCTCTGATACCACTGTAACAGCCCGCAAATCCCTATCCCTTGAGTCAACACTATTCTACAACAATCAACTCAAGTTGCACAGAAATACGAACCATTTGGGTTTAAGAAGAAGAGGTAGAAGAAGAGAAAACAAAATCAACATCAGAATCTAACCGTCGTAGCGGAATAAAATATAATAGATAATAAATAATCTTTACTCAAAATCAAATATATCAGTTTACATATATTACATCATCAGAGTACATCAGTCATAGCTCACATCAATAACATACAATGGATACTCAACAACTCAACAGCGGAATATACATATGTACAAGTACGAATGTACGTATCGTCAATCCAGCTCGTCTCCTGAGCTCCATAGCATCATCCTGTATCCTATAATACTCGGTCTGATCCGAGTATGACAGTTAAATAACACCCGAGTCAGTTTGGATTACCAGCGTGAGAAAATCACACTCAATTGATTATTAAAGTTTCAAAAAAAACCCTTTGAAAATAAAAGCATCTCGTAAGACCACGCCACAAATAAACATGTCGGGTTTTTACCTTACGATAGCTAAAACAATATTTATAGAAATCCTCTATATTATAATAGGGTCTATATACAAATACTTATAAAATAGCCGAAATTGTTACATGATTAAATTCCAGCTACTAGCCACAGAGTGGGTAATACAAACAAAACTCATACAAGGCTCGTAGGGAGAATGTATTTCCAACTAATGACGAGGCACTGGGGTACCACCTGTCACAGTACGGGGCCTAGATCACCGTACCGTGGAGTACGCCCGCTCCCCTGCAACACAAGGTCGGAACCACCCTTACTGGACAGTCCCGAGTGAGATCACCCCGCGGTTGGGATCAGCAACCGCCCACTAAGCCGAAATAAAAAGGGACATCTTGACTGGGATGACCTCACCCTGCTTGGGTGCTACCCACCTAGCCTTGATGCATATCCCCTAATTTTCAGTCATTCCCATTTGATGAGGCTTGAGGCTAAGCGTTACCTTTTTAGAACTTCTCTTATAATGCCCATCGCCCACCTGACGATGTTTCGCAAGCATTCATCCATACAAGTCCGTCCCGGGTTCGAACGGAACCGAAGGCACTATTCCTACTACATCCACTTTGGAAATATCCTCAGGATTAGTAGCGACTAGCCCTTGCACTTCACTGCTCCATCTTCGAATCCAAAATCGTTTTCACGAAACGTACAAACCGGATCGAAGTGGTTTTCGAGAAATAAATCTTGATCCCGGTCTCTTCGAAACGATCAACGTTTTGGCCAATATTGATAGTCGGTGATTTAACTATCAATTTATATTCACAAACATCCATCAAACAATAAATAATTTCTCAAGTTATTTATTAACCTCAAAATATCTTCACAAGATATTTTTCTATTTTCAATCCTTTGAAAACAGTTCCAAAACCATATTTCCCTTCAGAATAAACTTTCCCAATATTTTCTATCTCCTTTGAAATTACCAAGCACAAAACTAGATTTTTAAAATAATTTAAAACACTTTACTTGGAAATATACTTTGAAACATTTATTTTAAAACTACTTCAATGATTTGTAAGAAAATACATACTATATGAATATTTGAAAATAAGGTTACTAAATAAAATATAGAACTAGATTTTTATTTTTGAAAACAAAATACTAAGTCACTCTTTAAATAATTACTACTATAATAGGATAAAAAAAGTAAGATTTACATTAATATTCAAATATTTAGAAATAATAGATTTTTCCAAACTTGCTTTTAAAATCAACTTAAAAACTTTTAACTTATATTTAAAACTTACTTTGAAAACGTACTTGGTTATTCAGGGAGAAAATCCAACTTCAATCGCTTAAATCAATTTTTCCCCAAATTGATTTCAAACTTATCCCATTTGAAATAAATTTCTTTACTTACTTAATTCATTTCAAAATTCATTAAGTATGGGCTTAATTAGTGTTGTTATTATTATTTTTCATTTGATTCTGAAACTTTTATCCGATATATACAAATTCCAGATTATTTTCCAATTCTTCTTTATTCTTCCATCAATTTATATCTTAACCTTTAAATAAATGCTTTGTTCTTTTAAATAATAACACTGAATTTTAAATTCATTAACTTCCTGTTTACTCACATTTCCTTTCTATACTCAAGATCTATTTATTAGAATTTTAAGGTCTCTTAATCCCTTTCCCAATTCATATTTTTTTTTTATTTCTATAATTATTTTATTCCCAAATTCACTTCTTTTAATTTCTTTCCAAATCCAATTAATATATATTTTTGGCAATTCAATATGCCCAATCATAACCAACCGAACCGTAGCATTCAATATTTCAACATAATTTATCATAAAATATCAAATCATCATAACAGGGAAATTAAATAATTTAAATAAATGTTGAGGGATCCAGTTGGATCCCTCCAACCTGTTTCCCTGCATCCACAGATGTTAGCACAATAATACACCAATTTCAAAATACACCATACTATAGTACATCAATCAATCAATATCAATCATTCAAACAATTATTTAAATTTAATCATTTAAATTTAAATTTTAAACTGAGTGAGATTAATTCACCTTTAACTTTGAATGAAAATTCATTCCCGTCCAGCTTATTTTCTTTCAGGTTCAAACCTTGAATAAATATTATATGATTTTTATTAATATTTGAATAAATCAAACAATCAATTACCGTTTAACAGTTTAAACAATCCAAAATTATATTTTTAACTAGTGATGTAAATTTAAAATAGATATGTGTATATTCATTTTCCCTTTATTGAAACTACATATATATTTATAACAATGATCTGTATTCCCATTTACAATTCCCATTTCTGAATCTTATGTGTGTATATATATTTACTGTTTCAATCAGTAAATAAAATAACTGGTTGTTTTGAAAATATTTTTATTTCCTTTTCTGCAAATAACAAATAGAAATCTACTTTACTGTAAAATAAAGATCTTGATTTAAAATCTTTTTTATTATTATTATTATACACATACTTAAATATATTAGTACATTGAAAACAAATGAAAAAGAAACAGCAGGTACCTCACTGCCTAAACCTAGCTTGATTTCGAGCCTTAACGAATCGTGCCGCCACCACTGCCGGAGTGCATCACGACTACGAGCAACCCTACTTCCAGTTGAACCCTAGCCTTGCGACGCCTATCGTTACCTCACCCACAATCACGAACGCAGCCACCATCGACACCACTTGACCTCCAATCTTTGTCGCTTCGACGCGAGTGGCCTTCCCCTTCCCCCTTCACTGATTCGAATACGAATTAGGCAAAGCGACGATTTATTTCACCCGAGCGAAAACAATTGATTATGAGGTGAACGGCTGAAGCTAGAACGAAGAAGGAGGGGGTATCGGGGTTTTGAACGTCGCCATTTATTATATTTTGTTTTCGGCTGAGAAGTTTTACATTTTTTTTCCTTTAGATTTGGGACTAAATTCGTTTGTACGCCATCTACCCCCTTTTTTTTTAATAAGAAGGGCTTCGTTCAAACGGACAAGGGTTTGATTCTTGTTAGAAGGACAAGGCGTAAACGAGAAGATAAGGGAAACGTTAGCGTAAACTAGAAGCTTAAGCAATTTAAATTAATTTTTCTTGGATTATTATCAATTAAATTTCCAGCACGTTTATACTTCATACACACACACACACCAATTCCAATCAATACAAAATTTGAAATCCGGTAATAATTCAATATTACGGATCCAATGGAACTGGTTTCATTGAATTCCGAGACTGTGCCTCGGAAGACTATTTTTAGATTCAATTTAAACGATTTAAATTTCAAAACTGAACAAACAACTTCTAAATTCAATTTGAACATTTTTACTATCTTCACTATCATCACTATAAATTTTATAAGCCTTCAAATTGTTTTGAAACAGACTTAAAGTCTCAGATTTCATATTTTATCCCTCTTCAAATTATTTAATTCAATAATTAAATTATCGAATAAATTGTGATATTCGAATTCAAGTTAAAATTAAACTTTTCAATATTTAAAATCAATTAAATATCCCAATTTTAAATGCTCAAAAATTCTGGGTCGTCACAAATCCAATTAATAAATTAATTACAAAGAGTAATTAATATCTTTAATTATTTCCATAAAGTAATCATACTTAATTAAGTTTCATAATTAATTATTTAAATTAATTAATCCAATTGATTATCAAAATTAATTACATTAATTAATTAATAAATAATCACAAGTTAACGACCTTCATTAACTTATTAACAAAGTCTTAATTATCTTTCTTAAGTAATTAACTTAAATTAATTAATATTAATTACAAATTTAATTATCCTAAATTAATTTATTTCAAATCTTTAATTAATTAAACAAATTAATTAATTAAATTATTTAAATTACTAATTTTAATGAAACAAAGATCCTTAAATCTTTAATTTACTTTAAAAATAAAACATTTCTTATTAATGATTACTTAATCATTAATAAAGTATTTTAAACAACTTATCTTAAAATTTGTTTCCAATTTACATTTTAAATTTAAAATGAAATCAAATTTAACCTATCAAAGTTTTAAAAACATTCTAAAACCTTTTTAAACTTATGCTAAATAATTTCTCATATTATAAAGAAGTTTAGAGGAAATTTAAACCCATATTTATAATACAAATCATATTTAAAATATGATTCAATTTCAAAAGCTGTTCACACATTTCAAAATTTTAAAAAAAAACTTCTTTTATTTTCAAAACATGATTCAAGTTTGAATCTTGTTCCCAGATATAAACTTATTTTTAAATCTTTCTACTCAAATTTTAAAATCTTATCTTTACATTCAATTTAATTAAACACCTTAAAAGTTGTTGAACATTTACTTTTAAAAATTAAATTAAATTTAAAACTGGAATTCAAATCTCAGTTTGAAATTCATATTTTAAATTTAAATCTAAATTCCTGTTTTAAAAACCCTGTTCCAGAATTTTAAAATATAATTTTTATTTTGATCTGAAAATATGCAGGATTTCCTTGAAACCCTATAAACATTTAAAATCTGAATAAGTTTGAATTAAATTTAAAAAATTGGAATTCAACTTGTATTGAAAACCATACTTTAAATTTAGTTTTAGAAGTCTTGTTCAAATCTGCATTCAGTTTTTAAAACAAATATTTGAATTGAAATTACAGGTTTTCTGAAAACTGTAAACTCAGAAATTAAACCCGAGCTTCCTCTTACATTACTTCGGGTAAACCCCTTCAAGACTTCGAGCAATACTTGAATTATCCCGAGTATAACCCAAGTCAAAACACATAGCAATCCCCAATCAAACACCTAACACCATTCTTCCTCACCGTGCATATGCACGGTGGTTGTAGCCCCCTCCGGACACCACCCAGTCAACAATCATGTCGACGTTTACTCCTGAATCTCATCGCAACCATCAAATTCCTTCAGTTCACTCGAAATCAAATTCGAGTTCCACCGAACTAACCTGGAAGCAACAGTATGGAATAACCCCCCCCCCCCAAACCTGGAAACTGCTCGTTACCTTACCTCCGACCACCGTGTCGATTGAAATTCCGGCCACATCAACATCAATGCTCCAGCAACCAATTCCTTGAATCCCAACACACTCGATTCATTGGAATGGGTGATACGATCAAAATTCTACATTGCCCCAAAACTAGGTTTACAGGTCAAAACCCATCATCCCTGCCTCCTTGGTGATTTATCATCTTCTCCACTATTATTCTCATCAACAATGATTACTCTACTAACTCCAGAAGTAAGCCCGATCCCCAGATTACAAGGTTCATCAGAAATTAATAAATTCTTATTTTCTGGTTAAACCAGAAATATATCTAAACCTCTTCACTAAAAATAGTGATTTTAGTTTTAAAAATTCAATTTTGGTTTAAGGGATTGAGTTAGATTCTTGAATACAAGAATCATGATATTTGAATTTTTGACTTAGTTAAAGATTGGTCTGATATCTTATTTCTTACAGAGGCAATTCTAATTGTTTCTAACTTAAACAAAACTTAAACTTAGCTTATGATATATAACATATATTTGGTTCAATGTTTAAGTCATAGATTGAATTACTAACATTATAAATAGCTATATTATACATACATTATAAATAGGAAAACAATTATTAGCTTTTAAAAGATAAAATCCATCAATTACACATTTATTTAATTGGATTATTAAATCAAGTAAATTTTTATTAAAATTTTATCAAATCAATTTAATTTTAAATAAAGATTATTAAATTGATATTGCTAAAATTTCTGGGATATCACATTCCTCCCCCCTTAAAAGAACTTCGTCCCCGAAATTTAAAAGCAAAGGTAATTCAATAACCCATTTAAAATTTTAGATTCTAAATCACAAACATACATCAATCATATGCTAACAACCATAGCAACCAATTTATCTAATCAAACAAATTTAATTATCCAGACAAAATTCTGGATGAATTCCCACGAGTTTCCCCAAGTATGTATATATATATATATATATATATATATATATATATATATATATATATATATATATATATATATACTGGGATACTCGCCCTACAATATATAAACAATCTAAACTACGAAGCTACAGAGCTTCTACTCATCTGGATCTATAGAACTAGACAAGATATCAGACTACAGACGAGTCTGACTCAACCACTAAACCTTCTTGAGCAGCTGGTTCCATTTCCAGCGATAACTCATACACGTACTCCCTCAGAGATACGTGAAACTCATAGATCCAATTATCCAAACTGGCAATTCAATTCTTTAAAACCAAACACCAATCCAACCAAAACACAGAAGAGATCCAAAACAAATCTCCGACTCCGGAATCTACATTCCTTCGTCCCTAAACCACAAAATCTCTTCGGATGATCCTGGGCTGCCTATATCCAAACTGATCAGCTTAACCTTGGCTGATGCCCCAAAAAGAAACAAATAGAACCAAAAACATCCAACACAACGATCTCCTCAAGATCAATCCAAAATCAGATACACAACTCTACTCTTCAACCTCAGAAGAACAAACTTACTTCTTCTATCCAGAAAAGACAAAACAGAAATGTTCCCAAACTGCTTCCGCTGCACAACTCTGATCTGGCACAGAAGACACTACTGATGAAGAATATGAGCACAAACTGGACATCACTTCCCAGATATATGGCTCAACATATCCAAAGAAACTCAGATGTTTCACCAATCCTGAGCTACCTCACCAAACCTATCTCGAGAAATCCTCCTTCTACTAGTTGATCCACCGGTAGCACTTCTGGAATTCGGTCGATAAGAAAACTCAATCTTCAGAAGTGGACAAACCTCCGACTTCTCAGAAGACAACAAAAAATTCTTCAATACCTCAACAGAACACTCAAACTATCGCAAATCACTTTTGCGATCAATACAGACCAATTCGCAAACAAAACCGTTCTCTCTTTACCAAACAGAACAGCTTACTCTTAATTAGCCAATCCAATAAAGTATTAGGTCCACTCTGCTGCTTCTGAACTCCACCTTCAGAAACTACTCAGCCAGTCAACTTCTGCCAACACAGACATTCTGAGTTGTACTGCTGGAACCAATGCTAAAACTTCCTTAGCTGAAGTTCTTCGAGAAACTCGGCCCTCTAAGCCAACCACCACATCCTGCTGAACTCATCCACAACACTGAAGCAGACATATCTCCCTAAAACTTGTTCCAAAGAAAACATCTTCGGAGACATCCATATTCACTGCATCTCATCACACAGTTATTACTACCTGAGGTATCAAAATAACATTACACTCTTCTGCCAAACCGACAGATCCAAACTCAACTCATCCATCTTCAAAGATAACTCCGAACCTTAACAGGTTTCCTTCCAGAGATCGATGAAATCTCTACACTCTGCACAACTCACTCGAGACGGTATTAGGTCTACAATCTTGACAAATACACTTCCAACCTCAAACATTCAAACTCCAACCAATGGTAGTAACCGTGTTACACACACCACTACCTTTATAACTTATATTGGAAAAACCTGAACAGGTAACCCAACAGATAGGTAGAAATAATATATATATATATATATATATATATATATCAAAACTACAAATACACTCTCTCAAGATAGACATCACTCCAGAGCCTAGGTATTCACTCAACCTAATGCTCTGATACCACTTGTGACGACCCAACTTCCAAACACCAGGAAATTGCATCGCTAATAAGAAAGAAAGGGATAGAAAAGAGAAAGAAAGAGAAGAAGAAACAACACATCAGAATCTAAACAACAGAACGAATAAATTGTATTAATAACATAAAATATTACATAGTTTACACCCACTATCAGAGTACACAGATAATATAACACATACTAGACTGTTATAAACACCTGTCTAGTATTTACAACATAATACAACTCAGAGACAATCACAGAACACACAGCGGAATTCTAATATCTAACGCAGAAGCCTCCTGCTCTATTGCTCCTCCATTATTCGTCAAAGCTAACCTGATCCCTTGGCTACTCGTAAAAATTTGAGTACCCAAGAGTTTATGAAAAACAAAAGTAAACTCCGGGTCAGACATGGGTCTGGTGTGAGTAACAGGTTAAAGTTGCTTAACTTTGAAAAACCTTTTAAAAGAAAGGTATCACGTAAGACTTCCCACTCATAAACATGTAAAAGTTTTTACCTTACGCTAACCAAAACATTTGATAGGAAATCCAGTGATATTATAATAGGTCTAGGGTTTTCAAGTAAATATGAAATAGGCGAAATTGTTACATGATTAAATTCCAGCTACTAGCCACAAAAGTGGGTAATACAATCAAAACCGTTGGCTCTTATTGGATTTTGGATTCCATACAATGGCAGGGCTACTGGGGTACCGCCCTTCACAGTACGTAGCCTAGATCACCATAACGAGGAGCTACCCTAACTCCCCTGCAACACAAGGCCGGACCCATTCCTTACTGAATAGTTCCGAACAAGACAACCCCGGCAGTTGTCGCGAACCAATCGCCCACATAGCCGAATATAAAGGGACCTCTAGACAGGGATCAATCTTGCTTTCCAGTGGGAGCAACCCACGAAGCCTTGCTGCACCTCCCCTGTTTTAGCCATTCCCGGTTGATGAGGCTTGAGGCTACGATTACCTTTATAGGACATCTAATCTTAAAATGCTCATCGTCCACCTGACGATGTTCTGAAAGCATTCAATCCATACAAGTTCGTTCTGGGTTCGAACGAAACCGAAGGCACTATCTCGTTGCACTCATTATTGGAATCACCCTCGGAGTCAATGACCATAGCCCTTGCACTCTGATTCACCATCTCGAATCTATAAGCACTATTCCGTCAAACTCATTACGGAATCACCCACAGAGTTATACTGACGTATAGCCCTTACACCTCGAGTCTTCACTTGCTCCACTTGGATTAACGACCTAACGTTTAATTGGAATCGATGTGGTTTTCGAATTCCAAATATGGAAACACGATCCCGGTCTCATCGAAATCCAAAGCGTGTCTTTTAGGTCCAAGTTGTTTTAAGTTTAAAACAATTCAATCTAATTATCCATATACACATAGATAGATAATTCATATCATCATAATAGATAATCAATATTATCATAAACAGGTAATCATCACAAATTGATAATCTATATTATCATCATCAATAGATACTTATATCATCACCACAATGCAACCAATGCATCCATAACATACAACACTTATTTATCTCATGTCTGAAATTCAAACCATTCAGGGTAAACCATATCATCCATTCACAAGCATAGATCTATAATTACACCATCTAAAATTAACTTAAAATGAATTAAATTAATTACTTCTATCTCTAATTAATTTAAAGTGAATTAAATTAATTACCTATCTTTAATTAATTTTAAATGAATTAAATTAATTAGTTCACCATTTAAAACTTGCTTACTTAACCCTTAATTGATTACCAATCAATTAAATCATTATCCTCAAATTAATCACCTTAATTAATCACCTTTGATTAATTATCCTTTAATTACATTCAAGTAATTATCTTTAATTAATTTTACAAATTAATTATCCTTAACCAAAATTATTAATTAACCTTTAATTACTTCATTAATTAATTGCATTAATTAATTACTTCCTTCATTACTTATCATTGATATTAAAATTAATCAATTAATTCTTAATTATATCATTAATTATATTAATTAGTGATCCTTAATTAAGTTTAGATTAATTACTTATTTTAATTAATTATAATAAGTAATTAATCTTAATTAAACCGCAATTATTAATCATACTTGATTAATTACATTTAGTAATTAACTACCCTTAAGTACTTCCTTAATTACTTCTAAATTAATTACATTTAATAATTAATTATATTCATTAATCATCCTTGATTAATCTCATTAGTAATTAATTACTCTTAATTAATTACATCTCTTAACCATTTCAAAATGACCTAATCAATTAATGCTTAAATTAATTACACTAAGTAATTAATTATTAATCCTTTCACAAAGAAATTATCCTCATTATTATTTACACAAGGTAATTAATCCCAAAATACCATACTTCAATTAATTATCCTCAGTAATTTACTTATCTTAATTACTTCTCTAAGTAACTATTTTTCACTGATTACTCATCAACCCATCTAAAGACTATTCTAAATTAATTAAACTTAATTAATTAATTTAAACTAATCCAATTAATAAATTAATTACAAAGAGTAATTAATATCTTTAATTATTTCCATAAAGTAATCATACTTAATTAAGTTTCATAATTGACTATTTAAATTAATTAATCCAATTAATTATCAAAATTAATTACATTAATTAATTAATAAATAATCACAAGTTAATGACCTTCATTAACTTATTAACAAATTCTTAATTATCTTTCTTAAGTAATTAACTTAAATTAATTAATACTAATTACAAATTTAATTATTCTAAATTAATTTATTTCAAATCTTTAATTAATTAAACAAATTAATTTATTAAATTATTTAAATTACTAATTTTAATGAAACAAAGATCATTAAATCTTTAATTTACTTTAAAAATAAAACATTTCTTATTAATGATTACTTAATCATTAATAAAGTATATTAAACAACTTATCTTAAAATTTGTTTCCAATTTACATTTTAAATTTAAAATTTAAAATGAAATCAAACTTAACCTATCAAAGTTTTAAAAACATTCTAAAACCTTTTTAAACTTATGCTAAATAATTTCTCATATTATAAAGAAGTTTAGAGGAAATTTAAACCCATATTTATAATACAAATCATATTTAAAATATGATTCAATTTCAAAAGCTGTTTAAACATTTCAAAATTTAAAAAAAAACATCTTTTATTTTCAAAACATGATTCAAGTTTGAATCTTGTTTCCAGATATAAACTTATTTTTAAACCTTTCTACTCAAATTTTAAAATCTTATCTTTACATTCAATTTAATTGAACACCTTAAAAGTTGTTGAACATTTACTTTTAAAAATTGAATTAAATTTAAAACTGAAATTCAAATCTCAGTTTTAAATTCATATTTTAAATTTAAATCTAAATTTCTGTTTTAAAAATCCTGTTCCAGATTTTTACAAATTTAATTTTTCTTTTGATCTGAAAATATGCAGGATTTCCTTGAAACCCTGTAAACATTTAAAATCTGAATAAGTTTGAATTAAATTTAAAAAATTGGAATTCAACTTATATTGAAAACCATACTTTAAATTTAGTTTTAGAAGTCTTGTTCAAATCTGCATTCAGTTTTTAAAACAAATATTTGAATTGAAATTACAGGTTTTCTGAAACCTGTAAACTCAGAAATTAAACCCGAGCTTCCTCTTACATTACTTCGGGTAAACCCCTTCAAAACTTCGAGCAATACTTGAATTATCCCGAGTATAACCCGAGTCAAAACACACAGCAATTCCCAATCAAACACCTGACACCATTCTTCCTCACCGTGCATATGCACGGTGGCTGTAGCCCACTCCGGCCACCACCCAGTCAACAATCATGTCGACGTTCACTCCTGAATCTCATCGCAACCATCAAATTCCTTCAATTCACTCGAAATCAAATTCGAGTTCCACCAAACTAACCTGGCAGCAACAGTATGGAATAATCCCCCAAAACCTGGAAACTGCTCGTTTCCTCACCTCCGACCACCGTGTCGATTGAAATTCCGGCCACATCAACATCGATGCTCCAGCAACCAATTCCTTGAATCCCAACATACTCGATTCATTGGAATGGGTGATATGATCAAAATTCTACATTGCCTCAAAACTAGGTTTACAGGTCAAAACCCATCATCCCTGCCTCCTTGGTGATTTATCATCTTCTCCACTATTATTCTCATCAACAATAATTACTCTACTAACTCCAGAAGTAACCCCAATCCCTAGATTACAAGGTTCATCAGAAATTAGTAAATTCTTATTTTCTGGTTAAACCAGAAATATATCCAAACCTCTTCACTAAAAACAGTGATTTTAGTTTTAAAAATTCAATTTTGGTTTAAGAGATTGAGTTAGATTCCTGAATATAAGAATCATGATATTTGAATTTTTGACTTATTTAAAGATTGGTCTGATATCTTATTTCTTACAGAGGCAATTCTAATTGTTTCTAACTTAAACAAAACTTAAACTTAGCTTATGATATATAACATATATTTGATTCAATGTTTAAGTCATAGATTGAATTACTAACATATATTTATATATATATATATATATTAATTTGTTTATCAGTTTATCTTTTGAATCTAGAACTATACTAGAAAGGTTTCAAACACACAGTTATCTACACAACCATATTTCATACAAAGCAAACATTATAAATTCCTTCATAAACATTCTTGTTTCCATAGATATCAGGCAACATAACTATTTATCTATACATTTAGTAACAGCGATGTTACTCACCTGGGAATAGCAAGAAACAGAGGCAGAGATTTTGAAACTGATCTCAAAATTTGCAGTTGGAAACTTTTACTTCCATGCTTAAAAACTGAGTTGCTGTTGAATTAAACTTGCATGCAGGCTTGACCCCAGATGCTTTTGAACCTCTTTAATTTAAATGCTTTAAATTTTAATAAAACTTGCTTCAGACCTCTGGTTTA
Organism: Allium cepa; assembly: GCA_030765085.1. Classification (NCBI taxonomy): domain Eukaryota; kingdom Viridiplantae; phylum Streptophyta; class Magnoliopsida; order Asparagales; family Amaryllidaceae; genus Allium; species Allium cepa. Next base: position 305,013,001 of record CM060944.1, on the reverse strand, counting down.
AAGAATGCATGTAAGCCTTTTTGTTGATTTCCAGAATGCAGAAGGCAAAAACCCAGATTCATTTGAAATTGCTTGAATTTGTAAACTTGCAGTTGCATGCATTTGGAGTTTTTGTAGAATGATTTTCAAGTTGATGAATATGAAGAGGACTTCAGATTTTGGTTTTAAAAACAATTTCCAGATCTTTGAATTTAAACTTGAATCACAGATTCCAGTTTCAAATAATGCAGAGGCTTTCAATTTGCTTTTGAATGAATCTCAAGTGCAGGCTTTGATTTTGAAAAAAAATATATAAGATATTGATTTGATTTCGGTTTTGATTTCAGGTTTGAGAGTTTTCTGAAATAAATTTGTTTCAGCTGAGATTTTTTTCTTCTTAACTTTGAAAAAAAAATGAAGATTAGAAAAGAAGAACGAGGGAAAAAGAAAACATGTTTTATAAGTGTATAAATGATTTATTTAAAAATTAAAAGAAAATCAAAATAAAAAGGACACTTGTTAAAATCTTCAACACTTGTCAAATTAAGTAGTTTAATTGTTTACACTTGTCTCGTTAATTGATTAAAATGTTAACATTTGTTTTATACTTATGTTACTTATTTTTATTTAATTTAAAGATAAATAAAAATCCTCTTTTCTTTATTAAATACATATATAGTAGTTTCATTAATAAATGTATATGTATTTCTTTTTTTAAAGAAACTGAAATAAAACAAATCATAAAAATATGAAAGCTCATTTGCAAAATTTAAATATGGTTATTCATTTGAATTTCAAAATGAATTCAAAATCAAATTCTATTTATTCATTTTAAAAATCCAATTTAAACTAGTTTATATTAACATATTTTTAATTTTTAAAATAATAATATTGTCTTTTTAAAATCTATCTATATTTATACATTTATCATTATTATTTGAAAATAACATATTTATCAATTTAAATTATTTATAAAGAAATTATAAATTTCTTATCTTATTTATCTTAATTAAAAGAATTAATGTCTAATATATAAAGGGTATCTTAAATTTTCATATAAATTCCAAATTATAATTATTAAGCTATATTTAAATAAAATAAACTTTTATTTATATTATTAAAATTTAAACTATGTTTAGAATGCAATTATACAATTTAAAACAATTTCTTTAAGTATTTTAAACAATTAGTTATTTATTAAATAAAATAAAAATCTTCAAATTATCAAATGAATATTAGAATTTTAAAAACCATATTTTATTTGTTCATTTATCTAAAATCAAAACTTATCTATTCACAATATATTTATATAAATATATATATACATACATTATAAATAGGAAAACAATTATTAGCTTTTAAAAGATAAAATTCATCAATTACACATTTATTTAATTGGATTATTAAATCAAGTAAATTTTTATTAAAATTTTATCAAATCAATTTAATTTTAAATACAGATTATTAAATTGGTATTGCTAAAATTTCTGGGATATCACAAAACTATTTTGAAGAGACCACGTTGTTATAATAACGATTGGTTTTTAAAGAGACCGGGATCGGAAGTTGTCATATTCTCTGCCAACTCCGAAAACCACTTTAATAACCGTGTACGCGGTGGAGATTCCAGAATGAAGTAGGACGGTGGCGGCGTTTCCTTTGAGGTAAATACGTGGAGCGATCGACGGGAGTTGGCATAAGGTAGCTAAAACAGGAGCGATCGACGGGTTAAGAAGGTAGTACCTTTATCGGACACATCCCTTCGCTATTCTACTCTGACTTTGGATCTTTCGGTGGCCACTTTTGATTTTTGATTTTGGGGGTGTTGTTCGAGGTGGGCGGTAGTAGCTGCTACGCATTACCACCGACCTGGAAGCGTAATTGGTATATCTACCCTGGCATTGCCTAGTTGTGCCGTGTCACCTACTCTAGCGCGCCTTACACGATTTTGTTTTGTACCATACCTATGGAGTGCCCTCTGACGACTCCCAGTACGGGGGAGATTATGGTACTTTATAGACTATGGGAATATATTTTGTGTTAAAGGTTATATGGGTAACCCGTTAACGCTATTTAAAAGTAAGTTTATTTTACAATTAGACACTATTATAATAGCGGAATACACTGCATAGTAAATAGTTTAACGGATCCTTAGGTGATGTAAATCCCGAGCATCTCTTGAGTTACTGCACTCATATTTATTTCTGTTGATTTAACTTACATAAGATCTTTTAGTTCTGACTCGAGTGTTTTGTCTTTTCAATTCGCTCGGGACAGTCCGAGCATTTCAAGATCGAAGGCTTTATCTCTGGAGGACGAAGACGAAAATTTCAGTATTATTATTAATATATATTATATTGTTCCACTACACTATTGTATTCCGCTGCATTATTAATATTCTATGGTATGTATAACTCTGATATATATTGTAAGTATAATTAAATATTTTGAAAAACAGCTTCATGAACTGTATATTTGATTATTATATTTTATCCCTCTGTTGTGAGATTCTGTTTGTTTTATTTCTTTCTTGTTTTTCTTATTTACCCCAAAACAATCCGCCCTTCCGTATGGTTTGAATTGGCACATGTGTCGATTTAAAGCATACGAAAAGGCGGGACGTTACATCTGGTATCAGAGCTTTGGTTTAACGATAAACCTTAGCTTTGTGGGGTCTGACCCTTAATTAATAGGGTACTAATACCCTATGGGAGTCGCTGAGTGTATATATGAGAGAGCATATTTGTTAGTGTTATAAAAGATTTTGATATTGTGTTGCTTTGTTCCATTTTGTATTTATAAATTCTGGTTGATGCATGGGACGCCATGACAGCCATAGGGATTTCTAAACACTTAATAGGACGGATCGACATAATATTTGTTTTAATATAGGTGAATGAAATAATTTTGCCTATTGCATTTTCTATATATAAAGTAATAAATTTTATAAAATTATATTTGGTTGTAATATATTGGTTGTTAGGTAATGAAATTTATAAATAATAGTTGAAATAAGATTGAAAATGAAAATTGAAAATTTAGAACTGAAGTTCCGGGGTTTTGAAAATTTCTTTTGAATGATGTTGAAATATAATAATAATATTATTAGAAGTATTTTCTGATATAAATATTTCAATATAAATTGAAAGAATTGTTTTAAAAAGGAATTTCGAAAAGAAAAATTTCTATGCTACCCTCTTTGTCGCTGGAAAATAATTTCGGTGATGAGCGCACGCATCATCGGCATTCCTTTTCGAGTTTCGAAGTGGGAAGGCCACTGTAGTAGTTTTACTACAGATTTTATATAAATTTTAAATTGTTATAAATATAATTAGATATATATGTTGCCAGTATATACATTTATCTATTGTTTAAACTGATTTTTTTTATAAAAACCTGGTATTTAATTCTTAAGTTTCCGATAATTAATAGTTCAAGTATAGTAGTGAAACGGAATGAAACTAGTAGATAATCGGAGCCTTTAATTAAGATAAGTGTAACCACCCGGAATTTTTGGTTATTCAAAATCGGAATATTTAGTTGATTTTAAATATTTGAAAGTTAATTGTAAACTTGAATTTCAAATATCAGTATTTATTTGATAATTAATTGTTGAATTTAATTATCGGAATTGGGTAAAATTATTGAATCTGGAATTTTAAGCCTGTTAAAAATAATTTGAAGGCTTGTGAAATTTATATTGATGATACTAAAGATAGTAAAAGTGAAAGAATCGAATTTAAAGATGTTTTATTCAGTTTTAAATATATATCGTTTGAATTGAAATAAAAAAATAGCCTTCCGAGGCACAGTCTCGAAATTCGACGAAACCAGTTTCATTGGATCCGTAATATTGCATTACGTATTTCAAATTTGCCAGTGTTTGGAGTTGTCGTGTGTTCGTACGATAGATAAACGCGTGTAGTTTATATCGAAAAATTCAAATTTAACTTATATATATATATATATATATATAGTCACTATCAGCCGTTTCTTTGCCATCAGCCATGATTCTATCATCTCTTAAGCACTATAGCAAGTAGTACAGCACACAAACATCCCCTCCATCAACTTTATATCAGCCGAAGAAGAAAATATAATGGATTTGGAAATCTCGAAATCAATAAACCCCCTCATTCTCTTTTCCTCCCAACACAAACAAATTTATGGCCGCTTCTTTTCCCCTTTCTTTTTCTTCAATTGAATTCACGAATCCAGCAAATCGAAAAAAATAAATCAATGCCAAGGGCGACAAAGAGGAGAGCGAATCGAGTCTCGCGACGGTGCCAAGGAGGCTAGCGAGGCCGTGCTCGTGGAGACAAGCATGATTACGATTCGCGAGGCGGATGTGGTCGCGCGACTTCAGTGGCGCACGTGTTGAAGTGACGAGGAGATTCGAATCTCGAGGGAGATGGTCGCAATTGGGTCAATGGCAGAGGTTTGAGCATCAGCTCGAGTCGCGTGGTTTGGGTGTTCGCAGCATCGAATAGTCGAGACGCGTCACTCGCGATAGCATGTGAAGGTGAGATTTTTGAACTGATTTCTCGAATTCGATTTTATGACATGTATATTTATTTGAGAATTATAGTTGTTTAAATAAATGTCTATATATGTTAATGATTAGCTTACTGTTAATTAAAAAAAATGATAGAAACTTTTATATAACATTGATTTTGGAATCACTATGAATTATTTTATACACCTGTATGTTGTTTCAAAGGTTAAATGATATACAGGTATAAAGGATTTTTATTTCCTCTACTAGTTTATTTTATTAAAAGAAAGGGTTGATAATTAAACTGTTTTAATTAACTTATTAAATTTATTTTAGTTTCAAAAAGATTTTGAAACGGAAGATTTTTTTTTAGTTAAAATCAACTGATCAGTTCGTTTAATTTATTAAAAGGGAATCAGTTTAAAATTAAATTTCTAGGTTAAAATAAAATCATTGGTAACTAAATTTATAAATGCAAATTTAATCATTCGATTAATTCAACTGTTAATAAAATTTTAAAATGGTGGATTGAATTGTTCGAGTTTATTTGAATATTAAATAAATGTAAATTATTTATTCAAGGTCAAAAAAAATTGAGAAGAAAGCAAGCTGGATTGCAAATGGATGCTAATAAAATAAAAGGTGAGTTAATCTCACTCTTCTGGATTCTATTTAAGTAGATGGTTAAATTTAAATAATTGGTTGAATGGTTGAATTGATTGATGTGCTATATTATAGTATATACTATATCATGGAATGTTTGATTTCCTGCATTATATAGCAAATATTATATCTAAACCCATATACTGTGATGTTCCACTTTGAAGTGGAATTGGTATGTTATGTTATGCTAACATCTGTGGATGCAGGAAAAAAACAGGTTGGAGGAATCCAACTGGATCCCTCAACATTTATTTAAATTTTTTAACATTCTATGTTGTAATTATTTGATATTCTATGATGAATTATATTGGAATATTGAATGCTACGGTTTGATTTGATATATTTGGGTATAATGAATTACCAAAAATATGTAAATTGGATTTTGGAAAGAAAATAAAAGAAGTGAATTTTTAAGCGAAATCATTATAGGAAATTTGAATAAATTAAGAATCAATTGAAAGAAATGGAAGTGATATTAAAATACTAATAAATAACTACGAGTATGAGAAGGAAACGATTTTGAATAAACAGAAATTAATGAAGTGAAGAATTAATTGATATTATTTAAAGAAATAAAGAATTATTTTAAAATTCACAGTTTAAATTTTATTTAAAAGAATAAAGAAGTAATTGGAGAAATATAAATTGGTATTTCAGTAAAAATATTTTAAATCGTAATTAAGGATTTAAATCCGGAGTTAATGGAATTTGGAATAAATGGGGTTAATTGTAAATCAATTTGGAAATTGATTCAAATGTTTGGAATTGGAAATTTCAAGAAGAATGTGAAGAAAAGTATAATTCTTTGGATAGCCAAGTACGTTTTCAAAGTAAGTTTTTAAAAATAAGATAAAGGTTTCAATGTTGTTTTAAAAAGTATGTTCTTGGAAATTTATTATTTCTAAATGTTTAATTCTAAAGTAAATATTTTTTTTAAATCTATTATCGTAGTAATTATTTAAAAGGTAACTTAGTGTTTTGTTTTAAGGGTGAGAACCTAGTTTATATTTTATAAGCTAACCTTATTTTCAAATATTCATATAGTATATATTTTTAATCAATTATTGAAGTAGTTTTAACTTAAATGTTTTAAAGTAAATTCTAAAGTAAGTATTTTGTTTAATCTATTATCGTAATAATTATTTAAAGAATGATTTGGTACTTTTTTTAAAGAAGAAAATCTAATATATAGTTATAAGGTAACCATATTTTAGTTATTCTAAAAGAGTTATTATAAATTAAGTATTAAAGTAATTTTTCTAAATTTAATGTTTAACATATTTTTCAATGAAGTGTTTTAAATTATTTTTTAAATCTAAAGTTTTATGCTTGGTGATCTCAGTAGAAATAGAAACACTTGGAATTTATTCTGAAAAAGGAAGATAGTTTGAAACTGTTTTCAAAAGATTGGAAGTGAAATATATCTTGTAAAGATATTTTGAGACAAATAAATAATTTGGGAAATTATTTATTGTGTGGGATGGATGTGTGAATGTTAATTGATAGTTAAATCACCGACTATCAATATTGGCCAAATGCGTTGATCGTTTCGAAGAGACCGGGATCGAGATTTATTTCTCGAAAACCACTTCGATCTGGTTTGTACGTTTTCGTGGAAACGAGTTTGGATCCGAAGATGGAGCAGTGAAGTGTAAGGGCTAGTCGCTACTAATCCTAAGGATATTTCCAAAATGGATGTAGTCGGAATAGTGCATTCGGTTCCGTTTGAACCCGAGACGGACTTGTATGGATGAATGCTTTCGGAACATCGTTAGGCGGACGATGAGCATTCTAAGGGATATGTTCTGAAAAGGTAACGCTTAGCCTCAAGCCTCATCAAAAGGGAATGACTGGAAATCAGGGGTTACGCAGCAAGGCTAGGTGGGTAGCACCCAAGCAGGGTGAGGTCATCTCTGTCTAGGTGTCTCTTTTTATTTCGGCTTAGTGGGCGGTTGTTGATCCCAACCGCGGCGTGATCTCACTCGGGATTATCCAGTAAAGGGTAGTCCCAGTCTTGTGTTGCGGGGGAGCGCACGTACTCCTCGGTATTGTGATCTAGGCCACGTACTGTGATGGTGGTACCCCAGTGCCTAGTCATTAGTTGGAAATCCATTCTCCCTACGAGCCTTGTACGAGTTTTGTTTGTATTACCCACTTTATGGCTAGTAGCTGGAATTAAATAATGTAACAATTTCGGCTTGAATAAGTATTTGTATATAGACCCTATTATAATATCAGAGGATTTCTATAAAAATTGATTTAGCTATCCTAAGGTAAAAACCCGACATGTTTATTTGTGGCGTGGTCTTACGAGATGCTTTGTTTTCAAAAGGATTTTGAAACTTTAATAATCAATTGAGTGTGATTTTCTCACGCTGGTATGCCAGACTGACTCGGGTGTTATTTAACTGTAATGCTCGGGTCAGACCGAGTATTATAGGATACAGGATATGATGTTGTGGAGCTCAGGAGACGAGCTGGATGACGATACGTATTTTCGTACTTGTTTTATATATAGTCCGTTGTATAGAGTAGCTGTGTATCCAGTTGTATGTTATTGATATTGAGTTGTGATTGATGTACTCTGATGATGTAATATATAAACTGATATATTTGATCTTTGAGTAAAGATTATTTATTATCTATTATATTTTATTCCGCTGCGATGATTAGATTCTGTTGTTGATTTCTGTTTTCTTCTTCTACCTCTTCTTCTTTAACCAAATGGTTCGTATTTCTGTACAACTTGAGTTGATTTAGTTAGAATAGTGATGACTCAAGGAGTACAAATTTGCGGGTCGTTACAGTTGGTATCAGAGCTGAGGATGGTGATAACCTTGGCTCTAGTGGGGATTACTCATTAAATCGAGTCCGTTGAACTCTATAATGAGTTTGAATGTATTAATAGGTATGAGCGCGTATTTGTTAGTGAATATAAATTGTTTTAACATTGTGTTGATTTATTTATTGAGTGGCATATGAACCTTCGTCGACACAGTCTGTACAACTGTATCGAAGGGGTTTCTAAACACCTGAATACAACAATCGACATGATATTGTTTTAAATGTGGGTAAATGATATAATTTTACCCAAAAATATATTTTTGATATAATGAAAGTTTTTGTAAACTATTTAGCTAATATATGGTTGCTTGTATGTTAGGAATGATGATATTTAAATTATTATCCTTATTGTATGGAAATTTAACTAGAAATTGAAAATATAACCAAAGTTTAAGGGAATAAATTCATTATAAAATGAATTTTATAAATATGAATTATAAATGTAAATTATAAATTGAAATATAATCAAATGGGAATTTTTATAGGCATAAACTATAAAAATGCATTACAGTTAAAATTTGAATTAAAACAGAATTCGAAACTTTAAAACCCCGGAGATTTTGGAAGTATTTCGAAGATAAATAATAGCATTATTGTTTTGGAGGTATTTCGGAAAGAAAATTTGTTTTAAATGAATTTTGAAAGTGAAATAGCATTGAAATCACTTGGATTATTGGGAAATAATTCTGATGATGACGGCCGCATCATCAGTATTCATTTTCGAATTTCTAAGTGACGGATTGTTGCCAAATTGATTTGTTCAGAAAAGCTAGTTGTTTTTGAAAATTGAAAAGGAAATTTGTTGAGGGTAAAACCAGGATTGGTTTGACTTTTGAGAAATGTGATTTGAGATGTTGGAGATTTCAAAATAATTTGAAACCAAAGGCCGGTGTTTGAAAATCCTGATGGAATAGGTTGTAAGCTTATAAATTGAGATGATTTTTAGGTCAGGAAGGGAATATGAGCTTTAAATGTTGGAATTTAAATTTAAAGTGAAAAGTTAAAATGAAATTAATTGGATAGGCTGGAGACAATATCCAGTTGTATTCGAATTAAGTTGAAATCAAATTGAGGTAAATAAATCTGAATTAAAATAAAATTGAATTGGAATAAGAATTTAATTGAGTTATTGAATGGAATGAATTGGAATAACTTATAAAAGAATTAGAAATCCATAGAAATAAAAATATGCTTGGGTTATAAATAAGCATAAGGCTTGAGTTAAAAATAAAAGATAAATTTATTCAAGCCTAGAATGAATGGAAATGTGTAAAATAATAAGCTGTGACTTATAAAATTGAAAAAAATAGGATAGAAAACCCAAAATTAATATTTTTGATGAATTGGAAAATAAATAAAAAATCAAAACTTGAATTATAAAATAAATTGAACTAAGAAAAATTAAATTTAGTGATATTTGGAAATAAAAAAATAATCAAGTATTGAATTTTAACCAGGGAAAGAACTAATTTGATAATAAATTATTTAATAAAATGTGTAAATGAGAACGTAATGTAGTTTAATAGAAGCTGAATTGTGAGTTAATGATGAAATTAAGAAAATAAAACTCAAATTATAAATCAAATTCGACTTGAATTGATAGTGAAGTAAATGTAATTGAATTGTGAGTTAATAATTGGATGGTAAATTAACGGTGAACGATAGAATCAGAACTTGGGTTATAAATTAAAATTTAACTTGAAGTGTTAAGAAATTAAATATAATTGGAAATGTATCGAATAAAAATGAAATTGGATTAAAATAGTAATTGTTTGAATTGTAAGTAAAATCCAGTTTGAGTATAAATGAGTTAAGTATGTGCTTGGATATTGTTTTGATAAATTGAGAAGGTGAATTAAAATTAAATAGAATTTGATTAAGATGAGAATCAAATGGAAGTGAACTTATGTTTGAAGTGGAATAAATTGAGTAAATTAACTTAAGTTGAGAATAATTAGAAGCTCGACTACGAGTAAAAATAGAAGACCATTAAATTAAAGCTTGGTTTGAATTAATCTGGGAATGGTTAGTAATATGCAAGCTTGGAATGTGTCGAGCTAAATAAATGGTCGTGAATGAATTAAAATAAAAAGGGAATTTAATTGGTAATGAAGATGAACCTAAGTTGTTAATGGGTTTTGAATGAACTAGTTTGGTTAGTAAAATGAAAATGCGCTGAAGTATAAAAAAAATTGAATAAATTAAACTAAATTAACTTAAGCTAATAGATGGAAGACAATTGAATTGAATTCAACTTAAACTAAGTTAAATGATATTGGGTTGAATTTAAATCAAGTAAAAAAAATTAATCAAAATAAAATTCGGTAAGTTACCGATAATATTTAACGGAATGAAAATTCTTAAATAAATAATTGTAAACCATTTAAATTGTTAAGGAATTGAAATAACTAACAATAAGGAAAATAGAATGTTTTCAAATTAATAGAATGGTTTTTAATGAATTCGGATAAGAAATGAATCGCAAATGAATAGATCGTGAATAAAATTGAAATGGTTATTGGATGAAATGGCCTGGATTGTTTTCGAGCTAAATAAAGTAGTTTGGAATAAACAAATATGGAATAGAATTAAGTATAAATTTAGTTGAAATCAATTTAAATTGGTTATAAAACATAAGTACTTATTTATTCACATAGATTTCGTCAAATTGCATAGAATAAATTGTCATTTGATGTAAATGGAAGTAATAAAGATGCTACGAATTGATAGGAGTAAAATAAATTGATTTTGAGATCAATTGAATTAAATATGAGTTTGTTTTGCTTAAAAATAAATTAATGTAAGCTTGTGAGTTGTTAACCATTCAGATTAAGTGAAACGATGTGTGATTGGTTGTACGCAATTAAAATTAATGTTGGAATATTTAAATTGCTTATAAAAAGTGTTTAGTGTGCATTGCGGTTAGAATTCATGTGTTTAACTATTGCAAGTAAGTAAATGTTGTTAAACTTCGTATATTTGGCACTTACATGTTTAAATTGAGTAAGTACAGGTAACGGGAAGCCGTTTAGCTGGATTTTGGGCATGCTAACTGCTAAATAAATAAGCCACTTGCTTATAAATGCTAAATAAGGTACGCCAACGCAATAAAAATAGGAAATATGAACTGTTTTTGGTTTTTCCAACCGTGCGGATCGATGTATATATATTTATATCTTTTGTCGAATTGCAAAAGCTCCTCCGTACAAAGGAGACTCTGCCAAAAAATTTCGAAAATTTTGGGAGTCAGAAAATTTTTGGAAAATTTTAGTTAACGACAAAACGATTTCAAAATGGAAATTGAAATAAATTTGTAAATGAAACTAATTTAAAGTAATGACATGAATTAGTTATAAATGAAAAATAAAATTTAAATATTCAGAGTTAAAGATAAATTGAATTCATATGGAAATGAAAGAATCAATTTGAATAGAAATAGGTATAAACTAAAGTGGTGGGATGAAAATAAATATAAGAAACATATAAAATGCTTATACTAAATTAAGAAAGGAAAGGTGAACTCTTGATTGGAAATTTATATTACAAATATATTCTAAGTGATATTTGAATGAGTAAATATTAACATTTTGTGAGGAAGTCGATAAATGTTTTTGGAAAGTTGTGATAGGATATTAGTACTAAGCAGGATATGGAGGTATTATAAAGGAAAAGGAGAATTGGTTTTGACTTCAAAAGATAAATTTGAAATGCTCGACAAAAAGGTATGTGTTTAAATTTCTATATGAAATTTGATTGGGTTTTTGGTCTAGCCACTTGGCCTTTTGTTTTCTTTTTGAGAATTTGGAGGCCAATGAGCCATTTTGTAGTAGTACCGAGCTAGCTGCGCAAAGGAGACGCTGGCAAAAAAACTTGGAATTTAGAGAGTTAGAAAATTTTTGAGAAAATTTTGACAATTCAAATTTGATTTTAAATTTAAATTTGAATCGTTAAGTAAGTAATATTGGTTGACGCTTATGGGCAAGTTTGGAAAGTTAGATAGAGAGATAGTGTGTCTTTAATAAAAAGATGGTTTTCGGAAGTCATTGAAAACTGTTTGGGTTGAGAAAATAGTTAATGGGTTTTGGATCATTCTTCCTGACTAGTAGTTTCGGGGACGAAATTTCTTTTAAGGGGGGAGGGATGTGACGACCCGGAATTTTTGGTTATTCAAAATCGAAATATTTAATTGATTTTAAATATTTTAAATTTAATTTTAAACTTGAATTTCAAATATCAGTATTTATTTGATAATTAATTGTTGAATTTAATTACCGGAATTGGGTAAAATTATTGAATTTGGAATTTTAAGCCTGTTAAAAATAATTTGAAGGCTTGTGAAATTTATATTGATGATACTGAAGATAATAAAAGCGATAGAATCGAATTTAAAGATGTTTTGTTCAGTTTTAAAAATATATCATTTGAATTGAAATAAAAAAATAGCCTTCCAAGGCATAGTCTCGGAATTCGACGAAACCAGTTTCATTGGATCCGCAATATTGTATTATTATCGGATTTCAAATTTGGTAGTGTTTGGAGTTGTCGTGTGTTCATACGATAGATAAACGCGTGTAGTTTATATCGAAAAATTCAAATTTAACTTAAATATACATATTTTTATATCTTGTCACTATCAGCCGTTTCTTTTCCCATCAGCCGTGATTCTCTCATCTCTTAAGCACTATAGCAAGTAGTACAGCATGCAAACATCCCCTCCATCAACTTTATATCAGCCGAAGAAGAAAATATAATGGATTTGGAAATCTCGAAATCAATAAACCCCCTCATTCTCTTTTCTTCCCAGCACAAACAAATTTATGGCCGCTTCTTTTTCCCTTTCTTTATCTTCAATTGAATTCACAAATCCAGCAAATCGAAAAAAATAAATCAATGCCAAGGGCGACAAAGAGGAGAGCGAATCGAGTCTCGCGGCGGTGCCAGGGAGGCTGGCAAGGCCGTGCTCATGGAGGTAAGCATGGGAACGATTCGCGAGGCGGATGTGGTCGCGCGGCTTTAGTGGCGCACATGTTAAAGTGACAAGGAGATTCGAATCTCGAGCGCGATGGTCGCAATTGGGTCAATGGCGGAGGTTTGAGCATCAGCTCGAGTTGTGTGGTTTGGGTGTCGGCGGCATCGAATAGTCGAGACGCGTCACTCGCGATAGCATGTGAAGGTGAGATTGTCGAACTGATTTCTCGAATTCGATTTTATAACATGTATATTTATATGAGAATTACAGCTGTTTAAGTAAATGTCTATATATGCTAATGATTAGCTTACTGTTAATTAAAAAAAATGATAGAATTTTTTATATAACATTGATTTTGGAATCACTAAGAATTATTTTATACACCTGTATGTTGTTTCAAAGGTTAAATGATATACAGGTATAAAGGATTTTTATTTCCTCTACTAGTTTATTTTATTAAAGGAAAGGGTTGATAATTAAATGTTTTAATTAACTTATTAAATTTATTTTAGTTTCAAAAAGATTTTGAAAGGGAAGATTTTTTTTAGTTAAAATCAACTGATCAGTTCATTTAATTTATTAAAAAGGGAATCAGTTTAAAATTTAATTTCTAGGTTAAAATAAAATCATTGGTAACTAAATTTATAAATGGAAATTTAATCATTCGATTAATTCAACTGTTAATAAAATTTTAAAATGGTGGATTGAATTGTTCGAGTTTATTTCGAATATTAAATAAATGTAAATTATTTATTCAAGGTCAAAAAAAATTGAGAAGAAAGCAAGCTGGATTGCAAATGAATGCTAATAAAATAAAAGGTGAGTTAATCTCACTCTTGTGGATTCTATTTAAGTTTAAAATGGTTAAATTTAAATAATTGGTTGAATGGTTGAACTGATTGATGTGCTATATTATAGTATATACTATATCATGGAATGTTTGATTTCCCGCATTATATAGCAAATATTATATCTAAACCCATATACTATGATGTTCCACTTCGAAGTGGAATTGGTATGTTATGTTGTGCTAACATATGTGGATGCAGGAAAAAAACAGGTTGGAGGGATCCAACTGGGTCCCTCAACATTTATTTAAATTATTTAACATTTTCTGTTGTGATTATTTGATATTCTATGATGAATTATATTGGAATATTGAATGCTATGGTTTGATTTGATATATTTGGGTATAATGAATTACCAAAAATATGTAAATTGGATTTTTGAAAGAAAATAAAAGAAGTGAATTTGTAAGCGAAATCATTATAGGAAATTTGAATAAATTAAGAATGAATTGAAAGAAATAGAAGTGATATTAAAATACTAATAAATAACTACGAGTATGAAAAGAAAAAGATTTTGAATAAACAGAAATTAATGAAGTGAAGAACTATAATTGATATTTTTTACAGAAACAAAGAATTATTTTAAGATTCACAGTTTAAATTTTATTTAAAAGAATAAAGAAGTAATTGGAGAAATCTAAATTGGTATTTCAGTAAAAATATTTTAAATCATAATTAATGATTTAAATCTGGAGTTAATAGAATTTGGAATAAATGGGGTTAAGCAAATCAATTTGGAAACTGATTCAAGTGTTTGGAATTAGAAATTTCAAGAAGAATGTGAAGAGAAGTATATTTCTTTGGATAGCTAAGTACGTTTTCAAAGTAAGTTTTTAAAAATAAGATAGAGGTTTTGATGTTGTTTTAAAAAGTATGTTCTTGGAAATTTATTATTTCTAAATGTTTAAATTTTAAAGTAAATATTTTTTCAAATCTATTATCGTAGTAATTATTTAAAAGGTAACTTAGCGTTTTGTTTTGAGGGTGAGAACCTAGTTTATATTTTATAAGGTAACCTTATTTTCAAATATTAATATAGGTTATATTTTTAATCAATTATTGAAGTAGTTTTAACTTAAATGTTTTAAAGTAAATTCTAAAGTAATTATTTTGTTTAATCTATTATCGTAATAATTATTTAAAGAATGATTTGGTATTTTGTTTAAAGAAGAAAATCTAATGTATAGTTATAAGGTAACCTTATTTTAGTTATTTCTAAAAGTATTATTATAAATTAAGTATTAAAGTAATTTTTCTGAATTAAATGTTTAACATATTTTTCAATAAAGTGTTTAAATTATTTTTTAAATCTAAAGTTTTGTGCTTGGTGATTTCAGTAGAAATAGAAATATTTGGAATTTATTCTGAAAAAGGAAGATAGTTTGAAACTGTTTTCAAAAGATTGGAATTGAAATATATCTTGTAAAGATATTTTGAGAGAAATAAATAATTTGGGAAATTATTTATTATGTGGGATGGATGTGTGAATGTTAATTGATAGTTAAATCACCGACTATCAATATTGGCCAAATGCGTTGATCGTTTCGAAGAGACCGGGATCGGGATTTATTTCTCGAAAACCACTTCGATCCGGTTTGTACGTTTTCGTGGAAACAAGTTTGGATCCGAAGATGGAGCAGTGAAGTGCAAGGGATAGTCGCTACTAATCCTGAGGATATTTCCAAAATGGATGTAGACGGAATAGTGCATTCGGTTCCGTTCGAACCCGGAACGGACTTATATGGATGAATGCTTTCGGAACATCGTCAGGTGGACGATGGGCATTCTAAGGGATATGTTCTGAAAAGGTAAAGCTTAGCCTCAAGCCTCATCAAATGGGAATGACTGAAAATCAGAGGTTATGCAGCAATGCTAGGTGGGTAGCATCCAAGCAGGGTGAGGTCATCTCTGTCTAGGTGTCTCTTTTTATTTCGGCTTAGTGGGCGGTTGTTGATCACAACGGTGGGGTGATCTCACTCGGGATTATACAGTAAGGGGTTGTCTCAGTCTTGTGTTGCGGGGGAGCGGACGTACTCCTCGGTATTATGATCTAGGCCACGTACTGTGACAGGTGGTACCCCAGTGCCTAGTCACTAGTTGGAAATCCATTCTCCCTACGAGCCTTGTACGAGTTTTGTTTGTATTACCCACTTTGTGGCTAGTAGCTGGAATTTAATGAATGTAACAATTTTGGCTATTTTATAAGTATTTGTATATAGACTCTATTCTAACATCAGAGGATTTCTATAAAAATTGATTTAGTTATCGTAAGGTAAAAACCCGACATGTTTATTTATGGCGTGGTCTTACGAGATGCTTTGTTTTCAAAAGGATTTTGAAACTTTAATAATCAATTGAGCGTGATTTTCTCACGCTGGTATGCCAGACTAACTCGGGTGTTATTTAACTGTAATACTCGGGTCAGACCGAGTATTATAGGATACAGGATATGATGTTGTGGAGCTCAGGAGACGAGTTGGATGACGATACGTACTTCCGTACTTGTTTTATATATATTCCGCTGTATAGAGTAGCTGTGTATCCAGTTGTATGTTATTGATATTGAGCTGTGATTGATATATTCTGATGATGTAATATATAAACTGATATATTTGATCTTTGAGTAAAGATTATTTATTATCTATTATATTTTATTCCGCTGCGATGGTTAGATTCTGTTATTGATTTCTATTTTCTTCTTCTACCTCTTCTTCTTTAACCCAAATGGTTCGTATTTCTGTACAACTTGAGTTGATTTAGTTAGAATAGTGATGACTCAAGTGGTAAGGATTTGCTGGTCGTTACAATAAGAGATTAATGCCTGGTTATAAATGAAATTAAAGGAAATTAGAAATTGTAATCTATAAAAGCAAAGGGTAGGATTATTGAATATTAATTTAGTTAAAGGAATTGAGAAAAACTTGTATAACTTTCAATTACATACTTAAAGGCATATATATAACTTACCAAAAGATATAAAATTTGAAATTGTTAATAAGAAAATGTAATAGATATTAGACAAGTAATTAACTTGAGGTAATGAAAATAATTAATGGAATTCTTTAATAAATAAGAATTGATGTTGTAGTGTTGTAAACTAAGTATAATTGGAATGCTACTAATTTAATATAATAGGAAGGTAAGTAATATAAATAAATGATTGTAAACCTTAGTAAATGAATTAATGTGCAAAGAAATTGAATTAATCATGAATAGCATGAATATTAATAAATGAAAATATGTAATAATTGATAAATGATGGCATTAATGAATGAAATAAGATTTGTAAGTAATAAAGGAATAATTAAAATAAACATTGAACCAATGAATAAAAGTAAAAGGTTGTAAGAAATAAATGTAAAGAAAAAGGGGTAAACCATTATATGTATAAAATGGAAGTCAAACAACAATAGTATGAAATGAAATTGACAAGAATAAACTTAGTTTATGTATAAAATGGAAGTCAAACAACAATAGTATGAAATGAAATTGACAAGAATAAACTTAGTTTATTATTTGGATTTGTTGTTTATTTGGTTTATGGTTGTTTGGGTAAGGATACTTTAAAATTGTTTGGATGAATGAACAATCTATTTAGTTTCACCTAAGACTGTTGAGTGAAGGGTACATTTAGTAGTTATTTTTCATTCCATATAATTTAAGGTTTGAACCCGAACAACCACCTGTTTTGTTTGATATGGATGGATAGTTGAATTGTGTTAATTTTTATATGGTGGTTGTATGATTTTTTGCCAGTGATTGATGTTTGTATTGATTTATTGTTATTGTTTGAACAACTTGAATATTTCATTCTATATAATTGCTAATTTTTATCAAATTATATAAGTGAAATACATGTTATGGAAGCAATTGCTACTGCTATTGGTTTCATAATTAAGCGTTAATTTCCCTATAAATAGGTACGCTTTCTGTGACGCCCCACCTCTATACCCACGCTAGCCAAGAACACTCCAGAGTAGTGCTGTCAACTAGCACGGAGAATAAGGCTGTTGAGGAGCGACCATCCATGTAATTGCTTATCACACGGTGGCTATAAATAATCTTCGGAAACAAACATAGAAATAATCATATCACAAATCAGTCATAGATATCCATATCACAAAGGCGGAAGAAGATATGAATATATAACTAACACATGAAAGTGTACATCAGAGTAGTGGTCAGTAAGATCCACGATAATACAAAAGAATAGCAACACGTGCTATACAAAAGAATACAACTATGAGTCTATATCTCAAGTGTATACAACAAAAACTGCTAATCTAAACAGTTAGCCAAAAGTCAGAGTGATGAATCCCTGGGAAGAAGTCAAGCAGAAGCACCTGTAACATCTCGGTCTGACCCGAGTATTATTTAAGAAAATAATAAACGGATCAGTCTAGCTATAAATATCAGATGACATGATATAACATAAAAGATATGGCATAAACATAAATATCCATAACGACATACCACTATAAGTATGTAAATAATGATCAACAGAAGATCAATCAATAAGAGATAATCAATATCACAAGAATCTTCTCAAAGATTCGAAGAGGGCATCATACCCTAAACTTGTACTCATAACAAGTCAATGACATAAATTCCAGAAATCAACACGAGAAATCCAGAAATCATAAAAAGGGAAAGAGGCCTATCACATGACGGTCCGAAGACCATGGGGAGCTACCCCACATGTGTGAGTGGAATCACACAGATTGAGGTCAAGACTAACCAAAAAGCAGAAAGTTATATGTGAATGGAATCACACAAGTGGTGTCTAGTCTAACCTTGCAATGAAAGAGACATCGCGCAATTGCTAGTCTAATTCATAAAGCGATCATCAAGATCAACGAGAAGTGTCAATTACACTAAGCTAGTAAATATAGAAGTTTAGCTTCATGTCCCATAACCACTTGCTTAACTTAAATATTTACGAACAAACTGTAAATCTTCACTAATAAAATTGTCACAAGAGGTTCAATCGAACAAGTCCAAGAATTAACCGACGAAGTGAAAGCAAGCGTTTCATACCACTTGTTTTACTAAGTCGTTTAATTAGATTTCTCATCCGAGTGAGGTAAAGGCTTGTATATACTAATAGATTGGAAAACGGTTTAAGAAAAGAGCTTTGTTATTAAAAATAGAGTTGAAATTGTTTGTTAAAAGAGTTTTGATATTTACTACTAGTATTGAAACCTTTGTATTATAAAGTGACAAAACACATAAGCAAGTGTAGAAACAATCAGTCACAAAGATCGCATACGGAGATGCGAATAAAATCCAAGGAAATCAGCTCAATGTTTTTCAGATAAGATCCCCTACGGAGGGGGGGGTCCAGGGGGGTGGCAACCCCCCAAGGTGGGGGTGCGGGGGCAACGCCACCGCTTACGGGGTTCGACCTGCCCGGTCAGGTCGCGGGGGTCCAGGGGGCAGCGCCCCCGGCGGGGTGCGGGGCAGCGCCCCGACCAAAACGGTACGACCTAGTGAAGACAAAATGAGGTCTAACGACCTAACGACTCAAGGGTCATACGACCTAACGGCTGCGACCTAGGGGTCTAAGGGGTCAAGCGACTTAGTGGTTGCGACCTAGAGGTGTTCGCGACCTAACGATGACTCACGACCCAACATGGCCGACTTAACAGAGTCGAGCGACCTAAGGTAAATGGTCCAACGACCTGACTCGAACGACTTATCTGGAGCTTAGGTCGGAGACGACCTACGAGATAAACCAGGCCGACTTAGTGGACGAGCGACCTAAGGTAAATGGTCCAACGACCTAACTCGAACGACTTATCTGGAGCTTAGGTCGGAGACGACCTACGAGATAAACCAGGCCGACTTAGTGGACGAGCGACCTAAGGTAAATGGTCCAACGACCTAACTCGAACGACTTATCTGGAGCTTAGGTCGGAGACGACCTACGAGATAAACCAGGCCGACTTAACATTTGCCTAGAGATTATAGGTCGGAAACGACCTAAGACTTAAAGCTTAACTCGCGAGCGACCTACGGCTTAAGGCCAAACTCGTGAGCGACCTACGACTTAAGGCTTAACTCGCGAGCGACCTAACTCCGAAGTGCCAATACTTCCAGAATGACCTAAAGCCCTGCGACCTATGGTACTAACTCGCGAGCGACCTAACGACTTAACTCGTGAGCGACCTAATTCCGAAGTGCCAATTCTTCCAGAACGACCTAAAGTTAACTCGTGAACGACTCACGACCCATGGACGAACGACTTAACTCCGAACGACCTAAAAATGGCCAGAACGACCTAAGTGCAGAAAATTCACCAAAATGCTAAAAATTGGAGTTTTTCGCCAATCCAATCCAAACCAAATGCAAATGTGCATGCAAAAGTGATAGGGAATCATTCCCAACAGTCCAATATAGTTATAGACTAGATTTGTGAGACAAAAATCTCACCTTTGCACTAAAGTTTATGAAGATGAAGCTTGAAAGCAAGGAGAAGCAATCCAAAGCTTGAATCCAATATCTTCTACTTGAATTTGGAGTTGAATGTTGGATTTGCAATTGAATTTGTGCTTGGAGTTTTAATTTCCCATTCCCTCCACCATTAATGCCAAAGCTTGATTAGTTAGGAAATTTATGAAGAGTGAGGAGAAGAGGGTTGGAACTTGGGCTTAATAGGCTAAACTAACCCAAAGTCCAAAGCGGGAAAAGTTAGTGAAATTTCACTAACTCCAAACCTATCGATGTTTATACTTAAAAAGTTGTAAACGACATTTCGAACTCAATGGAAGTGGTCTCGAGTCCTAATTTGACCGTTTGCAAAAAGTAGCTTTTCGGACCAAAATCCTATTAACGAGTTAATATTTAAATAAAATATTTAAATACAAACTCGATAAATATGCGGGTTGTTACAGACTCCCCTCCTTAAAGAAATTGCGTCCTCGCAATATATATAAGATGGAAATAAAAAGTAACAACCATAAAAGCATATTAAGACAAGAGGAATTTTGAAAGAAGAAGTTCACCTCAAGGAGAAGGAGTAAGCAAGTCCGGATGTGTACGCTCGATGAATTCTCTGGATTCCCAAGAACAATCCTTAGGATTTGAGGACCATTGAACCTTCACAAGCGGAACATCTTTATTTCGAAGTCGTTTAACCTCAGAAGCCATAACTCGAATAGGATGCTGCTCATAAGTTAAATTCGGCGAAACTTCAATTTCTTCCACAACAGCAGGCTCAAGAATAGAATCGGAATCCCGAAGGCATTTCCGTAATTGAGAAACGTGAAATACATCATGCATAGCAGAAAACTGAGCCGGCAATGCAAGGCGATAAGCCATGGAACCAATACGTTCAGTGATAGGAAATGGCCCAATATATCGAGGCGCTAACTTCCCCGATCGACTGAAACGTACAACACCCTTCATAGGTGAAACACGAATAAAAACAGGATCCCCAACAGAAAATTCTAATTTCCTTCTTCGATTATCGGCATAGGATTTTTGTCTACTCTGGGCTTCTTTCATCCTATGTCGAATAAGTTCAATCTTTTCCGTGGAATCACGAATAAAGTCTGGACCTAAAACCAGCTTCTCACCGGCCTCAAGCCAACAAGAAGGAGATCGGCATGGCCTTCCGTAGAGTGCCTCGAAAGGTGCCATACCAATACTAGATTGGAAGCTATTATTATAGGAAAATTCAACAAGTGAAATATGATCTTCCCAACTTCCTCCAAAATCAAGCACACAAGCACGAAGAAGATCTTCAAGAGTTTGATTCACACGCTCGGTTTGTCCATCGGACTGGGGGTGATAAGCGGTGCTAAAATTAAGCTTCGTTCCTAAAGCTTTTTGAAGACTCTTCCAAAATCCACTAGTAAACAATGGATCACGATCGCTAACAATAGAAGTAGGAACTCCATGCAATTTTACAATTTCCTTGACAAATAGTTTGGCCAAAAGCGGAACGGTTCGGCTAGACCGAACCGAAATAAAATGGGCGGATTTAGTAAGTCTATCAACAATCACCCATAAGCTATCATGACCCAAACGAGAACGGGGAAGGCCATCTATAAAGTCCATGGAAATTTGATCCCACTTCCAAATTGGAATTTCTAAAGGTTGCAATAACCCACCAGGCCTTCGATGTTCGGCCTTGACAAGTTGGCAAGTCATGCAACACTTAACAAAGTTAGCAATATCAGATTTCATTCCCTCCCAATAATAAAGTCGCTTCATATCAGCGTACATTTTACTACTACCAGGATGAATGGTGAATCTAGAACGATGGGAATCTTCTAAAATATCTTTACGAAGATCTCTAATATTTGGTACGATAAGTCTACCAAATTTTCGAATGCCGCCCCGAGAATCAATATCAAAGTCTTTCAAACCTTCAATATCAATTTTATCCTTAACATTTTTGCCAAGAAGAGCCAATTCAGAATCTAGCCCTTGAGCTTCAAGAATGCGGTCTAAAAGAGAAGGATGAGCCTCAAGGCTACATAAAACAAGCGATGAGCATAAATCGGATACGCGCTCTCGAATCTCACAAGTGGATAAGATCTCGAGATCGTTCCATTCGGATATCATCATAGAAACAACTGCTTGTTGCTTACGGCTAAGAGCATCGGCGACACGATTACCCTTACCGGGGGTATAAAGAATATCAAGATCATAAGGTGCAAGGAACTCGAGCCAACGCTGTTGACGTAAATTAAGTTCTTTTTGAGAAAATAAATATTTCAAAGACTTATGATCCGTGTAAATAATAAATTTCTCTCCCAATAGATAATGACGCCACATTCGAAGGGCGAAAACAATAGCCGCGAGCTCTAGATCATGAGTGGCATATCTAGTCTCGGCCGGCTTCAATTGCCTAGAAGCATAAGCAACAACACGTTCTTTTTGCATAAGAACGGCACCCAAACCAACGTGACTAGCATCGGTATAAACAACAAAATCTTGATTCCCCTCGGGAATCACAAGAATAGGAGCATCGGAAAGGAGTTCTTTCAATTTCTGAAAAGAGGCTTCACATTTGTCCGACCAAATGTATTTAACTCCCTTCTTAGTCAAGCCAGTAAGAGGCACGACAATCTTAGAAAAGTCTCTAATAAAACGGCGGTAATAGCCCGCAAATCCGAGAAAACTACGAATCTCTGTCACACTCTCCGGTCTCTTCCAATCTTGAATCGCTTCGATCTTTGAAGGATCCACGGATATCCCGGATTCGGAAATAATATGACCGAGAAACTTCACACGAGATTGCCAAAAGTGGCATTTAGAAAATTTCGCCTTTAATTGATTACTCCTAAGTGTTTCCAATACAATCCTAAGATGTTTCTCATGTTCCTCCTCGGTTTTTGAATACACTAGAATATCATCAATGAATATGAGAACAAACCGATCGAGGAAATCTTTGAAAACTCGATTCATGAGGTCAACGAAATAAGCTGGAGCATTCGTTAACCCAAATGGCATAACAAGCCATTCATAAGATCCATATCGAGTATGGAATGATGTCAAAGGAATGCTATCCTCAGCGATACGAAGCTGATGGAAACCGGTAGCCAAGTCCAATTGTGAAAAGACCTTAGCACCACTAAGCTGATCGAATAGATCATCAATCCGAGGTAAAGGATATTTATTTTTAATAGTAAGATCGTTAAGCTTGCGATAATCAACGCAGAGCCTCAGAGTACCATCGGATTTCTTTACGAAAATAGCCGAAGCTCCCCAAGGCGAGGAACTAGAGCGAATAAATTGCCTCGTCTCCAACTCAGATAATTGTTTACGCATCTCCTCATTTTCCTTATTGGACATGCGATAAGGAGGACGAGTAATAGGTTGAGCTCCAGAAACAAGATTAATTCTGAACTCAATTGCTCGTTTAGGTGGCAAACCTAAAACGGGCTCGAATATGTCGGAAAATTCACGAACAACATGAATACGAGAAATAATATCATCTTCATCATCATCATCGTCATCACGAGGATTTAAAGAATATAAAGATGCCACCAAACAGGATTCTGAATCTTTAAGATTAACAGAAATCTGTTTAACAGATTGTGGATGTCGGAGATGAATAGTCCGCTCAGGACATAGGATATGGGCTTGATAACGGTTAAGCCAATCCATTCCCAAAATTATTCCAAAGCCTAAGTAACGCATGACATGCAAATCGGCTAGGAAAGAAAAATCACATAAAATAATCTCCACATCTGTACAAAGCAAACTAAGAGTTGCGGATCCACCAACAGGATTCACAATTTTTAAAGAAGTCATCAATGCAGTAACACTTAAGGAAAAAGTGTCTACCAGTTCCTTTGATATAAAAGAATGGGATGCACCCGTATCAAAGAGAACTCTAATAGGTTGATCATGAAATAAAATGATACCATCAAGAATGGAATGAGAAATACCTTGGCCACGAGATGTGTTGCCAGGGGCTTGAGCCACATTTAACTTTCCCTCATTCCTGCTTTTACGTTTGAGGCATTGATGTATAAAGTGATCTGGGCTCTTACAATAGCGACAAGATTTGGGCTTAGAGCACTTATTCGCATAATGATCCCCAGACCCACAGTTGAAGCAACTCGCACCACTAGGAGAAGGAGACTTTGCCGCAGGGATTGCCTGCTTACCCTTTTTGTTGGGATAAGGACCCTTGAATTTGTTTGGCCTCTTCTTGTTGTTGAAGTTTGGTTTAGCGCCTTCCACTTCAACATCACTCTCTCTATCAACCTCTTCAAGACGAAGAGCGATATCGACGAGTTGATCAAATGTGACTTCTAGTTTCAGGAGCAGTGGCTTCTTAAGACTCTTATTTAAGCCATAAACGAACCTCTGGTTCTTCTTCAATGGGGTGTTGATGTATTCAACCCCATATTTGGAAAGCGACTCGAAGGCTGCAACGTAATCAGTCACAGAGGATTGACCTTGAACAAGGTCTATAAAACGTCGAGCCAAGGTTACTTTCCCAGCTTCTGGTACAAACTTTAACTCGAAGCGTCCCTGAAATTGCTCCCAGGTGAGATCCGCTTCATTAATTTCTGAAATAAGGAGTTCGTACCAGTCCAATGCTCTCTCCTGGAGCATGCTGGAAGCCACCTGAACGCGGTGGAGATCGATAAGGTTCATGCGAGAGAAGATTCGATCACATGATTTTAACCAAGCCTGGACCTCGATGATATTTTCCGAACCTTTGAAGGGCTTCCCACCCAAGTTGGTGTAATCGCTGCACAAGCGTGCAAATCCTGACTTTGGGTGAGTGGGTTCTGGGTTAGCTCCAGCTGCTTGAGCATTAGTTACTAAATCAAGAAGCTGTTGAGCAGTCATAAAAACTCCATCCGGAGGAGCAGCACCAGATGATCCAGTTCTGGGACGGCCTGGTCTAGACATTCTCTTCCTTAAAGAAAGAAAGAAGAGAAGTAAGAAGGTTATTTACCAATGAACATCAAGTAATCTTGATAGATAAAACAAGGAATCATAAAGGAAATAGGATGAATCGGTACGAAGACTCGAATTAATCCTATGGTATGACTCCTAAGATAGACCTAGGACGATGATCCTTGTTAAGTTATTCTACATTGTTCCGAAGTTTGGCTCCGATACCAAGCTGTGACGCCCCACCTCTATACCCACGCTAGCCAAGAACACTCCGGAGTAGTGCTGTCAACTAGCACGGAGAATAAGGCTGTTGAGGAGCGACCATCCATGTAATTGCTTATCACACGGTGGCTATAAATAATCTTCGGAAACAAACATAGAAATAATCATATCACAAATCAGTCACAGATATCCATATCACAAAGGCGGAAGAAGATATGAATATATAACTAACACATGAAAGTGTACATCGGAGTAGTGGTCAGTAAGATCCACGATAATACAAAAGAATAGCAACACGTGCTATACAAAAGAATACAACTATGAGTCTATATCTCAAGTGTATACAACAAAAACTGCTAATCTAAACAGTTAGCCAAAAGTCAGAGTGATGAATCCCTGGGAAGAAGTCAAGCAGAAGCACCTGTAACATCTCGGTCTGACCCGAGTATTATTTAAGAAAATAATAAACGGATCAGTCTAGCTATAAATATCAGATGACATGATATAACATAAAAGATATGGCATAAACATAAATATCCATAACGACATACCACTATAAGTATGTAAATAATGATCAACAGAAGATCAATCAATAAGAGATAATCAATATCACAAGAATCTTCTCAAAGATTCGAAGAGGGCATCATACCCTAAACTTGTACTCATAACAAGTCAATGACATAAATTCCAGAAATCAACACGAGAAATCCAGAAATCATAAAAAGGGAAAGAGGCCTATCACATGACGGTCCGAAGACCATGGGGAGCTACCCCACATGTGTGAGTGGAATCACACAGATTGAGGTCAAGACTAACCAAAAAGCAGAAAGGTATGTGTGAATGGAATCACACAAGTGGTGTCTAGTCTAACCTTGCAATGAAAGAGACATCGCGCAATTGCTAGTCTAATTCATAAAGCGATCATCAAGATCAACGAGAAGTGTCAATTACACTAAGCTAGTAAATATAGAAGTTTAGCTTCATGTCCCATAACCACTTGCTTAACTTAAATATTTACGAACAAACTGTAAATCTTCACTAATAAAATTGTCACAAGAGGTTCAATCGAACAAGTCCAAGAATTAACCGACGAAGTGAACGCAAGCATTTCATACCACTTGTTTTACTAAGTCGTTTAATTAGATTTCTCATCCGAGTGAGGTAAAGGCTTGTATATACTAATAGATTGGAAAACGGTTTAAGAAAAGAGCTTTGTTATTAAAAATAGAGTTGAAATTGTTTGTTAAAAGAGTTTTGATATTTACTACTAGTATTGAAACCTTTGTATTATAAAGTGACAAAACACATAAGCAAGTGTAGAAACAATCAGTCACAAAGATCGCATACGGAGATGCGAATAAAATCCAAGGAAATCAACTCAATGTTTTTCAGATAAGATCCCCTACGGAGGGGGGGTCCAGGGGGGTGGCAACCCCCCAAGGTGGGGGTGCGGGGGCAACGCCACCGCTTACGGGGTTCGACCTGCCCGGTCAGGTCGCGGGGGTCCAGGGGGCAGCGCCCCCGGCGGGGTGCGGGGCAGCGCCCCGACCAAAACGGTACGACCTAGTGAAGACAAAATTAGGTCTAACAACCTAACGACTCAAGGGTCATACGACCTAACGGCTGCGACCTAGGGGTCTAAGGGGTCAAGCGACTTAGTGGTTGCGACCTAGAGGTGTTCGCGACCTAACGATGACTCACGACCCAACATGGCCGACTTAACAGAGTCGAGCGACCTAAGGTAAATGGTCCAACGACCTGACTCGAACGACTTATCTGGAGCTTAGGTCGAAGACGACCTACGAGATAAACCTGGCCGACTGAGTGGACGAGCGACCTAAGGTAAATGGTCCAACGACCTAACTCGAACGACTTATCTGGAGCTTAGGTCGGAGACGACCTACGAGATAAACCAGGCCGACTTAGTGGACGAGCGACCTAAGGTAAATGGTCCAACGACCTAACTCGAACGACTTATCTGGAGCTTAGGTCGGAGACGACCTACGAGATAAACCAGGCCGACTTAACATTTGCCTAGAGATTATAGGTCGGAAACGACCTAAGACTTAAAGCTTAACTCGCGAGCGACCTACGGCTTAAGGCCAAACTCGTGAGCGGCCTACGACTTAAGGCTTAACTCGCGAGCGACCTAACTCCGAAGTGCCAATACTTCCAGAATGACCTAAAGCCCTGCGACCTATGGTACTAACTCGCGAGCGACCTAACGACTTAACTCGTGAGCGACCTAATTCCGAAGTGCCAATTCTTCCAGAACGACCTAAAGTTAACTCGTGAACGACTCACGACCCATGGACGAACGACTTAACTCCGAACGACCTAAAAATGGCCAGAACGACCTAAGTGCAGAAAATTCACCAAAATGCTAAAAATTGGAGTTTTTCGCCAATCCAATCCAAACCAAATGCAAATGTGCATGCAAAAGTGATAGGGAATCATTCCCAACAGTCCAATATAGTTATAGACTAGATTTGTGAGACAAAAATCTCACCTTTGCACTAAAGTTTATGAAGATGAAGCTTGAAAGCAAGGAGAAGCAATCCAAAGCTTGAATCCAATATCTTCTACTTGAATTTGGAGTTGAATGTTGGATTTGCAATTGAATTTGTGCTTGGAGTTTTAATTTCCCATTCCCTCCACCATTAATGCCAAAGCTTGATTAGTTAGGAAATTTATGAAGAGTGAGGAGAAGAGGGTTGGAACTTGGGCTTAATAGGCTAAACTAACCCAAAGTCCAAAGCGGGAAAAGTTAGTGAAATTTCACTAACTCCAAACCTATCGATGTTTATACTTAAAAAGTTGTAAACGACATTTCGAACTCAATGGAAGTGGTCTCGAGTCCTAATTTGACCGTTTGCAAAAAGTAGCTTTTCGGACCAAAATCCGATTAACGAGTTAATATTTAAATAAAATATTTAAATACAAACTCGATAAATATGCGGGTTGTTACACTTTCGGATTACGGTTTATAGCGTTATTTTATATTTTTCCCGGGTTGGGTTATATATTATTTTGGAAAATATTTGTTGTATATTGTTATATTTGATATTATATTTTCTCCCGAGCCTCTCCGTACAAAGGAGACTCTGCCAAAATTTTCCGTAAATTTTGGACTTAGAAATATTTTGAAAATGTTTTTCCAAACTTTATTAATTTGAGTATAAAAAGATTTAGTTGTTATAAATTGGTATATTTTATTTTAATTTATTTAATTTTGAAAATTTATTTGTTTATAAATTTAATATTTTAAGTAAGATATACTGATATGCAATTCTTTATTTTCCCTTCTTTTCCCTTTTCGGGGACAAAAGTTTTGAGTGGAGGAGAGTGTAACGACCCATAAATTTCGATGTTTAAAATTTGTTAATTTAATAATATTTTATGAGTTAATATTGAAAGAAATAAAATAATTTGTAATTTAATAGTGGAATAAGAACTAAATTAAAATAAAACAATGTTAATATAAGTTAATTGTCAACAATTTTAATGAAACTCCAATTTATTGTATTTGAACATGCTATGATTGGTTATAAAATTTAATATAAGAACCAAATGTAAACATTTAAATTTTGTATAAAATACATAATTAATGGAAATAAAATAATGTGTAATGGATGGGAATGAAATAAATGTATTTTAATGAGAGTTGTTGTAATAATTATGTAAAGAATAAATTTACAAATACTATTCATTCGTTACCAATATATTTATTCAATAGCAATTAAATGTAAATAAACATTACCTTATGTAAGATAAGATAATAACTGGAAATTTTGAATGTAAAATCAACAGAAATGTTAATTATATGCATAAGATGGCAATTGACTTAATAAAAGATTTAAACCGAGATAATATAAATGAATTGGGATATTAAATATGTATAAGTGACTAAATCTCAGCATAATGGAAATAAAATAGTTAACACAAATAAAAGATGAAATTAGAATTATATAGCTAACTGGAACATTTTGTTGTAACTGATGAATTTTTGAATGTAATTATAAGTTAAGGGTAACAATGGTTATAAGTTACCTATTTATTTAGTTCATAAAATTTAGTTGAGATCAATTGCAGTTAATTTACTTAATTAGTGCAAATTTATGTAGATTAATTTGGTAATCGGAGAATTTTAATTTAATAGGATGTCACCAATGAAAATTTAATCCAATACTACGTTAAGGTTAATTATGGAAATTTGAAGCAAGGATAGTAATTATTGTAATAATTAAAATGGGAGTCAATTAGAATTTAATAAACCTTAATGTATATTAGTGAGAATTTAAGGCAATAGTCGCAAGATATGAAGGAAATAGGATGAATTGAAATATAGTTTATTTGTGAAACAATAAATGATGTAATATAGAAATGAAATCAAAATAGAAATTTTAATTGAGACTTTAATTTCAAATAACGTGTGAAATTGACCAAATTTTATTTAATGGAAATATGATAGTCAATAAATAAAGGATGGAATGAGTGCACTATTGTAATAAATGTTAAAACAAATATTTGCTATGATTATAGGAAGGATTAATAGAGAATGGAAGGATTGAAATCAGGTTTAAAGCAATGTATTGCAAGTAATTATAAATAACTGGATTTATTAAATTGAATGTTAAACACTATAATTGGTGAATTTATTTACTTTAAATTGATGTGGGAATTGGTTTTTAAAAAGATTTCTAAATTTCTTAAGTAATACAAGATGATAAAATTTATGAATTATAGAATTTGAATTTAAATAGGGGTTTAATTTTTTTAATTTATAATAATTGGATTAGTTGCAAATGAATGAAATTAAATATTCAATTATTATGCTAATTGAAAATTTAGTTTAAATTGGAGATTTTTAATGTTATAGGTATGGAGCCAATGTTAATTTCATCCAATTGACATCAATAAATTGAATAATGGAATTGAAGTGGATTTAATAGATTTATTTGAGATTAAATTTATAATATTGAATTTAATGAAATTGAGAATTTATATTGAAATTTATAAATAAATCATCTCTAAATTGGCATTTTAAATTTGTTTAAATCATTGTAAATGATTAAGTAATCATAAGTGATGAAATTTGTAAATTTTCGAATTGAAATTTGGAATTTGATTTAATTAATTTAGTTTTAATTTATTTAATTAATATAAAAGTAGTCATTTTGGCCACTGACTCGGATTTCGACGAAACCAGTTTCATCGGATCCGTAACAGTGAATTTTTATAGGGTTTCTAGTTTCGTAGCGATCGGGCTTGCCGTTTGATCGTACGAACGTGAAACGCCTTGAAATCGATTTACTTGAAATTAATTGAAACCAATTTGAAAAATATTGATTTTTGGCATAACTTCTTCATACGATGGAATTTGGACTTGAAACTTGTTCCATTGCATTTAAAATATTTTAAAACATCTATTTTGATATATGGGATGATCCATTTTCATTCTAGAGCCGTAACGGGCTTTTCGAGGCATTATTGTCATTTCAAACCAATTTGACTTTAACAGTAACCTACGAAAATGATGGAATTGGGCTTCGAAACTAGTACAATTGCGTTCAAAAGGCCTTTTATGTTAGGATAGCCTGTCGGCATGCTTCAATCGGAGTTCGCGCTGTTTTCAGACCTAACTATATACACGGCACGCAAAACGAGAATAATAATATTTTAATTGGCTGAAACCCTGGCCGCCACTTCCTTATATTTCAATGGCCAAAAATTTGACACCTTCCTCCTCCGATTTCTCTTCATCCATTCACTGAATTCGAAAACTTCCAAAAGCAAAGTTCTAGAGCTCGACGAGCTCTACCCATCCAACGGTAGATTCGTGTCGAAACATCACGGATTCACCAAGATCTCGCCTTGAAGTCGCGGCAGTATTTCTCGATTTGCACGTGAATGGTTGCGCTTGAGGGTGTCGTGTCCTAGCTGAAAGTCGAGCGCTGAGAGGCGCACATCACGGTCACCTCCGATCGACGTCTCGTGGCTTCTGGTTGTATGCGAGTTGAAGGGGTTGGAGCGTGTATGGGTTCGAACGAAGGCAATTGAATTCGCGTGCAAGTTTCTAGGAGAGAAATGAGATGGTGACGTGGCAACAAGAAAGGGGACCGTAATAAAATTTCGAACATTTTGGCGCTGGTTTGGACGGATTCTGAGACTGTCAAATTTTTGGGTTTAAATTGGATTTTAATTCAATTTAAATTCAAAAGGTAAGTGTTTTAAACCACTCACAACTTCTAAATTTTCTTATGTTTGTTAAATTAAAATTGAATGTGATTAGAAATTTATTTATAACTGTTATATCTCCATGAATCTAGGAACTTTTGCTCGCATTGGCATATTTTTAATCATCATCTCAGCTAAATTGCATTTATTTAATTTAATTGCCATTTACTGTTTGCACAAAAAATGGACAAACACCTCCAAGTCGTATGATTTAGTTGATTATATGTTGTTCTTAGTGATTTGGGTGATTTATGCAAATATGTAAAAAGCAGGGACTAAACTGTAAAAGACACGCAGATTTATAGTGGTTCGGCCAGAACGTGCCTACGTCCACTTTATATGTTATTCTCCTTTATTGTTCAGATTACAAGTACAAGTCTTTGATTACAAGTGCCTGAAAATTGTTTGAAAGTTCTATCCGTGCTTGAGCTCTCAAACTTTTCTGCCATTGTTGTACCCTTGCCCCTCTATTTATAGAGTGAGGCTGGGGGCAGGGGTCTTGGATGTATATAGCTGCTGGTGGGCCTAGGCTGATGTAATCTGGCCTGGCAGTGTTGGTCCGGTACGCCTTGGTCCGATGGTGAGTAGGTGGAGTGTGGTTCGGTGGGACATGGCCCGGTGGTGAGTGGATGGAGTTTGGTTCGGTGGGACTTGGCCCGGTGGTGAGTGGATGGAGTTTGGTTCAGTGGGACTTGGTCCGGTGGTGAGTAGATGGAGTTTGGCTCGGTGGGACTTGGTCCGGTGGTGAGTGGTCCGGTAGTGGTTGGAGCGGTAGTTGGTTCGGCTATGTAAGGGAAGTGAGTTGGCTCAGCTATGAAGGGAAGTGGAGTTGGACCGGTAGTAGGTGGAAACGGGATTGGTTCGGTTATGCATGGAAGCGGGGTTGGTTCGGGAGTGCTTAGGAAAGGGGTTGGTTCGGTGGTGGTAGAAACGCACCCAACATTTGCCCCCCAAAGTGGGACATATACCAGCATA
Source organism: Allium cepa (assembly GCA_030765085.1). Classification (NCBI taxonomy): domain Eukaryota; kingdom Viridiplantae; phylum Streptophyta; class Magnoliopsida; order Asparagales; family Amaryllidaceae; genus Allium; species Allium cepa. The sequence goes on along the minus strand of CM060944.1, from coordinate 304,980,399 downwards.
TGTCATGCTTTGTTTTCTCGCAGTTTGGATAGCTTCATTCAGTCCTAAGCGCCGAACCGTTGGGTCCGGTCATCCCGCGCTCGCCTATAAGTAGGGGCTTCACCCATTGTTATTCCTTTACCGTTTGAGATGGTCGAATCACCCAAGTACCGAACCACAATTCCTTTATCGTTTGAAATAGCCGAATCACCCAAGTATCGAACCACTATTCCTTCATCGTTTGAAATAGCCGAATCGATCAAGGACCGAACCAGATTTGACTGTCGAACCAGGTGATGCTTTCTCCTTTTGTTGGATACACCGAACGAGACCGGGGAGTTGAGCGCCAAACGAACCTCATGCCGGAAATGTCGAATGAGATTTCGGGCTGTATGTACTTGTTTGTTTGTGTTTCCATACTCCTTGTTCTAACAGTACGTTTTCTCCTGTTGCAGATAATGTCTCATAAAGTGGAAACTCGATCAGATAAAAAGAAATCCAAGGACAGAGAAGAGTCCTCCACAGTACCCCTAGCTTAGTCAGTACCGGGACGACATGGGCCCACACCGAGATCACTAGTGGATGGATATGGCCCTCAGGAGCTCTTGAACTCTCCTCCTGACTGCTTTCCTAGCTCCCTCAAAGAGGAGCAGCTTGATGTTATTTCTCGCTCTTTTGGGATTGACAGAGCGTGTATGCTGTTGCCGGGGGAAGGAGTGATGCCGTACAACCCGCCTGAAGGATATTTCGCTTATAGTAGGTACCATTGCATGTGCGGGGCCATTCCCCTGATCAATGCTTGGATAGTCAGCTTCATTACCTATTTGAAGGTGGCCCCTTTCCAGCTTGAGCCCAATTCTTATGTTATCTTGGTGAGTCTATTCATCATTTTCCAGAGAAAACATGGGCATCCCCCTTCCAACCGGGAGATCCGGTATTTGTACAACTTGATGGGCTATAAGAAGGGGTCTTCATACATCAGCTTGGAATCGGCCGTGTCATTCAAGCCGGTCCTGGACTTATATTCGAACTTCAGCATGTTCAAGAAAGAATGGTTTTTCGTCAAGGATGACTCTATTTCTATCCATCGCTTTATCTCTGGCTGTAAGTTGAAGCTTATTTATAATTTCCGTTCTAACTGCAATGCTTCTTCTTATGTGTTTTTATTTCTTGCTAGCGACAGGTGGCTTCGCGGTCGTGGAGAACGATCGCCTGGCTCAGATGGCTGCAGAGATAGAAGCCATTTCGGGAAGGGAGATGTCGGCTTCTTACCTGATCAGGAATGCTACTCTTCTGGGGCACAATTTGATTCAACCACGTCAGTCTGTGGTCAAGCAGAGAGACAAAGCTGAGGAGAGGGCTGCTAAGGATAAAGGAGGGGATGCGGCGAAGAGCAGCAAAAGGAAACCCTTCTCAAAACCTCCATTTGCCGGAAGGAAGAAGCTTAAGAAGTCCGATGGACCCTCCCCCAGCACATGACCAGACATCCCGGAGGAGGAAGAGGGGGAGGAGGAAAGTGTAGGATCTAGATTAACCCTAGAGGGGGGGTGAATAGGGTTATAGCAAATTTTCTCGAATTAAACACAGAAATATAATTGCAGAAATAAATATGCTGAAAAGTAAATCACACACAAATTTTACCCAGCTTCGGCAACCCCTGCCTACTGCTGCATTCCCAGATTTCTATTAGAATTAAACAGTATCACGCTTACAAACACTCTACTAGACTCGCAGACCCTTTTACTCCCGCTCACAAACACTCTACTAGACTCGCACACCCTGTTCCCGCCTATAGAGTTTCGCTTACTCGCAAACACTGCTCCCGCCTATAGAGTTTTGCAAACTCGCACACCCTGCTCACTGAACTAATTCTAACTAGACAATCTGACACTACCTAAACCTAGGTGGTGATTTACAAATTCTTTGACTCGAAAAGTAAAAACAGCTTCAAAATTGAAACCGGAGCAAAAATTAAAATACAACTTGAATGCGTAATTTTTTCTCAAAATAAAAACTAAAAAACCCTTTATAAATTAAAAACTAAACCCCCTTTTAATAATAAGTCACGGCCGGCCCAATATCTTATTTCACCCGATCTCCTTCTTGGCTTTGACCCGTTCCTACTTTTGCTTGTAAAAATGTCGGCCTTGCTCTTGAAATTAGGGCTTGAGTCTTTTATCAAATTAGGGCTTTTGATGCACGCCTATACTGATCGACTTTCTGATTTGGCATGCTTACTACTTCTCTGATGATTCACGATTTGTTCTCTGATGATTCGCAACTTGTTCTCTGATGATTCGCGACTTTGAGATTGTGAATTGTTCGCAGCTGCTTCTTTTGATGACCGAGTTCGTTAAATTGGTATGTATTACTTTCGTTTGCTGGTTTGATTGTTTGCCTTTTTCACTTCATAACTCGATGATTAATTTGCCGATGATGATTGGGCTTATATAGGATTTGAAATCCTATTTTTGTGTTCGCATATTCGTATTTGAATTTGTCTACTGATTTGCTTTGGCCATTCGATTATACTTGGATGATTGAGATAAAATCTGACTTTGTCAATTCCGTATTTTTGATTGACACGGTTTTGAATTCATTTTTGTTTCTTTACCACCACATCTCTGACTTGTTCAACATACTGACTTGGTTCAATTTTGACTTCGGCTTTGATTGATTGCATGAATTTTTGGCTTGATCAACCTTGATGTTGAACTCTGTCTTCACTGATTGTGTTTACTGCAGCCAATTGATTTCTTAAACTTTGTAGCCTTGGTTACTGGTCGAGTTGTATCTGCTTGTAGTTGATGCATATGCTCTCTGTTTGCTATTGATGCATTCTGGTGCGGTGTTGTTACTACATTCATGACCACTGTAATGTGTTCTCTGGTTTGATGTTGCATTTCATGATTCATCTGATTACTGCTGTGTCTTGATTAATGGAGTCAGTGATAATGATCATTGTGTTGGCCTTGTAGTATTCTTTGACATGTTGTATCTGCATTCACCATAGTTTGTATATGCATTTGCCTGTTGTTTCATATGTATGCACTTGATCATTCTTGGGCTCAAGTTGCTCCATTATGACCTGAACTTGACATTGCCTCTGTGTTGCATTTGTATCACTGCAAAACTCCATTGCTGTGTTGCTCACTGATGCATTCATTGTAGCTTGTCGAATATGTATTGAACTCTGTAGTCTGCACTTGTATAGTTGGTTCCATATCCATGTATCTTGATGGTGTATAAACTTTTTTATGCTGCTGTGATGCAGTTTCCTTCACTGTTGTATCTTTGGGAGTTTGCACTGCTTTATGTTGGATTCATTGATGTATGTTGTATTTGCTTGAGTTTGTACAGTGTTGTACTTGTTTCACAGACCACCTGTATCATTGAGTAGCAATCGTCTGCACTTGCACACTTTTCCATCATTGATGCCTGATTTTGGTCTTCAATGTACTGGTGACATGTGCATTTGTCTTTGTTGCTGCATTTTTGAATGTTTACAGCTTGGTATTGAGTTGTTTAATGAAGAGGTTGAACTTTGGTATGCTTATGTTGGCACTTTTGAATGTTTACAGTCTGTGTAGTTGCTGTTTTCCCTTTTTTTTTTTTGATGTTGCCACTGTCTTCTTTGTACTAGCACACTTGCTCTTGTTGACTGCTTCATGTAGTTGGTCTTGTCTCCAGTTTTGATCAATGCTCGGTCATGTTGCATATTGGACATTTGTGTACTTGACTGTTGCTTGATTTTCCTGTTGAGACCTCTGCACTGTGCCTTGTAGTTGTGGTCTGCCTTGAGTTGAATCCTGTGTGTTATTTGGGTTTGACCTTGTGCTGAATTGTTAGCAGTGCTTTTGTTTGATTTGTGCACACGAGTTGGCGAGGCAGTGCACACGTGTATGAATGTACACGTGTGTATTGCAGCCACTTATGGTTACCTGTCCCTGTAATATCTATATGTACGACTTTGTGATGAATTCAAGTGTAAATTATGACGAACAACCCAAATAACCGAGGCAAATCATATTTTCAAAAATTATTTATTTTTGAATTTGCAAAAAATATTTCTTTTTCAATTTTACTGCGTTAGTTTATATTTTTGCAGATTTCTCAGATGCTGGATTCAAACTGGAATGCAGTTGAAGACAAAACACGAGTGTGAGTGATATGTAGTGAGATTATCAATGTAAAAATATTTGTGATGTAATCGTGATGTAATCAAAAATGTATATGTACAGTGAGAGCATGAATTTGTACTATTCAAGATTGTAATAAATATTTGTTTGAATAAAATTTCTGTTTGAATTCAAAATCTGTTTAACTTGTTCTGTTTGAATTCAAATTCTGTGAAATTTATTTTATTCAACAAATATTTAATTAAACTGTGAAAAATAGAATAGTATATTAACAAATGCATTTAAATGAATGTATATATGTTTATTATCATCAAACAAAAATCATATAAGCGCAAAGCGCATATTCAACAATCTCCCCCTTTTGATGATAACAAACATATATTTAAGATTTTGAATGTATTAAATGTATTTGATTGATCGTTCAATTTGCTCCCCCTATTTGAATGCTCCTTCTCTACACAATACTCCCCCTACATATATGCATACAAATAGAAATATATAAATGAGCCTATATGCAAAGTGAAAATTTATTTGACCTTTGCTTGATTCTATTTGACAAAATCTTAACTTTTCTCTCCCCCTTTTGTTATCAGCAAAAGAATAACAGTGTTGTAAAAATAGGGATGAAGTGATAGACATGAATCAAACATTTAACTCAATTGAATATAAATATTAAATTTCAATAAAACTCAAACAAAAATCATAATTTCCCTTGTCAAGCGCATATTCCACTTTCAGAAGTGATGGGGATAAAATCATCAAAAATCATACAATTCTGTCTATTTGTGGTATATTTATTTCAGGAAATTTGAATATCTACTAACCATGCATAACCGTTAGGACTTTTAAATGAGATTAGTAGTATTCACAATTTTTATTTTAAAAAAAATGAAATCAAGTATCTTCTAACGACGCATGACCGTGAGGACTTTTAAATGGGATTAGAATTAACTTGTCTATTAAATCAATTAATTTTGATATGTGTTCCATACATGCATAACCGTGAGGACTTTTAAATGAGCATGGAAGCACATAATCAAAAATCAAGTAATTCGCCCATGCATAACCGTGAGGACTTTTAAATGAGAGTGAATACTTTGGATATTTATTTTTATTGCTAAATATAATAAGTTGAAGCATAAATAATTTCCTTCACAGATTTAAAGATATTGAAGAACAAATGATTTCCTTTGTAAACTACCACAAATTTACATACTAAATATGATCTTGATGAGTGATGGTCGATAGAAAGATGATAGAAATAGAAATGGTCATGGAATTTTTACCCAACAAAAAGTTTTTATAACTCTTGTTATGAAATTCTAAAGAAATTTTCTAATTATACTTTCTCGAGTTATAATATATGATAAATATCAACACTCATCTCCTTTTCAATCACTATTAATCTTTTCGATAATCAAAGGGAGTCCGATTAGTCAAAATTTGTCATTTAAAATCAAATTCAAAAATTATAAAATCAATTTTTCAAAAATGATTAATCTGTAAATATGGTCAAACATGATTTTCTCGAGGGGGTTTTATAAGAAAATTTTCTGCTATTTGAAAATTATTTCAAATGAAAAATATGCAGATATTTTCTTTGAAAAAAAACGATGCAGCAAATGAATGTTTCAAAAATTAATCACGTTCCACTAGTAATTTTTCTATCAACTATATTACCAGTGTAATCTGCATCTGAATTTAAATTTCACTCAATATTCACTCGTTGAACCATGAAGTGTGCACCAAAAATTTCAAACTTAACATCATTCTTTTGAATTTGAATTAAAGCCGTGTTAACACTCAAACAAATATCATGGTGTTAATTTCAGAAACCATAGGATAAACAGTTATATTCATGAGTAATCAACAGTCAATCACCATCATAATTATTTCAAAAACAATTTCTTGAAGTTTCAACAATTTCTTAAAATCCTTTTTAACAGCTTTCACATGAAATTTGAAATCACGCAGTTTTATAAGCAGTGACCAAAATGTCCAAAACAACTATATCTATGTGTAGCATGAGTAATCAAATACCATCATTTGACCGAACAAATTTATATGGATTAGTTCAAAGTTGAAAATCTGATTGGTCATCAATTAAGCACAAATCAATGTTATAAATAAGAACAAGTCAAAAGAAAAATCATATCAATAAGACAGAATTAAAGACATCACATCATTATCACAATTTTGGCTGATTTAATTCAGAATATGGTGCAGATTATCACATTTAATATACCTTCACCTGTTTTACCTTTACGATAATTTCTCGTGATTGCCCATTGTGATTCTGTCACCTTTGTACTAGGCTAAGGAACTTGTTTTGTCGCCCGTTGTGTTTCTGGAACAGGCAAAATCCAGAGAACACCGTTGTTGTTCCTTAGCCTGCCACCACACCTACACGATGAAAGATTTTTGTGACCTATTTCTAGGTCCATGATTGTTAGTGGCAGAAACATTATGAATAAACAAACCCTTTGGAACCCAAACTTGTTTAGTCCTTTTATTCTTGTTCCAGTAGACATGAAATTTGATTGTAGAATTCTTAGGAACCCAAACTTGTATAAATTTTGTGTTCTTGTTCCTAGGACTATAATTTTCAACACGATGTCCAATTATTTCACATCTATCAAAGACACTCTTACTTTTTGCATTATCATTATTTTGCGATTTCCCAAAACCTAGTCCTTTTCTTTGTTAGCAAAAATTTGATTTCCCAATAACATTTTGAAAGATTTTTCTCCTTTTGAAAAGTTATTCAGGGATTTCTCAAGATTTTGGACTCTGGTTTTTAATGTTGAGTTTTCAGTGACAAGTGAGGTACATCGATTTATAAAATCCTTTTTCCTAGTGTCGATGGTTTCCTTAAGATTCAAGTTTTCTTTTTCAAGGCTCTCAAAGTTATTCCTAATTTTTGATAGTTCCGAATCTAAAATTTTACATTGGTTACATTCTAGGTTTTGAATATTTTCATGTTCAGTTTCTAACCTAGAATTTTCATGGGCGAGTTTCCTCCTTTCAGATTTCATTTTTTCAATTTTAGATTCAAGCGTATCAACTACTTTAGTAAGATCAGAACACATAAAAACAAGTTCTTTATAAGAAAACTCACTTGCCTCACTAGATTCGTCGGAGCTTGCTTCTGAATTTGATTTTGCCATAAGACACAAGTTAGCCTCCTCTGAGCTGCTATCCGAAGCTTCCTCTCCTTCTTCATCATCCCAAGTCGCTGCAAAAGCCTTCTTCTTCTTTTTCTTTCCTTTGTTGTCTTTGAGAAGCGGGCATTTTGGTCTGATGTGGCCAGACTTGTTGCAGTTATAACATGTCAGTTCATTATCGGAATTTTTGGAATCTTTTGACCTATTGCCCTTTGTTTTCTTCTTGCGTGGCTTGAATCTAGACCATCTTCTAAGATTATTGACAGCCATTGCAAGCTCTTCAATTGGATCTTCTTCATCGCTTTCTTCTTTGCTCTTTAAGGCAATCGTCTTCTTCTTTGGTTCGGAGTTGTTGCGTTCTTCCTTTGCTTTTAGCTCAAGCTCATATGTCATCAAGTTACCAATCAACTCCTCCATGCTTAGCTTACTCAGATCTTTCGATTCTTCAATTGCTGTGACTTTTGCCCAAAGTTCATTGGTAAAACTCGTAGTATCTTCCTCACAAGCTCTACCTCAGTGAATACCTTCCCAAGTGCTCTAGCATTGTATACCAAGGTTGAAAAGCGTCCAAACATGTCTTTTATGCTCTCGCCTTTGTCCATCACAAAGTTTTCGTACTCATTGCTGAATAGGGCTAGACGAGACTCCTTGACTTGAGAAGTTCCTTCGTGTGTCACCTCCAAAGTGTGCCAAATTTCCTGTGCTGTTGTACAATGAGAAATTCTATTAAATTCATTTTTATCAAGAGCACATATCAAAGCATTCATGGCTTTAGCATTTGTCGTTTTCAGTTTCTTATCGTTAGCATCCCACCTATCCTTAGGTTTAGGAATCTCAGTATCACCAACGATTATAGTGGGAGGTTTATAGCCAGTTTCAATAATATCCTAAACATCATAATCAACAGAACTAAGATAGATACCCATCCTAACTTTCCAATAAGCATAATCGTTCCCGTTAAACATGGGTGGCCTAGCAATAGATTGCCCCTCAGAAAAAGCATTATTTTGTAGACTCATGACTCTAGAGTTAAATAAAAAATATACCGGGCTCTGATACCACTTGTAGGATCTAGATTAACCCTAGAGGGGGGATGAATAGGGTTATAGCAAATTTTCTCGAATTAAACACAGAAATATAATTGCAGAAATAAATATGCTGAAAAGTAAATCACACACAAAATTTACCCAGCTTCGGCAACCCCTGCCTACTGCTGCATTCCCAGATTTCTATTAGAATTAAACAGTATCACGCTTACAAACACTCTACTAGACTCGCAGACCCTTTTACTTCCGCTCACAAAAACTACTAGACTCGCACACCCTGCTCCCGCCTATAGAGTTTCGCTTACTCGCAAACACTGCTCCCGCCTATAGAGTTTTGCAAACTCGCACACCCTGCTCACTGAACTAATTCTAACTAGACAATCTGACACTACCTAAACCTAGGTGGTGATTTACAAATTCTTTGACTCAAAAAGTAAAAACAGCTTCAAAATTGAAACCGGAGCAAAAATTAAAATACAACTTGAATGCGTAATTTTTGCTCAAAATAAAAACTAAAAAACCCTTTATAAATTAAAAACTAAACCCCCTTTTAATAATAAGTCACGGCCGGCCCAATATCTTATTTCACCCGATCTCCTTCTTGGCTTTGACCCGTTCCTTCTTTTGCTTGTAAAAATGTCGGCCTTGCTCTTGAAATTAGGGCTTGAGTCTTTTATCAAATTAGGGCTTTTGATGCACGCCTATACTGATCGACTTTCTGATTTGGCTTGCTTACTACTTCTCTTATGATTCGCGATTTGTTCTCTGATGATTCGCAACTTGTTCTCTGATGATTCGCGACTTTGAGATTGTGAATTGTTCGTAGCTGCTTCTTTTGATGACCGAGTTCGTTAAATTGGTATGTATTACTTTCGTTTGCTGGTTTGATTGTTTGCCTTTTTCACTTCATAACTCGATGATTAATTTGTCGATGATGATTGGGCTTATATAGGATTTGAAATCCTATTTTTGTGTTCGTATATTCGTGTTTGAATTTGTCTACTGATTTGCTTTGGCCATTCGATTATACTTGGATGATTGAGATAAAATCTGACTTTGTCAATTCCGTATTTTTGATTGACACAGTTTTGAATTCATTTTCGTTTCTTTACCACCACATCTCTGACTTATTCAACATACTGACTTGGTTCAATTTTGACTTCGACTTTGATTGATTGCATGAATTTTTGGCTTGATCAACCTTGATGTTGAACTCTGTCTTCACTGATTGTGTTTACTGCAGCCAATTGATTTCTTAAACTTTGTAGCCTTGGTTACTCGTCGAGTTGTATCTGCTTGTAGTTGATGCATATGCTCTCTGTTTGCTTTTGATGCATTCTGGTGTGGTGTTGTTACTGCATTCATGACCACTGTAATGTGTTCTCTGGTTTGATGTTGCATTTCATGATTCATCTGATCACTGCTGTGTCTTGATTAATGGAGTCAGTGATAATGATCACTGTGTTGGCCTTGTAGTATTCTTTGACATGTTGTATCTGCATTCACTATAGTTTGTATATGCATTTGCCTGTTGTTTCATATGTCTGCACTTGATCATTCTTGGGCTCAAGTTGCTCCATTATGACCTGAACTTGACATTGCCTCTGTGTTGCATTTGTATCACTGCAAAACTCCATTGCTGTGTTGCTCACTGATGCATTCATTGTAGCTTGTCGAATATGTATTGAACTCTGTAGTCTGCACTTGTATAGTTGGTTCCATATCCATGTATCTTGATGGTGTATAAACTTTTTTATGCTGCTGTGATGCAGTTTCCTTCATTGTTGTATCTTTGGGAGTTTGCACTGCTTTATGTTGGATTCATTGATGTATGTTGTATTTGCTTGAGTTTGTACAGTGTTGTACTTGTTTCACTGACCACCTGTATCATTGAGTAGCAATCGTCTGCACTTGCACACTTTTCCATCATTGCTGCCTGATTTTGGTCTTCAATGTACTGGTGACATGTGCATTTGTCTTTGTTGCTGCATTTTTGAATGTTTACAGCTTGGTATTGAGTTGTTTAATGAAGAGGTTGAACTTTGGTATGCTTATGTTGGCACTTTTGAATGTTTACAGTCTGTGTAGTTGCTGTTTTCCCTTTTTTTATTTTGATGTTGCAACTGTCTTCTTTGTACTAGCACACTTGCTCTTGTTGACTGCTTCATGTAGTTGATCTTGTCTCCAGTTTTGATCAATGCTCGGTCATGTTGCATATTGGACATTTGTGTACTTGACTGTTGCTTGATTTTCCTGTTGAGACCTCTGCACTGTGCCTTGTAATTGTGGTCTGCCTTGAGTTGAATCCTGTGTGTTATTTGGGTTTGACCTTGTGCTGAATTGTTAGCAGTTCTTTTGTTTGATTTGTGCACACGAGTTGGCGAGGCAGTGCACACGTGTATGAATGTACACGTGTGTATTGCAGCCACTTATGGTTACCTGTCCCTGTAATATCTATATGTACGACTTTGTGATGAATTCAAGTGTAAATTATGACGAACAACCCAAATAACTGAGGCAAATCATATTTTCAAAAATTATTTATTTTTGAATTTGCAAAAAATATTTCTTTTCAATTTTATTGCGTTAGTTTATTTTTTGCAGATTTCTCAGATGCTGGATTCAAACTGGAATGCAGTTGAAGACAAAACACAAGTGTGAGTGATATGTAGTGAGATTATCAATGTAAAAATATTTGTGATGTAATCGTGATGTAATCAAAAATGTATATGTACAGTGAGAGCATGAATTTGTACTATTCAAGATTGTAATAAATATTTGTTTGAATAAAATTTCTGTTTTAATTCAAAATCTGTTTAACTTGTTCTGTTTGAATTCAAATTCTGTGAAATTTATTTTATTCAACAAATATTTATTTAAACTGTGAAAAATAGAATAGTATATTAACAAATGCATTTAAATGAATGTATATATGTTTATTATCATCAAACAAAAATCATATAAGCGCAAAGCGCATATTCAACAGAAAGATGTGAGGAGGAGAGCGGAGGTGACGGAGAAGGTAATGGTGATGATGGTGGCGAAGGACAGAGCGGCGATGGCGCTGGGGCTTTGTCCTTTGGGCAAGCAGGGGAGATTCAAGAGTGGACAGATGATGCTTTCCGCCAGGCTTTTGAGGGGTTGGAGGAAGGATCGGCCTTGGTGGAGAAGCCAAAGGAAGCTGACAAGGCCGGGACTGGTGCCGACTCATCTTCCAAGAGCATTACAGCTAAGGCAACCCATGCGATTCAAGGTGAATTTTTGACTCTTGACGACTCCATTTATGATAAGGATTTAGGAATACTTTATGGCCAGCTCCCGTCCTGGAATGAGATCCAAGAATTATTGTAGTATCCTGCTCCTCCTCAGGGTTTGTATGACAAAAGCGTCTTTTTATCTTAACTTGATACGTTTCCAGAATTATAGTTCAATGTATGCTTGTAACACTTGGTTTTTATTCCAGGAACGGGTAAGGTGGCCAAGGCATCAGACATTCGGCACCGTCTTGAACAATTCAAACTCCTCAAAGCTTCTGCTAAACCAAAGCCTCCGTCCAACCGTTCCGGGGACGTAGTCGGCTACCGTCCTCTTCCCGGAGTTATTGAAGAGGATATTCAAAAGAAAAAGAGGAGTCGCTCCTTATTCGAACCTTCACCTGGTCCTCATCCCCCAACCCAGCCTCTTCATGATATCACGGAGGAGGATACTGAGTTCATACCCTCTCCGCATCCGTCTGAAAATCCTACTGTTACTCAGATTGATCGTCCCGGCTTGGCTCGTAATCCATTTGCGGGTCATCCAGATCTGGATTCAGGTTCTCATGATATTTCCTTTTATGAGGTTACTGGTGAGCACCTTCTCCCTCGCAATCCTATGGTAAGGGTGCTTGATGAGGCCAAGTCCCTGGACCTTGATTTGCTTACTACTCGGATTGTAACTATGGGGGATGAAGCTAAGGCAAACATCGACTGGGTTGCTGAGGAGACCAGGAAGTTGATGGGGCATCATGCCCGACTGGTTAAGGTCGGGGAGGAAATTGGGAGTGCTAACATAAGATTGCGGTTAGTGGTTTCCGACCAGGCCAAGCAACTCGCTGATCAGGCCATCAAGATCTCTCAGCACGAGGCTGCCTCCAGACGACTAAAGAAAACCATGGAAGAGGCTAGCAGAGCCGAGCTACGGAAAATGGAGGCCAGCTGCAAGGAACGGATCGATATGGCTATTGCAACGGTGGATGAGGTTCGGAAAGCGGATCTCGAGCGGGTAGAGGAGTTATCTGGGAAGCTTGAAGCCGTAGAGCTTGCTCAAGCCAAGCTGAAGGAGGAGATGGAGGCGATGAGGAAATCCCTTCAGGCTGACCGCTCGCGATATCGCTCGGAGAGGGATGCTGTCGTTGCAAAGATGTTGGGTTCTTAGGTCCGAATGAGGAAGTTTGAGGAGAACGAGGGCATGATGGATGAGATGCTCCATGACATGTATTTCCGTACTTGAAAGCAGGGCAACTTATCCTGGATGGATGATTATCCCCGGATCATGGCCATGATTTATCTCCGGGCTCTAGAGGAGGCCAAGGCTGATGCGGATAGGGACGGTGGTGTGGCCTTCAGGATGGATGTAGTCACGGCCCAGTTCACCGAGGAGGAGAAAGTGGCGGTGAAGGAGGGTATGCAGCTGCTCGCTGCTGAGGAGGTAGGTGTGCAGTTGGCGGATGATGATCAAGGAACAGATGTTGGTAAGTCTTCCCTTTTAGCCTTTTAATAGCTTGGTTGCTTATTGTTTATTTAATGGATTCTTCTTCTGAATTGGACAGGCGGGGCCTCTGAGGCGCCAACTACCTCTGGTCAACATGCTGGGAGTTCTGATCCTGCGGTTAAGTAGACCTCGGAGGGCCAGCAGGATAGAGGTGAAGCCCCGATGCAGTCGGCTCCTTGGCTTGATCTGGACATTTTTCGGTTTACTTGACATTGCTGTCTATGTTAGTCTTACAACATTAATGTAATTTTCAAGTTGTAATTATGTAACGAACAACTTGATTTTTGGCATGCAACTTTTAACTTATACTGATTCTGCTATATTTGAATGTTGTCGTTATTTTGATGTGTTGCATAAAATATAGATGTGCATGTGTTAGTGATTCAATTGTGTTTGATGCTTAGGTATTGCTTAAAATATAATTTCATGTCTTGCAATATTAGTGTGATGTGCGAATAAATTATAGTTACATATTTATGTACAAGAGAAGAAAGTACCGCCCTTCAAGTTTTAGCTGTAGACGGTAACTCTGAATGCCTTGTGTAATCGAATATGGAATGCAGCTGAGTGACCTACCATCCAGCTGTGAGTTCTTATTCCTAATAGTGAGTGTCTCCTATTTTGTGTCATGTACTTTAGTGATCGTTATAGAGGATAGGAGGAAATTTTTTATAAATAAAATGAAAATATAAGAAATAGTAAAACTTCCAATCACGGAAGTCCTTCGATGCGCTTAAGTTCGTGGCAAATGGGCTTTGTAGTCACTTTCCCTAGCTGTGGGTCTTGGAGACATTTGTCACCCATCTTACGCCTCTGCGGGGAGTTTTTTTTTAACATAGCCGTACTTAAGGCACATCGGAGCCGAATTCGCACACGGTAACTACCCGGGCCATTATGGTCTGTAATCGTGAGTATTATTCGATTTACCGTGCCCGGCTAGCGCGGGTGCCGATCGTCAACTGTGAACTGCCCCTGGCTGGCCACACCTTATGTTGGGGCTTATAATCGGTTCGCAGTTGCCGGCGAGCCGAACGCCGTAATGAGCTGCCTAGGCTATGGTCGGCCTTCTCGGCGGCTTATAATCGGCTCATTACAGTTGGCTTTAAGGGCCGTCACGAGCAATGAGTTAACCCGCAGTAGAGGGATGCTGGAGCAAAAGTGTCTCATTGGCGAGGGCATAGATTCGTATAATACCTGTTAGGTTTTGTCCAGGTGAAGTTGTGTTGTGATGCCCTGAATGGAGATGCCGTCTACATAGGATTTTATTCAACATAAAAGGATAAAGCTCAGCAAGTAGCCAAGATATAAAGGAACAAGTTAAAAAAAAGACAAGTTTTTAAAGTGGTTCGGCAAGAAAATGCCTACGTCCACTGATTCTCTTTGTTAATTCACTTTATATGGGCAGTACAAGCTAAGAAAAGTATCGACGAAGGTGTTGGATGTTCCATGCCCTCTGAAACACCTCTCCGTCCACTGTTGACAAAATATAAGCTCCGTTGTGGAGATCTTTATGAATTACATATGGTCCGTCCCAGGTTGGATCTAGCGCTCCGGGGCGCGGGAAGATTCGCTTGAGGACAAGATCTTCTTCTTGTAAGCTGTGATGCTTGACTTTGGAGTTGTATTGTGCTGCCACTTTTTGCTTGTGAGCTGCTGCATTATTTCTTCTTTCTTCGATTAGATCCAAAGACATGTGGAGGAGTTCTTCGTTCTCTTCTGGGTTGTAGTGGATCCTACGGTGGGATGACACTACAGTTTCAACTGGGAGCATGGCCTCCGATCCGTATGCCAAAGAGAAAGGAGTATGCCCTGTTGATGTTCTGAAAGACGTGCGGTAGGCCCAAAATGACGTAGGAAGTTTATCCACCCAAGTGCCTTTTGACTTTTCAAGCTTCTTCTTGATTAGAGTTTTAAGAATTTTGTTGACAACTTCGACTTGTCCATTTGCCTGGGGATAAGACACGGATGAGAAGCTTTTGTAAATTCCGTGCTCTTGGCACCAGTCGGTGAACTCCTTGCTGTCAAACTGAAGTCCATTGTCCGATATGATTTTGAGTGGAACCTCGTACCTGCACAAAACATTTTTGATCAAGAAGTTAATAAATTTTGCTGAAGATACTTTATTTAGAGGTTCCGCTTCCACCCCATTTGGTGAAATAGTCGACTGCCACTATGGCATATTTGGCTCCGCCTCGGCCCATTGGCAGTTCGCCAATCAAGTCAATTCTCCATACTGCAAAGGGCCAAGGGCTGGTCATCTGAGTAATCTCATTTGTTGGTAGTCGAGGGATCTTAACAAATTTCTGACATCTGTCGCATTTTTTGACAAAGTCCAAGGCATCTTTGTTTAAGGTGGGCCAGAAATATCCATATCGGAGTATCTTCTTTGCCAGAGTCTGCCCTCCAGTGTGATCTCCGCAACTTCTTTGATGGATGTTGGATAAGATTTCCTTGGCTTCCCTTCCAGCGACACACCTTAATAAGGGGTTAGAGAAGCCGCGTCGATAGAGGATGCCTTCTTATATTGTGTAGCGGGAAGCTTTCCTCAAGATTTTCTTAACTTCGTTACGCCCGTCGGGCAGTGTGCCACTTTGTAAATATTTCCGGATGGGAGTCATCCAAGTTTTCTCTTCGGTTGCAGCTATCAGATTCACTTGCTTGAAACTCTGGGCTAGTTGCTTTGAGATGGTTACTATTCCGGAGGTGGTGCCGTCCTTCATGCTAGCTTGCTTTGCCAGTTCGTCGGCCTCTCGGTTCTCCTCTCGAGGAATGTGTTTGATTAAATAGTGGTCCAACTGATCGAGTAGCAGCTTGGTTTTATTTAGATATGCTGTGAGTCGTTCTCCTCGAGTCTGAAACTCTCCTAGTACTTGGTTTACGATAAGTTGAGAATCACTATGAAGACATAAAGAACTGACTCCAATTTCTAAGGCAAGTTCTAATCCTGCTATTACTGCTTCATGTTCTGCATCGTTGTTGGTGGCAGCGAATTCCAACCTTAGGGCATAGTGCAGCTTCCTTCCCCTGGGGGTGATTATCACAATACCTGCCCCCGAGCCTTATTCGTTTGATGCTCCATCTACAAAGAGATTCCACTTGATATCTTCTGCTATTTCAGATTGCTCCTTACCTTCGTTGGTAGTGAATTCGGCAATGAAATCGGCCATGGCTTGTCCCTTGATGGCGGTGCGAGGATGGTAGGTGATATCATATTGACTCAGTTCAATGCACCATTTAAGTAGTCGCCCAGAAGTGTCGGGGCGATGGAGTACCTGCCTTAGCGGTTGATCGGTTAAAACTCTGACGGAATGAGATTGGAAATAGTGTCGCAGTTTCCGTGACGTGATTATAAAACAGTATGCTAGCTTCTCAAGTTTAGGGTATCTGGCTTCTGTCCCCATAAATCTCTTGCGTACAAAGTATACGGGCCGCTGCGCACGGTTGTCTTCTCTCACCAAAGCGGCGCTTAGAGCATGGGATGATACAGCAAGGTATAGGTATAGTTCTTCGCCTTCATTTGGAGTTGAGAGTACTGGTGGTCTCTGTAGGTGTTCGATTATGATAGGGAAGGCTGTTGAGAATTCGTCGGTCCATTCGAACTTTCCTTTGTCTTTCTTTAGGGCTTCGAAGAAAGGGATGCATTTGTCGGTTGCTTTAGAGATGAATCTGCTTAGGGCGGCCACCTTCCTATTTAGGCTTTGCATCTCTCTTCGAGTGGATGGTATCTTGATATCTTGCAAAGCCTAGACTTGTTCGGGTTTGCTTCAATCCCCCTGGCATGGACGATGAATCCCAAGAACTTTCCCGACGATACTCCGAAGGAGCGCTTTAGAGGATTCAGCTTCATTCCATATTGGCGAAGTACTTGAAACATCTCGTCTAGGGGGCTTACATGATCGTTGGCTTTCCTCGATTTTACCAACATGTCATCCACATAAACTTCCATAGTTCGTCCTATTAGTTCCGCAAACATCTTGTTGACGAGGCGCTGATAAGTAGCTCCGGCGTTTTTAAGTCCAAAAGGCATTACTCTATAGCAGTACAGTCCCCGGTCAGTGATGAAACTAGTGTGGTCTTAATCGGGGGCGTGCATAGGAATCCGGTTATATCCTGAGTATGCGTCCATAAAAGATAAGAGTTCGTGCCCGGCTGTGCTGCCCACGAGTTGATCGATTCGGGGGAGTGGGAAGCAATCCTTCGGGCAAGCGTCATTTAAATTGGAGAAGTCAATGCATGTTCGCCACTTCCCATTAGCCTTCTTCACCAGTACCGGGTTGGCGATCCATTCTGGGTAGATGGCTCTCGTATAAAGTTATTGGCAAGTAGGTTCTTTACTTCTTCCTCGAGGGCTGCTGATCGTTCTGTCCCCATACTTCTCTTTTTCTGCTTTATTGGCACCTTGGTGGGATCGATGTTCAGTACCTGGCATGCTACGTCTGGGGAGATTCCAGTCATGTCAGCGCGCGTCCATGCAATTACATCCAAGTTGTGGCGAAGAAAATCGACTAGTTGATCCTTCAACTCTGCTCTTAACTGAGACCCGATTCTCAGCAGTCTACTTGGGTCATGTTTGTCTACAGATACAAATTCCATAGCCTCTGCAGGCTCACCGGTGGCCTCCTCCTCTTTGTCCCTGGGGTCTAATTCATTGAAAGGATCATTGGTATATCGAAGAGGAGGGGCTTCCTTTAGTTGCTATTCTTCCAAGTTTTTCTTGCAGAGAGTAGTCTCTGCATCCTTCCCTTTATCCTTCCTGCGGTTATTGCGAAGTTCAGTTACATAGCAATCTCGAGCGGCGTCTTGATTTCCTTCTACTTCCCATATCCCATTATCTGTTGGAAATTTCATCTTCAGGCACCAAGGGGCCAGGACAATCTGGAAGTCAGACAAGGCTGGTCTTCCTAAAAAGGCGTTGTAGGCGAGTGGTTATCTATTAGTACAAATGTTTGTTTCCGCACAACGGAGCGGGGATGACTTCCTACTTCAACAAAGAGGTCCAATTGCCCGAGGGGCACCTTCGCATCTCCAGTGAAACCGTGTAGTGGTTTGTTGCAGGGAGACACATCCTTCATTGACAGCTTCATTTTGTCAAAAGCATGTTTGAATAGAATGTTTATGGAGCTTCCAGTATCTACCAGAATTCGAAAAACTTCGGTTGGGCCGAACCAGGCAGAGATGACCATAGGATCCATGTGAGGGTACTGCCTTGCTTTTAGGTCTCGCCTACTGAATGTGATGTCATTATCATCTTTCCGCTTCGGGCAGCGTTCTTCCATGACGGAATTGATGCAGTCTTCATTGTTTCTAAGTGACTTTCCATATCTTTCCATTTCTGCCAGTTTGTGTCGGCGATGTGTGGTCCTCCCGATATTGTATGGACCACTATCTTCTCTTGAATGGAACCGCTGGTGTTGTGATTTCTTCCGCCTGTCTTTGGGTGGAGTTGCCCTGGGTTCTCCTTGGCAGGAGCTGGAGTCATGTCCTGACCCTTTATATAGTGTTCCAATCTCTTCCTTCTGATGTATTCTTCAATCAGGTCCCGGAGATGACGGCATTCATTGGTATCATGCCCATGGGATTCGTGGAAACGGCAGAACTTTTCAGACTTGATTGCGTGATCTGATTCCTTCTTATACGGGGAGCGTTTGTATTTAAGCTTGTCTTGGGTGGCCAGGAAGATGTTTTCGACTGTTTCATTCAAAGGATTGTAAGCGTCAAATCTTGGTCCTTGCCGATATAGGCGTTTTTCTCCCTTCCTTCCCCCAGCATTGTCTCGAGAGTCATTTCTTCCGACGTCCTTTGCTGCAGCGGGTGCGTTGCCATGAGCTGCCTTGGCTTGTTGCCCTGTCTGCGTTTCGGTGGCAGCGTCTTCAAGTCTCATATACTTCCCGGCTTCATAGAAGAAATCGGGTAAGGTAGCTGTTTTTTCTTTCGTTAATCTTCTAGCAAACTTGGTATCCGGATGTACGCCACTACAAAGAGCCATTAGGATAAGTTTCTCATCGGCATCTTGGATTGCGGCTGCTGCGGCGTTGAATCGGGTTAGATATTGTTGCACTATCTCTCCGGGCTTCTATTTGATATTAGATAGGGAATAAGTGTCCTTGGTTTGTTCCACATGAATGCGGAACTGGCTGACGAACTTTTCTTTTAACATTTCCCATGAGCTGATGGATCCTTGGGGTAGATGGCCGAACTAGGAGGTAGCTAGATCTGCCAAGAATAGTGGGAAGCATTTACACAACACTCCCTCTGTTGCTCTGCTCATGAGCATATGCTGTGTGTATCTCTGCAAGTGTACAACGGGGTCAGAGGTTCCCTTGTAAGGTTCCATTGTTGGCATTTTCCATTCCCAGGAGATGTGTGACGACCGCCCATGACTCCTGCACCGAAACAAGGAAATAGTGCGCTGAAAGTGTGCCAGGCAGCCATGGACGATAGTCAAGGGTAGAATAAACATTGCAGAATCTATCGTATAACTCACAGCGCATGGACAAAATACAATAGAGAAATATATAGTGAAGCTCCATAACAGAAAATCATCATATAGACTTCATAATAGTTTGATACAAGCATCTGAAAATCAATACAATCGAGCCTCACTACAAAGCACTCAAAGCAAATACAGCAGCGGAACACCCAGTACATAGAATATGAAATAATATGCAAAAGCCTCCTACTCGTCTTCGTCATCAGCAACGTGATCTTCTAAGAACAGCACCTGTCACCTGCTACCTAGTATGCCCATCCCAACATGGATGAACAGGCCAATGTAATAAGAGGAGACATAAAACCTTGAGTCAGACAAAAGTCTTAGTAAGCAGTAAATCAACTATCAAACATACCAAAAGAGCATAAGGGATAAAAAGGAATAGGAACCCAAACCATCCCACTCCACCTCTTTCTACAGTGATAGCCCCCAGACACACACTAAGGAGAAGCAAACATAGCAAAGCAGATAATTAAAGTAAAATAATAATCACTCGAGTCAAGGTCGATGTTTTCCAAATGCAAACCCAAAGGCCTAAACCAAGATCAGATAAGCACCCGAAAACACCGCTCTTGAGACCGAATGATGATACAACCGAACATCCATGACTCTGGCTATCACTGTTATCATTGCTTTGATTTCACCGTTAATTGAATGACTAACTCATTCTTTCATCCATCTGTCAAGGGCTAATGGTAACTCTGGTTCTAGACATAACTCCGCACGTCGTCGCAGCCCGTGCCTAGGAATTTTCGCAACTACCCAGAGTACTAGCACGTCGTCGCAGCCCGTGCTTGGGAATTTTCGCAACTACCCAACGTACTCTTGCTTTGAGCATGCTAGAACCTTCAACAACGATGAAGTCTCAGCCTCCAAGTCATCCTCCTCGACGACTATTCTCAAACTAGCTCAAGAGCCTCTCGAGCCATCCATTATCAACCAACTCGAACCGCATCATCGAGTCATTAACCTGCTTGGAATGATCCCGCCTGGATTAAACCAAGACTATCTCACATCATACTTTGCTCCATCGCATCTTAGCAAAGTTCATCTCAACATCATGCTTCACCTCATCGCATCATGGCAAAGTCCATCATCATCATCATGTTTTGCTCCCTCTAATCATAGCAAAATCCTCGAATTCATCCATATGAGCTTCATCATCCGCTTCATATGCCACAAGCAGCTTTCACCATTCAAGAGCCTTTCCACCTAGCTTTTGAATCATCTTCAACCATCTTGTTCCAAATCAACTACTAGCTAACTTGAAACAATCAAATCAATCATCAATACAAGCAATCAAACATTCAAACAAGATCTAACAAGCAATATTAACTATAATGGCAATTTCGTAAATAAATGAGCATAAGTCTAACATGCATGAATCATGAGTTTCTAGCATAGATCAAACAAATATAAATCATGGGTTTTGTCTCTACAACTTGATGAATGAACTTGCATAAGTAAACATCTTCATAAGTAATGGATCTACACTTGGATCTAAGGAAAATGTATGAAATCACTATCTACAACACATAAACAAACCACCCATCCAATATACTCCTTTGGGTCCACGTGAGAGATAACTACCACTCACCGAATCTCCAAAACAACCCAAAAGCAATACGCTTCAGATCTGGACAGCAAAGATTCAAGCTTGATTCGTCAAAATCCCGCTTGAAACGATGAAATCTCACTTCGTTGGATGAAGATCTTCAACTTTGGCTCTTGGATCTTCGATCTTGGATGGATGTTAACACTAGATTAGAGTAGAGAAAGAAGTGAAGAACTGTTATAGACGAGCTCTCAAAATGGTAGCACTTCGTCGCTTCAAAAACCGGTGCCAAAGAGTGAGCCAAAGCCCTCTATTTATAGGCAGATCGCCCCCTTAGGTCGTAACTCGTAGGCTCGGCTTTAGGTCGTTGCCGACCTAAGATTTTCCCCGACCTAACTTAAGTCGTTGCCGACCTATCTACCCCACGACCTAACGATTACTCATGACCTAACAACAAGCGCTCCAACCTACCGACCTAACGAGCAACACGAGTTACGACTTATCACTAAGTCGCTAACGACTTAACATGGTATAACAATCCAACGGTCCAGATGCTACGCGACCTAAAACGAACGAGGATCCGCTATGTCGCGACCTATTAGGTTACGACCTACGACTCAATCTTTCATACGACTTATCACACATACGACCTAAGGACTTACACGAGTTACGACTCATCAGCTTACGACCTAACAATGCTACGACCTAAAACATGGCGACTTAACTACCAGGCCATAACTCGTCTACGACCTAACTTCCTTAGGCCGTTCCAAAACTCCACCGACCTAACTATCATACGACCTAACCCCTTAGGTCGTCAACCCTTAACTCGTCCAAAATCACTAAGTCGTCTAACCTTTAGGTCGTCTATTACTATAGGTCGTCTACGACTTAAGACTCTAGTAACTCCCTAACTCGTTAACTCTTAGGTCGTTACCTCTATAGGTCGCTCTATCACCCTAACTCGTATACGACCTATCACTTAACTTGTGCCAACTTCTATAACTCGTAATACTACTAGGTCGCTCAGAAACCCATAACTCGTAACCTCTATAACTCGGCAACTCTTATAACTCGTTAACGACCTAACACACTAACTCGTTAACTCATCTTAACTGCTAGGTCGTAATCTCCTAAGTCGTTTACGACTTAAAACCCCACTGACTCGTACACGACTCATCTCTTAACCCGTTAGTTCCTCTAACTCAACCTAACTTCCACACGGGTCAATTCCTTATGAGTTAAATTCATACGACTTAGGCTAAAGATGCCTTAAACAACACTAACGACCTAATAATTCTACGATCTATCAATAGGTAAAAATACGGGTCATTACATTCTCTCCCCCTTAGGAATTTCGCCCCCGAAATTCCAAACAAACAAGGGCAACCAAAACTATTCTGCATGCCTACCATCCATAGCAATCAACAAACCATGCATCCAATTACTAGCCTAGCATGCAGAATTCTAAAATTAGAATCAAGCTACAAATTCATGAGATGTCACGACACCTTAGGGCCATACCTCGAAGAGTTCAGGATGAGCTTCCTTCATCCTCTCTTCCTCCTCCCATGTACAGTCGTTAACATCATCACTCCATTGTATCTTGAGCAACGTAATCGTCTTCCTCCTAAGCTGTTTCGTGTCGGTTTCTACAACACGAAGCGGCTTACGAGGTCTCGTAACAACTGGATCAACCTCCAAATCTTCACAGCTATCGGCAGAAACCACTGTATTCGAGTCGTGCACATACTTCCGCAGATATGATACATGAAAAACATTGTGCACACCCGACATCTTTTCCGGTAACTCCAATCTATAAGCGAGCTTCCCAATTCGCTCGATAATCGGGAATGGTCCAACAAATCTCGGAGTAAATTTTCCTTTCTTCCCGAATCGAATAACATTCTTCAGAGGAGAAATCTTCACAAAAACCATATCACCTACGTCGAATTCCAAATCTTTTCGACGCTTATCGGCATAACTCTTCTGACGGTCTTGGGCTGCCTTCATTCGTTGCCGAATGATCTCTATACAATCCGAAGTCTGACGAATCATCTCAGGCCCAAGTATCAGCTTTTCTCTAGTTTCCAACCAACATGTTGGAGAGTTACACGGTCTTCCATACAGTGCCTCATATGGTGCCATACCAATACTTGACTGGTAACTGTTATTATATGCAAATTCCACCAAATGAAGATGATCTTCCCATGATCCTCCGAAATCCAAAACACATGCCCTCAGAAGATCTTCCAAAACTCGGTTGACTCTCTCAGTCTGACCATCTGTTTGAGGATGATAAGCTGTACTCAAACACAACTCGGTTCCCAAAACCTCCTGGAAGCTCTTCCAAAATCCACTAGTGAATAATGGGTCTCGATCACTCACTATACTCTTCGGAATACCATGGAATCGAACTATCCACTTAACATACAATTCAGCCAACTTCGAAGCAGTCCTAGTTGATCGAACAGGAATAAATCTTGCACTCTTAGTCAAACGATCTACAATGACCCAAATCCCTTCATTTCCCGTTTTGGTTCTAGGTAAACCATCGATAAAATCCATCGATATTTGCTCCCACTTCCATGTAGGAACTTCTAACGGCTGAAGCAATCCACTGGGCTTCTTCTGCTCTGCTTTAACCAACTGGCAATTCATGCACTTGGAAATAAAATTTCCAACATCCTTCTTCATACCTTCCCAGTAATAGGTTCTCTTCATGTCCCGATACATCTTATTTCCTCCTGGATGAATTGTCAACTTCGAGTGATGACTTTCCTTCAAAACTTCATCTCTAAACTCATCGATATCGGGAACAACCAGTCGTCCTTGCTTCCGAAGCCAACCCTCTCGATCGACTTCGAATCTTTTATCCTTCTCTGGGTCCAATCCAGATTCCAAATCACGGATAATCTTGACAAGCTTATCGTCTCGCTTTTGGCTCTCGCCAATTCTTTCCACAAGAGTAGGCCTTATCGATAAGTTTGCCAACATTTCAGGTTCCAATTCACATCTGGGCCTGAAGTCAAATCTAGCTAAAAACTCGAGACTCTTCCATTCCGAAAACATGGCTCCCAATCCTGCGTGTCTTCGACTTAACGCATCAGCTACTGCGTTACCATTTCCTGGAGTATAGGCTATACCAAAATCATATGATGCTAAAAACTCTAGCCATCGTTGCTGCCGAAGATTCAAATCCTTTTGGGAGAAAAGATACTTCAATGACTTATGATCTGTAAACAACTCGAATCGAACTCCCAATAGATAATGTCTCCACGTCTTCAGAGCAAAAACAATCGCCGCTAACTCCAAATCATGAGTCGGGTAATTCCTTTCATGCGGCTTCAGTTGTCGACTTGCATACGCAACAACTTTACCCTTCTGCATTAGCACTACTCCAAGTCCAGTACCACATGCATCAGTGTAAACCACCATCTCATCATTTCCACTCGGAATAGTCAAAACAGGAGCACTCGTCAGTCGCTCTTTCAGGATTCCAAAGGCTTGTTCACACTTAGCATCCCAACTGAACACTTGGTTTTTCTTCGTCAATCCTGTTAACGGTGCAGCTATCTTGGAAAAGTCTTTGATAAACCGACGATAATATCCTGCTAATCCAAGAAAACTTCTTACATCGGATGCATTCTTAGGTCTAACCCAATCCTGGATTGCTGCCACCTTAGCGGGATCAACCGCTATTCCATTTCCAGAAATAACATGGCCTAAGAACCTCACTTCACTCTTCCAGAAGTGACACTTCGAAAACTTAGCCTTTAGCTGATGTTTTCGCAAGATTTCCAAAACAATACGCAAGTGCGTCTTGTGCTCTTCTTCAGTTCTGGAGTAAATCAGAATATCATCCACGAACACAAGTACGAACTTGTTCAACTGATCTCTGAACACTCTATTCATAAGATCCACAAAATATGCTGGTGCATTAGTCAATCCAAACGGCATTAGCAGCCACTCATAGAAACCGGATGGTGTCCTGAAAGCAGTCTTCAGCACGCTATCCTTCTCCACTCTCAACTGGTGAAATCCCGTTGCCAAATCCATCTGAGAAAACACCTTAGCTTCGTGAAGCTGATCAAACAAGTCATCTATTCTCGGCAATGGATACTTGTTCTTCTTAGTCACCTTATTCAGCTCACGATAATCGACACACAACCTCAACGATCCATCCGCTTTGGTTGCGAACACAACTGGTGCACCCCATTCGGACACACTACGCCGAATGAATCCTTTCCGTAAAAGGTCGTCAACCTGCACCTTCAACTCTTGCTGTTCTCTAGGCGCCATCCGCCTAAGAGGCATCACAACGGGTCTGGCTCCCTCAACTAGATCGATACGAAACTCAATCTCCCTATGCGGCGGTAACTCTTTGACCTCGTCAAAGGCATCCTCGAATCCATTCACGATTGGCACCGATGACAGTCCATCCCGTGGAACAACCAGCGAATACATGAAGCTCATGAAGATGCCTTCTTCATGCTTACATCGTATCACAACCTTTCGCCCCTCCACATTCTCGACTGTCACCTCCAATCTCTCACAATCAATCTTTGCCGCATATTTCCTAAGCCAGTCCATACCCAAAATAATTCTGAACCCCGCAAAGTTCAGAACAAAACAATCACAAACGAAAGAGCAATCATGACTCGATACAACTAGACCACGGCATAGCATACACAAACAAGACGAACCCCCAACTGGATTAGCCACAACCAATGGCCTATCAACGATATCCGGTTCCAAACCCAACCGGTCTACCAACTCATTACAAACAAAGGAATGCGACGCCCCAGTATCAAACAACACCCTAACTGGAACACCACAAATGGAAAGAGTACCTTGAACCACCACACTCTTCCCCTTCTCTTCAGCAGTAGGAGCTTTCGAAGATGATGGAACAGCCCCCAAAGCATAAGCTTTCACAATCTGCTTGTCTTTCTGTGGTTCTGGACAATCCTTCCTAAAATGCCCTGGCTTGTTGCAGTTGTGGCACTTCGCCGGCGTTTTCGGATTCTTACAATCCCTAGAGAGATGGCCCTTCTGTTGACAGTTATAGCAGGTTACTTCGCCCTTCGGTTTCTTCTGGCCATTCTTACTCTTCTGTTGTTGCTGCTTCCTCTTCTTGTTTCCACCCTGCTGTGGTTTGAGCTCTTCCTTGGTCACAGCAACAACAGATCCTTCCTTAGGAAACAAACTCTCGTGCCTGAGAGCTTTCTCCACTAGCTTCTCAAATGGATCGTCCAGATGATCCACCAACTGTCTTCCAAGATAACTGTCCAAGCCTGTCACAAACTTCTCATTCTTCTGATAAGAAGATTCAATATACCACCGAGCATACTTGGACAAAGCCTCAAACTCAGAAACATACTCAAGAACCGATCTCCCACCTTGCTTGAGCTCAACAAACTTCTTAAACAAGACAGACTTCTGAGCCGTAGAAATGAACTTAGCTTCAAATCTAGCTTGGAACTGCACCCAAGTAATTTCTTCCTCCGGAGTATCAATGGTGATAGAGTTCCACCAATCAGAAGCTCTCCCTTGAAGCTGTCTTGATGCAAGCTTCCTTTTAGTTGCATCCTCAATTCCCAAGTCACCAAAGATCCTTCTACAAGCTTCTATCCATCTTTGGACTTCAATGGTTGACTCTGTCCCTAAGAAAGCCTTCCCTCCAAGAGCAGTATAATCCTTACAAAGCTTAGCAAAATCCACCGGTCTTGGAGCTTGAACTTGAACTCCAACATCTACAGATGGCCCTGGAGCTGGTATCCTTCTCATGATAGAAGTCATCATGGCTTCAAACATAGCTCCATAATCAGCAACTCCTTCAGCGGCACGGCCTTCCCTTGCAACTGGTCTCCCTCTTCGACTCATCCTTAGTATCTACAAAAAGGACTGATTAGAACACCTTGAGGAACAACTACATAAGGAGTTCAAATCCATCTAAACTACTATATTATATATAGTAATCATCCATCAAAATACAATTACGTCTCTCTTACGTAGTTACGTCAGCGAGCGTTGGCTAAAATCGATTAACCTCGCTCTAATACCAAATGTGACGACCGCCCATGACTCCTGCACCGAAACAAGGAAATAGTGCGCTGAAAGTGTGCCAGGCAGCCATGGACGATAGTCAAGGGTAGAATAAACATTGTAGAATCTATCGTATAACTCACAGCGCATGGACAAAATACAATAGAGAAATATATAGTGAAGCTCCATAACAGAAAATCATCATATAGACTTCATAATAGTTTGATACAAGCATCTGAAAATCAATACAATCGAGCCTCACTACAAAGCACTCAAAGCAAATACAGCAGCGGAACACCCAGTACATAGAATATGAAATAATATGCAAAAGCCTCCTACTCGTCTTCGTCATCAGCAACGTGATCTTCTAAGAACAGCACCTGTCACCTGCTACCTAGTATGCCCATCCCAACATGGATGAACAGGCCAATGTAATAAGAGGAGACATAAAACCTTGAGTCAGACAAAAGTCTTAGTAAGCAGTAAATCAACTATCAAACATACCAAAAGAGCATAAGGGATAAAAAGGAATAGGAACCCAAACCATCCCACTCCACCTCTTTCTACAGTGATAGCCCCCAGACACACACTAAGGAGAAGCAAACATAGCAAAGCAGATAATTAAAGTAAAACAATAATCACTCGAGTCAAGGTCGATGTTTTCCAAATGCAAACCCCCAAGGCCTAAACCAAGATCAGATAAGCACCCAGAAAACACCGCTCTTGAGACCGAATGATGATACAACCGAACATCCATGACTCTTGCTATCACTGTTATCATTGCTTTGATTTCACCGTTAATTGAATGACCAACTCATTCTTTCATCCATCTGTCAAGGGCTAATGGTAACCCCGGTTCCAGACATAACTCCGCACGTCGTCGCAGCCCGTGCCTAGGAATTTTTGCAACTACCCAGAGTACTAGCACGTCGTCGCAGCCCGTGCTTGGGAATTTTCGCAACTACCCAACGTACTCTTGCTTTGAGCATGCTAGAACCTTCAACAACGATGAAGTCTCAGCCTCCAAGTCATCCTCCTCGACGACTATTCTCAAACTAGCTCAAGAGCCTCTCGAGCCATCCATTATCAACTAACTCGAACCGCATCATCGAGTCATTAACCTGCTTGGAATGATCCCGCCTGGATTAAACCAAGACTATCTCACATCATACTTTGCTCCATCGCATCTTAGCAAAGTTCATCTCAACATCATGCTTCACCTCATCGCATCATGGCAAAGTCCATCATCATCATCATGTTTTGCTCCCTCTAATCATAGCAAAATCCTCGAATTCATCCATATGAGCTTCATCATCCGCTTCATATGCCACAAGCAGCTTTCACCATTCAAGAGCCTTTCCACCTAGCTTTTGAATCATCTTCAACCATCTTGTTCCAAATCAACTACTAGCTAACTTGAAATAATCAAATCAATCATCAATACAAGCAATCAAACATTCAAACAAGATCTAATAAGCAATATTAACTATAATGGCAATTTCGTAAATAAATGAGCATAAGTCTAACATGTATGAATCATGGGTTTCTAGCATAGATCTAACAAATATAAATCATGGGTTTTGTCTCTACAACTTGATGAATGAACTTGCATAAGTAAACATCTTCATAAGTAATGGATCTACACTTGGATCTAAGGAAAATGTATGAAATCACTATCTACAACACATAAACAAACCACCCATCCAATATACTCCTTTGGGTCCGCGTGAGAGATAACTACCACTCACCGAATCTCCAAAACAACCCAAAAGCAATACGCTTCAGATCTGGACAGCAAAGATTCAAGCTTGATTGGTCAAAATCCCACTTGAAACGATGAAATCTCACTTCGTTGGATGAAGATCTTCAACTTTGGCTCTTGGATCTTCGATCTTGATCTTCGATCTTGGATGGATGTTGACACTAGATTATAGTAGAGAAAAGAAGTGAAGAACTGTTATAGACGAGCTCTCAAAATGGTAGTACTTCGTCGCTTCAAAAACCGGTGCCAAAGAGTGAGCCAAAGCCCTCTATTTATAGGCAGATCGCCCCCTTAGGTCGTAACTCGTAGGCTCGGTTTTAGGTCGTTGCCGACCTAAGATTTTCCCCGACCTAACTTAAGTCGTTGCCGACCTATCTACCCCACGACCTAACGATTACTCATGACCTAACAACAAGCGGCCCAACCTACCGACCTAACGAGCAACACGAGTTACGACTTATCGCTAAGTCGCTAACGACTTAACATGGTATAACAATCCAACGGTCCAGATGCTACACGACCTAAAACGAACGAGGATCCGCTATGCCGCGACCTATTAGGTTACGACCTACGACTCAAGCTTTCATACGACTTATCACACATACGACCTAAGGACTTACACGAGTTACGACTCATCAGCTTACGACCTAACAATGCTACGACCTAAAACATGACGACTTAACTACCAGGCCATAACTCGTCTACGACCTAACTTCCTTAGGCCGTTCCAAAACTCCACCGACCTAACTATCATACGACCTAACCCCTTAGGTCGTCAACCCTTAACTCGTCCCAAATCACTAAGTCGTCTAACCTTTAGGTCGTCTATTACTATAGGTCGTCTACGACTTAAGACTCTAGTAACTCCCTAACTCGTTAACTCTTAGGTCGTTACCTCTATAGGTCGCTCTATCACCCTAACTCGTATACGACCTATCACTTAACTTGTGCCAACTTCTATAACTCGTAATACTACTAGGTCGCTCAGAAACCCATAACTCGTAACCTCTATAACTCGGCAACTCTTATAACTCGTTAACGACCTAACACACTAACTCGTTAACTCATCTTAACTGCTAGGTCGTAATCTCCTAAGTCGTTTACGACTTAAAACCCCACTGACTCGTACACGACTCATCTCTTAACCCGTTAGTTCCTCTAAGTCAACCTAACTTCCACACGGGTCAATTCCTTATGAGTTAAATTCATACGACTTAGGCTAAAGTTGCCTTAAACAACACTAACGACCTAATAATTCTACGATCTATCGATATGTAAAAATATGGGTTATTACAGGATGATGGCAGTTTCGATATTGCGGGTGAAGGGGCTGGTTACCCTAGCGCCTATCCCCCGATCCCTTTGGTCCTGTTGGACGCACTCTCTGAACAATCGCGCCATCCTTTCTTCAGAACTTGGAGCGGATAGAAATGAGTTTGGTTCGTCTATTACTCCTAACATTTTCTGGTGGCTGTCTTCGGTCTTCTGGGAGCATGCTGGGTTCAGCCATAGTTGGCCCTTGCCTCGATCTTCCCCTGCCGGGCTCTGTTCTAAGCATTCCCTCGGGTCCAAATTCGGGCTCGACTCCAGCTCTGTCCCGTTCATTGGTGTTCCCATGGTTAAGTAGCATGACAGGCTCAACCATATCCGACCTCTGCCTGGTACCTCCCCCGTTGGGTTCGGTTCCAAGTGTTTCCTCGGGTCGGAATTCGGGCTGAGTCTGGGCTCGGCTCCTACCATTGTTGTTTCTGTTATTAGCCTCTTCGAAGAAGAAAGATCTTTGTCGCCTCCCAGATCCTCCAGACTGGGATTCACCCCATGATTCGGTGTTGCGGTTGGATTCTTCAGCATCTCTTAAGCGTGACATGAGTTGGTCCACCAAGGCTTCTTGTTGAGATGCAAAGCGGTTAGTTACTTCAGCCACAACCCTGTCCAGATCTGCCATAGTAATTGGTTGTTCCGTAGCAGGGGCTGTCGGATTTGCCTAATTTCCATTTGTTGTTGGAACAGGACGATTCTCTTGATCTCTGATCACTGGATCTGGGATGCTGCTAGTTGCGATGTTCTTTCCTTTGCTAGCATCTTTCCTCTGCCTGGGAGGCATGTTTTCCAAGCAATGAGTGATGCTGTTAGGAAGAAGGTTGAGTGGGAGAAGCTGAAGCTTCTAGCTCGATTTCTCAGTGAAAGCACCAAAAATGTTTGCACAAAAAATGGGCAAACGCCTCCAAGTCGTATGATTTAGTTGATTATATATTGTTCTTAGTGATTTGGTGATTTATGCAAATATGTAAAAAGCAGGGACTAAACTGTAAAAGACACGCAGATTTATAGTGGTTCGGCCAGAACGTGCCTACGTCCACTTTATATGTTATTCTCCTTTACTGTTCAGGTTACAAGCACAAATCTTTGATTACAAGTGCCTGAAAATTGTTTGAAAGTTCTATCTGTGCCTGAGCTCTCAAACTTTTCTGCCATTGTTGTACCCCTGCACCTCTATTTATAGAGTGAGGCTGGGGGTAGGGGTCTTGGATTATATAGCTGCTGGTGGGCCTGGGCTGATGTAATCTGGCCTGACAGTGTTGGTCAGGTACGCCTTGGTCCGGTGGTGAGTAGGTGGAGTTTGGTTCGGTGGGACTTGGCCCGGTGGTGAGTGGATGGAGTTTGGTTCGGTGGGACTTGGTCCGGTGGTGAGTGGATGGAGTTTGGTTCGGTGGGACTTGGTCCGGTGGTGAGTGGTCTGGTAGTGGTTGGAGCGGTAGTTGGTTCGGCTATGTAGGGGAGAGTTGGCTCGGCTATGTAGGGAGTGGAGTTGGACCGGTAGTAGGTGGAAACGGGGTTGGTTCGGTTATGCATGGAAGCGGGGTTGGTTCGGGAGTGCTTAGGAAAGGGGTTGGTTTGGTGGTGGTAGAAACGCACCCAACATTACGTATTCATTGCATATAAACTGCAAGTTAAATTGTTATTTATTTATTATTGCATATAAACTGCCAGTTAAACAGTTATTAATTTATCATTGAATATAAACTGCTAGTTAATTCCTGATGATTATTATCCGTTCTATATTGATGCTATTGTTTGAATTGGATGATGATTGTGATAAACGGTTGATGGTTGACATTGGATGAATGGATGTTGTATTTATATTGTTATAAATTGCAAGTTATTATGCATTTTCATCTCATTCGGGATTGCGGTTTGAAATGATATACGACCGCATTTTTATTTTTAAATTGCGGATTGAAATGATAAATATCCGTATCACTTGGCCATAGGGTAGAAAATAATATACAGGCACCTCGGTATATATATATATATATATATATAAATTTATTTTTTTGAAATAATTTTCTGTGGTTTTGTAAAGAAATATATATATGGTTTTATGAGATATTGATTTCGGATATTTGATAAAGGTTATTTTATATATAGTTAAATTCTTGGCTTTAAGCTATGTATAAAATTGTTTAAAGTATGAAGTAAGTTTAATAATAAAGTTGATTTTAGAAAAAAAAATACTATGGATAAGTATTTACTAAAATTATATTCTAATATAGAGTTTATAAAGATTTTATAAATCAAGGTTGAGAAGATGGTTTTGAAATTAATTTGAGATTTTATCTAATTAAGATCTTATTGAAATTTAGATTTAAAAAGAACATGGTGTTATAACTAAATTCGGGTTTAAGATGATTTAAGTGAATATATCTACTCTAAATAAATTGAGGAATATTCAATTATTGAATTTGAAAGTTTTATTTAAAGGATTCTGGATTTATTAAGTATTTCAAAACTAAATAATAGTAAAGTGAATTTGGCATATATATATATATGAATTAAAATTTAGTTTTGAAATGGTGGAATATTTAAAACTTTGAAATATATAGAAATTTAAATGGTTTACTTGGGAATTCAAATCTGTATTTGGAATTGATTTGAGAAATTAAAAAGCTAATTTACTTTATAAGTAATTTATTATTAAACCATTTAAGTATTGAAAATTTTGTTTCAAAGCTATGGGTTTAAGGTATATATAATTGAAAGTACTATGACTTTTATATTTGAAATAAAAATGATATCATATTGATTTGGGTTTTAAAATAGAAATGATATTGTAAGTATATGGTTTTGAAATGCATATTTTATACTGGTTTTAAAGTATAAACTATTTTGAAGAGACCGCGGCGTTATAATAACGATTGGTTCTTAAAGAGACCGGGATCGGAAGTTGTCATACTCTCTGCCAACTCCGAAAACCACTTTAATAACCGTATACGCGGTGGATATTCCAGAATGAAGTAGGATGATGGCGGCGTTTCCTTTTAGGTAAATACGTGGACCCAAATCCCGTGAGTTGGCATAAGGTGGTAAAACAAGAGCGATCGACAGTTTAAGAAGGTTGCACCTTTTATCGAACACATCCCTTCGCTATTCTACTCTGACTTTGGATTTTTCGGTGGCCACTTTTGATTTTTGATTTTGGGGTTGTTGTTCGAGGTAGGCAGTAGTAGCTGCTACGCGTTACCACCGACCCGAAAGCGTAATTGGTATATCTGCCTTGGCATTGCCTAGTTGTGCCATGTCACCTACCCTAGCGCGCCTTATACGATTTTGTTTTATACCATACCTATGGAGTGCCCTCTGACGACGCCCAGTACGGGGGAGATTACGGTACTGTATAGACTAGGGGAATATATTTTGTGTTAAGGGCCATATGAGTAACCCCTTAACGCTATTTAAAAGTAAGTGTATTTTTCAATTAGACACTATTATAATAGCGAAATATACTGCATAGTAAATAGTTTAACGGATCCTTAGGAGATGTAAATCCCGAGCATCTCTTGACTTACTGAACTCATATTTATTTCTGTTGATTTAACTTACATAAGATCTTTTAGTTCTGACTCGAGTGTTTTATCTTTTTAATTCACTCGGGTCAGTCCGAGCATTTCAGGATCGAAGGCTTTATCTCTGGAGGACGAAGACGAAGATTTCAGTATTCTTATTAATATATATTATATTGTTCCACTACACTATTATATTCCGCTGCATTATTGATATTCTATGGTATGTATAACTCTGACATATATTGTAAGTATAATTAAATAATTTGAAAAACAGCTTCATGAACTGTATATTTGATTATTATATTTTATCCTTCCGCTGTGAGATTCTGTTTATTTTATTTCTTTCTTGTATTTACCCTATAACAATCTACCCTTCCGTATGGTTTGAATTGGCACATGTGTCGATTTAAAGCGTGCGAAAAGGCGGGACGTTACAAGTGTCCATCGAATTCCACGGCGATCTCCATGGTCTTAGGAGCGCGACTGCATAGCGTAATTCACAGGGGCTGCGAGAGCCTACTGGTACGGATGTTTCCTAGGGGATCCAGGCTAACCATTGTGTATCTGCGGTACTACCAGTCTTTATGACGTAATCGCAGGGCTGTGGCTGTCGGCTTACGGATACGGATGTTTCCTGGGGGATTCAGGCGTAACTATTGTGTATCCGCGATCCATGATCGACATGTTTCGGTTTGGTTGTTTTATTGGATTGTACTTTCCATATCTTTTTTTAAAAAAGTTTTTCCAGTATTTTCACTGGGTGTTGAAATAAGTCTACTAAGTACCGGAAGAATTCTAGCTTTGCGTTTGATCAACGCATAGCCAGAGTCTACAGGAACGAAAGTAAACTTGTTAAGACATCGAGTTATAAAAGTATTTTGGTAAAGTATTATATAAAGGATATTTTAATCATGATTTAAATTGTTTTAAATATTGTTTACTTCGAACTATTAAAATTGAATCAAATGACTATTCATCATATTATAAAATATTTAAAATGTTGTAAATAAAATTTTAAATTGAAATTTATATAGTTCTAAATTATGGTTCATCCTTTTCTTTCAACCTATTCTACCTTCTAGCTATTTCTACCTTTTTCCTCTTAGAAGGTCCTTTCCGCATTGTGGAAAGAGTTGGTTCTTTGGCTTATCGTTTGGATTTGCCCAAGAAGCTTTCTGGAGTGCATGTTGTATTCCACGTCTCACATCTCCTCTAGTATCTTCTTGACCCATCCCTTTTTGTTCTGTCAACTGCTCTTGATAGTTTGGATATTTGGCTTAATCTGATAGTCGAGAGTAAGCCACTTCGTATTGTCAGCAGAGGTACGAAGTAGTTAAGAAGGAAATCTGTTAGTCTGATCAAAGTACGATGGTGGACTAATGATCGAGATTGTACCTAGGAAACGGAAGAGAGCATTCGTGCTTCAAATCCGAAATTGTTTTTCCAGGTACTATTTTTTGTCTATCTTTCTTTTCTTATTTTCCTTGTTCGTTCTTTTCGAGGACGAAAAGATTTGTGAGGGAGAGTGTAACAACCCCAGTATTTTGTGATTATTTTAATTGTTTATTTTAATCATATAAATTGAAACTCCTGATTTAAAAACTTTATTTTATTTATTAAAATGGATAAATTTTGTTATTTTAAATATTATTTTTGATTTTTGCGTGAATTATAGTTTCAAACCTGAATAAATAGCATATTTCCAACAAAAGTGGATTTTTGCTCAATCTGCTCAAACTTTGACTTCTAAATTTAAAATTTAAATTTTTGAATTTTTGAATTTTATCTTTTATTATGAAAATAAATTTAATTTCGAGAAAATTTCTTTTCGTTTCGTTGAAATCCGATTTATATTATGGAAGTTATGCTTTTTAAAATATTGGGTGTATATTGATTTATTTAATAAAATTATCTATTTTAATTTATATAAATAATATTTTTATTTGTCAAATCATGTTCTAATATATGTTATATGACATGTTAGGTATAAATTTTATTTTAAAACATTTTTAAAGTGATGTTAGAATTTTTCCAAAATTTATGACATTTATTTCCTATCTATAAAGGCTAGTTTCTATTTTTCTGCTATTTTCTTCATTTAAATTATATTTAATTAAAATTTATTTATTTATTTGTGAATGCATTTTTATTTTATGTTCTTATCATTATTTATAAATATTTTCCAAGTCCATAAAATTTTCCTAAAGTTTATTCCATTTATTTTCAAATTTTCTAGACTAGTTTTCATTTTTGTGCTATTTTCTTATTTTAATCATATATAATTAATATTGATTTATTTATATTTTGTTTATTTGTTATATTTTCGAATTTTAACTGAATAATTATATATATTTCAGTTATTTAATTTATAAAAAGAAAAATGAGAAATTTGAAAAGGTTATGTGACTTTTTATTTTCTTAAGCTATTTGTATTCCCACCTTTTCAATTCCAGCCAACATCTGTTCACATTTTTGGCCATATCACCTCATTCTTTCAGCCACCTATCCCATTTCCTCTTCACATAAACAAAATTTTCTTCTCATTTCTGAAAAATTTCGGCCATAGCTTGTGAGAGTAAATTGGTAAACTTTATTTCTTTTTTTCATTGTTTATGCTTGAATTCATTGATTTTTGCACTTATTTCATGCATCACCCACCTTTGCACCTTCAACAAACCATGTTTTGCCGTCCCATATCCACCCACAACCTGATCAAAACCATGCCTTAGACATGTATTCCACCTTTTGGCCAATCCTAAAGAATGCTGGAAGCAAGTGCAAAGCATTTCAGCTTTGATTTATGATGTTAATTCTAGTATAGTTTAATCGTATTTTTGGTTTGAAAGCTTATGATTATTATATTGTTTTGTTTGATTTGGATTCAAGGAAATTGATCTTTGGCCCTCTCACTCGAATCTGTGTCATGCTTTCATGCTTGTGTGGATCTCGGTTGTGTATTCGTTGTTGTCATCTCCAGCTAAACCAGTGAGTTATTCTCACTAGACAGTTTATACCTATATAACTAGTAAATCGACCACTTTTCAATCTGTAGAATGCATCACCATATTATATCTGTTATGTTAAGATTATATGATGTTCACCCATGCTTATTTACCTCTTATATCATATATTACTTTTATTTATGTTGTTCTGTTATTTATATTAGTTTATCACACTGCAAGTTCCCTTTAGATTAGAATCACTATGGGTTGAAATGATATATACCCGAACGGACTTTAGAATAGAGGGAAAATCGTTATGGGCTGAAATGATAGGCCTGAACGATTTTCAGTTATTTCATTTTACTTGGGACTGCGGGTTTGAAATGATAAAACCCGAGTTTTCCTTGTAAATTACGGGTTGAAATGATATATTACCCGTATCACTTTACCTAGAGTAGAAAATGATATACAGACCCGTGGTTAAAATATATTTTTCTAAAAATTTTAAAATATTTTAGAAATGTAAATATTATCATATTTTGACCTAAACTTAATTAAAAATGATTTTTGTAAAGTATTTTGATTTTTCTGAGAATTTATAAGTGAAATAAATTAATGATAAAGTGGAAATTTGAAATAAAAGTTACTTTGGAAATTTTGATTTAATTATAAATGAAATTTAAATTAAATATGAAAATATGATAAATTTATGATATTTTGAATTAAATGAATTTACAATGATTTTTATAATATATTAATGGATTTTGAATAAGTTAAATGTGAAATAAATGAATATTGAGTTGAATTTTGAAATATAACTTAAACGGGAAAATTGTGAATTTTGTTTAAAAGTGAATTTTGAAGTTAAGTAAATAAAATGTAAAATAAGTTATATTTTGAAATTTAAACTTAAGTGTTAAGTTAAAAATTTAATTATATGAATTGAAATTGAATGTTGGAATTTAATAAGTGAACTATTATTAAACATTGATTTTTGAATGGAAATTTAACTTTATAAAATCATGAATTTAAGGAAAATTAAATGATGGTTATAAGTGTGAAAATATATGATTTTATAAGTTGAAATGGTTTAAATAAAAAATTTAATGGTTTTTGAAAGTATAGTGAATATATGGAATTTAATTAACAGCATTTTGAAATGTTATTATTTCTAAAGTAAAGGATATTACAAGATTTGTAAATGTTGTAGTTAGAATAAATGAAGTAAAGGGCTAAATTGAATTAAAGGCTATTATAGCACTTTGTGTAAGTGCTATAATTGTTGAATTTAACTATGGTTTATTTGAATTAATGTAATCCTATTACAGCATTTTTGAATGCCGTCTTTTGTTAAATTGAATTGTTTTAAAAGTAACTTTCCATAACATTTTTTCTAAATGCTGCGAAAGTTGAATTTTCATTGTTTTAATAAATTTAAGCGAATGAATGAATTTTGAAAGATTAAAATTTTGAAATTTTAATAATTTAATTATTTATATAATAACTTCATTTTTATGATTTTGTTATCCCATTTTTTGGTCAAAACTGGAATATCGACAAATTGGTAAGGAATTATGAATACCAGGATTGGAGATCGGTTGGAATCAAGGCTACGATCGATATCGTCAAAATTTTGTTGAACTCCGATCGGGACGAAATTGATTGGAGATGATGATAAGGACTAGGAAAGGCTATGTTTCAAATTTCAAGTTAATCGGAGTTCGTATGGAGGAAATATGATGGATTCAAGGTGGGGAATGCATGTTGTTCGAATCCGTCAAAAAGGGGACAAAGTGATACTCGGTTCGAATCCATCGGATTCGAACCCATCAGGATGGATTCGAACCCAAAGAACGTGATCCCATCAGGATGGATTCGAACCCATCAGGTTCGCATGCCGATGGGAACTTGATGGACTCGAAGATAATAGATTCGAAGATGGTGGATGCGAAGCAGTGGACATGGATTCGAAGATGGTGGATACGAAGCACTAGACATGGATTCGAAGATGATGGATACGAAGCAGTGGACATGGATTCGAAGATGATGGATACGAAGCAAGGGACACGGATTCGAAGGACGTGGCTTCAGAAAGCATGGATTCGAAGAGCATGGATTCGAAGGAGTCGGCCTTATGGATTCGAAGGAGATGGTTTCGGAGAGGATGGTTTCGAAGCATGGGTTCGAACCAGGCAGAACGCACGGAGCTTTGATCTTGAATCAATCATTTCCTCCAAACCATTGATCCAAATGCAATGAAATTTTTACAGGAGCTTACATACATGTTGAAGAATGCTCTCACCAAATTTCAGCTCAATTGGATGATTTCTTGATCGATTCGAACCTTACTTCGAATCGATCCCAATGTGGGCCCGGACCTCCAGATTTCGGGCGTGTGGGCCCCCTCACGTGCCTGAAGCGGTCTTCCCGGATTTTAGGAGAAATATCAGCCTCCTACGCTTATAAATAGAGCCCCTGGTCATTCGGAAAGGGGGTCGGAGATTTGAGAGAGAGAAAGCACACTCGGACGCTGCCAGAATCATTCCGTATCATCATTGCTGCTATTTATTTCAAGTTTTGGACTTTGTAACTGTTGTAATCATCTGTAATCATCAAGGATAATCAATAAAAGGATAAAAACTTTGGAGTGGACGTAGGCCGGAGATAGCCGAACCACTATAAAATTTGTGTCTCGGTTCTTTACTTTGGGATTACTGTTTAATATTTGCCGAGATCTGAGATTTGTGTTTGAATATTATTGATTTGTATTCATACACTGGTGCTTTCACGGTATTCGGGGTTTGTGACCAATTTTGGCGCAAACAGATTTTAAAATGAAGTAATTTGTTTGAAATATAAACTATTTTGAAATTTGTGTTGAAATGGTATTTTAAATAAATGAATGTGGTTGGAAGATACGATATTTGATATTTTGAAATGGATTTGGAATGATATTGAATTTTTTAAATGATATTTTATTTCGAAGTATAAAATACCATTTTAAAATTTTAACTACGGGATGTATTTAATTTATAGTTTAACCGATCCCTAAAGGATGGACGATCCCAAGCATCCTTTAATTTATTGTACATTACTATTACAGTTCACTTGAGTTGGTTTACATTATATAAGTATATATGTCCTGACTCGAGTGTTTTGTGTTTCACTTTACGCTCGGGTCAGCCTGAGTATTTACAGCTTAGCTTTGGATTTCTTTTCTGGAGCTAGGAACTGCTGGAGATTCTGCTTGTCTAGTTATCAGTTTCATTTCAGTTTCAATTGTTCTATTTCAGCTCTGGTATTTATAAACTGCTATGTATTTGAGATTTCTATTGTATATGTTTTTCAGACTGATATTATGTATTATATTTTGAGAGTTTGTTATAGTAGCTTCATGAACTACTATGGTATTTTAATTTCCGCTGCGAGTTATTCTGATATTTCTGTATCTATGATTCTATCATTGTATTTCATTTGCACCAAATTTATTGTAACGTCCCGCCTTTTCGCACACTTTAAATCGACACATGTGCCAATTCAAACCATACGGAAGGGCGGATTGTTATGGGGTAAATTTAGAAAACAAGAAAGAAATAAAAACAAACCAGAATCTCACAGCAGAAGGATAAAATATAATATTCAATATACAGTTCATAAACTGTTTACAAAACATTTGATTTTTCTTTATACAATAAATATTAGAGTTCACATGCCAATAAATATCTATGCAGCGGAATATAGTGTGTAGTGAAACCATATAATAAAATAATAATAATAATGAAATCTTCGTCTTCTTCCTCCAGAAATAAAGTCTTCAAATCCCGAAACGCTCGGACTAACCCGAGCGAATTTGAATAAAAAAAAAACACTCGAGTCAGAACTAAAAGATCTTATGTGAGTTAAATTAATAGAATATAAATATGGGTGCAGTAACTCAAGAGATGCGCGGGATTTACATCTCCTAAGGATCCGCTAAACTATTTACTATATACTATATTGCGCTTTTATAATAGTGTCTAATTGTAAAATAAACTTACTTTTAAATAGCGTTAAGGAGTGACCCAATATTCCCCTTAACACAATAATAGTCCCAGCAGTCCATCCAATATCATAGTCCCTCCTGATCGGAAAGCCACCAGAGGATACAACACGGGCTACGGGAGAAATCCAAATTCGTACAAGGCGCGATATGGTAGGTGACACGGCACAACTAGGCAATGCCAGAGTAGATATACCAATTATGCTTCCGGGTCGGTGGTAACGCGTAGCGCACAGCTACCGCCCACCTCGAGCCACACCCCAAATAAAAATCAAAAGTGGCCACCGAATCAATCCAAAGTCAAAGTATAATATCGAAGGGATGTGTCCGATCAAAGGTGCTAGCTTATTCACCCGTCGATCGCTCCTGTTTTAGCCACCTTATGCCAACTCACGGGAGTTGGGTCCACGTATTTACCTTACAGGAAACGCCGCCACCAACCTACTTCATTCTGGAATCTCCACCGCGTACACGGTTGTTAAAGTGGTTTTCGGAGTTGGCAGAGAGTATGACAACTTCCGATCCCAGTCTCTTCAACAACCAAACATTATTATAACACCGCTATCATTTAAAATTAATTATACTTTCAAAACCAGAATATAATTATCCATTTCAAAACCCATAAATACGATATCATTTCCTTTTAAAACCCAAATAAATATGATATCATTTTATTTCAAATATATTTCTTTTCTAAAATCATGCCACTTTTAAATTTATAATATCTCGAAACCAAGTATTTGAATTTTAACTTTCAACATAATACTTCGAAATCCATAGTTTTAAAGCCATAACTTTCAAAACTTAAATGGTTTGGATATTCAACAGTATATAAAATAAAACAGTTGAATTTAAAATTTCTTTAAAGGTAAATAATTTCCACACCTTAACAATTTTTATTCACTTTAAATTCAGTCTAAACCCATAACTTTTAGATTCACTTTCATTTTGAATAAAATCCTTCGATTTCAATATTTTCAAACTTTGAGTATTTAATGAATTTCAAAACTAAGGTTGGGAATTTCAAATCAACAATTCATTTTCCTATTATTTAGTTTGAAAGGTTTACATGATAAATCCATAGCCACTAAAAATAAACTAAATTTATTAACACTAAAAATTTTCTTCCATTCTTTTTTTATACTAGAATTATTCATTAAATCCAGTTATAAATATCATACCTTTAAAATTTCCAATTTTAATAAGTTAAGATCAACTTATGGAGTTAAATTTTCAAATAAGCTCAATTCCAGTTAAATTTCAGATTTATCTTTCAATCTTAATTGATTTGAAACATTTATAACTCTCTATATATATACAAGATCTTAAACCTGTACTTAATCGTATGCTATAAATTATCAAATGCCATTTTTCAACTTATTCATTTTCATTTAACAGATTTATGCATAGTTTAAATTCAACAATTTAACTATGTATGTATATATAAAATATATTTATATCTTATCCAAATTTAATATTTATTAAACCGTTTCATATCCAAACCATAAAAATCATTTCAAAAATAATTTTATATATATACCGCGGTGCCTGTATATAATTTTCTATCCTATGGTCAAGTGATACAGATATTTATCATTTCAATCCGCAATTAAAAATAAAAAATGCGGTTGTATATCACTTCAAACCGCAATCCCGAACGAAATGAAAATGCATGATAACTTGCAGTTGATATAAGATAGAACACATCATCCATTCACCCAATATCAATCATCAACCAATTTATTTCAATCATCATCAATTTAAATAAACATCAATATATACCATATAAAATATAACAGGTAATAAATGACAGCTATTAACTAATAGTTTATATTCAATAATAAATTTATTAACTGTTTAACTATCAGTTTATATGCAAATAAATAAATTCTAACTGTCAATTTATATGAAATAATAAAATTAACTAACAGTTAAATTGAATAAATGCGATTTAACAGAGATGATGAATAAAACATGCCAAACAGTCATTAATAAATTTCTACTCATATCTTAAGTCAATTTAACAGTCATAGGAAATTTTAGAAGTTGTGAATGGGTTAAAGCACTCACCTTTTGAATTTAAATTGAATTTAAATCCAATTTAAACTCAAAAATTTGACAGTCTTCAAATTGGTCCAAACCATCGTCATCAAGTCTGGAATTTTATTACGATTCTAACAAAAAAAATCGCGCGTCAAACGGATCAAGTATGCAAAAGTTATACAATTTAAACAATGTTGAAATCAAAATTAAATTAGACAAATTTATAACTCACCCACTAACCTTTCCACGTCATCCTCAATACCCTCTCTCTCACGCATCTTCCTCCCTCCCAGGTTCACGCAAGACCGAACAAGCTACAGGGTTTCTAAATTTTTATTTTTTTTCCACGCGAACCCTAGCACCGCCGTGCTCAACCAACGTCGGCCGCGACTCCCCTGCCTCGCCGCCCTTACTAGCACAACCACGACATGCGATCGCCCCCCCCCCCCCCAAAACGCCCACATCCGCCGCTCGAATTTTTCAACCCTGATCTATTTTATCGATCGATTTGACCGTTGAATCGACACAAAAATTATATAGATGAGATCCCCTCGGCTTCCTCTCCAAAACCCAGAAACTGTTTCCCGAATCCGACGAATTTGATTTCGACGATGATGAACGGCCGAAACTAAACGCCCAATTTCTGGTCAAACCACAACCTGAATCAAAAAACGAATAGCACCATTGAATTACGCTCATCGAGAGCATTAACATATATGTTTTTGGTATTTTTCTGAGGATTTTGATTTTTGATCTTTGATTTGATTTTTGAAATTTGAGTTTAGATCTAGGGTTTGCAGCCATTGGGAAGAGAAAGAGTTGAAGAAATGAACGCACAATAAATGAGAATAGATGGAGGCTAGGGCTTATAATTGGGTTTATACAAGTAGGTTAGAAATTTGAATAGATGGATTGGATAAACAAACGTGCTACCACTAACGTGGCTAAAAAGCCCGTTCT
This sequence comes from Allium cepa, assembly GCA_030765085.1. Classification (NCBI taxonomy): domain Eukaryota; kingdom Viridiplantae; phylum Streptophyta; class Magnoliopsida; order Asparagales; family Amaryllidaceae; genus Allium; species Allium cepa. The sequence continues at coordinate 304,936,636 of CM060944.1, read as the reverse complement.
GACCCCGGAACAAAATTGGGTAAACCCATATATCTAAATAGGTATTTTAAAATATTCTGAGTGCGATGGAAAAATTTTCACGTCCAAATTCCATCGTATGAAGAAGTTGTGCTAAAATCAATATTTTCAAATTGATTTCAAATTGATTTTAATTAAATCGATTTCAATGCGTTTCGCGTTCGTACGATCAAACGACAAGTCCGATCGCTACGAAACTTGAAACCCTACAATAATTCAATGTTACGGATCCGATGAAACTGGTTTCGTCGAAATCCGAGTCCGTGACCAAAATGGCTATTTTTATATTAATTAATAAATTTAAAATAAATAATTAAACCAATTTTATATTTAGATTCTAGAATTTGACCCATTTTACCACTCTTAAAAATTCTTAATCATTTACAAAATTCCAACAAGTTTAGATGTCAAATTAAAGAAGGTAAATTTATAAATTTCAATATAAATCCTTAATATCATTAAATTCACAAATTATAAATAATATCCTAAAATTTCGTTTAGTTAAATAAATTAGTTAGTATTCCATTCATTCCTGTCAAATAGATGGATTTACCATTGGATTTAAGATCATCACATAAATATTTCCCCTTTTCAACTAAATTTCCAATTAATGTAAAATTTTATATTTAATTTTAAATTAATTGCAATAAATCCAAATAAATACATAAAGCTTGATTCTCGTTTAAACATTTACTTATTTGATTGCAATTAACCCTTTTTATAGTAAATTAAATTCCGATATTAGTGAAACTTTATTTCCATTCTTTTTATTCACAAGTCATCATATTAAGAAGAACATTTACGTTATTCCCCATTTATTACCTTATCGTAACATTTAATTTATATCTATTGCAATGATTTTCGATTTAATTGAAGGAACTAAGTATATAACTCATAATAGTTGTGGTAAAAACTCTTAATCCCACATTTATAAGTATATCCTTATCCGTTATATCTATTAATTAAATAGATTCCATTTTTAAGTCCGTTTAAATTTATTACTAGGTACCCATTTATTTTTTTCCAATAAATTCGAATTCCATTCATTTCCTATACAATCACTTTCCCATTCACACCTTATTATCAATCCACAATTATTGCAATTCATTATCTTATATTGATTTTATACAATTACCATTAATTTTACATTCAATTAATATTCAATGCATATTTATTCATCAATCAATTCGATATTTACTTTTCTTTCCTTCTATTTGATAAATAACCTAGTATACATTTACATACATTCATTTCATTCCATTCATTTATGGGTATTGCATTGGAATTTAATTCATTAGCTAATACCAACATTATTACCGTTTATTACAATTGGATCCCCAATTTTATTCGATACCCTAAATAAATAACATATATATTAATCAAATCCTTACATTTGTTTTTCTCATATTCCATTTAAAATCAAATCATAACATTTAAATGATTTTATTGAATTGGAATTTCATTCAAGTCATAAATTATTAACTTGCATTAACATGATTCCCTAATTTATTCCAATTACCGTTTACACTCTTTTATTACATTAAATCAATTTAATATTTTCATTAATTTCTCATATTAAATTTTATATCCAGGTAAGAATCCTTTTTCTACTTAATTCATTTGGATTTTATTCAAATTTCCATAAATAGGTTTTAAGTCACCATTTACATAATTTATTTTAGCCTTCATTTTAACATTTATTTATCCCCTTTATTGTTTCTACTAAAATAAATTACAAAAATTCTATTAAATAAACAAATTAAATTGTCGAAATTTACGGGTTGTTACACTCTCCCCCACTCAAAACTTTTCGTCCCCGAAAAGGAAAAGAGGGGAAAAGAAGAAATAAGAAAACAATATATCTTTCTTAATTAAATTTATAAACAAATAAGTTTAAATAATAAAATAATTTAACATAAGATATACCAATTTATACCCATTTAAATCCTTTATACATAAATTTTTAAAGTTTGTAAATATTTTCAAATTTTTCTGAGTCCAAAATTTACGGAAAATTTTGGCAGAGTCTCCTTTGTACGGAGAGGCTCGGAAGAAAATATAATATAAATATAACGATATACACAAATATTTCCAAAATAATATATATCCCTACACGGGAAAATATATAAAATAGCGCTATAAACCGTAATTCGAAAACGTACCTATTTGTCGGGCAATTTACGCTAAATTTATGGAAACAAAAGCAATAGCAATTGCTTCCATAACCTGCATTTCACTTATAAAATCTAAAGGGTTAACAATTTATATAAGGTGAAATATTTAAGTGGTTTCAATCACTAACAACAAATCAATACAACAATCATCAATTTCAACAACAGCATACCCACAAATACAAAACAACCATTCAACCAAACAAACAAATAGTTGTTCGAGTTCACACTTTTAAATTGTGCGGAATGAAGAATAACTACTAGCGCATCATTTACTCAACAGTCTTTAGATAAAAATAAATAGGTTATTCATCCATCCATACAAATTTAAAGTATCCTTACCCAAATAACTAAAACCCAAACAAACAACAACCAATTTGAACACAAATTCTGTTTATCCTTATTAATTTCATTCATACATTTGTTGTTTAATTTCTCTTTTTATTCATACCACATAAAATTTTCTTTTATAATTTGCATTTATTTCTAACAAACTTTAAATTTCATTATAATTATTAATTCATTTATTGCATGCCCTCGTTTACTTACATTTGTTTATCAATTGTATTCATGTCCCATTAAATTTCTTAGCATTTTCATTTTATTTACTTAAGTTGATATTCATCTATTTGAATTACTTGCCTTTGATTATATTCACTTATAGTAAAATTTCAATTATACTTAAGTTTATAACATTAATTCTCATTTATAATAGCAAATTCATTGAATACTTCATTACCTACTTTTACTTGTACAATTTTCATTACATTTCTTATTAAACATTTCAACTTTTCATATTTGGTAAATTATACATGTTAAAGAAAATGCAGAGGAATTTATACAAGTTTTATCTCAATTCTTTTAATTCATTCATTATTCAATAAATCTTTACCTTTTTCATATAAGTTACAATTTTAACTTCCTTTTTATTTCCTTTATAACTTAGCATTTAAGTCTCTTATTTAATTTAGGGTTCCAATTATTAGTTAAATTCTATTTCACTACAATAATTGAAACAATCAATTAATGGAAATTTAAGAATTTAATACCGGGTTAAATTTTCAATTTATTTTAAAACAATAGATAAATATATTCTTACAACTTATATATCTCTAATTATATTCAAAACAATTCAAAATTTGTATATTATCAAAAAAGAATCTGCAGTAGAACTACTACAGTGGCCTTTCCCCTTCGAAACTCGAAAATGAAAGTCGATGATGCGGCCGCCATCACCAAAATTATTTTCCAACGACAGAGAGGAAAGTACAAAACTTATTTTCTCCAAAATCTTCTTTAAAACAATTCTTCCGAATTATATTAAAATATTTATATCAGAAAATACGTATAAACAATATTATTATATTCCAAAAATTTATTCGAAAAAATTTCAAACCCCGGATCTTAAGTTCTAAATTTCCAAATTTCATTTATTTTATTTTTCAATCTTATTTCGATTTATTATTTATACACTTTATTACCTAACAACCAATCTATTGCAGCCAAATATAGATATCATTTGAAAATTTATTTTATATATAGAAAAATATAATAGGAAAAATTATTTCATTCACCTATATTAAAACAAATATTATGTCGGTCTATCCTATTAAGTATTTAGAAATTCCTATTGATGTCATAGCGTCCCATGCACCAACCAGAATTTATAAATACAAAACGGAACAGATTAACACAATATTAAAATCTTTTTTATAACACTAACAAATACGCTCTCTCATATATATACACTCAGCGACTCCCATAGGGTATTACTACCCTATTAGTAAAGAGTCAGACCCCACAAAGCTAAGGTTTATCGCTAAACCAAAGCTCTGATACCAGATGTAATGTCCCATCTTTTCGCACACTCTAAATCGACACACGTGCCAATTCAAACCATACGGAAGGGCGGATTGTTATGGGGTAAATTTAGAAAACAAGAAAGGAATAAAAACAAACCAGAATCTCATAGCGGAAGGATAAAATATAATAATCAATATACAGTTCATAAACTGTTTACAAAACATTTGATTTTTTTTTTACAATAAATATTATAGTTCACATACCAATAAATATCTATGCAGCGGAATATAGTGTGTAGTGAAACCATTTAATAAAATAATAATAATAATGAAATCTTCGACTTCTTCCTCCAGAAATAAAGTCTTCAAATCCTAAAACGCTCGGACTGACCCGAGCGAATTTGAATAAAACAAAAACACTCGAGTCAGAACTAAAAGATCTTATGTGAGTTAAATTACAGAATATAAATATGGGTTGTTTGTCGACGGAATTTCTATCGGTTCAGAAAACCGTCGGACGAATTTAGAAATAAAAATAACCGCAAGCGCACGGTGTACGAATGTAGCACGCGGAGAATACGGGTCGATCCACAGGGAATTGTTGATTTAAAATTCTATTAAATCAAATTAAACCAAGGTTGAAGAGAATGTTAAACTAGAAAAGAAGAAAAAACAAGCAAAAGGAAATTGATAAAAATATGAGTGTTAAGAATATAAAGGCAATTCTACTCTCTAGATCACATAAATCAACAAAATGAAGTTATGATCTTCTTTTCTTGTCATTAGTGAATTAGTTGATGTGCTTATCATAAGTATGGTATATTTGTGCTATTAATTAGCTCAATATAAACCATCAAACTATAACACAACCACTAATACACTTTTAAGTCTCATAAAATATGACAACAAAGTTGAAAGAAAAATTTATTTTAAGCATGGCCTATTAACTATTAATTAGAAATATAAGCCATCAAATTTTAATTTCAACAATCACTTCTTTGCCATAATCATATGTAAATGAAGAGGCAATTTGTGTTTTATTTATTTAAGCATAGCCTATTTGTTATGAACAACATAGACTATCAAATTCAAAGCTAAATAACATCATTAAACCACTTCAATCATTCTCATTAAGCACAAAAAGAGAGCATAAACATCAAATTAAGTTGAAGCTACATGATTAGAGAGCTTCATTACCCCTAAATTGAAGGGGTTTAGCCTCTCATATTTGTCATCATATGAACAAATGTAGCAACAACATGAAAGCAAAAAAGAAAGAAAAATGAAAGCAAATGAAAAGAAAACTATTCTACTTGCATAAAAGTAAATCTACACTACTAGCATGAAAGGAAATGAACATGTAAGTAAAAAGAAACAATAATTAACATTGCATAAAAAAAGGAATTACATAAGAGAAGAAATGACTAAGTAGCCATGGAAATAAAGAGAGATTTGATTTATTTTCTAAACTAAAACTCACTAAATAAGAGAAAGATGGCTACATGAAACATAAGGGGTATTTATACAAGTTAGAAACCCTAATGCATATTTTTGGGGAGTACCCAAAATGCCCTTGGAGGAAGTGTGGTGGCCAAGTTATCATTAACTTTAATAATCCCCCACTTAAATGTACATGAAGCTTTAAATGTCTTTTAGCATGTGCATTAGCCTTTAATTTGTACATTAAGCTAGTGGGTAGGTGGGGTCCTCCATGATCTTCACTTTGAATTATTTCCATCTTCATTCCTTCATATCCATTTTGTGCATGCATACCTTCATGAAACCACTCCTATTTGAGACCAAATTCCTACAAAAATATATATAAATTTTCAATTAATTTTTCTCAAACAAATATATGCACACAAATGACCGTTTTTCCCCTATATGAAGATGGATATGTGACAATTTGGAATTAATATGGATTTTGGTTAAAACAAGTTAAAATACCCAATATGATCATTTATTTAATTTAAGTAGAGTAAATATGGTGGTAAAAATATGCACATTTACGTGCACATCAAATACCCCCACACTTATCTTTTTATTCGTCCTCGAATAAAGAAAAACTATGATAAGTCCGTTTTCGTAGGGAGCACGATTGCATTGAGTGTATGCAACAAGCCGTTAAACCTTTGGGTGTCCCCAGTAGGACGAGTGTTGTCTCGTGAGGATTTTCAGCGGATACTACCCACAAAATCCAAATGCATGATGAAAATATTTACAAAATGCAAGATTTATTTACAAAGAGATGAATGCGAATTTTTGAAAATATTTACAATGAAAGTTTATTTTTAAATTGACACGAATAAGTTAAATATAAGTTTTGGTTATTATCTTGAAAATTCATGTCATTTACTCATCAAAATTTCCAACAAAAATCAAGTTATCATAACAAATAGACAATAGTTTAACTTGTTGTTTCGGTTGATAACAAAGTGTAATTATAAAATGGATCCTTAGTTGATTATCAAAGTTTATCAAAGTGGTATTTTCATTTCTTTTCAATAACAAATCAAATCAAATAAGTAAAAATAGTGCTAGGATTTCAATTGCTTGCTCTCTCATTATTTGCAAGAAAAATTACACACCTAGCTCAGGTAAACTGAGGCCAGATATACCACCCATGCACTGCCTTTCGGGCTTATGTGAGGGGAGTACAGAGCATGGCGAGTGCACACACTTTCATGCATACACTATCGACCGTAGGTGGTTTTTATAAGTCTTTTTTTTTACATGTGTTCCATACATCATAACCGTGAGGACTTTTAAATGAGTATGAAAGCACATAATCAAAAATTCCAAGCAATCACCCATGCATAACCGTGAGAACTTTTAAATGAGAGTGAATACTTGGATGTTATTATTATTATTATTATTTTTGAGTGGGAGTTTTTCAAAATCATCTTAGCACCATTTAACATAGAAGACAAAAAAATGTTATATCCTTTACTTTAAATCAACCACTTTTTAAAACAAAGATTTTCAATTAGGATGTACTTCATAATTAACACGTATGAATCTTCCTGTATACTAGTTAAACCATTATTATTTGTAATCGAACTTCATTTTTATTTTTGTTAAGACCAATAAATTTTCAACAACTTCAATTTAATAAACCAAAGCCATGTATTTATCTTATAGTGTTTCTTTTAAAAATAAATCAAAAGAAAATTTGTTTTTGGTTAATTTTTTTTTGTTTTTGTGATTTTAAAGCAAAAATAAACCATGAAAAATAAAAAAGAAGATGAGTCTCCCCCCACACTTGATTTTGACTATGTCCCCACAGTCAACCCAAGTGAAAGGAGAAAAATAAAATAAAAATCCAATATTTACATGAAAGATTATCATTTATAAGGGATGAGAAAGTATACAGTCAAAAAGTAAATGAAACGGTCTTCTAAAGACCGATTCATTTGTCTCGTCAAATGTGTGATACACAACTCAAGCGTAGAAAACCAAACCGTAAAAGATTTCGAAGTTGAACGTTGATTTGAAAAAACGAATGTCGTTTTATTAAAAATCGTACGAGTTGTTTTATTTTCGATGATTTTTGGGGTCGATAAAACAATTGATTGAAGTTCATATTTATTTTCACTAATTTGAAATTCAAGCTTATCGTTGAAAACATTTTCAGAGTTATTGATTTCAAAATAGAAATGGTGATTTTCATCTTCCCCGTCGGAATTTAACAACTCGTCATCCGAAAGTCCAAAAAAATTGTGTTCATTAAATTCGTCTTCCTTCGTTGGATTATCAACAACTTTATTGCATGTCTCAAGTTCAAAATTCAAAGTTGTTGTGTTCAAATTTTTGAAATCGAGAAAAGGAAGATCGAATTTTAAATTTGGTTCCACACCCTTAAAAGAATTGAAATCCAGCTCAATTACCGTGTTTTCAACAACTTCATTAAGATTGTTATTTTCGATTTCAAAAATTGATATTTGAAAATCGTCGATTTGGGTAAAAGATGGATTATCACTTGACTCGTCACACATTGGAATTTGATTTTGTTTTTCACGTTGTTTCATGTATGTTTCAAACAACAAATCCGTGTGATCATCGAAAATTTCATTCATTTGTTCAACAGAATCCAATTTGTAGTTATTAAATTGGGAATTTTCGATTTGGATTTGTTGAGAACAAAAATTTTCACTCGTAACATGGTTAAGATTATTCCCATTGCCAAATTCGTTTGAAAAGTTGTTCCCATTTTCATATTGAGTTTGAAATTCATTTTGGAGTTCAAAATTAAATTGGCATGGGTTATAATCGTAATCGTTTGAATTTTGAATTGAATTCAAATTTTGAAATCCTTGACTCGAGTTATTACACAAATAAGAATTACATAAATCATTTATCTCTTGATTTTGTCGTGTAGAAAGTTCGAGTAAAGATGAAATGCTATTTTCGAGATTAGAGGGTTGGTCATCGTTTTGAAAACTTTGTTGTTCAAAATTCGAATTGTTTTGAAGAATAGTTGTCGTTAAATATCCATACGAATTCGAAGTCAAATCATATGGATTATACTTATTTTCACAACTATTATAAAATTCAAGTGAATATGGAAATTCGGACATTTTCAAGAATTTTTTTGGTTTTTTTTTATAATGGAAAAATATTTACAAATAGTATTTACTTTTCAAAATGGAAAATTGATTTTTGTTTTGTTTTTGGATTTTCAAATTTTTTTGGCTTTTGAAAAGATTTTATTTTTATTTTATTTTTATTTTTTGGATTTTTGTTTTTCTAAATTTTTTTTTGGATTTTTTTTTTGAAATTTCGAAGGAAAATGATTTAAAATTTTCAAAGAAAAAGAAGAGGAATATTTATAATTTTTTGTTAGTTTTGGATTTTGAATTTTTTTAAAAAACAAAATATGCACGAACTAATGCAACTAAATGAATGCAAGGGCTTAATTATGAATTATTTATCCTAAATCAACACAAAATTGTATATTCACACGTTGTCTTAGATAAACAAGATAGTTCTCAGCTAGGTAACGGACAGGATTTATCGGTACACCACGAATCACCGTAGCAATGCAGCCGAAGGTTTAAGTACCTTCAGAGGAACAACCACTATAATATTTACGAATCACCGTAATATTTATAAATGGTTATTACTACGTCGTAGCCTAGACACCAAGAAAGTAAATTGTTCAAATAAGATAATTTTCCATTATACAATTAAGTGTTATCGATGTCTAACCGTTATTATTAACTAAAATCTAAGTTGAAATGCAAAGCAAAAATTAAACGTGCATTAACAATGCAGCTAAAATGGATTGTTGTTTTCGTTTTTGAATTTGTTTTATGCAAATGCAAACAACTAACAATGCAAGACAAACAAAAACAATAGATAATGATTATAAAAAATTATAAGCAAGCAGAGCAGTTTTTTTTTTTTTGGCAAGCTTAGCAGCGCAATTCTTTTCCTTCTGCTTTTGCAACCTGAAAGATAAAATAAAGATATATACACAGTTTTTTTTATATCGAAGAAGGGACTAAAAAACAAAAACAAAGTAAACTAAATGAATCCAAACAAATGAAAGAAAAAATCAAAGAAGACAAAAATAAATGAACAAACAAAAACAAAAGCTTATATGTTTTTTTAAGTACTAAAAAAAACTCTTTTTTTATTAAAGAAAAAAGAAATAAAAAAAATTAAAACTTAAACTAAAGAAGCAAAAAAAAAACTAAAAAAAAAATGAAACAAACCCACTATATTCTCTTTTAACCCGTCCCAGTACCACGAACTTCTCTCCCCTTTTTATCCGTTTATTTACACGAATATGAAATTAAACTTCGATTCTTGGTTTCAAAGACGTTTCCTTTTTTTTCAAATTTACTTCGATCCTTTCTTCAATATCAAAAAATATATATTCAAATTCGCTGCCGTTCGATGGTGTTGGATTGTTGCGAGTTCGAGAGGATTGAGGAGGGATTGGCGGTTGGAGTTGCGAGGCGTTGAATGAAGGCGATGAAGGTGTAGGGTTTGCGATGCAGGTTGGATGTCGTGGTCTCGTGTGCGATTTGGGTTGTGGAAGGTTGCTGCAGACGTTTGGTTGAAGGCAATTGGTGTTTGAGGTGATTAGTGGAAGGCGATTGCAATTCTTGGTCACGTGATGAGGAAGCCAAGAGAAAAATGGAATTCAGTGGTTGGTGTTTGCGGGTTTGCTCGAGTTTGGGTTCGCGGTTGTGATTCAGGCGAAGTTGCTCAATGTCGAGGCAAGGTGAGGGATGTTCGGTTGTTGACAGCGTAAGTAATGGTTGTTTGAATGTGAAGTAGCAGTTTTTTTTTTGTTGAATTTTGGGTTGTTGGCTGGAAAGGATTTAGGTAATGTTGCTATGAATGTGTGACAGAGGAGAATGGCACCTGTTGTGTTCAATGATGGAGTGGTCTGTGATAGCTTTCGACAGTGGTGAAGTAGTAGGATGTGAGGGTATTGTGGGGAGTGATTTGTTGTATGACAGTGAGGAATGGCGAGGGGGTATGTAGCAGTGCACTGGTTTGGGTATGGCCGAAGGTTGGATGTATCCCGCTGTCAGTTGTTCAAGAGGTGGTGATGGAGTTGAAATGATGGTCAATGACTGGAAATGGAAGTGATGTTATTTGGAAAGGATTGGTTGTATTGGAAGGTAGTGAGGAGTGATTGAGACTGGCTGTGATATTCTGGAAGAGAGATGGTTGTGAAGTGATGGGAAGCTGCTCGTGAAGTTTGTTACAGAGAATTGTGATATAACGTTTGAATGGCAAGGTGCTAGTTGAGGCAGAGAGGAGGTTAGTGGCGGTTAAGGGGATGATGTTTGAATGGGGTCAGAGATTGGTAGGGAGGTAATGTCCAGTTTTGAATGGAGTAGCAGAGAAGGTAGTGTGCAGAGGGTGGGTACTGTTGACAGTTTGAGTTTGGGATGTATGCTAATGTATTGGCTGGAGTTTTTCGGTAGGGGGATTGTTTGTGAAGTGCTTTGCAGATGTGGGAATGGGTGAGATGAATGAATGTTGATTGAACTGTCAGGTTGTAGCAATATGAAGGCTGTGGATATGTTTGAAGGGTAGCAGTGAGGTAGTCGGTGAAGGTTTGTAGTGTGGATGATGAGTTAGAGGGGGTTTGGAAGGGCGGTTTGTTTTGATGAAAGTGGAGGGTGGTAGTGGAACAGATGAATAGTGAAGGCTCTGTGATGTTTGAACAGGGGATGGAAGGATGATTGTGGTTGATTTGTTGAAATGGAGATGGTGATGTTGTTTGTAGCAGTGGATAATGGGTGGGGGAAAGTGTTGTTGATGGATTACACGACAGTTGAAAATGGGAGTGTTAGCAGAAGGTATGAAGTAAATGGTAGTGTTTGTAGAGGGGAGTGGTGAATGGCAACCGCAGCAGTTGAAGAAGTGTGCAGTAATATGAAGACAGAGAGGGGGTTTGTGTGCAGGCTGATGTGCACAGTTTTGAAATTGTATATGTAAAATGTAAAGGCAAATGCAAATGTAAAATGTGAATGTAAAAGCAAATGCAAAAAAAAATGTTTTTGAAATGGTTTTTTTTATTTTTAGGAAAGGCAAATGAAAATGCAAAACAAACAAGAACACAAACAAATGCACACAAAATCAAACAAACACACAAATTTTATTTTTAACACAACACACAAAACAAACACACACACAAAAATCAAACACAAATAATTTGAAGAATAGAAAATTAAAATCAAAACAACTCCCCGGCAACGGCGCCAAAAACTTGTTCGTCGACGGAATTTCTATCGGTTTAGAAAACCGTCGGACGAATTTAGAAATAAAAATAACCGCAAGCGCACGGTGTACGAATGTAGCACGCGGCGAATACGGGTCGATCCACAGGGAATTATTGACTTAAAATTCTATTCAATCATTAAACCAAGGTTGAAGAGAATGTTAAACTAGAAAAGAAGAAAAAACAAGCAAAAGGAAATTGATTAAAATATGAGTGTTAACAATTTAGAGGCAATTCTACTCTCTAGATCACATAAATCAACAAAATGAAGTTATGATCTCTCTTTTCTTGTCATTAGTGAATTAGTTGATGTGCTTATCATAAGTATGGTATATTTGTGCTATTAATTAGCTCAATATAAACCATCAAACTGTAACACAACCACTAATACACTTTTAAGTCTCATAAAATATGACAACAAAGTTGAAAGCAAAATTTATTTTACGCATGGCCTATTAACTATTAATTAGAAATATAAGCCATCAAATTTTAATTTCAACAATCACTTCTTTGCCATAATCATATGTAAATGAAGAGGCAATTTGTATTTTGTTTGTTTAAGCATAGCCTATTTGTTATGAACAACATAGACTATCAAATTCAAAGCTAAACAACATCATTAAACCACTTCAATCATTCTCATTAAGCACAAAAAGAGAGCATAAACATCAAATTAAGTTGAAGCTACATGATTAGAGAGCTTTATTACTCCTAAATTGAAGGGGTTTAGCCTCTCATATTTGTCATCATATGAACAAATGTAGCAACAACATGAAAGCAAAAAAGAAAGAAAAATGAAAGCAAATGAAAAGAAAACTATTCTACTTGCATAAAAGTAAATCTACACAACTAGCAAGAAAGGAAATGAACATGTAAGTAAAAAGAAACAATAATTAACATTGCATAAAAAAAGGAATTACATAAGAGAAGAAATGACTAAGTAGCCATGGAAAGAAAGAGAGATTTGATTTATTTTCTAAACTAAAACTCACTAACTAAGAGAAAGATGGCTACATGAAACATAAGGGTTATTTATACAAGTTAGAAACCCTAATGCATATTTTTGGGGAGTACCCAAAATGCCCTTGGAGGAAGTGTACTGGCCAAGTTATCATTAGATTTAATAATCTCCCACTTAAATGTACATGAAGCTTTAAATGTCTTTTAGCATGTGCATTAGCCTTTAATTTGTATATTAAGGTAGTGGGTAGGTGGGGTCCTCCATGATCTTCACTTTGAATTATTTCCATCTTCATTCCTTTATATCCATTTTGTGCATGCATATTCCTTCATGAAACCACTCCTATTTGAGACCAAATTCCTACGAAAATATATATAAATTTCCAATTAATTTTTCTCAAAGAAATATATGCACACAAATGACCGTTTTGCCCCTATATGAAGATGGATATGTGACAATTTGAAACTAATATGGATTTTGGTTAAAACAAGTTAAAATACCCAATATGATCATTTGTTTAATTTAAGTAGAGTAAATATGGTGGTAAAAATATGCACATTTATGTGCACATCCTGGGTGCAGTAACTCAAGAGAAGCTCGGGATTTACATCTCCTAAGGATCCGCTAAACTATTTACTATATACTATATTGCGCTTTTATAATAGTGTCTAATTGTAAAATAAACTTACTTTTAAATAGCGTTAAGGAGTGACCCAATATTCCCCTTAACACAATAATAGTCCCAGCAGTCCATCCAATATCATAGTCCATCCTGATCGGGAAGCCACCAGAGGATACCACACGAGCTACGGGAGAAATCCAAACTCGTACAAGGCGCGATATGGTAGGTGACACGGCACAACTAGGCAATGCCAGGGTAGATATACCAATTACGCTTCCGGGTCGGTGGTAACGCGTAGCGCGCAGCTACCGCACACCTCGAGCCACACCCCCAAATAAAAATTAAAAGTGACCACCGAATAATCCAAAGTCAAAGTATAATATCGAAGGGATGTGTCCGATCAAAGGTGCTACCTTATTAACCCGTCGATCGCTACTGTTTTAGCCACCTTATGCCAACTCACGGGAGTTGGGTCCACGAATTTACCTTACAGGAAACGCCGCCGCCAACCTACTTCATTCTGGAATCTCCACCGCGTACACGGTTGTTAAAGTGGTTTTCGGGGTTGGCAGAGAGTATGACAACTTCCGATCCCGGTCTCTTCAACAACCAAACGTTATTATAACACAGCGGTCATTTAAAATTAATTATAGTTCCAAAACCAGAATATAATTATCCATTTCAAAACCCATAAATACGATATCATTTCCTTTTAAAACCCAAATAAATATGATATCATTTTATTTCAAATATATTTCTTTTCTAAAATCATGCCACTTTTAAATTTATAATATCTCGAAACCAAATATTTGAATTTTAACTTTCAACATAATACTTCGAAATCCATAGTTTTAAAGCCATAACTTTCAAAACTTAAATGGTTTGGATATTCAACAGTATATAAAATAAAACAGTTGAATTTAAAATTTCTTTAAAGGTAAATAACTTCCACACCTTCACAATTTTTATTCACTTTAAATTCACTCTAAACCCATAACTTTTAGATTCACTTTCAGTTTGAATAAAACCCTTTGATTTCGATATTTTCAAACTTTGAGTATTTAATGAATTTCAAAACTAAGGTTGGGAATTTCAAATCAACAATTCATTTTCCTTTTATTTAGTTTGAAAGGTTTACATGATAAATCCATAATCATTAAAAATAAACTAAATTTATTAACAATAAAAATTTTCTTCCAATTTTTTTATACTAGAATTATTCATTAAATCTAGTTATAAATATCATACCTTTAAAATTTCCAATTTTAATAAGTTAACATCAACTTATGGAGTTAAATTTTTAAATAAGCTCAATTCCAATTAAATTTCAAATTTATCTCTCAATCTTAATTGATTTGAATCATTTATAACTCTCTCTATATATATACAAGATCTTAAACTTGTCCTTAATCGTATACTATAAATTATCAAATGCCATTTTCAACTTATTCATTTTCATTTAACAGATTTATGCATAGTTTAAATTCAACAATTTAACTATGCATGTATATATAAAATATATTTATATCATATCCAAATTTAATATTTATTAAACCGTATCATATCCAAACCATAAAAATCATTTCAAAAATAATTTTATATATGTACCGCGGTGCCTGTATATAATTTTCTATCCTATGGTCAAGTGATACAGATATTTATCATTTCAATCCGCAATTAAAAATAAAAAATGCGGTTGTATCACTTCAAACCGCAATCCTGAACGAAATGAAAATGCATGATAACTTGCAGTTTATATAAGATAGAACACGTCATCCATTCACCCAATATCAATCATCAACCAATTTATTTCAATCATCATCAATTTAAACAAACATCAATATATAGCATATAAAATATAACAGGTAATAAATGACAGCTATTAACTAATAGTTTATATTCAATAATAAATTTATTAACTGTTTAACTATCAGTTCATATGCAAATAAATAAATTCTAACTGTCAATTTATATGCAATAATAAAATTAACTAACAGTTAAATTGAATAAATGCGATTTAACAGAGATGATGAATAAAACATGCCAAACAGTCATAAATAAATTTCTACTCATATCTTAAGTCAATTTAACAGTCATAGGAAATTTTAGAAGTTGTGAGTGGATTAAAACACTCACATTTTTAATTTAAATTGAATTTAAATTGAATTTAAATTGAATTTAAATCCAATTTAAACTCAAAAATTTGACAGTCTTCAAATTGGTCCAAACCATCGTCATCAAGTCTGGAATTTTATTACGATTCTAACAAAAAAAATCGCGCGTCAAACGGATCAAGTATGCAAAAGTTATTCAATTTAAACGATTTTGAAATCAAAATTAACTTAGACAAATTTATAACTCACCCACTAACCTTTCCATGTCATCCTCAATACCCTCCCATGTTCACGCAAGACCGAACAAGCTACAGGGTTTCTAAATTTTTTTATATTTTTTCCACGCGAACCCTAACACCGCCATGCTCAACCAACGTCGGCCGCGACTCCCCTGCCACGCCGCCCTTACTAGCACAACCACGACATGCGATCGCCCCCCCCCCCAAAAACGCCCACAGCCGCCGCTCGAATTTTGCAACCCTAATCTATTTTATCTATCGATCTGACCATTGAATCGACACAAAAATTATATAGATGAGATCCCCTCGGCTTCCTCTCCAAAACCCAGAAACCGTTTCCCGATCCGACGAATTTGATTTCGACGATGATGAACGGCCGAAACTAAAAGCCCAATTTCTGGTCAAACCACAACCCGAATCAAAAAACGAATAGCACCATTGAATTACGCTCATCGAGAGCATTAACATATATTTTTTTGGTATTTTTCTGAGGACTTTGATTTTTGACCTTTGATTTGATTTTTGAAATTTGAGTTTAGATCTAGGATTTGCAGCCATTGGGAAGAGAAAGAGTTGAAGAAATGAACGCACAACAAATGAGAATAGATGGATGCTAGAGTTTATAATTGGGTTTATATAGGTAGATTAGAAATTTGAATAGATGGATTGGATAAACAAACGTGCTACCGCTAACGTGGCCCAAAAAGCCCGTTCTGACCCCGGAATGAAATTGGGTAAACCCATATATCGAAATAGGTATTTTAAAATATTCTAAGCGCGATGTAAAAAGTTTCACGTCCAAATTCCATCGTATGAAGAAGTTATGATGAAATCAATATTTTTCAAATTGATTTCAAATTGATTTCAATTAAATCGATTTCAAGGCGTTTCGCGTTCGTACGATCAAACGACAAGTCCGATTGCTACGAAATTTGAAACCCTACAATAATTCAATGTTACGGATCCGATGAAACTGGTTTCGTCGAAATCCGAGTCCGTGACCAAAATGGCTATTTTTATATTAATTAATAAATTTAAAATAAATAATTAAACCAATTTTATATTTAGATTCTAGAATTTGACCCATTTTATCACTCTTAAAAATTCTTAATCATTTACAAAATTCCAACAAGTTTAGATGTCAAATTAAAGAAGGTAAATTTATAAATTTCAATATAAATCCTTAATATCATTAAATTCACAAATTATAAATAATATCCTAAAATTTCGTTTAGTTAAATAAATTAGTTAGTATTCCATTCATTCCTGTCAAATAGATGGATTTACCATTGGATTTAAGATCATCACATAAATATTTCCCCTTTTCAACTAAATTTCCAATTAATGTAAAATTTTATATTTAATTTTAAATTAATTACAATAAATCCAAATAAATACATAAAGCTTGATTCTCGTTTAAACATTTACTTATTTGATTGCAATTAACCCTTTTTATAGTAAATTAAATTCCGATATTAGTGAAACTTTATTTCCATTCTTTTTATTCACAAGTCATCATATTAAGAAGAACATTTACGTTATTCCCCATTTATTACCTTATCGTAACATTTAATTTATATCTATTGCAATGATTTTCGATTTAATTGAAGAAACTAAGTATATAACTCATAATAGTTGTGGTAAAAACTCTTAATCCCACATTTATAAGTATATCCTTATCCGTTATATCTATTAATTAAATAGATTCCATTTTTAAGTCCGTTTAAATTTATTACTAGGTACCCATTTATTTTTTTCCAATAAATTCGAATTCCATTCATTTACTATACAATCACTTTCCCATTCACACCTTATTATCAATCCACAATTATTGCAATTCATTATCTTATATTGATTTTATACAATTACCATTAATTTTACATTCAATTAATATTCAATGCATATTTATTCATCAATCAATTCAATATTTACTTTTCTTTCCTTCTATTTGATAAATAACCTAGTATACATTTACATACATTCATTTCATTCCATTCATTTATGGGTATTGCATTGGAATTTAATTCATTAGCTAATACCAACATTATTACCGTTTATTACAATTGGATCCCCAATTTTATTCGATACCCTAAATAAATAACATATATATTAATCAAATCCTTACATTTGTTTTTCTCATATTCCATTTAAAATCAAATCATAACATTTAAATGATTTTATTGAATTGGAATTTCATTCAAGTCATAAATTATTAACTTGCATTAACATGATTCCCTAATTTATTCCAATTACCGTTTACACTCTTTTATTACATTAAATCAATTTAATATTTTCATTAATTTCTCATATTAAATTTTATATCCAGGTAAGAATCCTTTTTCTACTTAATTCATTTGGATTTTATTCAAATTTCCATAAATAGGTTTTAAGTCACCATTTACATAATTTATTTTAGCCTTCATTTTAACATTTATTTATTCCCTTTATTGTTTCTACTAAAATAAATTACAAAAATCCTATTAAATAAACAAATTAAATTGTCGAAATTTACGGGTCGTTACATTTATTTACAATGTGGTATTTTGAGCAATTCAAATCCGACATGTGTGGATGCGAATGGCTGAAAATATCGGGTTGTTACAGTGGAGTTCAAATATAGAGATGCAACATGTTATTTTATAGGTAAAACTGTTAATCACCATGGAAAACTACGATATACGTTCATGAGATGAATTATCCGAGTGTTCCACATTGTCCATAATTTAGGTGGTAGTTAATCGGTCGAAGTCTTGCCTGATTCTGAATTAGTATGAGGAATGTATTGCGGTCTGAACAAAAAAATAGCGGCTTCTGCCTAGACGAAGTTCAAATATGGGGATTAACACGTTATTTTTCAAGTACAACCGTTAATCACCATAGAGAACTACAATGTGCGTTTAAGAGATAAAGTATCCGAGTGTTCCATATTGTCCGCAATTTAGGTGGGAGTTCATCGGTCGAAGTCTCGTTGGATTCCGAGTTAGTATGAGAAAGTTATTGCAGTCTAAACAAAAAATAACGACTTCTGCCTAAGCGGAGTTCAAATATGCGAATGTAGTATGTAGTTTTTCAAGTACAACTGTTAATCACCATGGAAAACTACGGTATACGTTCATAAGCTGAATTATCTAAATTTTTCATATTGTCTGTAATTTAGGTGGGAGTTCACTGGTTGAAATCTTGCCCGATTCCGAGTTAGTATGAGGAAGGTATTGCAGTCTGAAAAAAAAATAGCGGCTTCTGCCTAGGTCCTAGGCAGAGTTCAAATATGCGGATGTAGCATGTTATTTTTTAAATACAACTGTTAATCATTACAGAGAACTACGGTATACGTTCACAAGATAAAGTATCCGAGTGTTCCATACTGTCCGTAATTTAGTGGAAGTTCGTCGGTCGAATTTTTGTCCGATTCCGAGTTAGTATGAAGAAGTTGTTGCGGTATGAACAAAAAAAATAGCGGCTTCTGCTTAGACGGAGTTCAAATGTGAGGATGTAGCCTGTTATTTTCTAAGTACAACTGTCGATCACCAGGAATAACTACGATATACGTTCATACGCTGAATTATCTGGGTGTTCTGTATTGTCTATAATTTAGGTGGGAGTTTATCGGTCAAAATCACACTTAATTCCATGTTAGTACGAGGAACTTACTGTAGCCTAAAAAAATAGCGGCTTCTACCTAGGTAGAGTTCAAATATGAAGATGTAGCCTGTTATTTTCTAAGTACAACTGTTAGTCGCCATGAGGAACTACGATATACGTTCATAAGCTGAATTATCCGAGTGTTCCGCATTGTCCGTAATTTAGGTTTTAGTTCACCAATCAAAGTCTTGCTTAGGTGGGAGTTCGTCGATCGAATTCTTGTCCGATTCCAAGTTAGTATAAAGAAGTTATTGCAGTATGAACAAAAAATAGCGGCTTCTGCCTAGACGGATTTCACATATGGGGACGTAGCCTGTTATTTTTTAAATACAACTGTCAGTCACCAGGAAGAACTATGGTATACGTTCATATGCTGAATTATCCGGGTGTTCCGTATTGTCTATAATTTAGGTGGGAGTTTATCGGTCGAAGTCACGCTTGATTGCAAGTTAGTATGAGGAAGTTACTGTAGCCTGAAAAAAAAATGGCTTCTACCTAAGTGGAGTTCAAATATGAAGATGTAGCCTGTTATTTTCTAAATACAACTGTTAATCGCCATGGAGAACTACGGTATACGTTCATAAGCTGAATTATCCGAGTGTTCCATATTGTCCGTAATTTAGGTAGGAGTTCATCGGTCGAAGTCTTGCTTAGGTGGGATTGCATCGGTCAAAATATCGCCTCATTCCGACTTAGTATGAGAAAGTTACTGCGGTCTGAAAAAAATAGCGACTTCCGCATAGGCGGAGTTCAAATATGGAGACGTGGCCTATTATTTTCTAAATATAACTGTTAGTCAGCATAGAGAACTACGGTGTATATTAATAAGCTAAATTATTCGAGCATTCATAT
Organism: Allium cepa; assembly: GCA_030765085.1. NCBI lineage: Eukaryota > Viridiplantae > Streptophyta > Magnoliopsida > Asparagales > Amaryllidaceae > Allium > Allium cepa. Next base: position 304,916,468 of record CM060944.1, on the reverse strand, counting down.
TGTCCGTAATTAAGGTAGGATTTCATTGGTCGAAGTCTCGCCTGATTCCGACTTACTATGAGAAAGTTACTGCAGTCTGAACAAAAAATAGCGGCTTCTGCTTACGCGAAGTTCAAATATGGGGATGTCGCCTGTTATTTTCCAAGTACAATTGTTAATCACCATGGAGAACTACGGTATACATTCACAAGATAAAGTATCTGAGTATTCCATTCTGCTTGTAATTTAGGTGGGAGTTCGTCGGTCGAATTCTCGTCCGATTCCGAATTACTATGAAGAAGTTATTGCAGTAAAAACAAAAAAATAGCGGCTTATGCCTAGGCGGAGTTCAATTATGGAGATGTAGCACATTATTTTCTAAGTACAACTGTTAGTCACCAGGGAGAACTACGGTATACGTTCATAAGCTAAATTATCTGAGTGTTCCGTATTGTCTATAATTTAGGTGGGAGTTTATCGGTCAAAGTCACGCTTGATTCCAAGTTAGTATGAGAAAGTTACTGCAGCCTGAAAAAATAGCGGCTTCCACCTAAGTGGAGTTCAAATATGGAGATGTAGCCTGTTAATTTCTAAGTACAATTGTTAGCCACCATAGGGAACTAGGGTATACGTTCATAAGATGAATTATCTGAGTGTTTCGTATAGTATGTAATTTAGGTAGGAGTTCATCGGTCGAAGTCTTGCTTAAGTAGGATTTCATCGGTCGAAGTCGCATCTGATTCCGACTTAGTATGAGAAAATTGCTGCAGTCTGAAAAAAATAGCAACTTCTGCATAGACGGAGTTCAAATATAGGGTTGTAGCATGTTATTTTCTATGTACAACTGTTAGTCACCATGGAGAACAACGATGTATGTTAATAAGCCAAATTATCCGAGTTTCCATATTGTCCGTAATTAAGGTAGGATTTTATCGGTCGAAATCTCGCCTGATTTCGACTTAGTATGAGAAAGTTACTTGGTCTGAACAAAAAAAAGGGCTTCTGCTTAGGCGAAGTTCAAATATAGAGATGTAGCATATTATTTTCTAAGTACAACTGTTACTCACTAATGAGAACTACGCTATACGTTCACAAGATAAAGTATCTGAGCGTTCCATACTATCCGTAATTTAGATGGGAGTTCATCGGTCAAAGTCTCACCTGATTATGAGTTATGATGAAAAGTTATTGTAGTATGAACAAAAAAAATAGCGGCTTCTGTCTAGACAGAGTTCAAATATGGGGATGTAGCATGTTATTTTCTAAGTACAACTTTTAATCACCATGGAGAACTACTATATACGTTCATAAGCTAAATTATCCGAGTATTTTATATTGTCCGTAATAAAGGTAGGAGTTCGTCGGTCGAAGTCTCGCCGGATTCCGACTTAATATGAGGAAGTTACTGTAGTCTGAACAAAAAAATAGCGCCTTCTACCTAGGCGGAGTTCAAATATAAGGATGTAGCCTGTTATTTTCTAATCACAACTGTTCCTCACCATGTAGAACTACGATATACGTTCAATAGTTGAACTATCCGAGTGTTTCATATTGTCCGTAATTTAGGTGGAAGTTCATCGGTCGAAGTCTCGCCTGATTCTGAGTTATTATGAAGTTATTGCAGTATAAACAAAAAAATAGCGGCTTCTGCCTAGATAGAGTTCAAATATGTGAATGTAGCATGTTATTTTTCAAGTACAATTATTAACCACCATGGAGAACTACAATATACGTTCACAAGCTGAATTATCCAAGTATTTCATATTGTCTATAATTTAGGTGGTAATTCATCGATCGAAGTATCGTCTGATTCAGAGTTAGTAGGCGGAGTTCAAATATGGGATGTAGTATGCTATTTTTCAAGTGTAACTATTAATCACCAAGGATAACTATAGTATATGTTCACGAGTTAAAGTATCTGGGTGTTCTATACTGTCCGTAATTTAGGTGGAAGTTCGTCGGTCGAAGTCTCGTCCGACTCTGAGTTAGTATGAAGAAGTTATTGCAGTATGAACAAAAAAAAAATAGCGGCTTCTGCCTAGGCGAAATTCAAATATGGAAATGTAGCATGTTATTTTCTAAGTACAACTGGTAGTCACCATGGAGAACTACGATATACGTTCATAAATTGAATTATCTGCGTGTTCCGTGTTGTTTGTAAATTAGCTGGGAGTTCATCGGTTGAAGTCTCACCTGATTTCAAGTTAGTATAAGGAAGTTACTACAGTCTGAGAAAAAAATAACGGCTTCCGCATAAGTAAAGTTCAAATATGGAGATGTAGCATGTTATTTTCTAAGTACAACTGTTAGTCATCATAGAGAGCTACAGTGTACGTTAATTAGCTAAATTATATGAGTATTTCATATTGTCCTTGATTAAGGTAAGAGTTCATCTGTCGAAGTCTCCCTGATTCCGACTTAGTATGAGAAAGTTGATGCAGTCTGAACAAAAAAAGTAGTGGCTTCTGCCAAGGCGAAGTTCAAATATAGGGATGTAGCATATTATTTTCTATGTACAACTATTAGTCACCATGAAAAACTACGATATACGTTCACAAAATGAAGTATCTGTGTGTTCTGTATTGTCCGTAATTTAGGTGGGAGTTCATCGGTCGAAGTCTCGCATGATTATGAGTTATTATGAAGTTACTGCAGTATAAACAAAAAAATAGTCGTTTCTACCTAGGCGGAGTTCAAATATGGAGATGTAACATTTTATTTTCTAAGTACAATTTTAATCACCATGGAGAACTACGATATACGTTCATAAGCTAAGTATCCGAGTATTTCTTGTTGTCCGTGATTTACTTGGAAGTTCATCGGTCGAAATCTCGCCCAATTCCGAGTTATTGTGAAGAAGTTATTGCAGCCTGAACAAAAAATAGCGGCTTCCATCTAGACGGAGTTCAAATATGGGGATGTAACATGTTATTTTTCAAGTACAACTGTTAATCAACATGGAGAATGACAATATATATTCATAAGCTGAAGTATCCGAGTATTCCATATTGCCAGGTGGAAGTTCATCGGTCGAAGTCTCGTCTGATTCCGAGTTTGTATGAAGAACTTATTGCAATTTGAACAAAAAAATAGCGGCTTCTGCCTAAACCGAGTTCAAATACGGGGATTTAGCCTGTTATTTTCTAAGTATAACTGTTTGTCACCTTGGAGAACTACAGTGTGCGTTTAAGAGATGAAGTATCCAAGTGTTTCATATTATCCGTAATTTGGATGGAAGTTCATCGGTGGTAGTCACGCTTGATTCCGAGTTAGTATGTAGAAATGATTACAGAATGAACAAAAATAATAGCGGCTTCTGCCTAAACGGAGTTCAAATATGGGGATGTAGCATGTTATTTTCTAAGTACAACTATTACCCACCATGAAGGCCTAGGGTATGCGTTCATTAGCTGAAGTATCTGAGTGTTTCTTATTGTTCGTAATTTAGGTGGAAGTCCATCGGTCGAAGTTTCGTCTGATTTCCAACTATTATGAAAAATTTATTGCAGTATGAACCTAAAAAAATAAGAGTTTTTGCCTAGGTGGAGTTCGAATATGGAGATGTAGTCTATTAATTTCTAAGTACAACTATTAATCACCATGGAGAACTACGGTATACGTTCATAAGCTGAAGTATCTGAATGTTCCATATGTCTGTAATTTAGGTAGGAATTTATGGGTCGAGGTATCGTCTGATTCCGAGTTAGTATGAAGAAGTTGCTGCAATTTGAACAAAAGAAATAGTGGTTTCTGTCTAGGCGGAGTTTAAGTACCAGGTTTGCATGTACAAACTAATAATTCTTTTATACATCTTTTTCCGATTCTTTTCATGCCTATTTTTCGAAGTTCAAGTTTCCTTTCTTAAATGCCGAAATAAATAAAGAAAAAAAATCATTAAAATGAAAATAAAATATAAAGATTTTGCTCGGATAATTAACCCTATTATAATAAGCAGCACAAACTTAAGAAAGACAAATATGTAATTACTGGTTACCAGAGGAAAATATAGTAATTTGAAAGCTGGTTTCCAAAAGAGCAGCTCGATAGCATAAAAGACAAAAATCTACAAAAGGGGGTAAGATTCAATTAATCGCTGATATATTTTGATACATTTTTGCTCGCAGCTCACAATGGCTAAAAGAGCATAAGCATGTAAAAGTACAATTATTATTTCTATTTCCAGTAGTATAAAATAAACTAAAACTAAAGAAAGGAATGATAAAACTACGAATGTTTTTTAAGATTTTGGTTCTATAAATGTTCTTCAGTTGTCTCAATCTTCTTGATCGTTCCCTCAAGTTCAGTTTATGCTCGCAATGCTACTGTCAGTTCTGCTTTTCCATAGATGCAACTATTAATGCATGCACGTGTGATTAAATGCAGGCCCATCTGAACGTGCATATATACTCATATATATAATAAAACATATAAAAACAATTTGAAGCAAGCGTGTTTATATATTTGAGTTAAAGCACGCATTAAAGACTTATATCCAACTCGTTCACCAAATTCTAACTGGTACAAGTCTGGATAAATAAGCTTCAATCTCGTTCACTCATGCAGGTCAAAAACAATTCAGAACAGGATTACAGAAAACAAGTCTAAAGGACTCTATTTCCTGAAACAGGTAAGTTTACTCTACTTATTTTGAAGAAGTTAAAATTGACATAGCCCACTAGCTTAGAACGTTACATGGGGATGAGCAATTTGACATGTGTTACAAAATTAACACAAATAAATCTTTATATCTCTAGGGGCTGGCTACATTTATAACTAGCAAGCAATGCTATAACATTGTTTTATAACCTTCATTGCTGACTAGTGCATATACAAAAAAATCAAGAAAATACACCTATACTGGGAAGAGATAATACATACCAATGGAGGCAAAGAAGTTGAATGCTTTGATGCTTGCTGCAATCGTACTTGTAGCAGCCCTCGCTCCGCTGATTTCAGCATCTGAAGAGTTGGACGGCAGCGCTGCAGCTGTTAACATAGAAATGACGACTTCAACAGATTCAACTATTGTGAACAATTTGAAACCAAAAAAGGCACCAAAGTGTGGTGGAGTTCGTCGTGAGGGCATCCGTGCAAAAGGATGTACATGCACTTTTGTTTATCCAGGTTCTTGCTGCATGGGTGACTGTTGTTTGTAAACTGATGCGTTATTCTCATAGTTATAGATAAAGATAGCAAACATTAGTTTGCTTGAGAAACTCATTACAACCAGGACTAGCAGGTTAATTTGGTTAATTTATTGTGATGAATGTTTCATATGGGCGTATGTAGTAGTTCGCCTGGGTTTGTCAAAACTTCTACATTGTATTGAATAAGTTGGATTATGTTTGGCTTTCTAACTATGAGCACGTTTTAATTTGTTACTAGCCTTTTCACACTGAATCATATCTACAAAAACAGAACAGATAAAAAGGTGACCTGACAATTCACACTAATTAGCAATTTTAACCCAAAAGAAAAAAGGAAATGAAACAATATCAAGAATAATTCATATTAGGGTTGTTTGAACAGGGATACAGTGATACTAGTCTAACATTGAAATTGCACTATCAGCTAAAGACACACGTTTCTTTACAGCAGAGCAAAATAATTAGGAGCCTTGCCCAAACATCACAACATAGTAGAAAGATGCATTAGATCCAAGTAACAGAAAGAAATATAAAAATTTAATGATATGATATGATAGAAGGCTGATTTAAAATAAATGGACATCGATAAGGGGAATAAGTATGTTTTAAAAAAAATTCCCCTAGCAACTTATTTCCCATTTAGAGCATGTTTGGCAACAACTTATTCTGAAACTCCTTAAAAATAGTTTTAACAGCAACTTCTACGAGTTTTAAATATCAACTTATAAGTAGAAGTGTTTGGATATAATTTGACATTTAAGTTAAAATAAGCATTAATCAATAATACTTATAAAATTTATTCATAAGTCATAAATAACAAATTGTTGTTTCTCAATTTTTACCTCTAAATCACTTTTGTAAGCTCCTTGTAAGAAGTTGTCAAACACTCTAGAATGAAATAAGTTACTCAAAAGTAGTTTTGACTATTTATAAGTAGTTGCCAAAAATGCTTTTACTTTCTTCTCCTCCACACAACTAAAACCCTAACTTCCGCTCATGAATTTTGACGTATGTCAGTAAAGATGAACTTGTATTGTATGTTTGAAGCTTGACAACAGATTGTAAAGCAAATTAAAAGAAATGTTCGAATGAAGTTAGAAACACAAACAAAAACTGGAATTATGTAGTAAAGTAAAAAAGTTTCAAACGTTAAAAATATGTAAACAATAATTGAAATATTCAAAATAAATCATCAATGAGATCACAAAAGTTCGTATTTTTGTATACAATTTATTACAAGGGTACCTAATAATTCTTCCCAAATCAATTTTAGTCAAAAAAATTCTTGCCCTTTAGCCGAAGCAATCATCCTTGGATCAATCACCGAAATAATATTAGGGTTTTGACTCGGTTAAGTGTATTGTTCGTATTTTTTTTCCTCTTAAGTTCGTAATAGCAAGAGGTTTTTGTTCATACTTCGAATGTCTGTTCACAATCATATGTCCCAAAAATGACCACTGGCAGAGCTGAAAGTTAGACAGGTGGATAAATATTTAATTTTATATGAAGACATAAAATGATTCCTACCAGATTGATACGGAACACACAAAGATATAAAATGATTTTTAATCAAATTGTTAAGGATCCAACAAAAAACTGGTAGCACTTAGGCTTGCTTGTAGACTATATGTCTTGGTTGATATCACATGCTTTGCAATAAGATTGACTTCAGAAAGACTGATGAAGATTGTATTTTATAAGACTACTGTATGCTTCTGTCTCGATGCATGGATGCAGCAGATCTATTAACATAAAAAATAGCAGAGTTTCACCAAATTATTGTATCTGATATAATTTAACCACTCACCTAATCGATAATAGATGCATGGTGGCACTTAGGCTTGCTTGTAGTCTATATGTCTTCACTGATATTACATGCTTTGCAATAAGACTGGCTTCAGAAAAACTGAAAAACTGATGAAGGTCGTGCTTTACGTCTTCTGTCTACTGATGTCTCATTGCATGGATGCAGCAGATTAATTAACATAAATAGCAGGGTGTCGCCTATTTAGTTTATCTGATATAAATTAAATACTCGCCTAATCGATACTTGATACATGGCTCCCAGTAACTCATAAGCAGGGGTCCAGGACTATCTGCAAAAAGAAAAGGCAAGGCACAAATGATACAAATATGCATGAGCAAATTAAAGAGGGAGGGAGGGAGAGAGCTATGTAGTTGTAGCTCTTGAAGCATGTAGAACAATGTTACTAGCTAGCTTATCTAGCCCGCAAAGTTTCTACAAATTTCTGATGCAAGCTATCAGCAATGCAAAAAGAATATGCAATAATCGTTGCATTTGAAAATCATAATAGTGGCAATGCACTGCATAAAGAGTTGTTAAAGCATGGTAAACATTGAAATGAAAATAATGAAAACGAGTAGGAAATTTGAAACAGTGCAAGTTTTGTTTTGTTTTAAAACGAAACATATAAAAAAATTGGAAGTCCTAAAGAGAGAGAGGTGACCGTTCTCCAAGGCAGAATTGAGCGAATCATGCTCCAAGGAATGAAGGCACACGACACTATAATGGAGCTGTTGTGATTATTCCACTTTGAAAAAGAAAAACATAACCTGAAGGTCAGGGTATAAGTTTTTATTTTCATTTCCACATAGTATAGAAGTACTCAACAACAATTGTTATGATTGTGAATCTACATTTGACTTTAATAACAATGTATGACTACTACAAAATTCAAAGTGGCAATAAATCAGGAATGATTGCCAAAAGAATGACGATGATTGCCAAAACAAGAGTGTGATCTACTACATTATCGGAAAACAAAATTGATAATCACAAAGACACCAACCATCATCTTATTAGATTGCCTTACTGCTAGTAGTGAGCTAAAACAGCAATCACATGAAATTTTCACTGGGCCACAAGTAGTTCGGTTGCCTTTTGCGCTTCTTGCTCTAGAACAGAAATTTTATCAATCATCCCTTCCTTTCTATATGCTTCCACCAATATCGAATACGTAGTGGAATCCGGAACATGATGCTTATCTTTCATACTAATAAACACTCTCTCCATCTCCAATAAATCTCCTGCCTTTGCGCATGCAGAGAGAATTGCATTGTAGTAATTTGTATTATATGGAACATTCATCCTCTCAGCCAACTTTACACTACTCACCACCTTATGATACAGACCTGCATTGCTATATCCATTGATCAAACAACAAAAAGTTTTGGTATCAGCTTTCATTCGCTCAGCTCGCATTTGATTAAATGCATGTTCCATATTTTTCTCATCTCCAGCATCTGCAAATGCCTCTATTATGTTATTGTACGTCGATGTGGTCCATGGGAACGCTAGTTTGCGCATATATTCCATAACAGCAGTCATTTTTTCATACATTCTCCTCTTCCCATAGCAGCCTATTAAAATATTAAAAGTACGAGTTTCAGGTTCAATTCCAACTCCACGAAATTTTTCATACCATATTTCCATCAAATCAATCTGCCCCTTGTTGCCAAATAGAGCCAATATTATATTCATTGTCCAAACATCTGGCCGGCATGTTTCACTTTCAAGCATTTCAGACAAAATCTTCTCCATTTTGTCAAACTTACCAGCCTTCCCATATCCACCAAGAATTGTATTTTGTGTTACGGTGTTTGGGCTTATTGATCTATCAGACATTTCTTGATACAAGGAATCAACAAGATCAAACCTTGAAGCTTCAACACATGCTTTAAGGAGAATGCCATATGTGAATATGTCAGGTTGACATAGAGGTAGTGTTTTCATTTTATCTAGGATGGAAAATGCATCGTCAATAAGATTTGATCGACAATATGCAGCTAGTAAAGCTGTATAGGTTTGTGGAGTAGGGTCAATTCCTTCTTCTAACATTGTATTAAATAGTTTTTTCGCATGAATAGCTTGGTTGCATCTTCCAAGAAGACCAATAAGTTTCATATATGTGCCTTCTTTTGGTTTATAGAAGGAATGTTCTTTCAGCATACCAAAAACCTATAAAAGTCAGATGTTAAACTTTAAACAGGGTTGTCAATATATATAGAGCCGGACATGTATGTGTTCAAGCTTGTTTGTTGAATAATTAGGACGAACACAGACCAAACGTTGTCCAAGTTCAGATAAGAGAACAAATATATTACTTACTGGACAAACTTAAGTTTAGACAATTTGTTTACTCTTATACTTATCTTAGAACAGGGTAGATTAGAACCAACGTGAATGGGGATAACAATCCTAAAGGAAAATGGACAAGTCTGAATTGCATTAGTTGTTTGCCAATAACAAATTAATTTGGCTATTTGAACATCTATAAATGCGAATTTCTACTCGCAGATGCTCTCTTTTCACTGGTAAAGTAAAAAAAATCCAAGTGCAAATTGACATATCCGAAACATCTAATGTAGATTCGAAGAAATAACTTAAACCAAACCTGAAGAGCTTCTTCCCAATTCTTCATGTCAATCAAATCACATAAAGTTTCGGTAACAGTCGGCACCCATCCTTTTGCTTCGGCTCTATCGTCCAGCTTCTTCTTCACATTCTTAATCGGGACGTTCTTTCTATTGAAATTAAGTATGCTATTACTGATGCCTTCAGATAGGGAAACTCCTGGATACTCTCCTTCTTTCCAATGTTTCTTTCTCGGCATTGAAGGCGGAGGTGGTGGTGGAGGTGGCGTTGGGGATTTTGGTGGAGACTTTTTCAATGGTGTTGCTGCTGTTCGAGATTTTGAAGAAGAACGGGAACGAGAAAAATTAGTGTTGGGATTTTGTTTATGGCTTCTTCGTGGGCGAGAAGTGATGGCGAAGAGAGGAAGAAGAAGAGGTATTGGTCTGGTGGTTTCTGTTTTAGTGTGATTTGGAGTAAAATGGAGAGGATGAGAAGAAAATGAGTAAGAACATAATGAAAATGCCATTTTGGAGCTCAATTTTGGGAGCTTTGAGTTTTACAAAACGGAAGGTAGGGCGGAGAAGTCGATCACTTTCTTTCCATTGGTTGCTAAGTGGAACCCAGTTCCCTCACACACTTCATTTTACAATATACAGAGGTGAGCTAAAGCACTCTAATTACAAATTTAATTTGCCCACTTGCTAATTTAGCTGTACTCCAAATTCTGTTTTCACCTATTATTATGCTACCCCACCTCTACCAAACAAAATCCAAAAATCCTAATTTAGTTTGTGTTGTGTACAGCCGTCGGAGCAAGCTCCATGTCTTCAGTACCTGACGGTTTGGACTATTCCAATTTCAAATCGTCTTTTCTATTTTCGGATGCTAGATAATCTTAAGGTTTCTTTTGTTGAATCTTACATTGCCTCGGAGTTGAAATTACAAAGTAGAAGGGTCCAACAACTAAATGGTGTGTATGAAACATGTATGCCCTGGATAATACAAAACTCTTTATATTTCTTGTTTTCTCGTAAATGTATAAATGGACTAATCAATCCTAATGCCCAACTGGAAAGGCCCATATAACATATATCAACCAGGATCTCTTCTGATCCAATAACTTGTCTGTCTAATATGTCCTTACAAGACATGTCTACCTTGTCATCCTTATTCAGAACATCGCCATAACAGCATTGTTCATCTGAAAAAAGCATCAACGTGCCACAACCACTCTTTGTACTTCACTGTCTACTTAGCTATAACACCCCGTAAAATTTACGATAATTAGCAAATCATTAATAAAGTTCCAGAAATGGAATTTGAGCAAACGTTGGAATTTGGCCACGAAACTTGCACCATTGTGTTTGTTTCGAGCAACTTTTATATTTCGAGTTTCACGATCGGAGTTCAAACGAAAAAGTTATTAGCGTTTAAAGTTTTGAGAGCAAAAATAATTAAATACGAAAAAGAAAATAAATAAACATTAATTTCGAGACTCACTAGTTGACCCAACTATGGGCTGTCGACTGTTTGCAGTCGATCGCTCACAAGGATGCGATCGACCGATTAGAACGTGGCGGCTAGGGTTTGAACCTTGACCAACGGATCAGTTTTAGTAATTTTAATCTAACGGATACGATTGATTCGTACGCCGATAAATAAAGACCTAACCGCTCACTTCTTTTCTCATATTTTCCAATCCAAGCAGCGAAGTTTTGTAATTTTCTCTTCTACCCTATTTCTAAAAAGTATAAAATATTATATATATATATATATATATATATATATACAGATATTAGAGAAGGACAAAAAATAAAAGAGAAGAAAAGAAGCAAATCAATACTACGGAAAAGGTAAAATTTCAATCTATATTGCCCTTAAATCTCCAATCTATTCTCAAATCTGTAATTTTAATGATCTGTATATACCTTGTTATACGTATTATTTTGGATTAGAATGGAATAATGAGTCAAGTAAAGGATTTGATTTAGATTTGGAGATTTGTAAAGCTTAAAAAGGTGAGTTGAAAATTATATAATTTATTTATAACATTGAAATTTATCTCGTAGAACTCTTATTTAATTATTATGCCTAAGTTAATATCTAAGAGTTATAGGCTTGAATTAAACGCATAAAAACATGGCCTACATGTTCTACAAGTTAGGAATATTATTTGCACCCAGATCTGAAAATCAGTCCCCAAATTATAAAAAGTTTGATATCAATAAAGTGCAAAATTTATTCCAGATCTACAATTGAGTTGTAAAGATGTTAGTATAATTTATATTTTCTCCAATTCTATTGGAACATGAATTTATGTATTTTAATTTTCTCCAAATATTATCCATGTAACCTCCATAAATTTGTCTAATTTCTTAAATACATAGAAAAAGTACAGCGTTTAAATTGACAAGGAATATACATAAAAAAGGAAAGAGATGTGTAAATTATGGGTGTTTTTTCCATAGTTTATACCATCTATGTCAATAAAAAGAAAATAAATAGTTCCTTGTAATTTCAGATGAAGTAAATCTTTTATTTTAAGTTAACCTACGGAAAATTAGAAAGAAAAACCTTTTTGGAAGGATAATTCTAACGGATTAAAATATGAAAAGAAATATTCTAGTCAGGGATTAAAAAATACAAACAAAAATATAAATATATAATACGTATAACTGCCCTAAGCATTCAAAATAAAAACATAATTAATACATCGTAATACACTTTAATATTCGCATTAGATATAATTAGAACGTTAGAATAAATCGCATAATAAATGATAAGATTGGGAAATAAAGAGGGAAGAATTTGTAACTCCAAAACTAATAGGGCCATAAATGTACAATAAATAAGGAGTTACAAGAATTTAAATAGGTTATAAATGGATTAATGAGATTGATTAATGATATAAGGAAGGAATAATAAGTAAAATTTTAATAAGTAAATAAATGTCATTAGGAAATGTCCGTGTAGGATAATAATCATTTATTATGGGCAAAGTGACATTTATAGAAATAGTAAATAAATATGTTATGCAGTAATTAAATATTATAAGACAATATAATTGTCATTATGGTAGATTATATTGCTTTAATTATACAAACAAAGATTAATGGGCTTAGCCCAACATTTAAACATAGGATGATTAATTTGATTTAGTAGGTAATTTAAACATAGGATGATTAATTTGATTTAGTAGGTTGGGATGCGAAGTCAGTAGAGTTACACAATAGAAGTCTGTTCTTCACTCAGAGATTACCAACAATTGTGTACACTTACTACTGATATGGGGCATCATCAACTATAGAACTCGTGGAAAAGGGATATGCGTTGTAGATAAGAAAGAGAAATATATATATCAAGGGTTCGCCTTGGATTTGAAGTACTAAATGGTCTAGTATCATTTGGGAAATGGGGTCTGCTTCATATCTAAGAGGAAGTAGTAAGTAACTGAAATGAACATTTTTATTGACTTCCTCAGGTTAGTCTAAATGGGATTTCGGCTGTGGGAGGTCAACGGGCTATGTCAGTGTTGCTGCTGGATTGATGTTTAGTAGTAGGGCTGACATATACGCTTTAATCACCAACGATCCTACGCGGTTATTAGCAAAGACTCGGATTATGCCATGATGAATTTCTCTTCCTACTAGTGTAGAATCCATATGGATACGCAAAAGACCTCAAAGTTTTATTTAATTGTTTGTTGTTTGTTGGGCGGATGTGTGCTAGTTAACCCTTAGATGAGTCTTTGAGTTACATTAGTAGTAGGATAATTAAATTATATATTATGTCATGAAGCCGTATAAATGAGTCATCGGTCTCTATAGCTAAAACCGATAGATTAGTGTTGACAGTGCGAAGGGTCCGCTTCATGTTTAAGAAGTACTAAATGACCGCGGTTTTTGGATAGTGAAATATAGATAAACATGAACCCAAGTATATATGTATGTATGTATATTGTGATACCTAGTAGAATGCTAGGTTAGACATATTATATGTGATAAGATTTAACAAATCAGCCGTGAATAACAGATATAACATTTAAATGGAAATCAATTGGCTTAAATCAATGGTACAAGTAAAGTATATAATTTTTCAATCATCGGAACGTTGTTTTAACCCCCCCTCCTTATAACAACCCATAAGTTAGGTTTAGAACGATAAACTACTGGAGTAAGTCGGGAATTGTAGTTGATGAAGTCTTCTTATTCATGCTCGATACTGATAAGGAAACTAAATATCTAAGGAATAATATTTCGAGGTAGCAACCTTAGTAAATACATATGTTATATTATATTTTTCAATTCCGTTTTGAGTTTATATTTACCGCACTCTGATATATTATGTTACTTACAGGTTACCAAAACCAATGATCTGTCCCCTAATGAATTTGGGTTTCGATTTAGTCAAAATTCAGGCCCTTTAAGATAGAGTTGTTACATTAGCCAAAGCATCTATCATACTACTTTTTGACACAAGCACACCATAATACGACTCACAAGATAGCATGTTTTTGGACCATTCATTCATGTGGAAATCGAGCTGGTCACATTTGGACTGCAAATCCCAATCGACAGCTCTAGGGAAACTTAGCATCTAAGACATTAATCCTAGTCCTTCAGAGCATAACCACTATAGCTATAAATAGAGGATCTCATGCACTTGTATAAGGATCGAGTTTTCTACATTCAATACATATTATTTCTAGTTGCATGCTCTTGTAATAGCCATTAGATTTCCTCTTATAACAAAAAACTCAGGTAATAAGAGAAGAAATCATAGTGGACGTAGGTCTCTTCTAGATCGAACCACTCTATATCTTGTGCCATTCGCTGTTTTGCACCATGTTTACTCCACTTTTTTACATTTTTACTAACATTTTTAGTAAAAAAAATTTCATTAAAAACCACCATTAATTATCACTACGAGGTTGGCTATGAATCTAATCAGCATTTTAATGCAAGGAGGAGGGTTTTCACCTTAAAGCTCTCAACTTTCTTCTCTTTAAAACCTATTCTCCTCAGAAAAGTGTTCATTGTGCAACTTAGTAATGATGAAACTAATGCTGACAACTCAAAGACTACAACATCAATGGTGGTACAAGGGTCAATACCACCAACTTCATCCTAGGCACGAGCAATGATGCGTGGTTTGGCTTGGTCAACGGGATCGCAAATGTTAGGAAAATGACCCATTATTTAATGATCTTCATGCTCCAATGAAATCCCATAAGACCATCAACTATGGTCAGAGAGTCTGAGACGCCATGGATAGAACTCCCCTTTCGCCTACAGTCCCTAACACTTTCAACGTCATGCACGATGAAAAGGAGGGTCATACTTAAAACCCCTATTGGAGGTTTTCTTGCTTAGAATAGGGACGCACATGACATGCTTTCTCGTGACATTTCCCATGATGCTCCTAACCCACAACCAATCCCTTTACCGAAGATCTACACTAATCATCGCACCCCATCAATTGAAAGACAATCTATCTTTGAATGACTTAGAGCAGTGGATGGGGAATGTGACTTGCATTTCAACTGTTTAAGCTATAAAGGGAAAGCAATAGATAATGAGTGTAGGGAGTTCTCAATTCATTCCTAGTCTCGACGAGAAGTTCCAAGATTCTTCCCCCATGATGGGCAAGGTCATCATTCCTGATCTCCTTTTTAGAATAGAAACAAAAGGTCATCTGATGATATTTGTCATTGTCGCTCACAGTCTCCTTACCGACGCCCAATGGTCTCCTTACCTTGTAAGACATAGGAGGACCCCTTCGCCATTTAGAGCCATGCACCACCCACATGGGGTGGATGGTGGCCTTAGAGAAAAGACGGCATCAATCAGACGATGGATGCTCGAAATTCAAACCAGGAACAAAAGAGGCAAGGGTTTCTCTGTTGATGAGATTGGGGAAACATTCTCAAAGGAGATACTGAGCACCTATATTTATCAAAGGTATGCTTTGCCTCCCATTGAAAAGTATGATAGGAGAACGGACATGTCTGATCATGTTATAGACTTCAACCAATAACTAGAGTCAGCCAACTCTTCAATAATGCCAAATTCCTTTTATTCCTCTCCACCCTGACTGAATTGTCCTCCCGTTGGTTCCTATGCCTATGCAAGCATCATTCACTATTGGAGTCAATTGTGCACCGACTTTTAGACTCATTTTTTGCCTCTCGAACATGAACGACGATGGCTAGCAATTGCAACATTAGATAAGTCCATATCAAGTTGCTTTACTCCCATGTCGGTTGCTTTTATATGGAATCGACATGCACCAAGGATAAGAAAAACTTGGTGGTTGCTCTCTACTTTGGAGTGAGGTACTGCTGAAATGTGGAAAGAACTACAAAATTAGCCATGCGCATCCTTGACTTACTTCTTTTAAAGGGCCAATAGCTTAATGAGGGTGGAGGAAACTAACATGTCCAATAGCGACGAGGAGAACAGGCTAGGAGAGAAGCACAAATCTCATGATAAAGGCAGTTGCGGAAGAAACATTCTTCAAGAGCACAACAAAAAATTCCCTGGGTACGACCCTAGCCTAAAGTTAGGTATGAAAACCATGCCTCTTTAAATCATGGTACGTAAACCATATATCTCAATACAAGGGACTGCGCATCATATCATATATCTCCTCCCGCCCGCTTAGAGCGAAAGGAGGATCCTCGTAAGAACGAAAAATATTGCAAGTTCCACCATCTCAATGGGCACTCCACCAATGAGTGCCCTCGGCTAAAAAATGAGATAGAACAGATGATCGATGAAGATGTATATGTAATACACCATTAGATTTGAGCATATATTTTATTAGTAGGGATAAGTTGGTAATTTTACAAATATTGAAATTAAAGATGAGATTTGTACCTTTGCCTAGAGCTCATTTTCTGGTCGGAATGGTATATTGGTTTGTCCGGACCGGAGTTTGTATGAAGGAGTTATGTGTATTTTAGGCTATGGGTTTTAACGGGCCTAAAACCAATTAAGCAAAACGACGGTTCAAAAATTATAAAATACCGGCTCAGAAGGATTTGAATCCATCCTTATACATTTTTCATTCTAACTTCTCCTTCTTCCTCAATCTCTCTAATCATATCTTCTGCTTTCAAATATAAACCAAACCCTAAACATTTATATATCAAATCAATGAGCGCGAAGGGGGGTACAAGAAGATATCCACCATTTGTAGAATCGAGGAATTTCATAGAATGATAATTCTGGATAGCAAGGTATTGGAGGCCAATTTGATGATTTATAGGGCTTAGCAGCATAAATTGGCGAGTGGGATCATTATTGGGTTATGTACTACTCACATGAAAGTAGGCTATATTATATGATTGTTAATTAGGTAAATGATGTAAGAATAGGGTAAATTGGATTAGGGGATTAATATTGAAGTGATTATGGGATTAAATGGCACTAATGATGATTTAATTAGGATTTAATAAGTATTAGATTGTGTATTAAAAAAATAAGTGTTAATTGGTTAAGTTACTGATGATTAGTGCTTGATTCTGAGATATATAGATGATATATGACATATGAATGGTTAAAGTGGTAGCAAATGGTGTAAAACAGAAGTAGAAAAGAAACACAATAGTAAACAATGATTTTAGTTTGAAATTGGGAGAAAAATGACCGATTTTCTAGAAATTGGCAGGTACACCAATCCACTGATGTTGAGTACACCGGTCCACCGGTGGGCATTTAAAATGCTAGATTAAAACTGAAGTAAGCTAAAGCCTTTTTACTTTAGCCATGCCTATACGAAATATAAGATGAGCGACGAGTTGGTTTCCCAGTTACATCGAGAATTTTTCAACGTCCAAATACGTGCTTCGATAATTTGTGTGTCATGATGATTGTGTCGAGTCGTTTGTAAAGGAATCAGGCTGTGGTTACCTATCCTTTACGTATGTGAGTTAGTCTATATTTAATAACTCATGTTTATGTTTACGTTTATAGGATTAGTCTATGTTTCACTATATCCTACAGTTAGTCTTTGTTTAACTAACTAGTATATGTATTGTTGGTTAGTATATGTTTAACTAACTCTTCCCCTCTTTTGTGTATATCAATGTGCTAGTATATGTTTAACTAATTTTATCGTACATATAATATTGTTAAGTATATGACAATGATCCTCATACTGTATTTATTATGATGGACTAACTCTATAGATGCAAGTGAGATATATTATGGTAAAGTTAGTATTAGTTCTCTTACGATGTTTATGAAATTAGTTAGCAATATATGTTTGGTAATGTTTTTATTCACCAAACATATGGGTCTGACCCCCTCATGCACATTAGGTGAATGAAATAACCATGGCAGGTATGTCGGTTGAGGATGGTGATTATGAAGATGTCTATATATGTTATCCGTTTATTTGTATATATTATATATATATGGTGTGACAGTGTGTATGTATGAATAATATAAATGTCTTATGTTGTACAAGAAGCCTGCTCAGAAGCCATGATTTCATGAAAGCTACGGCCATAATACAAATGAGTGTCATCATTTACAGGTTCTTATTGAAAAGATGATATGTGAACGGAAGTTGGATCGTTTGTGCGGGCGCCGCAATCAGAAGGTGCGGGCCCATCAACTCAGAATCGTGTACCAAACCGGGAGAGACAAGAGGAACCCACTCGTACCGGTGGAAGGTTGGTGATAAATGCAATAAGTGGTGGTCCTTATCTAGCAGATCGAAGCTGGAGGGAATCGGAGTCTATGCCAGCTCTATCAGGCATGCAGACTTCGAGTGTTGTAATAGTTGTGATGATGGGCGCCGGCCAAGCAACATAAAACAATGGCTGATGACATCATGTTCCAAAACAGAGACGCTGATAAGGTCGAAGCCCCCACTAGCGATCCACTTGTCATATCAGCTCAGGTAGGTCCTGCTTGGATGAAGAGGATCTTGGTTGACAGGGGTAGCTTTGTGAATATTTTGTTTAAACGAGCATATGATCAAATGAAGGTGGAAGCCAAAGATTTGAACTTGCCAGTCTTGAATCCACGGCTTCAACGGGAGTGCTACTATACCCACTGGAGTGGTGGAACTACCAGTGGAGTTGGGAGTTGGAGAACGCCGGAGAGTATGGATATTGCAGTTTGTTGTGTTGGACATAGACTCCCCTTATAATGCATTCTTGGCCCGACTGTGCGACGACCCGACTTTCTACTCCCAGAAAATCGCGTCATCTTGAAGAAAGAAAGGGATAGAAGAAGAAAGAAAGAGAAAGAAGAATACAAACAACATCAGAGAACTCACAGCGGAACGAATAAAATATAATATATCTCATAAAATATTACATAGTATCTTATTTCATCAGAGTACAACTATACAACACATATTAGACAGATTATAAACTTCTGTCTAACTATACAACTCAAGATACAAGTGATACAAACACAATATACACAGCGGAATTAATATATATCTACACGTCGAAGCCTCCTGCTCCATATCTCCTCCAGAATTCGTCAAGCTAACCTGATTCACTTGACTACTCATACATAATATGAGTACCCAAGAGTTTAATAAAACAGAAAATAAACACTCGGGTCAGACAGGGGTCTGGTGTGAGTAAACGGTTTAAAATTGCTTAACTTTAGAAAACCTTTTGAAAAGAAAAGGTATCACGTAAGAATTCCCACACATAAACATGGAAAAGTTTTTACCTTACGCTAACCAAAACATTTGATAGGAAATCCAGTGATATTATAATAGTGTCTAGGGTTTTCAAAATAAAATACAGAAATAGCTGGAATGCTTACATCTCACGTTCCAACATAGTTGGGCACAAACAAAACCGTACAGGCACTTATTGGATTTTGGATTCCATACAATGGCAGGGCTACTGGGGTACCTCCCGTCACAGTACGTGGCCTAGATCACCGTACCGAGGATTACTCCCTTCATCCCCTGCAACACAAGGCCGGAACCATCCCTTACTGGACAGTCCCGAACAAGACAACCCCGTAGTTGGCGCGACCAACCACACACTAAGCCGAAATAGAAAGGGACCTCTAGACAGGGGTAAATCTCACTCTCAAGTGGGGGCTACCCACGAAGCCTTGCTGCACATCCCCTGTTTTAGCCATTCCCGGTTGATGAGGCTTGAGGTTACGATTACCTTTAGAGAACACATCTATCTTAGAATGCTCATCGTCCACCTAACGATGTTTTAAAAGCATTCAATCCATATAAGTTCGTTCCGGGTTCGAACGAAACCGAAGGCACTATCTCGTTGCACTCATTATTGGAATCACCCTCAGAGTCAACGACCATAGCCCTTGCACTCTGATTCACCATCTCGAATCTATAAGCACTATTCCGTCAAACTCATTACGGAATCACCCACAGAGTTATATTGACGTATAGCCCTTACACCTCGAGTCTTCACTTGCTCCACTTGGATTAACGACCTAACGTTTAATTGGAATCGATGTGGTTTTCGGATATCCAAATATGGAAACCCGATCCCGGTCTCACCGAAACCAAACGCCATTTTAATGTCCAAGTTGTACTTAAGGGTTTAAACAGTTTAAAACTTATACTCAGGATGATATATAAACAATAGATGAATCACATTATCATCACAGATAATTTATATCAACATTCATTTCACAAAGTAGCATAACATATATCAGAGATATCCAAATCATCCTGTATCAACCAAACACCCAATATCATCATCCAATATCATTCAACACCCAATACCAATCATCCAATATCAATCATTCAATATTAATCAATTACCCATAGCAGAATTAATTAACTCTTAATCAATTTAATCAACCTATAATTAAATTATTATCCTTTAATCATTTGGATTATCTTAATCCTACTTCATTGATGTATTTCAAATCAAATTCATTAATCATCTCTTAATGATTTTCTTTAATTAATCTTCCCTGATTAATCATCTTTAATTACATTCAAGTAATTATCCTTAACCATATTCAGTAATTAACCTTTAAATTCTATTATTAATTACAATAATTAATGATCATTCATTAATTAATTAACTATAATTAATTACATTAATTCTTAATTAATTACAATTAATTAATCACATTTTAAATTAATCACTTTTATTAATCAACCTTGATTAATTCATTAATTACATTAATTAATGATCCTTATTAATTTATAGTTACTTTAATTAATTAAATAATTAACTTATAATTAATCATCTAATTAATCCTAATTAGTAATTAACAATTTGTAATTACTTAACTAAATTAATTAACTTCTTACTTAATTAATTTCTAATTTAATTCAATTAATCCTTGATTAATTAATTCAATTAATTAATCCTTAATTACTTCATTAAGTATTTATTAATCAATTTAAATTAACAATTAATCCTTAATTAATTACTCTATTAATTAATTATATTTTAATTAATTACACTTAGTAATAATTCTTAAATTAATCACATTCTATTAATTAATTAATCATCTTAATTAGTTAACTAAATAATTAAGTAATTAACTCTTAATTACCTACACAAGTAATTATCTCTAATTACTTCCATTAATAAAACTTAATCACTTTCTTAATGAATTACTTAATAATTAATTAATTCCATTATTAAATAATTCTTAATCCTTTAATTAATTATTTCATAATTAATTATCTTCAAAACAATTAAATTAATCAATTTCCTTAATTGATAACATTAAGTGATTATTCATTAATTACTTTCATAAGTAATTATCATTTCTTAACTACATTCAATTATTAACCATTAATTATTTTATTAAGTAATTACACTTAATAATCCATAATTAAGTAATTATTTAAAATTAAATAAATAATTAAATAATTATTTAAAATTAATTAATTAATTATTTAACTTCTAATATTTAAAATCCTTAATTAATTAAGAAAAACATAAATCTTAATTAAATCTTCACTTAATTACAAATCATATATAATCAAGTATTCTTAAGTTCATATTCAAATAATTTAACACTATTTATCTTCATAAGTTAATTATTTGAATTAAATCAAATTTCAATAACTTAAAACAAATTATTCAATTTGGTTTACATAATTAGAATTTAAACTTTATTTGGAAATAAACATTTAGAAATCCAATTTCCAAATTTAAAACACTTAAAATTATCTAATTTAAACTTATTCATTTCCAATATAATTTGAAAACTTTGTTTTTTTTTAAAATTTACTTAAAACTTAAATTCAAACACTTCTTTAAATTAAAATTCAAAATTTAATTAAGTTAATTATTTTCAAAAGAAATCTTTTTAACAATTTAAATCTTAAAATAAATTCAATTTACACTTTTAAAAGATTGGTTGACTTTTGCTTCAAAGGAACAAGCTTTAACTTGTAAATCCATTTCCTTTTATAAAACTTACACTTGATTTTATTTATTTCAACGATGGGTTTAAATCTGCATCTTCTATTATTTCAGAACCAACCCAAAACAAATGACCAAGACACACGAGACAACATCCACAATAACCCGAGCCTGCCCCGAAGATTTCCCCCTGCATCTCGTCTTCAAGTCGTCTCCATGGAAACGCGATAGCTACTTCGAGTTCCAATTCATCTTCCCCAAACTCATGTACCCAGTGCACACGAACGTGCCCTCGTGCACGTGTCCACACACCTCTGGCCGCCATCAGACGTCACGATCATCGGTGATCATCACACTAACGCGCGTGAGCCCAAACATGAACCCAAATCGAACAAAAATTGCTCGAATCAAAATTCGAACATTAAACACAAAACTGCAGAAACAACGTCACAAAACTCAAACCCACCGCCGACGAACTCCTTGCCGATAAACCCTGCCGTTCCCTCCATAGCACCACCACAACTCGAGCTCCACTTCCCCCCATGTGCGATCGAACTCGATCCATTATTCATGACGCAAAAACATCTACAGCAAAGCCCAAACTAAACATGCTAAAACCCTATTTACTTCAATCGCCAAAAAATTAGTCATTAGAAATTTTTCTTTGTATTTTTCCTATAATCTACATTCTACAAACAAGCATCGACCAACATTTCAAATCATACGATTTCATAGATCAACAGCAATTCACCCAAATGCCGAAACCTTCCAAACTTAAATTTCCAATTGATTATCCAATTAAAAATTATAATTTGCATGTTAAAATTCGTTATTTTCATCTACAAATCCAACTATATAATCCAAAGTAAGAATTAAAGATAACAAATTTTGACATGAATCAAGATTCCCACTGTAATATCTATTTTAAAATTATTTATAAACTTAGACTTACAGGAACCATTTTTAAATTCTTCCTCAAACATTATCAAACAACTTTGATTCAATCATCAAAGTAAAATAATGATGTTAGTAGAAGATTTGAATTTTTGAAGAGAATTCTGATCCTAAAAAAAAAAACAGTAAACAGAGTTCATATGTACTCAGGCCTATACACATACATATACAGATCTTTATAGATTCAATAATATAAAAACTGAAAAGTATTTCATGCAATCACCAAGATCAACCCACAGATTTAGCACATGCATTAGAATCTAAATTAATTTCAAACTGTTTTAAAAAATATATTTACTCACCTCTTTGAAGAGGCAGAGCAGATTTTAGATTTTATTTCCCAGGCCTGAACATTAAATTTGAAAACTGTTTGATTTTGCATGTTGTTGAAATCCTACTACTTACTGCATGCCTTCAATTTGACTTGCTGATGAATGTGAACTCTTGCATTACAGGTTGAACTCAAATGAAATGCAGGTTATAGCCTTGTACAATGCAGAGTTGAAATTGCAGTTGAACTGTAGATTTTCATGAGCTTCCAGTTTGCAGATTTGATCTCATTACTTGAATTTGCATGTTGTAAATTCATTTCAGATTTATTTGCTTTTGATTTTTGCTGTATGGTTTAAATTCAGATTTTGAGAATACATTTCTGTTTTGAATTAAGTTGAAACAAAGTAAATGATAGTGTTATGTTTTTAATAAAATTAAAGAAAGTATAATTTCTAAAATAAAGACACTTGTTCCCAAACTTTACATTTGTCAGTAAGAAGCTTGATTGAGTAACAAGTGTTTTTAAGGGTGTTAATATGTTACATTTGTACTTAGGAATTTATTTATAAAATTCTATTTAATTTAAGATGTAAACATAAACTTACATATTTATTTTACTTTATTAATTAATACTTACATATGTGAATATAAATTTACCTTTATAAGAAAATGTTCTAAAGCTAATTATAATATAAATCTCATACATGTTATTCAAAATTTAAAACATTCATATATACATTTATAATCATTTAAATTTAAGTACTTTAAAAAGAAAGCAAAACAAAATGTTTAAATCTTTTAAACTATCATATTTAAAATAAACAACTATCTTATATTTTGAAAACAAATAAATTAATCTTTATATCTTTAAAACAATTGAATTAATATTTAAATTAACTTTTGAAAACATTGATTCTAAAACGAAGCTTCAATCCACAATATTTATACATTATAAATTATCAATTGATTAAATTAAATTTCAAAACAATATCAAATTATAACATATACATATATATTACAATTTGAAAATTCATCTTTAATTTAAAACAAAAGCTCTCCTATTCACAATATATATCAATTATGTATATTATAAACAGAATAAAATTTTATTAGCTTTGAAAAACAATCTTATCAATATTTCTAGATTAAAAGTTCATTAACCTTTAAAAGATTAAATTTACCAATTTAAATTAAAATTATAAAGAAAAATTATCAAACCAATTAAATTATTTACACGGATTATTAAATTCTTATTGCCCAAAATTCCGGGTCGTTACAGACTGGCCCTTACTGAATTCTGGATAGCCATTGCCCCATAGTGCTTGACTCTGAAATTCCCCACCGATCATGGGGTCGAAGTTGTTCAAGGAGATCAGGGTTCTAGACGAGCCTCTTATGTTGTTGAGCTATGTAGGGTGCAGCGAAAGGAGAAGGGAAAGGGCATAGAGGAATCTCTCTGCGTCCGTTTTTATGATAATTAACAATTGGTGCCGGGGCTCTGGCCCAGGCACCCCAATCAGTTCTAGAGGGATCTTGACCCAAGAGACACTGAAAGTAAAGATGAAACTAAAGACATTCAAGCTTCCCCGGCCGAACTGACAATCGATGTTTCGATCGACGATGATGACGATTCAAAAATGATAAAGGTTGGATCTCAGTTAAGCCAACAAATGCAGTAGGAATTGGTTGAATTTCTTCGAGTGGATCTCGATTTATTCGCTTGGACACATTTTGACATGTGTGGGATCTCGCCGAACATCGTGAGCCATACCCTGAATATTGACCCGTGGTGTATCCCGGCCAAGCAGAAAAGGCATGGTATGGATCCAGAGAGATCTGCCGCCCTTAAAGAAGAGGTTGATAAGTTGAAATCGAATGGGTTTATCCGAGATGCCTTATACCTGGAGTGGGTATCCAATCCCGTACTTGTCCGAAAGCCAAATGGGAAATGGAGGATGTGTGTTGATTACTCCGAGTTAAACAAAGCTTGCCCGAAAGACAGTTTTCCACTTCTCCGAATTGTTGAGCTCATAGACTCAACGGTTGGGCACGAGTTATTATCTTTTATGGATGGATATTCCAGTTACAACCAGATATCCATGCACTTACCCGACCAAGAGCCTATCAGTTTCGTGACCGATCTGAGACTCTACTGCTACGGAGTCATGCCCTTCGGACTCAAGAACGTCGGAGCAACGTACCAACGACTAGTCAATCGAATGTTTGCCAACCAGATCGGAAAGACCATGGAGTATATATGGACGACATGCTGGTAAAGTGACAATTCTCCACTGATTATGTCAAAGACTTAGAGTCGATGTTCAGCATTCTTCGAGAATACAGGATAAAGCCCATTCCACTGAAGTGTCTTTTTAGAGTCGCATCCGAAAAATTCATTGGGTTCATCGTCAATGCTCGAGGAATCAAAGCAAATCCCGAAAAGATCTGGGAAATCCGAAATGTGGAAACTTTGAGAACCATAAAACAAGTCCAAAGTCTCAACGGGAAGGTAGCGGCATTGAGTAGGTTCATTTCAAAGTCCACCAAGAAGTGCATTCCCTTCTTCGATCTGATCCGAAAAGGAAAACGAAACTTTGAATGGACAACGGAGTGTGAAGGCGCATTCCGAGCACTAATTCAACTTCTTTCCACACCGCCGATTCTGTCGAAGCCTATCGATTACGAACAGTTATACCTTTACTTAGCGGTATCAGAAACACAATCAGTGCTGCCTTAGTTCGGGAGGAAGTCCGAGTGCAAAAACTGGTTTACTATGTTAGCAAACAACTAACCGGAGCTGAGAGATATTATCCGAAGCTAGAGAAGTTGGCTTATTGTCTCGTTATTGCCTCAAGGAAGCTCCGTCCATATTTCCAAGCTCATCCTATCACTGTTTACACCGACAAGCCGTTACAACAGGTCCTTACTCGGCCTGAGACGTCTGGTAGGTTACTCAAGTGGAACGTTGAACTTAGCCAGTTTGATATCACTTACACTCCGAGGCGAGCTATTCAAGGACTAGTCCTAGCATATTTCATAGCTGAATTTACCATCTCAAAGGACCTGCCCGAAACCAGTGAATCTCTCGAATATATCTGGGAGCTGCATACCGATGGTGCATCGAATGACTGGTGCTCGGGTGTTGGAGTAGTACTTGAAACCCCCGAAGGTCGGTCAATATGTTATGCTCTAAAGTTTTATTTTCGTACGACCAATTATGAAGCTGAATATGAAGTCTTGCTTCTTGGATTGAAACTAGCCCGAGATTTAAGAATTATTGCTGTGGAAATTTATTATGGTTCGCCGTTAGTCATATGCCAAGTTCGGGGTGAATATCAGGCCAAAGATCGGAGACTGGCTGCTTATCTAGCTCATGTCCAGGAAATAATAAATTAGTTTGATTATTATGACATCTTCTACATACCCCGTGAGCACAATCAAAAGGAAGATTCATTGGCAAAGTTAGCAAGCACGGGCAAAGCACAGCAAATAGGACTCGTTCCTATGGAGACATTATCTTCTCCGAGCGTTGATCAGATGAAGATGGGCTTTGTATTTGAAATCATTCCCAGTAAGGAGTCATGGATGACTCCGTACGGAAATTACATCGAGCATGGAATGCTGCCTGAGCGTAAGAGTGATAAGAGACTAATTCATCGAAAAGCTTCACGGTTCACCATTCAGAATGAAGTCATGTATAAAAGTGGATATTCCGTTCCTCTCCTCTAATGCATCACATACGCAGAATTAATGATCAATCCATTGGAAGACAATTTAGTGCATCAAATCAAAGAGATGATTGAAAATACCATTTGAGCTAGCCAGTTCCAAATCATATTGAGAAAGAATCAAAGTCCTATAGGGTGGCTAGGATCTATGCCTTCGCTTTAGAGTAGCTTTGCGCCTCGAGTTCTAGTAACTAGGGAGGGAGACTTTACTTTCTAAGGAGATGTGGAGAATCGCAAAAGATCTTATTAGCTTATTCAAAATTGATTGCTTCCTATCTACACAATCAATCATATTTCAGTCCTGCAACGTGATTGGGTCCCAAGGTGAAAGTCAATAAATCCATGCGCGTCTGCCCTTGCCATTCGTTCTCTTGCACTCAAAAACTCGGCGATGAAATTAAACGAGTGTTACATGATGTATGCAAAGGATAATGTGGAGATCACACCACGGGGAAAGCTCTCGCTAAGAAAGTACTCTGATATGGGTATTATTGGCCAACTGTAAATCGTGATGCATCAGACTACGCCAAGAAGTGGGATAAATGACAAAAGCATGCTCGGATCCCTAGAGCCCCACCTACTGAGATAACCCAAATGGTCAGTTCATGGCCATTTGCAGTATAGGGCATCAATATTATTGGCTCTTTACCTTTGGCCAAAGGTGGTGCACAGCACGCCATCGTCGTAGTTGATTACTTTACCAAATGGGCTGAAGCTGAACCTCTTGCAACAATCACAACGAAGATCGTTATCAACTTTGTAGTTTGTAACACTATCTACTGATTTGGTCTTCCACATACCATCATCACTGATAACAGAACCCAGTTCGACAATGTTGAATTCAAGGATTTCTACCAACGATTCCACATCCATAAGAAATTCTCTGCAGTTGCACACCTTCAAGCAAATGGCCAAGTTGAAGCTATTAATAAGATTATCAAGTCTATTCTGAAGAAGTGACTGGAAAAGGCCGGGGAAAGTGGGTTGATGAACTTCCTATGGCTTTATGGGCTTACCGGACAACCCACAAGTCCGCGACCGGACATACTCCATTCTCTCTATCCTACAGTTTAGAAGCCGTTATTCCAGTCGAGATGAAAGTACCTTTCCATTATGTGACTTATTATGATCCGAAGGCAAATGTCATATTACTTGTTGAATCCTTGGATTTGGTAGATGAGAAGCGTTAAGAGGCTGATTTGAGGGCAGCAGCATACCGAAGTCGAGTCGCCCGATTATACAATGCCAAGGTCCAACCATGAACCTTTGAACTTGGCGATCTTGTCCTCAAGAGAATTTATCTGGTTCCTTCGCACGTGAAACCAACTTGGGAAGGACCGTATGTGATTGAACGAAAACTCGGAGATGGCACATTCAAGTTATCGACCATTGACGGTCTTACTTTGCCGGGAGCCTGGAACAGCGAGAGTCTCCGTCGCTACTACACATGACATGCTTTATTTATATTAGTCTATTTTCCATTTGCAATTTGTTTCTGCATTTCAAAATTTAAATTTGTAATAAGGCAACTGACTTTGTCGTATTCTCTCATTTCAGCAATAAAATGCTATCTCTTCGAGACAGAGCTGTGATTTATTAAATGTGACATACAACCATCATGACGCACAAAGAGCTAAATTCCATCGTACGGTGAGATTTATTCAAATAGGAAGTGACTATGATACGACTGACCACTCGCTAAGTGAAACCCGAGCTTGGGGGCAAGTCGCTGCACCAAAGTCAAAAAAGGATTGATACACGCCAATCCTTTAACTAACTCCAAACTCCCAGAGTGCAAGTTGGAGTATAAACTTATGAACACGACTTCGAAGAGGGTTGATCCATCCACCTAACGACTTCGATTGTATTCTAACCAAGTTCGAGGAGGATGGATCCGTCCATCTAACGACCTCATTTGTTAACTCGGTGTGGATGTGAATCGACCATCCATGATTTTGATAAATCGGTCGTTCCTGGAGTGCGAACGAGATTCAAAAGCCTAAACTGACGTGAATGACCATCTGTCGGCCAACTCCAAATTCTCGGAGTATGAATTTGAGTATAAACATCAACTCTAAATTCCCAGAGTGCGAATTGAAGTATAAATATCAACTCGAAATTCCCAAAGTGTGAATTGGAGTACAAACGTAACCTCCAAACTCCCAGATTGCGAGTTGAAATATAAACACTAACTTCTAGTTCATATAGTGCGAACCAGAGTACAAATGTCGGCTATCCACGGATTCCTAGAGTGCGAACCAGGGAGTCGACCACAAAAAATTCTGAGTCCCTAGAGTGTGGTCAGAGTATAAACATAACTCGAGTGTGATTGACCACTCGCAAGATAACTTAAGTCCCCAGAGCGTGGACACATACTCAAAAATTAAAAAGGCGTGATCGACTGCCAACATATGAATGCAGGTCCCTGGAGTGTGGACGTGATCATTATTAAGTGAGCGTGTGTGATTTGACCACTCAACTCTCACTTGTTTTAGCATTGATTTGATATTAAGCTTGGAAAAATGAAGGAAAAGTGCAATCGTTAGACGATCTTTGCAATTCGTCCTCGAAACTGGGAGCAAAACTTAAATGTTAACCATCGACCGAAGCAGTGCAACATAAGAGTTCAACTTAATCTCCAATTATAACTCATGTCTGTGATTTCTGGACTTGACAAATAAAAACAAACTCGACTCAAAGGTTGAAACTCCACAAGTGCACTGGACTAAAATTCTAATACTGGAACACTTAAGCATAAAAGACAGTGATAGAGTTAAAACCAAAAACAAAAAAGAGTTTCATTTCAACTATCTGTGAAAAAATTCACGTACAAGTCTTTTCCAAAATTCCTACTAGCAAGGGCCGAACCCGCATCTATACACGGCCTACGAAAGGAAAGCAAAACAAATTTCTATCTACCAAAAAAAGTGCCGAAGAGGCCTATCTACTCCTTTTTTGGGCTCCCTCTTCGGTATGGATCCGCTAATGATTTTCCACTTTGAACTCTTCCCTTTTAGCGGACGGTCTCTAGGCAGGCGCATGATCTCAACGTCCTCCTCTGAACTCGAGTGTACCAGAATACTTTCTATAGGTGGAGTCGAAGGGGTCGGATCTACTACAGGAGGCAGAATGGGTACATTGATATCAACAATTGTACCTCCAGGTGATATCATTCTCAGTGGAGCCGGGCCAGGCACCGCCATTCCACCTCCAAAACTACCACCATGTGTCGCTGCATCCATTTCAGCGTTGATTTCGGTCAATTTCTTCTTCGCGAATCAATTGAGCCTCGCTGAGGGCAGTGGTCTGCATTGAAGAACCAGAAGCAGGCGCGAGTCCACTTATGACAAATGGCAGGTCCGCAAAGGGATCACTGTGGCGACCGAGGAGTTCATTCATCATCTGCTCGTCGAAAGAAAGTGCGCCCCTTGCGTTCTATCGAACGACGCAGTCGTTGTTGTGGTAGTCGCTTCAGTAATAATGACCTCCTACGTTTGATGTGATTCTTGGGATGCAGGAGGCGCTATCAGTGTAACTCCAGTCACTGGACAAACAAAGAAGAGAGACTATTAGTAAACGCTTTAAGACAAGTTCCTTATTTCGAACGCACATGAGGTATGTTCAGAGTACCTTTCTCGGTTTGGCTCGCGGACGACTGAGTAGCTTGAGAAGTGTGCTCTTTGAAAGGAGATAGCTGCGGCTATTCCGGATTATAAGCGGGGGTAGATTAGGGACCAACCGCTGGTGCAGGATCAGATTGGGTTGGCACAAGAGTATCCAGACTTGTATCGTGATGCTCAACACCTGAACCTTCCCTTACTCCCGAGTGTTGGGCACCGAGATTCTCCTTTTCGTGCGAAACCATAACTAATGGAGAATCTTCCTTTCATCCTCATTCAACACGTGACTCTCAAGCTCAAATTCGTCGAATGATTCACCCAGATGCACCGCCTTCTCCTCCTCGGCCAATTGGCTCTAGGCGTTATAGAGATGTGTCAAGTCATTTTCGAGCCAGGCCAAATTTCTATATTTCAGCACGTTAGTGTTGTAGGTGCCGAGAAGATCTTCATATCAACCTCCAGCTTGGACTCCGCCATCCGAACCTTCTCCTCAACCTCCGATTCCACCTCGCGAACCTTAGCCACTGCAGCATCTCTTTCCTCTTGAAGCACCATGGCTTGATCACATGCCTCATGTGCTGCAGTGTTGGCATTGTCCCTCTCTTTAATGATTTCAGAAAGCTTGGACTTAAGCTCGTTAAGCTCTTTGAGGGCCGCATCCCACTCGGTAGTGATAGTGGTGTTTCGATGACCCATTTCCTCCACCAGGGCATAGTGTGATTGCCTCATCCTCTCCATGGCCG
This sequence comes from Allium cepa, assembly GCA_030765085.1. Lineage (NCBI taxonomy): Eukaryota > Viridiplantae > Streptophyta > Magnoliopsida > Asparagales > Amaryllidaceae > Allium > Allium cepa. The sequence goes on along the minus strand of CM060944.1, from coordinate 304,885,297 downwards.
AGTTGGCCTCGTCGGCCTTTTTAAGGGCCTCCATTTTTGATTTTCAAGAGGACTCAGCTTCAGTATTGAGCACCTGGATGATATGGTCCTTCCGAGCAAGCTCATTCTCTAACTTCTCAACGATAGTTGCCCGCTCAAAGGCCACCTTCGATGCTTTTTTCGCGGCCTTCCCCCACTCCTTGTATTGAATGTAAATGTCATGAATGTAATCATGCATCGTGTTCTCAGCTTTCGCTGGAATTCTCTTTAAGTGCGAGGGGAAAATATAGCCATCAAAGCAGGTATCTGGAAAAAATTTCTTTAATTGAGCGATTTTAATCGCTCCTTCCCCCGTAGGCTTGGTAGGGACCTACACTGCAATTATGGGAGCCATTTCTTCAGTTCCGTGGTGGTGAGAATCAGTCTTACAGACTTAAGAAGACAATTTCTGACAGGGAGGTTCTACCACTTGTTTTCCATAGTTTGAAGGGTATATAGAGATTCTAGGAGGTGGAGAGCAAGATCGGGATCGGTGTCTGTACTCCCTATCTCTATTATGTCGCTCCTGACTAGAGTATCCACGGTCATAGTCCCTACCCGCCTCTCTTCTATGCGACTCATAATATGTGAAAGATCGGCGAGCTTTTCGAATACTCCCTAACATCAAGCCTCGGACAGACATTGTGTCTTCAAAGTAAAAGAAGAACAGAGTTAATAATCTTCCAAAGCGAGCAGCTTTTATCAGGACTAGTGTAGTGTCGTGAAGTGTATATGTATGTGCAACCCACGACCAACTGGAAATGTCAGTCAAGTTAGTAGGAAGTGATTCGTTTAAGTCTAAAGCATGTTGATGCTCCTCCAATCCGACATCTTGTTGGAAAGACGTGTAATCCGAAATTAGGAATATCGGCTATCCCTTCGAAAAGGTCTTCCACCTGCGAGGGAGGAGCCTTCGAAATATTAATCCTGGGAACAAGCAAAGACACAATCACAGATTTCCATCTCTCGGATTTAAAACGTTTGAAAGTGGCTACCTTGCCTTTTCTATTTCCTTTGGAACCCTGAAAGGCATCAGTAGGCCTGGCCAGAAGCTCATTATCAGTGGATGTTCTCATTGGATTAACCCCTTCGGTTATAACAACTCCGGGCATCTTACACTTAGCTTGTTTCTTCGAGACAACCCTTAGTGTTCTTTCGAGCCTTATACTTTGGCTACGCTCGATCAATCCAACGATTCTCAAATTTCAATCCAACGATTCTCAAATTTCTATCTGTCAAAACCGAGTCGATGTCCCTCTCTTCACTCGAAACTTCTTGGAGAACTCGAACTATATCTTTGAAATGTGCACCTTCGGGTCATAGAATCACAACTGTGAAGAAAAGGAGATGTTAGTTTGATATCAGTAATGATCACCATATTAGCTACTTGAAAAGACTGTGGTACTTAGGTCTGAATAACCATCGACTGGCGAATCCTGGAGGGCATTGAACATAAAATCATTCCATTTTGAAGTAACTTAACCTGGTCCAAGACCCCGTTACTACTTGACAATTTCTGACCGCTTCCAGGAATGTAAAAGAATGGCTATCTCCTCGGCTTTTGATGTTGAATAAATATCTAATCTCGATCGGTGTCGGGAGTCGAAAGAGATACTCTATAAATACGATGAATAAGCTATTCATTAGAGCATATCCATTGGGGTGTAGCTGAGATGGAGCGATTCCAAGAAAAGATAATACTTCTCTAATGTATTTGTTGAATGGGAGAAGTGTTCCAGCTGTGCACGCATGGCGATTGAATGCGGTAAACCCTTTCTATGGACAGTGCGGTCTATCATTCGGTCCAGTTAAATAGCACATCGTCTAGTGATAGGTCGTGCCTTAAACATATTCGTCCCAACATGTCTTCAGAAACATTGGACGGTACAGAGTCTGGTGGATTACCAATAAACGAAGCGCCGGGTAGCTCATCTGGAGCTGGATCTATAATTTCGGCCGCGATTGCCGGTATCTCGTTTGTTGGGAAGAGTGAACTCTGAACTTCCTGCTATTGTGAGCTTGAAGTTTGCATAACTAACTGACATATGAGAAATCATCATTAGACGATAATAAGCCCGTGCATCACCTAGTGTGAAGTGTGTGAATGTGTTGTGCAGTGCATTGCTACATATTACTTAAAGAGCTCCATAGAGTATGAGGAAAAATGCGATCAATGAGACTTAGAAATTCAACCGGAGTGACCATCATCGCTGACCGTCACAACCGTGCCATCCAGACATTAACGACCGATCCAAGATTAAAGTTCATTTCGTTCGTTCAAGTTATAGTTCCATCGGCGAGATTCGAAGGATAGTCAAATACGTTGTTCAACGGTCGAGTTCAATTATGCCAAATTGAAGCTCGTCGGAGTTAAATGTTCGATTGATCAAAATTTTCATATCCATCTAGGTCAAGACGTGGATCTGTCACCGGAGATGCAAGTCGTATCGATCCAGAGCATAGCAATTCGTATCGGCCAAGGAGGCCTCAACTTCGTATCGATCGAGGGTTGATAGTTTCGCATCGATCAGTTCGTATTAACTTCGTATCGATCATCAAAAGCCGACACTCTTCGTATCGATTTCAAAATCCATGGTTTCGTATCCATCATCTTGGATCAATATGAAACAACCATAGATTTAAATCGATATGGGGCAATTTCAACCATCTATTATCGATGCAAAATCGATATCAGAGGTTGAAGGTTTGTAATTTTCGCATCCCCAACGATTACCCATCTTCTTCTCCAAGCCAACGAGGGTCCATTGGAGAGCGCCTCTTCGACCTCACTCAGGCTTCTTCCCAATGTCAACAATGGAATCAGCCACGAATATGAATGGGTTGGCAGTCGAACTCGAGTCTCATTGTCGTGATATAAATTTATGGATTAATTACCTAATTGGAGCAATCGGTTCGAGGAATTAACGAATTAGATAGCTCGAAGACGAAGGCAGTTTCTTTTTCTCCTTTTTCCTGATCGATGCGAAGACTGGGGGAAGTAAAATGAGCAAGTGAGAAAAAAACGCTAAGCCCAAATTGCACTTATATGGGTGCTAAAACCGAAGGAAAAAGGCGATTTGACTCTCGATCATTTTAGCCTGTTCCAGCAAATCTCTTGTTATATCGATACGAATTTTTTATTCATATCCAATGGCTCATGCTTCATCGATAGGAAGTTAGCAACATAGATTTTTCTGAACTCTAAGATTCCATCGATGCGAATGACATTGTAACGACCCAGGATTTTGGCAATAATATTTTAATAAATATTTAATCCAATTAAATAAAATGTAAACTTATCATTTTAAAATGAATATTGGAAATATTTGCCATTTATTTATATACATTTGTATTTTGAAAAGGAAATTTGATTTTGAAAATTTAAAATAAAATCTCTTAATAATATTTACAATAAAATCTCTCATATATAACAGAATTAAAATACTTTACCTTGTTAACATTTGATAAATATATACATGTGGATAATAATGTTTAAAATAAAATCAAATTCTATCAATATAAAATATAAGTATTAAATATAAGTAAACCATACGAATATAATTTAAATATTGATAGTTAAAATATAAAATAGAAATGTAAATAAAAGCAAGAATTAAGTAGTTAAGGCATGCATACAACATAAGTTTAAAATTTGTAAGAACAAAGTATAAAATAAAATAGGACAAAATGTAATGTAAAACCAGACACAAACATATGTATATGAATTGGGAAAACTAGAAGTTAATGAAATAAAAATCTTTATAAACTATATCTATGCACATAAAATAAAACAATAAATAATAATAGTGTGTGAACGTATTTGGAAGCCATGGCATTAAATGCCATCATCTCAGCCAATATTTTGTCAATTCAAAATATTTACAAATCTTTACATTTCAGTATTAAAAATCTGATCAAGATAAAACAAAAAGAAGAAAATAGCTAAACCAGTTACAACCTTCCTTATACATCCTGTTCTCTTATATATATGTATGCATCTTCTATTTTAGTTCGTTCAGTAAAACTTAGCTAACCAGAGAAAAACAAAAAAAGAAGAAAAAAAAGTAAACACAAATTTAATTCAAACAAAAACAGGCAGGAATTTAAGGCAGATTCATACTACAAGTTTTCAAAACATCAAGTGCTCTCCATTCAAAAGAATTTCTAGGTGAGTAAATAAGAATTTTTTTTAAAGTTTTAAGTTAACTAAGACGACAGTTCAGGGATTCATTGATAATCTGGTTTATATATGCTTTAGTCTTGAATATGAGTCTATGTTGCTCTGTACTTATCTGTAGTTGTTACAGGTTGCATATTTTCTTCAAAACTCAAATTATTGTCATCTAATCATGGAAAGTTTAGAGTTTTTTTACAAACAAGATGATTAACCTAAACCAAGATTTTTAAAATCTGTTTTAAGCATGTTGGAGAGGTAGCAACACTGGAAACCTTATTTACAGCTAATCAAGTAAAAATTTGATAAATTTGATTGTTGCAAAAAGTTAATTCACGTTCATAGCTTGAATTCTTACTGCAAGCTATGATTTTTAAAACAAAAATGAAGATTTTTAGTTTCGTATTCTAAGAGCAGTTTGTATATGAGCAAAAATTGCATCTTTACAAATTTCTGACAATCGAATCAATAATAAATGCTGAAATTTGTATTGAAGCAAGTATAAACACCATTGATTTTGAGAAAATTATCAGAGGATTTTTCCATTGCATAAATTAAAGGTACGAGATCATTTTAGGGTTTGGTTTCAAGCTTTTGGTCATGTCAGAAATGAGGCGCGTTCTTCTAGTATACGTGATCGAGTTGCATAAAATTCTAGAGGATGGTTGCTTGGTGTGTTGTCGTGGTATAGACGAAGTTTGGGCACCTCAGGTGGCTTGAGCGCCGGTGGCAAGGTGTTTTAGTTAGTGGGCCGTGTTTGCAGTTTTTCGAGAATACTGCCTTTTTCGATTTCGAATGTTTGGGGATAATTTGATTTTGGTTTTTGAGTGTGTGGGTGATTTTCGACTTTCCTGAGATGTTGGAGTTCGTCGGAGCTTAGGCGCGTCGCCGTGCACGTGTACGGCGCAAGGGGGTTGTGTCAATTTCGATGGTTGAAAGTTACTCGAGTCGATACTCGAGGAAAAGGTCGATTTGCTTCGAGTTTAGGCCGAGTGCGTGAGAGGATCCCTAATGATTTAATTTATACTTAAGTTTAAAACTTAACTACTGGAAATAAAAAAAAGAGAGGAAGAAGATGCGTACAGAAGAGAGTCTCGGGGGAAAGCTGGTGAGAACTCGAAGTGTAACTTGAGTTAATCAGGGGAAGTCTCGGGTTTTTCAAAACTGCAGTTTTGTATTATATAAAAAAATAAAGTTAAGTAAAGTGTTTTAAACCAGTTTAAGCACTGTAAACTTAATAAAGGTTTGACAATTTGAGTTAAGATTTTAATTCAAGTTTAATTATTTTGGTTAAAGCTTAACAATGTTCTTAAACTCTTAGTTATTTTAATTAAGTAATTAATTTAAGCTAAGTATAAAACTAATTAACATTTAAGTTTTGCAGTTAGAAATAAATTGATTTTCAAAATTTAAAGAAGACTTTTAAATGTTAATTAAGATGAATAATTAATATTAATTAATTATTTTGGGAAGCAATTAAGAATGATTAACTTTTTAATTGTAATCAGAGATTGGTTAACTAATGATTATGTGACTAATAATTTTGTAATTAACTACTTAAGTTAATCAATGTATAATTAGTAGATAACTAATTAAGTAATTTAATTACGAATTAATAATTGATTAATTAAGTAATTAGTGGTTAATAAATGGGTGTTTCCTGAAAATTCGACCAGGCAACTTGGTACTCGGCTCAATTGGATTGTTCGGCCTACCATTATGGTCGGCATCCAGTAAGTACTTGGCATTCAAGGGGCACTCGGCATCCAAGTTCGTTCGGCGTCTATGGAACGTTCGGTATGACAGAGCATTCGGCATTGAGAGACGTTCAGGATGGAGTAATGTTCGGCATGTGAGAACGTTCGGCATGGCAGATTGCCCGACAACAACTACCGCTCGACCTAACTATTGCTCGGCCTAAGGATCGTTCGGCCGAGACATAGTTCGGCCGAGACATAGTTCGGCCTGGGTAACGTTCGACCAAAATATCGTCCGGCCTAGGTTCTGCTCGGCATACAAACATTGTTCGGCCAAACACTGGTTCGGCTTCCAGTATCGTTCGGTGCAAATGCTTCCCATGACACTCATAGCGTTTGGCTTCGCTACGCTCTGCATGAGGAGACCGTTCGGCATAACCAGGATGCTCGGCATAAGATCGTTCGGCATCCAAAGATTGTTCGGCCTCCCGAGAACGTTCGACAACCAAAGATTGTTCGGCACTCTTTCAATCTTGTCCGGCTTCGATTGATTGCTCGGCCAACTCTTCCTATGTAACACCACATCGTTCGACATGAAGACGATGGATCGGTATTTGGCCGTTTAGCATGTTCGGGTCGGCACATAGAGTTTACTCCATTTGGGCCGTGATATCCAGCTGTCAGGCCCACCAGGGAAGTCCAACCCACCTTCGTCTATAGATAGAGAGGCAGGGGCATAGTGAAAAGGATCCTTTTTTCGAGAACACTGAGGAGACTATACTCTCTTCCTTTTCATTCAAACTTGCATTCAAGTGATTGATTTACGGATTGTATCTGTACTCAAGTAATGGAGAAAGAAATAAAGATTAACTTCAAAGTGGACGTAGCAGTTACGCCGAAACACTATAAATTTGGTGTTCTTGTCCTCTGCATTTAAATTTATACATTGTTCTCTATTTTCATTTACTTTCTTCATTAATCTCTCTACGCAATCTTTCTAAGGGTGTTAGCGACCAATTTTGGTGCTAACATTTTGGTGCTTTCACCGAGAATTGAATTCTCAGGCTGTTAGGATCTGCTTTGTAGCTGTTGGATTGCATAAATCCCCTAGAGGAGATCTAATATCATTGACAGGGCATCTGTTGATTCGATTCAGAGTTATAACCAACGACTCTACCATGGGAAGACCACGAACCGGATCGGCTTCCCATAATGCAGATGTCCATGAAATTGCTAGCGTACAACAAGTTGGACCTAGAAATCAGCAAGCAACAAGAGGTGCAGGGCCCTCCACCCAAAACCAAGCGAAAGTTGTTTCCCGAACAGAGTTCAATGACTTGATAAGAGAACTCAAGGAAAGTAGAAGGCAACTGGCTAAACAGATTCAAGCCAACACTAACCTTATGACTCAGCTCGCTCAGCAACTGCGCCAGAATGCTGGAAGTAACCCTGCCCCTTATTCTGAATCTGATAGCTCAACCTCAGCTGACGAACCTCCTAGGCGTAGACGCCGTAAGCATGAAGGTGCACAAGCAGGTGTTGGGAATCAAGCCCGCGAAGAGACCGGACACCCGAATCTCCAAGACCGAAGTCAGGCGGGACATCAACCCGCACGGTCCCATGGAACGGAACCCAACCTTCCATCCTCCATACAAACTCCGGACTTAACAGCTATGGTCAGGAAGTTGATGAGAGAAAACCAAGGCTTGACCAATGTAGATTGGGGAGTGTCCAGAAGCCATATCCCCTTTACGGATGGTATCCTACAGGCTGAATACTCCAAGAAGTTCAATACGCCGACTATCCCAACTTACGAAGGGTAGACTGATCCTAGGCAGCATGCGATGAGGTACAGATGGATGATGGATTCTGCAAGAGCTAATGATGCAACCAAGTGTAGGTGCTTCCCAATCACTCTGTCCGGAATTGCCACCATGTGGTTTACTCGACTTACCCCGCGATCTATATCCAACTTTGACGAATTGGCAATGAAATTCATAGAGCAGTTCAAGATACACATCGCTCGTCCAAAGGATGCGATGTCCTTATCAAGCGTAATCCAAGCTCTAGGAGAGTCATTGAAAGCATACTTGCAGAGATCTCATGTTGCTGCTACTGAAGTGAGCAATCCAAACGACCACACAATTTTGATGGCGGTAATGCGTGGAGTGGATCCAGACTCTGAATTTGGAGATTGGTTGGCGGGAAAGCCCCCAGCCATGCTAGAGCATTTTTATTCGAAAGCTCATCAGTTCATAAGAAAGGAAGAAGCTCGATGGACGAGACGAGACAAGGCACTAGGGCCTGCTCAGGAGACCGTGAAAAATACCGTCGCCATGAAGCAAGCTGGAGACTATTCGGGAAAAGCTCAAGCCAACGTCAAAAACAAGCCTGGACAACCAAAATGATCCGAAGGTGGGAATCCCGGGAAGAAAGGAGAGACGAGGAAATGGAAGTCAAGGATCCCGACCTACAATGAATACACCCCGCTCAATGCATCACTTGAGAACATCTATTTGTCAACTTGCAACACTTTCCAATATAAAAACCATGCCCAAAGGAATCAACGGAGGAACAAAAGCGGACTGGGAAGTATTTTCGCTTTCACAAGTCTTATGGGAACAACACAGAGGTGTGCATGCACCTCCATGACGCTATTGAAAAGTTTATTAGACAGAAGAAGCTGCAGGAGTTCGTCAAAGATCCACAAGACGGAAGACAAGAGAAGTCGGACCCCGGACGTGGGCCAGCTCCACGCCAACCAGAACAACCTGCTCGAACTGTGGGTAGATTGGTTATCAACATGATTGCGGGCGGACCTCATCCTGCGGATAAGAATTGGCAGGAGATGGAACGATATGCTAACTCTTTAAGACATGCGGAATATGAATGCTGCTCGAATGTGGAGGATGGAACTCCTACAAAGCAACAGCAAACGATGGATGATGATACTGTATTCAGGAGCCGAGATGCGGACAAGGTGGAGGCCTCTACCATCGACCCGATGGTCATATGTGTGACAATCGGGCCGGCGTTTGTGAAGAGAATTCTAATTGATTGTGGAAGCTCCGTTAACATCATCTTCCAGAAGGCATATGACCAAATAAAGCTGGAAGCTAAGGATTTGAAACCATCCAATGCCAGAATCCATGGCTTTAACGGCGCGCAAGGGATGCAGTGGGATATGTGGAGTTACCAGTTGAACTGGGGCAAGGCGAGTATAGGAGGGTGCGAATCCTACCATTCATAGTGTTGGATGTTGACTCCCCATATAACGTATTTCTAGGGCGTCCAGCCTTGGCAGTATTTAGGGCAGCATTGTCCCCTTGGTGTCTGACGTTAAAATTTCCCACAGACAGTGGTGTTGGAGTGGTACACGGCGATCAGGCGACCGGACGTACCTGCTATGGGCTGAGCTGAGAGAGGCCTAGCGTAGAGAGAAAGGAAAGGTTGCAGATCGCCGCATTCGAAATGCTGATGATTGACAAGTAGCGCCCGAGCCCTGGCTCGGGCAACATTCTCGGATTTATAGAGACATAGATCCGAGAGACGATGATGGGGGACCCAGGGAAACCAATGCAGCATCGGCTGAACTCACAATTGAAATCCCAGTCAGCCGGGATGACCCATCATGAATTCTTAAATTTGGATCACAACTCGACCCCGTGATGGCCGAGAACCTCACTGACTTCCTCCGAGCGAATCTTGATGTTTTCGCTTGGACTCACTTTGATATGTGCGGGATTTCTCCAATAGTTGCGAGTCATATGTTGAATATAGACCCCAAGTACGTTCCTGTAAAACAGAAAAGGAGAGGCATGGACCCCAAGAGGTCCGCAGCTCTCAAAGAGGAGGTGGACAAACTCAAGGCCAACGGGTTCGTCCGCGGCACCCTCTATCCCGAATGAGTATCTTACCCAGTGTAGGTGAAGAAAGCAAATGGAAAGTGGAGGACTTGTGTCGATTACTCCGATCTGAATAAGGCACGCCCGAAGGATAGTTTCCCTTTACCTAGAATCGACCGGCTCGTCGACTCTATCACCGGAAACAAATTACTATCATTTATGGATGCGTACTCTGGATATAACCAAATCCCGATGCACCTCCCAGACCAAGAACACACCAGTTTTGTCACAAGCGTTGGGTTGTATTGCTATGTAGTGATGCCCTTTGGATTGAAAAATGCTGGAGCAACTTATCAACCTCTGGTAAATTGGATGTTCAAAGACCAGATTGGTAAAACGATGGAAGTTTATGTGGATGACATGCTCGTGAAGTCACGACATTCAAACGACCACATCCGAGACTTGGTGGAAATGTTTGACATACTCAGGCATTATGGAATGAAGATCAATCCTTTGAAGTGTATGTTCGGCGTAGCATCAGGAAAGTTTCTGGGTTTCATTGTGAATGCGTGGGGAATCGAGGCTAACCCGGAGAAGATCCAGGCTATCTGAGATATACAGTCCCCCGAACCATAAAACAGTTGCAAAGCTTGAATGGAAAGGTGGCAGTGCTGAGCCGATTCATATCCGGGGCCACAGACAAGTGTATTCCTTTCTTCGATGTCATAAAAAAGGAAAGAGGAATTTGGAGCGGACATCCGACTGTGAGGAAGCATTCCGAGCTCTTGTAAGTCACTTGGAAAGTCCCCCGATATTATCGAAACTAATAGACCACGAAATGTTGTACGTATACTTAGCTGTATCCCAGCACGCTATCAGCACAGCCCAGGTTCGCGAGGAAGACCGGGTTCAGAAGCCAGTTTACTATGTTAGTAAATGCTTAACGGGGGCAGAAAGAAATTATTCGAATATTGAAAAACTAGCCTATTGCTTGGTGATTGCCTCACGCAAATTTCGCTCGTATTTTCAGGCACACTCAATCAGTGTCTATACCGATCAACCCTTGCGACAGATACTCCAACGACCGGAAACTTCCGTAAGGATGTTAAATGGAATATTGAGCTAAGTCAGTTCGACATCACCTACCTGTCACGAAGGGCCATATAAGGACAGGCACTAGCTGACTTCATTGATGAATTCACTATGAAAGACGAATCAAACGATCACAATGTCATACCTCCCGTTCGATGGAAGAAGTACACCGATGGGGCATCTAATGGCCGTTGTTCGGGGGTTGGCATAGTTCTTGTAACTCCTGAAAACAGATCGGTTTGCTACGCTTTGAAGCTCGAATTCACAGCGACGAATAATGAAGCCGAATATGAGGCGTTGATCACCGGCTTAAGAACTATTAAAGAACTGGGAGTAAAATCGGTTGAGATCTTTAACGACTCTCAGCTGGTGGTATACCAAGTGCGAGGAGACTACCAAGCGAGGGGGCAGAGACTTGCCCCATATTTGGTCCGAGTCCAGGAGCTGCTAGAGAATCTCGAGTACTATGATATTTCACATATCCCGCGCGAGCAAAACAGAGAAGCCGATTCATTGGCAAATTTCGCAAGCACTGGTGATGTGCAACAGATGGGATTATTTCCTGTTGAGACCCTCTATGCTCCGAGTATAGATATGATGGAGGTAGATTTCGTGTTTAAAACATAAAACGAGAAGGAATCGTGGATAACCCCAATCAAGCAGTACCTGCTATTCGAGATCTTACCCGAAGAACGGAGTGAAAGACGACAAGTCCTTCGTAAGGCTTCTCGCTATGTAATGCAGGACAGAATAATGTATCGAAAGGGATTCTCAACCCTATTACTCCGATGCATTGCCCATGATGAGATAAAACGATTCCTGAAGGTAGTCCATGAGGGAGAGTGCGGTGACTATACTGGAGGGCAGACATTAGCGAAGAGAGTCCTCCGTTATGGATACCACTGGCCAACTGTGAATCAGGATGCCGCAGATTATGGAGAAGATGTGACAAATGCCAGATATATGCAAAAATCCCGAGAGCCCCGTCGACGGAGCTCACGCAGATGGTTAGTCCCTGGCCATTTGCAATGTGGGGGATTGACCTAGTCGGCTCTTTACCCATATCGAAAGGTGGAGCAAAATATGCAATAGTTGCGGTCGACTACTTCACCAAATGGGCAGAAGCAGGGCCTCTAGCCACAATAAGCACCAAGAAGGTTACTAATTTCGTCGTATGAAATATCACATGCCGTTTTGGCCTTCCACGGACCATCATTACAGACAACGGGACTCAATTCGAGAGCAAGGAGTTCAAAGATTTTTATCAGAGATACGGCAGTGAGAAGAAGTTTGCAGCGGTTGTTCATCCGAAAGCCAACGGACAAGTGGAAGCCGTAAACAAGATAATCAAGTCCATATTGAAAAAACGTCTGCAAAAGGCTAGAGGCAAGTGGATGGATGAACTTTCAACGGCGCTCTGGGCCTACAGGACCACCCACAAGACCGCGACCGGCCACACTTCATTCGCATTTTCAAATGGCGCGGAAGCTGTCATACCCATGGAACTTGAAGTTCCATCACATCGGGTAACGCATTACGACCCCAAGTCGAACCAGAATCTTTTATTAGAATCATTGGACTTCATTTGACGAAAAACGTGAAGAAGCCAACTTGAGAGCGACCGCATAGAGACATAGAGTCACAAAATATTATAACGAAAAGGTCCGACCATGAATTTTTAGTGTGGTAGACCTCGTTTCGATACGAGTTTTTCTGATCCCGTCTCATATGAATCCCGCATGGGAAGGCCCATACATCATCGAACGGAAGCTTGGAGAAGGAACTTTCAACCTAGCTCCCTCGAACATGGAACAGCGAGCACTTGCGGGATTATTATACTTAGTATATTTCTTTCATGTATTAGTTGCACTTATTTCCAATACGCTTTTATTTCTAGTTCTTGGCATGTAGTAAGACAATTCAGCTTGCTCTCATTAATAAAGGCTTGAAGCCATCTTTTCCATGAATGAATAATGTTTTTGCGTACGATAATCCTGTTACAGACAAACAAAACCGTATTATTCTGGCTAATGCACGAACGAGTATAAACGACCCCAAATCTCCAAGTCCTCAGAGTGCGGACTGGAGTACTCTACGTCCCTGGAGTGCGGACTTGAGTATAAACGATTCCAAATCTCCAAGTCCCCAGAGTGCGGACTGGAGTACTCTAAGTCCCCGGAGTGCGGACTCGAGTATAAACGATTCCAACTCTCCAAGTCCCCGCAGTGTGGACTGGAGTACTCTAAGTTCCTGGAGTGCAGACTCGAGCATAAACGATTCCAAATCTCCAAGTCCCCGGAGTGCGGACTGGAGTACCATAAGTCCCCGGAGTGCGGACTCGAGTATAAACGATTCTAAATCTCCAAGTCACCGGAGTGTAGACTGGAGTACTCTAAGTCCCTAGAGTGCGGACTCGAGTATAAATGTTTCCAAATCTCCAAGTCCCCGGATTGCGGACTGGTGTACTCTAAGTCCCCGGAGCGCGGACTCGAGTATAAACGATTCCAAATCTCCAAGTCCCCGAAGTGCGGACTGGAGTACTCTAAGTCCCCGGAGTGCGGACTTGAGTATAAACGATTCCAAATCTCCAAGTCTTCGGAGTGTGGACTGGAGTACTCTAAGTCCCCGGAGTGTGGACTTGAGTATAAACGATTCCAAATCTCCAAGTCCTCGGAGTGTGGACTAGAGTACTCTAAGTCCCCGAAGTGTGGACTCGAGTATAAACAATTCCAAATCTCCAAGTTCCCGGAGTGCGGACTGGAGTACTCTAAGTCTCCGGAGCACGGACTCGAGTATAAACGATTCCAAATCTCCAAGTCCCCGGAGTGTAGACTGGAGTACACTAAGTCCCCGGAGTGCGGACTCGAGTATAAACGATTACAAATCTCCAAGTCCCCGGAGTGTGGACTGGAGTACTCTAAGTCCCCGGAGTGCGGACTCGAGTACAAACGATTCCAAATCTCCAAGTCCCTGGAGTGCGGACTGGAGTACTCTAAGTTCTCGGAGTGCGGACTCGAGTACAAACAATTCCAAATCTCCAAGTCCCCGGAGTGCGGACTGGAGTACTCTAAGTCCCTGGAGTGCGGACTTGAGTACAAACGATTCCAAATCTCTAAGTCCCCGGAGTGCGGACTGGAGTACTCTAAGTCCCCGAAGCATGGACTTGAGTATAAACGATTCAAAATCTCCAAGTCCCCGTAGTGCGGACTAGAGTACTCTGAGTCCCCAGAGTGCGGACTAGAGTATAAACGACTTAAATCTCCAAGTCCTCAGAGTGCGGACTGGAGTACTCTAAGTCCTCGATGTGCGGACTAGAAAATATTCTAAGTGCTCGGAGCATGGAAGAAAAAGCAGATAGCTCTCAAAGAATTTCCGAGCTATATGAAGATGAATCGAGAGGTCTAATATATTCACAACAGCTTGGATTTGAATCACAATCACAAAGAAAATTGAACGACAAGAGCCATGGAAAGACAGAAAAACTAAGTTTTATTCATCGAAGATAAGTTTCCATTACAACTCCTTTGAAGCTCAGAATCAAAAGTTTATTTACACAAACTAAGAAAACAAAAGTACTTGCCTAATCTAAACTGACTCCGGTTGAATGAGAGTAATGATTACTTCTTGTGCTTCTTCGCCTTCTTCACCTCCGTTGTCTTCTCAGACGACTCCTCTCCTCTGTGTTTGCCCTTAGTACCCTTCTTTAATGGAGGAGTGACAGCCAAAGAAGTATGAGGGACATCCATGGGTTTATACCTTCCAGGGAGAATGATCTTCAGCGGCTTATTCAAAGGATCGTCGGGGTCCACGGTTTGAGGTTCAACCTTAATCTTGGTCGTTTCTCTCTTCTCCTTCTCCAGCCGCTCCTTCATACTCAGCTCAGATGTGTGTGTTTGGAGGCTCTTGTGATCTCTACTTCGTAACTCCCCTCGATGGGAGAAGAAGTCTCAGATTTGTCTTCATCGAGCGCCCCAATCACTTGAGTATCTGGCCCGGGAGCTTCTCCTGCCTGACTGGCCTCACCTATCTTTTCCTCCACCTCCTTGGCGACATCGCTCCTCGGAGTGAGCCCGGGATCAGAACGACCTGAGCGAAAGCATGAAAAACAAGCATTAGAATACAATAGTCCTTCCTAAATAATGACGACATTTGAAATCTTAAAGTGAAGAGTTATCTACCAGGTTCCGGCAGGCTCTCAGCCGTCAAGGGGGTCTCACCCTTCGGAATGGGAGACAGAATATGGACGCCAAGGCCGAGGTCCTTCGGGTTGTAATATGCTACTTAAATGGATCGAGTATCGGCCGATCGGCCGATCGAGTAGGCGCATGAGCTGGAGGCACGACCCTGGATGGACCAGTGATAACTTCTTTCCCTTTCTTTGAGGGGGAACCTTTGCCGTATATAGTTTTAGCTGCAGACAAGTCCGAAGGCTCGTTTCCCTTGAGGAATTCTTTTATCAAGGCCCCCTCGTCAATTTCTTTGGTACCGTGCTCGGCCTTTCTGATTTCGATTAAAGTCTCCCACGCCTCGGCCAGAGATTCAAGATAACCCTCGCCCAAGAAAGTCAAGTCTTGATGCATGAGAACGCGGGCGTGGAATTCAGCGATTAGCGGGTCAAACATATTTTTGACCACCTCCCTGCCTTCTTCTCTAGTCGCCTCAAGACGCGAGTCGATATCAATGGACGCTATCCTCTTGCCCTCTTCACGGGCCTCACTCTTTAACACCTCAACCCTGGAAAGCTTACCCTCAAGTTTTTCTTTTAAGAGTCGAGTGGCCACAATCTCGTCACAGTATCGTTGTGACTCTTCTAGGGCAGCCGTTTTCTCTTCCTTCTTCCTGCGAAGCTGCTGCTCAAGTTCCTTGACTCGGAGGCTGAGTGCCTCCTCTCCTTTTGAACTGAGTCCTTCTCTAGAGCCAATGCCCTACATCGTTGAACCGCCTCGTCGAGTTCTTTCTTATGAGCCGATTCCAGACGAGTGACGGCTCAACAGTGTCCTTGCGCACTGATAGGCGACCTCAAGTTCAGATTTATAAGTTGCAATCTCTTGTCTTGGGCTTTAATGATATCTTTGTCATGGATGGCCTCGAGCTTCAGATGGTCGATTTCATGTTAGCGCTCCATGGAGACTTCAGAATGTTTTTCAGCCAAATGAAGAAACGCGTCGTGTTGAACATAGATGTCGTTTATACAGACGATGGCGCTCTGCTTGACGTGTCCGGGGATAGGATGAATTGACAGGAGGAATTTTAGGCTGTCGAAGCAGATTTTCAAAAATTTATCTTTAAGCTCGGCCAGCCTCTCTGATACTGATGGGTCTGTTACGAAGAGCAGGAGGAGACGACTTTGAAAGTTCGCCTCTCCTGTGAGAATCTCGGGACTGCCGAGTGGAAGAGGAATCAGAGTGTTAGTCCCGGGGAGCATCAGATTACGACCTCTTATGGCCGCGCTTGTCTTTACTTTTCTCTGGGTGAGAAGAAGTATCCTTGTGGTATTTCGGCCGATAGTAAGTTTTCCTCTGAGATGACGAGTCCCTGGAATGATAGACTTTATCGCCGTCACCATCTCTATCTCGACGTCTTCCGGGACCCGAGTCCCGTCCGGACTGATAAAAAAAGACGAACCACGAAGACGATCGAATCCATGTGAGCGCCCCATGTCACCTGTACAGAATTCAAATAATAGCGAATTAGTAAAGAATAGTGTGATGACAAAAGTCTAAGTGCGGATTGAAGTGCAAGTGTTCGTGTGTATCCTAGTGTTTCCCCCGACGGACCAGTCGCTTTTCCAATAGGAGTTTTCTCTCCCTGACTTTGGGTTAGAACGCCCGCATCGCCTCTGATGGGCGAATGAAGCTTGAATGCCTACGGATCGTCAAAGTCGTAATTGAGCAGATCATCCGGAATGGAGAGGTTCGATAGGCCCCTTAAAGAACTTTCTACGTGCTGTGAGGAACCTTCTTTCTCCGTTGGAATAAGCGTAACCTTCGAAGTTCCGCCAACCTTTTCCTTCCTGACCTTGTACGTCAATCCCTTTTTCCTCTTTGAAGGAGAAGATGACGTTTCGATATCATGCACTTCGACTACAGGATCTTGAGCGGGACCCAAATTCTCACCTTGTGCTTCGGGTGGTTCATTCTCTTTGATTTCCCCCTCTTCCTGTACATCAGGGGTGTGGCGTGATGACGACACAGCTAATTTTTTCCCCTTGCCGGATGCGGGCTTGGATATGGAGACGCCCTCGGGAAGGCTTACCCGACGACCTTCTGCTAACAGTCCGAACCGCGATAGTGACTCATTTGAAATGAGAGTTTGGATGTCGCGTTCTTCGACTGGAAGAGCTCTAATAGCTTCAACGGCCTCAGAATATCCGCGGTCGTTGGGATGTGGATTGATAACTGAGAAGATGAAACAAGAGTTAGAAAAGGCACAGCCTTGACCAAAACATGAGTAACGTTCCAAGAAGAAGACTTGCTTCCTTCAACCCATCTCCTAGTGAAACCAGGGGGCAAGGCACATAGAACCATTCCTGTTTGTATAGGGAAAACTTGCTCCACGCCGCGGTTAAAATTTGGCATTTGTGGTGCGGCTCGAGGAACACAAAGGAAGGGCTATCTCTCCGCTTCTTGATCATATAAATATATCTGATGTCGCCAGGAGTTGGAGGCCTAGAGAAGACGGTCATGTAGAGTATGTAAGTGCCATAGATGAAGGCATGACCGTTTGGGTGCAGCTGCGACGGGACGATGTCAATGTATTGCAGCACGTCCCGAAGAAATAAATTGAACGGTGACATGCTGCCAACCCAGCACATGAATTTATTACACGCCGTGTATCCGACTGGGGGCAGGTGTGGCAGGGTGCCCCGATGGAACCATCACGTCGTCAAAAGGTATTCCGTGAATGGAACATATTCGCTGGAGCGCTACTTCATTGATTTTTGAAGCTGTGAATCGGCAGGGTTGTCCAAGAGAATCGATGCCTCTAGGGCATCGGGGGCTAAGTTATGTGCAGGGGAGGTTGATGGATTTGAGACATCTACAACTTCCTATCGAGAGGATGGTTCCGGTCTGTCAGAAATCGTGGCGGAGCTAGATTTCTTAGACATCTCCGATAAATATCGAGTTTGACAAGAGCACCTGTTTGAGCTATACTTGAAAAACAATCGACTTCAGAATTAACAACACAAGAATTCTCCTGGGTGGTGTGTGGACTAGTGTGATCATCTGTGTGTAAGCACTGAAAAATTGAAAGTTACTAATATAAATTAAGCTTCGAACCATCGCCTTCGAAGACTGTCATCGCTGACCGTCTCCAAAAGCCTGCCTTATGGTGTACACAATTCCAGATTCAGGAAATGTTAAAAGAAGTTATCTGATTATGTCGATTAAAGTTCAGGTTCGAGACTACTAAAATTAGGAAGTTATCAGTCCGGATTAGTTCGATATGCTAGTATGCTGGAGTTCTTGTCCTTGTTTTGTTATATGATTAGGCAAGGTAAATAAGCATTCGGTCTAAACTAGAGGATGGTTCGACATTCGTGATTACTCGGCCTAAATGTTGTTCGGCCTAAGTATCGACCGGCCAAACTATCGTTCGGCCTGACCATCGTTCGGCCCGAATATTGTTCGGCCAAAACTTTTACTCGGCCTAACTACCTTTCGGCCTAGGTATCGTTCGGTCGAAGCATCGCTCGACCTAGGTATCGTTCGGCTAAAATTCTGTTCGGCCGAAATAACGTTCGGCATCCCCACTAATTTATGCTTCCTCTCTTACCTTCCATCCCACTATTCGGCGTATGGCGAGTCAAGCCGAGCCAGAGTTACGCCGAGCCCCAACGCTCGACACTCGACACTTAACCACGAATTCCTTTTTTCCTCTTCTCCTCCATCCACGCCGAACAACGAGAACACATCGTTCCGCGAGTCATTCCAGACCGTGCCGTTCGGCATCCTACCCACCTCCTACTCCTCCTTCATTCTTTCTTTTCTTCAATTTCGTTCGACACGAAGAAACCATGCCGAACCACAACACATCACCCAACAACTCCCTCGCGTGTTCATCCCTGGCCAATTCTTCCTTCCTTCCCCCCACATCGTTTACCCTAAAAATATCCTGATCGATTTTCGATTCCCTCTCGGCTACGGTTCTAATTTACAAACTTAAGCCTCTTATTGAAACTGTTTAATCGTGGAAAGGATGTAGATGAAGAAGTCAGTACCTAGTTGGTAGATCGAGGGCTTGGGAAGGATTAATTAAGTCTTTAGTATCCGTTAACAGACGAGGTTAGCAAGTACAAAGTAGCAGAAGTGAAAAGTGAAAAGAGAAAAAAAGAGGTACATACTGACTTTTATAGGGAAGAAGAAGAAGGCGAAACGACGATGACCGATAGAATCGGTCATAGCAACGTCGTACGGCCTCGGTTTGTTCGTTATGCACGGGATGTTCGGCTTCGGCTGTATTGCTTGGCATTTACACTACGTTCGGCACACACCTCCACAACTGGTATTCAGAAGTAAACAACCCCAAGAGTGATGGGCCAGGATTCGAAGCAAAGCATAAAAGACACGTAGTACAAAGCGCATCACGTTCGGTCACGCGATACACTTTGGGGGGCAAGTGTTTCCTGAAAATTCGACCAGACAACTTGGTACTCGGCTCAACTGGATTGTTCGGCCTACCATTATGGTCGGCATCCAGCAAGTACTCGACATTCAAGGGGCACTTGGCATCCAAGTTCGTTCGGCGTATATGGAACGTTCGGTATGACAGAGCATTCGACATTGAGAGACGTTCGGGGTGGAGTAATGTTCAACATGTGAGAACGTTCGACATGGTAGGATCGTCCAGCAACAAGTACCGTTCGGCCTAACTACTGCTCGGCCTAAGGATCGTTCGGCCGAGACATAGTTCGGCCTAGGTAACGTTAGGCCAAAATATCGTCCGGCCTAGGTTCTGCTCGGCATACAAACATCGTTCGGCCAAATCACTGGTTCGGCTTCCAGTATCATTCGGTGCAAATGCTTCCCACGGCACTCAGGGCGTTCGGCTTCGCTATGCTCGACATGAGGAGACCGTTTGGCATAATCAGGATGCTCGGCATAAGATCGTTCGGCATCCAGATATTGTTCGGCCTCCCGAGAATGTTTGACAACCAAAGATTGTTCGGCACTCTTTCAATCGAGTCCGGCTTCGATTGATTGCTCGGCCAACTCTTCCTACGTAACACCACATCATTTGGCATGAAGACGATGGATCAGCATTTGGCCGTTTGGCATGTTCAGGTCGGCACACAGAGTTCACTCCATTTGGGCCGTGATATCCACCTGCCAGGCCCACCAGGGAAGTCCAACCCACCTTCGTCTATAAATAGAGAGGCAGAGGCACAGTGAAAAGGATCCTTTTTTCGAGAACACCCAGGAGACTCTGCCATTTTTTATACTCTCTTCTTTTTCATTCAAACTTGTATTCAAGCGATTGATTTACGGATTGTATCTGTACTCAAGTAATGGAGAAACCAATAAAGATTAACTTCAAAGTGGACGTAGGCAGTTACGCCGAACCACTATAAATTTGGTGTTCTTGTCCTCTGCATTTAAATTTATACATTGTTCTCTATTTTCATTTACTTTCTTCATTAATCTCTCTACACAATCTTTCTAAGGGTGTTAGTGGCCAATTTTGGTGCTAACAATGGGTAATTAAGTTTTATTAATTAATAATTAAGGTTATTAATTAATAATTAAGGGAAATTAATTAAGGTTAAATAGATTGATTAAGAAATGATTAATTAATTAAATGATTTGAAATGGATTAATTAATTAAATGATTAATTAAACATGGTTAAGTAATTAATTCTCAAGTAATTAATTTTAAATTGAATTAATTACAATAAGAATTATAGATGTTTGCTTATGAATGTTGTTTAAGTAGAGTATCTGATTTGTGATATTTAATTGGTGATATTCTGTGATGCTCTATGTTATGCCTTGATATATCTATGATGATTGTGTATGATTTATCTGTGATAAATGTTATGTGAATTCAAAGTGTTGAATTAAATTGTTTAAACTAATAAACAACTTGACCTTTAAAATGGCGTTTGGATTTCGATGAGACCAAGATCGGGTGTCAATTATGATTATCCGAAAACCACAACGATCTAAATTAAACGTTAGGTCGTAAATCTCAAGTAAAGATCGAGATGGTGTTTTAGAATGCAAGGGTTATTGTCGTTGACTCTGAGGGTGATTCCAAAATGAGTGTAACGAGATAATGCCTTCGGTTTCGTTGGTAACTCGGAACGAACTTGTATGGATTGAATGCTTTTAGAACATCGTCAGGTGGACGATGAGCATTCTAAGAGATATGTTCTATAAAGGTAAACGCAACCTCAAGCCTCATCAACTGGGAATGGATAAAACATGGGATGTGCAGCAAGGTTAGGTGGGTAGCACCCAAGCAGGACGAGATATACCCCTGTCTAGATGTCCCTTTTTATTTCGGTTTTGTAGGCGGTTGCTAGCTACAACCACGGGGTTATCTTGTTCGAGACTGTTCAGTAAGGAATGGTTCTGGTCTTATGTTGTCGGGGGTCAGGAGTGATCCTCGGTACGGTGATATAGGCCCCGTACTACGACGGGTGGTACCCCAGTAGTGCTGCCATTGTATGGAATCCAATTTCCAATAAGTGCCGTACGTTTTGATTGTGCCCAACTATGTTGGAATGTGAGATGTAAGCATTTCAGCTATTTCTGTATTTTACTTGAAAACCCTAGACACTATTATAATATCATTGGATTTCCTATAAAAAATTTTGGTTAGCGTAAGGTAAAAAACTTACCCGTATTTATGTGTGGGGAGTCTTACGTGATACCTTTATTTTCAAATGTTTTCAAAATTAAACAACTTTAAACTGTTTACTCATACCAGACCCATGTCTGACCCGGAGTTTATTTTTGTTTTTCATAAACTCTTGGGTACTCAAATTTTTATGAGTAGCCAAGTTATAGGTTTTGGATTGTTGAGTTCTGGAGGAGCTGGAGCAGGAGTCTAGACGTATCTATATATATCTATCTAGTTCCGCTGTGTTAATTAGTGTATGTTGTATTTTGGGATGTATGTTGTGGCAGATGTATATATGACTGTCATGTGTATGATATTGTGCAACTCTGATATATGTAAAACTATGTAATAGTTATGTGATGTATTATATTTTGTTCCATTCCGCTGTGAGATTCTGATGTTTTTATTTCTTTCTTTCTATCTTTTCTATTTCTACCGCTTTCTTTTCTTATTGATGATACGTCTTTCTGTGAGTAGAAAGGCGGGTCATCACAGTTCGTATCAGAGCACTGGTTGAGATAATACCTAGGCTCTGGCGTAATATCTATCTAGAGAGTGCGTATTTGTATTTTTATATAATTATATACCTATATAAATTTGTTGAGTTACCTGTTCAGGTGGCCAACTTGAGTTCTGGAAGAAGAGGCAGAGGTAGAGGCAGTACCTCAACTGATAATGGACGAAGTCAAACTGCTAGTGAGGCTATAGATCCAGTACCGCCTCAGGTTAGCTTTGCTGCTTTATGCAAGGACTTCATCAACCTTGGAGGAAAACCATTTAAAGGGTCAGAATCTATAATTGAAGTTCAAGCTTGGCTACGCTATTGTGAGCGTATCTTTAAGAGTATGAAGTTGTTTGATTAGCGAAAAAGGGAAATGGCTTCATGGCAATTGCAGGGAGGCGCAACAGCCTGGTGGGATGCAAAGGTAGAAAACATCTCTGAGGACGACATTTCATGGGAAAGATTTAAGGAGTTATTTGAGGAGAAATTCATGCCAACGGTAGGGAAAACTCGTCTGTATCAGGATTTTCTGATTTTGAAGCAGCGTGGCATGTCTATAGCGGAGTATGAGACCAAATTTAATAACTTTCTTGCTATGGACTAGGACTCGTTGACACTCCACTTAAAAAGAATGAAATGTTTGTGCAAGGTTTGAGGCCAGAAATTCATGAAAAGATGACGACGCATTTGAAAGGATCTTTTTTTGATTTAATTGATATGGCACTGTGATATGAGGATTTGATGAATAAGAGATCAGTCACACTTGTAGCAGCATCGGGAGGGAATTCTGCTAAATCGAATAAGAGGAAGTTCAATCCCATTTGGAGGAAGCAGAGCAAGAAGAAGGCTGGAAGTAACGACGGACCTCGCAAATGCTATATATGCCAACAAGAAGGTTACTTGGCGAATAAGTGTCCCAGGAAAGGATTTCAGCAACAGCAGTTGCATCAGAGTGGACCAGGTTCAGCTTTGGTTCAGAGATCTTTATGCTTCAATTGTTACCAACCAGGTCATATGATTAAGGATTGCCCGCTTCTTTATAAAGCTCAGCAGAATAAGGTATTTGCTTTGGAAGGTGCACCATCTACTTCATTGAACGGTAAGGGAGTGTTGGAAGGTACACTAATTTTAGATGGCAAGTATATTAAAGTTTTGTTTGATTCGGGTGCTCCTTTGAGTTTTATTTCTCTGGAATCTGTAGAGAAGTTCTTTCTTACCCCTAGTACTGTAGACTGTCCCATCTTTGTGTCTAATCCTATAAGAGGAGTGACCAAATTAGATATGATCTGTAAGGACTTAAGGATTTCCTATCCGTCCTATAGTTTTTCTTGTGATCCTTTTGTGTTGAATTTTAAGGGATTTGACCTTATTTTGGGGACGGATTGGCTTGATAAATATAAAGCCGTTCTGAATTGTGATGAGAGAACAGTTTCATTGGAAACTGATTTGGGTAGGATTGCTAGAGTGTCCTGTGATAATTCTGGAATTCACTTGAGTAGTCTTTTGCATGGAGTTGAGACTTCTCAAGACAAGGTTGAAGATATCGATGTGGTCCAAGATTTCCCTGACGTATTCGAGGAAGCGAAGTGTTTGCCTCCACATCAAGAGATAGAGTTTCACATTGATTTGATTCCAGGAGCCGTGCCGGTGATTCAGCCTGGTAGGAGGATAGCTCCTAGGGAGAGGGAAGAGTTAGTTAAGCAGACTCGGGATCTTTTGGAGAAGGGGTTGATTAGGCCTATTTTTTCTTGTTGGAGTTCTGCGGCAGTGTTTGTCACTAAATCGGATGGATCGCTAAGGTTCTGTGTGGATTATAGAGAATTAAACAAAGTGACCATTCGAAATAAATATCCTCTTCCTCGTATCGATGATCTCTTTGACCGGTTGCATGGAGCTTCTGTCTTTTCTCAACTGGATTTAGCTTCAGGTTTCCATCAGTCGAGGGTAGCTGAGGATAGTATCCCTTTAACTGCATTTAGGGGACCTAATTGTTTCTATGGTTGGTTATGCCGTTCGGGTTAACCAACGCCCCTGCCTACTTTGTTGATATGATGAATCGAGTTTTTTGGGAGGTATTGAATGAGTTTGTTCTGGTATTCATCTATGATATTTTGGTCTATTCTAAGTCTGAAGAAGAGCACAAGCAGCATTTGAGGATAGTGTTGGAAACACTGAGGAGGCATGTGTTGAAGGCAAAGTTCTCGAAGTGCTATTTTTGGAAATCGGAAGTCAAATTTTTAGGGCACATTGTTTCTGGAGAAGGTATCTCTGTAGATCCAGCGAAGGTAGAGACTATTTTGGAATGGAAGCAACCGAAGTCACCGACTGAAGTTCGCAGTTTTCTGGGATTGGCTGGCTACTACAGGAATTTTATTAAGGACTATTCCAAGATTTCTTCACATCTGACCAAGTTAACAAGGAAAGGAGCTAAGTTTAAATAGACACCCCAGTGTGAAGAAGCTTTTCAAGAGTTGAAGACAAGGCTTATCAGTGCACCAGTGCCAGCTATTTCGGATGGGAAGAGCAAATTTGAAGTTTATATAGATGCTTGTATAGTTGGATTGGGAGCAATGTTGATGCAGAATGGAAGGGTAATTGCGTATGCGAGTTGGCAATTAAAGCCACATGAGAGGAACTACGCTACGCACGATCTTGAGTTGTTGGCCATTGTTTTTGCTTTGAAGATCTGGAGACATTATCTCTTGGGAGAGAAGTTTGAGTTATTCACGGATCACAAACCGTTGAAATATCTTTTCTCTCAAAAAGATCTTAATTTGAGGCAGCAACGATCGGTCGAGTTTCTGGCGTCATATGATTTGGATATTCTAAATACCCCGGGAAAGGCAAATGTTGTGGCTGATGCTCTTAGCAGGAATGCGGTTTTGTCACTTTTGGAAGTTGTTCCATCTCTCCCGGAAAGAATCATAAGTAAGCAGATGGAGGATAGATCTTTTGAGGAACTGATTCTTGGAACCAAGGATGGTCGATATTCGGATTTCAAGGTGGACGATCAAGGTGCTATAATGATTAATAGTCGTTTGTGTGTGCCTAATATAGATAGATTGAGGCAAGAAGTCTTAGCTGAGTGTCATCGCTCCAGACTGAATATTCACCCTGGAATCTCTAAGATGTATAAAGATATGAGAAGAGTTTTCTGGTGGCCGAGCATGAAGAGGGATGTAGCTGCTTTCGTTAATTGTTATGCTATCTACCAACAAGTGAAAGGAGATCAACAAAAGTCAGCCAGTTTGTTGCAACCTTTGGAAATTCCGGAATGGAAGTGGGAGATGATTTCCATGGATTTCATTAACGGTTTGCCTAGAACCAAGAAAGGAAATGAAGGAATATGGGTTATTGTTGATCGTTTAACTAAGAATGCCCATTTTATACCAATTAAGGCAACTCGTACTGCAGTTTCTCTAGCAGAGATTTTCTTAAAGGAGATAGTTAGATTGCATGGTGTTCCAGTCAGTATAGTAAGTGATCGTGATCTATCTTCACCAGCAAATTCTGGGAGGCTCTGCAATCAGCTATGAGAACAAGTTTGAGATTAAGTACAACCTATCATCCTCAAACAGATGGACAAACGGAGAGGCTTAATTGTATTCTAGAGGATATGTTGCGAGCTTGTATTTTGGATTTTGGTGGATCGTGGGAAGACCATCTTCATTTGGTAGAATTCTCTTATAATAACAGTTACCAAGCGAGTATTAAGATGGCACCTTATGAAGTTCTGTATGGAAGACCGTGTAGATCACCATCCTGTTGGATAGAATCAAAAGATCGTTTTGTGCTCGGGCCCGATTTGATTCGTGAAGCTTCTGCTAAAGTTGAGCTTATCAAGAAAAGGATGAGAGCTGCTCAGGACCGTAAGAAGAAGTATGCAGATAAGAGGCGAAGACAATTGGAATTTGAGATTGGTGATTTAGTTTTTGTCAAAGTTTCCCCGATCAAAGGAGCTGTTAGATTCAGAAAGACGGGAAAACTTGCCTCGAGATATATAGGACCATTTCAGATATTGGAAAGGATTGGTGCTGTAGCTTACAGAGTTGAATTGCTAGAACGGATGTCTGGAATTCATAATGTATTCCATGTATCCCATCTAAGGAAGTTTGTTCATGATCCATCATTAGTTTTCGAACCAGTAGTTCAGGAAGATTTGGAAGTCGAGCCGAATCTGACTGTGGTCAGGAATCCAGTTCGGATTGTTGATCAAGACGAGAGGCAACTCAGGAGCAAGGTAGTGAAGCCTGTCAAGGTGTAATGGAGCGAGGATCCCAGAGATTGCACCTGGGAAACTCTGGATAGTTTTAGGAATGCCTATCCAGATTTGTGTCCAGACAGCTAGTGATGTTTGTTAGGATAGATTGTTTGGTTGTTTGCTAATGTATGAATGATATGTATGTTTGAATGGTTGATATAAAAGCTTTTGAATTATCTTTTGTTTTAAATTTCAGGGACGAAATTCTTTTAAGGGGGGAGTAATGTAACGACCCGGAATTTTGGCAATAATATTTTAATAAATATTTAATCTAATTAAATAAAATGTAAAATTATCATTTTAAAATGAATAAATCTTTTGGAAATATTTTCCATTTGTTCATATACATTTGTATTTTGAAAAGGAAATTTGGTTTTGAAAATTTAAAATAAAATCTCTTAATAATATTTACAATAAAACCTCTCATATATAATTGAATTAAAATACTTTACCTTGTTAACATTTGATAAATATATACATATGGACAATAATGTTTAAAATAAAATCAAATTCTATCAATATAAAATATAAGTATTAAATATAAGTAAACCATATGAATATAATTTAAATATTGATAGTTAAAATATAAAATAGAAATGTAAATAAAAGCAAGAATTAAGTAGTTAAGGCATGCATACAACATAAGTTTAAAATTTGTAAGAACAAAGTATAAAATAAAATTGGACAAAATGTAATGTAAAACCAGACACAAACATATGTATATGAATTGGGAAAACTAGAAGTTAATGAAACAAAAATCTTTATACAAAATATCTATGCACATAAAATAAAACAATAAATAATAATAGTGTGTAAACATATTTGGAACCATGGCATTAAATGCCATCATCTCAGCCAATATTTTGTCAATTCAAAATATTTACAAATCTTTACATTTCAGTATTAAAATCTGATCAAGATAAAACAAAAAGAAGAAAACAACTAAACCAGTTACAACCTTCTTTATACATCCTGTCCTCTTATATATATATATGTATGCATATTCTATTTTAGTTCGTTCAGTAAAACTTAGCTAACAAGAGAAAAAAAGTAAACTCAAATTTAGTTCAAACAAAAACAGACAGGAATTTAAGGCAGATTCATACTACAAGTTTTCAAAACATCAAGTGCTCTCTGCTAAGAAGAATTTCCAGGTGAGTAAGCAAGAAATTTTTTAAAGTTTTAAGTTAACTAGGACAACAGTTCAGGGATTCATTGATAATCTGGTTTATATATGCCTTAGTCTTGAATATGATTCCGTGTTGCTCTGTACTTGTCTGTAGTTGTTACATGTTACATATTTTCTTCAAAACTCAAATTATTGTCATCTAATCATGGAAAGTTTAGGATTTTATTTACAAACAAGATGATAAAACCTAAACCAAGATTTTTAAAATCTGATTTAAGCATGTTGGAGAGGTAGCAACACTAGAAACCTTGTTTACAGGTAATCAAGTAAAAATTTGATTGTTGCAAAAAGTTAATTCAAGTTCATAGCTTGAATTCTTACTGTAAGTTATGATTTTTAAAGCAAAAATGAAAGTTTTTAGTTTCGCATTCTAAAAGCAGTTTGTATATGAACAAAAATTGCATCTTTATAAATTTCTGACAATCGAATCAATAATAAATGTTGAAATTTGGATTGAAGCAAGTATAAACATCATTGATTTTGAGAAAATTATCAGAGGATTTTTCCATTGCATAAATTAAAGGTACGAGATCATTTTAGGGTTTGGTTTCAAGCTTTTGGTCATGTCAGAAACGAGGTGCGTTCTTCTAATATACGTGATCGAGTTGCATAAAATTCTGGAGGATGGTTGCTTGGAGTGTTGTCGTGGTGTGGACGAAGTTTGGGCGTATCAGGTGGCTTGAGCGGCGGTGGCGAGGTGTTTTAGTTAGTGGGTCGTGTTTGCAGTTTTTCGTGCATATTGCCTTTTTCGATTTCGAATTTTTGGGGATAATTCGAGTTTGGTTTTCGAGTGTGTGGGCGATTTGCGACTTTCCTGAGATGTTGGAGTTCTTCGGAGCTTAGGCGCATCGCCGTGCATGTGTGCGGCCCAAGGGGGTTGTGTCAGTGTTGATGGTTGGAAGTTACTCGAGTCGATACTCGAGGAAGAGGTCGATTTGCTTCGAGTTTAGGCCGGGTGCGTGAGAGGGATCCCTGATGCTTTAATTTATACTTAAGTTTAAAACTTAACTACTGGAAATAAAAAAAGAGAGGAAGAAGATGCATACAAAAGAGTGTCTCGGGGGAATGGTGGTGAGAACTCGAAGTGTAACTCGAGTTAATCAGGGGAAGTCTCGGGTTTTTCAAAACTGCAGTATTGTATTATAAAAATAAATAAATAATAAAGTTAAGTAAAGTGTTTTCAACCAGTATAAGCACTGTAAACTTAATAAAGGTTTAATAATTTGAGTTAAGATTTTAATTCAAGTTTAATTATTTTAGTTAAAGCTTAACAATGTTCTTAAACTCTTAATTATTTTAGTTAAGTAATTTTTTTTTTTTTTTTTTTTGGCAAGGCCAGCCGGTTTTATAGTGGACCGTCCACTTTTTATTACGAACGTAATAAAAATTGAAGTACAGGAGCAAGGTAAAAGCACCTATGCTACTCAAAGCAGAAAATACAGCACAGGTACGTGACAGCTATGTCACAGTAACTAAAAGATACATAAAAAAAAAAACTAACACACCCCCGAGGAGGTAGAATCACCAACAACCGTTGACACCAAAGAAGAGCTCAAAGGGGCAGACCCAGAAAGACCAGCAAACGGGCGGAAACGGAGAGCAAGACAAGGATCGTAAGCCACATCATCAGGGCAGTAAATAAAAGATCGATCCCAGGTTGGATCAGCTAGCATGACAGAATTCGAAGTCGCATCGAAACCGTCCATATCAAGGACTATAGAATCACCAGATTGTTTGTAGCGAAGGCATCGAAGGTCTAGTTGATCATCTGATACAAACCGGAAGAAGGATTCGTTACCTGGGTTATATCTCATATCAGAAATGGGATCAATCCAACACCCTTCCGCTTCATCCCAAGCTACAGGAGGCAACAACGACGAAGGGTCAGAAGAGACAGGAGTAGCACCAGGAATTCCTGAAACAGGCGGTGAAAAAGGCATAACTAGGGGAGAAGGAACACCCAGATCAGGCATGGCAGGCTCAGGAGCAGGTAAAGAGGGAGAGGGAGGGGCAGTAACTTTGGGGACCCAGATCCTACGGCGGGGGCGCGGTAAAGGACACTTCGGAGCAGCGACGGAGGCTTCAGAATGCTGGCAAACACTAGAAAGGTGACCAAAGGAGAGACAGTTTGTACAAATATCCGGAACCCAGCCATAGCGAACTCTGACCTCCACAATGTGACCGACAGCAATCTGAACAGGAATAGTAGAAGGCAGAGGCTTAGCGGGGGAAATCTCAATAAGCGCCTTCGCAAACATCAACTTATCACGCGCTACCGTATTAGAGTCAAAACATTTCAGCTTACCAACGTTACATGCTAGCCAATTCAGACCAATAAGAGGCTGTAGAACAGAGGGAATATGAGAAAAATATACCCAAACAGGAATGGAACAAACTTGTTCACGAGCACTTGCCACTGTAGGAGACCAGCGAGTAACTATAAACGGCCTTCCATCAACGATCGAAGGCTCAGCATCCAAAACAAGCCGACGATCCTCCGATGAGGAAAACTGTAAGTAATACATCGTATCAATCAGTTTCACATGCAAATTTCCACGAAGCTTCCAAACCCTCCGAAGAACCGAAACCACATTAGTAAGATGATGAAGTGGGTCCAGAAAAAAACCAACCAAATAGTCAGACCAAAAATCTTCACCGGCTTGCAACACACTAGGGGGAGGAATCATCACTCCATTTTCCTCAACCATATCAAATTCAATCGGGATGTAGGTTCCCGCATTACAGGGCAAGGACGTGAAAAGAGAAGACCACGTTTTAGCGGGTTGCTGCATATCGGCAGAGACACTACTATCAACAAATCTGGGGGCACTAGAGGCAGTGGGTTTAGCAGCTACAGAGCTAGAAACAATGAAAATTGGTTCAGCATTCTTAGGGGAATAATTACAAACATGTGTTGTGCCAAGTCCACAACAGGGAATATCAGCTGTATCACACCCATGGACATGGTCAGACTCACCAACTACCATTCCAGTACCAAGATCAACAGACAAGGACGCAGTTCCATCAATACAATTCAATTTACCCAGACCTTGCACACACGCAGTAGCTTGAGGCACAGTAACACGCATGTCTTCATTCGCAGCTAAAGAACAGGGCCGAACTGGGGAAGATAGCAAAGGGGGAAAATCAGAGGGCGAGAGGAGGGAAGTGGGACGCACAGACATTGGCAACGAAGGCTTGAAAAACTCGACCAGATCGAGTCGCAGAGGGAGGAAGGTGGACGGAATCAGGAGGGGACAGGGAAGAATCGGACATAAGAGAGGAAGGAGCGACAGAAAGGGGAAACGCGTAACCAAAGAACAGCGAAAAAGAAGACGGCTGAAGACATTAATCGCGATCGCCAGTTGACATTAATCAGGAGCGTGCTAATAGGATGTATGAAAAAAATTGATTTTAGTTAAGTAATTAATTTAAGCTAAGTATAAAATTAATTCACATTTAAGTTTTGTAGTTAGAAATAAATTGATTTTCAAAATTTAAAGAAGACTTTTAAATGTTAATTAAGATGAATAATTGATATTAATTAATTATTTTGGAAAGCAATTAAGAATGATTAACTTTTTAATTGTAATTAGAGATTGGTTAACTAATGATTATGTGACTAATAAATTTGTAATTAACTAGTTAAGTTAATTAATGTATGATTAGTAGATAACTAATTAAGTAATTTAATTACGAATTAATAATTGATTATTAAGTAATTAGTGGTTAGTAAATGGGTAATTAAGTTTTATTAATTAATAATTAAGGTTATTAATTAATAATTAAGGGTAATTAATTAAGGTTAAATAGATTGATTAAGAAATGATTAATTAATTAAATGATTTGAAATGGATTAATTAATTAAATGATTAAGTAAACAGGATTAAGTAATTAATTCTCAAGTAATAGATTTTAAGTTGAATTAATTACAATAAGAATTAAGGATGTTTACTTATGAATGTTGTATAAATAGAATATCTGATTTGTGATATTTAATTGGTGATATTATGTGATGCTCTATGTTATGCCTTGATATATCTATGATGATTGTGTATGATTTATTTGTGATAAATGTTAGGTGAATTCAAAGTGTTGAATTAAGTTGTTTAAACTAATAAACAACTTGACCTTTAAAATGGCATTTGGATTTCGATGAGACCGGGATCGGGTGTCAATTATGATTATCCAAAAACCACATCGATCCAAATTAAACGTTAGGTCGTAAATCTCAAGTAAAGATCGAGATGGTGTTTTAGAATGCCGTACGTTTTGATTATGCCCAACTATGTTGGAATGTGAGATGTAAGCATTTCAGCTATTTCTGTATTTTACTTGAAAACCCTAGACACTATTGTAATATCACTGGATTTCCTATAAAATGTTTTGGTTAGCGTAAGGTTAGAACTTACCCGTATTTATGTGTGGGGAGTCTTACGTGATACCTTTATTTTCAAATGTTTTCAAAGTTAAACAACTTTAAACTGTTTACTCATACCAGACCCATGTCTGACCCGGAGTTTATTTTTGTTTTTCATAAACTCTTGGGTAGTCAAATTTTTATGACCAGCCAAGTGATAGGTTTTGGATTGTTGGGTTCTGGAGGATATCTATATATATCTATCTAGTTCCGCTATGTTAGTTAGTGTATGTTGTGGCAGATGTATATATGACTGTCATGTGTATGTTATTGTGTAACTCTGATATATGTAAAACTATGTAATAGTTATGTGATGTATTATATTTTGTTCCATTCCGCTGTGAGATTCTGATGTTGTTATTTCTTTCTCTCTATCTTTTCTATTTCTACCCTTTTCTTTTCTTATTGATGATACGTCTTTCGGTGAGTAGAAAGGCGGATCGTCACATACATTGTTCATATCCATTGAGCCATGGTTCATGAAGGTTTGTATCCATCAATATGAATTGGCTATTCGCATCCCTTATTAACTTATCGAGATGAATGTCACAACGAAGGTTTTTCTTAAGTGCCAGGTTTCATCGATACGAAGCGCTTGCTTGTGTCCGCTGTTTTCGACTCCATTCAGGTGCATCGATACGAACTGCACTATTCATATCCATCATGATGCAACCCATGATAGAACGTATCGATCGATACGAATAGACCATACAAGATTAGCTACCTTATTCATATCCGTCATGGGTCAATCGATATGAAATCATAACCTAAAACCCACTGCAACAAAGTCCACTGAAACTCATATCTATCAATGAGAATGTCTATTTCATATCCATCATTATGAATTTCATCGATATGTAAACCGTCTTTCGACCTTTTACATCGATCCAGGAGAGGATCGATACGAAGGAATATTCCGAAACAACTGCCAAACGCTATTACAAATCGAATTTCGCATCCATTCAGGAGAGGATCAATACAGAATTTGAGGTAGGAAAACTGACAACGACTTGGGAACGGGCGACGTTGACGAGATTCAGGTTAACACATATGCATATATGTCAGACTAATATTCAATTTTCAAAATCCACATGAATTGAATACTCGTCTAACGGTGATTACAACGACAAATGGATGATCGCTATCATACATCGATCAGTTACAATAGTACATGGTACACAATGGGCAGTCTACAGTTCATAATTTTTTTCTATGGATCAGCCAAAGATTACAACTTTCGACGAAAAAATCAGCAGCCATTTAAGAAGTCAGATGAAACTTCTCAGAATGGAGATTGTAGCTTTTCAAAGCACGTCATGTTCACACAAGACGTGCTTTGGGGGGGGGGGCAAATGTTATCGTGCCTTTTAGCAAGGCCGAGATATCAAGGAATTGACAGAAAACAAGGATCTCTCATCCCGAATGTCAAATAAGCACAGGTTCACTATGGATGTCGATGAATTTTGTCCGAGTTCGGATCGAGCTACAATTGATATGACAGGCCCAACAAAGCTATGAAAGCCAACATTCCAAGTTTCAAGTCAATTGAAGTTCGTATGCTCAAGATATGACCGATGCTGTTCAGGGAAGTCAACCATCAGTTCGTACCCATCTTGTTCGTATTGATGAAAGGGGACCTCTGTTCGTGTCCATCACCTCGCAGCAATTATGTTCGCATCCATCAAAGCGCATCATTTCGTATCCATCGGCTGAAGTGCCTTGTTCGAATCCATCGGCATACGAGTGCATTTCGTAACGATCGACTATTGCCTACTTCGCATCCATAAACTATAGCATGGAAGTCTACTTCGTATCCATCCAAGGGTGGCCTTCTTCATATCCCTCATTTTCATATCGATCCAAGCGACCATACTACTTATCCATCGTCATCAACTGGTTCATATCCATTGAAGGATTATCGCTTCGCATCGATCACTTTGATTAGTCTATTCACATACTTCGTATCGACCAACCATTGATCGATATGAAGGACACACGAAAAATCGATGTGAATGTCGATTTTTGGTCGATGCGAACCAATCACCGATAATCGATACAAAAAAGCTAGTTTGGTTCGATATGAACAGAAGGCTACACGATCGATACGACGTGAGGAACTTCCATCGATACGAATTGTGCATCCTCCACCGATGCGAACGAGGCAGCGTCATCGGTACGAATTAGGCAAAAATATTAGGACAACTAGGTCAACTCGATGTAGAGAGCAGATCGATCCAATAATCACGTGCCACATCATCTCCTGAGCACGTGCCCAACATTGATTCGAAGTAATTGATTCGAAGGCATCGATTTGAACAGAGCAGCCTACGTGAAACTCCAATTTGTATCGACCATAACTCGTAATCCACAAGTCCAAATGCTATGAAATTTTCACAGGAGCTTAAGTACGACCTAAGTAACGTTCACGCCAAATTTCAAATCGATTGGAAAAAATCTTGATCGATACGAAATTCATTTGTATTGATCACGAATCGAGTCGAAACTTCATGGGATCGATCGCATGGGCCCACCAATGTGCCAAAAGAAGTCTCTTGAGATCTGAGCGAGATATCAGCCTCCTACACTTATAAATATATCCCCAGGGCCTACAGAAGAAGGATCTTTTGGGTTTGGACGTCCAGACTCTACCGAATTCCATTTTGCACTCCATAGCTGTTGTTGTGCTCGAATTTCAACACTTTAATCCGCTGTAGCCCATTGAAATCCTTTGTAATCAGCAAGTGATATCAATAAAATCATCAAACTTCATAGTGGACGTAGGCCATACGTCGAACCACTCTAAATTGATGTGTTTCTGCGTATTTCCATTATCAATTCTTGAAGTGTTTGTTAGATAATCCTCATTTTACATTTCTATTCTTCATTTTTATCTCTTCAAATACTTCCGAAGAGTGTTGTTCCCATTTTTGGTACAAACACATAAGGTTACTATAAACATATTACTTTTCATTACCCAACTTAAAACCTATAAGGATACCAGGATATCCCCACGGCATAAGGAAAATAATAACAAGTGACCCTACTTGCTTCTTGATGTGCACACACAAAATTTGGCCTCGATGTTGGCAAAATCCTATATGTTAGACCGAGAGATGTATACTCATCTAGAGTGTGGGGAGCTACCCTAAATCATTGTCCACACAACTTAAAATGTTTTTCAAGATATGGAACAACTCATTTCTTTTGATCGGCTTAGGCATCCTAACACAGTAAGATCTTCCCGATCTCCTGATGCAACTTTACTTACGTAGGGTTTTAGTCTGGCCATACTCACTAATGGAATGACTCTATATGGTTATCATTTCCCAATCCCTAATATCATTAATATTTGGTGATTTCATTCATGTAATTACATCATCAATTTACATAGGCAGTAACATAACTGCTCAAAATGTATTCAATTTGTTCACATGATAACCATTTGAACATATGTCACATATGAATAATCATACAATTGATTCCATATAAACTTTGAATATTTGGACTACCCTTTACTATCTTTAAAATTGTATTCTATATGTTTCTTTCTCTTTAAAATTATTAACAAAATTTCGAAGTCATTAAACCCAACTTTGGTACTAGGAAAACCATGGCTCATTTGTCAACAATGTAACATCGATTTCGTAGCCATCACATGTTATAGCTATCGAGATTTTGAGGGATTGTTCTTGAACTTATAACTATTGCATGTCTAGAGCTATAGAGCCTCTAACTTCAAATTTATAACTTAAAGTTATTACATGTTTAACTTTCGTGCCTCTAAAATTTGGCTATCGAATAGTATGCTACCGAACTTCTAAAATCATGTTATTGAAGATGTATCTATTAGGCATCTATAATCATACTATCGAGGTTTATCTACTAAGCACCTAAATTCATTCTATCAAAGATGTGGCGGTCGAGCATCTAAAATAATGTTATCAAAGATGCAGCTATCGAGCATCCAAAATCATGCTATCGAAAATGCAGCTATTGAGCATCTAAAATCGTGTTATCAAAGATGTAGCTATCTAGCATCTAAAATAATGTTCTCAAAGAAGCAACACTCGAGCACCTAAAATTATGCTATCGAAGATGTAGTTTTCGACTTCTAAAATGTCAGCTTAGTACTTTACTTTAAAACCGATTTATTTTCACCTAAAGAAATTACTTTCGGTCAAATCTTTCCATGTGTTAAATTTCCATTTGTTAATCACTTATATTTTTAGATTTCTTTCTAGAAAATTTCATAGAATATATTCTTTATTTAAAACATTAATTAAAATTAATTTCCTAATTGATTAATTAAGTACCATTTTTATCTTAAATATCCTTTCTCCAAATAATTCATATTAATTCATAGTTACATGGGAAAAATCCTGAAATATTCTCAACAATCAAATCTTCTGTTCTCTATCGTATATAAACATTTCATGGAAAATAGTTATTTTTTCATATTTTAAATAATTAAATCCAAAATTATATCCTTTTCAGCTTAGACAATTCATAATAATTCGAAAAACTATGAAATTTAATGCTGTTATCTAGCATTTAGACCAAGCAGGTTCTCACTGGAATTGGAACGTCAAGATGAAGATGAAATAATTCAAGAACTTTGAAAATGTCATAAAAAGGTGAGAAAAAGGAAGTATAAAATATAAGCAGAAAAAGTTGAATTGAATTTTTCAATTTGGTGCTTCGATTCAGACCCGAGTCATACCTAAGCTGAACCTGGGAAAAGGAAGAAAAGCCTGAGTTGAGAAATAAAAAATCAAGATGACATAACTTGGAGTTAGGCCTGAGTCAAACCTGAGATGGGCCTGGGTCAGATACAAACCTCTTAGTATCTTGTGGTTTGAATTGACCTCTTGGTACCAAGTAGTATATTTATTGGGTCAGCCATACAAAACCTCAAGTCAAACGTGACACATCACCTCTATACTCATACAATCCGAGAGTATTACTAGGTAATCCTGTTAGACAATACGGAGAATGATGATACATAGGGTAGACATGAGCATTCCCTTTGGCTAACACCATTACGTATATCAAAATCATAATAATTCACCTATACGTACACAATGCCAACAAAAAGAAATAAACATGGGTGCCTTCAGGAAAGAAAAATATACAAAATAAATCATATAGATCATAGATTCATTAACGCAGCGATGACATATAATATAAAATATACATGAATTCTAATAGGGTTACAAAATGGTCAAATGTCCGCTATCATCGAATATATACATTACCTGTAACGACCCGAAATTTTCGATCTCGAAAATTCCAGATGGTTATGAAAAAGAAGAAAGAGATAGAAGAAGAAGAACAGAAACAACATTTCACATTCGCAGTGGATAAAATATAATAAATAATAACACTTTACAAAAGAATACTATATCTGACAATTACATTTAATATACATCCGAGTTTCACATATATACAGTCACTAAAAAATATACAATTACCATGTCTCGGATTAACCATGATATAAATACTGCGGAAATTCTCTATACACTCTTGCCATCCAGCTCGCCTCCTGAGCCCCAGAACGTACCTACCTGAAAATTTGTAATACTCGGTCTGATCCGAGCATTACACAAAAGTAACACCCGGTTCAGGCTGGAAAACAGCGTGAGTAACCCAAATAACATGGAATACCAAAGCAAAACAACTTATATAAACCCGGGTAACTTATATCAATTCAACCAATTCACAATTTTCTATAGACAACACTTATTTCACTTTGAAATTTCTAAGTACCAAACTTAGATAAAATAATCCAATTCACTTAAATCATTCCATTTCATCGTATTGATTTCACAAATCAATTTATAAAAATTCGAAGTGGTTTCGGGTATTTTCCAATACCCGACCACGGCTACTTCGAGACTTGTGTCATCCTAACCCAAATTATCAAAAATGAAATTCACAACATTTCATATCAGGAATATCATCTTATTCAAGCATCCAATACCATTTCATTTTTCACCAGAAATATGATCATTTTCACATTAATTCAATTGATTATAATTGAATTTCAAACCTCAATCACTTAGATTCCTTCATTAATTAATTCCAAATAAATTAATCAACTCTTCCATATCCATTCATCTTAATTAATCATCCTAAATTAATTATCCTTCGATTACATTCAAGAAATTATCTTTAATTAATTTCACGATATTAATTATTCTTAACCCAAAATCAATAAGTAATCTTAATTACTTCATGAATTAATTAACTATTTTAATTACATTAAACATTAATTACTTATATTAATTAACTTCTCGTAAGTCACTTAATATGGATTAATTAATCTTAATTAATCAAATCTTTAATTACATCATTAAGTAATTTCCCTTTTATTACTTTGTCCAGTAATTATTTCATTTGCTAATTATCCTTAATTAATTAACTTTAATCATTAATCAATTCAACCCTCATTTACTAACTAAATTAATTAACCCTTATCAAATTTATCTGTTAATTACTTACTTTGAGTATTAATCATTTAAGTATTACTTATGTATTTCCTAACATCTTATGTTAATTAATAACCTTTAATTTCCTATATTAAGAAATTAACCTTAAATGACTTAAGACCGTATTTAATTGTAGATAAACATCTATTTTAATTTATTACCAAGTCATCATTTAAAACTTATTCAAATGATATGGTTGGACTTAATTTATACGAATACATTGGAGCCCCTTTTGGTTAATTAAGGTTAATACATAAATTTAAACACTTCCTAGAATGTTAGGAAATACTTGGGAGTTTATGAACTGGATCAATATTTTATTTGAAAACGTTTACTGGAAATTATTTTATAATTTGTCTTGCCTTAAAAGTTTAATCATTAACTTGTTAAATCTCCTCCTATGTAGAAACACACACAACTTATTAAATCCATCTTATATGAACTAGTATTATATACATTACATAAATTTCTCTGACGCATGGGTCTGCATTTACACTTACTAAATACATCAAAAGAGGCAACAATTCCTCATCACTCACGCACTATCCAAGACAGTGCCAAACATGCATGCAAGCTGACATACTCTCATCAAGGCACAGTTTGTTTGCATATATATATATATATATATATATATGTATGTATATGTATCATGTGACTGTTGTTAATAAAACTTGAATGAAGTTAAAACAATTTAAAAACTTTTAGTCCCTACGATTACCATATGAACATCTATAGGCGAATACAAGTATATCCAGCTTTTAAGCTTCAGACATAAATTAAGATTCTCTGCAAATTTACAACCATTCATATGTGCCCAGATATAGATGGTCAGACTATAGCATATAAAAGCAAACATGAACAGTATGTTCCTTCATGCACTTAAAATGTATAATATCGAAACTACAAAGCAACCTACAATATCTTCATTTCAGATTCTAATTTAATTAATTTTTTTTTAGAAAATTAGCATATTAGCTATCAACTAAATCAACTTATCAAGCTAAAAATCTAAACAAAGGTAATCTGGTATATACATATGCAGCTATTCTTGAACAATGGATTTATTGGGTTCACAACAAGTATTCCTTTCTATATTATTTCCAGTTGATCGACAAAATACACCAAGAATATGATTTCAATCTTAACAGAACACATGGAACTTTAGCAATCATCAGCGCAGAATTTTAAACCAGTTTATTTTTCCTAGATACTTTTTGTTACACAAAGGTTTTAGGGAATAAAATCAATAGGACTCGATCTCAAGCTCGGCTTCTAACAATATGAATTTCAACTCAGCAACTATCAAAAATTTATCAAAACTATGTTGCTGTTAAATAGATGTAAATGCACAAAGTTTAAGCGATTTCACGTGAGTGTTACTCACCTAAATCTTTGCTGCAGAGATCGAAGCCAAAGCCAAATCTTCGACCACCACGCTGCCATGCCCATCTTACATGACTACCCAGTCGAGCTCACATCGCCTTCTTCGCATGGTCACTACCCAAATCGAGATTTCTCCCTCTTTACTCACGCGCGCTCGATGCTGGGTAAAAGAATTAGAGCGCGACATCATTGTCGATTTTGAATGAATTTTTTTTATAAGATGAGTTCGATTTACCGTTATGATTAGAGAGAGGATGGGGAAGATATAAGTATGGGATGGCTTGTTGAGCACGAGTAAATGAAAATTTCTTTGACCCCTATTTGACTTTAAATTTCATTATATTTTCAAAACGTCCCATTAACTGTTATTTAAATTTCGAACTCCTCTTAAGGAATGCCGTTAGGCAATTATAAAGTTTTACCCGCATTTCGAACATGATGAAACGTGTTTCAGAACCTAATTCGACTGCATGCACGAGTTACAGAAGAAAACAATTAGTTTTAAATTAAATCGATTAAAATAGTTCTGAGCATTTTGAGCTGCCAGGGTCAAACGACAATTCCGATTGCTACGAAAATTGAAATCCGATAATAACTAACTATTACGGATTCAATAGAACTGGTTTCGTCGAATTCCGAGACTGTGCCTCGAAAGGCTATTTTCAAGTTCCAATTTAAACGATGTATTATTAAAATTGAACAAATTACCTTTAAATTAAATTTCAACCATTCTATTACCTTCAGTATCATCATTATAGATTTTATAAGCCTTCCAATTATTTTAAACAGGCTTAGAAATTTCATATTCAATAATTTATCCAATTTCAAATTATATGATTCAATGTTTAAACTATATAATTCAAGAATTTAATTATCAAGTAAATATTGATATTTCGAAATTCAAGTTAACATTAACCTTTAAATATTTAAAATCGATTAAATATTCAAGTTTTTAATTGTTAGAAATTCCGAGTTGTCACATTCCTCCCCCCTTAAAAGAATTTCGTCCCCGAAATTACTAATTAGGGAGAACGGACCAATACCCATTTGCCTTTTCCAAAACTCACAATTCAACATTCTACCAACTATCTTTTATTAAAGGCCCAATATCACTTTAGCCAACTTCCTAAAACCTTCTATAGTTTCAAACAATACCCTTTTGCTTAATCAACTAAATTTCAATTTAAAACCAAATTTTGAATTATCAAAATTTTTCTAACTTCTAAATTTTCGAATTTTTTTGCCAGCGTCTCCTTTGAGCGGCTAGCTCGGTACTATTACAAAAGGCCTCTACGGGCTCCCAAATTCCAAAAGAAAACAAAAGCCAAGTGGCTGTTTAAAAAACCCAATCCAATTTCATACAGAAACTTAAATACATACCTTTTTGTCGGGCAATACAAATTTATCTTCTGATACCAAATCTAGTTTCTTTTCCCTTATTATCCCTGCATATCTTACTTAACAATAATATCCAATTGTAACATTACAAATCATTTTATACATTCTCTTATATAGGTTCTCATATTTACTTCTATTCAAATTCGTTTTTCCCGTTTTAATACGAATTCAACGTATTTCAATTAAATTTTATTTTCCATTTATAACCGAGTCTTATTAGTTCCATCTACTAGTCTATTTCAGTTTCATATTTAAAATCGTTTAACTGCTTAACAAAAAATTTCTCAAAAATTCCGAAAAATTTTCTAACTCCCAAAATTTTCGATTTTTTTTAAAGAGTCTCCTTTGTACGGAGGAGCTTTTGCAATTTGACAAGAGATATAAATATGTATACATCGACCCACACGGTCGAAAAAAGCAAAAACAGTTCATATTTCCTATTTTTTTGCGTAGGAGTACCTTATTTAGCATTTTAAGCAAGTGGCTTATTTATTCTAGCAAATAGCGCAACCAAATCCAGGCAAATGGCTTCCCGGTACCTATACTTGCTCAATTTAAATACCATATATATGTAGTTTATAACATTTCTCTTACTTAAACAACTATAACACTTCAATTCTAAAAGAAATGCATTCAAAATAACTTCCACAAGCAATTTATATGTTTTCAAACCTAATTCAATTGCTTTCAACCAACTCATAAGCCATTTTATTTTATTTTAATGGTTTGCAACTCAATTTCTTACATTCCATTGATTTTTCATCCAAACAAGCTTATATTCAATTCAAATGATTCAGAATCAATTTAATTTAATCACTATTGACTCATAGCATTTAATTACTTTTATTTACGCCGAACGACAACATTTTTATGCAATTTCGACGATATTCGTTTAACAGAGTATCTATTTTAGTTTATAACTACTAGCCATTCCTAAGTTAATTCAGTCCAAGCTTTATCTAATGGGCTTTCACTCTTGTTCTTCCATAAATTTTAAACTTAAGTGAATTTACTTTAGTTTATTCCAACATCAAACTTAAGTTTACTTCTATTTGATTCTTATTTAATCAATTTCCATTAAATTTAGTTAGCCTCTCCATTTTAAATTTTAATTTTAAATTCACCTTTTCAATTTATCAAAATAATATCCAAGCACATACTTAACTTATTTATACTTCAAAATTAATATATCACCAAAATTTAAGTTTAGTCTGATAATCCAATTCCAATCACAACTTTGATTTAGTTTTTATTTAATCAGATTTCATCCATTTATTATTTAACTCAGTTAACCCATTTTAAATTTTAAATTCACTTAATTAATTTGTTATCGAATTTATTTTATTAATACAAGGCTATTCTCAATTTATTTCTATTCACTTGGGTTTTGTTTTGCAACCCAAACCATATCTATTATAATCACTTCTATTTCATATAACATCACTTCTCTTATATCCAATTTACTTGCAAATTTCATTAAATATTATTCAAATCACCCTTGAATTTTATTTGTAATTCAAACCATCACATTTTCAATCCAACTTTATTTTATTTTTATTTTTACAACATCTCCTCTTATTTAATTCATTATCAAATTCAAGTCGAATTCTATCTACAATTCTAATTCATTTTCAAACCCATTATCACTTACAACCCATTTATTTACCCAAGTTAAATTTTATTAATATACTCAACCAAATAATTATTTAGCCAATTAGTTTACTTTCGACTTCTAAATCAATGTTCGATTTTAATTACAAATTCACTTCATTAAAATTCCAGTTTGGATTTCCTTTTTATTTTCCAAAATTCCAACATCTTTACTTAATTTTTTTTAGAAATGCTTTTAAATTCACATGATACTTAATAAAATAGCTCTTTGTAAAAATACTTCTTATGACTCGATGTCTCAACCAGTCCATCCTTGTTCTCATAGAAATTCAGTCATACGTTGATCAGGTGTAGGACTGAAAATCTATAAGTACTTGGTAAACCCGTTTTCAACATCCAGTGAAAATACTTTTGAAAATAATTTTATTTAAAATATAGAAAACAGTTTTTGAAAATAGAGGAAATATTTTTTGTGAGAATGCTATGGAAATCATCACCTCCATCCATGGTCGCAGTTAACTCGATGGTTACGTTGACATCCCGACAAAATCCATAGATAACTGTAGGCCTCCGCGCCCCTCGATTACACCAAGGAACCCACGATAGATCGCAGCTACAACTGGGGTTACGTAGCTATCACGCCAAAAACCCATATAACTGTAGGCATCAGCGCCATTGAATTTCACTGCCAAAAATGAAACTTCTCCACTCCACTTGACCATAGATCGCAGTCTACCGATGTTGCGTTGCCTTCCCGGCAAAATCAAGTGTAGACCGTTGGCACTCATCCTCCACACGATTTCGCTATGGTCCCCACAGTAGATCGCAGCGACATCGAGTTACACTGTCGTCACATCATAACCCAAATGCCTCTGTAGGCATCAGCGCCCTCGACTTTCGCTACCCAATAATCCTCAGGAACTAGTTTTGTCCGGACTCCTCACAGGATCAACTTTAGAACCCCCCTTGGGGCTCAAGGCAGCACCACCCAGTGGCACTCCTGAGAAGTTCATTTCAAGGGAGCGCCTTTTTCCCTAGAGCCATCATCAAAACACTTTATACTATACATA
Source organism: Allium cepa (assembly GCA_030765085.1). Lineage (NCBI taxonomy): Eukaryota > Viridiplantae > Streptophyta > Magnoliopsida > Asparagales > Amaryllidaceae > Allium > Allium cepa. The sequence continues at coordinate 304,841,304 of CM060944.1, read as the reverse complement.
TATAGTATCTTCCAAATCATACACCTAGTATGATATTATACAAAGCTCATTTACACAAAATCGATTATCCCAAAATCGATAATTCTCAAACTAGGCTTTCCAAATTCTCATATTGATTTTACCCAAAAATCAAAAGCCTTTCCAAATCCAATGGTTCCCAAAACCCTTTTCCAAATTCCTCAAAAGATCCTTTATATATATATTCAGATATATAAAATTTTAAAAACTTTGGATCTTTTCAAACTTGTATAAAACTCCTTTTATACTTCAAACACCTTCAAAAATCCTTTCCTTCCGGCAATAGATTTAACAAGGGGGTTTCATCATACAGATAACAAAGATATATAACTTTATTTATTCAAAATTAAATATTTCAATTTGATTCTTCTCTTCCAATATCAATCTCATCCAAATCTGTACGATGTACATTTATCATCCGTACGCTATACCAATCTGATTGCTTGCTCGATCACACAATTTCACTTCCGAAGTAGTATCGTCCACCCGTCTTCCTAGTACGGACACTGATCTGGTTTCTTGATCAGAAACCGTCAATCTCCTTGCAAAGCTATACCTATGATAGAGAATATCCAGAACCAATCAACAATCCATATTCAGGTTCGCCGTCGAAAATCGAGTGAAAAATCCCAACTCGGATCGATAAATTATCTCGAAATTCTATGCTCGAATCTGGATGAAACCACTATGCGAATAAAATAGTATACATACATCCTACGTATAATCTTCATCGATTATTAACCAAATCAATTTCCTTTCTATTCACAATTGCCTCAATTCCATTGAATTATCACTTCAATTCTTGTCTCAGTTGGGTATTTAATCAATAACAGTTTGAACTCCGACCAGTTTATATTTAGAAAATAGCTTGAGAATATTAAAAATAGATAAGTAGTAGAAAAATACTTATTAGCTTGCAAAATAACTATAAAATGGGTAACTAGTCATAAAATAGTTGGAAAAATTGCTAAATAGTTTTAGAAATTTTAGATATTTGCAAAATAGTTGTAAAATAATAATTAATTTGTAACATAGTTGAAAAAAATAGTAATTAGTTTAGAAAACAGTTGAAAAAAATGGTTAAATTGCTCCAAACTAATTGTAAAACATGTATAAAATAATTTGGCTTTAAGAAAGAAAAGTTGTATATATTTAATAGCTTAAAAAAATAAGTTTATATCAAAACAATTTATATTGAAACTAGTCAAGAGTCAACTGTTCACTTCCCTAACAAACCAATTTAAATTTTCATTTAAATCGACCTAATTCCAATTCAAATAACTCAAAATTCCATTGGACTCGATTTACTCCCAATTCAACTTCAATTCTAATTTATTCAAACTAAATTCAATTGGTGCAAATGGAATCTAAATTTCAACTTTAACCCATCTCGAATTATATAAATTCGAGTTGAATTCTCAAAGGTTGGTTTAACTCTTTAAACCAAATTAACTTTTATTTTAAGGTTTTTAATATATTTAATTTCTGAGTCCAATTCTCAAAATTCCATTTTAAATTATATTAACTTATTATTTCAAGGTTCAAATAAGACTTCAATACAGTTTTATTTCATAATTCTAATTTATTATTAAATTTTTATCTTCCAGTTTGAAGCCAGTTCTTAAACAATTTTAATTTACAATTCAATTATTCAAATTTATTTTATTTATACAATACCATTCTCAAATTAAAGATTTTTATTAACAATAGGATGGTATCATCCAATTTATTTTAAAACGTCCATCCATTTTCAATTTTTAAATCTCAAACCCGATTTGAGATCACACAAACTACTAATTCAAATTGACCATTTAACTTCCCAAGTTAAATTCCAGTTTCATCTTGAATTTTCAATTCAGGTTGCTTTTCTACAGTTATTTAACTTTTCCAAAGTTAAATTCCATTTACTTAATCCAATCAACCTCATTCAATCCTTAAACTTCACAATAATAATCTTCCCACTTAGAAACTTATATCACTTTGGGTTTTTACATCACACTTCAGGGAAAAATCAAAACTCAACCTCTTAGAGTTTATTTCAAATTATCTTTGATATCATGTATATCCATACATATATACATATTTATTTCTTGGCCCTCCCAGCCATGTTTTAAAATTTTAAACCACCCTTTGTTTTAAATCCAAATCAAATTTCAAACAACCCATTGTTTTCAACAAGTCCAGTTATCCAAATAATACTTATTTTTTTTATTACTTTGAAACAAAATTTCAGAATTCTAGGACCAGATTTAGAATTTCATTTTCAATCCATTAAATTTAATTTGGTTGTATTTTCGTTTTTACTTAATTTAATTCCATTCAAGATTTCAATTTGGTTGTATTTTATTACTTCTTAATTTTAATCCCAATAATTTAACAACCAATCGTCTTAATATTTGTTAGAATGAAATATTCCTTTATATACCAAAATATAATTTTATATAAAATCATTTAAAATCTTTTTATAAGAAAATAACAAGTACACTCTCATATATATATATATATATATATATATTCTCAACTCATTCTAGAGTGCTTCAGACTCTATTAAATGAGTAATCCCCCACCAGAGCCAAGGTTCTTGCTTAACCTTTCTGCTTTGATACCAAATGTAACGACCCGAAATTTTCGATCTCGAAAATTCCAGATAGTTATGAAAAAGAAGAAAGAGATAGAGGAAGAAGAACAGAAACAACATTTCACATTCGCAGCGGATAAAATATAATAAATAATAACAGTTTACAAAAGAATACTATATCTGACGATTACATTTAATATACATCAGAGTTTCACATATATACAGTCACTGAAAATATACGATTATCATGTCTCGGATTAGCCATGATATAAATACAGCGGAAATACTCTATACGCTCTTGCCATCCAGCTCGCCTCCTGAGCCCCAGAACGTACCTACATGAAAATTTGTAATACTCAGTCTGACTCGAACATTACACCAAAGTAACACCCGGGTCAGGCTAGAAACCAGCGTGAGTAACCCAACTAACATGGAATACCAAAGCAAAACAACTTATATAAACCCAGGTAACTTATATCAATTTAATCAATTCAAAATTTGCTATAGACAACACTTATTTCACTTTGAAATTTCTAAGTATCAAACTTAGATAAAATAATCCAATTCACTTAAATCATTCCATTTCATCGTATTGATTTCACAAATCAATTTATAAAAATTCGAAGTGGTTTCGGGTATTTTCCAATACCCGACCCCGGCTACTTCGAGGCTCGTCTCATCTTAACCCAAATTATCAAAAATGAAATTCACAACATTTCATATCAGGAATATCATCTTATTCAAGCATCCAATACCATTTCATTTTTCACCACAAATTGATCATTTCCACATTAATTCAATTGATTCTAATTGAATTTCAAACCTCATTCACATAGATTCCTTCATTAATTAATTCCAAATCAATTAATTAATCAACTCTTCCATATCCATTCATCTTAATTAATCACCCTGAATTAATTATCCTTCGATTACATTCAAGAAATTATCTTTAATTAATTTCAGGATATTAATTATTCATAACCCAAAATCAATAAGTAATCTTAATTACTTCATGAATTAATTAACTATTTTAATTACATTAAACATCAATTACTTATATTAATTAATTTCTCGTAAGTCACTTAATATGGATTAATTAATCTTAATTAATCAAATCTTTAATTACATCATTAAGTAATTTCCCTTTTATTACTTTGTCCAGTAATTATCTCATTTGTTAATTATCCTTAATTAATTAACTTTAATCATTAATCAATTCAACCCTCAGTTACTAATTAAATTAATTAACCCTTATCAAATTTATCTGTTAATTACTTACTTTGAGTATTAATCATTTAAGTATTACTTATGTATTTCCCAACATCTTATGTTAATTAATAACCTTTAATTTCCTATATTAAGAAATTAACCTTAAATGACTTAAGACCGTATTTAATTGTAGATAAACATCTATTTTAATTTATTACCAATTCATCATTTAAAACTTATTCAAATGATATTCTTGAACTTAATTTATACGAATACACTAGAGCCCCTTTTGGTTGATTAAGGTTAATACATAAATTTAAACACTTCCTAAAAAGTTAGGAAATACTTCGGAGTTTATGAACTGGATCAATACTTTATTTGAAAATGTTTACTGGAAATTATTTTATAATTTGTCTTGCCTTAAAAGTTTAATCATTAACTTATTAAATCTCCTCCTACGTAGAAACACACACAACTTATTAAATCCATCTTATATGAACTAGTATTATATACACTACATAAATTTCTCTGACGCATGGGTCTGCATTTACACTTACTAAATACATAAAAAGAGGCTACAATTCCTCATCACTCACGCACTATCCAAGACAGCGCCAAACATGCATGCAAGCTGACATACTCTCATCAAGGCACAGTTTGTTTGCATATATATATATATATATATATATATCATGTGACTATTGTTAATAAAACTTGAATGAAGTTAAAACAATTTAAAAACTATTAGTCCCTACGATTACCATATGAACATCTATAGGCGAATACAAGTATATCTAGCTTTTAAGCTTCAGACATAAATTAAGATTCTCTGCAAATTTACAATCATTCATATGTGCCCAGATATGGATGGTCAGACTACAGCATATAACAGCAAACATGAACAGTATGTTCCTTCATGCACTTAAAAATGTATAGTATCGAAACTACAAAGCAACCTACATATATCTTCATTTCAGATTCTAGTTTAATTAATTTAATTTTTTTTAGAAAATTAGCATATCAGCTATCAACTAAATCAACTAACAAAGCTACAAATCTAAACAAAGGTAATTTGGTATATACATATGCAGCTGTTCTTGAACAATGGATTTATTGAGTTCACAACAAGTATTCCTTTCTATATTATTTCCAGTTGATCGGCAAAACACACCAAGAATATGATTTCAATCTTAACAGAACACATGGAACTTTAGCAATCATCGACGCAGAATTTTAAACCAGTTTATTTTTCCTAGATACTTTGTGTTACACAAAGGTTTTAGGGAATAAAATCAATAGGACTCGATCTCAAGCTCGGCTTCTAACAATACGAATTTCAACTCAGCAGCTATCGAGAATTTATCAAAACTATGTTGCTGTTAAATAGATGTAAATGCACAAAGTTTAAGCGATTTCGCGCGAGTGTTACTCACCTAAATCGTTGCAGCAGAGATCGAAGCCAAAGCCAAATCTTCGACCACCACGCTGCCATGCCCATCTGACATGACTACCCAGTCGAGCTCGCATCGCCTTCTTCGCACGGTCACTACCCAAATCGAGATTTCTCCTTCTTCACTCACGCGCGCTCGATGCTGGGTAAAAGAATTAGAGCGCGACATCATTGTCGATTTTGAATGAATTTTTTTTGTAAGATGAGTTTGATTTACTGTTATGATTAGAGAGAGGGACGGGGAAGATATAAGTATGGGATGGCTTGTTGAGCACGAGTAAGTGAAAATATCTTTGACCCCTATTTGACTTTAAATTTCATTATATTTTCAAAACGTCCCATTAACTGTTATTTAAATTTCGAACTCCTCTTAAGGAATGCCGTTAGGCAATTGTAAAGTTTTACCCGCATTCCGAACACGATGAAATGCGTTTCGGAACCTAATTCGACTGCATGCATGAGTTACAGAAGAAAACGATCAGTTTTAAATTAAATCGATTAAACTAGTTCTGAGCATTTTGAGCTGCCAGGGTCAAACGAAAATTCTGATTACTACGAAAATTGAAATCCGATAATAACTAACTATTACGGATTCAATGGAACTGGTTTCGTCAAATTCCGAGACTGTGCCTCGGAAGGCTATTTTCAAGTTCCAATTTAAACGATATATTATTAAAATTGAACAAATTACCTTTAAATTAAATTTGAACCATTCTATTATCTTCAGTATCATCATTATAGATTTTATAAGCCTTCCAATTATTTTAAACAGGCTTAGAAATTTCATATTCAATAATTTATCCAATTTCAAATTATATGATTCAATGTTTAAACTATATAATTCAAGAATTTAATTATCAAGTAAATATTGATATTTCAAAATTCAAGTTAACATTAACCTTTAAATATTTAAAATCAATTAAATATTCAAGTTTTTAATTGTTAGAAATTCCGAGTCGTCACATAACCTGTCCCCACTATTCATCTCATCAATAGACAAACACATATGTATACAAATATACAAACTATATACAAATACTCTATCCTCCATCTATGCCCAACATCCATAAACTGTTCAGCTTGTCCATGAACCTGAAATGTCTCGGACTAACCTGAGTAATATATAAATAACACATGAGTCAAACTATGTCTAGAATATAGGTTTCAATGTATATTAATAATAGTAAGGTATATCAAAGGTAACATGAAGTGATGTAAGGGTACTTAGTATAGAAACAAATCACAAAACATGTATAGGTAGTACCGCTTATATAGAAAGTCAAGTCAAACAATGTACTAGTGAATAATGTCAAATGGGTGAAATAATCCATGCATCCAAATATCATTAATATAAATAATCACAACATCATAGGACTTGCTCTCAGCAATGCCCCTGATTATCTCTCAGCTAATCATAAAGTAGATATACCTAGGATCTATCATAATCACCACATATAAAACATACATGTAGGAAATGAAATTATTGCACACCCTCGATAGCCAAGGCCATCTCTCAGATAACCATAAAAGATAGGAAAGGGTCTAGCTCGATGCTTTGAGCATCTTTAACTATTATCGATAGTAATATAAACAATGTGCATGTGTTACTCAGCTACAGAGACTATCAGTCCAAAGAAAATCAAGAAGATCGATTATCTTATAATATTCATCTAGACATTAGCCTCATCATAATTATCTTGGCTCTCAGCCAAAGGAATAATCATATGGTCTCTCTGACCTCTCATAATCTACTCAACTCTTAGTATCATAAATAATCACCTTCAAATCTCATTCTAAATCGACTCTCAACACCATATATAACTATAACGACATCATTCTCGATAAACGATTTGGATGGCCCTCAGCCACATTTATAACGATCTTATAAAGGTGAATAAGTAGTGTCTATATCAATAATATCTAAATGGAAGACTGACAGCTCTCAGCCTCCTCCAGGAGCCTTCTTCATAAGCACTTAGCGCTACTTCGATGGTCATCAATTACCTCGGTGGCCATCGTGATCCAATATCCACCTAGTGTAAGACAACGCTATGCAATGATCATGCCCTTGCAAGTTCCCCAATGCAACGACTCGAAATTTTATCACTTTGATTTTTGGACTATTTGATTAGTTTCAAATATTCAATTTGAGGTTTTTATAATATAATCCAAGTTTCAAATTACTACTTAGTTTTTTAGTGACGTATTTTTAATTTAATTTATAGAATTTATCCAAACCTTTTAATTTGAGAATCAATGCCGAACATTGGCATTTTTGGAAATTTAACAGGACTTGTTAACCAATGTGTTTTATTCTTGTTTTGTGATTGTATCACATGGCTGTGCGCGATCGTACTTTATTTTAAATCATTCGCGGCTCGTACACGGACGTAATATTATGTGGCGGGTACTAGAATCTATTCAAAATAAAATCCCAAAACATACACCGTCCCTTTCCCTTCAAACCAAAACAGCACTGAGCAACTTTTTTGTTCCCCTTATTTTCTCTTCCACCCTACCCTGTCTACTGCATGCCGTACTCTACCCATTTCTTTGTCTACTACCTGTCTCTTGTGACCTTATTTTTAGGTTATAAGTACTCAAGTTTGGGTTGGGATTTGCTACGTCTGCCTTCAGTGTTCACTGACAATGTATAGTTCATCTCCTATACAATTTCAAAGCCTATGAAATAAAATCCTCCTAATCATTTAAAATTCCACATCTCCAAATCTAATCGTTTTTAGCTAAATTATCCAACACGAAAGTTGATCATGCCGGTCTCTATTATTTTTAAAAATTGACCTGTCAAGTTTTCATTCTGAGATGAGTGAGAAATCACGAAATTACAATAAAGGAGTAAGTTGTGTTCGTTTATTTCAAAATTTGATTTCTCATCATTCGGGGAGAATTACTCATCGCCATAAGTGTCATTAGGCTCGTAATGGAGTCGTAGGATTTTTAGTGAAGTTTCGACGGCTTTCCATAATGAAGATTGTGGATGGTGGAGAACTAGGGTTTGGCATTATGCTCATTATAGGCAATTTTAGCTCAATCGAAGTTTGCGGTTGTATTTCTCATTGCATGGGGCATCGGGTTGCCAAGTTTCATGGAGTACCGTTTGGGATTAATGATTGGGACATTTATCTATCGAGTGTTGTCGCTATCAAGTCGACATTGAGGGGCGAGTCAGGTTTAGTGAGAAGTTGAGGGATATGATGCTTGCTTGGAGACCGATGCGATGGTGGTGTTAGTTTGTCATTTCGGGTGGTAAGGAGGTTGTGTACGTGCACAATCGTGCATGTATATGGAAGGTTTGTATCGATGGAGTAGAGGAAGAAGAAGAAGGAGGAGGGAAATGCATGGGCTTGGTTTTGGGCAGGGGTAGATGGGCCTAACCCGGTTGCTTTTTGGTGAGAAATCTTTTAAATAATGTTTCTCCAATTATATAACTGTGTGTCAGTTTCTAAATTTCATAACTTGCTCATATATGATTCGTTTGACACGTGGAATTTTGTGTTGTACTCGTATGGATGAGTACAATGTTGTTGCGTAACTGATCGATAGCTTTGGAAATGTATAAAATTATGATATATTGAAATAGACCGAATTTAATTACATTGTTTTAAATAATGATGTCGTTAAACTATTATACCATAGTTCGTAATTTTATTGGCCAAATAAACACCATTCTATTAAAGTAAATTGAATAGGGTAATTTGGACACCTATTTAGCGGAATAAAACACCTTTCCACTAATTAAACTAGTTTGACATTTAAATAGCAGAATAAATCCTAGTTATGCTATTTTGTAAATTTGGACATCTAATTATATGTCGTTAATTAATGTGCTAATTTGAATAAGTGATTTGTTATCCAGTGGCGGTTGATTGTTTACATAGTTGTTAATCCTGTAAATGCAAGTTATTGACTTGAAAAATAATTTGAATTACATGGTAGCTTGTTTAAGTGCCATTGTGAGTGCTAAGCCTCTTCTCGAATTTAGAAAGCTATGGATTTAAATCAATTTCGATTTTAAAAAATTATAAGTGTCTTATATAATAATTATTTCAATAAAGTGTTTTATATAATAGTTATTTATTAACAATTTTTAAAGTTAACTAATTCATATTTTAAATATCTTTTAAATTATTAAGTTATATTCTAGATACTTTTATAGTATTTTATACTTTAATGTTATTTAAAGTCTTTTGTAATAATTTGGTTTAAAGTTAATTATTATTTAAAGTTATTATTTATTATTTTATATAATATTATTTAAAGTTTAATTTATTACTATAATAATATTGGTTTAAAGTTATTCTTTTATTATAACAATATTCTTTTAAAATTCAATTTATTTCTATATCCATATGATTTTAAAGATAAGTAGTTATTAGGATCAATTATTATATTAAATTAACTTGTTTTAAAGTTTATTATTTTATTATTATAATTTGTTTAAAGTTTTTAGTTTATTAATGATCATTTAAAGTATTATTATACTAATGTTGTTTAAAGATAATTAATTGTTTTGTCAAGGTGTGTTTGGAAAATAAATTGTTATATAAAGGCTGTTTAAGAATAATAAATTATTTATTTCAAAAAGGAATCATTTTAAATGCAAATATTATACAAGGGTTTTACTTAATAAAATAATTCATTAAAGGAATATATAAATTTAGAAAGCGATTTTGGAACTGGGAAAAAGAGTTTGGGTTTTAATGATTGCTGAAAAGGGATTTATAAATGGATTTTAGAGATCTAAAAAGGGAAAATTTTATAAATAAGGTTTTGAGATTTGTAAAGATTATTTTTAATAAAATTGAAAATTTATAAAGGAGTTATTTATATATAAAATAAAAGAGACTTATGGAAGGAATTGTATGGTTATCCCCATTTTAATAACATTTGGGTTTGATTATTTAAATATGATTCTGAAATAGAAAATCTTTCTAAGTGTTTGGTGAATATACTTATACCATTATATAAGTATATGAAAAGTTTCCAAGTTTTGAAAGTGAAGTGGTTTTTGAATATACTTATACCATTGAGATAAGTATATGGTAATATTTTCTTTGTATCGAAATTATTGTGTTATGTGAATATACCTGCTCTATTAAGATAAGTATATGGAAGTGATTTCGAAGTATTAACGAAGTGATTTTTATTAATGGAAGATTTGTTAAATGAGGCTTAGTGATTTCCATGGAAAATATAATCTCTATTTGAATGTATGTTTATTTGATTCTTAAATAACTGACTATCAAATCATGGACTAAAATGTAATCCTTCTTAGTTTTGGCAGTACGAAAATATTCTCTACTTAACACCAAAGGATTTTAACTCTGGAAATATCTAGGAGAAATACGGGAATTATATAGTACAATTACCGTTGGTGGTGCTATACTGTACATATAAACTTGGTTTTTTCTTATAGCATAAACGATGAGTAGATCCTTCCACTTAAATGGTTAAGGGGCGATCCTTGCTCTTATGTATAGTCTGATTATTTCCTAAAGAACGGTATTGAGCATTTTGAAAAATCGACGATTGGTTTGTGGAGTGCCGGGTAAGTAGGGATTGTGCTTGTAAGAGATGACTCGTACTGTAACCACTCCAAAAGTCATACAAAAGTTCTATGGAGGAGTTCCGTGATATGTTGAGATATTGGAATTCTTGTGTGGTTTCGAGACCCATTAGGGTGTGAGAATCTATGAGTAATTCCAAGATCTATTTGAGATATGGGAATCCATGTGTGATTCCGAGTCCCGTTGGGGTATTGGAATCCATGTGGGATTCCATGATCAATTTTGATGGTGGTGCATGAGCTGGAATGCTGGACATAGCCTCACCAACGGTGAAGAATAAAACTAGAGATAGGAGGCGTGGCCTGTAGAGTTGGCAAACTCATAAGGTGCAGCCGACTCTACGTAGACATTACCTACTGTTGTTCATGCATGGCGCAATGCACTAGAGAGACTAGCTATGTTTTTCCTATGGTTTATCACTAGGGATGTATGCCACTTCGGAAGTATAACTTTGATCTTTATGCAGGAGGAGCATTCTCGAAGTACTGGGGCACCTCCAAGGAATCCTACACAATTAGCGAATGCGCCTTATCTGTTTCTAATTATATACATGGTATCGTTGTGATGTACACTTACGAGCATCACAGCTACTTGATTATTATTATTTCACCCTTAGACATTATTATAATATCACCAGATTTTCTAATATAAATGTTTTGGTTATCATAAGGTAAAAACCCGTCCATGTTTATGTGCAGCGTGATCTTACGAGATACCTTTGATTTTAAAGGATTATACAAGTTATAATAAATAATATTCCTTGTGATTCAATTTTCTCATGCTGGTTTTACAAAACTAATACAGGCGTTGTTTTCCTATAATACTTGGGTCAGCCCGAGTATATTTTGCAGATTCAGCTAGACACTTTGGAGCTTTCAGGAAACGAACTAGATTCTCTAAAACGTATTCACGTATCTTACATTTTTCCATTTTTCTGTTTGTTTGTTGTATATATATCAGCAATTGTACGGATAAGTTGTTATAACTGTCCATTTCGACATAAGTTAGTGTGCTCTGGTTTGTGTTATGAGTTTCTTTTTGGTCAAGATCTTATGTATGTTATATATTTATCTCATCATAATGTGAGATTTGTACATCTTTTTTCTTTCTTTAACCCCAACAATCTGTTTTTCCAGCACTTGGATATTTGGCACGTGAATACCGTGGATTTATTAGTGCTAGTTTAAAAGGGTCAAAAAGGTGGGTCATTACAGTTGGTATCAGAGCTTAGGTTAAGCGAACACGTAGGCCTTGGTGGCGTAAGCTCATTAGTGATAGGGTTAGTAATGCCCTAGAATGAGTAACTCATTAGGGATACGATTAGTAATATCCTAGAATGAGTTTGAGTCTATATAAAAGCACGTATTTGTTATTTTCATAAAAAAATTTATATTGTGTTGTTTGATCGGTGGAGTGGATTATGAATCCTGTCCGATGCATTTGGCCAACTTTATCGATATGGATTCCTAAATTCATGAACGAGGCTAACCGGCATAATATTGTTTTAAAATTGGTAAATGAAATAATTTTACCTAGGAATATATTTTATATATAAAAAAAATAATTTTTCAAAAAAAATTAATATAGTTATTCTGGGTTGTGCTTGTTTGTTAGGATATGATAGTATTCCATTATTATCATTAAGGATTCGATTATTCCTGCTCGCCCAGTTCTGAGCATTGACTATTGTTTGTTAATCTATCTAGGATATTCCTTTTTGAAACCTGGTTTGGGTAGATAGGAATTAGGGAATAATGAAATAAATACCTTATGAATTAAGTTTCACAATTTGACTTTAAGGCGTTCGTTAACAATGCTGGGTTAAAATTTGACTTCGATATAAGTTGTTTAATTTAAGTAAATTTAAATATTTTAAACTAAATATTTAGGAATCATTTTGTATAAAGTTGCTTTTACAAAAATTAGATTTTGATAAATCTTGTTTTGATTAAAGATAGAATGTTTTCAAAATAAATATTTTTAGAACAGATTTCCTTTAAAAGGAGTAATTTTATAAAATTATGTATTACAAAATAAAATGAATTTGAGAAATTAAGTCCTGATGCTTTTGGAAAATGGTTTTCAAAATTTTAAGAAGATAATAGTAATATTATTTTAAGCTATTTTACGAATATAGTTATTTTAAAATGGAATTTTGTTGTAGATTTGTTTGGGTAAAAAAAGGTTTCGATTAAATCCTAAAAGCATGATTTGGTATACAAATGGAAAGATGTATATTATTATTTCAAATGATTTATGTGAAAAGAAGTATTAATTTTACATGAAAGGTTTAAAGTATAAATATTTTTGGAAATATTTGTAATAATGTACTTAATTTTTTTTCATGTATAAATACTTTTGAAAGAGAAAATTTTAAAGGAAAGGTATATTTTCTATGGATTGGTTCGGGGAATTAGTCTCAATTTGTTTTGTGATGATAAGAATAATCTTCTAAGTGACGATTAGATGTTTGCCTAGGCGAATGTTATTGTGTACTTAGTAAATTTTTCTCTTTGTCGATGTACGGTCAGAACGAGTTTGAATCTGAATGAATCTAAAGCAAATTGGAATTAGATATTTCATTGAAAATATTAAGTTGGAAATATATATATATATAATATTGTTTCAAAATGGATTTAATAAGAAAGGGCTTTTTTCCAGTTAACTGTTCGAGTGGCTAAAAAGTAACCAAAATGGGTAGGAGATGTGTTTGGATGGTAAACACTTCTCTTAAGTATAACCCTTCTTGGTAAGGGAATACATAATATGGTTTGGCAGTACCCAGTTCCTTGCTTTAATTTTGGGGTTACTTGGTATGATGACCCGAACTCGACGTCTGACAAACAACATCAAATTCGTATCGTCGGAGCTTGCAACAACATTAGATGATAAATAACACAGCGGAAATAAAAGATGATATCACTGATACAACATGAATACAAAATCCAATACATCAATTTGATACAATGATAATCATCAACATCAGAGAATATACAACACAAAATACAATGGAACACGACACAATATGAGATACGTAATCACAGAATCCAACACTGCAAATCCAATCCAAAAACTCCAAAGACAAAGCTCCAAAACTTCAAGCTCGATCCACCATCAAACATTGCACAAAGCTAAGCAAGGTCAGCCCGTGCACTACGAAGACTTCGAAATGTATCAAACAGAAAGCTGAAGGCTACCGAAACGATATGCACTACCTGACTATCCGAAAAACCAAACTCTAGACTGCCTGTGTGGAAAATTGTGGGCACCCAGAGTTTAGGAAGGGAACAATAAACTCCGAGTCAGTCATGGGACTGGTATGAGCAAACCAAAACGGTTTGTCTTTAAAAGCAAACAAAAGAATTTAAATTTGAAGTCCGCAATGCTTTTTGGAAAATGAAACTACCATAAGGCCTCCCGGCATACACACAATGCAATCGCACACATGGGGGAGATTCCTCCTTATGATAGTCAAACATGCTTACTACGCAAAATCCTTTTTGATATTATTATTAGTGCATAGTGAAAAACATTTCGAAAGTATAATATTAATCCTATCCAGCATAGGTACCATGATATTATGCCTACTATAGCTACCACCTGAGGTGGCAGGTAATACAACTGCAATCGTAAAAGGCACGTATTGGATGATTGGATTTCCAACAAATGGTCAGGCTAAGGAAATTCCTATTGCCACATGGGAACACTTCTGGCGGGATGCCCCGAGAACCTACCCGGCTCTCTGCCAACACAAGGCTGGTTACCCCCTTCCCAGGAAGTAAAACCTAAGATATGCCACCCCCAGTCTTTTGGGACCTTTATCCGAGGATCCTCTACACCAACAACATGACATAGTAATAAATATACTACAGTTCCCGCATGAGTAAGTATTTGGGCTCCATACCATGATACTACCCTTTTCCAATAGGACTGGTCATACCCAAGGGGAGCTAACCCTGAAACCTTGCCGCATCTTTCCTGTTTCGACCATTTCCGGTTTGTGAGGCTCGATGAGGTCTCGTCCACAAAGCTACGCTTTTTCACAAAGCCATGCTTTGATCAACAAATGATCAGCAGCACTTCATATCCCACATTACCAAATTGGGAATGTATCACTAGTAACCATCAACTACATAACCTCTGAGCTCGTACGTTTTAGAGAAGGGTGTTAAGCTAAGAGAATAAATTCTCCACCACCAAACATAAATGTATTTGATAGAAACTAGTTTTTCATCTCAAAGTGTAATGTCAGACACACATCCATACAAGTCTGTTCCGGGTTCGAACAGAACCGAAGGCACTTCCGAAGAAGCCCTTGCAATCCGGGTATTCACAATCTCGATCGGACTTCCCATCACTTAGGAAATCTCTATACCGTAGCTACTCAGTGCAGAGACAAACGATAGGATATCCTATTGTTCTCGCAAATACCCGGTCTTCACCACCGGTCTTCAAATGCTATCCATAACGTCGTATCATTATTCGCAATGGGTTATATGACACAAGGTCCTCTCCCGGCTAAACCGAATAATGAGCATAATATTTAAAAACATATGGATATGAGATTTCAGTTAAGTGACAACGTTAAAATTCAAAACCCTCTTTCAAATGGTTTAAACAAATTACCATTTCGAATCTTTAAAACAAAAAGATTCATTTCACAAAGTTCACCCAGTTTCATAAAGATTCATTCACGGTTTCAAAACAATTTCCATTTCAATTGGATTAACTCATTCAATCTTTAAATCAAAGATTTAACTTGTAGCTTTCAACCCGTTTCTAAAGATTCATTCATAACTTCGAAAACCATTTCAATTTAAACTTGAAATTCCTTTAATACAAATTGGAAATTCATTTATTATATGAAAGCTTTTATTATTTGAAAACAACAATTTTTATTTCGAAAAAATCCGATTTCAATTATACAAGTTAAAGTTTTCCAAACTTGGGTTAAATTTTAATCCCCAAAACCACACTGCAAAAATGGTTTAAAAACCCATATAAACTTGTATGACCTTTTTACATCATAAATTCTCAAACTAGAATTCAATTTCAAAATTTGAATTCAAATTTAAATCGAATTATTAAATTTCAAAACTTTATTAAGTTATTCAAAATAACTTTTATCTTTGAAATCCCTTTTCAAAAGCTTTTCACTTTAAATTCGATCCATTTCCAAAATCATTTAGATTCAAAAATTCAATTTAAAAACTATTTTAAAAATTTGTGACTTTACCAATTTCCACATGCAATCCGTATTTGTGTGTGTATAGTGTAGTCCAGTGGGTTTTACACAATAGTGCACAACATCACAGATTCAATCATATCAATATCAATAAGCGGTATAACCTATAACGCTTATCTTCAATCACAGATTCATAGATTAGGTAAATTTATCAATCACGAAGATTCACCATTACGTTTCGATGTGGATTTCGGATAACCAACTGGAATCCGACTCCCTGTCGCATCGAATTTCAAATGTCATTTTACGGATCAAGGGGTTTTCAAATTCATACAACAGCATATTCATCACAAATATAGCAGCTCAGCACAAAGCATTACATAGCATCACATCACATATTGAATATATCAGTCTATTACACATCATTCAATAGAATATAATCATCCATAGGTAAAGCCAATTAAAATGCCAGATTAATCTAAACCAGAATCAATTGCCTATGGATAATTCCTAGTCAAGGTTAATTAATAATTAATCCTTAATCTATTATTCTTAATTACAAAAATTAATTACTCCTTAATTAATAATTATTTCTTAATCACTTTAATTAATTAATCTTTAATTAATTATTCTTAATTTAATTACTTTAATTAATTTATCATATTAATTAATTATTCTTTAACTCAAGTAACCTTTAACATGTGATTAATCAATCTTTAATCATTAATTATCTACTCTTAATTGCTTTCACTAAGTGATTATTATTTTTATTTAATCATCCATTAATTATTTGTTTAATTAACTTGAATTATTAATTAATTACTTTAAGTACTTTAATTACTTTCATTAAGTATTCACTTCAAATAATAATAATTTCCCTTTAACAAATATGTTAACACAAACTTTGAAAGTTAATTAACCATTTTAAAACATCCTTTATAATAATTATTCTTAATTAATAAATTAATCTCAATTATAAATTATTAATTACTTGATTATCATTAAAAATATTAATTAACTTACTTTTAAAAATTTAAAAACATTTGATTTTTATTCCAAAATCACTTATTAAGTTTTATTTAAAGTAACTTGTTAAAAATATAAGTTTAAAACTTAATTGTCTTAAAAATCCTTTATTTCAAAACTTTTAATTTATACCTTCTAACTTTACAATAAAATCATCATTTATAGAAGAAATAATATTTAGAAATTTATTTAACTACTTTGTTAAATTTTTTAAAACTGGAAACATAAAAACCCCCAGGCGAACCCGAGTAAAGCCCGAGCTAAACCCCGACATACTCGTGCCCTACTTCGAGTCTTTCCAAAAATTAACCCGGGCGCCCCAAATTTCGACCTTAAAAATTTTCTAAGCATTTTACTCTAGCACTGACATCCTACTTCGAGTTAAAACTCGAGCTACCCCTGCTTCTCCCCGAGCCTTGCTTCGGGTCGTACCTTTCTTCCCCAAATGCCTCACCGCTAATACCCGTTGATGCACGTATACGTGCACACCCACGATCACCATCGCCAATCGGCGACGAATTCACCAGATCGTCACCAATGATTCTCAGCCTCGATTCGAACAACCCAAAACCCAAATCATTGTTAAATCAAAATCGAGCCACTGCTTTGAAACTGGAACAAAAACCATCATCACGAAACCGCCACGCTCCTCCTCCTCTGGCCACCTGAACGTCACCACCTCCGGCCACGTCTCTGACAAACCCCAAACTAACACCTCCTCGAGTACAACTACACTCGATCAACCAGAGAGGCTATGCCGATCAAAACTCTCAGCTCAACCAAAACTAGGGTTATAGCAGAAAATCCGTTACCGCCGACACCTCAAGGCTCTGATCACCATCAGGACAATTTTGCCGAAGCCTCTGATCATCGATGCAACTCCACGCGAAACCCTGACACCCCCAGTACCGTTGACCATCGGAATCCCCTCAAAACCCAATTTCTGGTTAACCCATAATTTATCACAAAATCTTCAACTAAAAATTATGATTTTTGTTTTAAAAATCGTATTTTCCAAAATCAATTCAAGTTATAATGAGACGCCCCGACTTTCTACTCCCAGAAAATCGCATCATCTTGAAGAAAGAAAGGGATAGAAGAAGAAAAGAAAGAGAAAGAAGAACACAAACAACATCAGATAACTCACAGCGGAACGAATAAAATATAATATATCTCATAAAATATTACATAGTATCTCATTACATAAGAGTACACAACTTAAACAACAGATAATAGATAGTTATAAACTTCTGTCTAACTATACAACTCAAGTATACAAGATACAGACACAACATACACCGCGGAATCAATATATATATATATATAACTACACGTCGAAGCCTCCTGCTCCATTTCTCCTCCAGAATTTGTCAAGCTAACCTGATCACTTGACTACTCATACATAATATGAGTACCCAAGAGTTTAATAAAACAGAAAATAAACACTCGGGTCTGACAGGGGTCTGGTGTGAGTAAACGGGTTAAAATTGCTTAACTTTGGAAAAACCTTTGAAAAGAAAAGGTATCACATAAGACTTCCCACACATAAACATGGAAAAGTTTTTACCTTACGCTAACCAAAACATTTGATAGGAAATCTGGTGATATTATAATAGTGTCTAGGGTTTTCAAGTAAATATGAAATAGCCGAAATTGTTACATCTATTAAATTCCAGCTACTAGCCACAAAAGTGGGTAATACAATCAAAACCGTAGGGTCTCGTAGGAAGAATGGGTTTCCATCAATAGCAGGGCTACTGGGGTATCGCCCGTCACAGTACGTGGCCTAGATCAACGTACCGAGGAGTACTCCCACTCCCCTGCAACACAAGGCCGGAACCATCCCTTACTGGACAGTCCCGAACAAGACAACCCCGCAGTTGGCCGCGACCCCAACTGCCCACACAGCCGAATAAAAAGGGACTTCTAGATAGGGGAAAATCTTGCTCTCCAGTGGGAGCTACCCACGAAGCCTTGCTGCACCTCCCCTGTTTTAGCCATTCCCGGTTGATGAGGCTTGAGGCTACGATTACCTTTATAGATCATCAAATCTTAGAATGCTCATCGTCCACCTGACGATGTGCTGAAAGCATTCAATCTATACAAGTTCGTTCCGGGTTCGAACGAAACCGAAGGCACTATCTCGTTGCACTCATTATTGGAATCACCCTCAGAGTCAACGACCATAGCCCTTGCACTCTGATTCGCCATCTCGAATCTATAAGCACTATTCCGTCAAACTCATTATGGAATCACCCACAGAGTTATACTGACGTATAGCCCTTACACCTCGAGTCTTCACTTGCTCCACTTGGATACACGACCTAACGTTTAATTGGAATCGATGTGGTTTTCGGATTCCAAATATGGAAACCCGATCCCGGTCTCACCGAAACCAAACGCCATTTTAATGTCCAAGTTGTACTTAAGGGTTTAAACAATTTTCAACTTATATTTCAGGATGATATATAAACAGTTATATGAATCACATTATCACGATAGATAATTCATATCAATATTCATCTTCACAAAGCAACATATCACATAACAGATATATCCAAATCATCCAGTATCAAACCAATATCGAACATCCAATATCAACCAATCATCAATCTCCAAATATTGATCATCTAATATCAATCAATTAACCAATACTTATCAATCAATCCATATTAATCAAACATCCAAAACAGAATTGATTATCTCTTAATCAATTGGATTACTAAAATCCTTCTTCATTAATTATTATTCCAAATAAATTAAATTAATCATCTCTAATGATCTTTCCCAATTAATCTTCCTTGATTAATTATATTTAAATACATTCAAGTAATTATCCTATCCATATTCAGTAATTAACCCTTTAATTACTATCATTAATTACAATAATTAATGATCATTCATTAATTAATTAACTATAATTAATTACATTAAAACTTAATTAATTATAATTAATTAATCATATTTAAATTAATTACTTTTGTTAATCAACCTTGATTAATATTAATTAATAATGCTTATTAATTAATTTTAATTAATTAAATAATTAACTTATAATTAATCAACTAATTAATCATAATTAGTAATTAAAAATTTGTAATTACTTAACTAAATTAATCAACTTCTTACTTAATTAATTTCTAATTTAATTAAATTAATCCTTGATTAATTAATCTAATTAATTTAATCTTAATTACTTCATTAAGTAATTATTAAACAAGTATATTAATAAATAAATCCTTAATTAATTACTTTATTAATTAATTACAATTTAATTAATTTCATTTAGTAATTAATCTTAAGTTAAACTCATTCATTAATTAAATAACCTCATTAATTAATTTACTAAAATAATTAAGTAATTAACTCTTAATTACTTAACAAGTAATTATCTCTAATTACTTCATTAATGAATCTTAATTAATCTCTTAATTAATTACTTAACAAATAATTAATCTCATCATCAAATAATTCTTAATTCTTTAATTAATTACTTCATAATTAATTATCTTTAAAACAATTATGTTAATTAATTCTTTAATTAAAATCATTAAGTGATTAACCAATAATAACTTCAACTAATTACTCCATGAGCAATTACCATTAATTACTTCCATAAGTAATTACATTCACAATTAACCATTAATTACTTTATTAAGTAATTACATTAATTAATCTATAATTAAGTGATTATAAAAAAATTAAATAAACAATTAATTAATTAACTAATCTTCTTATAATTAAAGAAAATCTTTAATTAATTAAGAAAAACTTAAATTTTATTTAATCTCTTACTTATTAACAATTATAATTAATTAAGTATTCTTAAATCATATTCAAATAATTTAACCTTAATAATTTTTATAAACAAATCAATTTCTTAACATTTTAACTTAAAATTTGTTTTAATATTTAAATTCAAAATATCCTTCCAAAGTGTAATTAAATTACCTTCAATATAAAATCACTTTAAATAAATTTAAATTGAAATAAAATATATAAAATTTTCAACTTATACTTTATAAATTTGATTAACATTAAATTTTTAAACAATAAGTTTTAAAGTTTTATTTTTATTTCTTTATAAAACTTGTTTATAGTAAGATTCTTGAATTTTAATTTAATCGACTCAAGTCATAATGCAAACTAGTGATAAACCTATAACCAGCCAGCACCCAAAATAAAAATCCCGAAGCAAAACGCTAACTAACTCGAGTTAACCCTGAAACAAAACCCAAACCACCTCCTTCGAGACAGACCCGAAGCTTACACGATCCCCTACCAGAGACAACTCCATCTTCCCCAATCTGCCTTTCTTCCCAGTGCATAGCGTACACGCGTGTACGTGCGCAACCCATCCTCATCTCTCCGACCATCCTACTGATCACTGACCGACCACGCAACACC
This sequence comes from Allium cepa, assembly GCA_030765085.1. Classification (NCBI taxonomy): domain Eukaryota; kingdom Viridiplantae; phylum Streptophyta; class Magnoliopsida; order Asparagales; family Amaryllidaceae; genus Allium; species Allium cepa. The sequence continues at coordinate 304,819,843 of CM060944.1, read as the reverse complement.
TCAACAACACGTACCTCAACCCAGATCGAAGAATCCATCACCGCATCGAGATTTGACCCTCTGAACGAAAAAACTACAGCAACACGAACCCAAAACTTCCTCACCTCTGGCTATCTCGTCGTCGATGGTCCTTGCCGACCATACTATCGAGACGTCACGAGCACGAACTATAACCTATCCAAACGTGAACAGCTCCGGTCGAAAAACCAAGTCGCGACAGCCTCTATAGTCAAACCGAAAAACTCAAACAAGCTAAACCCTAATCGACCAAAATCCCATCGATTCATCCATTGGAAAAATTCACTAGTAGTTTTCCCTTCATCCACAACATACAAACAAGCTTCGATCTAGATTCAAGCTTCAATCATCAAGTAGTTCATCGGCAAATCACGAAAACAACCCAAAAGTTCAAACCCCAAATTCTCACTAATTACACAACTAAAAATCACAAATTTCATATCAAAATTCATGATTTACTATTAAGATCACATGCATGTACTTCAAACTGAAAATTAAAATAGTTGATTTCTAACAAAAACTTAGTTTTCACTGTATTTTACAGATTTCAATATGAATATTTATTTTAAACATCTGGAATGATTTTAGTAGTGAAGTTACATGATCTCAATCATTTGTTGTTTGCAAATTACATATTATAAATGAATAGAGGATGAGATACTGAATTTACAGAGGAAAAACAGAAGAAAAAAAAACTGTAACAACAGAACCTATTTTATTGTTTCAGACATTCTAAACAAAGAAGGCATTCATATGAACAAATATTCATTATCAAGCAATTTTCTTTGCATGCAACATCATTCAATCTCAGATTCAATTTAAAACTGTTTTTAAAATATAATTTACTCACCTTCTTAAAACATGCAGACCAGAACAGGCTTTTTTATACCCAGGCTTGAACTTTTAAATTTGAAAACTGCTTTTACTTTGCTGTTAAAATCAAATGCCCTTGCATGCTGAAATTGCAGATTAATATTGCAGCTTTAGTTTGAATTGCAGGTTGATTCTTCATCTTTGAAATGCAGATTGGTTTTGCAGATGCTCTCAAAAGAAAGTGCAGGTTGTAGTTGTAGGTTTAATCTGAAGGTTGCAGATTTCATTTGAATTTCCAGAGAACTTGGAGTTGCAGATTGAATTGAATTGCAGGTTTAAACTTTTTAGGTTTTGATATTTTCAGATATTCCATTAATTTGAGCTAAGAAATGGAAACAAAGGTAAAGTGTTTGAGAAACTAGTTTTCTTTTAAAAAAAATGTTTATTAAAATTAAAATCAATAAATTGCCACTTGTTGATAAATTGAACAAGTGTCACAAGCATAATTTAAAAGTTTACAAGTGTTAAAAAGAAAGATTATTATGTTTATATCCTTGGCTTACTAAGTATTATGCTTTGTTAATTATGTAAATATGGATTTATATTGATTAATTTATATATTATTCATGTTTTATTTATATATATTTTTACAACTATTCTTAGTTTCAAAGATATTTAAGAAAGCTTATTTAAAACCATATATAATTATGACCATTTTAGTTTAAATACTTTAAAAGAAAGACAAAACAAAACTTTTTTTTTCAAACTATCCTATTAAAAATAAATATCAATCTTATATTTGAAAACAAATAAACTAAACTAAATTAACTTTTAAAAACATTGATTCTAAAACAAAGCTTCAATCTATAATATTCATACATTATAAATTATTAATTGATTTAATTAAATTTCAAAACAATTTCAAATTATAACATATACAAACATATATATTACAATTTGCAAAACTCAATCTTTAATTTAAACAAAAGCTCTTCTATTTACAATATATATCAATTGTATATATTATAAACAGAATAAAATCTGATTAGCTTTGAAAAACAATTCTTATCAAATTTAAATTGTCAGAAAGATATTGATTACTATTATAGATTAAATATTTATTAACCTTTATAAGATCAAATTCACAAATTTTAAATTAAAATTATAAAGAAAATTACCAAACCAATTAAATTACTAATACGGATTATTAAATTTGTATTGCCTAAAATCCCGGGTCGTTACAATCCTCCCCCCTTAAAAGAATTTCGTCCCCGAAATTTAAAAGCAAAGGCAATTTAATAATCCAGTACAGATTTTAATTTAAATTAGCAAAGCATTCCTAACAACCAGTTACTAACATCTATAGAAATCACATAAACAAACAAACCTAACTAATTATTCTGACACAAATCAGAATGAATCTCTAATACTATCTCGAGTTTTTCCCAAGTATAAATCACTGGGAGACTCGCTCTACAAAAGCCAACAAACTAACTACACAACCAAAATCCAGAGCTCCACTCATCTCTAGATCAATCAATCTGAACAGAACATCGGATTACTCTCAAATCCAGCTCAACATCCAATTCCAACTGACATACAGATTCAACAACCAATTGATGAATCATACACGTACTCCCTCAGAGATACGTGATACACAATGAGTTCCAGCTATCCAAACTGGCAATTCAATCTTATCCTATCAAGACACAGATAAGAAATCTCAAATGCTACAGCACTACTCAACCAATCTTATCCAATTACTGTTCTCTTAACCAGAGAAATCTTAACAACACTGAAGTTTCCAACTTCAAATACCAAACTCCTTATCTCATATCTGCATATCTCAACAGACAATCCAAGGCTGCCAAACTTCTTCCTGATCAGCTCAACCTATGCTGATACTTCCAGAAACAACTAGACCAAAGCAAAGCAGTCTATGGATCCTATTCAACAGAAAAGTCTTCCAAAATCCATCGGAATCCAAAACACAAACTCTACTACCCAAACAATAGCAAACAGAACTTGTTTCCTTCCTTGCACAGCTGCTACCTCGCTTCCGCTGCACAACTCTGATTCTAAAATAGATGAGAAAAATGTTGATGAACACAGATACAAACTTATCCAATATATACCAGAAACTTTGTTCATCAAATCCATAAAAATCTGAGTGACACATCAGACTTAGTCACACATCCTCAAAATAGAATCCTATTCCAAAAGCTAGATCAGACCAATCCAAATCCCAAAAATAATTCTGAGCTGCTACACCAACTCTCCTTTTTCCAAGAACCATCCAACTATCAGGCTAACTACCAAAATTACTTCTGGAAACCAAATCAATATGGAACTCAATTCCAGATGTAGACGCCCTTCTGATTTCCTCAGTAGCTCCTACTTCCACATGAGAATTCTCAGTCTCAACACAGACCACCCAATAAAGCCTAAGAAAATTCCCAACTAATCGCAAGTCACTTTTGCGATCCTACCTAGTTCGGATTCCAAATAAAACTATCCCCTCTTTACCAATTAGAACAGCTTAAACTTTTCCAAACAAGGTTAATCTTCAAGAATACATCACCACCTTCAGCCCGGACTGCTGAAAGAGAACCACAAAGATTTCCCAACCATCGGAGAAACAATCAACACTGCTGCTTCCAATCTCTACCTCGATGATACTGCGAAGCTAAAAGATCTCCTCGACAGCACACCGAACACTTCGAGTTGCACTGCTACCACAACTAACCAAAGACTTCAAATCCAAATGCTTCTCCAAAACCAAAACCATCAACAAACCATACAACTGACTTCCAAGATGACAGACATTACAAAAGAAACTCGGGCTCCAAATCCAAGCATCCATATCTCGCTTACCTTAGGGAATAACAAATGAGACCATGTCAAAACAAATAGCTTATAGACCTTAGTCTCATATTCCAAAACAGCTAATCTCCTTACAAAAGATTCAGACAACTTCTACACAAACGAATCATCCCTACGGCAGATAAAGACTGCTTCTCAACCAATTCTAAACTGCTTCAAGAGAAAACATCTTCAGAAAATATACAAGGATACTGCATCTCATCACGCAGTTACCGAGATATCATTACTTACTTCTGCACTTCCAATAGATCCAAACACAAGAAAAAATTCGCTTACCCGAGCGAAATCCAACTTACACTCCAAAGATACACTCCGAATCTTTAAAAAGATTTCCTTCGGATATCAGAGAAATCCTTACTCCAAACTACAAATCTTACTCGAGACGATATTAGGTCTATAGTCTCGACAAATACTTCCAACCTCAAACATATGGACCTCTTCCATCGGCGGTAGTCGTGTTACACACACAAACCACTACTCCATCTACCTCTAAAACTTATGTTGGAAAATCCGTACTGATAACCCAACCTATTAGGTAGATATATATATATATATATATATATATAAATATATAGATATATATAAAAATTACAAGTACGCTCTCTCAAGAAAGACACTACTACATAGCCTAGGTATTCGCTCAATCTAATGCTCCCTACAGAAAGACACACTTCAGAGCCTAATGCTCTGATACAAGTGAGACGACCCGACTTTCTACTCCCAGAAAATCGCATCATCTTGAAGAAAGAAAGGGATAGAAGAAGAAAAGAAAGAGAAATAAGAACACAAACAACATCAGATAACTCACAGCGGAACGAATAAAATATAATATATCTCATAAAATATTACATAGTATCTCATTACATCAGAGTACACAACTTAAACAACAGATAATAGACAGTTATAAACTTCTGTCTAACTATACAACTCAAGTATACAAGATACAGACACAACATACACAGCGGAATCAATATATATATAACTACACGTCGAAGCCTCCTGCTCCGTATCTCCTCCAGAATTCGTCAAGCTAACCTGATCACTTGACTACTCATACATAATATGAGTACCCAAGAGTTTAATAAAACAGAAAATAAACACTCGGGTCTGACAGGGGTCTGGTGTGAGTAAACGGGTTAAAATTGCTTAACTTTGGAAAAACCTTTGAAAAGAAAAGGTATCACGTAAGACTTCCCACACATAAACTGTAGGATCTAGATTAACCCTAGAGGGGGGGGGGGGTGAATAGGGTTATAGCAAATTTTTCTGAATTAAACACAGAAACAAACTGCAGAAATAAATATGCTGAAAAATAAATCACACACAAAATTTGCCCAGCTTCGGCAACCCCTGCCTACTGCTGCATTCCCAGATTTCTATTAGATTTAAACAGTTTCCCGCTTACAAACACTCTAACAGACTTGCAAACCCTGCTACCGCCTATAGAGTTTTGCAAACTTGCAAACCCTGCTAACTGGACTAACTCTAACTAGACAATCTGACCACACCTAAACCCCAGGTGATGATTTACCATGTTTTGTTTTTTTTAAAAAAAAATCAGACAAATAAAACAACTTTTAAAAAAATAAACAACAAATAACCCCTTAAACCCTAATTAAAAAAAAATAAAGCCTCTATGTAAAACAAGCCGGCCCAATCTAGCCCGTTATCTTCTTTTGTTTGTTTTGCCAAAAAAAAAAACCCGGTTCCTTTCATGACAATGGCGGCTTCCTTCTTTTCTTTTCAAATCAGAGATTTGTCCCCTTACGAAAATTAGGGCTTTGAAATGAGCAGCCGATAGTTGATCGTATGATTGATTTGGCTTCTTCTTTGTCGATCGATCATTCCTCTGGGTTGGTCATTGCTGTTTGATTGAGTTCGTCATTTGTTTTGGTATGTATTTTCTCTTCTTGCTTTTCTGGTTTTGACTTGTTCGAATTCGATTGTTCTGTTATCTATGATGATTTCTTGGGGTGTATTTATAGGGTTGAAACCCTAATTAACCACTGTCAGATTTGATTGTTGATTATTTTCCTGAATTTGTTCTGGATTTGGAGTATTCCTTTCTTGATTCAATTTCGAATAATTGCTGACCATATTTGTATTCGAATTAATTAATTCGAAGATATCTTCCTTTATTTGTTTTCTCGGTCCCTATTTGAATTAATTACTGACCATATATAGTCGAGAGATTTGATGCAGAGATTCTTTTCCAAATTAGAATACAAATTTGATTTCTGCTTGATTTCTGCACTGATTTAACTTCGGCTTGATTTCTGCACTTTCTTGTAGTTGCATTTATGTCATGTATACTGTCTGACCATTGTGACGTCTGGTTGACACTTGATGGTCTTCATATTCATGTGTGTCTTTGTTCAATGGAGTCAATGATAATGGTCATAGTTCTTCTCGGCATTGCATGTGTAACATTTGGCTACTACTGATATAGTTTGCTTTGATGCAGATGCTACACTTGTTCATGTTGCCTTTGTACACTTGTTCATATGAGCTGTTGTTCCATTGTTGTAGTTGCAGTATTTATGTTCCTTGTTTCATTTGAAAGCTGGTTCGATGTACTCAAATATTGTCTGGACACATGTTTTATCACTTGAGTTTGCAATCTTCATTTTTTGCTGTGACTCTTGTGATATTCATGTTGATTGCTTCATGACTTGTTGTTGGCATGTACATTGTGTTCACTGTTGCACTTGGTGTTTGTAGCTTGCCACTGACTTCTTTGTAGTTGCACTGCACTTTGGTTACTATATATGTGCATACATACATATGTATGTGTGTATGCATATATTCTTGGGTTTGTACTTGGATTTGAACTGCTTCATGTTCTTTTGCATTGTGTTTTGTTGTGTAGCTGCTATGCAGTTGCTATGCATCACTATATATACTATGTTCTGATTTGCATTGGTGCAGTTTCCATATTTTGTGTATTTTGATGTTGTATACGCGTTTTCATGCTGCTGTGATGCAGTTTCTTTCACTGTTGTATCTTTGGGAGTTTGCACTGCTTCATGTTGAATTTGTGCAGTGTTGTACTTGTTGCCTTGTATCACTGGTTCATTCTGGTTGGTGCAGTATTCATGTTTTTGTTGGTCTGGACATTTGTGGGATATATGACTGTTTCTGGCTCGATGTTGTTAATGCATTCATGACCACTGTCTTGCATATTTTTGATAAAGTGTGACTGATGCTGCACTTGGTCTTTGTTCTTCTCTGTTATGTTGCTTTGAATGAATTTGTGTTTTGTTGTAGTTTGTGCACACGAGTTGGCGTGGCAGTGCACACGTATACGAATGTACACGTGTGTACTGCAGCCACTTATAATTGCCTGTCCCTGATAAAAATTACTATGCATAGATATTGCACAATCAAAGATGATGACAATAACCCATGTATCTGAGACACAAACAAATTTTATTTTTGCAAATATAAATTTGTTTGTTTTCAGATTACTGTTGTAGTTGCTAATTATACAGGTACATAGGAGACAGGACAAGAAGTGGAGCTGGACAATGCAGATAGATGCAGATATGCAGACAGAGTGAAAAACTGAGTGTTGAGTGTTGTAGTGAGAAATGTAAAATGTATGAACTGGTGTATGTATATATAGAGAGAGCTGAAAACTTTGTATTGTTTAAGTGTTGTAATAAAATATTATATTGAATAAAAAATACTGGTTGAATTATATAAATTCTGTGCAATAGTATAATTATTCAATATGAATATTTCTTCCTTTCTGTATATAGTCTAAACTGTAAACACATATAAATCTTTGATATATATTTTGTTATCATCAAACAAAAAATCACATCATACAATCTCCCCCTTTTGATGATGACAAACATATATATTAAAGATTTTGAAATGCTAATACATGTGTTTGAACATGAAATTTTTAGCTCCCCCTATTTGAATGCTCCCCCTACAACTAAGACCACTCCTGAATGCTCCCCCTACAACTAAGACCACTCCCTATTTAGAAGATAACAAAAATTACACAAGAATAAAAGAACTAAAGAAAATTAACTAACAACATTTAACCAAATTTGTTGAAATAGGTCAAAAAATATTTACTTTCTCATCAAAATCTTGTTCTTCTCCCCCTTTTGTCATTATCAAAAGACTGACAAAAAAAAACAATGGAACAGTAGGAACAAAAAATAATATATCATAACGAGATAAAAACTTCCATATTGTAGAGGATGGATCGATGATCAGTTTTAATAAGAAGAGAGATATTTTAACATTAATTTGACATTTAAGCACAAAAAAAAATAAGCACTTACTAACCACGCATAACCATAATGACTTTTAAATGGGATTAGCAGTTACTTATTAGTCTAAGCATCCAGACTATTAAGTGAGACCAGAATACTTAGTTACCATACTCCATCCATGCATAACCATAAGGACTTTTAAATGAGAATGGAGTAATGATAAAAATAATTCACTCACATGCTCCATCCATGCATAACCATAAGGACTTTTAAATGAGAATGGATGCATGAGAGTTATTATTATTTATTATTATAATTTTTTTTTATTTATATTTTTTTTAATTTAAAAATAATTCACTCTTCTTATTTTATCAAACCATTATGAACGATAGAAAGATGGTAGAAATAGAAATGATCGTGGAATAAGTTACCAAGTTAATTATATTATGTAATATCCAGTACTGAATACCATATTCGAATCAACCTTTGGAAAATATCCAAAACTTGTTTGAATCCTAGAAATTGAAGTTGAAAGTATATATCCAAGAATATTTCAACCTAACAATGAAAAATGGTTAGTCAATTTCTATAATCCCCAAATCCAAACGTAATCTAGAAAATCTGTCTTCGGGGAGGGGTTTTGTGAAAATATCAGCAAGTTGAGCCTCAGTTGAAATATATTCAATGCAAATGTCTTCCTTAGCAATGTGATCTCTAAGAAAGTGGTGTCTCACATCAATGTGTTTTGTGCGTGAATGATGAACAGGATTATTTGATAAGTCTATTGCACTTTTACTGTCACATTTTAATGGAACTTGTTTATAAACTAAGCCAAAATCAGAAAGAGTTTGCATCATCCATAAAATTTGAGCACAGCAACTTCCTAAAGCAATATATTCTGCTTCAGTGGTGGATAATGCAACACAATTCTGTTTTCGACTTGACCATGAAACTAATGAATGTCCTAGCATGAAACATGTCCCACTGGTGCTTTTCCTGTCAACCAATGAACCATCATAATCAGCATCAGAATAACCAACTAAATCAAAGTTTTCACAAGAAGGGTACCATAATCCAAATTTGTGTGTGTGTGAAAGATATCTCAAAATTCGTTTAGTGGCTTTCAAATGAGATTCTTTAGGATTAGATTGAAAATGTGCACACAAACACACAGAAAACATAATATCAGGTCTAGAAGCAGTAAGATAGAGAAGTGAACCAATTATCCCTCGATATTTTTTCTGATCAACAACACTTCCTTTCTCGTCTTTGTCCAACTTTGTTGATGGGCTCATAGGAGTTCTCAATGGTTTAGAGTTCTCAACTCCAAATTTCTTCAACAGTTCCAACACATACTTGGATTGCGAAATGAAAATGCCATCACTGCTTTGCTTGATTTGAAATCCAAGAAAATATTTCAATTCTCCAACCAAGCTCATCTCGAATTTAGCCTGCATGACTTGTTCAAATTTCTCGCACAAGAGTTCATTAGTAGCACCATAAATGATATCATCTACATAAATCTGAACAATCAAAAAATCACTTCCTTTATGTAATAGAAACAGTGTTGTGTCAGCACTCCCCTTTTTAAAGCCATTTTCCAAAAGATATGTACAAAGGCAGTCATACCAAGCTCTAGGAGCTTGCTTAAGACCATATAATGCTTTTTCAAGTTTATACACATGATTTGGAAAATCGTGATTTTCAAAACCGGGGGGTTGTTCAACAAAAACCTCTTCTTTCAAATCACCATTTAGAAAAGCACTTTTTACATCCATTTGTTTAAGTTTGAAACCTTTATAACAAGCAAAGCTTAGCAAAATCCTAATGGCTTCTAACCTAGCAACTGGAGCAAATGTTTCATCAAAATCTATGCCTTCTATTTGGTTATATCCTTTTGCGACCAACCTAGCTTTGTTTCTAATTACATTTCCTGATTCATCAAGTTTTTTTTTGAACACCCATTTAGTTCCTACAATTGGATAGTCATTTGGCCTAGGAACTAATTTCCAAACTTTATTTCTCTCAAATTGATTAAGTTCATCTTGCATTGCTAGAATCCAACTTTCATCATTAAGAGCCATTTCAACAGAATCAGGTTCAATTTCAGAAATAAAACCACTATGACAACAAAACGCACACAAATTTTTATCAAATGAAGAGCGAGTGCGTATACCTTCCGTAGGATCTCCTATAACCAATTCAGGAGGATGATTGGTTTTGAACTTCAATCTATCAGCATCAACAGTCCTACTTTCACCTTGCTCACTAGATGTTCCTTCTTTAATCCCTTCATGATCTACCCCATCATCAATTGTTTTTTCAGTCGTCCTTCCCAGATCAGATTCATCAAATTTCACATTGATTGATTCAACAATTGTCTTTGTTCGTTTGTTGTATATCCTGTAAGCCTTGCTCCTGGTTGAATAGCCCATGAAAATTCCCTCATTGGCCTTTGATTCAAATTTTCCAAGTTGATCACCTGTGTTAAGAATGAAACAAGGGCATCCAAAAACACGAAAGTAAGAGATGTTAGGTTTCCTTTCATGCCAAACTTCATAAGACGTTTTGCCAAGTATTGGTCTAATCATTACTCTATTCATTACGTAGCACGAAGTATTCACCGCCTCTGCCCAAAAAGTTAGAGGTAGTTTATACTCACTCAACATGGATCTAGCCAATTCTTGCAATGTACGATTTTTCCTTTCAACCACCCCATTTTGTTGAGGTGTTCGTGGAGCAGAAAATTCATGTTTTAAACCATTTTCTTCACAAAAGTTTTCAAATTCCGAATTTTCAAATTCGCCTCCATGATCACTTCTTAAAGTTTTAATTGAAACTCCTTTTTCATTTTGAACAAGTTTAGCAAATTTTGAAAAATAATCAAAAGATTCAGACTTTTTGGCTAAGAAATAAACCCATGTAAATCTAGAATAATCGTCAACCAATACATAAAAATAACGTTTTCCATTCAAGCTTGCAATTTCATTTGGTCCAAATAAGTCCATATGAATTAATTCGAGGACCCTTGATGTGCTAACAATGTTTTTAGGGCGAAATGATGATCGACTAAGCTTGCCCAAGGAACATGCTTTACACACTTTGTTATCTTTAAATTTCTGATGTGGTAACCCTCTGACTAATTCTTTCATTTCAAGATTTTTTAAGAGACTCATGCTAGCGTGTCCAAGTCTCCTATGCCACAAAGATGCCTCTTCGTCAGTGGCTACCAAACATCTGGAAAGATTTAGATTGTCAAACGAAAGTGAGTAGACATTTCCTTTTCTTTTGCCCATAAAAACTATGTTATTAGAAGTTTTATCAATGATCTTGCAAGTATCACTATCAAAAACCACATTCATACCTTTGTCACATAGTTGGCTAATAGAAATGAGATTGTGATGCAAATTATCAACGTATAAAACATTAGTCAATGAAAAAGTACCGTTACTTACTTCACCTTTCCCAATAATCTTACACTTGCTATTGTCTCCCATGATCACATTTCCACCTCTAAAATTCTCTAGGCTAAGGAACTTAGATTTATCACCTGTCATATGTCTAGAACAACCTGAGTCTAGAAATCATTCTTGTTGCTCCTTAGCCCGCCAACAGACCTACATAAAGAGAGAGAAGGATGACCTAGAGAAACTCTTAGGTCCAATGATATTAGTAACTGAAGCATTGTGAATAAACAATCCCTTTGGAACCCAAACTTGTTTTGTCCTTTCATTTTTGTTCCTATAGACATGAAATTTGTTTGTAGAATTCTTAGGAACCCAAACTTGTATAAATTTTGTGTTCTTGTTCCTATGACTACAATTTTCAACACGATGTCCAATTTCACTTCTAACAAAGATACTCTTACCTTTTGCACAGTCATCAACCTGTGTTTTCCCAAAACCTAGTCCTTTTCTGTTATTAGCAAAGAGTTGATTTCCCAATAACATGTTAAATGATTTTTCTCCTCTTGAAAAGTTATTCAGAGATTTCTCAAGATTTTGGACTTTGGTTTTTAGTGTTGTGTTTTCAGTTACAAGTGTGGTGCATCTATTTATAAAATCCTTTTTCCTAGTGTCAATGGTTTCCTTAAGACTTGAGTTTTCTTTTTCAAGATTGTCGAAGCTATTCTTAAGTCTTGATATCTCTAAATCTAAAATTTTACATTTTTTACAGTCTAGGTTCTGAATATTTTCAAGTTCAGTTTCTAACCTAGTATTCTCATGAACAAGTTCTCTCCTGTCAGACTTCAATTTTTCAATTTTAGTTTCAAGAGTATCAATTGTATTAGTAAGATCATAACACATCAAAACAAGTTCTTTATAAGAATAGTCACGTACCTCACTGGATTCCTCTGAACTTGTTTCTGAATCTGATTTTCCCATAATACATAAGTTAGCCTCTTCTGAGCCATTATCCGAAACTTCTTCTCCTTCTTCATCATCCCAAGTTGCTGCAAAGGCCTTCTTCTTCTTTTTCTTTCCTTTGTTGTTTTTGAGAAGTGGACATTTTTGTTTGAAGTGGCCAGGCTTTTTGCAGTTAAAGCATGTCAATTCACTATCAGAATTGTCAGAATCTTTTGACCTATTACCACTTGTTTTCTTCTTGCGTGGCCTGAATTTTGACCATTTTCTAAGATTATTGACAGCCATCGCAAGCTCTTCAATTGGATCTTCTTCTTCTTCATCGCTTTTTTCTTTGCTCTTCAAGGCGATTGTCTTCTTTTTTGATTCGGAGTTGTTACGTTCCTCCTTTGCCTTTAGCTCAAGCTCATATGTCATCAAGTTTCCGATCAACTCCTCCATGCTTAGTTTACTCAGATCTTTCGATTCTTGTATTGCCGTGACTTTTGCCTCAAAGTTCATTGGTAAGACTCGCAGTATCTTCCGCACAAGCTCTACTTCAGTGAAGACCTTCCCAAGCGCTCTAGCATTGTACACCAAAGTTGAAAATCGTCCAAACATATCCTTTATGCTCTTACCTTTTTCCATCACAAAGTTTTCGTATTCATTGCTAAATAGAGCTAGATGTGACTCCTTGACTTGAGAAGTTCCTTCGTGTGTCACCTCCAAAGTGTGCCAAATTTCCTGTGCTGTTGTACAATGAGAAATTCTATTAAATTCATTTTTATCAAGAGCACAGATCAAAGCGTTCATTGCTTTGGCATTTGTAGTTTTTAGTTTCTTATCGTTAGCATCCCACCTATCCTTAGGTTTAGGAATCTCAGTATCACCAATAACTATAGTGGGAGATTTATAGCCAGTTTCAATAATATCCCAAACATCATAATCGACAGAACTAAGATAAATACTCATCCTAACTTTCCAATAAGCATAATCATTCCCATTAAACATGGGTGGCCTGGCAATAGATTGCCCCTCAGAAAAAGCATTATTTGGTGGATTCATGACTCTAAAGTTAAAGTAAAATACCTAGCTATGATACCACTTGTAGGATCTAGATTAACCCTAGAGGGGGGGGGGTGAATAGGGTTATAGCAAATTTTTCTGAATTAAACACAGAAACAAACTGCAGAAATAAATATGCTGAAAAATAAATCACACACAAAATTTACCCAGCTTCGGCAACCCCTGCCTACTGCTGCATTCCCAGATTTCTATTAGATTTAAACAGTTTCCCGCTTACAAACACTCTAACAGACTTGCAAACCCTGCTACCGCCTATAGAGTTTTGCAAACTTGCAAACCCTGCTAACTGGACTAACTCTAACTAGACAATCTGACCACACCTAAACCCTAGGTGATGATTTACCATGTTTTGTTTTTTTTAAAAAAAAATCAGACAAATAAAACAACTTTTAAAAAAATAAACAACAAATAACCCCTTAAACCCTAATTAAAAAAAAAATAAAGCCTCTTTGTAAAACAAGCCGGCCCAATCTAGCCCGTTATCTTCTTTTGTTTGTTTTGCCAAAAAAAAAAAAACCCGGTTCCTTTCATGACAATGGCGGCTTCCTTCTTTTCTTTACAAATCAGAGATTTGTCCCCTTACGAAAATTAGGGCTTTGAAATGAGCAGCCGATAGTTGATCGTATGATTGATTTGGCTTCTTCTTTGTCGATCGATCATTCCTCTGAGTTGCTCATTGCTGTTTGATTGAGTTCGTCATTTGTTTTGGTATGTATTTTCTCTTCTTGCTTTTCTGGTTTTGACTTGTTCGAACTCGATTGTTCTGTTATCTATGATGATTTCTTGGGGTGTATTTATAGGGTTGAAACCCTAATTAACCACTGTCAGATTTGATCGTTGATTATTTTCCTGAATTTGTTCTGGATTTGGAGTATTCCTTTCTTGATTCAATTTCGAATAATTGCTGACCATATTTGTATTCGAATTAATTAATTCGAAGATATCTTCCTTTATTTGTTTTCTCGGTCCCTATTTGAATTAATTACTGACCATATATAGTCGAGAGATTTGATGCAGAGATTCTTTTCCAAATTAGAATACGAATTTGATTTCTGCTTGATTTCTGCACTGATTTAACTTCGGCTTGATTTCTGCACTTTCTTGTAGTTGCATTTATGTCATGTATACTGTCTGACCATTGTGACGTCTGGTTGACACTTGATGGTCTTCATATTCATGTGTGTCTTTGTTCAATGGAGTCAATGATAATGGTCATAGTTCTTCTCGGCATTGCATGTGTAACATTTGGCTACTACTGATATAGTTTGCTTTGATGCAGATGCTACACTTGTTCATGTTGCCTTTGTACACTTGTTCATATGAGCTGTTGTTCCATTGTTGTAGTTGCAGTATTTATGTTCCTTGTTTCATTTGAAAGCTGGTTCGATGTACTCAAATATTGTCTGGACACATGTTTTATCACTTGAGTTTGCAGTCTTCATTTTTTGCTGTGACTCTTGTGATATCCATGTTGATTGCTTCATGACTTGTTGTTGGCATGTACGTTGTGTTCACTGTTGCACTTGGTGTTTGTAGCTTGCCACTGACTTCTTTGTAGTTGCACTGCACTTTGGTTACTATATATGTGCATACATACATATGTATGTGTGTATGCATATACTCTTGGGTTTGTACTTGGATTTGAACTGCTTCATGTTCTGTTGCATTGTGTTTTGTTGTGTAGCTGCTATGCAGTTGCTATGCATCACTATATATACTATGTTCTGATTTGCATTGGTGCAGTTTCCATATTTTGTGTATTTTGATGTTGTATACGCCTTTTCATGCTGCTGTGATGCAGTTTCTTTCACTGTTGTATCTTTGGGAGTTTGCACTGCTTCATGTTGAATTTGTGCAGTGTTGTACTTGTTGCCTTGTATCACTGGTTCATTCTGGTTGGTGTAGTATTCATGTTTTTGTTGGTCTGGACATTTGTGGGATATTTGACTGTTTCTGGCTCGATGTTGTTAATGCATTCATGACCACTGTCTTGCATATTTTTGATAAAGTGTGACTGATGCTGCACTTGGTCTTTGTTCTTCTCTGTTATGTTGCTTTGAATGAATTTGTGTTTTGTTGTAGTTTGTGCACACGAGTTGGCGTGGCAGTGCACACGTATACGAATGTACACGTGTGTATTGCAGCCACTTATAATTGCCTGTCCCTGATAAAAATTACTGATATGCATAGATATTGCACAATCAAAGATGATGACAATAACCCATGTATCTGAGACACAAACAAATTTTATTTTTGCAAATTTAAATTTGTTTGTTTTCAGATTACTGTTGTAGTTGCTAATTATACAGGTACATAGGAGACAGGACAAGAAGTGGAGCTGGACAATGCAGATAGATGCAGATATGCAGACAGAGTGAAAAACTGAGTGTTGAGTGTTGTAGTGAGAAATGTAAAATGTATGAACTGGTGTATGTATATATAGAGAGAGCTGAAAACTTTGTATTGTTTAAGTGTTGTAATAAAATATTATATTGAATAAAAAATACTGGTTGAATTATATAAATTCTGTGCAATAGTATAATTATTCAATATGAATATTTCTTCCTTTCTGTATATAGTCTAAACTGTAAACACATATAAATCTTTGATATATATTTTGTTATCATCAAACAAAAAATCACATCACACATAAACATGGAAAAGTTTTTACCTTACGCTAACCAAAACATTTGATAGGAAATCTGGTGATATTATAATAGTGTCTAGGGTTTTCAAGTAAATATGAAATAGCCGAAATTGTTACATCTATTAAATTCCAGCTACTAGCCACAAAAGTGGGTAATACAATCAAAACCGTAAGGTCTCGTAGGAAGAATGGGTTTCCATCAATGGCAGGGCTACTGGGGTACCGCCCGTCACAGTACGTGGCCTAGATCAATATACCGAGGAGTACTCCCACTCCCCTGCAACACAAGGCCGGAACCATCCCTTACTGGACAGTCCCGAACAAGACAACCCCGCAGTTGGACGCGAGCCCAACTGCCCACACAGCCGAATAAAAAGGGACTTCTAGACAGGGGAAAATCTTGCTCTCCAGTGGGAGCTACCCACGAAGCCTTGCTGCACCTCCCCTGTTTTAGCCATTCCCGGTTGATGAGGCTTGAGGCTACGATTACCTTTATAGATCATCAAATCTTAGAATGCTCATCGTCCACCTGACGATGTGCTGAAAGCATTCAATCCATACAAGTTCGTTCCGGGTTCGAACGAAACCGAAGGCACTATCTCGTTGCACTCATTATTGGAATCACCCTCAGAGTCAACGACCATAGCCCTTGTACTCTGATTCGCCATCTCGAATCTATAAGCACTGTTCCGTCAAACTCATTACGGAATCACCCACAGAGTTATACTGACGTATAGCCCTTACACCTCGAGTCTTCACTTGCTCCACTTGGATACACGACCTCACGTTTAATTGGAATCGATGTGGTTTTCGGATTCCAAATATGGAAACCCGATCCCGGTCTCACCGAAACCAAACGCCATTTTAATGTCCAAGTTGTACTTAAGGGTTTAAACAGTTTTAAACTTATATTTCAGGATGATATATGAACAGATATATGAATCACATTATCACGATAGATAATTCATATCAATATTCATCTTCACAAAGCAGCATATCACATAACAGATATATCTAAATCATCCAGTATCAAACCAATATCAAACATCCAATATCAACCAATCATCAACCTCCAAATATTGATCATCTAATATCAATCAATTAACCAATACTTATCAATCAATCCATATTAATCAAACATCCAAAACAAAATTGATTATCTCTTAATCAATTGGATTACTAAAATCCTTCTTCATTAATTATTATTCCAAATAAATTAAATTAATCATCTCTAATGATCTTTCCCAATTAATCTTCCTTGATTAATTATATTTAATTACATTAAAGTAATTATCCTATCCATATTCAGTAATTAACCCTTTAATTACTATCATTAATTACAATAATTAATGATCATTCATTAATTAGTTAACTATAATTAATTACATTAAAACTTAATTAATTACAATTAATTATTCATATTTAAATTAATTACTTTTATTAATCAACCTTGATTAATATTAATTAATAATCCTTATTAATTAGTTTTAATTAATTAAATAATTAACTTATAATTAATCAACTAATTAATCATAATTAGTAATTAACAATTTGTAATTACTTAACTAAATTAATTAACTTCTTACTTAATTAATTTCTAATTTAATTAAATTAATCCTTGATTAATTAATCTAATTAATTTAATCTTAATTACTTCATTAAGTAATTATTAAACAATTAAACTAATAAATAAATCCTTAATTAATTACTTTATTAATTAATTGCAATTTAATTAATTTCATTTAGTAATTAATCTTAAGTTAAACTCATTCATTAATTAAATAACCTCATTAATTAATTTACTAAAATTTTTAAGTAATCAACTCTTAATTACTTAACAAGTAATTATCTCTAATTACTTCATTAATGAATCTTAATTAATCTCTTAATTAATTACTTAAAAAATAATTAATCTCATCATTAAATAATTCTTAATTCTTTAATTGATTACTTCATAATTAATTATCTTTAAAACAATTATATTAATTAATTCTTTAATTAATATCATTAAGTGATTAACCAATAATCACTTCAACTAATTACTCCATGAGCAATTACCATTAATTACTTCCATAAGTAATTACATTCACAATTAACCATTAATTACTTTATTAAGTAATTACATTTAATTAATCTATAATTAAGTGATTATAAAAAATTAAATAAAAAATTAATTAATTAACTAATCTTCTTATAATTAAAGAAAATCTTTAATTAATTAAGAAAAACATAAATTTTATTTAATCTCGTACTTATTAACAATTATAATTAATTAAGTATTCTTAAATCATATTCAAATAATTTAACCTTAATAATTTTTATAAACAAATCATTTTCTTAACATTTTAACTTAAAATTTGATTTAATATTTAAATTCAAAATATCCTTCCAAAATGTAATTAAATTACCTTCAATATGAAATCACTTTAAATAAATTTAAATTGAAATAAAATATATAAAATTTTCAACTTATACTCTATAAATTTGATTAACATTAAATTTTTAAACAACAAGTTTTAAAGTTTTATTTTTATTTCTTTATAAAACTTGTTTATAATAAGATGCTTGAATTTTAATTTAATCGACTCAAGTCATAATGCAAACTAGTGATAAACCTATAACCAGCCAGCACCCAAAAGAAAAATCCCCAAGAAAAACGCTAACCAACCCGAGTTAACCCCGAAGCAAAACCCAAACCACCTCCTTCGAGACAGACCCGAAGCTTACACGATCCCCTACCCGAGACAACTCCATCTTCCCCAATCTGCCTTTCTTCCCAGTGCACAGCGTGCACGCGTGTACGTGCGCAACCCATCCTCATCTCTCCGACTATCCTAGTGATCACTGACCGACCACGCAACACCTCAACTATACGTACCTCAACCCAGATCGAAGAATCCATCACCGCATTGAGATTCGACCCTCTGAACGAAAAAACTACAACAACACGAACCCAAAACTTCCTCACCTCTGGCCATCTCGTCGTCGATGGTCCTTGCCGACCATACTATCGAGACGTCACGAGCTCGAACTACAACCTATCCAAACGTGAACAGCTCCGGTCGAAAAACCAAGTCGCGACAGCCTCTATAGTCAAACCGAAAAACTCAAACAAGCTAAACCCTAATCGACCCAAATCCCATCGATTCATCCATTGGAAAAATTCACTAGTATTTTTCCCTTCATCCACAACATACAAACAAGCTTCGATCTAGATTCAAGCTTCAATCATCAAGTAGTTCATCGGCAAATCACAAAAACAACCCAAAAGTTCAAACCCCAAATTCTCACTAATTACACAACTAAAAATCACAAATTTCATATCAAAATTCATGATTTACTATTAAGATCACATGCATGTACTTCAAATTGAAAATTAAAATAGTTGATTTCTAACAAAAACTTAGTTTTCACTGTATTTTACAGATTTCAATATGAATATCTATTTTAAACATCTGGAATGATTTTAGTAGTGAAGTTACATGATCTCAATCATTTATTGTTTGCAAATTACATATTATAAATGAATAGAGGATGAGATATTGAATTTACAGAGGAAAAACAGAAGGAAAAAAACTGTAACAACAGAACCTATTTTATTATTTCAGACATTCTAAACAAAGAAGGCATTCATATGAACAAATATTCATTATCAAGCAATTTTCTTTGCATGCAACATCATTCAATCTCAGATTCAATTTAAAACTGTTTTTAAAATATAATTTACTCACCTTCTTAAAACATGCAGACCAGAACAGGCTTTTTTTATACCCGGGCTGGAACTTTTAAATTTGAAAACTGCTTTTACTTTGCTGTTAAAATCAAATGCCCTTGCATGCTGAAATTGCAGATTAATATTGCAGCTTTAGTTTGAATTGCAGGTTGATTCTTCATCTTTGAAATGCAGATTGGTTTTGCAGATGCTCTCAAAAAAAAAGTGCAGGTTGTAGTTGCAGGTTTAATCTGAAGGTTGCAGATTTCATTTGCATTTCCAAAGAACTTGGAGTTGCAGATTGAATTGAATTGCAGGTTTAAACTTTTTAGGTTTTGATATTTTCAGATTTTCCATTAATTTGAGCTAAGAAATGGAAACAAAGGTAAAGTGTTTGAGAAACTAGTTTTCTTTTAAAAAAAATGTTTATTAAAATTAAAATGAATAAATTGCCACTTGTTGATAAATTGAACAAGTGTCACAAGCATAATTTAAAAGTTTACAAGTGTTAAAAAGAAAGATTATTATGTTTATATCCTTGGCTTACTAAGTATTATGCTTTGTTAATTATGTATGGATTTATATTGATCAATTTATATATTATTCATGTTTTATTTATATATATTTTTGCAACTATTCTTAGTTTTCAAAGATATTTAAAAAGAAAGCTTATTTAAAACCATATATAATTATGACCATTTTAGTTTAAATACTTTAAAAGAAAGACAAAACAAAACTTTTTTTTCTCAAACTATCCTATTAAAAATAAATATCAATCTTATATTTGAAAACAAATAAATTAAACTAAATTAACTTTTGAAAGCATTGATTCTAAAACAAAGCTTCAATCTATAATATTCATACATTATAAATTATTAATTGATTTAATTAAATTTCAAAACAATTTCAAATTATAACATATACAAACATATATATTACAATTTGCAAAACTCAATCTTTAATTTAAACAAAAGCTCTTCAATTTACAATATTTATCAATTGTATATATTATAAACAGAATAAAATCTGATTAGCTTTGGAAAACAATTCTTATCAAATTTAAATTGTCAGAAAAATATTGATTACTATTAACAGATTAAATATTTATTAACCTTTAAAAGATCAAATTCACAAATTTTAAATTAAAATTATAAAGAAAATTACCAAACCAATTAAATTACTAATACGGATTATTAAATTTGTATTGCCCAAAATCCCGGGTCGTTACATATAAACATGAATCAAGTAATCTCAACATTCAGTTTATCATGTTATTTAGCTTGCTGCTGTATTTCTTGATTTTTCTAGATAATGGAGGAACAAATCATACTTAAAATATTTTTTTAATCTTAGTTTAAGTTTAACAAGGATAACTTATTTGAAAATCCTAAGTCTATGAGAAATTAATAGAGGAGAGATGAATTTATATTAGATGATCATACCTGTTATTCAAACAGAGGATCAAAAAACTATTATGCCCAGTCATTCTCATGTATATATATACATGTAGGCATACTTAACAACCGAATAAACAGTTATCATGGAAAACTTCAGGTATCAAGCACAGAAAAATCAAGATATTCAAGTTTGGGATCAAAAAGAAGGGGTTTGCTCACCTGACTTCTAAGTTTGAACAGAGGAAGCTTAAATTTTTTGTGAGTATATTTGAAAATCCTGCTTGATTTGTTTGCTGTGATCCTTACCTTTGTTTTGCTTTGATCTTTTTTCCAGTTTTTCTTTGCTTTCCTTTTGATTTTTTCCCGAATCTGCTATATTCTGAGCTGCCTTTGCTTTTGAATCTTTTCAGGTCTTGATGATTTATCTTACTTCAGATTTTCTTTTGATCATCACTCCCTGAGTTGATCATTCCAAGGTTTGAAATTTGCTTGAATCCAGATTCTTGCTTTAGTGTTGAGATGGTTTCTCTACTTTGGTTTCAGATTTTTGGAAGAGAGGGATTTTCAAAAAAAAATTCAAGTTGAAGATGATTTCTTACCGATTCCAGATTTCAGGTCTTGGGAATTTGAATGGCCTGGCTATAGTTTTTAAAATTTAATTCAAAAGAGAACAAATTTCCTTTGCCACTTGTAAACTTTCACTTGCATGTTGTACACTTGTAGTTTATAGGGAGAATTGTGTTTACACCCTTTGACTCAAATTGTTTTGTAAATTTTTGTTTAATCCTCCATGTAATTATAATTTCATGTGTACATATGCCTTAAATTTTTAAAGTTGTTTATATTTCATTTATATTTATACATACACAAATAAATTTCTATTATTTTTCACATTCAACTTTAATTTAGCTCAATATTTTTATATACAACTAATTTATACATCTTATATTCACGCGTTTCTTTCATTATTATTTTTTGTACAACTTTAAAAAAAGAAAAGAATGATTTAAATATTTTGATTTCATATTAACAAATGATTACTTTTATTTAATAAGTGAGTTCAATCTTAAAATTAATATTTTGGAAATTAGTACATTAATTCTTTTAAATTACAACTTCCAAATATATTAATATAATTAAAAATTTAGAAACAACCTTTTATTAACTTTTTATTAATCTCAAAGCTTTTAATTTCTATTTTATTTTTAATACATTTTATTTTGAAATTCAACATTTGTTTATAATATACTTATTCTTATTTTCCAAATCAATCTGCTATTTATATTTAAATCAATATTTATTTTTAAATCCAAGTTTATTTATAAAATTATTTATCCCTAAATTTTAAACCAAATTCTACTTATAATCTAAAAATTAGTTATTTATTCTAGAAATTATCTAATTGATTCATATATAAACTCATAATTTATTTTCCAAATTAAATTAATTGTCAAATTAAACGTAGTTGATTTTCAGGAATGTTATAGATTCCCCCCTTAAAGAAATTTCGTCCCCGAAATTTGCTAGGGAGACGAGAAAGAATAGATGATAGATAAAGAAATGATTGATCAGATCAGATCGAAATATTTATTCTGCACTCGGTTTACCAAATCAGAATATCAACAAATATGAGAATCAACTCATTCAATTACGAAACAATTGAGTTATATGATCTACGAAGTATACAGGGGTATTGGTTCGTTCGAAGGGATAACTAACCGTTCGTAGATTATATCGAAACCCAAATGAAACAGACAAAAATAGATTTGATTATGATCTCAGATTCAAGATTTAACTTATTTACGATTGTTGAGAAATAAAACTATGGGTAGTTCTCATGTTGAACAAACTTGAAAAATTTAATCGTAAACGAGAAGGTTACCTTATAAAATTTCTTTTCTTTTATCAGCCTTTGAGGTTGAAGAATCACCCTTGATTGCATACACTTTCTTTACTAGAGCTTGCTTATGAGCTTGACGGTCGTTGATCCTATGTCCCGGCTTGCGGCAGTAATAGAATCACGTAAATTCCTGATCTGGCCTCATAAATGGCTCTCTCAATCCTGGCTTCCAAGGATTCTTGCATTTATCCGAGTAATGGCCTTTCTCCAAGCAGTTGAGACAAGTAACATCTTTCACCTTTTTCTTCTGTATATTCTTTTTTCCTTTATCTTTCCTCGGTTTCTTTCCACCAAACTTCCTTTTCCTCCAATTCAGTTTACTTGTATTTCCATCCTCCTTTGGAACTCCCTGCTTATCCAGAGTATCATATCTATAGCCCATATCAATTAATTCAGAAAACGATTCCTTAACGTGAGTAGTCATCCTCTCCTGAAACTCCTTGTTCATTCCCCGAATAAACTTTTCATTCTTCTTTAACGGTGTATTCACCAATTCTAGACCAAACCGAGATAATTCATTAAATTTGTTCAAGTATTCCTCAAATGATAATCTTCCTTGCTTCAAATCCATGAACTCTTGGTACATTCGGGAGATACCAACAGACGGCATATATCGCTGCTTGAACACTTCCTTGAAACGACTCCAAGTAAATTCATCCGCCGGCTCATCCAATGTAACTATTTCCCACCAAGCTAAAGTCTCTTCCTGGAGTTACCAGGAAGCTATCAATTGCATCTGATCATCTTCTAACTTTAGTCCCTTGAAAATCCTTTCGCATGATCGAACCCAAGCTTGTGCTTCGATAACGGTTTCTTTGCCTGTGAATGACTTTCCACCAAGTCTAGAAAAGCTTCGATATAAATCAGCCAGATTTGATTGAGGTTGAATGGGAATATCTGTCGTTGTAGGGCCTTGACCAGTTGAAGTGGTACTTCTCCGTCCCCAATCTCGTCCTCTTCTTCCACTCATTCTTACTATCTGTAATAGTAAGAAAAACGATTTAGGCATTCGGACGAAATATGTTAGAGAATAACAACAGATAAAGAAAATAGATTGAGAAGTTTGGATGTTGGTTCCACTGGTTATGCTCATTCTAGGGTATACTTCACCCTATCTCTAATGAGCCATCTAATGTGTTACACTCCGTAGCTAAAGTTCTTACTCAACCTTTAGCTCTGATACCAACTGTGACGACCCGAACTCGATGTCCAACAAACAACATCAAATTCGTAACGCCGTAGCTTGCAACAACATTAGATGATAAATAACACAGCGGAAATAAAAGATGATATCACTGATACAACATGAATACAAAATCCAGTACATCAATTTGACACAATGATAATCATCAACATCAGAGAATATAAAACACAAAATACATCGGAACACGACACAATATGAGATAAGTCTTCACAGAAACCAACACTTCAACTCCAATCCAAAAACTCCAAAGACAAAGCTACAAAACTTCAAGCTCGATCCACCATCAAACATTGCACGAAACTAAGCAAGGTCAGCCCGTGCACTCCGAAGACTCTAAAATGTATCAAACAAAAAGCTGAAGGCTACCAAAACGATATCCACTACCCGACTAATCTGAAAAACCAAACTCTATACTACCCGTGTGGAAAATTGTGGGCACCCAGAGCTTAGGAAGGAAACAATAAACTTTGAATCAGTCATGGGACTGGTATGAGCAAACAAAAACGGTTTGTCTTTAAAAGCAAACAAAAGAATTTAAATTTGAAATCCGCAATTCTTTATGGAAAATGAAACTACCATAAGGCCTCCTAGCACACACACAATGCAATCGCACACATGAGGGAGATTTCTCCTTATGATAGTCAAACATGCTTACTACGCAAAATCCTTTTTGATATTATTATTAGCGCATAGTGGAAAACATTTCGAATATAATATTAATCCTAGCCACCATAGGTACCATGATATTATGCCTACTATAACTACCACCTGAGGTGGTAGGTAATACAATTGCAATCGTAAAAAACTCGTATTGGATGATTGGATTTCCAACGAATGGTCAGGCTAAGGAACTTCCTATTGCACATGGGAACACCTCTGGCGGGACGCCCCGAGAACCTACCCGGCTCTTTGTGAACACAAGGCCGGTTACCCCCTTCTCGGGAAGTAAA
Organism: Allium cepa; assembly: GCA_030765085.1. NCBI lineage: Eukaryota > Viridiplantae > Streptophyta > Magnoliopsida > Asparagales > Amaryllidaceae > Allium > Allium cepa. Next base: position 304,794,658 of record CM060944.1, on the reverse strand, counting down.
ACGTAAGATATGCCACCCCCGGTCCTTTGGGACCTTTATCCGAGGATCCTCTACACCAACAACATGACATAGTAATAAATATACTACAGTGCCCACATGAGTAAGTATCTGAGCTCCATACCATGATACTACCCTTTTCCGGAAGGAATGGTCATACCCTAGGGGAGCTACCCCTGAAACCTTGCCACAACTTTCTTGTTTCGACCATTACGGGTTTGTGAGGCTCGATGAGGTCTCGTCCACAAAGCTACGCTTTTTTACAAAGCCATGCTTTGATCAACAAAAGATCAGCAGCACTTCGTATGCCACATTACCAAATTGGGAATGTACTAGTAACCATCAACTACATAACCTCTGAGTTCGTACGTCTTAGAGAAGGGTGTTAAGCTAAGAGAATAAATTCTCCGCCACCAAACATGAATGATAGAAACTAGTTTTCATCTCAAAGTGTAATGTCAGACACACATCCATACAAGCCTGTTCCGGGTTCGAACAGAACCGAATGCACTTCCGAAGAAGCCCTTGCAATCCGAGTATCCACAATCCTGATCGGACTTCCCATCACTTAGGAAATCTCTATATCGTAGCTACTCAGTGCAGAGACAGTCGATAGGTTATCCTATCATTCTCGCAAATACTTGGTCTTCACCGCCAGTCTTCAAATGCTATCCATAATGTCGTCTCATTATTCGGAATGGGTTATATGACACAAGGTCCTCTCCCGGCTAAACCGAATAATGAGCGTAATATTTAAAAACATATGGATATGGGATTTCAGTTAAGTCACAACTTTAAAATTCAAAACCCTCTTTCAAATGGTTTAAACAAATTACCATTTCAAGTCTTAAAAAAAAGATTCATTTCACAAAGTTCACCCCGTTTCACAAAGATTCATTCATAGATTTCAAAATAATTTCCATTTCAATTGGATTAACTCATTCAATTTTTAAATCAAAGATTTAATTTATAGCTTTCAACCGTTTCCAAAGATTCATTCATAACTTGGAAAACAATTTCAATTTAAACTTGAAATTCCTTTAATACAAATTGGAAATTCATTTCTTATATGAAAGCTTTTATTATTTGAAAACAACAGTTTTTATTTCAGAAAAATCCCATTTCAATTATACAAGTTAAAGTTTTCCAAACTTAGGGTAAATTTAATCCCCAAAACAACACTTCAAAAATGGTTTAAAAACCGATATAAACTTATATGACCTTTTTACATCATAAATTCTCAAACTAGAATTCAATTTCAAAATTTGAATTCAAATTTAAATCGAATTATTAAATTTCATAACTTTATTAAGTTATTCAAAATAACTTTTATCTTTAAAATCCCTTTTCAAAAGCTTTTCACTTTAAATCCGATCCATTTCCAAAATCATTTAGTTTCAAAAATTCAATTTCAAAACTATTTTAAAAATCTGCGACTTTACCAATTTCCACATGCAACCCATATTTGTTTGTATATAGTGTAGTCCAGGGGGTTTTACACAATAGTGCACAACATCACAGATTCAATCATATCAATATCGATAAGCGGTATAACCTATAATGCTTATCTTCAATCACATATTCATAGATAAGGTAAATTTATCGATCACAAAGAATCACCATTACGATTTGATGTGGGTTTCGGATAACCAACTGGAATCCGACTCCCTGTCGCATCGAAATTCAAATGTCGTTTTATTGATCAAGGGGTTTTCATATTCATACAACAGCATATTCATAACAAATGTAGCAGCTCAACACAAAGCATTACATAACTTCACATCACATATCGAATATATCAATCTATCACACAGCATTCAATAGAATATAATCATCCATAAGTAAAGCCAACTAAAATGCCTGATTAATCTAAACCAGAATCAATTGCCTATGGATAATTCCTAGTCAAGGTTAATTAATAATTAATCCTTAATCAATTATTCTTAATTACAAAAATTAATTACACCTTAATTAATAATTATTTCTTAATCACTTTAATTAATTAATCTTTAATTAATTATTCTTCATTTAATTACTTTAATTAATTTATCATATTAATTAATTATTCTTTAACTCAATTAACCTTTAACATGTGGTTAATCAATCTTTAATCATTCTTAATTACTTTCACTAAGTGATTATTATTTTTATTTAATCATCCATTAATTATTTGTTTAATTAACTTGAATTATTAATTAATTACTTTAATTACTTTCATTAGGTATTCACTTCAAATAATAATAATTTCCCTTTAACAAATATGTTAACGTAAACTTTGAAAGTTAATTAACCATTTTAAAACATCCTTTATAATAATTATTCTTAATTAATAAATTAATCTCAATTATAAATTATTAATTACTTGATTATCATTAACAATATAAATTAACTTACTTTTCAAAATTTAAAAACATTTGATTTTCATTCCTAAGTCACTTATTTAGTTTCATTTAAAATAACTTGTTAAAAATATAAGTTTAAAACTTAATTGTCTTAAAAATCCTTTGTTTCAAAACTTTTAATTTATACCTTCTAACTTAACAATAAAATCATCATTTATAGAAGAAATAATTTTTAGAAATTTATTTAACTACTTCTTAAAGTTTTTAAAACTGGAAACATAAAAACCCCCAGTCAAACCCGAGTGAAACCCGAGCTAAACCCCGACATACTCGAGCCCTACTTCGAGTCTTTCCAAAAATTAACCCGAGCGCCCCAAATTTCGACCTTAAAAATTTTCTAAGTATTTTACTCTTGCACCAACATCATACTTCGAGTTAAAACTCGAGCTACCCCTACTTCTCCCCGAGCCTTGCTTCGATTCGCACCTTTCTTCCCCAAATGCCTCAAACCGCTTCGAGTCATTGTTGTAACATAAGACAACTACCCAGTACTATTCTTTATAGGGCAGTATACCGAGTTTTCTAAGGCTAATTGTTGCGTTTCTGATTCAATTTGCGATTCTGATTTTTAAATTTTTTTACATTTGGTTTCAGATCTGCGTTTGTGGTTTTTCTTAGTAATTTTTTTATAAACAACAAGCACCTCATCTTTCTGGTCCTAATTTCTGGCCTCTTCTTCAACACAAAAATGAGTAGTCAAACTTTCTAGGGAATTTAATCCCTTAGTCTTGTGCGTAAGAACACTTTTAAAATCTTTCCAACTATGGGGCGATTTATCAATTAATACAGCAAACTGAAACTGTTCATCTAAAGCCATACCTTCAGAGATGACCACCCACACAATTTTCTAAAGCTCGTGCGACTGTGCCTCCATCAATTTTTCATCCATCATTTAAAACTATAAATAGCACTCGACAATATACCTTTTCATTCCAGCTTCCTCAGTATCATATTTATTTTGCAGCACCCCAGCTCTCCTTCGCTGATTTTTTTTGAGTTGTAGTAGTTATACTGATCGTCGCTCAAGCCATTAAGAACATAATTTTTGTAGAGGTAGTCATGGTCCATTCAGTCCTGCAAAGCCTTTCCTTGGTCGTTCGTTGCTTCTTCAAGCAGCATTGATTTTTCGGTCATCAACACATACACCACAATTTGTGACAGTTAGGAAAAAATTGTGATTTTTGCCTCCAGCATTTGAAATGAAGCCCCTCAAATTTGAAAGGTTTGTTTATGTCTTAACCAGTAGAGTTGTCTATGATCAAAGCCATTACATCTTAACATTATTGTGCCTCAATCTGAAATTGCAGTGTCTTTGTGGTTGAGTCACAAACTAGGTTGCTCTCGTTAAGACATTTCACCGCTATACCGAAATCATGCATGGTAATCAATAGTGTAGTGCCGCCTCCATGATAAAATAGCCCTCTATATATCAATATCAACAGCCTCTTGCACGAAGACCGCCGAGTTAGTAGCACCCAAATTAAAATTGCTCCGATCTTAAGAAAGAAGAGGAAAAAAAGAAGAGCCTAGTTATATTAGTTATTCTGTCAAATAGTTTGATTTATAAGAGAAAATCAAAGGGTAAAAAACATGATTTTTTCTTTGTTGAGTCTTGAGAAAATATCTGATCAAGTTTACTAGGTTTTATTACCAAGTCAAAATCGGTTTAAAAATATACTGCAAAAAATAAAGAGTTATGCACCACGTTAGTCAAGCCAAGTTTGGGTTAAGTAGGTTGAAGTCGAGTCAACCGATCGACGCACGTGTGTATGTGGTGGTTAGCATGGTCTCCCTCCTCGACATAAGAGACAACATTGGATGCCCAAAGGGGCCATCGTTTCTCCAGAGAATCCTATATTTAAATAGGATTTCTTTATAGTTTCCCATAATGTGGGACTATTCACTAAGAGGGGCATTTAAACACTCTTCTCAATATTTTTAACAATTCATTTTTGAAACAAATTCCAACAATCTCCCACTTTAATTTTTTAAAATATATTTCTCGAGCAATTTTCGATTTTATAAGATTGAGCATAAATAAAAGTATCTTTTGATTTGAACCTTTGCATTGTGAGTTCAAACTAGATTATATTAAAGTGACTCGTAGTCTTGAACTCTAGCACCGACATCAAATCACACACAAACTTTCTAGGATGTAGTCTATATCTTATGCTTGAAAGGCCATACATATCTATCCTAGTTTACTAAATGCTCTAGGAATTTTTCAAGAATTCTATGGAAACAGCCAAATTTCCACATTCACATAGGTGAATCTATCATGAGTACTCTTGTAGCTAGGTACTCCACTCTATATAGAGTATGGATTTCATTAAGAGTTAAACTCTTCCATTTATCACTTTAGGACTAAATGCTTCTATATAATGAAACTAGCATGTTCAATCAATGCCGCTTCATAACGCATTACCTATTGAACCTAGTTCTTAGGTACTCTAGTCATTAGGTTAGGTTACTATTATGAGTGACTTCTCATTCTCTGAGTTCTCATTCTGAGGGAAATAGTCCCGTTCTTTTAGATGTAAAAGGGACTTACTTTATGGCCAATCCTGTAATGACCCAATTTTTCGACACCCAAAAATTACATCAATACACCCACTGTATCAACTGCTGAATAATCGAATGTCGGAAAACCGAACCATTAGGGTTAAAGAAGAATGAGGTAGAAGAAGAAATAGAAAACAACATCAGAATCTCACAATCGCAGCGGAATAAAATATAGTAGATAAACGACTAATCTTTTAAAACAAATAATTATATATATTTTATATATATTACATCATCAGAGTACAATACAACCCACATCACAATTTAGGACAGTTAAACTATCTTGTCCTTCCAAAGCTGAATTCAACTTACACTGCACAACGAAAATATGAATCTACGAAATACGCCTCATCATCCAGCTTGTCTCCTGAGCTCCACAACATTCCATCCAGAATCTGTATTCTATAATACTCGGTCAAACCCGAGCATTATAGTTATAGAACACCTGAGTCAGTTCGGATAACCAGCGTGAGAAAACACACTCAAATGGATTATTAAAGCTTTCAAAATCCTATGAAAATCTCGTAAGACCACACTACTGATAAACATGCCGGGTTTTTACCTTAAAATAACAAAATCATTTCTTATAAAATCCTATGATATTATAATAGTGTCTATATACAAATACTTATTCAAATTGCTGAAATTGTTACATTATTAAATTCCAGCTAATAGGTATACAAAAAAAACCGTAAAGGTACGTAGGGAGAATGGATTTTCATCAATGGCAGGGCTACTGGGGTACCGTCCGTCATAGTACGTGGTCGAGATCACCGTACCGAGGATCCACTCTGATCCGCTGCATCACAAGACCGGAGCTACCCCTTACTGGATTGTCCGAATAAGTTCGTCCCGCGGTTGTGATCAGCAACCGCCCACACAGCCGAAATAAAGGGACATCTAGACAGGGGTAACCTTACCCTAATTGGTTGCTAGCCACTTAGCCTTATGTGCACCTTCCCTGTTTTAGCCATTCCCCGTTGATGAGGCTCGAGGCTACGCGTTACCTTTAAAATTTTAACAACTTAAATAATAATTTCTTAAAAACATTTCTTTAATCAACTTTAAAACTTTTTAACTTATACTTAAAAATCTGCTTGAAAACGTACTTGGCTTTTCAGGGAAATAAACTTCTCTTCCACACCTTTAGAAATAAACCATTATTTATTTTTAAAACAACATACCCATTCCTTTATAAATTCCCACAGTGAATTTATACTTCCAAATATTCACTAATATGTTATTTCAATTTATAAACCCAGTTTATAAATTCCATAGTCTCACTCCTTTTAAATCACAGTTTCAAACACTTTATCAATTTCCAAACCGATTTACAAATTTACCCCATTTTAACATAAATTCCTTTACTTACTCAATTTATTTCAAAACCCATTAACTTTAGATTTTACTTCTTAATTATGATTTAAAATCTTATTTAACTGAAAATACCAATTTCATACTTTTTCAAATTCCTTCTTTATCCTTTCCAATAAATTTAAACCTTGAATTTTAAAATAAATTCTTTATTCCTTTAAATAATATCACTTAAGTTTTAAAATTCATTATTTTCCCTTTTATTCAAAATCTCCTTTCCCATGTTCAAAATTGTTTATTAGAATTAAAAAAATCACTTTTATTCTTTTCCAATTCATTCTTTAATTTATTCAAATTCACTATAACTATTTTACTTAAAAATTCTCTCTTTTATTTTCTCATCAAAAATCCAATCTATATATTTTTGATAACCCAGTATACCCAAATATATTCAATCAAACCATAACATCCAATATTTCAATTACCAATATAGTCTATCTCAGATTTTCAAATCATACCACATGGTATTTGTTATCCCGCTTTTTGGCAAAGCCGTGATACCAAAAGATCGATCGAAAATAAAGGATAGTTCGTATCAGAGATTGGCCATACTTTGTTTCGCTATGGATATCGCTGAATTTTTTTCGAGTCCGAATTGTGCTATAATTGATAGGACAAGACAAGAAAGACCATAGAAGCTTTCATCTCAAATTTCGAGTCAATCTGAGTTCATACGCTCAAGTTATGATCGATCCAACTTGAAGGGGAAAGAACTGGTTACAAACCCATCGAGATAGGTGTCTTCGAACCCATCGTCAAACACCATTCGAACCGATCACCCTCGAATCGATGGACTTCGAACCCATCGGAGTGCCTCGGTTCGAATCCATCAACCTCGAACCCATCTAGTTCGTATCGGTGGACCTCGAGTCCATGGATTGGATTGCAAAGCTCGTATCCATCCAAAGAATCCTTGTTCGAATCCACCAAGCATTAGTTGTTCGAACCCATCACAGAAGCCTTGTTCGAAACCATCTATGAAGCTTCATTCTAATCCACTGGGTCAATTAGCCACGATGACATGTCATCCATCGGTTCGAATGCGCCGAGATACATGGAGTCGAAGCGGTCAATTCGGAGTGAAGACCGGGTCGGTTCGAAGTTTACGCTCCACGTCACCACGAAGGCACGTGCCGCCATCGGTTCGAAACCATCGGTTCGAATGGATGGTTTCAAACCAAACAGCCATGCAATGAACCTCTTTTCGAATCCATCATATCTCTCAATCCACTGATCCAAATGCCACGAAATTTTCACAAAAGCTTATATTCATGTCGAAGAGTGTCCACACCAAATTTCACCTCGATTGGATGAATTCTTGATCGGTTCGAATGGAATTCGAACCGATGCCAAAGTGGGCCCAAACTTCCTAAGACCGGGCATGTGGGCCCCCTCACGTGCCAGAAGTGGTCTCCCGAGTTTTCAGCGAAATATCAGCAGCCTACGCCTATAAATAGAGCCCCAGAGCCAACAGAAAAGGGATCTTGTCGACTCTCAAGCGCCCAGACTCTCCCGGACTGAGATCTTCATCACTCTACATCGTATACTAGCTGTTGATTTCGAATTTTCAGTTGTAACCTGCTGTTGATCGCTGTAAAAACTTGTAATCATTGAAAGAGAATCAATAAAACATCGAAAAACTTCATAGTGGACGTAGGCGACACACCGAACCACTATAAATCGCTTGTCCACACATTTACTTTACTGTTGATTGGAGTTTTTGTTAGATAATATCTGTTTTGAATTTACATTCTTCGTTATTATCTCTTCAACGACTCCCGAAGAGTGTTGTGACCAATTTTGGTGCAAACACTTTGGTGCTTTCGCTGAGAAAAAACCCAGTTTTTCTCCCGTTCGTTGGATCTACTTTCGATATCGGATTGCATAAATCTAAGAGAGAGATCCAGATCATTGAATCCAACTTCCTTCCCTTCTATTCAGATTGGCATAAAGTCTAGAAAAGGAATTCAACTATCAAGATGGTTAGCACAAGAACCACCTCAAACGCTGTCAATCGAGAAGAACAGGATAGACAAAATCCTGTGCCTCCACCTCCATCTAATCAGGATGCTACTGGGCACTCTGAACCGTCCGGTCCAGTTACCCGACTAGAGCTGCAGTTGCTACTCCAATAGCTGACCCAGAGTCGGCAACAGCTAGAAGAACAGCTATGCGCTAACGCTGAGCTAATCAACAAGCTGGATCGCCAGAAACGAAAGAGATCCACGAGAGACCATGCTTCTCGCTCATCCAGCGAAAGTTCTTCATCCTCTGATTATCATAACCGGCCTCCACGACCCCGGCTAGATGGGAGTCGTATGCCACACATTGGAAATCAACCGACATTGACCGTTGGACTACTGAGGGTTGGTCCATCAGCCAGTTTCCAAACCGGACCCTCCTCCCGAGGAGGTGCCATCCCTCACCACACCACAGAACACCGCACTACTAACGTTGCGGTTGAACCAGGAGTCGACATCCAAGATCAGTCGATCTCGGACCGTCGCCACAGCGGATGTACTCCCGAACCATACGTCCCAGAGGACTATGAGCCGAGAAGACAAGACTTGGACCGTCAACAATATCCGGTCCAACCCCAAAGAATGGAACGTAATCATGCTCCGGTACAGGCCGCACAAAACGCGCAAATGCCGGATCTATCCACTATGATACATCAGATGATCCGTGAGAGTCAGGGGTTCACAAACGACGATTGGGGAGTTTCTCGAAGTCACACTCCCTTCACGGACGATATTCTTACTGCTGAACCCCCACGATGATTAGGGGGTATCGCTACCATGTGGTTCACTCGATTGCCACCTCGATCCATCTCTTCCTTCGATCAGTTAGCCACAAAATTCGTTGAGCAATTCCGCATGCACGTCGCAAGGCCAAAAGATGTCAACATTCTATCTAGCGTCACGCAAGCCCCCGGAGAGACACTTAGACACTACTTAGAGAGATTCCATACTGCATGCGCGGAGATTAGTAATCCAAATGATAACTCCATCCTTATGGCAATGACTAAGGGGATCGACCCCGATTCTGAATTTGGCAACTGGCTAGCTGGGAAACCACCTGCATCATTGGACCGTTTCCATGCCAAAGCAGCTCAATTCCTGAGACGGGAAGACGCGAAACAGTCTAGGAAGCAAACTGACGCAGGGCCAAATGCGGAAGGGACCCAAAACAATGTTGCAATAAAACAGTCCGGTGAGAGCTCCGGAAAAGTTCAGTTGAACATTAAAAATAAACAAGCTCGATGAAGAGAAATCGTGAATCAAACTAAAAAACAAGATCAAAATCGTGGCCCTCAGCGCAAGAATCCAATGTTTGACAGTTACACTCCTCTGAATACATCACTAGAGGACTTGTACTTACAAAACTGTGATACAATTCAATATCAAAAACCTGCACCAAGACCGTCGTCCGAGAGACAAATCCAGGCGGGAAAGTTTTGCAGGTTCCATGAAAGCTACGGGCACAATACGAACGAGTGTCGTCACTTACAGGATCTTGTTGAAAAACTGATCAGAGAAAGGAAGCTGGAACAGTTTGTGCGGACACCGCAGCCCAGAGAAGCGGGCCCATCAAATCCAAACAATGGACCCAATCGACCAAGACAGGAGGACTCGACTTGTCCTCGTGGAAGATTGGTGATAAACGCCATCAGTGGCGGACCTACTTACTCAGGAACCTGGAACGACGAAAATCCTCGTCACTGTCACTCATGACAGGCTCCTTCAATCTATGAATACTTTGCAGTTTCCTTTGCATTCTGAAATTTGAATTTGTAATAAGGCACTGACATTGCCATATTTTCTTATTTCAGCAATAAAATGCTATCTCTTCAAGCTAGAGCTGTGGTTCACCGAATACAACGTTCAACAATCACGGCACACGAAGAGCTAAGTTCCATCAAACAATGGAATTTATTTAAATATTGAGTAACTGTGATACGACCGGCCACTCACTAAGTGAAACCCCAGCTCGGGGGCAAGCCGTCACGACAAAGGCTGAATTGGACCAACACAGGACAGTCCATTCAATAATTCATTCCCGGAGCGTGAACGGACTCCAACTTCCCAGAGCATGAATTGAAGTATAAACATTCAATAATTCATTACCGGAATGCGAACGGACTCCAACTTCCTAGAGTGTGAATTGGAGTATAAACATTCAACAACTCGTTCCCGGAGTGCGAACGGACTCCAACTTCCCAGAGTGTGAATTGGAGTATAAACATTCAACAACTCATTCCCGGAGTGCGAACGGACTCCAACTTCCCAGAGTGTGAATTGGAGTATAAACATTCAACAACTCGTTCCCGGAGTGCGAACGGACTCCAACTTCCCAGAGTGTGAATTGGAGTATAAACATTCAACAACTCGTTCTCGGAGTGCGAACGGACTCCAACTTCCCAGAGTGTGAATTGGAGTATAAACATTCAACAATTCGTTCTCAGAGTGCGGACAGACTCCAACTTCCTAGAGCGTGAATTGGAGTATAAATGTTGAATCCATCGTTCCCCGAATGGGAGACTCCTAAAAAGCCCACGTAGATGTGACTGACCATCCAGCGGCTAACTCCAACTTCGTAGAACATGAATGGAGTATATATATAAATTGCAGGTTCCCGGAGCGCGAACCCAAACATACTTGCTATCTCCAAATTCCCGGAGTGTGAATTGGAGCACAAATACCAAGTCAAAGTTCCCGTAGCGCGAACTGAAATGTTAATACTAACTCCAAGTTCGCAGAGTGTGAATTGGAATGTGAAAATCAATTCCAAGTTCCCGGAGCGCGAACCGTGTTACAAACATCGATAACTCTCGAATTCCCGAAGTACGAACCGGATTGTCGATCTCAGATTATCTTAAGTCCCCAGAATGTGGACATGTGCTTAAGGTTTGCAATGAACGCAATCAACCACCAGAGCACAAATGTTATTCCCCGAGAATAAGGGGAAAAAAAAAGCTAAGTGTTAACCGCTAACCAAAGTGATACAATGTCCGGAATTCGATTATTCATTGATCACAACTTGCGACCAAGATTCTCAGACTTGGCGAATAAAAACGAACTCTACTTGACGGTAAAAACACCACGAGTGCACCAGACTGAAAACAAAACACTACAAACACTTAAGCACAAAAGAAATGAGAGTTGAAACAAAGAAACTAAATTTTATTTCAACTAACTAAAGACAAGGACTTACATGCGAGTAAATTCTCCCAAAAAAGAATCCCTACTAGCAGGGGCCGAACCTGCATCTACACACGGTCTAATAACAAAAAACGAAAACAAGTTCCTATCTACCAAAAAATCTGTTTGGGAGGTCGATCTATTCCTTCTTCCTTGGCTTCCTTATCATCGGTTCGTCATCAGAATCACTAGGAATGAAAATCCTTCGTTTGGATGGCCTCCTCTCCGGTGGCTGCTCTTCGGCAAGGGGCATAATGTCAATACTCCTCAGAGCTCGAATCTAAATGAAGGCTCCCTGCCAGAGGAGTAGGAGGGACTAGACCCGCGATGGAAGATGGGATAGTGCCACCTGATGTTGTTGTCCTTAAAGGCGTTGGGCTATGCGCCGTCGTACTGCTGCCAACACTGCTACTTTGCCCCGCAGCTTCTAATTCTGCATGAATCTTGGCCAAGATCTCTTCATCACGAATCGTTTGGGCTTGGCTAGGGGCACCCGCAATTTGCATTGAAGAGCTAGAGGTCGGCGGGAGGTCACTGATGATAAATGGCAAGTCTGTAAAGGGATCACCCTGTTGACCAAGCAGCTCGCTCACCATTTGTTCGTCAAGAGATAAGGACCTTCCCTGCGCCATCTCAGTAGGCACTGACGTCGTCACGACAGTCGTTTCAGTGGTGATGGCTTTTTGCCCTTGAATGGACTCCTGAGCCGAAGATGCTGGAGTGGCTTCAGTTACTGAGCAAAGAGGAAAAGAAGATATGAGAAATCTCTCTAAAACAAATGCTTTAATAAAAGCACACTTGAGACATGTTCAAGTACCTTCCTCAGTTTGGCTCGTTGACAGTTGGACGGCCTCGGAGACGTGTTCCCGAATGGGAGATAACCGCGGCTGTTCTGGGTCATAAGCAGGAACAGATTGTGAACCAACCACAGATACAGGCATTACCGAAGGTGGAGCAGTGATTTCGGTAACAGTAGAGTGATGCTCAACACCTGATCCCTCTCCAACCTCCAGAGATCGGCCACCAACTATCTCCTTCTCATGAGCAATAATAGCATCGTGGAGGATCTTTTTCTCATCATCTGTCAGCAGCCGGTTCTCAAGTTCAAATCGGTCGACCGATTCACCCGGACGTGCTTCCTCTTCTTCCTCAACCAATCGACCCCAAGCGCTGCGGAGGTGTATCGGGTAGTCTTGGAGCCAGGCCAAATTTCGGTGTCTCAACACGTTGGCATTTTAAGTGATAAGAAAATCTTCAATATCGGCCTTCAACCTGGCCTCCGCTTGATGAACTTTCTCCTCAACCTCCGTCTCAACCGCCTGGACCTTGGCTACTGCTGCATCCCGTTCAGTCCGGAGAATCACGGCCTGTTCACACGCCTCCTGGGCTGCATTATTCGCATCATCCCTATCCTTGGTGATCTCGGAGAATTTGGACTTAAGCTCGTTTAACTCCTTCAGGGCTGCGTCCCTCTCAGCAGTGACCAGGGTGTTTCGATGGCCCATGTCCTCTACCGTGGCATAGTGCTCACGTTTCATCCTATCCATCGTTGCTTGGGCTTCGTCGGCCTTTTTGATAGCCTCCATTTTAGATTTCCGAGAAGATTCAGCTTCAGTGTTTAGCACATCAATAATACGGTTCTTTTGAGCTAACTCAGCCTGCAATTTCTCGATGGTGGCCCCACGCTCAAAGGCCAATGACGATGCTTTCTCGGCCGCCTTGTACCACGCCCTGTATTGGGCATAAAAGTCGTGCACATAATCGTGCGCCGTCTGCTCGGCCTCCGGCGGGATTCTTTTCAAGTGAAGAGGAAAAATGTAGTTATCAAAGCAAATATTTGGAAAGTCCTTCTTCAGTTGAGCAAGCCTGATTGCTCCTTCCCCCGAAATTTCAGTAGGAGGTTGTTCTGCAACTATTGGAGATATTGCCTCAGATCTGGGATGGCGAGATTCATGCTTAGAAGATTGGGAGGCTGACTGGTAGTGCGAGGAGTCAGAAGGGCGAGAAACATGAACGGGAGGTTGTATAGGAGCTCTTGGAGGAGGAGTGCGCAATCGAGACCGATGTCTATAATCCCTATATCTCCGTTCTTGGCTAGAATAGCCGGAGTACCTGCGATCGTAATCCCTATCTTTTTCTCTCCGTTGCGACTCATAATATGAGGAAGATTTGCGAGCATGTCGCAGGCTCCATAACATCGAGCCGCATCCAGTCATAATATCTGCAAAGCGAAATGAGAATAAAGTTAGTGGTTTCTCGAAACCGATGACCTAGGACTCAGGACTATGTAGTGTCGTGAAATGTGTGTGAATATGTATTCCCCCTGACCAACCAGAAGTGTCAGCTGAGCTAGTAATAAAAGGCTCGCTCAATTCTAGGGTACGATGGAACTACTCCAACCCGACATCATTTTGAAAAGACACATCATCCAGGATTGGAAGATCGGTGAGCCCTTCGTAAAGACTTTCAGTTCTTGAAGGAGACATCTCAGAAATTCTAACTCCGGGAGAGGATCGGGCCGTGACAACCGATTTCCATCTCCCCTTCTTAGTTGACGTGACGATGGCTGCCTTGTCTTTTCTTTGCTCTTCAATATCCTGAGCCACGTCTGTAGGCCCCAACAACGGCTCGTCGTTAGTATGAGTTCTTTCAGAATCAGCCTCCTCGGCTATAGTAACTTTGGGATTCTTGTGCTTGACTCGCTTCTTCAAAACGGTCCTTAATGCCCCCTCGAACAGTATGCTCTGCCCCCGTTCGATCAACCCGTAAGTCCGAAGATTCCTATCGGTCAAAAGCGACTCGATATCCCTATCTTCACTCGGGACTTCTCGAAGTACTCGCACCATCTCCTTAAAGTGTTCGCCCTCAGGTCGCTGAATCGTCGCTGTAAAAAAGAGAAAAAACATAAGTTTCACTTTAACCGCAATTGCCTTAGTAATTACTTGATAACTCAGCTACACTCACGTCTGAATAACCATCGCCGGGCAAACCAAGAAGGACACCTGACATAGAACCATTCCGTCCTATAGTAACTCAATCTGGTCCAGGACCCAGTGACCACTTGGAAATTCCTTACTACTTCCAGAAATGTGAAGGAAGGGTAATCGCCTCGAGTTTTGAAATTAAACAGATATCTGATCTCGGTCGGGATCGGTGGTCTATGAAGGTACTCCATGAAGACGATGAATAAACTATTCACGGAGGCATATCCGTTTGGGTGAAGTTGAGATGGGGCGATCCTCAAAAAGGACAACACTTCCCTTATGTACTCGTTGAACGGAGGAAGCGTCCCAGCCGCGCACTCGTGGCGATTAAATGCTGTATATCCCTCCGGCGGGTTGTGTGGTTTATCATTCGGCCCCGGCAATAACACGTCATCCAGTGACAGGCCGTGCCTCAAGCATATTCTCCCCAACATATCTTCAGAAATATTGGATTGAATGGAATCCGACGGATTGGCAATAAAAGACGCATTGGGAAGTTCGTTCGGGGCCGGACCAATGATCTTAGGTTCAATATCTGGAACCTCTAGTCTTGGAGCAGCTACGCTTTGGACCTCCTGCTGTTGTGAACTTAAAGGTTCCATGACTAGCTAACTCATGAGAAACCATCATTAGACGACAAAGGACCCATGCGTTCCCCAGTGTAAAGTGTATGAATGTATGTTGTATAGTGCCATGCATTACTTGAATAAGTGTTACAGGATTAAAGGAAACATGCAAACGACAAAGCTAATTTCCCCAGTTATGATGACCGTCATCGCTGACCGTCATCGCTGAACCGTTTGTATGATGGAATTTGATTTGAGTAGAAGTTGTTATGGTTCCATCGACGAGCTTCGAAAGGTGGTCGAGTGTGCAGTGTGACTATCAAATCCGAATATGCAAGGATGAAGCTCGCCGGAATTATGCTTAGAAAATGTCAAACTTTGGTATCCATCATAGAGGGTTCGAACCGAACAAAGGAAGCTCATTCGAACCCATACTAACGTCACTTCGAATCGATGCAGAAAGGCGCGCTTCGAATCGATGGTCAGGTGTCAAGTTCGAATCGATCAATGAAGGATGACTTCGAATCGATGCTTGGTTAACTGGTTCGAACCGATAGGGGAACCCTCAACTTAACATCGACCACGTTCGAATCGATGCCCTCCTTGTCGATGCAAAGTTGAGAACTTCGAACCGATGATTGAGGGATTCGAAACCATCGATTCGAATGGGACCATCGAAGATGGTCAATCGGTGCGAACTATGTCACCCTCATAAAGTCATTCCAGAGATCGATGCGAAATCCAACGAAGAGTGACGCCGCCATCATCGATTCGAACTCGAGTCCACACATCGGTTCGAAGCCTTCCCAAACCAGATCTGGTTTTGCCAATCTCGAGACTAAGCAATCGATGAAGGAGAGATAGGTTCGAAGTAACTTTGCCGTTGGGATTCGAGGCTAATTACCTAGTTTGAATAATGGATTCGAGGAATTGAAGACTTGAATCTGGATTGGTTCGGTGACGCGACACAGTGTTTTCTTCTCTAAGGCTTCGAAATGATGCACAGTACAGAAAACACAAGGCGAAAGTTAAGAAAGTTAAAAGTGAAAAAAGTGAAACCCTCTGCTATTTATATGAAGCCTTGAGGGCGACCGAGACGATTCCCCTTCCGGTAAATGCGACCGGTCGCAACTAGTCATAGCATAGATCGTTTCGAAAACACCATTCGAAGCCATTTTCCTGATGCCTTGTGGGTTCGGTGTTACCCTCACACTTCGTCGATACGAAGTACACAGCAGGACAATGAGTTGCATCGATGCGAAACGCGCAGTGGGCACATCAATTCGAAGCCCCTGTTCGCAACTCCATCCACCACTTACCGAAACGAACTACTAGTTCGAATCCATCCTTTCACATCGGTTCAAATGTCAGTTTCGAACCCATCACAACATAAGTATACTCCATCCATACGAATGTAGATTTCGAACCCATCAATGCTCCAACACATCGGTTCGAAACGTTACATTCACGCAACGCCGAGTCGTTTCCTTCAACCTTCTACATCGGTTCAGGAGAGGATCGATATGAAGGAACCTTCCAAAACAACCATTAAGCGTTGTTTCAAATCGAATTTCCAAATCGGTTCAGGAGAGAATCAATACAAAATTCAATAGCGGTACAAACTGACAACGACTCGTGAACGCACGACGTCAACAAGGGTCAAAAGCGCAAATGCGCAGATATGTCAAACTAACATTCGATCTTAAACATTTACAGGGATCGAGCGCTCATCTTGTTACAAATGCAACAGCCAACGGCTACGCGCTATTATACCGTAATCGGTCATATCAACGCAAGGTTACAGCAATACAGAGTACGAGTCTCAACAAGAAGGGGAGCAATGATTGTTCAAAGAGAAATTGCAACTATTCAAAGCACGTCATGTTTCGACAAGACGTACTTTGGGGGGCAAAATGTTATCCGGCTTTTTGGCAAAGCCGTGATACCAAAAGATCGATCGAAAACAAAGGATAGTTCGTATCAGAGATTGGCCATACTTCGTTTCGCTATGGATATCGCTGAATTTTGTCCGAGTCCGAATTGTGCTACAATTGATAGGACAAGACAAGAAAGACCATAGAAGCTTTCATCTCAAATTTCGAATCAATCCGAGTTCATACGCTCAAGTTATGATCGATTCAACTTGAAGGGGAAAGCATTGGTTTCGAACCCATCGAGATAGGGGTCTTCGATCCCATCGTCAAACACCATTCGAACCGATCACCCTCGAATCGATGGACTTCGAACCCATCGGAGTGCCTCGGTTCGAATTCATCAACCTCGAACCCATCTAGTTCGTATCGGTGGACCTCGAGTCCATGGAGGGATTGCAAAGCTCGTATCCATCCAAAGAATCCTTGTTCAAATCCACCAAGCATCATTTGTTCGAACCCACCACAGAAGCCTTGTTCGAAACCATCTATGAAGCTTCATTCGAATCCACTGAGTCAATTAGCCACGATGACGTGTCATCCATCGGTTCGAATGCGCCGAGATACATGGCGTCGAAGCGGTCAATTCGGATTGAAGACCGGGTCGGTTCGAAGTTTACGCTCCACGTCACCACGAAGGCACGTGCCGCCATCGGTTCGAAACCATCGGTTCGAATGGATGGTTTCGAACCAAACAGCCATGCAATGAACCCCTTTTCGAATCCATCATATCTCTCAATCCACTGATCCAAATGCCATGAAATTTTCACAAAAGCTTATATTCATGTCGAAGAGTGTCCACACCAAATTTCACCTCGATTGGATGAATTCTTGATCGGTTCGAATGGAATTTGAACCAATGCCAAAGTGGGCCCAAACTTCCTAAGACCAGGCATATGGGCCCCCTCACATGCCAGAAGTGGTCTCCCGAGTTTTCAACGAAATATCAGCAGCCTACGCCTATGAATAGATCCCCAGAGCCAATGGAAAAGGGACCTTTTCGACTCTCAAGCGCCCAGACTCTGCCGGACTGAGATCTTCATCACTCTACATTGTATACTAGCTGTTGATTTCAAATTTTCAGTTGTAACCTGCTGTTGATCGCTGTAACAACTTGTAATCATTGAAAGAGAATCAATAAAACATCGAAAAACTTCACAGTGGACGTAGGCGACACGCCGAACCACTATAAATCGCTTGTCCACACATTTACTTTACTGCTGATTGGAGTTTTGTTAGATAATATCTGTTTTGAATTTACATTCTTCGTTATTATCTCTTCAACGACTCCCGAAGAGTGTTTTGACCAATTTTGGTGCAAACAGTATTAAAACAAATCTAAATATTTTAAGGAATCCAGTTGGATCCCTCCAACCTGTTTCCTTGCATCCACAGATGTTAGCACAATATAAAATACCAGTTCCACTTCGAGGTGGAATATCGCAATATATGGAGTTATATCATCTTATCCGCTATTATGCGGCACATAGGGTCTCATCCGCTATATAATATGGGAAATCGATCACTCCAATTTATACTATATATACTGCTATATATACTATCACATCCAAACATTTCAAGAAATCAATAATTTAAATTTAACTGTTTAAATTTAAATGAAATCCAAATTAGTGAGATTAACTCACCTTTGACTATGCATGCAGCCCATTTCCTATCTGGCCTGCCTCTTTTCAGATTTTGACCTTGTATAAATATTTATACAGTTGATTAATATTTGAGACAATTGAACAAATAAATTACCATTTAATAATTTTATTTAGTCTTATAATTTAATTTCAAACAAATTTTTTTACTAAGATTTTTTAGCGACTAAAATAATTAAATAAGCTGTTAAACAAATTAATCTCTATATATTAGAATTGACTAACAGATTTTAATATGTGATACCTATTTTATATTTTCAAAATCTTTCTATATAAAAAAAATAGTTTCCTGTTCCAGAGATTATATACATATAATTTTTTTGTTTAGATCTCACTTACATATATATATATATATATATATATATATATATAGGTTAAAACAGAATCCCTTTTTAAATCTCACTGTTATATATTCATATAACAGTCTGGTCCTTTCTCTGTAATATAATCCAAATTTCTAATCTTTATATGTAGTTTAAAAACAAACAGCCTTACTGAAATAAATAATCTTTGTTTATCCAATCTATACATTTAAATTTAATTTAATTGAAAAATAAAACAATAACCAAAACTAAATTTATATATTTTCAATCACAATATATATTAAATCAAGTTATACTTGAAAATAAATAAAATAAACAAATCGAACCTTAAGACATCGGTGAACCACTGGACATCGTTGAGCCACCCAAACCACAGGCCGGACTCGAGCAGACAACCTTGACTCCGCCACGACGTGTCACTGCGCCACCCTGCGCATTGCGATGCGCGAACTCGAGCAACCCCACAACCCAATCTTTACCCAAATTCCAAACTCGACCCAGTGCAATATAGCCAACATTCAACTTCGCGCATGCCTCGCGACCCTGAGCCCAGCAAGCGACGAAGTCGCCTCCCTCCATTCTTTGAATTTGCGGGAGGTGGCATCGACCATTTGATCTAGGGCTTTTTTTAGATTAGACTGAACAATGATTTTCAAAATTGAGGCTAGAAAGAGGAACTCACGATCGAATTTGAATTTAAAGAAAGAGAGCAGCCATTATTTCGAACGGCATAGAAAAAGAATGGGGAAGAACGAAATTAGATAATTTCCAATTTCAGGCTTTCACCAATATTTCTTTTTTTTTTAAAAATGCAAGGCTGTTCAATACTTTGAATATAAAAGAAATTGACGCATGCTATTCCAACAAACACGTGTTTGAAAGGCAGGACACGTGTCCCTTTGAGATGAGGGCTAAAAAGTTCGATGTTGATATATAATATAGTATTTTAAATTCAAATTGTTTCGATTAACGCAACTCAAGATCTTAACCTCCTATCAAGGCGTGTCGCCAGGTGTTTATAATGTTAAACCCTATTCTGAATGCATTGGAAAAGGTTTCGAGTCCTAAATCGGTCGTATGGAGAAGATAGCTTTTTGAACCCAGTTATAATAATAAATTTTCGATATAAATCTCAGCGCATTTATCCATCGTACGTTCAAACGATCACTCCAAACACTACAAAAATTGAAATCTGATGATAATACACTATTATGGATCCAATGGAACTAGTTTCGTCGAATTCCAAGACTGTGCCTTGGAAGGCTATTTTAAATTCAATTTAAACAATATATTTTTAAAACCGAGCAAAACACTTTTAAATTCAAATTTAAAGTTTTCCTTGTCTTTAGTATCATTAATATAAATTTTCCAAACCTTTGAAATATTTTTAATGTAGCGACCCTGACTCGACCTTCGAAAATCGCCACCGAATACGACACTCGTATTTAAATGCAGCAGATCCAAACGTCAAATCTGGTTCGCCGGAGCTTATAACACATTAAGTACAACACAGCGAAAGAAAAATAATATATCAATATACAACATTGATACAATATCCAAATACAACAGAATGATACAATGAATATCAATATACATCATAGGTATGATACAAGACAATAGCAGCGGAAAGAAAGGATAACACTAGCAACGAAATAATATCTTCAATAGAGAAAGCAGCCTTCAAAGGAGAACTCCAGTATCGATAATCTCCATCTGCAAGGCACCTATCCAGAAATAGCTCGAACTCCCAATAACGATGTACAAAAATAAGCAAGTGCAGTCGTGATCCAAAGACTGAACTAGCTCCAGATAATCTACTAAACCCGACTATCTGAAAAACCCAATTCTAGACTGGCCGTGTGGGAAAATTGTGGGCACCTAGAGTTTAGGAAAGGAACAATAAACTCCCGGTCAGTCATGAGACTGGTATGAGCAAAAAAAAACCTTTGGTCTTTTAAAACAGACAACAAGTGATTTAAAATAAATCCGCAATGCTTTTGGAAAATGAAATTACCGTAAGGCCTCCCGCCACACACATAATGCAAACGTAGAATTGAAGGAGATTTCTCCTTATGATAGTCAAATATGCTTGACACAAGAAAATTTCTTGATATTATTACTAGTGCATAGTGTAGAAAAACCATTTCGAAAGTATAATATAAATCTTGGCCAACATACGACCAGTATCGTATGCCTACCATAGCTACGATCTAAACAGTGGGGCGCCACTATAAGTGAATGGCAGGTTCTACAACTAAAACCGTACAAGGCGTGTATTGAAGAATGGATTTCCAACAAATGGTCAGGCTAAGGAACTTCCTACTGCCATATGGGTACGCCTCTGGTAGGACGTCCCGAGAACCTAACCGGATCTATGCCAGCACAAGGCCGGGTTACCTCTGTAACTAGGTAACTACTACTTGAGCATGCCATCCCCCGGTCCTTTGGGACCTTTATCCAAGGCGCCTCTAAACCACAAAGCAATCACAAAGTAATAGATCTGCAGTATCCACATGAGTAAGTATCTGGGCTCCATACCATGATACCACCCTTTTCCAAAAGGGAATGACACACCCTAAAGGGAGCGACCCTCATAACCTTGCCGCATCTTTCCTGTTTCGACCATTTCCAAGGTGTGAGGTCCTGATGCAGTCTCGTCCACAAAGCTACGCTTTATACAAAAGCCATGCTTTGATCAACAAATGATACACAGCAGCACTCAGCATGCCACACTAGCAAATTAGGAATATATCACTGATAAATATCAACTACATAACCTCTGAGCTCGTACGTCTCAGAGAAGGGTGTTAAGCTAAGAGAATGAATTCCCTGTCACCAAGCAGAAATGTATTTGATAGAGATCAGTTTAATATCTCAAAGTTTAATGTCGGACATACAACCATACAAGCCTATTCTGGGTTCGAACAGAACCGAAGGCACTTTCGGAGAATCCCTTGCAAATCCGAGTATCCACAATCCCGATCGGACTTCCCATCACTTAGGGAATCTCTATACCGTAGTTACTCGGTGCAGAGACAATCAATATGTTATCCTATCTTTCTTGAAGACACCCGGTCTTCAACACCGGTCTTCAAATGCTATCCATAACGTCGTATCACTATTCGGAATGGGTTATATGACGCAAGGTCCTCTCCCAGCTAAATCGACTAGTGAGCCCAATATTTAAAACATATGGATATGGGATTTCAGTTAAGTCACAACTTAAAAATCCAAATCTTTTCTTTCAAATGGTTAAACAAATTACCATTTCAAATCTTTAAACAGAAAGATTTATTTCACAAAGTTCACTTTGTTTCACGAAGATCTATTCATAGATTTCAAAACAATTTCCATTTTAATTGGATTAACTCATTTAAATCTTTAAATCAAAGATTTAATTTATAGCTTTCAAACTCGTTTTCCAAAGATTTATTTATAACTTGGAAGACCATTTTCGTTTTAGACTTGAAATCCTTTTAACACAAATTGGAATTCATTTCTTATGTGAAAGCTTTTATTATTTGAAAACAAATAGTTTTCGTTTCGGAAAAATCCAATTATACTTATACAAGTTAAAATCTTAGGTTAAATTTAAAGTCCCAAAACAACACTTTAAAAATGGTATAATGTCATTTAAACTTGTATAACCTTCTTAAAATCATAAATTCTCAACATAGAATTCAATTTCAAATTTTCAATTCAAATTTAAATCGAATTTCAAAATTAGATTAAGTTATTCAAAATAACTTTTATCTTTGAAATCCCTTTTCGAAAGCTTTTTTACTTTAAATCCAATCCATTTCCAAAACCATTTAGATTCAAAAATTCAATTATTTAAAATTATTTTAAAAATCAGTGACTTGACCAATTCCCACGTGCAATCCATATTTGTGTGTGTATAGTGTAGTCTGGGGGTTGTATACAATAGTGCACAACATTAATCATCACAGATATATCGATAAGCGGTATAACCCATAACGCTTATCTTTATTCACAGATTCATAGATAAAGTAAATTTATCAATCACAAAGATTCACCATTACGATCCGATGTGGGTTTCGGATAATCAACTGGAATCCGACTCCCTGTTGCATCGAAATTCAAATGTCGTTTTACGAGACAAGGGGTTTGCATATTCATATCATAATATATACATCACAGATATAACAGCTTAGCACAAAGCATTACATAGCATCACATCACATATCAAATATATCAATCCATCATACATCATTCAATGGCAAACAAACATCTTTAATTAAGATGAATAGATCGTGTGGTTTTAAATTTATTACCCACATAATTACTTTCATTAGTAATTTTTAATCAATGATGAATTATCATTAACTACAATTGATTAAGTCTCAATCACCTTTATTAATCAATCATTTCTTTAATTAATTATCTTAATTAATTAACCCTTAATCGTAATTAATTAAATCTTAATTACTTATTCCTTAATTAATTACTTAAATTAATAAACCTTTAATTATTGATTAATTAAATCTTAATTATAATTAATTATCCTTAATTGATAATGATTTCTCAATCACTTTAAGTTAATTAACCTTATTTAATTATTCTTAATTTAATTACCTTAATTAATTAACCACATTAATTAATTATTCTTTAAAGTAATTAACTCTTAATATTTGATTAATCAATCTTTAACCTTTAATTATCTTCCCTTAATTGCTTTCACTAAGTAATTACTATTCTTATTTAATCATTCATTAATTACTTGATTAGTTTACTCGAATTATTAATTACTTTAATTATTTTCATTAAGAAATTCACTTCAAATAATGATTTACCTTTAACAAATATGTTAACTTAAACTTTGAAAATTAATTAACCAATTTAAAACATCCTTCATAACAATTATTCTTAATTATTAATAAATTAATCTTAATTATAAATTATTAATTACTTGATTATCATTAACAATATAAATTAACTTATTTTAAGTTAAAAATTTAAAATATTTGATTTTATTCTTAAACCACTTATTAAGTTTTATTTAAAATAACTTGTTGAAAATATAAGTTTAAAACTTAATGGTTTTAAAAATCCTTTACTTCAAAACCTTAAATTTATACCTTCTATAAAATCATCATTTATATAAAAAAAGAAATAATTTCAGAATTTCATTTAACTAATTTATTAAAGTTTTAAAACTGGAAAAACATAAAAACCCCAACCAAACCCGAGTATTCCACGAGCCGCTCCATCTCTTGCTTCGATTTCCCAAAAAATTTACCCGCGAGCACGTCCAGTTTCATCTTAGAATTTTTTCTAAGTATCAACCCTACTCAAACGAAACACTCACTCAAGCCCTACTTCGAGTTGTTTCACGTATTCCTTCGAGAACGAAACCGAGCTACTTTTCGTCCCCCTAACTCAAAAAACCCACTGATACAATTCGTAGGCTTGTCCGCATGCACCACTTCTCCGGTCACTTCCGATCAACGCCGTGAGCGTCCACAAGTCCTCCACGACCATCTCAGTCCAAACAATCCTCCAGAACCATGAAAACCCAAGCAACCTGGAATCGAGCACTTCGACATACCCATGGACAAATTCGATCATCAGGAAATCACTTGCGTTGCTACCTCCGGCCATCAGAGGCCACGAAAATTTGGGTAGAGCTTCGCCACGATCCACGAACTCTTTTCCCCCGACCTGATGTAGCTCGATGAAACACCGATGAAGAAACTTACTAGATTACGCCACTGCTCAAATTGGGTTGCTAAACCCTAAACTAACGCTGCGCCTTCACTCCGATCAACATAAAAATCTTCATGCATTTTTCCCGAGTTCCCCTGATCCAAAGCTATCACCAGCCATGATTTCGAGACCCACTGGTTCATTGATCATCAGATTTTGACAAAAAACCCAAAACTGTTTAATTCAAGAAAACTCCATATTCCCTTTCTTACAAATCATGAAATTTCTTTTAAAAATCAATATTTAGCAAGACGAATCTGATAGAATGATCAGGATTTAGAATTAAAAGATTTGAATTTTCTGTCTTGAGTATTTTTTTATGTAAATCCTACATTGTTAAATTATTTATCATATATTTTTACTCTATATATATTTTTAAAATAACTTTATAATGTTACAAACACTTTTCTTTCACGAATCATAACCTAAAATTGATTTTATGAGGAGGTATTGAATTTGTAAACAGATTCTAAAACCTGTAGAGTATGAAACAGAGGCATGTTTTCTTGCCTGTACACTAAGATGCACACAGTTATTTTTTTCTTTCTATCAAGCAAATACATTCACACATCAACCCAGCACAATTCATATCATATATCATATACAAATCCAAATATCCATGGATATAGCAGAGTAAGGGGGGTTTTGCTCACTGAAGGTTTTTTTTGTTCACAGAGAACAAAAGATGAATTTGAGCCTTTATTTTTTTTCTTTAATTCCTTTTGAAGCTTAGATCTACAAATTATAAACAAAGATCTTTGTTTATTCCTTATTGTATTTATTTACTTAATCATTAATAATAATAGTTTTTAATTACTTACAGTTGGACCCCTTTTTTTAATAACAGAGAGCTTCTTTTTTCTGCAGCTTGAAAACCAGAGGTAGAATCTATCTTGGATCTTGATTTTCCTTTAACTTATTTTCCAGAGAAAACTACACTGCCTAGTTGAACTTGTTTTGCATGTTCCCGATTTGGATTTGATTGTTTTAAATATGGAATTTTACTTGATATTTTGCATTCACCTGAATTTGCTTTGAATTTTGCATGCTTTCATATTGTAGTTTGATTGCTTTATTTCTTTTCTTCCTGACTTTGATATTGAAAAATTTTGCTTTGAATTTCAGGTTGCCTTTCCTTCTTTTTTTTCTGATTTTTTCTTCTTTTTGATGCTGAGATTTGAAATGCTCAATCTCTTGTTACTGATTTGTTCAGATTTGGTGAGAGTAAATATGATTGCATATGGGAGATGGAAAGTTTTTATAATTTTTATTTTATTATTTTATTTAAACAATGATGTTGAATGCCATTTGTAAGAAATCATCATGATATTCCCATGTAATTGTTTACTTCTTTACTCCACCTCCTTGTGTATGTTTATCGTTTGAAGTTTTCAAAGACAAAATAATATTTTTTTCTAAAATATTTTTTTATCATATTTACTTTATAAATGAATGTACCTTTTATTTTATTAGCATATGTATATACAATGTTAAATAATAATTTCTTTGACCAAAAATTTACACTATATAAATTATACCTTAAAAATATTAAATGCCACTTATTTTAAAACATTTATTTTAAATTTAATTTCAAATTCCAATTCACTTGAATAAAAATTCATTTATGTCTATTACTTCTACTTATACCAATTTGTAGAAAGAAATGATTTTAAAAACTAATTTTATTAATAAGTGAATTTTTCTTTTCTTTTCAAAAGAAGGTATTTATTATATACATATAATTTGAATTCAAATGATTTTTTTTTTCTTTTAAAATATTTATTATTTCAAGATTTTTAAACACAAAATAAATTGGAATTTATTTATGTATAGTTTATTACTCATTATATTTGTTTGAGATTTCTCAATATATTTCAAATTAAATTTCAAAAGTTTAATATATTTTATTAATTTTAATTGATAGATTTTTTTGGGATGTTACTTTTTATTCATAAGATTTTAAGTATATAAATTCAAAACCCCAATTAAATTTTTAAAATCAATGTCCAAATAAATAAATTTCCTATTTAATGTGAAAAATTCAAATTAATTTACAATTTTATTCAAAAATTTATTTAAATTATAAATTTAAATTTAATTTAAAAATTGGGATCATTACAGATTCCCCCTTAAAAAATTTCGTCCTCGAAATTTGCAAGGGAGAGGAGAAAGAATAGATGAAAGATAGAGAAGTATCTTTCCAAATCAAACTGGATTCAATTCTGTATTCGGCTTACCAAATCAGAATATCCACAATATGAGAATAAATTCATACAATTATTTCACAAGATACTCGGGTCCACCAGTCTACGAATATGCAAGGGCATTGATTAGTTCGAAGGGATAACTAATCGTTCGTAGAATATATCGGATCCCAGAGAACAGAAAGATAGACAGATTCAATCTTCTATAATTCTGAAACACTTGGTATGAATTCCAAATTCATGTCAAAATACTCCAAAGTGTATACCAATTTGTCCCTCTTCGGTCTCCGATCTACACAAGAATTTACAATAGAATTTTAAATTTGATTTTAACCGATATCGTTTTATTGATATAATTAAAATTTATCCTTATATTTGTTAACCAATTCGTTTAATTTAAAATTTCCAATTTATTTAAAATTTTCAATTTCAAATTTCAAATTCAAATTCATTAAAGTTTAGATCGAAAAGCTGATAATAAACCAATGAAGATACGAAGTAAGGATTTTCTACAATGATTCGTAGTGCCACCATCACACCGGAACTTCTTTCTGTAGCTGCTACGAAGATATCAAAGAATTTTGGAATCGAATCAAAGGAGATTGATAGAGAAAATTGTTTCCGCTATTGTAGGGTATTGACCATTTGTAGTGATACTCCCTCGTTCCCTATCTCGTCCTCTTCTTGCACTCATACTCGCTATCAGTGAATAGTAAGAGAATTTACTGAGGCATTCGAACAGATATCTTAGGGATATACTCATTCTAGGGTATACTTCACCCTATCTCTAATGAGTTACTTAATGTGTTATACTCCTGAGCTAAAGTTTTAAACTTCAGCTCTGATACCAAATGTAGCGACCCTGACTCGACCTTCGAAAATCGGCACTGAATACGACACTCGTATTCAAATGCAGCAGATCCAAACGTCAAATCTGGTTCGCCGGAGCTTATAACACATTAAGTACAACACAGCGAAAGAAAAATAATATATCAATATACAACATTGATACAATATCCAAATGCAACAGAATGATACAATGAATATCAATATACATCATAGGTATGATACAAGACAATAGCAGCGGAAAGAAAGGATAACACTAGCAACGAAACAATATCTTCAATAGGGAAAGCAGCCTTCAAAGGAGAACTCCAGTATCGATAATCTCCATCTCCAAGGCACCAATCCAGAAATAGCTCGAACTCCCAATAACGATGTACAAAAATAAGCAAGTGCAGTCCTGATCCAAATAGCTCCAGATAATCTACTAAACCTGACTATCTGAAAAAACCCAACTCTATACTGCCCGTGTGGGAAAATTGTGGGCACCCAAAGTTTAGGAAAGGAACAATAAACTCCCGGTCAGTCATGGGACTGGCATGAGCAAACAAAAACATTTGGTCTTTTAAAACAGACAACAAGAGATTTAAAATAAATCTACAATGCTTTTTGGAAAATGAAACTACTATAAGGCCTCCCGCTACACACACAATGCAAACGCAGAATTGGAGGAGATTTCTCTTATGATAGTCAAATATGCTTGATACGAGAAAATTTCTTGATATTATTACTAGTGCATAGTGTAGAAAAACCATTTCGAAAGTATAATATAAATCCTAGCCAACATACGACCAGTATCGTATGTCTACTATAGCTACCATCTAAAAAGTGGTGCGCCACCATAAGTAAATGGCAGGTTCTGCAACTAAAACCGTACAAGGCACGTATTGAAGATTGGATTTCCAACAAATGGTCAGACTAAGGAACTTCCTACTGCCATATGGGTACACCTCTGGCGGGACGTCCTGAGAACCTAACCGGATCTCTGCTAACACAAGGCCGGGTTACCTGTGTAACTAGGTAACTACTACTCGAGCATGCCATCCCTCGGTCCTTTGGGACCTTTATCCGAGGCGCCTCTAAACCACAAAGCAATCACAAAGTAATAGATCTGCAGTATCCACATGAGTAAGTATCCAGGCTCCATACCATAATACCACCCTTTTCCAAAAGGGAATGACACACCCTAAAGGGAGCGACCCTCATAACCTTACCGCATCTTTCCTGTTTCCACCATTTCCGGGGTGTGAGGTCCTGATGCAGTCTCATCCACAAAGCTACGCTTTATACAAACGCCATGCTTTGATCAACAAATGATACACAGTAGCTCTCAGCATGCCACACTACCAAATTGGGAATATATCACTGATAAATATCAACTTCATAACCTCTGAGCTCGTACGTCTCAGAGAAGAGTGTTAAGCTAAGAGAATGAATTCTCCGCCACCAAGCAAAAATGTATTTGATAGAGATCAGTTTAATATCTCAAAGTGTAATGCCAGACATACAACCATACAAGTCTGTTCCGGGTTCGAACAGAAACGAAGGCACTTCTGAAGAAGCCCTTGCAAATCCGGGTATACACAATCCCGATCGAACTTCCCATCACTTAGGGAATCTCTATACCGTAGCTACTCGGTACAGAGACAATCGATAGGTTATCTTAACGTTCTTGAAGAAACCCGGTCTTCAAATGCTATCCATAACGTCATATCACAATTCAGAATGGGCTATATGACGCAAGATCCTCTCCCGGCTAAACCGAATAGTGAGCGCAATATTTAAAACATATGGATATGGGATTTTAGTTAAGTCACAACTTAAAATCCAAAGCTTTTCTTTCAAATGGTTAAACAAATTACCATTTCAAATCTTTAAACAAAAAGATTTATTTCACAAAGTTCACCTAGTTTCACGAAGATATACTCATAGATTTCAAAACAATTTCCATTTCAATTGGATTAACTCATTTAAATCTTTAAATCAAAGATTTAATTTATAGCTTTCAAACTCGTTTTCCAAAGATTTATTCATAACTTGGAAGACCATTTTCGTTTTAGACTTGAAATCCTTTTAACACAAACTAGAAATTCATTTCTTATGTGAAAGATTTTATTATTTGAAAACAAATAGTTTTCGTTTCGGAAAAATCCAATTATACTTATACAAGTTAAAATCTTAGGTTAAATTTAAAGTCCCAAAACAACACTTTAAAAATGGTTTAATTTCATGTAAACTTTTATAACCTTCTTAAAATCATAAATTCTCGACATAGAATTCAATTTCAAATTTTTAATTCAAATTTAAATCGAATTTCAAAAATTAGATTAAGTTATTCAAAATAACTTTTATCTTTGAAATCCCTTTTCGAAAGCTTTTTACTTTAAATCCAATCCATTTCCAAAACCATTTAGATTCAAAAATTCAATTATTTAAAATTGTTTTAAAAATCCGTGACTTGACCAATTCCCACGTGCAATCCATATTTGTGTGTGTATAGTGTAGTCCGGGGGTTGTATACAATAGTGCACAACATCAATCATCACAGATATATCGATAAGCGGTATAACCCATAACGCTTATCTTTATTCACAGATACATAGATAAAGTAAATTTATCAATCACAAAGATTCACCATTATGATCCGATGTGGATTTCGGATAATCAACTGGAATCCGACTCCCTGTTGCATCGAAATTCAAATGTCGTTTTACGGGACAAGGGTTTTGCATATTCGTATCACAATATATACATCACAGATATAACAGCTTAGCACAAAGCATTACATAGCATCACATATCAAATATATCAATCCATCATACATCATTCAATGGCAAACAAACATCTTTAATTAAGATGAATAAATCGTGTGGTTTTAAATTTATTACCCACATAATTACTTTCAATAGTAATTTTTGATCAATGATGAATTATCATTAACTACAATTGATTAAGTCTCAATCACCTTCACTAATTAATCATTTCTTTAATTGATTATCTTAATTAATTAACCCTTAATCGTAATTAATTAAATCTTAATTACTCATTCCTTAATTAATTACTTTAATTAATAAACCTTTAATTATTGATTAGTTAAATCTTAATTATAATTAATTATCCTTAATTGATAATGATTTCTCAATCACTTAAAGTTAATTAACCTTTATTAATTATTCTTAATTTAATTACCTTAATTAATTAACCACATTAATTAATTATTCTTTAAAGTAATTAACTCTTAATATTTGATAATCAATCTTTAACCTTTAATTATCTTCCCTTAATTGCTTTCACTAAGTAATTACTATTCTTATTTAATCATTCATTAATTACTTGATTAGTTTAGTCGAATTATTAATTAATTACTTTCATTAAGAAATTCACTTCAAATAATGATTTTCCTTTAACAAATATGTTAACTTAAACTTTGAAAACTAATTAACCAATTTAAAACATCCTTCATAACAATTATTCTTAATTATTAATAAATTAATCTTAATTATAAATTATTAATTATTTGATTATCATTAACAATATATATTAGCTTGCTTTTAAGTTAAAAATTTAAAACGTTTGACTTTATTCCTAAACCACTCATTAAGTTTTATTTAAAATAACTTGCTAAAAATATAAGTTTAAAACTTAATTGTTTTAAAAATCCTTTATTACAAAACCTTAAATTTATACCTTCTATAAAATCATCATTTATAAAAAAAGAAATAATTTCAGAATTTCATTTAACTAATTAATTAAAGTTTTAAAACTGGAAAAACATAAAAACCCTAACCAAACCCGAGTATTCCCCGAGCCGCTCCACCTCTTGCTTCGAGTTTCCCAAAAAATTTACCCGTGAGCACGTCCAATTTCATCTTAGAATTTTTTCTAAGTATCAACCCTACTCAAACGAAACACTCACTCAAGCCCTACTTCGAGTTGTTTCACGTATTACTTCGAGAACGAACCCGAGCTACTTTTCGTCTCCCTAACTCAAAAAACCCATTGATACAATTCGTAGGCTCGTGCACATGCACCACTTCTCCGGTCAATTCCGATCAACGTCGTGAGCGTCCACAAGTCCTCCACGACCATCTCAGTCCAAACAATCTTCAAGAACCGTGAAAACCCAAGCAACCTGGAATCGAGCATTTCGGCATACCCATGGACAAATTCGATCATCAGGAAATCTCTTGCGTCGCTACCTCCGGCCATCAGAGGCCACAAAAATTTGGTTAGAGCTTCGCCACGATCCACGAACTCTTTTCCCCCGACCTGATGCAGCTCGATGAAACACCAATGAAGAAACTTACTCGATTACGCCACTGCTCAAATTGGGTTGCTAAACCCTATACTCATGCTGCGCCTTCACTCCGATCAACATAAAATCTTCACGCATTTTTCCCGAGTTCCCCTGATCCAAAGCTATCACTAGCCATGATTTCCAGATCCACTAGTTCATTGATCATCAGATTTTTACAAAAAACTCAAAACTATTTAATTCAAGAAAACTCCATATTCCCTTTCTTACAAATCATGAAATTTCTTTTAAAAATCAATATTTAGCAAGACGAATCTGATAGAATGATTAGGATTTAGAATTAAAAGATTTGAATTTTCTGTTTTGAGTATTTTTTTATGTAAATCCTACATTGTTAAATTATTTATCATATATTTTTACTCTATATATATTTTTAAAATAACTTTACAATGTTATAAACACTTTTCTTTCACAAATCATAACCTAAAATTGATTTTATAAGGAGGTATTGAATTTGTAAATAGATTCTAAAACCTGTAGAGTATGAAACAGAGGCATGTTTTCTTGCCTGTACACTAAGATGCACACAGTTATTTATTTTTCTTTCTATAAAGGCAAGCAAATACATTCACACATCAACCCAGCACAATTCATATCATATATCAGATACAAATCCAAATATCCATGGATATAGAAGAGTAAGGGGGGTTTTGCTTAACTGAAGGTTTTTTTTTGTTGACAGAGAACAAAAGATGAATTTGAGCCTGTATTTTTTTCTTTAATTCCTTTTGAAGCTTAGATCTGCAAATTATAAACAAAGGTCTCTGTTTATTCCTTATTGTATTTATTTACTTAATCATTAATAATAATAGTTTTTAATTACTTACAGTTGGACCCTTTTCTTAATAACAGAGAGCTTCTTTTTTCTGTAGCTTGAAAACCAGAGGTAGAATTTATCTTGGATCTTGATTTTCCTTTAACTTATTTTCCAAAGAAAACTGCACTGCCTAGTTTAACTTGTTTTGCTTGTTCCTGATTGCGATTTGATTTTTTTAAATATGGAATTTTACTTAATCTTTTGCATTCACCTGAATTTGCTTTGAATTTTGCATGCTTTCAGATTGTAGTTTGATTGCTTTATTTCTTTTCTTCCTGACTTTGATATTGAAAAATTCTGCTTTGAATTTCAGGTTGCCTTTCCTTCTTTTTTTTTTGATTTTCTTCTTCTTTGATGCTGAGATTTGAAATGCTCAATCTCTTGTTATTGATTTGTTCAGATTCGGTGAGAGTAAATATGATTGCATTTGGGGAGATGTAAATTTTTTATAATTCTTTATTTTATTATTTTATTTAAACAATGATGTTGAAAACCATTTGTAAGAAATCATCATGATATTCCCATGTAATTGTTTACTTCTTTACTCCACCTCCTTGTGTATGTTTATCATTTGAAGTTTTGAAAGACAAAAGAATTTTTTTTTCCTAAAATATTTTTTTAAACATATTTACTTTATAAATGAATGTACCTTTTATTTTATTAGCATATATATATATACACAATGTTAAAAAATAATTGCTTTAACCATAAATTTACACTATATAAATTATACCTTAAATTTTTTAAATGCCACTTATTTTAAAACATTTATCTTTAATTCAATTTCAACCCAATTCACTTGAATAAAAATTCATTTATGTCTATTACTTCTACTTATACCAATTTAAAGAAAGAAATGATTTTAAAATCTAATTTTATTGATAAGTGAATTTTTTTTTCTTTTCAACAGAAGGTATGTATTATATATATAATTTGAATTCAAATGATTTTTTTCTTTTAAAATATTTATTATTTCAAGATTTTTAAACACAAAATAAATTAGAATTTATTTATGTATTGTTTATTACTCATTTTATTTGTTTGAGATTCTCAATATATTTCAAATTAAATTTCAAAATTTCAAAATATATTATTAATTTTAATTGATAGATTTTTTTTGGGATGTTACTTTTTATTCACAAGATTTTAAATATGCAAATTCAAAACCCCAATTATATTTTTAGAATCAATGTCCAAATAAATAAATTTCCTATTTAATATGAAAAATTCAAATTAATTTACAATTTTATTCAAATATTTATTTAAATTACCAATTTAAATTTAATTTAAAAATTAGGATCGTTACATTTAACAAGTGGAAAACTGAAGAGTCGATATTTTACCCAATTTTCTATAATTATATTTAATAATTTAATTGCCAAATACAAAGGGGTATTTGAAATTCAAGTTAACTAACTTTCAAATATTTAAAATCAATTAAATATTTCAATTTCAAATGTCCAGAAATTTTGGCTCGTCACAAATCCTTTCATAAAAGGATCCGTCAAATTCTTATCAATGCGTATATGATCCACTATAATAGATCCAAAAGAGATATATTCTCTTACAGTACTGTGGTTATGACGAATTTATTGTCTCTATAGATGTAATAACAATTCCTAACTTTCGCAATTGCCGTGGTACTATTGCAATAGATCAACATAGCTGGTGTCGGTTGTTTCCATAAAGGGATCTCAGTTAGCAAATTTCATAAATAATCTACCTCTTCACTAGCAGTAACTAGTGCTATCATTTCTAACTAACTCTATAGTGGATTGACCCAAAATAGTCTATTTCTTAGATTTCAAAGAAGCAACTCCTCCTGCAATACTAAAAATATATCCACTTTGCTTTGGAATCTTATGATAAAGTATTCCAATTTGCATCGCTATATCCGTCAAGGATGGCGAGAAACTTCTGATAATGTAATCCAAGGTTCATTGTTCTTTTAAGGTATCTTATGACCCTTTCAGTAGCATGCTAATGCTCTATCCTAGGTCTGATAGTAATAGTAATCCGACAATGTAGGTTATGTCGGTTTCTTGTTGGTCGTCGAAAATCGATAAAAAATCCCAACTAGGATCGATATAACTATCTCGAAATTCTGTGCTCGAATCTGGATCAAATCGCTATGTGAATAAAATAATATACGTACATTCTACGTATTTATCTCAATTGATTATCAATTATATCAAATTCCTTTCTATTCACACTTATTCCATTTCCCAACTTCCAGTTTAATCTTCACTCAATTATTAACTTTGTATATTTCTAATACCAAATTTACTTAAGTATTTTGCCATTTATTTCTAAAGTCCAATATGAACATTTTATATATTCCTTATATTTATTTTCACTTCACCAATTAAGCTTCCCCATATAATATCATTCCAATATTCAATTCCAGTTCATTTGCATATCCACTCAGTCAATTAGTTCACTTACTAATTTTATTTTTAATCTTTTGTTTTATTTAGTTCAACTCAACTATATTTTTCAATTTTACTTTACTTAACATAACAAAAATTGAATTTCAAATATTTAGTTTAAATTCCATTTATTTATAATCTTAAATTAGTTTGTTTCATTGCCACGTTTATTCTAATGGCCATTTTACTTAGTCTTCTTAGATTCTTCTTTAAATTCACTTTTATTTAACTATATTTAATTATACTCCAATTAAATTCAAATTTAAATTTCTATAAGTTTTTCTCACTTATTTTCATTTCATACCAACTTTTATTCAATTCTTCTTTAATTTAAATTTTTCTATTTCAATAAATTTCAATTTTAATAAGTTATCAAACCCCTTATAATTCCATAAACATTTCCAATTTACTTCCGGAGTTAAAAACAATTTCTCAACATTTCATAATTACCTTTAAAATCAACTATATCCAAAGTCTTTTGCATTTCTAAAATCAAACTCAACTTTTGCAACAATTCCAATTTGAAATATTTTGGCAGCAATTCCTCTCCCGGAAACTTGAACATGACCATCGATGATGCTGCAGTCATCACCGAAGTTATTTTCCAATGACCGAAAAGAGTTCAGTGCTTTATCTTTTTTTAAACTCTTCCAAATATTTTTAAATTCCAAATCTCACCTGATTTCAAATCCAATTCAAAAATATTTCCGAAATAACATCAATATTATTTCTCCAAAACCTTTGAAAACCATTTCCAAACCAAAGGAATTTAAACTTTTCCCAAATTTCAAATCCTCTAACTCATATTCAATAATTACTCTGGAATTTTACTTTAATTTATAAATTACATTCATAATTTACATTTACAAATCCCATTTGTATATGAATTTATTTCTTAGTTTTTAGTTATAATTTCAATTTCTTATTCATTTTTTACAAAACAACGATAATAATTTAATATTATCACTTCCTAACAACCAAGCAACCATATATAACTATAATAATTTTACAAAATTATTCTTTTCTATACAAAAATAACTTGGGCAAAATTATCTCATTTACCCTATTTTAAAACAATATTTCGTCTCGGTTTATCTTGTCAAAGAGTTTAGAAATCCCCATCGATGACATGGTGTCCCATATATCGACCAGAATTCATAAACACTCAACCAATAAGTCAACACAATATAAAAACAATTTTATATTCACTTACAAATACATGCTCATATCTATTATTACACTCAAACACTTTCTAGAGTACTTACGGCTCTATTCCTAATGAGTAATACCCACCAGAGCCAAGGTTCTCGCTTAACCTTCAGCTCTGATACCAAGTGTAACGACCCGTTTTTTCAACATTCGAAAATCGACATTAATACACCCACTGTATCAAATGCCGAACAATCAAATGCCGGAAAACCGAAACATTAGGGTTAAAGAAGAAGAAGGTAGAAGAAGAAATAGGAAGCAATATCAGAATCTCACAATCGCAACGGAACAAAATATAATAGATAAACGACTAATCTTTTAAAACAAAGAATTATATCTGTTTTATATATATTACATCATCAGAGTACAATATAGCCCACATCACAGTTCAGGACGGTTAAAATATCTTATCCTTAAAGCTGAATATGCAGCTTACATTGCACAATGGAAATATGAATCTACGGAATTACGCCTCGTCATCTAGCCCGTCTCCTGAGCTCCACAACATTCTATCCAGAATTTGTATTCTATAATACTCGGTCTGACCTGAGCATTATAATTATATAACACCCGAGTCGGTCTGGAAAACCAGCGTGAGAAAACATACTCAAATGGATTATTAAAGTTTTCGAAATCCTTTGAAAACAAAGGTATCTTGTAAGACCACGCCACAAATAAACATGCTGGGTTTTTACCTTACGATAACCAAATCCTTTCTTATAAAATCCTCTGATATTATGATAGAGTCTATATACAAATACTTATTCATATAGCCGAAATTGTTACATTATTAAATTCCAGCTAATATGTATGCAAACAAAACCGTAAAGGCACGTAAGGAGAAACGATTTCCATCAATTGTAGGGCTACTGGGGTACATCCCATCACAGTACGTGGTCAAGATCACCGTACCGAGAATCCACCCTGATCCCCTGCATCACAAGACCAGAGCTAACCCCTACTAGATAGTCCGAATAAGTTCACCCCACGGTTGGGATCAACAACTGCCCACATAGCCGAAATAAAGGGACATCTAGACAGGGGTTACCTTACCCTAATTGGTTGCTAGCCACTTAGCCTTGTGTGCATCTCCCCTGTTTTATCCATTCCCGGTTGATGAGGCTCAAGGCTATGTGTTACCTTTTTAGCACACATTCACTTAGAATGCTCATTGTCCTCCTGACGATGTTCTGAAAGCATTCATCCATTCAAGTCTGTTCCGGGTTCGAACGAAACCGAAGGCACTACTTCTACTACATCCATTTTGGAATCACCCTTAGGATTAGTAGCAATTAGCCCTTGCACTACACTGCTCCATTTTCGACTCCAAGCTCTTATCTTCCTCACGAAAACGTTGAAACCAGATCGAAGTGGTTTTCGAAAAATAAATCCCAATCCCAGTCTCTTCGAAACGATCAGCTCATTGTCCAATATTGATAGTCCGTTATTTAACAATCAAATAGCATTTACAAACAATCATTAGATCAAATAATTTGCCAAAATATTTATTCCAAATAACTTCGCAAGCTATTTTCCATACTTCAACCCTTTGAAAACAGTTTCAAACCACCTTTCTCTCACGAAATAAATTTCCCAAATATTGTTTATTTCCACTGAAAGTAACCAAGCCCAAATACTTTAAATTTCAAAATAATTTAAATCACTTTATTCTAAAATATACTTTAATATATTTAAATTAAAACTACTTAAACACTTTATTCAAAAATATATACTTTAAAAATATTTAAAATAAAACTACTTTATAAAATATAAAACTAATTTTTAAAATAAAAGTTAAGCCAAACTAAATTTTAAAATAAGTGTTATGAAATTCTATACAAGTTTTCAAATAAAATTTTAATCAAACTATCTTTAAAATAAAACTATTTTGTAAAATTATAAATATTAATCATTAACTTTTTATAACATAATACAAATTAACCTTTTAAAATAATTACCATTATAACTAATTTAAATAAATATTTACCTTTAAAATTTTAACAACTTAAATAATAATTTTTTAAAAACATTTCTTTAAACAACTTTAAAACTTTTAACTTATAATTAAAAATTTGCTTTGAAAACATACTTGGCTTTTCAGGGAAATACACTTCTCTTCCACACCTTTAAAAATAAACCACTATTTATTTTTAAAACAAATTACCCGTTCCTTTATAAATTCCCATTGTGAATTTATACTTCCAAATATCCACGAATATCTTATTTCTATAAGCCCAGTTTATAAATTCCATAGTCTCTCTCCTTTTAAATCATAGTTTCAAAGATTTTATCAATTTCCAAATCGATTTTCAAATTTAGACCATTTTAAAATAAATTCCTTTACTTACTCAATTTATTTCAAAACCCATTAACTTCAGATTTTACTACTTGATTATGATTTAAAATCTTATTTAACTGAAAATACCAGTTTCATACTTTTCCAAATTCCTTCTTTATCCATTCCAATAAATTTAAAGCTTGAGTTTTAAAATAAATTCTTTATTCCTTTAAATAATATCACTTAAGTTTTAAAATTCATTATTTCCCCTTTTATTCAAAATCCCCTTTTCCATATTCGGAATTATTTATTAGAATTTAAAAAAAAATCACTTTTATTCTTTTCCAATTCATTCTTTAATTTATTCAAATTCTCTATAATTATTTTACTTAAAAATTATCTCTTTTATTTTCTCATCAAAAATCCAATCTATATATTTTTGATAACTCGGTATACCCAAATATATTCAATTGAACCATAGCATCCAATATTTAATTACCAATGTAGTCTATCTCATATTATCAAATCATATCACAGAATATTAAAAAAAATCTAAATATTTTGAGGAATCCAGTTGGATCCCTCCAACTTGTTTTCTACATCCACAGATGTTAGCACAATATAAAATACCAATTCTACTTTGAGGTGGAATATAGCGGTATATGGTGTTATATCATCTCATCCGCTATTATGCGGCGCATAGAGTCTCATCCGCTATATAATGCGGGAAATCAATCACTCCAATATATACTATATATACTACTATATATATATATATATATATATACTATCACATCCAGACATTTCAAGAAATCAATAATTTAAATTTAACTATTTAAATTTAAATGGAATCCAAATGAGTGAGATTAACTCACCTTTGACTATGCATGCAGCCCATTTCCAATCCGGCCTGCCACTTTTCAGATTTTGACCTTGTATAAATATTTATACAGTTGATTAATATTTGAGGCAATTGAACAAATAAATTTACATTTAATAATTTTATTTAATCTAATAATTTAATTTCAAACTAATTTTATTTTAATAAGAATTTTTAGGCGACTAAAATAATAAAATAAGTTGTTAAACAAATTAATCTCTATATATTAGAATTAACTATTAGAATTATAATATGTGATACCCATTTTATACTTAAAATCTTTCTTTATTAAGAAAATAGTTTCCTGTTCCAGACTTTATATATATAATTTTTTTGTTCAGATCTCACTTACATACATATATAGGTTAAAACAGAATCCCTTTTTAAATCTCACAGTTATATTCATATAAAAGTCTGGTTCTTTCTCTGCAATATATTCCAAATTTCCAATCTTTATATGTATTTTAAAAACAAACAGCCTTACTGAAATAAAAAATCTATATTTATCCATTCTATACATTTAAATTAAATTTAATTGAAAAATAAAACAAAAACCAAAACTAAATTTATATATTTTCAGTCAGAATATATATTAAATCAAGTTATACTTGAAAATAAATAAAATAAATAAATTAAACCTTACA
The DNA here is from genome assembly GCA_030765085.1 of Allium cepa. Classification (NCBI taxonomy): domain Eukaryota; kingdom Viridiplantae; phylum Streptophyta; class Magnoliopsida; order Asparagales; family Amaryllidaceae; genus Allium; species Allium cepa. The sequence goes on along the minus strand of CM060944.1, from coordinate 304,754,308 downwards.
GACATCGGCGAACCACCGGACATCGTTGCAACACCCAAACCAGTGGCCGCACTCGAGCAGACAAGCCTGACTCCGCTACGATGTGTCATTGCGCCACCCTTCGCATCGCGACGCGTGAACTCGAGCAACCCCGTGACCCAATCTTCGCCCAAACACCAAACTCGACCCGATGTAATATAGCCACCGTTCAACTTCGCGCATGCCTCGCGACCCTGAGCCCAGCATGCGATGAAGTCGCCTCCCCCTTTCTTTGAATTCGTGAGGGGTGGCAACGACCATTTGATTTAGGGCATTTTTCAGATTAGGCTGAACGATGATTTTCGAAATTAAGGCTAGAAAGAGAAACTTGTGATCGAATTTGAATTTAAAGAAAGAGAGCAGCCATTATTTCGAACGACATAGAAAAAGAATGGGGAAGAACAAAATTTCCAATTTCAAACTTTCATCCATATTTTTCCAAAAAATGCAAGGCTGCCCGATACTTAGAATATTAAAGAAATTGACGCATGCTATTCCAACAAACACGTGTTTGGAAGGCATGACATGTGTCCCTTTGAGATGAGGGCTAAATAATTCCGATGTTGATAAATAATATAATATATTAAATTCAAATTTAAATTCAAATTGTTTCGATTAACGCAACTCAAAATCTTAACCTCCTTTCGAGGCATGCCTCCGGTGTTTATAATGTTAAACCCCTATTTTGAATGCAATGGAAAAGGTTTCGAGTCTTAAATCGGTCGTATGGAGAAGATAGCGTTTTGAACCCAGTTATAATATTAAATTTTCGATATAAGTCTTAGCACGTTTATCTATCGTACGGGTAAAACAACCACTCCAAACACTACGAAAATTGAAATTCGATAATAATACACTATTACGGATCTAATGGAACTGGTTTCGTCAAATTCCGAGACTGTGCCTCGGAAGGCTATTTTTAAATTCAATTTAAACAACATATTTTTAAAACCGAGCAAAACACTTCTAAATTCAAATTTAAAGCTTTCCTTATCCTCAGTATCATTAATATAAAATTTTCAAACTTTTGAAATATTTTTAACAAGCATAAAATTGAAGATTCGATATTTTACCCAATTTTCAATAATTACATTTAATAATTTAATTGCCAAATACAAAGGGATATTTGAAATTCAAGTTAACCGACTTTCAAATATTTGAATATTTCAATTTCAAATGTCCAAAAATTCTGAGTCGTCACAAATTCTTTCTCAAAGGATCTGTCAGGTTCTTATCAATGCGTATATGATCCACTATAATAGATCCAAAGGAGATATATTCTCTTACAGTACTGTGGTTATGATGAATTTATTGTCTCTTATAGATGAAATAACAGTTCCTAACTTTTGCAATAGCCATGGTACTATTGCAATAGATCAACATAGCTGGTGTCGGTTGTTTCCACAAAGGGATCTCAGTTAGAAAATTTCATAAATAATCTACCTCTTCACTAGCAGTAACTAGTGCTATCATTTCTAACTAACTCTATAGTGGATTGAGCCAAAATAGTCTATTTATTAGATTTCAAAGAAACAGCTCCTCCTGCAGTACTAAAAATATATCCACTTTTCTTTGGAATCGTCTGATAGAGTATTCCAATTTGCATCGCTATATCCGTCAAGGATGGCGAGAAACTTCTGATAGTGTAATCCAAGGTTCATTGTTCTATTAAGATATCTTATGACCCTTTTAGTAGCATGCTAATGCTCTATCCTAGGTCTGATAGTAAAACTGCATGGTAATCTAACAACATAGGTTATGTCGGGTCTCGTATAATCAGTGGTATACCTAAGGCTACCAATGATGCCTGCATATGTAGACTGTCTTACACCTTCACCAGTGTTCTTAAATAGTTCTACACTAGGATCATACGGTGTACTAGTAGGTTTACATTCAAAGTAATTATATTCCTTTGATATCTGCTCAATATAATGAGATTGATCCTAAGAAATTCCCTCTTTAGACTTAGTAATCTTAATTCCAAGAATTACAGTCGCTTCACCAAGATCTTTTATATGAAAATTGGCACATAATATAGACTTAATATGATTCAAGGCATGAATATTTGAACCAAGTATAAGTAAATCATTCACATATAAACATATGATAGTGCAAACATTATTCTCAGAATTATATAAATAAACTTGTCACTTTCATTTACTTTAAAACCATGTGAAATAGCTAGATTAGCATATTTTTTATACCAATGTTTAGTTGCATTTTTAAGACCATTTAGGGATTTATCTAATTTACAAACTTTATGCTCTTGACCAGGTATAACAAAACCTTTTGGTTGGTCCATATAACTCTCTACTTCTTATTCATTCAAAAACGTGGTTTTTACATTCATTTGGTGTATTAGTAAATCATGTGAAGCAAGAGAAATTAATACTCGAATTGAAGTTATTCTTGTAACATGTGAAAATGTATCAAAAAAACCAATGTCCTCTCTTTGTCTAAATCCTTTAGCTACCAGAGGAGCCATGTGTTTATCAACTGTACCATCAGGTTTCAACTTCTTTTTAAGTACCCACATATAACTTATAGTTTTAAAATTTGGAGGTAAGTCAACTAAATTCCATGTTTTATTTGACCCAAGAAATTTTGTTTTATCATTTATAGCTTTTTGTCAAAGGTTTAAATTTAAAGAAAATAGAACTTCGTTAAAATTAACAACGTCCACTTCTTGTGCATAAGCATAATATTCCTGATCAAAATCTTTGGTTATCCTAGCTCTTTTACTTCTTCGAGGTTTATATTCAATTTTCGCATCAGGTTTATTATTTATGATTACTGGAATACTAATAGTAGACATGCTCCCACTATTCCTAAGTTTAAATGGAAATTTATTTTCCAAGAAATCAACATCATTTGACTCAACAATAACTCGAATATTCAAACAGAAAAATCTATATGCTTTGTTGTTAATTGTATAACCAATGAAAACCTATTCATATGCTCGACTTGCTAATTTAATTCTTTTATGGTCTGAAATATGAATATGTGCTATGCAACCCCAAGTTTTAAAATAAGACGAATTGGGCTTACGATTTCTGAAAATCTCAAAAGATGAAAGTTTGCTCTTAGATTTAGGAATTCTATTTAATATATAACAAGCGGTTAACAAAATTCCCCTCACCAATGTGATACTGTAGCCGAATTTTATAAAATAACTACAACTATATCGGTTAGAGTCCTAGTTCTTTCAGCTTTACCGTTCATTTTAAGTGGATAGGGTGCAGTTCTTTATGGATTATGTCACGTTGATTATAAAATTCAATGAATAAGCTAGGTTCATATTCTGTTCCTCCATCACTTCAAACTTTCTTAATTTTCTTATTAAATTTGTTTCCAATTTCAGTGACAAATAACTTAAACATATCTAGTGCATCACTTTTATTTTTCATGAGATAAACATGAGTAAAATCAGAGCAATCTTCAATAAAAGTAATAAAGTAGCATCTACCATCCCTAGTTAGACTGCCATTAAGTTCACATATATCAGAGTGTATCAAATTTAAATGTTGCGCTCTCTAAACACAAATTTGTGTCGGGTCATAGTAATTTTAGCTTGGCTAGTGTATTCACATTTTTCTAAATCACTTATGGATACTTTAGCGATTAATCCTAAGTTACTCATGTTATGAATAATTTTCTTATTAACATAACAAAGTCTAGTATGCCAAATATTAAAATCACATAGTATATAAGTAGAATTACTGACTTTATTCACATCAATATTCAGCCAAAACATCCCATCTACAACATATCCTTTAGAAAAAACACCATTTTTAGCGATGGTGTACAAGTCAGATCCATTAGTTTGAGCAAAACCAGTTTTACCAAAAAGGAAACCATATACTAAGGCACTGTTTGGTTTAGAATTTTTAGTTTCGTGTTTTCCTTCAATAAAGTACATACAACGCATATATCTTTTAAAAATAACCATTTTTAAAAATGAAACTAACATATAAAATGTAAAAAAATTTATTTTGTGTTTTCTTGTTTTGAGAATAACAAAAGAATGGAAAAAAATCCATCCCATCCGTCGCTCCAACCCCTATGCTGTCCCTCTACCATCGTCGCAATGGTCTAATATTTTAAACTTTTCTTCATTATCCTCATACTTTGTTATAAATGTTGAAAATGCAATACATAAAACAAAAAATGAAACCAAATGGGCCTAAAGTTTTTCCTTATCTTTGAAGTACGCATCATGTCTTTCAGCAATAAGTTCTTTCTAGAGGTAAACTTTAACTCCACGGTCCCAATTGCAGGAACAGTAGTGGTGTGAGAATCTCCCAGCATCACGTTTATATTATTAAAAACATTATATATTTTAAACATTTCACAATCATAACAGACAAGTCGAGGAGCGCCACTGTCTACCCACCACCATTCTGATCCACCGACTAGGTTGGTTCTCAACGAGTATAGCCACAAGGGCTTCTTCAGTCAGGTTAGCCTGCAATGCACGATTTGGCCTGTTCTGACACTTGCATGCCATATGGTCTCGTTTGCCACAGTTGTAACACAAGAACAACTATCTAGTACCATACTTTATGGAGGCATTATGCTGATTTTTCAGAGGCAGGTTGTTGTGGTTCTGATTCGGTTTGCAATTCTGATTTTTAATTTTTTTTTCGTATTTGGTTTCAGACCCACATTTGTGGATTTCTTAGTAACGTTGTTAGAAAAAACAAGCACCTTTTCTTTCTGGTCCTGTTATTAGCATCTTCCTCAATATGAAGATGAGTAAGCAAACATAATATGGAAAATTCCTTAGTTTTATGCTTGAGAACAATTTTAAAATCTTTTCAACTAAGGATAATTTATCAATTAACATAGAAACTTGAAATTAGTCATCTAAAGCCATACCTTCGAAGATGATCTCATGTGTAATTTTCTGAGGCTCGTGCGACTATGCCTTTATTAATTTTTCATCCGCCATTTGAAACTTTAAATAGCAGCTAATGGTTACTTTTTCTCAACAGCTTCGTCAATATCATATTTCTCTTGTAATGCAGCCCGGATCTTCTTTGCCAACTTTTCTGAGTTGTAGTAGTCATATAGATCTTCGTTAAAGCTATTAAGAACATAATTTTTGAGGATGTAGTCATGGTCCATGTAGTACTACAAAGCCTTTTTCTTGGTCGTTCGTTGCTTCTCCAGGTGGCGTTAATTTTCTATTGTCGGCACATACACCACCTTTGTGACAGTCAAGAAAAATTATATTTTTTTATCTCTAGCGTTTGTAATGAATCCTCTCAAATTTGAATTATTAGTTCGCATCGTGGCTAGTAGACTCATCAGTGATCGAGGTCATAACATCTTAAAATTATTATACCTCGATCTGAAGTTGTAGTTTCATTGTGGATGAGTCGTAGACAAGGTCGCTCTTTCTAAGAGGTTTCGTCGCTATGCCGAAATCATGCAATGTAATCAATAGTGCCGCGGCGCCTCTAGGATAAAACAACCCCCTATATATCAATATCAACAGGCTCTTGCCGACCTTCGAGTCAGTAGCACCCAAATTTAATATTGCTTGGATCTTAAGAAAGCATAGGAAAAAGAAATAGTAGAGCTTAGTTATTAAACTGATATTTATTCTGTCAAATAGCTTAGTATGTATATGGAAAAATCTAAGGGTAAAAACCGTATTTTTCTTTGCTGAGTCATAAGAAAATATCGTATCTGAGTTTACTATGTCTTATTCCTAAGTCAAAATCTGTTTGAGAATATACTGCCAAAAATAAAGAGTTATACACAACATTAGCCAAGCCAAGCCAAGCCAAGACCAGCCCGAGTCGGGTCGAATCAGTCGGTCAACATGTGTGCACATTTGATAGTCAGCATAGTCTCCCTCCTCAATGCAAGAGAAAACAGCAGGTGCACAAAGGGCCCATCCTTTCACCCGAGAATCCTATATTTAAATAGGATTTCTTTATAGTTTTTCATAATGTGGGACTACTCACTAAGAGGGGCGTTCAAACAATCTTTTCAATATTTTTAATAATTTATTTTCAAAACAAATTCTAACAATCCCCCACTTGAACTTTTAAAAATAATTGTCTCGAGTAATTTCAAATTTTATGAGATTGCGCATTAAAAAAGTATCTTTCGATTTGAACTTTTGCATAATGAGTAAGATCTAGATTGTACTAGAGCGACTCGTAGTCTTGAATTCTATCTTTGACATCAAGCCACACATAACTTTTCTAGGGTGTACTCTATAGCCCGTGCGTTAATGGCCTTGCACGTCTATACCTGTTTAGTGAACACTTTTGGAATTTTGCCTAAAATTCTATAGGAATTGGCCATAACATTCACATAGCTGAAAATATCAAGAGTACTAATGTAGCTAGGTACTCCATTCGACATAGAGTGTAGATTTCATTAAGAGTTAAACTCATCCTCTTATCACTTCAAGACCATATGCTTCTACTTAATGAAACTAGCATGTTCAATCAATGTCGCTTCATAAATTTTTATACCCATTGAACCTCGTTCTTGGGATCTCCGATCATTAGATGGGGCTACTATTATGAGTGACTTCTCATTCTCCGAGTCTCATTCTAAGGGCAATAGTCCAATTCATATAGATGTTGAAAGGACTTCCTCTCTAGCCAATCCTTTCGTCAAAGGATCCGTTAGATGCTTATCAGTGCATACATGATCCACTCTAACAAATCCTGAAGACATATACTCTCTTATATTACCATACTTACAATGAATTTGTCATCTCTTATCATTGTAATAATGGTACTCAACATTTGCAATAGCCGATGTACTGTCACAATGGATCAACATAACTTTTAACAGTTTTTTCCATAAAGAGATCTCAACTAGAAAATTTCCTAAATAATCCACTTCTTCACTAACAGCAGCCAGTGCTATGATTTTTAACCTCGTAGTGGATTGAGATAAAATAGTCTGTTTCTTTGATTTCCAAGAAATAGCCCCTCCTGCAACACTAAAAATATATCAACTTGTTGCTTTAGAATCGTCTGATAAATTATTCCAATCTACATCGCTATATTCTTCAAGGATAGCAGGAAAGTTTTGATAATGTAATCCAAATTTCATTGTTATTTAAGGTATCTTATGACCCTTTTAATAGCATGCCAATGTTCTATACAAGGTCTGCTAGTAAATCTGCACAGTAATCCCACAACATAGGCTATGTTTGGTCTAGAACAATTAGTGGCATACTGAAGGCTACCAACAATGCTTGCATAATCAGACTGTCTTACACCTTAACAGTGTTCTTAAGTAGTTTTACGCTAGGATCATATGGTGTACTAGCAGGTTTACATTCACAGTAATTATATTTCTTTAATATCTTCTTAATATAATAAGACTAATTCAAAGAAATTCCCTTTAACTTAGTAATCTTAATGCCAAGAATTGCACTTGCTTCTCCAAGATCTTTCTTATCAAAATGGCACATAATATGGACTTAACATGATTCACAACATGAATATTTGAATCAAAAATAAGTAAATCATCCACCTATAAACATATGATAGTGCAAAAGTTATTTTCGGATATATAATAAATACACATGTCACTTTCAATTACTTTAAAACCATGTGAAATAAATAGATTATCAAAAATTTCATGTCATTATTTAGGCGTCTGTTTAAGACCATACAGAGATTTATCCAATTTACAAACTTTATGCTCTTTACCAGATATAACAAAACCTTCAGGTTGGTCCATATAAATCTCTTCTTCTAATTCACCATAAAATGAGGTTTTTATGTCCATTTGGTGAATTAGTAAATCATAAATTGAAGGAAGAGAAATTAATACTCAAATTGATGTTATTCTTGTAATAGGTAAAAAGGCAGTCAATGTTTCTCTTTGTCTAAATCCTTTAGCTAAACGACGAGCCTTATATTTATCAATCATACCATCAGGTTTCAACTTCCTTTTAAGTACCCACTAATAACCTATAGTTTTACAGCCTAGAGGTAATTCAACTGGATGCCATGTTTCATTTGACTCAAGAGATTCCTCTTCACCATTTATAACTTCTTCCCAGAGGTCCGAATCTAAAGAAGATAGAGATTCTTTAAGATTAGCAGGATCCTCTTCTAATGTATAAGCATAATATTCGAATCCAATTTTTTTAGCTATCCTAGCTCTTTTACTTCTTCTAGGTTTAGATTCAATTTTCGCATTAGGTTCATTGTTTCTTACTATTGGAATATAAGTAGTAGATGTGTCCCTACTATTCCTAAGATTAAATAGAAATTTATTTTCAAAGAAATCAGCATCATTTGGCTCAATAATAACTTGAGCATTGAAATCAAAAATCTGTATGCTTTGTCGTTAATGGAATAACCAATGAAAACACATTCATATGCTCAACTTCCTAATTAATTCTTTTAGGGTCTGGAATATGAACTTATGCTAAGTGTTACACTATAATTTCTATGGATTACAAATTATCAGCATTCGAAGGGGAAGTTCCTTGGCTTGTAATTCCAAGACCTATCTTCGGGCTTCCAACGAGAGAGCATGCAATCCGAGAGCATGAATCAAAATGTCAGCCAAGGTCAAGATCATTATTCGGCTAAGACAAGAAGCCTTATTGGGAGCATCAGCTACCAAAGCCCCAAAAACAATTCAACTAATAAAAACGGTCAACGGCTTCGATAGCCCATGCCGAGACCAACGGTTAAGATAAAAGGAAGATATCCAAAAAGCTATATGTGAAAGTATTACGTTAGCAATCCGCACCAAATAACACTCAAACAGATGATTACAAGCATTCAATTCAAGACCGTTTATAACAAACCAAATCATCATTCCAAAGAGAATGCGCTAAGCCAATGGCATCATGGCTTATTTGCTATAAATAGGCGGCACTCCCAAGGCACAAGGGATCTTCTGGAAGAAAAAGAATTGAAAAAAACATAGTACTTTCTTATATTAGTGCTCTAATCAAACGCTCATTAATGATGAAATGCTTAGATTCAATGTAATAGGCCTCTCGGCTATATAAGAGTGACTAAATAAGGAAAGTACAATGGGCGTAGGGACTTTCGGCCTGAACCACTATAAAAGTCTTGGTGTTATTTATTTTTCGCATTTTATCCTTTCAGTATTTGTTTTTGCTACCTTACAGTTGAACATTTAACCTTCCAAGTTTGATTTTACTATATCTAGATGATCATACCATTGAACTCAATGTTCACATTAGCTTCCAGAGCTTTACCTTCAGATCTTGACGTGTTAGTGTGGACGAAACTCTGCACTAACACTAACTTGCCACAAGGTTTAAAATAAGATAACTTGGGTTTATGATTTTTAAAAATCTCAAAAAGTGAGATTTTTCTCTTAGATTAAGGAATACTGTATAATACAGAACAAACAGTAAACAAAATTTTCCCCCACCAATGTGATGTTGCACTCGAATTTTCAATTCTCTGGCATCTTCATCAATACGAAGACGAGTAATCAAACTTTCTAAGGAATATTCCGTAGTCATATGCCTGAGAACATTTTTAAAATCTTTCCAACTTGGGGAAATTTATCAGTTAACGCACCAACCTGAAATTGTTCATCAAAATTCGTACCTTCGGAGATGATCTCATGCACAATTTTCTATAGCTCGTGCGATTAGGCCTCCACCAATTTTTCGTTCGTCATCCGAAAGTTTAATAGCGGCTAACAACATATTTTTCTCTTCGGTTTTGTCAGTATTGTATTTCTTTTAAAACATGTTGATCTCCTTTGCTGACTTATCTGAGTTGTAGTAGTCACACAAATCGTCGCTCAAGCCATTAAGAACATAATTTTTACAGAGGTAGTCATGATCTATTCAATCCTACAAAGCCTTTTCTGTTTCTTCTTCAGGCTACGTTGGTCTTTTTGTAGTTAACACATATGCCACCTTTGTGATAATCAGGAAAAATTGCATTTTGTCTCCAGCATTTGAATGGAGCCCCTCAAATTTGAAAGTTTGTTTGCGACGTAGCCTGTATTATTATTTGATTTCATGGATCTTTTGTCAACAAACCCTACGTTAACTTCAATGAATTTTTTTATAGTTTTCCCCTTCTGTTTCACCTAGAGTACATATTTGATTTACAAAAATTATAAACGCTTTATAATAGTACTAATACTATTTTATACCTTTTACTTGGAAATAATACATTCATTCGATAGCAGCATTATATTGAGTGTGCCACGTCTGAAATTTTTGACTATTGAATTAGTGGCAAAATCTTTGCTTGGCTCAATGTATAATGCTATAAGTGATACGGTTAAAGTGCAACCGCCATAAGTTTCGATCTAACAATAAGCAAACAAGTTCAGGTTAAACAATGCAAAAAATAGAATAAATAAAGCATAATAATAGCAAACAGCTTCAACTAGAATTTGATTTGCCAGAAACCAGCAATTGGCATCCAATACTACATACAGAAGAATCACATAATAGAGAAAAAGTATGAAGAAGTGTAATTATTTTCCATTTCAAAGAAAATGAAATAATAAAGAGAGTAAAATTAGAAAACAATAATGCAAATTCCAATCAATCAAAGTCGTAAGTAAGGTGGCAACTAAGCTTATACGTACATATTTCATTAGAAAATACTTTTAATTCAATCTTAAACAAATATCTATAATTACATACAATAACCTATACATTAATTTATACTAAAATACACAACATTGCCACGTTATAAGATTTAGTAATTCGCTTCACATGCAATATTGACTACTTAAGATAATACATCAATATTACCTCGCTAATGATCTCAACTTCATACTAATATCGCACGGCTGCATAATTTATAAAAAATATTTAATTTTAGAAAAATAATAATATTATTTTCCACTTTTCATAATAATATATTACTTTAATATACAATGCACAATTCTTCGTAAAACAATTCTTACATCATTTCTAAAATATTGTATCGGACTGCCTCTATAAGCATTTATGAATCTCTATCAATAACGTTGATTAAACATATCGACCAAAATTCTTAAATCACTCTATGGACAAAATAACACCAAGATAATCTACTAAAATATTTTCAATCCCTATATAAATTAATCTTCAGATTTTATTTACTCATTTGCTCATTTGAATAAAAATATTTATTTCCAAAATTCATATATACATTTCATTTAGCAACCATTAATAACAACAAAATTCATCACACATCTATAATATTAATCAAGAATTCTATTAATTTAATTTAATTCCTCATTCCACATCTTTAATTATATTATAATCTTCTCTTAACAAATTTTTTTCATCCCCTAACAGCTTTGAATTGGATAAACCGCTAGCTTCTATTACTACTTAGCTCCATCTAGATTCAGACGAATTCATATATATCTAAGTGATAACTCCTACCCAAGCCCTAAATTCTAGACTAGGCCAAAAGAAAACAAAAATTATTTCAACCAGATACACATTGAAAAAATAAATAAACCTTTGGTGGAAAGCTATTTATCAGCATCCACCACGCACTTTGATCACTACTAGATCATTCTACTCAACTTGCCACATAGAGGTTTATACATCATCATTAATGCTAACACTACTCATCGGACTAGCTACTTCTACCATTATAACCTTCATTATCTACTTTGTATCTCATATAGAGACTCACATTCAGAAAAAGGTAGAAGAAATATATTATATAATAAGGAAAAAAATACAAATAGGTCCATAAATAATTACTCTGGTAATCATCATATTCTTCTACTATTACTTAAGTATAAACATTAATCTATCATACACCCACGAGGATAGCGAATATGTAACGACCCAAAATTTTGCTGCTTTGATTTGTGAGTATTTAATTAATTTAAATATTCAAATAATAGATTTTATAATTAAAATAAAAATCTTTTAAATAATGAATAATGATGGTGAAATAATTTTTTAAATTTGTTTACCAAAATATATAGTTCGAAGAAAAATTGAAAAATGTGATTGAAATTCGTTTTTCTAATTTTGCACTATTTATCGATAAAAATTTGTTGGAAACATTATGAACTCTATTGTATAATATGACATATACATTTATATTTGAGTTAGGATAGTTGTTAGTATATGAATACTTAAATGTATATATTTAAGTAACATGACATTTTGTGAAAATAAGAATTGATATTTAAAAATATAAAAAAGAGAATTTGCCTTAGGAAACATAAGTTAAGACAAAGGACATGTGCATTTAGATCACGTTGGAGCTTGGAAAATGAGGGGGGACAAGAAGGTGGTGTGAGGACATAGGGAAGAGTAGCAAAGTTATGTTGTAAGAGGAGGTGGAGGATAAAGGACTAAGGTCATTAGGGTTACTTTGTTTCTTGTTTATAAATACCCCTTTCATTTCTTCAATTTTTCCTTCTATTCATTATAACATATCTTTCTCATATCTTAACCAAATGAAGGTTTTCTTTTATTTAAACCATATGAAATTCTAGTAGTTACAACTTCTCTGTGTACCACTTCTTCGAATTATAAGCATAGCTATGTCCAAATCTCCTTTCTTTCAGACCCATTTTCAGATCCAGATTTTTAAGTTCGAAAAAACTTCTTCTTCTTTGGACCATATCTTCTCAAAATCAGATCCAAATTGAGTGATTATTTTAATGAAATGGTAGAGAAGAGAATTTCTAAAAACTTTTATTTTGACAAATTCTCCAAATTCCAAGAGTAACATGGCAAAAAATTCAAGAGAACATAACCAATTTTTAGGTCCAGTTTTGTGAATTTATCCTTATCCGAAGTCCCTCTACCTCTCTAAGTCAAGCCGATACATCCTTGTTCTTATCATGGCCGAGCCATGCATACCTTAAGCCGAGTAATCAGGGCCTTTAGGGCTTCAAAAATAATCAATTTTTTTGCATGAGGGAGCAAGGATCTAAGTATGATATCAAATGTAGGAAAGGTTTTGCAAACTTTTGGTAAGTATACATTTTGGTTTTCAATTTAATTTTTTTACTGTTGAAAAATTAGTGTACGATATGTGGTTGATAATTATTTTATTATGATTAGATTAAAATAATGTTGTTATGATGCTTATGTATGGGTATATATGTGCTTGGATGTGGTAGTGTAAACTTGGAATGGAAGTTAATGTAGTATGGTTTGAAAGTTATAAATTTACTTTATGTAGATTGTATGAAATGTGTTAAATGTTGGAGCATATGATATGTGAAGAGATGCTAAGGAAAGTTAGCGATGGATTAGTTAAGTGATATAGGGATTCTTTGAGTCTAGGTTGTTTTACTTAGTTTTCTAACAAGAATTTTATAAACTTTCTAATTTTACTTTTAGGATTTTCAAACACTTATATAAGTTATTACATGAAGTTAAAAGGTTAAAGGGTAAGAGTTTCAAAGGGTATTTTATATGCAAATCAAGTTTTCATGTTATGGCATCCATAGCGATAGTCGCTATGGATGCGGATTTGATTAAAGTCCGATTTTTGAAAATTTAGTTTTTCATGCTTTAAATTGTATGGGAAATGTTTTATAGACTTAATAAAGATATTTTATAAAGTTATCTAAGTTTTTAATAATTAATTTTTAATTAATTAGTATCGATAATTAATAATTAAGTATGTATTAAACATGGTTTATTAACTTTAATTAAGTATAGATTAGTATTAGTTAATTATCTTCAAAAAGTAAGATTAATTTTAGTTAATTATTGATTAAGCAAGATAAATTTTTATTTAGTTATGAGTTAGGTATATGATTTATTTTTAATTAACTATATGATTTATTTTTAATTAATTATTAATGAAATAAAGGGTTTAGTTATTAATTACTAATCAAGTTAAATTTAAGTTAAAAATTTAATTAAACTTAATCACAATTTAGTTATTTTAAATAAAAGTTTAATTTATTATTTAATTTTTAATTAAATATTAATTAATTAATTGAGATTAGTCAATAATTAATTATTAATGAAAGTTTAAATTATTATTTAATAATTAATAAAGGATTAATTAAAGTTTAATTATTTATTTAATAGTTAATTATTGTTTAATTATTAATTAAGTGTTTAATTTTTAAAGTTTAAATGTTATTTAATTGTTAAATAAAGATTTAGAAGTTTAGATCACCTTATTTTCAAAGATATTTTTAAGAAGCAGTTTTGTTTTAACGGAAGATTTTAATATAAGCGATTTCTTTGTCGTCTATCTTAAGTAAACCCAATTGATTATGAAACCCAATGTCATCTGTTTAGCAAAATAAAATATTGTTCTGCTAATTAAGTTATATTGGACATTTATTTGGTAGAATAAATCACAGTTCTGCTATATTTTCCCAAGTAGATTATGTGGACATCTATATACGCAGAATAAAAACCTATTCTGCCATTATATTAACTTAGATCCTTGTTTAGTAGAACAAATCCCCGTCTACTATTATAATAACTTGGATATTTACCTATATATTGATTGATTGTTGGTTGTTGATTCCCTTTTTGTATCTTCTTGTTATGTAAATTGTGATATCTCAGAAATTGAGCAATATAAACTTAATAATCTGTGTTATAAATTTAATTGGATTTGATAATTTTAATAATAAATTGGGAATTGATCTAATAATTTTCTTTTAATAAATATTTAAATTAGAAGATTTTATCTTTTTAAAGTAAATAAATTGTTTTCTATTTATAATATATATAATGGTATATAGTGTAAATTAATAAACTTTGACTTTGAATTTAGTAAATAAATTAATTTTCTAACTTTAATTTATTTTTGGTAAATTGGAGATTCGATTTGAATTTGAAATTTAACTTTTCAACACAATTCAATAAATAATTTTATGGTTTATACTTATGGAAAATCTTACTTTTTTAAACTTATATTTTTAATTAGCTTAAAGATGAATTTAAAATTGATTAACATTAAATCTTAGTTTTATTTTTTCTTTTTAAAATATTGTTTGAATTTATACATATATATATATATATATATATATATATATAAGAATTTACAATACAAATTACAAATGATCTTAATTTGTTATAATCTCTTTTACAAATTATTTGATATTGCTTAATTTGTTATTTTTGAATAAAAATTATAATACTTAAATTCTTTTGAACATAAATAGATTTGTAGTAATAGGATTTTTAATTTTTAATTTTTACAAGAGTTATGTATGCATATATATATATATATTGTAACGCCCCGAAAATTTTCGACTTTCGAAAATTCAACATCGATACTCACTTTATCGACTGCCGAGAAATCGAAGGCCGGAAACCCGAAATGTTATGGTTTAAAGAAAAAGAAAGAGGTAGAAGAAGATAGAAAAAGATAGAACAGAACAGAAGAAATAACAGAACAACAACAGAATCTCACAATTCGCAGCGGAACAACATATAATAATAAATGAATAATCTTTAAACAAAGAACTATATCAGTTATTACATTACATTTCATTTCATTTCATTACATCATATCATCAGAGTGTACAACAACAAACAACCTCAAACAATGCAGCGGAAAAAGAAATACTATATAAATTAGCAATACGCCATGCCATCCAGCTTGCCTCCAGCAACTCCTGAATATCCTGAATAAACCTTAACTCTTGACTGCCCGTGTGAAAATTGGTGGGCACCCAGAGTTTAGGAAGGAAAACAATAAACTCCGAGTCAGTCATGTGACTGGTGTGAGAACTCAAAACAGTTTATTTATCTTTGAAAACAAAATAGAAGAATATTTTTAAAGTCAATTCGCAATGCTTTTACAAATGAGACTACCATAAGGCCTCCCGCACGCACACACATGCAAACGCAGAATCGGAGGAGATTTCTCCTTATGATAGTCAAAGATGCTTGATACGCATTTAAAAGAATATTTTATATTATTACTAGTGCATAGTGTAGGCAAAATTCATTTCGAAAATAGAATATAAATCTTAGCCAACATACGACCATTATCGTATGCCTACTATAACTACCATCCAAAAAGTGGGGCGCCACCATAAGTGAATGGCAGGTTCTACAACTAAAACCGTACAAGTCTCGTATTGTTTCTTTGGATTTCCAACAAATGGTCAGGCCAAGGAACTTCCCATTGCCACATGGAAACGCCTCTGGAATGACGTCCCGAGAACCAAACCGGATCTCTGCCAACACAAGGCCGGGTTACCCCTAACTGGGTAACTACTGACACGAATATGTCATCCCCCGATCGTAACCGATCTATCCGAGGATCCTCGATTTCCAACAACCACAAAAATATGCAGTAACAACATAGGTTAAATATCTGGGCTCCATACCATGATACCACCTCTATCCAGAAGGAATGACATACACTAAAGGGCGCTACCCCTAATAACCTTGCCGCATCCTTCCTGTTTTGACCATTTCCGGGGTGTGAGGTCCGACGAAGTCTCGTCCACAAAAACACACTTTATACAAAAGCCATGCTTTGGGTCAACAAATGATCATAGAAATGATCACCAAGATAAACGATCAAATAAATGATCCTATCACAAATGATCAACACAATGATCATTTCACAGCAACACTCTGCATGCCACACTACCAAATTGGGAGTATATCACTAATAAACTTCAACTATATAACCTCTGAGCTCGTACGTCTCAGAGAAGGGTGTTAAGCTAAAAGAATAAATTCTCCGCCACCAACAGAAATATATTTGAAAGAAATCAGCTTTAAATCTCAATTTGTAATGTCAGACATACAATCCATACAAGTCTGTTCCGGGATAGAACAGAACCGAAGGCACTTACAAAGAAGTCCTTGCAATCCGGATATTCACTAATAACGACCGGACTTCCCGTCACTAAGGGTGATAAAACCTCTATATCGGAGATCAGCCGATGTAGAGTAACTCGACGGTAATCCTTCCGTTTTCACAAATACCTGGTCTTCAACACCGGTCATCAAATGCAATCCATAACGACGTATCACATATTCGGAATGGGTTATACGACCCCAAAGCCCTTTCCCGGCTAACCCGAATAGTGAGCGCTTATTCAAAAATAAGTGTGGCATTCAAATTCAAGCAATTCACAACAAATACCTATTTAAAGGTAAATATTGATAGTCGGATTATTTAACTATCAATAGGCATGCTCAACATCACCAAATCCAAATAATTTTCCAAATTATTTACTTTTCGAAACATCTTTACTAGATATAAAATTTCCACACTTCAAACATTTGAAAACAATTCTTCAAATCACTTTTCCTTACTCGGAAATTTCTTTCATTCAACATGGTTCATTTAAACCAATTAAATAAATCCTTAACGATTTACTTTTTATTTACGTTCCAAGTTTGTAAATTTATTCCCACACTTTAAAAATAAATCAACGTTTATTTTTAAACTAATTTCCCCTTTCTTTTATAAATTCCATAGTGAATTTATAATCCCAAAATAACTATGATATACGATTTTCAATCGATTTTCAATATTCACTTTCAATTTATCTTACAAGGATAAATTCTAAACATTCATTTCACATTGGAAAAATATTTCCATACTTATTTAATAATAAGCACACCACAAATCTATTTATTTTCACCATGTGAAAATATTCAATATACTTAAATCAAAATTTAGTAAATATTTCCTTCTTTAAGAAATCCATTCTCTTAACGCATTTATTTGAGTCAAAAACGAATGTTACGTAAAACATCGTTACGACGACCCAAAATCACTAGTATAAGAATTCAAAGTTTTAAATAGATATATAAATCCCAATACTATACAAACCATTTCCTTTCGGAAACCATTTACTATAACAACAGTGTTATAGTCCACCATTTCCTTCTATTCTCGAAAACGTCTATTTCAACAATAAATGTTGAAATCTATGTATTCGATACTTAATGCATTTTAAAACGTCTTTAAAAATCATTACTTCGTTTAAACTTCACTTTCCAAAACTATCCATTTCATTTAATTATATACTCACTGTCCAAAATCGTGAATATAATTCCTTTCATATATTT
This sequence comes from Allium cepa, assembly GCA_030765085.1. Taxonomy (NCBI): domain Eukaryota; kingdom Viridiplantae; phylum Streptophyta; class Magnoliopsida; order Asparagales; family Amaryllidaceae; genus Allium; species Allium cepa. Next base: position 304,736,298 of record CM060944.1, on the reverse strand, counting down.
CTATATCCAACTTATCAAATTCAATTGATTTCGGATTTATAAACAACGTTTATAAACTCCACTTATATTCTTATAAACTTTTATTTATAGAAACCCTTTCTATATCTCATTTTAAATGCCTAAATCCGATTTATAAGCTAATCTCTTATAAATCTTTTATTTTACAAAACCTATTTATATTTATAACTTCACGATTTATAAATCAATAAATCTCCATTCACTTATAAAATCCATTTATATTTCTTTTTGGCACTTATAAAACGGGTTTCACAATTCCAATATTTTTAATCCATAAATATCAATATTTTAAATCTTTTATATAAATCGTTTATAATGATTCAAGATTCCCAATTTAACCATTTTATAAATTAATTAACTATTTATTTCCAAAAATCTCATTTATGTTATATTTCTCAAAAATCTTAATTTTTATAACATAAAAATTTATAACGTTTTTATTATTTAAAAGGAATCAATTCAAAATTTAATAAAACATATACTTTAAAAAAAATCACTTTAAAATTCTTTTAAAACCCAAATTTATTATTTCAAAACTCCAAAAATGGATCCGATGATGCAACATCACCCAATAGTCAATCACGACATCCAAATATCATATATCGATATGATAATCAACAAATATCAAAATATCTGTAAATAAATCAATACAGTTGAGGAATCCAGTTGGATCCCTCCAACCTGTTTCCTGCATCCACAAACATTAGCACAATACCAATTTCGCTCCAGTACGAAATTATCGCGGTATATGGGATTTAAAATATTATTCGCTTAATAGACGGCGCAATAGGGTCTCATCCGCTAAACAAAAAAATGCGGGAAATCAATAACTCCAATATATACATATGCCAATATATATATATTGCTATTATATATAATACCAATTTCACTGTTTATGAAATATTCGCGGTATATGTTTTTAATAAATAACATCCGCTTACTAACGGCGCATAATGTCTGTTTTAACAATCAATAGATAACAATCATCATTCAAACATGCATTCAAATATTTTAAATCTAACTATTTAAAATAAAATCGAAACTGATTCGATTGAGTGAGAAGTTCTCACCTTGATTTTAAATTCCGTTTTAGCGATTTATTTCGAATAAAATTAAACGGACGTTTAATTTTACCCAAAATTCTCGCTAACTCCAAACGACTCCAATCCAACTCCATCGCGTAGTGCTCGTCCATACGATTCCAACGCAAAAAATCTCGTCACAATCCGACCTCGTACAAGCAAGATATCGTATTTTAAACATTACACAATTTAAATTACAAATTTTTATTTTTAATTTCAACCTAAAACTAAATCACTACCGTTCATTTCGAATCCAAGGTCAGAGCCGCGTCTTCCTTCTTCCCTCCCACCTTCTTCGTTCGTTCCAGACAACATGAACCCATACAAGGCCGCACTAGGGTTAGCCTTCGTTCGAAAATCACTCGCCTATATCACGATCAAAGACCATCATCTTGAAGCCAACGCTCGACTCCACCACCGCCCCCAGCACGGCCAGGCTCGGCCCCCCATGTTGCACGCAGTTCTAGGCCGAACGCGCGACCTTCTAGCTCGAATTGCTGTCGATCTAAGCCACTTCAAACGATCATAACCGTTGAATAGATGGATCTTGGCATGCTCTACAATTTTGTAGTTATAAGTTTCTTGAATTGAAGTGTGAATTGGAAGGAAAATAAAGAAGAAAAATCAAAAATCTCGGCCATTAACTGTTGGAAGTGGCGGCCACGAGAATAGATTAGGGTTTGCATATTTTTTTTTTTTTTTTGGAAATTAAGGTCTATTTATAGAGAATTTTTCAATCACTATTCATCCGGGAATTCTGAACTCCGATTTACGCGCCGTAACCAGCGTTTCTAGGGTTTACCCCGCGTTCCGGACACAATGGAATAGGTTTCGAAAGCTAATTCGGACATCTGTGCGAGTTATGGCTATAAACGTTCAATTTAAATTAAACCGATTTAAACGATTTTCTAGGCGTTTTAATTTGTACCGGACAAACGGTAAATCCAATTGACACGAAATTTGAAACCTTACAATAATATCACATTACGGATCCGATGAAACTGGTTTCGTCGAAATCCGAGACTTTTTGAAAAATGGCTATTTTAACTTGCCAAATTAAAATTAAAAATAATTCGATGCGTTTCGAGCTGCCACGATCAAACGATAACTCCGATTGACACGAAAATTGAAATCCAGTAATAACTAACTATTACGGATCCAATGGAACTGGTCTCGTCCAATTCTAAGACTGTTCAAAAATTGACAATTTTCACTAGTCGATTTTAATATTAAAATATTCAATTTTCACAAATAAACTTTAAATTCATCTTTAAAAGTTCTAAAATATCGTTCTAACTCCAATATGATAAAATAAAATTTTACAAATCATTTTCAATCATATTTAACTCAATTTTCAATTATTTCCATAATTTAACGTATTAAATTATCGATTTAATTATTCAATTAAATCCAATTATTCAAAATAAAATTTATTCGACTTATAAATTCACTCATTAACATTTAAAATTAATTAAATATTCAAATTTTAATTAATAAAATTTCTGGGTCGTTACAATCTTCCCCCCTTAAAAGAATTTCGTCCTCGAAATTATCAAGTAAGAAAAGTTACAGAATCTATTAACTTTCCAAAATTCATAATTAAACTTCTTACAATACTTTACTAAGTTTCCAAATAATACTTAGTTATCTTTTCAAAAAGAACTACTATTGTTTAACTTTCAACTCCAAAATTAAAGTTAAAGTTTTCAAAATTTTCCCAATTTTCCCAAAAAATTTTCTAACGCCTTAAATTTCCGAAAAAAATTCGCCATAGTCTCCTTTGCGCGGCTCGATCCGAAAAAAAATGACAGTATATATATCACAAATATACATCTCATCAAGTAATGAGGCATCCCGTAGGGAAAAAAGTGTAAAAGTACGATATTTAATCCGAGATATGTACCTTATATATTATTAGCGAGCATATACGGCTAATATAGCGCGAAAGCGAGCTCCAAATGCAAAGCAAACGCGATCCGCACCTACTAATCACTCAACAAACAACATGAGAACATGTATATAGACAATAGTATCAATATACATCATATAGTAACATAACAACTATATAATATAGCAAATGCAACTAAAGCAACAAATGAAACCATCAATCAACTAAATATTCATTCATATTCTCATTAATATTCAATGAATTGGTTTTCAATTTTAATCACATTTGATTCATTTACATTGGATTTTATCAACATTCATTCTCAATTCAATTAGTTATCATTTACTAATTTAAATCCAATTCACATTCAATTCTATTCAAATTTATTTACTTTCAATTTGAATTTAATTTCATAGCTTCCAATTTCGCTAATTCACTTTCATTAACACTTAATGAATTTATATACAATCAATCAACAATCAACTAACAACCAATGTTTAATAATTAAAACCAAATTCCTTTGCTTATATTCATTCAATTTGGTTAAATTTTAATTGATTTTCATTCAATTATTCAACTTCTAATAACATTAGGTTTTAATGAATTAACACTTACATTCATTATTTCATATCAATTTAATTCACATCCAATTGATTAACATTCAATCCATTCATTCAATTCAATTACAAAAGTTGAATTTCACTTACATAACTCAAGTTCACATTTATCACTTAACTTTATTAATTTACTTTGATACCTATATCAACTTCATTCAACATCTCTTAAGTTATACTTCCATTTAACTTTAAATTCATTTTTATCTATAACTCATATTCATAGATATATTCATATAGTTTCACTTCTTATATACATATATAATAGTTTATTTCACAATTGTAAATCACATTAATTATAATTCAATTCATATAATTCTTTTTACTTATACAATTATTCTTTTATTTAGATTATTCAAACAACCAAACAGTCTACTTATATACACTTTAATAATTCTGAAAAATTACTCCTTTATATATAAAATATAATCAAGGTAAAATTATTTCATTTACCCAACTTAAAATCAATACTATGTCGAATTGTTCTATTCAAGTGTTTAGAAACCCCTTCGGCATAGTTTGACAGACCGTGCTGACGAAGGTTCATATGCCACTCAACAAACCAATCATCACAATATAAAACAATTTTATATTCACTAACAAATACGCTCTCATAGCTATTATTACACTCAAAATCATTCTAGAGTACTACTAACTCTATCTCTAATGAGTAAAACCCAACAGAACCATGGTTGTCGCTTAACCATATGCTCTAATACCAAATGTAACGCCCCGAAAATTTTCGACTTTCGAAAATTCAACATCGATACTCACTTTATCGACTGCCGAGAAATCGAAGGCCGGAAACCCAAAATGTTATGGTTTAAAGAAAAAGAAAGAGGTAGAAGAAGATAGAAAAAGATAGAACAGAACAGAAGAAATAACAGAACAACAACAGAATCTCACAATTCGCAGCGGAACAACATATAATAATAAATGAATAATCTTTAAACAAAGAACTATATCAGTTATTACATTACATTTCATTTCATTTCATTACATCATATCATAAGAGTGTACAACAACAAACAACCTCAAACAATGCAGCGGAAAAAGAAATACTATATAAATTAGTAATACGCCATGCCATCCAGCTTGCCTCCAGCAACTCCTGAATATCCTGAATAAACCTTAACTCTTGACTGCCCGTGTGAAAATTGGTGGGCACCCAGAGTTTAGGAAGGAAAACAATAAACTCCGAGTCAGTCATGTGACTGGTGTGAGAACTCAAAACAGTTTATTTATCTTTGAAAACAAAATAGAAGAATATTTTTAAAGTCAATTCGCAATGCTTTTACAAATGAGACTACCATAAGGCCTCCCGCACACACACACATGCAAACGCAGAATCAGAGGAGATTTCTCCTTATGATAGTCAAAGATGCTTGATACGCATTTAAAAGAACATTTTATATTATTACTAGTGCATAGTGTAGGCAAAATTCATTTCGAAAATAGAATATAAATCTTAGCCAACATACGACCATTATCGTATGCCTACTATAGCTACCATCCAAACAGTGGGGCGCCACCATAAGTGAATGGCAGGTTCTACAACTAAAACCGTACAAGTCTCGTATTGTTTCTTTGGATTTCCAACAAATGGTCAGGCCAAGGAACTTCCCATTGCCACATGGAAACGCCTCTGGAATGACGTCCCGAGAACCAAACCGGATCTCTGCCAACACGAGGCCGGGTTACCCCTAACTGGGTAACTACTGACACGAATATGTCATCCCCCGATGGTAACCGATCTATCCGAGGATCCTCGATTTCCAACAACCACAAAAATATGCAGTAACAACATAGGTTAAATATCTGGGCTCCATACCATGATACCACCTCTATCCAGAAGGAATGACATACACTAAAGGGCGCTACCCCTAATAACCTTGCCGCATCCTTCCTGTTTTGACCATTTCCGGGGTGTGAGGTCCGACGAAGTCTCGTCCACAAAAACACACTTTATACAAAAGCCGTGCTTTGGGTCAACAAATGATCATAGAAATGATCACCAAGATAAACGATCAAATAAGTGATCCTATCACAAATGATCAACACAATGATCATTTCACAGCAACACTCTGCATGCCACACTACCAAATTGGGAGTATATCACTAATAAACGTCAACTATATAACCTCTGAGCTCGTACATCTCAGAGAAGGGTGTTAAGCTAAAAGAATAAATTCTCCGCCACCAACAGAAATATATTTGAAAGAAATCAGCTTTAAATCTCAATTTGTAATGTCAGACATACAATCCATACAAGTCTGTTCCGGGATCGAACAGAACCGAAGGCACTTACAAAGAAGTCCTTGCAATCCGGATATTCACTAATCACGACCGGACTTCCCGTCACTAAGGGTGATAAAACCTCTATATCGGAGATCAGCCGATGTAGAGTAACTCGACGGTAATCCTTCCGTTTTCACAAATACCCGGTCTTCAACACCGGTCATCAAATGCAATCCATAACGACGTATCACATATTCGGAATGGGTTATACGACCCCAAAGTCCTTTCCCGGCTAACCCGAATAGTGAGCGCTTATTCAAAAATAAGTGTGGCATTCAAATTCAAGCAATTCACAACAAATACCTATTTAAAGGTAAATATTGATAGTCGGATTATTTAACTATCAATAGGCATGCTCAACATCACCAAATCCAAATAATTTTCCAAATTATTTACTTTCCGAAACATCTTTACTAGATATAAAATTTCCACACTTCAAACATTTGAAAACAATTCTTCAAATCACTTTTCCTTACTCGGAAATTTCTTTCATTCAACATGGTTCATTTAAACCAATTAAATAAATCCTTAACGATTTACTTTTTATTTACGTTCCAAGTTCGTAAATTTATTCCCACACTTTAAAAATAAATCAACGTTTATTTTTAAACTAATTTCCCCTTTCTTTTATAAATTCCATAGTGAATTTATAATCCCAAAATATCTATGATATACGATTTTCAATCGATTTTCAATATTCACTTTCAATTTATCTTACAAGGATAAATTCTAAACATTCATTTCACATTGGAAAAATATTTCCATACTTATTTAATAATAAGCACACCACAAATCTATTTATTTTCAACATGTGAAAATATTCAATATACTTAAATCAAAATTTAGTATATATTTCCTTCTTTAAGAAATCCATTCTCTTAACGCATTTATTTGAGTCAAAAACGAATGTTACGTAAAACATCGTTACGACGACCCAAAATCACTAGTATAAGAATTCAAAGTTTTAAATAGATATATAAATCCCAATACTATACAAACCATTTCCTTTCGGAAACCATTTACTATAACAACAGTGTTATAGTCCACCATTTCCTTCTATTCTCGAAAACGTCTATTTCAACAATAAATGTTGAAATCTATGTATTCGATACTTAATGCATTTTAAAACGTCTTTAAAAATCATTACTTCGTTTAAACTTCACTTTCCAAAACTATCCATTTCATTTAATTATATACTCACTGTCCAAAATCGTGAATATAATTCCTTTCATATATTTCTATATCCAACTTATCAAATTCAATTGATTTCGGAATTATAAACAACGTTTATAAACTCCACTTATATTCTTATAAACTTTTATTTATAGAAACCCTTTCTATATCTCATTTTAAATGCCTAAATCCGATTTATAAGCTAATCTCTTATAAATCTTTTATTTACAAAACCTATTTATATTTATAACTTCACGATTTATAAATCAATAAATCTCCATTCACTTATAAAATCCATTTATATTTCTTTTTAGCACTTATAAAACGGGTTTCACAATTCCTATATTTTTAATCCATAAATATCAATATTTTAAATCTTTTATATAAATCGTTTATAATGATTCAAGATTCCCAATTTAACCATTTTATAAATTAATTAACTATTTATTTCCAAAAATCTCATTTATGTTATATTTCTCAAAAATCTTAATTTTTATAACATAAAAATTTATAACGTTTTTATTATTTAAAAGGAATCAATTCAAAATTTAATAAAACATATACTTTAAAAAAAATCACTTTAAAATTCTTTTAAAACCCAAATTTATTATTTCAAAACTCCAAAAATGGATCCGATGATGCAACATCACCCAATAGTCAATCACGACATCCAAATATCATATATCGATATGATAATCAAAAAATATCAAAATATCTGTAAATAAATCAATACAGTTGAGGAATCCAGTTGGATCCCTCCAACCTGTTTCCTGCATCCACAAACATTAGCACAATACCAATTTCGCTCCAGTACGAAATTATCGCGGTATATGGGATTTAAAATATTATTCGCTTAATAGATGGAGCAATAGGGTCTCATCCGCTAAACAAAAAAATACGGAAAATCAATAACTCCAATATATACATATGCCAATATATATATATTGCTATTATATATAATACCAATTTCACTGTTTATGAAATATTCGCGGCATATGTTTTTAATAAATAACATCCGCTTACTAACGGCGCATAATGTCTATTTTAACAATCAATAGATAACAATCATCATTCAAACATGCATTCAAATATTTTAAATCTAACTATTTAAAATAAAATCGAAACTGATTCGATTGAGTGAGAAGTTCTCACCTTGATTTTAAATTCCGTTTTAGCGATTTATTTCGAATAAAATTAAACGGACGTTTAATTTTACCCAAAATTCTCGCTAACTCCAAACGACTCCAATCCAACTCCATCGCGTAGTGCTCGTCCATACGATTCCAACGCAAAAAATCTCGTCACAATCCGACCTCGTACAAGCAAGATATCGTATTTTAAACATTACACAATTTAAATTACAAATTTTTATTTTTAATTTCAACCTAAAACTAAATCACTACCGTTCATTTCGAATCCAAGGTCAGAGCCGCATCTTCCTTCTTCCCTCCCACCTTCTTCGTTCGTTCCAGACAACATGAACCCATACAAGGCCGCACTAGGGTTAGCCTTCGTTCGAAAATCACTCGCCTATATCACGATCAAAGACCATCATCTTGAAGCCAACGCTCGACTCCACCACCGCCCCCAGCACGGCCAGGCTCGGCCCCCCATGTTGCGCGCAGTTCTAGGCCGAGCGCGCGACCTTCTAGCTCGAATTGCTGTCGATCTAAGCCACTTCAAACGATCATAACCGTTGAATAGATGGATCTTGGCATGCTCTACAATTTTGTAGTTATAAGTTTCTTGAATTGAAGTGTGAATTGGAAGGAAAATAAAGAAGAAAAATCGAAAATCTCGGCCATTAACTGTTGGAAGTGGCGGCCATGAGAATAGATTAGGGTTTGCATATTTTTTTTTTTTTGGAAATTAAGGTCTATTTATAGAGAATTTTTCAATCACTATTCATTCGGGAATTCTGAACTCCGATTTACGCGCCGTAACCAGCGTTTCTAGGGTTTACCCCGTGTTCCGGACACAATGGAACAGGTTTTGAAAGCTAATTCGGGCATCTGTGCGAGTTATGGCTATAAACGTTCAATTTAAATTAAACCGATTTAAACGATTTTCTAGGCGTTTTAATTTGTACCGGACAAACGGTAAATCCAATTGACACGAAATTTGAAACCTTACAATAATATCACATTACGGATCTTATGAAACTTGTTTCGTCGAAATCCGAGACTTTTTGAAAAATGGCTATTTTAACTCGCCAAATTAAAATTAAAAATAATTCGATGCGTTTCGAGCTGCCACGATCAAACGATAAGTCCGATTGACACGAAAATTGAAATTCAGTAATAACTAACTATTACGGATCCAATGGAACTGGTCTCGTCCAATTCTGAGACTGTTCAAAAATTGACTATTTTCACTAGTCGATTTTAATATTAAAATATTCAATTTTCACAAATAAACTTTAAATACAATTTTAAAAGTTCTAAAATATCGTTCTAACTCCAATATGACAAAATAAAATTTTACAAATCATTTTCAATCATATTTAACTCAATTTTCAATTATTTCCATAATTTAACGTATTAAATTATCGATTTAATTATTCAATTAAATCCAATTATTCAAAATAAAATTTATTAGACTTATAAATTCACTCATTAACATTTAAAATTAATTAAATATTCAAATTTTAATTAATAAAATTTCTGGGTCGTTACACAGATATATATATATATATATATATATATATATATATATATATATATAACTTAACTTTAGAAATTTGATTTGATAAATTAATTTAAAATTTGGATTTAATGTTTTGAAATTAATAGAATAAATACTTCAATATTTTTGAGTACGCTATATTTTTAATTTGTTTGTTTTCATTTCTTTTCAATTTAAAAAGAGATAAATTCATTTATATATTACTTAAGAAATAAAATAAGATTTAAAAGCTCTTATAAATAAGTTAAAGTTTTATAAAAAATTTAGAATTAAAATAAAAACACTTAAATACATGTGTTAATCTCCTAACACCTATATTGACATGTGTAAGCCATTGAATAAATCAAAGTGACAAATGTTAAGGTTAGAACAAGTTTATTATTTAATTTTCTTTTTCTTTTATTTTTAAAATTTACTTATACAAACATATTACTTCGCATCTTATTCCTTTTCCATTTCTTCTTTTCTTCAAAACCTAAGAAATTATCCAGATCTAACATCTGAAATTCATTTTGCAACAATAAAGTTCAATCTGCACCAACATTTCAAAAACCAGAAATTAAATTGACCTGAAAATCATTTGTAAATCCCCTCAGAAAAATCTGCATGCATTTGAAAATCAAATCTGTTATCACCTCAAAAATCAAATCTGCAACTACATAGTTCAATCATGCCTGCAATTCTATTTTATGGAAAACATATGGGTAATGAATGCATGAAATTGTATATCTGGGAAGCTTGCATCTTTTCACCTGAAAATAAATGATGTCTGCATTTTTTGTCAACCTGGAACTAGCATGCAGTGGTAAAAGTAAGATGAAGTTTTAATGAGCAACTGCAGTTTAAAAAAAAAGGTAAATGGAAGTTCAAATTTCATAAAAAAAGAAGCAATCTGAAACCTGTCAAAATGGATGCTCTGCTTTTATAAATTGGTGAGTAACATTTTTATTCAAACTAATTTAAGTAAATTTTGTTGCTTTAAATTAGTTACTGATACAGTTGTAATTATATGAAAGTATATGATAGAAGTTCCTATGTATGGTTGCTGAGTATATATGCTTGTTGTAGCATATATGTTACTGCCTGATTCTAGAATTCCAATTTCTATTCCTGATCAAATTCCTTGAGTTCATGTTCAAACCTTTGTTACAGTTTATGATTTACACAAAATATGATATGTATTATAAGTTTAAGTTTTTATTTTATTAAATAAAAAAATAAAATGGAAACTGTACTCTCTCTAAAAAAATGGTACTACAGAGCAATCTTTGGAAATAGAATTTAATTATCCTTAATTCTGTAAATTAAGAATATAAATAAGTTACAAGATCAAAAATGTGAATTTAGAAAATAAAATTTGAATTTTTAGATTGAGATTGATTGGGAAAGTCTGGTTCAAGCAGAAAACCTATTTTGGGTTTGAATCACCAACCTAGGTGATCGGAGTGACCAATGTTGATTCTGGTGATGGATTTATGAACTAGGGTGTAGGGAAAAATACTGGATGATGAATCAATGCAGTGCGGCAGTAGTGATTGGGGATTAATGTATATAACCCTATTTTTTCTGTGCTCAAGAGATTTGATCACTGCGATCAAATTAAGTGATCGAGTTCTACCTGTTTTGAGATGATGGTAGCTGGGGTGTGGAGAAGTTTATGGCCGGAGGTGGTACTTTTTTAGTGGTCGGTGGCGAGAGAATTCTGATGATCTTCATTTTCCTGTTTTTGGGTACTCGAATGCTAGATTTTGATTTAGGGTTTTTGTAGTTGATTTGAGGGTTGATTTGGTGTTTGGAGAGGATCCGTGACTTGCGTAGAGGGTCGCGAGAGGCCGGAGGTGATGGCCGTGGTGGTGCAGGTGCACGGTGGTAATGGAGTATCTGTTGTTTTTGAGGAAGAAGGGGTTCGTGTTTGCTCGGGTTGTCTCATATTTTTGCTCGAAGCAATGGGTTTGGGGACTCGAAGTATTTTAGATGAGGTCTCGGGTGTTTGATGTGTTACAGGGTTTGGTAAACCTGTCAATACAGGGATTTGTATAAACGTGATTTTTATTTGAGATTTAATTGATTTTAAGATGAATTTATAAGAAAATTGTTACTCGAGTTACTCGAGTTATTTTAGTTTTTAGCTCGGGTTGGTTTGTTGGAGTTTGAAAACTTGTCTTGTTTTTTTTAAAAATTTAAAACTAAATTTAAAAAAGAAAGCAAGAATTTAAAGTAAGTTTTAAATCTAACTTAAATTATGGATTCAAGTTGAATTGAATCACAAGTTGGAAATGATGAAGTATTTAAATTCAAATTTGCTTTAAAATAACTTTAAAGGAGTTTGTTGTTTAAATATATTTTAAAGAATTTGAATTTAAATTTGAAATTGAAATATGAAGTAATGTTTAAACAAAGTGTAAAATTTGATTCAAATTTGGATTTGAATCTTTGTTTAAAAATAAATTTAAGTTTTATAAATTTAAGTGTTTAAACCAAATTTGAATGATAATGCAAAAATTTATATGGTTTTAATTTAGAAAGAAATTTGTTTTAACTTTTGTAAAATTTCTTTTATAATAAAAGTATTATTTATCATTTAAAGGTTTTAGATTTGATTTTTAAACTTGTTAAAATTTAATAATAATTTGTGTTTCATTTAATTATCAGGGTAATTAAATGAAGAATCAATTTATTTAATAAATAAATAAAATGGTAATTAAGGGTTTAATCATAAAGGTTTAAGATTTATTAATTTTAGAATAATTAACTTGTAATTAAGAATAATTAATTAAATATGATTAGTTTTTAGTTAATAACTAATTAATCAAGTAATAATAGATTAATTATGTTTTAATTAACACATAATTATTTAATTAATTTGGGATTAATTAATGGGTTAATTAATGATTAATTAATTTGTAGTTAATAATGATTTGAATAAGTTGATTATTTTGGAAAAATATTAATGAATTGTTTAATAGTTAATGAAGGTCACTAACTAAGGATTATTTAATAATTAATTAATGTGATTAATTTTAATTATTAATCAGATTAATTAATTTAAAGATAATTAATTTGTGTAAATTGTTAAGTATAATTACTTATGGAAGTAATTAAGGAATTAATTACTTATTATAATTAATTGAGTTTAAGTTTGATTAGATTAAGTTAATTAATTCAGTTTAATTAATTTAAAATTAATCATTTGATGATTTGTGAAGGATAATTACTTAATGTAATTTAATGATGAGGAATTACTTAAAGAAGTAATTAATGGATATAACTACATATAATTAATTGGAGATGATTTGATATTGAGTAATTTGAGTATAATTACTTTGTGAATTATTCAAGGGATTAATTTTAGATAATTAATTAACGAATAATTTATTTATTTTGTAAAGTAATTTAAAGGAAGTTAATTACTGGATGGAGTTAACCAAGGGTGATTAACAATTATTGTTTAAATAAAGATTAATTACTCAATGTAATTAATTTCAATAGAAAATGTAATTAGAAATCATTAATTATTATAATTAATGATGTAACTAAAATGGATTTAATTATATTAATTAATCAATGAATTAATTAATTAATATAATTAATTAAGAAATAATGTAATTAATTTATAATTAATTAATAAAGAAAGTAATTAAAAATTAATTACTGTATTTGGTTAAGTATTAGTGGATAATTACTTGAATGTAATTAAAGTTTAATTAATCAGGGACGATTAATTAAAATAAATAATTGGTTGATGATTAATTAATTGATTGATAATTATTCAATAGTAATAAGCAAGTTAATGTTGGTAAAGTAATTAATTTAATTTACTTTAAATTAATGGAATGATGTAATTAATTTAATTCATTTTAAATTAATTATATTTTGTGTGATATCAAATCAGGGCTTATATGGTTGGATAATGTTGTTTGCCTTGAATGGTTTGATCTCGGATATGAGATGGATAATGTTGAGTGATATGGATGCATTGGTTGCATTGTGATGATGATTTAGATTATCTTTTGGAAAATAGTAATATGATTTATCTGATATGATGATAATGTTGATTATCTGTTGTGGATCTATGATTTATCTATTTGGATATATAGATAATTGAATTGTTTTAAACCTTTAAAACAACTTGGCTTTAAAGACACGCTTTGGATTTAGATGAGACCGGGATCGGGTTTCCATATTTGGATATTCGAAAACCACATCGATCCAAATCAACGATAGGTCGTGAATCTCTTATGAAGAGTGAAGACTCGAGGTGTAAGAACTATACGTCAGTATAACTCTAGGGGTGATTTCGTGATGAGTTTGACGGAACTAGTTCTTATAGATTCAAGATGGTGGTTTAGAGTGCAAAGGTTATCGTCGTTAACTCTGAGGGTGATTCCAAAATGAGTGTAACGAGATAATGCCTTCGGTTTCGTTCGAACCCAGAACGAACTTGTATGGATTGATTGCTTTCAGAACATCGTCAGGTGGATGATGAGCATTCTGAGATATGTGTTCTCTAAAGGTAATCGTAGCCTCAAGCCTCATCAACCGGCAATGGAAAAAACAGGGGAGGTGCAGCAAGGCTTCGTGGGTAGCTTCCACTGGAGAGCAAGATTTACCCCTGTCTGGAGGTCCCTTTTTATTTCGGCTATGTGGGCGGTTGGATGTACATCAACTGCGGGGTTGTCTTGTTCGAAACTATTCAGTAAGGAATGGGTCCGGTCTTGTGTGGCAGGGGAGCAGGCGTACTCCTCGGTACGTTGATCTAGGCCACGTACTGTGACGGGCGGTACCCCAATAGCGCTTCCATTGTATGGAATCCACAATCCAATAAGTGCCAACGGTTTTGATTGTATTACCCACTTTTGTGGCTAGTAGCTGGAATTTAATAATGTAACAATTTCGGCTATTTCTTATTTATTTGAAAACCCTAGACACTATTATAATATCATCGGATTTCCTATTAAATGTTTTGGTTAGCGTAAGGTAAAAACTTTTCCATGTTTATGTGTGGAAAGTCTTACGTGATACCTTTCTTTTAAAAGTTTTTTCAAAGTTAAGCAACTTTAACCTGTTACTCACACCAGACCCATGTCTGACCCATAGTATATCTTATGTTTTTTTAAACTCTTGGGTACTCAAATTTTTATGAGTAGCCAAGGGATTCTGGTTAGCCTTGACGAATTGGGGAGGAGCAAATGGAGCAGGAGGCTTCTGCGTTGTAGATATTTATAGTTCCGCTGTGTGTTCTCTGTGTTGGTACTATTTTGTTGAGTTGTATTGAGTTGTATAACTAGACAGGTGTTTATAACTGTCTAGTATGTGATGAAATTTCTGTAAAACTCTGATAGTGTTGTATACTATGTAATATTTATGTTATTAATATAATTTATTTGTTCCGTTGTTGAGATTCTGATGTTGTGTTCTTCTTTCTTCTCTTTCTTTTCTCTTTTCTATCCCTTTCTTTCTTCATGATGATATAACTTTTCTGGGGAGAAAAAGTCGGGTCGTCACAGTTGGTATCAGAGCATTAGGTTGAGTGAATTCCTAGGCTCTGGAGTGGTGTCTATCTTGAGAGAGCGTATTTGTAGTTTTAATATATATTCATATAATTACTTCTACCTATTTGTTGGGTTACCTGTTCAGGTTATCCGATATAAGTTATAAAGGTAGATAAGATAGTGGGCTGTGTAACACGACTACTACCATTGGTTGAAGTTGGTGTTTGAGATTGGTAGTGTATTTGTCGAGACCGTAGACCTAATACCGTCTCGAGTGAGTTTTTCTTGGAGAAAGGATTTCATAGATCTCTAAAGGTAACATGTAAAGGTTCAGAGTTCATCTTTGAGTAGGATAAGTGGAATTTGGATTTGTCGGCTAGGCAGAAGAGAATAATGATATCTTGATATCTCTAGAGTTAGTAGCTGTGTGATGAGACGCAGTTAATATAGATGTCTCCGAAGATTTTTCTTTAGAATAAGTTAAGGAGGTGAGTCTGCTTCAGTGTTGTGGCTGGATTAAGCAGGATGTTTCTGTCCGGTTTGAGGCCCGGGTTTCTCGAAGAATTTTGGATTAGGAAGTCTTTGGCGTCGGAGTCTGTAGTGCAGCTCGGAGTGTTCTGTGTGCCAACAAGAAGATTTTCTGGTTAGCAGTTTTTTTTCTGAAGATGGAGTTCAGAAGCAGAGTAGAACCATTTCTTCGATGGATTGGCTAGAAGTTCTGATTGGTAAAGAGAGAACAGTTTTCTTTGGATATTAGGCTGGGTTGATCGCAAAAGTGACTTACGATAGTTTGAATGTTCTCTTGAGCTATGGAAAGTTTGTCCGTATTTGGAGGTTGAATTTTCTTATCCATTGGATTCTAGGAGTGATACCGGAGGTTTAGTGAAACAGCTTTGGATCATATGGGGCATCTGATTTTTCTTTTATGGATCCGTTGAACCATATTTCTGTGATGTGTTATCCAGTTTGTGCTCGAGTTTTTCTTCTGCTTCAGATCAGAGTTGTGCAGCGAAAGTAGTTTGGGAGTGCCTTGTTTTGTCTTTTTCGGATAAGAGATGTAAGTTAGTTTTCTGATGTTTGTAGAGTAGAATTGGTATTATTGATTTGGGATTGATCTTGAGGAGATCATTGTGTTGGATTATTTTTGGTTCTGTGTGTTTCTAGAGACATCAGCAAAGGGTTGAGCTGATTAGGAGAGTTGAAGGCAGCCCAGGATTGTCAGAAGTGTTTTGTGAATAGGTAACGAAGGAATTTGGATTCCGGAGTCGGAGATTTGATTTTGGGTAAGTTTTTCTCCGATCTAAAGAATTTTAAGATTGGGTAAGACTGAGTAAGACTGGGTTAGTCAACTCCGAGGTGTTTTGGATCTTTTCTGTGTTTTATGAGAATTGGAGTTTGATTTTCAAAGTTGAATTGTCAGTTTGGATAATTGGAATTCGATGTGTTTTACGTATCTCTGATGGAGTACGTATATGATTTATCTCTGGTTATGGAACCAGCAGTTTAGGAGGATGTGATTGTTGATTCAGACTCGTCTGTAGTCTGATATATTGTTTTGTTAGTAGATCTAGTTCGATAGGAGCTCTATGGCTTAATAGTATTGATTGTTTAGATTCTATAGAGCGAGTACCCGATATGTATACTGGGGAAACTCGTAAAAGTTTTATCCAAAATTTTTCTGGATAATTAGATTTGTTTTGTTTGGATGAATCGGTTGCTATGTTTGTTAGCATATGTTTAATATATGCTTGTGATTTAAAATAAAATCTTAAGATAAATTATTATATTACCTTTTCTTTTAAATTTTGGGGACGAAATTCTTTTAAGGGGGAAGGAATGTGATATCCCAGAAATTGAGCAATATAAACTTAATAATCCGTGTTATAAATTTAATTAGGTTTGATAATTTTAATAATAAATTGGGAATTGATCTAATGATTTTCTTTTAATAAATATTTAAATTAGAAGATTTTATCTTTTTAAAGTAAATAAATTATTTTCTGTTTATAATATATATAATGGTATATAGTGTAAATTAATAAACTTTGATTTTGAATTTATTAAATAAATTAATTTTCTAACTTTAATTTATTTTTGGTAAATTGGAGATTCGATTTAAATTTGAAATTTAACTTTTCAACACAATTCAATAAATAATTTTATGGTTTATACTTATGGAAAATCTTACTTGTTTAAACTTATATTTTTAATTAGCTTAAAGATGAATTTAAAATTGATTAACATTAATGCTTTGTTTTATTTTTTCTTTTTAAAATATTGTTTGAATTTATATATATATAAGAATTTACAACACAAATTACAAATGATCTTAATTTGTTATAATCTCTTTTACAAATTATTTGATATTGCTTAATTTGTTATTTTTGAATAAAAAATATAATACTTAAATTCTTTTGAACATAAATAGATTTGTAGTAATAGGATTTGTTATTTTTAATTTTTACAAGAGTTATGTATGCATCTATATATATATAACTTGACTTTAAAAATTTGATTTGATAAATTAATTTAAAATTTGGATTTAATGTTTTGAAATTAATAGAATAAATACTTCAATGTTTTTGAATAAGCTATATTTTTAATTTGTTTGTTTTCATTTCTTTTCAACTTAAAAAGAGATAAATTCATTTATATATAACTTAAGAAATAAAATAATATTTAAAAGCTCTTATAAATAAGTTAAAGTTTTATAAACAATTTAGAATTAAAATAAAAACACTTAAATACATGTGTTAATCTCCTAACACCTACATTGACATGTGTAAGCCATTGAATAAATAAAAGTGACAAATGTTAAGGTTAGAACAAGTGTATTATTTAATTTTATTTTTATTTTTCTTTTATTTTTAAAATTTACTTATATAAACATATTACTTCTCATCTTATTCTTTTTCCATTTCTTCTTTTCTTCAAAACTTAAGAAATTATCCAGATCTAACATCTGAAATTCATTCTGCAACAATAAAGTTCAATCTGCACCAACATTTCAAAAACCAGAAATTAAATTGACCTGAAAATCATTTGTAAATCCCCTCAAAAAAATCTGCATGCATCTGAAAATCAAATCTGTTATCACCTAAAAAATCAAATCTGCAACTACATAGTTCAATCATGCCTGCAATTCTATTTTCTGGAAAACATGTGGGTAGTGCATGCATGAAATTGTATATCTGGGAAGCCTGCATCTTTTCACCTGAAAATAAATAATGTCTACATTTTTTATCAACCTGGAACTTGCATGCAGTGGTAAAAGTAAGATGAAGTTTTAATGAGCAACTGCAGTTTAAAATAAGGCAAATGGAAGTTCGAATTTCATAAAAAAAGAAGCAATCTGAAACCTGTCAAAATGGATGCTCTGCTTTTATAAATTGGTGAGTAACATTTTTATTCAAACTAATTTAAGTAAATTTTGTTGCTTGAAATTAGTTACTGATACAGTTATAATGATATGAAAGTATATGATAGAAGTTCTTATGTATGGTTGCTGAGTATATATGCTTGTTGTAGCATATATGTTACTGCCTGATTCTAGAATTCCAATTTTTATCCTGATCAAATTCCACGAGTTCACGTTCAAACCTTTGTTACAGTTTATGATTTACACAAAATATGATATGTATCATAAGTTTAAGTTTTTATTTTATTAAATAAAAAATTTTAAAAAAAATTAAATGGAAAATGTACTGTCTCTAAAAAAAGGCACAACGGAGCAATCTTTGAAAATAGAATTTAATTAACCTTAATTCTGTAAATTAAGAATATAAACAAGTTACAAGATCAAAAATGTGAATTTAGAAACTAAAATTTGAATTTTTAGATTGAGATTGATTGGGAAAGTCTGGTTCAAGCAGAAAACCTATTTTGGGTTTGAATCATCAACCTAGGTGATCGGAGTGGCCAGTGTTGATTCTAGTGATGGATTTATGAACTAGGGTGTAGGGAAAAATACTGGATGATGAATCAATGCAGTGTGGCAGTAGTGATTAGGGATTAATGTATATAACCCTAGTTTTTCTGTGCTCAAGAGATTTGATCACTGCGATCAAATTAAGTGATCGAGTTCTACCTGTTTTGAGATGATGTAGCTGGGGTGTGGAGGAGTCTATGTCCGGAGGTGGTACTTTTTTAGTGGTCGGTGGCGAGAGAATTCTGATGATCTTCATTATCGACATTTTCCTGTTTTTGGGTACTCGAATGCTAGATTTTCATTTAGGGTTTTTGTAGTTGATTTGAGGGTTGATTTGGTGTTTGGAGAGGATCGGTGACTTGCGTAGAGGTTCGCGAGAGGCCGGAGGTGATGGCCGTGGTGGTGCAGGTGCACGGTGGTAATGGAGTATCTGTTGTTATTAAGGAAGAAGGGGTTCGTGTTTGCTCGAGTTGCCTCATATTTTTGCTCGAAGCAATGGGTTTGGGGACTCGAAGTATTTTAGATGAGGTCTCGGGTGTTTGATTGTGTTACAGGGTTTGGTAAACCTGTCAATACAGGGATTTGTATAAACGTGATTTTTATTTGAGATTTAATTGATTTTAAGATGAATTTATAAGAAAATTGTTACTCGAGTTACTTGAGTTATTTTAGTTTTTAGCTCGGGTTGGTTTGTTGGAGTTTGAAAACTTGTCTTGTTTTCAAAATTTAAAACTAAATTTAAAACTAAATTTAAAAAAGAAAGCAAGAATTTAAAGTAAGTTTTAAATCTAACTTAAATTATGGATTCAAGTTGAATTGAATCACAAGTTGGAAATGATGAAGTATTTAAATTCAAATTGGCTTTAAAATAACTTTAAATGAGTTTATTATTTAACAATATTTTGAAGAATTTGAATTTAAATTTGAAATTGAAATATGAAGTAATGTTTAAACAAAGTGTAAAATTTGATTCAAATTTGGATTTGAACCTTTGTTTAAAAATAAATTTAAGTTTTATAAATTTAAGTGTTTAAACCAAATTTGAATGATAATGTAAAAATTTATATGGTTTTAATTTAAAAGGAAATTAGTTTTAACTTTTTTAAAATTTCTTTTATAATAAAAGTATTATTTATCATTTTAAGGTTTTAGATTTGATTTTTAAACTTGTTAAAATTTAATAATAATTTGTGTTTCATTTAATTATTAGGGTAACTAAATGAAGAATCAATTTATTTAATAAATAAATAAAATGCTAATTAAGGGTATAATCATAAAGGTTTAAGATTTATTAATTTTAGAGTAATTAACTTGTAATTAAGAATAATTAATTAAATAAGATTAGTTTTTAGTTAATAACTAATTAATCAAGTAATAATAGATTAATTATGTTTTAATTAACACATAATTATTTAATTAATTTGGGATTAATTAATGGGTTAATTAATGATTAATTAATTTGTAGTTAATAATGATTTGAATAAGTTGATTATTTTAAAAAAATATTAATGAATTGTTTAATAGTTAATGAAAGTCATTAACTAAGGATTATTTAATAATTAATTAATGTGATTAATTTTAATTATTAATTAGATTAATTAATTTAAAGATAATTAATTTGTGTTAATTGTTAAGTATAATTACTTATGGAAGTAATTAAGGAGTTAATTACTTATTATAATTAATTGATTTTAAATTTGATTAGATTAAGTTAATTAATTCAGCTTAATTAATTTAAACTTAATCATTTGATGATTTGTGAAGGATAATTACTTAATGTAATTTAATGATGAGAAATTACTTAAAGAAGTAATTAATGGATATAACTACATATAATTAATTGGAGATGATTTGATATTGAGTAATTTGAGTATAATTACTTTGTGAATTATTCAAGGGATTAATTTTAGATAATTAATTAATGAATAATTTATTTATTTGGTAAAGTAATTTAAAGGAAGTTAATTACTAGATGGAGTTAATCAAGGTTGATTAACAATTATTGTTTAAATGAAGATTAATTACTTAATGTGATTAATTTAAATAGAAAATGTAATTAGAAATCATTAATTATTATAATTAATGATGTAATTAAAATGGATTTAATTATATTAATTAATCATGATTTAATTAATTAATATAATTAATTAAGAAATAATGTAATTAATTTATAATTAATTAATAAATAAAGCAATTAAAGATTAATTACTGTATTTGGTTAAGTATTAGTGGATAAATACTTGAATGTAATTAAAGGTTAATTAATTAGGGATGATTAATTAAAATAAACAATTGGTTGATGATTAATTAATTGATTGATAATTAATCAATAGTAATAAGCAAGTTGATGTTGGTAAAGTAATTAATTTAATTTACTTTAAATTAATGGAATGATGTAATTAATTTAATTCATTTTAAATTAATTATATTTGGTGTGATATTAAATCAGAGCTTATATGGTTGGATAATGTTGTTTGCCTTGAATGGTTTGATCTCGGATATGAGATACATACTGTTGAGTGATATGGATGCATTGGTTGCATTGTGATGATGATTTAGATTATCTTTTGGAAAATGATAATATGGTTTATCTGATATGATGATAATGTTGATTATCTGTTGTGGATCTGTGATTTATCTATTTGGATATATAGACAATTGAATTGTTTTAAACCTTTAAAACAACTTGGCCTTAAAAGACACGCTTTGGATTTCGATGAGACCGGGATCGGGTTTCCATATTTGGATATCGAAAACCACATCGATCCAAATTAACGATAGGTCGTGAATCTCTTGTGAAGAGTGAAAACTCGAGGTGTAAGAACTATACGTCAGTATAACTCTAGGGTGATTCCGTGATGAGTTTGACGGAACTAGTTCTTATAGATTCAAGATGGTGATTTAGAGTGCAAGGGTTATCGTCGTTAACTCTGAGGGTGATTCCAAAATGAGTGTAACGAGATAATGCCTTCGGTTTCGTTCGAACCCAGAACGAACTTGTATGGATTGAATGCTTTCAAAACATCGTCAGGTGGGCGATGAGCATTCTAAGATATGTGCTCTCTAAAGGTAATTGTAGCCTCAAGCCTCATCAACCGGGAATGGCTAAAACAGGGGTGGTGCAGCAAGGCTTCGTGGGTAGCTTCCACTGGAGAGCAAGATTTACCTCTGTCTGGAGGTCCCTTTTTATTTCGGCTATGTGGGCGGTTGGATGTACACCAACTACGGGGTTGTCTTGTTCGGAACTGTTCAGTAAGGAATGGGTCCGGTCTTGTGTTGCAGGGGAGTGGGCGTACTCCTCGGTACGTTGATCTAGGCCACGTACTGTGACGGGCGGTACCCAGTAGCCCTGCCATTGTATGTAATCCACAATCCAATAAGTGCCAACGGTTTTGATTGTATTACCCACTTTTGTGGCTAGTAGCTGGAATTTAATAATGTAACAATTTCGGCTATTTCTTATTTATTTGAAAACCCTAGACACTATTATAATATCATCGGATTTCCTATCAAATGTTTTGGTTAGCGTAAGGTAAAAACTTTTCCATGTTTATGTGTGGGAAGTCTTACGTGATACCTTTCTTTTAAAAGTTTTTTCAAAGTTAAGAAACTTTAGCCTGTTACTCACACCAGACCCATGTCTGACCCAGAGTTTATCTTTTGTTTTCTTAAACTCTTGGGTACTCAAATTTTTATGAGTAGCCAAGGGATTCTGGTTAGCCTTGACGAATTGGGGAGGAGCAAATGGAGCAGGAGGCTTCTGCGTTGTAGATATTTATAGTTCCGCTGTGTGTTCTCTGTGTTGGTACTGTTTTGTTGAGTTGTATTGAGTTGTATTGAGTTGTATAACTAGACAGGTGTTTATAACTGTCTAGTATGTGATGAAATTTCTGTATAACTCTGATAGCGTTGTATGCTATGTAATATTTATGTTATTAATATAATTTATTTGTTCTGTTGTTGAGATTCTGATGTTGTGTTCTTCTTTCTTCTCTTTCTTTTCTCTTTTCTATCCCTTTCTTTCTTCATGATGATACGACTTTTCTGGGGAGAAAAAGTCGGGTCGTCACATAAGTACCCATGTTATAACTTGAAAAGTAAACTCGGTCAAATGAGAACCATTGTAGTCACTAAGCTTCTTTCTACTTTTTAAGGTCAATCATACTTTTAGTAGTGGTTTCAAGTTAAGCAATGATTTACTTTAGTTGTTTTAAATAATCGTTCTGTTTATAAAAAGGACTTTATTAAAGGATTTTCGTTTTAAATAAGGAATATTTATAAGAAAGTTTTATAAATGAAATTGGATATTTATAAAGGAAGTTTTAAAATAAATTTTGGAGGTTTATAAAGAGATATATAAATGGTTTTGATATTTATATAAGAGTTTTGTAAATTTAACTTGGTGATTTATAAAAAGTTTTGTAAATGGGCTTAGAATTTAAGTAAAGGACTTTCATAAATAAAAGTCATTTATAAAGGGGATCTATAGAAGGAAATTTATAAAAGAAGTTGAAATTTGATTTCCTTTAACCGACCTTCTTAATTCTGGTGGTATGGACATTCGTTCCACACTTAACACCTAATGAATATTGTTTGAGGTTATCCTTATTTTTATTTTAAATAACATTTATTTTGATCCTCTTTAGTAGGATTTTGGAAATAAAAAATCTTTCACAATGTTTTGAGAATATACTTATGTCAGTGAGGTAAGTAATGAATGTTTTTTATAAAAAATTTTGAAAAGTTTTTTATAAATTAAAGATTTATTTAAGGCATAGTGGTTGTTATGGGTAATTTAATATTTGAATTTTTGCTTGTTTGTTTCTTTGATAGTGAAATAACCGACTATGATTCTGGACCAAAATATAACTCCGGAAATATCAAGGAGAAACATGCGAGTTATATGGTACAGTCATCTTCGATGATGCTGCACTGTGCGTATAAATCTCATTTTGTTTACCTATGACAAATGATATGGAGATCCTTCCACTTAAACGGATAAGTGGTGATACCTAAACTGAGATTGAGTCTACGAAATTACTGAAGGTTGTTTCAAAGGTACTAAGATTAGATTTTCTTTGGCATGTAGTGCCATATGATAGGGGGTTCTCGCTTTGTGTTTGATGGCGGGCATGAGACTCTTACTCCTACATGTCCTCCTGGTTGGTGTAGTTGAGAGGATGACCCTGAAAGAAAATGGTGAGGTACTGTGTAAGCCACGGTGGTTTTACCCACTGCCGGAGCGCTAAAGGACAAAACCGTTACAACGTGGTATTAGAGCTTAGGTTGAGCGAACAACTAGGCTTTGGTGGGGATTACTCATTTGAGATAGGGTAAGTGAGACTCTTGAATAAGTTTGAGTCTATATATTGAGTGTATATTTGTTATGCTATAAAAATGCTTCATATTATGTTGGTTGATCAGTTGAGTGGTTTATGGATTCTAGTCAATACGAGTAGCTAACGATATCGATAAGGATTTCTAAACACTTGAACGAGGCTAAATGACATAGTATTGTTTAAATTGGTAAATTAAATAATTTTACCTAGAAATATATTTTATATATAATGGAATAATTTTTAAACATTTATATACTTATTTTCATTCTGTTTGTTTGTTAGGAGATGATAATATTTATTACTAACATATAGGGTTTGTTTAGTTATGCTCGTCCAGTTTGAGCATTAACTATTGTTGAGTGGTTCATAAGAAATTTTCCTTATTATAGCAAGTATGGGTTGGGTTGGTAGGAATTTGTAGGAACATTGAATCGAACACCTTGTGAATAAAGTTTCACATTTCGACGATAAGGCGTTCAATGATATGTTGGGTTAAAATTGGATTTAAAATTAAGGTGTTATTAAAAGGAAATATTTCAGAAGAATTTATAAAAAATTGATTTTATAAATCAGGATTATAAAATATATTTTGAAAATAAGATGGACTTTCAAAGAATTTAAAACGCGGTGACTTTGATAAAGTTTTCAAATTATTTTTGGAGAATTAGAAATAATTTTTCTTAAAAATCTTTAAGGTATAAAGATTTTGAAAGGGAATTGGAGAATTATATTTTTTTTGGATAGTTCGGGAAATGAGTCTCGATCTGTTTTGTGATAGATCTGAATAATTTTCTAAGTGACAATCGAATGTTTACCTAGGCAAATGTGATTGTACACTTAATAAATTATTCTTTTTGTCAATGTACGATCGAAACAAGTTCAAATCCGAATGAATCCAAAGCAAGTGGATGATAAATATTTTGTTAAAAATGATTTAGCTGAAAAATATGTGTATATAGTAATGCTTCAAAATGTGGATTTGAAAAATAAGAAATATTTTTTAATTAACTATCTCGAGTGACTCAAGAGTGACTAAAAATGGGAAAGGGATGTGTTCGGATGGTAAACACTTCTCTAGAGTATTACCCATCTTGATAAAGGGATTATGATAATATTCGGTAGTACATAGTTCCTTGAAATCATTTGGGAATTAGTCGAGCAATATGTATATTTTCTAAGAGTTAAAAACAAAATAAAGTATCATTTCAAAAAGATTTTAAAAATAAAACCCAGGTATTTGGCTCCTAAGTATTCAAATATTTTGATTAAAGAATGGGTGGACAAATGAGGTTTTAAAAGTGAATAATTTAATAAAAAGGTTTAATAAACTTCGTGTTTGCACCGAAATTGGTCACAAACATCCAATTGCAAGTGAAAGCACCAGTATCCAGTCACAGATCACGGATAGAATATATATGGAGAATATAATATGAAGAATAATAAAAAAATTGAAACGAAAGTAGTAAAAAAGACAAGAACTATAGTAGTTCGACTAACTCCGGCCTACGTTCACTCTAGAAATTTCCTTTTTATTATACTGAAATTTGATTACAGTTACAATCCGGAATTTCTGAGACAAAAATGGCAGGGTAGCTTTTTGTAGAAGAAGATGAAGAGAAATAGAATGAGAATCCTTTTTCTGAAGCTGCGCCTGCTGTATTTATAGAGGAAATCTTGGCTACAAAGCCTCCTCACCTACATGGGCCCACAATCATGATTGCAGAGCCCAACTCATATATCACTGCCGACCTTAAGTTGATAACATGCCGAACTTAAGTTGCCTGGATGATGACTCAATGCAAACTCACTGATGACCCGAAGCAAACTCATGGCCGACCCGATGTAGCCGATCCTTAGCATACATGCCGACCCAAAGTTCCATCAACTCCAACCCGAAGTAACCCCTAATGCTGACCCGAAGTTAGGACAATGCCGACTCGGTGGTTTGCCATATGCCGACCCCTTATCTCTTATAGCCGATCCATTGTAATACTGACCCGAGACTAAAGCCATGCAACCTGAAGCATCCACCAATGCCGAGCCCTCGACCTGATGCAACCTCCAACCAAATGTCGACTCGAAGCTTCTACGTATGCCAACCCGAAGTCCTTCCACCACCGACCCGAAGCAATGTCGGCCCCTCTCCAATATGCCGATCCCTAGAAACCATTCACACCGACCCGAAGCCATCCTCTTGGAGACCCGAAGTCGATGCTGAGATGACCTGAAGTAAAACAATGTCGACCTAAGAAGATCCATTGCCAATGCCTTTACCAAAGCTACACCGACCCGAAGTAGACACTTCCCTGACTCGAAGCAAACCTCATGAAGATCCAAAGTAAACCCTTTGCTAATTCGAAGTAAACCCTATAAAACCATCTTTTTCCAAAATCCATATTCCAAGTATCCTTCGTCGTTTGCCCATCGACCATGCCGAATCCCAGCTACATATCCATGTTTACTATCTGTAATCGATCTTCTATCCATTTGTTTGAACCAAGTCTATGACATTCTACCCTTGATAATCGAGCAATCGATTCGGTTAAATCCATCTGTATGCTGCCTTGCCAAAGGCAGGTTAATACTTTGCCCCCAAAACATGCCTTGTGATAGGAAGGTGTGTTTTGTATTGCCATAAGTCTAAAATGTGAAATTCATAAACCATTGATCGCCATATCATCCAACCTTGAACCCAATCCATTGCCAAACCAATTCCTTGATCTCTTCGGATCACTGACAAAATCCATGACTATTCTGAGTCGATATCCAGTTACGAATTCATTCCAAATCCATTAACCGAATACACGATCTCTTCGAATCATTTTATCCAAGTCCGGGACCTCTCGAGGTCTTGTAATCCAAATCCAGGACCTCTCCAGGTCCAAATCAAAAGCCGAGACCTCTCCGGGTCCAAATCCAAATCCATAGACCTCGTCGTGTTATTTTATCCTAATCCGGCCTCGACTCTCCGGTCGAGGGCTTATCCTTGGTTTTTCTTATCCAGCCTCGACTCTCCAACAGAGGACTTTTATTCTCCGGCCTCGACTGTCCAGTCGAGGACTTATATTCACCAGCCTCGACTCTTTAGATCGAGGACTTATATTCTCCAGCCTCGACTCTCAAGTCGAGGACTTATATTCTTCAACCCCGACTCTTAGGTCGAGGACTTATATTATCCTTCCTCGACTCTTCGGATCAATGAATTATATTCTCGGTCTCGGTTCTTAGGTCAAGGACTTATATTCTCCAACCTCGACTCTTAGGTCGAGGACTTATATTCTCCGGCCTCAAATATCCGGTCGTGAACATTTATTTTCCGGCCTCGACTCTTCGATCGAGGACTTATATTCTCCGACCTCGACACTTCAGACGAGGACTTAATCCGTTATCGAGTCCATCCTGTCGCTCTCTGATGATGGGACTCGTAACTTGCTGTTACTGCCCGTCTCCCCGGTTAGGACCGTAACTGCGTGACCTGTATACATTAATCCAAATCTATTGATTACAAAGTCCAATTGATAAAATAAAAGTCCGTACAACTAAGAAAAACTAAACATCCATGGTACTAAGAAAGAAACCAGAGTTTGCAGAAAACAGAAAAAAACAAGATTTCATAAACTCGAGCATCACGGTTCATTATCATCTCAAAACATGCCTAGGGATCGACCTCGATCCTGCACATGTGTAAGTCACATAGCCGCATTACTTCAGCGTTTATTACTTATTCATACCATAAATCCAATCAGCTAATAATCAGCCGACGACGATGCCTTGATCCAGTAACATCTTCATTTGAGGTGGACGGTGGCTGCTCCTGTTCCATTGCCACAACTCGATTGCTTTTGTATTGTTGCAAAAGAACACCACTCACATGTTCCTCAATAATGTCCTTCAAAAGTTGGCATTCATTCATGTTGTGCCCATCCAGATCATGGAATAGACAATACTTTCCTAATTCCCGCTCATATTCGAAGGCTTTCCTTTTTGCCGGCCTTCGATACTAGAGGCGCCCTCGAGTATCCAAATAGATCCTTTCCAGAGTTTCTGTCAAATCTGTGTAAGAAGAGAATTTTGATTCCTTCCATTGCCTTTTCGATGTATTACTGATGTCATTCATTTTTTGTTTGCTTTTATCGTTCTTGTTTGAATTCTCCCTAGGTGGATCTCTACCTTTGACCACATAAACTTCAGCCTCTCTCCCCTCTCTATCAGCCTTTGCATCTTCCCATCTTAGATACCTTTCTGCTTCATGGTAGACTCCCCGAGATCCATCGTTGGATACCATACCAATGATATCTTGAAATTTGAAATATTCGTAATCCTCGAGATTACTACCATCAGAACCTTCGATGGATTGGGTTGATTCACCGAAGCCACCACCGCATTGAATCTTATTGAGAAATCTCTAAGTTATTCTCCCTTCCATTGCTTCTTCGATTTTAAAGTCATCACACTGATGTGGACTCAAAATTGCCTCATAAACCTTTCAATCAACTCCGTCCATGTGCCAATAGAGCCGCTTTCCAGTTGTCTGAACCATAATGCTGCTATCCGTCAAGTACAAAGGGAAGCACTACACCATGACTTCCTCCGATGCACCCAGTACTTCCATTTTCCTCATATACCTTGTCAAGTGAATAGCGGGATCCATCCTTCCATCATACATCTGCTGCGTCGGTAGTTTGAAATCCGACGAATTCCTGGCTTGCCTAATCGTAGAAGTGAAGGGGCTCCTATTCACATCCTCTAATTCTCTATTTACCAGTCCTTCCCTTATAGCCCATCTGATCATGTTCGCTAACCTGTCATTGTCATCAAGTGGTAGTCTTTGTTTGTTGTCTCCAACCTACTCCCCGAGTCTATGAGGGAATGCTAAAACCTGCCCTTCTGGACGAGCATCCGTACCCTATCAACACCAAATTGCATAGCACTGCCTAGTACCCTGCTTTGAATTGAGCCAATATGATCCAAGGGCATGCTCCGTAGTTCAGGGGATGTTCCCGATAGCCCCGCTCTATCATGTATCCTGGTTGCTCCATTTCCTTGATCCTGATTCTGGGCCCCCTCTGCTCCTGCCGCTTCGGCTTCACGATCCACATTTTCAGTATCTCTTTCTACTCCATTCCTTTGGTTTTGCACTCCAGCTTGCCCAACCTATCGGAGTAGGATCTGTATCATATCCTCCTGCCTTTTCAACATCGTTTCCATCTCGCCTCTAGTAATATAGATTGTGGTCTGATTAGCTCCTGAGGAGGCCTCCTGACTTCCTTCAAGCTGACACCTCTTTGTCATCCGCCTCCTTGTTGATTGCTAGTGTCACAAATCCAAGTTCCCAAGCTTTTAAATATACGATCCAAGCTTCCAAATCACTGAGTGCTCGCTTTCTCAGTGAAAGCACTAAAATGTTTGCACCAAAATTAACCATAAACACCCAATTGCAAGTGAAAACACTAATATCCAATCACAGATCATAGATAGAATATATGTGGAGGATATAGTATGAAGAATAATCAAAAGATTAAAATGAAAGTAGTAAAAAAGACAAGATTTATAGTTTGGCTAACTTCGACCTACGTCTACTCTAGAAATTTCCTTTTTATTATACTGAAATATGATTATAATTACAATCCAGAATTTCTAAAACAAAATGGCAGAGTAGCTTTTTGTAGAAGAAGATGAAGAGAAATAGAATAAGAATCCTAATCTGAAGTCGCACCTCCTGTATTTATATGGGAAATCTTGGCTAGAAGGCCTCCTCACCTACATGGGCCCATCATTATGATTGCGAGCCCAACTCGTATATCACTGTCGACCTCAAGTTGATAACTTGCTGACCCGATGTTACCTTGATGATGACCCGAAGCAAACTCACTGATGACCTGAAGGAAACTCGTGGCCGACCTGAAGTAGCTGATCCCTTCTTAATGTCGACCCTTAGTATACATGCCGGCTCGAAGTTCCATCAACACCAAACCGATGTAACCCTTGATGCCGACTCAAAGTTAGGACAATGCCGACCCAGTGCTTTGCCAAATGCCTACCCCTTATCTCTTATAGCAGATCCCTTGTAATGCCGAACGGAGACTAAAACCATGCCGATCCGAAGCATCCATCAATGTCAACCCCTCGACCTGATGCAACCTCCAACCAAATGCGTACCTGAAGTTTCTACCAATCCCGACCTGAAGTCCTTCCATCACCGACCCGAAGCAATGCAAGCCTCTCCCCAATACACCGATCCTTAGCAACCATTCACACCAACCCGAAGCTATCATCCTGAGACCCAAAGTCGATGTTGAGATGACCCAAAGTAAAACAATGCCGACCCAAGAAGATCTAATGCCGATCCCTTTACCACAGCTAAGCTGACCAGAAGTAGACACGTCCTTGACTCGAAGCAAATCTCATAAAGACAAAGTAAACCTTTCCTGACCCGTAGTAAACCCTATGAAATCATCTTTTGTCAAAATCCATATTCCAAGTATCCTTCGTCGTTTGCCCAGCGACCATGCCAAATCCCAGCTACATATCCATGTTTACTATTCGTAATCAATCATCTACCCATTCATCTGAACCAAGTCCATGACATTTTAGCCTCAATAACCGAGCAGTCGATTGGGTTAAATCTTCCTGTTTGTTGCCTTACTAAAAGGTGGGTTAACACTTGGTTTTATTAAACCGTTTCTTTTGATTGTAAAACTTAGGAAGTAAAAAATAGAGAGAAATAAAAAATTATGCGACGTTGTTGGGCCGGCTAACAAATTTTTGACCTTAGAAGTGTTTAAGAAAAAGCAGACTCTACGACGGAGTTGGGATTCTAGCAAGCTACTCTTCTTAGCTACTTGCCAGACCGAACAGGCAAAGAGGTTGGATTGGTCGACTCAATTTTAAGACCTAAATTATTTTGGATCTACAATCTGAATGGTTAAAAAATGAATAAAATTAAAAATCAAATGTTTTGTATATACTCTTAGGATTACGATAATATTATACAAACTAATAAATTAAAATAATTTTATGAAATGGTTTCATAAATAAGTTTTAGCATTTAAAATGTTTGAACCTAAGATGCAATTGTTATGAAATATTTTCATAAATATTTTGTGAAGGGTAGAAAGCAGCTGGATAGTAATAACCAATAAGATAAATACGTAGGTTGTATGTAGATCATTTTTCTTTTTCACATAATTCTCAATCCAAGATTTGAATACATAACTTAAAGCGATTTATACTATTCCGAGGAAGGATTTATCACTCCATTTTTGATGAAGAACACTTGGTGAGGGTTCTTAATTTAGAACCAAAATTTCTATCATAGTATATGACTATGAAGGATAACATAAGTTTCTAACTGGGAAGCCTGATCAGAGTCGGCACTAGGGAATCAAGTAAGCGATACTAGTTTGAAAGTAAAAGCAATTATTTGAGTGAGTGACCAAATTAGATTTTGCATAGGGATGATGTATGTACGTCATATGTACTTCTGAGTAGTTTTAAGTGTTTATTGTTTAGGGCTGTGGTAAAATTTCGGGGATGTATTTCTTTTGAGAGGGGAGAGTGTAACGATCCAAAATTTTACTGCTTTGATTTGCGAATATTTAATTAATTTTAAATATTCAAATAATAGATTTTATAATTAAATAAAAATCTTTTAAATAATGAATAACAATGGTGAAATAGTTTTTCGATTTTGTTCACAAAAATATACAGTTCAAAGAAAAATAGAAAATGTGTCTGGCATTTGTTTTCCAAATTTTCGACTTTTTACTGGCAAAAAGTTGTCAAAAACGTTGTGAGCTCTACTTCGTAGTGTAACATATACGTTTATATTTTAGTTAGGATAGATACTGTTATACGTATACATAAATATATACATTTAAGTAATGTGACATTTTATGAAAATAAGAATTAATATTTAAAAATGTTAAAAAGAGAAGGTACCTTAAGAAACATAAGTTAACACAAAGTACATGTGCGTTTATATCATGTTGGATTTTGGAACATGAGGGGGGCAAGAAGGTGGTGTGAGTAAATGGGGAAGAGGAGCATGGTGCAGTGGCAAGAGGAGGTGGAGGGTGAAGGACCAAGGGCATTATCATAATTTACTTTGTATCTTACTTACAACTACCCCTTTCATTTCTTCAATTTTTATTCTATTCATTCTAACATATATTTCTCATATCTTAACCAAATGGAGGTTTTATTTTTTTTCAAATCATATGAGATTCTATTTGGGGTTCGGGATTTCGCGTTATGCGTAACGAGATATTTTTGATATTTAATTTTATAATAATAGGAAAGCGTAT
Organism: Allium cepa; assembly: GCA_030765085.1. Lineage (NCBI taxonomy): Eukaryota > Viridiplantae > Streptophyta > Magnoliopsida > Asparagales > Amaryllidaceae > Allium > Allium cepa. Next base: position 304,703,475 of record CM060944.1, on the reverse strand, counting down.
CCAAGAAGCTTACCTCCAACAATATAATCACCGGCCTCTCACCTTCAACAGAAATCAAAAAATCAATCTTCTAATTCAAGCCCTAATCCCTCTAGGGTAAATCGCATTTAAAAAAAAGCAACAAAGCCGTGCGAACGCAGTCTCGACGAAACCCATGACCGACCGTGACATAGCGATTAGAGGAACGCTAGCTTCGAGGCTCAGGCGACGCGAACTGCAGCGGCGATTAGTGTTACGGCCTGGGCTGCTTTCGTGTTCGTTCGAAGTTCGCGTGATGGCGTTGAAAGTTTGGGAGAGCTGCTGTGTTTCGAGGAAGGGTTCGACGATGGGTTCGGCGACGAGGGAGGCGTTCGATCTGGAGATGATGCGAAGGAGGAGAGGCCACGAATGGAGTCACCAGGAATCGTGATTGGGCGGTGCTCTTGGGTTGGTTGAGCAGTATTTTTGTGTGGACAGGCAGGTTAGAGCTGGATGCAGTAAGGTTTGTTAGCAAACTATTTTCAAATTTAAATCTAATTCAATTTATAAGTATATAGGTTATAAGGAGATTTATATTTTCATTAGGATTTTAAAGGAAAATATTTTTTTCCAGTTTAAAGATTTTTATTAATGTATATACAGGCAGACATATTTAATTTAGTTGAGTTTATAGTTAAGGTTTTTGGAAAAATATATGGATGCAGATTTTTATATATGCACAGAAATCAGAATAAAATATAAGAGTATATATATAAGATTTAGAAATAGAAATAGGAATTTTAGGTGGGCAATATAGTTTTTTTTATTTATAGGAATATATGGATATAGACTTTGAAATCTATAGAATATATGTATTTTCAAAAAAAAAGAAAAAAAATCATTATTGTTCAATTAGTTCAAATAATTAATAAAGGTGTAATATTTATGCAAGGTCTATAATCGGGAAGCCAAGTCGTAATTGGAAAGGACTGCAAACAAAATAATCAAAGGTGAGTAAATCTCACGCTTTTGGATTTCTATTTAAATTTAAATGGTTAAATTTAAATGATTTGGTTTGTTTGATGTGCTATATTATATATGGTAGTATAATATATATTGGGTGATTGATATTCGGTGATGGATATTATTGGAAATTGGAAGTTGAATGATGTGGTTTGCTTGAATATTTCGGTATACTAAGTTATCGAAATATATAAAACCTTGGATTTTTTGAAAAGAAATATAAGAGTGAAATTTTGAAAGTGAAATAATGATAGAATAAAATGAGAATGGTTTGGAAAGAAACAAAAGTGATATTTAAATAAAAAGAAAACTGGAGTTAAATTGTAAGTGGAGATTTAAAACAAGTTCTAAATCAAACTTAAATTTAATAATTAAAGTTTTTAAATATTAAGTGTTTAACAATATTGAATGTTAAGGTGTAATTGTAAATTCCTTTAAGCTTCTATTATAAAATGAATACATGATTTATTCAATGAAGTAAATAACGGTAGTTAATTGTATGTTGAGATTTATCGAGAATGATTAATATTGTGGTTTAATCAAAGTAAATCAATTTAGTTTAGGGTAAATTGAAATATAATTAGAAATCATAAATTTATATAATCAACGATGTAATTAAAGATTGATTAATTAAGAAAATTAATCAGAAATAAGCGACTTAAGAGAAGTTAATTAATATAAGTAATTAAGGATTAATATAATTAAATAGTTAATTAATTCATGAAGTAATTAAGATTCCTTATTGATTTTGGTTAAGAATAATTAATATCGTGAAGTTAATTAACAATAATTACTAGAATGCAATTGAAAGATAATTAATCCGGGGCGATTAATTAAGATAAATAATGATGGGTTGACCAATTAATTTATTTGGAATTAATTAACGTTAAATGAACATATCTAAGTGATTGCGGTTTGAAATTCAATTTGAATCAATTGAATTGATTGTATGTGATTAAGCTTTGCTTATGAATGTTTGAGTGGTATTAAATGCTTTGAATGAGTTGATATCTCTGAGATGAAATGTTGTGTATTTCGTTTGGATAACTTGGGTAAGGAAGATATAAGACTCAAAGAGACCGGGTTCAGGTATTAGGGGATACCCAAAACCACTTCGTATTTTTATAGATTTCCATGCGAAATCTATAGGCTGGGTTGAAATGATTTAAAGGAATTGGACTATTAAATCTAAATCATGGTACTTAGGAAATGGATGAGTAGAATAAGTGATGCAAATTAATTGTGGTTTTGTGAATTGAAATGAGTTACCCGGGTTTCATATAAGTTGTTTGCTTAGTATTCCATGTTGGTTGGGTTTACTCACGCTGGTTTCCAGCCTGACCCGGGTGTTACTTTGGTGTAATGCTTGGGTCAGACTGAGTATTACAGATTTTAAGGTAGGTACGTTATGGAGCTCAGGAGGCGAGCTGGGTGGCAGGAGCGTATAGAGTATTTCCGCTGTATGTATATTATTATTGTCTAAGACTTGATAATTGTAAATATACAGTGATTGTATATAATGTGAAACTCTGATGTATATTAAATGTAAACGATAGATATTATATTCTTTTGTAAACTGTTATTATTTATTATATTTTATCCGCTGCGAATGTGAGATGTTTGGTGTATCTGTTCTTCTTCTTCTATCTATTTCTTCTTTTTCATAACTATCTGGAATTTTCGGGTTAGAAAATTTCAGGTCGTTACAGTTGGTATCAGAGCTGAAAGGTTAAGCGAGAACCTTGGCTCTGGTGGGAATTACTCATTTAATAGAATCTGTAGTGCTCTAGAATGAGTCGAGTATATATATGTATGTATGTATGTATATATATATATATGTATATATATATGAGCACGTCCTTGTTATTTTCTTATATGAAGATTTTAAATGATTTATATAAAAATATATTTTGATATATAAAGCAATATTTCCTTCTAATAAATATTAAGGTGATTGGTTGTTAAATTATTAGAATTAAATTAAGAAGTAATATAATACAACCAAACTAAAATTAAATAAGGATAAGTTTGAAATGGATTCAACTGGAATTGAAGTCTTGGATTGGAATTAAATTAAGTAGAAATAGAAATACAACCAAATTAAAATTTAATGGATTGAAAATGAAATTCTAAAATTAGAATTCAGGAATTAAATTATTTAAAGGCTTTAAATAAAGGAAAGATTGAAATGATACTTGATGCAAACAATGGGTTGTTTGAAAATTTATTTGAATTTAAAACCAAGGGTGGTTTAAAATATTTAAAGCATGGCTGGGAGAGCCAAGGAATAAATATGTAAATATGTATGGATATACATGATATCAAATATATGTTGAAATAAACTCTAAGTGGTGGAGTTTTGATTTTCCCTAAGTGTGATGTAAAAACCTAAAGTGATATAAGTTTGAACTTATAAGAGGGAAAGAATTTTGAAATTTGAAGTGGGAATTCGAATTTGAGTAAGGTTGATTGGATTAAGTAAATTGGAATTTAACTTTGGAAAGTTAAATACGTGTAGAAAAGCAACCAGAATTGGAAATTTCGAGATGAAATTGGAATTTAATTTGGAAGGTTAAATGGTTGATTTGAATTGGGAATTTGTGTGATCTCGAAAGGGTTTGAGATCTAAAAATTTAAAATAGATGGACGTTTTAAAAAAAATTGGATGATATCATCCTATTGTAAATAAAAATCTTTAATTTGAGAATGGAATTGTATAAATAAAATAAAATAAGTTTCAATAATTGAATTGTAAAATAAACTTGTTTAAGAACTGGCTTCAAACTGGAAGATTAAATTTAATAATAAATTAAAATTTTAAAATAAAATTGTATTGAACCTTGAAATACATAAGTAAAAAAAATTTAAAATGGGAATTTTGAGAAATTGGGCTCAGAAATTAAAATGATTCAACACTTTGATTTAAAAGTTAATTTGGTTTAAAGAGTTAAACCAACCTTTGAGAATTTAACTCGAATTTCTATAATTCGAGATAGTTTAAATTCAAGATTGAATTGAATTAGTTCAAAATTGAATTTGGTTTGATGTAATTGGATTGGTGATTGAAGATGTATAAGTTTAAAAAAAAAATTAAATGGGAAATTGGATTGGATAAATTGAAGTGATTTGGATTCTGAAATTGAATTGATAATAATTCAAATTGATTGGAATAATAGGAAATTATAATTAAAATCGAACAGGATTAAAATCAACTAGAATTTGATTTAAATTGGGAAAGGAATCAAGATTGATTCAACTTGAATTGGGGATTAATCAAGTCCAATGAAATTTGGAGTTATTTGAATTGGAATTGGGTCAATTTATATGGAGATTTAAATTGAATTGTTGGGAAAGTGAACAGTTGACTCTTGACGATTTTCAATTTAAATTATTTTAATATAAACTTATTGTTCTAAGCTATTAAATATATACAACCTTTCTTTTTAAAGCTAACTTATTTTATATTTGTTTTACCATTATTTTTGGAACTATTTAACTATTTTTCAACTCTTTTATAAACTAATTACTATTTTTCAATTATTTTGAAATACCTAAAATTTCTGAAACTATTTAACTATTTTTAAAATTTTCAAGCTATTTTCTAAATATAAACTGGTCGGAGTTCAAACTGTTATGTGTTTAATACCCAAGTGAGATAGGAATTGAAGTGATAATCCAAATGAGGATTAATGTAAAGGTAGATAAGTGAATGGAAAAGAAATTGATATTGAAAAGAGTAATCAATTTGGAATGTTTGATTTTGAATAAACAAGTTATATATCTTTGTTATATAAGATAAATCTTCCCTTGTTGAATTTATTGCTGGAAGGAAAAGGATTTTTGAAAGTGTTTGAAGTATAAAAGGAGTTTTATACAAGTTTGAAAAAATCCAAAGTTTTAAAAATTCTATATATCTGTATATATATATATATATATATATATATATATATATATATATATAAAGGATCTTATGAGGATTTTGGAAAAGGTTTTGAGAACCTTTGGATTTGGAAAGGCTTTTGATTTTTGGGTAAAATCGATATTGGAATTTGGAAAGCCTGGTTTGAGAATTTATCGATTTTGGGATAATCGATTTTGTGTAAAGGAGCCTTGTATGAGATCATACTAAGTGTGATTTGAAGATACTATACATGTATAGTATAAAATGTTCTGATGATGGCTCTAGGGTGCCACCGGGTGGTGCTTCCTTGATCCCAAGGGGGGGGGGGTTCTAAAGTTGATCCTGTGAGGAGTCCGGACAAAACTAGTTCCTGGGGATTATGAGTAGTGTATACCATAGTGGAAGTCGTGTGTGCCGCTGAGAGCCAATAGTCTACGATTGATTTTATATCGGTAGACTGCGACCTATGGTATAACATAGCGAAAGTCGTGTGTGCCGCTGAGAGCCAACAGTCTGCGTTTGATTTTATATCTGTAGACTACGACCTATGTAGGAGTGGATAGGTTTCATTTTGACAGCGAAAATCAGAGGCCGCGGAGAGCCTGCAGTTACATGGACTTTTGCTGTGATGGCAACGTAACTGTGGATGTAACTGTGATCTGTTGTGTGGGATCCATGGCGTAATTAGGAGGCCGCGGAGAGCCTGTAGTTGCATGAACTTTTGCTGTGACGGCAACATAACCCTGGATGTAACTGTGACCATGGATGGGGGCGATGATTTCCAGAGCATCCTCACTAAAGATATTTCCTTTATTTTCAAAAACTGTTTTCGATATTTTCAATAAAATTATTTTTTCAAGTATTTTCACTGGGTGTTGAAAACAGGTTTACCAAGTACTTATAGATTTTCAGTCCTACGCCTGATAACGTATAACTGAAATTCTATGAGAACAAGAATGGACTGGTTGAGACATCGAGTTATAAAAAATATTTGTATAAAGGGCTATTTTATTAGTATGATTTGAATTTAAAAGCATTTCTAAAATTTTTAATATAAAAGTGTTGGGATTTTGGGGAAATAAAAAGGAAATCCAAACTAGAATTTTAATGAAGTGATTTTGTAATTAAAATCGAATATTGAAGTAAAAGATGGAAGTAAGTTAATAAATAATTATTTGATAGAGTATGTTAATGAAAATTTAACTTGGATAAACAAATGGATTGTAAATTAATAATAGAGTTTGGAAGTGAATTAGAATTGTAAATAGAATTTAACTTGGATTTGATAATGAATTGAATAAGTGAAGATGCTATAAAATGGAAATAAAATAGGGTTGGATTGAAAATGTGATGGTTTGGATTACAAATAAAACATTCAAGTGTGAATTGAATAATATTTAATGAATTTACAAATATATTGGATATAAGAGAAGTGATTATAATAGAAATGGTTTGAGTTGCAAACAAAACTCAAGTGAACAGAAGTGAATTGAGAATAGCCTTGTATTAATAAAATAAATTCGATAGCGAATTAAGTAATTGAATTTAAAATTTGAAATGGGTTAATTGAGTTAAATAGTAAATTGAGAAGGTGAATTTAAAATTAGAATTTATAATGGATGAGCTAACTGAATTTAATGGAAGTTGATTAAATGGGAATCAAATAGAAGTAAACTTAATTTTGATGTTGGAATAAATTAAAGTAAATTCACTTAAGTTTAAAATTGATAGGAGTTGGCTTCGAGCAAAAATGAAAAGATCATAAAAGTCTGTGTTAAATTAAGTTGGAAATGGTTATTGATGTATTAGTTGAATGTGCCAAGCTTAATAGGTTGTTTTGAATGAATCCAATGTGGGGATGAGATAAAATGCAATGTACGGTTGGTAAATAAATTAGAAATGAAATGAAATGCAATGAATGGTTGGTGAAAAAATTAGAAATGAAGTGGAATTAATTACAGAATGAGTTGAAAAGTAATTTGAAGTAGTTATAGACTAAAAATAAATACTATGTTAAGCGAATATAGTTGAAATTGCATAAAATAATTGTCGTTTGACGTAAACAAAAGTAACTAAAAATTCTATAAATTAATAGAGGCAAATAAAAATTGATTTTGAATCATTTGAGGTGAATATGAGCTTGTTCGGATTAAAAACCAATTGGATGTAAGAAATTGAGTTGCAAACCATCAAAATTGAATAAAATGGCTTATGAATTGGTTGAAAGCAATTGTATTAGCTTTAAACATTATATAAATCGCTTATGGAAAGTATTTGGTGCTTGTTGATTATGTATTGCATATATTTAGCTATTGAAAGTAAGTGGAATGCTAATAAATTCTCTATATATGGCACTTACATATGTAAATTGAGTAAATACAGGTACCTGAAGACCGTTTGGCTGGATTTGGTTGCGCTATTTGCTAAAATAAATAAGCTGCTTGCTTAAAATGCTAAATAAAGGTACGCCTACGCAATAAAAATAGGAAATATGAACTGTTTTTGCTTTTTTCGACCATGTGGGTCGATGTATACATATTTATATCTCTTGTCAAATTGCAAAAGCTCCTCCGTACAAAGGAGACTCTACCAAAAATTTTCCAAAATTTTGGGAGTTAGAAAATTTTCGAAAATTTTTGGAAAATTTTTTGTTAAGCAATTAAACGATTTTAAATATGAAACTGAAATAGATTAGTAGATGGAGCTAATAAGACTCAGTTATAAATGGAAAATAAAAAAAATTAATATTCAATATTGAAATAAGTTGAATTTACATTAAAATGGGAAAAACGAATTTGAATAGAAGTAAATATTAAAACCTATATAAGAGAATGTATAAAATGATTTGTAAAGTTTCGATTGAATATTGTTGCTAAACAAGATATGCAGGTATTATTGGAAAAAGAAAATTGGATTTGATCCCAAAAGATAAATTTGAATTGCCCGACAAAAAGGTACGTATTTAAATTTCTAGATGATATTGGATTGGGTTTTTGATGTAGCCACTTGGCTTTTGGTTTTCTTTTGGAATTTGGGAGCCCGTAGAGGCCTTTTGTAGTTGTACCGAGCTAGCCGCGCAAAGGAGACGCTGGCAAAAAATGTCGGAAATTTTGAGAGTTAGAGAAATTTTGAGAAAATTTTGATAATTCAAAATTTGGTTTTAAACTGAAATGTAAACGATTGGGTAAAAGGGGATTGTTGGAAACTATGGACGGTTTGGGAAGTTGGTTAAGGTGATAGTGGGTCTTTAATAGAAAATAGTTGGTAAGATGTTGATTGTGGGTTTTAGGAAAAGTAAACGGATATTGGTCCATTCTTCCTAATTAATAATTTCGGGGACGAAATTCTTTAAAGGGGGGAGGAATGTGATAACCCGGAATTTCTAACCATTTGAATTTGAATAGTTAACTGATTTTTAAAATATTTAAAAGTCAGTTTTAACTTGAATTCAAGATATCAATATTTACTTGATAATTAATTTATTGAATTATATAGTTTAAATATTGAATTTAATAATTGAAAATTGAGTAAATTGTTGAATCTGAAATTTGTAAGCCTGTTTAAATAATTTGAAGGCTTATAAAATCTATAATGATGATACTGAGGATAATAGAATAGTTGAAATTTAAATTTAAAGGTAATTTCTTCAATTTTAATAGTATATCGATCGTTTAATGCCGTAACTCGCATATACGTTCAAATTAGCCTCCGAAACACGTTCCATTGCGTTCGGAACGTGGGTAAAACCTTTTAAGCGTCTGTCGGCATGTCTGATTTGGGGTTTGGGATTTCGCGTTATGCGTAACGAGATATTTTTTATATTTAATTTTATAATAATAAGAAAGTGTATTCAAGAAGCTTACCTCCAACAATATAATCACCGGACTCTCACCTTCAACAGAAATCAAAAAAATAAATCTTCTAATTCAAGCCCTAATCCCTCTAGGGTAAATCGCATTTAAAAAAAAGCAATAAAGCCGTGCGACCGCAGTCTCGACAGAACCCATGACCGACCGTGACGTAGCGATTAGAGGAACGCTAGCTTCGAGGCTCAGGCGACACGAACTGTAGCGGCGATCAGTGTTACGGCCTGGGCTACTTTCGTGTTCGTTCGAAGTTCGAGTGATGGCGTTGAAAGTTTGGGAGAGCTGCTGTGTTTCGAGGAAGGGTTCGACGATGGGTCTGGCGACGAGGGAGGCGTTCGATCTGGAGGTGATGCGAAGGAGGAGAGGCCGCGAATGGAGTCACGAGGAATCGTGATTGGGCGGTGCTCTTGGGTTGGTTGAGCATTATTTTTGCGTGTACAGGCAGGTTAGGGCTGGATGCAGTAAGGTTTGTTAGCAACCTATTTTCAAATTTAACTCAAATTCAATTTATAAGTATATAGGTTAGAAGGAGATTTATATTTTCATTAGGATTTTAAAGGAAAATATTTTTTCCAGTTTAAAGATTTTTATTAATGTATATACAGGCTAACATATTTAATTTAGTTGAGTTTATAGTTAAGGTTTTTGGAAAAATATATGGATGCAGATTTTTATATATGCACAGAAATCAGAATAAAATATAAGTATATATATATAAGTTAGAAATAGAAATAGGAATTTTAGGTGGGCAATATAGTTTTTTTATTTAATATATGGATATAGACTTTGAAATCTATAGAATATATGTATTTTCAAAATAGAAAAAGAAAAAAAATCATTATTGTTCAATTAGTTCAAATAATTAATAAAGGTGTAATATTTATGCAAGGTCTATAATCGGGAAGCCAAGTCGTAATTGGAGTGGACTGCAAACAAAATAATCAAAGGTGAGTAAATCTCACGCTTTTGGATTTCTATTTAAATTTAAATGGTTAAATTTAAATGATTTGGTTTGTTTGATGTGCTATATTATATATGGTAGTATAATATATATTGGGTGATTGATATTCGGTGATGGATATTATTGGAAATTGGAAGTTGAATGATGTGGTTTGCTTGAATATTTCGGTATACTAAGTTATCGAAATATATAAAACCTTGGATTTTTTGAAAAGAAATATAAGAGTGAAATTTTGAAAGTGAAATAATGATAGAATAAAATGAGAATGATTTGGAAAGAAACAAAAGTGATATTTAAAAAAAAAGAAAACTGGAGTTAAATTGTAAGTGGAGATTTAAAACAAGTTCTAAATCAAACTTAAATTTAATAATTAAAGTTTTTAAATATTAAGTGTTTAACAATATTGAATGTTAAGGTGTAATTGTAAATTCCTTTAAGCTTCTATTATAAAATGAATACATGATTTATTCAATGAAGTAAATAACGGTAGTTAATTGTATGTTGAGATTTATCGAGAATGATTAATATTGTGGTTTAATCAAAGTAAATCAATTTAGTTTAGGGTAAATTGAAATATAATTAGAAATCATAAATTTATATAATCAACGATGTAATTAAAGATTGATTAATTAAGAAAATTAATCAGAAATAAGTGACTTAAGAGAAGTTAATTAATATAAGTAATTAAGGATTAATGTAATTAAATAGTTAATTAATTCATGAAGTAATTAAGATTCCTTATTGATTTTGGTTAAGAATAATTAATATCGTGAAGTTAATTAACGATAATTACTAGAATGCAATTGAAAGATAATTAATCCAGGGCGATTAATTAAGATAAATAATGATGGGTTGACCAATTAATTGATTTGGAATTAATTAATGTTAAATGAACATATCTAAGTGATTGCAGTTTGAAATTCAATTTGAATCAATTGAATTGATTGTATGTGATTAAGCTTTGCTTATGAATGTTTGAGTGGTATTAAATGCTTTGAATGAGTTGATATCTCCGAGATGAAATGTTGTGTATTTCATTTGGATAACTTGGGTAAGGAAGATATAAGACTCAAAGAGATCGGGTTCGGGTATTAGGGAATACCTGAAACCACTTCGTATTTTTATAGATTGCCATGCGAAATCTATAGGCTGGGTTGAAATGATTTAAAGGAATTGGACTATTAAATCTAAATCATGGTACTTAAGAAATGGATGAGTAGAATAAGTGATGCAAACTAATTGTGGTTTTGTGAATTGAATTGAGTTACCCGGGTTTCATATAAGTTGTTTGCTTAGTATTCCATGTTGGTTGGGTTTACTCACGCTGGTTTTCAGCCTGACCCGGTGTTACTTTGGTGTAATGCTCGGGTCAGACTGAGTATTATAGATTTTCAGGTAAGTACGTTCTAGAGCTCAGGAGGCGAGCTGGGTGGCAGGAGCATATAGAGTATTTCCGTTGTATCTATATTATTATTGTCTGAGACTTGATAATTGTAAATATACAGTGATTGTATATAATGTGAAACTCTGATGTATATTAAATGTAATCGATAGATATAATATTCTTTTGTAAACTGTTATTATTTATTATATTTTATCTGCTGCGAATGTGAGAAGTTTGGAGTATCTGTCCTTCTTCTTCTATCTCTTTCTTCTTTTTCATAACCATCTGGAATTTTCGGTTTAGAAAATTTCGGGCCGTTACACATGTAAATATATAACAGTGCATTATAAGCTGTTATATTGTATACACTGTTAGTTGCATATAGGCAGGCACATAATATAAAAGTATGGAAAAGTGAAATGGAATAAAGATTGCTGGAGAAAAAAAAACCTTTCATTATTTAAAATTTTATATACATGAATCATGGGGGCCACTCCTGCACAAGCATGGCCTGTTAACAACAAAAGATAATACAAAAAGAATTAAAAAAGAGCTATTGCGCCTACAAGCTTTTGGAATCTCATGTTGGCGTCACATGTTTTGAACCACATCGCAATAAGGATTGTCACACCTATTTTGGTGAGTCATCCAGAAACCTTGAACAGATATACTTGTTTAGAGATGGAGGTGGATTTGCAACGGCTCCGTTGGAAATACCATGCCTTATAACTCAGTAGTGATGGAACGTCCATGTCCGATAGGTACAGAAGTTGAAGCTTGAGCTATGGAGGGCCCGACTTCGGGAGGGATTCATTTTCAAAGTCAAGGCGCCAGGCATCATTTCAAAATGATCTGAGCATGTCCTAGGTTAAACTCAGGGCCATCCTAGGTTGAACCCGATCCAAACCCTAACCAAAGTTCGAATGACCCCATTAACATTCTACAAATCACCATCTCCGGTATTGGCGGCCATGACATGGAAGCTTCACCGGCCTTAAGTTAAGTCAAGATTTGAATTCGCATTGGAAGACAAAAGAGGTCAATGGCAAGCACTCTAGAGTAGGAAGTATGATGGAAATTGTAAGAAATCGACATTGGTCTGAAGCTTGAAGAAGCTACAGACAGATAGCCGACACTAAAAGAAGGAAGTGAAAGGAGTGAGAAGAAATTCTCTAAGTTCCAAAAAATTATACTCGGGGCAAGCCAAAGCACTTGGTACCAAAATATACCACTCGGTACCAAGTTGAATTTTTTAACTAAAAATTAAGAGAGAAGCACAAGAAAGGATAGAGGATACCTAGCTAGGGCATGGAATGACCTCTAGAGTGCAGACCTTGTGCATAACATGGAAAATGGAATTTCAACTATATAAAGCGGTTGAACGGACATCTATGGAATATAGGTAACATTACGAAGCAAGTCTTGGATGATTAATTAACATGCTATATAATAGTAAATGCTTCTCATGTTCCAAAGCATGCTTTATTTTCAATGGAAGCATACTCTGGGGGCAAGTGTTATTCGACATTTTGACCATGTAGGTACATCGGAATTGGAACGTTAAGATGAAGATGAAATGATGCAAGGACTTTGGAAACACTATAAAAAGGTGAGAAAAAGGAAATATACAAATTGACTGAAAAAAGTTGACTTGAATTTTTCAACTTGGTGCTTTGGGTCGGGCTCAAGTCGCACCTGAGCTGAACCTAGGAAAAATGAAGGAAAACATGAGTTGAGAAATAACAAGACAAGATGATATGATTTGGAGTCAGAATTGAGGCAAACCCACGGTAGGCTTGGGTTAGACACAAACCACTCGGTATCAAGTGGTTTTAGTTAACCCCTCGACACCGAGTGGTATTTTTTCCTACCCAGACACATAAAACTCAAAGGTCAAACTAAAAGCGACCGTTACCGAGTAGAACTTTGGTCGGACCCACAAAATCTTATGTTAGACTCCAAGCGATCAGTACTAAGTAGAACTTAGGTCAAACATACAAAACTCCTAGATAGGACTCAAAACCCTCTAAACTTGGATGACTCTAAGCAAGGCGTGAAGAAAACAAATAAAACGACTCGGGTCGAACACCTAGTCAGGTCAGCTTCGACTCGAAGCTCATGACTTTATTGACATGATTCACTCCAACATGATTAAAACTAACTAGTTAGATGATATTAGTAACTCAACAAGTTGCAAAGGCAATGCAACAAAGTGGATCACTCGGTACTAAGAAGAACCAAATGAGAGCTTTTCTCTTCATGTTCGACCTCCAAAACCTCTTGTACTCGATGTACCACCTCAGTTGATTTCGATGGAGTGCTTTTCCCAAAGAATAGACAAGCAATTCCAAGGATTCAGGAGAAGAAAGCAAAGAAAGAAGGAGAAGACAAGAAATATGAAGGAAACTGTTAGAGATAACTCAATTTAGAAGGAAAAAGTGTTTCGAATGCAACAGATCGGAGATAGGAAGGCAAGACAGAAGAGAAAGGAGAAGTTTCCATTCGACAAAAAGCTCTCAGTACCGACTTGTTTCAATTGACCTCTTGGTACTGAGAGGTTTCAATTGATGGTCAAGCTAACTTTGGCTCCTCTACACCTTTGCACTTAAATCAGGATCTTTTACTTCATGGACCTTCGAGTCTATTGGCGAATTCCCTTATAAATATAAACCTTATTGCAACCAAGAGAGGACTTTTGGCACTTATCCTTCCTTATCTCATATCTTCTTCATATGAAAATCATTAAGGAAGCTACTATTTGTTGTTCTAGGCTTTAGTTTAGTAAATCCTTTGTACTCATGACTCTAAACCTCCTTAAATCTCTCTAAAACCCTCTCAAATCTACAAATCAATAAAAGCTGCAGTGGACGTGGGCTAGAGATTGTTGAAGCACTATAAAATTCTTTTATCTCTTTACTTTATTCATACACCTTTCTTGATCTAATCTTACAACAAGTTATCTTTGGATGTTGTGCCACTTTTGACATCATAAAAAAATTATCTCCAAATTAATGTTATAAAAAACATATCAGAATCTCAAATCATTTGAAGCTTATTAACATTGATTTTTAAATATGAGAACCGTACATTTCCCATCATTATTTCACATGTAATATTCATATAACCATTTGATTAATATCTTAACCAAATATATGCTTTATTACCATAAACCAACTCATGTTTAACCAATTTTGAGAATCTAAAACACAAAAGTATAGGAAGGCTAATATTATTCACCTTTAGTTTATGCATGGAAAGAACTAGCCCTAAGCCTCCTTTTTCAAGCATTATAGTCTCCTCTTCTTTTGTTAACTTTTTTAATGGAGTTTTCTTTTCCTTTCTTTCCTTCAAAAGAATGAATTACATAGGAGAGAGGAGGGGAGGTTAGGGAATATATCAAGTGGGTTGGGCCTTAATTTCTCTCTTCCCAATCCTCCTATATTAATCAAAACTTTTAATTCTTTCTTCATATGTAAAATATCATCACTCCTTTATCAATTAAGGAAATTTCAAAATTATTTAATTTGACTTTCATTATTACACTTTTACCACTTTATGATTTAATTATGAATTTACTAAATATCTTATAGTATTATTAACAAGGGTGTTACAGGCCCCCTTCTTATAAACATTTCATCCTCGAAATCATGAAAGGTACAATCTAACATAACCAATCACACAAAATCAAACATCACTAGCATAACTACTAGTCAAAAGTCTATACAACCATACAGATCATGCATCAAAACAACTAGGATAACCCTCTCTAATCCTATCCTCAATCTCCCAAGTGCAATCTCTTTCATTATCACTCATTTGCAGTTTCACTAACTTGACTGTATTATTCCTAAGTTCATTCATATATCGATCCATGATACGAATAAGTCGCATTATAATTGTCATATCAGACTCCATTACTGACTCTCTAAAGTTGTTTGGTCAATAATAGTCTATTGGTATTTCCTTAGATGGGAGATGTGAAACACATCATGGACTCCTACTAAAGTATTCAATAATTTAATAGATATGATAGTTTCCTGATCTTCTTTATAATAAGAAATGGCCCAACAAATCTTGGCACTAATTCCAAGGATCATTAGCGGTGGTAAGATATCTAGACCATGGTTCTATGGTATTGGGTTCAATCCCATGAGACATCAATATGAGTGCTTTGCTTAAAATAAGTATCGTTCTTATTATCAAAAATAAACTTGGTGCCGATTTCCCCAATTTTTAGATCGTATGCCCTTCATAGGTGATACTTCGACAAAAATATTGGTGTCTTTGATCGATGTAATTCTTCAGCCTTATTAAGCTTCTTGTTTCTCAAATGAGCTTAATTTTTTAGTTGCCTCTTTTTCCAAGCCCAGATCAAGTACTTGTCGATCACCTATGTCCAACCAATATGCTGGTGATTCACATAGCCTTCCATAAAGAGCTTCAAAAAGTGTTATTCTTATACTAATTCACTAGGAAAATTTGACTAAATGCAAATGTTCTTCCTATTACCCACCAAAGTCTAGTACACAATCTCTTAATAGATCTTCGAGTACCTTATTAACTCTTTCCATTTTCCCACCAGTCTGCGAATGGTAAGCAATACTCATCTTCAACTTGGTACTAATATATCTTGTAAATTCTGACAGAATTCACTAGAAACAAAGGATTTCAATCGCTTACAATAATACTCGGCATTTCATGGAGTCTAACAACATTCTTCACAAATGATTTAGCCAAACTTGGTGTCTTTCATGTTAACTTAAATGGGATAAAGTTTGCGCTCTTGGTTATTCTTTAGACTATAGCCCATATTCTTTCATTTTCCATATTCGACCTTAACAGTCTCTCTACAAAATCCATCAATATATAATCCCATTTCCATGGTGGTACTTATAAAGGTTGAGGCAATCAACTTGGCTTTTGATGTTTGGCATTTAGTTATGGAAATTTAGACATCGCTTAACCCATAGTCCTACATTCCTCTTCATTCGTACCTAAAAGAAACTCATCTTCGTATCCTGGACTTCTTCATACCTCTTGGATGAATGGTGAGTTTTGACCCAAAAAATTTTCTAAGGACTTTCTTCATTGGGTTGTCAACATTCGAAATACATAAACTTCCTTTTTTATTAACCATCCTCTTTGGTCAAAGGCGGAATCTTTCAGATTGTCTACTTCAATACCCACTTCTAGTCTTTTAATACATTTGGCTTGTAGTGGATAATCTGTTTGCTTGTGGAAATTATTTTGATCAGTACTGGTCGAACATACAAATAAGAGATCATTATCGTATATTTTTTTTTTTATCGACTTCATACAAATACCACAAGAAGCCAATGCCTTCAAATCATTTCATTATGCAAATTTTGATAACATTTTATTCTAATGTTTTTATACCAATTGCATCAGCCACCTTATTTCCTTTTCTCAATAGTTTATCCCAAAGCCATAAGCCTTTAAAAATTCAAGCCATCTTTGATGCTTATAGATCTTTCAAAAAAAAAATATATTCAAGGAATTATGATCCATGAATGATTTGAAGCATTCTCCCAAAAGATAATGTCTCAAAACTTTTAGCGCAAAGATTAACATTGCCAACTATAAATTATGAGTAGAATAACAGAATTCATGTAGTCCAAGCTATCAAGAAGTAAAAGAAATAACTCTACCTCTCTACATCAATACCGCTCCTAGTCCTACTCCACAAGCATTGGTATACACAACTTAATCTTGATTTCTCTCTGGCACAACTAACACAGGTACGTTGGTCAGTAAATATTTTAGCTTTAAAAACACTTCAATACATTTATCGATCTAAAGAAACGACATTTCCTTGTTAGTTTTGCCATACGTTCTAGTATATAGGAGAGATCCTTCATGAATCTCCAATAGTTAATTCCAAGAAACATCTAATACCGGTCATCATTTCAAGACTCTTGCAATTATTAATAGCTCCAAACCTTGACGGATTAACTGACAATGCTATTTCAAGAATAATATAACCAAGAAACTTCACTTTTCTTCCTAAGAATGAAATTTTGAAAACTTCAACTTTAGCTAATGTTACCTCAACGTATCTAGGACCATTGTTAAATGAACTTCATGATCACATTAGAATATATCATGATACCATTAATAAAAACCAAAATATAAATTTATCCTAATGTTTTTAAAAGATTATGTTCATCAAGTTTACAAAGAAAATAGAGCATTAGTTAGTCCGACGGGCATGGATAACTATTCGTACGAAGCATATCTTGTTCAAAACATCGTTAACAAAACGCATTCCTTCTGCACTCTCAATCGATGGAAACCCGATGCTAAATCAAATTGTAGAATCACCTTTTCTTCACTTAATTAATCAAAAAAATCAATTAGTTCAAGGGAAAGGATATCAATTCTCACAGCCTTCTCATTTAGCTTTCTGTAATTAATAAACATTCTTAGTGACCTTTCCAGTTTCTTCACGAACACTACTTCAGCTCCCTAAGGCAAACTTTTTGGTCTAATAAATTCTTTCCTTCTAATTCTACTAGTTGCACCTTCAATTCCTTTATCTCGGTTAGTGTCATCCTGCTAGGTGGTCTACTTAAGGGTCTAGCTCCTATTACAAGATCTATTCAAAACTCAATTGCGCATTCAGTGTTACTCCCGTAACTGGCTCAAAGGCATCGACATATTCCCTTACTATAAAAACTCAATCAATTTCATCTTTCACATCCTTTGTTGCACACAAAAACGCACATAAATTGAAAGTTGATTCTTCTTATGAGTACAAAATTCGATTATTGCAATCTAGGTGTTTTATGGGTATTATTTTATCTTGAAAAAATATCACAGCATTGTAAGGTCTTAACTAATCAATACCCAAAATTATCTAAAACTCATAAGTCAAACACATGAAAAATTGCAAGTAAACTTGTGGATTAACAAATTAAATTCCATGTGGTCACATCTTATTTCCAAAGTTTCATAGCCACCTATTAAATTTGTAAAGACCTGTATTTTATGTATCAAACGATTGTAAAATATTATTTTTGAATTCATATAAGGTCATATGACTCTTTAACTTTGGAAGATGCATATTAGTGATATTTTCGATCATTTGAATTTTTCCAAACAATTTTACCCTTAAAAACTTATAACAACTATAAATTTTGATAGAAGCCGAACTAGCATCTGAGACCATTTCCATTGAAAAGATACAATGGTTTCCTATTCTATAGAGTAGTCATAGTAGCGATTTGGACTTTCTGCCTAGAAGATACGGATGTTTGATGACTGGTAGTTTTTGGAGCAACTTAGTGGGTAATTACTAAGTTTGGGGATAGGTCCATTAACCCATTTTGAGTTTTATACATATATTTACTAAAACAAAGAAGCTCAAATCATTTATACTGTCTCCAAAAATGATCTAAGCCTCCATTAACCTATTCTCCACCAAAACCTTCTCTTTCTCCTCCAAATCAATTCTAAATCGTATATTAAGGTTAAATTAGCAAGGGGATTCATTAGAGATCTTCAAGCCTATATTTTGGGGAAGAAAACTTGGGTATTAACTACTTATTTTCGAATTTGCCTCGAGTTACATGCAAAGTTTGGATTCAGAGGTTTGGGTGAATGATTTAACATCCCTCGTTGTATTGTATGTGTATATATAGGTTTTAATATGGTTTGGTTCAATTTATGTAGTTAAAATTATTTTTTATTGTTGTTTTAAAACTCTAGCTATAGTAAAGAGGTGAATAAATGGATTTTTGGTGTTATAGACATGTTATTTGGATATATGTTCGTCTTTATATTTGTTAGGCTATGTTGTAGACTTCTTGTATGAAGATTATTGTGATTGATTGTACGATTTTCATGTTTGAATGTTATTTGGTGTACGCATGGTGTTTGTTTTTATGCTTATATGATTGAAAATACTCATCGGAACGAACTAGAGGTAGGAATCGTGAAATCAGACATCGATGGATAGGCTCGAGTATGTTAGAAGTTGTATATGCATACGAAAGGCACATCGGTCGGAGAATGGAGCGTAGTGATGGAATCGACGTAAAATTAGAGTATAGAGAAATCACAGCATTTCTGTTTGGTGCTTGGTATCCGATGGTGGTTTTCTTAGAGTCATGGCTGGTATTTTTGTGGGTCGGACCTGGGCAAAAAAATTGGTTCAGTGCTTGAAGTCAACTTAGTGTCATGCTCGGTGGTTTTATAAGTTGACTTGGTTTGGACTGATCATGATCTTCTGCTCGGTGCTTGGTGTCTGATGGTGGTTTGATCAGGGTCAGCTTGGTGTTAAGCTTAGTGGTTTTATGATGCGACTTGGTTCGGGCCAACCAAGATTCTTTGTTCGGTGCTTGGAGTCGTGCTTGGTATTTTTGTGGATCAAAGAGCTTGGCTTGGGTATAGCGAAACAAAAGTGAAAGTTGGGAATTTCGTCATGGAATAGTGATACTTTAGAAATTTCTTAGTCGCATGTTCCGGGGTTCTTGTGGGTGATGTGGAGTGAAATAAGCAATTCCAGACAATTCAGGATGACCTTGGATATTATGTGACAACTAGTGAAGTGATGCTGTAGCGCTTCGACATGACGACTCTAATGACTCTGACGACGACTTCGAAACCTTGGTACAATGGCTCTTTGGCTTAGATGGGTGTTTAAAGGCATTTTGAAGATGATGACTTAACGAGGGAAGTCGTAATGATGATCCATAAGGGCAAGTTCAACGTGAGGGCTTGTAGGTAGAATTTGTGACTGTGTTCCTTTGTGGAAATTGCTGGGATGAATTAATGATTAAATTCCATTATGGAGACGTAGTTAAAGGAATTGTCGATAACTCGAAGGTTTGTAGCATGCTCGTAATAAAATGATATGTGGGTAGCACTCACTTGGATTTGCCATCATGTACGGATCTTACGATGGTAGATTACTTAGGGTTTGTAATTGTGAGCCTAGCTTTTAGCCATTTAAAGTAGCATGAATTCGAGCACCAATGAAGATGGAATTACGATTGAGTCTCTGGTATGTGATTATGCCATACGTTTTATCATATATCCAACACACATGAGTGATTGTGAGGATCGTTTAATGGATGTTATGTTTGCCATAGTTGTTTATCACTCTAGGGTGTCACACTACATAGGTATCATCGAACGTACACCAAACACTGGGCATTGTACTTCGACTGTAGCACACTTACATTTCTATGATAGTAGATTAGCATATATCGACTATTATGTGCTAACTCTTTAGATGTAGGGATAGGTTAGATATGGTTCTTATATTCTATGCCCCTATTTACTATATATGATTTTATAGTATTTCGAGATGATGTACCGCTCACACCAGACTATTGTCTAAACTAAAGTTTTATGCTTTGGTACTTTTAAATTAGTAGATTAGAGATAATAGGTTTAGTCAATGCATGTAGCTGTACGGAGTACGAGCAGGAGGCTATTCTTTCATATATCCATACTTGGAGCTTATTATCACTTATATTTTGCTGTGCAGTACTATGGAGTTATATTAGTACTTGTGCTACTTTAGAGTTTATTTTTGACATTTGAGATGTATAAACTCTATTATTTTAATTTTTTTATATTTTATGAACCTTTTTCCCTCTGATGTTCTTATGTATGGTTCATTTTATTATATCACCATCTCGCCTATTTTACATCTATGTTATTATATTATATTTTGTCTGTTCATTGTAACATGTTCTATAGTTTCTATGTTTGGATTTTATTTGATTTTAACTCTTGACTATCATTCTACATTGGTTGGTTAACTCCACCGTGTGTTATGCATGTATATTAGATACCAAAGGTGTAAGACAGTCGTCATATTTGGTATTAGAGCTTTGGTTGCACTGATGACCTAAGTTGATACTGGATCATTTGGAGATAAGGAAGGAGTTATCACCTTAGAATAGGTCGAGCGATATATGAGAGAGCGTACATGTTATATTTTGGTTTTTAAAACTATATAGTAGCGTGTATAGTATGTGCTAATAAGTCCTATTGCACATATGAGTACCATCAATGTGGTTTTCCTCTATGAGAGACTGATCATTGTTATTGCAGTTGGTAAGAATGGACAAGCATACTGAGAATTCTACGTCGAAAGCTAAGGATGTAAGGGTCATCGGGACAGCTAATAACCGAAAGTGCAGGTAGTGTTCGTCCGTATGATGGTGAGCCTAATGCATGCAGCCCAAAGAGGAGCTACAAGAATAGTGGATAGTGGTGCTCAAATGCAAGCGCAACAGGTTGTTGTTCCTCAAGAAGAATCTAAACCATAAGTAGGAGGAAGTAGCTGGAGAATAAGGGACAATGAAGGTGGGAAACAATCCCAATAGAATGATGACCAAAAGAAAGGTAGGTGGAATCAAGATATCGTAATTTCTATGAGAATGGTTATATTAATGAGGATTGTAAGGACCTAAAAGGTAGTAGGAGGAAGTGCTTCAATTGTGGTAGGACACAACATATTAAGATAGATTTTCCAAAGCCGGTTAAGGAGGCGCAGGCTCAAATGAAGAATTGTTCGAGGAAGAGCAAATAGAAGCCTATTTGCTATGATTGTGGGGAGAAGGGCTATATTGCTAAAGACTGTAAGGTGGAAGGCAATAAGTGTCACAACTGCAACAAGCTTAGGCATATCAAGATGGAAGGTCTAGAACCATCTAGGAACAAGTAGGTTGAGTTTGCTTATGCTTTGAGCATTGTCCCAGCTACGTCGAGTGTTCCATCGACGAAGGAAAAGGTGAAAAGGTGAAAAGCATTATTATACAGGTACGTTTTCTATTTTCAATACACCTATACCTATTTTTTGGATATTGGGGCTTCACATTCCTACATATCTTGTGATTTGGTAGATAGATTGAAATTGAGACCTGAGATAGTTGATCGAACTTTAAATTATGCAAACCATGTTGGAGGCTCAGCCAGCCTGTGCATCATTTGTCTAGATTTAGTTTATTGAATCATGGATATTTATTTGTGCTAACACCAAAAATGAATCAACACCCAAGAATAGGTTGTAGGAAACCTATGAGACCTAGCTCTAGCAGATAATAGTAACAGTAAAAGAAAACAAACAGGAATAAGAATGAGAGACATAAGATTTTATAACGGTTTGACGATCTTTGGCTTACGTCCACTTTGTAGCTTTGTTGCTTATAGATTTGATAGAGTTTTCTTGAGGTTACATTGTGTATGAGAGAGAATGAGCCATAAGTATAGGGGTTAAGCCGATTCTAAGTCCTAAAATTACCTAAAATAGTTGCCTTGTGACTATTATGTAGAGAAAGGAGGTGAAGAAGAGATAGATCTTTCACGTGGTGATGGTAGAAATTAGATCCCCTTTTTATTTCTCTATGATTTGTATTTATAGGGAAGCAATGGCATTGGGTTAAAAGTACAGTTGGAGCAGAGTCTACGTATCGACACAAAGGTAACAAAGAACCATAGGAACTACCAACTTGTTGAGACATGACGGTACCGACACGATCATGGTGGTGCCGACATGTTTGTGTCGGTCCAATGTGGATCAACCCTTTTTCATTCTTCTTGCTACTTTATTTTGAGTTTCTCCATGTTGTTTTTGTGGATCGTTGGTTGATTTTGACGATTGTCCTTCATTGCTTGTTTTGTTCTACTGTTCTAGTTGCTAACTCTTCAACTCTTTAATTGATTGTTCCAAATCTTTGGACATCTCTTGAGTAAGCATAGAAGAAGTAGAGAATGACTCCTCTAAAGTTTAAGTGGGAAATAGGAAGCCAAGAGAAGTCACCACCGACATGATGTTGTCGATACCAACCTCTCTCCTTAGCATTTTTCAAGATAAAATTCTCTGAGCTATTCCTTTGCATTTCTAAGCCTGTTTTAAAGATTTCAAGTCATTTCATCTTCGTTCTAAAATCTATTAACTTCTATATTGTTAAATGCCTGATTAATATTTCCCCCTAGAGTGTTCTTTCGTTGAAAACAAAGCATGCTTTGGATTGAAACTTGTCTTGGATTACTATCTTGTGAATTCCAGTTGATTGCTTGAATGCCATCTCGAGACATTGCTTTTATTTAACTTCGGTTGATCGATTCCTATTAGCTGTCTACACTAGTTTGAGTTGAAATTCTACTTCTCGATGCTAGTTTTGCAATCTACGTATCAAAATTCATGTGCTAATCTACACTATCGAAAAGGTCCATTATGGTGAATTTGGTAAAATTTGGGTAAAGTACAACATGTCAGTACTGATATATTACCTTATGAAAATA
This sequence comes from Allium cepa, assembly GCA_030765085.1. Taxonomy (NCBI): domain Eukaryota; kingdom Viridiplantae; phylum Streptophyta; class Magnoliopsida; order Asparagales; family Amaryllidaceae; genus Allium; species Allium cepa. The sequence goes on along the minus strand of CM060944.1, from coordinate 304,680,100 downwards.
TTGTGATCTCCATTATACGCCAACATGCGCTAACCTATTCCTCGTGCTTTTATATCTTTGCCTTTTACTATCAAGTGTTTGTTTTAGCTTCCTCCCTAAGTTTCCTAAGCACCGACTTCACATCAGCCTTCAATCTATCATCATCGTTGACTTGCGCTCTTGACACTATCAATCGCCAACGGCTCTTCGGGCAATTCGCCACCATCTAATTTCACCATCTCCTCTAAATCCACTATTTAGATTCTTAGGCCCAAGCAATTTTTAAACGTAGGCTGAATACTTTCTGATTTGACTTGAAGGGTGGTGATACCGAATTTTCGATTGATGATGGTGGAGGAGACGATCGGACTTTGCTGGATTCAACTTTTGATGGAAGGCAATCGAATTCCTATATGTTCAATTGATGATGAAAGTAGGGTTTACCCTGATTGAATAGGTATGTTTCTGGAGAGAAACTCGATTTTCCAGTTTGATTGTCTCCTTCATGAAACTATCTAAGTCTTGACCACTGGGTAGACCCTGATGCAATGATTTATTTTAAATTTAGATGTATTAGAGGACTTTTTCACACCATCTTTTATTTCCACACTTCCTGTGATCCTGATAAGAATGTCTTTCCACATTGCTCCGAACAACAGATTCGTTATCAATATACATCGATAATGGGTAATTTGAAAGAAAAATAACTCGAATGTGCGATGTGACCTATTTTTCAGACACGAGCAACCTATCTACATAGGATGGTTCATTCACAATGCTCGGGAAACTGGACTCACTTCATGTAGGTAACAAGCTACGCTTGCCTTAGTCAACATTCAAACTCCAATCGGTCAACACGCATTGATTTCTTTTAGACTCCGAGTGTTGGTCACACGGGTATATTGTTCTAAGTTAAATTTACCTGACTGTGTTGAACACCAAGTTATACTATTTAGAATGGCTCGTCGATCACCCCACTTCAAACTTGGCGAAGGATCATCTACTCCTTTTGAAGCTGCATTCTCTACTGCTCTGGTTTAACCACTTGTTCTGGTCGAAACCAACCAACCCATAACTTTCGAGTATGGATGCCAAATAGTGCCGATTAATCCTATTCCACATCCATTGTCATCAGGGTTGATTATAAATAGTCTATCGAAACAGGGGCCTTCTGTGTTGACACGGAAAGGCTTAGGAACATATGCATGCAACACGAAATTCTCAAAGAAGATGTTCGTTTACCAGTATAAAATGAATTTGCCTATTTTCCTACACCTGGTTGTATGGCCTGTAACTGCTATATGTGCCTCGGTGGTTCTATCCTTCCTATCAATCTTTTTTTAATGAGATTCCTTCAAGAGATCGGGCTTTACCCATTTCAAGTCCACCCAAACGAGCATGCTTTATTGAATTCTCTATATGTCCTTTTCATGCAAAAATTCAATCGACCTCCTCGATTCTGTGAGCTCACCTACCTTCTTAAGTTCAAGAGGAGGAGGGAGTGCTAGTCTTTTATGATTAAGAGGCATAGAATAGATGCAAGGTTATCAAGGATCTCACAATAAATGTTCATACTTTAAGAACAAGTGTTTTTTTGTTCGTTGTCTGGAGGGATTCAGTCATCTCTAGTTGAAACAAAGGAAGTGTCTTTTTGTTGATTTCCATAGTATCGGGATCTATGAGTCTTTAACTTAACATATGTTTCTATGTAGACATTCCATGCTCAAATGATAGAGTGGCGCATAAGAGAATGCTTGATGAATCGAGGTCTATCAAAGCAAATTAACGGACTGTTAAGTTCCTTCTGATGAACGGCAATTTGCAAGACTATGGACTGCTTCCCTTAGTAGAATAGCACACACCCAGTCCTCAATGCGGAGTAGCTCCAGATCACACACCCATTCCACTCATTTCAACGCCTCCACTCATAGCTTCAACAAGGATTCTGAAGGGTAAGAAGAGGAAGGTGCTTTGGGCAAGGCACATGAAAAGGAGACTGCTAATATAGAGGTTGATGATCCCATGAGAGATGATACCCCAGGTAATGAGGTTAGAAATACTAGAAAGCCCACAATTTTGGATGAAGACGTGGGATTTGTGAGGAGATTAGGAAAAGGGCCGGATATCGACGAAGAGCGGAGTATAATTCTAATAATGATGGCGATTACTATGCCAGCGAGGAAGGGGAGGAGTCATTTAGCGAGTTATACACATTGAGTCCTACTCTTCCTCATTCAGCTCCTTCGGAGCATGCAGCACTTGAAACTTCGAACACAGTCGACGTTCAAGCTGTAAAGGCCCTTGATGGGAATGTAGCTCAAACTCACCCTTTAGAAGAAGTCTTCCCCTACCTTCGGTGATCTCAGCGACATTAATGTCACAGTCAATGACATTCTGGGCGAAATGGGTTCTAATTTCCACTTCTTTCTAAGGATTAATATCAACAAAGGTAGAGAAACCCCATCCTTATGTTCGGGCGAACACGATCTATATATAACTATAAGGGCTATTGGTGTCATACACTTCATTTAGGATCATGTGCACTCATTCTTGCATACACCCGACTTTTGTAATTCTAATATTTATATGATTCTCCTTCTTGTTACAGGTTATATGGCTCATGATAGATACTAAGCCCTATCTCGCAACAGAAGTAAGTTCAAAAGACACATTCCCGAGCCTCAGCCAACTCATCACTATGAGACTGATAAAGAGAGGCAAAAGAGGAAATATCATGAGTGTGATGAGGCTTGCAAGGCTGGAAAAGAATGTCGTGAAGCTAAGGAAAAAAGGATGAAAAGGAAAAGGGAGTATAAGGAGGACACTTTGCGTGAAACTTATAATCATCCTCGAAAGGATTCCTCCAAACATCATGGGCCTACTGCTTCTATGATCCCTCCTCGTTCTAACGTTTAGACTTCTGTCATGCAAGAAATTCCATACTCTCAGGCCATTACATCTACTGCCACCCCTACTCATTCCCAAGGCATCTTGAAACTTACAATCCTGACCAGTGCGTCTCACCTTTAAGCTGCTTATCCACACTTATTCCTTCATAGGGTGAAGTTCGACCAAGACATCAAGATCGTTAGAAGGGAAAGTGCACTGAAAAACTTAGAGGTGTTCCAGAGCGATGTGGAGTCCATATTTGGATGCTAGCGTTTGTGTAGGGCTCTCTCTAATGTTAATCGAATAAACTACACACTGATTGAGTCAGTGGACAAAGAGAAGTTGACTTGATAGGATAATTTAGGATCGAGATGACGATCCGATTAAGGTTACATGAGAAAGAGATCTCGCCATTAAACAAAAATAAGCTCGGATAAGCTGATGGAGGTGTTGAGACAGTCCCACGGTCCGACCATCATTGTGATGAAAAATTAGCTTAAAATTAATCTCATCAAAGGCGCAGATTTTAAGAAACTAGCTCAGAGGAAAGCCGAGGTGCTTGCTCAGTAAGATAAAATCATACGGGCAAGGGCCAATCCTTCTCTGAACAGGCAATCGAGCAAAAGAAGCTTCGAAAAGAGAACCAGAAGCTCCAAGAGGATAACACTAAGCTAACGACCAAGTTGGATACCGTGTCAACCGACAAGCTTGTGAATGAAGCAAATCTTGCAGTTTGCCAACAAGAGCTTAAAGATCTTTAAGCAGAAAAGGTCGAAGAAGACAAGGCAAGAGTTGAGGAGATGGAAGAGCTTAATCATAACCTCCAACATTTCTATGCAAGCATTATCATGTGCAGAGATTTGAAGTGGTTAGGGAATAACTATCCCGCTACTCTTGTCGATGCATGGGAAGAAGTGTTGCACTATGTTGGCAATGATCGCTCTGAAACTGAGCTGATGGTGCAGTACTTAAGTGTTGAAAACAAAGAGATGCACGTTGTGCGGAAAGAAATTCTCTTTGAGGAGGATACTAAGGCTACTGTTGTTACTAGTGCACTTGTTGGACAATGTTCTTTAGGTCAGCATGAAGTGACCTTTTCAAAATCCAAAGAGCCAAGATGATCACTCCTACTTCAACAAAAATGGTTGAACTTACACTCCTGCCCCTGTAGTTGGAGAGTTCAAAGTTGAAGTTAGACTGGAAAATCACACTTCAGGCATTTCCCTTGTTTCACCCATGCTCCAGTAACTCGATTTCACTCCCGAATCCTTTACTAAACTATAAAACTCTCTTCATGAACTTATAGGTTCGTTGGATGTTCCATCTTTGCTCTCTGTCTTGTAGAGTTCCAGGACTGAAGTGGTTTTCACCGCGTCCGCTTCTATTTCCATAGGCTTTACTACTCCGATCCAACCTTCCATCTTCAGGCTTGGTTCTAATGCTCAACAGATTATGGCCTAGGAAGAATTAGAGGACATCTCCATGCCACAAGAGGAGAATAACTAGATTTTCGGTGCTTCTGATTCGATTGACAAAGTGGTGTTGGCAGAGCGGATATAAAGAGAGAACAAAGAGAAGATGAAGCTGAAGATGGAGCTAGGAATCGCTAAGCCCAGATTTCTATCATTTACAATCAAGACTGGTAAGCGGAAACTTAGAGACATGCTTGCTGGTGGATCTAAAGAACCTGAGTCTGGTACAATAGAAGGACATGCTTATTTTGAAAAGAAGAAAGGCGACGTGTCGAAGAAATTCATTCTCGTCGGGTTAGTAAGAAATGATGATGTGATTATGCACACATGGAGCACCTTGATTTTTGTATGTTTTGATCATGATCTAGTCTATACTAAGTCTATACTCTTCTTTGTTATCGCATTAGTGGAGTCCGAATTTTGCTTTCTGACCTTTGAAATAGACCAATATGTGCAGCTACGGTCCCCGCTTTTTGTCTATATACATGAAAGGATGCTAGTAATGAAAGACTAGCTTTTCCATTATAACCTCTCTTGTATACTTTTCCTTACATTCAATGTACCATGCCTGCTTATATACCACCACATGTATATATAATATGATTGCGGTTTTGCAATTTCCAAATTATATACTGCTGTTTTGCATGATGTGTTTATTTACCACAACTCTGTGCATGTAAATATTCTCCTGCAGTTATCTAGCATATTATATTACTTAGCTAAGTTGTGGTTTGCCAAAATACTTCATTTGACGTAATAGAAATGTGGTGCATCTTCGTTTAGCTTACCTTGATAGATATGCCCCTTATTCCATAGGGCTAGTTACTTGGATCGTAGGGTTCGAGCAATTGGTTAAGGACCGGTTATTTTGGACAACTCATTTAGTTGCCCCCAGTCAAGGATGCATGATAGGCTCCTGTCTTTGAGAACCTGTGGTTCTAATGATTGGTTTTGAGTATTTATGTTCCTCGATTATGATCAGCTTCTTCCAAGTTCAGTGCTGAGATCCTGCCCGTGTATTAGTTTTTATAGCTGGAAACTTACGAACTGCTCAAGTACCTAGGTTTTTAAACATTACCGGAGCAATATTGGTTTCCACCGAACCTACAATAGAATAATTTCCCGATGTTGCCGGGGCAACATCGGTACTTAGAAAACTTAGATGAGTTTTAAGTGTTACCGGGGTAAACCGGTTGCCAGAGAATGGACGGATTTCCCAACATTGCATGGGCAACACTAGTACTTAGGAAATTTTGAATCAATTTTCCAATCAATTAAGGTCGCTTAAGGGTTTACTCCCTATCCGGAGATTGGGAAGTATTTTCTCGGTCATGTGGGACATATGTATGTTTCTTGCAAGAACATGGTTCGAGAAGTAATGCATGGATTATTAATGGTGCAGGAAGAGTTTTGCATACTTCTATGTGGTTCATTGATCCAAAGAACGACGTGCATCTTATTTATGGTGCACAAGGAGTATTGTGTACTTGAATGCGATTCCAACGGTTCAAGCAGCGATGTGTGGCTTATTTGTGGTGCATAAGAAGATGGGACTTCTCGACATTGCTGGGTCAACACCGGTACTAGGGAAGATGGAAAGTTTCCCGATGTTGCCGGAGCTACATTGAAGCTTTTAAGGAATAGAGAGTTTCCCGGTGTTGTCGAAGCAACAACGAGGCTTTAGGAAATAGTAAGTTTCTCGATATTGCCTGAGCAACACCGATGCTTTTTAGATTGTGGGCCTTCCCAACATTGCTGGAGCAGTACCAATTCTCAAAAGGCATGGATTGATTTTTCCCGTCGATTCGGCATTTGAGTCTATCTTCACCATCGACTCGGTGGATCAGCTTAGAAGAACGCGGTTCCATTGGTTCAAGAAGTTTACTTTATTAATAAAAGGAATGGAAAGCCTTGCCTATTTACAATGTTCCCAGTGTCCCTGGATGGCTTATTTGCGAAAATAGATAATACATAGATAAGTATCCGCAGCGAGTCGCAACTCCAAGACCGAAAAAATGGAATTCCATCGATAGCTGCTAATTTGTAAGATCCGTCTCTAAGCTTCTGGTTAATTACATAAGGTCCTTACCAGTTTGGGTCAAGCACTCCTGTACCGTGGAAGATCCGTTTTAGGACGAGATCTCTCACCTCGAAGGTGTAGTTATGAACCTTGGTGTTGAAATGTCGTGCCACTATTTTCTGGTGAGCACCTATCCTTAATTCAACTTCCTCTCGCTTCTCATCAATTTGGTCGAGTGACTCGAGCAGCATCTGCTCGTTCACTCTTTGATTGAAATGTCTTCTGTGATAAAGGAGACTTTACTTCCACTGGTACTATAGCTTTTGAATATATGCTAAATTGAAGGAAGATTGTCTAGTCAAAGATTTGTGTATCGTTGCTTAAGCCCATAGTGCAAGCAAAAGCTAATCATCCTTCAGCTTTCGTCAGCCTCTTTTTTATGGTGGATCTGATGATTTTGTTCACCGCCTCTACTTGCCCATTTGCCTACGGATGTGCTTCCACTGAGAAACTTCTCTTGATCCGATAACGCTTGCAGAAGTTCTTGAACTCAGCACTCTCGAATTGCGTTCCATTGTCCATGATAATTTTCTACGGTACCTTCAACCTGCAAAAAATGTTTTTAGTTACAAATTTAATCAATTTTTAGTAGCAATAGTGGAAAGGAATTCCGCTTCGATCCATTTTCTAAAGTAATCAACTGCAACGATGGTTTATTTCGCTCCTCCATTTTACTATTGGTAGCTCACCGATTAGACCAATCCCCTAAATTGCAAAAGACCATGGGCTAACCATTTGCGTATGTTCCGGAGATTATTGTTAGCAAACCATCGTTTGGAATGCTTTACAAAATAGTCAGCCCATGGTTTACCCGTGGTTTGGCATCAGTCACATCATCTGGAATAGTTTGTTTTTTCCTAGTTTATTATTGGCTAGAAGTATCTATAGCGGAGAGCCATTTTCATTGGTGTTTGCCCCTTGTGTGGTCATTGCAATTGCCTTCATGAATCTCCATGAGGATTTTCTTGGCTTCGTCTTTAGTCACACACCTTACTAAGGGAGCGGAGAACCCTCTATAGTATAGTACTCCATCCTGTATTATGGATCGTGGTGCCTTTCGAAGGAGCTTCTTCGTTCATTCTGGTTCCTTGGGCTAAGAACGTAATCCTTGATCGGCATCATCCACGATTCCTCCTCTTCTACGGTTTCTAGAATCCAGTCAACATCCATTTGATCTATGCAGGAAGTTGAAAATACTTCCACTGAATCTAGTCCTAATGACCATGTGTCTTCAGAACTAGCTAGTTTAGCCAAGTGATAGGCCTTCGCATTATGTTCCCTAGGAATACAAGTTATCGTGCAGTGTTCGATATCGTCGAGCAATTCCTATGCTTTCGGTAGATTAGGGGCGAGGTTTGCACCCTTAGCCTTATACTTTCCATTCACCTGATAGATGACTAACTGAGAGTCGCTTACATATGGTGAGCTTTAGTTCCTAGTTCTTTAACAGTCTTCAACCCTACTATTATTGCCTCGTAATCCTCCTCGTTTTTGGTAGCAGGGAATTCTAATCTTAGAGCATAACAAATCGACCGTCCTTCGGGAGTCTTAAGCATAACTCACGCTCCTTAGAATAATTCATATAATGGACCATCAAAAAACAATTTTCATTGTGATGCTACAAACACCGTGTCCTCTTCCTCATCTTCCCGAATTGTGAATTCGGTGATGAAGTCAGCCAACTCATGTCCGTTAATCGCTCTCTGGCAATGATGTCACATCGTACTGGCTTAACTCAATAATCCACTTCAAAAATCATCCTAAAGTATCAAGTCGGTAAAGTACCCGTTTCAAGGGTTTATCCATCAATACCTAGATGGAGGTGAGCATGAAAATATGGCCGCAGCTTCCTTGATGCAACCAGCAAGTGGTACGCTAACTTGTCTAACTTCGCGTAGTTTCGTTCAGCTTCGTCGAACCATTTTTGATGTAGCAGGTGGGTCATTAAATCTTGGCTTCCTCACACATAAGAGCTACACTTAAAGCATGGGAAAAAACTGCCAAGTAGATGAATAGATCTTCGCTATCTGCTGGTTTACACAAAACTAACTTTGTTTTTTTGTGTTGAAGTAATTCCTCAAATGTTGTCTAGCAGTCTTGATTCCGTTCGAAGTTCTTCTTACCCTTCTTCGATGCATCGAAGAATGGTATATATTTATCCATCATTTTGGATATGAGGCAGTTCAATGATGCGATCTTCCCATTCAGACTCTGTAACTCCTTTTTTTTCGATGGGGCTATGAAATTTCGTAAAGTAGCGATCTATTCTGGATTAGTGTTAATGCCCCTTTCTTTTACTGCGAATTTGAGAAATTTTCCTAATGAAACACTAAATAAGCATTTCAAGAGGTTTAGTTTTATTGCACTCTTCCAAAGGAATTCAAACATCTTCTAGAGATTATCCAGATGTTTTCTCGATACTTGTTATTTCACAAGCACATCATCCACATATACCTCCACCATCCGTTCGATCTGATTCTTGAACATTGCATTCACTAATCTTGGGTAAGTAACTCTAGCACTTTTTAAGTCAAATAGAATTACGTGGTAACAGCACAGTCCCAAGTCATTAGTGAAGCTGGCGTTCTCCTGATCGGCCTCATGCATCATAATTTGATTGTATCATGAATAGATGTCCATGAATAAAAGAAGCTCCTACTCCGTAGTTCCGTCAATGATCTGGTTGATTCTAAGTAGTGGGAAGCTACCCTTCAGGAAAGCTTTATTCAAGTCCATGTAGCCGACACAAGTCCGCCACTTCCCATTCGATTTCTTTACCAGTACAGGGTTTGACACCCATTCAGTATATGTTGCATCATAGATAAAGGTGTTGGCGAACAACTTATCCAATTCCTCCTTCAATGCAATGGATCATTCTTGGCATAGAATGTGTTTCTTTGATGTGCACGTAAATGCGAATATTTTTACCACCATATTTATTCTATCTAAATTAAATAAATGGTCATATTGGGTATTTTAACTTGTTTTAACCAAAATCCATATTAATTCCAAATTGTCACATATCCATCTTCATATAGAGGCAAAACAGTCATTTGTGTGCATATATTTCTTTGAGAAAAATGAAATTTATATATATTTGTGCAGGAATTTGATCTCAAATGGGAGTGGTTTCATGAAAACACATGCATGCACAAAACGAATAAAAAGAAATAAAGATATAAATAATTCAAAGTGAAGAACATGGAGGACCCCACCTACCAACCTACCATAATGAACAAATTAGAGGCTAATGCACATGCTTATAGAGTTTATGGCTTCATGTACACTTAAATGATGATTAGTAGAAGCTAATGATTACTTGGCCCCTACATTTTCTCAAAGGTAGTTTGGGCATTCCTCAAATTACGGATTAGGGTTTCATGCTTGTATTAATAATCCCTTATGTTTCATGTAACCCTCTTAGTTATTCTCTCTTAGTTTAGTTTAGGCTCAAAATAAAAAAGAAAGTCTCTTTCTCTTTTCATTGCTACTTAGCCATTTTTGCTTCATATATTTTTCCTTTTTTTATGCAATGTTAGTTAGTGTTTTCTTTTAATTACATGTTCATTTCCTTTCATGCTAATAGTGTAGATTTTATTTTATGCAAGTAGAATAATTTTTCTTTTCCATTAGCTTTCATTTTCTTTTCTTTTTACTTTCATGTTGCTGGCTAAATTTGTTAATCAAATGATAAATATGAGAGGCTACACCCCTTCAATTTAGGGGTAATGAAGCTCTCTAATTATGTAACTTCAACTATTTGTTAATCCATGCTCTCTTTTTGTGCTTAATGATGATCAATGATGTGTTTTATTTGTGTTTTTGCTTTGAATTTGATAGCCTATATTGTTGACACCAAATAGGCTATGCTTAAACAATCATTAACACAAATGCCTCTTCATCAAAATATGATTATGGCATAAGAAAGTGATTTGAAATTAAAATTTGATGGTCTATATTTCTAATCAATAGTTAATAGGCCATACTTAAGATAGATTTCATTTTCATTTTCTTTGTCAAGTTTCATGAAAGTAAGTAAGTGCTTTAAGGGATGTGTTATAGTTTGATGGCTTATGTTGGCTTGTCAATAGCACAAATATGCCATAGGTATGATAAGAACACCAATTAAAGCACTAATGACCATAAAAGAGAGTTCATGATTTCATATATGTTCAACTATGTGAGGTAGAGAGTGGATATATTCTCTAAATTGTCATTTAATTCTTATATTTGCATCTCTTTTCTTTTAGTTAATTAGCTAATTTTCTAATTCTCTAGCTTAACTTGCACTCAACTTTGGTTAATTTGATTGAATATATTTTTAAAATCAACAATTCCATGTGGATCGACCTGTATTCGCCATGTACTATGATAGTACACCGTGCGCTTGCGGTTATTTATTATAAAATTCATTCGTCTTTTTTCTAGTTGATAGACATTTAGCTTTCCGAACATTCTTCTGCCTTACTGATGCAAATTTAGGTTCGATATTAAGTGCATGACATGTTATCTCTAGTGATATCCTGCATATATCGAAATGCTTCCAAATAAACATTTCCAGATTGGCATGAAGAAATTTTATCGATTTGTTTCGCATCTTAACTCTAAGCTGTGAACTTATCTTCAAGACCCGAGTCGGATCATCCATGTTGATAAGGATAGCAACTATAGATTCTACCGGTTTTGTCCGTTTTTCCCCTTCATTCTTCTTCCTAAGGTCCATAGCCTTGTCAATGCGACTATGGTCCCCGAGCCAGGAGCCATTTTGCAATTGCTATGCTTTTAGGTAACGAATATGCAGACTCTTCCTCACATTCTTCCACTTCTCACATCATTCGGCTTCATGTAATTTGACGATATAACATTCTTTTGACGCGTCTTGGTCTCCTCTTATAACCTTAACCCCATTCTCCATTAGGAATTTCATTTTAAGGCACCATAAAGGCAAAGCTGTTCTAAAATCAACAAAGGCCAGTCGGCCTAAGAAAACATTGTAAGCTGAGAATTCATCAATTATCACGAAGGTCTGAATAAGAACTACTCTCCTCTCTCCTTCTTCAAGTTCTACAGGTAAGTCAATTGTCCTAACTGGCTGTTTTGGTTCGCTTATAAATCCTTGAATTTTCGTCCTACAAGCGGTCACATCCTTTATGTTGGTCTTTACCTCATCAAACGTTTGGCAAAATAGGATGTTAAACAAACTTCCATTTTCAACCAACACTCTATGCACATATGCCAGCCCTATTCCAACTGTTATAGCTATTGGGTCAAGAGTTGGCACCCTATACGTTCAATATCATGATTCCGGAATAAGATATCATAAATTATCAGCTTCTGTTACTAGGTCGGGGTAATGGCATAACAAATTTCTTAAGGAGTGTTCTTAAAAGAATAAGCATATATCTCCATCTCGCCCCAAATCTTCTACGCTGGGTGAGGTCCTCCGGTGATGGTACTTATAACGAGTCTTTAATCAGTTTGACGATGCCCTTCTCCATTGGGTCTAGCTTGATTTTCTTAATTGCTCGGACCATGGGGTTCAGCAGGTTAGTCAGAATTCTATGATTTCTTCACGTACTGTTGGAGCCATTTGTTCCTTATTAGTTACTCAATTAGGTCCTCCAGATGTTGATACTCATTTGTGTTATGCCCATGTGTCTTGAGAAAGCGATAAAACTTCCTTTATTTCTTTCATTGTTCAGATGCTTCCCCTTGGGTGGTTTGTTGTATCTCTCAGTTCCCTGAGTTGCAAGGTAAATGTTTTTCAAGTTATCATTCAACGACGTATAATCCTTGGGTCTGAGATTCCTTAGACATTTCATGTTCTTGCTGCACCTACCAGAGTTTTGATTCACCTTCTTTTGATTTGAATTATTTTCTGTGTTCCTTATTGTAGCTCTAGAACCGTTTCCATCCTACTTACTTGCTACATTGCTCTGAACCATCTCCTTCGGTTGCTTACTGATAATTTTACCTTCGACTATACTTGCCTCTTCCCATCTTAGAAACTGGTTTGCCTTTTGGTGGAATTCCACCATTGTAGTGGTTTGTATCATTTTAACCCATCTAACGATATTTGTATCTGGGAAAATGGCTCAGACCTAAGCCATAAAAATTGTATCCTCCTTTGTATTACTTACCTAAGAAACTGCAATGTTAAACCGGTTCATGAAAGATTTCAGTGACTCATTGGGTCCTTGGAAAAAGCCAAATAAGGACATCATGTCTTTTGGTCATGTAGTATTGAGTCTAAACTGCTCTAGAAACTTTTTTGCTAATTCATCGAAAATGGAAATTGACCTCGATGCAAGTCTAGTAAACCATATGGAAGCAACTCCTTTCAAGAAGATAGAGAAACATCTACAGCAGACTGCATCCATTTCCCTATTTCCATTCATATGCCACTCATATTTGTATAAGTGTTATTTAGGGTCCATGGTTCCTTTATATGATGGCATAGTCGGAATAGTGGACATCTTAGGATATTGTACTTTTATACTATTTTCAATTAATGGAGTTCGACTTGATGTAAAACATTGGCTTTATTCTTTCTGTTCCTATTCTCCTCCATGAACCGTTTTACCATGTTAGCAATGTACTCCTTACAAGTACAACGGTCTACATGTCGAGTGTTAGGGGCTATACCCAGCGTTTGACATTGTAAATGGTATCGATTTACCAAATGAAGCCTAGTTTTCCATTCACTAGGAGACCCACTCCTGTAGAGTCCCGTTGGTGCAGGATAGGTCTTATTGGGGCTGTTTCAACTTCACTTCCAGCATTTTGCCTATTTACATCAGTGTTCAGTTCAAATCCATCACCATCTAGTGGCATGTCATCTTTAGAGTCAGAGACAAGCACTGCAATATTCTCTTAGGGTGTATCCACTCCCAAATTTGGGTTATAACAGGCTACTTTCCACTGGGAGGAGAACTTCCATTGCCTTCTATTATGATTCATGTAGCCTCATCAACGACATTCTTTTACTTTTGCTTACAATTCCTCCTGTTCAGACCCGAAATAGAGGAATTCTCTTGTTCCATAGCAATTGCAATTTCTTTTTTAGCTTGGGGTTCCAAGTGGCTGCAGCCTTAGCAAAGCATTGATCTTATCCATAAGAGCCTTCTGGCTATTAGCCTTTTTCTAGTTAAATTCATTAACCATCTTGTTAAGCTTCCCTTTGGTTACAACTTCCTATTAAGTGGAAGATCCTGGTGCTAGATTTCCAATATTAACCTCCGTTCGTTGATTGTTAGTGTTGTTAGTTTTAATTTGTTGTGGGTTTGCTTCATCACTAGTGACTGTTGACCCTATGGATCTTCTAGAAGTAGTTCTTTATTTTCTAGGTGCCATTGATCTCAAATAGCAGCCTTCAAATCTTCCAAACAAATTCCCTAGATCTGACAACAGATCTTTTCTAATCCAAAATAGCAAGCTTGATCTAAGCCTATATTTAGATTTTCTCAATGAAAGCACCAAACTGTTAATTCCATAAATGGATCAACATCAAAGAATAGGTTGTAGGAAACCCATGAAACTTGGATCTAGCAGACAATAGTAATAGTAAAAGAAATTAAATAGGAATAAGAAGGAAAGATACAAGGTTTTATAGTGGTTCGATAATCTTTAGCCTACGCCCACTTTGTAGCTTTGTTGCATATAGATTTATTAAAGTTTGATTGAGATTACAAAGGGTTTGAGAGAGAATGAGTTATAAGTGCAATTATTAGACTGGCTCTATGTCCTAGAATTGCATAACGTAGCTGCCTTGGTGACCATTCTGTAGAGGAAGGAGGAAAAGAAGAGATAGAGCATCTGCGTAGTGATGACGGAAACTAGATTCCCTTTTGATTGCTTTATGGTTTGTGTTTATAAGGGTAGTAGTCGCATTAGGATGGAAGTCAAGTTGGATCAAAGTCCAGATGTTGAGCCAAAGGGGTACAAAGAATTGTGGGACCCATCGCTTTTTGAGACGTGTCGATGCCGACATGTTTGTGTTGGTTCGCTGAACTTTTTGTACTCTTCTAGCTACTTGATTTTGATTTGCCTAAGTTGTTTCCAAAGATCGTTGGCTGATTTTAATGATCTTTCCTTCATTACTTATTTTATTCTGATATTCTAGCTGCTAACTCTTTAATTCTTGTAATTAGCTATCCAGAACTCTTGGAAATCTCTTGAGAAAGCATAGAAGAAGTAGAGAATGACTCCTGTAAAGTTTGAGTGGGAGATAAAGGCTAGAAGAAGTCACCACTTACACGATCATGTAGATACCGACCTCTCTCCTTTGCATTTTTAGGGTGAAACTCCTCTAAGCTATTCCTTTGCCATATCTAGGGGTGTTTCAAAGATTTCAAATTATTTCATCCTCGTTTCGACATTCTAACTTCTATTAATTTATGCTTAGTTAAATACCGTTAACAATTTGTTTGTGATTGCTTTGTTTTGGGTTTCATGGGTAGGTATTATTCTGGGGATGGCTTATATGAGGGGGTACGAAGTAGTGGTGGACTGTGAGAGGCTATTAGTGATGATAGGGATGGCCGATGCACATAGATTGGAGATAAGCTTCCTACCCGATGATTAGTTGATGGTTAGGTTTTTTTTATTTGCTTGATATCCTCACATTGAGTTATCATCCGTGCCTATAATAAGGATGTATTCAGACATATTCAAGGAAGTGATCTGATTACCACTAGCTAAGAGATCGATTTTAAAATAGATTTGCTGAAGGATGCAAACCGATTATTATACTATTGTGGCGTCGAAGGAGTAAAAGGAACTAGAAGTGCATGGGAATGACCTATTGAGATCAGGGTTCATTCAAGGGGATATATATGAGTCGGCAACACCTGTAGTGTTTTCCACTAATTAGAACGACACTTTTAGATTGTTTGTATGTCACCGATAGTTGAATAAGATGATGAAAAAGATCAAGTATCCACTCCCGTATATTGATGACTTATTCAATCAGCTCCACTGTGCGAAGGTGTTCTTTTAGTTGGATTTGGCGATGGGTTTTCATCAACTGAGAGTGGCGAAGGAGAGTGTGCCAATCACAGCATTTCATAGGTTGTCTTGGTTCTATGAGTGACTGGTTACGCCATTTGGGCTAACAAATGCACTAGCATACACTATTGATCTTGTAATCCTTGTTTCGAGGTTCAATTAAATAAGGTAGTACTTATGTTTGGGGATGATATCCTTGTTAATTCAAGGATAAAGGAAGGACATAAGAAGCATTTGAGCATTATGCTTAAGGTGTCAGGAATCACAAACTGAAGGTGAAGTTTTGAGGTGTCACTTTTGAAGGAAGGAAGTGCAATTTTGGGTCACTTTATTTCTGAGTAAGGCATCGTTATAGTTCCTACAAAAGTAGCAAGAGTGAAAGATTGGGATTGGCCCAAGACCGCTATAGATGTGATAATTTTCCTTAGATTGGAAGGACATTATAGACTTTTTATCCAGGAATTCTCTAAGGTACCAACACCCTTAACCAACTTGACGAAGAAGAATCAAACTTTTATTTAGGATGTGAGGTGCAATCATTCATTTGTGAGTCTGAAGGAGAGTTTGACGAGCACACCGTTGTTAGTCATTCTGAATGAGACTGAGGAGTTGACAGTATACATAGATTTCTATGATACTAGATTAGGTGCAGTGTTGATGCAGAGGGGAAAGGTTGTCACTGCACAAGTCGACAATTGAAACCAAACAAAAAGAAGTATCCAATTCACGATTTGGAATTAGCAGTGATAGTATTCACTTTGATGATATAAAGGCATTATTTACTTGGAGAGAGGTTCAAGTTGTATGTGGACCATAAATCATTGAAGTATCTATTCTCCCAGAAGGATCTCAACCTTCGTCAGCAACAATGGTTAGAATTCCTAGCCTCATACGACTTTGGCATTTATGTGCTGGTAAGGGTAACGTGGTCACTGACACTATGAGTAAGAGACATGTTAGCTTGGGAGCGATGTTCCTAGAGCCGAAGCAATCGAAGTTTATCGTTGGTTGTGATTTTAGGGAAGTGTTGGCTAGCCCGATGATCAGACCTACCTTGATTGAGCAGATCGGTGCCAGTCAAAAGTACGATGCTAGACTAGGGGAGATCATGGCGAAGATAGAGGAAGCTGAAGAGTTTGATAAGATGAAGCAGTACGTGATTGAACGTAATGGTAGGCTTTGTAAGCATAAAATATTGTTTATTCCTGATGTCGATGGGTTGAGGGATGACGTGCTACAAAGAGTGCCATCATTTAAGATTGACTATACATCCTGGAAGAAATAAAATGTACCGTGATATGAGATAGACATTTTATTAGGAAAGGATGAAGAAGGGTGTTGGGAATGTCATCTTGAAGTGCATGAAGTGTCAGCTATTGAAGGTAGAGCGGAAGAAGTCGAGTGGCTTGTTTCAACCGCTTAAGATTTCCAAGTGAAAATGGGAACAAGTTTTGATGAACTTCGTCGATGGATTGTCAAGGACTAGAGGAGGGTACGATAGCATATGGGTCATAGTCGGTAGATTGATGAAGAAATCTCGATTAATACCCATCAGGTCTAGTATAATGACATCTGAATTGGTCGAGTTTTATGTGATGTGGGTTGTGCGATTCCATGGTGCATCGAAGAGCATTATGAGTGACGAAGACCCTTTGTTCACTAGTGGGTTTTGGAAAAGCTTATAAGAGACATTGGAAAAGGAGCTACATCTTAGTACAACTTATCACCTACAAGAAGATTAGTAGACCAAGAGGATGAATCGTATCTTGGAGGACCTCTTGCGAACTTGCATTTTTGATATCGATGGCTCACAGGATGATCATCTACACTTAGTTGAGTTCACAAACAACAATAGTTATTAGTCCAGTATTGGTGTGACACCATTTGAGGTATTATATGGTTGACCGTGCAATGCTCCTTCATATTTTATGGAAAGCGGGCGCGAAATTTATACATGGCTAGATATGATTCGAGAGATCGAAGAAGATCGTGATGATTCGGTAACAAATGAAAGTTGCTCAGGTTTGATAGAAGAGCTATGCTGATAGGAAAAGACATGGTTTAGAGTTCTCCATCGATGACATGCTCTTTGTCAAGATCACTCCGTTGAAGAATGTTGTTTGATTCGATACTAAGGGGAAGTTGGCACTGAGATTCTTTGGTACTTTTTTAATACTTGAGAGGATTGGAAACCTGGATTACAAAGTAGACTTACCTTAGAAGACGGCAGGCGTGCACATCATGTTCCACGTCCCTCGCTTGCAGAGGTTAATTCATAGCTCAGGCGTGATAGTTGGAACAAATCAGCTTGATGATTTCCAGATTGAATCAGAAACATCGAGACCTCGTAAGCCTATACGCATCGTCGAACGTGATACGAAGCAGCATAGGAGAAAGATGGTAGAGCTGGTAAAGGTTCAATGGAGTGAGAGTGAAGACGAGTTCATTTGAGAGACCGAGGAGAGCATGAGGACCGCTTATTCGAAGCTCATTACTTTGTTAGACTTCTGCTAATCGCACCTACTTTCACTTTCAACATCATAGATGGTGGTTTAGTATCCTACATGTTAGGGTAGCCATTGATATCATCACCTGCTTCTATATACATGTTTGATGTTTGATATGTTTTCTCGTGGATGTTAGGCATGCGGGATAGCTATGTTTGATTTAACCTTGGTTGCATTGGGGATTTCGTCGGCGAAATTCCTAAAGGGAGGAGAGTGTAACGACCCATATTTTACATACTAAACGATCATAAATATTATTTTTGAATTCACATGAGGCTGCATGACACTATATAACTTTGGGAAATACCTATTTGTGACGTTTTCATTCTTTATAATTTTTCCAAATGATTTTACCCTTAAAAAATATTAATGGCTAGAAGCCAAAATAGCATTTGAGACCACTTCCATTGGAAAGATACAAAGGTTTCCCTTTCCATAGAATAGTCATAGTAGAGATTTGGACTTTCTATCGAGAAGGCATGGCTATTTGAAGATTAGTTATTTTTGTAGCATCTTAATGAGTAATTATTAAGTTTGGGGATAGACCCATTTACCCATTTTGGGTTTTACACCTACATTGACTTAAATAAACATCCCCAGATCATTTCTACCATCTCCTGAATAGATCTAAACCTCCATTAATCCATTCTCCACTAAAATCTTCAATTTTCTCCTCCAACTAAAGTCTAAATCATTATATTAAGGGTAGATTTACAAAGGGATTCATTAGAGATCTTCAAATCTACATCTTAGTGAAAAAACTTGGGGATTGACTATTGATTTTCAAATCTGCCTCGATTTGTGTCCAAAACATGGATTTTGGAGGTTTTAGTGACTGACTTATCATCTCTCATCCTATTATATATGTATATATAGGTTTTATCATGTTTTGGATCCATATATAAGGTTGAAACTATGTTTACGCTATTTTAAAAACCTACCTATAGTAAAAACATGAATAAATGGATTTTTGGTGTTCTAAACAAGCTATTTGAATATATGTTCGCCTTGATATATGTTAGACTATGTTGTATATACCTTGTATGATTATTGTTGTGATTGATTGTATAATTTGTGCATTTGAATGTTGTTTAGTGCATGTATAGTGTTTGTTTGTATGCTTACATGATTGAAAACGCTCAACAGAGCGAACTAGAGGAAGGAATCAGGAAACCGGACTTCGATGGATAGGATCAAGGATGTTAAGAGTTGTACCTACTATTCCGTCTTTTGGAAAGGCTATGATACCAGGGAGTTTGTAAAATTAATTTGTGATCATAAAGGCAGGAAGCCCAAAGAGATAATTATCACATTTGGACATTAGATATAAGCAAGGCTATGGACGATAGTCATGCAGATTCAAGTGAATTGTATACTAGAATTGGCTAAGTATAGATTGGCACTTCTCTTACGTTGGGGATCAAATTGGATAACTTACCCTAGGTAGGGGATCTGATCGGATCACTATGGATATGGATATTCAACTCTGCATATCAACTCAATGGGACTCGGTCAATGTAACACCCCTAATTTTTGATAACATTATTCAGCAGATTTAATTAGATAAATTAAATAGAATAATACAAATGTACGTGATAAGAGGATTGAGACTTGAATTAATTAATTAAGGCTGTGCCTAGTGAACTACTTAATGGGCTTAAGAGTGGGTTTTGGTTAATTAAGTCACATAAGGTTATACTGGGAATTATCGCCCTAGCTTCCACCCTTATATATATTTCGTTCCCACTTTCTTACTTCCCATTCACATCATTTTAAAATGAAAATAAAAGAGAATAGCCGACCTTTAAGAGGAAGAGAAAATTCAAATTAAAAGCTAGAGAATCAAGCTTAGGAGAAATCAATCTCAATCCAATCCCCTTATCAAGAGCAAGGTTAATAATAATTCTATCTCTATTTTGGTTAAAATCATATATTTTCGGATTTAAGGGATAAATTTGTTTATATGATATATTACGTGATGATACACTTGATTTAAGAATTGTTAGATTTAAACAAGGTTGTTTAAAGGGGTTTTATACGGTTCTAGATTAAAACTGAGATTTAATGATGTTTTAATGCCATGGGAAATTTTAATGTTATGAGAAACATGATTTTGAAGTTGGGTTTTAACTTTGAGAATTTTCCAAGCTATTGAAAGATTATTACGAATCTTCAAAGGAAAACATGGTTATTTAGGTTTATAATTTATCTTGGAAAATATATTGAGAATTTGGGTATGAAATTTTGATTTGTTAGATAATGATTAAAGCGAATTTTTGGAATTTTTAGGGATTTTTCCAACGTAATTTGCTATGCAAAATAATTTTTTTAGAAGTTGGACTTCTTTTCGAAAATTGAAAGGGCTTGATTGATTAACTTAAGCATGTTTTAGATCTAGATTAGCGGCAATTATTTTTGAAAAGGAATTTGAAAAAGTCAAGGCAACCAATCTGGTGTTGACATGTGACAGGTTAGTTAGATAAAAGTTTACTTAAACAAGAATAAAACCGAGTTTGCTCAGAAAAGTAGTTCTGTCTACTTATGAAAGTACCTTTCGACACAGTAGCTACCGCCTTCATCCTTGTTGAAACCAACTATGCTAAAACCAATAAACAAGTTATCACTCTGATGATATGCAGTGAATTGGAGATAGTGGAGGTAGGGTGTCGAAAGCATAACTTCCCAAAGGGTTGAAGCCCTGGTTTGTTTTTAAAGTGAAAAGCGCCTGCCTATGTTTTGTTTTAGCCTTTGACAGTGTCGAAGCAATTGATTTTGAAAGAGGATTTAAAGAGGATTCGAAAGGATTTCCATTAACTTATAATTGCTTTCGACTGGGTTCCTTACTTATAAAAGAATGTTTTGAAAGAAGGGGTTCCGATCTAGTTGATACTCTACTGCCGTTTTATAGCCTTTCGATGGTGTTGAATATATCAATGCTGTTGGAAGATACTTTGTTTTATAAAATTTAAGTTGCTTCCTAAAGCTTTCGAAAGGAGTTGGGGTTTCGAAGGTGATAGTTTCGAAAGGGGTTTTGACACCAACCTTCTTATGTTTTACCCAGATGTTTTATGCTTTTGAAACAGATGGTGCCGATGCCATCATGATTTCTCCAATGTTAAGTAAATGATAAAGATGGTTTCGAAACATATGTTTTCGACTATGTTCAGTTTGACCCAATTTTTTTTAAAATATAAATCCAATGCTTTTGAAAGTGGCACTTTCAATGATTTCAGAAGGGTTACTTCCACAAGTGTCGAAATGGGTACTTTCAACTGGTTTTGAAGTTATAGCTTCTAAAGTTATATGCTAATACTTTAATATGTTCAAAAGGTTTCGAAAGGTAGAATTTAAAGCATTATAATGTAAGAGCCTAATGTTTTTAAGGGCTTTTGAAAGAGGTTATCCTATGAAGTCGAAAGCTAGATTTCAAAGGTATCGAAAGGTCTTATGACCCGAACTCTATTTTTAAAGGAAAACCCATGGCTATATTAAAGGAGTTTTTTAATGGTTTTAAGAAGAAGCTATTCTTGATTAAGAAATAGGTTAAGAGAATTAACCAATTTGTATATTAAACCCACAGGAGTGGTATTGCTATGTTTTATGTTGCTTCTTTTAACATAATATATTCGCTTTATAATGGACACATGACTGTATTTTGGTAAAAAAGGGGTAGGAGAACCAGTTAGGTTAACCCAATAGTGAATATAAATTGGACAAACTCCTGAATGAGTTGAATTGCATCTAGGAGGTCAGGAAGACTAGAATATAGGATGCTAAAATATAGAGGAAAGATATTGGCAGGGCCAATATGTTCACCGTAAGTCCATGAAAAGTGTATGATATTGGCAGGGGCCAATAGGTTCATAGTTAGCCCTTTTGAAAACTATGTATAAGAGAAGATGTAAAATAGACAAGTTCATACTTAGCCCATGAAAACTTTGCGTAAAGGAAGATGTCAGATATATAGGTTCATAGTAAGCCCATGAAAACTATGACTGGATACTGGCAAGGCCAGCAGGTCTGTAGTTAGCCAATGAAAACTATATCCGGATGAAATATTGACAGATGTCAATAGGTTCCTATTCAACCCATGAAAACTAGGATAAGAGCAATATTGGAGATACTAACAGGTTCATAGTGATCCCATGAAAACTATGTAAACGGATAGGGAGTCCTTGAATGTTTAACCGGTTATTAGTCAGACCACGAAAATTAATAGGTTAATAGCAATCCTAGAAACTATAACCGAGACAGATAGTCTAAAATGAATGAGGATAGGTAATTAAGAATAGATTCATTTGTTTTGGCATATGATCAAATTATACTGTTTTGAATTGTTTTAGCCATTGTGGATGCAGGAGCACAATATATGGTTTTATAAAGGTTTTGAGATACTAGTGAGGAGAAAACATGTTCCGCTAAGCGGCGTGGTCTTACTAGATATCTAAATGACTTGAAGTGGTAGATTGTTACTCATAACAAGCTTTATATTTGACTCAAAGTTTACGTTTTGTCCTTAAATTCTCAGGTACTCAATTGATTTTGACTAGTTTGAGAGTTGAGGTTTTCAGATACATTTTATGATGAATAAGCTTCTGGAGACGTGAAGGAGGCATGATAGCTATTTAGTGTTCTGTTTCATTTGATTCCACCGAATTATTTGTAATGGAAAAGTTCTTATATTTCCTATAATACTCTGATCATCCCAAGGGCATCTTCATATGTCGCTCTGGGTGTATGATTGAAATAAGTATATTTTTTCTGAATGTGGTTTACAAATATTGGGATTACGTAAGGAATTGGAATTTTTTTGATATGGAATGTTTATTGTTTGAAGTTTAAATTTATTTTCTATACTCATGTGTTACTATGTATCAATGAATCTAACACCACCGTATTTGGTCATTGAGGATTAATAACTATGGATGACTGCAACATCTGTAGCCGTTAATTTTTGGCCTCCAAGCAGGGGGATTTTACAAGTTGGTATCTGAGCATAGGTTTATGAAAATTTAAAAGAAAGTTAAACATAAATGATTTTGAAAAATAATCCAATGAATTCGAAGATATGATCAGGGTTTGGGTTAACGCTATAGTAACGTACTTGTATTTAATATATAGATATATTTAAGTATGTGTTCCCCTCTCTCTTAGACTATTCTTCTGTATCTTACGAAGGCTCGTATGTGGATTTACAAGAAAGAAGATATGGAAGCAGCAAATAGAAGAGGAAATCTAGGTGGAAGAAGCACCACAACCAACAAAAATGCTCAACCTAATACCATAAGTAACAAAGGTTGACATGCTAATGCTAACCCAAATGCTGAAGCTAATGTAGGTGCTGGAAATATGCAAGTAGATGCAGGGATGGTGTACCAATTGCTGGTCAATCTTTTGCAAGCTGGAGTTGCTGGTAATGTTAGAGGAGTAATCACGTGGCTCCAATTGGGAATAACTATGCTAAGCTAAGCAGAGACTACACTAGTTTGGATGGAAAGCCGTTTGTTGGATGTTGTTGAAGTAGAGAATGGCTATTAAATTGTGAGAGGATTTGTACTGATTTAGGCTTAGATGATGGGAAAAGGAGAAAGTTGGCCTTTAGGCAGTTGCAAGGGGCATTTCTTCACTGGTGGAATAATGTTACCATTGGGGTATCGGAGGAAGAGCTGACATGGGCTGATTTGTGGAGAAAGTTTGAGCAGAGATTTCTATCAGAAGTTGCTAAGTCTGCATTGATGAGAAAGTTTATGGATCTGGTTCAAGGAGAGATGTCAGTGGTCAAGTATGCTGCTAAGTTTGATGTGCTATCTCAAAGTGGGTATGCTTTGGTAGACACCGATTTTAGAAGGAATGAAAGGTTCATTCGAGGATTGAGGCCAAGATATTCTGCCAAGATAGGGAGATATCTTTGAGACATCCGGATAGTCATAACCATATTATATTTTCAGTAGAGAATTCTAACCAGAGTTGTTGTGCTTTGTTAAGTATAATGGAAGTTTATGAAGAGTTAAGTCAGGTTCGGATTGCAAGAGAGTACGTAGATGTGTTTGAGCCAGTAATAGGACTGCCACCGAAACAAGCTGTTGAGTTTAGGATAGATCTTGTGCCAGGAGCTGTGTAACGATCCCAAATTTTAATTTATTTTAAATTGATAATTAAATTAATTTTTAATTTAAAATTGTGAAATTAAATGATAATCGATTGAAGTTTTCCAAATTCAAATGGTTTGTGTTATTTATTAATAAGAAAATGGTTTCTTTTGTAAATTATTTTAAATCAACAAGGAGTTATTTTTATAACAATAAGTATAATAGCTTTATATTTATATACATGGAGTATAAATTCAAACAACATAATTAAAATAGAAATTTATTTGCAATACAAAGCTAGCTAAAAGAAACATAAGATATAATATGAAAACAGTATAAAAATCTTTAAGATTATAAAATAAAACAAATATGAAAAGTAAGTAAATAAACAAAACAAACCAGGTACACTTAAACAATAACAAAGCAAATATATTCAAGTATAATAAAGGCCAGCATCCATTACATCATCTCAGCCGAGTAAAAAAAAAGATGTAGGCAAGCATGGAATAAGTACACATGCATTTATTGTTTACACCTATAGCCCATAACTAAAGTCAGTTCCTTGCTATTTATCAAACAACAATATATCACCACCCTATACAAGATTTGTATACCCTGTATACTTTAACTTCATATACACATCAAATTATCATTACAGTTTCATTCTTCAAAACTGAGAAAAGAAAAAAAAAAGCAAAAGCAAGTGTCACTCAAATCTTAAACAAGATTCAAACAAACAAACAACTTAAATCAATTCAAACCTGAAGACTTAAAAGCTTCAGCAAGCAAAGAACTCAAGCCTGTTCAACATTATCAACTCTGTTCTTTTCCTGGAAAAACAGGTGAGCAAACACTTGAACTCATTTGTTCATCTTTGTGGTTGGCATCTGATGATCTATGAATGAATGACATAAAGGATGCTTGCATAAATATGAACTTTTGTATAGAGGGGTATGTTTGTGCCTGTCTGTGATATATGTCTCTATTCTAAAATATTACTGAGTTCAATCCTGTTTAAAAATCGAGAACTTCCCCTCTAATCAACTGTTGATCTTGATGTTCAATGGAAACTTGATAGAATTGCCAGGAACTCTTCCCTAAAAATATTTGGGGGCACTAAAAATGAATAAGTTTTCTAGAAAATATCAAACACAGTGGAATCTCATGTTTTTGCGAAAATGTAATTGATTAAATTTTAAGTTTCGAGTGTATGATCTTGTTTACCTTTACGAATCATGATTTTTAAAACAAAAATCCTGAATTTTAGTGCGATTTTGAGTGAGAAATTGCGAGTTGAATGGATACGACTATTTGGGCAAACTACGGTGGTCGGCGACTTTGTTCGCCTCGTGATTGGAGCTGTAGCTAGCTGAGAGGTTGTAGAGTCTAGGAAAAATGCTCGCTAAATTTTCAGATCACCATAGTGGGTGATCGAGGTGGAATTAGGGTTTAAGGCCAATGATTTTGGATTCCAGGAAGCCTCGTCAGCACCACCACGTCGATGCATCGGAGTTCAAAGGACCGGTGGGGATAGCGGCACGTGATCAAGGCGAAGCTTCGGTCTTGATGGCGAGCCCTCTGGTGGAGGTGGGCGGCGTTGTAAAGCAATTTTCTGGTGATCATTTAGTTCCAGTGGGATGTTATCAGGCTCGATGTTGAACCACGGCTATAACATGGGTTCTGGATGCTCAGAGGAGTTGAAGGGATCATTGGTGACTCGTGGGTGTTCGCGATGTTGGTCAGAAATGGCTCCGGTGATCGTGCAAGTGCACGCGTGCACTTTTGTATATGGTCTGGGGTGTGAAATTTGGAGAAGATGGTTTGTTCTCGGGTTTGAACTCGAAAGGGATGGTAGATTTTCTCGAAGTCAGGTAGAAGCGTGAGTGTCTCGGTGATGACACGGAATGGAGTAGGGTTATTCCCGAAGCAAATGTTTGAATAGTTTTCAAGCCTAAACAAAAGCAAGTTTTAAATTTTTTCCCAAATAAATTTCTTTAATACAAAATACATGTCTTGATTCAACTTAAATTTTGTTAAATTAAATCTTTAAGCTATTTAGGAAAATAAAAGAGAATGTTTTAAATTCGAAGGTTAATGATATTTAAGTTTATAGATGATAATTGATAATTTAAATGCTTTAGTTCATTTTGTTAAAGTAAATTATACATTTTCAATTATATTTGATTTCTAAATATTTTTTTCTAATAAGTTTAAATGTTGTGATTAAGTTTTACATTAAGACAAAAGAAGTTATCTTTAATCAATTAGAGATGGAGGTAATTGAAGACAAATTAATTAATAAAATTTATTTATAAGTTAATCACTTTATGAGATTAAAAAGATTAATTTATTAATATTATGTAAATTACTTGGTACAAGTAATTAGTGAATAATTAATAATTATCAATTAATTAAAAAAAATCATTAACTAGTGATCATGAAATGATTTATTTAATGTGATTTATTAAGGACTAATTAATTAATTAAGGGGTCAATTAATTTTGTAATTGGTTTAAAGGTTAATGAACAAATATGATTAATTAAGAATAATTCAATTAATTAAGTTGATTGATAAATTAATTTATATCAAATGATTTGTAATTAATAAATTAGAAATTGATAATTAATTCATAAGTAATTAATTTACTTGGAAATAAATTGAATTTATTAGGATTAAAATGATTTATAAATCTAACTTATAAATGATTATTGAATGCTTGACCTTACCTATGAATGATTGTATTGTATGAGATGCCTTGAATTTATTGTCCTGTCTGATCTGTGATATTTTGTTCTGTGGATTTAGATGTGCATAATTTATTCATTTATTTACATTTGTATATTACCTGTGAATCTGTGAATGGACGATAAGCTTTATAGTTATATCGCTTATCAACTATATTTCTGTGTTTGATCTGTGATAACTGAATAATGTTGCACTATTGTGTTAAACCCTTTGACCACACTTATACACACACAATATGGGTTTCACAAGGAAATCGATTAAGTCACAGATTTTGAAATGATTTTTAAAGTTGAATATTTGAATTCAAATGTTTTGGAAATGGAGTGGGTTTAAAGTGAAAAGCTTTTGAAATGGAATTTCAAAGATGAAATATATTTTGAATAACTTGATTAAGATTTGAAATTTAAATATTTTGATTTAAATTTGAATTCAATACTTGAAATTGAATTCTATGATTTGAACTAGGGATTATAACGATATTATACTAGTTATATATGAGTCAAACCATTTTTAAAGTATTGTTCTCTTGACAATTTGAATTAACCCAAAGATTATAACTTGTATAAATGAAATAAGGTTTTTTCCGAAATAACACTGTTGTTTCTAAATGATAAAAGAAAGCTTTCATAGGAGAAATGAATTTCAAATTGTATTAAAAGGATTTCAAGTTTAAACTGAAATAGTCTTCCAAGTTATAGATGAATATTTGGAAACAAATTTTGAAAGAGAATATTTGGGAACGAACTTTGAAAGATATAAGTTAAATCTTAATTTAAAGATTTAATGAATTAAATCCAATTGAATTGGAATTATTTTGAAATCCAGGAATGAATCTTTGAGAAACTAGGTGAACTTTATGAAATAAATCTTTTGTTTAAAAGATTTGAAATGGTAATTGGATTAAACCATTTGAAAGAAAGTTTTGAGTTATTAAGTTGTGACTTCATTGAAATCCCAGTATCCATATGTTTTTGAACTATTTCGCTCACTATTCGGTTTAGCCGAGAAAGGACCTTTGTGTCGTATAACCCATTCCGAATATGTGATTCGACGTTATGGATAGCATTTGAAGACCGGTGATGAAGACCGAGTATTTGCGAAAGCGATAGGATGACCTATCGATTGTTTCTGCACCGAGTCGCGCCGGTATAGAAACTCCCTAAGTGATGGGAAATCCGATCGGGATTGTGAATATCTGGATTGCAAGGACTTCTTTGTAAGTACCTTCGGTTCTGTTCGAACCCAGAACAGACTTGTATGGATTGTATGTCTGATATTACAAATTGAGATATAAAGCTGATTTCTTTCAAATATATTTCTGTTGGTGGCGGAGAATTTATTCCCTTAGCTTAACACCCTTCTCTGAGACGTACGAGCTCAGAGGTTATGTAGTTGAATGTTATCAGCGATATATTCCCAATTTGGTAATGTGACATGCTGAGTGTTGCTGTGAAATGATCATTGTGGTGATTATTTGTGATAGGATCATTTATTTGATCGTCTATCTTGGTGATCATTTCTATGATCATTTGTTGACCCAAAGCATGGCTTTTGTATAAAGTATGTTTTTGTGGACGTGACTTCGTCGAGCCTCACACCCCGGAAATGGTCAAAACAGGAAAGATGCGGCAAGGTTATGAGGGGTAGTGCCCTTTAGGGTATGTGCATTTCCTTCTGGAAAAGGGTGGTATCATGGTATGGAGCCCAGATACTTACTCATGTTGAAAACACTTTATGATTGTGTGAATTGATTACGAGCGCTCGGTGAAAGGTCCCAAAGGACCGGGGGATGGCATATTCGGTCAGTTGTTACTCAGTTAGGGGTAACCCGGCCTTGTGTTGGTAGAGATCCGGTTTGGTTCTTGGGGACGTCCATCCAGAGGCGTTTCCATGTGGCAATGGGAAGTTCCTTGGCCTGATCATTCGTTGGAAATCCAAAGAAACAATACGAGACTTGTACGGTTTTAGTTGTAGAACCTGCCATGGAATGTGGCGGTAACATGCTATTGAACATGGTTAGCTATAGTAGGCATACGATAATGGTCGTATGTTGGCTAAGATTTATATTCTACTTTCGAAATGAATTTTTCCTACATTATGCACTAGTAATAGTATCAAATGTTTCTTTTAATGCGTATCAAGCATCTTTGACTATCATAAGGAGAAATCTCCTCCGATTCCGCGTTTGCATTGTGTGTGTGTGCGGGAGGCCTTATGGTAGTCTCATTTTTAAAAAGCACTGCGAATTGACTTTGAAAATCTTTTGTTGAATGTTTTAAAAGATAAACTATTTTTGTTGCTCACACCAGTCCCACGACTGATCCGGAGTTTATTGTTTCTTTCCTAAACTCTGGGTGCTCATTATTTTCTACACGAGCAGTCTAGAGTTGGGTTTTTCAGATAGTTAGATATAGTGGATTATCTGGAGCTAGTTCAGTCTTTGGATCACACCAGTCTTGCTTAGCTTGGTGCATCGTTATTGGGAGTTCGAGCTATTGCTGGATTGGTTATTGGAAATGGAGTTGCAGTTATTTCCGGAGTTCTCTTTTGAAGACTATCTTAGAGTTATTTGTTCCGCTGCTAGATGTCATCTATTTTCTTTTCCGCTGCTGTTTTATTGTATCATATCTCTGATGTATATTGATATCTATTGGATCATCTGTTGTATCAGATATTGTATCAAAGCTGTATATCAATGTATTATTCTTTTATTCCGCTGTGTTGTTTACTTAATGATTGTTATAAGCTCCGGCGAATCGGATTTGAACGGTCGAATCTATGGCATTCGAATACGATTTGAAGTATGGATGTCGATTTTCGAGCGGGCAAAATCCAAATCGTCACACTGAACATGTGAGTAAATCACCTAGCAGGATGACACCGAAAAAGATGAAGGAACTGAAGGTGCAACTAGTGGATCTAAAAGGAAGGAATTTTAATAGACCAAGCAGTTTGTCATGGGAAGCGACCGCGGTGTTCATGAAGAAACCAGATGGGTCGTTGAGGATGTGTATCGACTATCGTAAGTTGATTGAAAGGATGATAAAGAATAAGTATCCTTTACCAAGAATTGATGATCTGTTTGATTAGTTAAGTGAATCCAAAGTATTTTCTCTGTTGGATTTGGTGACGGTTCCATCAATTGAGAGTGGTAAAGGACGACATTCCTTTGACTACATTTCGAACTAGATATGTTTTGTATGAGTTGTTAGTGATTCCATTCGGATTGACGATTGCACTTTATTTCTTTGTAGATTTGATGAATCAAGTCTTCAAAGAATATCTGGATAGATTCGTGATAGTTTTTATAGATGACTTTTTGGTATACTCTAAGATGAGAGAGAGCATGAAGACCATCTTAGAGTTGTGCTAGAGACGCTAAGGCAGAATCAGCTAAAGGCGAAGTTTTCCAAGTGTCATTTTTGGAAGAAAGAGATTAAGTTTCATAGTCATATAGTTTCAGAGAAGGGATTGTCAATTGATCCAATTAAGGTAGAGGCTGTGAACAATTAGAAGAGACCAAAGACAGTGACTGAGATCAGAATCTTTTTGGGATTTGCTGGCTATTAATGGAGATTCATTAAGGATTTCTCACGGATAGCAGTGCCTTTAACTAAGCTTACCAGGAAGGAAGTGAAGTTTATTTGGTC
Source organism: Allium cepa (assembly GCA_030765085.1). NCBI lineage: Eukaryota > Viridiplantae > Streptophyta > Magnoliopsida > Asparagales > Amaryllidaceae > Allium > Allium cepa. Next base: position 304,649,682 of record CM060944.1, on the reverse strand, counting down.
CGAAAAATGTGAGGAAGCATTAAGTTAAAGCATTTGTTGACCAATATTCCAGTGTTAGTAGTTCCTGATGTAACCAAGGATTGGTAGTATACACAGATGTATGTGGGATTGGATTGGGAGCAGTGTTGACGTAGATGGGCAAAGTCTTTTTTATGCATCTATGCAGCTTAGGACGCATGATGTAAGATATCTTACTCATGACTTGGAGTTGGCTGTAGTGATTTTTTCCTTGAAGTTTTGGAGGCATTATCTTCTATGGGAGGGATTTGAGTTATATACCAATCATAAGTCTTTAAGATACTTATTCTCTCAGAACGAGTTGAATACGCGACGACAGAGGTGGCTAGAATTTTTGGCTGCTTATGATTTTTGTATAGAGTATACCCTTGAAAAAGGTAATAAAGTAGCAGATGCTCTCAATAGAAGACATCAGAATGCTGTGTTGGCTATGTTGGTAGAATGAAAAGATCTAAAAGCTTTGGCCAGTTCTGGTATGCAATTGAGATCGACTGCTAGTTCTATTTAGCATATTTCCATGATGTCCTGTTTAGAAGTTCGACCAGTATTGATCGAGAGAGTTGCTTCTAAGCAAAGAGAGGATCCATTATTAGCTGGGAGGATCAGAAGGCTTGTGGTTGGAAATGAGTTCGATGATTTAAAAGATTTTTGTCTTGATAAGAGAGGATGTTTGAGAAAGAAGGGATGATTGTGTGTTCAAGATATGGAGAACTTGAGAAAAGAAGTTCTTGAGTAATGTCATTTATCCAAGTTTACGATTCATCCTGGAGGGACCAAGATATATCAAGATAAGTAGAGGAGCTTCTATTGGGAAGGCATGAAGAGGGATGTTGGCTTGTGGCTTAGGCAGTGTGTAAACTGTCAACAAGTGAAAGCCAAACATCAAAAGCCGATTGGGTTACGTCAACCCCTAGATATTCCAGTTTGGAAATGGGATTCATTACCCACGGATTTTCTGATGGTTTGCCAAGGTCAAGGAGAGGAAATGAAAGTATATGGGTTATTATGGAAAGGTTGACCAAGAGTGCCCATTTCATTCTAGTAAAGACGACTAGAACGACACTAATTTGGCGAAGTTGTTCATGAATAACATAGTTAGACTTCATGGAGTACTTAGTTGCATAGTCGGCGACAAAGAACTTTATTCACTAGCAAATTCTGGTCGAGTCTGCAAGATGTCTTAGGCACTAAGCTTAAGACAATACCGCATATCACGCACAGACGGATGGGCAGACAGAGAGATTCATAAGGTACTCAAGGATTTGTTGAGTGCTTGTATGTTAGATTTTGGTGATTTTTGAAGGACCACCTACATTCGGTTGAGTTTTCCTATAATAATAGTTACCATACTAGTATATGAATGATGCTTTTGAAACTGTCCATCCAGGCAAAAGAGTTACATAGATAAATGGCATAAAGACCTAAAGTTCTCAGTGGGAGACATGTTTTTTTTCTCAGTGGGAGACAGGGTTTTCATTAAGGTATCACCTATGAAGGTTGTGGTACGATTTGAAAATTCGAGAAATTTGTCTCCGAGATATGTTGATCCATTACAAATTGTAGAGAGGATTGGAAAGCTCACGTACAGAGTTGAGTTGCTGAGGTTTTTTGGTACGTCTTATGACGACTAAGCTTCCAAAAATGTGCATGAGGCATGATAGCTATTTAGAGTTCTATTTCTTTTGATTCCGCTATGTGGTTTGTAATGGAAAAGTTATTATATTGCGTGTATGTACTATGATCATCCCATTGGAATCTTTTTATGTCGCTTTGGGCATATGATTATAATAAATATATTTTCTATGAACGTGGTTTACGAATATTTGGACTATGTAATGAATTGAAAATGTTTTGATATGGAATGTTATTTTTTTGGAAGTTTTCCATATTCATGCGTTTTTGTGTATCAATGAATTTAACACCACCGTATTTGGTCACTGAGGATTAATAACTATAGATGATTCTAGCATCCATAGTTGTTAGTTTTAGGCCTCCAAGTAGGAGGATGTTACAGTTAATATCTCAACAAAGACCAGTGGAATTACATAAACGACTACGAAAACACAAAGAGGAAGCAAATAGCGACCCACCATGGGGATCGCCGACCCCATCTACATGATCTTCACCGATCGATGTTGATCTCCGTATAGGGAATGATGTCGATTGGTCAAAACGACCAAGATCGGCCCCATTTTTTCTAGATAGATTTCCTTGGTCTTCTGTATGCGAATCTTCAATTTGATATTTCATCGTCTTCTTCTATAAATACCGGATCATTGGCACAAGGAAAGGGATCTTCATGCTGGCTTTCTTCTTCCCACTTGGCTACACTCTCCCATTTTTATTACTCAAATTTGAACCATTGTAGTTATAATCATCAATATAAATAAAAAGGAAAACTTTTAAAGTGAACGTACATCATAGTACGCCAAACCACTATAAAATCTTGTGTTCATTTGATTTCTTACCATTTTAATTTATTATTCTTCATATTTTATGCTCTATTTCATTCTATTTGGATTTGGACATTGAATCCATGGTGTTATCATATTAGTTGAGTGTTGGTGGCCATTTATGATACTAACAATTTGGTATCTGAGCCAGGTTACTTGTTCCCGCAGATTTGGAAGCTAGGATCTTGGATTTGAAAGCTTGGATACTTGGATATAGGAAGCAACGGCTAGGAAATCAACATGGAGAGAATTGGCAAATAGGAGTAACCACAAATGAATTTAGGAGGCATCCTTAAGAGCCAGAGCTAATCAACCTTCTGTCCACATCACTAGGAACGAGATGAGACAATGATGGAGGCAATGCAGGAGCAGATGATCAAGAGACGAGAGGACATGATGTAGAATTTCCTTAGGAAAATTGGATAGTCTAGAGCTAGAGCTAACATGAATCTGGATCAAGGAGTTGGAGCAGCAGGAGCTATAGAAAATCAGGAAAAGAGGCATAAAAATAGAGCCAACAGGAAGAGGAGTGTGACGAAGCAGTCGGGGGCGTTCCATGGCCAGTATTAGGGGATCGACACCGATCCCCTCGTTGGGTCGGCATTGATGGCATTGGACTTAGGGGCACACGCCAGGGTCACCTTGGAATGGATGTTGGTAGGCTCATGGTTAACGCTGTTCGGTTAGATGCGGATCAGAACGCTAATGTCGACAAAAGAATGTTCCGAAATACACTTGTGATCGGGGGGTAGGCTAGTAATATGGATTGAAGGCCACCCATGGATGAGAACGAGTGGATGGCTAAGTTGGTACATCAGATAATGAGAGGCGGATTTCCTAAGGGGAGTTTGGAGGATGTTAGTCAGAGTTTGTTCACTCCGAATATTAGGCAAGCTAAGAATCCACCGGAGTTCAAACTACCAGCACCAGAGGTTTTTAACGGACGTTCGGACCCTATGGTACACTTTAAGAGGTATATCCGACATGTGGAAGTGCTGAGAGCATTGGGGGATGTCATGGCAAGAAGTTTACCACTTACTTCATGGAATTAGCCACGCTATAGTTTAGGCAGCTGGAGAATGGTTTGATCATGACATGGTGCGAGTTGGTAGATCGTTCATGAGATAGTTTAGGGTCCACATTTCTAGACCCAAGGATGTAATAACATTAGAAACACTAAAGAAAAGGATCAGAGATCTTTGATGAGTTTCTTGATAGGGTTTAAAGTCGTCATTGCTTCGCTGGATTAGCCGGATTCATCGATGGTTTTAATGGCGGCAGCATCCGAGATTGTTGAGGAAAAAATTCTAAGGTTGCATTGAAGCGGGATCCACCAATGGATCTCGAAGTCATTTTCCATGAAGCAGTTAGGTTCGTACGGCCGGAGGATGCACGAGCTGACAATAAGGAAGTAAATGCCCAAAGAGATAAAGGACCATCAGCATCTGGGTCTGGAAAGGAAAAGGGTAAACAAAAATGGATGATGGTTATGCCGGATTAAAAAGGCAAAGGAAGGAACAGGAGCCGAAACTCTCATCTTGTTCGAATTTGACGGAAAGCTTGAAATGGATTTACCTGGACACAAGGAGGTAACTCCCTTATCAAAAACTAGCGAGAAGGGATCCTAAGGAGCGGAGGTTTAGGAAGTATTGCCTAATCCACAAACTGGATGAGCATACTGCAGATCAATGCAGGCATTTACAGGATATGGTTGAGGAACATTTCAGGGATGGCAGACTGTTGAAGTGTGTAAGGACTTGGGCTGTGATGATAGAACAGGAGTGACCATCGTCCACGTCTAATGGAAATGGCCTTGGATAAAGGTCAAAGATCATCATCTCTTAATTGGGATAACATAAACTATATAAATAATAAACTCCATAGTAAAATGATTAAGTCACTTACACTTGTATGGGATTGAGGTCGATCCCTAGGCATGCTTTGAGATGGTGATAAACCTCTCAGAGAGGCAATATTTTGTTTTTCTTGTTTTTTGGTTTTTGGTTTTAGAACTTAAATTTAATAAATGGATCTTAAAACACTTAAATCTGCATTAATGCGATGAACAAAACAGGTCGCAGTTGTCCTGACCGGAGAGATAGAGCAATAATCACAAGATGTGAGTCCGTTCACCGGAGAGCGACAGTTGAACTCGTTCATGGATTAAGCCCTCGATTGGAGAGTCGAGGCCGGAGAAAGGAACTTAGTATAAAATTGATCGCTTTATGTCCCTAACCAGACTGTCAAGGACTGAAGTGTAAGAAGCGAGTCACTTCATCGGATAGTGACGAGATTGACTTAATTAACGTTGTTCCCCCTTTCGTTAGAGAGTGACTGGATGGGGTCGACAAGGGTTTGGAGAGATCATGATCAACCCAGGAAGGCCAGGACATCTCTTTATGTTTAGGAATACTGAACCGGAGCGTAGGAAGTAATGCTGCTTTGCCTGAGAGAGACATGATAGACTTTCTTGTCGTTATTCCCCCTTCACCGAAGAGTGACAAGATGGGGTCCAACAAGAGCTTGGAGAGGCTATGATCAGTCTAGGAGGATCAAGACATTGCTATATCCCCTAAGAGAGTCAAAGTGCAGGCAGTCGCTGTGTTAGAGGGCGACGGGATCGACCTAGTCATTGTTAATTTTGGATTGGACTTAGCAAGAGTCTAGAGAGACCATTGAACAGATCGGAGAGGCCATGAACTTGGATAACGATCCGGAGAGATTGTGGATTGGCTTACTGACTTTTGGGATTTCGCATGATTATGAATTTGGATACCGACCCAAAGAGCTCACAGACTTTGATATTGATCCGGAGAGAGACTAAGAGGTCACATATTTGGATAACGATCCGGTGAGAATGAGGCTTTGGATTTGGCAAATGATTCGATGATATTGTGGATTTGGTTAACGACTTTGGATGGATATAGATTCGACTAAGGATTTGAAATGGTTTTGAAATTGGCTATCGCCTTAGAACAGTTGCAGATTATAGCGATTTTGGTTTGGCAAAGGATTGGACTCTGGATTAGAAATTTGGCTATCGATGGATTATGGACTATGGATTTAAGGCAATTCAAAACATGCCTTCATATTGCAAGACATGTTTTCACTACACCAAATACTGAGATTTGCAACTAACCATTCGCGCATTTGGCAACGGTTAATAACTGTTGCCATTTAGCAATGGTTAATCACCGTCTTGGTTCAGTTAGCAACGGTTTATTATCGTTGCTAATTGGGAACGGTTATTAACCGTAGCTTATTTGGAGACAAATGATGGCAGTGAATTTCATCCTTTCGAGCCATAATTTTTGGTGCGCTTCGTTCCAATTAGCAATGGTTTTCAACCATGGCTAATTAGCAACGGTTTGTAACCATCGTAAATATTTTAGGCAGGGCCGGCCCAGGGGCAAGCCCACCAAGCCCCTGGGATGGGGCAACCAACTGAGCCGGGCAACACCAAAAATCAGTTTTACTTCAAAGTTACAGCTCAAAAGCAATCTTCATGTTGGCGATGCTCGAACCCAAATAAACTAGGGTTTCAAAAATCAACGCTTTCCAAATAATCATCGCTGCATACTCGGCTATTCCATCAGCCATCGTCGGCTCATACTTGCCTCCTACGCGATATTTTCTACTGCTAATTTGAAGTCCTGCTACAGTCTCTATACTGCCACTGCTAATTAACTAAGCGAATTTCTTGTTTTGAGTTGTCTAATTTTCTAAAATTGAGTCGCCCTTTTACTGCTTTAGATTTCATTAACCTTGATAACGCCTGAAGCTAATAACTTATTAGTATGTTGTTATAAACAACTAGTTTTCTGTAACTAATCGTTTAGGAATCGAAATTTGAAAGCTGAAGCTAAAAGGCTAATAATTATTTAGGAACTGATACTTTCATTGATGTACTATTTTTCCTGTAGTGTGTGTATGTCTACCCGCAAACGTTTAGGCAGAGCCCAATGTGATTTGCCTGTACACTTAACTAGATACACTAGTTTGTAAACTTGATACATTTCGTTAAAAATTAAATACACTGTTTTGTAAACTATTTGAGACTATAAGTATTGCAGTCCACTTAATGTGGCAACTTTTGTATAAAAAGTTTGTACTTTGTTATGTTATAGTTTTATATGTGATTTTATGCTTATATATGAAAAAGAAAATAAAAAAATTGACATGTTATATAGTAAGGGGCAAAAAAATTCACATTGGGCATGGTCAACCGATTCTTTGGGCCGCCCTTGCTTTTAGGATTGATGTTTCATTAAGTTTTTGGGGATTGATTATAGTCAATATCTACTACTCTTTAACAGTTTGCCAAAGTAGAGATGCACCTTCTAATCTGAACCATAAATGTGGATGACACTGAGTTTCCCACCGTTTATCAATCAGCTTTTGAAGACAATGAAAAATTAGAAGATCTTATCAAATGCATATGTTAACTTTGTAGTTTATAGCACTTATTGTACCTTAACAAAATATTTATTTAAAATGGTGTAAAATGTAGAATGGTGTGTTATATGATAGTAATAGATGCATTATATTTTTTGTTTGTATTTCGGAGCAGTTATTATACCTTAACAAAATAAGGATGGATATATTGCAAGTGTTCATTTTGTGTTTGTAGTTGTAGGTACTTACATATGATCACATACATTCACATATGTACACATACATACATATGATCAGCTTGACTATTCTTTCTTTCTTTGTATTTGTAGGTAGACAGGCAGTTCACGATATTGTATTTGCACCCTTTAGTTCAGCAGTGCTAAGGTAATATATTTTTGTATTTGCATCCTCTATTTCAGTCAGTATTTTAGATATTGTTTTGAATCCGCTTAAGTTTAAAATTCTGGTGATGCAGGAAGACTTTATCACTGCCGCATAAAAGTGAATGTTCCCCTTCCCACCCATCCCTGTGATGCCCGATTGCTGTTAAGCTGCCATACATCTGATATAGTAAACAACGTACCCTTTTGATTTGTCTGATCCCACCAGTTTCTCGCCTCGAAATGCGGTGAGAAGTTGGTGGGATCAGACAAATCAGAACGGGGACGTTGTTTACTATATTAGATGAGCAATACAGGTATGGGCCGGAAGGGGAAGAAATGTACGACATAATATTGTTGGGATTATTTTATTGCCGAATGAGCTAACCGCCAAAATATGTCGACAATTTACCGAGATCTTTGGGGATGTTGGAGCGGGAGGTTATGTGAGCCATCAAAAGGGTTTGATACGATACCTTTAGTCAGAGGTATTGATATTTCTGACTTGTTCTTTGCATATAATGCTGATTTTCTTTTGTTTGCTGTATATGAAATTTGCATATGCAAATGCATGTGTATTTTGTCTTGGTCTGTCTTGTTTACAAGATAATCGACAATTTATCAAATACTAGGAAGTAAAGCTTTTACCTTCCAAAAAAAAAAGGTTAAAGCCCATTATATTCTCCTTCAATGCCTCTCAAACTAAAAAACAATCGTGTTTAAAAATTATTATAACATTATATATTTGCAACTTGAAAGAAGTGCTGCCAACTCGTACAAAGCATAAAACATTATATTGACTTTGCATTTCAAAGTCTGAGCTAGAAAGATAATCAAACATTCACCAATTTTATTTTGATATTCGAAATAATAGAATAGAAATAGTTCAAAGTTGGATAATGAATTGCATTCAAGATTCAATGCAACTTCTATTAGTGGTAATTAATACTTATGTCACACGGACTGAGTCACATTACATAAAGTGTCTATTCAAGACTGACCAAAAACAAGAGGGTTGATAATCTAATTGAATTCAGCCACATCAATGAGGTTCAGATGATAACATGCACCCCAAGATCTAATGCTTTTCTTGATTAAACAAGAAGATAAGTAACAACATTAGCAGCCTGTGTACATAACTGTGATATAAGAATAGAAATGCACCTGTTTTTATCTGAAATTATTTTCATATACTAAATTACATTATTTCAAGCAATTTCCTTTTAATGATCAAAGCCTAACATTCATTCTTTTGGGTGCTATGAATTTTTAGACAGGTTTATCAAACCTGTCATGTATAAACAGAGGCATGTTGCATGTACACAATTGTACACACAGTCATCCATACATAAATACAAGCATGCAAGCACCTTTCACAATTTACATTCAAGACTTATCACATGCAAAATAGATATATCAAGTTTTCAGAATTTATAAGGGTGGTTTGCTCACCTGGATAGTTTGACAGAGAGGAAAGAGAACCTGAAAAAGATTTCAAAATCTGGAAATTGAGGCTTGATCAAATTTGCTTTATCCTAACCGTTGTTTGCTTTGAATTGCTTTGCATTATTTGATTTTCTCTTTTCTTGGGTTCTACTTTGTTTTAAACTGTTTCAGACTTTTTAAAACAGGTAGATGTTTTTTTTTTGAACTGGACTATTCTTTCCAGATTTATGAAGTTGAACTGCCTCTGAATTTAATCTTTGAGTTGCACATGAACCAGATTGAACATTGAAGTCTGAAAACTGGAATGCTTTGCCCTTTTGATTTTATTTTCCTCTCAGGTTGAAGCTAAAAACTGGATCTGTTTCTTACGAAAGTTTTGTACTTATCTTTGTACTGGATCTGTAATTAATGAAATCTTTGTACTGTAGTGTAATAAACAATGCAGTGTAATGAGTATGATATTCCGGCATGGTAGCATTGTGTTTGCAAAACAATGAGTGTAATTATAAGTTTGATAATTTTATATTTATGGTATATGTGCGATATGTTTATAGTGCTTGTGTACCAATATTTTGATATATATTGATATTCTGGTATATATATTGAGATATGCGTGTAACGCAGTAGTGAGTTACAAATGTGATTTTGTAGGGGCAGGAGCAAACACTATGTGCAACAGGTGTTAGCCATTGTTTTATGTGTGACTTTGGGCATAAAGCAACGGTTTTTAACCATTTTTTACTGCACATAAAGCAACGCTTGCACCCGTTGCTTTTTGGACATAAAGCAACGGTTTATATCCGTTGATTTTTTGCCCATTAAGCAACGGTTAGTAACCGTTGCCTTTTGTACATTAAGCAACGGTTTATACCCGTTGCCTATTATCAAGTTTGCAACGGTTTATAACCGTTGCCTTTTGACGAGTTTGCAACGGTTAATACCCTTTGCCTTTGGCCCATTTTGCAATGGTTTATACCCGTTGCCTTTTGGAAATAAAGCAACGGTTTTTTCCCGTCGCTAAAGTCAACCAATCCTGTATTAAAGATGGTTTTTACCTGTTTCTTTTGGACTTAACAACGGTTTTTACCCGTTGTTAATAGCTTAAAATGGTGTAGTGTTTAAGGGGCAAATATTATCCCACCTTTTGGAAAGTTTGTAGTAACATGTAGTTGGCTAAATGGATTTGTGATCATCAAGGCAGGAAGCCCGAAGAGATGATTATCTGGTTCGGACATCAGATATAAGCGAGGCTATGGATGAAAGTCAAGTGGATTCAAGTAAATGACATCCTAGAATTGGTTAAGTATTGATTAGCATTTCCTTCAGGCAGGGGATCATATTGGAGAACTTCCCCTAGGTAGGGGATCTGATCGGATCACTATGGATATGGATATTAAATTAGCACATCAGCTCAATGGAACTCGGTCAATATCTCCACCAACAGTAGTGGAATTATGCAAACAACTACGAAAACAAAAAGACGAAGCAGAGGGGGACCCACCATAGGGATCATCGCCCCAACTCAATGATCTTCACCAATCAATGCCGATCCCCTTATAGGGATCGGTGCCGATTGATCAAAATGGTCCAGATTGGTCCTAATTTTTTTGGAACGCTTCATCTGGTCCTTGGTCTTTTGCATGTGGATTTTCAACTGGATATTTTATCGCCTTCTCCTATAAAGATCAGATTATTGGCACAAGGAAAGGAATCTTCTTTTTGGCTTTCTTCTTCTTCCCTCTTAGCTACACTCTACCATTTTTATTACCCAATTTCAAATCATTGTAACTGTCATCAGCATTATAAATAAAATTTCATGTTTATTTCATTTCATACCGTTTTAATTTACCGTTCTTCATATTTTGTTCTCTAATTCATTCTATTTGGATTTGAACATTTAATCTGTGGTGTTATCATATTTGTTGAGTGTTGGTGGCCATTTTGGATGCTGACATTTTGGTATTAATTACTTCCGTAGATTTGAAAGCTAGGATCTTTGATTTGTAAGCTTGTATACTTTGATCTAGGAAGAAAGGGCTAGGTAATCAACAAGGGGAGCATTGGCAAATAGGAGTTACCGTGAACGAATTCAGGCGGCATCCTTAGGAGCTGGAGCTAATTAACCTTCTGTTTATGTCACCGGGATCGATATGGAGACTATGAAGGAGGCAATGCAAGAGCGGATGACGAGGAGACAAGAGGAGATGATGTAGAATTTCCTTAAGCAAATTGGACAAACTAGAGAAGGAGATAATGGAAACATTTATCAAGGAGTTGGAGAAGCACGAGTTGTAGAAAATCAGAAACAAGAGCATCGAAATGGAGCCAAGAAGTAAAGGAGCATGATGGAGTGACCAGAGGCGATCCCCAACCAACAATAGGGGATCAGCACCGATCCCCAAAGGTGGCGGCATTGATCGCATTGGACTCGGGGGCACACACCAATGTCAGGCTGGATCGGATGTTGGTAGGTCCGTGGTTAACACTGTTCAGTTGGATGCAGATCGAAACACGAATGTCCAAAGGAGTATTCTACGGAATACCCTCATGGAGTCGGGGGGAGGCTGGTAATATGAATTGAAGGCCACCTATAGATGAGAATAGGAGGATGGCCGAACAGGTAAGTCGGATAATGAGAGGCAGATTGCCCAATAGTAGTCTGTAGGATGTCAATTGGAGTACGTTCACTTCAAATATCAGGAAAGCTAAGAACCTACTGGAGTTCTAACTATCAACACTGGAGGTTTATGACAGACATTTCGACCCTATGGTACACTTCATTAGGTATATCTAGCGTATGAAAGTGTTGGAAGCATCGGGGGAGCTCATGGGATGATGTTTTCAACTTTACTTGGATGAATTAGCCAGGTTTGGGCAGTTGGAAAATGGTTCGATCACGATATGGAGCGAGTTGGTAGATCTGTTCAGGAGATAGTTTAGGGTCCACATTTCGAGACCAAAAAAGTAACAACATCGGCAACACTAAAGCAAAGGAATGAAGAGTTTTTGAGGAGTTTCTTGACATGGTTTAATACATGGGTTGCTTCAGTTGATCGGCTAGATCCATTGATGGTTTTGATGGTAGAAGTATCCGGAATTGCCGATGACACAAATTTTAAGGTTGCATTGGAGCAGGATCCACCAATGGATCTTGAAGAATTTTTCCATGAAGCGGATTGGTTCTTGTGATTGGAGGATGCACAAGCCGATAAAATCAAGAAGTTAATGCTCTGAGAGGTGAACGAACGTCTAGAGAAGGGTCCATAAAGAATAAGGGTAAATGGAAAATGGATGATGGTTACGATGGATAAAAAAGGCAAAGGATGGAATGAGAGCGGAAATTCTCATCTTATTCGGAATTAACAGAAAGCTTGGAATGGATTTACCTGGACATATGGGGGCAACTTCCCTATCGAAAACAAGCGAGGAGGGATTCTACGGAGGAGGAACAGAGGTCTTGAAAGTATTGCCTATTCCACGAACTAGATGGGCATATTACAGATGAATGCAGACACTTACGGGATATGGTTGAGGAACATGTCAGGGATGGCAGGCTATCATAGTATGTAAGGACTCGGGTTATGATTATGGAATAGGACCAACCACCGTCCACGTCTAATGGAATGGCTTTGGATCAAGGTCATAAATCATTATCTCTTGATCGGGATAGCATAAACTAAATAAATAATAAACCCTATTGTAAAACAGCTAAGTCACTTCCATATGTACGAGATCGAGGTCGATCCCTAGGCATGCTTTGAGATGATGATAAACTTCTTTCCCAAAGAGGCAATATTTTGTTTTTCTTTTTTTTGGGTTTAGAACTCAAATTTAATGAATGGATCTTAAAACACTTAAATCTGTCTTAACGCGACGAACAAAATAGGTCACGGTTGTCCCGACCAGAGAGGCGGGGCAATAACCGCAAGGTGCGAGTCCCTTCTCTGGTGAGCGACTGGATGAACTCATACGTCATGGCTTAAGCCCTTGACCAGAGATTCGACGCCGAAGAAAAGAAGTTAGCATGAAATTGATCGCTTATGCTCCTGACCGGAGAGCCAAGGATCGATGTGCAAGAAGTGAGTTGCTTTGTCGAAGAACGACGGGATGAACTTGCTTATTGATGTTACTCCTTCAGAAAGTGAATGAATGGGGTCTGGCATTGGTTTGGAGAGATTGTGATCGGCCTAGGAAGGCCAGCACATCGCTGTATGTTCAAAAACACTAAACCAGAGTGTAGGAAAATGTCGCTTCACTGAAGAGCAATAGGATTGGCTTACTTGTTATTGTCCCCCTTCATCGGAGAGTGATAGGATGGGGTCCATTAAGAGCTCGGAGAGGCTATGGTCGGTCCAGGAGGATTTTGACATCGCTATATGCCCTAAGTGCCAGAGTACAGGGAGTGGGTCACTTTGTCGAAGAGCGAAAGGATTGGCCTACTCATCATTAATATGTACTGGAGTTATAAAGAGTATGGAGAGACTATTGATCGGTCTAGAGAGACATGAACTTGGGTAACGATCCAGTGAGGTCATGGATTGGCTTACTGACTTCTAAAATTTCAAATGGTTATGGATTTGGATATCGTCCCAAAGAGGTCACGTACTTAGATATTTACCGAAGAGGTCATGGATTAGGATAATGATCCGATGAGATCGAGGCTTTGGATTTGGCAAACGATTTGATGAGATTGTGGATTTAGTTAATGGCTTTGGATGGATATAGATTCGAAAAAGAATTTGGAATGGTTTTGGAATTGACCTTCAACTCGGATCATTCACGGACTACAGCGATTTGATTTAGCAAAGGGTTGGATCCTAGATTATAAATTTGGCCATCGATGGATTATGGACTTCAGATTTATGGCAATTCAAAACAAGTCTTCCTATCGCAAGGCATGCTTTCAGGGGGAAAATGTTATACTGCCTTTTGGTAAGACCATGATACCATGGAGTTGGCTAAATGGATTTGTAATCATCAAGGCAGGAAGCCTGGAAAGATGATTATCTAGTTTGGACATTAGATATAAGTAAGACGATGGATGAAAGTGATGCGACTTCAAGCGAATGGCATCTTAGAATTGACTAAATATGGATTGGAACTTCCTCCTAGGCAGCGGATCAGATTAGATAACTTCCCCTAGGTAGGGGATCTGATCGGATCACTATGGGTATGGATATTCAACTCAACAGATCAACTTAACGGAATTCGGTCAGTATCTCAATAAACACTGGGGGAATTATGCAAATGACTATGGAAACATGAAAAGGAAGCATATAGGGACCTACAATAGGGATAGCCGACCCCATCTCCATGATCTTCACTGATTAGTGTCGATCCACCTATAGGGATCAGTGGAATCGACATCGATTGGTCAAAACGGCCCTGATGGTCTCCATTTTTTCTAGAACGGTTTTTCTAGTCCTATTTCTTCTGCACATGGATTTTCAGCTGGATATTTTGCCATCTTCTCCTGTAAATATTGGATCATTTTCTCAACAAAGAGATCTTGTCTCTAGCTCTCCTCTTCTTCCCTCTTGGCTACACCCTATCATTTTTACTAGTCAAATTCAAATCATTGTAACTGTAATCAGCAGTACAAAAAAGGAAAACTTTTGGAGTGGACATAGGTTGGAGGACGCCGAACCACTATAAAATATCCTATTCATTTCATTTCTTACTGTTTTAATTTACTACACTTTATATTTTATTCTCTACTTCATTCTGTTTAGATTTAGACATTGAATCTGCGGTGTTACCATATTAGTTAAGTGTTGACGGCCATTTTTGACGCTAATAGTATCAATGCATATAGAAAAAGGTTGCTAAATGGATCATAACGATGAAATCGAAGTAAAATTGGAATTCGGAGAAATCATAGCATTTTTGTTCGGTGCTTGGTGTCTAGTGGTAGTCTGCAAGGAGTCACGCTCGATATTTTTGTCGGTCAGACCTGAGCAAGAAAATCAGCTTGGTGCGTGGAGTTAGCTTGGTGTCATGCTCGATGATTTTGTGAAGTGACTAAGTTCATACAAACCAAGATATTATGTTCATTGCTTGGTGTTCAATGGTGGTTTGCTGAGGTCAACTTGGTGTCGTGCTTTGTTGTTCCATAAGGCGACTAGTTCGGGCCGACCAAGATTTTTTGTTAGGTGCTTGGATTCGTACCCAGTATTTTGTGGGTCAGACCCAAGCAAGATTTTCTTTTAGTTTTCTTGTGTTGCTTGGAGTCATAGAAGGAGTTACTTGACGCTTGGCTCGGGTATAGCTGAACAGAACGTGAAAGTTGGAATTTTGGTCGTGGCGAACCGATAGTACAGAAATTTCTTCATGGCATGTTCTAGGGTTCTTGAGGGTGATATGGGGTGGAGAAAGCAACTCCAAATAGCTCAGGGTGACCTTGGATTTCATGCAATGGTTAATGAAGTGACGGAGCAGCGCTTTGACATTGTCGTCGACGTCGAACGATGATGACTTCGACCTTGGTACGATGGCTCTATAACTCACGATGGGTGTATAAAGCATTTCAAAGATAATGACTTAAGATGGGAGTCGTGACATTGATCCACATAGGCAAGTTCAACAATGGGGAGTTACGAGTAGAATTTGCGACCGTGTTCCTTTGTGGAAATAGCTAGGATGGAACAATACTTGAGTTCCATTATGGAGATGCATGCAAAGGGATTGTGGATCGCTCGGATGTTTCTAATGTGTTTGTAAAGAAGGTGTCTGTGAGTAGCTCCCACCTAGTTTTGTGATTATGTCTGGATCTTGCGATAGTAGATTATCCTGGGCTTTGTGATTGTGGGCCTGGTTCCTAGCCACTCGGAGTGGTATGGATTCGAGTACCAATGAAGCTGGGATATCGATCGAGTCCCTGGTCTGCGATTGTACCATATGAGTTATCATATATACAATGCACACGAGTAATGATAAGGATTTTTTGATGGATGCTATGTTTTCCATGGTTGTTTATCACTCTAGGTTGTCACACGATGTAGGTATTTTCGATAGCATACTTAGACACTAGACATTGTACTTCGACTGTAGTACATCTATATGGATATGATCGTATATTAACATATCGACTATTTAGCTAACTCTTTAGATGCTAGGATAGGTCAGGTATGTTTCTCATATCCAATGCCTCTATTTACTATATATGAATTGTATAGTATTTGAAATGATGTAGGGCTCACATAGACTATTGTCTGTAGCACTCAGACTAGACTATTGTCTGACCCGAGGTTTTATGATTCGCTTCTTATTATTTCGTATACTCTTGAATGAGTAAGTTAGAGATAACAGGTCTGAATAGCATAAGGAGTTGTATGGAGTACGAACACGAGGCTACGCTTTCATATATCTATACATGGAACTTACTATCGCTTATATTCTACAGTGCAGTACCGTGGAGCTATACCAGTACTTGTACTACTTTATAGATGGTTCGGAGTTTATTTTGGAGATTTGGGATGGATAAACTTTATTATTTCAATTTTTTTACAATCTGTGAACCTATTGCATTTTGATGTTCTTATTTATGGTTCATTCGATTATATCACTGTCTTGCATGTTATATATCATGTTATTATGTTATATTTTGCCTATGCATAGTGAGATGTTGTACAGGTTCTGTATTTGGATTTTCTTTACTTTTCTTTACTTTTCACCCTTTACTATAATCGTATATTGGCCGGGTACCTCCATAGTGCTTGTATATTAGGTACCGAGCGTAGGGCGGCCGTCACAGGAATCAAACCCTTAGAGGTTTTATAAGGTATGTTGGTTCAAGATTTAATCAATCTACCAAACATTTAGCTATAAATGAATAAGATGCTCAAGTATTAAATAACACTTTAATAAATATGCTATGTATCAAAGTGTACCTCCTAACATAGCCTTTTCCTTCTCTGTAGCAGTCTGTCCTAATGTTATAAGTTCCAAAGCATAAACATTTCCCTTCTTTGCTTTGATCGGTTCAGGCCAATCTCTCTTGAAATGCCCCTAACTTGTTGCAATTATAGTATCCCACTCCTTTCTTTTGGACAACGTTCTTGATGACCCTAGCATGACACTCATAAGCAAATTGCCCATTGTTGCACACTTGTAACAAGTTCAAATTTTCCTTTCTGGGATAACCTACCATTTAGAGTTTCCTTCTTTCCTTTGATATTCCTCTTGTTTCCTTGAAACCTAGTAGGTTTGTCTTTATCCATCGTAAATGTATTCTTCACAATTGATGCAGGATAATCTATAGTGCTTGAAGCCATGAAGCCATGTCTACAAGGACATTAAATGGATCTCTAAGGTATGGCATCATTACCATAGCAATCTCCACCTTTAGTCCTCAATAAATGCCCAATTCTTCTTCACAATGTATCAATGATGGCTTGCCTATAACTCTAAAGGTCATAAACTTAAATGCATACTCCAACATCGACATATCTCATTGTTCTAAATCTTCAAACTTCCTAACCATAGTAACTTTCGCTACTTTAGGCATGAACTTTTCCCCAAACATTCCTCTAAAATCAGCCTAAGTTATTTCATCTTTCATTACGTCCATAGTTACTATATTCCAGCAATAAAGTGTGGCTCCATGGAATAGCGTGAAAGCCATTTTTATGTTCATCAGTCAATCCCAAATCAGCAAAGGTCCTTTCCCAATGGATAAGAAAATCCTCTAGTTCAAACATTCTTCGTACCCATAAACGACTTTCCACCTAAACTTGTGTAGTCCTTACATAGCGCTACAAAGTTACTACAAGTAGCTACTTCAGGACCAATAGCTCTCACATTACTGTCCACATTAACTCTAGCATTTCCTCTAATCATCCCGACCACTGCTTCAGTTTGTATCATGTTTACAAAGAAGTGATACATTGTCCTCATATCAATTAGCACTACATTGACACCGATGTTTTAATTAGCATTTGTAGTTTGGTTAGAGTTTCCTCAAACATTAGGCTGAACTGTTCCATTTGTCATGATGCTTCCTCCTCTCAAATTAAGTCCTCCACTTCTTGTGTCAATAACTTTTTACAAGTCTTCATGAAATTCAGAAGTAATAAAGACAGAGGGTAGTATAGATAGATATACATATATATATACACATATATACATATTAATACACACACACATATATACATAACATATATACATATATGTATATATGTATATTTATGTATGTGTTTTTGGAAAATTTCCCACAATATCGAAACAGGCTAAAACAGATAAACTTGACTACGAATTGATTAAGGAATGAACCCATAGATTTTAAAATCATCAAGAATGACAACACAAAATAATAAGCAAATTGATCAAGATTGGATCAAGCAAAACAACTTGGTACCGAGTTGTTTTGATCGATACTGTTCATTATCTATTAGATAGATTTGCATGCATGGGACTTAAGAGCTTCAACCATGAGGAAAGCTTGGAATCTAGAACATGAAATCAAGTGGGTACTAATCATTTTTTTAACCATGGAATGTCTGCTGCTTAGCATGCGAACCCACTATGAAGCTTGCTTGGAAAAATGGATGAACAAAAATAAGTTGGTACCGACCTAATATTGTCGGTACCAAGTTATTGTTGGAACTCGTACGCGATGACCTGTTCTACGTGCTGGATTTTCTGATTAATGAAAAAGTGACTTGTTAGAGTCTAGAATAATGAGATTCATTCTAGGATTTTTCTATAAATAGGAGGAAAAATTCAACTAAAAAGAGAGGGACCTTCTCCTTCTCTTTATCTGATATCTTTTAGGAAATCCAAGATCTACTTATTATTTTCAAAAACTAATTGTACATTGTTGTCTTTTGGAGAAAATTCTTTAATAAGAAAGATAAAGTGGACGTGGGATGGAGATTTCTCCAAATCACTATAAAAATTTATTGTTTTTCTAATTTTTCTCTTTGAATTCTTCAAATTTATATTTGTTTGATTCAGATTTCATTGATATTGGGGTGTAGCGTCAATTTTTGGCCCAATATATGTGTGTATGCATTTCAATTAACTAGTATTTCACTATAGCGTTATCTCATTCCCCTTATCTTAATCTTTTTATTTCATTTGGGTTATGCTTTGCAATTTTTTTATTAAATGTTAAATAAAATTTTCTATAATATCAATTTATAACATCCCTCATTTTGAGACCTAATAATAGATACTAATGTGTGGTAATCATAGTTATTTTTATTTTCTAAGGACAAAGTGTGACAACCCACACCTCCATCGCTCCTTTCGATACACCGATCCAAAGCCTAGGGTGACTTTCGTACAGGCATCGATGCCAAGAAGTATGAGTTATCGAGGTAGTAACATTATAGAGACTAAAGATATAATGATAAAACCTTGGACATTCTACACTTTCAAATCTGACAGTGGAAGGTAACAAGATATAAATACAGAAAATAACCATCTTAGTAAACAAAGTCTCAAAATAGCACATAGTAAAAACCAAGAGTATACAGAAATATAGGTATAGTCTAATAAATACTAAGTATAATAAATAGTTACATGGAGAGTAATAGAAAATAATAAGCAACTCCACTACCAAACTCGTCCCTCCATATAATAATCATTGGGCCTATCACCTATTACCTAGTCCTTTTATGGTGGGGGAAAAGGAAGGAAAATGAGTGGGGTAGACGAAAGACTGATGAATGAATTACATCATTAATATATTATAATCACTTGCGATTGACTTTATTTATACCTATGTGACCTAGGAATCTTACTTGTTTCCGTTAATCGCAATTTTTGCTTACCGAAGGGGTATAGTTTTAAACACACCAATACTAACATATTGTGAAGGCTTACAGTAGGGTCGAACAACTAATCGAACCTCAAATGAACCATTGATCGGCTAATGACTACTGGAGCTACTCCCACATAGGATTACCTACAATATCAACCTTGGGACCGCATTCATAAATTAAGATCACACGTATAATATTTATGCATTGAGAGGGCACCCATAATGTGGACTCATGCCGAAGACGTCTGCTCCATCTGTATCACAATCTCAATGGTACGTAATGCCTCTTATAGCACCGTGCCAAAATCCACCAACAATGCAGTATCACATCTGCACCGCCATGCATATCAAGGAACTCATGTTAGTACCAGACCACACGTTTCTTCAGGCACCATCATTAACGTGTGCGTACAACATAGAAGCTGCTATGACTGTAATTTGCGTTAGAATCGCCCTAATCGAAAATTGACCCCGCTGAATAAATGGTACCTATGAATCATTGCTTGCACACACATCTATCCATTCCCGTAAGGTCCAAGAATCAAAAACCTAGGAAGCTAGTTTTCCTATATATTAACATCAATATCTATATCCATTTATATGCAATTAAATTAACATTATGGGCTACAAGGCGAGGTTCATACTGTGCCCATAATTCGTTAACTGGTCGACCATTGGTCACTGCAGCAATCAGCTGCTTGCTGTCGATAGGGTCCAGTGAGCCTATCGATAGAGCCTATCGATTGGTCATAGGTGTTTTATTTTATTTTATTTTCCATTTAATTTGTTCATACTTCTCTATTAATTCCAAAGTTTTAATTACATTAACTATTAATTATAGGGAACATTGTTTTATCTGTCTACAATCTCTGATGTTTTCAATTGATATTTCTAATAATTTCATAAGTATGTTGATATCAAAATGAATTATCTGGTTTAGAGTTAACATATATGAGCCTAAATTCAATTCACAAAAAGGGTATTCAACTTAACTAATTTTTATTAAGCAGATATACTTTAACCAGATTTAGATTACTTAAGCATCATATTCAAATAGGTTGAATTTTTTTAACTTCCAGTCCATTACTATTACTTGGTAAACAATATTTTTGATTTAACTTAATCCAAATCCAAATCATATAATATATAAATAAACTAAACTACATATAAATCTCTATATTAATTATGAACCCACTAACTTTTATTATCTTTTCCCTTTTTGATTAATGTTGAATCGCCCTCTTTCTAGTTCTTAATCCCTCCTTTTTGCTTGATTTCTTATTTAAATTGTTTAAAAAATTTATTTGGGAATTTTTTTTGGAGGAGACAAAGATATAGACAGAGGTTGGATGTGCTGCTTGCTACTAATGAATTAGGGTTAGAGTTGTTGTCTTATTTATAGAGGTAGAAAACAATTAGAACTATTCAATCAAACATTATCAAATCCGGTCTGTTCGGCTAGAACACACCCAAGCCCAGATGCTTCGATAGGTAAACCGCTTACCATTGAGTGGTCGATAGATAGAGGTCGACCAGTAGGGTTCGAGGTGTCAATAGGTGGAGTTTACTGATTTAATAATAATAATTATTCCTTATTGTTTAATTATTTTCGATTCTGAATTTTCAAACGTTGATAGCTATTTCATACCAGCTCCAGATTCAAAACACTATATATGAAGTTGTCCATAAAATTGCCACGAACGCAACAATGCAAGTTTCATAACTAGATTCGAACGTTCATAAAATTCTATTTTACCCTTGTTATATGTAAATTAATTCTTTCATTAAATTTTCGGCTATAATTTTCGAGATGTTACCTTCTCCCTCTTAAAAGGATTTTTTCCCCGAAATCTCCGAGGACAAAAAAGAGCAACTCATACGTATGGAAGTTAATGCTTACAACCATCTACTCATCCATTAGCCACTGATAATCATTGTCCTTAGTTCAATTTCTAATGCAATATGTACATGTGGGCAAGGAATGCATATGAACTTATACTAATGCAAAAATTAGGTGGTCGCCTGAGTAAATATACTGGCAATTCTACATGTATGTGCAACCATTCAATTCATACGCAGCAACCACATGCTTGTAAATTAGTAAAATAGAACAAGTAATATTGTGCATGTATGCTAACTCGTGAATATATTTTCCTATGTGTGAAAAGATAAATTTAATAAATACATCCATTAGCATCCATCATCCAAAACATGTCCTAATGACATGTTCGCAGCCATTCCTAACATCCAATTGACTCTAATTATGGGGTTTACTAAGCTAGAACCTAAATACATAAGTAGTTTACACTTATTTAACTTAAAATAGGAACCTATCAGAATAGAGTTTTTGATGAATAGCTTGGATCTTCTCTTCAAGCTCCCATGTACTCTCTGCTAGATCGTCTCTCCACTTGACCTTAACAAGCTTGATAACATTATTGTGGAGTACCTTTGTACATACTTAAGAATACGCGTAAGTGCACGATAGACAAATGAGTCCCTATCTACGTCCACTTCCTCTAGCTGACTTAGCTCGACTATAGCGGCTGTATCTTGTAGAAAATTTCACGAATGTGACACATGGAAATGTCGTGTACTCCCACTAACTTCTCAACAAGCTTCACTCTATACGCTAACTTCCCTACTCTACGAGTGATCGGCCCTACAAACCTCACTGCTAACTTTCCCGAACTACCAAATATCATGACATGTCTAAACAGTGCTACCTTCATGAAAAAACCATGTCGTCCATTGTGAACTCCAACCCTGTGCATCTTCTCTTAGTGTTAGAGTTATGCCTATCATGTTCAGTTTTCATCCTTGTACGAATCAAGTTTACCTTCTCTAATGTCTCACTCTCCATATTTAGTTCAAAAATAATCTTATCTGTAGTGTCCCACCAACAAGATGGTGTTTTGTAAGGCCACCCACCACAAACGGTGCCATCCCACTACCCACTTGATATATGTTATTATAAGTAAACTCCACTACTGGCAAGTGATACTCCTAACAGCTTCCAAAATCCGAGAGAAACATCCAAAGAAAATTCTCCAACACACTGTTCACCCTCTCCATTTATCCATCTGTCTGTGAATAATAAGCGATGCTCAAACTCAACTTAGTGCCTAAAGACTTCTGCAAACTCCATCAAAAGTCACCGATGAAAAGAGGATCGCAGTCGCCAATGATGCTAAAAGGAACTCCATGTAACCTAACTATCCCCCTCGCATATAGGATCGTTAAAGAGGCAGCAATCCTCGTACTCCTAATTGGAACAAAATAAGCACATTTGGTCAATCAGTCGACCATAACCCAAATACTCTCATTCCCCTTCCACTGTAGAATATCTAATGGCTGTAATAATCCTTTAAGTTTCTTTTTCTTCACTTTACCCTTTGGCAAGTCATATGTCATGCCACATACTCTTCCACATGCTTCTTCATACAAAGCTAATAAAAGACTGTCTTTATGTCATGGTAGGTTTTATATCCGTCGGGATGAATGGTCATCCTAGAATGATGAGAATCAGCTAGTACCATATCAATCAAATCCATAACGAGAGGAACATATAATCTAACATCTCTCTATAACCAGCCCTTCGATTCAATGGTATAACGCTTATGAGTCGACATCTCTCCTTTACTAAGCTTCTCGAAATATCCACAAACTCCTTATCTTGCTTCTGACATGACCCAACGCGGTCCATAAGTATAGGTTGTACATCCAAAATTGCTAAAAATCTCAAAGTGATGTATAAGGATGGTCCGAAATCGAACATAAATATGAACTCCAAGTGATTCTACTCTAAGAACATAGTTCTCAACACCCCATGCTTCCTACTCAAGGCATCGACTACAACATTGCTTTTTCCTAGAGTATAGGAGATATCAAAGTCATACGATGTCGAAAAATTCTTCCATGTCTACTGCCTTAAATTCAAATCATTCGGGGAGAATAAATACTTCAAAGACTTATGGTTCGTATATAGCTTAAACCACTCTCCAAAAAGATAGTGTTTCCATGACCTAAGTGCAAAGACAATGGACGCCAACTCAAGATCATGGGTAGAATAGTTTCACTGGTGGACTTTCAACTGTCGACTAGCATAGCTCACCACTCTCCCTTCTTGCGTCAAGATTACGCCTAACCATGTACTATAAGCATCGGTATAAACCGAGAATGTCCTTGTACTATCGGTAATACAAGAACAAGAGCACTAGTCAATGCCCCCTTCAACTTCATAAAAGCATCCTCAAACTTTGAGTCCCACGAGAAAACCAAATTCTTCTTGGTAAGGTGGGTCAATAAAGCGGATATTTTAGTGAAGTTCTTATTGAACTTCCTATAATAGTCTGCCAAACTTAGGAAACTTCTTACTTCCATGGCATTCTTTGGTGCCTGCCAATCCTACAATACAAGAACTTTACTAGGAATGACGGCCGGCCTAATCTCAGTATGCTTAAAAAGTACCTTCTTGGCCAAAATGACATTTGGAAAACTTTGCCTTTAACCTACGCCCACGATGTGTATTGAGCACTTCCTTTAGATATGACATGTGCTCCTCTTTGATTTTCGAATAGACTAATATGTCGTCAACAACTACCATCCAAAATTATTAAACAACCCTCCAAAAATTCAGCTCATCGGGTCCAAAAAGTAGGTAAGTGCATTAGTCTAGCTAAAGGGCATGACTAACCACTCGTAACGTCTGTTGAGTGTATGAAAAGATATCTTTTGAATATTTGGCCACATGCAACTGATGGAATCCAATAGCTAAGTCATGCCAAGAGAACACTTTTGTTCCAACCAACTAAACAAAGACATTGTCTATGTGGGGCAACGATTAAAGTTCTTCTTTGTCAGCTTATTCAACCCATGATAATTGATGCAAAGCCTTGGAGAACCATCTGTCTTGGTAACAAAGACAACTAGTGTGCGCTCCCCACTCAGAATTACTCCTAATGAAGCCCTTCTCCAACAACTCAATCACTTGCTTATTTAGCTCGCATCTCTCTTTAAAAGCCAAACTCCTAAAAGGTTAGGGAAACAGGCCTGGCATTCTTTATAAGATAAATCCAAAACTCTATCTCTCTCTAGAGTGAAAGATTGGTGATCTCAGAAAAGACATTTGGACAGACTCTAACCACTAGCATTGAATCTAACTCACCATGATAGGTTTAAAGAATATAGGTAACTATACATAACTGAAACTTTATGATCGCAATATATCTCCGTACTACATCCATAACAAGTATCTAAACTAATAATCTTCCTATCACAATTTAAGATCACCCTTATATAGTCATCCAATCCATACTCATAATCAACCCAAACATAAAAAATCCTAAGACAAAAGCATCGCAATCACTCGACACCCAAAATAAACGATTTCAAAACCATATGTATTATATATAAATAAGCCGATCCTTCAACTGGGTTTGATACAACTATAGGGTTAGTGAATACGCTAGTGTCTAAGTGCAACTCAATTATATGTCTACTCGAGATAATTGAGTATGATGCCTAAGTGTCAAATAAGGTTTGAATAGGTAAATCAGTTAAAGTTAGCACATATTTAATTTTGACCTTCTTTTCCTTATCCGCTACTGGAGGCGCACTCGAGCTAGGAATAACATCCGGTGCATAAGCTGAAACTACATTAGTAGAGGTCTTCTGTGTGATGGATTCTCCCATCACATGTGCCCCAATTGATTGCAGTTTTAACACGTGATCTTCGAGATGTCTGTCTTGCTCTCCCTCACAAAATACCCTTTTTACCACATCTCCTACAGTACATCTTCTCGTTGGCCTCCATTACAGCCTTGTGCCAATTCTACAGCGGTGTCTACCCTCTGACTTCTTGGGCTCACTCTTCACTTCCTCATTGAAGATGGTTTTCAGAAAGGCCATCTCCGCCAAATCCTTGAAAGTCGCACCCATGGGAATATGATTAAGGGTCAAATCTTAAAGAGGTTGATTTGTTTCCTTTTTAAACTTCAGAGCTTTCTTATAAGGAGTATTTATCAGCTCCAACCTAAACCTAGCAAACTCATTGAACCGATTCACCTATTCCTTCACCTATATCTCTCCTTGCTGCAAATGTATGAACTTCTCCAATTGTACTCCCTCCTTTGCTCTAGAAAGAAATTCACCTCAAAACAACTCCTAAACTCTCCCAAAGTAATCTTTCCCTCATCTATCTCTACCACTACTACATCCCACCAATTCAGAGCCTCTCCCTGTAAATGCCAAGTGGTAAGCCATCTCGTACATCATCTCTGAGACCCATCAATCCAAAAATCCTCTCAAGTGTGGATCCATGCTTCGTGTCCACATACGACTTGATCCCCACATATGGCTTCCTTCCTAGACTCGTAAAGTCCTTACTTAGCTTGGCAAAATCAAAGATAGGTGGATGGGTTGGAACTACGCTATGCACTTTCTCTATGGGTCCCCTATTAGGGTTAACCTCAGCCCGTCCTCTCACTCGCAAATACCAACAGAACCAAATTGGGATGTTCACGCTTAAAATCTTAACTACATCACCTGAGATGCAACTAGTAGGATCGTTCATTCATTCCATTTACGATTTAGGAATTTATTAGCAACTTTTCTTCAAATAGTATTGGCAAGAATAAGGGAATGCATTTTTGTATTATATCTCAAATAATTCCTTGGAATAATTACACACACACACACTCTCTCTAAAACCATTTTGTAGAACAATTCGAAAACTTTTTGGAAAAAATTCAAAAGTTTTCAAGTACGTTCTCTCAATATGCATCTAATCCTTGAGGAATTTTAAACTTAGACTTTGATACCAAGTGTGATAGCATGCAGCTCCCGACACACCGATATAAAGCCTAGGGTGACTTTTGGACTCATGTTAGTGCCAAGAAGTACGAGGTATCAGGGTATTAACATTATAGAGCCTAAAGATACAATGATAAAATCTAAGACATTCAATACTTTCAGATCTCACAGCGGAAGGAAACAAAATACAGATACAAAAATACCATCTTAAAAAGTATCTTAGAAATCATAGTCTCAAAACAGTACATAATAAATTCCAGAGTATACGGAAATACAACATATAGCGTGATAAGTACTATGTACAATAAATAATTACATAGAGAGTAATAGAAAATAATAAGCAACTCCACTGCCAAGGTCACCTCTCTATGTACTAATCACTAGGCCTATCACCTACTGCCCCGTCCTCTATGGTAAGGGAAAAGAAAGGAAAAGAGTGGGTCAAACAAAAGTTTGGTGAATGATTTACATCATTAATATATGGCAATCACATGCAATTGACTTTAATTAAACCTATGTGACCTAGGGTGTCCCACTTGTGTCTGTGAATCACTAGTTTCACTTATATAAAGGGTCTAATTTTAAACACATGACTACACTAACATCTTAGAAAGGTTAACACCAGGGTTGAATGACTATCGAACCTCAAAATGAACTATGGATCGGCTAATTACTATTGGAGCTACACCAACATAAGATTACTACAATATCAACCATGGGACTATATTCCAAAATCATGACTACATATATCATATTTACACGTTGAGGAGTAGCGCGCAATTCCAATTCACGTCGAAGACAACTGCTGCATTTATGTCCACCTCTCAATGGTAATGTAACACCTTTTATCGTACCACACTGGGATCCATCAACAATGCAGTATCATGTTTGCACCTTCGTGCATACCAAGGAACTCTCGTTAGTGTCGGATCACACACTTCTCCAAGCATCACCGTCAGTGTGCACGTATACTGTAGAACCTCATATGACAATAATTTATGATAGAATCACCCTAATCAAAAATCAACCCTATTGAATAAATGGTGAGTAAGCCTTGTTGCTTGTGCACACATCTACCTAGCCCCGTAACCTCCAAGAATTGCAAACCTAAGTAGTTAGTTTCCCTACTTATATTATCGCCCATATATATATATATATATATATATCCATATACATACAATTAAATCAATTAACTAGGCCTTAGGCCGATGTTTACACTAGGCCTATAATTCGTTAACTGGTCGAACGTTGGTCACTGGCACGGTCCACCGCTTTCTGTTGACCAGTAATAGGTGTTTTATTTTTTATTTTATTTTCCATTTAATTTGTTCATTCTTATCTATTAAGTTCAAAGTTTTAATTATAGTAACTGTTAATTACGATCAGTGAACCCTAATCTCTGATGTTTTCAATTACAGTTTTTAATAATTTCATAAGCATGTTGATATCAAAACGAACTAAATCCAGATTAGAATTAATATATGTTAGTCTAAAATTGATTCATAAGAAGGGTAATTGACCAAAAAATTTGAGAAATAGATTTACTTTATCCAGATTTAGATTGCACAAGGATTATATTCAAATAGGTTGAATTCTTTTTCAGTTTTAGTTTATTACATTTTGATACCAACTATGACAACCCATACCTCCTGACACACTATTCCAAAGCCTAGGTTGACTTTCGAACTCACCAAGGTGCCATGAAGTACATGCTATCAGGATATTAACATAATTGATACTAAAGATATATAGAGGAAGTCTAAGATATTTTACATTTTCAGATCTCACAACGGAAAAAAAGCAAATATAAACACAAAAAATAACTATATCAGAAAACATAGTCTCAAAATAGTAAATAATCGAAATCTAGAATGCACAGAAATATGTATATAATTAGAAAAGTACTAAGTACAATAAATAGTTACATAGAGAGTAATAGAAAATAATAAACCACTCTACTACCAAGCTGGGTTCTCCACGTACTAGTCACTGGGCCTGTCATCTACTGAACTATCCTCCTATGGTGAGGGAAAAAGAAAGCAAAGGAGTGGGTCAGACAAAAGTCTGGACAATAAGTTACTTCACTAAAATATGGTAATCACATGAAATTGACTTTATTTATACATACGTGATCTGGGGTGTCCTACTTGTGTTTGTGAATCACTAGTTTCACTTATCAAAGTGGTATAGTTTTAAACACATCTAGACTTACATCTTGTGAAAGCTTACACCATGGTCAAACAATCAAACACTAAAATGAACCGTTGATCGGCTAATGAATAATGGAACTAACATAGGATTACATACAATATCAACCTTAGGACTACATTTCCAAATTATGACTACATGTATCATATTTATGCATTAAGTGGGAGGCCAGAATGTCAACTCGTGTCGAAGGCGTCTATTACATCCATGTCCACTCTCAGTTGTAACATACTACCTTTTATTGCACCATGCTGGGATCCATCAACAATACAGTATCACGTCTGCGTTGTCGTGCATACCCAGGAACTCCCATTAGTGTTGGGCCACAAACTTCTTCAGGCATCATCGTCAGTACCACATACATGTAGAACCTCCAGTTATGCAATTTGTGATAGAATCACCCTAGTCAAAAATCGACCTCACTAAATAAATGGTGCCTAGGCCTCATTGCTTGCACATACATCTATTAAGTTGTTTAACGTCCAAGAATCGCAAACCTAAGGAGCTAGTTTTACCACACGTGTTAAAATCCACACACATGCGCGCACGCACACACACACACACACATATATACACACACACACAATTAAACTAACAACCAAGGCCTTGGGCCAAGGTTCATATTACGCTTAAAATTTCGTTAACCAATCGACAGCTGGTCATTGGAGTAGTCGACCAGCTCCACTGAGCCAATCGATCAGTCATAGTTTTTTTGTTTGTTCATTAATATCTATGGATTCCAAAGTATTATTTACATTAACTGTTACTTTCATGGAACCCTATTTTATCTGTCTATAATCTCTATTGTTTTCAATAATAATTTCTAGTATTTCATAAGCATGTTGATATCAAAATGAATTAAATCGGGCTTAGGATTAACATACATTAGTATAAATTCAATTCACAAAATGGGTATTCAACCTAAACCAATTTTTATTAGATAGATTTACTTTATCCATATTTAGAGTAGACAAGGATCATATTCAAATGGTTGGATTTTTTTTTCTATTTTCACTTTATTAGTATTACTTGAAAAATCATATTTCTTATTAACCTAACCCAATTCCAGATCAAATCCGATATAAGTAAACTAAATTACATATAAATCTCCATATTAATTATGTACCCGATCACATTTTATTAGCTTTTCCCATTTTGATTAGTGTTGAATCGTTCATCTTCTGGTTGTTAATCCCTCCCCTTTGCTTGATTTCTTCTTTAGTTTGTTTTAGATTTTTATTTGGGAAAATAATTCTCAAAGAGATAGAGATTTGGATAAAGTTTGGACGTGCTACTTGCTGCTAATGAATTAGGTTAGGGTTACTTTCTTGTTTATAGGGGCAGAAAACAACTAGAACCATTTGATCAAACATTATCAAACTTGTCCGTTCGACCAGGACAAACCCTAGCTTAAAAGCTTCGACTGGTTGACCGCTTGCCTTTAAGCGGTCGACCGCCAAGGGTCGATCGGTGGGGCATCATTATATAATGATTATTTTTCCTTAATTAATTGTTTAATTATTTTTTATTCTGAATTGATTACTCTGTCGTACTAGCTCTGATTTCAAAACATTATATATGAAAATTGTTCAATAAATCGCCACATATGCAATTGTACAAGTTTTATAGCTAGATTTAGATATTTGTAAAAAATTCTATTTTTATCCTTGTTATAAACAAATTTAATTATTTTTTGAATCTCTTGTTTAATTTTTGGGGTGTTACACAAAGTAAAATCATTTAATGTATCATTAAGAACAAGGCACTAGATTCCAAAAAATTCATAAAGCAATTTACTTTCATTCATTTATTACTTGTTGCATTATATAACCCCATGATTACCACGTTTGGATAAAATATAATTTCAGGAGCAACATATAATGATGCCCCTTGGAGTGATCAGAGTCATAACTACATGAGGTTATAAACCTTATCATTACATACATAAGGAGTTATACTGCACAGTTGTAACAACCCAATTCTTAACTTAATATTATTTAGTTAAAATAATAAAATAAGTGAGTGTTGTGGTTGATCGATGCAGTTTTATTACATCGTTGGCTTTATTTATATATTTAAATACGTAAGTGGTTTGTTAAAGTGGTTAAAAAATATTTTTGGGAGAAAATTATATTAATTTAATGTAATGCTTAAATTGGTTAATTTTAAAAAATGTTTAAATACAATGTTTGTGATAATAAACTTTTACATTATGAAATGAATAAAAGAAGAAATTATTTAATAAGAAAATTTTAGTTTTGGTAAATATATTGATTTTGTAAACACTAAGTTGAATTAGTTATATCTTGAATCAAAATGAATTGTTTATTGTTAAATATTATTTAAAATTAAAATAATGGCTTTTTGGGAAAAAAATTATTTTGATAAAAGAGAAGTTTGTTTTGAATTAATCTGTTTGTTTGACAAAAAGGAAGACTAAGCGATTTTTTACATAAATGTCATTTTATTTCACTTAAATAATTATTAGAAACATAACATGACTTTATTTTTGTGTAAAAAATAGTTTTTACAATGAAGAATATAATTTATAATTTTATTATAAAGATTTTGATGAAATTTAGAGTACAAAATAATAAGTTTTGAGGGTGCTTTAATATAAAAAGTGTTAAAATAAGGTGTTTCGAAGTATAGCAAACTTTTAAACAATTTGCCAATGAACACCTCATCTTATACATGTGCCCCTCTCCTTCATTCCATCTCCGCGAGTTCTCATCTCGTCTTCTCCAGGAAAAGATTAAAAAATATATGTACCTCGCTTCTTCTCCTTACAGTGAATTTCAAAAATAAAAATAAAATCATCAAAAATTTATAAATTCAAAATACTTCGGTCTCAAATCTACAAGCCTTCATCTATCACAAATATGAATTTAAGCTTAAATATTGAAAATTTGAAAATGAGGGAACTATGTTAAATTGAAGTCTAAAGGCCGTATATAAGATTGTTGTCAACAGTAGAGACAAACTGAAAAAGAATTATAGTGTTTAGGTGAGTCAAATTGATAAATGTTATAATATATGTAAA
This sequence comes from Allium cepa, assembly GCA_030765085.1. Lineage (NCBI taxonomy): Eukaryota > Viridiplantae > Streptophyta > Magnoliopsida > Asparagales > Amaryllidaceae > Allium > Allium cepa. The sequence continues at coordinate 304,618,161 of CM060944.1, read as the reverse complement.
TTATAGAGTGAATATGCTTTTATGTTGTTTTGTTTAGTCCCACATCGTGGAATAGGTTAAATCCTTAGCTCGAAATCCTTTATATAAAGAAGGCTATGTAAAGTAAATAGACATCTATTCTTAGGAACAAATAATATATCTTCTGCCTCTCTCTCTAATAGCTTCTTATTTCTTCATTTTATAACACATTATCAGCACGATCTCTAAACAAAAGGAAAATTTCAGATCTGATTATAAATCTTCAAAGCGGTAAGTTGATGAACGTATTTCTCTGCAATTTAAACCGTTTATTTCATATATTTTTATTTTAATAAAGCGGTATTATACGGGTATTTTGTTGTGGTTTTGCAGATTATTGATTCCAAAGTGCAACGTTGAAATTAATCGGTTATGCCGTCCATTGGTTCAAAAATCACGCAGCAAAGAGTGCAACATTTTGAGCATTGAAATAAATCAAAGCAATATGGACCAATTCAAGCAATGATGTGGACGTACATATGTTCTCTTTCACCAATTCAAGAAAAGGACCAGTTCCTCCTAAAAAGTAGCATAATACATAGCCATGATATGAAGCAAAATGGGACACATTCAAAAGTAGCTTACGTATGAATTTGGACCAATTCACATATAAAAGTATTTCAAGCAATGACGTGGCAACTTGACTCTTCACTAATTCAAGGAATGAGCCCAGTCAGTACAATTATCTTGGCAAATACTAAGAATAGAACCGGTCCTATTGCTAAAAAGATGGATTGATTTTAGGGGTTGAAAGCCTATATATACAGCATTATACAACACCTTGAAATCATCTCTTACCTCATCACTTTTCTTCAAGTTTAGATTTAAATTCAGCACTGTTTTTATTTTCGAACAGAATACGTAGGATTGTTGATTAGATTTAGCAATTTATTTATTCTTGTTCTTATTTATTTTCTGCACTCTTTTCAGTTAGTTAATAATTATTTCAGTTGATTGCTCCGTTATCTTCTTTTCTACAATTTCAATTTCTGTTCTGATTTTTTTTTACAATTCTATATTTTGGTTGCAATTTCGATTAGTTTCGAAATCGATTCGGAGTCTACTATTGTTTTTAATTTCTGTTCAAAATTCACCATCGAATTCGTTTAACACGCCTAAGATTTAACTATGGATTTTAATTGTTTTAAAATACAATTCCCTGTGTTCGACCTGCATATTACACGCCTGTGCGCTTGCAGAATTTATTAAAATTTGTGCTTTTCTAATCAATAGAAAAGTCGCAACAAGTTTTTGGCGCCGTTGCCGGGGAGTTGCTATTTTGAGATTTTCGATTTTTCGTTTTTAAGTCTATTCGTGTTAAATTTTTTTTTTGCATTAGTTTTCAAAAAAAATCGTTTTTTTTTGCATTAGTTTTCAAAAAAAAAATCGTTTTTTTTTTTGCATTAGTTCAAAATTGTTTTCACGTACGTTAGTTTGGTTACTTACAGTTCCACTTTCATATTCTTGCATGCATTAGTTAGTTTGGTTACCATATTCACGTAGTTGTATTTTGTTTTGTTTCTGTTTGTACATGCATTATTTCTGTTTCATTTACACGTAACCACTTAGTTGTTGTTTCATTTTACTTAGTCTTTGTTCCAAAACATTCACATTGAATTGTTTAGTTCAGTTTCTGTTTTGCCCTCTGTTTTCACGTTTTTGCATGTGCATACATTCATGTTCGTTCTGCATTCATACCACTTGTTGCATTCACGTGACCTCTAGTTCCAGTATTACGTATTACGTGTTTTGCATATTACGTACCATTCATACCATTCATACCAGTATCATTTCATCTCATTACAGTACCATTTCAATATTACGTGTTCTACATATTACGTGCCCCTTAGCACATTACACTCTGATTTATTTTGCTACTCACAACAAGTAACATATTCACGTTTTGTTTTAAAGGCGCAGGGAGTAGACCAAGTCAGTGAATTTAAAAGCTAAGAAAAGTTAGTCAAATAGCTCCAACTCGGTAAATCTCAACCATTCACTAGCACTGCTCGGTTGCACTGGACGGACAGCCATACCTCTCTGTAAGTAATTTTCTACTCTGCAGGTGCCCAACTGAAAACTGTTTAAATTTACTTTTTGTTATTACATCTTGAGTTGTTTATGCGCGTTTGGGCAAGAAATAATTTTAATCGTTTAGAAAGCCAAAATATCTCATTAAACAAATCAACGGAAAATTCAAATCAAACAAATATGAGCAATCACAGTTCACAACACAGTTCACACCACAATTCACCGAAATTATCACCTAAATCACATGTTGGAAATAATGAATTTCATGAGAACAGACCATTATCCCTTAGAGACCGATGCTATCCAACACGGACTGTGCAACCTTCGGTTATTTCATTTCCACCTGTCGAAGGAAATAATTTTGAGCTAAAACATTCTTTTATCCAAGGGGTACCAAAATTCACTGGGTCTGAAAATGCATATGAATTTCTTAGTGAATTTGAGTTATATGCTTCTACAACTAAAATGCAACAACTTTCTAATGAATCCATCAAGCTAAGACTTATTCCATTCGCACTTCTAGAAAGTGCGAAAAGATGGCTTAATTCTCTTCCTAAAAATTCAATTAAGAGTTGGGACAATTTCGTTACTATATTTTTGAAAAAGTTTTTTCCTTTCCACAAAACTCTTAAAATTCGAACTGAAATCAACCAATTCTCTCAGAATGAAGGAGAAACTTTTTCAAAATATTTTGAAAGGTTCAATCACTTGTTATATAGTTGCCCACATCATGCAATCCCTAAACACGTTTTGTGCCAAATCGTTTATGAAGGGCTTAACTATCAAACAAGATCCCAACTCGAATCAATGTGTGGAGGAGAATTCATGGCAAAAACAGATGAGGAAGCTTGGGAATTTTTAAAAGAGTATTCGGAAAAGGATATGCAATGGGAAACAATTCGTGTTCCAATTCGTGCTCCAAATAGAGGAGTACATGCCATTGACCCATCACATCTTCCTATAGATACCCAAACTCCTCAAGAAGAAGAAGGACTACCCCATTACTACACACAAGACCAAATCAATGCTATAGCTCAAAATAGCCCTTATTCATCCACATATAATCCTAACTGGAAGCATCATCCCAATTTTTCATGGTCAAATCCTAACAATGTGGCTAATCCATCACATATGTATCCAATGATACCAAATCCGAATTATCGAGCCCCAACCTCTAATTCTCAAAATTCTCAACCCGCTCCTCAAACAAAACCTTCGAATCAACCATACAGGCATCCTAATTTCAATCCATCAACCCAACCTTCTCAGCCTTCACAAGAAATTGCTCGATTGGAAAAACAACTCTCTAAACAAAATGAACAAATCACCAACCAAAATGCGAGAATTGAGCAAATCACTAAACAAAATGAACAAATGTTGATAATGATGAAGGATCTCATGAAAATCAATGAGAAAGGTAAATTGCCTAGTCAAACTGAAGTGAATCCAAAGTATAACTCTCGAGGAGTAAATATTTGTGAGGACGAAAATGTAAATCCGGTTAATGCTGTCACTACATTAAGGTCTGGAAAGAAGGTGGACAACCATGTCCGCAACCCCGACGTCCTTCTTAAGTCTTCCCTTGTTCAAAATTCTGAAACTCAGTCGACAACCACGGTTGTCAATCAAAACGATTCTAATTCTTCATCTAAGGTTGGCAATCCCGACCACTCTTCGCTTTCTAATGTTGGCAACCCCAACATTTCTACGCCCTTATCTTCACCCTCTAATATAACACCTTCTTCTTCGAATGAAAAAACTTCCGAACGAGTCTATAAACCCATAGCTCCATTTCCTCATAGACTCAACAAAAAGAAGAAGCCCGCTGATTTTGACCAAATTCTTGAAATCTTCAAACAAGTTCGAGTCAATATTCCACTTCTTGATACCATCGAGCAAATTCCTCAATATGCCAAATGTCTGAAAGAGCTATGTACTCAAAAACGTGCCACTAACGTTCCTAAGACTGCATTTCTAACTGCAAACACTAGCTCTGTTCTTTCAAATCCCTCCCCAATGAAGTATAAGGACCCCGGTTGTCCTATGATCGGTTGTAAAATCGGTAACACTCACATTAGTCATGCCTTACTCGATCTTGGAGCGGGTGTGAATCTTTTGCCTTATACTGTGTACTGTCAACTTGGACTAGGGGAATTAAAACCTACAAACATCACAATTCAACTAGCTGATCGATCTGTCAAAAAACCATTGGGCACAGTTGAAGATGTTTTGATACAAATCGAGCAATTCTATTTCCCAGTCGATTTCATAGTCCTAGAGACTGCACCTGTCTCAAATCCCAATAGTCAGATTCCTTTGATATTAGGTCGTCCATTTTTAGCAACATCAAATGCTATCATAAATTGTAGGAATGGTCAACTCCGACTTTCCTTTGGGCACCTAACCATTGAACTAAATATCTTCAATCTTAGCAGACAACCAAGGGATTTTGAAACAGAAGAAGTTGACATGATGCAAACAATTGTAGAAAATGATTTTAGTGATACTACGGAGTCTCTTAGCATGCGCCTAGATCATTTTAATTCCATTTCCACGAAGATGAATACATTTATGAATTAAATGATATGCTATGCTCTTTTCATAATTCACTAGAATTCAATCAGTTGATGTCTACTGAAGCCTCAAAAGAAGTACGCCCTAAATTAGACCTCAAACCTCTTCCAAACGATCTTAAGTACGCATACTTAGATTCTTCGGAAAATTTCCCTGTAATCTTGGCATCCGATCTCATTAAGGACCAAGAAGAACAACTTTTGAAAATTCTAAGGGAAAATAAAGAGGCAATAGGATGGGTAATCGCTAACATTAAGGGAATTAGTCCATCAATTATTGAACATCGAATACATTTAGTCGACGAGGCTAAACCCACTCGCGAAGCTCAAAGGCGATTAAATCCTGATATGAAAGAAGTGGTAAAGGAAGAAATTATCAAATGTTTAGACAATAACATTATCTACCCTATCTCTGACAGTACTTGGGTAAGTCCGGTACAAGTTGTACCAAAGAAGTCTGGAATCACTGTGACAACAAATGAGAATAACGAACTTGTTCCGACAAAGGTCAAAACAAAATGGCGCGTTTGCATCGACTATCGAAAACTCAACGCAGCAACAAGAAAAGATCATTTTCCCCTCCCTTTCATTGATCAAATGCTCGAACGCTTAGCCGGTCATGAATATTATTGTTTCCTTGATGGTTACTGTGGCTATAATCAAATTCCCATCGCGTTAGAGGACCAACATAAAACAACATTCACATGTCCCTTCGGAACTTTCGCTTATCGTCGCATGCCCTTCGGTCTTTGTAATGCTCCTGCTACCTTTCAAAGATGTATGATGAGTATATTTTCTGATATGGTGGAGGATTTCTTAGAAATATTCATGGACGATTTTTCAATCTATGGGTAATCTTTTGATCAATGCCTCCTTCGTTTAGAACGTGTCTTAAAGCGATGTAAGGAGAAATCTCCTGTTCTTAATTGGGAAAAATGTCATTTTATGGTTAAACGAGGAATAGTCTTAGGTCATGTTGTCTCTAAAAATGGCCTAGAAGTTGACAAATCTAAAGTTAATCTTATTGTTGACCTTCCTCCTCCAAGGTCCGTAAAGGACATTTGCTCGTTTCTCGGCCACGTAGGATTTTATAGGAGGTTCATTAAAGATTTTTCAAAAATTTCAAAACCTCTTTCAAATCTTCTGGCTAAAGATGTCAAATTTGAATTTTCCAATGAATGTAAAAAGTCTTTGAAACCCTCAAATCGATCTTGACCACTGCACCTATCATCCAACCTCCAAATTGGACTTTGCCTTTCGAATTAATGTGTGACGCTTCTGACTATGCCATCGGAGCCATCTTAGATCAACGAATCGATAAACTTCCTCGAGTCATCTATTATGCTAGCAAAACTCTTAATGAAGCTGAATTGAACTACTTAACCACAGAAAAAGAGTTTTTAGCAGTTATCTTTGCCCTCGATAAGTTTAGATCATATCTCGTAGGTTCTAAGGTCATAGTTTACACCGATCATGCCGCCTTGCGGTATTTACTCACGAAAAAGGATACCAAACCCCGCTTAATCCGTTGGATTCCCCTTCTTCAAGAGTTTGACCTAGAAATACGAGATAAAAAGGGTTCTGAAAATGTCGTAGCTGACCATCTTTCTCATATAGTTCATGAAAACTATGATAACTCTCAAATCAACGATCATTTTCCCGTTGAACAAATTCTTTCACTCTCTAGTGCACCATGGTATGCGGACATTGTAAATTATCTTGTCACAAATGAAACACCTTCCCATTGGTCAAAACAAGATAAACAAAAATTTCTCTCCAACGTTCGAAACTTTTACTGGGACGATCCTTATATTTTCAAATATTGCACCGATCAAATCATTCGCAGATGTGTCCCAGAACATGAATTCCATAGCATCCTCTTTTTTCACATAATCAAGCATGTGGAGGACATTTTGGAGCAAAGAAAACTGCTGCCAAGGTGTTACAGTGCGGTTTTTATTGGCCTTCTCTTTTTCGTGATGCCCACGAATTTTGCTCCAAATGCGCTAGATGTCAACAAACAGGTCGTATTTCCAAACGTGACATGATGCCCCTAAATCCGATCCTTGTCATCGAAATTTCTGATGTTTGGGGCATCGATTTCATGGGTCCTTTTCCTGATTCTTTTAGAAATCTCTACATCCTACTTGCAGTAGATTACGTGTCTAAATGGGTTGAGGCCATTCCCACCAGAACGAATGACAATAAAGTTGTTGTCAAATTTTTGAAAGAAAACATATTTTCCCGTTTTGGCACACCTCGAGCCATTATAAGTGATAACGGTTCTCATTTTTGTAATCGTGCTTTTGAATCTCTTCTTAAGAAATATTCTATCACTCATAAACTATCTACTCCGTATCATCCACAGACCAACGGTCAAGTCGAGATTTCCAATAGACAAATTAAACAAATTCTTGAAAAGACGGTTAACTCCAACAGAAAAGATTGGTCATCTAAATTGATAGACGCCCTTTGGGCATTTCGCACAGCTTATAAAACCAATCTAAGAATGTCACCATACCGATTAGTCTTTGGAAAAGCATGCCATTTACCTGTTGAGCTCGAGCACCGCGCACTTTGGGCAATTAAATACCTTAATTTTGACATAGAAAAAGCCGGATCGCACCGTAAATTACAATTGTCAGAATTAGAAGAACTAAGAAATGAAGCGTACGAAAATGCAAAGATTTATAAAGAGAAAACCAAATTCTATCATGATAAATCCATACTTCGTAAGACATTCGAAGTAGGTCAGAAAGTTCTCTTATATAATTCCAGACTTCATTTATTTCCGGGAAAATTGAGATCCCGTTGGACAGGTCCATATATTGTGAAAACAGTATACCCTTATGGCGTAGTTGAAATTGAAAATCCTAGGGACGGTTCCATTTCAAAGGTCAATGGACAACGCTTGAAGCCATTTCTAGAGTTTGAATAGCACGAGGATGATGAGTTCGTGGATCTTCACGAACCTAGCTATTCGGCATGAGCCGCTCACTATCTTGCACATATCAGGTTGTATTTTTTTTAGTTTTTTTTTCTTCTATTTTGCATTTTCATTCTATTTGACAGTTGGGACACTGTCTCATTCCAGTGTGGGGGGGACACATATCTCATTCTGTTTGTTCATATTTCATAGTGTAGCATCATTTTTTTTTAAAAATCATCTCATTATTTGTTTTCAAATTTGTTTTCAATTTTTTTTTCATTTCCCAATATTTTTAGGACTTCGATTTATTTTTAATTAGTCAAGACAAAGTAAGTAAGCAGTTGAAGTCAATTGTTGAAGATTTTTGTGAATCACTAATTTCAAATGTAAAATATAATGAAAAGTTGAATTACAAGCGATAATAGTGAGGTTAGTATATAGTGGGATTCATAGGTGATGGTTATGAAATCTTTTCTAAACTGTAGTCTTTGTTTAAAAAAAATGGCAGATTTAAAGTACTTGCGTTGACATCTCAAATCATTAAAGTTAAGTGGTGCTAAGTTGATTTGCATAACACTCTTTAGCTCTTCTCAAAAAAAAAACAAAAAAAAACTAATAAGAAACACCTACAGTCGATAGGTGTGCACACTTGTGAAAGTGTGTGCACTCGCCACGCTCTATACTCTTCTCACGTAAGCCCGCAAGGCAGTGCATGGATGGTATATCTGGCCTCAGCATTCTGAGTTAGGTGTATAAATAATTAAATAAATAATCACCTAAGGATTAGCGACCTTTTCTGACATAGTCAGCGTCGGTTTGCACAATCCGCCAAGCTCTGTCCCAACTCTCACGTAAGCCCGCAAGGCAGTGCATGGGTGGTATACTTTGGTCTAAAGGATAGGTGTAAAAAAAAAAGAGAAGAAGAAAAAAAACTAGTAAAGAGAGACTAAGCTTTGAAACCCAAACACTCCTTGACTTTGTTGATTCGGCTTGTTATACAAATGGAAATGAAAAATACCATTTTGAAAAAAACTGTGATCAACAGTGAAGAATTTATTTCATGGCTGCACTATGTTATCGACCGAAACAACTGGCCAAACTAGAATCTAATGTATGAAAACTTGAGTTACATTGAAATTTGTGATTAGTGAGGAACCAAAAATTTGAAGAAGTTGACTAAAACTGAAATACATTATTTTGTTGCAACTATTTTGAAGTAAATCGAGCCTCCATTTGTGTAGAATTTTGCATTCATGTAGTACATTAGAATCATCACATACTGCATTTGGATTTTGTGGGTAGTATCCGCTGAAAACCCTCACGAGACACCACTCGTCCTACTAGGGACACCTAGAGGTTTAACGGCTTGTTGCATACGCTCAATGCAATCGTGTTTCCTACGAAAAAGGATTTAGTTAGTTTTATTTTCTTGCTTATTCGAGGACGAATAAAGTTCTAGTGTGGGGGTATTTGATGAACGTATTTCCCTGCAATTTAAACCGTTTATTTCATATATTTTTATTTTAATAAAGCGGTATTATACGGGTATTTTGTTGTGGTTTTGCAGATTATTGATTCCAAAGTGCAACGTTGAAATTAATCGGTTATGCCGTCCATTGGTTCAAAAATCACGCAGCAAAGAGTGCAACATTTTGAGCATTGAAATAAATCAAAGCAACATGGACCAATTCAAGCAATGATGTGGACATACATATGTTCTCTTTCACCAATTCAAGCAAAGGACCAGTTCCTCCTAAAGAGTAGAATAATACATAGTCATGATATGAAGCAAAATGGGACACATTCAAAAGTAGCTTACTTATGAATTTGGACCAATTCACATATAAAAGTATTTCAAGCAATGGCATGGCAACTTGACTCTTCACCAATTCAAGGAATGGACCCAGTCAGTACAATTATCTTGGCAAATACTAAGAATAGAACCGGTCCTATTGCTAAAAAGATGGACTGATTTTAGGGGTTGAAAGCCTATATATACAGCATTATACAACACCTTGAAATCATCTCTTACCTCATCACTTTTCTTCAAGTTTAGATTTAAATTCAGCACTATTTTTATTTTCGAACAGAATACGTAGGATTGTTGATTAGATTTAGCAATTTATTTATTCTTGTTCTTAGTTATTTTCTGCACTCTTTTCAGTTAGTTAATAATTATTTCAGTTGATTGCTCCGTTATCTTCTTTTCCGCAATTTCAATTTCTGTTCTGATTTTTTTTTACAGTTCTATATTTTGGTTGCAATTTCGATTAGTTTCGATATCGATTCGGAGTCTATTATTGTTTTTAATTTCTGTTCAAAATTCACCGTCGAATTCGTTTAACACGCCTAAGATTTAACTATGGATTTTAATTGTTTTAAAATACAATTCCCTGTGTTCGACCTGCATACTACACGCCTGTGCGCTTGCAGAATTTATTAAAATTTGTGCTTTTCTAATCAATAGAAAAGTCGCAACATAAGGCATTTCTGATTTGATTACTCAAATCTTTCTTATCTCGTTCTATTTATTTTATTTCTTTTAGACCTCATTTTATTATTTATCTAATTATTCAGATATGAATCTATTTGCATATTTTATTTTATTTTATTTTTATCCATGTATTTTAGATCATGTTTTGTTGTAGATCTAATTTTTCAGATTTCATTATATATATATATATATATATATATATATATACATATATATATTGTCATAGATCTTTCTTTATTAATCTTATCATTTTAGATCTCATTCCATTATTTGGTTAAAAAAACGGGTTTTCATTTTGAAATTTTTTTGTTTGCATTTTAGTTTGAATGAGAACTATAGAAATGATTTTGGCACATGATTTATATTTCCAGAAAAAATATTTCATTGTTTCTTAGAGAAACAAATATACGGATAATACGTATCTAGAAGACCATATTAAGTTTATATAAAAGAATAGGAACCTGAAGTTCATATGTGCAAAGGTGAAAGATTAAAGTTTTCATACGCTAAAATAAAGCCTTGAAAAAAATTGAGCAATTCCAGAAGAAGATATTAATATGTCCAGAAGACATAACATAAAAACAATATGTTGGAATAACATTACAAATATGGTAAAAACTATTTCCTCGAAGAGAAATAGTATAGTATTATGATTCTCATGTTCGAATACAATTATGAATAGTCCTCTTATTTCATTGTGTTTATTTAATATTGGAGACCTGAAGTTCTCAAATTAAAATTATACATATAAGTTTGCATTTAAAAAAATTGATTATATATCAAAAATTAAATATATAAATTTGAGATGTGAAGCTTTGAATTATTGGAAAAGCTAATTCACATTATGGTAAATTCCAATTGCAATCAAACCTGAAGTTTGATAATAAAAATAAAGCTGTACCATTTAGGATCTAAAGTACTAAACAAGGACTTTATTTAAAGTAAAATTGGAACCTGAAGTTCTAAAATATTTGCCAATGGTATTAACTACTAAACCAAATAAATGTATAGAAACTTGTTCACTCCAGAAGTAGTGATAATAATATATTTAAAAAAAAGTATCCAGAAGAGATTTGTTGATATATTTGGTGCTTTTACTAAACCAAATAAATACGTAGAAACATATATACTCTCCTACTCTCTTTCTTTTTAATTAAAAATAAGGCATTCTAATAGAAAGTTTATTTCTTAATTTTTTTTCCTTCTTCCATGCATCCAATCGCCTTTCAAAAGGTAAAATATAATAGATCAAATATAATAGATCTGAAATAATCTTAAATCCCTAAATTTCTGAAATATCTTGTGTTGATTTGAAGATTTACATGTTTGTTTTGATATATTTGGTAAAGAATTATGAAGTTAGTTTTCTTATGAAAATAATAATAATTTGAATCTGAGATGTATAGTTATTTATGACTATGATTGATATGGATAGATCTGAGATGATAATTCTGTTTATTTAGAAATTCAGATTATTGGGAAATAAAATTTCACTTTAAGATATTCATTTTAATTCTATTATTGAGTAATATTGAACCGAGATTTGAGATGAAATTGTGTTACTTTAAGTACTATTTGTTCAATTGGTTCATATATATTTATAATGAAATTATTTTGCTGTGACAGTAATTATATCCTAGACCACATAAAGGTTAGTTGTAGTTATTTTTATCATAAATGAATTAATTGCAAGTGTTATGGTAATAAATTAAATTATTTATTATCATAAATGCATTGATTACAGTAAATTAAACGATGTTGTATTTTTATGTTTGGAATAAGAATAGACATATGGTTTATTATATGGTGTATTCATTTTGGCAAACAATGCTCGATATAATGAAAGAAATAAGTTTGAACAACAACCTGAAGTTGTGCAAAGATTTTTTTTCAACCAGAAGTTGTATACTCAAAGTCCAAGACCTGAAGTCTTGAATTATGCAAAAAAAAATCTGATAAACTTTACAAGCTCGAATTATTGTCAGTATTTTTTTAATTTATCAAAATGTACAAGTCTTGAAATAAGAATAGATGTTTATTTTGTAACAATATGGTACAAAAAAAGGGGGAGAAGTTTACACAAAATTTGAGAACCTGAAGTTCATAACAAATTAATGAACTTGAAGTTCATGAATTAGAAGCCCGAAGCTCTATTGAAATTATGTAAAATGATAAGGTTGTACTTCCTGAAGAAGTTACAAAAATCTCCAAATGAGAAAATGATGTTGCATTCAAGAGATTACAAAAATCTCCAAATGAGTTATACCTTACCTTATATCTTAACATTTATACTAAATTAACCAAATATCCTGAAGATATTATGTTATATGATATTTCAAATATCATTGGATGTGTGTGTGTGTATTAATCTATTGAAAAGATATTTTAGAGATTTATTTATATTTATATTGCAAAATCTAACATCCTAGAAGAGATGTTATAAGAATTTTATTTTCGTTACATTGCAATTCCTTAAAAGGAAACACTATATTCCCTGAAGGAATTACCATATAAATTTTTTTTTGAAGCAATAACAATAATTTTTGAAAAAAAGGATATTGTATGCCAATATTACACTCCAGATGTAACATCCCGCCTTTTCGCACGCTTCAAATCGACACACATGCCAATTTGAACCATACGGAAGGGCGGATTTGTTATGGGGTAAATAAGAAAAATAGAGAAGAAATAAACGAAATAGAATCTCACATCGGAAGGATAAAATATAATAATAAAATATACAGTTTATAAAACTGTTTACAAACATTTATATAATACATATAAGAGTTACACATACCAATAACAATGCAGCGGAACAGTGTGTAGTGCACTAGTATAAATAATAACAGTAATACTACAAATCTTCGTCTTCGTCTTCCAGAGCTAAAACTTCAAATCCTGAAACGCTCGGACTGACCTGAGCGAATTGAAAAGACAAAACACTCAAGTCAGAACTAAAAGATCTTATGTGAGTTAAATTAATAGAAATAAATATGACTGCAGTAACTCAAGAGATGTTCGGGATTTACATCTCCTAAGGATCCGTTAAACTATTTACTATGTAGTATATTGCGCTATTATAATAGTGTCTATTTTTAAAATAAACTTACTTTTAAATAGCGTTAAGGGGTTACCCATATAGCCCTTAACACAAAATATATTCCCATAGTCTATACAGTACCGTAATCTCCCCCGTACTGGGCGTCGTCAGAGGGCACTCCATAGGTATGGTACAAAGCCAAAATCGTATAAGGCGTGCTAGGGTATGTGACACGGCACAACTAGGCAATGCCAGGGTAGATATACCGATTACGCTTCTGGGTCGGTGGTAACGCATAGCGGCAGCTATCGCCCACCTCGAGCCACACCCCCAAATCAAAGAAATCAAAAGTGGCCACCGAAACAATCCAAAAGTCAAAGTATAATATCGAAGGGATGTGTTCGATCAAAGGTGCTACCTTATTAACCCGTCAATCGCTCCTGTTTTAGCCACCTTATGCCAACTCACGGGAGTTGGGTCCACGTATTTACCTTACAGGCAACGCCGCCACCAACCTACTTCATTCTGGAATCTCCACCACGTACACGGTTAGTCAAAGTGGTTTTTGGTATCGACAGAGAGTATGTCCATATCCGATCCCGGTCTCTTTGCCAACCAATCGTTATTATAACACCGCGGTCATTTAAAATAATTATACTTTAAAACCAGAATAAAATATCCATTTCAAAACCATATAAATATGATATCATTTCCTTTTAAAACCCGAATTAATACGATATCATTTTTTTTCCAATATATATTCCTTCCAAAATCATAGGGTTTCCAAAGTAAAATATTTAGAAATCAAACTCTTGAACATAATATTTCCAAATTATACTACCTTGAAAACATAGCTTTGAAACAAATTCCCATCTCTTAAATGGTTAAATATTAAACTACTTTTATAAAACAAAATAGCTTCTTTAGATTTCACAAATCAATTTCAAATATCGATTTAAACTTCCAAATACCATTTCAATTCTTATGTTTCAAGGCTTTAAATATTTTACCATTTCAAACAGACTCATTTGACAATTCCATATATATATCAAATTCAGTTACCTATTATTTAGACTTGAAATGTTCGCTTAATGAATTCAATATAATTTAAGAAAACCTTTAACTTCATATAACTGGATCATCTTTCAATTTATTATATATTCATTTAATCAACCTGATATTCATTAAAATCACTTTACCCAAAAATCAAGTTATATAAATCATATCCTTTAAAAATTCTATTTTTTATTAAATTTCAATTTAACTTAATATTCATCTTCCAAATCTATTCTCATTTAAGTCATAAATCTCCAGAAATTAAATTTTAAATAAATGTTTAATCTTATTTGATCTTAAAATCAAACTTTATTTAAACTTCAGACCAAATTTTTACAAAGCTTAAAAACCGGAAATTACTATATATATAATAGCCTTTACCAATAACCAAATCAATATCTCATAAACCATATATATATAACTTTACAAACCATAGAAAAACATTTCCAAAAATAATTATATATATATTTACCGCGGTGCCTGTATAAAATTTTCTATCCTATGGTCAAGTGATACGGATGTTTATCATTTCAATCCGCAATTTAAAATAAAAATTTTGCGGTTGTATATCGTTTCAAACCACAAACCCGAATGAAATGAAAAATGCATGATAACTTGCAGTTTAATGATATAAAATAAAACATCCATTCATCATTCATCATCCTTCATCCAAATCACAATCATCATCCAATAATAAATCAATATCAATATACATCTGATAATATATAACAGGTAATAACTGGCAGTTATATTCAAAAATGAATTTAACAACTATTAAACTAACAGTTTATATGCAAATAAATAACTATAACTGTCAATTTATACGCAGTAATAAAATTTATGAACAGCTAAATTAAATAAATGCGATTTAACAGAGATAAGGAATAAAACATGTCAAATAGTCATAAATAAATTTCTACTCATATCAAAAATTAATTTAACAGACATAAGAAGTTTTAGAAGTTGTGAGTGGGTTAAAACACTCACCTTTTGAATTTAAATCGAATTTAAATTCAATTTAAACTCAAAAATTCGACGGTCTCCGAATTGGTCCAAACTAGTTCCAAACTGTCCGGAATTTAATTACGATCCTAACAAAAAAAGTTTCGCGTGAATTCGAGGTCGTATGAAAAAGTTATGCGATTTAAACGATTTGAAAATCAAAATAAATTATAAAACAAAACAAAACAAGCCTTAATTAAATACTCGCCACGTCACTATCGTCTTCCACGCGCTTTGGCTACAAGAGAACGCGAATATGTTTCCAGACCGAACCCAAAACGGAAAACGAACACCACCAGTAGATTGCGTATTCTGAGAACTCCAACATATACTTTTTCTGGAATTTTCTGGGAACTTAAATTTTTATTTGATTTTTGAATAGAATTATATCTGAAATTTGCATCCATTGAGGAAGAGAAAGAGTTGAAGAATTGAACGTACAGCAAATGAGGATAGAATGGAGGCTTGGGTTTATAACCGCCTATTTATAGACAAACTGCAATAGAAAAGAATAGAGTAGAATGGGCACGAATTATAAACGTGCAAACGGAAGTGGTCCCAAAAGGATATAAATATTAATTGACTACGTTACAACAAATTAATTTCTCGTATTCCAGTTTTGGTATTTAGAAATTTCATCCCTTAATAATACTCAACATTTACATCGATTTAAACATATTTACAATTGTAAATTTAGACGCTTTATTTAAGTTTCAATATAATTTCATTAAATTTCAAATTCATAAAATTTTTCCATTTTTAACTAAATTCCAAATTACCGTAATAATTATCTTAGATTCTTATTCATTCACAATAGATTTAACTATTGTAAATCGACTAAGTTTACCTACTATAAAATCCGCATTTCTATGTATATATAGTTTTGAATTCCATACTATACATATTTTATTAATATTTCGCAAATACATAAATTGGTATTGCACTATTACTTAAATGCATAGCCTATACCAACCA
This sequence comes from Allium cepa, assembly GCA_030765085.1. Lineage (NCBI taxonomy): Eukaryota > Viridiplantae > Streptophyta > Magnoliopsida > Asparagales > Amaryllidaceae > Allium > Allium cepa. The sequence continues at coordinate 304,602,043 of CM060944.1, read as the reverse complement.
CTAATTAAATGGGTTACCAAATTTTTGGATTGGTTAATAATTACTAATTATTGCTTCATTTCTTAATTACACATTTGCATGGGTTATGCTTGTCTAATTATATTCCCATATTACTAAATGTTTCCAACCAACAATAACCTTTCCTTAGTTCCACCCTTTTTACCAAATATTTCTCCCGCAAATAATTCATTTTCCTATACATACTTTCATTTGCACTTAAACTAATTATACCTCTTTATTTTTTCTCAACCAATTACAATGGTTTAACAAATAAATTTTTAGTTGATAGATTCATAAGTTCAAATGTTTACCTTATTTCAAAATCAACTAAATTTTGAAATCATAACATAGACTCCAAATCTTATTTATAAAAATCTCCGCCTATAAGCTACAAATAACAATGAATGTTGCATTTGATTAAGATTCTAATTTAATAAATTTATCCACCATGTTAATTAAGGTTTTTTTTTCCTTTCATATATTCAATTTAGCAATCTATTAAACATGGTATTATATTCCACGTAAATGCACATTAAATTACATTAATTGAATGAGCTAAGTATATACCTTCTAATATCTACCCATATTGACTTAATCCCAAATAACATACAAATTAAACTACCTTAAATTTTCAATTAATTCTATCATTGCTTTTTATATTCCAAATAAATAAATTAATAATAGGTTAATTGAATCAGTTTAACAATTCAACTTTAACTAATTGCAATTTATGTCAGTTTGGATTACTTGGTAACTTTAGAATCCTTTAAACAACTTCCTACATTAATTTATTATAGAATAATTCAAAATTTACAATATTAACGTACAATTCCAATTTATGCAAAGATTAAAACTTAAGTTTTCAAGGAATTTATTTATTTAGGTTTAAATCCCGTTATCCCCAAAAATTGTCATCTCACGTATACAATCCACATTAGTTTGTATTTATTCCATTCACCTCTTTAGTTATAGCGTAAATTTCTCATAAATACACATTAAAGTCCACTAAATTTTAACTGCCTCTTAATTTCCATTTATAAGTCTTAACACCCTAAATTTGACACTTCTAACATGATATTACTTCTCATATTAAATGTAACTTTTATTTAGTGTATTAACATTTATTTCAATTTAAATTCCATCAACCAATTAACATGTAACTTATAACAATTGCTTACCATTCAAAATATTACACCCATGGTCATATTTTGAATGGAGTTAGCATTAAATATCAAAACTTACCTAAATTTACATTAAGAAAATATTTAATACTAGATCTCCAAATTATTTTAATGGAATCAATATATCTTTCTTTATATACTTTGCGTATAAATATCTTAATTACCAAATTTCAACTTATTCCCTAAATCCCCCAAATAACGTTATCAACATAAATTAATATTAAACGCTTCACATTTATTCCTCCACGTTCAAATTTGTTCTAACCAAATATATATTAATGTTATCCCTTATGTTTATTTATTTATTCACTTACAACCATCATTACAACAATGTTGCCATAGATTTAGATTTAATTAAATAAATTAGATAAATGGGTAAAGTTTTGTAATTATCACTAATGCCAAATATATATATGCATTAATTACTACTTATGAATTCATTTATTAATTTACTAGTTGCCTTTGTCTTCTTATATCCTATTTACTACCAAACTTTCTATTTAGTTATAGTTTATAAATATATAAATGCCTAGGCAAATCAAGTTCTTGTCCTTTCTGTTATTCCAATCTAAATCGGGTATGCGCAAATAAATTGTTTATTAACTTATTCTTACAAAATTATTTGCATACATTCAGTTACACCTAATTTAATGCATTTATTTTCATTTATAAATTAAAGGTTTTCCTTTAAAAGCTTTCTTTACTAAACCATACAGGACATTGATCTAATTCAATTTACTATCTAATAACATTAATTCATTTAAATAAATTCACAACTTACCCTTGTTTCCCTATATTCTCTTCTTATCCTAGTATAACCATTTACATTACTTCAAATTTATTCGTCATTTTATATCAACCGATAATATTTAGCTTAAATTCCTATGGTTTCATTTCCTTTTCAACATATGCTTCATTATAAATTATAAATCATTACTTCTTTCTAAAGTTAAATTATCTAATCTTATTATAATGACAAATTTAACTGACGAAATTTTACTAGTTGTTACACTCTCCCCCACTCAAAACTTTTCGTCCCCGAAAAGGAAATAGAATAGGGAAGGAAGAATTTAATAAACAGTACATCTTATTTTAATTATTAACTTATAAACAATAGTTTACTAAATTTATTACCTTAAATAAATATATCCGTTTTATTTTATTTAGGTTATGTAAGTCTCTTTTATTTGTATCACATTTAATTCACTTCTCAAATTCAATCATTTATTAAATGCTTACATTCTATTATATTTAATTACAGTAACCCTTTCTTTTCTTTTTTATTTTATTTACACTTAAATTCTTAACCTTATAACCTCCATTCTTATAAATAAAGGAATTTATTAATCTATTACCTAGGGTTTACAGTCATTTATTTATATTACCTACTTCCTATTATATTAAACTAGTAGCATTAAATCATTCTTAAGTTTAAAATTCTACACATCAATCCTTATTTATTAAAGAATTTCATTTTATTTACTTAAGCTTAAAATCACCTATTAATAATACTTACCTTTAATTTTAGTAAAATTTCAATTATAACTTAAGTTTATACCAGTAACTTCTTATTTATAAAAGCAATTCATTGAATACTTCATTATCTCCAAAATTTCTACTTGTATAATATTCTATTCCAATCTCTTATTTAACATTTCAACTTTTCAAATTTGGCAAGTTACTTATGTTAAAGAAAATGCAAAAGAACTTATACAAGTTTTATCTCATCTTTTAATTAATTTAATGCTCAATAAATCTTAAATTTTCCCTTATAAGTTAAAAATTTAACTTCCTTTATAGCTTAGTATTTTAGTCTCTTATTTTATTTAGGGTTTCGACTATTAATTATTTTCTGTTTCACTACCATAATTGAAACAATTAATTAATGGAAATTAAGAATTAAATACCGGGTTAAATTTAAATAGATAAGTTTATAACTTATATACCTCTAATTATATTTAAACAATTAAAATTTAGATATTTCAAAATAAATCTGCAGTAGAATTTACTACAGTGGCCTTTCCACTTCGAAACTCGAAAATGAAAGTCGATGATGCGGCCGCCATTACCGAAATTATTTTCCAGCGACAGAGAGGAAAGTACGAAACTTATTTTCTCCAAAATCTTCTTTAAAACAATTCTTCCGAATTATACTAAATATTTATATAAGAAAATACTTATAAACAAAATTATTATAATTCATAAATCCTTTGAAAGCAAATTTCCAAAATCCCGGACCTAAATTCTAAAATTTCCAAATTTCATTGATTTTAATTTCAATCTTATTTTACCTATTATTTATAAATTTTATTCCTAACAACCATCTATTGCAACCAACAATATATATATATACAGTATCTTAATAAAATATTTTATATATAGAAAATATAATAAGCGAAGTTATTTCATTCACCTATATTAAAAACAAATATTATGTCGGTCTGTCCTATTAAGTGTTTAGAAATCCCTATTAATGTCACAGCGTCCCATGCACCAACCAGAATTTATAAATACAAAACGGAACAAATTAACACAATATTTAAACCTTTTTATAACACTAACAAATACGCTCTCTCATATATATACTCTCAACGACTCCCATAGGGTATTACTACCATATTAGTAAAGAGTCAAACCCCACAAAGCTAAGGTTTATCGCTAAACCAAAGCTCTGATACCAGATGTAACATCCCGCCTTTTCGTACGCTTCAAATCGACACACATACCAATTTAAACCATACGGAAGGGCGGATTTGTTATGGGGTAAATAAGAAAAACAGAGAAGAAATAAACGAAATAGAATCTCACAGCGGAAGGATAAAATATAATAATAAAATATACAGTCTATAAAACTGTTTACAAACATTTATATAATACATATCAGAGTTACACATACCAATAACAATGCAGCGGAACAGTGTGTAGTGCACTAGTATAAATAATAACAGTAATACTACAAATCTTCATCTTCGTCTTCCAGAGCTAAAACTTCAAATCCTGAAACGCTCGGACTGAACCGAGCGAATTGAAAAGACAAAACACTCGAGTCAGAACTAAAAGATCTTATGTGAGTTAAATTAATAGAAATAAATATGAGTGTACTAACTCAAGAGATGCTCGGGATTTACATCTCCTAAGGATCTTTAAACTATTTACTATGTAGTATATTGCGCTATTATAATAGTGTTTTTTTTAAAAATAAACTTACTTTTAAATAGCGTTAAGGGGTTACCCATATAGCCCTTAACACAAAATATATTCCCATAGTCTATACAGTACCGTAATCTCCCCCGTGCTGGGCGTCGTCATAGGGCACTCCATAGGTATGGTACAAAGCCAAAATCGTATAAGGCGCTCTAGGGTAGGTGACACGACACAACTAGGCAATGCCAGGGTAGATATACCGATTACGCTTCCGGGTCGGTGGTAACGCATAGCCGCAGCTATCGCCCACCTCGAGCCACACCCCCAAATCAAGGAAATCAAAAGTGGCCACCGAAACAATCCAAAAGTCAAAGTATAATATCGAAGGAATGTGTTCGATCAAAGGTGCTACCTTATCAACCCGTCAATCGCTCCTGTTTTAGCCACCTTATGCCAACTCACGGGAGTTGGGTCCACGTATTTACCTTACAGGCAATGCCGCCACAAACCTACTTCATTCTGGAATCTCCACCGCATACACGGTTAGTCAAAGTGGTTTTCGGTATCGACAGAGAGTATGTCCATATCCGATCCCGGTCTCTTTGCCAACCAATCGTTATTATAACACCGCGGTCATTTAAAATAATTATATTTTAAAACCAGAATAAAATATCCATTTCAAAACCATATAAATATGATATCATTTCCTTTTAAAACCCGAATTAATACGATATCATTTTTTTTCCAATATATATTCCTTCCAAAATCATAGGGTTTCCAAAGTAAAATATTTAGAAATCAAACTCTTGAACATAATATTTCCAAATTATACTACCTTGAAAACATAGCTTTGAAACAAATTCCCATCTCTTAAATGGTTAAATATTAAACTACTTTTATAAAACAAAATAGCTTCTTTAGATTTCACAAATCAATTTCAAATATCGATTTAAACTTCCAAATACCATTTCAATTCTTATGTTTCAAGGCTTTAAATATTTTACCATTTCAAACAGAGTCCTTTGACAATTCCATATATATATCAAATTCAGTTACTTATTATTTAGACTTGAAATGTTTGCTTAATGAATTCAATATAATTTGAGAAAACCTTTAACTTCATATAACTGGATCATCTTTCAATTTATTATATATTCATTTAATCAACCTGATATTCATTAAAATCACTTTACCCAAAAATCAACTTATATAAATCATATCCTTTAAAAATTCTAATTTTTATTAAATTTCAATTTAACTTAATATTCATCTTCCAAATCTATTCTCATTTAAGTCATAAAACTTCAGAAATTAAATTTTAAATAAATGTTTAATCTTATTTGATCTTAAAATCAAACTTTATTTAAACTTCAGATCAAATTTATACAAAGCTTAAAAACCGGAAATTACTATATATATAATAGCCTTTACCAATAACCAAATCAATATCTCATAAACCATATATATATATATATATATAACTCTACAAACCATAGAAAAACATTTCCAAAAATAATTATATATATATTTACCGCGGTGCCTGTATAAAATTTTCTATCCTATGGTCAAGTGATACGGATGTTTATCATTTCAATCCGCAATTTAAAATAAAAATTTTGCGGTTGTATATCCTTTCAAACCACAAACCCGAATGAAATTAAAAATGCATGATAACTTGCAGTTTAATGATATAAAATAAAACATCCATTCATCATTCATCATCCATCATCCAAATCACAATCATCATCCAATAATAAATCAATATCAATATACATCTGATAATATATAATAGGTAATAACTGGCAGTTATATTCAAAAATGAATTTAACAACTATTAAACTAACAGTTTCTATGCAAATAAATAACTATAACTGTCAATTTATACGCAGTAATAAAATTTATGAACAGTTAAATTAAATAAATGCGATTTAACAGAGATTAGGAATAAAACATGTCAAATAGTCATAAATAAATTTCTACTCATATCAAAAATTAATTTAACAGACATAAGAAGTTTTAGAAGTTGTGAGTGGGTTAAAACACTCACCTTTTGAATTTAAATCGAATTTAAATTCAATTTAAACTCAAAAATTCAACGGTCTCCGAATTGGTCCAAACTAGTTCTAAACTATCCGGAATTTAATTACGATCCTAACAAAAAAAGTTTCGCGTGAATCCGAGGTCGTATGAAATAGTTATGCGATTTAAACGATTTGAAAATCAAAATAAATTATAAAAGAAAACAAAACAAACCTTAATTAAATACTCGCCACGTCACTGTCGTCTTCCACGCGCTTTGGCTACAGGAGCACGCGAATATGTTTCCAGACCGAACCCAAAACGGAAAACGAACACCACCAGTAGATTGCGTATTCTGAGAACTCCAACATATACTTTTTCTGGAATTTTCTGGGAACTTAAATTTTTATTTGATTTTTGAATAGAATTAGATCTGAAATTTGCATCCATTGAGGAAGAGAAAGAGTTGAAGAATTGAATGCACAGCAAATGAGGATAGAATGGAGGCTAGGGTTTATAACCGCCTATTTATAGACAAACTGCAATAGAAAAGAATAGAGTAGAATGGGCACGAATTATAAACGTGCAAACGGAAGTGGTCCCAAAAGGATATAAATATTAATTGACTACGTTACGACAAATTAATTTCTCGTATTCCAGTTTTGGTATTTAGAAATTTCATCCCTTAATAATACTCAACATTTACATCGATTTAAACATATTTACAATTGTAAATTTAGACGCTTTATTTAAGTTTCAATATAATTTCATTAAATTTCAAATTCATAAAAATTTTCCATTTTTAACTAAATTCCAAATTACCGTAATAATTATCTTAGATTCTTATTCATTCACAATAGATTTAACTATTGTAAATCGACTAAGTTTACCTACAATAAAATCCACGTTTCTATGTATATATAGTTTTGAATTCCATACTATACATATTTTATTAATATTTCGCAAATACATAAATTGGTATTGCACTATTACTTAAATGCATAGCCTATACCATTCACTAATTAAATGGGTTACCAAATTTTTGGATTGGTTAATAATTACTAATTATTGCTTGATTTCTTAATTATACATTTGCATGGGTTATGCTTGTCTAATTATATTCCCATATTAATAAATGTTTCCAACCAACAATAACCTTTCCTTAGTTCCACCCTTTTTACCAAATATTTCTCCTGCAAATAATTCATTTTCCTATACATACTTTCATTTGCACTTAAACTAATTATACCTCTTTATTTTTTCTCAACCAATTACAATGGTTTAACAAATAAATTTTTAGTTGATAGATTCATAAGTTCAAATGTTTACCTTATTTCAAAATCAACTAAATTTTGAAATCATAACATAGACTCCAAATCTTATTTATAAAAATCTTCGCCTATAAGCTACAAATAACAATGAATGTTGCATTTGATTAAGATTCTAATTTAATAAATTTATCCACCATGTTAATTAAGGTTTTTTTCCCTTTTATATATTCAATTTAGCAATCTATTAAACATGGTATTATATTCCACGTAAATGTACATTAAATTACATTAATTGAATGAGCTAAGTATATACCTTCTAATATCTACCCATCTTGACTTAATCCCAAATAACATACAAATTAAACTACCTTAAATTTTCAATTAACTCTATCATTACTTTTTATATTCCAAATAAATAAATTAATAATAGATTAATTGAATCAGTTTAACAATTCAACGTTAACTAATTGCAATTTATGTCAGTTTGGATTACTTGGTAACATTAGAATCCTTTAAACAACTTCCTACATTAATTTATTATAGAATAATTCAAAATTTACAATATTAACGTACAATTCCAATTTATGCAAAGATTAAAACTTAAGTTTTCAAGGAATTTATTTATTTAGGTTTAAATCCCGTTATCCCCAAAAATTGTCATCTCACGTATACAATCCACATTGGTTTGTATTTATTCCATTCACCTCTTTAGTTATAGCGTAAATTTCTCATAAATACACATTAAAGTCCACTAAATTTTAACTGCCTCTTAATTTCCATTTATAAGTCTTAATACCCTAAATTTGACACTTCTAACATGATATTACTTCTCATATTAAATGTAACTTTTATTTAGTGTATTAACATTTATTTCAATTTAAATTCCATCAACCAATTAACATGTAACTTATAACTATTGCTTACCATTCAAAATATTACACCCATGGTCATATTCTGAATGGAGTTAGCATTAAATATCAAAACTTACCTAAATTTACATCAAGAAAATTTTAATACTAGATCTCCAATTTATTTTAATGGAATCAATATATCTTTCTTTATATACTTTGCGTATAAATATCTTAATTACCAAATTTCAACTTATTCCCCAAATCCCCCAAATAACGTTATCAACATAAATTAATATTAAACGCTTCACATTTATTCCTCCACGTTCAAATTTGTTCTAACCAAATATATATTAATGCTATCCCTTATGGTTATTTATTTATTCACTTACAACCATCATTACAACAATGTTGCCATAGATTTAGATTTAATTAAATAAATTAGATAAATGGGTAAAGTTTTGTAATTATCACTAATGCCAAATATATATATGCATTAATTACTACTTATGAATTCACTTATTAATTTACTAGTTGCCTTTGTCTTCTTATATCCTATTTACTACCAAACTTTCTATTTAGTTATAGTTTATAATTATATAAATGCCGAGGAAAATCAAGTTCTTGTCCTTTCTGTTATTCCAATCTAAATCGGGTATGCGCAAATAAATTGTTTGTTAACTTATTCTTACAAAATTATTTGCATACATTCAGTTACACCTAATTTAATGCATTGATTTTCATTTATAAATTAAAGGTTTTCCTTTAAATGCTTTCTTTACTAAACCATACAGGGCATTGATCTAATTCAATTTACTATCTAATAACATTAATTCATTTAAATAAATTCACAACTTACCCTTGTTTCCCTATATTCTCTTCTTATCCTAGTATAACCATTTACATTACTTCAAATTTATTCGTCATTTTATATCAACCGATAATACTTAGCTTAAATTCCTATGGTTTCATTTCCTTTTCAACATATGCTTCATTATAGATTATAAATCTTTACTTCTTTCTAAAGTTAAATTATCTAATCTTATTATAATGACAAATTTAACTGACGAAAATTTACGGGTTGTTACACCAGAAGTAGTGGTTTTATCTCTTACATCGTACTTTCATTTGGTGAATCTAATTTTGTTGCTGTATTTAAAAATTTGATTTGCCATTTCAAAGACAGTTACAACAAAAATCTCCAGCAGAGATATTTTATGCCACTGTAAAAATAGTAATTATGTAATTTATATAAATGAAATATTGTATATTGATATGGCATTCCAATAATGCATATATATATAGAAGAGATAAGTTCACTCCAGTAGTCATGATACTAAAATATCTCTAGAAGAGATTTATAAATTTGAAAATGATAACATATCTCTAGAAGAGATTTGTTTATATATTTGGTAATTTTATTAAACCAAATAAATGCATAGAAATTTGATACTTGAGATGCAATTGAGGAACGAAACTTAACAACTTGAAGTTGTGTGTATATATTGTTCGAACTAGAAGTTCGATATGGCTCCAAACCAAATGTTTTGAACATTATCATGCGGTTTTAACAGGTTTGCATTGACATTGATTTATAAATAGAAATTAATAGTTTGAATCCTTGTGATAGTTTGTTCTAAAAATCACTAATTCAAATGAGAAAGAATATGAAAATTTTATAATATATGTGTGATACGTGGACGCACGTATACATCCATATATGTAAATATTTAGCTAACAACCTGAAGTTTGTTATAAGCTCATCTTATAGATTATGCATATATATTATTTAGTGATTTAAAATTCAATCAACATAAATGTTGAATGACCTGAAGTCATGTATGTATTCATATGATCTGCACAATAAGTAAATTCCTCCATTTGGTTAGATCAATGAACGAGAACAAACTCTACTAAGCTATATCAATTAAATGCATCTTATCAACAAATAAAAGAATTATCCTCCTATTATTAATATTTATGATGTATTTGCTAGTAGCAATATCATAATGGATCAAAATTAGAGTCCAAAGATGATTATTATTTAATGTGACAATGTTTGTCAACATTGAGGGGGAGGATTGAGGGATATAAGTTCATTTTGATCATCAGTGTTAAATATTTATTAAAATATACAATGATGCAAAATATTATCAGTATTATCCTCACTAGACTTTCTCCAATATAAATTTGAATCCCTGAAGGATCAAAATGTGAAAACCACATCTGAAATATGGTTCAAAAGTCAATTCAAAATACGTTTGGAGTAAGTAATAAAGATGCAAAATAAAGGAGGTGAGTGTTCTTGAAGAAACACTTAAGGGTGCTCTGAAAGAGATCCTTGACATGATTGTCAAATAACCCTAAAAGTGGATTAGGTACCTAAAACATGATAATTAAAGAGATCTCAATAAAATCATGTCTAGAACTGACAAGAAATAATCATCGATGATAAATTTATAAATAATAAAGCGCTTATGTATATAAATGGATTAAAGATCCTGGATTAGAGAAAAACATGATTGGCCATCATGAAATTCTCATAAATAAGAAATGTGAACCTGTAGTTCGCATATATATATATATATATATATATATATATATATATATATATATATATAATAGAAAAACACACTGAAATTACTGAAGCATATGTAGTGCTACATCGTGTTAAAAGCTCTAGGCATATGTTTTTATAAATAATTGAATTCATTGAAGCAGTGAAAGTGTTTGAACACTTAAAATACCCTGAAGGTATAAATATTGTTAAAACATTATAAAAAATGAAAGTACACAAATTCCTGAAGAATATAAATAACTTTGGTGGTTATAAAGAAGATAAAGAACAAGACCGTAGATTGCAACTTCTTTTAAGTATTGTTGTAATGAAAATCTTAATATAATTCATGATGAGTAGATTACTTCCTATTTTTAAGTATTGTTGTAATGAAACTCTTAATATTCATTGAAAGGTAGTTGCGATATGCAAATACTTATTAAAGTATACAAATTCTTGAAGAATATATATAACTTTTGTAGTTATAAAGTATGCAAAGGACATGAAAAGTAGATTACAACCTTCTTCAATGTATTGTTGTAATGAAAATCTTGATATACTTCAAGATGAGTCGATTACATCCTGCTTTTTAGTAATGTTGTAATGAAATTTTAATATGCATGAAAGATGTATAGTTGCAATATGCAAAACTGATTTGAAGCACAAAAATGAAAGCACGTGAAGTGTTTTTCATAAAAGTAGCATACAAAATGCATAAAATGCAAACCATATTTGGAAGAAACAATCTTAGAAAATTTGATTGTATCGAAGCAAACTATTAATAAATTGTATTATTAATGAGATACATATTTATGGATTCAGAATTATCTATAACCAATTTGGGTTATGCAAAGACGAATATGAATTCAGAGGAAAATTTAAAATCAGGGGGAGCATCCATAAGTATTTTATAATGCACTCTTTTTCCTTAACTAAGATTTTTTCCACTGGTTTTTATTAGTAAGGTTTTAATGAGGCATTATCTTGATCCAGAAGTATCGACTCCCCAGTAACATTTGAAAATAAGTTACAATGTACTCTTTTCCCTTATTTAAGATTTTCCCACTGGGTTTTTCTTACTAAGGTTTTAACGAGGCATTATCTTGATCTAGGAGAATCAAATGTCTTTTCAAGAAATAACATCTCAAATATGTTATTTAAGTTAAATTATATTTTTATCCTTGACTAAGGTTTTTCCCATCGGGTTTTCCTTTATATGGTTTTTAATGTAGTATTAAATTGATCCAGAAGTATCAAACTCTATCTGATGTAGTAAATTATTGAAATATAACATACTATATTATACTCTTTTTCCTTCATTAAGATTTTTTCCATAGGTTTTTACTTAGTAAGGTTTTAATGAGGCATTAGTTTGATCCAGAAGTATCAAACTTCATTTAAAGAAATAAGAAAATAAAATATTTCATTGTACTCTCTTTCCTTCACTAAGATTTTTCCCATTGGGTTTTTCCTAGTAAGGTTTTAATGAGGCATTGTTTTGATCCCGAAGTATCAAACTCTTAGAAGAAATATCATTTTTAGCATGATATCTATGATTTCAGAAGTTGCACGCTTTTCCTCTTTCAAGGTTTTCCCATTGGGTTTTTCCTAATAGAGGTTTTTAATGAGGCAATAACCAATATCTATATCGAATGAATCGATAAATGCAAGCAAGATAATAATGAGGGGGAGCAATCATCATACACGTTTCGAAACAAAAAAAATTCAAGTTATCCGAACATTCAAGATTTTGAAGAAGCATATTCAAGGGGGAGTGTTACAATATATGTAAATTATAGAGTGAATATGCTTTTATGTTGTTTTGTTTAGTCCCACATCGTGGAATATGTTAAATCCTTAGCTCCAAAGCCTTTATATAAAGAAGGCTATGTAATGTAAATAGACATCTATTCTTAGGAATGAATAATATATCTTCTGCCTCTCTCTCTAATGGCTTCTTATTTCTTCATTTTATAACAATAAATCCTTATTTTCTAACTTTTTACACTATGCATGCTGATTTTCGAAAATAATATAAAGTATTTGATGATGTTTCTTGGATAAAAATGTTTGCTTTTCTTTGAATTGATGAGTGGGTTGATAAATTGTTAAATTTGGTGTTAATTGGTTGTTTTGATGTTATGGGTTCGATGAAATTAAGGATTAAATTAATGATGAATGGTTGGAGTTAGACATGAATAAAATAGTCATAAAGTAGGGAATGGAAAGACAAAGAAAAAAGAAAAGAATGCGTTTGGTGGCTAGAATTGGCGACCATAAAGGAAGAATGGGCGTATCGTACGGGTACTCCTCGCATATGCAAGGAAGAATAGCATTTCTCACCATGTAGCGTTGAGATGCTTACGGCCCACCAAATTTTAGGTGGGCAGCCAGCATAAAACTCCATCTATTGTTATAGGTGGAGTGGGGAAATATTTATAAGATTTTGTTCACCTTATTGGGCTAGAACCCACTATTTCAATCAAAGCGTCCTAGAACATACCTGCAACCCACGATAATATATAAATAGTTTTATTTCCAAAATAGTTTTGTGTTTTATTGAAAATTATAAAATAAATTTGAAATAAAGTATAAAAATTATATTTAAATAAATTATTATAAAATAAATTAAAAATGGTTTTAAAATAGAAAATTAATTTTTCGTTAAAAGAAAAATACTAAAAGGAATGTAAAAATTATACAAAGTGCTTCAAACTAAATGGAAAAATATTTCTAAAAAATAATTAATGTTTTATAAGCAATGTTTTAATTTAAAAGCTTTTGGAAGTAAGCATGATAAATTATTAATTAACGAAATAAATTGGAAGTTAAAAATAATTTATAAAGTTGAAGTATTAAATAATTGTTACTGATTTCATTACTTTAGAACCAAATTTCCTTGTTTAATTTATAATATAACAAATTAACTAGTTATGGAAATTATTTATTTAAGTTATGATTAAATTACTTTGGAAAAATATGCTTTTAGTTAAACACATAAATTAAACAACTGAATTTTAAATATTTTAATTAATCAAATATGAGTAAATTAATGAAAAGTGAAATTTAATAAATTCATGTTTATGATTATATTTTATTCAAATATAAATAATAATTAAATGCGATTTCATAAATATTTCACTTAAGTTTGATTATTATGTATGAAATAATATTAGACATTAATAGAGGTAAATATTGAATAAATCCTCATCCTCATACATGTAAATTATGATTGTGTGATATTTAATCTTATCTGCATCAGTATGTGATTGTTTGCATGATTTTCTGTGTTTGTTGCTATGATATTCTCACAATGTTATTATCTCTTTATACCTTTATTATCCACAATACCTTATATGACATGGGATTGAGTTATATACTAATAATGGGTGATTTTTTTTTTTGAGAATGATGAGATAGAGTCATGCGTGATAAGATTGTGCCCTTGATTAAATGTGAGAATGACGAAAAAGACGAATGAAAACTATAAAAAATATGATGTGCATATTTCCAAAATTGACTTATGTCCATCTTAGTCGACCGACTACAGAATAGCTCCCCTAGTCTGTGGCAAGTTAGTCTTACTGTCAGTGGTCAAAAGTCTTCTGCTTAGGATTTATTCTATAGAATTATGGGTCGTAATGTTAGTTTAGGTAATTGATGGATAAGTTAGTTTTGCTGATTTAGGCTACATTTTGGAGTTGGCCTTAAGAAATATAACGAGCAGAATATTTTAAACAAACTATAATAATGAACATATGAGTAGAAGGGTGAAAGAGAAAGAGAAGATATCATATCACCCTCTTCCCTTCCCCTTATCCACTTTTCATTTCATTCTCAATTTAAAACATAACATGGAAAGCTTGCCACCATTATCAACTAAGGAAAATAAGATAAGTTACAGGAAGAAAGCTAAGGCAAATTCCATTATTTCAACTACTTTAAAAGGTGAATAATATTTCCATCGCATTTTATTGATGTGTTAAATTCAGGTTTAAGTGTAGATCCAAATTGTGATTGTTGTTTATCATGCATATGTAATTTCTATTCCATAATTTTCTTTCAACGAAGATAAGTGTCCTTCAGCCTGCTAACCAAGTATAATTGGTGAACGAAGTTGACTTGCTTGTTAGAGATAGTGAACAGTGGGCTCTAAGAAGGAAGAGATGCACCAGCTACTTGCTTTGTTAGAAAGATAAGCGACTAGTTGACTGTAAAGAGGTAGAGAAGCTAGACAAATGATGATGAATAATCATGTTTATGTATTTGAGAATTAAAAAAATTATCCAAAAGGGTTTTGATGTGAAAAGTTAAGTTTTTAACTAAGTTTTACTTAAACTGAAAGAGATTGTATTTTGGACTAGATTCCTTTACTCCTCAACACTCAATCAATTTTTTTTTTGATCTAATGATTTTGATATAAATAAAAATACGAAAACTTATGAGTTCGGTGCAAAAATTAGTGTTAAGAATTTTATAAAATTTCAAAGGAAAGAAAGAATGCTTTAGCCCACTTTCAAAAAGTTATTAATGAAGGAAATTCTTACTTTGAATAAGTAATTTTGTGTATAAATTGGCTAAATTGAACATATATTTGGATAATTGCTAATGTGTAGCATGCTCATCTTTACACTTTGATCTGTTATTATTCTATATAATAAATTTTTGACATGCTCACTTATGTGATAAATGCTATCATCCTACATTCTTAACGTTGGGGATTTGGAACCAATGACCAGTTAGGGATGTTCCACTATAGCTATGGTCAGACTTAAACTCCTAAGTGAGTAAAATTGCATCTAGGAGATGAGCGAAATCAAATTGTGTTAGGATGCCCCGGACTGATCAAAAGACATACTCACAGGATATTTTAAAACCAAAATTTATTTAGAGACTGGGGTAGGGTCGTGCCTTATCCTCCAACCGCTAAGCCCTCGGTTAGTTAGGATTGCAATCTCAATCTATAGGGATTTCTTTATTTAGGCTACATTTCGGAGTTATGTATCCAAAGGAACTCGTAGCAGTTTTCTCTTCTATATTTTCTCCTACTGTTTTTAGGAGACTATTAATATATTTTCTCCTTCCATTTTAGGAGACTGTTGTCATTTTCTCCCACCACTCTTAGGGGGCTGTTGAAAAATTTCCCCTACCAATATTAGGAAACCAATATTATGTTCATCTAAATGGACTAGAGATTGTTGGATCATCTGATATATCTTGGCCTGAGCTAGCTTAATATGTTTCTAGTTGGCTTTAGAAAATTAATACAGGTTCATGGTGACCTTAGGAATACTATGTCATCGAAAGAACCATTTTATGGGATTGGTCAATCAAGGGAGTATGTAACCCTTTGACCCTTGTGAACGATGGAATATTCATTCTAAATTTTAAGGGTAAAGATGGGATTATACTGGCCACTACCAGAGCATTATTTAAAGAGAATGCTATATACATACAAATAAACGTAAATAAAGATAAAATGAAACATAATAGTACATCCAATAATTAAAAAAGGATTAAGGCCCATAAGCCCAAATACCGCTTTAATTAATACGCCATTCAAAACCCAATCTAGAAGTCTGCAAATGCTTCAATCTTCTATTAATTGCTCCTTTCACTTCAGCTATAATTCCCTCTTTTTTTTTGAATTACCTAGAGAACCAAGCTTCGCTTGTAAACTCTAGGGAAGTATGTGCCTGCCAAACACATACTTCGGGTACTTGTTACAGGGTTGTCAGTTTCGGGGCTCGAACTCGTGACCTTCGATCATGCAGTCCGAACTATCAACCAACTACGCCAACCCTGTTGGCAGCTATAATTCCCTCTTGCTTCTATATTTCTTCTCAAAAATTATATGATTTTTTTCTTTCCACAATACACTGATGAAACTCTTAAGCATAATAAGCATGTGACTCCCCCGTTCGTTTCTCTATCTTGGTCGTTTGAAGATTTCAAACCATTTTTGGCTGCAGTCAATATTACATTGTATATACCAGCTTTCAGTAATAAAGATTTCCAAAGTTGGTAGATATTCGTACACTGGAAAAGTAAGTGTTCTATACTTTCAGGTAGGTCGTTGCAGAAGACACAGATGTTGGTAGTGATGAATCCCCTGGCCATTAGTTTATCTTGAGTGAGTAAAGAGTTATGTATATTCCAGGGGAGAAAATTATCTATTTTAGATCCCAACCTATTCCATATTTTACGGTACCATGGTGAAGTAGGGTAATGATTATCAGGAAGAATATATTTGTATACAGTAGCAATGGTTTGAGCACAGTGCTTATTGGTCCATTGTATCTTACGTGATGTGTTTACATGTTTTTAGCTCATAATCATATTCCAAATATTTGTAATCACTGGTGAGCTAGCGGTGGGCATAACAAATTTGTCATGGAGAATGAAGTGTCTAATACTAACATTGTTAAGGATGCAAGTAGAGTTTTTCTGCATAGTGTCTACTGAATCATTTAATATTATACCAGTGGATGCCGAGGGAGAGTCTGAGAAGGAAGTCTGGATATTAAATAAAAAATTGTATTTCATAAGTGGTAGAGTAGCATGTCTCATGTTAAGCAAACTTTTCCAGAACCAACTAGAAATGGATGAATATGTCATATTCCAGAAAGTTTTTCCAACCAAGAAGTTTTTGTTAATCCACCAAAACCATAGGTTAGGTTTATTACTTAGAATATCATCAATATGCTTAGTAGCTGCAGCCATGTTCTAGCAGTACAAGTTAATAATACGCAATCCGTCCTACTTCCTCAGTCTGCATATTTTATTAAAGGCACTAAGAATAAGTTTATGCAAGTGGCAGTCTCCGTGCCATAAGAAATAGTTCATAGCCGCGTTGATTATGGAAATCAATTTCTTAGGCGAAATATAGAGCCTAGACCAGTATGATGTCATACCGAATATGATGGATTTCATAATAGTAATTCTTCCCGCCCGAGATAGAAGATGTGTAGGCCAATTCCTAAGTTTAGAAATAATCTTTTCATACATTGGCAAGCATTGAGTGGTCGAAATTTTCGATGTGGTAATAGGAATGCCAAGGTATAAAGAGTTCTCTGGCATAGCCAACAGACCAAAAAGTGTGGTTATGTTGTCTCTGGCAATAGAAGATAATCCAACAATTATAATGTGTGATTTTTATTTGTTGATATGCAGACCAGTAGTAGCATGAAATTGAGTGCAGCATTGATAGTGGAGATTGTACTTGCATCTGGTTTTGCAAATATAAAAATATCATCAACAAACATTAGAGATGTGATAAGAGGCTCCTTGCATTTTGGATGTGTTTTCAGGTTTTTAGCGTAACCTATACATACATGATATGTTATTGATATTATGATTGTGTTCTAATCATTTTTGGATGCAGACATGTTTTGGATTACATATTGTTTGTTAGAGTATTAAGGAGAAACTCGTTCCGTGGCGGTCTCATAAAATACCTATATTTTGCTTTAAGATGGACTAATATTATTCATAATAGACTTTTTGTCTGACTAAGCTTTTGATCTCTCCTTAAACTCTTAGGTACTCAATTTGGAATTTGGTAGGCTGGGAGTAGGGTATTTCAGGTTTTTGGCAAATAATTTTCCAAAGACGTGCGGGAGGCAGGCAACAATGTAAAGTTATTTTCGTTATGCAGTTGTTTAACTGCTTTTTTATTATTGTTGGATGTATGTAGTGATGGCTATTATAACCGTCTAAGTAGTTAAGACTCTGATCATGCAAGAGGGCATCTTCATATGTTGCTCTCGGGATTATATTTGTAATTATTATATCTTTATCTGAACGATGTAATAGTGGGGTTATGAGGTTAAATTATAATGAATTTGCAAATCAAGGAATGAATTGTTTCATGAAAATTTGTAAATTCTCGTGCTCTTAATGTTAATGACATAATATCTGATCTCATTTTGTCTTTAGGAAATAAAGCCAAGAATGACTACAATATCGCCAGCATCTATTTTCGAGCCTCGAAATTGGAGACATTGCAACTTCTCCCTTTTTGTTACTCATCTTATGGTATTATTCTATTATAGATAATAGTATTAATTTATATCTTTGGAAACTAAAATTCTTCAACCTATAAAGGACAAGGCATGGACATTTAACGACCCATATGTGTATTATCACTACTGTAACTTATTGAGATTTGGGTAGTATACAAATGCGCGAATCCCACACTTTAACTTGTTATGTTTATGGTTGCTTATTGTTGGATGTTTGCATCATTCTAGAGCTAAACAGGAGCATACATTATTGTATATTATGCCAACTCATTTTTGCTAGTCCAGCTTCAGCTATGATTTTGTATTTACATGCTTCATATACATAGATGCTATTATATTCCTTGTGTTTATTATTAATAATCCAAATTACGACGAGATCCGTATTTGTGTAGCAGGCCAACTATGATATTTATTCACCTATTATTATGCATTATAATATATTTTGGATAAAGGTTTTGCCTATACCAGAGTATGTCTGACCCATATGTAATTCTTTGGTACTCTCAGAGTAATCTAAGCTTTGTAGGATTCATTTAGTTTGTGGCTAACAATTGGATAAGGAGAAAGTTACAATTGTATAATATTCTACTAGGTATGCTTTGAACTACAATTGTTGGAACTTTATGTATATGTAAACGTAAATGTATAAAATGATGATGTACTCTGTGGAGTAGTGTTAGTCTTATCTTTTGTACATACTTGTCCAAACACTCATATCTTATGTATGTGATGTATTATATTTATCAGCTGCGTACTTTGGAACGTATCTGTTATTATTATTTCTATATTGTTGTGTTCTAATAATCTTCTTCATGCTACTGCTCTAGGTCGAGATGAGATACATTTTTGTAAGTGATTGTTATGTATATATAATATATACATTTTGGCCTAAGGGAATGCATATATAGGAGCAGTCATCTAATGTCCCATTCTCCATGCTTTTGGATAGTTTCGACTAATCGTTTGCATGGACATAAGGGCTAGGCATCACAATAGTGGAACAAAATAAAACTAGTATTAGGTTGCTTTCTGCCTTTAGAAAGCTTTATTCATCTAAGTCTAAAAATCCATATTCTCGACCTACCCAAATGAGTATCTGAGAGTTTAGAGGGAAATCATAAACTTTAGGCCAGGCAAAAAGTATGGAATAAATAATATTAGTCATCCAAAATCAAAATAGAATATAGTATGACCACAACATGGGGGGAACGGTTAACCCCTCAATAGTATCTTAACAATCAAATTGTCAAACATAACATTCATTGGATATGACAAGACATGCCTAATGCATCGTGTTCTCCTTATCCACTCGCAACCAAAATGATAAGAACATAACATAAAAATCACAAAAAATGAGTTATAGATGAATATGTCAATGTTCAGTAGGGTTCAAGGGGGTTACACATTCCCTATATCTACATAACCCATTAGGTGTCAACACAACGATATAGTTTTCGTTGCGTTATTACAAATCTATTAAATTTCACAAGCCGCTAAAAACATAACATATTGACTCAGACCAAAACTAGATAAAACTAATGGCTTCCGTTCCCATATGGATTTGATAGAAGAAAAATAATAATGAGCGTCTCCAACCCACTCCGAGATGTGTATGCACAAAAGCTAGCACGATGCCAAAAACCCTTTCACATTAGGATTGTTGATGTAATCCTACTCATATGGAAGTTTTGTCTGACCATATTACTAATGGAACAACCATGCATGGTTATCATTTCCTAATACCTAATGCCACTAAAATTTTGTGTAAAGAGAATAATGGGTTAACTCGTTTTCACCCTTTAACTGTGTTTATTGGGCTGGGTTGTTATCATTACTTGGTAGCCCATCATAATGTTAATAATTACAGAATGTAACAATGTAAACTGTATTCTGAATTGTTTAGTAATAATAGAAATAAGCTTTTTCTGCTTTTATGGTATCGGAGCAAACTGGCCAAAAGGCAATCATCAACAAGAAAAGGTGTTTTCAATTTTCTCCCCTCAGAATATTGTCATCATAGGGGAGGAATACCCCTCTCGTGATCGGAATAGCATCAGTTACCCATCAGTTCTTGCATTTGTGTGCCATCCAAGAAGAGGATCAGATCCGGAATCATCATCTCCTCCTCTGGTTGCGCAGATCTCAATCCATGCAATCTGCCTTGGCTGCAAATATCATTGCCTCGCCAAAGCACTGCCTTCTTGATCAAGAACACTGCATCTGACCCCACTATTTCCACCTGCATTGGCTGCAAGTTTTATTGCCTCGCCAAATCATAGTTTCCTGACTAAGATATTCATAAATCAGCATTCTTGATCCGCCATGGCGAATCAAGATGAGGATGCCACCTCAGTGAACACAGGCAACAGATCCAGAAATGGACAAAGCATTGATCCAATCTTGATCAGACCTAAAAATCAGGCAATCAACACACCATTAGATGAAGATAATTATATAACATGGAAGTATCAGGTAGAAATTGCACTAAGGGGTTATGATCTGCAAGATTATGTAAAGGGAACTAAGGTAATTCCTCCTATTAACATCACTGATGATAAAGGGACACTTGTTGGTAATCTAGATTACACTCAATACCAAAAGCAAGATAATTTGCTTGCATCTTGGCTATTATCTTCTATTAGTCAGAATCTTGTATCACAACTTGTTGGATGTTACACATCATATGAGATATGGTCAACAATTGAAAGAATTTTCAGTTCACAATCAGCAGCCAGGGTGATGCACTACCGAAGAGAACTACAAAATGCAAGAAAGCATGATACAAGTATGAGAGAATATCTTGCCAAGATCAAGAACCTTTGCGACAAATTGAAATCTGTGGGACATGAGATATCTAATAGTGAACAGGTTCTCATCATCACAAATGGTCTTGATCAAGAGTACGAATCATTAGTTACATATCTTGCTACACAACAAACCTTGCCAGACTTAGAGTATGTTTACTCGGCTCTTCTTGCTCATGAAGGTAGAATTGAACAAAGAAAACTGATGTAAGAAGACTATTCAGCCAACTCTGCCTCATCCATAAAGAATAGAAATCAGAGACACGGTCAAAATAAACAAAAAAATCAAAATACTAGAGGAAACAACAATCAAAGGGGAAGAGGCAGAGGAAAATATCCCAACAACAATAGGATCAAGTGTCAAATCTGTGAGAAATTTGGTCACATGGCAAATAAGTGTTACTTCAGATTCAAAGAAGATTACAATGTTACTCAACAAGGTCAGAACAGCAGAGGACCAACAGCAAACATGACACACACTAGTAGTCAACACAGAAATAATGCAGATGGTCCAATAGATGATGCCAATAAATCAGATGATATTAACACAGAGGAATGGTTTCCTGATTCAGGGGCTACTAATCAAATGACTAACAACTTGCAGAATTTAAACTTAGGAAACAAAAGCTACACAGGTAAGCATTCTGTTGCTATGGGAAATGGTGAAACAATAAATATATCTCATGTAGGAATAGGCAGTATTGAAGGTACAAGGTCACTCTATCTTAATAATTTGTTGAGAGTACCAAGTATCAAAAAGAATTTAATTAGTGTTTCACGGTTTGCCAAAGAAAACAAAGTATATTTTGAGTTTCACCCCAGTTTCTGTCTTGTCAGGGATTTGCTAAATAAAAACATACTATTACAGGTACTGGATCAAGGTTTATACAAATTCAGCAATATGAGAAAGAGACCTTACTGTAACAATGCAGTATGGTGTAATGAAGTCAGTACAAATGATAAAAATGTAAATGTTCTTGATATGTGGCATTGTAAGTTGGGGCATCCAAGTTTTAATGTAGTCAAACAAGTATTGAATGAGAATAAAACATCTTTTTCAAAATTGTATAGTTCTAATATATGCACACATTGCCAAATTGGTGGAAGTCACAAATTACCTTTTCAATACTCTGAGACTGCATACAATGAGCCCCTTGAGCTAGTTGCAGCTGACCTGTAGGGGCCATCTCCATATAATTCAACTCAAGGAGAAAGTTATTATCTATCGCTTGTTGATGCACATAGTAGATATACTTGGATATATTTTTTAAAGACTAAATCAGACACGTGCAGTGCAATGAAACACTTTATCACTTGCATTGAGAAACAGCTGAATAGCGGTGTGAAAGTTATACAGACAGATGGTGAGGGTGAATTTAAATCCCTGAAGGATTTCTTTGCTATGAAAGGAATCATGCATAGGATGGCATGCCCACACACATCTAAGCAAAATGGTTTAGTGGAAAGGAAACACAGACACATAGTGGAGACTGGTTTAACACTTATGTCACAAGCAAGTTTGCCTTTGAGATATTGGAGGGAGGCATTTTTCACTGCAGTGTATCTCATTAATAGAATGCCAACCAAAGTGTTAAATCATGTCTTCCCTTTTGAAAAATTGTTTGGTGTTAAACCGACTACAATTAGTTGAGAAATTTTGGGTGTCTGTGTTTCCCTTGCCTCAGACCATACAACAAACACAAATTAAGCCTGAGATCTAGTCAATGTACCTTTCTGGGTTATGCAGAAAATCAGAAAGGCTACAAATGTCTAGACAATCAGGGCAGGATTTATTTTTCTAGGCATGTAGTTTTTAATGAAAATGTTTTCCCTTTTGCAGAAAAGGAAAAACATAAACAAGCAGTAGATATAAGCAATGCAGGAGCAATTCAAATGCCTGACTTGTCTGATTGGATTAGCAAAGAAAACGAAACAAATTATGAGTCAACAAAGAATATTCATAGTGATAATTCAGAGCAAACTGCAGTGGATATTACACAGCATGATGAACAACAGCAAATAGATACACATCAAAATCAAGTCAATGAAGACACAGTAAGTCAAGCTACTGACCACTACAGGGATGAACAACAAGTGTCACAACCAATCACCATTCAACACCCCATGACCACTAAATCCAAAAGTGGAATTTTTAAATCCAAATTATTTTATACTCAAGTCAATGAGATAGAGCCGACATCATATGAATCAGTGGTTAAAGATGAGAGGTGGAGGAAAGCCATGGATGAAGAATATAATGCATTGATTAAAAACAAAACATGGATCTTAGTTGACCCACCAAAGCACAAGAATATTGTTGGAAGCAAGTGTACTTACAAAATCAAAAGTGATGCAGAAGGAAAAGTATTTAAACATAAGGCAAGACTCGTGGCAAAGGGGTATACTCAGCAGTATGGTTATGACTTCAATGAAACTTTTTCCCCTGTCATTAAACCAACAACAATAAGAATTATATTAACCCTAGCATTACACAAGCATTGGCAAATAAGGCAGTTAGATGTGCAAAATGCATTTTTAAATGGAGATTTAGTAGAAGAGGTGTATATGCAACAACCAAGAGGCTACAGCTCTAAGAACAATAGCAATCAAGTATGCAAATTACATAAAGCTATATATGGATAAAACAAGCTTCAAGAGCATGGTATGAAAAACTGAAGACTACTTTGGTGATGTTAGGATTCAGTGCTACCAAATCAGATAATTCTTTCTACATAAGAAAGCAAAGGGGGAATAACATCTATGTACTAGTATATGTTGATGGCATTCTTATTACAGGAGATAATCATCAAGAAATTGAAACATTTATTGGGTGTCTAAATAAGCAGTTTGCTATAAATGACTTGGGAGAAGCTAAATACTTTCTTGGCATACATATTCAGAGAAATGCAGATTCTAGCATCAACTTATCACAAAAACAATACATTTCAGACATTCTAGTGAGAGCAAATATGGATAAATCAAAAGCACTTCCCATACCCATGACAAGTAACCTTAAATTATCTAAAGACAAAGGTGAACCGATCGAGAATATCACGCGATATAGGAGTATAGTTGGGGCATTCCAGTATGTGACTATATCTAGACCGGACATCAGTTTTAGTGTAAAAGGTCTGCCAGTACATGCAAGCACCAACATATGAACATTGGCGTGCTGTAAAACGTATTCTTAGATATTTAAGAGGAACAACTCACTATGTGTTGAAATTAGAATCATGCAAAAATATTATACTACAGGCTTAGTGATTCATATTGGGCCAATGACATTGATGAAAGGAGATCCACCACTAGGTATTGTGTGTATCTCGGAAATAACCCCATTTCGTGGTGTACAAAGAAGCAAAGGACCATCTCTAGGTCAAGCGTGGAGGTAGAGTACAGATCTATTGCGAGCGCTACTGCCGAAATAGCATGGACAGAGGCTCTACTTGGGGAATTGGGGCTCGAACTCAGTCAAAAGCCGACCATCTGGGTGGATAATTTGAGTGCTATTTCTTTATCTATGAATCCCGTCCAACATTCGAGAACTAAGCATCTCGAGATAGATCTTCACTTCGTTAGAGAGCGAACAGGCAGCGGAAAACTCCAGATCCGACATATACCATCTTACTATCAATGAGTTGATATACTGACAAAGGCAATCTCGTCAAAGAATTTTGTTCGTCTCAGAGAAGAACTCTGAGTTTTTCCGTCGCCATGATTTTTGAAGAGGGGTCTAAAGGAAATGGAAACCCTAGCTTTAATTGCGGGGGAGTAAAGAGAATAATGGGTTAACTCGTTTTTACCCTTTAACTGTGTTTATTGGGCTGGGCTGTTATCATTACTTGGTAGCACATCATAATGTTAATAAATACAGAATGTAACAATGTAAACTGTATTCTGAATTGTTCAGTAATAAAAGAAATAAGCTTTTCCTGCTTTTATTGTGACCTCATACAAATGAGTACATCGTCACTTTACATAGGCACCAACATAACCTACCAAAATGTATAATTGAACATATGATGTTATCAGCAACAATATAAATATGTCCATACGATCACCATTTGAAGATAGGTCACATATGGATAATCATACAAATGTTTATTTCCACTAATTTTGGGCTAAATTTTCCTTTACCATATTTGAAAATCTTATTTTATAAGTTTCCTTCTCTTTAAAACATCTTAACAAAATTTTAGAGTCATCAAACCCAACTTTTTGTATTTGGAAAAGCCCGACCGATTTGTTAACAATATGCTATCGAGTTTGTAGTTATCACATGTTTAATATCATCGAGCTTCTAAGGTTACGCTATCGAACTTTTGGTTTCTCAATGCCTTGAGCTATCGAGCCTCCAACTATTGGAGCTTATATTTTATAGCTTTTGGATGTTTAGCTATCTAGCTTCTAAATTTGCCTATCAAAAATATAAGCTATCGACCTTCTAAAATCATGCTATTAAGAATGTAGCTATTGAGCATCTAAAATCATGCTATTGAAGATGTTGTAATCGAGCATCTAAAATCATGTATCGAAGACGTAGCCATCATGCATCTTATATATAAAATCATGCCATCAAATTTGTTGCTATAAGCAGCTAAAATCTTGTTATCAAAGATGTAGCTATCGAGCATATAAATGGTAGTTTAGTAATTAACTTTTAAAAAAAAGATTTATTTCCACTTAAAAAAGTCACTTTTGACCAAATCTTTCCATATGTTAAATTTCCATTCGTTAATCGCTTATAGTTTATAATTATTTCCAAAAAAATTCAACGAAGATTTTCTTTGATTTAAAACCTTATGTAATTTCTTAATTTATCAATTAAATATCATTTTAACCTCAATTTTTCATTCTAAAATAATTCATATTAGTTTTCAATTGCATAGAAAAAACCTCCAAAAGCTCTCAAAATTCGAATCTTCTATCTCTACTATATACAAAAATTACATCGAAAAATACTTTTTTATCATATTTTTTATAGTTAAAACCCAAAACCAGTTTTCAAGCTCAAAATTTCACATTAATTTGGAAATAATGAATTTAAAATCCAATCTCCAATTAATGTAATAAACATCATATTAGAATTTCAAATCATTTGGAGATTGTTAACATTTGTTTTGAATCTGAAAGTCATACTTTTTAACTTAATTATTTCACTTATAATATTGTTACAACCATTTGATTGAATATCTTAACCTTATCTGTGCTTTATCACTATAAAACTTCTATAATTTAACCAAATATGAGGATCTAACATACAAAAATATTGAGACGATAATATCATTCGCCTCTAATTTTGTTAGATAACTTTACTGGAGTTTTCTTTTCCTTTCCCTCTTTCTTTCAGCATGAAGGATGAATGAGCATAAGAGAGACATGATGAGGTAATAGAATATATCAAGTGGTTTAGGCCTTAATTTTTCCCTTCCTAATCCTCCCTTATATTAATTAAAACATTTAATTCTTTCTTCGTATGTAAAATGTCATTACTTCCTTATTAATTGAGGAACTTTCAAAATCATTTAATTTCGCCTACTACCAAACTTATCATATTTTACCCACGTTATTATTTAATTATCAATTAATTAAATTCCTATAATAATATTTATTAAAATTAGTGGTTTTACATTGTTCCTTCGGGGTCAACCTCGCACATGGTAATTCCACACAAGTTTAGGTAAAATTTTCGGGGTGGACTTACCATCTGCCTACAACATCCTTATAGGTATGTCAACTTTGGTTATTTTAGATTTAGTCATTGCATAACAACTACTCGTTGTGAATTTCCCATACCATGAGAGGAGTCGGTTGTGTTCAAAGCAACCAATATGCCCCTATGTTATAACCACTTCCTCGAAGAAACTAAGAAAGAGTACTCAGCCTCAATAGGAGGTGGCAACTGTTAACAACAACCACCATGAGAGTGTATGAGGGAAATCAATTGTCCATGCCCATGCCAAGAGCGAGCCCGACACATCAACTCCCTCCAAGAGAGAGCGAGAACTCCTGGAAGCTCAAGATCATGCCAAGGATATCAATCAAACTATGCATTCGAAAGAGTGTGCAAACTCGTTGAGGTTCCTACTCGTGTTGGATCCATGCAAACCAATAGCTTTGAGAGGATTCCAAAGCCAACCAATGTGCTCATCTACATCGAAAACCTCAATCAATTTTAAGCTAATCTTTTACCTCCTTATGTTGGATCCTTGTTGAAAACTACTCATTGATTCTTCTCGTGCCAGGGTTAATGACATAGGCAACTAGGTCTTCATGGCTAACCAGGCTAGGACCCAAGAATTTATTACCACTTGGAATGAGCTAGTCCACTTTTGTTGGAAAGGGGGAAAAAGTGATACTACAATGCCCATGT
This sequence comes from Allium cepa, assembly GCA_030765085.1. Lineage (NCBI taxonomy): Eukaryota > Viridiplantae > Streptophyta > Magnoliopsida > Asparagales > Amaryllidaceae > Allium > Allium cepa. The sequence continues at coordinate 304,573,822 of CM060944.1, read as the reverse complement.
GTGTGAAATCAACCCAAATGGCGGCCCGATCATGAAACCCGAAGCAATCATTTAAAAAAACGATGACTCAAGGCAGACCTTCTAGGTCAGCGCAGGGTTGAATACAATGGTCAAAGCGGAACTGATAGACCTTCTCAAGAAAACACAAACATATTTTCATGGAGGGATGCAGACATGAATAGCATAGGTCCCTCCGTCATATATTATGATATCAATCTTGACCCTATAGCTCACCTAGTCCACTAAAAAAGGAGACCACCCAACCTTGAAAGGTACAAAGCATTAAAAGTTGAGGTGGAGAAGCTCCTTAACAACGAATTCATTAGAGAATCAGAGTATCTAGTTTGGGTGGAAAAACCTATGTTGGTCCGCAAGCCCCATGGATCCTAGTGAGCACACATATACTTCTACATTCTCAAAAAGGACAACCCAAAGTACAACTTCGCTTTTCCTTGTGGATGTAACTAGCGGATAAGAACTGTTGCCTTTTATGGAAGCCTAACATAGGTACAATTAGATTGTTACACTTGACCCCGAAATACATCGTACTTCATTCATTACCAACACAAGAATGTATTGTTACAAGATTGTGCCCTTTGAACTTCCAAATGTGCAGGTGAGTTATTAAAGGCTCATTAATAAGATTATTAACAGACGGACTGGGTAGTCAAATGAAGTTTATGTTGAAGAAATGCCGATGAACTCCAAAAGGTGGGGTGGTGGTATGCACGGGAACTCGTCGAGACCCTTAGCATCCTCCGTAAGTACAACTTGAACCTTAACCCCAAAAAGTGCTTTTTGCCATCATCTTTGGCAAATTCTTAGGGTACATGGTGAGTGCGAAAAGGATAGAGGCCAACCTTGATAAAATCCAAGGTATCAAGACATGCAGATCCCCTATGCCATCTAACACCGATGCTTGAATGGGATGATTACAAATCTCTAGTATTTCATAACCTAGGTAATGGATATATGCATTCCTTTTTTAACATTGTCAAGAAACAAAGTTCCTTCACATGGATACACAACTCTACTAAAGCATTTGACAAGCTGAAATACTATTGTACCTGTCCACTCCACCATCCTCTCAAAACCAATGGACACGGAGGATCTTTACCTCTACCTCGTTGTCAATTACCATATGATTAGCATTTCCTTGGTACCAGATGGTGAATGAATATAAGAACCAATATATTATGTCAAACAGGCCAGAAACAAGATACACTAGACTAGAGGAAATCGCCTACTACCTACTCATTGGTACTCGCAAACTCCACCCATACTTCCAAGCCCTCCTTGTCAAAGTCCTTACAAATTGACCCTTAAGAAAATCCTAAATCGATCCGACACACTGGGTTGCCTCCTAAAGTGTTTGGTGGAACTCGATCAACACCACACCACCTTCCATCCCCTTACCTTTATTAAGGGCCAAGCTTCAGCCAACTTCATTGTGAAATTCTCTAGCCTGGATAGCAGTGACAAAGAGACACCTATTGAACAATGCATTTGACAACCGTATGTTGATGGTCCATCCAACAAAAAAGGAGTGGAAGCTGGCATGTTCCTAATCACCTATTATGAACGAAATTTTCCTTGCTATTAGGTTAGATTTTAAGGCAACAAATAACAAAGATGAGTACGAAGCAATACTCATCGGCATTTGAATGGAAAAAGAGCTCATAATTAAATCCATTAAGGTATACATTAACTTCTCACTCATGGGAAACCAAATTAGCGAAGGATTTAAAGTAAACGGCAAGTCATTAGCCTAACATGTCATGGAGGCTATGAAATTGGTCATACCTTCTCCAACTTCAAGCTAAAGCAAATATTAAGGGAGAAGAATGCTAAGGCTGACTAGACAGTAGGAACTAGATAGGGACCAACATTTAGGTCTGATTCGAGATCCGAAGTGTCACATGCCTCAAATAGAGGGCGACAAGCATGGAAATAAGTGATGAACAATAGAGCAATTTGGCACCCTGCTCTTGAAATACTAAGTAAGCATGGAACTAGCCAACGAACCCAAGTAAGATAGAAAGATTATTTATTGAGCACCCAAGTAAACCATCATGGATAAAAAACTATGTCGACTCCACCTTACTGCAATGCTGCAATGCTTAAGCCAAAGAAAAACAAGTCCTTAAAAGAACTGCATGAACGCTTTTGCGGATCATATAGAGAGAAACGTCTTGTAAAAAAAGCTGCCCAAAGAGGTATTATTGGCCAACAATGATATAAGACTCTATGGACTACATTAAAAAATGGTACCATTGTCAACAGTTTGCCATAATCACCATGCTTCCCCTAACCTACTAACTTTCATGTCCTCCTTATGGCAGTTCCACATGTGGGGTGATTGAGCTAATCAAAAAAAATCCTAAATGCAAAGGGAGAATATGATCATGCCATAGTCTCTATCTACCACTTCACCAAATATGTTGAGGCAATCCCTCCCTAGGGTCATCATGCCTAGTGTCCTCAACTTCGTCATCAAGAACTTTGTCTGCCGGTTAATTCCTCTATAAAAATGATTATTAACATGAAGGCATAATGTGGATTGTTCCATAAATTATTTTGAAGGAATGAGATCGAGGTGTGCCTCTTCTCCATCATCCAGCCTCAAGCAAATAAATAAATGAAGACAATCGACAAAACAATTAGAACAATCCTAAAGAAGCACCTAACCAATAAGAAAGGAAATTAGGTTAGAGATCTCCTACTCATCCTCTAGTCTTACAAGATAAATACCTAGACATCAACAAGGCCTTCCCTTTTTCTCTAGCCAATGGGCATGAAGTGATGTTGTTCATAGATGTGGATGCCCGCTCGCTAAGACCGTCAGGCATAATTCAAACAATATAAAGAACTGCTATAATTATCCCTTATCGCCCTGGATGAGTAGAAAAGCTTCAGACCGAGTCCTATAAAAGAAAAGTCACAAAGCGCTACAACTTTAGTGTCAAGGTAAGAAAATTAAAATAAGAAACCTCGTCATGTGACATGTCTTCATCAACACAAAGAACCTAGCTGATGGTGTTCTTGGACCTAACTAGAAGGGGTCGTATGTGATCAGTGCCACTCTAACTAATAGAGCATATATCCTCACTTACCTTGATGACACCAATATCCCCAGGATCTAAAATCTGAAGCTGCTTAAAGCCTATTAATTTAAATGCACTTGCGATCCAAAGCTATAAGGCTATTTTGAATACTTTTTTAAGCTAAATTTATAAGGTGACCAACACTTGTAATCAATATGCAATAAATAAAAGATTTCCCATTAAAACTACCGAAAAAACCATGTGAGTTTAGTGCCTATGGTCAAGAGTACATCAAAAGGCGAGCTTGTCCAAGAGTGACACCTTTATGATGGCACCCGTGCATAGATAGCATGACTATGCAAGGATGCTCACAATTTATGTGTCTATGGTAAGTTTTCCTATTCTTCCAATAGTAAATATGGCACCGGTAAAGTAATGGTGTGATCACCCACGTTGTGGCCTTGATTCCTTTGTTTGTGATATTACATATTTCCTCAAGAGTACAATGGGGCACTAGTGCAAAAATGGATGCGATTACCCACATAAAAGTCTTGATTCTCGCATTCCAATTGCTACCTGCCCCACCAAGTTAGATTTACCCTTTTGTGATGTGGCTAGGCCACAATTAACTTACCTGCTTCAAATGATGGAGGGCCTTACCATGATGGGCCTTAGCACAGAAGAACCTGCCTACTGCCTCCAATGGAGCGACGTACCATGACGTGGCTAGGCTATGAAAAACTTGCTCGTTCCCATCGATGGAGCAGCCTTACCACAATGGGGCTCGGCGTAAAAGAATATGCCCGCTGCCATTGATGGAGTAGCCTCGTCATGATGGGGCTTGACATTAAAGATCTTACCCACTTCTACTATTCAATTTTCCCACAGTGATGGGATTAACAGCAAATGATAATACCCCAGCTAGGTAAACAAATCAATAAAATGGGTTCCCCAATCACCTAGAGGGAAAATACGAGTAGATGGCATGCTCATCAATATCCACCCTACTAGACACTATGATAAACTAATAAGCTAAGTTCAAAAAACCTTCTCTTGTTGTGTATGAATTCAAATATCTTACAAGTGTTTATTGTTTACAAGTTTTGTTAAAAGTTAAATGATGTACATACTGCCCATAAAAATTTAATACAATATTGTATTAATTTTTCTACTATTAATATATAACATATAGCATTTAGTAAACTAGTTTAACTAAGTTGAATTCGAAATATTGTTAACAACACTATTGCATTAACTCCTAAGTATGAACTTGTTCTTCAATAATATTTAACCAATTTAATTTCTTTATACAAGTTTTGGCTAAATCCAGTTTTTAATCTTTATTAACCTACAGCTTAAGTAATGATATCTTATGCGTGTTTGCTTTTACTCATCACAATCTCACAAAGATATCTGGAGTTTGGTCAATGATCAAAAACTCCAATAATCTGAAGTTAATTATTCAATCCGATAACATTTATGGATTAACCCATTTACTTTGGCCAAGGATTTTGACTTTAAGTTGACTACCAATTATGATGATATTAACCTTCGATAACAAAGGAGAAGAATCCTCTCTTGAATAATGTTTCACTTCAAGTGATTTAATATGCACCCAACTTTGGTTGTAATATGGTCGTAATGACATGTAATCGACCATAATCGAAGTACAATTTAGATATATAAAATCAATAGTACTCTCAAGTCCAAAAGATGCAACTTTGGCTTAGTAATTACATGAGATCTTCTATTTTGAATTTTTTGTTTTGACCTATAAAAGACACTCATCGAATCATTCTGTGATTGATCCAAACATCCAAAAGTATGTGATTCCTTTGTGTCTCTAGTAGTCATGATTAATTCATTTCCCGTCATATAGAGAATATAATGTGCACTAGTCTTAACGGATGTATTGATGTCATTTTCTCAATATATCTTGACTAAGAAAATTTTAAGAATTTTTTTTTAGAACTCATGGTTACATATACCTTTGCAACATTAATCAACTAAATACTTAACTTAAGGATTTTCTATTTATAGATGTTTAATGTATTTGGATCATACATATATGACAGCATAACAACACATACAATAATCATACTTTATTTCAAACAATATTCAAAATCAAGAGTTAAATTATATATAATAATTTATATAATTACCCCTAAGGAATACCTTTAACTCTATCGTTCTTCCACTTTCACCAAGTATTGGACTCCAATTATGACACATATCAATAATTATCTTCTATCATTAATGTGCCATTTATAGTTGTAGATATATCTGGATGTGGAAGTTAATCTCGAAATTCTACAAGAAATCATGCTTATTGAGCAGGTCAAGATCCATGAATGCGGGAGGGATATCAATCAATGCTATAGGGATCATAGCTTGCTACAAGGATCATCATTGCTACAGGGATCAGTAGTTGGTATAGGGTTTGTCATTTGCCATAAGGATCAGTACCGATGCATGTAATAAGGATCGGTACCGATGCATGTAATAAGGATCGATATACTTCCATACTAGGTATCGCTGTTTGTTATAGAGATCAAGACCAATCCATCACTTAGAAAAATTTCTAATATATCTTTCGTATGTGCACAGCCTCTATTCCACTCTTAACTGTTTGCATCTTCTTCGTCTTTAGTCAGATTTCTTCAAGATATAAACCACCCATCTTGTATCATTGCATGAACACTCCAACACTATCTATTACCGATCATTGAGGTACTTGTCCACGGTAGCTTAATTAATAATGGTTGATCGATGTGAACGATCTAGGAAGAAAAAGTACGATCGAGCCATAAATTCTTCGTATCAATTGTTTGTATGCGGTTTGACTCACTTATATTGTATCGTCATAAAAAATATATTAGCACACACTTTTGCTTTGTCTTGGAATATCCATAAGGATTCTCTAAGGTGGACCCATTTGAGGAAAATCGATCCATCATTCGAACTACGATATCTCGGTCATAGCAACTTGAATTTGGATGAGGTTAGATCATCGATAATCATTTTCAATGCAATAATTTCCACCGATTTTAGTTAATTTTAAGATTGTGAAAATTTTATCTGCAACATTTTTCCTAAAGCTTGTTTTTGTGGATACAAAGCATGCTTTGATCTAGGACATGTATATATACAAGCATATTGTTAGCAAAGCACTCAATTCATCCTCTAAACTAATGGTATGACATAAATTATTTCCATTAGGTTTCTCATAATATCCAAGAAGTCAGTAGTGATGGATCATTAGTAGTTTCACCTAGAACCAAAGGTAACTCTAGACCATCAAGGTCAAAAACTTAGATCCTTGCCTAATGTTAATCAAAAATCATTATCATCCATATTCCCAAGGGACTTATATATCATACATAAATCATATATCTTGCTATCATGTAGTATAAAATCAAGTTTCACTATGTAGGATTATAGTCTTATCCTCCATGGAGCATGGCTTATAAGCCAATTGGTATCTCCAACATCCCATCATAAGAACGTCCAACTAGATCAACGCATTTTCAGTAAGTTATCATATACCATGTATAAATATGTAATATTACCATATTACCCTTAGTTGGTGCATTACTTATAAATTATCTGGTATCTCCGAGCATCCAATCATAAGCAAGTACAACCAGATCAAAGCACTAATAACTGTCAATCACATTTTGTCATTTCTAATAAGAAGATGTTCATACCTTGAAGTTATATTTTAATCTCAATGGATATGATAAATCATAAATCCACATTGAGCCCATTGTTCATTCTCGAATATGAGGCTCAATGTTTAAGATGAGTCTGTGTGCTTACTCCTGGGTGAGGGGATTTGCTATCTTATAAAAGTCAATCCACTCGCTCTTCGACGAAGAGACTTGATTTCAAGTTAATCATCCCATCTCTTTTGTTGGGTGAACTGTAACCTATCAGTTTACATGTAAAAAATAGGGGATAAAAAAATTCAATTAACATTCCTTTTCAACATTAGAATCAAATTCATACATCATATGTAATGCCTCATGGAATTTATAGCTAGTAAATGAAAATTTATAACATATATTAGATTGTTCATATAACCTTATTGACTCTAAATCAAATTGCATAAAATGGAAACCTAAACCGTAGTTCAACCAAGGGTTACTCCCAAGCTGAGCACGCCTATGGGATAGATCACGATCGTGTGCATGTGTAAGTTGACCAAGAATTCACAATTATTGCTTATTTAAAGCAACGACAAAATTAAATAAAGAAACTAACCTAACTTTAATCCATTTTGATCATGGGATTTTTATTTCAAGTTCATAACCTCTACTGTAAATGTGGTTCCCATAGCAGTAATGTAACAACCCATCTCATAAAAGGCCTAAATTTCAATCCAGAAAAGGCTCAACGAAACATAGACCCATTCTAAGGTAAGTTGTTGGTAGAACTATGAAAATAACAGTATAAAGTCATAACTAAACTTTCAGAACTCACAACGGACGAAACAAAATATAATATCAAAGTGTACTCGTTTATTTTGAAATCATAAAAAAATGTCATACTACAAATTCCATAAAAGCCGTAATATAATATCCATTACAACAATTGTCTAAATACATGGGTGCATATAAAAATAAGTAATGATAACAAATACTGCCAAAAGCCAAGCTTCTCCATCTCTAAGCATCATTATCGCCATATATCCATCCTTAACTTGTGTTGCAATGAGGAAGGTGTCATAACAACAAGTGTCTGGTGAATAAAAACCTCGAGTATTACCTTTTTAGTACTTTGGCAGTATATATCAAAATAAGAATATGTCTACGAATAAAAAACCATTGAAACCATTTTACTTCTTTATAAGGAAAAGAGGCGGGTTTAACCACTTAATCCCTTCCATTTCTAGAAGCATGTTTCTAAAATCCCATATCTCAATCATACGTCATAAATAGCAAATAATGTGAGAGATGTTACCCAAGCCGCTTATACCTTTTATTGAAAATAGGTAGACTCTAGTCATTTAAGACCTTAATTAAGGCAGACCCCATCAATTAAGACCTATTTCCAAGCTCTGTTCCTCAATGGTACAATCTAGATGACATCATATGGAATCTCTTTAGCCACTTAATACTGGATAATAAGTAGACTCTGGTTATTTAAGACCTTAATTAAGGCAGACCCCATCATTTAAGACCTATTTCTAGAAGTCGACCCCTATAGAGATACGAACTAACGTGTCCCTTGGCCATTTAATATTTCATCTAGGGAAAATAGGCGGGTCCAACCACTTAATACCTCAAAACCCCAAATTAAACCCTTCGTCTCATGACCCATACTCATAATGGCATCTCACATTGGTCCGCTATTCGTAGGAGCTGGTAGCCAGATTAACCAGGCAAATTTTTCCTATAGAATTTGGGACCAACCTTGCGTCATTACAAATATTTATCATAAGAATGTCTCACATCAATCAAAGTATATACAACTACAAGTAGCCTCAAAGCGAAGGGCAGACTTCCATCATGTAACTTTATTAAACTTGCATCCCTATGACTTAGCCATACATCAATTACTCTCTCCACACACACTCATCTCACCATTTCATAAATAACGCCATATAAGGAATCTTCATTATTACGCCTCAAAATAATAATTAGGATATCTAAGAGTTTCCTCTTATTCTCACCAAACAATCGATTACCTTCCTAATGGAGGCAATAAATGTAAATAAATGTCTAGTTAACTACATCGTTTGCACAATAACTATACATTAATTACGTAAATAGAGATAAATAAGTATTCATCATAATAAGCTCTAAATGCACATATTTTATGCTCTAAACTAGCGTTAAATGTCAGTTCTCTAACTATTTGTTATTATAAGTCCTTTTTCTTTAAATTCCTAAGATTTCATGGGATTCTAATATTCATAGTAGGGAATAATGTTAGGAAAGAGAAGGCATACATAAGGTGTGTAAAATACTCATAACAAAAACTATAATAAAAGACTTCTAAATAAAATAGAAACTCAATTTATTACACCAATTCAATAGAATATCTTAAACAATAAGAATTGCAATCCAAACACCATATTCTATTCAACTTCTCTTTTACAAAGAAATAGATAAGAATAAGTAGGGTAAACTATGACTACAATTTGTAATCTAAATATCTTATTTTATTGAAGAATCACAATTTGACCCAAAGAAGAAGGAGAAGTGGAATAGGCTATGAAATTATCAAGAATTTCATAAACGAAACATTGTCAAATTAATGTAAATAATTAGGAACCTCAAAATATAATTTACATATCGAAATAAAAAGGAATTTTGGGCGATTTTATCTCTAACGACCCGCTATTTTGGACTGTTCGCATCCGCATATGTCGGACTTGAAAAATTCAAAATACCGAATTGTTAATTTAAATTTGGCAAAACTGAACATATACAGTAAATAAATAATCACAAAACCACAGACACAAAGTATTAATATGCAGCGGAAGCAAAAGATAGTAGTTCATGAAGCTACTATATATATAACAGAGTTAAATAAGTTACAACAGAAGTCTCGAATACAATAGTCAAATACAAGAATCAGAATACATCACTGGAATCAACTGAATATCTGAAAGCTAGATAGATAGCTGGATCTCCAGGCGAAGGTCCAACTCTAAAGGTGAGTCTTAAGGGCTCAACCACTCAGTCTGACCAAGCGTAAAGAAAAACACAAAACACTCGAGTCAGGATTAACATTCTTATATCAATAAATCCAACTCAAGTGAAATAACAATTGAAATACAAGTAACTCAAAGGACGTTGGAATAACCGTCCTCTAAGGATCCGTTAAACTATCTACTATATAGTGATATACGCTAAATAGATAATGTCTATCAGTAATATAAATATCAAAATAGTGTTAAGGCGTTACCATTATCCCCCTTAACACATTTTATATAAGCGTTATAGTCTATACAACACTGTAAAGTCCACCGTAAACTGGTGGGCTATCAGGGAGTACTCCATAGGTATAACACAAAACAAATTCGTAGTGGTCGCGTATATAGGGATACAAGTATGACAAGGCACATGAGGCAATACCCAAGGTAGTGAAACTACCGTTTGCCTGATCCGGACTGGTGAAAACGCATCGCCGCAACGATCGCAACACCGCGAAACAACACTCCCAAAAGTACGAGGGTGCACCAATCAATAACAAGTAATGAGTAGTTTGCGAAGAAGTGTGTTCGCTCGAGGTGGCTAACCCCATGTGGCCCGGCACGCCTCCTGTTTTAGTCATTTCCAATTTGATACAAATGCCAAAGCTATCCATTATCGTTCTCTTTCTTCAGTCATCACGTACATCATTCCAACCACTTCATTCTGGATCACACTCTGCGTATAGTTATTAAAGTAGTTTTCGGTTTAGACAGAGAGTATGTCCATAACCAATTCCGGTCTCTTTAATAACTGTCGTAATTATTACACTGATTGGTCGTTTAGTAAATTTCAAAACCAAATCAAATTCAATTTCAATTAGAGTTCATAAATCAACATTTCATTTGTCTTTCGAAAGTCATTTCCATAATTTACGCTTTAAACTTCCAAATTACCATTTCAAAATCTTATAATTCTATTTCAAATTTTATTTAAAACAATTCAAATATGGATTCAAGTTCGTATATAAGTTTCCTTCTGGAATCATTTAAATTAGCTTAATTTAACATTCAAATCAATTTAAATCCATTTATCGGTTTCGTTCAATATTCGTTTCAATAAATTTTCATTCAAAACAATTTCCATTCAATCTCCAATTCATTAAAACAATTACTTACGTTCAACTTAATTATTGCAAAGCTTACAACATAATTAAGTCAATTTCGTCGAGTCAAATTCTTTGAATTACAAGTCCTAATTTGTTTTAATAAAACACATTTTATTTCTTGTTAAAGAAATTCAATTTCACTTATTTCTTTACTTAGCTATGAGTTTCAAAACTCAATTAATAAAGAAACTAAATTTCACATATTCAAGAAGTCAAATTTCACTTATTAACTCACTTAAGTCTTCTAAAGCTTAATTAATAAAGGAACCCAATTTCATTTACTAACGAAGTTCTAATTCACTTATTCTAAAGCTCAATTTCTCTTATCCAAGAATTCAAATTTTTATTTAATTATCAATTAATTCAACCTCATTCAATTATTAAATAATTTCAAATTAATTATTAAATAAATTCAACTTAATTATTAAATAAATTCAACTTAATAATTTCAAACTTAATTATAATTTCATACTTAATTATAATTTCAAATTTAATTATTAAATAATTAAATCTCAAACAACGTTCTTTCATCAATTACTACGTTAATATTTGTTTCAGATTTCAATATTTACATTTTCCTTTCATATAATTCAAATTCCAACTTCATTTCAAAACTTATTCTTTATTCGAATAAAATCAATATTTTATTTTAAATCAAATTATTGACCAATCAGATTTTTATTTAATTCTTTATCCTAAGTCAAGTTCTTTTGGGTATTTATCATTTCAACCCGATTCCATTTCCAATTCAAATTCAAAGCATAGCAAAGGGAACTTGCAGTGTGATAACTGGGATGGTGTCATAGTAAATAAACATGCAATAAGCAAACATCCATAACAATCCAATAATTAATTCAATTAAATAATCCCAAAATAGTCGTATTAATTCACATTGTTGTTTGTGCGAATTAATAAAATTATTTCTAAAATCTACACTATCGTTTCATGTAGATTAAAGATTATTACACTTATTATTCGATGCAATTCTATACTTGACATTCATTATTCAATTTCATACTTCATCAATTAATACAACCTAAATTCAAATGGTTCAAGGGTAATTAACCATTTTCTACGTGTGAAATAATTAAATATTTAAGGGGTCATATTTTACAAATTTAACTAATCAAGTTCAACACATATGTCGATTCAAATTTTAACTATTCTACGTCAAATTCAATTGCATAATATTTATCACTTTGTACATTACAATTTAACATCCAACATAAACAACAATCAATCAATCAATTATCAACCAAACAAGATTATCATCATATAATTAACAGATAATGGTGTCAGATGTCACAGGTGAACCGATATAGGTAATAACATACATATAAAAGTATAAATAACTGACAGCAGCATATTTCAATTGTCGTTTCAATTGAAATCAAATTTAATAAATAAAAGAACATTAATCGTGAATGATTTCTCACCTTTCGAGGCTAGATAGATTGGACGATGAAACCGAGTTGCAAAATGCAAGTACGACTCTCAAATCAAAGCGAGATGGGCACGAAATTGGATGGACAAGCTGATAGATAGACACTGACGAAATCAAGTCAAAAAGGAATCTATGAGGGTAAAAAGTATAATTGAACTCATAAACATATCAATGTATAACTATGCATAAAAAATATATATTATATATAACTGCCATATACACTTGTACAGTCATATCATTAACAATGTATAATTTATATACTTATAAAACATACTATATAAATATTACCTTAATAGGTACTGCACAAACCTTTACGAACAAAGACAGGACCGACATAAACTTTGTTATAAAATCAACATATCACTTGTATATATTATAACCTTATGTAGCATGAGTAACAAAATCAGATTGCAGATTATATATATAAATGCTATTAGAACATACGTTTTGAAATAAATCCTGAATTTTGAACATATATTTCAAATTATATATAACTTATAAATTTAAAAAAAAAATCGACATAACTATATTGCCATACATATGCAGCTGGCATAACACATACAATATAACTGTACTTGCATGCCGATACATAGTTTCATAGATGCTTCAGACAAATATATATATCACTAATATAACAAAACAAAGTATAGACACATAATATATCATATATATAAACTGCATAAAATAAAGTTTCACAGCAAACCCATTTTGAAACAAAGAAAATCGTGGTATATATTTCAAAACAAAACGCATATACAATATACAACATAATAACACTTATATATATAGTTCAGAATATGAGTTTCCGTAAAAGAATATAAAGTAGTATACAAAAGAACAACACATAGGCACTATGTATAATATACCATATTATAGACTTATAACTTTTTTTATATATATTTTATTGGCAGAGGAGAGGGTTCAAATTACACCAACATAATACGAACTGTAAGGAAAGTAAGAGCAGGTTTAATATTTCATAAAGAAAAATATAGACGGGAAATATTAGGTGGAAAAATGAATAGGACTGAAATATAAGCATTGTTCATATAAACAACATGCATGCAACAATATATCTCTTATATTGTATATATAAACAATATAGACCCTTAAATGGCTTTTCTAAAGTTTATAGTCTAAGATAAATCTATCCTTTAGTGTTTTCTTTTTGTCTCCTCTAGTTCGACTTCTAGAAATAATACTACTTTTTACATGTTCTTTTATTTGGATAGTTTGTTTATTCAAACTCTAATCATGGTTCTGCCAATATAATTAAGTCTTATGCATCAAGCACATGCTATATATACACTTCATCAAATAATTTCTTTTCTAGATACATTGTATTCGACACATCTTCATAAAATAAAATTTCCAGATGAAATATGTGTTGCAAATTACCTCTCTAGATGTATATTTTTTATACGGATACTAGCAGGTTACGCATCAAAGCCTTGCATGGCTGTGCTCGGTTATGTTGGAGAACATGGGAGCTCAAGAGGAGCAAGGGGAAACAGCTGCTGCATAGAGGCGGCTGTGAGGGTTATTCTGTTCGGTGAGCAGTGGAAGGCGGGGGTGATGAGGCTGATGTGGTGATGGGGTGGTGAGCTCGGCATAGTTGTAGCCCCTGGTACTCGTCGGAAAAATGATAAGGGAGAGGAAGGAGATGGTGGGGAGAAGCGATAAGTGGCTTCGGGTGATGCGGTGGTGAGGGCAGGTCGGACCGGATGGAAGGAAGTCGGCTGTTTGCTAGGTGGAGTTGCAGTCAGAGATAGGGAAAGTGGTGGGGTGGGAAGGCCATGGATCGGGTTTGTTTGATTTTGTCTAATTGGGGAAATAAATGCCTGCATGAGGAAAGATGATAAAGGGGAACAGTGAACGAAATGAAGAGTTAGAGACGTGAGTTAAGTTCAAAAAGGAAGGCGGAAGAACCACTGAAAATAGGAAAACGAAAATGATAGATTTTTGAAATATGGGAATAATGAAAGGTCCTCACATGAATTTCAGAGAGATTAAATGCACATGGCTATTGGTATTTCTACGGTGGGAAATGAGGAAAAAAAACAAGATGGTTCAAATTCGCAACCGATACGACAATCCATTCTGCGGATTCCGCTGCGAACCAGACTTCAAAACACAGAAGTGAATACATCATGGTGACCAGCATGATGAGACGGTTAAAATGGTATACCGATATCGGTGGTACGACCGAATTATAAAAATTCGAATTTTTCTACTGTCGGAAAATGCAAGAAAAACACAGAAAAATAAGACTGATGGAGATAAAGAAGTCCAAATTTCGAAAAATGGAAAATGATGTTTGCTCAGAAGATGGTTTAGAATTTTTCTATGTAAAAATATTTAGTTTCCGAAAATGTTTTATTTTCATCCTTTTTAACTGATTAAATTGAAGTAAATTTACGCACGAATTAAACTTTCATATTTTCGGACGAGAATTTACCAGTTGCTATGTTTAACTAAACGCATTCCAAATATAAAATTTTTATTTCATAATTTTATCGTTTAAAATCTCACAAAATTTCAATTAATAACATTATTAAAATCGGTTAAATCTGTGGGTTGTTACACTCTCCTCCACTCAAAGCTTTTCGTTCTCGAAAAGGAAGGAGGTAGGAGAATAGAAACAATAAAAAGAAAATATACTTTAATTACATTACAAACAATTAATTTAAGCCATGTAAATTTCAATTTAAACAATTTGTTTGTAATTCAAGTTTTTCATTAAATTGATTTGATTTCACATTTATAAATGTTAGTTACAAAAGTTTTCTTTCAAATGAAATTCAATTTAAATTCAATAAATTCAAGATGTCTCTTTAAGTTGATTTAATTTAATTTATTAACTTTCAAAACAATTTTTTTTATATTTTATTAATCACAACTATTATTCAATTAACTCATTATTCTATTTATCTCCACAAACATTTTATAATTAAAATTTAAGTGTATAACATTTTTATACGCACTCAAATCTTATTTATAAAGACAATTATATTATATTTTATCCAATTATCTTAAATTAACAATTTCAAAGATCATAAATTTGAATAGTCATTTATTATAATCATACTTTATTCGACAAATTTAATTCTTCCTTTTTTCCAAATTATTATTGAATTAATTCCACTTAATATATCTTATCTCATATATATTAAGTATATTTACACTTATTATAACTACTTAAATTTATTTAAAAATTCCTTTGATATCATTTATATTGTATAATATTCAATTACATAATTAACTTTTGAAAATTTAGGTAAGTTATATATAATGCAATTTAATATTATGCAATTTTTTTTTTTTACAATTCAGTTATTTCAAGTTAAGTATTTATATAAAAAGAATTTTGCTTCATTGAAAATCAACCTTAAATAAAAATTTAAGAATTAATTTCTGATTAATTTCAACAACTTAGATATAAAATAAATAAATAAATAAATATACATATATATATATCATAATATATCAAATCAAATTTAAAATCTTCAATATATATTATAGATAAAGTCATGTTTAGAATTTCAAATCAATTTATTTTCCAAAGCAAAACCGTAGGAAAGTTACATAATGGTCTCTCTACTTCGAAACTTGAAAATGAATGTCGATGATGCGGCCGTCATCATCAAAATTATTTATCAGCGACAAAAGAGAAGAGCTCAAATTTAAAATTCTTTGAAAACCATTTCTATTCAAAAATATTTTAAATAATATATATTTTAAACAATATATATTTTAAACTTTAAATACATAGTTCTAAATTATCAGAAATTAAATTCTCAAATTCTAATTTAAACTCACTTCAAATTCGAAATCAAATTATAGCTAATTTTATACATTCATTTATTTATATTATGCAATAGTCAATGGTTTATAATACAATAAATGAAAAAATTATCATTTCGGACAACAGATTCATTAACATTTAATTTCAGAAAAATTTATACTTATATGTAATATAATCATTCAAAAATTTTCGTTTACCAATTTTGAAAATGATATTGTGTCAGTTTGCTCTATTAAAGTGTTTTGGAGATCCTATCGATAGCGTTGATCAGACGAATAGATCGAAAATCCAAATCAACATCAACAACTCAAACAACACAACATATAACATTTCTAATATTAATTTTCAAATACACTTCCTCACTCGACGGTACAAGAATGGATTTCATAGCAAGGATAGAGATTCAAATTTGATGGACTAAAATCAAAGAGAATTTCGATTCAAAGATAGATTCAAATCAAAGGTAAAATGATTAAGTAATCAAAATTAGGAGATGGATAAGTTTATATAAATAGCGGGCAACCCTAAACGGTCGATCATGACTTCAATAATAAGATCGACGCAGAATTCCGAGGTAAATCCACATTCGATCTCAAGAAATAGAATTCACGTATAGCGAGGAATAGATAGCATCGTACACCGAAGATGTAGAAATCTCCGGTAAATCGATGTCTATTATAAAGGAATTTCACTCATTTACAAATAATTCGAAGGTTGGCGAGACTGCCGATTCCTTATGAAGATCATTCGTAGTGGAGTTATGGGATACTCCAAAATTGAAAGAAATCTAATAGTGAGGGACACGAATGAATTTTGGAACCGCAGGAACGTTCCAAAATTCAAAGGAATTAAGTCAAAAGGAAGAGATTGAAACACGAATGAGAGTGATTCTGTAAATACATCTACCCTATATGTTAAGTTTTGCCTAGAGCTACCAAAGCTCTGATACCAACTGTAACGACCCGCTATTTTGGACTGTTCGCATCCGCACATTTCGGACTTGAAAAATTCAAAATACCAAATTGTTAATTTAAATTTGGCAAAACTAAACATATACAGTAAATAAATAATCACAAAATCGCAGACACAGAGTAATAATATGCAGCGGAAGCAAAAGATAGTAGTTCATGAAGCTACTATATATATAACAGAGTTAAATAAGTTACAACAGAAGTCTCGAATACAATAGTCAAATACAAGAATCAGAATATATCACTGGAATCAACCGAATATCCGAAAGCTGGATAGATAGCTGGATCTCCAAGCGAAGCTCCAACTCTAAAGTTGAGTCTCAAGGGCTGAACCACTCAGTCTGACCCGAGTGTAAAGCAAAACACAAAACATTCGAGTCAGGATTAACATTCTTATATCAATAAATCCAACTCAAGTGAAATAACAATTGAAATACAAGTAACTCAAAGGACGTTGGAATAACTGTCCTTTAAGGATCCGTTAAACTATCTACTATATAGTAATATACGCTAAATAGATAATGTCTATCAGTAATATAAATATCAAAATAGTGTTAGGGCGTTACCATTATCCCCCTTAACACATTTTATATAAGCATTATAGTCTATACAGCACTGTAAACTCCACCGTAAACTGGTAGGCTATCAGGGAGCACTCCATAGGTATAACACAACAAATTCGTAGTGGTCGCGTATATAGGGATCAAAGTGTGACAAGGCACATGAGGCAATACCCAAGGTAGTGAAACTACCGTTTGCATAATCCGGACTGGTGAAAACGCATCGCCGCAACGATGGCAACACTGTGAAACAACACTCCCAAAAATACGAGGGTGCACCAATCAATAACAAGTAATGAGTAGTTTGCGAAGAAGTGTGTTCGCTCGAGGTGGCTAACCCCATTTGGCCCGGCACGCCTCCTGTTTTAGTCATTTCCAATTTGACACAAATGTCAAGGCTATCCATTATTGTTCTCTTTCTTCAGTCATTACGTACATCATTCCAACCACTTCATTCTGGATCACACTCCGTGTATAGTTATTAAAGTGGTTTTCGGTTTAGACAGAGAGTATGTCCATAACCGATTCCAGTCTCTTTAATAACCGTCGTAATCATTACACCGATTGGTCGTTTAACAAATTTCAAAACCAAATCAAATTCAATTTCAATTAGAGTTCATAAATCAACATTTCATTTGTCTTTCGAAAGTCATTTCCATAATTTACGCTTTAAACTTCCAAATTACCATTTCAAAATCTTATAATTCTATTTCAAAATTTATTTAAAACAATTCAAATATGGATTCAATTTCGTATATAAGTTTCCTTCCGGAATCATTTAAATTAGCTTAATTTAACATTCAAATCAATTTAAATCCATTTATCGGTTTCGTTCAATATTCGTTTCAATAAATTTTCATTCAATCTCCAATTCATTAAAACAATTAATTACGTTCAACTTAATTATTGCAAAGCTTACAACTTAATTTAGTCAATTTCGTCGAGTCAAATTCTTTGAATTACAAGTCCTACATTTGTTTTAATAAAACGCATTTTATTTCTTGTTAAAGAAATTCAATTTCACTTATTTCTTTACTTAGTTACAAGTTTCAAAACTCAATTAATAAAGAAACTAAATTTCACATATTCAAGAAGTCAAATTTCACTTATTAACTCACTTAAGTTTTCTAAAGCTTAATTAATAAAGGAACCCAATTTCATTTACTAACGAAGTTTAAATTCACTTATTCAAAATCTCAATTTCTCTTATCCAAGAATTCAAATTTTTATTTAATTATCAATTAATTCAATCTCATTCAATTATTAAATAATTTCAACTTAATTATTAAATAAATTCAACTTAATAATTTAAATTATAATTTCATACTTAATTATAATTTCAAATTTAATTATTAATAATTAAATCTCAAACAACGTTCTTTCATCAATTACTACGTTAATATTTGTTTCAGATTTCAATATTTACATTTTCCTTTCATAAAATTCAAATTCCAACTTCATTTCAAAACTTATTCTTTATTCGAATAAAATCATTATTTTATTTTAAATCAAATTATTGACCAATCGGATTTTTATTTAATTCTCTATCCTAAGTCAAGTTCATTTGGGTATTTATCATTTCAACCTGATTCCATTTCCAATTCAAATTCAAAGCATAGCAAAGGGAACTTGCAGTGTGATAACTGGGATGGTGTCAAAGTAAATAATCATGCAATAGAAAACATCCATAACAATCCAATAATTAATTCAATTAAATAATCCCGAAATAATAGTATTAATTCACATTATTGTTTGTGTGAATTAATAAAATTATTTCTAGAATCTACATTATCATTTCATGTAGATTAAAGATTATTACACTTATTATTCGATGCAATTCTATACTTGACATTCATTATTCAATTTCATACTTCATCAATTAATACAACCTAAATTAAAATGCTTCAAGGCAAATTAACCATTTTCTACGTGTCAAATAATTAAACATTTAAGAGGTCATATTTTACAAATTTAACTAATCAAGTTCAACACATATGTCGATTCAAATTTTAACTATTCTACGTCAAGTTCAATTGCATAATATTTATCACTTTATACATTACAATTTAACATCCAATATAAACAACAATCAATCAATCAATTATCAACCAAACAAGATTATCATCATATAATTAACAGATAATGGTGTCAGATGTCACAGGTGAACCGATATAGGTAATAACGTACATATAAAAGTATAAATAACTGACAGCAGCATATTTCAATTGTCGTTTCAATTGAAATCAAATTTAATAAATAAAAGAACATTAATCGTGAGTGGTTTCTCACCTTTCAAGGCTAGATAGATTGGATGATGAAACCTAGTTGCAAAATGCAAGTACGACTCCCAAATCAAAGCGAGATGGGCACGAAATTGGACGGACAAGCTGATAGATATACATTGACGAAATCAAGTCAAAACGGAATCGATGAGGGTAAAAGGTATAATTGAACTCATAAACATATCAACGTATAACTATTCATAAAAAAATATATTATATATAACTGCCATATACACTTGTACAGTCATATCATTAACAATGTATAATTTATATACTTATAAAACATACTATATAAATATTATCTTAGTAGGTACTACACAAACCATTACGAACAAAGACAGGACCAACATAAACTTTATTATAAAATCAAGATATCACTTGTATGTATTATAACCTTATGTAGCACGAGTAACAAAATCAGATTGCATATTATATATATAAATGCTATTAGAACATACGTTTTGAAATAAATCCTGAATTTTGAACATATATTTCAAATTATATATAACTTATAAATTTTAAAAAAAAATCAACATAACCTATTTTGCCATACATATGCAGCTGGCATAACACATACAACATAACTATATTTGTATGCCGATACATAGTTTCATAGATGCTTCAGACAAATATATATATCACTAATATAACAAAACAAAGTATATACACATACTATATCATATATATAAACTGCATAAAATAAAGTTTCACAGCAAACCCATATTGAAACAAAGAAAATCGTGGAATATATTTCAAAACAAAACGCATATACAATATATAACATAATAACACTTATATATATATATATATATATATATATATATAGTTCAGAATATGAGTTTCCGTAAAAGAATATAAAGTAGTATACAAAAGAACAACACATAGGCACTATGTATAATATACCATATTATAGACTTATAACTTTTTTTATATATATTTTATTGGCAGAGGAGAGGGTTCAGATTACACCAACATAATACAAACTGTAAGGAAAGCAAGAGCAGGTTTAATATTTCATAAAGCAAAATATAGACGGGCAATATTAGATGGAAAAATGAACAGGCCTGAAATATAAGCATTGTTCATATAAACAACATGCATGCAACAATATATCTCTTATATTGTATATATAAACAATATAGACCCTTATATGGCTTTTCTAAAGTTTTTAATCTAAGATAAATCTATCCTTTAGTGTTTTCTTTTTGTCTCCTCTAGTTGAAATAATACTACTTTTTACATGTTCTTTTATTTGGATAGTTTGTTTATTCAAACTCTAGTCATGCTTCTGCCAATATAATTAAGTCTTATGCATCAAGCACATGCTATATATACACATCATCAAATAATTTCTTTTCTAGATACATTGTATTCGGCACATCTTCATAAAATAAAATTTCTAGATGAAATATGTATTGCAACCTCTCTAGATGTATATTGTTTATACGGATACTAGCGGTTACGCATCAAAGCCTTGCATGGCTGTGCTCGATTATGTTGGAGGAAATGGGAGCTCAAGAGGAGCAAGGGGAAACAGCTGCTGCATAGAGGAGGCTGTGAGGGTTATTCTGTTCGGTGAGCCGTAGAAGGCGGGGGTGATGAGGCTGATGTGGTGATGGGGTGGTGAGCTCGGCTTAGTGGCAGTCCCTGGTACTCATCGGAAAAATGATAATGGAGAGGAAGGAGATGGTGGGGAGAAGCGGTAAGTGGCTTCGGGTGATGCACTGGTGAGGGCAGGTCGGACCGGATGGAAGGAAGTCAGTTGTTTGCTAGGTGGAGATGCGGTCAGAGATGGGGAAAGTGGTGGGGTGGGAAGGCCATGGATCGGGTTTGTTTGATTTTGTCTAATTGGGGAAAGAAATGCCTGCATGAGGAAAGATGTTAAAGGGGAATAGTGAATGAAATGAAGAGTTAGAGACGTGAGTTGAGTTCAAAAAGGAAGGCGAAAGAACCACTGAAAATAGGAAAATGAAAATAATAGATTTTTGAAATATGGGAATATCGAAAGGTCCTCACATGAATTTCAAAGAGATTAAATGCACATAGCTATTGGTATTTCTACGGTGGGAAATGAGAAAAAAAAAATGGTTCAAATTCACAACCGATACGACAATCCGTTCTGCGGGTTCCGCTGTGAACTAGACTTCAAAACACAGAAGTGAATACACCATGGTGACCGGCGTAATGAGACGGTTAAAACGGTATACGTGTATCGGTGGTACGACCGAATTATAAACATTCGAATTTTCCTACTGACGGAAAATGCAAGAAAAACGCAGAAAAATAAGATCGACGGAGCTAAAGAAGTCCGAATTTCGAAAAACGAGAAATGACGTTTGCTCAAAAGATGGTTTAGAATTTTTCTATCTAAAAATATTTAGTTTTCGAGAACGTTTTATTTTCATCGCTTTTTAACCGATTAAATTGAGGTAAATTTACGCACGAAATAAACTTTCATATTTTCGGACGGAAATTTACCAGCTGTTATGTTTAACTAGACACATTCCAAATATAAAATTTTTTATTTCAAAATTTTATCGTTTAAAATCCCTCAAAATTTCAATTAATAACGTTATTAAAACTAGTTAAATCTGCGGGATGTTACACATCATATTTTTGAAATCCCAAAATTCTAAGGCATATTCAAATCTAAAATGAAATACACTAAACAGGTGCTGAAAAGAAATAATAACGTTTCCACCCATAGAAGAGCCTTAGCTTTGCATTCCTTGTATTTGCACGCTTGACAATCTCTTCGAAAATCTCTCTCACTTTTGATATACACACACATAATAGGAAAGAGGTATATATATTTATTAGATTTAGAATAGTTGGAGGGGAATAGAATAAGAATGGGTTGGAGGAAGAAGAAATAAATATTCTTACCTGAATTCTCTACGGAATTTATGAATCCTATTTGCAGAGAGAAAACAATGACAGAGTTTTTCTATTGTTCCCAAAATATTTATGGATAAAAGTGAAAGGTCTAGGTTCTAATTTATAGTGGTTAAACACGCACCAGAACCAATGAATGAGAATAGATTAAAAAGGGATAAATCTGGAACGCACAATTCATCAAAATATGCTCCACAACAAGGATGTGGTCGACCCCCTTGCTCCAAGTGATCGATCCCTATGGTCGACCCCTGTGATCGACCTCTAGGTTGATTCCTTGAAGTGCTGGTTCGACTTCATCCCTTAATTTGGGAAGGTATTTATTTTATTTTACTGTTGCTTGATGATGAGCACGTAAATGTGTGTATTTTTACCACCATATTTAATCTATTAAATTGAATAAATGATCATATTGGGTATTTTTAACTTGTTTAAACCAAAATTAAAATTATTTAAAATTGTCACATATTCATCTTCATCCAAGGGCAAAATGGTCATTTTTGTGCATATATCAAATTAAGAAAATTTAATGGGAAATTTCTATTTTGTTTTCTAGGAATTTAAACTCAATTACAAGTGGTTTCATGAAGGAATATGCATGCATAAATAAGATACAAAAGAATGAAGATGGAAGTAATTCAAAGTGAAGAACATGGAGGACCCTACCCACTTACCTTGATTTTCAATTAGTAGCTAACTCATATGCTAAAAGACATTTAAAGCTTCATGTACATTTAAGTGGGGGATTATTAAAGCTAATGATAACTTGGTCACCATACTTCCTACATGGGCATTTTGGGAACTCTTCAAAAATTTGCATTAGGGTTTCTAACTTGTATAAATACCCCTTATGTTTCATGTAACCCTCTTCCTTAGCCACCACTTAGTTCCTCTTAGTTTTAGTTAGGCTCAAAATAAAAAGTTCTTCTCTCTTCTTTTTCCATGGCTACGTAGCCATTTTATTTCATGTAATTTTTCTTTCTTTTGTGCAATGTTAGTTCTCTTTTATTTACATGCTTCTTTCCACTTATGTTTGTAGTGTAGATTTACTTTCATGCAAGTAGAATAGTTCTAATTCTTGTTAATTAGCTCTCTTTTTCATTAAGCTTTTATTTTCCTTTCATTTTGCTTTCACGTTGTTAGCTACATTTGTCAATCAAATCACAAATATGAGGGGCTAAACCCCTTATTAAGAAAAAAAGAGGGTGTTCGCCTTTCTTTAACTTTGTTTTATTTTATCCATATTTTTTTCCATTTGTTTAATTTGTCCTATTTAACTTGTTTTTAGTTCCATCCTAATACAAAAACAATTGTATATATCCTGTTTGAAATTTCAGGTTGCCAAAGCAAATTAGAAGAAGAACCGCCTGCCAACATAACTGCTTGCCTGCTTAAAATAAATAAATAAATAAATTTTTTTTGCTTCAAACCCCTATCCATTGTGGTTTCATCCTTTTCTTTTCTTTACATTGTTAATTGCTTGCATTTGCATACATAAAAAATTTCAAAAATCCAAAAACGAAAACAAAAAATTCATCGTGGTTGCATTGTTAATACACATTTAATTTCTGTTTTGCATCTCATCTTAGAATCTTGATTAATAATTACGATAGCTATTAATTGTACATTGACAAGTTGTCTTCCTTGAACAATTTAATGTCTTGGCGTCTAGGCTATGGTAGAGCAATAACCATTTATAAATATTACGGTGATTCGTAAATACTATTGCGGTTGGTCTTTTGAAGGTACTTAAACCTTTGGCTGCATTGCGACGGTGATTCGTGGTGCACTGATAACTCCTGTCTGTTACCTGGCTGAGAACTATCTTGTTTATATAAGACAATGTGTGATTATACAATTTTGGGTTAACTTATGGTAAATCATTTGTAATAATCCTTGCATTCATTTAGTTGCATTGGTTCATGCATATTTTAAAAAAATTCAAAAATCCAAAACTAAAAAGATTGTAAATATTCCTTTTCCTTTGAAATTTTTAAATCCTTTTCCTTAAAATTTCAAAAACACAAAAAAAATCTTTAAAAAAAAATTGAAAACCAAAAACCAAAATAAAAATCAATTTCCTTTTGAAAAATAATTTTTATTTGCAAATACATTTCCTTTATAAAACAACCAAAAAAAATTCTTGAAAATGTCCTAGTTTCCCCACTTACGTGAATTTTACAATAGTTCTGAAAATCAATATAATCCACATGATTTCACTCCAAACTCGTATGGATGTTTTAACACCCACTATTGTTTAAACAATTCAAATTTCGAACCACAAAATTTTCAAAATAAGGAGCAACCCTCAAATCTTGAGAATAACATTTCATCTCCACTTGAAATCTCTATACAACAAAATCAAATGATATATGATTTGTGTAATTCGTGTTTCTGCGATAACTCGAGTCAAAGTTTTCAAGGATTTCGAAATTTAAATTCAATTCAGCATTCAAACAAGTATGATTATAACCATGCCAATTCAATTTCGAGCTCCAAAATGAATTTCAAAATCAAGATAAAAATGAAAACAACTTTTCAAACGGATTTGGCAATGAGAGTAATCTCGATTATGATATGAGTGAAAATTTTTGTTCTCAACAAATCCAAATAAAAAATTCTCAAGTTAATAACTATAAATTGGATTTTGTTAAGCATATGAACGAAATTTACAATGATTACACGGATTCGTTGTTTGAAACATATATGAAACAACGTGAAAAACGAAATCAAATTCCAATATGTGACAAGTCAAATGATAATCCATCTTTTATCCAAACAACGATTTTCAAATAACAACTTTTGAAATTGAAAACAAAAATCTTAAGAAGATGTTGAAAATATTGTAATTGATTTGGATTTCAATTCTTTTGAGGTTGTGGAACCAAATTTAAAATTTGACCTTCCTTTTCTCATTTTAAAAATTTAAATACAACAATTTTGGATTTTGAAAATGATATACGAAATGAAGTTGCTGATAATCCAACAAAGGAAGATAAATTTAATGAACACAAATTTTGTGGCCTTTTGGGTGACGAGTTGTTAAATTCCAACGTGGAATATTTAAATCACCAATTTGATTTTGAAATCAATAACTTTGAAGAATTTTTTCAATGACAAACTTGTATTTCAATTTGGTGAAAATAAACATGTATTTCAATCAATCGTTATATCTACCCCAAAAATCATTGAAAATAAATCAACTCGTACGATTTTCAATAAAACGACATTCGTTTTTCCAAAGCAACGTTCAATTTTGAAATCTTTTACAACTTGATTTTTCGTGCTTAAGCTGTGTCTCACATACTTGACGAGACAAATGAATCGGTCCTTAGAAGACCGTTTCATTTACTTTTTAACGATATATTTTCTGTTGCTATGTAAATACATTTCATTTTCATGTAAATAATAATAAGCGTTCCTTTCACTTGGTTGACTGTGGGGACACAGTCAAAATCAAGTGTGGGGGTAGGGGAGACTCACCTTCTTTTTTGTTTTTTCATAGTTTATTTTACATTTTCTTTCAAACCCCAAAACAAAAAAACAAAAAAAATTAAAAAAAATTTTTTTTAAGCATTTTGATTTATTTTTAAGGAAACACAACATGATAAATATATGGTTTTGGTTTATTAAATTGAAATTATTGAAAATTTATTTGTCTTCACAAAAATAAAAATGAAGTTTGATTACAAATAACAGTAGTTTAACTAATATATAGGAAGGTTCATATGTGATAATTATGAATATATCCTAATTGAAAATCTTTGTTTTAAAAAGTGGTTGATTTAAAGTAATTGACATAACATTTTTTTTGCCTTCCAAGTTAAGTGGTGCTAAGATGATTTTGCAAAACTCTCTCTTTCCAAAAAAACAAAAAAAACATATAAGAAAAACAAAACATTTGTATATCTGTAAATATTTTCTACTAACACCTACGGTCGATAGGTGTACTCACTTGTGTGTACACTGCCATGCTATGTACCTTTCTCACGTAAGTCCGAAAGGCAGTGCACGATCGATATATCTGGCCTCAATTTATCTGAGCTAGGTGTATATATAAAAATATTCTTTTTAATAACACCTCCAGTCAATAGGAATCACTCATGTGTTAACTCGCCACGCTCTGCATTCCCCTCACATAAGTCCACAAGGCAGTGCATGGGTAATATATCCGGCCTCGGTTTATCTGAGTTAGGCAATGTAAATATTATAAATATCAATAAAATTTTCAATAAAAAAGAGAGAGTAAGCAAATGAAATCCAAGCACTATTTTAACTTATTTGATTTGACTTGTTATTGAAAAGAAATGAATATACCACCTTGATCAACATCGACAATCAGCTAAGGATCCATTTCATAGTTACACCGTGTTATTAACCAAAACAACGAGTTAAACTATAGTCTATTTGTTATGATAACTTGATTTTTGTTGGAAATGTTGATGAGTAAATGACATAAATTTTCAAACTAATAACTGAAACCTATATTTAACTTGTTTGTGTCAATTTCAAAATAAATCCTTCATTTGTAAATATTTTCAAAAACTTGCATTCATCTCTTTGTAAATAAATTTTGCATTTTGTAAATATTTTCATTCTGCATTTGGATTTTGTGGGTAGTATCCGCTGAAAACCCTCACATGACAATACTCGTCCTATTAGGGACACCCAAAGGTTTAACGGCTTGTTGCATACGCTCAATGTAATCGTGCTCACTACGTAAGCGGATTTATCTTAGTTTTTCTTTATTCGAGGACGAATAAAAAGATAAGTGTGAGGGTATTTGATGAGCACATAAATGTACATATTTTTACCACAAGATATAATCTATTTAAATTGAATAAATGATCATATTGGGTATTTTTACTTGTTTAAACCAAAATTAAAATTATTTGATATTGTCACATATTCATCTTCATCCAAGGGCAAAATGATCAATTTTTATGCTTATATCAAATTGAGAAAATTTAATGGGAAATTTCTATATCATTTTGTACGAATTTAAACTCAATTACAAGTGGTTTCATGAAGGAATATACATGCATAAAGAAGATACAAAAGAACGAAGATGGAAATAATTCAAAGTGAAGAACATGGTGGACCCCACCCATTTACCTTGATTTTCAATTAGGAGCTAATGCAAATGCTACAAGACATTTAAAGCTTCATGTACATTTAAGTGGGGGATTATTGAAGCTAATGATAACTAATATATAGGGAGGGCATTTTGGGCACTCTCCAAAAATTACGCATTAGGGTTTCTAACTTGTATAAATACCCCTTATGTTTCATGTAACCCTCTTCCTTAGCCTCCACTTAGTTCCTCTTAGTTTTAGTTTAGGATCAAAATAAAAATATCTTCTTTTTTTTTCCGTGGCTACTTAGCCATTTTAGTCATGTAATTTTTCTTTCTTTTATGAAATGTTAATTCTCTATTATTTACATGCTTCTTCTCTTCTTATGTTTGTAGTGTAGATTTACTTTAATGCAAGTAGAAGAGTTCTAATTCTTGTTAATTAGCTCACTATTTCATTAAGCTTTTATTTTCCTTTCATTTTGCTTTCATGTTGTTAGCTACATTTGTTAATCAAGTAACAAATATGAGAGGCTAAACCCCTTCAATTTAGGGGTAATGAAGCTCTCTAGTTATGTAGCTTCAACTATTTGTTAATTCATGCTCTCTTTTTGTGCTTAATGATGATCAATGAAGTGTTTTATTTGTTGTTCTTGCCTTGAATTTGATAGCCTATATTGTTAACACCAAATAGGCTATGCTTAAACAATCACTAACACAAATGCATCTTCGTCAAAATATGAATATGGCATAAGAAAGTGATTTGAAATTCAAAGGTCTATATTTCTAATCAATATTTAATAGGCCATAATTAAAATAGATTTCATTTTCATTTTCTTTGTCAAGTTTCATGAAAGTTAGTAAGTGTTTTAAGGGATGTGTTATAGTTTGATGGCTTATGCTGGCTAATCAATAACACAAATATGCCATACTTATGATAAGCACATCAATTAAAGCAGTAATGACCATAAAAGAGAGGTCATGATTTCATGTATGTTGAACTACATGATCTAGAGAGTGCATTTATTCTCTAAATTGTCATTTAACTCTTATATTTGCATCTCTTTTCTTTTAGTTATTTAGATAATTTTCTAACTCTCTAGCTTAATTTTCACTCTAAATCTTTGGTTAATTTGATTGAATAGAAAATTAATATCAACAATTTCTTGAGGATCGACCCGTATTCACCACGTACTACAAGTGTACGCCGTGCGCTTATGGTTATTTTTATTATAAAATTCATTTTGCTATTTTCTAGTTCATAGAACTTAAGCGCACGACTTACACTTGTAGTACGTGGCAAATACGAGTCGATCCTCAAGGAATTGTTGATATTAAATTCCTATTCAATCAGATTAACCAAAGATTTAGAGTGAAAGTTAAGCTAGAGAATTAAATAATTAGCTAACTAACTAAAAGAAAATGAGATGCAAATATAAGAGTTAAATGACAATTTAGAGAATAAATCCACTCTCTACATCATGTAGTTCAACATATATGAAATCATGATCTCTCTTTTATGGTCATTAGTGCTTTACTTGATGTGCTTATCATAAGTATGGCATATTTGTGCTATTGATTAGCCAACATAAGTCATCAAACTATAACACATCCCTTAAAGAACTTACTAACTTTCATGAAACTTGATTAAGAAAATGAAAATGAAATCTATTTTAAATATGGCCTATTAGCTATTGATTAGAAATATAGACCATCAAATTTGAATTTCAAATCAATTTCTTATGCCATATTCATATTTTGATGAAGAGGAATTTGTATTAGTTATTGTTTAAGCATAGCCTATTTGGTATCAACAATATAGGCCATCAAATCCAAAGCAAGAACAACAAATAAAACACTTCATTGATCTTCATTAAGCACAAAAAAAGCATGAATTAATAAATAGTTGAAGCTACACAATTAGAGAGCTTTAATATCCCTAAATTGAAGGGGTTTAGCCTCTCATATTTAACACTTGATTAACAAATGTAGCCAACAACATAAAAGAAAAATGAAAGGAAAATGAAATCTTAATGAAAAAGAGAGCTAATTAACAAGAATTAGAACTTTTCTACTTGCATGAAAGTAAATCTACACTACAAACATAAGAAGAGAAGAAACATGTAAATAAAAAGAATTAACATTGCATAAAAGAAAGAAAAATTACATGAAATAAAATGGCTAAGTATCCATGGAAAAAGAAGAGAGAAGAGATTTTTATTTTGAGCCTAAACTAAAACTAAGAAGAACTAAGTGAAGGCTAAGGAAGAGGGTTACATGAAACATAAGGGGTATTTATACAAGTTAGAAACCCTAATGCGTATTTTTAGGGAGTGTCCAAAATTCCCTTGTAGGAAGTGTAGTGGCCAAGTTATCATTATCTTCAATAATCTCCCAATTAAATGTACATGAAGTTTTAAATGTCTTTTAGCATATGCCTTAGCTCCTAATTGAAAATCAAGGTAAGTGAGTGGGGTCCTCAATGTTCTTCACTTTGAATTATTTCCATCTTCATTCTTTTGTATCTTCTTTATGCATGCATATTCCTTCATGAAACCACTTGTAATTGAGTTTAAATTCCTACATGATAATATAGAAATTTCCCATTAAATTTTCTCAATTTGATATATGCACAAAAATGACCATTTTTCCCTTGGATGAAGATGAATATGTGACAGTTTCAAATAATTTTAGTTTTGGTTTAAACAGGTTAAAATACCGAATATGATCATTTATTCAATTTAAATAGATTAAATATGGTGGTAAAAATATGCACATTTATGTGCTTATCACTTGATTATTTATTGATTTTATTACCTAATTAACTTTTAAAATTGATTGTTAATTTTTAACATTACTTAACCCCTAAGTCTAATTATAATTAATTTCAAATTAGGGAATTAATTATATATTTGAATCCTATTCAAATTATTTTAAATTTGAAAACTTCAAACATTCGATAACTTCTTCGTTTGCGCTCCTTTTTCAGCATATTATATATGGAAATTAATTAGAATTCCACCACAAACTGAACGGTATAACTTTCGTGGTCAAAGTCCAACTTTATGAAATTTCCATTTTCCACCAAATCAATTTAATTTACTTCATTTATTTATGGTCAATTTATGAGGTGTTACAAGTAGGTTGTTGTTAATAAAGTTGAGAGTACGATCTATGGGGAATCATGTAATTTGTTACATATATTTAACTTAATAACCAATTTTCTTCAAAACAAATGGTGTTTTCTTCCAATTATGTAGTTAATATAATATATTATATTAACTAATTAATTTAATTAAAAGTATTTTAATAGAAAATCTATAAATGGTATGTTTTGTGATTGTAGTTACAATGCATTATAACCATGAGTGATTTGTAACAATAAAATAAGCATACCATTTTAAATATTCATAGTCAAGATGGATCGAGACTGATATCAATGCATCCGTTGGGACTAGAGTACGCAACACTCTCTAAATGTGTAGTAGTTCATTACCCATGACTGTTGGGGGCATCAAGAAGTTGCGTACTGATAGTTATTGGATAACTATGGAATGACCTACTCGATAGTTTTCTATTGGTTGATATAACTAAGGTTAAATAGAAAATATCGATGTGACAATATCTCATAATTCTCTCGATTTAAGAATAATGTCGAGCTTTAATGTGGAAATTCAGCTTTGATTATAGTTAAATCATGTTTATGAAATGAATATAGTTGGGTCAAGTAGAAGCATTGGAAGTGATACACATTCAAGGGAGGATTCGTCTCCACGACTAAATAAGGTTAATATCACTGTCAACCAAAGTCAAAACAAAGTCAAGTCTCTAGTCAGAGCATTCCCGTTAATAATAATTATTATTATGAACCAAGTACTTTGTGATTGGAATATTGAGTTGAATATAGATAATCTTAGAATTTTGACCATTACCAAAATTTATAAGTCCAAAGTGATATACTTTTGACGAAGAGAAATAATGTAAACAACCGTCACCGTCAGGTAACATCAACAAAGTAAAATTGGATTTTATTAAAACCAAGTAAGCAATAAATTTTGGCAATGTCACACCACCTACTAAGTGCTGTATAAACATTAATATTCAAATTGTTCCATATCAATCGATGAGAAAATTCACATATAAGAGTCATGCAACCAAAATGATGAATACTTCTTTTATTACATAACTTAATTAATTTATAATTATTATAAATTAATCAATATTATGAAATATTAACAACAAAATTTTGTATCTGACGCGCTGAACCATGTTAAACAGTGCATTTATAATGGTTGTGTAACGACCCAAAAATTTTAACGATTTAAATTATGTAATCAACCAAAATTATCTTGAAATTAAACAATAATTTTTTTTGCAATTTTGACATTTGGAATATTTCTGTTTAAACGTAACAATTGTTAGATTTTCATTAGAAAATATGTAAGTCTGTTCAGTTTGAAATTTTAATTTAAAATTTAAAATCAGTTAAAATTCGATGGAAAAAATATTTTAGAAATCAGAATATTTTATATAAGAAAAATGTAAATCATTTTCTGAGTGAGACGTCGTATTTAAGTTTGCCAAATTTGGACTGCTCTAGCCTCGTTTATTTTATTTTTTGGTGTTTTAGCAGCAGTTTTGGCAACGAAAATCGAGTTTGGATAGGTAGGTCATGTCTCCAATATCTTTATACCATCTTGTTCATCTCACCACGCTGATCTCCGTAGTATATTCATTTGTGCACTTCGGCGTTCGATACGCTGCGAAATCTGTGAAACAGTTAGCTGTATTGGAACCCATTTTGAGCCTTTTGGATTTCCCTGTGTCCATTTAGTTATCCTCTGGCTGAAAACAAATAGGCATTTTCTTTTAATAATTCCAAAATAGTAACTTGATCTTTATTATTCCAACCCGTTCAATATATTTTGCTATTCGTTCCCATTCTCTTTCTCCCATCTTTTCTTTTGTCCGTTCCGATGCTAAACTAAGGAAAAAATATATATAATAAGTATGTAAGCTTATATGTATTGCCTGACAACCTGTGCTCGACCTAAACTCCAATGCAGTCCTTCCATCCTCTGGCCTTCCTCCACTCTCTTATCGCCACCCTTCCAGATAGCCCTCCGCCCATCGCTAGCAACCGCTGCCTCCTTAACCCGTACCTCCACAACAGCCATCCTCTCCCTGACCCTCATCTCCACCCAGAGTTCCACCTCCTACACCGAAGCTTCCCCAAGCCATGACCTAGCAGTCCTTCTGCCTGTTGCACCCATTTTCCCCTCTAACTCAACAGCTCTTCCTCCCTCAAGCACTACCGCCGAACACCTATCTCCCTTCACCGATCACGCAGTCCACCTACAATGCCACAGCCTCGCCCATCCTTCTTCTTTCCGCTGATTCCACCGTCCATGCCCTCCCATCACCAAACAATTCATTTCAAGAACTGCAAGCACCAGACTCCAAGAACTCGAGCAGGGCAGCCCCTCCACATAACACCCTAAATCCAGCTGCACCCTTCCCCACGCAAACAGCTTCGGCCTTGCTCCCTTGCTTCGATCTTGCTGACAGAGCCACTTCCCTCCTCCGCCTTGTCTTTTGGCCACCCTCTGCTTTGCCATACGCCACACCGCAGCCAATCCTTCCTATTGCCGAGCAGTAGCCTTTTCTCTTCCTCTTCTATAAAAAAAAGAAAAAAAATATACTATATATATTTTGTTTTCATCGAACTCGAGTCCACCTCGATTTGCTTTGGAATTTTTTGTTTAGATTGGTAGTACTTGCAGAAGCTCGAGATTCCATTTCGTAGCTTGTTGTGTTGTCTATTTTCTCTAGCCTCGAAAGGTGAGCGATCACTCACGATTAACATTCATATGGCAGTAAATTATTTCACATGAAATGATGTTGTTAAATTTGAACTGGTTAGTGATTTAATTATTAAATACGATATGTTATTATTTAAAATTGTTTACCTATGTTAATCGACATATGACACCATAACATGTTGTAAATATGTTATATTTAACTTGTTAATTATGATATATGCTTGTCATTAATATGTTATGCTATTTTATATTATTATTCTATTATTCTCTCATTGCAAGTTCCCTATTAGTTAGGAAAATCACTATGGGTTGAAATGATACATACCCGAATATAGATTAGGGAAAAATCCTTACGGGTTGAAATGATAAACCCAAGCAATTTTATTGATTTTTGAATTTTTGGATTGCGGGTTGAAACGATATATACCCGTAATATTTAATTATCGTGGATTGGAATGATAACTATCTGTATCACTTTACCATTGGTTAGAAAACTATATACGGACACCGTTGGTCTATTTTAAACGATTTCCAAAATTTTAAGAAAAGAAATTATATGTGTTTCTGATTTTAATATATAATATAAAGATTTAATTTAGTTTTAAGATATATGTAAAATTTAGATTTTTAAATTACATGTTTTGTAAATTTTAATATTATAATTTAGGTTTTGAAAATACAAATTTTAAAATTTTACCTATAACTTTCTTATTTTTGAAATATAAAATAAGACTTAAAATATATTTAATAAATAAAATTTAATTTAATAAAATTTTATATAATAAAATTTAATTTAATAAAATTTTATATAATAAAATTTAATAAAAAATTAATTTAATATATACAATATGTTAAAAATATTTATTTAGATTTATGTTATTATTTTAAAATGATTTTTGTAATCACTTTAATAAATTAAGATTGGAAAGGTAAACTGAAATTGATTTGAAATTTAATTTGTTTATGAATTGTATTTAAATAGGAATTGATTCGAAGTTATTGATTTTGAGATTTTAAAAATATGATTTTATAACTTGATAACTTGATTTTTGATTAATGGTGATTAAATGAATATATTTTTAAATTAAAAAAATAGAATTGAATATATAATTTTGATTTAAATTTGTAATTTGAAATTTTATTTAATGTTTATAAAAAGTGGTTAAGTGTATATTTTCAAATTAAATGTAATTGAGGTTGGATATTTAATATTAAATTTTGATTTAAAATTTGTAATTTGATATTTTATTTGAATATTTATGAAAGTGATTTTTATAAAATGACCACGGTATGAAATAAGCATTTGGTTGTTAAAAGACCGGGATCAGATATTGTCATACTCTCTGCCAATACTGAAAATCACTTTAACAACTGTACACGTGGTGGAGAATCCAGAACAAAATAGAATGGTTTGGTGAACGATTCTGTATGATGTATGAATGCATCCCTAACCCCCTCGAGTCAGCTTCATATGACTAAAACAAAAGCTACGCCGGGCCAAGTAAGGTCGCACCTCCAATCGAGCATGTTTCTTCGAAACATATCTATTACTTTGTGATTTGATTGGTGCACACCTTTGATTATGGGAGTGTGTCTCATGGTGGGCAGTAGTAGCTGCTATGCATTACCACCAGTCTGGTTCTGCAAAATGGTAGTATCCTACCTTGGGCATTGCCTTGCGTGCCTTGTCATATGCCTTATCAAGCCCACTAAGAGTTTGGCTTGTGTCGTACACTATGGAGTGCCCTCTGATAGCCCTCCAGTTTACGGAGGAATTATGGTACTGTATAGACTACAACATTTATATAAAAATGTGTTAAGGGGGATATGAGTAATGCATTAACGTTGTTTTAATATTTTACTTTACTGTTAGACATTATCTATGTAACGTATTGTACTATGTCTGTAGATAGTTCCAAGGATCCTTATGGGATGGAATCTCAAACATCCTTTAAGTTATATTGCATTTCACTTGGACATTTCACTTGAGTTGATTTACTTGCATAAGAATGTTAATCCTGAATCGAGTGTTTTGCTTTATGCTCGGATCAGCGTTAATGTCACAGCATTTGAGACTCACCTTTGGAGCTTGGAGCTTTGCATGGAGATCTATCATTTAACTATTCAGCTTTCAGTGGTTTCAGTTATTTCCAATTATTTATATTCAAACTTGTCATCAGCTTTTGTATTAGAGACTTCTACGTATTTGGGATTTCTGTTGTATTTTTTCTTTTAACTCTGATGTTATGTAGTAGCTTCATGAACTAGTATTTATCTATTCCGCTGCATATTGTTGTATTATTCTGTGTTTGTGATTCTATGATTGAATCATTTACTATATATGCTAAGTTTTGCCAAATATGTAAATAACAATATGTTGTTTTAAACAATTTAAGTCTTGCATGTGTGGGTTATTGTCGATTTGAATGGTTCGAAATGGCAGGTCGTTACAAGTGGTATCGAAGCTCTAGTTTAGGAAAATTAGCTTATGGAGTAAAAACTCATTAAAGATAGGGTAGTAGTACCCTAAAGTGAGTAAAATTAATTACAGAATCATTTTCGTTCAAGCTTCAAATTATTTGCTAGGATCCTCTTTGATTTGGATTTATTTTGAATTTTGGAACTTTACCTTTGTTCTAAAATCCATTTTTGTTTTTTCCTATTCGTGTTCCTTTAGACACTGGTGCATCCCATAGCTTTATTTCTGTTGATCTCTGTAATAAATTTAAGCACATCTTGCAACCTCAATTTATAATTTCATCCTTATGTGTGACTAATCCCATCGGCGATCCCGCCAACATTAGTATGAGTTGTAAAGGGTTGAAACTCCTTTACAAAAGCGTCGATTCATCGAAGATTTCCATGTTTTAGGTTTCAGAAAATTTGTTATCTTGCTTGGAGGTGACTGCTTGAAGCATTACAATGCATTTATTTCTTGCAAAGCTGAACCATTTCTTTAGTTGAAGACTAGGGTATTTCATGACCAAATGTCGAATAGCTCAAGATTATGCAGGCTGCTTTATCTTTTCTCTTGATTACCAGCTTAATGATCTTGACTCCACTTCGACAGTCAGGGATTATCCTGATGTTTTGGGTGAAGTCACTTCTCTACCTCTTAAGCGGGAAATTGAATTCCACATTAATCTTTTTCCTAGAACCCGGCCTATTATTCTTCCTCCTAGAAAGATGGCAACCAAAGAGAAAGTCGAGTTAAGGAAGCAGATTGAAGACCTGGTCTCTAAGGGTCTGATTAGGCAAAGTTTTTTTTAGAATAGGGAGGAACAGTGGTCATTGTCACCAAATTTGATACTTCTTTGAGGATGTATGTTGATTATAGATAGCTGAACAACTCCTAAGAACAGATATCCTATGCCTCGTACAAATGATATATTCGTTCAGCTCTACGGAGCTAGAGTATTCTCTGAGTTATGTCGCGCTACCGATTTTCACTAACTTCGTGTAGCCAAGGAGAGCATTCCCAAGACAGTTTTTCAAAATGAGAATGGTTTTTATGAATGGTTAGTCACGCCCTTCGGATTAACCAATGCTTCTTCCTTCTCCGTCGATCTCATGAATCACATTTTCCATGATGTTCTCAATAAGTTTGACCTAGTTTTCGCTGATGGTATTCTCATCATTTCTAAGTCTGAGAAGGAACATGAATCACATTTGGGCTATGTGCTGGAAGCTTTTTGGAGTTATTAGTTGAAAGCCAAATTTTTTAGATGCCATTTCTAGACGGATGAAGTCTGATTCCTTGGGCACATCGTCTCTAAAAATGAAGTCTAGTTGGCCCGGTTAAGGTCACCGCAATTAATATAAGTCTATCCATCTTTCCTCTTTTGTAATTTATTTATCTTGTCTTCTTTTCGAGCTTATCTTTTAGCTAGAATTCTCTTTGATTAGGGACCCTCTAAATTTGAATCTCTATCCTTGTTCTATAATCCATTCATGAATCATCCTATGAGAGAGTGTATTTGTAATTGATATAAAAATGTTTTATATTATGTTGTTTGAGTTGCTAAGTTTGAATTTTGGGTTTCGATTGAATCGTCTAGCTAACGCTATCGATAGGGATTCTAAAACACTTGAATAGAGAAAGCTGACACAATGTTGTTTTCTAATTTGGTCAATGAAATAATTTTATGTATTATTATATTTTATATATATATATATATATAAGTACAATTTTCTGAAATTGATAGTCAAATGAATTTGTAGTTAGAAATGATAGTACTAGATTATCATTTATTGTTTTGTCAACATTCCTAAACCGTTAACTATAGTTGTATGTTATAAGAAGATGAATTTTTTTGTAAACATGGTTTATAGATATGATTTGCAAATGAAATGAATTTAAATTAAGGATTTGAGAATTTAATTTTTGGTGCTTCTCAAAATTTGATTTTCAATGTTTTAAAAAATATATATTATTTGAAAGTATTTTTAAATGGAAATCGTTTCCAAAGAATTTTATTAGAAGTAATTCATTACTCTCCTCTTATGTTGTTGGAAAATAATTTCCATGATGACTACAACATCATTGACATTCATTTTGGAGTCTCAAAGTGGGGACATCACTTAGTAACTTTGCTACACTTTTATTTTGGAAAATAGATTTGATTTGAATTTGTTGAGTATGATTTGATGTACAATATGTGTGTGTGTGTGTGTGTGTATCACAAAATGGTTTGAAGTGAAACCGGAAATTTATCTCTTAAGTTTTATGTTAAGTGATGGTTTTCAATTATTGAAATTTTTGAATAATTGGAGTGTCTAAAATGAGAAATGAAATTGAAACAACTTGAAACAGTTGAATTGGGATAAAATTTATTTGTATAATACTTAATTGCATTCTAAAACATATAAAATTTATTTAAAATATTCAAAAAGTTAAAAGTAATGTGAATATGTAATTGAAGGTTATACAAGAGAAAACTTAAGTAATAAAAGTGTTCAAACTAAATTTTTCTTAATAGAGATGATGTAAATAAAAGGTAAATTTGTATAGTGCTCAACTACATTTGGGAACATTAATAAAACTTACTTGTAAAAAGTTTGAATGTAATGAGAACATGTAATTGAATAGTATACAATATAAATGCAAGTAATAAGATGTCCAAAAATGAAATTTTGTTAAGGGAATCTATACTATAATATTATTATTGAGTTAGATTTCAAGAGCACACAGACCTTCTTCATATTTTGGAAAATGAACAGTCACGTTTTTTATTTCTTTCTATTCCAAACTTTGAAATGTGATAACTTTTTCTACATTAATTGGATTTAAGAATCGATTTCACTATTAAATCTCAAATTTAATATGCTTTCCAATGATATCAATTGTTGATAGCTAAAATTAAATTTTTTAAATCATATTTTTTTTGGATTATTCATATTATTAAAGTTATTAAATCCGTTTGACTTTATTTCTTTTAACTAATCTATGTCGTTGATTGTTTTGAAAATTTCCAGCCTCTGATTCTACTTTCACAAATTGCAGTCAAGTCTGGTGAAATGCAATATTACCAAAATACAGCAACATGTTAGATGGAATTAGAAATGGAACCAGAAAGCTCAAAAGCATTAAATACAATTATATGCTTCTTACTATATTGAATTTTCTTTGACTGTAAATCAAATACAATGATATTCTTCACATTAAAATAAATATTGTTGAATAATGGTTGTTAGTTCCAACACTTCAGACATAAAACATGTATGCTTTAGATTTAGCATATTTTCCACAAGAATCATTCAAAACAGAAATAAATCTCTTTATCCTCTAATCTTATCATTCTACAATAATATGATGCTACATAATGTGTTCCTAGACATAGTCAGTTATGGGGTCATCATTAACACTTGCGTTCTCATGAATCAAGTCAACGTTGCTTTTGGCATATTTGGATCAATGGTCAAGTGAAAATCCAGGAGAACCCGGCGGAACGGTAAACTCCTGAGGAGGGTATAGTAAAGCCTCCCGCTGATCCAGGCCCCCATACCCCCGGGTAAATTTATATAGGATAGGGAAGCGCATGGTAGGAATCGAACTTGCGTCTTTTTACCAGAACTGTTGTTACCGGAAGCGCATGGTAAACCAAATGTTGTTACCTGCACTGCTCTTATAGATAGTTATTACCGAAGCAGCAAATGGAATCAACGACATCAAGTATTAAAGGAAATGACTGATAAAGCTATCTCACCAAATGAAGTTACATATAATACAACTGATGCATGGAGCAACAACCGATGCACACAATAAATTTATATGTGTATAATTTATATGTGTATTGTGTGGAAATTTTATCTTTGAAGTCATTTTTTCTCGATATTTTGCAATTATTTATCAAGTACCAGTACTATCTGCATTACTGTTTTCAAAGATTCATACACAAGTTTTAGACAAAATGCAAACTTATTTGATAGTTGATAAAAAAGATCACTATTTCTTAATCAATGAACCATATAAATCATTTAAACATATTATGATGATAAGAGGTTGAGTGCGGTCCGTATGCGAAGCACGGGTTTGCACTAGTTAAGGGAATTTTGTTAAGGGAATTTATATATAAAATTGAGTGGTTATAATAAATGTTTATGCACTTAATCTATGTTGCAAAATATGTTAAGTGAAATAAATTGAATAAATAAAGGAATGCTATTTAAATAAATCAATATGAACTTACGAAACTAAATAGGTAATAAATGTAACGACCCAGGATTTTTATAAAAATTTAAAATGATAATTAAAATCTATTTTTGAAGAAAACGGTGAAATTAATCGATTTAGTGATGTGAGTTTCCCCGAGTTCAAATATATTCTATATAAATCATTTAAATTTTTAATTATTGTATATATATGTATATATGTGAATGTGTATATATATATATATGTATATTTGGGTATATATGAGTCAATTTGAAATTATAAAATCTTGTGTGTGTATATATATATATTTTTTCATTTGGATTTAAATCTTAGATGAATGGTTTAATAAATATTTGAGTTATAAAATAAATTAAGAAAATATATATATATATATATATAGTAACTCATAAATAAATATTAAAGTAAGATAACAATAAATATTTAAACTAGAAATAGAAAAATAATATGAGATAAATTTTAATAAAAATAGGAAGTAGAACATTTGCTAAATTCTAACAACATAATAAAATAGAAATTTATTTATATTTCAAAACAAGAAGATTTAAAGAAAATAAAATACATTTAAATATGAAAAGAATGTAGACGAAAATAAAACAAACAAATAAAATACAAAGGACTAAAACAAAAATATGTTTTTATAAACACTTAAAACAAACATAGATGCAAAAGCTTGTGAAAGAAAATAAAGAAAAGAAAAGAAACAACATTTAAATATGAAAACAAGTAAGTACAAATATAAGCAT
The DNA here is from genome assembly GCA_030765085.1 of Allium cepa. NCBI lineage: Eukaryota > Viridiplantae > Streptophyta > Magnoliopsida > Asparagales > Amaryllidaceae > Allium > Allium cepa. The sequence goes on along the minus strand of CM060944.1, from coordinate 304,532,700 downwards.
GGAATGAAACAAGTAAACAAATACATAAATAAACAAGTACTTAATAATAAATACTAGTATCTCTAGCATAAAAGGGAAGGTATCAGGCAATTAATGCAACATGCTTCATGCATTTAATGCAAGCATACCAAGCCATGCCTATTATACAAAGATATCACACTGTATAAGTTTATCACCCTGTAACTTGCTTCCATATATATCAGCCCCATATGCAAAAAAAAAAAATGAATGAAGTAAACAAAACTAAAACAAAACATAACAATACAAATCAACTCAGCAATGCAAAGATTCAAGATTTAGTTTTAAGGTGAAACAAGGCAACCTGGAACTCCAAGCAAATAAGGCTCAACTCAGTTTAAACATTTATTAATGAAAACCAGAGAAGATCTCAGTAAGCAAAAATACAAGCTCCAGTTTGAAAGCTCGTCCTCTGCCTTCATCCCACAGGTGAGCAACTATTTCTTTTCAACTTTTAACATGCTTCAATATTCTGATGCTTGTAAGTAGCCTTGAAATCTGATGAGAAGTTTGCTGATATGTGTTGTATGAAATAATTGATGTGCTCTGTGCCCTGTTCATTTTTCTGAAAACCAAAGTGAGTAACTCCTTTTCTAAAATGCCTAAGTATATTCATTTAGGGTTGCATGCTAGTTTGACTGAATGAAGTTTAAATTGGGTGTATATCTGTGATAATGCCTGTAACTCATTTTTCTTTTAAGCAAGACTACAAATCATTTTCAAAGAAAAATAAATAAATAAGCAAAGGCATTACAGTTTTCATTTTCAAAACTGTTACAATCAAATAACTGCTCTGTTTCTAAAAGTTGAGTAACAACATATATAAGTTCAATCAAGTTGCTTGATTTTATCTGATTGAGTTTGTGATGTGAATATATATATAAGTGCATGTTTCTATATGTATGTGTACTGTAGGAATGAGATGTGTTTGGTCTCTGTTTCTCTGATGCTTAATTCTAGGCTCAAAAGTAAATCAAGAATTACTTGCTCTTAATCCAAGTTTTTTTAAGATCGAAATGTTGAACAAAATATGTTAGTTACATCATAGTTTTAGGTTTAAAAATTTGTTGGGTTAAACTAAATTGTTTTGCCTTTGGAAAAATATAAAATAACAGTGAAACTTAAACAAAGTTAAAAATCAATTATCATGTTTGATGGATTCAGGTTTAAGAATCAAATACTGAAATCAAAATTTGATTTTTGAAACAAAAATCATTATTTTTAACTAAGGGATTGGAGAGTATTCTTGGTTTAACCAGGAAACAGAAAATTGGGTGTCTATGTTGATCTCGAGTGTCTGGGATGTTGAGAATTCTTCTGGTGATGGTATTAGGACCGGTGACTAGGGGAAAAATGGTAGGTGGATGGTCTGAGCTCGGTGGCGGCAGTGGTGGTTCTTTTTAGGTTCTAACCCTAGTTTGGCAAGGCTGGAGGAATGAGATCACCCCGTGGTCTCTGGTGCATCGAGTTCAACGAGGGCTCGGGAATTTGAAGCTTTGACATGGTCGAAGTGATTGACGGAGCCGCTGTTTTTCTGATGGATGGAGGAGCGAAGGGGAGGCGATGCCAGGTTTGAGGGATAGTGAGGAGCGTGTTCCAGGTTTGAGTATTTTCGTTTCCAGGTTTCGAGAATAAACTCGAATTCGTTTTTGAGATGATGGGGGAACTTTAGTTGATTGGAGATTGGTCTAGAGTTGATCGATGTTTTGCCCAATGCAATGGCGATGATCGGAGCTGGTCGTGGTGTTGGTGCATGTGTACGTGCATATGTATATATCTGTGCATTCGAAGTTTTGGGGAAGAAGCATCGTGACTCGAAGTTGTCTTTGGGGAAACGTAGGGCTGGCTCGAGTTTGAGCTCGAGTAGTTTTAAGTTGTATCCGAGTCAATTTTTACACTTAAACAAAAATTTTGAAATTTACGAGTCTCGGGTTGGTTTGGGGAAAGACTCGAAGCAGGGCTTGGGTAGAACGTGGATTTTCTCGGGTTTGACTCGGGTAGGTATAAAAACAGTTTTTGAAACTTTAAAACAAAATTCAAGTTTTAAACATTTTTAACTCATTTTTTTAAATAATTGTTTTATTTAAGTATGGGATTGGTTTAAGGTTTAAAAGTAAATTATTTTAATTTAATTAAGTTTTACTTAAAGATTTAATTAAAAGGATTAATTAATTAAAGATTTAATTTATGTGATTGAATAAATTAATGTGATTAATTAAAGATTTATTATTTAATAATTTAAAGGTTAATTAAGTACTGATTACAAATTAATTAACTTGTTAAGAGTTAATTTATTAATAATGAATAATTAAAGGATGACTACTTAAGCATATAATTACTTAATGTAATTGATAAAAGGGTTTTTACTTAATGGAATTAAAGGATAATTACTTAGTGTAATTACATTAAAGGATAATTATTTAATAGTTAAAGATCGATTGATTATTAATTAAGATTGATGAATTAATGTTTAAAAAGTTAATTCATTTAAAGGATAATTAATTAATGAGATTAATTTATTAAGGTAAGTAAATTGAGGATAATTAAATAAATTTAAAGGTTAATTAATAAATGAAGGTGATTAAGGAATGATTATTAATCAAAGTAATTAATTAAAAATAATTAATAAAATAGTAAATTAAATGATTAAAGCTTTATTATTTAATAATTAAAGGTTAATAATTAAAGGTTAATTGATTTATTATTAATGGATAATTAATAAATGATTAAAGAATAATTAATCAAAATGATTTGTAAATTATTAATGTTAGTTAACCAGGATTAGTAATTCATAAGAAATAAATTCGATTTAAATTAATCAGATAATTTATTGATCTTACCTATGAATATTTGGATTCTATTGGACGACTTGATTGTTTGATATTCCTGATTTATGATGCTTAGTATATATCCTGATTTATGTTGTGATCTGTGATAAATTATCTGTGATGTAATTTACTAGCCGTGGCATATATATTTGTGATCTTTATATAACAGATAAGCGTTATAGTTTATATCGTTTATCAACTATATTCCTGTATTCTGATCTGTGATGATTGTATGCTGTTGCACTACTGTGTATAACCCCTGGACCACACTCATACACACACAATATGGATTTCACAAGGAAATCGATTAAGTCACAGATTTTTGAAATAGTTTAAATTTGAATATTTGAATTCAAATGTTTTGGAAATGGATTGGGTTTAAAGTGAAAAGCTTTTGAAATGGAATTTCATAGATGAAATTTATTTTGAATAACTCGGTAAAATCTCCAATTTAAATAATTAAATTTGAATTTGAATTCAATATTTGGAATTGAATTCAATGATTATGGTTAAAGATATTATAAATATGTTTGTATGAATTTAAACCATTTTAAAGGTATGGTTTTGGGAACTTGAATTTAACCCAAGGATTTCAACACGTATAAATGAATCAGATTTCCAAAATGAAAACTGTTGTTTTCAAATGATAAACACTTTTAGATAAGAACTGAGATTCCAGTTAATTAGGGGAATTTCAAGATTGAATAGAGAAATGATTTTCCTAAGTTATGAATGAATTCTTTTTGAAAGCTATGAATTAAATCTGTTTATTTTTTAACAGATTTAAATTGATGATTTGTTTAAATCAAATTGAAATGAAATTATTTTGAAGGCTATAAGTTAAATCTTTGGTTTAAAGATTCAACGAGTTAATCAAATTGAAACGAAAATTAATTTGGAAAATCTGTGAATGAATATTTTGTTAAAAGATTAAAAATGTGAAAATTGTTTAAACCGTTAAAGGTTGTGAAAATGAATCTTTTTGTTTAAAGATTGAAAATGGTAATTTGTTAAGCCATTTGAAGAAAAGTTTTGAATTATTAAGTTGTGACTTAATTGGAATCCCATTATCCATTTGTTTTTGAAATATCGTGCTCACTATTCGGTTTAAACGGGAAAGGGCCTTTGTGTCGTATAACCCATTCCGAATATGTGATTCGACGTTATGGATAGCATTTGAAGACCGGTGATGAAGACCGGGTATTTGCGAAAGCGATAGGATGACCTATCGATTGTCTCTGCACTGGGTAGCTCCTGGTATAGAGATTCCCTAAGTGATGGGAAATCCGATCGGGATTGTGAATATCCGGGTTGCAAGGACTTCTTTGTAAGTGCCTTCGGTTCTGTTCGAGCCCGGAACAGACTTGTATGGATTGTATGTCTGACATTACAAATTGAGATATAAAGCCGATTTCTTTCAAATATATTTCTGTTGGTGGCAGAGAATTTATTCTTTTAGCTTAACACCCTTCTCTGAGACGTACGAGCTCAGAAGTTATATAGTTGAAGGTTATCAGCGATATATTCCCAATTTGGTAATGTGACATGCTGAGTGTTGCTGTGAAATGATCATTGTGTTGATTATTTGTGATAGGATCATTTGTTTGATCGTCTATCTTTGTGATCATTTCTATGATCATTTGTTGACCCAAAGCACGTCTTTTGTATAAAGTGTGTTTTTGTGGACGTGACTTCGTCGAGCCTCACACCCCGGAAATGGTCAAAACAGGAAAGATGCGGCAATGTTATGAGGGGTAGCTCCCTTTAGGGTATGTGCATTTCCTTCTGGATAGAGGTGGTATCATGGTATGGAGCCCGGATATTTAACCTATGTGGTTACTGCGAATTTATTACTTTGTGGTTGTTGGTTATCGGGATCCCGTGAGAAAGGTCGTTTACGATCGGGGAATGGCGTGCTCGTGTCAGTAGTTACCCAGTTAGGGGTAACCCGGCCTTGTGTTGGCAGAGTTCCGGTTTGGTTCTCGGGGATGTCCATCCAGAGGCATTCTCATGTGGCAATGGGAAGTTCCTTGGCCTGACCATTTGTTGGAAATCCAAAGAAACAATACGAACCTTGTACAGTATTAGTTGTATAACCTGCCATGGAATGTGGCGGTAACCTGCTATTGAACATGGTTAGCTATAGTAGGCATACGATAATGGTCGTATGTTGGCTAAGATTTATATTCTACTTTCGAAATGAATTTTTCCTACACTATGCACTAGTAATAATATCAAATGTTTCTTTTTAATACGTATCAAGCATCTTTGACTAACATAAGAAGAAATCTCCTCTAAGTCTGCGTTTGCATTGTGTGTGTGGCGGGAGGTCTTATGGTAGTCTCATCTTTAAAAAGCATTTCGAATTGACTTTGAAAATCTTTTGTTGAATGTTTTAAAAGATAAACTGTTTTTGTTGCTCACACCAGTCCCACGACTGATCCGGAGTTTATTGTTTCTTTCCTAAACTCTGGATGCTCATTATATTTTCTACACGAGCAGTCTAGAGTTGGGTTTTTCAGATAGTTAGATATAGTGGATTATCTGGAGTTAGTTCAGTCTTTTGTTCGCACCAGTCTTGCCTAGCTTGGTGCATCGTTATTGGGAGTTCGAGCTTTTGCTGGATTGATTCTTGGAGATGGAGTTGCAGTTCTCGGAGTTCTTTTTTGAAGACTATCTTGGAGTTATTTTGTTCCGCTGCTAGATGTCATCTATTTTCTTTTCCGCTGCTATTTTATTGTATCATATCTCTGATGTATATTGATATCTATTGGATCATCTGTTGTGTCAGATATTGTATCAAAGCTGTATATCAATGTATTATTCTTTTATTCCGCTGTGTTGTTTACTTAATGATTGTTATAAGCTCCGGCGAATCGGATTTGAACGGTCGAATTTATGGCATTCGAATACGATTTGAAGTATGGATGTCGATCTTCGAGCGGGCAAAATCCGAGTCGTTACATTTGGTATCAGAGCTAAGGGTTGAAACTTTAGCTCAGGAGTGTAACACATTAAGTAGCTCATTAGAGATAGGGTGAAGTATACCCTAGAATGAGTAATCCTTAAGATATCTGTTTTAATGCCTCAGTAAATTCTCTTACTATCTACTGATAGTAAGTATGAGTGCAAGAAGAGAACGAGATAGAGGACAGGGGAATGCGACTATAATTGGTCAATACTCTGTAACAACAGTGGAAATAACTTTCTTATCAATTTCTTTGATTCGTTTTCAAATTCTTTTGAAATTCTTCGTAGCAGCTCCAGAAGAAGTTTCAATATGATTGTGGCCTACAAGTCATTGTAGAAAATTTTTACTTCGTATTTCATCAGTTTTTGATTTAAACCTTAATGAATTAGAAATTTTAAATAGATTGGAAATTTTTAATTGAGTTAAATTGATTAATGGAATATGAGGATTAAATTGAATTAAATCAATAAAACGATTTTGTTTAAAAACCAAATTTTGAAGTTGTGTTGTGATTTCTTGTGAATATCGAAGTCCGTAGAGGGACAAATTGGTATGTATTTTAAGATATTTCGACTTGAGTTTGGAATTCATATCTTAAGTTTGAGGAATTATAGGAGATCGAATCTGTCTATCTCTGTGTTGTTTTCGTGCCTGCGAATTTCGAGGACGAAATTCTTTTAAGGGGGGAAGTCTGTAACGACCTCGGATTTTTATATAAATTTAAAATGATAATTAAAATCTATTTTTGAAGAAAACGGTGAAATTAATCGATTTAGTGATGTGAGTTTCCCCGAGTTCAAATATATTCTATATAAATCATTTAAATTTTTAATTATTGTATATATATGTATATATGTGAATGTATATATATATATATATGTATATTTGGGTATATATGAGTCAATTTGAAATTATAAAATCTTGTGTGTGTATATATATATATATTTTTTCATTTGGATTTAAATCTTAGATGAATGGTTTAATAAATATTTGAGTTATAAAATAAATTAAGAAAAAATATATATATATAGTAACTCATAAATAAATATTAAAGTAAGATAACAATAAATATTTAAACTAGAAATAGAAAAATAATATGAGATAAATTTTAATAAAAATAGGAAGTAGAACATTTGCTAAATTCTAACAACATAATAAAATAGAAATTTATTTATATTTCAAAACAAGAAGATTTAAAGAAAATAAAATACATTTAAATATGAAAAGAATGTAGACGAAAATAAAACAAACAAATAAAATACAATGGACTAAAACAAAAATATGTTTTTATAAACACTTAAAACAAACATAGATGCAAAAGCTTGTGAAAGAAAATAAAGAAAAGAAAAGAAACAACATTTAAATATGAAAACAAGCAAGTACAAATATAAGCATGGAATGAAACAAGTAAACAAATACATAAATAAACAAGTACTTAATAATAAATACTAGTATCTCTAGCATAAAAGGGAAGGTATCAGGCAATTAATGCAACATGCTTCATGCATTTAATGCAAGCATACCAAGCCATGCCTATTATACAAAGATATCACACTGTATAAGTTTATCACCCTGTAACTTGCTTCCATATATATCAGCCCCATATGAAAAAAGAAAAGAAAAAAAATGAATGAAGTAAACAAAACTAAAACAAAACATAACAATACAAATCAACTCAGCAATGCAAAGATTCAAGATTTAGTTTTAAGGTGAAACAAGGCAACTTGGAACTCCAAGCAAATAAGGCTCAACTCAGTTTAAACATTAATTAATGAAAACCAGAGAAGATCTCAGTAAGCAAAAATACAAGCTCCAGTTTGAAAGCTCGTCCTCTGCCTTCATCCCACAGGTGAGCAACTATTTCTTTTCAACTTTTAACATGCTTCAATATTCTGATGCTTGTAAGTAGCCTTGAAATCTGATGAGAAGTTTGCTGATATGTGTTGTATGAAATAATTGATGTGCTCTGTGCCCTGTTCATTTTTCTGAAAACCAAAGTGAGTAACTCCTTTTCTAAAATGCCTAAGTATATTCATTTAGGGTTGCATGCTAGTTTGACTGAATGAAGTTTAAATTGGGTGTATATCTGTGATAATGCCTGTAACTCATTTTTCTTTTAAGCAAGACTACAAATCATTTTCAAAGAAAATTAAATAAATAAGCAAAGGCATTACAGTTTTCATTTTCAAAACTGTTACAATCAAATAACTGCTCTGTTTCTAAAAGGTGAGTAACAACATATATAAGTTCAATCAAGTTGCTTGATTTTATCTGATTGAGTTTGTGATGTGAATATATATAAGTGCCTGTTTCTATATGTATGTGTACTGTAGGAATGAGATGTGTTTGGTCTCTGTTTCTCTGATGCTTAATTCTAGGCTCAAAAGTAAATCAAAAATTACTTGCTCTTAATCCAAGTTTTGTTAAGATCGAAATGTTGAACAAAATATGTTAGTTACATCATAGTTTTAGGTTTAAAAATTTGTTGGGTTAAACTAAATATTTTTGCCTTTGGAAAAATATAAAATAACAGTGAAACTTAAACAAAGTTAAAAATCAATTATCATGTTTGATGGATTCAGGTTTAAGAATCAAATACTGAAATCAAAATTTGATTTTTGAAACAAAAATCATTATTTTTAATTAAGGGATTGGAGAGTATTCTTGGTTTAACCAGGAAACAGAAAATTGGGTGTCTATGTTGATCTCGAGTGTCTGGGATGTTGAGAATTCTTCTGGTGATGGTATTAGGACCGGTGACTAAGGGAAAAATGGTAGGTGGATGGTCTGAGCTCGGTGGCGGCAGTGGTGGTTATTTTTAGGTTCTAACCCTAGTTTGGCAAGGCTGGAGGAATGAGATCACCCCGTGGTCTCTGGTGCATCGAGTTCAACGAGGGCTCGGGAATTTGAAGCTTTGACATGGTCGAAATGATTGACGGAGCCGCTGTTTTTCTGATGGACGGAGGAGCGAAGGGGAGGCGATGCCAGGTTTGAGGGATAGTGAGGAGCGTGTTCCAGGTTTGAGTATTTTCGTTTCCAGGTTTCGAGAATAAACTCGAATTCGTTTTTGAGATGATGGGGGAACTTTAGTTGATTGGAGATTGGTCTAGAGTTGATCGATGTTTTGCCCAATGCAATGGTGATGATCGGAGCTGGTCGTGGTGTTGGTGCATATGTACGTGCATATGTATATATCTGTGCATTCGAAGTTTTGGGGAAGAAGCATCGTGACTCGAAGTTGTCTTCGGGGAAACGTAGGGCTGGCTCGATTTTGAGCTCGGGTAGTTTTAAGTTGTATCCGGGTCAATTTTTACACTTAAACAAAAATTTTGAAATTTACGAGTCTCGGGTTGGTTTGGGGAAAGACTCGAAGCAGGGCTTGGGTAGAACGTGGATTTTCTCAGGTTTGACTCGGGTAGGTATAAAAACAGTTTTTGAAACTTTAAAACAAAATTCAAGTTTTAAACATTTTTAACTCATTCTTTTAAATAATTGTTTTATTTAAGTATGGGATTGGTTTAAGGTTTAAAAGTAAATTATTTTAATTTAATTAAGTTTTACTTAAAGATTTAATTAAAAGGATTAATTAATTAAAGATTTAATTTATGTGATTGAATAAATTAATGTGATTAATTAAAGATTTATTATTTAATAATTTAAAGGTTAATTAAGTACTGATTACAGATTAATTAACTTGTTAAGAGTTAATTTATTAATAATGAATAATTAAAGGATGACTACTTAAGCATATAATTACTTAATGTAATTGATAAAAGGGTTTTTACTTAATGGAATTAAAGGATAATTACTTAGTGTAATTACATTAAAGGATAATTATTTAATAGTTAAAGATCGATTGATTATTAATTAAGATTGATGAATTAATGTTTAAAAAGTTAATTCATTTAAAGGATAATTAATTAATGAGATTAATTTATTAAGGTAAGTAAATTGAGGATAATTAAATAAATTTAAAGGTTAATTAATAAATGAAGGTGATTAAGGAATGATTATTAATCAAAGTAATTAATTAAAAATAATTAATAAAATAGTAAATTAAATGATTAAAGCTTTATTATTTAATAATTAAAGGTTGATAATTAAAGGTTAATTGATTTATTATTAATGGATAATTAATAAATGATTAAAGAATAATTAATCAAAATGATTTGTAAATTATTAATGTTAGTTAACCAGGATTAGTAATTCATAAGAAATAAATTCGATTTAAATTAATCAGATAATTTATTGATCTTACCTATGGATATTTGGATTCAATTGGATGACTTGATTGTTTGATATTCCTGATTTATGATGCTTAGTATATATCCTGATTTATGTTGTGATCTGTGATAAATTATCTGTGATGTAATTTACTAGCCGTGGCATACATATTTGTGATCTGTATATAACAGATAAGCGTTATAGTTTATATCGTTTATCAACTATATTCCTGTATTCTGATCTGTGATGATTGTATGTTGTTGCACTACTGTGTATAACCCCTGGACCACACTCATACACACACAATATGGATTTCACAAGGAAATCGATTAAGTCACAGATTTTTGAAATAGTTTAAATTTGAATATTTGAATTCAAATGTTTTGGAAATGGATTGGGTTTAAAGTGAAAAGCTTTTGAAATGGAATTTCATAGATGAAATTTATTTTGAATAACTCGGTAAAATCTCCAATTTAAATAATTAAATTTGAATTTGAATTCAATATTTGGAATTGAATTCAATGATTATGGTTAAAGATATTATAAATATGTTTGTATGAATTTAAACCATTTTAAAGGTATGGTTTTGCGAACTTGAATTTAACCCAAGGATTTCAACACGTATAAATGAATCAGATTTCCAAAATGAAAACTGTTGTTTTCAAATGATAAACACTTTTAGATAAGAACTGAGATTCCAGTTAATTAGGGGAATTTCAAGATTGAATAGAGAAATGATTTTCCTAAGTTATGAAGGAATTCTTTTTGAAAGCTATGAATTAAATCTGTTTATTTTTTAACAGATTTAAATTGATGATTTGTTTAAATCAAATTGAAATGAAATTGTTTTGAAGGCTATAAGTTAAATCTTTGGTTTAAAGATTCAACGAGTTAATCAAATTGAAACGAAAATTAATTTGGAAAATCTGTGAATGAATCTTTTGTTAAAAGATTAAAAATGTGAAAATTGTTTAAACCGTTAAAGGTTGTGAAAATGAATCTTTTTGTTTGAAGATTGAAAATGGTAATTTGTTAGGCCATTTGAAGAAAAGTTTTGAATTATTAAGTTGTGACTTAATTGGAATCCCATTATCCATTTGTTTTTGAAATATCGTGCTCACTATTCGGTTTAACCGGGAAAGGGCCTTTGTGTCGTATAACCCATTCCGAATATGTGATTCGACGTTATGGATAGCATTTGAAGACCGGTGATGAAGACCGGGTATTTGCGAAAGCGATAGGATGACCTATCGATTGTCTCTGCACTGGGTAGCTCCTGGTATAGAGATTCCCTAAGTGATGGGAAATCCGATCGGGATTGTGAATATCCGGGTTGCAAGGACTTCTTTGTAAGTGCCTTCGGTTCTGTTCGAGCCCGGAACAGACTTGTATGGATTGTATGTCTGACAAATTGAGATATAAAGCCGATTTCTTTCAAATATATTTCTGTTGGTGGCGGAGAATTTATTCTTTTAGCTTAACACCCTTCTCTGAGACGTACGAGCTCAAAGGTTATATAGTTGAAGGTTATCAGCGATATATTCCCAATTTGGTAATGTGACATGCTGAGTGTTGATGTGAAATGATCATTGTGTTGATTATTTGTGATAGGATCATTTGTTTGATCGTCTATCTTTGTGATCATTTCTATGATCATTTGTTGACCCAAAGCACGGCTTTTGTATAAAGTGTGTTTTTGTGGACGTGACTTCGTCGAGCCTCACACCCCGGAAATTGTCAAAACAGGAAAGATGCGGCAAGGTTATGAGGGGTAGCTCCCTTTAGGGTATGTGCATTTCCTTCTGGATAGAGGTGGTATCATGGTATGGAGCCCAGATATTTAACCTATGTGGTTACTGCGAATTTATTACTTTGTGGTTGTTGGTTATCGGGATCCCGTGAGAAAGGTCGTTTACCATCGAGGAATGGCGTGCTCGTGTCAGTAGTTACCCAGTTAGGGGTAACCCGGCCTTGTGTTGGCAGAGTTCCGGTTTGGTTCTCGGGGATGTCCATCCAGAGGCATTCTCATGTGGCAATGGGAAGTTCCTTGGCCTGACCATTTGTTGGAAATCCAAAGAAACAATACGAACCTTGTACAGTATTAGTTGTATAACCTGCCATGGAATGTGGCGGTAACCTGCTATTGAACATGGTTAGTTATAGTAGGCATACGATAATGGTCGTATGTTGGCTAAGATTTATATTCTACTTTCGAAATGAATTTTTCCTACACTATGCACTAGAAATAATATCAAATGTTTCTTTTTAATACGTATCAAGCATCTTTGACTAACATAAGAAGAAATCTCCTCCAAGTCTGCGTTTGCATTGTGTGTGTGGCGGGAGGTCTTATGGTAGTCTCATTTTTAAAAAGCATTTCGAATTGACTTTGAAAATCTTTTGTTGAATGTTTTAAAGGATAAACTGTTTTTGTTGCTCACACCAGTCCCACGACTGATCCGGAGTTTATTGTTTCTTCCTAAACTCTAGATGCTCATTATATTTTCTACACGAGCAGTCTAGAGTTGGGTTTTTCAGATAGTTAGATATAGTGGATTATCTGGAGTTAGTTCAGTCTTTGGTTCGCACCAGTCTTGCCTAGCTTGGTGCATCGTTATTGGGAGTTCGAGCTTTTGCTGGATTGATTCTTGGAGATGGAGTTGCAGTTCTCGGAGTTCTTTTTTGAAGACTATCTTAGAGTTATTTTGTTCCGCTGCTAGATGTCATCTATTTTCTTTTCCGCTGCTATTTTATTGTATCATATCTCTGATGTATATTGATATCTATTGGATCATCTGTTGTGTCAGATATTGTATCAAAGTTGTATATCAATGTATTATTCTTTTATTCCGCTGTGTTGTTTACTTAATGATTGTTATAAGCTCCGACGAATCGGATTTGAACGGTCGAATTTATGGCATTCGAATACGATTTGAAGTATGGATATCGATCTTCGAGCGGGCAAAATCCGAGTCGTTACAATAAATAAATTCATATCTTTGTAAACCGTTTGTGATACAAATGTATATTACAAAGAATAGTTGAAATTGAATTATGAAGTGGAATTAACTTAAGTGAAGTCAAATAGATTAAATAAATGAGTTAAATTAAATAAAATTTGTTTTGAAAAAAAATGAACTTAAGTTATAAAGAAAAGTGAATGCAAATAAATTGGATATGAATGTAAATTAATTAAAAGTGAGTTAATTAGAATGATAATAATAAATGGATGTTAATAAGTAATGAGACGTATAATGTTAACACTCGAAAATGAGTTTTATATGGCCTTGAATTAATTGTTGTATTTATACTATGTATTTCGAATCCATCTTTCCTTCTCCTATCTAATTCCTTTTCGGGGACGAAAAGTTTTGAGTGGAGAAGAGTGTAAAGACCTGAAAATTTTAATGATTTGAATAATGTAATTAACTAAAAGTTTCTTAAAATTAAATAATAAATTTTTTGCAATTTTGATATTTGGAATACTCTATTTAAATGTAGCAAGTATCAAACTTTCATTGGAAAATATGTAAGTTTGTTCGGTTTGAAATTTCAATTTAAAATTTAAAATCAGTTAAAATATGATGGAAATAAAATATTTTTAAATTCTGAATATTTTATATAAGAAAAATGTAAATCATTTTCTGACTAAAACATCATATTTCGTTTCGCCAATTTTGGACTGTTGTGGCCTCATTTATCTTATTTTTCAGCGTCTCAACAGCAATTTTGGTAGCGAAAATCGAGGTTTGATAGGTAATCATGTCTCTATATCTGTATACCATCTCATTCGTCTCCCTATGCTTATCTCCGTGGTATATTTATTAGTGCAATTCGACGTCGGGTACACGGCAAAATCTGCAAAGCAGTTAGCCGTATCGGTACCCATTTTGAGCCTTTCGGGTTTCCCTGTGTCCACTCAGTTATCCTCCGGTTGAAAAAAAATAGACATTTTTTTAATATTTCTAGAATAGTCACCTGACTTTTATTATTCCAACCCGTTCAATATATTACGTCGTTCGTTCCCATTCTCTTTCTCCCCTATTTTTTGCCTTTCGTTTTGATGCTAAACTAAGAAAAAAAATATAGTAAGTATATTAGCTTATATATATTGGCTGACAACCTATGCTCGACCTCAACTCCAACACACGTCCTCCCGTCCTCTGGCCTTCCTCTACTCTCCCATCACTACCCTTTCGAACAACCGCTCTGCCCATCGCCAGCATCCGCAACCTCCTTAGCTCGTACCTCCATAACAGCCATCTGCTCCCTAACCTGCATCTCCACCCACAGTTCCACCTTCTACGCCGAAGCTTCTCTTAGCCATGACCTAGCAGTCCTTCCGCCCGTTGCACCCTTTTTCTATCGTACTCAACAGCTATGCTTCCCTTAAGCACTGCCGCTGAACCACTTATATCCCTTCACCGATCACGAAACCCACTCACAACGCCACAGCCTCGTCCATTCTTCGTGTTGCCTCCACTTCCACCGTCTTTTTCCTCCCATCACCAAACTCTCCACTTCGTCCACTGCAACCACCAGACTCTTTGAAAATGAGAACAGAAGCCCCTTCAAATTTTAAACACCCTGAACCCAGTTGCACCCTTCCCCACGCAAACCGCTTTGGCCTTGCTCCCTTGCTTCGACCTTGCTGACAATGCCACTTCACTCTCTGCCTTGTCTTCCTACCATCCTCCGCTTTACCATACGCAACACCAAAGCCAAGCTTTCCTATTACCGAGCAGTAGCCTTTTCACTTCCTCTTCTATAAAAAAATTAAATAAAAATATTATATATGTTTTGTTTTTATTGAACTCGAGTCCACCTTGATTTGCTTTGTAATTTTCGTTTGGATCGATAGCTCTTGTAGAAGCTCGAGATTCCAATTCATAGCTTGTTGTGTTGTTGATTTTCTCTAGCCTCGAAAGGTGAGTGATCATTCACGATTAATATTCATATATTAGTAAATTATTTCACATGAAATAAGGATTGAAATATGTTGTTACATTTGAATTGTTCAGTGATTTAATTGTTAAATATGATATGTTATTGCTTGCGCCAAAAATGGTCACAAACCCTAAAAATAGCGAAAGCACCAGCATTTACACAAGAGTCCTTAGTATCCAGTTGTAGATCTCAGATCTAGATTATGAAGAGGACAAAAATAAAGAAATAACAAAATTAATAAAAAAGAAGTGAGAAAAGGCACAAGATTTATTGTGGTTCGGCTATCCGGCCTACGTCCACTTTGAACATTTATACTGATTACAATTACAATACTTTGGAACCAACAACAAAATGATAGAGTTTTGCCTAGAAAAGAAGAAGATCCCCCTTTAGCCACCATGGAGTTGCTATTTATAGGAGTAGATCTGGAAAAACTGCCCCAAAACTCAGAATACCTCTTCTCACACGTGGGTGAGCCCACCAGATCGCTCTGGAGTGGTTTGGGATTGATCTAAAATCGATCCATGTTACATTCGTATCGATCCAAATCGACCCCAATTGAGTTAAGGTGAGCTCTTGAGTGAATAAGAAAGCTTCCATGAAAATTTCATGGCATTTGGATATATGGTCTGAGAGTTATGATCGATCCAAGGTTGAGTTTGCAAGTAGGCTAGTGATTTCATATCGATCAATTCATATCAACCACCTTCGTCTCCATCCCATGTCGCTACCTCGTGACCATCATTCATGTATCCATCAGCCCTCATATCCATAGTCGTTGCCTTCATATTGATCCTAGTTTCACACTTCAATCTATGCAATGCGCTCCTTCCCCTGACCGGTTCCTTCATGTCGATCGATACAAAGGCGATCGATATGAAATTGCCTATAAGCGCTTGATGCTCTACATATCCATCCCCTGCACATATCTTCATATCAATCCCAAGTGTCCTAGTGAAGCATATGACTTTGTATCCATTAGTTTTTTTATTTCTTGTATCGATCCCAGCTTTGATCGATACGAAGCATAACGACATGCTTTTCCATATTCATCCAATTGATACGTATATATTGATACGAAGTCATCAGTCAGCATCCATCAACTCATTTCCCTCCTGAGACTGCTTAATCAATACGAATTTGATCATTACGAAATGTGTTGATAAGAATGTCGATCAATCCAAACCAAACACCATAATGATCGATACGAATATATCGATTCAAAACTAATTTTCACCAGTATTGCTCCATCCATCACTTGAGCATACAGACTCCAATTGACTTTAAATTGGAAGTGTAGCCACACAAAGCCTTTTATATCATTCACTAGCAATTCCACCTTGATTAGAGCTTGGACCAATTTTGACGATATCGATCATAGCCTTATTCCCAATCGATCTCCAATCCTGATATCCATCCTTTTTAGCCAATTTTTTGGTATCTCGGCTTTGTCCAGAAGGCGGGGTAACATTTGCGCCCCGAAACATGTCTTGCGGTAGGAAGGCATGTTATGTATAGCTTTAAATCTGACATCCAAAGTCCATATTCCATCCATAGCCATATCACTTGAATCATAATCCAATCCAGTACTAGGCCATTCTATCCAAGTACCATAGCCATATACCTATCCAACCCACGATTGTTCCAAGTCGGTATCCGATTCCGAATCCAGTAATGAAATCCTTAGCCAATTCCATATCCATCCGAACCTTACAACCTAGTTCCAATCCATCCATAACAAGTAACCAACAACTGAATCCATGACCTCTCGGGGTCGATGTCCAAATCTGGGACCTCTCCGGGCCCTTATCTAAAGCCGGGACCTCTTCGTGTCCAAATTCATATACCTCACCGGGTCATTTTATCCTACTCCGACCTCGATTTTCTAGTCAAGGGATTACTCATGGTTTTTCTCCTTCCTCGACTCTCTGGTCAAGGACTTAATCCATGGGGTATCTTTCTCCGGCCTCGACTCTTCGATCGTGGTCTTATATTATTCGGCCTCGACTCTCCGGTCGAGGACTTTTCATTCTCTGTCCTCAACTCTCTAGTTGATTACTTGTATTCTCCGGCCTTGACTCTCCAGCCGAGGAGTTTTTATACTTTCCAGCCTTGACTCTCCGGTCGAGGACTTATTCCATGCTCGAGTCCATTTATTCGCTCTCCAACAAAGGGACTCATAACCCATGGTTACCGCCCCGTCTCTCTGATGGAGACCGTAATCATGTGACCTGTAATATTTATTATGTTAATCCAAATCTAATCATCATAGAGTTTAAGTGATAAAATAAAAGTCCATACAACCCAGAAAACTAAATAACCATAGTGCCAAAAAAGAAACCAGAGTTTGCAGAAAATGAAAAAAACAAGAATTCATAAACCCAAGCATCACGGTTTATGCCTAGGGACCATTCTCGATCCCGCACATGTATAAGTGACTTAGCCCAATTACTTCGGGCTTTATTACTTATTCCATGCTATAAATCCAAGTAGCTGATAATAAGCTGATGTCGATGCCTAGGTCCAGCTCCATCTTCATTTAAGGTGGGCAGTGGCTGCTCTTGTTCCACTACCACAGCTCGATTGCTTATATATTGTTGCAAATGACTATTCCTCACATGTTCCTCAATAATATCCTTCAGATTCCTACATTCGTTCATGTTGTGCCAATCCATCTCATGGAATAGGCAATACTTTCCCGATGCTCACTCGTATTCAAAGGGTTCCCTTTTTGTCGGCCTTCGTACTGGAGGCGCCCTAAAGTATCCAAATAAATCCTTTCTAGAGTTTTAGTCAAATCCAAGTAAGAAGAGAATTTAAATTCCCTTCATTGCCTTTTCAATGTACACCGATGTCATTCATTTTCCTTTTTCCTCTATCATCTTTTTTTGAATCCTCCTTGAGTGGAACTCCACCTTTTACCCATAAACTTCAACCTCTCTCCCCTCTTTTCATCCTTCGCATCTTCCGGCCATAGAAACCTCTCTGCTACATGGTAAAAATCCCCAAGATCCATTGGTGGATCCCGCTCCAACAATACCTTAAAGTACGAACTATGTACAACCCCTAAGACTACGACCATCAAAACCTTCGACGGATCGGGTCGATCCATCGAAGCCACTGCCGCATTGAATCTGGTTAAGAAATTCCTAAGTGACCTCCCTTCCACTATTTCATCGATGTTAAAGTCTTCACATTCTTGGATCTCATAACGTGGAATCGAAATTTCCTCATAAACCTCTCGATCAACTCCATTCATGTGCTAATAGAGCTGCTTTCCAGTTGTTTGAATCATAATGCTTCTATATCTGCTAAATACAAATGGAAGCATCGCGCCATGACTTCCTTCGATGTTCCCAGTACTTCCATGTGACTCATGTACCATGTCATATGAATAGCAGGATCCGTTCTCCCATCATACATTTCTTTGGTAGTTTGAAATCTGGTGGATTCCTAGCTTGCTGATCGTTGGAGCAAAGGGGCTCCTATTCACATCTTCCAAATCTATATTCACCAACCCTTCCCTCATAACCCGTCTGATCATGTCTGCTAACCTGTTGTTGTTATCAAGTGGTAGACTTTGTCTACTATCTCCTTCCTACCCCTAACTTTGCGAGGCAATCCTGTAACCTATCCTTCTGGACGAGCATCCATATCCCGATCAATGCCTAACTGCACAACGTTGCCTCGTATCATTTCTGGAATTGAGCCAACATGATTCGGGGGCATGCCACCTAGCTCAAGGGTGGCTCCCGATTGTCCCGCTTTGTTCCGCATCCTTTTTTCTCATTTCCTTCGTCTTGATTCTGAATTACCTCTATTCATGCTGCTCCAGCTTCGTGATCCTCATTTTCAGCATTCCCTGTAACTCCATTCCCTTCACTTTGCACTCCATCTTGTCCAACATGTCGGAATAGGTTCTGTATCATGTCTTCTCGTCTTCTCAGCATCACTTCCATCTCATCTCTATTAATATAGATTGAGGCCTAATCAACTCCTAAGGAAGCCTCCTAACTTCCTTCATGCCGACTCCTTACCGTTCTCTATCTCCTTGTCGATTGCTTAGCCATTACTTCTCAGAATATGAGTTCCTAGGCTTTCAGATCCAAAATACAAGCTTCTAAATCCTCGAGTGTTAGTTTTCTCAGTGAAAGCACCAAAGTATTTGCGCCAAAAATGGTCACAAACCCTAAAATTAGCGAAAGCACCAGTGTTTACACACGGGTCCTTAGTATCCAGTCATAGATCTCAGATCTAGATTATGTAGAGGACCAAAATGAAGAAATAACAAAAAAAAATGAGAAAAGACACGAGATTTATAGTAGTTCGGCTGTCTGGTGTAACGACCCTATATTTTCAACCATTCGCATTCGCACATGTCGGACTTGAATTGCTCAAAATACCGCGTTGTAAGTAAAATTTGGAAAATCTCAGAATATATAGTAAATAAATAATCATAGATCACAAACATAGAGTAAATAATAATGCAGGGGAATTAAAAGAGATAGTAGTTCATGAAGCTACTATATAAAAATATGATACATCAGAGTTAAACAAAATACAACAGAAGAGTAATAAGATACATTAGGTACAAATCAAAATACATCACCGAAACACTGGATACTAAAATCAAAATAGATCGCTGGATCTTCAAGAAAATCTACAACTCCAAAGGTGAGTCTCGAATGCAGAATCACTCAATCTGACTCGAGCATAAAGCAAAACACAAAACACTCGAGTCGGGAATAAATAATTATGAACTGTAAATCAAATCAAATGAACAGAAACAAAATTGCATCAGTAACATAAAGGATGCTTAGGAACGCCCATCCTTTAAGGATCCGTTAAACTATTTACTATGTAGTAATATTGCGCTATTATAATAATGTCTATTGTAAAATAAACTTACTTTTAAATAACATCAATGGGTTACCCATATAGCCCGCAACACGTTATAGTCCCAGTAGTCCATTCAGTATCATCATATCTCTAGATCGGGAGACTACCCTAAATACTCCATGGGCTACGGAAGAAAAACGAACTCGTAGTAAAGGCTCGGTATGGTAGGTGACACGACACACAAGGCAATGCGAGGGTAGATATACCAATTACGCATACAGGCTGGTGGTAACATAGCAGCCACATAAGCCCACCTCGGAACACACTCCCAAATCAAAATAGGAGGATGGCCATCAAATCAACCATAAGTAAGAGTATAGTATCGAAGTGCGTCCGACCAGGGGAGCTACCCCTTTTGGCCCGAGATTGCTCCTGTTTTAGCCACCTTATGCCAACTCACGGGAGTTGGTTCCATCTAATATACCTCAAGAACGTCGCCACCATCCTACTTCATTCTCGAATCTCCACCGCGTACACGGTTGTTAAAGTGGTTTTCGGAGTTGGCAGAAAGAATGACAACTTCTGATCCCGGTCTCTTTAACAACCAATTGTTATTATAACGCCGTGGTCATTTCAAAATAGTTTATACTTCAAAAATCAAATCATTTCATTTCAAAACTATATTCCTTTCAAAATAGTTTATACTTCGAAACCAAAACCATTTTTATTTCAAACTATATTCAAATCAAAATAGTCTATCATTTCCATTTCAAACGTATATTCACATTTCAAAAATCATAATTCTTTCAAAGTTATAACTCTTTCGAAAACCAAAATACTTGAAATCATTACACTTTGAAAAACATAACATTTCGAAATCATACATTTGAAATCATGAAACATTCCTTTAATTCTTTGCATTTTACAAATTTATTCAATTAAACCCAAATTTCAAATTTCCAATTTAATTCAATTCAAACCATCAATCCGAAGCTTTAAATATACCATATTTCAAAATTAAATTTTTATAATTTCATATATCTCAAATTTAGCTTCATTATTACTTAGTTTTGAAATGTTCATTTCATAAATTCAATATCTTTAAATAAATTCAAATTACAAGTAAACCAAATATCCTTTCATACAAATATAAACTTCAAATATTCATTTATCAAAATCAAATGTTATTCCAAATTCACATTCTCTATCAAATAAATATTATATCATTTCCAAATCATTTCAAAATCATTGAAATAACATATCCTTTCAAAACCTCATTAACAAATAATTATTTGAACTCAAATTCAAATATTCAAATTTAAATATCATTTTAAAATCAAATATGTCATTCACTTATTATTTCGAATATCATTACCAAAACACATTTCAAAATTCTATTCAAAAATTCATTTATCACACTTCATTCCATTTAACACATAACAAAGTAATCATTATTTAAATTCAAATACAGTTTAAATTCCCTAATTTTCAAATTTAAATATTAAATTACACTCAAAACTCCTTAAATTTCACAAATAATCAATTCCAAAAGTTAAATCATTTAACACTTTAAAATATAACTCAAATAGTGTTAAAATCTATAATATTTTAAACATTGTCAAAATATAGCAACGACAACATTTATAAAGTGCTATCGTAGCTTATAGTTTTCCAAAATAGTTTAGTTCAAGAATAACGGCATTTACAAAATGCCGTAATAGATATTTAGTTATTCAAACATAGTTAAATTAAAAAACAACAGCATTTTAAAAATGCTGTCATAAAACCATAGCATTTTGGAAATGCTATTAATAAATTCAAGATTTTATTTAACTTTTCAAAAACAATAAAACTTCAAATTTTTTTATTTAAATTTATAAATCATATATCTAGACTTCAAGATTTCTCATTTAAATTCTTTTAACATATGATTTATCATAATAAAATTTAAAATCAAATATCCGATGAAAAATACAATTCGTTAGTTAAGTTAAAATTTCACTATTTAATTACTTATTAAATTAGACAAAAACTTAACATTTTATTTCAAATATCATTTCAAAACTTTAAATTTAGTTTCCATTATTTACTTACATGTTTTTTAAAAATAAATTTAAAGCCAAAATTCACATTTACTTCAAATTTACAAACTTAAATTCAAAATTTCAAGACTTAATATTTAGCTTTCTTAAAACCATAATATATATATTTTTTAAGTCAAATTTCATACTTTAAAAAAATACATATCTTAATTAAAATCATTTAAAAATATACCACGGGGTCTGTATATATCTTTCTAACCTAGGTCAAGCGATACAGATATATATCATTTCAATCCAAAATTTACAAGAAAATCCGGGTTCTATCATTTCAAACCCGCAATCCCAAGTAGATTAAAATATAATAAAAAATCACTCAGGCCTATCATTTCAGCCCAAAATGATTTTTCCCTATTCTAAAGTCCGTTCGGGTATGTATCATTTCAACCCATAGTGATTCTATTCTAACAGGGAACGTGCAGTGTGAATATATGCATAAACAATTTAAACAATATCAATGTCACAATATAATGTCATATATCAGATCTCGTGTCATAATTAACAGTTTTAATATGGTAATAACATGGCATAGAGTATCATATGATCATCATTAACTTGCAAAAACATTTTATATTACTAAACAATTGACATCAATGCACTAATTCGTAAGTTAATATGTCAGAGTGAGAAAGACTCACCTTTTCAAGCTGAAGACCACTACATCACACAAAACGATTCCAAAGGCATGACAAGCACGATACATCACGATATTGTATTCAAGTGAGTGGAGGTCCAAGATGATAATCTTGTATACAACAAACAACAAGACAATGTAACACATGAATATTCAATACAAAACAACATTGAAACTAATTGAAATAAAAACTGACAATGGACAAGATGATTAGACCTTGCTTTAATCACTACAATTGCTTGGCCATAGGGTTCATATGCTCAGCTATGAAGGTGCTATAGGTCAGGTATGGCATCAAAATGGTGTGGATAGAAGTGGAGATGTGAAGTGGTAGGGTGAAACATGGAGCATACAAAAGAAACAAGACAAAAAGGCAACTTAGATGCACATTTTGGCTCGGCTTATGGGTCAATTGGGCTTAGCTCATGCTTAATACATATCTGGATATATCTGAAGTTGAAGGTCAGAGGTGGTCTCATGGTGGTGGTGGAGCAATAGGAGGCAGCCAAGGTGAACTATGAAGGTGATGGTGGCAAACAAGGTCGGCTATGCAATTTTGGTGGTGCTTTGCAATGTTTTTGTGGTGCTAACATTATCAAGTGGTCATGGCTTGACTTTCGTCAGAGAAAAAGGGTAGGTTGCTGCTGCTAATGATGGTGGAGAGGATGGTGGTGATGATGTGTGGTCGAGGCCAAGCAAAGTTGAAGAGAGGTCTAGGCAAAATATTGAAAAATGATGCAAGAAAAAGGAGATGAAGCCATTAAATATTTTTTTTTCTTTTTCTTCTTTTGGCCGTGATTTTTTTTCAGACGTGAGAAAGTTTCTCACGTGAATTGAGGTGGGAAATACACGGCTAAGAGATAAGAGGTGAACGGCCAAAAGCTAGGAAGTGAAAGGGCAAGCAAATGAAGAGACAAGTAGATGAAAAGTCAATGGAAAATGAAAGGTCTTTAACTATTGGAATTTCTTTTTCTTTTAAACAAAATAAAGCAAATAAAATTCAGTAAATAAAATAAAAATGAAAAAAATAAAGTGAAAAAGAAAAATAAATAATTATTTTAAGGAAAAATAGAAAATAATTAAGAAAATAGCTAATATATTGAAACTAGCATTTAAAAATTGTAAACAAAATACAATGAACATTGGAAAATTATAACTACACTTTTAAAATGTTTTTTAAAAAATAAAAATAAATATATAACATGTTATATATACATATATACCAAATTAGAATATACAAAAATATTATTTATATAATTTAAAATAAACAATTTGGTTAAATAAAACAATTTACACACAATATTGTAAAAAACATAACTTTCACAATATAAATCGAATTTCAACGAAACGAAAAGCAGTATTCTTGAAATTTAATTAATTTTCATAATAAAAGATAAAATTCAAATTCTCAAATATTTTAAATTTAAATTTAAAAGTCAAAGTTTGACCATTTTGACCAAAATTCACTTTTTTGTAAAATATTCAATGTATTCAGGTTTGAAATTACAATTCACATACAAATCAAAACTAATATTTAAAATAACAAAATTATTCATTTTAATAAATAAAATAAAGTTTTATCGATAAATAAAATAAAGTTTTTAAATCAGGAATTTCAATTAAAATAATCAAAATATATAATTAAAATAATCACAAAATACAGGGTTGTTACACTCTCCCCCACTCAAAACTTTTCGTCCCTGAAAAGGAATGTGGTACAGAAAAGCACAGAAAAAGATAGAATGAAATAGGATTAAGACAAGATGACAAGAAGATTAAAATTATATCTGATAACTATAGTTATAGGTATGTTTAACAAGATGGAGATGATCACAAACACGAAGAAGATATTCGAGAAATCTGATTTACACTTTCCGTTTGACCGACGGTTTGTGTATGGCAAGCAGTGTCCAGATTCAAAATGAGTACCAAAGATTATTAAAGATTATAGAAAGGTTTCCAAACAGACCGGCATAAGCAATAGCCTTTCCGTTCTATAGCAAGATAAAGGAAATAAGGACAACCAAAAGATAGTTTGAGAACAAAATAAGATAATAAATTTGGAACTATGAAAACTTAAAATTAAATTGAGAATTAATTTTACATAAGTTAAATAAATCTTAAGAATCTCTAATTCATTATCTTATCATCCAATTATCATAAATTAGCAATTTCAAAAATCATGGATTTGAAAAATCATTTATTATACTCAAAATGTACACAATAAAATTTTATTCTTCTTTATTCCTAATAAAAATTGAATTTATTCCTCTCAATATATTTTATCACCAATGTTAAATATATTTACACTTATTAAACTGTCTTAAATTTATTCTTAGTTCCTTAACATCATTTTATATTGTAAATTATTCCATTACCCATTTTCTTTATTTAATTCTATTAATCTTTTTATAACTAAAATTTAAGTGTATAACATTCATTATAACCACTCAATTTTTTTTTATAAAATCCTTTTCATATTATATACTATCCAATTACATATTCAACTTCTGTATAATTTAGGGTAAGTTATATTGGAATGAAATTGTGTATTACACAAATAAAACTTTCTAATTCAATCATTTAGAGGTTGAATATTTATCCAAATCTTGAAATTGTACTTGAAATTATCTTTCAAGATAAAATTTAGGAATTAAATTTTTGATAAATTACAACTATTTAGAGATAAATAAATGCATATATACTATATATATATATATATCCATTCAAATTTAAATCATATATCAGCATATGTTATAAATCCAGTCTTATTTTTAGAAATACAAATCAATTAAATTTCACAAAACAAAATTATAGCAAGACTACATAACGGTCTCTTCACTTCGAAACTCGAAAATGAATGTCGATGATGCCGCAGTCATCACCGAAGTTATTTTCCAGCAACAAAGAGAAGAGCACTAATTATAAACTTTAAAATTCTTTGGAAACAAATTTCTGTTCGAAAATACTTTAAATAGTATATCTTTTAAAACTTTAAATACAAGGTTTGAAACCATCGGAAATTAAACTCTCAAATTCTTTTTTTAAATTCATTTTAAATTTCCAAATAAATTTATAACCATGTTTTATGGTTCAATTTATGTGAAACAAGAGATAATGATATATAAAAATCAAATATCATTTCTTAACAACCAATTCAATAAAATCCAGAAAAAAGTTTATAATATAGTTACAGAATTTATTTCATTACCAAATTTTTGAAAAAAAATATATTGTGTCAGTTTTCTCTCTTCAAGTGTTTTGGAAATCTCATCGATAGCGTTGATCAAACGAATCGATCAGAAACCCAAGTCAACATCAACAACTCAAACAACACAATATATAAAACATTTTAAATATTAGTTTACAAATACACTCCAATAATGATTTGAAGATAAGTTTGAAACAAAGATGAGATGATTAAATAACAGAATAGGAAGATGAATAAGCTTATATAAATCGTGGGTAACCTTAACCGAGTCAACCGTGACTTCAAGAATAAGATCGATGTGGATTTTCTAGGGAAAAATCAACATTCGGTCTCAAGAGATAGAATTTGGGGTAATAAGAGATACTAGCATCTAAACCGAGGATATAAAATCTCTGGTGAATCGATGCTGTTGTAAAGGGGTTTCCCCCTTTACAAAAAAAAATTTGAGATTGGCAAAACTGCCGACTCATTATAAAGATATTTCGAAGTGGAGTTATGTGATACTCCGGAATAAAAAGAAGATAGATAGCGAGGGACACGAATGGATTTTGGAACCATAGGGAACGTTCCAAAATTCAAAGGAATCGAGTCAAAAAGGAAGGGATTCAAACTCGAATGAAAGTGATTCTGCAAATACATCTACCATATATGCTGAGTTTTTCCTAGAGCTACCAAAGCTCTGATACCTAATGAAACGGGCTGCACCAGTGGGTAACGCCCACCGTAGCATACATTGGTACCTATGTTCTGCCTTTACGGCCAGCTCTTAACTGCACCACCAACCCCCGCGGGGACATGTAGGAGTAAGAGTCAACCTTTCTCTACCAAACCAGGAAGCGAGAACTCCCTATCATGCTGCACCCTCCAAGTGCAATGGCAGACACATATGTCGGACTTGAATTGCTCAAAATACCGCGTTGTAAATAAAATTTGGCAAATCTCATAATATACAGTAAATAAGTAATCACAGATCACAGACATAGAGTAAATAATAATGCAGCGGAATTAAAAGAGATAGTAGTTCATGAAGCTACTATATAAAAATAAGATACATCAGAGTTAAACAAAATACAACAAAAGAGTAATAAGATACATCAGGTACAAATGAAAATACTTCACTGAAACACTGGATACTGAAAGAAAAATAGATGGCTGAATCTTTAAGAAAAGCTCCAACTCCGAAGGTGAGTCTTGTATGCAGAATCACTCAATCTGACTCGAGCGTAAAGAAAAACACAAAACACTCGAGTCAGGACATAAATACTTATGAACTGTAAATCAACTCAAGTGAACAGTAACAAAATTGTATCAGTAACTTAAAAGATGCTTGGGATAGCCCATCCTTTAAGGATACGTTAAACTATTTACTATGTAGTTATATTGCACTATTATAATAATGTCTATAGTAAAGTAAACTTACTTTTAAATAGCATCGAAGGGTTACCCATATAGCCCCCAATACGTAATTGTCCCAATAGTCCATCGAGTATCAGCATATCTCCAGATCGGGGGACTACCCTAAATACTCCATGGGCTATGGGAGAAAAACAAACTCGTAGTAAAGGCTCGGTATGGTAGGTGACACGACACACAAGGCAATGCCAGGGTAGATATACCAATTACGCACACGTGCTTGTGGTAACACAGCAGCCACATACACCCACCTCGGAACGCACTCCCAAATCAAAATCAGAGGATGGCCATCAAATCAACCACAAGCAAGAGTATAGTATCGAAGAAGTGTGTCCGACCAGGGCAGCAACCTTTTTTAGCCCAAGATCGCTCCTGTTTTAGCCACCTTATGCCAACCCACGGAAGTTGGGTCCATGTAATATACCTCAAGAACGTCGCCACCATCCTACTTCATTCCAGAATCTTCACCGCGTGCACGGTTGTTAAAATGGTTTACGGAGTTGGCAGAGAGAATGACAACTTTCGATCCCAGTCTCTTTAACAACCAATCGTTATTATAACGCCATGGTCGTTTCAAAATATTTTATACTTCAAAAATCAAATCATTTCATTTCAAAACTATATTCCTTTCAAACTTGTTTATACTTCAAAACCAAAACCATTTTTATTTCAAAATATATTCAAATCAAAATAGTGTATCATTTCCATTTCAAACGTATATTCACTTTTCGAAAATCATAATACTTTCAAAGTTATAACTCTTTCGAAAACCAAAATACTTGAAATCATTACATTTCGAAAAACATAACATTTCGAAATCATACATTTGAAATCATGAAACATTCCCTTAATTCTTTGCACTTTACAAATTTATTCAATTAAACCCAAATTTCAAATTTCAAATGTAATTCAATTCAAACCATCAATCCAAAGCTTTAAATATACCATATTTCAAAACTAAATTTTTATAATTTCATATATCTCAAATTTTGCTTCATTATTACATAGTTTTGAAATGTTCATTTCATAAATTCAATAGCTTTAAATAAACTCAAATTACAAGTAAACCAAATATCCTTTCATACAAATATAAACTTCAAATATTCATTCATCAAAATCAAATATCATTCCAAATTCACATTCTTTATCAAATAAAGATTATACCATTTTCAAATCATTGAAATAACATATCCTTTCAAAACCTCATTATCAAATCATTATTTGAATTCAAATTCAAATATTCAAATTTAAATATCATTTTAAAATCAAATATGTCATTCATTTATTATTTCAAATATCATTACCAAAACACATTTCAAAATTCCATTCAAAAATTCATTTATCACATTTCATTCCATTTAACACATAACAGAGTAATCATTATTTAAATTCAAATTTAATTTAAATTCCCTAAAATTCAAATTTAAATATTAAATTATATTCGAAACTCCTTAAATTTCACAAATAATCAATTCCAAAAGTTAAATCATTTAATACTTTAAAATATAACTCAAATAGTGTTAAAATCTATAATATTTAAAACATTCTCAAAATATAACAACGACGGCATTTATAAAGTGCTATCGTAGCTTATGGTTTTCCAAAATAGTTTAGTTCAAGAATAACGGCATTTATAAAATGCCGTAATAGATATTTAGTTATTCAAATATAGTTAAGTTCAAAAACAACAGCATTTTAAAAATGCTGTCATAAAACCATAGCATTTTGGAAATGCTATTAATAAATTCCAGATTTTATTTAACTTTTCAAGAACAATAAAATTTCAAAAAAAAAATTTAAATTTATAAATAATATATCTAGACTTCAAAATTTCTCATTTAAATACTTTTAACATATGATTTATCACAATAAAATTTAAAATCAAATATCCGTTTAAAAATCCAATTCACTAGTTAAGTTAATATTTCACTATTTAATTGCTTATTAAATTTAAACAAAAACTTAACATTTTATTTGAAATATCATTTCAAAACTATAAATTTAGTTTCCATTATTTACTTACATTTTTTTATATAAATTTAAAGCCAAAATTCACATTTACTTCAAATTTACAAACTTAAATTCAAGACTTAATATTTAGCTTTCTTAAAACCATAAAATATATATTTTTTAAATCAAATTTCATACTTTAAAAAAATACATATCTTAATAAAATTCATTTAAAAATATACCACGGGGTCTATATATATCTTTCTTACCCAGGTCAAGTGATACGGATATATATCATTTCAATCCAAAATTTATAAGAAAATCCGGGTTCTATCATTTCAAACCCGTAATCCTAAATAAATTAAAATACTATAACAAATCACTCAGGCCTACCATTTCAGCCCATAATGATTTTTCCCTATTCTAAAGTCCGTTCGGGTATGTATCATTTCAAACCATAGTGATTCTATTCTAACAGGGAACGTGCAGTGTGAATATATGCATAAACAATTTAAACAATGTCAATGTCACAATATAATATCATATATCATATGTCATGTGATAATTAACTGTTTTAACATGGTAATAACATGGCATAGCGTATCATATGATCATCATTAACTTGCAGAAACAATTTATATTACTAAACACTTGACATCAATGCACTAATTCGTAAGTAAATGTGTCAGAGTGAGAAAGACTCACCTTTTCAAGCTGAAGACCACTACGTCACACAAAACGATTCCAAAGGCATGACAAGCACGATACATCGCGATATTGGATTCAAGTGAGTGGAGGTCCATGATGATAATCTTGTATACAACAAACAACAAGGCAATGTAACACATGAATATTCAATACAAAACAACATTGAAACTAATTGAAATAAAAAGCGACAATGGACAAGATGATTAGACCTTGCTTTAATCACTCCAATTGCTTGGCCATAGGGTTCATATGCTCAGCTATGAAGGTGCTATATGTCAGGTATGGCATCAAAATGGTGCGGCTATAGGTGGAGATGTGAAGTGGTAGGGTGAAACATGGAGCATAGAAAAGAAACAGGAAAAAAGACAACTTGTATGTACATTTTGGCTCGGCCTATGGGTCAATTGGGCTTAGCTCATGCTTAGAATAGATTTGGACATATTTGAAGTTGAAGATCAGAGGTGGCATCATGGTGGTGGTGGAGCAATATGAGGCAGCCAAGGTGAACTATGAAGGTGATGGTGGCAAACAAGGTCGGCTATGCAATTTTGGTGGAGCTTTGTAATGTTTTTGTGGTGCTAACATCATCAAGTGGTCATGGCTTGACTTTGGTCAGAGGAAAAGGGTAGATTGATGTTGCTGGTGATGGTGGAGAGGATGGTGGTAATGATAGGTGGTAGAGGCCAAGCAAAGTTGAAGAGAGATTTAGGCAAATTACTGAAAAACGATGCAAGAAAAAGGAGATGAAGCCATTAACTATTTTTTTTTTCTTTTTCTTCATTTGGACGTGATTTTTTTTCAGATGTGAGAAAGTTTCTCATGTGAATTGAGGTTGGAAATACATGTCTAAGAGATAAGGAGTGAACGGCCAAAAGCTAAGAAGTGAAAGGGCAAGCAAATGAAGAGACAAGTAGATGAAAAGTCAATGGAAAATGAAAGGTTTTTGACTATTGGAATTTCTTTCTCTTTTAAACAAAATAAAGAGAATAAAATTCAGTCAATAAAATAAAAATAAAAATAAAATAAAGTGAAAAAGAAAATTAAATAACTATTTTAAGGAAAAAAATAGAAAATAATTAAGAAAACAACTAATTTATTGAAACTAGCATTTAAAAATTGTAAACAAAATACAATGAACATTGGAAAATTATAACTACACCTTTAAATGTTTAAAAAAAAAATATAAATATATAACATGTCATATATACATATATACACAAACTAGAGCAAAAAAAATATTATTTATATAATTTAAAATAAACAATTTTGTTAAATAAAACAATTTACACATAATATTGTAAAAAGCATAACTTTCACAATATAAATCGGATTTCAACGAAACGAAAAGCTGTATTCTTGAAATTTAATTTATTTTCATAACAAAAGATAAAATTAAAATTTTCAAATATTTTAAATTTAAATTTAAAAGTCAAAGTTTGACCATTTTGACCAAAATTCACTTTTTTGTAAAATATTCAATATATTCAGGTTTGAAATTATAATTCACATACAAATCAAAATTAATATTTAAAATAGCAAAATTATTCATTTTAATAAATAAAATAAAGTTTTATCCATAAATAAAATAAAGGTTTTAAACCAGGAATTTCAATTAAAATAATCAAAATATACAATTAAAATAATCACAAAATAGAGGCTTGTTACATTCGGCCTACGTCCACTTTGAATTGATCCTTTTATTCATTTTATACTGATTACAATTATAATCCATTGAAATCAACAACCAAAATGACAGAGTTTTGTTTAGAAAAGAAGAAGATACTCTTTTGGCCACCATAGAGTTGCTATTTATAGGAGTAGATCTGAAAAAATCTTCCCCAAAACTAAGAATACCTCTTCTCACACATGGGTGGGCCCACCAGATCGATCTGGAGTGGTTTGGGATCGATCTAAGATCAATCCATGTTACATTCGTGTCGACCCAAATCGACCCCAATTGAGTTGAGGTGAGATCTTGAGTGAATAAGAAAGCTTTCATGAAAATTACATACATTTGGATATATGGTTTGAGAGTTATTATCGATCCAAGGTTGAGTTTGTAAGTAGGTTGGTGATTTCGTATCGATCGATTCATATTGATCACCTTCATATCCATCCCATGCTTCCGCCTCGTGTCCATCATTCACATATCCATTAGTCCCCATATCCATAGTCGTAGCCTTCATATTGATTCAAGTTTCATGCTTCGATCTATGCAATGCGCTCCTTCCCTTGACCGGTTCTTTCATACTGATCGATACGAACACGATCGATACAAAATAGCCCATAAGGGCTTGCTGCTCTTCGTATCCTTCGCCTGCACCTATCTTCGTATCGATCCCAAATGTCCTGGTGAAGCATATGACTTCATATCCATCACTGTGTTTTATTTCTAATATCGATCCCAGGTTTGAATGATACGAAGCGTATCAACCTGCTTTGTCGTATCCATCTAATCGATATGTATGTATCGACACAAAGTCATCAGTTTGCATCCATCAACCCATTTCCTTCCTGAGGCTGCTTGATCGATATGAATTCGTTTGATATGAAACATATCGATATGAATTTCAATCGATCCAAACCAAACACCATAACAATCGATACGAACGTAACGATACGAAACCAATTTTCCAATATTAATCCATCCATAACATGAGCATAAAACTCTGATTGACCTGAAATTTGACGTGTAGCCTCATTGAGCCTTATTTATCTTTCCCTTTCGATCCCACCTGGATTAGGGCTTGGTCCAATTTTGACGATATCAATCATAGCCTTATTCCCAATCGATCTCCAATCCTGATATCCATCCTTTTAGCCAATTTGTTGATATTCCGACCTTGTCCAAAAGGTAGGGTAACAACTATTATTTAAATTTTTTACCTATGTTAATCGACATATGACGCCATACATGTTGTAAATAAATTATATTTAAATTGTTTATTATGATATATGCTTGTCAATGATATGTTATGCTATTTTATATTATTATTCTATAGTTCTCACACTGCAAGTTTCCTATTAGTTAGGAAAATCACTATAGGTTGAAATGATACATATCCGAACGATCTTATACATTAGGGGAAAATCGTTATGGGTTGAAATGATAAACCCAAGCGATTTTTTTTTTTGAATTTTGGGATTGCGGGTTTAAATGATATATACCAATAAATATGAAGATAATTGTACTTTGAAATGATAAATATCTGTAACACTTGACCATAGGTTAGAAAACTATACATGGACACCATTGTTCTATTTTAAATGATTTCCACAATTTTAAGAAAAGAAAATATATGTGTTTTTGATTTTAAAATTTGATATAAAGATTTTGTTTTAGTTTTAATACATGTGTAAAATTTATAATTTTAAATTATATGTTTTGTAAATTTTAAAATTCTAAGTTAAGTTTTGAAAATATAAAATGCGAAATTTTACTTCTAACTTTATTATTTTTAAATATATAAAATAAGACTTAAAATATATTTAATAAATAAGATTTAATATAATAAAATTTAATATAATAAAAATTTATAAAAATTTAATTTAATTTATATATAATATGTTTAAAATATTTATATAGATTTATGTTATTATTTTAAAATAGATTTTTGTAATCACTTTAATAAATTATGGTTGGAAAGATAAATTGAAATTGATTTGAAATTTAATTTATTTAATAATTATATTTAAATAGAAATTTATTTGAACTTATTGATTTTGAGATTTTAAAGATATGATCTTATAACTTGATAACTTGATTTTTGATTAAAAGTGATTAAACAAATATTTTTTAAATTTAAAAAAACCGAAATTGAATATTTGTTTCTGATTTAAATTTGTAATTTGAAATTTTATTTAATTTTTATATAAAGTGATTAAGTGAATATTTTCGAATTAAATATAATTAAGTTAGATATTTAATATTTATTTTTGATTTAAAATTTGTAATTTGAGATTTTATTTGAATGTTTATGAAAGTATTTTTTGTAAAATGACCACGGTGCAAAATAAACGTTTGGTTGTTAAAGAGACTGAGATCGGATATTGTCATACTCTCTGCCAATACAGAAAACCAATTTAATAACTGTACATGTAGTGAAGAACCCAAAACGAAGTACAGTGTTTTGTCGAGTGATTCTGTATGAGGTATGAACATAGCCCTGACACCTTCGGGTCGGCTTGATATGACTAAAATAGGAGCGACGCCAGGCCAAGTGAGGTCACACCTCCGATCAAGCATGCTTCTTCGAAACCATATCTATTATTTTATGATTTGATTGATGTGAAACTTTGATTATGGGAGTCTGTCTTGAGATGGGCGATAGTAGCTGCTATGCGTTACCACTAGTCCGAATCCGTAAAATGGTGGTATCCTACCCTAGGCATTGCCTTGTGCACCTTGTCATATGCCTTATCGAGCCCACAACGGGTTTGATTTGTGTCGTACATTGTGGAGTACCCTCTGATAGCCCTCTAATCTACAAAGGAATTACTACACTATATAGACTACGACATTTATATAAAAATGTGTTGAGGGGGATATATGTAATTCTTTAACGCTATTTTAATATTTTACTTTACTAATAGACATTATCTATATAGCGTATTGTACTATGTATGTAGATAGTTCCACGGATCCTTAAGGGACGGAATCCCAAACATCCTTTAAGTTATATTGCTTTTCACTTGAACATTTCACTTGAGTTGATTTACTTGCATAAGCATGTTAATCCTGACTCAATGTTTTGTGTTTTGCCTTATGCTCAGATCAGCCTGAGTGTCACAGCATTTGAGACTAACCTTTGGAGCTTGGAGCTTTGCTTGGAGATCTATCTTTTATCTATCTAACTTTTAGTTATTTCAGTTCTTTCTAAATGTTTATGCTCATACATTTTCATTTGCTTTGGTATTAGCGACTTATATGTATTTGGGATTTCTGTTGTATTTCTGCTTTTGACTCTGATGTCCTGCAGTAGCTTCATGAACTACCATTTTTCTACTCCATTGCTTATTGTTTTATTACTCTTTTTCTGTGATTCTGTGGTTGATTTATTACCGTATATGCTAAGTTTTGCCAAATAAATAAATAACAATATGTTGTTTTGAGCAATCCAAGTTTGACATGTGTAGTTTATTATCGATTTGAATGTTTGAAATGGTGAGTAGTTACAGATTATAAATATATCAATCGATATATGATATAGGTATGCGTTTAAATTAGATTTAAATGCAACAGACATTATTCAACCTAGAATTGGATTTGAGGCCCTATAAGGCATACAAATTTCGGCTAAAATAGCTTGGATAGGCTAGCCAAATGTTGGAAAAACAGGATGCTTTTAAATGTTTTAAAAGAGTGGAATTGGTATGAGAGAGATAAGGATAAGATCCACTTTTCTCTCCGTTTCACTTCCTATTTATATGCCACTCTCTATACCATTATTTTTGACACTTTTCTCTCATCTCTCCCTGCAAATTTTGACCTGCAAATCCCATTTTAAAAAAACGAAGTCCAACCTCAAATCATATAAATATTCATCGATTCGATTGTTGGTGATAAAACAGCTTGTGAGTCGGCATATCTAGAACTTGGAATTTGATTTAAGGAGCCATTTTATCATTTCCAAGTGAGATCCCTAAGCCTTGGTGAAACGTATTCAACATGTTTACTAAATCATTTAATATTATTATTTATTATTGTAATATATTGTATGTTATTAGATTATATTACGAATCTAGTATATAGATGTTTTGTCACATATTAGATGGTTGAATATATCGGCGCATCAATATATACGTTAATAAAAAAAATTGTATAAATACAGCATTAAACTTATAGCCTAAAATTAAAAAAATAAAATCATTTTTTAGTTAAATAATTAATATATACGATTTTATTAGTTAATATATTATACCTTAGATTAAAATCAAATAATAAACATTATAAAATTTATGAAATTTTATTTTTATATAATATTAAATTAACAATAAAGAATGCTCACTTTTAGTATATAATTATATTTATTTATATTTGGTTAGTGATATACCTATTTATTTATGTAAGGCAAGGATAGGCTATAGGGCATGGATCGGCTACACCTCACTTTTGTTACACCTCAAATCTTCCTTGATTTCAAACACATATTCGAAATTAAATAACATACATTCTCTCTCTTCTCATTTCAGGGGAGAGAAGGTATATTATTTAATTTGGAACGTATAGTTGAAATCAAAAGGGATTTGAGGTGTAGCAAAAATAAAGTGTAGTTAATCCTAGCCTATATATATATATATATAGTTTCAAATTAAATATAAAATTTTACATAAAAATATTACATTATTTTCAGATCTAGGAAATGATATTTTATAATTTTAACCAATTCAATTATATCGATCTTAAAATTATTTTATAATTATTTAATTAAAATCATTTTAACATTGGGAAAATAATTAATATTTCTGCCATGAGCTTAAAGTCAGGTATTATTAAAAATAATTTCACATATATATATATATTTGTATGTATATGTATATGAATATGTATGTATGTATGTGCATATATGTATGTATATTTATAATTAATATTGAAAAAAAATTGTATAAATACAGCATTAAACTTATAGCCTAAAATTAAAAAAATAAAATCATTTTTTAGTTAAATAATTAATATATACGATTTTATTAGTTAATATATTATACCTTAGATTAAAATCAAATAATAAACATTATAAAATTTATGAAATTTTATTTTTATATAATATTAAATTAACAATAAAGAATGCTCACTTTTAATATATAATTATATTTATTTATATTTGGTTAGTGATATACCTATTTATTTATGTAAGGCAAGGATAGGCTATAGGGCATGGATCGGCTACACCTCACTTTTGCTACACCTCAAATCTTCCTTGATTTCAAACACATATTCGAAATTAAATAACATACATTCTCTCTCTTCTCATTTCAGGGGAGAGAAGGTATATTATTTAATTTGGAACGTATAGTTGAAATCAAAAGGGATTTGAGGTGTAGCAAAAATAAAGTGTAGTTAATCCTAGCCTATATATATATAGTTTCAAATTAAATATAAAATTTTACATAAAAATATTACATTATTTTCAGATCTAGGAAATGATATTTTATAATTTTAACCAATTCAATTATATCGATCTTAAAATTATTTTATAATTATTTAATTAAAATCATTTTAACATTGGGAAAATAATTAATATTTCTGCCATGAGCTTAAAGTCAGGTATTATTAAAAATAATTTCATATATATATATATATATATTTGTATGTATATGTATATGTATATG
Source organism: Allium cepa (assembly GCA_030765085.1). Taxonomy (NCBI): domain Eukaryota; kingdom Viridiplantae; phylum Streptophyta; class Magnoliopsida; order Asparagales; family Amaryllidaceae; genus Allium; species Allium cepa. The sequence goes on along the minus strand of CM060944.1, from coordinate 304,495,529 downwards.
TATATGAATATGTATGTATGCATGTGCATATATGTATGTATATTTATAATTAATATTGAAAAATAATTGTACATGACTTTCCAACAGTAATTCGAATAAAAAAATAAAAAATAATTTTATATTCAATATAAACAAACATTTGTTCAAATATATTTTAAAATACTATACATATAAATTATTATTTCCATATATTTGTGTGTGTATATGATTATATTTTACAATAATACAATTTTACATACATAAATACATACATACAAACATACATACATACATAATTTTCCATGCGCACATGCGTGCGTGCAGACACACACACATATATTCATGTAGATAGCACATATAATATTAGAGGGACCAACATATCTGTTGCAGTGTAAATCCCAACATCTACACATGGGCATGTCTAACGATGTACACTTTATTATGTTGCATGTACACATACACACATATATGTATATGATACATATATTCAGATATAATACAAAATAATATAAAAACAATTTATTAATAAAATTAAATAATGATTTTATTTTGAAAGAAATTTAGAAAAGTTTTAAATGAAATATAATTCATAGGCTCAATAAAGATCCAAAATGGTAAAAAAAAAAAAAAGTTGAAATGCACCCATTTCTTCCGCTGTGGGCTGGCCTTGTCCAATAATGGTTCAGAGCCTAATAACTTATGCCGTCTAACTTAGTCATATTAAGGCTAACTAAGTAAGCTTACAGCCCAGTTAGTAGGGTGTCTATGAAAGGTATTATCTAGGTTGGTTTGTTGGAAAATCAAGTACCATGTGCTACCTAGATATCGGCCTGGCCCGAACAGTTTTGTTAGCCCAATGGTTACCCATAATAGAAAATGCTCAATTTAAATTGGACTTTGGACCAATTTCCAAATTGTTTTGAAACTAAAAATAAAATTTTCAAAATTTAAAAGTTAAATTTGAAATAAGAAAAATATTATAAATGTTACAATATAAAATTTTAAATTATTTTGAAATTAAAATAAAGGCTTTAAATATAAAAGTTAAATTTAAAATAAAACACGAACTATAAAAGTTATAACATAACTTTTCAAAATGTTTGAAACTGTTATAAAATTAATTTCAAAAAATTATCTATTAATAGATTAATAAAATAAATTAATTGAATAAATAAGTTAATTAATTATATATACACACACATGTGCGTATAAAACAATTTTTTTGAAATTAATTAAATTTAATCAAATTTTTTTAGTTAACTTATTTTAATTAATAAATTAAAATGCACACACATATATAAGATATGTATGTATTACTATAAAGGTTATAGTGTGTGTGTGCGCGCGCATGTGTATTCAGTATAATATGTTATAGTTGAATAATATAGTAATTAATCGAAGTGTTAATTAAATAAATTAATTAATTATGATTTAATTAATATACTGTTATACATAAGATTATTATATAAGCCAATTAAATTAAAAAGTTATGTAATAATGAAACTTATATAATACGAATGTATAAACTAAAGGTGAAACATCAAAGAAACCCAACTAGACTTAAGAAATAAATATATACATAGAGTGCGTACACCGATGTGTTTGACACTTGAATCATTAGGGTATTTCATAAGAAACAAATTATTCCATAAATCAATATCACTCAATATAATGTATTGAAGATTATGAATCTTCAATATAAAGTTGTCCGCTACCACTTATACATTAATAAACTACCTGCATATTCTCTAGTTGTTGAACTTTCCTCAAGCTAAAGATGTTATGTGTATGTAGAAACTAGACGTGGTAAGATAATTAAACTTGTTGAGCTTTTCTCAAGGTAAAAATAAGATTAAGACAAGGAACCATGAGGTAGGAGTTGTATGATACAACTGATAAGGAGTGATTCATCATATATGGGAGTATGATTTGTTTGGCTTTCCTCAAGGTTAGAATACCAAGATATACGAGTTCTAACATCTACTAATGAAGTAGAGAGACTTCTATGTTTCATCTTAAGGTTTGGAGAAACATAAAATGCTAGTGGGAGCCTTATTAGAAAAATGAAATGGTTACATTTAACCTTTCTAATTTTGTAAGAACATCTACTATATAATGATTTACATTGATAAATTTGTGCAATTAACATAACTGATAAAATGTACATTAATTATAATATACAAATGAAATCAATTAAATTTGACAAAGAAATATTAAATATACTTACTAATAAATATTTTTGCCTATTGGCCCATGCAAGCACTAATTGTACAACTACTATATACATTCATAACTTTGTCGCTTACAAGTTTACTTGCCAGCAACTATGTATTGTCTTTAATTTCAAACTTTAAAATCAATACAAGAATATGTATAATTGATCCATATACGATCACTTGTAAATGTATATGATGAATGGTCACAATTCATAACGTATGAAGCCATAATGAAATTAGTTCATTGAATAAGCAAGTAAATTATAGTGTGAAATTGCATATTCAATATGATTGATTACAATAATGATCTTGTTGTGTTAAATGTAACACTGGGCTACAAGATAGATCCAAGAATTTGATCACTAAAATGTCAGTTTGATCAGTTTACGTAAAGTGCAATTTATTTTATGTCCTTAAAAATTAAGGATGACCAAATGCACTTTGTATAGAGTTAGGATCTTCTTTGAATGGTTCGACCATTTAGAAATAAAATCGAATGTATAAGAGTGAATATTTCTTTGAATTTAAGATATTTGATCTGAAAACTCTTGGCTGTAAAACTGGTTACAATAAATGTAATAAATAACATACATTAACTGGTTGAATGGACCTTCATATTTCGTACACCATTATGGTAATGACAGAAATAACGGGAGCATGCCATATAACACTTACCGGTCACATCAAGTTGCAAAAATTGTTTTCATCAAACATACTAAACATTATTTATGAAATAATTACCATTTTTTGGTGTTGATTGAAAATAGACATAGTTTTATTTAATATGAGTATTATAAATATTTGTTATAAAATAAAACTAAAGTATTTGTGATGCATTAACAAATACAGAAGTATCTAAATTTATTTACAATTATTTTGGAACTAGGGACAAAGGAAAAATTTGGAGAAATAATTTTTTGACTATACAATTATGAATCATATAGCACTAGTAAATTATATTTCACACAATTAAGGGCAAAGCACTCCAATTTGGTTGGAGCATCATAAGAGTGGGTGAACTCTACTGATTGATACATATGTATGTAATCGAAAGTCAATTAATTGAAAACCGGTTCCACGTACTTTGTTGTATTCATCAATAAACTATCACAAATATGAATATGTGCATATCATAAACATGTGGTATGCTAACAATGAGTTCATAGAGTACAAATGGAAGTAAATAACATTACTCCAAAAATTCACCTTTGGACTTGGTCGAAAGGTCCTTCAACAAAGATTAAGGAAGAGAAGCTCAAACCAAACCTTTCGAAGGAGTTGAAGGGATGAAGTCATTAGAATTTAATAGCACCAAACCTTTCAAAGGAGTCAAAAGGTTCCATCTCTCAGCATCCAGGGAATCCTTTCCTTTCGATGAGGATGAAGAAGTCAAAGCAAGTTTGAGCAACTCCATGTTGGCCTTTTCGAAAGCATAGGAAGCCTTTTGAACCGATTGAAACGCATCCAGAATACCTTTCGATAATGTTGAAAGGTTTTATGAAGAAAGAAACACATATAAGTGAGCAAAAATGAAAGAAAACCTTTCTACAACATTGAAGGAAAGCACAGCTCTCGACAAAAATCAAGTGAAGAACAACCTTCCGACAAGGTCAAAGGGTTCACAATAATTAAGTGAAGAGCAACCTTCCGACTTGGTCAGAGGGTTCAAAATAATATATAGAAGGAAAACCCTTCGACAAAAGTCGAAGGGTTCATGAAGGCATAAAGAAAAGAAGACCTTTCGACAATGTCGAAAGGTCCATAATGGTATTTGAAGGGCAAACCTTTTGACAAAGTCGAAAGATTTATTGCTGCATATAAAAAGGAGATCGTCCGACCCAATAAGAGCATGGAGTCGAAAAGGGGGCATCCTGCATCTATAAATAAGACATAAGGGATCATGTTTTGGGGATCCGATTTCTCTCATTCTAATTTTGTATCTTCTTAATCAAAGCATTGTAATCCTAATTGGGTGTTGATTTGGGAAATTTGATAAAATAAAGCTTTTTCTTGGATAAAGAAGGAAGTCCTAAGATTTTTCAATTACTTTACTATTTGATTAAAATTTTGTTGGATTAACTCTTATTTTCAGGTTCAAACTTATCGAAACGTTCTTGTCAACAAGGTCGACAACACTTCTCTTTCAAATAACTACCACAACCTTTCGAAGCCGTTAACTTGACAATCTGAAACCTTCGACAAGGTCAATAACTCAAATGATGCCAATACACATTGTAATCTTCCAAAACCATCAACTTTGAGGCCAAACCTTTTGACAAGGTCAACAACTCAACTGATACCAATATACATTGTAACCTTCCGAAACCATCAGCTTTGAGGCCAAACCTTTCGACAAGGTCGAGAGCTCTGTATGATATAACATTACCAAAAACCTTTCGAAGCTATAATCCAAGTGGCCTATCCTTTCGACAGGGTAAAAATCTATTCTCTAAATAAAAATACCTGGATTTATAAGGCTTAAACCAAAAGAGGTCATTCCCATACCTTTCGACAAGGTTGAAACCCACTCCATATAAATGATCTAACCTTTCGACAAGGTCAAAAGCTACTATATTTCCACCAAAGGATTTGATATCCAGCCTAAACCCAAAGAAGGCTATCACCCTAACCTTTCAACAAGATTAAGTCCAACCTTTTAAGGACAAACTCAGAAAATTTTAACCTAACCGAAAAGAATTTTTTTGCAAGAGATCTCATACAAGTTCAACTGAGACGAAAGGTTATTGAATCTAAAGACTAAACCTTTCGACAACGTCGAAAGGTCTGATCCAAGAATCATCAACAAAAAAAGTTAAACAAACAATTCCTAAGGGAATTTCACTTGCTTCTCTCAAAAAAGATTTTCATCTTTTCCAGTATTACTTTGCGGTGTTGACAAGACATCTTGTTAACAAATAATATAACGTGTAATAAGAAATAAAAATGATTCGATTTGATCGAATATGTGAGTATATTGAAAAGAGTTCCAAATGTACCTAAGAATAAATAAAGATTCGGTCTCAAAGGTCACTCCTTCCTATGATACATAATGATGTATCGATAACAAGTTCTCAAACTTTGTTGAATGAAGTACAATAAATTGTGAGTGAATTTGAGTTAACTTCTCTCTATAAGGTCGTGTACTTAAGAGTAATACACAAGGTTGAGATTAATTTCATCTAAAGAATGTTTTATAAATACATACCAGATAAGGGATTATAAGAGTCCTAAACATATCCTAGGCTAAAAAATTAGCAGGTTGGGTGGGTCAAAATGATGCACATAATAATTGTTCCTGAGGGTTGTTGCATGAATTGACCCAAAAGGAGTTTGAGAACGATCGTTACTAAGTGACCAATTTGCGTTTCAAACAAGTATTGTAAACTAAAATTGAATCAGTTTTATATATAAGGCAATTCATAAATTTTTTGTGAATACCCATTCCATTGGATTAAGAAACAATTGTTGCTTCAAGGAATATTAACTTCATAGTAAAGGAATTTCTTTTAGAAATTACTGGTTGTTAAATGGACTTGGATATGATCCAAGGATAAAACTAATTACGAGGGATGAAATGAAATTAACTACCTAAATGTACATAATACATTAGAATATCTAATAAATATTCTCACATGTTGAAGAGAAACTATGAGTTTCTTATCAATATTGAAAATAGGTAAGCCTCAGTTGGCAATTAAGCCATTAAGAGCATTTATTCTACAACATAATATGATGAACAAATCCAAAAAGGATTCCAAGTATGCTATCAAAATATGATTTTGATAGTTATCCCCAAAAGATATGATCCATCGGCCGTGAATGTGTCTTCAAGAGCAAGACTAATGCAACTGGAACATAATAGGAAACATAAATAAGAATAACATCGTAAATTTCTATTGTTGAAATTCACATAACAGATTCGTCGTTGTACATGCTTTAGTTAGTTCAAATTTACTCACAAAATTATTACTTAACATGACTTTGTGTTTTGATACATATGTGCTGAAATGGAAAATTCTAAATAAAACTGTTTTCACATAATAACCAAAGTGTCTCAAAATCAGTGGAAGCAATATTGAGTTTGTGGGTTTTTTGATATGATTCAAGAAATTATACGAAAGTATAATTTTGTAATCATCGGAACTGAATAAGCATTTTGATAGAAATATCGAATAGTTTGAATTTCAGTCAAAATGAAGAGGAAGCGCATGTACATAAGGAAGAACCACTAAAAGTTAAATAGATATTTCTAGGCAATAAGTAAACAACATAATGTTGATTGTTAATAATGTACTTATATTAAAATCAATCAAAGTTTGGTTATTTAATACTCAATATTGGATTTGAAAATTTTATCTTTTATTATTCATATAAAGGAAGTTGGGAATGTCCCAAATGATATGCAAAGATGTCATATTAAAATGTTCAATATGGATAATATAAGATGGATTCTTTATGTATAGATAGTAGAAATTATCATACATGTTGAATTGTCTACAATATCATAATTTGCTTGTTATTTTATGCATGAAGAAAATATTAAATCCAAATTAAGATCACTAAATGGTAAATTAGAGTATTCTCGAGTATTTATGAATACTAGAGAATTGTCTATGGAAACAATGAACTCTTTATGAATATGTGTTCGGAGTCGAGCTTCATAAATGCTATAAAGTATAATATGTCGATATTAAATTCATATTCAATACTTAGTTAAAAAGTTTTAATATAGAAATGTTCCAAACGAAAGGTTGTGACTGATTCAGCGAAAGGCTAAGTGCATCGCCTTGAATAGCACCGTAATAAAAGCAATGTATACAAATATAAATGCACAAATTTATAACCGGGCTAAGGTTATTCCTAGTATTAAGAATACAACACCACTGTTATATGATAATAGTGTATAATAAAAGGCCCTAGAAGTCGAGAAACATACTGTAAATAGTTCCATATGGTAAAGATATTTTATCAACATCGGAGAGAGTTCATTAGCATATTAGTTAATTAAGCCAACATAGCAGATCCATTCATGAACTGTCTAACTCGATCAATTCTCATCAAAATGATTATACAGATATGATAGATTCCATAACTCATCCTAAGTGAAAGTGCGAGATTGATAGAGTTAGGTATATGCACTAAGTGCAATTACGTGATTTATTACATATATCTAACTCGATAACCAATCTTGTACGAAATAAAAAGTGTTTTCTTCCTCTTATATTCTTGATATGATATGTTAGTTAATTATTTTAATTGAAAGTGCACTTAATAGAAAATCCATAAAAGATATGTTTTGTGATAGAAGTTACAATGCTTATAACCATGAGTTATTTATCATAATAAAATGAACAAGCTATTTTAGATATTCCTAGTCAAGATGTATCAAGTCTATAAATCAATGCATCCGTTGAGATTAGAGTACATAACGCTCTCTAAATGTTAGGCGGTGTATTACTCATTCTTCTAGGGAAACCAATGGGTTACATATTGATAGTTATCGGATAACTACTCGTTGACTCACTCAATAATTTTCTATTGGTTGATTAACTAAGGTCAAATGAAAAGTATTGATGTGAGAATATTATACAATTCCCTCAACTTGGAAAATACCATCGAGCTTTAATATGGAAACTCTGATTTGATTATAGTTAAATCGTGGCATGGTGACTATAGAAGGACTATAGTTGGGTCGAGTGGAAGCATTAGAAGTGAAACACTATTCAAGATATGATTTATCTCCTTGGTTATATTAAGTTCGCATCACAGTCAACTAAAGTCGGCTCAAAATCAAAGTCTTTGGCCAGAGCAATTTGGTTAATAATAATTGTTATTACTGAATCGACGACTTTGTGTTTGAACTATATAGTTGAATATGGACGATATCGGAATTTTGACCATTACCAAATTCCATAATTCCAAAGTGATAAAGTTCCAACGAAGAGAATAGATATAAAAATAATCATCACTATCGGGTAACACTCAACAAAGTAAAATTGGATTTTATCAAAATCAAGCGATAAATTTGGCCAAAATGTCACATCACCTGCTAAATGACGTGTAAACATAAATATTCGAATTGTTTGATATTAATTGCTGGCCAAATTTACACCTAAAAGTCACAACCGTAACGCTCAACAAATTACTCAACTGTAATGATTAATTAATTAATATGACTTATTAATTGCAAAATCTTTTAGTTGATATGTTGAACAATGTTAAACAATGCATTATAATAGTTATAAATATATTAATTGATATACGATATCGGTACGCGTTTAAATCAAGATTTAAAGGCAACAGACATTACTCGGGCTGCAATTGGCTTTTAGCCCCGTATAGAACATGCAAATTTCAACCAAAATAGCTTGAATAGAGTAGCAAAATGTTGGTAAAAGAGGGAGGCTGCTGAATGATTTAAAAGAGTGAAATTGGTAAGAGAGAAAGAAAGATAATATCCAGTTTTCTCTCCATTTGACTTTCTATTTGTATGCTACTCCCTATACCATTCTTTTTGATAATTTTCTCTCTTTTCTTTTTGAAAATTTCAACTAGAAAACCCTATTTAAACCCAAAATAAATCCAAGCTTAAATTGCATCAAAATTCTTCGATTCAATCATCAATGGTAAAGTTGTTCAGTAGCCAGCAACTCTAGAACTTAAATTTGATTCAAGGAGCCATCTCATCATTTCAAAGTAAGATCTCTAGACCTTGGTGAAAGGGATTCAAAAATTTTACTAATTCATTTAATATTATTATCAATTATTATGATATATTGTAGGTTATTAGATTATATTACTGTAACGTACGAGATTTTTCGTTGCCGAAAAACCGAATAGTTAGGGTTTTAAAAAGAATTTAAGAAAAGAAAAAGAAGAGATAAGAAAGAAAAGATAGGGAGAAAAAGAGAATAGAGGGAACATAGAGAAAATAGAACAGAACAGAAAACAACAGAACAACATCAGAATCTCACAATTCGCAGCGGAACAACATATAATAATAAATGAATAATCTTTAAACAAAGAACTATATCAGTTATTTCATTTTATACATTACATTACATCATCTCATCAGAGTGTACAACAACAACCACAAACAGTGCAGCGGAAAAAGAAATACTATATACTAGTAATACGCCATGCCATCCAGCTTGCCTCCAGCAACTCCTGAATATCCAGAATATCCTGATAAACCTAACTCTTAACTGCCCGTGTGGAAATTGGTGGGCACCCAGAGTTTAGGAAGGAAAACAATAAACTCCGAGTCAGTCATGTGACTGGTGTGAGAACTCAAAACAGTTTATTTATCTTTAAAATCAAAATAGAGGAATATTTTTAAATCAATTCGTAATGCTTTTAAAAATGAGACTACCATAAGACCTCCCGCCACACACACAATGCAAACACAGACTTGGAGGAGATTTCTCCTTATGATAGTCAAAGATGCTTGATACGCATTAAAATCAAATCAATTTTGATATTATTATTAGTGCATAGTGTATAAAACGATTTCGAAAGTAGGATATAAATCTTAGCCAGCATAGGTACCATTATATAATGCCTACTATAGCTACCTCCTGAGGAAGCAGGTTCTACAACTAAAACCGTACAAGTCTCGTATTGTTTCTTTGGATTTCCAACGAATGATCAGGCCAAGGAACTTCCCATTGCCACATGAGAATGCCTCTGGATGGACATCCCCGAGAACCAAACCGGATCTCTACCAACACAAGGCCGGGTTACCCGTAACTGAGTAACAACTGACCGAATATGCCATCCCCCGGTCCTTTGGGACCTTTCAACCGAGCGCTCGTAATCAATTCACACAATCATAACAAAGTGTTTTCAACATGAGTAAGTATCTGGGCTCCATACCATGATACCACCCTTTTCCAGAAGGAAATGCACACATCCTAAAGGGCGCTACCCCTCATAACCTTGCCGCATCTTTCCTGTTTTGACCATTCCGGGGTATGAGGCTCGACGAAGTTTCGTCCACAAAAACATACTTTATACAAAAGCCATGCTTTGGGTCAACAAATGATCATAGAAATGATCACAAAGATAGACGATCAAATAAACGATCCTATCACAAATAATCAACACAATGATCATTTCACAGCAACACTCAGCATGTCACATTACCAAATTGGGAATATATCGCTGATAACATTCAACTACATAACCTCTGAGATCGTACGTCTCAGAGAAGGGTGTTAAGCTAAAAGAATAAATTCTCCGCCACCAACAGAAATATATTTGAAAGAAATCTGCTTCATATCTCAATTTGTAACGTCAGACATACAATCCATACAAGTCTGTTCCGGGCTCGAACAAAACCGAAGGCACTTACAAAGAAGTCCTTGCAATCCGGATAATCTCTAATCACGTCCGGACTTCCCATCACATAGGGAGTCTCTATACCGTAGCTACTCGGTGCAAAGACAATCGACGAGTTGTCCTTTCGCTTTCAAAAAGATCCGGTCTTCAACACCGATCTTCAAATGCAATTCACAACGACGTATCACATATTCGGAATGGGTTATACGACCCCATGGTCCTTTCCCGGTTAACCCGAATAGTGAGTGCTTATTCAAAAATAAGTGTGGCATTCAAATTCAAACAAATCGCATCAATTACCCATTCAAAGGGAAATATTGATAGTCGGTTCTTGAACTATCAATGGATATGCACAGATCACCAGATTCCAAATAATTTTCCAAATTATTTATTTCACAAAATATCTTTACAAGATATAAAGTTTCAATACTTCAAAAATAAATCAATATTTATTTTTAAACAAATTCCACTTTCTATTATAAATTCCATAGTGAATTTATATTCCAAAATATCCATGCATATACGATTTCAACTATCCATTTTCAATTTATCTTCAAAAGAATAAATTCTCAAAACATTTCATTTCACATTGGAAAACATTTCCATACTTATTTATTTATAAGTAATTCACAAATTTTATTTATTTTCAACATTTGGAAAATATTCAATATACTTAAATCGAGATTAAGTATATATTTCATTTTTAAGGAAATCATTCTCATAAACATATTTATTTGGGCCAAAACGAATGTTACGTAAAACATCGTTACGACAACCCAAAATCACTAGTATAGGGATTCGAAATTAAAATAGATATATAAATCCCAATACTATACAAAACATTTCCTTTCGGAAATCATTTACTATAACAACAGTGTTATAGTCTACCATTTCCTTTTATTTCTCGAAAACGTCTATTTCAACAATAAATGTTGAAATCTATGGTTTCGAATCTCAACACATTTAAAACATCGTTAGATCGTTTTAATTCAATTTAAACATCTCATTCACAATTTTCTTTAACATATTATTCACTATTCAAAAACGTGAATAAACTACGTTAACAATTTTCATCCTTTTATACATTTTATTTTAAAGGATTATTCACAGTCAAAAATGTGAATATAACTCCATTCATAGGTTTCAACAATTAACTTATCAAAATAAGTCATTTGCGAATTTATAAAACAACGTTTATAAATTCTATTTCTATTTGTTTTATAACAGCTTCCTTTTATAAATTCCTTTATTAATCTATTCGATTTATAACTCAATTATAAACTAAAGGTTCATATTATAAGTTAAATGCTTATAAAACGATTATTTTACAAAATCATTCTTTTTAAGACTTTCCAAATTATAAATCTTATAACTTATAAGATTCATTTATTTATTTCAAAACATTCTTTTAATGATTTTATAAATTTTATAGACCTACTGCTTATAAAATTTCATTTATAACTTCACCGTTTATAATTCCATAAATTTCATTCGTTTATGAAATTCATTCACAGTTCATTCTAACACTTATAAAAACTCGTTTTATAACTCAAATATTTTCATTTATAAATTATCAATTTATAAATCTTTTTATATAAATCAATTTATATTATTATTTTAAAACACCTGTAATTTCCTTTATAATTTCACCATTTTGATTTATAAAATAATCAAATTTTATAAATCCCATATTTAAACTTTTCAAAATAAATTCTGAAATCCAATTTAAATTATTTTATAGAATTATAAATCCCATATTTTCAAAAATCAATCTTTAACTATGTTTCTCAAAAATCATAATTTTATATAACTTTTAAAAGTATAACGTTTATTTATTTATAATGGATCAATTCCAAAAATATTTTATAACTTATACTTTCAAAAATCACTTAAAAAAACATTTTAAAATTCCAAAACTTGGTCCAATGATGCTACACACCAAATAGTCAATCACGACTACAACGATATCATATATCGATATGATAATCAACGAATATCAAAATATCCATAATCAAATAAATACTGTTGAGGAATCCAGTTGGATCCCTCCAACCTGTTTTCCTGCATCCAAAAACATTAGCACAATACCAATTCCGTTCCAGTACGGAATTATCGCGGTATATGTTTTTAATAATATTATCCGCTTAATAACGGCGCAATAGGGTCTCATCCGCTAAAAAATGCGGGGAATCAACAACTGCAATATATACATATGCCAATATATATATATATTGATATTATATATAATACCAATTTCACTGTTTATGAAATATTTGCGGTATATGTTTTTAATAAATAACATCCGCTTACTAACGGCGCATAATGTCTATTTTAACAATCAATAGATGACAATCATCATTCAAACATGAATTCAAATATTTTAAATCTAACTATTTAAAATAAAATCGAAACTGATTCGATTGAGTGAGAAGTTCTCACCTTGATTTCAATTTCGTTTTAACGATTTATTTCGAATAAAATTAAACAGACGTTTAATTTTACCCAAAATTCTCACTAACTCCAAACGACTCCAATCCAGTTTCATCGCGTAGTGCTCGTCCATACGATTCCAACGCAACTGGTTTCGCGCGTTTTCGACCTCGTATGAAAAAGTTATGCATTTATGAAATTTACACGATTTTTTATTACTAAATTTACAAATTTTAAACCCTAAGTTAATCACAACCGTTAGATCCTAGCCACTGCAATCTGAACCGTGCGTCCCCTCCCTCCTTCTCCTTCCAGTTAACATACGCGTGTCTTGAACCCATTATGCCGCCCCTAGGGTTAAATATCACGGCAACTACGAGCCCCTCCACCTCAATCAACCACCTCCATTTCGTGCGCACGCCCCCACTCCATGCTCGGCCCAAGTGGCTTCGAGCTCGGCGGTCCCCAGCCCCCTCAAAACGCTTGCGACCTACCCACGAACGCGCCTCCCCTGCTCCCTCCACGTTGCTTCGTTGTTGATCATCACCGTATAGATCTGTAGTGCTCGAGACCATCTACAATTCTCGTGTTGAAGCTTCGTTGAATCGATGAATGGATTGGGAGTAATTGAGGGAGGAATTGGAGATGATTTCGGCCGTTCATATAGGGGGCGGCGGCTGCTAGGGTTAGGGTTTTTATATTTTTTTTTTTAATTTAGAGAGAGGGGTGGTCTATTTATAGGATTTCGAACGACACTATTCATCCGAAATTCCGAACTCCGATTTACGCGCCGTAACCAGCGTTTCTAAGGTTTACCCCGCGTTCCGGACACAATGGAACAGGTTTCAAAAGCTAATTCGGTCATTTGTGCGAGTTATGGCAACAAACGTTCAATTTAAATTAAACCGATTTAAGCGATTCTCTAGGCGTTTTAATTTGTACCGGACAAACGGTAAATCCAATTGACACGAAATTTGAAACCTTACAATAATATCACATTACGGATACGATGAAACTGGTTTCGTCGAAATCCAAGACTTTTTCAAAAATGGCTATTTTAACTCGCTAAATTAAAATTAAAAATAATTCGATGCGTTTCGAGCTGCCACGATCAAACGATAGCTCCGATTGACACGAAAATTGAAATCCGGTAATAACTAACTATTACGGATCCAATGGAACTAGTTTCGTTCAATTCTGAGACTGTTCAAAAATTGACTATTTTCACTAGTCGATTTTAATATTAAAATATTCAATTTTCACAAATTAACTTTAAATTCGATTTTAAAAGTTCTAAAATATCGTTCTAACTTCAATATGATAAAATAAAATTTTACAAATCATTTACAATCATATTTAACTCAATTTTCAATTATTTCCATAATTTAACATATTAAATTATCGATTTAATTATCCAATTAAATCCAATAATTCAAGATAAAATTTATTCGACTTATAATTTCACTTATTAATATTTAAAATAAAATTAAATATTCAAATTTTAATTAAATAAAATTCTGGGTCGTTGCAATCTTCCCCCCTTAAAAGAATTTCGTCCTCGAAATTATCAAGTAAGAAAAGTTACAGAATCTATCAACTTTCCAAAATCCATAGTTAAACATCTTACAATAACTTTACTAAGTTTTCAAATCATACTTAGTTATCTTTTCAAAAACAACTACTATTGCTTAACTTTCCATTCCAAATCAAAGTTAAAGTTTCCAAAAAAATTCCAATTTCTTAAATTTTTTCTAACGCCCTAAATTTTCGAAAAAATTCGCCATAGTCTCCCTTGCGCGGCTCGATCCGAAAAAAAAATGACAGTATATATATCACAAATACACATCTCATCAAGTAATGAGGCATCCCGCAGGGAAAATTTTGTAAAAGTACGGTATGTAATCCGAGATATGTACCTTATATTTTATTAGCGAGCATATACGGCTAATATAGCGCGAAAGCGAGCTCCAAATGCGAAGCAACCGCGATCCGCACCTACTAATCACTCAACAAACAACATGAGAACATGCATATATGAACATAGTATCGATATACAACATATAGTAACATAATAACTATACATGCCAACATAGCAAATGCAATAAAAGCAATATACTCAACCATCAACCAACTAACATTCATAACCAAATCAATATTAATTTGTATTTTCATTAATATTAAATGAAATGGTTTTCAATTTAATCACATTTGATTCATTCACAGTGGATGTTTTTATTAACATTCATTCTCAATTAGTTTATATTCACTAATTCATATTCAAGTTGGTTCACTTCCAAATCAAATTCAATTTTATTTAAGATTCATTTAATTTCCAATTGGATTCCAATTACTTTAGCTTCCAATTTCATTAATTTAATTTCATTAACACTTAATGAATTACATACAATCAACTAACAATCATATAACAATCAATGTATATTAATTACAACCAAATTCCTTTGCTTATCAATTGGTTTAATTAAATTGATTTCCATTCAATTTTTCAACTTTCAATAACATTAGATTTTAATGAATTAACACTTACATTCATTATTTCATACCAATTTTATTCACATTCAATTGATTAACATTTAACCCATTAATTCAATTCAATTCAATGTCTAAAGTTGAATTTCATTTACATAACTTAAGTTCATATTCATCACTTAACTTTAAATTCATTTTTTTATTTACAACTCATATTCATAATTATGTTCATATAGTTTCACTTCTTACATATATAAGCTTATTTCACAATTGTAAATCACTTTAATTATAATCCCATTCTTATAATTCATTTTACTTATACAATAATTCTCTTATTTAGATTATTCAAACAACTAAACAATCAACTTATATACACTTTAATAATTCTGAAAAATTATTTCTTCATATATAAAATATAATCAAGGTAAAATTATTTCACTTACCCAATTTTAAAACAATATTGTGTCGAATTGTTCTGTACAAGTGTTTAGAGATCCCTATCAACAACGTTAATTACTCGTATTAACCAGAATCCATATACTAGTCAACAAACCAATCATCACAATATAAAACAATTTTATATTCACTAACAAATACGCTCTCATAGCTATTATTACACTCAAACTCAATCTAGAGTACTACTGACTCTATCTCTAATGAGTAATACCCAACAGAACCATGGTTGTCGCTTAACCATATGCTCCGATACCACATTGTAACATACGAGATTTTTCGTTGCCAAAAAACCGAATAGTTAAGGTTTTAAAAAGAATTTAAGAAAAGAAAAAGAAGATATAAGAAAGAAAAGATAGGGAGAAAAAAAGAATAAAGGGAACATAGAGAAAATAGAACAGAACAGAAAACAACAGAACAACATCAGAATCTCACAATTCGCAGCGGAACAACATATAATAATAAATGAATAATCTTTAAACAAAGAACTATATCAGTTATTTCATTTTATACATTACATTACATCATCTCATCAGAGTGTACAACAACAACAACAACAAACAGTGCAGCGGAAAAAGAAATACTATGTACTAGTAATACGCCATGCCATCCAGCTTGCCTCCAGCAACTCCTGAATATCCAGAATATCCTGATAAACCTAACTCTTAACTGCCCGTGTGGAAATTGGTGGGCACCCAGAGTTTAGGAAGGAAAACAATAAACTCCGAGTCAGTCATGTGACTGGTGTGAGAACTCAAAACAGTTTATTTATCTTTAAAATCAAAATAGAGGAATATTTTTAAATCAATTCGTAATGCTTTTAAAAATGAGACTACCATAAGACCTCCCGCCACACACACAATGCAAACGCAGACTTGGAGGAGATTTCTCCTTATGATAGTCAAAGATGCTTGATACGCATTAAAATCAAATCAATTTTGATATTATTATTAGTGCATAGTGTATAAAACGATTTCGAAAGTAGGATATAAATCTTAGCCAACATAGGTACCATTATATTATGCCTACTATAGCTACCTCCTGAGGAAGCAGGTTCTACAACTAAAACCGTACAAGTCTCGTATTGTTTCTTTGGATTTCCAACGAATGATCAGGCCAAGGAACTT
The DNA here is from genome assembly GCA_030765085.1 of Allium cepa. Lineage (NCBI taxonomy): Eukaryota > Viridiplantae > Streptophyta > Magnoliopsida > Asparagales > Amaryllidaceae > Allium > Allium cepa. Next base: position 304,478,497 of record CM060944.1, on the reverse strand, counting down.
CCATTGCCACATGAGAATGCCTCTGGATGGACATCCCCGAGAACCAAACCAGATCTCTACCAACACAAGGCCGGGTTACCCCTAACAGAGTAACAACTGACCGAATATGCCATCCCCCGGTCCTTTGGGACCTTTCAACCGAGCGCTCGTAATCAATTCACACAATCATAACAAAGTGTTTTCAACATGAGTAAGTATCTGGGCTCCATACCATGATACCACCCTTTTCCAGAAGGAAATGCACACATCCTAAAGGGCGCTACCCCTCATAACCTTGCCGCATCTTTCCTGTTTTGACCATTCCAGGGTGTGAGGCTCGACGAAGTTTCGTCCACAAAAACATACTTTATACAAAAGCCATGCTTTGGGTCAACAAATGATCATAGAAATGATCACAAAGATAGACGATCAAATAAACGATCCTATCACAAATAATCAACACAATGATCATTTCACAGCAACACTCAGCATGTCACATTACCAAATTGGGAATATATCGCTGATAACATTCAACTACATAACCTCTGAGCTCGTACGTCTCAGAGAAGGGTGTTAAGCTAAAAGAATAAATTCTCCGCCACCAACAGAAATATATTTGAAAGAAATCTGCTTCATATCTCAATTTGTAACGTCAGACATACAATCCATACAAGTCTGTTCCGGGCTCGAACAAAACCGAAGGCACTTACAAAGAAGTCCTTGCAATCCGGATAATCTCTAATCACGTCCGGACTTCCCATCACATAGGGAGTCTCTATACCGTAGCTACTCGGTGCAAAGACAATCGACGAGTTGTCCTTTCGCTTTCAAAAAGATCCGGTCTTCAACACCGATCTTCAAATGCAATTCACAAGGACGTATCACATATTCGGAATGGGTTATACGACCCCATGGTCCTTTCCCGGTTAACCCGAATAGTGAGCGCTTATTCAAAAATAAGTGTGGCATTCAAATTCAAACAAATCACATCAATTACCCATTCAAAGGGAAATATTGATAGTCGGTTATTGAACTATCAATGGATATGCACACATCACCAGATTCCAAATAATTTTCTAAATTATTTATTTCACAAAATATCTTTACAAGATATAAAGTTTCAATACTTCAAAAATAAATCAATATTTATTTTTAAACAAATTCCACTTTCTATTATAAATTCCATAGTGAATTTATATTCCAAAATATCCATGCATATACGATTTCAACTATCCATTTTCAATTTATCTTCAAAAGAATAAATTCTCAAAACGTTTCATTTCACATTGGAAAACATTTCCATACTTATTTATTTATAAGTAATTCACAAATTTTATTTATTTTCAACATTTGGAAAATATTCAATATACTTAAATCGAGATTAAGTATATATTTCATTCTTTAAGGAAATCATTCTCATAAACATATTTATTTGGGCCAAAACGAATGTTACGTAAAACATCGTTACGACAACCCAAAATCACTAGTATAGGGATTCGAAATTAAAATAGATATATAAATCCCAATACTATACAAAACATTTCCTTTCGGAAATTATTTACTATAACAACAGTGTTATAGTCTACCATTTCCTTTTATTTCTCGAAAACGTCTATTTCAACAATAAATGTTGAAATCTATGGTTTCGAATCTCAACACATTTAAAACATCGTTAGATCGTTTTAATTCAATTTAAACATCTCATTCAAAACAATTTTCTTTAACATATTATTCACTATTCAAAAACGTGAATAAACTACGTTAACAATTTTCATCCTTTTATACATTTTATTTTAAAGGATTATTCACAGTCAAAAATGTGAATATAACTCCATTCATAGGTTTCAACAATTAACTTATCAAAATAAGTCGTTTGCGAATTTATAAAACAACGTTTATAAATTCTATTTCTATTTGTTTTATAACAGCTTCCTTTTATAAATTCCTTTATTAATCTATTCGATTTATAACTCAATTATAAACTAAAGGTTCATATTAAAAGTTAAATGCTTATAAAACGATTATTTTACAAAATCGTTCTTTTTAAGACTTTCCAAATTATAAATCTTATAACTTATAAGATTCATTTATTTATTTCAAAACCATTCTTTTAATGATTTTATAAATTTTATAGATCTACTGCTTATAAAATTTCATTTATAACTTCACCGTTTATAATTCCATAAATTTCATTCGTTTGTGAAATTCATTCACAATTCATTCTAACACTTATAAAAACCCGTTTTATAACTCAAATATTTTCATTTATAAATTATCAATTTATAAATCTTTTTATATAAATCAATTTATATTATTCTTTTAAAACACCTTTAATTTCCTTTATAATTTCACAATTTTGATTTATAAAATAATCAAATTTTATAAATCCCATATTTAAACTTTTCACAATAAATTCTGAAATCCAATTTAAACTATTTTATAGAATCATAAATCCCATATTTTCAAAAATCAATCTTTAACTATGTTTCTCAAAAATCATAATTTTATATAACTTTTAAAGTATAACGTTTATTTATTTATAATAGATCAATTTCAAAAATATTTTATAACTTATACTTTCAAAAATCACTTAAAAATAACATTTTAAAATTCCAAAACTTGGTCCAATGATGCTACACACCAAATAGTCAATCACGACTACAACGATATCATATATCGATATGATAATCAACGAATATCAAAATATCCATAATCAAATAAATACTGTTGAGGAATCCAGTTGGATCCCTCCAACCTGTTTTCCTGCATCCAAAAACATTAGCACAATACCAATTCCGTTCCAGTACGGAATTATCGCGGTATATGTTTTTAATAATATTATCCGCTTAATAACGGCGCAATAGGGTCTCATCCGCTAAAAAATGCGGGGAATCAACAACTGCAATATATACATATGCCAATATATATATATATTGATATTATATATAATACCAATTTCACTATTTATGAAATATTCGCGGTATATGTTTTTAATAAATAACAACCGCTTACTAACGGCGCATAATGTCTATTTTAACAATCAATAGATGACAATCATCATTCAAACATGAATTCAAATATTTTAAATCTAACTATTTAAAATAAAGTCGAAACTGATTCGATTGAGTGAGAAGTTCTCACCTTGATTTCAATTTCGTTTTAGCGATTTATTTCGAATAAAATTAAACGGACGTTTAATTTTACCCAAAATTCTCACTAACTCCAAACGACTCCAATCCAATTTCATCGCGTAGTGGTCGTCCAAACGATTCCAACGCAACTGGTTTCGCGCGTTTTCGACCTCGTATGAAAAAGTTATGCATTTATGAAGTTTACACGATTTTTTATAACTAAATTTACAAATTTTAAACCCTAAGTTAATCACAACCGTTAGATCCTAGCCACTGCAATCTGAACCGTGCGTCCCCTCCCTCCTTCTCCTTCCAGTTAACATACGCGTGCCTTTAACCCATTATGCCGCCCCCTAGGGTTAAATATCACGGCAACTACGAGCCCCTCCACCTCGATCAACCACCTCCATTTCGTGCGCACGCCCCCACTCCATGCTCGACCCAAGTGGCTTCGAGCTCGGCGGTCCCCAGCCCCCTCAAAACGCGTGCGACCTACCCACGAACGCGCCTCCCCTGCTCCCTCCATATTGCTTCGTTGTTGATCATCACCGTATAGATCTGTAGTGCTCGAGACCATCTACAATTCTCGTGTTGAAGCTTCGTTGAATCGATGAATGGATTGGGAGTAATTGAGGGAGGAAGTGGAGATGATTTCGGCCGTTCATATAGGGGGCGGCGGCTGCTAGGGTTAGGGTTTTTATATTTTTTTTTTAATTTAGAGAGAGGGGTGGTCTATTTATAGGATTTCGAACGACACTATTCATCCGGAAATTCCGAACTCCGATTTACGCGCCGTAACCAGCGTTTCTAAGGTTTACCCCGCGTTCCGGACACAATGGAACATGTTTCGAAAGCTAATCCGGTCATTTGTGCGAGTTGTGGCAACAAACGTTCAATTTAAATTAAACCGATTTAAGCGATTCTCTAGGCGTTTTAATTTGTACCGGACAAACGGTAAATCCAATTGACACGAAATTTGAAACCTTACAATAATATCACATTACGGATCCGATGAAACTGGTTTCGTCGAAATCCGAGACTTTTTGAAAAATGGCTATTTTAACTCGCTAAATTAAAATTAAAAATAATTCGATGCGTTTCGAGCTGCCACGATCAAACGATAGCTCCGATTGACACGAAAATTGAAATCCGATAATAACTAACTATTACGGATCCAATGGAACTGGTTTCGTTCAATTCTGAGACTGTTCAAAAATTGACTATTTTCACTAGTCGATTTTAATATTAAAATATTCAATTTTCACAAATTAACTTTAAATTCGATTTTAAAAGTTCTAAAATATCGTTCTAACTTCAATATGATAAAATAAAATTTTACAAATCATTTACAATCATATTTAACTCAATTTTCAATTATTTCCATAATTTAACATATTAAATTATCGATTTAATTATCCAATTAAATCCAATAATTCAAGATAAAATTTATTCGACTTATAATTTCACTTATTAATATTTAAAATAAAATTAAATATTCAAATTTTAATTAAATAAAATTCTGGGTCGTTACAATTACGAATCTAGTATATCAATATTCTGATAGACATTGGATGGTTGAATACACTGGTGCATTAACCTCATGCCCTAAAATTAAAAAAAACATATTTTAGTTAAGTAATACAGTATAAGTTTTTCTTTGCTAAAAGTATATATTACATGTAACTTTATTAATTAATATGTTGTATCTTAAACATAAAATTCATATAATAAATACATTAAAAGTTATAAGTTTTAATTTTGTATAATATTAACTGGGTAGAAATGGATGTTCAATTTTAATATATATATATATATTTAATTAATGATGTAATTATTTATTTATCTAGAAATTGATTTCGTATATACAAATATACATATATACAATATAGTTTGAAATTAAGAATAAAAATTTACATAAAAATATTAAATAATTTCTAGATCTAAGAAATGCTTTTTTATAATTTTAATTAATTTAATTATATCGAGTTTAAAATTATTTTATAATTGTTTAATTAAAAATCATTTTAAAATTCAAAAAAATTAATTTGTCTACCATGAGCTTAAGTCAAGTATTATTCAAACAATTCATTTATATATATATACACACACACGTGTGTGTGTCTGTGTGCACATATGTATGTATATTTATAATTAAATATTAGGAAAAAGTACACAACTTTCCCTTTCCTTTATTTCCTATGTATGCTCATTTATTTATGTAGTTTGAAATCCAATGCTTGTGTATGTTGCAGGAACTTTCCTTTATTTCATGGCAGAAATATTAAAAAATCATTTTGAAATTCAATGCTTTTGTTTTGTATATGTTGCAGGAACTTTCTTTTATTTCATGGAAGAAATATTAAAAAATCATTTTGAAATTTAATGCTTATGTATTGTGTATGTTGCAAGAACTTTCCCTTTCCTTTATCCTTTCTAGAATCTGCATTGGATGGTCCTTCATCCTCAATAGCATTGAATTCAGCTCTTTCAACATCCACATCATCCAGACATAAATGCTTTCATCTTGATAATAAAAATCTATAGGATCCACTAGTGGATCCCTCATCAATGCCTTCTCAAAGTTAATTTGATTATTAGTTCCTACAACAATTGTCATAAGAACTATTGATGTATCTAGTTTATGGATAGCATCAGCTGCTACGTTAAACTTAGTTAATTTAGCCCACAAAATTACATCTCTCTCTATTTCATATTAGATAGGGATACCATACTCCATGGTCAAATAATATGAACCTCAAATTGCTCTTAAACTTCTAACTAACCAAGTCCATGTGCTAGTGGATCTATTATCAATTTGGAAAAACCATATGTTTGGCAAATAAATTAAGTACAATGGTAAGCAATGATCCATCACCTCCTCTCTAGCTCTTGACACTAGCATACTAAATACACCTCATTAGATGCACTATAGGATCAATTCTCCCATCATATGGCTCTAAGGGAGGTTGTTTGAAATCAGATGTCCTAACACGTCTAATGTTTGGGGTGAATGAGTTTCGATTCACGTCCTCCAAACTTCTACCTAGGCCTCTTCCATGAAGTTCCATTGTTTCATCTTAATTATGTAATCTCCTTGATTCGGCTGAAATCCTGGGGTTTGATAGGTATTTGATCGCTGGATTCATTATGGATCGATGACACAGGGACCTTCTGGTGGTCCATCCTCATGTGGCCATGTGTTGGGTTCTAGTTCTGGTCCCTAGCTTAAAAGTGATGCTCATGATGTTCTCTCCTTGGCTCGAGATCCAATTTGGTCCTTGGTGACTAGTAGATAAGTTGAAAAAATAACCCAAAGGTTGATTGATACCAATCAATAAGGTCAGTCGTGGAGTAGCTATGTTGAAGTCCCCATCTCATTCTCTCATACCCATTGTCCATTGTTTCTAGTTTCGGACATCCTTTGGGCTTGGTCTCCAATAAATCCAATTGCCTTTTATATCTTAACTCGTTAGTAAACAATGTTCAACATCTCCACCCATCAGGCTAATAACATCCTTCGCATATTTGTCATCTTCCCTTCATTTACATCTCTGGTCAAAAAGTATGTAGGTTGGCTTGAATCGAAGGACACTTCCGAGTTACCCCCATGCTCAGATTTATTTGCTCTATATGCAATTTTCTCAATAGTTGGCTTCTTCATCTTTATTTGTTAGTAGGCACTAAGCTTCTCAATGAAATCGTCAAAAATGTTAGTCTAAAAAAGTACCAATACCCCCTAAAACATTGATATCCAAAAGAACCCAAGTCACTAGATGTGATTTTAGAATCACATTCTTATGGATCTTCTATGTGTTCTTATGGATTCCCTTTTCAACAAAATGGAATAGTGAAGATTTAGTGGTTTTTCATCTAAGTTTTCGATACATTATCAATGAATAATAGTAGAAAAGTGATATATATTAATTCCGTTATAGTTTGCATAAACTAAAGAAGAAAATTAGCAAAAATGAGAAACATAACACAATATTTATAGTGGTTCCACAAATCTCTGACTTACATCCACTCTTTAACTTTATCATTGAATTTTCTCACAATTACAAAATTTTTGTTTTCACTTAGACCAGATTAGAGAAGAAATTAAGGAGTTTGGAGTAGTTTTCACCATATATTGGCCTCCAAAAGCATAGAGATCGACCCTCCCTCTTCTATGATTAATGTGCTTTTCATAGTTCTAGATGGATCTAGATGCTGTAGTTGATATCGAAATTGTAAATGAAATCATTTCTAACGATCAAGTTAAGATCCATGAAAATAAGAGGGAGAAAGGGCATGAATATATTTTGTAGGTTGGATCTTATGGATCGTACCAATCCATGCGACAAGGATCGTCATTTTTATTAAGAAGAAAACTTGTCAACACCCCAAAGTTAAATTCAAAGTGTGGATGACTCCTTCAAGACCTTCTTTCAAAAAGGAGAAAGCAGTTGATACCTCCCAATCAGATCAAGATATCTATAATCCATTCCATTCTCTTCAGTTTTCCTTTCGAATAGGTTGTCGTGGTTGAAACTCCTTCTTATTTGACCTTTCAACTGAATCAAAAGACTAAAATCCTTCTTACATTGACTTTCAAACAAGTTAAGTTGGTTTAGTATCCTTTCGAAACCCCCCTTTCGAATTAGTTAAGTGAACCCTAAGGTTGGTTCTAATGAGTAAAGAAGGTGGATCCAATGGATATGTTCTGACTCTTTCGGAAGCTGTGATGACCTAGATGCTCCATCCATTTCAATGCCATTTTTTACCATTTGGGTGACTAAAAGAATGAGGTTTCATACCGTGCTACTGCCTTGACCATCGATAACTTGAGGATAGGATCTAAGGCTCTATGGATATTAGTCGATCTAAGGATTTCGACTTACTCTAATGGTGAACCTTTGATCAAATTGACATAAGACGATCACAAATTGAATCTAATAGAAATATCAAATCATCCAAATATCCTAAAAATTCCATCATCTTGCTTTGATTAAATTCAAGTAGTACATTGATCAAATTCCTAATCTAATTTTAAAATTATGGTTTACAACTTTAAGAAATATGAAGATGAAGTGAATGAATTCGGATCCCCTCAACCGGACCCTTAGGGTCTTATTTATTGGTGCGGGTTGGCACCTTTTGAGTCAGCCGTTTCGACTTGGTCGAAAGGCGACCTTGGAGACCTTTTGTTGTCGTTTACATTTGGGTCTCCTTCTGCATTGCTTTTGAATGGACTTGAGTGCTTGTAACTTCATCGGAAGGGGTTGGTGCGCTTCTCTACTATGTGTTGCTATGTAAGTAAGAAAAGATATGAGCTTTTGACTCTATCTACAGGTGGATCTTTGAAACTTCAAAGGAGTTGAGACATTGAAGGTCTCAAAGCAGTAGGAAGCTTTCGATGGCATATTTGCTGATCAATGCGGAACCCCGTCCTCTAGTGTTGGAGATTACAGCATTGAACCCTAGCTAGCTTTTCCTTCTTAATTGTGAATGGTTTCGAGCAGTTCAAAAGGCTCATTTATGCTTTCTAAGGGGTTGCTTTGGAAAAACAGCCTTATGTGGATGGTGAACAAGGGCGAAATTTTTAGTTTCGAAAGATTTGATGCCCATGTGAGCGGTCGTAATTTATTTCCTTCGAAAGGTGTCATTCAACTTATTCGAAGCATCTTCGTGCATAGGAAGCATCGTTACAAAAGGAAGAAATTGAAGCGCAAGGGTGCTTTCGACCCTTTTGATCCCTTCAAAATTTTGTAACACATCTGATTTTAGCTGTGGCATCCCTTCGACTCCTTCAAAAGGCTTTGCTAATGCTATCATCTCTTGTACTTCCTTCTCTTATATTCATTTTTATTTTGACAAGGTTGAAGCAAAAATTAGCGAAGACAAAAAAGCTTCTTAAGGAAATTCGAACATATCACACTAGGTTAACATGTGGTTATGACAACCCTCTTACTAGAGAATGGGATTATAGAAAATATCCTCCTATTATTACCCCAAAAGGATTTAATGCTCCTTTTGATACAAGGTTATTCTTTCATTTAATTCCTTGAGTAAATTCAAAAGTGCGGTTTAGCAATTGTCCAATGAAATAGTACTTTTTTGTTTCATTTCTACATAAGTTGTAATCCTTTGTAGTTACGGTAAAAGAGATTGATTATTCGAGTCCTGACTTTGTTTTCTTTTTGTTTGTTCAAATAGGACTTACATTTATTAACAACGACACTCTCGTTAGATTCAACATCTTTCTTTATCAGTATTAGAGATGGTCGTTAGCAGATATTGAAAAGAAGAAGCTCCCTTAATGATCTGCTTGTCTTCAAGGCAACACTGAAGCGTCAGAATGGCATAGAAACTTTTTCCTTCAGAAGATGATTGTTAGGGATCTTAACGATCATATTTCAAGTATCGAAGCGGACATCAAGAACAAAGAGGAAACAATTTCTCAATTGAAGCGTCAAGTTAAATCAATCCCCCTGATTGACTTTGATCAAGATATGTCCATGATCCTTCAAAAAATAAGTGATCTAGAGATAAAATTAAAAGACAGTTAAGCCAAGTGTAAATCGCTAGAGATTATCATCGGGGACAACATTCAAAATATCAATTTGCTAATTTCTTTGATTTCCACGTCTGTTGTGAAGTCGACAAGGTCCTCGTCTTTGGCTATTCAAAATTTTCTAGCTATGACTAACTCTCCACCTGGCTTAGACAGGAGTGTGGTAGGAGAATGTTGCAGAAAGGTAAATTCGAAATGATGAGATATTTTGACGACCAATAGAAGGTGAGATACTCACAACACATAAATGAGTATGCGACTAAGATTCAAAAACGTGAACATGATAAATATCTTCTTCAAAAGCACAATGCAAATTTAGAAAGGCAAAACAAAATCTTCAAAGGTGCCAATAAAGCTTTCAACCATGCTTTGAAGGCTCGCATTGATTCCATCAATGATGTTGATGAAGTAAGGAAAAAAGAAAAGAAGCTCAAAGAAATTCTCTCTATAGGGATTCAACATATTGTCGATCCTTTGGTTGTTGAAGATCTAAATTAGACTATTTAGGACTTGTAAAGCATACACTTGTATTGTATATTTGTAAAGGACTTTGTAAATTATGTTAATTATGTAATATCAAGTGGTTTGTAGTCCTTTCTGATATTGTTGTTTCTGAATCTGCTTTCTGGTAACTTAGACTATGGGTTTATATTTGCTGGCCCATTCAATCTTCCTTACTGGTCTTATTTTCCTAAAAAGTTCGAAGTAAACAATATTTTTTTGTCTTTAACTTGAAATATATATAGAGGTTTATCAACATTATTGGTAAAGGTTAACAAATCATTATGTGAACATGTTATAATAAGTGAAAAGTAATTCTGTAATTAAATACGGTTGAATGTCTTGAAACCCATACTTGGTAATGGTGAGAGAGAAAGCCTAGAATTCAATTTCAATTATATTGATATAATACTAGAAATCCAATGGTAGAGAACAAGAAATTCAATACTGGATTTAATTATAGATGTTTTGAAATTCATCTTCTGGAGATAGCTAATAGAAAGTCGATAATATTCTTTTAATAGAAGTCCATAAATCATTGTCTGAAAGTTTGTAGTGGAAGTCCAATGATCCAGGTTCGGGTATTAATGAATGAAATTTAAATGTTAAAAGTTCTGGAACCTAGATTCAGGTATTAGTGGATGATAACCAAACATCCATAATAATAATATTCATAATAGAAATCTTAAGCCTAGATTCAGGCATTAATGATTAAAGTTTAGTAATTAACAGCAATAACCGCGAAACACAGAATCAGATATGATGAAGACCATAGATTATTAGTAATGACTAAAAATCCTGATTCAGATATTAATAAGTGATGTCCCAAACTTAATAATGAAAGAATTGGACCCAGATTCAAGTATTAATAAGTGAAGTTCAAAAATTCTTATTTGATAATTAGTAAGAGGCTGTTGATTCTTTATTTAAGCCTTCTGTTCTGTAGCTCTCCTTGGGTTTTGAATCTTTTGACCTGTGTTAACCCTTTAGGCCTTATATGTAGTTTTTGTTTTGTTTGCCACTTCTCGAGCTTTGACGTCTTAGTCCATCATTTGATATGCCACTTCTCGGGTTCGGACATCATAGTCTGTTGTTTGATTTGCTGCTTCTTGGGCTTGGATGTCTTAGTCTGTTGTTTGATATGTCGCTTCTCGGGCTTGGACATCTTAGTCCTTTGTTTGATATGCCACTTCTCAGGCTTGAATGTCTTAGTCCTTTGTTTGATATGCCACTTCTCGGGCTCGGACGCCTTAGTCGGTTTTTACCTAGTGCGTTTGGTTAGCTTATCCACAAGTGGGACTCAAGGACTTACACAATCTCCCTCTAGAAGGCGCCTTGACTTGGCCATAGTGTGGCGCAATCAAGGGCTTGTTTGGAGCCTTGGACAGGCTATAACATGGCAGGACCAAGGTCTTACTCCATCTTTCCTCCAGAAGGTGTGTTAACTTGACCTAACGTGGTGCGATCAAGGGCTTGTTCGGTGCCTTGACCAGGCCATAGCATAGCGGAACCAAGGGCCACTCCGTCCTCCCTCCAAGAGGCGCCTTGACCTGGCCATAGCGTGGCACGGTCATGGCTTATCAATGCTTTAACCTGGCCATAGCGTGGCATGGATAAAGGCTTACTCTAACCTCCCTCTTAGAGGCGTGTTGACTGGCCAACTCGGCCTGAACAAATGCTTTAACCGGTTAAGGTAATGTCCAAGTGCAAGGAGAATTCTACTCCTGTCAATGTAGATTTTTCCAATTAAAGTAGTTCTTTATTGATCCAATTAGGATCTCTTTAAAAATCATTGATTTTGCCTTGTTTGAAGAGACTGATCACCATTCCTTCCAATGCTCTATATTAGTTTGTCTCAGGTCCATTCATCATGTGGTAGTGATAATAGGATCCTCCCCGATTCTTTTCATATTTAGGTTTTTTCTTCTATGATGGCCAATAGTTGAGCTCTTCCTTGGTAAGAAAATAAACATTATCAATTGATGTTGTCAAATTGCATTCCTTAGAGAGTCTCGACTTAAAGTCTGTCTTTTGAGGATGCTTTCTAGATCTTTTATTTCTTGGTTATGAGCTTCACCCTCAATGACCAGTTTTCTTTTCAAAACCCTTTGAAGTTCATATCTAGGCAATGCCCGCTTGTTGCTTAATGCCATTTATGTGCAAAGATGTTGCAGTCAACCATCATTCCTTCTTCAAAGATTGTACCTTTGGTGTAGAGTTGAATTGTTTTCCTCATTTGATTTAATAAGTTGTTACTTTCATTCTCTGTTCCTCCAAATTCAAAGATTGGTGTGGGGACAATGTGAAATGGGTTTAACTTCCATTTATCTGGATCATAAGATTTAGCTTTCTTTTTCTTCATGATCCTTAAAAATTCCAATCTCAACATTTGTTCTTCATGAAGTTTACAATCATTAACTTTCCTATAGGAGAATCTAATTAGATGTGGCTCTAAGGATCCTTGTCCAAACCTTTTGATTTTTCTAAACATAATGAGTAAAATTTATAGTAGGTAAGCTTGGAATAGAATTTGGTTAGAGAAAAGTATAGTAGGAAGTTCAATAAGGTCAATGGTCGAAGGTTCATGCCCTTCTTCTAGCGCGAAAATGTTAACATGAAAACTTGTCAACACCTAAAGTTAAATTCAAAGTATGGATGATTCCTTCGAGCCTTATTTCAAAAAGGTGAAAGTAGTTTTATACCTCCCATCAAGTCAATATATCTATAATCCATTCCATTCTCTTCAGTTTTCCTTTCGAATAGGTCGTCGTGGTTGAAACTCCTCCTTATTTGACATTTCGACTGAGTCAAATGACTTAAAATCCTTCTTATATTTACTTTCGAATAAGTGAAACAGGCTTAGTATCCTTTTAAAACACCTCTTTCGAATTATTTGAGTGGAACCTAAGGTTAGTGCTAATGTGTAAAGAAGGTGGATCCAATGGATAGGTTTCGACATCTTCGGAAGCCGACCTTTCGACAACTTGAGGATATGAGCTAACGCTCTACGGATATTAGTTGAACTAAGGGTTCCGCCTTACTCTAATGGTGACTTTTCGATCAAATTGACATAACAAGATCATAAATTGAATCTGATAGACATATCAAATTAGCTAAAGTGGAAACTAGGGAGGCATCCCTATCATACTTTCATATTGTAAAGCGAGTCCCTGTTAAAGTTTCATTGTAAAGCGGGTCCCTGTTTTCTGGAAACGAAGAAAAATTATTGCTGAAATGTCAACAATTTTATAAATAAGTGCTGATATTTTAGCAACTTTCCCTGTCAAAGTTTCATTGTAAATCCGGTCCCTATTTTCTAAAAACAAAGAAAAATTATTGCTGAAATGTCAGCAACTTTTATAAATAGGTGTTGATATTTCAGTAACTTTCATAAACTTTGTTTACAGTGTACATAAATGTTGCTGAAATGCTAACAACTTTTATAAATAAGTGCTGATACTTCAGCAACTTTCATACATTATGTTCACAGTATAGAGAAAAGTTGCGGAAATGCCAGTAACTTTTATGAAAAGTTGCATCATGCTCTGCAATAATCGTGAATAAAATACAGGGACCTAATTTACACTAAAATTTAGTGAAGGACCTTTCGTGAATTTTGGAACTTAATAAGGACCTGTGCCAAAAGTACCCTTAGCTAAATATCCAAAAAATTCCATTATCTTGCTTTGATTAAATTCAAGTAGTACAAATTAATCAAATTCCTAACCTAATTTGAAAATTAGGGTTTAAAACTTTAAGAAATACAATGATGAAGTGAATGAATTCGGATCCCTTCAAACAGACCCTGGGTCTTATTTATAGGTGCGGGTTAGCATCTCTCGAGTCAGTCCTTTCAACTCAGTCGAAAGGTGGCCTTAGAGAACTTTCGTTGCTGTTTACAATTTGGGTCTCCTTCTACATTGCTTTTGAATGGACATGAGTGCTTTTGACTTCATAGAAAGGGGTTGGTGCACTTCTCTACTTTGTGTTGTTGTGTAAGTAAGAAAAGATACGAACCTTTGACTCTGTGTATAGGTGGATCTTTGGAGCTTCAAAGGATTCGAGACGTTGAAGGTTTCAAAATGGAAGGAAGCTTTCGATGGCATATTTGCTGATCAATTCGGAAACCCATCCTCTAGTGTTGGACATTGCAACATTGAACCCTAGCAAGCCTTTCCTTCTTAATTGTGAATGTTTACGACTAGTTCGAAAGGCTCATTTATGCTTTCGAAGGGGTTGCTTTGCAAGACACCCTTATGTGGAAGGTGAATAAGTGTGAAACCTTTAGTTTCGAATTACGCGCATGCGAGTGGCAGTAATTTATTGGCTTCGAAAGATGTTCTTCAACATATTTGAAGCATCTATTTCGAAAGGGAAGCAATTAAAGTAAAAGTGTGCTTTCAATCATTTCGATCCCTTTTGAAAGCTCGTAACACATCTGATTTTGGTTGTAGCATCCCTTCAACTCCTTCGAAAGGCTTTGTTGATGCTATCATCTCTTGTACATCCTTCTCTTCTATTTATTTTGGTTTCGACAAGGTTGAAGTGAGAATTGGTAGTAACAATTTTCTATAGGGGCTGATATTTGCTATAGAGATAGTCACTTGCTATAGGGGTCGTCATCTTCTATAAATATTTGCACCGATCCATTCAATAGGGGTCAATACTAATCCGTGCTAAAGGATTGTTATTTGCTATGGGGATTAGTACTGATCCATCACTTAACTAAATTTTTGATGTCTTTCGTGTACGTGAGTATCCTTTGGTCCATCTTTAATCATTTCCATTTTCTTCCTCTTAAGTTAGATCACCCAGAGACTTAAACTATTCATCTTGTATTATTGTATAAAACACACCAACACTCCCCATGTAACGACCCAAAATTTTGGTTATTTGAAATTGAAGTATTTAAAATATTTAAAATCTAATTTTTAACTTGGATTTTAAGTACAATGGTTTATTGGATAATTTTATTATTTAACCTAATAATTGAAATTTTGCTTAAATAATTAAATCTTGAGTTTTAAGCTTGTTAAAAATAATTTAAAGGCTTACTAAATATATATTAATAAGAAGGAAGATAATAAGATTTTTTTTTAAATTTGGATTAACAGTGATCTACTCGATTTTAAAAATATCTCGTTTAAATACACATATAAAAATAGCCTTCCGCGGCACAATATCGGAATTTGACAAAACTAGTTCCATTGGATCCGTAATAGTGTGTTACCGTCGAATTTTAAATTTCCTAGCATCTGGAATTATCATTTGGTCGTAGGGATATAAACGCGTTGAATTTTGTATCGAAAATTTTATATTGTAATTGAGTTCAAAAAGCTATCTTCTCCATATGATCGAATTAGGACTTGAAACCTTTTCCATTGCATTCGAAATAAGGGTATAACATTATGAATTCCTAGCGGCATGCCTCGATAGGGGTTCGAGATTTTAAGTTGCGTAAATTGAGACGTTTTGAAATTAAATTAATATATTAATTAGTCAATCTCCTTTTCAGCTGCTGTTCCATCTTTTCACTGTACCTTTTACCTATTCAAACATGTTTCCCCTCCCTTCACTCTTTTAAACAAGCACAGCCGAGCTTGTATGTTACGCAGTCAAAGAAAAAAATGAAGTTTCAAAAACAAAAATTCAATGCCCGCAATATTCCCAACTAAAAATCATTAAACTAGTCTTGAAAATCATCATTTGTTGAAGGCTTCGATCTGGTGTGTTTTGGCAAGGTAGGGCGATGATTAGGCATCTTGACAATGAGAGTAGTGAGTTGAAATGGACTAGGGTTCCTTTTTTTAAAGAGATTGGCTTGTCGACTCGAGCAACGGAGCTTGGTTATGAAGTTCTGGTGGTGCGGCGCACCTACGGGTGGTTTTTGGAGTGTGCTGTCGTATGTAGGGGAGTGCGACATCATACGGCCTTTAAAGAAGCTTGACCAGGTCACGTTTGTATAGGGTAGTCGAGTGGGTGATGGTGGTGCTCGGGAGGTGTAGATTTTGATGTGGAGGGGATCGACGAAGTCGATTTCGATTTTCATTGTGGAGTGGAGTAGAAAGGGGAGAGAGATAGTGCAGCCATGGTGATGGTTCATGTATAGGCGTACATGTTTGTAGTGAGGAAGAAGAATAGGGAGTGCTGAACACTGGCAAGATTTCCCTCTTGGGCTTTGGGCCGTCTTTCAAAAAAAAATAGGGTTGAGGAAGTGATGGGTCGAGATGCAAATCATAGGTCAGGCTGCTTGTTTGGTGTGGATTAAATTGAGATGTTGGGTAACTGAAAATTATAAAGGTAATTATATAATTAATTGTTTTAATTCAATTTCAAAATTATAAAATGCACAACTTGCTCATGCGAGGTCCGATCGAGTCGCCGTCAGCCACGTCAGAATCGTATCGTCACCCTCTACGCGATAATGTTAAATTAGTTGCATTTAGGACTAGCTGAATTTGGAGCTTCTAAAATTTGTAGCTAAATTCGAACTCGAAAATTAGAAGTAAAGGCGATAATTGTAATAAATGTGAGTAAATCTCACTCATCTTTAGATTGCTAGTTAGATTTTAAATATTGAAATTTAATTATTGGTTGATTGGATGATTTGTTAGTTATTATCATCAGTTGGAGTTATAATATGTATAATAGTATATATATATATATGTAGTTGGATATATTCCCACATATTTTAGCGGATGAGACCCTACACGCTCACATAATAGCGGATGACCATATATTATCGTGATATCCCGCCTCAAAGCGGGATTGGTATTTAAGCTAACATCCGTGGTTGTAGGGTAAACAGGTTGAGGGATCTAACTGGATTCCTCAAAAATGTTGAATTTAATTTCATATATAGCGATATATGATATGTTGAATAATTTGTGATAGACTATAGTGTGATTTGAATTTATCGCACGCTACAGTAGCATTGACCTAGTTTTTGGTATTTTAAAATACCATAAATATACATTTGATTTTGAAAAGAAATTAAAAAGGGATTTTGGAAGCGAAGTATTTATGAAGGATTTTGGATTAACTAAAAGAAATTTATTTAGATAAAATAAATGGTTTGACTTTAAATTGGTAGTTAACTATTTCGGGATATTGTAAATTGAGATTTTGGAGTAATGTGTATAAAGGGTTTTAAATAATAATTTTTGGGTGATACTTGTTTAAATAAAAAGGGTTTTAAATAATAATTCTTGGGTGATACTTGTTTAAATAAAAAGGGTTTTAAAAATTAAATTTTTAACAAGTTTGGAGAATAAAAGGAAATTTGAAAATAAGTATAAAATTGGTTTTACTGGATCTTAAATAAGAATTTTAAATTGAGAAATAGAAGGCGAATCAAGATTTGGTTAGTTTTTGGTGCATAGTTGGGTTATTTAAATAGTTAATTTATAAAAGGAATTCAATTTAAGAAATTGATTTATAAATGGAATTTAAGTCATGTGAAACCGTTATAAACTGGAAATGAGACTATGGGACTTATAAACAATGTTTATAAATAAAATGTAACGACCCGGAATTTTCGATCCCGAAAATTCCAAATAGTTAAAGGAAAAGAAGAAAGAGATAGAAGAACAGAAATGCCAAAATATCACACTCGTAGCGGATAAAACATAATAACAAATAGTAACAGTTATACAAAGGAAAACTGTACTTGTCAAACTTCACTTTAATACATCAGAGTTACAACATTTACACAACATTGGACAGTTTAAAACAATATGTCCTAGATATACAACTATATATTACAGCGGAAACACTCCAAACGTTCCTGTCACCCAGCTTGCCTCCTGAGCTCTAGAACGTCCTAACATGAAAATCTATAATACTCGGTCTGACCCGAGCATTACATCAAAGTAACACACGAGTCAGGCTGGAAACCAGCGTGAGTAAACCCATATATCATGAAATACTAATTATAAAACTTAATTACAAATCCAGAGTAACTCGTACCTTCTACGAGTTCTCAACTTATTTAAGTCAATCACTTATTTCCAACACTATATAAGGATCACTACTTAGTTTTAAATATCCAAGAATCTTACCCTTTTCATTCCAGCCTGTTTGACTCCGCACATCAAATTAATAATGAACTAACAATTACTAATCGAAGTGGTTTTCGGGTATTGCTGATACCCGAACCCGATCTCTTTGAATTCGATGTCATTTCTAATCCAAGTTATAATTCATATTCAGAATATCATACCACCCAACGATTCAACTAAGATAGATAATCCCACATTATCACAGCACATCTCAATCGCAAATCAATAATTCAAGTCATCAAAATCATTCAACCATCCATAAGCAAGATTTATTAGATATATAATTTCTAATTAATTTAATCAATCCAATTAAATTAATCACCAATTTTAATCACTTTGATTATCTTAATCCTGCTTAATTATCATTAACTAATTACAACATAATTAATTAATGATTCTTTAATCGTCTACCTTAATTAATAATTCTTGACTAATTATCCTTTAATTTATATTAAGTAATTAATTTCACAAATTAATTAGCCTTCACTCATTCATTTTAATTATATTTATCTCTACTTAATTACTCACATTAATTATCTGATAATTGCTCACATTGATTAATTATCCTTTAATTTATCACACTCATCTAATCCTTGATTAATTTCCTTAATTAGTCAATCCTTTAATTACTTACCTTAGGTAATTATCACTTAAGTAATTAATCTCTAACTACTTAATTGATTAATTGTTAATTATGAATTAATTAATCCCTGATTATAAACTCAATTTCTTAATTAATTAATCTCTAATTATAAATTAATCTCTAATTAATTAAGTATAACGCTTAATTATTAATTATAACTTAATCACTAATTAACTATGCTAATTAATCACTTTGAATTATTTAATTACTCATTAATCTTCAAAACCTTTATTAATTTTAAGATAAATCTTTATCTTTAAATTAAACCCTTAAATACATTTGTAAATTAATTTTTAAAATAACTTTCAGACTATATTTTGGTTTATTTATTTAAAACTTGCTTAAAATATACAAAGGCCTTCGGCCCAAAGCTCCTCAACCAAAAATTAAACACACGAACCTAATTAATTCCACAATGCAACGCAACGGCCCAAGCCCAACAATTACCACAACTCAATATCATCACTTCTTCTTCGCAAATCTCAATTCCAGTCCCCCTCCTGTAATTCCACAAAATCGAACGGCAACATCAACGACTCCAATAAATCGATACAGTCGCGTCTCATCCAAGACAAGCGTCGAACCCAAACATTTCGCACTCCCCATCGTATTGTCGAATCACCGTAACTCTCCTGGATCCAGTGTGCACGGTGATACACGTCTATGTGTACGCCCAATCCTACGACTATCTCGCCACCGCAACACCTACTACCCACTCCACATCATTTCTAGCCACGATATGCCGATCGCCGAAGCAAACTTCACCCCGATCGGAAATATCGAACTCCTGAACAAAATTTCCAAACTACGAAAAAACATACCAACACCAATCGAACTTCTGCACCCATGTCTGGCCATTACCCCCTACACCACTAGTTTCGATCGATAACCCACTCCAGCGGCTACCTCCGATGCCAAAATCACGATTCCCGGTTGCGTTCCTTTGCCCAAATCAATCACGTTCTCGAAGCAAAATTGAAGACCTTCAAACCATAAATTCTGTCGTGCTACCCTCCACGATGCCTAGAAAAATGTGGTACCATTTTTCCCTCGTCACTCGAGAACCCAGCCTCCTCCAGTCCAAATTTCAGTACCTAGTTCCACGTCGTTCGTCAGAATTTGACCAAAAACTGATATGCGTTCAACCCCAAATTCCCAACAACCCTTAATTTAAAAATCTCAATATTAATATTAAAATTCGTCAATTCCAATAAAGATTTTGATTACATAATCAAAGCACGAAAATTAAACCATCAAATTTCTGACAGTGGTTGATTCTTCACTGATATATTCCATTTTCAAAAAATTCACAAAATAGTTTCACTCGAATCTATTTTTAAAAATGATGTTACACATGTTCAAACACTTTCTATTCAAAGATTATGTCCAGAAATAGAATGGAGACGGCGAATTGAATTTTTAAATTAAATTTGGTCTAAAAAACAAACAGAGGCTGGAATCTTTATATACCTAAACATGCACAGTTTTCCTCATATTTATATACATATAAACATCTTAGTTCATCCACGCAAAACTGTTTCACATTATTACATCTACAATTTATCACATACATCATGATCCAACCAAATTTAAGTTATTAAAGGAATGTTTTACTCACCTTTGAAAATAGAGAACATGGTTTATGCTTTTGATCTTTGATGATCTGCTTGTTGCTGAATTATTGAATTTTGTTTTACTACTTGCTGTTGAATTGCTGAGTTATCAGACTCTTGCATTTGCTTTCCAAGTTTTGAGATGAATTATAGCTCCAGATTTTTTTTGGTCTTGATTTTGTTTTCCTTTTCGTTTACTGGTTTATGAAGTTGTGAAAGAGAAATGGTGAAGCTTGTTTTCTTCTTTTCAAATAAAAAAATTATTTAATCAGTTGCCACTTGTATACACTACGCTATTCACTTGTTAATAATTATTTTACTTATCTTACATTTGTTATTACATATTCTTGTTATTTGACAAATGTTAAAAATATCAATTTTGTGTTTAAAATCCTTTGTCTCTAATTTATTTATTACTCATGTTTAAAAGTCACAAATTATATTAATTTATGTGTTATCCTTATATGTGTGCATTAGGTTTACATATGTTTTTTGTTTATGTGAATTATGTAATTTAGAAAGGAAGAATATTAACTCTTCTATTAATTCTTATTTAAATTTTATACATAAGTTGTTATTATAATTGAATTGATAACAATACATAATTACTAGTGTTAAAAATGCCCAATTTACTTTAATTAACTTTTATATATATATATATATATTTAAACCAACACACATAAATTTAGTAAATAATCATAATAATTCAAAATCTATTTACATCTATATTTAAAACAATACATTATTATTTTGTTTGTAAATAACAATTTTACAAACTTTTTTATAATAATAAAGGAGATTATTGCATTTTAAATTGTTTGAATTATATTAATATTTTTACCTTTTCTCAATGACCTTATATATATACACTTTTAAGCAAACACATCGTAAATTTGTTTTAAAAATAAAAATTTCTCTATTTAAAATCTGCTTATCTATATATATTCAATCTTTATTATTTTCAGATATTTATAATTCAACTTTTGTTAGAATATTAAATTCATTTATGTACCTAGATAACTTTATTTATCAAATTTCATTTGTTTAATAAAATGAAATCAGTATCTCATTAGTTTAAAATTAGTTAACTATCAAATTAACAGATGTTCAAAAATCCGAGTTATCACATCCCTCCCCCCTTTTGAATCTTTTCGTCCTCGAAAAGCAACGAACCCAGAATTTATTTAAATACTTAATATTAGTTAAATCACCTTTTGATCATTCTTAAAACACTTTAAAATCTATATAATATTACAAAACATTTTTATAAAAATACTTTTGATAACTCAATGTCTCAACCAGTCCATCTTTGTTCTCACAGAAATTCGGTCATACGTTGATCAAGCGTAAGACCGAAAATCTACAAGTGCTTGGCAGACCTGTTTTCAACATCCAGTGAAAATACATAGAAAAATAATTTTACTGAAAATATAGAAAACATTTTTTAAAGTAGAGGAAATATCTTTGTTGAGAATGCTATGGAAATCATCACCCCCATCCATGGTCGTAGTTAACCCGATGATTACGTTGCCATCCTGACAAAATCCATAGATAACTGTAGGCCTCCACGCCCCTCGATTACACCATGGAACCCGCTACAGATCGCAGCTACAACTGGGGTTACGTTGCTATCACATCAAAAACCCATATAACTATAGGCCTCAGCGCCTTCGAATTTCGCTGCCAAAAGAATGAAACTTCTCCACTCCACTTGACCATAGATCGCAGTCTACCGATGTTACGTTGCCTTCCCGGAAAAATAAAGCGTAGACCGTTAACACTCACCTCCACACGATTTCCACTATGGTCCACACAATAGATCGCAGCGACATCGAGTTACACTGTCGTCATAGCACCACTCAAATGCCTCTGTAGGCATCAGCGCCCTCGACTTTCGCTACCCAATAATCCTTAGGAACTAGTTTGTTCAGACTCCTCATAGGATAACCTTTAGAACCTCCTCCTTAGAGGCTCAAGGCAGTACCAACCTATGGTACTCCTGAGAAGTTCATCCCAAGGGAGCGCCTTTTTCTCCAGAGCCATTTTCAAACACTTTATACTATACACATATAGTATCTTCCAAATCATACACCTAGTATGAATCTCATATAAATCTGCTTTCTCAATATCGATTATTCAAAATCGATAATTCTCAAACTAGGCTTTCCAAATTCCAAAATTGATTTTACCCAAAAATCAAAAGCCTTTCCAAAACCTTTTTCCAAAATCCTCATAAGATCCTTTATATATATAAAGATATATGTAATTTTTAAAACTTTGGATCATTTCAAACTTGTATAAAACTCCTTTTATACTTTAAATATTTTCGAAACCCTTTTTCTTTTGGCTATAGATTCACAAAGGGAGATTTATCTTATATATAACAAAGATACATAACTTTGTTTATCCCAAACAAATATTCAAATTTGATTACTCTATAAAGTCACTTACCAAATTACTTAGTTCTATAAAGTAAATTTCTACCATAGAAATATCCAATTTCTGTTTTATTTCATCATATATTTCACAAAATATATATCCCACTTCAAAAACCATTTTACATTTCTAGTCCACAAACTTTCAATATCAATTTCATTCCAATCCGTATGATGCACACATATCGTCCGTACGCTATATCAATCTGATCGCTCACTCGATCACATAATTTCACTTCCGAACTAGTATCGTCCATCCAACTTTCTAGTGCGGGCTCAGATCTGGTTTCTTGATCAGAAACCGCCATTCTCCTTGTATATCCTAGCTATGATAGAGAATATCCAGAACCAATCAACAATCCATATCCAGGTTCGCCGTCGAAGATCGAGTGAAAAATCCAAACTCGGATCGATGTAACTATCTCGAAATTCTATGCTCGAATCTGGATCATATCACTATGCGAATAGAATAATATAGTACATCCTACGTATTTATCTTTATTGATTTATTAATAAAATGAATTCCCTTTCTATTCACATTCACTTTAATTTTCATTCACTTATTCACAATTGCTTCAATCTCATTTGCATTATCACTCAATTCTTATCTCAAGTGATAACAAATCATAAATAGTTTAAACTCTGTCCAGTTTAAATTTAGAAAATAGCTTGATAAATTTTAAAATAGATAAGTTGTTGAAAAATAATTATTAATTTGTAAAATAGTAGTAAAATAGTTAAGTAATTGTAAAATAGTGGGAAAATAGTCAAATAGTTATAGAAATTTTTAAATAATTGCAAAATTGCAACGACCCGTAAATTTTCAATAATTTTTATTTGATATATTAATATATTTAATTGTAATTTTAGGAAATTGTAAATGATAAAATTTTGAAATAAAAATTTAATATTTGAAACGCGTCTAGTTAAACACAGCAACTGGTAAATTTTTGTCCGAAAATATGAAGTTTATTTTCGTGCATAAATTTATTTCAATTTAATCAATTAAGAATTGATGGAAATAAAATGTTTTCGAAACCTAAAAAATTTTATATGGAAAAATTGTAAATCATCTTCTGAGCAAGACATCATTTTCCTTTTTCGAAATTCGGACTACCTTAGCTCCGTCGATCTTAATTTTCTGCATTTTTGCTGCATTTTCAACTAGTAGAAAATTCGAATTTTATAATTCAAATCGTACCACTGATATCTGTATACCATTTTGATCGTCTCGTCATGCCGATCACTGTGGTATATTCAATTCTGTATTTTGATGGCCGTTGCACAAAATAATATGGAAACGGTTCACCATACCGATACCGGTTTTGTGATCATTGGTTTTTGTGACTTTTCATTTATACACCGTACAATGCAAAAAGCTGTGACCATTTTCATTTCCTAGATTGTTGTGCTGACCATTTCTATTCCACTTATCAAACATCATTTCGGTTCATTTCCTTTTGCATTTATAATTACATTTTTCTCCCATTCATTTTTCCATTAAACAATTGGAACGTATGCCTGGAAACCTAACAGCAGGCCTACATTTTCTCAAAGTGTTTGTATATAATATATATACATTACTGTAACTCCTTTTTCTTCTCTGACCATCTCTTCAAATGAAATTGAGCATACATCCCAAACCCATTACCTCCATGCGAACTACACTTCTGCCTCCCTACGCCCTGTTGGATCCATCGCCTTTTGCCTCCGCTGCCAAGCCCGCCTCCACCTCCGCTCAAACCCATGCCTCTGCCACGTCATCCAACGCCATTCCACCTCCTCCCTTCAGAGCGCCGCCACCGATCCTTATAGCTCCGACCCCGCAAGCATGCACCAGCATCCGCAACCTCTCGGCCATGTCGCGCGCGTAACCACCATCTCATCTCTACCTCACTCCTCCCCACATCGTAGCACCTTGCCCTCCACCCTCTAACTCGTGAAACCCATCTCCAAAGCCAACGAACTCCTCACCTTACAAACCTTCTCCGCCTTTAGCATGCTTGCCTCATCGCCACCGCAAGAACGCAGCCAGCAACCCGCTTTGACTCGAGCGCCACGACAACCTCCGCGTGACCTAAGCTGCATCCATTGCTTCTTGCCTGGAGTAAGTTCGCCTTCTTATGTTGTATCTATGTTGCATGCGTTTATAAATAATATTTCCAATTATATGAAGACTTTTATACATGCAAATATGCTTTAGGTGGCTGATATATATACACAAGTATTTATATAGTTGTTTTGTATATAAGCTGTTAGTGTCATATGAGCTGTATGGATTTGTTATATTTTATAATATATATTGTTTAGAAAAAAAAGAAAAAAAACAGCACGCATATATAATATGGTTATAGTTTTGGATATGTAATATTTTGAATCTATGTATATAAGTGGATAGATAGATCTGCTGTACTTGTATATAAAAATTTATATATACGAACTTATATAGGTTTTATAAATTTTCATTGTTAATTCAAGCATTTGTATATATACAGTCTGTTAGAATAGTGAAAATAATATGCATCAGTACTTCATTTTATGAGCAGTATAGGGGACCGTGTATTATTATATCATAAAGTAATTTATATTTGGTCTATATATGTTGCCTGAGATTATTCACTCTACAGGAATTCATTTATTTCCAAAATTATAGAGGTAAATAAACTTAGCATATATATATAAGTATAGTTTTAAAAATAAATATACAAAGTTGTTTAAAATATATACAAGCTTATATATATCAGCTTATATAGGTTTTAATGTAAAAGATATGTTTGAATTAGCAATATGATTTTTATAGTTATATGCAGTCAAATATATATATATATATATATATATATATATATATATATATTTAATTATACCATTTATCATCATCGATCAAGTTCTGATTTGATTTCATCAATTCCTTATCTATCAGCTTTGTCTGTCGTGCCTGTTTTCTTCATCGAATCGTGGCATTCTAGCGTTACGTTGGAGTTTGTAGCTCATTTCTTTGTCAAATCATCTCTAGCCTCGAAAGGTGAGCAATCACTCACGATTAATGATCTTTTATTTATTAAATTTGATTTCAATTGAAACGACAATTGAAAAATGCTGTTGTTAGCTATTTACACTGTTATGTATGCTATTACCTGTATCAATTCACCTGTGACATCTGGCACCATTATCTGTTATTTATGCAATGATAATCCAGATTGGTTGATAAATGATTGACTGTTTGATGTTGATTTGGACGTTAAATTGTTAATGTTTAAAGTTATAAACAATATGCAATTGAATTTTGATATAGGATAGTTAATAATTTAAAATCGGTATATGTGTTGAATTTGATTTGTTAAATTTGTAAAATATGACCCCCTTTAAATGTTAAATGAATCGACACGTACAAATTTGGTTAAGTACACCTTGAACCATTTAAATGTATGTGATTTAAATTGATGTGGTATAAATTAAATAATAGATATCAATTGAAGAACCGTATAAATATTGGTGTAATAATCTTTAATCTACATGAAATGATAGTGTAGATTCTAGAAATAATTTTACTAATTTGCATAAACAGCGAATGTAAATTAATACGATTATTTCAGGATTATTTAAATAAACTATTGGATTGTTATTGATGTATGCTATTGCTTGTTTACTTACTTTGACACCATCCCAGTTATCACACTGCAAGTTCCCTCTGTTATGCTTTGATATTTGAATTGAAATGGAATCGGGTTGAAATAATAAATACCCAAATAAAACTTTGACTTAGGATAGAAAATTAAATAAAAATCTGATTGGTCAATAATTTGATTTAAAATAAAAATAAAGATATTATTTGAATAAAATAATAAGAGTTTTTAAAAAATTTGAAATTTGAATTTTAATGAAAGGAAAATGTTAATATTTAATAATCTGAACAAAATATTAACATAGTTATTGATAAAAGAACGCTGTTTAAATTTAATTATTTAATAATTGAATTTGGGATTATTTAATAATTAAGTTTGAAATTACTTAATAATTAAGTTTTGAAATTATTTAATAATTAAATAAGATTGAATTATTTAATAATTAAATAAGATTGAATTACCTAATAATTAAATAAAAATGAATTCTTTAATAAGTGAAACCGAACATCTTGAATAAGTGAAATTAAGTTCTTTATTAATTGAGTTTTGAAATTTGTAACTAAGTAAATGAATAAGTGAAATTGGATTTCTTTAACAAGAAATAAAATGTGATTTATTGAAATTAATGTAAGACTTGTAATTTAAAGAATTTGATTGGATGAATCTAATTTAATTCAATTTGTAAGTTTTGATTTAATGAGTTGAACTTAAGAAATTAATTTAATGAATTAGAAATTGTTTTGAATGACAAATTTACTTAATGAATCTTGAATATAATTGATCAATGAATTTTAATTGATTTGAATGTTAAATTAAATTATTTTAAATGATTTCGGAATGAAACTTATATATGAACTTGAATCAATATTTGAATTGTTTTAAAATAAAAATTGAAATTGAATTATAAGATTTTGAAATGGTAATTTGGAAGTTTTGAAACGTAAATTATAGAAATTGATATAGAAAGACAAATGGAATGTTGGTTTACAAATTTATTAATTGATTTGGTTTAGAAATTTATTAAACGACCAATTGGTGTAATAATTACGAAGTTATTAAAGAAACCGGGATTGGTTATGGACATATTCTCTGTCTAAACTAAAAATCACTTTAATAAC
The DNA here is from genome assembly GCA_030765085.1 of Allium cepa. NCBI lineage: Eukaryota > Viridiplantae > Streptophyta > Magnoliopsida > Asparagales > Amaryllidaceae > Allium > Allium cepa. The sequence continues at coordinate 304,450,841 of CM060944.1, read as the reverse complement.
TATGCGCGAAGTGTGATCCAGAATGAAGTGGTTGGAATGATGTACGTGATGACTGAAAAAGAGAACGATAATGGATAGCCTTGACACTTGTGTCAAATTGGAAATGACTCAAACAGGAGCCGTGCTAGGCCAAATGGGGTTAGCCACCTCGAGAGAACACACTTCTTCGTAAACTACTCATTACTTGTTGTGCACCCTTGAAATTTTGGGAGTGTTGTTTCGTGGTGTTGCGATCGTTGCGGCGATGCGTTCTCACCAGTCCGGATCAGGCAAATGGTAGTTTCTCTACCTTGGGTATTGCCTCATGTGCCTTGTCATACTTGTATCCCTATATACGCGACCACTACGAATTTGTTTTGTGTTATGCCTATGGAGTACTCCCTGATATCCCACTAGTTTACGGTGGAGTTTACAGTGCTGTATAGTCTATGACACTTATACAAAATATGTTAAGGGGGATAATGGTAATACCTTAACACTATTTTGATACTTAATATTACTGATAGGCATTATCTACTTAGCGTACACTACTACATAGTAGATAGTTTAATGGATCCTTAGAGGATGCTTATTCCAACGTCCTTTGAGTTACTTGTATTCCGGTTGTTATTTCACTTCAGTTGGATTTATTGATATAAGAATGTTAATCCTGACTCGAGTGTTTTGTGTTTTGCTTTATGCTCGGGTCAAACTGAGTGTACCAGTATCCGAGACTCACCTTTGGAGTTGGAACTTCGCTTGGAGATCCAACTATCTATCCAGCGTTTCGATATTCAGTTGATTCCAGTGATGTATTATGATATCGTATTTGACTATTGTATCGAGACTTTTGTTGTACCTTATTTAACTCTGATATGTATATAGTAGCTTCATGAACTACTATCTTTTGTTTCCGCTGCATTTATTACTCTGTGTCTGTGATCTGTGATTGTTTATTTACTGTATATGTTCAGTTTTGCCAAATTTAAATTAACAATTCGATATTTTGATTTATTCAAGTCCGACATGTGCGGATGCGAATAGTCCCAAATAGAGGGTCATTACAGTTGGTATCAGAGCTTTGGTAGCTCTTGGCATCGGCGTATAGGGTAAATGTATTTACATAATCACTTTTATTCGAGCTTGAATCTCTTCCCTTTGATTTGAATTTCCTTTGAATTTTGGGACATCCCACGATTCCGAAATTCAATTTTGTCCCTCGCTATTCGTAGTTTTCTAAATTATGGAGTATCCCATAACTCCACTTCGAATGATCTTTAAAATGAGTCAGCGGCCTTGACAATCTCAAATTGATTTATAAAAGGGGTGAAACTCCTTTACAATAGACATCGATTTACCAAAGATTTCTGCATCCTCGTTTTACAATGCTATCTATCTTTTGCTATGCCGAAAATTCTATCCCATGAGATCTGATGTTGATTTACCACGGAATTCTGCATCGATCTTATTCTTGAAGTCTCGGTTGACCCGGTTAAGGTTACCCGCGATTTAGCAAACTTATTCATCTTCCCATTTTGATTATTTAATCATCTTATCTCTGTTTTGAATCTATCTTCGACTTAAAATTTTCTTTGATTTTAGTCTATCAAAATTGAATCTCTATCCTTACTTTGAAATCCATTCTTGTATCGCCAAGCGAGGAAGTGTATTTGTAAATTAATATTAAAAATATTGTATAAATATATATTGTGTTGTTTGAGTTGTTAATGTTGATTTGGATTTTCGATCGATTCGTCTGATCAACGCTATCGATAGAATTTCTAAAACACTTAAGCAGAGCAAACTGACACAATATTGTTTTCAAATTTAGTAAATAAATTAATTTTGAATGATTATATTATATATAAGTATAAATTTTGTTGAAATTAAAATGTTAACGAATCTGCTATCCGAAATGTTAAAATTTAATTTTCATTTATTATTTTGTAAATCATTGACTATTTCATAATATATACAAATGAATTTACAAAATTTGATTGTAATTTGATTTGGAGTTCGTAATGAATTTAAATCAAGAATTTGAGAATTTAATTTTTGGTGATTTCAAACTTTGGATCTAAATTTTAAATGCATACTATATAAAGTAGTTTCGAATATAAATTGTTTCCAAAGAATTCTAAAATGTCTAAAATCAGTGCTCTTTTCTTTGTCACTGGAAAATAATTTCGGTGATGGCGGCCGCATCATCGACATTCATTTTTGAGTTTCGAAGTGGAGAGACTATTATGTAGCCCTGCTACTCTTTTGTTGAAAATAACAATAATAATAAATTGATTTGAATTTCTAAACATGACTTGATTTATAATATATATTGAAAATTTTAAGATTTGATTTGATATATTGTGTGTGTGTGTATGTGTGTGTCTATATATATATATATATATATATATATATATATATATATTATCGCTAAATTGTTTGAAGATAATCGAAAATTTAATTCTTAAATTTCCTTTAAGGATGATTTCAATTATAATCGAAGCCAGAATTTTGAATAAACATTTAAACCTAAGCTAATTGAATTGGAAAATTTTATTTGTATAATACCCGATTTCATTCTAATACAACTTACCTAAATTATTCAGAAGTTGAATATGTAATTAGGTAATATACAATATAAAATGATTTTATAAATAAAATTTGAGTGCTTATAATAAATGTTATACACCTAAAGTTTAATTATAAAATGATTAATAATGGTAAATAGAATAATAAGTTGATTGGATCGTAAATAAGGCAAATTAAAGAAATTCAATTTCGAAAGAAACTTTTATGGTATCAAATATTAATTAATGGAAATTAAATCAACTTATTGGAATACTTTGAATTTAAAATCAATTGTTGAATAGTAATTAATTAAAATTGAAAGTTATAAGGTTTAAACTAATTGTTTTATTTTTTTTCAATCTATTTTCTTCTGGTTGTTTCTATTCTCTTACCTCTTTCCTTTTCGGGGACGAAAAGTTTTGAGTGGGGGAGAGTGTAACGGCCCGCAAATTTTCGATAATTTTAAGAAGCATTCAAATGGAGTCCCGAACTTGCGGCTACTTGTGAAGTATGGAAAGAGATCAAATTCGAGTTCGAACCAGTGTTGTTGCATGCTTTTGGTAGAGCCAGCCCCAACCTCCCACGGCTACAGCCAGCATCAGGATGGTACCTATAAAGGTATATGCACCAGTTCATTCAGTCAATGAAGCTGCAGTCGATTTAGTTGTAATTTTGGGAAATTATAAACGATAAAATTTTGAAATAAAAATTTAATATTTGAAATGCATCTAGTTAAACACGGCAGTTGGTAAATTTTCGTCCGAAAATATGAAGTTTATTTTCATGCGTAAATTTATTTCAATTTAATCAGTTAAGAATTGATGGAAATAAAATGTTTTCGAAACCTAAAATTTTTTATATGGAAAAATTGTAAACCAACTTTTGAGCAAGACGTCATTTTTCGTTTTTCCAAATTCGGACTTCTTTAGCTCCGTCGATCTTAATTTTCTGCGTTTTTGCTGCATTTTCCGCTAGTAGAAAATTCGAATTTTATAATTCAAATCGTACCATTGATATCTATATACTGTTTTGATCGTCTCGTCATGCCGATCACTGTGGTATATTCAATTCTGTATTTTGATGTCCGTTGCACAATATAATATGGAAACGGTTCACCATACCGATACCGATTTTGTGACCATTGGTTTTTGTGACTTATCATTTATACACCGTACAACGCAAACAGCTGTCACCGTTTTCATTTCCTAGATTTTTGTGCTGACCATTTCTATTCCACTTTTCAAACGTCATTTCGGTTCATTTCCTTTTGCATTTATAATTACATTTTTCTTCCATTCATTTTTCAATTAAACTATTGGAACGTATGCTTGGAAACCTAACATCAGGCTTACATTTGCTCAAAGTGTTTGTATATAATATATATACATTACTGTAACTCCTTTTTCTTCTCTGACCATATCTTCAAATGAACTTGAGCAAAGATCCCAAACCCATTACCTCCATGCGATCTGCACTTCTGCCTCCCTACGCCCTGTTGGATCCACCGCCTTTTGCCTCCAATGCCAAGCCCGCCTCCACCTCCGCTCAAACCCATGCCACTGCCACGTCATCCAACGTCGTTCCACCTCCCCCCTGCAGAGCGCCGCCACCTATCCTCATAGCTCTGACCCAGCAAGCATGCACCAGCATCCGCAACCTCTCGGCCATGTCGCGCGCATAACCACCATCTCACCTCTGCCGCACTGCTCCCCACATCGTAGCACCTTGCCTTCCACCCTCTAACTCATGAAGCCCATCTCCAAAGCCAACGAGCTCCTCACCTTACAGACCTTCTCCACCTTTAGCATGCTTGCCTCATCGCCACCGCAAGAATGCAGCCAGCAACCCGCTTTGACTCGAGGGCCACAACAGCCTCCGCGCGAGCTAAGCTGCATCCATTGCGTCTTGCCTGGAGTAGGTTCACCTTCTTATGTTGTATCTATGTTGCATGTGTTTATAAATAATATTTCCAATTATATGAAGACTTTGATATATGAAAATATGCTTTTAGGTGGCTGATATATATACATAAGTATTCATATAGTTGTTTTGTATATAAGCTGTTAGTGTCGTATGAGCTGTATGGATTTGTTATATTTTATAATATATATTTAAAAGAAAAAAAAGAAAAAAAAACACGCATATATAATATGGTTATAGTTTTGGATATGTAATATTTTGAATCTATGTATATAAGTGGATAGATAGATCTGCTGTACTTATATATAAAAATTTATATATACGAACTTATATAGGTTTTATAAATTTTCATTGTTAATTCAGGCATTTGTGTATATATATATAGTCTGTTAGAATAGTGAAAATAATATGCATCGGTACTTCATTTTATGAGCAGTATAGGGGACCGTGTATTATTATATCATAAAGTAATTTATATTTGGTCTATATATGTTGCCTGAGATTATTCACTCTACAGGAATTCATTTATTTTCAAAATTATAGAGGTAAATAAACTTAGCATATATATAAGTATTGTTTTAAAAATAAATATAAAAGTTGTTTAAAATATATACAAGCTTATATATACCAGCTTATATAGGTTTTAATGTAAAAGATATGTTTGAATTAGCAATATGATTTTTATAGTTATGTGCAGTCAAATATATATATATATATATATATATATATATATATATACATATATAAATTTACTTATACCATTTATCATCATCAATCTAGTTCTGATTTGATTTCTTCAATTCCTTATCTATCACCTTTGTCTGTCGTGTCTGTTTTCTTCATCAAATCGTGTCATTCTAGCGTTGCGCTGGAGTTCGTAGCTCATTTCATTGTCAAATCATCTCTAGCCTCGAAAGGTCAGCAATCACTTAGGATTAATGTTCTTTTATTTATTAAATTTGATTTCAATTGAAACGACAATTGAAAAATGCTGTTGTTAGCTATTTACACTGTTATTTTGCTATTACCTGTATTAATTCACCTGTGACATCTGGCACCATTATCTGTTATTTATGCAATGATAATCCAGATTGATTGATAAATGACTGATTGTTTGATGTTGATTTGGACATTAAATTGTTAATGTTTAAATTTATAAACAATATGCGATTGAATTTGATATAGGATAGTTAATAATTTAAAATTAGTATATGTGTTGAATTTGATTTGTTAAATTTGTAAAACATGACCCTTTTTAAATGTTAAATGAATTGACAAGTAGAAATTTAGTTAAGTACACCTTGAATCATTTAAATATATGCGATTTAAATTGATGTAGTATAAATTGAATTTAGATATCAAGTGAAGAACCGTATAAATATTGGTGTAATAATCTTTAATCTACATGAAATGATAGTGTAGATTCTAGAAATAATTTTATTAATTTGCATAAACAACGAATGTAAATTAATACGATTATTTCAGCATTATTTAAATAAACTATTGGATTGTTATTGATGCTTGCAATTGCTTGTTTATTTATTTTGACACCATCCCAGTTATCACACTGCAAGTTCCCTCTGCTATGCTTTGATTTTTGAATTGAAATGGAATCGGGTTGAAATGATAAATACCCAAATAAAACTTTGACTTAGGATAGAAAATTAAATAAAAACCCGATTGGTCAATAATTTAATTTAAAATAAAAATAAAGATTTTATTTGAATAAAATAATAAGGGTTTGAAATGAAGTTGAAATTTGAATTTTAATGAAAGGAAAATGTTAATATTTGATAATCTAAACAAAATGTTAACATAGTTATTGATAAAAGAACGTTGTTTAAATTTAATTATTTAATAATTGAATTTGGGATTATTTAATAATTAAGTTTTGAAATTATTTAATAACTAAATAAGATTGAATTATTTAATAATTAAATAAGATTGAATTATTTAGTAATTAAATAAAAATGAATTCTTTAATAAGTGAAATTGAACTTCTTGAATAAGTGAAATTAAGTTCTTTATTAATTGAGTTTTGAAATTTGTAACTAAGTAAATGAATAAGTGAAATTGGATTTCTTTAACAAGAAATAAAATGTGATTTATTGAAATTAATGTAAGACTTTTAATTTAAAGAATTTGATTGGATGAATCTAATTTAATTCAATTTGTAAGTTTTGATTTAAATGAAGTTGAACTTAAGAAATTAATTTAATGAATTGGAAATTAAATAGAAATTGTTTTGAATGATAAATTTACTTAATGAATCTTGAATAAAATTGATCAATGAATTTTAATTGATTTGAATGTTAAATTAAATTATTTTAAATGATTTCAGAATGAAACTTATATACGAACTTGAATCAATGTTTGAATTGTTTTAAAATAAAAATTGAAATTGAATTATAAGATTTTGAAATGGTAATTTGGAAGTTTTGAAACATAAATTATGGAAATTGATATAGAAAGACAAATGGAATGTTGGTTTACAAATTCTAATTCTAATTGAAATTGATTTGTTTTAGAAATTTATTAAACGACCAATCGGTGTAATAATTACGAAGTTATAAAAGAAACCAGGATCGGTTATGGACATACTCTCTGTCTAAACTGAAAACCACTTTAATAACTACAGCCAAGTGTGATCCAGAATGAAGTGGTTGGAATGATGTACGTGATGACTGAAGAAAGAGAACGATAATGGATAGCCTTGACACTTGTGTCAAATTGGAAATGACTCAAACAGGAGCCGTGCCGGGCCAAATGGGGTTAGCCACCTCGAGCGAACACACTTCTTCATAAACTACTCATTACTTGTTATTGATTGGTGTGCACCCTCGAAATTTTGGGAGTGTTGTTTCGTGGTGTTGCGATCGTTGCGGCGATGCGTTCTCACCAGTCCGGATCAAGAAAACGGTAGTTTCCCTACCTTGGGTATTGCCTCATGTTCCTTGTCATACTTGTATCCCTATATACGCGACCACTACGAATTTGTTTTGTGTTATGCCTATGGAATACTCCCTGATATCCCACTAGTTTACGGTGGAGTTTACAGTGCTGTATAGTCTATGACACTTATATAAAATGTGTTAAGGGGGATAATGGTAACGGCTTAACACTATTTTGATACTTTATATTACTGATAGGCATTATCTACTTAGCATACACTACTACATAGTAGATAGTTTAACGGATCCTTAGAGGATGCTTATTCCAACGTCCTTTGAGTTACTTGTATTTCAGTTGTTATTTCACTTCAGTTGGATTTATTGATATAAGAATGTTAATCTTGACTCGAGTGTTTTGTGTTTTGCTTTACGCTCGGGTCAGACTGAGTGAACCAGTATCCAAGACTCACCTTTGGAGTTGGAGCTTCGCTTGGAGATCCAGCTATCTATCCAGCGTTCCGATATTCAGTTGATTCCAGTGATGTATTCTGATATTGTATTTGACTATTGTATTCGAGACTTCTGTTGTACCTTATTTAACTCTGATATGTATATAGTAGCTTCATGAACTACTATCTTTTGTTTCCGATGCATTTATTACTCTTTGTCTGTGATCCGTGATTATTTATTTACTGTATATGTTTAGTTTTGCCAAATATAAATTAACAATTCAGTATTTTGAGTTATTCAAGTCCGACATGTGCGGATGCGAATAGTCCAAAATAGTGGGTCATTACAAAAATAGTTGTAAAATAGTAATTAGTTATAAAGTAGTTGAAAAATAGTAATTAGTTTATAAAACAGTTGCAAAATAGTTAAATAATTCCAAAAATATTTGTAAAACAAGTATAAGATAGTTTTGGGTTTTAAAAGATAAGTTATATAGTAAATAGTTTGGAAAAATAGATTTATATAAAAACAATTTATTTTGAAAATAGTCCAGAGCGAAACTGTTTAATTCCCAATCTCCATTCCCATCAATTCAATTTAAATTTTCACTTCCATTTAAATTGTTCAATTCCAATTTGAATTGATCCCAATCCAATCAATTGCCAATTTCCAATTAACTTTCAATTTCAATTCAAATTAAGTTAACTTCCATTCTCATCCCAAATTCTAATCAACTTCCTATTTGAATTTGAACTCATTCAACTTCAATTTCTTTTCAAATTATCCAATTCAAATTTTCCATTCGAATTTTTAAACTTATCCATCTTCATTCACAATTCTAATTAATTAGAATCAAATTCAATTTGAACTAATTCAATTTAATCTCAATTTTAAACCATCTCAAATTATATAAATTCGAGTTAAATTCTCAAATGTTGGTTTAACCTTTATTTAATGTCTTTAAACAACTTAATTTCTGAGTTCAAATTCCAGAATTTCATTTTAAATCAATTTAATCTTTCAAAAACCAATTTATTACCCAAATTCAACCTTAAAACCAATTTTCAACAATTTCAGTTGAAATTCTATTTTAAACACCCAAATCTCAAGTCCAAAGTGATTCCATTTCTCTAATTTCAAACTAATGTTTAATTTCCTCTTTATCTCAATAATTGATATATTACCATAATCCATGTCTTTATTTATTTAAACAAATCCAATTCACATTTTTTTTAAAAATTATTAATAACAATAGGATGATATCATTCAAATTATTTTAAAACATCCATACATTTCCGATTTCTAGATCTCCAACCCACTTTGAGGTCATACAAACTTCCCAATTTCATCTTGAAATTTTCAAATCAAATTGTTCATTCAGCTTATTTAACTTCTTCTAAGTTTAATTCAATTCAATCCCATTAATCCCACTCCAAATGTGAATTCTCTACTTCAAATCCCAAATTTATACCACTTAAAAGTTTAAAAACTTATCACTTTGGGTATCACATCTTATTCCAAATTTAAAACTCAACATTTAGAGTTTATTTCAAACCATCTTTGATATTATGTATATCAACACATATATACATATTTACTTCTTGGCCCACCAAGCCAAATTGTAAAATTTAAACCACCTTGGTTTTGATTCAAAATAAATTCCCTTAAATTTTACAAACAAATTCTTATTCTAAAATAAGATTACATACAAAATAGTTTGAATAATATTATTTCCTTTAACATTTTGAAAACAATTTCAAATGTTTAAATTTAGAATTCAGAACTTCACAATTTGAATTCCATTTTAATTTACATTCATTCTAATTTACAAGTTATTTCATCAAATGGTTACTTCCTTAAAACATTTTATTGTTTATTGGAAAACAATCATCCCACAATAACCATTCTATTTTCTTGTTTGAAACCAATTCTAATTCATCTTATTTTGAAACTCTTCCTTAACTTCAAGATTTTTAATTTCAGTTTGAATCCATTTCAAACTTATCTTTATTTAATTTCAGTTTGGTTGTATTTCTATTTCCACTAAATTTAATTCCAATAATTTAACAACTAATTACTTTAATATTTATTAAAAAGAAATAATGCTTTATGTATCAAAATATATTCTTATAAAATCATTTAAAATCTTTATATAGGAAAATAACAAGTACGCTCTCATATATATATTCACTCAACTCATTCTAGGGTACCATTGACCCTTAATAATGAGTAATCCCACCAGAGACAAGGTTCTCGCTTAACCTTCGGCTCTGATACCAAATGTAACGACCTGGAATTTTCGATCCCGAAAATTCCAGATAGTTAAAGAAAAAGAAGAAGGAGATAGAAGAATTAGAAGAACAGAAACACCAACATCTCATATTCACAGCGGATAAAATATAATAACAAATAATAACAGTTATACAAAGGAAAACTGTTCTTGTCAAATTTCACTTTAATACATCAGAGTTACAACATTTAAACAACATTGGACAGTTTAAAACAATATGTCCTAGATATACCACTATATAATACAACGAAAACACTCCAAACATTCCTGCCATCCAGCTCGCCTCTTGAGCTCCAGAACGTCCTAACCTGAAAATATGTAATATTCAGTCTGACCCGAGCATTACATCAAAGTAACACCCGAGTCAGGCTGGAAACCAGCGTGAGTAAACCCATATATCATGAAATACCAAGTTATAAAACTTAATTACAAATCCAGAGTAACTCGTACCTTCTACGAGTTCTCAACTTATTTAAGTCAATCACATATTTCCAACACTATGTAAGGATCACTACTTAGTTTTAAATATCCAAGATTCTTACCCTTTTCATTCCAGCCTGTTTGATTCCACACATCAAATTAATAATGAACTACCAATTACTAATCGAAGTGGTTTTTGGGTATTGCTAATACCCGAACCCGGTCTCTTTGAATTCGATGTCATTTCTAATCCAAGTTATAATTCATATTCAGAATATCATACCACCGAACGATTCAACTTGGATAGATAATCCCACGTTATCACAGCACATCTCAATCGCAAATCAATAATTCAAGTCATCAAATATCATTCAACCATCCATAAGCAAGATTTGTTAGATATATAATTTCTAATTAATTTAATCAATCCAATTAAATTAATCACCAATTTTAATCACTTTGATTATCTTAATCCTGCTTAATTAACATTAATTAATTACAACATAATTAATTAATGATTCTTTTAATCATCCACCTTAATTAATTATTCTTGACTAATTATCCTTTAATTTATATTAAGTAATTAATTTCACAAATTAATTACCCTTCACTCATTCATTTTAATTATATTTATCTCTACTTAATTACTCACATTAATTTTCTGATAATTGCTCACATTGATTAATTATCCTTTAATTTATCACACTCATCTAATCCTTGATTAATTCCTTAATTAATCAATCCTTTAATTACTTACCTTAAGTAATTATCGCTTAAGTAATTAATCTCTAACTACTTAATTAATTAATTCTTAATTATGAATTAATTAATCCCTAATTATAAACTCAATTTCTTAATTAATTAATCTCTAATTATAAATTAATCTCTAATTAATTAACTATAACCCTTCATTATTAATTATAACTTAATCACTTTTAATTATTTAATTACTCATTAATCTTCAAAACCTTTATTAATTTTAAGATAAATCTTTATCTTTTAATTAAACCCTTGAATACATTGTAAATTAAGTTTTAAAATAACTTTCAAACTATATTTTATTTATTTAGTTAAAACTTGCTTAAAATATACAAAGGCCTTCGGCCCCAAGCTCCACAACCCAAAACTAATCACCCAAACCTAATTAATTCCACAACGCAACGCAACGGCCCAAACCCAACAATTACCACAACTCAATATCATCACTTCTTCTTTCCAAATCTCAATTCCAGTCCCGCTCCCGTAATTCCAGAAAATCGAACGGCAACATCAACGACTCCATTAAATCGATACGGCCGCGTCTCATCCAAGACAAGCATCGAACCCAAACATTTCGCACCTCCCATCGTATTGTCGAATCACCGTAACTCGCCTAGATCTAGCGTGCATAGTGATACACGTGTATGTGTACGCCCAATCCTACGACTATCTCGCCACCACGACACCTACTCCCTACTCCACATCATTGCCGGCCACGATATGCCGATCGCCGAAGCAAACTTCACCCCGATCGGAAAAATCGAACTCCAGAACACAAATTTCCAAACCACGAAAACACATACCACCACCAATCGAACTTCTGCACCCACGTCTGGCCGTTAACCCAGACACCACTAGCTTCGATCGATAACCCACTCCAGCGGCTACCTCCGATACCAAAATCACGATTCCTGGTTGCCTTCCTTTGCCCAAATCAATCACGTTCCCGAAGCAAAATTGAAGACCCTTAAACCCTAAATTCTGTCGCGCTACCCTCCACGACGCCTAGAAAAATGAGGAACCATTTTCCCTCATCACTCGAGAACCCAGCCTCCTCTAGTCCAAATTTCAGAACCTAATTCCACGCCGTTCGTCAGAATTTGACCAAAAACCGATATGCGTTCAACCCCAAAATTCCTAACAAGCCTTCACTTAAAAATCTCAATATTAATATTAAAATTCGTCATTTCCAATAAAGATTTTGATTATATAATCAAAGCATGAAAATTAAACCATCAAATTTCTGACATTGGTTGATTCTTCACTGATATATTCCATTTTCGAAAAATTCACAAAATAGTTTCACTCGAATCTATTTTTAAAAATGATTACACATGTTCAAACACTTTCTATTCAAAGATTATGGCCAGAAATAGAATGGAGACGGAGAATTTAATTTTTAAATTAAATTTGGTCTAAAAAAACAAACAGAGGCTGGAATCTTCATATACCTAAACATGCACAGTTTTCCTCATATTTATATACATATAAACATCTTAATTCATCCATGCAAAACTGTTTCACAATATTACATCTACAATCTATCACATACATCATGATCCAAACAAATTTAAGTTACTAAAGGAATGTTTTACTCACCTTGGAAAACAGAGAACATGGTTTATGCTTTTGATCTTTGATGATCTGCTTGTTGCTGAATTATTGAATTTTGTTCTACTACTTGCTGTTGAATTCTGAGTTATCTAACTCTTGCATTTGCTTTCCAAGTTTTGAGATGAATTATAGCTCCAGATTTTTTTTTTGGTTTTGACTTTGTTTTCCTTTTCGTTTACAGGTTTATGAAGTTGTGAAAGAGAAATGGTGAAGCTTGTTTTCTTCTTTTCAAATAAAAAAAAATTATTTAATCAGTTGCCACTTGTATACATAAGCTATACCCTTGTTAATAAATATTTTACTTATCTTAAATTTGTTATTACATATTCTTATTATTTGACAAATGTTAAAAATATCAAATTTATGTTTAAAATCCTTTGTCTCTAATTTATTTATTACTCATGTTTAAATGTCACAAATTATATTCATTTATGTGTTATCCTTATATGTGTGCATTAGGTTTACATATTTTTTATGTTTATATGAATTATGTAATTTAGAAAGGAAGAATACTAACTCTTTTATTAATTCTTATTTAAATTTTATACATAAGTTGTTATTATAATTGAATTGATAATAATACATAATTACTAATGTTAAAAATGCCCAATTTACTTTAATTTACTTTTTTTTTATATATATTTAAACCAGCACACATAAATTTAGTAAATAATCATCATAATTCAAAATCTATTTACATCTATATTTAAAACAAAACGTTATTTTTTTTTGTAAATAACAATTTTACAAACTTTTTTTTATAATAATAAATTAGATTATTGCATTTTAAATTGTCTGAATTATATTAATATCTTTACTATTTCTCAATTACCTTAGATATATACACTTTTAAGCAAACACGTCTTAAATTTGTTTTAAAAATAAAAATTTCTCTATTTATATCTATATATCTTCAGTCTGTACTATATTTAGATATTTATAATTGAACTTTTGTTACAATTTTAAATTCATTTATATACCCATATATCTTTATTTATCAAATTTCATTTGTTTAATCAAATGAAATCAGTAGCTCAATAGTTTAAAATTAGTTAACCATCAAATTAACAGATGTTCAAAAATCTGGGTTATCACATAAAAGTGAAATGATTATCATTTGAAAAGTTGAAGATATAAATTCAGGGTAAGAATTTATAATGAGATGGGTAAATCAGTTTAAAAAGAAATGATATATTTTACTTTTGGAATGTGAAAAGGGATTTATGAAATTGGGGACGTAAGTTGATTGGTGATAAATGGAGCGAGATCTATAAATTAGATTGGTTATTGTTAGCGCGCCTTTTGGCAAGCCCGTGAGATCTAGAAATTGACTGTAAACAAAATACAGTTCATCCTGGAAAATGGTGTACATAGGTTCGCTATGGATACTGGTAAATTTTGTCCGAGTCCGGACCGAGCTACAATTAACATGACACGACAAGCAAACCTATGGAAGCCAACATTTCATATTTCAAGCCAATCCGAGTTCATAAGCTCAAGATATGATCGATACAAGCCAAGAGAATAAACTTGTTCGCATCTATCGGTCAGCCTTCTTCACATCAATCTCGTTCAAATCTATCAGCAGCGGTTTCCTTCGTATCCATCGGAATTGACCCACTTTGTATCCATTCATATCCACCCATTTCGTATCCATCGACAGTAGCATGGAAGTCCATCTCATATCGATCCAATTTCAAGCATGCTTCTTATCGATCGGCCATAGATGGATACGAAATCAACACCTTCCATCGTTATGAAACCCAATACTCGAATATCGATACGAAGTGGAGCATATGGCGTCGATAAGAAGTGGAGGACAGGAAGTGATACGGAGTGGAATGCACTAAATTGATACGAAGAAAACACATTCAAGTAAAAGATTCGGTCACTCGGTATAAAAAGTGGATCGATCCTAAAAGTAACCACCACGTCGTCAGACATCACGTGTAGAACCATCGATACTAAGCTATCGATACGAACAGCATCGATGCGAATTCAATAACCTTTTGCAAAATCAATCTTGCATCGATCATAACTCAAAATCTATAGGTTCAAATGCCATCAAATGTTCACAGAAGCTTGCGTACATCCTCAAGAACGTTAATGATCGATCTCAACTCGATTGGACGAAATATTGATCTATACGAAATTCGTTCGTATCGATCACGGATCGAACGCAAACGGCATGGGATTGATCATGTGGGCCCACCCATGTGAGAAAAGAGGTCTTTCGAGATCTAAACGAGACATTTGCAACCTACACCTATAAATAGTAGCCCAGGACCTATAGAAAAAGGATTTTTTTGGCTCTTCTACATCCAGGCTTTGTTGAAATCACTGTTGTACTCGAGTTTTATTGTTGTAATTCATTGTAACCAGCAAGCAAAAGCTAATAAAGGTCAACTGTTTCATAGTGGACGTAGGCCATACGCCAAACCACTCTAAATCTATGTGTATCTGTGCATTTTTCTTACTTATATTGGTGTGTTTGTTAGATCTTCCTCTTTTTCCATTTATATTCTTCATTTTAACTCTTGAAACACATCCGAAGAGTGTAGTGCCCAATTTTGGTAAAAACAATTAGACTGGAATTGAAAAATATACTTTTATCGAGAAGTTGAGTTTGTTTTAAAAAGAAGATATTTAATTATTAAACTAGGTAGTTTAAAAGTGCTTAAAAATATTTCACAAAATTAGTTATTTTAATATTTTTAAATTGTCAAAATTAATTATAAGTTTTATAAACAACTCTTGTAAATCGATAGAATTTTATTAATAAATCAAAATTAATTATTGTTATAAAGTTTAATTATTTTAATTGTTTTAAAAGTATATTTAATTATTAAATAAAGTTTTCGGAAAGTAATGGTATACTGTCATGGCGAAATCGAAAGGCAGAGGGTGCCTATAGTTATGTTTGGATTTCTTTGGGATAGAGACGTAATCATTGAGCTGCGAATCCATGGTTGATGCCGCATGGTGCTTTCCATGTTTATTTTAAAAAGTTTTCAAATATTGAAAAGAATGGTTAGTGAACATACTTACTCCAATAAGATAAGTTTATACCTTTTGATAAAGAGATTTAATTTAATAAAATTTAAATTAAACGAGACTTAGTATTTTTAGTAGAAAATGAAATCTTCGGTTGAATGATTGTTTATTTGATAGTTAAATAATCGACTATCAAAACTAGACTAAAAACATAACTTTAGAAATATCTAGGAGAAACACGGAAATTATATGGTATAGTTACCGTCGGAACGTACTATACTATACATATAAACTCGTTTCCTTCTTTAGGACGACAACAAGGAAATTCGTCCACTAATGAACAGGAGCTGATCTTCTATCTTATTTTCTTTCGTTTATTTCCTAAAGAACGGAGGTTGAGTTTACCGAAAATATCGAACATTGTTCCGAAGAGACCGGGATGAATAAGTGATCTAAAAACCACTTTGATCTAATGGATACAATTTTGAAGTGAAGACAAGAGCATGGAATCAAAGATGGGGTATTGAAGTACAAGGGCTAATCGCTACTAATCTTGAGGATAATCCTAAAATGGATATAGTAGGAATGGTGGCCTTTGGTTTTGATCATACCTAGAACAAATTTTTATGGATGGATGTTTTCAACACAATGTCATTGGAGGACAATGAACATTCCTAGTATAAATTCCTTAAAATGGTAATCGTGACCTCAATCCTTATTAATTGGAATGACTAAAAATCAAGGGAGATGCAGCAAGGCTAAGTGGCACCCAATTAGGGTATGCTATCACCTTTCTAGATACCCTCAGATATATTATAAATTATGGATACGTTGGTGCACAGAAAAGAGCTCTCAATAAGGGTGGGAACACCTAGGGTGGTAACATATTCGGTACAATCCAGGTTAGGTGTAGAACCGGTCTTGTGTTGTAGGGGATCCCGACGAGATCCTCGGTGCATTTTTCTAGATGTGTACCATGATAAGTGGTGCCTTAGTGCCTAGTCATTGTATGGAATCCATTCTCAAATACGTGCCTTTATGGTTTTTGTTGTAGGGCCTAGTTCGCTGGAATTTAATAATGTAACAATTTCAGCTATTTGAATAAGTACTTGTACATAGACACTATTATAATATCAGATTATTTTGATATAAAATGTTTTGGTTATCGTAAGGTAAAAACCTGTCGTGTTTATGTGTGGCGTGGTCTTACAAGATACCTTTTTTTTCTAAAGGATTTTGATAAATTTAATAGGTTCAAATTGAGTGTGTTTTCTCATGCTGGTTTTCCAGACTGACTCGGGTGTTATTTTATTATATTGCTCGAGTCAGAATGAGTATTATAGGTTCAAGTTAGGATGCTATGGAGTTCAAAAGACTAGCCGGAAGACGAAGGTGTATTACGCGTTCTTGATTATATTCTGTTCTGAATTGTAAGCTGTATATTAAGAACTTGTGAGAGTAGTTTATTATAACTGTCAAATATTGAGTTGTTGATTTGTTGTACTCTGATAATGGTATGTATAAATAACAATTATATCTATTTTGTATAAGGACATGTTATTATCTATTATATACTGTTCCACTGCGATTGTGAGATTCTGTGCTGTTATTTTCCTTTTTTTCTACGTCTATCTTTTCTTTTCCCCTAACTATCGGGTTTTCCAGCATTCGATTTGTTCGGCATGCAATACAGTGGATGTATTAGTGTCAATTTTCAAGAGTCGAAAATCCCGACCGTTACACTTGGTATCATAGCTGAAGCTTAAGCGAGAACCTTGGCTTTGATGGGGTAACTCATTAGCGGTAGGGGCAGTAGCACCCTAGAATGATTTTGAGTATATTAATAGATATGATATTTGTTATTGAATACAAAAAATATTTTATATTGTTTTGGTTGATCTATTAAGTGGCTTATGGATTCTGGTCAACACGAATAATTAACGTTATCTATAGGGATCTCGAAACACTTATACAGAGCAATTTGACATGGTATTGTTTTGTAATGGGGTTAATGAAATAACTTTGCCGAGATTAATTTTATATATAAAGGAATAATTTTCAAAAATGATTTTATATGGTGTGCTTGGTTGTTAGGAATGATAATATTTATTGTTATCATTTGTTGTTGTGGTGATTGAATAAAAGTTTATTCTATAGTCAAAAGTTAGGAAATAATTTCATATGACAAAATGTGATTTTATAAATGTGATTTAATTTGAAATGAAATGAAATCTTAAAAGTATATCTCAATATGATTTTTATACGAGCGGATTAGACCCGATAGCGTTCCCGTGTAAGAGCAGACGACCCTTTGTATACGAATCCTGCCTCGAAGCGGTTGATTTTATTTTTATGATCATATGCTATATTTGATGCAGAGGACAGTTTGGAGGGATCCAATAGGATTCCTAACTACTGTTCATTTATTTTTATTTATATGCTAATATATGATGTTTGGATGTTATGTTGATGTCTTTGATGTGATTTGACTTATTTGGTGCTATGGTAGCACTAAGCCCTATTCTTGATGTTTTGAAATGCTAGAAATGATGATTTTGATTTGAAAAGATTTCGAAGGGATATTGGACGTGTGTATATATATATATTGTGATTTTTGATTTCTTAAAGAAAAGAATTTGTTTTTAAATAAAAAGTTATGATTTTTGATGATTTAAAACAATGGTTTTATGAAATGCTTTGGAAATGGATTTTTAAATAAGTTTATATAAAAGGATTTATAGAAGTGATATTTTTGTATATAAATAAATTGGTTTATAATTGAAAGCTATAAATGTTTTGTAAATGGTTTTTGAGTTATTTTATAAATGGATTTTATAAGTAAATTTGATTTTATAAATGAATTAGATTTTATTAAGAAATGGACTTTATTAATGGATTTTGATAGTAAATTAGTTTTAATAAAAGAATGGATTTATAAGTAGAATTTGGTAAACAAAGGAATTTTATAAAAATAGAAGTTTTATAAAATTGAAAGGAGATTTGTAAAATGCTTTTATGAATATGGATTTTATTTAAAGAAGTTTTGAGAGTTATGTTTTGATGAAGTTAAATTTTTAAAGTAATTTATGTTTTGGGAAGTAATGGTTTTAAATGAATTTAATGGTTTGGAAGAATGTTTTAAAGTGAAATGAGTAACGGAAACATAGATTTCAAGATTTATTGTTGTAATAGACGTTTTAGAGAAGAAAGGAAGGCATGAATTATAACACTGTTGTTATAGTAAATGATTTTCGAAAGAAAATGTTTTATATAGTATATGGGATTTATCTATATTTATTTATCGAGTCCTTATATTAATGTTTTGGGTTATCGTAACGATGTTTTTTGCAACCTTCATTTTGACCCAATAAATTACATTTTTACCTTCCATTATGAAATACACGAATCAGTACTTATGGTCGTACTAAAGTCTTGGTGGTGTGGAGCATCACTTCCTATACCTAACACCCATCCAAAGGTGTATGAACTCTGGAAGTTCTACGGTTGTAGGAATCTATTTTGTATGTGTCTAATTGATAGTGTTATAGAATATGCTTATACCATTGATACAAGTATATTGAAATATTTTCTAAGGTTGAAGATGAAGTGATTTGTGAATATGCTTATACTATAGAAGTTTGGAAATGGTTTTGAGAATATATCTTTTAAAGATAATTTGTAGTAATTATTTGGAGATTTGATTATATTAATAAAGATTAATTAAATGGGCCTAGTGACTGCTTATGTGCTAGATATTATTTGTTGCTTTGATCGTTAAATAACAGACTATCAAGTTTGGCCTTTTTATCATTGTTGGCTCGGACAGGCCACCTTCGGATTTATCCGAGAGCCACTTTGGACCAATGTATGCATTACAAAGTGCAGGTTTATGATTATGATTTTGAAGACGGAAATCTTTGCAAGGCTACTTGCCACTAGTCCCTCGGGAAATTTACCATATTACATATTTATGGTGGCGGTAGTGCTTAGTTATGAAAATCTACGATATGCAAGGACTTCTCGCTACTAATCCTAGGGGTAACTCCCGATAGGATGTGGTAGGAGAGAACCTTCGGTTTTTCCTATTGCTAGACAACTTGTATAGATGGACATCTGACGTTGCATTTCTAAGATTACATCGTTGACTTTTACAAATGTGCATCTATAAATATTGGGGACGTAAGTCGATTGGTTATAAATGGAGCGAGATCTATAAATATTAGATTTGTTATTGTTATACCGCCTTTTGGCAAGGCAGAGACACCAAGAAATTCACTGAAAACCAAAGATAGTTTATCTCGAAAAAGGTATACACAAGTTCGCTATGAATACTATTAAATTTTTCCTGAGTCCCGATCAAGCTATAATTAACTTGACACGACAAGCAAATTTGTGAAAGCCAACATTTCAAATTTCAAGTCAATCCGAGTTCATATGCTCAAGATATGATTGATACAAGCGAAGAGAATAAACTTGTTCGTATCCATCGGTTAACCTTCTTCACATCGATCTCGTTCGAATAAATCAAAAGAGACTTCCTTCGTATTCATCAGAATTGACCCACTTCATATCCATTCATAACCGCCCATTTTGTATCCATCGGTAGTAGCACGGGAGTCCATCTCGTATCGATCCAGTATCAAGCATGCTTCGTATCGATCAGCCACAGATCGATACGAAATCAACACCTCCAATCGATGCGAAACCAAATACTCAAATATCGATACGAAGTGGAGTACATGGCATCGATACGAAGTGGAGCATAGGAAGCGATGCGAAGTGGAATGCACCAAATCGATACGACGAAAACACATTCATGTAAAAGACTCGGTCACTCGGCATAAAAAGTGGATCGATCTTAAAAGCGAGCACCACATCATCAGACAGAACATGTAGAACCATTGATACGAAGCTATCGATACGAACAACATCGATGTGAATTCAGCAGCCTTTTGCAAAATTAAGCTTTCATCGATCATAACTCAAAATCTAAAAGTCCAAATGCCACCAAATTTTCACAGGAGCTTGCGTACATCCACAAGAACGTTCTGATCGATCTCGACTTGATTGGTCGAAATATTGATCGATACGAAATTCGTTCATATTGATCACGAATCGAATGCAAACGACATGGGATCGATCATGTGGTCCCACCCATATGAGAAAAGAGGTCTTCCGAGATCTGAACGAGATATTTGCAACCTACGCCTATAAATAGTAGCCCAGGACCTATAGAAAAGGGACTTTTTTGGCTCGTCTACATCTAGAATCTGCTGAAATCACTATTGTACTCGAGTTTTGCTGTTGTAATTCATTATAACCAGTAAGCAAAAGTTTATAAAAGTCAATCGTTTCATAGTGGACGTAGTCCACACGCCGATCCACTTTAAATCCATGTGTTTCTTTGCGTTTTTCTTGCTTATTATTGGTGTGTTTGTTAGATCTTCCTCTTTTTCCATTTATATTCTTCATTTTATCTCTTCAAACACATCCAAAGAATGTTGTGTCCAATTTTGGTACGAACACTTTGGTTGTTTCACTGAGAAAACGCAGTTTTTCTCCTGCTCGTTGAATCTACTATCGATATTGGATTGCGTTAATCTTAGAAGAATATCCAGATTTCAAGTCTAAAGTTCTTCCATCCTATTCAAATTTGCATCAAGTCTAGAAAAGATCTTCGCTATCCATCATTGTTAACACTAGGACTACTTCAACGGCTGATGATCTAGAAGGACGGGACAGACAGAACCCCATAAGACTACCTTCTACCAATCAGAATGCTGCCGGACCATCAGATCTGCAAGGCCCTATCACCAGGGAAGAGTTCAAACTGCTAAGGCAAGAATTGAAGGGGAGTCGAGAGTAACTTACTCAGTAACTGCGTGCCAACGCAGAATCGACCAATCGACTGAATCATCAAAGATGAAGGAGATCTAGAAGGGATCAGGCTTCTTCTTCATCGACCGAGAGTTCAACCTCTTCTGTCTACCATAGATCCACGCGCCCACGACTGGACAAAAGCTATACACAAGCTACTGAACAGCAGCACACCTTTAAGCCTTGGGCAACCGAGGATTGTCCCGTCAACTAGCCGTCAGACTAGACCCTCCTCCCGAGGAGGTACTGCTCCTTATCAAGTTACAGAAAACCGCACTGCCGCCACTGCTACTGAATTGGGAGTTGATGCCCGAAACTGGACAAATCTGAACCGTTGCCAATGTGAATACACTCCAGAACCGTATGTTCTTGAGAACTTAGAACCTAGGAGGTGAGATATGGACCGTCGACCACGATCGGCCCATCCTCGCATTGTGGAACCCGACCACATCTTGGCTCAACAGGCTCAAAATGTCTAGATGCTGGACATCCCGACGATGATCCGTTAGATGATGCATGAAAGTCAGGGTCTCACCAACAACGACTAGAGAATCTCCGTTAGATGATGCATGAAAGTCAGGGTCTCACCAACAACGACTAGAGAATCTCCTAGAGTCATACCAATTTCACTGATGATATACTCTACGTTGAACCACCTCGACAATTCAGGATGCTAACTTTACCCATTTATGAAGGGAGCTCTGATCCTAATCAACATATCTTAATGTACGAATGGTTGTCGAACGTTATGCGAGCCGATGATGTAGTTAAATGTCGAATATTCCTGATTTCTCTAGGGGGCATAGCAACTATATGGTTCACCTAATTACCACCTTGATCTATCTCATGCTTTGACCAATTAGCAACAAAAGAACAATTCTACATGCATGTCACAAGGTCGAAGGATGTTAATTCCATATCTAGTGGCACTCAGGCTCCTGGAGAGACACTTAGACGCTATCTGGAGAGGTTTCACACTGCATGTGCCGAGATTAGTAATACGAATGATAATTCAATTCTGATGGCACTAACTAAGGGGATCGATCCTGATTTCGAGTTCGACAACTGGTTGGTCGGAAAACATCATATGTCACTGGATCGTTTCTATTCCAAGGAAACCCAATTCTTGGGAAGAGAGGATGCGAAACTGTCTAGGAAAAGGATGACACGGGGCCTAGTGTGGAAGGAATTCAGAGCAATGTTGCTATTAAACAAACCGGGGAGAGTTTCGGAAACGAACAATTGAACATATGGAATAAAAATAATCAACAGAAAGTTAATGGAAATCAAAATAGGAAATGAGATCAGAATCATGGGCCACGACGTAAGACTCCTATATTTGACATTTATACTCCTTTGAATACGTCGTAGTAAAATTTGTATTTACAGACCTGCAATACTATTCAGTGTAAGGAACCTGATCCAAAGCAATCATCGAAGAAACAGATCCACATAGGGAAGTTTTGTGGATTCCATGAAAGCTATATCCATAACACGAATGAGTGCCATCATGTGCAGCATATCATTGAGAAGTTGATACGTGAGAGAAGTTGGAGCAGTTTGTGTGGGCGCCATAGTCAGGAGGTGTAGGCCCATCGAATCAAAACCATATACTGAATCAGGCAAGACAGGAGGAACCCACTCGTACCAGTAGGAGGTTGGTAATAAATACTGTTAGTGATGGTCCTCTTCCAACAGACTGAAGTTGGAGGAAATGGAGTCGTATGCAAGCTCTATCAAGCATGCGAGCTTCTAATATTGTAGTAGTTTGGAAGAGGGGGCTCCGGCCAAGCAATAGAAAATGATGATAGATGACATCGTATTTCGAGATAGAGATGCCGATAGGGTCGAAGCCCCAACCATTGATCCACTTTTCATATCAGCTCAAGTAGATCCTGCTTGGATGAAGAGGATCTTAGTAGACATCAGAAGTTATGTAAATACATAGTTTAAGCGAGCCTATGACCAGATGAAAATGGAAACCAAAGATTTGAAGCCTTATCAGCCCTGTTATTAACCCGCTTTTCGGCAAGGCCACGGAAAGGCGGATTTAACTAAGTCGACTTCACAATTATCGAGATTGGAATATGTTGGATTCGGTTTAAAAGGTTGAAGTTCACTAGGATATGTCGTTCGGTCGAAATGAAGTGGTTCGGTGTACTGGGACTTCGACCATGTGGGTCGGCATCATTGGGTCATGGTGTGGAAGTTCAGGCAGGTCGGTCGGTAGTGATTCGACATTGGAAGCGGCTCGGCATTTGGATAAGTCGTATGCAAGGGCAGCTTGGCATTGAAGTCATAACAGGGTCGCTCGACATTAAAGTGAGAATAGGGTCGCTCGGCATTGTGCCTCGCTTTGCAATGGACGTCGCTCGGCATCGGATGTCGCTCGGCATCGGACGTCACTCTGCATTGGATATCCCTCAGCATTGTGGCTCGGACTTGGTTGCTGTTCGATATGGTGGCTCGGCATGGGTCGTTCGACATGGTGGCTCAGCATGGCTCGTTCGGCATGGCGGCTCGGCACAGGTCTGTCGGCATGGGTTTGTCGGCATGGAGGCTCGGCATGGGTCGTTCGGTGTTGTTGTTTGGTCATGGTGGCTCGGTAATGATGGTTCGACAAGAGTCTTGATTGTCCTATACCACTCCGAAAGCCCAACTACTCAGGATTTGCCTATAAATACAACATGAGAGGGTTCAGAAAAGGAATATTCTTTCAGTTCTCTGACTTTCTCTTCTCTAAGGCTAAGACACTCAGCCATTGTTAAACTTTGGATTGTAACTGCAATCGATTATTACAGCAATAAAAAGGAAATTTTTGGAGTGGACGTAGGCCAAACTTAGCCGAACCGCTATAAAATCTATTATTCTCTACTGCTTTCATTTTAATTTTTACTGTTTTTCATATTTATATTCTCTACACAATTTATCTATGAGATGTGACCGGTACTTGGTGCATTCATATGGATTTGGGTGTTATTGACCGATTTTGTCGCTAACATTTTGGTGCTTTCACCAAGAATGCTGGCACTCGAGAATTTTGGTGCTTGGATTTTGAATTGAAAAGCTTGGCGACCACCAACAAGGAATCAAGCGGCAGAAAGGAGCAATCAGGAAGGAAGTCAAGCGGCCTCTTTTAGAGTTGGAGAGGTTCATGCATTCGTCTACATAACTCAGGACGAGATGCAGGTTATGATGAATTCTTTGCAAGAGCAGATGATGAAACTGCAAGAGGAGATGATGCGGGCTCTTCTAAGGTAATTTGAAAAAACAGGAACTGCAGGTGCTCAAGTTCTTGGAACTGGACCAGAGGCAGTCAACCAGCAGGCAAATGGAGTGGTTCAGCATGGGGCAACACCCAATCAACAAACGACTAACAATCTGGATGGGCCTAGACTCGGGGCATATCACCGGGTAATGCCGGACTAGATCATGGAGGGATACAATATGACGCTACGCGACCCGACGTCGATAGGAATACAAGAGTACGTGATGAGGAATATGTGCCAGAATTTCCTTGGGGACATGGAGGGCAGTTTGGAAACATGGATAGCGGGAAACTCTTGGTTAAAACGCTAGATTGGCCGACATTATCAGGCGGACTATTCACGGAGGTCTGACAAACAGGGATTTGAAGGAAGTTAACAGAAGTCCGTTTAACCGGAACATTAGGACAGCTAGGAATACGCCGGATTTCAAACTGCCCACTCTGGAAGTAGACACCGGGAAGATGGATCCCACTGACCACTTGATGAGGTACACTAGGCATATGGAAGCGCAAGGGGAAATAGAGGAGGTCATGCCCCGATGTTTCCTCCTGTACTTGACTGATATAGCTGCTATGTGGTTCAGACAGCTGGAGAATGGATCCATTGGAACACGGACATAACTAGTTGACAAGTTCTTAGGCCAGTTTCAATTCATATAAAAAAGCCAAAGAACGTGATGATACCGACGTCAGTTAAACAGCGGGCGGATGAATCACTCAGGACATTCTTAACTCAATTTAATGTAGCGGTTGCTTCGGTGGATTGGCCGGATCCATCAATGGTTCTGATGGCAGCAGTATCAGGGGTAAGAGATAATTCGAATTTCAAAGTATCGTTGATATGGGACCCACCGTTGGATCTTGGGAAATTCTTTCACGAAGCTGAGAGATTTCTCCGATAAGAGGATGCATGTTTGGACATGAGGTAAAAGAATGTAAACATGGTTATGGATGGAGGACTACCCGGCGAAAGCTCGGGTAAGGACAAGGATAAGGGGAAAAGGAAGCGATGGGGAGAATCAAAGTTCTCCGCTTACACCGGATTGAACACAACATTGGAGCGGATATTCTTGGATACTAGAGACCACCTTTCGTATCGAAGTCCGGCGAGGAGGGAGCCTTCAAAACGCGAAAGGGCGTTAGGAAGTCACTGTTTCATGACCTGGATGGGAATTTTACAAACAACTGCTGGCATTTGAAGTATATAATCGAGGAGCATGTAAGTGATGGTCAGTTGCGACAACATGTCGGAACTCGAAACGCGGTGGTGGAACAGGAGCAGCCACCGTCTACCTTTAACGATGAGGGTATGTGTAACAACCCGCATATTTAACGATTTGTATATTTAAATGTTTTATTTAAATATAGCATCGTTAGTCGGATGTTTGGTCCGAAATGTTACTTTTTGCAAATCGCCGAATTGGGACTCGATACCATCTCCATTGGTTCCAAAATGGCATTGCGATCTTTTTAAGTATAAGCTTTGATATGTTTGCAGTAAGTTGGATTTTTGCAACTTTTTCTATTTGGGTTTTGGGTTTGGGTTCAGCCATTTGTTAGTTTATTAACCTAACTCAGCCCTCTCCTCTCCATTCACCCTCATTTCATTTCTTTAACTTAAGCAAAACTGAAAATGGTGGAAGAGAAAGGGAAATAGAAATTGAAAGCCCTAGTTTCTTCTTTGCAAACTTGATTCTTGCTCCAATATCAAAGAGAAGACATTGGTAAGCTTCCTCTTCATCTTCTCAATCTCCTTCTCTCTTCAATCTCAGAAATTCCTAAACCTAAACTTAGGAAAATACTTGTTTTATTCCTAGATTGAAGCTAGTGGAGTAGAAGTGGAGATTTGTTGGTCTTCTCCTTGCAAATTGAGCTTCTTCTTCTTTGTTTTTGGTTAAAGGTGAGTTTTGAACTCACATCTACTTCTCTTGATTTCATTGATGTTGGGTATGAATTCCTAACACTTGTTCATATGCATTTGTTTTAGGTTTGGATTGAATTGGAGAATATCCAAATTTTTAGCGTTTGGGTTCAATTCTTTAAAGATCCTAACTTTGATGTTTGAACATGTTTTTGATGGCGAATCGAAGAGCTAATGGAGCTGGGGTATCATTTGGCTAAGGCACCTTAGGTCCATTGCTTGAACGGTCGCGTTTTGGAAGAGTTTGCATTTAGAGGAGAAAGGGCAGGAACTGCAGAAATTTGCAGTTCGGCCGACCGAGCCCTGTAGCCGGTCGACCGACCTGCTATCCCGAGCTTTTTTTTATTTTCTGCATCTGGCCAGCCGACCGAGCCCAGTAGCCAGTCGACCGACCTGCTCCGATTTTGTTGTTTTGCCTATTTATGCTCATTTTGATTGGTTTTCCAAATTTTATCGATTCAACTTCGTTTTTGGTGGTTGTCATTGAATCTTTTGGGTTCGATAACTTATTTTAACTTCATTCACGGGTTTTCATAAATAATCCCTCTAAATCGCATTAAAAGCTCGTTTCTCCGATTTATAAATTCTATCTAAAACGCACATACACAATTTCGCACTTCGAGCGGGGTGGAAGGGAGATTAAATGGTTAGGTAAAATACGGACCATGAATCCATGCGTTTGTCTTGCCGATTAATCCCCGACCTATTCGATTGATCGTTTTGGCCTTTTGGTCTGGTTTACCGATGAAACGAGGTGAACTTTGTACTGCTTTGAGTGTGAAATTAACTAACGTATAGTAAACCGTTTAGTGTGAACGAGTGATTATGGTACTCACGTTACCACTTTTCGGATTCCTTTTTGAGAGTTATGACACATTCCGCCAGTTAGTGGTGTCCAGTACTGGGTCTTCGACCTTCACCACTGCGGTTTGTTGCCTTCGGGTTTGTGCCTTCGGGTTTGTGCCTTCGGGTTTGTTGCCCTTTAGTATCGCTTCCGATGTTGGTCGTTATGAGCCGCATGGGTGATATTGGGTTGCCCTTTAGTATCGCTTTCGATGTTGGTCGTTATGAGCCGCATGGGTGATATTGGGTTTGGAGTCTTCGGGCTCATGGATCCTTGTTTGTACAGTACTGAGCTCGAGCAATTTTCTGATGTTTCATTTATATGTATATTCCCTAGGTATCTCCCTTCGGTGTTTGTCTTTTTGAGCCGCATGATGAGTAGCATTTACCTTGTGGAACTTGTATACCTTATTGGTAATTGTTATTGCCTTTTTGGCTTGCTTTGGGACATTCTTATCCTTTGTTTCTATATGTTGCTGATGATATGAGGCTTGTTATCATATGATTCATCTTTTGTTAGATGATTGTGTTATCTCCTTTAGAGATATTTGTTATGCCTTGTAACCTTGCAGGTTTATTGTTGTTCAGTTTATCTAACTGATTTGTTTAGCTAGACTGACCCGTGTATTTTATAATCGGGTCAGACCGAGATGTTTCAGGTTAGGTGCTTTTGGACTTAGCCTATTTTGCTTCTGCATGGACTATTCGGCTTGTTCCTTTTTGTTAAAGCTTTTGTGTAGTCCTATCTTGTTGTAACTCTGATATATGTATTCTTTTGACTCGTCTGTATATTGTGGTTCGCTATACCACTTGACATGTATTATTTTGTAAACTGTGTTATGTATCTGTATATGTGTATATGATGATCTACTATTCCGTGATGTATATTACATTTGAGTTGTTATATTCTGTTCTGATAGATCCTTCAACCACCTATGGTTTTGTTTTAAGTATTCATTGGTTATGTCGACCTGCTTGGTATGTTTATTGTCGATGTATTCAATAGATAGTTAGAGCAAGGCTATAGATGGTCGCTCCCAACCAGCCTTATTCTCCATGTTAGTTGACGGCATTACCCTGTAGTGTCCTTGGCTAGCGTGGGTATAGAGGCGAGGCATCACAGCGTGGTATAGGAGCTGAGTTCGGAACAAAATATGATAAACACAGAATAGATGCACATATTACGGTACATCAAAGTGTACAAGTGATACAAATCTTTGAATCATCGTGTCTTTCTATTCCTTCTTCTATCAAAGGTTAGATAGAATTTGGGGAATACGTCTAGGAATGCATATTATTCCATAGTATTCCATCTTGATTATCTACCTTGTGAATAATCTTGTTCTTATCTTACTTTCAGCGTATGGCTGGAAGAGGCAGGGGACGACGTTCAGATGCTGGGCAATCCGGTGGCTCACATCCGGATGGCGTTTATATGTCTGCCGATCAGTTTTTGAAGTTGTTTAGGAGCACTCAGCCTCCAGTTCCTCCTCGAGTTTCTCCACCTCGCAAGTCTACCTTTGCACGCCAGTGCATTGATTTTGCTCATCTTAGAGGAAAGCCGTTTATGGGATCCGAGTCTGTTCTTGAAGTCCAAGCTTGGTTTCGCACGTGCGAGCGTATCTTCTCTCGTACGGATCTTGCTGACCATGATAGAGTTTTTGTAACTTCTAGTTTATTACAAGAGCGTGCTCTTGATTGGTATGAGCTTCTTGTAGCCGAGATTGATGAGTGTACTCTTTCTTGGACTCAGTTTCGGGAGCGATTTGAACTCAAGTTCGTTCCTGAATCTGAAAATGTTTTATTGACCCGTCGCTTCCTTGAGTTGAAGCAAGGGAAATCTTCTGTTTCTGAGTATGTTGCTTCATTCGAGGCTTTATCTATGTATGGTCTTGAATTCATTAGCACTTCTTATAAGAAGAATTTAAAGTTTATCTCTGGTCTTAAGAAATATCTTAAGAAGTCTTTGTTGCTCCAGCTTAAGCTTTCTTTTGAGGAGTTGGTTGATTCTGCGCTTCATCTCGAGACCGTCGAGAAGGAGTGTGATAGTGTGTTAATGTTGAGGTTTCCAGGAACCCCAACAAGAAGCCGTTTCCATTTCAGAAGTCCAGGTCTTTTCCTTCTAAGAAGAAGAAGAATGGTGGTTATAGTTCTCAGCCTCATACTGTTGGAACACCTTTCATTCGGAAGTGTTTCAATTGTGGTTCTCCTGATCATATTATTCGAGCTTGTCCTAAGCCTCTCTTCTGTCGCTATTGCAAGAAGGATAGTCATCATGTTTCATCTTGCCCTACTGTTCCGGCTGATGCCAAGTCTAGCAAGCTTTATGCTGCTAAGGCTTCTGAAGGTCCTTCTCAGCCCAAAGGTATATCTCCATCTATTTTGAAAGGGTCTATTTTATTTCATGATCATAGTATTCGAGTTCTCTTCGATACGGGAGCTTCACATTCCTTCGTATCGAAGAAGCTCGTTGATGATTTATCTTTGGATGTTTCTTGTTTGGTTACTTCTTTGAGGATTGCGAATCCTATTGGGGGATCCGCGACCCTTAGTATGCTTTGTGATGATGTTGAGATTGTTTTATGTGGCTTTTCTTTTCTTGCGAATCTGCACGTTATTTCTTGTCTGGGATTTGATATGATTTTGGGTATGGACTGGCTAGTGAGATATGATGCCAGGATTATTTGTTCGGAGAGAATTTTGTATCTTCGACATCCGGATTCGCCTACTCAGCTATCTCTTATTCTTCGGGATGTGGATAATTCCGAAATGGCTTTATATTCTCTTGACTCGCGAGATGATGATGATATATCTCGTATTCTTGTTGCTTGTGACTTTTCTGATGTTTTTGAGCCTGTCTCGGGTTTGCCACCTAAGAGGGCAATTGAGTTCCGCATTGATCGCATTCCAGGCGCGCAGCCAGTTAGTCGTCCTCCCACGAGGATGTCTACAAAGGAAAATGAGGAACTCAAGAAGCAGCTTTTAGAGCTTGAGTCCAAGCAGTTGATTCAGTCCAGTTTTTCTCCGTAGGGATCCACGGTCGTCTTCGTGAAGAAGTCTGATGGAACTCTTAGACTTTGCATTGACTATCGCAAGCTTAACGTGTTAACCATTAGGAATAGGTATCCATTGCCTAGGATCGATGATATGTTCGATCTATTGAGTGGTGCAAAGGTCTTTTCTCAGCTTGACCTTGCTACAGGTTTTCATCAGTTACGAGTCGCGGAGGATAGCATTCCTCTTACCGCTTTCCGCACTCGGTATGGTTCTTTTGAGTGGCTCGCTATGCCGTTCGATTTGACGAACGCTCCTGCTTTCTTTGTCGATCTCATGAATCGGGTATTCCGGGAATATCTCGATAAGTTCGTCCTTGTTTTCATTGATGGTATCCTTATTTATTCTAAGTCTGAAGCTGAGCATGCTAATCACTTGAGAATTGTCTTGAGTACTCTTCGTCATCATCAGCTTAGAGCCAAATTCTCCAAGTGCCATTTTTGGGAGAATAGGGTTAAGTTCTTAGGCCATGTTGTATCTTCCGATGGCATTTCTGTCGATCCCTCAAAGATCGAAGCCATCCAGAATTGGAAGAGGCCTGAGAATGTGAATGAGATTCGTAGTTTCCTTGGATTGGCGGGTTATTACCATCGGTTCATTAAGGATTTTTCCCGTGTGGTGCTTCCTCTCACCTGCCTTACTCGAAAAGGCATTCGTTTTATTTGGTCCAACAAGTGTGAAGTTTCCTTTCAGACATTGAAGGAACTTCTCACTAATGCTCCTATTCTTGTGGTTCCCGAGGGGAATCATGATCTTGTTGTCTACACCGATGCTTGTGGTAGTGGTCTTGGTGCTGTTCTTATGCAGAAGGATCGGGTAGTTGCTTATGCTTCCAGGCAACTGCGTCCGAATGAAGTTCGCTATGCCACTCATGATCTTGAGATAGCCGCCATTGTCTTCGCTTTGAAGATTTGGCGACACTATTTATTGGGCGAGCGCTTCATTCTCTATACCGATCATAAATCCTTGAAGTATTTGTTCACTCAGAAGGAACTCAATATGAGACAACAACGTTGGCTCGAGTTTCTCGCTTCCTATGACTTTGATATCCAGTATACCCCTGGATAGGGTAATCGTGTTGCTGATGCGCTTAGTCGCAAACATTCGGCTGTTATTTCTATGATGCTTGTCGAATGGGATATTCTTGAGACTCTATCTTTTTGTGAAATTCGTGATCGATGTTCATCTTCTGTTTCTCCTATTCTATTATTTAGTTTGGGAGCTCGACCTATTTTGTTGGATCGTATTGCCGATGCTCAGCAGCGTGATCCGGATTTGTTGCATCTTGTTCAGCTTTGTGAGTCTGGATCCTGTGATGAGGCATTGCGGGATTTCAGCATTGATTCTCATGGGTGTCTTCTCAAGAAGAACCATCTTTTTGTGCCTTCTGATTTTGCATTTAGGCATGACATTCTTGATGACTGTCACCGTTCTAAGTATACCATTCATCCTGGTAGTAGTAAGATGTATGTCGATATGCATCGTCTTTATTATTAGGAAGGCATGAAACGCGATGTGGCGAGTTATGTGAGTAATTGCATAACTTGTCAGCGTTTTAAGGCCGAACATCAGCGTCCTTCGGGTCTTCTTCAACCTCTAGATTTCATTATGGAAATGGGATCAGATTTCTATGGATTTCATTGACGACCTACCTAGTTCGAGATCAGGCCATTCTAGTATCTAGATTATTGTTGATCGCCTCACCAAGTCTGCTCATTTTGTCCCTATTAAGTCTAATAGGACTGCTTCGCATTTGGCTAAGTTATATGTCAAGGAAATCGTGATACTTCATGGTGTTCCTGGTTCTATTGTGAGTGATCGTGATCCTTTATTCACGAGTCATTTTTGGAAGAGTCTTCAGCAAGCTTTGGGAACAAAGCTTAATTTCAGTACAGCTTATCATCCGCAGTCTGACGGACAGACTGAACGGGTGAATCGTATCTTGGAAGATCTTCTCCGAATTTGTATTTTTGATTTCGGTGGTAGTTGGGAGGATCACCTACCTCTTGTAGAGTTCTCCTACAATAATAGTTTTCAATCTAATATCGGTATGGCTCCTTTCGAAGCCTTGTACGGAAGGCCATGTCGATCTTCTTCATGTTGGTTGGAATCTGGAGAGAAGCTTATTTTTGGTCCAGATTTTGTTCATAATTCTTCCGAGAAGATTGATCTCATCCGATTGAGAATGAAAGAGGCACAGAGTCGCCAGAAATCCTACGCGGATAGCCGTAGGAAGCCTCTCGAGTTCTCAGTTGGTGACCTTGTTTTTATTCGTGTTTCTCCTTTGAAAGGGGTTATGCGTTTCAGTACGACTGGGAAATTGGCTCCTCGCTATATAGAACCATTTTTTATTACTGAACGTATTGGCCCTGTGGCTTATAGAGTTTCACTTCCAGCTCATTTATCTGGCATTCATGACGTGTTTCACGTCTCTCAACTTCGGAGGTGTTTTCGGGAGTCGGATTCTGTTATTGCTTCTCCTGATTTTCAAGAGCTTAAGGTCTCCCCGGACTTATCTATTGTACAACAACCTATTCACGTACTTGACACGGAGGTGCAACACCTTCGGAACAAGGACGTGCCGCTCGTTAAAGTTCAATGGTCCGCTAGTCCCAATGACTGTACTTGGGAAACCAGAGAGTATATCGAGCGATCTTATCCGGGTTTTCTATCTTCGCTTGGCAACGGTGAGAATATCTTTTCGTCTCAAGCTTATTTTCTTTTCTTTTGATTGTTGTTTGTATGTAGTTGTTACAAATATCGTCTTTACGAATTGCGGGGATGCAATTTTGTAAGGAGGGGAGATCTATAACAACCCGCATATATAACGATTTTTATATTTAAATGTTTTATTTAAATATAGCGTCGTTAGTCGGATGTTTGGTCCAAAATGTTACTTTTTGCAAATGGCCGAATTGGGACTCGATACCACCTCCATTGGTTCCAAAATGGCGTTTGCGATCTTTTTAAGTATAAGCTTTGATATGTTTGGAGTAAGTTGGATTTTTGCAACTTTTTCTATTTGGGTTTTGGGTTTGGGTTCAGCCATTTGTTATTTTATTAACCTAACTCAACCCTCTCCTCTCCATTCACCATCAATTCATTTCTTTAACTTAAGCAAAACTGAAAATGGTGGAAGAGAAAGGGAAATAGAAATTGCAAGCTCTAGTTTCTTCTTTGCAAACTTGATTCTTGCTCCAATATCAAAGAGAAGACATTGGTAAGCTTCCTCTTCATCTTCTCAATCTCCTTCTCTCTTCAATCTCAGAAATTCCTAAACCTAAACTTAGGAAAATACTTGTTTTATTCTTAGATTGAAGCTAGTGGAGTAGAAGTGGAGATTTGTTGGTCTTCTCCTTGCAAATTGAGCTTCTTCTTCTTTGTTTTTGGTTAAAGGTGCGTTTTGAACTCACATCTACTTCTCTTGATTTCATTGATGTTGGGTATGAATTCCTAACACTTGTTCATATGCATTTGTTTTTGGTTTGGACTAAATTGGAGAATATCCAAATTTTTAGCGTTTGGGTTCAATTCTTTAAAGATCCTAACTTTGATGTTTGAACATGTTTTTGATGGCGAATCGAAGAGCTAATGGAGCTGGGGTATCAATTGGCTAAGGCCCCTTAGGTCAATTGCTCGAACGGTCGCGTTTTGGAAGAGTTTGCATTTAGAGGAGAAAGGGCAGGAACTGCAGAAATTTGCAGTTCGGCCGACTGAGCCTTGTAGCCGGTCGACCGACCTGCTATCCCAAGCTTTTTTTTATTTTCTACATCTGGCCAGCCGACCGAGCCCTATAGCCAGTCGACCGACTTGCTCCAATTTTGCTGTTTTGCCTATTTATGCTCATTTTGATTGGTTTTCCAAATTTTATCGATTCAAGTTGGTTTTTGGTGGTTGTCATTGCATCTTTTGGCTTTGATAATTTAGTTTAACTTCGTTCACGGGTTTTCATAAATAATCCCTCTAAATCGCATTAAAAGCTCGTTTCTCCGATTTATAAATTCTATTTAAAACGCACATACACAATTTCGCACTTCGAGCGGAGTAGAAGGAAAATTAAATGGTTAGGTAAAAACGGACCATGAATCCGTGCGTTTGTCTTGCCGATTAATCCCCGACCTATTCGATTGATCGCTTTGGCCTTTTGGTCTGGTTTACCGATGAAACGAGGTGAACTTTGTACCGCTTTGAGTGTGAAATTAACTAACAGATAGTAAACCGTTTAGTGCGAATGAGTGGTTATGGGACTCACGTTACCACTTTTCGGATTCCTTTTTGAGAGTTATGACACATTCCGCCAGTTAGTGGTGTCTAGTACTGGGTCTTCGACCTTCACCACTATGGTTTGTTGCCTTCGGGTATGTGCCTTCGGGTTTGTGCCTTCGGGTTTTTGCCTTCGGGTTTGTTGCCCTTTAGTATCGCTTCCGATGTTGGTCGTTATGAGCCGCATGGGTGATATTGGTTTGCCCTTTAGTATCGCTTCCGATGTTGGTCGTTATGAGCTGCATGGGTGATATTGGGTCTGGAGTCTTCGGGCTCATGGATCCTTGTTTGTACAGTACTGAGCTCGAGCAATTTTCTGATGTTTCATTCATATGTATATTCCCTAGGTATCGCCCTTCGGTGTTGGTCTTTTTGAGCCGCATGATGAGTAGCGTTTACCTTGTGGAACTTGTATACCTTATTGGTATTTGTTATTGCCTTTTTGGCTTGCTTTGGGATATTCTGATCTTTTGTTTCTATATGTTGCCGATGATATAAGGCTTGTTATCATATGATTCATCTTTTGTTAGATGATTGTGTTATCTCCTTTAGAGATATTTGTTATGCCTTGTAACCTTGCAGGTTTATTGTTGTTCAGTTTATCTAACTGATTTGTTTAGCTAGACTGACCCGTGTATTTTATACTCGGGTCAGACCGAGATGTTTCAGGATAGGTGCTTTTGGACTTAGCCTATTTTGCTTCCGCATGGACTATTCAGCTTGTTCCTTTTTGTTAAATCTTTTGTGTAGTCCTATCTTGTTGTAACTCTGATATATGTATTCTTTTGACTCGTCTGTATATTGTGGTTCGCTATACCACTTGACATGTATTATTTTGTAAACTCTATTATGTATCTGTATATGTGTATATGATGATCTACTGTTCAGTGATGTATATTACATTTGAGTTGTTATATTCTGTTCTGATAGATCCTTCAACCACCTATGGTTTTGTTTTAAGTATTCATTGGGTATGTCGACCTGCTTGGTATGTTTATTGTCGATGTATTCAATAGATAGTTAGAGCAAGGCTATAGATGGTCGCTCCCAACCAGCCTTATTCTCCATGTTAGTTGACGGCATTACCATGTAGTGTCCTTGGCTAGCGTAGGTATAGAGGCGGGGCGTCACAGTATGAGGCCCAGAAATGGTGGTCGGTGGGTCATCAACTAATCTTGATGATTTGTAATAAGTAACAAATTCTAGGCAAACGGCTATATCACTTACTCATGTACGGGGTCGGAGATAACCCTCAGGCATGCTCTGAGATGATGGTTTGCCGAGACTTCCCGGTTTGTGAAATCTGTTTTTTCCTTTGACTTGGACATTTTCTTTTTCTGGGTTGGTTTTGGATTTTGGTTTGAACTCCCTGTTTTGCTCGTTTTATGGTTTCGATTCGGGCTTGGATGTTTGTTTTTTGGTTTGGATTTTTGATATGGATTTCTGGTTTTTTGGTTGGATTTGGATTTCGGATTGGATTTTGATTGGAGTTTCCTTTGGATTTTGGCTAAAAGGTCATCGCGTATGGACTATGCTTGGCAAGGGTCCGAAAAGACCAAGATTCGGCCTAGGACTTAGGCCCTATATTATCGGTTATTATTTCAAGTCGTCGAGTATAGACTATGCTCGGCAAGGGTCCAGAGCGACCAAGATTCGACTTAGTACTTAAGCCACGACATTATTCAGCGTCTAGGGACACAGAACCATGAACACCATTGAATTACTTATCATAGGTCATCAAGTGTGGATTGCGCTTGCCAAGAACTCGAAGAGGTTACGGATTTGGATGTTGGCTATGAACAGCTAAGGATTCGGGCATGGACCCGGAACGGTCCCGGATTTGGACATCGACTCGGAAAGGTCATGGACGTGGTTATTGGTTGCTGGATATGGATGGATTAGAACTCGGTTGTCGAGTTTAGATGGATATGGATTTGGCTAAGAATTCGGTAACCGGGTTCGAAATTGGATATCGAATTAGAGCAGTCGTAGATTCGGATAAGGATACGGCGATGACACTTGGATAAAATGGGTTGAATTATGGATTGGAAAGTATGGATATGGATAACATACGTACTTTGGATATCGAACATGAGGCTATTCAAAACACACCTTCCAACAGCAAGGCATGTTTTAGGGGGCAAATGTTAACCCGCTTTTCGGCAAGGCCACAGATAGGCGGATTTAACTAAGTTGACTTCATGATTATCGAGTTGGAATATGATGGATTTGGTTTAAAAGGATGAAGTTCACTTGGATATGTCGTTCGGTCGGAATGAAGTGGTTCGTTGTGTTGGGAGTTCGAGCATGTGGCTCGACATGGTTGGGTCATGGTGTGGAAGTTCATGCAGGTCGGTCGGTAGTGGTTCGGCATTGGAAACGGCTCGACATTGGGATAGGTCATATGCGAGGGGGGCTCGGCATTGAAGTGAGAACAGGGTCACTCGACATTAAAGTGAGTACGGGGCCGCTCGACATTGTTCCTAGCTTGGTATCGGACGTAGCTCGGCATCGGATGTCGCTTGGCATCGGACGTCGCTCGGCATCGGACGTCGCTCGGCATCGGACGTCGCTCGACATCGGATGTCCCTCGGCTTATGGTCAGTCTTGGTTGTCGTTCGGCATGGTGGCTCGATATGGGTCATTTAGCATGGTGGCACGACATGGGTCGTTCGGCATGGTGGCTTGGCATGGGTCAGTCGGCATGGGTCAGTCAGCATAGGTCGGTCGGCATGTTGGTTTGGCATGGGTCATTCGGTGTGTGGTTTGGTCAGGGTGGCTCGGCAATGATGGTTCGGCAAGAGTCTTGATGGGCATATACTACTCCGAAAGCCCAACAACTCAGGATTTGCCTTTAAATACAGCATGAGGGGTTCAAAAAGGAATCTTCTTTCGGCTTTCTGACTTTCTCTTCTCTAAGGCTAAGGCACTCAACCATTGTTAAACTTTGGATTGTAAGTGTAATCGATTATTACAGCAATAAAAAAGAAATTTTTGGAGTGGACGTAGGCTGGAGTTAATCGAACTACTATAAAATATGTTGTTCTCTCCTGCTTTCATTTTAATTTTTAATGTTCTTCATATTTATATTTTGTAACAGCCCGCAAATCCGTACCCCTTGAGTCAACACTATTTTACCTAAATCAACTCAAGTTGCACAGAAATACGAACCATTTGGACTTAAGAAGAAGAGGTAGAAGAAGAGAATTGAAAACAACAACTCAACACAACGGAAATATATATATACGAGTACGAGAATATGTATCGTCATCCAGCTCGTCTCCTGAGCTCCACAGCATCATATCCTGTATCCTATAATACTCGGTCTGACCCGAGCATTACAGTTAAATAACACCCGAGTCAGTCTGGATTACCAGCGTGAGAAAATCACTCCCAATTGATTATTAAAGTTTCAAAAATCCTTTGAAAACAAAAGCATCTCGTAAGACCACGCCACAAATAAACATGTCGGGTTTTTACCTTACGATAGCTAAAACAATTTTTATAGAAATCCTCTGATATTATAATAGGGTCAAATACTTATTAAATAGCCGAAATTGTTACATCTATTAAATTCCAGCTACTAGCCACAAAAGTGGGTAATACAAACAAAACTCGTATAAGGCTCGTAGGAAGAATGAATTTCCAACAATGACTAGGCACTGGGGTACCACCTGTCACAGTACGGGGCCTAGATCACCGTACCGAGGATTACTCCCTTCATCCCCTGCAACACAAGGCCGGAACCATTCCTTACAGAACAGTCCCGAACAAGATAAACCCCGTGGTTGGCGCGACCAACCACCCACTAAGCCGAAAGATATATAAGGGACATCTAGACAGGGGAAATATCTTGTCCTGCTTGGGCATGACCCACCTAACCTTGCTATATATCCCCTGATTTTCAGTCATTCCCGGTTGATGAGGCTTGAGGCTAAGCGTTACCTTTAGAACGTTTTCACTTAGAATGCTCATCGTCCACCTGACGATGTTTCGCAAGCATTCGTCCATACAAGTCCGTCCCGGGTTCGAACGGAACCGAAGGCACTACTCCTACTACATCCATTTTGGAAATATCCTCAGGATTAGTAGCGACTAGCCCTTGCACTTCACTGCTCCATCTTCGACTCCGAACACGTTCTTTGCACGAAACGTACAAATCGGATCGAAGTGGTTTTCGAGAAATAAATCTCGATCCCGGTCTCTTCGAAACGATCAACGCATTTGTCCAATATTGATAGTCGGTGATTTAACTATCAATTAATATTCACAAAAAACCATCCAACAATAAATAATTTCCCAAATTATTTATTTATCTCAAAGATATCTTCATAAGATATATTTCTATTTTCAATCCTTTGAAAACGGTTTCAAAACCATCTTCCTTTTCAGAATCAACTTCCCAAATATTTTCTATCTCCTCTGAAATCACCAAGCACAAAACTAGATTTTAAAAAATTAAATTCTATGTTAAAAATACAAACTATATGAATATTTGAAAATGAAGTTACTTAATAAATATAAAACTAGATTTTCACTTTTATAAAACAAAACACCAAATCACTTCTTAAATAATTACTACTATAATAAATTAAAAGGAAATGCTTACTTTAGACTTAAATATTAGAAATAGTAAAATTTTCAAAACATACCTATTAAAACAATTTTAAAACTATTAACTTATATTTAAAAATTTACTTGAAAACGTACTTAGTTATTCAGAGAGAAATTTCCAATCTCAATCACTTAAATCAATTTTCCAAATTGATTCCCAATTTATTCCATTTGAAATAAATTTCTTTACTTATCCGTTCATTTCAAAATTCATTAATTATGGACTTTATTATTATTTTCAGTTTGATTTTTAATCCTTTATCTGAAATGTACAAATTTCAGGTTATTCCCAATTCCTTCTTTATTCTTCTTAAATAATTTAAATCCTAAATTTAAAATAAATGTTTTGTTCTTTTAAACAATAACATTGAAGTTTAAGTTTCATTAACTTCCTGTTTATTTAAATTTTTCCTTCCCATGCTCAAGATTTATTTATTAAAATTTTAA
This sequence comes from Allium cepa, assembly GCA_030765085.1. Classification (NCBI taxonomy): domain Eukaryota; kingdom Viridiplantae; phylum Streptophyta; class Magnoliopsida; order Asparagales; family Amaryllidaceae; genus Allium; species Allium cepa. The sequence goes on along the minus strand of CM060944.1, from coordinate 304,410,669 downwards.
AGTCACTTTATTTCCTTTCCAGTTCATTCATAAATTTATTCAACCCTTCTATAATTATTTACTTACAATTTCACTTCTTTTATTTTCATTCCCAAACTCAAACTATATATTTGAGTAATTCATTATTGCCCAATTATAACAATCAAGCCATAGCATTCAATATTTCCACATAATTCATTACAGAATATCAAATATTCAAAACAGAGAATATTAAATAATTAAATAATGTTGAGGGGTCCAGTTGGATCCCTCCAACCTGTTTTCCCTGCATCCACAGATGTTAGCACAATATAAAATACCAATTCCAAATACATACCACATTACAGCACATAAATCAATTCAACCATTTCAAATAATTATTTAAATTCAATCATTTGAATTTAAATTTAACTGAGTGAGATTAACTCACCTTTATTTATTGAAATCCCAATCCAAATCCCGAATTGTTTTCTTCATGTTTCTTTTTCTGACCTTGAAGAAACATTATGGGTTTTATTAATATTTGAAAAAAAAATCAAATTATAAATTATCATTCAATAAAATTTTAGTGGCCAATTATTTATTTCAAACTAATTTTTTTTTTCAAAAGTAAATAATATATCTTTTCCTTTAAAATCCTTATACTATAAATATATATTAAAATGGTTATGCGAATCCATATACATATTATAATCAAAACTTAACTCATTATTACATTATTAAACAGATTTTCCCCTTTTTCCTTTTCTTTTTACTTACTGTAAAACTATTACTTTTTTTTTTACATATATAAATTTGTATCAATTCAAAACTAGCAGAATTAAAACGCGAACCTCGCTGTTGCTCGAGAACCCCATCACTAATTCGCGATCGACTGCAAACCCACTGCCATCAACTTCGGCTACATCCCACCCATGACACGCCACACATTGATTGAAGCGTCACCCACTCACTCGACCCCTCCAGGAACCCTAGCTCCTCTCCTCCACGTCACCGCGTGCTGACGTCGCATCCCCACAGTCGACATTAGCTTGCGCTCGAGCCACCATACTCGAACTCGATTCCTTGCCTCGCGGTTGACGTCGTCATCATGACCGAAATCGCGACCGCGACCCTACATATCCCTCAACTCGCGATTCCAAGATGACGTTCGATTGTTGAAAATCGAACGAGGGCCTCCCCACTCTAGCCGCTTCCAGATCGCCTCTTTCCCCTTTTTTTTTTTACATAGGGAACTCGAATTTGATTAACAGAAGGAGGAAGGGTATATCGGCTTCGAACGAACTTCGGTGGATTTCGTATTTGAAAAGAAGTTGCGTTCGGCCATAGATTCCTTTTGCTGAGATATTATATATTTTTTTCAAAGAGAAATCATTTGAACGAAAGGGTTTCGGTGAAAATATTTAAGGAAAGGAAGCTTGCGTGAAAAGCCAAAGGGAGACACGATGATAATAGTACGAGAAGAGGCAGCGATTTGAAAGAAAAACAGTGGATGGTGATTAGCACGTGAATAGATAATTAAAATTTAAATAGAATTTCGATGAAAATTTCCAACGCGTTTATGTATCGTACCCTCACACAACAACTCCGATTGCTACGAAATTTGAAACCCGATAATAATTCCATATTACTGACCCAATGGAACTGGTTTCATCGAATTCCGAGACTGTGCCTCGGATGGCTATTTTTAAATTCAATTTAAACGATATTAAATTTCAAAACTGACCCATTTAGTGTTAGATTCCATTTTAACACTTTTATTATATTCAATGTTATCTATATAAATTTTATAAACTTTCAAATCATATTTTTAGCAGGCTAAAAATCTCAGGTTTCATACTTTATCCAATTCAAATTATTTAATTCAATAATTTAATTATCAAATAAATCGTGATATTCGTAATTCAAGTTAAAATTACTCTATTGAGTATTTAAAGTCAATTAAATATTCTAATTTTAAATGCTTGAAAATTCCGGGTCGTCGCATATTTTCTACATACAATCTCTCTATGAGCTGTGACTGGTAGTTGGTGCTTTCATCTTGATTTGGGTGTTAGTGACCGACTTTGTTGCTAACACCCGTATCTATGACTTCAATGGGAGTGCAACAATACCCACTGGAGTAGTGGAACTCCAGTGGAATTGGGGATGGGAAAATGTCGGACAATTCGGATATTACAGTTTGTTGTGTTAGATATAGACTAACCATACAATGCTTTTTTGGGCCGACCGGCCCTAGTTGAATTTAGGGCTACTATTTTCTCTTAGTGTTCGACTTTAAAATTCCCTATCGACATGGAGTTGGAGTCATTCAGGGAGAGCAGGCTGCTGGATGAGCCTGTTATGTTTCTGAGCTGCAAGAGGCGTAACGAAAATATAAAGGGAAGGGTGTAGAGGAATCTCTCTACGTCCGCTTTGTTGAGAATTGACAGCCAACGCCTGGGCCTAGGCCCGAGCACCCCGACCAATTCCCAAGGGATCTTGACCCGAGAGATATCGAAAGTGATGACAAAAGGAAAGACAGTCATGCTTCCCTGGCCGAGCTAATGATCGATGTTCCAATCGACGGTGATGAAGACTCTAAAATGATAAAGATTGGATTCAGCTAAGCCAACAAATGCAATAGGAATTGATTGAATTTCTCCGGGAAAACCTCGACGTGTTTTCTTGGACACAATCTGATATGTGTGCAATCTTCCGGATATCGTGAGCCATACAATGAATATTGACCTGTGGCATGTCCCGGTCAAGCATAAAAGGCATGGTGTGGATCTAGAGAGATCGGCCGCCCAAAAAGAAGAGGTAGATAAGCTTAAATCAAACGGGTTTATTCGATATGCATTATACCCAAAATGGGTGTCAAATCCTATTCTCATCTAAAAGACAAAGGGAAATGGAGAACATGTGTTGACTACTCATATTTGAATAAAGCTTGACCTAAAGACAGTTTTTCACTTCCCCGAATCAATCAGCTCGTAGACTCAACGGTTGGACATGAACTCTTATCCTTCATGGATGTATATTCTGGCTACAATCAGATACCCATGCACTTACCTGACCAGGAGCATACCAGTTTCGTAACCAACTTGGGACTTTACTGCTACAAAGTTATGCCTTTCGGACTCAAGAACGATGGGGCGACTTACCAATGGTTAGTTAGTAGAATGTTCGCTAACCAGATAAGAAAATCCATGGAGGTATAGTGGAGGACATGCTAGTGAAGTCGCGATTCTCCACTGATCATATCAAAGACCTGGAATCAATGTTTAACATCCTCCGAGAATATAGAACGAAACTCAACCCATTGAAATGCCATTTTGGGGCCGCATCCGGAAAATTCCTTCGGTTTATCGTCAACGGTCGAGGAATCGAAGCTAATCCCGAAAAGATCTGGGCAATCAGAAATCTTGAGACTCCAAGAACTATAAAGCAAGTCCAAAGCCTCAATGGGATAACAACAGCACTGAGAAGGTTCATCTCAAAATCCACTGACAAGTGCATTCCCTTTTTCGATCTGATCAGAAAAGGGAAACGAAACATTGAATGGACTATGGAATGTGAGGACGCCTTCTGAGCACTGACTTAACATCTTCCCACACCACCCATTCTGTAAAAGCCTATTGATCATGAGAGACTGTACATCTACTTGATGGTGTCAGAAAACGCAATCAATGCTGCCCGAATTCGGGAAGAAGACCGAATACAACGGCCTGTATATTACATTAGCAAATGATTGACCAGAGTAGAGAGAAATTATCCAAAGCTGGAAAAGTTGGCTTATGGTCTTGTCATCGCCTACAGGAAGCACCGTCCGTATTTCCAGGCTCATCCTATCACCATTTACACCGACTAGCCATTACAACAGGTCCTTACGTGGCTGAGACATCTAGTAGGTTACTTAAGTGGAATATCGAGTTAAGTGAGTTTGACATTACTTACACTCCAAGACGAGCCTTTCAAGGACAAGTCCTAGTAGAATTCATTGCTGAATTTACTATCCTAGAAGACTTGCCCGAAACTAGTGAATCACCCAAGTACATTTGGAAGTTGCACACTGATGGTGCATCAAACGACCGTTGCTCAAGCGTTGGAATTGTGCTGGAAACTCCAGAAGGCCGATCTATATGCTATGCATTAAAATTGGATTTTCATGTGACCAACAATGAAACCGAATACGAATCCCTACTTTCCAAACTAAGACTTGCCAAAGATTTAAGAATTATTGCTGTAGAAATTTGTTGTGATTCGCAGTTGGTCGTGTGTCAGGTTTGGGGAGAGTAGCAGGCCAAAGACCGAAGGCTGGCTGCTTACCTGGCTCGGGTCCAAGATATTGAATTAGTTCGATTAGTATGCCATCTATTGCATCTCCCGAGAGCACAATCAAAAGGTCGATTTGTTAGCAAAATTATCCTATACAGGTGAGGCACAGCAAATGGGAATCGTTCCTGTGGAAATATTATCTTCTCCGAGCATCGATCAGGTGGAAACAGATTGGGCATTTGAGGTCATTCCTGATAAGGAGTCGTGGATGACTCCGTTCATAAATTATCTCGAGCATAGGAACCTGCCAGAGTGTAGGAGTGAAAAGAGACATGTTCTTCGAAAAGCTTCGCAGTTTACTATTCAGAATGGAGTCATGTATAGGAGAGGGTATTTTGTTCCTTTGCTTCGGTATATCACTCACGATGAAATCAAACGAGTTTTGGACGATGTACAGGAAGGAGAATGTGGCGATCACACCGGCGGGCAAGCTCTCGCCAAGAAATTGCTCCGATACGGATACTATTGGCCGACTATAAACCACGATGCATCTGACGATGCATGAAAATGTGACAGATGTCAAAAACATGCTTGGATTCCCAGAGCCTCACCTACAGAATAATTCAGATGGTCAGTCCATGGCCACTATTGGTTCTCTACCTCTAGCCAAAGGTGGTGCGAAGTACGCCTTCGTCACAATTGATTAATTTATCAAATCGGCGAAAGCTGAACTCCTTGCTACAATCACAACCAAGAAAGTGACCAACTTTGTAGTGCACAACATTATTTGCCGATTTGGTCTCCCACATACCATTATCACAGGCAACGGAGCCCAATTCGACAGTGTTGAATTTAAGAATTTCTATCAACGGTTCCACATCCAGAAGACGTTCCCCGCAGTTGCACACCGTCAAACGAATGGACATGTTGAAGCTGTTAATAGAGTTATAAAGTCTATTCTGAAGAAACGACTAGAAAAGGCTGGGGGTAAATGGGTTGATGAACTTCTTATGGCTTTATGGGCTTATCGGACAACCCACAAATCTACGACCGGCCACACTCCATTCTCTCCTTCATACGGTTCCGAAGCCGTTATTCCAATCAAGATAGAAGTACTTCTCATCGTATGACTTGTTATGATCTGAAAGCGAATGCTATATTACTTGCCGAATCTTTGGATATATTAGATGAGAAGCATGAAGAGGCTTATTTGAGGGCAGCCGCATGTCGAAGTCGAATCACTTAGATATACAATGCGAAGGTCTGACCATGAACATTCGAACTCGGCGTTGTCATCCTCAAGATAATTTACCTGGCTCCTTTACATATGAAACTAACGTGGAAAGGACCATATGTCATTGAACGAAAGCTCGGAGATGGTACATTCAAATTATCGACCAATAACGGTCTCATTATGCCAAGAGCCTGCAACAGGGAAAGTCTACGTCACTATTACACATAACAGGCTCTATTTATTTATTTATTTATTTATTTAGTCTATTTTCATTTGCAATCTGTTTATGCATTTTGAAATTTGATTTTTTTAGAAGGCAACTGACTTTGCCTTATTTTCTTATTTCAACAATAAAATAGAATCTCTTCGAGCCAAAGCTGTGATTTATTTTTGAAATGCATCATATGACCATCACTATGCACGGAGAGCTAAGTTCCACCATATAGTGGGATTCTTTCAAATAGGGAGTGCCTGTGATGCGACTAGTCACTCGCTCAGTGAAACCCAAGCTCAGGGACAAGTCATCACATTGAAGCCAAAAAAGGATCGATACACGACAATCCTCTAACTAACTCCAGATTCCCAAAGCGCGAACTAGAGTATAAACATGTAAATCCGATCTCGAATAGGGTGGATCCGTCCACCTAACAACTTCGCCCATATTTAACCAAGTTTGAGGAGGATGGACGTGTCCATCTAGCGACCTCGCTTGTTAACTCAGGGTGGATTTGAATCGACCATCCACGATCCTAATAGATCCAGCATTCCCAGAGTGCAAACGAAATCCGCACACCTAAACAGATGTGACTGACCATCCGTCGGCCAACTCTAGATTTGTGAAGTGTGACCTAGAGTATAAAATTAAAAACCGAGTGGGTATGGTTTGACCACCATCAACTAACTCCGGATTACCAGAGTACGAATTAGAGTATAAACATCTACTAACTGTAGGTCCCTAGAGCATGGACTGGAGTACAAACACCGGTTAACTCTAAATCCCCAGAGTGCGGATTGGAGTTTAAACACAAATCGGATACGAATCGACCATCCGTAAGACAACTCTGAGTCCTCGGAGTGCGGTCTGAGCATAAATGTAAATCGGGTGTCACAGACCACCCATGAATCAATCTAAGTCCCCAGATTGTGGACGCAGTTCTAAATATCGAATGGATGTGATTGACCGTCCATGAAAATAACTCAAGTCCCCTGAGCATGGATATATCACTAAAACTTGAGTAGGCACAATCGACCGTCGACGAACAAGTGCAATCGCCAGAGTGTGGATGCGATCACCAGTTAATTAGCGTGTGTGGTTCGACCACTCGAACTCTATATGCTTCAAATTTGCCTCATAAAGATTGCAGTCGATGTGTTAACGGCAGATGGCGATTGCTGACCGATCTTTCCAATGTATCCCTTGATCTAGGGACAGAACTTAAGTACCAGTCACTGAGTGAGATAGTGTAGAATCGAAATTCGACTTAACACTCGGTCGCGACCCAAAGCTGTGGCCTCGGAACTTAGCAATTAAACCCTGGCTTGGTTCAAAGACTAAAATTTCTTAAGTACAATGAATTGAAGTTCGAATATTGGAACACTTAAACATATGAACACAAGTTCTACAAAAGACAAAATGAGATTTTATTTCATTTGTTCTTTGGAAGAAAAAAGAAAAGTGCAAAACTATACCAAAAATCCTACTAGGAGGGGCCGAACCCACATCTATACATGGCATAAAAAAAGAAAGCAACAACAAATTCCTATTATCTACCAAAAATGAGTCGAGAAGGCATATTTATTCTTTCTTTTTTCTTGGCTTCTTCTTCGGTGTTGACCTACTGGATTCGCTGCTTGGCTTTCTCTTCGAACCTTTGCCTTTTGGCGGCTGATCTCCAACTGGGGGCATTATGTTAACTTCCTCCTTCGAACTCAAGTGGATAGGAATGCTTCCTGAAGGCGGAGTCGGAGGGGTAGGATCAATGTTTGCAGGTGGAGGAGGCACACTTGTATCAATGACCGTTCCTCCCAAGGAGACCATCCGTAAAGGGGCTGGACCAAGGCCCGCCATTCCACCTCCAAAGCTACTAGCGCGCGCAGCTGCTTCCATCTCGGCATTGGTTTCAGCTATTATCTCCTCTTCGTGAATTGTCTGAGCCTCGCCGGGGACGTTAGCAGTTAGGCCTAAGGAGCTAGTCACAGGTGCACTTCCACTCATGAGAAACAGCAGATCAGCAAATGGGTCACTGTGATGACCGAGAAGTTCCTCCATTTGTTCATCGAAAGTAAGTGTGCTTCCTTGTACACCATCCATAAGTGCAGTAGCCATTGTCATGGAATCTTTCATAATGATAGCCTCCTGCTCGTGATGCAACTCTTGGGCTGCAGGAGGAATAGAAGATGAAGCTCCTATCACCGAGTAGAGACAAATAAAAAGAGTTAGCAATAACTCCGATCAATGTTCCAAACTTTAGATGAGCATAAAAAATGATTAGAATACTTTCCTCAGTTTGGCTCAAGGGTAGTGGAGCAGCTTCAGAGACGTGCTCACAAATTGGAGATAACCGTGTTTGATCAAGATTATATGCAGGAACGGACCGAGGATCAACAATGGATATAGATTCAGGCTGAGTTGGCGCAAGGGTTTCAGAACTTATGTCATGGTGCTCAACACTATAATGTTCTCCAGCTTTCGAATGTTGAGTGCCAAGTTTCTCCTTATCATATATGATCATGATATCGTGAAGAACTTTCCTTTCATCTTCACTCAACACCCGGTTCTCAAGATCAAATTCATCAATTGATTCAGCTTGGTATTCATCCTTTTCATCTTCTACCAATCGGTCCCAAGCATTATACAGGTGTGTTAGATAATTGTCGAGCTAGGTCAGGTTTCTGTGTTTCAAGACATTAGCGTTGAATATAATCAGAAGGTCTTCAATGTCGGCCTCTAACCTGGTTTCCGCCATTTTAAATTCATCCCCAACCTTAGCCTCGGCCTCTTGAATTTTGAGTGCTGCCACATCCCTTTCATCAAGGAGAACCACAGCTTCTTCGCATGCCTACTGGCCTTCTTTGTTTGCATCATCCTTTTCTTTGACGAATTCAGAGAATTGGCTTTAAGCTCATTGAGTTCCTTCATAGCAGCATCCCTTTCGGCGTAATAGTGGTGTTTCGGTGGCCCATCTCCTCGACCAAAGCAAAATGCGTCTGTTGCATCCTTTCCATGGATTGATTTTCCTTATCTTCTTTCTTAGTGGCCTCTATTTTGGATTTTCGAGAAGATTCAGCTTCATTATTTAGCACTTGAATTATACGGTCTTTTTGGATGAGGTCGGTTTCAAACTTCTCAATTGTTCTTTCTCACTCAAAAGCCACCACCGATGCTTTATCCACGGCTTTCATCCACTACTTTTATTGGGTATAGATACCATGATGTAATCATGCATCTTTTATTCTGCCTTAGTTGGAATTTTCTTTGAGTGTGGAGGGAAGATAAAGCCGTAGAACCAATTGTTCAAAAAAATCTTTTCTCAGTTGGGAGATTTTGATCGTTGCCTCCCCAGTAGGCTCGGTGATCGCTTGGTCATAAATAGTGAGAGCTTCAGCCTCAGACCTGTGATGCTGCGAATCAAACCTGGGAACTTCAGAGGACAATTTTTGGCATGGAGGCTCTAAGGGATGTCTATCAATGCCGGAGGGTTGTGTTGGAGCTCGAGGAGGTAGAGAGGGTGATCAGGAGCGATATTTATATTCTCTATCTCATCCCAATCCCTCTCGTAATGATCTTGACTAGAATAACTGGACGACTAGCGTGCGTAGCGAAGGCTTCCTAATATAGATTCTCGCCTGGTTATCGTATCTGTAGAATAGAAAGAAAAGCAGGATCAGTAATATCCAGAAATGCATAACTTATGGTTGGAAATCGTATAGTACCATGAAGTGTATGTATGCATGTGTTAAACCCCCCGACCGACCGGATATGTTGGCCACACTTGTAGGAAGTGACTCGCTTAAATCTAAGGCACTTTGAAGCCCTTCCATTTCGGTGTCGTGTTGGAGCAATACATAGTCTAAAACTAGAATGTCGGCAAGCCCTTCAAAAAGATTCTCTATTTTCGAGGGAGGAGCCTCAAAGATTCTAACACCAGAGACTGGCAAAGACACAATCAGGATTTCCAACTCATAGACTTATGACGCTTATGTGCTACCGCCTTGCCTTTCCTCCTTCCCTCTAAATCCTAAAAACTATCAGAAGGCTCGGCTAGGGGTTCGTCATCATTGGGCATGTTCTCTTCATCTCCCTCCTCAACAACTACGATCCTATGCACTCTACGTTTAGCCCGTCTCATCGGGGCTGCCCTAAGTGATACCTCCAGTCTTATGCTTTGATTTCGATCGATTAGCCAACAATTATCAAGTTTCTATCTGTGAGCACCAAGTCCATGTTTCTCATCTCGACCTGCACTTCCTGAAAAATCCGTACTATTTCTATGAAACGAGAACCTTCGGATTGTCTATAGAAATGTGAAGGAAGGATTTTATCCCCGACTCTTGACATTAAACAAGTATCTGACTTCTTCCGAAGTCGGGGGTTGAAAGAGATGTTCCATGAAAACGATGAATAGATTGTTCAACAGTGCGTATCCATTTGGATGTAATTGCGACGGAGCGATTCTGAAGAAAGACAACACTTCTTGAATATACTGATTGAATGGAGGAAGTGTTTCGGCTGTGCACGAATGTCGATTAAAGGCCTTGAATCCTTTAGGGGAAGCGTGTGGCTTGTCATTTGATCTGGATAGCAAGACGTCATCTAATGGTAGACCGTGCCTTAAGAATATTCGCCCCAACATATCTTCGGAGAAATAGGATGACATAGAATCTTGAGGGTTCACAATAAAAGTTGCTCCCAGCAATTCATTTGGAGTAGGACCTATTACTTCGACTACAATGGCCGGCATCTGCATTATCGGAGAAGACGAACTTTGAGGCTCCTGCTACTATGAACTTGTAGGTGCCATAACTAATCAACTCACCCAAAGCCATCATTAGATGATCATAAGCCCGTGTGTTCCCCAGTGTGAAGTGCATGAATGTGTTATGCGGTGCTGCAAAGTGCTTAAAAAATTCTACAGAATTTAAAGGATGTTCAAATGACGAGACTTCAGAATTCAATTGGAGTGACCGTCATCGCTGACCGTCACAACCATGCCATCCAGACCTTAGAGACCGATTTGAGTTAAAGTTCGTTAAAAAAATTTCAAGTTGCAGTTCCATCTAGGAGCTTCGAAGGGCAGTCAAATATGCAGTTTAATAGTTTAGTCCAAATATGCGAGGCCGAAGCTTGTCGGAGTCAGATTCAAATATGCACAAGATTTCGTATCCATCAAGATTTAAACATAGATCGTTGAACAAAAGTTCAATTTTGTATCAGTTAGATAAGATTGGGATTCATATCGATCTGAAACCTTCGACTTCACATCGATCATCGATCTAGACTTCGTATCGATCATCGGGGGCAGGACTCCGCATCGATCACCAGCCTAGTCTTCATATCGATTACCAGAGTCAGAGCTTCATATCAATCACACGGGCTAAGTCTTCGTATCAATCGCTCCAGATCAATACAAACTCCTACAATCCTCGATCAATATGAATCTCACCCTTCCATTCAGCACTTCTAGGATCGATACGAACTTCTAGTGTTCCCAAATCGATACGTATTACTTCCCAATCTTACAACACTGCACCTCGCATTCATCAGTCGACCATCTTCCCCAAGCTGTTTGAACATCATTGCTCCTTCCTCAATCTTGCTCCAACCCAACTCCGGTGAAAACGTTGCTGGAATCGACCATGACCTTGAACGAATTAGCATGAAAACTCGAGTCTCATCATTTTACAGTGGAATGGATTGGTTAATTACCTAATTTGAGCAATCGATTTAAAGGAATGAAGAGTTAGACAATTTGGGACAAAACGGTTTTCGTTTCCCGAGTGCTGTATCGATAGGAAACCAGAAAGTAAAAACTGTGCAAGTGAAAAATTCTAAGTACAAAACGCATTTATACGGGTGTATAGCTAGGAAGAAACGATTCATCTCCTAGTGCCAACGACCGATAGAAGTAGTTTGCAAATCACCGATATGAAACCTCATGTTCGTATCCACTTACTATAAACCTGAAGCCACAACTATGCATGTCTATCACTGATCCATCGATGCGAAGAGGCCATCTTCGTATCCATCCATCATCCATCTAATGCAACAGCCGTTCGTATCCATTGGTATCCATTAATATGAAACAAGCATTCCAAGATTCTACCATCACATATCGATGACCATCGATACAAAAGTCACTACAAGATCATATTAAAGCCATTCAACTCCATTGATACGAAACGACAATTTCGTACTCTTTATTCAAAGACCCTAAAATCTCATATCCATTGATACGAACTACATTAAAACAACAACTAAATTCGTATCGATCGACATCGATACAAAACCAATTTTTAGACCTTTTACATCGATCCATGAGAGGATTGATACGAAGAGACATTCTAAATCAACCACCAAGCGTTGGTACAACTCGAATTTCACATTGATTCAAGACAGGATTGATAGAGAATTCAATAACAAAGAACTGACAACGACTCATGAACATACAAACATTAACGAGGGTCAGGTAAACATACATGCATGTATGTCAGACTAATATTCAATTTTCAAAATTCACAGAAGTTGAATGCTCACCTGTTGACAATTACAATGACGGACAATAATTTGCTATCATTAAATACTCAGTTAAAACAGTGTGTAGTACAATAATTAGCAGTCAACAATATATTTATATTCCTGAAGATCAATCAAAGATTACATATTTCGATGAGAAGACAACAACTATTCAGATAAGTCAGATAAAACTGTTCAAAATAAATATTGCAACTTTTCAAAGCACGTCATGTCATAAGACGTACTTGGGGGGAAAATGTTATTCCGGCTTTTGGCAAGCCCGTGACACCAAGAAATTGAGTGAAAACCAAAGACAGTTCATCACCAAAAACGATATACACAGGTTTGCTATGGATACTGGTAAATATCATTCAAGTCCGGAACGACCAACAATTAACATGACATGACAAGCAAATCTATAGAAGCCAGCATTTTAATTTCAAGTCAATCCGAGTTCATAGGCTCAAGATATGATCGATACAAGCCAAGAGAATAAACTTGTTCGTATCCATCGGCAAACCTACTTCGCATCGATCTCGTTCGAATCCATCAGTAGCGGCTTCCTTCGCATCCATTGGAATTGACCCACTTCGTATCCATTCATAACCACCCATTTTGTATCCATCAGCAGTATAGCAGGATTCCATCTTGTATCGATCTAGTTTCAAACATGCTTCGTATCGATCGACCATAGATCGATATGAAATCAACGCCTCCCATCGATACAAAACCAAATACTCGAATATCAATATGAAGTGGAGCACATGAAGTGATACGAAGTGGAGCACACGAAGTGATATGAAGTGGAATGCACCAAATTGATACGAAGAAAACACATTCAAGTAAAAGACTTGGTTACTTGGTATAAAAGGTGGATCGATCCTAAAAGCAAGCACCACATCACAGACATCATGTGCAGAACCATCAATAAGAAACTATTGATACGAACAGCATCGATGCGAATTCAGCAGCCTTTTGCAAAATAATGCTTGCATCGATCAGAACTCAAAATCTACAAGTTCAAATGCCTCCAAATTTTCGTAGGAACTTTCGTACATCCTCAAGAATGTTCATGATCGATCTCAACTTGATTGGATGAAATATTGATCTATACAAAATTCATTCGTATCGACCATGGATCAAATGCAAATGGCATGGGATTAATCGTGTAGGCTCACCCACGTGAGAAAAGAGGTCCTCCAAGATTTGAATGAGATATTTGCAAACTACGCTTATAAATAGTAGCCAAGGACCTACAAAGAGAGGACTTTTTTAGCCCTTCTACGTCTACACTCTACCGAAATCATTGTGGTACTGGAGTTTTACTGTTGTAATTCATTGTAACCTGCAAGCAAAAGTTAATAAAAGTCAATCGTTTCATAGTGGACATAGGCCATATGTTGAACCACTCTAAATCTGTGTGTTTTTGTGCATTTTTCTTGCTTATTATTGGTATGTTTGTTAGATCTTCCTTTTTTTCCACATATATTCTACATTTTATCTCTTCAAACACATCCGAAGAGCGTTGTGCCCAATTTGGGTACAAACAGTTATACTGGAATTGAAAAATATACTTTTATCGAGAAGTTGAGTTTATTTTAAAAAGAGGACTTTTAATTATTAAACTTGGTAATTTAAAAGTGTTTAAAAATATTTCAAAAAATTAGTTATTTAGATATTTTATATTGTCAAAATGAATTATATATTTTATAGACAAGTCTTCTAAATTGGTAGAATTTTATTAATAAATCAGAATTAGTTATTGTTTCAAAGTTATTTAATTATTTTAATTGTTTTAAAAGTATATTTAAGTATTAAATAAAGTTTTCGAAAAGTAATGGTATACTGTCATGACGAAATCGGAAGGTAGAGAGTGCCTATAGTTAAGTTTGGATTTCTCTAGGATAGAGACATAATTATTGAGCTGCGATTCCATGGTTGGTGCAGCATTATGCTTTCGATATTTTTTAAAAAAGTTTTCAAATATTTTTGAAAATAATGGTTAGTGAACGTATTACTCTAATAAGATAAGTATATACCTTTTGATAAAGAGATTTAATTTATTAAAATTTAAATAAAATGAGACTTAGTATTTTTAGTAGAAAATGAAATCTTTGGTTGAATGATTGTTTATTCGATAGTTAAATAACCGACAATCAAATCTGGACTAAAAACATAACATTGGAAACATTCAGGAGAAACACGGGAATTATATGGTACAGTTACCATCGGAAGGTGCTATATTGTACATATAAACTCATTTCCTTCTTTTAGGATGATGATACCATCCACTAACGGTTAGGAGGTGATCTCCGATCTTATTTTCGTCTGTTTATTTCCTAAAGAACCGGGGTTTTTACCGAAATTAAACGTTGTTTTGAAGAGACCGATACAGACAAGTTATCTGAAAACCACTTCGATCCTATGAATACGTTTTCAAAGTGAAGATAAGAGCATGGAATCGAAGAAGGAGTATTGAAGTGCAAGGGCTAATCACTACTGATCTTGAGGATGAACCTCAAATGGATGTAGTAGGAATAGTGCCTTCGGTTTCATTCAGACCCAAAACGGACTTGTATGGATGAATGTTTTCAATACAATGTCATTGGAGGACAATGAAAATTCCAAGTATAAATTCCTCAAAAAGGTAATCATAACATCAACCCTCGTCAATCAGAATGATTGCAAATCAAGGGAGATGAAGCAAGGCTAAGTGGGTCGCACTCAATTAGGGTACGTTATCACCTTTCTAGATAACCTTGGATATATTATAAATTATGGATACGGTGGTGCATGGAAAAGAGCTCTCAATAAGGGTGGGAACACCTGGGGTGGTAACATATTTGGTACTATCCAAGTTAGGGGTAGAACTGGTCTTGTGTTGTAGGGGATCCAGGCGAGGTCCTCGGTATATTATTTTGGATGTGTGCCATGATTAGTGGTACCCTAGTACCTATTCGTTGTATGGAATACATTCTCAAATACGTGCCTTTGCAGTTTTGGTTGTAGAGCAAATTTGCTAGAATTTAATAATATAACAATTTCAGCTACTTGAAAAAGTACTTGTACTCAGACACTATTATAATATCAGATGATTTTGATATAAAATGTTTTGGTTATTGTAAGGTAAAAACCCATCGTGTTTGTGTGTGGCGTGGTCTTAAGAGATACCTTTGTTTTTCAAAGGATTTTGATAATTTGAATAAGTTCAAATTGAGTGTGTTTTCTCACGCTGGTATTTCAGACTAACTTGGGTGCTATTTTATTTTAATGATTGGGTCAGAATGAGTATTATAGGTTCTAGTTAGGATGCTATGGAGCTCAGGAGACTAGCCGAATGACGAAGACGTATTACAGGTACTTGATTATATTCCATTATGAATTGTAAGCTGTATATTCAACACTTGTGAGGATAGTTTATTATAACTATCCAGTATTGAGTTGTTGATTTGTTGTACTTTGATGATGGTATGTATAGATAACATTTATAGCTCTTTTTGTATAAAGATATGTTATTATCTATTATATATTTTTCTACTGTGATTGTGAGATTCTGTGTTATTGTTATCGCTTTTTTTACCTCCTCCTTTTCTTTTCCCATAACTATCGGGTTTTCCAGCATTCAATTTGCCCAGCATGCAATATAGTGGACGTATTAGTGTTAATTTTCAAGAGTTCAAAATTTTAGCCGTTACACTTGGTATCAGAGCTGAAGGTTAAGCGAGAACCTTGGCTTTGATGAGCTATTTATTTGATTATTATATTTTGTCGTTCCGCTGTGAGATTCTATGTTTTGTTTTTTCTTTCCTTTTTTTCTTTTTTTCTTATTTAGCCCATTAACAATCCTCCCTTTTGAATGGTTTGAGTCTGACATGTGTGGTTTATTGTTGATTTGAACTGTCCAAAAAGGTGGCTCGCTACAAAAATTTACAGTGTTTGAATAACTAATAAAATTAATTACTGGTATAAATTATCTAACGAAAATTTAACGATAATATATATTATAAATGTAGAAGAATATAATTAAATCCACGCACATGTCATCCTTAGCTTCAATCTCTATCCCTTTTAATTTGCTACGCTTTCTCCTCTTTTCCCCCTTTTTAATTCACTGTAAATTCACTGATTTGTTTGCATAATTCTATGATTTGCTTGTATGTATATCCTTACTTAATTTTATTTTTTGTTTGGGGAAAGATTTGATTGATTGTAACGAACCGCAAATTCATACCCCTTTGGGCCGACCAAATTCTCCATCTGACCAACTCAAAGTAGACGAAAATACGAACCATTAGGGTTAAAGAGAAGAAGGAGATAGAAGAAGAAATAGAAAACAACATCAGAGTCTCACAGTCGCAGCGAAACGATATATAATAGATAATAACTGATCTTTATAAAAAAAGAACTATATCTATTTTATACATTATATCATCAGAATACAACACAATCAATAGCAAAATACTGAACAGTTATATTAACTTGTCCCCACACAACTGAATACATAGCTTATACTGCACAATGGAATATACATTAATTACGTGTGATACGTCTCTCCATCCAGCGCATCCCTTTAGCTCCATAACAGTGAATCCAGAATCTGTATTCTATCATACTCGGTCTGATCCGAGCATTATAATAATAACACCCGAGTCGGTCTGGAAAACCAGCGTGAGAAAACACACCCAATTGAATTATTAAAGTTCCAAAATCCTTTGAAATCAAATGTATCTCTTTAGGCCATGCCATAAATAAACATGCCTTTATTTTTGCCTTACGATAACCAAAACATTTTTTATCAAATCCGTCTGATATTATAATAATGTCTATAGAAAGTAAAATAAAATTTAGTTGAAATGCTTGCATATCACGTTCCAGCAATAGTAGGGCACAATCTAAACCGTACGGGTGCTTATTGGAGATTGGATTCCATACAATGGCAGGGCTACTGCCTGTCACAGTGCCTTTTCTAGATCAGAGTACCGAGGATCCCCCCTGATCCACTGCAACACATGACCGGAGCTACTCCTTACTAGATAGTCCGAATAAGATCACCCCGCGGTTGGGATCAGCAAACGCCCACACAGTCGAAAAAAGGGACATCTAGACAGGATGACCTTACCCTAATTGGTTGCTAGCCACTTAGCCTTGCTGCATCTCCCATGTTTTGGACATTCCCAGTTGATGAGGCTCGAGGCTATGCATTGCCTTTTTAGCACACATTCACTTAGAATGCTCATCGTCCTCCTGACGATGTTCTGATTGCAATCGTCCCTATAAGTTGTCCTGGGTCTGGACATACCGAATCACCGTCTTCATCAACTTTACGGTCTTCATTCGTAAACATTCAAACCAGATCGAAGTGGTTTTTGAGAAATTAATCTCGATCCCGGTCTCTTCGAAATGATGAGCACATTGGCCAATATTGATAGCCGGTTATTTAAATATCAAATAACATCCACAATAACCATTAGGCCTTAATAATTTCCCAAGTTATTTATTTCAAAATATCTTCGCAAAATAATTTTCTACACTTGAACCCTTTGAAAATAGTTTCAAATCACTTTCCTCTCGCGGAATAAATTTCCACCCAATTGTTTTATTCCACTGAAAATCACCATGTCTAAATACTTTAAATTTTTAAATAATTTAAATCACTTTATCGAAAAATATAGTTTAAAACACTTAAAATAAAAACCACTTAAAACACTTTATTTAAAATACTAGTTTTGAAATTTTATAATAATTTCTCATATAAAACTTAAGCCAAAACAAATTTTAAAATAAAAGTTATTCTATAAGGTATAAATTTTAAATAATTATCATTTAGATCATAATACTAGTTAAACATAAAAATGATTTACTTATATAATTAACTTAATAAATATTCACTTTTAAAAGTTTAAAACCACTAAATAATAATTTATTTCTAAAACATTATAAGGACCTGATATTTTCAACTATTCGCATCCAAACATGCCGGAATTGAATTACTCAAAATATCAAGTTGTTAGTATATTTTTGGAAAACTCGGCATATACAGTAAATAAAATAATCACAGAATCATAGACACAAAGTAATATAACAATAATGCAACGGAAAGAAAATGAATAGTAGTTCATGAAGCTACTATATATATATATATATATATATATATATATATCAGAGTCAAATAAGATACAACAGAAGTCTCAAATGCAATAGTCAAATACAAGCTCAGAATACATCACTAGAATCAACTGAATAATTGAAAGCTGGATAGATAGCTGGATCTCCAAGCGAAGCACCGACTCCAAAGGTGAGTCTCAAAAGCTGAATCACTCAATCTGACCCGAGCGTAAAACAAAACACAAAACACTAGAGTCGAGATTAACATTCTTATATCAATAAATCGAACTCAAGTGAAATAAAAACTGGCATACAAGTAACTCGAATGATGTTTGGGATAACCATCCTCCAAGGATCCGTTAAAATATCTACTATGTAGCAATATACGATATTATAATAAGTCTAAAGTAAAGTGTAATATATTTAAAAATAGCGTTAAGGAGTTACCCAATATCCCCCTTAACACATTTTATATATTCCCATAGTCTATACAGTACCGTACTCTCCCCCGTACTAGGCGTCGTCATAGGGAACTTGTAACATCCCAGAATTTTTAACAATATCAATTTAATAATCTGTAGTTAAAATTAAATTGATATTACTAATCTGTTAATAATTATTCAAATAGATTTAATAATCTTCTTCAATAAATATTTAAATTGGTTATTTTATCTTTTAAATGATATAAATTGATTTTTATTTACAATATAAATATATGGTTTATATTTTTAAATAAATTGGTATTGTTTTAATTTTAATTAGTAAAGCATATTTTCTTGTTTAATATTTGTAATAATTTGGAAAATTTGTTGTATTTAATATTTAAGTTTTTCAAAGTTATTGAATAAATGATTTTGGTTTAAATTTAATAAATGAATCATTTTTTAAAATTCTAGTATATACATTATAAATTGGAAATTTTGATTTTTATTAGCATTGAAGTTTTACAACTATTTCATAAATAAATATATGATTTTAAAATTGATAAGAAAAATATTAAAATGTTTAAATTAAATTGTATTGAGTTTTAAATTTAGAATATATTCAACAATTGATTTCATGAGTTAATAAAGTGGATTATTTATTTAATAAAATATAATCTCTTGTAAAATGATTTTTTTTTTAATAATAAGAGAGTTATAAAAATAATATTGATATTGTAATGACTTTTTAAATAAATTTTGAATAAGATTTGTAATTTTTATTTCAAATTTAATTTATATTTATAACTTGATTTGAAATTGTTTTGTTTTGAATTTAGTTTGAATTTAACTTCCAAAGTATAAATTTTAATTGTTTTAATCTTTAATATGTATAAGTTTATTTGTAAACATGGTTTGTTTTCATTTATAAATTTATACACATATTCAAATTTAAATTAACAAATTGAAACTAAGCTAATACATACATTAGTTTGTAAATTAAATACTAATTATTTTAAAGGAGACATGTGTTGTACTCTTAAAGCCTAATTGAACAAGTGTTATAAGATTTAACCTTTAAGTTAACAAATGTTGAAAATTGTACACGTGCCATTTGGTTTTAAATATTTTTCTTTTATTTAATAAAATCTAAAAATAACCTATATAAGAGCACATCTTCAATTCCAATCTCTTTTTCTTCATTTTCCTAATAAAAGAAACTTGCAACATGTTTATTTTCCAAATCTGAAACCCATTTTCACATTCAAGATTAAATGTTCAAACCAAAATTAGTTTACAATTTTAGATCAAAAACTCCTCATGTCAAAGCCATTCAAATACCTGAACAAATCCAAAGCAAACCTACATTATTCAAAATCAAAACTCCCCATCCTCTTATGTCAGTAATCATCTTCAAGAAGGAAATTTGTGTTTTTATAAAATCTGGAGAAAATATAATTTCTGCATGCACCTGCATTTTCTGTAATCTGGAAAATATGATCTGCAAACAAACTTACATTTTCAAGAGCAACCTGGATTATCAAAAGAAATCAAGTGTCATAATGAAATTTGGTTATCAGTGCAATCAGTAGAGTTAAAGCTTCAACCTGTATCTAGCCTTGTTTTTTCAAGCATCAACATTTTGGGTTTCAAATGTTTCTCCTTCAAATTCAAAAGCATTATTTCTGAAAGCTCTGCTTTCTTCCAAAATAGGTGAGTAACTCTTTAAATTTAAAGTTTAAAATATAAAAAAATGGTTGCATGCTTGTATACTGAAGTAATTAAGTATTGCATGTGTGAATGTTAATGTAAAGTTGTATTTGTGAGCATGATATTTGAATATTCTCTGTTATGTTTTCCAGTAACCCTGTTTGTTTAAATACATATTCTTTTTGATCCAATCTCTGTAGGATTTAGATTACAGACAATAATTGTTTGTTTAAGTTATTAAGTAAATTAAAATTTAATTAAGTTAATAACAAACTGAGATGAGCTCTGGAATACCAAATAAGTGAGCAAGTCAAAGATAACTGAAAATTTAATCATCATGTTTCCTGGATTTATGTATATAGGTTGAATACTAAAATCATAATGTGATTTTTAAAACAAAAACTAAATTTTTTAGTGAAGAGGTTTAGGAGCAGGTAAGGGTTGAACTGAATATGATCTATTTGATTTCTCTGGTGATCTGCGTATTTTGGGGACTTGGGTTTCTTCATGTTGATGGAGGAGAGTTAGGAGTTGCTTAGGAAAATGGGTATTGGTGATAAAACTCATCAGGGAGGTTGCGGCAGTAAAAATCCTTTTGGAACCCTAGTTAACCTGGGTTAGTTTGATTGATCAATTCCGTCTTCTATAAGGGTCCGAGTGATTCAAGATTTTGGGAATCGGTAGCTTGGCCATGGATGAAGTTGAGGCCGGAGGGGATAGTTGTCACGTGGTCGAAGCGACAAGTTTTCGCCGTTGATAGGTTTTGAAGGGAAACCTGTATAGGGATTTCCAGGCTTGGGCAAGGGGCTCGAACTCGAATTTGAGAGTTAAGGCGTGAATCTAAGTTTATGATGGGTTGCTATGTTATCTTCAGGGTTGTTGTGATCATCGGCGATGATCAGAATTGGCTGGGGCCGCCGTGCATATGCACGGTGATGGGATTTGCACTGGCGATGTTTTTGGTTAAGTTGGTAGCGGGGGAAATTGATGTGTTGCTCGAAGTAGTAGGGCATTTGGCTCGGGGGAGTTGGGTAGAAGACTCGAAGTATAATAGGATGGTCTTGGGTTTAAGGTATGTTACAGGTTTTAGAAAAAAAAAAAACCTGAACCCTGTTTGTTTAAAAAAAATTAAAAAAAAAACCTAAAGCTTTTAGATGTAAAGAAAGTTTAAACTAAATTTTAAATCCAAATTTGAATTTTAGAATCCAAGTTTAACTTAAAATCTCAGTTTTAAATTTCAAACAAGGTTTAAATTTGAAGTTTAAATTAAAGTGAAAATTTAAGTTATTAAAGGTTTTGAAATGGATTGGACTTAAAAAATTTAATATAGTACTTGTTTGATCTGCAATTTAAAAAGTTTTAAAAATTTACAAACTTTGATAAGTTTAAATTACTTGTAAACTTGTATTTTAAAATGAAAATTTAAAAGTAGTTTAAAAAGACTTTGTTTCAATTAGATTGTTGTAACAACCCTGTTGTTGGTTACCTGATTAATTAGACCTAGTTAGGGATAATTAATTCTAAACTGGGATTTGTGAAATTTAACTATGAAATTAAATCTAGTTTTATGAATAATTGAATTGTTTATCTTAATTAATTTTAAGATAACTTTGGAAAACGTTGTAAATGTTGTTAAGTGTTAATATTGTGATTTATTATTTTAAAATGATAAATTGTGATTATAATTTATTTTATTTTAATTAAAAATGATAAGAATAACTTTCTCTTTGTGAATGAGTTTGATATATTATGAATGGTTAAGACAATGTTAACTAAAACCTTAGTTAAAATGTAAAATAGTGTTTTATAAATTATTAACACTTAGGATTTTTGTAACACTTGGCAATTGGGTCCATACCTCAAACCACTTAGCCTATTTAAGAGAAGCTTCCTTCTCATTTGATGAAAATAGTACGTTCTTTTCTAAAAGCTTAGAAAACCAGAGAATTCAATTCCTCTTTCAAAACCTAGAAGAAGAAAAAAATCAAATCTCTTCATCAATTCACGGTAAATTAAACATCTTTGGGAGCTTATTTGTGCAGGTAACCATCTCTAGCTTAAATACATCTCAATTGTGATTTTATTTCTCAATTTACAGTAAACTAAATTAGGGCTTTTGGGTATATTTTGGATTGATTTTTGTTTAGGGTTTACTAGTTTGGAAATTTGGGCTGAAGTGATAATATGGATTGTTGAATTAAAGAATAGAGGTGAGTTAATCACTCACATGCTTATTTCTAAATCTTTGTTTGCTGCACATTATTGTTTGAATGATTTTTGATTTAATTGTATGCAATTTGGTTGAGAACTTATGTGATTTTTGTGTTACTGTTTGCTGGAAATTTGATAAAACAAAGTAGCTGCAGTAAAACAACGATAATATATGGTATATTAATCCAAATTGACTCATTCTTTTTGTGGTTGAAAGATATTTCAATTAGCTACAAGTTTAATTTTAATCATATTTCGAAATTTTGAGGTTAAATTGGTCAAAATTGAGTTTGAAACTAATGTTATAGCACAGCCATATAACAATTTCCTGAGTTAATACCTGAAAGTAAAATGGACATAACTTTTGATTGATTAGTCCAATTGTGTTGAACCTTTTTGCAGTAGAAAGATAATTTTCTAAGGAAGAACTTTTGTTTTAATTACTTTCTCATATTGTGAAGATTTCTTGGTCAAAATCTGGTTTTTTTAACAGAGTAATAGTCTCTGCCCTGTCAAATTTCTGTGATAGATATTGGTTAGTAAATAAAGCATAACTTTCTCGTTTCTTATCGTATTTTGACAAAATTTAAAGTTCTGGAAAGCTTAAACTTTGCGCTACAACTTTCATGTTGTAAGTTTCTGCAGATTCTATTATTTAAAGGGTCGAAATTGGGTTTTAATCTGAGATACATGATCCGCTCTGTGGATTTTCAGAATTGAAACCTAAAACTAAATTAGACATAACTTTCTCATTTTTGATCGGATTTTGATAATATTTTATGTTCCGGAAGGCTTATTTCATGTACTACAACTTTCATGTTTTGTATTTTTCTGAAATTATGAAGTTAGCTATGTCAAAATCGTAATTTTCTACTGTAATCACGAGAGCAAAATCAATATTTGCTCTGTGAAAGGCTAAAACTAAATTCGCCATAACTACTTCGTTTCTTAACCAATTTTGATGATCTTAGTCATTCCAGAAAGATTAGAAACTAAGCTAAAACTTTTATTTTATACGTTTTGCCAGATTTGAAAGTTATCTAGTCTAAAATTACAATTGTTTGTCGCTGTCCTGCAAATGCATAAGTTCAGGCTGAGTTGATGTTTGTTTTTAGTAATTTGATCATAACTTTCTTGTTTCAAATCGAAATTTAGAAATTTTAGATGTTCTGAAATCCATGTAAAATATGCAACAACTTTTCTGTTTTTAGTTTTGAATGACTTTGAGGTCTATATAATGAATAACTGACATTTTTATCGCTGGCCGTTGTTGATAGCCAGTGCACATAATTTTTTTTAAGTAGTATTTCACTCATAACTTATTCGCAACTGATCGGAATAATGAAATTTTTAATGTTCTGGAAACCTTATGATGTAGGCTACAACTTTTATGTTTTGAGTTTTGTAGGATTTCGAAGTTTACCTGGTGAAAAATTGACGTTTTCACTGCGGGCCTGTCATTGACAGCCACAATATTTATATTTGTCTGATTTCGACGATTCCATTTGCATTCTTTGCGAATTTTTTTTTATGAAATTTGATGCTAATATTTGATCATTTTGTCTAGCAGTGGACTAATCCAGTTAGGATGAGATTTGAATTTAAATTAATTCAAATTCGATTTAAATTTGAATATCGGTTTAGGCCGATTAAATTGCAAACTGATGTTTTTATTAGTTTAAAAAAAAAAAAGCGATTCCGAATAAATTCCAGAATATCTTCTAACATCATGGTTGGAGAATAAATGTTTTTATGTATTTTTATAGGTTTTTAAACAATTATTCTTTATTTTTAAGGCTTTTAAAAATTATTAAAATCCTTTTTAATGATGTGTTTTCTCTCAAAATCTTTTAGATAAGTTTCTAAAATTTGTTTTATAACTCCGTTTTCTCAAGTAAAATCTTTTAAAATTAATTTTATTCATTTTAATTATTTTGATGATTTTTCGGACGTATGAGGAAGTAAATTAAACGGTTTAGTAAAATTACGAGGTATGGGACTCGTGAATTTACTTTACCGGTTAATTTCGGACTTGTACGATCGAAAATCTTTCGATGAACTGTTCGAGATGATTTAAGATGTGTAACAACCCTAGTTTTAGCTATTTATTTTATTTTAATTTTTTTTATTTTGAAATATATTTTATATAAATTGTGTTTAACAATATAGTTTAATTATTTAATTTGAAGATATATTTTATAAAATTGTATATGTCAATAAAATTAAATAATAACTGTGAAAATTTAAGCTATGTTTGAACTGTTAAATTTCGCGTTTAAAAGACGCGTCAGTTTTTAGGGTATAAGCAACGTAATAAAACGTGTGTTTTTAAAATGCTATTTTTATAAAAGTTTTGATGTTTTAGACTGCGTCTGTCTAGCGTAGTGTAAAAATTATGTTTTAAATATTTTTGGACATAAAATATCAGTCAGTGTTTTGACGAACGCTACGTATTTTATTTGTCAGCTGGTTTTATATTTTTGGCATACGTTCTATTTAAAACTGACTACATAAAAATCTTAACGTTAGCACTTAACAATATCAAGCTAAATCAAAGGAAAACTTTAACCAAAATTCACAACATTTATATATGAAACGTTCAAGCATTTTAGTGTTAATTCTCCCTGGCTGTTTCATTTGCAACTTGTACACATTCTCTTCTCAATTGGAACGTGCACAATCATCTGCCCCTATCTCATTCATGGCCAAACAAATCGTAACATACATATACAAAAGAATTAAAGAAATTCATGGAATTGATACTCGAAAATTTAATATACACTTGAAGAATAAAAAAACTGAAACATGTATCAAACCCCTCCTTTGCTTCAGCCTTCAGTTATCAGAGCATATATCTCGCAAGCCATATCCATCAGTCAGTTCCTTCAATCAAGCGCCATTTATTCGAACACTTTTTTTTGTTCATAATCTGGGAATATTTTTGCATGCATAAAGTAACGTCATAGTGAAACTGAAAGGAGTGAATCACGCCATTAATACAGGTGAAATTGTGAGATCAAAACCTACAGACTGGAAATCAATATCACGAAATTATTTTACCATTGGGTTACTGGTTCCTAAAAATCTTGCCTGTCTTTCCCTTGATTTAGCCCAAAACAAATTCTCTTGACTGAAAAACGTTCGATCCCATTTATTTCTTTTGCAAACTTATGAGAAGATCATGCCACTGATCAAGACTCTTTTGGAATTGCAACAGCTAATGAGAAGATCACATATTCATATTGTGAATTTATATCAATATAACTAATACGTTATTTTCTTTCACCTCTCCTTCAAATTCACACTGCTTATATATATACCTACCTCACCATTCTTTTTCCTCTGCCCCTCTCGAGCTTCATCAGGTAATATTTGTGATCTCCTCCTTTCTTCTTCAGTTTCTTTGTTTTTCCTTTTATTTATGCCTTGCTCGGCCAATCCACTCTGTCCTGCCTAAACCAAGTTATATATAAACCAGAGAGATAATAAAATAAAGATAAAATATGAGTAAGCCTGCAATTGGGGATAGGCTGTACATATATGGTCACTGTTTAGTCTGCATATATATAAAATTAGGTGATAGGCGGTACATGTTTGCATCACCATGAGCATGTTCAAATTGACATGAGTGGGATACATACTGAAATTGTTAAGTGCTTCTCTGAGTCATATTTAAAGGTCTGATAGGTATATTTTAAGATGAATAGTAGGGCAAAAAAATAAAAAAATAAAAATAAAATAAATAAATAAAATAAAATAAAGGTAAATTAAGATATGACTAGAGTATTGAGTTTTCAGTTTTCATTCAAAGGGTAATTCTGCAATTGTAAATAGGCTAGGGATCTGGTAATGGCATTGGGTACATGGTCAAAGTATGCACATAATATCAGGCGAGTGTCAGGGTGTGAGTTTTCCAGTTTGCTTCCATGACCTTTGGGTGAGTCTGCATATATGCAAAACTCTGTAATAAGATGTGCATGTTGGTGTGTCACTAAGTGCATATACATGTATCAGTGACCGAGCCTGATTGTTTTGGTAGGGAATAGATAGCTCTGATTCGAAGCTTCAGAAATTAGATATGATAATATAGTCATGCATGAATCCATAGACTGGGCTACATAGGGAAGGCTGGGGTTGTGAGAAGGTAGGAGGAGTAGCTGCTGTTAAGTAATGTTTGAGTAGGCGTGATGACAAATTGGAATAGAAGGAGAAACTGAGTTGCTTAGTTGAGTCACTGGAGTTGTTTGATGCCAGTAATATTTGTAGACAGGTAGCTATTTGATTATAAATTCAGTAAGTGGAAGCATGGGTTCATCATGTATTCAGTTGTAGCTTGTACGCAAGAATAAGTTGCATTTTTTTTTTTGGGCAAGAAAATTTGGCACTTAAGTCAGTAGTAGGTGTTGGGATATGGGCTGTGCATATTGATATCACTGTGTGTGTGCATATTTAAACTGACAGGAGTAAGGTGTAAACTGGAGTTGTTAGATACTGGTAATAGATAGAAAGCAGGTGAGCTTTCCACAAAGTGCATCTGACCTGATTTGGGTAAGATAAGGCCAGAGTTTTGTAGATGCTAGAGGGAAGTAGTTGATGGTCCAGTGAAGTATTAAGTGGTGTGTCAAGTGCAGTGGAAGTAAAGAAGTAGAAGGAGGAGAAATGCAACTGTTGCATATGTCAGAGAAAAATGGTGCACGTGTGCACATCTGGATGTGTCAGGGACATGTTGGATTCAAGGCTGACAAGCCTAGTGGTGGAATAGAATGGATGCGGTGATGTACAAATTTTTAGCTTGTATATGTATATATATACTGATGCGTTTAGTAGAAGCAGGGGCTGTTGCATTGAGGAAAAAAAAAAAAAAAAAAGGAGGAAAGAAGGGGGAGTAAAAGAAATGGTAGTGAAAAAGGGGAACTTAGCTGAAGTAGGCGAGTTACTCGAAGAAAATGCATAATTGGCTCGAAGTAGGTAGGGGTGATGATGGTTGCGTGGGGTTGCTTGGTGCAGTTTTGAACTGAGAAGTTTAAAAAGAAAATTTTGGAGTTTTATTGAATGGATCAGATGCATGAGGAAGTATAATATATGAGAACAAAGGAGGGTGGGATGGGTCTAGTATAAGTTAATTGCGGTTCCCTGTCTGTTTAATAGGTGTTAAAGCCTGCAAAGTTGTATTTTAAGTCGAACTAAGCAATATTTTAAAACAAGAAAAATAGTAGAAGATAATGATATACTGGTAGGGGAGGACAAGTGAAACAAATTAGGCAATAAGTGAAATGGTTGGCATGTGTGTACGTGTGCGTGAGCAAAAGAAAAGAAGGCGTGCACGTGCACCAGTTATGTACTACGACATATAGTAGAGAAGCTTCACCATATTGTTTAGTCGGTCTTTTAGGAAATTTTGTCACAAATTTTAGTGTTAACCCGGTTCACATTTGGGTATGTTTTGTCACATTACACGGTGGAGTGGTCGAGCAAGTCAAATCATTTTCGTTCTATTTTATCTTTCTTTGACCATAAAATTCTAAAGTCGCGCATTCTATATTTTACTTTTGTTCTAGATTTGAATCTAGGCGACATCCGAGAAATTTTATCGTTACCCTCTGTCGGTCTGTACCGGTGAATCGTCATTTTGAATTCAAATTTCTGCAACGTACAGGTGAGTATTTCTCACCAGACATACGTATTTATATTTTAGTAAATTATTGCAAGTGTATGTGTAAAATTGTATTTCACTATTATCTGTCTGCAGTGTAATATAGCATGATGGACCCCATTTAAATTGACACCTCATCAGTTATTTATCTGTTGTATTATATCTGCAGTTATATTATGTTATTGTTTATTTACTGCTTAAATCACACTGCAAGTTCCCTGTTATATATACTGTTATGGGCTGAAATGATAGGCCTAAATGATTACTGATAATTTATGCTGTTAACTGATAACTTGGGATTGCGGGTTTGAAATGATAGAACCCGGGGTTTTGTAAATTACGGGTTGAAATGATATAAATCCGTATCACTTGACCTAGGCTAGAAAATTATATACAGGCCCGTGGTCCTTATAATATTTTCTGAAATATTTAAAAATTATTTTGGAAGTTAAATATTTGATTTATATCTTTAAAGGAATTGATATTGATTTTTAATAAGTTATAAATAAAAAATAAATAAATATTTGAATAAAATTTAGAATATAACTTATTTGGTAAATCGGGATTTTGAAAGAATAAGATTTCAGTTAATAAATAAATAAGTTATATTTGGAAATATTTATTAAGTTAAACAATCTACTACAGCATTTAAATGCTATCTTTTGAAATTGGACTAGTTTTACCCATAACTTTAGGTAGCATTTCCTAAGTGCTATGGAATCTAGAATTTGATTGCTCTAAAATTTATGGAATTTGATAAATTTTATTTTATATTTAAGTTTGGAAAATCTTAAGATAGGATATTTATAACTAGATTTTCCTTAATAAATTTAAGATGAATATTCTGGTATTAAGTAAGTTTTGAAATTTTTAAATAGCTAAAATTGGAGTTTTATTTATGGAAATTATGGGAATATTCAAGACTAAATAATAAAACATTGATTTGTGAAAGAATAAAACCCAAACTTAGTTTTGAATAATTAAATACTCCAATTTAATGGGAATTAAAATGTTTTGGGAATATAAATGATGTCTAATTTATGGTTTAAAACTTTAAATAGAGAAATTATTTGTAAAGCTATGAAAATTCTCTTCTTTACAAAGTAACCATAAAGTTAACCCACTTATTCTATATACCGTGAATATCCAAACCATTGTGTTTGGGAGTTATGGATTTTAAAGTAAAATCTCCAAAATATTATGCTTTGAAGGTATAATTCAAATATTTGTTTTCCACATATTATAAATTTTAAACAGTATGGTTTGGAAAAGAATTATATTTGAATATAACGATATCATATTGTTTGGGTTTTAAATGATATCATATTTATAGTTTTGAAATGGAAATGTTATTCTGGTTTCAAAGTACAAACTGTTTTTAAATGGCCACGGGTTATAATAACGTTTGGTTGGCAAAGAGACCGGGATCGGATATGGACATACTCTCTGTCGATACCGAAAACCACTTTGACTAACCGTGTACGCGGTGGAGATTCCAGAATGAAGTAGGTTGGTGGTGACGGTTTCTTGAAAGGTATATACGTGGACCCGACTCCCGTGAGTTGGCTTAAGGTGGCTAAAACAGGAGCGATTCTCGGATTAATGAGGTAGCTCCTCTGATCGAACGCACTTCTTCGTATACCATTCTATTGCTTATGTGATTGTTTGGGTGCACCTTTGATTTGGGAGTGTTGTTCGAGGTGGGCGGTTGCTGCGGCTTCGCGTTACCACCGGTCCGGATAGCAATTGGTATATCTACCCTGGCATTGCCTAGTTGTGCCGTGTCACCTACCATATCGAGCCTTGTACGAGTTTGGTTTTCTCCCGTAGCCCGTGTGGTATCCTCTAGTTGCTTCCCGAGTAGGAGGAGCTATGATATTGGATGGACTACTGGGACTATTACGTGTTAAGGTGGAAAATGTAAAGCCTTAATGCTATTTAAAAGTATGTTTATTTTACCGTAGACACTATTATAATAGCGCAATATACTACATAGTAAATAGTTTAACGGATCCTTAGAGGATGGGCGATCCCAAGCATCCTTTAAGTTACTCGCTATATATTACAGTACACTTGATTTAGCTTACATTATATAAGTATGTATGTCCTGACTCGAGTGTTTTGTTTTATTGTACGCTCGGGTCAGCCTGAGTTGCAGTTTCAGTTTCTCTCCGAAGCTAGGACACTCAGTAGAACATTCGTGCTGCTGGAAGTTGTTTCAGCCTTTATCCTTTCTGGAATTCAAGACTTTGAAGACTCTATCTCTATTTATGTCTTAAATTTGTATTGAGGATTATAGACAAAGTAAGTTCTGTTTTTGTAAAGTTGTATCAGTGGCTTCATGAACCACTTAATTTTTAATTTCCGCTGCGAGATTCTGATATCTGTGTCTGTAATTCTGTGATTTATTTACTGTATATCCTGAGTTTTGCCAAATTTATTTTACAACGCAGTATTTTGAACACTTCAAGTCCGACAATGTGCGGATGCGAAGGGTTGAAAATACTGGGTCGTTACATTTGGTATCAGAGCTTTGGCTCTAGGCATAACTTAGAGTGTACGGTAAATTTGATTTACAGAATCACTTTCATTCGAGCTTCAATCTCTTCCTTTTGATTCGATTTCCTTTGAATTTTGGAACATTCCCTATGGTTCCAAGGTTCTTTCGTGTCCCTCACTTTTCGTCTACTTTAGGTTCTGGAGTGTCCCATAATTCCACTTCGGGTGATCTTTATAGTGAATTGGTAGTCTCGCCATTGTTCTAATAAAGGGGTGAAACTCCTTTACCATTAGCATTGACTCACCGGAGATTTTTATTTGTCCTCGGTTTATATGCTAGTATCTTTGGTTATTCTATCTCCTCAGATCAAGTGTAGATTTACACCAACCACATCGATTTGACTCTTTAAGTCCCGGTTGACCCGATCAAGGTTGTCCGCGATTTATATAAGACTTACCCAGTTTCCTTATTCTGATTTTTATCATCGGATCTTCTGATTTCAACTTATCTTGAATTCTATTTGATTTGAGTTCATCAAAATTTGAATCTCTATCCTTGTTTTGAAAAATTTATTTCTATATTTGAAAATAAAATCTAATATTATATATATAAGTATAATTTTCAGAATTTTATAATTAATTTAACTAGTTGTCAAGAGATAATAATTTGATTTTATTTACGGTTTCGTAAAGCCATGGGTTTTGTCCAATATAAATGATTAAATATAAACAATGGTTATAAATTAATTTAGAAACAGAAAGGAATTTAAACAAGAACTTGAGAATTCAATTTCTGATGATTTCAAACCTTGTGTTTAAATTTTTTTTAAAGGATAGATTATTTAAAGTATTTTCAAAATAGAAGTTTGTTCCCAAAGAATTTTAAAATTTAGTGCTCTTCTCTTTGTCGCTGGAAAATAATTTCGGTGATGACTGCAGCATCATCGACATTCATTTTCGAGTTTCGAAGTGAAAAGACCATTCTGTAGTCTGGCTACAGTGTTACATTGAAATTTAATTGAATCGAATTTCTAAAGGTATGACTTTATATATATAGATATATAATTTAAATTTGATTTGACATGTTATGTATATATATTTATTTATCGCTAAATGGTTTGAAGAGAATCGGAAATTTAATTCTTAAGTTTTATCTTGAGGAATAATTTCAATAAAAATAAAATTTTGAATAAGAAAATTTCAACTGGAGATAATTGAGAGTTTTAGTTGTATAATACCCAATCTCATCTCAATATAACTTACCTTAATTTTCAGAAGTTAACAATGTAATTGGATAATATACAAGGGATTTTATAAATAAAATTTGAGTGTTTATAATAAATGTTATATACTTAAATTTAGTTATAAAAGATTAATAGGGGTAAATAGGGAAAAAGGGATTTTGGGGAATTTTATTTAAATAACCTAATAATCAAATTTGATTTAATAAGGAACCTTAAAATCTAACCAAGAGATTTTAATAAAAGTTATTTCCTGAAATGAAAATGTTGTGTAATAAACAAGGTATCTTTGAAAGAAAATATTTTGAAAGGGATATTTTGTAGTAAGGATTATCTATCTCAAAAATCATATTGATGTCTAAATGAATAATTATGATTTAAATAAGACGTATTTTAATACCACTAAAATTTGATAATTGAGAATTTGGTTTTTCAAATGGAAATTTCAAGTATAACTTATTAAAGGAATATCTTATTTATAAAATAGGTACTTCAAATAAAGTGTTAGGTTATTTGTTAAACTAAGAGTTAAGTAAATAATGAACTGATTTGGAAATACTGCAGCATATTATAAGTGCCGCTGTTCTAAAAATAAAATGTTTTGGAAAATTTATTATTGAATAAATGAAAATTATTTTAAAAGTGTTATGATTTTAGTAGTATGATTTCCAAATGATAATATCTATAAAATCTTAATGACTTTCAAAGTATTATGATTTCAAAAGCATTATGATTTCAAAGATTATCTTATTTTGTTTCCAAACTATCTTTAAATGTCCTTGGTTTTTCCTATCTGCTACAGATTGGGGAGGCTATTGCTTATACCAGTCTATTTAGAAATCTTTCTATAGTCTTTGAAATCTTTGTTACTCATCGGGGCTTGAGCACCGCTGAGCACCCATGGACTGACGGTCAAACAGAAAAGGGTAAATCAGATTCTTGAGGATCTTCTTCGTGCTTCAAATCCAGAACTATCCGTTTAAGGTTCTTGTTTATCTAGCTTATCTTCTTTTGTTTCTCTTCTTTCGTTCCTTTTCGAGGACGAAAAGTTCTTAAGTGGGGGAGAGTGTAACAACCCTAGTTTTAGCTATTTATTTTATTTTAATTTTTTTTATTTTGAAATATATTTTATATAAATTGTGTTTAACAATATAGTTTAATTATTTAATTTGAAGATATATTTTATAAAATTGTATATGTCAATAAAATTAAATAATAACTGTGAAAATTTAAGCTATGTTTGAACTGTTAAATTTCGCGTTTAAAAGACGCGTCAGTTTTTAGGGTATAAGCAACGTAATAAAACGTGTGTTTTTAAAATGCTATTTTTATAAAAGTTTTGATGTTTTAGACTGCGTCTGTCTAGCGTAGTGTAAAAATTATGTTTTAAATATTTTTGGACATAAAATATCAGTCAGTGTTTTGACGAACGCTACGTATTTTATTTGTCAGCTGGTTTTATATTTTTGGCATACGTTCTATTTAAAACTGACTACATAAAAATCTTAACGTTAGCACTTAACAATATCAAGCTAAATCAAAGGAAAACTTTAACCAAAATTCACAACATTTATATATGAAACGTTCAAGCATTTTAGTGTTAATTCTCCCTGGCTGTTTCATTTGCAACTTGTACACATTCTCTTCTCAATTGGAACGTGCACAATCATCTGCCCCTATCTCATTCATGGCCAAACAAATCGTAACATACATATACAAAAGAATTAAAGAAATTCATGGAATTGATACTCGAAAATTTAATATACACTTGAAGAATAAAAAAACTGAAACATGTATCAAACCCCTCCTTTGCTTCAGCCTTCAGTTATCAGAGCATATATCTCGCAAGCCATATCCATCAGTCAGTTCCTTCAATCAAGCGCCATTTATTCGAACACTTTTTTTTGTTCATAATCTGGGAATATTTTTGCATGCATAAAGTAACGTCATAGTGAAACTGAAAGGAGTGAATCACGCCATTAATACAGGTGAAATTGTGAGATCAAAACCTACAGACTGGAAATCAATATCACGAAATTATTTTACCATTGGGTTACTGGTTCCTAAAAATCTTGCCTGTCTTTCCCTTGATTTAGCCCAAAACAAATTCTCTTGACTGAAAAACGTTCGATCCCATTTATTTCTTTTGCAAACTTATGAGAAGATCATGCCACTGATCAAGACTCTTTTGGAATTGCAACAGCTAATGAGAAGATCACATATTCATATTGTGAATTTATATCAATATAACTAATACGTTATTTTCTTTCACCTCTCCTTCAAATTCACACTGCTTATATATATACCTACCTCACCATTCTTTTTCCTCTGCCCCTCTCGAGCTTCATCAGGTAATATTTGTGATCTCCTCCTTTCTTCTTCAGTTTCTTTGTTTTTCCTTTTATTTATGCCTTGCTCGGCCAATCCACTCTGTCTTGCCTAAACCAAGTTATATATAAACCAGAGAGATAATAAAATAAAGATAAAATATGAGTAAGCCTGCAATTGGGGATAGGCTGTACATATATGGTCACTGTTTAGTCTGCATATATATAAAATTAGGTGATAGGCGGTACATGTTTGCATCACCATGAGCATGTTCAAATTGACATGAGTGGGATACATACTGAAATTGTTAAGTGCTTCTCTGAGTCATATTTAAAGGTCTGATAGGTATATTTTAAGATGAATAGTAGGGCAAAAAAATAAAAAAATAAAAATAAAATAAATAAATAAAATAAAATAAAGGTAAATTAAGATATGACTAGAGTATTGAGTTTTCAGTTTTCATTCAAAGGGTAATTCTGCAATTGTAAATAGGCTAGGGATCTGGTAATGGCATTGGGTACATGGTCAAAGTATGCACATAATATCAGGCGAGTGTCAGGGTGTGAGTTTTCCAGTTTGCTTCCATGACCTTTGGGTGAGTCTGCATATATGCAAAACTCTGTAATAAGATGTGCATGTTGGTGTGTCACTAAGTGCATATACATGTATCAGTGACCGAGCCTGATTGTTTTGGTAGGGAATAGATAGCTCTGATTCGAAGCTTCAGAAATTAGATATGATAATATAGTCATGCATGAATCCATAGACTGGGCTACATAGGGAAGGCTGGGGTTGTGAGAAGGTAGGAGGAGTAGCTGCTGTTAAGTAATGTTTGAGTAGGCGTGATGACAAATTGGAATAGAAGGAGAAACTGAGTTGTTTAGTTGAGTCACTGGAGTTGTTTGATGCCAGTAATATTTGTAGACAGGTAGCTATTTGATTATAAATTCAGTAAGTGGAAGCATGGGTTCATCATGTATTCAGTTGTAGCTTGTACGCAAGAATAAGTTGCATTTTTTTTTTGGGCAAGAAAATTTGGCACTTAAGTCAGTAGTAGGTGTTGGGATATGGGCTGTGCATATTGATATCACTGTGTGTGTGCATATTTAAACTGACAGGAGTAAGGTGTAAACTGGAGTTGTTAGATACTGGTAATAGATAGAAAGCAGGTGAGCTTTCCACAAAGTGCATCTGACCTGATTTGGGTAAGATAAGGCCAGAGTTTTGTAGATGCTAGAGGGAAGTAGTTGATGGTCCAGTGAAGTATTAAGTGGTGTGTCAAGTGCAGTGGAAGTAAAGAAGTAGAAGGGGGAGAAATGCAACTGTTGCATATGTCAGAGAAAAATGGTGCACGTGTGCACATCTGGATGTGTCAGGGACATGTTGGATTCAAGGCTGACAAGCCTAGTGGTGGAATAGAATGGATGCGGTGATGTACAAATTTTTAGCTTGTATATGTATATATATACTGATGCGTTTAGTAGAAGCAGGGGCTGTTGCATTGAGGAAAAAAAAAAAAAAAAAAGGAGGAAAGAAGGGGGAGTAAAAGAAATGGTAGTGAAAAAGGGGAACTTAGCTGAAGTAGGCGAGTTACTCGAAGAAAATGCATAATTGGCTCGAAGTAGGTAGGGGTGATGATGGTTGCGTGGGGTTGCTTGGTGCAGTTTTGAACTGAGAAGTTTAAAAAGAAAATTTTGGAGTTTTATTGAATGGATCAGATGCATGAGGAAGTATAATATATGAGAACAAAGGAGGGTGGGATGGGTCTAGTATAAGTTAATTGCGGTTCCCTGTCTGTTTAATAGGTGTTAAAGCCTGCAAAGTTGTATTTTAAGTCGAACTAAGCAATATTTTAAAACAAGAAAAATAGCAGAAGATAATGATATACTGGTAGGGGAGGACAAGTGAAACAAATTAGGCAATAAGTGAAATGGTTGGCATGTGTGTACGTGTGCGTGAGCAAAAGAAAAGAAGGCGTGCACGTGCACCAGTTATGTACTACGACATATAGTAGAGAAGCTTCACCATATTGTTTAGTCGGTCTTTTAGGAAATTTTGTCACAAATTTTAGTGTTAACCCGGTTCACATTTGGGTATGTTTTGTCACATTACACGGTGGAGTGGTCGAGCAAGTCAAATCATTTTCGTTCTATTTTATCTTTCTTTGACCATAAAATTCTAAAGTCACGCATTCTATATTTTACTTTTGTTCTAGATTTGAATCTAGGCGACATCCGAGAAATTTTATCGTTACCCTCTGTCGGTCTGTACCGGTGAATCGTCATTTTGAATTCAAATTTCTGCAACGTACAGGTGAGTATTTCTCACCAGACATACGTATTTATATTTTAGTAAATTATTGCAAGTGTATGTGTAAAATTGTATTTCACTATTATCTGTCTGCAGTGTAATATAGCATGATGGACCCCATTTAAATTGACACCTCATCAGTTATTTATCTGTTGTATTATATCTGCAGTTATATTATGTTATTGTTTATTTACTGCTTAAATCACACTGCAAGTTCCCTGTTATATATACTGTTATGGGCTGAAATGATAGGCCTAAATGATTACTGATAATTTATGCTGTTAACTGATAACTTGGGATTGCGGGTTTGAAATGATAGAACCCGGGGTTTTGTAAATTACGGGTTGAAATGATATAAATCCGTATCACTTGACCTAGGCTAGAAAATTATATACAGGCCCGTGGTCCTTATAATATTTTCTGAAATATTTAAAAATTATTTTGGAAGTTAAATATTTGATTTATATCTTTAAAGGAATTGATATTGATTTTTAATAAGTTATAAATAAAAAATAAATAAATATTTGAATAAAATTTAGAATATAACTTATTTGGTAAATCGGGATTTTGAAAGAATAAGATTTCAGTTAATAAATAAATAAGTTATATTTGGAAATATTTATTAAGTTAAACAATCTACTACAGCATTTAAATGCTATCTTTTGAAATTGGACTAGTTTTACCCATAACTTTAGGTAGCATTTCCTAAGTGCTATGGAATCTAGAATTTGATTACTCTAAAATTTATGGAATTTGATAAATTTTATTTTATATTTAAGTTTGGAAAATCTTAAGATAGGATATTTATAACTAGATTTTCCTTAATAAATTTAAGATGAATATTCTGGTATTAAGTAAGTTTTGAAATTTTTAAATAGCTAAAATTGGAGTTTTATTTATGGAAATTATGGGAATATTCAAGACTAAATAATAAAACATTGATTTGTGAAAGAATAAAACCCAAACTTAGTTTTGAATAATTAAATACTCCAATTTAATGGGAATTAAAATGTTTTGGGAATATAAATGATGTCTAATTTATGGTTTAAAACTTTAAATAGAGAAATTATTTGTAAAGCTATGAAAATTCTCTTCTTTACAAAGTAACCATAAAGTTAACCCACTTATTCTATATACCGTGAATATCCAAACCATTGTGTTTGGGAGTTATGGATTTTAAAGTAAAATCTCCAAAATATTATGCTTTGAAGGTATAATTCAAATATTTGTTTTCCACATATTATAAATTTTAAACAGTATGGTTTGGAAAAGAATTATATTTGAATATAACGATATCATATTGTTTGGGTTTTAAATGATATCATATTTATAGTTTTGAAATGGAAATGTTATTCTGGTTTCAAAGTACAAACTGTTTTTAAATGGCCACGGGTTATAATAACGTTTGGTTGGCAAAGAGACCGGGATCGGATATGGACATACTCTCTGTCGATACCGAAAACCACTTTGACTAACCGTGTACGCGGTGGAGATTCCAGAATGAAGTAGGTTGGTGGTGACGGTTTCTTGAAAGGTATATACGTGGACCCGACTCCCGTGAGTTGGCTTAAGGTGGCTAAAACAGGAGCGATTCTCGGATTAATGAGGTAGCTCCTCTGATCGAACGCACTTCTTCGTATACCATTCTATTGCTTATGTGATTGTTTGGGTGCACCTTTGATTTGGGAGTGTTGTTCGAGGTGGGCGGTTGCTGCGGCTTCGCGTTACCACCGGTCCGGATAGCAATTGGTATATCTACCCTGGCATTGCCTAGTTGTGCCGTGTCACCTACCATATCGAGCCTTGTACGAGTTTGGTTTTCTCCCGTAGCCCGTGTGGTATCCTCTAGTTGCTTCCCGAGTAGGAGGAGCTATGATATTGGATGGACTACTGGGACTATTACGTGTTAAGGTGGAAAATGTAAAGCCTTAATGCTATTTAAAAGTATGTTTATTTTACCGTAGACACTATTATAATAGCGCAATATACTACATAGTAAATAGTTTAACGGATCCTTAGAGGATGGGCGATCCCAAGCATCCTTTAAGTTACTCGCTATATATTACAGTACACTTGATTTAGCTTACATTATATAAGTATGTATGTCCTGACTCGAGTGTTTTGTTTTATTGTACGCTCGGGTCAGCCTGAGTTGCAGTTTCAGTTTCTCTCCGAAGCTAGGACACTCAGTAGAACATTCGTGCTGCTGGAAGTTGTTTCAGCCTTTATCCTTTCTGGAATTCAAGACTTTGAAGACTCTATCTCTATTTATGTCTTAAATTTGTATTGAGGATTATAGACAAAGTAAGTTCTGTTTTTGTAAAGTTGTATCAGTGGCTTCATGAACCACTAAATTTTTAATTTCCGCTGCGAGATTCTGATATCTGTGTCTGTAATTCTGTGATTTATTTACTGTATATCCTGAGTTTTGCCAAATTTATTTTACAACGCAGTATTTTGAACACTTCAAGTCCGACAATGTGCGGATGCGAAGGGTTGAAAATACTGGGTCGTTACAAGATGCTATTGAATTTTGGGTAGTTATATGGTCCGAGAACTCCAATTTAGAAGTATATTCGACGAAGGACCGTTTTAAGATGTTGTTTTACTTGCCGATGAGATGAGGTGAGTCTTGAGATGAGATTTCCCTTTTCGGGGATGATGGTTTATGAGAAACCATTATGAGATTTAATTGCATTTGCCGATGATATGAGGTAAGAGTATTTATGAAGTATTCATGAAGTTAAGATGTTTATGATGATTTATGAAGTTAAGATGGTTATGATGATTTTTACTTGTCGATGAAATGAGACAAGTCACGATGGAACCATTACTCGTCGATGAGTAGAGATGAGTGTGGTATTATATTAACTCGCCGATGAGATGAGGTAGAGTGAGTTTTATGATGGTTCTAATGTTTTATGATGTTTTCTAATGTGGAACCAACTAACTATTAGTAAACCATTTGGGGAGAACGTATAGTATGGGATATACGTTCTCGCCTTTTGGGTTCCTATTCGAATAGTTGAGACACATTCAAGATGTTACTAGTACTAGACCGAGTATGATTGGAGTCACCACGATGTTCACGATGTTATTACTCAACTCCAATCACCATGAAGTTTTTACTCGGATTTGTGACTGGGTGTCATTAAGATGTTCCGACTAGTCAATCACGATGTTGTGATGTTTATGAGACCCCAAGTCATCACGATGTATGGTACCAAATTACTAGTACTAGTCAAGATGTAAAGCACGTGCTGTTTTCCATGAAGTTTAGATGTTTCGTTTTCACTGTTTTGATGATGATGCTTTATTATAGCCTTATGTAAGAAAAGGGCTAATTTATATACATGGTTTTATGGTGATTTCGAATATGATGTTTTGGATTCTTTCTGGGCTCTATCAAGATGGATTTGAGACATTTTATATATTTATACCAATGAGATGAGGTATAAGTTATGGTAATGCTTTTATGATGAGTGTTGATAATAGATTTAAGATAGATATATATTTATACCAATGATATGAGGTATAAATGATTATGGAGGTTCCTTTATAATGAGTTTAATGATGGATTTGAGATGTATTTATATTTATACCGATGAGATGAGGTATAATAATTAAGAAGTTTCTCTTAGATGGGTTTTATTTATGATGGATTCTTGAAGTTTAATTATCTTATGAAGATTTACTTTATGGTCCATATCCTCACCCATTTCATTCGGTTATATATATAATTAGATAAACCATGTCTATCTAATATACATATTGTATTCCTCTATGCAATTATGATGAACGATTGATGTATCACTCTAGAGATAACTTGATGACCTATATCATTCCATTGGTAATGATGGAACGGTTTTCCCCTTATCTCTTATCATCACCCTTACTAATGATAAGTTCTAGCTAGCCTGACCCGTGTGTTTTCACTCGGGTCAGACCGAGTTGTTTCAGGTATCATCTATTGGGCTTAGCTTGAAGTTGATGTTGGATATCAGCTCTTCTTTCTCTTGAGTAGTTACTATTCTTTCGCATACTCTGATGTAGTTACATTTGATTCGATATTTATGGTGTGGTCGAGTACCACCTTTATTGTATTCATATTGTATTGTACTAAACACGTATCAGTGTATATGTATATATATGATGTTGGTTACTGTTCTGTGATGTGATTTACATTCAGTTATTGTATTTTGTTCTGATAGATCCGTTAGCCACCTATAGTTTTGGATTAAGCATTTACTGGGTATGTCGATCCACTTGAGTTGAAAAAAAAATATAATGCATTTATCGACGTATTCAATGAATGTTTAAGACAAAATTGTAGATGGTCACCCTTAACCAGCCCTATTCTCCGCTTTAGTAGACGGAATTACTTGTTAATTCTCTTTGCTAAGGTGGGTCTCGGGGTGGGGCGTCACAATTGTTTTAAACATAGTTAAGTTATGTTTAATTTTGAAATTTAAATTTAGATTTATGTTTTAGAATTTCACTAACAAGGTAATTAAGATTTATTAATTAATTTAATTAATTAATTGAAATTGGAATTTATAATTGATTAATCAATTTATAATTAAGATCATTAATTAAGTTATTAATTAATGATAAATGAATATTAATTATGTAATTAAGTTTTAAAATTAAGATTAATTAATTTAATAATTAACTTTAATAAATGAATAATTAAAGATAATTTAATTTGTAATTAATTTAAGTTAATTACTTTATAAAAAATTAAAGGATGGTTAATGAAGGTCATTAACCATGATTATTTAATAATTAATTAATATGGTTAATTTTTATAATTAATTAGATTAATTAATTTAATAATAATCAGTTGTAAATAGTTTGAGTGTAATTACTTGATAAGTAATTAAGAAATTAATTACTTAATGTAATTAATTTAGTTTAATGAGATTTTTTATTTTAATTAATTATGCTTAATTAATTTTAAACATTTGGGTTTTATAAATAATTACTTTATGTAATTAAGGATTTGGAAATTTATTAGTTAAGAAATTAATTAATAATTACATGATTGTAATTAAGAGGAGATGTTGAGAATGAAGTAATGTGGATTAATTGTTTAGTAATTAATCAGGAATTAATTAAGAAATTAATTTAAGGATAATTAATTTGGTTTAATAGAGTAATTGAGTTAGTTAATTACTTGGAGTAATTAATTTAAGGAATAATTAAGGATCATTAATTACTTAATTAATGATGTAATTGAAGTTGATTAATTATGATTAATTAATCAATAATAGGTAATTAAAGGTAATTAATTAATGTAATTAATTAAGGATTAATGTAATTAATTATAATTAATTAATTAATTGAAGTAATTAAAGGTTAATTACTGTTTTGTTTGACGATAATTAATTTTGTGAAATTAATTGAGGATAATTACATGGATGTAATTAAGGATAATTAATCAAGAGTGATTAATTAAGGTGATTAATAATGGATTAATAAATTGATTGTAATCAATTAAATGATTAAGTAAGCAAGATTTATATTGGTGAAGTAATTAATTTAATTTATTTTAAATTAATTAAAGATAGGGTAATTAATTTAATTCATTTTAAATTAATTAGAGATAGAGATAGTTAATTTAATTCATTTTAAATTAATTATATGATGATGAGTAAATCATTGCTTATGTATGAATGGATGTCATTGATTGTCTTAGATGCTTTGTGATCTCAATAATGAGATAAATGATATTGTGTGGTATGGATGTTTAATGGTATTGTGATGATAACATAGGTTATCTATTGAGATGGTGATATATGAAATATCTATTTGATATTGATAATATGGGTTACCTGTTATTGATAATGATTGATTATCAGTTATGATTTATAAGTTATCTATCTGTGTGTATATAGATACTATATTGAATTGTTTTAAAACTTTAAAACAACTTGGACCTTAAAAGACACGCTTTGGATTTCGATGAGACAGGGATCGGGTTCCATATTTGGATATCCGAAAACCACATTGATTCCAAATAACGTCAGGTCGTAAATCAAAGAGGAGCTTTGTGAAGACTCGAGGTGTAAGGGCTATACGTCAGTATAACTCTATGGGTGATTCCGTAATGAGTTTGACGGAATAGATCTTATAGATTCGAGATGGTGATTAGAGTGCAAGGGTTATTGTCGTTAACTCTGAGGGTGATTCCAAAATGAGTGTAACGAGATAATGCCTTCGGTTTCGTTCGAACCTGGAACAAACTTGTATGGATCGAATGCTTTCAGAACATCGTCAGGTGGACGATGAGCATTCTAAGTGATATGTCCTATAAAGGTAATCGTAGCCTCAAGCCTCATCAACCGGGAATGGCTAAAACAGGGGAGGTGCAGCAAGGCTTCGTGGGTCGCGTCCACTGGAGAGCAAGATTTACCTCTGTCTAGAATTCCCTTTATATTCGGCTGTGTGGGTGGTTTCTAGCTACAACCACGGGGTTGTCTTGTTCGGAACTATTCAGTAAGGAATGGGTCCGCTTTGTGTTGCAGGGGGTCGGGAGTGATCCTCGGTACGTTGATCTAGGCCACGTACTGTGACGGGAGGTACCCCAGTAGCCCTGCCATTGTATGGAATCCAAAATCCAATAAGTGCCAACGGTTTTGATTGTATTACCCACTTTTTTGGCTAGTAGTTGGAATTTAATAGATGTAACAATGTCGGCTATTTCTTATTTATTTGAAAACCCTAGACACTATTATAATATCATCGGATTTCCTATCAAATGTTTTGGTTAGCGTAAGGTAAAAGCTTTTCCATGTTTATGTGTGGGAAGTCTTACGTGATACCTTTCTTTTCAAAAGGTTTTTGAAAGTTAAGCAACTTTAACCTATTACTCACACCAGACCCATGTCTGACCCGGAGTTTATTTTTGTTTGTCATAAACTCTTGGGTACTCAAATTTTTACGAGTAGCCAAGGGAATTCAGGTTAGGATTCAAGTTAGCTTTGACGAATTGTGGAGGAGCAATGGAGCAGGAGGCTTCTGCGTGTAGATATATATAGTATTCCGCTGTGTGTTCCCTGAGTTGTTGTATTGAGTTGTATAACTAGACAGGAGTTTATAACTGTCTAGTATGTGTTGTATGTCTGTGTACTCTGATAATGGTTGTAAACTATGTAATGTTTATGTTATTAATATAATTTATTCGTTCCGCTGTTAGATTCTGATGTGTTGTTTCTTTCTTCTCTTCTTTTTATTCTCTTTTCTATCCCTTTCTTTCTTAAAGATGATGTGATTTTCCGGGAGTGGAAAGTCGGGTCGTCTCAGAACTCTATAGGTATGGTAAAAAACAAAAATCATATAAGGATCGCTAGGATAAGTGACACGGCACAACGAGGCAATGCCATGGTAGATATACCAATTGCGCATCTGGGCTGGTGGTAACGCATAGCCGTAGCTACCGCCCACCTCGAGCCACACTCCTAAAATCAAAGGTGCACCTAATCAATCACAAAGTAATTGAATGGTATCGAAGAAGTGTGTCCGATCAG
The DNA here is from genome assembly GCA_030765085.1 of Allium cepa. Taxonomy (NCBI): domain Eukaryota; kingdom Viridiplantae; phylum Streptophyta; class Magnoliopsida; order Asparagales; family Amaryllidaceae; genus Allium; species Allium cepa. Next base: position 304,366,455 of record CM060944.1, on the reverse strand, counting down.
AGGAGCTACCTCATTGGCCAGAGAATCGCTCCTGTTTTAGCCACCTTATGCCAACTCACTGGAGTAGAGTCCACGTACATACCTCAATAGAACGTCGCCACCATCCTACTTCATTGTGTAATCTCCACCGCATACATGGTAGTTAAAGTGGTTTTCGGAGTTGGCGGAGAGTATGATAACTTTCGATCCCGGTCTCTTTAACAAACAAACGTTATTATTACACTATGGTCATTTCAAAATAGTTTATACTTCAAAACAAAAATATCATTACCATTACAAAACCATATCAATACGATATCATTTCCATTTCTAAACCAAATCAATATGATATCATTTCCATTTCCAAAATCGTAGCATTTCCAAAGTTAAACATTTCAAAACCAAACACTAGAAATTATAACACCTATAAACTAAACACTTGAAATTAAACCACATTCAAAACATAATACCTGAAATCATAATACTTCCCACTTAACCGATTTAAATATTAAAATAGTATATGTAATACAATTGTTTTCCTCAAATTTCACAAATTAAGTCAAAATAAATCGAATTCCAAAATTCAAATTTAATCAGATGTCAAATCAATAATTCTGATTTAGCCTCTAAATAAACCATTCAAAATTATATCGATTTCAGATACAGATTTGAACCACAAATAAACCATTTCAAAATATATATTTCAAAGCTTTAAATATTATATAATTTCAAAAATAAATGTGATAATTTTATATATATCTTAATTCAATTTACTATAATTTCGTTTTGAAATATTTACTCAATAAATTCAATATCATTTAAATAAACTCAAACTTGATATATTTATTAATCACTTTAAACCAACATAAAGTTATAAAATCATATCCTTCTCAAATTCACTAAGTCCAAAATTGATTTTAATTAAATATAATTCTTAATTAAATACAATTTCAAATCAATTTCAAATCCATCTTCTCAACCTTAATTTATTAAAATCATTATAAACTCTATATCAAAATATAATTTAAATACTTAACCATATTATATTTTAATAAAATCAACTTCATTGTTAAACTTATTTTATATTAAAAAAAATTATACGTAGCTTAAATTTAAGAATTTATCTATATATAAAATAATGTTTATATAATATCAAAAATCAAAATTTATTAAACCATATATTTCATTCCAAAACCATAGAAATCCTTTACAAAATATTTATCTATAGACCAGCGGTATCTGTATATGATTTTCTATCCTATGGTCAAGTGATAAGGATGTTTATCATTTCAATATGCAATTTAAATATATATACAGGTATATATCATTTCAAACCGCAATCCTAAATTCAATTCAATGAAAATTGCTTGGGTCTATCATTTCAACCCACAACGATTTTCTCCTATCCTACATATCGTTCGGGTATGTATCATTTCTACCCATAGGGAATCCTATATTAACAGGGAATTTGTAGAGTAAGATATGAAAATAATAGTAATAGGCATATATCATCAGTATAATAACAGTTAAAGGTGTCAGATGTCACAGGTAAACAGATAGCATATAAATAGTAATGTAAATAACTAACAGCAACATATATAAATTGTTGTTTCAATTGAAATCAAATTCAATAAATATAAGAACATTAATCATGAGTGATTGCTCACCTTTCGAGACTAGAGGGACGGACAAAGAAATGAGCTACGAATTCAAGCACGAATCCAAAATCAAAGCTAGATTAGCAAGAATATGATGGACAAAGCTGGTAATGTGAATAAACGAAATCAAATCAGAGCTGGATCGATGAAGATAAGTGATATAGGTGAATATGTATATATAGCTATATATAACTATATATAAAAAAATCATATGTATATATATTAAATATATATATATATCAAAATCATTCTTTCAAAGTAAAACATATAAACAAAACAATATATATCTACATAATATAAATTGGAAATAAATATATACACCACATACGTAAAAAACATATTATACTAATATTACTTATAAACTAATGGACCTTATACATATGTAGACTAAAAAATTATTATAAAATCTATATACTAATATACATTATCTCACACGCAACCTATAATAATAAAAATCAATATTACTAACAAACTTTATTACCCCAAATTCCATACATATGTACACACATACGAAAATGTGTATGGCTGACACTCCTTCAAATTTCATATAAAACTTATATAACTAACCTATATGTTAACTGATAAATATACTCTGCACACTTGAAACTTTATGTATTTTATTTAACATCTTAATATATACACGAACTCAAGCCAAATGTCTTTATACATATAAATGGATAAATATAGCATATCCACCTAACATAAACTTATACACATTTACAAATCAAAATTTATAGATCACGTAGCTATTATAACTAATGTATGCAGACCAAAAATATCACACATTTTATATTATGTGTATAGTAAAATGAAATATAATATAAAATAAAATATTATGGTACAGTATGCATATAATACTGCAAAAGGTTCAACTGTGCTAAGTGGGAAAATTACATTTAAATAAACATATGTATGCATAAATATATATATATATATATATATATATATATATATATATATATATATATATATATATATATTAAAACAACATATAACCGGAAAGTATATTTGAAACATACTTTTTCTACAACATTCAGAATTGAATTAAATAGGTTATATATATATATACACATACAGAAACAATATAAACATTCCTATATTCGTATAAATATATATAGCAGTATGCAAACTTCTATATGTAAACTGTATAAACTTTATAACCTTTAAAACTAACCCACATATATAGTATACTAACATAAAAATATATATATAACTAAAACTAAACATACATAGAAACTATATATATACATATATTCCATTAAAAAAATTTCTGTTGAGGCTTATATATATGCAGATCTACCCAAAGTTTTAGGCAAAATATACATACGAAACAAATACATATATAAGCTAACTTGTTTATATATTATCACATATGATATTAAAACGAGATAAGGAGATAGAGCAATGCTTGGTGGGGATAGCGTAGGGTGAGGTCGAAGCTGTTGTGGCAGGGACGGAGCACGCATGTGACGAGGGTGGGAGTTCTCTGGCGAGGAAGGGGAGGGAAGGTGGAGGCTTGAGGATGCGCGACTGGTAAGTGGGGTCGAAGTGTCTTCGATGAGGTGATGGGTTTGACGGCATTCGATCAAGGAGGAGGCGGAGATGAGTTTAGGTGAGGGGAGAAGAGGTGAGGTGAGGCAAATGCATGCAACATTTTCCTTTTAATAATTTTCTTCTAGTTCTGCCATTTTTATTTTGAAAGGAAAACGAGCAGGTGGTAAAGCAAAAGTAAGGAATAGGCTAAATATAAATATGAACTAATATTATAACATTTATTTCACAAAAGTGAGTAGGTCACCAACCAAATTTATTAAATATAGTGGAAATGGAAACAGCCAGGTAAGCTGAATTCAAGGAATAATAATGGTAATTGGCTATTTGAATTGTTTTATTGGACAACACGTTTCAGATTTGCAATGTAAAGGGAAAAATATAAAGTCAAAATTTCGGTATCGTTGCAACGAACTGCTCAATCATTTCGTCGCGCATCGGACCTCAAAATACAGAAATAAATATACTACGGAGATCGGCATGATGAGACGATCAAAAAGGTATATAGATATCAATGATCGTTCAAAAGTCGATATCGGTATAGAAAATGCTGCTATTTCGCCGAAAATAAGATCGATAGTGCAATAGCAGTACAAATTTGGAGAAACAAAATATGACGTCTCGCTCAGAAGATGATTTACAAATTTTCTATAGAAAAATATTCCTGTTTGGAAAACATTTTATTACCATCGATTTTTAACTGTTTGGAACTAAAATAGAATTACATACAAAAATAAACTTCCATATTTTCTGATGAAAATTTACCAGTTGTTATGTTTAATTAGACGTATTCCAAATATCAAATTTATATTTCAAAATTTTATTATTTAAAATTTCACAAAATAACTTTTAAATATATTAATAAACAAATAAAATTATTTAAAATTTACGGGTCGTTACACTCTCCTCCACTCAAAACTCTTTGTCCCCGAAAAGGAAAGAGGTAGGAGAATAGAACCAACCAGAAAGAAAAATAGGTTGAAAACAAAATAAAAAATTACTTCAAACGATATAAATTTCAATTTAACTTAATTAATATTCAATAATCGATTTTTTTAATTCAAGTTATTTTCCTTAAGTCGATTTTATTTCAATTTATTAATATATGATACAAAAGATTTCTTTCAAACAAAATTTTATTTACTTTGACCCATTTACTATTCTATCAACTTATTGTTCTATTTTTCTCAATTAACATTTTTATAACTAAAAATTAAGTGTATAACATTTATTATAACCACTCACATTTTCTTTATAAAATCATCTTATATTGTATATTATCCAATTACATATTCAACTTCTGAATAATTTAGGTAAGTTATATTAGAATGAAATTGGGTACTATACAAATGAACTTTTCCCAATTCGATTATTTCAAGTTTAATATTTATGCAAAATTTGGCTTCGTTAAAATCACCTTTATTCATAATTTTAAGAATTAAATTTTCGATTAACTTAAAACAATTTAAATGTAAATATGCATGTATTATATATATCAAATCAAATTAATCTTAAAATGATATACCTATATATATATATATAAATCAAGTCAAATTAATTTCTAAAACAAAAATGTAGCAAAGCTATTGAATGGTCTCTCCCTTCGAAACTCGAAAATGAATGTCGATGATGCTGCAGTCAGCACCGAAATAATTTTCCAGCGATTAAAGAGAAGAGCACTGATTTAAACATTTAAAATTCTTTAAAAATGGTTTCTATTCGAAAATATTTTAAACGATATACATTTTATAACTTTAAAACCAAAGTTTGGAATTATCGGAAATTAAATTCTCAAATTCTAAATTTAAATTCAATTAAAATTTTGAATCTGGATGTTGAAATAGTCATTGGTTTACAAAATAATAAATGAAAATCAAATATTATTATTTTCAACAATCAATTCATTAACTATTTAATTTCATAAAAATTATACTTATATATATAATAAAAATCATGAAAAATTTATTTCATTCAACAAATTTGAAATCCTATCGATAGCATTGATCAGACGAATCGATTGGCAACCCAAATCAACATCAATAACTCAAACAACACGATATATAATAAAATATTTTATTAATAATCACAAATACATTCTATCGATTGGCAACCCAAATCAACATCAACAACTCAAACAACACGATATATAATAAAATATTTTATTAATAATCACAAATACTTTCCCTCACACAATAATACAAAATGAATTTCAAAGCAAGGATAGGGATTCAAATTAGAGGGATCCAAATCAAAAGAGTTCAAAGTGGAAGATGGATAAGTTTATATAAATCGCAAGCAACCTTAACCGTGTCGACGGTGACTTCAAGAATAAGATCGATGCAGAATTCCGAGGAAAATCGACATTCGATCGCAATAGATAGAATTCAGGTATAGTAGAAGATAAATAGCATCGTAACCAAGGATACAGAAATCTCCTGTAAATCAAAGCCTATTGTAAAGGAGTTCCACCCCTTTACAAATCATTCGAAGTTTGGCGAGACCACCGATATATTATAGAGATTGTTTGAAGTGGTGTTATAGGATACTCCCAAATACGAATAGAGAGAATAAGGATGGATTTTAGAACCGAGGGGACGTTCCAAAATTCAAAGGAAACCGAGTTAAAGAGGAAGAATTCAAGCTCGAACGAAAGTGATTTCGTAAATTTTTTTACCCTATATGTTGAGTTTTGCCGAAAGCCAAAGCTCTGATACCAACTATAACGACCTGATATTTTCAACCATTCGCATCCAAACATCCCGTAATTGAATTGCTTAAAATATCAAGTTGTTAATATATTTTTGGAAAAACTCAACATATACAGTAAATAAAATAATCACAGGCACAGAGTAGTATAACAATAACACGGCAGAAACAAAATGAATTGTAGTTCATGAAGCTACTATATATATATATATATATATATATATATATATATATTAGCGCCAAAATTGGTCACTAACACCCTTAGAAAGATTGCGTAGAGAGATTAATGAAGAAAGTAAATTGAAACAGAGAACAATATATGAATTTCAATGCAGAGAACAAGAACACCAAATTTATAGTGGTTCGACGTAACTGCCTACGTCCACTTTGAAGTTGATTTCTATTGATTTCCTTGATAGTTGAGTATAGATACAATCCGTTTCGAATTACTTGAATACAATTGCAAAGGAAAAGATTAAGTCTTGAGTGAGTGTTGAATGCGGCAGAGTTTCCCCAGTCTTCCCGAAAAAAGGATCCACTTCATTGTGCCCCTGCCTCTCTATTTATAGAAAAAGGTGGGTTGGACTTCCCTGGTGGGCCTGGTAGCTGAATATCTTGGCCCAAATAGTGCAATCTCTGTGTGTCGAACCATAGATGCCGAGCGTTCTTTTAATGCCGAACAGGGTGTGAATGCCGACCGATCTCCTTAGGCCGAACGAGATGAGGACGAACGCTCTGAATGCCATCGGAAGCACTATTGCTGAACGATATTGGATGCCGAACTAGTGTCTTCGCTGAACGATGGCTAGGACGAATGAGGCTAGAATGCCGAATAGTCCAAGAATGCTAAGTAAAGCATAGATGCCGAGCAGAACCTAGGCCGGACGATATTTTGGCCGAACGTTACCCAAGTCGAACTATGTCTCAGCCGAACGATCCTTAGGCCGAGCAATAGTTAGGCCGAACGGTAGTTGGTGCCGGACAATCCGGCCATGCCGAACATAGAGTGAAGGCCGAGCGATACAACCGAAGCCGAACGATCCACGTATGCCGAACAAACTGAGTGCCGAGCGCTCCTTTCTGCCGAGTGTCCCCTTATGCCAAGCGCTCCCAAATGCCGAGTACTTGTTGGGTGCCAATCGTGATGATATGCCGAACAATCCAGAAGGGCCGAGTACCGAGTTTCCTGGTCAAATCTCCAAGAAACGCTTACCCCTAAAGCGTAACTCATGGCCGAACGTGATGCGCTTTGTACTACGTGACCTTTGTGCTTTGCTCCGAACCCTGGCCCATCATACTTGGGGTTTGTTATTCTTGTGAGTACCATTTGTGGAGGTGTGTACCGAACGTTACTTTGGTCGAGCAATGAAAGAAGCTATGCGGTAGGATCGTATAATATGGAATAGTGGATGGTATAGGTAAATAACAATAAGCAGTAAGTAAAGTAGACACCAGGATTTTATACTTGTTCGGACCTCTACTCCTACGTCCAGTCCCTAAGCTTCATTTAGGAATTCTACTAACTAAAACCCTCTCTTAACCCGGAGGAATAGGTTTACAACTTACCCGAACAAGAGAACGGGATTTCTTGCCTCAACTACCGAAGAGGACTTCAACTCAATTACTAAAAACAATTATTCGACTTGTTGTGTTCTTGTCAACACTAATGAGTCCAATGTAGTACAATATTCCTATAATCTTATCCTCTAGAGTATGCAATGTATTTGTGAAGTTTTAGGAAATGTGAATTGCTATGAATCAAAAGAATGTTATAAACAAAGCAGAGATTCAAGCAATAGATTAGTGATTGCTTTGAAAACTTTTAGAGAATATAAAATATGTTCAAGAAAGTAGTGAGATTAAAGCATAAGAAAATTGGTACATTGAAGATGTTAGAACCATGTATATATAGGTGCAGAAGAGATGCATTTGTTGGCTAGAGATGCAGACAAGAGATGCTTCGATTTCCATTGGAGAATGGTTGCAACTCTTGGGAGGAAGAAGGTGTCCATTCAGAGAAAATTCACAGTTTAAATTCAGTCGACTGAGCAGGGATTTCAGTCGACTGGAAATGTAAAGAATTTTTTTCTAGGAATAGATTCAGTCGACTGAGCATGTTGTTTCAGTCAACTGAAACTGTGCATGTTTGTATATGTGTAACAGGTTCAGTCGACTGGGCTTACCTGTTCAGTCGACTGAACTATTGGTTTTTGCACAGTGAATGTTTATCTAGAAAATGAAGTTTATAAAACGTGTTCTAGAGTTTGTGCAAACCTCTTGAGGATAGATTTTAATAATAAATCTAAACTAAGACCTATATTTAAATTATACTCATGCTATCCTCAGTCTTCATCGTTCTTCCTTTAGCTTTGCACATATCTCTTCCTTTTTGTTGAAGCACATTGTTATTGATCAAAATATAGCGTATCAACATTCTCCCCCTTTTTGATTGATGACAATAATGAAACTTGCAGAGATGTAATTATTTCCTCTCCCTGAATATATGCATTGTCTTTCCCACAAAACAAGGTTAGTAACATAGATTTCTCCTCCTTTGTCATCGACAAAAAGGAAGTAATAATTGCAGAAGTATATTATCATAACAATCACTGATATGCATAACTATAGTTTTAAAAACTTAGAATGTAGCATAAATAAATGAAACATAGAAGGCTATTTATACAAGCCTTTTGAATAGTGTTTTTTAAAAAAAAATAGAAAATCAAACCATAAGAGAGTTATTCATCTGTATCCCAATCATATGAGCCTTCTCTCCCTCCTTCCGGTTCGCGAATAAAGGGTCCACCGTTGGGTGGTCTATAAGCTCTTCCACCTTGACCACCGCTATTCCCACTTGTTCTGCTGCTTGGATTTTCTTCGGATGATGTCCATGTGAAAGTTGGTGCCGGACGCTTGCCACGGGAGGTTGAAGCGGTGGTGGACCTCATGCATGAGGTGGCATCCCATAATTTGTTGAAGAACCCTTTAATTCTATTAAGTTTATGATCTACCTTCTTGAGGCGATTATCAAGAATTTGTTTATTTCTTGATAGAATTCCTAACGATTGGTTGGTAGTAAAACTTGGTTCAACGATACGAATCCATCATCTTGATCAAAAGGTTCTTCATGTTGGGCTTGAGGAGGTTGTTGCGGTTTTTGATGTCTATTTTCCCATTCGGCAAGAGATATGATGCGAGAAGGTCTAGCCGGAAGTTGCATAAGGCTTATAGTCCGATGGTTAATTTGATGAACTATTGTATTTTCGGACTCTCGTAATGGCGTATCAACATTGAGGAGTAGTCGCATGATATACTCGCCAAAATATACTGTTCGCATTTTGCCATTATTAAAAGTAAGAAATTCATCAAGAATTAGTTTGACCCAATTAACTTGAATATTGCCCCAAATAGCATATAGTGCTCTATAATTTTTTGGGTATACAATTTCATATGAGCCCGTTCGAGGAGTGATGGTTCGCATAAGAGCTTTGTGGAGAAGCCTTGCTCCTGGTCATAAGGAAGTTGATTTAATATCCTGGATGTTGATGTTATCATCCAAAAATTGATGATTTATGTTTTCTCGAATATGTGGATTAAATTCTATTTCTTCAAGCTTCCTTCCCATGTTAGGATATCCTAAAATGTGTGCAATTCGGTCTAGGGAAAACCATACCTTTTTGCCGCACACCATACTCCAAACACTATCTGTAACATCCCGCCTTTTCGCACACTTTAAACCGACACACGTGCCAATTCAAAGCATACGGAAGGGCGGATTGTTATGGGGTAAATAAGAAAAACAGAGAAGGAATAAAACAAAATAGAATCTCACAGCGGAAGGATAAAATATAATAACGAATATACAGTTCATAAACAGTTTACAAAATGCTTGATTCTTCTTTTACAATAAATATCAGAGTTACACATACCAATACAAGCAATGCAGCGGAATAGAAAGAGTGTGGTGCAATACTATATATAAATAATACTGATTCTTCGTCTTCGTCCTCCAAAGCTAAAATCTGCTATCCTGAAACGCTCGGACTGACCCGAGCGAATTTGAAAAGACAAAAGCACCCGAGTCAGACTAGAAAATCTTATGTGAGTTAAATAAACAGAAATAAATATGAGTACAGTAACTCAAGAGATGTTCGGGATTTACATCTCCTAAGGATCCGTTAAACTATTTACTATGTAGTATATTGCGCTATTATAATAGTGTCTATAGTAAAATAAACATACTTTTAAATAGCGTTAAGGCTTTACATTTTCCACCTTAACACGTAATAGTCCCAGTAGTCCATCCAATACCATAGCTCCTCCTACTCGGGAAGCAACTAGAGGATACCACACGGGCTACGGGAGAAAACCAAACTCGTACAAGGCTCGATATGGTAGGTGACACGGCACAACGAGGCAATGCCAGGGTAGATATACCAATTGCTATCCAGGCTGGTGGAAACGCGTAGCCGCAGTTACCGCCCACCTCGGACTAACTCCCCAAAATCAAAATATAGAAGTGGCCACTGAATTAAATCCAAGTCAAAGTATAATATCGAAGAGGAGCGTCCGATCAGAGGAATGACCTCATTGGCCTGAGAATCGCTCCTGTTTTAGCCACCTTATGCCAACTCACGGGAGTCGGGTCCACGTATTTACCTTGCAGGAAACGTCGCCACCACCTACTTCATTCTGGAATCTCCACCGCGTACATGGTTAGTCAAAGTGGTTTTCGGTATCGACAGAGAGTATGTCAGATATCCGATCCCGGTCTCTTTGCCAACCCATCGTTATTATAACACCGCGGTCATTTAAAAATAGTTTATAATTTAAAACCAGAATATAATCCATTTCAAAACCATAATATTACGATATCGTTTCTTCTTTAAAACCCAAAAAGATTCATTTGATATTATTTTTATAAAACCCAAATCAATGATATCATTTCCCAAATATAAATCCTTTCCAAAAATTATGCCACTTTTAAAATTTATAATTCCTTGTAACCAAATATTTGAATATTAACTTTCAACATAATACTTCGAAATCCATAGTTTTTAAAACCATTACTTTCAAAACTAAATGGTTTGGATATTCAACAGTATATAAAATAAGTGGTTTAACTTAAATGTTACTTTGAAAAGAAATATTTCTCATGGCTTTACAATACATTTCTTTATTTAAAGTTAAAACCAAAATTTAATATCGCTTCAAGTTCCAAAACCATTTCAATAAATTCATATATATACGTATATCCATTTTGAGTATAAATATTTCAACTAAAGTTGGATTTTATTCTTTCAAATCAAATGTTCTATTAATTATTCTTGAATATTCACGTAGAATCCATAATAAATAAGACTTCAATTTCTAGTAATAAATTATATATATTTTTCAATTCAAGTTATACTAGAATATTCATTTTAATTTATTTGGGAACAATCCAATTATAAATATCTTAAAATTTCCAACTTAACATTTAAACATAGGATATAAATTATCAAACTCCATTTTCTAAATTTTCTTCCATTTTAACAAAGAGATTTATACACCTTTTTATTTCAAATTTTCAACTTCATATGTATATAAATATGGAAGAAAACATTTATGCAGTATAAAAATTTAAGATTTTATAAACCGTATTCCATCCAAACCATAGAAATCACATTTTAAAAATAGTTATATATAGACCGCGGTGTCTGTATATAGTTTTCTACCCTATGGTCAAGTGATACGGATATTTATCATTTCAATCCGCAATTTAAAAATAAAAATTTGCGGTTTTATATCATTTCAAACCACAATCCCGAAAGAAATGAAATATGCATGATAATTTGAAATTTAATGATATGCAATAAACATTCATTCATCAACACATCCATCATCCAATCGCAACCATCAACCAATATCAATCAATAACAATATATATTTGGTAATATACAACAGGTAATAATTGGCAGTTTTGTTTCAAATTATATTTATCAACTATTAATCTAACAATTTATATTCAGTGATAATTGACATAACTGTTAACTAGCAGTTCATATGCAAACAATAATTTCTAACAGCCAATTAACACGCAATAAATCAATTAAATTAACAGTTAAATTAAATAAAATGCAATTCAACAGATATAAATGAAATAACATGCCAAAAGCTCATAAATAAATTTCTATTCATTTCTAAAATTTATTTAACAAACATAAAAGCTTCTAGTAGTTGTGAGTGGGTTAAAACACTCACCTTTTGAATTTAAATCGAATTCAAACCCGATTTAAACCCAAAATTTCGCCCGTCTCAGAATTCTTCCAAACCAGCGTCATCGAGTCCGGAATTAAATTACGATCCTAACAAAAAAAATTTCGTACGAAACGGATAACGTATGAGAAAGTTACGAGTTTAAAACGATTTGAAAACAAAATTTATATAAAATAAAACAAACCCCAAAAGAAACAATGCCACGTTGGCCAAGGCAACGTCTCCTCCCAGGCAGTATTCACGCGAACGCACACACCCTACCACATGCCTCTGACCGCAGTTTGACCACCACCTCACCGCCGCTAGGGGCCACCATCGACCAAGCCACCACTATAGCCCTACTCGCCTCGACCCCCTCTCCTCAGAGAAGTAGGTGCGACACCCTACAACTGACCGCCGCCGCCACCAAGAGCCAGGGTTTCGAAACCCTAAACGCCCAATTCCGGTTGCCACGCTCCACGATAAGGGCTGCGACCACCACCAAACCACTCGGCATCTCGATCTCCCTAGAACCCAGAAACCAATTTCTCGATGGATGCCAAAATTGAAAACGCCCAATTCGCCACATGGGTTACGAATTTCTGATTTTGACCGTGATTTCTGGTGAATCCGGACACCATCTTGAAAAACGAACAACAGATGTAGATTCGTATTGATGAACACTACGCCATATATTTTTTTTGTAATTTTCTGTAGAGTTTGGATTTTGACTTTTGATTTTGTACCGAAATTGGATCTGAATTTATTGTCTGCCATTGGGGAGGAGAAGGAGCTGAGATATACGTACAGTCAAATTAAAATGAGGGGAATTAGGGTTTATAGCGATATATTTATAGACAAAGTTGAAATAGGATGGAACGGATACGATAGATGTACGCGCTACACGATATATGGCCCGAAAAGCCCGATTCGACTCCGGAGCGAAATTGGGTAAACCCATATATCAAAATAGGTAATTTAAAATATTCTGAACGCGATGGAAAAAGTTTCACATCCAAATTCGATCGTATGAAGAAGTTATGCTGAAAACAAGATTTCCAAATTGATTTCAAATTGATTTTTAATAAAATTGATTTCAAGGCGTTTCGCGTCCGTATGATCAAACGACAAGTCCGATCGATCCGAAACTTGAAACCCTATAATAATTCACCGATACGGATCCGATGAAACTGGTTTCGTCGAAATCCGAGTCCGTGACAAAAATGGCTATTTTTAATATTTATTAAATCAATTAAATAAATCATAAAATCCAAATTTTTATATTTCAACTTCTAATATAGGCCACATCTCATTATTTATATACTTCAATCAATTCTAAATTATTTACCATGCTTGGATGTGAATTAAAATCTATCAGTATATAAATTTTCAGCTAAATATCTGCACTTCCTTATTATTTAGAGATTATAAATTTTATTCTAAACCCAATTATTAAATCTTATACTTATATACTCTTATCTTAAACCAAATTAAATAAATAACTTGATTTTCATTTCAACTCACTTTTAATTGCAGTTAACCTTTTCACCATAAATAAAATTCCAAATTATAAATAAATTTTATTCCCATTCCCTGAATTTTCTTAACTATTTATTAAAAAAAAAATTTAATATTCAACATTAATAGTTTGGTTAAGTTTATTTAATTTACCTTCTTCCTATTATCCACAGTTATGGATGTCAATATGATGAAATTTACATTAGTTAAGATTTCACTCAATTGTTCTCCAAGTCAAATGTTTACAACCTTCATTTTAACTTTAATAACGTAATATTTTACGTTTCATTCCATTTTTATATGTAGTAAATACCATTTGTTGAATCAAACACTCAAATTTTAACTAAAATCTTGTTTTTTTTTTCTTTTTTTTTTTAAAAAGTTATATCAACAATGGTCAAAAAAATAAAAAAATAAATTAGCTCTAACTTTATCCTATGGTATCAACTATTGCAATGAATCCAAATTAATAAATGAGGCTTGACTCATATGTTAACTTCTTTGGTTTCAATTAACATTTTATGGTGAACATGAATTTCAAGGTAAAATTGAAATCTTTATATCCATTTGATTTCACTATTCCATTTTTATTATTAAATCCGTTATAGTCAAATGCATGAATTTAACATACATAAATATTTTCAACTCAACTTAAATTTCATTTAACGTAATAATAAACGTTTAAATTTCTTAATTGCAAAAATCCAATTACCTCCATTCTTTTATTCACATAGATAAAATCTGGTTTTAAAACTTTACTATAACCCATAGTCTCATTTTATTAGGAATATATACTACCTGTAAAGTAAATTTTTATCAGTAAAGATCTTACACACTATGTTCCATAAGTTTATATTCCACAAATTTAGCTACTGCATAAATTCTAATTTAAGTAACGCAAATGTTCATATACCTTGAAACCATTCTCAATTTCCTAACTCAATTAATTATGCCTTACAAATGGGTTTCCAATATGTAGGTTTTTTATACTAATAGTTATCCTACCCAAAATTATACGCTTATAACTAATTCCTACATTTGCAAAATTTTATTAAGTTAGAATATTTATTAAGGTATATGTTCTTCCAAATTTGTACTGATTTCTCCCAATTATTACTCACAGAACGTTAAATTATTAAATGACCATTTATTAAAATTTAATACCCTTAATTGGATCAGATGCTTATTGATATATATATATCTTATATTCTTACCATTTCTTCCCATTATAAATTCATTTACGTATTTACACATATCTATCTTTCAATTATTAATAACCAACTGATTACCATACTATTTCTCTTAATTTTGATAAATTTGTTCAAACTATGCTTTGTTTACATATAATAAATTTTATATTACTATTAGTTTTCCTTTCCCTTTACTACAGACATAAATTATTACTATCTGCACTAATTACATCTTTATATTAATGAATACCATTTAGGTAAATATTTATATTAACTTTTACAGATTCAACTTTAATTTGTTTCTTAAAAATTACTTCAAATTAAGTTGTGACAATTTACATTATCCACATCTATTATCATAAAATATTGTAGTTACAGTAAATTGCAATTACTACAAATATACCAAATCTCTGCATTTTATACTCAAACAAATTAGAAATTTCATTAATTTAATCTATTAAATATCATAAATTTAACGGGTCGTTACAATCTCCCCCACTCAAAACTTTTCGTCCCCGAAAAGAAAAAGAAGGGAGGAGAAAGAATAAAACAGTATCTCTTATTTCCAATATTAGCTTATATTTGACTGGATAAATTTCCTTTAATGAAATATACTTGTTTTATAACCAATCATATCCTTTAATACTTGAATTATTAAAGTTGGAGAGAAAATTTTTAACAAAATTCTAAGTCCAAAATTTACGAAAATTTTTGGCAGAGTCTCCTTTGTACGGAGGGACTCTGGAGAAAATATAATATCCAAATATACAAATATATTACATATATATCCAAAATAAATATCCCAACACGGGAAAATATATAAAAAGCGCTTTAAACGTAATCCGAAACGTACCTATTTGTCGGGCAATATACGCTTTATTATTTTGTAACCAAAAGCAGTAGCAGTTGCTTCCATCACCTGTATTCACTTATATAATCTAAAAAGTTAAATATTTATTTTAGAGCGAACTATTCAAGTGGATTCAATCATAAATCAACCAAACAATTCAACAACCATCAACCTTACAAACAACATTCATACACAAACGAAGCAACCATTTAATCCATCAACAGATAGTTGTTTGGGTTCAAACTTGAAATTTGTATGAAATTAAATTAACTATCAAGTGCATCCTTTACTCAACAGTCTTAGATGGAACAAAGATAGATACTTATTCATTTAACCGTTTCAAATTTCTTACCCAACAACATAAATCAAACAATAACAATTCAACCCAACACCCAAATTACTTATCATACATTTTCTTTCATGCTTCAGTGGTTTGATTTTCTTTCTTTCATTTATGGAAGGATTTCTTTATTTCTTAAAAATTTTCATTTTCCCTTTATTACAAAATTCATTATATTTGTATTCCAATTTATAGACTAAAGTTTATATCATCTATTTATACTACTTCCCTTTACTTATAGTAAAATTTCCAATTTAACTTAAGTCTATACAATTAATTCTCATTAATAATAGCAAATTAATAGAATACCTTAATTACCTTACTCTTCACTTGTAAGATTTTCCCTTACATTTTCCTACTAACATTGCAACTTTTTATTATATGGTAAGTTATGTATGTTTAAGAATGCAAGTGAAAATTTTCAAGTTTCTTCTCAATTCCTTTATTTAATGTTTACGTTTTATTATATTTAATTACAGTAATCCTCTACTTACACTTAAATTATTAACCTTAAAACCTCCATTTTTTTATAAATAAAGGATTTTATTAATTCATTATCTAGGGTTTACAGACATTTATTTATATTACCTACTTTTTATTATATTACTAGTAGCATTTAAATCATACTTAAGTTTATAACCCTACATATCAATCTTTATTTATTAAAGAATTTCATTTTATTTTCTTAAGTTACAATCACCTATTAATAATACTCACCTTTAATTTGGGTAAAATTTCAATTATCACTTAAGTTTATACCAATAAATTCTTTCATTATTTCCAGTTTCTACTTGTACAAATTTCACTTCTTATTAAACATTTCAACTTTTAATATTTGGTAAGTTATATATGTTTTAAAGAGTATACTTGAAATTTATACAAGTTTCTATTTACCTATGGTTAATTAAATGTTTTAATAATAATTATTCCTTATTTCGTAGGTTACAAATTTCAAATTTCATTTAATACCATGAATATCCTATCATAAAATCTCTTATTTCCTTCAGAGGGTGAAATTTATATATTAGCTACGTTCCAATTCACTACAGTAATTGAAACTATTAATTTATTCATTGTTCAATAAGTTTTACCTTTCTTATAAGTTACAATTTCGGCTTACCCATTAATTTATTTAATGCTTCCTTTCAATTGTTTCAATTATAATACATTTTAATTTAAACTTACATTTACAATTTTATAGCATCAAATTTTTATCAATAAAGATTTCAATAATTCAATTTCTAAGGTTTACAACACTTATTTTCATTTTCTTATCTATTAATTATATTAAATTTTTACTTCATTTAAGGGTTCCAATTATTTATTTACTAATCTTTCGTTTCACTACAATAATTGAAACAATTTATTAATTAATTAGTGGAAATTTAAGAAATAAGTACCGAGTTAAATTTCAATAGATCAATATATTCTTATAACTTACATACCTCTAATTATATTCAAAACAATTAATTTTTTTAGATAAATTCATAATAAATCTGCAGTAGGATTTACTACAGTGGGCCTTTCCCCTTCGAAACTCGAAAATGAAAGTCGGTGATGCGGCCGCCATCACCGAAATTATTTTCCAGCGACAGAGAGGAAAGTACAAAGCTTATTTCTCCAAAATCTTCTTTAAAACAATTCTTCCGAATTTATACGAAATATTTATATAAAAAAATACTTATAAACCGAACCATTATTTTTCATAAATTCTTTGAAAGCAGATTTGGAAAAATCCCGGACTTAAGTTCTAAAATCTCCAATTTGATTTATCACAATTTCAACTTAGCTTCAATTATTATAAATATTTTTTTTTTATTTCCTAACACCCAACCTATAGCAACCAAATAGATATATATCTTTATAAAATATTTATATATAGAAAATATAATAGGCAAAATTATTTCATTCACCTATTAAGTGTTTAGAAATCCCTATTGATGACATAGCGTCCTATGCATCAACTGGAATTTATAAATACAAAGCGGAACAGATTAACACAATATCAAAATCTTTTATTAACACTAACAAGTACGCTCTCTCATATATATACACTCAGTGACTCCCATAGGGTATTACTACCATATTAACAAAGAGTCAAACCCCACAAAACCAAGGTTTATCGCTAAACCAAAGCTCTGATACCAACTGTAACATCCCGCCTTTTCGCACACTTTAAACCGACACACGTGCCAATTCAAAGCATACGGAAGGGCGGATTGTTATGGGGTAAATAAGAAAAACAGAGAAGGAATAAAACAAAATAGAATCTCACAGCGGAAGGATAAAATATAATAACGAATATACAGTTCATAAACAGTTTACAAAATGCTTGATTCTTCTTTTACAATAAATATCAGAGTTACACATACCAATACAAGCAATGCAGCGGAATAGAAAGAGTGTGGTGCAATACTATATATAAATAATACTGATTCTTCGTCTTCGTCCTCCAAAGCTAAAATCTGCTATCCTGAAACGCTCGGACTGACCCGAGCGAATTTGAAAAGACAAAAACACCCGAGTCAGACTAGAAAATCTTATGTGAGTTAAATAAACAGAAATAAATATGAGTACAGTAACTCAAGAGATGTTCGGGATTTACATCTCCTAAGGATCCGTTAAACTATTTACTATGTAGTATATTGCGCTATTATAATAGTGTCTATAGTAAAATAAACATACTTTTAAATAGCGTTAAGGCTTTACATTTTCCACCTTAACACGTAATAGTCCCAGTAGTCCATCCAATACCATAGCTCCTCCTACTCGGGAAGCAACTAGAGGATACCACACGGGCTACGGGAGAAAACCAAACTCGTACAAGGCTCGATATGGTAGGTGACACGGCACAACGAGGCAATGCCAGGGTAGATATACCAATTGCTATCCAGGCTGGTGGAAACGCGTAGCCGCAGTTACCGCCCACCTCGGACTAACTCCCCAAAATCAAAATATAGAAGTGGCCACTGAATTAAATCCAAGTCAAAGTATAATATCGAAGAGGAGCGTCCGATCAGAGGAATGACCTCATTGGCCTGAGAATCGCTCCTGTTTTAGCCACCTTATGCCAACTCACGGGAGTCGGGTCCACGTATTTACCTTGCAGGAAACGTCGCCACCACCTACTTCATTCTGGAATCTCCACCGCGTACATGGTTAGTCAAAGTGGTTTTCGGTATCGACAGAGAGTATGTCAGATATCCGATCCCGGTCTCTTTGCCAACCCATCGTTATTATAACACCGCGGTCATTTAAAAATAGTTTATACTTTAAAACCAGAATATAATCCATTTCAAAACCATAATATTACGATATCGTTTCTTCTTTAAAACCCAAAAAGATCCATTTGATATTATTTTTATAAAACCCAAATCAATGATATCATTTCCCAAATATAAATCCTTTCCAAAAATTATGCCACTTTTAAAATTTATAATTCCTTGTAACCAAATATTTGAATATTAACTTTCAACATAATACTTCGAAATCCATAGTTTTTAAAACCATTACTTTCAAAACTAAATGGTTTGGATATTCAACAGTATATAAAATAAGTGGTTTAACTTAAATGTTACTTTGAAAAGAAATATTTCTCATGGCTTTACAATACATTTCTTTATTTAAAGTTAAAACCAAAATTTAATATCGCTTCAAGTTCCAAAACCATTTCAATAAATTCATATATATACGTATATCCATTTTGAGTATAAATATTTCAACTAAAGTTGGATTTTATTCTTTCAAATCAAATATTCTATTAATTATTCTTGAATATTCACGTAGAATCCATAATAAATAAGACTTCAATTTCTAGTAATAAATTATATATATTTTTCAATTCAAGTTATACTAGAATATTCATTTTAATTTATTTGGGAACAATCCAATTATAAATATCTTAAAATTTCCAACTTAACATTTAAACATAGGATATAAATTATCAAACTCCATTTTCTAAATTTTCTTCCATTTTAACAAAGAGATTTATACACCTTTTTATTTCAAATTTTCAACTTCATATGTATATAAATATGGAAGAAAACATTTATGCAGTATAAAAATTTAAGATTTTATAAACCGTATTCCATCCAAACCATAGAAATCACATTTTAAAAATAGTTATATATAGACCGCGGTGTCTGTATATAGTTTTCTACCCTATGGTCAAGTGATACGGATATTTATCATTTCAATCCGCAATTTAAAAATAAAAATTTGCGGTTTTATATCATTTCAAACCACAATCCCGAAAGAAATGAAATATGCATGATAATTTGAAATTTAATGATATGCAATAAACATTCATTCATCAACACATCCATCATCCAATCGCAACCATCAACCAATATCAATCAATAACAATATATATTTGGTAATATACAACAGGTAATAATTGGCAGTTTTGTTTCAAATTATATTTATCAACTATTAATCTAACAATTTATATTCAGTGATAATTGACATAACTGTTAACTAGCAGTTCATATGCAAACAATAATTTCTAACAGCCAATTAACACGCAATAAATCAATTAAATTAACAGTTAAATTAAATAAAATGCAATTCAACAGATATAAATGAAATAACATGCCAAAAGCTCATAAATAAATTTCTATTCATTTCTAAAATTTATTTAACAAACATAAAAGCTTCTAGTAGTTGTGAGTGGGTTAAAACACTCACCTTTTGAATTTAAATCGAATTCAAACCCGATTTAAACCCAAAATTTCGCCCGTCTCAGAATTCTTCCAAACCAGCGTCATCGAGTCCGGAATTAAATTACGATCCTAACAAAAAAAATTTCGTACGAAACGGATAACGTATGAGAAAGTTACGAGTTTAAAACGATTTGAAAACAAAATTTATATAAAATAAAACAAACCCCAAAAGAAACAATGCCACGTTGGCCAAGGCAACGTCTCCTCCCAGGCAGTATTCACGCGAACGCACACACCCTACCACATGCCTCTGACCGCAGTTTGACCACCACCTCACCGCCGCTAGGGGCCACCATCGACCAAGCCACCACTATAGCCCTACTCGCCTCGACCCCCTCTCCTCATAGAAGTAGGTGCGACACCCTACAACTGACCGCCGCCGCCACCAAGAGCCAGGGTTTCGAAACCCTAAACGCCCAATTCCGGTTGCCACGCTCCACGATAAGGGCTGCGACCACCACCAAACCACTCGGCATCTCGATCTCCCTAGAACCCAGAAACCAATTTCTCGATGGATGCCAAAATTGAAAACGCCCAATTCGCCACATGGGTTACGAATTTCTGATTTTGACCGTGATTTCTGGTGAATCCGGACACCATCTTGAAAAACGAACAACAGATGTAGATTCGTATTGATGAACACTACGCCATATATTTTTTTTGTAATTTTCTGTAGAGTTTGGATTTTGACTTTTGATTTTGTACCGAAATTGGATCTGAATTTATTGTCTGCCATTGGGGAGGAGAAGGAGCTGAGATATACGTACAGTCAAATTAAAATGAGGGGAATTAGGGTTTATAGCGATATATTTATAGACAAAGTTGAAATAGGATGGAACGGATACGATAGATGTACGCGCTACACGATATATGGCCCGAAAAGCCCGATTCGACTCCGGAGCGAAATTGGGTAAACCCATATATCAAAATAGGTAATTTAAAATATTCTGAACGCGATGGAAAAAGTTTCACATCCAAATTCGATCGTATGAAGAAGTTATGCTGAAAACAAGATTTCCAAATTGATTTCAAATTGATTTTTAATAAAATTGATTTCAAGGCGTTTCGCGTCCGTATGATCAAACGACAAGTCCGATCGATCCGAAACTTGAAACCCTATAATAATTCACCGATACGGATCCGATGAAACTGGTTTCGTCGAAATCCGAGTCCGTGACAAAAATGGCTATTTTTAATATTTATTAAATCAATTAAATAAATCATAAAATCCAAATTTTTATATTTCAACTTCTAATATAGGCCACATCTCATTATTTATATACTTCAATCAATTCTAAATTATTTACCATGCTTGGATGTGAATTAAAATCTATCAGTATATAAATTTTCAGCTAAATATCTGCACTTCCTTATTATTTAGAGATTATAAATTTTATTCTAAACCCAATTATTAAATCTTATACTTATATACTCTTATCTTAAACCAAATTAAATAAATAACTTGATTTTCATTTCAACTCACTTTTAATTGCAGTTAACCTTTTCACCATAAATAAAATTCCAAATTATAAATAAATTTTATTCCCATTCCCTGAATTTTCTTAACTATTTATTAAAAAAAAAATTTAATATTCAACATTAATAGTTTGGTTAAGTTTATTTAATTTACCTTCTTCCTATTATCCACAGTTATGGATGTCAATATGATGAAATTTACATTAGTTAAGATTTCACTCAATTGTTCTCCAAGTCAAATGTTTACAACCTTCATTTTAACTTTAATAACGTAATATTTTACGTTTCATTCCATTTTTATATGTAGTAAATACCATTTGTTGAATCAAACACTCAAATTTTAACTAAAATCTTGTTTTTTTTTCTTTTTTTTTTTTAAAAGTTATATCAACAATGGTCAAAAAAATAAAAAAATAAATTAGCTCTAACTTTATCCTATGGTATCAACTATTGCAATGAATCCAAATTAATAAATGAGGCTTGACTCATATGTTAACTTCTTTGGTTTCAATTAACATTTTATGGTGAACATGAATTTCAAGGTAAAATTGAAATCTTTATATCCATTTGATTTCACTATTCCATTTTTATTATTAAATCCGTTATAGTCAAATGCATGAATTTAACATACATAAATATTTTCAACTCAACTTAAATTTCATTTAACGTAATAATAAACGTTTAAATTTCTTAATTGCAAAAATCCAATTACCTCCATTCTTTTATTCACATAGATAAAATCTGGTTTTAAAACTTTACTATAACCCATAGTCTCATTTTATTAGGAATATATACTACCTGTAAAGTAAATTTTTATCAGTAAAGATCTTACACACTATGTTCCATAAGTTTAGATTCCACAAATTTAGCTACTGCATAAATTCTAATTTAAGTAACGCAAATGTTCATATACCTTGAAACCATTCTCAATTTCCTAACTCAATTAATTATGCCTTACAAATGGGTTTCCAATATGTAGGTTTTTTATACTAATAGTTATCCTACCCAAAATTATACGCTTATAACTAATTCCTACATTTGCAAAATTTTATTAAGT
Organism: Allium cepa; assembly: GCA_030765085.1. NCBI lineage: Eukaryota > Viridiplantae > Streptophyta > Magnoliopsida > Asparagales > Amaryllidaceae > Allium > Allium cepa. The sequence continues at coordinate 304,343,172 of CM060944.1, read as the reverse complement.
TAGAATATTTATTAAGGTATATGTTCTTCCAAATTTGTACTGATTTCTCCCAATTATTACTCACAGAACGTTAAATTATTAAATGACCATTTATTAAAATTTAATACCCTTAATTGGATCAGATGCTTATTGATATATATATATATATATATCTTATATTCTTACCATTTCTTCCCATTATAAATTCATTTACGTATTTACACATATCTATCTTTCAATTATTAATAACCAACTGATTACCATACTATTTCTCTTAATTTTGATAAATTTGTTCAAACTATGCTTTGTTTACATATAATAAATTTTATATTACTATTAGTTTTCCTTTCCCTTTACTACAGACATAAATTATTACTATCTGCACTAATTACATCTTTATATTAATGAATACCATTTAGGTAAATATTTATATTAACTTTTACAGATTCAACTTTAATTTGTTTCTTAAAAATTACTTCAAATTAAGTTGTGACAATTTACATTATCCACATCTATTATCATAAAATATTGTAGTTACAGTAAATTGCAATTACTACAAATATACCAAATCTCTGCATTTTATACTCAAACAAATTAGAAATTTCATTAATTTAATCTATTAAATATCATAAATTTAACGGGTCGTTACACTATCGTTTGGATTTCTTTGAGTTTGGTGTCCAAGGTTAAGGTTTGCATAGAACAATTTGACCATAATATGATTGATTTCATGGTCATTTCATTTTATGTCTAAGAGAGATGTTAAACCTCCTTGATCCGTCAAAGCTTGTATATTGTACGTTTGGAGACTCTGAAAATCAACGAAGGAGTGTTCAAAGATTCGAGAATTCTTAATTTTGTTCCACATTGTAACCGCCACTCCATCATAAAGCCATTGAGCAATTTGAGCGTCAATTGGCTCAGAGGATGTTGAAGTTGAAGCCCTTGATCTTTTTGGAGCCATTGTTGTGAGAGTTTTGAGAGGGATTTAAAAAAAAATGAAGATTGGGGGCTAGGGTTTTGATGAATAATGGTGAAGTAGGAGCTTTTGGAATGATAAAAGTAAAGAGTAAAGGTTGAAATTGGTGGTAAAAAGGGAAAAAGTAGCCTGGGAAACGACGTTCAGTCGACTGAATAGTCTGTTCAGTCGACTGAATTGATGGCCGAAAGTTTTCTGTGTTAAATTCAGTTGACTGAACTATTGTCTGAAAGTTTCTGTGGTAAATTTAGTTGACTGTGTAGAGAAATGAGTTGACTGAGCTATTAGAAATTGTTTTCTGCCTTATGTTCAATCGACTGAGCAGTAAGGTTCAGTCGACTAAACCTTGTGTTTTTTGTGTTCTAAATTTTTTTTTAGAGCAAAAGATTTTGATTGAAAGAAACGATTGCAATTGTATAGACATATTACAAAATAACAACATGATTTGACAAAAAAAATAATCATTTCTTTGGAGATGGACAATTTTTCTTTTGCAGTTTATTTCCTTCATTCGCCATACAATTTTTGGCCCATGAATTTGGACTATATTAAGGAGTTTTTGGCGACATCCAAGGATTCAATGGATCGACTGCTGTACGGCATGACGAAGATGGATCATACGAACTAACTGGTCGAGGTAGGGGCTCAGTCACATCGTTTTTCTTTAAGCTACGAAAACATAAACCGATTTGCTCAAGAAAGCTTAATCGTCTATCCTTTATTTTTTGTTCAAAATATAATTCACGTTGATGGTCAATTTGTTGCTGTTGAAAATGATGAATTTCATCAATCTTTCTTTTCGTATCAGGAGAGATAAAAAGTCCACGTTTTGCCTTCTTCGAATCCGGTGTGTAGCCAGTTCGATAGTTTTCCCATTTATAAATCGGCTCATGCTTTGGTGTAGGCATAGGAAGTTGTGGTGATGTAGGTGAGTTATCGACTGAGGAGGTAATGTTGATTGGAGAGTATGAACTTTTGGAAGACATTTTTATATTGGATTTTCAAACTTTGTAATTTTTTTTTTGAAAATAACATATGCATAGATGTATATATGGTATGAAAGTTCCAAAAAGAATGTGGTGTTAAATCATTAAGAATTAATGACCAAAAATTAAATTAATGGTTAATATTTTCTTTGAAAATGGATGGTTATGTAATATTAGCTAATGGATGGTTAATATTTCTTTGAAAATGGTTAATATAGGTTTAGTGTATAAAATATTAGCTACTTCAAAATATCTTTGAAAGATATTATTCCTAATTCTCGTTGTAATTTTATGAATAAGTTTTCTAGTAATGGTTCAGTAAATATATCGGCAATTTGATTTTCGGTAGAAATATATTCTAAATTTATGATTCCTTTTTCGATATTGTCACGTAGAAAATGGTGACGAATATCAATATGTTTTGTACGAGAATGATTTGTCGGATTTTTTGATAAATTTATTGTACTTGTATTATCATAATGTATTGTAGAATTTGTTAAATTTATATTAAAATCTTTAAGTGTTTGTTACATATAGATGACTTGAGTACAAGCTAAAGTGGCTGATATATATTCCGCTTCACACGTGGAAAGCGAAACACAATTTTGTTTCTTACTGAACCAAGATACAAGTGATTTTCCAATGAAATGGAACGTACCACTTGTACTTTTTCTATCTGTTCGAGATCCTCCAAAATCAGCATCACTAAACGATACTAACTCGAATGGACACTCTTTTGGATAGAAAAGACCAGAATCTTTAGTATAGTTAGGATATCGCATAATTCGTTTTACAGCTCTTAATAGGGTTAGATTGAAAACGTGCACATAGACATACACTCATGTCTGGTCTACTAGCTGTTAAGTAAAGTAAGGAGCCTATCATACTTCTAAATAATTTTTGGTCTACGCTTTTGCCATTTTCATCTCGATCGAGATGAGTAGTGGTACTCATAGGAGTAGGTTTAGCAGAAGTGTTTTCCATTCCAAAATGTTTAATTAGATTAGCACAATATTTTTCCTGGTTTATGAAAATTCCATTTGTTAATTGTTTAATTTGAAGTCCGTAGGATAACTCACCCATATGATACATTTCGAACTCCTTAGTCATTATATTTTAAAATTCTTTACATAAGGTTTCATTTGTCGAACCAAATATAATATCATCTACATATATTTGAATTATTAGAATTTCTTTAGTAGCATTTTTAATGAAAAGAGTTTGATCTACTTTTCCAATTTGAAATCCCGAATCTAGTAGATAGCTCGTAAGTCTCTCATACCAAGCACGAGGTGCTTGTTTAAGACCATATAAGGCTTTCTTTAATTTATATACATGATCCGGATATTTTTCATGAGAGAATAAAGGGGGTTGTTCTACATATACATTTTTTTCATAAAACCATTCAAAATTCACTTTTAACATCCATTTGATAAAGTTTAAAATTGTGAAAACATGCGAAGGCTGATAGAATACGTATTGCTTCAAGTCTTGCAACGGGAGCAAAAGTTTCTTCAAAATCAATACCTTCTTCTTGATTATATCCTTGTGCACTAGCCTAGCTTTATTCCAAGTTATATTGCCTTGTTCGTCTACTTTATTTTGTAAACCCATTTTGTTCCTATAACCGATTGATTATTAGGACGGGGAACTAACTCCCAAACATCATTACGTTCAAATTGATTTAATTCTTCTTGCATAGAAACAATCCAGTAATCGTCTGTTGATGCTTCTTTAGGATTTTTAGGTTCTATTGTTGAAATGAAAGCAACATGTCCCATTTGATTTAGTGGACTTCTTGTTTTAACTTGAGAATTCATTTCACCTATTATTTTTGTGCTGGGTGATCTTGTAATATTCTTGGTGGAGATCTAAGTTCATTATTACAATTTTCAAGGTTTGTATTTTCTATATTTATAAATTCTTCATCATCTTTTATACTCAAATTTTTATTAAAATTTTCATCAAAAGATATATGTAAAGTTTCTTCAAATATATTTGTTTGTTTATTAAATACTCGATATGCCTTACTTCGTTCTGAGTATCCTACAAAAATTCCTTCGTCGGCTTTTGGATCAAATTTTCCAAGTTGATCTTTTGTATTTAAAATAAAAAATTTTGATCCAAATATTTTAAAATACGATATATTTGGCTTTTTGTTATTAAATAGTTCATATGAAGTATTTTTAGTTAATGGTCTAATTGATATACGATTTAATACATAACATGCAGTAGCTACGGCTTCTGCCCAAAAATGTTTTGGTAGAAAATTTCCATTTAATAATGTTCTTGCACATTCTTGTAATGTTCTATTCATTCTTTCTACAACTCCATTTTGTTGAGGAGTTCTAGGAAATGAAAAATTATGATTTATTCCTTTCTTTTTAGAAAGAGATTCAAAAGCTTCATTTTCGAATTTGCCTCCATGATCGCTTTGTATATTTTTAATCTTCAAATCTTTTGTGTTTTGAATTCTTTTGACAAATGTTTTAAAATGCTCAAAAGTATCACTTTTATTTTTCATAAAATAGTCCATGTATATCTTGAGAAATCATCAACTATTACAAATACATATCGATTATGATTAATGGATTGAACCTGTGTTGGTCCGAATAGATCAATATGAAGTAATTCTAGTGGTTGTAAAGTAGAAATATTTTTCTTAGATTTGAAAGACGACTTTGTTAATTTTCCTTTTTGACAATCATCTCAAAGTTTTTTTTATTTTAAAGTTTATCTTGGGTAAACCTCTTACTAATTCACTTTTAGAAAGTTCCTAATAGTTTTAAAATTAATATGACAAAATCTTTTGTGCCATAACCAAGGATCATTATCTTTGGCTAGTAAACACATATTTGTATTATGATTAATTTTCATATTTAGAACATAAATATTCCTATCTCTATTTCCCTCAAAAACAAGATTTTGGTTTTGATAAAAAATACTACATTTATTTTCCGAAAAAGTTATTTTAAAACCCTTGTCACAAAGTTGACTTATGCTTAGTAGATTATGTTTTAGATTTTCAACTAATGAAACATTTGTTATAAAAGGTAAATTTGATGTACCGTAATTGCTCACATCTTCTTTGCCAATGATATAATCTTTTGAATTGTCTCCGACGGTAACCGAGCCACCATCAAAGTATGTGATGTTTGTAAGCATATCTTTGTCACCGGTCATGTGTTTTGAGCAACCACTGTCTAGTATCCATTTCTTCTTTTTGAGTGGGACCTGAAAATAAATATGAAATTATTGGTACCCACTTTTTAATAGGGTCCTAAAAGTTAGAACTTAGGAAACCAAACCCTATTCGGTTCAGTATCCTTTTTATAAATATAGTTTTTATTATTATGAACACTATCCATAAATGTTTTAATATATTTATTCCTAATTAAAATTTTGTTAGTTTATGGTACCCAAATTTTGACTATCTTGGTTTCTACTTTTGTTTTAATAGGTTCTCTTAATAACATTTGTTGTTTTGAATCAATATTCCTCTTAAATTTTGTATTTTTCTTTTTAGGAATTTTTGACTCCTTTGTATATCCTAATCTATGTTTATATGAAGAGAACTGAGAATTTTCTAAAATCTTAGATAAATTTTCTCTTCCTTTGTTAAAGTTAGAAGCATTTTTAGTGATGTTATCTAATCTAGCTTGAAGACTATTATTTTCTAACTTAACTTGTCTAATCTTAGTTTTTAACTCATGATTTTTAGAAACAATTATATCATTCTCTGTCTTTTGAGTTTCAATTTCTTGACTTAAAAGTGATAATTGAGTTTCTGAATTTGAATGAGATTCTTGAACTTTTTTAAGTTCTTCTTCTAGAATTTTCTTTTCATCTTTTAACATATCCCTTTCAAATTCTGCTTTGTTTTGATTTTCACGAGTTTCCTAGAGTTTCTTTTTAAGAGTTTTTATTATGCTCAAAAGTTCAGTGTTTACTTCAATTAAATCATCGAAAGTTAAATTACTAACCTCGGATTCTTGAGCCATAAAGCATACATTCGCCTGTTCATTGTCGCTATCATTTTCACTTTCAGATGAAGAAGAATCTGAATCGTCCCATGTTACAGGGAATGCCTTCTTTTTGAATTTCTCTCTCTTGTTTTTATTATTGAGAGCTTTCTGATTCTCCTTCTTTTGCTCTGGACAATCCTTGTGCATGTGACCTTTCTTGTGACAGTTGAAACATTCTATATTCGATGATGTAGGTTTGTTCAAGAAATTCTTATTGAATCCGTTTTTATTTCCTTTTCTATATCTTAAGAATTTCTTGAAATTTTTGGCTATTAATGCTAAATCCTCATCTTCAGACTTTGATTCTTCCTTTTCCGCATGAAAAGCTACATTCTTTCTTTCTTGAGCTTGATCTTTCTTAGCTTGCATATTTACTTCATATGACATAAGATTTCCAATTAATTCCTCTGGTTTCATTGTAGATAGATCATTTGCTTCCTCGATTGCTAGTACTTTTCTCTCCCATTCATCAGTGAGTGAATTTAGAACTTTAGACACAATGTCAAAGTCCGTGTATTTTTCTCCTAGTCCTATTAAGGCATGATGAATGTCTTGAAATCTCGAGTACATGTCAATGATGGATTCGTTTGGTCGCATTCTAAAGTTTTGGAATTGGTTCTTCAGCATGGATATCTTTGTTTATTTGACCTTGTTTGTGCCTTCAAGTATGACTCTAAGTGTTTCCCATATCTGATATGCAGTAGTACATATGCTAACACGGTTGAATTCATTTCTATCCAGGGCGCAAAATAGCATATTCATTGCTTTGGCATTTGCACTATCTTCATTCTTCTGAGTTTGTGTCGATATAGGATAATCGGTCGTGGGTACAATGAACTCTGCTTGAGTGGCATTCCAGGCTTCGAAACTTGTTGCTTGCATATAAATCCTCATCTTTGTAGCCCAATAGTTATAGTTATAGTTTAGTCCATTGAATAGGGTTTCTTTGGGTAGATTGTCCTTCCGCAAATATAGAACTATAGGTAGATGTTGTGCTTGTACTTACGTTATTTTCCATATTATCAATATGTCTAATAACGGTGTTATGGTTATAGGACGGCCTTACTCTAATACCAATTGAAAGAAGCTATGCGGTAGGATCGGATGGTATAGTGGATGGTATAGGTAAATAACAATAAGCAATAAGTAAAGCAGACACCAGGATTTTATACTGGTTCGGACCTCTAGTCCTACATCCAGTCCCTAAGCTTCACTTAGGAATTCTACTAACTAAAACCCTCTCTTAAACTGGAGGAATAGGTTTACAACTTACCCAAACAACCGAACGGGGTTTCTTGCCTCAACTACCGAAGAGGACCTCAACTCAATTACTAAAAACAGTTATTCGACTTGTTGTGTTCTTGTCAACACTAATGAGTCCAATGTAGTACAATATTCCTATAATCTTATCCTCGAGAGTATGCAATGTGTTAGTGAAGATTTAGGAAATGTGAATTGCTATGAATCAAAAGAATGTTATAAACAAAGCAGAGATTCAAGCAATAGATTGGTGATTGCTTTGAAAACTTTTAGAGAATATAAAATATGTTCAAGAAAGTAGTGAGATTAAAGCATAAAAATTTGGTAAATTGAAGATGTTAGAACCATGTATATATAGGTGTAGAAGAGATGCATTTGTTGGCTAGAGATGCAGACAAGAGATGCTTCGATTTCCATTGGAGAATGGTTGCAACTCTTGGGAGGAAGAAGGCGTCCATTCAGAGAAAATTTGCAGGTTAAATTCAGTCGACTGGAAATGTAAAGAATTTATTTTTCAGGAATAGATTCAGTCGACTGAGAAGGTTGTTTCAGTCGACTGAAACTGTGCATGTTTTTATATGTGTAACAGGTTCAGTCGACTTGGTTAACCTGTTTAGTCGACTGAACTATTGGTTTTTGCACAGTGAATGTTTATCTAGAAAATGAAGTTTATAAAACGTGTTCTAGTGTTTGTGCAAGCCTCTTGAGGATAGATTTTAATAATAAATCTAAACTAAGACCTATATTTAAATTATACTCATGATATCCTCGGTCTTCATCGTTCTTCCTTTAGCTTTGCACATATCTCTTCCTTTTTGTTGAAGCACATTCTCATTGATCAAAATATAGCGTATCAACAAGCAGGACTAAGGCCGGGCGTTATTTAGGCCGAACGATAGTTTTGCCGAATGATAGCTTGCCCGGTCAACAGTTAGGCTGAACAACCTTTGGGCCGAACGATCATGAACGTCGACCCATATTTCTGCCGAACAAACATAAATGATGAACGACATTTTATGGGCCAAATAGTCACGGATGCCGAACCATATCAAGGCCGAACCGAACTTAAGCCAAACGATCAATTGCCTTGCCTAATTACATTACAAAACAAGGACAGAAACTTCAGCATACTAGTGCATCGAACTGACTTTGACTGATAACCTCCCAGTTTCAACAGACATAAACCTGAACTTAAATTGACATATTCGGATAACTTCTTCTAACATCCTCTGAATCCGAAACTGTAAACACCATAAGGCAGGCTTTTGGAGACGGTCAGCGATGACGGTCGGCGATGACGGTCTTCGACGGCGATGATTCGAAGCTCAATCTCATATTATTAACTCTGTGACTTTCAATTTTTCAATGCTTACACACGATTGATCGCACTAGTTCACACACCACACATGGGGGAATATTTGTGTTGTTAATTCGAACGTCGAACATTTTTCAAGTTTAGTTCGCACAGGTGCTTAGCCGAATTCACTATTTATTGAAGATGTCTAAAAAATCCAGCTCCGCCATGATTTCTGACAAACTGGGGCCATCCTCTCGACAGGAAGTCGCAGATGTCTCAAATCCATCCATCTCCCCTGCACATAACTTAGCCCCCGATGCCCTGGAAGCATCGATTCTCTTGGACAACCCTGTCGATTCACAGGCTTCAAAAATCAATGAAGTAGAGGTCTGGCGAATATGTTCCGTTCACGGGATACCTCTTGACGACCTACTAGTTCCATCGGGGGACGATCGGCCACACCTTCCCCAAGTCAGATACACGGCATGCAATAAGTTCATGTGCTGGGTTGGCAGCTTACTACCGTTCAATTTATTTCTTCGGGACGTGCTGTAATACATCGACGTCGCCCCGTCGCAGCTGCACCCCAACGATCATGCCTTCATCTATGGCACTTACATACTCTTCATGACCGTCTTCTCTAGGCCTCCAACTCCTGGCGACATCAGATATATTTATATGATCAAGAAGCGGAGAGATAGCCCCTCCTTTGTGTTCCTCGAGCCACACCACAAATGCCAAATTTTAACCGGGGCGTGGAGCAAGTTTTCCCTGTACAAAGAGGAACGGTTCTATGTGCGTTGCCCCCTGGTTTCGTGAGGAGATGGGTTGAAGGAAGTAAGTCTTCTTCTTGGAACGATACACATGCTTTGGTTGAGGCTATGCCTTTTCTACCTCCTGTTTCATCTTCTTAGGTATCAATCTACGTCCTGACGGCCGCAGATATTCTGAGGCCGTTGAAGCTATTAGAGCTCTTCCCGCCGAGGAACGAGCCATCCGAACTCTCATTTCTAATGAGTCACTATCACGGTTCAGACTGTTAGCAGAAGGTCGTCGGGCAAGCCTTCCCAAGGGCGTCTCCATACCCAAACCCGCATCCAGTAAGGGGAAAAAATTAGCCGATTCGTCATCACGCCACACCCCTGATGTACAGGAAGAGGGGGAAATCAAAGAGAATGAACCACCTGAAGCACAAGGCGAGAATTTGGGTCCCGCTCAAGATCCTATAGTCGAAGTGCACGATATCGAAACATCATCTTCTCCTTCAGAGAGGAAAAAGGGATTGACGTACAAGATTAGGAAGGAAAAGGTTGGCGGAACTTCGAAGATTACGCTTATTCCAACGGAGAAAGAGGCCTCTTCACAGCAAGTAGAAAGTTCTTCAAAGAGCCTATCGAACCTCTCCATTCCGGATGATCTGCTCAATTACGGTTTTGACAATCCGGAAGCATTTCAACTTCACTCGCCCATTAGAGGCGATGCGGGCGCTCTAGCCCAGAGTCAGGGAGAGAAAACTCCTGTTAGTAAAGCAACTGGTCCGTTTGGGGAAACACTAGGACACACACGAACACTTGCACTTCAATTTTCGCTTAGATTTTATCGTCACACAACTCTTTGCTAATTCGATATTATTCGAATTCTGTGCAGGTGGTATGGGGCGTTCACATGAATTCGATCGCCTTCATGGTTTGTCTGTTCTTCATCACTCTAGATGGGACTCGGGTTCCGGGAGACGCCGAGATAGGGATGGTGACGTCGATAAAGACTATCATTCCTGGGACTCGTCATCCCGGAGGAAGACTTATTATCAGCCAAAACACCACCAGGATACCTCTTCTCACGCGGAGCAAAGCAAAGACAGCGCAGCCACAAGAGGTCGCAACCTGATGCTCCCCGGGACCAACACTCCGATTCCTCCTCCACTCGACAGTCCCGGGATTCTCATAGGAGGGCTTCAAAGCCGTCTCCTCCCGCTCCTGCAACGGACCCATCAGTACCGGAGTGGCTGGCCGAGCTTGAAGACAAATTTCCAAAAATCTGCTTCGACGGCCTGAAATTCCTCCCAACGATTCATCCTATCCCCGGACACGTCAAGAAGAGCGCCATCGCCTGTACAAACGACGTCTATGTTCAACACGACGCGTTTGTTCATTTGGCTAAAAAACTTTCTAACGTCTCCATGGAGAGCCAACATGAAATCGACCGTCTGAAGCTTGAGGCCGTCCATGACAAAGATATCATTAAAGTCCAAGACGAAGATATTGCAACTTATAATGAGGTCGCCCATCTGAGTACCAAAGACACTGCTGAGGCCGTCACTCGTCTGGAATCGACTCATAAGAAAGAACTCAACGAGGCGGTTCAATCATGTGGGGCTTTGGCTCTGGAGAAGGACTTTGTTCAAAAGGAAAGGGACACACTCAGCCTCCAAGTTAGGAAACTTGAGGAACAGCTCCGTAGGGAGAGGGAGGAGAAAGCGGCCGCCTAAGAAGAGTCACAACCATACTGTGACGAGATCGTTGCCACTAAACTTTTAAAAGAAAAGCTTGAGGCCGAGCTTTCGAAAGTTGAGGCGATAAAGAGTGAAGCCCAAGAAGAGGGCGAGAGGATAGCGTCCATGGATTTCGACTCGCGTCTCGAGACGGCTAGAGAAGAAGGCAGGGAAAAGGACAAAAGCATATTGGACCCGCTAATCGCTGAATTCAACGCCCACGTTCTCATGCATCGAGACTTGACTTTTTTACCGAGGGCTATCTTGAATCTTTAGCCGAGGCATGGGAGGCTTTGGTAGAAATCAGGAAGGCCGACCACGACAATGAAGAGATTGATGAGGGGGCATTGATAAAAGAATATCTCAAGGGAAATGAGCCATCGACTTGTCGGCGGCCAAAGCTATCTATTGCAAAGGCTCCCCCTCAAAGAAAGGGAAAGAAGTTATTACTGATCCATCCGGGGCCGTGCCTCCAGCTCATGTGCCTACTCGATCGGCCGATCGGCCAATAATCGATCCATTTGAGCAGCATATTGCTTACAGTCCAGCGGACCCCGGCCTCAGCGTCCATATTCTTTCTTCCATTCCGAAGGGCGAGACCCCCTTGACGGCTGAGAGCCTGTTGGAACCTGGTAGATAACTCTTCGCTTTAAGATTTCAAATGTCGTCATTCTTTAGGAAGGACTGTTGTATTCTAATGCTTGTTTTTCATGCTTTCGCGAAGGTCGTTCTGATCCCAGGCCTACTCCAACGAGTGATGTCGCCAAGGAGGTAGAGGAAAAGATAGTTGAGGCCAGTCGGGCAGGAGAAACTCCAGGGCCAGATGGTCAATTGATTGGGGCACTAGATGAAGACAAATCTGAGACTTCTTCTCCCATCGAGGGGAGTTACGAAGTAGATCACAGACGCCACCGAACACACATCTGAGCTGAGTATGAAGGAGCGGCTGGAGAAGGAGAAGAGAGAAACGACCAAGATTAAGGTCGAACCTCAAACCGTGGACCCCGACGATCCTTTGAATAAGCCGCTGAAGGTCATTCTCCCTGGCAGGTATAAACCCATGGATGTCCCTCATTCTTCTTCGGCTATCACTCCTCCATCAAAGAAGGGTACCAAGGGCAAACGCGGAGGAGAGGAGTCGTCTGAGAAGACAACGAAGGTAAAGAAGGCGAAGAACCACAAGAAGTGATCGTTACTCTCGTTCAACGAGAGTAAGTTTAGATTAGGCAAGTACTTTTGTTTTCTTAGCTTGTGTAAATAAACTTTTGATTTCGAGCTTCAAAGGAGTTGTAATGGAAACTTATCTTTGGTGAATAAAACTTTGTTTTTCTATCTTTCCATGGCTCTTGTTGTTCAATTTTTTTTGAAACTGTGATTTAAATCCAAGCTGTTGTGAATATATTAGACCTCTCGGTTCATCTTCATATAGCTCGGAAATTCTCTAAGAGCTATCTGCTTTTACTTCCGCACTCCAAGCACTTAGAATATTTTCTAGTCCGCACATCGAGGACTTAGAGTACTCCAGTCCGCACTCTGGGGACTTGGAGATTTAAGTCGTTTATACTCTAGTCCGCACTCCGAGGACTCAGAGTACTCCAGTCCGCACTCCGAGGACTAAGAGATTTTGAATCGTTTATACTCGAGTCCGCGCTCCGGGCACTTAGAGTACTCCAGTCCGCACTCCGGGGACTTGGAGATTTGGAATCGTTTATACTCGAGTCCATGCTCCGGGGACTTAGAGTACTCCAGTCTGCACTCCGGGGACTTGGAGATTTGGAATCGTTTATACTCGAGTCCGCACTCTGGGGACTTAGAGTACTCCAGTCCGCACTCCGGGGACATGGAGATTTGAAGTCATTTATACTCCAGTCCGTGCTCCGAGGACTTAGAGTACTCCAGTCCGTGCTCTGGGAACTTGGGAGATTTTAGGTCGTTTATACTCTAGTCCGCGCTCCGGGGACTTAGAGCACTCCAGTCCGCGCTCCGGGGACTTGGGAGATTTTAGGTCGTTTATACTCGAGTCCGCGCTCCGGGGACTTAGAGCACTCCAGTCCGCGCTCCGGGGACTAGGAGATTTTAGGTCATTTATACTCGAGTCCACGCTCCGGGGAATTAGAGCACTCCAGTCCGCACTCCGGGGACTTAGAGATTTTAAGTCGTTTATACTCGAGTCCGCACTCTGGGGACATGGACTACTCCAGTCCGCACTCTGGGGATCTGGAGTTTTAAATCGTTTATAATCGAGTCCGCACTCCGGGGACTTAGAGTCCTCCAGTCTGCACTCTGGGGATCTGGAGAATTAAATCGTTTATACTCGAGTCTACGCTCTGAGGACTTAGAGTACTCCAGTCCGCACTGTGGGGACTTGGAGATTTAAGTGTCTGCACGTGTTCGTACGTCAAGCAAAATAATGTAACTTCATTTTCCTGTCACAGGATCATCATACGTAAAAACATTAGTATTCATGGAAAAGATGGCTTCAAGACTTTATTAACGAAGGCAAGCTAAATTGTCTTACTACATGCCAAGAACTAGAAATAAAAGCGTGCTCGAAATAAATGCAACTAATACATGAAAGAAATAGACTAAGTAAAATAATGCCACAAGTTCTCGTTGTTCCACGCTCGGGGGAGCGTTTTGAAAGTTCCTTCTCCAAGCTTCCGTTCGATGACGTATGGACCCTCCCATGCGGGATTCATATGAGATGGGACTAGAAAAACTCGTTTCAAAACGAGGTCTCCCACACAAAAATTCTCAGTCGGACCTTTTCCTTATAATATTTAGCGACTCTATGTCTGTATGCGGCCGCTCTCAAGTTGGCTTCTTTGCGCTTTTCATCAATGATGTCCAATAATTCCAATAAAAGATTCTGGTTCGACTCGGGGTCGTAATGAGTTACCCGATGTGATGCAACTTCAAGTTCCACGGGTATGACGGTTTCCGCGTCATATGCCAATGCGAATGGAGTGTGGCCGGTTGCGGTCTTGTGGGTGGTCATGTAGGCCCAGAGCGCCGTTGGAAGTTCATCCACCCACTTGCCTCTAGCCTTTTCCAGATTCTTTTTCAATATGGACTTGATTATCTTGTTTACGGCTTCCACTCGTCTGTTGGCTTTCAGGTGAGCAATCGCTGCAAACTTCTTCTCAATGTCGTATCTCTGACAAAAATCTTTGAACTCCTTGCTCTCGAATTAAGTCCCGTTGTCTGTAATGATGGTCCGTGGAAGGCCAAAATGGCATATGATATTTCGTATGACGAAATTAGTAACCTTCTTGGTAGTTATTGTGGCCAGAGGCTCTACTTCTGCCTATTTGGTGAGGTAGTCGACCGCAACTATTGCATATTTCGCTCCACCTTTGGATATGGGTAAAGAGCCGACTAGGTCAATCCCCCACATTGCAAATGGCAAGGGACTAACCATCTGCGTGAGCTCCGTCGGTGGGGCTCTCGGATTTTTGCATATATTTGGCATTTATCACATCTTCTCACATAGTCAGCAGCATCCCGGTTCATAGTTGGCCAGTAGTATCCATAAAGGAGGACTTTCTTCGCTAATGTCTGCCCCTAATATGGTTACCGCACTCTCCCTCGTGGACTTCCTTCAGGACTCGATTTATCTCATCATGGGCAATGCATCGGAGTAATGGGGTTGAGAATCCCCTTCGGTACATTATTCCATCCTGCATTACATAGCGAGAAGCCTTACGAAGGACTTGTGGTCTTCGCTCCTTTCTTCGGGTAAGATCTCGAACAGCAGGCACTGCTTGATTGAGGTCATCCACGATTCCTTCTCGATTTCTACTTCTAACACGAAGTCTACCTCCATCATATCTATACTCGAAGCATGAAGGGTGTCAATATGAAATAATCCCATCTGTTGCGCATCACCAGTGCTTGCGAATTTTGCCAATGAATCGGCTGCTCTATTTTGCTCGCGCGGGATGTGTGAAATATCATAGTACTCGAGATTCGCTAGCAGCTCCTAGACTCGGAACAAATATGGGGTAAGTCTCTGCCTCCTCGCTTGGTAGTCTCCTTGCACTTGGTATACCACCAGCTGAGAGTCGTAGAAGATTTCAATTTATTTCACTCCTAGTTCTTTAACAAGTCTCAAGCCAGTAATCAATGCTTCATATTCAGCTTCGTTGTTTGTCGCTGCAAACTCAAGCTTCAAAGCATAGCAAACTGATCGGTCTTCAGGAGTCACAATGACTGTGCCAGCCCCCGAGCAACCGTCGTTAGATTCCCCATCAGTGTGCATCTTCCATCGAACGGGAGGTATGACATTGTGGCTGTTTGATTCACCTGACACGGTGAATTCAGCAATGATGTCAGCTAGTGTTTGTCCTCGTATGGCTCTTCGCGGCAGATAGGTAATGTCAAATTGACTTAACTCAATATTCCATTTTAACATTCTTCCAGAAGTTTTCGGTTGTTGGAGTACTTGCCGTAAGGGTTGGTCAGTGTAAACAATGATCGAGTATGCCTGGAATTATGGACGAACCTTGCGTGACGCAATCACCAAGCAATAGGCTAGCTTCTCAATCTTCAGGTAATTTCTTTCTGCCCCCGTCAAGCGTTTTCTAACATAGTAAACTGGCTTTTGAACCTGGTCTTCCTCACGAACCAAAGCTGTACTGATAGCGTGTTGGGATACGGCCAAGTATACGTACAACATTTCATGGTCCATTTGTTTTGATAATACTGGGGGGCTTTCTAAGTGCCTCACAAGAGCTCGAAATGCTTCCTCATAGTCTGATGTCCATTTGAAATTCCTTTTTCCTTTCTTTATAACATCGAAGAAAGGAATACACTTGTCTGTGGCCCTGGATATGAATCAGCTCAGCGCGGTTACCTGTCCATTTAAGCTTTGCACCTGTTTTATGGTTCTGGGCACTTGTATTTCTCGGATAGCCTGAATCTTCTCTGGGTTAGCCTCAATTCCTCGGGCGTTCACAATGAATCCAAGAAAAAACTTTCCTGATGCAACGCCGAATAAACACTTTAATGGATTGATCTTCATTCCATAATGCCCGAGTATGTCAAACATCTCCGTCAAGTCTCGGATGTGGTCGTATGACTGTCGTGTCTTCACGAGCATGTCATCCACATAGACTTCCATTGTTTTACCAATCTAATCTTTGAACGTTCGATTCATCAAGCGTTGATAAGTCGCTCCTGCGTTCTTCAATCCAAATGGAATTACTACATAGCAGTACAATCCCATGTTCATGACGAAACTGGTGTGGTCTTGGTCCGGGAGGTGCATTGGGGTTTGATTATATCCAGAGTACGCATCCATAAATGATAATAACTCATGTCCGGCAGTTGAGTCGACCAGCTGGTCAATCCTAGGCAACGGGAAACTATCCTTAGGGCATGCTTTGTTTAAATCAGAATAATCAACACAGGTCCTCCATTTTCCATTTGGTTTCTTTACTAGCACCGGGCTAGATACCCATTCAGGGTAGAGGGCGTCACGGACCAACCCGCTCACTTTGAATTTGTCCGCCTCCTCTTTGAGAGCCGCAGACCTCTCTGGGTCCATGCCTCTCCTTTTTTGCTTCACAGGTACATGTTTCGGGTCTATGTTCAACATATAACTCGCAATCGCAAGAGAAATACCACACATATCAGAATGTGTCCAGGCAAAAACATCAAGATTCGCTCGAAAAAAATCAGTAAGGTTCTCAGCGGCTAAATTGTCGAGTTGCGACCCAATTTTAAGAACTCGTGATGGGCCGCTCCGGCTAACTGGGATGTCAATTGTGAGTTCAGCCTGTGCTAGATTGGTTTCGCTGGGTTCCCCATCATCGTCCCTCGGATCTATGTCTCTATAGATCCGAGAATGTTTCCCGAGCTAGGGCTCGGGCGCTACTTGTCAATCATTAGCATTTCGGATGTGGACGAAGCGGTCCGCAACCTTTCCTTTCTCTCTACGTTGTGCCTCTCTCAGCTCAGCCACACAGCAGGCACGTCCAGTTGCTTGATCGTCGTGTACCACTCCAACACCAATATTTGTGGAAAATTTTAATGTCAGACACCAAGGGACCAATGCTGCCCTAAATTCTGCCGAGGCTAGATGTCCTAGAAATACGTTATATGGAGAATCAACGTCCAACACTATGAATGGAAGGATTCGCACCCTTCTACGCTCGCCTTTCCCTAGTTCAACTGGTAACTCCACATATCCCACTACATCCGTTGTTGCGCCGTTAAAGCCATGGATTCTAGCATTGGATGACTTCAAATCCTTAGCTTCCAGCTTCATTTGGTCATATGCCTGCTTGAAGGTGATGTTAACGGAGCTTCCATAATCGATTAGAATTCTCTTCACAAACGCCTGCCCGATTGTCGCAGATATGACCATCGGGTCGATGGTAGGGGCCTCTACCTTATCTGCATCTCGGCTCCTGAATATTATATCATCATCCATCGTTCGCTGCTGCTTTGTAGGAGTCCCATCCTCCACATTCGAACATCACTCATACTCCGCATGTCTTAAAGAGTTAGCATATCGCTCCATCTCCTGCCAATTCTTATCCACAGGATGAGGTCCGCCCGCAATCGTGTTGATAACCAATCTACCCACAGTTCGAGCAGGTTGTTCTGCTTGGCGTGGAGCTGGCCCACGTCCGGGGTTCGACGTCTCTTGTCTTCCGTCTTGTGGGTCTTAACGAACTCCTGCAGCTTCTTCTGTCTGATCAACTTTTCAATAGCGTCATGGAGGTGCCTGCACTCCTCTGTGTTGTGCCCATAAGACTCATGAAAGCGGCAGTACTTCCCAGTCCGCTTCTATTCCTCCGTTGATTCCTTTGGGCGTGGTTTTCTATACTGGAAAGTGTTGCAAGTTGACAAATAGATGTTCTCAAGTGATGCGTTGAGCGGGGTGTATTCATTATAGGTCGGGATCCTTGACTTCCATTTCCCCATCTCTCTTTTCTTCCCGGGATTTCCACTTTCAGATCCTTTAGACTGTCCAGGCTTGTTTTTGACGTTGGCTTGAACTTTTCCCGAATTATCGCCAGCTTGCTTCATGGCGATGGTACTTTTCACAGTCTCCTGAGCAGGCCCTGGTGCCTTGTCTTGTCTCGTCCATCGAGCTGCTTCCCTTCTTATGAATTGACGAGCTTTCGAATAAAAATGCTTCAGCGTGGCTGGGGGCTTTCCCGCCAACCAATCTCCAAATTCAGAGTCTGGATCCACTCCACGCATTACCTCCATCAAAATTGCGTGGTCGTTTGGATTGCTCACTTCAGTAGCAACAACATGAAATCTCTGCAAGTATGCTTTCAACGACTCTCCCGGAGCTTGGATTACGCTTGATAAGGACATCACATCCTTTGGACGAGTGGTGTGTATCTTGAACTGCTCTATGAATTTCATTGCCAATTCGTCAAAGCTGGATATATATCGCGGGGGAAGTCGAGTAAACCACATGGTGGCGAATCCAGGCAGAGTAATTGGAAAACACCTACACTTGGTTGCATCATTAGCTCATGCAGAATCCATCATTCATCCGTACCTCATTACATGCTGCCTAGGATCAGTCTTCCCTTCGTAGGCTGGGATAGTCGACATATTGAACTTCTTGGGGGTACTCAGCCTACAAGATACCATCCGTAAAGGGGGTATGGCTTCTGGACACTCCCCAATCTTCATTGGTCAAGCCTTGGTTTTCTCTCATCAACTGCCTGACCATAGCTGTTAAGTCCGTAGTTTGTACGGAGGATGGAAGGTTGGGTCCGTCCCACGGGACCATGCGGGTTGATGTGCCTGATTTGGGTCTTGGAGATTCGGGTGCCCAATCTCTTCGCGGGCTTGATTCCCAATGCCTGCTTGTGCACCTTCATCCTTACGGCGTCTACGCCTAGGATGTTCGTCAGCTGAGGTTGAGCTATCAGATTTAGAATAAGGGGCACTGTTACCTCCAGCAATCTAGCGCTGCTTCTGAGCGAGCTGAGTCATGAGGTTAGTGTTGGCTTGAATCTGTTCAGCAAGCTGCCTTCTACTTTCCTTGAGTTCTCTTATCAAGTCATTGAACTTCGTTCGAGAAACGAATTCCGCTTGGATTTGGGTGGAGGGCCCTGCACCTCTGGTTGTTTGTTCATTTCCAGGTCCAACTTGTTGTGCGCTAGCAGTTTCATGGACATCTGCGTTGTGGGAGGCCGATCTGGTTCGTGGTCTCCCCATAGTAGAGTTGTTGGTTGTAACTCCGAAAGAATCAACATATGCCTTGTGAATGTTCTCAGATCTCCTTTGGGGGATTTATCAATCCAGTAGCTACAGAGCAGATCCTAACAGCCTGAGTTCAACTCTCAGTGGAAGCATCAAAATGTTAGCACCAAAATTGGTCACTAGCACCCTTAGAAAGATTGTGTAGAGAGATTAATGAAGAAAGTAAATTAAAACAGAGAACAAGAACACCAAATTTATAGCGGTTCGGCATAACTGCCTACGTCCACTTTGAAGTTGATTTCTATTAATTTCCTCGATAGTTGAGTACAGATACAATCCGTTTCTACTTACTTGAATACAATTGCGAAGGAAAAGATTAAGTCTTGAGTGAGTGTTGAATGCGACAGAGTTTCCCTAGTGTTCCCCAAAACAGGATCCATTTCACTATGCCCCTGCCTCTCTATTTGTAGACAAAGGTGGGTTGGACTTCGCTTGTGGGGCTGGTAGCTAAATATCTCGACCCAAATAGTACAATCTCTGCGTTCCGAACCATAGACGTCGAGCGCTCTTTAAATGTCGAACAGGGTGTGAATGCCGACCGATCTCCTTAGGCCGAACGAGATGAGGCCGAACGCTTTGAATGCCGTGGGAAGCACTTGTGTTGAACGATACTGGAAGCCGAACTTGTGTCTTGGCCGAACGATGGCTAGGCCAAACGAGGCTAGAATGCCGAACAGTCCAGGAATGCCGAGTAAAGCATAGATGCCGAGCAGAACCAAGGCTGGATGATATTTTGGCCGAACGTTACCCAGGCCGAACTATGTCTCGGCCGAACGGTTCTTAGGCCGAGCAATAGTTAGGACGAACGGTAGTTGGTGCCGGACAATCCTGCCATGCCAAAGTAGTGCGAAGGCCAAGCGATACAACCGAAGCCGAATGATCCACGTATGCGGAACGAACTGAGTGCCGAGTGCTCCTTTCTGCCGAGTGTCCCCTTATGCCGAGTACTTGCTGGGTGCCGATCGTGATGATATGCCGAACAATCTAGAGGGGCCGAGTACCGAGTTGCCTGGTCAACTCTCCAGGAAACAATATATATATATATATATATATATATATATATATATCAGAGTCAAATAAGATACAACAAAAGTCTCAAATACAATAGTCAAATATAAGCTCAGAATACATCACTGGAATCAACTGAATAACTGAAAGATGCATAGATAGCTGGATCTCCAAGCGAAGCTCCGACTCCAAAGGTGAGTCTCAAAAGCAAAATCACTCAGTCTGACCCGAGCGTAAAGCAAAACACAAAACACTTGAGTCAGGATTAACATTCTTATATAAATAAATCAAACTCAAGTGAAATAACAACTGAAATATAAGTAACACAAAGGATGTTTGAGATAACCATTCTCCAAGGATCTGTTAAACTATCACCATGTAGTAATATACGCTATTATAATAATATCTAAAGTAAAGTATAATATATTTAAAAATAGCATTAAGGAGTTACCCACTATCCCCCTTAACACATTTTATATATTCCCATAGTCTATACAATACCGTAATCTCCCCCGTACCGGGCGTCCTCGGAGGGCACTCTATAGCTATGGTACAAAACAAAAATCATATAAAGCTCGATAGGGCTGGTGGTAACACGTAACCGTAGCTACCGCCCACCTCGAGCCACACTTACAAAATCAAAGGTGCACCCAATCAAAAACAAAGTGATAGAATGGTATCGAAGAAGTGTGTCCGATCGGAGGAGCTACCTCATTGGCCCGAGAATCGCTCCTATTTTAGCCACCTTATGCCAACTCATGGGAGTCGGTCCACGTGCATACCTCAATAGAACGTCTCCACCATCCTACTTCATTCTGGAATCTCCACCGCGTACATGGTTGTTAAAGTGGTTTTTGGAGTTGTTAGAGAGTGTGACAACTTCCGATCTCGATCTCTTTAACAACCAAATGTTATTATTACACCATGGTCATTTCAAAATAGTTTATGCTTCAAAACCAAAATATCATTGCCATTTCAAAAACATATCAATACGATATCATTTCCATTTCAAAACCAAATCAATATGATATCATTTCCATTTCCAAAGTCATAGCATTTCCAAAGTTAAACATTTCGAAACCAAAAAATAGAAATTATAACACTTTAAAACTAAACACTTGAAATTAAAACACTTTCGAAACATAATACTTGAAATCATAATACTTCCCACTTAACCGATTTAAATATTAAAAAATATATATAATACAATTGTTTTCCTCAAATTTCATAAATTAATTCCAAATCAACTCAAATTCCAAAATTCAAATTTAACCAGATCTCAAATTATTAATTCCAATTTAGCTTCTAAATAAACCATTCAAAATTATATTCATTTCAAATACAGATTTGAACCACAAATAAACCATTTCAAAATATATATTTCAAAGCTTTAAATATTCTATAATTTCAAAACTAAATGTGATAATTATATATATATATACACACACACACATCTTAATTCAATTTACTATTATTTAGTTTTGAATTATTTACTTAATAAATTCAGTATCATTTAAATAAAATCAAACCTGAAATATTTATTAATCACTTTAAACCAACATCAAGTTATAAAATCATATCCTTTTAAAATATCAAATTCAATAAGTCCCAAATCGATTTTAATTAAATATAATTCTTAATTAAATACAATTTCAAATTCATCTTCTCAACCTTAATTTATTAAAATCATTATAAACTCTATATTAAAATATAATTTAAATAATTACTTAACCATATTGTATTTTAATAAAATCAACTTCATTATTAAAGTTATTTTGTATTAAGTAAATTTATACATAGCTTAAATTTAAGAATTTAACTATATATAAAATAATATTTATATAATATCAAAAATCAATATTTATTAAACCATATATTTCTTTCCAAAACCATAGAAATCCTTTTCAAAATATTTATATATAGACCAGCGGTGTCTGTATATAATTTTCTATCCTATGGTCAAGTGATACAGATATTTATTATTTCAATCCGTAATTTAAATATATATACGCGTATATATCATTTCAACCCGCAATCCCAAATTCAATTCAATGAAAATTGCTTGGGTCTATCATCTCAAACCATAACGATTTTCTCCTATTCTACAGATCGTTCGGATATCTATCATTTCAACCCATAGGGAATCCTATATTAATAGGGAAATTGCAAAGTAATAACGGATATGAAAATAATAATAACAGGCAGATATCATTAGTATAAATAACAGATAAAGGTGTTAGATGTCATAGGTGAACATATAGCATATAATAGCATATAAATAGTAGTGTAAATAACTAACAGCAGCATATTTCAATTGTCGTTTCAATTGAAATCAAATTTAATAAATATAAGAACATTAATCGTAAGTGATTGCTCACCTTTCGAGGCTAGAGGGACGGACAAACAAATGAGCTACGAATTCAAGCATGAATCCCATATCAAAGCTAGATTGGCACAAATTTGACGGACAAAGCTGATGATGTGAATAAACGAAATCAAATCAGAGCTGGATCGATGAAGATAAGTGATATAGGTGATTATATATATAGCTATATATAACTATATATATATATATATATATAAAATCATATGTATGTATATTAAATATATATATATATATCAAAATCATTGTTTCAAAGTAAAACACATAAATAAAACAATAGATATCTACATAATATAAATTGGAAATAAATATATACACCACATACGTAAAACAAACATATTATACTAATGTTACATATAAACTAACGGACCTTATACATATGTAGACTAAACAAATATTACAAAATCTATATACTAATACACAATATTTCACACTCAACCTATAACAGTAAAAATCAATATTACTAACAAATTTTACTACCCCAAATTCCATATATATGTACACACATACGAAAATGTGTACGGCTGATACTCCTTCAAATTTCATATAAAACTTATATAACTAACCTATATGTAAACTGATATATAAAATCTACACACTTGAAACTTTATATATTTTATTTAACATCTCGATATATACTCGAACTCAGGCCAAATGTCTTTATACATATAAATGGATAAATATAACATATTCACCTAACTTAAACTCATACACATTTACAAATCAAAATCTATAGATCACGATAACTATTACAACTAATGTATGCAGACCAAAAATATCACACATCTTATTCTATATGTACAGTAAAATGAAATATAATATAAAATAAAATATTATAGTATAGTATGCATATAATAATGCAAAAGGTTCAACTGCGCTAAGTGCGAAAATTACGTTTAAAATAAACATGTACATATACATACATACATACATACATACATACATATATATTGAAACAATATATAACCAGAAAGTATATGTGAACCATACTTTTTCTACAACATTCAGAATTGAATAAAATAGCTTATATATAAATATAGAAATAATATACACATTCCTATATTCGTATAAATATATATATATATAGCAGTATGCAAACTTCTATATGTAAACTGTATAAACTTTATAACCTTTAAAACTAAACCAAATATATAATATACTAACATAAAAATATATATATAACTAAAAATAAACATACATAGAAACTCTATATATATACATATATTCCATTACAAAATTTTCTGTTGAGGCTTATATATATGCAGATCTACCCAAAGTTTTATGCAAAATATACATACGAAACAAATACATATATAAGCTAACTTGTTTATATATTATCACATATGATATTAGAACGAGATGAGGGGATGGAGCGGTGCTTGGTGGGGATAGCGTGGGGTAAGGTCGAAGCTGTCGTGGCGGGGACGGAGCATGCATGCGAATGAGGGTGGGAGTTCTCTAGCGAGGAAGAGGAGGGAAGGTGGAGGCTTGAGGGTGCACGAGCGGTAAGTGGGGTTGGAGTGGCTTCGGTGAGGTGATGGGTTTGACTGCGTTCGATCAAGAAGGAGGCGGAGATGAGTTAAGGTGAGGGGAGAAGAGGTTAGGTGAGGAAAACTCATGCAACATTTTCCTTTCAATAATTTTCTTCTAGTTCTGCCATTTTTATTTTGAAAGGAAAATGAGCAGGTGGTAAAGAAAAAGAAAGGAATAGGCTAAATATAAATATAAACTAATATTGTAACATTTACTTCACAGAAGAGAGCACGTCACGAAATAAATTTTTTGAATATAGTGGAAATGCAAACGGCCAAGTAAACTGAATTCAATGAATAATAATGGCAATTGGCTGCTTGAATTGTTTGATTAGACAACAGGTTTCAAATTTGAAATGTAAAGGGAAAAGTATAAGGTCAAAAATTCGGTACCGTTACAAGGAACTGTTTAATCATTTCGTCGCACATCGAACCTCAAAATACAGAAATAAATATACTAAGGAGATCAGCATGATGAGACGATAAAAAAGCATACAGATACCAGTGATATGATTATCCGTTCAAAAGTCGATATCGGTACCGAAAATGCTGCTATTTCCTCGAAAATAAGATCGACAGAGCAATAACACTCCAAATTTGGAGAAACAAAATATGATGTCTCACTTAGAAGATGATTTACAAATTTTCTATAAAAAAATATTTAGGTTTGGAAAACATTTTATTACCACCATTTTTTAACTGTTTGGAATTAAAATAGAATTACGTACAAAAATAAACTTCCATATTTTCTGATGAAAATTTACCAATTGTTATGTTTATTAGACGTATTCCAAATATCAAATTTATATTTCAAAATTTTAGTATTTAAAATTTCACAAATAACTTTTAAATATATTAATAAACAAATAAATTATTAAAAATTTACGGGTCGTTACAAACTGTAATGGCCCGAAATTTTCGACTCCGAAAATTTCAGATTGTTAGAGAAAAGAAGAAAAAGATAGTAGAGGAAACAGAAAAACAAAACATAGAATCTCACATTCGCAGTGGATCAAAATATAATATCAAATAATAGCAGTTACACAAAGAAGAACTGTATCAGAGTTACAACCATTACTCAAAATTGAACAGTTAAAATTAACTTGATACAGAAATTCAAACAATAATATACTCGGCGGAAACTCCATATGTTCCTGCCATCCAGCTCGCCTCTTGAGCTCCAAAACGTCTTAACCTGAAAATTTGTAATACTCGTTCTGACCCGAGCATTACATCAAAGTAACACCCGGGTCAGGCTGAAAAGCAGCATGAGTAAACCTATTTAACATGAAATACTCGGTATAAAACTTATTTAAAACTCGGGGTAACTCGTTCATCACAACAAGTTCACAACTTGCGATAGTCAACACTTATATTCATAATAAATCCCTAAGTACCTTTACTTTGTTTTAAATGGTCCAGTCATTTAAATTATTCCATTTCAGCCTATTGATTTCACATATCAATCTATAAAGAATCATTGTAGGTTACAAATGAAGTGGGTTCGGGTATTTACTTATACCCGACCCCGTCTCTTCAAATTCAACACCATCTTAACCCAACTTATTCAAGTGAAATACAATTCAACTTTAAATACAGGATGTCACTTTTTACACAGCAATTCATCATCGATAGATAACCATATTATCACTGTCCACCCAAACATATCATATCATAAAACATTTAATATCAGAGATATCAACCAATTCAAGGCATTTAACATCATTCAATCTTTCATAAGCAAGATTGATCACTTTTAAAATTAATTTATTTTATCTCTAATTAAATTAATTACTAATCTTTAATCACTTAGATTACCTTTACTTAACATTAATTAATTACAAACTAATTAATTAATCATCCTTTAATTATCCATCTTTATTAATCACCCTTGACTAATTATCCTTTAATCACAATAAGTAATTAACTCTTAATTAATTACACAAATTAATTAACTCTTAATTAATTATACAAATTAATTAACCTTTACCCATCCATATTAATTACATTGATCATAATTAATTACTCAAATTAATTTCTTTAATTAATCAATCCTTTAATTAATTACACTAAGTAATTAATCCTTAATTACTTCACTTAAGTCATTAACCTTTATCAATTTACCTTGACTATTAATTAATTTAACCTTTAATAGCTAATTAAATTAATAAACCCTCAATAGATTAATCCTTTAATTACTTATATTAAGTAATCATCATTTAAGTAATTAATCTCTAATTACTTAATTGATTAATGCTTAATTATAACTTAATTACTTAATTAATCCTTAATCATTAATTAATAATCTCTAATTATCTAATTAATAATCCTTAATTAAAAATTAATTAACCTCTAATTAATTAACTTATAACCCTTAATTATTAATTTACTAATCCTTAATGATTAATTAATTAAATGAACTAATTATACTTAAATTACTTAATTAACTTAATCAATCCCAACTCATTAAAACCTTAATTAACCTTAAGATAAAACATTATCCTTATTAATGACTTAATTATCATTAAAATAATTTATCTCTAATTAACACTTAATTTGATTACTAAAGTTAGTTTAAAATAACACACAAAAATATTTTTAACTTAACAAATTTAAGTTAACCAATATATAACTTCTTAAATCAAATAACTTATACATTTATCAAGTAATAGTTCAAATTAAATTAATTTTAAATTTAGAAACTTGCTTTTGTAAAAACATTTAAAAAACTTTTTAAAACTTAGTTTAACCTGCTTCGGGTCTAACCCGAATCCCCCCCGAGAGCTACCTCGAGAAACCACTTCTATTTTTTTCAAAACTTAGTTTAAGTTTTTAAACTAAAACCTGAACACGACTACACACGCGTTCCTACTCGAGTACATACTCGATTCACCTTACCCAATACCCGATCCTCCTTTCGAGTCAATCCCACAACATAACCCACTGACACAAAAACTTCACTGTGCATATGCACCAGCGACTAAGCCGTCTTCGACCTCCGATAAACCTCCGGCACATCGACCATCGCCCAATCCTTCAATCCCGACCACCCAATCACTAGCACATGCCTACGATCTAAAACGAGCAACTCAGACGAAACTGGAAACAAAACCAATCACCAAAACCCTCTCGAACTCACGTCTCCGACCACCAGACAATGCGCAACCACGGTCACACGTTCTTCGACCATCCACGAAGCCATCCTCCTTGATCCGGTCGAACTCGAAACTACAGAGATGATCCAATGATCCAGTTACCAGGCTTGACTCAAATTAGGGTTTAAAACCCATCTCGACCCACCGTCGATGCCACGGTGGTCAATAAGACCAACCACCTTTTTTGCCACCATCTCCGATCATCCAGCTAGCTTCAGCAGAAACCCCGACCCTCCACATCACTCCAATCACCCACAACAGCTCAAAACTCAGTTACTGGTTAACCTAGAGTTACTCCCAAGATTTCAAACTAAAAATCATGATTTTTTTTCTTAAAAATCCTATTTTTTAAAGTCGATTCAAGTTGCATACTTGAATCAGCAAATTACAACAGTTGATTTTAACATGTTTTCAAAATTTGCTACAGTATTTCTAGATTCGAATAGATTTTCAACTTTCAAATACTTGAGCCTATTTTAAAAACCCAGTTTATGTTTAAACTAAACTATCTTGTTTGAAATGCAAAGCTTAACAGTGAACAGATAAAAAGATTTAAATTTTTTATCACAAGTTAAAACTCTGTAACATGAACAGAGATACACTCTGATACATCAAACATGCATACTTAAATACATTCATATACCTCGAGATATCACTATATATATGTACAAGAAAAGCATCATTCATCTCAGAGCTTCATATGAAGTAGACAATTATTTACTTAAGTTTTCAAATAAATGTTTACTCAACTGTTGAAAAGACAGAGAGCTTTGGAATAGATGCTTGAAAACTGGAAATTTTAAATTGCTTTGATTTATTTTAAATTGGAAAATACTTGATGTTGAAATGATCAAGCTTTTAAAACTGAATTGATGTTGCTTTGTGAAGGTTGAAGCTTGTTTGCCGATTTTTTGTTACAGGCTTTTATTTGAGTTTGAGAATTGGTTGCAGACTTATGTTTTGATTTTTGATTACAGGTTTGTATTTTTGATTACAGGCTTGAGTTTTTGCTTTTGAAAAGAGAAGATAGGAAAAGAAATAGAAAAGAGGAGATATATGTTTATATAATGTTAATTAGGATTTATTTAAAATAAAAGAAAATAAAAACAATTTGTGACACTTTTTAATTTCCTTAACATTTGTCAATTTCATTTGCTAATTATCTTACACATATACTTAACATGATTTAAAAGCTAACACTTTTCATTATACATTTTTAATTATTTTTAAATGTTAAATTAATGTTTTGTATTTAATTTCCTAATTAATAAGTACTTTTCTTAATTTATATAAATAAAATTTCTTTAATGAAAATAAAATAAAAACCAATTATATTCTAAATAAAAATCTTATACATATATTTTTGAACCCAAAGTATTTTTAAAATATTTATCTTTTAAATTTCAAATTTAAATCCAAATTCAAATTCAATTTAAAAATCAAATTAAAAATCAACTCAAATTTATATATATATATATATATATATATATATATATATATATTTAAACGAACACAAATTAAATTTGTAAATAAAAATTATAGTTTAAAATCTGTTTATATCTATATTTAAAAACAACACATTATTATTTTTGTTTGAAAATAACAATTTTACCAATTTTTAAATAATAAACCAAGGATATTATCACATTTTAAATAGTTTTAATTATATTAATAAGTTTACTATTTCACAATGAATTTATATATGTATACACTTAAGATTTCCAACATTATGGAATTTTGAATATATCTATTATATATACTAATTTACTATAAAATTTATTATTTCTAGATATTTATATTTCAATATTTATTATAGATTCAAATTTATTTATATTTCCATATATCAGAATTTTATCTATTCAACTGAATAAACCAGTTAATTATCCGCTTGACAGATGTCCAAAATCCGGGTTATCACATTCCTCCCCCCTTGGAATCTTTTCGTCCTTGAAAAGGAACGAATCTAGAATTGATTAAAATACTTAATATCAGTTAAATTTTCTCTTTGAAATTTTTTTAAAACACTTTAAAATCTATATAATATTGCCAAAATAGTTCTATAAAATATCATTTTATAACTCGATGTTTCAACAAGTCCGTCCTCGTTCTCATAGAAATTCGGTCGTACGCTGATCAGGCGTAAGACTGAAGATCTATAAGTACTTGGTAAACCAATTTCAACACCCAGTGAAAATACTTAGAAAATAATTCTATTGAAAATATAGAAAACAATTTTTTTAAAATAGAGGAAACATCTTTGGTGAGAATGTTTTGGAAATCATCACCCCCTCCATAGTCGCAGTTAACCCGATGGTTACGTTGCTGTCGCAGCAAAATCCATAGATAATGTAGGCACTCCGCGCTCCTCGATTACGTCATGGAACCCGCCACGGATCGCTGTTACATCCTGGGGTACGTTGCCATCACAACAAAAATCCATGTAACTACAAGCATCAACACTCTCGAATTTCGTTGCCAAAAATGAAACTTCTCCCCTCGACCATAGATCGCAGTCTACTCATGTCACGTTGCCTTCCCGGCAAAATCAAACGTAGACCGCTGACACTCACCTCCACACGATTTCCACTATAGTCCACAGTAGATCGCAGCGACACCGAGTTACACTGTCGTCATAGCATAACCTTAATGCCTCTATAACTATCAGCGCCCTAGACTTTCGCTACCCAATAATCCTTAGGAACATTAATGTCCGGACTTTCTCACAGGATCCACTTTAAAGCCTCCCCCTTGGAGATCAAGGAAGTACCAACCTATGGTGCTCCTAAGAGGTTAATTTCAAGGGAGCGCCTTTTTCCCCAAAGTCATTCTCAAAACACTTTATACTATACACATATAGTATTTACCAAATCATACACCTAGTATGAATCCCATATAAATCTCCTTTTCTCAAAATCTATTATCCCAAAATCGATAATTCTCAAACTAGGCTTTCCAAATTTCCAAAATTGATTTTTCCCCAAAAATCAAAAGCCTTTCCAAAATACATAGGTTCCAAAACCATTTCCCCAAAATCGTTTTCATAAAATCCTTCATATATATATATATATATATATAACTTTGAAAAATCTTTGGATCACTTCATACTTGTATAAATTCCCTTTTTATACATCAAATATTTCCATAAACTCTCTATATTCTGGCTATAGACTTAACAAGGGGAGATTTATCTTATATAATAGATATATATAACTTTATTTATACCAAATCAAATTTTCAATTTTCTTATAAATTTATTCACCATAATACTTACTTTCCAAAAAGTAAATTTCAATAATAAGTATTTAACTTCCACTTTAATCATAAAAAATTCTCTTAAAATATACCTCAAAATCATTTCCATTTCGATCGAAATTTTAGTATCTATTTCATTTAAGCACGTACGATGTACATATACCATCCGTATGTAATATCGAATCTAATCGCTCACTTGATCACATAATTTCACCTAAACTAGTGTCTTCCACCCGACTTCCTAGTGCAGACTCAGATCTGGTTTCTTCATCAGAAATCATCATTCTCCTTGCATAGCCTAACTACGATAGAGAATATTCAGAATCAACCAAAAATCCATATCTAGGGTTTGCTATCGAAAATTGAGTGAAAAATCCCAACTCGGATTGATAAACTATCTCGATTCTGTGCTCGAATTCGGATCAAAGCATTATACGAATAGAATAATATATGTACATCCTACGTATTTATCTTCATTGATCATTAGCTAAATCAATTCTCTTTTCTATTCACCTTCATTTTGATTCTATTCACTTATTCACAATTTCTTCCAATTTTCATTAAGATTATCACTTCACTTATAAACAGTTTGCACTCTGACCTACTTAACTAGAAAATAGCTTTAATTTTATTTAAAATAGATAAGTAGTTGATAAACGGAAAAATAGATGTAAATTAGTTAAGTAGTTATAGCATAGTTGTAAAAATAGTTAGATAATTTCAAAACAGTTGTAAAATAGTAATTAGTTATAAAGTAGTTATAAAATAGTGATTAGTTTGTAAAATAGACGTAAAATAGTAATTAATTTTCAAAATAATTATAAAATAAGTACAAAATAGTTTGGGTTTTAAAAAGAAAAGTTGTATAGTAAATAGTTTGGAAAAATAGATTTAAAACGGTTATATTAAAATAATTTATTTGAAAATAGTTCAGAGCCAAACTGTTCAATTTCCAATCAATTCACTTTAAATTTCCACTTTTATTTAAATTGATTCAATTTCAATTTAAATTAGTTAACTTCCATTCCCATCCCAAATTCAAATCAACCTCCCATTTGAATTTGAACTCATTCAACTTCAATTTCATTTCAAATTAATCTAATTCAAATTTTCCATTTGAATTTTAAACTTATCCATCTTCACCACAATTCCAATTAATTCAATTTGAACTGATTCAATTCAAATCTTAACTTTAAACCATCTCGAATTATATAAATTCGAGTTAAATTTTTAAATGTTGATTTAATTCTTTAAATCAAATTTACCTTTATTTTTAAATTAACAACTTAGATCTTTAAACAATTTAATTCCAAGTCCAATTTTCAAAATTCCATTTTAAATTATCTTTACTTAACTTATTTCAAAGTTCAAATAAGAGTTTCAAAAATTCTTTAATCTTTAGATTTAATTTATTACCCAATTTTATATTCCAGCTTTGAAATCGATTCTTAAACAATTTTAATTT
Organism: Allium cepa; assembly: GCA_030765085.1. Classification (NCBI taxonomy): domain Eukaryota; kingdom Viridiplantae; phylum Streptophyta; class Magnoliopsida; order Asparagales; family Amaryllidaceae; genus Allium; species Allium cepa. The sequence goes on along the minus strand of CM060944.1, from coordinate 304,311,122 downwards.
ACAAGTTCAATTCTTAACATTCAAATCTTAAAGTTCAAGGTGATTCCATATCGTTACTTTTAAATTAAAATTTAATTTCCCTTTCTCTCAATAATGGATATATTACCACAAACCATTTCTTCATTCATTTAAACAAATCCAATTCACAGTTTAAAGATTATTAATAACAATAGGATGATATCATCCAAATTATTTTAAAACATCCATCCATTTCCAATTTCCTGATGTCAAACCCATTTTTTGAGATCACACATAAATTCCCATTTAAACCAGTCATTTAACTTCCCTAAGTCAAATCACAAGTTTTATCTTGAAATTCCCAATTCAGGTTGTTTGTTAACTTATTTAACTTTCCCAAAGTTAAATTCAATTTTCTCAATCCAGTCAACCTTACCCAATTTGAATTCCCATTTCAAATTTTAACTTTATATTAATAAACTTCCCACAAATAAGTTCAAAAAATAATCACTTTGGGTTTTCACGTCATATCCCAAATAAAAATTTAAAACTCAACACTTAGATTTTATTTCAAATCATCTTTGGTATTATGTATATCATCATTTATACTTATTTATTTCCTTTACACACCAAGTTATACCTTAAATTTTTAAACCACCTTTCGTTTTATTTCAAAACAAATTCCAAATTTTCAGGACTTAGATTTAAAACTTCATAATTTAAATTATCCTCTATTCTAGTTCATAATTCATACTCACCTAAATGTTTATTTCCTTAAAACATTTAATTTCGCTTACTCATTAACACACATTTCATTATTAAATACAACAACCATTTATGATAATAACCAAGATTATCATATCGGGAAACCAATTCATTATCATCTTATTCTGAAAATACTTTTACAAATTCGGGATTTTATTTTCTAATTTGAATCCTTTTCTAGCTTATCTTATTTATATAGTTCATATTATCCAAATTCCCATTTGGTTGTGTTTCTATTAGCACTTAATTCTTATTATTATTTTAATTCAAATAATACAACAACCAATTATCTTAATATATAGTGGTTAGAAAATTATTGCTTTATATATATCAAAATATAAAATACCTTTTCAAACCATTTTAAAATCTTTATATAAGAAAATAACAAATACGCACTCATATGTATATAAACTAATTCTAGGGTACTATTGACCCTTATTCAAATGAGTAAACCCACCAGAACCTAAGTTCTCACTTAACCTGGCTTTGATAGCAAATGTAACGACCCAAAATTTTCGCCTCCGAAAATTCCAGATTGTTAGAGAAAAGAAGAAAGAGATAGAAGAAGAAACAGAAAAACAAAACACAGAATCTCACATTCGTAGCAGATCAAAATATAACATTAAATAATAGCAGTTATACAAAGAAGAACTGTATCAGAATTGCAACCATTACTCAAAATTGAATAGTTAAAATTAACTTGATACAGAAATACAAACAATAATATACTCAGCGGAAACTCCATACGTTCCTGCCATCCAACTCGCCTCCTTAACTCCAGAACGTCCTAACTTGAAAATCTGTAACACTCGGTCTGACCCGAGCATTACATCAAAGTAACACCGGGGTCAGGCTGGAAACCAACGTGAGTAAACCCATCTAACATGAAATACCCAGTATAAAACTTATTTAAAACCCGTGGTAACTCATTCATCACTACAAGTTCACAACTTGCTATAGTCAACACTTATAGTCACAATCAATCCCTAAGTACCTTTACTTAGTTTTAAATGGTCAAGTCATTTAAATTATTCCATTTCAGCCTATTGATTTCACATATCAGCTTTTAAAGAATCATTGTAGGATACAAATCGAAGTGGGTTCGGGTATTTATTGATACTCGACGTCGGTCTCTTCGAATTCAGTACCATCTTAACCCAAGTTATTCAAGTGAAGTACAATTCAACTTTAAATACAGGATGTCACTTTTTACACAGCAATTCATCATCGATAGATAACCATATTATCACTATCCACCTAAACATATCATATCACAAAACATTTTATATCAGAGATATTAACCAATTCAAGGCATTTAACATCATTCAATCATTCATAAGCAAGATTGATCACTTCTAAAATTAATTTAATTTATCTCTAATTAATAATTACAAATCTTTAATCACTTAGATTACCTTTACTTAACATTAATTAATTGCTAACCAATTAATTAATCATCTTTTAATTATCAATCTTAATTAATCACCCTTGACTAATTATCCTTTAATTACAATAAGTAATTAACTCTTAATTAATTACACAAATTAATTAACCTTTACCTATTCATATCAATTACATTGATCTTAATTAATTACTCAAATTAATTATCTTATAATCACTTACATTGATTAATTATCCTTTAATTAATCACACTCATTAATTAACTAACCCTTAATTAATTTCTTTAATTAATCAGTCCTTTAATTAATTACACTAAGTAATTAATCCATAATTACTTCCCCTAAGTAATTAACATTCATTAATTTACCTTGGCTATTAATTAATTTAACTTTTAATTGCTAATTAAATTAATTAACCCTCAATAGATTAATCATTTAATTACTTACATTAAGTAATCATCATTTAAGTAATTAATCTCTTATTACTTAATTGATTAATGCTTAATTATAACTTAATTACTTAATTGATCCCTAATCATTAATTAATAATCTCTAATTATCTAATTGATAATCCTTAATTACAAATTAGTTAACTCTAACTAATTAACTTATAACCATTAACTATTAATTTACTAATCCTTAATCATTAATTAATTAATTTAATTAATTAATTAATTATACTTAAATTACTTAATTAACTGAATCAATCCCAACACATTAAAATCTTAATTAACCTTAAGATTAAACATTATCCTTATTAATGACTTAATTATCATTAAAACAGTATCTCTAATTAACACTTAATTTGATTACTAAATTTAGTTTAAAGTAACATAAAAAATAATTGTAACTTAACAAATTTAAATTAACCAAATATGTAAGTTCTTAAATCAAATAACCTATTTATCAAGTAATAGTTAAAACTAAGTTCAATTTAAATTTAAAAAACTTGTTTTGTAAAACCTTTTAAAAAACTTTTTAAAACATGGTTTAACCTGCTTCGGGTCTAACCCGAATCCCTCCCGAGAGCTACCCCGAGAAACCACTTCTTCTCTTTTTTCAAAACTTAGTTCAAGTTTTTAAACTAAAATCTTAACACGATTACACCCGCATTCCCACTCGAGTACATACTCGAGTCCCCTTACCCAATGCCCGATCCTCCTTTCGAGTCAATCCCACAACATAACCCACTGACACAAAAACCTTCACCGTGCACATGCACCAGTGACTGAGCCATCTCCGACCTTTGATGAAACCTCCGGCGCATCGACCATCGCCCATTCCTTCAATCCTGACCACCCAATCACTAGCACAAGTCCACGATCTAAAATGAGCAACTCAGACGAAACTGGAAACAAAGCCCATCGCCAAAACCCTCTCGAACTCATGTCTCCGACCACCAGACAACGCCCAACCACGGTCACACATTCTCCGGCCATCCACTCCGATCGAACTTGAAACTACAGAGATGATGTAATGATCCAGTTACCAGGCTCGACTTAAATTAGGGTTTAAAACCCATCTCGACCTACCGCCGATGACACAGTGTTCAATAAGACCAACCACCATTTTTGCCACCATCTCCGATCATCCAGCTAGCTTCAGCAGAAACCCGACCCTCCACATCACTCCGATCACCCACAATAGCTCAAAACTCACTTACTGGTTAACCAAGAATTACTCACAAGATTTCAAACTAAAATCATGATTTTCATCTTAAAAACCGTATTTTTTAAAGTCCATTCAAGTTGCATATTGAATCAGCAAATTGGAACAGTTGATTTTAACATGTTTTCATAATTTGCTACTGTATTTCTTGATTCCAGAAGATTTTCAAACTTCAATTATTTCAGCCTATTTTTAAAACCTAGTTTATGTTTAAACTAAACAATCTTGTTTGAAATCCAAAGCTTAACAATGAACTGATAAAAAGATTTGAATTTTTTATCAAAATTAAAGCTCTATAACATACACAGAGATACACTCTGATATATCAAACATGCATACTTAAATACATTCATATACACCGAGATATCACAATATATATATACACACACACACTCAAGCAAAGCATCATTCATCTTAGAACTTCAAAAGCAGTAGACAATTATTTACCTAAGTTTTCAAATAAATGTTTACTCACCTATTGAAAAGACTGAGAGCTTTGAAATAGATGCTTGAAAACTGGAAATTTTGAATTGCTTTGATTTCTTTTAAAATGGAAAATACTTGATGTTGAAATGATCAAGCTTTTATAACTAAATTAATTTTTCTTTGAGAAGGTTGAAGCTTGTTTGCTGATCTTTTGTTACAGGCTTTTATTTGAGTTTGAGAATTGGTTCCAGACTTATGTTTTGATTGGTTTGAAATTTTTTACAGGTTTATATTTTTTATTACAAGCTTGAGTTTTTGCTTTTGAAAAGAGAAGGTAGGAAAAGAAATGGAAAAGAGAAGATGTATGTTTATATAATGTTAATTAGGATTTATTTAAAATAAAAGAAAATAAAAACAATTTGTGACACTTTTTAATTTCCTTAACATTTGTCAATTTCATTTGGTAATTATCTTACACGTATGCTTAACATGATTTAAAAGCAAACACTTTCCATTATACATTTTTAATTATTTGTAATGTTAAATTAAAGCTTTTGTATTTAATTTCCTAATTAATAAGTACATTTCTTAATTTATATAAATAAAATCTCTTTAAAGAAAATAAAATAAAAACCAATTATATTCTAAATAAAAATCTTATACATATGTTTTTGAACCCAAAGTATTTTTAAAATATTTATGTTTTGAATTTAAAATTTAAATCCAAATTCAAATTCAAATTCAATTTAAAAATCAAATTTAAAATCAACTCAAATTTATATATATGTATTTAAACAAACACAAATTAAATTTGTAAATAATAATTATAATTTAAAGTCTATTTATATCTATATTTAAAAACAACACATTATTATTTTTGTTTGAAAATAACAATTTTGACAATTTTTAAATAATAAATAAAGGATATTATCACATTTTAAATGTTTGAATTATATTAATATGTTTACTATTTCACAATGAATTTATATATGTATACACTTAAGATTTCCAACATTATGGAATTTTGAATATATCTATTATATATATATATATATATATATATATATATATTAATTTACTGTAAAATTTATTATTTCTAGATATTTATATTCCAATATCTATTATAGATTCAAATTTATTTATATTTCCAGATATCAAAATTTTATCTGCTCAACTGAATAGACCAGTTAATTATCCACTTATCGGATCTCTAAAATCAGGGTTATCACACAAACATTCTTTTAAAACTACTTTAAAACCTCTAACTTATACTTGGAAATCTTTCTTTGAAGATATACTTGGTTTTTCAGGGTAATACACTTTCCATTTAAATACAACCATCTAATCATTTATAAATCCTGCTTGATTTACTCCAGTGTAATTTACGTCCCAATCCTGTAAATTTTCTTTTCCACACTTTTTAAAAATAAGCCACTATTTATTTTTAAAACAAATCACCCTTTCCTTATGAATTCCCACCGTGATTTATACTTCCAATTTATCCACTGATAAATATTTACATTATTTATAAACCCTGTTTATAAATTCTATAACCTCATTCTCTTTTTAATCATAGTTTCAACACTTAATCGATTCCCAAATCGATTTTCAAAATTATCTCCATTTTAAAATAAATTCCTTTACTTATCCAAATTTATTTCAAAACCCATTAATTCCATATTCACTATTTTATTTATTTTTTAAACCGTATTTAAAACTGAAAATATCAATTTCATACTTTATTTCAAAATTCTCCTTTTATTTCTTCCTAATATTTTAAATCTTGAATTTAAAATAATTTCTTAAATTCTTAATAATATAACTTAAGTCCTCAAATTCATTTATCCCCATCTATTCAAAAATCTCTTTTTCCATAGTCGAAATTTATTCCATAGGATTTAAAAATCAAACTTTTATCCTTTCCGAAATTCATTCCTTTAATTATCCAATTTCACTATATTTATTTTACTTAGATTTCCCTCTTTTATTTTCCTTTAAAATCCAATATTTATATTTTTGATATCTTAATATATCCAAAATATATTCAACAAACCCTAAGCATTCAATATTTTCAATTCCTAATAATAGTCAATATAATCTATCACATATTATCAAATAAAACATATCACCAAATATGAAATAAATTCCAATATTTTGAGGAATCCAGTTGGATTCTCCAACCAGTTTCCCTGCATCCACAGATGCTATCACAATATAAAAATACCAATCCCACTTCGAGGGGGATATCGCGGTATATAAGGTCATCCACTATTATGCAGGGCGCATATGATCTCATCCGCTATATAATGCAGGAATATCAATCACTCCACTATACACACACACACGCTATATATGTAATATCAATTCAAGCAATCAATCCATAAATTTAAATTCAACTATTTAAATTAATCCTAATCCAAATGAGCGAACTAGAATTCAAACGAACATTTTTCTGATAATCACCTATCCACCAGCCTCCTTCACTATCAATCGCGACATCCCATTCGTCGTCATTCATCAGATATTGATGAAAACATGTTTTCTGTTCAACTCAAAAAATCTCGGCCATCCCAATCTTAAAAATTATGATTTCTTTTCCTAAATTCATCATTTACGAGCACTAATCAGATTGTGGATTCAAAACGTGAGGTTAAAATATTTGATTTTCTGACCAACATTGATAATTACTATGATATTTATTTTTAGAATCAACTGCTTAATAAATTTGCTTGAAATCATTTTTAAAAATGAATGTTGGGTAATATCAACACATTTCATTCAGAGATTAAACCAAATAAAGGATTGGAAGAAGAGAAATTAATTTTCGAAATTGTTTAAAGCCTGTATGTTTTTGACAGAGGTGTATATATACACACACACACGCCTGTATTCAAACCTGGATACATATATTTTTATATGTACACATACATACAATACATTTTTATCTACATAAACACATTTCCAAATCATCATCATCATAGGCATACAAATCAAGAAGATCAGGCTTTAAACAAAATAAGGTTTGCCCATCTGGAATGATGTAAAACAGAGAAGACAAAGAAGCCTACATAATTTTTCTTTAATCTGGATTCTTTGATTTGAGATGGCAATTGATCAGTAACTGTTATTGTCTTTAATTTTTGCTTTGCTGTTTGAAATTATCCTTGCATTTGTTTGAGTTAAGCCTTTTCTTTTGCTTGTTGTTGATTTCCAGACTTGAAAGTCATTCCTGGTTTTGATTTTGAGTTTCCATGCTTTTGTTTTGGATTTTGTTTCCTGGTTTGCTTTCAGATCCGAGATGATTTGAATCTTGTTTGTGGAGGAATTGTTGTTTGAATTTGATTCTTGGTTTTCAGTTTGGAAGATGAGAATTTTTTTAAGAAAAACATGCATAGCCTGGTTCAATAAATTTTCATTTGTAAAAAAAACTAAATTTCAAAAGAAGAAATGATTTTTGCCACTTGTTATCTTTACATATTACTTTGTTGGAATGTGTTAATTTGTATCATATAATGTTTACACTTGTTAAAAATATCAAATTTATGTTTGATACCTTATTTTAAATTAATTTAAAACTTGTTTTAAACCCCTACTTTATTATAATTTATGAAACATATTTTTATGGTTATATATATGATCTAAATTTATACCATATGAATTTTTTTTAAAAGAATATTAACCATCTTAAATAACCTTTAAGAAAAATGATTTAAAATCAAATTATACTTTTAACACTTGAAAATAATAATAATATTAATTAATATATTATTCAAAATATTTATTTCTGAATTCCCAATTACAAATTCTACTTAAATCATATTTATATACATTTTTTTTGGCAAAGCCAGCAGGGTTAACTGGTCCCCTACCAGTTTATTGCAACATAATAAAATTGACTCCAAACAGACTTTGAATCAGAAAAAGAAAGTACTAGGAAAACGAACAAGACAACAAAGAAAAACAATGAACAAACAAACATCACCTCCAGCTATTAATCATGATGCCAGGGATATGGCACTCCCTCCTTTTCAGTTGCATGTAAGTTCTTTTCTTTACTTCAGACCAAAGAGTACTAAAGCTTTTCCTTTTATTTTCAAAGACTATAGTGTTTCTCTCTTTCCAAATCACATCCATATATATTTTAATGCATATGATCAGAACTCTGTAACCACTATTCTTCCACTTCGTAGCCTTCAGAATTATGTTCCAATCAATTGCTGAAAAGGGAACAGCAACAGTTCTTTGTAGACTACTCACAATCATATCAACCAGAGCAATTAAACTAGGGCAGTCGAAGAAAAGATGATCAACTGTTTCAACAAACTGGTCATAAAATACACATTTTGGGGTACTACTAATCCCATAACTGATTAAAACATGTATGGTGAGGAGTGCAGTGCTTACAACCTTCCAGAACATAAAGTTTTCTCTCGGTGGTGAATCATTGTTCCAAAGCATAGTGAACCACTTAGCAGCAGGGTAGACATTGTCATTACACAAGAGTTTATATACCAGCTTAATACCATGGGGCTTATTATTCCATGTCACGTTTAATGATTGGTCAGTACTGAAGCTTGTACTCTGGATAGTGTTCCACAGTTGCCTAACAACTTGGCTACTATTGTATGGAAGATGGATACTTCCTTCATTAAGGTATTCACTGACTTTTGCTTCACGATTAACTCCAGATTGGACAATCATAGCATGATCAAAAAAAGTAGATAGTATCATACCTGAACTAACCCAGGGTTCATCCCAAAAACTAGTGCTAGTGTTATAGTGAACATGGTACTAGATCATAGGAAGGAACACTTCCCTGAGTTTAAGAATATTCCTCCATGTCCAACTACTGTCTTGTGCTATATCCATCAACCAAAACCTCCTATGCTTGATATTGTACGTCCATGTCCATTTGACCCATATACTATTTTTCTTAATTATTACATCATGGAAATGTTTACTGAATGCAGCTCTGTTCCAATTTCTAGCATTAATAATGCCCAGACCTCCCAACTGTAGCGCAGTTTCACAATTAGCAAATGAACACGGCAATAGTTTCTTACTGAACATGCTGCCTGTCCAGAAATATCTGTTCATGGCAGAGCGTACAAGGTGCAGTAGCTTGCTTGGTAGGATAACAGAGCGTGCCCAATAAACCAAGGAAGGGAAAACTAAAGATTTAATGAGCACAAGCCTTCCACTTTGGGACATTCTTCGATTTTCCCAAGCATTCATAACAGTAGTAATTTTATTAAATAGGGGAAGACAGTCAGCTATGGAGATTCTTTTTCTTATGATGGGTAGGCCTAGGTACCTCATGTCAGCGTGCATATTAGAGAACCCACTATGCCGATACAAGGCAACTGCTTGAACATTAGAGATTCCTGCAAAAAGCAAGGAGGATTTGGACCTGTTAATGGATAAACCAGTCATAAGGTAAATGGAATGCAGAGCACTCAGGATTTCACTTAAAGAGGATGCTTTAAGTTTTGTGAAAATCATTACATCATCAGCAAACATGATGGAAGATATGTTGTGCAGAGAACACTTCAGGTGGTACTTAATGAGTCTTTGTGTGTATTTGTTCTGAAGTATAACATTGAACACTTCCATAACTAAGAGAAATATATATGATGAAATAGGGTCACCCTGCCTTATTCCTTTTTGGCAACCAAAGTAGCCTACAGGTGTAACGCCCCGAAAATCTTCTTCATGCGCACTCTACAGGTTTGAGGCCGTCTTCATGAAACCCATCCCCTTTAGAACTAGGGTTTAATATTGCTCCATCAATACTCAATACAAATTCGATCAGGGAGTTGCAAATCGAAGGCCTTCACTCCCCTCATGTTCGGCCCATGCACCTTGACACTCGGCCCTAGGATTGGCCTCGAAACGCGTGCGTGAGCTGATGAGAACGGCCTCATATCTCTCCCCCTCCGTTGCACCAAAATCCATCATCACCGTATGGAATCGAAGCTCTCTTCATGCTCTTCGACTTCCGTGTTGAACACTTCGCGTAATTCTTTACGAATTGAGAGAGATTGATGAAGAAGTGGGATTGAATTCTGGCCTTTGGTTTAATATGTGGCGGCTAGGGTTTAAAAATTTAGGGTTTTGTTATTTTTTTCTAAATTATGAAGAGGTAGGGGCTATTTATAAGGAACCGACGAAACACTATTCATCCCGGAAATTCCAAACTCCGATTTAGGCGCCGTAACCAGCGTTTCTAAGGTTTACCCCGCGTTTCGGACACAATGGAACAGGTTTCGGAAGCTAATTCGGACATCTGTGCGAGTTATGGCTGCAAACGCTCAATTTAAATTAAACCGATTTAAATCGATTTCTAGGCGTTTTAATTCGTATCGGACAAACGGTAAATCCAATTGACTTGAAATTTGAACCCTTACAATAATATCACATTACGGATCCGATGAAACTGGTTTCGTCGAAATCCGAGACATTTTGAAAAATGGCTATTTTCACTCGTCAAATTTAAATTAAAAATAATTCGATGTGTTTCGAGCTGCCACGATCAAACGATAACTCCGATTGACACGAAATTTGAAATCCGGTAATAACTAACTATTACAGATCCAATGGAACTGGTTTCGTTCAATTCTGAGACTTTTCAAAAATTGGCTATTTTTAGTCGATAATTAAATATTAAAATATTCAATTTTCACAAATTAACTTTTAATTCGATTTTAAAAGTTCTAAAATATCGTTCAAACTCCCATATGATAAAATAAAATTTTACAAATCATTTTCAATCAAAATGATATTTAACCCAATTTTCAATTATTTCCATAATTTAACGTATTAAATTATCGATTTAATAATCCAATTAAATCCAATAATTCAAATAAAAATTTATTTGACTTATAAATTCACTTTTTAATATTTAAAATAAATTAAATATTCAAATTTTAATTTCTAAAAATTCTGGGTCGTTACAACAGGCCTTCCATTTACAATGACAGAGAATGTAAGGGAAGAAATACAAGTATATATCCAAGAAACCAAGGTTTTGGGGAAGCCCATCATTGCCATAATCCTCACAATAGATTCCCAGTGTATGGAATCATAAGCTTTTGTTATATCGATTTTAAGCGCAGCAGCAGGAGTGGCATTACATATTCCATAACCTTTCATCAACTCATGGGCAATAAGAACATTATCAAGTATGTTTCAAGAAGGGATGAATGCAGCTTGATTGTGAGACATAATTGTTGGAAGAACACAAACTAACCTAGTTGCAAGGATTTTTGAAATACATTTATACATAACATTACAACACGATATAGGCCTAAAGCATGAAACTTTGTCAGGGGGAGAAACCTTAGGGATTAAGGCAATATTCGTTGCATTGATCTCTCTCGGCATTTTACACTTGTTGAAAAAATTATGGATAGCTTTACAAAATTCATGGCCAAGCACGGACCACGTTGCAATAAAGAAGGTAACATTTAGACCATCTGGTCCAGTAGAAGAATGTTGGTTCATGGAGAAGAGGGTATTCTTAATTTCTTCATCAGTAACAGGTTTTATTAATGCTTCAGGTTGAATAACTGTAATGCATTGCAGCGGGAGGGAAGAAATAGGCTAAGGTCAGGAGTGAAGCAAGAATTGTTGGTAAAAACATTAGAGAAATAATCAACAAAGGCTTTATCCACAGTTTCAGGTGAAGAGAATTCATTACCATGTTCATCCATTATATTGTAAATGTTTTCTCTGGCATGCTTGACCCGAAGAGAGTCATGGAAAAATTTAGTGTTCTTATCACCTTCTTCATACCATTTGTTGCGGAGTTGTTGGCTTTTCATACTTGCTTCCAGCTGCAGTGCTTTATTCACTTCCAAGTATATACGACCTTCTTCAATGGCAGCATTGACATCATCAGGATTTTCCATCATGTGTCCCTGTTTTGCCTTGAGTTGTTCAATGAGAGTGGTAGAGAGCAAACTGCCATGCCCAAAGGTGGATGAATCCCATGATTTGAGTGTTTGCTTTATACTTTTCAATTTCCTGCAAAACTTATACATAGGGTTACTAAAACAGAAATAGGTATTGTGTACAGTAGTTACTATATCAAGAAAGTCATCATGTTTTTCCCAAGCATTAAAAAATTTAAAACTTCTTTTGTCTCTTCTTAAAATGAGGATCAAGAGAAAGGATTAGTGCTGAGTGGTCCGACATTATAGGGTGAGGAAGGTAAACTGATAAGGAAGGCCATTGATTAATAACAAATAATTAAATACCAAATAACAAACAAATATCTATTTAACTTGGAAAATACCAAATTAATTCATAATTAAATTTCACAAATTAAATTATTTACCAATTTAAATTTAGATAAAAACCGAGAATATTTCAGTGAACAACTAGGAACCATCCGATTAACCCTAAAAACAATCCTCACCATCAGAACTTGATTTGTTTACATTAGCATATAACGTATAACTCTCCAGCGTTATTCATTTGTTCCTTTGTTATATGACCCAACTAATTCACGTTTCCTTCTAAATAAGATTCTCCCATTAATTATCCAATTAAAATGCCTTTCAATTTTTTTTAACTTGGAAACAAATAATCCTATAACTGGCGTTTTCTTCTAGCTAATTAATTTACATTATTAGCTATTGTAAAGATGGCATATTCTTTGATTAATTGACACGCTTTTTAAAAACGCTCAACTAATTGCCAATCAATTAATTAACATGTTTTCCATTTTAATCGATATCCAAATTAATTCCCATGCATCACCCAATCACACATTTATTAGTTGCATATATTTGAACCACCAATTCATTAACCAATTAATTGACATATAAGTTTCCCTCTTTTATTAATTGATGCTTAATTAATGTCTTTAATTAATTTCTCAATTAATTGATTGCATCAATTATAAATTAATATATGTATGTTATCATTTAATTTATTCCCCACATACATTTCCCTTTATTAAAAGATCCTTTAATTAATTAATGTTATAAAAGTATTAGTTAGTGTTATAAAAGTGACATATTATATGACTAATAGACGCCTCTACATCTCTTAATTAATTCCCCTTTTAATTGATTGATGCGTCAATTAATCACACACTCATCGGTTGCATATACCTATATAACCTCTTAATTTTTAAATGCGTATATTTGATATTTATATTCTCACTGTTTTACAATCATGTTAACTCAACTGATTTTATTTGTCATTAAAGCACGGGGCATTTCATAAATATTCAAAATTAAATGTCAGAAAATCCAGGTCGTTACATTCCTCCCCTTTAAAAAAATTTCATTCCCAAAATTACTAAGGTTGGACGAATGACCCAAACCCATTACTTATCAAAACCCACTTAGTTAAAACTCAATATTTCACTTTCTAAATCCTTTAGTTCCATATAAAATATTTAATTTCCATTTCGAAACCAAAATCCCTTATTTCAACTACAATTCGAAATCAAATTTTGGTTAACAAAAATTTTCAATATTTTTCTAACACCCTAAATTTTCTAAAAATTTTGACAGTCTCCCTTGTACGAATGCCTTGTGCAATATGTCAAATATGATAAAAAGATATACATCAGCGCTCATGGCCGAAAAATGCAATATACAACAATATTTTTATTTTCCACTTGCTAAATTTGTAAGCTTACCTTATTTTAGGGTTACTAAGCGAGCTCGCTCAATTTATATGCAATCATGCAACCAAAATATAGCCAAATAGTCTTTTTATAACTATACTTAATTTAAAACGCGTAAGTTCCAAAAACATGAAATTTAATGTAACGATTCGTAAATTTCATGGATTTAATTTGGTTAAATTAAAAAATTTGTAATTAAATTTAGTAAAAAAAATTAAAATAAATCAAAACCTACTTATAGTAATTTGAAGTTAATTCAAATGATTTTAAGTAATGAAAATAATTTTACCTGTATATAAATTGAATATGAGAAATTTAAGGAAAGTATTAAACCGATTTATTGTAATAAACATTGTTAACAGTAAACGGAATATGATAATAAGAACAATTGCAAATTTTGTATTTAGGGGCGAAATAATATTGATAGGTAATAATTGTTGTAGAGAATAAATTGCAAATGTTATAAATTGTAAAATGGTGATAACTATTGTTCGTTACCAATGCATTTAATTAATAGTGATTAAAAGTAATTAATCATTGCCTTTTTGTAAGTTAAGAAAATAACTGAAATTTTTGAAGGTAAAATCAATAGAAAGGTTAACTATATGCATACGATGGAAAGTTGAATAAAATTCTAATAAATGATAATAAATGGAAAACGTATTCAATCAATGTAGGTAAGTAATTACAATGAGTTGTAATTAATAAACATTTCTTTAATGGTGATTTACAACATAACGGAAGTGTGAATGTAAAGTAAAGTATGTTTATATATTTGGCGATTAAATCAAATCAATCTATAGAAATCAATTTTAAATTCATTGGTTGGAAATATAAACTTAAGAAAGAAAAATGAAATGCTACTAATGTAATATAATAAGAAGGTAAGTCATATAAATAAACGATCATAAACTTTAGTAAATAAATTAATGTGCAAAGGAATTGGATTTAACATGAATAGCATGGATATTAATAAATGAAATTATGTAATAATTGGTAGAAGTCGGCATTTATGAATGAAATAAGATCGGTAAGTAATTAGAATTCTTTTTTCTATAAAATTTGGAAACTAAATGTAATTGAATGTAGTAAGGTTAGTGCAATACCAATTGATTTAAATTTAAATTTATATTAAATAAAATTTCTATAGTAATTGAAATTTACTATTTTTCAATTTAGATGAGAAATCAAATTTAATAAAATCAAGAAGTGTAATATAATTCCATGTTAAAGTTACCCATAAAGCGGCAATTTATGTAATAGCAAGATTGTATTAAATAAACGGTTTTATGAAGATTTCAATTGCTAATAAATGAAGTTTAATGTGAGATCAATTTGCAATTAATTTTCTTAATGGGTACAGTTAGGGTAGGTAAATTTGTCATTAAAGATAGTCAATTCTAGAAGATGAAATAAAGGAAAATTTTAATTATAATATGAAGATTTGTTGATTTAAGTAGCAGAAACCTAGATTTATTTATTTATTTGAAACTTAAAATTTAATAAGTGGATAGATTGCAAATATATGGAATATAATGTTTAACTATTACATAAATGAGAAATCAGATGAAAGGTGAGAATGGGTTGTAATGGATTTTGATTTCAATAATTATCTCATCCGTTTGTTACTAATGAATTCAATAGAAGAATAAAAAGAAAATTGAATAGAAATTTTGGAAATTTAATCTATAATTTCTTAATGGAAAAAAAAAGAAATTTTACGCTGAAATTTAATGATTAAATCAGCATTCATGAGACATCTAAATTTGTTCAAATTTGGATAAATAACTAAGAATTTTAAAGTGATAAAAATTTCCAATCCTAAAATTTGAAATTTGAAATGTCAATTTATTTACTAAATTTTGATTTAATTAATTACTGGGAAAATAGCCATTTTGGCCACTGATTCGGATTTCGACAAAACCAGTTTCATCGGATCCGTAACGGTGAATTACAATAGTTTTCAAGTTTCGTAGCGATCGGACTTATCGTTTGATCGTACAGACTCGAAACGCCTTGAAATTTATGCATTGAAATTAATTGAAATCAATTTGGAAAATATTAATTTTTAGCATAACTTCTTCATACGACAGAATTTGAACCTGAAACCTTTTCCGTTGAGTTTAAAATATTTTAAAACATCTATTTCGATATATGGGTTTACCCAATTTCGTTCCGGGGTCAGAACGAGCTTTTTGGGCCAATTATCGTTCAACACGTTGTTTATCGGATCCATCTACTCTATTTCTAACCTACCTATATAAACCCAATTATAAACCCCAGCCTCCATCTATCCTCATTTCTTTGTGCGTTCATTTTTTTCCAACTCCTCCTTCCAATGGATGCAAACCCTAGATCCATTTTCAATCCAAATCAAAAGTCAAAAATTCAAAGTCCTCAGAAAAATCTCAAAAAAATATATGTTGATGCTCTCGACGAGCAAAATTAAATGGTGCAATTCATTTTTCAATTCGGGTTGTGGTTTGACCAGAAATTAGGCGTTTAGTTTCGGTCGTTCATCATCGCCGCGATAAATTTCGTCGGATCGGGAAACAGTTTCTGGGTTTTGGAGAGGAAGCCGAGGGGATCTCATCTATATGATTTTTGTGTCGATTCAACGGTCAGATTACCGTATAAAATTGGATTAGGGTTAGTATTGAGGGGCGTAGGCTGCTATTTTCTTGGGTTAGTTGACGTTTTGGGGACGCTCGAGGCAAGGGAGAGGAGCAGTGGGTCGCGGCCTTGTCGATTGCCAGAGGCGGCGCGTCGTGAATTACCGTGCGCGGTTTATGCCTGTAGCATGCCGAGTTCCTGTACGTGTGAGAGAGAAGAGTTGATTTTACTGTGCATGCGTGCTACCTGGACAACTTATTGGTGAAGTGTCTAATAATGTAAATGTGTTCTCTTTTTGCTATTTTATTTTTTTGAAATTCAATCGCAATTTTCACAATATCTTGTGCATACGATATCCGATTGACGCGCGGTTTCTATTTTTAGGATCGTATTGAAATTCCGGACTTGATGACTTGGTTTGAACGAATTCTAAGACCGTCGAATTTTTGGGTTTAAATTAGATTTAAATTCAATTTAAATTCCAAAGGTGAGTGTTTTAACCCACTCACAACTTCTAAAATTTCTTATGTTTGTTAAATTGACTTAAGATTTGAGTAGAAATTTGTTTATGACTGTTTGGCATGTTTTATTCGTCATCTCAGTTAAATCGCATTTATTTAATTTAACTGTTAATTAATTTTATTTATTGCATATAATTTGACAGTTAGAATTTATTTATTTGTATATTAACTGCCTGTCATGATTACATTTATTTTTATTTCATAATAACTGCCAGTTAAATTTACATTTATTTTTGCATATAAACTGCTAGTTTAACAGTAGTTAAATTTATTATTGAATATAAACTTTAGTTAATATATGTTATTTATTACCTGTATAATTTATATGCTATATATTTTGATGTTTGTTTAAATTGATGATGATTGAATTAAATTGGTTGATGATTGATATTGGGTGAATGGATGATGTGTACTATCTTATAAAATCTGCAAGTTATCATGCATATTCATTTAATTCGGGATTGCGGTTTGAAATGATATACAACCGCATTTTTATTTTAAATTGCGGATTGAAATGATAAACATCCGTATCACTTGACCATAGGGTAGAAAATTTTATACAGGCACCGCGGTATATATATATATATATATATATATATATTGAAATGATTTTCTATGGTTTTGTAAAGTTATATATATGGTTTATGGGATATTGATTTGGTTATTGATAAAGGTTATTATATATATAGTAATTTCCGGTTTTTTAAGCTTTGTATAAATTTGATTTGAAGTTTAAAACAAAGTTTGATTTTAAGATCAAATAAGATTAAGCATTTATTTAAAATTAAATTTCTGGAGTTTCATTGACTTAAATGAGAATAAGGTTGGAAGATGAATATTAAGTTAAACTGGAATTTAATAAAAAGTTAGAATTTCTAAAGGATATGATTTTTATAGCTTGATTTTTGTGTAGGGTGATTTAAATGAATATCAAGTTGATTTAAATGAATATATAATAAATTGAAAGATTTTCCAGTTATGTGAAGTTAAAGGTTTTCTTAAATTATATTGAATTCATTAAGTAAATATTTCAAGTCTAAATAATAAGTAATTGAATTTAATATATATGGATTGTCAAATGAGTTTGTTTTGAAATGGTGAATATTTAAAGCTTTGAAACATAAGAATTGAAATGGTATTTGGTAGTTTAAAATCGATATTTGAAATTGATTTGTGAAATCTAAAGAAGCTACTTTGTTTTATAAAAGAAATTTAATATTTAACCATTTAAGAGATGGAAACTTTTTCAAGGTTATGATTTTCAAAGTTGTATAATTTGAAAATATTATATTCAAGAGTTTTGATTTCTAAATATTTTACTTTGAAAACCCTATGATTTTGGAAAAGACTATATATTGGAAAATAAAATGACATTTTATTGGTTTGGGTCTAAATGATATCGTATTGATTTGGGGTTTTAAAAATATAAATGATATCGTATTTATATGGTTTTGAAATAGATGTTTTATTCTGGTTTTGGAAGTATAATTATTTTTAAATGACCGCGGTGTTATAATAACGTTTGGTTGTTAAAGAGACCGGGATCGAAAGTTGTCATACTCTCTGCCAACTCCGAAAACCACTTTAACAATCGTGTACGCGGTGGAGATTCCAGAATGAAGTAGGTTGGTGGCGGCATTCCCTGTAGGGTAAATTCGTGGACCCGACTCCCGTGAGTTGGAATAAGGTGGCTAAAACAGGAGCGATTGACGGGCCAATGAGGTCATCCCTCTGATCGAACGCACTCCTTCGATATTATACTATGACTTTTGGATTGATTCGGTGGCCACTTTACTTTTGATTTTGGGGGTGTTGTTCGAGGTGGGCGGAAGCTGCGCGCTGCGTGTTTCCATCAGCCCGGAAGCGTAATTGGTATATCTACCCTAGCATTTCCTAGTTGTGCCATGTCACCTACCCTAGTGCGCTTTCTACGAGTTTCTATTTGTGTCGTACCTATGGAGTATCCTCTGGTAGCTTCCCGATCAGGAGGTATTACGGTACTGTATAGACTATTGGCATTATTGGTGTTAAGGGCTATATGGGTAACCCCTTAACGCTATTAAAAAGTAAGTTTATTTTACAATAATAGCGAAATACACTACATAGTAAATAGTTTAACGGATCCTTAAGAAATGTAAATCCCGAGCATCTCTTGAGTTACTGCCCTCATATTCATTTCTGTTAGTTTAACTTACATAAGATCTTTTAGTTCTGACTCGAGTGTTTTGTCTTTTCAATTCGCTCGGGTCAGTCCGAGCATTTCAGGATTTGAAGTTTAGCTCTGGAGAACGAAGACGAAGATTTTAATTTCTATCATCTATATTATTGCACTACACTCATACTATTCCGCTGCATTGTTATTGGTATGTGTAACTCTGATATGTATTATGTAAATATAATCAAATGTTTTGTAAACAGCTTCATGAACTGTATATTTGATTGTTATATTTTATCCTTCCATTGTGAGATTCTGTAACAACCCGCATATTTATCGATTTTATATTTAAATATCTTATTTAAATATTTTATCGTTAGTCGGATTTTAGTTCGAAAAGCTACTTTTTGCAAACAGACGAATTAGGACTCGAGACCACTTCCATTGAGTTCAAAATGCCGTTTGCGACCTTTTTGAGTATAAGCTTCGATATGTTTGGAGTAAGTTGAATTTTGCTACTTTTTCTTTAGGGCTTTGGGTTGGGTTTCAGCCCATTAACCCCACTTATACTCTAGCTCAGCCCTCTCCTCTCCATTCACTCATTCCCACTCCTCAAACTCATGCTCCAACTGAAAATGGTGGAAAGGAAAGGGAATTAGAAACTCCAAGCCCAATTCCTCTTGCTAGCTCAAGTTCTTGCTCCAAATTCAAAGAGAACCCATTAGTAAGCATCTCCTTCTTCTTCTCCAACTCATTCTCTCTTTGATTTCAGAAATTTCCTAAATCTTATTTAGGAAATGTTTCTCTTTTAAGCTTAGATTGAAGCTTCTTGAGTTGGAATTGAAGAGTGCTTGTTCTTGCCATTGCTTCATAACATCTTCTTCATTCGTTTGGGTTCAAAGGTGAGATTTTTAATCTCACATCTATGCTTGTAATTCTCTTCTATTGTTAGGTATGAATTCCTAACACTTATTCATGTGCATTTGACTTTGATTTGGATTGCTTTTGTGAATATTCCAATTTTTAGTGCTTTGAGTTCAATTCGTTAAAAATCCTAACTTTGATGTTTGAACATGTTTTTGGTGATGCATCGAGGAGCATATAGGGCCGGGTAGTCGATTGGCATAAACCCTTAGTGCCGTTGCTCGTGCGATTGCAATTTGATCGAGAGTTGCACCTCTTTTGAAATAGGGTAGGAAGTGCAAGCATACAGGTTCGGCCGACCGAGCCCCTGGGCCGGTCGACCGACCTGTAGTCCAGGCACTTCCTGCCTCTGTTTGGAAGTGCTGGTTACAGGCTTCGGCCAACCGAGCCCCCTGGGTCGGTCGACCGACCTGGTGCCCCGAGCACTTCCAACCTCTGGTTCGGTCGACCGACTCAGGGAGTCCGGTCGACCGACTTGCTACTATTTTCCAGATTAGCCTATATCGCTATTTCGTTTGAATATCCAACTTTAATCGATTCTTGTTGTCTCCCTTTTGTTGTTTTCATTTATTATCGACTTTGATGACCTTTTCTTTGGGAATTTTAGATATATCCACTTTGATGGATTTTATATCGATTTCTTTGAATTTTATTCACGCCTTCGAATGTGAATTTTTATGCCCGATTGTTTCTACAATCACTTCTATGATTTGTCACTTTAAAATATGAAGGTTTTCTATACTAGTAGTAAATATCAAAACTCTTTCTTCAAATGATTTCAACACCATTTTATTACAAAGCTCGTTTTCTCAAACCGATTTCCAATCTATTAGTATATACAAACCTTTACCTCACTCGTATGAGAAATCTAATTAAACGACTTAGTAAAACAAGTGGTATGAAACGCTTGCGTTTACTTCGTTGGTTAATTTTTGGACTTGTTCGATTGAACCACTTGTGACATTTTTCTAGTGGAGATTTACAGTTTGTTCGTAAATGTTTAAGTTAAGCAAGTGGTTATGGGACATGAAGCTAAACTTTTATATTTACTAGCTTAGTGTAATTGACACTTCTCATTGATCATGACGATCATCTTTGTGGTTTAGACTAGCAATGTGCGATGTCTCTTTGTTTGCGAGGTTAGGCTAACCACCACTTGTGCGATTCCATTCGCACATACCTTTTCGGTTAGCCTAGATACCACTTGTGTGATTCCGTTCACACATACGTTTTTGCTTTTTGGTTAGGCTAGACGCCACTTGTGCGATTCCATTCGCACATACCTTTTCGGTTAGCCTAGACACCACTTGTGTGATTCCGTTCACACATACCTTTTTGCTTTTTGGTTAGGCTAGACACCACTTGTGCGATTCCATTCGCACATACCTTTTCGGTTAGCCTAGACACCACTTGTGTGATTCCGTTCACACATACCTTTTTGCTTTATGGTTAGGCTAGACACCACTTGTGCGATTCCATTTGCACATACCTTTTCGGTTAGCCTAGACACCACTTATGTGATTCTGTTCACACATACCTTTTTGCTTTTTGGTTAGGCTAGGCACCACTTGTGCGATTCCATTCGCACATACCTTTTTGGTTAGCCTAGACACCACATGTGTGATTCCACTCACACATCCTTTTTATTGTGATTTCTGGATTTCGTGTGTTGATTTCTGGAATTTATGTTTCATAAACTTTTACGATGGGCATTGATATATATGTCATTTATTGTGGCTTGGTGAATGAAATTAGGAGTATGACATTCCTTTTTATCTTGAGTAGATTATTGTGATATTGATTAATCTCTTGTTTATTTTCAATTACTTATTTATCACAGCTTGGCATTGTGATTATTATATGTTTATGTCATATCTCTTATTATATATCACTTCATCTGATATTTATAGCTAGACTGATCCGTTTATTATTTTCTTCTTAAATAATACTCGGGTCAGATTGAGATATTACAGGTGCTTCCTCATGGCTTCCTATCTGGAATCATCATCTGACTTTTGGCTAACTACTTAGATTAGTAGTTTTGTTGTATACATTTGAGATGCAGACTCTATGATGTATACTTATTCTTTTGTCTAGCACTTGTATCTATTCTTTTTGATATTGTGGATCTTGTTTGACCACTACTCTGATGTACACTTTCGTGTGTTATATTCATATCTTCTTCCGCCTTTGTGATATGAATTGTCTGTGACTGATTTATGTTATGTTTATTTCTATATTTGTTTCTAAAGATATTATAGCCACTGTGTAGTAGCTTTGAGTTTGTGTCGGTATGTCGGATTTCCCTCTTGATAAGAAATGCATGTTATACTATCTGACATATCGATGCTCGCGCAAAGCAATTACATGGATGGTCGCTCCTCAACAGCCTTATTCTCCGTTCTAGTTGACAGCATTCACCGTAATGTTCTTGGCTAGCGTGGGTATAGAGGTGGGGCGTCACAGCTTGGTATCAGAGCCAAACTTCGGAACAATATGGAATATTATAACAAGGATCATCGTCCTAAGTCCATCTTAGGAGTCGTGCTTTAGGATTTTATTCGGGTCTTCGTACCGTCCTATCCTATTTTCTTTATGATTCCTTGTTCTATCTATCAAGATTGCTTGATATTTATTTTGAGAATAACTTTTCTTCTTTCTTTCTTTCTTAAGGAAGAGAAATGGTTAGACCAGGCCGTCCCAGCGCAGGTCAATCTAGTGCTACTCCCCTGGATGGAGTATTCATGTCTGCTCAACAACTTTTGGATCTTGTAAAGAATCAAGAGTTTATCTATGCTTTGAGTAAGAACCCCGAAATGGTTCTACCTTTGAAACTTGAAGTTTCTTTCAATCAGCTTGTGGATGTTACTCTTCTTCATGGAGAGGTTGGTAAAGGAAGTGTTTGTGATATTGGGACTTCCAAGAAGAGGCATATTAAGTTCAAGAGCCTTAATCCCAATAAGAGAGTGAAGCAAACTACTTTTGTAGCAAAGACTCCAATCCCTAATCGTGGAGGATGCTACAATTGTAATTCTAAGGAACACTATGCGAATATGTGTCCAAAACCCCATTCTTGTCGCTATTGCAAGAAACTGGGTCATCTTTTATCTACATGTCCCAAACTTTTGAACAAGGACATGAGAAAGCTAAATATTGTGCAAGCCCCTAGCAACTCTTCTCTCGGTCACGGTATTTTACATTCAATCCTTGATGGCATCATTTATTTCGTGACCTTCTTATTCGGGTTCTTTTTGATATGGGTTTCATCTCATTATTTTTATATCAAAAGAACTTGTCGATTCTTTTTCTTTGAATATTTTGGGCTTGATGACTTCTTTGAGAATTGCGAATCTGGATGGTAGATCCGCAACACTCAATTTGCTTTTTATTGATGTCGAAATTATTTTATGAGACTTTTCTTTCCGAGCCGATATTTTTACTTAGGCTTCGGAATTGATTTTTTGAAAGGATCGGCTTAATCATTGTGAAGCCCATATCCTATTTTTTGAGTGGACTATTCATCTTCGACATTTTCAATCTGTTAAGCAGATTTCTATTTTTCCTTTATGATTTTGATTCCAACTTGATGACTTCTTTAAGAGTTGCGAATCCGATTGGTGGATCTGCAACACTCAATTTGCTTTTTATTGATGTCGAAATTATTTTATGAGATTTTTCTTTCCGAGCCGATATTTTTACTTAGGCTCCGGTATTGATTTTTTTGAAAGAATCGACTTAATTGTGAAGCCCGTATCCTATATTTCGAGTGGACTATTCATCTTCGACATTTTCTATTTGTTAAGCAGCTTTCTATTTTTCTTTGTGATTCCGATTTCAAATTTTTGGTGGAATCATTTTATTCCTTAAGCCCACTTATAAGGAAAGTGTTGTTTCTCTCATTCATGTAGTTTGAGATATTTTCTCGGTATTTTTGAATTTGTCTTAGGACTGTCACCTAAGCAATCTTTTGAGTAGTGTTAAGGTCTTTTCAGCTCGACCTTGCCACCGGTTTTCATTTGCTACGAGTTGCGGAAGTCCACTTACCGCATTCCGCACTTGTTATGGTTCTTATGAATGACTTATTTTGTCGTTCAGTTTGTCCTGCTTATTTCATCCATTTTATAGATCGAATATTCTATGAATATCTCGATGACTCCATTCTTGTATTTATTGATTTTGGATGAAAATAGCAATTTAAAATTTTGCAAATCTTTTTCATAAGATTTATTTATAAGTATAATTGGATTTTTGTTCTTAAAATGAACAAAGAATATTCTTAGAAGTTTTTGAGAAACTTACTTATCCTATAGAAGATGATTTTGTGATTGTATTGCCCGTTGAGTGCTTTAAGAATTATGGTCGATGCGCTTGATCAACGTTATCGATAAGAATCTCCTAAACGCTTTGATGAGACAGTCAGACACGATATAATGACTTGTAAAAATGTAAACTTTTGTAGAAAGATTATTACATAAAAATAAAAATGTAATTTTGAAAGTTTTAAATTTTTGGGAAAGAGGATTAATTAAAAGAACTCTCCCTTTCGATATCTTATTCTTGTGATTCCTGGAGGGGAAACAAGACTTTGCTATTTGTACCGTTACTAGTCATATTGGTTTAGATGTCATTCTCTTGCAAAGGAGAACGTGCTATCACTTGTGCTTCTAAATCATTATAGCTTATCGAGACTAGATATGCCACTCATGATCTAGTGCTCGCGGCTATTGTTTTTACTTTTGGAATTTGGCATCATTATTTTTGGGGGAGAAATTTGTTCTCCACCTCGATCATAAATCTTTGGAATATCTATGTTCTCTTAAGGAACTTCATGTTGACTCGAGTTCCTGGCATCTTATGATTTTGATATTCTTTTTATTCCCGGAAGGGAAATCGTATCGCCAATGCGCTTTGTCATAAGCAACTAGTGGTTGATTCTTTGATGATGTCTGAATGGAATTATCTTTCTATCAAGTTCATCGGACGTTTTGATATACTTCGTTTTATTGAGCCTTATCTCGTTCCTTTTATGGACTAGTGTCCGATGTTCTTTTTTGGTGTTCGGTTCATCGGAGGTAATGTTATTATAATACATCGATGTTCCATCTTATCTGGATCAATAGATGTACCATTATTTTACTGCATCGTTGATCCGGTTTATCGGTTCATTTGGCTTACCGTTTTTGTACTACGCTGATTTTCCAGATTATTTGAGTTTCTAGTTTCTCGGGCGTACTGTTATTATACTACGTCGTTGCACCAGCTCAATTTTCTGCTATTCTTGACGTTCTCCACGTCTTTTATCTACGGAAATGCCTTAGGGATTCCAAATTTTTATTCTTGAGCCCGGTGATATTGTAGAAATTGAAGTTTCACCAGATTTGATTTATGAGCAACATTCCATTCGCATCATTGCTTCGGAGGTTGAGCGCCTTCGGAATAAAGATGTTCTTCTTATGAGAGTTCAATGGTTCTCAAATCCTATGGATTGCTCTTGGGAATCCAGAGAATTCATCGAGCGATCCCGTTCGTGCTAACTCTTTCGTGCTCTTTATGGTGAACTTCCTATTTCAAATTTTCTTTTGTGTTGATATGCTTCTATGGTTGTTACTTCTTATTTTCTTCTTAAGTATTGCGAGGACGCAATTTCTTTAAGGAGGGGAGTCTGTAACAACCCGCATATTTATCGATTTTATATTTAAATATCTTATTTAAATATTTTATCGTTAGTCGGATTTTACTTCGAAAAGCTACTTTTTGCTAACAGCCGAATTAGGACTCGAGACCACTTCCATTGAGTTCAAAATGTCGCTTGCGACCTTTTTGAGTATAAGCTTCGATATGTTTGGAGTAAGTTGAATTTTGCTACTTTTTCTTTAGGGCTTTGGGTTGGGTTTCAGCCCATTAACCCCACTTATACTCTAGCTCAGCCCTCTCCTCTCCATTCACTCATTCCCACTCCTCAAACTCAAGCTCCAACTGAAAATGGTGGAAAGGAAAGGGAATTAGAAACTCCAAGCCCTAGTTCCTCTTGCTAGCTCAAGTTCCTTCTTCTTCTCCAACTCATTCTCTCTTTAATTTCAGAAATTCCCTAAACCTAATTTAGGAAATGTTTCTCTTTTAAGCTTAGATTGAAGCTTCTTGAGTTGGAATTGAAGAGTGCTTGTTCTTGCCATTGCTTCGTAGCATCTTCTTCATTC
Source organism: Allium cepa (assembly GCA_030765085.1). Classification (NCBI taxonomy): domain Eukaryota; kingdom Viridiplantae; phylum Streptophyta; class Magnoliopsida; order Asparagales; family Amaryllidaceae; genus Allium; species Allium cepa. The sequence continues at coordinate 304,284,852 of CM060944.1, read as the reverse complement.
GTTTGGGTTCAAAGGTGAGATTTTTAATCTCACATCTATGCTTATAATTCTCTTCTATTGTTAGGTATGAATTCCTAACACTTATTAATGTGCATTTGATTTTGATTTGGATTGCTTGTGTGAATATTCCAATTTTTAGTGTTTTGAGTTCAATTCGTTAAAAATCCTAACTTTGATGTTTGAACATGTTTTTGGTGATGCATCGAGGAGCATATACGGCCGGGTAGTCGATTGGCAAAAACCCTTAGCGTCGTTGCTCGTGCGATTGCAATTTGATCGAGAGTTGCACCTCTTTTGAAATAGGGTAGGAAGTGCAAGCATACAGTTCGGCCGACCGAGCCCCTGGGCCGGTCGACCGACCTGTAGTCCAGGCACTTCCTGCCTCTGTTTGGAAGAGCTGGTTACAGGTTTCGGCCGACCGAGCCCCCTGGGCCGGTCGACCGACCTGGTGCCCCGAGCACTTCCAACCTCTGGTTCGGTCGACCGACTCAGGGAGTCCAGTCGACCGACCTGCTACTATTTGCCAGATTAGCCTATACTGCTAATTCGTTTGAATATCCAACTTTAATCGATTCGTGTTGTCTCCCTTTTGTTGTTGTCATTTATTATCGACTTTGATGACCTTTTCTTTGGGAATTTTAGATATGTCCACTTTGATGGATTTTATATCGATTTCTTTGGATTTTATTCACGTCTTCGAATGTGAATTTTTATGCCCGATTGTTTCTACAATCACTTCTATGATTTGTCACTTTAAAATATGAAGGTTTTCTATACTAGTAGTAAATATCAAAACTCTTTCTTCAAATGATTTCAACACCATTTTATTACAAAGCTCGTTTTCTCAAACCGATTTCCAATCTATTAGTATATACAAACCTTTACCTCACTCGTATGAGAAATCTAATTAAACGACTTAGTAAAACAAGTGGTATGAAACGCTTGCGTTTACTTCGTTGGTTAATTTTTGGACTTGTTCGATTGAACCACTTGTGACATTTTTCTAGTGGAGATTTACAGTTTGTTCGTAAATGTTTAAGTTAAGCAAGTGGTTATGGGACATGAAGCTAAACTTTTATATTTACTAGCTTAGTGTAATTGACACTTCTCGTTGATCATGACGATCATCTTTGTCGTTTAGACTAGCAATGTGCGATGTCTCTTTGTTTGCGAGGTTAGGCTAACCACCACTTGTGCGATTCCATTCGCACATACCTTTTCGGTTAGCCTAGACACCACTTGTGTGATTCCATTCACACATACGTTTTCGCTTTTTGGTTAGGCTAGACACCACTTGTGCGATTCCATTCGCACATACCTTTTCGGTTAGCCTAGACACCACTTGTGTGATTTCGTTCACACATACCTTTTTGCTTTTTGGTTAGGCTAGACACCACTTGTGCGATTCTATTCGCACGTACCTTTTCGGTTAGCCTAGACACCACTTGTGTGATTCCGTTCACACATACCTTTTTGCTTTTTGGTTAGGCTAGACACCACTTGTGCGATTCCATTCGCACATACCTTTTCGGTTAGCCTAGACACCACTTGTGTGATTCCGTTCACACATACCTTTTTGCTTTTTGGTTAGGCTAGACACCACTTGTGCGATTCCATTCGCACATACCTTTTCGGTTAGCCTAGACACCACATGTGTGATTCCACTCACACATCCTTTTTATTGTGATTTCTGGATTTCGTGTGTTGATTTCTGGAATTTATGTTTCACCAACTTTTACGATGGGCATTGATATATATGTCATTTATTGTGGCTTGGTGAATGAAATTAGGAGTATGACATTCCTTTTTATCTTGAGTAGATTATTGTGATATTGATTAATCTCTTGTTGATTTTCAATTACTTATTTATCACAGCTTGGCATTGTGATTATTATATGTTTATGTCATATCTCTTATTATATATCACTTCATCTGATATTTATAGCTAGACTGATCCGTTTATTATTTTCTTCGTAAATAATACTCAGGTCAGACTGAGATATTACAGGTGCTTCCTCATGGCTTCCTATCTGGAATCATCATCTGACTTTTGGCTAACTACTTAGATTAGTAGTTTTTTTGTATACATTTGAGATGCAGACTCTGTGATGTATACTTATTCTTTTGTTTAGCACTTGTATCTATTCTTTTTGATATTGTGGATCTTGTTTGACCACTATTCTGATGTACACTTTCATGTGTTATATTCATATCTTCTTCCGCCTTTATGATATGAATTGTCTGTGACTGATTTATGTTATGTTTATTTCTATATTTGTTTCTGAAGATATTATAGCCACTGTGTAGTAGCTTTGAGTTTGTGTCGGTATGTCGGATTTCCCTCTTGATAAGAAATGCATGTTATACTATCTGACATATCGATGCTCGCGCAAAGCAATTACACGGATGGTCGCTCCTCAACAGCCTTATTCTCCGTGCTAGTTGATAGCATTCACCGTAATGTTCTTGGCTAGCGTGGGTATAGAGGTGGGGCGTCACAGCTTCTATTTTGTTTTATTTCTTTCTTGTTTTTCTTATTTACCCCATAACAATCCGCCCTTCCGTATGGTTTGAATTGGCACGTGTGTCGATTTAAAGCGTGCGAAAAGGAGGGACGTTACATCTGGTATCAGAGCTTTGGTTTAGCGATAAACCTTAGCTTTGTGGGGTTTGACTCTTTACTAATAGGGTAGTAATACCCTATGGGAGTCGCTGAGTGTATATATATGAGAGAGCGTATTTGTTAGTGTTATAAAAGATTTTATTATTGTGTTAATCTGTTCTGTTTTGTATTTATAAATTCTGGTTGATGCATGGGATGCTATGACCTCAATAGGGATTTCTAAACACTTAATAGGACATACCGACATAATATTTGTTTTATATAGGTGAATGAAATAATTTTGCCTATTATATTTTCTGTATATAAAATAAAAAATTTCAAATGATATCTATATTTGGCTGCAATAGATTGGTTGTTAGGTATTAAAGTGTATGAATAATAATAGAAATAAGACTGAAAAATAAATTAAATGAAATTTGGGAATTTAGAACTTTAGATCCGGGATTTTGAAATTTTTCGAATAAATTTTAGAATATAATATTATTGTTCATAATTATTTTCCGATATAAATATTTAAAATAATTCGGAAGAATTGTTTTAAAGAAGATTTTGGAGAAAAAGTTTTGTACTTTCCTTTCTGTCGCTGGAAAATAATTTCGGTAATGGCGGCCGCATCATCGACTTTCATTTTCGAGTTTCGAAGGGAAAGGCCACTGTAGTAGTTTTACTGTAGATTCATTTTTGAAGATTTTTTTTTATAAATTTTGAATTTTTTTAAACATAACTAGAGATATATAAGTTGTAATAATATATTTATCTATTGTTTTAAAATAAATTGAAAATTTAACCCGGTATTAAATTCTTAAATTTCCATTAATTAATTGTTTCAATTATTGTAGTGAAACAGAATTTAACTAATAATTGGAACCCTAAATAAAATAAGAGAATTAAATGCTAAGTTATAAATGGAAATTAAAGGAAATTTGAAATTTGTAACATATGAAACAAAGAGTAATATTGTTGAATATTAAATTTAATTAAAGAATGAGATAAAACTTGTATAAGTTCATTTGCATTTTCTTTAACATATATAACTTACCAAATATAAAAGTTGAAATGTTTAATAAAGAATGTAATGGAAATTGTACAAGTAAAAGTAGGTAATGAAGTATCCAATGAATTTGCTATTAAATGAGAATATAATGTTATAAACTTATGCTATAATCGAAATTTTACCAAGTAAATAAAATTAAAGGTGAGTATGACAAATAGATGATTATAAACTTAAATAATTAAAGTGTAAATAAATGAGATCATGCAATAATAAATGAATGAATAATTATAGTAGTTAATGGCATGACATGAGTTAATGGAAATGAATAATAGTAAGTAGTAAGTGAAAATAAATGGATGTAATATAATAAAGAGAAATTGTAAACTTAAGAAAGGGTTGCAGTTATTTCTAAATAAAATTGAAAGAAATAAATGAAAATAAAAAGAATAAATCGTTATATAATGAAAAGAATCAAACAACAAATGTATGAATGAAATAAATAAGAATAGACTAAATATCTTGTTGAAATTGTTGTTTGTCGTGGTTTGTGGTTATTGGGTAAGGAAACTTTAATTTTGTTGGGATGGATGAATAATCCATTGTGTTTAATCTAAGTCTGTTGAGTAAATGATGCGCTGGATGGTTTATTCTTCATTCCGTACAATATAAAGGTTTTGAACCCGAACAACTATTTGTTTGTTTGGTTGAATGGTTGCTTTGAATTTGTTGTGTATGTTGTTGTTAAAGTTGATGGTTGTTGTATCGATTTGTTGTTAGTGATTGAAATCCACTTAAATATTTCACTTTATATAAATTGTTAACCCTTTGGATTTTGTAAGTGAAATGCAGGTTATGGAAGCAATTGCTACTGCTTTTGGTTCCATAAATTTAGCGTAAATTGCCCGACAAATAGGTACGTTTTCGGATTACGGTTTATAGCGCTATTTTATATATTTTCCCGGGTTGGGATATAATATTTTGGATAATATATGTTATATAATTGTTATATTTGATATTATATTTTCTCCCGAGCCTCTCCGTACAAAGGAGACTCTGCCAAAAAATTTCCGTAAATTTTGAACTTGGAAATATTTTGAAAATGTTTTCCAAACTTTAGTAATCTAAGTATAAAAAGATTTAATGGTTATAAATTGAGATATTTTACCTAAATTAATTAATTTTATAAATTTAACTGTTTATAAAGTTAAAGTTTAAATAAGGTATATTGATTTCTTAGTTCTTTGTTTCCCTTCTTTTCCTTTTCGGGGACGAAAAGTTTTGAGTGGGGGAGAGTGTAACGATCCGTAAATTTCATGGATTTAATTTGGTTAAATTAAAAAGTTCGTAATTAAATTTAGTAAAAAAATAAAAAAATAATTCAAAACCTACTTATAGTAATTCGAAGTTAATTCAAATGATTTTAAGTAGTGAAAATAATTTTACCTGTATATAAAATGAATATGAGAAATTTAAGGAAAGTATTAAACCGATTTAATGTAATAAACATTGTTAACAGTAAATGGAATATGATAATAAGAACAATTGCAAGTTTTGTATTTAGGGGCGAAATAATATTGATAGGTAATAATTGTTGTAGAGAATAAATTACAAATGTTAGAAATTGTATAATGGTGACAACTATTGTTCGTTACCAATGCATTTAATTAATAGTGATTAAAAGTAATTAATCATTGCCTTTTTGTAAGTTAAGAAAATAACTGAAATTTTTGAAGGTAAATCAATAGAAAGGTTAACTATATGCATACGATGGAAAGTTGAATAAAATTCTAATAAATGTAATAAATGGAAAACGTTTTCAATCAATGTAGGTAAGTTATTACAATGAGTTGTAATTAATAAACATTTCTTTAATGGTGATTTACAACATAACGGAAGTGTGAATGTAAAGTAAAGTATGTTTATATATTTGGCGATTAAATCAAATCAATCTATAGAAATCAATTTTAAATTCATTGGTTGGAAATATAAACTTAGGAAAAAAAATTGAAATGCTACTAATGTAATGTAATAAGAAGGTAAGTCATATAAATAAATGATCATAAACTTTAGTAAATAAATTAATGTGCAAAAGAATTGGATTTAACATGAATGGCATGGATATTAATAAATGAAATTATGTAATAATTGGTAGAAGTCGGCATTTATAAATGAAATAAGATCGGTAAGTAATTAGAATTTTTTTTTCTATAAAATTTAGAAACTGAATGTAATTTAATGTAGTAAGGTTAGTGCAATACCAATTGATTTAAATTTAAATTTATATTAAATAAAATTTCTATAGTAATTGACATTTACTATTTTGCAATTTAGATGAGAAATCAAATTTAATAAAATCAAGAAGTGTAATATAATGCCATGTTAAAGTTACCTATAAAGCAGCAATTTATGTAATAGCAAGATTGTATTAAATAAACGGTTTTATGAAGATTTCAATTGCTAATTAATGAAGTTTAATGTGAGATCAATTTGCAGTTAATTTTCTTAGTGGGTACAATTAGGGTAGGTAAATTTGTCATTAAAGATAGTCAATTCTAGAAGATGAAATAAAGGAAAATTTTAATTATAGTATGAAGATTTGTTGATTTAAGTAGTGGAAACCTAGATTTATTTATTTATTTGAAACTTAAAATTTAATAAGTGGATAGATTGCAAATATATGGAATATAATGTTTAAACTATTACATAAATGAGAAATCAGATGAAAGGTGAGAATGGGTTGTAATGGATTTTGATTTCAATAACTTTCTCATCGTTTGTTACTAACGAATTCAATAGAAGAATAAAAAGAAAATTGAATAGAAATTTTGGAAATTTAATCTATAATTTCTTAATGGAAAAAAAAGAGAAAGTTTACGCTGAAATTTAATGATTAAATCAGCATTCATGAGACATCTAAATTTGTTCAAATTGGGATAAATAACTAAGAATTTTAATGTGATAAAAATTTCCAATCCTAAAATTTGAAATTTGAAAAGCCAATTTATTTACTAAATTTTGATTTATTTAATTAATGGGAAAATAGCCATTTTGGCCACTGATTCGGATTTCGATGAAACCAGTTTCATCGGATCCGTAACGGTGAATTATAATAGTGTTTCAAGTTTCATAGCGATCGGACTTATCGTTTGATCGTACGGACTTGAAACGCCTTGAAATTTATGCATTGAAATCAATTGAAATCAATTTGGAAAATATTGTTTTTAGCATAACTTCTTCATACGACGGAATTTGAACCTGAAACCATTTCCATTGAGTTTAAAATATTTTAAAACATTTATTTCGATATATGGGTTTACCCAATTTCGTTCTGGGGTCAGAACGAGCTTTTTGGGCCAATTATCGTTTAGCACGTTGTTTATCGGATCCATCTACTCTATTTCTAACCTACCTATATAAACCCAATTATAAACCCCAGCCTCCATCTATCCTCATTTCTTTGTGCGTTCATTTTTTCCCAATTCCTCCTTTCCAATGGATGCAAACCCTAAATCCAATTTCAATCCAAATCAAAAGTCAAAAATTCAAGTCCCCTGAAAAATCTCAAAAAAGTAAGAATTTCTAAAGGGTATGATTTTTATAACTTGATTTTTGTGTAGGGTGATTTAAATGAATATCAAGTTGATTTAAATGAATATATAATAAATTGAAAGATTTTCCAGTTATGTGAAGATAAAGGTGTTCTTAAATTATATTGAATTCATTAAGTAAATATTTCAAGTCTAAATAATAAGTAATTGAATTTAATATATATATGGATTGTCAAATGAGTTTGTTTTGGAATGGTGAATATTTAAAGCTTTGAAACATAAGAATTGAAATGGTATTTGGTAGTTTAAAATCGATATTTGAAATTGATTGTGAAATATAAAGAAGCTATTTTGTTTTATAAAAGAAATTTAATATTTAACCATTTAAGAGATGGAAACTTGTTTCAAGGTTATGATTTTCAAAGTTGTATAATTTGAAAATATTATATTCAAGAGTTTTGATTTCTAAATATTTTACTTTGAAAACCCTATGTGTAACGACCCGTTAAATTAATAATATTAAATGAATTGAATTAATATAATTTCTAATCTAATCTAATTTAGAATAAATGTAGAAATTTGGTATAGTAGTTGTAATTTAGTGTAACAATAAAATTTTATGACAATAGATTTGGATAATGTAATTTGTCACTTTTTGTTAAAAAGTAAATTATAAGAAATCAATAAATGTTGAATTGAAAATATTAATAAAAATATTAACTAAAATGAGATTCATTAATATAAAATCAGTAGTGAAGAGGTTACCTTTGGTTGTAATAAAGGTGAATTCTATTAGTGGATGTCAACACTTAATAAAATTTATTTAGAATAAAAAAGGTTTCAAATGCATGTTTGCATCGAATATGTAATTGATGGATTAAGGGTAAGTAATTAGAATTTAATCCTATAAGATTTGGAACTAAATGTATGAAGATAATTTGGTAGAAATAATTAATTAACCTCTTAATTGTGCATACCCAATATAATATAAATAACAACAGGACTAGAACTTGATTTGCCTAGGTATGTATATATGTTTATAAACTATAACCAAGTGAGAAATTTGGTAGTAAATAGGGGATAAGTTGACTAAGGCAATTAGTAATTATTTAAATGAATGCATAGTAAGTAAGTGGAAATGTATGCATAAAAATATTTTCATATATGGGATAATTACAAAAGTTTACCCATTTATCTAATGTATATAATTGAATCTAAATTTAGGGCAACATTTTGTTATTGATGGTATAAGTGAATTTGAATAAAAGGGGTAAAAAAATTATTTAGATTTAACATGTATTGAGTATATAGCTAAGAAGGGCATTCGATGTAAATGAATCTAAATTAATGTGTCTAGTCAATAAAGGAGAACTTTAAGGGAATAAATATAAATGAATGTATTTGGGGAATAGAGTCCTTTTATATATGTGAATAGTATAATGTTGTTATTAAGAATGAACGTTACTTTAGTAATTATTAATATGGTAACGGAAGAGTGTATAAATTTATAGTAACGTAAAAACGTATTGTAAGATAATAATTAAGTGTAGACTTATAAGATATATTTATGACAACAAATTTTGTAAGTTATTTATTCTATTAGTTGTTAAGTTTTATTTATGGGTAAGTTAACAATATTACAATTCAATTGAATACGGTAATTTATGCAAACAAAAGATGAACATTTGGAAGTATTACTGTAGTGATATATATATAAGAAACGGTAACTTTGTAGTTGGGGAATAATTGATTTAGTTGTGAGTTGTAATCCAATAGAGTCAATTTATTAGAATTTATTGCAATTTATGGGATTAATTGCAGTAACCTTTGAAGATTTACTTACTAAAATAATTGACGATGAAAATTATATGTAAATCTGCTTTTAGTTAATTTAAAATATTCAAAGGGCTAGAAATGACACAAATCTGCTAGTTTAGAAATTTACAATAAAAAGTGGTAAGTAATTTTTCTAAATATTTAGATAGTGGGAAGATGTAGATTTAGATGGAATTTATTATTTAACTATTTCACATGTTTAAGATCTAAGGTTAGAATTGAGAATTTTAATGTATAGATATTGAGCCAATGTTAGTTTCATTAAATTGACATCAATAACTTTGAATAATAGAAAGAAAGTGAATTTAATAAATTTAATCAAAACGTATAATGTTGAATTTATTAAAAATTGGAATTTAACCTTTAAGTAAGGATTAACATCTAAATTGATGAATAGAACAACTATGTATTGACACTTGAATTGTTTAGAATTGGAGTAAATAATTAAGAAAATTTAAAGGGAGAAATTTGGTCAATTTTTGAATTTAGATGTAAAAATTGGATTTTTATAATTTATTTAATTTATTTAATGAATATTGAAAATAGCCATTTTGGTCACGGACTCGGATTTCGATGAAACCAGTTTCATCGGATCCGTATCGGTGAATTATTATAGGATTTCAAGTTTCGTATCGATCGGACCTGTCGTTTGATCGTACGGACGCGAAACGCCTTGAAAATCAATTTTATTAAAATCAATTTGAAATCAATTTGGAAATCTTGTTTTCAGCATAACTTCTTCATACGATCGAATTTGGTCGTGAAACTTTTTCCATCGCGTTCAGAATATTTTAAAATACCTATCTGGATATATAGATTTAACAAATTCGGTTCCGGAGGCATAGCGGGCTTTTTGGGCCATAGTTTGTTCCGTACGTTCGCTTATCCGATCCATCTACGCTATCTCTAGTCTACCTATATAAGCACGGTTATAAACCCTAGCCCCATTTTATTTTCCCTTTTGCTGTACGTTCATTTCTTCATCTCCTTCTCACCTCCTCATTCTAATGGAAGAAAAAAAAAACTAATTCCCAAATTTCCAAAAAAAAAAAAAAAAAATTTGCGGATCTGCAGCAGCTTCTGGTCGCGCTTCGGGTTTCAGGGGAGAAAACCCTAGAGCAACTTCGGGTCAGGAAGAAAATGACTCGGGTCGCTCCGGGTCGTTTTGGCGAAAAATCCAAGCAAGCACCGGGGAATTGAGGCGGCGCACCGAAGTCGACCCAGGACCAGAATTTTTCATTTTTCAAATTTTCATAATTTTTTCATACGACCTCGGATTCACGCGAAACTTTTTTTGTTAGGATCGAAATTAAATTCCGGACTTGATGACGCTGGTTTGGATAAATTTGGAGACCGTCGAATTTTTGGTTTTAAATCGAATTTAAATTCGATTTAAATTCAAAAGGTGAGTGTTTTAACCCACTCACAACTACTAGAAGCTTTTATGTTTGTTAAATTAATTTTAGAAATGAATAGAAATTTATTTATGAGTATTTAGCATGTTTATCTCATCACATCTATTAAATTGCATTTATTTAATTTGACTGTAAATTTAATTTATTATTGCGTATTAATTTATAGTTAGAATTTGTTGTTTGCCTGTAAACTGCTAGTTAACAGTTATATAAATTACTACTGAATATAAACTGTTAGAATTATAGTTGTTAAATTTAATTTGAATAAAATTGCTAGTATTACCTGTTACATATTATCAAAAGTATATTGTTATTGGTTGATATTGACTAATGATTGTTATTGGATAATGGATGATATTGATGAATGGATGTTTTATTTGTATGTCATTAAACTGCAAGTTATCATGCATTTTTCATTTCATTCGGGATTGTGGTTTGAAATGATATACAACCGCAAAATTTTATACCTTTTAAATTGCGGATTGAAATGATAAATATCCGTATCACTTGACCATAGGATAGAAAATTTTATACAGGCACCGTGGTCTATATATAAATTATTTTAAAAGTGATTTCTATGGTTTGGACGTGATAAGATTTATAAAAATTTAATTTTGATTTTTTTTAAATATTATTCTTTCATTTTTATATATACATATGAAGTTAAATTTTTGAATTTAAGCTGTGTAGAAATCCGTAAACAGAAATGGAATAAAAATTTAGGAATGAGATTGATAAAATTATAATATATGTTGAGTTTAGGAATTTTAAAGATATGGTATTTATAAAATGAAATTCCCTAAATAAACTAAATATGGATATTCTAGTGTAAAGTAAATTTGAGAAATTATTTAATTACTAGAATTTGGAATGTTATTTATGAAGTTTATGCGAATATTCAAGACTTAATAATAAACATTAAATTTGTTGAAAGGATAAATTCCAACTTTAGTTTGAATATTAATACTCCAAATGATTTATACACATACAAATTTAAGGGGTTTCGGAACTTAAAGTGATTATGGTTTAAACTTTAAATAAAGAACCTTATTTGTAAAGCTATGTAAATTATTTTCTTTACAAAGTAACCATAAAGTTAAACCACTTATTTTATATACTGTTTAATATCCAAACCATTTAGTTTTGAAAGTAATGGTTTTAAAAACTATGGATTTCGAAGTATTATGTTGAGAGTTAAAAATTCAAATATTTGGTTCAAGGAATTTTAAATTTTAAAAGTAACATAAATTTTGGGAAGAATATATAATTGGGAAAAAGATATCATTTATTTGGGTTTATAAAAAATAATATCAAAATGAATTGTTTTGGGTTTGAAAGAATAAATGATATCGTAATATTATGGTTTAAAATGGAGTATAGTCTGGTTTTAAAATATAAACTATTTTTAAATGACCGCGGTGTTATAATAACGATGGGTTGGCAAAGAGACCGGGATCGGATATGGACATACTCTCTGTCGATACCGAAAACCACTTTGACTAACCGTGTACGCGGTGGAGATTCCAGAATGAAGTAGGTTGGTGGTGGCGTTTCCTGTAAGGTAAATACGTGGACCCGACTCCCGTGAGTTGGCATAAGGTGGCTAAAACAGGAGCGATTCTCAGGCCAATGAGGTCATCCCTCTGATCGGACCCTCCTCTTCGATATTATACTTTGACTTGGATTGATTCAGTGGCCACTTCTATATTTTGATTTTGGGGAGTTAGTCCGAGGTGGGCGGTAACTGCGGCTACGCGTTTCCACCAGCCTGGATAGCAATTGGTATATCTACCCTGGCATTGCCTAGTTGTGCCGTGTCACCTACCATACCGATCCTTTACTACAAGTTTCTATTTGTGTCGTACCTATGGAGTATCCTCTGGTAGCTTCCCGATCAGGAGGTATTACGGTACTGTATAGACTATTGGCATTATTTGTGTTAAGGGCTATATGGGTAACCCCTTAACGCTATTAAAAAGTAAGTTTATTTTATAAATAGACATTATTATAATAACGCAATATACTACATAGTAAATAGTTTAACGGATCCTTAGGAGATGTAAATCCCGAGCATCTCTTGAGTTACTGTACTCATATTTATTTCTGTTAATTTAACTCACATAAGATCTTTTAGTTCTGACTCGAGTGTTTTTGTCTTTTCAAATTCGCTCGGGTCAGTCCGAGCGTTTCAGGATCGAAGACTTTAGCTTTGGGGGACGAAGACGAAGAATCCATATTATTATTATTTATAGTATGCACCACACTCTTTCTATTTCGCTGCATTGTTTGTATTGGTATGTGTAACTCTGATATTTATTGTATAAAGAAGAATTAACTGTTTTGTAACCGTTTATGAACTGTATATTTATTATTATATTTTATCCATCCGCTGTGAGATTCTATTTTGTTTTATTTCTTCTCTGTTTTTCTTATTTACCCAATAACAATTCGCCCTTGCGTATGCTTTTAATTGGCACGTGTGTCGGTTTAAAGTGTGTGAAAAGGCGGGATGTTACAGTTGGTATCAGAGCTTTGGTTTAGCGATAAACCTTGGTTTTGTGGGGTTTGACTCTTTGTTAATAGGGTAGTAATACCCTATGGGAGTCGCTGAGTGTATATATATGAGAGAGCGTATTTGTTAGTGTTAATAAAGATTTTGATATTGTGTTAATCTGTTCCGCTTTGTATTTATAAATTCTGGTTGATGCATGGGACGCTATGACATCAATAGGGATTTCTAAACACTTAATAGGACAGACCGACATAATATTTGTTTTTAATATAGGTGAATGAAATAATTTTGCCTATTATATTTTCTATATATATATAAAATATTTTTATAAAGATATATATATATATATTTGGTTGCTATAGATTGGGTGTTAGGAAATAAAAATATTTATAACAATTGAAGCTAAGTTGAAATTATAATAAATCAAATTGGAGATTTTAGAACTTAAGTCCGGGATTTTGAAAATCTGTTTTCAATGGATTTATGGGATATAGGGATTTGGTTTATAAGTATTTTCTTATATAAATATTTAGTATAATTCGGAAAAATTATTTTAAAGAAGATTTTGGAGAATATAAATTTTGTACTTTCCTCTCTGTCGCTAGAAAATAATTTCGGTGATGGCGGCCGCATCATCGACTTCTATTTTCGAGTTTCGAAGGGAAAGGCTACTGTAGTAAATTCTACTGCAGATTTATGTTGGAAATATCTGAATTTGTTTGTTTTAAAAATAATTGAGATATAAAGTTGTAGGAAACTAATTATCTATTATTTCAAAATAAATTGAAATTTGACCCGGAATTTAATTCTAAAATTTTCCATTAATTAATTGTTAAATTTTAGTGGAATAAAAAAAGTAAGTAATAAATGGATTGAAAACCTCTAATAAGTAAGATAATTAATGCTAAGTATAAAGGAAGTTGAAAATTTAAATTATAAATAATGGTAAAGATTTATTGGAAAATCAATGAATTAAAAGAATTGAGATTAAACTAGTATAAGTTCAATTGCATTTCTCTTTAAACATAAATAACTTACCAAGTATAAAAAGTTGAAATGTAAATTAAGAGTGGAATAGAATATTATGCAAGTAGAATTTTTGGAAATAATGAAGTATTCAATAAATTACTGTTATAAATAAGAATTTAATGGTATTAACTTAAGTGATGATTGGAATTTTACTAAAATTAAAGGTTGTATTATTAATTGGTGATTTTAACCTTAAGAAAGTAAAAATGAAATTCCTTAATTTATAAAGTTTGATTGTAGGGTTATTAACTTAAGTATGCTTTAATTCCCCCTATTCTAATATAATGGAAAGTAGGAAAAATATAAATGACTGCAATCCATAGTTAATGAATGAGTAAAATCTTTCACTTATAGGAATGCAGGTTATAAGGTTAATAAATTAAGTGGAATTAGAGGGTTATTGTAAATAAATATAATAGGAACGTAAACATTAAGTAAATGAATGAAATTAAGGGTAAGTTGAAATTGTAAGTTATAAAACAAATATATATTAATTAAAGGAATGGAGAAGAAACTTGTAAATTTTCACTTACATTCTTAAAACATACATAACTTACCATATAATAAAAGTTGCAATGTTATTAAGAAAATGAAAGGGAAATCTTACAAGTGAAGCTTGAGGTAATTAAGGTATTCAATAAATTTGCTGTTATTAATGAAAATTAATTGTATAAACTTAAGTTAAATTGGAAATTTTACTATATAAGAAAGGGTAAGTAGTATAAATAGATGGTATAAACTTTAGTCTATAAATTGTAATACAAATATAATGAATTTTGTAATAAATGGAAAATGAAAAATTTTAAGAAATAAAGAAATCCCTCCATAAATGAAAGAAAGAAAATCAAACCACTGAAGCATGAAATAAATGTATAATAAGCTAATTTGGTTGTTGGTTTGAATTGTTATTGTTGATTTATGTTTGTTGGGTAATGAATTTTGAAGTTGTTGGATGAATAAATAATCTATCTTTGTTCCATCTAAGACTGTTGAGTAAGGGATGCACTTGATAGTTAGTTTCATTTCATACAAATTTCAAATTTTGAACCCAAACAACTATTTGTTTGATGGATTAAATGGTTGCTTTGTTTTGTGTATGTATGCGGTTTGTAAAATTGATGACTGTTGTATTGTTTGGTTGATTAATGATTGAATCCACTTGAATAGTTCACTTTAAAATAAATATTTAACCTTTTAGATTTTATAAGTGAAATGCAGGCCATGGAAGCCACTGCTACTGCTCTGGTTCCATAATAATAAGCATATTGCCCGACAAATAGGTACGTTTTCAGATTACGTTTAAAGCGCTATTTTATAATTTTGCCCGTGTTGGGATAATATTTTGATAATATATGTAATATATTTGTATATTTTGACATTATATTTTCTCCAGAGTCTCTCCGTACAAAGGATACTCTGCCAAAATTTTCCGTAAATTTTGGACTTAGAATTTTGTGAAAATATTTTCCCAACTTTAATAATTAAGTATAAAATAATATAATGATTATAAACAGGTATATTTTATTTAAGAAAATAAATTTAGTAAATTATGGTTATAAGTTAATATTTGGAATAAGATGTACTGTTTTATTCTTCCTTCTCCCTTCTTTTTCCTTTTCGGGGACGAAAAGTTTTGAGTGGGGGAGATTGTAACGACCCGTTAAATTAATAATATTAAATGAATTGAATTAATATAATTTCTAATCTAATCTAATTTAGAATAAATGTAGAAATTTGGTATAGTAGTTGTAATTTAGTGTAACAATAAAATTTTATGACAATAGATTTGGATAATGTAATTTGTCACTTTTTGTTAAAAAGTAAATGATAAGAAATCAATAAATGTTGAATTGAAAATATTAATAAAAATATTAACTAAAATGAGATTCATTAATATAAAATCAGTAGTGAAGAGGTTACCTTTGGTTGTAATAAAGGTGAATTCTATTAGTGGATGTCAACACTTAATAAAATTTATTTAGAATAAAAAAGGTTTCAAATGCATGTTTGCATTGAATATGTAATTGATGGATTAAGGGTAAGTAATTAGAATTTAATCCTATAAGATTTGGAACTAAATGTATGAAGATAATTTGGTAGAAATAATTAATTAACCTCTTAATTGTGCATACCCAATATAATATAAATAACAACAGGACTAGAACTTGATTTGCCTAGGTATGTATATATGTTTATAAACTATAACCAAGTGAGAAATTTTGTAGTAAATAGGGGATAAGTTGACTAAGGCAATTAGTAATTTAATAAATGAATGCATAGTAAGTAAGTGGAAATGTATGCATAAAAATATTTTCATATATGGGATAATTACAAAAGTTTACCCATTTATCTAATGTATATAATTGAATCTAAATTTAGGGCAACATTTTGTTATTGATGGTATAAGTGAATTTGAATAAAAGGGGTAAAATAAATTATTTAGATTTAACATGTATTGAGTATATAGCTAAGAAGGGCATTCGATGTAAATGAATCTAAATTAATGTGTCTAGTCAATAAAGAACTTTAAGGGAATAAATATAAATGAATGTATTTGGGGAATAGAGTCCTTTTATATATGTGAATAGTATAATGTTGTTATTAAGAATGAACGTTACTTTAGTAATTATTAATATGGTAACGGAAGAGTGTATAAATTTATAGTAACGTAAAAACGTATTGTAAGATAATAATTAAGTGTAGACTTATAAAATATATTTATGACAACAAATTTTGTAAGTTATTTATTATATTAGTTGTTAAGTTTTATTTATGGGTAAGTTAACAATATTACAATTCAATTGAATACGGTAATTTATGCAAACAAAAGATGAACATTTGGAAGTATTACTGTAGTGATATATATATAAGAAACGGTAACTTTGTAGTTGGGGAATAATTGGTTTAGTTGTGAGTTGTAATCCAATAGAGTCAATTTATTAGAATTTATTGCAATTTATGGGATTAATTGCAGTAACCTTTGAAGATTTATTTACTAAAATAATTGACGATGAAAATTATATGTAAATCTGCTTTTAGTTATTTAAAATATTCAAAGGGCTACAAATGACACAAATCTGCTAGTTTAGAAATTTACAATAAAAAGCGGTAAGTAATTTTTCTAAATATTTAGATAGTGGGAAGATGTAGATTTAGATGGAAATTATTATTTAACTATTTCACATGTTTAAGATCTAAGGTTAGAATTGAGAATTTTAATGTATAGATATTGAGCCAATGTTAGTTTCATTAAATTGACATCAATAACTTTGAATAATAGAAAGAAAGTGAATTTAATAAATTTAATCAAAACGTATAATGTTGAATTTATTAAAAATTGGAATTTAACCTTTAAGTAAGGATTAACATCTAAATTGATGAATAGAACAACTATGTATTGACACTTGAATTGTTTAGAATTGGAGTAAATAATTAAGAAAATTTAAAGGGAGAAATTTGGTCAATTTTTGAATTTAGATGTAAAAATTGGATTTTTATAATTTATTTAATTTATTTAATGAATATTGAAAATAGCCATTTTGGTCACGGACTCGGATTTCGATGAAACCAGTTTCATCGGATCCGTATCGGTGAATTATTATAGAATTTCAAGTTTCGTATCGATCGGACCTGTCGTTTGTTCGTACGGACGCGAAACGCCTTGAAAATCAATTTTATTAAAATCAATTTGAAATCAATTTGGAAATCTTGTTTTCAGCATAACTTCTTCATACGATCGAATTTGGTCGTGAAACTTTTTCCATCGCGTTCAGAATATTTTAAAATACCTATCTGGATATATAGATTTAACAAATTCGGTTCCGGAGGCACAGCGGGCTTTTTGGGCCATAGTTTGTTCCGTACGTTCGCTTATCCGATCTATCTACGCTATCTCTAGTCTACCTATATAAGCACGGTTATAAACCCTAGCCCCATTTTATTTTCCCTTTTGCTGTACGTTCATTTCTTCATCTCCTTCTCACCTCCTCATTCTAATGGTAGAAAAAAAAACCTAATTCCCAAATTTCAAAAAAAAAAAAAAAAAAAAAATTTGCGGATCTGCAGCAGCTTCTGGTCGCGCTTCGGGTTTCAGGGGAGAAAACCCTAGAGCAACTTCGGGTCAGGAAGAAAATGACTCGGGTCGCTCCGGGTCGTTTTGGCGAAAACTCCAAGCAAGCACCGGGGAATTGAGGCGGCGCACCTAAGTCGACCCAGGACCAGAATTTTTCATTTTCTCATACGACCTCGGATTCACGCGAAACTTTTTTTGTTAGGATCGAAATTAAATTCCGGACTTGATGACGCTGGTTTGGATAAATTTGGAGACCGTCGAATTTTTGGTTTTAAATCGAATTTAAATTCGATTTAAATTCAAAAGGTGAGTGTTTTAACCCACTCACAACTACTAGAAGCTTTTATGTTTGTTAAATTAATTTTAGAAATGAATAGAAATTTATTTATGAGTATTTAGCATGTTTATCTCATCACATCTATTAAATTGCATTTATTTAATTTGACTGTAAATTTAATTTATTATTGCGTATTAATTTATAGTTAGAATTTGTTGTTTGCCTGTAAACTGCTAGTTAACAGTTATATAAATTACTACTGAATATAAACTGTTAGAATTATAGTTGTTAAATTTAATTTGAATAAAATTGCTAGTATTACCTGTTACATATTATCAAAAGTATATTGTTATTGGTTGATATTGACTGATGATTGTTATTGGATAATGGATGATATTGATGAATGGATGTTTTATTTGTATGTCATTAAACTGCAAGTTATCATGCATTTTTCATTTCATTCGGGATTGTGGTTTGAAATGATATACAACCGCAAAATTTTATACCTTTTAAATTGCGGATTGAAATGATAAATATCCGTATCACTTGACTATAGGATAGAAAATTTTATACAGGCACCGTGGTCTATATATAAATTATTTTAAAAGTGATTTCTATGGTTTGGACGTGATAAGATTTATAAAAATTTAATTTTGATTTTTTTTAAATATTATTCTTCCATTTTTATATATACATATGAAGTTAAATTTTTGAATTTAAGCTGTGTAGAAATCCGTAAATAGAAATGGAATAAAAATTTAGGAATGAGATTGATAAAATTATAATATATGTTGAGTTTAGGAATTTTAAAGATATGGTATTTATAAAATGAAATTCCCTAAATAAACTAAATATGGATATTCTAGTGTAAAGTAAATTTGAGAAATTATTTAATTACTAGAATTTGGAATGTTATTTATGAAGTTTATGCAAATATTCAAGACTTAATAATAAACATTAAATTTGTTGAAAGGATAAATTCCAACTTTAGTTTGAATATTAATACTCCAAATGATTTATACACATACAAATTTAAGGGGTTTCGGAACATAAAGTGATTATGGTTTAAACTTTAAATAAAGAACCTTATTTGTAAAGCTATGTAAATTATTTTCTTTACAAAGTAACCATAAAGTTAAACCACTTATTTTATATACTGTTGAATATCCAAACCATTTAGTTTTGAAAGTAATGGTTTTAAAAACTATGGATTTCGAAGTATTATGTTGAGAGTTAAAAATTCAAATATTTGGTTCAAGGAATTTTAAATTTTAAAAGTAGCATAAATTTTGGGAAGAATATATAATTGGGAAAAAGATATCATTTATTTGGGTTTATAAAAAATAATATCAAAATGAATTGTTTTGGGTTTGAAAGAATAAATGATATCGTAATATTATGGTTTAAAATGGAGTATAGTCTGGTTTTAAAATATAAACTATTTTTAAATGACCGCGGTGTTATAATAACGATGGGTTGGCAAAGAGACCGGGATCGGATATGGACATACTCTCTGTCGATACCGAAAACCACTTTGACTAACCGTGTACGCGGTGGAGATTCCAGAATGAAGTAGGTTGGTGGTGGCGTTTCCTGTAAGGTAAATACGTGGACCCGACTCCCGTGAGTTGGCATAAGGTGGCTAAAACAGGAGCGATTCTCAGGCCAATGAGGTCATCCCTCTGATCGGACCCTCCTCTTCGATATTATACTTTGACTTGGATTGATTCAGTGGCCACTTCTATATTTTGATTTTGGGGAGTTAGTCCGAGGTGGGCGGTAACTGCGGCTACGCGTTTCCACCATCCTGGATAGCAATTGGTATATCTACCCTGGCATTGCCTAGTTGTGCCGTGTCACCTACCATACCGAGCCTTTACTACGAGTTTCTATTTGTGTCGTACCTATGGAGTATCCTCTGGTAGCTTCCCGATCAGGAGGTATTACGGTACTGTATAGACTATTGGCATTATTTGTGTTAAGGGCTATATGGGTAACCCCTTAACGCTATTAAAAAGTAAGTTTATTTTATAAATAGACATTATTATAATAACGCAATATACTACATAGTAAATAGTTTAACGGATCCTTAGGAGATGTAAATCCCGAGCATCTCTTGAGTTACTGTACTCATATTTATTTCTGTTAATTTAACTCACATAAGATCTTTTAGTTCTGACTCGAGTGTTTTTGACTTTTCAAATTCGCTCGGGTCAGTCCGAGCGTTTCAGGATCGAAGACTTTAGCTTTGGAGGACGAAGACGAAGAATCCATATTATTATTATTTATAGTATGCACCACACTCTTTCTACTCCGCTGCATTGTTTGTATTGGTATGTGTAACTCTGATATTTATTGTATAAAGAAGAATTAACTGTTTTGTAACAGTTTATGAACTGTATATTTATTATTATATTTTATCCTTCCGCTGTGAGATTCTATTTTGTTTTATTTCTTCTCTGTTTTTCTTATTTACCCCATAACAATCCGCCCTTGCGTATGCTTTTATTTGGCACGTGTGTCGGTTTAAAGTGTGCGAAAAGGCGGGATGTTACACTATGATTTTGGAAAAGAATATATATTGGAAAATAAAATGACATTTTATTGGTTTGGGTCTAAATGATATCGTATTGATTTAGGGTTTTAAAAATATAAATGATATCGTATTTATATGGTTTTGAAATAGATGTTTTATTCTGGTTTTGGAAGTATAATTATTTTTAAATGACCGCGGTGTTATAATAACGTTTAGTTGTTAAAGAGACCGGGATCGGAAGTTGTCATACTCTCTGCCTACTCCGAAAACCACTTTAATAACCGTATACGCGGTGGAGATTCCAGAATGAAGTAGGTTGGTGGCGGTGTTCCCTGTAAGGTAAATACGTGGACCGGACTACCGTGAGATGGCATAAGGTGGCTAAAACAGGAGCGACTGACGGGCCAATGAGGTCATCCCTCTGATCGAATGCACTCCTTCAATATTATAATATGACTTTTGGATTGATTCGGTGGCAACTTTACTTTTGATTTTGGGGGTGTTGTTCGAGGTGGGCGGCAGCTGCGCGCTGCGCGTTTCCATCAGCCCGAAAGCGTAATTGGTATATCTACCCTGGCATTTCCTAGTTGTGCCGTGTCACCTACCCTAGCGCGCCTTCTACGAGTTTCTATTTGTGTCGTACCTATGGAGTATCCTCTGGTAGCTTCCCGATCAGGAGGTATTACGGTACTGTATAGACTATTGGCATTATTTGTGTTAAGGGCTATATGGGTAACCCCTTAACGCTATTAAAAGTAAGTTTATTTTACAATTAGACACTATTATAATAGCGAAATATGCTACATAGTAAATAGTTTAATGGATCCTTAAGAGATGTAAATCCCGAGCATCTCTTGAGTTACTGCCCTCATATTCATTTCTGTTAGTTTAACTTACATAAGATCTTTTAGTTCTGACTCGAGTGTTTTGTCTTTTCAATTCGCTCGGGTCAGTCCGAGTGTTTCAGGATTTGAAGTTTGGCTCTGCAGAACGAAGACGAAAATTTGAATTTCTATCATCTATATTATTGCACTACACTCATACTATTCCGCTGCATTGTTATTGGTATGTGTAACTCTGATATGTATTATGTAAATATAATCAAATGTTTTGTAAACAGCTTCATGAATTGTATATTTGATTATTATATTTTATCCTTCCGTTGTGAGATTCTGTTTTTTATTTCTTTCTTGTTTTTCTTGTTTACCCCATAACAATCCGCCCTTCCGTATGGTTTGAATTGGCAAGTGTGTCGATTTAAAGCGTGCGAAATGGAGGGACGTTACATCTAATAACATTTCATTTATTTAAATAGTTAAACACATACTTTGCATAACAAAACATGTTAAACATGTATTTATAAGCAATCATAAGGTTCCAATACTAATTTATTTACTTTCAATTGATTCATATACCATTTCATTCAATTCGAATGATTCACGGCCAAATTTACTTGCATCCAATTCATATTAAGATCCATTATATCCATATCCATTACAAATTGGTTCTAAACCACTTTTTTCACTTACCTTTTATTTGCATAATTTTGTTTACTTCATTTAACATCAATGATAAAAAATTTCACGCAAATTCGTGATATTGATTTAATAAAATACCCACTTCGGTTTATAAGCCAAATTCAAATTGCTTCCGAATCAATTTATCCATTTTTATGGATTCACATTCAGTTTATTCACAAAATCATATTCGCTCAATTTTATATTCAACGACAATCCAATCCATGCCAGTTTATTTATGAAACATTTCATAAACTAGTTACAAAAGTTGAATTTCATTCTTACCAATAATATTCCTGACCATATTCAATTATTTAGACCTTAATTGAATTAATCCTTTGGTCATCACCATTCCAATCCATTTCTATTTTATTCGACAACATTTCAAAATATATTTATATTGCTTGCACATAAGTCGAATTCCATTTACAACTCAAATTCTACCTTCAATTTCAATCCACAATCCATTTTACTTAACCAAGTTAAGTTCCATTTCTAAAATTCCAGCTTATTTGGTTTGAATTGAGTTCAGTCTCATTTTATATTTTGGATTTGGATTTTTTTTTCTTTACCAAAACGTCAAAATATTTCTTTTTTGGTTTTTCTATTCCACTTTTCCAATTTATAAGTTATGCAACTTAATTTTCACATTTTCATCAATTCTATATATGAGTCGATTCCATTTAAAATTATAGCTTATAGTTATATATTAGTTTATAACTTAAATTTTATATTCAATTCAATTCGATATTATTTCAAATCCAAATTGATTTTTATTTGACTTAGCTATGTTAAATTCCAATTCATAGAATTCTTTTTAACTTACTTAAATTAAAATTCAATTCTAAATTCAATTTTTCACACTCCTTTCCTTATTAACGTTATTATAAATTCATAAGTTCAAAACTTATTTTTCTTTGGTTTCATAAATCATTTGAATGAATATTCCAGAATTCAAATACCTGGTTTCATTTCAATCATTTTGAAATCATATATATAGCTTTTTTTGTATATCCAACATTTCCTTGGAAATTTCAAAAACAAATTCCCTTCGGAATTCCAGAAACAACACTTTTTTCAACAAAAATATCCATATCAATTTACAACGGTAGCAATGCGTCACTTAGAAACTCGAAAATGAATACTTCTGATGCTGCAGTCATCATCAGAATTATTTTTCAGCGACTGAAGTGAGTTCAGCGCTTTTATCACCTTCAAAATCCATTTAAAAAAATTTCCATTCATAAGTATTCCAAATAATATTCCTATTATTCATTTCAAAACACTTTTGAAAATTTTTCCAAAAATCTCTGGGATTTAATTTCCAACTTTTGATTTGAATCAATTTTAATTCCAACTCATGAGTATGACCTATTCTTATGCGGTTTCAATTTGGTTATATAAACCATTTCAAATTTTATAATCTTATTTAGATTATAATATTATCAACCAAACACACCAAACACACTATAATAAATTCAAAAAATTATTTCCTTTATACTAAAAATATAGTTTACTATTATATCAAAATATAATTTGGGCAAAATTATTTCACCCACTTTCAAAACAATATTGTGTTGCCTAGTTTAAGAGTTTCGAAATCCCTATCGATACAGTTGTCTAGATTGTACAGACCAGAATTTATAAACACTCAACCGATAAGTCGACGTAATATAAAACAATTTATATTCACTAACAAATACGGGTCCATATCTATAATACACTCAGGCTCGGTCTAGGGTACTACCGACCCTATCTCTAATGAGTAATCCCAACCAAAGCCTAGGTGTTCGCTCAACCTAAGCTTTGATACCAAGTGTGACGACCCGCAAATCCATACCCTTTGTGTCGACAACAACCATACATGTTCGACCCAAAAAGTACCGAACGATGGAAGGTCAAGGAAAAGAAGAGAGAGAGTGAGAAGAAAGAAAGAAGAAGAAACAGAAACAACACAAAGAATCTCACAAATCACAGCAGAACAAAAAATAATATATAATAATAGATATTTATAAAAGAAACTGTAACTGTTAATATACATACCATCATCAGAGTACAATAATCAATAAATCAATCTGGACAGTTATAATAATTTTCCTCATAAGTGCTGAATATACAGCATACACACACAGCGGAATATGATCAAGTACATGAAATAAGCCTGAGACTCCTTCAGCACATCTCCTTTGCCCCATAACATCCTAATCTGAATCTAGAATCGAGCATTATAAAAATAACAACATCCGAGTCGGTCTGGAAAACCAGCGTGAGAAAACACACTCAATTTAAATTATTACTATTATCAAAATCCTTTGAAAACCATGATGTCTCTTCAGAACATGCCACACATAAATACGATAGGTTTTTACCTTACGATAACCAAAACATTTTATATCAAAATCATATGATATTATAATAATGTCTATAGAAAATTAACTATAAAATAGCTTAAATGCTTGCATCTCTCGTTTCAGCCTATTTGGTATACAACTAAATGCGTACAGGCTTGTAGTGGATATTTGATTCCATATGATGACAGGGTTAATGGGGTACCGCCGGCTACAGTACACCTCTAGAAAAATATACGAAGATCGAACCTATCGATCCCTACCAACACAAGACCGACCTACCCCTTACAAGATAGCACCGAATATGATCACTGTAACACCCCGCATTTTTATATAATTAAATAAAATAAATTGAATTAACATAATTGCAAAATGGAATATAAATGTAAAATATATGCATTTAAGAATTAAGAGGTAATATAGATTTATGAAAGCATTGAGTATGTGATTAATTGACGCATCAATCGATTAAAAGGGGAATTAATTAAAGGACGTAGATGCATCAATTAGTCAGAGAATATGTCAATTTTATAAAATTAATTAATTAAGAGATCTTCTAATAAAGGGAAATGTATATGGAGAATAAATTAAATGATAACATATATATATTAATTTATAATTAATGCAATCAATTAATTAATAAATTAATTAAAGACATTAAGTAAGCGTCAAATAATAAAAGATGGAAACTTACATGTCAATTAATTTGGTAATGAATCGGGGGTTTAAATATACACAACTAATAAATGTGGGGTTGATTGACACATAGGAATTAATTTGGATATCGATTAAAATGGGAAAACGTGTCAATTAATTAATTGACAATCAGTTGAGCATTTTAAAAAGGGTGTCAATTAATCAAATAATGTGCCCTTATTACAATAGCTAATAATGTATATTAATTAGCTAGAAGAAAACGCCAGTTATAGGATTATTTATTTCCAAGTTAAATAGGAAAAAAAGAATTGGATTGCGTAGAAAAATCAAATGGAGTAATTAAGTTTATGATAAGGGCGAGTTAACAAGAATAAATTAAAAAGTATATTTTTTATATACAATTAATTAGTAGAGGTATTAATTGACATGTTCAAATAGGTAAGAAATTATAGCGCATAAGAATCAATTGATATTGAGTATACATATACATATATATAAGTGTGTGTGTGTGTGTGTGTGTGTGTGTGTGTGTTCTAATTAATTGGATAATTAATGGAAGAATCTTATTTAGAAGGAAATGTGAATTAATAGGGTCGTACAACAATGGAATAAATGAATAACATTGGAGAATTATACGTTATAAGCTAACGTAAAAAAATCAATAAATGATGGTGAGGATTGTTTTTAGGGTTAATCAGATGGTTCATAGTTGTTCACTACACCTATAAATTGAACGTATGTTAACCCCACCCCACACTATTTTCTCCGAATCAGCTGTTGTCATTTATAGCAAACTCCTCTTCTCTTCTCCCTTTTCCTTTCTCCTCTATCAATGTAACAGCCCGTAAATCCTCTTAAGTTGACACTATTCTCCATCAGATCAACTGTGAAGAAAACTGTAGATTATTTTAGATATTAATAAATCATATAATGGTGTACAAGGTCTAAAAATGTGAAGAAAACAAGTCGAGATGGATCGAATTGCAAATAAAAATCAAAGGCGAGTTAATCTCACTCGTGGAGATCAGGCAGTATTGATTTAGGGTTTATGTAGTATTCGAGTTAGTCAATGATTTCGAATCAAATTCTTTGTCGTGGGTGATCTGGAACCGATCGCACCAGGGGAAGTCATTGCATGGGTTATTGAAGCACCTCTAATGGCGGCGGCGAGGTTTCTGGCGACTGGGTTTGGCAAGGCGAAGCGATTTTGGATAAACTATACTGTTCCATGTATAATCGATATGTTTGTTTTTGATTTCTGATGAAATCCATGGTAATGGATGGCATGCTGGTCAATGGGGGTGTCGACGACATGATGAAGATCGAGGTAGTGATCGGAGGCGATCAGAATTCTTGTGCACATGTAAGTGCATTTGTATGTATTTGGGTTGATGGAATGGTTGGGAAAGACGAAGAGTACCTCGGGTTTGACTCGAAGAAATTTGCGTGATGGCCCAGGGAAATAAATGATGGGGAGAACTTGAAGGTAGGCTCGGGTAATTGAGAATGTGGCTCGGAAAAAAACGAAGGCTCGGGTCTGTAGATTTTTATATATAAAAAAAGTTTTTTAAATAAACTTTAAAATAAATCAAGTTTAAATATATTTCTTAATTAGCTCTTGTGCATAATAATCATTTTATCTAATGTTTAGAATTAGATAAAGGTTTTTAAATAAATCTTAAAATTAATTAAGTTTAAAATGTTTAAATATATGTATAACCTTTATTTCAAAAGTTATTTTAAATAAACTTAATAATATTATGAAGTTAATTGAGAAAATATGTTTTAATTGTTAACTTTAAAGTCTAAGTTAAATTATTACAAGATTTATTTAATAAGGTTTAAAGGATAATTAAGTGGCTAATAAAGATAAGATGGGTTATCTTTTAATTTAATTAAGTAATTAATGATTTAATATAAGCAATTAAGGGATAATTAATTAAGAATAGTTACTTAATGACTAAAGATTAATTAAATTATGATTAAAGGTGAATTAATTGATGACTAAAAGTTAATTAATTTAGGATTAAAAGATAATTACTTAATTAAGGGATAATTAATTATGTAATTAACTCGAAGGTTAATTTAATTAATGTATTTAGTTAAGAAATAATTAATTAAGAATAATTGATTAAGACGGGTAATCAAAGTTGATTAATTAATTTCATTAATTAATAGTTTATAATTAATTAATCAGGATGGAGCAATTAGTTCATAAGTAATTTAATTGGAAAATAAATTTGAATTAATTAAGGAAAATAAATTAAATGGTAATTAATTAAGGATAATTAATTAAAGGATAGTTAAATAGTTAAAGGATAATTAATTAATAATTAAAGGATAATTAATTTATTTTTAAAAGGTTATTTAATTAAAATAATTTGCAATTAATTAATATTAATTAACTAGAGTTAGTAATTCGTAAGTAATTATTCTAGTTCTAGTTAATTATAATCAGATAATTAATTGATTTTGCTTATGGATGTTTGGATTCAATGGAATGTTTTGAATTGTTGATATCCTTGATGTATGATGCTCAGTGATATGAACTATTTTGGTTTGAGCTGTGATGAATGTAATTTATTTATCTGTGAATCTGTGAATGATGATAAGCATTATAGAATTATACTGCTTTTCGATATTGTTGTGCTTGGATTTATGATGATTGAAGATATTGTATTGTTGTGTGTAAAACCCCTGGACTACACTATACACACACAAATATGGATTTGATGAGGAAATCGGTTAAGTCACAGATATTTTGAATTCAAATATTATTTTGTTTTCAAGATGTATTTTGAATCCAAATGGTTTTGGAAATGGAATTTGGGTTGAATATGGAAAGCTTTTGAAAGGGAAGTTTGAAATTAAAATTTTGTTTGAAAATTTTATTTGAAATATTTTTTTTTCAAATCATGGTTTGAAAGGTTTATACAATATATATATCTGTATTCAAAACTATTTTATATAAATTGATTGGGAATTTGAATTTAATTCAAATTAAAACTTGCCGATGATATGGTAGTTCATTGATTTTCTGGTTTATAATTTTAAAAGCTGTAACTTGTGCATATTTGATTGGATTTTTTCAAAATGAAAAGTATTTGTTTTCAAATGATAATAGCTTTCATATAACGAAAGGACTTCCAGTTTTTAGAAAGATTTCAACTGTGAAATGAAAATAGTCTTGAAAAGCTATGAATGAATCTTTGTTAAAGATTGGTGAACTTTGTTTTCAAATTGAAGAAGATATTAAAGGTGTATATTTTGTATAAAAGATTTGAAATGGGATTTTTCCGATAGCCATGAACTAATCTTTGTGAAAGATTGGTGAACTTTGTGAAGTGAATCTTTTTGTTTAAAGATTTGAAAATGGTAATTTGTTTAAACCATTTGAAGAAAGGTTTTGGGCTTTAAGTTGTGACTTAAATGGGATCCTAATATCCATGTGTTTTTAAATATTGCGCTTGTTATTCAGTTTAGCCGGGAGAGGACTTTGTGTCATATAACCCATTTTGAATAATGATACATCGAATTGGATAGCATTTGAAGACGGTGCTGAAGACCGGGTATTTTCGAAAGCGAAAGGATTATCTGTCGGATGTCTCTGCACCGGATGATCCCCGGTATAGAGATTTGATCACCCTTTGTGATGGAAAGTCCAGACGTGATTAGGGATTATCTAGATTACAAGGGCTTCTTTGAAGTGCCTTTGGTTCTGTTCGAACCTGGAACAGACATGTATGGATATATGTCTGATGTTACACTTTGAGATGTAAAGCTGGTTTCTATCAAATACATTTCTGTTTGGTGGCGGAGAAGTTATTCTCTTAGCTTAACACCCTTCTCTGAGACGTATGAGCTTGGAGATTATGTAGTTGATGGTTACTAGTGATACATTCCCAATTTGGTAATATGGCATACGAAGTGCTGTTGATCATATGTTGATCGAAGCATGGCTTTCGTGAAAAGCATAGCTTTGTGGATGGGACTTCATCGAGCCATACAACCCGGAAATGGTCGAAATAGGAATGTTGCGGCAAGGTTATTAGGGGTCGTGCTCGTAGGGTATGTCTATTTTCTTCTGGATAAAAAGTGATATCATGGTATGGAGCCCAGATATTTAACTATGTGGTTGTTGCTATTTGTTTGTGAATCCCAAGATAAAGGTCGGTAATGACCGGGGATGGCTTACTTGTAGGTGTTACCTAGTTACAGAGATAACCCGGCCTTGTGTTGGTAGAGATCCGGTTTGGTTCTTGGGGGCGTCCCTCCAGAGGCGTTCCATTTCGGTGTAGGAAGTTCCTTTGTCTGACCATTTATTAAAAATCCAAAGAAACAATACGCATCCTGCACATTTTTAGTTGTATAACCTGCCACGGAATGTGGCGGTAACCTGTTATTGAACATGGTAGCTACAATAGGCATAGTACGAAATGTCCATGCTGGCTAAGATTAATATTATATTTTCGAAATTTTTTCTGCACTGTGCACTAATAATAATATCAAAAGAATTTTGCGTATCAAGCATGTTTGACTATCATGAGGAGAAATCTCCTCCAATTGTGCGTTTGCGTTGTGTGTGTGGCGGGAGGCCTTATGGTAGTTTCATTTTCCAAAAAGCATTGCGAATTTCTTTTTAAATCCTTTTGTTTGTTTTTATTTAAAGATAAACTGTTTTTGTATGCTCACACCAGTCCCATGACTGACCTGGAGTTTATTGTTCCCTTTCTAAACTCTAGGTACCTACAATTTTCCACGCAGGCAGTCTAGAGTTAGATTTTTTTAGCTAGTCAGCTAGTAGATGTAGATTCGACAGCCTTCAGCCTTTGGTTTGTTAGCTTTTGGGAATCGATGGAGTCTTTTATTGGATTTGGGGATCGGATTTGCTTCACTTGGACTGACCTTGCTTAATACAGCGTGATTGGGGGTTTTTCGCTTCGCATTTGGAAAGAACGTTGATGGTTGTTGCTTTTGGAGTCTCTGAAGATTTGGCAATGAAGATGCAGGGTATCTTTCTCTTTATCTCTTTTAAACTCTGTGTGGATATCGTTCTGCTGCTGTATCTCTGATGTATATTGATATCTATTTGAATCAATGTGTTGTTTCAAACATTGTATATCAATGGTGTTATTCATTCTGTTTTCACTGTATTGTTGTACTTAATGTGTTATAAGCTCCATCTAAACTGGAGTTCGACGTTTGAATCTATGGCATTTGAGTACGAGTGAAGTATGGATGTCGATTTTCAAACATTGGATTTCAGGTCGTGACAAGTGGTATCAGAGCTGAAGGTTGAGTAAGAACTTTAGCTCAGGAGTATAACACATTAGGTAGCTCATTAGAGATAAGGTGAAGAATGCCCTAGAATGAGTATCCCTAAGATATCAGTCTGTATGCCGTAGTAAATTCTCTTACTATCCACTGATAGTGAGTTTGAGTGCAAGAAGATGACGAGATAAGGGATATGGGAGTACCACTACAAATGGTCAATACCCTGTAACAACAATGGAAACAACTTTCTCTATCAACCTCTTTTGATCACCATTCAATTTCGATTCTTTGATTACTTCGTGGCAACTACAAGAAAAAGCTTCGGTGTGATGGTGGCCCTACGAATCGTTGTAGAAAAGGTTCTAATTCCTATTTCATATTCTTTTCATCGGTTCCCTATCATCTTTTCGTTTTTAAACTTTAATGGATTTGAAATTGTAATTGGAAATAAATTAGTTAATTAAGTATGAAGTTAAATTAATTTTTATCAATAAAACGATTTCCGTAAAAACCAAAGTTTGAAATTCTATTGAAATATCTTGTGAGGATCGAAGTCCGAAGAGGGACAACCCGATGTAACTTTGGGATATTCCGACCTGAGTTTGGAATCCACACCTAGTGTTTGAAGATTGTGGAAGATTGAATCTATTTGTCTATTCTTTGGGTCCGGATATATGCTACGAACGGTTAGTTATCCCTTCGAACTAACCAATGCCATGTATATCTTCGTAGATCTGGTGACCCGAGTATCTTGTGAAGTATTGCACAAGTTGTTCATGAATTTATTTTTGATATTCTAATTTGGTAAGACAAATGCAGAATAGATATTTCATCTTGATCTGGTAAGTCGATTCTCTATCTTTGTGTATTCATCTGCTTTGTTGTCTCCCTAGCAAATTTCGGGGACGAAATTTTCTTAAGGGGGAATCTGTAACATTCTCGGTTTTTAGCTAAATTTAACTTGGTAATTAATTTAATTTTTGAAATTTAATTGTGAGTTAATTTGGTATTTTCCAAGTTAAATAGATATTTGTTTATTATTAATATAAATGTATATAAATATGATTTTAAATAGAATTTCTAATTGGGAATTCGAAAATAAATATTTTGAATAATATATTAATTATTAATTTAATTGTGGATTAATTTGGAAATTTGAAAAAATATATAATATAAAGTTATATTTATATATTATTATTATTTTCAAGTGTTAAAAGTATAATTTGATTTCAAATCATTTTTCTTAAAGGTTATTTGAAAAGGTTAATGTTCTTTTTTTTAAAATTTCATATGGTATAAATTTAGATTATATATATATATAAACCATAAAAAACGTTTCATAAATTATAATAAACTAGGGGTTCAAAAAAGTTTTAAATTAATTTAAAATAAGGTCTTAAATATAAATTTGATATTTTTAATAAGTGTAAACATTATATGATACAAATTGACAAATGTAAGCAAAGCAATATGTAAAGATAACAAGTGGCAAAAATTGTTTCTTCTTTTGAAATTGAGTTTTTTTACAAATGAAAATTTGTTAAACCAGGCTATGCGTGTATTTCTAAAAAAATTCTCATCTTCCAAACCGAAAACCAAGAATCAAATTCAAACAACGATTCCACCACAAACAAGATTCAAATCATCTCAGATCTGAAAGAAAACCAGGAAACAAAATGCGAAACAAAATGCAAAACAAAAGCCTGGATACTTAAAATCAAAACCAGGAAAGACTTTCAACCCTGGAAATAAACGGCAAGCAAAAGAAAAGCTTAGCTCAAACAAATGCAAGGATCATTCCAAACAGCAAAGCACAAATTAAAGACAACACCAGTTACAGATCAATTGCTGTCTCAAATAAAAGAATCCAAATTAAAGAAAATTATGCAGGCTTCTTTGTCTTCTCTTTTTTACATCATTCCAGGTGAGCAAACTTTTTTTTTTAAAGCCTGATCTTCTTGATTTGTATGTCTGTGATGATGATGATTTGGAAATGTGTTTATGCAGATGAAAATGTATTATATGTATGTGTACATATAAAAATATGTGTATACAGGTTTGAATGCAGGTGTGTATATATATACCTCTGTCAAAAACATACAAGCTTTAAACAATTTCGAAAATTAATTTCTCTTCTCCCAATCCTCTACAAGGTTTAATCTCTGAATGAAATGTGTTGATATTACCCAACATTCATTTTTAAAAATAATTTCAATCAATTTTATTAAGAAATTGATTCTAAAAATAGACAGCACAGTAATAATTAATGTTGGTCACAAAATGAAATGACTTAACCTCATGTTTTGATTCCATAATCTGATTAATGCTTGCAAATGATGAATTTAGAAAAAGAAATCATAATTTTTAAGAGTGGGATGGCCGAGATTTTTTGAGTTGAACAAAAAACATGTTTTCGTCAATATATAACAAACGGCGACGAATGGGATGTCATGATTGATAGTGAAGGAGGCTGGTGGATAGGTGATTATCAGAAAAATGTTCGTTTGAATTCTAGTTCACCATGGAGATCAGGAAGTGTTGATTTAGGGTTTGTACAGTAGTAAGGTTAGTCAATGCTTTCGAATCAAATTCTCTGTCGTGGGTGATTTGGAATCGATCGCACTGGGGAGAGTCGTCGCGTGGTTTATCGAAGCACCTCTAGTGGCGGTAGCAAGGTTTCTAGCCACTGGGTATGGCGAGGAGAAGCGATTTGGGATCAATTATACTGTTCCAGGTATAGTCGATATGTTTGTTTTCGATTTCTAATGAAATCGATGGTGATGGATGGTCGTGCTGGTCAATGCGGTGTCGGCGACATGATGAAGATCGGGGTAGTGATCAGAGGCGATTGGAGTTCCTATGCACATGTACGTGCATTTGTATGTATCTGGGATGATATAATGGTTAGGGAAGACGAAGAGTACCTCGGGTTCGACTCGAAGAAACTTACGTGATGGCCCGGGGAAATGAATGATGGGGAGAACTTGAAGGCGGGCTCGGGTAATTAAGAATGTTGCTCGGGAAAAAAATAGTGGCTCGGGAAAAAATGAAGGCTCGGGTCTATAGATTTTATATATAAAAACAGTTTTTCTTAAAAACTTTAAAATAAATCAAGTTTGAATAGATTTCTTAGTTAGCTCTTATGCATAATAAACAATTTATCTAAAGTTTGGAATTAGATAAAAGTTTTAAAATAAATCTTAAAATTAATTAAGTTTAAAATGTTTATATATACGTATAACCTTTATTTCAAAAGTTATTTTAAATAAACTTAATAATATTATGAAGTTAATTAAGAAAAGATGTTTTAATTGTTAATTAACTTTAAAGTCTAAGTTAAATTGTTACAAGATTTATTTAATTAGGTTTAAAGGATAATTAAAGTGATTAATCAAGACAAAATGGGTTATCTTTTAATTTCATTAAGTAATTAATGATTTGTTAATATAAGCAACTAAGGGATAATTAATTAAGAATAATTACTTAATGGTTAAAGATTAATCAATTTATGATTAAAGGTGAATTAATTGATGATTAAAAGTTAATTAATTTAGGATTAAAAGATAATTACTTAATTAAGGGATAATTAATTATGTAATTAACTTGAAGGTTAATTTAATTAATGTAATTAATTAAGGAATAATTAATTTAGAATAATTGATTATGGTGGGTAATCAAAGTTGATTAATTAATTTCATTAATTAATAGCTTATAATTAATTAACCAGGATTGGGTAATTAGTTCATAAGTAATTTAACTAGAAATTAAATTTGATTTAATTAAGGATAATAAACTAAATGGTAATTAATTAAGGGTTAATTAATTAAGGTTAATTAATTAAAGGATAGTTAAATAGTTAAAGGCTAATTAATTAATAATTAAAGGTTAATTAATTTATTTTTAAAAGGTTAATTAATTAAAATAATTTGTAATTAATTAATATTAATTAACCAGAGTTAGTAATTCGTAAGTAGTTATTCTGGTTTTAGTTAATTATAATCAGATAATTAATTGATTTTACCTATGGACGTTTGGATTCAATTGAATGTTTTGAATTGTTGATATCCTTGATGTATGATGTTTTGTGATACAAACTATTTTGATTTGAGCGTAATGAATGTAATTTATTTATCTGTGATAAATTTATATTATTTATCTGTGAATCTGTGAATGAAGATAAGTGTTGCATAATTATATCGCTTATCGATATTGCTGTGCTTGGATTTGTGATGATTGATGATATTGTATTCTTGTGTGTAAAATCCCTGGACTACATTATACACACATAAATATGGATTCACGAGGAAATAGGTTAAGTCGCAAATATTTTGAATTCAATTTTTTTTTTTTGTTTTAAAGATGTATTTTGAATCCAAATGGTTTTGGAAATGGAATTTGGGTTGAATATGGAAAGCTTTTGAAAGGGAAGTTTGAAATTAAAATTTAGTTTGAAAATATTATATGAAATAATTTTTTTGAAATCATGGTTTGAAAGGTTTATACAATATATATATATATATATATATATATATATATATGTATTTGAAACTATTTTAAATAAATTGATTGGGAATTTGAATTTAATTCAAACTAAAACTTGCCGATGATACACTAGTTCGTTGATTTTCAGGTTTATACTTTTAAAAGTTATAACTTGTACATATTTGATCGGATTTTTCCGAAACGAAAAGTATTTGTTTTCAAATGATAATGGATTTCATATAACGAAAGAACTTCCAGTTTTTAAAAAGATTTCAAGTGTGAAATGAAAATAGTCTTGAAAAGCTATTAATGAATCTTTGTTAAAGATTGGTGAGCTTTTCAAATTGAAGAAGATCTTAAAGGTGTATATTTTGTATAAAAGATTTGAAATGGAATTGTTTCGAAAGCCATGAATTAATCTTTGTGAAAGATTGGTGAACTTTGTGAAGTGAATCTTTTTGTTTAAAGATTTGAAAATGTTAATTCGTTTAAACCATTTGAAGAAAGGTTTTAGGCTTTAAGTTATGACTTAACTGAGATCCCAATATCCATATGTTTTTAAATACTATGCTCATTATTCGGTTTAGCCGAGAGATGACTTTGTGTCATATAACCCATTCCAAATAATGATACCGCGAGTTGGATAGCATTTGAAGACGGTGGTGAAGACCAGGTATTTTCGAGAGCGAAAGGATTACCTGTCGAATGTCTCTGCACCAGCTGATCTCCGGTATAGAGATTTGATCACCCTTTGTGATGGGAAGTCCGGACGTGATTAGGGATTATCCGGATTACAAGGGCTTCTTTGAAGTGCCTACGGTTCTGTTCGAACCCGTAATAGACTTGTATGGATGTATGTTTGACGTTACACTTTGAGATGTAAAGCTAGTTCCTATAAAATACATTTCTCTTTGGTGGCGGAGAATTTATTCTCTTAGCTTAACACCCTTCTCCGAGACGTACGAGCTCAAAGGTTATGTAGTTGATGGTTACTAGTGATATATTCCTAAGTTGGTAATGTGGCATACGAAATGCTACTGATCATGTGTTGATCGAAGCATCCCTTTTGTGAAAAGCGTAGCTTTGTGGACGAGACTTCGTCGAGCCTCACAACCCGAAAATGGTCGAAACAAGAATGTTGCGGCAAAGTTATTAGGGGTTGCGCCCCTAGGGTATGTCCATTTCCTTTTGGATAAAAAGTGATATCATGATATGGAGCCTAGATATTTAACTATGTGTTTGTTGCTATTTGTTGGTGAATCCTGGGATAAAGGTCGGTAAGGACCGAGGATGGCTTACTTGTAGGTGTTACCTATTTACAGAGGTAACCCGGCCTTCTGTTGGCAGAGATCCTATTTGGTTCTTGGGAGCGTCCCTCTAGAGGCGTTCCATTTCAGTGTAGGAAGTTCCTTTGCCTGACCATTTGTTGGAAATCCAAAGAAACAATACGAACCCTATACAGTTTTAGTTGTATAATCTGTGATGGAATGTGGCGGTAACCTGCTATTGAACATGATAGCTATAGTAGGCATAGGATGAAATGTCTATGCTGGCTAAGATTATTATTATATTTTTGAAAGCTTTTCTGCACTATGCACTAATAATAATATCAAAAAGAATTTTGCGTATCAAGCATTTTTGATTATCATAAGGAGAAATCTCCTTCAATTGTGCATTTGCATTGTGTGTGTGGCGGGAGGCCTTATGGTAGTTTCATTTTCCAAAAAGCATTGTGGATTTCTTTTTAAATCCTTTTGTTTTTTATTTAAAGATAAACTGTTTTTGTTTACTCACACCAGTCCCATGACTGACCTGGAGTTTATTGTTCCCTTTTTAAACTCTCGGTGGCCACAATGTTTCAGACGGGCAGTCTAGAGTAGATTTTTCAGATAGTCAGCTAGTAGATGTAGATTCGATAGCCTTCAGCCTTTGGTTTGGTAGCTTTTGGAAATCGTTGGAGTCTTTTCTTGGATTTGGGGATCGGATTTGCTCCACTTGGACTGACCTTGCTTAATACAACTTGATGGGGGTTTCTCGCTTCGTGTTTGGAAAGCATGTTGGTGGTTCTAGCTTTTGGAGTCTATGGAGCTTTGGCAATGATGATGTGGGCTATCTTTTGTTAGGGATGCGGATTAAGGATCTTAAGGCAGAAATAACACTAGTGGGGGGTGAATAGTGTTTTAAAGAATATATGAACTATATGACTAAACTAAAACTTTCAACACAAATCTAAACAGAATTCGAACACAGAATGATCATAGAACATATAACAAGTGCAAATAGTAAAGTAAAGCAAGTAAAAGGAAAGAACACACTGGATTTTATACTGGTTCGGAATCCTCCTACATCCAGTCCTGCACCAAGGCAATATCCTTGTACAGATTTTTATAAGCCAATATCCAAATTACAACCCTCAATTTCTAAGGCCTTGAGGAACCCTCCTATCTCCGAGTCTGGGGTAAACTCTCTTGATTTACGGGACACAAGATCACCCTAATACTTCTTAATAACAATCCTTTTGAATGGATAGACTCTATGGACTTTTTGAATACAAATTAATCCTATAACTCTGAATAGCACTTTGATCTATAGTAGAATGATGGAGAATCAAATAGAGAGAGTATCTAAATGATTTCCTATTGAGAATTTGGCAGAATGATGGCACGATCTTGAAAATATGAAGTTTTATGGATATGGAATGGTGGAGAAGAAAGAGTGAAGAAAATAAGAAAGTAGTTGTTAAAAAAAATCATTTTGGAATCCTTTATATAGATGCACAACAGTCATAACCATTGGCGAAAAGTTTTCGAACGAATGGACACTTCTTTTGAAAATTGAATTTTGAATCCAACTGTCACCAAGTCGACATGGGGTATCCTCTTATGTCGACATCCCTTAGTTCAAAATTATAGAGATGTTGTTTTGTAAAGACAATTGAATTTAAAACAAGTTGAAACTTCTCTGAAGCAAAGTAAAGTGGTTAAACAATATTTTGAGATAGAGAATGAATATAAAACATTATTTTAAATATATATATAATTGATATAGACCGTCAGTTATATAAGTAATATTTAAAATCAGAATAAGTTTTGATGTTTTAAAAATAGAAGTTTTTAAAATCAGAACAGAGGAATATTTTAAGGCTAAAACAAAGTTTGAAAATATTTTTGGAAACATGATTTTGAAAGCTAAAACATTTTGAAAATAGATTTAAAAACATTTTGAAAAATCTATTCAAACTAAAATTGCAAGAACCTTCCTACAGAGCTCCTCCATAGGAATCGAGAACTTGTACAAAGTAGTTTAAATAAATTTTGATTTTCGTGGGTTTGTAAGCCACTTGTCGTAGGTTTGTAAGCTACTTGTCATGGGTTTGTAAGCCACTGGTTTCGATAGAAATTGGGTTCCATCCCAAAAGAAAATTGGAAGAAAGATGAGAGTGCTATTATGAAGTTTTAACAAAATACTAGACACTTATCTTGAGATCTTGAAATCTTGATTCTCTAGAGTCTTGAATCTTGAATCTCTAATCTCCATCTTGATGCTTGAATCTTTATATTGATCAGTCTTTGATGATACCTGCATATACTTCCTATATACATACATACATACATACATACATACATACATACATATATATATATATATATATGGAAATGTTAGTATATATTTTATAAAGTAAAGTATAATAACTATATAAGGTTGTTGTCATCAAAACATCATCAACTCAGTTCCTAACATCTTTGTCTCTATCTCTTTTAAACTCTGTATGGATATCGTTCTGTTGTTGTATCTCTGATTTATATTGATATCTATTTGTATCAATGTGTTGTATCAAACATTGTATATCAATGATGTTATTCATTCCGTTTCCGCTGTGTTGTTGTAGTTAATGTGTTATAAGCTCCATCCGAACTGGAGTTCGACGTTTGAATCTGTGGAATTCGAGTACGAGTGAAGTATGGATGTCGATTTTCAAACGCCGTATTTCAGGTTGCGACATTCACTACACTTATAAATTGAACGTTACTTAACCCTAGCCCATACTATTTTCTCTGAGTCAGCTGCCATTGTTTATAGAAAACTCCTTTTCTCTTCTCCCTCTTTCTTTCTCCTTTGTTAATCAAATCATCCCCAAACAAAAAATAAAATTAATCAAGGAAATACGTACAAACAAATCAAAGAGTTGCACAAACAAATCAAAGAATTTACAGCGAATCAAAAAGGGGAAAAAGCATAGCAAATTAAAAGGAATAGAGATTGAAGCTAAGGACGACATGTGAGTGTATTTATTATATATCTTTTACATTTTTGATATATTATCGTTTGATTCCCGTTAAATAATTTTATTTAGTATTTATTTCAACAATTAATTCAGTTAACTAGTTATGCTGAGACTGTAAATTGTATAGGAGAGCTTATATTTAATTAATATTAGGCTTGATAGTTGGAGAAAGACGTAAGTCTAAAAATAAGAAGTTTGCAGTTGATTACATCTATTTTAATGTAGAAATTTAGCTTGTAAATGTTAGCTTCATTTTATTCATTTTTACGCGAATAAATTAGTAAAGAGAAGAATTCGCAAATACGGACTGAAATAGAAGAATACTAGATTTACAAAAATTAGATATAAAACAAGAGAAGCTGAAATAAAACGAGAAAGATAGAAATTTACTGTAATTATGCTAAAACGGGAGTAATAACTTAAAGAAAAATCTAATAAATTGATTAGAAAGTACATGACAGATTAATTGCTCGGTTTAGAAAATAGATAGATTTCTATAGTTTAATATTCAGAAAAGGCAACGATAAACGTAATTGCAAGAATAAAACAAATAAAAAGGAATTAATGTAAAACAGAGAAACCACTATATTTTGCACTATCCAAAAAGTAAAGAGATAATAAAAAAATATCTTGCAGTTATACATTATTGTTTATAGCATTATTTAGTATTAAAATATGGAAATGAATTTTTAGCATAGTTTTCATAACCAACCAAATAGAATAGAACTACTTCCTATAATATAAGAGGATAAAGCAAAGAATTGAAGGAATCAAGTTAATTATTAGATAAGACTATAAGCTGTAAATCAAAATGTACCAGATCTGCTTTTACTGCGTAGTTAATAGAATAAAAGTAAAGTAGTTATTATGATAAGTAAATTTCTGACAAGCGGACTTAGTCCAAAGCTAAGCTTGTCATATAATATAAGAGAGTTCAGCATCATAATAAAAGAAGACAGACTAGAACAGAAAAGAGACGCTTGTAATTATATTTATAATGTACAGATTATAAAAGAAAACAAAAGAGACAATTACAAGTGAAATTATAACATATATTATAATTAAGTAGAAGGAATAGAAGAGGCTTATTTTACTAAACTTAAGACTTAAATTAAGTTAATAAGCAAGATAATATAAGTGGCCCATACCAACAGCATCCCCTTTCAATCAATAACCGATAGTCTCACAACTGTTAGGTAAGGATGGGATAAGATTATGCTAGTTAGGGTAAATAAGTAGCCAACAGAATAAGAAAAGTTGACCAAATGCAAATTAAAAGATTATAATTAGGGTCTAATGAAAGAGTAAGATGCGTTTGGAGCAAACCAAAGGATGAAGAGCCTAACTAAGCAGTTCATCACAGATATCAGCACAGAAGAAGCACATCCAACTTAGTTATTTCGTGCTAGAAGGAAGTATGAGACTTCAACGGGATGTGAGGGTACTCTTAGATGACCCTCTGGGGTAGGCATAGTGAAACAGTCCTCCAGAGACAGGTCTGTTGGTGTTCCATCAAAAGAGCATGCCTTGACTGCTTTTGCATGGGAGGACCATTGCAGGCAGTTAAAAGGGGTTGATGTTTGGAGTAGGATTTTCATATGTCCCAGTACTTGCAAGTAAGTTTAGTGGGCAGGACCCGAAAGTATAGTCACATGCAGATATCGGGCCAGCATCAAAACCAAGAACGAGTTCGGGAAAGACTAGAGTTAAACCAATAGTCCAATTATATTTTCACTATCGAGACATTAGATGAGAGGCGTAGCCAATTGGATGTTTGGATTGTTTGTAGTAGGGCACAACCACTTAGCTCTTTACAAGTCTTTCGATTAGTTGAGGGGTGGCTGCGTGGGGCCATAGCCACGATAAGAAAAAATAAAGACAAAATAAAATATATGTATTGTAGGACTAACGAGGCAGTCCTTTAAAAAAATAGAACATCTGTATTGTAGGACTAACGAGGAAGTCCTTTACAGAAATAGAAAATCCATGACCGAATTCCATACAAGGTAGACCTTGTTAAGCGGGATTCAAGAAGTAGACGGAACAATTACATATAGTCCTCAAGGTACGCGCTGGGTGGTACATTGACAATGTCCGAGCATTAGTATAGACTAGTGCGGACGCCGTTTTATGTTTTCATAGTGGACGACGGAACATCTATATTGTAGGCCTTATGAGGCAGTCCTTTATAGATGTAGTTACAGAACGTCATGGAATCAAGATGATGGAGTCCATTGCGTGGAGGACACGGAAGGTACTATGGGTAGTACCTAGGACCAATGCGGTCATTGGGCATATAGCTACACACACACACAGATATATATATATATATATATGTATATATGTATATATGTATGTATGTATGTATGTATGTATATCGGTTATTAGGTTTTAATCTACTATGGAGTAGATAGGAAGGATTCGTGCACAAAGGTGAGAGTATTATAAACCCAATGAACCTAACATAACAGTATATGGAAATAAGATGGTATATGTAGAATTAAGCTTAGAAGTGTATAATTTGTCCATTCACCGAAACTTTAGTTCTGACCCCCTCCTCATAACATCCTACAGCTTAGGTAGATGGCAGAGGCTTCCTAGCTTTGGGGCACTTGTTTAGAAAGTGTTATTTTATTGATGAGTATTTACTTACTATTATATTTAAGTCATTTCTTCTATGAGATATTTATCTGTGCTCTGATATATTTGTCTTTGCCTATTTGTAGGATACTAGATACCCAACTCGGGCTTTCAGTAGGCTTGGGTTTTAGCATTTTTGCAAAAAAATCCAGACCCACAGGAACTTGGGTAGTTACAATTTAAAAGGTTTCAAATATTGGATTTGGGATATAAATTGATTTGAATATGAAGACTTCGGTTGAAATTATAGAGAGTTTAGGTTTCAAATATAACGAATTATCGTAATATGGAAATGGTTAATAATTGAAATTTGAGTTGAATATCGAAATAATTTATAATGTCGATATAAATTCTATTTGAATTAGAATTGAGTTCGTAAGTTTTTAAAACTGGAATTTCAAGTGATTTCGTCAATTCTAGAAATCGTCTATTAATCAACGTGTTAGAATAGCGATCAGAGGCGCAGTCTTGGAATTTGATGAAACTAGTTCCATTAGATCTGTAATAGTGTATTATTATCGGATTTCAAATTCCATGGCGATCAGATGCACCGTTTGGTCGTAGGAGATAAAAACACATTGAATTTAATATCAGAAATTCAATATTATAATTGGGTTCAAAAAGGCTATCTTTTCTATACGGTCGAATTAGGCCTCCATACTAGTTCCATTGCATTTGAAATAGGGGTATAATTTTAGGAACGCCAAGCGGCATGCCTCGATAGGGGTTTGGGATTTTAAGATGCTATAAACGAGATATTTTGAAAATTAAATAATATTATATAGTTTCAAAGTCAACTCCATCAGCCAACCTATCTTATACAAGCTACCTTAACCCTGAAACACACCACTCTATCACTCCCTCCATGATTCAAACAGAGAAATGAAGAAAAAAAGAGATTTCAAAACTTTAAATTTCAAAATCTCAAATTCTATGTGTCGAAAAAATTTGAAACTTATATCCTTGGAATCCCTAGAGGTAGGTCTTGAAGATGAGATGCGTTTGGTTAAACTCGATCTGTGTTCGACAATGGTCAATGTCATAAGGCTAAAAACTAGGCGGGAAAATCGGATGGTGAATTTCTCGATTCGAGTTTTAGGCATCGAATTTCGATTCGGGGGTGGAAGGTGCATTGTCGGCCACAAATTGGTGAACTCCGGTCGTGTGTTGATCATCGTGACATGGCGCAAGGGGGGCCTCTGCTGCTCGATGCTTTCTGGAGGGAGGGTGCGGACCGAGGTTGATGGGTATAAGGGGTGCAGATGTGGGTGTGTGGTGAACGTTGGTGATGGTTATATGGTGGTTCATGGAGCGGAGAAGGAGCCAGGGAAGGTCAAAGATCGACCATGGTGGGAAGGCACTTTAGAGTGAGCGGCTTGATTTTGACGAAGAGGGATTAACTAGTTAACTAAGGCAATTGAGCTTAGTTTTGCAACTAAAGTAAATATAATTGTTTTATTAAATTCGAATACTTATAAATGTTGTAACGTATTCATACGAGGTCCAAATCGAACGCGACGAATCGTGTTGCGATCGTATCGATGTGTGCTGCACACAAAAATTTGTTTGGGATTTTTTGGAGTCAGCTAGAATTTAAGATTATCGGTTTGATTCAAAATCTGAATGCTTGGAAAACTAAAATAAAAGTTAGTAAATATCACTCATTTGGATAACTAGTTTTATTTTAAAGTGTTAAAAAACATTTATTGGTTAATTGGATGAAGTGACAAATTTTTATTATCAGTTGGATGTTATATTATATATATTAGTATATATATTAGTAGTTGGGTATATTCCCACCATTGGAGTGGATAAGATGATATGCGCCCCGCATAATAGCGGATGACCCTATATTACCACGATATCCCACCTCAAAGTGGGATTGTTATTTTATGTTATATAACATCTATGGATGAAGGGAAACAAGTTGGAGGGTTCCAACTGGATTCCTCAAAAATATATTGATTGTTTCATATATAGGGATATATGGCGCGATTGAATAATCAGTTATGGATTTTTGTGTGATTTGATATATTGGATGCTATAGTAGCACTGGCCCTAATTTTGGTATTTTTAAATACCATAAATAATATTTTTGAATCTTAAAAAGAAATCTAAAGGCGATTTTTGGAAATAAAAATATTTATATGGTGAATAAGGAATGGTTTGGATGAAATAAAAGGTTTGATTTTGGAAATATACTTAACTATTTTGTAAGAAGTTTTCAAAAATAAATATATTTTTGAAATTTATATATGCACAAGGAAATTGAAATAAAGGATTTTAATAATATTACTTAAATTATAGTAAGAAGCTAAAATCGAGTTTTTGAAGGGATTTGGAATGAAATTGGATTTATTGAAACGTGATTTCCAAACGGGATTTTAAATAGAAATTGAATCAAATGATCTTTTGAAATATGAATCTATTATTAATAGATAAAACAAGAATGAGTTATGAATTTATAATCGATATTTATAACTGAAGTGAAATAGTTATAAATGGATAAAATTTGGGAGGATGTGTCGCAATATGGATTTAAAACGAGATATGGGACTTTGGCTTAGAAAAGTTAGATGATTCTATTTTTGGTAAATGGAAATGGTTATGGAATTTGAATTGTAAATCGAGGTGTAAAAATCTAGATAGATTATAAATTGAAATCGGTTATATCGGAATTTTAACAATAGATTCTT
Source organism: Allium cepa (assembly GCA_030765085.1). NCBI lineage: Eukaryota > Viridiplantae > Streptophyta > Magnoliopsida > Asparagales > Amaryllidaceae > Allium > Allium cepa. Next base: position 304,240,111 of record CM060944.1, on the reverse strand, counting down.
GGAATCAAGAAGTAAAATTTGTTTAAAAAGAGATTATTTATTAAACAATGTTATTTATATTTAAATAATTTTGAAAAAGTTAACTATTTGAATAGATTTAATTTATTATAAATAACCCATTAAAGATAATAAATAGGAATTGGGAATCGGTTTCCATTGTTTACTGAGCTTTTAAATAATTACATGAATGCCCTTATGGAAAATAATTATTTCCTTAAAGTACTTATTATATATATATATATATATATAGATTTAAAAGTAGGCGATTGAATTTTATTTATAAATACTCTCGAGATTCGTGATTAGATTTTATTGAATAGATGTGATTTTATAAGAGAAGTCTTATAATAGAATTTTGGAAACTTAAGGAAATTGACGGAATGTTAGAAACAAGATCTTCGGGAATGAATTTGAAATCATAAAGAAGTTATAAATGGTTAGACAAGATTATAAGTGAGTGTAATCAATTTTGGAAACTGTAAAAGGAATTAATATAAATTCCAAAGATTTATGAGATAAGTTATGAAATATTTCCTAAGTTTGATATTAAAATGATTTTGGAAAATATGCAATAAATATTTTCCTAAGTAGTGAAAGAAGGATTTTGGAAACATTTAAGAGTGAAATGATTGGTATAGAAATATTTTTCTAAGTGTTATAAACTTAATTCGAAAATATTTCTATGTGTTGACATGGTTTGAAAATATCCATTTAAGGATATAAGGATTTGAAATTGTTTTCAAACATTGGAATACTAAAAGAGATTTGAATATATATATCTGTGTAAAGATATTTGAAATGAATATTTTGAAAAATATTTAATAAAATATGGGCCTAGTGATTGTTTATGTGTGTAATTTGATAGTTAAATAACCCATTGACGAATCCGGTCAAATTCGTTAATCGTTTCGAAGAGACAGGGATCAAATTTAGTTATTCGAAAACCACTTCGATCTGATTTTTACTTTATGGATTGTGATATCTTGAAGATAATGGAGATGATGATCTTAAAGGAGATTCATTTGTTCAGACCCAGAACAACTTGTATGGATGAATGCCATCATTGCATCATTTCCTGGAAGGCAGTGTTAGCATTCCAAGAATGAATGCTATTCTTAAGGTAAAACGTATCCTTAAGCCTCCTCATCAAGAATGACTAAAGGAGATGCAGCAATGCTATGTACGTCTCTCCCATTAGGGTACGATTATCACTCATCTCAAGTGGACATTGATCATCACTTTCATTTCTATGCATTTCTGGGCCTATTAGTGGTGATCATATTCGGTACTATCCAATAAGGGGTCGGTCAGTCTTGTGTTGGCAGCGATCGATAGGTTCGATCTCGATACATTTTTCTAAAGGTATACTGTGGAGGGTGGTATCCTAGTAGCCCTATCATCGTATGGAATCCAATATCCACTACGAGGCTGTACGATTTTAGTTGTATACCAAATAGGATGAAATGTGAGGTGCAAGCATTTCAGCTATTTTATAGTTTATTTTCTACAGACACTATTATAATATCAGATGAATTTGGTACAAAATGTTTTGGTTATTGTAAGGTAAAAGCCCATCATACTTATGTGTGGCGTGGTCTTACGAGATACCTTTGTATTAAAAGGATTTTGTTAATAGTAACAATTCAAATTGAGTGTGTCTTCTCACGCTGGTTTTCCAGATTGACTTTGTTGTTATTTTATTATAATGCTTAGGTTAGACAGAGTATTACAGGTTCAGGTTAGCATGCTATGGAGCACATGAAACATGCTGGAGGAGTCTCAGGCGTATACCACATACTTAATCATATTCCGATGTGTGTGTATGTTGTACACTCAGCACTTGTGAGAAAAGTTATTATAACTGTCCAGATTGATTTGTTGGTTGTTGTACTCTGATGAAGGTATGTATATTAATAGTTACAGTTTCTTTGTATAAAGATCTATTATTATATATTATATTTTCTTCTGCTGCGATTTGTGAGATTCTATGTGTTGTTTCTGTTTCTTCTTTCTTTCTTCTCACCTCTCTCTTCTTTTCCTTGACCTTCTGTCATTTTGTACTTTTTGGGTTGGACATGTGGTGTTATTTTCGATTCAATGGGTACGGATTAATGGGTCGTCAAAATACAAGTTTTCGAAAAGTAGAACAAATTAAAGGCACTCTCCTACCACATCTTGTCAGGAATCACCCTAGGATTAGTAGCAATTAGTCTTTGCATTGGATATTTCATAACTAAGAGACCACTGCTACTATATGTATATTCAGAGTTTACCCCCAAACGATCAACAAGTAGTCCTTCATTACGAAAATCCCAAATATTAATGTCTTCCAAACCTTCACATTCGAACGCATATACGTTGGCCCGAAGTGGTTCTCTGATAAATCCGACCTCGGCCTCTCCAGTTCAGCAATGATAAAGATGCCAAATATTTGATAGTTGGTTATTAAGTATCAAAACAAACAATAATATCTAGCACCAAAAGCAATCACTAGGCCCATTTAATAAATCTTTCATTAATTTAATCAAACTCTAAATATTCATTTCAAATTATCTTTAAAAAGATATATTTACAAAACCATTTCAAAATATCGATAATGGAAAAAATTTCCATATATTTATATCAAAAATATAAGCATATTCACAAATCATTTCATTTTCAACACTTAGAAAATATTTCCATATACTTATATCAATGATATAAGTATATTTAATAACACTACCATTTGGAGAAATGCTAAATAGATTTCTATAATCACACAACTCCAGAGTTCGTATGCCTCCGGACAAGTGTAAAGTATAGGAAGCAATGCTCCTACACCATCAAGCCTTTAGTACGGCCATAAGAATCGGTTTATGTATTTCACCATAGAAGGTCAAAATATTATTTATTGGGTCAAAACGAATGTTATGTAAAACATCGTTATGAAAACCCCAAAACATTAGTATAGGGATTCGATTAATATATATATATATATATATATATATATATATATATATATATATATATATCATGTATACTATATAAAGCATTTCCTTACGAAAATCATTAACTATAACAACAGTGTTATAGTCCATGCCTTCCATACTTTCCCAAAACCGTCTATTACAATAAGAAATGTTGAAATATATGTTTCTGTTACTTATTTATTACTTTCCAAAACCATTACTTTAAAGAAGATAAATTACCTTTAAAACATTTAACTTCATGAAAATATTTCGTTCAAACATTCCTTTAAATAAATATCCATACTTATAAATCTATTTTCTATAAATCCTTCCAATTTTATAAAACTTCTATTTTATAAAATTCCTTTATTTACAAAATTCTATTTATAAACCCATTATATTATAAAAACTCATTTTACAATTAAAAATCCATTTCTAAATCCATTTCTTTATAAATCAAATTTATTCATAAAATCCATTTACTAAACAAACTTCAAATCCATTAACGAAATATTTATAAATTTCAATTTTAAATCAACTTCTTTATTTATTAAAATATCACTTTTATAAATCTTTTATATGAACTTATTCCAGAATCTTTATTCAAAGTATTTCTCAAAACTATACTTTTATAACATCAAAAAATCATAACTTTTTATTTCTTTAAAACAAATTCCTTTCCTTTTAAAAAATTAAAAATCATTAAGACATATATACACTTCCAAAATCACTTCGAAATCCTTTTCATAAAATCATCATTTTAGTATTTTAAAATACAAAAAATAAGTCCCAGTGCTAACCTAGAACAAAATAAGTGAAATCATATCAATGTTATCAACATAGCATCCAGCACATCATAGATCAGCATATATATGAAAAATAAAATCAACAGTGGTGAGGAATCCTATTGGATGCCTCCAACCTGCCTCCCTGTATCATAGACATCATATATAATCATAAAAATATTCATCAAACGCTTCGAGGCGGGATTGTATACAAAGGGTCATTCGCTTTTACACGGAAATGTAATAGGGTCTCATCCGCTCCATTTGGCAAGAATATATCTAAACAAACTAATATATATAGTATACATCCAAACAAACAATAAAAATCATATATAAATTTTATTCCCACTTATATAAAAATATAAGCAGACTAAAGAGGTGAGTTTACTAATAAAAATGTCAGAAATCGCCTAAGCGCTCTGGTTTGCATTAAAATTGAATAGTCATTCCATTTAACAAAAAATTCCAACTAGCTCTGAATTTGTCCAGTCTAACTCTATAGCATAGTTCTTGCTGATACGAACGCAACACAACTTGTCGAGCTCGAAACGGACCTCGTACGAGAAAGTTATGGATTACTGAACATTCGAGATAATTAATTATAATTAACTTAATTAATAAAATTTAAACCTTTACCTTTTCTCTATCTCTTTTCCAAAGCTCGCGTGGGCGTGTGTGTTTTTCTATTCGATCTTCGATTGCGTGCTTATCATCGTGAACCACTGCACCTCTGCCTCTGCGTGCTCCACCCTCCAATGCCTCCTGCCATCCATTGTGCGTGCGTACGCATAGAAAAAACCATGGCTGAACCCAAAAAAAGCGGACGAGCGTGATCCATTTTTGGCCACCACACGAGGTATGTCGATGATCCAGCCATTGATTAGCTTTGTATGGATGCTCTGTACATTTCTCTAGTTGAAGTCATTGCCTAATTTTGCCTCTAGAGGCTCCGATTGTTGGATGGAAATGTTTTTAATGGTGACTGAAATTTTATTTAGGGTTAGGTTTTGCAAATTGAGGAAGTAGATGGTTATTTATAGAAAATAAACTCGGCACTATTTATCCATAAAAATCTTGAACTCCAAACGAAGCGTGTCACCTGGCTTTCTATATGTTACACTCATATTATGAACATAATGGAATATATATCGGGAGCCAATTCCATCATATACAGAAGATTGCTTTTCAAAATCAAACTATATAAAATAAAATTCCTTTAATGAATTTCTACGTGTTTCGAACTGGCATGACCAAACGGTAAGTCCAATCGAAACGAAATTCGATAGCATATAATAATTCACTATTATGGATCCAATGAAACTGGTTTCGTCAAAATTCGAGACAGCGCCCCAAAAGACTATTTTTACATGTTAATTGAAACGAATAAGTCCCATAATCAGTTTAGTCAATTTTAATTCAAGTTTAAAAGTTTACTTACTCCATTCTAATTTAAATAAAATTTAAATCAACTTTAGAAATCATTTTCATTAATTTTAAATTCAAGCTTTAATTGTTTAAACAATTTCAAATATTAAATTTAACAATTTAATTATCAAATAAATCATTATATTTGAAATATAAGTTATTTAACTTATAAAATTAACTCTTCAATATTTAAAATCAATTCACTATTCCAAATTCGGGTGACAAAAATTATGGGTTGTTACAGACTCACCTCCTTAAAAGAATTTCGTCTTCGAAATTACCAAGTAAGAAAAATGCCACGAAACCCATTGACATTTCAAAAATAATTTGTTAAAATACATTACCAATTTCATTTAAACCTTTTAACTTTCCTAAAATCAATCGGTGGAAACTCTGTTATCACATTTTCTCAATCTTTAAATCCATAATTAAATTTCCCAAAACCTATTAATACAATCCATTCATTCATCCCAACTTATGACTCGATATCAAATTTTTAGTTATCAAACTTTTTTCAAAAATTCTCAAAAAAATTCTGACACCTAAGATTGCGGATAAGTTCACCAGTGTTTCCTTCACGCGTGTGGCACCCCGCACCTTTAAAAGCCCTAAATATCGGACATGACTAGAAGCACGGGTGGTCGGGTGAAATAAAAATCCATAACATAGAGCAGAGACTAAGGCAACAACATAAAATGATTAAAATATTACGATGGATGAAAATTTTCACTGATTATAAATTAATAGCAAAACAGCTTCATTAAAAACAACATTATTCCAAATTTATTTCTAAAACCAAAAGTACCAAGTAGTCTCCACTAAAACATAAAGCATAATAATGTTCACAACGTAGGTCCCATATATAGAGTAAAGTATGAAAAAGAGAAATAAAGTACATTAAACAAAAGAAACAAAAGCTGAAGATAGCAACTGCTCCAATGATCCTCTAAGCTACAAAGAATAACAACCTAGACCTGCCCTCTTGTGATTTGGTGAAAATAGGAAAAATAGGAATAGGTCGGACATAAAATCTAGTGAATGAGAAATAAAATGAAGCAAAAAGAATAAAACAGTTTAATTCTAGGTCTTCCCCGGATATCGTAGAGGGTGAATAATATATTGCAGTGAACCCTTCTTAGATACAGTTCCTAAGAAGCCAAAGTTCGTGGTCATTCTAGGGAAGTCAACCATGCAGTAATACTAAACATCAATTGGCATGTCGGACCTGCTATCCTTACCTATCCACGTGCGACAGTGTGAAAGTCATGCTCTTCACTCGTGCACTGTGACTAAATGCCTCTTACATCTGATCAGTGCCGACTCAAACAACTTCGCAGGACCCCAAAGTTGCGCTCAAGCTCTACCAAACTGGACTCTTATCCTTTTGTCTCCTCGGTCACCAACATCGGTCCTTTGAAAGAGTTCCCGCAGCTGGGTCGGCTGTGCAAAATCCTCTAATGATCTACCTGAAGAAGCCTATATCGAAGCATACTTGTCAAGTTCCATCCGCGTCAATCTGCCTGAAGAAGCCTACGATTGCGGATGCTAACTATCCTACATACTAGCAACCTATGAAACGTAACAAACAACCTTGCGAACCTACTTGCTCACTCCCAGTACATACAGCCAAAACTATATTTTGGTCTTAACTGCATGAAACACATATCTAGACCTTTACACGGTCTGCTAAGAAAAATCACTTCTAGATTCATTAATTTTACCATTACATTTTACGTAATGTTTATTTCCATTAATCTGCTTTAGGCCATTTTTACATATGATTTGGTAATTTCATAATTTTCCTTTTTCTTACATAAATGGTATTCCAATTTCATGTCCGTTCAGTCTGTATGGTTTTTCCGTAATTTTTATCCTATTTTATTACGTATTTACACTAGCCTTTAGGGTCTATTTAATTTACATTTTTCCACCCTTATTTACATTCTCCTTTTAGAGATTTAATCCGTACAAATTTTATCCAATAGCCGCAAACCATTTAATTACACAATATTCCACTTTTACATTTTTAGGCCCCATATGAAACAAACAATTATGCCAATTAGACTTCCCAAATTTATTCCAAAACCATATTCAAAATTATGTAATTATATCAATCAAAACCATAATTTTATTCAAGTAACTTATTCTGAATTTATTCAACTAACATGTTCTACCATATAGAAATTGAATAACAATTCTAATTCAATTTAATTAAACCAATCTTATTTACGCCATGAAATGTGAATAACAATTTGTTTGTTCCAAATTTAAACGAAACATGAATTAGAATTAAGAAGTAGTAGAAGAAGAAGATATAATAATTTACATAAATTTCAATTTTATTTACTCCATAAAACGTGAATAGACAATTTATACGTTTTATATTTAAACCAAACATGAATTAGATTTGGAAAGTGGAAGAAGAAGTTGCAATAATTTACATCTATTCTAATTAATAACAGAAATTAATTCATATTAATGTGCCAGAAAAGAAATGAAATTGAACTACTTTATTTTTCTATTTCATATTAATTCCCACTCACCTGGCACTTGAGCTTGCATAAATTTGAAAATAAGCTTTGCTTTAATCTTTCTCCCTTTGATTCTTCTAAATTCCTCAAATTGCTTGAATATATATATATATATAATTTAATTTGGTAGAGGTATTTTTATGTAGTAGAGAAAAGGAGGAAGAATAATACACACTAATTTTACTGTAGAATAGTGGTGGTGGTTGAATAAGAGATTAGGTTTAGGTTAGATGGTTTATTTGTAGATTGTTTGAGTGAATATAATCCATTAGATTATTTTAGATTAAATATGGTTCTTTCATACACTTAATGGTTATCCATTGTAGCCCATACACGTCATTCAACCAATAAAATTTAGTAATCTCATCCTATTACATTACTGGAGCGAATGGGAAGCCGCTGCATGTCAGAAACAACGCTAAAATATGTAGGGAAATCAATGGAAATGAAACAGCTAAAAAAAACATCGCTCTAGATTTTGGGCGACAACGGGACTTGATCTCTGGTCACTAAGGAAGTCAACATGCGCCATTACCACTGTACCAAATGTGCTTTTAATTTATTTTTAATATATTTCCCATAAAATATCAAGGTGTTACAGCACGATTCGGTCGTTGAACATCAACATATACATATATATATATATATAATCAAAAATATCTGCCTTATCTTCAAGGATGGGGCATCCCGTTGGGAAAAAATATAAAAGTATGATATGTAATCCGAAATATGTACCTTTTATTATATTAGCAAGCATATAAAACTAATATAGCACGAAAGCGCGCTCCAAATGCGAAGAATACTCCATCCGCACCGACGAAACACTCAACAACCAATAAGAACATGTATAGGAAATGTAACAACCCAAATTCCAGTGGTTTAAATTTTTTGTAATAATTCTAAAAACCAAGCCCATTGGAGCCCGAGTTGGGTATGTAGTATCTTGCAAATAGACAAAGATAAATATATCAAAGCTCAATTAATTATCACACGGCATAATTGACTAAAATATAATAGTAAGTAAATACTCATCCAAATAATAAAACTTTCAAAGCAAGTGTCGTAAAGCTGAGAAGTCTCTGTCATCTACCAAACCTGTAGGATATTATGAGGAGGTGGTCAGAACAAAAGTTCTGGTGAATGAATAAATTATTTACTTCTAGGCTTAATTCTACATATATCGTTTTATTTCCATTTACTCCTCTATTAGGTTAATTAGGTTACAATACACTTGCCTCTGTTCGTGATTTGTGCCCATATACTCCATAGTAGATTAAAACCTAATAACTAACATATACATATATGGAGCTATGTGCCCAATAACCATATTGGTCCTAGGTACTACCCATAGTACCTTACGTATCCTTCCTGTAGAGGACTCAATCATCTTGCACCTATAGCGTTCTCTGAATACATCCGTAAAAGATAGCTTCGTGAAGCCTACAATATAGATGTTTCGTCGTCTACTATGAAAACGTAAATCTGCATCCGCACTAGTCTACACTAATGCTCATACATCCGCAATGTACAACCCAGTGCATATATTGAGGATTATACGTAATTGTCCTATCTACTCTCTAAATCCTACAAACAAGGTCTACCTTGTACGGAACACCGTCGTAGATTTTCTATATCTGTAAAGAACAGCTTCGTTAGGCCTACAATACAAATATTCTTGTTGGTCTATCTCTTTTCTCATCGTGGCTATGGCCCCACGCAGCCACCCTTCAACTAATCAAAATACTTCTAAAGAGTTAAGTGGCTGTGCCCTACTGCAAACAATCTAACATCCAATTAGCGGTGCCTCTCATCTAATGTCTCAGTAGTGAAAAAATCATTAGCTTGTTGGTTTAACTCTAGTCTTTTCCAAAATCACACTTGGTCTTGATGCTGGTCGATATCCGCATACGACGATCCTTCACCTTACTTGCAAGTATTGGACATACGAATAACCTACTCTGAACACCAAGCCCTCTGGACTACCTACAAGGTCAGCTTCATTAGGCCAACAATGCAAATGTTGTCAAGCCATACTCTCTTGATGGAATGCCTAAATACCAACCTCCGGGGTTGCAGCTTCGTTAGATCTACCGAGAGGGCCATCCTAAAGTATCCTCATGTCCCGTTGAAGTCTCTTAATTCCTACTAGCCCAAAAATTCTAAGTTGGACGCTCTTCTCCATTGCTGGAATCCGTGATGAACTACTTCATTAAGCGCTTCATCCTTTGGGCTGCTCCAAATGCCATTCAATTCTATTATTAGACCCTACGTCTAATCTTTTATTTTGCGTTTAGTTGCTTTCTTATTTTGTTGGCTACTTATTTTAGTTTAGTTAGCATATTCTTGCTCTCGCCTCACTTCTAACTATTGTGAGATAACCGTATGTCTAATAGGGAATGTTGTTAGTATGAGCCACATTCATTATCTTGCTTATTTAACTTATATAAATCTCTAAGTTCAATAAAATAAGCCTCTTTTATAATTTCTATGTTATTTGCTTATCAATTAGTATAAGATATTTAAATAAGCTTTTATCATTATTCTCTCCAACAATTGCATAACAATTTATTGTAAGTCTCACGATAAGCTTTTCCATTTTATTTCACAACTATAACTTAGGTTATAATTCCACTCGTAATTGTTGCTTTTTCTTCTTTTATAGTCTGTTACATAATTACAAGCATTTTTTGCCTATTCGAGTCTGCCTTCTTGTATTACGATATAGAATTTTCTTTAATTACATACTTCACTTATCATAATAGTTGCATAGTTAAATAGCCTGCATAGTAAATGCAGACTTAGGCTCCTTAAATATTTTTATAGCCACAAATCTTTAAATTAATAATTTTCTTATTTCAAATCATACCTTACTTTACCATCCTCTATTTTGGGAGGTAATTCTATTTTATTTGGTTGATTATGAAAACTATATAATCCATTTCCATATCCTAATATTGAATAATATTATAAAAAATAATCTGTTACTGCAACATCTCTTTTACTATTTTGAATTGTGTAAAATACAATGTTTTCTTTATTTTACACTAATTCCCCTTTTATTCTTTTATTCTGGCAGTTACTTTTATCGCTATCTTTTAGATATTAAGTTATGTAAATGTATCCTATTTTCAAAACCAACCAATTAATCTAATAATTACTCTCAAATTAACTTTTCCCATTTTAATGCAATTTAGTACAGTAATTCTATTCCTCGACTTTTATTATCTTACACCTAATTTCCTTTATTTCAGTTTTCTTAACTACATGATCCATATTCGCATTTAATCTATTCCAATCCTTACGCTTAGAAAAATAAAGAGAGAGGATAGGAGAATACTGATGCTTGCATAAAAATCCAAAACATAGAAAAAGATGTAATTAAGGCAAAGAAAATAGTGTAATACTGATGCTGTAAATAAACTGCAAGTTTTTTCATAGTTTAACCTAATTCAATTAATATCATTAATTACTAAATAAATTTTTTTAAATGGAAATATATCAATAATATATCTTAAACTTAAAAGATATATAAATAAATCCACTCACTCGTCGTCTTTTGGCATTGCTTTTGCTCCACTTGGCTTCACGATCCTTCTGAATCCCTTCCTTCCAGGTGTATAATACTTTAACTTAGAAGATCTTCTCCCTAGAAAATATTTTCTTTTTAGGGTTAAGGCTTAGGCAAAGAACCCAAAGAAATATTTTCTATTTAGGGTTCGTCCTTAGGCAATGAACCCATGGAAGAAAAATCTAATTGTGAGAAGATAGCCAGGCCTAGTTTTCAATTTATATTGGAGCTTAGGGATCTCAGAACGTCGGATTCTTTTGGAGCCACCACATCGCAGGGTCATTTGGAGCCATAGGATCGAAGAACGTATGGCTTGAATGGCATAAAAAGTGGAAAACACGTCATGTATGTACCTTGCTTGAATGGCGTAACATGTTGGGTCGACCTGTGGTCGTCCCATACACATATATTTATTTATTTATTCATTTTGCTTTTTTTTGTTTCGTTCATAACTTCTTCATATTTCTCCAAATTTTGACAAGTTATATATGGAAAATGATAAGAAAATCGTCCCGGATACAGTGGTTAGTTCTAGAGCCATATTTTGATAATTCCAAAATTATTTATTTTCATTACTTCTCGTTATACTTTGCATTTTAAATATATAAAAATGTAAGGTGTTACATTCTCCCACCATTAGGAAATTTTGTCCCCAAATTTTACAAGGGTAAAATTTATGTAATCTCTCACATTAATTACAACCATTTTGTATACATCCAATTTTTCGGCCATCCATGCCCTTGTGCAAAAGTGTTATTTGATACAAAATATATGAATATACTTGAATTTTTAAGTGGTACCTCCTATATGAATACTTTGCTTCTTTAAAGTTTATCTTTAAAACATGATGCACACATCCTAAATATACTTGCAATTTCTATATGAATGTAATCTTTTGAAAACTTAAAACACTTTTCATCCAATTTTTCCCACACTCCTGTTGAATAGGAGCATATTTCAACAAATTTTTACGTCCAAACCTACCATACAACTTTTAGTACTCAAATTTCAAGAAAATCTAATTTTTTTGAATTTAAATTCTTATGTTAGAAAGAAGACAGAAAACAAAAAAAGCTTCATATTTCTTCGATCTTCTTTTATGCACATCTTTCCCTATACTTGGGATTTTGGGTTGCTATCATATAAAAATCACTTTCTATTTTTCCTAAACATAGTTTACATAATAAAATAGCTCTTTAAATCTTTAGTTGAGTTTTCAGTTGCCTCTTTAATTTGTTGTTTTCCTTCTTGTTATTTTCATTTCTGCTCTTACCTTTTATATTAACGCTCTTATGTCCTTATTCTTCATTTGTGAGCATCACAAAAGCAAAGGAAAAAGAAAAAAACATCAATACAGATATATTACCATGGAATTTTAATTGCTTGCATAAGAGTTCAATTTTGTAACTAAAAAGAAGAAAGTAACCTTACTATAATACGATACTAGATAGATAACACACGTGGGCTAACATAGCCATCATCTCGGGTTAGGAAGCCTATGCCCTTGTCAGCCTTGACACAGAAAGGCTCTTATAAAGGAATCCAAATGGCTAGGGCACTCCTCTTGCTACCTAGTTCTCGCCTCAACCTCATGCAGGGACCTAACTAACTCATCCTCCCTACTAATCACTACCTACTGTCCTTGTAGAATCTTAGCGTGCTCCCTAGCAAGCCACTCTTGCCCCTCCGCAACAGTCCTAAACTGATCCTTGTAGTTCATTAATGGAAGGGCTGAGAGGGTCCTACTCTCTCTCCCCAAGATCCATATCCATGTCCATACCCCCACGTACTCTACGTCACGGGCTCAGATGGCCAAGCGGGCCATGGTGACTCCGTATGTCCTACGCCACATCCAAGCAGTTGCGAGCTAAAGTGCTGATGCTTATGGAAGTACTAGGGTGCCTGCCCATGTGGTCAGGGTTATGGTGATGGCTGCTGCTCGTGCTCCTGCTCCTCCTCTAGAGCCTAAATATGGGTTAATCTTATACGCATCCCTCTCAGAGTAGATGAATCGATCATAGGGTGGGCCTGCTCAATATAAGTCTCTCTCTCCATCTCAACCACGACCCACCAGAAGACCCGTGTCCAAAGGTGATAGTAAATCATAGTCAATCAGTGAAGTTCGGTCGCCGTCATATACAGGGCCATAATCGTCCTAGCCCAGTTCACCTGCAATCCTCTGAATATGGCATAGGTGGCCTGCCTCAAAAATACTGATCAAAACTCCTCGTCCTGGGCAAAATGTTATGTTGTAGAATGCGAATAACTAACCTAGCCCACGGGATCAACTGCCCAATGCTCCAGTAGGGGTGCTGGGGGTTTAAAAGAATCTGCTACAAAACGGCCATGTCCATCATCTTAATCTGCCCAACCTCTAAGCCATACACTTTGATATCCAAAATACTAGCCAATTGAGACTCGGTGAAAACTACCCTAACTCCCTTGACTTATGACTAGAAGGCCAACTCCTCATCCCCATCGTTAGTACGTAAGTTAGCACAAAAAGACATACTAACCTAGGATACGCTCGATGCTCGAACGTTTCATGTCTAAGAATCTGTCGCAGCCCTTTGTCCAAGAAGAGCTGCTCTAAACATGTACCCAGAAAATCAGTAAACTTCACCGTCCTCCCTTGCAAAAACTTGTATGCAGCTGTGTCGGAGTAAGATTGCACTTTCGCAAATCACTCTGACACCAAGCTATCTCCTATGGTGTGAGGTGGGGGAAAAGTGGACTAAAGGGGGTCTTGGGGGCATGGTGAAAAACTCAGATTTGTGAAAAAGAAGTATAGATCCAAGTAGATCTCACGATGTGCTTCAATTTGGCACTGACCGTGAGCGAAACGGTGGAATTTTTGAGGTGTTTGGGTGGTTGGAAGGGGTGGTTTTTTGGCACGGCTGCTGTGTTCAAGAGGAGGAACTAAGAATGAGGGAGGAGAGAAGGGGCAAGCATTTATACGCGTCTGAATAAACTATGGTGGTCGACCCACCTTTGTAACAGGTCGACCACACGGTCGACATGGTCGACTTATTTTGTTGTTTATTTTTCGTGCTGCCATGTCGCGTTCCTCCTTAACTAATCAAAGCCTAACCTATCCGCTTCCGTGTTGTCTGAGTCATGGTTACGACTTAGGATAAATATCCCTGTCTAGTCTCCACCCTCCAAATGGAGTCTTGACGTCTTCCATCTTTCAACTGAACCTACATTAATATCCATAAGCTTTCTCCAACCACTTAAATCGTCTAACCCATAATAATTCTTTTTCAAAACAGCTTTAATTTCTTTGCAACAAAATAATATTTTTAAGTACTTATATAAGGATTTTAAATTACGTTTATACTTGGCTAAGAAGATGTCGCGTAAAACATCGTCACTATAGCCCAAAATACTAGTTTTTAATTAAAGTCTATATTTTCTAAACTGTACGTTTCTTTACTTTCAAATTCAAAAATGCTCTAAAGTTGTTTCTCTCCAACTTTCCATATTTGTAAGGTTGTAAACTTATAAATTTTAAACTTGGAAATCTTCAAAAAATTTATGTTCAAATTCGTAAGAGTTTAGTTGCTGGGCTAGAATACAAGGTGGCTTTTACTTTTACCTTTCTAAATATCCCTTAGTGAATCCAAAAATCTTCCCCATATGAGGTCTTTTAGCCTTTGGAATTCCCTTATTCCAAGTTTAGATATACAGAGTTGTTTTCCAAACTTTCTCCAACTATTGGCTTACTCAAAGGAATGGACTTCTCTTTGGGGTTTTAAGAGTATACATGTTTTTATAATAAAAAATACAAATACGTTCACTCATTATCTACCTAGGAATCTAAACCTAGGCTCTGACATAAAAGGTAATAACCCGAATTCCAGTGGTCTGGATTTTTTGCAAAAATGCTAAAAACCAAGCCCACTTGAGCTTGAGTAGGGTATCTGGTATCCTGCAAATAGGCAAAGGTAAATATATATGAGCTCAATTAATTATCTCATGGTGAAATTGGCTAAAATATAATAGTAAGCAAATATTACCCAAATAATAACACTTTCTAAGCAAGTGTCGTAAAGCTGAGAAGTCTCTGTCATCTGCCTAACCTGTAGGTTGTTATGAGGAGGGGGTCAGAATAAAAGTTCCAGTGAATGAATAAATTATATACTTCTAGGCTTAATTCTACATATATCGTTTTATTTCCACCTACTCCTCTCTTAGGTTCATTAGGTTACAATACTCTTGCCTCTGTTCGTGAACCGTGCCCATCTACTCCATAGTAGATTAAAATCTAGTAACAATATATAAATATACGTAGTTATATTCCCAATGACTATAAAGTTCCTAGGTACTACCCATAGTACCTTCCGTATCCTTCTCGCAAAGGACTCCATCGTCTTGCTTCTATAGCGTTCTATGACTAACTCCGTAAAGGACAGCTTCGTGAGGCCTACAATACAGAGGTTCTGTCATTTACTATGAAAATGTAAAACAACTTCCGTACTAGTGTACACTAATGCTCGGACATCCGCAACGTACCACAAAGTGCATACATTAAGGGCTATACGTAATCATTCTGTCTACTCTCTGAATCCCGCTAGCAAGGTCTGCCTCGTACGGAACTCAGTCGGGGATTTTCTATATATGTAAAGGACAGCATCATTAGGCCTATATTTCAAATATTCTAGCTGGTCTGTCATTCTTCTCATCGTGGCTATGGCCCAATACAGCCACCTCTCGATTAATTGAAAGATTCTAAAGAGTTAAGTGGTCGTGCCCTACTACAAACAATCTAACATCCAATTGGTGGTGCCCCTCCATCCAATGGATCGATAGTGAAAGAATCATTGGCCTGTTGGTTTAACTCTAGTCTTTCCTGAAATCGCTCTTGGTCTTGATGCTGGTCGATACCCGCATGCGACTATCCTTTACCTTACTTGCAAGTACTGGACGTACGAATACCCTACTCCGAACACCAAGCCCTTTTGACTGCCTATAAAGGCCAGCTTCGTTAGTCCTACAATGCAAATGCGGTCAAGGCATACTCTCTTTATGTAATGCCTAAAGACTTGCCTCCGAGGATGCAGCTTCGTTAGGCCTATGTAGAGGGTCATCCTAGAGTATCCTCACGTCCCGTTGAAGTCTCGTACTTCCTACTAGCCTAAAAATTCTAAGTTGGATGCTCTTCTCCATTGCTAGAATCCATGATGAACTGCTTCATTAGGCGCTTCATCCTTTGGGCTGCTTCAAACGCTATTCGATTCCCTTGTTAGACCCTAAGCCTAATCTTTTATTTTGTGTTTAGTCACTATCTTATTCTGTTGGCTACTTATTTTAAAAAGCATATTCTTACCCTCGCCTCACTTCTAACTATTGTGAGATAACAATACGTCTAGTAGGGAATGCTATTAGTATGAGCCATATTCATTATCTTGCTTATTTAACTTATATAAATCCCTAAGTTCAATAAAATAAGCCTCTTTTATTATTTCTGTGTTATTTGCTTATCACTTAGTATAAGCTGTTTAAATAAGCTTCTATCATTATTCTCTCCTATCATTGCTTACCAATTTATTGTCAGTCTCACGATAAGATTTTCCGTTCTTATTTCACAATTATAACTTAGGTTATAATTCCACTCTTAATTGTTAATTTATCTTCTTTTATAGTCCGTTACGTAATTACAAGCGTTTCTTGTCAGTTCTAGTCTGCCTTCTTGTATTATGATATAGAATTTTCTTTAATTGCATAATTCACTTATCATAATAGTTGCCTAGTTAAATATCTCGCGTAGTAAATGCAGGCTTAGGCTCCTTAAATCTTTTTATAGCCTTAAATCCTTAAACTAATAATTTCTTGTTTCAAATCATACCTTACTTTATTGTCCTCTATTTTGGGAGGTAATTCTATCTTATTTGGTTGGTTATGAAAACTATATAATCCATTTCCATATCCTAATACTGGATAATATTATAAACAATAATCCGTTACTGCAAGGTATCTCTTTTACTATTGTTAACCCGCCTTTTGATAAGGCAACATGCAGGCGGGTTCAACGCACTCGACTGCATAATGATCGAAATTGGATTTTCACAGATAATATACATGATGATGAAGCTAAAACATAGTCTACGAACAAGCAGCGCAAGATGTCTAAAATATGGTTTCAATGAAGATCGAGTCACTTCAAGTTGCTTGGAGTCTACTCCGAGTCATATTCACGTTTTCTTTGCGTTTTCAAATGGCTTACTTTGGGTCAAAAGAGTGTTCACTCGATTATTTTAAGGAACAAGCTACTTCGAGTCATCATAGCACCTACTTCGAGTCGCCAGTAGGTTTGCTTCGGGTTAAGGAGATGGTTACTTCGGGTTAGAGCAATGGTGAAGCAATCAACAAGGAGACCAAGAGTAGAAAGGAGCCAACAAAAAGGAAGTCAGGAGGCTTCCTTAGGAGCAAATCAAGCCTCGGTCTTCATCACCCAAGACGAAGTGGAGATGATGATGGAAGCTATGCAGGAGGGAATGCTAAAAAGGAAAGAAGAGATTATGTAGAACCTACCCCAGCAAATTGGACAAGCTAGAATGTAGAATCAAGGGAATGCTACGTCAAGAGTGCTGGGGATAGAGGTCAGGAGCATGGAGCAATCAGGACCCAGAACTGGCCGAGACTATCAGGAGCAGCCCAAGAGCCAGAGGGCACTCCCTAGGAGCATGCTGATCCAACCTTAGGCAGGATACCAGGTGGAGTTGATCAACACAGCATTGACAGAGGAATGGCCGCCCATCTAAGGGAACAGATTCTAGGATTCCCTCGCGAACTCGGGGGCAGATCGGAGGCAACGGACAAGGACTATAGCATGATGACTGTGATAGATTGGCGGAGGTTGTCAGACGAGCCATGAGAGGCGGACTAGTGAATAGAGATCTGGAAGGTGTTACTAGAAGCCCTTTCGCTCCTGCAATTAGGCAGGCCAGGAATCCACAAGAATTCAAGCTACCGACATTAGAGGCATACGATAGAAGGATAGACCCTGTTGTTCATCTGATGAGGTATATGCGACATATGGAAGTACTGAGGGATTCGAAGGAGGTCATAGCCTGGTGTTTCCCATCATATTTGACAAACATAGCAGCATTATGATTCAAGCAATTGGAAAGCGGCTCCGTTGAAACATAGACCGAGCTGACTGAGAAGTTCATGAGGCAGTTCAGAATTCACATCTCGAGGCCTAAGAATGTGATGAGTCCAGCGGCACTGAAGTAGAAGACCGAAGAGTATTTGAGGAACTTCTTAACAAGATTTAATGCAGCTATAGCATCGGTGGATCGCCTAGATCCATCCATGGTCTTAATGGCAGCTGTATCTAGCATAGCTAATGGGATAGAGTTCAAAAATTCACCGACAAGGGATCCACCAATGGATCTAGGGGAATTTGATCATGAGGCCGAAGGATTTCTACGATTAGAGGATGCAAACATTAAGAGAGAGAAAGGAGAGGGAGTTGATGTTTATGCGGTCAAAGGAGGAGACCCGCCCGAGAGGAATTCAGGCAAGGATAAAAGGAAATATAAAGCACAGGATAATGGTGATGAGCCAAAGCAGCAGCAGAAAGAACCGAGATTCACTTCTTATTCAGAGCTAAACGAGACTCTTGAACAAATTTACCAAGACACCAAGGGGAAAGTTCCCTACCGGAGGCCAATGAAAAGGAATCTGGCCAGCAATGAAAGAAAGTCAAACAAGTACTTCTTATTCACGAACTAAGTGGCCATAGTACAAATGATTGTAGGAACTTAAGAGATGAGATAGAAGGTCTAATCCGAAAAGACATGCTATTATAGTACGTAAGGAGGCATGCATCAACGGTGGAGCAAGAACGACCACCATCTGCTTCAAATGGAGGAGGCTCCAGATCGAGGCATCAACTTATCATCAACTGATCGAAATAATGATGAATAAGTAATAAAATCCACACTAACAAGGTTAAGTCGCTTACACATGTTCGGGATAGCGAACAGTCTACAAGCATGCTCTGAGGCGACTATCAATCACATTAGTGTAGGTGGTTGCACTTTGACGTCTCTATTTTGCTTTTGTTTTTTACGTCTCACATTTGGACTTGATTGTGTTGGACTTTTCTATTGAAAAAACTCATTTTGAATGTGAATCTAATATTTGAAATTCCATAGCAGCTAAGTCACTTACACATGCATGGGATCGCGAATGTTCCTCCGGCATGCTCTGAGATAGCAATAAACCGCCATAACGAACAGTTCAAAACTCACTCGAATGTGAAATCTGACATTAATGGTGCTAAGTCCCCCCTCCCCTGAGCACACAACTCGCCTCAAACGACACCCCGACCGCGAACGGCCACAACTCGCCGCAAATGGCACCCGACCGCAAACGGTCACAATTCGGCTCAAACGGCACCTGACCGCAAATGGTCAAAATTCGCCTCGAATGGCATTCAACCTCGAATGGCCACATACCACCACGAATGGCATACGATCACGAGCGATCACTATTCACAGTCAGGTAAGATTATCAATCATTTTACAGGTCATTGATAAGATACAAACATCCAGCTTATGGCATTACAAACCACACCTTCCTATCGCAAAGCATGTTTTGAGGGGCAAAGTGTTAGCTAGCCTTTTGACAAGGCAACATACAGGTGGGTTCAACCCATTCGACTGCATAATTCGAAATTTGATTTTCAAAGATACTATACATGATGGTGAAGCTAAACATAGCGTAGTCTATGAACTAGCAGCTCAAGATGTCTAAAATATGGTTTCAACAAAGATTGAGTCGCTTCAAGATGCTTGGAGTATGCTCCGAGTCATATTCACATTTGCTTCGGGTTTTCAAATGGCTTACTTCGAGTCAAAAGAGTGTTTGCTTCGAGTCTTGGAGGAACAAGCTACTTCGAGTCATCGCAGCACCTACTTCAAGTCGCTAATAGGTTTGCTTCGGGTTAAGGAGATGGTTACTTCGGGTTAGAGCAACAAATCGATCAAAACCAAGAGGGAAGGCCCTGGTTTGTATCCATTAAATCCATTCCCATTAGTATCCATTATATTCCACTCCTTTTCGCATCCATCAAACACCTCTTCTTTGTATCCATCCAAGACAGCCTCCTTTGTATCCATTAGCAGTTACTCATGTGTCCAGTTCGTATCGATCAACTGCCTTGAATCTTTCGTATCGATCGGTCATAGATCGATACGAAATCTACCTCTAAATGATCGATACGAACAACATGTGCCAACTTTGATCGATACGAAGCGGCATGTAAGCATGGATACGAAAATGACCCCAAGTATCAATACGAAACCCACCACTAAAAAGATCGATACGAAATACATGTGCCAGCATTGATCGTTATGAAACGGTCTATGAGTATTGATACGAAAATGCCTCCAGAGAGTCGATATGAAATGATGCACACTGGATGGACACAGACAAGGTAACAACGATGGATACGAATGAAGCTAAGAAGAGAGGTGGACTCGATCACTTGACATAAAACGAGGGTCGATCCCAGAAGATAGCGCCGCATCATCCGATCAACATGTGCTAGCATGGATATGATGATACTGATACGAACGACATCGATATGAGCTCGACAATGCCTTGCAAATCCAAACTTCAAAACGATCATAACCCAAGATCTACAAGTCCAAATGCTACTAAATTTTCATAGTATCTTGTGTACATCTTCAAGAATGTTCATGATCGATCTCGATTCGATTGGGGTAAATTCTAATCGATACGAATTGCGTTCGTATCGACCACGGATCGACACCAAAAGGTCAAGGATCGATTGCATGGGCACATCCACGTGCGAGAAGAGGTCTTTTGAGATCTAAACAAGATATTTGTAGCCTATATCTATAAATAGCAGCCCTGGACCTATTGAAAAGGGATTATTTTGTCTTTTCTATGTCCAGACTCTGCCGGAACAATCATTACACTTCAATGGTACTGTTGTAACCAGTTGCAACTCATTGTAGCCAGTGAACAAAAATCAATAAAGCAGCAACCCTTCAAAGTGGGTGTAGGCTACAACTCCAAACCACTATAAATCGTGTTTTCTACTGCTTTCCTTTGAAGTTTTGAGTGTTCTTCATATTTGTGTTCTCTACATACTTGCTATTTGTGATCTGTGATTGTTAACGGGTGCTTTCATCTACAATTGGGTGTTTGTGGCCAATTTTGGCGCAAATATTTTGGTGCTTTCACCGTGAAGGCTAGCATTAGGGATTCTGCAGTTTGGATTTTCGATATGAAGGCTTAAGGACATAGATCTAGAAAGTAACGGTGAAGAAATCAGCACGAAGACCAAGAGCAGATAGGAGCCAGCATGAAGGATATTAGGAGGCTTCCTCGGAAGCGAATCAGGCCTCAGTCTTCATCACCCGAGACGAGATGGAGATGATGATGGAAGCTATGCAGGAGAGAATGCTAAAAGGAAAGAAGAGATGATATAGAACCTAATGCAGCAAATTGGACATGCTAGAATGCATAATCAAGGGAACACTATGGCAAGAAGTGCTGGGGATAGAGGTTAGAGCATAGAGTAATCAGGACCAAGAACAGAGCGGGACCATCAGGAGCATCCCTAGGGCCAGTGGCACTCCCCAGGAGCATGTTGATCCTACCTCAAGCAGGATACCAAGTGGAGCTGTTCAACACAGTATTGATAAAGAAATGGACGCCCGTCTAGGAGAACAGATTCTAGGATTCCCTCGCGAACTCAAGGGGCAGATCAAAGGCAACGAACAAGGACTACAGCTGACGAAAGTGATAGTTTGGCGGAGATGGTCAGACGAGTCATGAGAGGCGGACTATTGAACAGAGATTTGGAAGATGTTAACAGGAGCCTACTTTCTCCAGCAATTAGGCAGGCCAAGAATACACCAAAATTCAAGCTACTGATATTGGACGTGTACGATGGAAGGACAGACCTTGCTGTTCATCTGACGAGGTATATGTGACATATGGAAGTACTGGGGGTTTCGGAGGAGGTCATGGCCTGGTGTTTCCCATTCTATCTGACAGACATAGCAGCATTATGGTTCAGGAAATTGGAAAGCGGCTCCATTAAAACATGGACCGAGCTGTCTGAGAAGTTCATGAGGCAGTTTAAAGTTCACATATCGAGGCCCAAGAATATGATGAGTCTAGCGGCACTGAAGCAGAAGACCGAAGAGTCTTTGAGGAAATATTAACACAATTTAATGCAGCAGCAGCATCGGTGGGTCGCCTAGATCCATACATGGTCTTAATGGCAGTTGTGTTTGGCATAGCTGATGGGACAAAGTTTAAAAATTCGCTGACAAGGGATCCACCTATGGATCTAAAGGAGTTTTATCATGAGGCCAAAGGATTTCTACGATTAGAGGATACAAATGTTGAGAGAGAGGAAGGAGAGGGAGTTGATGTTTATGCAATCAAAGGAGGAGACCCACCCGGGAAGAATTCAGGCAAGGATAAAAGGAAATGGAAAGTAGAGGATGACGATGATGAGCCAAAGAGGCCGCAAAAAGAATTGAGATTCACATCTTATTTAGAGCTGAACGAGACTCTGGAACGAATTTATCAGGACATTAGGGGACATGTTCCCTACCGGAGGCCAATGAGGAGGGATTCGACCAGCAATGAAAGGAAGTAATACAAGTACTACTTATTCCACGAACTAAGTGGCCATAGTACAAATGTTGTAGGAACTTGAGAGATGAGATAGAAGGGCATATCCAGAACGACTATTACAGTACGTAAGGAGGCGTGCAGCAATGGTGGAGCAAGAACGACCACCATCTGCTTCAAATGGAGGAGGCTCCGGATCGAGGCATCAGCTTGTTATCGACTGATCGAGATAATGATGAATAAGTAGCAAACTCCACACTAACACGGTTAAGTCGCTTACACGTGTTTGGGATTGCAAACGATATACAGGCATGCTCTGAGGCGACTATCAACTGCATCAGTGTAATGACCCGTAAATTTCGATAATTAAATTGGTTAATTTAATAAGATTTTTGCAATTAAATTTAGACAGAAATAAAAAAAATTATAATTTAAAATGAAGCGAATGTTAGAAATGAAATATAGAAATGGTAATTGAAATTAATTATTGACAATTGAGTGAAATCCCAATTATGAAATAGTGTAAATTGTTGCACTTGGTTATAGAATTGAAAATAAGTAAATAAAAGTAAGTATTGAATTAACCAATGAAATAATATATTAAATAATATTAACTGAATGTAAGTTTAGGTAAACATTAATGCAAGTTAATAAATAACTAATTTAGTGCAATACCAATTGACTGAAACAATTGTAAGGTTATAATGGATTGTAATTAGCAAATTGGAAAATAAATCCAAAGTTGTATTAATCGATGAAATAATACATAATAAATCATAATTTGATAGAATTAATGCTACATAAGTAATTATAATAATTGTTGGTTGATAATAAAGTATGAATGAGATAATATATGATTAATATAAATTGAAGTAAATCAGTGTTAATTAAGTAATTGTAACATTTGATTTGTAAAATAATAATGAATTCATTAATGTGAATTAAAGTAATAGTAATGGTCATAAGTTACTATTTAATTGGCCTATTAATTTAGTTGTAACTGTTATGTTTGAGAATAATTTTGAATATAAGTAAATTAGGGTAAGTGTTGTATAAATAAATGAAATGGTATAATTAATTGCTCTACTAGATTAAAAGGAAATCTTTGTGTTATTAATGAGAATTAATGCAGTAACGGGATGTGTGAATGTATAAATTAAATAGAAACGTAATTTTTTTTATAAAGTAATAAATCGGTAAAAGGAATGGAACTAAGGTAAATTAATTAATTGGTTTGGAATTTAATACTATAATTGGTGAATTAATTAACTTTAAATTGATATGGAAATCGGTTATAAACGATTACAAACTACTAAAGTAATCCATGATGATAAAATTTATAAATTATAGAATTTGAATTTAAATAGTGATTTAATTAATTTATATTAATTTACTTATTTAATTGGAAATGGCCATTTTGGCCACTGACTCGGATTTCGACGAAACTAGTTTAATCGAATCCGTAATAGTGAATTATTGTAGGATTTCATGTTTCATAACAATCGAGCTTATCGTTTGATCATACGGGCTTGAAACGCCTTGAAATCAATTAAATTGTCATCAATTTGTAATAAACTTATTTTAGTATAACTTCTTCATACAATGGGATTTGAGCATGAAACCTATTCCATTGATTTTAAAATATTCAAAAACATATATTTTGATATATTGATTAACCCAGTTTCGATCCGGAGTCAAAACGGGCTTTTGGGTCAGTATCGATCAACTATCCAAATCAATCGTATATGTTCCTCTATTTTCAGCTCTACCTATATATATCCGATTATAAACCCTAGCAGCCTTTCTATTTCTCATTTCTATACATGCAAAAACTTATGTTGCTTCTCTTCCTCAATGGTTGAAAACCCTAATCTTCCCAATCCAATTTCAATTCAAAATACAACTTCAGAAATCAAATTATATATCGATTTGAAGCTCTCGACGAGCGCATCTCAGATCTGTAATTCATTTTCCCATTTTAACCACTATGTGTCCACATATTGAAGACAAATCTCGGCCTTTCATTTCATCGTGATCAACTGCAATGGAATGTCAAATCGATGAAAGCGTGGCATGGAGGGGACCTTGCAAAGTTCATCGACGTGACTGGTTCGTCGTTTCATCGGCTGGATTGTCAGAGAAAATTCAATTAGTCATAGCTAATATGCGGCGGCTGGGTGTGTCTTCGAGCGTCGTTCGACGGGAGGTCATCGCGCGAACGATTGGGATGATGCGTCGGTAGTGGCGAGCCAAACGGTGGCCGGTGACTCGCGACTTCGTGAGGTGGTGACGACCGCGTTCAAATCGAAGGCGTGTATTCGCGCGTGCATTAATGTGTCTCGTGTAGGGTTTGAACAGCATGGGGGAGAGAGATAGCTAACGTGGTAGGTGCTATTAATTTAACCATTTTAATTAATTTAATTTAACCGTATAACGTTCTAACATGAATAACTTTTACATACGAGGTCCGTTTCACCCGCGGTTCGTTCCGCTGGGATAGTATTAAAATTTCGTACATTTTGACTTTGGTTTGGATGGATTTTGAGACTATTTGAATTTTGGGTTTAAATTGGATTTAAATTCGATTTAAATTAAAAAGGTGAGTGTTTTGACCCACTCACAACTTATAAAATTTCTTATGTTTGTTAAATTGATTTATGATGTGATTAGAAATTTATTTATGACTGTTTGGCATATTTGAATCATCATCTCAGTTTATTTGAATTTTGTTGGATAAAATAGTTATTTAATTTATTATTGAATATAAACTGCTAGTAAATACCTATTATTTATTATCTGTTCTATATTGATGTTATTGATTGAATTGGATGATGATTCTGATAAATGTTTGCTGATTGATATTGGATGAATGGATGTTGTATTTTACATTATTACAAACTACAAGTTTTTATGGATTTTTATTTCATTTGGGATTGCGGTTTGAAATGTACATAACCATATTTATATTTCAAATTACGGAGTGAAATAATAAATATCCGTATCACTTGACCATAGGATAGAAAATTAGATACAAATACTATGGTCTATATTAAAATATTTTGAAATGATCTCTGTGGTTTTGTAAAGAAATATATGGTTTTATATAAATATTGATTTTAGATATTATATAAATGTTATTTTATTCTTGATGTTAAGCTATGTATAAATTTGTTTTAATATAGAATAAATTTAATAATAAAGTTTGATTTTATTGAAGGTAATATGGTTAAGTATTCAAATTATATTTTACATAGAGTTATAATGATTTAAATAAATTAGGATTAGAAGATAAATTTGAAATTTATTTGAAATTGAATTTATTTAAGAATTAAACTCAAATAGTTTGACGTGAAATTTATTAAATTTGAAATATTAAAAGGTATGATTTTTATAGCTTGATTTTTGTTTAAGATGAAATAAATGAACATTTCAAGTACAAATAAATTGAAGGAAATATTTAGTTATTTGTAATTTGGGTTTTATTTAAATCATAATGGATTTATTAAGTGAAATATTTCAAACTAAATAATAGAAAGCTGAATTTGATATATATATATATATATATATATATATATATATATATATATATGAAATTACCAAACTTAGTTTTGAAATTGTTGAATACTTAAAGTTTGGAATATATTGAATTTGAAATGGTTTATTCTGTGAATCAAATCTGTTTTGAAATCGATAAAACTTGGAATAGTTATTTGGAAACTGAATTGAATTGAAATTTATGATTTGGGATTTGGTTTAATTTGAAATTTAGAAATTCGAGTTGTTTTGGAATTGATTTGTGAAATTTAAGAAGCTGTTTTATTATATAAAGTATTCTAATATTTAAACCTTTAAGTGGTGGAAGTTATGTTTCAAAGTTATGAGTTTCAAATTATTATGATTTGAAAGTGTTATATTTTAAGTGTTTTTATTTCAAAGTGTTACCACTTTGAAAGTGCTATGATTTTGGAAAAAGAATATATTTGAAATAAAATTGATATTATATTGATTTGGGATTTTATAAAAATGATATCATATTGATTTGTTATTTGAAATGGAAATGATATCGTATTTATATGGTTTTGAAGTGGATATTATATTATGGTTTTGAAGTATAACTATTTTGAAATGACCGCGGTGTTATAATAACGTTTGGTTTTTAAAGAGACCGGGATCGAAAGTTGTCATACTCTCTGCCAACTTTGAAAACCACTTAAACAACCGTGTACGCCGTGGAGATTCTAGAATGAAGTTGGACAGTGGCGATGTTCCTTTGAGGTATATACATGGACCCGACTCTCGTGAGTTGGCATAAGGTGGCTAAAATAGGAGCGATTGATGAGTTAAGAAGGTAGCACCTTTTATCGGACATACTCCTTTAATACCATTCTATTACTTTGTGATTGATTGGGTCCCTTTTGATTTCAGAGGTGTGGCTCGAGGTGGGCGGTAGTAGATGCTACGCGTTACACCGGTCCGGAAGCGTAATTGGTATATCCACCCTAGCATTGCCTAGTTGTATCGTGTCACCTACCCTTGCGAGCCTTGTACGAGTTTGGTTTTCTCCCATAACCCATGGAGTATTTAGGGTAGTCTCTCGATCTGGAGATGCGCTGATACTGAATGGACTACTGGGACTATTATTGTGTTAAAGGGGGAGATTGGGTAACTCCTTGACGCTATTTAAAAGTAAGTTTATTTTACTATAGACATTATTATAATAGCGAAATATTACTACATAGTAAATAGTTTAACGGATCCTTAGGTAATGTAAATCCCGAGCATCTCTTATGTTACTGCACACACGTTAGACACTGGATATGAGATATCAAAACTCGTAAACATCTCTGACGCTGTTCCACTCATATTTATTTATGTTGATTTAACTCACATAAGATCTTTTAGTTCTGACTCGAGTGTTTTGTCTTTCAATTCGCTTGGGTCATCCTGAGCATTTCAGGAATTGAAGAATTTACTTCTGGAGGACGAAGACAAAGACTATATTACTACTATTTATTATATTATTCCACTACATTCATACTGTTCCGCTACATTATTTATTATTCTCTGGTATGTGTAACTCTGATCTGTGTTGTGTAAGTATAATCAAATGTTTTGTAAAATAGCTTCATGAACTGTTATTTGATTATTATATTTTGTCATTCCACTATGAGATTCTATTTTTTATTTCTTTCTCTACTTTTCTTATTCACCCTAATAACAATCCGCTCTTTTGTATGGTTTGAGCCTAACGCGTGTGGTTTATCGTCGAATTAAAGCGTACAAAAAGGCGGGATGTTACAATCAGTGTAAGTGTTTACACTATGGCATCTCTGTTTTGCTTTTGTTTTTACTTCTTAAATTTGGAATTAATTTTGTTGGATATTTCTATTGAAAAAATTCATTTTGAATGTAAATCTGATATTTACAATTCCATAGCGGCTAAGTCACTTACACATGCACGGGATCGCGAACGGTCCCCCAGCATGCTCTGAGACGGCGATAAACCGCCATAACAAACAGTTCAGAAATTCACTCGAACGTGAAATTTGACATTAATGATGCTAAGTATCCCCGGGCACAGAACTCGCCTCCAATAACACCCCGACCGCGAACGGTCACAACCCGCCGCAAACGATCATAATTCGTCTCGAACGGCACCCGACGGCAAACGGTCAAAATTCGCCTCGAACGGCATTCGACCTCGAACGGTCACATACCTCCATGAACGACATACGATCGCAAATGATCACTATTCACAGTTAGACAAGATTATCAATCATTTTGCAGGTCATTGACAGGATACGAACATCAAGCTTATGGCATTACAAAACACACCTTCCTATCGCAAGGCATGTTTTAGGGGGGAAGTGTTAACCCGCCTTTTGACCAAGCTACATACATGCGGGTTCAACCCACTCTACTGCATAATGGTCTAAATTTGATTTTCCCAGATAATATACATGACGATGAAGCTAAAACATAGCATAGTCTAGGAACAAGCAACGCAAGATGTCTAAAATATGGTTTCAACAAAGATCGAGTCACTTCAAGTTGCTTGGAGTCTGCTTCGAGTCATATTAACGTTTTCTTCGGGTTTTCAAATGGCTTACTTCGGGTCAAAAGAGCGTTCACTTCGAGTCTTGGAGGAACCAAGCTACTTCAAGTCATCGCAGAAACTACTTCGAGTCCCCAATAGGTTTGCATCGGGTTAAGGAGATGGTTAATTCGGGTTAGAGCAATGAATCAATCAAAACCAAGAGGGAAGGCCCTGGTTCGTATCCATTAAATCCATTACCATTCATGTCCATTAGATGCCACTCCTTTTCGCATCCATCAAACACCTCTGCTTCATATCCATCCAAGACAGAATTGTTCGTATCCATCGGCAGTTTACTCATGCGTCCCGTTTGTATCGATCGACTGCCTCGAACCTTTCGTATTGATCGACCACAGATCGATACGAAGTCCACCTCTAAATGATCGATACTAACAACATGTGCCAACTTTGATCGATATAAAGTAGCGTGTAAGCATGGATACAAAAATTACTCCAAATATTGATACGATACCGACCACTAAAAGGATCGATACGAAATACATGTGCCAGCATTGATTGATACAAAACGGTCTATAGGTATGGATACGAAAATGCCTCCAGACATTCGATACGAAATGATGCACACTAGATGGATACGAACGGGTTAACACCGATGGATACGCATGAAGCCTAGAAGAGAGGAGGACTCGGTCACTCGACATAAAAAGAGGGTAGATGCAAGAAGAAAGCGCTGCATCATCCGGTTAACACGTGCTAGTATGGGTACGAAGATACCAATACAAACGGCATCGATACGAGCTCGACATTGTCTTGCAAATCCAAACTTGCATTGATCATAACTCAAGATCTACAAGTCCAAATGCTACCAAATTTTCATATGAGCTTGCGTACATCTTCAAGAATGTTCATGATCGATCCCGACCGGATTGGGATAAATCCAAATCGATATGAATTACGTTCGTATCGATCATGGATCAACTCCAAACGGTCAGGGATCGATCGCGTGGGCCCACCCACGTGCGAGAAGAGGTCTTCCGAGATCTGAGCGAGATATTTGCAGCCTATACCTATGAATACAACTCTAGACCTACTGAAAAGGGACTTTTTTTAGCTTCTCTACGTCCAGACTCTACCGGAACCATTACTACACTTCAATGGTACTATTGTCACCAATTGTAACTCATTGTAACCAGCGACCAAAAATCAATAAAGCAGCAAGCCTTTAAAGTGGACATGGGATACAACACCGAACCACTATGAATCGTGTGTTTCTACTGCTTTCCTTTAAAATTTTGAGTGTTCTTCCTGTCTGCGTTCTCTACATAATTGCTATCTGTGATCTGTGACTGTGAATGGGTGCTTTCATCTATAATTAGGTATTTGTGGCCAATTTTGGTGCAAACAACTATTTTGCAATAGTGTAAAATACAGTGTTTTCTCAATTTTACACTAATCCCCCCTTTTTAATTCTTTTATTCTGACAGTTACGTTTATCGTTATCTTTTAGGCATTAAGTTATGGAAATGTAACCTATTTTCTAAACCAATTAATTAATTTAATAATTACTCCAAAATTAACTTTTCCCGTTTTAATGCAATTTATTATAGTAGTTCTATTCCTCAACTTTTATTATTTTACATCTAATTTTCTTTTTTCAGTTTTCTTAACTACATTATCCATATTCGTGTTTAATTTATTCTAATCCATATGCGAAGGAAAATAAAGAAAGAGGATAGAAGAAAACTGGCGCTTGCATAAAAGTCCAAAAGGTAGGAAAAAGATGTATTTAAGGCATGGAAAATAGTGTAATACCGATGCTATAAATAAACAGCAAGTTTTCTTATAGTTTAGCCTAATTCAATTAATATCATTAATTACTGAATAAAATTTTCTAAACGAGAATCTAACGATAATATTTAAACATAAAAGATATATAAATAAATCCACTCACCTGTCATCCGTAGCTTTGCTTGTGCTCCGCTTGGCTCCACAGTCCTTCTAGATCCCTTCCTCCCAGGTGTATAATATTTTAGTTTAGAAGATCTTCTTTCTAGAAACTATTTTCTTTTTAGGGTTCAGCGTTAGGCCAAGAACCCAAAGAAATATTTTCTATTTAGGGTTTAGCCTTAGGCAATGAACCCATGCGAGAAAAATCTAATTGTGAGAAGATAGCTAGGCCTAGGTTTCTATTTATATTAGAGCTTGAGGATCTCAGACCGTCGGATTCTTGGTCTAAACCAGGAGCCACCTTTACGGCTAACGAATGGGAAATCTTTCCCCTGTTACATGAATCAAATATTTCATTTCATCCGGGAAACGCCATCTCTTTCTCCAAACGTCACAGGGTCATTTGGAGCCAATGGATCGAAGAACATATGGCTCGAATGGCGTAAAACGTGGAAAACACATCATGTACATACTTGGATGAAAAATCCGTCCAGGTCGCACATGGGTCGACTGGGCAGTTAACCGCCTCTAAGCACCGGTAGACCTATGTGCTAGTTGGGTTGACCTACGGTCGGCATACACACATATATTATCATTTTTTTTTCTTTTTAGTTTTTTTCATAACTTCTTTATATTGATCCATATTTCGATAAGCTATATATGGAAACTGATCAGAAAATCGCCCCCGGACGCAATGGTACAAGTTATAGAGCCATATTCCAATAATTCCAATAATATTTATTTTCATTACTTGTCGTTATACTTCACATTTTAACTATATAAAATTGTGGGGTGTTACAGGAAAAGTAATAACAATATATAACATAGACTATGCAATAACTGTATGCCAATATAACAAATGCAATAAGAGAAACCGTCAAACAATTAATATTCATCCAATTAATTCATCATCCTATAAATTTGCATTTTCTAATGTCAACATCTATTTCATTAAAGCCCGTACGATGTACATATATCACCCGTATGCAAAACCATACCTGATCGCTCGCTCGATAACACAATTTCACTTCCGAACTAGTATCGTTCACAAGACCACTCTATTACAGACTCGGATCTGATTCCTTGATTAGAAAACAACCATTCTCCTTACATAGCCATGCACTATGATTGAGAATATTAGAATCGACCAAAAATGCATATCCAGGGTTCATCGTCAAGAAATCGGATGAAAAATCCCAACTCAGATCGGTGTGAATCACCTGGAAATCGTATATTCGAATCTAGATCAAATAGTTATCCAAATAAAATAATATACATACAACTTATATATTTATTTCAGTTGGTTTCTTATCATATCCCGTTCCTTATTCCCGATTCTATTATTCACATTCACTTTTACATTCACTTGATCAGCATTAGATTTAAACTGAATTCAATTATTTCATATTAATTTCACTTACATTAATTCATTAACATTCACTTATTAATATTCACTTTAAATTCAATTTATGTTTAACAACATTTCATTTCATATTCCATTTACTTAGTATATTTTCTTTTAATATGAAAAGCACTTAACAACCATTTCATAAAATTATTTACTTAAGTTTATTTTTAACATGTTATATATAATGAACTGGATTTTCGACCCTCAAAAATCGACACTAATATGTCCACTATATTACATGTCGAACATTCAAGTGCCAAAAATACCGATTTTTAGGGCGAAAGAAGAAGGTAGAAGATAAAAGAAAACTAAACAACATAGGATCTCGGAATGCACCAAATAATATATAATACAACAATGATCTTTACAAAAAGGAAATAATTAAATTACAAAATAAATTACCTTTTTAATATTACCAATTAAGTTTGAAAACTGAGTAAACTAATTTCAAAATAAATCAAAGAAATTCAAACATTTACCAAACTGCATCCATAGCGACTATCTCTATGGGCATAGTTCACTCTAACATATTCTTAATGAACCACTTCACAAACCATTACTTTTTCATGATTTGAAACATACCTTAGAAAGTTTTTAAAAAAAATATAAAAACTAAAGTTACAAACTTTAATCCATTTCAAAACTTTGAACTTAGAAAACAAACATTGATTCCAACCGAATCTCATAAGTCGCAATTACATAAAGTAGCTAACTTTGTTTTACAGTCTCATGACATAGCTCATGTTTTACACTCAACATATTACTAACACCAGCCATCTTCATCATAGATTGCAAGTATACATCCATATATACATGTTTACTAACTTTATAATACAACATCGATTTCCATAACAAAATCAAACTAAAATCAACCATCCTGTGATATCCCGGAAATTTGGGGCAATATCTATTTAATAATCTGCATTTAAAAATTAGATTAATTTGACAATAATTGAATTGATTTAATAATCTTCGTTTAAATAAATATTTAACTGATAATTTATCTTTTAAAAACTAATTTAAATTGTTTCTATTTATAATGTATATATGTATATATTGGTATATATTATAAATAGATAGGTATTGTTTTAAATTTAATAAATAAAGCTATGTTTTCTAATTCTACTATTTTTGATAATTTGGAAATTTATTATTGAATAAATAATAATATGATTTTGAAAATACTCAAGATAAATTTAATTTGTTTAAAAATAAATTCTAGCCTAGATTTGAATTTAAATAAAAGATTGTTTTGTTCTTTTTACTTTAGCTTTATAAATTATGTAATTTATATTTTGAAGAGATTGTTTCTTTTATAAATTATTTGAATGTAATAATGAGTTTTATTTAAACAATATTAATAATGCATTATCTTTACAAATGGATTTTAATATAAATAGAAATTGTTATTTTAAAATTTATTGACATATATATATATGTGTGTATTTTGGAAAGCTATGATTTGGGATATAAAATAAATTCTTTGAAGAATGTTTAAGATAAAATAAATCTTATAAAATATTTAAGCAAAGAAAAGTATAATTAAAGAAATAAAAAGTAAGTATAAACAAAGTATTAACCAAAGCAAATGACTAAACCAAATTTTGAAATGTGTATGTAAAATACAAAAGCAAGTAATCATGTCTGTACTATAGTTATGTTAGCAACTAAACAAAATAAAATAAAATGCAAAGTAAGTATAAAACAAAGCAAGCAAATTAACAAAGTTTAAGCAAAATATTTAAATATTAAAAATATGGTATGTAGGAAACATAAAGTGTAACAAAACATATGCAGGTTGCTTGTAAGAATATGCAAGGTTAAGTAAAAATATCTTTGTGCATGTTAAACATATAAGGTAGTTTGTAGAGCAAGCTAAAGCAAAGTAATAAAGTAAGGAAAAATAGTTGCAGGTTGACTCTAAAGAAAAGAAACAGAGACAAGTATGAAAGACATAAAATAAAAGTAAACCAAGTTTGTGCAAAATAAAATATCTGAATATAAAATATATACACATGGGGTATAAAGCAAGCTAGGCCTGCAAATTAGCAAATTTGTAGCCTGTAGGTTTTTTTTTTTAAAATGCAATGTATAAACAAAGGCAAGTAAATATAAGAGGCAGGCAAGAAAAATAAAAGAAATGACAAAGTAAAGTAAAGTAAAAATAAAAAGAGAGGGAGCCTGTAGATTTTAAATGGCATAGTCAAGTTAACAAAGCAAAGTAAAAGAAATCAAGGCAGACAAGATTAATGTACAAAGTAAATATCTGGACATAAGATTGTATTAGTAGGGAACACAAGTACATTAGCATTAATTGACACCATTTCTTAGCAGCTAACAGTAGTCATTTCGAGTTTCAAGCCTCCAAAATAAGATATCTTGCCTGATAAAACAAATTTTTGTACCTGCAAGAGTTGCTTGTCTCAGATGTCACCTTCCTCTGAAACTCTTTTATATACATGTCTTTCTTCTTTAGTTCGTTCAACATAGCATAGTAAACTTAACATATACAAGTAGCATTTCTATTTTGTTTACTACTGAAGCACCATCAACAAGGCAAGAAGTTTTGGAAAGCAAAACAGTTTCCAGTTTTAAAGTTTAAGCTGTTTCAATAACCAGGATGTTCTGTTCATTTTTACAAGCAATGGTGAGTAACATTTTTTGTGAAACTCAAATATAAAAATGGTTGCTTTATTTATATCTGAAATAAGTTTGTATGTGTATATATTTGAGAGTATCTTAGTGTATGTTTGGATGTGTGATGCATTTGGATGTGTGATGCATATGTGTTTGTAAATACCTGAAGAACACCTCTGTTCTAAAATTTTCAAACCCAGATTACTTTAAAAATCCTTACTGCTTGATCCACTTATTGTTAGGACACAGGATCAAAATAAGACTTGATTGTTTGGTTACAAAAGAGATGTTAAAATTTTATTTAAGCTAAACAAAATTCAAATTTGTTCTGGAAAGATAATAAGGACAGTGAAAACTCAAGTTTTGGTAAAACCCAAACTTCATAATTACTTAGTTCAGGCATATAAACTAAAACACTAAACAAAAACTTGATTTTTAAAATTAAAAGCACTATTTATAATTAATTGTTGAAGGTGTAATTATGGGTTGAGCATAATAGGTGAAATTGTGATTTCCTGGTGATCTATGCTTTTGGAGGTGATCGGGTTGTGTGAGAAGGTGGAGACGCTTACCACGGTGATGGGAAAAATAGTGGAAGATGGTGTAGATAGGCGTGGTGGCGACGGCAACGAAATTCTTTCAGTAAACCTAATTTTGAACCGGGTTGAAGTTCGGGCTTGTTTGATTTCCTTGGTGCATCGAGTTCAAGGGGGTTTGCGTGTGGGTAGAGGGGTGAAAGGCGAAGTCGTGGCCGGGGGTGGTGGTTTTCTGGTGGTCGGAGGAGCAGGGTTTTCGCGTTGACAGGTTTCAAGGGGAAGAACTGTTTGTGGTTCCAGGTTTGAGAGACGAGCTCGATTTTTGATTCGAGCGAGTGGGTGGCTTCGGAGGGGTCGCGACCACGTCAGCTGAGGGTCGTTGGTGTGTGGATGCCTGAGTGGATGGCCGGAGGTGACAAGAGCCATGGTGCACGTGCACCGTGCTCATTTCGGTGTTGAAGCATCAGTGAGTGGTGCAGGGTTTTTAAACTCGGGACATACTCGAGTCGTTCGAGTATATGACTCGAAGTGGGGGAGTGGAGGACTCGAAGCATACCTGCTTTGGTCTCGGCTGTGTTGTTTTGCTAACAGGTTATACAGAACTGCTTGAAGTTAAATTTAAACCTGATTTAAAGCAAATTAGATTTGTAAGCTAGTGGTAACCAAAATTAAAACTAGTATGATATTAAATTCAGATGAATTTAAGTGTCAACTAAGTTTAAACAAAGTTTAAAATCAGTTGGAATGTGAATTCAAACTTATTTTTTGAATTCAAATCTGAAATGAGATAAAGATTTTAAAATATTTAAATGGGGATTTCAGGGTTACAAACCTGACAATTTTCAGTTTTTAAAATTTAATTTAAAATTTGAAAACAGAAATTTAAACAGAGGTTTAAATTCGAAGTTTAAAGTATAGGTTCAAATAGACTTTTGAATCTAAGGTAAAAAGAAAACGAATTTGAATTTTAAATCAAGATTTTAAAACCAAGTTTTTCAAAAGCAAGTTAAAACCAAAGTTTTAAATTTAAGGTTAAACCAATGAGTTCAAGTTTTCTCGAATTCAAATCTGACATTTGAATCAGTTTTTAAATTTAAATATATGAAACCAGTTTAAATAAAATAGTTTTGAAAAGTAAATTTGTTTCAAATAGAATTTAAAATTTGTTAAATGTTTAAACAATAATCTTTTTGAAACTTGAATTCAAAATGGAATTTGAATCTAAATTTAAAAAGCGTAATGTTCTAATACACATTTATATTAATTAGGTTAGTAAATATGAAATAAATAACCTTACGAATAATTAAGGCATTAAATGATTTAATTAATAAGATAATAAAGGAATGGTGTATTCATTAAATTTATAAATTAATAATTTAGATTAATTTATAAATAAAGATAAATTAAGCAGTAAATTAAGAGATGATATTAGTTAATAAAGATAATTAACTAAAGATTACTAGTTAATTTATTAATGAGATTAATTTTGATAATTAATCAGATTAATTAGATAATCTATTGTAAAATTGTTGAATGTAATTACTTGATAAAAGTAATTAAGAGATTAATTACTTATTGTAATTAATTTTGATAAATGATTAATTTAAGTTAATCAATTTAGTTAATTAATTTAAGAAGATCATTTGATAAATTGCTAAGTGTAGTTACTTAGTGTATGCAATGGAGCACAATTACTTAAGAAAGTAATTAATGTTAATTACTGAATGTAATTAATGAAAGATGATGTGTTAATAAAGTAATTTGGATAGTTACTTTTATAATTAATCATGGGATTAATTAATGGAGATAATTAATTATGGGAATAATTAATTTAGTAATATGGTAATTAAGGATAGTAATTACTAGAATGATATTAATTAAGGGTGATTAATAATTGTGTTTAATTAAAGATTAATCACTTAATGTAATTACTTTAAATAAAGTAATTTATTTAAATCTAAATTAGAGATCATTAATTAATTAATATAATTAATGATGTAAATTAAGAATTGGTTAATTAAGAAATACTTAATAATGTGGTGGTTAATTGATGTAATTAATTAAGAATAAATGTAATCAATTATAAATGAAGTAATTTAATGTTAATTACTATAAATGATTTAGGATAATTAATTTGTGAATTAATTAAAGACTAATAACCGATTGTAATTAGTGAATGATTAATCAAGATGTTTAATCAAGATGAATATTTAGAAGATGGTTAATTAATTTGATTTATAGTAATTAATGATTGTATAAGCAGGATTTATAGATAAAGAATGAATTTAATTTATTAATTAGAGATAAAAGTAGTTAATTTAATTCATTTTAAATTAATTATATATTGTGATTTATAAATCATTGCTTATGGATGAATGATATTGATATTTGATTGATTGTAAATTCAGATCTGACATGAATAATATTTATCTGATATGGATGCTTGGTTTAAATATGATAATATTTAGTTATCTGTTTGGATGATAATATTGATTATCTGTTTATGAGATTATTTGTGATTATCTATTGTGATATTGTGAATTATCTATCTGTGTGTATATTGACGATATTGAATTAAACTGTTAAGACTAAATAGACAACTTGGCCTTAAAAGACATGTTTTGGATTTCGATGAGACCGGGATCGGTTTTCCTTATTTGGAACATCCGAAAACCACATCGATTCCGAATTAACGATAGGTCGTGAATTTGAAGTGAAGATGAAGATTTAGAATGCAAGGGTTATCGTCGTTAACTCTGAGGGTGATTCCAAAAAGAGTGTATCGAGATAATGCCTTCGGTTTGTTCGAACCCGGAACGAACTTGTATGGATTGAATGTTTTCAACACATCATCGGGTGAGCGATGAGCATTCTAAGAAATGTATTCTCTAAAGGTAATCGTAGCCTCAAGCCTCATCAATCGGGAATGGCTAAAACAGGGGAGGTGCAGCATGGTTAGGTGGGTCATGCCCAAGCAGGACAAGGATATTCCCCTGTCTTAATGTCCCTTTATTTTCGGCTGTGTGGGCAGTTGGTCGCAAACAACTGCGGGGTTTATCTTGTTTGGGACTGTTCAGTAAGGAATGGTTCCAGCCTTGTGTTGTAGGGGGTCGGGAGTGATCCTCGGTACGTTGATCTAGGCCACGTACTGTGACGGGCGGTACCCCAGTAGCCCTGCCATTGTATGGAATCCACAATCCAATAAGTGCCAACGGTTTTTATTGTATTACCCACTTTTGTGGCTAGTAGCTAGAATTTAATGAATGTAACAATTTTGGCTATTTTCTATTTACTTGAAAACCCTAGACCTATTATAATATCACAGAATTTCCTATCAAATGTTTTGGTTAGCGTAAGGTAAAAACTTTCCATGTTTATTTGTGGGGAGTCTTACGTGACACCCTTTGTTTTCAAAGGATTTTCAAATTTAAGCAACTTTAACCTGT
This sequence comes from Allium cepa, assembly GCA_030765085.1. NCBI lineage: Eukaryota > Viridiplantae > Streptophyta > Magnoliopsida > Asparagales > Amaryllidaceae > Allium > Allium cepa. Next base: position 304,201,191 of record CM060944.1, on the reverse strand, counting down.
TACTCATACCAGACCCATGTCTGACCCGGAGTTTATTTTTTTTTTATAAACTCTCGGGTACCCAAATTTTTACGGGTAGCCAAGGGATTCAGGTTAGCTTTGACGAATTCTGGAGGAGCAATGGAACAGGTGGCTTCAGCGTTGTAGATATATATATAGTCCCGCTGTGATGATATCTCTGTGTTGTTTTGTGTATTGAGTTGTATAACTAGACAGGCGTTTATAACTGTCTAGTATGTGATGTATTGTTTGTATAACTCGGATTGATGTTGTATATTATGTAAATATTTATGTGATTATTATAATTTATTTTTTCCGCTGTGAGATTCTGATATTGTTGTTCTTTCTTCTCTATCTTTTCTACTTTCTCACCATTTTCTTTCTTCAAGACGATACGTCTTTCGGGCAGTATGAAGGGCGGGTCGTCACTGTTGGTATCAGAGCGCTAGGTTGAGTGAATACCTAGCCTCTTGAGTGATTTCTTTCCTAAGAGAGCGTATTTGTAATTTTGATATGTATAATATATATATTTATTTATTTCTAGCTATTGTTGGGTTACCTGTTCAGGTTTTCCAATGAGCTATAAAGGTAGATAGGGTGGTGGTGTGTGTAACACAACTACCAATGGTTGGAATTTGAATGTTTGAGGTTGGAAGTGTAATTGTTGAGACTGTAGACCTAATACCGTCTCGAGTAAGCTTTGGATGTTGTAAGGATTTCATCGATCTCTGAAGGAAACCTATTAAGGTTCGGAGTTCATTTTTGAAGTGTAATTTGGTTGAGCTAGAGTTTACGTATGTCGGGTGGGCAGAAGCAAGTCATGATATCTTGATATATCAAGGTATAGTAGTTGTGTGATGAGACACAGTGACTATGGACATGTTTCTTTGGAACAAGTAAGGAAGAGTGTCTGCTTCGGTGTTGTGGCTGTGTTCAGCTGGGTGTTTCTGTTTGCTTTAAGGTTCGAGTTTCTCGAGGAGCTTTGGATTAGGAAGTCTTCTGGCATAGTAGTTTTTCTTGAGGTAACTTCAGAAGCAGCAGACCGATTCCATTTCTTTGATGGATTGGCCACATAAGCGTAAGCTATTCTATTTGGTAAAGAGGGAGCAATATTTTTGGAATTAGGCTGGATTGATCGCGGAAGTGACTTGCGATAATTTGAGTGTTTTCTTATGTTTCGGAGATTTTTCTGGATGTCTTCTAGAAGTCAGATTTTGGTCAACATTTGGTGATTGAGTTGGGTATCAACTGGATTTCAGAAGTGGTACCGATGGATCAGCTTAGTAATAGGATGGTTTTTGAGTTGTGGAAGTAGCTCAGGTTTTGGAGAAACTGGTGAGTTTTATTTTTGGATAGGTGAACTTTAATTTTGGAATGTGTTGACCAGTCTGCGCTGGAGTTCATAATCAGCATTTTCATTTGCGTGATCAGAGTTGTGCAGTGGAAGCATGGTAGTAGCTGTTTTAGTTTGGAAGCAATTGGATGTTGCAATGTTTGGATTAGAAAGTTCTACAGGAGATTTTTCAGAATCTGACGCCAGTTTGGAGTGCACCTGTTTTATATCTTCCGGATGAGAGAAGTGAGTTCTGTTTTCTAATTTGGAATAGAGTTGTATTCTGAGTTTCGGTTGATCTTGGAAAGATCATTTTGTTAGATTGTTTTTGGTCCAGTTTGAATCGAAAGGGACATCAGCAAGAGTTGAGCTGATCTGGAAAGATGAAGGAAGCCCAGGATCATCCGAAGAGTTTTGTGGATAAGATACGAAGGAATTTGGATTCCGAAATCGGGGATTTGATTCTGGATAAGTGTTTGGTCTTCAGGATTGGATTGTCAGTTTGGATAACTGGAATTTGTTGTGTTTCACGTATCTCTGAGGGAGTACGTGTAAGATCTATCTCTGGTTGCAGAACCAACAGTTCAGGGAGTTTTGGTTGTTGATTCAGACTTGTCCATAGTCTGATATCCTGTCTTGTTTGTAGATCTAGATGAGTGGAAGCTCTGTAGCTTGGTAGTATTGACTGTTTGAGTTTTATAGAGCGAGTATCCCGGTATTTTTATTTAGGAAACTCGGGAAATTCTATCCGGAATCTTGTCTGGATAGTTAGATTTGTTTGTTTGGATGAATTGGTGGCTATGATTGTTAGCATATGATTGATATATGCTTGTGTTTTTAGAATTAAATCTTCAACTAGATTATTAAATTACCTTTGTTTTAAATTTCGGGGACGAAATTCTTTTAAGGGGGAAGGAATGTGATATCCCGGAAATTTGGGGCAATATCTATTTAATCATCTGCATTTAAAAATTAGATTAATTTGATAATAATTAAATTGATTTAATAATCTTCGTTTAAATAAATATTTAACCGATAATTTATCTTTTAAAAGCTAATTTAAATTGTTTCTATTTATAATGTATATATGTATATATTGGTATATATTATAAATAGATAAGTTTTGTTTTAAATTTAATAAATAAAGCTATGTTTTCTAATTCTACTATTTTTGATAATTTGGAAATTTATTATTGAATAAATAATAATATGATTTTAAAAATACTCAAGATAAATTTAATTTGTTTAAAAATAAATTCTAGCCTAGATTTAAATTTAAATAAAAGATTGTTTTGTTCTTTTTACTTTAGCTTTATAAATTAAGTAATTTATATTTTGAATAGATTGTTTCTTTTATAAATTATTTGAATGTAATAATGAGTTTTATTTAAACAATATTAATAATGCATTATCTTTACAAATGGATTTTAATATAAATAGAAATTGTTATTTTAAAATTTGTTGATATATATATATATATGTATGTATGTATTTTGGAAAGCTATGATTTGGGATATAAAATAAATTCTTTCAAGAATGTTTAAGATAAAATAAATCTTATAAAATATTTAAGCAAAGCAAAGTATAATTAAAGAAATACAAAGTAAGTATAAACAAAGTAATAACCAAAGCAAATGACTAAACCAAATTTTTAAATGTGTATGTAAAATACAAAAGCAAGTAATCATGTCTGTACTATAGTTATGTTAGAAACTAAACAGAATAAAATAAAATGCAAAGTAAGTATAAAACAAAGCAAGCAAATTAACAAAGTTTAAGCAAAATATTTAAATATAAAAAAATATGGTATGTAGGAAACATAAAGTGTAACAAAACATATGCAGATTGCTTGTAAGAATATGCAAGGTTAAGTAAAAATATCTTTGTGCATGTTAAACATATAAGGTAGTTTGTAGAGCAAGCTAAAGCAAAGTAATAAAGTAAGGAAAAATAGTTGCAGGTTGACTCTAAAGCAAAGAAACAAAGACAAGTATGAAAGACATAAAATAAAAGTAAACCAAGTTTGTGCAAAATAAAATATCTGAATATAAAATATATACACATGGGGTATAAAGCAAGCTAGGCCTGCAAATTAGCAAATTTGTAGCCTGTAGGTTTTTTTTTTTAAAATGCAATGTATAAACAAAGGCAAGTAAATATAAGAGGCAGGCAAGAAAAATAAAAGAAATGACAAAGTAAAGTAAAGTAAAAATAAAAAGAGAGGGAGCCTGTAGATTTTAAATGGCATAGTCAAGTTAAAAAAGCAAAGTAAAAGAAATCAAGGAAGACAAGATTAATGTACAAAGTAAATATCTGGACATAAGATTGTATTAGTAGGGAACACAAGTACATTAGCATTAATTGACACCATTTCTTAGCCGCTAACAGTAGTCATTTCGAGTTTCAACCCTCCAAAATAAAATATCTTGCCTGATAAAACAAATTTTTGTACCTGCAAGAGTTGCTTGTCTCAGATGTCACCTTCCTCTGAAACTCTTTTATATACATGTCTTTCTTCTTTAGTTCGTTCAACATAGCATAGTAAACTTAACATATACAAGTAGCATTTCTATTTTGTTTACTACTGAAGCATCATCAACAAGGCAAGAAGTTTTGGAAAGCAAAACAGTTTCCAATTTTAAAGTTTAAGCTGTTTCAATAACCAGGATGTTCTGTTCATTTTTACAAGCAATGGTGAGTAACATTTTTTGTGAAACTCAAATATAAAAATGGTTGCTTTATTTATATCTGAAATAAGTTTGTATGTGTATATATTTGAGAGTATCTCAGTGTATGTTTGGATGTGTGATGCATTTGGATGTGTGATGCATATGTGTTTGTAAATACCTGAAGAACACCTCTGTTCTAAAATTTTCAAACCCAGATTAGTTTAAAAATCCCTACTGCTTGATCCACTTGTTGTTAGAACACAGGATCAAAATAAGACTTGATTGTTTGGTTACAAAAGAGATGTTGAAATTTTATTTAAGCTAAACAAAATTCAATTTTGCTCTGGAAAAATAATAAGGACAGTGAATACTCAAGTTTTGGTAAAACCCAAACTTCATAATTACTTAGTTCAGGCATATAAACTAAAACACTAAACAAAAACTTGATTTTTAAAATTAAAAGAACTATTTATAATTAAGTGTTGAAGGTGTAATTATGGTTTGAGCATAATAGGTGAAATTGTGATTTCCTGGTGATCTATGCTTTTGGAGGTGATCGGGTTGTGAGAGAAGGTGGAGAAGCTTACCACGGTGATGGGAAAAATAGTGGAAGATGGTGTAGATAGGCGTGGTGGCGACGGCAACGAAATTCTTTCTGTAAACCTAATTTTGAACTGGGTTGAAGTTCGGGCTTGTTCGATTTCCTTGGTGCATCGAGTTCAACGGGGGTTTGCGCATGGGTAGAGGGGTGAAAGGCGAAGTCGTGGCCGGGGGTGGTGGTTTTCTGGTGGTCGGAGGAGCAGGGTTTTCACGTTGACAGGTTTCGAGGGTTAGAACTGTTTGTGGTTCCAGGTTTGAGAGACGAGCTCGATTTTTGATTCGAGTGAGTGGGTGGCTTCGGAGGGGTCGCGACCACGTCAGGCGAGGGTCGTGTGTGGATGCCTGAGTGGATGGCCGGAGGTGACAAGAGCCACGGTGCACGTGCACCGTGCTCATTTCGGTGTTGAAGCATTAGTGAGTGGTGCAGGGTTTTTAAACTCGGGACATACTCGAGTCGTTCGAGTATATGACTCGAAGTGGGGGAGTGGAGGACTCGAAGCATACCTGCTTTGGTCTCGGCTGTGTTGTTTTGCTAACAGGTTATACAGAACTGCCTGAAGTTAAATTTAAACCTGATTTAAAGCAAACTAGATTTGTAAGCTAGTGGTAACCAAAATTAAAACTAGTATGATATTAAATTCAGATGAATTTAAGTGTCAACTAAGTTTAAACAAAGTTTAAAATCAGTTGGAATGTGAATTCAAACTTATTTTTTGAATTCAAATCTGAAATGAGATAAAGATTTTAAAATATTTAAATGGGGATTTCAGGGTTACAAACCTGACCGTTTTCAGTTTTTAAAATTTAATTTAAAATTTGAAAACATAAATTTAAGCAGAGGTTTAAATTCGATGTTTAAAGTATAGGTTCAAATAGACTTTTGAATCTAACGTAAAAAGATAACGAATTTGAATTTTAAATCAAGATTTTAAAACCAAGTTTTTCAAAAGCAAATTAAAACCAAAGTTTTAAATTTAAGGTTAAACCAATGAGTTCAAGTTTTCTCGAAATCAAATTTGACATTTGAATCAGTTTTTAAATTTAAATATATGAAACCAGTTTAAATAAAATAGTTTTGAAAAGTAAATTTGTTTCAAATAGAATTTAAAATTTGGTAAATGTTTAAACAATAATCTTTTTGAAACTTGAATTAAAAATGGAATTTGAATCTAAATTTAAAAAGTGTAATGTTCTAATACACATTTATATTAATTAGGTTAGTAAATAAGAAATAAATTACCCTAAGAATAATTAAGGCATTAAATGATTTAATTAATAAGATAATAAAGGAATGGTGTATTCATTAAATTTATAAATTAATAATTTAGATTAATTTATAAATAAAGATAAATTAAGCAGTAAATTAAGATATGATATTAGTTAATAAGGATAATTAACTAAAGATTACTGATTAATTTATTAATGAGATTAATTTTGATAATTAATCAGATTAATTAGATAATCTATTGTAAAATTGTTGAGTGTAATTAGTTGATAAAAGTAATTAAGAGATTAATTACTTATTGTAATTAATTTTGATAAATGATTAATTCAAGTTAATCAATTTAGTTAATTAATCTAAGAAAATCATTTGATAAATTGATAAGTGTAATTACTTAGTGTATGCAATGGAGCACAATTACTTAAGGAAGTAATTAATGTTAATTACTGAATGTAATTAATGAAAGATGATGCGTTAATAAAGTAATTTGGATAATTACTTTTATAAATAATCATGGGATTAATTAATGGAGATAATTAATTATGGGAATAATTAATTTATTAATATGGTAATTATGGATAGTAATTACTGGAATGATATTAATCAAGGGTGATTAATAATTGTGTTTAATTAAAGATTAATCACTTAATGTAATTAATTTAAATAAAGTAATTTATTTGAATCTAAATTAGAGATCATTAATTAATTAATATAATTAATGATGTAAATTAAGAATTGGTTTATTAAGAAATACTTAATAATGTGGTGGTTAATTGATGTAATTAATTAAGAATAAATGTAATCAATTCTAAATGAAGTAATTTAATGTTAATTACTATAAATGATTTAGGATAATTAATTTGTGAATTAATTAAACACTAATAACCGATTGTAATTAGTGAATGATTAATCAAGATGTTTAATCAAGATGAATATTTAGAAGATGGTTAATTAATTTGATTTATAATTAATTAATGATTGTATAAGCAGGATTTATAGATAAAGAATGAATTTAATTTAATAATTAGAGATTAAAGTAGTTAATTTAATTCATTTTAAATTAATTATAGATTGTGATTTATAAATCATTGCTTATGGATGAATGATATTGATATTTGATTGATTGTGAATTCATATCTGACATGAATAATATTTATCTCATATGGATGCTTGATTTAAATATGATAATATTTAGTTATCTGTTTATGAGATTATTTGTGATTATCTATTGTGATATTGTGAATTATCTATCTGTATGTATATTGATGATATTGAATTAAACTGTTAAGACTAAATAGACAACTTGAAAAGACACGTTTTGAATTTCGATGAGACGGGGATCGGTTTTCCTTATTTGGAACATCCGAAAACCACATAGATTCCAAATTAACGATAGGTCGTGAATTTGAAGTGAAGATGAAGATTTAGAATGCAAGGTTTATCGTCGTTAACTCTGAGGGTGATTCCAAAATGAGTGTAACGAGATAATGCCTTCGGTTTCGTTCGAACCCGGAACGAACTTGTATGGATTGAATGCTTTCAACACATCGTCAGGTGGGCGATGAGGATTCTAAGAAATGTATTCTCTAAAGGTAATCGTAGCCTCAAGCCTCATCAACCGGGAATGGCTAAAACAGGGGAGGTGCAGCAAGGTTAGGTGGGTCATGCCCAAGTAGGGCAAGGATATTCCCCTGTCTAGATGTCCCTTTATTTTCGGCTGTGTGGGCAGTTGGTTGCAAACAACTGCGGGGTTTATCTTGTTCGGGATTGTTCAGTAAGGAATGGTTCCGGCCTTGTGTTACAGGGGGTCGAGAGTGATCCTCGGTACGTTGATCTAGGCCACGTACTGTGATGGGCGGTACCCCAGTAGCCCTGCCATTGTATGGAATCCACAATCCAATAAGTGCCAACGGTTTTGATTGTATTACCCACTTTTGTGGCTAGTAGCTGGAATTTAATGAATGTAACAATTTCGGCTATTTTCTATTTACTTGAAAACCCAAGACCTATTATAATATCATAGAATTTCCTATCAAATGTTTTGGTTAGCGTAAGGTAAAAACTTTCCATGTTTATTTGTGGGGAGTCTTACGTGATACCCTTTGTTTTCAAAGGATTTTCAAATTTAAGAAACTTTAACCTGTTACTCATACCAGACCCATGTCTAACCCGGAGTTTATTTTTGTTTTGTTTTTCATAAACTCTCGGGTACCCAAATTTTTACGGGTAGCCAAGGGTTCAGGTTAGCTTTGACGAATTCTGGAGGAGCAATGGAGCAGGTGGCTTCAGCGTTGTAGATATATATATATAGTCCCGCTGTGATGATATCTCTGTGTTGTTTTGTGTATTGAGTTGTATAACTAGACAGGCGTTTATAACTGTCAAGTATGTGATGTATTGTCTGTATAACTCTGATTGATGTTGCATATTATGTAAATATTTATGTGGTTATTATAATTTATTCGTTCCGCTGTGAGATTCTGATGTTGTTGTTCTTTCTTCTCTATCTTTTCTACTTTCTCACCATTTTCTTTCTTCAAGACGATACGTCTTTCGGGCAGTATGAAGGGCGGGTCGTCACAAGCTGTGACGACCCGGCTTCCTATGCCCAGGAAGATGTGTCATCAATAAGAAAGAATGGGATAGAAATAGAAAAGAAAAGAAAGAAAGAATAACAACATCAGAATCTCACAGCGGAACGGAATAAAATATAATACCTCAACATAAATATTACATAGTTATATACATCAGAGTTATACAATATCATACAACATGAATATCATATACATATCAGTCAGAACATACATCTCTAAATATCATGAACTAACTAACACAACGGAACTATATAGATAGCTACATATGTCCGGTCTCCTGCTCCAACTCCTCCAGAATTCGTCAAAGCTAACCTGAATCCCTTGGCTACCTGTAAAAATTGGGTACCCGAGAGTTTATGATAAACAAAATACAAACTCCGGGTCAGACATGGGTCTGGTATGAGTAAACGGGTTAAAGATGTTTAACTTTGAAAATCATTTAAAATAAAGGTATCACGTAAGACTTCCCACACATAAATACGGATAAGTTTTTACCTTACGCTAACCAAAACATTTCATAGGAAATCCAGTGATATTATAATAGTGTCTAGGGTTTTCAAGTAAAATACAGAAATAGCTGAAATGCTTACATCTCACATTTCAACATAGTTGGGCATAACAAAAACGTACGGCGCTTATTGGAAATTGAATCCCATACAATGGCAGGGGTACTGGGGTACCGCCCGTCACATTACGTGGCCTAGATCACAGTACCGAGGAGCCACCCTAACTCCCCTGCAACACAAGGCCAGAACCATTCCTTACTGAACAGTCCCGAACAAGATAACCCCGCAGTTGGCTGCAGACCAACCGCCCACACAGCCGAATAAAAGGGACATCTAGACAGGGGTATACCTCGTCCTGCTTGGGCATGACCCACCTAACCTTGCTACTCATCCTCTGTTTTAGCCATTCCCAGTCGATGAGGCTTGAGGCTGCGTTTACCTTTTATAGAACATATTTCTTAGAATGCTCATCGTCCACCTGACGATGTGCTGAAAGCATTCAATCCATACAAGTTCGTTCCGGGTTCGAACGAAACTGAAGGCATTATCTTGTTACACTCATTTCGGAATCACCCTTAGAGTTAACGACGATAACCCTTGCATTCTGAAAACACCATCTCGATCTTCACTTGAGATTACACGACCTATCGTTTAATTTTGATCGATGTGGTTTTCGGAATATCAATTCGATACCCGATCCCAGTCTCATCGAAATCCAAACGCCATTTTAAAGTCCAAGTTGTCTAATTAACTTAACAGTTTAAATTTAACAATTGAATTCATATAGCAATTTAACATAGACAAATAACATCAGATAAATCATATAATAATTTAACACAGATAAATTATACACGATCATCATAGATATATCCGAAATATCACAGAACATCACAGATATAAATAAACATCAAAGGCAATCAAATAGAATCATCGATTCATATCAACATGTCATTTGACTTATTTTAAACTTAATTGCATACTCAAGAGTAAATTATATTTTATTCTTTGTTTAATTAATTATTAATTAATTAACTTATTTCAATTCATTAATTACTTATTAATCATTTACTAAATTAATTAATTATTAATTAATAATCTTAATTATTGATTATAAAACTCAATTACACATTTAATTATTATTAATTGCTTAATTAACCATTAATTATTAATTAACTTAACCTTTCAATTATTAATTATTTAATTAATTCGTTAACTACAATTTGTTAATTAATCAACTTCAAATGATTAATTAAATTCTTCATTACAATTGATTTTATACAAGATTATCATTAAAATCTTTAATTACAAATTCAATTACATTTTGAACTACTTATTAAATTAATTATAAAACTGATTACATTCTTAATTTACTTTGAAATTAACTTAATTACTCTTCTTTGTTTTCTGCAAAGCTTAAAGTTTAACTTGGCTTAAACAATTTGGTCAATACTAATAATATAATTTGTACTTAGCTTATTTTACTTTAACTTAATATGGTTAGCAAGCTACTAGCATTAAACCCAAGTCAACATCGCCTCTAACTCGGGTCAAACTCGAGATTACCCAGTATGTTTCTCGCGTACTTCCCTGCATCTTCTTCTTCTCCTGTTTCTTACTTTTTCTTTTTTGTTTTTTTAAAAGGTTTAAAGTTTTAACAGTTGAAACTTGTTAACCCACGTGCAACCCTGACCCTCGACCCAGAACAATCCCGAAGCCATCCACGCGACTAACTCGAGTTACACTCGAGTGACACCGACCAAAATTTTCCCCCACCGCCGTGCACGTGCATGGCGGTTCACCACCGCACTACTGCACCTCGACACCACCCACCAATCACTCGCCATCCCCTTGCTCGAAAACAAAGCCCAGAAAAACGCGACAACCACGAAATCAAAATATGACTGTAAAATTGAATTGCTCCACGAACACAATGGACAAAAACCTCCTCGTACTCACTGTCGCGACCGCCAGGGACGACGTGGCTCCGGTCAAACCTTGCCAACCTCACCTCCTAACTCCTCCCAAAACCATGCGTCACTCGGTTGCGCCATCGTGTCGCAAGCATCAATTAACCGAACCCAAAATATACAGAACCCATAACCCTACTTTTGATCATCTCCAAAAATCCATGCATTAGAAAATTCTTTTAGCATTTTTCTGTTAATCACACATCAATACCCTAGCTTCATGTAAAATTTCATCATCAATCATTGAATGAATCACTTGATATTCATGAAACAACACCTACAGTTCATTAATGAACTGCTCTATAAATAGTTAACTAAAAAATTTAATTCTTGTCTTAAAATTCATATTACAGTATGTTAAATCAATATATAAACTCAAATTATCAATTTAAGATATTTGAATTTTGAGTATAATTTTACTTTATACTGTAATTGTGAGTTTACAGTTCTATTTTTTTTTTTCACAGCCTACCTAAAATAATCCAATTGCTAAACTTAAGCAAATTTATTCAGTTAGAAAATAATCATATATAAAAAGTATGATTAATTCTCTTACTCCTTTATTTCAGCAACAAAACTGGAAGAACACATATAAGTAGAACAGGCAGTAACCAAACATCACAGAACAGATTTTAATCAGCATAATATTTATTCATAAATCAATTATTAGCAGTTAAATTTCAAAATTAAGTTTACTCACCCAAGTTTGCAGTTGAACAGAGGATGATGCAAGAAAACAGCAGTTTGAAGTTGTTGAATTGCATTAAACTTCTTGCTTCCTGACTTTATTTGAACTTGAAATTTTATTTAGTTATTTTTTTTCTCTTTTGCTTTATCAGGTTTGTGAAGTTTCTTTTGCTTTTGCAGATACAAATGAGCTAAGGGATAAAATGATGTATACAAATATTTATAACTTTCAACAATGCTGTCATTTTTGCACAAGCTTTGGCTTGGCATAATATCTTGCCTTATTTTATTTTATTTTTTTACTAAAGCCTAAGGCAATTCAACCATTTCGGCTGAAAGATAATAATTTTTTTTTTCTATTTTTTTCCAGACATAAAAGTAGGCTAATTAAATGTTTGTGGTAACATATATGTTAACATACTATTAAGGTTTGCTGACACAAACATATGGTATAACATATTTCAGGCTTTGTTTGTACTGAATGTATTCATATGGGTTTACACTATAATGCTTTGCTGACACAATTTTGTACAAAGCTATTTGCAGTGTATTTGTACTAAGATGTATTCATATTTCATACTTGCAGATTTTTGTTTAAACATACTTAACATATAGATAAATGTTGCTTGCAGGTTTTGTTTTATTATTTATTCTAGCATATTATTAATGTTTGCTGTTAAACTTTGTTTTATTATCTTATAACTTAAACACAAACTTTACATTTGTTTTTGACAGATTATGTATATTTGTCTTTACATAGTTAACACTTTTATTTATATCTTATTCACATCATATTTTGTACTTATGTTTATGTATACTTATGTAACCATATAAATAATGTTTACAGGTTAATTTGTCTTTATTGCTGATGTTATCCTTATGTTCATGTTGACTTATGTTTCTAATCATATTTTATGTTATACTTATATTAAATATTTATAAGCTTATTGTAAATATTATTCTTAAACATATAATATGGTCAACTACTTAAATCTTATTTTTATTTAAAGTTTAATCTTTCAATATTTGATTAGCAATGTATACTTTATATTTATATTTAATATGGGTTGAATTGTATTATTATACTTGTTATTATTTACTACTTTTATACCTTTGATATTAAATGTCATCCATACATAATTTTTAATTTAATTAAATAAAACAGATTTAATTTTAAATGTTATTTAAAAGTCTATTTTACATTTAGAAATTATAAATTCCTTTATAACACATATCCAACTAATAATATCCAACGTCTTATTTATTAATAAATGAAAATATTATATTTTATTTAAATTTGATTAAAAGCTTATTATAATAATAGGGTAAAAATCCTAGGATGTCACATTCCTCCCCCCTTAAAAGAATTTCGTCCCCGAAATTTAAACAACAGTTAATTCAAAAACTTAATATTAACAATCTAAACATACATATCATCCATACAAAACAAACAAGCAAACAGTCAATTCAACATTACTAATTATCCTAACATAAATTTGGATAAGCTTTTCTAAAACTATCAAGAGTTTCCCATGTACAATCTCTAGGATCCTCACTCCATTGCACCTTGACGAGTTTCACCACTTTGTTCCTGAGTTGCTTCTCGTCTTGATCTACAATCTGAAACGGATCTCTAACCACAGTTAGGTTGGGTTCTACTTCTAAATCTTCCTGAACAACGGATTCCACCACCAATGATGGGTCATGAACATATTTCCTTAAATGAGACACATGGAATACATTGTGAATACCAGACATTCGTTCTGGTAATTCAATCCTGTAGGCTACAGTTCTAATTCTTTCTATCACTCGGAATGGACCAATATATCTCGGAGCAAGTTTTCCCGTCTTTCCGAATCTTATAGCACCTTTGATTGGTGAAATTTTGATAAAAACTAAATCTCCGATCTCAAATTCCAATGGTCTTCGTCTTATCTGCATATTTCTTCTGACGATCTTGAGCAGCTTTCATCCTTTTCTTGATAAGCTCAAGCTTTGTAGAAGCTTCACGAATAAGATCGGGTCCAAGCACAAGTCGATCAATCGATTCATTCCAACAAAATGGGGATCTACACGGTCTTCCATACAGAGCTTCATAAGGAGCCATCTTAATACTCGCTTGATAACTATTATTATAGGAAAATTCCACTAGATAAAGATGGTCTTCCCATGATCCACCAAAATCCAATACACAAGCTCGCAGCATATCTTCCAAAATACGATTAAGTCTTTCCGTTTGTCCGTCCGTCTGTGGATGATAGGCTGTACTTAATCTCAAACTTGTTTCCATAGCTGATTGCAGAGCTTCCCAAAATTTACTAGTAAAAATAGGATCACGGTCACTCACTATGCTGACAGGAACACCATGTAATCTGACTTTCTCCTTCAAGAAAATTTCTGCTAAGGAAATTGCAGTACGGGTTGCTTTAACTGGAATAAAATGAGCACTCTTCGTTAAACGATCCACAATAACCCATATTCCTTCATTCCCTTTTCTGGTTCTAGGAAAACCATCGATGAAGTCCATCGAGATCATCTCCCACTTCCAATCTGGAATTTCCAAAGGTTGCAATAGTCCTGCAGATTTTTGTTGATCTCCCTTCACTTGCTGGCAAATGGCACAACTATTTACAAAAGCAGCTACATCCTTCTTCATATTCGGCCACCAGAAAACTCTCCTCATATCTTTATACATCTTCGAGATACCCGGGTGAATATTCAATTTAGAACGATGACACTCAGCTAAGACTTCTTGTCTCAGTCCATCAATATTAGGCACACACAAACGACCATTAATCCTTAAAACACCTTGATCGTCTATCCTGAAATCTGAATATCGACCGTCTTTAGTTCCAAGAATTATTTCCTCAAAAGATTTATCCTCCGTTTGCTTACCAATGATCTTTTCTTGGAGAGATGGAATAACTTCCAAAAGAGATAAAACCGCATTTCTATTAAGAGCATCAGCCACGGCATTTGCTCTCCCCGGAGTATACAAAATATCCAGATCATAAGATGCCAAAAATTCGACCCATCTCTGCTGTCTCAAATTAAGATCTTTTTGAGAGAAAATATATTTCAATGGTTTGTGATCCGTGAATAACTCAAACTTTTCTCCCAAAAGATAATGTCTCCATACCTTCAAAGCAAAAACAATAGCTAACAGTTCTAGATCATGCGTAGCATAGTTCTTCTCATGTGACTTCAATTATCGACTAGCATACGCAATAACTCTGCCGTTCTGCATCAGAACTGCACCCAATCCAACCAAATATGCATCCGTATATACTTCAAATTTCTCTTCCCATCCGGAATAGCAAGTACTGGTGCACTAGTTAGCCTTGTCTTCAATTTCTGAAAAGCTTCTTCACACTGAGGTGTCCACTTGAATTTAGTTCCCTTCCTAGTCAGCTTGGTCAGATGCGAAGAAATTTTGGAATAATCCTTTATGAATTTTCTGTAGTAGCCAGCCAAACCCAGAAAATTGCGAACTTCCGTCGGTGTCTCCGGCTGTTTCCATTGCAAAATAGTTTCAAACTTTGCTGGATCTACTGAAATGCCTTCACCAGAAACAATGTGCCCTAAAAATTTAACTTCTAATTTCCAAAAATGGCACTTTGAAAACTTTGCCTTCAACACATGTTTCCTCAAAGTGTCCAATACAAGCCTCAAATGATGCATGTGCTCTTATTCCGATTTGGAGTAGACCAAAATATCATCAATGAATACCAAAACAAACTTATTCAACACACCTCTAAAGACTCGATTCATGAGGTCAACAAAATAGGAAGGAGCGTTGGTTAATCCGAACGGCATAACCAACCACACATAAAAACAATTCGGTCCCCTAAATGCTGTCAAGGGAATACTATCCTCAGCTACTCTCAATTGATGAAAACCTGAAGCTAGATCTAGTTGAGAAAAGATAGAAGCTCCATTCAATTGGTCAAAAAGATCATCGATGCGAGGAAAAGGATATTTATTTCGAACGGTCACTTTGTTCAATTCTCTATAATCAACACAGAACCTTAGTGAACCATCCGATTTAGTGACAAACACCGCAGCAGAGCCCCAACAAGAAAAACTGGGTCTAATCAAACCCTTCTCCAAAAGATCTTGCATCTGCTTAACCAACTCTTCTCTCTCTCTAGGAGGCATTCTCCTACTGGGTTGAATCACCGGCACTGCTTCTGGAATCAAATCAATACGAAACTCAATCTCTCGATGTGGCGGAAGACACTTAACTTCTTCAAAAACATCAGGAAAATCTTGTACCACATCGATTTCCTCAACTTTCTCTTGAGAAGTCTCAACTCCTAGCAAATGACTACTCAAGTGAAATCCAAAACTATCGCACGACACTTTGGCAATCCTACCCAAATCAGTCTCTACTGAAACCGTCCTCTCATCACAATTCAGGACTGCTTTATACTTATCGAGCCAATCCATTCCCAAAATAAGATCAAATCCCTTGAAATTTAACACATACGGGTCACAAGAGAAACTGTGGGACAAATAAGAAAGCTTCAAGTCCTTACAGATCGTATCCAATTTTGTTGCTCCACCAATAGGATTAGATACAATAATGGGTCGATCCACGGTACTAGGCTTAAGAGAAAACATTTCTACTAATTCTGAAGATATGAAACTCAAAGATGCACCCGAATCAAATAACACTTTAATATATTTGCCATCTAAGAGTAGGGTACCTTCCAAAACTCCTTTGCCTTGAGAAGAAGAAGATGAACCCGCTTCCAAAGCAAAAACTTTATCCTGGAGTGTCCTCTGCAAAAGTGGACAATTCTTAATCGTATGACCGGGCTGACGACAATTAAAACACAATGATCTCTGGACTACTGCTAATCCTGGACCATTCTGACATTGCTGTTGCTGAGATCCTCCTTGAGAACACTAATCCGCCAAATGTCCAATTTGCTGACAATTATAACACTTACGGGGTCCGTTATTGCTCCTACCCGATTTCTTTCCCTTAGCTTGTCTTTTCCAAAGTGGATTAAACTTCCTTTTATTTGGGTTAACGGAATTCCCTCTCGAAACTGCTACTGTTGCCTCCAATTCTTGCTCATCAAATCTTCATACCTCAAAGCCATGTCAACTAAATCAACAAAAGACCCTTTCAAGAGCACCGTCATCTTATTCTGGAATTCGGACCTCAATCCTTGCACAACTTTTCATTCTTCTTGAGGGGCGTATCAATGAGTCCTGATCCATAACACGAAAGTTCGTTGAATTTGGTCTCATACTCAGAAATGGTCATGCTTTCCTGCTTCAAATTCAGAAAATCCCGGTACAATTGAGTTTTCCTTGCTGTCGACATAAATTTTTCTTCAAATAACTCCTTAAATCTTCCCCAGGAAATATCTTCTTCAGGAATTTTTGCAATTATTGCATCCCACCATGATGCTGCGCTTCCCTGCAATTGCCACGATGCCATATCCCTCTTCTGATCATCCGACAATCTCATCCTCTTAAAAATACGCTCACAAGAACGTAACCAGGCTTGAACTTCAATTATCGATTCTGAACCTTTAAATGGTTTGCCTCCAAGATCGATAAAATCTTTACATAAGGCTGCAAAACTAACTTGAGGCGGTACTGGATTAACAGCCTCTCTAGCACTTTGACTTCGAACATTATCAATTGAAGTACTGGCCCTAACTCTGCCTCTTTTTCCAGAACTCATGTTGGCCTCCTAGACAGGTAACCCAACAAGTTTAGATAGGTATATATATATATATATATATATTTATATATATATATTTATATATATTTATATAAATATACAAATATGCACTCTCAAGATAAATATTATTCCGCAGCATAGGTACTCGCTCAACCTAATGCTCTGATACCAGCTGTGACGTCCTAGGCTTTTCAACCATCAGCAACGGCTCACGACTGGTAGGCTTTTCAACCATCCCAGTCCCGCTGTGGCCCACAGTGATACCTCGGATTTTCTTTTACGGCCAGCCTCTCGACTCGCAACCAACCCCGCAAGACCTTATACTATCCCCGGGGGCATGTAGGGGTAAGAGTCTCTCGTTCGCCACCTAACGCAAAGCGAGAACCCCCTATCATGCTGTAATGTAGCAAATCCGTACCCCTTGAGTTCACACTATTCTAACTAAATCAACTCAAGTTGTACAGAAGTACGAACCATTTGGGTTAAAGAAGAAGAGGTAGAAGAAGAGAAAACAAAATCAACATCAGAATCTAACCATCGCAGCGGAATAAAATATGATAGCTAATAAATAATCTTTACTCAAAATCAAATATATCTGTTTATATATTACATCATCAGAGTACATCAATCACAGCTCACATCGATAACATACAACTGGATACACAACAACTCAAATAGTGGAACTATATATATATCTACAACGCTGAAGCCTCCTGCTCCATTGCTCCTCCAGAATTCGTCAAAGCTAACCTGAATCCCTTGGCTACCCGTAAAAATTTGGGTACCCGAGAGTTTATGAAAAACAAAAATAAACTCCGGGTCAGACATGGATCTGGTATGAGTAACAGGTTACAAATCAAAATCAAACCACACGATTATCATTCAACTTCTACACTACATAATCACCATATATAGTGACATAAATAAAGTTGCAGTTTTCATTAAAGACACGAGTAGTTTACTCACCAAACTTCCGCAAAGGCTACCCGAACTTAAGTTAAACTTACCAACGACTCCCTAGCTTTGAAGGATGAAGGCTTTAGGTGCTAGCAACCCACAAAATGGGCTTGTCATAGGTGTACGTAGGCTCAGCTAGAGGTATGGGGGTGGATGTGGGGTAGTAGCTTGAAGATAGAGGAGCTTGGGGTTTTCATCGATTTATCAAAAATGAATCCAAATTTAGGTCATTTTCCCACTGGTTTTTGGGGAAACAACTCACAGAATTTGAAAAAGTAGTCAAAAGGAAAGTTGTAGGAATTTCTTTCCTTTATCTTTGTAAAAATGTATCACTCATTTTCGACTTATTTTAAAGAAGTTATAATCAAAAGAAGAAGAGTAATTTTCAGACTTGAAATTCAGGTGATTTGAAAAAAAGAAGTTCACCATTTAGGTAGGAGAAGAAGTCATGGTAGGAGAAATAAGTGGTAGAACTGAGTAGATGTTGGAGCTATTTATAAGCAAATTTTCCTTTGCAATTACTATGCGAAATCAAATCAATATTGAAACACCACCTACCTGTTAGTATACCCAAAAAGGCACATTAAAAGGCATGGTGCATTGTAGGTATAACTAAAACTGATAGAAACTAAGATTCATAAGAAAAAATAGGTAAAAATAGTGGAAACTACAATAATAACTTATTCAAAACAGAAACTTTATAATTGCTTCACAAACCAACTAAGTCAAACACCAAATACAGCATACATGTCTCAAAACCCAATATGTCTCAGGAAATAAAAACTCGTGGTCTCAAAAAAAATTATAGTATAATATCCCTCTAAAGTGCCCGTACGAAGAAAGAAAAACGAAAAATGTAGGGAAATACCTAGCAGAATCTTCACCAAGAAACCTCCAAGCAACTGCAATCTACTGCCCTCTTCCTTGGCTGCCTATGGGGAGAAAGGGGAAAATAGAGGAGCGAGTCAGACTAAAAGTATGGTGAACGATAGTAACTACTAGAATCTTTAAGCAAAGTTAAAGTAATAGCCTCTTCAATAGTTCTAGTGTATATAAAAGGAAACAAAGGAAATATGAGAGATAAAGTAGGAAATAAATACTAATTAACTAGTGCTCAATTAAATAAGATAGATTAACTTTTATTGTTTGCACTTGTCCTGATAGCTGCTTTGATTAAGCTGAAGTCCTAATTCTACCCTCTGATCGTACTGCTACTTTATAGAATCTACTATGGACTGGACATTTCCCTACACAGTAGACTTTGGTGTCTACGAGAGACACACTTACTAAGCGCTTAGAACTCATAACGATTTATGAGCCATCACTGGAAGCCGCATCTGTGACCACCAATAAGCTTACATTGCTGTTATTTCCTCTTTTGACCTTATAATTACACTAGACATCATATGTGTGCCCCTTGCCTCACTTCAGGATTATGTAAAGCACCTCGTCTCACTTCAGGGTTATGTGAAACACTGTGTCCATAGAAAAATAGGGGAAATGCTATTTGTACTAGTCCCTATCAAACAAAAATCTATTTGCTCCCCTTGTTCAAATTCCTTTGATTTGAACTACCATAGATTGACCATTTACTACAAATATAAGCATAAGCGCACCCCTCGCCTCACTTTGGGATTATGTGAAGCACCTCATCTCACGTCAGGATTATGTGAAACACTGTAACCATAGAAATATTAAGGGAATGCAATTTAATACAGGTCCTACTTCTTATCTTTGCTTATTATCTTAGATAAATTATTTAAATGTGCCTTTATTTTTATCAATTACTATTATTGCTTATTAATTTACTCGAAGTCTTAAAATAAGCACCATGGTTTCCATAGTTTATCAATTTATAACTTACGTTGTTATAATCATGTTTATTACTTAACCCAAGGTCTAAGTGTGAAAATAAGCTTCTTTCCTTCTTTTATTCTTTTTACTTATAATTATGAGTTAGAACTAGGCCAATCTCTTTAATTGAGTCCAATAATATCATAATTAGGCATAATTTCAGTCCAATTCCATCTACACTACATTCTTTATAATTTACATCTTATATTTCATTATTTCAGATTTCTTATAATTTAATTCAATTTCACGTTAATTCTATTCTAATCCATATGCCAAGAAGAAGAAGAAGGAGAAATAAACGAAAAACGAAAAGGAAATCCAAGGTGTAAGAAGAAGATGTAAATAACACATAAATAATTTTAAATAAATTAAAATACTTTAAATAAACTGTAAATAAATGGAAAAGCTAGAAATAAATAGAAATTAATTGTAAAGAATAGCTAGAAGAAAAGGACAGAAAATAATTCTAAAAACTGTAATATATATTACTAAAAAGGTTATTCTAAAAATCATAGTAAAACTACAACTATTGGAAACCCTATTATTTTAAATTACTTAAAGAGAATTAAAATAATTACAATCACTCACCTTTGGTCCTTAGCTCTTCCCTTTAGGTCTTCATGGATCCACTTGGGGTTGTTAAATATTTTTATTTATAACGATTTCCTTCTTGGAAAATTATTCCGCATAGGGTCCTTCCTGAATAGGTGAACCCAATTGGGAAAGTCTTAGAATGAGAAAAAGTGTTAGGCCTAGAGTTCTATTATAGGGGTAGAAGTGGATCTCAGACCATTGGATTTGGGGATTGAATAGGATGCAACCATGTCATAGACTGAATAGTGGACATCAGATGCATGAATGAAAGGACCGGATTAGTGTAAACAATGCAAAATACGTGTAAAGTTGGCTAAATGTTCGGAAGAACAAACATTCGTTCGTTTGCCCTAAAAAGGGTCGGCGGGTCGACTGGGCGGTTGATCGACCCATTGCCTAGGTCGATCGGCCGATCAACCTAGCCATATATATATTTCACTGTGTTGTTTAATTCATATCTCATTCATATTGGCTTGGTTTCTGATGTTTTATATATGGAAAGTGACCAGAAATTACCACGGACAAAATGTGCAACTCCCGTGGCTCAATTCTAATAATTTCACAGAGTTATTTTATTATTTAATTAATTAATGAATTAATTAATTATTACGGATTAAATTTCGGGTTGTTACATTCTTCTTCCCAAAAATCCCTAAGGATAAAAGAATGTAGTGAATGTTTTCATCCAATTCTACAACCAACTGCTCAATCAACAACGATTCATCCATTGTCCTTAGGTTTTTCTAATGCAATTTATGACACTTATGCAATTAGTGTAGTCTAAATGTTCTTATCTAATGCAAAAGATTAGGTGGTCCATTGATTCAGTTGACCTCCTTTTATGCAATCATGTATGTGTCATATATCCAAATGAATGCAAAAATTCCCAATGACAACTGATAGTTCTATGTGCGTGCTACAAACATCATTCAAATGCAATAATCATGTGATAATCATCCATTTTATAGCCACCATGAAAAATAGAGCAAAAATGTGCGTAGATCCATATGCATATGTTCTAACGTCCTAGTTAAGCCTATCCCTAAAGTATAGTAGTGCCTATTATATCTATATGCATCCATTAGCATCCACTAGTAAACACTTGCAACCACTAGCATACATCATTCATAACATATTCTAATAACATGTTTACATCAAATCCTACCATCCATAAGTTAAATCCTAAGTTCACCCTCCTAAAGGATAATAAAGGAAAATACCTATTCAAAACTAAAGATGGAAAATAGGAAATTCAAAAACTTATTATCAAAAGAATGTGGACATGAAATACAAATTTTCTCCCAGTCAAACCAATCCCCCCCACCCCGATGCCTTCTTAACTATGTCGAAACCAAGGCAATCACTCTATAGACCGTATCCAACTTGAAGGCGACTTGCGTCGTCTTTCGTAAAGAGCTTCAAAAGATGTCATTCTAATGCTAGCTTGAGAACTACTATCTTATGTGAATTTCACTAAAGAAAGATGATTTTCCCAAGTTTTCTAAAATTAGGAATATCCATTCTCAACCATGCCTGTCTTACAATTTTACTAACTCCATTTTATTATTCTTCTTTAGTCTGCTCACATGAGTCAACATTCCTAGGTTCTCACTAGGGTCCTGTACACTCTATGGAAACTCTATTATTACTTCCAAAAGTAATTACTGATGTCTCCTTTGTAGCCTTACCCCTTTTCTGTTACACCTAGGAAATGATTCCTATCTACTTCACATTTAGGAGTTTGGTTCGATGTCTATAGTTCCATTTTAAAAACTAAGGTTTCTAAATTGTTAAAACATCCAAAACCTTTGTCTTTAAAAATGTTGTCTTTAAGTTCCTATTAAATTCAAAAATACTGGGTTGATTAAAATCTTATCTTTCTAGACTTGCATCTTAATAGCATTCTAAATATGCATTATTTCCCACACCTAGTGGGAAAAACTTTTAAGTCCAAAACCTATTCCTCATTTTTTTTAAAGACCTTTTTACCTTTCTATAAAATTTAAAATTTCAAACTTCTATTTTATTAAGTTTTTCAAAAACTTATTTACTATTTCACGAAACCATTTTCTTTTCAAATATCATTAAACTATTTTTATGCGTTTACAAAACATCTCCTCATCATACCTAACAGTCTCATATCTTAATGTATTGAGACTACCTTTTCCTATGAGAAATTATCAACTCTAAAATCTTCTATGAACCTTTTTAAAAGAGTACTTCATGTTTAGGTGAAACTACAAGGAACTTATTTTATACTTTTCGAAATAGGCTATACAAATATGTTACTTCTTATACCTTGTAAATCTTTTCATGTATTCCTTGTAACTTCCACAAAACAATTTTATAAGTTTCATATAAAATTGTCCAATTACTTTTTTTCATTCCAATAGATTAAGGTATGTTTAAATTATATTTTCTTACGATAGACATCTTCTAATATCTAACTTAAACTTTTCTTTTCAGAAAAACTCATCTTCGAAACTGTTTTAATATATCCATAACTAAAATCATTTTCTCATCATTATTTAAAATAATAAGTGTACTTTACAAACCATTTTTATTTCAACTCTTAGAAATTATCTTTTAAAAAATACATTTTTATTTAGGTTTAAAACAGATGTTGTATAAACATTATTACTACAACCCAAAAATACTAGTGTATAAATTCATTTAAAAATAAATACTAATAAACCTCACATATTATGTAAAAATATTTCCTTTATGAGTCACCTACTATAATGGTAGCGTTATAGGCTGTGTTCCCTTATTTTCATGAAAAAATCTATTACAACAATAAATGTTGTAATCTGCGTTTTCGATGATACTCTCTAGGTTTTTTATTTGAAACCTTAGTTTACTTACAAAGAAACTAGTGCGTTATACACACACACACAATCCATGATTCTTAAAAAATAATTCCAATTTTTCATTATATAAAGCCAACTTAAATTTCATACCATTCTTCAAAAGCCCCTTATTTATTTTCTAAAAAAAAATATTAACAACGAAAATTTTCAATTCTAATAATTACATTTTTCAACTTTTTAAATTTCAAAAATTTCATTTTATTGGGCTTGGCATAAAGTGGATTTTGTCCTTACTAACCTAGGAGTACTTTTCTTAAACCTTGGAAATTTCATTTCCCCGCTAAAGTCTTTTGTTAGATTTATTCTAAGGTACCACCATTAAATCCACTTATATGAAATAATCATAATTTTTGTAATTATCTCCACCTAGACTTTCTTCTATGCTTATCTATGGAATTTTATTGTACATATCTAACCTTTGCCTACCTCTCTTTGGATTTCCATAATTCGAATTCTAAATGTAAAAACCATTTCTTAAATTCCTGTCATGTGTAGACATTCTCTATGCCTCAAGAAATGCACTTCCTTATGCCAAAAGCAATACTCCAAGAAATCTGTCTCCAGCTGACGAACACGAAGCGTACAAAGAACCTCCTTTAGACGAATAACATGCTCCCCATACTTCTTGGAAAACGCCAAAATGTCAACCATGAATACCACCACGAACTTTATTTTAGGACATCTATAAAAACATGGTTTATCAAATCTATAGAATAGGCTAGGACATTGGTTAGCTAAAATACATGATTAACCACTCAAAGAATCCGTCTAGAGTCATAAATGCAGTCTTATCTATGTTGTCATCAGCGACGCTAAGCTGATGGAATATAGTGGCTAAATCAAGCTAGTAAAATACTAAAGTGCCAACTAACTGGTTGAGAAGATCATCTGTTCTAGAGAGTGGATAATGGTTCTTCTTTGTGAGCATATTCAATTCTCTATAGTTAATGAAAATTCGAAGAGAACCACCTGCTTTGTTAGCGAAGATGACTAGCGCTCTGTATTCCGATATGTTTGTTCTTATGAAACCTTTCTCCAAAGCTCATGGATCTACTAGCTCAATTCCTTCCATTCCTTAGGCGCCATATGCCCTACAAGTAATGTTACCGGCTAGCAAAATAAATCCTAAAGTCAATCTCTCTCTTAAGGAGTAGTCCCCTATCCTTATCAAAGATGTCAAGAAAATCTTCGACGATAGGAACCAAATCTAACTCTAATGATGATGAATCGAGAGAATAAAGGAAGCTCGATATAACTAATCCTTGCGGGTCGCAAGAAATCTCGAGAGTCCTACTGATGCAAGTCTTTAGTTTAATGATACTCCTCTCGCATCCTAATATAGTTTCGTATGTGGATATCCAATCTATTCTCAAAATCATCCCATACCCCGAAAATCCTAAATCATAGGCGTCACAGTCAAATTCTACGCCTAGGATAAAAAATTTCAAACCCCTACAAACCATAGACATGAGTGCCGATCCTCCTATATGGTTTGAAATAAAGATGTGGCTTGCTACTAAAGAAATGGCTATGTGCAAACAATCCACTAGAGGTAAAAGAGTGTGATGCTCTAGAATCGAAAGAGTCCAAATGGGAAAATCAGAAATAGAAATCAAATTTTCCTACCGTGATATGGTCTGCTGTTGGAAGGTGTTGTACCCAAAGTATGAATCGTTGCTGCCAGTGCATTCGCTGCCTGGCCCGTTTTCTGAGGACAAATCCAACTAAAGTGTGCCCACAATTGAAACATATTCCCTTCATTCCTGCCTTCCTATAGTCTTCTGTGCAATGACCAGTCATTCTACAATGCTTACATTTCCCACTTTTCTTGATTCGCTTCTGTGGTCCTCCCTCTTTCCTCTTGTCCTTATCCTTCCACTGCTTTTTAGAGCTTGCAGGAACCTTCTCAAGCTCCCTCTTCCGCTGTTCCGTTGCCAAGATGCAGGCTGAACACTCTATCGATTCTCCAAACTTAACCACCAAAACCTTTGCTCCATATTCTCAAAACTAACTCACGTCTCCTCAGAATCCTCCATGCCAGAAAACATTCTGCCTCCTATACTAGCGAAGTCCTTGCATAGCTCAGAAAAGGGGGCTGATGTGGGTGGATTAAAGAGATTTCCTCCAACTAGTGTTGTATTGGGCATTTTCCTTTACACCTCTGGTATCGTAGCTCTGTGGAACCCATCGGCCATTCTATGCAAAGAAAAGAGAATTTAGTCTTGAAATAATCAAACAAAGATTGCACTGGACTTGGATGGTTTTTTTTATAAAAACTCTTTTATACTTTAAAACTATTTCAAAGAGTTCCTTTTTGAAAAATACTTTTTACAAGAAGTTATTTTGGAAAATACTTTTACTTTAAAATAAATTTTTAGGAATCCTGCAACCTTAGGCTCTAATACCAAGTGAAACACCCCACATTCGTTAATATGCCGAAAAAGGCACACTAAAAGGCATGATACGATGTAGGTATAACTGAAACTAAAAGAGACTAAGATTCAAAAGACAAAAAAGGTAAACACAATGGAAACTACAATAATAACTTACTCAAAACAAAAACTTCATTATTTCTGTCACCTAGTGGCTTGACCAGGTAAATAGAAACTTGATGTGGAAGCCTCGTTCGGCATAAAGGGTCGTTCGGCACAACTAGGTCGTTCGACATCTATCCTTGTTCGGAATTGAGGGTCGTTCGGCACACCATGGTCGTTCGGCATCCCAGCCTCATGTTTGGCATCCAAGCCTCGTTCGGCATCTAGCACCATTCGGCATCCAAGCCTTGTTCGGCATCTAGCACCGTTCGGCATCCAAGCCTCGTTCGGTATAGCGAGATCGCTCGGCATTGCTAGGTCGTTCGGCATTCCAGCCTCGCTCAGCATTGTAAGGTCGCTCGACATTGAAGGTCGCTCGGCATTGCAAGGTTGTTCGGTATTCCAGCCTCGCTCAGCATTGCAAGGTCATTCGGCATTCCAACCTCCTATTGAGTTATACACACACACACCCTTCATGATTCTTTAAAAATAATTTCAATTTTTCATTACATAAAGCCAACTTAAATTTCATACCATTCTTCAAAAGCCCCTTATTTATTTTCTAAAAAAATATTAACAATGAAAATTTTCAATTCTAGTAATTAAACCTTTTTGAATTTCAAAATTTTCATTTCAGTAGGCTTGGCATAAAGTGGATTTTGTCCTTACTAACCTAGGAGTACTTTTCTTAAACCTTGGAAATTTCATTTCCCCGCTGAAGTCTTTTGTTAGATTTATTCTAAGGTACTATCGTTAAATCCACTTATATGAAATAATTATAATTTTTGTAATTATCTCCACCTGGACTTTCTTCTATGATTATCTATGGAATTTTATTGTACATGCCTAACCTTTGCCTACCTCTCTTTGGATTTCCATAATTCGAATTCTAAATGTAAAAATCATTTCTTAAATTCCTGTCATGTGTAGACATTCTCTATGCCCCAAGAAATGCACTTCCTTATGCCAAAAGCAATACTCCAAGAACTCTATCTCCAGCTGATGAACACGAAGCATACAAAGAACCTCCATTAGACGAATAACATGCTTCCCATACTTCTTGGAAAACACCAAAATGTCAACCATGAATACCAGCACGAACTTTACTTTAGGACATCTATAAAAACATGGTTTATCAAATCTATAGAATAGGCTAGGACATTGGTTAGCTAAAATACATTATTAACCACTCAAAGAATCCATATGGAGTCCTAAATGCAGTCTTATCTATGTGGTCATCAGCGACCCTAAGCTGATGGAATATAGTGGCTAAACCAAGCTGGTAAAATACTAAAGAGCCAACTAACTGGTCGAGAAGATCATAATGGTTCTTCTTTATGAGCTTATTCAATTCTCTATAGTTAATGAAAAGTCGAAGAGAACAACCTGCTTTGGTAGCAAAGATTACTAGCGCTCTGTATTCTGATATTTTTGTTCTTATGAAACCTTTCTCCAATGCTGATGGATCTGCTTGCTCAATCCCTTTCTTTCCCTAGGCACCATATGCCCTACAAGTAATGCTACTAGATAGAAAAATAAATCCTGAAGTCAATCTCTCTCTTAGAGGGGTAGTCCCCTATCCTTATCAAAGATGTCTAGAAAATCTCTGACGACAGGAACCAAATCTAATTCTGATGATGATGAATCGAGAGAATAAAGGAAGCTCAACATAATTAACCCTTGCGGGTCGCAAGAAATCTCGAGAGTCCTACTGATGCAAGTCTCTAGTTTAATGATTCTCCTCTTGCAATCTAATATAGCTTCGTATGTGGATATCCAATCTATTCCCAAAGTCATCCCATACCCCGAAAATCCTAAAACGTGGGCGTCATAGTCAAATTTCACGCCTAGGATAAAAAAATTTCAAACCCCTACAAACCATAGACAAGAGTGGCGATCATCCTATAGGGTTTGAACTAAATGTGGGGTCTACTACTAAAGAATTGGCTAAGTGCAAATAATCCACTGCAGATAAAAGAGTGTGATGCTATAGAATCGAAAAGAGACCAAATGGGAAAATCAGAAATAGAAATCAAATTTTCCTACCTTGATTTGGTCTGCTGTTGGAAGGTGCTGTACCCAAAGTATGAATCGGTGTTGCTGGTGCATTCGCTGCCTGGCCCATTTTCTGAGGACAAATCCAACAAAAGTGTGCCCACAATTGAAACACATTCCCTTCATTCCTGGCTTCCTATAGTCTTTTGCGCAACGAGCAGTCATTCTACAACGCTTACATTTCCCACTTTTCTTGATTCGCTTCTAAGGTCCTCCCACTTTCGTATTGTCCTTATCCTTCCACTACTTTTTAGAGCTTGTAGGAACCTTCTCAAGCTCCCTCTTCCATTGCCAAGATGCAGGATGAACACTATCGATTCTCCAAACCTAACCGCTTAAACCTTGCTCCATATTCTCAAAACTAACCCACGTCTCCTCGGAATCCTCCATGCCAGAAAACTTTCTTCCTCATTTACTAGTGAAGTCCTTACATAGCTCAGAAAAGGGGACTGATGTGGGTGGATTAAAGAGATATCCACCTACTAGTGTTGTATTGGGCATTTTCCCTTACACCTCTGGTATCGTAGCTCTATGGAACCCGTCGGCCATTCTATGCAAAGAAAAGAGAATTTAGGCTCGAAATAATCGAAAGAAGATTGCACTGGACTTCGATGGGTTTTTTTTTATAAAAACTCTTTTATACTTAAAAACTATTTCAAAGAGTTCCATTTTGAAAAATACTTTTTAAAGAAGTTATTTTGGAAAATACTTTTACTTTTAAAATAAATTTTTAGGAATCCTGCAACTTTAGGCTCTAATACCAAGTGAAACATTCCACACTCGTTAATATACCCAAAAAGGCACACTAAAAGGCATGATATATTGTAGGTATAACTGAAACTAAACGAGACTAAGATTCGAAAGAAAACAAGGTAAAAACAGTGGAAACTACAATAATAACTTATTCAAAACAAAAACTTCATAATTGCTGTTACCTAGTGCCTTGACCAGGTAAACAGACACTTGATGTAGAAGACTCGTTCGGTATAAAGGGTCGTTCGGCACAACTAGGCCGTTCGACATCTATCCTCGTTCGACATTGAGGGCCATTCGGCACAGCATGGTCGTTCGGCATCCTAGCCTGGTTCAGCACGAACCAAGTTTGGCATCCAAGCCTCGTTTGGCATCTAGCACCATTCGGCATCCAAGCCTTGTTCGGCATCTAGCACCGTTCGACATCCAAGCCTCGTTCGGCATAGCGAGATAGCTCGGCATTGCTAGGTCGTTCGGCATTCCAGCCTCGCTCGGCATAGCAAGGTCGCTCGGCATTGAAGCTCGCTCGACATTGCAAGGTTGTTCAGTATTCCAGCCTCGTTCGGCATTCCGGCATCGTTTGACATCTCCCCTCGCTCGGCATCTCCCCTCGCTCGGCATCGGATCTCGTTCGGCCTACACATGTCACTCGACACGCTGCCTCGTTCGGCTTGGTGATGTGGCTCAACATTTTCCGCTCGGCACTTGTGGCTCGGCACACAGAAGTCACTCATTATGGGCCAAGGTATCTTGCTACTAAGCCCATTAGGGAAGTCCAACCCATCTTCGTCTATAAATAGAGGGGCAGGGGCACAGTGAAATGCACTTTTTTCGAGAACACTAAGGAGACTCTGCTGCTTTCAAGACTCGCTTTATTTCACTTAGCATTTGCATTCATGTCTTTATATTACGAATTGCATCTGTATTAGTCACTTGTGAAAGCAATAAATACCGATACTTAAAGTAGACGTAAGAAATTACGCTGAACCACTATAAGTCCAGTGTTCTTGTTTTATGCATTTAATTTAGTACAAAGTTCTCTGTTTTAATTTACTTTCTTCATTAATATCTCTACATAACTCTACTCAAGGGTGTTAGTGACCAATTTTGGTGCTAACATTTTGGTGCTTTCACTGAGAACCGAATTCTCAGGCCGATAGGATCAACTTTGTAGCTACTAGGTTAAATAAATCCCCCGAAGGAGATCCAACCTACTCATAGGACGTTCGTTGAATCTACTCAGAGTTTCGACCAATAACACTATGATGGGAAGACCACGTACCCGATCAGCCTCCTACAATGCGGACGTCAACGAGACTGCTAGAGTGCAACAAGTTGGGCCTAGCAATCAACGAGCAAATTTAGGTGCAGGGACTACCGCCCAAAATCAAACGGAAGGCATCACCGGGCGGAGTTCAATGACTTGATGAGGAAACTCAGGGAATGTAGAAGGCAACTTGCTGAGCAAATTCAGGCCAACGCTAATCTTATGACTCGGCTTACTCAACAGCATCATCAGAATGCTGGAGGTAGGCCTCCTCCTTATTCTTCATCTGATAGCTCGACTTCAGCTGATGAACCTGCCCGACGTAGACGCCGTAGGACTGAAACATCACATGCAGGTGCCATTGATCGATCAACAAGTTATCAAGCATGTGAGGCGACCGGACGCTCGACTCACCAAGATCCTAATGAAGCTGGCCTTCAAGACGCATGTTTAGCCGATCGCCAGTAGAGGGGACATCAACCTGCGCGGTCTGGTAGAACAGAACTCAACCTTCCATCCTCCATACAAACTCCGGACTTATCAGCTATGGTCAGGCAGCTGATGAGAGAGAACCAAGGCTTGACCAATGAAGACTGGGGAGTATCGAGGAGTCATACTCCCTTCACAGATACTATCCTGCAGGCCAAGTATCCTAGGAAGTTTAGTATGCCAACTATACAGGCGTACGAAGGGAAGACTGATCCTAGATAGCACGTAATGAGGTATGAATGGGTGATGTATTCTGCCATAACGAATGATGCGACCAATTGTAGGTGCTTCCCAATCACTTTATCAGGAATCGCCACTATGTGGTTTACTCGACTTCCCCTGCGGTCTATATACACCTTTAACGAGTTGGCAATGAAATTTGTAGAGAAATTCAGGATACATGCTACTCGTCCAATGTATGTGATGTCATTATCAAGCATGATCCAAGCTCTAGGAGAGTCATTAAAAGCGTACTTGCATAGGTTTCACGTTGCAACCACTGAAGTTAGCAACCCTAACGACCATGCAACTTTGATGGCAATAATTAGAGGTGTAGATACGGACTCGGAGTTTGGAGATTGGTTGGAGGGAAACCCCCAAACCACGTTGGAGCGATTCTATTCGAAAGCTCATCAGTTCTTAAGGAGGGAGGAAGCTTGATGGACAAGGCGAGATAAGGAACCAGGGCCTGTTCAGGAGAGTGTGAAAAGTAACATCGCCATAAAGCAATCTGGCGACAACTCAGGAAAGGTTCAAGTCAACGTCCAGAACAAGCCTGGAAAATCTAAAGGATCCGGAGGAGGAAATTCTGGAAAGAAAAGAGAAGCGGGGAAACGGAAGCGAAGGATTCCGACCTACAACGAATACACACCCCTGAATGCTTCTCTTGAAAATATTTATCTGTCAACCTGTAACACTTTTCAATACAGAAAGACGCGCCCAAACGAGCCTACAAAGAAACAGAAGTGGACAGGGAAGTACTGTCGCTTCCACGAGACATACGGGCACAATACAGAGGAGTGTAACACCTCCATGACGCCATAGAAAAGTTGATCAGGCAGAAAAAGCTGCTGGAATTCATTAAAAACCCACAAGAGGGTAGGCAAGGAACATCAGACCCCGGACTTGGGCCGACTCCACGCAATCTGGAGGAACCTGCCCAAACCGTAGGTAGATTGATCATAAACACTATAGTCGGAGCACTTCACCCTACAGACAAGACTTGGCAGGAGATGGAACGATATGCTACCTCCTCAAGGCATGCGGATTATGAGTGTTGTTCGAATGTGGAAGGTGGAACCCCCACAAAACAACAACGCATGATGACAGACGTTATAGTGTTTAGGAGCCGAGATGCAGACAAGGTGGAGGCTCCTACCATCGACCCGATGGTCATATCTGCGATGATCGGGCCAGCTTATGTCAAAAGAATTTTAATTGATTGCGGGAGCTCCATCAACATTATATTCAAAAAAGCATATGACCAAATGAAGATGGAGACAAACGATTTAAAGCCGTCTAAAGCCTGTATCCATGGCTTTAATGGTGCAGCCACTGACGCGATGGGGTATGTTGAGTTACTAGTTAACTGGGAGAAGTTGAGCATAGGAGGGTGCGAATCTTACCGTTCATAGTGTTGGATGTAGGCTCTCCATATAATGTATTTCTGGGCCGTCTGGCCCTGGCGGAGTTTAGGGCAGCCTTGACCCCATGGTGTTTGACATTAAAATTTCCGATAGACAAAGGAGTTGGTGTTGTGCATGGCGATCAGGCGAATGGTCGCGCGTGTTATGTGGCAGAGCTGAGAGAGGTTCAGCGGAGAGAGAAAGGAAAGGTTGCGGACAATTGACATTCCAGTCAGTCGGGATGACCTGTGACGAGTTCTTAAGACTGGATCACAACTCGAACCGTCATTGGCCGATGATCTTATGATTTCCCCCGAGCGAACCTGGACGTTTTCGCTTGGACACATTCTGATATGTGTAGGATTTCTCCCACTATTGCGACTCATATGTTGAACATAAACCCAAAGTACGTCCCAGTAAAATAGAAACGGAGAGGCATGGACCCGGAGAGGTCCGCCGCTCTTAGGGAGGAGGTGGACAAACTCAAAGCCAGTGGGTTCGTCTACGACGCCCTCTACCCTTAACGGGTATCTAACCCTGTGCTAGTGAGGAAAGAGAATGGGAAGTGGCGAACTTACGTCGATTATTTTGATTTAAACAAAGCATGCCGGAGGGATAGTTTCCCTTTACCTAGAACTTTCCCTTTACCCTTAACAGCCGGTTGATCAACGACCGTACACGAGCTACTATCATTTATGGATGCGTACTTGGGATACAACCAAATCCCGATGCACATTCTGGATCAAAAGCACACCAGTTTTGTCACAGACGTTGGGTTATATTGCTATGTAGTGATGCCCTTCGGATTGAAAATTGCAGGAGCAACTTATCAGCGTCTGGTGAACCGAATGTTTAAAGATCAGATTAGTAGAACGATGGAAGTCTATGTGGATGACATGCTCGTGAAGTTACGACAATCAAACGACCACATTGGGGACTTAGCAGAGATGTTTGTTATGCTCAGCCATTATGGGATGAAAATTAACCCTTTGAAGGGTTCTTTTGGCATCGCGTCAGGAAAGTTCTTGGGTTTCATTGTGAATGCATGGGAAATTGAAGCTAACCCGGAGAAGATTCAGGCTATTCGGGAGATATAAGTGCCCAGAACTATAAAGCAAGTACAAAGCTTGAACGGAAAGGTGGCCATGCTAAGTCGATTCGTATCCAGAGCTACGGATAAGTGCATTCCCTTCTTTGATGTGATAAAGAAAGGAAAGAGAAAACATCCGACTGTGAAGAGGCACTCCGAGCTCTGGTTAGGCATTTAGGAAGTCCCCCGGTGTTATCAAAACCAATTGATCGTGAAATGTTGTATGTGTACCTGGCTATATCTCAGCATGCTATCAGAATGGCTTTGGTTCACGAAGAGGACCGAGTTCAAAAGCCAGTATATTATGTCAGTAAATGTTTGATGGGGGAAGAAAGAAACTATCCCAAGATTGAGAAACTAGCTTACTGCTTTGTAATTGCATCACGCAAGCTTCATCCATACTTTCAGGCACACTTAGCCAGTGTTTACACTGATTAGCCCTTGCGGCAGGTACTCCAATGACCAGAAACCTCTAGAAGGATGTTAAAATGGGATATCGAGTTGAGTCAGTTCGATATTACCTATCTTCCATGAAGGGCCATATAGGGACAAGCGTTAACAGACTTCATTGCCGAATTTACAGTCTCATATGAATCAAATGGTCACAATGTCATACCTCCCATTCGATGAAAGATGTACACCGTTGGGGCATCTAACAACCGTTGTTCGGGGGCCAGCATAGTTCTTGTGACTCCTGAAAACCAATCAGTTTGTTATGCTTTGAAACTCGAATACCCAGCAACAAATAACGAAGCTGAGTATGAAGCATTGATTGCTAGCTTGAGACTTATCAGAAAATTGAGGGTAAGATCGATTGAAATCATTTGTGACTCACAACTGGTGATGTACTAAGTTCGGGGGAACTATCAAGCAGAGGGACAGAGACTTCCCCCATACCTGGCACGGGATCAAGAGCTGCCAGCAAATCTGGAGTATTATGATATTTCACATGTCCCGCGTGAACAAAACAGATACATGCTCCGAGTGATGTACCAAGTTCATTGGAAAAATTTGCAAGCACTGGCGATGCACAACTAATGGGATTGTTTCCCATCGAAACCATACATGCTCCGAGTATAAATATGATGGAGATAGATTTCATATTAGAAATAGAAATCGAGAAGGAATCATGGATGACCCCATTCAAGCAATACTTATTGCAGGGGTCGTACCTGAAAGAAGGAGCGAAAGACAACAAGTCATTTATAAAGCATCGTGATATGTCATGTAGGACGGAATAATGTATCGGAGGGGATTCTCTACCCCCTTACTCCGGTGCATAGCCCATGTGTGAGAAATGCAGATTAGGGATCTTAAGGCTAGGATAAACACTAGAGGGGGGTGAATAGTTTTTTAGAGAATTGTTAAATCTTTTTAATTTTTGTTAATTTAAACACAAATGTATGCAATATTCAGACACATATATGATCACAGAGTCAAGCACAGATGCAAATATAAAGTAAAAATAGTAAAGGAAAGAACACACCAGATTTTATACTAGTTCGGAGTTACCCTACATCCAGTCCCGCACACAAGTACAGATTTCCTTTCAAAAAGAATCTTTACAATTACACCCTCAATTTCAAAGCAACGAGGTACACCCTCCAGAATCACAATCCTTTGGGTAGAGATACTTGATTTCCCGGGCAACAAGTTCACCCAATTGATTTCCCAAGGCTGCAATCACACCTTATCTCGCTTGATTGATTTCCAAGGCTACAATCACACCTTTTCTCACAAAGTTGATTATAAAAAGCCTATAACTCTCAATAGCACTGAGGATCTTGTTGAGATAGTGATAAAGAATCAAACTAGAGATAATCTAGTTAGATCAATGTTGATTTCGGCAGAGTAATGATAAGAATTTGTATATAGAAATGTGGAAGAAGAAGAGGAGTGAAAAACTAGAAAAACTCTGTTAAAATTCATTGAAACCAACCCCTGTTTATAGAGAAACAACAGCCATGTCCATTCTTGAAGAGTTATGACGAATAGACACTTCTTTTTAAATTTAAATCTTGAACTCAACTGACACCATGTCGACATGGGGTACATGAGTATGTCGACATACCAAAGGGATTTTTGGTGTTTTGATTTTCTTTGAAAATAACCTTTATCTAATATTAAAACTATTTTAAACTTTATAAATATACTTGACTAGTATTAAAATGCATAAGTAAATATATAGGACAATATATATATAATTTTATTATAATTTTATATTTTAAATCTGAGTATAAATATTTAAAAGTTAAATATATTATATTAAAAAATAGTTTAAAAACAAGAATAATTTGATTTTGAAATTAAAGATTATTTTGAGGCTAAAAGTATTTGAAATTAGGATAGATATTTTTGATGCTTTTAAAAGGAAGGTTTTGAAATTATTTTGAAAACAAGATATTATTTTGAAAAATCATTTCGAATAAAAGGTTAGCGGATACAAAACAATGTTCCACTAGATTTTTCGTAGGTTCCATCCTACTTAGGGTTCCATCCCTTTAAAAGGCTCGAAGTGGATTCCATTCCACGAATAAATTGGATTTAAGATGTTAGTGCTTTTCTAGGTGTTTTAACAAATTTTCTAATTAAAATAAATAAATTACTTGAACTCTTGATAATATTGATACTCATGAGTCTTCAATCTTGATATCTTGAATCTCTATACTGTATAGTCTTCATTCTTGGTATCTACATGGTTAAATCCTGCGTATACATACATACATACATATATATATATATATATATCTAAACTTAGACTATTAGTATTTATATTTTACAATCTATTCTAAGGTTGTTGTCATCAAAACCATCATCTCACGGACTAACAATCTCCCCCTTTT
Source organism: Allium cepa (assembly GCA_030765085.1). Classification (NCBI taxonomy): domain Eukaryota; kingdom Viridiplantae; phylum Streptophyta; class Magnoliopsida; order Asparagales; family Amaryllidaceae; genus Allium; species Allium cepa. Next base: position 304,164,978 of record CM060944.1, on the reverse strand, counting down.
TTATGATGACAACCTTTGTTTATAAAATATTACTTCTATCCTAATAACTCCCTCTTAATCTATGCCTAACTACCCTATTTTATACTTCTCCTCCTTTGTCATCAACAAAAAACTAACTCTAAACTATATAACACCAAACTATAGAACTCCCCCTCATTCTTGGACTAAAATACCTGCATTAATAAACTTATACAATGGAATATAGAATTAAGAGATAATTATATTGATAGTCACAATAATGAATCAAACTTTATATATATATATATATATATATATATATATATATATATATATGTTTTGTACAACAAACATCAATCCAAGCTAAATATCAATCAATATCAAACCAGACCAAAGCAAATGAAATCAAATCAATCAAAGCAAACAATTCAAACAAAGCAACCAATAAAATTAAACGTTATGAGGAACTTCCACCCATCCTTCTTCTCCGAAGGTAGGGTCTGCCTTAATAGCATTCCCAATTTTCATTGTCGTTGGTGAGGGAGACCAGTGCTTTGTTATCATCCTTGTGTAGGGAGGAAATAATCCATCGTATTGCATCGAAATGCCTTTCTTGCTCCTTGATCATCTGCATTTGACTCAATTCTAAGTGTCGTTCGTTACGAAGAATGAACGAGAGAATATTCTTGAACGAATTAAGAGTTTCGTCAAGATTTTCAGATAAGTTATGAATTGGATTATCCATATTTGGATTTGTGAGAAGAATGAGAGATTGAGTAGACAAGAAATAGTTTTCAGTGATGAATTCTGGAATAAATAGGTACTTATAGGTGTAGAAATTTGTTTGAAATGAATAGACATATGGTAGATATTCAAATTTCAAATTCAAAATGAATTGTCATTTCTGACCAGCACATGTCGACATGGTCATATGGGGTATGTCGACATGGTGTAGTGAAATTTGATGATCTATTTTGATTTTGTGAATAATTGCGTGTGTGTGTATATATATATAATATACTAACATTTATTCTGGAGATAAGGTAAGCTAGATAACAGAAAGGAAATTCCATTTCATTTCATACTATGACGATACAACGATTAATCATAAAGACCTGCACGAACATTCAAATCAAAATAAACTAAAACAAATACAACGAGATACGATAAGGTAGAACTAGTTAGAGGATGATGATGATGAAGAAAGTCCAAGTTTCTTGCTGACTTTGGAAATGAACTTGTTCATTTTGGATGAAATTTTATCCAACTTCTTATTAACGGATCATTTAAGAATCCGTTGATTCTCAACAATCGTCTTTTGGTTTTTGAGAAGGGTTTTGTTGGATGGATTAGGAGGATAGTCGATGCTTTCCAAAGAAGTTTCACCTTCTTCTTCTTCAATTTCCATTTTATCCCCTTCTTCTTCTTCTTCCTCTTCCTCTTCTTCCATCTCCTCATGAGCCAAACACTCTTCCTTTTCGGCAAGAGTCTCATATGGCTGAAAAAACAAATGGAATTTTCATAAGCGAAATGTTGGAATGATTGAAAACTTTTCTAGAAACAAATTCTTCGCCTTTTAAATCCACTCCAAAATAGTTAAAAATCCGAGTGAGATAAATTCCATGATACAAAGTGTTCTCACCCATTTCAAGATTTTTAGGACGATGTTCATCCAAAATAACTTGCGCCCAATTAATGTCATAATTTCCAAAAGTAGCAAAAAGTGCTTTGCAAACTTTTGAAGTGGGATTGTTAAAATTCCCCGATTTTGGGGTCAAAGTTTGTTGCAAAAGAAGATTGACAATTCTTGCTTTTGGTCGAAAATTTTGATTTCTGAATTCAAAATTATCATTCCCTTTGAAAATGCGATGAAATGTCTCACGATCATTTTCATCAATTTTAAAATTATAAAGATCCATTCTCATACTCTTGCAATTGAGAATGTTACCCAAAAGATCACAATTAAAAACAATTCTAATTCCTTTGAAACTACTACAATTTTCATCCTCATTTCCATTATAAAATCCATGGTTTAAATTTGCATAGAAAATTTTGACAAGGTTTGGATAGCAAACAAAATCATTTTGAGAAGCATCAACATGACTAAGAATTTGATTGTTTGCAAAAAGAGAATCAATTTCATAAGAAGAAAAATCTCGAAAAATAACAAACTTTCTGAGATGGACTTTGGCATAATTGGCATAATTGATGTATGCTTTTCTTGCCTCTGGATCATTGAAGAGTTGATCTTTTATTTTTCTGGAAATTCTCATGGTAGAGGGGTTGCTTGAAGAAGCCATTAAAGTAGAGAGTAGAGAGCTTGAAGTTTTGAAGAGAGAGTTTGAATTTGAAAATGAGAGTGAAAAGATATGATAAAAGATAGTAAATAAATAGATTCTCAAAGGACATGTTCTCTAGTCAAAAGATGTCTTTTCAGAGAATCGAATGAAGTGAAAAGGTGGAGGGAAATTCAACCATTTGAATTCAAATTTTGAATTTCAAATTCTGGTACCTATGTCGACATCATGGTGGGGACCATGTCGACATGTGCCTATGAATTTTTATGATTTATTTTTCCTAAATACTCTAATATATATATATATGTATATATATAAATTATATTTCATGTATATATATCTGGAATATTATTAGAATTATAGTATTTTCAATATATTATTATACTATGAAAATAATAATGAAATTAATAATAGAACAATAAAAATAATAGTAAAAAATTTAAAATTCAAATAACACATCAGTTCAAAATCAATCAATCAAGCAATCAAACATCTAATTCTAAGCATGCAATTTCAACCAATTATATTGTAAATGTGTACCTTTTCCTATGTCCGTTTCTCTGATTTCGTCGGAATCGTGAACTGCCGTGAAACACAAATTTGAATTATCTGTCTTCTGATCATCATTGCTTGAGGACGAGTCTGAGTCATCTAGAGTAGCAGTAAATGCACGCTTCCGTTTCTTTGCTGGATCATTGTTTATAGGAGGATTTTGCCTATCTGAATAAGGACAGTCTCTTTTGATATGGCCTGGTTCATCACAGTTGAAACATTTGACATTATTTGGCATTACATTCTGATTTCTAGAGTTCTTATAGTTGTTTCTGTTGAGATTATTCATCTTTTTGTATTTCAAGAATTTCCTAAAATTTCTGGTCATAAAGGCTATCTCTTCACCATTATCACTGTTTGAGTCTGATCCATCGGTCAATGCATTGAATGCCATTGATTTCTTTTTGGATGCTTTGATTTCTCTTCTCCCGATCATTTGGACTTTAAATGACATTAGATTTCCAATTAACTCTTCTATCTTTAAGGTACTAATGTCATTCGCCTCTTCGATCGCAAGTGTCTTTTGATCCCATTCAGGAGTAAGAGAATTAAAAAAAATTCTGACTTGATCTTCTTCAGAAAATTCCTTTCCCAAGAATATTAAAGAATGCGCAATATCCTAAAATCTACTATACATATCGAAAATAGACTCATTAGAATTCATTTTAACTAATTGAAACTGATTTGTGAGCATGGAAATTTTGGTCTATTTAACTTCGCTTGTTCCTTTGTGAGTTACTTACAAAGTTTTCCAGATTTCATATATAGACTTACAAACTGACACTCTATTAAATTCATTTCTATCAAGTGAACAAAACAAAATATTCATTCCTTTAGAATTATTTTATGCAATAGTCTTTTGCTCAGCGGCCTACTGTGCAAAATTAGTTGTGGGTTCAAAATATTCAGTTTGTGTGATATTCCAAGTATCTAGTCCCACAGACTATAAATATATTTTCATCCTACATGCCCAATATGCATAGTTACTGCCATTAAAAAGTGGTGGTCTGACAGTAGATCGACCTTCTAGAAATGAACTAGTGGTAGGGATACTAGTGTTAGTAATAATACCAGTGTTGGTAGCCATTTTGAAAACTTTTTCAAAAATCAGATTATGAAACTTTGAAAACATTGCTCTGATACCAAATGTGTGAAATGCAGATTAAGGATCTCAAGGTAGGATAAACACTAGAGGGAGGTGAATTGTTTTTTAGAGAATTATTAAATCTTTTTAGTTTTTGTTAATTCAAACACAAATGCATGCAATATTCAGACACAGATATGACCACAGAATCAAACACAAATGCAAATACAAAGTAAAAACAGTAAAGGAAAGAACACATCAGATTTTATACTAGTTCGGAGTACATCCAGTCCCGCACACAAGCACGGATTTCCTTTCAAAAACAATCTTTACACCCTCGATTTCAAAGCAACGAGGTACACCCTCTAGAATCACAATCCTCTGGGTAGAGATATTTGATTTCCCGGGCAACAAGTTCACCCAATTGATTTCCCAAGGCTACAATCACACCTTATCTCGCTTGATTGATTTCCAAGGCTACAGTCACACCTTTTCTCGCTAAGTTGATTACAAAAAGCCTATAACTCTGAATAGCACGGAGGATCTCGTTGAGATAGTGATAGAGAATCAAATCAGAGATAATCTAGTTAGATTCGATGTTGATTTCGACAGAGTAATGATAAGAATTTGTATATAGAAATGTGGATGAAGAAGAGGAGTGAAAACCCAGAAAAACTCTATTAAAATTCGTTGAAACCAACCCTTATTTATAGAGGAACAACAACCATGTCCATTCGTGAAGAGTTATGATGAATAGACGCTTCTTTTGAAATTTAAATTTTGAACTCAACTGACACCATGTCGACATGGGGTACATGAGAATGTCAATAACCCAATGGGATTTTTGGTGTTTTGATTTTCTTTGAAAACAACCTTTATCTTATATAAAAACTATTTTAAACTTTATAAATATACTTGACTATTATTAAAATGCATAAGTAAATATATATAATAATATATACAAAATTTTACTATAATTTTATATTTAAAATCTAAGTATAAATATTTAAAAATTAAATATATTATTTTAAAAAATAGTTTAAAAACAAGAATAATTTGATTTTGAAATCAAAGATTATTTTGTGGCTAAAAGTATTTGAAATCAGGATAGATGTTTTGATGCTTTTAAAAGGAAGGTTTGGAAATCATTTTGAAAACAAGATATAGTTTTGAAAAATCATTTTGAATAAAAAGTTAGCGGATACAAAAGAGTGTTCCACTAGATTTTTCATAGGTTCCATCCCTTTAATAGGCTCGAAGTGGATTCCATCCCACGAATAAATTGGATTTTAAGATGCTAGTGTTGTTCTAGGAGTTTTAACAAATTTTCTAATTTAAAAAATAAATTACTTAAACTCTTGAACTCTTAATAATCTTGATACTCATGAGTCTTCAATCTTGATATCTTGAATCTCTATACTGTACAGTCTTCATTTTTGGTACCTGCATGGTTAAATCCTGCATATACATATATATCTAAACTTATACTGTTAGTATTTATATTTTATAATCTACTCTAAGGTTGTTGTCATCAAAACCATCATCTCATGGACTAACACCATGATGAGATAAGACGAGTCCTGAAGGAAGTCCGTGAGGGAGAGTGTGATGACCATACTGGGGGGCAGACGTTAGCAAAGAAAATCCTCTACTATGGATACTATTAGCCGACTGTACATCGAGATGCCGCAGACTATGTGAGAAGATGTGACAAATGCCAGAAATACGTAAAAATCCTGAGTGCTCCGCCGACGGAACTCACACTAATAGTTAGTCCCTGGCCGTTTGCAATGTGGGGGATCGACTTAGTCGGTTCCTTACCCATATCAAAAGGTGGTGCGAAATAAGCGATAGTTGCGGTCGATTACTTTACCAAGTGGGCGGAAGCAGAGCCTTTGGCCACTATCACCACCATAAAGGTCATTCGTTGTACGAAATATTATATGCCGTTTTGGCCTTCCACGTACCATCATTACAGACAACGGAACTCAATTCGAAAGCAAAGAGTTCAAAGAGTTTTGCCAAAAATATGGTATTAAGAAAAGTTTGCAATGGTTGCTCATCCGAAAGCCAGTGGACAAGTGGAAGCCGTGAACAAAATAATCAAGTCCATATTAAAAAAGCGTTTGGAAAAAGATAGAGGCAAATGGGTGGATGAACTTCCAATAGTGCTTTGGGCTTATAAAACCACCCACAAGTCCGCGACTGGCCACACTCCATTCTCATTAGCATATGGAATGAAAGCTTTATACCTGTAGAACTTGAAGTTCAATCACATCGGGTAACTTATTATGACTCTGAGTCGAATCAGGATCTTTTGCTGGAATCACTGGACTTTATTGATGAAAAACACGAAGTAGCTATTTTAAGAGCGGCCGCATACAGACACCGCGTCGCTCGATATTATAATGAAAAGGTCCAACCGAGAATCTTTGATGTGGGTGACCTCATTTTGAAATGAATTTTTCCAGTCCCATCACATATGAACCCCGCATGGGAAGGTCCATATGTCATTGAACGGAAGCTTGGAGGAGGAACTTTCGAGCTAGCGACCATTGATGGTGCGACACTCCCCCGAGCATGGAATAACGAGCATTTGCGGCATTATTACACTTAGTTTACCTCTTTCATGTTTCAGTTGCAATTATTTCCAACATGTTTTTATTTCGTTGATTCTTAGTTTACGGCATGTAATAAGGCAATTTAGCTTGTTTGAGTTAATAAAGGCTTGAAGCCATTTTTTCCGTAGATTGTAATGTTCTTGTGTATGATGACCCTGTGGAAAACAACTAAGAGGTTCATTATTCTGTCTGATGTACGAACGCGCACGAGCACTCAAAATCTCCAAGTCCCCTGAATGCGGAGTGGAGTACTCTGAGTCCCCTGAGTGCGGAGTGTAGTATAAACGACTCGAAATCTCCAAGTCCCCTGAGTGCTGACTGGAGAACTCTGAATCCCTTGAGTGCGGACCAGAGTGTAATCGACTCAAAATCTCCAAGTCCCCTAAGTGCGGACCGGAGTACTCTGAGTCCCCTGAGTGCACACCAGAGTATAAACGACTCGAAATCTCCAAGTCCCCTGAGTGCGGACTGGAGTGCTCTGAGTCCCCTGAGTGCGGACCAGAGTATAAACGAATCGAAATCTATAAGTCTGCTGAGTGCAGACTGGAGTACTCTGATTCCCCTGAGTGCGGACTAGAGTGTAAACGACTCGAAATCTCCAAGTCCCCTAAGTGCGGACTAGAGTACTCTGAGTCCCCTGAGTGCGGACTAGATTGTAAACGACTTGAAATCTCCAAGTTCCCAAAGTGCGGACTAGAGTGCTCTGAGTCCCCTTAGTGCGGACTAGAGTATAAATGACTCGAAATCTCCAAGTCCCCTGAGTGCGGACTAGAGTACTCTGAGTCCCTTGAGTGCGGACTAGAGTATAAACGACTCGAAATCTCCAAGTCCCCTGATTACGGACGAGTGTGGACCAGGGTGTATACGACTCAAAATCTCCAAGTCCCATTAGTGCGGACTGGAGTACTCTGAGTCCCCTGAGTGCAGACCAGAGTATAAGTGACTTGAAGTCTCCAAGTCCTCTAAGTGTGGACTGGAGCACTTTGAGTCCCCTGAGTGCGGACCAGAGTATAAATGACTCGAAATCTCCAAATCCCCTAAGTGCGGACAGGAGTGCTCTGAGTCCCCTGAGTGCGGACCAGAGTATAAGTGACTTGAAATTTCCAAGTCTCCTAAGTGTGGACTGGAGTACTTTGAGTCCCCTGAGTGCGGACCAGAATATAAATGACTCGAAATCTCCAAATACCCTAAGTGAGGACTGGAGTGCTCTGAGTCCCCTGAGTGTGGACCAGAGTACAAACGACTCAAAATCTCCAAGTCCCCTGAGTACGGACTGCAGTATTCTAAGTCCCCTGAGTGCGGACCAGAGTGTAAAGGAATCAAAATCTACAAGTCTCCTGAGTGCGGACTGGAGTTCTCTGAGTCCCCTAAGTGCAGACCAGAGTATAAATGACTCAAAATCTCCAAGTTCCCTGAGTGCAGACTGGAGTGCTATGAGTCCCCTGAGTGCAGACCAGAGTATAAACGACTCAAAATCTCCAAGTCCCCCAAGTGCAGATTGGAGTACTCTGAGTCCCCTAAGTGCGGACCAGAGCGTGAACGACTTAAAATCTCCAAGTCCCCTTAGCGCAGAATGGAGTACTCCGAGTCCTATGAGTGCTGACCAGAGTATAAACGACTCGAAATCTTCAAGTCCCCTGAGTGCGGATTGGGGTGCTCTGAGTCCCTTGACTACGGACTAGAGTATAAACGACTCAGAATCTCGAAGTCCACTGAGTGCGGACTGGAGTACTCTGAGTCCCCTGAGGGCGGACTAGAGTAAAAATGACTTAAAAATCACTAAGCCCCAGAGTGCGGACTGGAGTACTCTGAATCCCCAGAATGCGGATTGGAATATAAACAGTTTAAATTCCATTAGTCTCGGAGTGCAAGCTAGGACACAAATGACTTAAAGTCATCAAGTTCCCGGCGTATGGACTAAAAAATATTCTAAGTGCTTGAAGCATGGAATACAGGATGAACAACTCCAAAGAATTTCTGAGTTATATGAAGATAAATTGAGAGGTTTATGTAACTCACAATAGCCTAGGTTTCGACCACAATCACATAGAAATCTGAACGATAATAGTCTTTTGAAAGACAAAAGAACTATGCTTTATTTATTCAAAAACAAGTTTCTACTACAACTCCTCCAAAACTCGGAGTCAAAAGTCTATTTACATGGACTACGAAGATAAATAAAAATAATTACATAATCTAAACTAACTCTCGTTGAACGAGAGTAACAATTACTTCTTCGATTTCTTCGACTTCTTCCCAGACGACTCCTCTCCCGTACGTTTTCCCTTGGTAATTTTCTTTGATGGGGAGGTAACAACTGAAGAAGTACAGGGAACTTCCACTGGCATGGACCCGCCAAGGAGGATGACTTTCAACGGCTTATTTAGAGGATCATTTAGGTCCACGACTCGAGGCTCGACTTTAATCTTGGCCGTCTTTTTCTTTTCCTCTTTGAGCTGCTCATTCATGCTCATTATAGAAGTATGTTCGGAGGAACTTGTAATCTCAATTTCATAACTTCCCTCGATAGGAGATGAAGTCTCGGACTTATCCTCATCAAGCACCCCAATCATCTGAGCATCTGGACCGGGAGCCTCCCCTGCATGAGTAGCCTCACTTGTTTTTCCCTTCACCTCCTTGCCGTCATCACTCCTCGTAGTGGGATTGGGATCAAAATGGCCTATGCAAAATCATGTAAAACAAACATTAGAATACAATAGCCTCTCGTCAAAAACGATGACTCTTGGAATGTTAAAGTGAAGGGTTATCTACCAGCTTCTGGCCGACTCTCAACCGTCCAGGTGTCTCACCCTCTAGAATGGGAGATAGAATGTGAACGCCAAGGCCAGGGTCCTCCGGATCATAACCAATATGCTGCTCAAATGGATCAAGTATCGGCCGATCGGTCGGCTGAGTAGGAGCATGAGCTGGAGACTCGGACCTGGATGGACCGGCAATAACATCTTTCCCTTTCGATGCGGAGGAGCTTTTGCAGTAAAGAGATTTCACCGCAGACAGGTCTTAAGGCTCGTTCCCCTTAAGAAATTATTTTATTAAAGCATCTTCATCGACCTCCTCGGTGCCAAGTTCGACCTTTCTGATTTTTATTAAAGTCTCTCACGCCTCAGCTAGGGATTCGAGGTAGCCCTCACCCAGAAAAGTTAAGTCTCGATGCATGAGGTCGTGGGCGTTGAATTCTGCGATCAATGGGTTGAACATGCATTTGACCTCCTCCCTACCAGCCTCTTTAGCTGCCTTTAGGCGAGAGTCAATCTCCGCAAATGCTATTTTCTTGCCCTCTTCACGAGCTTCATCCTTTAGCATCTCAACTTTAGAAAGTTCATCATCAAGCTTCACCTTCAGAAGTCGTGTAGCAATGATCTCGTCGCAATATCGTTGCAACCCTTCTTGGGCAGCAATCTTCTCCTCTCTTTCTTTGCGGAGTTGCTCCTCCAGTTCTTTGACTCGGAGGGAAAATGCATCCCTTTCTTTCTGCACCGAGTCCTTCTCTAAAGCTAGAGCCCCACAACATTGGACCGCCTCGTGAATTTCTTTTTTATGAGTTGACTCCAGACAATTGACGGCCACTGCAGTATATTTAGCACTCCGTCGGGCGGGTTCAAGCTGAGACTTGTAAGAAGCAAGCTCTTTGTCCTGAGCTTTAATAATATATTTATCATGGATAGCCTCAAGCTTCATGCGATCGATCACATGCTGACGCTCTATGGAGACTTCTGAAACTTTTTCGGCTAAGTGCACGAATGCATCGTGCTGGAAATAGACATCATTAGTACAGGAAATAGCACTTTGCTTGACATGTCCTGGAATCTGGTTAATTGCCGAAAGGAATTTTAAGCCATCAAAGCATATCTTTGGAAGTAAGGCTTTAAGCTCAGCAAGTCGGTCTATGACCGATGGATCAGAAATAGGAACGAGAGGAGTCTGCTTGGAGACTGTAGGTGTTCTGTGAGGATCTCGAGATTGCCTGGTACTTGATGAACCGGAGTGTTGATCCCGATGGGACTTAGGCTGAGACCCCTTATGTGTTGGTTTCTCTTTGTTATGCTCTGGTTGAGAAGGAGGATCACGAGGGTAGGAGGGCTGACTATAAGTTTTTCTCCGGTAGGATGATTCTTGACAGTGGTACTCTCGATCAACGGAGCCATCTCTATCTCGATGCATGCCGAAACTCGAATCCCATCTGGATTGGTGAAAAATCGATGAACCGCGAAGGCGGTCAAGTCCATGTGCGCGCCCTATGTCACCTACACAAAGTTTAGGTAACGACGAGTTAGCAGAGAATAGGGTGATGACAGAAAGTTAAGTGCAAGGTGAAGTGCATGTGTTTGTGTTTGTCATAGTGTTTCCCTCTGACGGACTAGTTTCTTTACTAATAGGAGTTTTTTCTCCCTGGTTTTGGGCTTGAGCGCTTGTATCGCCTCTCACGGCCGAATGAAGCTTAAGGGCCTCTAGATTGTCGAAACCATAGTTGAGCAGATCTTCAGATATGGTGAGGTTCGACAGGCCTTTCAGAGAACTTTCTAAGTTCTGCGAGGATACTTCTTTCTCCATCGGAATAAGGGTAACTTTAGAAGTTCTGCCCACTGTTTTCTCCCTCAGCTTGTATTTCAATTTCTTCTTCCTCTTCGAAGGGGAAGGCGACGTTTTAATGTCATGAACTTCAACTACCGGATCCCAAGATGGACTAGCATTTTCGCCCTGTACTTCGGGCGTTTTGGCTTCTTTAATCTCCCCTTCCTCTAGTGTGTTAGGGGCATCACGTGCTGAAGACTCGGCCTACTTTTTTCCTTTTCCCGAAGCAGGCCTGGTTATGGTAACACCTTGGGGAAGGCTTATTCGGTGACCTTCACCAGTAACCTAAATTTCTTGAGCGACTCATTCGAAATGAGAGACCTGATGTCCCAGTCTTCTACGAGGAGAGCTCGGATTACTTCGACAACTTTGGAATATCCAAGGCCCTCGGAACGAGGGTTGATACCTGTGAAAGTAGATGAAGAGTGAGAAAAGATGAAAATTTCGCCAAATTCAAGTATAGATTCAGAAAAGGAACTCACTTCCTTCTACCCATCTCTTAGCGAAACCACGCGGACAACGCGCGTAGAACCACTCTTGCTTGTACTGGGCGAATTTGCTCCATGCCCCGGTCGGGATTTGGCATTTACTATGTGGCTCAAGGAATATAATAGATGGGATATCTGACCGTCTCTTGAAGCGATAAATATAGCGGATATCGCCGGAAGTCAGAAGCATGAAGAGGACACTCATGAAGAGAATACAAGTGCCGTATATGAATGCGTGGCTATTCGGATGTAGTTGCAAGGGTCCAATCTCGATATACTACAACAAGTCTCAAAGAAAGGAGTTAAATGGCGCCACGCTGCCAAACCAGCACATGAATCTGTTACAGGCTGTATATCCGACTGAGGGCAAGTGAGGACGATCATGCCCCGATGGAACTAGCACATCGTCGAAGGGGATTCCATGGACAGAGCATATCCGACGGAGCGTACTCTCATTAATATTTGAAGCCTGGGAATCGATTGGATCATCTAAGAAAATCATTGCCTCTAGAGCGTCGGGAGCCAGGTCGACAGATGCAGTCACAAGTCTTGAGCAGGAGTAGTTGGCGGGTTTGAAGTTCCTACAACTACTTGTCGAGAGGATGGCCCGGTCTATCCAAGATCGTATCAGAGCTAGATTTCCTAGACATCTCTAATGAAGATTGAATTTGACAAAGCACCTGTTTGAACTATACTTGAAAAACAATCGACGCTAGACTTAACAAGATAAATATCCCCCCCCCCCTGTGTGGTGTGTGATCTAGTGCGATCATTCAAATATATGTGCCAAGAAATAAAAAGCCGCTAAGTTGATGAAATAAGTTTGAACTTTGAATTGCCATCTTCGAAGACCGTCATCGTTGACCATCCACGAGAGCTTATCGTAAGATAGTTAATGTTTTGGACTCGGCATCCACACTGCATATGACCGGTTATTAACTGTTAAGCAAGTTAAGTCCAAGTTTTCAGTTGTCTAAACACGGGAGTTATCAGTCTGGATTGTCCGATATGCTATGTTGTTTAAGTCTGTCCTTGTTCACTATCATATGTTTAGGCATGAAATGTGTTAAGTCAACTATGTATTAGGTTCGACTCGTGTTGCTATTGTGCACAACTCTCCTATCATCCATCATCACCGTTCGACATGCGGCAAGACATGCCGAACCGCAATCATGGCGGGCCACGTCGTTCGGCACTCCACTCTTCCATCTGTCCTTTCCACCGTTCGACATAAGGAAGTCATGCGGAACCACACTCATGCCGAGCCGCATCGCTCGGCATTCTACCCACAACGCCAACGCTCTTCCACCAATCCACTTCACCGTTCGGCATGCGGCAAATCATGCTGCCCACAATTATGTCAAGCCACATCGCTCGGCATTCTGTCCTTAACATCAATTTCAATTCTTCCCTCCATCCCCACCGACCGGCATGGTCGGGTCCTTCGGCAAGTCATACCGAGCCATGTCGACCGGCATTTTACCAGGCTCCTACTTCTCTCTTACCTTCCCTCTTACCTCGTCCGGCATGAGAGAATCATATCGTGCCGTGGCCGTGCCGAACCACATCATTCAGCATGCCGAGCCTTAACTCCAAACTCACTTTTGTACACCCGCTCCATCGCTTGGCATAAGGAAGCCTTACCGAGCCACATCAATATTTCTTCTATCGACACCCTCCTTCGAATAACTCTTACGCCTCTTTCCTTCAATCACTCGGCCTATACTTGAAACATTTTTTGACCTTAAATTCATTGTCCTTTATCCACGTGATTCCTACCATCCTCAGTCTTACAGAGATTCACGAGTTCGAATCTCGTGATATGTTCCTTATTCAGGAATAAAGTGTTTAAGGGAAAGGCCATTACCTAAGAAATAACTCGAAGATTGGGGATGTCTTGGGTAAGAAACACGACTATGGTCGGGTTTGTTGATTTGGGAAAGGAGGTGAGGCAATGTATCGAGTTTGAGAAGAGGAGGGAAAGGAAGGTAATTTGCAAAGGTTCGAGGCAAAATCATAAGCACTGAAGAGCGAAGGTAAAAGTAAAAGAGAGAAGGTGAAGAAGCCTCGGCTTATATAGAGGGAAGAGAAGTCGACTGGACGGTGACCGGTAGAACCGGTCAGGGCAATGTCGTTTGGCATTCAAGTTTCGTTTGGCATCCAATGTCGTTCGGCATCCAAGTGTCGCTCGGCATCCAGTATCATTTGGTACCCAACATCGTTTGGCATTCAAGAAAGCACTACCAAAAAATCGAAGCAAGAGCTTGAAGGAGTGTATGGAGTGCTCATGATTCAAAGTGCATCATGTTCATCCACATGATACACTTTAGGGGGCAAGTGTTACCCGGTGGCTTGACTAGGTAAACAGAGACTTGATGTGGAAGCCTCGATCGGCATGAAGGGTCGTTCGACATAACTAGGCCATTTGGCATCTATCCTCGTTCGGCATTGAGGGTCGTTCGGCACATCATGGTCGTTCGACATCCCAGCCTCGTTCGGCACGAACCATGTTTGGCATCCAAGCCTCGTTCGGCATCTAGCACCGTTCGACATCCAAGCCTCTTCGGCATCTAGCACTGTTCGACATCCAAGCCTCGTTCGGCATAGCGAGGTCGCTCGGCATTGCAAGGTCGTTCGGCATTCCAGCCTCGCTCGGCATTGCAAGGTCGCTCGGCATTGCAAGGTCGTTCGGCATTCCAGCCTCGCTCGGCATTGCAAAGTCGTTCGGCATTCCAGCCTCGTTTGGCATTCCAGCCTTGTTCGGCATTCCAGCCTCGTTCGGCATTCCAGCCTCGTTTAGCATTCCAACACCGTTTGGCATCTCCCCTCGCTCGGCAAATTCCCTCGCTCGACATCGGATCTCGTTCGGCCTACACATGTCACTCCACACGCTGCCTCGTTCGGCTTGGAGATGTGGCTCGGCATTTGCTGCTCGGCATTTGTGGCTCGGCACATAGAAGTCACTCATTATGCGCCGAGGTAACTTGCTACTAGGCCCATTAGGGAAGTCCAACCCATCTTCGTTTATAAATAGAGGGGATGGGGCACAGTGAAATAGACCTTTTTTCGATAACTCTAGGGAGCTCTGCTGCTTTCAAGACTCACTTTATTTCATTTAGCATTTGTATTCAAGTCTTTATATCACGGATTGTATCTGCATTAAGTCACTTGTGAAAGCAATAAAGATCGAAACTTAAAGTGGACGTAGGCAATTACGCTGAACCACTATAAATCCAGTTTTCTTGTTTTCTGCATTTAATTTAGTACACAGTTCTTTGTTTTAATTTACTTTCTTCATTAATCTCTGTACATAACTCTACTCAAGGGTGTTAGTGACCAATTCTGGTACTAACAATTGCTTCATAAACCAAATAAGTCAAATACCAAATACAGCAAATATGTCTCAAAACCCAATATGTCTCATGGAATAAAAACTCATACTCTCAAAAAAAATCAGAGTATAAATATCCCTCTCAAGTGCCAAAACAAAGAAATAAAAACTGAAAAAGTAGAGAAATACATAGTACAATCTTCTCCAAGAAACCTCCGAGCAACTACAATCTACCACCTCTCCCTTGATTGCCTATGGGGGGAAGGGGAAAATAGAGGAGTGGGTCAGACTAAATGTCTGGTGAATGATAATAACTACTAGAATCTTTAAGAAAAGTAAAAATAATATACTCTTCAATAGTTCTAGTATATATAAAAGGAAACAAAGGAAATAGTAGAAATAAAGCTGGAAATAAATATGAATTAACTACTACTCAATTAATAAGATATGTTAACTTTGATTGTTTGCACTTGTCCTTGATAGCTGCTTTGATTAGGCTGAAGTCCTAATTCTACCCTTTGATCGGCCTACTACTCCATAGAATCTACTGTGTACTGGGTGTTTCCCTACACGGTAGACTTTGGTATCTACGGAAGACATACTTACTAAGCACTTAGAACTTATAACGATTTATGAGCCATCACCGGAAGCCGCACGCATGCCACCACTAAGCTCGTGTTCCTGGTGTTCCCTTTTTTGACTTTTTCTTTAAACTAGACAGCATATGTGTGCTCCCCGCCTCACTTCAGGATTATGTGAAGCACCTCATCTCACTTTAGGGTTATGTGAAACACCGTGTCCATAGAAAAATAAGGAAAATGTTTTTTGTACTGGTCCCTATCAAACAAAAATCTAGTTGCGCCCCTTATTCAAATCATCTTGATTTTAACTACCATAGATTGACCCTTTACTGCCACTGTAAGCATGAGTGTACCCCTCGCCTCACATCACAATTACATGAAGCATTTCGTCTCACTTCAGGATTATGTGAAACACCGTAACCATGGAAATTTTAGGGTAATGCTTTTTGGTACATGTCCTACTTCTTATCTTTGCTTATTAACTTGAATAAATTATTTAAATAAGCCTTTAATTTTATCAATTACTATTATTGCTTATTAATTTATCCTAAATCTTAAAATAAGCACCATAGTTTCCATAGGTTACCATAGTTTCCATAGTTCATCAATTTATAACTTACGTTATAATCATGCTTATTCTTTTTAGTTATATTTCTAAGTTATAACTAGGCTAATCTTCTTAATTCAGTCCAATTAATATCGTTATTAGGCATAATTTCAGTTCAATTCCATTTATATTATAGTCTTTATAATTTACATCTTATATTCCATTACTTTAGATTTCTTATAACTTAATCCAATTTTGCGCGAATTCTATTCTGGTCCACATGTGAAGAAGAAGAAGTAGAAATAAAAGAAAACTAAAAAGGAAATCCTAGGCGTAAGAAGAAGATGTAAATAATGCGTAAATACAGTAAATACATTAAAATACTACAAATAAACTATAAATAAATAGAAAAGCTAGAAATAAACTGAAATTAATCGAAAAGAATAGCTAGGAGAAATCGACTGAAAATAATTCCAAAAACTATATATAAATTATTAGAAAGGTTACTCCAAAAATCGTAGTAAAACTACAACTCTTGGAAACCCTATTATTTTGAATTACTTAAAGGAATTTAAAATAATAACGATCACTCACCTCTGGTCCTTAGCTCTTCCCTTTAGGCCTTCACGGATCCACTTGGGGTTGTTAAATATTTTTATATATAATGATTTCCTCCTTGGAAAATTATTCCACTTAGGGTGCTTGCTGAATAGGTGAACCCAATTGGAAAAGTCTTAGAATGAGAAAAAGTGTTAGGCCTAGGGTTCTATTTATAGGGGTAAAAGTGAATCTCAGACCGTTGGGTTGGGGGATTGAATAGGATGCAACCACGTCATAGACTGAATAGGAGCCATCAAATGCATGAATGAAAGGACCGGATTAGTTTAAACAATTCAAAATACATGTAAAGTTGGATAAATATTCAAACGAACGAACGTTCGTTCGTCCGCCCTAAAAAGGGCAGGTGGTTGGACCAGGCGGTCGACCACCCCTTGCCCAGGTCGACCCGCCGGTCGACCTGGAATATATATATATATATATATATATATATATATATATATATATATATATATTAATTCACATCTCATTCATATTAGCTTGGATTTTGACGTTCTATTTATGGAAATTGACCGAAAAATTACCACACACACAATGGTGCAACACCCGTGGCTCAATTCTCATAATTTCACAAAATTATTATGTTATTTAATTAATTAGCGAATTAATTAATTAGTGCGGGTTAAATTTCATGTTGTCACAAACATCTTTTCTGCCCTCTCATGCATCATATCTCTACTCTCTAGTCATCTCATCCATATAATTATGGAAAATGATGATTCATAATAAAAATATTCAAGATGTGACAATACTTATACATATATATATAATGTTTATTATTTTTAAATCTATGAGTTGTCACATCAATCTTTTTATATATGCATATATATATATATATATATATAATTTAAAAACTATGAATTATCACATCATTCTCTACATATAAGTTTAATTATTACTTAAAGCTAAGATGTGATAAGACACTATGATGGTTAATGATTGCAAAATCTAATATGTGGCAATGCTATATCTATATATATAAAATGTTTATTATTTTTAAAACTATGTCTTGTCACATCACTTACTAATCCAAATTAACATAAGAAAATTTATTTCTAAGTATATTATTATCTAGTAAATTAACTCTTATATATGTGCATACATAGTGCACAAAGACAAACAACGTTCCCAACAACTTTCCGGTGTCGAAAGTTCGAAATTTCGGAAAATGTTCTTCAGTCACATTTTTTGTTTTTCTACGAACTATTTAATTTGGTAAACAAATTTTGAAAATGATTTAACCGTCAATATTAATTCATTAAAAAGAGTTTATTTTCATTATAAAACCAATATATTGAATATTTAAAATTAACTAAATATTTACTAATAAAAGCAGTGAAATTCTAGGGTGTTACATTCTTCCCCCTTAAAAGAATTTCATCCCCGAAATTAGACCTCGACCTATCCCAGAAAACACTTAACACTATACATCAGCGTGTATGATGTGCATAGATCATTCTTACGCAAAATATGATTCAATCTCAACTAAAATACATAACTTTTCTTCCGAACTAGTATCGCTCAATCGATTCTCTAGTGCGGACTCCGATCAGGCTCCTTGATTTGGAAACTCTATTCTCCTTACATAGTTGTAACTATGATAGAAAACTTTGGTCCTATACCAAGAACCCCCATCAAGTGCTCGTCGTCAAAAGTCTAGTAATAGATCCTTATTCGAAATGACGCAACACCTCAAAGCCATGTACTCGAATCTTGGATCACACTATATGGAAAGAGAAATGATCCACGTCCAACTTAAGCACTTACTTAATTGGTCCTCTCTAATAACAATTCTATTTCCACCAACATTTCATAAACTACACTGGTTCAACTTGGATGCTGCTCCATTAAATCCTAAGATACCTATCTGATTCCATTATTCCATTTTGAATTTATCTCTCAAAAAAAGCTCAAGATCCAAATACCGGGTTTTATTCAAAACTTTTTCAAATAAAACTCTATATATCAATCATAGAAATATATATTTGTAGCTCGATAACTCCAAAATGGTACTAAGGAACCGGATACTACCAAACAGTATCCACATTCCTTAACCAAGAAGGGTAATGCTCAAGAGAAGTGTTTACCATCTGAACACATTCCTTCCTCGATTTTAAGTTATTTTCGAACCACTCGAACTATTTAACTTAAAAATATTTCTTTTATTTCAAAATGTCATTTTGGAACAATACTTTACATTTTCCAAAAAAACATCTATTTCCAACTTACTTTGGGTTCATCCGGGTTGAGCTTGTTTCAACTGTACAATGATAAAGAAAATAATTTACTAAGTCCACTACAACAATAGCCTAGGAAAATATCTGATCGTTACTTAGAAGATTATTCTGATCATCACAAAAAAATTAAAGCTCATTCTCCCTAACTGATCCAAAGAAAATACTTCCTTCTTAACATTCTCATTTCCAACAAATTTTTTTCTTTCAAACAGACTACTTTCAAATAATACTAGTATCACATTCCAAAACCTTGAAAATCATTTTTCAGAAGCACCGGGTATTAAGTTCTCAAATTTTCAACTGAAATTATTTTTATTTAAAATGCGCATCTTAATTGGTCCGTTTTCAAATATCTATTTACAAATATTCCAACCTTTAATAATTACCCTATAATCGAATCAAATTTTAATCCAACATTAACATCGAATGCCTCATAATCAAATTGTGAAACTTAAATCACAAGGTGTTCATTTCATCCAATTCTTATTTATCTAACCTATATCTTAAAAATAAATCTTCCTATACACACTAACCATAGTCAATGCTCAACTGGACGAACATAACTAAACAATCCTTAAATGATAATAATAACATATCATTATCTCCTAATATCTCAACTAACTATACTATATTATTTCTGAAAATCGTTCTTTTTAAATATAAAATGTATTCTAGTTAAATTTATTTCATTACCCAATTTCAGATTAATACTATGTCAATTAAACTTATTTAAGTGTTTAAGAAATCCCTATAGATAACGTTGGCCAAACACATTAGTCGGACTTCTTAAGCCACTCAACAAATCAAACAACTTAATATAAAACATTCTATAGCACTAACAAATGCACACTCTCATATATATATATATATATATATATATATATATATATATCTATGTATCTATGTATGTATGTATATGTATACAGAAACATGCATTCAACTCATCTAAGGGTCTCACTTACCCTATCTTTGATGAGACAAACCCCACCAAGCCAAGGTTCTCGCTTAATCTTCAGCTTTAATACCAAACATAAATGTGACGAAGCTCCCTTCTCGACCCTCGAAGATCGACATAAATACGATATTGTATAATATGCCGATGATTGAGTGCCGGAAAAGACAGAATGTTGAGGGAAGAAAGAAGGAGGTAGAAGAAGAGAAAACAAAACAACATCAGAATCCCACAATCGTAGCGGAATAATATATAATAGATAAATGACTGATCTTTATACAAAAAGAAACTATATCTCTTTCACACATTAGAACATCAAAGTACATCACAATCAAAACAATTACTGGATAGTTATATTAACTTGTCCTCATAAAAGTTGATTATACAACTTATACTGCACAGCGGAATATACTTCAACTACGTGTGATACGTCTCGCCATCCAGCTCGTCTCCTGAGCTCCATAGCATCCTATCATGTATGTATAACACCCGGTCTGACCCGAGCATTATAATAAAATAACATACGAGTCAGTCTGGAAAACCAGCGTGAGAAAATACACTTAATTTAATTATTAAAGTTTCAAAATCCTTTGAAAATCAAAGGTATCTCGTAAGACCATGCCATAAATAAACATGTTAGGATTTTACCTTGCGATAACCAAAACATTTCTTATAAAATCCTACGATATTATAATAGTGTCTAAGTACAAATACTTATTCAAATAGCTTAAATTGTTACATTCATTAAATTCCAGCAATTACTAGGCTCTACAATCAAAACCGTAAAGGGCATGTAGGGGGGATGGATTTCCAACTAATGACTAGGCACTGGGGTACAACCTGTCAAGATACCTCGTCTAGATCAGCATACCAAGGATACACCCTGATCCCCTACAACACAAAACCGGACTACCCCGTCACTGGATAGCCCGAATAAGATCATCCGTGGTTGGGATCAACAGCCGCCAACATAGCCGAATAAAAGGGACATCTAGACAGGGATGACCTTACCTTAATTGGTGGCTAGCCACTTAGCCTTGCTGTATATCCCCTGATTTTAGTCATTCCCGGTTGATGAGGCTCGAGGTTATGCGTTACCTTTTTAAAACACATCTCACTATGAATGCTCATCGTCCTCTTGACGATGTTCTAATAGCATTCATCCATACAAGTCCGTTCCGGATCCGAACGGAACCGAAGGACTACTCCTACTACATCTATTTTGGAATCACCCTCAGGATTAGTAGCGATTAGCCCTCGCACTTCATTGCTCCATCTTCGACTCCAAGCTCTTTTCTTCATCACGAAAACGTACTTGTTGGATTGAAGTGGTTTTCGAATCTCAAATCCGATCCCGGTCACTTCGAAACAACGTTTGCTATATCCCGGTAAACTCAACCCCGGTTCTTTAGGAAATACACAGACGAAAGTAAGATTGGAGTTCGCGTCCTAACCGTTAGTCGATGGATTTCCTTAGAAACGTCCTAGAAGAACGAACAAGTTTATACGTACAATATAGCACCTCGAACGGTAACTATAGCATATAATTCCCGTACTCCTCCTAGATATTTCCAAAGTCATATTTGGGTCTAGATTTGATGGTCAGTTATTTAACTATCAAATAAACAATCAATTCAACCAATTATTTTATTTCCATTGAAAAACACCCAGTCTTATAAATTTAGATTTTTATTTTTTAAATCACTTTACCGCAAAATATATACTTAAAACATTTAAAAATAAAACTACTTAAATCACTTTACTCAAAATAATAGTTATGAAATTCTATAATAAATTTCCAAGTAAAACTTAAGCCACAACTATTTTTAAAATAAAATTTCTATATAAACTATAAATATTAGAAAATTTCCTTTTAAAATCATAATACTAATTTAACCTTTAGAATAATTACTACTAAAATTAATTTGAATAAGATTTACTTTAGAATTCTAAAACAATTTAAAATAATAAATTTCTCTAAACATTCTTTTAAAACAGTTTTAAATCCTTAAACTTATACATAAAAATCTTCTTTGAAAATATACTTGGCTTTTCAGAGAAATACACTTTTCATTTCAATATAACCCATATAATCCTTTATAAATCCTGCTCGATTTATCCTAATTTAATTTACGTCCCAATCCCGTAAATTTCTTTCAATGCTTTAAAAATAAAACCACTTTTTATTTTAAAACACATTTATCATCTCTTTATAACCACTTTCAAAAATATATATAGTTAAAACATTTACATTAGGGCTACTAAAGTTACCTAAATAAAATAATACTTAAGAAATTCCATAAGAGTTTTTGAGTAAAACTCAAACAAAAATTTCCGTTTAAAATAAACTTATCATATCAAATATTATTAAAATTCCTTTTTAAAAATCATATTACTAATTTACCTTTTTAAAAATACTTAAAAATAATTAAAATAATAAATTTTGTAAAACACTCTAAAAAACATTTTTAAACTTCTAGTTTATACTTTGAAATCTTTTCTTTAAAAATATACTTAGCTTTCCAGGAAAAATATCCAACTTTTAAAAATAAAATCACCTTTTTATTTTTAAAACGAATTACAACTTTTCTTATAAATTCCACCGAAGTCTATACTTTCAAATTTATCAACTGATAAATATTCCACTTCATTTATAAACCCAGTTACCATTTCTCATTTTTCTTTAAATCACAGTTTCCGAAACACTAAATTGATTTCAAACTAATTTCCTAGTTTTAAGTTTCCTTTAAAATTTATTACTTGATTTATCCAATTCCTAAAAATTATTTACTTAATAATTTGTTTTCATTTCCTTTAAAAATCAAAACTTCATATGTATATTTTTCCATTTCTCAAATTTCTTATATATATTCAGCCAAGCATAGCATTCAACAATTTCAATCCCCAATATAATCAATATAATCTATCACAGATCATCAAATAAATCACATCGCTGAATACAAAAAATTTCGACATTTTGAGGAATCCAATTGGATCCCTCCAACCTGTTTTTCTATATCCACAGATGTTAGTACAACAATAAAATACCAAATCCCACATTGAGGGGAACATCATGGTATAAAGGGTCATCCGCTATTATGCGAGGCGCATAGGGTCTCATCCGTTATATAATGCGGGAAATCAATCACTCCAATATATATATATATATATATATATATATATATAGACACACACACACTACTACTATACATAATATCACATTCAATCAATCAATCAATAATTTAAAATTTGAACTATTTTAAATTAACTAGTCATCTAGATGTGAGTGAGATTAACTCACCTTGCGTTTTCGTCGAGCGTTCCAATTTAATTTAAATCGGGCCCGTTCGATTTAATCTAAAATTCTTGCTTGCTCCAAACGATCCCAATCTGCACCACAGCGTGCTGTTTCGTCGCTGCGATTCCAACGGCGCCAGTTTTTCCTGATTTCAACCTCGTATGACCAAGATATGTTATTATAAAGTTTTGAATATATAATTTGAAACAAAATTATATTTATTTTATTTCTTTTATAACCTAACAAATCATGGCCATCGGATTGCACTATAGATCAAGGCCACACATGAGCTTCTTCTCCTTACTTGCCCAGTTCCATAAAGCCCACACACGCTACCATTTGATCAACTCTGCTCGCCTTCCTCGCCGCTAGAGCTTGATTGGAGAACGTAGAACGACAGTGCCACGCTCCACTCCACCCATGGCCCATACACGGTCGAGCTTGGCATCGTCTAGGCGTCGAAATTCGCATACGTACGCGTGCGCTTCACTATCGAATTGTGTAACAACCCAATATTTTCAACCCTTCGCATCCGCTCATGTCGGACTTGAAGTGTTCAAAGTACTGCGTTGTAGAATAATTTTGGCAAAACTCAGAATATGCAGTAAATAAAATCACAGAATCATATACACAGATATCAGAACTCACAGCGGAAATAAAATATTTAGTGGTTCATGAAGCCACCATAAAACTTTTAACCAAAAAGAATTTACATAGTTTAGAATCTGCAATACAGCTGTAGACATAAATAGAAACAGATTCCTCCAAAGTCTTGATTGCAGATAAGATAGGGACTGAAAAGCTTCCGGCAGCACGAATGATCTACGGGATGACCTAGCTCCGGAGAGAAAAACTGAAACTGCAACTCAGGCTGACCCGAGCGTAAAATAAAACATAACACTCGAGTCAGGACATACATACTTATATAATGTAAGCTAATTCAAGTGTACTGTAATATAGAACAAGTAACTTAAAGGATGCTTGGGACCGCCCATCCTCTAAGGATCCGTTAAACTATTTACTATGTAGTATATTGCGCTATTATAATAGTGTCTATTTATAAAATAAACTTACTTTTTAAATAGCGTTAAGGCTTTACATTTTCCACCTTAACACGTAATAGTCCCAGTAGTCCATCCAATACCATAGCTCCTCCTGATCGGGAAGCAACTAGAGGATACCACACGGGCTACGGGAGAAAACCAAACTCGTACAAGGCTCGATATGGTAGGTGACACGGCACAACGAGGCAATGCCAGGGTAGATATACCAATTGCTATCCGGACCGGTGGTAACGCGAAGCCGCAGCGACCGCCCACCTCGAACAACACTCCCAAATCAAGGGTGCACCCAAACAATCACAAGAGTAATAGAATGGTATACGAAGAAGTGCGTTCGATCAGAGGAGCTACCTCATTAATCCGAGAATCGCTCCTGTTTTAGCCACCTTAAGCCAACTCACGGGAGTCGGGTCCACGTATATACCTTTCAAGAAACGCCACCACCGACCTACTTCATTCTGGAATCTCCACCGCGTACACGGTTGGTCAAAGTGGTTTTCGGTATCGACAGAGAGTATGTCCATATCCGATCCCGGTCTCTTTGCCAACCCATCGTTATTATAACCCGTGGTCATTTAAAACATTTTATACTTTAAAACCAGAATAAACATTTCCATTTCAAAATTATAAATACGATATCGTTTTAAAACCCAAAAACAATATGATATCGTTATATTCAAATATAATTCTTTCCAAAAACCATACTGCTTAAAATTTATAATATCTGGAAGCCAAATATTTGAATTATATCTTCAAAACATAATATTTGGAATTTTTACTTTAAAACCATAACTCCCAACACACAAATGGTTTGGATATTCAACGGTATATAGAATAATGGTTTAACTTTATGGTTACTTTGTAAAGAAGATAATTTATATAGCTTTACAAATATATTTCTTTATTTAAAGTTTAAACCATAATTTAAATATCACTTTATGTCCCCAAATCCATTACAATTCCTATATATATATATATATATATCCAATTGGAGTATTTCCTATTCAAAACTAAGTTTGGATTTTATTCTTTCAACAAATCAATGTTTTATTATTTAGTCTTGAATATTCCCATAAATTCCATAAATAAACTCCAAATGTTAGTCATTTAATATCTTCAAAATTCACTTAATACTAGAATATTCATCTTAAATTTATTAAGGAAAATCCAGTTATAAATATCATATCTTAAGATTTTCCAAACTTAACATAAAATAAAATTTATCAAATTCCATGAGTTTTAAAACAATCAATTCTAGATTCTGTAGCACTTAGGAAATGCTACCTAAAGTTACGGGTAAAACTAGTCCAATTTCAAAAAGACAGCATTTAAAATGCTGTAGCAGATTTGTTTAACTAAATAAATATTTCCAAATATAACTTATTTATCTATTTATTTATTAACTGAAAGCTTATTTTTCAAAATCCAGAATTTCCAAAATAAGTTATATTCCAAAATTCTATTCAAATATTTATTTATTTATTAACATTTATAAATCATTCAAAAATAAAAATAAAAAAAATCCTTTAAAGATATTAAATCAAATATTTAACTTCCAAAATAATTTTAAATATTTCAGAAAATATTATAAGGACCACGGGCCTGTATAAAATTTTCTAGCCTAGGTCAAGTGATACGGATTTATATCATTTCAACCCGTAATTTACAAAACCCCGGGTTCTATCATTTCAAACCCGCAATCCCAAGTTATCAGTTAAGCAGTTAACAGACTAGTTTAACAATAATCATTATTTCAGCCCATAACAATCCAACTTTAACAGGGAACTTGCAGTGGTGATTTAAGCAGTAAATAACAATTAATAATATAACTGCAGAAATAATATAACAGATAAATAACTGATGAGATGTCAATTTAAATGGGTTCATCATTCTTCATCATACTACAGACAGATAATATCTAAATAGAATGTTTACACATACACTTGCGATAATTTACACAATATATGTACATATGTCTGGTGAGAAAAACTCACCTGAAAGCTGCAGAAAATTTGATTCAAGCGAAAATGAAAAATCCACCAAAAAAAAGAAACGCACAGAGGGTAGCGATCAAATTTCCCTGGATGTCACGCCTAGATTCAAATCTATAACAAGATCCAAATACCAAATACGTGACTTTTAAAATTTATGGTCAACGCAAATATTTGAAACAATTGGAACGAATAGAGTCAAAGAAATTTGGCACGATACGCTCGACCACTACACCACCCTACTTGACGAACAACTCGGCCCAAAATAAAATCTTTTTTTTCTCTACCTTTTATATATATACTCTATTATTTAATTAAACAAAACGCACAACCACCACATTACTAAACTTCAACTGGAAGTATGCATAAGGTCACGGCCCAAGCCTATGTCAACTAAGAATGTACGCTCACTGTAACCCAAAGAAATGCAAATACTTCACTCCCTTATTTTTTTCCCTTCACGCAAAAACACACTGCCTATTTCCTATTAGATTTGCGTGTACACATGCAAAAGTTTTCACCCAGCCTATACTACAAACTAATGCATGGATAGTACATTATTTGATCTGCGCGTTACTTCCTTTATAAAATTTTATTATATCATTACTAAATTATAAATATTCTCCTTTTTTTTTATATGTGTAACGACCTGTCATTTTCGTTAATTAAATTTTGTCATTTAAATAAGATTTACGCAAATTTACTTTAGAAGAAATAAAGATTTTAAAATTAATAATGAAGCAAATGTTGAGAAGGAAATGAAACCATGGGAATATAAGGCTAAGTATTTACAGTTGAAACAAAATGGCGAATAAATTGAAGTGATGTAAATTGTTATATTAGGCTAAGAGTTGCATATAAGAGAACAAAGGTAAGTAGTGAATTTAGTTAATGAATTAATAATATTAAATAGTAAATTGAATTAAATCAATGTCCGGTACAAATTGAAATATTGTTTGGAATGAAAGCTTATAAATTGTAAGCATTTAATTTACAAATGAAATCAGTGTGTGTTTTTTTTTTATATAAATATATATATCACATGCACAATTCGCCCAATCTTTCGACTAAATGCATGGATCTTTTTAATAGATGTTTGCACACACACTATATGGTCTGAACTATATTTATGTTAAAAATATGCAGGCACTGCTTCCTATATGATATGCATTTAATACAGGTAAATTATCTAATATATGCAAAAAGGCAAAGCTTCTCACTGATACACGCATGTACATGTACCCTCAAATCTCTCCTCTCCCTCTTCCCTTCCTCTCCTTCCTCTGTTTTACATATATATTTCTTTCTTCTTTTTTTTTTCTTCTTTTTTTTTTCTTTTTCTTTTTCTTTTTGTTTTTTTTTTTCAATGAACATTATTGACTTTCTATTTTGTTTGACCCAAAACTAAGTATGATATATACAATGAATAACCCATTTTTCCGTAGTGATAGTACGCGTAAACTTTAAGCTAGCATTAAATTAAATCTGGGTCAACTACACCATCTCTTTGCACACACATATTAGATTTCTACAGATGTGATGACTCATAAATTTCCAAAGTTTGTCAACTAGATCGGGTGAAGTAGATGGGTTGGAGTGGCCGAGCATATCAAATGAGGAAAAAAAAAAAAAAAAAACCGAGGAAAGGAAAAACTGGAAGGAAAAGAAAGAGAAAACAATAAGACAATTACCTGATGCTTCGAACGAAATTGCCAGAGGAAAATTTGCAATGCTTTGAAGAGTGGTGAGTTTTTTTTTCTTTTTGTTGAGATGTGGATCTCTGGCATATTTATACACGAATTTGTGAAACGGCAAGGCAGTGATCAAGGGATGTGGCGTGATTAACTCATTTCAGTTTTGCAAAAGGATAAAAAAAATTTTTTTCCAACGTATAAAGTTTGATCAGTATTCGAAAATTTGTAAACAAAAAGGCAGAGAAAATGGCAGCTTGGATTATGGGAAATAAATGACTTGCGTGATACATGGTTTGATTTATAAAGTTTGTACGTTACTTAAGGGGAATATTGATCAAAGGAAGGGCAAGCGTGATGTTTGGTAAAGCTGATGACAACAGAGGGTAAGAGGAATAAGCAAAAATGCGAACGTTACATATATACAAATGCACTAATGTTGCTCACGTGTGATCCATTTTATTTTAGCTAAAATCTTGATTTTAGTTTGATACCCATAAATGAAAAGGTGAATATTTATGTAAGCTTTAGGCAAAGAACGTATACCATTTATTAAAAGAAATCAAACGGTCCTTTAAAACAAAATAACGTCCGTCTTAAAATCACTGACTGATATTTTTCTCCATAAAGATATTTAAATACGATTTTTTTACTTTATATGCGTGATTATAGGAACGAAAAAATTTTATCTTGCAAAATAAAGGCAGTGGAAACAGAGAGATATAAATAGGAATGTGAGAATTTGAAAAGATAGGCAAGGTTAAATTTGAATGCATGAGTTGATTTTTAGGCAATCAAATATATTAGTCCATTTAGGTTGCGTGAATAAATGAATACAGTGACATGCTCAAGAAACAAAAAGGTAAGAGGCAAATGCCAAAAATGTTAAAAGAATAAAATTTTGTGTCACGCGCAAAGGAAGGCAAAATTGATTTTCTTTCAAATGATATATGCGTGATTGTAGATTTAGGCAGATAAGGTTTCGTGATCAGAGGAATGGCAAAATATGAACCGTTCCAATTATATGAGAATTGATATATTTTTTTTTTTTTTTTTTTTAGTTTGATTAAATGACGGCAAGAATTTTTCAAAGCTTTTGGAAATGGAAACGTATATACACATTTTATTTAAAACCAAACTGTCAGTTACAACCAAAAGTAACGTTCGTCTTAAAAATCACTAACTGATGTTTTAATTCATAAAGGTGTTTATATATGATTTTAAAAGTACGTCAAACTGACGTAATACAAAACATCAAAAATATATATATAAAATAACGTTTTAAATTTTACACGTTTTATTACATTACTTATCATAAATTTTACGCGTCCTTTTAAACGCGATATTTAACAGTTTATAAATACACTAAATCCTTCAAAAATAATACTTAACTAAAATTTAAATTGGTTTACATTCTTCATATTTTATATATATATATATACACGGTACTTATTCCCTAGATTTACGCGCCCTTTTTAACACGTGATTACCCAGTTCATTTATACATAAAAAAAAATTCGAAATTCTGACCGTGCTGAGACTCGAACTCGTGACCTGTCGTGAATAGCCCAGATGTCTTAACCACCTAAGCTATAAATGTTTTCTTAATTAAAACTTGATTTTTTCAGAGATCTTATTAGTTAGTCCTAATAATTTTTTTTTTTCATATTTTGTTTTAATCACTTTAAATAAACCCCAAAGTTTTTTTTTTTTTTAAAAAAATACAAGTGAAAAATACTTGTAAAAAAAATTGGGCTGTTACACTCTCCCCCACTCAGAACTTTTCGTCCTCGAAAAGGAAGAAGGTAGGGGAATAGAAACAACGTGAAAGAAAACTGAATTAAAACTTAAATTAGAATCATTAATCTAAACAATAAAATTCAATTTTAAATTAATCTTTGATTTCATCTATTTATACTTAAAATTTTAATATTTATTTATTTACATATTTACTTGTATAATATCCCTACACTTAAAAAAATCATTCATATTTTTTTTTTTATCCAAATTTTTCACAAGGTATTATAACATTCTAATTTAAAATGTTTAATTTTAATCCAAATTTGAAATGGTAATTTAACTTAATTTTTTAAAGTAAATTTACCATTTCCCAAAATAGGCTAAATTCCCCATTTAGTTTCTTCTTTATTCCAAATTAAATTTATTTTTCTCAATATTTTTCTCATCTATGTCAAATATTTTCTCAATTTCTAAACCATATAATTTCAATTAATTAATATTCAATAATTGATTTAATTCATTTGATTTTTACAGAAGTTAAATCAATCTTAACTATTTCCAAATTAATTATCTTATTATCCAATTATTTTCTAAAATCAAAAATTTGTATAGTCATTTATAATAATCATCTTTTATTCAACAAATTTAATTTTCTTTATTCCAGATTATTATTAAATATATTCTGCTTAATATATCTATCGCACATATAAAGTAGATTATATTTAATATAACTATTCCAATATATTTCTAAATTTCCTTTAACACCATTTGATATTGTATATTATTCAATTATTATTTTATTTCTATTTACCTCTATTTGTCTTGTTGTAACTGAAACTTTAAGTGTATAACATTTATTATAACCACTCAAATTTTATTTATAAAATCCTTTTATATTATACATTATCCAATTACATAGTTAATTTATGAATGATTTAGGTAAGTTATATTGGCATGCAATTTATACAAGTAAAATTTTCCAACTATATTATTCAAGTTTAAATATTCATTCCAAATTTGACTTTATTTTATCATTAGAATCACCTTTTAACATAAATTTATGAATTAAATTTCCAATTAACTTCAAACCCTTTAGAGATAAATAAATACATACATATAGGATATGTCAAATCAATTTAAATCATATATCTATATATATTATAAATTAAGTCATATTTAGAAATTCAAATCAATTAAATTTTTGAAACAAAACTACAACGTGGTCTCTTTACTTTGATACTCGAAAATGAATGTCGATGATGTTGTAGTCATCACCGAAATTATTTTCCAGCGACAAAGAGAAGAGCACTAATTTTTAAAACTTTTAAAATTCTTTGGAAACAAATTTATATTCGAAAATAATTTAAATAATATATCCTTTTAAGACTTTAAACACAAGGTTTGAAACTATCAGAAATTAAATTCTTAAATTCTTGTTTTAAATTCATTTTTTTGTTTCTAAATAAATTTACAACCATGTTTTATAGTTCAATTATTTATATAAGACAAAACCAATGGTTTACAAAACCATAAATAAAATCAAACACTATTATCTCTAAACAACTAGTTAAATTTTGAAAATTATACTTATATATATAATATTAGATTTTTCCCAAATATAGGAATAAATTTTTTTTTCAAAACAAGGATAGAGATTCAAATTTTGAAGGACTCAAATTAAAGAGAATTTTGATTTAAAGATAAGTTGGAATCAGAAGATCCGATGGTTAAATAACAGAATAAGGAACCAGATAAGTTTATATAAATCGCGGGCAACCTTAACCGGGTCAACCGTGACTTAAAGAATAAGATCGATGTGGATTTTCTAGGGTAAATCTACATTCGATCTGAAGAGATAGAGTTTAGAATAACCAAAGATACTAGCATCTAAACTGAGGATAAATATAAATCTCCGGTGAATCAATGCTAGTTGTAAAGGAGTTTCACCCCTATATTAGAATATTGGCGAAACCGCCAATTTACTATAAAGATCATCCGAAGTGGAGTTATGGGATACTCCAGAATCGAAAAAATGAATAGTGAGGGACACGAATGAACTTCGGAACCGCAGGGAACGTTCCAAAATTCGAAAAGGAAGAGATTCAAGCTCAAATGAAAGTGATTCTGTAAATCAATTTTACCATACATTCTAAGTTTTGCCTAGAGCCAAAGCTCTGATACCAAATGTAACAACCCAATATTTTCAACCCTTCGCATCCGCTCATGTCGGACTTGAAGTGTTCAAAGTACTGCGTTGTAGAATAATTTTGGCAAAACTCAGAATATGCAGTAAATAAAATCACAGAATCATATACACAGATATCAGAACTCACAGCGGAAATAAAATATTTAGTGGTTCATGAAGCCACCATAAAACTTTTAACCAAAAAGAATTTACATAGTTTAGAATCTGCAATACAGCTGTAGACATAAATAGAAACAGATTCCTCCAAAGTCTTGATTGCAGATAAGATAGGGACTGAAAAGCTTCCGGCAGCACGAATGATCTACGGGATGACCTAGCTCCGGAGAGAAAAACTGAAACTGCAACTCAGGCTGACCCGAGCGTAAAATAAAACATAACACTCGAGTCAGGACATACATACTTATATAATGTAAGCTAATTCAAGTGTACTGTAATATAGAACAAGTAACTTAAAGGATGCTTGGGACCGCCCATCCTCTAAGGATCCGTTAAACTATTTACTATGTAGTATATTGCGCTATTATAATAGTGTCTATTTATAAAATAAACTTACTTTTTAAATAGCGTTAAGGCTTTACATTTTCCACCTTAACACGTAATAGTCCCAGTAGTCCATCCAATACCATAGCTCCTCCTGATCGGGAAGCAACTAGAGGATACCACACGGGCTACGGGAGAAAACCAAACTCGTACAAGGCTCGATATGGTAGGTGACACGGCACAACGAGGCAATGCCAGGGTAGATATACCAATTGCTATCCGGACCGGTGGTAACGCGAAGCCGCAGCGACCGCCCACCTCGAACAACACTCCCAAATCAAGGGTGCACCCAAACAATCACAAGAGTAATAGAATGGTATACGAAGAAGTGCGTTCGATCAGAGGAGCTACCTCATTAATCCGAGAATCGCTCCTGTTTTAGCCACCTTAAGCCAACTCACGGGAGTCGGGTCCACGTATATACCTTTCAAGAAACGCCACCACCGACCTACTTCATTCTGGAATCTCCACCGCGTACACGGTTGGTCAAAGTGGTTTTCGGTATCGACAGAGAGTATGTCCATATCCGATCCCGGTCTCTTTGCCAACCCATCGTTATTATAACCCGTGGTCATTTAAAACATTTTATACTTTAAAACCAGAATAAACATTTCCATTTCAAAATTATAAATACGATATCGTTTTAAAACCCAAAAACAATATGATATCGTTATATTCAAATATAATTCTTTCCAAAAACCATACTGCTTAAAATTTATAATATCTGGAAGCCAAATATTTGAATTATATCTTCAAAACATAATATTTGGAATTTTTACTTTAAAACCATAACTCCCAACACACAAATGGTTTGGATATTCAACGGTATATAGAATAATGGTTTAACTTTATGGTTACTTTGTAAAGAAGATAATTTATATAGCTTTACAAATATATTTCTTTATTTAAAGTTTAAACCATAATTTAAATATCACTTTATGTCCCCAAATCCATTACAATTCCTATATATATATATCCAATTGGAGTATTTCCTATTCAAAACTAAGTTTGGATTTTATTCTTTCAACAAATCAATGTTTTATTATTTAGTCTTGAATATTCCCATAAATTCCATAAATAAACTCCAAATGTTAGTCATTTAATATCTTCAAAATTCACTTAATACTAGAATATTCATCTTAAATTTATTAAGGAAAATCCAGTTATAAATATCATATCTTAAGATTTTCCAAACTTAACATAAAATAAAATTTATCAAATTCCATGAGTTTTAAAACAATCAATTCTAGATTCTGTAGCACTTAGGAAATGCTACCTAAAGTTACGGGTAAAACTAGTCCAATTTCAAAAAGACAGCATTTAAAA
Source organism: Allium cepa (assembly GCA_030765085.1). NCBI lineage: Eukaryota > Viridiplantae > Streptophyta > Magnoliopsida > Asparagales > Amaryllidaceae > Allium > Allium cepa. The sequence continues at coordinate 304,131,266 of CM060944.1, read as the reverse complement.
TGCTGTAGCAGATTTGTTTAACTAAATAAATATTTCCAAATATAACTTATTTATCTATTTATTTATTAACTGAAAGCTTATTTTTCAAAATCCAGAATTTCCAAAATAAGTTATATTCCAAAATTCTATTCAAATATTTATTTATTTATTAACATTTATAACTCATTCAAAAATAAAAATAAAAAAAATCCTTTAAAGATATTAAATCAAATATTTAACTTCCAAAATAATTTTAAATATTTCAGAAAATATTATAAGGACCACGGGCCTGTATAAAATTTTCTAGCCTAGGTCAAGTGATACGGATTTATATCATTTCAACCCGTAATTTACAAAACCCCGGGTTCTATCATTTCAAACCCGCAATCCCAAGTTATCAGTTAAGCAGTTAACAGACTAGTTTAACAATAATCATTATTTCAGCCCATAACAATCCAACTTTAACAGGGAACTTGCAGTGGTGATTTAAGCAGTAAATAACAATTAATAATATAACTGCAGAAATAATATAACAGATAAATAACTGATGAGATGTCAATTTAAATGGGTTCATCATTCTTCATCATACTACAGACAGATAATATCTAAATAGAATGTTTACACATACACTTGCGATAATTTACACAATATATGTACATATGTCTGGTGAGAAAAACTCACCTGAAAGCTGCAGAAAATTTGATTCAAGCGAAAATGAAAAATCCACCAAAAAACAGAAACGCACAGAGGGTAGCGATCAAATTTCCCTGGATGTCACGCCTAGATTCAAATCTATAACAAGATCCAAATACCAAATACGTGACTTTTAAAATTTATGGTCAACGCAAATATTTGAAACAATTGGAACGAATAGAGTCAAAGAAATTTGGCACGATACGCTCGACCACTACACCACCCTACTTGACGAACAACTCGGCCCAAAATAAAATCTTTTTTTTCTCTACCTTTTATATATATACTCTATTATTTAATTAAACAAAACGCACAACCACCACATTACTAAACTTCAACTGGAAGTATGCATAAGGTCACGGCCCAAGCCTATATCAACTAAGAATGTACGCTCACTATAACCCAAAGAAATGCAAATACTTCACTCCCTTATTTTTTTCCCTTCACGCAAAAACACACTGCCTATTTCCTACTAGATTTGCGTGTACACATGCAAAAGTTTTCACCCAGCCTATACTACAAACTAATGCATGGATAGTACATTATTTGATCTGCACGTTACTTCCTTTATAAAATTTTATTATATCATTACTAAATTATAAATATTCTCCTTTTTTTTTTTATATGTGTAACGACCTGTCATTTTCGTTAATTAAATTTTGTCATTTAAATAAGATTTACGCAAATTTACTTTAGAAGAAATAAAGATTTTAAAATTAATAATGAAGCAAATGTTGAGAAGGAAATGAAACCATGGGAATATAAGGCTAAGTATTTACAGTTGAAACAAAATGACGAATAAATTGAAGTGATGTAAATTGTTATATTAGGCTAAGAGTTGCATATAAGAGAACAAAGGTAAGTAGTGAATTTAGTTAATGAATTAATAATATTAAATAGTAAATTGAATTAAATCAATGTCCGGTACAAATTGAAATATTGTTTGGAATGAAAGCTTATAAATTGTAAGCATTTAATTTACAAATGAAATCAGTGTGTGTTTTTTTTTTTTATATAAATATATATATCACATGCACAATTCGCCCAATCTTTCGACTAAATGCATGGATCTTTTTAATAGATGCTTGCACACACACTATATGGTCTGAACTATATTTATGTTAAAAATATGCAGGCACTGCTTCCTATATGATATGCATTTAATACAGGTAAATTATCTAATATATGCAAAAAGGCAAAGCTTCTCACTGATACACGCATGTACATGTACCCTCAAATCTCTCCTCTCCCTCTTCCCTTCCTCTCCTTCCTCTGTTTTACATATATATTTCTTTCTTCTTTTTTTTTTCTTCTTTTTTTTTTCTTTTTCTTTTTCTTTTTGTTTTTTTTTTCAATGAACATTATTGACTTTCTATTTTGTTTGACCCAAAACTAAGTATGATATATACAATGAATAACCCATTTTTCCGTAGTGATAGTACGCGTAAACTTTAAGCTAGCATTAAATTAAATCTGGGTCAACTACACCATCTCTTTGCACACACATATTAGATTTCTACAGATGCGATGACTCATAAATTTCCAAAGTTTGTCAACTAGATCGGGTGAAGTAGATGGGTTGGAGTGGCCGAGCATATCAAATGAGGAAAAAAAAAAAAAAGAAAAAAAAAAAAAAAACTGAGGAAAGGAAAAACTGGAAGGAAAAGAAAGAGAAAACAATAAGACAATTACCTGATGCTTCGAACGAAATTGCCAGAGGAAAATTTGCAATGCTTTGAAGAGTGGTGAGTTTTTTTTTCTTTTTGTTGAGATGTGGATCTCTGGCATATTTATACACGAATTTGTGAAACGGCAAGGCAGTGATCAAGGGATGTGGCGTGATTAACTCATTTCAGTTTTGCAAAAGGATAAAAAAAAATTTTTTCCAACGTATAAAGTTTGATCAGTATTCGAAAATTTGTAAACAAAAAGGCAGAGAAAATGGCAGCTTGGATTATGGGAAATAAATGACTTGCGTGATACATGGTTTGATTTATAAAGTTTGTACGTTACTTAAGGGGAATATTGATCAAAGGAAGGGCAAGCGTGATGTTTGGTAAAGCTGATGACAACAGAGGGTAAGAGGAATAAGCAAAAATGCGAACGTTACATATATACAAATGCACTAATGTTGCTCACGTGTGATCCATTTTATTTTAGCTAAAATCTTGATTTTAGTTTGATACCCATAAATGAAAAGGTGAATATTTATGTAAGCTTTAGGCAAAGAACGTATACCATTTATTAAAAGAAATCAAACGGTCCTTTAAAACAAAATAACGTCCGTCTTAAAATCACTGACTGATATTTTTCTCCATAAAGATATTTAAATACGATTTTTTTACTTTATATGCGTGATTATAGGAACGAAAAAATTTTATCTTGCAAAATAAAGGCAGTGGAAACAGAGAGATATAAATAGGAATGTGAGAATTTGAAAAGATAGGCAAGGTTAAATTTGAATGCATGAGTTGATTTTTAGGCAATCAAATATATTAGTCCATTTAGGTTGCGTGAATAAATGAATACAGTGACATGCTCAAGAAACAAAAAGGTAAGAGGCAAATGCCAAAAATGTTAAAAGAATAAAATTTTGTGTCACGCGCAAAGGAAGGCAAAATTGATTTTCTTTCAAATGATATATGCGTGATTGTAGATTTAGGCAGATAAGGTTTCGTGATCAGAGGAATGGCAAAATATGAACCGTTCCAATTATATGAGAATTGATATATTTTTTTTATTTTTTATTTTTTTAGTTTGATTAAATGACGGCAAGAATTTTTCAAAGCTTTTGGAAATGGAAACGTATATACACATTTTATTTAAAACCAAACTGTCAGTTACAACCAAAAGTAACGTTCGTCTTAAAAATCACTAACTGATGTTTTAATCCATAAAGGTGTTTATATATGATTTTAAAAGTACGTCAAACTGACGTAATACAAAACATCAAAAAAATATATATATAAAATAACGTTTTAAATTTTACACGTTTTATTACATTACTTATCATAAATTTTACGCGTCCTTTTAAACGCGATATTTAACAGTTTATAAATACACTAAATCCTTCAAAAATAATACTTAACTAAAATTTAAATTGGTTTACATTCTTCATATTTTATATATATATATATACACGGTACTTATTCCCTAGATTTACGCGCCCTTTTTAACGCGTGATTACCCAGTTCATTTATACATAAAAAAAAAATTCGAAATTCTGACCGTGCTGAGACTCGAACTCGTGACCTGTCGTGAATAGCCCAGATGTCTTAACCACCTAAGCTATAAATGTTTTCTTAATTAAAACTTGATTTTTTCAGAGATCTTATTAGTTAGTCCTAATAAATTTTTTTTTTCATATTTTGTTTTAATCACTTTAAATAAACCCCAAAGTTTTTTTTTTTTTTTAAAAAAAATACAAGTGAAAAATACTTGTAAAAAAAATTGGGCTGTTACAAATTGCCGTTAAATCGCTGCGCTATATCCAATTACAACCGTTAGACTTCTAGATCTCGATGAGCTCGTTGACTTTCTAGTTGGTGATTTTCGACGAAAGTCGATGGATGAAGAGATATCAAGGGGGATAGTCGAGAGCATTTCGGCCATTATTTCTAAGGTGGCGGCTGTGTATAAACTGGGGTTTTACTGCGTAGCTAATATATATATATATATATATATATATATATTAATTTAATAATATAATCACAAATTTCTTAACTTTCAAACGAATTCCAATTGAAATGTGTCGACAGGCGTCTATAAGGTTTTACCCGCATTCTGAACGCATTGGAACGTGTTTCGGAGGCTAGTTCAATCATATGTGGAAGATAGCTTTTTGAATCCATTTAAAATATTAAATTTTCAGTTTTAATTTCAACGTGTTTCTCGCCTGTACAAATGAACGATAACTCCAAACGCTACGAAATTTGAAATCCGATAATAATTAGCTATTATGGATCCAGTGGAATTGGTTTCGTTGAATTCCGAGATTATCCACCGGAAGGCTACTTTAACTCGTCGATTTAAATCGAGCGATTTCGAAATTGTCAAAATCATTTAAAACTTCACTTTTAAAACTATATTAACTCAATTATAAATCATATGGAATTTATATTCACATTATAAATCATTTTGATTCATTTTAAATTAAAATCTGATCATTTACATTATTACTATATATTAAATAATTTAAATTAATATAAATTCTAGTTTTAACTTATCGACTTCTGATTCCGTCCAAAAGTCCAATACTCAAATTTAAATCCAACTTGACTTGAATAAATTTTAGAAACCATTTTCATATCCATTTATTTCTTAGATTTAAAATTATCTCAATTCCAAATATTAAATTATTATTTATCCAAATCCAATTAAATTTCTATATTTGAAATCTTAACTCATTTTATTAAGTCAAACCAAATCTCCATATTTCAAAATCAATACAACCCACACTTAACATTTAAAATAAATTAATCATCAAAATTAAAGACCAAAATCCCGGGTCGTTACATTCCTCCCCCCTTATAAAAATTTCGTCTCCGAAATTTGCCGAGGTAGGAAAAATGCTCTCCTAACCCATTAACTTACCCAAAACCCCCTTAATTAAAAATTACATCTACTTCTCAAAAACCTTTTAGTTTAGTCCAAAAACCATTAGCTTACATTCTAACTCAAAAACTTGGATTCTTCACATCGTTTCAAAAATCAACTCTTCGAGTTAACCAAAATTTCCTAAAACTTTCAAAAATTCTCTAACTCCGAAAATTTTCAAAATATTTTGACAGCATCTCCTTTGTACAGAGAGTCTTTTACAATATCAAAAACATGATAAATATATATACATCAACCCACAGGGTCGAAAAACGAAATATATAACAATATAATATCATTTCTTAATTTATTGTGTAGGCATACCTCATATTAGCGTTATTAAGCAAGCGGCTTATTATATATGCATTTATGCGCTCCAAACTCTAATCGATTGCCTCCAGTACCTGTACTTACCCAAACAAGCACATAAGTTTCCAAAACCATGAAATTTCAATAACATTTCATTTATTCGCAATAGTTAAACACATGAATTCTAAGCAATGCACACTAACATTTTCCGTAAGCAATTTACAAAGCTTCAATACTAATTTTACTGTTTTTCAATGTATTCACATACCATTTTCATTCAATTTGAATGGTTTACCACCCACTTGCTTACATCCAATCCATTTTTAATTTTAAACAACCCATACTTATCCAATTGATTCAAAAACCAATCTTATTCACTTATTTAATTAATTTACCTCTGTCTACGACAAGACGACTAATTTTCTATGCAAATTTGATGTTATCCAAGCAATTAACAATTTCTTAACCTTATAACCATTTTAAATTAGTTCCAACTCACTTTATATTAAATTCATTCCATTTTGAATTATCCACAACCCATACATTCTCATTTCCATTTTATTATAAATTTTAAATCCTTTCACTTACATTTCATTTCATTATCCAAACAAGTTTTATTCAATATCATTTCAATTAAACTAAATTTCCTTTCAATTCAATTTAATTCAAGTTCAACTCAATTTTATTTAACCAACTCAAAACCATACCAATTTTTTTTACTGATTTACATAAGAATTCAATTCCATTCAGTATTATTTATAGCTCATCTGAATTTGGATTTCAATTCAATCCAAATTCAACTCAAATTTATTTAATTTAAGTTAAATTCAATTCAATCCAATTTAAATTTTTATTTCCTAATTTATAAGTTCAAAAACTTATTTACTTACTTAAGCCCATTCATATTTTATATTTTACTTTATCTTATTTCAATTCACATTTCCTTTACAATTAAATTTTTAAACTTCCATTCTTTTTACCACAATACTCGACCATTTTATTTTGGTTTTACAATTCCACGTTCCTATTCATAAGTTCACCTTGCTTATTTGCTTAAAATCTTATATTACTCACTTGAATTCATTTACATCTTATATCCATAATCTGGATTATTTATTTCACTTAAGGACTTAAGTGTATTATCCCATTCAATAATTGTACATTTGCTTATTTAATTATTCTACTTTTCCATATAATATCCAATTCAATTCAAACCAAACATTAATTTCAGTTAACTTATCTTAAGTTAAATTCCAATATATCTTATCCACTTTTATTACTCAAATTTAATTTTAACTCCAGGATTAAAATTTTCAATTTTCCTTACTTAATTATATCAACTTCACTTTATAACTTAAATACTGATTTCCCTTTGACTTTTCATATCATTTAAATAGAATTCCAAGAATTCAATTACCCGATTTGATTTCAAAACCATTTCGAAATCATAAATAACACATACCTTCTTGGTATATCAAATCAAACTATCGGATTTCCAAAACAACTTGGTTTTGCCAAAACAATCTTCTTTTTGGAATTTCTAAAACAAATTTGTTTATCAAACAAGTCCAAACAATAATTATACCAGACCACCCGGTAGCAATCCATCACTTAGAAACTCGAAAATAAACACAGATGATGTGGCCATCATCACCAGGATTATTTTCCAGCGACTGAAGTGAGTTCAGTGCTTCCTTATTTTCAGAAATTTATTTCAAAACAATTTCTATTCAAAATTATTTCCCAAAATAATACTCCACTATTTTCTTCAACACTTTGGAAAACATTTCCAAAAATTTCCATGACTTAAAACTCCCAAACCTTTTTGTTCAAATTCATTTTATATACATTTCACAAAATTTCCAAGATTTAAATTTTGGTTTAAATCAAATTTTGGTTATGTTCGGTTGTATTATTTCATACTTATACAATTCTATTTGGTTATAAATATAGACCATTTCAAATTATAGATTCTTATTTGATTTTAATATTAACAACCAAACATCCAAATAAATATAATAATTTAGAATTTTTTTCTTTTATATCAAAATATAACTAATTTCGTTTACCCACTTTAAAACAATACTCTGTTGGTTTATTTTTTTTTAAGAGTTTAGAAACCCTTATCGATGCGGTTGTATATTCCGTACCGACCAGAATTCATAAAACTCAACCGCTAAGTCAACACAGTATAAAAATAATTTTATATTCACTAACAATTATGCTCTCACATCTATTATTACACTCAAACTCATTCTAGAGTACTACCGACTCTATCTCTAATGAGAAATTTCCCCACCAAAGCCTAGGTTATCGCCAACCTAAGTTGCGATACCACTGTGACGACCCGCCCTTCTCGACTCTCGAAGATCGACACAGATACGCCATTGTATAATATGCAGATGATCGAGTGCCGGAAAAGACAGATCCCTGAGGGAAGAAAGAAAGAGATAGAAGAAGAGAAAACAAAACAACATCAGAATCTCACAATCACAGCGGAACAATATATAATAGATAAATGACTGATCTTTATACAAAAAGAAACTATATATGTTTTATACATTAGAACATCAGAGTACATTACAATCAAAACAATTACTAGACAGTCATATTAACTTGTCCTCACAAAAGCTGACTATACAACTTATACTGCACAGCGGAATATACTTCAAATACGTGTGATACGTCTCGCCATCCAGCTCGTCTTGTGAGCTACATAGCATCCTATCATGTATGTATAATACTCGGTTTGATCGGAGCATTATAATAAAATAACAACCGAGTCAGTCTGGAAAACCAGCATAAGAAAATACACTCAACTTAATTATTGAAGTTTCAAAATCCTTTGAAAATCAAAGGTGCTCGTAAGACCATGCCATAAATAAACATGTCGGGTTTTTACCTTACGATAACCAAAACATTTCTTATAAAATCCTATGATATTATGATAGTGTCTAAGTACAAATACTTATTCAAATAGCTTAAATTGTTACATTCATTAAATTCCAGCAATTACTAGGCTCTACAATCAAAACCGTAAAGGGCACGTAGGGAGAATGGACTTCCAACTAATGACCAGGCATTGGGGTACCACCTGTCTTGGTACCTGGTCTAGATCAGCATACCAAGGATCCACCCTTATCCCCTGCAACACAAAACAGAACTATCCCTTTTTGGATAGCCCGAATAAGACTACCCCGTGGTTGGGATCAGCAACCGCCCACACAACCGAATAAAAGGGACATCTAGACAGGGATGACCTTACCATAATTGGTTGCTAGCACTTAGCCTTGCCGCATATCCCCTATTTTCAGTCATTCCCAATTGATGAGGCTCGAGGTTATGCATTACCTTTTTAGAAACATCTCAATTAGAATGCTCATTGTCCTCCTGACGATGTGTTGATAGCATGCATCCATACAAGTCCGTTTTGGGTCCAAACGGAACCGAAGGCACTACTCCTACTACATCCATTTTGGAATCACCCTCAGGATTAGTAGCGATTAGCCCTTGCACTTCACTGCTCCATTCGACTCCAAGCTCTTGTATTCATCACAAAAACGTACTCCTTGCATCGAAGTGGTTTTCGGATCTCAAATCCGATCCCGGTCTCTTCACAACAACGTTCGCTATATCTTGGTAAACTCAACGCCGGTTCTTTAGGAAATACACAAACGAAAATAAGATCGGAGTTCACCTCCTAACCTTTAGTGGACGGATTTCCTTATAAACGCCCTAGAATGACCAATGAGTTTATACGTACAGTATAGCACCTTGGACGGTAGCTGTACCGTATAATTCCCGTACTCCTCTTAGATATTTCCAAAGTCATATTTGGGTCAAGATTTGATAGTCGGTTATTTAACTATCAAATAAACAATCAATTCAACCAATTATTTTATTTCCATTGAAAAACACCCAGTATTATAAAATTTATATTTTTATAATTTAAATCACTTTACCCCAAAATGTGTACTCAAAACATTTAAAAATAAAACTACTTAAATCACTTTACTCAAGATAATAGTTACGCAATTCTATAATAAATTTTCAAGTAAAACTTAAGACGCAACTATTTTTAAAATAAAATTTCTAAAAAAGGTATAAATATTAGAAAATTTCCTTTTAAAAACATAATGCTAATTTAACCTTTAGAATAATTACTACTAATATTAATTTGAATAAGATTTACTTTAGAATTCTAAAACAATTTAAAATAATAAATTTCTCTAAACATTCTTTTAAAACAAATTTAAATCCTTAAACTTATACATAAAAATCTCCTCTAAAATTATAATTGGCTTTTCAGGGAAATACACTTTCATTTCAATATAACCCATATAATCCATTATAAATCGTATTCGATTTATCCCAATTTAATTACGTACGAATCCCGTAAATTTCTTTTAGCACTCTAAAAATAAAACCACTTTTAGTTTTAAAACACATTTACCATCTCTTTATAATCACTTTCAAATATATATATATATATATATATATATATATATATATATAAAATTTACATTAAGGCTACTAAAATTACTTAAATAAAATAATAAATAAGAAATTTTATAAGAGTTTCTGAGTAAAACTCAAACCAAAATTGCTTTTTAAAATAAAGTTATTATATCAGATATTATGTTAAAATTCCTTTTTAAAAATCATAATACTAATTTACCTTTTTAAAAATAGTTAACTACTATAATTAACTTAAATAAATATTTACTTTTCACTTAAAAATAATTAAAATAATGAATTTTCTAAAACATTCTAAAAAATACTTCGCTTTCCAGGAAAAATATACTTTCCAACTTTTGAAAATAAAATCACCTTTTTATTTTTAAAACGAATTGAAAATTTTCTTATAAATTCCAGCAAAATCTATACTTCCAAATTTATCCACTGATAAATATTCCACTTCATTAATAAACCCAGTTTACTAATTTCTTTTTCTTATTTTTCTTTAAATCGCATTTTCTTAAACACTAAATTGATTTCAAACTGATTTCCTGGTTTTAAATTCCCTTTAAAATTTATTACTTGATTTATCCAATTCCCAAAAATTATTTACTAAAGAATTTTCTTTTCATTTCCTATAAAATCCAAACTTTGTATATATATTTTTCCATTTCTCAAATTTCCCATATATATTCAGCCAAGCATAGCATTCAATAATTTCAATCCCCAATATAATCAATATAATCTATCACAGATCATCAAATAAATCACATCACTGAATACAAAATAAATTCAACGTTTTGAGGAATCCAGTTGGATCCCTCTAACCTATTTTCTTGCATCCACAGATGTTAGAACAACAATAAAATACCAAATCCCACTTCGAAGGGGACATCGCGGTATAAAGGGTCATCCGCTATTATGCGGGATGCGTAGGGTCTCATCCGCTATATAATGCGGGAAATCAATCACTCCAATACACACACACACACTACTATATATAATATCACATTCAGCCAATCAATCAATAGTTTAAAATTTAATATTCTAAATTAACTAGTCATCCAGATGTGAGTGAGATTAACTCACCTTGCGTTTTCGTCGAGCTTTCCAATTTTAAATTAAATTAGTCCCGTTCGATTTAATCTAAAATTCTTGCTGCTCCAAACGATCCCAGATCTGTACTACAGCGTACTGCTCGTTGCAGTGATTCCGGTGCCGCCAGTTTTGCCCGATTTCAACTTCGTATGACCAAGAAATGTTATTACAAAGTTTTGAATATATAATTTAAAACAAAATTCTATTTATTTTATTTCTTTTATAACCTAACAAATCGTGGCCATCGGATTGCACTGCCGATCAAGACCACACACGAGCTTCTTTTCCTCACTTTCCCTATTCGACGAAACCCACACACGCTACCATTTGATCGACTCTACTTGGCTTCCTCACCGCTAGAGCTCGATCGAAGAACGTAGAACCACGCGCCACGCTCCACTCCACCCATGGCCCACACGCGGCTGAGCTCGCGTCATCTAGGCATTGAAATTTGCATACAAACGCGCGCGCTTCACTGTCGATTTGCCGCTAAATCGTTGCGCTATATCCAATCAAAACTTTTATATTTCTAAATCTCGACGAGCCCTTTGACTTTCCAGTTGGTATTTTTGACGAAAGTCGATCAATGTAGAGATATCGAGGGGGAATGTCGAGAGCCTTTCGGCCATTAATTTCTATGGTGGTGGCTACGTACAAACTAGGGTTTTACTGTGTAGCTAATATACATACATACATACATACATACATACATATATATATATATATTCACCAATTTCTTAACTTTCAAACGAATTCCATCAAAACGTGCCTAGTAGCGTTTGTAAGGTTTTACCCGCATTCCGAACACAATGGAACGTGTTTCGGAGGCTAATTCAATCATACGTGGAAGATAGCTTTTTAAATCGATTTAAAATATTAAATTTTCAATTTTAATTTCAACACATTTCTCACCCGTATGAATGAACAGTAACTCCAAATGCTATGAAATTTGAAATCCGATAATAATTAACTATTACGGATTCCAATGGAACTGGTTTCGTCGAATTCTGAGACTATGCCCTGGAAGGCTATTTTAACTCGTCGATTTAAATCGAGCGATTTCGAAATTATCAAAATCATTTAAGACTTCACTTTTAAAACTATATTAACTTAATTATAAATCATATAGAATTTAAATTCACATTAGAAATCATTTTGATACATTTCAAATCAAAATCTGATTATTTACATTATTACTATATATTAAATTCCATTATTAAATTAACATAAATTTAACTTATCGACTTCTGATTCCATCCAAAAGTCCAATACTAAAATTTAAATCCAACTTGACTTGAATAAATTTTAGAAACAATTTTCATATCCATTTATTTCTTAGATTTACAAATTATCTCAATTCCAAATGTTAAATAATTATTTATCCAAATCCAATTAAATTGCTATATTTGAAATTTTAACTCATTTTATTAATTCAACCCAAATCTCCATATTTCAAAATAAATTAGCAACCCACACTCAATAATTAAAATAAATTAATTGTTTCGGGTCTTTACAGTAACGAACCAGATTTTCGATGCTCGAAAATCGACACTTATACATCCACTCTATCACATGCCCAACATTAAAGTGCCAGAAATATCGATTTGTTAGGGTGAAAGAAAAAGGTAGAAGATAGAAGAAAACTAAACAACATAGAATCTCACAACGCAGTGAATAATATATAATACAACAATGATTTTTACAAAAAGGAAACATCCTTATTCATATATACAACATCAAAGTACACTTGACTTACCCTATATCTGGACGGCTATAGAAATCTATTGTTATATTAACAAACATACATACTCTATAATACAGCGGAAGGAAAATATATGCGAATAGGTCTTTGACCATCCAGCTCCTCTCCAACTCTAAAGTATCCAGCTAAACCTGGGAAAACATGTTCAGTCTGACCCGAGCATTACATGGAATAATGCCCGAGTCATTCTGGTAAACCAGCGCGAGTAAAACTCGAAAAAAAAGTAACAACCGAACTGATTCTCTACATTTGAAGATTTTCAAACAAAGGGTATCTCGTACGACCACACCGCACACAAAAACGGATGTGTTTTTACCTTACTATAACCAAAACATTTTATATCAAAATCCAGTGATATTATCATAGTATCTAGGTTTAAAGTAAATTGATAAAATAGCTAAAATGCTTGCATCTCACATTCCAACATACTAGGTTCTACAATCGAAAACGTAAGGCACGTATTGGATATTGGATCCCAACAATGGCAAGGTAAGGGAATACCTTTCAATACACCTCCAAAAAAAGCATGGATGCTAACACAGAATCGACTGTCCATTTAAAATGCCAGACCGGATTACCCCACCCCTTAAAACTGAGGCCTTATATTACCACGATGTTTGCGTACAAACGAAATCTGAAAGGGACATCTAGAATGGGGTGAATGCTCTTAATGGAAGCTAACCACATAGCTCTGCTGCATGCTTTGTTTTTGCCATTCCTTCCGGTTGTGAGGCTTGAGGGTACGCTTTACCTGTCTAAATAGCAATCCATCTTGGAATGCTAACAATGCCATCCAGGAGTCAGTGCAATGCCGGCATTCATCCATATAAGTTCATTTTGGGTCTGAACGAAATCGAAGGAACTACTTCTATTAAATCCATTACAGGGAATCCCTTCTATGGAAAATAAAAAATAGTGCTTTCACTTTAAAAATCCATCTTTGGTTCCATGCTCTTCAAGGTATCTTCAATATGTAACATTAAGTTGGATCGAAGTATTTTTTAGATAACATATCTGATCCCGGTTTCTTCGAAACAACATTCGACAGTCTTGGTAAACTCAACATCGGTTCTTTAGGAAATAAATGGACAAATAACAAGAGCGGTGTTCACCTTCTAACCGTTTGTGGATGGATTTTCTTAGCATTCATCCTAGAAGAACGAAATGAGTTTATACTTATAGTATAGCACCTTCAACGGTAACTGTACCATATAATTCCACATTTCTCCTAGATATTTTCAAAGTTACATTTGGGTCCAGCTATGATAGTCGGTTATTTAACTATCAAATAAACAAACATCCAATCATGGTTTAATTTCCATATGAGATCCACTAAGCCTTTATTAATTCTCTTTAATTAAAGAAACTCTTTATAAAACTTGATCAAAAGATCTTTTTGAAACACTATTTTGAAACCCTTACATTTCCTTTATATTTGGAAAAAAACATTTTTAGTACTTATCTCAACGGTATAAGTATATTACCAAAAAAAATTATTAAAAATAAAATTATATACTTATCCTTTCAGTATAAGTATATTTACAAACTTTTAAAAGTTTTCTTTTTTCCAAATCCCAGCGCTTCTTCTAAATTAAACATTTCTCTTATCCTTTATCGAAAATTCCCTTTTTAAAAGCTCATCTCATATTTCAATTAACTTATAACTTTTAAAATAAAGTTATAACCCACTTCTATAAACCTTCAAGTTGGTTTGTAAACCACATTCCAAATCTCTGAAACGATTTAATTTCCAGTTTTTAAAACCCTTTATATAAACCTTTCTATGCTCCTTTATAAAATATCCTTTATAAATATCATTTACAAACATCATTTTTAAAACACCATAATAACCCTTTTCATTAGTAAAAGGTCTTTTCTATAACAAGTTATCATTTATAAATACCTTTATAAGAAATATATAACTTGAAAAACCATTTATAAACCCTTAGCCTCAAATTGATTAAAAAATTAAAGTAAATTCAAAACCATACTTTAAAAATTCCAAACGAGACTTAATAATGATACTAATTTAAGTCACCATTTAATTACAGTTCAATTCCCAAATCATATAAAAATTATTTACATAAGCTACCATATATGTAAATATAGTTCACATATAATCAAGGAATCACACGTCAATAAAACTAATTGGCATACACAAGTCAAAATAACATAACAACGGGATGGTTATTTATCTTGCTAAATAGATGTCCAAACAATTCAATTAATTTATAGTAGAATGGAGATTTATTCTGCTTGAAATATATCTATACAATCAAATCACTTACACTATAGCATTGTGTTTTGTTCTGCTAACGGATGTCATTTAATTCTCCTGATCATATGGATTACTTAAGGGTCTACTAGACCAGAGATCATTTGATATGGAATCAATTTACTTTGAAAAAGAAAATTGATTAAACATATTCTGCTTAGTTTAAAATCACCTTTGAAAGGATAAAAGCATATTTAATTAGCTTAAACCCTAACTAAATCTTAATTAATCCAATTTAAATCAAGATTAAACTCTAATTAGGCTTAATGGACTTGATTAAGTACTAATTAACTTCCTAATGCAACTTGGTTAAGGTTAAACCAAATTGTTTAAGAGTTAAACCTTAATTGATTAAATATTAATTAAACAACCAATTAATTAAATAAATAATAACCATTAATCTTAATTAAATAATTAGTAACCACTCAATTACTTCTTAACCCCATTAATCACTAATTAAAACTTTATCAATCAATCAATAGTCATTAACTTAACTTAAGCGATGATTAACCTCTAATCACCTTCTTAATTACCAATTAAGTGCCAATTACCTTTTAATTAATTAAATTAAATTAAAAACTTAATTAATTTTTTCATATTACTAATTAAGTTTTAAAAACCTAGTAAACTAATTTCAAAATAAAAAAAAATTTGAAATAGAAATTCAAACCTTTTAACTTGGAAAACAAACTTCGATTCCAGCCGGATCTCATAACTGATGCAGTTACACAAAGTAATTAACTTTTTTTACCAGTGTCATGCCACTCATGTTTTAGAATCAATATATTACTAATACCAACCATCTTCATCATAGATTTCGAGTATACATCCATATATACATGCTTATTAACTTTATAATACAACATCGATTTCCATTACCAAATCAAACTAAAATCAACCATCCAAAACATAATCAAACCATATGATTATCATTCAACTTATACATTATATAATCATGATATAAAGTGATATAATAAATTTACCATTTTCATTAAAAAAAATGAGTAGTTTACTCACCAAACTTCCACAAAAGCTACCTGAATTTCAGCTAAACTTGACAATGACTCCCTAGCTTTGAAGGATGAAGGCTTAGGTACTAGCAACCCTTAAAATGGGCTTGGCCCATATGTATGTCAGATCGGCTAGAGGTGTGGGGGTGGATGTGGGGGAGTAGCTTGAAGGTAAATGAGCTTTGGGTTATCATCGATTTGTCGAAAATGAACCCAAAATTAGGTCATTTTCCAACTGGTTTTTGGGCCAACAACTCACAGAATTTGGAAAAGTAGTCAAAAGGAAATGTAGTGATCCATAGTTCTGTACCCCTTGACTTGATAATAATTCTACCTCGCTCGGCCTAAAATGTACAAAAGAGCGAATAACTAGGGAAAAGACGAGAGAAAAAAAGAATAACAAATACAGGATCTCACAGTCGTATTGGAACAAAATATATTATATAATAACATATTTTTATATAAATAATCTGTAACAGTTTATATAAATACATTCATCAGAGTACAACAATTGATACATCTACTAGGACAGTTATAAACACTTGTCCTCACATGTTGGAAATATAAGCAAGTATGAAAATACGTCTGAACTCCTCCAACTCGTCTCCTAAGCAGCATCATAAGCAGAATCTGTAATACTCGGTCTAACCCGAGCATTATAATAAAGTAACACTCAAGTCAGTCTGGAAACTAGCGTGAGGAAACACACTCAATTTGAATTATTAGAGTTATCAAAATCCTTTCAAAAAAAGGTATCTCGTAAGACCACGTCACACATAAACACGATGGGTTTTTACCTTACGATAGTCAAAACATTTCATAGAAAATCCAAAGATATTATAATAGTGTCTAAATACAAATACTTATTCAAATAGCCGAAATTGTTACATTAATTAAATTCCAGCATACTAGGCTCTATAAACAAAACCCTAAGCTTGATTTGGAGAATGGAATCCATTGAATGACTGGGCCACTAGTGTACCGCCCATCACAGAAAACCTCTAGAACAATGTATCAAGGACCATACTGGGATCCCCTACGATACAAGACCAGCCTGCCCCCAACCTGGATAGGCCGAATATGTCATCACCCCCTGTGTTCCACCTTTACCATCAAACGCCCCTTCCATGCACAACCATATCCATAATAATTTGGTTTCCAAGAACATCTAGAAAGGTGATAACATACCCTAATTGGGTGCGACCCACTTAGCCTTTCTACATCTCCCATGTTTTAGTCATTCCTAGTTGATGAGGTTCGAGGCTAAGCGTTAACTTTCAAGAATTTTTTTACTTAGAATGATCATCGTCCTCTGATGACAATGTTCTAATATCATTCGTTAGTACAAGTTGTTTCGTGTCTGGACAAACCGAATCACCGTCTTCACCATCTTCACAGTATTCATTTGTAATGTTTAAACTAGATCGAAGTGGTTTTCGGACAATTAAATCTGATCCCGGTCTCTTCAAAACGATAAACGAAATTGGTCAACATTGATATTCGTTTATTTAACTATCAAATAACATCCAAAACCAACACTAGGACTTATTTTATGAATCTCCGGAATATTTATTTTAAAAACATCTTTTCCCAAGGTATATATATATTTAGTTTTTTCAATATTCTATATTTGAAAACAATTTCAACACTTGTATCCATAACAGGATATTTTACCATTTCAATACATAAAAATATTTTCTACTAAAATATTTCCAAAACCCCCCTTTCAATACAAAGGAAAAAATTTATACGTATAATTTCCCAAAATCATTTTAATATTTAACTTGGAAATATTCATACTTATACCATAAGTCTTTAAATTTTTAATTAATTTTTCTAACGATTTCCAAACCGATTATACTTGTCAATAATCCCAACCACTATTTATAACTCCTTTTAATGGATGCAATATCATCCCGATGTGATCGCATCTAGACATCGAAAAATTTCTTAAGTCCCTAATATTCCATTTATAAGATTTCTCTTATGAAAGCCTATCCTTTGATAAACCCGTTTACACATCTGGAGAGAATTTATAAATATATTTACAATCTTTTCGAAATGATATATATATATATAACAAGTATTTTCTTTAAAGAATAGTAGTTTATTTAAAAATATGTTTAATTTATAATTTAAATTTTTTAAAACGCTTTTATAACATCTATAACTCATTTTAGGTCAACAAATAAATTTCCAAAGCTGAATTTAAAAGATAGAATTTATTAAATAATTATTTAACATTTGAAAATCTACTTATCGAGGTATTTCAATCTCAGCTAGTTTAAAATTCTATGGTTTTAAAATAATAAAATTTTCCGTTTAAAAACAAACTCACATCTTAAAATTTAAAATATATTTTAAAATCTCAATAACCAATCTGATTTATACTTCCTCTCGATTTCACAACATATCGATTTATTGTCGATTTCCTAACAATTCTCATTTCAAAAAATAAAATTACTATTTTTCTCACACCCGTTTTACCTATTCTCCCAATTTTCATCTGATATCGAATTCCTTTATTTATAAACATCATTTATAAATCCTATAACCCCTCTGTTTTACCTGTCCATAAAACAATTCTTATTCATTATACTCCATTATACAAATTCATTCCTTATAAATTCCCTTTATACTTCCAATCTATTTTCAATATTGATTTTAACCCTTTTTAAATTTTCAAAATATCAGTTGCAAAATCTCTTATATAATTCAATTTTTTTGAAAATCTGGATTTAGTAGTTCACTAAAGTTAAGTATTACCAACAATCAAATATTTTTATTTTCCCAATTCATTTTCTTTAAAATAACTCCAATCCCAATATATATATTTTTATATCAAATTCCTTTTAATTCCTTATATTTTAAAAATATATTTATAGTATTTAAATTATCAAAATTCAGGCCAGTGCCACAATAGCATCCAATAATTCCAATCACTATAATATTCTATAATAGATTATTCAACACAAATCATATATGAATATATATGAAAAATAAACAATATATTTAAGGAACCCAGTTGGATATCTCCAATCTATTTTCCTACATCTACAGATGTTAATGCAACCCAAAAATAATACCAATCACACTTCGAGGGGGATATCGTGGTATATAGGGTCATCCGCTATTATGTGGGCCGCATAGGGTCTCATCCGCTATAATGTGCGGGAATATCATTCCAAATACTAATATATACTCATATATATTATAATATCCAAATTGATAATAATAACTATCAAATCATCCAATCTACCATTAATTTTAACAATTTAAAATTTTACTAGTAATCTAAAGGTGAGTGAGATTAACTCACTTTGATTTGAAATTTGCTGACAGTCCATATCTCAAATCTATTCAATTGCATAGTATTAGCCGATGTGAAATCAATGTGACCCGTTACGTTCGACATGTATCTCGTATAAACAAATTTGAATAATATAAATTAACATTTTCAATTAAAATTTTAATTAATCAACTAATTACTTGTTTACGAATTAATTCATCTTTAATTGCAAACTTTAAATTACCTTTTTCTAACCTTGCCTAAGCACTAACCATCCAAGCTGTTCCCGCAACCCCCTCATGCTCAGACCACAAACATCAGTATCACCAGCCTGTACGCCTCCATACTCGATAACGCAACCCCTCCAAGCCACCTGCTATGTCTCCTTTACACTGCCCCTTTACATTGTGTGCATCACCCAGATTTTGGGCCGCCACCTCCATCCGATGTTCCTTCCTTCGCCACCCTGCATGCGTTAAAACTATGACTTCCAAACCCTTGCTTAAAAACGAACGAGGCACGCCTCCTTGCCCAATCACTAACGCATGCCTTCTCCTTTGTAGTTGCCCGAGCCACTTTCCGCCATCTTCTTCTTTGTTTCGAATGAATTGAACTCGTGACTCGTTTTTTTTTTTCGATTTCTGTTTTTGATTTTCTGAGGAAAAGAAGGATGTGCGCGATTTAAAAGAAAAAAGATGGGGATCGCGTGTTGGAGAAGATAAAGGAAACGTGTACATTTCAATTTGAAGATGACAATCCTGATTTTGACTTGACTTGGATATATGTGTATGATTTTAAAATTTTAAATCGTCTCGATTACGTAGCTAAAAATCTCGAACCCCTATTAAAGCATGCCACTAGGCATTTATAAAGTTATACCCCTATTTCGAACGTAATGGAAAAGGTTTCGAGTCCTAATTAGATCGTATAGAGAAGATAGCTTTCTAGATTCAATTATTATATTGAGTTTTCAATATAAACTTCAATGTGTTTCTATCCCGTACGACCAAACGGCAACTCCAAAACTACAAAATTGGAAATCCGATAATAATACAATATTATAGATCCAATGAAACTGGTTTCGTTGGATTCTAAGACCGTCCCTTGGAAGGCAATTTTTAAATGTCAATTTAAACAAGCTATTTTTAAAATTGAACAAATCACTTTTAAATTCAATTCTAAAACTTTTAATATCTTCATTGTTATTAATATAAATTTTACAAGCCTTTAAATTATTTTTATCGGGCTTAAAAATCAAGATACATTAATTTAACCAATATTCAATTATTAAATTTCAATAGTCAAATTATCTAATAAATCGCAATATTAAAAGTCTGAATTTATTTTATAAATAAACCCAAATTTTCGTATTCAAAAATCAATCTACAATTCGAATTCAATGTTTGAAACCATTTAAATACTCAAAATCGAACAACGAAAAATCCGGGTGTTACATTCCTCCCCCTTAAAAGAATTTTGTCCCCGAAATTGCTATGGCAAAAGAATGCTCCAAACCCATTAGCTTATTAAAACCCACTTAGTGAAAATTCAATATTCACCTTTCTCATCTTTTCGTTCCAACCAAAACAATTACTTCTCCATCCTAAATCAAAACACTTTATTTCGATTATAAATTCGGAATCTATTTTCGCTAACAAATATTTTCACCAAAATGTAAAACAAAATTCTAACGCCCTAAATTTTCGAAAATTTTTGGCAGAGTCTCTCTTGTACGGAGAGGCTTTTGCAATATGACAAGAGAGATAAATATATATACATCGACCCACATGGTCGGAAAACAAAATATATATCAATTCTTATAATTTTCGCAGTATTCATCCGAAAACATACCTATTTTAGCATTTTAAGCAAGTGGCTTATTTATTTTGCAATACACGGAATCAAAGTCATGCAATTAGCTCTAGATACCTGTACTTACTCAATTTAAACACATAGGTACCAAATATATGAAATTCCATGACATTATTTATTTAACTAGCGCAAATGCATAAGTTTCATAAACTAACATGCTAAGCAAATATTCATAAGCAACCACAATGTCCCAATACTAATTAAATTGTTGTAGATTGATTCATATAACATTTCATTCAATCTAAAATGATTTAAACTCACTTTATATGCATTCATTTCATTTTTAAATCAAACAAACCCACATTCATTCCAAATTGATTAAAAATCAATTTATTCACCTTTCATTTATTCATAGATTTTTATTTACTTCCGTTTATGCCAAACGACAAATCTTTCTATGCAAATTCGACGATATTCGCTTAATAAAATATCCACTTTAGTTAATAACTATTTTATTTTGATTCCAAATCATTTTATTATTAATTCCATTTCATTTCAAACTCATTCACGATCAATTCAGTTGCACAATACTCAAATCCATATTATTTAGCCTTGGAATCATTCCATGCTATTATATTAAATAGCCATCTCACAAATTATTTAAGCCAAGCCCCCAAATTAAAATATTAACTCAAGTTAATTTATTTATTTCTAACTATTACAATTAGACTTAAGTTTATTTCCTTTTGCAATAAATTCTACTCCTATTTTGGATTAACTTTCATTCAATCAATCCCTTTTTCAATTACTCAATTCATTCCCATATTTGTTTAAATGTTATTCAAAGCTATATTAAATTTATTCATTTTCAAATTGAGTTTATTTGTAACCTAAGCCATTTCTTTTTCAATACAATTCCATTTTATTCAACACTTCCAAACATATTTAATTCACTTACAATATAAGCCGAATTTTATTTATTATCCAAGTTTCACTTCAAAAATCCATTTTTAATCCACAATAAAACTTTACTCAACCCAGTTAATATCCATTCTATATCCAATTAACTAATTAATAGACTAATTAGTTCATTTCTACTTTATAATTCAATATCTGATTTTTACTTCAAAAACCACTTCAATAAATTTATTCGAGTTTAAATTTATTTTGTAATTCAAGTTTAGATTTTTATTTCATTTCCAAAATATCAAACACTTTTTATTTTGGCTTCCAATTTTCAATTTTATAAGTCATACAACTTATTTTTCATATTTTCATCAATTCTATACCCGAGTATATTCCTATTTTATTTTTAACTCGGACTATACATTTATTTATAGCATAATTGTATTTTTATTCGGTTCATTTCAATTTTTATAAGCCATTGAAGTTTATTTATTCCATTCAAAATAATTTATAACTTAATTCGATTTTATTTCAATTCAATCCAACTTTAACCAAATTTTTATTCGACTTATCTTAAGTTAAATTTCAATTCGTTCAATTTAATTTAACTCACTTAAGTTTAAATCCCATTTATTATAATCACTTCATTTATTGATTTACTTTAGCTAGCTTAAGTTCAATTCCAATTTCATTAATGTAGAACATTAATTCAATGCAACCCAATCAATTAATGTTTTTTTCAAAAAAAATAATTTATTCAAATTAACTTAAGTTGAATTCCATTTAATTTTATATCTCAGTCCCCGATCGGTATCATTTTTGATACAACTCTATTTAACTTAGCTCAAGTTAAATTTTCATCCATTTTGACTTTCTCAAGTTAGAATTTATTCCAAAATTCACTTTCCATATTTTCCTTTCTTATCTAGAAACATTTTCAATTATAAGTTTACAACTTATTTCCCGATGATTCTAAATTATTTAAATAAGGATTCCAGAATTTAAACACCTGGTATTTTATTTTAAATTACTTTAAAATCAATTGTATACATATATATAACCTTCGTTTCAACCAACCATTCCATTGGAATTTTAAAATTTCATGGTACCAATCCAAAATAATTCTCCTTCGGAATTTTCAACACAAACTCGGTTTTCCTCAAAATAATCCATAAACAATGACCACGACAACAATCCATCACTTAGAAACTCAAAAATAAACACCGATGATGTCACGATCATTATCAGAATAATTTTCCAACGACCGAATTGATTTCAATGCGATAACATCTCCAAAATCCATTTAAAACCGATTTTCTATTCAAAATCCTTTCAAAAATAATATTACTATTATTCATTTCAAACACTTTGGAAACTATTTCCAAAAATTTCCCGAATTTGAATTTTATATTGATGTTATTGATTGAATTGGATGATGATTGTGATAAATGTTTGATGATTGATATTGGATGAATGGATGTTGTATTTTATATTGTTATACATGGCTAGTTGTTATGGATTTTTATTTCATTCGGGATTGCGGTTTGAAATGATATACAACCGTATTTTATTTTACTTTGCGGGTTGAAATGATAAATATCCATACCACTTGACCATAGGATAGAAAATTATATATAGAAACCGTCGGTCTATATATAAATATTCTGAAAATGATTTCTATGGTTTTGGAAAGAAATATATGGTTTAATAAATATTGATTTTGGATATTATATAAACATTATTTTTATATATAGTTCAATTCTTGAATTTAAGCTATGTATAAATTTGTTAAAAAAGAATAAGTTTAACAATAGAGTTTGATTTTGTTAAATATAATATAGGTAAGTATTTAAATTTTATTTTAATATAGAGTGTATAATGATTTAAATAAATTAAGGTTGGGAGATAAATTAGAGATTTATTTGAAATTGAATTTATTTAAGAATTAAACTCAAATAAGTTGATGTGAAATTCATAAAATTTGGAATTTCAGAAGGTAAGATTTTATAACTTGATTTTTGTTTAAGGTGAATTAAACAAATATTTCAAGTAAATAGATTGAAGGAAATATTTAGTTATTTGTAATCTGAGTTTTATTTAAATGATAATGCATTTATTATGTAAATAATTTCAAAACTAAATAATAGAAAATTTATTTGTTGAATCGTAATCACCAAACTTAGTTTTGAAATTGTTGAATACTTTAAGTTTGAAATATTTTTGAATTTGAAATGGTATATTTTGTGGATCAAATCTGTTTTGAAAGCGATAAATTTGGAATAGTTTATTTGGGGAATTGAATTGAACTGAAAGGTATGATTTGGGATTTGGTTAAATATAAAATGTTGAAATTCGAGTTGTGTTGGATTTGATTTATGAAATTGAAGAAGCTATTTTATTATATAAAGTATTTAAATATTTAAATCATTTAAGTGGTGGAAGTTATGTTTCAAAGTTATGAGTTTCAAGGTATTATAATTTGGAAGTGTTATATTTCAAGTGTTTTGATTTCGAAATGTTATAACTTTGAAAGTGTTATGATTTTGGAAAAAGGATATATTTGAAATAAAAATGATATTTTATTGATTTGGGTTTAATAAGAATGATATCATATTGGTTTGGGTTTTGAAATGGAAATGATATCATATTTGTTTGATTTAGGAACTGATATTATATTCTGGGTTTGAAGTATGAACTATTTCGAAAATGACCGAGGTGTAATAACGTTTGGTTATTAAAGAGACCGAGACCAAAAGTTGTCATACTCTCTGCCAACTCCGAAAACCACTTTAACAACCGTGTACGCAGTGGAGATTCCAGAACAACGTAGGATGGTGGCTGTAACAACCCGCATATTTATCGATTATATATTTAAATATTTTATTTAAATATTTCACCGTTCGTCGGATTTTGGTCCGAAAACCTACTTTTTGCAAACAGTCGAATTGGGACTCGAGACCACCCCCATTGAGTTCAAAATGCCGTTTGCGACCTTTTTGAGTATAAGCTTCGATATGTTTGGAGAAAGTTGATTTTTGCTACTTTTTCCCGCTTAAGGCTTTGGTTGGGCTGAGCCAATTAGCCACTTAACTCAGTTCCAACCCTCACCTCTTCATTCACTTCTCTTCTATTATCCTAACACTCAAGCTCAAGCAAAAATGGAGGAAAAGAATGGGAAATAGAAATTCCTAAGCCCTAGCTTGCTTCGCAAATCCATCTCCTTGCTCCAAAGTTCATGAGAACCCATTGGTAAGCTTCCTCTTCTTCTTCTCCAACTCATTCTCTCTTTGAATTTCAGAAATTTCCTAAACCTAATTTAGGAAATGTTTCTCCTTTAAGCTTAGATTCAAGCTTGTTGAGTTGGAATTGAAGAGTGCTTGTTCTTGCCATTGCTTCATAGCTTCTCCTTCATTGATTTGGGTGCAAAGGTGAGATTTTTATCTCACATCTATGACTATAATTATCTTTGGCTGTTGGGTATGAATTCCTAACACTTCTTCATGTGCATTTGCTCTTGTTTTGGATTGGTTTTGTGAATACTCCAATTTTTGGGTTTTTTAAGTCAAATTTGTGTGAAATCCTTTTATGGATGTTTGATCATGCTTTTGGTGATGCATCGAGGAGCATATAGGGCCGGGTTGCCGATTGGCATAAACCATTAGAGCCAATGTTCGTCCGGTTGCATTTTGGAAGAGTTTGCTCTTCATTTGAATAAGGCTGAAAAACAGCCCAGGCATAATTCAGTCGACTGAAAACTCTGTTCAGTCGACTGAACCTGAAACCCGAGAGTTTCCAGACATGATTCAGTCGACTGAAAAACTCTGCACAGTCGACTGAAACTGGAAACAGAAAGTTTCCTGAACCTGGAAAATTTCCAGGCACAGGGTCAGTCGACTGAAAACTCTGTTCAGTCGACTGAACCTGCTGTTTGATTCCAATTTGCCTTTTTGGATTGAAATTCCAATTTAAATCGATTCGTGATGACCCTATTTATTGTCATCATTTATTATCATCTTT
This sequence comes from Allium cepa, assembly GCA_030765085.1. NCBI lineage: Eukaryota > Viridiplantae > Streptophyta > Magnoliopsida > Asparagales > Amaryllidaceae > Allium > Allium cepa. The sequence goes on along the minus strand of CM060944.1, from coordinate 304,105,062 downwards.
GATGACTTATTTTCTTTGGGAATTTTAGATATATCCACTTCGATGGACCCTTTATCGATTTCATTGGATTTTTATTCACATCTTCGAATGTGATCTTTGTGATTGATTGTTTCTACAATCCCCCTTGTGCCTTGTTACTTTAAAAATATAAAGGTTTTCTATACTAGTAGTAAATATCAAAACTCTTTCCTAAAATGATTTCAAAACTATTTTATTACAAAGCTCGTTTTCTCAAACTGTTTTCCAATCTATTAGTATATACAAGCCTTTACCTCACTCGTATGAGAAATCTAATTAAACGGCTTAGTAAAACGAGTGGTATGAAATGCTTGCGTTTACTTCGTTGGTTAATTCTTGGACTTGTTCGATTGAAACTCTTGTGACAATTTTCTAGTGGAGATCTACAGTTTGTTCGTAAATATTTAAGTTAAACTAGTGGTTATGGGACATGAGGCTAAGCTCATATATTTACTAGCTTATTGTAATCGACACTTATCTTTGATCATGATGATCATTTTAGGTTTTAGACTAGCATCGTGCTATGTCTTTGTGGTTTGGTTCATCGGACGTCCCGCTGTACGACGTCGTTGTTCCCTTTGATTGTGATTTGGTTCATCGGATGTCCCGCTGTACGACGTCGTTGATCCTTTCCTTGTGATTTCTGGATTTCGTGTGTTGATTTCTGGAATTTATGTTTCACCAACTTTGACGATGGGCATTGATATATATGTCAATTATTGTGGCTTGGTGAATGAAATTAGGAGTATGACATTCCTTTTTATCTTGAGTAGATTATTGTGCTATTGATTAATCTCTTGTTGATTTTCAATTACTTATTTATCACAGCTTGGCATTGTGATTAGTATATGTTTATGTCATATCTCTTATTATATATCATTTCTTCTGATATTTATAGCTAGACTGATCCGTTTATTATTTTCTTATTAAATAATACTCGGGTCAGACTGAGATTTTACAGGTGCTTCTGCTTGACTCCTTATCGGACTATCATCCCTACTTTTGGCAAACTACTTAGATTAGTAGTTTATTTTGTTGTATACACTTGAGATTTAGACTCATAGATGTATTCTTTGGTATAGCACGTGTTGCTATTCTTTTGTATTATTGTGGTTCTTTTTGACCACTACTCTGATATACACTTTTATGTGTAATATTCATATCTATTTCCGCCTTTGTGATATGAATTGTCTGTGACTGATTTATGTTATGTTTTTTTCTATATTTTTTTCCGAAGATATTATAGCCACTGTGTAGTAGCTTTGAGTTTGTGTCGGTATGTCGGATTTCCTCTTGAGATGAAAAGTTATATTTTTATCCGGTATATCGGTACTCGCACAAAGCAATTATAGAGATGGTCGCTCCTCAACAGCCTTATTCTCCGTGCTAGTTGACAGCATTCACAGTAATGTTCTTGGCTAGCGTGGGTATAGAGGTGGGGCGTCACAGCTTGGTATCAGAGCCAAACTTCGGAACAATATGGAATATTATAACAAGGATCATCGTCCTAGGTCTTTCTTAGGAGTCGTGCTTTAGGATTTAATTCGAGTCTTCGTACCGATTCATCCTATTTTCTTTATGACTCCTTGTTTTATCAATCAAGTTTGATTGAAATTTATTCTGAGAATAACTTTTTCCTCTTCTTTCTTTCTTTCTTAAAGAAGAGAAATGGTTAGACCAGGCCGTCCCAGCGCCGGTCAATCCAGTGCTACTCCCCAGGATGGAATATTTATGTCTGCCCAGCAGCTTCTAGATCTTGTTAAGAACGCTCAAGCAGCCGGACCCAATCCAGAGCCTACTCATCCTAGATCCGGTTTTGCACGCTTGTGCAGAGACTACGCCTATTCGGGTGGAAGGCCATTCAAGGGATCCGAGAGTGTTATAGAAATTCAAGCTTGGCTCAAATCATGCGATCGCATCTTTTCTCGCATGAACCTTATTGATCTACATCGAGTCCAAGTGGCTTCTAGCATGCTCCAAGAAAGAGCGTTAGATTGGTATGAACTCCTAATTTCTGAAATCGTTGAAGCGGATCTCACTTGGGAGCGATTCCGGGAAAGATTCGAATCGAAATTTGTGCCGGAGGCTGAAAAAGTAACTTTAGCCCGGCGTTTCATAGACCTTGTTCAAGGTGGATCTTCTGTGACAGACTCTGTCGCATCCTTCGAATCTCTGTCCAAATACGGGGTTGAGTACATTAATATCCCATTGAATAAAAATCAGAGATTTGTCTATGGCTTGAATAAGAATCTTAAGAAGCCATTACTCCTGAAACTTGAGGTTTCATTTGATCAGCTTATTGATATCGCTCTTCGTCTTGAAGAGGCCGATAATGAAGGTGATGTTGAAGTTGTGCATGCCCAACAGAACTTCGACAATAACTTGAAGAGGCCTATCAGATTCAAAGGCCCAGATTCTAATAAGAAAGGAAAGCAACAAACTCTGGTAGCAAATGTTCCTACCTCTAGTCGTGGACGATGCTACAATTGTGGTTCCACAGACCACCATGTAAGGGAGTGCCCGAAACCCCTCTTTTGCCGTTATTGCAAAGGTTCTGGTCATCTTTTATCTTCGTGTCCTAAGCTTCCAAACAAGTGATAAGGAAAGCTGCAGGCCCCTAGCAACTCTTCTCTTGGTCAAGGTATTTTTCATTCTATCCTTGATGACATTTGCTTTGTGATTATCTTGTTCATGTTCTTTTTGATATAGTTTCCATCTCACTATTTTATATCAAAAGAACTTGTTGATTCTTTTTCTTTGAAAATATTTTGGGTTTGATGACTTCTCTGAGGATTACGAATCCGGATGGTAGGTCCGCAACACTCAATTTGTCTTTATTGATGTTAAAATTATTTTATGTGATTTTTCTTTCCGAGTCGATATTTACTTTGCCTTCGGAATTGACTTTTTCTGTAAGGATTGGCTTAAATTGTGAAGCCCATATCCTTTTTTTCGAGTGGACTATTCATCTTCGACATTTTCAATCTGTTAAGCAGATTTCTATTTTTCCTTGTGATTTTGATTCCATCTTGATGGCATCATTTTATTCTTTAAAGTCCTTATGGTGAGGAAAGTGTTATTTCTCTCATCTAAATAGTTTGAGAATTTTCCGGTATATTTGACTTGTCTTAGGATTATCACCTAAGTAATCTTTTGTGTGGTGCTAAGGTCTCTTTAGTTCAACTTTACCACCGTTTTCATTTGCTACAAGTTGCGGAAGTTAGCATTTCACTTATCGCATTCCGCACTTGTTATGATTCCTATGAATGAATTATTATGTCATTCAAATTGTCCAGCTTGTTTCATCCGTTTTATAAATCCAATATTCTAGGAAAATTTCGATGAGACCATTCTTATTTATGGATTTTGGATGAGAATAGTAATTTAAAATTTTGCAAATCTTTTTCATAAGATTTATTTATAAGTAAAACTGGATTTTGTTCTTGAAATGAACAAAGAATATTCTTAAAACTTTTTAAGAGATTTAATTATCCTATAAAAGATGATTTTGTGATTGTATTGCCCGTTGAGTGCTTTAAGAATTTTGGTCGATGCGCTTGATCAACGTTATCGATAGGAATTTCCTAAACGCTTTGATGAGACAATCAGACACAGTATATTAACTTGAAAATAGTAAATTTTTCTAGAAAGATTATTACATAATGATAAATGTAATTTTGAAAGTTTTAACTTTTCAGGAAAGAAGATTATTTAAAAGAAATTCTTTCTTTTCGATGCTTTTATTCTTGTGATTCCTGAAGGGGAACCAAGACTTTGCTATTTGTACCGATACTAGTCGTATTGGTTTGGATGCCGTTATCTTGCAAAGGAGAACATGCTATCTCTTGTGCTTCTAAATCATTATAGCTTATCGAGACTAGATATGCCACTCATGATCTGGTTCTCTCGGCTATTGTTTTTACTTTTGGAATTTGACATTATCATGTTTGGATGAGAAATTTGTTCTCTATCTCGATCATAAATCTTTGGAATATTTATGTTCTCTTAAGGAACTGCATGCTGACTCGAGTTCCTAGCTTCCTATGATCTTGGTATTCTTTTTATTCCCGAAGGGGAAATCATGTTGCCAATGCTTTTAGTCATAAGCAACAAGGGGTTGTTTCTTTGTTGATGACCGAATGAAATTATCTTTTTATCAGGTTCATCGGGCGTTTTGATGTACTTCGTTTTATTGAGTTTCATCTCATTTCTTTTATGAACTTGCGTCCGATGTTCTTTTATTGTGTTCGGTTCATTGGACGTACCGTTTTTGTACTACGTCGGTGTTAAGAAATCATTCGGGCTTTGATTCATCGGATGTACCGTTGTACTACATCGATGTCTTTGCTTTTGATTCATCGGATGTACCGTTGTACTACATCGATGACTTTGCTTTTGATTCATCGGATATACCGTTTGTACTACATCGATGACTTCGCTTTTGATTCATCGGATGTACCGTTTGTACTACATCGATGTCTTTGCTTTTGATTCATCGGATGTACCGTTTGTACTACATCGATGTCTTTCCTTTTGATTCATCGGATGTACCGTTGTACTACATCGATGTCTTTGCTTTTGATTCATCGGATGTACCGTTTGTACTACATCGATGTCTTCGCTTTTGATTCATCGGATGTACCGTTTGTACTACATCGATGTCTTCGCTTTTGATTCATCGGATGTACCATTTGTACTACATCGATGTCTTCGCTTTTGATTCATCGGATGTACCGTTGTACTACATCGATGTCTTCGCTTTTGATTCATCGGATGTACCGTTGTACTACATCGATGTCTTCGCTTTTGATTCATCAGATGTACCGTTGTACTACATCTATTTCTTAGCTTTTGATTCATCGGATGTACCGTTTGTACTACATCGATGTCTTCGCTTTTGATTCATCGGATGTACCGTTGTACTACATCGATGTCTTCGCTTTTGATTCATCGGATGTACCGTTGTACTACATCGATGTCTTTGCTTTTGATTCATCGGATGTACCGTTGTACTACATCGATGTCTTTGCTTTTGATTCATCGGATGTACCGTTGTACTACATTGATGTCTTTGCTTTTGATTCATCGGATGTACCGTTTGTACTACATCGATGTCCTTGCTTAGGTTCATTGGGCGTACCGTTTTTGTACTACGCCATTGCACCGGCTCAATTTTCTGCTATTCTTGACGTTCCCCACGTCTTTTATCTACGGGAATGCCTTAGGGATTCCGATTTTCATTCTTAAGCCCGGTGTTATTGTGGAAATTGAAGTTTCACCAGATTTTTTGCTAACACCTTTGTGCACTTTATGGTGAACTTCCTATTTCAAATTTTCTTTTGTGCTAATATGCTTCTATGGTTGTTACTTCATATATTTCCTTCTTACTTATTGCGAGGACGCAATTTCTTTAAGGAGGGGAGTCTGTAACAACCCGCATATTTATCGATTATATATTTAAATATTTTATTTAAATATTTCACCGTTCGTCGGATTTTGGTCCGAAAACCTACTTTTTGCAAACAGTCGAATTGGGACTCGAGACCACCCCCATTGAGTTCAAAATGCCGTTTGCGACCTTTTTGAGTATAAGCTTCGATATGTTTGGAGAAAGTTGATTTTTGCTACTTTTTCCCGCTTAGGGCTTTGGTTGGGCTGAGCCAATTAGCCACTTAACTCAGTTCCAACCCTCTCCTCTTCATTCACTTCTCTTCTATTTTCCTAACACTCAAGCTTAAGCAAAAATGGAGGAAGAGAATGGGAAATAGAAATTCCTAAGCCCTAGCTTGCTTTGCAAATCGATCTCCTTGCTCCAAAGTTCATGAGAACCCATTGGTAAGCTTCCTCTTCTTCTTCTCCTACTCATTCTCTCTTTGAATTTCAGAAATTTCCTAAACCTAATTTAGGAAATGTTTCTCCTTTAATCTTAGATTCAAGCTTGTTGAGTTGGAATTGAAGAGTTCTTGTTCTTGCCATTGCTTCATAGCTTCTCCTTCATTGATTTGGGTGCAAAGGTGAGATTTTTATCTCACATCTATGACTATAATTATCTTTGGCTGTTGGGTATGAATTCCTAACACTTCTTCATGTGCATTTTCTCTTGTTTTGGATTGGTTTTGTGAATACTCCAATTTTTGGGTTTTTTAAGTCAAATTTGTGTGAAATCCTTTTATGGATGTTTGATCATGCTTTTGGTGATGCATCGAGGAGCATATAGGGCCGGGTTGCCGATTGGCATAAACCCTTAGAGCCAATGTTCGTCCGGTTGCATTTTGGAAGAGTTTGCTCTTCATTTGAATAAGGCTGAAAAACAGCCCAGGCATGATTCAGTCGACTGAAAACTCTGTTCAGTCGACTGAACCTGAAACCCGAGAGTTTCCAGGCATGATTCAGTCGACTGAAAAACTCTGCACAGTCGACTGAAACTGGAAACAAAAAGTTTCCTGAACCTGGAAAATTTCCAGGCACAGGGTCAGTCGACTGAAAACTCTGTTCAGTCGACTGAACCTGCTGTTTGATTCCAATTTGCCTTTTTGGATTGAAATTCCAATTTAAATCGATTCGTGATGACCCTATTTATTGTCATCATTTATTATCATCTTTGATGACTTATTTTCTTTGGGAATTTTAGATATATCCACTTCGATGGATCCTTTATCGATTTCATTGGATTTTTATTCACATCTTCGAATGTGATCTTTATGATTGATTGTTTCTACAATCCCCCTTGTGCCTTGTCACTTTAAAAATATAAAGGTTTTCTATACTAGTAGTAAATATCAAAACTCTTTCCTAAAATGATTTCAAAACTATTTTATTACAAAGCTTGTTTTCTCAAACTGTTTTCCAATCTATTAGTATATACAAGCCTTTACCTCACTCGTATGAGAAATCTAATTAAACGGCTTAGTAAAACGAGTGGTATGAAACGCTTGCGCTTACTTTGTCGGTTAATTCTTGGACTTGTTCGATTGAAACTCTTGTGACAATTTTCTAGTGGAGATCTACAGTTTGTTCGTAAATATTTAAGTTAAGCTAGTGGTTATGGGACATGAGGCTAAGCTCATATATTTACTAGCTTATTGTAATCGACACTTCTCTTTGATCATGACGATCATTTTAGGTTTTAGACTAGCATCGTGCTATGTCTTTGTGGTTTGGTTCATCGGACGTCCCGCTATACGACGTCGTTGTTCCCTTTGATTGTGATTTGGTTCATCGGATGTCCCGCTGTACGACGTCGTTGATCCTTTCCTTGTGATTTCTGGATTTCGTGTGTTGATTTCTGGAATTTATATTTCACCAACTTTGACGATGGGCATTGATATATATGTCAATTATTGTGGCTTGGTGAATGAAATTAGGAGTATGACATTCCTTTTTATCTTGAGTAGATTATTGTGCTATCGATTAATCTCTTGTTGATTTTCAGTTACTTATTTATCACAGCTTGGCATTGTGATTAGTATATGTTTATGTCATATCTCTTATTATATATCATTTCTTCTGATATTTGTAGCTAGACTGATCCGTTTATTATTTTCTTATTAAATAATACTCGGGTCAGACTGAGATTTTACAGGTGCTTCTGCTTGACTCCTTATCGGACTATCATCCCTACTTTTGGCAAACAACTTAGATTAGTAGTTTATTTTGTTGTATACACTTGAGATTTAGACTCATAGATGTATTCTTTGGTATAGCACGTGTTGCTATTCTTTTGTATTATTGTGGTTCTTTTTGACCACTACTCTGATATACACTTTTATGTGTAATATTCATATCTATTTCCGCCTTTGTGATATGAATTGTCTGTGACTGATTTATGTTATGTTTATTTCTATATATTTTTCCGAAGATATTATAGCCACTATGTAGTAGCTTTGAGTTTGTGTCGGTATGTCGGATTTCCTCTTGAGATGAAAAGTTATATTTTTATCCGGTATATCGGTACTCGCACAAAGCAATTATAGAGATGGTCGCTCCTCAACAGCCTTATTCTCCGTGCTAGTTGACAGCATTCACAGTAATGTTCTTGGCTAGCGTGGGTATAGAGGTGGGGAGTCACAGCGGCGACGTCCTTTGAGGTATGAACGTGGACCCAACTCCCGTAAGTTGGCTTAAGGTGGCTAAAATAGAAGCGATCTCGGGCCAGTGTGGTAGCCCCTCTTATCTGACACATTCCTTCGATATTATATTCTGACTTTGAGATTGGTTCGATATTCACTTTTGACTTTTGATTTGGGGGTGTGGATCGAGGTGGGTGGTAGCTGCGCTCTATGCATCACCACCAGCCCGTGTGGGTAATTGGTATATCTACCCTAGCATTGCCTTGTGTGCCGTGTCACCTACCCTATCGCGCCTTGTACGAGTTTGGTTTTCTTCCGCAGCCCGTGGAGCATTTAGGGTAGTCTCCTGGGGTATTGGGTAATTCCTTAATGCTATTTAAAAGTAAGTTTATTTTACTATAGACATTATTATAATAGCGAAATATTACTACATAGTAAATAGTTTAACGGATCCTTGGGAGATGTGAATCTTGAGCATCTCTCAAGTTACTGCACTCACGTTAGACACTGGACAGGAGATGTCAAATCCCGTACACATCTCTGATGCCGTTCCACTCATATTTATTTCTGTTGACTTAACTTACATAAGATCTTTTAGTTCTGACTCGAGTGTTTTGTCTTTTCAATTCGCTCAAGTCAGTCTGAGCATTTCAGGTTTCGAAGACTTTATTTCTAGAGGACGAAGACGAAGATTGTATTACTATTATTTATTATATCATTCCACTACATTCATACTATTCCGCTGCATTATTTATTATTCTCTGGTATGTGTAACTCTGATATGTGTTTTACAAGTATAATCAAATTTTTGTAAAACAGCTTCATGAACTGTTATTTGATTATTATATTTTATCGTTCCGCTGCAAGATTCTGTTTTGTTTTTTTCTTTCTCTGCTTTTTCTTATTCACCCCAATAACTATCCGCCCTTCTGTATGGTTTGAGTCTGACGTGTGTGGTTTATCGTCGATTTAAAGCGTACAAAAAGGCAGGATGTTACATCTGGTATCAGAGCTTTGGTTTAGCAAAAAATCTTAACTTTGTGCGGTCTGACTCTTTATTAATAGGGTAGTAATACCCTATGATGAGTCGCTTAGTGTGTATATAAATGAGAGGGCATATTTGTTAGTGTTATAAAAGGTTTTAATATTGTGTTAATTTATTTCGTTTTGTATTTATAAATTCTTGTTGGTGCATAGGACGCTATGACATCAATAAGGATTTCTAAACACTTAATAGGACAGACCGACACAATATTTGTTTTGAACAAAGGTGAATGACATAATTTTGCCTATTATATTTTCTATATATAAAGTAATAAATTTTATAAAGGTTATATTTTTTTGTAATGTATTGGTTGTTAGGTAATGAAATTTATAAATATTGGTTGGAAATAAGTTTTAAAATAAAATAAACGAAAATTGGAAACTTAGAATCTAAGTCCCGGGTTTTTTGAAAATTTCTTTTGATAGATTTTGAAATATTATGATAATATTATTAGAAGTATGTTTTGATATAAATATTTCAATATAATTTGAAAGAATTGTTTTAAAGAAATTTCGGAAGGAAATAAGTTCGGTACTCCCCTCTCTATCATTTGGAAAATAATTTCGGTGATGAGCGCACGCATCATCGACGTTCATTTTCGAGTTTTAAAGTGGAAAGGCCAATGTAGTAGTTTTGCTATGGATTTATTTTGATAACCAAATATAAATTTTTAATTTTTTTAAACATAATTGGATATATAAGTTGTAAGTATATATTTATCTATTATTTTAAATTGATTTAAAATTAAACTCGGTATTTAGTTCTTAAGTTCCGTTAATTAATAGTTTCAATTATTGTAGTGAAATGGAATGTAACTAATTAATAATTGGAATCTCTAAATGAAATAAGAGATTAAATGCTAGGTTATAAATGAAATAACAATAAAGTTGAAATTTGTAACCTATAATAACAAAAGATATGATCTTTGAACATTAAATTAATTTAAAAGAAATGAGATAACTTGTATAAATGTCAATTGCATTTTTAAAAAGCATATATATAACTTACCAAAGGATTTAAAAGTTGAAATTTCTAATAAGAAGATGTAATGGAAATTGTACTAGTAAACTTATGTAATGAAAGTGTTCAATAGATTTGCTTTATAAATAAGAATTTAATGTTATAATTGTTATAAACTTAAGTTATGATTGAAATGCTTCTAATTAAATATAATAGAAAGGTTATAAATAAATGATAATAAACTTAAGTAAATGTTAAAGTTATTTATAATGAGAATAAGTAGAAAGATGAATCATTGCATGAACGAAAAAAAGGAAATTTATAAGAATAAACTTAAATAATGTTAGAATTTGTTGTTTGTTTGATTTATGGTTGTTTGGGCAATGATACTTTAAAATTTGTTTGAATGTATGAATAATCTATCTAGTTTCATCTAAGACTGTTGAGTAAATGGTGCAGTTAGTAGTTATTTTCCATTCTATACAATTTCAAGTTTTTGAACCAAAACAACTATTTGTGTGTTTGATATGAATGGATAATTGATTGTGTTAATTTTATGTGATGGTTGTATGCTTTGTTGCAAGTGATAGTTGTTTATATTGATTTGTTTGCTACTGATTGAAACAACTTTAAATATTTCAATTTATATAATTATTAACTCTTTTTTGATTATATAAGTGAAATGCAGGTTATGGAAGCAATTGCTACTGCTTTTGGTTTCATAATTAAGTGTTTCTTTGCCCGACAAATAGGTATGTTCTCAGATTACAATTTTATAGCGTTATTATATTATTTTTCCATTGTTGGGATACAATATTTTGAGATATTGTGATATATATTGTTAAATTTGATATTATATTTTCTTCCGAGCTCCCCGTACAAACGAGACTCTACCAAAAAAATTCGTGAATTTTGGACTTAGAAATTTTTTGAAAAATGTTCTCCAAACCTTATTAATTTAAGTATAAAAAGATTTAATGGTTATAAATTGGTATATTTTATTTAAATTAATTAATTTCTTAAATTTATTTGTTTATAAAGTTAATATTTTTGAATAAGATGTATTGCTTACTCAATTCCTTCTTTTCCCTCCTTTTTCCTTTTCGGGGACGAAAAGTTTTGAGTGGGGGAGAGTGTACCGACCCGTAAATTTCCGATAATAAGATTTGTTATTTTAACAAGATTTGGTAATTTAATTTGGAAAGAAGAAAACTTTATAATTTAATATTGAAATGAACGCTAAAATGAAATGTAGCAATGGTAATTAAAATTAACTATTGACAATTGGAGTGAAATCCCAATAATGAAATAGTGCAAATTTGTTGCACTTGGTTATCAAACTAAAAATAAGTAAATAAAAGTAAGTATTGAATTAACCAATGAAATAATATATTGATTAATAGTAACTGAATGTAAATTAAAGTAATAATGTTAATGCAAGTTAATAAATAACTAATTTAATGCAAACCCCAATTAATTGAAACAATTGTAGGGTTACAATTGGTTGTAAATAGAAAATTTAGAAATAATCCAAAGTTATATTAATTGATGAAATAATATGCAATTAATTGTATTTTGATAAAATCAATGTTAGATAAGTAATTATAATATTTGTCGTTGATAATGAAGTATGATTAAGAGTTAGTGGCAAAATTATTATAAGTTACCAATATTTTTTTTATCCATTAAATTGAATTGAATAAATTGCGATAAATCTAAATTAAATATTATGTTAATGTTAATTAAGGTAATATTTGGAAATAATGTTAATGTTATACATAATAGGACAATTTGTTGAATTAAAGGAATGGAAATAAAGATATTCAATTTATTGGGATTTGAACTATAATAATTGGATTAATTGAAATTAAATTAAATTTAATATATAAATATTATGTTAATTGAAATTTAGATGGAATTTGAGAATATTAATGTAATAGATCATGAATCCAATGTTAATTTCATCCGCCTGATAGCAATGAATTGAATAATAGAATGAAAAGTGAATTAAATGGGATTATTGGAAATTAAATTTATAATTTATGAATTTAATGAAATTGAAATTAACACTGAAATTGATAAATTTATCAACTCTAAATTGACATCTAAATTTATTTAAATTTGTGTAAATGATTAAGTAATTTAAAAACGATAAAATTTGTCAATTATAGGATCGAAATTAAAATTTTGATTTAATTAATTAATTATTAATTTATTTAATTAATGTAAAAATAAACATTTTGGTCACTGACTCGGATTTTGACGAAACCAGTTTCATCGGATTCGTAAGAGTGAATTATTATAGGATTTCAAGTTTCGTAGCGATTGGACTTGTTGTTTGGTCGTACGAGCTCGAAACGCCTAGAAATTAATCAATTGAAATCAATTTGAAATAACTTGATTTTAGCATAACTTCTTCATACGAAGGATTTTGGACTTGAAACCAGTTCCATTGCGTTCAAAATATTTAAAAACATATATTTTGATATCCCATTTCCGTTCTAGCATCGAAATGGGCATTTCGGGTAAATTATCGTTAAAAACTCAAACCAATCAGACCCGTTTCGTTCTATTTTGTTCTGCCTATATATATATATCGTTATAAGCCCTAGCAGCCTTTCTATTTCTCATTTCTGTACATACAAAAATTATGCTGCTCCTCTTCCTCAATGGCTGAAAACCCTAATCTTCCCATTCTAATTTTAATTCCAAAAAAAAAAATTTGCGGATCTGCAGCAACTTCAGGTCGCGCTTCAAGTTTCAGAGGAAAAAACCCTGCATCAACTTCGGGTTAGGAAGAAAATGACTTGGGTCGCTCTAGGTCGTTTTGGCAAAACCTCAGAGCAAGCATCGGGGATTTGAGGCGGTGGACCAAAGTTGAACCCGATGTCGACCCAGGACCAGAATTTGTCAATCTTCTAATTTTCATAACTTTTTCATATGAGCACGGATTCATGCACGGTTTGTTTTTCTGGGATCGTATTCGAATTTTGGACATTTTGGCACTGGTTGGGATGGATTCTGAGAATGTTTAAACTTTGGGTTTAAATTTGATTTAAATTCAATTTAAATTCAAAATGTGAGTGTTATAACCCACTCACAACTTCTAAAATTTCTTATGTTTTTTAAATTGATGTATGTTGTGATTAGAAATTTATTTATGACTGTTTGACATATTTTGAATCATCATCTCAGTTTATTTGGAATTATTTGGATAAAATAATATTTAATTTATTATTGAACATAAACTGCTAGTAAATACCTGTTATTCATTATTTGTTCTATATTAATGTTATTGATTGAATTGGATGATGATTGTGATAAATGTTTGATGATTGATATTGGATGAGTGGATATTGTATTTTATATTGTTTTAAACGACAAGTTGTTAGGGATTTTTATTTCATTTGGGATTGTAGTTTGAAATAATATATAACCGTTTTTTATTTTAAATTGCAGATTGAAATGATAAATATCTGTATCACTTGACCATAGGATAGAAAATTATATACAGACACCGTCGGTCAATATACAAATATTTTGAAAATGATTTCTGTGGTTTTGAAAGAAATATATGGCTTAATAAATATTGAATTTCTGATATTATATAAACATTATTTTTATGTATAGTTAAATTCTTGAATTTAAGCTATGTATAAATTTGTTAAAAAAAATAAGTTTAATAATAGAGTTTGATATTTTTTAAAACATAATGTAGGTAAGTATTTAAATTTTATTTTAATATAGAGTGTATAATGATTTAAATAAATCAAGGTTGGAAGATAAATTGGAGATCTATTTGAAATTGAATTTATTTAAGAATTAAACTCAAATAAGTTGATCTGAAATTCATAAAATTTGGAATTTCAGAAGGTATGATTCTTATAACTTGATTTTTTTTAAGGTGAATTAAATGAATATTTCAAGTAAATAGATTGAAGGAAATATTTAGTTATTTGTAGTTTGAGTTTTATTTAAATGATAATGGATTTATTACGTAAATTATTTCAAAACAAAATAATAGAAAAATTAATTGTTGAATCGTAATTACCAAACTTAGTTTTGAAACTGTTGAATACTTTAAGTTTGAAATATTTTTGAATTTTAAATGATTTATACTGTGGATCAAATCTGTTTTGAAATCGATAAATTTATGATTTGTGAAATTGAAGAAGCTATTTATTATATAAAGTATTTAAATATTTAAACCATTTAGGTGGTGGAAGTTATGTTTCAAAGTTATGAGTTTCAAGGTATTATATATTTCAAATGTTTTTATTTCGAAATGTTATAACTTTGAAAGTGCTATGATTTTGGAAAAAGGATATATTTGAAATAAAAATTGTAACAACCCAGTATTTTGTGATTATTTTAATTGTTTACTTTAATTATTTAAATTGAAACTCCTGATTTAAAAAACTTTATTTTTAAAATGAATAAATTTTGTTATTTTAAAAGTATATTTTGATTTTGTGTGAATTATAATTTCAAACCTGAATAAATAGGATATTTCCAAAAAAGTGGATTTTGGTCAATCTGGTCAAACTTTGAATATTAATTTTTGAATTTTATCTTTTATTACGAAAATATATTAAATTTCAAGAATATTTCTTTTTGTTTCGTTGAAATCCGATTTATATTATGAAAGTTGTGTTTTTTACAATATTGGGTGTAAATTTATTTATTTAGTAAAATTATCTATTTTAATTTATATAACTAATATTTTTATTTGTCAAATCATATTCTAATATGTTTTATATGACATGTTAGATATATATTTTATTTTTAAAGCATTTTTAAAGTGATGTTATAATTTTTCAAAGGTTTATTGCATTTATTTCCTATTTTTAAAGGCTATTCCTATTTTTCTGTTATTTTCTTCATTTAGATTATATTTAATTAAAATTTATTTATTTATTTTGTGAATGCATTTTTATTTTATGTTATTATCTTTATTTATAAATATTTTCCAAGTCCATATAAAATTTCCAAAGTTTATTCTGTTTATTTTCAAATTTTCTAGCATAGTTTTCATTTTTGAGCTATTTTCTTATTTTAACCATATATAATTAATAATTATATATTTATATTTTATATTTTGTTACATTTTCGAATTTAAACTAAATGTATAATTATTTTCAGTTATTTAAACTTATTAAAAAGAAATAAAAGAAATTTTTAAGGTTTTGTGCCTTTTGATTATCCTAAGGCCTTTTATATTCCACCTTTTCACTTTTTAACCTAACTTTTCATCAATTAGCCATAACTATTCACTTCTTTTAGCCGACCATCTCATTCCTCACTCAAGTAAACTCCTTTTTTTCTCATTCTTGAACAAAAATTTTGGCCATCTCTCTACGGAAGATATTGTTAAAATTTCATTCCTTTTTCATTGTTTTACTGCTTGATTTCATGGATTTTGCACTTGTTCTTCCTCTATATAGGTTCGGCCCTTGCCTCCGCCTGCCCTGCCGCCTCCATCACCACCTGAGCACATCACCATCTCCTCTTTGGCCAACCCCAGCCGAGCCACCAAAGTTTGATTATCCCTCACCAAAATCCACAAAACTCAACTTGTATACCATTAGCCGAACACATCCTCTCAATACACCACTTCATCACCCCATAGCCGCCGCCATTTCCACCTCCACCACCTCCAGCTCCACCTGAACACTCTGCCGCATCACCCTCTTGACTGCACCAAAGGAGGCCGTGCCCATATAAGCCTTGGCCGAGCCTTATATTGCTTTGAAAATCATGTGATGTTGTTTGTATGTTGTTGTTTCATCACCACCACTTTTGCACCACCTTCAAACTTGCTAGGCCGGCCCTTAGGAAACCAAAACCTGATCCAAACACTTGCCTTAGCCTTGCATTTCACCTATGGCCAAACCCAAAGAGAGTTGGAAGCAAGTGCAAAGCAATTCTGCTTTGATTTGTGCAGTTATTTCTAGCTAAATTTAATCGTATTTGAATTTGAAAGCTTATATTTGTTATATTGTTTGGTTTGATTTGTTTTCAAGGGAATTGAACTTTGGCTCTCTCACTCGTATCTTGTCGTGCTATCGTGCTTGTGTGGATCCCTTTTGTGAATTCGTTGTTGTGTCTCCAGCTCAAACCTGTGAGTTATTCTCACCAGACAATGTGTACATATATAACTAGTGAATTGACCACTTGTGAATCTGTAAAAAGCATAACCATATCACATCTACTATGTTATGATTATATGATGTTCACCCATGCTTAAACACCTGTTATAGCATATGTTACTGTATATTATGTTGTTCTGTTATTTATATCAGTTTATCACACTGCACGTTCCCTTTAGATTAGAATCACTATGGGTTGAAATGATACATACCCGAACGGACTTTAGAATAAGGGAAAATCATTATGGGCGGAAATGATAAGCCTGAACGATTTTCAAATTATTTCATTTACTTGGGACTGCGGGTTTGAAATGATAAAACCCCGGTTTTCCTTGTAAATTACGGGTTGGAATGATATATTGCTCGTATCACTTTTCCTAGTGTAGAAGTGATATACAAACCCTGGTTAAAATATGCTTTTCTAAATTTTTTAAAATATCTTAGAAATTTAAATATTATAATATTTTGATTTAAACATAATTAAAAATGATTTTTGTAATGTATTTTGATTTTTTGAGAATTTATCAGTGAAATAAATTAATGATAAAGTGGAAATTTGAAATATAAGTTATTTTGGAAATTTTGATTTAATTATAATTGGAATTTAAATTAAATATGAAAATATGATAAATTTATGATATTCTGAATTAAAATGAATTTAAAATTATTTTATAATATATTAATGGATTTTGAATAAGTTAAAATGTGAAATAAACCAATATTGAGTTGAATTTTGTAATATAACTTAAATTGGAAAATCGTAAATTTTGTTTAAAATTGAATTTTTAAGTTAAGTAAATAAGATGAAAATAAGTTATATTTTGAAATTTAAATTTGATTGCTAAGTTAAAAATTTAATTATATGAATTGAAATTGAACGCTGAAATTTAATAGGTGAATTATTATTATTAAATATTGATTTTTGAATGGAAATTTAACTTAATAAAATCATGAATTTAAGGAAGATTAAATAATGAATATAAAGGTGAAAATACATGATTTTATAAGTTTGAAATGGTTTAAATGAAATTTAATGGTTTAGGAAAGTATATTGGATATTTGAAAGTTAACTAACAGCATTTTTGAAATGCTATTATTTCTAATGTAAATGATGTTACAACATTTGTAAATGATGTAGTTGATACACATGAACCAAATGACTAAATTTTAATAAAGGGTTATTATAGTGCTTTGTAAGTGCTGTAATTGCTAAATTTAGTTAGGTTTTATTTGGAACTAAAGTAACACTATTACAGCATTTTTAAATGCTGTCTTTTGTTAAATTGAACTGTTTTAAAACCTAACTTTCCGTAGCATTTTCTAAGTGCTGCGAAAGGTGAATTTTTCACTGTTTTGATAAATTTAATTGTGTAAGTGAACTTTGGAAAGTTTAAAATTATGGAAATTTAATAATTTAATTTTTAAATATAATAACTTCATTTTTTTATGATTTAAAATGAAGTAATTTGTTTTGAAATATAAACTATTTGAAATGTGTGCTGAAATGGTATTTTAAATAAATGAATGTGGTTTGGAAAATACAATATTTTGATATTTTGAAATGGACTTTTGAATGATATTGAATTTTGAAAGGATATTTGATTTGAGGTACAAATTACTATTGTGAAACTTTAACCACGGGATGTATTTGATTTATAGTTTAACTAATCCTTAAAGGATGGGCGATCCCAAGTATCTTTAAGTTATTTTGCATTTCTACTACAGTTCACTTGAGTTGGTTTAAATTATATAAGTATATATGTCCTGACTCGAGTGTTTTGTGTTTTACTTTACGCTCGGGTCAGCCTGAGTATTCACAGCTTTGGATTCTCTTTCTGGAGCTGGTCTTTGCTGGAGTTTCTGCTTATTTACATTTATATCTATTATTATTTCAGCTGTTCTAGTTTATCTCATGTATTAGTGAACTTCTATGTAATTGGGATTTCTGTTATGTTGTTTTCAGACTGTATTTATGTATTTGGTTTAAGACTCTGTTATAGTAGCTTCATTAACTACTGTGGTATTTTAAATTTCCGCTGCTTGCCATTCTGATATTTCTATGTCTGTGATTCTGTAACTTGTATTTCATTTGCTCCAAATTTATTTACAATGCGATATTTTGAGCAATTCAAGTCCGGCATGTGTGGATGTGAATGGCTGAAAATATCGGGTTGTTACATTTGGTATCAGAGCCAGGTTTTTGGCAAACCATTGCCTCTGCGGAGCAAAAACTCATTAGTGATAGGGTATTTCTACCCTAGAATGAGTGAAATCAATCTCAGAATCCTTTCTTTGTGAGAGAACGTATTTTCGAAGTATAAAATGATTTCCAAATGATTTTTAAAGTATTTTCAAAGATTATATTGGTATAAAGTCTTCTTATTTTAAGATCAAGATCATCTAAACAACATCCCTTAGGTATTCATCTTGTTAGTAATTTCTTTGGTTAGGACTGACTTGGATTTGGAAATTCTACCTTGTTTATCCAGACTCTTTTCTTGATAGGAAGCTATTGTGGTTATAGCAAGATCAGAAGAGCAGAAAGCAGCTCGAAGAGCACTAGCCCGTAAGGAACGGGAGGAAGCAATGGAGAAGTGGGAAAGGCTTTGTAGGGAAAGGGCAGGACCTGGTCCTTATGACCATGTCATTTGTTATCGGTGTCAGGAGAAGGGACACTTTACCGCCATGTGTGGGAAGAGAGACGAAGGAAAGAAGAAGGAGGGCAAGCGTTTTCAATCTAAGATCTTCTGTTTTAGGTGCCGTAGTATGGGGCACTTTCCCAGTCGCTGCTAGGAGGCGAAGAAAGTAAAATATGCACCCTCTGCATCAGTCGACCAATCCACCATTTGCTACCACTGCAGGAGGCCTGGGCATATCGCCAGGAATTGTCCTGTGAGGAAGTACGGAAGGAAGGCTGCATACCCGCAGTTCGTTAGGGAAGATGGGAGTATAGTGCATTTATGCAAGAAGTGTAGGTGTTGGGGGCATATTATGGGGGAGTGTTATGGACCCGTTGAAGTACCACCCGGTAGAATTAATACCGATGCTTTGTTCATGTAGGGTGGTATTCTATGGATCTATTTGTTTTCATCAGTTGTTAGGCTGCATTCGGTGAACTCTAATGTATCTTTTGTTTAGCTGAAGTTCTCAAACTAATATATTTATGTTCCTATTTTCATATGATATGAAATTTGAATCTTTGTTTGTTTGAAATCTAATCTTGAATCATCCTTTGTGTTTGTTTTGAAATCCATCGTTGAATCATTCCTTGGAAATTTGTGTTTGGTTGTATTTTGGAATTGTGCATATATCGAAATTATTGTTTTAATAAGGATGGCCTTATTTTATAAAAGTGAAATGTTTTCAATATGGATTTTTATATCTTTTGAAATGGAAATTTGAAATTTCGAAAGGATTTGAAATTTTGAAATTTATAAGAATTTGACTTATAAAATGATTTATAACTGAAGAATTTTGAATGTTGAATTTCGAGGAATCGAACTCCGATGTTTTGAAATCATTTTAAGATTTGGGAAAATATATAATAATAATATGATTTAAAGATGTTTCTCCGAATATAATGTTTCGAATGTATTCGAATGAATTCTAATGATTTCGAAGTAATTTCAAATAGGTTTCAAGAAAATAAAGTCCAGAACCCACTTATGTCGTTGGAAAATAATTTCGGTGATGATTACATGCATCATCGACATTGTTTTTCGAGTTTCTGAGTGGGGAGAGGCCACTCTAGTAGCTTTGCTATGCGAGTGATTTTGTGCAACAAATTTTGATTTTAAATTTTGAAGTATGATTTGATATTCGAAAGATATACATATATATACACACATTTGAAATGATTTAAAGTAAGCCGGTGTTCATTCCTCAAGATTCAGATTTGTTTTGGTATAACCCTATCTTTTGAAATTAGTTTACCGATTGTTGGTGATATCCAACTCTTGGATTGAAAATATGATTTCTTCAACTATTTTGAATGTTCGAGCGCTCCCAAATCAAGGTTAACTTTTCAAGGCTAAGAAATGTTGAAGGTAGGGTATTTGATAAAGAATATAAGTTTAGCTTGATATGATTAAGGTATAAAGTAATATGATTTATGTAAATTTGAAATTGTTTGTTGAGTGAAATAAATAAGACTATGTTGAATTATACTGGTATGAAATATAGATTTGAAATGTTTTGAATAAAGTATATATATAAAATAATAATCTTTTCAATGGTAAATTGGATTTTTCATATAGAAATAAATAGTTTGAAGGTGTTGTTGAAAAACTAAATTGAATTGAAACCGATGGTTTGAATTGAATTAAAATTGGAAATTTTAGATTTGGGTTTAATTGAATAAATTCATGAAATGTAAAGAATTAAAGGAAAGTCTTATGATTTCAAATGTATAATCCAAAAATTTAAGATTTTCAAAGTGTAATGATTTCAAGTATTTTGGTTTCGAAAGATTTATAACTTTAAAAGTATTATGATTTTTGAAAGTGAATGTATGTTTGAAACGGAATGAATTTGTTTGACCTAAATTTTGTTGATTTGGAAATTTGGATTATGTTTCTAACTTATTATTTTGGAAATTTTGAAACTGAATATATGTAATTTGGAAGAAATGATTTGGAAAAACCGTATATGATTATGAAACTGAAACGTTATTAAAAGGAATTGAAATTTAGGACCTTGATTTACTAAATGCTTGATTTGGGAGTTATCGAACTTATATAAAAATTGATTTGTATAAGTATGAAGTGATTTGAAACTATTGATCTGTAAAGGTACTAAATTTGTAAATTGAAATCCTATATAATCGAAGTCTATATAAGTGTGATTGATATACTATTGATTTTGGGAAAGTATTCGATTTGAAATGAAATCTTATATATAATGGAATTTATATAAGTATGATATTTGAAAGTGATTTGAAAGGTAATATATGATACATATTTTCGAAGTAAAGATATGGAAAGTGCCTTTTGCTTGATATCCGCTCTGTGGCCACACTGTGGATTCATTCTATCGATATTATTTTCTCTGATTTGGGTTTTTCGGATATGATACTCAAGTGTCCATCGAATTCCATGACGATCTCCATGGTATTACGAGCGCGACTGCATAGCACAACTGCCTGGCTGAGATGGCCTAGGGGTATGGATTGTTTCCTAGGGGATCCAGGCGTAACCATTGTGTATCCTGCAATCTATGTAGGTCGCATTAGTAGCGAAGCTGCCTGGTTGAGATGGCCTAGGGGTACGGATTGTTTCCTGGGGAACCAGGCGTAACCATTGTGTATCCTGCACTCTACTAGTCATCATGGCGTAACTCGTAGAGCTGAGAAAGCTTACAGATACGGATTGTCTCCTGGGGGATCCAGGCGTAACCATTGTGTATCTCCGATCCATGGTTAGACAAATGTTTTGGTTTGGTTGATTTGTTTGGATTGTACTTTCCATATCTGTTATTTTAAAAGGGTTTTCCAGTATTTTCACTAGGTGTCAAAACAAGTCTACCAAGTACCTGGAGAATTCTAGCTTTGCGCCTAATCAACGCATGGCCAAAGTCTGTAGGAACGAAAGTAAACTTGTTAAGACATGGAGTTATAAAAGTATTTTGATAAAGTATTGCATAAATGATATTTTGATCATTTATTTTAATTTTCTAAATAATGTAAAATGTTTTAAATATTTTTTACTTCGAATTATCAAATTTGAATCAAATGACTATTTATCGTTATAAAAGTAAATATAAAATCTTAAATTGAAATGTATATGGTTTTAAAATAATGGTCCATCCTTGTGTTCCATCCTATTTTCCTCCTAGCTATTCGTACCTTTTTACTCTTCGGGGGTTCCTTCTGCATTATGGGAAGAGTTGGTTCTTTGGCTTATCATTTGGATTTGCCCAAGAAGCATTCTGGAGTGCATGATGTATTCCACGTCTCACATCTTCTTTGGTATCTTCTTGGTCTATCTCTTTTGTTCAGCCTTCTTCTCGTGATGGTTGGTGTAACGTCCCGCCTTTTCGCAGGCTTTAAATCGACACACGTTCCAATTCAAACCATACGGAAGGGCGGATTGTTATGGGGTAAATAAGAAAAAACAGGGAAAGAAAAACAAAACAGAATCTCACAGCGGAAGGATAAAATATAATAATAAATGTACAGTTCGTAAACTGTTTACAACATTTGATTCTTCTTTATACAATAAATATCAGAGTTCACATACCAATCATAATCAATGCAGTTGAATTAAATATTGTAGTGGAATATAGTTAATAATAGTAGTAGAAATCTCCGTTTTCGTCCTCCAGATCTAAAGTCTTCGATCGTGAAACGCTCGGACTGACCCGAGCGAATTTGAAAAGACAAAAACACTCGAGTCAGAACTAAAAGATCTTATGTGAGTTAAATTAACAGAAATAAATATGAGTGCAGTAACTCAAGAGATGCTCGGGTTTTACATCTCCTAAGGATCCGTTAAACTATTTACTATGTAGTATATTTCGCTATTATAATAGTGTCTAATTGTAAAATAAACTTACTTTTAAATAGTGTTAAGGCTTTACATTTTCCACCTTAATACATTTATATATTCCCATAGTCTATACAGTACCGTAATCTCCCCCGTACTAGGCGTCGTCAGAGGGCACTCCATAGGTATGGTACAAAACCAAAATCGTATAAGGCGCACTAGGGTAGGTGACACGGCACAACTAGGCAATGCGAGGGTAGATATACCAATTACGCTTCCGGGTCGGTGGTCACGCGTAGCCGCAGCTACCGCCCACCTCGAGCTACAGCCCCAAATAAAAAAACAAAAGTGGCCACCGAATCAATCCAAGAGTCAAAGTATAATATCGAAGGGATGTGTCCGATCAAAGGTGCTACCTTATTAACCCGTCAATCGCTCCTGTTTTAGCCACCTTATGCCAACTCACGGGAGTTGGGTCCATGTATTTACCTTACAGGAAACGCCGCCACCAACCTACTTCATTCTCGAATCTCCACCGTGTACACGGTTGTTAAAGTGGTTTTCGGAGTTGGCAGAGAGTATGACAACTTCCGATCCCGGTTTCTTCAACAACCAAACGTTATTATAACACCACTGTCTTAAAAATAGTATATACTTTAAAACCAGAATATAATTATCCATTTCAAAACCCATAAATACGATATCATTTCCATTTCCAAACAATTCATTTTGATATTATTTTTATAAAACCCAAATCAATAATACCATTTTATTTCAAATATGTTTCCTTTCCAAAATCATACTACTTTTTAAAAAAAAAATTAACATCTGGAAACTGGACATCTGAATTATAACTTTCAAAACATAATACTGTGAAATTCATAGCTTTAAACCATAACTTCTGAAACTTGAATGGTTTGGATATTCAATAGTATATAGAATAAAATAGTTGATTTTATATTACTTTATAAAATAATTTCAGCAACTTCACAATTTATCCATTTAAAATTTTAGGTCTAAACCCCATAATTTAGATTCACCTTTAGTTTCAATAAAACACTTCAATTTCAATATTTTCAAACTTCGAGTATTTGATAATTTCAAAACTAAGGTTGGAATTTATATTCAACAATTTATTATCCTATTATTTAGTTTTGAACAGTCACAAAATAAATCCATAAAGTAAAACTCAAATCTCTAACAATTTAATATTTCCTTCAATTTAATTGTACTAGAAATATTCATTTAATTTATCTTGAATAAAAATCCAGTTATAAATATCATACCTTTTTTTTCCAAGCTTTGATAAGTTTTACATCAACTTATGGAGTGAATTTTTTTAAATAAGTTCCATTCAAATAAATTCCAAATTTTACCTTCCAATCTTAATTGATTTAAATCATTAAACTCCAATATTTAACTTATTTATTTTATTTATCAATTCATAGCTTAAATTCAATAATTTAACTATGTATGTATATAAAATAAGATTTTATATAAGATCAAAATTTAATATTTATTAAACCGTATCCTATCCAAACCATAAAATCATTTTAAAAATAATTATATATATATACCGCGGTGCCTGTATATAATTTTCTATCCTATGTTCAAGTGATATGGATATTTATCATTTCAATCTGCAATTAAAAAAAATAAAAATGCAGTTGTATACCATTTCAAACCGCAATCCCGAATGAAATGAAAATGCATAATATCTTGCAGTTTATACAAAATAAGAAAAATAGCATCCATTCATCCAAATATCAATTATCAACCATTTTTCCAATCATCATCTAATTTAAACAAACACCAATATAGAGCCTATAAAATATAACAGGTAATAAATAAAAGGTATTAACTAACAGTTTATATTCAATAATAAATTTATTAACTGTTTAACTAGCAGTCTTTTCCGACGGCTTTTTCCGACGGCCGCCGACGGCTTCCGACGGCCGCCGACAGATTCTGGCCGTCGGAAAATGCGTTTCCCCTTGTAGTGTATTCAATAATAAATTTAATAACTGTTTAACTAGCAGTTTATACGCAAATAAATACATTATAACTGTCAATTTATACGCAAAAATAAAACTAATTAACAATTAAACTACATAAATGCGATTTAACCGAGATGATGAATAAAACATGCCAAACAGTCATAAATAAATTTCTACTCATATCCTAAATCAATTTAGCGAACATAAGAAATTTTAGAAATTGACACTCACCTTTGGGATTTAAATTGAATTTAAACCCAAAAATTTGACGGTCTCCAAATTCATTCAAACCAAAGTCATTGAGTCTGGAATTTCAAAACGATCCTAACAAAAAAATCGCGTGTGAAACGGAGTTCGTACGTAAAAGTTATTCGAGTTAAAAGATTTAAATTTTAATATAACATAATTAATTAATACATAAAAAATATAACGTACCATCCTCTTCTTCCTTATCTACGAACCTACTAACCCATCACGCACGCGCCACTTTCTTCCGTGCGCACGCAACTCGAGACATATAGAGTTCGATCAGCGACTACCAGTGTGTGCGCCACCTTGAGAGCCACCTACGGACCAAGCTTCAGATCACCACTCGCTACCATTTGGACGCAATCCAAGAAAATAGTCCATGCTTCCAAGCCAGATTCTGGTGAATCCGTGGTTCAATAGCATAGATCAACCGTATGCATTTGAAGAGCTCGCCGAGATCTACAACTTTGCTTTTGGAATTTTTCGATTTCGTTGAACGGATTGAAAGATATTGAGGAAAGAAGATAAGCAATTTCTGGCCATTGAATAAGTGGCGGCCATGGTATAGAATTAGGGTTTCTGAAATAAAATAATAATAAAACTGTCTCGGTTTGCGTGCGTATTTATAGAGTTTAACGTCAAAAACGGGCCAGAGTCCAATTTAAGCATGTTGATAGGCGATCCTAACATAAAAAGGCCTTCTGAACGCAATGGTACTAGTTTCGAAGCCCAGTTCCACCATTTTCGTAGGTTACTGTTCAAGTCAATCTGTTTGAATGACAAAAATGCCCCTGAAAATTCCGTTTCGGCTCCAGAACGAAAATGAATCATCCCATATATCAAAATAGATGTTTTTAAATATTTTAAACGCAATGGAATAGGTTTCACGTCCAAATTCCATCGTATGCAGAAGTTATGCTGAAAAAAATATTTTCCAAATTGATTTCAATTGCATAAATTTCAAGGCGTTTCTAGTCCGTACGATCAAACGACAAGTCCGATCGCTACGAAACTTGAAACACTATTATAATTCACCGTTACGGATCCGATGAAACTTGTTTCGTCAAAATCCGAGTCGGTGGCCAAACTGGCTATTTTCCATTAATTAAATAAATTTAAAATAAATTAATTAAATCAAATTTTGCGTTAAAATTCTGAAATTTGAAATCTCTATCACTTTATAATAATCAAACATTTACAGTGATTTAAAAAAATTTAAATGTAAATTTACTAAAGATTACCCAGTAGAAATCTTCAATTTCATAAAATTCACAATTATAGATAAATTTCCGAAATTTCCATTAAATTGAATTTACCCATAATTATTCCATTCATAATTCAAATAGAAGGGTTTACCATTGGATTTAAAATTATTACATAAATATTTCCCAATTTTCAACTTAATTTTTAAATTAACGTAATAATTATATATTTGATTTTATTCATTTGCAATAAATCCAACTGTTATAAATTAATAAATTAACTCATGATAAAAATCCAAATTCTATAATTCATAAATTTTATCATCTTGATTTACTTATAAATTTATAATTCTTTAACCAAATTCCCATCTCAAATTTTTAAGTGTAAATTATTTCACCAATTATAGTATTTATTTCAATTTCTTAAAATAATCCTTTTATTACACTTTGAATCCAATTTAATTAATAAGTTTCCAATTAAACAGATTAGATTCAATTTCAACATTTTACTTACACTTAAGATCAGATTATATTTAATTTATAACGTATTACTTCCCTAGTTATTACTTTACATCTTCCCGTATTAATTTCACAATAAATCATAAGTATTAAAGTAACGCTTAAAATAAATAAGATCCTATAATTACTCAACATTTAAATGAACGTTATTTCATTTTCAATTAGTGTAACATTCATTTATTTTATTATCACTTATTACAATTTCTAATTCCATTAACAAATAAGCAGGTAATTTATAATATATGTTACAAGAATTGAATTAATCACTATTCATTATTACTGACTTTAATTTAGCATTAATTACCTTGCATTAACATTGTTATTAAAAATCCCTATCCAATTGCAATTAATATTCTAATGAGTACACTTACTCTTTCCGTTATGTTATAAATTATTAACAAAGAAACGTTTATTACTTTCAACAACATTGTAATTACTAATTACCTACATTGATTGTATACGTTTTCCATTATTATCATTTATTAGAATTCTATTCAACTTTCCATCTTATGCATATAGTTAACATTTCTATTGATTTTACCTTTAAAATTTTCAGTTATTTTCTTAACTTACAAAAAGGCAATGATTAATTACATTTAATCGCTATTAATTAAATGCATTGGTAACGAACAATAGTTGTCACCATTTATACAATTTATAACATTTGTAATTTATTCTCTACAACAATTATTACCTATCAATATTATTTCGCCCCTAAATACAAAACTTGCAATTGTTCTTGTTATCATATCTCATTTACTGTTAACAATGTTTATTACATTAAATCAGTTTAATATTTTCCTTAAATTTCTCATATTCAATTTATATACGGGTAAAATTCTTTTCACTACTTAAAATCATTTGAATTAACTTCGAATTACTATAAGTAGGTTTTAATTTAATTTATTTATTTTTCTACTAAATTTAATTACAACTTATTAATTTAACCAAATTAAATCCATGAAATTTACGGGTCGTTACACTCTCCCCCACTCAAAACTTTTCGTCCCCGAAAAGGAAATGAAGGGAAATGAAGAACTAAGAAATCAATATACCTTACTCGAACATTAACTTTATAAACAATTAAATTTATAAAATTAATTAATTTAGATAAAATATATCAATTTATAACCATTAATTTTTTTTATATATACTTAAATTACTAAAGTTTGGAAAACATTTTCAAAAATATTTCTATGTTCAAAATTTACGGAAAATTTTGGAAGAGTCTCCTTTGTACGGGGAGGCTCGGGAGAAAATACAATATTAAATATAACAACCTACAACATATATGTTTCAAATTAATATATCCCTACACGGGAAAATATATAAATAGCGCTATAAACCATAATCCGAAACGTACCTATTTGTCGGGCAATTTACGCTTAATTTATGAAAACAAAAGCAGTAGCAATTGCTTCCATAACCTGCATTTCACTTGTAAAATCCAAAGGCTAACAATTTATGTAAAGTGAAATATTTAAGTGGTTTCAATCACTAATAACAAATCAATACAACAACCATCAATTTCAACAAACAGCATATACAACAAATGCAAAACAACCATTAAATCAAACAAACAAATAGTTGTTCGGGTTCAAAACTTTTAAATTGTATGGAATGAAGAATAAACTGCTAGTGCATCATTTACTCAACAGCCTTAGATAAACTAAATAGATTATATTTTCCATCCAAACAATTTCGAATCTCCTTACCCAAACGGCCATAACCAAACAACAACAATTCCAACTAACCAATCAATTAACTCATTATTAATTTTATTTCATACATTAGTTGTTTGATTCTTTTCATTCATATATTTGTTGATTAATTTCTCTTTTTATTCATACCACATAAATTTTCCTTTTATAATTTACATTTATTTCTAACAAACTTTTAATTTCATTTATTTCTTTCAATTTTTTTTTCATTTTATTTCTTTCAATTTTATTTAGAAATAACTTCAACCCTTTTTCTTAAGTTTACAATTTCTCTTTATTATATTACATTCATTTATTTTCACTTACTACTTACTATTATTCATTTCCATTAACTCAGATCATGCCAATTTCCCCCTTTTTTCCACTATAATTATTCATTCATTTATTATTGCATGACCTCATTTATTTACACTTTAATTTCTTAAGTTTATAATCATCTATTTGTCATACTTACCTTTAATTATATTTACTTGGTAAAATTTCAATTATAACTTAAGTTATAACGTTAAATTCTCATTTAACAGCAATTTTGTTGAATACTTCCATTATTTAAAATTTCTACTTGTAAAATGTTCTATTGCAATCTCTTATTAACCATTTCAGCTTTTAATATTTGGTAAGTTATATATATGTTATTTAAGGGTGTAATTTGAAAGTTATACAAGTTTGTTTCATTTCCTTTTTATTAATTCATTGTTCAATAAATTTTTATCTTTTCCTTATAAGTTACAATTTCAACTTCCTTTTTATTTCCTTTATAACTTAGCCTTAAATTTCTTACCTAAATTAGAGGTTTCAATTATTAATTTCTTACCTTTCATTTCACTACAATAATTGAAACAATTAATTAACGAAAATTTAAGAATTTAATACCGGGTTAAATTTTCATTTTATTTTAAAACAATAGATAAATATATTATTACTAATTATATATCTCTAATTATATTTAAAACAATTCAAAATTTATATATTTTTCAAAATGAATCTGCAGTGGAACTACTACAGTAGCCTTTCCCCTTCGAAACTCGAAAATGGAAGTCGATGATGCAGCCGTCATCACCCAAATTATTTTCCAGCGACAGAGAGGAAAGTACAAAACTTATTTTCTCCAAAATCTTTTTTAAAACAATTTTTTCCAAATTATATTAAATGTTTATATCAGAAAATATTTATAAACAATTTTATCATATTCCAAAATTTATTTGAAAGAAATTTCAAAACCCCGGAACTTAAGTTCTAAATTTCCAATTTCATTTATTTTATTTTCCAATCTTATTTCTATTATTATTTATACACTTATTTACCTAACAACCAATCTATTTCAGCCAAATATAGATATTATTTGAAATTTTTTATTTTATATATAGAAAATATAATAGGAAAAATTATTTCATTCACCTATATAAAACAAATATTATGTCGGTCTGTCCTATCAAATGTTTAGAAATCCCTGTTGATGTCATAGCTTCCCATGCATCAACCAGAATTTATAAATACAAAACGGAACAGATTAACACAATATTAAAACCTTTTTATAACACTAACAAATACGCTCTCTCATATATATACACTCAGCGACTCCCATAGGGTATTACTACCCTATTAATAAAGAGTCAAACCCCACAAAGCTAAGGTTTATCGCTAAACCAAAGCTCTAATACCAGATATAACGTCCCGCCTTTTCGCACGCTTTAAATCGACACACGTGCCAATTCAAACCATACGGAAGGGCGGATTGTTATGGGGTAAATAAGAAAAAATAGGGAAAGAAAAACAAAATAGAATCTCACAGCGGAAGGATAAAATATAATAATAAATGTACAGTTCGTAAACTTTTTACAACATTTGATTCTTCTTTATACAATAAATATCAGAGTTCACATACCAATCATAATCAATGCAGCGGAATTAAATAATATAGTGGAATATAGTTAATAATAGTAGTAGAAATCTCCGTCTTCGTCCTCCAAATCTAAAGTCTTCGATCCTGAAATGCTCGGACAGACCCGAGCGAATTTGAAAAGATAAAAACACTCGAGTCAGAACTAAAAGATCTTATGTGAGTTAAATTAATAGAAATAAATATGAGTACAGTAACTCAAGAGATGCTCGGGATTTACATATTCTAAGGATCCGTTAAACTATTTACTATGTAGTAAATTTCGCTATTATAATTGTGTCTGATTGTAAAGTAAACTTACTTTTAGATAGCGTTAAGGCTTTACATTTTCCACCTTAACACATTTATATATTCCCATAGTTTATACAGTATTGTAATCTCCCCCGTACTGGGCGTCGTCAGAGGGCACCATAGGTATGGTACAAAATCAAAATCGTATAAGGCGCGCTAGGGTAGGTGACATGGCACAACTAGGCAATGCGAGGGTAGATATACCAATTACGCTTCCGGGTCGGTGGTAACGCGTAGCCGCAGCTACCGCCCACCTCGAGCCACACCCCCAAATAAAAAAATCAAAAGTGGCCACCGAATCAATCCAAGAGTCAAAGTATAATATCGAATGGATGTGTCCGATCAAAGGTGCTTCCTTATTAACCCGTCAATCGCTCCTGTTTTAGCCACCGTATGCCAACTCACGGGAGTTGGGTCCACGTATTTACCTTACAGGAAACACCGCCACCAACCTACTTCATTCTGGAATCTCCACCGCGTACACGGTTGTTAAAGTGGTTTTCGGAGTTGGCAGAGAGTATGACAACTTTCGATCCCGGTTTCTTCAACAACCAAACGTTATTATAACACCACTGTCTTAAAAATAGTATATACTTTAAAATCAGAATATAATTATCCATTTCAAAACCCATAAATACGATATCATTTCCATTTCCAAACAATTCATTTTGATATTATTTTTATAAAACCCAAATCAATAATACCATTTTATTTCAAATATGTTTCCTTTCCAAAATCATACTACTTTTTTTTAAAAAAAAAAATTAATATCTGGAAACTGGACATTTGAATTATAACTTTTAAAACATAATACTGTGAAATTCGTAGCTTTAAAAACATAACTTCTGAAACTTGAATGGTTTGGATATTCAACAGTATATAGAATAATAGTTGATTTTATATTACTTTATAAAATAATTTCAGCAACTTCACAATTTATCCATTTAAAATTTTAGGTCTAAACCCCATAATTTAGATTCACCTTTAGTTTCAATAAAACACTTCGATTTCAATATTTTCAAACTTCAAGTATTTAATAATTTCAAAACTAAGGTTGGAATTTATATTCAACAATTTATTATCCTATTATTTAGTTTTGAACAGTCACAAAATAAGTCCATAAAGTAAAACTCAAATTTCTAACAATTTAATATTTCCTTCAATTTAATTGTACTAGAAATATTCATTTAATTTATCTTGAATAAAAATCCAGTTATAAATATCATACCTTTTTTTCCAAGCTTTGATAAGTTTTACATCAACTTATGTAGTGAAATTTTTTAAATAAGTTCCATTCAAATAAATTCCAAATTTTACCTTCCAATATTAATTGATTTAAATCATTAAACTCCAATATTTAACTTATTTATTTTATTTAACAATTTCATAGCTTAAATTCAATAATTTAACTATGTATGCATATAAAATAAGACTTTATATAAGATCAAAATTTAATATTTATTAAACCGTATCCTATCCAAACCATAAAATCATTTAAAAATAATTATATATATACCACGGTGCCTGTATATAATTTTCTATCCTATGGTCAAGTGAAATGGATATTTATCATTTCAATCCACAATTTAAAAAAATAAAAATGCGGATGTATATCATTTCAATCCGCAATCCCGAATGAGATGAAAATGCATAATATCTTGCAGTTTATACAAAATAAGAAAAATAGCATCCATTCATCCAAATATCAATCATCAACCATTTTTCCAATCATCATCTAATTTAAACAAACGTCAATATAGAGCCTATAAAATATAACAGCTAATAAATAAAAGATATTAACCAACAGTTTATATCACTACTAGAAAAATGCCAAATAGCGACGGGTGGGTGCGACGGCTTCCGACGGGCCGTCGGCGGCCGTCGGAAGCCGTCGGAAATTCGCGATTATCTGCAGCTCGGCCGAGCCTTTCTTCCTCGTTTTCCAGCTTCTCAAATTCTCAAGAAAAACCCCCAAATCCCCATTTTCGACCTCCAATCGCTGATTTCGTGATTTTTTTTTTCTCCTTCCCCGTTGTTAATTCAACATCTCTTGCTCTTAAGCTCAGGTATAATCTCTTATTTTTGTGAAAATTTCAGTTTTTACCCTAATTCTAGATTTGCATAAATTAATAAATTAGGGCGAATTAGTGATTGCAATTGTTTCCAATAGCATAATAACGATTTATAGCATCACATGGCATACATATTTCATCTTTTATCGTGAAATTGTGAAAAACACGTATAATTTGTGGTTGTTCATGTATATGTAAATTGTTGTGTATGCCTTGATTCGACGATTGTATACGTTATTTGGAATAAGATAAAATGATTGAATGAATTAGGAGTATTATACTGTGCACGTATTTACTTATGAAACAAAAAAATGCATTACTCTAAATTATAATTGTGTGTATTGAAAAATGACAAAAATGTTAAACCAGCCTTAAGTTGATGCGTAATACATCGAATAAATGTGTTAAATTAATATATATTTTTGTAAATGTGAACAGTGAGTAAAACTGTATTTTTTCGTAAAATGCGTGCATGTTAACTGACAAATGTCCCTTAGAGAGTTTTTGGCCCCGTCTGATGAGTGTTGCACATGATCGTTGTATAAATAGTCGTTTTTTTCGAAAAACAACCATTTATATTCATCTGGTACAATGATTGTCGGATTTGTCCCTGTATTGGACAAGTTATGAACACAGTAAGAATTTACATTTTGTATACTACTTCGTCTCAAACGGTTCATAAAATTTCGGCCTAACTTTTCTTTTTTATTTCCTGTGTACACGCATTTGTGTACAATGCAGGGAACAAAAGGGAAATGCTGTCGAAATTTTATTGAATCGTTTGAGACGAAGTAATATACGAAATGTAAATGCTTACCGTATTTGTAATGGGAAGTAGGATGCCCGACCAATGAAAAAAAATTATATATATTTTTAAATCGTTACGTTAAAAAATAAAATGTGCCCTATTTGAAAATATTTTTAAATTTGTGAAGTTGTTCTTTAAATTCAAAATATTATGCGACCATGAAAATAATCTTTTTCGAATTTGTATTCCTCAAAATAAATATTAAATTTTGAACTTCTCATTTTGTCAAATTGGAAAAATGATTGATTATTTTGTTGATCGGAGAAGATGGATGTACCAAAGAAAAGGACCGAGGGGCTCAATAAAAGAAGATTTTTATAATGGTATAAACGTGTTTGTTGAATTCGCTTTAAGTAATAACGGAAACGATCCATAAATTCGTTGTCCGTGTAGTAGGTGTAGAAATTTGAAGTATTTATTACGAGATATTGTAAAAGTTCATTTGTTCGAACCCGGTTCGCACCCGAATATTATGTTTGGGATCGGCATGGAGAAGTTGTAGCAAATACTTCTTTAGAGTCTGAAAGTGTCATTAACGAAATAGTTTCAACGATCCGTATAGAAAATATGGTCGAAGATGCAGCGCGATCAATGTTTGCTATGGTTGAAGTTGACGACGATGATGGAAATGTTGAAGAACCAAATATTGAAGCTAAATTTTTTTATGATTTACTAGATGCGGCTAAGAAACCTATTTGGGATGGTTGTAAAAGCGGCACTCAGCTGTCATTAATCGCAGGGTACATTGCGATGCAGTCAAAATACAACATCACTGAAGCTGGGTTTACGGCTGTTGTACAAGCTGCAAAAAGACATATGCCGCCCGATAATCTAATGTGTGAAAATCACTATGAAGTTAAAAAACTTATGTCGGCTTTTGGTTTACCGTATCAGAAAATAGATGCATGTTTAAAAGGATGCATGTTGTTTTGGAAAGAAGACGCAAACCTTAGAAATTGTAAAGTTTGTAACCAGGAGAGATACAAATCAAGAAAAAAGAAGGGGAAGGAAGTTCCGTACAAGCGTATGCACTACTTACCCATAACTCCAAGACTTCAAAGATTATATGCATCTTCTGTAACTACGTCTAATATGAGATGGCATAACATGAGAACGGAGGAAGAGGGTACATTGACACATCCGGCCGATGGAGAAGCATGGAAGCATTTCGATAAAACGTATCCAAATTTTGCAGCGGAGAGTCGAAATGTTAGATTAGGATTACGTACGGACGGTTTTTCTCCATTTTCTCATTTTGGTTCTAAATATTCATCATGGCCCATTATCATCACACCGTATAATTTACCTCCATGGATATGCATGAAAATGCAATATATGTTTCTTACTGTTGTCGTTCCTGGCCCCGATGATCCGACATAAAGAATTGATGTATATTTACAACCATTGATTGAGGAGTTAAAAATACTGTGGAACGAAGGAGTAGAAACATACATGTGTCCAAGAAGAAAAAATTTCGTATGTTTGCTTCTTTGTTGTGGACTATAAGTGATTTTCCTGCCTATGCAATGCTTTCGGGATGGAGTACTGCCGGTCGTCTAGCATATCTATATTGCATGGATGAAACACGGCGTTTTCTTTATCTCATGGTAAGAAAATTTCATGGTTTGACTGTCATCGATATTTTCTCAATGTAAATCATCCCTTCAGAGGAGACAAGAAAAACCTTTTAGCTAATAGAGTAGAAACCAGACAACCACCGACGATATGGTCAAGCGAAGACATATATGAACTTTTTAAGGACTATCCAAAGATATATGAAACTGGCGAGCAAATAGAAATTGAAGGCAAATCAGTTGTTCATAACTGGTGCAAACAAACTATATTTTGGAAGTTGCCGTATTGGAAACATCTTCTACTTCGCCATAACATAGATGTGATGCACAATGAGAAAAATGTATTTGATAATATTTTTAACACAATTTTGAATGTGAAAGGGAAGACGAAGGATGATTTGAAATCAAGACGTGATATAGAAGAATTATGCAAACGTCCTGAGCTTCATATGAAACCAAATGACAGTACAAAACCCAAAGCTTGCTACGAATTAGATAATAATCAAGTTAAAGGTGTGTTAAAATGGGTGGAAGGGTTAAGATTTCCTGATGGGATATCATCAAATCTTCGTAGATGTGTTGACTTTAGAAATGGTAGATTGAGCGGAGTGAAAAGTCCCGACTGTCACATAATGATGGAAAATTTATTTCCCGTAATGTTCAAAGAACTACTGTCGTTAAAAGTTTGGAAAGTAGTAACGGCGATTAGTATATTTTACAAATAGCTTTGTTTGACTACTTTAAAAGTGCAACGTTTACGTAAACTTGAAGTGGAGATTCCTATATTGTTTTGCAAATTAGAGAAAATATTTCCGCCCGGTTTTTTTAATGTGATGGAACATTTACCTGTTCATCTTCCATCTGAAGCACGACTTCGAGGTCCTGTCCAATATGGATGGATGTATCCATTTGAGAGGTATGTAATATGTTATAATGTAATTTAATTGCATTTGAAAGATGAAGTTAATATAAATTAATTTTGCATAGATATTTGAATCACCTGAAGAAAAAAGTGAGGCAAAAAGCACGGGTTGAAGGTTCAATATGTAAATCTTACATCGAAGAAGAAGCTTCGTTCTTTTTCTCTCACTATTTCAGTGACCATGTGAATATATTTCATCTCGAAGTGTTCCTCATAATGGCGAAGGCGACGAACAAGAGTCCTCTCAAGCAATGTTATATATTTTTAGGCAACATGGCCGGCCTTCTGGAAAATGTGTAGAAATATAGCTAGACGATAGAGATCTTCATGTAGCACACACTTATATTCTTCTAAATTGTGCTGAGGTTGCACCGTTTGTTAGGTAATCTGAAATAATAATTTGTGTTTTATTCTTTTCTATAATGCATGCCCGTGTATATCCTAATGTAATAATTTGTTTATATAAACAGTGTTTATG
This sequence comes from Allium cepa, assembly GCA_030765085.1. NCBI lineage: Eukaryota > Viridiplantae > Streptophyta > Magnoliopsida > Asparagales > Amaryllidaceae > Allium > Allium cepa. The sequence goes on along the minus strand of CM060944.1, from coordinate 304,068,606 downwards.
AACGTGAACATCCGAACGGAGATCTCAGTAAAGAATTTTCCGGTTGGTTTTCAAATTACGTTTTGAGCCAAGAAATAGTGTTGTTGACGAAGGGATGAAACATCTTGCGATGGGACTAAAAAGAGTGGTCAAAACATATTCAATATATTTCATCAACGGATATAAACTTAACACCAAAGAATACGATGCAGAAAAATTAACAAATAATACTGGTGTATTTGTTAAAGGTAGTGACGATCCAGAAAATCATTTAAATGATTTTAATGGCGTTCTGACACAAATTTTGCAACTGACATATTTCTCACGACCCGCGGAGGAGGTTCTTCTATTTAGATGCAATTGGTTTAGCAATGTTCCAGGTTCTGGAATCAATGTGCACAAGGATTATAATCTTATCGAAATAAAGCATATATCGCACTATCACAAGTATGATCCTTTTGTACTAGCCAAACAAGCATTGCAAGTTTATTACGCTCCTTATCTGTCTCTAAAAAGAGATAAAGCAGATTGGTCTGCAGTTTTTAAAACAAAGGCCAGATTCACATTCGATGGAAAGAATATTCCGGACGAACAAGCTTATTAGGCAGATCTTAAGCAAAATAACGAAATAATAATTACAGACAATCATACAGATTTTGGTCCCTTAATCGATGAATCAAATGTTTGGGTACAAGCGTTTGACAGTGCAGAGGAAAATATCGTCGAAAACGAGACCGAATCTGAATCAGAAGACGATGATGACTGATACAAATCTGAATATGTTTTTTTGCAATTGATGTAGCTATGTTGAATTCTTGATGTATTATGAAATTGATGTAACTATGAAACCAAATCCATTTACTATTGTTTGCATGTTTTATGTTATTTTCATTTGACATTTATTTAGCAATCTTTATTAAAAATGCAATGAACTCTGCTTATCGTTGGAAGAGTACACCCATTATGAATCAGGTATAACACACTTTCATTTCTATTTCCATTTCAGTCATTAATTAAGCAATTTATACCGTTGATGTCATTTTCATATGAAATATATTTCATTATCATGTTTTTATTCTCTTATATAATGATGTGTATATGTCACAGGTTTATCATTATGTCGTATAGAGGTAGGAGCTCTTCCCGATCGTCTGGAGGCGATGACAGTGGCCCATCGCAAGAGCCACAACGTGTAGTTGTATCGTTAGTCCCTAGAGAAGATGGGTAAGAACTAAATTTTATTCAGCATATTATTTTTTCTATGAGATACGTACGTACTTATCTATATCGTACTTAAAAACAGGGGGTTCGACCTACTTCCCTCTAAGGTTGTGCTGGACGTCTCTAGAGCATCTTATCGTAGTAGGATGAGTGCGTGCTGACTGAGATGGGATACCATCCCTCCTCACATCATAGAGTGCATATGGCAGGATGTCCTAGTATGTATAATATTTCTGCTTTTTAATTCGTTTTTGTCATTTTTCTATTGTTTATCGTTTAAAGTGTAATCTTTTTTTAATACAGGCTGAGATAGACATCCAAACAGACGATATGATGCTGGCACGAGCATACTGGATGAAGAAGATGCGCAAGAACTACAGGGACACGATATCTGAGATTAAGAAATCTGGTAAGAAACCACGGTGGATGGGAGAGAGCGTGTGGCAAGCTTGGTTGAGCTACTTGGAGACGGACGAGGCGAAGGCAAGTATACTAATTTTTTTTGAATTATTAATTCGGTGTGATTAAAAAATAATGTATCAATTTTTGAATGTACTGGCAGAGTCAGATAGAAACTCTGCAAATAGAAATAAGAATCCCGTCACTCATCAGGGAGGATCGAAATCATTTCAGCAGTATCGGCAGGAGTTGGTAAATTTACTGAATAATAAATGTAAATAGTTTATGTTATATGATTTTAAATGTATAATAATTGTTTATAACAATCAACTTCAGGAAGCCGAGTCACATGGTCCTGTCAGCTATATGGACGTGTTCACCCGTACGCATGTTGTCGAGCATGTTAATCCAGACGGGACTGTTTCGTAGACATGGTAGGACGATAAATCCAGCAAAAGCTATGTAAGCATATTTCATGTTATTCATTATTAGTAATTGTTTTAATTGTTAAATTATAATGAAATAAGATATGATATTATTAATTTGTTAATGCAGGGATGTTTATGAAGCAGCGGCAGAAACTCCTTGCTGATACGGGTAGAGAGCAGCTGACGACCGATGAGGAGGACATTATTTTTGAGTCCGTTATGAGTCCAGCAGAGCATGGTCGACGATACGGATTTGGCAATTTTGAGGTAAATAATTTACTTTTCCTTAAAATACTGAAAATATGATATTTTTACCTTTTCAAAACAATAAACTTGGATTTTATTTATTTTTCAATTATTGCAGTCCAGTAGTCAGAGTAGGGGACGGCGGAGTAGACCTCAGAGCGATTTAGCAGGTATAGAAGAATTGCGGACTAGAGTGTCCCAATTGGAGGAGCAGAACCGCCAACAGGCCTTGCAGACCGCACAGTTGTTAGAGTACATGCAGCAGTTTGGTCGCCGCTTCCCTTCCTCGGCTGGCTCTGGATCTGGAGGAGATTGATTCATTGCTTGCTTATTCGTTCGTGCAGGTATGTTTTGTTTTAGTTTAGAATTATTTGGTAGATGGTGCAATTAATTGTTGATTTGTATAATTATGTATGATACACTTGGTTCTGTAGTTGTATGAGGATATGCATGAGAATGTTGATGAATTTGTGTATTAACAACATGGTAGAACAATTATTGTTAGGATTATTATTAATGTTGGAATGGTATGTATATTTTGTATTTTATTTTTATTCTAATTTTATCCATTTGTGTGTTTATTGTATATTTTGTAGTCTAGATTTGGATATTTGGTTGGATTATTGTTTATTGGATTGTGCAGTACTGATATCGTAGTGTTTGGAAGAGAAATGTGGTTGGAAGGCTCTATTTGCAGCAAATATAAAAAAACAGCAGATGTCCGACGGCTTCCGATGGCTTACAGGTCAAAATTTTCGTCGGCTTCCGACAATTTCCGGCGGCGTGTAGCTAAACATTTCTGACGGCTTCCGACAGTGTCCGACGCCCGTCGGAAGCCATCGGAAATCATCGGAAATTGTCGAGAGCCGTCGGAAACGTGTTCGGCAGCATCCGTCGGAAGCCGTCGGAAATACTGCTTCCCGATGCAGTCTTTTCCGACGGCTTTTTCCGACGGCTTCCGACGGCCGCCGCCGGATTCTGGCCGTCGGAAAATGCGTTTCCCCTTGTAGTGTATTCAATAATAAATTTAATAATTGTTTAACTTGCAGTTTATATGCAAATAAATACATTATAACTGTCAATTTATATGCAAAAATAAAATTAATTAATAGTTAAACTAAATAAATGCGATTTAACCAAGATGATGAATAAAACATGCCAAACAGTCATAAATAAATTTCTACTCATATCCTAAATCAATTTAGCGAACATAAGAAATTTTAGAAATTGTGAGTGAGTTAAAACACTCACCTTTGGGATTTAAATTGAATTTAAATCCAATTTAAACCCAAAAATTTGACGGTCTCCAAATTCATTCAAACCAAAGTCAATGAGTCTGGAATTTCAAAACGATCCTAACAAAAAAAATCGCGTGTGAAACGGAGTTCGTACATAAAAGTTATTCGAGTTAAAAGATTTAAATTTCAATATAACATAATTAATTAATACATAAAAAATATAACGTACCATCCTCTTCTTCCTTATCCACGAACCTACTAACCCATCACGCACGCACCACTTTCTTCCGTGCGCACGCAACTCGAGACATATAGAGTTTGATCAGCGACTACCAGTGTGTGCGCCACCTTAAGAGCCACCTAAGGACCAAGTTTCACAACACCACTCGCTACCGCTTGCATGCAATCCAAGAAAATACGTCCATGATTCCAAGCCAGATTCTGGCAAATCCGTTGTGACGACCCGGAATTTTCTAGCAATATCAATTTAATAATCTGCATTAAATATTAAATTGATTTAATATATTTTTGTTAATTAAATATGAATTGATACTTTTCTTTAATAAACATTGAATTGGTAAATTTTATCTGTTAAAAATTAATTGTTCGTTTCTATTTATAAATGTATATATTTGTATACATTGTAAATAGATGTGATTTGATTTAAATTTCAACTAATAAATTATGCTTTAAATTCTAATATACATTTTAGTGAATTAGAAATTATGATTTATTTAATATAAACTTTTCAAAGCTAAATAAATAAATAAATATGTGATTTTAAATACATAAAATAAGTGCTTAAATAGATTGAAACTTATTTTAACTTAAGTTTACATTTTATTTTATTAACAAAAAGGTTTGTTTTCTTTTCTTTTTAGTATAGCTTGATTAAAATATGAATTTAAAAATATATATAAGTTTTAAATATAATTTTGTCAAACAGTACATTAACATATATTATAAAATATGTAGTTATTATAAAAAGATGATTTATTCTATCTATCTTTTCAAATTGATCATGTGTTTTATAATATAAATAAGTAAGAATGTATATATAGGGATACAAGATTTTAAGTAATAAGTTAAAATAAGAAATAATCATATTGGATAAATTTATATAACATTCACAAACATTTCAATTTTAATAGCAAGACAATAAATAAACTAGAAAACAAATAAGTTTTTAAGTTTATTCACAAATGAACTGCAGTATATACATATATGTATATGTTTTAAGCATCAAGAACAAAAGTTGAACCTGAAAGTAAACACAGTAACAAAAACTCTTGTAAACAAATTGGTCAGCAAAGCATACTAAGTATAAATCATTATGAATACATTTAACATTTTGTTTATATATTAACAATAAATATGTTCAAACAGAGATCTGCAAGTATGAAATGAATGAAAACATATTAGTACAAAACAAAGCTGTAATATCTTTATACAAACAAAATCTAAAATATATGCAGGCTAATGAACAAATCTAAGGTGTGCAGGCTGAAATAAAACAAAATGAAGATATAAAAATATATATGTGTGCAGGCCAAACTAAGTAGATAAAGTAAATGACAGTAGCCAAGATAAACAATTGTGTATATGTGTGAAGCTTGTGAAGGAAGACCTGATTAAATATCTTTAAGCAAACAAACAAAACTAATTAATGTAAAATCTTTTAGTACACTGAGTATTTCATTTCAGCCTCCAACCTAAAATATCCTGTTTTAAAAATCTGTACAAACAAAAGATTGTATGCAATATTGTTACAGTTTCATGAAACATAATCATATATCTCTGTCTCTTTCTTTTTTCTATAAATCAGTTTCATCTTGATTCAGTTCGAACTGAGTAACAATTAAAATAAAATTCATTACAAACTAAAACATGAAATAAAACTATCTCAAACTTAAACAAAATTCAGGAAGCAAAGCAAAAAAAATAATGAAGTTTCAGTTGTTTTCAGGCCTGCTTCAATAAAGTGTCTCTGTTCTACTTTGTAAAATTTGGTGAGTAACTTCTTTTTAAAAGCATAAGTAAATTTTAATTTGTTGCTTGTGAAAATTTCTGAGATGAAATATGCTTTTTTTGTATATATATATATATATATAGGGTTGATAATTCTGAGTTTATAAATGTTTGTAAATATGCTTGGCTGTTGTATTCAAGTAACTCTGTTCTTAGTTCAGAAAGTTAAAAGTTGATTGAAATGCAAAGCTATTCGTCTAATCTTTGTTGGAGTTAGAGATCTGAATAATTTAAGTTTGTTAATTCATGAGTTTAAGTTTAGAATTACACTTAAAGCCATATAGTCTTGAGTTTTACCTGGCACCAAGAAATACAGTAGCAATACTAAAATGTTCAATAAATCAAGTGTTAAAATTTGATATTCTGAATTTATATCTTAAATCTATTATGAAAATGAAGATTTTTAAAATTAAAATTAAGATTTTAAGAAATGGGATGGAAGAGAAATTCAGTGTTGACTGAATATTGGGTTTCTCAGTTTATCTGGTGATCAATGGAGAATGAAGCCTTGGGGTTTCATCGGGAGGTGGAGGACTGTGCAGTGATGCCAAGAAAAATGGTGGATGGGGTGTCAGATGGCCGTGGCGTCGACGGCAAAAGGAATTAAGTTCCTAAACCTAAATTGTACTGTGCTTTGAAGTTTTGATCGACGCGGCCATTTCAGGCGACCGAGTGACACGTGGTCTGGAGGGGAGGTAGGGGAGAGATAGTCGATGTGATGATCGGAGTTTGGTGGCCTCCGGTGGTAGGAGCATTGCGTACGCGGCGCTGACAGGTTTGAGGGAGGTGAGGTCGTGTTTTTTTTCCAGGTTCTGTAACTCGATTTCATTTGCGCGCATGGAGTAACTCGAAGCAGGCTACGGGTTTTATCTCGGGAAACTTCAAATATTACTCGAAGTAACATAAGGGGGGGGACTCGGCTGTTTTTTTTTCTTCAGGTTTTAAAACCTGTAGCTGTTTTTGTTTTACAGTTTTGAAACTTGGCTTTAAAATGTAATCAAAGTCAAGCTTAGTTTTAAATCAAGTTTAAACCGTGAATTTAAGTTAGTTTTGAAAGTGAGTTGGAAATAATAAGTTTTTAAAATTTAAATACTTTTATAACTTAAAAGTGGTTAATAATTAAAATATATTCAAACGAGAGTTAAGTTCAAATGAATTTAAACAGTTAAGAAAAAATTGAAAACAGGTTAACCCCAAAGATAGAAATCAGGACTTGGATATGAAATTCTAAACTTAGAAATAAAAGAAAGTTTTATAATTTAAATTTATTCAAATAAGTTTTAATTGTAATTGAACATGTGAGTTGCAAAGGGGTTTTGAAAATAAAATAAATTAGTTCTAAAACTTTATTAATGATAAATTGGTTTTTAATTAGAAAGTAAATTAAAATAAATGTTTTAAACATATTGGAATTTTACTTTAATTCATGAAGTTTTAGAATTTTATATGCATTAACCTTTAAGTTAATTAGGTAAGAATAATTAATGATGGATATTAATTAATTTAGTAATTATAAGTTTAAAGGTAGTTATTAAAGTTAATTAATGAATTAATTAACTAATATGAGATTAAGAACCATAAATTAGATATTTACTTAAATTAATAAATTTTTATGGTTAATCAAACTTATAATTAATGAGGATTAATATAAGTTAATTATTTTAGAAGATAATAATTAAATAAGTGTTAATCATTAACTAGATTATTTATAATTAATTAATGTAATTGATTTTTAGTAAATTAATTGGATTAATTAATTCAATAATAACCATTGTAATAGTTTAATTATAAATTATTTATTTGGAAAGTAATTAAGAAATTAATTACTTATTAATGGTGTAAATTGATTTGAGTTAATTAATTTAGTTTAATTAACTGATATTTTGGAAGTAAATTACTTAGAGAAGTAATTGAAGGATAATTACGGGATGTAATTAATCGATGTTGTTAACAGGAGTAACTGAAGTATAATTACTTGAATTAATCAAGGGATTAATTAAGCTTGTTATTGAGAAGTAATTAATTTAGGATGACTAATTACTGTATATATTAATTAAGAGGATTAATATTTGTGATTTGAAGATGTGTATTCTTAATATAATTAAAAATGTAATTAGGAATCATTAATTAATATAATTAATGATGGGATTAGAAATTGGTTTATTTGAGAATAATAAATCAACAAGATAATTAAATGGTAATAAATCGATATAAATGCAATTAATTAATGGGTTTATTCAAGATTAATTTCTGTAAATAAATTAAGGAAACTACTGGAATGCAATCAAGTATATTTAAATCAAAGATGATTAATTTGAATATATATAAGTAATTGATAATAAGATTTAAATTTAGTTAATCAATATTAATTAATTTGAGAAATCATTTGATGATTTGATATGTGTAATTACTTAAGCATAATTACTCAGAATAGTAATTGGATGATCATTACTTGTTGAAGTTTATACAAGATGATTTGTAAGTGAAGTAATTTGAGTAATTTCTTTTGTAATTAATCAAGGGATTAATTTATGGGAATAATTAATCAGGGAATGAATAATTTGTTAATAAGTAATTAAGAGTAGTTAATTACTGGTTTGTTATTAATCAAGGGGTGATTAATAATTGTGTTTAAGTAAAGATTAATCACTTAATTAATTTAAATAAGCAATTTTTATATAAATTGAAGATCATTAAGTAATATAATTAATGATGTAATTAAGATTGTTTAATTAAGGAATAATTAAAGGGGAAGTAATTAAATGTTAATCTACTATGAATGATTTAGAATAATTCATTTGAGAAGTTAATTGAAGACTAAATTACTTCTTGTAATTAGAGAATGGTTAATTAATTTGATTTATAATTAATTAATGATTGTGAGAGCAGGATTTATGGAATGAGTGATTAATTTAATTTATTTTAAATTAATTAAAAATGGAAGTAATTAATTTAATTCATTTTAAATTAATTATAGCTTGTGATTCATAAATCATTGCTTATGGATGATATGGATATTTCATTGATTGATTGTGATCTCAGATATGAGATGGATAATGTCTATGTGATATGGATGTATGTTTTAAGTATGATAATATTTAATTATCTGTTTGGATGATGATATTAGTTATCTGTTTATGATGATGATGTGATTATCTGTTATGAGATGTGAATTATCTATTTGTGCATATTGATAATATTGAATTCATTGTTAAGACTAAATAGACAACTTGGCCTTAAAAGACACGTTTTGGATTTCGATGAGACCGGGATCGGTTTTCCTTATTTGGAATATCCGAAAACCACATCGTTTCCAAATTAACGATAGGTCATGAATCTGAAGTGAAGATGAAGATTCAGAATGCAAGGGTTATCATCGTTAACTCTGAGGGTGGTTCCAAAATGAGTGTAACGAGATAATGCCTTCGGTTTCGTTCGAACCCGGAACGAACTTGTATGGATTAAATGCTTTCAGCACATCGTCAGGCGGACGATGAGCATTCTAAGAGATATGTTCTATAAAGGTAATCGTAACCTCAAGCCTCATCAACCGGGAATGGCTAAAACAGGGGAGGTGCAGCAAGGTTAGGTGGGTCATGCCCAAGCAGGACAAGGATATTCCCCTGTCTAGATGTCCCTTTTTATTCGGCTGTGTGGGCGGTTGGTCTGCAGCCAACTGCGGGGTTTATCTTGTTCGGGACTGTTCAGTAAGGAATGGTTCCGGCCTTGTGTTGCAGGGGATGAAGGGAGTAATCCTCGGTACGTTGATCTAGGCCACGTACTGTGACGGGCGGTACCCCAGTAGCCCTGCCATTGTATGGAATCCACAATCCAATAAGTGCCAACGGTTTTGATTGTATTACCCACTTTTGTGGCTAGTAGCTGGAATTTAATAGATGTAACAATTTCGGCTATTTTCTATTTACTTGAAAACCCTAGACCTATTATAATATCACTGGATTTCCTATCAAATGTTTTGGTTAGCGTGAGGTAAAAACTTTTCCATGTTTATGTGTGGGAAGTCTTACGTGATACCTTTTCTTTTCAAAAGATTTTCAAAGTTAAGCAACTTTAACCTGTTACTCATACCAGACCCATGTCTGACCCGAAGTTTATTTTTGTTTTTCATAAACTCTCGGGTATCCAAATTTTTACAGGTAGCCAAGGGATTCAGGTTTAGCTTTGACGAATTCTGGAGGAGCAATGGAGCAGGAGGCTTCAGCGTTATAGATATATATATAGTTCCGCTGTGTGGTATCTCTGTGATGTATGGTGTATTGAGTTGTATTAACTAGATAGGTGTTTATAACTGTCTAGTATGTGATGTACTATATGTATCACTCTGATTTATGTTATATATGTTATGTAAATACTTATCTGATTAATATATTTTTTTCGTTCCGCTGTGAGATTCTGATGTTGTTGTTCTTTCTTCTCTATCTTTTCTATTTTCTCACCCTTTTCTTTCTTAAAAACGATACTACTTCCTGGGCGTAGGAAGTGGTGTCGTTACAGTGGTATCAGAGCGCTAGGTTGAGTGAATACCTAGGCTCTTAAGTGATTTCTTCCCTGAGAGAGCGTATTTGTAATTTTGATATATATATATATATATATATATATATATATATATTTGTTGGATTACCTGTTCGGGTTTTCCAATTTAAGTATAAGGGTAGGTTGAGTAGTGGTGTGTGTAACACGACTACCTGTGGTTGGAAGTATATCTGACGAGACTGTAGACCTAATACCGTCTCGAGTAAATTTGTGGTGTAAGGATTTCACCAAATCTCTGGAGGGAAAACTGTTAAGATTTGGAGTCCATTTTGTTGTACAAGATTGGATGAGTAGAATTTGGTTTTTGTGAGTTGAGCAGAAGCTAGAATATTATTTTGGAACCTCAAGAAGTAGAAGTTGTGTGTTGAGATGCAGTAGCGATGGATTGTTTTCGAAGAAGTTCTCAAAGATCTTTGGATAAGGAAGTGTGCCTGCATTAGTTTTGAGTTTGAGTTCAGCGGAATGTTGTGTTTGGTTTTAAGGCCTGAGTTTCCGAGGAATTTTGGATTACGAAATTTTTGAGCATCAGCAGCAGTGTTGCAGCTCAGATTGTTCTGCCGGCACGCGAGGAAGTCATCTGTCAGCAGTTCTTTAGAGGTGAAGTCCAGAAGCAGTTTTGTGAATCCATTTCTTCAATGAGTTGGCTAGATAAGCTTAAGCTGTTCAGATTGATAAGGAGAGAGCAGTTTTCTTGGGATATTAGCCTGGGTTGATCGCAAAAGTGACTTGCGATAGTTAAGTATTCTCTGGGATGGCAGAAATTTTTCTGGATATCTTTGAAGAGGTCAGCGGTTTGCCTTAGCATCTGAGGAGTTAAGTTTGGTATCAATTGGATTTCAGAAGTAGTGCCGATGGTTCAGCCTAATAATAGAATAGTTTCTAGAGAGAGGAATTGGTAAATCAGCTCAAGTTTTGAAGGAACTTCTGAGTTATTTTGGATCCGTTGAATCATATTTTTGTAATATGTTGCCCAGTTTGTTCTTATGTGCATCATCAGCATTTTTCATCTACCCTAGATCAGAGTTGAGCAGCGGAAGCAGTTAGAAGTGCATCTTTTTTTCTTCTTTACTGGAAAAGAGAAGTTGTTTTCTACTCAGGATAGAAAAGGTTGTGTTTTTGGTTTTGGTTGATTCTGAGAAAATTATTCTACTGGATTGTTTTAGGAGTCATCAGCGAAGGTTGAGCTGATCAGGTAGGATAAAGGCAGCTCTGGATTGTCAGAAGTATTTGGTAAATAAGAGACGAAGGAATTTGGATTTGGGAGTCGGAGATTTGATTTGTATGAATTTTCTCTGATCCAAAAGAGTTCTATAGATTAGGAGTATAGACTGATTGGATTCTATAGATCGAGAATTCCAGTATTATACTGGGAAACTCTAGGGAGCTCTATCCAGAAATTTATCTGGATAGTTAGCTTTGTTGATTGAGTAGATTGGTTGTGATGATTGTTAGCATGAGATTGATATATGATTATGATTTAAAATTAATTAAAATCTTAAATATATTATTAAATTACCTTTGCTTTTAAATTTCGGGGACGAAATTCTTTTAAGGGGGGAGGAATGTGACGACCCGGAATTTTCTAGCAATATCAATTTAATAATCTGCATTAAATATTAAATTGATTTACTATATTTTTGTTAATTAAATCTGAATTGATACTTTTCTTTAATAAATATTGAATTGGTAAATTTTATCTATTAAAAATTAATTGTTTGTTTCTATTTATAAATGTATATATTTGTATACATTGTAAATAGATGTGATTTGATTTAAAGTTCAACTAATAAATTATGCTTTAAATTCTAATATACATTTTAGTGAATTAGAAATTACGATTTATTTAATATAAACTTTTCAAAGCTAAATAAATAAATAAATATGTGATTTTAAATACATAAGATAAATGTTTAAATAGATTGAAACTTATTTTAACTTAAGTTTACATTTTATTTTATTAACAAAAAGGTTTGTTTTCTTTTCTTTTTAGTATAGCTTGATTAAAATATGAATTTAAAAATATATATAAGTTTTAAATATAATTTTGTCAAACAATACATTAACATATATTATAAAATATGTAGTTATTATAAAAAGATGATTTATTCTATCTATCTTTTCAAATTGATCATGTGTTTTATAATATAAATAAGTAAGAATGTATATATAGGGATACAAGATTTTAAGTAATAAGTTAAAATAAGAAATAATCATATTGGATAAATTTATATAACATTCACAAACATTTCAATTTTAATAGCAAGACAATAAATAAACTAGAAAACAAATAAGTTTTTAAGTTTATTCACAAATGAACTGCAGTATATACATATATGTATATGTTTTAAGCATCAAGAACAAAAGTTGAACCTGAAAGTAAACACAGTAACAAAAACTCTTGTAAACAAATTGGTCAGCAAAGCATACTAAGTATAAATCATTATGAATACATTTAACATTTTGTTTATATATTAACAATAAATATGTTCAAACAGAGATCTGCAGGTATGAAATGAATGAAAACATATTAGTACAAAACAAAGCTGCAATATCTTTATACAAACAAAATCTAAAATATATGCAGGCTAATGAACAAATCTAAGGTGTGCAGGCTGAAATAAAACAAAATGAAGATATAAAAATATATATGTATGCAGGCCAAACTAAGTAGATAAAGTAAATGACAGTAGCCAAGATAAACAATTGTGTATATGTATGAAGCTCGTGAAGGAAGACATGATTAAATATCTTTAAGCAAACAAACAAAACTAATTAATGTAAAATCTTTTAGTACACTGAGTACTTCATTTCGGCCTCCAACCTAAAATATCCTGTTTTAAAAATCTGTACAAACAAAAGATTGTATGCAATATTGTTACAGTTTCATGAAACATAATCATATATCTCTGTCTCTTTCTTTTTTCTATAAATCAGTTTCATCTTGATTCAGTTCGGACTGAGTAACAATTAAAATAAACTTCATTACAAACTAAAATATGAAATAAAACTATCTCAAACTTAAACAAAATTCAGGAAGCAAAGCAAAAAAAATAATGAAGTTTCAGTTGTTTTCAGGCCTGCTTCAATAAAGTGTCTCTGTTCTACTCTGTAAAATTTGGTGAGTAACTTCTTTTTAAAAGCTTAAGTAAATTTTAATTTGTTTCTTGTGAAAATTTCTGAGATGAAATATGCTTTGTTTGTGTATATATATAGAGGGTTGATAATTCTGAATTTATCAATGTTTGTAAATATGCTTGCCTGTTGTATTCAAGTAACTCTGTTCTTAGCTCAGAAAGTTAAAAGTTGATTAAAATGCAAAGCTATTTGTCTAATCTTTGTTAGAGTTAGAAATCTGAATAATTTAAGTTTGTTAATTCATGAGTTTAAGTTTAGAATTACACTTAAAGCCATATAGTCTTGAGTTTTACCTAGCACCAAGAAATACAGTAGCAATACTAAAATGTTCAATAAATCAAGTGTTAAAATTTGATATTCTGAATTTATATCTTAAATCTATTATGAAAATGAAGATTTTTAAAACTAAAATTAAGATTTTAAGAAATGGGATGGAAGAGAAATTCAGTGTTGACTGAATATTGGGTTTGTGAGTTTATCTGGTGATCAATGGAGAATGAAGCCTTGGGGTTTCATCGGGAGGTGGAGGACTGTGCAGTGAGGCCAAGAAAAATGGTGGATGGGGTGTCAGATGGCCGTGGCGTCGACGGCAAAAGGAATTAAGTTCCTAAACCTAAATTGTACTGTGCTTTGAAGTTTTGATCGACGCGGCCATTTCAGGCGACCGAGTGACACGTGGTCTTGAGGGGAGGTAGGGGAGAGATAGTCGATGTGATGATCGGAGTTTGGTGGCCTCCGGTGGTAGGAGCATTGCGTACGCGGCGCTGACAGGTTTGAGGGAGGTGAGGTCGTGTTTTTTTTCCAGGTTCTGTAACTCGATTTCATTTGCGCGCATGGAGTAACTCGAAGCAGGCTACGGGTTTTATCTCGGGAAACTTCAAATATTACTCGAAGTAACATAAGGGGGGGGACTCGGCTGTTTTTTTTTCTTCAGGTTTTAAAACCTGTAGCTGTTTTTGTTTTACAGTTTTGAAACTTGGGTTTAAAATGTAATCAAAGTCAAGCTTAGTTTTAAATCAAGTTTAAATCGTGAATTTAAGTTAGTTTTGAAAGAGAGTTGGAAATAATAAGTTTTTAAAATTTAAATACTTTTATAACTTAAAAGTGGTTAATAATTAAAATATATTCAAACGAGAGTTAAGTTCAAATGAATTTAAACTGTTAAGAAAAAATTGAAACCAGGTTAACCCCAAAGATAGAAATCAGGACTTGGATATGAAATTCTAAACTTAGAAATAAAAGAAAGTTTTACAATTTAAATTTATTCAAATAAGTTTTAATTGTAATTGAACATGTGAGTTGCAAAGGGGTTTTGAAAATAAAATAAATTAGTTCTAAAATTTTATTAATGATAAATTGGTTTTTAATTAGAAAGTAAATTAAAATAAATGTTTTAAACATATTGGAATTTTACTTTAATTCATGAAGTTTTAGAATTTTATATGCATTAACCTTTAAGTTAATTAGGTAAGAATAATTAATAATGGATATTAATTAATTTAGTAATTATAAGTTTAAAGGTAGTAATTAAAGTTAATTAATGAATTAATTAACTAATATGAGATTAAGAACCATAAATTAGATATTTACTTAAATTAATAAATTTTTATGGTTAATCAAACTTATAATTAATGAGGATTAATATAAGTTAATTATTTTAGAAGATAATAATAAATAAGTGTTAATCATTAACTAGATTATTTATAATTAATTAATGTAATTGATTTTTAATAAATTAATTGGATTAATTAATTCAATAATAACCATTGTAATAGTTTAATTATAAATTATTTATTTGGAAAGTAATTAAGAAATTAATTACTTATTAATGGTGTAAATTGATTTGAGTTAATTAATTTGGTTTAATTAACTGATATTTTGGAAGTAAATTACTTAGAAAAGTAATTGAAGGATAATTACGGGATGTAATTAATCGATGTTGTTAATAGGAGTAACTGAAGTATAATTACTTGAATTAATCAAGGGATTAATTAAGCTTGTTATTGAGAAGTAATTAATTTAGGATGATTAATTACTGTATATATTAATCAAAAGGATTAATATTTGTGATTTGAAGATGTGTATTCTTAATATAGTTAACAAATGTAATTAGGAATCATTAATTAATATAATTAATGATGGGTTAGAAATTGGTTTATTTGAGAATAATAAATCAACAAGATAATTAAATGTAATAAATCGATATAAATGTAATTAATTAATGGGTTTATTCAAGATTAATTTCTATAAATAAATTAAGGAAACTACTGGAATGCAATCAAGTATATTTAAATCAAAGATGATTAATTTGAATATATATAAGTAATTGACAATAAGATTTAAATTTAGTTAATTAATATTAATTAATTTGAGAAATCATTTGATGATTTGATATGTGTAATTACTTAGTGTAATTAATGGAGCATAATTACTCAGAATAGTAATTGGATGATCATTACTTGATGAAGTTTATACAAGATGATTTATAAGTGAAGTAATTTGAGTAATTTCTTTTGTAATTAATCAAGGGATTAATTTATGAGAATAATTAATCATGGAATGATTAATTTGTTAATAAGTAATTAAGAGTAGTTAATTACTGGTTTGTTATTAATCAAGGGGTGATTAATAATTGTGTTTAAGTAAAGATTAATCACTTAATTAATTTAAATAAGCAATTTTTATATAAATTGAAGATCATTAAGTAATATAATTAATGATGTAATTAAGATTGTTTAATTAAGGAATAATTAAAGGGGAAGTAATTAAATGTTAATCTACTATGAATGATTTAGAATAATTCATTTGAGAAGTTAATTGAAGACTAAATTACTTCTTGTAATTAGAGAATGGTTAATTAATTTGATTTATAATTAATTAATGATTGTGAGAGCAGGATTTATGGAATGAGTGATTAATTTAATCTATTTAAATTAATTAAAAATGGAAGTAACTAATTTAATTCATTTTAAATTAATTATAGCTTGTGATTCATAAATCATTGCTTATGGATGATATGGATATTTCATTGATTGATTGTGATCTCAGATATGAGATGGATAATGTCTATGTGATATGGATGTATGTTTTAAGTATGATAATATTTAATTATCTGTTTGGATGATGATATTAGTTATCTTTTTATGATGATGATGTGATTATCTGTTATGAGATGTGAATTATCTATTTGTGCATATTGATAATATTGAATTCATTGTTAAGACTAAATAGACAACTTGGCCTTAAAAGACACGTTTTGGATTTCGATGAGACCGGGATCGGTTTTCCTTATTTGGAATATCCGAAAACCACATCGTTTCCAAATTAACGATAGGTCGTGAATCTGAAGTGAAGATGAAGATTCAGAATGCAAGGGTTATCATCGTTAACTCTGAGGGTGGTTCCAAAATGAGTGTAACGAGATAATGCCTTCGGTTTCGTTCGAACCCGGAACGAACTTGTATGGATTAAATGCTTTCAGCACATCGTCAGGCGGACGATGAGCATTCTAAGAGATATGTTCTATAAAGGTAATCGTAACCTCAAGCCTCATCAACCGGGAATGGCTAAAACAGGGAGGTGCAGCAAGGTTAGGTGGGTCATGCCCAAGCAGGACAAGGATATTCCCCTGTCTAGATGTCCCTTTTTATTCGGCTGTGTGGGCGGTTGGTCTGCAGCCAACTGCGAGGTTTATCTTGTTCGGGACTGTTCAGTAAGGAATGGTTCCGGCCTTGTGTTACAGGGGATGAAGGGAGTAATCCTCGGTACGTTGATCTAGGCCACGTACTGTGACGGGCGGTACCCCAGTAGCCCTGCCATTGTATGGAATCCACAATCCAATAAGTGCCAACGGTTTTGATTGTATTACCCACTTTTGTGGCTAGTAGCTAGAATTTAATAGATGTAACAATTTCGGCTATTTTCTATTTACTTGAAAACCCTAGACCTATTACAATATCACTGAATTTCCGATCAAATGTTTTGGTTAGAGTAAGGTAAAAACTTTTCCATGTTTATGTGTGGGAAGTCTTACGTGATACCTTTTCTTTTCAAAAGATTTTCAAAGTTAAGCAACTTTAACCTGTTACTCATACCAGACCCATGTCTGACCCGAAGTTTATTTTTGTTTTTCATAAACTCTCGGGTACCCAAATTTTTACAGTTAGCCATGGGATTCAGGTTTAGCTTTGACGAATTCTGGAGGAGCAATGGAGCAGGAGGCTTCAACGTTATGGATATATATATTGTTCCGCTATGTGGTATCTCTGTGATGTATGGTGTATTGAGTTGTATTAACTAGATAGGTGTTTATAGTTGTCTAGTTTGTGATGTACTATATGTATCACTCTGATTTATGTTATATATGTTATGTAAATACTTATCTGATTAATATATTTTATTCGTTCCGCTGTGAGATTCTGATATTGTTGTTCTTTCTTCTCTATCTTTTCTATTTTCTCACCCTTTTCTTTCTTAAAAACGATACTACTTCCTGGGCGTAGGAAGTGGGGTCGTTACATCCGTGGTCCAATAGCATAGATCAACCGTATGGATTTAAAGAGCTCGCCGAGAACTACAACTTTTCTTTTTGAAATTTTCGATTTCGTTGAACGGATTGGAAGATATTGAGGAAAGAAGATAAGCAATTTATGGCCATTGAATAAGTGGCGGCCATGATATAGAATTAGGGTTTCTAAAATAAAATAATAATAAAACTGTCTCGGTTTGTGTGCGTGTTTATAGAGTTTAACGTCAAAAACGGGCCAGAGTCCAATTTAAGCGTGCTGACATGCGATCCTAACATAAAAAGGCCTTCTGAACGCAATGGTACTGGTTTCGAAGCTCAGTTCCATCATTTTCGTAGCTTACTGTTCAAGTCAATTTGTTTGAATGACAAAAATGCCCCTGAAAAGTCCGTTTCGGCTCCGGAACGAAAATGAATCATCCCATATATAAAAATAGATGTTTTTAAATATTTTAAACGCAATGGGATAGACTTCACGTCCAAATTCCATCGTATGCAGAAGTTATGCTGAAAACAATATTTTCCAAATTGATTTCAATTGCATAAATTTCAAGGCGTTTCTAGTCCGTACGATCAACGACAAGTCCGATCGCTACGAAACTTGAAACACTATTATAATTCACCGTTACGGAGCCGATGAAACTTGTTTCGTCGAAATCCGAGTCAGTGGCCAAAATGGCTATTTTCCGTTAATTAAATAAATTTAAAATAAATTAATTAAATCAAATTTCGTGTTAAAATTCTGAAATTTGAAATCTTTATCACTTTATAATTCTCAAACATTTACAATATTTTAACAATTTTTAAATGTAAATTTACTAAAGATTAACCAAAAGAAATCTTCAATTTCATAAAATTCACAATTATAGATAAATTTCCGAAATTTCCATTAAATTGAATTTACACATAATTATTCCATTCATAATTCAAATAGAAGGGTTTACCATTGGATTTAAAATTATTACATAAATATTTCCCAATTTTCAACTTAATTTTTAAATTAACGTAATAATTATATATTTGATTTTATTCATTTGCAATAAATCCAACTGTTATAAATTAATAAATTACTCGCGATAAAAATCCAAATTCTATAATTCGTAAATTTTATCATCTTGATTTACTTATAAATTTATAATTCTTTAACCAAATTCTCATCTCAAATTTTTAAGTGTAAATTATTTCACCAATTATAGTATTAATTTCAATTTCTTAAAATAATCCTTTTATTACACTTTGAATCCAATTTAATTTAATAAGTTTCCAATGAAACGGATTAGATTCAATTTCAACCTTTTACTTACACTTAAGTTCAGATTATATTTAATTTATAACGTATTACTTCCCTAGTTATTACTTTACATCTTCCCGTATTAATTTCACAATAAATCATAATTATTAAAGTAACGCTTAAAATAAATACGATCCTATAATTACTCAACATTTAAATGAACGTTATTTCATTTTCCATTAGTGTAACATTCATTTATTTTATTATCACTTATTACAATTTCTAATTCCATTAACAAATAAGCAGGTAATTTATAATATATGTTACAAGAATTGAATTAATCACTATTCATTATTATTGACTTTAATTTAGCATTAATTAGCTTGCATTAACATTGTTACTAAAAATCCATATCCAATTGCAATTAATATTCTAATGAGTACACTTACTCTTTCCGTTATGTCATAAATTATTAACAAAGAAACGTTTATTACTTTCAATAACATTGTAATTACTAATTACCTACATTGATTGTATACGTTTTCCATTATTATCATTTATTAGAATTCTATTCAACTTTCCATCTTATGCATATAGTTAACCTTTCTATTGATTTTACCTTCAAAATTTTCAGTTATTTTCTTAACTTACAAAAAGGCAATGATTAATTACATTTAATCGCTATTAATTAAATGCATTGGTAACGAACAATAGTTGTCACCATTTATACAATCTATAACATTTGTAATTTATTCTCTACAACAATTATCACCTATCAATATTATTTCGCCCCTAAATACAAAACTTGCAATTGTTCTTATTATCATATCCCATTTACTGTTAACAATGTTTGTTACATTAAATCAGTTTAATACTTTCCTTAAATTTCTCATATTCAATTTATATACAGATAAAATTCTTTTCACTACTTAAAATCATTTGATTTAACTTCGAATTACTATAAGTAGGTTTTACTTTAATTTATTTTTTTTCTACTAAATTTAATTACAACTTATTAATTTAACCAAATTAAATCCATGAAATTTATGGGTCGTTACAGTTGGGATATTGAGCCTAATCTGACTGTCGAGAGTAAGCCACTTCGTATTGTTGACTGAGGTACGAAGCAGCTAAGAAGGAAATTTGTTAGTTTGATCGAAGTACGATAGGGTACTGATGATCGAGATTGTACCCGAGAAACGGAGGAGAGCATTTGTGCTTCGAATCCGAAATTGTTTTTCTAGGTACTATTTGTTGTCTATCATGCTTTTCCTTATTTTCTTTGTTCGTTCTTTTCGAGGACGAAAATATTTGAGTGGGGGAGAGTGTAACAACCCGGTATTTTATGATTATTTTAATTGTTTATTTTAATTATTTAAATTGAAACTCCTGATTTAAAAATCTTTATTTTTAAAATGAATAAATTTTGTTATTTTAAAAGTATATTTTGATTTTGTGTGAATTATAATTTCAAACCTGAATAAATAGAATATTTCCAAAAAAGTGGATTTTGGTCAATCTGGTCAAACTTTGACTTTTTAATTTAAAATTTAAATATTTAAATATTTTAATTTTTAAATTTTATCTTTTATTATTAAAATACATTAAATTTCAAGAATATTGCTTTTTGTTTCGTTGAAAACTGATTTATATTATGAAAGTTGTTCTTTTTACAATATTGGGTGTAAATTCATTTATTTAATAAAATTATCTATTTTAATTCATATAAATAATATTTTTGTTTGTCAAATCATGTTCTAATATGTGTTATATGACATGTTAGATATATATTTTATTTTTAAAACATTTTTAAAGCGATTTTATAATTTTTCCAAAGTTTATTGCGTTTATTTCCTATTTTTCTTCTATTTTCTTCATTTAAATTATATTTAAGTAAAATTTATTTATTTATTTGTGAATGAATTTTTATTTTATTTTATTATCTTTATTTATAAATATTTTCCAAGTCCATATAAATTTTTCAAAGTTTATTCTGTTTATTTTCAAATTTTCTAGACTAGTTTTCATTTTTGTGTTATTTTCTTGTTTTAACCATATATAATTAATAATTATTTATTTATATTTTATATTTTTGTTACATTTTCTAATTTAAACTGAATTTGTAATTATTTTCAGTTATTTAAACTTATTAAAAAGAAATAAAAGAAATTTGAAAGGGTTTGTGCCTGTTGATTTTCCTAAGGCCTTTCATATTCCACCTTTTACTTTTAACCAAACTTTTCATCAATTAGCCATAACTATCCACTTCTTTCAGCCGACCATCTCATTCCTCACTCACGTAAACTCTTTTTTTCTCATTCCTAAATAAAAAATTTGGCCATGCTCTAGGGAAGATATTGGTAAAAATTCGTTCCTTTTTCATTGTTTTATTGCTTGATTTCATGGATTTTGCACTTGTTCTTCCTCTATATAGGTTCGGCCCTTGCCTCCACCTTCCATGCCGCCTCCACCACCACCTAAGCACATCACCATCACCACCTCTTGTCTGGCCAACCCCAGCCGAGCCACCAAAGTTTGATTATCCTTCACCAAAATCCACAAAACTCCACTTGTATACCACTAGCCGAACACATCCTCTCAATACACTACTTCATCACCCCATAGCCGCCACCATCTCCACCTCCACCACCTCCAGCTCCACCTGAACACTCTGTCATGTCACCCCCTTGACTGTATCGGAGGAGGCCGTGCCCATATAAGCCTTGGCCGAGCCTTATATTGCTTTGAAAATCATGTGATGTTGTTTGTATGTTGTTGTTTCATCACCACCACTTTTGCACCACCTTCAAACTTGCTAGGCCGACCCTTAGGAAACCAAAACCTGATCAAAAAACTTGCCTTAGCCTTGCATTTCACTTATGGCCAAACCCAAAGAGAGTTGGAAGAAAGTGCAAAGCAATTCTACTTCGATTTGTGTAGTTATTTCTAGCTAAATTTAATTGTATTTGAATTTGAAAGCTTATATTTGTTATATTGTTTGGTTTGATTTGTTTTCAAGGGAATTGAACTTTGGCTCTCTCATCATATCTTGTCGTACTATCATGCTTATGTGGATCCCTTTTGTGAATTCGTTGTTGTGTCTCCATCTCAAACCTGTGAGTTATTCTCACCAGACAATGTGTGCGTATATAACTAGTGAATTGACCACTTGTGAATCTGCAAAATGCATAACCATATCACTTCTTCTATGTTATGATTATATGATGTTCGCCCATGCTTGAACACCTGTTATAGCATATGTTACTGTATGTTATGCTGTTCTGTTATTTATATCAGTTTGTCACACTGCAAGTTCCCTTTGGATTAGAATCATTATGTATTGAAAAGATACATACCCGAACGGACTTTAGAATAAGGGAAAATCATTATGGGCTGAAATGATAAGCCTGAATGATTTTCAAATTATTTCATTTACTTGGGACTGCGGGTTTGAAATGATAAAACCCGGGTTTTCCTTATAAATTACGGGTTGGAATGATATATTACCGGTGTCACTTTTTCTACTGTAGAAATGATATACAGACCCGTGGTTAAAATATGCTTTTCTAAATTTTTTAAAATATTTTAGAAATGTAAATATTATAATATTTTGATTTAAACTTAACTAAAAATGATTTTTGTAAAGTATTTTGATTTTCTGAGAATTTATAAGTGAAATAAATTAATGATAAAGTGGAAATTTGAAATATAAGTTATTCTGGAAATTTTGATTTAATTGTAAATGGAATTTAAATTAAATATGGAAATATGATAAATTTATGGTATTCTGAATTAAAATGAATTTAAAATTATTTTATAATATATTAATGGATTTTGAATAAGTTAAAATGTGAAATAAATGAATATTGAGTTGAATTTTGTAATATAACTTAAAATGGAAAATCGTAAATTTTGTTTAAAAGTGAATTTTTAAGTTAAGTAAATAAAATGAAAATAAGTTATATTTTGAAATTTAAATTTGATTGCTAAGTTAAAATTTTAATTATATGAATTGAAATTGAACGTTGAAATTTAATAAGTGAATTATTATTATTAAATATTTATTTTTGAATGGAAATTTAACTTTATAAAATCATGAATTTAAGGAAGATTAAATATCGAATATAAAGGTGAAAATATATGATTTTATAAGTTTGAAATGGTTTAAATGAAATTTAATGGTTTAGGAAAGTATATTGGATATTTGAAAGTTAATTAACAGCATTTTTGAAATGCTATTATTTCTAATGTAAATGATATTACAGCATTTGTAAATGCTGTAGTTGATATACATGAACCAAATGACTAAATTTTAATAAAGGGTTATTAAAGCACTTTGTAAGTGCTATAAGTGCTAAATTTAATTATGTTTTATTTGGAACTAAAGTAACCCTGTTACAGCATTTTTAAATGCCGTCTTTTGTTAAATTAAACTGTTTTAAAACGTAACTTTCCGTAGCATTTTCTAAGTGCTGCGAAAGGTGAATTTTTCACCGTTTTGATAAATTTAATCGTATAAGTGAACTTTGGAAAGTTTAAAATTTTGGAAATTTAATAATTTAATTTTTAAATATAATAACTTCATTTTTTATGATATAGAATGAAGTAATTTGTTTTGAAATATAAACTATTTGAAATGTGTGTTGAAATGGTATTTTAAATAAATGAATGTGGTTTGGAAGATACAATATTTGATATTTTGAAATGGACTTTTGAATGATATTGAATTTTGAAAGGATATTTGGTTTCGAAGTATAAATTACTATTGTGAAACTTTAACTACGGGATGTATTTGATTTATAATTTAACTAATCCTTAAAAGATGGGCGATCCTAAGTATCCTTTAAGTTATTGTGCATTTCTACTACAGTTCACTTGAGTTGGTTTACATTATATAAATATATATGTCCTAACTCGAGTGTTTTTTGTTTTACTTTACGCTCGGGTCGGGCTGAGTATTCACAACTTTGGATTCTCTTTCTGGAGCTGGTCTTTGCTGGAGTTTCTGCTTATCTACATTTATATCTATTTTTATTTCAGCTGTTCTAGTTTATCTCATGTATTAGCGAACTTCTATGTATTTGGGATTTATATTATGTTGTTTTCATACTGTATTTATGTATTTGGTTTAAGATTCTGTTATAGTAGCTTCATGAACTATTATGGTATTTTAAATTTCCACTGCGAGCTATTATGATATATGTCTGTGATTCTGTAATTTGTATTTCATTTGCTCCAAATTTATTTACAATGCGATATTTTGAACAATTCAAGTCCGGCATGTGTGGATGTGAATGGCTGAAAATATCGGGTTCTTACAAAAATGAAATTGTATTGATTTGGGTTTAATAAAAATGATATCATATTGGTTTGGGTTTTGAAATGGAAATGATATCATATTATTATGGTTTTGGAATGGATATTATATTCTGATTTTGAAGTATAAACTATTTTTAAAATGACCGCGGTGTTATAATAATGTTTGGTTGTTAAAGAGACTGGGATCAGAAGTTGTGTAACAACCCTGGTATTGGTGATTACCTATGATATTAAATTATAACGTTAGTTATGATTTAATATTGAAAATAAAATGGAAAAAATAAATTTGAGTTCTCAATGGGCGATCTTGTTTATTTTCGAGCTTCTCCTTTGAAAGGAGTGGTACGCTTTAGCCAGACCGGGAAATTGGCACCACGCTATATTGGGCCATTTCCAATTTTAGAGCGTATCGGTCCTGTTGCTTATCGTGTAGCACTTCCCGATCAGTTTTCTGGAGTTCACGATGTATTTCACGTCTCTCGGTTGGGGAAGTGTCTACGAGATCCAGATTTTGTGCTTTATTCTCGTGCTTTAGAAAAGTTGGAGGTTTCTCCAGATCTATCTTATGTGTAGCATCCTATGAGATTTCTTGCTTCAGAGACTAGACGTCTTCGAAACAAGAGTGTTCCGCTCGTGAAGATTCAATGGTCCGATAATCCCAATGACTGCACTTGGGAAACCAGAGAATTCATTGAACGATCGTATCCTGATTTCTTATCTTCCCACTCCGATGGTAAGAATTTTCCACTTCAAGTTATCAAATTTCTTTTGTTTGATGAAATGAATTGTGTTCAATACAGATTTCCTCTAGAAATTGCGAGGACGCAATTTTTATAAGGAGGGAAGTTTGTAACAACCCTGGTATTGGTGATTACCTATGATATTAGATTATAACTTTAGTTATGATTTAATATTGAAAATAAAATGGAAAAAAATAAATTTGATTTAATTTTTTTTTTATTTCAAATGAACAATAGGACTTAAGAATAAACATTGAGTTTTTGTTAACTTTAAGTTAAAAAATCAATTGAGTATTTATTTTAACATTTAATGGTTGGAATAAATATTTATAGATGAAAATAAAGTTTTAAAGCTTTATTTTGTTAAGTTTGAAAAGAAAATGATCAAATGTTGATTTTTATTTGAGTTATGCAATAATGTTGTAAGTTATTGCTTATATTAAAGCTTTTATTGAATTTAAAAAGGGAGAAATTAAGTATTTTATTGAAATAAAAGATGAAATATGGTTTAAAAATAAGAGTTGATGACTAAAAAGTGTTATAATTGTTTATTGCAAATTTGTTTGTAAAGAAAGAAATTTTCATTTAGTTTGTTATGTTAAAAATGGTGTTTTTACACTAAAATTTGTGTAAATTGTAAAATATTGTTAAAATGAGGTTGTATTGTAAAAATTATCTTTTTATTTTTAAAATAAGTTTTATTTTATTGGAATAACTATTTTATTCCAAAACAAATTGATGTATGTATTTTATTTGGCATTAAAAATGTAGCATTGTATGTATATGGTGTTAAAATAAGAGATAATGTATACATAGCCTTGCATTTTTCACTAAGTATTTTAATTTGGGCTTTTTGGGTAAGAAATGAGATCCATTTACCTAATCTAGAGTCTTTTGGTTGGAGAGAAAGAGTTGCACGTACTCTTCATCCTCTTCTTTCTCAAAAAAGAAACATACAGTAAATTGAAAACAAGAAGAAGAAGAAAAAATCAATGGCCTCCTTCAATTAAAACCAATCTTTATTCAATTTGCTGCTAATTCAAGAAGCTAATTCACCAAAATAAGAATAGAGAAAGGTAATCAAATCCAATACTCAATAAATTTCATCAAAAGTTTTGATTTAGGTGTGAATTTGCTGTAAATTGTTTTATTCGATTCTGCATGTTCTTGTTTCAGCTTCTACAGGTAGTTTAGAGGCCACTATCAGCTGAAATACTCCATCTTGAAGCTCCAATCGACCTCCTCCTTCACTGCAAAGGTAAGTAAAATACTTACAGCAACTGTAAGCAAAGGAATTGCGCTGCTTGAAAACATTTTGATGCTTAGTTGATGTTTTAGGCACAAAAACTTTGATTGAAAAGCTATATTTTGCTGAAATTGTCCATTGTTCTTTTGATCATATCTGGCTCATCCAGTGTCGGATTGATGCCATTCTTTTTTAAGATTGTATTTCACTTGATCTAGTTTGTTCACGTCAAATTTCATCAAGTTTCGAGTCCATTTGGACCTCTGAATTTGCTGTGAAAGTTGCAAACCCGAGAGGGTTTTGCACAGTAAATATATTTCGCTGAATAGTATTTTTGGCATAACATTTGTGTTTCAAATCGGAATTGGATGATTTTTGATTTTTCGGAAAGCTTATTTCGTTGGGTACAACTATTTTTTGTTGAGTTTTTAGCAATTTTGAGGTTAGCTATATCAAAATTGAACTTTTCTACTGCTAACCCGAGAGCAAAATCAAATCTGCTCTATTGTTGAGGCAGAAACGAAATCTTCCATAACTTTTTCGTTTCTAAGCGGAATTTGATAATTTTGGATGTTTCGGAAATCTTACTTCAGTTGCTACAACTTTCATTTGTTGTGTTTTTTGTGATTTTGATTTTTACTATGCTAAAATTGCAAATGTCTCTCGTTGTTTTGTGTTTTGTTGCATGGACTAGTGTTGATTTTGAACTATTGAAAATGGTTTGCATCTATGAACATGTATATGCAATTTGTATCTGGGTAATATGATGTTAAACATTTTATTTTAAACATTTTAAAAGTATTATACTACAATTATTTTATATTTAACCTATATTTTATAAATTTTAACCCCGTTTTCTCTTCTAAAATCTTTTATGCATAATTTTAGTTATTTTAATCATTTTTCATGAATGTTCGAACGTATGAGAAAGTATATTAAACGATTTAGTAAAAACTGCGAGGTATGTGACTCGTGTGTAGTTGCTTTATTGATTAAATACAAACTTGTACGATCGAAATGAATTCGAGGAATTTTTTGAGATCCTCCAAGATTATTAACCACTATGTGGTACCTTAAGGTTTATTTAGAGCATTTGTCCCGTATTAGCAAGATTAACTAATATGTGGAAGTAGTCCGAGAACTTCCGATTTGAGTATATTGATTATGGACTATCAAGGTTGTAGTGCTCCCGCCGATGAAATGAGGCAAAACCAATTATAGTTGATTATGATTTTATAATTTTGATTGGGTTTTCACTTGTCGATGAAATGAGACAAGTTTGAATTTATTTTTGGTTTATCGTAGCGGAATTGCTACGACTTGATTATTTACATTCTCCGATGAAATGAGTCATTGTTATTGTATTGATTTATGATTTTTCCTAATGTGGAACCAACGGTGATTAATAAACCATTAGGTGATAACTCATGGTATGGGACGTGGGTTATACCCTTATGGGTTCCTAGTCTCGATGTTGATACACATTCAAGATTAGACTAGTACTATGAGACCACGAGTTTATTGGGGAATCAAGATTTGAATTATACCCTAAAGAATTTACTATTACTCGGGTCTTTGACGTCACCGATTGGGATTGATTAAATTATAGGCTACGTAGTCGTTCAGATTGTCAAGATTTATCCAGATGACAAGATCCCGATCATCACGATTGTTGGTACCAAAGTATAGTACTAGTGGAGATTCTAAAGCACGTGCAAAATTATCTTTTGATGCTTTATGCTTTAACGGAATTTGATGATTTCTATAGCCTTATATATGAATAAGGCGATATTATTTTGTGGTCCATGATTATTTAGATCATATCATGACTTGTTAGAGATTTATGAGATTTCATGATTTCATGGATGTTTATTATAATTTACTTAACTTAATCACATTTGCACTTATGCATGATATTAGAATATTAGCTTGACCTCTCCCTTGATTATCATTGAACCTTTCATTTATTCTGTTGGGTACAACAGAATGAATGCTTTCCTTTACTTGTTATCCTAGACTTCCTTATCTACTGATGAGTTTAGTTGCCTGACCTGTGTGTTTCTTTTGCACTCGGGTCAGACCGAGTTGCAGGTTAGCTTGGATTTCCTTTGCCTCCAGTTCAGCTTGATACTTTTTGTGGGACACATATATGTATATTTTGGCTAGCTAGTCTTCGTCTTTTGGGACTACTCCTTTATGATCACTTGTATATTTTTGGGATGTATATTTTGACACTTAGCTACCTAGTAGTTACTCTTGTATGATGTATTCTATGGATATGTATGGTGATGGTTATGTATGTATATGACTGATCTGGATTTGCTTTTCTGTGACTTTGATTATTCCGCATATTATATTACATTATTTCTGAAATGTTATATAGCCACCGTAGTGTGCAATAGTTATGCACTAGACGTGTCAACCACACATGAGGTAATGAAAAAAAAAATTGACACATACTTGACATGTTTAGTTCATAGCTATTGTATGCTATGTTGGTCACTCCTATCCAGCCTTATTCTCTGCGTTAGTAGACAGAATTACTTGTTAGTTCCCTTTACTAACGTGGGTCTCGGGTGGGGCGTCACAAGTTGTCATACTCTCTGGTAACTCCGTAAACCACTTTAACAACCGTGTACGCGGTGGAGATTCCAAAATGAAGTAGGATGGTGGCAACGTCCTTTGAGGTATGAACGTGGACCCGACTCTCGTGAGTTGGCTTAAGGTGGCTAAAACAGGAGTGATCTCGGGCCAATGAGATAGCCCCTCTTATCGGACACACTCCTTCTTTATTATATTCTAACTTTGAGATTGATTTGGTGGCCACTTTTGGCTTTTTATTTTGGGGGTGTGGCTTGAGGTGGGCGGTAGCTGCGCTCTATGTGTCATCACCAGCCCGTGTGCGCAATTGGTATATCTACCCTGGCATTGCCTTGTGTGCCGTGTCACCTATCCTATCGCGCCTTGTACGAGTTTGGTTTTCTCCCGTAGCCCATGGAGTATTTAGAGTAGTCTCCCGATCTAGAGATGCGCTGATACTGGATGGACTAGTGGGACTACTATTGTGTTAAGGGGGAGATTGGGTAACTCCTTAACGCTATTTAAAAGTAAGTTTATTTTACTACAGACATTATTATAATAGAGAAATATTACTACATAGTAAATAGTTTAACGGATCCTTAGGAGATGCGAATCCCGGGCATCTCTTAAGTTACTGCACTCACGTTAAACACTAGATAGGAGATCTCAAATCCCGTAAACATCTCTGACGCCGTTCCACTCATATTTATTTCTGTTGATTTAACTTACATAAGATCATTTAGTTCTGATTTGAGTGTTTGTCTTTTCAATTCGCTTGGGCCAGTCTGAGCATTTTAGGATTCGAAGACTTTATTTCTGAAGGACGAAGACGAAGATTGTTTTACTATTATTTATTATATCATTCCACTACATTCATATTGTTCCGTTGCATTATTTATTATTCTTTGTATGTGTATCTCTGATATGTGATGTACAAGTATAATCAAATTTTTGTATAATAACTTCATGAACTGTTATTTGATTATTATATTTTATCGTTCTGCTGCAAGATTCTATTTTTTTTCTTTCTCTGCTTTTTCTTACACCCCAATAACAATCCCTCCTTCTGTATGGTTTGAGTCTGACATGTGTGGTTTATCGTCGATTTAAAGCGTACAAAAAGGCGGGATGTTACATAAGGCCTAGTGCTACCATAGCACCAAATAAGTCAAGTCATATCAATGTCATCAACATAGCATCCAACACATCATCTACCAGCATATATATGAAAAATAAAATCAACAGTGGAGAGGAATCCTGTTGGATCCCTCCAACCTGTCTCCCTGCGCCAAAGATAGCATATAATCATAAAAGTATAAATCAACTGCTTCGAGGCGGGATTTGTTTACAAAGGATCATCTGATCTTACACCAGAACGTAATAGGGTCACATCCACCCCATTAGGCGGGAATATATCCAAACAAACTAATTTATATAGTATATTATCCAAGAAAGCAATAAACATCATATACAAATATTCCCACTTATATAAGAATATAAGCATGCCAAAGAGGTAAGTTTACTTACAAAAATGCCGGAAATTGCCCAAATGCTCCGGTTTGAATTAAAATTAAATGATCATTCAATTTAACTCAAAATTCCAACTAGCTCCAACTTCATCCAATCTAACTCCATAGTGTAGTGGTCGTTGATACGAATGCAATGCAACTTGTCGCACTCGAATAGGACCTCATACGAGAAAGTTACGGATTATTGAACATTCGAGATAATTAATTATAATTAACTTAATTAGTAAAATTTATAATTTTACCCTTTCTCTATATCCATTCCCAGGCTCGTACATGCATGCATATTTTCTTTGTTTTTTGGTTTTGTTCACCGATCGCCAATCGCGTGGATATCAGCACGAACCACTGCGGCACCTCCACCTCCGCGTGCGCTACCCCCCAACGCCGCTTGCCCTCCATCATGTGCGTTTGTGCGACAAAAACCATGCTTGAACCGAAAAAATATAGACAAATGAGAGCCCATTACGGCCACCTCACGATGTATGATGACGACCTGACCATTGATTAGCTTCATATGGATGCTCTCTACATTTCTCTAGTTGAAGTCATTTGCTAATTTCGCCTCTAGAAGCTCCGTTCGCTGTCGATCATTAGATGGAAATGTTTTTAATGATGGCTGAAATTTTATTTAGGGCTAGGGTTTGCAAATGGAGGAAGTAGATTTCTACTTATAGAAAATAAGCTTGGTAATATTTATCCGTGAAAATTTCGAACTCCAAAGGAAGCGTGCCGCCTAGCGTCTATATGTTATACCCATATTCCGAACACAATGGAATATACATCGGAAGCCAATTCCATCAAATACAAAAGATAGTTTTTCAAAATAAAATTAGTTAAACAAAATTCCTTTAATTAATTTTTATGCATTTCGAACTCGCATGACCAAACGATAAGTCCAATCGACACGAAATTCGAAAACATATGACATTTCACTATTATGGATCCAATGAAACTGGTTTTGTCTAAATCCGAGACAGTGCCCCAAAAACTATTTTTACACCTTAATTAAAACGAGTAATTCCTAAAATTAGTTTAATCACTTTTAATTCAAATTTGAAAGTTAACTAACTCTATTCTAATTTAAATAGAATTAAAATCAACTTTAGAAATCATTTTCATTCATTTTAAATTCAAGATTCGATTATTTAAACAATTTCAAATATTAAATCTAACAATTTAATTATCATATAAATCATTATATTTGAAATATTAGTTATTTAACTTATAAAATAACTTTTCAATATTTAAAATCAAATAAATATTCCAAATTCGGATAATTAAAATTCTGGGTTGTTACATAAATAATATTCTAAAAATAATTGATATAAATAAATTTAAATTTTATCTATTTGACTAAGTAAACACCATAATATCATGATTTAAATCAAAACATTAATTTTAGATACACATAAATATTCATGTTTAATTATAGCCAAAAATAAATGACGGCTTATATATATTATTTAATATTACATATAATATGTTTTTAAAAAGGATCGATTTATGTATACATATACGTCCAAAATAAATACATCAAATTTTATTATTGTTTTTTCATTTGAATTCAATTTATAACATATATAACAAATTTGATTTTAATAATATATAATCGAAATTTAAATATTTGTTACATATAATGATTAGGTGTGAGCATATATGAATGTATAAAATTAAATAAGAATTTCCTTTTGCAGATCCAGCCCTACGTGATACCCTAATTTTTGAACAGACTTCTAGACTCCTTAAATCACTACCCAATATTGCTTGAATCTAATGAATCACTTTTAAATTGATGTTATTTAAGTTGAAAAATTGGTTTGATTATAGGGTAATAAGAGAATGGTAGCCAAGAAGGAGAGGAGTAAGAAGAAAAAGTAAAAAATGAATATGGAAGTTTTATGTATTTATTGGGACAATAAAAAATTTCCACCTTTCTCCCTTTAAAACCTTCATTGTTTAATTCTCAAATAAA
Organism: Allium cepa; assembly: GCA_030765085.1. Lineage (NCBI taxonomy): Eukaryota > Viridiplantae > Streptophyta > Magnoliopsida > Asparagales > Amaryllidaceae > Allium > Allium cepa. Next base: position 304,036,236 of record CM060944.1, on the reverse strand, counting down.
TTTGGATCATATATTTAGATCATTTCTACCTATGTAAGGTTGGCCGTGACCTAAAAAGAATCACACAACCCATATAAATATTCAACGATATCTATAGCCCGTTTTAATACACACACACACACACATATATATCTGTGAATGTATGTATATGTATATGTATATGCATATGTATCGATATTGTATATCGATATATGCACATATGGCATTCATATATATGTCCAAATAATTACTAATATCACTCAGAAAATTTCTAACAGATACCCTACTTACTAATAACACCGCAAAGATCAAATACATTAATAGCAAACATTTGTTAAATGTTAATAAATTCAGTTAATTTATAACACTTTAAAAACTAACCATGTCGAGTGGTATTTCAGAGAATTCACAAATATGGTATTGTGACCCAGAGGTGTCAGTAGGCATTCAAGTATTAACATTCACAAGATGCTTTAGCAATTGGTATGATAATTTGGCTGAATTCATCACATATAGATCTTTTCGGTAAAATCATATTTTACATCTCAAGTGGTACCAATAGCGACAATAAATTACATTTGTTCTCTTCATCAACCTTATATCACTTTAGGATATGGAGTTTGGTGTCGGTCAAAAATCCAATATCACCTTAGTTCAAGTTGATTAGTTCATTAATAATGTCCTTGGTTCAATAATAACATTTATTATTAACCGCTCTACTTTCTCATACATTTTGGCTTTTGACTATAGTTGACCGTGATCTAACCTCATATAACCGAGCAGAAGAATTCTTTATTTAATGGTGCTTCACTTTCAACTCTTCATTCAAACCCAATTATAGCCGCTTGATGGTCGACATGCCATGATTAATTATAATCAAAGCAGAATACTCACATTGATGTTTAACTTTATATTCAAGTCGAGGGAATTTTGTTACACCGACACATTGAAATTTCCTATTTGACCTAGTTGTTATCAACAAATGGGAAACTCTTGGATGAGTAATTCCATGGTTACCTAATAACAACGATTATGCAACCTATTGGTACCCCCAACAACCATGAGTAATAAGCTGCATAACATTTGGGGAGAGTACCATACTCTGGTCTCAACGGATGAATATATATCCTTTCTTAAAACATTTTAACTAGGAATATTTAAAACAAATATTATTTTATATCATGATTAATTACGTAAGACTGCAACTATTTGCAACTAAAATCACTTTAAGGAATTTTTAATTATGTAATTTAAGTTACTTAATTAATCATATACAATATAACAAAATGTATAAAAGGAACCAAACACCTTTATTATGAACAATTTTGGTTATAGAGTTAGATATGTGTATCGAATTAAATAATATCCCCAAGGATATATTTCTAACTCTCTCAAACTATACACACAATTGTCTACTTTAACTACACTTTTTGAGCTTATAGCAGAAGGAATAAAATATAATAGAACACATAACATAAATATTAAAGGTAAACTATTAATAACCATAAAGTCATTATATTGATTAAAATAATACTTTAGAATATGTTTTCTACATAATATTAAATATTGAATCGTAAATAACAAATAATCAAATAAACTATATAGCCCCAGCGCCCACTAATGACTCTGTCTCACAACTAGTATTTCCTAACCCCTTTCAACCTCATGTGTGTGTGAAGATAAATCGTTTCTTTTCTTGTGAAGACATTCATAACTTAGAGAAGAATATTATGAATCATTGCTAAATAATAATTCTATATTACAAATAGGAACCGTTCTCTAAATTGATGAAGTCAATAATTTGTATAAATAATTCCAAAAATCCACATTCTACAGAGAAATCTCAAAGTTCATGTAAAGGATATTGGTAGATCATATTTTTATGTCGGAAGCAATAAGCTTGAATAGTAAAGTTCTTGATTTTCATATGTAGAGGAAAGATGAATCTAATGTCATTGAAATAAAAATCCATCGTTAAAATTATTTTTCTTAAGTTTCTTCATTAAATAAAAAAGAAGTAGAACTCAATGATATGTAATACTTAATATATTTTTAAAATGTTCACAGTTTGTAACTCTAAGAATTTTACATATTTTTATAAGTGAGCTATTCCAGTATCAGTTTTTAGGTTATCAAAATCACTTGACTTTTAATTAGTAGCTCGATTCATTTAAAGTTGTTATATTAATAATTTTTTATATTTCTTAAATATAATGAATTAAATTTATTTATTGATTATTATTATTAGATACATATATATTTTTGAGGTTAATTCATTACTTTGTTTCATTCTATACTTCACTGCACATTTGATTGCATGAATTGTTAAACTTTCAAATTGCTAAACTTATAACCAATCGACATTCAATTTTTCCAACTTTAATTAGCAATTTCTCACAAATACGGATAGATATGAATGAAGGGTTTATTAATACCATAGGTATCGATTTCGATGACAACAACCATATAAATATTCTTGACTTTTCAAATTGTGTAGACTATAGTATAGAAAATATAAGTACACTACTCAAAGATGTTTCAAGGACAGACTAGTATAGATGAATTATACGTTGAGACGAATCAATACAAGGATTCAAAAATTAAATCAGGGAGATCAAGTGGAATCAAGGCTAAGAGGAAAAGAACAAGACTAATGGAATATAGGAGATTCAAGGGCAATACCAGGAGGACACAAGAGACTTAAGAAACAAAGAGTGGAAGAGCACAAGCCAATCGGTTTAACATAGATGTGTGTGGATAGTTTAGAAATACTTGTTAAAGACCCTGTAACACATCTTTGGAAACACTTTTAAAAATCTTTATTTTCATTTTGAACCTTTTAGCAAAAGTAATATTGATCTTGGAAGTTATAAAATTTTGAACAATTTCATAAAGCGTTTTTTAAAGCTAACTATCATATGTTGAGAAACCGTAGGAATATACATCGACATAATAGCCGTTGATATGTTTTTTAAACAATAAGAATGTGTCAGCATACCCACAAATTATGTTTCAACATAATAGATATTAATGTGGCCTTTGAGTTTAAATAAATAGACACGTGCTTTTACCCCTTAACCAAAAGACACTTCTCTTCATCTTTTATACAAAGGCTCTAGAAAACTAAATTTGAGAATAAGACTCGTATTTTTATCTTACTTTTTCTTCTACAGAACTTTACGATCATGTTGCCTTACTATTTTATGAATATACTTTAAGAATTCATATACTTTCACTCTCGTTTTTCAAGAATTCACAAACCAAAAAAGGTTATTGAGTACTGACTAGAATTATTTGTCATCTCATCTTTAATTTCATCCTATTACTCTTAGATTTCATTATAAACAGCTAAAGGTCTATAAGATCATCATACTGAAAACTAAAAGATTTTGTATTCGAAAGATACAATTTATTATAAAATCACTCTACAAATGCTTGATGTGTTGAATTGCATCTTTCCACTTGCAGAAAATCAGGATACTATAAGTGTAACAACCGTAGTCAAGATTACCTGAAATTAAACTCAAAATTATGATTTGGTTTATTTTAGTTAATATTAAGATAAAATTGGAAATTTCATTAATTGTAATTTCTAAATTAAAATGGATTTGGGATCAAATAAATTGAAAATTCAATGAATACCCTTTTCTGAAAATTAGTTCTTATATTAATATAAGAATAATTTTGGAAAATGTGATAATAAAACATATGGAAATAATTTGCAATTTAAATTTTGAATTATAAATTTTTATTCACTTATTTATTATAAGTGGAGATTTATGATAAATTATTTTCGTCCCAAACTATTTCAAAAGTATTGTAAGTTTAATAAAATGTCAATATTTAGAGTTATTGTTTAAAAATGAGATTTTTGTAATCAATAGTATTTTATTAAAAATAACGAGAACATCTTTTATATTTAAAGGTTAAATTTAATTTTATAAAATATCTCAATATTAATGGAAATGCGGATTTTTAACTTGTGACTGGTTTTCATAAATTTCGAGAAGTCGAGTAATGTTAATTAAAACATTGTTTAAAGTTAAATTAGTGTTTTATAATGAGAATTTAGAAGGAAATAATAGTACATTACATTATTTGGTTATAGGGTATCCACTTAAGCCCATGTAGTAGTGTTAATAAAGAGAAAAATAAACATATGCTTATTTCTCCTTATCTCTTCCTCATTTCAGCTTTAACAAAAATCTAAAAGTAGACTCTCATATATTCTCAACACTCCAGCTCTAACAATCCCAAAATTCAAGTTAAAAATCAAAGGGTTGTTGGCTAATTCTTGTAAAAATTAAAAGAAGGTAATCTCCTCCATCTATTTCTACATCTTTCAATGAATTTAGATTAGGATTTCTTGTTCTAAGACCATATTTTTTATTGCATTTTCTGAAATCAAAGTAGGCTTGTGGCTGAGAGGTGTTTGCTTAGGAGAATCTGGGATTTTATCTCATAAATTCAAGTTATGTAGGTGAGTTAACACCCATATAACAATTTCTAAAGTAAGATGTAAGTTCCCGTTGTGTTGTTAGACGAATTATTGTTATATTAATCTCAATTTGATTGTGTTATTCTCATGTTTTGTTGCTTGGATCCCAGGTAGATGAAACCTTAAACTACTAATCTCTTATTGCATCAATTCCATGATGTTTGTATGCTCGCGTGCTTCATTATTAGTTACCCTATAGACCAAATCATCTAGAGCTCGAAAAGCAGTGATCAATGGACCGTAGAAGGGCAACATAGACCTAAAATAGCTCTAGGTTTCTCCGCCACCGGTGGGGGTAGCACTAGTGAATTGGTGGCGTGTACTCTAGGTGTCATTTTAGCTCCAGGTTGATGCCCCGATCAGATCGCCTGTTTGACCGTCCATTTCCTCGGGTGTTTCCTTGAATGTTATGTGCATTGTTTTATGATGATTTCATACCGATTTCAATGCTATTTCCTTATTTTTTATTTAAGAATTTATGAATTCAGTTTAGAGTTTTAATACCATAGAGTTGTTTTATGGGTCCATGGTATAATATAGTTTTCGTCGTACAATTTCAACTAGAGTTTTCAAAAGGCTGATTTTCAAATTGAACCTCTATCTTTAAATCTTTTTAAGTATAAAATTATTTCTTTTATATAGAATATTTGAAAGTATAAATATATTTATTTATTATTTACATAATAACGATGATTTAAAGTGTAAACTAACTTTTTCTAATCAAATGTTTAAATACATATACGGTTCTGGAAATATAAGTATTTGTGGTTTTTTATTAAATAAATGGAATATATATAGGGTTTTCGAAATAAGATTTGTGAACTACAGATTTTTAAATAGAGATTTGAAATTACTATATATATGTACATGTATGTATGTATTTTTGATAAAAAATTAGAATTATGGATTATTTTGTCTAAGGAAATATATATAAACACACTATAACATCTCTAATTTTTGATAATATTATTCAAACGATTTAATAAGATATAAATAGAATAATGTAAATGTTAGGAGATAAGGGGATTAAGAAATAAATTAATTAAATTAAGGTCGAGTATAACATAAAAATTAATGGGTTTAAGAATAGGTTTATGGTTAATTAAGTTACATAAGGGTATGATTGGAATTGCCTTCCATAACCCTTACCCTTATATATTTTCATTCCTACCATTTTTCTTCCCATTCACGTCAAATTGAAAACGCATATCTAAAGATAAAAGAACGACCAACCATTAAGGAAGAAGAATTCAAATTAAAAGCTAGAGAATCAAGCTTAGGGGAAATCAATCTCAATCCAATCTCCTTATCTAGATCAAGGTGAATAATAATTCCATCTCTATTTTGTTTGAGTCATATATTTTTGGATTTGAGGGTAAATTCATTTTTATGATATACCGGATGATGATATGCTTAGTTAAAATTTGTATGGTTTAAATAAGAATGTTTAAAAGAGGATTTATACGGTTTTAGGACAAAATTTTTTTTAATGGTGACTAAATGCCATGTGAAAATTTTATGTTACGAGAAACATGATTTTGGAGTTCGGTTTCAATTTTGATAATTTTCCAAGTTGTGGAAAGATTATTACGAATTTTCAAAGGAAAATATGGTTATTTTGGTTTATAAATTTATTTTCGAAAATATATGAAGAATTTGGGTCTGGAATTTTGATATGTTAGATAACATAAATAAAGTGAATTTTTGGAATTTCTAGGGATTTTTCCAAAGTGATTTGCTATGCAAATTAAATTATTTTAGAAGAGGGACTTCTTTGCAAAATTGGTTTTGTCTAATGGTAGGGCTTAAATTACTAACTTAACCATGGTTTAGATCTAAATTAGCGGCAATTATATTTAGAATTTTTTTTGAAAAGGTCATGGCAACCAATCTGGTGTTGATATGTGGCAGGTTAGTTAGAGAAAAGTTTACTTTAATTAGAACTAAACCAGATTTACTCAGAAAATTAGTTCCGCCATTTTGGAAAGCACCTTTCGACACAGAAGCTTCTGCCTTCATCTTAGTTGAAACCGACTATACCGAAACCAATGCACAAGGTATCGCTAAGATGGTACGTAGTGGATTGGAGGAAGGCGGAAGGTAAGGTGTCGAAAGCATGGCTTTCGAAGGAGTAAAAACAACTTTCGACACAGAAGCTTCTGCCTTCATCTTAGTTGAAACCGACTATATCGAAACCAATGCACAAGGTATCGCTAAGATGGTACGTAGTGGATTGGAGGAAGGCGAAAGGTAAGGTGTCGAAAGCATGGCTTTCGAAGGAGTCAAAACCTTGGTTTGTTTTTAAAAGAAAAGCTCATGCCTTTGTTTTGATTTAGCCTTCAACAAAGTCGAACCATTTGATTTCTAAAGAGATTTAAAAACGGTTTCGAAAGGATTGCCAGTAAATTAAGATTGCTTTTGATTGGGTTCCTTACTTATGAAAGAATGTTTTGAAAGGAGGTGTCCCAACCTGGTCGAAACCCTGCTGCCGTTATTTAACCTTTTAATGGTGCTGAAGGTATCAATGTTGTCGAAAGGCTACTTTTTTTTATAAGTTTAAGCCACTTCCAATAGCTTTCTAAAGGTGTTAGGGGTTTCGAAGGCAATGGTTTCGAAAGGGGTTTTGATGCCAACCTTCTAATATTTTTCCCAGATGTTAAATGCTTTTGAAAGAGATGCCGCCAACACCATCAAGTTTTCCCTGATATTTTTATATGTGGTAAAGGATGGTTTCGATAGAGATGCTTTCTCCTATGTTAACTTTGACCCAAATAATGTTTTAAGAACAAACCTAATGCTGTCGAAAGGGGGCTGTCAATGATTTCAGAAGGGTTACTTCCATTGGTGTCAAAAGGGGTACTTTAAACTGGTTTTGAAGCTAAGCTTCTAAAGGCAAAATATTAGTACTTTACTACAATCGAAAGATTTCAAAACGAAGGTTTTAAATTAGTAAAAGGCAGGAGTTTAATGATTTGAAGATAGATTTCTAAGGGTTTCGAAGGAGGTCATCCTATGAAGTCGAAAGGTAGGTTTCGAAGGCATCGAAAGATTTTATGACCCAAACTCTATTTTTAAAAGGAAAACTCCGTGGTTAAATTAAAGGAGTTTTTATAAAGGTTTTAAGAAGAAGCTATTTTTAATAAAGCAATAGGTTAAAGGGATTGAACATGTTTTATTTTAAACCTACAGGAGTGGTATTGCTATGTTGTTATGTTGCTTCTTCAAATACGAGTACATTCACTTTATAATGGACCCATAACTGCAATTTGTGGATAAAGTGTAGAAGACCAGTTAGGGTAACCCAGTAGTGAATATAAATTGATTAAACTCCTGAATGAGTAGAATTGCATCCAGGAGGTCAAGAAGACCAGAATATAGGATGCTACAATATAAAAGAAAGATATTGGTAAGGGCCAATAGGTCCTTAGTAAGTCCATGGAAACCGTGTAAAGGAAAAGATATTGGCAAGAACCAATAGGTTCATAGTTAGCTCATGAAAACTATGTATAAAGGAAGATTCAGAAAGACGGGTTCATAGTAACCCATGAAAACAATAACTGGACACTAGCAGGGGCCAGTAGGTTTATAGTTAGCCCATGAAAACTATATCTGGATTGAAATATTGACAGATGTCAATAGGTACCTAGTTAGCCCAAAAAGCTAGGGTAAGAAGAAAGGATATTGGAGTTGCCAATAGATTCCTAGTCAACCCATGAAAACTAGGATAAGAGTAAGATACTGAAGTTACCAATAGGTTCTTGGTGATCCCATGAAAACTATGTAATTAGATAGGGAGTCCTTAAATGTTTAACCGGTTATTAATTAGCCCATGCAAACTAATAAGTTAATAGTAATCCTAGAAACTATAATTGAGACAAATGGTCTAAAATGAATGGGGATGGGTAATCTAGAGTTGATTCATTTATTTTGCATATCATCATATTATATTGTTTTGAATTTTTTAACCATTGTGGATGCAGGAGCACAGTATATGGTTTTATAAAGGTTTTGAGATGCTAATGAGGGGAAAGCCTGTTCAGCTAAGCGGCATGGCCTCACTAGATATCTAAATGATTTGCGATGGTAGATTATTATTCATATCAGGCTTTATGTCTGACTCAAAGTTTATGTTTTTCTCTTAAACTCTTGGGTACTCAATTGATTTTGTGTACTTTAAGAGTCGAGGTTTTTAGGTACCTCTTAAGACGAATAACTTCCGGAGACATGTAGAAGGCATGGTACCTATTTATAGTTCTCTTTTCTTTTGATTCTGCCGTGTTGTTTCTAATGAAAAATTTGTTATATTGCCTGTATATACTCTAATTATCCAAGGGGGCATCTTCATACGTCGCTCTTGGTGTATGTTGTAATAAATATATTTTCTCTAAACATGATTTGTGAATTTGGGATAATGTAGTGAATTGGAAATATGATGGAATGAAATGTGATTTTTTTGAAGTTTAATATTTTTCCATATTCTTGTGTTTCTAGTATCAATGAATCTAACACCGGTGTATTTAGTCAGCGAGGATTAACAACTATGGATGATTTAGCATCTGCAGCCGTTAGTTTTGGGCCTCCAATTAAGGGGATGTTACACACACAGAGGCATATATACGTACGAACATACATACATACATACATACATACATACATACATACATACATACATACATACATACATACATATAGTTGAGAAATAATTGAGTTTATGGAACTTCGAAAATGAATAGTTTGAATGTAATTTATAGATAAAGGGTTTTACAAATAATTTTCTAAATTATATTATTTGATTTCAAAACCATAAAATCTTATCGAATTTTTATTAGATTTAACACTTGGTTATTAATATACTATTTTGGCAATTTTGTGTGACTTTTGGATTTGGAGAAGATTTTAAAAAATGAAATGTTTTGAGAACCTTAATTTTATAATTTGGGGAATTCTAATAATCAACTTAGTGTTATTGATTTGTTTTAATGCTTTCAAATAACGCTTTTTCGAATATTGTACAACTCATTGAATAAATTTTTTAAGTGGTACGTACTAGCCTATTAGTGAATACTCGAATTTCACTAGGTAGCATGGGATTCCTTGGTTAAATTCCTGTGAATGCTATTAGGAAATATTTAACACTTTGGGGTTGTATTTACTTTTGGTGTTTGGCGGGGCTGATAGACCCTTAAGGAATATAGTTTGGGTTTTCCAGTGGTATCCGTAATGAGTAAGATTTACTAACTTCTAGTAAATACTTGATTTCACCAAGAAGTATGTGACATTTTGGTTCAGTTCTCGTGATTACAAAAGATGATAGTATTTAGCACTTTAGAGTTTACTCTCTTTTGATGTTCGGCAGAGCCGATAGATCCTTAAGAAGTACACTCCTAGATTTTTTTACAATCCTCGTGATCAAAATGAGTTACATCTTCTCCGCGCTAGTTTTCATAGATATTTTCACGGTATGGATGATCATTAGTAACTGATCGGTATGAGTGATACCAACTTTTGTTTCCCACGGTTTGAGTATGATCATTTAGATCATTATCGATATAGTTTTCTTGGATTTTGAGATATTATTCTTTGTTTTAGAATTACATGGTGTTAATACCCTAGTGTTTGATTTTGATGACAATAACCATTGACCTTAACCGAATCATAAAAATTCACAAATAAGAGGTACTTTTGAAATCTGAAATTTGCAGCACTTTCTGATATTTGCAACATTTATTAGTCTTGTTTTTTCTCTTTGAAAATCACATATATGTCGACATATGGTACTCAAGTATGTCTACTTATTTCCCATTGGTTAGTTTTTTGAAATTTAAATCAAGGGATTTCCTTGCCACTTCTTCACCAAAATACATGTCTCTTTAGCTCTAATATAAAGGCCTTTGAAAACAAATTTTCCAATCATTTCTCTCTTTATTCTCGTACTCTCTCTCTTCCATACTTTTTCAAAAGAAATCCATTGCATATTCATTTATTCTCTTTGCAAATCCAAACCATTTCACTTCGATTCTTCAAGGATTTGCAAACCACGTTATATTAGAGAGTTTCTACTTGAATTCATATCATCCTCTCTCTGATTTCACCCTTTTTCTCAAATAATTCAAAGATATATTGCCATTGGAGGTCTATAGGATCATTATACGAAATCTACAAGAACCCATATTGAAGATATGATTAATTGCCAAACTTTGTTGCTGTTTGTGAAAAGAAGAAGGTGTTCTCGTAACTTGTGAACTCAAGAGGGTGTATCTTGAAGCGCATGAAATTAAAATTGTAAAGATGTTCTTTCTACCCATAGAAAGCAAGCGATTATAGTGAAATTATGCATGGTGTAGTGCAGGACTGATGTTGGACTGGTTAATTTGAACCAGTATAATAATCCGGATGTTATTTACATACTACATTTTAATTTACTATTTACTTATTCTTTGATTATTTGTTTTTGTTTGCAATTTGATTAGATATAGTGTTAAAGTCATACTTTAGTTCTAAATAACTAAAATATACACTTCACTCCCTCTAGTGTTCAAATAGCCTTAAGGTCTATTCCGCATTGTGTTATAGACACCTCTATTTTCCAATATTTGGTATCAGAGCACTGGTTTTCAAAAATTTGTAACTTGATTTTTGAAAAGTATAAATGGATAATAACACTAGTAACACTTTTGTAGAAGAACAACCTACTACTAGACCCTCTCTATTTGATGGTAGTAATTATGCATATTGGGTTTATAGGATGAAAATATTTTTGTAGTCTAATGGTTTGGATATTTGGAATATTACACGGATTGAGTACACTGAAGCACATATTGAGTACTCATCTTGGACACTAGACCAAAAGACTCAAACATTTGTTAACTCAAAGGCTATGAATATTTTATTTTGTGTCTTAGATAAAAATGAATTTAATCGAGTTTACATTTGTCAATCTACATATGAAATTTGGAGAAAATTGCAAGTGACACATGAGGGTACTAGTAAAGTAAAACAAATATATACATGTAGTAATATCATTAGGAAAGAAAATTACCTAAGAGGACCTAGCCAGAAAGATCTTGACTTCACTTTCTAGTGAATGAGATCAGAAGACTCTGACAACTGAAGAACCCAATGATGTTAGTAGAATGAAAATAGAAGATTTAATTGGTATCTAATGTCCTATAAAATAAAGTTGCAGGTTAGAAAAGAGAATCAGGAAAATGAGAAGAAATCACAAGCACTCAATGCTATAAATGACAATGATGAACTAGATGATGCTAATGAGAATGATAATATTGATTTTATGACAAGCGATTTCAAAAGATTCTTGAAATATTGAAAAACGAACAAACTTCGGAAAACTAACAACAATAATTTCGGAAATGAAAATGTTGTTAAGTGTTTCAAATGTTATAAACCCAGTCATTTGAAAAGAGACTATCTCAACCTGAAAAAATCAAAGTACTCATTGAACACTTCCAATAAGAAGAGGAAACATGCTTTCAACACAACATGGGATGGTTCTGATACATCATCATGTGATGGCAGTTCAGAAACAGAAACTGCCAGCATGTGCTTCATTACAAAGGATGACAAGGTATGGAACTTTAATAAAGAAATTACTATTGTCTTAAAAGATATGCATAAGGTATATAAAATAATTAGAAAAGAGTACAAGAATAGTTTAGCAAAGATAGTTAGATTAAAAATGTTTAATGATAACCGAAGAAAACCAATATCTAGAAGATGAAATTGAAAGACTTAATGGACTTAATAATGGTTCAAAACTTAAAAGTTCTGAAAAACTTAAAAGTGAAAATGAATCATTAAGATAAGAAAATATTTCAATGAAATCTACGATTACTGATCTAAATAATAAAATAACATCTCTAGACAATGTTATTCTTAACCATAACAAGGACTTTGACAAAATGAAAACCGATATTGACAAGAAAGGGAAGAATAATCTAGAAAATTTATTATTTGGATCTCAACCTATTAATAATAAACATGGACTTAGATGCACCCCTAAGCCCAAATCAAAGAAAAAAGTACTCAAAGTATAAAATTGGTCAAGGCTACCGTTTTCAAATTAAAACTTATAAAATTAAAGTTAACATCCCCAAATACGTTTATTAATTTATGGGTTCTTAGAAAGCTAGATTATATTAAAAAAATATTGATAATCTTATTGATAAATTTCATTTATATAATGATTATGTTTTGAAAAGGCTTTCAAACTCTTCATAGGGTTGGTTTCCCAAAACTTAACCCCATGGACTCGAAATAAAAAGGGTACCAGTGTGTATATTTTATATTTTTCAGGTACCAAACAATGGATACCGGACAGTGGATGTTAAAAGCATATGACAAGAAATTTATTGAACTTCGAATAAATATCAAAAAGATATGTTAGCTAATTCTAAAACTCATATAATTTTAATTATTTTACTTGATAAGTTTATTTCATGCTTTATATTAACTTTGATTCCCCTTATGAGTTTTATTTAGGTACATCTATATACATATCTATATACAAAGTCTATGCATATTGTCTATCTGTGCTTAAGAGATTCTATTTCTGTCCTTTTTGTTGATGACAAAGAGGGAGAAAATGTCTAAATATACTAGGTAAAATGATAGGAGGAGTGCATAAAGTTAGGGGGAGTCAAATATAAAAATATTATATTTTATCTCTCAAATATTTATATAGTTGTCATCATAAAAAAAGGGAGACTCTTAATCCCTTAGGTATTGATTTTATTGACAACAACCATATAAATATTACTACTAATGTATCTTCGAGTTGTATAGTTATTTAAAATATATTACAGAGATATTTACAGAGATAAACAAGAACTCAATGGAAGAAAATGGATTTTAAGAAGGTTAATCAGAGCCATTGAAGAACAAAACTAATTGAAGAAGAATGTTGAAAGGATAGAAATGTTTGTGATGAGTAGTTGGTCGAGTCTTAGAATTCCTTTTTAAAGATCGCATGGCAATCATACTTGAAGATTATTAGCCATTGACCTCAACCGAATCATAAAAATTCATAAATAAGAGGTATTTTTGAAATCTGAAATTTACAACACTTTTCGAAATTTGCAAAATTTATTGGTTTTGTTGTTTCTCATTGAAAATCACCTGTATGTCGATATATGGTACTCTGGTATGTCGGCATACTTCCCATTAGTCAGTTTTTTAAATTTAAATCAAGGGATTTTCCCGCCACCTCTTCACCAAAAGACATGTCTCTTCAACTACTATATAAAGACCCTAAAAACGAATTTTCCAATCAATTCTCTCTTCATTCCCATACTCTTTCTCTTCCATACTTTTGCAAAAGAAATCCATTGTAGATTCTTTCATTCTCCTTGCAAATCCAAACCATTTCACTCTGGTTCTTCAAGGATTTACAAAACACAATATATCAAAGAGTTTCCACTTGAATTCATATCATTCTCTCTCTGATTTCATCCTTTTCCTCAAAGAATTCAAAGTTATATTGTCATTGGAGGTGTATAAGATCATTGTATCGAATCTGCAAGAATCTCTATTGCAGATACGACTAATTGACATACTTCATTGCTGTTTGTGAAAAGGAGAAGATGTTCTTGTAGCTTGTGAAATCAAGGGAACATATCTTGTAGCCCGTGAAATCAAGATTGTAAAGGTGCTCTTGCCACCCGTGGAAAGCAGGTGATTATAGTGAAATTCTTCATGGTGAAGTGTAGGACCGGATGTAGGGTTGGTTAATCTAAACCAGTATAAAAATCTAGGTTTTATTTACTTTATCGCATTTTACTTTACTATTTACAATTATGTGATTATTGATTTTTATTTGCAATTTGATTAAATATAATGTTAAAGTCATAAGTTAGATATAAATAACTGAAATATACACTTCACCCCCTCTAGTGTTCAAATTGCCTTAAGATCTATTCTGCATTGTGTTATAGACACCCCATTTTCCCACACTTGGTATTTTGATTATTTTAATTTTGTGATTGAAATATTTCTGTCTTACGATGGGTTTTGATGATTGTGATTTATTTTATGTTCTTGGATTTAATATTTTGCATCTTGTGATGTAATTAGAGTTGGACTATTCCCATGACTTGTTGTATATTTATATGTCATATATCCTTGTGTTATATCTTGTGCTCACCCCTTTTAGATATTTAGAGATAGCCTAACCATTTATTTTATAATACTCAGGTCAGGCCAAGACTTTTCATGTTATAGGACAAGTAGACTTTTGGATGTATGTGCTAACAAGGAGATAAACAATTTGACTTTTTAGTTTATCTCATTTAGGATTTTCATGTATGTGTATAAGATGTATATTTGTGATAGTGATTTTTATTGCATGTATATTAGTTGAGTCTAGTATTTTCTTTGTAGATGTATAACATGTATTTGTATAAGTTGTATTTTATTCAGTTGTGGTATGCGATTACTATATATAAGTTATACTGTTTTGATTTTGAGAAACCATTGTGGTTATTACTTTAGATTGAGACAGAACACATCAAATTTTGTTCCAGAGATTAAGAAAAACCGTGAATATGACATATCAGTGTTATTTTAAAGATATATCCACGCACGGTAGACCTTAACAAGACGAATTATCTGTATGATTAAACAATATTGTTTATGATGTTCTTCAATAGTATGGGTATAACGGTAGGGTTGTTACAATAAGTGTTCTTACCACTGTGGAAAGTTAATAGGTTGGTGCTCGGCGGGTTCGACGGATCCTTAAGAAGTATACTCCTAGATTTTTATACGATCCTTGTAATCAAAATGAGTTATATCTTCTCTAGTCTGGTTTCCAAAGATTTTTAGTTTCTGTTTTCATGATATGATGATAATTTGTATCTGGTTAATATGAGTGTTACAACCTTTTATCTCCCACGGTATGAATATGATCATTGAGATCATTATGGACATGGTTTTCTTGTATTTTGAGATATTATTCTTTATTTTGGAATTTCTTGTTTTTTAATTTATTCCATGTTGTGATTGAAATATTTCTATTTCTTTGGATGGGTTTTGATGATTGTGGTTTATTTTGTGTTCTTGGATTTAATATTTTTGCGTCCTGTGATGTAACTAGAGTTGGACTATTCCCATGACTTGTTATATATATTTATATGCCATATATACTTGTGTTGTTATCTTGTTCTTACACTTTTTGGATATTTAAAGATAGGCCGACCCATTTATTTTATAATATTCGAGTCATGCCAAGACATTCCAGGTTACAAGAGGAGTGACTTTTGGATGGATGTGCTAACAAGGAAATAAAAAATTTGATTATTTAACATATCTCGTTTAGTATTTTTATTTATGTATATGAGATGTATATCTGTGATAATGATTTGTATTGGTGTATATTATGTGAGCCTAGTATTTTGTAACAACCAACCTTTTTAGATAGTTCAAATCGACAATAAACACATATGTCAAAATCAAACCATTCAAAAGGGATGATTGTTAATGGGGTAAATAAGAAAAAAAAGAAAAAGGAAAGAGAAAAACAAAATACAGAATCTCGCAGCGTAACGACAAAATATAATAATCAAATAAACAGTTCATGAAACTGTTTTACAAATAACATGTCATTACACTTTTACAAATTCAAATCAGAGTTATACATATATCATAAATAACCAAATAATGCAGCGGAACGTAGAATGTAGTGGAATAATAAATAGCAATAATATACCGAATCTTCGTCTTCGTCCACCAGAAATAGTCTTCAATGCTGAAAAACTCAGGCTGACCCGAGCATAAAGGAAAATAATACACTCGAGTCAAAACTAAAATTCTTATGCAAATTAAATCAAAAGTATATGAAATAATGAATGCAGATAACTACATTTTTGAAGGTTCAAATTTCTGGAAATGTATTGCTTCCACATTCAAAATAAAATGGATTTCACAATAGATTCATTCTAGTAAAGTACAAATTTACAGAATAATTCCCAATTAAATTTCATAGTTTTAGAGATTTGATTTATAAAAATGTTCCAAAGTTTCAATATTCACTTTTTTTTTGAAACTTCCCAATGTTTCAAAATTTAATTTTGAAAACTTTCAAGTAAGGTAATGACGGTTTACTTTCCAAAATCATTTTTATGGTTCAAATAGTAAATCTAAACATACTACTTTTTCTCTGATGTAAATACTTGAAATTCATTGGTTTTACATCCTTATTCAGTGTGCAAATAATCAATATGAAATTTAAATAATTACAATAAACTATAGGGTGAAAACAAAGATATATCAATAAACTATAGGGTGATAACAAAGATATATTAATTAAATGAACAAATATACATTCAATCACAATAGCATCTGTCACAACATACAATCAACATTCAAATCAATCAATTCAACAAATCAACCAGTTCAATAATATGTCACAGTAAATACTAGCCATCACATATTGGAATTTAGCTATTCAAATTAAATATTAATAAATAATCCAAACCAACAATCAAAAATTTATCAATATATGACCTGGTTTAACTTGCAATCAAATTTTAGTATTTCATGAGTGAGTTTAAACACTCACCTTCTGGATTTCCCTTTTCTAGTCGGATTTGGATCCACTACTACTTCCTCTTTTTGAGTTGTTTCCTTCTATCTTAATCTTTTTTAGAATGTTTGGGAATAGATAGAGAAGTTGTTATAGATCTAGATTTAAAGAAAATGATTGGGAAAAAAGAAGAATGTTTGAAAAAGAAGAAGAAATTTAAAGAAGATGAAGAATTGAAAAAGAAAAGGAAACTTTCAAAAAGAAGAAGATTTGAAGAAGAAGAATAAGAAACAAAAAGACAAAGAATGAAGTAAAAAAAAAAGAGAAGAAGGATATTTAAAGAAGAAAAACATGAAAACGGAAGGAGGAAGGTGAAGAGAGAAAAAAATGAAATGGAAGTTTTATTTGGAAAATGAAGCTATAGAAGATGAGATTAGAAAATGAAATATAACTAAAGGAATGAAGATGGAAACAAATGAAAAGCTAATAAGGTATATATAAACAAACTAGGATTTGAAATAAAGTAAAATATAACAGCCCTAAAACGTAGTATTGAAAGATGTGAACTAAATGAATATGCGGTTGTAACGTCCCGCCTTTTCGCACGCTTTAAATCGACACACGTGCCAATTCAAATCATACGAAAGGGCGGATTGTTATGGGGTAAATAAAAAAACAAGAAAAATAAAACAAAACATAATCTCACAGCGAAAGGATAAAATATAATAATCAATATACAGTTCATAAAACTATTTACAAAACATTTGATTTTCTTTATACAATAAATATCAGAGTTCACATACCAATAAATATTAATGCAGCGGAATATAGTGTAGTGGAACCATATAGTATATAATAATAATAAAATCTCCGTCTTCGTCCTCCAGAAATAAAATCTTCAAATTCTGATCGCACGGACTGACCCGAGCGAATTGAAAAGACAAAACACTCGAGTCAAAACTAAAAGATCTTATGTAAGTTAAATTAATTGGAATAAATATGAGTGCAGTAACTCAAAAGATGCTCGGGATTTACATCTCTTAAGGATCCGTTAAACTATTTACTATGTAGTATATTTCACTATTATAATAGTGTCTAATTGTAAAATAAACTTACTTTTTAATAGCGTTAAGGGGTTACACATATAGCCCTTAACACAAATAATGCCAATAGTCTACACAATACCGTAATACCTCCTGATCGGGAGGCTACCAGAGGATACTCCATAGGTACGACACAAGTAGAAACTCGAAGTAAAGGCTCGGTATGGTAGGTGACATGGCACAATTAGGCAATGCCAGGGTAGATATACCAATTACGCATCCGGGCTGGTGGAAACGCACAGCGTGCAGCTACCGCCCACCTCGAACAAACTCCCCCAAAATCAAAAAATAAAGGTGGCCACCGAAACAATCCCAAGTCAAAGTATAGTATCAAAGAGGAGTGTCCGATCAGAGGAATGACCTCATTGGCCCGAGAATCGCTCCTGTTTTAGCCACCTTATGCCAACTCACGGGAGTCGGGTCCACGTATTTACCTCAAAGGAAATGCCGCCACCATCCTACTTCATTCTGGAATCTCCACCGCGTACACGGTTGTTAAAGTGGTTTACGGAGTTGGCAGAGAGTATGACAACTTCCGATCCCGGTCTCGTCAACAACCAAACGTTATTATAACACCGCGGTCATTTAAAAATAATTATACTTTCAAAACCAGAATATAATTATCCATTTCAAAACCCATAAATACGATATCATGTCCTTTTAAAACCCAAATAAATATGATATCATTTTATTTCAAATATATTTCTTTTCCAAAATCATGCCACTTTTAAAATTTATAATACCTCGAAACCAAATATTTGAATTTTAACTTTCAACATAATACTTCGAAATCCATAGTTTTAAAACCATAACTTTCAAAACTTAAAAGGTTTGGATATTCAACAGTATATAAAATAAAATAGTTGAATTTAAAATTTCTTTAAAAATAAATAATTTCCACACCTTCACAATTTTTATTCACTTTAAATTCAGTCTAAACCCATAACTTTTAGATTCACTTTCAGTTTGAATAAAACATTTCGATTTCAATATTTTCAAACTTTGAGTATTTAATGAATTCCAAAACTAAGATTGAGAATTTCAAACCAATAATTCATTTTCCTATTATTTAGTTTGAAAGATTTCCATGATAAATCCATAACCATTTAAAATAAACTAAATTTATTAACACTAATTATTTCCTTCCATTTATTTATACTAGAATTATTCATTAAATCCAGTTATAAATATCATACCTTAAAATTTCCAATTTTAATAAGTTAACATCAACTTATGGAGTTAATTTTTCAAATAAGCTCAATTCCAATTAAATTTCCAATTTATCTTTCAATCTTAATTGACTTGAATCATTTAAAACTCTATATATATATATATATACACAAGATCTTAAAGCTGTACTTAATCATATAATATAAATTACCAAATTCCATTTTACACTTATTCATTTTTATTTAACAGATTTAAGCATAGCTTAAATTCAACAATTTAACTATATATGTATATATAAAATATATTTATCATATCCACATTTACTATTTATTAAACCATATCATGTCCAAACCATAAATATCATTTCAAAAATAATTTTATATATATACCGCAGTGCCTGTAAATAATTTTCTACCCTATGGTCAAGTGATACGGATATTTATCATTTCAATCCGCAATTTAAAACTAAAAATGCGGTTGTATATCATTTCAAACTGCAATCCCGAATGAAATGAAAATGCATGATAACTTGCAGTTTATATAAGATAGAACACATCATCCATTCACCCAATATCAATCATCAACCAATTTATTTCAATCATCATCAATTTAAACAAACATCAATATATAGCATATAAAATATAACATGTAATAAATAACAGTTACTAACTAACAGTTTATATTCAAAAATAAATTTATTAACTGTTTAACTATCAGTTTATATGCAAATAAATAAATTTTAACTGTCAATTTATATGCAATAATAAAATTAATTAACAGTTAAATTAAATACATGCGATTTAACAGAGTTGATGAATAAAACATGCCAAACAGTCATAAATAAATTTCTACTCGTATCTTAAGTCAAATTAACAGACATAGGAAATTTTAGAAGTTGTGAGTGGGCTAAAACACTCACCTTTTGAATTTAAATTGAATTTAAATTCAATTTAAACCCAAAAATTCAATGGTCTCCAAATCTGTCCAAACAAGCGTCATCAAGTCCGGAATTTCATTACGATCCTAACAAAAAAAATCTCATGTAAATCAGACACCGTATGTGAAAATTACATAAGTTAAACGTTTTAGAATTTAAATTACAAATCCAAATAAACTAAAATAAACAATACCTCTCCCTCCAACACGTCATCACGCGCTCAAACCCACGTACGCGAATCAGAAATTCGAACCCCTTTATATGCCGTTGACCCACAGTTTGACCAAGCTTCTGCGCCGCCTCCGGCCTCCATCGCCACGCCGACCACCACCATCGAATTGCCTATGTCGAGCCGCATGCAACGACCCAGGTCCGGCCCCCCCTTTTCACGACTGCCGCCCCCATTTGAAACCCTAAATCATGAAATTTGGTCACCACAGATCGAATTGGAGGATGCACCCACCTCCGATGGCCTCCTAATATCTATCTCCACCAAACCCAGAAAGTGATTTCGCCAATTCACGCCGAAATAAAAACCCCTAAACTGGCCTTAGGATTTCGAAAATTCAAGGTTTGACCACGATTTGCCGTTGATTCGAGCGTCAATTGCAGAAACAGACGCCACACGTAGATTCGTATCGATGAAATCTACAACATATATTTTTTTGGAATTTTTCTGAGGACTTTAAATTTTTAACTTTGGATCTGATTTAAAATTTGGATCTAGGGTTTGCATGGAAGAGGAAGAGTTGAGGAAATGAACGCACAAACAAATGAGAATAGATAGAGGCTAAGGTTTATAACTGGGTTTATATAGGTAGGTTAGAAATAGGGTAGATGGATCTGATAAACAAACGTGCTAAACGATAATTGGCCCAAAAAACCCGTTCTGACCCCGGAACGAAATTGGTTAAGCCCATATATCCAAATAGGTGTTTAAAAATATTCTGAATGCGATGGAAAAGGTTTCACGTCCAAATTCAATCGTATGAAGAAGTTATGCTGAAATCAATATTTCAAATTGATTTCAAATTGATTTCAATTAAATCGATTTCAAGGTGTTTCGCGTTCGTACGATCAAATGACAAGTCCGATCGCTACGAAACTTGAAACGCTACAATAATTCACTGTTACAGATCCGATGAAACTGGTTTCGTCGAAATCCGAGTCCGTGACAAAAATGACTATTTTTATATTAAATAAATTAAGAATTAGTAAATAAATCCAATTTTTATATTTCAGTTTTAGAATTGGAAATTTTTATCTTTATGATTCCTCAATCATTTACAATGATTTTAAACAAATTAAAAATGTAAATTTAGACGATTCATTTATAAATTTAAATATAAATTCTCAACTTCGTTAAATTCAAAATTATAAATTAACTTTCTAATAATTCTATTAAATTAAAGGAATCAATGATTATTCCATTCATATATTTCAAATTGGTGGATTTAAAATCTATTATCTCAGTATGCTTCGATTACACTTAAACCTCTATTAACGTAATATTTAGATGTTAAATTTTTATTTATTTCAACTAACCTATTATCATACATTACTTCAATATACTGAAGTTATAAAAAAATTTAACAATAAAAAAATTTAACAATAGATTCATACTTATATTACATAAATGACTACCCTTTTATCTAAATAAATATTTAGGTAATTTTAAATATTTAATCCATTTAATTGCAATTAATCTTTTCATTAAATTTTAGATTCAAATCAATTTATAAAGCTTTATTTCCATTCTTATTATTCATTAATCACCCTATTATGAAGAATATTTACGTTATTCCCCATTATTCCTTAATTTATACAAATCTATCCTTTAATTAGATTAATTTCTATTGATTACCCATTTAAATTTACTAGACTTTATTACTTTACATACTTCTCGTATAAATTTCACAAATAAACATAAATTTTAAAATAACGCTTATAATAAATACGATCCTATAATTACTCAACATTTAAACGAACGTTATTTCATTTTCCATTAGTGTAACATTCATTTATTTTTATTATCACTTATTACAATTTCTAATTCCATTAACAGGTAATTTATAATATATGTTACAAATTTTAAATTTATCACTATTCATTATTATTGACTTAATTTAGCATTACTTACATTGCCTTAACATTGTTACTTAAAATCTCTATACAATTGTAATTAATACTCAAAATAAATACATTTACTCCTTCCGTTATGTATTAATTATCACAAGAAACGTTTATTAATTTCATCACATCGTAATTACCAACTACCTACATTGATTGTATACGTTTTCCATTGTTCCCATTTATTAGAATTTTATTCAACTTTGCATTTCTTGCAATAACTCATATACTATACTTTTTCATATAAATAAACAAGGTTCCACTAAATAGGATTTATTCAATTCACTCCCTTTAAATTAAATCTATTACAATCAATGTAATATTTCATCAAATACCAGTTGACCCAATTATTTCATTTATACTAAGTCATATTATTTAAAGTAATTTACCAAATTTAAATGTCCATTCAAGTTTACAGATTATTACTTGCGTTAACAACATTCCTTAATTTATTCCAATTACGGTTAACAATGTTTTATTACAATAAATCAATTTAATATTTTCCTTAATTTCTCATATTCAATTTATATACAGGCAAAATCATTTCACTACTTAAATTCACTTGAATTAAATTCGAATTTCTATGAATAGGTTTTAAGTCACCACTTATATAATTTAATTTAGCGTTTATTTCAATATTTGTTTTAAAATTTAAAGTTTCTACTAAATTAAATTACAAAACTTATAAAATTTAACCAAATTTAATCCACTAAATTGACGGGTCATTACACTCTCCCCCACTCAAAACTTTTCGTCCCTGAAAAGGAAAAGAAAGGAGAAGGAAGAATTAAATAAACAATATATCTTATTCAAAATATTAACTTTATAAACAATTAAATTTATAAAATTAATTAATTTAATATCTCAATTTATAACCATTAAATCTTTTTATACTTAAATTACTAAAGTTTGGAAAACATTTTCAAAATATCTCTAAGTTCAAAATTTTCAGAAAATTTTGGCAGAGTCTCCTCTGTACGTTTAGGCTTGGGAGAAAATATAATATTAAATATAACAATTATATTACATATATTATCCAAAATATTATATCTCAACCGGGGAAAATATATAAAATAGCGCTATAAACCGTAATCCGAAACGTACCTATTTGTCGGGCAATTTACACTAAATTTATGGAACCAAAAGCAGTAGCAATTGCTTCCATAACCTACATTTCACTTATAAAATCTAAAAGGGTTAACAATTTATATAAAGTGAAATATTTAAGTGGTTTCAATCACTAACAACAAATCAATACAACAACCATCAATTTCACACCCAGCATACATAACAAATAAAAAACAACCATTCAGTCAAACAAACAAATAGTTGTTCGGGTTCAAAACATTTACATTATACGGAATGAAGAATAAACTACTAGCACATCATTTACTCAACGGTCTTAGATAAAACTAAATAGAATATTCATCCACCCAAACCCAAATTTTAAAGTATCTTACCCAAACAACTATAACCAATCAACAATACAAATCAAATTTACTTATTATTAATTTTATTTCATACATTAATTGTTTAATTTCCTTCTTTCATTCAATCAGTGATTCTTTTCATTCATATAATGGTTTATCTTTTTATTTTCATTTATTTCTTTCAATTTTATTTAGAAATAACCTCAACCCTTCTTCTTAAGTTTACAATTTCTCTTTATTATATTACATTCATTTATAATTGCATGACCTCATCTATTTACACTTTAATTACTTAAGTTTAAAATCATCTATTGTCATACTTATCTTCAATTTATATTTACGTGGTAAAATTTCAATTATAACTTAATTTTATAATATTAAATTCTCATTTAAGAGCGATTTCATTGAATACTTTCATTATTTCAAATTTCTACTTGTATAATATTCTATTACAATCTCTTATTAAACATTTCAACTTTTAATATTTGGTAAGTTCTATATGTTATTTAAGAGTGTAATTGAAAGTTATACAAGTTTCTCATTTCTTTTAATTAATTCATTGTTCAATAAATCTTTACCCTTTGCCTTATAAGTTACAATTTCAACTTCCTTTTTATTTCCTCTATAACTTAGTATTAAATCTCTTACCTAAATTAGAGGTTTCAATTATTAATTTCTTACCTTTCATTTCACTACATTAATTGAAATAATTAATTAATGGAAATTTAAGAATTTAATACCAGGTTAAAATTTAAATTTATTTTAGATAAATATATTCTTCAATTTATATATCACTAATTATATTTAAAACAATTCAAAATTTATATATTTTCCAAAATGAATCTGCAGTAAAACTACTACAGTGGCCTTCCCTCTTCGAAACTCGAAAAAGAAAGTCGATGATGCGGCAGCCATCGCCGAAATTATTTTCGAACGACAGAGAGGAAAGTACGAAACTTATTTTCTCCAAGGTCTTCTTTAAAACAATTCATCCGAATTATCATAAATATTTATATCAAAAAGTACTTATAAACAATATTATTATATTCCAAAATTTATTCGAAAGAAATTTCAAAACCCCGGAACTTAAGTTCTAAATTTCCAAGTTTCATTTATTTTATTTTCCAATCTTATTTCTATTATTATTTATACACTTTATGTGACGACCGCCCATGACTCCCGCACCAAAACAAGGAAATAATGCGCTGAAAGTGTGCCAGGCAGCCATGGACGATAGTCAAGGGTAAGATAAACATCGCAGACTCTATCGTAAAACTCACAGCGCATGGATAAAATACAATAGAGAAATATGATATAGTGAAGCTCCCATAGAACAGAATATCATCATCTAATCGTAATAGCTTTATACATAGTCTGAATCATGAATACAAGAAGCCTCACTACATAGCACTCAGAGTAATCAACAAACAGCGGAATATCCAGTACATAGAATATTAAAATAATATGTAAAGCCTCCTGCTCGTCTTCGTCATCATCAGCGTGAGCCACTAAGATCAGCACCTGCCACCTGTCACCTAGTCTACCCATCCCAACATGGATGAATAGCCCAAGGTAATAAGAGGAGACATAAAACCTTGAGTCAGACAAAGTCTTAGTGAGCAGTAAATCAACTATCAAACATACAAAAAGAGCATAAGGGATAAAAGGAATAGGAACCAAACCATCCCACTCCACCTCTTTCTACAGTGATAGCCCCCAGACACACTAAGGAGAAGCAAGCATAACATGGCAGACAATTAAAGTAAAGCAATAATCATTCGAGTCAAGGTCGATGTTTTCCAAATACAAACCCCCAAGGCCTAAACCAAGATCAGATAAGCACCCGGAAAACACCGCTCTTGAGACCGAATGATGATACAACCAAACGTCCAAACATCCATGACTCCGGCTATCACTGTTATCATTGCCTTGATTTCACCGTTAGTTGAATGACCACCTGTCAAGGGCTAATGGTAACCCCGGTTCTAGACATAACTCCGCACGTCGTCGCAGCCCGTGCCTAGGAATTTTCGCAACTACCCAGAGTACTAGCACGTCGTCGCAGCCCGTGCTTGGAACGTCGTCGCAGCCCATTCCGACGTACTCTTGCTTTGAGCATGCTAGAACCTTCAACAACGATGAGATCTCAGCCTCCTAGTCATCCTCCTTGACGACTATTTTCATACTAGCTCAAGCGCCTCTCAAGCTAACCATTATCATCAACTCGCATCGCATCATCGAGTTATCAACATGCTTGGGATGATCCCGTCTGGATTAAACCAAGGCTATCTCACATCATGCTTCGCTTTATCGCATCATAGCAAAGTCTCATCTCAACATCATGGCTTGCCTCATCGCATCATGGCAAAGTCCCATCTCAACATCATCTAATCCATACATATGAGCTTCAACATCCGCTTCATATGCCACAAGCAGCTTTCACCATTCAAGAGCCTTTCCACTAGCTTTTGAATCATCCTCAACCATCTTGTTCCAAATCAACCACTAGCTAACTTGAAACAATCAAATCAATCATACATCCAAACAATCAAGCATTCAAACAAGATCTAATAAGCAATATTAATTTTAGTGGCAATTTCGTAAATAAATGAGCATAGGTCTAACATACATGAAATCATGGATTTTAGCATAGATCTATCAAATATAAAACATGGGTTTTGTCTCTATAACTTGGTAAATGAACTTGCATAAGTAAACATCTTCATAAGTAATGGATCTACACTTGGATCTAAGGAAAAATGCATAAAATCACTATCTACAACACTCCAACAAACCACCAATCCAACATACTCCTTTGGGTCGGCGTGAGAGATAACTACCACTCACCGAATCACCCAAACACTTCAAAAACTAATCACTTCAGATCTGGACAGCAAGGATTCAAGCTTGATCCGGCAAAATCTCGCTTCAATCGATGAAATCTCACTCGAACGGATGAAGATCTTCAACTTTGGCCCTTGAATCTTCGATCTTGATCTTCGATCTTGGATGGATGTTATCACTCGATTAAAGTGGAGGAAAGAAGTGAAGAAATGTTGTAGCCGAGCTCTCAAAATGGAAGCACTTCGTTGCTTCAAAATCCGGTGCCAAAAAGTGAGCCAAACCCCTCTATATATAGGCTGATTTTTAGGTCGTACGTTTTTAGGTCGGTCGCTCTTAGGTCGGTCACGACCTAACGACCTAACAGCTAAGGCACTCACACGACCTAACCCTAAGGCACTCACACGACTTAACATAAGTCGGTAATGACCTAAAACATACGACCTAACACTCTAACACAGCGGCAACCTTTCCTAAGTCGCCTGGTCGACTTACGACCTAACTTAGGTCGTCCCACAACCTAAGACTCACGACCTAAAAGCACACACGACTCAAGCTGTGACGACTTAACAGCCTCACGAGTTACGACTCAATCCTAGTACAACCTAAGGCCCACAGCATCCTAACTTAGGTCGTCTACGACCTAACACTTGCCGCGACTTACTGGGTTACGACCTATCTCTCAACCCCGCGTTGCGACCTAACAAAACCAACGGCCCAGATGACCTTACGACCTAAAACGAACGCGGATTAACTATGCCGCGACCTAACTAGTATACGACCTATCGAGCAACACGAGTTACGACCTATCACTAAGTCGCTAACGACTTAGCATGTGCCGACCTAACCATCATACGACCTACCCCTTAGGTCGTTAACCCTTAGCTCGATGACTCACTATCTCTACTAACCCACTGACTCGTAGGTCGCTGCTCCTCTAACTTGCTAACTCTTAGGTCGCCAACTCCTTATCTCGGCCATCTCTTAGGTCGGTCAGAAACCCATAACTCGTAACGCGGTTCAATATCTTAATCTGTTAACTTCTATAACTCGCCCAGTTCTCAACCCGTTAGCTCGTTAGCTATCTTAAGCCGCAACATATTAACCTACTCCAATTGCCAAATTGCTAACAACCTATTCCTTAACTCGTATCCCCTTAGGTCGTCTACGACTCATGAATACCGACCTAAGCTTTCCCACCGAGTTAATCTCTACACGAGTTAACTTCCATACGACTTAAGCTAGGGATAACTTAACACTAACGACCTGTAAGTTCTACGATCTATCGACACGTAAAATACGGGTCGTTACATTCTCTCCCCTTAGGAATTTCGCCTCCGAAATTCGAAACAAACAAGAGCAACCAAAAATATTCTGCATGCCTACCATCCATAGCAATCAACAAACCATGTATCCAATTCTAACCTAGCATGCAGAATTCTAAGATAGGAATCAAGTTACAAATTCATGAGATGTCACGACACCTTAGGGCCATACCTCGAAGAGTTCGGGATGAGCTGCCTTCATCCTCTCTTCCTCCTCCCACGTACAGTCATTAACATCTTCACTCCATTGTATCTTGAGCAACGTAATCGTCTTCCTCCTAAGATGTTTCGTGTCGGTTTCAACAACACGAAGCGGTTTACGAGGTCTTCTAACAACTGGATCAACTTCTAAATCTTCACAGCTATCAGCAGAAACCACCGTATTCGAGTCGTGCACATACTTCCGTAGATAAGATACATGAAAAACATTGTGCACACCCTCCATCTTTTCCGGTAACTCCAATCTATAAGCGAGCTTTCCAATTCGCTCGATAATCGGAAATGGTCCAACAAATCTCGGAGTTAACTTTCCTTTCTTCCCGAATCTAATAACATTCTTCAGAGGAGAAATCTTCACAAAAACCATATCACCTACGTCGAATTCCAAATCCTTACGACGATTATCGGCATAACTTTTCTGACGATCTTGGGCTGCCTTCATTCGTTGCCGAATGATCCCTATACAATCCGAAGTCTGTCGAATCATCTCTGGCCCAAGTATCAGTTTTTCTCCAGTTTCCAACCAACATGTCGGAGAGTTACACGGTCTTCCATACAATGCCTCATATGGTGCCATACCAATACTCGACTGATAACTGTTATTATAGGCAAATTCCACCAAATGAAGATGATCTTCCCATGATCCTCCGAAATCCAAAACACATGCCCTCAGAAGATCTTCCAAAACTCGGTTGACTCTCTCAGTCTGACCATCTGTTTGAGGGTGATAAGCTGTACTCAAACACAACTCAGTTCCCAAAACTTCCTGGAAGCTCTTCCAAAATCCACTAGTGAACAATGGATCTCGATCACTCACTATACTCTTCGGAACACCATGGAATCGAACTATCCACTTAGCATAAAGCTCAGCCAACTTTGATGCAGTCCTAGTCGATCGAACAGGAATGAACCTTGCACTCTTGGTCAACCGATCTATGATGACCCAAATCCCTTCATTTCCCGCCTTGGTTCTAGGTAGGCCATCGATAAAATCCATCGACACTTGCTCCCACTTCCATGTAGGAACCTCTAATGGCTGAAGTAATCCACTTGGCTTTTTCTGTTCAGCTTTTACCAACTGACAGTTCATACATTTGGAAATAAAATTTCCAACGTCCTTCTTCATACCTTCCCAATAATAGGTTCTCTTCATATCCCGATACATCTTATTTCCACCTGGATGAATTGTCAACTTCGTGTGATGACTTTCTCTAAGAACTTCATCTCTCAATCCATCTACATCGGGAACAACTAGTCGTCCTTGCTTCCGAAGCCAACCCTCTCGATCGACTTCAAATCCTTTATCCTTTTCTGGGTCCAATCCAGATTCCAAATCTCGGATAATCTTGACAAGCTTATCATCTCGCTTTTGGCTCTCGCTAATTCTCTCCACCAGAGTAGGCCTTATCGATAAGTTTGCCAACATCTCAGGTTCCAATTCACATCTAGGCCTGAAATCAAATCTAGCTAAATACTCTAGACTCTCCCATTCCGAAAACATGGCTCCCAGTCCTGTATGTCTTCGACTTAACGCATCAGCTACTGCGTTACCTTTTCCCGGAGTATAAGCTATACCAAAATCATACGATGCTAAAATCTCTAGCCATCGTTGCTGTCGAAGATTCAAATCCTTTTGGGAAAACAGATACTTCAACGACTTATGATCCGTAAACAACTCGAATCGAACTCCCAAAAGATAATGTCTCCACATCTTCAAAGCAAATACAATCGCCGCTAACTCCAAATCATGTGTCGGATAATTCCTTTCATGCGGCTTCAATTGTCGACTTGCATACGCAACAACTCTATCCTTCTACATCAGTACTGCTCCAAGTCCAGTACCACATGCATCGGTATAAACCACCATCTCATCATTCCCACTTGGAATAGTCAAAACAGGAGCACTTGTCAGTCGCTCTTTCAGGATTACGAAAGCTTGCTCACACTTATCATCCCATCTAAACACTTGATTCTTTTTCGTCAATCCTGTCAATGGTGCAGCTATCTTGGAAAAGTCTTTGATAAACCGACGATAATATCCTGCTAATCCAAGAAAACTTCTCACATAAGATGCATTCTTAGGTCTAACCCAATCCTGGATTGCTGCCACCTTAGCGGGATCAACCGCTATCCCATATCCAGAGATAACATGGCCTAAGAATCTCACTTCACTCTTCCAGAAGTGACACTTCGAAAACTTAGCCTTCAGCTGATGTTTCCGCAAGATTTTCAAAACAATCCTCAAGTGCGTCTTGTGCTCTTCTTCAGTTCTGGAGTAAATCAGAATATCATCCACGAACACAAGCACGAACTTATTCAACTGATCTCTGAACACTCTATTCATAAGATCCACAAAATATGCTGGTGCGTTAGTCAATCCAAACGGCATTACCAGCCACTCATAAAAACCGGATGGTGTCCTGAAAGCAGTCTTCGGCACACTATCCTTCGCCACTCTTAACTGGTGAAATCCCGTTGCCAAATCCATCTGAGAAAACACCTTAGCCTCATGAAGCTGATCAAACAAGTCATCTATTCTCGGCAATGGATACTTGTTCTTCTTAGTCACCTTATTCAGCTCACGATAATCAACACACAACCTCAACGATCCATCCGCTTTGGTTGCGAACACAACTGGTGCACCCCATTCGGACACACTACGCCGAATGAATCCTTTCTGTAAAAGGTCATCAACTTGCACCCTCAACTCTTTCTGTTCCCTAGGCGCCATCCGCCTAAGAGGCATCACAACGGGTTTGGCTCCCTCAACTAGATCAATACGAAACTCGATCTCTCTATGCGGCGGTAACCCTTTGACCTCGTCAAAGACATCCTCGAATCCATTCACGATTGGCACTGATGACAGTCCATCCCGTGGAACAACCAGCGAATACATGAAGCTCATGAAGACGCCTTCCTCATGCTTACATTGTATCACAACCTTTCGCCCTTCCACATTCCCGACTGTCACCTCCAGCCTCTCACAATCAATCCATGCCGCATACTTCCTAAGCCAGTCCATACCCAGAATAATTCCGAACCCCTCAAAGTTCAGAACAAAGCAATCACAAACAAACGAGCAATCATGACTCGACACAACTAGACCATGGCACATCATACACAGACATGACGAACCCCCAACTGGATTTGTCACAACCAGTGGCCTATCAACAATATCCGGTTTCAAACCCAACCGGTCTACTAACTCATTACAAACAAAGGAATGCGACGCCCCAGTATCAAACAACACCCTAACTGGAACACCACAAATGGAAAGAGTACCTTGAACCACCACACTCTTCCCTTTCTCTTCAGCAGTAAGAGCTTTTGAAAACGACGGCACAGCTCCCAAAGCATAAGCTTGCACAATCTGACTGTCCTTCCTCGGTTCTGGACAATCTTTCCTGAAATGCCCTGGCTTGTCACAGTTGTGGCATTTCGCCGGCGCCTTTGGATTCCTACAATCCTTGGAGAGATGGCCCTTCTGCTGGCAATTATAGCAAGTCATTTCACCCCTCGGCTTCTTCTGGCCATCCTTACCCTTCTGTTGTTGTTGCTTCCTCTTCTTGTTTCCACCCTTCTGTGGCTTAAACCCTTCCTTGGTTACAGCAACAACAGAACTCTCCCTAGGGAACAAACTCTCATGCCTGAGAGCTTTCTCCACAAGCTTCTCAAATGGATCGTCCAGATGATCCACCAACTGCCTTCCAAGATAACTGTCCAAGCCTGTCACAAACTTCTCATTCTTCTGATAAGAAGATTCAATATACGACCGAGCATACTTGGACAAGGCCTCAAACTCAGAAACGTACTCAAGAACCGATCTCCCACCTTGCTTGAGCTCAACAAACTTTTTAAACAAGACAGATTTCTGAGCCGTAGAGATGAACTTAGCTTCAAATCTAGCTTGGAATTGCTCCCAACTAATCTCCTCCTCCGGAGTATCAATGGTAATAGAATTCCACCAATCCGAAGCTCTCCCTTGAAGTTGCCTTGATGCAAGCTTCCTCTTAGTTGCATCCTCAACTCCCAAGTCACCAAAGATCCTTCTACAAGCATCAATCCATCTTTGCACTTCAATGGTTGATTCCGTTCCCAAGAAAACCTTTCCTCCAAGAGAAGTATAGTCCTTGCAAAGCTTAGCAAAATCCACTGGTCTTGGAGCTTGAACTTGAACTCCAACATCTACTGATGGCCCTGGAGCTGGTATCCTTCTCATGATAGAAGTCATCATAGCTTCAAACATAGCTCCATAATTAGCAACTCCTTCAGCGGCACGGCCTTCCCTTGCAGCTGGTCTCCCTCTTCGACTCATCCTTAATATCTACAAAAAGGAATGACTTAGAACACCTTGAGAAACAACCGCATAAGGAGTTCAAATCCTTCTAAACTACTATATTATATATAGTAATCATTCATCAAAATACAATTACGTCTCTCATACGTAGTCACGTCAGCGAGCGTTGGCTAAAATCGATTAACCAAAGCTCTGATACCAAATGTGACGACCGCCCATGACTCCCGCACCAAAACAAGAAAATAATGCGCTGAAAGTGTGCCAGGCAGCCATGGACGATAGTCAAGGGTAAGATAAACATCGCAGACTCTATCGTAAAACTCACAGCGCATGGATAAAATACAATAGAGAAATATGATATAGTGAAGCTCCCATAGAACAGAATATCATCATCTAATCGTAATAGCTTTATACATAGTCTGAATCATGAATACAAGAAGCCTCACTACATAGCACTCAGAGTAATCAACAAACAGCGGAATATCCAGTACATAGAATATTAAAATAATATGTAAAGCCTCCTGCTCGTCTTCGTCATCATCAGCGTGAGCCACTAAGATCAGCACCTGCCACCTGTCACCTAGTCTGCCCATCCCAACATGGATGAACAGCCCAAGGTAATAAGAGAAGACATAAAACCTTGAGTCAGACAAAGTCTTAGTGAGCAGTAAATCAACTATCAAACATACCAAAAGAGCATAAGGGATAAAAGGAATAGGAACCAAACCATCCCACTCCACCTCTTTCTACAGTGATAGCCCCCAGACACACTAAGGAGAAGCAAGCATAACATGGCAGACAATTAAAGTAAAGCAATAATCATTCGAGTCAAGGTCGATGTTTTCCAAATACAAACCCCCAAGGCCTAAACCAAGATCAGATAAGCACTCGGAAAACACCGCTCTTGAGACCGAATGATGATACAACCAAACGTCCAAACATCCATGACTCCGGCTATCACTGTTATCATTGCCTTGATTTCACCGTTAGTTGAATGACCACCTATCAAGGGCTAATGGTAACCCCGGTTCTAGACATAACTCCGCACGTCGTCGCAGCCCGTGCCTAGGAATTTTCGCAACTACCCAGAGTACTAGCACGTCGTCGCAGCCCGTGCTTGGAACGTCGTCGCAGCCCATTCCGACGTACTCTTGCTTTGAGCATGCTAGAACCTTCAACAACGATGAGATCTCAGCCTCCTAGTCATCCTCCTTGACGACTATTTTCATACTAGCTCAAGCGCCTCTCAAGCTAACCATTATCATCAACTCGCATCGCATCATCGAGTTATCAACATGCTTGGGATGATCCCGTCTGGATTAAACCAAGGCTATCTCACATCATGCTTCGCTTTATCGCATCATAGCAAAGTCTCATCTCAACATCATGGCTTGCCTCATCGCATCATGGCAAAGTCCCATCTCAACATCATCTAATCCATACATATGAGCTTCAACATCCGCTTCATATGCCACAAGCAGCTTTCACCATTCAAGAGCCTTTCCACTAGCTTTTGAATCATCCTCAACCATCTTGTTCCAAATCAACCACTAGCTAACTTGAAACAATCAAATCAATCATACATCCAAACAATCAAGCATTCAAACAAGATCTAATAAGCAATATTAATTTTAGTGGCAATTTCGTAAATAAATGAGCATAGGTCTAACATACATGAAATCATGGATTTTAGCATAGATATATCAAATATAAAACATGGGTTTTGTCTCTATAACTTGGTAAATGAACTTGCATAAGTAAACATCTTCATAAGTAATGGATCTACACTTGGATCTAAGGAAAAATGCATAAAATCACTATCTACAACACTCCAACAAACCACCAATCCAACATACTCCTTTGGGTCGGCGTGAGAGATAACTACCACTCACCGAATCACCCAAACACTTCAAAAACTAATCACTTCAGATATGGACAACAAGGATTCAAGCTTGATCCGGCAAAATCTCGCTTCAATCGATGAAATCTCACTCGAACGGATGAAGATCTTCAACTTTGGCCCTTGAATCTTCGATCTTGATCTTCGATCTTGGATGGATGTTATCACTCGATTAAAGTGGAGGAAAGAAGTAAAGAAATGTTGTAGTCAAGCTCTCAAAATGGCAGCACTTCGTTGCTTCAAAATCCGGTGCCAAAAAGTGAGCCAAACCCCTCTATATATAGGCTGATTTTTAGGTCGTACGTTTTTAGGTCGGTCGCTCTTAGGTCGGTCACGACCTAACGACCTAACAGCTAAGGCACTCACACGACCTAACCCTAAGGCACTCACACGACTTAACATAAGTCGGTAATGACCTAAAACATACGGCCTAACACTCTAACACAGCGGCAACCTTTCCTAAGTCGCTTGGTCGACTTACGACCTAACTTAGGTCGTCCCACAACCTAAGACTCACGACCTAAAAGCACACACGACTCAAGCTGTGACGACTTAACAGCCTCACGAGTTACGACTCAATCCTAGTACAACCTAAGGCCCACAGCATCCTAACTTAGGTCGTCTACGACCTAACACTTGCCGCGACTTACTGGGTTACGACCTATCTCTCAACCCCGCGTTGCGATCTAACAAAATCAACGGCCCAGATGACCTTACGACCTAAAACGAACGCGGATTAACTATGCCGCGACCTAACTAGTATACGACATATCGAGCAACACGAGTTACGACCTATCACTAAGTCGCTAACGACTTAGCATGTGCCGACCTAACCATCATACGACCTACCCCTTAGGTCGTTAACCCTTAGCTCGATGACTCACTATCTCTACTAACCCACTGACTCGTAGGTCGCTGCTCCTCTAACTCGCTAACTCTTAGGTCGCCAACTCCTTATCTCGGCCATCTCTTAGGTCGGTCAGAAACCCATAACTCGTAACTCGGTTCAATATCTTAATCTGTTAACTTCTATAACTCGCCCAGTTCTCAACCCGTTAGCTCGTTAGCTATCTTAAGCCGCAACATATTAACCTACTCCAATTGCCAAATTGCTAACAACCTATTCCTTAACTCGTATCCCCTTAGGTCGTCTACGACTCATGAATACCGACCTAAGCTTTCCCACCGAGTTAATCTCTACACGAGTTAACTTCCATACGACTTAAGCTAGGGATAACTTAACACTAACGGCCTGTAAGTTCTACGATCTATCGACACGTAAAAGACGGGTCGTTACACTTTATTAACTAACAACCAATCTATTGCAGCCAAATATAGATATCATTTGAAAATTTTTAAATTTTACATATAGAAAATATAATATACAAAATTATTTCATTCACCTATATAAAACAAATATTATGTTGTCTGTCCTATTAAGTGTTTAGAAATCCCTATTGATGTCATAGCGTCCCATGCATCAACCAGAATTTATAAATACAAAACGAAACAGATTAACACAATATTAAAACTTTTTTATAACACTAACAAATACGCTCTCTCATATATATACTCTCAGTGACTCCCATAGGGTATAACTACCCTATTAGTAAAGAGTCAAACCACACAAAGCTATGGTTTATCGCTAAACCAAAGCTCTAATACTAGATGTAACGTCCCGTCTTTTCGCACGCTTTAAATCGACACACGTGCCAATTCAAACCAGATAGAAGGGCGGATTGTTGTGGGGTAATTAAAAAAACAAGAAAAATAAAACAAAACAGAATCTCACAACGGAAGGATAAAATATAATAATCAATATACAGTTCATAAAACTATTTACAAAACATTTGATTCTTCTTTATACAATAAATATCGGAGTTCACATACCAATAAATATTAATGCAGCGGAATACTGTGTAGTGGAACCATATAGTATATAATAATAATAAAATCTCCGTCTTCGTCCTCCAGAAATAAAATCTTCAAATCCTGAAATGCTCGGACTGACCCGAGCGAATTGAAAAGACAAAAAACTCGAGTCAGAATTAAAAGATCTTATGTAAGTTAAATTAACTGGAATAAATATGAGTGCAGTAATTCAAAAGATGCTTGGGATTTACATCTCTTAAGGATCCGTTAAACTATTTACTGTGTAGTATATTTCGCTATTATAATAGTGTCTAATTGTAAAATAAACTTACTTTTCAATTGCGTTAAGGGGTTACCCATATAGCCCTTAACACAAATAATGCCAATAGTCTATACAGTACCGTAATACCTCCTGATCGAGAGGCTACCAGAGGATACTCCATAGGTACGACACAAACAGAAACTCGTAGTAAAGGCTCGGTATGGTAGGTGACACGGCACAACTAGGCAATGCCAAGGTAGATATACCAATTACGCATCAGGGCTGGTGGAAACGCGCAGCGCGCAGCTACCGCCCACCTCGAACAAACTCCCCCAAAATCAAAAATAAAGGTGGCCACCGAATCAATCCAAAGTCAAAGTATAGTATCGAAGAGGAGTGTCCGATCAGAGGAATGATCTCATTGGCCCGAGAATCGCTCCTATTTTAGCCACCTTATGCCAACTCACGGGAGTCGGGTCCACATATTTACCTCAAAGGAAACGCCGCCACCATCCTACTTCATTCTGGAATCTCCACCGCGTACACGGTTGTTAAAGTGGTTTTCGGAGTTGGCAGAGAGTATGACAACTTCCGATCCCGGTCTCTTCAACAACCAAACATTATTATAACACCGCGGTCATTTAGAAATAATTATACTTTCAAAACCAGAATATAATTATCCATTTCAAAACCCATAAATACGATATCATTTCCTTTTAAAACCTAAATAAATATGATATCATTTTATTTCAAATATATTTCTTTTCCAAAATCATGCCACTTTTAAAATTTATAATACCTCGAAACCAAATATTTGAATTTTAACTTTCAAAATAATACTTCGAAACCCATAGTTTTAAAACCATAACTTTCAAAACTTAAATGGTTTGGATATTCAATAGTATATAAAATAAAATAGTTGAATTTAAAATTTCTTTAAAAATAAATAATTTCCACAACTTCACAATTTTTATTCACTTTAAATTCAGTTTAAACCCATAACTTTTAGATTCACTTTCAGTTTGAATAAAACACTTCGATTTCAATATTTTCAAACTTTGAGTATTTAATGAATTTCAAAACTAAGATTGAGAATTTCAAACCAACAATTCATTTTTCTATTATTTAGTTTGAAAGATTTCCATGATAAATCCATAACCATTTAAAATAAACTAAATTTATTAACACTAATTATTTCCTTCCATTTATTTATACTAGAATTATTCATTAAATCCAGTTATAAATATCATACCTTAAAATTTCCAATTTTAATAAGTTAACATAAACTTATGGAGTTAATTTTTCAAATAAGCTCAATTCCAATTAAATTTCCAATTTATCTTTCAATCTTAATTGATTTGAATCATTTAAAACTATATATATATATACAGATATACAAGATCTTAAACTTGTACCTAATCATATAATATAAATTATAAAATTCCATTTTGTCACTTATTCATTTTTATTTAACAGATTTATGCATA
The DNA here is from genome assembly GCA_030765085.1 of Allium cepa. Lineage (NCBI taxonomy): Eukaryota > Viridiplantae > Streptophyta > Magnoliopsida > Asparagales > Amaryllidaceae > Allium > Allium cepa. The sequence goes on along the minus strand of CM060944.1, from coordinate 303,998,248 downwards.
GCTTAAATTCAACAATTTAACTATATATGTATATATAAAATATATTTATCATATCCAAATTTACTATTTATTAAACCGTATCATATCCAAACCATAAAAATCATTTCAAAAATAATTTTATATATATACCGCATTGCATATATATAATTTTCTATCCTATGATCAAGTGATACGGATATTTATCATTTCAATCCGCAGTTTAAAAATAAAAATGTGGTTGTATATCATTTAAAACCCAGATGTAATGTTCCGCCTTTTCGCACGCTTTAAATCGACACACATGCCAATTCAAACCATATGGAAGGGCGGATTGTTATGGGGTAAATAAAAAAACAAGAAAAATAAAAAAAATAGAATCTCACAGCGGAAGGATAAAATATAATAATCAATATACAGTTCATAAAACTATTTACAAAACATTTGATTCTTTTTTATAAAATAAATATCAGAGTTCACATACCAATAAATATTAATGCAGCGGAATACAGTGTAGTGGAACCATATAGTATATAATAATAATAAAATCTCCGTCTTCGTCCTCCAGAAATAAAATCTTCAAATCCTGAAACGCTCGTACTGACCCAAGCGAATTGAAAAGACAAAACACTCGAGTCGGAACTGAAAGATCTTATGTAAGTTAAATTAACCGGAATAAATATGAGTGCAATAACTCAAAAGATGCTCGGGATTTACATCTCTTAAGGATCCGTTAAACTATTTACTATGTAGTATATTTCGCTATTATAATAGTGTCTAATTGTAAAGTAAACTTACTTTTCAATTGCGTTAAGGGGTTACCCATATAGCCCTTAACATAAATAATGCCAATAGTCTATACAGTACCATAATACCTACTGATCGGGAGGCTACAAGAGGATATTCCATAGGTACGACACAAATAGAAACTTGTAGTAAAGGCTCGGTATGGTAGGTGACACGGCACAACTAGGCAATGCCAGGGTAGATATACCAATTACGCATCAGGGCTGGTGGAAACGCGCAGCGCGCAGCTACCGCCCACCTCGAACAAACTCCCCCAAAATCAAAAAATAAAGGTGGCCACCAAATCAATCCAAAGTCAAAGTATAGTATCGAAGAGGAGTGTCCGATCAGAGGAATGACCTCACTGTCCCGAGAATCGCTCCTGTTTTATCCATCTTATGCCAACTCACGGGAGTCGGGTCCACGTATTTACCTCAAAGGAAACGCCGCCACCATCCTACTTCATTCTGGAATCTCCACCGCGTACACGGTTGTTAAATGGTTTTCGGAGTTGGCAGAGAGTATGACAACTTCCGATCCCGGTCTCTTCAACAACCAAACGTTATTATAACACCGCGGTCATTTAAAAATAATTATACTTTCAAAACCAGAATATAATTATCCATTCAAAACCCATAAATACGATATCATTTCCTTTTAAAACCCAAATAAATATGATATCATTTTATTTCAAATATATTTCTTTTCCAAAATCATGCCACTTTTAAAATTTATAATACCTCGAAACCAAATATTTGAATTTTAACTTTCAACATAATACTTCGAAATCCATAGTTTTAAAACCATAACTTTCAAAACTTAAATGGTTTGGATATTCAACAGTATATAAAATAAAATAGTTGAATTTAAAATTTCTATAAAAATAAATAATTTCCACACCTTCACAATTTTTATTCACTTTAAATTCAGTCTAAACGCATAACTTTTAGATTCACTTTCAGTTTGAATAAAACACTTCGATTTCAATATTTTCAAACTTTGAGTATTTTATGAATTTCGAAACTAAGATTGAGAATTTCAAACCAACAATTCGTTTTCCTATTATTTAGTTTGAAAGATTTCCATGATAAATCCATAACCATTTGAAATAAACTAAATTTATTAACACTAATTATTTCCTTCCATTTATTTGTACTAGAATTATTCATTAAATCCAGTTATAATATCATACCTTAAAATTTCCAATTTTAATAAGTTAGCATCAACTTATGGAGTTAATTTTTCAAATAAGCTCAATTCCAGTTAAATTTCCAATCTATCTTTCAATCTTAATTGATTTGAATCATTTAAAACTCTATATATATATATATATACAAGATCTTAAACCTGTACTTAATCATATACTATAAATTATCAAATTCCATTTTTCACTTATTCATTTTTATTTAACAGATTTATGCATAGCTTATGAGCAGCATCCTATTCGAATTATTGCTTCGGAGGGTAAACGGCTTCGAAATAAAGATGTTCCGCTTGTGAGGGTTCAATGGTCCACAAATCCTAAGGATTGCTCTTGGGAATCCAGAGAATTCATCGAGCGAACACATCCGGACTTGCTTACTCCTGCTCTTTGAGGTGAACTTCTAATATCAAATTTCTTTAGTATTAATATGCTTTTATGGTTGTTACTTCTTATTTCCACCTTATATATTGCGAGGACGCAATTTCTTTAAGGAGGGGAGTCTGTAACAACCCGCATATTTATCGATTTTTATATTTAAATATTTTATTTAAATATTTTATCGTTAATCGGATTTTAGTCCGAAGCTACTTTTTGCAAACGGTCAAATTAGGACTCGAGACCACTTCCATTGAGTTCGAAACGTCGTTTGCAATCTTCTAAGTATAAACATTGATATGTTTGGGGTTAGTGGAATTTCACCACTTTTTCACTCGAGCCTTTGGTTTGGACTTTTAGCCCATTAGGCCCAAGTTCCACCCCCCTTCTTCTTCATTGCTTCATTTCATTTCCTAACACTAAAGCTTCAACAAAAATGGTGAATGGAATGAGAAATTAAAACTCCAAAGTCTTTGTTTTATTGCAACTCCAACATTCAACTCCAAATTCAAGAAGAAGACATCGGATTCAAGCTTATGGTTGCTTCTCCATTTGCCTTCAAGCTTTGTTCTTCATTTTCATTGGGTTTTGGAGCAAAGGTAAGATTTTTATCTCACATTCTTGTCTATAACTATCACGGATGTTTGGGAATGATTTCCTACCACTTTAGCATGTACATTTGCATTTGGTTTGGATTGGATTGGCGAAAAATTCCAACTTTTAGTGTTTTTGGTGAAAATCTGCCCTTAGGTCGCTCTGCCTTTGCTAGGTCGTTCGCGTGGAAAAGTCTCGGCCTTCGAATAGCTCGTTTCCGACCTAAAATGGCCTATAACGTTAGGTCGCTCGGCGCTTCGGAATTAGGTCATGGGTCGTTGGGCTTTAGGTCGCAAGCTCCTTAGGTCGTAGGTCGTTCGAATGTTAGGTCGCTCGGCCCTTATCCCCTTAGGTCGTAGGTCGTTCGAATGTTAGGTCGCTCGGCCCTTATCTCCTTAGGTCGTAGGTCGTTCGAATGTTAGGTCGCTCGGCCCTTATCCCCTCAGGTCGCTAGGTCGCGACGTTTTAGGTCGCTAGGTCGCGACGTGTTAGGTCGCTGCATCCTATGCCTCTATAGGTCGCTCGACCTCGTTTATGACCATAGGTGGCTCACCCCCTCTTCGTTAGGTCGCTCGGCCTTGCCTTCCATTTTTAGGTCGCTAGGTCGCGACGTTTTTGGTCGTTAGGTCGCGACGTTTTAGGTCGCTTGACCTTGTTTTCCTCTAGGTCGCATGGCCTTTAAACCGTTAGGCCGCGAGCGTTAGGTCGTTAGACCTTACCTTCCTTAGGTCACTTGACCGGTTAAACCTTTAGGTCGCTCAACCCTACTACCATTACTAGGTCGTTTGGCCATAGCTCGTTAGGTCGCACGACCTTATAAACCGATAGGTCTCATGACATTATAACCCTATAGGCCGTTGGACCTTTGACTCGTAGGTCGTTGGACCTTATCCCGATAGGTCGCTTGACCCCTTGGACCCCTAGGTCGCAACCCTTAGGTCGCTCGACCCTATTCCCCTTAGGTCGTTAGACCTCATTTTGTCTTCACTAGGTCGTACCGTTTTGGTCGGGGCGCTGCCCCCTGGACCCCCGCGACCTGACCGGGCAGGTCGAACCCCGTAAGCGGTGGCGTTGCCCCCGCACCCCCACCTTGGGGGGTTGCCACCCCCCTGGACCCCCCCTCCGTAGGGGATCTTATCTGAAAAACATTGAGCTGATTTCCTTGGATTTTATTCACATCTCCGTATGCGATTTTTGTGACTGATTGTTTCTACAATTGCTTCTGTGTTTTGTCACTTTAAAATATAAAGGTTTCAATACTAGTAGTAAATATCAAAACTCTTTTAACAAACAATTTCAACTCTATTTTTAATAACAAAGCTCTTTTCTTAAACCGTTTTCCAATCTATTAGTATATACAAGCCTTTACCTCACTCGGATGAGAAATCTAATTAAACGACTTAGTAAAACAAGTGGTATGAAACGCTTGCATTCACTTCGTCGGTTAATTCTTGGACTTGTTCGATTGAACCTCTTGTGACAATTTTATTAGTGAAGATTTACAGTTTGTTCGTAAATATTTAAGTTAAGAAAGTGGTTATGGGACATGAAGCTAAACTTCTATATTTACTAGCTTAGTGTAATTGACACTTCTCGTTGATCTTGATGATCGCTTTATGAATTAGACTAGCAATTGCGCGATGTCTCTTTCATTGCAAGGTTAGACTAGACACCACTTGTGTGATTCCATTCACGCATACCTTTCTGCTTTTTGGTTTGTCTTGACCTCAATCTGTGTGATTCCATTCACACATGCGGGGTAGCTCCCCATGGTCTTCGGACCGTCATGTGATAGGCCTCTTTCCCTTTTTATGATTTCTGGATTTCTTGTGTTGATTTCTGGAATTTATCTCTTTGACTTGTCATGAGTACAAGTTTAGGGTATGATGCCCTCTTTGGATCTTTGAGAATATTCTTGTGATATTGATTTATCTCTTATCGGTTGATCTCCTGTTGATCATTATTTGCATACTTATAGTAGTATGTCAGTATGGATATTTTATGTTTATGCCATATCTTTTATTTTATATCATGTCATCTGATATTTATAGCTAGACTGATCCGTTTATTATTTTCTTATAAATAATACTCGGGTCAGACCGAGATGTTACAGGTGCTACTGCTTGACTCCTCCCCCAGTGATTCACTACTCAGACTTTTGGCTACTTGTTTAGATTAGCAGCTTTTGTTGTTTACACTTGAGATATAGACTCATAGTTGTATTCTTTTGTATAGCACGCGTTGCTATTCTTTTGTATTATCGTGGATCTTTTTAGACCACTACTCTGATGTACACTTTTATGTGATATATATTCATATCTCTTTCCGCCTTTGTGATATGGATATCTGTGATTGATTCGCATGTTATGCTTACTTCTATATTTGTTTCCGAAGATCATTTTATAGCCACCGTGTGATAAGAAATTACATGGATGGTCGCTCCTCAACAGCCTTATTCTCCGCGCTAGTTGACAGCACTACACCGTAGTGTTCTTGGCTAGCGTGGGTATAGAGGTGGGGCGTCACAGCTTGGTATCAGAGCCAAACTTTGGTACAATATGGAATAACTTAACAAGGATCATTGTCCTAAGTCCACCTTAGGAGTCGCGCTTCAGGATTTGGTTCGAGTCTTCGAACCAATTCGTCATGTTTTCTTTATGATTCCTTGTTTTATCAGCCAAGATTGCTTGATATTCATTCTGAGAATAATCTTTTCCTTCTTCTTCTTTTCTTTCTTAAAAAAAGAAGAAGAGATGGTTAGTTCTGGCAGTCCTAGCGCTGGTCAATCCAGTAGTCCTTCTCTGGATGGCGTATTCATGTCTGCCCAACAACTTTTGGATCTTGCTCAGAATCAAAGGTTTATCTGTGCTTTGGATAAGGATTCCGAAATGGTTTTACCTCTGAAACTAGAAGTTCCTTTCGACCAACTTGTAGATATCATGCTACAAGAAAAAGAGGCTGATAGAGGGATTGATAGTGATATTGGGATTTCCAAGAAGAGGCGTATTAAATTCAAAAGCCCTCATCCCGATAAGAAGGTGAAGCAACCTATTTTTGGAGTAAAGACTCCAATCCTTAATTGTGGAAAATGCTACAACTGTGGTTCTAGGGACGACTATGCGAAGGAGTGTCCGGAACCACTCTTTTGTCGTTACTGCAAAGATTCCAGTCATCATATTTCTGTCTGACCCATACTTCTAAGTAAGAAGAAGGTGGGACCAGAAACTTTGGTAGCCAAGCCATCTACCTCTAGTCGTAAACGATGCTACAATTGTGGTTCCTCATACCATTATGTAACTAAGTGCCCGGAACCCCTCTATTGCCGCTATTGCAAGGGCTCGGGCCATTACTTGTCTACATGTCCCACACGACCTAGTAAGAGAGAAGGAAAGCTAAAAGCTTCTAACGAAACTTCTCTGGGTCAAGGTATTCCTTATTTAATCCTTGATTTCATTTGTTTGCGATTATCCGATTCGAGTTCTTTTTGATATGGGTTTCCCTCATCATTTTTATTTATCAGAAGAACTTGTTGATTCTCTTTATTTTTATATTTTGGGCTTGATGACTTCTTTGAGGATTGTGAATCCGAATCAGAGGATTCGCAACACTCAATTTGCTTATTATTGATGTCGAAATTATTACATGTGATTTTTCTTTCCGAACCGATTTGCGTATTGTGCATTGCTTATGTTTCGGAATTGATTTGCGTGAAAGGATTGGCTTAATCACTTTGAAGCCCATATCCAATTGTTCCGAATGGCCAATTCCTTTTTCGACATTTTCAATCTGTTAAGCAGATTCATATTTTTCCTTTGTGATTTCGATTTCAAATCGATGGCATCATTTTGCTCTTTTAGCTCACATGTTGAGTAAAGAGATATCTCTCTCATTCTTATCGGTTGTGAATTTTTCGGTATTTTTGAGTTTGTCTTAGGATTATCACCTAAGCAGCCTTTTTGAGTGGTGTTAAGGTCTTTCCAGTTTGACCTTGCCACCGAATTTCAATCACTACGAGTTGCGGAAGTTAGCCTTCCACATACCGCATTCCGCACTCATTATGATTTATATGAATGACATATTGTGTCATTCAGTTTATCCAGTTTATTTCATCCATTTTATAAATCAAGTATTCTATGGATATCTCAATAATTCCAATCTTGTATTTATTAATTTTGGATGAAAATAGAAATTTAAAATTTTACAAATCTTTTAAGAAGATATTGTAAATTCCTATAAAAAGGTAATTTTGTGTTGTATTGCCCATTTAGTGTTTTAAGATTTCTGGTCGATGCACTTGATCAACGCTATCGATAGGGATTTCCTAAACGCTTTCATGAGACAATCAGACACAATAAATTGACTTGTAAAATATAAATTTTTCTATAAAGGTAATTATGATTTTTAAAGTTCTAGCTTTTTGGGAAAGAGGACAAAATTCCTTCTTTTCAATATTCTTATTCTTGTGATTCCCGAAGAGAACGTGCAATCACTTTTGCTTCTAAATCTTTAAGGCCGATCGAGACTAGGAATGCCACTTATGATCTGGTACTCGCGGCTATTGATTTTGCTTTCAATATTTGGCATCATCGTCTTTGGTGGAGAAATTTTTTCTCTACCTCAATTATAAATCATTGGGATATCTATTTCTCATAATTAAGTTGCGTCAACCATATTGGCTCGAATTTCTTGCATCTTATGATCTTGATATTCTATATACTCCCTGAAAGGGGAAATCTTGTTGCCAATGCACTAGTCGTAAGCAACAAGTAGTTGTTTTCTATGGTGATATCCGAATGGAACGATCTCGAGACTCTATTCACTTGAGAGATTCGAGATCGCGAAATCCGATTTATATGCATCCCTTGTTTTATGTAGTCTAGAGGTTCCTTATTCTTTTTAGACTGCATTCTTGTAGCTCAAAGGGCTAGATTCTGAACTAGCTCTTCTAAGCCAATGTTGTAGGGATAAAATTATTATTGAAAGTTAGAAAGACTTCGATATTGATTTTCGTGGCGACATTTAAAAGTTTGGTAGACTTATCGTACCAAATATTTGTGATCTTCGTCAATATATTTTAGAAGATTCACATCGTTCCAAAATTACCATTCATCCTAGAAGTAGTAAAGTGTACGTAGATATGAAGCGACTTTATTATTTGGAGTGAATGAAATCTGATATCGCTAACTTTGTTAAGTGTTGTATGACTCGCCATCTTGTCAAGGCCCTACACTAAAGGCCTGGTGGGTTAATGCAACCTTTAGAAATTTCAATTTGGAAGTAAGACCAAATCTCCATGGATTTTATAGATGTCTTTCCCCTTCCCGTTCGGGTCATGATAACTTATGGGTTATAGTAGATAGACTTACTAAATCCGTCGATTTTATTCCCCGTTCGGATTAACCGAACCGTTCCTCTTTTGGCCCAAACTCTTTGTTAAAGGAGATGTTAAATTACATGGAGTTCCTACTTCTATCGATAGCGATAGTGATCCATTGTTTACTAGTGGATTTTTGGAAGTGTCTTCAAAAAGCTTTAGAAACGAAGCTTAATTTAAGCACTGCTTATTACCCCAGTCCGATGGACAAGTAGAGCGTGTGAACCAAACTTTGGAAGACCTTCTTTGTGTTGTGTGCTTGATTTTTGTGGAAGTTGGGAAAATCATATTTCTCTTGTTGAATTTTCCTATAATCATAGCTTCCAATCTAGTATTGGTATGGCATTCTTCGAGGCACTCTAGGGAATGCTATGCCAATCTCCTTCTTGTTGGCTTAAGGTTGGTGAGAAGCTGGTTTTAGGTCCAGAATTTTACTCGTGTTTCACCTATGATAGGTGTTGTACGTTCCCGTTGATAGGGAAAGATTAGCGCCTCAATATATTGGGCCATTCCCTATCACCATATGTATAGATTCCATGGCTTGTCGCCTTGCATTACCGGCTCAGTTTTCTGCTATGCACGACATGTTTCACGTTTCTCAATTACGGAAATGCCTTCGGGATTCCGATTCCATTCTTGAGCCTGCTGTTGTGGAAGAAATTGAAGTTTCGCCGAATTTGACTTATGAGCAGCATCCTATTCGAATTATTGCTTCGGAGGGTAAACGGCTTCGAAATAAAGATGTTCCGCTTGTGAGGGTTCAATGGTCCACAAATCCTAAGGATTGCTCTTGGGAATCCAGAGAATTCATCGAGCGAACACATCCGGACTTGCTTACTCTTGCTCTTTGAGGTGAACTTCTAATATCAAATTTCTTTAGTATTAATATGCTTTTATGGTTGTTACTTCTTATTTCCACCTTATATATTGCGAGGACGCAATTTCTTTAAGGAGGGGAGTCTGTAACAACCCGCATATTTATCGATTTTTATATTTAAATATTTTATTTAAATATTTTATCGTTAATCGGATTTTGGTCCGAAGCTACTTTTTTGCAAACGGTCAAATTAGGACTCGAGACCACTTCCATTGAGTTCGAAACGTCGTTTGCAATCTTCTAAGTATAAACATTGATATGTTTGGCGTTAGTGGAATTTCACCACTTTTTCACTCGAGCCTTTGGTTTGGACTTTTAGCCCATTAGGCCCAAGTTCCACCCCCCTTCTTCTTCATTGCTTCATTTCATATCCTAACACTAAAGCTTCAACAAAAATGGTGAATGTCATGAGAAATTAAAACTCCAAAGTCTTTGTTTTATTGCAACTCCAACATTCAACTCCAAATTCAAGAAGAAGACATCGGATTCAAGCTTGTGGTTGCTTCTCCATTTGGCTTCAAGCTTTGTTCTTCATTTTCATTGGGTTTTGGAGCAAAGGTGAGATTTTTATCTCACATTCTTGTCTATAACTATCACGGATGTTTGGGAATGATTTCCTACCACTTTAGCATGTACATTTGCATTTAGTTTGGATTGGATTGGCGAAAAATTCCAACTTTTAGTGTTTTTGGTGAAAATCTGCCCTTAGGTCGCTCTGCCTTTGCTAGGTCGTTTGCGTGGAAAAGTCTCGGCCTTCGAATAGCTCGTTTCCGACCTAAAATGGCTTATAACGTTAGGTCGCTCGGCGCTTCGGAATTAGGTCGTGGGTCGTTGGGCTTTAGGTCGCAAGCTCCTTAGGTCGTAGGTCGTTCGAATGTTAGGTCGCTCGGCCCTTATCCCCTTAGGTCGTAGGTCGTTCGAATGTTAGGTCGCTCGGCCCTTATCCCCTTAGGTCGCTAGGTCGCGACGTTTTAGGTCGCTAGGTCACGACGTGTTAGGTCGCTGCATCCTATGCCTCTATAGGTCGCTCGACCTCGTTTATGACCATAGGTGGCTCACCCCCTCTTCGTTAGGTCGCTCGGCCTTGCCTTCCATTTTTAGGTCGCTAGGTCGCGACGTTTTTGGTCGTTAGGTCGCGACGTTTTAGGTCGCTTGACCTTGTTTTCCTCTAGGTCGCATGGCCTTTAGACCGTTAGGTCGCGAGCGTTAGGTCGTTAGACCTTACCTTCCTTAGGTCGCTTGACCGGTTAAACTTTTAGGTCGCTCAACCCTACTACCATTACTAGGTCGTTTGGCCATAGCTCGTTAGGTCGCATGACCTTATAAACCGATAGGTCTCATGACATTATAACCCTATAGGTCGTTGGACCTTTGACTCGTAGGTCGTTGGACCTTATCCCGATAGGTCGCTTGACCCCTTGGACCCCTAGGTCGCAACCCTTAGGTCGCTCGACCCTGTTCCCCTTAGGTCATTAGACCTCATTTTGTCTTCACTAGGTCGGGGCGTTGCCCGGCACCCCGCCGGGGGCGCTGCCCCCTGGACCCCCGCGACCTGACCGGGCAGGTCGAACCCCGTAAGCGGTGGCGTTGCCCCCCGCACCCCCACCTTGGGGGGTTGCCACCCCCCCGGACCCCCCCTCCGTAGGGGATCTTATCTGAAAAACATTGAGCTGATTTCCTTGGATTTTATTCACATCTCCGTATGCGATTTTTGTGACTGATTGTTTCTACAATTGCTTCTGTGTTTTGTCACTTTAAAATATAAAGGTTTCAATACTAGTAGTAAATATCAAAACTCTTTTAACAAACAATTTCAACTCTATTTTTAATAACAAAACTCTTTTCTTAAACCGTTTTCCAATCTATTAGTATATACAAGCCTTTACCTCACTCGGATGAGAAATCTAATTAAACGACTTAGTAAAACAAGTGGTATGAAACGCTTGCGTTCACTTCGTCGGTTAATTCTTGGACTTGTTCGATTGAACCTCTTGTGACAATTTTATTAGTGAAGATTTACAGTTTGTTCGTAAATATTTAAGTTAAGCAAGTGGTTATGGGACATGAAGCTAAACTTCTATATTTACTAGCTTAGTGTAATTGACACTTCTCGTTGATCTTGATGATCGCTTTATGAATTAGACTAGCAATTACGCGATGTCTCTTTCATTGCAAGGTTAGACTAGACACCACTTGTGTGATTCCATTCACGCATACCTTTCTGCTTTTTGGTTAGTCTTGACCTCAATCTGTGTGATTCCATTCACACATGCGGGGTAGCTCCCCATGGTCTTCGGACCGTCATGTGATAGGCCTCTTTCCCTTTTTATGATTACTGGATTTCTTGTGTTGATTTCTGGAATTTATCTCTTTGACTTGTCATGAGTACAAGTTTAGGGTATGATGCCCTCTTTGGATCTTTGAGAAGATTCTTGTGATATTGATTTATCTCTTATCGGTTGATCTCCTGTTGATCATTATTTGCATACTTATAGTAGTATGTCAGTATGGATATTTTATGTTTTTGCCATATCTTTTATTTTATATCATGTCATCTGATATTTATAGCTAGACTGATCCATTTATTATTTTCTTATAAATAATACTCGGGTCAGACCGAGATGTTACAGGTGCTACTGCTTGACTCCTCCCCCAGTGATTCACTACTCAGACTTTTGGCTACTTGTTTAGATTAGCAGCTTTTGTTGTTTACACTTGAGATATAGACTCATAGTTGTATTCTTTTGTATAGCACGCGTTGCTATTCTTTTGTATTATCGTGGATCTTTTTAGACCACTACTCTGATGTGCACTTTTATGTGATATATATTCATATCTCTTTCCGCCTTTGTGATATGGATATCTGTGATTGATTCGCATGTTATGCTTACTTCTATATTTGTTTCCGAAGATCATTTTATAGCCACCATGTGATAAGAAATTACATGGATGGTCGCTCCTCAACAGCCTTATTCTCCGCGCTAGTTGACAGCACTACACCGTAGTGTTCTTGGCTAGCGTGGGTATAGAGGTGGGGCGTCACACAATTTATTTCAATCATCATCAATTTAAACAAACATCAATAAATAGCATATAAAATATAACAGGTAATAAATAACAGTTTTTAACTAACAGTTTATATTCAAAAATAAATTTATTAACTGTTTAACTATCGGTTTATATGCAAATAAATAAATTTTAAAAGTCAATTTATAAGCAATAATAAAATTAATTAAAAGTTAAATTAAATAAATGCGATTTAATAGAGATGATGAATAAAACATGCCAAACAGTGATAAATAAATTTCTTCTCCTATCTTAAGTCAAATTAACAGACATAGGAAATTTTAGAAGTTGTGAATGGGTTAAAACACTCACCTTTTGAATTCAAATTGAATTTAAATTCAATTTAAACCCAAAAATTCAACGGTCTCCAAATCTGTCCAAACCAGTGTCATCAAGTCCGGAATTTTATTACGATCCTAACAAAAAAAATCTCGTGTAAATCGGACACCCTATGTGAAAATTACATAAGTTAAACGTTTAAGAATTTAAATTAAAAATCAAAATAAACTCAAATAAACAATACCTCTCCCCCCAATACATCATCACGCGCTCAAACCCACGTACGCGAATCATAAATTCGAACCCCTTTATACGCCGTTGGCCCATAGTTTGACCAAGCTTCTACGCCGCCTCCGTCCTCCATCGCCATGCCGACCACCACCATCGAATTGCCTATGCCGAGACGCATGCAACTACCCATATCCGCCCCCACTTTTTCACGACCGCCGCCCCCATTTGAAACCCTAAATCATGAAATTTGGTCACCCCAGATCGAATTGGAGGATGCGATCACCTCCGATAGCCTCCTAATATCTATCTCCACCAAACCCAGAAAGTGATTTCGCCAATTCACGCCGAAATAAAAACCCCTAAACTGGCCTTAGGATTTCGAAAATTCAAGGTTTGACCACGATTTGCCGTTAATTCGAGCGTCAATTGCAGAAACAGACGCCACACGTAGATTCGTATCGATGAAATCTACAACATATATTTTTTAGGAATTTTTCTGAGGCCTTTAAATTTTTAACTTTGGATCTGATTTAAAATTTGGATCTAGGGTTTGCATGGAAGAGGAAGAGTTGAGGAAATGAACGCACTAACAAATGAGAATAGATGGAGGCTAGGGTTTATAACTGAGTTTATATAGGTAGGTTAGAAAAAAAGTAGATGGATCTGATAAACAAACGTGCTAAACGATAATTGGCCCAAAATGCCCGTTCTGACCCTGGAACGAAATTGGTTAAGCCCATATATCCAAATAGGTGTTTAAAAATATTCTGAATGCGATGGAAAAATTTTCACGTCCAAATTCAATCGTATGAAGAAGTTATGCTGAAATCAATATTTCCAAATTGATTTCAATTAAATCGATTTCAAGGCGTTTCGCGTTCGTACGATCAAACGAAAAGTCCGTTCGCTACGAAACTTGAAACCATACAATAATTCACTGTTACGGATCCGATGAAACTGGTTTCGTCGAAATCCGAATCCGTGACAAAAATGACTAATTTTATATTAAATAAATTGTGAATTAGTAAATAAATCCAATTTTCATATTTCATTTTTAGAATTGGAATTTTTTATCACTTATGATTCCTCAATCATTTACGATGATTTTAAACAAATTAAAAATGTAAATTTAGATGATTCATTTATAAATTTAAATATAAATTCTCAACTTCCTTAAATTCAAAATTATAAATTAACTTTCGAATAATTCAATTAAATTAAAGGAATCAATGATTATTCCATTCATATATTTCAAATAGGTGGATTTAAAATTTATTATCTTAATATGCTTCGATTACACTTAAACCTCTATTAACGTAATATTTAGATGTTAAATTTTTATTTATTTCAACTGACGTATTATTATACATTACTTCAATATACTGAAGTTATAAAAAAATTTAACAATAAATTCATACTTATATTACATAAATGACTACCCTTTTATCTAAATAAATATTTACGTAATTTTAAATATTTAATCCATTTAATTGCAATTAATCTTTTCATTAAATTTTAGATTCAAATCAATTTATAAAGCTTTATTTCCATTCTTATTATTCACTAATCACCCTATTATGAAGAATATTTACGTTATTCCCCATTATTCCTTAATTTATACAAATCTATCCTTTAATTAGATTAATTTCTATTGATTACCCATTTAAATTTACTAGACTTTATTACTTTACATAGTTCTCGTACAAACTTCACAATTAAACATAAATTTTAAAATAACGCTTATAATAAATACGATCCTATAATTACTCAACATTTAAACGAACGTTATTTCATTTTCCATTAGTGTAACATTCATTTATTTTGATTATCACTTATTACAATTTCTAATTCCATTAACAGGTAATTTATAATATATGTTACAATTTTTAAATTTATCACTATTCATTATTATTGACTTAATTTAGCATTACTTACATTGCCTTAACATTGTTGCTTAAAATATCTATACAATTGTAATTAATACTCTAAATAAATACATTTACTCCTTCCGTTATGTATTAATTATCACAAGAAACGTTTATTAATTTCATCACATCATAATTACCAACTACCTACATTGATTGTATACGTTTTCCATTATTCCCATTTATTAGAATTTTATTCAACTTTCCATTTCTTGCAATAACTCATATACTATACTTTTTCATATAAATAAACAAGGTTCCACTAAATAGGATTTATTCAATTCACTCCCTTTAAATTAAATCTATTACAATCAATGTAATATTTCATCAAATACCAATTGACCCAATTATTTCATTTATACTAAGTCATATTATTTAAAGTAATTTACCAAATTTAAATGTCCATTCAAGTTTACAGATTATAACTTGCGTTAAGAACATTCCTTAATTTATTCCAATTACGGTTAACAATGTTTTATTACATTAAATCAATTTAATATTTTCCTTAATTTCTCATATTCAATTTATATACAGGTAAAATCTTTTCACTATTAAATTCAATTGAATTAAATTCGAATTTCTATGAATAGGTTTTAAGTCACCACTAATATAATTTAATTTAGCGTTTATTTCAATATTTGTTTTAAAATTTAAAGTTTCTGCTAAATTAAATTACAAAACTTATAAAATTTAACCAAATTTAATCCATTAAATTTACGGGTCGTTACAGAGGTGATAGAAGAAAATAAAATGCAAATGAAGAAATAAAATTATAGACTATTTAATAATAAGGAAATAAAGGTGGAGGGACAAAATGCAAATTTAGTTTTAAATGCTTTAGGCATTGATAATGCATAAGGAAATGTATGTAGGAATGAGAAAATTTGCAAACCAAAGGAAAATAAAAAAATTTATAACCAAAAATGAGATGGAAAGAATTAAATATAGCCTAAAAGCTTAGGCTAAGGTATTAAACCGAAGGAGAAATGAACGGACCAAGTTTTAATATTGAGGTAACTATTTTAAAACGTACATGCAATAAATAAATAAAATGAAGGGAGCACATACACATTTTGAAATTCAATTTCTTTCGAAACGTAACCAAAATAATTTCATTCACTCAAATAATACTCAATTTGTATACATACAAATTTTTATCTACGCACAATTAATAAAATTATACCTACCTTAAAAATGAGAACGTTCAATTCTTTTATTTCCATTAAAGTACCATTTCTGTTTAACACAAAATGTACGTTTCTTTTATTAAATCTATTAATTGCAATCAAAGTTTTCTTTCCTTTTAATCGAAATCTTTCCATTACATTAATTGAAATAAATTAAAAAGTTAAATTTCAAAATAGATAAACCAAAATGGACGAGAAATAGGATAATTGTTTCCTTAAGTCATTTAAACATGTTTATAAATTTGTTGTTTTACACCACCGTAATAAATAACTTACTTAAATTATATTCCTATTCTTGAAATCAATATGTATGCTAAAACAGCGTTCAAATAAATGTATATTTCCTTTTTCTAACAAATCATTCTATTCTTTACTCTAATGAAATTAAATCTACATTCACAAATGAAATATTTCAAGGCAAGGTTCGTGTGTAAATAAATAAAACTTACTGGAAGACGAAAAGAGGCATGTATTTAATGAATGAAAGTAGTAATAAAATAAAATAAATGAAAGCGACATATTTAAATTTGAGAATGTAGTCCGTACATAGAAATCACAAATCAAATATACTAAAAAAACAATTCATTTTAACCTATTTTACTAACCCTAATACGCTCAAATTTACACACATTTATGTATTTTTATTTAGTAAACAGTAAATAAAATTAAACACTACAATTAACATAATGAGGACTGCCACCCCACACATTAAAATATGAACTGAGACCCCAAAGTCAAAATTGAAACGGAATAAATCTCCTATGTCAATATGCTAACTATTCCAAATCAAAAACTTAACCAAACCTTCAAGTTGTTTTCTTACCATTTTATTATTGTATATCTTTTTAGTTAAGTTCAAATTAAGGAATATTTAGATAACTCAAATATTCTAACTAGAAACATACAACAAAATTCAATTCTTTGTTTTAATGAAATTAAATTAACATTAATAGATGAAATATTCACTTTATTTGATAAGAATATTCTTATCAAGAAACCATTCTTTTCCTTTATTTTTATCAAAACATATTTCTTTTTATTACAAATTCATTTACAATTAACACCTCTCCCTTTAAAGCCATCTTATATTTAAAGATTATCCCATTAAAGAGTCACAGAAATAATACTTCGTACAACCTTCTTTATCAATTAATCTCATATAATCGTTATATTTGTACCAAATTTAAGTGCTTACAATTTGAACGTAATATTTCTCAATGAAATTCTCAATATATTTTTAACACAAAACATATGTTGCACATATCATTAGTTAATTACCATTTACTTCTATATCTTATTAATGGCAAGATATAATTACTACTACTTACAATTATTAAATCTCAAAACATACCCTAATACAGGGAAGATAATTAGTCCAATTGTTTCTTTTGAAATCCAATTTTCTATGTTAAACCAATATCTATATACTAATTTAATTCCAACATTTAATTACAAATGTAATAAAACCTGTTCATTATATATTTAAATTTCAAACAAATCCTTTTATTTTGATTTACATTCTTATTATCAAATCAACTATTACCTTATGCAATTGATTAACATAAGTTTTACACTCACCACCTAACAGTTAATGTTTCTTCTTCTATCAGTTGTAATATTTCAATTACATTAATTCTCCATTAATTACCAAATAAATTTCTAACGGATTTAATAATAAGAAAATAAATAAAACAATGGTTATACGTTAATAATCCATATCTATTAACTTATTGTTTACAAAAAAAGGTTAATAAATTTATGTACAAAATAATTGATTTCATACTCCATATTAAAACCAATTGCAATTAATAACATAAGATTACATCAATTTATACATCGTTTATTATATTCCTTATTAACCTTTACTATTTAAGTTGATTAAAATTACGTTAACATAGTATAGTAGTCAATTACATTCAATCAATATTAGCCAATTATATGTTTTATCTCATTAAATTATTTGTTTTAAGATTTATCTTAAAGTCAAAATTTCTAATCTGATAAGATTCAATTTAATAAATCATAAATTTTAATTTCTGACAATATTAAAGCCCAAAACCTTATTAAATTTAATATTTTTAATCATCAAAATATGGGTTGTTACAGTCTCCCCCACTCAAAACTTTTTCGTCCTTGGAAAGGAACAAGAAGGAATCGAGGAATTTGAAATATTTTATTCAAAATATCAATTTATAAACAATTTAACTTACATATTTAAATTTAATACAAATCTGAAAATAACTCCATTCGGTTATTGAATAAAAATTTAAGTTTTTCGGTATTTTCCCTTGAAGAGAAAAGAAATATTTCAACATATCTAAAAATTCAATTAAAACATTTAACCTCATTCACTTAGTAAAAATATAAGATATATTTAAAACATCCTCATAGCATTATGCAAAGATTTTTCAAAAGTCTAAAACAGTGTTAGAAATTTATATCAAAACATTATAATAAGCTTTAAATAAGGTTCCTTAAATCCAAAAAATTTATTAGACTCGTTATTTTTTAAAATAAGTATAAACTCAATATTATTAAACTGAAACTAATAGTATACTCAAATCGTACATTAAATTTCTAAATCAAAGTATAAAATTGCATACCTTCATATTTAATTTAAACACTCATTTCAAAATGAATATTCTAATACAAAATTCAAATAGTAAATAAATCTATATACTTTACTATTAGTACTTTGAAATCAAGTAAATATTTCAAACTATACTTCCAACATAGGGAATAAAATTTATTTGTCAAGTATATTGCTATAAATAAACTTCGCAAATCAATTTTTTTTCTTCTTTCCATCTATACGATATCTTTAAATTATACATTCAAAGAAACTTACCTAAATTTTACTTGAAATATTCATTTGAAAGCTTTATTTGCAAATCAATCATCTTTAATACTTTTCAAAAATTCATTTGTAAAGTTTCTTGCTTCATTTATAAATGTCATTTAAATATTTTAAATAACATCTTTACAAATATATGTAAACTATTTGAAAATAATTATTTACATCATTACTTATATTTGCAAAGAAGCTATTAAAAACATTAAATCCATTATTTATAAATTTATTAATTTTACCTCAAGATACTTTCCAAATATTATTAATGAATCAATAATCATTTACTTTAAATATATTATATTTAATTATTAACTTTTAAAATAGTTACAATACTGATAGTTTACTATTAAACCATGTTGTAAGTTATCAAACAATATTTTAAACATTTTAAAGTATTTAGAATTGACAAAAAATGACCAAAATGTCTTTTATATAATACTTTATCAAAATAATTTTATAACTCGATGTCTTAACAGGTTTATCCTCGTTTTTGCAGACTCTGGCCATGCGTTGATCAGGCGCAAAGCTAGAATTCTTCAAGTACTTAGTAGACCTGTTTCAACAACCAGTGAAAATACTTGAAAAACCTTTAAAAACAGATATGGAAAGTACAATCTAAACAAAACAACAAAACCAAAACCTTTGCCCAACCATGGTTCGCAGATACACATGGTTACGCCCGGATTCCCCAGGAAACAATCTGTATCCGTAAGCTTTCTCAGCCCTACGAGTTACGCCATGATGACTAGTAGGGTGCGGGATACACAATGGTTACGCCTGGGTCCCCCAGGAAACAATCCGTACCCATAGGCTGTCTCAGCCAGGTAGTTTCGCTACTAATGCGACCTACATAGATTGCAGGATACACAATGGTTACGCCTGGATCCCCTAGGAAACAATCCGTATCCCTAGGCCAGACTCAGCCAGGCAGTTGCGCTATGCAGTCGCGAGAGAAAAAAAACCATGGGTTACGCCATGGTGGGAACACTCGAGTATCACATCCGAAAAACCAAAAATCAGAGAGAGAATAATATCGATAGAATGAATCCACAATGTGGCCACAAAGCGGATATCAAGCAGAAGGCACTTTCCATATATTTAATTCGAAATATATATCATATAGTACCTTTCCAAATACTTTCAAATATCATACTTATATAAAGTCCATTATATATAGGATTCCATTTTCAAATCGAATACTTTCCAAATCAGTAGTATATCAAATCACACTAATGTAGGCTTCGATTATATAAAATTCTCTTTCCAAATTGAGTACCTTTCAAATCAATAGATTTCAAATCAACTTCATACTTATACAAATCCATTTTATATAAGTTCGACCATTCCCAAATCAAGTACTTAATAATATAAGGTTATCAATTTTAAATTATTTCAATATCAATTCAGTTTCAAAATCATATATGATTTCACTAATTTTCTTCCAAATTAAATATCTCAATCTCAAAGCTCCCAAAATAATAGGTTTAGAAAATAATCCCAGTTTCCAACTTTATAACTATCCCTTTAAAACCTTTAAACTATTTATTTCTATATGAAAAATCCAAATTTCCTTTCCGCAAATTATTTATTTAACAAAAGTTTCAAATTTACTTAAGCCATACCCTTCATACTTTAAACATACAAAACTAAACTTATATTCTTGATCAAATATTTATACTCTTCGAAATTTCTTAGTTTTAAAATTTTAAACCTTGATTTGGAAGTGCTCGAACCTTCAAAATAGTCGGTGAAAATTTCAAATCCAAGAGTTGGAAATCAGCAACAAATCAGGAAATCAATTTTTTTATAATAGAGTTATACTAAAAAAAATCGAAATTTGAGGATTGATCGGTTCATTTCAAATCATTTAAAATATATATACATATATCTTTTGAATATCAAATCATACTTCAAAATTGGAAATCAAAACTGGTTTCACAAAATCACTAGCATAGCAAAGCTACTAAAGTGGCCTCTCCCCCATAATAAGACTTGAAAATGAATGTCGATGATGCGTGCACTCATCACCGAAATTATTTTCCAACGACATAAGTGAGTTCCGGACTTCTGTTTTCTTGAAAACTTCATTGAGATTTCTTTGAAATCATTTGAACTCATTTGAAACATTTCTTATTTGGAAAATACTACTAAATTGTATTATTATTATTATATATATTTCCAAAATCTTAAACTAATTACAAGATATCGGAATTCAATTCTCGAATTTCAAATTTAACCCTTTAGTTATAAATCATTTTTAATCTCATCGATTAACACAAATATCACTTCATACTTTAATATTTGTTTCACAGAATTTCTCTATTTAATATAAACATTAATATATCCATTCTCATAATATTGCTTATATTTCTCTTTAATTTAAATTACATTCATTTCACATGTAATATTTCTCCTTTAAAACTAATTTATTTGCAAATCATTTCATAAGGAATTTCTTTACGACCAATTTATAAAACTTAATTCCTTTTTATAAGATATTGTTCGAGTTTAAAGTTATCACAACTTTATTTATAACCATTTATTACAAGATCTATTTATTTCATAACAATTTACAAGTCATGGCTTTATTTGTAATCATTTCTCTTTTAATTCATATTGCTTATTCCATTTAGTTTCACCTTTACCTTTAAATTTATTTATGACATGTTTCATAAATGTTAATTAAGTTTATAAACATATTTTTCCAATTTAATCTCATTTACAACATTTCCTTAATCACAATTTCAATTTAAACATCCCAAGGCTTAAAGTTCACACTTGTATATTATTACATTACATGCTAAGAATGTATACCCCCATTCTATTCATTTACTAAACATAGATATAACAAATTAAACCTTATTTTACTTTCTTTCAAATTAAGGTTATCAATTCAACTATATAATTCAACCTAATTATCAAGTTTCACTCTTATATTAATACAAAAAGGTTTCGATTATCCAAAATATCCAAATATTCCAATTTTTTTCCAATAGATGAAACTACATGTCAACAAACAATAAAATTCAGATCAACATTTCAATTTCATAAACAAATATGATAATTATTCATTTTATTCTCTTTAATACACCATTATTAAACTAGTGTTTAGTCCATTAATTCAATCAACAATAATTAACCAATGTTTATAACTGGATTTAATACAATATGTCAACACAAATGATAATAATTAAATATTACCATTTCATAAATCAAACACATTACAAATAAATATATTAGTCTTAATAATTTATTCCTTTATATATATATATATATCATATAATATTAGAAAAATAATTTCATTTCAAAATTTATATAAAACATTTTTATAACACTAACAAATACGCGCTCTCGTATATACACTCAGACAACTTATTCTAGCGTATTACTACCATATCTCTAATGAGTTAACCCCAACAGGCTAAGGTATGTCTAAACCAAAGCTCTGATACCAACTGTAACAACATACCTTTTTAGATAGTTCAAATCGACAATAAACACACATGTCAGAATCAAACCATTCAATAGGGAGGATTGTTAATGGGGTAAATAAGAAAAAAAAGAAAAAGGAAAGAGAAAAACAAAATACAGAATCTCGCAGCGTAATGACAAAATATAATAATCAAATAAACAGTTCATGAAGCTGTTTTACAAATAATATGTCATTACACTTTTACAAATCCAAATCAGAGTTATACATATATAATAAATAACCAAATAATGCAGCAGAACATAGAATGTAGTGGAATAATAAATAGCAATAATCTACTGAATCTTCGTGTTCGTCCGCCAGAAATAGTCTTCAATGCTGAAAAACTCAGGCTGACCCGAGCATAAAGGAAAATAATACACTCGAGTCAGAACTAAAATTCTTATGCAAATTAAATCAAAAGTATATGAAATAAGGAATACAGATAACTACATTTTTGAAGGTTCAAATTTCTAGAAATGTTATTGATTCCACATTCAAAATAAAACGGATTTCACATTAGATCCATTCTAGTAAATTACAAATTTACAGAATAATTCCCAATTAAATTTCATAGTTTTAGAGATTTGATTTATAAAAGTGTTCCAAAGTTTCAATATACACTTTTTTTTGAAACTTCCCAATGTTTCAAAATTTAATTTTGAAGACTTTCAAGTAAGGTAACGTCGGTTTACTTTCCAAAATCATTTTTATGGTTCAAATAGTAAATCTAAACATACTTTTTTTCTCTAATGTAAATACTTGAAATTCATGGGTTTTACATCCTTATTCAGTGTGCAAATAATCAATATGAAATTTAAATAATTACAATAAACTATAGGGTGATAACAAAGATATATCAATTAAATGAACAAATATACATTCAATCACAATAGCATCCGTCACAACATACAATCAACATTCAAATCAATCAATTAAACAATCAACCAATTCAATAATATGTCACAGTAATTACTAGCCATCATATATTGGAATTTAGCTATTCAAATTAAATATTAATAAATAATCCAAACCAACAATCAAAAATTTATTACTATATATGACCTGGTTTAACTTGCAATAAAATTTTAGTATTTCGTGAGTAAGTTTAAACACTCACCTTCTGGACTTCCCTTTTCTAGTCGGATTAGGATTCGCTACTACTTTCTCCTTTGAGTTGTTTCCTTCTATCTTAATCTTTTTTTAGAATGTTTTGGAATCGATAGAGAAGTTGTTATAGATCTGGATTTAAAGAAAAAGATTTGGAAAAAAGAAAATGTTTGAAAAAGAAGAAGAAAATTTAAATAAGATGAAGAATTGAAAAAGAAAAGGAAGCTTTCAAAAAGAAGAAGATTTGAAGAAGAAGAAGAAATAAAAAGACAAAGAATGAAGTAAAAAAAAGAGAAGAAGGAGATTTAAAGACGAAAAAAATGAAAACGGAAGGAGGAAGATGAAGAGAGAAAAAAGTGAGATGGAAGTTTTATTTGGAAAATGAAGCTATAGAAGATGAGATTAGAAAATGAAATATGACTAAAGGAATGAAGATGGAAATAAATGAAAAGCTAATAAGGCATATATAAACAAACTAGGAATTGAAGTAAAGTAAAATATGAACAGCCCTAAAACGTAGTATTGAAAGATGTAAACTAAATGAATATGAGGTCATAGAAGAAATAAAATGCAAATGAAGAAATAAAATTATAGATTATTTAATAATAAGTAAATAAAGGTGGAGGGACAAAATGCACGTTTAGTTTTAAATGCTTTATGCATTGATAATGCATAAGGAAATGTATGTAGAAATGAGAAAATTTGCAAACCAAAGGAAAATTAAAAAAATTTATAACCAAAAATGAGATGGAAAGAATTAAATATAGCCTAAAAGCTTAGGCTTAGGTATTAAACCGTAGGAGAAATGAATGGACCAAGTTTTAATATTGAGGTAACTATTTTAAAACGTATATGCAATAAATAAAATGAAATGAAGGGACCACACACATTTTGAAATTCAATTTCTTTCCAAACGTAACCAAATTAATTTCATTCACTCAAATAATACTCAATTTGTACACTTACAAATTTTTATCTATGCACAATTAATAAAATTATACATGTTCAATTCTTTTATTTCCATTAAAGCACCATTTCTGTTTAACACAAAATGTACGTTTCCTTTATTAAATCTATTAATTGCAATCAAAGTTTTCTTTCCTTTTAATCGAAATCTTTCCATTACATTAATTGCAATAAATAACAAAGTTAAATTTCAAAATAGATAAACCAAAATGGACGAGAAATAGGATAATTGTTTACTTAAGTCATTTAAACATGTTTATAAATTCGTTGTTTTACACCACCGTAATAAATAACTTACTTAAATTATATTCCTATTCTTGAAATCAATATGTATGCTAAAACATCGTTCAAATAAATGTATATTTCCTTTTTTTAACAAATCATTCTATTCTTTACTCTAATGAAATTAAATCTACGTTCACAAATGAAATATTTCAAGGCAAGGCTCGTGTGTAAATAAATAAAACTTACTGGAAGACCAAAAGAGGCATGTATTTAACGAAAGAAAGTAGTATTAAAATAAAATAAATGAAAGCGACATATTTAAATTTGAGAATGTAGTCCGTACATAGAAATCACAAATCAAATATACTAACAAAAAACAATTCATTTGAACATATTTTATTAACCCTAATACGCTCAAATTTACACACATATATGTATTTTTATTTAGTAAATAGTAAATAAAATTAAACACTACAATTAACATAATGAGGACCGCCACCCCGCACATTAAAATATGAACTGAGACCCCAAAGTCAAATTTGAAACGGAATAAATCTCCTATGTTAATATGCTAACTATTCCAAATCAAAAACTTCACCAAACCTTCAAGTTGTTTCTTACCATTTTATTATTGTATATTTTTTTTTATTAAATTCAAATTAAGGAATATTTAGATAAATCAAATATTCCAACTAGAAACATACAACAAAATTCAATTCTTTGTTGTAATGAAATTAAATTAACCTTCATAGATGAAATATTCACTTTATTTGATAAGAATATTCTTATCAAGAAACCATTCTTTTATTTTATTTTTATCAATACATATTTCTTTTTATTACACATTCATCTACAATTAACGCCTCTCCCTTTAAAACCGATTTATATTTAAAGATTATCCCATTAAAGAGTCACAGAAATAATACTTCGTACAACCACATCATTCCTTTATCAATTAATTTCATATAATCGTTATATTTGTACCAAATTTAAGTGCTTACAATTTGAACGTAATATTTCTCAATGAATTACTCAATATATTTTTAACACAAAACATATGTTGCACATATCATTAATTAATTACCATTTACTTCTATCTCTTATTAATAGCAATATATAATTACTATTACTTACAATGATTAAATCTCAAAACATACCCTAATACAGGGAAGATAATTAATCCA
Source organism: Allium cepa (assembly GCA_030765085.1). NCBI lineage: Eukaryota > Viridiplantae > Streptophyta > Magnoliopsida > Asparagales > Amaryllidaceae > Allium > Allium cepa. The sequence goes on along the minus strand of CM060944.1, from coordinate 303,972,569 downwards.
ATTGTTTCCTTTGAAATCCAATTTTCTATGTTAAACCAATATCTATATACTAATTTAATTCCAACATTTAATTACAAATGTAACAAAACCTATTCATTATATATTTAAATTTCAAACAAATCCTTTTATTTTGATTTACATTCTTATTATCAAATCAACTATTCCCTTATGCAATTGATTAACATAAGTTTTACACTCACCACTCAACAGTTAACGTTTCTTCTTATATCAACTGTAATATTTCAATTACATTAATTCTCCATTAATTACCAAATAAATGTCTAACGGATTTAATAATAAGAAAATAAATAAAACAATGGTTGTACGTTAATAACCCATATCTATTAACTTATTGTTCACAAACAAAGTTTAATAAATTTACGTACAAAATAATTGATTTCATACTCCATATTAAAACCAATTGCAATTAATAACATAAGATTACATCAATTTATACATCGTTTATTATATTCCTTATTAACCTTTACTATTTAAGTTGATTGAAATTACGTTAACATAGTATAGTAGTCAATTACATTCAACCAATATTAGCCAATTATATGTTTTATCTCATTAAATTATTTGTTTTAAGATTTATCTTAAAGTCAAAATTTCTAATCTAATAAGATTCAATTTAATAAATCATAAATTTTAATTTCTGACAATATTAAAGCCCAAGCCCTTATTAAATTTAATATTTTTGGTCATCAAAATATGGGTTGTTACATATTTTCTTTGTAGACTGAGCATGTATTTATATAAGTTGTATTTTATTCCACCGTGATCTGTGACTATTGTTTATACGCTATGCTGTTCTATTCTAAGAAACCATTATTGATATTACTTTGGACTAAGACTAGACAAGTCAAATTTTATTCCAGAGATTAATAAAAACCATAAATATGATGTGTCAATGTTAGTTTAAGGATATATTTACATTCGGTCGCCCTTATCAAGCTGTATTCTCTAATATTATTAGACGACATTGTTTATAATTTTTTTCAATAGTATTGGTATAGTTGTGCGGTCGTTACAATTTGGTATCAAAGCTGAGTGAGAACATTATAGAATATAATATCACATATCTAGGGCCTAGATGACTCAGAGGCCTGTCCCATGGTGTGTGTGGTAGATAGTTATATCAATTATCTATGTAGGAATAAAAATATAAAATGATTATGGGAATAATCATTGGGACGTACTTGTGAAAACTTTGGATTACTTTAAAAATTATTTTTATAAAATGATTTTCAAATTTAAGTGTTGTGTAGTGGTGTTCTGGTCCGTTAGTGATTAGAGTTGCATAGCGGAAGTTGATAGACTATTTCCACTAAGCATAATAATTAAATTTTCCTATATATTTGATTGGATGATGTATGCATGGATGGTTGGATGCATTATTGGATTACTATTAGGGGTTCTCTTTTGTATGAGAATATAGAGAGTTAAAAATTTTGGAAATTAATTGTGTTAAATTGCCCGTTGAGTTTTTATGAATTCTGGTCGATAAGTGGAACACCATGGTGTCGATAAAGATTCATAAAAGCTTTGACGAGACAATAAGACACAGTAATTTTGAGTTATAATATATTAAATATTATAAACAATTGTGAATGGGCTATAAATAATATTTAAGTAGGAAATAGAAGTGTTAAATAAATTGAACGTTATTTTAAAAATGAGATAAAGTTTTGGAAAATATATTTACTTGTATAAACAAATGCGATAAATTTTAAAAGTACCCATTTTGGATATGAATAATATTTTGAAGAATTATTTTGAGCTATACGTTATTTGGAAAGGAAATATTATTTAAAATTTTGATAATAATATTTATTAAATGATTTGAAACTGAATATTATTATTTGTAAAATTAAAATAGTTGGGGAAAAATATTTTAGGAAAAAAAAGTAAGAAGAAAAAAAATATGTGTGTATATATATATGTATTAAATATTTTTGGTGATTTATAAAATTGTAATAGGGCTATAAAAATGCATTATATGTGTTGTTTTGAATAACATGTGCAGCTATCGAGCATTAACAATAGCAGAGATAAGTGGCGAGGCAATGTCAATTTCATGGTCGACATCACAGCCATTTAACAAAGCGATTTGATATAAATAGGTAGCGAGGCAATACTATTTTATTATTAGATATATGTAATTATGGGCATTCATTTGTGATATAATATACTATGATGAATAGTGTGTGATAATTTGTATTTATTGTGTGCATCATTTAATGATTTAGATGGATGTTAAGTTTTGTAATTTAATTGGAACTGGAATTTTATTATTTGATGATTTAGGTTTTATAATCTAAAATGTAAAATTTTGGAATGAGATATTTGGAGTAATAATTAAAATTTTGAGATTTAAGTAAAATAACTGTGTGAATTATTTTCTAATTAAAAAATAAGGAAGGTGAATGTATTAAAATTAATTTTATAAAGTAAAGTATAAATTAAAATAATGTTTTATTCTTATGGTATTGGTTAAATTTAAAGAAGAAACTTCTGAATACATATGTTTTAATTTAGACTTTTCTCTGAATTTAAATCGCGAGGATGCAATTTCTTTAATGGGAGAAATCTATAACAACCCATGTCGAGATTACCTGAAATTAAAATTAAAAATAAATTTTGGTTTATTTTAATTAATCTTAAGATAAAATTAGGAATTTTATTAATTTTAATTACCAAATTAAATTAGATTTAGGATTTAATAAATTAGCAATTTAATGAATGCCCTTTTTTGAAACTTAATTCTTATACTAATATAAGAATAATTTTGAAAAATTAGATAATTAAATATATAGAAATAATTATTAGTTTAAATTATGAATTATAAAATTTTACTCACTTATTTATTATAAGCGGGATTTGTGATAAATTATTTTCGTCTCAAATTATTTTGAAATGTATTGTAAATTTAGTAAAATGTTAATATTTAGAATTATTGTTTAAAAATGAGATTTATATAATTAGTAGTTATTTTATTAAAAATAATGAGAATATTCTCAAAGGTTATATTTAATTTTATAAAATATTTGGAATATCAATAGAAATGAGGATTTTTAATTTGTGATTGTTTTTGGTGAATTTTGGGAAATCGAGTTATGTTAATTAAAACATTGTTTAAAATTAAATTAGTATTTTATAATGAGAATTTAGAAGGAAATAATAATACATTACCTTATTCGTTGTAGGGTATCCACTTAGGCTTATGTAGTAGTGTTAATGAGGATAAAAATAAACATATGTTTATTTCTTTTACCACTTTCTCATTTCAGCTTTAAAAGAAGTCTGAATGTAAACTATCGTATATTCTCAAAAACCTAGATCCAATAATCCCAAAATACAAGTTATAAATCAAAGGGCTTTTGGCTAATTCTTGTATAAATTAAAAGATGGTAATCACCATTATTTATTGCTACATCTTTCATTCAATTTGGATTAGGATTTCTTGTTCTTAGAACCTATTTTTGGTTGCATTTTCTCAAATCAAATTAGGCCTTGTGGCTGCGAGGTGCTAGCTTAGGAGAATCTTGGATTATCTCATCAATTCAAGTTATTTAGGCGAGTTAACACTCACACGACTATTTCTAAAGTTAGATGTAAGTTGCTAATGTGTTGTTGGATGAATTATTGTGTATTGATCTCGATTTATTGTGTTATTCTCATGTTTTGTTTCTTTGATCTCTGGTAGCTGAAACCCTAAAATGGAAATCTGTTATATTATTAATTCCATGATGTTTGTGTGCTTGCATGCTTCATACTTTGTTACTCTAGAGACCAAATCATCTGCAGCTCGAGAACCAACAATCAATAAACCGATGGAGGGCAACTTGGAGCTGAAGTAGCTCTAGGTTTTGCCCCCCCGATGGACCGACGGGGCACCACTGGTGCACCGGTGACATGCACTCCTGAATCCAATTCAGCTGCAAGTTGAGCCCCGATCGCTTGTTCGACCATCTGTTTCCTCAGGTGTTTCCTTGAATGTTATGTGCATTGTCTTATGGATGATATATGTTGATTTTAATGCTATTTCCAGAATCTAGATATAGGAATGTATGAATTCATTTTGGAGTTTTAATACTATAGAGTTATTTTGAGAGTCCATGGCATAATACAATTTTTGTCGTACAGCTTCAAATAAAGTTTTCAAAAGGCTGATTTTCAAATCGAATCGTTATCTCTAAAGCTTTTTGAGTATAAAATTATTTATTTTATAAAGAATGTTTGAAAGTATAAATATATTGATTTATTATTTATATAATAATAATGATTTGAAGCATAAAATAGGTTTTTCTAATCAAATGTTTTAATACCTATATGGGGTTGGAAATATAAGTATTTGTGGTTTTTATAAAATAAATGGATATATGTGTATGTGTGTGTGTGTGTTTTTGTGGGGCTTTTGGAATAAGATATATGAACTATGAATTTTTAAATAGAGATTTAAAACAACTATATACGTATATATATAGTTAAAATTCATATAAAAATTGGATTTATGGATTATTTCATCTAAGGAAATATGCTTATATGTATGTATGTATGTATGTATGTATGTATGTATGTATGCATGTATGTGTGTTTGTATACTTACTTGGGAAATAATCGAGTTTACAGAATTTTTAAAATGAATAGTTTGAAAGTAATTATACAAATAAAGAGTTTAAGGAATCATTTTCTGTATGTTAAATTATATTTTTTATTTTCAAAACCATAAACTGTTATCTGATTTTTATTGGCTATAATACTTGGTTATTAATACTATTTTGGCAATTTTATGCGACTTTTGGATTTGGAGAAGATTTTTAAAAAATGTTTTGAGAACCTTAATTCTATATTTTATGGAATATAACAATCGACTTGGTTATATTGATTAGTTTTAATGCTTTCAAGTAACGCTTCATCGAATATTGTTCTGCTCCTTGAATAGAATGTTTGAGTGGTACTTACTAGCCCATTAGCGAATAATCGAATTTCACTGGGTAGCATAGGATGCCTTGGTTAAATACTCGATTATTCCAGTGGTATCCATAATGAGTGAGATTTACTAGCTTCTGGTAAATACTTGAATTTCACCAGAGGTATGGGACGTTGATTAATTCTTGTGATTACTAAAGGTGAAAGTATTTGATATATTAGATTTTACTCCCTTTTAGTGTTTGGCAGGGTCAATAGATCCTTAAGAAGTATACTTATGGATTTTTATACGATCCTTGTGATGGAAATGAGTTATATCTTCTCTAGTATGGTTTTCATGGATTTTGAGATTCTATTTTCACGGTATGGACGATAATTGGTATCTGATTGGTATGAATGATACCGCCTTTTGTTTCCCATGGTATGAGTATGATCATTGAGATCATTATGGATTTGATTTTCTTTGATTTTAAGATATTATTCTTTACTTTGGAATTTCTTGGTTTTTTTATTTATTCTATCTTGTGATTGAAATATTTCTATGTCTTAGGATGGGTTTTTATGATTGTGATTTATTTTGTGTTCTTGGATTTAATATTTTCGTGTCTTGTGATGTAATTAGAGTTGGAATAGGACTATTCCTTATATGTCATATATCCTTGTGTTATATCTTGTTCTCACCCTTTTTGGATATTTAGAGATAGCCTTACCCACTTATTTTATAATACTCAGGCCAGGCCAAGACTTTTCAAATTATAAGACGAGTAGACTTTTGTATGGACGTGCTAACAAGGAGATAAACAATTTGAATTTTTATTTTATCTCGTCTACGATTTTTGTGTATGTGTGTGAGATGTATATTTATGATAGTGATTTGTATTGGGTATATATTACGTGAGTGTAGTATTTTCTTTGGAGACATATAACATGTATTTGTATAAGTTGTATTTTATTCCGCTATGATCTGTGACTACTATTTATATGCTCTACTGTTTTGGTTTTGAGAAACCATTGTGGATATTACTTTAGACTGTGACTGAACACGTCATATTTTGTTTCAAAGATTTAGCAAAACCATAAATATGACATATCGGTGTTATTTTAAAGATATATTCATACTCGGTCACCCTTAACAAGGCGTATTCTCCATGTGATTAAATGACAATGTTCTTTAATAGTATGGGTATAATTGTAGGGTCGTTACAATAGGTGATCTTGCCACCGTGGAAAGTCAATAGGCTGGTCTGTTCAACCACCAATGGAAAGTCAGGACTGGCGTACTTGCCACTTAATTCAGTGTCAAATTGTATAGGTATACTTGCCACCTGTAGAAACATAAATTTGTTATAGTGGAAATTCTGCATGGGGTATAAGACTTGATGTAAGATTGGAAATTCGAACCAGTATTAAAATTCATGGAGTTTATCTTTTTTCTTTACTAATTTTTACTACTGCAATTACTTATATTTAACAGTGAATATATGTGAATCTAGATTGAATAATTTGAAATTGCAAGTTAAACATTAATAAGTTTAAATACACTATCCACCCCTACTGGTGCAATAGTAGTCTTAAGATCCACTCTACACAAGTATCAGGGTATCTCACTTAACTCACATTTAGTATCGAAGCACACAATTTTCAAAAATTAATCATCTAATTTATGAAGAAACTAAATGGCTGGTAACACCGGTAAGAATCTCTTTAGCACATTTGTAGATGGTCAATCCACTACTAGACCACCACTTTTTAGTGGTAGTAATTATGTAGTATACAGGTAAATAGGCACAAGAAAGAAGTTGCAAAAAAATTTAGTCTCAGGGACAACAAGTTTGTTTTTTAGTTTGAATGACACTTTTTAGTGTAAACTGAAAATGATAGTTACAATCATCATTCTGTGAATTACACTAAAATGTGTCATTCAGCTTAAAAAACAGACTTCTTGTTCCTAAAATTAAATTCTTTTTTAACTTTTTCCTTTGAGCCTAGAAACCCCTGGTCACGTACTACAAGAATATCCATTTTTAGTAGCCCTTATCACTAGCGTTTGTATGTTAAGTGTTGCTATAAATATTTGGTTTTTTTACAGCTCGAAATGCTGGGAAATTTAGTTTGGTGAAAGTTTCTAAAGTACACTAAGACTCAAGTTTCAGAACTCCTTATTTCCACTTTGCGACATTCTCATCCAAAAGCCCTAAATTGCCAACCTCAACCTCTTGTTCCTCCACCTTCAAACGAAAACCAAAAACCACATCGTCAGTAAAGCTGAAGAGGCAATTGCTTTAGGCCACACAAATTATATGAGACCAACATATATAAAACATCGGAATACGCAACCCAAAGGGTAAAAAATTGGTGGTCGAATCCAAATCGCTGCTAAAGATGAGGCGAAGACGGCACATAATGCGACTGATGACTCCAGATTTCGACCAATGGAAAGCCTACGCACTGCGCCCGACAACGTCATGAAAGAGATTCTCATGGTTGCTAAGTTGTGCTCTGGTACTTGCGTTAGTGTCTTAGCTACATCACGTCGCACATACCACCTATACCTCAATTGCTGCCATCGGCCAACACAAAACTGCAAATTCATGCTCAACCATGAATTCGTTTAAATCTTTTTTTTGGGGTTAGCTTCGTTTAATTGTTAAATGTGATAATTTGACTGCAATTACCAGTGAATTAAATGGCTGAATATTTGGGAAAAACCCAAAAAAATTTAATCTTGTATGTTTCACTTAATTTCTTACTGCATAAATGTTTTGATTCATGTTGTTTTGTAATGAATTAGAAACAACTCACAAGCTCAAAAGGGAAAATGGAAGGAATGAAATTGGTGAGGGAATTATATTTCACATTATATATTCTAAATAGATCATGGGAAGAATTTCTAATTGATAGTCAAATAATTTTTCATTATGATCAACTTGGATAATGTTTAAAAATAAGGATGCCGTTGAAAAATAATCCTTCTCTATTCGACACCAGCTCATGTGTAGCAGTATTGGAATTATATGGAAGATGGTTTCTGAAGGACGAGTGGAGATGTCACAGTTTAGACCTCTTATTCTAAACAAGTATAAACTATGTTGTTAACAAGTGGACGGTGTAGGAAAATGATATCAACATAACATGTCAAAAGTTGATATCAATTATGGTATTAATTTTCTGCTTTCCTTATCTAATTTTTACAACAAACTTTATATTAAAGGTTGGACTCAAAAGAACCAGGATTGTTGTAGCCTGCTTAGGCATTCTATCAAAAGCAAACACAAAACATAACGAAAAAGGCCTCATAATCAGAGGATTGGGCCCCACAAGTGGCAATGCTAAACTACATGGTATTCGGAGGGTTCTTGACTCACTGTGGGAGGAACTCGGTTCTAGGAACAATGACAGCCGGCAAATCGATGCTGATGTAGCAAGTGTACGGAGACCTTCCTTCCAACGAGAACTGGTACTTACTCAACTTGTCTAGTTTATAGTGGCTGTTTACATAATAACTTTCTTCAATACTAGATTTTAAATGATTTGGCTGTGTGTCTCTAAGCATGGCGAATAATATCATCAGTTGTACCGATAACCAATTAGGCCTACAAATCTTATCATGTGATAAAAAACTCCTTAGATTCCAATATACTAGTGTAGTTCGGTACATAGAGTCTATAAATAGTTCCACTTGTGCATGTATAGTACTATAGTGCACCAGGTTACAGATGTTTAGGTCAAAAAAATTTTGAGATGAATTTATGGTTTCAGTTGCATGTATAGTTCCTACTGTGCATGTATTGGACTCGCTAATGGGCTTGTAATTCAATCTATTACCATTACTTATGCATTGAGCTGGTGAGTTAACGTTATATGTTTTGTCAGCATGCGTAGAAATGCACAACTCAAAAGAAAAGAAAAAAAAGTGTGCACTCTGTTTATTTTATGAGAATTATATATTTACATAACTATTTATTATACTTCAAAGCATTCATGCACTTATTTGCACATGGAAACAACTATTCGATAGAGCTCAAATTCTAGTACAACATTTCAAGCTTTTCGGACTAGTTTAAGGCGTTCTTAGAGACATGAACGTATGAATGTATTCTTGTGTGTGTATGTGTGCACATGTGTGTGTATTTGATACCCTCTTTAAATGATTGCTCATTCCTGTCTGATACCTATATTTTGTAGAAGAAATGTACAATTAGGAAAATTAATGTATATGTTTATATGCATGTCTCGATTTATAGATGTTGAATTCATATCCCATCATTCGTTAGAAGTAACCAAAAATATGCAGTTAATTTTATGGTTGTTGAACTTCAACATCTGTAATGAACTTAAGATGCTAGCACTTTAAAGAAAAATTGCATATACACAACCAAGGATTTATGCATGTCAAGTTATAGTTTAATGAAGAGTGAAATTGTTTCCATACCTTGATATCAAATTTTATAGTTGTGCATGCGCATGGAAGTCCACTTGCTTGTAATACTTGTTCGCAATAAGTCAACCGCATCATGGATATGGTACAAACAAATATATTTTCTTTCTTGTTTTCTTCTCTATTTGTATATTTATAATTGGAAATATTGGAATGCAAAGAAAAGGAAGAGTAAAGAAAGGAGATAATGTGTGTGAAAACAAGGTTTGGGTGTGAATGGAAGGCGCAATTGAGAGCCTGATGGTTATCGCGCCTTTTGGTCAAGGTTGTGATATCAACAAATAGGCTAAAAAGGATGGAAACCGGTATTAGAGATCGGTTGGAAACAAGGTTATGATCGACATCGTCGAAATTTGACCGAGCTCCAATCTAACGGGATCGATTGTTAATAATGAACAGGGCTAGGAATTGATGCATTTCAAATTTCAGGATAATCGGAGTTCGTATGCTCAAGATATGATCGATGCGAATCAAGGTAAGTGGTGGTTCGTATCCATGGAAAGAAGTCTTGTTCGTATCCATCCAGGCGTATCCCACTTCACATCCATCATCCACTGGCTTAATCGTATCGATCCACTTACACTCATTCTAATTCGTACCCATCAGCTAACTAACGCTTTGTATCGATATCCATATGTACTTCGTATCGATCGCCACTTAATTCGTATCGATCAACAAACGATCGATACGAAGCACCACTAAAATCATCGATAAGAATGATGTGAGGAAAGATCGATACGAAACAGCATCCAGGTCATGGATACGAAATGCATTGGTTCGTATCGATACAAAATGGTTACAAAAGCATCGATACGAAGAAGTATAAACCGTCGATATGAAAGGGATACTCCAGATCGATACAAACAAAGCATGTAAGTGTAGAAGACTCGGTCACTTGGCATGAAAAGGGGATCGATCCGAAAAGTTTGCGCCACATCATCAGGCATCACGTGTCCAGAAGCGATGCAAACAAATCGACGCAAACAGGAAACGATGCGAATTCAGCAGCCTTCAACAAATCCAAACTTGCATCGATCATAACTCAAATTCTTTAAGTCCAAATGCCACCAAATTTGCACAGGAGCCTACGTACAACCTCAGGAATGTTCATGATTAATCTCGACTCGATTGGACCAAATCTTGATCGATGCGAAATCCATTCGTATCGATCACGGATCGAGTTCAAATGACCAAGGATCTATCACATGGGTCCACCCACGTGAGAGAAGAGGTCTTCCAAGATCTGAGCGAGATATTTGCAGCCTACGCCTATAAACAGCAGCGTATGACCTATTGGAAATGGACTTTTTTGGCTCTTCTACGTGTAGACTCTGCCGGAATCATCACTACACTTCAATTGTAATGTTGCAATCAGTAGTAACTCATTATAACCAGTGAGTGATAAGTAATAAAGCAGCAACCCTTTAAAGTGGACATAGGCCGAAGATAGCTGAACCACTATAAACCTTGTGTCTTTACTGCTTTCCTTTTTAATTTTGAGTGTTCTTTACATTTGTATTTTCAACATACTTGCTACTGTGATCTGTGATTGTGAATGGGTGCTTTCATCGGCAATTGAGCGTTTATGACCAATTTTGACGCAAACATATATATATATATATATATATATATATATATATATATAATTTTACAATAATTTTTACCAAACACATGGAACTATGAATAATTTTATATGCCAAAATTGTGTATAAAAATACCATAAGTCTTTATTATGTGGGAATACATGATAAAGAGGAGACTATTAATGTTCAATTGAACTTAGTACTGGAAATGCATGCATGATATGGTTGAGCATAAAGATATATGTACTGATATGCATATTTAAGTACATGTAGCTTCTCTTTATGATATGCATAAGGCATAACCTGCTTCTATTGCATTGATATGTTGTGGCTATGAATGTGGTTCATCGGACTATGCATTGGACAGTTTCATGAATACTTTTATAAGTTTTAAGCTAATAGAAGTTGGCCAGACTTTTGTTCAGACTTTTTATCCAAATAAAAAAGTAATAGCTTAATTAGTAAGTACGTATAAACATAATAAGTAACTCTAATGGTTACTGACATTATCTTTTGATTCTCCAAACATTTGTGCGTCACGTAGAAAAACAGATTTGATGGAAGTGAGATCAAGTTTGATGACAATGTAGTTGTTTTGGTTATTAAGCAAGGAGAATCGACAGGGACTCATGTTTTCAGAATGGGAGATGCCATGATACGCTCAATTTTGGTATTCTTTATTTCTTTATAGCTAATTAATCCTTTTACCTTAACCATTTCATCCAAACAAAATCTATACTTGATCTATGATCATATATTTAGTTCATAATTTAAAATTGTTTGTGAAAACGATAAATGTCCAATATGCCTTGTCATAGTATATTGTATAAACTGCTCTAAAATGTTTTCGGATTTTTTAGTTCCTTCTGGATATGTGCTATGGGTGATGAGCAAAATGCATGTTACAACAGACAACATGCCACAAACTCGATCTGTTATGACATATGTGATGGACACATCCAATAGTATGCAAATCCATAGTAGAGAAATACATGTTCTTCCTCACAAAATAAGGTATATTACTAAGACATTTTATAATGCGACAACTTGCAGTTTTGATTTCTTTAAGCAACTTATTTTTTTAAAATAGTTTGTCAGTTGCAAAATTAATTTTACAAGATAAATAATTAAATAAATTTATACGAATTAACTAAGTTTCATTAGAATATTAACTAAGTTAACTAAGTTTTATAAAAATTAATAAGTTTATTATAAAAATAACAAAGTTTTATGAAAATTTAATTAACCCAACTAAGTTTTAAAAAATTATTTTAAAGTTTAACTAGGGTGTTTGATGTACCTTAAATATGTAAAGTGTAACGACCTGGATTTTTTTGCATCGGTTAATTAGGTGATTAACTGATTTTATTATTGAAATATTGATCAGTCGAATAAATAAATTTCAGATAACTAAAATATCTGAATATATGTATATATATTAATTTGAAAACTATTTTAAATATCGAATTATAAATTGTCTGGATATGATAAATCTTATAGTAAATAAATAATATATATAAACTCCACCATTTAAATTAAGATAAAATATTCATAAAAATGTAGATAAATATGTAAATAGAGGCTAACGTGAATATATATATATATATACACACACACGTATGTAGATATGTAAATATGATGACAAGTACATGCAAATATATATATATATATAGGATGACAACAACATATATGGATAGGTATATATGTTCATAAGGATATTGTATGTATGAATATATGTATATATGTTACAAAAACAATGCTTATGGAAATAATCAATGTCTATACATATATGTATAAGCACGTGTATACTTAAATATATAAAACAAAAGGTAAACATGACAAAGTAAAAAAATGTATGTTGTATATCTATATGTATATATATGTATGTATATAAGTGTTTAGGGTGAATAAATGTGTAAATGTGTACATGAATAAGTGTAAACACATATATGCATACAAATGATGAAAATACATACATATATTCACACACATATATAAGTGAATATATATGAGGCATACATGTATTTATACACTATTAGGAAATGGAAAAGGCATATATATACATAAGGATATATATATATATATATATATATCAATGAATGTACATATAGACATGCTAGGAGACATCATCATAAAAAAATAAAAAATACCTTGTCAAGCTTACAAAACATTTTATCAAAATCAAGTCAAGTGATATGGAAGTTAAATCAAGTCAAAAAAAATCAGATTAGGATAAAAGGTAAGAAAAGAAATATAAAATAAAATATAACAATACAAATCTACAGCTACCAATTCTTTCCTATACACTTCCTCCTCTTCTATATATGCATAGCCTTACCATGCCTTGGTCACTCACTTATAAAAAAGAAAAAAATAACAAGAAGAATATTCAAAGATAGTAATCTAGAAGCTAGAAGGAAGAGTAGGCAAAGGCAGTAGTTCATCTCTGATCCAAGGGTGAGAAAATCTTTTTAAAACTCCTCCTGTAAGCAGAAATATATGTGAGTAAACACATACCTTTTTGTTCACAGTAATTACTATTATATATATATATATATATATATATATATAATTGCAGAGCCGACAAATCCTTAAATTTATGTCAAACATTCATGAGCAAATATGTATATATGTCTGTTAAACATGGAAATCAACTTATAACCTAAAGTAAATCACTGTGCTCCTTCTTTTGTTACTCTGTTAATGTTTTATTTGATAAAGCGATAAGTCCATCAACTACAAAAATCCATAGATCAGTATCCTTTCATGTTTAGAACATGATACAAGAAGGAAAGTTGTACGTTTTTAAGTATATGTCATTGGAAAATTTGTTTCATTGGGTTTCATGGAGTATGCAAAGAGAAAACCCCTTTTTCAGTAACTGATTCGCATTTGGTTAAAATTCAACTTACATAACTTTATGTTATGATCATATGGTTGTAATAGTCATTAGAAAATATGATTTTTAGGCCTTGTTTGGAGATTTTTAAAGATGTGTATGGGTAGGGATTGGAGGTTGAATGGAATTGGGTCAAGGAGGAAATCTGGCCGGCGTACTCGATTTCGTTGCAAGGGATTCGGCATGGAGGATGTTTGGGAGGAGGTACGTCTAGGAAAAATGGTAGGGTATTTTTTTTAATGGGCACGGTGGCGTGTCGAGGCGATTTTAGGGTTTAGCTTTGCTTTGGTGGTTGTCCGATTATGAGGCGAATGGCGTTGGCGTTAGGCACTTGAAGGAATGCGGATGGGGAGGGGAAAATGGAGAGGAGATTGTGGCGTACCTAGTGATCAGATTTGGTGGTGAACAGATAGGCATGGTGGCAAGGCGAAGCAAGGAAGTGGTGATGACCTGCTCTAGTTTTGGGGTCTGGTTTGGAAATTTGGAAGGGGAGTTCGGGTGCGTGTTCCAAGAGTTGGGTGAAGAGAGTTGGTCATGGGTGATGTGGGGGCAAAGTCGGCAGCGAGGTTAGGTAGGCAGGCATTGTGTACATGTGCACGACATCATGCACGTTAGAGTTGTACTGGAATGTAAGGGAGGAGCAGAGTACTGGAAGAAAGGAAGAAGGGGTAGGGGATGAGTCGAAAAGATAATGGGCCATTTGGTTAATGGAATATATATGTATATATACATTTATATGATGACATACGTCTTCTTCTTTTAACTAAAAATAGATTTTCAGTTTAAAACTCGAAATTTAAAGCTCAATAATATTTTATAACTTAAATGATAATTAATTATATAACTATTTGACTTAAACTTGTGGGAAACTAATGATATTTTAAAATTTATTTCCAGTTAATAAATTGGTTAATTTGAAATTAATTTGGATAAAATATAAATGAGATCGACTAAGTAAAGTTAATAAAATCCTAAGGAGTGAATCGTCTGGATATTGGTTATTTATCATTAAATTAGCTAATGATATATATCTTTGCTTATCTACGTTTGATATTTGTTCAATTATACTTGTTTGACCTATCGAGTGGTCAAACAAGTTAAAATAATTTGATTAAAAATAATAGCACGTTTTTCTTGAAAACAAGAATCCTTAATAAATTCCTGCATTTAAATATGGTCACATTAAATAATAAATTGTTTATTTCAAACAATTTTCCCCTTTTAATTTTGTCACTTGGTTTCAAAGAGACCGGGATCGGATATTAGCGTTATCCAGAACCACTTCGATTTAAATAATCACTACAAACCTTTACGGGTTTGACTATAGAGTCTAACAGGTTGGAATTGAATAAATTAATTAAATCTGATTATTTTCATTAAAAGTATACTTAGACATCAGTATAATGTCAATGGACTTTTGGGAAGTTGCTTTGGTTAAAATCAGATAAAACTCATCGAGTTGTACGAGTTGCCTTGGTTTTTCAAGAAGATTATAAATTAAGTGTTTTAGTTTAAGTTAGTTTACGCATGCTGGTTTCCAGCCTGACTTGGGTGTTACTTTATTGTAATGCTTGGGTCAAACCGAGTACTACAGAATTTTAGGTTAGGACGCTTTGGAACCCAGAGACGAGCTGGATGGCTGAGACATATTGATTATATTCCGCTGTGTATTATAGACTGTATAGTCAGTACCTTGGGACAAGTTATCATAACTGGCCATTTTTATTTGGTGATAATTATACTATGATATCTTGTATATATATTAACAGCTACAGCTTTTCACTGTATAAAATGCCGCTATGGTATATTATATTTTGTTTCGTTGCGATTGTGAGATTCGATGTTGTTGTTTTTTCCATTTCTTATTCTATCTCTTTTCTTCTAAACCCTAACAGCCTGGTATTTCCGGCCCTCGATTGCATGGAACTCTGTACAGTGAACGCATTAATGTCGATTTTCGGTGTCGAAAAACTTCGGGCCATTACATTTGGTATCAGAGAAGAAAGTTAAGCTAGAACTTTGGCTCTAGTGGGGATTACTCATTAGAGATAGGGTCAGTAGTACCCTAGAATGAGTTGAGTGTAGTAAATATAAGAGCGTACTTGTTATTTTCTTATATAATGATTTTAAAAACGGTTTTAAAAGTAAATTTTATATAAGATTATATTTGATATATAAAAAAAATTCTGAATTATTGTAGTATATTAAGGTGATTGGTTGTAGTTATTATAATAAAATAAAATTGTTAAATTTAAGTGGTAAGATATATATAACCAAATAGAAATTTAGGTAAGGATTAACTGCACAAGTATGTTAAGCTGGAAATGGAGCCAAACCTGAATTCAAAATTCTGTAAATTTATAGAAGTGTTTTTCAAGGTGTTTTGAAACGAAATATGCTACCCTGATTGTATTTTCAGAAAGTTATTAAGTAATATATTTGTTTTAGAATATTTTTGAATATAGAAATCGTGTTTTAAAACAAGAGTTGTTTTGAAAATTCCAAAGGAATTTGCTTTGAATTAAAAACCAAGAATGGTTTAAAATTGAAAGTATGACTTGGTGTGTAAATGGGATAAATATGTATGTATATGGATATGTATGGTTTCAAAGTTAATTTGGAATAAATAGCTGGGTGCTAAAAATTCTAAAATTTCCCTTAGAATGAGATGTACAACCCAAAAGAAAGTAAGCTGTTGAGCTCATAGGTGGAAAGTGATATTGATAAGAATTTAAAATTAGGAGTAAGGTTAGAAGGAATAAAACGGTTTTGATTCTGGGAAATTTGAATGAACGACCGGATTATCAAATTAGTGGATTAAATTATAGATAAATGACCGGGAACAAATAAAAGAATATTTGGAAATAGGAATAAAGCTGAAAATTCAACTAATTAAGGTTTAATTATAGTTTAGGAAGTGCCACTAACATTTAGCTCTAGTTGTAAGAGATGGCGAAAGGAGAAGAATGGAAGGCAAGGCGTAGGGATCGGAGATCAGTTGCTTGGAAGGAACGAGAAGAAGCAATGCAGGTATATGAGAAGCGGGTTATGGAAAGGGCTGGACCAGGTCCTTATGTTAATGTCACATGCTATAGATGTCACAGTAATGGGCATTATGTAGCTAAATGGAGTAAATTAAGAAAGGACGGGAATGGAGAAGTCAAACTGTTTCGCTTTGAGATTTTGTGCTTTAAGTGTCAAAAGAAAGGAGATTTGCTAAACCATTTCCCTGAAGTGAGGAAGGTGAAGCGTAAACCCATAGTACCAGTTGACGGGTCAACCATTTGCTACCATTGTAAAGTGACTGGACACACCATTAGGGATTGCCCTAAGAGATGGAAGAAAGAGAAAGTTAGTAAACGGTCCACGAAAGACGCGAAGGTCACCCATGAAGATGGAAGTGTAGAGATCTTTTGTCACAAATGTTTTAAGTGGGGGCACTCTATTGCGGATTACCTGAATGAGCTTTGGCTAGTTGGACGGAAGACCACAAGGAAGTTTTTATGAAGGATGCTAAGACTTTGTTCTTTTCTTAAAACCTAGATAGTTATTAAGGCATTTAGATTTATGACCTTTTGTAAGACTTTTATATGGATAGATGGATGTAGTGTTTAAAACTCACAAGTGTGGTAGTTTATCGATGTGTGAAATATTTTGTTGGAATGTGATCTAAGATAAAATCACTTTTTATATTAAATTGGGCAGAAAATTTATAATTGCTTAATTATTAATGTTGAAATTGAGTTGAATTAATGGGAATTGTAATCGAAGTTGAACAAGTTTAAATTCAAATGGTATTTGATTTGAATTGGAATAAGAATCGAAGTTAATCTGAATTGGGATCTGGATTGAATCAATTTAAATGGAAATGGAAATTTGATTCTTACTTGGAGATTGGGAATTGAATCAGTTTGACTCTGAAAATATTTTAACATAAACTGTCTTAAATCTATTTCCTTAAATATTTAAGTTATTTTGATCTCTCCAAGCTATACTAAACAAACCAATCTTTTTAATATCCAAACTATCTTACATTAACTATTTAACTATTTTAAAGCTATTCAAGCTATTTTCTAAATTCAAAGGGGTCAGTGTGTAAATTGTTTATATTTAAATCATGAATTGAAATGCTAATTGGGTTGACTCGAAGTTATAATCCAAATGGGAAATTAAAGAAATTTTGAATTAGAACAGAAATCGGGAATTGAGGCAAAAATGATTTGAAGTGAAAGAGTATATTTTCTAATTAAATATGATGATTTTAAATGAAGAGGGGATGGCACCATAATTGAAACTCACTTTATAAGAAGAAAGAAATGTTACAAATGACTTTGAAAAAAATGAAACTGAACTTGGAATTTTTTATTTGGCATTAATATAAAAAACTTCCTTTATTGAAATTATAATGGGAAGAAGTGATCTTTGAAAGATATTTGAAATATAAAGTGGAATTTATATTATACGAGTATAAAGTAGACTCAGAAGTTATTGGTTCAAAAAATTATTCAAGTTGAAAGAATGATTTTATATGTATATGAGAATGACACTGAAAGGGTTTTGGAACTCATTTATTTTAAAGGCTTTTGATTTTGGCAAAAAGTCAATTTTGGGAATTTGAAAAGTCAAGTTTGAGAACTATGAATTTTGAGACATCGATTTTTAGACATCGATTTTGAAGTTTATATGGGATACATATAAAGAGTATGATTTGAAAGGTACTGTATGTATATAGTATGAAATGTTTTGAGAAAGGTATGGAAAAAAAGGCGGCCCCATTGAGAGTCAAAACTTATAGTAGGAGATCCACGAGGTGGTTCTACCTTGAACCCTAAGGGGAGTTCAAAATTAGGATCCCAGAGGACGTCCGGACAAAACTTGAGTTCCTGACGATCTTTTGGTAGCGTAATTCGGATGGCACTGATGCCTACTGTTACATTGAGGTTCTGCTATGATGGCATCATAACCTTTGCTATAACTGCGATCTACTGTGTTCCATAGCGTAAGTCGAGTGGCAGTGATTGCCTACAATCTATGTTTGATTTCACTAAGATAGTGACGTGACATCGGTAGATTGCGATCTATGTGGTTCCATAGCGGAATTTGTGTGGCAGTGAGTGCCTACATTCTACATTGGGTTTCACTGAGATAGCGACGCAACTTTTGTGTAGTCTGCGATCTATGTGATGAAGTTTTGTTTGGCAGTGTAATTCATGTGGCGTTGATGCCTACAGTTACACGAGTTTTGCCGGGATGGCAACGTATCCCTAGGTGTAGCTGCGATCTACTGCAGTTTCTATGGCTGAAGCGAGGGGTGCGGATGCCTACAGTTTTCTTATGGATTTCCCTGGGATGGCGATGCAATCATCGTGCTAACTGCAATCCATGGGAGGGGGTGATGATTTCCATAGTATTCTTGAAAAAGGTTTTCCAAAAGTATTTTCACTGGATGTTGAAATGGGTCTACTAAGTACTTATAGATTTTTAGTCCTACGCCCATCAACTTATGACCAAATTTCTGTGAGAACGAGGATGGACTTGTTTGTACATCGAGTTATGAAAAGTTTTTTTATATAAAGCTAGTTTGGTAATATTATGAAATTTTTAAAGTGTTTTAAATTTTATATAATAAAAAGAGTAAAAAGTTAAAATGTTTAAAGAATGATTTAACTAATTATGAATATTAAAATTTGAAATTCTCACTTCGTTCCTTTTCGAAGGCGAAAAGTTCTAAAGGGGGAGGAACGTAACGACTCGGATTTTTTTTTTTGCATCGGTTAATTGGGTGATTAACTAATTTTATTATTGAAATATTGATTAGTCAAATAAATAAATTTCTGATAATTAAAATATATGAATATATATACATATGTTGATTTAAAAACTATTATAAATATTGAATTATAAAATCTCTAGATATGATAAATCTTATAGTAAATAAATAATATATATAAACTGCAACATTTAAATTAAAATAAAATATTCATAAAATGTAGATAAATATGTAAATGGGGGCTAATGTGAATATATATATATATGTAAATGTGATGACAAGTACATCCAAATATATATATATATATATATATATATATATATATATATATATATATAGGATGACAACAACGTATATGGATAGGTATATATGTTCATCAGGATATTGTATGCATGAATATATGTATATATGTTACAAAAACAATGCTTACGGAAATAATCAATGTCTATAATATATGTATAAGCACGTGTATACTTAAATATATAAAACAAAAGGTAAACATGACAAAGTAAAAAAAATATTGTATATTGTGTATATATATATATATATATATATATATGTGTGTGTGTGTGTTTATATATAAGTGTTTAGGGTGAATATATGTGTAAATGTGTATATGAATAAGTGTAAACACATATATGTATATACATGATGAAATATATATACAAGTGAATATGTATGAGGCATACATGTATTTATACACTATTAGGAAATGGAAAAGGCATATATATGCATAAGGATATATATCTATATCAATGAATGTACATGTAGACATGCTAGGAGACATCATCATAAAAAAATATCTAGTCAAACTTACAAAACATTTTTTCAAAATCAAGTCAAGTGATATGGAAGTTAAATCAAGTCAAAACAAAAATCAGATCATGATAAAAGGTAAGAAAAGAAATATAAAATACAATATAACAGTACAAATCTATAGCCACCAATTCTCGCCCATACACTTCCTCCTCTTCTATATATGCATAGCCTAGCCATGCCTTGGTCACTCACTTGCACAAAGAAAAAATAATAACAAGAAGAATACTCAGAGATAGTAAAATCAAGAAGCTAGAAGGAAGATTAGGCAAAGGCAGTAGTCCATCTCTTATCCAAGGGTGAGTAAATCTTTTTAAAACTCCTAATGTAAGCAGAAATATACGTGAGTAAACACCTACCTTTTTGTTCACAGTAATTACTGTTATACATATGTATGTATGTATGTATGTATGTATGTATGTATGTATATAACTGCAGAGCTGATAAATCCTTAAGTTTATGTCAAAAATTCATGAGTTAATATGTATATATGTCTGTAAAATGTGGAGATCAACTTATAACCCAAAGTAAATCACTGTGCTTCTTCTTCTGTTACTCTGTTATTGTTTTATTTGATAAAGCAATAAATCCATCAACTTCAAAAATCCATAGATCAATATCCTTTCAGTTTTAGAACATGGTACAAGAAGGAGAATTGTACATTTTTGAGTATATGTCATCGGAAAATTTGTTTCGTTGGGTTTCATGGAGTATGGGAAGAGAAAACCCCTTTTTTAGTAAGTGATTCACATATGGTTAAAATTGAACTTACATAACTTTATGTTCTGATCATATGGTTGTAATAGTCATTATAAAATATGATTTTTAGGCCTTGTTTGGTGATTTCTATAGATGTGTAAGGGTAGGGATTGGAGGTTGAACGTAATTGGGTCAAGGAGGAAATCCGGGTGGCTACTCGATTTCGTGGCAAGGGATTTGGCATGGAGGATGTCTGGGAGGAGGTATGTCTAGGAAAAATGGTAGGGTATTTTTTTAATGGGCACGGTGGCGTGTCGAGGCGATTTTAGGGTTTAATTTTGCTTCGGTGGTAGTTCGGTTACGAGGCGATTGGCGTTGCCGATAGGCACTTGAAGGAGTGCGATGGGGGGAGGGGAAAAGGGAGAGGAGACTGTGGCGTACCTGATGACCAGGTTTGATGGTGAACAGAGAGGCATGGTGGCGAGGCGAAGCAAGGAAGTGGTGATGACCTGTTCCAGTTTTGGGGTCTGGGTTTGAAATTGAGAAGGGGGGTTCGGGTGCGTGTTCCGGGAGTTAGGTGAGGAGAGTCAGTCATAGGTGATGCAGGGGCGAAGTCGGCAAGGTTGGGTAGGCTGACATTGTGTACATGCGCATGGCATCAAGCACATTGAAGTTGTACAAGAGTGTAAAGGAGGGGTAGAGTACTAGGATGAAAGGAAGAAGGGGAAGGGGATGGGCCGAAAAGATAATGGGCCATTTGGTTAATGGAATATATATGTATGTATACATTTATATGATGACATACTTCTTCTTCTTTAAACTAAAAATAGATTTTCAGTTTAAAACTCAAAATTTAAAGCTCAATAACATTTTATAACTTAAATGATAATTAATTATATTATTATTGGACTTAAACTTATGGGATTTAATGATATTTTAAAATTTGTTTCTAGTTAATAAATTGGTTAATTTGAAATTAATTTGGATAAAATATAAATGAGATCGACTAAGTAAAGTTAATAAAATCCTAAGGAGTGAATCATCTTGATATTGGTTATTTATCATTAAATTAGCTAACGATATATATCTTTGCCTATCTACATTTGATATTTGTTTCAATTATACTTGTGTGAACTATCGAGTGGTAAATAAGTTAAAATAATTGGATTGAAAATAATAGCACATTTTTCTTGAAAATAAGAATCCATAATAAATTCTTGCATTTAAATATGGTCACATTAAATAATAAATTGTTTATTTCAAACAATTTTCCCCTTTTAAATTTGTCACTTGGTTTCGAAGAGACCGGGATCGGATATCAGCATTATCCGGAATCACTTTGATTCATATAATCACTATAAACCTTTACGGGTTTGACTATAGAGTCTAACAGGCTGGAATTGAATAAATTAAGTAAATCTGATTATTTTCAATTAGTAACTATACTTAGACATTAGTATAATGTCAGTGGACTTTTTGGAAAGTTATTGGTTAAAATCAGATAAAACTCGTCGAGTTATACGAGTTGCCTTGTTTTTTCAAGAAGCTTATAACTTAAGTGTTTCAATTTAAGTTGGTTTACTAACGCTGGTTTCCAGCCTGACTCGGGTATTATTTATATTAATGCTCGGGTCAAACCAAGTATTACAGAATTTCAGGTTAGGATGCATTGGAGCTCGGAGACGAGCTGGAGGTAGAGGCGTATTAATTATATTGCACTGTGTATTATAGACTGTATGATCAGTACTTTGGGACAAGTTATCATAACTGGCCAGTTTTATTTGGTGATAATTGGACTCTGATATCTTGTATATATATTAACAGTTACAACTTTTTGCTGTATAAAATGCTGCTTTGGTATATTATATTTTGTTCTACTATGACTATGTGATTCTATGTTGTTGTTTTTTGTTTCTTATTCTGTCTCTTTTTCTTCAAAACCCTAACAACCTAGTATTTCCGACCCTCGATTGCATGCACTCTATACATTGAACGTACTAGTGTCGATTTTCGAGGTTGAAAAACTTCGGGCCGTTACATAAAGCAGTTTCATAATTGTTTGTTGATTGTTAAAATTGTCTACAGTAATTTGTTTTTTGGAGTAAAAACCAGCTACGGCAAGTATTGTGGGTAATCAAGTAATAAACATGACTCTACTTGTTATCTATAGAGGCACAAAAGGTTCCTTCCTAGCCAGTGAATTAAAATACTTATGCTAATGCTCTTGCTATTGTTAATGCCAATAAGTGTGGTCCATAAGGATGCTAATGCTCTTACTATTCTTATATATATTATGCTTAATTATGCATGTAATTCATACATTATCAGCATACGTAAATTATCAAGACATGTATGCACTTATGACTGTGGATAGTTATACTTTTCTATGGGTAATTAACATTTCTGAAGTAAAGAACAGCTGCATCAAAGAGTTGTCAGTAATTAAGCCATGAACAAGACTTTAACTGTTATGTATTATTGTATTTTGTTAGTAATAGTTGTGTAGACTTGTTTGTAAACAGTTGTGGTATGTGAATTCGCTTATTTTGTCAAAATATAAAATGATTATGGATATTATACTTGATTATGCGATTAACATGTTTTTTCTATTGGAATATGATGATTATCGATGTTGGTTTGAAAATGATAATTATGTGACTGATTGTTGGTTTTAATATGGCTATTATATATAAGTGATTGTCGAAAATGATACAAGCCATTAACAGTAACAGAAAATATTATAGTAGCATAAAAAACGCTGTAGAAAAAAAAGAAGGATGCAAGTAAAAACGCTACTAAAAATGTAATTTTGGTTGCATTTTGAAAATGCTGCAAAAAAACTTTTGTAGGGTTTCAAAAACGCTACAATATGTTTGTTTTTGGTAGTGTTTACTGCAACACAACTAAAACTTTCAGACTTTTAGTTGCATGTCGTGTCGTAGCATTTACCGAAACGCTGCTAAATGTTTTGGTAGTGTTTTTTCAGCACTAAATGACTTTTCTGGTGTAGTGATGTAAAATGAAAGTTTATTTACAATCTAATGGTTTGGGTATTGGAGCATCGCACAAACTGAGTACACTGAATCCCAAGTGAATTATGCATAATGGAGTAATGAAATAAAGATATAAGCACTCAATAATTCAAAGGCTATGAATATTTTACTCTACATCCTAGTGAAAATGGGTTCAAAAGATATCTTTTTGTAAAAGTGCGTATGAAATTTAGAGAACATTGCAAGTCACACACGAAGGTACTAGGAAAGTAAAAAAAACTAAGATTTCTACGTTAACTAATCAGTTCAAATTTTCAAGATGAATCCAAGTGAATTTATTTTTGACATGCATTCAAGATTTTAGGAAATATTACATGCACTAATATCATTAGGAAAGAATTTCAGTGAAGAGGACCTAGTCCATAAGATCTTAAACTCGCTTTCTAGTGAATGGGGTCAAAAGAATTTGGCGACCGAAGAAGCCAACAATATTAGTACAATAAAAGTAGAAGAGTTAATTAGTAACTTAATATCATATTAAGTAGAGATTTAAGGATAGAAGGAAAGCCAAGCAAATGAAAATAAATCTCTAGCATTCAATGCTACAATAGATGATCAAGTATTAAATAATAATGATAGCTTTCATGGCAAGATATTTTAGAAAATTCTCAAAGGGAAAGAAAATTTAATAATCTCAAAGGATGGATAATAAAACTCAGAAAATGGAATCGCTGTCAAGTGTTTTGAATGTGATAAATTCAAACATCTAAAGTGGACTGCCAAATCTGAATAAGTTAAAGATCTCATCAAACACGGATTTAATCAAGAAAAGGAAGCAAGCATTCACAACAACATGGGATGATTCTGACACAACATCAAGCAACACCATTTCAGACAATGAAAAGGTTGATCTATGCTTTAGGGCAGAGAAAACAAATTCTATTAATATTTTTTGAATTTTGATCTCTCTATGAAATGCACACACATATTAGTTTATATATAAACTTTTGAAAATTTTGATAAATTATTTAAATTTTAAATATATCAAAAATAAATTTATAAATATTTATTTAAATTTTAAAATACTTTAAAAACAATTATATATAATATACATATAAAATTGAAAGTTAATATTCTATACATCATAGCTTTTATAAAAAACAATAATAATAAATTATATTTAATTTACATAGAGATATAGAATTGAATATATATAGTATATTTAATTTAATAATTAACATATAAGAACATTTAAAATACTTAATATAAATTATGAAATAAAGTTATGTCATAAATAACATTAAGATTTAATAAAAATAAAATAAATTCAAATGGCGGCTTTTCAAAAATTCGATAAGTATATTGACATATAGTCATAGATATGTCAACATATGCTTGTCTGAAATGACATGTTGATTCAAATTTAAAGCTTTTGAAATTCCTTCTCTTTTTCACTACATTCAAAATACAAACAACACATTATTGACTAACTCACATCCATTTAATGCCTATTTGGTCTCCCATAGCTCACTTATTCAAACTCATCCGCCTTTATTTCAAAATTCCAAAAATAAAAGAATCTTCATTACTCTCGGTCTCTTTGAAAATAATGTCCTCACAACAAGCATCATCTTCCTAAGCTCTCTACAAGGCTTATAAATTAGCTTCATAATGAAAAGGCATCAATACAAGCATACAATAATATGAAATGAAAGTTAAAATCTTTCTGGTCATATTACGAATTTTAGTGGTCTTTGTTCCTATGATTTACAAACTCTTGCTTTTGAAAATAGTATTTTCGAATTGATTAATCTTTCAAAAACTGATTTTCCTTGTTTTTTGCAAATTTGAATAACAAACTTTTTAACGATAATGATAATCAAGTTTGGAGTAGTGTTAAAGGCACTACTATTGTTTTAGATGCTTTATTGCTTGGAAAAATTTTAGGATATAAAAATGAAAGAAATGAGCTTTCAAAATTAGATATTGATTATGGCAATTGTGAAGTTTGCGTAATTTGTTAGAAACTGATTTAGAAATTGGATTTAAAGGCAAAAACCTTTGAACAAAAGAAAGACTTATGAACCTCACTTTAAAATAAAGTATTACTTCTCATGCCAGAAATTACAATAATGCTACTTATAAAGTTTTTGAAGTTTTATTTGCTATTTTTCCTAAAAGTGACATAAATTGGGCACAGGTCGTCTTATGGACTTTGTTTCCGAAAGAAGTAACTTCATATGAAAATAAATTTTACCATGAACTATAGTAATCCAAAAAAATCAATATTTTATAGTAGATTTAAGCTATAAAACAACTTTAAATCAAAACGACTTAAACAAAAAGAACATCTCACTCATGTACACCCATTTCGAATTCGAGCGATATGAGACTTTAGCCAAATAGGATGAAAGGTTGGCCATGAAGGAACAACAAGAGATTGATGAAGGGAGGAATAAGAAATGGGGATATACATAGAAGAGGAGGAGGAGGAGGAAAAGAGGAAGAAGAGAGATGGACAACTTACTTGAGAGCTTTGAAAGGAGTAATATGCCAACAAATTTAGAAATCATTAAGAAACAAGAGAAGCTTTTCAATAATCAAAAGAAGCTTAAATGGCCGATGGGCAAAGAGTTTCCAAAACTTTCTAACAAGATTTTTTTTTGAAAGGTGATAAAAACCATAGAGGAGGATCTTCATCACATTCATCGCCTTTTTAGTCTACCCCTTTTTTTAGAACTCTTGCGTTGAATGTTTATTATCTCTCTTTCACTCTCATGCATCGAATTTATTATCAGTGAAATCTATTTAACATTTTAGCTTATGTTATACATATTGTACTCTACGAAAATACAAGTAGAAATAAATAAATAAGTATTTACATTTGAATAAATAAACAGAAATTGATGAAAAAATAGAAAATGCATACGTATGTCGACATACATAGAAATCATATGTCAACATAGCAACCAAAGGCTATATGTCGTGTAACAACCCGTAATTTAACCTCTTTAAAATATGGATATTTAATATATTTTAAAAAACTTAATTAATGGATTTATAAATAAATAAAAATATTTGAACTAATAAACAATGATGGTGAAATATTTTTTCAAAATAGTTTACAAAAATATTTAGTTCGAAGAAAAATAGAAAATATGACCGGAAACCGATTTTCGAATTATCAACTTTTCGGTGTCGAAAATTTATCGAAAAACGTTGTGCACATTGGTGTATCATATACACACTCATATGAATAAAGTTAGGGCATGTGTATATAGGTGTATGCATGTAGTTCAGTACATAAACATATATATATGTATGTGAGTGTTGTAACATTTCATGAAAAACAAAATGACATATTCCGTAAAGATGCCTTGTGAAACATGATATAACATGTTTATACACTAAAGTACTTAGCATTTAATGGCACGTTGGAAGAAAATAAAGTGGGATCCACCTATTTTCATGTAAAATGAAGGAGGAGGGGACAATGATGTGAGATGGCATGAAAAGGATGGAGGTAGTGTCTCTAAGGGCATTTTAGTAAATACGCTATGTACATTTCACATAAAAACTAATTTCTTATTTTATTTTATCTCATTTCCTACTTCATCATTCTTGTCTCAAGCTACCGTTTAAAATTTCCATGGCATCTTGTTTAAAAATAAAAAAATGCATTATTTTTCCAATCTTTTCTTAAATAAATTATTAAAACCTGCTCCTTCCACTCAAAATTTCTTAACCCCTCAAAAACAAGACCCTAAGACTCTATTTCCATCTAGATCGAGCCCATTCCCATCTTAGTTGAATTTAACTAGCCCATTAAGGGCTCAAAAATCCAAGCTTTGGTGTAGGAGAAGGAAGACCGAGTGTTAGGCAAGGAGTTGCGATAAATGGACTTCGTTTCGTAGCACTTAAGTGAGCAAAATTTCACTCTTCAAACAAAAGATTTTAACTTTATATATATATATATATATATATATATATATATATATATATCATATTATTAGTTTTTATTTACTATGGGTTATGTATGATATTGTGTTTGGTTATTGGTTTGGGTTATGCTTCAAAAAGATGGCATCTTGGTAGTTGGTTAGTAGCTTAAAAGTGGACACCTCGTTAGTTAATTAATAATATGAAAAATTAGTGGTGATAGTTAATTATGTTCTAAGAATCTTCTCTACTTATTTTTATAAAAGTAAAGTACCTTGTATTATGCTTTGCTAATGGTCATGTGATGTGTAGATGTAAGTAAAGTGACATGAAATTAGTTGTTGAAGTGTCCATATAGCGACTATCACCATATCGGACATTAT
The DNA here is from genome assembly GCA_030765085.1 of Allium cepa. Classification (NCBI taxonomy): domain Eukaryota; kingdom Viridiplantae; phylum Streptophyta; class Magnoliopsida; order Asparagales; family Amaryllidaceae; genus Allium; species Allium cepa. The sequence continues at coordinate 303,944,114 of CM060944.1, read as the reverse complement.
CGAAATTGTTCGATTTATTTCTCGAGCTTGGGTTTTGTTTTACATGTTAATAAAGTTATTAAATAAGTACGATTTCAAATTTAATTAATGATTTTAATAAAGATTTTAAAATATAATTAATTAATAAGGAATTTTAATTAATTAACTTGTTAATGATGAGTTTAAATTTAATTAATTAACTTATTAATGATGTGTTTAAATTTAATTAATTACTTTGTTAATGAAACTTAAAACTCATTAAACATTTTGTCTAACGATGATTAAGGTTAATTAATTATTTAATAATGATGGATTGAAATTAATTAATCATTTTAATTAACAATGAATAAATAAATTAACTCCATTCAATTAATGATTTTTAAATTTTATTAACTAATTTAAATTTAATTAGTCTTTTCTTTAATTATGTTTTGAATTAATTAATTTATTTAATGATATTTATTTGTTATTAATTAATTTAATTAATGATGTCTAAATTTAATTAATTAATGTAATTAATGAGATTAAATTTAATAAATTAATTTAACTAATTCTGTTAAGTTAAAGGTGATTAACCTTTTTAATTAAAGGGCACTTTAAAGTTAATTATCCAAATTGATTAACTAAGTTTAAAATAATCAATTATTCTTAATTATGATAGTTAAAGTGAAGTATCCAATTAAATAAGGATGTTGAAAAGTTATTCAATCCTTTTATAATGATGGTTTAAAGATAGTAAACTCTTTTAACAAAGTGTTTTGAAGCAAATAGTTGTAATATGAAGCCCAAGCATGAGTTCAGGTTTTAAAAAAAAGGTTTGAATTGTTTATGCAAATGGATTGATTTCCATAAAGCGATTCACCTGTATGAAAACAATTTATTTGTATAATTAGCACTAAACATCAAAGAAGCAGACTTGACGCTATTTCAAAAGTTAAGAATAATCGTAAGACATGACTTCGAGGTAACACTACCTTGATTTGTTTGGTATTGTTGTTAACCAAGAAATAGTACAACTTTGAATTCGATGAGTGCTGATAAGTACACAAGACTTAATTTCCATATACGATCATTTTATATCCTCGATAGTTGGTATCTTAGCTATCGTTTACTTTGGCTTCTTTATTATTATCATTCGATGACTGTAACGACCCGTAGATTTTAATAGTTTTTAATTGGTTTTATAACGTATTTAATTTGGATTTTGAGAAATTTTAATAATAATATTTTGAAATAAAGTTTTAATATTTGGTTTACGTATAATTATATATAGCAAATGGTAAATTTTCAATTAATTTTATGAAAGTTTATTTATTTTGTGAAATTCTATTAAATTCATGCTGACTTGCTAATGATATGTAATCTAAATTTTAATAAAAGGATCTGCAACATCGTAGTTGTAAATTATGAATGTTATTGTTTATAATCATACATGTAACTCTAATGATACGATTTTAATAACAAATTCCGTGTTCAAGATATGTATTTCATAATAGTATTTTCTTAATATCCTTAGCTTTCAACAATAATCAATTAGCGACCTTAATCTTAATAGGATTTGAAAATCATCAACATTCGGATAAGTCAAATGATATTCTAAATGTTAATAATAATCTTGAAAAAAAAACTTTATCGGAAGAACATTTTAAGTACACATAAATTTTTATGGGATTATGTTAATATGTATTCAGTAGGCATATGCTAACAACCGCTCAAACAAGAGATAATCACTAATACACAGTGTTAATTGTTAAAAACTCAAACTACCTATATTTATCACGCAAAAAAGCAAAATCATAAAGGTCATTAGTGAAATTATGCAATCTTAACATGTGCGTAGAAGGCACATGCTGATATTTTCCGATTTTGTGCATTGCACTAAGAATTATTGGATCCTATTCATCGTTAATTTGCTACCATTTCACGACTTTGACCACCACCTTAATTTGTTGAATACCACGAATGCCAAAATGATGAATGATGTTGCAAGTCAGAAGAAAATGCATGCTCCTATATGCGTTTTTGCGTTAAATGACATTAGATGCCAACAATATTATTATGCATTTTCATTATCTTAATTCTTTTATCAATTAACCTCTCCACTTTTCTTTCCGATCTGATTTATAACTTGCCTATTTACTTTTCTTACCATATTTATTATTTGCTAGAATCTAGCCGTTTCATAATTCCCTTTTTCAGCATTTGATGTGTCTTCTCTAAATCTAAGCGGAAAATCTAGCTTACCCCTTTTATTCAATTACATTAATTTCTGTTTCAAATTTCATCGTGACTGACACGCAACCTTACTTTAATCACTGCGTCAATCAAGCATCCATCTATTAATTTTCATTTATTTTATATTTATTGCCAACGTTATAAATTTGAAAGATCACTTGCTTCCTTTGTCTCCCTGATTTCACGTCTCTGTGCCTATCCTTTTGAGTTTCTTACTTTTATATTCTATTATTTGCCTAAACGTGCATTTTGACTGTTGCCATCCCCGTATTTATTTCTTTCCTTTTTGAAATTAAAAAGTATACATTTTACATTTATTTATTTCTAAACCATTCATTTCCTTTCCTTTAAATCAATCCATTCTCTTCATATTTGTTTTAATTTATTTCCTCTTTTCACCAACACTCAATCTTTATACATATTTGTTTTAATTCATTTTCTCTATACATGTGCATTCAATCTTTATACATATTTGTTTTAATTTATTTTCTCTTTTCACCAGCATTCAATGTTTATATACATATTTGTTTCATTTTATTTCCTCTGTTCACCAGCATTTAATCTTTATATATTTGTTTTAATTTATTTCCTCTTTCTTTTTTTTACTTCTCCTTAATTTATAGGAATAAATTCTTAAATTTCCTCTAGCCATTACTATCTTTATTTCTTGCCACTTTAAACAAAATTTCTTTCCACTTTATCAATGTGAGGCTTCTCTTATAAATATAAATCACTCGTACATACCCTACTCCACATCAATAGACCTTCATCTCCTCTCTTGCGTGTGAAGTTTCTTCTGTAGGTAAATGGCTGCACTAAATTTTTTTTTCTTCTTATTTCTTTTCTTTTTCTTCTTATTTTTCATCCTTTTCTTTTGTTTTATTATTGTTTATATTGCTTTTGCTTTTCCTTTATTTTAAGCATAACATGCTTCAAGTATATATTTTACATTATAAGCATGTTTATATAGTGCAGCGCAAGTATACATTAAATTTAAAGTTATAAACATTTGCATTTGTTCTATGGTTAGTTTTATATGAGTATTTATTGAAATTTGTATAGTCTGACTTTTGAATATACATTGGGTTATTTCATACGGTTTATATATAATATAAGATGTTTAGCAGTCTGCATATATGTTACAGTATGTAAGATTTTTATATAAAAAAAAGAAAGGTGTTAATTTTATATTGTATTGTTTATAAAAAGGTGTTAATTTTATAATATATATATTGTGGGACAGTATACATTTATAAACATATTAATATACAGTAAGTTATAAAACATAAGTTTGATATATAGGTAGAGTTTGCATGGGTCTAAATTTTCCTTCTGTTGTTTAAAATATAGTTGTAGAGTTATAAAATTTTGGGGAGAATATATAGTTTAATATATTTTAAGTTAGTTTCTGTGTCTGTCCAGAGATGAATTATTATACAAATACAGTTTTATAAGATCTAAGATCTGTTGTTTTAAAATGTAAGTTTATACTAGTGATTATATGGGTTAAAATTTGACATTGATATTTTTAAGATGATAAAGAAAGTTTAATGTAAGTGTTAACATGTAAGAAATGCCTGAATCCTGTTTTAATATTAAAGAAAATACTGGAATTTAAATTGTTAAATTAAGTTGGAGCTGTGCTCTCGCCCTTCTCTTTCTTATAAATATTTTGCAAAAGGTAAATTTATATCAAGTATAAGGTGTGTAGTGTTTCAGCAAATCAAGGAAAGTCGATATTGGTCTTAACAATAATAATGTGGAATGTTGACTTAAATGTTGATTTAAATATGATTATAAAAAAAATTATGTTAATATTGGTTTTGAACATAGTTTTGCAGTTTTCTATTATTTGCATTTGTTTGAAAACGTATGTATGTATATGTAATTTTAATGCGTTTCAAAACTAATATTGGTTAAGAGAGTAATATAATAGAATAATATTTGTATTTCATTTCGGTCTACATAAAGCAGTTTCTGATCTATTTTCATCGATCTCTATTTATCAGTTGTCCATCGTATTCGTCCTAATCTTGCTTCGCTTTGAAAATTTTGTTTGGATTTGTTCGATGTCTAGATCGTGATCCAACGTAGCTCTATTCTTTGTCCAATCTATCTAGCCTCGAAAGGTGAGCAATCACTCACGATTTAACATTCTTATATTTATTAAATTTGATTTCAATTGAAACGACAATTGAAATATGTTGTTATTAGTTATTTAAATTGTTTATATGCTATTATTTGTAACTGTTCACCTGTGGGATATGACACCATATCCTGTTATTTATATTATACTATTATTGATGATATATGCCTGTTATATTATTATTATATGTTATCACTCTGCAAGTTCCCTGTAGTTTAGAATTCACTATGGGTTGAAATGATACATACCCGAACGGACTTTATAATAGGAGAATTTCGTTATGAGTTGAAATGATAGACCCAAGCGATTTTCATTTAATTGAATTTGAGATTACAGGTTGAAATGATATCCACCCGTATATATTTAGTGTACGGTTTGAAATGATAAATATCCGTAGCACTTGACCATATGATAGGAAATATATACAGACACCGTTGGTCCATATATATAAAAATATTTTGAAATAAATTCATTGTTTTGGAAAGAAATATATGGTCTTAATAAATATTAATTCTTAAATTATTATATATAAAGGGTAATGATATATATATATATAGATTTAATATTATTTAATTCAATTAAGATTGATTTAATACATAAATTATGTTAATTATTTATGTAAATTATAGTTCAAATAGATTTTTGCAATAATTGGGATAAATTAAGATTTGGAGATAAATTTGAGTTTATTAAAAATGGTATTTAAATAAGGATTTATTTAATTAAATCAATTTGAAATTTTGAATGGGAAATTTAAGGGTATGATTTTGTAACTGGATTTTTGACGTAAGTGATTTAATGAATATTTCACATTTAAATATATTAAAGAAAATATTGAGTAAAATGTAATTAAGGTTACTTAAATGATATTGTATCTAATAAGGGAGTATTTCAAGACTAAATAATAATGAGGTTAAATCGAGATCTATATGAAACTGTTATATTGAACTTTTAAATATTAAAGCCTTGAACTATATTGGAATTTAAATGGTTTATTTTGAGATTCGGATCTGTATTTGAAATAAATATAGTTGAATTCGTTATTTAGAAACTAAATTGAATTTAAATTGATAAATTAAGATTGGATTTAATTTGAATAGGAAGGTCGGGTTGATGTTGAAACAATCTGTTAAGTTGAGGAAATTGAAAATGCTTTACTCTATAAATTATGTAATATATATATATATATATATATATATATATAAAATGATATTTGGTTTTGAAGTATAAATTAAGTTGAAAGGACTACGGTGTTATAGTGTATATTTCTACCTTGTAGATAGTTCTATGGACCCTTAAAGGATGGTTATCCCAAACATCCTTTAAGTTCATTGTATTTCAGTTGATATTTCACTTGAGTTCGATTTATTTAGATAAGAATGTTAATCCTGACTCGAGTGTTTTGTGTTTTGCTTTACGCTCGGGTCAGACTGAGTGATACAGCATTTGAGACTCACCTTCGAAGTTGGAGTTTGCTTGAAGATCCAGCTATCTATCCTTTCAGTCATCCAGTTGATTGGTCCAGAGAAGTTTTCCACACGTACTGGAGACTTCACTGTATCTGAGATATTCTATTGTACTTTATCTCTAACTCTGATTTTTTTTATAGTAGCTTCATGAACTACTATCTATTTATTCCGCTGCGTATTTTTGTACTACTCTGTATCTGTGATTCTGTGTTTGATTTATTTACTGTATATGTTGGGTTTTGCCAAACTTTAATTAACAATCTGATATTTTGAGCAATTCAAGTCCGACATCTGCGGATGCGAATGGTTGAAAATAGCAGGTCGTTACAGTTGGTATCAGAGCTTTGGCTCTAGGCAAAACTTATCATATATGGTAAATTTATTTACAGAATCACTTTTGTTCGAGTTGAATCTCTTCCTTTCTGACTTGATTTCCTTTGAATTTTGGAATGTCCCTCGGTTTCGAAATTCATTCTTGTCTCTCCCTAATTATATTCATTCGATTCTGGAGTATCCCATAACTCCACTGAATGATTCGTAAAAGGGGGTGAAAACTCCTTTTTAATTGGCATTGATTCACCGAAGATTTTTTTGTATCATCGGTTTACGATGCTGTTGTATCATGGTATGCCAAATTCTATCTCTGGCGATCGAATGTCGATTTGTTTTGGAATTCCGCATCGATTATATTCCTGAAGTCACGGTTGACTCGGTTAAGGTCGCCCGCGATTTGTAGAAGTATATCCATCTTCTATTTTGTAATTTAATTATCTCATCTTCGATCGAGTCTATCTTCGAATCAGGATTCTATTGATTGGAGTTCCGCTAATTTAAATCTCTATCTTTGTTTGAAACCCATTCTTTGAAAAATCGGGTATGTTGTATTTTTGAAATTGTTTATACCGAAATTATTATTTTGATAACTATGATTTTATTCTATATATAAAAGTGAAAATGTTTTCGATAATAAAAGGTTTTGAAAGGATTTGAAATTTTGAAAAATTAAAAGAAATTGATTTATATAAAATTGATTTATAACTGTAGAGTTAAATTTGAAATTCGAGAATTGGATTTCGGTATTTTGAAATTGGTTTTAAGATTTTGGTAGATATATAAAAATAATACGATTTAAAAGTATTTTTCGAATAACAAATGTTTCTAATGAATTTTAATAATTTTGAAGAAATTTCAAAGAAGTTTTCAAGAAAATAGAAGTCCAGAACTCACTTATGTCGCTGGAAAATAATTTCGGTGATGAGTGCACGCATCATCGACATTGATTTTCGAGTTTCAAAGTGGGGGAGAGGCCACTTTAATAGCTTCGCTATGCAAGTGATTTTGTAAAACCTTTTTGATTACAAATTCCAAAGTATAATTTGATATTTTAGAAAGATATAGGTATATATTTTAAAACAATTTAAAATGAGACCGGTGTTCAGTCCTCGAGTTTCAGATTTAATAATTGGTTTATTGACTTATGTTGATTTTCAAATCTTGAATTTGGAAATTTGATTTCCCTAACTATTTTGAATGTTCGAACACTTCCAAATTGAGATTAAATTTTTAAAGCTAAGAAATTTCGAAGCGTACAAAATGTTTGATAAAGCATATAAGTTTTGTTTTGTATGTTAAGTTTGAAACCTTTTGTTAGGTAAATGAATGTGACTATTTTGAAATTATACTAATATGGAATTTAGTTTTAAATGTTTTGAAAAACTATTAGTTTTAAATAATGGTTTTCAGAAAGGAAAATTTGATATTTCAAATAAAAAAATAAATACTTTAAAGGGTTTAAAGGGATAATTATAAATTTGGAAACCATTTGAGTATAATTAATTTTGAGAAAATTTTTGGTTTTGAAATTAAATTAAAATTAAAAACCAGTACTTATATTGTGATTTTGGAAATGAATTTGTTTGACTTGAATTATTTTAATTTGGAAACTGGGATAATTTTCTAAACCTATTATTTTGGGAACTTTGAAATTTAGATATTTAATCTGGAAGAAAATTTGGTGAAATCATATATGATATTGAAATGATTTGAAATTGAGAACCTTATATTATTAAGCACTTGATTTGGGAGTGGTCGAACTTATATAAAATGGATTTGTATAAGTATAAAGTTGATTTGAAATCTATTGATTTGAAAGGTACTCAATTGGGAAAGAGAATTTTATATAATCAAAGTCGATATAAGTATGTTTTGATATACTACTGATTTGGAAAGTATTCGATTTAGAAAGGAATCCTATATATATGGACTTTATATAAGTACGATATTTGAAAGTATTTGGAAAGGTACTATATGATATATATTTTCGAAATAAAGATATGGAAAGTGCCTTCTACTTGATATCCGCTTTGTGGCCACATCGTGGATTCATTCTATCGATATTTTTCTCTTTGATTTTTGGTTTTCCGGATGTAATACTCGAGTGTTCCCACCGTGGCATAACCCATGGTTTTTTTTCTCTCGTGAATGCATAGCGAAATTGCCTGGCTGAGTCTTGCCTAGGGGTACGGATTGTTTCCTGGGGGATCCAGGCGTAACCATTGTGTATCCTGCAATCTGTGTAGGTCGCGAATAGTAGCGCAAGTGCCTGGCTGAGTCTTGCCTAGGGGTACGGATTGTTTCCTGGGGGATCCAGGCGTAACCATTGTGTATCCTACACTCTACTAGTCATCATGGCGTAACTCGCAGGGCTGAGAAAGCTTACGGATATGGATTGTTTCCTGGGGGACCCAGGCGTAACCATTGTGTATCTGCGAACCATGATCGGACAAAGGTTTTGGTTTGGTTGTTTTGTTTGGATTGTACTTTCCATATCTGTTTTTTTAAGGTTTTTCAAGTATTTTCACTAGGTGTGGAAACGGGTCTACCAAGTACTTGAAGAATTCTAGCTTTGCGCCTGATCAACGCATGGCCAGAGTCTGCAAGAACGAGGATAAACTTGTTGAAACATCGAGTTATAAAAGTATTTTCGAAAGGAAAATTTATATCGATATAATAGTATTTTATTGTAAAAGTATTTTTCCCAACAAAGAATTTTTGAATTAATATTTGAAATTTAAATTCTTATGGTTCTAGATTAATTATTCGTGCCCGATACTATTCCTTGCATCTACCTTATCTGCTCAGTTTAGTTATTCACCTTGATTCTGTTTTCCAAACCTACCTTCCTTTCCTTTTTGAATATAATCTTTAAAATATTGTAAGTATTTTGAAGTTATTAATTTAATAAAACATATTTAATTCCAATGGGTTTTGAAAACTTAAAGTATTAAAGATAACTGAATTGTAAATGAAGTTTTCAAATAAATATTTCAAATAAAATGTATATAGTTAAATAAATTGTTAATCCTTATCTTTCAATCTATCTTTCCTTCTGGTTGTTTCTTTTCTCCTACCTCCTTCCTTTTCGGGGACGAAAAGTTTTGAGTGGGGGAGAATGTAACGACCCATAGATTTTAATAGTTTTTAATTGGTTTTATAACGTACTTAATTTGGATTTTGAGAAATTTTAATAGTAATATTTTGAAATAAAGTTTTAATATTTGGTTTACGTATAATTAAATAAAGCAAATGGTAAATTTTCAATTAATTTTATGAAAGTTTATTTATTTTGTGAAATTCTATTAAATTAATGCTGACTTGCTAATGATATGTAATCTAAATTTTAATAAAAGGATCTGCAACATCGTAGTTGTAAATTATGAATGTTATTGTTTATAATCATACATGTAACTCTAATGATACGATTTTAATAACAAATTCCATGTTCAAGATATGGATTTCATAATAGTATTTTCTTAATATCCTTAGCTTTCAACAATAATCAATTAGCGACCTTAATCTTAATAGGATTTGAAAATCATCAACATTCGGATAAGTCAAATGATATTCTAAATGTTAATAATAATCTTGAGAAAAAAAAAACTTTATCAGAAGAACATTTTAAGTACACATAAATTTTTATGGGATTATGTTAATATGTATTCAGTAGGCATATGCTAACAACCGCTCAAACAAGAGATAATCACTAATACACAGTGTTAATTGTTAAAAACTCAAACTATCTATATTTATCATGCAAAAATGCAAAATCATAAAGGTCATTAGTGAAATTATGCAATCTTAACATGTGCGTAGAAGGCACATGCTGATATTTTCCGATTTTGTGCATTGCCCTAAGAATTATTGGATCCTATTCATCGTTAATTTGCTACCATTTCACGACTTTGACCACCACCTTAATTTGTTGAATGCCACGAATGCCAAAATGATGAATGATGTTGCAAGTCAGAAGAAAATGCATGCTCCTATATGCGTTTATGCGTTAAATGACATTAGATGCCAACAATATTATTATGCATTTTCATTATCTTAATTCTTTTATCAATTAACCTCTCCACTTTTCTTTCCAATCTGATTTATAACCTGCCAATTTACTTTTCTTACCATATTTAATTTTTGCTAGAATATACACGTTTCATAATTCCCTTTTTCAGCATTTGATGTGTCTTCTCTAAATCTAAGCGGAAAATCTAGCTTACCCCTTTTATTCATTTACATTTTTTTCTGTTTCAAATTTCATCGTGACTGACACGCAACCTTACTTTAATCACTGCGTCAATCAAGCATCCATCTATTAATTTTCATTTATTTTATATTTATTGCCAACGTTATAAATTTGAAAGATCACTTGCTTCCCTTGTCTCCCTGATTTCACGTCTCTGTGCCTATCCTTTTGAGTTTCTTACTTTTATATTCTATTATTTGCCTAAACGTGCATTTTGACTGTTGCCATCCCCGTATTTATTTCTTTCCTTTTTGAAATTAAAACGTATACGTTTTACATTTATTTATTTCTAAACCATTCATTGCCTTTCCTTTAAATCAATCCATTCTCTTCATATTTGTTTTAATTTATTTCCTCTTTTCACCAATACTCAATCTTTATACATATTTGTTTTAATTCATTTTCTCTATACATGTGAATTCAATCTTTATGCATATTTGTTTTAATTTATTTTCTCTTTTCACCAGCATTCAATGTTTATATACATATTTGTTTCATTTTATTTCCTCTGTTCACCAGCATTTAATCTTTATATATTTGTTTTAATTTATTTCCTCTTTCTTTTTTTTACTTCTCCTTAATTTATAGGAATAAATTCTTAAATTTCCTCTAGCCATTACTATCTTTATTTCTTGCCACTTTAAACAAAATTTCTTTCCACTTTATCAATGTGAGGCTTCTCTTATAAATACAAATCACTCGTACATACCCTACTCCATATCAATAGACCTTCATCTCCTCTCTTGCGCGTGAAGCTTCTTCTGTTGGTAAATGGCTGCACTAATTTTTTTTTCCTTCTTATTTCTTTTCTTTTTCTTCTTCTTTTTCATCCTTTTCTTTTGTTTTATTATTGTTTATATTGCTTTTGCTTTTCCTTTATTTTAAGCATAACATGCTTCAAGTATATATTTTACATTATAAGCATGTTTATATAGTGCAGCGCAAGTATACATTAAATTTAAAGTTATAAACATTTGCATTTGTTCTATGGTTAGTTTTATATGAGTATTTATTGAAATTTGTATAGTCTGACTTTTGAATATACATTGGGTTATTTCATACGGTTTATATATAATATAAGATGTTTAGCAGTCTACATATATGTTACAGTATGTAAGATTTTTATATAAAAAAAAAGAAACGTGTTAATTTTATATTGTATTGTTTATATAAAGGTGTTAATTTTATAATATATATATTGTGGGACATTATACATTTATAAACATATTAATATACAGTAAGTTATAAAACATAAGTTTGATATATAGGTAGAGTTTGCATGGGTCTAAATTTTCCTTCTGTTGTTTAAAATATAGTTGTAGAGTTATAAAATTTTGGGGAGAATATATAGTATAATATATTTTAAGTTAGTTTGTGTGTCTGTCCAGAGATGAATTATTATACAAATACAGTTTTATAATATCTAAGATCTGTTGTTTTAAAATGTAAGTTTATACTAGTGATTATATGGATTAAAATTTGACATTGATATTTTTAAGATGATAAAGAAAGTTTAATGTAAGTGTTAACATGTAAGAAATGCCTGAAGCCTGTTTTAATATTAAAGAAAATACTGGAATTTAAATTGTTAAATTAAGTTGGAGCTGTGCTCTCGCCCTTCTCTTTCTTATAAATATTTTGCAAAAGGTAAATTTATATCAAGTATAAGGTGTGTAGTGTTTCAGCAAATCAAGGAAAGTCGATATTGGTCTTAACAATAATAATGTGGAATGTTGACTTAAATGTTGATTTAAATATGATTATAAAAAAAATTACGTTAATATTGGTTTTAAACATAGTTTTGCAGTTTTCTATTATTTGCATTTGTTTGAAAACGTATGTATGTATATGTAATTTTAATGTGTTTCAAAACTAATATTGGTTAAGAGAGTAATATAATAGAATAATATTTGTATTTCATTTTGGTCTACATAAAGCAGTTTCTGATCTATTTTCATCGATCTCTATTTATCAGTTGGCCATCGTATTCGTGCCAATCTTGCTTCGCTTTGAAAATTTTGTTTGGATTTGTTCGATGTCTAGATCGTGATCCAGCGTAGCTCAATTCTTTGTCCAATCTATCTAACCTCGAAAGGTGAGTAATCACTCACGATTTAACATTCTTATATTATTAAATTTGATTTCAGTTGAAACGACAATTGAAATATGTTGTTATTAGTTATTTAAATTGTTTATATGCTATTATTTGTAACTGTTCACCTGTGGGATATGACACCATATCCTGTTGTTTATATTATACTGTTATTGATGATATATGCTTGTTATATTATTATTATATGTTATCACTCTGCAAGTTCCCTGTAGTTTAGAATTCACTATGGGTTGAAATGATACATACCCGAACGGACTTTAGAATAGGAGAATTTCGTTATGAGTTGAAATGATAGACCCAAGCGATTTTCATTTAATTGGATTTGGGATTACGGGTTGAAATGATATCCACCCGTATATATTTAGTGTACGGTTTGAAATGATAAATATCCGTAGCACTTGACCATATGATAGGAAATATATACAGACACCGTTGGTCCATATATATAAAAATATTTTGAAATAAATTCATTGTTTTGGAAAGAAATATATGGTCTTAATAAATATTAATTCTTAAATTATTATATATAAAGGGTAATGATATATATATATATAGATTTAATAATATTTAGTTCAATTAAGATTGATTTAATACATAAATTATGTTAATTATTTAGGTAAATTATAGTTCAAATAGATTTTTGCAATAATTGGGACAAATTAAGATTTGGAGATAAATTTGAGTTTATTAAAAATGGTATTTAAATAAGGATTTATTTAATTAAATCAATTTGAAATTTTGAATGGGAAATTTAAGGGTATGATTTTGTAACTGGATTTTTGATGTAAGTGATTTAATGAATATTTCACGTTTAAATATATTAAAGAAAATATTGAGTAAAATGTAATTAATGTTACTTAAATGATATTGAATCTAATAAGGGAGTATTTCAAGACTAAATAATAATGAGGTTAAATCGATATCTATATGAAACTGTTATATTGAACTTTTAAATATTAAAGCCTTGAACTATATTGGAATTTAAATGGTTTATTTTGAGATTCGGATCTATATTTGAAATAAATATAGTTGAATTCGTTATTTAGAAACTAAATTGAATTTAAATTGATAAATTAAGATTGGATTTAATTTGAATAGGAAGGTCGGGTTGATGTTGAAACAATTTGTTAAGTTGAGGAAATTGAAAATACTTTACTCTATAAATTATTTAATATATATATATATATATATATATATATAAATACTATTTTGGGAAATATAGAGATATTTGAAGTGAAAATGATATTTGGTTTTGAAGTATAAATTAAGTTGAAAGGACTACAGTGTTATAGTGTATATTTCTACCTTGTAGATAGTTCTATGGACCCTTAGAGGATGGTTATCCCAAACATCCTTTAAGTTAGTTGTATTTCAGTTGATATTTCACTTGAGTTGGATTTATTTAGATAAGAATGTTAATCCTGACTCGAGTGTTTTGTGTTTTGCTTTACGCTCGGGTTAGACTGAGTGATACAGCATTTGAGACTCACCTTCGAAGTTGGAGTTTGCTTGAAGATCCAGCTATCTATCCTTTCAGTCATCCAGTTGATTGGTCCAGAGAAGTCTTCCGCACGTACTGGAGACTTCACTGTATCTGAGATATTCTATTGTACTTTATCTCTAACTCTGATTTTTTTTATTGTAGCTTCATGAACTACTATCTATTTATTCCGCTGCGTATTTTTGTACTACTCTGTATCTGTGATTCTGTGTTTGATTTATTTACTGTATATGTTGGGTTTTGCCAAATTTTAATTAACAATCTGATATTTTGAGCAATTCAAGTCCGACATCTGCGGATGCGAATGGTTGAAAATAGCGGGTCGTTACAAAGACGATATGCTAGTACGTCGAGCATTGATATCCTTTGTCGAAAATTACTAAATACAAAGCGCAAGAGGAAGCCAACTTCCACACCTCATCTAGATTGGATTCAGTAGCTCTATTAGATGTGAAATATTTGGATACTCGATAAGATTTGGTAGGGTCTGGCTTGGTATTGTCCGAAAAGTGTCACAGAGTATATGAGCATCTCAGAAGTATATTACTAGAGGTATACTTCAAGGATGGTGTGCCTTCCTAGTCATTTTTTTGGAGATTTTTCTTTTCTTATTTAATTCGAACCTTCAATTTTTTTCACTCGTATGCATTGGGAAGAGTAGACTACTCTTCGTGGTGTTTATTTATTTATCCATTCTTTACGTTTGGATGTTGATTTATATGAGAGTAAACCCGATCCGTGTTCAGCAGCATGGTGTCACATATTTGTGTTTTAAGTTCACACCTATTATTTAAAAAGTTTTACTCATACCAGACATATCATCTGGCCCTAGTTGTTTGGTTTCTTTAAACTCTTGGGTACTCATTTTATTTGAGTAGTCCAAGAGTAGTGGGTTTCTTTCTGGCCTCTTTTGTAGATGGAATCCGAGCATGAGGCTTTCATTTTCTTAGTTATCTATTCTGCTGTATTATCTTGTTTGTGTAAGTGTATTTTGTTTTTAGCATATGTAAAGGCAGGTTGTTATAACTGCCTAAGCTGATTTGTAGTACATTGTGTAACTCTAATAACTCACTGTTAAGGGGTAATCTGATGTACTATTAATTGTGATGATTTTTTTACAGTTTCGTTGTGAGGTTTTATATTCTGTTCTTTATTTAACCCCACGAAGATTCATCTTTCTGATGCATGGGCAACGACACACGAACATCAAGGATGTGTTAAGTGTCGTCCCTAAGGATCAGGAAGTTGTGTCATTATAGTTGGTATCCGAGCTTCGGTTGAGCGAACACCTTATCCTGATTGGGGTACAACTCATCAAAGATAGGGTGAGTAGGACCCTAGAATGGGTTAATCTTGAGAAAGCGTTTCCTTTTCTTCCCTAAAAGTTTGGTTTTAGACCAGTTATTGCATTTTCCCATTTTTTCATCTTTTACCCCATCGTTGTATCCTAATGATACCCGTCACTTATCCAGGTTATTTGAAAATAAGTACAAGAGGAAAAAGAGGGAGGGGATCTGGAACCAACACCGCTACAAATGCCAGAGCTCCTGGAAATGAGCTAGTTGTAGAGCCATTAGCAGAAGTAGTGATGCAAGTTCAGCTGCCTCATAACTTTGCGACTTTGTGCGAGAATTACACTGCTTTAGGTGGTAAGTCTTTCTATGGAGCTGAAGATATTTTGGGAGTTTAGACATGGATCTCTTATGAGAGGATATCTAAGGATCTTCAGTTGGGAGATTCTCAAAAGATATTGTTGGCATCGTGTCAGCTTCAGAAAGCAGCAATGGATTGGTGGGATTCAGTCACTATGAATACACCGGAAGAAGATTTCTCTTGGGCGCAGTTTAAAGAAGTTTTTGAAGCTTAGTTTATCCCAGAGGCGGGAAGAACTCAGTTGTTCATAAGTTTTATGGATTTGAAACAGGGTGAGGTGACTGTGGCATAGTATGAGCATAAGTTCAATGCATTGTCCTGCTTTGGACCAGGATTGATTGATACACCACTTAAAAATAATGAAATGTTCGTGAAAGGAATGCGACCGAAATTTCAGGGAAATGACCAATCATCTCAACGGTACCTTTACCAATATGATCAACATGGCTTTGAGATTTGAAGCTCTTGATATTGAGCAAGGAGTTCAGAAAGTAGTAGCGCCAGCAGTTAATGTCCAACCTTTATCGGTGATACCAGTTGCTAGTAAGCCATTTTTCAAGCGTAAAGGGAAGAAGAAGTGGTCGGGAAAGAATCCTGGAGGTGGAGCTCCAGCTCAAAACAAGATGTTAGACTTAACCAAGATCCTTTGTTATAAGTGCAACCAAATGGGGCATTTTGCAATCAGTGCCCTAACTTAGCTAGCTGACCACTCTGCCACAATTGCAACAAACATGGACATATGAAGAACCAGTGCCCTTTTCCGAAGAAGGGATCACTGGGACAAGCTTTTGGTATTAAGGAAATACCATCTACTTCTATGGACCCAAAAGGAAATCAAGTGTTTTAAGGTACACTGTTTATTTCTGATATTCATGTCAGAGTTTTATTTGATACCGGTGCAACCCATAGTTTTATCTCATATGACGTAATGAACTAGTTGAATCTTAAATATGTTATCCTTTATAATTCTCTTTGTATGTCGAACCCATTAGGGTCCGACCAATTTTGACACCATATGTTTGACTAGGCCTATTTCTTATCGAGATTGGCCTTTCTTTTCTGATTTGTTAGTCCTTGGGTTCATGGGGTTTGGAGTGTTATTGGGAATGGACTGGTTACCTAAGTTTAAGGGTATCTTGGACTATGTTAGAAGCGTGATCGTAGTAAAAGATGTAATAAGTAGAAGCGTTGGTATATGTTGCAAAGTGCCTAGGGCGTTGTTGAGCATTTTTCTATATTCCATCGAAGTACCCGAAGAGGAGATAAAGAATTACCAATTGTTCGGGACTTCAAGGATATTTTTGAAGAAGTGCAAGTTTTACCTCCTCATAGGGAAGTAGAGTCCCGCATTGATTTAATTTGAGGAACTAGGCCTATTAAATAGCCTCCTCGAAGGTTGGCTCCAAAAGAAAGAAGATAATTGGAAAAGAAGACGTTTGATTTATTGCAGAAACGTTTGATCAGATGCATCACATCAAGCTGGGGATTGCCAGTAGTGTTCGTTACCAAGGTCGATAGTTTTCTTAGATTATGTGTGAATTATCGGGAATTAAATAAGAGGACCATTAAAAATAAGTATCCATTACCTAGGATTGATGACATGTTTGACCAGCTCTACGGAGCTCATATATCTTCTCGGTTGGATCTTGCCACTAGTTTTCACGAATTAAAGGTAGCAGAAGAGAGTGTATCGTTAACAGCTTTTTGTACCCCTAATATTTTTACGAACGGTTAGTCATGCCGTTGGGATTGACTAACTGACCCTCTTATTTCATGGACTTGGTGAATAGTGTGTTTCGTGATTTTCTTAACAAGTTTGTTCTATTTTTCATTGACGATGTCCTTGTTTATTCTAAAATGGAGGAAGAGCATAAATACCATCTCCAAGTTGTTCTAAGTACTTTAAGAAGTCATGTTTTAAAATCGAAGTTCTCTAAGTGCCATTTTTGGAAATATGAAGTTAGATTTCTAGGGCACATAGTTTTAGGAGAAGGCATATCGGTAGATCCAACTAAAGTAGTTACGGTTCAAGATTGGAAGAAACTCGAAAGTGTGACAGATGTTAGAAGTTTCTTAGGATTGGAAGGTCTCAATAGAAGATTTATTAAAGATTTCTCGATGATTTTTTCTCATCTAACAAAGTTGACGAAGAAGGAAGCTAAGTTTATTTGGACACCCAAGCGCGATTAAGCATTCAATGAGTTAAAGGAAAAATTGACAAGCGCTCCTGTCTTGACTATTCCAGATGGGAATGAAGGATTAATAGTTTATGCGGATGCTTGTAGGACCAGATTGGGAGCAGTTTTGATTAAAATGGTAAAGTAATAGCGTATACGAGTCGACGGTTGAAACCTCATGAGAAAAATTACGCTACACACAATTTGGAGCTTTTGCCACTAGTCTTCGCATTATAGGTATGGAGGCACTATCTTTTGGATGAAAAATTTGAGTTATATACGGATCACAAGTCATTAAAGTATCTCTTTACCCACAAGGATTTGAACTTAAGGCATCAAAGATGGCTGGAGTTTCTCGCATCTTATGACCTACAGATTCTTTACACCCCAGGGAAAGCAAATGCAGTTGCAAATGCGTTGAGTAGGAATGTGGCGTCGAATGCAAATTTGGAGTTAACCCAACGCTTATGGAGAGCATTGCATATTTCCAAGAAAAAGACCCTATTCTAGCTCGGCTTGAGAAGGATATTGAAGATGGAATTATCTCTAGTTTTAAAATAGACTCTCGAGGCATTTTGAGAATAAATGGACAGATTTGTATGCTAGATGTTAATGGAATTAGACAGGATGTGCTGAGAGAGTGCCATCAATCAAGGTTATGTATCCACCTAGGAGTAACTAAAATGTTTCAGAATATAAAGAGGCCTTTTGGTGGAAAGGGATGAAGAGAGAAATTTCGATCTTCGTAAGCCGGTGTGCAAATTATCAACAGGTCGAGAGTGACCAGTAGAAGATTGCTGGGTTGCTCTAACCCTTAGAGATACCAAGTTGGAAGTGGGAGAAAATATCCATAGACTTTTATAGATGGGTTGCCCAAAACAAGAAGAGGTAATGAAGGCATTTGCGCAATAGTATATCGATTAACAAAGAGCGCCCACTTTATTCCGATGAAGTTAACTAGAATTGCAACTTCTTTGGTAGGAATTTATTTAAGGGGGTCATTCAACTACATGGAATTTCAGTAAGTATTGTTAGTGACCGAGATTTCATCTTCACCAGTCGTTTTTGTGGAGCATTGCAAGCCACTTTAGGGACAGAGCTGAATTTGAGCACAGCCTATCACCCGAGGATAGATGAACAAACCGAAAGGGTAAATTAGATTTGGAGGATCACTTAAGAGCATGCATTTTGGATTTTGTAGGATCATGGGAAGATCACCTTCACCTAGTAGAGTTCTCCTACAACATTAGTTACCAAGCTAGCATTGGCATGGCGCCCTATGAAGCTTTGTATGGGCAGCCATGTAGATCACCTTCAAGTTCGGTTGAGACTAGACACCGTTTTGTTCTTGGACCAGAGATGATTCAAGAAGCATCAGAGAAAGTGGCTATGATCATGGAAAGGATGAAGAAGCCTAGGATCGATAGAAAAGTTACTCCGATCAACGGAGAAGAGACTTAGAGTTTGCGGTCGGGGATTTGGTACTTATCAAAGTTTCCCTGATGAAAGGAGTTGTAAGATTCAAAAGGGCAGGAAAGCTAGCACCCAGATTCATTGGACCATTAAGAATCGTTGAGAGAATTGGATCATTGGCCTATAGAGCAGATTTCTTGAAAGATTATCAGAAGTTCATAATGTCTTTCATGTATCTCATCTGAGAAAGCATGTTCATAATCTATCTTTGATTGTTGAGACATCTGTTTAGGAAGACTTAGAAATAGAACCAAATTTGACTATTATCCGATATCCAGTTCATATTATAGACCGAGATGAAAGGAGATCAAGGAATAAGGTAGTTAAGCTTATGAAAGTTCAATGGAGTGTCCTTGTGATTGTACGTAGGAGACTGAGGATCGTATTAGAGAAACTTACCTTGATGTAATGTCGGGTTAGTTTTTTGTTGTTTGAATGCATTATGTATATTCTTCTATGGCATAGTTTCTTTGCATCGTTATATGAATTTTCAAATATAATATATACCATTTGGATTGTCTTTTTGTGTATTAAGTTCGGGGAAGAAATTCTTTTAAGGGGGGAGAATGCAACAACCCGTAGTTTAACCTCTTTAAAATATGGATATTTAATTTATTATTAAATAATTAATTAATTGATTTGTAACTAAAATAAAAATCTTTGAAATAATAAATAATGTTGGTTAAATAGTTTTTAAAAATAATTTATTAAAATATTTAGTTCGAAAAAAATAGAAAATTTGACTGGAAACCGTTTTTTGAATTGCCGACCTTTCGATGTCGAAAAGTTGTCGGGAAACGTTGTGCACATTGGTGTATCATATACACACACTCATATGTATAAAGTTAGGGCATTTGTATATACATGTATGCATGTAGTTAAGTACATATACATATATATATGTGTGTGTTGTAACATTTCATGAAAAACAAAATGGAATATTCCATAAAGATGCCTTATGAAACATAATAAAACATGTTTATGCACTAAAGTACTTAGAATTTAATGGCACTTTGGAAGAAAATAATGGGGGACCCACCTATTTTCGTGTAAAATGAAGGAGGAGGGGACAATGCAGTGAGGTGGCATGAAAAGGATGGAGGGTAGTGTCTCTAAGGGCATTTTAGTAATATGTTATGTACATTTCATATAAAAACTAATTTCCTAATATCTTATTTCATTTTATCTCATTTTCTACTTCATCATTCTTATCTCAAGCTTCCTTCTAAAATTTCAATGGCATCTTAAGTTAAAGTTCCAAAAATACATTCATTTTCCACTCTTTTATTAAATAAATTACTAAAACTAGCTCCTTTCCACTCAAAATTACTTAACCCCTCAAAAATAAGAACCTAAGACTCTATTTCCACCTAGGCCGAACCCATTTCTATCTTGGCCAAATTCAACTAGCCCATTAAGTGCCCAAAAATCCAAGCTTTGGTGTAGGAGAAGGAAGACGGAGTGTTAGGCAAGGAGTTGCGATAATTGGACTTTGTTTCGTAGCGCTTAAGTGAACAAAAATCTGATTTTTCAAACAAAAGATTTTAACTTTAATATATAGCTCATATTATTAGTTGCTATTTACTATGGGTTATGTATGATATTGTGGTTGGTTATTGGTTTGGGTTACGCTTTAAAAAGTTGGCATCTTGGTAGTTGATTAGTAGCTTAAAATTGGGCACCTTGTCAGTTAGTTAATAATAGGAAAAATTAGTGGTGATAGTTAATTATATTCTAAGAATGTTCTCTACTTATTTTTATAAAGTAAAGTACTTTGTATTATGCTTTGCTTACGATTATGTGATGTGTATATATAAGTAAAGTGACATGAAATTATTTTCAAAGTGTCCATATAGCGACTATCGTTATATCGGCACTTTCGACAAACATATCATTATCGAAATTTTTCTATTTATTTTCGTACTTGGGTTTTGTTTTATAGGTTAATACAGTTATTAAATAAGGATGATTTCAAATTTAATTAATTATTTTAATAAAGATTTTAAAATGTAGTTAGTTAATTAATTAATTAATTAATAAGGATTAAGGCTAACTAATTAACTTGTTAAAGATGAGTTTAAATTTAATTAGTTAACTTATTAATGATGTGTTTAAATTAAATTAATTACTTTGTTAATGATACTTAAAATTAATTAAAATTTTTGTCTAATGATGATTAGGTTAACTAATTATTTAATAATGATGGAATGAAATAAATTAATCATTTTAATTAATGATGATTAAAATAAATTAACTCCTTTCAATTAATGAGTTTTAAGTTTGATTAATTAATTTAAATTTAACTAATCTTTTCTTTGATTGTTTTTTAAATTAATTAATTTAATTATTGATATTTATTTATTATTAATTAATTTAATTAATGATGTCTAAATTTAATTAATTAATTTAATTAATTAATGTAATTAATGAGAATAAATTTAATTGATTTAATTAATTCGGTTAATTTAACGGTGATTAACCTTTTTAATTAAAGGGTATTTTAAAGTCAATTATCCAAATTGATTAATGAAGTTAAAGATAATTAATTATTCTCATTTATGATTGTTAAACCGGAGCATCCAATTGAATAAGGATGTTGAAAAGTTATTCAATCCTTTAATAATGATGTTTTAAAGTTAGTAAACTCTTTTAACAAAGTGTTTTGAAGCTAATACCTGTTATGTGAAGCCCAAGCATGAATTATGGATTTTATAAGAAAAGGTTTGAATTGATTATGAAAATGGATTAATTTATGTAAAGAGATTCGCTTGAATGGAAACGATTTATTTGTATAATTCGCACTAAACATCAAAGAAGTAGTGCAACAACCAGGTATTTTCAACCATTCGCATGTCGGACTTGAATTGCTTAAAATACCGCATTGTAAATAAAATTTAGCAAATCTCAGAATATACAGTAAATAAAATCACAGATCACAGACACTGAGTAATAATAGTGCAGCGGAAGTAAAAGAAATAGTAGTTCATGAAGCTACTATGTAAATATATCAGAGTTACATAAGATACAACAGAAGAAATAGAGTATAACAGAAGTCTCAATACGTAGAAGTCTACAAATACAAGAGCTGAAAGGAACAACAGACTAAAAAGGATAAAACAAGACAAGTAGATAATCTCCAACGATTCCAATCTCTAGAAAGTGAAAATTCAAATCTATGAATACTCAGGCTGATCCGAGCGTAAATAAAAATACAAACACTCGAGTCAGGACATGCATACTTATACAATTTAAACCAACTCAAGTGAACTGTAGTAAAGGTACAAGTAACTTAAAGGATGCTTGGGACCGCCCATCCTCTAAGGATCCGTTAAACTATTTACTATGTAGTAATATTACGCTATTATATTAATGTCTAATAGTAAAATAAACTTACTTTTAAATAGCATTAAGGCTTTACATTTTCCACCTTAACACGTAATAGTCTCAGTAGTCCATCCAATATCTGCATATCTCCTGATCGGGAGACTACGAGAAGATACGTTTGGGCTACGGGAGAAAACCAAACTCGTGGTAAAGGCTCGATAAGGTAGGTGACACAACACACAAGGCAATGTCAGGGTAGATATACCAATTACGACACTCGGGCTGGTGGTAACGCAGCAGCCACATACGCCCACCTCGGAACACATTCCCAAAATAGGAAGGGCGCCCAAACAATCACAAAAGCAATAGAATGGTATCGAAGAAATGCGTCCGACCAGAGGAGCTACCACTTTTGGCCCGAGACCGCTCCTATTTCTGCCACCTTATGCCAACTCACGGGAGTTGGGTCCATGTAATATACCTCAACAAAGTCGCCACCATCCTATTTCATTCTGGATTCTCAACCGCTCACACGGTTGTCAAAGTGGTTTTCGGTAACGACAGAGAGTATGCCCATATCCGATCCCGGTCTCATTGCCAACCAGTCATTATTATAACCCATGGTTATAACTTAAAATTAATATTTTATACTTCAAAATAAAATATCATTTCAAATCCAAACCTTTATCAAATAAAGTTTAAGTCATTTCCAAATCATTTCAATATAATAAAATACCATATCTTTCAAATTCAAATATTTATCAAAATAAATATCAAGTCTTTTCCAACCATTTCAATATATTAAATTATCATATCCTTTCAA
This sequence comes from Allium cepa, assembly GCA_030765085.1. Classification (NCBI taxonomy): domain Eukaryota; kingdom Viridiplantae; phylum Streptophyta; class Magnoliopsida; order Asparagales; family Amaryllidaceae; genus Allium; species Allium cepa. Next base: position 303,920,639 of record CM060944.1, on the reverse strand, counting down.
AGCTTCCTTTCAAATCATTTTAATACATTAAAATATCGTATCCTTCAGAACTTAATTTCAAATCATTTTAATATCAAAATATCATATCTTTCAGAACTTCATGTTCAAATCATTTTAATATCAAAATACCACATTTTTCAGAAATTCATTTTCAAATCATTTTAATATTAAAATATCATATCATTTAGAACTTCCCTTTTCAAATCATTTTAATATTAAAATATCGTATCTTTCAAAACTTCCCTTTTCAAATCATTTTTGAATTCAAATACAAATATCAAACTTAGTCACCTTTTAAAGTTCAAAGATAAAATTCATTTATTTTCAATTCAATTTGACTTTAAATAGTTTATATTTCAATTTACTTAATTCATTTAAACCATTTAAAAGTGAAGTTATTATTCTTTCAAGTCAAGTATTCAAATTTCAAAGTTTCAAATCATTCTGAGCTCTTTTACTAAGTCAAAAACCATAAACATTTAAAATTTCAGCCTTTCACAGCATTTAGAAAAAGCTGTTATAAGTTGCACTTGAAAACATTTTAATTCAGCAAAGACAGCACTTAAAAACTGCTGTTAAAACTCAGTTTTAGTTGAAATTTAGTTTAAAACACCAAAGACAACATTTTCAGATATACTGTAATAGCTCAGGTTTCAAATTAAAGGTTTTTATTAACTTCAACAAAAACAGCAGACCACTACAGCATTTATAGAACTACTGTAATAGGCCATTATTAAGTTTTAGCCTTTTAAATTTACTACAGCAACTACAGCATTTCAGAATTGTTGTAATAGCCCTCTTTATTCCGTTTTAGTTCATTTACAGAAACCATAGCATTTCTGAATGCTATTAAAAGTTTTTTCAGATTTTAGTGTATTTCCAGCAAATAATAAACTTCGATTTAAACCCTTTAAACATTATAAAAATCATATTTTAACATTCAAAAATATTTATTAACATACCTTTAACAAATGATTTTTATAAAATAAATTTCTTATAAATAAATCAAATTTTCAATAAATTTACTTAACAAATTCAAGTGTATAATTTCCATTCCTTCACATATGCAATTTATTAACACCTACTTTTTAAATTTTCATTTCATAAATTAAACTAAATTTCCAATTAATTTCATTTAACTAAAACCTTTAATTAAAACAAATTTCACATTTCCAAGTCAAGTTGTAATTTAAAATTACACATTTAAGCATTCATTTATTTAACCATTTAAATTCATAGGAAAAATCAATAATATTTTAATAAATCACTTAAATTTAAATTTAAATCAAATTATCATATTTACCATTTTCATAATTAAATTTCCATTTTATATAACTTAATTATCTTTTTTAACCAAAATTCTAAATTTCCAAACTTAAGTTATATTTCAATAATCCAATTTAACCATTTATTAATTACATTTTTAACTCATAGAAAAATCATAATTTCTTTATTTTAAAACATTTAAAAATCTATTTAAATCAAATTTCATAAATTTATATTTCAAATACTTAAAAATATCCAAAACACTTTATAAAATAACCATGGGCCTATATATAGTTTTCTAACCTAGGTCAAGCGATACAGATATATATTATTTCAATCTGTAGTTTAAAAAGAAAAATCCGGGTTCTATCATTTCAAACACGCAATCCCAAGTTAAAACAAAATAAATAAAAACCGTTTAGGCCTATCATTTCAGCCCATAACGATTTTCCCTATTCTAAAGTCCGTTCGGGCATATATCATTTCAACCCATAGTGAACCAGATCTACAGGGAACTTGCGGTGTGATAAACATATATAAATGAACAGTTAACAACATATAACAATAATAGATGAGATGACATGCAAATAAGCAGGTTTTACATCATATATTAATAATCACAGGCAGTTATAACATATCATAGTATTCTACACATTCAATTGTTGTCAATTCACAATTGCATAAGTATATAGTATCGTGTGAGATTTATTCACCTCTAAATGCTGGAGTTTGCAATACAACTGACACAACAAAATCAAGAGCATGATGACAAGACTTTGGACTTGAGTGGAGAGTGAATCCAAGCTACAAATCTTGTGCTACAACCCAAAACAAACATCAAAACAAATTAAAATTCATTATACTTTGAAATGGAATAACTTTGGAATAAAAAGAAATTTGAACCCAAAGTCTTTTGCATTGCTTCTCTACTATTTGGCACGGCCTAGGGATGTTGTTTGGCTCTCGTTTGAACAAGTTTGGCTCGGGTTTGATCATGTGAATGCACGGCCAAAGGCATGAATCACGGGGAAGTAACATAGCGAGGAGGTGAATGGTTTTAAGGCAAAACATGGTTTTTGTTCACCCAAATGGGCGAGGACATAGGAGGTGTGGGCTCGGCCAGAGGTGCATGTGTCTGGTTAGGGCTGGAGGGGTGTGTGGTGGTCAGGTTAGTGAGGCGGCGGCGGCAAAAGGTGGCGGTTATGGTGGTGGTTGAAGTAGATGAGGCCAAAGTGGTCAACTAGCATGGTTTTAGGCTTTAGGTTGCATTTTTGAGGGGTTTAACTTCATGCTAGGCTCGGCCATGGTCAAGGCCTGGGATGTAGGTGGTGGTGATGGCAGCGAATCTATATTGGAGGTGGTGGTCGTGGCTATGGAGGAGAGGCCAATCAAAGTAGCAAAGAAAACAAGGCTAAAATACATGAAAAATGAGAAGAAAAGTGGAAAAAAGTAGTCATTACCAATAGATTTTTCTTGAAGCCGTAAATGAATGAGAAGGTAAAATGTTTTTGCATGAATGGAGACTGAAAACTCACGGCTAAAAACCAAAAATGCATGGCCAATATAGTAATTGAGGAGTTGTGGCAATTGAAAAGTCTTTGGAGATGAAAGGACTTAAGTTTCAAAGCTTTTTAAAACTCTTCAAATTTCCCTTTTCTTTAAATCCAATAAAACAAAATAAAATCAGTAAATACATTTTACAACCGAAAAAAATTGAAATAATATGAAAACAAAAAATAAAATTTAAAGAAAATACAAAAAAAATAAAAGAAATTGCTTAAAAATCCAAAACAGTGTTCAAAATTTACAATGAAAACATCACTGGCTTTGGAAAAATATCTACTTCATTTAATAAAATATTCTAAAGCAAAATTTTGAAATAAAATACTTCATTTATCATTTCTAAAATGAAATAAATAATTTAAATTAGAGAAAATAGAAAAAGAACTAAAGGAATTGTTTAAAAATTGGAAACAGGACTTAAAACATACAAATAAAATATCACTAGGCTTAGAAAATTTCTATTTCACTTTAACACAAATATAAAGTCAAATAAGTAAATAAATGAGGAACAAAATAATGTGGGAATGAGAATAAAATAAGTTCTTAAGAAAATAGAAAAATAAACAAAGAATTTCTTAAATTAATTGAAGTTGGAAATTAGAAATTTTAAACAAAATACAACTGTCACCGGAAAATGTCAATTACACTTTCAAAATGTTTTAAAACCAAAATATATACAATATATGTTATTTACCCATATAAACATAAATTAGAACATTACATGACCAAATAAAATATTATTCGTATAATTTAAAATAAACAATTTTGTTAAATACAGCCAATTTCACACAATAGTTAAAAAGACATAACTTTCACATTATAAATCGGATTTCAACGAAACAAAAATCAGTGTTCTTAAAAATTTATTTACTTTCATAACAAAAGATAAAAGTAAAATTTTCAAACTTTCAAATTTTAAACTTAAAAGTCAAAGTTTGACCATATTGACCAAAATACACTTTTTTGGAAAATATTCTTTTTAATCATATTTTTGGAATTATAGTTCATATCAAAATCAAAGTTTATATTTTAAAATAAATAAATTTATCCATTCAAAAAAATAAATGAAATAAAGTTTTTCAATCAAAATTCAAATTAAAATAATTAAAATATAAAATTAAAAAATCACAAAATACAGGTTGATGCACTCTCCCCCACTCAAAACTTTTCATCCCCAAAAAAGTATGAGGTACGGGAAAGCATAGAAATGATAGAAATGAAATAAGTTTAAGACAAGGTGACAAGAAGATTGAAATTATACCTGATAACTGTTGTTATAGGTTAGTTTAACAAGGTGGATATGATCTTTCCAAGATCCTCCAGAATTAAGAACACAAGCACGAAAAAGGTGGATTCAAAATGAGTACCAAAGATTATCAAAGATTATAGATTTCTCAATAGAAAAATTATAGAAAGATGCCTATACCGGTCTGAAGCAAGATAAGGATAATAAGGATAACCAAAAGATAGTTTGAAAAACAAAATAAGGAAATAAATTTGAAACCTTGGAAATTTCAACTTAAATAGAAAATAATTTTTTTACACAAGTTAAATAAATCTTTACTATCTCAAATTTCATTATCTTATTATCCAATCATCTTAAACTAACAATTTCAAAAATCATGGATTTGAAAAATAATCATTTATTATACTCATAGTGTACTTAATAAATTTAATTCTTCTTTATTCCTAATAAAATTAAATTTGTTCCTCTCAATATATTTATCGCTTATGTTAAATATACTTACACTTATTATAACTGCTTTATTTTATTCTTAGTTCTTTTAACATTATTTTATTGTAAGTTATACAATTACCCTTTATTATATTTACCTCTGCTAATCGTTTTATAACTAAAATTTAAGTGTATAACATTTATTATAACCACTCAAATTTTATTTATAAAATCTTTTTATATTGTATATTATCCAATTACATTGTCAACTTCTAAAAATTAAGGTAAGTTATATTTGAATGCAATTGTATTATACAAACAAAACTTTCCAATTAAATCATTTCATGCTTGAATATTCATCCAAAAATTTTGATTTTTTTAATTGAAATTATTCTTTAAAATAAAATTTAAGAATTAAATTTCCGATTTCCTTCAAACCATTTAGAGATAAATAAATGTATGTACAGAATTTATCAAATCAAATATAAATCATATATCTATCTATATATATTATAAATCAAGTCACATTTCAAAAATTCAAATCAATTTTATTTCCCAAAACAAAGCTGTAGCAAGACTACAAAGCAGTCTCTTCACTTCAAAACTCAAAAATGAATGTCAATGATGCTGTAGTCATCACCGAAATTATTTTGCCGGCGACAAAGAGAAGAGCACTGATTTTTATACTTTAAAATCCTTTGGAAACATATTCTTATCCGAAAATTCTTTAATTGATATACTTTAAAACTTCAACACAAGGTTTGAAACCATCGGAAATTAAATTCTTAAATTTCTTTTTTTTTTAAATTCATTTCAGTTTCCAAATCAATTTATAAACAATTATTTATAAATTCATTTATAGAATAGTAAATGATAATATTATCATTTCAAATAATCAATTTAATTCAGTTTATTAAGTTCCATAAATTTACTTATATATCAAAATTTATTTCATCAACCAAATTTTAAAATAATATTGTGTCAGTTTGTTCTGTCAAAGTGTTTTAGAAATCCTATCAATAGCGTTGATCAGACGAATTGATTCGAAACCCAAATCAACATCAACAACTCAAACAACGCAATATATAAAACAAAAAAAGATTTTCAAGTACAATTCAAAATGTTTGGAAGAATAGATTGGAAACAAAAGACAAGATTGTTAGTCCGTGAGATGATGGTTTTGATGGCAACAACCTTAGAATAGATTATAAAATAAAAATACTAACATTATAAGTTTAGATATATGTGTATATGCAGGATTTAACCATGCCCGTACCAAGAATGAAGACTGTATAGTATAGAGATTCAAGATATCAAGATTAAAGACTCATGAGTATCAAGATTATCAAGAGTTCAAGAATTCAAGTAATTTATTCTTTAATTAGAAATTTTGTTAAAACGCATAGAAAAGCACTGGCATCTTAAAATCCAATTTATTCATGGAATGGAATCCACATCGAGCCTGTTAAAGGGATGGAACCCTAAGTAGGATGGAACCTACGAAAAATCTAGTGGAACATTATTTTGTATCCGCTAACTTTTTATTCAAAATTATTTTTAAAAATTATATCTTGTTTTCAAAATGATTTCAAAACCTTCCTTTTAAAAGCATCAAAAACCTCTATCCTGGTTTTAATAATTTTAGCCTCTAAATCATCTTTAATTTCAAAGTCAAAATACTCCTGATTTTAAACTATCTTTTAATATAATATATTTAACTTTTAAATATTTATACTTAAATTTAAATATAAAATTATTGTTAAATTTTATATATATTATTCTCTATATTTACTTATGAATTGTAACTATAGTCAAGTATATTTATAAAGTTGTCAATAGTTTTAATATAAGATAAAGGTTATTTTCAAAGAAAATCAAATGATCAAAAATTGCTTTGGGATGTCGACATACTCATGGTGACCACGTCGACATGGTGTCAGTTGAGTTTAAAATTTAAATTTCAAAAGAAGTGCCTATTCGGCATGACTCTTCACGAATGGACATGACTGTTGTTCTTCTATAAATAGGGGTCAGTTTCAACGAATTTTATATCAGATTTTCTGGTTTTTCACTCCTCTTCTTCTTCCACTTTTCTCAGTACATATTCTTACCATTACTCTGCCGGAATAAACATTGAATCGAACTCGATCATTCGTTGTTTGATTCTCTATCACTCTCTCAACAAGATCCTCAGTGCTATTCAGAGTTATAGGCTTTTTGTAATTAACTTAGCGAGAAAAGGTGTGATTGTAGCCTTGGAAATCAATCAAGAGAGATAAGGTGTGATTGTAGCCTTGGGAAATAAATTGGTGAACTTATTTCCCGTAAAATCAAGTGGGTGAACTTGTTGCCGGATAAACAAGTATCTCTACCCCGCGGATTGCGATTCTGGAGTGTACCTCGTAGCCTTGAAATTGAGGATGTAACTGTGAAGATGGCTTTTGAAAGGAAATCCGTACTTGTGTGCGGGACTGGATGTAGGGTAACTCCGCACCAGTATAAAATCTGGTGTATTCTTTCCTTTACTACTTTTTATTTTATTTCTGCATAGGTGTTTGTTTCTGTGATCATATCTATATCTGTATATTGCATACATCTGTGTATGAATCAACATAAACTCAAAAAGATTTAGTAATTCTTTATAAACACTATTCACCGCCCCTCTAGTGTTAACTCTAGCCTTAAGATTCGTAATCCGCATTTCTCACAATTGGTATCGGAGCAAGGTTTTCAAAGTTTCATAATCTAATTTCTGAAAAATTTTCAAAATGGCTACCAACACCGGTACTATTACTAACACTAGTATTCCTGTCACTAGTTCATTTGTAGAAGGTCAGTCTACTGTCGGACCACCACTTTTTGATGGCAGTAACAATGCATATTGGGCATGTAGGATGAAAATATATTTACAATCTATAGGATTAGACACTTGGAATATTACACAAACTGAATATTCTGAACCCATAACTGATTTTGCACAGTGGACTGCTGAGCAAAAGACTGTTGTAGAAAATAATTCTAAGGCAATGAATATTTTGTTTTGTTCATTAGAAAGAAATGAATTCAATAGAGTGTCAGTTTGTAAGTCTGCATATGAAATATGGAAAACTTTGCAAGTTACTCACGTAAGTTAAACAGGCCAAAATTTCCATGCTCACAAATCAGTTTCAATTATTTAAAATGAATCCTAATGAGTCTATTTCAGATATGTATAGTAGATTTTAGGATATTGTGCATTCTCTAATATCTTTGGGAAAGGAATTTTCTGAAGAAGATCAAGTCAGAAAGATTTTAAATTCTCTTACTCCAGAATGGGATCAAAAGACACTTGCTATCGAAGAGGCAAATGACATCAGTATTTTAAAGATAGAAGAATTAATTGGAAATCTAATGTCGTATGAAGTTCAAATGACTGGGAGAAGAGAAAACAAAGCATCTGAAAAGAGATCAATGGCATTCAATGCATTGACTGATGGATCAGATTCAAATAGCGAGAGTGATGAAGAGATACCCTTGATGACCAGAAATTTTAGAAAATTCTTGAAATACAGAAAGATGAATAATCTCAAAAGAAACAACTATAAGAACTATGGAAATTAGAATATAGTGCCAAACAATGTCAAATGTTTCAACTGTGATGAACCAGGCCACATCAAAAGAGACTGTCCGTATCCAGATAGGCAAAATCCTCCTATGAACAATGATCCAACAAGGAAATGAAAGCGTGCATTTACTGCTACTCTAGATGACTCAGAATCGTCCTCAAGTGATGATGATCAGAAGACAGATAATTCGAATTTGTGTTTCACAGCAATTCACGACTCCGACAAATTCAGAGAAACGGATATAGAAAAATGTACACGTTTACAATACAATTAGTTGAAATTGATTGCATAGAATTAGATGCTTGATTGCTTGATTGATTGATTTTGAACTGGTGTGTTATTTGAATTTTAAATTTTTTATACTATTATTTCATTATTATTTTATTATTATTTTATTATTATTTTATTATTTTATTATTATTTTATTATTATTTTGATATATTATGGAATATACTATAAATCTAATAATATTCCATATATGTATAGACATTAAAAGTAATAAGTGTGTATATATATATATATACACATTTGAAATCCTAGGAAAAATAATTCATGAAAATTCAATGGCACATGTCGACATGGTCCCTACCATGATGTCGACATGGGTACCAGTATTTGAATTTTAAAATTTGAATTCAAATGTTTGAATTTCCCTCCACCTTTTCACTTCATTCAATTCTCTAAAAAGCTATCTTTTGACCAGAGAATATGTCCTTTGAGAATCTATTTATTCACTATCCTTTATCATATCTTTTCACTCTCATTTTCAAATTCAAACTCTTTCTTCACAACTTCAAGCTCTCTACTCTCTACTTTAATGGCTTCTTCAAGCAACCCCTCCACCATGAGAATTTCCAGAAAAATAAAAGAGCAACTATTCAATGATCTGAAGGCAATAAAAGCATACATCAATTATGCTAATTATGCCAAAGTCCATCTCGGAAAGTTTGCTATTTTTTAAGATTTCTCTTCTTATGAACTTGATTCTCTTTTTGCAAACAATGGAGTTCTTAGTCTTATTGATGCTTCTCAAAATGATTTTGTTTGCTACCCAAATCTTGTCAAAATTTTCTATGCAAATTTAAACCGTGGATTTTATCATGGAAATGAGGATGAAAATTGGAGTAGTGTCAAAGGCACTAGAATTGTTTTGAATTGTGATCTTTTGGGTACCATTCTCAATTGCAAGTGTACAGGAATGGATCTTTCTAATTTTAAAATCGATGAAATTGATCGTGTAACGACCCAGAATTTTTGATAACTTGAATTTGAATATTTAATTTATTTTGAATATTAATAAGTGGAATTTTTAAGTCGAATAATTTATTTTTCGAATATTGGATTTAATGGGATAATTAAATCGATGATTTAATAGTGAAATTCCAGAAATAATTTAAATATTGGGTTAAATATGATTTCAAATGATTTGGGAAATTTTATTTTATCATATTAAAGTTATAGAAATATTTTAGAACTTGTGAAACTGAATTTGGAGTTGATTTGTAAAAAAATGAATATTTTAATATTTAATTATCGACTAAAAATAGCCAATTTTTGAACAGTCTCAGAATTGAACGAAACGAGTTCCATTGGATCCGTAATAGTTAGTTATTATCGGATTTCAATTTTCGTAGCAATCGGAGTTGTCGTTTGACCGTGGCAGCTCGAAACGCATCGATATCGTTTTAATATTAATTTAGCGAGTTAAAATAGCCATTTTTCAAACGGTCTCGGATTTCGACGAAACCAGTTTCATCGGATCCGTAATGTGATATTATTTTAAGATTTCAAATTTCAAGTCGATTGGATTTATCGTTTGTCCGGTGCAAGCCAAAACGCCTAGAAATCGTCTAAATCGGTTTAAATTTAAATCGAGCGTTTATTGCCGTATCTCACACATACGATCGAATTAGCTTCCGAAACCTGTTCCATTGCGTCCGGAACGCGGAAAAACCTTAGGATCGCCTTTCGGAACGTGAGAATTGGAGGTCGTTTGCATAAGTTGTTAAATTGGAAATTTATTATTAAAATAATAGTAATAACACACACACACACATATATATATATATATATTAATTTATTCCTAAACCCGAGCAATCACAAGCCAGCCGCCACAAATAGAGTTAATGGCTGAAAACCCTTTTCAATCTTCTTCAATTCTTGATCAATCCACCAACAATTCGAAGAAAGTGTCAACTACAAACTTGTAGAGCATGGCGAGGCGAATACATCCAACGGTGGATCTGGCGAATCGTCGCCATTTGGATGAGATAATGGGCTGCGTTCTCAATGGTGTGCGCACGGTTTTCGAGACAAATGGGGGGGCCGAACTCCTCCATGCTGGGGCCGTGGGTGGTGCTTGAGTGGGCGAGCAACTTGGAGGTCTTTGATCATGGTGGATGTGTTCGTGGTGGTCGGAAAATGAAACCCTAGTTCATGCTTCATGGGTTCATATACGTGTTCTTCAACCTGGAGAGGATGGCCGTGTGCAAGAGAGAAGGAAGGGGGGAGAGAGATGTGCGGCCAAGATTTGTTTGAATGGTACTGGAAATTAAAGTTGTTAATAAATTTTATATTAAATCGGGTGAATGTTTAAAATGTGTTATCTTTTTGCTGCGAGGTCCGATTTGGGCGAATCAAAGTGCGTTGGAATCGTATGGTCGTGCTCTTCGCAATGCAACTAGTTTGGAGTCGATTGGAGCTCGTTTGAATTTCGGGTAAAATTAAACGTTCGTTTAATTTTATTCGAAACGAACGCGGAAACCGGAAATAAAATCAAGGTGAGAACTCCTTACTCAATCAAACCGTTTGGTTTAAAATTTTAAATAGTTACGGTTGATTGATGATTGCTGTTTGATTGTGGTAGTAGATATAGTAGGATATATACTATATATAGCAATATATATATATTGGCATATGTATATATTGGATTGATTTCCCGCCTCGTATAGCGGATGAGACCCTATTGCGCCGTCTATTAAGCGGATAATATTTTATAAAATCCCATATACCGCGATATTCCACGTTGAAGTGGAATTGGTATTGTGCTAACGTCTGTGGATGCAGGGAAACAGGTTGGAGGGATCCAACTGGATTCCTCACAAATATTTATTTGTTTATGAATATTGTGTTGATTGTTGACTTTCATATCGATATATATGATGTGGTTCCCGTGATTGACTATATGATGTTGTTGCATCATCGGATTCATTTTTAAAGTTAAAAATAATGATTTTTATTTTTAAAAAGGATTTTTAAAGTGATTTTTCCCAAAGTATGTTTTATTAAATTTTTAAATTGATTCACTTTAAAATAAATAAACGTATTAAATTTTATGTTATAAGAATTAATATTTTTAGGAAATATAACCAAAAGGAAAATTTTAAATTAAATAGATTTTTAAAATAGTTAAATTGGGATTTGAAATTTTTTTATTAATAGTTTATATAAAAGATTTTATAAATTGATATCTATAAATTAAATTTTTTGGGAAATATGAAACGAGTTTATAAAGTGTTAAAAGGGTGTATAAAATGGGTTTCACTAAAAACCCTAGATTTGTAAATCTTGAGAGTTATAAAATAAATAGATGTTGAAATAAAGGGTTTATAAGTAATTAACTTATAAACTGGTTTTTTGGGCATTTGAATGGGATATTGATAGAAACGGTTAATAAAAGAAATTTTTATAAGTTAAAATTGAAAGAAAATATATAAAGAAATCTTATAAGTAATAAGATTAAAAATTTATGAAGTTCAAAGGAACGATTTGGTGAATAAAAAAAATTATTATAAGTATTTAACTTATAATATAGCTTTTGGTATATAATTGGGTTTATAAATTGAATTGGATAGATAAAAGAGATTTTTAAACCGAAGTTATTAATAGAAATGGAATTTATAAACATTGTTTATTAATTTGAAATCAATGGAATTTGATAAATTGAATATAGAATTTGTTAAAGGAGTTATATTCACTATTTTAAACGATGAATATATTATTAAGTCAAATGGGCATGTTTTGGGAAAGGAATGTTTTAAATGGAATTTAAAACGATTTAAAGATGCTTTAAAATGCATTAAGTATCGAAAACATAGATTTCAACATTCATTGTTGAAATAGACGTTTTCGTGAAATAGAAGGAAATGAATACGTAGATTTCAACATTCATTGTTGAAATAGGCGTTTTCGAGAAAATAGGGAAATAGTGGACTATAACACTGTTGTTATAGTAAATGGTTTCCAAAAGGAAATATTTTGTATAGTATTGGGATTTATGTTTCTATTTTTATTTCAAATCCCTATACTAGTGATTTTGGGTTGTCGTAACGATGTTTTACGCAACATTCGTTTTAACCCAAATAAAAGTGAATAAAAGAATGTTTTCCTTAAAAGGATGAAATATATACTTAACCGTGATTTAAGTATATGGGATATTTTCAAATTGTTGTAAATAAATAAATTTGTGAATTACTTATTATTAAATAAGCATGGAAATGTTTTTCCAATATGAAATGAAACGTTTTTGAGGATTTATCTTTTAAAGGTAAAATGGAAGCGAATAATTCGAAATCGATTTGAAAATCGTATCCTAGTATATATTTTGGGAAATTTGAAATCCACTATGGAATTTGTAAAGGGAAGGGAAATTTGTTTAAAAATAAATATTGATTTATTTTGAAGTATGGGAATGAATTTACGAATTTGGAACGTAAGTTTAAAATAAATCGGTAAGGATTTATTTGATGATTTGGAATTTGTTTTCAAAGGGTATAAAGGGTGAAAGGTAATTTGAAATTGGTTTTCAAAGGGTTGAAGTGTGGAAATTATATCGTGTAAAGATATTTTGGGTAAAGCAAATAATTTGGGCAATTATTTGGAAATTGTGTATATATATCTTGTAAAGATATTTTAGGGATTAAATAATTTTGGAAAATTATTTGGAATCTGATGATGTGGCGCATCTTTATTGATAGTTAAACAACCGACTATCAGTATTTACCCTTGGATGGTATTTGTTGTGTTTGTTTGAAATTGAATGCTACACTTATTTTAAAATAAGCGCTCGCTATTCGGTTTAGCCGGGAGAGGACCTTTGTGTCGTATATCCCATTCCGAATAGGTGATACGTCGTTATGGATAGCATTTGAAGACCGGTGTGAAGACCGGGTATTTGTGAAAACGATAGGATGACCTATCGATTGTCTCTGCATCGTTAGCTACGGTATGGAGATTTCCTTTGTGATGGGAAATTTTATCGGGATTATGAATACCCGGATTGCAAGGGCTTCTTTGGAAGTGCCTTCGGTTCTGTTCGAACCCGGAACAGACTTGTATGGTTACGTGTCTGACATTACATTTTGAGGTATAGAGAAGATTTCTTTCAAATACATTTCTGTTGGTGGCGGAGAATTTATTCTCTTAGCTTAACACCCTTCTCCGAGACGTACGAGCTCAGAGGTTATGTAGTTGAAGGTTATCAGCGATATATTCCCAATCTGGTAATGTGACATGCTGAGTGCTGCTGTGTGATGATCATTGGTTGGTCATTTGTGATATGATCATTTGTTTGATCATTTATCTTTGTGATCATTGCTTTGGTCATCTGTTGACCCAAAGCATGGCTTTGTTGCACAAAGCGTAGCTTTGTGGACGAGACTTCGTCAGACCTCACTCCCCGGAAATGGTCGAAACAGGAATATGCGGCAAGGTTATGAGGGTCGCGCCCTTTAGGGTATGTCATTTCCTTCTGGAAAAGGGTGGTATCATGGTATGGAGCCCAGGTATTTACTCATGTTGATACACTATATCTATTACTGTGTGGTGTTGTTGGATCGAGCGCTCGGATAAAGGTCCCAAAGGACCGGGGGATGACATATTCGTGTAGTAGTTACCTAGTTACAAAGGTAACCCGGCCTTGTGTTGGCAGAGATCTAATCGTAACGTTAGGTTCTCGGGACGTCCCGCCAGAGGCGATCCCATGTGGCAGTAGGAAGTTCCTTAGCCTGACCATTTGTTGGAAATCCATTCATCCAATACGTGCCTTGTACGGTTTTAGTTGTATTACCTGCCATTCACTTATGGTGGTCACCACTGTTTGGATGGTAGCTATAGTAGGCATAGTTCAGAATGTCTATGCTGGCTAGGATTTATATTCTACTTTCGAAACTGTTTTCTACACTATGCACTAGTAATAATATCAAAAATGATTTGATTTTTGCGTAGTAAGCATCTTTGACTATCATAAGGAGAAATCTCCTCCGATTCTACGTTTGCATTGTGTGTGCGTGCGGGAGGCCTTATGGTAGTTTCATTTTTCAAAAAAAAAAAGTATTGCGGATTTCAAAATTTAAATTTTCTTGTTGCTTGTTTAAAGATAAACTGTTTTGAGTTCTCACACCAGTCCCATGACTGACATGGAGTTTATTGTTCCTTTCCTAAACTCTGGGTGCCCACTATTTTCCACATGGGCAGTCTAGAGTTAGGTTATCAGGTTATTCTAGATTCGAGAGTTGCTGTGCAGATTTGGAGGCGAGCTTGGATAGCGTAGTCTATTATCTATTGTATATAGTATTCTTTTCCGCTGTTTTATTGTTGTACACTCTGATGATGTGATGTAATGTGATGTATGTATAAAATGTATAGTTCTTTTGTTTTAATGAATATTCATTTATCTATTATATGTTGTTCCGCTGCGATTGTGAGATTCTGATATTGTCTTCATGTTTATGTTGTTTGTTTCTGTTTCTTCTCTCTTTCTACCTCTTTCTTTTTCTTAAACCCTAAAGATTTGGAAGTTCGTTCTTCTTTGGCTGGATTGTGGTGGAATGTTGCCAACTCAAAGAAGTACGGATTTTCGGGTCTTTACATTTGGTATCAAAGCATGTGGTTAAGCGACAACCATGGCTCTGTTGGGTATTACTCATTAGAGATAGAGTCAGTAGTACTCTAGAATGAGTGTGAGTGTAATAATAGATATGAGCGCGTATTTTTTAGTGAATATAAAATTGTTTTATATTGTGATGATTGGTTTATTGAGTGGCATATGAACCTTCGTCGGCACAGTCTGTACAACTGGATCGAAGGGGTTTCTAAACACTTGAATAGAACAATTCGACACGATATTGTTTTAAATTGGGTAAATGAAATAATTTTACCTTGACTATATTTTCTATATAAAAGGAATATTTTTTCAAGAATTATTGAAGTGTGTATAATTGATTGCTTGGTTGTTGTAAATAACATACATATATATGTATAAGACAATCAAAGTTGTTTGAATAAGTTATATAAAAACGACTATTGTAAAAAGAATAATTGTATAAGCTAATGAATTATAAGTATGGAATTATAATTAAAATGATTTAAAATTGTAAAATAATCTTATGTATATAAGAAGTGAAATTATATAAGTAAAAAGTTTGCAAATGTAGTTATATGTAAAAGGAACCTTTGAAAGAATATTTAGCACTGATTCACTATTGTTACTGGGAAATAATAAGGATGATGCCTGCAGCATCATCAGTATGATTTTTGAGTTTCTATGTGATGGATTTGCTACAATAATGAATTTAAAATTTGAGGTTTTGTTGTAATAAACAAAATTGAAATTAAAAATCCAACTCGAAATTGTTAAATATAAGTGAAAAGGGTTTTGACCTTATAATATGAGTTGGAAGTTGTATAATAAGCTGTATAAATTATAGAATGGGAAAATGTAAGTGAAACCAATTATTGGAGTGGTTAAACAATTAAGTTAAGTAAAGTGAAATATGAAATTGAATGTTGATATGAATTTGACTCAAGTAAAAGTTAAATGGAACTTACTTTAGAATTGAAATCCGAATTGGATTGTTAGGTGGAAACTTAAGTTTAATTGAACAAATGATGTTAGATGGAATATAACTTAAGTGAAGTTGAATAAAAAATTGATTTTGTATCGAAGTAAAATAATCAAGTGAACTAAATGATGTGAACTTGAGTTATATGAATGAAATTCAATTTTATTTGTAAGGGAATTAGTAACTGAATTAAAAGAAAAATGATTGAATGTTAATCAATCGAATGTGAATAAGTTGATATGAAATGATGTATGTAAGTGTAAATTCATTTCAAGCTAGTTGAATAATTGAATGGAAATCAATTGAGTGTTAAAACCAATTAGAATTGAAAAAGTTGAACCAAATTGAATGTAAGTAAAATAAATAAATTTGGTTGTATTGGATATACATTGGTTGTTATTTGCTTGTTGGTTGATTGTATGTAAATTCCTTAAGTGTTGATGAAATTGAATTAGCGCAATTGAAAGCTATGTAATTGAATTCAAATTGAAGGTGAAGTAAATGAATTTGAATAGAATTGAATTTGATTTGACTTGAAAGTGAACCAATGTGAATTTAATTAGTGAATGTAAACTAATGGGAAACGAATGAAAATGAATATGTGACTTCAATAGTAAAGCTAAAATTGAGATAAAAAGTAAGTATCGAAATTTTGTAAATGGATTTGGCAAAATAGTTTGAATGTTGGAATTGGATACTACTACTAGCAGGATATACAGGTATATAATGGAATTGGGATTTTGATTTTGAAGTTAAAAAAATTGAATTGCTTGACAAAAGGTACGTATTTTGATTTTAGTATGAGATTTGATGATTTCCTTCTCCAACCACTTGGCTTTCTCTTTTCTTTTTGATTCTGAGGGGCCGTGGTGCCATTTTGTAGTCGTACCGATCGAGCCGCGCAAAGGAGACGCTGGCGAAATTTTTTCGAAATTTCGGGTGTTAGAAAATTTTTGAGAAAATTTTGAAAGTTGAAATTTGAATTTAAATTTAAATTTGAATCGTAAGGAAACAATGTTGTTGAAACTTATAATCGAAGTTGGAAAGCTAATTGAAATAATAGTGAATCTCTAATAAAAAGATTTGTGTTAAAAGGTTGATAAAACTATAAGTTTTGGAAAAATAATAGACGGTTTAGGAATCATTCTCCTTAACTTGCAATTTCGAGGACGAAATTCTTCTAAGGGGGGAAGATTGTAACGACCCAGAATTTTTGATAACTTGAATTTGAATATTTAATTTATTTTGAATATTAATAAGTGGAATTTTTAAGTCGAATAATTTATTTTTCGAATATTGGATTTAATGGGATAATTAAATCGATGATTTAATAGTGAAATTCCAAAAATAATTTAAATATTGGGTTAAATATGATTTCAAATGATTTGGGAAATTTTATTTTATCATATTAAAGTTATAGAAATATTTTAGAACTTGTAAAACTGAATTTGGAGTTGATTTGTAAAAAATTGAATATTTTAATATTTAATTATCGACTAAAAATAGCCAATTTTTGAACAGTCTCAGAATTGAACGAAACGAGTTCCATTGGATCCGTAATAGTTAGTTATTATCGGATTTCAATTTTCGTAGCAATCGGAGTTGTCGTTTGACCGTGGCAGCTCGAAACGCATCGATATCGTTTTAATATTAATTTAGCGAGTTAAAATAGCCATTTTTCAAACGGTCTCGGATTTCGACGAAACCAGTTTCATCGGATCCGTAATGTGATATTATTGTAAGATTTCAAATTTCAAGTCGATTGGATTTATCGTTTGTCCGGTGCAAGCCAAAACGCCTAGAAATCGTCTAAATCGGTTTAAATTTAAATCGAGCGTTTATTGCCGTATCTCACACATACGATCGAATTAGCTTCCGAAACCTGTTCCATTGCGTCCGGAACGCGGAAAAACCTTAGGATCGCCTTTCGGAACGTGAGAATTGGAGGTCGTTTGCATAAGTTGTTAAATTGGAAATTTATTATTAAAATAATAGTAATAACACACATATATATATTAATTTATTCCTAAACCCTAGCAATCACAAGCCAGCCGCCACAAATAGAGTTAATGGCTGAAACCCCTTTTCAATCTTCTTCAATTCTTGATCAATCCACCAACAATTAGAATAAAGTGTCAACTACAAACTTGTAGAGCATGGCGAGGCGAATACATCCAACGGTGGATCTGGCGAATCGTCGCCATTTGGATGAGATAATGGGCCGCGTTCTCAATGGTGTGCGCACGGTTTTCGAGACAAATGGGGGGGCCGAACTCCTCCATGCTGGGGCCGTGGGTGGTGCTTGAGTGGGCGAGCAACTTGGAGGTCTTTGATCGTGGTGGATGTGTTCGTGGTGGTCGGAAAATGAAACCCTAGTTCATGCTTCATGGGTTCATATACGTGTTCTTCAACCTGGAGAGGATGGCCGTGTGCAAGAGAGAAGGAAGGGGGGAGAGAGATGTGCGGCCAAGATTTGTTTGAATGGTACTGGAAATTAAAGTTGTTAATAAATTTTATATTAAATCGGGTGAATGTTTAAAATGTGTTATCTTTTTGCTGCGAGGTCCGATTTGGGCGAATCAAAGTGCGTTGGAATCGTATGGTCGTGCTCTTCGCAATGCAACCAGTTTGGAGTCGATTGGAGCTCGTTTGAATTTCGGGTAAAATTAAACGTTCGTTTAATTTTATTCGAAACGAACGCGGAAACCGGAAATAAAATCAAGGTGAGAACTCCTCACTCAATCAAATCGTTTGGTTTAAAATTTTAAATAGTTATTGTTGATTGATGATTGCTGTTTGATTGTGGTAGTAGATATAGTAGGATATATACTATATATAGCAATATATATATATTGGCATATGTATATATTGGATTGATTTCCCGCCTCGTATAGCGGATGAGACCCTATTGCGCCGCCTATTAAGCGGATAATATTTTATAAAATCCCATATACCGCGATATTCCACGTTGAAGTGGAATTGGTATTGTGCTAACGTCTGTGGATGCAGGGAAACAGGTTGGAGGGATCCAACTGGATTCCTCACAAATATTTATTTGTTTATGAATATTGTGTTGATTGTTGACTTTCATATCGATATATATGATGTGGTTCCCGTGATTGACTATATGATGTTGTTGCATCATCGGATTCATTTTTAAAGTTAAAAATAACGATTTTTATTTTTAAAAAGGATTTTTAAAGTGATTTTTCCCAAAGTATGTTTTATTAAAATTTTAAATTGATTCACTTTAAAATAAATAAACGTATTAAATTTTATGTTATAAGAATTAATATTTTTAGGAAATATAACCAAAAGGAAAATTTTAAATTAAATAGATTTTTAAAATAGTTAAATTGGGATTTGAAATTTTTTTATTAATAGTTTATATAAAAGATTTTATAAATTGATATCTATAAATTAAATTTTTTGGGAATTATGAAACGAGTTTATAAAGTGTTAAAAGGGTGTATAAAATGGGTTTCACTAAAAACCCTAGATTTGTAAATCTTGAGAGTTATAAAATAAATAGATATTGAAATAAAGGGTTTATAAGTAATTAACTTATAAACTGGTTTTTTGGGCATTTGAATGGGATATTGATAGAAACGGTTAATAAAAGAAATTTTTATAAGTTAAAATTGAAAGAAAATATATAAAGAAATCTTATAAGTAATAAGATTAAAAATTTGTGAAGTTCAAAGGAACGATTTGGTGAATAAAAAAAATTATTATAAGTATTTAACTTATAATATAGCTTTTGGTATATAATTGGGTTTATAAATTGAATTGGATAGATAAAAGAGATTTTTAAACTGAAGTTATTAATAGAAATGGAATTTATAAACGTTGTTTATAAATTTGAAATCAATGGAATTTGATAAATTGAATATAGAATTTGTTAAAGGAGTTATATTCACTATTTTAAACGATGAATATATTATTAAGTCAAATGGGCATGTTTTGGGAAAGGAATGTTTTAAATGGAATTTAAAACGATTTAAAGATGCTTTAAAATGCGTTAAGTATCGAAAACATAGATTTCAACATTCATTGTTGAAATAGACGTTTTCGTGAAATAGAAGGAAATGAATACGTAGATTTCAACATTCATTGTTGAAATAGGCGTTTTCGAGAAAATAGAGAAACGGTGGACTATAACACTGTTGTTATAGTAAATGGTTTCCAAAAGGAAATATTTTGTATAGTATTGGGATTTATGTTTCTATTTTTATTTCAAATCCCTATACTAGTGATTTTGGGTTGTCGTAACGATGTTTTACGCAACATTCGATTTAACCCAAATAAAAGTGAATAAAAGAATGTTTTCCTTAAAAGGATGAAATATATACTTAACCGTGATTTAAGTATATGGGATATTTTCAAATTGTTGGAAATAAATAAATTTGTGAATTACTTATTATTAAATAAGCATGGAAATGTTTTTCCAATATGAAATGAAATGTTTTTGAGGATTTATCTTTTAAAGGTAAAATGGAAGCGAATAATTCGAAATCGATTTGAAAATCGTATCCTAGTATATATTTTGGGAAATTTGAAATCCACTATGGAATTTGTAAAGGGAAGGGAAATTTGTTTAAAAATAAATATTGATTTATTTTGAAGTATGGGAATGAATTTACGAATTTGGAACGTAAGTTTAAAATAAATCGGTAAGGATTTATTTGATGATTTGGAATTTGTTTTCAAAGGGTATAAAGGGTGAAAGGTAATTTGAAATTGGTTTTCAAAGGGTTGAAATGTGGAAATTATATCGTGTAAAGATATTTTGGGTAAAGCAAATAATTTGGGCAATTATTTGGAAATTGTGTATATATATATCTTGTAAAGATATTTTAGGGATTAAATAATTTTGGAAAATTATTTGGAATCTGATGATGTGGCGCATCTTTATTGATAGTTAAACAACCGACTATCAGTATTTACCCTTGGATGGTATTTGTTGTGTTTGTTTGAAATTGAATGCTACACTTATTTTAAAATAAGCGCTCGCTATTCGGTTTAGCCGGGAGAGGACCTTTGTGTCGTATATCCCATTCCGAATAGGTGATACGTCGTTATGGATAGCATTTGAAGACCGGTGTGAAGACCGGGTATTTGTGAAAACGATAGGATGACCTATCGATTGTCTCTGCATCGTTAGCTACGGTATGGAGATTTCCTTTGTGATGGGAAATTTTATCGGGATTGTGAATACCCGGATTGCAAGGGCTTCTTTGGAAGTGCCTTCGGTCCTGTTCGAACCCGGAACAGACTTGTATGGTTACGTGTCTGACATTACATTTTGAGGTATAGAGCAGATTTCTTTCAAATACATTTCTGTTGGTGGCGGAGAATTTAATCTCTTAGCTTAACACCCTTCTCCGAGACGTACGAGCTCATAGGTTATGTAGTTGAAGGTTATCAGCGATATATTCCCAATCTGGTAATGTGACATGCTGAGTGCTGCTGTGTGATGATCATTGGTTGGTCATTTGTGATATGATCATTTGTTTGATCATTTATCTTTGTGATCATTGCTTTGGTCATCTGTTGACCCAAAGCATGGCTTTGTTGCACAAAGCGTAGCTTTGTGGATGAGACTTCGTCAGACCTCACTCCCCGGAAATGGTCGAAACAGGAATATGCGGCAAGGTTATGAGGGTCGCGCCCTTTAGGGTATGTCATTTCCTTCTGGAAAAGGGTGGTATCATGGTATGGAGCCCAGATATTTACTCATGCTGATACACTATATCTATTACTGTGTGGTGTTGTTGGATCGAGCGCTCGGATAAAGGTCCAAAAGGACCGGGGGATGACATATTCGTGTAGTAGTTACCTAGTTACATAGGTAACCCGGCCTTGTGTTGGCAGAGATCTAACCGTAACGTTAGTTTCTCGGGACGTCCCGCCAGAGGCGATCCCATGTGGCAGTAGGAAGTTCCTTAGCCTGACCATTTGTTGGAAATCCATTCATCCAATACGTGCCTTGTACGGTTTTAGTTGTATTACCTGCCATTCACTTATGGTGGTCACCACTGTTTGGATGGTAGCTATAGTAGGCATAGTTCATAATGTCTATGCTGGCTAGGATTTATATTCTACTTTCGAAACTGTTTTCTACACTATGCACTAGTAATAATATCAAAAATGATTTGATTTTTGCGTAGTAAGCATCTTTGACTATCATAAGGAGAAATCTCCTCCGATTCTGCGTTTGCATTGTGTGTGTGTGCGGGAGGCCTTATGGTAGTTTCATTTTTCAAAAAAAAAAAAAGCATTGCGGATTTCAAAATTTAAATTTTCTTGTTGCTTGTTTAAAGATAAACTGTTTTGAGTTCTCACACCAGTCCCATGACCGACATGGAGTTTATTGTTCCTTTCCTAAACTCTGGGTGCCCACTATTTTCCACACGGGCAGTCTAGAGTTAGGTTATCAGGTTATTCTGGATTCGAGAGTTGCTGTGCAGATTTGGAGGCGAGCTTGGATAGCGTAGTCTATTATCTATTGTATATAGTATTCTTTTCCGCTGTTTTATTGTTGTACACTCTGATGATGTGATGTAATGTGATGTATGTATAAAATGTATTGTTCTTTTGTTTTAATGAATATTCATTTATCTATTATATGTTGTTCCGCTGCGATTGTGAGATTCTGATATTGTCTTCATGTTTCTGTTGTTTGTTTCTGTTTCTTCTCTCTTTCTCTCTTCTTCTACCTCTTTCTTTTTCTTAAACCCTAAAGATTTGGAAGTTCGTTCTTCTTTGGCTGGATTGTGGTGGAATGTTGCCAGCTCAAAGAAGTACGGATTTTCGGGTCTTTACAGATCGTGAGACATTTCATCATATTTTCTAAAGGAATGATGACTTTGAATTCAAAAATCAAAATTTTCGACCAAAGGCAAGAATTGTCAATCTTCTTTTGCAACATACTTTGACCCCAAGATGGTGGAATTTTAACAATCCAACTTCAAAAGTTTGCAAAGCACTTTTTGCTATTTTCGAAAATTATGACATAAATTTGGCGCAAGTTATTTTGGATGAAATTCGTCCTAAAAATCTTGAAATGGGTGAGAATACTTTGTATCATGGAATTTATCCCACTCAGACTTTTAATTATTTTGGAGTGGGTTTCAAAGGCGAAGAATTTGTTTCTAGAAAAGTTTTCAATCATTCCAACATTTCGCTTATGAAAATTCCATTCGTTTTTCAATGTTATAAGACCCTTGCTGAAAAGGAAGAGTGTTTGGCTCATGAGGAAATGGCAGAAGAGGAAGAGGAAGAAGAAGAAGAAGGGGATGAAATGGAAATTGAAGAAGAAGAAGGTGAAACCTCTTTGGAAAGCATTGACTATCCTCCTAATCCATCCATCAAAACTCTTCTCAAAAACCAAAAGATGATTGTTGAGAACCGATGTAACGACCCGCCGTTCTGACCGCCTCTAGTCGGTAATTAAACCAACTAGAAACGTTCAAAATGACAGATTGTTATTTAGTTTATAACATTTAAACAGAATCAGTCACAGAATCACAGAACAACAATATATTTTATAAATAAACTTTTCTTTTATATACAAGTATCAGAGTTACACAATGAATTATACTTGAATTTATACAGCGGAAACAATTTATTTTATTAAGTACAAGAAAAATCTCTTGAAAAATTTTGGTGGAGTCCTTTAATCCCCCTCGAATTTAACTTCGCTGCGAGAAAATCTTCAAGCTGTAAAAATACTCGGATCTGACCCGAGCGTTTATTGCAAAACACAAAAACACTCGAGTCAGGATTAATCTTAATTCAAGTAAATAAATTTGCAATGAATTGAAATAAAATGGTAACAGAGATGACGAATCACATGAATCAATTTAAATCTATTATGGATTTTCACATTAACAACTTCAAATTTTAAAATCTGTCAATCCTGTGTGGCTGCAGTACACACGTATAGTTACACACATGTGCACTGCCTCGCCAACACGTGTGCACAGCCCCATTCAGAAATACAAAATGACCAAACAGCAATGCAAATGCAGTAATGGGTGAACAGACCACAAAAGTGCAACACAGTGAGGATGACAAGTAAAAAAAAAACAAATCCAAATGGAAGCAGTGATACAAGGGCCAGAACAAAGCCCAAACAAAGAACTTCAACCAAACAGGGTTACAACAGGGACAATACTTTTAGAATTTATGTTGTTTCTAAACTTTAGTTACAACAGGGACAAGGTATATTCACATACAGTCCTCTACATTCATATACCCAAAGCCACAGAACAGAACAGAGAAAGTTACAGCATGCCCACAGATACATTTCACACCAAAGCTTTATCAATACACATACAATACTTATTTATATCCAACCATGCTAGCATGCAACCTAATTAATAATTATTATTATTTTTATTTAGAAGTTATTCACAGGCATTTTAAAAATAAGAAAAGTGAAGTTTTGCTCACTTGGTGATTTCAGATAGACAGAGACAGTGAGGTATCATCTTATTTTTTTTGAAAACAGGAACTGTTGTCTTAAATTTTTTTTTTCCCCTCTGAATTTTCTTTAAGAAAATGGACCTGACTCACAACAGAGATATGCATTTATACATACTTATACATTTACATCCATAAAAATGTGTAAATTCAAACATGCAGTCATCTAACCCAACATACTTCAGGCATCATCAAAGCAGATTCAAAGCTTCAACAGATCAGAACAGAATGGAAGCAGTAATTCAAGGTAAACTAGCAACAAACATGAAGTGAATCATGTCAAAGGAAATACACGAGAGCATACAAGTGCAGACAACAGGGCTCAAACCAGTGTCAACAAAACAGCAATTAAGCACATGTATGCAGACCAGTCAAGTAAATGTAGAGAACAAGCTACATGATGAACAAGTGCAGACCAAATGCAGTGAAACCCAAGTATAAAATGCACTATGCAGTGCACACTAAGTCTAGCTACTCAAATGAACACAACATGTACAAGTTACAAAAACTCAAGTGAAACAAGTACAGTGTGACAGTGAATGGGAAAGCATGTGAACATAGCAACTGCCACAAGAAATGCAACAGTGTCCAACTCAAATGACAGCAATGCACAAATGCAAAATGGAGTAAATGCCAACCTGAAATGATCAAGAATCAAAATAGAGACAAGGTAAATCAAGGCAGTGCATCAAATGACCAATGATATAACCCAGTGAAACAACTCAGTGATCAACACAGCAGCTCGAAGACAGAGTACATGCAAATGCATCAAAGCATCATGAACATACACAAATGACCAAGCTACAAGTATGGCAGTGAAACAACTCAAGAGATCAACAATGCAACACTTGATTGAGCTACAGACAGGTTTAGACTAAAGTTTGAACTTGCTTTCATTTATTTCTGAAAGTATAGAACAGGTCTTAAACCAAAGTTAAGCTTGTTTACAATTTTTTTTTTCAAAAGCAAAGAGGAGGAGAAGGATTTAAAACTGTTTTTAAAAGATGTTTATTCACATTTAAAAATGCAGAGATCCCCTTTGAAGCTGGAAAGGGATTTGCATGCTCATGTTTTTTTTTTATTCCAGAAACTTTAAAATTTAGAAAATTGCATCTTGATATTTGATTTCAGAAATTTAAATTTCTTGAAACATTAAGAAAACATTAAGACAGAAATGCTTTGAAGCTTGTTTTCAGGTTGAACTCATGGACACTGGTTTCCCTTTATTATTTTTACAGACGTTGTTTTTAGCTTGTTTAAACAGAGACACACATCCCTGTAACATTCATGCATACAATTTCACACACACATACTTATATAAACATGCAACATTATCATTCTTGCACCACATTACTTCATGAATCAATCCCAACATCAAGCTGTAATAGGTTAAGTTTGCACACAAACAAAAGTAAACATATTCAGGCTTAATATCTATTTCCAGATTTTATGCATAAAGAAGATATATACACACAGGCATCACCCAACATCATACTAATCAGATCATCACATACAATAGATATTCAAACAAACCTAAGGCTTTAAGATTAAAGGGTTGCTCACAAATAAACACATGCAAGCACAAATAACATATATCAGAGAAGAAAGTAAATGCAGGCACTCATGCATGACAGATTTAAGGCCAAGTTTAAATAGCATCTGTTCTTATCAGTTTAAAAATAAATTCCAAATTGTTTCTGTTCTTATCAGTTTAAAAATAAATTCCAAATTGTTTCTGTTCTTATCAGTTTAAAACGAATTATCAGAGCAAATGATAGCAAATAACACCCCAAATCATAGCATGCAACCAAACACCCAATTCAAACAAATCTAAAAGCTTGAAATAAAATTAATCATGAGAAAACTCACCATATCTCGAATCGAATACGGCCGAGGTGGGAATGAGCACACTCGAACGAAGAATGAAGCCCCAAATTAGATCGCAAGCCCTAGTTGAGACGATCGGAGGAAGAAGGAACGAAAGAGGATTCGTGGCCGCCATTTTTTTCTCTTCGTGATTTTTTTGTTTAGGGTTTAAAAAATGGAAATGGTAAAGTGAAATAAAGGGAATCGGGTATCGGGTTGAAAGTAAAGGCAGTGGTTCTTTTCTTCTTTATTTTATGTTTATTTTATTCTTATTATTTTATTTTATTTTTATATATTTTTCTTCTTTCATTCTATGTTTATTTTTCTATTATATTTTTTTTCTTCTTTCATTTTAAATCCAATTTGTTTTGTGTAATTTATTTTCTTTACTTTGTTTTGTAAATCTTGTTTAAATTATGTTATTAAAATTTCTCCAATATAGTTACATTATGTTTTTCATATTAAACTTGAACAATTCAAATAGCCTCATAGTTTCAAATCCAAATTTTAATTCAACTATTAATTTACATAAGAAATAATCCTTATATCCAAGTTTTTTTTTCTTAAGTCATTAGTTTAAATTTATAATACAAATTTAATATTCAATTTCAACTCCAAAGTCAAGTTTAAATTTTTATTCAGCTTTGTATAGATTAAATTTTAAAATTTAATCACCAATTTCATTGTTATATTGGAAATTCAATTTAAATTATCATTCAAATATTTAAAATTAATTAAATATTCACAATTTAAATTGTTCAAAATTTAGGATCGTTACAATCTCCCCTCCTTAAAAGAATTTCGTCCCGAAATTACAAGTAAGGAGAAATGATTGTTGAAATTTCACTAATATTTATATTTTACACATTTTTATCAAGTTCGAAACTTATTAAAAATAAATGAATGCAGGATTCATTCTATTTGTTTTATCTCACTAGCTTTGTTTATTAACTCATTTGTCTATTATTTTCTACAATCAAGACACAAAAATCTTTACTAAAATTTCCAACTTACAAAAACCCAAATTTTAAATTTGAACTTCTTCATTTAAGAAATTTACATAGTATAACTTTTCCAAAGCTGTGGACTTTCAAAACATTTCAAAAATCCTCTCCCTTAATTTATTAAGTTGGAATTTATATCACTTTAATTTCAGATAATTGATTTTCTATTTAAAGTTTGAAAATACTTGCTAACTCGAAATTTAACAAGTCTATTGTCGTTCTTAAAGACATTAGGCATACGCTGGCCAGGCGCAAGTCTAACAATCTCCAAGTACTAAATATACTTGCTTCAATTCCCAGTGAAAATAGTTTTTAAAAATTCTTTTAAAAATGGATATGGAAAGCACATTCCCCCATGGATCACAGTTTACTCGGCGGTTCCGCTACTATCCCAGTAGAGTCGCTTGTAACTGTGGATATCTCATCCCTTGAATTTCGCCATGGTTGTTGCCAAACATCGCGGTTCACACGGCGGTTACGCTACTATCACAGTAGAATCGCTCGTGACCGTAGGCATCTCGCCCCTCGAATTACGCTTTGGTTTGTAGATTGCAGTTTACACAGCGGTTACGCCACTATCCCAGTGGAATCGCTTGTAACTGTAGGCATCACGCCCCTCAAATTACGCTACCACCCGAGTGTAACTAGATTGCGGTATACACGGCGGTTACGCCACTATCCCAGTGGAATCGCTTGTAACCGTAGGCATCTCGCCCCTCGAATTACGCTAGCACACTATACCAGTCCAAAAGGACATTCCAACTAATGGAAATACTACGTAGCTACGATTTTCAAATGGACACTCATCTCGAGTTCCAACAACCTTCACAAATGTTTAAATGGAAGGTACTTTTCCATATCCTCAATTTGGAAAACATAATATTATACATACATATATAATATTTCATTTCACATTTTTGTACATATCATACTCATGTACTTACATAAGTTTTCCATAACAATTACTTTTCCAAACTAATTGGTTTTCGAATTAATCGTATTCACACATATACGTTATGAAAACCACAATATTTCATACCCATAACAAATAGAGGATTCACAAATTTTCCATTTCATTATCCATTTAAAATTTTCCTCTAAGCCGATTTGGAAATTTAAGGTTATCTCAAACCTAATTCACATTCATAATCCAATTTATTATCGACTTCACACTCGATTTGAATTTCACGTTACATCGTCAATCCTCAACACATAATTGATGTCTATCGATATATAACCTCTGAGCTCGTACGTCTCAGAGAAGGGTGTTAAGCTAAGAGAATAAATTCTCCGCCACCAACAGATATATATTTAATAGAGATCAATTGATATGTCGTCAATTCACGACGTTAGACATACAATCCAAATCATCCATTTAAAATTCAAAGTTCAACTTACATTGTTTTTGTGTGTCAAAGTTAAACTCAATTTAACTCAAAATTCAATCACTTTGAAATTTTTTTTTTTTTCCCCTCCAAGTTGAACTAAGTGTTCAAATTTCCCAAAAATAATATCTTTACAAGATATAAAATTTTTCACACTTAACCATTTGAAACAAATTCAAATATTCACTTTTCAATTTATCTTTAAAAGATAAAATCTCAAAACATTTACTTTTCACTTTATCTTGAAAAGATAAAATTTCAAACCTTTCATTTCATATTGGAAAATATTTCCATACTTATTCAATAATAAGTAATTTACAAATCCATTTATTTTCAACATTTTGAAAATATTTGATATACTTAAACCAAAATCAAATATATATTTCATTCTTAAAAGAAATCATTCTTTTAAACACATTTCAAAACAACTTAAAATGAATTTACTTCATTTCATAGTGTTGCTTCCCAAAAACATTCCCATTTAAGTTTTTCAACTTCAACTTAATTCATAGTTTGAATTCTGCATACATTTCAAAATATTGGTTTTAAACCAACTTCAAATTTCCAATATTAAGTTTTCCACTTATCTTATTTGCATGCCCATTCAAATTCAAATTCTTCATTGCATCAATTTAAATCTCTTATAAATTTTCATTAGATTCATATCTCTTTTTATATCTCATTTATTGTCCAAAACCATAGATATAACACCTTTAATAAGTTACAATAATTTACTTATCAAAATAAGTCATTTGCGGATTTTATAAACATCTTTAGAAATTACATTTCTATTTATAAACTTTGTTTTATAATCTCCTTTACTAATTTGATTCAATTCAATTCATATAACTTAGTTATATACCCAAAATCCATATTATAAGTTAAATACTTATAATCCATTTATTTACTAAATCGTTCTTCACAACATTTGAAATCAATTTTCAAAAGAATTCAAAATTAAATTTCCAAGTTATAGTTCAATAATCCATTTGATTATAATCAAATTGACATATCATTTTATTTTCCAATTACTACTTTGAAGATATTCAAAATATTTGATTTAAGCCAATTTAAACTAATTCATTAATTCTCTTAACTCATGTTTCATTTTCCATAACTTTCAAAAATTCGATAATGAGTTTCCGAATGATCGAAACTCAAGCCTAACGAGACCTCACCGAAGAGAAACGGTCGCAAACCTAAATTTAGAGAGGGGAATCTTCAAAATAATTCTAATTTTCAAAATACTTTTTATTTTAAAGAAAACAATTTTAAACTTCTTTAGATTTGAAAACACTTTCTTTGAAGTGGTTCTAGTAACTATTCATATTAAACGCCATAAACTAAGCTTTGTGTAAACCAAAGCTCTGATACCACTTTGTAAGAACCTCATTTCCGTCAGCAGCAACCGGTAGGCTTTGCAACCATCCCGGCACCACCGTGGCTACAAATGGTACCCTGCCCTTGCTTTTACGGCCAGCCTTTCGACTGTCACGGCTTACGCCTAACCAACCCCTTAAAGAGGACGTGTGGGGGTAAGAGTCTCCCGTTCGCCACCTAACCGCGAAGCGAGAACCCCCCATCACATTTCACCTAGATAAGCAAGATCAGTCACAGAATCACAGAACAACAATATATTTTATAAATAAACTTTTCTTTTATATACAAGTATCAGAGTTACACAATGAATTATACTTGAATTTATACAGCGGAAACAATTTATTTTATTAAGTACAAGAAAAATCTCTTGAAAAATTTTGGTGGAGTCCTTTAATCCCCCTCGAATTTAACTTCGCTGCGAGAAAATCTTCAAGCTGTAAAAATACTCGGATCTGACCCGAGCGTTTATTGCAAAACACAAAAACACTCGAGTCAGGATTAATCTTAATTCAAGTAAATAAATTTGCAATGAATTGAAATAAAATGGTAACAGAGATGACGAATCACATGAATCAATTTAAATCTATTATGGATTTTCACATTAACAACTTCAAATTTTAAAATCTGTCAATCCTGTGTGGCTGCAGTACACACGTATAGTTACACACATGTGCACTGCCTCGCCAACACGTGTGCACAGCCCCATTCAGAAATACAAAATGACCAAACAGCAATGCAAATGCAGTAATGGGTGAACAGACCACAAAAGTGCAACACAGTGAGGATGACAAGTAAAAAAAAACAAATCCAAATGGAAGCAGTGATACAAGGGCCAGAACAAAGCCCAAACAAAGAACTTCAACCAAACAGGGTTACAACAGGGACAATACTTTTAGAATTTATGTTGTTTCTAAACTGTAGTTACAACAGGGACAAGGTATATTCACATACAGTCCTCTACATTCATATACCCAAAGCCACAGAACAGAACAGAGAAAGTTACAGCATGCCCACAGATACATTTCACACCAAAGCTTTATCAATACACATACAATACTTATTTATATCCAACCATGCTAGCATGCAACCTAATTAATAATTATTATTATTTTTATTTAGAAGTTATTCACAGGCATTTTAAAAATAAGAAAAGTGAAGTTTTGCTCACTTGGTGATTTCAGATAGACAGAGACAGTGAGGTATCATCTTATTTTTTTTGAAAACAGGAACTGTTGTCTTAAATTTTTTTTTTTTTTCCCTCTGAATTTTCTTTAAGAAAATGGACCTGACTCACAACAGAGATATGCATTTATACATACTTATACATTTACATCCATAAAAATGTGTAAATTCAAACATGCAGTCATCTAACCCAACATACTTCAGGCATCATCAAAGCAGATTCAAAGCTTCAACAGATCAGAACAGAATGGAAGCAGTAATTCAAGGTAAACTAGCAACAAACATGAAGTGAATCATGTCAAAGGCAATACACGAGAGCATACAAGTGCAGACAACAGGGCTCAAACCAGTGTCAACAAAACAGCAATTAAGCACATGTATGCAGACCAGTCAAGTAAATGTAGAGAACAAGCTACATGATGAACAAGTGCAGACCAAATGCAGTGAAACCCAAGTATACAATGCACTATGCAGTGCACACTAAGTCTAGCTACTCAAATGAACACAGCATGTACAAGTTACAAAAACTCAAGTGAAACAAGTACAGTGTGACAGTGAATGGGAAAGCATGTGAACATAGCAACTGCCACAAGAAATGCAACAGTGTCCAACTCAAATGACAGCAATGCACAAATGCAAAATGGAGTAAATGCCAACCTGAAATGATCAAGAATCAAAATAGAGACAAGGTAAATCAAGGCAGTGCATCAAATGACCAATGATATAACCCAGTGAAACAACTCAGTGATCAACACAGCAGCTCGAAGACAGAGTACATGCAAATGCATCAAAGCATCATGAACATACACAAATGACCAAGCTACAAGTATGGCAGTGAAACAACTCAAGAGATCAACAATGCAACACTTGATTGAGCTACAGACAGGTTTAGACTAAAGTTTGAACTTGCTTTCATTTATTTCTGAAAATATAGAACAGGTCTTAAACCAAAGTTAAGCTTGTTTACAATTTTTTTTTTCAAAAGCAAAGAGGAGGAGAAGGATTTAAAACTGCTTTTAAAAGATGTTTATTCACATTTAAAAATGCAGAGATCCCCTTTGAAGCTGGAAAGGGATTTGCATGCTCATGTTTTTTTTTTATTCCAGAAACTTTAAAATTTAGAAAATTGCATCTTGATGTTTGATTTCAGAAATTTAAATTTCTTGAAACATTAAGAAAACATTAAGACAGAAATGCTTTGAAGCTTGTTTTCAGGTTGAACTCATGGACACTGGTTTCCCTTTATTATTTTTACAGACGTTGTTTTTAGCTTGTTTAAACAGAGACACACATCCCTGTAACATTCATGCATACAATTTCACACACACATACTTATATAAACATGCAACATTATCATTCTTGCACCACATTACTTCATGAATCAATCCCAACATCAAGCTGTAATAGGTTAAGTTTGCACACAAACAAAAGTAAACATATTCAGGCTTAATATCTATTTCCAGATTTTATGCATAAAGAAGATATATACACACAGGCATCACCCAACATCATACTAATCAGATCATCACATACAATAGATATTCAAACAAACCTAAGGCTTTAAAATTAAAGGGTTGCTCACAAATAAACACATGCAAGCACAAATAACATATATCAGAGAAGAAAGTAAATGCAGGCACTCATGCATGGCAGATTTAAGGCCAAGTTTAAATAGCATCTGTTCTTATCAGTTTAAAAATAAATTCCAAATTGTTTCTGTTCTTATCAGTTTAAAAATAAATTCCAAATTGTTTCTGTTCTTATCAGTTTAAAACGAATTATCAGAGCAAATGATAGCAAATAACACCCCAAATCATAGCATGCAACCAAACACCCAATTCAAACAAATCTAAAAGCTTGAAATAAAATTAATCGTGAGAAAACTTACCATATCTCGAATCGAATACGGCCGAGGTGGGAATGAGCACACTCGAACGAAGAATGAAGCCCCAAATTAGATCGCAAGCCCTAGTTGAGACGATCGGAGGAAGAAGGAACGAAAGAGGATTCGTGGCCGCCATTTTTTTCTCTTCGTGATTTTTTTGTTTAGGGTTTAAAAAATGGAAATGGTAAAGTGAAATAAAGGGAATCGGGTATCGGGTTGAAAGTAAAGGCAGTGGTTCTTTTCTTCTTTATTTTATGTTTATTTTATTCTTATTATTTTATTTTATTTTTATATATTTTTCTTCTTTCATTCTATGTTTATTTTTCTATTATATTTTTTTTTCTTCTTTCATTTTAAATCCAATTTGTTTTGTGTAATTTATTTTCTTTACTTTGTTTTGTAAATCTTGTTTAAATTATGTTATTAAAATTTCTCCAATATAGTTACATTATGTTTTTCATATTAAACTTGAACAATTCAAATAGCCTCATAGTTTCAAATCCAAATTTTAATTCAACTATTAATTTACATAAGAAATAATCCTTATATCCAAGTTTTTTTTCTTAAGTCATTAGTTTAAATTTATAATACAAATTTAATATTCAATTTCAACTCCAAAGTCAAGTTTAAATTTTTATTCAGCTTTGTATAGATTAAATTTTAAAATTTAATCACCAATTTCATTGTTATATTGGAAATTCAATTTAAATTATCATTCAAATATTTAAAATTAATTAAATATTCACAATTTAAATTGTTCAAAATTTAGGATCGTTACAACCGACGGATTCTTAAACGATCCGTTAGTAAGAAGTTGGAAAAAATTTCATCCAAAATGAACAAGTTTATTTTCAAAGTTAGCAAGAAACTTGGACTTTTTCGTCGTCATCATCCTCTAACTAGTTTTATCTTTTTGTATCTTGTTGTATGTGTTTTAGCTTGTTTCAATTCGAAAGTTCATGTAGTTTCATATGTTTAATCATTGTATCATCTTAGTATGCAATGAAATGATATTTCCTTTCTGTTATCTAGTTTATCTTATCTCCAGAATAAATGTTAGTATATTATATATATACACATAATTATTCACAAAATCTAATTAGTCATATTTTTTCACTAACCCATGTCGACATACCTTCTATGACCATGTCGACATGTACTGATCAGAAATGATAATTCATTTTGAATTTGAAATTTGAATAACAACCATATGTCTATTCATTTTAAACGAATTTCTACACCTATATATATACCTATTTCTTCCAGAATTCTTCACTGAAAATTATTTCCTATCTTCTAATTCTTTATTTCTTTCACAAATTCAACTATGCCTAATCCAATTCACAATTTATCCGAAAATCTTGAAGACTCTCTTAATTCATTCAAGAATATTCTCTCGTTCATTCTTCGTAACCAGCGACACTTAGAAATTGAGTCAAATGCAGATGATCAAGGAGTAAGAAAGTCATTTCGATGCAATACGATGGATGATTTCCTCCCTACACAATGATGATAACGAAGCACATCTTGCAGTCTCTCTCACCAACGACAATGATAATTGGGATGCTATTAAGGCAGACCCAATCTTTGGAGAAGAAGGATGGGTGGAAGTTCCATGTAACGTTTGATTTTTTATTTGTTCACTTCGTTTGAATTGTTTGTTTGAATTAATTTGATTTGGTTTGGATTGATACTCAGTGTGGATTGATTGGTTTGCTATTTGCTACATAAAACATGTATATATACATTGAAATGTATACAATACTTGACTAATTATCATGTTTATAAGGAATAATTGTCTATTAAATATTCTATTGCATAGTTTATTAATGCAGGCACTCTAGTCCAAGAATGAGGGGGAGTTAGTTTTTGTTGATGAAAAAGGGGGAGAAGTATAAAATAGGGTAATTAGGCATAGATTAAGGTGAAATTATTGGTTTTAGGGGGAGTTATTAGGATAGAAGTAATATTTTATAAACAAAGGTTGTCATCATCAAAAAGGGGGAGATTGTTAGTCCGTGAGATGATGGTTTTGATGACAACAACCTTAGAATAGATTATAAAATATAAATACTAACATTATAAGTTTAGATATATATGTATATGCAGGATCTTACCATGCCGGTACCAAGAATGAAGACTGTACAACATAGGGATTCAAGATATCAAGATTGAAGACTCATGAGTATCAGATTATCAAGAGTTCAAGAATTCAAGTAATTTATTCTTTAATTAGAAATTTTGTTAAAACTCATAGAAAAGCACTGACATCTTAAAATCCAATTTATTCGTGGAATGGAATCCACTTCGAGCCTGTTAAAGGGATGGAACCCTAAGTAGGATGGAACCTACGAAATATCTAGTGGAACATTATTTTGTATCCGCTAACTTTTTATTCAAAATGATTTTTCAAAATTATATCTTGTTTTCAAAATGATTTCAAAACCTTCCTTTTGAAAGCATCAAAAACCTCTATCCTGATTTTAATAATTTTAGCCTCTAAATCATCTTTAATTTCAAAGTCAAATTACTCCTTATTTTAAACTATCTTTTATTATAATATATTTAACTTTTAAATATTTATACTTAAATTTAAATATAAAATTATAGTTAAATTCTATATATATTATTCTCTATATTTACTTATGAATTGTAACTATAGTCAAGTATATTTATAAAGTTGTAAATAGTTTTAATATAAGATAAAGGTTATTTTCAAAGAAAATCAAATCATCAAAAATTACTTTGGGATCTCGACATACTCATGGTGACCAAGTCGACATGGTGTCAGTTGAGTTTAAAATTTAAATTTCAAAAGAAGTGTCTATTCGGCATAACTCTTCACGAATGGACATGACTACTGTTCTCCTATTAATAGGGGTCAGTTTCAACGAATTTTATATCAGATTCTGGTTTTTCACTCCTCTTCTTCTTCCACTTTTCTCAGTACGTATTCCTACCATTACTGTGCCGAAATCAACATTGAATCGAACTCGATCATTCGTAGTTTGATTCTCTATCACTCTCTCAACAAGATCCTCAGTGCTATTCAGAGTTATAGGCTTTTTGTAATCAACTTAGTGAGAAAAGGTGTGATTGTAGCCTTGGAAATCAATCAAGCGAGATAAGGTGTAATTGCAGCCTTAGGAAACCAATTGGGTGAATTTGTTGCCTGTAAAATCAAGTTGGTGAACTTGTTGCCGGAAAATCAAGTATCTCTACCCCGAGGATTGTGATTCTGGAGGGTATACCTCGTAGCCTTGAAATCGAGGGTGTAATTGTAAAGATTTCTTTTGAAAGTAAATCCGTACTTGTGTGCGGGACTGGATGTAGGGTAAGTCCGAACCAGTATAAAATCTGGTGTATTCTTTCCTTTACTACGTTTTATTTTGTTTCTGCATCTGTGTTTGTTTCTGTGATCATATCTATATCTGTATATTGCATACATCTGTGTATGAATCAACATAAACTCAAAAGGATTTAGTAATACTTTATAAACACAATTCACCCCCCTCTAGTGTTAACTCCAGCCTTAAGATCCGTAATCCGCATTTCTCACAATTGGTATCTGAGCAAGGTTTTCAAAGTTTCATAATCTGATTTTTGAAAATTTTTCAAAATGGCTACCAACACAGGTACTGTTACTAACACTAGTATTCCTGTCACTAGTTCATTTGTAGAAGGTCAGTCTACTGTCAGACCACCACTTTTTAATGGCAGTAACTATGCATATTGGGCATGTAGGATGAAAATATATTTACAATCTATAGGATTAGACACTTGGAATATTACACAAACTAAATATTCTGAACCCACAACTGATTTTGCACAGTGGACTGCTGAGCAAAAGACTGTTGCACAAAATAATTCTAAGGAAATGAATATTTTGTTTTGTTCATTAGATAGAAATGAATTCAATAGAGTGTCAGTTTGTAAGTCTTCATATGAAATATGGAAAACTCTGCAAGTTACTCACGTAGGAACAAGCAAAGTTAAACAGACCAAAATTTCCATGCTCACAAATTAGTTTCAATTATTTAAAATGAATCCTAATGAGTCTATTTCAGATATGTATAGTAGATTTCAACATAATGTGCATTCTCTAATATCTTTGGGAAAGGAATTTTCTGAAGAAGATCAGGTCGGAAATATTTTAAATTCTCTTACTCCAGAATGGGATCAAAAGACACTTGCTATCGAAGAGGCAAATGACATCAGTATTTTAAAGATAGAAGAATTGATTGGAAATCTAATGTCCTATGAAGTTTAAATGACCGGGCGAAGAGAAAACAAAGCATCTGAAAAGAAATCAATGCATTCAATGCACTGACTGATGGATCAGATTCAAACAGCGAGAATGATGAGGAGATAGCCTTGATGACCAGAAACTTTAGGAAATTCGTGAAATACGGAGAGATGAATAATCTCAAGGGAAACAACTATAAGAACTCTGGAAATCAGAATATAGTGCCAAACAATGTCAAATGTTTCAACCGTGATGAACCAGGCCACATCAAAAGAGACCGTCCGTATCCAGATAGGCAAAATCCTCCTATGAACAATGATCTAGCAAAGAAACGAAAGCGTGCATTTACTGCTACTCTAGATGACTCAGACTCATCCTCAAGTGTGATGATCAGAAGACAGATAATTCGAATTTGTGTTTCACAGCAATTCACGACTCCGACGAATTTAGAGAAACGGATACAGAAAAATGTACACGTTTACAATACAATTGGTTGAAATTGATTGCTTAGAATTAGATGTTTGGTTGCTTGATTGATTGATTTTGAACCGGTGTGTTATTTGAATTTTAATTTTTATTACTATTATTTCATTATTATTTTATTATTATTTTGATATATTATGGAATATACTATAAATCTAATAATATTCCATATGTATATATATATATAGACATTAAAAGTAATAAGTATATATATATACATTAAAAATCCTAGGAAAAATAATTCATGAAAATTCAATGTCACATGTCGACATGGTCCCTACCATGATGTCGACATGGGTACCAATATTTGAATTTCAAAATTTGAATTCAAATGTTTGAATTTCCCTCCACCTTTTCACTCCATTCAATTCTCTAAAAAGCTATCTTTTGACCAGAGAATATGTCCTTTGAGAATCTATTTATTCACTATCCTTTATCATATCTTTTCACTCTCATTTTCAAATTCAAACTCTTTCTTCATAACTTCAAGCTCTCTACTCTCTACTTTAACGGCTTCTTCAAGCAACCCCTCCACCATGAGAATTTCCAGAAAAATAAAAAAGCAACTATTCAATGATCCGGAGGCAATAAAAGCATACATCAGTTATGCTAATTATGCCAAAGTCCATCCCGAAAAGTTTGCTATTTTTTAAGATTTCTCTTCTTATGAACTTGATTCTCTTTTTGCAAACAATGAAGTTCTTAGTCTTATTGATGCTTCTCAAAATGATTTTGTTTTGCTATCCAAATCTTGTCAAAATTTTCTATGCTAATTTAAACCGTGGATTTTGTTATGGAAATGAGGATGAAATTTGGAGTAGTGTCAAAGGCACTATAATTGTTTTGAATTGTGATCTTTTGGGTACCATTCTCAATTGCAAGTGTACAGGAATGGATCTTTCTAATTTTAAAATCGATGAAAATGAAAATGATGAAAATGATCTTCCGAACCAATATAAAATCCGGTGTGTTCTTTCCTTTACTGGTTTTTATTTTATTTCTGCATTTGTGTTTGTTTTTGTGTTCATATCTATATCTGTATATTGCATACATCTGCGTATAAATCAACATAAACTCCAAAATATTTAGTAATTCTTTATAAACACTATTCACCCCCCTCTAGTGTTAACTCTAGCCTTAAGATCCGTAATCCACGTTTCTCACAAAGATGATTAAATAACAGAGTAGGATCATGGGTAAGCTTAAGTAAATCGCGGGCAACCTTAACCGGGTCAACCGTGACTTAAAGAATAAGATCGATGTGGATTTTTCAGAGGAAAATCTACATTTGATCTCAAGAGATAGAGTTTGGAATAACAAAAGATATTAGAATCTAAACCAAGGATAGATATAAATCTCGGGTGAATCGATGCTAATTGTGAAGGAGTTTCCCCCTTTTACAATTCAATTTGAAATTGGCGAGACTGCCGACTAGCTAAAAAGATCATTTGAAGCGGAGTTATGGGATACTCCAGAATCAAAAGAAGATGAATAGTGAGGGACACGAATAGATTTTGGAACCGTAGGGAACATTCCAAAATTCAAAGGAAATTCGAACCAGAGAGGAAAGATTTAAAATCTAACAAAAGTGATTCTGTAAATAATTTACCTTATATTCTAAGTTTTGCCTAAAAGCCAAAGATCTGATACCAAATGTAACAACCAGGTATTTTCAACCATTCACATCCGCACATGTCGGACTTGAATTGCTCAAACTACCGTGTTGTAAATAAAATTTAGCAAATATCAGAATATACAGTAAATAAAATATAGATCACAGACACAGAGTAATAATAGTGCAGCGGAAGTAAAAGAAATAGTAGTTCATGAAGCTACTATGTAAATATATCAGAGTTACATAAGATACAACAGAAGAAATAGAGTAAAACAGAAGTCTCAATATGTAGAAGTCTACAAATACAAGAGCTGAAAGGAACAACAGACTAAAAAGGATAAAACTAGACAAGTAGATAATCTCCAACGATTCCAATCTCCATAAAGTGGAAATTCAAATCTGTGAACAATCAGGCTGACCCGAGCATAAATAAAAATACAAACACTCGAGTCTGGACATACATACTTATACAATTTAAACTAACTCAAGTGAACTGTAGTAAAGGTACAAGTAACATAAAGGATGCTTGGGACTGCCCATCCAAGGATCCTTTAAACTATTTACTATGTAGTAATATTACGCTATTATAATAATGTCTAATAGTAAAATAAACTTACTTTTAAATAGCGTTAAGGCTTTACATTTTCCACCTTAACACGTAATAGTCCCAGTAGTCCATCCAATATCTGCATATCTCCTAAGCGAGAGACTACGAGAAGATATGCATTGGCTACGGGAGAAAACCAAACTCGTAGTAAAGGCTCGGTAGGGTAGGTGACACGGCACACAAGGCAATGCCAGGGTAGATATACCAATTACGACACTCGGGCCGATGGTAACGCAGTAGCCACATACGCCCACCTCGGAACACATTCCTAAAATTGGAGGGGCGCCCAAACATTGAAAAAAGTAATAGAATGGTATCGAAGAAATGCGTCCGACCAGAGAAGCTACCCCTTTTGGCCCAAGACCGCTCCTGTTTTTGCCACCTTATGCAACCTCACGGGAGTTGGGTCCACGTAATATACCTTAAGAACGTCGTCACCATCCTACTTCATTCTGGAATCTCCACCGCGCACACGGTTGTCAAAGTGGTTTTTGGTATCGACAGAGAGAATGCCCATATCGATCCCAGTCT
Organism: Allium cepa; assembly: GCA_030765085.1. Lineage (NCBI taxonomy): Eukaryota > Viridiplantae > Streptophyta > Magnoliopsida > Asparagales > Amaryllidaceae > Allium > Allium cepa. The sequence goes on along the minus strand of CM060944.1, from coordinate 303,880,018 downwards.
CTTTGCCAACCAATCGTTATTATAACCCATAGTAATAACTTAAAAATAATATTTTATACTTCAAAATATAATATGATTTCAAATCCAAACCTTTATCAAATAAAGATTAAATCATTTCCAAATCATTTCAATATATCAAAATACCATATCTTTCAAATAGAAATATTTATCAAAATAAATATCAAGTCATTTTCAACCATTTCAATATATTAAATTATCATATCCTTTCAAAGCTTCCTTTCAAATCATTTTAATACATTAAAATATCATATCCTTCAGAACTTCATTTCAAGTCATTTTAATATCAAAATATCGTATCTTTCATAACTTCATTTTCAAATCATTTTAATATCAAAATACCATATCTTTCAGAAATTCATTTTCAAATCATTTTAATATTAAAATATCATATCTTTCAGAACTTCCCTTTTCAAATCATTTTAATATTAAAATATCATATCTTTCAAAACTTCCCTTTTTAAATCATTTTTGAATTCAAATACAAATATCAAACTTAATCACCTTTTAAAGTTCAAAGATAACATTCATTTATTTTCAGTTCAATTTGCCTTTAAATAGTTTATATTTCAATTTACTAAATTCATTTAAACCATTTAAAAGTGAAGTTATTATTCTTTCAAGTCAAGTATTCAAACTTCAAAGTTTCAAATCATTCTGAGCTCGTTTACTAAGTCAAAAACCATAAACATTTAAAATTTCAGCCTTTCGCAGCATTTGGAAAAAGCTGTTCTAAGTTACTTGAAAACATTTTAATTCAGCAAAGACAACACTTAAAAACTGCTGTTAAAACTCGGTTTTAGTTGAAATTTAGTTTAAAACAGTAAAGTCAGCATTTTCAAATATGCTATAATAGCTCAGGTTTCAAATTAAAGGTTTTTATTAATTTCAGCAAAAACAGCAGACCACTACAGCATTTACAGAACTGCTGTAATAGGCCTTTATTAAGTTTTAGCCTTTTAAATTTACTACAGCAACTATAGCATTTCAGAACTGCTGTAATAGCCATTTTTATTCAGTTTTAGTTCATTTACAGAAACCATAGCATTTCTGAATGCTATTAAAAGTATTTTCCAGATTTTAGTGTATTTCCAGCAAATAATAAACTTCAATTTAAACCCTTTAAACATTATAAAAATCATATTTTAACATTCAAAAATATTTATTAACATACCTTTAACATATGATGTTTATAAAATAAATTTCTTATAAATAAATCAAATTTTCAATAAATTTACTTAACAAATTCAAGAGTACAATTTCCATTCCTTCACATGTGCAATTTATCAACACCTACTTTTTAAATTTCCATTTCATAAATTAAACTAAATTTCCAATTGATTTCATTTAACGAAATCTTCAATTAAACCAAATTTCACATTTCCAAGTCAAGTTGTAATTTAAAATTACACATTTAAGCATTCGTTTATTTAACCATTTAAATTCATAGACAAAATCAATAATACATTAATAAATCACTTAAATTCAAATTTAAATCAAATTATCATATTTACCAATTTCCAAGTATAATTAAATTTCCATTTTATTTATATAACTTAAATATCATTTTTAACCAAAATTCAAAATTTCCAAACTTAAGTTATATTTCAATAATCCAAATTAACCATTCATTAATTACATTTTTAACTCATAGAAAAATCACAATTTCTTTATTTTAAAATATTTCAAAATCTATTTAAATCAAATTTCATAAATTTATATTTCAAATACTTAAAAATATCCAAAACACTTTATAAAATAACCATGGGCCTGTATATAGTTTTCTAACCTAGGTCAAGTGATACGGATGTATATCATTTCAATCTGTAGTTTAAAAAGAAAAATCCGAGTTCTATCGTTTCAAACCCGCAATCCCAAGTTAAAACAAAAAAAATAAAAACCATTTAGGCCTGTCATTTCAGCCCATAACGAATTTTTCCTATTCTAAAGTCCGTTCGGGTGTATATTATTTCAACCATAGTGAACCTAATCTATAGGGAACTTGCAGTGTGATAAACAGATATAAATGAGCAGTTAACAACATATTACAGTAATAGATGAGATGACATGTAAATAAGTAGGTTTTACATCATATATTAATAATCACAGGCAGTTATAACATATCATAATATTCTACACATTCAATTGTTGTCAATTCACAATTGCATAAGTATATAGTGTCGTGTGAGATTTACTCACCTCTAAATGCTGGAGATTGCAATACAACTAACACAACGGAATCAAAAGCATGATGACAAGACTACGAACTTGAGTGGAGAGTGAATCCAAGCTATAAATCTTGTGCTACAACCCAAAACAAACATCAAACAAATTAAAATTCATTATACTTTGAAATGGAATAACTTTGGAATAAAAAGGGAATTGAACCCAAAGTCTTTTGCCTTGCTTCTCTACTATTTGGCACGGCCTAGGGATGTTCTTTGGCTCTCGTTTGAACAAGTTTGGCTCGGGTTTGATCATGTGAATGCACGACCAAAGGCATGAATCATGGGGAAGTTACAGTGAGGAGGTGAATGGTTTTAAGGCAAAACATGGTTTTTGTTCACCCAAATGGGCTCGGCCATAGGAGGTGTGGGCTTAGCCAGAGGTGCATGGGTCAGGTCAGGGCTGGAGGGGTATGTGGTGGTCAGGTCAGTGAGGTGGTGGTGGCCAATGGTGGAGGTTATGGTGGTGGTTGAAGTAGATGAGGCCAAAGTGGTCAACTAGAATGGTTTTAGGCTTTAGGTTGCATTTTTGAGGGGTTTAACTTCATGGTAGGCTCAGCCATGGTCAAGGCCTGGGCTGTAGGTGGCGGTGATGGCAGGGAATCTATGTTGGAGGTGGTGGCCGTGGCTATGGAGGAGAGGCCAATCAAAGTTGCAAAGAAAACAAGTCAAAAATACATGAAAAGTGAGAAGAAAAGTGGAAAAAAGTAGCCATTACTAATAGATTTTTCATAAAGTCGTGAATGAATGAGATGGTAAAACGTTTTTGCGTGAATGGAGGCTGAAAACTCACGGCTACAAACCAAAAATGCATGGCCAGGATAGTAATTGAGGAGTTGTGGCAATTGAAAAGTCTTTGGAGATGAAAGGACTTAAGTTTCAAAGCTTTTTAAAACTCTTCAAATTTCCTTTTTCTTTAAATCCAAATAAACAAAATAATATTAGTAAATACATTTTACAACCGAAAAAAAGTGAAATAATATGAAAATAAAAAATAAAATTTAAAGAAAAGTAGAAAAAAAATAAAAGAAATTGCTTAAAAATCCAAAACAATGTTCAAAAATTACAATGAAAACATCACTGGCTTTGGAAAAATATTTACTTCATTTAAAAAAAAATTCTAAAGCAAAATTTTGAAGTAAAATACTTCATTTATCATTTCTAAAATGAAATAAATAATTTAAATTAGAGAAAATAGAAAAAGAACTAAAGAAATTGTTTAAAAATTGAAAACAGGACTTAAAACATACAAATAAAATATCACTAGCCTTAGAAAATTTCTGTTTCACTTTAACACAAAAAAAAGTCAAATAAATAAATTAATGAGGAACAAAATAATGTGGGAATGAGAATAAAATAAGTTCTTAAGAAAATAGAAAATTAAATAAAGAATTTCTTAAATTAATTGAAGTTGGAAATTAGAAATTTTTAACAAAATACAACTGTCACTGGAAAATGTCAATTACACTTTCAAAAATGTTTTAAAACCAAAATATATACAATACGTGTTATTTACCATATAAACATAAATTAGAACATTACATGACCAAATAAAATATTATTCATATAATTTAAAATAAACAATTTTGTTAAATACAGCAAATTTCACACAATAGTTAAAAAGGCATAATTTTCACATTATAAATCGAATTTCAACGAAACAAAAAACAGTGTTCTAAAAATTTTATTTACTTTCATAATAAAAGATAAAATTAAAATTTTCAAACTTTCAAATTTTAAATTTAAAAGTCAAAGTTTGATCATATTGACCAAAATACACTTTTTTGGAAAATATTCTTTTTAATCATATTTTTGGAAGGATAGTTCACATCAAAATCAAAGTTTATATTTTAAAATAACAAAATTTATCCATTTCAAATAAATAAATCAAATAAAGTTTTTTAATCAAAATTCGAATTAAAATAATAAAAATAAAAAATAAAAAATTCACAAAATACAGGGTGGTTACAAGTAGACTTGTCGCTATTTCAAAAGTTAAGAATAATCGTAAGGTAGGACTTCGAGGTAACACTACCTTGACTTGTTCGGTATTATTGTTAACCAAGAAATAATACAAATTTAAATTTGATGAGTGGTGATAAGTACACAAAATCTAATTTCCCTATACGATCGTTTTATTTCCTTGATAGTTGATTTCTCAGCTATCGGTTACTTCAGCTTCTTTATTATCGTCATTCTAAGACAATGTGTTGCTCCATCGAGCATTCATATCCTTTGTCGAAAATGACTAAATCCAAAGCGCGAGAGGAAGCCAAGGTATGTGTGGTTGCTCCGATTAGGACTTTCACATCTTATCTAGATTGGATTTGGTAGCGCTATTAGATGTGAAATATTCAGATACTCGGTAAGATTTTGTGGGGTCTGGCTTTGTCTTGTCTAAGAAGTGTCACGGGGTATATAAGCTTCTCAGAAGTATATTACTAGAGGTATACTTTAAGGGTGGTGCACCTTCCTAGTCATTTTTTTTGAGATTTTCCTTCTCTTATTTGATACGAACCTTCAAATTTATCCCTTATATGCATTCGGAAGAGTCAACCACTTTTCTTAGTGTTTGTTTATTTATCCATTCTTTACGTTTAGATGTTGATTTATGTGAGAGTAAACCCGATCCGTGTTCAGCGGCGTGGTCTCGCATGTTTGTGTTTTAATTTCACATCTATTATTTAAAAAGTTTTACTAATACCAAACATATCATCTGACCCGAGTTATTTGATTTCCCTAAACTCTCGGGTGCTCTTTTTTATTTAAGTAGTCCGAGAGTAGCAGGTTTCTTGCTGGGCTCTTTTGAAGATGGCATCCGAGCAAGAGGCTTTCATCTTCTTAGTTAGCTATTATGTTGTATTATCTTGTCCGTGTAAGTGTATTTGGGTTTCAACATATGTAAAGGTAGGTTGTTATAACTACCTAAGCTGATTTGTAGTAATTTGTGTAACTTGATAACTCGCTTTTAAGGAGTAACTTGATGTACTATTGACCGTGATGGTTTAATTACAGTTTCGTTGTGAGGTCTTATATTCTATTCTTTATTTAACCCTACAATGATTCATCTTTCTGATGCTTGGCGATGGCACATGAACATTGAAGATGTGTTAAGTGTCGTCCCTAGAGATCAGAAATGTGGATCGTTACATGTTGACATACAACAAAGGTGTATGCCAACATAACAATGGTAATTTTAGATTTAAAATTTAAAATATATCTTAGTTAATATAATTAGTAGGAATAGTTTTTAATTCAAAATTAACACTATAAAAACACCTTTTGGACCAGAAAACTTAATTTAACTTCTCTCTTATTACTCCCTTAAATTCTAAAAAAATTCTTGAAAAATTGGACATGGGAAAAATCATTTGTCAAGGAAATATGAGGGAAAATCTTGAAGAAACTCTGCAAAACTTCAAGAGAGCACTATACACCATACTAAAAAGGTCAAAGAAATTGGAAATAAATTTGAAGAAATTGGTTTGCGAATAAGAAAGGTAGTTTTCCTCTCTTTGTTGCTTCATTGCTTATATACTTAAGGAAAGGGATGAGAATATTACTGGTAATTCAAGATATAAGGAAATATTAGATGAAGGATGGATTTTGATAAAGAAAAACTTGATGCTTAAGAACTTCAGTCGATCACATATTTGATCCCGTAGATGGATGGGTAGAAGTTCAATCAAAGAACCATGAAATTTATCCATGTCTATCTATAAATTATGTATATAGTTATAATTTTAAATAGTTTTATAAATTAATGTATGTTATTATGTTGTATAGACAATGTACTTTAAAAATGTGAACATCTATGTATTGTGACATTTGACTATATGTGCTCGTATGATAAATGACTGTACTATTTAAAGCATGTTTATGACTATATTTTTTATTCATATAGTCCTTAACTCATTAGTTATCGATCATTAGTTGCGCATGTTTCTATTAACACCCTAAGCTCCTACTAAGGTGATTATACACACACATATGCATAATTTTATCCATTTTGGTTGATGACAAAAGAAGAGAAAACATATAAAATATTATATATACATTTGTAATAAAAAAAACTATAGAAGGAGTAATAAATGCAATGAATCACATAGAATTAAAGAACGTTATATTTTATCAAAAGAATATTCGGATTGTCGTCAACAAAAAAGGGGAAATTGCTAATACCACAAATAGATTTTGATGACAATAATCCTATAAATATTATCACTAAGGACTTTTCAAGTTATACAAACTATTGTATAGGAAATACAGCTACACTACTTAGAGACAGTGTAGGGATAGACAAATATAGATGAATTATATTTTGAAATGAATCAATATAAGGATTCAAGCAGTATATTATGGAGGGGAATTAAGGCTAGGAGGAAAAGAACAAGAAAAAGAGAATAAAGGAGATTCAAGAAAGAGGCAAGAGGACATAAGAGACTCAAGAAATAAAGATTAGAAGAGAACAAGACAACTTGTTATTCAAAACTGTGTGTAAAGCATCTTAGAAATATTTGTTAATGACCCCATAGCATATCCGTGAAATAACTCTTTAAACATCTTTATGTTTTTTCTCTATAACCTTTAGACTAAATTATAGTTATAATTTTAAATGTTATGTTTAAAATGTTTTTTTTTTATAAAAGTGTCTTTCAAAATCAACTAACACATGTCGATATATCCTAGAAGTGTGTCGACTTGTCCTAGAAATATATATGAATTAGTAGCCGATTATATGTGTTTCAGAAAAAATCAACATAGATATGTCAACATACTTTTGGAACATATGTCGATATACTAGCCATTGATGCTTTGAATTTGAAAAAATAGAAACGTCCTTTCACCTCTCCATCAAAAGATATTTCTTGTCATCTTCTATATAAAGACCCTTAAAAATGAATTTTGGTACTCTTTCTTCTCTAATACTTTCTGATCAAGTTTTCTTACTACTTTATGCATATACTTTGCATGTTCATTTTATTTCACTGCCATTCTTCGCTAATTCAAAATTTATAAAAGGTAAAGGAGTTCTCACTTGAATTCTTTGTTATTTTATCTCTATTTTCATCCTATTCCTTAAAGATTTCTATTATGAACTTCTGCTAGAGGTCTTGCATTAATTTTTAAAGCTTCGAATTGCTAAACATGTTATTGATTGTCATGCAATTTTCCAACTTTATTTAGTAATTTCTCACACATACAAACAGATATGAACAAATGATTTGCTAATACCCCGGGTGAATATTTTGATGACAACAACCATATAAATATTATTACTAATGACCTTTCAAGTTGTGTTGACTGTAGTATAGAAAATATAGATACACTACTCTTTGATATTGTAGCGACAGACAAGTATAGATGATATTATACTTCGAGGCGAATCATTACAAGGATTCAAGAAGCAAACTAGAGGAGCCAAGAGGAGTTAAGGCTAAAAGGACAAGAACAAGACTAAGAGAATAAATGAGATTCAAAGACAAGGCCAGTAGGGCATAAGAGATTTAAGAAACAATGATTGGAATAGCACATAGAACTTATCAGACAAAACTTTGTGTAAATAATCTAGAATTATTTGTTAATGACCCTGACACATCCTTGTAAACTTTTTTATATCTTTATTTTCATTTATAACCTTTTTGCAAAAGTAAAATATTGGTATGAAAAGTTATAAATTTATAACAATTTTTATAAAGTGTTTTACATAATCAACTAGCATATGTCGACATACCTAGGAATATATGTTAACATAGTAGCCATTGATATGTTTTCTAAATCAATACGGATATAACCACATACTCGTGAAGCATATGCCGACATATTAGCCATTGATAAGTTTTCTAAATCAATACAGATATAACCACATACTCGTGAAGCATATGTTGACATACTAGTTATTAATGTGACTTCCGAATTTAAATGAATAGAAATATCCTATCACTCATTGCCAAATGAAACTTCTCTTTATCTTCTATGTAAAGCTCTGGAAAACAAATTTTACGAACAATTCTTTTACTTTTCTCTTACTCTTTCTTCTCTATAACTTTGTGATCATGTTCTTTTACTACTTTATGAATATAATTTGTGAACTTATATTGTTTCACTCTCATTCTTCACGAATTCGAAAGCCATAAAAGATCAGAGAGTTGGTAATAGAATTCTTGGTTCATTTGACCTTCGATTTCATCATATTCATCATATATTTGAGTTAGAAACTGGTACTGAAGGTCTATGGGATCATTTTACTGAGGACTACAAGGTTTTATCTACAAAAGATATGATTTATTATAAAATTACTCTAGTACGATATAATATGTAAAGGTGTATCCTTCCAATAGTAGAAAGTCATAAATATATAGGTGTTCGTGCTGCCCATGGAAAGTTAAGAGGTCGGGTGTACATGCCACCCATGGAAAGCCAAGATAGGTGCGTTTCATACCTAACTTAAAGTAAAGTATTATAGATTTACTTCCCACCCATGGAACAGCAAGTTTGTTAAAGTGGAAATTCTTTATGGGCTGTAGGACTGGATATAGGATTGAGAATCCATATCAATATGAAATTTCTAAGTATCTCCTGTTTTTTCTTACTTCTTTTTATTACTACGTTTACATATACCTATAAATATTTGTGATTTTAAATTGAATAATTTAAAAATTCCAAGTTAAACATTAATAAGATTAAATACATTATTCACCCACCCCCTAATTATTATAATAGCCTTAAGATCCATTCTACATAAGTATTATGGTATCTCACATAACCTACATGGTCTTCGGCATTGTCTATAATCTTCCGAGATCTTTCTAATGAGGCTAATTTTTGCCAAAAGCTACCACTATTTGAATTATCATGAGTACCTATGGCCAATCATGGTCATCAATTTACAACTTCCATTCCATGACTTCGTTTAACAGATCGATTACGCTAGTTTGCTTCCTCACTAAATGCTTCAGATCTACATGTCTGATTTGCCAAACTCGCTGTCATATATCATCAATTTTAGCCCAAATTTAATGGTCCTCTGTTTTTTGCCTAAATTTGCGATGATGGCAGATCCTTTAACGTCGATGCTTAATGCGAGAGGTAGATAAGAGGTTGGCCTTTCGATTACTGGTGGTCGGTCACACTACTACGCAGTGGTGGAAGATTTTATTAGCTTCGTCTATCACAAGTTTTTTAGCAAAAAACCATAATAGGTTCTGATTTTTCATCGTCGCTTGAATCAATAAGGGGGAGGAGTGACATAGGAGGATTAGTTTGTCACTCCTGAAAATTTCTTGACACCTTTGTTGCCTTTATTTGTTAGTAATTGGCTCAATCGAAATATCGATGATGGATGAAGTATATACTAACTACTTTTTAGTTTTGTGAAGTTATTACGATTTCTCCCGGTGCATCGAAGATGTAGAATTGATGAAAGAGGCTATTGAAGAGTAAGATTAGAGCCTATTGAAGATCTAGAAATGATGAAGAAGGCTATTGAAGATGTAAGGTTAAAGTTGGGATGCTATTAAATATGTAGGAGTGATAAAGGAGGCTATCAAAAAGGCAAGATTGGAGTTCGGATGCTATCAAAATCTAGCAATGATTAAGGAGGCTACCAAAGATAAAAGATCGGAGCTGGGATGTTACCATGGACATAGAACTAGATATTTTATGCAATCGAGGATGTAAAGCACAAAAAAGTGCTATTTAGGATCTTGAATTTTACCCTATAAAATTAAAATTTTCAATGAAATAGAAATTCATCTCATTTTCCAAAATAATCAAATTCAAAAATTTCTTTGACCATTATACTTAACAAAAATATTTTCTATTTTCAAAGCCTTTGGGAAACTCTTAAATTTTTTTTGAAATTAGGTGCGTTTTGGTTATCTTTTAAAAAAATTGAGTTCAAAGTTCTCGATGAAAGCATAGAAAGTGTTAAATCAAATTTTCCAACTTAAAGAGATACAACGTTTTGGAAAATACAACATATGCCTATAAATGAAGAAATATTGATAAATACTTAAGCAAAAGGACAAAGTAATAAATTCAACTTCTTTTGCAATTTATTTTATTCATTGGATCTAATGACAAAACTACGTGGCATCTTTTTTCCAATCGCCCAATAAAATAATCTTTAAGCCCTCATGTGAGCTTGAAAATTTAAAATTAAAAGAATGAGCTAGATTAAGAGAATAACAAGATAGTGCCCCTTCTTATGAGGGTAGGTCCTTATTCATTGTATTTGGTGAGTGAGATAACTTACTCGTATTGGTCGATTAAATATGATGTGGACTATTGGCTTGGCAAGATCAATGGTCCTAATGGAGACATGTATCATGATCCCAGAGTTTGAATAGTTCATATGGTTCAGTAGCATGGCCATCTTTATTTATATATGGAATTAGCAAATATGGCATGGTTGCATGGGGTATACTTTGATCGCTAATTGAGTGTGAACTTCTTTTCATATAATTGTACTTGCTCTTTATATAATTACTATATTTATCCCTTTATTTTGAATATTCTCTATGCCTCTTCCTCATATATATTTGAATTAATCCGCTTTATCATATTTATCAACATATTTTAATGAATATGTCCCTTACAACATTATTAATGTAACACCCCATATTTTGGAGGTTGTATAATATGAGAAGTTAGATAAAAAAAATTATAATAAGAAGATATTGTTAAAGAGATTAATAATATGATTTAATTGCAAGAATTTCCCAGGAAGTTTTAATTAACTAAGAGTGGAACACTTTGAAAGGATAGATAAATCACAGAGGGTAATTAGAGCAAATAAAATTGTCTTTAGGAAAAAAATGGGAAGGATATGCATTAGAGGAATGAATTATTGAGGCTAGGCTAAATGGGCTGTTAACCCAAGCCAACATCATTACTCATTTCCTTTAGCCCTAACCCCTCATTTCATTCCACTTCATTTCATTTCACAAAAAAAACCTTAAAAGTTTAATTCTAGGCTGACCACAATTTCTCAAAGAAGGAAGAGGAAATATCAAAGCTAAAAGATTCAAGCTATAAACTTTAATGAAGAAAGGATATTAAACAACATTTTCTAAATCAAAGGTGAGTTAATTTTTTCCTAAAACCTTCCTAACCCATTTGGGTTCTAATTTAAATGAATTTGTGAAGATGATTCACTTGCTTGGAAGCCTTAAACATTTATTTGATTGTGGTCTTAAATTTAAATAAGATAAATTTGTTCATTTTTTAGAGTAAAACAAGAATTAATCAAGGTTAGATGATTCAAAATTGATATACGATGTTTATAATATTGAAGTAGTGATGATTTTTTTTTAATTTCATAATTTTTGGAATTAATTTAGAATTATTATGAATTTTCTAAATCAAGAAAAGGTTAATTTTAGATAACTAATTATAAAAATAAAAAAATTTAATCATTTTGACCTGAAATTTCGATATGAGGTAAAACATGATATATTTGATTTTTGGTTATTTTTGGGGATTTTTCCTATTAAATTCAGATTTTGTATGAATTAATTAGAGAATGAAAGAACTAGTAAATTAAGGATAATATTTTAATTAGCTATAGATGGAATTCTAAAAGGAAAAAGGAAAAGTATGGAATCCACCAGTAATAATTCGACACCAGATGGTATTTCCTGTATAGTTACTACTTAAAAAGGCAGTAAATCGTTTTTCATTATAAATATAAATATGCTTTTTTGTCAATTCATGATAGCCTATATATTATCAACCTGTGATTACTTTGGGAAAGTGGTGATATGGTAGATCTTTGAGTTCAACCTTCGTAAGCTTTCGTATGCGACATCATTAGATGGAGTCAACACATGATAGCTTATATGGAGTCAACACATGGTAGCTTGATGGATTCAATACACTATAACTCTTAGGAAGTTAATCCACAACAACTACTTGAAGCTCAGTATATGAAGCCTAAGCAACCTATCCACTCACGATGGCTACTGGGAATTAATATGCGAAAGCTCAAGGGAGTCAACAAGCGATAGCTCAAGAGAGTCAACATCCTATAACTTAAGGAAGCTATCAACCCATAATGGCTACTTGGAATCAGCATACGAAAGATCAGGGAAGTTAACAATCGAAGTATTAGGGAAGCTAACACTCGAAGACTAAGAGGTGTAAACATGAAATGGCTCAAGGGAGGTAACATGTGATAGCTTGGGAAGTTATCAACTAGCAATGGCTAAGGATTATTCAATATGCGATGGCTATGGGACATCCAACATGCGATAACTAAGATTAACATTCGAAGGCTACGGGGTAGCCGATATGCGATGACTAAGGTCACCTCATGATAGCTTGGCAAGCTATATGTTTCTGAGTAAAATAAGAAATATTTATGCCAATTTGGAAGGCGGTTTTCAAGTATTAATTAATTATTTCATAGAGATGGAATCGGAAGGAATTTCATTAAGTTAAAACCATGTTAACTTATTTTTGAAATGAAGGAAATCTTGGAGAAACTAATAAATGATAGGATATCATTCAAATCAAAAGATAAAGATGTTTTATCTAAAGGAAGCGTAGGGTACACTATAAATGAATGAAAGATAAGGGTTGAACTATGGTCGTAAAGATATTCTGGCTCATGGACTTATGGGATGGAGGAATGTCTTGACTATTAATCTAATAGTATATGGCAGGATGCCACGATAGGTTTCAATCCTAAAAGATTTATAAACTCTAAAGGGGAGTTATGGCAAAGTGCTAAAACATCAGGGTGGTGTTATAGCAAAATAAGTAAATAAATAAATCAGCAATATGAACGATGACGGTTCAGAGACTATTGACATTTAGTAAGGACACTTATTAGAATTTATTCAAGGTGCTTACATTCAACCTCTTAAGAGAGTTTGGGTAGCTCTACTGAGTGTAACTTTCATTGGTGGAATGAATAGTCATTTCATCTGGTGACATTGTTCGAGAAAAGATAAATTAGTGATAGATAGGTCTAAGGAGGTGATCACTAAATAAGTTAATAATAACTTAACGATGAAAGCCTAAAAAAAGAGATTAGTTGATGTATGAATGGATGATGAATGATTATTTGACAGGGTTCATTATTGGATAAGTGTAAGGTATAGTTAATTTGAATTAATATATGACATGGTTTATAACAGGATGATAAGTGCAGGGTACACTTCTTAATTGAATTAATGCACATTGTTGCTTTTTATGTAATGTTGTTTGCATATATATCTTGATGATGATAAAGTGCAGGGAAAACTCATTCCGCATCAGTGGTGTAGTCTCACTATGGATGATTAGGGCAAAGATTTTACTCATATCAGGTTTATGTCTAACCCATTTTATAGTTCCTATAAACTCATGGTTACACACTCGAATATGCTGAGTTTATGGATTAGACAGGTATCCATAAGAAGGATGAATAAATATTTCAAAGATGAAGCAAGAGGATTTCCTAGAGAATAAAAATGTTTTAAAGTTTCCGTTGTGTAAAAGTAGGAGTTATAACTTGTTCTGTGTTGTGTTGACATCTTCATATGTCAAACACAACAATACTTTATGGTCTATTGTATTTACCCCTACTATATTTACCCCTACATGGGATCAAATTGGGTTAAAGATGTTGTACTGAATTATTTATTTCAAACTTATGTAATAAAATTTTATTTAGTCGCTCTATTTACTTGTGTTGTGCTAAATAATATTAAACTCTCTTTGTTATCGAAAAGTGATTCTATTGATGACTTCAGCATCATCGGTGTTCATTTTTGGGTTTCGGTGTAGGGGATGTTACAACATGGTATCAAAGCTTAGGCTAGGGGAACATCTAAGTAAAATAGAACTATGTAGAAACTTATTAGCATAAAATGAACACTTGGAGAGGGTAGTGCTATATAGCGTACTTGTATTTTGTAAGAGATATACAGTCTAATATACCTACCCCTTTATGATTAATCTCACTCTTTTTACTGCTGTATCTTATGAAGTTTTCTTAAGAATAAGGCGAGAATGGACCTACGTAACCGACGTTTGACTGTAGGAAGCACTAAAGAGAACCCTAGTAGAGGAGATGATAGTATGCAAACTAACGGCTAGGGAGGGAGACAGACCCGGAAGTTCGTACTGAAGTCGATACTTAAGTGCATACCACAATTGATGGAGGAATATATATATATATATATATATGAATGCTTCATTCTACTAATTTAATATGGAGATGATGAGCCAACGGCTAGTTGGAGTTGTTGAGTCGTGATAGGAAATAGAAAATGAAGCAGAATTTTCCAAGATGAACAAAAAATTCAAGAGTTGTGGAGGAAAGGAGTTCATAAGGAAGGAGTCTGCCTTGGAAGTGTTGTAGTGGTTAAAATTATATGAACGTGTTTTCAAAGATTTGGGATAAAATAATGCTAAGAATGGCTTTTCGTCGGCTTCAGGAGGATGCATTGAATTAGTAGGAGATTGAAATTTTGAGATCCTGGAGGAGAAGATAACCTAGGAGCAATTTAAGAAGCAATTCAAAGCTCAATTTATCCCCGAATCTTAGAAGAGTGCTTTGTGCAGGGAGTTCCTTGATCCTAAGCAAGGTGAGATTACATGGGCAGAGTAAATTTAGTGCTTTATTGCTTTGTTGAAGTACGGAAGGGAGCGTATCAATAATCCACTAAAGAAGATTGAGAAGTTCATTGAAGGTATGAGGAAAGGGCTAAATTACAAGGTAATGGCTCATCCATTAGCTCCATTCGATATGGTGATGGAAATGGTAAGAAGGTATGATCGCTTATTTCCAGAGGAAAAGAAGGTTGACGTTAAGCCTAGGGTGAGCAGAAGAAAGGATTCGATCTATATCAGAAGGGCGGAAAGAATCAGAAGGGAGGAAGGATTTCAAGATGAGGGACTCAAAATCCAAATATGTATAATGTCACTTGCTTTAACTGGGCGAAAAGGGGCACTACTCCACTAAGTGTACTCAATCGGAGAACAACAACGGGGCCATGTGCTTTAGTTATATTAGATAAGTGATAAGAAGGGGAATTGCTTGGAAGTAATGTTAGTAAAGGTTTATGCTTAGAAGGACCTATGTCTGGACCGACTGTTTAAGAGAAAGGAAATGGTGTGCTTGGAGGTACGATTTTGATTTCTAGTATATTAGTTAGAGTTTTGTTTTATACTAATGCTACTCACTCTTTCATTTGAAGATATTTGGTTGATATGTTAAAATTCGACGCTGCATATTTGATTATGTCCTTGCATGTAGTTTATCCAAACTGTAGGTATGCCACTCTCGAATTAAGGTGCACTAACCTTGAGTTTGAGTAGTGTGGATGTTTTATTTTTTACAACCCATATGTGTTTGACTTTGTATGGTACAGAGTAATTTTGGGTATGGACTGGTTGGTGCGTAATGATGTTAGGATCTATTGTACAGATAGGATTATCGTTGTATGAAATCCTAGTGGAGGAGAAAGAATTATGCTAGCATTGGATGTAACAAAGAAGAAACCGGGCTTGATGTTATGTGCTATGGAAGAATTAGAAGATGATATTAATAGCCTATGTGTAGTCTAAGAATTTGCATAAATTTTATAATCTATAAGGGCAATCGAATTCGGAGTAGACTTGTTGCTAGGGGCGCAACCTGTTAATAGACCAACTAACATAATGTCACACATTGAGATGGAGGAATTGAAGAAGCAGCAAGTGGAACTTGAGGAAAAGTTTCATTAGGCCAAATAGTTCACTATAAATAGCATCTACAGTATTCATAAAGAAGTCGAAAGGACCTTTAAGGATGTGTATTGATTATCAAAAGATAAATGAGTTGACATTAAAGACGTTATATTTTGCCTAGGATAGATGACTTGTTTGATCAGTTGAGTAGAACTTGGGTGTTCTCGCAGCTAGATTTAGCAATGGATTTCCATCAAGTACTCGAAGATAGTATTCCATTGACCGTGTTTCGAATGAGGTACGGTTCAAATGAGTGGTTAATGATGTCGTTTGGACCGACCGACACCATTGCATTCTTTATTGATCTTATGAAATGAATCACTCATGATCGGTTTGATAGATTTGTGGTAGTCTTCATTGATGATATCTTGGTGTATTCTAAAGATGAAAGAGACCATGAAGTCCGTCTCAGATTGGCATTGGAGACGTTAAGGCAACAAAAGTTAAAGGTAGAGTTTTCTAAATGCCACTTTTGGAAATGGAAGGTGAAGTATCTTGGGCATGTTGTTTCAGAGAATGGATTAGCAGTCGATCTATCAAAGGTAGAGACTATTAATGATTGGAAGAGGCCAGAGACATTCATGAAGATGAGAAGATTCCTAAGATTGGCTGTCTATTATCGCAGATTCATTAAGGATATCTCATGTATTACAACACCTTGACTAAGTTGGCCCAAAAGGAAAAGGTTCAGATGGACAAATAAGTGCAAGGGATCATTCCAAGAGTTGAAGAATATATTGACGAACACTCTTGTATTTATTGTGCTTGAAGGGAATCAGGAGTTGGTAGTGTATACCAATGCTTGTAGAATAGGATTAGGGGTGACGTTGATGCAAAGAAGGCGAGTGATACCTTATCCATCAAGGCAGTTGAGACTACATGAAGTTGGATATCTAACTCATGACTTAGAATTGGCAGTGGTGGTGTTTGCGCTGAAGATCTAGAGACATTACTTGTTGGGATAGTAGTTCGAGTTGTATATGGAAAACAAATCCCTTAAATATTTATTCCCTTAGAAGAAGCTAAATATGAGGCAACAGAGATGGTAGGAATTCGTGGTGGCATACGACTTTGGGATAGAATATACGCTAGGAAAAGGGTACAAGGTTACCGATGCTTTGAGTAGGAAGCATTGGGATAGAGTGTCAGGCATGAGTGAAGAATGGAAGAAGTTTGCCTCTTGTAGGGTGCATTATAGGAGAAATACTGGATCGAGTTGAGATTCGGGAATGTTAGCAAGTTTGGAGGTACAACAAGCACTTATGGATATAATTACTGCATGGCAGAAGGAGGACCTACCATTTGCCAAATTGATTAGGCGACTAGGGTTGAGGGTAGATGTCGAGGATCTGAAAAGATCTAAGGTAGATCCGAAAGGATGGCTGTGTCTCGGATGTAGAGGACCTTTGGAAGGAAGGCTTAGTGGAAAATCGTCGATGAAGTTTACTATTCATCCCAAAGGCATGAAAATGTACCATGATATGAGAGTTTTCTTTTGGGAAGGGATGAGAGAGATATAAGAGAATGTGTGAAGAAGTGCTTCACCTATTAATAAGTGAAAACTAAGATAAGATGCCAAGAGGTTTACTTCAACCTTTGAAAGTACCAACTTTCAAGTGGGATTAACTATCCATGAATTTTATTGATGGATTGCCAAGGTCGAGGATGGGAAATGATAGCATTTGGATAATAGTCGATGGATTGACTAAGAGTTCCCATTTTATCCCTATGAGTCAACAAGAATGACAACAAGCTTAACAAAGTTATATATGAAGAACATAGTGAGACTACATGAGATACCAAGTTGTATCGTTAGTAATAGAGACCCACTGTTTACCATCGAGTAATGAAGAAGTTTGCAATGTGCATTTGATGCGGAGTTGAAATTGAGCACAGCGTCCCACCCAAAAATTGATGGTCAAACCGAGAGGGTGAACCATGTACTTGAGGATTTGCTGAGAGCATGTGTTTTGTATTTTAGAGGATCTTAAGAAGATTATTTGTATCTAGTAGACTTTTCCTATAATAATAGTTAATAGTCAAGTATCAAGATGACACTGTCTGAGGAGATGTATAGTGGACTGTGTAAGTCACTAGTTTGTTGGTTGGACATAGGAGATAGACTTGTGTTAGGGCTCGATTTGGTAAGAGATGCTACTAAGAAGGTATAATTGATTTGCATCACGATGAAGATAGCACAATCAAGGTAGAAGAGTTAAGCCGATAAGCAAAGGAAAAAGCTTGAGTTTGGGGTAGGCAGTCTTGTATTCGTAATGGTTTTTTTGATGCGAGAAGTCATGCGCTTTAGGAAGGTAGGGAAGTTATCACTAGACATGTGGACCATTTCTAATGATGGAGCTGATTGGTAAACTCACCTATCAAGTCAAGTTACATAGTATTTTGGCTGATGTGCATAATGTTTTTCATATATCGCATCTAAGGAAATGTATGCACAACCCAAGTTCTATAGGGGAACCAAAGGCGATAAAAGATTTATCTATTGGGCCAGCTTTGACATATGGGAAATGGTCGAAAGTGATAGTAGGTCATGATATAAAGGAATTAAGGAATGAAGTTATCATATTTATTTTTATTTAGCGGAGTGACGACAAAGAAGATTATACCTGGGAGGTGGAGGATTGGATTAGGGATATCTATTCTGAGTTGTTTTATACATACATACATACATACATACATACATACATATATATATATATATATCAGGGTGCTTTGTTTATCTATTGTATGGACTAGCAGGGTACTAGTATATTCGTATATGATATGGTCGTGTACTGGTAGTTACACTTATTCCTTTTGTTTGATGATTGTTAATTTACATTAGTAGGGTACTAATGTGATCTTTTGTACTTATGTGTACATATATGATGATGACTTTGCACTTTTAGGGTGTTATTGTTAAATCTTGTTCTCCTTATCGAAATTTTAAGGAATAAATTTCTATATGGAGGGAAGACTATAACACCGCATATTTTGGAGGGTCCAAAATATGGAAAATTAAATTAAAATTTAGAATAAGAAGATATTATTAAGGAGGTTAATAAAACAATTTAACTACTAGGATTGCCTAAGAGAGAATTGATTAATTAGCATGGGATGGTTTAAAAGGTTAACTGAATGGACCAAGGGTAGTTAGACCAATTAAGGTTGACCTTGTAAGTAGAAGAAGAAGAAAAGAATAAACAAGTTTTAGAATAGGAAGGAGGGGAATGAATTAGTGAGACTATGTCATATGGGATGTTAACAAAAGCCAAAATCGCTAGCCCGTTTATTTTAGCCCTAACCCCTCATTTCTTTCCACTTAATTTCATTTTATGAAATTAATCCCTAAAAGCTTAAGTCTAGGTCGGTCATAATCTCAAAGGAGGAAGAGGAAAAATCAATGCTAGAAGATTCAAGCCATCAACTTTAAGGAAGAAAGGATATTAAACAAGGTTTTCTTAATCGTAGGTAAGTAAAATTTTCCCTGAAACCTTTTCTAACTTGTATATGTTCGGATTTTGAATGTAAATGAATGTTTGATGATGATTCACTTGTTTAGAAGCCTTAATCATTGTTTTGATTATGGTTTGAAATTAAAATAAAATAATTTTGTTCATGTTTTAGAGTCGCACTTGAATTAATCAATGTTAAATGGTTAAAATTGAGATATGATGTTTATATTATTGAAATAAAGGTGAGCTTTCAATTTCATAATTTTTAGAATTAATTTGGAATTATTATGAATTTTTGAAGTTGAAAAAAGGTTAATTTCAGGTAATTAGTTATAAAAATAAAAATATTTATTTTACTTGAAAATTTTGGTATGAGGTAAAATATGATAGATTAGATTTTTGCTGAATTTTGTGCTTTTTCCCATTAAATTTTGCTCTTATATGGACTAATTGGTGAAGGAAAGAACTAGTAAATCTGGGATAATTAATTAAATATAGATGTAATTAACAAATTTTGAAAGAAAACTGTAATGTAAGGAACCACAATAAAAGTTCACACCAAATAGGTTTTGATGGAAAGTTGCTACTTAATAAGGCAATGAATCGGTTTTTAATATAACTACAAATATCCCATTTTTAATTAACAATAACTTATGAACCCATTATGGCTTTCAAAAAATCATGATATGATAGCTCTTTGAGTTCAACCTTCGTAAGCTTTCAGCACACAATAGCACTAGATGGAGTCAATAAACGATAGGTTGGAGTGAACACACGATAGCTTGATGGATTCACTATGTGATAGTTCTGAGAAGTTAACCCACAGAAGTGTAACATCACCTATCTGGAGGCCCGAAGCTAAGCGTTACAGATGCTGCAATCATCCATAGTATTAACTTTCGTTGACCAAATATGGTAATGTTGATGGTATCCATAATATCAGAAGCACATGAATACGAAACAAGATCATAGATTTCAAAAACAACGTTTCTGATTACATTTCATAAAACATATTTCATATCCAGATTACATGATCTCATCGTTTCCCAGATTTAGATCAAATATAATTATTGCATAAATATGGCAAGAGCGACATATAAAGATGCTTCCTTGTATGACCAAAGTACTAAATAGTCATAACATACTTAACACAACGCAGCGGAAATAAAAAATAACTACTCCTAAATAGCTAACTTCAGCCTCCTACTCGCCTTCAGAAACTTAATTCGTCCACCTACTAAAACCTGAAAATCCTCAGCCCTCACCCTACTCAAATCAATTTTGAGCACCCGAGAGTTTAAGAGGAAAAACATAAATTTTGAGTCAGATATAAAGCCTGGTGTGGATAATACTATACATCTCGGTTATTTGGTATTAAATGAGGCCGTGCCACTTAGAGGAATGGGTTTCCCCTCACTAATATCCTTTTAAAACTCATCTTTTGCAAATCTTAATCCTGCAACCAAAACTGGTTAAAACAATAAAGCAATATCATGTATGCATACAAGTCAGGCAACAAAAGGACTATCTATCCAAACAATATAGTTTTTTTTGGCTAACTACTAACCTTTGGCTGACTCGGACGTACCAGACAAAATAAACAAATGATCTACCTCCGTTAGATACTCCTCTTCTGTATGGTCTGTCCCTAACTTATTTTTCGCAAAGTCAACTGATCCTAATGGTTTTACGGCTCACCAATAAACTATCCTCACTCGGTATATTTCTTTCTATGTGTAAGATCATTTTACCTTGACCTATGACAAAGCCCTACACACTGGAATTTTTGACTTATATAAGCTAGGGGCAAGTAGCTAATGTATAGGGCGTGACCCCATACTAGTCCCATCTGGTATTCTAATACATGAGTCATTTTATTTAGGTTCATCTGCCCATAAAATTTTCCTTGGAAACATTTTCTCTCAAATTAATTTAAACCTTTAAATAAAACTTTATATAAGGAAAATATACTCTATGCTTTACTCATATCACCTTGCCATGTTATATATACTTTACACAAAACATTATTGATGAAAACATTTAAACCTTTGGATGTACCCCTTTCGAAACCATTGAAAGTACCCCTTTCGAAAACAAGTAAAACCTTAGGCCGAAAGGCCAAAACATAGCTTTTGAAACCATTCTTAGTAAACCTTTCAAAAACATTAAAAGTCCTTTGCTTCGAAAGCTTTCAAAACCATAGATATCCTCTCAAAACACTATAAACATTGCCTCTTGAAGATGTTAGAACCTTCCACTTAAAAACCTTTCGAAACCTCTATCTTAAACCTTTCGAAAGATCTAAATCCTTTTCATAAAATAAAACCTTTCGAAAGCATTTGGGTTCAAGTAAAACATGTGGAATAACCTTTCAGAAACATTTAAAACTATTCACTTCGAAACTGGTTGGGTTTGAAATTCAATAGAGCAAAAGGATCATAAAACAACCAAGTCGAAATAACTCTTTTGAAAGCAATTCCCTAAGTAAAGAAGGGATAGTGTCGAAATCAACCCTTCGAAAGCACTGGTGAAGTGGGTAAGTTTTAGAAACAAATAAATCTTTTGAAATCTTTGCTTCAAGTGGAAAGCGGAAGCAAAGGGTCTCGACCCTCTTTGAATGCATCTACTTAAAACAAAAGGTCCAACCTCTTTCGGAACCATTCCTTAAAATCATTTAACTAATTCGAAAGTTATTTAAGTAGAAAGCATCCTTTTTGACAACAAAGAAGGAGCATTTTCTTTTAAAAGAAAGCAAAGCTTCGACCCCTTCGGAACTCCATGTTTCGACCCAGTACCTTTTGCTTATGTCCAATTCGCTACATACCAAGTCTTTGATACTAGGCGCATTGGTTTCGATGATGATGGAGGCGGAGGAGCTTAGTTGGAAGTTGGGTTCCGAAAGTGGTAGAATAGGTAAAGTAGGGTAAAATTGCATTTTTACTTTAAAAGGCAATTCTTTTCAACTAACCTGCCTTATTTGTCAATAAATGATTGGTTGCTAATTTCTTTTCTAAAAGTACTGCCAAAATTTCAGAAATAAACAAATTAAATTACTTACAAAATGCCCCTTCTCCTTTTACAAATATATAAAACATTTAAGTCGCATACCGTAAATAATTTTATATGCTTATTAAAACACTTAGGAAAAATCTATAAAAATAAATCATTTTTAATATGTATTCTAACAGATATTAATTTTCGACCCAAAACATACATACATTGGCCGTAATTAATTTTAAACCCAAATAACCATTTTCTTCACCAGAAAATTAATACTAAATCCACATTAAATTAGAAAATTATTGTAACACCTCATATTTTCGGTAACATTATTTAGGATATTTAATTAGTTAACTTAATTAAAATAATGTGTTGATTAAGGGATCGAGGTTTGATTTTTATTAAGAGGCAGCCGTGCCATTTAACCAACGAATTAAAATAAGAGTTAACATGAAATAGAGGAGTGGTAAAATAGGAAAAAGGCCATTCTTGTACCCTAAACCCTTGGCGTGTATTCCATACACGTTCATTTTCATTTATCCAAATTTTTAAACTTGAGGCCGACCACCATTAACATGAAAAAGGGGAAGAAGATTAAGAAAAGCTAAGGAAGAAGCTAATTCAAATCAAATCCATTCACATCTTAATCTCTTTAATCTCTAAATCTAAGGTAAATAATATTTACATCTCATATTTCTTTTGTTTTTAGTTTTAAAAATAAATCCGAAATATTTTGCATTGATTTACCATGTTTTTGAATAATGGAATAGTTATACACTTGTTGATGATTTATGGTTATTCATATAGATTTAGGACATGTTTTGATATGAAAACGCTATTAAAAAACATTCAAATGCCTTGCGAATTTTATATAGATCAGAAACGATATATTAGAGACGGGTTTCAATTTTCAGAATTTTCTGAATCTTTGTGGAATTTATAAAAAAATTCTAGTGAAAAAAAATGTTATTTTGGATTATAAATCATTTATGACTAAATAATAATTGGTTTGGGCCTGAAACTAATGTATGTTAGAAAACATATTACAATTGATTTTCTGAAAATTTTGTAGAATTTTCCTAAGTGTTTCAATGGATATATAAAATTATTTATGGTATGGGGCTTAAATGTTTCATATATTTTGAAAAGAGAAGGGGCTTTTGTAAAAAAAATTAAATTATTAATTCTGGAAAGTCGGTAATACTTTTAGAAAAGAGAAACATGCAACCAATTACAATTTGACAAGGCAGGTTAGGTACAAAGAAATAGTTAAAAAGGACAATTATAAACATGTTTTTCACTATTTCGATGCTTTTGGCACCAGATTCCGCCTCCTTACCTTCGCCTCCAACAATGTTGAAACCAAAGCACATGGTATCAGGGAACTAGTATGTAGTGAATTGGATGCAGGTGAAAGGTATAGAGTCAAAATCAGGGATTCCGAAGGGGTTGAAGCACTACTTTTCTTTCAAATGAAAATGCGCATGCTTGCTTTCGACTAAGACGCTTTCAACTTGGTTAGCTTTCGACTAAGTCAAATGGATTTAAAAAAAATTGTTTTGATTGTGTTGTGCTATTTTTTTAAATGACTGCTTTCAACTAAGTCGAAACCTTTTGGCTGTCGCTTCCTTTTTTAAACCCGGATGGTTTTGAAGGGGTTACTTTGTTTTCAAAATTTTTGCCACTTCTCCAATGATTTCAAAGGAAAGGTTTCGACACCGTCACTTGTTTACTTAGGAAATGATTTCGAAAGGAACGCTTTAGACTTTAATAGGTTTCTGACCCTTTTCCTCCACTTGAAGGCATAATCCAAATGGTTTCGACTAAAACGGTTTAAAAAGGTTTCGAAGGAGTAAGGTTTTGAATGGCTTCGAAAGTTTTCCACATGTTTTAAATTAAACCCAAGTGCTTTCGAAAGGTAGATTTTGACTCTTTAGAAAGGTTATAGTAAATGGTTTTGAAGGGGTTGTTCCCTAGGGTTTCGAAAGGGTTGAAAGGAAAAGTTTTTCCTATGCTTTGGAAAGGCAATATTTAAAAGTTTTAAAAGAAGGATGTCTATGATTTTAAAGCTTTTGAAGGAAAGGTTTTATGCTTTCGAAAGGAAGAATTTGAATGGTTTCGAAAGGAAATATTTGGCCTTTCGGCCTAGGTTAAGTAAAAAGTTTTACTTGGATTCGAAAGTGTTACTTTCAAGGGCTTCGAAAGTTTGCTTAAAGGTTTTAATCAAAGGTTTTGAATATACTACTAGGCAGCATAGCCTAAGTATTTTAAGTTAATAAGGGTTTTAACTTATTTTGAAGGGATAGGTGTTTGTGCCAAAATTTGTCACAAACACCCAGTTGCCGATAAAAGCACCATTCATAATCACAGATCACAGATAGCAAGTATGTAGAAAATGCAAAGGTAAAGAACACTCAAAATTAAAAAGGAAAGCAGAAAAAACACAAGGTTTATAGTGGTTCGGCTATCCCCAGCCTACGTACACTTTGAAGGGGTGCTACTTTATTACTTATCACTTGCTGGTTACAATGGGTTACAACTAATTATAACAGTATAATTGAAGTGTAGTGATGATTCCGGCAGAGTCTGGACGTAGAAGAGCCAAAAAAAGTCCATTTTCAATAGGTCTTGGGCTACTATTTATAGGCGTAGGCAGCAAATATCTCGCTCAGATCTTAGAAGACCTCTTCTCTCACGTGGGTGGGCCCACGTGATCAATGCCTGGTCATTTGAACTCGATCTGTGATCGATACGAATGGATTTTGTATCAATCAAGATTTGGTCCAATCGAGTCGAGATCAATCACGAACATTCCTGAGGTTGTAAGCAAGCTCCTATGCAAATTTGGTGGCATTTAGGCTTATACATTTTGAGTTATGATAGATGCAAGTTTGGATTTTCTGAGGGCTGCTGAATTCGCATCGCTTCCTGTTCGCATCGATCTGTTTATATCGATCTATTCGCATTGTTTCTAGACACGTGATGCCTGATGATGTGGCGCTAACTTTTTGGACTGATCCACTTTTCATGTCGAGTGACCGATTCTTCTACATTTACATGCTTTGTTCGTATCAATCAAGAGTATCCCTTCGTATCGATGGTTCAAACTTCTTCGTATCGATGCGTTGTAACAATTTTGTTTCGATACGAACCAATGCATTTCGTATCGATGACCTGGATGTTGTTTCGTATCAATCATTCCTCACATCCTTCGTATCAATGATTTTAGTGGTGTTTCGTATCGATTGTTGGTTAATCGATACAAATTGAGTTGGCGACCGATATGAAGTACTTATGGATATCGATACGACGCGTTGCTTACCTGATGGATATGAAGTAGAATAAGCATAGGTGGATCGATATGAATAAGCATGTGGATTATGGATTCGAAGTGGGATACGCCTGGATGGATGTGAACAAGACTTCTTTCCATGCATATGAACCACCACTTACCTTTATTTGCATCGATCATACCTTGAGCATACGAACTCCGATTGACCTAAAATTGGAAATGTAGCCTTTCCTAGCCTTGTTCATCATTACCAATCGATACCGTATTGATTTGAGCTTGGTAAAATTTTGAAGATATCGATCATAGCCTTGTATACAATCGATCTTTAATACCGATCCCCATCCTTCTTAGCATATATATATATATAACATGGCAAAATATGTTAGAATAAAGCTAAGAATATATTTTCCTTGTACAAGTATAATTTATAAGGTTAAATTATTTTGAAAATGTTTTCCAGGAAAAAGATGAAGGGTAGTTAACCCTAAGAAAATGATTTGGACGGTTAGTCCACTTTGCGGACAGTTAGTCCAATTTGTAGGCAGTTGGCCCATTTTTCGGACAGATAGTCCATTTATTACTTATGGATAGATAGTTCATTGGTTACCTATTTTTAGTGTAACAGATATTTCTATTACTATTATTGTTGTTATAATCAGTTAATTAACCAGTTTGGTCGCACGAAAAGATTTGCAAAGTATATGTTTTGAAAAGGATAATAGTGAGTGGAAACCCATTACGACGTGGTCTTACTTATTATTAGTAAACCAAGATGTAGTAGTATTATTCACACCAAGCTTTATATTAGACTTGAAGTTTTTGTTTCCCCTTAAACTCTCGGGTGCTCAAAATTAATTTGAGTAGGCCGAGGGTTGAGGTTTAGAGGTTTTAGTCTTGACGAATAAAGCTTCCAAAGACTAGAAGGTGGCTGTCGGATAGCTAATTAGGAGTTTCAGTTTATTTCCGTTGTGTATAAAAAGTCATATATGACTATATTGCTTTGATCAAACAAGGGGACATCATCATATGTCGCTCTTGGCATATTTTTGTAATGATTATAATTGATATTTACCCGGAGAACGTTATGGGAATATGTAACTTGGATATGAATTATTGTTTTGAAATGTAATCAGTAAAATGTTGTTTTTTTGGAAGTCTCTGATTTTGTTTACATTCAAGTGCTTCTGATATTATGGATACCACTAGAATTACTGTATTTTTTCACCAGAAGTTAATACTATAGATGATTGTAGCATCTATAGGGCTTAGCTTTTGGTCTCTAGATACGGGATGTTACAACTTGGTACCAGAGCATAAGTTTATGAAAAACTTTAAACTAAAAATGGTTTTTAAACATAATCCTATTGAATTATTGTAAGATTGGGGATATGGGATAATGCCATGCTAATGTACTTGTATTTTCTATACATAAGTATACGCTTTATCTCTAGTCTTCTATCTTAGTTAGGTTATTTTTCTATATCTCATGAGGTTTGAATACAGATATGGATGGTAGAAGATGAAGAGTAAACCCAGGAGGGGAGGGCACCGATGGGAATGACGGACCAAATGTGAGGAGGACCCAAGGTCGGGCAGAAGCGGAGAATGTGGGTGCTGGAGTCCCGTAGGTGGGCATGAGAGCTATGTATCGGTTTTTTGTGAATATGATGAAAGCTGGAATTGCAGCTGGAGTGGTAGGAGGAGATGTTGGAGGGGCAGGAGTTTCGAAAGTTTCGGTAATTAAACATTAAGCTAAGCCGAGCGGAGATTATGCTAAGTTTGGAGGGAAACCATTTCTGGGAATAGAGGATGCTATAGAGGTGGAGAATTAGTTGTTGCACTATGAAGGAATCTTTGCTGACTTGGGGCTCAATAACGACTAGAAGAGGAGGCTTGCTTCGAGATAGCTTCAGGTAGTAGCTTTGTTTTGGTGGAACAAGGTGACGACTGGTGTGGATGAGTAAACCATGGCATAAGCAGATTTCTATCGGAGGTTCTAGGAGAGGTTCATGTCTGCTATGGAACAGTCAGCTCTGATTAGAAAATTTATTAAGTTAGAGCAGGGAGAGTTGTCTGTTCAAGAGTATGCTAGAAGGTTTGAGGAGTAGGCCAGATATGGGTATGCTTCAATGGATACAGTGATAAAGTGGAATGAGAAATTTATCAGGGAGTTGAAGCCTAAGTTAGCAAGGGCTACATTACCTCGTATTAGAGATCCTTTTAATTTTTTAGTGGAGATGGCCTTAAGGCATGAGGTGATGCTTGATTTTCTAGAGAGAAGTAAGGCTAAGG
The DNA here is from genome assembly GCA_030765085.1 of Allium cepa. Taxonomy (NCBI): domain Eukaryota; kingdom Viridiplantae; phylum Streptophyta; class Magnoliopsida; order Asparagales; family Amaryllidaceae; genus Allium; species Allium cepa. Next base: position 303,852,017 of record CM060944.1, on the reverse strand, counting down.
AGGTCCAGATTGGGCAGATTCAAAAAAGGAAATTCTTTTCTAAGAAGGTTGCTCGAAAGGGTGGAGTAGCTAAGAAAGGGAGGTATGAGGTTGTTTGTTTTAAGTATGACAAGAAGGGGCATTTTTCTAATAAGTGTCATGCTGGAAAGGCAAAGGAGGTAGCCGGGAAGAAGAATGTCTGGTGCTTCAATTGCAACTAGATTGTCCACTATAAGAATCAATGCAAGGAGCCCGCTAAGTATAGACTAGGAAAAAAAATATGAAAGTTGTAGTTAGACTGCACAGAGTTCCTAGTAGTATAGTAAGTGATAGAGATCCCTTATTTACTAGCGAGTTCTGGAAGAATCTACAGGAAGTTTTAGGAACCAAGCTCAAGATGAGTACCGCTTACCATCCGCAGACAGATGGGCAAATGAAAAGAGTTAACAAAATCTTGGAAGATTTGTTAAGAGCTTGTGTATTATATTTCGGAGGACCATGGGAAGACCATCTGCATTTAGTCAATTTTCGTATAACAACAGTTATCAGAGTAGTATTGGGATGGCGCTGTTTGAAGCTTTGTATGGAAGCTCATGCAAGTCTCTCGTACGTTGGTTAGAGACCGGGATAGGTTGGTTCTTGGTCCAGATTTGGTTACGGAAGTTGTAGAAAGATTAAGGTCATTCGAGTTAGAATGAAGGAGGCTCGGTTTAGGCAGAAGAGTTATGTAGATAGGGGACAGAAAGATTTAGAGTTCTTAGTTGGAGATTATTTTTTCGTCTCCTACTATTGAGAGGATCGGGAAATTCACATATAGAGTTGAGTCACCGAATAGTTTGGCAGGAGTCCATGATGTTTTTCATGTTTCTCATCTCAAAAAGTGTGTTAGAGACTCGAAGACTACTATTGCACCGACTATTCTAGGGGACTTAGTAGTAGAACCGGACTTGACTATCATGGGAACTCGATTTGTATTGTTTCGAGAGACGAGAAGAGGCTTAGGATCGAGACGGTCAGGGTAGTCAAAGTCTAGTGAAGTGACGATGATAGGGACTATACTTGGGAGATTGAGGGAAAGATTAGAGATACTTATCCTGACTTGTTTAGTTGTATGTTTTACCTATTCAATTGATGTGTTGTGTACCTTATCATAATTTTGAGGATGAAATTCTTTAAGGAGAGGAGTTTATAACACCCCCTTTTTTTGGTAACATTATTTAGAATATTTAAATAATTAAATTAAATATAATAATGTGTTGATCAGGGGATTAAGATTTGATTTTTATTAAGGGTTAGCCATGCCATTTAACAAATGAATTAAAATAAGAGTTAACATGAAGGAAAAAATGGGTAAAATAGAAAATAGGCCATTCTTATAACCTAAACCCTTGGTCGTGTACCCCATATGCATTCATTTTCATTCATCAAAATTTTTAAATTTGAGAACGACTACCATTAACAAGAAAAAAGGGGAAGAAGATTAAGAAAAGCTAAGGAACAAGCTAATTCAAATAAAATCCACTCACATCTCATTCTCTTTAATCTCTAAAGCTAAGGTGAGTAATGTTTACATCTCATATTTCTTTTGTTTTCGGTTTTAAGGAGAAATCCGAAATATTTGGCATTGATTTGCCATGTTTTCGAATGAAGGATTGATTATATATACTTGCTGATGATTATGGTTGTTCGTATAAATTTTAGGACATGTTTTGATATGAAAACCCTATTAAATGACATTCAAACGGCTTGCAAAATTTTATATGGATCAGAAATGATATTTTAGAGATGAGTTTCAATTTTCGAAATATTCATAATTTTCGTTAGAAAACATATTTATGGTTAAATAATAATTGGTTTGGATCTGAAATTAATATATGTTAGAAAACATATTACAAGTAATTTTTTTGAATTTTTGAAGAATTTTCCCAAGTGTTTTAACGGGTATATAAAATTAATTAAGGTATGGGACTGTTTTCGACTTAGTCGAAAACTTTTGGCTGTCGCTTCCTTCCTTTCGACCTAGATGGTTTCGAAGGGGTTACTTTGTTTTCTAAAAAATTTCCACTTCTCCAATGCTTTCGAAGGGATGGTTTTGACATCATAACTTCTTTACATAGAAATGATTTCAAAAGGAATGCTTTCAACTTTAATGGGTTTGTGATCCTTTCACTCTATTTGAAGGCATAATCAAAATAGTTTCGACTGAAACGATTTTCAAAGGTTTTGAAGGAGTAAATTTTTGAATGGTTTTGAATGGTTTCCACATGTTTTAAATTAATCCCAAGTGCTTTCGAAAGTTAGGTTTTGATGCTTTTGAAAGGTTTTATGAATAGTTTCGAAGGGGTGGTTCCCTAGGGTTTCGAAAGGGTTGAAAGGAAAGGGTTTTTCTATGTTTTTGAAAGACAATATTTAAAGGTTTTAAAAGAATGATGTCTAGTATTTTAAAGCTTTCGAAGGGAAGGTTTTTATGTTTTCAAAAGGAAGAATTTGAATGGTTTCAAAAGCAAAGATTTGGTCTTTCGGCCTAGTCTAAATAAAGGGTTTTACTTCATTTCGAAAGGGTTACTTTCAAGGGTTTCAAAAGGGTTGATTAAAGGTTTTAATCAAAGGTTTCGAATATACTACTAGGCAGCATAGCCTAAGTATTTTAAGTTAAGAAGGTTTTTAACTTATTTTGAAGGGAAAGGTAATCCTCATAAAAATACATCAACATTATTTTGAGCAAAATATATATATAACAAAGCAAAATAGCTTAGGTAAGAATATATTTTTCTCGTATAAATATGATTTATAAGGTTAAATCATTTTGAAAAGGTTTTCAAGGAAAAAATGAAGAGTAGTTAACCCTAAGAAAATGATTCGGACAGTTATTCAAGTTTGCGGACAGTTAGTCCGGTTTGCGAACAGTCAGTCCAGTTTGCAGGCAGTCAGCCTAGTTTTCAGACAGATAGTCCACTTATTACTTGTTGACAGATAGTTCATTAGTTACCTATTTTTAGCATAACGGATAATTCTATTATTTTTATTGTTATTATAATCAGTTGATTAACCACTTTGGCTCCACGAAAAGATCTGCAAAATTTATGTTTGAAAAGGATATTAGTAAGAGGAAACCCATTCCGCTAAACGGCGTGGTCCCACTTAATATCAGTAAACCGAGTTGTAACAATATTATTCATATCAAGCTTTATATCTACATTGAAGCTTTTGTTTCCCCTTAAACTCTCGGGTGCTCAAAATTGATTTAAGTAGGCTGAGGGTTGAGGATTACAGGTTTTAGTTTTGGCAAATAAAGTTTCCAAAGACGAGTAAGTGGCTGTCAAATAGCTAGTTAGGAGTTTCAGTTAATTTCCTCCGTGTATATAATGTCAGATATGAATATATTGCTTTAATCAACCAAGGGGAAGTCATCATATGTCGCTCTTGGCATATTTTTTAATGATTATAATTGATCTTTACCTAGAGGAACATTATGGGATTATGTAACTTGGATATGAATTATTATTTTGAAATGTAATCAGTAAAAATGTTTTTTTTAAATCTATGATTTTGTTCACATTCATGTGCTTCTGATATTATGGATACCATTAGCATTACCTAATTTTGTCACCAAAATTAATACTATAGATGAATGTAGCATCTATAGTGCTTAGCTTTTGGGCTCCAAATATCGGATGTTACAATTATGAAAATTGAAACTCATCTCTATAAAAATATTTCTAATCATATTCTAATATAGCAAGGCAATAAATTTCATTTAATTGGGTTTTCACACTAAATCATACTGTAAAATCCATATGAAATAGCATAAATCATCAACAAGCATAAATCTCTATTTAAAAATTCAAAATATGGAAAAACATTTGTAAATTAGCTCGTATTTAATCTAAAACTGAAATCAATTAAAAACATGAGATGTAGTTCTTATTCACCTTAGCTTTGTGATTAAGGAGTTGAGATTTGATCTTGGATTAAATTGATTATGCTTCGTCTTGATTCTTTCTTTATCATCTACTTGATTTTCCTTAATGATGGCCAACCTCTTTTCTATTTAGTTTTTGTTTTGATCATGTAAAATGAATGTGGTTTAAGGGTTTATGGTATAAGAATATACTTTATTTCTACTTTGCCCCATATCTATTTGCCTTACCTATTTTATTTTAGTTCCTCTTTAGTTCATTTGTTATATGACACGGCTACCCTTCTATTAACACAAATCTCAATCCCCTAATCATCACATTATTTAATTAATTAAATGTCTTAAATAACTCAAAATTAAGGTCGTTAAAGACTCCCCTCCTTAAAAAATTTCGTCCTCGAAGTTACGATAAGGTACTCAACAAATCAATCAAAAGGGTAAAACATCCATCAAAGAAATCAGAATATGCATTACTATTCCTACTCTCAGTCTCCCAAGTACAGTCTCTCTCATCATCAGTCTACTGGACCTTAACTAATCTGACTGTCTTGCTCCTTATCCTCTTCTTATCTCTCGTGGCTATACGAGCTGGCTTCCTAACTATAGTCAAGTTCGAATCTACTGCTAAGTCCTCTAACACAGTCGATGCTATAGTAGTCTACGAGTCTTAAACACACTTTCTTAGATGAGAAATATGAAAAACGTCGTGGACTCATGCCACGCTATTTGTTAACTCTACTCTATATGTGAGTTTCCTGATCCTTTCTATAATAGGAAATGGTCCTACATATCTCGGTGCCAATTTCCTTGACTTCCCGATTCAAGTTACACCTTTCATCAATGATACCTTAATGAAAACATGATCTCCAACCCAGACACTAAGTCTTTCCGTCTTTTATTAGCATAACTCTTCTACCTAGACTCCTTCGTTCTAGCCTGAATCAACTCAATCTTTTCTACAGCTTCTTTAGCTAAATCCAAACCAAGAACAAACCTATCCCCGATCTCTAACCAACAAACTAGAGATTTGCATGGTCTTCCATACAAAGCTTATGACGGTGTCATCCCTATACTAACCTGATAACTGTTGTTATATGAAAATTCGACTAAGTGTAAATGGTCTTCCTATGGTCCTCTGAAATCTGACAAACGAACTCTTAACAAATCCTCCAAGACTTTATTAACCCTTTCTGTTTGCCCATCGCTCTATGGATGGTAAGTGGTACTCATTTTGAGCTTGGTACATAAAGTATCCTGCAGACTCTTTCAGAGTTCACTATTGAACAAGGAGTCTCTATCCTTACTATACTATTAAGAATTCCATGAAGTCTTACTACATTCTTCACAAACAACTTAGCTAAAACAGGTGTCGTCCTGTTTGACTTAACTAGAATGAAATGGGCACTCTTGGTCAATCTATCCAATATAACCCATATACTTTCATTTCCTCAATTTGATCTTTGGCAATCCATCTATAAAATCAATAGGAGTAGAATCCCACTTCCATACTGGAATATTTAGTGGCTGAATTAACCCACTTGGCTTTTGATGTTCGACTTTTACTTGTTGATAGTTCAAACGCTACTTTATCCATAACCCTACATCTCTCTTCATACCTTCCAAGAAGAAGCTCCTTCCATATCCTAACACATCTTAGTTCCTCCTGAATGAACAATGAACTTCGAACGATGGCACTCTGCTAAAACTTCCTTCCTAGTGTCTCTCGCACTCGGAACACACAATCTTCCTCTTCTTTCTCAACCACCCATTCTGGTCAAGACTAAAACTTTCAGGTCATCGCTTTTTGTTCCATCCCTTAACCTTCTAATATGTTCAGCAAATATTGGATCCTCTACTTGCTTACAAGCAATCCTTTCGATCATAACTAGTCGAACTTCTAAACATGACAACATAGCAGTTTCTGTACTAGACCCACTCTGAGATCTCCACTATACTCTACACATGTTCGAATCTTCTAAATCATCCTACTCAGCTATCATTTCCAACACTGCATTTTGATGTTTTGTATTGAGTATATCGGTAACCTTGTTGCCATTTCCCAGTGTGTACTCAATTCCAAAGTCATAAGCAGTAATAAACTCCAACTACCTCTGTTATATCAAATTCAGCTCTTTCTGAGAGAATAAATACATCAATGACTTGACTCAAATCTTTCTCCCAAATGATAATGTCTCCACACCTTCAATGCAAAAATAAATGCAGTTATTTCTAAGTTGTGCATCGGATACCTAACCTCATGCGGTCTAAGCTGTCTAGATGCATAGGCACTCACTTTACCACTTTGCATTAACATGGCTCCTAATCATGTTCCACATGCATCTTTATACACTACTAAGTCCTAATTCTCCTCCAAATCAATTAACACAGGTGCATTAGTTAATAAGTGTTTCAAGCTCTGCAATGCTTACTCACACTTATTGATCCAAACAAACTTCACATCTATTCGCATTAGCATGGTCAACGACGCTGCTATTCACGATAAATCCTTTCTGAACCTCCAATAATATCCAGCTCATCCAAGAAAGCTCTTTATCGCAGTCACCGTCTCAGGTCTCTTTCAATTATTAACCGCTTCGATCTTAGTCGGATCTATAGACAACCCTTTCTTTGAGACTACATAACCAAGAAACTTCACTTCCTTCTTCTAGAAATGACACTTCGAAAACTTCGCCTTCAACTGACGCTGCTCAACTTCTTAAGCACCACTTTAAGACGAACTTCATGCTTCCTTTCATCCTTAGAGTATATCAAAATATCATCTATAAATACCAATACGAACCTATCCAAGTGCTCTCGGAAGATTCCGTTCATCAAATCTACAAAGAATGTTGGCGCATTAGATAGTCCGAACGGCATCACTAACCATTCATATGATCCATATCTAGTCCTAAATGTCGTCAAAGGAATACTATCCTCTACTACTCTAAGATAATGGAAACCTGGTGCTAAATCCAACTGAGAAAATACCTTAGCTCCACTCAACTAATCGAACAAATCGTCAATTCTAGGCAATGGATATCGATTCTCTATCGTCTTCTTGTTCAACTTCTGATAATCGATACACAGCCTTGATGATCCATCCACCTTTTTAGAAAACACTGGGGCTGCTCCCCAAGGCAAACTACTTGGCCTAATAAAATTATTTCCTTCCAAATCCACCAACTGTACTTTCAACTCCCTCATCTTGGTAGGCATCATCCTGCTTGGCGGTATACTTACCGGTTCTACTCTAGGTACTAAATCTATCTGAAACTCAATGGCTAATTTGATTGCAATCCTACTACGGGTTTAAAAACTTATAGGAATTATCTGATAATGGAATCTCGATTCAACTCATATTCTACATCCATATCACCCAACAAAGCATTAACCTCACAACTAGGGTTTTCTACGGAGTATACTCTCTGATCTCTACAGTCAAGGTGTCTAAGTGATATTACTCTATCATAGCAAAATATCCTAGCATCGTACTTACTTAACCAATCCATATCCAAAATAATTCTGAAACCTACGAAATCAAACACATGCAAACTGCAAAAACAAAGGTATAACCTAACAAATCAAACTCTAGGTGGTCACAGTTCATCCCACGTGTCGCATACCCTTCTATTGGATTTGCAACCCTAAAGGAAGTAACTAAGTATAAGGGTTCTAGGTTAAGCTTATCTGCCAAACAACGAGATATAAAAGAATGTGATGCACCAGTATCAAACAAAATTCAAACTAACATACCATGAATCAGAAGCGTACCTCCCAACATAGCTTTTCCTTTTTCCTCTACTGAGCTGGTTCCAATGCAAACACCTTTCCTTTGCCATCCTTAGTTGGCACTTTGCACTGGTTCTTATAGTGTCCAATTTGATCACAGTTGAAGCATATGATGTTCTTCTTCCCGACACCTTCTTTCCCTCTCCAAAACAACATTTATTTTCAAAATGCCCTTTCTTATCAGACTTAAAGATGACAGCCTCCAACTTCCCCTTCTTTGCAGCCTCACCCTTCTAAGCTCCTTTCTTATGGAAGAACTTCCTTTTCTGACTCTACCCCACCTAAGCTTCCTTTTCCTTATTTCTCTCCAGAAAAGCAAGAATCTCCTCGTTCCTCAAAGCCATTTCTACTACATGGATCCCTAGTATGTGGTAACATAGCCCTAGCAAGGTCAGGCTTCAACCCTCTGATAACTTCTCATTCCTCTTAATCACAGTATCTATAGTAGTATAGCCATATCTTGCTAGCTCCTCAAACGTCATCGCATACTCCTGCACAATCATGTCTCCATGCTCCAACTTAGCAAACTTCCAAAGTAGAGTAGACTTAGCAACTTCTGATATAAACCTCTCTCCAAATCTCCTCTTAAACTTAGCCCATGTCATGGTCTGCTCATTAACTCCAACTGTAACGATGTTCCACCAGTACAGCGCTTCTCCTTATAACTGCCTAGAAGCAAGCCTTCGCTTTTGCTCATCATTGAGCCCCAAATCTGCAAAGATTCTCTCATAATGCAGTAACTAGTTCTCTACTTCAATGGCATCTTCAGTTTCGATGAATGGCTTTCCTCCCAACCAAGCATGATCCCTACTCAAAACAGCATAATTATTGACTATTGGAGCTTCTAGATTTTCTCCACCAACTACTTCAGCAGCAACTCCCACTTGCATCATGTTGATAAAGAACTGATACATTGCTTCCATGTAAACTTGCGGGACTCTAGCACCCACATTCCAGCTTATGCTTGACCTTGGTTTTTCCTGGTATTAAGTCCGGCATTTCCATTAGCTGTGGTGCTTCCCCCTTTAAGGTTGACCCTTCCACTTCTATATTTGCAATCGAGCCTTTGTAAGATGCAGAAGAATAGCCTAAGGGAGATAGGAGGATAGAGATATAGTGTATACTTATATATAGCAAATACAAGTACGTTACTATAGCGTTATCCCATACCCCGATCTTATCTCTAATCCCCTAGGATTATGTTTTAAATATCATTTTAGTTTAAAGTTTTTCATAAACCTATGCTTCGATACCAAGTTGTGACATCCCCTATTTTGAGGCCCGAAGCTAAGCGCTACAGATGCTGTAGTCATCCATAGTATTAACTTCTGATCATCAAATACGGTAATGTTAATGGTATCCATAATATCAGAAGCACATGAATATGAAACTAGATCACATATTTCAAAAAACAACATTTCTGATTACATTTCATAAAACATATTTCATATCTAGATTACATAACACCATCATTTCCCAGGTTCAGATCAAATATAATTATTACGTAAATACGCCAACAGCAACATATGAAGATGACCCTTTGGATGACCAGAGTACTAAATAGTCATAACAAACTTAATACTACACAACGGAAATAAAACATAACAACTCCTAAATAGCTAATTTCAGCGTCCTGCTCGTCTTCGGAATCTTTATTCATCCACCTACTAAAATCTATAAATCCTCAACCCTCAGCCTACTCAAATCAACTTTGAGCACTCGAGAGTTTAAATGGAAAAAAATTGGTCAGCCATAAAGCTTGGTGTGAATAATATTATACATCTCGGTTATTTGATATTAAGTGAGACCACGCCGCTTAGCGGAACGAGTTTCCCCTCACTAATATCCTTTTAAAGCATATCTTTTGCAAATCTTAATTCTGCAACCAAAACTGGTTAAAACAATAAAGTAATATCATGTATGCATACAAATCAGGCAACAAATGGACGATCTGTCCGAACACTATATGTAACGACTCAGAATTTTCGATCCTGAAAATTCCAGATAGTTGGAAAAAAGAAGAAAGAGATAGAAGAATAAGAAGAAGAGAAACACCAACATCTCACATTTGCAGCGGATAAAATACAATAACAAATAATAACAGCTGTATAAAGGAAAACTGTGCTTGCCAAATTTCACTTTAATACATCAGAGTTACACATATAAACAGACACTGGATATACACAATCATCATGTTTCAGATATACAACAATATAATACAGCAGAAACACTCCATACGTTCTTGCCATCCAGCTCGCCTCCTGAGCTCTAGAACGTCCTTACCTCAGAATCTATAATACTTGGTCTGACCCGAGCATTACATTAAAGTAACACCCGGGTCTGGCTGGAAACCAGCGTGAGTAAATCCATCTGACATGGAATACAAAGCATACAATTTATATAAAACTCGGGGTAACTCGTATCAATTTACAAATTCACAATTTGTTATAGACATCACTTATTTCACACATCAATTTTCTAAGTACCAAAATTTGGACTAAATAGTCCAATTCACTTAAATCATTTCATTCCAGCCTAGTGATTTCATATATCAATCTATAAAAATTCGAAGCGGTTTCGGGTATTTTCTAATACCCGACCCCGGTCTCTTCGAGTCACGTGTCATCCTAACCCAAGTTATCCAAATGAAATACACTTCAACTTTAAATACAGGATGTCCCTTTACACAAAAATTCATCATTGATAGATAACCACAATATCCTGTCTGCCCAAACATATGATACTACAAAACATTTCATATCAGAGATATCAACTCATTCAAGGCATCCAATACCATTCAATCATCCATAAGCAAAGCTTGATCACTTCCAAATTTATTTAATTAATTCTAATTGAATTACTCACCTCAATCACTTAGATTCCTTTACTTAGCATTTATTAAATTCAAATCAATTAAATAATCATCCCTTAATTATGCATCTTAATTAATCACCCTAGATTAATTATCCTTCAATTACATTCAAGTAATTATCTTTAATTAATGTGACAGCCCACAAATCCGTACCCCTCGATTCAACGCTATTCTACATCAATTAACTCAAGTGGAACAGAAATACGAACCATTATGGTTTAAGAAGAAGAGATAGAAGAAGAAGAAACTAAACAATATCAGAATCTCACAGTCGCATCGGGATGAAATAGAATAATCAATAATAGATCTTTACACAAAATGAAACTATATCTGTTTCATACATCATATCATCAGAGTATCTCATACAACAATATTACCAGACAGAAAAATCCATACAATCACCACAGCGGATATATATACAAGTACGTATAATACGTCTCGGACTCTAGCTCCTCTTCTGCTCCATAGCATCCTGTCCTGAACATATAATACTCGGTCTGACCCGAGCATTATAATGAAGTAAAACCCGTGTCAGTCTCCAATACCAGCTGATAATAATGCATCCAAATTGATTATTAAAGTTTCAAAAATCCTTTGAAAAAAATCATCTCGTAAGACCACTCCACAAATAAACATGTCGGGTTTTAACCTTACGATAGCTAAAACACTTTTTATAGAAATCCTCTGATATTATAATAGGGTCTATTTACAAATACTTATAAAATAGTGGAAATTGTTACATCTATTAAATTCCAGCTACTAGCCACAGAGTAGGTAATACAAACAAAACTCGTAAAAGGCTTGTAGGGAGAATGGATTTACAACAATGACTAGGCATTGGGGTACCACCTGTCACAGTACGTGGTCTAGATCACAGTACCGAGGAGTACGCCCGCTCCCCTGCAACACAAGACCGGAACCACCCCTTACTGGACAGTTTCGAATAAGATCACCTCGCGGTTGGGATCAGCAACCGCACCACTAAACCGAAATAAAAAGGGACATCTAGACAGGGATGACCTTACTCTCAAGTGGGGGCTACCCACGAAGCCTTGTTGCATAACCTCTGATTTTCAGTCACTCCCATTTGATGAGGCTTGAGGCTAAGCGTTACCTTTTAGAACGTTTCACTTAGAATGCCCATCGCCCACTCTGACGATGTTCTGAAAGCATTCGTCCAAACAAGTCCGTCCCGGGTTCGAACGGAACCGAAGGCACTACTCCTACTACATCCATTTTGGAAATATCCTCAGGATTAGTAGCGACTAGCCCTTGCACTTCACTGCTCTATCATCGACTCCGAACATGTTCTTCCACGAATCGTACAAACCGGATCGAAGTGGTTTTCGAGAAATTAATCTCGATCCCGGTCTCTTCGAAACGATCAACGCATTTGTCCAATATTGATAGTCAGTGATTTAACTATTAATTAATATTCGCAAACATCCATCACACAATAAATAATTACCAATTATTTGTTTTCTCAATAATATCTTTACAAGATATGTTACCATTTTCAAAGTCCTTTCGAAAACTCTTTTAAACCTAATTCTTTCATGGAATAGATTCCCAAATCTTTATTTCCTCTGAAAGCATCCAAGTATGAATATTTAAGGTTTTTAAATAATTTAAATACTTTATTTTTGAAAATACATTAAAACATTTACATTAACAATACTTACATACTTAATTTAAAATATATATATATATATATATATCTTTTAAAAATGTTTCGAATAAAAACTACTTTATAAAATAAAAACTATTATCTTTAAAATAAGTTAAGTCATACTAGATTTTAAATAAAGCTATGAAATACTATACGAGTTTCATATAAAACTTTGTTTGATTATCTTTAAAACCGAACCATTTTATAAAGTATGACTATTACTAATATTCTTCAAAACATAGTTCTAATTACCCTTTTAAAATAAGTACTTCTATAGCTAATAGATAAATGTTTACTATTAAAATTCTTACAACTTAAAATATTTCTTGAAATCATTCTTTAAATAAACTGCAGACTTTTAACTTTTCAAACATTAGCTTTAAGAACGTACTTGGCATCTCAGGGAAATACACTTCCATCTTAGAATAACCAAAGCATTTTTTTATCAATTCAACACGACTTATCCTAAATCAATTTTTACGTTCATCCCGTAAAATTCCTTTCCATACTTTTAAAATAGCTCCTTTTATTTTAAAGACATTGCAATTTCCAGGAAATCATTTTCAACATAAGGTTTAAATATTTAAAATAAGCTTTGAAAATTATTTAATTGAAAATAATACTTAAGGAAATATATAGGGGTTTCCAAAGTATTTTTAAATAAAATTTACCTTTTAAAATAAGGTTATTAAATCGAATGTTCATATTAAAATTTCCTTTTGGAAACTTAATACTACTTTACCATTTAAAAATAATAAATACCATAATTACTAAATCAAATATTTGCTTTCACTTTGAACATTTTAAAATAATATTTCTTTCTAAAATATTCTACACATATTTAAGCTACAAATTTATATTTGAAAGCTTTTCTTGAAAACAAAATAAAATTTTCAGGAGAAAGCACACTTCACATTCTTTAAAATAAATCTCGCTATTCTTTAAACAATTCACATTTCCTTTATAGACCACAATCCCAAACATTTCAAATTATCAACAAATTTCTTGAATTTAATTCCTTTTAAATTCTTTACTAAGGAATTTCTTTAATATCCTTTAAACCAATTCATCTATTTATATTTAAATTTCAGGTTGTATTCTCCCAATCACAACACAACCCAATTTAAATTTAAATTTAATGCATCATAGCAAATAAACAAAACACGACATAACAAGATCTAAACAAATCATCACGGAATAAATAATAAGATATATCACAGAATACAAATTAATTTCTTTTTGTGAGGGGTCCAGTTGGATCCCTCCAACCTATTTTCCTTGCATCCATAGATATTAGCACAACAACATATATCGATTCAATCATAATCAACCAATTCAAGCAATCATTTAAATATTGACTACTTAAATCAACTAATATTCCAGGTGTGAGTGAGTTAAACTCACCTTGGGTTTTCGGCGTGCGTTCAAATTTTGAATTAAATCGGCCGCGATCGGTTGAACCCAAATTTCCGCTAACTCCGATCGTCACCAAATCTAGACTGCAACATAGATCACGTCGCTGCGATCTCAGCGCTTCTTGTTTCATTGAAATCTGATTACAAACGCGTGAGATATTAATTTTTGGAGTTCGAACTAAAATTTATATAAACAATTAACCATTCTTTTATTATTTATTAGCAACCAAAAGATCTGGCCACACATCCCTTAAGAAGAAATCACGGCTACACCCTGTACGTCATCTTCAAACATGCACATTCCAGGCTCCACAAACCCAAAGTCGCGATTTAGGGTTTCAAACCGGTTCCTCCTCGCTCACCTAGAACGTGATCGATCAACTCCACCATGAAGCCCACGGCTTGCTCCCCGTCGGCCAAAACACGAACGAACTCGGCTACATCATGCTCGTGGGAAACGTGAATGAACGGCGACGACCTCGACTCATTTTCTGGCTCCATACGGCGACGACGCTCAAGATCCACCGTTGGATCTGAAGCTCTTGACGAGCTCTTCGACTTTGCAGCTGGTGATTTCCAAAGAAAGTCGATGCATAGAGAGATATTGAGGGAGAAAATTCATTCATTTTTGGCCATTGGAAATGCCTCTAGTGGCGGCCGAAGTAAAGGCTAGGGTTTCATAGAGAAAAAAAGAATTTATACACGATTTTATAGTATTAATTTAGTAATATTTCCACTTCAAAACAACTTTTTCAAATGATCTCCAAACGACGCGTGCCGACAGGCGTTTCTAAGGTTTTACCTACGTTCCGAACACAATGGAACGTGTTTCGGAGGTCGATTCGATCATATACGCGAGTTACGGAAATAAACAGTCAATTTTAAATTAAATCGACTAAAGTATTTTCTATGCGTTTTAAGCTGTCGGGGTCAAACGACAACTCCGATTGCTACAAAATTTGAAATCCGATAATAACTAACTATTACGGATCCAATGGAACTAGTTTCGTCAAATTCCGAGACTGTGCCCCGGAAGGCTATTTTAACTCGTCGATTAAATCGAGCGATTTCTCAAATTGTCGAAAACGTTTAAATTTCACTTTTAAAATTTTACGAACTTAATAATAAATCATATAAAATTTATAATCACATTAAAGACCATTCTAACTCATTTTGAACCAAAATCTAATTATTTGCATTATTATATTATTAAATTCCATTATTAAAATAATATAAAATTCTAAATTTAATATATCGACTATTAATTCCATCCAATGGTCCAATATTAAAATTCAAATCCGATTAAACTTTAAATAAACTTTAGAATCTAATTTTACATCTATTTACACTCAAAAATACCATTTACCCCAATTCTAATATTAAATTATTATTATTCAAATTTCAATTAAATTCCCGTAATAAAGTTTTAACCAATTTTATTAATTTAACCAAAGTCTTTTATTTCAAAATTCAAATTATAATACATGTTCAACATTTAAAATGAATTAAATGTTCAAATTTGGCGACCCAAAATTCCGAGTCGTTACATTCCTCCCCTTATAAAAATTTCGTCCCCAAAATTTGCTGGGGTAGAAAATACTTCTAAACCCACTTACTTACCCAACTTACTTGGTTAAAAACTTATATACACTTCCCAAAACCCTTTAACTCAAATCCAAACTCATTTTCTTTATTTACTCTAAAGCTTTTGTTTCAACATCATTTCAAAACACTTCACTAGTTAATAAAGTTTTCCAAAATTCCCAAAAATTTTCTAAGTCCTAAAATTTTCAGAAAATTTTGGCAGAGTCTCCCCTGCACGGAGGAGCTTTCGTGATATCGCGATACAGATAAATATATATACATCGACCCACACGTCGGAAACCAAAATATATCACAATATATATATCATTTCCCAATTATATTTGCGTAGGCATACCTTTTAGCAAATTTTAAAAGCAAGCGGCTAATATACAATACATATACGCGCTCCAACTCTATCGATCACCTCCCGTACCTATACTATACTCAACAATTTTAGATCATAAGTATAACACTTAATAGCTTGTGGGTATAATTCATTACACCATAACCCACAAATACAAAGTCATTTTGCAATTCAGTTTAACCCAAATCAATTTAATTCTAAGTCCAATTTATTTAACATATCCCAAGTTAAATTCAAATTTTCTATTCACTTCAATATATTTCATTCACTTCAATTTACTCAAGTAAAATTTTAATTTCCAAGATTAAAAGTTCCATTTCCTTCTTATTAATATCAACTTCACTTAATAAGTCCAATAGTTGATTCATTTTAACTTTTCACATTATTTAAATAGAATTTCCCTAGAATTGAATTGCCCGGTTTTATCCCAAAACCATCTTGAAATAATAATCAAATATATACCTATTTGGTATATCAATCAAATCTCCAGATTTCCAAACAACTTGGTTGTACCAAAATAATTTTCCCCATTTTGAAATTTCCAAAACAACTTTTATACCCAACAAGTCCAAACAGTATCATAACCAACCATTTTAGTAGCAATCCATCACTTTAGAAACTCGAAAATGAATTCTAATGATGTGGCCAGCATCATCAGGATTATTTTCCAGCAACTGAAGTGAGTTCAATGCTTCCTTACTTTCCCAAATTCGTTTCAAAACAGTTTCCATTCAAAAATACTTCCCAAAACAATATTCCATTATTGCCTTTAAACTTGGAAAACATTCCAACATTCCTAAGATTTAAATTTCCAAATATTGTTTCCAATATATTTTAAAAAAAATTCAAAATTTCCGGATTTAATTTCTGGTTCAGTTCAAATTTAGTTATTCCTCTTTTGTATAATTTATACTGATAGAATTTTATTTGGTTATAACCATTTCGGAATTTAGATCAAATTTATATTCTTATTTGATTATAGTATTAACAACCAATCATCCAAATATATATATAATAATTTCAGAAAATTATTCCTTTTATATCAAAATATAATTTTGGGTAAAATTATTTCATTTACCCACTTTAAAAACAATATCATGTCGGTTTATCTTGTTTAAGAGTTTAGAAACCCCTATCGATACGGTTGTACTTCCCGTACCGACCAGAATTCATAAATACTCAACCGATAAGTCAACACAGTATGAAAACAATTTATATTCACTAACAAGTACGCTTTCATAGTTATTAATACTCTCAACTCATTATAGAGTACTATTGACTCCGTTTAATGAGTAATTTCCCCACCAAAGCCTAGGTTGCCGCCAACCTAAGCTCTGGTACCAAGTGTGACAGCCCGCAAATCCGTACCCCTCGAGTCAACTCTATTCTACATCAATTAACACAAGTGGAACAGAAATACGAACCATTATGGTTTAAGAAGAAGAGACAGAAGAAGAAGAAACTAAACAATATCAGAATCTCACAGTCGCATCGGGATAAAATATAATAATCAATAATAGATCTTTGCACAAAATGGAACTATATCTATTTTATACATCATATCGTCAGAGTATCTCATACAACAGTATTACCAGACAGACAAATCCATACAATCACCGCAGCGGATATATATACAAGTACGTATAATACGTCTCGGACTCCAGCTCCTATTCTGCTCCATAGCATCCTGTCTTGAACATATAATATTCGGTCTGACGCGAGCATTATAATGAAATAACACCCGAGTCAGTCTAGAATACCAGCTGATAATAATGCATCCAAATTGATTATTAAAGTTTCAAAAATCCTTTGAAAACAAAAGCATCTCGTAAGACCATGCCACAAATAAACATGTCCGGTTTTTACCTTACGATAGCTAAAACACTTTTTATAGACATCCTCTGATATTATAATAGGGTCTATTTACAATTACTTATAAAATAGCCGAAATTGTTACATCTATTAAATTCCAGCTACTAGCCACAAAGTGGGTAATACAAACAAAACACGTAAAAGGCTCGTAGGTAGAATGGATTTCCAACAATGACTAGGCACTGGGGTACCACCTGTCACAGTACGTGGTCTAGATCACAGTACCGAGGAGTACGCTTGCTCCCCTGCAACACAAGACTAAAACCATCCCTTACTGTACAGTTCCGAATAAGGTCACCCTGCGGTTGGGATCAGAAACCGCACCACTAAGCTGAAATAAAAAGGGACATGTATACAGGGATGACCTTACTCTAAAGTGGGGGCTACCCACGAAGCCTTGCTGCATAACCCCTGATTTTCGGTCATTCCCATTTGATGAGGCTTGAGGCTAAGCGTTACCTTTTAGAACGTCTCACTTAGAATGCCCATCGCCCACCTTACGATGTTCTGAAAGCATTCGTCCATACAAGTCCATCCCAGGTTCGAACGGAACCGAAGGCACTACTCCTACTACATCCATTTTGGAAATATCCTCAGAATTAGTGGTGACTAGCCCTTGCACTTCACTGCTCTATCTTCGACTCCGAACACATTTTTCCACAAAACGTACAAACCGGATTGAAGTGGTTTTCGAGAAATAAATCTCGATCCCGGTCTCTTCGAAACGATCAACGCATTTGTCCAATATTGATAGTTGGTGATTTAACTATTAATTAATATTCACAAACATCCGTCACAAAATAAATAATTCCCAATTATTTATTTTCTCAAAAATATCTTTGTAAGATATGTTACCATTTTCAAAGTCCTTTCGAAAACTCTTTTAAACCCAATTCTTTCATGGAATAGATTCCCAAATCTTTATTTCCTCTGAAAACATCCAAGTACCAATATTTAAGGTTTTTAAATAATTTAAATACTTTATTTTTGAAAATACATTAAAACATTTACATTAACAATACTTACATGCTTAATTTGAAAAAAAAATATCTTTTAAAAATGTTTCGAATAAAAACTAAGTTACAAAATAAAAATTATTATCTTTAAAATAAGTTAAGTCATACTAGATTTTAAATAAAGCTATGAAATACTATACGAGTTTCATATAAAACTTTGTTTGATTATCTTTAAAATAGAACCATTTTATAAAGTATGAATATTACTAATATTCTTTAAAACATAGTTCTAATTACCTTTTTAAAATAACTACTTCTATAGCTACTAGATAAATGTTTGCTATTAAAATTATTACAACATAAAATATTTCTTGAAATGATTCTTTAAATAAACTGCAGACTTTTAACTTTTCAAAAATCAGCTTTAAGAACGTACTTGGCATCTCAAGGAAATACACTTCTATCTTAGAATAACCAAAGCATTTTTATCAATTCAACACGTTTTATCCTAAATCAATTTTTACGTTCATCCCATAAAATTCCTTTCCATACTTTTAAAATAGCTCCTTTTATTTTAAGGACATTGCTATTTCCTGGAAATCACTTTCAACATATGGTTTAAATATTTAAAATAAGCTTTGAAAATTATTTAATTGAAAATAATACTTCAGGAAATATATAGGGGTTTCCAAAGTATTTTTTAATAAAATTTAACTTTTAAAATAAGGTTATTAAATCAAATGTTCATATTAAAATTTCTTTTTGGAAACTTAATACTACTTTACCAGTTAAAAATAATAAATACCATAATTACTAAATCAAATATTTGCTTTCACTTTGAACATTTTAAAATAATATTTCTTTCTAAAATATTCTAAACATATTTAAGCAAGAAATTTATATTTGAAAGCTTTTCTTAAAAACAAAATAAAATTATCAGGAGAAAGCACACTTCACATTCTTTAAAATAAATCTCGCTATTCTTTAAACAATTCACATTTCCTTTGTGGACCACAATCCCAAACATTTCAAATTATCAACAAATTTTTTGAATTTAATTCCTTTTAAATTCTTTACCAAGGAATTTCTTTAATATCCTTTAAACCAATTCATATATTTATATTTAAAATTTCAGGTTGTATTCTCCCAATCACAACACAACCAAATTTAAATTTAAATTTAATGCATCATAGCAAATAAACAAAACACGACATAACAAGATCTAAACAAATCATCACGGAATAAATAATAAGATATATCACAGAATACAAATTAATTTCTTTTTGTGAGGGGTCCAGTTGGATCCCTCCAACCTGTTTTCCCTGCATCCATAGATATTAGCACAACAACATATATCGATTCAATCATAATCAACCAATTCAAGCAATCATTTAAATATTGACTATTTAAATCAACTAATATTCCAGATGTGAGTGAGTTAAACTCACGTTGGGTTTTCGACGTGCGTTCAAATTTTTAATTAAATCGACCTCGATCGATTTAACCCAAATTTCCGCTAACTCTGATCATCACCAAATCTAGACTGCAATGTAGATCGCGTCGCTGCGATCTCGGCGCTTCTCGTTTCATTGAAATCTAATTACAAACGCGTGAGATATTAATTTTTAGAGTTCGAACTAAAATTTATATAAACAATTAACCTTTATTTTATTATCAATTACCAACCAAAAGATCTGGCCACACATCCTTTAGAAGAACTCACGGCCGCACCCTGTACGTCATCTTCAAACAAGCACATTCCACGCTCCACGAATCCAAAGTAACGATTTAGGGTTTCAAACCGCTTCCTCCTCGCTTGCCTAGAACGTGATCGATCAACTCCACCATAAAGCCCACGGCTTGCTCCCCCTTCGACCAAAACATGAACGAGCTCGGCTACATCATGCTCGTGGGAAACACGAACGAACGGCGGTGACCTCGACCCATTTTCTGGCTCCATACGGCGACGACGCTCAAGATCCACCGTTGGATCTGAAGCTCTTGACGAGCTCTTCGACTTTGCAGCTGGTGATTTCCAAAGAAAGTCGATGCATAGAGAGATATTGAGGGAGAAGATTCATTCATTTTGGCCATTGGAAATGCCTCTAGCGGCGGCCGAAGTAAAGGCTAGGGTTTCATAGAGAGAAAAAAGAATTTATACACGATTTTATAATATTAATTTAATAATATTTCCACTTCAAAACAACTTTTTCAAACGATCTCCAAACGACGCGTGCCGAGAGGCATTTCTAAGGTTTTACCTACGTTCCGAACACAAT
Organism: Allium cepa; assembly: GCA_030765085.1. Taxonomy (NCBI): domain Eukaryota; kingdom Viridiplantae; phylum Streptophyta; class Magnoliopsida; order Asparagales; family Amaryllidaceae; genus Allium; species Allium cepa. Next base: position 303,831,319 of record CM060944.1, on the reverse strand, counting down.
GGAACGTGTTCCGGAGGCCGATCCGATCATATACGCGAGTTACGAAAATAAACAGTCAATTTTAAATTAAATCGATTAAAGTATTTTCTATGCGTTTTAAGCTGTCGGGGTCAAAGGACAACTCCGATTGATACAAAATTTGAAATCCGATAATAACTAACTATTACGGATCCAATGGAACTAGTTTCGTCAAATTCCGAAACTGTGCCCCGGAAGGCTATTTTAACTCGTCGATTAAATCGAGCGATTTCTGAAATTGTCGAAAACGTTTAAATTTCACTTTTAAAATTTTACTAACTAAAAAATAAATCATATAAAATTATAATCACATTAAAGACCATTCTAACTCATTTTGAACCAAAATCCAATTATTTGCATTATTATATTATTAAATTCCATTATTAAAATAATATAAAATTCTAGATTTAATCTATCGACTATTAATTCCATCCAATGGTCCAATATTAAAATTCAAATCCGATTAAACTTAAAATAAACTTTAGAATCTAACTTTACATCTATTTACACTTAAAAATACCATTTACCCCAATTCTAATATTAAATTATTATTATTCAAATTTCAATTAAATTCCCGTAATAAAGTTTTAACTAATTTTGTTAATTTAACCAAAGTCTTTTATTTAAAAATTCAAATTATAATACATATTTAACATTTAAAATGAATTAAATGTTCAAATTTGGCGACCCAAAATTCCGGGTCGTTACATTCCTCCCCCCTATAAAAATTTCGTCCCCGAAATTTGCTGGGGTAGAAAATACTTCTAAACCCACTTATTTACCCAACTTACTTGGTTAAAAACTTATATACACTTCCCAAAACCCTTTAACTCAAATCTAAACTCATTTTCTTTATTTACTCTAAAGCTTTTGTTTCAACATCATTTCAAAACACTTCACTAGTCAATAAAGTTTTCCAAAATTCCCGAAAAATTTCGAAGATTTCTAAGTCCGAAATTTTTCAGAAAATTTTGGCAGAATCTCCCCTGCACGGAGGAGCTTTCGCGATATCGCGATACAGATAAATATATATACATCGACCCACACGGTCGGAAACCAAAATATATCACAATATATATATCATTTCCCAATTATATTTGCATAGACATAACTTTTAGCAAATTTTAAAAGCAAGCGGCTAATATACAATGCATATACGCGCTCCAACTCTATCGATCAGCTCCCGTACCTGTACTATACTCAACAATTTTAGACCATAAGTATAACACTTAATAGCTTGTGGGTATAATTCATTACACCATAACCCACAAATACAAAGTCATTTTACAATTCAGCTTAACGGAAATCAATTTAATTCTAAGTCCAATTTATTTAACTTATCCCAAGTTAAATTCAAATTTTCTATTCACTTCAATATATTTCATTCACTTCTATTTACTCAAGTAAAATTTTAATTTCCAAGATTAAAAGTTCCATTTCCTTCTTATTAATATCAACTCACCAAATAAGTCCAATAGTTGATTCATTTTAACTTTACACATTATTTAAATAGAATTTCCCCAGAATTAAATTACCCGGTTCCCAAAACCATCTTGAAATAATAATCAAATATATACCTATTTGGTATATCAATCAAATCTCCAGATTTCCAAACAACTTGGTTGTACCAAAACAATTTTCCCCATTTTGAAATTTCCAAAACAACTATTATACCCAACAAGTCCAAACAATATCATAACCAACCATTTTGGTAGCAACCATCACTTTAGAAACTCGAAAATGAATTCTAATGATGTGGCCAGCATCATCAGGATTATTTTCCAGCGACTGAAGTGAGTTCAATGCTTCCTTACTTTCCCAAATTCGTTTCACAACAGTTTCTGTTCAAAAATACTTCCCAAAACAATATTCCATTATTGCCTTCAACACTTTGGAAAACATTCCAACATTCCTTAGATTTAAATTTCCAAATATTGTTTCCAATATATTTAAAAAAAAAATCAAAATTTCCGGGATTTAAATTCTTGTTCAGTTCAAATTTAGTTATTCCTCTTTTGTATAATTTATACTAATAGAATTTTATTTGGTTATAACCATTTCGGAATTTAGATCAAATTTTATATTCTTATTTGATTATAGTATTAACAACCAATCATCCAAATATATATATATATATATATAATAATTTCAGAAAATTATTCCTTTTATATCAAAATATAATTTTGGGTAAAATTATTTCATTTACCCACTTTAAAAACAATACCATGTCGGTTTATCTTGTTTAAGAGTTTAGAAACCCCTATCGATACGGCTTTACTTCCCGTACCGACCAGAATTCATAAACACTCAACCGATAAGTTATCAAAGTATGAAAACAATTTATATTCACTAACAAGTACGCTCTCATAGTCATTAATGCTCTCAACTCATTATAGAGTACTATTGACACCGTTTAATGATTAATTTCCCCACCAAAGCCTAGGTTGTCGCCAACCTAAGCTCTGATACCAAGGGTGACAGCCTGCAAATCTGTACCCCTCGAGTCAACGCTATTCTACATCAATTAACTCAAGTGGAACAAAAATACGAACCATTATGGTTTAAGAAGAATAGACAAAAGAAGAAGAAACTGAACAATATCAGAATCTCACAATCGCATCGGGATAAAATATAATAATCAATAATAGATCTTTACAAAAAATGAAACTATATCTGTTTTATACATCATATCATCAGAGTATCTCATACAACAGTATTACCAGACAGACAAATCCATACAATCACCGCGGCGGATATATATACAAGTATGTATAATACGTCTCGGACTCCAGCTCCTATTCTGCTCCATAGCATCCTGTCTTGAACATATAATACTCGGTTTGACCCGAGCATTATAATGAAATAACACGCGGTCAGTCTGGAGTACCAGCTGATAATAATGCATCCAAAGTGATTATTAAAGTTTCAAAATCCTTTGAAAACAAAAGCATCTCATAAGACCACGCCAGAAATAAACATGTCGGGTTTTTACCTTACGATAGCTAAACCACTTTTTACAGAAATCCTCTAATATTATAATAGGGTCTATTTACAAATACTTATAAAATAACCGAAATTGTTACATCTATTAAATTCCAGCTACTAGCCACAAAGTGGGTAATACAAACAAAACTCGTAAAAGGCTCGTAGGTAGAATGGATTTCCAACAATGACTAGGCACTGGGGTACCACCTGTCACAGTACGTGGTCTAGATCACAGTACCGAGGAGTACGCTTTCTCCCCTGCAACACAAGACCGAAACCATCCCTTACTGTACAGTTCCGAATAAGGTCACCCCACGGTTGGGATCAACAACCGTACCACTAAGCCGAAATAAAAAGGGACATGTAGATAGGGATGACCTTACTCTCAAGTGGGGGCTACCCACGAAGCCTTGCTGCATAACCCCTGATTTTCGGTCATTCCCATTTGATGAGGCTTGAGGCTAAGCGTTACCTTTTAGAACGTCTCACTTAGAATGCCCATCGCCCATCTGACGATGTTCTGAAAGCATTTGTCCATACAAGTCCGTCCCGGGTTCGAATGGAACCGAAGGCACTACTCCTACTACATCCATTTTGGAAATATCCTTAGGATTAGTAGTGACTAGCCCTTGCACTTCACTGCTCTATCTTCGACTCCGAACACATTTTTCCACGAAACGTACAAACCGGATCGAAGTGGTTTTCGAGAAATAAATCTCGATCCCGGTCTCTTCGAAACGATCAACGCATTTGTCCAATATTGATAGTCGGTGATTTAACTATTAATTAATATTCACAAACATCCGTCACACAATAAATAATTCCCAATTATTTATTTTCTCAAAAATATCTTTATAAGATATGTTACCATTTTCAAAGTCTTTCGAAAACTCTTTTAAACCCAATTCTTTCATGGAATAGATTCCCAAATCTTTATTTCCTCTGAAAACATCCAAGTACCAATATTTATGGTTTATAAATAATTTAAATACTTTATTTTTGAAAATACATTAAAACATTTACATTAACAATACTTATACTTAATTTAAAATATATATATCTTTTAAAAATGTTTCGAATAAAAACTAATTTATAAAATAAAAACTATTATCTTTAAAATAAGTTAAGTCATACTAGATTTTAAATAAGGCTATGAAATACTATACGAGTTTCATATAATACTTTGTTTGATTATCTTTAAAATAGAACCATTTTATAAAGTACGAATATTACTAATATTATTTAAAACATAGTTCTAATTACCCTTTTAAAATAATTACTTCTATAGCTACTAGATAAATGCTTACTATTAAAATTCTTACAACATAAAATATTTCTTGAAATCATTCTTTAAATAAACTGCAGACTTTTAACTTTTCAAAATCAGCTTTAAGAACGTACTTGGCATCTCAGGGAAATACACTTCTATCTTAGAATAACCAAAGCATTTTTTTTTATCAATTCAACACGATTTATCCTAAATCAATTTTTACGTTCATCCCGTAAAATTCCTTTCCATACTTTTAAAATAGCCTCTTTTATTTTAAAGACATTGCTATTTCCTGGAAATCATTTTCAACATATGGTTTAACTGTTTAAAATAAGCTTTGAAAATTATTTAATTAAAAATAATACATAAGGAAATATATAGGGGTTTCCAAAGTATTTTTAAATAAAATTTAACTTTTAAAATAAGGTTATTAAATCAAATGTTCATATTAAAATTTCTTTTTGGAAACTTAATACTACATTACCAGTTAAAAATAATAAATACCATAATTACTAAATCAAATATTTTCTTTCACTTTGAACATTTTAAAATAATATTTCTTTCTAAAATATTCTAAACATATTTAAGCTACAAATTTACATTTGAAAGCTTTTCTTAAAAACAAAATAAAATTTTCAGGAGAAAGCACACTTCACATTCTTTAAAATAAATCTCGCTATTCTTTAAACAATTCACATTACCTTTATAGACCATAATCCCAAACATTTCAAATTATCAACAAATTTCTTGAATTTAATTCCTTTTAAATTCTTTACTAAGGAATTTCTTTAATATCCTTTAAACCAATTCATCTATTTATATTTAAAATTTTCAGGTTGTATTCTCCCTATCACAGCACAACACAATTTAAATTTAAATTTAAATTTAATGCATCACAGCATATAAATAAAACATGGCATAACAAGATCTAAACAAATCATCATGGAATAAATAATAAGATATATCATAGAATACAAATTAATTTCTTTTTGTGAGGAATCCTGTTGGATCCTTCCAACCTGTTTTCCTTACATCTACAGATATTAGCACAACAAGATATATCGATTCGATCATAATCAACCAATTCAAGTAATCATTTAAATATTGACTATTTAAATCAACTAATATTCCAGATGTGAGTGAGTTAAACTCACCTTGGGTTTTCGACGAGCGTTCACATTTTGAATTAAATCGACCGCGATCGATTTAACCTAAATTTCCGCTAACTCTGATCGTCACCAAATCTAGACTGCAACGTAGATCGCGTCCCTGCGATCTCGGTGCTTCTCGTTTCATTGAAATCTGATTACAAACGCGTGAGATATTAATTTTTAGAGTTCGAACTAAAATTTATATAAACAATTAACCTTTCTTTTATTATTTATTACCAACCAAAAGATCTGGCCACACATCCCTAAAGAAGAAATCACGGCCGCACCCTGTACGTCATCTTCAAACACGCACATTCCAGGCTCCACGAACCCAAAGTCGCGATTTAGGGCTTCAAACTGCTTCCTCCTCGCTCGCCTAGAACGTGATCGATCAACTCCACCATGAAGCCCACGGCTTGCTCCCCCATCGGCCAAAACACGAACGAGCTCGGCTACATCATGCTCGTGGGAAACGCGAACGAACGGCTGCGACCTCGACCCATTTTCTGGCTCCATACGCCGACGATGCTCAAGATCCCTGTTGGATCTGAAGCTCTTGACGAGCTCTTCGACTTTACAGTTGGTGATTTCCAAAGAAAGTCAATGGATAGAGAGATATTGAGGGAGAAGTAAAGGCTAGGGTTTCATAGAGAAAAAAGAATTTATACACGATTTTATAATATTAATTTAATAATATTTCCACTTTAAAACAACTTTTTCAAACGATCTCCAAACGACGCGTGCCGACAGGCGTTTCTAAGGTTTTACCTAGGTTCGAAACATAATGGAACATGTTCCGGAGGCCGATTCGATCATATATGCGAGTTACGAAAATAAACATTTAATTTTAAATTAAATCGATTAAAGTATTTTCTATGCGTTTTAAGTTGTCGGGGTCAAACGACAACTCCGATTGCTACAAAATTTGAATCCGATAATAACTAACTACTACGGATCCAATGGAGCTGGTTTCGTCAAATTCTGAGACTGTACTTCGGAAGGCTATTTTAACTCGTCGATTAAATCGAGCGATTTCTGAAATTGTCGAAAACGTTTAAAATTTCACTTTTAAAATTTTACTAACTTAATAATAAATCATATAAAATTTATCATCACATTAAAGACCATTCTAACTCATTTCGAACCAAAATCTAATTATTTTCATTATTATATTATTAAATTCCATTATTAAAATAGTATAAAGTTCCAGATTTAATCTATCGACTATTAGTTCCATCCAATGGTCCAATATTAAAATTCAAATCCGATTAAACTTGAAATAAACTTTAGAATCTAATTTTATGTCTATTTACACTCAAAGTTACGATTTACCCCAATTCTAATATTAAATCATTATTATTCAAATTTCAATTAAATTCTCGTAATAAAGTTTTAACCAATTTTGTTAATTTAACCAAAGTCTTTTACTTCCAAATTCAAATTATAATACATATTCAACATTTAAAATGAATTAAATGTTCAAATTTGGCGACCCAAAATTCTGGGTAGTTACAATTAATTATACAAATTAATTTTTCTTAACCAAAAACAATAATCAATCTTTAATTACTTCACAAATTAATTAACTATAATTAATTACGTTAATCCTTAACTACTTATATTAATTAATTTCTCATAAACCATTTATTATTGATTAATTAATCTTAATTAATCAACCTTTGGTTACATCATTAATTATATAAATTAATGGTTTCTAATTACATTTTAATTTATCCTAATCTAAATTAATTACATTAAGAAATTAATCATTAATTAAACCCCAAATATTAATCACTCTTGATTAATCTCAGCCAGCAATTAACTACCTTTTTATTTACTTCATTAAATAAATTAACTACTCATTTTATAAGAGAAGTTTAAAGGAATTTAAAACCAAATTCATTTTTAAATTCAATATTCCAATTATCAATATAATTCATCACAGAATATGAAATATTCATAACACAGAATATTAAACAATCTAAATAATTTTGAGGAATCCAGTTGGATCCTTCCAACCTGTTTCCCTGCATCCACGGACGTTAGCACGATCCCAATTCCACTTCGAGTTGGAATATTGTTGTATATGAGATTTATATAATATCATCCTCTATTATTCGACACATAGGGTCTCATCCGCTATATAATGCGGGAAATCAATCACTCCAATATATACTATATATTACTATATAATATACCACGTCAAACCAACTCAATCATTCAACCAATTATTTAAATTTAACCATTTAAATTTAAATAAAAATCCGGAAGAGTGAGATTAACTCACCTTTGATTTTATTGAAACAATCCACACCAAGCCGGCTTATTTTTATTCACGGTCTTTAGCCTTGTATAAATATTATACAATTTATTAATATTTGAAGTGACCGAATAATTTATTATTATTTATTTATTTGATTTAAACTAATAATTTGGTAACTAATATAATTTAGATTTAATTAAGCAAATAAATCTTCACTATTTCAGAATTAAACCCATAAGTGAACTGTGAATAGGTATATTTACTTTTTCTTTGGATCTACACATATCAGAATAGCCTATATACATTTAAAAATCAAAAATCTACCCTTGATAGATCCTGCAACATTTTAAAATCCTATTTTTTATTTAATTTAACACAAATCTTATCTTCCTAATCTGCAAACATAATAATTTAACGAAGAAGAATACCTTACTGCTCACTCTAACACGCCACCTCGTGAACGACTCCACGCCGCTGCCTCATCGCGAGGCCCTCTACCTTACCCGCGAGTGCCACTCGAGCTCGAGACGAACCCCATCTGCTCACGCTATACCCCTCATGAGCATGCTCAGGCTTGTGCCTTCCTTGCAATCGAGAACTCGATCGCGACCCAAACTTGGCCAAATTATCATGCGCGAATGACGCGACCACTCCTTGCGACCTTGGGTTGACTCTCTTCCCTTACAATCTTCTAATCGTGATTCCGTGGCCCATCTAATGTCGAATACAAACAAGAAGGAACCTCGATTCGATCGTGCTTCACTCTTTTTTTTTTATACGAATTGATTTCGTGAAATTTGATGTTCAATTTCTGAAATTAATTTGGAATAGAGGTCGGCCATTTTTTTCTTTGAATGATGGATTTTGGAAGCCTGGCTATGATTTAATAAAGGGAAGAAGGTAATGTATTGTTTTCTTTTACCGGTTGATTGTGTGAGCGATTAAAAAGAGGAAAAAGAAGGGGAACATGATGGAATGTTAACATACTCCAGACAATTTTCTAAAGTGGCCACGAAATGATAACAAAAAAGGCATGATGTGAAATTATCTCAGCTAATGTTGGCTAACATATATATTATTAAATTCAAATTGTCTCGATTTACGTAGCTTGAAATCGCGAACCCTGGGCATTTATAATGTTATATCCCTATTTCGAACACAATGAAAAAGGTTTCGAGTCCAAAATCGATCATTAGGAGAAGATAGCTTTTTGGACCCAGTTATTACATTTGAATTCGATATAAATTCTAGCGCATTTAAATATCGTATGCTCACACAACAACTCGAAATACTACAAAAATTGAAACCCGATAATAATACAATATTACGGATCCAATGGAACTGGTTTCGTCGAATTCCGAGACTGTGCCTCGGAAGTCTATTTTTAAATTCAATTTAAACTATATATTTTTAAAACTGAAAAAAACACTTCCAAATTAAATTTTAACACTTTTACTATCTTTAGTTCTATCAATATAAATTTTACAAGCCTTCAAATTATTTTTAATAAGCTAAAAATTCCAGATTTCATATTTTACCCAATTTCCAATATTTTAATTCAAAATTAAATTATCCAGTAAATAGTGATATTTGAAATTCAAGTTAAAATTACTCTTTTGAATATTTAAAACCAATTAAATATTCCTATTTTAAATATCCAAAATTCTGGGTCGTCGCATTTCTCCCCCGTTAAAAGAATTTCGTCCCCGAAATTACTAGTTAAGAAGAATGGTTCGATACCCGTTTACTTTTTTCCCAAAACCAAACAATTCAACATCTTACCAACTATCTTTTTATAGAAGACCCGTTATCATTCTTACTAACTTCCCAAACTCTCCCATAATTTTCAAACAATACTATTTTCTCAATCATTCAAATTTCAATTTAAAACCAAATTTTGAATTATCAAGATTTCTCAAAATTTTATAACTCCCAAATTTTCGAAAAATTTCGCCGGCGTCTCCTTTCCGCGGCTAGCTCGGTACAACTACAAAATGCCTCTATGGGATCTCATATTCCAAAAGAAAGCAAAATGCCAAGTGGCTAAATCAAAAACCCAATCAAATTTCATACAGAAATTTAAACACGTGCCTTTTTGTCGAGCAATTCAAATTTATCTTCTGAAATCAAAACCAATTTTCCTTTACCTTTATAATACCTGCATATCCTACTTAGCAATAATATCCAATCATAGCTTTTAAAATCATTTTATACATTTCCTTACAGAAGTTTTCATATCTACTTCTATTCAAATTAGTTTTCCTATTTCCATATGAATTCAATTTATCTTCAACTCTGAATATTGAATTTTATCTTCCATTTATAACTGATTCATATCATTATTTTAAATTATTTCATCCACTAACGTATTTCTATTTCAAATTTGAAACCATTTTGTCGCTAACAAAAATTTTTCAAAAATTTTTAAAAAAAATTAACACCTAAAATTTTCGGAAAATTTTGGCAGTCTCCTTTGTACGGAGGAGCTTTTGCAATTTGACAAGAGATATAAATATATATTCATCGACCCACACGGTCGGAAAAACAAAAACAGTTCATATTTCCTATTTTTATTACGTAGGCGTACCATTATTTATCATTTTTAAGCAAGCAGCTTATTATTTTTGGAATTAGCGCGTCCAAGTCCAGCCAAACGGCTTCCCGGTACCTGTACTTACTTAATTTAAATATGTAAGTGCCAAAATCATGTAACTTAACAACATTTTACATATTTAACTAGCAAACATACGAGTTTCTATAAGCAATGTAGGTTAAACAATATTTATAAGCAAGTTATAGGGTTCTGACATTAATTTTAATTATTTACAACAAATTCATATGCAACTCCATTCAATTTAAATGGTTTACAACTCAATTTCTTACATTCAATTCATTTTTAAGCCAAACAAACCCATTTACTACAACTGATTCCAAAATCAATTTTTATTAAAGTCTATTCACATATTAACTTATTTACAAACCAAACACCTGCATTTCATTCCATTTCCGCAATTGTTTCATTCAAAGACATTTTATTAAGCTTGGCACATACAATACTTATAAGTTAATAACCATTCCCAAATTAATTTAACCCACTTTCATTTACTGGACTTTCACTTTTACTCGAAGCCAACTTCTATAAATTTTAAACTTAAGTTAATTACTTTCTTCAGGTTATTTCAACTTCATAACTTAAGCTCGCTTCTATTTAATTTGATTCTCATCAAATTCAATTACCCCACTCTTTATCCATTTTAATTTTAATCCCATTCTCATTTTGTCAAAACAATATCCAAGTTCATATTTAACTCATTTGCACTTGAATTGGATTTATTTGTAACTCAAATCATTTCTATTATAATCCAATTCCATTTTTATTTTTACAACATCTCCACTTATTTTAATTCATTATCAAATCTAAGTCGAATTTTATTTATAATTCGAGTTCATTTCCAAACTTTATTATTAACTTACAATCCTTTTTACTTCACCGAGTTAATTTCATTAATATACTCTATCAAATAATTTATTTAGCAAATTAGCTTACTTCCAAATTTTAAATCAATATTTGATTTTATTACAAAAATCACTTCATTAAATTTTCCTGAGTTCAAATTTTGTTTTACATAATTCTAGTTTGGATTTTCTTTCATTTTCCAAAATTCTAACACTTTTATTTTAAAATTTTAGAAATACTTTTAAATTCACATAATACCATTAAAAATAGCCTTTTTATAAAAATATTTCTTATAACTCGATGTCTCAACCAGTCCATCCTTGTTCTCACAGAAATTCGGTCATATGTTGATCAGGCGTAGGACTGAAAATCTATAAGTACTTAGTAGACCCATTTTCAACATCCAGTGAAAATACTTGGAAAATAATTTTATTGAAAACATAGAAAACAGTTTTTGAAAATAGAGGAAATATCTTTGGTGAGAATGCTCTAGAAATCATCACCCCCGTCCATGGTCGTCGTTACATCCTGGGTTACGTTGCCATCGCAGCAAAAGTCCATGTAACTGTAGGCACTCCACGCCCCTCGGTTACGCCATGGAACCCACAGCAGATCGCAGTTACATTCCAGGTTACGTTATCATCGCAGCAAAAGTCCATGTAACTGTAGGCATCAGCGCCCTCGATTTTCGCTGTCAAAATGAAACTTCTCCACTCCTACATAGGTCGCAGTCTACCGATGTAAAATCAAATGTAGACTGTTGGCTCTCAGCAGCACACACGACTTTCACTATGTTACCATAGGTCGCAGTCTACTGATACAAAATCAAACGCAGACTGTTGGCTCTCAACGGCACACACGACTTTCTCTATGGTCTGCAGTAGATCGCAGTGACACCGAGTTACACTGTCGTCACAGCATAACCCAAATGCCTCAATAGGCATCAGCGCCCTTGACTTTCGCTACACACTGCTCATAATCCTCAGGAACTAGTTTTGTCTGGACTCCTCACAAGATCAACTTTAGAATCTTCCCTTAGGGTTCAAGGCAGTATCACCCTGTGGTACTCCTGAGAAGTTCAACTCAAGGGAGCGCCTTCTTCTCCAGAGCCATTTTCAAGACACTTTATACTATACACATATAGTATCTTCCAAATCATACCCCTAGTATGAACTCATACAAATATACAAAATCGATTATCCCAAAATCGATAATTCTCAAACTAGGCTTTCCAAGTTCCAAAATTGATTTTACCCGAAAATCAAAAGCCTTTCCAAATCCAAAGGTTCCCAAACCATTTTCCAAAATCCTCATAAGATCCTTTATATATATATATAATTTTTTTTTACAAAAATTTTTGGATCATTTCAAACTTGTATAAAACTCCTTTTGTACTTCAAACACTTTCAAAATCCTTTTCTTCCGGCAATGGATTCAACAAGGGGAGATATATCTTATATAACAAAGATATATAACTTTGTTTGTTCAAAATAAAATATTCAAATTTGATTACTCTATGAAGTCACTTGTCATTTTACTTACTTCCATAAAGTAATTTTTTTACCATAGAAATATCCAGTTTCCACTTTACTTCATCATATGTTTCACAAAATGTACCTTTCGTTTCAAAAACCATTTCACATTTCTTATCCACAAATTTCCAATATCAATTTCATCCAAATCCGTATGATGTACACATATCATCCGTACACTATACCAATCTGATCACTCACTCGATCACACAATTACACTTCCGAACTAATATCGTCTACCCGACTTTCTAGTGCGGACTCAGATCTGGTTTCCTGATCAGAAACCGTCATTCTCCTTGCATAGCCATAACTATGATAGAGAATTTCTAGAACCAATCAACAATCCATATCCAGGTTCGCCATCGAAAATCGAGTGAAAAATCCCAACTCATATCGATAAACTATCTCAAAATTCTGTGCTCGAATCTGGATCAAATCACTATGCGAATAGAATAATATAGGTACATCCTACGTATTTATTTTCATTGATTATTAACTAAATCAATTTCTCTTTCTATTCACGTTTCCTTTAATTCCTATCCACATAATCACAATTGCTTCAATTCCATTGGATTATCATTTTAATCCTTATCCCAAATGGATATTCAATCATAAGCAGTTTGAACTCTGTTTAGCTTAAATTCAGAAAATAACTTGAAAAGTTTAAAATAGATAAGTCGTTGAAAAATAATTATTAGTTTGTAATTGCTATAAAATAGTTAAGTAATTGTAAAATAGTTGGAAAATAGTCAAATAGTTATAGAAATTTTAAATAATTGCAAAATAGTTGTCAAATAGCAATTAATTTGTAAAATAGTTGAAATAGTAATTAGTTTATAAGACAGTCGAAAAATTGTTAAATAGTTCCCAAAAATAGTTGTAAAATAAATACTAAATAATTTGGCTTTTAAAACAAAAGATTGTATATAGTAAATAGCTTGAAAAAATAGATTTATATTAAAACAATTTATTCTGAAAACAGTCCAGAGCCAAACTGTTCAATTTCCAAATCTCCATTCTCATCAATTCAATTTAAATTTCCACTTCCATTTAAATTGACTCAATTCCAATTTAAATAACTTCAATTTCCATTGAAATCGATTTAACCCCAATTCAAGTTGAATTAATCTTGATTTCTTTCCAAATTCAAATCAAATTCCCAATTCAAATTAACCATTTAACTTCCCAAGTTAAATTCCAGTTTCATCTTGAAATTTCCAATTCAGGTTGCTTGTTAACTTATTTAACTTTCCCAAAGATAAATTCAATTACTTAATCCAGCTAACCTTACCCAATTTGAGTTCTCATTTCAAATTTTAAACTTCACATTAATAATCTTTATAAGTTCAAAACTTATCACCATGGGTATCACATCCCATTCCAAATTTTAAGCTCAACATTTAGAGTTTATTTCAAATTATCTTTGATATTATGTATATCCCTTATATATACAAGGTTATTTCCCTTGCACACCAAGTTACATCCTAAAATTTTAAACCACTTTTGGTTTTTTTTTAATCCAAAACAAATTTATCTTAACATTTTGAAACAAGTCAAATGTTTCTAGATTTAGGTTTTAAAATTCCACAATTTAAAACCCACTTCTATTTAGAAGTTATACTCATCTTAAAAGTTTACTTCATTTTGCTTACTTATTAACAAATATATCATTATTAAACACAATAACTTTTTATGATAATAGCCAAGATTATCGTATCTGAAAACCAATTCATTATTATCTTATTCTAAAACTTTTCCCAAATTCAAGATTTAATTTCAGTTTGGTTGTATTTCTATTACCACTTAGTTCTCATTGTTTTCTGTTTAATTCCAATGATTTGACAACCAATTAACTTAATATTAGAAAAATTATTGCTTTATATATTAAAATATAAGTTTATATAAAATCATTTAAAATCTTTATATAAGAAAATAATAAGTACGCTCTCATATATATACACTCAACTCATTCTAGGGTACCATTGACCCTATCCTTAATGAGTTTCCCCCACCAGAGCCAAGGTTCTCGCTTAACCTTCAGCTCTGATACCAACTGTAATGACCCGGAATTTTCGATCCTGAGAATTCCTGATAGTTAGGAAAAAGAAGAAAGAGATAGAAGAATAAGAAGAACAAAAACACCAACATCTCACATTCACAGCGGATAAAATATAACAAATAATAACAGTTGTACAAAGGAAAACTGTTATTCCCAAATTTCACTTTAATACATCAAAGTTACACATATAAACAGACACTGGATATACACAATCATCATGTCTCAGATATACAACAATATAATACAGCGGAAACACCACATACGTTCTTGCCATCCAGCTCGCCTCCTGAGCTCCAGAATGTCCTTACCTGAAAATCTATAATACTCGGTCTGACCCGAGCATTACATCAAAGTAACACCCGGGTCAGGCTGGAAACCAGCATGAGTAAACCCATCTAACATGGAATACAAAGCATACAATTTATATAAAACCAAAGGGTAACTCGTATCAATTTACAAATTCACAATTTGTTGTAGACATCACTTATTTCACACATCAATTTTCTAAGTACCAAAATTAAGATTAAATAGTCCAATTCACTTAAATCATTTCATTCCAACCTATTGATTTCACATATCAATCTATAAAAATTCGAAGTGATTTCGGGTATATTCTAATACCCGACCCCGGTCTCTTCGAGTCTTATGTCATCCTAACCCAAGTTATCCAAATGAAATGCACTTCAACTTTAAATACAGGATGTCCCTTTACACAACAATTCATCATTGATAGATAACCACAATATCCTGTCCGCCCAAACATATGATACTACAAAACATTTCATATCAGAAATATCAACTCATTCAAGGCATTCAATACCATTCAAACATCCAAAAGCAAAGCTTGATCACTTCCAAATTTATTTAATTAATTCTAATTGAATTACTCACCTCAATCACTTAGATTCCCTCACCTAGCATTTATTAAATTCAAATCAATTAATTAATCATCCCTTAATTATCCATCTTAATTAATCACCCGAGATTAATTATCATTCAATTACATTCAAGTAATTATCTTTAATTAATTACAAAAATTAATTATTCTCAACCAAAAACAATAATCAATCTTTAATTACTTCACAAATTAATTAACTATAATTAATTACATTAATCCTTAATTACTTATATTAATTATTTTATCATAAATCATTTATTATTGATTAATTAATCTTAATTAATCAACCTTTAATTACATCATTAATTATATAAATTAATGATTTCTAATTACATTTTAATTTATCCTAATCCAAATTAATTACATTAAGTAATTAATCATTAATTAAACCCTTAATATTAATCACTCTTGATTAATCTCAACCAGTAATTAACTGCCTTTTTATTTACTTCATTAAATAAATTAATTACTCATTTTATAAGAGAAGTTTAAAGGAATTTAAAACCAAATTCAATTTTTAATTCAATATTCAAATTATCAATATAATTCATCAGAGAATATCAAATATTCATAAGACAGAATATTAAATACTCTAAATAATTTTGAGGAGTCCAGTTGGATCCCTCCAACCTATTTCCCTGCATCCACAGACGTTAGCACAATACCAATTCCACTTCGAGGTGGAATATCGCGTTATATGGGATTTATATAACATCATCCGCTATTATGCGGCGCATAGGGTCACATCCGCTATATAATGCGGGAAATCA
This sequence comes from Allium cepa, assembly GCA_030765085.1. Taxonomy (NCBI): domain Eukaryota; kingdom Viridiplantae; phylum Streptophyta; class Magnoliopsida; order Asparagales; family Amaryllidaceae; genus Allium; species Allium cepa. The sequence continues at coordinate 303,814,916 of CM060944.1, read as the reverse complement.
ATCACTCCAATATATGCTATATTCATGATCTTTAACCTTGTATAAATATTATACAATTTATTAATATTTTAATTGATCGAACAATTTATTATTATTTATCTATTTGATTTAAACTAATAATTTGGTAACTAATATAATTTAGATTTAATTAAATAAATAAATCTTCACTATTTCAGAATTAAACCCATAAGTGAACTGTGAATAGGTATATTTACTTTTTCTTTGGATCTACACATATCCGAATAGCCTATATACATTTGAAAATAAAAAATCTACCCTTTATAGATCCTGCAACATTTTAAAGTCCTATTTTTTAATTTAATTTAACGCAAATCCTATCTTCCTAATCTGCAAACATAATAATTTAACGAAGAAGAATACCTTACTGCTCACTCTAAGACGCCACCATGTGAAACCTCGTGAACAACTCCACGCCGCTGCCTCATCGCGAGGCCCTCTGCCTTGCCTACGAGCGCCACTCGAGCTCGAGACGAACCCCATCTGCTTACACGATACCCTTTATGAGCATGCTCACGCTTGCACCTTCCTCGCAACGGAGAACTCGAACGCGACCCAAACTTGGCCAAATTATCGTGCTCGAATGACGCGACCACTCCTTGCGACCTCTAGTCGACTCTCCTCCCTTACAATCTTCTAATAGTGATTCCGTGACCTATTTGATGTCGAATATAGACGAGAAAGAACCTCGATTCGATCGTGCTTCGTTCTTTTTTTATAAGAATTGATTTCGTGAAATTTGGTATTCGATTTCTGAAATTAAATTGGAAAAGAAGGCGGCCATTTTTTTTTGAACGATGGATTTTAGAAGCACGGCTATGATTTAATAAAGGGAAGAAGGTAACGTGTTGTTTTCTTTTACCGATAGATTGTGTAAGCGATTAAAAAGAGGAAAAAGAAGGGGAACATGATGGAATGTTAACGTACTCCAGACAATTTTCTAAAGTGGCCACGAAATGATAGCAAAATGGCATGATGTGAAATTATCTCAGCTAATGTTGGCTAACATATATATTATTAAATTCAAATTGTCTTGATATACGTAGCTTGAAATCGCAAACCCCCAACAAGGCGTGCCACTAGGCATTTATAATGTTATATCCCTATTCCGAACATAATGAAAAAGGTTTCGAGTCCAAAATCGATCGTAAGGAGAAGATAGCTTTTTGGATCCAGTTATTACATTTGAATTCGATATAAATTCTAGCGCATTTACATATCGTACGCTCACACAACAACTCGAAATACTACGAAAATTAAAACCCGATAATAATACAATATTACGGATCTAATGGAACTGGTTTCGTCGAATTCCGAGACTGTGCCTTGAAAGGCTATTTTTAAATTCAATTTAAACTATATATTTTTAAAACTGAACAAAACACTTCCAAATTAAATTTTAACACTTTTACTATCTTCAGTCCTATTAATATAAATTCTACAAGCCTTCAAATTATTTTTAACGAGCTAAAAATTCCAGATTTCATATTTTACCCAATTTCAAATAGTTTAATTCAAAATTAAATTATCCAGTAAATAGTAATATTTGAAATTCAAGTTAAAATTACTCTTTTTAATATTTAAAACCAATTAAATATTCTTATTTTAAATATCCAAAATTCTGGGTCGTCACAGTATAGCTTTGTTTGGTTAACTACTAACCTTTGGCTGACTAGGGCCTACCAAAAAAATATACAAATAATCTAACTTCTTTTAGATACTCCTCTTCTGGATAGTCTGTCCCTAACTTATTTCTACCAAGGTTAACTAATCCTAATGGTTTTAAGGCTTACCACTCACCCTGTATATTTCTTTCTGTGTGTAACATCATTTTAGTCTTATCTGTAATAAAGCCCTACACACTAGAATTTTTGACTTATATTAGCTAGGCGCTAATAGCTAATGTATAAGGCGCGGCCCCATACCAGTGTCATTTGGTATTCTAATATATGAGTCATTTTATTTAGGTCATCTACCATAAAAATTTCCTTGAAAACTTTTTTTCTCTAATTGATTTAAACCTTTAAATCATACTTTATACAAGAAAAATATACTCTATGCTTTACTCAAATCACCTTACCATGTTATATATACTTTGCACAAAACTTTTTTGATGAAAAAATTTAAACCTTTGGATGTACCCCTTTCGAAACCATTGAAAGTCCCCCTATTGAAACCAAGTAAAACCTTAGGCCGAAAGGCCAAAACATACCTTTCAAACCATTCTTAATAACCATTCAAAAACATTAAAATGATTTCATTCGAAAACTTTAAAAACCTTAGACATCCTCTTATCAAAACCCTATAAACATTGCCTCTCGAAAACATTGGAATCATCCATTTAAAAACCCCTCAAAACCTTTTGGAAACCACCCATTGGAAACCTTTATCTTAAACCTTTCCAAAGCAATAAATCCTTTTCATAAAATCAAACCTTTCGAAAGTATTTAGGTTCACGTAAAACATGTGGAATAACCTTTCAAAAACATTTAAAACTATTCCCTTCGAAACCAGTTGGGTTTGACATTCAATAGAACAAAAGGGTCATAAAACAAAGCAAGTCGAAAGCACTCTTTCGAGAACAATTCCCTAAGTAAAGAAGTGATGGTGTCGAAACCAACCCTTCGAAAGCATGGGATAAGTGGCTAAGTTTAAAAAAAAAAGTAACACTTTCGAAATCATTTTCTTCAAAAGGTAGAAAGCGGTAGCAAAGGGTCTCGACCCTCTTCGAAAGCATTTACTTAAAACAAAAAGCGCAACCTCTTTCGAAACCTTTCCTTAAAATCATTTAATAGTGTTTTCACACTAAATCGTATCATAAAATCCATATAAAATAGCATAAATCATCAACAAGCATATATCTCTATTTTAACTTTTAAAACATGAAAAAAATTTGCAAATTAGCTCGGATTTAATCTAAAACCGAAATCAATTAAAAACATGAGATGTATTCTTATTCACCTTAGCTTTGTGATTAAGGAGTTAAGATTTGATCTTGGATTAAGTTGATTATGCTTCTCTTGATTCTTACTTTATCTTCTACTTGATTTTTCTTAATGGTGGTCGGCCTCTCTTCTATTTAGATTTTGTTTTGATCATGTAAAATGAATGCGTTTTAAGGTTGAGGTATAAGAGTATACTTTATTCCTACTTTTCCCCTTATCTATTTGCCTTACCTATTTTATTTTACTTCCCCTTTTGTTTATTTGTTATATGGCATGGCTACCATTCTATTAACACAAATCTCAATCCCCTAATCATCACATTATTTTATTTTATTTAACCAATTAAATGTCCTAAATAATGTTATTCAAAATTTGGGTCGTTACAAAAAGCTACCTGAAACTCAATATACAATGGTTCAGGCATGCTATCTACCCACGATGGCCATCTGGAATCAACATGCGAAAGCCCAAGGGAGTCAACATGTGATAGCTTAAGAGAATCAACATGCGATAGCTTGACGAAGATATCAACCAACGGTAGCTATATGGAATAAACATGCAAAGGCTCAAGGGAGTTAACATGTGAAGGTTAAGGGAAGTTAACATGAGAAGACTAAGGGTAGTCAACATGCGATGGCCTAGAGGAGTTAACATGCGATATCTTGGGAAGTTATCAACTAGCGATGGCTTAGGAATAATCAACATTTGGTAGCTATGGGATAGCCAACATGCGATAGCTAAGCTTAACATTCGAAGGCTATGGGATAGCCAATATGCGATGACTAATGTCATCTAGTGATAGCTTAGTAAGCTATATTTTTCCAAGCATAATAGGAAATGCTTAGGACACTTTGGAAGAAAGTTTCCAAGTTAAATGAATTATTTAATAGATAAGAAATAAAAAGGAATTTTACTAAGTTAAAGTCATGTTAACTTATTTTTTAAATAAAGGAAATCTTGGAGAATCATTAATTAATGATTAGGTATCATTTAAATGAAAATATAAAAATGTTTTGTCTAAAGAAAGTGCATGTTACACTGAATGAAAGAAAAGGATTAAACTATGATCGTAAAGATAAACCAGCTCATGGAGTTATTGGATTGCAGGGGTGCTTTAACTGTTAGTATAAAGCCCGATGGTATATGGCAAGGTGTCACGATAGGGTTCAATCCTAAAAGATTTATAAACTCTAAAGGGGGTTACAACGTGGTGCCAGGTAGGATGCTAAAACATCAGGGTGGTGTTATAACAAAAAAATAAAATAAAGTGGCAACGTGAACGATAGCAGTTCAGGGACTAAGAGGGGCAATGATGCTTAGTAAGGATGCTTACTAGAACATATTCAGTGTGCTTACATTCAACCTTTTAGGAGAGTCAGGGGTGGCACCCATTGGTGGAATGGATGGTCATTTCAATGGTAACATTGTTCTAGAAATGATAAATTAGTCATAGATAGGCATAGGGAGGTAATCACCAAGTACATTAATCATAACTTAACGATGAAAGCTCAAGGCAAAAGATTAGGTGATGTTTGAATGAATGATGAATGATTGTATGACATGGTTCATAACTGGATGATAAGTATAGGGTATACTTAATTTGAACTGATATATGACACGGTTCTTACTGGATGATAAGTATAGAGTTCACTTCTTGATTGAATATACGCACATTTTTCTTTTTATGTAATGTTGTTTGCATATATAATGTATCTTAATGAGGATAAAATTAGGGGAAGACCCATTCTTCATTAGAGGAATGGTCCCACTATGGATGGTTATTGTAATTTTTTACTCATAGCAGGCTTTGTGTTTGACCCATGTTTTTATTATTTCCTATAAACTCATGGATACTTATTCGAGTGGGCTGGGTTTATGGATTAGACAGGTATCTATAAAAAGGACATATAAATATTTCATAGACAAAGCCGGATAATTTCCTAGAGAATAAATATTTTAAGATTTCCACTATGTAAATCCAGAAATTATAACTGGTTATGTGTTGTATTGACATCTTCATATGTCAGACACAATACTACTCTATTTTATATTGTATTTACCCCTATGTAGGAACAAAATGGGTTGAAGACGACATAATGAATTATATAATTCAAATTGATGTAATGGAAAAGTTATATAGCTGCTATGTTTACTTATGTTCTGCAAATTGATATTGAACTCTCTTTGTCCCTTAAAATGATTCCTATGATGACTGCAGCATCATCGATGTCCATTTTTTGGTTTGAAGTGGGGGATGTTACAATTAATGTATTCACATCTTTAATGGCTTCTACCAACTCATAGCATCTCCCTCACATACTTAATAGCATTTCCTTTTACATATTTGGTAGCACTTTGGGTAGAATCTCGATAGCCCTTTAGGTAAAAACTCAATAACTCTTTGTCTACACTTTTAATGGCTCTTTTTCTATGCATTCGTTAGTCCCTTATTTGCACATTAGATAGCTCATTGTCTATAGGTTTAGCTCCTTACCTACACATTTGATAGCATTTTTTCTAGAGACTCGGCAGCACTAGACATTTGATATCTCTTTATCTACACATTCGATGGCCTTTTTTTACAACTTCGATAGCACCTCCTCTAAAACTTCAATAGCTCTGCTGTCAGAATTTCGATAGCTTTTCCTTTGCAACTCTGATAGCTTTTCCCTTACAACTTCAATAGCTCCCCTTTAAAGCTTTATAGCTCTCCCTTTAAAGCTTCGATAGCTCAGCCTTACAGCTTTGGTAGCTCGCTATCACAGTATCGATAGCTCTCCCATTAGAATTCGATAGCTCTCCATTTACAACTTCGACGGCTCTCCCTTTCCAACTTTGAAACCTCTCCCTCTGAAATTTTGATACTATCTCTTTACCGCTTCGGTAGGTCTTTCGTTGCAATTTCTCTTCCTTTACAGCTTGGTAGCTCCCCCTTTATTACTTTGATTTCTCTTACTTTATAATTTTGATAGCTCTCACATTACAGCTTCGATAACTCTTCTTTACAACTTCGATGGCTCTTGCTTTGCAACTTCAGTGACACTTCCTTGCACAAATTTGATGGCATCCCCAATATAATTGTTTTATACTCATGATCAACTTTCTATTCACCCTTCAACATTGCACTTTATAACTTTTGCTTCACATCCATCTTTCCCTTCCTTACGAAAATTGGATATAACATCTTATTTTAATTAAAACGTTAAAATATATATGTATGTGCTATAAACGTATAATATATACATCATATGTGGTATTGCATACAAATGAATATTGATGCGTACAAACACTTACATTATGTTTTTAGTCTTTCATTAATTTATGATTAGTTTACTTAATCTATACCGAAATGAAGATATTCAAATCTTTAAGTTATATAACTTAGTATCACTAAGTTACAAATGATAATGTTTTCCTATTCCAAAATTCAAGTTTCTTAAAGCGAAGCTATTATCTTTATTTAATACGTACATATATAGATATGTGTGTGTGTGTGTGTCTATATAAATGTATATATTTTTAAAATGGGTTCATTTATTAAATACCTAAATATCCACGAAGTACATGCATATATACAAGAATTTATACACTTATACATTTCAACTTGCATACACAAAACCTCTTATCCCCCAATATTATTCCATTCCATCCCATTGGACTTAATAACTAAACGTCTAACCTAACTAAAATCAAAGGTGTCTCCCCACAAGGCATATCCCGTTGCTGTATCAAATCCATGCATTCCAACTTCTGCATATAAAAAGTAGACTTGTTCTTTGTCCAGCCCTCAAATATATCCCACCAAAAATACTTGAGTTTTTCATCAGTCTAAAATTATAGATCATTGATCTTCTTTGTCATTACAGCCAAGTCACGATGGCAAGTAGCAGATGCAATGCAATTTGGTACATCGGTTTGAAAAAATAGCACATTTTCTCACTTAAACAGTAGACTGAAACTTGCACACAACTCATGAATCGATATGTATTTGTTAAGTTATCTATGTTGATTCCCAACAAACCCACAAAAGAAAAATTGTAGGTTTCCAGGAGATTGAATGCATGGTAGGCAGCATTCATCTTCCATTTGATCGATGACACAAAATTCATGAAATATTCATAGAGCTCTTAATTCGTCTTTTAGGTTGAGCTATAGTTGATTTAGGAACATTTTTTTCCTTTCTTATGAACATACACAGGGGTAGAAATGACTATATTAGAGAAGTCTCTGTATTCTGGTGTATTTGACGTTTCCTAAATCTTCTCTGCTATATTCTCTATAAACCGGTGATATGAGTCTCTTAACAAGTCATCGGTGACATCAAAATCCTCTGAACTAGAACTATCACTGCTTACATCTTCAACAATAACACGGTCATGTTTTGGAATTTGATATGCAGGCTTTACTGGCGACCTTGAGCTTAATCTAGATTGGTATCAGAAGGTAATGTATTTAACAGTGTGGAGGTATCATCTATCTGCAAGAAATCGTGTAACGACCCGTAAATTTCAATGTTTTAAATTTGTTAATTTGATAAAATTTTGGTAATTTAATATTGAAAGAATGAAAAATTTGTTAATTAATAAGGAGATAATAACTTAAGTGAAAAGTAACAAGGTTAATCGAAGTAACTATTAACTATTTGAATGAAATTACAATTTACGAGATTAGTGTAAATGGTATACATGGCTATGAAGTAATGTAAGAAAAACTAATGCAAACATTTAAAATTTATAAATGGAATAATATGAAATAACTGACCAGTGAATAAAGATTGGGTATAAAAGAAGGGTAACATTTGTTGTGAACAATGAATTCATTTATGTGAATTTAAGTAATAGTAACGGTTGTAAGTTACTATTCAATTAGAGTATTAATTTAATTGTAACCGTTATATTTGAGAATAAATTTGAATATGAGTAAATAAGGGTAAGTGTTGTGTAAATAAATGAATTGGTGTAATTAATTGGTCTACTAATTAAAATAGGAAATCAACAATGTTATGTTTATGAGAATTAATGCAATAAGTGAAAGTGTTGAATTAACCAATGAAATAATATATTGTTTAATAGTCACTGAACGTAAATTAAGGTAATAAGGTTAAAGCAAGTTGATATCTAACAAATTTAGTGCAATCCCAATTAATTGAGACGATTGGAAGATCTTAATTGATTGTAATTAGTAAATTGGGAAACAGATTCAAAGTTATATTAATTGATAAAATAATACGCAATAAACTATAGATTGATAAAATCAGTGTTAGTGTAAAGTAAAAAATTATTGGAAACAATGTCAATTCTATTTATAATATGAAAATTGGTTGATTTAAAGAATGTGAATCAAGATTTATTAACTTAAATTTAATGATTGTATTAACTGCAATTAAATTAAATTAAAATATTTAATTATTACGTTAATTGAAAATTAAGTTGAAACTGAAGAATACTAATGAAATAGATTATGAGTCCAATGTTAATTTCATCTATTGACATCAATGAATCGAATAATAGAGTGAAAAGTAAATTAAATAGAATTATTCGGAATTAAATTTATAAATTTTGAATTTAATGAAATTGAGGTTAATACTAATTGATAAATTAATCAACTCTAAATTGGCATTTAAATTTGTTTAAATTATTATAAATGATTGAGAGATCAAAAATGATAAAAAATTTCAATTATCAAATTGAAATTGAAAATTTGATTTAATTATTTAATTATTTATTTATTTATTTAATTAACTAGAAAATAGCCATTTTGGCCACTGACTCGGATTTCGACGAAACCAGTTTCATCGGATCTGTAATGGTGAATTATTGTAGGATTTCAAGTTTCGTAGTGATCGGACTTGTCATTTGATCGTATGGGCTCGAAACGTCTAGGAAACAATGAAATTGAAATCAATTGAAATAAATTTGAAAAAAAAAATGATTTTAGCATAACTTCTTCATACGATGGAATTTGGACTTGAAACATGTTCCACCGTGTTTAAAATATTTAAAAACATCTATTTTGGTATATGGGTTGACCCAATTTCGTTCCGGAGACAGAACGGGCTTTTCGGGCCATTTTGTTATTCAACGCATATATAAATCTTATCCATCTTTTCTATTTCAAATTTTCCTATATATACCCTGTTATAAACCCTAATTCATTTCTTATTCCTCATTTATGTACGTTCTATTAGATCCTCTTTCCAATGGCTGCAAACCCTAATTCCCAAATACATTTACAAATCAAATCCAAAGCCAAAATTCAAACTTTTCAAACTATATCATATTTTATATCGTCGGAAAGCTCTTGAAGAGCGCAATCCAGATCCACTGTCTGATTTTCGATCGGAGTTTATGTGCATTCAGAATCAGTGGAATCATTTTTGACCGTTTATTTTGTCGCGATCGACTAATGTTGATCGACAAATTGATAACACCATCGTGTGGAGAGTGTCGCGTGCTGTCCATCGGCATAGCCCGTTCGTCGTTGCAACGGTTGGATCGAGGGGATTTTTTCGACTAAGGTTTTAAACCCTTGTGGTAGTGGCAGTGACAGAGGAGGCCGAGAGGGGTGGCCTTTGGGGCGTTGCTGCGGCGGAGGGAGGCGAACGCGTTGGCGGCGGCGGCGCGCTCGCAGGTGGCCAGAGGCGGCCGTTTGTCGAGGTCGATAGCGTATAGCGGTTTTGTTTTATCGTTCGTGCATTTTGCCTGGGAAGAAGGATTGCGTGCATGATTGATGACGTGTTTACGTGGCAGGTGACGTGGGTGTGTGCGCACTCTAGTTATTTTATTTAATTTTAAAACATTCTAATTTGTATAACTTGTACATACGAGGTCCGTTTCACACGCGGTTTTGTCCGCAAAGTTCGTATTAGAATTCTGGACATTTTGGCGCTGGTTAGGACGAATTCTGAGACTGTGGGAATTTTGGATTTAAATTGGATTAAATTCAACTTAAATTCAAAAGGTGAGTGTTTTTACCCACTCACAACTTCTAAAATTCTTATGTATGTTAAATTAATTTCTGATGTGATTGGAAATTTTTTTATGGCTGTTTGATATATTTTTATCATCATTACAGCTAAGTTTAATTTATTGAATTAAAATGTTATTTAATTTATTATTGAACATAAACTGCCAGTTAAATTAATTCATTTTTTTATGTAAACTGCTAGTAATTACCTGTTATTTATTATCTCTTCTATATTAATGTTTTGTTTGAATTGGATGATGAGTGTGATAAATGGTTGATGATTGATATTGGATGAATGGATGTTGTATTTTATATTGTTATAAACTGCAAGTTGTTTTGCATTTTATTTCATTCGGGATTGTGGTTTGAAATGATATATGACCGTAATTTTATTTTAAATTACGGATTGAAATGATAAATATCCATATCACTTGACCATAGGATAGAAAATTTTATACAGACATCGTCGGTCTATATATAAATATTTTAAAATGATTTCTATGATTTTGGATAGAAATATACGGTTCAACGAGTATTGATTTTTGATATTATATAAATATTACTTTATATATAGTTAAATTCTTGGTTTTAAGCTATGTATAAAATTGTTTAAAGTATAAAATATGTTTAACAATAAAGTTTGATTTTATTAAAATATAATATGGGTAAGTATTTACTTAAATTATATTTTAATATAGAGTTTATACTAATTTTATAAATCAAGGGTGAGAAGATAGTTTTGAAATTGATTTGAGATTTTATTTAATTAAGAATTATATTTAATAAGAATCCATTTGGAACTTATTGAAATTTAGATTTTAAAAGAATATGGTTTTATAACTAATTTCGGGGTTAAGGTGATTTAAATGAATATATCAAATCCAAATAAATTGAGGAATATTCAATGATTGAAATTTGAAGTTTTATTTAAAGGATACTGGATTTATTAAGTAAATATTTCAAAACCAAATAATAGTAAAGTGAAATTGGTGTGTGTATATGTATATATATATATATATATATATATATATATATGAATTATAAAATTTAGTTATGAAATATTGAATATTTAAGCTTTGAAATATATTGAATTTGAAAGGGTTTATTTTGTGGATCAAACCAGTTTTGAAATCGACAAAATTTGGAAAAGTTTATTTGGAAACTGAATTTAATTGACGTGTATTATTTTGAGATTTGGATTAAATTCAAATCTAGAAATTCGAGTTTTGGAATTGATTTGTGAAAATTAAAGAAGCTATTTTGGTTATATAAAGTATTTTAAATATTTAAACCACATAAGTGGTGGAAGTTATGAGTTTCGAGGTAGTATAAATTGAAAGTGTTATATTTCTAGTATTTTGATTTCGAAGTGTTGTAATATTGAAAATGTTGTGATTTTTGAAGAGGATATATTTAAAATAAAATGATATTATATTGATTTGGGTTTTTATAAAAATAATATCATATTGATTTGGGTTTCTAAAACGGAAATGACATCGTATTTATATGGTTTTGAAATGGATATTATATTCTGGTTTTGAAGTATAATTATTTTAAAATGACGGCGGTGTTAAAATAACGTTTGGGTTTTAAAGAGACCGGGATCGGAAGTTGTCATACTCTCTGCCAACTCCGAAAACCACTTTAACAACCGTGTACGCGATGGAGATTCCAAAAAGAAGTAGGATGGTGGCGGCATTTCCTTTGAGATAAATACATGGACTCGACTCCCGTGAGTTGGCATAAGGTGGCTAAAACAGGATCGATCTCAGGCGAAGGAGGTAGCCCCTTTTATCGGACACATCCCTTCGATATTATACTCTGACTTTTGGATTGATTCGGTGGCCACTTTTGATTTTTGATTTGGGGGTGTGGCTCGAGGTGGGAGGTAGTAGCTGCTATGCGTTACCACTAGCCCGTGTGCGTAATTGGTATATCTACCCTGGCATTGCCTTGTGTGCCGTGTCACCTACCCTAGCGCGCCTTGTACGAGTTTGGTTTTCTCCCGTAGCCCATGAAGTATTTAGGGTAGTCTTCTGATCTAGAGATGCACTTATACTGGATGGACTACTGGGACTATTACGTGTTAAGGTGGAAAATGTAAAGCCTTAACGCTATTTAAAAGTAAGTTTATTTTACTATTAGACACTATTATAATAGCGAAATATTAATACATACTAAATAGTTTAACGGATCCTTAGGAGATGTGAATCCGTAGCATCTCTTAAGTTACTGCACTCACGTTAGACACTGGATAGGAGATGTCAAATCCAGTAAACATCTATGACGTCGTTCCACTCATATTTATTCCTATTGATTTAACTTACATAAGATCTTTTAGTTCTAACTCGTGTGTTTTGTCTTTTCAATTCGCTCGGGTCAGCCTGAGCATTTCAGGATTTGGAAGACCGTATTCTGGAGGACGAAGACGAAGATCTATTATTATTTATTTTATTCCACTACATCATATTGTTATGATGCATTGTTATTGATTATTATCTGGTATGCGTAACTCCGATATGCATTGTATAAGTAAAATCAAATGTTTTTTGTAAATAGCTTCATGAACTGTATATTTGATTATTATATTTTATCGTTCAGCTGCAAGATTCTGTTTTGTTCTTTTTATTTCTCTGTTTTTTTCTTATTTACCCCATAACAATCTGCCCTTTTTATGGTTTAACTCTGACATGTGTGGTTTATCGTCGATTTAAAGCGTACAAAATGGCAGGACGTTTCATCTGGTATCAGAGCTTTGGTTTAGCGATAAACCTTAGCTTTGTGGGATCCGACTCTTTATTAATAGGGTAGTAATACCATATGATGAGTTGTTGAGTGTATATATATATGAGAGAGCGTATCTATTAGTGTTATAAAAGGTTTTGATATTGTGTTAATTTGTTCCATTTTGTATTTATAAATTCTAGTTGATGCATGGGACGCTATGACATCAATAGAGATTTCTAAACACTCAATAGGACAGACCGACACAATATTTGTTTTGAATATAGGTGAATGAAATAATTTTTCCTATTATATTTTCTACATATAAAATAAATTTTTATTAATGATATATATATTTGGTTGTACTTTATTTGTAACGATACGGATTTTTCGCGCTCGAAAATAGACATCCATACTTTACATCGTACTCGAATGCCGTAGATTCGACCGTTTAAATCCGAGTCGCCGGAGCTTATAACAACATTAAGTAAACAACACAGCGGAAAAGAAGAATAATACATTGATATACGACACAGATACAATATCTGATACAACAGAGTGATACAATGAATATCAATATACATCAGAGATATGATACAAGAAATAGTAGCAGAAAAGGAAAATAGATAACATCTAGCAGCGGAACAATATAACTCTAAGATAGTCTTCAAAAGAGAACTCTAGAAGCAGCAGCTCATTTCAACATCACGATACGCAAAGACAAGCAAGTCTCGTCCACATTCAAAGACTGAACTAGCTCCAGATAATTCACTGAACCTAACTATCTGAAAAACCAAACTCTAGACTGCTCGTTTAGAAAATTTTCTGCACCCAGAGTTTAGGAAAGAAACAGTAAACTCCGGATCAGTCATGGGACTGGTGTGAGCAACAAAAATAGTTTATCTTTAAAAACAAACGAAGAAATATTTTAAAATAGATTCACAATGCTTTTTTAGAAATGTGACTACCATAAGGCCTCCCGCACACACACACAATGCAAACGCAGAATCGGAGGAGATTTCTCCTTATGATAGTCAAAGATGCTTGATATGCATTAAAAAGAAACATTTGATATTATTACTAGTGCATAGTGTAGTAAAAATCATTTCAAAAGTAAAGATATAAATCTTAGCCAACATAGACATTTCGAACTATGCCTACTATAGATACCATCCAAACAGTGGGGCGCCACCATAAGTGAATGATAGGTTCTACAACTAAAACCGTACAGTGTACGTATTTGAAGAATGGATTTCCAACAAATGGTCGGGCCAAGGAACTTCCCATCGCCACATGGAAACGCCTCTGGAAGGACGCCCCGAGCATCCCAACTGGATCTCTGCCAAACAAGGCCGGCTACCCCCCTTCCCGGGGAATATACAAAACCTCAGATATGCCACCCCCGGTCCTTTGGGACCTTTATACAAGGCGCCTCTAAACTAACAACACCACACAGTAATAGATATAGTGTATCCACATGAGTAAGTATCAGGGCTCCATACCATGACACTACCCTTTTCCAGAAGGGATGGTCATACCCTAGGGAAGCTACCCCTGAAACCTTGCCTCACAATTCCTGTTTCGACCATTACCGGTTTGTGAGGCTCGACGAAGTCTCGTCCACAAAGCTACGCTTTTTACAAAAGCCACGCTTTGATCAACAAATGATCAGCAGCGCTCAGCATGCCACATTAACATGTTGGGAACATATCGCTGATAACCTTCAACTACATAACCTCTGAGCTCGTACGTCTCAGAGAAGGGTGTTAATGCTAAGAGAATAAATTCTCCGCCACCAACAGAAATGTATTTGAAAGAAATCTGCTTTATATCTCAAAATGTAATGTCAGACATATAATCTATACAAGTCTGTTCTGGGTTCGAACAGAACCGAAGGCACTTCCAAAGAAGTCTTTGCAATCCGAATAATCCCTAATCACGTCTGGATTTCCCATCACAAATGGGTCTCTATACCGGGGACCAGTCGACGCAAAGGCATTCGACAAGAAACCCTTTCGTTTTCGAAAATATCCGGTCTTCACCAACGGTCTTCAAATGCTATCCAAAACGACGTATCACATATTCGGAATGGGTTATACGACCCAAAGGTCCTTTCCCGGCTAACCCGAATAGTGAGCGCAACATTTAAAACATATGGAATGGGATTTCAATTAAGTCACAACTTAATAATTCAAAACTTTCTTTCAAATGGTTTAAATAAATTATCATTTTCAAATCTTTTAAACAAAAGATTTATTTCACTAAGTTCACCCATTTTCACAAAGATTCATTCCCGGATTTCAAAACAATTTCATCTCAATTGGAATAATTCATTTAAATCTTTAAATCAACATTTTATCTTATAGCTTTCAAACAGTTTCGATAACTTGGGAAATCATTTTCATTTTTACCTTGAAATCCTTTTTAACACAATTTGGAAGTTCACTTGCTATATGAAAGCTTTTATTATTTGGAAACAAATAGTTTTCGTCTCAGAAAGATCCAATTTTACTTACACGAGTTAAAGCCTTTGAATTTAAATTCAAATTTTCAAATCAATATCTTTAAAATAGTTTAACCCATATAAACTGGTATAACATCTTTAGTCCCTGTTTCCAGATCATAGAATTCAATTTCAAATATTGAATTCAAATTTAAATCAAAATATTTAAATTACAAAATTCAATCAAGTTATTAAAAATAAACTTCATCTTTGAAATTCCATTTCAAAAGTTTTTCACTTTATACCCAATCCATTTCCAAAACATTTGAATTCAAATATTCAAACTTAAAACTATTCAAAAATCTGTGACTTAATCGATTTCCTCGTGAAATCCGTATTTGTGTGTGTATAAGTGTGGTCCAGGGGTTTAACACAATAGTGCAACATCAATCAATCATCATAGATTAAAACACAGAAATATAGTTGATAAGCGATATAAAGTATAACGCTTATCTTCCATTCACAATTCATAGATAATATGCAGATGTATCATCAATAAATGAATAAAATTCTCAGTTCAATCCACAGAACAAAATGTCACAGATCAGTTAGTGCAATCAATTCAAGGCATCACATATAATACGATAATTCAATTTAAATACTTATGAATAAAGTATCCAACCTTGATTAATTAATTACAAATCATTTGATATAAATTAATTAATCAATCACCTTAATTAATTACATCAATTAATCAATTCCTTAATTGCTCATTAAATTAATTAATTATCCCATAATTAATTATCTCCATTAATTTCACTAAGTAAATTCACCTATCTAATTATCAAATAATTTTCTTAAATTAATTAAACTAAATAATTTAACTTTAATTAATCAATTTATCCAAAATTAATTACAATAAGTGATTAATCTTTAATTACTTTCATTAAGTAATTACATTTAAGCAATTTATAATTGATTATCTAAATTAATAAATCCAATTAATTAATAACATTAATCACTTTAATCAATACTTATATAATCCTTAGTTAATTATCTTTATTAACTAATAATATTTCTTAATTACTTTCTTAAGAAATTATCTTAGATTAATTCATTATTAATCATTTCTAGTTATAAATTAATCCAAATTATTTATTTATAAATTAAATAAATCATTATTTAATTACCATATTAATTTAATCATTTTATTACCATAATTATCTCTAAGATAATAATTTCTTTATTAATGATTTCATTAATCATTTAAGTGTAATTTAAACATTACACTTTTAGATTTAAATTTAAATTCCATTTGAATTTAAGATTCAAAATGAACTTATATTTAAATATTAACCAATTTAAAATTTCAATTTAAAATTCTTAAAAATAAATGTAAATAACATTTATTACTTATATAAGAGAAAGCTCTTAAAACTAATCTACTTAATTTTTATTAAAAAATTAAGCTTTCAAATTTCATTACATTTTTAACTTACAATTTTTTTTAAACCATTTAATTGAAATTTTGATTTAAAAACCAAATTTCATTTTTTTAAAACTTTAAGATTCTAAGTTCATTTGAATCTAGCTAAAACCGGATTTAAACGTAGTTTAAATCTATTTCACAAATTTAAATTCCATTTAAATTTGCTTAAATTCAAATTTCAGAGAGGTTTACAAAAAAACTGTAACCAGGCTAAACTGACTCGAGACAAACCCATTTTGCTTCGAGTCCATCCCCTGCCTGCTTCGAGCAAAACGCAGGAATCACTCGAGTGAAACTCGAGTCCATTTTCCTTGCTCCAACCCAAATCGTTTTACCTAGAACCAAGAAGATCGGGCACGGTGCACGTGCACATCACCGCGCTTTTATCCAGCCGCCGCCTCGTCGCCGAGCAAGTCGACGTTCACCTTCAAACCATCCTCCGACCACTCGAACTTCGCCATCACCTCGCATTCGAAATTTTGAGTTCGAGCTAAAAAAAGAAAAAGATACGTGGAATAAAAACTTCGAACACCCCAAACCTGGAAAGCACGTCACCTCCGCAACCTCGACCATCGTGTCGACTGCAACTCCGGCCCTGAACTCGACACTGCCCAAACTTCGACCCGCCGAAGCATCAGAACACTCGAATCAATATTGAGGGCGAAGTGATCAATTTTCCACCATTGCTTAAAAACTAGGTTTAAAATTTTTAAATCCAAATTCCAAAATCCACATAGCTTAATTCTTTGATCCAATATTTTTCCTAGCTACCCCGTAAGCCCTTCTACCTCCTCGAGAAACCCCGGCCAACCCAGTGCTTCCGACCACCCTATCTTGACCAAAACCCATTTTCCGTTCAACATAGCAATGCCCACTCATTCTATCACTAAAAAATATGATTCGAGTTTTAAAAATCCTAAATTTGACAATCAGTTTGTAAACTTGAATCGACAATTTATGATGTTTGAATTTGTCACTTGTATTGAAATTTTAAACTGTCCTTATGTTTTCCCAGAGTAGATCACTTAATTTAGCATGAATTTAATTTTAAAATTTACTTCATACTTACCCAAACATAATTTGTTTATATGGTTTGTTCTAACAATCAATAGATTGAGCAAAAGTGATTTTTTTTTGAAGTAACTCAGTCTTCTAAAATTTATAAACAGAGCAACATCCAGAAAAAGGAGAAAAAAAAAGTGCAGACTTCATCTTATAAATAATCCAATGAACTGCATATATTTCACACAACACAACTTTTGATATTCATTATACAACTAAATTAAAACTTTAGAATATTTTAAAAATATGAAGTTACTCACCTTGGTAGGAAAGAACAGAGCCTTGAATTGTTGAACAGAGATGCAAACTACTTTGCATGCTTTTGATTCAGTTTTGATTTTTATTTTTTATATTTTTTTCCTGATTCTGGAAACTTTTGCATTTGGTTGTAGTTAAGAAGATGGACAGAGCTTGAATTCTTTTGTTTAAGTTTAAAGATGATATTCACTTCATTTTTTCTCAGTTCGAATGAATGACTGAGATGAAAAGGCTTGGTATCTAAAAGTGTTACAGGGTATTATAATTCTTTGTACAGGTTGATTATTATTTTATACAAGGTGATCTTACCTTCTCTTTGTACTATAAGCATGGTTGAAGATGCTTTCATTTCTTTTTTTACTCGGCTGATGATTTCTTTTGTATGCTAGAGGTATTTGCATTTAATGCATGTGTACATTGATCTTTTGCCATACTTACTTTTTTTTTATTTCCACTATGCTAAATTTGATTTTCGGCTGAGATGTTGTATTTTATACTTGCTTTTATTTGTTTATAAGTTGAGATGATGTAGCTTGCTTTCCCAGGTTGCTTCTTGTTTTATATTCTTATGTATTTACATTTTCATTTATTTGCTTTGTTTATGTTTGATAGATATTTATTTTACTTTATGTACATATTATAAAAGTTGTTATATTTATTTTTATTATATTAGCTTATATATTTATTTCTACTCTTACATGACTACTTATTTTTATTTCTATTTATTTTTAAAACCATTTATTTAAGATTTTATTTCAAATCCAATATATACATATATATTCACATATATACAAATTTTCAAATTCATATGACTTAATATATTTTCTATTTGAATTGGGGAAACTCGCTGCCATTTATAATCAATTTTACAATTTTAATTCAAAAAAATTCATTTAAATTATCAATTTACATTCATAAAAATCCGGGGTCATTACAAACTTCCAC
Organism: Allium cepa; assembly: GCA_030765085.1. Taxonomy (NCBI): domain Eukaryota; kingdom Viridiplantae; phylum Streptophyta; class Magnoliopsida; order Asparagales; family Amaryllidaceae; genus Allium; species Allium cepa. The sequence goes on along the minus strand of CM060944.1, from coordinate 303,796,066 downwards.
CCTTAAAAGAATTTCGTCCTCGAAATTCGTAGGCACGAAAACAACACAGAGATAGACAGATTTGATCTCCTATAATTTCCTCAAACTTAAGATATGAATTCCAAACTCAAGTCGGAATATCTCAGAGTATATACTAATTCGTCCCTCTTCGGACTTCAATCAACCCGAGAAATTATAATACAATTTCAAATTTGGTTTTAAAAGAAATCATTCTATCAATACAATTCAAATTTAGCTTCATATTCTATTAATCAATTTAACTCAATTTAAAATTTCCAATTTATTCAAAATTTCCAATTCATATTTATTAAGGTTTAAATCGAGAAACTGGTAAGAAACCTATGAAGATACGAAGTAAGGATTTTCTACAACGATTCGTAGGGCATCATCACATCGAAACTTCTTTCTGGAGCTGTTACGAAGCAATCAAAAGAAATTGGAATCGAATCAAAGGAAATTGATAAGAAAGTTATTTCCACTGTTGCAGGGCATTGACCATTTATAGTCGTATTTCCTTGTCCCCTATCTCGTTCTCTTCTTGCACTCATACTTACTATCGGTGGATAATAAGAGAATTTACCGAGACATTTGAATGGATATCTTAGAGATATACTCATTCTAAGGTTTACTTCACCCTATCTCTAATGAGCTACTTAATGTGTTATACTCCTGAGCTAATGTTTAACCTTAGCTCTAATACCACATGTAACGATACAGATTTTTCGCGCTCGAAAATCGACAACCATACTTTACATCGTATTCGAATGCCTTAGATTCGACCATTCAAATCCGAGTCGCCGGAGCTTATAACAACATTAAGTAAACAACACAACGGAAAAGAAGAATAATACATTGATATACGACACAGATACAATATCTGATACAACAGAGTGATACAATGAATATCAATATACATCAGAGATATGATACAAGAAATAGCAGCGGAAAAGGAAAATAGATAACATCTAGCAGCGGAACAATATAACTCTAAGATAGTCTTCAAAAGAGAACTCCAGAAGCAGCAGCTCGTTTCAACATCACGATACGCAATGACAAGCAAGTCTCGTCCACATCCAAAGACTGAACTAGCTCCAGATAATTCACTGAACCTAACTATCTGAAAAACCCAACTCTAGACTGCTCGTGTAGAAAATTTTGAGCACCCAGAGTTTAGGAAAGAAACAATAAACTCCAGATCAGTCATGGGACTGGTGTGAGCAACAAAAACAGTTTATCTTTAAAAACAAAAAAAGAAATATTTTAAAATAGATTCGCAATGCTTTTTTAGAAATGAGACTACCATAAGGCCTCCCGCACACACAAAATGCAAGCGCAGAATCGGAGGAGATTTCTCCTTATGATAGTCAAAGATGCTTGATACGCATTAAAAAGAAACATTTGATATTATTACTAGTTCATAGTGTAGTAAAAATCATTTCAAAAGTAAAGATATAAATCTTAGCCAACATAGACATTTCGAACTATGCCTACTATAGCTACCATCCAAACAGTGGGGCGCCACCATAAGTGAATGATAGGTTCTACAACTAAAACCGTACAAGGTACGTATTTGAAGAATGGATTTCCAACAAATGGTCGGGCCAAGGAACTTCCCATCGCCACATAGGAACGCCTCTGGAAGGACGCCCCGAGCATCCCAACTGGATCTCTGCCAAACAAGGTCGGCTACCCCCCCTCCCCGGGGAATATTCAAAACCTCAGATATGCCACCTGGGTCCTTTGGGACCTTTATACGAGGCACCTCTAAACCAACAACACCACACAGTAATAGATATAGTGTATCCACGTGAGTAAGTATCATGGCTCCATACCATGACACTACACTTTTCCAGAAGGAATGGTCATACCCTAGGGAAGCTACCCCTGAAACCTTGCCGCACAATTCCTGTTTCGACCATTACTGGTTTGTGAGGCTCGACGAAGTCTCATCCACTAAGCTACGCTTTTTACAAAAGCCATGCTTTGATCAACAAATGATCAGCAGCGCTCAGCATGCCACATTACCAAGTTGGGAACATATCGCTGATAACCTTCAACTACATAACCTCTGAGCTCATACGTCTCAGAGAAGGGTGTTAATGCTAAGAGAATAAATTCTCCGCCACCAACAGAAATGTATTTGAAAGAAATCTGCTTTATATCTCAAAATGTAATGTCAGACATACAATCTATACAAGTCTGTTCTGGGTTCGAACAGAGCCGAAGGCACTTCCAAAGAAGTCCTTGCAATCCGAATAATCCCTAATCACGTCCGAATTTCCCATCACAAATGGAGTCTCTATACTGGGGACCAGTCGATGCAAAGACATTCGACAAGAAACCCTTTCGTTTTCGAAAATATCCGGTCTTCACCACCGGTCTTCAAATGCTATCCATAACGATGTATCACATATTCGGAATGGGTTATACGACCCAAAGGTCCTTTCCCGGCTAACCCGAATAGTGAGCGCAACATTCAAAACATATGGATACGGGATTTCAATTAAGTCGCAACTTAATAATTCAAAACTTTCTTTCAAATGGTTTAAACAAATTACCATTTTCAAATCTTTTAAACAAAAGATTTATTTCACTAAGATTCACCCATTTTCACAAAGATTCATTCCTGGATTTCAAAACAATTTCATCTCAATTGGATTAATTCATTTAAATCTTTAAATCAACATTTTATCTTATAGCTTTCAAACAGTTTCGATAACTTGGGAAATCATTTTCATTTTTACCTTGAAATCCTTTTTAACACAATTTGGAATTTCACTTCCTATATGAAAGCTTTTATTATTTGGAAACAAATAGTTTTCGTCTCAGAAAGATCCAATTTTACTTACACGAGTTAAAGCCTTTGAATTTAAATTCAAATTTTCAAATCAATATCTTTAAAATAGTTTAACCCATATAAACTGGTATAACATCTTTAGTCCCTAGTTTCCAGATCAGAGAATTCAATTTCAAATATTGAATTCAAATTTAAATCAAAATATTTAAATTACAAAATTTAATCAAGTTATTAAAAATAAACTTCATCTTTGAAATTCCATTTCAAAAGTTTTTCACTTTATACCCAATCCATTTCCAAAACATTTGAATTCAAATATTCAAATTTAAAACTATTCAAAAATCCGTGATTTAATCGATTTCCTCGTGAAATCCATATTTGTGTCTGTATAAGTGTGGTTCAGGGGTTTAACACAATAGTGCAACATCAATCAATCATCACAGATTAAAACACAGAAATATAGTTGATAAGCGATATAAAGTATAACGCTTATCTTCCATTCACAATTCATAGATAATATGCAGATGATCATCAATAAATGAATAAAATACTCAGTTCAATCCACAGAACAAAATGTCACAGGTCAATTAGGGCAATCAATTCAAGGCATCACATATAGTACGATAATTCAATTTAATTACTTATGAATAAAGTATCCAGCCTTGATTAATTAATTACAAATCATTTGATATATATTAATTAATCAATCACCTTAATTAATTACATCAATTAATCAATTCCTTAATTGCTCATTAAATTAATTAATTATCCCATAATTATCTCCATTAATTTCACTAAGTAAATTCACCTATCTAATTATCAAATAATTTTCTTAAATTAATTAAACTAAATAATTTATCTTTAATTAATCAATTTATCCAAAATTAATTACAATAAGTGATTAATCTTTAATTACTTTCATTAAGTAATTACATTTAAGCAGTTTATAATTGATTATCTAAATTAATAAATCCAATAATTAATAACATTAATCACTTTAATCAATACTTATATAATCCTTAGTTAATTATCTTTGTTAACTAATAATATTTCTTAATTACTTTCTTAAGAAATTATCTTAGATTAATTCATTATTAATCATTTCTAGTTATAAATTAATCCAAATTATTTATTTATAAATTAAATAAATCATTCTTTACTTACCATATTAATTTAATCATTTTATTACCTTAATTATCTCTAAGATAATAATTTCTTTATTAACGATTTCATTAATCATTTAAGTGTAATTTAAACATTACACTTTTAGATTTAAATTTAAACTCCATTTGAATTTAAGATTCAAAATGAACTTATATTTAAATATTCACCAATTTAAAATTTCAATTTAAAATTCTTAAAAATAAATGTAAATAACATTTATTACTTATATAAGAGAAAGCTCTTAAAACTAATCTACTTAATTTTTATTAAAAAATTAAGCTTTCAAATTTCATTACATTTTTAACTTACAATTTTTTTTAAACCATTTACTTCAAATTTTGATTTAAAAACCAAATTTCATTTTTTTAAAACTTTATGATTCTAAGTTCATTTGAATCTAGCTAAAACCGGATTTAAACTTAGTTTAAATCTATTTCACAAATTTAAATTCCATTTAAATTTCCTTAAATTCAAATTTCAGACAGGTTTAACAAAAAACTATAACCAGGCTAAACTGACTCGAGACAAACCCATTTTGCTTCGGGTCCATCCCCTACCTGCTTCGAGCAAAACGCAGGAATCACTCGAGTCCTGTAACGTTTCGGATTTTTCGTTGCCGAAAAACCGAAATGTTATGGGTTTTTAAGAAAGAAGAAAAGATGTAGAAGAGAGAGAGAAGATAGAAAAGATAGAAAATAGAGAGAAAAGAAAACAGAAAATAGAACGGAACAGAAACAATAACAGAATCTCACAATTCGCAGCGGAACAATATATAATAGATAAATGAATAATCTTTAAACAAAGAACTATATCAGTTATTACATTACATTTCATTACATCATATCGTCAGAGTGTACAACATCAAACAACAACAACAATGCAGCGGAAAAAAGAAGTACTATATACTAGTAATACGCTATGTCATCCATCTTGCCTCCTGCAACTCCTGAATTCCAGAATATCCTGATAAACCTTAACTCTTGACTGCCCGTGTGGAAATTGGTGGGCACCCAGAGTTTAGGAAGGAAAACAATAAACTCCGAGTCAGTCATGTGACTGGTGCGAGAACTCAAAACAGTTTATTTATCTTTAAAATAAAGTAGAGGAATATTTTTAAAAATCAATTCGCAATGCTTTTAAAAATGAGACTACCATAAGACCTCCTGCCACACACACAATGCAAACGCAGACTTGGAGGAGATTTCTTCTTATGTTAGTCAAAGATGCTTGATACGTATTAAAAAGAAAACATTTGATATTATTACTAGTGCATAGTGTAGAAAACATTTCAAAAGTAGAATATAAATCTTAGCCAGCATAGGTACCATTATAGTATGCTTACTATAGCTACCATATTAGATGGCAGGTTCTACAACTAAAACCGTACAAGTCTCGTATTGTTTCTTTGGATTTCCAACGAATGGTCAGGCCAAGGAACTTCCCATTGCCACATGAGAACGCCTCTGGATGGACGTCCCTGAGAACCAAACCGGATCTCTACCAACACAAGGCCGGGTTACCCCTAACTGGGTAACAACTGACACGAGTATGCCATCCCCCGGTCCTTTGGGACCTTTAACCGAGCGCTCGTCACCATCATCACACAATCATAACAAAGTGTTTTCAACATGAGTAAGTATCTGGGCTCCATACCATGATACCACCCTTTTCCAGAAGGAAATGCACATACCCTAAAGGGACCTACCCCTCATAACCTTGCCGCATCTTTCCTGTTTTGACCATTCCGGGGTGTGAGGCTCGACGAAGTTTCGTCCACAAAAACACGCTTTATACAAAGTCATGCTTTGGGTCAACAAATGATCATAGAAATGATCACCAAGATAGACGATCAAACAAATGATCCTATCATAAATGATCAACACAATGATCATTTCCCAGCAACACTCAGCATGTCACATTACCAAATTGGGAATATATTGCTGATAACCTTCAACTATATAACCTCTGAGCTCGTACGTCTCAGAGAAGGGTGTTAAGCTAAGAGAATAAATTCTCCCCCACCAACAGAAATATATTTGAAAGAAATTGGCTTTATATCTCAATTTGTAATGTCAGACATACTATCCATACAAGTCTGTTCCGGGATCGAACAGAACCGAAGGCACTTACAAAGAAGTCCTTGCAATCCGGATAATCTCTAATCACGTCCGAATTTCCCATCACATATGGAGATCTCAATACCGGGGATCAGCCAGTGCAGAGACAATCAACAAGAAACCCTTTCGTTTTCGAAAATATCCGGTCTTCAACACCGGTCTTCAAATGCAATTCATAACGACGTATCACATATTCGGAATGGGTTATACGACCCCAAGGTCCTTTCCCGGTTAACCCGAATAATGAGCGCTTATTTTAAAAAAAAATAAGTGTGGCATTCAATTTCAAGCAAATCACAACAAATACCTATTTAAGGTAAATATTGATAGTCGGTTATTGAACTATCAATAGATATGCACAATCATCACCAGATTCCAAATAATTTTCCAAATTATTTATTTTCCAAAAATATCTTTACAAGATATATATATTTTCCATTCTTCAAAAAAAATCAATATTTATTTTTAAACCCATTTTCCAAATTCCATTTATAAATTCCATATTGAATTTATATTTTCAAAAAATATTCATGAATATACGATTTCCATTCGATTTCTAATATTCATTTTCAATTTATCTTCAAAAAGATAAATTCTCTATTTTCACTCAATATTGGAAAAACATTTCCATACTTATTTATTTTATAAGTAATTCACAATCTTATTTATTTTCTACACTTAGAAAATATTTAATATACTCAAATCGAAATTAAGTATATATTTCATTCTTTAAGGAAATCATTCACTTAACCATATTTATTTGAGCCAAAACGAATGTTGCGTAAAACATCGTTACGACAACCCAAAATCACTAGTATAGGGATTCGAAATTAAAATAGATATATAAATCCCAATATTATACAAAACATTTCCTTTCGGAAATCATCTATTATAACAACAGTGTTATAATCTACCATTTCCTTTTATTTCTCGAAAACGTCTATCTCAACAATGAATGTTGAAATCTATGGTTTTGATAGTTAATACTTTTTAAAACATCTTTAGATCGTTTTAATTCTATTTAAAACATCAAATCCAAAACATTTCTTTAACATATTATTCACTATTCAAAAACTCGAATATACTACGTTAACAAATTTTATCATTTCTATTCACTTTATTTTAAAGGATTATTCACTGTCTAAAACATGAATATAACTCCATTAACAAGTTACAACAGTTTACTTATCAAAATAAGTCGTTGCGGATTTATAAACAATGTTTATAAATTCCATTTCTATTTATTTTATAACAACCTCCTTTCACAAATTTCCTTTATTAACCTATTCGATTTATAACTCAATTATATACCGAAAGTCCATATTATAAGTTAAATGCTTATAATTTATTTGTTTACAAAATCGTTCCTTTAAACTTCCTAATCATAAATCTTATAGCTTATAAGATTCATTTATTTATTCAAATCTATTCTTTTAAATAACTTTACAAATTTTATAAACCTCGGTTTATAAAATTCCATTTATAACTTCACCGTTATAATCTTATAAATTTCATTCATTTATGAAATTCGTTCACGCTTCATTCTAACACTTATAAAAGCTCATTTTACACTTCTAATATTTTTAATTAATAAATATCAATTTATAAATCTTTTAATATGGATCAATTTATATTATTCTTTTAAATAACTTTAAACTCCTTTATAATTCATCATTTTGATTTATAAAATAATTAAATTTCATAAATCCTATTTTTAAACTTTTTATAATAAATTCAGAAATCCCAATTTAAACTATTTTATAAAATCATTAATCTCATATTTTCAAAAATCAACTTTTAACTCTATTTCTCAAAAAATCATAATTTTTATAATATTAAAATTATAAGGTTTTTTTTTTAAGATGAATCAATTCCAACAATATTTTATAAACGTATACTTTCAAAAATTACTTTAGAAATCCCTTAAAAATCAAAATCGTTATTTTTAAACTTCAAAAATTGGATTCGATGATGCAACACATCAAATAGTCAATCACGACTTTCAAACATCATATATCATCCATGATAAACAATCAAATATCACAATATCTAAATCAAATAAATATTTATGAGGAATCCAGTTGGATCCCTCCAACCTGTTTCCCTGCATCCATAGACATTAGCACAATACCCATTCCACTTCGAGGTGGAATATCGCGGTATACGGGATTTTATAAAATATTATCCGCTTACTAACGGCGCAATAGGGTCTCATCCGCTATACAATGCGGGAAATCAATCAACTGCAATATATACATATGCCAATATATATATATATATATATATATATATATATTGCTATATATATAATATAATACCAATTCCACTTTGAGGTGGAATATCGCGGTATATGGGTTTAATAAATAACCTCCGCTTACTAACGGCGTATAGGGTCTATTCACATCCAATATATATATATAACAATCATCGTACAAGCATTTAATCAACACAACTAAACAATTTTAAATCTAACTATTTAAAATTTAAATAAATCCTTTAGAGTGAGAAGTTCTCACCTTTGCTTTTATTTTGCAATCCATTTCCCATCTTGACTCGATTTTCTTGATTTATACCTTGTATAAATATTTACACAATTTATTAATATTCGAAATAATTGAATAATAAATTTTCGTTTGATTATTAAATTAATCAATAGTTTTATTTAAACCAATATTTTTCCTTTAATAATTGATTTAACCAAAGATTAAATTTAAACTAATTTTCTTTAGTAACCAAAAGAATTGACTAAGTAAATTGAACATCTTAATAATTTATTCTTAACCCATTTTTCCAAAAATGAATTATTTTCAGTAACCAAGGTAAATCTAGTAAGTTTATTAAATACATTATTTTAAATTTCTAACTAATGACTTATTTATTTATAAATTAAATAAATCATTCTTTAATTACCATATTAATTTAGTCATTTTGTTACCTTAATTATTTCTAAGATAACAAATTTCTTTATTAATGATTTCATTTTCAAAACAATTTCTTTTAAACAATTTCTGTTAACCAAATTTATTTAACTAAAATTTAAATTTCCTTTTAACTGTAAATAAACTAAAATTTCATTTTCATAAATATCTCCAACATCATATTTCTATATTTATTTTTACTTGTATATATATATATTAATTTAGAAATCGAATAAAATAAAATAAAAAAAATAATACCTCACTGCAAATCACAAAAAAAAAAAATCCAGGCTCGAGCTCCCATCATCGCGCGCTGCCACGAACCACCATCGCGACTACGTCGCCTCCCCTGACTCGCGCGCCGCGGCTATCTCGTGTCGCGACCATTGAACCTTGCGCGCCTCATCCCCTTCATCGATCTACTGCTGCCACGTCATCACTCCCAAGTCGCCGCGACCACAAATCCACACTCGAGCCCTTCTCCACGCTGTCGCGCCTCGACTCGACTCGCCGCAGCCTCGAGCGCAAGCTCGACACTCCATCGCCTCATCGTCGTCGTGCCCCTCCACTCCTCGAAATCGCCACTGTCCCCTTCATCGATTTGAATGATATGATTTGGGATTTTTAAAACTAGGCTTCGGCTAGGGATTTGAAGACAACGGCTATGCTTTGTTTTTGAACGAGATTTTTTTTCCATCGGCCATTGAATTTTTATTTTGAACGAACAGAAGGGGGAGGGATACTTAAACGTGAAGGAGGCATTCGTTACACGATCTTGTTCGTGATTTTAGGCGTAATCTTAGGCGATAACGTGATTTTAGGCAAGAATCTAGGGATGCTGTCTTTTATTTTAAATTTAAATTTAAATTGAATTTGATTCAATTTCAATGCGTTTACTCGCCGTGTGCTCGCATATCAACTCCGAAAAATACGAAATTTGAAATCCGACAATAATTCAAGATTACGGACCCAATGGAACTGGTTTCGTCGAATTCGGAGACTGTGCCTCGGACGGCTATTTTTAAATATCGATTCAAACGATTTAATTTCAAAACTGAACAATTCACTTTCAATTTCAATTCTGAAGCTTCTATAATCTTCAGTATTATCAATATAAATTTTACAAGCCTTTGAAATATTTTTAATCGGCTTAAAATTGAAGATTCAAATTATTATTCAGCTTTCAATGGATTAAATTCTAAAATTTAATTGCCAATTGCAAAGTTATATTGAAAATTCAATCCAAACCATCATTCAAATATTTAAAATTAATTAAATATTTTCAAATTAAATTATTCAAAATTCTGGGTCGTTACAAGTCCATTTTCCTTGCTTCAACCCAAATCGTTTTACCCAGAACCAAGAAGATCGGGCACGGTGCACGTGTATATCACCGTCGCTTACTTCCAGCCGCCGCCTCGTCGCCAAGCAAGTCGACGTTCACCTTCAAACCATCCTCCGACCACTCAAATTTCGCCATCACCTCGCATTCGAAATTTTGAGTTCGAGCTAAAAAAAGAAACCTGGAACAAAAACTTCGAACACCCCAAACCTGGAAAGCACGTCCCCTCCGCAACCTCGACCATCGTGTCGACTGCAACTCTGGCCCTGAACTCGACACTGCCCAAACTTCGACCCCCCAAAGCATTGGAACACTCGAATCAATATTGAGGGTGAGGTGATCAATTTTTCGCCATTGCTTAAAAACTAGGTTTAAAAATTTTAAATCCAAATTCCAAAATCCACATAGCTTAATTCTTTGATCCAATATTTTTCCTAGCTGCCCCGTAAGCCCTTCTACCTCCTCGAGAAACCCCGGCCAACCCAGTGCTTCCGACCACCCTATCTTGACCAAAACCCATTTTCCGTTCAACACAGCAATGCCCACTCATTCTATCACTAAAAAGTATGATTCGAGTTTTAAAAATCCTAAATCTGATTAAGCAATCAGTTTGTAAACTTGAATCGACAATTCATGATGTTTGAATTTGTCACTTGTATTGAAATTTTAAGCTGTCCTTATGTTTTCCTAGAATAGGTCACTTAATTTAACATGAATTTAATTTTAAAATTTACTTCATACTTACCCAAACATAATTTGTTCATATGGTTTGTCCTAACAATCAATAGATTGAGCAAAAGTGATTTTTTTTGAAGTAACTCAGTCTTCTAAAATTTATAAACAGAGTAACATCCAGAAAAAAGAGAAAAAAAAATGTGCAGACTTCATCTTATCAAAGATCCAATGAACTGCATATATTTCACACAACACAACTTTTGATATTCATCATACAACTAAATTAAAAATTTAGAATATTTTAAAAATATGAAGTTACTCACCTTGGTAGGAAAGAACAGAGCCTGGAATTGTTGAATAGAGAAGCAAAATACTTTGCATGCTTTTGATTCAGTTTTGATTTTTATTTTCTTTTTCTTTTTTTCCTAATTCTGGAAACTTTTGCATTTGGTTGTAGTTAAGAAGATGGACAGAGCTTGAATTCTTTTGTTTAAGTTTAAAGATGATATTCACTTCATTTTTTCTCAGTTCGAATGAATGACTGAGATGAAAAGGCTTAGTATCTAAAAGTGTTACAGGGTATTATAATTCTTTGTACAAGTTGATTATTATTTTATACAAGGTGATGTTACCTTCTCTTTGTACTATAAGCATGGTTGAAGATGCTTTTCATTTCTTTTTTTACTCGGCTGATGATTTCTTTTGTATGCTAGAGGTATTTGCATTTAATGCATGTGTACATTGATCTTTTGCCATACTTACTTTTTTTTATTTCCACTATGCTAAATTTGATTTTCGGCTGAGATGTTGTATTTTATACTTGCTTTTATTTGTTTATAGGTTGAGATGTTGTAGCTTGCTTTCCCAGGTTGCTTCTTGTTTTATATTCTTATGTATTTACATTTTCATTTATTTGCTTTGTTTATGTTTGATAGATATTTATTTTCCTTTATGTACATATTATAAAAGTCGTTATATTTATTTTTATTATATTAGCTTATATATTTATTTCTATTCTTACATGACTACTTATTTTTATTTCTATTTATTTTTTAAACCATTTATTTAAGATTTTATTTCAAATCCAATATATACATATATATTCACATATATACAAATTTTGAAATTCATATGACTTAATACATTTTCTATTTGAATCGGGGAAACTCGCTACCATTTATAATCAATTTTACAATTTTAATTCAAAAAAATTCATTTAAATTATCAATTTAAATTCATAAAAATCCGGGGTCGTTACATTATTGGTTGTTAGGTAGTGAAATTTATAAAAATTGATTGGAAACTAGGGTTGAAGAAAATAAAATAAAATGAAAATTGGAAATTTTAGAACTTAAGTTCCGGGATTTCTGAAAATTTCTTTCAATGATTTTGGGATATAATAATAATATGGTTAGAAGTATTTTCAGATATAAATATTTCAATATGATTTGAAAGAATTATTTTAAAGAAAATTTTGGAAAGAAATAAGTTATGTACTCCCCTCTATGTCGCTAGAAAATAATTTCCATGATGAGTGTTCATTTTCGAGTTTCTAAGTGGGAAGGCCACTGTAGTAATTTTATTGCAGATTTATTTTGATAAACAAATGTAAATTTTAAATTTCTTTAATATAATTAGATATGTATAAGTTGTAAGTAGGTACATTTATCTATTATTTTAAAATGATTTGAAATTAAACCCGGTATTTAATTCTTAAGTTTCCGTTAATGGGTGGTTGCAATTATTGTAGTGAAATCGAAGGTGACTAACTGATAAATTGAAACCTATAAATGAAATAAGAGATTTAATGCTAAGTTATAAATGAAATTAAAAGAAATTTGGAATTCGTAACTTATAAAACAAAGGATATTATTATTGAACATTAAACTAAATTAAAAGAAATGAGAAAATTGTATAAATCTCAATTACATCCTCAAAACATATATATAACTTACCAAATATTAAATGTTCTAATATTTAATAAGAAAATGTAATGGATATTATACAAGTAATAAACTTGAGGTAATGAAAGCATTCAATGAAATTCTTTAATAAATAAGAATGCGATATTGTAATTGTTATAAACTTAAGTTATAATGGAGATCTTACTACAAAAAAATAGGATAGAAGGTAAATGTTGTAAGTAAGTAATTATAGACTTAAGTAAATGTTGAAGTTATTTATTCTGAAAATAAGCAGAAAGATGAATACTGTAAGTAAATGAAATTAAGCAGTGAATAAGTGAATGTAATATAATGAAGGGAAAATTTCATGATATAAATAAGCAAAATGAGATTTTGTTAGAAACGAATAAAAGTAAATTAAACTGTAAGAAAAAAATGTAAATTAAAAGGATTAATTATTATATGAATGAGATTAATAAGAATGAAATTGATCTATTGATTGAAATTGTTGTTGCTTGACTTATAGCTGTTTGGGAAAAGATACTTTAAATTTGTTTGGGTGAATGAATAATCTCTTAGTTCCATCTAAGATTGTTGAGTAAATGATGCACTAAGTAGTTTATTTTCCATTATATGCAATTTAAAGTTTGAACCCGAGCAATAATTTATTTTGTTTAATATGAATGAATGATTGATTTGTGGTGATTCTATGTGATGGTTGTATGCCTTGTTGCAAGTGACTGATGTTTGTATTGATTTGTTTGTTTATGGTTGAAACAACTTTAAATATTTCATTTTATATAATTGTTAAGTCTTTTGGATTATATAAGTGAAATACAGGTTATGGAAACAATTGCTACTGCTTTTGGTTTCATAATTAAGCGTAAATTGCCCAACAAATAGGTACGTTTTTGGATTACGGTTTATACCATTATTATATTGTTTTCCCGTGTTGGGATATATATTATTTTGTAAAATATATGTTTATATTGTTATATTTGTTATTATATTTTCTCCCGAGCCTCTCCGTACAAAGGAGACTCTGCCGAAATTTTCTGTAAATTTTGGACTTAGAAATATTTTGAAAATGTTTTCCAAACTTTATTAATTTAAGTATAACAAGATTTAATGGTTATAAATTGGTATATTTTATTTAAATTAATTTATTTTGTAAATTTATTTGTTTATAAATTTAAAATTTTAAGTAAGATATGTTGATTCTTAATTCTTCTTTTCCCTCCTTCTTCGTTTTCAAGGACGAAAATTTTTGAGTGGGGGAGAGTGCAACGACCCGTAAATTTCAATGTTTTAAATTTGTTAATTTGATAAAGTTTTGGTAATTTAATATTGAAAGAACGAAAAATTTGTTAATTAATGAGGAGATAATAACTTAAGTGAAAAGTAACAAGATTAATCAAAGAAACTATTAACTATTTGAATGAAATTACAATTTATGAGATTAATGTAAATGGTATAGTGGGCTATAAAGTAATGTAAGAAAAACTAATGCAAACATTCAAAATTTATAAATGGAATAATATGAAATAACTGACTAGTGAATAAAGATTGGGTATATAAGAAAGGTAACATTTGTTGTGAATAATGAATTCATTTATGTGAATTTAAGTAATAGTAACGGTTGTAAGTTACAATTCAATTAGCCTATTAATTTAATTGTAACCATTATATTTGAGAATAAATTTGAATATGAGTAAATAAGGGTAAGTGTGGTGTAAATAAATGAATTGGTGTAACGACCCGTATTTTACGTGTCGATATAATCGCAGAATTACTAGGTTGTTAGTGTTGTTTATGTCTCCATAGCCTAAGTTGTGTGGGAAAAGTTAACTCGTGGATAGTTTAGACCGACTTAAGAAATTTACGACCTTAAGGAGCTAGGTCGTGGGCGAGTTATAGAAGTTTGGACGAGTTAGCAGTTGGACGAGTTAAGGTGTTAACATGTTGCGACCTAGTGATTTGGACGACCTAAGACAGTAGACGAGTTAGTAGGCAGCGGCTTAAGGTTTGGACCGAGTCAAGGTAGTGAGCGACTCATAGGATAACCGACTCATAGGGGTGACCGACCTAAGAGTTAGCGAGTTAGAGGAGTTAGCGACTTAGTAGAGTGGCGACTCATTGGGTTGACTGAGTAAGAGAGGTGACCGACTCATGTATTGGACCGACTCATAGGATGGAACGACTTAAGGAAAATGAGTTGGGTGGTTGAGTCGTATAGTATTGTTGAGTCACCGAGTCACTGAGTCGTGTGTTGTATAGTGTGTTGAGTCGTTGGTACGAGTTAAGGCCTTAGGTCGCCTAAGAGTTGAGTCGGCAGCTAGTTGAGTCGTATGGCCGAGTCATAAGGACATGATCTATGTGTTAACTCGTATACGAGTTAAGTCGTAAGTCGTAGCATAGTTAGGACGGTTTTTGAGATAGGTCGGCCGTGTTTATAGGTCGTATGTCGTTGAGTCGTATGTCGTTGGGTTCTGTTGAGTCGCACTTTGGTTGAGTCGTGTGCATGCTGCCGTATGTATGTTGTGTCGTGCTGGCTTGAGTCAGGGAGGTCTGATGAGTCATGAACGACTCATGGGTTAGGTCGGCGGCGACTTATGGATGGACGACTCAAGGGGAAATTCAGCCTATAAATAGAGGGCTTTGGCTCACTTTTTGGCACCGGATTTTGAAGCGACGAAGTGCTGCCATTTTGAGAGCTCGACTACAACATTTCTTTATCTCCTTTTCTCCATTATAATCTAGTTCTAACATCCATCCAAGATCGAAGATCAAGATTGAAGATCCAAGAGCCAAAGTTGAAGATCTTCATCCAACGAAGCTAGATTTCATCATTTCAAGCGAGATTTCGACGAATCAAGCTTGAATCTTCGCTGTCCAGATCTGGAGTTGATAGTTTTTGAAGTGTTTGGGTGATTCGGTGAGTGGTGGTTATCTCTCACGTGGACCCAAAGGAGTATATTGGTTTGGTGGTTTGTTGGAGTGTTGTAGATAGTGATTTTATGCATTTTTCCTTAGATCCAAGTGTAGATCCATTACTTATGAAGATGTTTACTCATGCAAGTTAATTTATCAAGTTGTAGAGACAAAACCATGATTTATATTTGTTAGATCTATGCTAAAAACCCTTGATTCATGTATGTTAGAGCCATGCTCATTTATTTACGAAATTGCCATTTTAGTTCTAAATGCCTATTTAGATCTTGATTGACTACTTATTTGTTTGGATTAATGTTTGCCTTGTTTGATTGTTGTGAATGAGTTATCTAGTTGATAGATTTGGACAAGTATGGTCAAAGACGATTCAAAAGCTACGGAAGAGGCTCTTGAATGGTGAAAGTTGCTTAAGGCATATGTAGTGGATGTTGAAGCTCATATGTATGGATTGGATGATATTGAGATGGAATTTTGCCATGATGCGATGAGGCAAACCATGATGTTAAGATGAGCCTTTGCTATGATGAAGATGAGGCGAGGCATGAGGTGATGTAACCTTGGTATAATCAAGAAGGATTACTCCAAGCATGTTGATAACTTGAAGGGTAGTTCGAGTTGATTGATAATGGATGGCTCAAGAGGTAGTTTGGGCTAGAATGAGAATAGTCCTCAAGGAGGATGACTAGAAGGCTTGGATTTCATCGTTGTTGAAGGTTCTAGCAGACTCAAAGCAAGAGTACAAGGGTTGCCCTAAAGACTACAGGTAGGTGGTCTGGACACCCTAAAGACTACAGGTAGGTGGTCGAGTACTCTGGGTAGTTGCGAAAATTCCTAGACACGGGTCATGATGACGTGCGGAGTTATGTCTAGAACAGGGGTTATCATTAACCCTTGATAGATGGCTCAGGAAGGAGTCGGTCATTCAATTAACGGTGATTTCGAAGCAAGGTTAACAGTGATAGCCAGAGTCATGGATGTTTGATTGTACTATCACTCGGCCTCAAGAGCGGTGTTTTCTGGGTGCTTATCTGATCTTGGTTTAGGCCTTGGGGGTTTGTATTTGGAAAACATCGACCTTGACTCGTGTGGTTATTGCTTTACCTTAATTGTCTGCTATGTTATGCTTGCTTCTCCTTAATGTGAGTCTGGGGGCTATCATTGTAGAAAGAGGTGGAGTGGGATGGTTTGGTTCCTATTCCTTTATCCTTTATGCTCTTTTGGTATGTTTGATAGTTGATTTACTGCTCACTAAGACTTTGTCTGACTCAAGGTTTTATGTCTCCTCTTATTACCTTGGGTTGTTCATCCATGTTGGGATGGGCAGACTAGGTAGCAGGTGACAGGTGCTGTTCATGGAGGTCTACGCTGATGACGACGAAGACGAGCAGGAGGCTTTTGCATATTATTTCTTATTATATGTACTGGGTGTTCCGTTGCTGTATTTGTTTGAGTGTTTTGTAGTGAGGCTTTGATGTATGGATGATTCATATGTTTGTATAAAACTACTATGATTCTTATATGATGGTGTTCTGTTCTATGGAGCTTCACTATATTATATTTCTCTATTGTATTTTATCCATGCGTTGTGAGTTGTACGATAGATTCTGCGATGTTTATTCTACCTTGACGGTCACCCATGGCTTCCTGGCACACCTTCAGCGCACCATTCCCTTGTTTCCGTGCGGGAGTCATGGGCGGTCGTCACATTTGGTATCAGAGCTTTGGTTAATCGATTTTAGCCAACGTTCGCTGACGTAATTACGTATGAGAGACGTAATTGTATTTTGATGGATGATTACTATATATAATATAGTAGCTTAGAAGGATTTGAACTCCTTATGCAGTTGTTTCTTAAGGTGTTCTAATCATTCTTTTTGTAGATATTAAGGATGAGTCGAAGTGAGAGACAAGCTGCGAGGGAAAGCCGTGCTGCTAGGGAAGCTGTTGATTATGCTCCTATGTTTGAGGCCATGATGACTTCTATCATGAGAAGTATACCAGCTCCAGGGCCATCAGTGGATGTTGGAGTTTAAGTCCAAGCTCCAAGACCGGTGGATTTTGCTAAGCTTTGCAAGGACTATACTGCTCTTGGAGGGAAGGTTTTCTTGGGAACAGAATCAACCGTTGATGTTCAGAGATGGATTGATGCTTGTAGAATGATCTTTGGTGATTTAGGAATTGAGGATGCAACTAAGAGGAAGCTTGCATCAAGACAGCTTCAAGGAAGAGCTTCGGATTGGTGGAATTCTATCACTATCGATACTCCAGAGGAAGAAATTACTTGGGAGTAATTCCAAGTTAGATTTGAAGCTAAGTTCATCTCTACGGCTCATAAATCTGTTCAGTTTAAGAAGTTTGTGGAGCTCAAGAAAGGTGGGAGACCAATTCTTGAGTATGTTTCTGAGTTTGAAGCTTTGTCCAAGTATGCTCGGTCATATATTGATTCTCCCTACCAGAAGAATGAGAAGTTTGTGACAGGCTTGGACTATTATCTTGGGAGACAGTTGGTGGATCATTTGGACGATCCGTTTGAGAAGCTTGTGGAGAAAGCTCTCAGGCATGAGAGTTTGTTTCCTAAGGAAGGATCTGTTGTTGCTGTAACCAAGGAAGGGTCTAGGCCACAGCAGGGTGGAAACAAGAAGAGGAAGCAGCAGCAACAGAAGGGTAAGGATGGCCAGAAGAAGCCGAAGGGCGAAGTGACGTGCTACAACTGTCAGCAGAAGGGCCATCTCTCCAAAGATTGTAGGAATCCCAAGGTGCCGGGAAAGTGTTACAACTGTGATAAGCTGGGACATATCAAGAAGGACTGTCCAGAACCGAGGAATGATAAGCAGATTGTGCAAGCTTATGCTTTGGTGGCTGTTCCATCATCTTCTAAAGCTCCGACTGCAGAAGAGAAGGGGAAGAGTGTGGTGGTTCAAGGTACTCTTTCCATTTGTGGTGTTCCAGTTAGAGTGTTGTTTGATACCGGAGCGTCGCATTCTTTTGTTTGTGATGATCTTGTAGGCCGGTTAGGTTTGGAACCGGATATTGTTGATAGGCCATTGGTTGTGACCAATCCAGTTGGGGGTTCGTCATGTTTGTGTATGATATGCCGTGGTCTAGTTGTGTCGAGTCATGATTGCTCCTTTGTTTGTGATTGTTTTGTTCTGAACTTTGCGGGGTTCGGAATTATTTTGGGTATGGACTGGCTTAGGAAGTATGCGGCAAGGATTGACTGTGAGAGGCTGGAGGTGACAGTCGGGAATGTGGAAGGGCGAAAGGTTGTGATACGATGTAAGCATGAAGAAGGCGTCTTCATGAGCTTCATGTATTCGCTGGTTGTTCCACGGGATGGACTGTCATCGGTGCCTATTGTGAATGGATTTGAGGATGTCTTTGACGAAGTCAAAGCGTTACCGCCGCATAGGGAGATCGAGTTTCGTATCGATCTAGTAGAGGGAGCCAGACCTGTTGTGATGCCTCTTAGGCGGATGGCGCCTAGGGAGCAGCTAGAGTTGAAGGTGCAAGTTGATGACCTTTTACAGAAAGGATTCATTCGGCGTAGTGTGTCCGAATGGGGTGCACCAGTTGTGTTCGCAACCAAAGCGGATGGATCGTTGAGGTTGTGTGTGGATTATCGTGAGCTGAATAAGGTGACTAAGAAGAACAAGTATCCATTGCCGAGAATAAATGACTCGTTTGATCAGCTTCACGAGGCTAAGGTGTTCTCTCAGATGGATTTGGCAACGGGATTTCACCAGTTGAGAGTGGCTAAGGATAGTGTGCCAAAGACTGCTTTTAGGACACCATCCGGTTTTTATGAGTGGATGGTAATGCCGTTTGGGTTGACTAACGCACCAGCATATTTTGTGGATCTTATGAATAGAGTGTTCAGAGATCAGTTGAATAAGTTCGTGCTTGTTTTCGTGGATGATATTCTGATTTATTCCAGAACTGAGGAGGAACACAAGACACACTTGAGGATTGTTTTAGAAATCTTGCGGAAACATCAGCTGAAGGCTAAGTTTTCGAAATGTCACTTCTGGAGGAGTGAAGTGAGATTCTTAGGCCATGTTATTTCTGGAAATGGGATAGCGGTTGATCCCGCTAAGGTGGCAGCGATCCAGCATTGGGTTAGACCTAAGAATGCATCTGATGTGAGAAAATTTCTTGGATTAGCAGGATATTATCGTCGGTTTATCAAAGACTTTTCCAAGATAGCTGCACCGTTAATAGGATTGACGAAAAAGAACCAAGTGTTCAGATGGGATGATAGGTGTGGGCAAGCTTTCGTAATCCTGAAAGAGCGACTGACGAGTGCTCCTGTTTTGACTATTCCAAGTGGGAATGATGAGATGGTGGTTTACACCGATGCATGTGGTACTGGACTTGGAGCAGTACTAATGCAGAAGAATAAAGTTGTTGCATATGCAAGTCGACAACTGAAGCCGCATGAAAGGAATTATCCGACTCATGATTTGGAGTTAGCGGCGATTGTATTTGCTTTGAAGATGTGGAGACATTATCTTTTGGGAGTTCGATTCGAATTGTTTACAGATCATAAGTCGTTGAAGTATCTGTTTTCCCAAAAGGATTTGAATCTTCGACAGCAACGATGGCTAGAGTTCTTGGCATCATATTATTTTGGTATAGCCTATACTCCGGGAAAAGGTAACGCAGTAGCAGATGCGTTAAGTCGAAGACATGCAGGATTGGGAGCCATGTTTTCGGAATGGAAGAGTCTCGAGTATTTGGCTGAGTTTGACTTCAGGCCTAGATGTGAATTGGAACCTGAGATGTTGGCAAACTTATCGATAAGACCTACTCTTATGGAAAGAATTGGCAAGGGCCAAAAGCGAGACGATAAGCTTGTCAAGATTATCCGTGATTTGGAATCTGGATTGAATCCAGAAAAGGATAAAGGATTCGAGGTCGATCGAGAAGGTTGGCTTCGAAAGCAAGGACGACTGGTTGTTCCCGATATAGATGGATTGAGAGATGAAGTTCTGAGGGAAAGTCATCACTCGAAGTTGACGATTCATCCAGGTGGAAATAAGATGTATCGGGACATGAAGATAACCTATTATTGGGAAGGTATGAAGAAGGATGTTGGAAATTTTATTTCCAAGTGTATGAACTGCCAGTTGGTGAAAGCTGAGCAGAAGAAGCCCAGTAGATTACTTCAACCATTAGAGGTTCCTACATGGAAGTGGGAGCAAGTGTCGATGGATTTTATCGATGGTCTACCTAGAACCAGGGCAGGGAATGAAGGGATTTTGGTCATCATAGATCGTTTGACTAAGAGTGCAAGGTTCATTCCTGTTCGATCGACTAGGACTGCATCGAAGTTGGCTGAGTTGTACGTTAAGTGGATAGTTCGATTCCATGGTATTCCGAAGAGTATAGTGAGCGATCGAGACCCATTGTTCACTAGTGGATTTTGGAAGAGCTTTCAGGAAGTTTTGGGAACTGAGTTGTGTTTGAGTACAGC
Organism: Allium cepa; assembly: GCA_030765085.1. Classification (NCBI taxonomy): domain Eukaryota; kingdom Viridiplantae; phylum Streptophyta; class Magnoliopsida; order Asparagales; family Amaryllidaceae; genus Allium; species Allium cepa. The sequence continues at coordinate 303,774,724 of CM060944.1, read as the reverse complement.
TTATCATCCCCAAACAGATGGTCAGACTGAGAGAGTCAACCAAGTTTTGGAAGATCTCCTTAGAGCATGTGTTTTGGATTTCGGAGGATCATGGGAAGATCACCTTCATTTGGTGGAATTTGCATATAACAACAGTTATCAGTCGAGTATTGGTATGGCACCATATGAGGCATTATATGGAAGACCGTGTAACTCTCCGACATGTTGGTTGGAAACTGGAGAAAAGTTGATACTTGGGCCAGAGATGATTCGACAGACTTCGGATTGTATAGAGATCATTCGGCAACGAATGAAGGCAGCCCAAGATCGTCAGAAAAGTTATGCCGATAATCGTCGTAAGGATTTGGAATTCGACGTAGGCGATATGGTTTTTGTGAAGATTTCTCCACTAAAGAATGTTATTAGATTCGGGAAGAAAGGAAAGTTAACTCCGAGATTTGTTGGACCATTCCCGATTATCGAGCGAATTGGAAAGCTCGCTTATAGATTGGAGTTACCGGAGAAGATGGCGGGTGTGCACAATGTCTTTCATGTATCTTATCTATGGAAGTATGTGAACGACTCGAATACAGTGGTTTCTGCTGATAGCTGTGAAGATTTAAAGGTTGATCCAGTGGTTACAAGACCTCGTAAGCCGCTTTGTGTTGTTGAAACCGACACGAAACAGCTTAGGAGGAAGACGATTACGTTGCTCAAGGTACAATGGAGTGATGATGTTAACGACTGTACGTGGGAGGAGGAAGAGAGGATGAAGGCGGCTCATCCCGAACTCTTCGAGGTATGGCCCTAAGGTGTCGTGACATCTCATGAATTTGTAGCTTGTTCTAAGTCTTAGAATTCTGCATGCTAGGCTAGAATTGGAAGCATGGTTTGTTGATTGCTATGGATGGTAGGCTTGCAGAATAGCTTTGATTGCTGTTGTTTGTTTGGAATTTCGGGGGCGAAATTCCTAAGGGGGAGAGAATGTAACGACCCGTATTTTACGTGTCGATATAATCGCAGAATTACTAGATTGTTAGTGTTGTTTATGTCGTCCATAGCCTAAGTTGTGTGGGAAAAGTTAACTCGTGGATAGTTTAGACCGACTTAAGAAATTTACGACCTTAAGGAGTTAGGTCGTGGGCGAGTTATAGAAGTTTGGATGAGTTAGCAGTTGGACGAGTTAAGGTGTTAACATGTTGCGACCTAGTGATTTGGACGACCTAAGACAGTAGACGAGTTAGTAGGCAGCGACTTAAGGTTTGGACCGAGTCAAGGTAGTGAGCGACTCATAGGATAATCGACTCATAGGGGTGACCGACCTAAGAGTTAGCGAGTTAGAGGAGTTAGCGACTTAGTAGAGTGGCGATTCATTGGGTTGACTGAGTAAGAGAGGTGACCGACTCATGTATTGGACCGACTCATAGGATGGAACGACTTAAGGAAAATGAGTTAGGTCGTTGAGTCGTATAGTATTGTTGAGTCGCCGAGTCGCTGAGTCGTGTGTTGTATAGTGTGTTGAGTCGTTGGTACGAGTTAAGGCCTTAGGTCGCCTAAGAGTTGAGTCGGCAGCTAGTTGAGTCGTATGGCCGAGTCATAAGGACATGATCTATGTGTCAACTCGTATACGAGTTAAGTCGTAAGTCGTAGCATAGTTAGGACGGTTTTTGAGATAGGTCGGCCGTGTTTATAGGTCGTATGTCGTTGAGTCGTATGTCGTTGGGTTCTGTTGAGTCGCACTTTGGTTGAGTCGTGTGCATGCTGCCGTATGTATGTTGTGTCGTGCTGGCTTGAGTCGGGGAGGTCTGATGAGTCGTGAACGACTCATGGGTTAGGTCGGCGGCGACTTATGGATGGACGACTCAGGGGGAAATTCAGCCTATAAATAGAGGGCTTTGGCTCACTTTTTGGCACCGGATTTTGAAGCGACGAAGTGCTGCCATTTTGAGAGCTCGACTACAACATTTCTTCATCTCCTTTTCTCCATTCCAATCTAGTTCTAACATCCATCAAAGATCGAAGATCAAGATTGAAGATCCAAGAGCCAAAGTTGAAGATCTTCATCCAACGAAGCTAGATTTCATCATTTCAAGCGAGATTTCGACGAATCAAGCTTGAATCTTCGCTGTCTAGATCTGGAGTTGATAGTTTTTGAAGTGTTTGGGTGATTCGGTGAGTGGTGGTTATCTCTCACGCGGACCCAAAGGAGTATACTGGTTTGGTGGTTTGTTGGAGTGTTGTAGATAGTGATTTTATGCATTTTTCCTTAGATCCAAGTGTAGATCCATTACTTATGAAGATGTTTACTCATGCAAGTTCATTTATCAAGTTGTAGAGACAAAACCCATGATTTATATTTGTTAGATCTATGCTAAAAACCCTTGATTCATGTATGTTAGATCCATGCTCATTTATTTATGAAATTGCCATTTTAGTTATAAATGCCTATTTAGATCTTGATTGACTACTTATTTGTTTGGATTAATGTTTGCCTTGTTTGATTGTTGTGAATGAGTTATCTAGTTGATAGATTTGGACAAGTATGGTCAAAGACGATTCAAAAGCTACAGAAGAGGCTCTTGAATGGTGAAAGTTGCTTAAGGCATATGTAGTGGATGTTGAAGCTCATATGTATGGATTGGATGATATTGAGATGGAATTTTTCCATGATGCGATGAGGCAAACCATGATGTTAAGATGAGCCTTTGCTATGATGAAGATGAGGCGAGGCATGAGGTGATGTAACCTTGGTATAATCAAGAAGGATTACTCCAAGCATGTTGATAACTTGAAGGGTAGTTCGAGTTGATTGATAATGGATGGCTCAAGAGGTAGTTTGGGCTAGAATGAGAATAGTCCTCAAGGAGGATGACTAGAAGGCTTGGGTTTCATCGCTGTTGAAGGTTCTAGCAGACTCAAAGCAAGAGTACAAGGGTTGCCCTAAAGACTACAGGTAGGGGGTCTGGACACCATAAAGACTACAGGTAGGTGGTCGAGTACTCTGGGTAGTTGCGAAAATTCCTAGGCACGGGTCATGATGACGTGCGGAGTTATGTCTAGAACCGGGGTTATCATTAACCCTTGATAGATGGCTCAGGAAGGAGTCGGTCATTCAATTAACGGTGATTTCGAAGCAAGGTTAACAGTGATAGCCAGAGTCATGGATGTTTGATTGTACTATCATTCGGCCTCAAGAGCGGTGTTTTCTGGGTATTTATCTGATCTTGGTTTAGGCCTTGGGGGTTTGTATTTGGAAAACATCGACCTTGACTCGAGTGGTTATTGCTTTACCTTAATTGTCTGCTATGTTATGCTTGCTTCTCCTTAGCGTGAGTCTGGGGGCTATCACTGTAGAAAGAGGTGGAGTGGGATGGTTTGGTTCCTATTCCTTTATCCTTTATGCTCTTTTGGTATGTTTGATAGTTGATTTACTGCTCACTAAGACTTTGTCTGACTCAAGGTTTTATGTCTCCTCTATTTACCTTGGGCTGTTCATCCATGTTGGGATGCGCAGACTAGGTAGCAGGTGACAGGTGCTGTTCATGGAGGTCTACGCTGATGACGACGAAGACGAGCAGGAGGCTTTTGCATATTATTTCTTATTATATGTACTGGGTGTTCCGCTGCTGTATTTGTTTGAGTGTTTTGTAGTGAGGCTTTGATGTATGGATAATTCATATGTTTGTATAAAACTACTATGGTGCTTATATGATGGTGTTCTGTTCTATGGAGCTTCACTATATTATATTTCTCTATTGTATTTTATCCATGCGCTGTGAGTTGTACGATAGATTCTGCGATGTTTATTCTACCTTGACGGTCACCCATGGCTGCCTGGCACACCTTCAATGCACCATTCCCTTGTTTCCGTGCCGGAGTCATGGGCGGTCGTCACAATTGGTATAATTAATTGGTCTGCTAATTAAAATAGGAAATCAACAACGTTATGTTTATGAGAATTAATGCAATAACTGAAAGTTTTGAATTAACCAATGAAATAATATATTGTTTAATAGTCACTGAACGTAAATTAAGGTAATAAGGTTAAAGCAAGTTGATATCTAACAAATTTAGTGTGATCCCAATTAATTGAGACAATTGTAAGATCTTAATTGATTGTAATTAGTAAATTGGAAAATAGATACAAAGTTATATTAATTGATAAAATAATACATAATAAACTGTAGATTAATAAAATCAGTGTTAGTGTAAAGTAAATAAATAATTGGAAATAATGTCAATTCTATTTATGATATGAAAATTGGTTGATTTAAAGAATGTGAATCAAGATTTATTAACTTAAATTTAACGATTGGATTAATTGAAATTAAATTAAATTAAAATATTTAATTATTACGTTAATTGAAAATTAAGTTGAATTGGAGAATACTAATGAAATAGATTATGAGTCCAATGTTAATTTCATCCATTGACATCAATGAATTGAATAATAGAGTGAAAAGTAAATTAAATAGAATTATTCGGAATTAAATTTATAAATTTTGAATGTAATGAAATTGAGGTTAATACTAAAATTGATAAATTAATCAACTCTAAATTGACATTTAAATTTGTTTAAATTATTATATATGATTGAGAAATCAAAAATGATGAAATTTGTCAATTATGGAATTGAAATTGAAAATTTGATTTAATTAATTAATTATTTATTCATTTAATTAACGAGAAAATAGCCATTTTCGCCAATGACTCGGATTTTGACGAAACTAGTTTCATCAGATCCGTAACGGTGAATTATAGTAGGATTTCATGTTTCGTAGCGATCGGACTTGTCGTTTGATCGTATGGGCTCGAAACACCTATAAATCAATGAAATTGAAATCAATTTGAAAAAAAAATGATTTTAGAATAAATTCTTCATACGATGGAATTTGGACTTGAGACCTATTCCACCACGTTTATAATATTTAAAAACATCTATTTTGATATATGGGTTGACCAAATTTCGTTCCGGAGACAGAACGGGCTTTTCGGGCCATTTTGTCGTTCAACTCATATATAAATCTTATCCATCTTTTCTATGTCAAATTTGCCTATATATACCCTATTATAAACCCTAATTCATTTCTTATTCCTCATTTCTGTACGTTCTTTTAGCTCCTCTTTCCAATGGCTGCAAACCCTAATTCTCAAATACATTTGCAAATCAAATCCAAAGCCAAAATTCAAACTTTTCAAACTATATCATATTTTATATCGTCGGAAAGCTCTTGAAGAGCGCAATCCAGATCCACTGACTATTTTTCGATCAGAGTTTCTATGCATCCAGAATCGGTGGAATCATTTTCGACCATTTATTTTGTCGCGATCGGCTGCTGCTGATCGACAAATTGATGACACCATCGTGTGGAGAGTGTCGCGCGCTGTCCATCGGCATAGCCCGTTCGTCATTGCAACGGTTAGATCGAGGGCATTTTTTCGATTAGGGTTTTAAACCCTTGCGGCGGCGGTAGCGATAGAGGAGTCCGAGAGGTGTGGCCTTTGGAGCGTCTCTGCAACGGAGGGAGGCGATCGCTTTGGCGGTGGCGGCGCGCTCGCATGTGGCCAGAGGCGGCCGTTCGTCACGGTCAACGGCGAGTAGGGGTTCGGTTTTATCGTTCATGCATTTTGCCTGGGAAGAAGGATTGCGTGCGTGATTGATGACGTGTTTACGTGGCAGGTGACATGTGTGTGTGCACGCTCTAGTTATTTTATTTTTATTTAATTTAATTTTAAAACATTTTAATTTGTATAACTTGTACATACGAGTCCATTTCACACACGGTTTTCTCCGCTAAGTTCGTATTGGAATTCCGGACATTTTGGTGCTGGTTGGGACGAATTCTGAGACTGTTGGAATTTTGGGTTTAAATTGGATTTAAATTCAACTTAAATTCAAAAGGTGAGTGTTTTAACCCACTCACAACTTCTAAAATTTCTTATGTGTGTTAAATTAATTTCTAATGTGATTGGAAATTTTTTTATGGTTGTTTGATATATTTTTATCATCATTCCAGTTAAATTTAATTTATTGAATTAAATTGTTATTTAATTTGTTATTGCATATAAAGTGCCAGTTAAATTAATTCATTTTTATGTAAACTGCCAGTAATTACCTGTTATTTATTATCTGTTCTATATTAATGTTTTGTTTGAATTGGATGTTGAGTGAGATAAATGGTTGATGATTGATATTGGATGAATGGATGTTGTATTTTATACTTGTAACGATCCCGAGTTTTAAATTATTTTAAATTGATAATTAAAAGAATTTTTGAATAAAAAATTGTGAAATTAATTTTAAATGGAAGCGAGTTTCCCCGAATTTGAATAAATTCTGTATAAATCAAAATTTGATCTTTGTATATATATGTATATATTGGATTTGAAATAAAATCTTAAATAAATGGTTTTTAAAAAATATACATAAGATAACTATAAAGTAAATAAATTAGATAAGATTTAAACAACAAAATAAAAACCTAGAAATTCATCTATATTTTGAAAATGAATATATATATGTAGTTTTGTAAAATATCAAGTAAGTAAACATACTAAATAAAAATCTAACATATAATAATAATAAAAGACATTTCATTAGATTTCAAAGTATATGACCAAACAAAATATATTAACATTTACACTTGCACTACAAGAAAATGCAAACATATCAGCCGAGCAAATACATGCAAGTAGAAAACAAATAAATAAAAATAATAACAACAAGTAAACATACCTATGAAGCCACAAGACAGTGCAAACACATTGTATACAAACAAATTTAAAATGGGCAAATAAAATCAAGTATATAAAGCAAGAAACAAAAGTATATTCTGATATGTTGCTGTGAAAGAACAAAAAAAAAAGTAAAAACAAGTAAGCAAGACAAAGAAAAAAAATAAAATAAAATACAAAATTAAGTACAAACAAAACATAACTAAAATAATAAAGTGGATATGCAAAATAATGATGTAAACAAGAAGAAAATGTAAATATATTCATTCAACAACAAAATGCAAAGCAAAGCAAAAATATAATAAAAGAAGAAAGTAAAATAACAAACAATAGCATATTAGCCATGAATATAGTATACATCAGCCAAGTTAAATAGATATAAGCAAGCATGGGAACAAGTACTGATGCATTTAAAGCTAGCACACTCTAAATCTTTTTCAGCTTCAATTGAATAGAAATATAAAAGCATCTATGTATAAAACAAAAGAAAGAAACAAAATAAAGTATGTAGAGAAGTTAAATAAGCAAGGCAAGCAAAAGAAAATCTATCAACATAAAGTATAAAAGCTGGGTAAGTATGAAACAAGAAAAAATCATTAAGCTGTAAACTTAAAAAGAAAAAGAATATGTACAAAAACAATTAAATATAAGAATCATCTCTGCCGAGACAAGTAGGTATGGCTGAAGTAAACATAAGTAATGCAGCCTATAGAGTTGAAAAGCAAGACATAAAGTACTAAGACATGTAATGCCATTATCTTTAGTACACAAGATATCAGCCGAAATGAAGAAAAGCAAATAAGAAAAGTATAAATTGTACATAGTAACAAATGTTAGCCTCCGTCTACTAGCAAATATCACTACCTATAATACAAATATTTGTACTAGAAAGAAAAAAAATACATTACCCTGTACAAAGTAATATCATCACCTGTAAACCTCATTTCCATATATACATAATCTCCTCATTTCAATGTCGTTCCATTCCAGTTGAGTAGAAAATATGAAGTAAAGATCATTCTTTAACTTAAACAATCATTCAACATAAAACATCAAAGAATCAAAAAGAAAAAGGCTTCAGCTTGCAATTTTTCACAGAAGCTCAAGCTATAGCAGCCCTCTGTTCTTCTTATCAAACCAAGGTGAGTAACCTCATCTTTTGAAATTTAACAATATAATTTATTTCTTGCATATCAGTGAATAATGTATGGGGGTGCTTATATATAGATATGAGTTTTCTGGAAAGTGAATTGTGTACAGGCTTTGTTCATTCTCTGTTTTAAACCTTGAACCCAAGTTGCTTCAAAAGTCAATCCCTCTTGATCTAGTGACTTTATGGACTTGGGATTAAAACAAAAGTTGTTTGTTACCTAATATATATATATATATATATATATATATATAAATGTATACAAGTAATGTTTCTGGAAATTTAAAGAACGGAGCCAAACTTAAATTTAGTCGAATTTCAAACTTGTTGATTCACGAATTCAGTTATGTAGATCGAATTCGTATACCAAAATATGATTTTGAAAGCATAAATTATAATTTTTAGAGTTAGATTGTAAGAGCAGTTCTGGTTTGTTTGAATTTCCTTATACGGTCAAACTCTGGTGATCTCGTCGTTGAGGAAGATCGGGGTTTTGCGTGGAGATGGAGGAGTTTACGACAAAGCTGGGAAAAATCATTAATGGTGGTGAAGTTTACGGTTGAAGTTGCGGTGGTGGTTATTTTTTTAAACCCTAGTTTGTAATGGGTCTTGAAGAATCGAACATTTCTGCTTGTAGGATCGATCGAGTGTAATGGGGTCTTGGGTGTTGGAAGTTGGTGGGTGGACGAATTCATGGCCGGAGTTTGGTGGCCTCTGGTGGTCAGAGCCTTGAACGCGAGGCGCTGCCAGGTTTTGAAGTTGGGGATGTACTTGCGTTTCCAGGTTTTGTTTTCACTCGATTTCGTCACGGTGAGTTTTCGCGAGAGCTGTGTTCGTCTTCGTGTTCGAGTGAGCTTGAGTGGTCGTGGAGCATCGTCACGGCGATCGCCAGGGGTCGGAGGCGTTGGGACCCGTGCACGTGCACCTGTGCACTCGTGTTGCCTGGAAGATGATGTTGTGTGGGAAGAAGAAGATTGCTTTGGATATTTGTATGTTGGAGTTGATCTGGGGTTGTTCACCTGGGTGTTGGGTAGTTAGCATGTTTGGTTTTGAATTAACCTGTTATTGTTTTTTTAATTAAGTTTTAAAAGCAAGTTTAAAACTGAAATTAAATTATGAGTTAGATTTAAACTAGTTTTAAATCTAGTACGAAGTAAAATTTCGATCTTGAGGTTTTAATTATGAAATTGGATTTTTAATTTAAGTTTTAAAATCAAGATTTTAAAACAAAGATAAAATTCAAAGTTGAATCAAAAATTTAAATTATGAATTCAAGTCTTTCGAATCCGAATCTAAAAATTTAAATAAGTTTTAAACTGAATCTTAAAACAAGATATTAATATAAATCAAGTTTTGAATTGAAAGTTAGTAGGAATAATAATAGAATTTTCAAATGTTTAAATGTTTTAAACAATTTAAATGATAAAATAAATTTGTAAATTGATTTGAATTTAAATGAAATTGAGCTTTAAATTCTCTTTACTTCTAGTGTAAAAATAAATAATGCTTTAACTTGTAAAATAAAAAGGGTTTTGAAACTATTTAAATCTTGTTAGAATTAATTTATTTTAAATCTAAAATTTAAAATGAAATGTTAAAGTAAAATTTGAAAGCAAATTGTTTTAGATACTTTGATTAAGTAAGAAATGTTTTAACTTAAAGATAAGTAGAATTTAATGATTTGTATTCATAAATTTTTAAGATAATTTAAAATGGATAATTAATTAACAAATGTCTGGATCAATTAAATAAGAAATTAAAGGTTTAAATTCATTTATTGAGGTTTAAGATTAATTTATGAAGGGAGAATTAATTAAGCAATCAAGGATTAATTAAGTAACAGTAAACACTTAATTAACAAAAAAAATCAGATATCTGTACAGTATGTGGTTAAATAATTTAAATTTGATTAATTAATAAATGATTAAAGGATAATTAATCAAATGATTTGAAACCAATTAAATTTAATTGACCATGATCCATGACCCATCTGATTTAAATAAATCAGGTAATTTATTGAGTTCACTTATGGATGTTTGAACCCTATTGACTGTTGAACTGTTTGATATTTCTGAGATGCTATGCTTTGGGCTATGAATTGTTTTCAGTATGATCTGTGATGAATGTAATTTATTTATTTATAATGCATTCATATTTTCTATCTGTGAATCTACGTATATAGATAAGCATTTTTGGGATATACTGCTTATCGATATTTTGTGATTGCAAATTTGTGATGATTTATGATGTGGCACTATTGTATTAAACCCCTGGACCACACTTATACACACACCAATATGGATTTCACGAGGAAATCGATTAAGTCACAGATTTTTGAAATAGTTTTAAATTTGAATATTTGAATTCAAATGTTTTGGAAATGGATTGGATTTAAAGTGAAAAGCTTTTGAAATGGAATTTCATAGATGAAATTTATTTTGAATAACTCGATAAAATATGAAGTTGAATAATTTGATTTGAACTTAAATTCAAGATTTGAAATTGAATTCTATGATTTAAAACTAGGGATTAAAAATGTTATACTAGTTATATATGGGTTAAACTATTTTAAAAGTATTGATTTGGGATGTGAATAGAATTCAAGGGTTTTAACTCGTGTAAATATAATTGGATTTTTCTGAAACGAAAACTGTTTGTTTTCAAATAATAAAAGCTTTCACATGAGTAATGAACGTTCAATTTGTGTTAAAAAGAATTTCAAGTTTGAGAATGAAGAAAATTTCCAAGTTATGAAAATGATTTAAAAGCTATAAGTTGAATCTTTGATTTAAAAGATTCAATAAGTTAATCTAATTTTGAAAACTATGAGTTAAATCTTTGATTTAAAGATTTAATGAGTTAATCCAATTGGGATGGAAATTGTTTAAAGTCTATAAATTGATCTTTGTGAAATAAATCTTTTTTTTATAATATAAAGATTTGAAATGATAATTGGTTTAAACCATTTGAAGAAAAGTTTTGGGTTTTAAGTTGTGACTTAATTGAAATCCCAATATCCATATGTTTTTGAAATACTGCGCTCACTGTTCGGTTTAGCCGGGGGGGAGGACCTTTGTGTCATATATCCCATTCCGAATATGTGATATGTCGTTATGGATAGCATTTGAAGACCGGTGTTGAAGACCAGATATTTTTGAAAACGGAAGGATTACCGTCGAATGTTTCTGCACCGAATGGCCCCGGTATAGAAATTCCATATGTGATGGGAAGTCCGGAAGTGATTAGTGAATATCCGGATTGCAAGAACTTCTTTGTAAGCGCCTTCGGTTCTGTTCGAGCCCGGAACAGACTTGTATGGATTGTGCGTCTGACATTACAAATTGAGATATAAAGCTGATTTCTTTCAAATATATTTCTGTTGGTGGTGGAGAATTTATTCTTTTAGCTTAACACCCTTCTCTGAGACGTACGAGCTCAGAGGTTATGTAGTTGAAGGTTATCAGCGATATATTCCCAATTTGGTAATGTGACATGCTGAGTGTTGCTGCGAAATGATCATTGTGTCGATCATTTGTGATAGGATCATTTGTTTGATCGTTTATCTTTGTGATCATTTCTATGATCATTTGTTGACCCAAAGCACGGCTTTTGTATAAAGTGTGTCTTTGTGGACGTGACTTCGTCAGGCCTCACACCTCGGAATGGTCAAAACAGGAAAGATGCAGCAAGGTTATGAGGGGTAGCTCCCTTTAGGGTATGTGCATTTCCTTCTGGAAAAGGGTGGTATCATGGTATGGAGCCCAGATGCTTACTCATGTTGAAACACTTTATTTATGATTGTGTGATGATGGTGACGAGCGCTCGGTTAAAGGTCCCAAAGGACCGGGGGATGGCATACTCGTGTCAGTAGTTACCCAGTTAGGGGTAACCCGGCCTTGTGTTGGCAGAGATCCGGTTAGGTTCTCGGGGATGTCCTTCCAGAGGCGTTCTCATGTGGCAATGGGAAGTTCCTTGGCCTGACCATTTGTTGGAAATCCAAAGAAACAATACGATCTTGTACGGTTTTAGTTGTAGAACCTGCTTCCTCAGGAGGTAGCTATAGCAGGCATAATATAATGGTACCTATGCTGGCTAAGATTTATATTCTACTTTCGAAATGTTTTCTACACTATGCACTAATAATAATATCAAATGTTTCTTTTTAATGCGTATCAAGCATCTTTGACTAACATAAGAAGAAATCTCCTCCAAGCCTGCGTTTGCATTGTGTGTGTGGTGGGAGGTCTTATGGTAGTCTCATTTTTAAAAGCATTGCGAATTGACTTTAAAAATATTCCTCTATTTCGTTGTTGTTTAAAAGATAAACTGTTTTGTTTCTCACACCAGTCCCACGACTGATCCGGAGTTTATTGTTTCTTTCCTAAACTCTGGGTGCTCATTATTTTCTACACGAGCAGTCTAGAGTTGGGTTTTTCAGATAGTCAGGTGTAGTAGATTATCTGGAGTTAGTTCAGTCTTTGGACCACACAAGTCTTGCCCAGCTTGGTGCATCGTTATTGGGAGTTTGAGCTATTGCTGGATTGGTTCTTGGAGATGAAGTTGCAGTTCTCGGAGTTCTCTTTTGAAGACTATCTTAGAGTTATATTGTTCCGCTGCTAAATGTCATCTATTTTCTTTTCCGCTGCTATTTATTGTATCATATCTCTGATGTATATTGATATCTATTTGATCATCTGTTGTATCAGATATTGTATCAAAGCTATATATCAATGTATTATTCTTTTATTCCGCTGTGTTATTTACTTAATGTTGTTATAAGCTCCGACGAATTGGATTTGAACGGTCGAATCTATGGCATTCGAATATGATTTGAAGTATGGATGTCGATTTTCGAGCGGGCAAAATTCGTCTCGTTACAATACTATTATAAACTGCAAGTTGTTATGCATTTTATTTCATTCGGGATTGCGGTTTGAAATGATATATAATCGTAATTTTATTTTAAATTACGGATTGAAATGATAAATATCCATATCACTTGACCATAGGATAGAAAATTTTATACAGACATCGTCGGTCTATATATCAATATTTTAAATGATTTCTATGGTTTTGGATAGAAATATATGGTTTAATAAATATTGATTTTTGATATTACATAAATATTATTTTGTATATAGTTAAATTCTTGGTTTTAAGCTATGTATAAAATTGTTTAAAGTATAAAATAAGTTTAATAATAATGTTTGATTATATTAAAATATAATATGGGTAAGTATTTACTTAAATTATTTTTTAATATAGAGTTTATTTTGATTTTATAAATCAAGGGTGAGAAGATAGTTTTAAAATTGATTTGATATTTTATTTAAGTAAGAATTATATTTAAAAAGAATCCATTCGGAACATATTGAAATTTAGATTTTAATAGAATATGGTTTTATAACTAAATTTGGGGTTAAGGTGATTTAAGTGAATATATCAAGTCCAAATAAATTGAGGAATATTCAATGATTGAAATTTGAAGTTTTATTTAAAGGATACTTGATTTATTAAGTAACTATTTCAAAACTAAATAATAGTAAAGTGAATTTGGTGTGTGTCTATATATATATATATATATATATATATATATATGTGTGTGTGTGTGTGTGTGTGTGTGTGTGTGTGTGTGTGAATTATAAAATTTAGTTTAAAAAGTTGAACATTTAAGCTTTGAAATAGATTGAATTTGAAAGGGTTTATTTTGTGGATCAAATCAGTTTTGAAATCGGCAAAATTTGGAAAAGTTTATTTGCAAACTGAATTTAATTGAAGTGTATTATTTTGGGATTTGGATTAAATTCAAAATCTAGAAATTCGAGTTTTGGAATTGATTTGTGAAAATTGAGGAAGCTATTTTGGTTATATAAAGTATTTTAAATATCTAAACCACATAAGTGGTGGAAGTTATGAGTTTCGAGGTAGTATAAATTGAAAGTGTTATATTTCTAGTATTTTGATGTCGAAGTGTTGCAATGTTGAAAATGTTATGATTTTTGAAAAGGAAATATTTGAAATAAAATGATATTATATTGATTTGGGTTTTTATAAAAATAATATCATATTGATATAGGTTTCTAAAACGGAAATGATATCGTATTTATATGGTTTTGAGATGGATATTATATTCTGATTTTGAAGTATAATTATTTTAAAATGACCGCGGTGTTATAATAACATTTGGTTGTTAAAGAGACCGGGATCGGAAGTTCTCATACACTATGCCAACTCCGAAAACCACTTTAACAACTGTGTGCGCAATGGAGATTCCAGAATGAAGTAGGATGGTGGCGGCATTTCCTTTAAGGTAAATACATGGACCTGACTCCCGTGAGTTGGCATAAGATGGCTAAAACAGGAGCGATCTCGAGACAAGGAAGTAGCCCCTCTTATCGGACACATCCCTTCGATATTATACTCTGACTTTTGGATTGACTCGGTGGACACTTTTGATTTTTGATTTGGGGGTGTGGCTCGAGGTGGACAGTAGTAGCTGCTACGCGTTACCACCAGTCCGAATGCGTAATTAGTATATCTACCCTAGCATTGCCTTGTGTGCCATGTCACCTACCCTAGCGTGCCTTGTACGAGTTTGGTTTTCTTCCATAGCCCATGAAGTATTCAGGGTAGTCTCACGATCTGGAGATGCGCTGATACTGGATGGACTACTGGGACTATTACGTGTTAAGGTGGAAAATGTAAAGCCTTAACGCTATTTAAATGTAAGTTTATTTTACTATTAGACACTATTATAATAGCGAAATATTACTACATAGTAAATAGTTTAACGGACCCTTAGGAGATGTGAATCTCGAGCATCTCTTAAGTTACTGCACTCACGTTAGACACTGGATAAGAGATGTCAAATCCCGTAAACATCTTTGACGCCGTTCCACGCATATTTATTCCTGTTGATTTAACTTAAATAAGATCTTTTAATTCTGACTCGAGTGTTTTGTCTATTCAATTCGCTCGGGTCAGCCTAAGCATTTCAGGATTTGGAAGACCGTATTCTGGAGGACGAAGACGAAGATTTATTATTTTTTATTTTAATCCACTGCATCAGATTGTGATTGTGCATTGTTATTGATTATTCTCTGGTATGCGTAACTCCGATATGCATTGTATAAATAAATTCAAATGTTTTTTGTAAACGGCTTCATGAACTGTCTATTTGATTATTATATTTTATCGTTCCACTGCAAGATTCTATTTTGTTTTTTTTCTTTCCCTATTTTTTCTTATTTACCCCATAATAATCCGCCCTTTTTATGGTTTAACTCTGACGTGTGTGGTTTATCGTCGATTTAAAGCGTACAAAAAGGCGGGATGTTACAAATCATAAGGATTATTATTGGTATTTGAGTACCTCATTTAGTGTTTTTGGGTTGTTGAGTTGATTACTTTGTTTTGTTCCCAAAAATATTCCATTTCAGTTGAGGAGATTCATTATTAACCGCATTTATCACTGCTGTATTTGTTCCTGATGAACCGACATTTTCAATTCTAGTTGATGTACTAACTTTGGTTTTACCTTTTCCTAATATTGTTTGATTCTAACTCATTACTGATATATTCTATTGTGTCTCTATGCATATGGTATATCCCTAATGTGCAAAATTAGATGTGGTATTCCTATGTATCTATCGTGCACCTGTCATATATGCTTTTTTGTTTCTACTTGATTTGTACATGATCGCTGCTTTTGTTGCCAGATTTTTCAAGAAACAATGGTGAAATTTCTATTATTATGGACAAATATGTTATAGTTTTCGCAGGGTATTGGCTTATACTCATATGATACTTGAATGTCAAGTTCCTCTCCATTATAGCTTATGCCAAGTACTGTTTGAGGATATGAAAAACCAACATTAATTTCAAGTAAAATTCTTGCATTATACACACACACACACACACACAGACACACACACACACACATATATATATGTAATGAATTCATGGGTGTTGAAACTAATGTAACTTTGATCAGATTTGCAAAACCTTATTTAAAATTATATATATACACACACAAACAAACATATAATGACTCTTTGTTATTTTACTATTATTCAAAAGGCAAATTTGTTAATATTAAATAAAACAATATCATATCACTAAAATCCAAGATTATCTTGGGAAACTATTTACAAATCAAAATCAAAATTTTCAAATTATAAATACAAAACCTTTAATTTTATAAATTATTATTAGTATTAACTAATCAAATTTGAAATCATAGTTAAATATTACATGTTTGTTTATAAAATTAGAACTTGGTTCCAAAAATTTGATTTTAAAGTATATTTTATATATCTTAATGGTTGAAAATATAAGGAATAAATATAGTATTTGTAGTGCGTACTCCTTGAGAACTATTTCTTTTACCTGAAGGTTTGTGTGCAATGTCAACTGCAGATAACTTATTATTATTATTATCTTTTTTAGAGATTTTTTTAGTGTCAAGACTGAATGGAGACTTACGGCCTTATTTATAGCGTTACGCATCATTTCACTCTCGTAACTTTGAGTTACGAAAGCTAAAACTTGACATCTCCCTCTTCTATAACTTATAATTATATAATTAAAAATATTTCAAACATACAAGCATGCATGAAATCGAAGACCCCTTTTTATTTGTCTTATAAATAATTTTTAACAAAATAGTTATTATTTTATGTACTATTATTTTGGCCTACTAATATTTATTAAACATATAACAATTACACATTTTATTCATTAACTTTTAGGCCCCCAAATAATAATAATAAATAAATACTGCTGTCATATTAATTTCTCCATAATAATTTTTAATATTTATAAATTATCATATTAATTCGATTTCATATGAATGCTAATGGATACGGTTGTGTGTCTCCGAGGTGTGACACACCATCCTCAATAATATCTGAACAATTCAACCATTAAAGCCCGTAGAAACTTTTTTTTGAAGCATAGTAGTATATATAGAATCAAATGTGCATAGATCATCTAGGTGAATTCCTACCTCATAACTATTTAAGTTACACCCTTAAGCAATGATATAATGTGCATGATATGTCTCTTTGTCAACACTATATCACACAGATGTCTAGAGCTCAGTCAATGATCAATGCTCTAATAACATCCATAGTAAATTGCAAGGTTTGACATTAAAAATCACTTTGTTAAACCCACTAACACTAGCTGATTAACCTAGTTGGTTTGGCCAAAGACTTATGACTTAACTTCTAATTATGATGACACTAACCTTTTGTATCAAATGGAAGGAATCCTCCCTTGAGCAATCTTTCACTTCATATGTTTCAATGAATATCCAACCACGGACATAAGTTGATTTTTGTTGTTTCATTGTCCATTTTTAAATCCTTTTATCCATCTATAAAATTCACAGTACACTCAAGTTAAGAATAATGCACATCATCATATGAGATTTTTTATTTGAGATGGATATAATAACCACTAGGCGCCTTACGGTGACATATTTCATAGGTGATCCTTAACAATCACAAATACGTAAGTTCTTGGTGTCCCAGTGGATATGCGCAAATCACCTCACATCTTAAGGAGAGCATTACATATAGCAGTCCAGCCACTATATATATCTCGCCCTCAAAACACCGTTGACTAAGAATATTTGAGGATAATGTTTATTAGCACAATCGAATACTTTTGGTTACAAACCCTTTCATAAATACGATCCACCAAACACTTTATCCTAAGGATTTTTATTTGTATGCTATAATGTAATTTCAGAACATTATATATATATGATAGGAATAAACTAAAATAGCATATTTTTATTTTGGAAAAAATCTTTTTGAGGGTTAAGCTCCTAATCAAATACATAATTGCTCCTGTGGCATATCCTAAACTCATGTGTCTTCCCAGGTCTACCATATATGGTTATAAATTTTCTAAGAGAAAATGTTCAAGCTCAAATTAAGTAGTGGTATCAAGTGCATCTCAAAAGTACCACCAGTTATGGATTTGATTATAACAAAATATCTCAATTTATGACAAAAAATATCTATTAAGTGCATTAATAAGACACCACCATGAATTGAAATAGATTAATCACTATTATTGCGATGACCTGCCCTTCATCATACAATGAATCAACGTTGAATGACAAAATCTAACTTTTGGATACCATAAAAGACAGTCCCTCGAGGTAAAATTTAAAACTAAACATCATACCAAGACACCTGATGCAATCTCACGGCGAAATGACAACATTGAATATGTTGAATATACACGAACAATATAGGATAAACAATAAATAAGTGACTACATTACTGGATGCAATCTGTCACGACCCGAATTTCAGCGTTCAAAAATCGACACCCGTACTTCACTTGTACTCGAATGTCGTAGATTCAATCGTTGAAATTCAATTCACGTCGGAGCTTATAACAGATTAAGTACAACAACAAAGCGGAAGAAAATGAATAATATCATTGATATACAATATTTGATACAATAATGATTCAATTGAATACCAACATTATCAGAGATATACAACAGCGTAAAGAAATAACACAATTGGATGGTCTAGACTTTGCAACCATCGACTGCAGAAAGATAACTCCAATAGAATTTCCAAGTGAGAAAGCGAGGATCCAATAGAATGCATCTCCATTGCCAAAGCTTCAACGACTCCAATCCAAAAACTCGAACCACCATCACGATGAACTAAGCAAGGTCAGCCAGCAATGCAATTGTCAAGATCCAAAGATTCCAAGGAATTCCAAATGGGAAGCTGAAGGCTATCAAATCTATATCTACTAGTTGGTAATCTGAAAATCTAACTCTAGGCTACCCGTGTGGAAAATTATGGGCACCCAGAGTTTAGAAGGGAACAATAAACTCCAGGTCAGTCATGGGACTGGTGTGAGCAAACAAATACAGTTTTATCTTTTAAACAATAATCAACAAAAGAAATAAAAGGAAATCCGCAATGCTTTTTGAAAAATGAAACTACCATAAGGCCTCCCACCGCACACACAATGCAAACGCACAATTGGAGGAGATTTCTCCTTATGATAGTCAAACATGCTTGATACGCGAAAACCATTTTGATATTATTATTAGTGCATAGTGTAGAAAACCTTTCGAAAGTATAATATTAATCTTAACCGGCATACAACCATTACTGTATGCCTACTATAGTTACCATCTAAACAGTGTTGACCACCATAAGTAAATGGCAGGTTCTATAACTAAAACCGTACAAGGCGTGTATCGTTCCTGACTCGACCTTCGAAAATCGGCACTGAATATGACACTCAAATTCAAATGTCGCAGATTCAAACGTCGAACCTAGTTCGTCGGAGCTTATAACACATTAAGTACAACACAGCAGAAGAAATGAAATAATACATTTGATATACAACATTTGATACAATATCTGATACCACTGAATATCAATAGAATGATACAATAGATATCAATACTATCAGAGATACAAGAAATAACAGCAGAAAGATAATGTCTTCAATGCCAAAATCCAAGAACTCCATCTTCAATCCAAAGCTAGCTCGAACCATCATCACGTTGCACAAAGCTAAGCAAGTCTAGTTCGTGAATCCGAAGACTCCAAAGAGTTCCAAAAGCTATCGAATCAACTCCTACTATTCGACTATCCAAAAAACCCAACTCTAGACTGCCCGTATGGAAAATGATGGGCACCCAGAGTTTAGGAAAGGAACAATAAACTCCAGGTCAGTCATGGGATAGGTGTGAGCAAACAAAACAGTTTTATCTTTAAAACAAACAACAAAAGCTTTTAAAGTTTAAATCCACAATGTTTTTTGAAAAATGAAACTACCATAAGGCCTCCCACCACACACACAATGCAAATGCAGAATTGGAAGAGATTTCTCCTTATGATAGTCAAATATGCTTGATACGAGAAAATTTCTTTGATATTATTACTAGTGCATGGTGTAGAAAAACCATTTCAAAAGTATAATATTAATCCTAGCCAACATACAACATTTCGTCGTACGCCTACTATAGCTACCATGTTCAATAGCAGGTTACCGCCACACTCCATGGCAGGTTATACAACTAAAACCATACAGGGCGCATATTGTTTGTTCGGATTTCCAACAAATGGTCGGGCTAAGGAACTTCCTATTGCCATATGGGAACGCCTCTAGAGGGACGCCCCGAGAACCTACCCGGCTCTCTGCTAACACAAGGCTGGCTACCCCCTTCCCGGGGAGTAAAACCTAAGATATGCCACCACCGGTCCTTTGGGGCCTTTAACTGAGGATCCTCTACACCAACAACATCACACAGTAATAAATATACTACAGTGCCCACATGAGTAAGTATCTGGACTCCATACCATGATACCATCCTTTTCCAGAAGGAATGGTCATACCCTAGGGGAGCTACCCCTGAAACCTTGCCGCATCTTTCTTGTTTCGACCATTACTGGTTTGTGTGGCTCGATGAGGTCTCATCCACAAATCTACGCTTTTTCACAAAGTCATGCTTTGATCAACAAATGATCAGCAGCACTTTGTATGCCACATTACCAAATTGGGAATGTAACACTAGTAACCATCAACTACATAATCTCTTAGCTCGTACGTCTCAGAGAAGGGTGTTAAGCTAAGAGAATAAATTCTCCGCCACCAAGCAGAAATGTATTTGATAGAAACCGGTTTTACATCTCAAAGTGTAATGTCGGACACACATCCATAAAAGTCTGTTCCGGGTTCGAACAGAACCAAAGGCACTTCCGAATAAGCCCTTGCAAATCCTGATAATTCCTAATCACGTCCAGACTTCCCATCACATATAGAGTCTCTATACCGGGGACCAGTCGATGCAGAGACATTCGACGAGTTGTCCTTTCATTTTTGAAAATATCCGGTCTCCACCACCGGTCTTCAAATGTTATCCATAATGTCGTATCATTATTCGGAATGGTTTATATGACATAAGGTCCTCTCCGGGCTAAACCGAATAATGAGCGCAATATTTAAAAAAAAATGGATAATGGGATTTCAGTTAAGTCACAACTTAATATCCAAAAAAATTCTTTCAAATGGTTTAAACAAATTACCATTTTAAATCTTTTTAAATAAAAGATTTATTTCATAAAGTTTACCAATCTTTCACAAAGATTTATTTACGGCTTTCCAAAACAATTCCACTTCAAGTTGGATTAACTCATCCAATCTTTCAGTTTAAGATTTAATTCATAACTTTCAAATCCTTTCCAATTTGAATCTTGTATATAAAGGATACACCATTTAAAATTCTCTTTGATTTCAAAACAAGATTTAATCGTCTTCACAAAGGTTAATTCATAGTTTTACCAACTATTTACAATTTCATTTCAAACTTGAAATCTTTCGACACGAACTGGAAATCCTTTCTTTTTATGAAAGCTATTATTATTTAAAACAAATAATTTTCATTTTGGGAAAAACTGATAACAATTATAAGCTAAAGCCATTCAAGTATAAAACTTGGATTTAATTTTAAATTTCCAAAACCATACCTTTTAAATGGTTAAAAACATGTATAAACACCTTTATAACTTGTATAATCTTTTTGGACCATAATTTCCAAATCATTGAATTCAATTTCAAATATTGAATTCAAATTTAAATCAAATTATTTAAATTTGAAGTTTTATAAAGTTATTTAAAATAACTTTTATTTTTTGAAATTCATTTTCAAAAGCTTTCAATTCCAATTCCAAAACTTTTTGAATTCAAGAATTCAATCTTTAAAATCATTAAAAATCTATGACTTAACCGATTTCCTCGTGCAATCCACATTTGTATGTGTAAGGTGTGGTCCACGGGTTTTACCCAATAGTGCAACAATATCAATCATCACAGATTTCAAACACAGCAATATCGATAAGCGGTATATTCCAATAACGCTTATCTATATACACAGATTCGCAGATAAAGTAAATTTATCAATCACAAAGATTCACCATTACGATTCGATGTGGGTTTCAGACAACCAACTGGAATCTGACTCCATGTCGCATCGAATTCCAAATGTCCTTCTACGGGCCAAGGGGTATTTACATAGAAACATATCACAGGTATCACAGATCAATACACAGCAACTCACATCACAAAGCATCACATATGAGGAATATCAACCATCCAAACATCCAATAGAATCCAAACAGCCATAAGTAAAAATAAATAAAATTATCTAATTTAAATTAAATCAGATTAATTACTTATGAATAAATTTCTAATCCTGGTTAATTAATATTAATTTAATTACAAATCAATTTGTTAATTACTCTTTAATCATTTATTAATTAAACTTTAATCTATAATTAATCCTTTAATTAATTATCCTTAATTAATTACAAAAAAATTAATTAATCCTTAATTAATAATTACTCCTTTAATCACTTTCAATAATTAATTAACCTTTAAATAATTATCTTAATTAATAAATAATTTCATCTTTAATCATTACACGGTTAATCCCTAATCATATAATTATTCTTAATTAAAACCCCTTTAATTAATTCATAAATTAATTAACTTTAAATTAATCACCACTTAATTAATTATAAAACAAATCACCCTCTAATTATTAATCATCAAGAAATCAATCCTTAATCATACTTAATTATTCTTTGATTAGTTGATAAATTAAAATTAAATTATTAACAAATTTACCTTAATAGATTTTATTAAGTAATTAACTTCAAGTGATTAATTTCCTTTAACAAATAATTTAACTTAAACTTTAAAAAAAAATTAACCATTATAACATTCTTTATATTAATTTATGAACCTTTAATATTATTAAGCTTATTTAAAATAAAAGTTTATGTATAATTTAAATCTTTTTTTAAAAAAACTTGATTAATTTTAAACAATTTTATTTAAGAAACCTTTTTAAACTATTTAAAACTGTGATAGCATCGAATATTTAAAGAAAAATGGTATTAACAAAAATTTGTTTATAATAACTTGATTTTCTCTCAAATCTGAAAACTGTTTTTTTTTATTACATCAGGTACCCGAGCCAACCCACGTTTTACTCAAGCCAATCCTTGTTTTCCCCATACCTAACTTCGAGTTTCATTCGAATCCTCCCCGAGAAAATTTCCCATGCCTGCCTCCTTTTTTTCTGTTATATTTTAACTTTTACATCAGTTAACGCTCGCGAATACTTCGAGTATGACTTCGAGTTTACGCGTTTAAAATCTCGAGACCACCCCGAGTTCCACCTTTCTTCCATAAAATCTTCAAACCCAGATACGTAACTTGCACGTATACGTGCACAAGCACGGCGCCCCTCGCCGATCGATGTTGATGTCACCGGCACATCACCCACGACCGCCCAAGCTAGTCTGAGCAACCTAAAAACCAAAATCACACCTTAATCGAAATCGAGCTATTCTCGATTTCCTGGAATCGAAACCCAATACCTACAATCACCTCGCGTGTGCAACTCCGACCACCAGAGCGTCGCCACCTCCGACCACGTCTTCGACAACTTCTAAGCCAACACCTCTCTGAGTATCATCGAACTCGATCAGCCACTGACTCCATACGAGCACGAGAACCATGCCAACCAAAAACTTCACATTAAACCCTAAATTCCCGTCATCCCAGTGCCTCGATCCTTTATAAATTCAGTTTATATTTTTCTGTCAATCCTTGATGCTCGAACCAACTTCTGACCTAAGCATGACCAACTCCATCTCGTCGTTCGACAGTATTTGACAAAAATATGAATTTTGTTCTACTCGAGATAACACAGTAATTCCAACCTTTAAAATCTTCAAATCACTATGAAAATTCATAGTTTCTTAACATAAATCCATTCATGGAATCTAAACATAAAATTTTAATTATTGATTTTTTTTGTTTTGACTCATACCAGCACATCTCTGTATTTTCTTAATCTTGGATTAATTACTGAAATTAACATTCTTAAACTATCTTTAGAATTGATATTATGTTATCATAACCATATTTCATTCATGGATCGAAGTCCAATTCTGATTGTATGAATAGATTTAGATTTTTTTTTTAAGTAATTCGAGCCTATGGAAGTAACAGAGACAGGTTGTATATATTATACAGAGGTATACACAACTAAACAGAGAAATTCAAAGCATTTATTCAGATAAACTCAACCATGCAAACATATCATAACAACTTCATTTCAATCATCATCAAAATGTAACAAATTCAATCCTTTAGGTGTAGAAGTTTGCTCACTTGTCATGATTGAAGAACAGAGGCAGGCTTGAACTTCCAGGCATTTGAATATTTGGAAAAACTTTGTTTCAGTTTCTTTCAAGCCTGTTGTTTGAATTCCCAGTTAAAGCTGAAACTTTGAACTTTGATCTTGATAGTTGCTTGATTCTTACAGAGCTGCTCACAGTGTTTGGACAAAAAAGCAAGATCTGGAATTTAATTTGCATCTACTTCTTAGGCTTCCAGGTTTTGAAATTTACTTGCCTGATTCCAGACTCTGTTTTTAAACCTTTAGATTTTGAAACAAATTGTTGAGGTTGTTTGCTTTGAACTTTTCTGGTTTCTCTTTGTTTTCACTTCAGATTTTGATTTCTTTTTATTTATTGAAAATGAGAGGATGGTTTCTCTTTGAACTGAATATGAATAGCCAGATCTTCCTCTCTTCAAATTTTAAAAAAAAAATTGTTTTTCCACTTGTTAACCATGCGTATTGCATGTCTTACACTTGTCCTTACTTGCATTTTTGTTTTTTAAACCCTTGTTCTCTTATGTTTACATGTGTAAACAAACTATATTTTTTTTTCAACTCCTTTATTTCGAAAGACATATATATATATATATATATATATATAAGCTTTTATATTTAATTACATATATACTATTAATTTTATCTTCAAGTGTAAAAGAAAAGCATTTTAAAATTTTAATTAAATCATAGTTTGTTCCAGATTTAAAATTTTTATTTTAAATCCTTAACCAAATTGTGAATTGATTTATCTTATGTGTATTTTATATTTGTATTCACACATTATATTTATACAACTTTTAAAATCCATTAAATTCAAACAGCTTTATATTATTTTCTATCCATATTTTTTTATAACTATTTATAAAACTATAAGAAAATGATTCTTGTCTATCTAATATATTTTCATTTATATATTGATATTTAAAAATATTCAATTTAATTTATGTTTAGGTCCTTAGGTAGTTTTATATTTTCAAATTTTATTTTTCTTATATATATATATATATTAACTATGTTTATTTATGTTTTATACAAGTATAAAATTTCAAATCTTGTACTTATTACTTTTATATATTTATATACAACTATATTTATTTTCAAAATGTTTATAATTGAATTCTAATCCAAAATACTATTTTATAAACCATACTTTTAATTTATTCTGGAATCGTCATATTTGTTCCAAAATAAATCTAATCTGTTTCATTTTTAGTATTTTCAAATCAACAATATTCATTATCGATATATTTATTAAATTTCAAAATTTAAATTTGCCAATTAAAATTCATTTGTATAACTAAATGAACATATATCTTATTAAATTTGATGAATTCAATTTTATTTTTATATTTCAAATGCAAATAAATTCTAAATAAATTCACAATTAAATCTAAAATTAAATTTGATTACCAGTTTTTTTTTAAAATTTAACCCTAAATATTTATCAATTATCAAATTATTTTCAGCTAAAATCCAGGAATGTTACAGGTTCCCCTTTTTAAGAAAATTTCATCCCCGAAATTTGCCAGGGAGACAACAAGAATGGATAGATAAACAAAGATAGAGAATCGACTTATAAATCAAGTCGATTATCTATTCTGTATTTGGCTCACCAAATCAGAATATCAATAATAGATACAAGAACAAACTCATTCGATATTATATAAGATTCTCGGGTCACCAGATCTACGAAATATACAATGGCATTGGTTAGTTCGTAGGGATAAAACTAACCGTTCGTAGAATATATCTAGACCCAAAAGAACGAACGAATGGATTCAATTCAAGTTGAAATATCCCAAGGTATATATAATTTGTCCCTCTTTGGACTTTGATCCACACAAGAAATTACAATAGAGTTTCAAATTTTGGTTTAATCGAAATCATTTTATCGATACAATTTATTTAACTTTATATTTTAGTTAACCAATTAATTTCAATTTCAATTTCAATTTCTCTAAAGTTAAAAACGAAAAGATGATAGAAATTTGACGAAGTCAATACCAAATAGAGTATTATCTACACGATTCGTAAGGTCACCATCACACCGAAACTTCTTCCTCGAGCTGCCATGAAGCAACCAAAAGAATTTGGGAAGACGAATCAAAGGAGATTGATAGAGAAAGATATTTCCGTTGTTGTTACAGGGCATTGACCATTTGTATTGGTACTCCCGTGTCCCCTATCTCGTCCTCTTCTTGCACTCATACTTACTATATGTGAATAGTAAGAGAATTTACCGAGGCATTCAGACGGATATCTTAGGGATTACTCATTCTAGGGTATGCTTCACCCTATATCTAATGAGTCACTTAATGTGTTATACTCCTGAGAAAAAGTTTAACCTTCAGCTCTGATACCAAATGTAGCGATCCTGACTCGACCTTCGAAAATCAGCACTGAATACGACACTCATATTCAAATGCCGCAGATCCAAACGTCGAGCCTGGTTCGCAGGAGCTTATAACACATTAAGTACAACATGACGGAAGAAATGAAATAATACATTTGATATACAACATTTGATACAATATCTGATACAACTGAATATCAATAGAATGATACAATAGATATCAATTCTATAAGAGATACAAGAAATAACAGCGGAAAGATAATATCTTCAATGCCAAACTCCAAGAACTCCATCTTCAATCCAAAGCTAGCTCGAACCATCATCACGTTGCACAAAGCTAAGCAAGTCTGGTTCGTGAATCCGAAGACTCCAAAGAATTCCAAAAGCTATCGTATCAATTCCTACTATTCGACTATCTGGAAAACCCAACCCTAGACTGCCCGTGTGGAAAATGTTGGGCACCGAGAGTTTAGGAAAGGAACATTAAATTCTAGTTCAATCATGGGACTGGTGTGAGCAAATAAAATAGTTTTTATCTTTAAAACAAACAACAAAAGTTTTACAGTTTAAATCCGCAATGCCTATTGGAAAATGAAACTACCATAAGGCCTTCCGACACACACACAATGCAAACGCAGAATTGGAGGAGATTTCTCCTTATGATAGTCAAATATGCTTAATATGAGAAAATTTCTTTGATATTATTACTAGTGCATAGTGTAGAAAAACCTTTTCGAAAGTATAATATTAATCCTTGCCAGCATACAACATTTCGCCGTATGCCTACTATAGCTACCATGTTCAATAGCAGGTTACCGCCACATTCCATGGCAGGTTATACAACTAAAACCGTACAGGGCGCGTATTGTTTTGTTTGGATTTCCAACAAATGGTCAGGCTAAGGAACTTCCTATTGCCACATGAGAACGCCTCTGGAGGGATGCCCTGAGAACCTACCCGGCTCTCTGCTAACACAAGGCCGGCTACCCCCTTCCCGAGGAGTGAAACCTAAGATATGCCACCCCCGGTCCTTTGGGGCCTTTAACCGAGGATCCTCTACACCAACAACATCACACAGTAATAAATATACTATAGTTCCCACATGAGTAAGTATCTGGGCTCCATACCATAATACCATCCTTTTCCAGAAGGAATGGTCATACCCTAGGGGAGTTACCCCTGAAACCTTGCCGCATCTTTCCTGTTTCGACCATTACCGGTTTGTGTGGCTCGATGAGGTCTCATCCACGAATCTACGCTTTTTCACAAAGTCATGCTTTGATCAACAAATGATCAGCAGCACTTTGTATGCCACATTACCAAATTGGGAATGTAACACTAGTAACCATCAACTACATAATCTCTGAGCTCGTACGTCTCAGAGAAGGGTGTTAAGTTAAGAGAATAAATTCTCCGCCACCAAGCAGAAATGTATTTGATAGTAACCGGTTTTACATCTCGAAGTGTAATGTCGGACACACATCCGTACAAGTCTTTTCCAAGTTCGAACAGAACCAAAGGCACTTCCGAACAAACCCTTGCAAATCCGAATAATTCCTAATCACGTCCGGATTTCCCATCATATATGGAGTCTCTATACCGGGGACCAATCGATGTAGAGACATTCGACGAGTTGTCCTTTCGTTTTCGAAAATATCCGGTCTCCACCACCGGTCTTCAAATGTTATCGATAATGTCTTATCATTATTCGGAATGGGTTATATGACACAAGGTCCTCTCCGGGCTAAACCTAATAATGAGCGCAATATTTAAAAAAAAAATGGATAATGGGATTTCAGTTAAGTCACAACTTAATATCCAAAAAATTTCTTTCCAACGATTTAAACAAATTACCATTTTAAATCTTTTTAAATAAAAGATTTATTTCATAAAGTTTACCTATCTTTCACAAAGATTTATTTACGGCTTTCCAAAACAATTCCATTTCAAGTTGGATTAACTCATCCAATCTTTCAGTTTAAGATTTAATTCATAACTTTCAAATCCTTTCCAATTCAAATCTTCTATATAGAGGATACACTATTTAAAATTCTCTTTGATTTCAAAACAAGATTTAATCGTCTTCACAAAGGTTAATTCATAGTTTTACCTAACTATTTACAATTTCATTTCAAACTTGAAATCTTTCAGCACGAATTGGAAATCCTTTCTTTTTATAAAAGCTATTATTATTTAAAACAAATAGTTTTTGCTTTGGGAAAACTGATTACAATTATAAGTTAAAGCCATTTAAGTATAAAACTTGGATTTAATTTTAAATTTCCAAAACCATACCTTTTAAATGGTTAAAAACACGTATAAACACCTTTATAACTTGTATAATATTTTTGGACCATAATTTCCAAATCATTGAATTCAATTTCAAATATTGAATTCAAATTTAAATCAAATTATTTAAATTTGAAATTTTATTAAGTTATTTAAAATGACTTTTATTTTTGAAATTCATTTTCAAAAGCTTTCAATTCCAATTCCAAAGCTTTTTGAATTCAAGAATCCAATCTTTAAAATCATTAAAAATCTGTGACTTAACCGATTTCCTCGTGCAATCCACATTTGTGTGTGTAAGGTGTGGTCCAGGGGTTTTACACAATAGTGCAACAACATCAATCATCACAGATTTCAAACACAGCAATATCGATTAGCAGTATATTCCAATAACGCTTATCTATATACACAAATTCGCAAATAAAGTAAATTCAAGCCTTTAGGTTTAGAAGTTTGCTCACTTGTCATGATTGAAGAACAGAGGCAGGCTTGAACTTCCAAGCATTTGAATATTTGGAAAAACTTTGTTTCAGTTGCTTTCAAGCCTGTTGTTTGAATTCCCAGTTAAAGCTGAAACTTTGAACTTTGATCTTGATAGTTGCTTCATTCTTACAGAGCTGCTCAAAGTGTTTGGACAAAAAAGCAAGATTTTGAATTTAATTTGCATCTACTTCTCAGGCTTCCAGGTTTTGAAATTTACTTGCCTGATTCCAGACTCTGTTTTCAAAGCTTTAGATTTTGAAACAAATTGTTGAAGTTGTTTGCTTTGAACTTTTCTGGTTTCTCTTTGTTTACACTTCAAATTTTGATTTCTTTTTATTTGTAGAAAATAAAAGGATGGTTTCTCTTTGAACTGAATATGAATAGCCTGATCTTCCTCTCTTCAAATTTAAAAAAAAATTGTTTTGCTACTTGTTAACCTTGCATATTGCATGTCTTACACTTGTCCTTGCGTGCATTTTTGTGTTTTAAACCCTTGTTCTCTTATGTTTACATGTGTAAACAAACTATATTTTTTTTCAACTCCTTTATTTCAAAAGACATATATATATATATATACGTATATATAAAAGCTTTTATATTTAATTACATATATACTATTAATTTTATCTTGAAGTATAAAAGAAAAGCATTTTAAAATTTTAATTAAATCTTACTTTATTCCAGATTTAAAAATTTTATTTGAAATCCTTAACCAATTTGTGAATTGATTTATCTTATGTGTATTTTATATTTGCATTCACACATTACATTTATACAACTTTTAAAATCCATTAAATTCAAATAGTTTTATATTATTTTCTATCTATATTTCCTTTTATAACTATTTATACGACTATATGAAAATGGTTCTTATCTATCTAACATATTTTAATTTATATATATTGATATTTAAAAATGTTCAATTTAATTTATGTTTAGGTCCTTGGTTAGTTTTATATTTTCAAATTTTATTTTTCTTATATATATATATATATATTAAATATGTTTATTTATGTTTTGTACAAGTATAAAATTTCGAATCTTGTACTTCTTACTTTTATACAACTATATTTTTTTCAAAATGTTTATAATTGAATTCTAATCCAAAATACTATTTTATAAACCATACTTTTAATTTATTCTGGATTCTTCATATTTATTCCAAAATAAACCCAATCTGTTTCATTTTTAGTATTTTCAAATCAACAATATTCATTATCAATATATTTATTAAATTTCAAAATTTAAATTTCCCAATTAAAATTCATTTTTATAACTAAATGAACATATGTCTTATTAAATTTGATGAATTAATTTTATTTTTATATTTCAAATGCAAATAAATTCTATATAAATTCACAATTAAATCCAAAATTAAATTTGATTACCAGTTTTTTTTTCAAAATTTAACCCTAATTATTATCCAATTATCAAATTATTTTCAGCTAAAATCCAGGAATGTTACAAGGCGCGTAATGGATTTCCAACAAATTGTCAGGCTAAGGAACTTCCTAGGCCACATGGGTAAGCCTTTGGAGGGACGCCCCGAGAACTTAACCAGCTCTCTGCCAACACAAGACTAGATTACCTCGGTAACTAGGTAACTACTACACGAGCATGCCATCCTCCGGTTGTTTGCGACCTTTATCCGAGAGCTCTCAACCACAAAGCAACCATAAAGTAATAAATTTGCAGTAACCACATGAGTTAAGTATCTAGGCTCCATACCATGATACCACCCTTTTCCAGAATGGAACAAACATACCATAAAGGGCGCGATCCTCATAACTTTGCCACATCTTTCCTGTTTCGACCATTTTCGGGGTGTGATTTCCTGATGCAGTCTCGTCCACAAAGCTACACTTTACACAAAGCCATGCTTAGATCAACAAATGATCAGCAAATGTATCATTAGTAACCATCAACTACATAATCTCTAAGCTCGTACGTCTCGGAGAATGGTGTTAACCTAAGAGATTAAATTCCACGCCACCAAACAGAAATGTATTCAAAATCCCCATCGGACTCCCCATCACATATGGAGATCTCTATACTGTAGCTACTCAGTGTAGTGTCATTCGATGGGTAATCCTTTCGTTCTTGAAAATACTCGGTCTTCACCACCGGTCTTCAAATTCTATCCATATCGTCGTATCATTATTCGAAACAAGTTGTATGACACAAGGTCCTCTCCCGGCTAAACCGAATAATGAGCGCAATATTTAAAAACATATGGATATTGGGATCTCAGTTAAGTCATGACTCATTACCCAAAACCTTTTTTTCAAAAGGTTCAACAAATTACCATTTTTAAATCTTTAAACAAAAAGATTCATTTCACATGTTTCACCAATCTTTCACAAAGATTCATTCATATCTTTCAAAACTATTTTCAATTCCAAATCTTTTTATATAAAAGATACACCTTTAAGATCCTATTAAATTTGGAAACAAAGTTCACAAACCTTTCACAAAGATTCAATTATAGCTTTCAACACAATTCCATTTCAAATCTGAAACCTTTTCAGCAACGATTGGAAATCCTTCCTTTATTTGAAAGCTAATATCATTTGACAACAAAGGGTTTTCATTTTGGAAAAATCCAATCAAATATGCACAAGTTATATCCTTTAAAGTATAAACTTGGGTTAAATTTAAATAACCAAAATAATAATTTTAAAATACTTTAAAGATGGTTTTAAAATCCATATATATTATATAACTTGTATTACCACTTTTCAAACCATATTTTCCAAAACAATTTCAAAACTTAAGTCAGATATATTATATTCAAACTAAATTTCAACTTTAAAATTTTCTTTCCAAAAGCTTTCCATATTCAATTCAATTCCTTTTCCAAACATTTGAATTCAAAATTCAACTTTAGAACAAATAATATTTAAATTCAAAATATCTATGACTTAACCTGATTTCCCATTAAATCCATATTTGTGCGTGTATGGTGTAGTCTATGGGTTTTACAGAATAGTGCAACATCATTAATCATCGCAGTCCAAACACAGCAATATCGATAAGCAGTATAATCCTATAACGCTTATCTTATTCAAAGATTCATAGATAAATAATATAAGTATATCACAGATAAAAGAATATAAATATATCAAAGATAAATAAATTACATTCATCACAGCTCAAATCAAAACAATTCATATCACAGAGTAGCACACATCAGGGATATCAAACAGTTCAACATTCAATAGAATCCAAACATCCATAAGTAAGATCAATTAATTATCTGATTAATTTAAATCAAATTAATTACTTATGTATAAACTACTAATCCTAGTTAATTAATATTAATTAATTATAAACCATTTTTAATTAATTATTCTTTAATCATGTATTAATTAAATTTTAATAAATTAACTAACTTTTAATTATAAATTAATTAACCTTAATTAATAAATAAAATAACCTTTAATAAGTTAAATAATTACTCTTTAATTATTTAATTATTCTTTAATTAATTGTCCTTAAGTAATTAAAATAAGTGTTTATCCCTAATCACTTGTATTAATAAATCAGGAATTAATTACATTAAATAATTATTCTTTAATCACTTGATTAATCAAACCATTAATTAATTACTTTAATCAAGTAATTAATTATCCTTTAATCATCAATTAGGAAATTGATTAATTATTCTTAAACTATTAAATAATTATCCTTTAATTATCTAATTATCCTCTAATTACATTCCTTAAGTAATTATCTTTTAAATTAATTATTCCTTTGCTTACTCACATTAATTAATTACCTTCATTAATTAATCCTTAAGTAATTTCATAATAAATTCTTTTAAATTACATTGGGTAATTATCCTTAATCAATTATATTAATTAATCAATCCTTAATAATTTAATCATAACTTCTTAATTAAATTAAGATCTCAATTAACTTAAGATAAACCATTTATCTTAATTATTATTTTCAATTACATCATTATATTTTTGAAACACTTAGAAATCTAAATAATTAATATAAAAATTATTTTAAATCAAACAAATTTTGAAAACATTATACCTCTAAAATTTCAACCTTTGAAATTACTTGAAAGCTTGTTCCATACATATATTTTTAGGACTTATTTTAATAATTTGTTATTAACAAAAGATTTAAAACATTTTATCATCATCTAAATTTGGCTTTTAAATAATCTTAAAAATCAACTTGATTAATTTAAGTGTAACGACCCGTAATTTACGATGATTTAAATTAGTTGGTATTAAGTTTTGGTAAATAAATTAAGACGAAACAAAAATTTTGTAATTTAATAATGAAATGAATGCTAAAATGTAATGCAGCCATGAAAACTAAAGCTAAGTATTAACAATTAAAATGAAACTACGATTAATTGATGTAATGTAAATTGTTGTACTAGGCTAAAAATTGAATATAAGAAAACAAAGGTAAATAGTGGATTAGTTAATGAATTAATAATAATAAATAGTAATTGAATAAAATTAACTTCCTGTAAGTAATTATAATATTGTTTGGAAATGATAACTTATAAAAGTATGATTAAGAGTTAGTGGCAACAAATATTATAAGTTACCGATATATTTTAATCCATTAAATTGAATTGGAATCAATTGGAATAAATCTAAATAAATTATTACGCTAATGTTAATTAAGGTAATATTTGAAAATAATGTTAATATTATCCATAATAGGACAATTTGTTGAATTTAACATAATGGAAACGAAGACTTATCAATTTAATGGGATTTGAACTATGATAATTGGATTTAATTGCTAATAAATGAAATTAAATATCTAAATATTACGTTAATTGAAATGAAGATGGAATGTGAGAATATTAAATGTAATAGATTTTGAATCCAATCTTAATTTCATCCGTTTGATAATAATGAGTTGAATAATAGAATGAAAAGTAAATTAAATAGAATTAATGGAAATTAAATTTATAAGTTTTGAATTTAATGAAATTGAGGTTAATACTGAAATTGACAAATTAATTAACTCTAATTTTACATTTAAATTTGTTTAAATCATTGTAAATGATTAAGAAAACAAAAATGATGAAACTTGTCAATTATCGAATTGAAAAAGAAAATTTGGTTTAATTAATTTATTATTAATTTATTTAATTAATAGGAAAATAGCCATTTAGGGCACTGACTCGGATTTCGACGAAACCAATTTCATCGGACCTGTAACGGTGAATTATTGTAGGATTTTAAGTTTCGTAGCGATCGGACTTGCCGTTTGATCGTACAGGCTCGAAATGCCTAGAAAATAATTTAATTGAAATCAATTTGAAATAATTTGATTTTAGCATAACTTCTTCATACGATGGAATTTTGACTTGAAACCTGTCCCTTTGCGTTTAAAATATTTAAAAACATCTATTTTGATATATGGGTTGACCCAACTTCGTTCCGGAGTCGAAATGGGCTTTTTGGGCCATATATCGTTCAATTTATCCGATCTGTTCTTTCTATTCAGCTCTGTCTATATATATGTCATTATAAAGCAAGCTTACTTCTTATTCCTCATTTTTTGTACGTACAATTCTATTTTCTTCTCCTCTTTCAATGGCAGATGGAATCCTAAATCCTAAAATGCAATTTCAAATAAAATTCAAATCCAAAAATTAAATCTCTTCAAACTATATCGAATTATATATGGATTTGAAGCTCTCGAAGAGAGCAAGTCAAATATGTGATTTGTTTTTCAATTTGGGTTTTAGTGTGGCTGAAAATCGATGATCTATCCACGGCCGTTCATTACGCCGTGACCAAAATTGTCCGATTTTCGAATCTATTTCTAGGTATTGTAGAGTGGACCGAGGGGACTTCATCTATGCAATTCGTTCGTCGAATCAACGGCTGGATTTTGCATGAAAATTCGGATAGGGTTTCAAATATTTGGGGCGGCTATGCGATCTGGCCTCGGTTGGGACGTCGCGAGTGCGTGGCCAGGTGGAGATCGCTAGCGTGGTGATCGATGAGCATCGGTGGCGGCGGCGAGTTCAAGGCGGCGCGTACGTGGGGACGAGACGTGGAAACTGGGTCGGATTCATACGTGTTCGAGCATTGCTGTGAAGCTTCTGTTGCATGGGTGAGATGAAGGTGACGTGGCCTCCGAGTATGTTTCGTTTTTATTATTTTATTTTAATTTCTATTTCATTCGTTCTAATATCAACAACTTTTGCATACGGGGTCCGTTTCACGCGCAGTTTTCTCCGCTAGGTTCATATTGAAATTCCAGACATTTTGGCGCTAGTTTAAATAAATTATGAGAATGTTCAAATTTTGGGTTTAAATTCAAAAGGTGAGTGTTTTAACCCACTCACAACTTCTAAAATTTCTTATTTGTGTTAAATCTATTTCTGATGTGATTAGAGATTTATTTATGGCTGTTTGGTATATTTTTATCATCATTCCAGTTAAATTGAATTTATTGAGTTAAATTGTTATTTAATTTATTATTGCATATAAACTGCCAGTTAAATTGTTATTTAATTTATTATTGAATATAAACTGCCAATAAACACCTGTTATTTATTATCTGTTCTATATTGATGTTATTGTTTGAATTAGATGATGATTGAGATAAATGGTTGATGATTGATGTTGGATGAATGGATGTTGTATTTTATATTGTTATAAACTACAAGTTGTTATACATTTTTATTTCATTCGGGATTGCGGTTTGAAATGATATATAACAGTATTTTTATTTTAAATTACGGATTGAAATGATAAATATCTGCATCACTTGACCATAGGGTATAAAATTATATATAGACACCGTGGTCTATATATAAAATATTTTACCGTGGTCTATATATAAAATATTTTGAAAATGATTTCTATGGTTTTTGAAATAAATATATGGTTAATGAATATTGATTTTTGATATTATATAAATATTATTTTTTATATATATTTAAATGCCTGAATTTAAGCTATGTATAAGTTTGTTAAATAACAATTAAGTTTAATAATAGAGTTTGATTTTTATTAAAATAAATCTGAGTAAGTATTTAAATTTTATTTTAATATAGAGTGTATAATGATTTAAATAAATTAAGGTTGGGAGATAAATTGGAGATTTATTTGAAATTAAATTTATTTAAGAATTAAACTCAAAAAGGTTGATATGAAATTTATTAAATTGGAAATTTTAAAAGGTAAAAAATTTATAACTTGATTTTGGGGTCAAGGTGAATAAAATGAGTATTTCAAGAATAAATCAATTGAAGGAAATATTTAGTTATTTTTAATTTGATTTTTATTTAAATGATAATGGATCTATTATGTAAAATATTTCAAAACTAAATAATAGAAAATTTAATTTCTGAATCGAAATTATCAAATTTAATTTGGAAATTTTGGGATATTTAAAACCTTGAAATATATCGAAATTGAAATGTTTTATCGAAATTAAAGTGTTTCGAAGTTATGAGTTTTAAAGTATTATGTTTAAAAGTGTAAAATTTCAAATGTTTGGTTTTGAACTGTATAAATTTGAAAGTGCTATGATTTTGGAAAAGGGATATATTGGAAATAAAAGTGATATTATATTGATTTGGGTCTTTATAAAAATGATATCATATTGATTTGGGTTTTTAAAATGAAAATGATATCGTATTTATATGGTTTTGAAATGGATATTATACTCTGGTTTTGAAGTATAAATTATTTTGAAATGGCCGCGGTATTATAATAATGTTTGGTTGTTAAAGAGACCGGGATCGGAAGTTGTCATACTCTCTGCCAACTCCGAAAATCACTTTAACAACCGTGTATGCGGTGGAGATTCTAGAATAAAGTAGGATGGTGGCGGCGTTCCTTGGAAGTATATACGTGGACCCGACTCCCGTGAGTTGGCATAAGGTGGCTAAAATAGGAGCAATTGATGGGATAATGAGGTCATTCCTCTGATCGGACACATTCCTACGATATTATATTCTGACTTTGAGATTGATTCGGTGGCCACTTTTGGTTCTTTTGATTTGGGGGTGCGGCTCGAGGTGGGCGGTAGTTGCTGCAAGGCGTTACCACCGGCCCAGAAGTGTAATTGGTATATCTACCATGGCATTTCCTGGTTGTACCGCGTCACCTACCATAGCGCGCCTTGTACGAGTTTAGATTTCTCCCATAGCCAATTGAGTATTTAGGGTAGTCTCCTGATCTGGAGATGCACTGATACTGGATGGACTATTGGGACTATTATTGTGTTAAGGGGAATATTGGGTCACTCCTTAATGCTATTTAAAATTAAGTTTATTTTACTGTAGACATTATTATAATAGCGAAATATTGCTACATAATAAATAGTTTAACGGATCCTTGGGAGATGTGAATCTCGGGCATCTCTTAAGTTACTGCACTCACATTAGACACTGGATAGGAAATGTCAAATCTCGTAAACATCTCTGATGCCATTCCACTCATATTATTTACTGTTGATTTAACTTACATAAGTCTTTTAGTTTTGACTCGAGTGTTTTGTCCTTTCAATTCGCTCGGGTCAGTCTGAGCATTTTAGGGCTTGAAGACTTTATTTCTGGAGGACGAAGATGGAGATTGTATTATTATTATTCACTGCATCATGTACTCTGCTGCATTTTATTATTCTCTGGTATGTGTAACTCTGATATGTACTGTATAAGTATAATCAAATGTTTTTGTAAACAGCTTCATGAATTGTTTATTTGATTATATTTTATCGTTCCGCTGCAAGATTCTATTTTTTTTATTTCTTTGCTTTTTCTTATTTGCCCCATAACAATCCGCCCTTCTGTATGGTTTAAGTCTGACACGTGTGACTTATCGTCGATTTAAAGCGTACAAAAAGGTGGGATGTTAATATCTAGTATCAGAGCTTTGGTTTAGCGATAAACCTTTGCTTTGTGGGGTCTGACTCTTTATTAATAGGGTAGTAATACCCTATGATGAGCCATTGAGCGTATATATATGAGAGAGCATATTTGTTAGTGTTATAAAAGTTTTCTAATATTGTGTTTGTTTGTTCCGTTTTGTATTTATAAATTTTGGTTGGTGCATAAGACGCCATGACATCAACAGGGATTTCTAAACACCTAATAGGACAGACCGACACAATATTTGTTTTGAATATAGGTGAATGAAATAATTTTGCCTATTATATTTTCTATATATATATAAAATAAATTTTTTATAAAGGTTATATTTGGTTGTAATATATTGGTTTGTTAGGTAGAGACATTTTTAGATATTAGTTGAAAAAAAGAATTGAAATAAAACGAATATAAAATTAGAAATTTAGAACTTAAGTTGCGGGACTTTTGATACTGCTTTCAAAGGATTTTTGGAATATAATAATATTATTATTAGAAGTATTTTCTGATATAAATATTTCAATATAATTTGAAAGAATTGTTTTAAAGAAACTTTGGAAAAGAAATAAGTTCTCTACTCCCCTCTTTATCGCTGGAAAATAATTTCGATGATGAGTGCACGCATCATCGACATTCATTTTCGAGTTTCTAAGTGGGAAGGCCTCTGTAGTAGTTTTACTACAGATTTATTTGGATAAACAAATGTAAATTTTAAACTGTTTTAAATATAATTGATATAAATTGTAAGTGTATACATCTATCTTATAATGATTTGAAATTTACCCGGTATTTAAATTCTTAAGTTTCTATTAATTAATGGTTTCAATTGCTTTAGTGAAATGGAATTTAACTAATAATTGGAACCTCTAAATGAAATAAGAGATTTAATGCTAGGTTATGAATGAAATTACAAGCAAGTTGATATTATAACTTATAAGACAAAGAATACTGTTATTGAACATTAAGGTGATTAAAAGAAATAAAATAAACTTGTGAAACTTTCTATTACATCCTTAAAAGCATATATATAACTTACCAACTATAAAAAGTTAAAATGTTAAAGGAAAAATGTAATGGAAAATTTTACAAGTAAAACTTGAAGTAATGAAAGTATTTAATGAAATCCTTTTATAAATAAGAATTTGATGTTGTGATTGTTGTGAACTTAAGTTATAATTGAAATGTTACTGTAGTAAAGGTAATAGGAAATAAGTATTGTAAGTATAAGATTATAAACTTAAGTAAATGAATTAATATGCAAAGAAATTGAATTAAACATGAATACTATAAATAAATCAAAATGAACAATTGTAAGTAATAAATGAAATAAACACTGAATGAGTTAATGGAAATAAAAGTTTGTAAGAAATAAAGGTAAATTAAAAAGATGAATCATTATATGAATGAAAAGGAGTCTAAACAATAAGTGCTATGAAATGAAATTAATGAGAACGTACTTGATCTATTGGTTGAAATTGTTATTTTTTTAGTTTACGGTTGTTTGGGAAAAGATACTTTATATTTGTTGGAAATATGAATAATCTATTTAGTTGCACCTAAGACTATTGAGTGAAGGGTACACTTAGTAGTTTATGTTTCATTCCGTACAATTTAAAGTTTTTGAACCCGAACAACTATTTGTTTTGTTGTTATGGATGGATAATTGAATTGTGTTGATTCTGTACAATGATTGTATGCTGTGGTAGCAAGTGATTGTTATTGTTTGACATGGATTTGTTTGTTAGTGGTTGAAACAACTTTAAGTATTTCATTTTATATAGTTATTAACTCTTTTTAGATTATATAGGTGAAATACAGGTTATGGAAGCAATTGCTACTGCTTTTGGTTTCATAATTAAGCGTTAATTGCCCGACAAATAGGTACGTTCTCGGATTACGGTTTTATAGCGTTGTTATATATATATTTCCCATTGTTGGGATATATTATTTTGAAATATATGCTATATATTGTTATATTTGATACTATATTTTCTTCGAGCCTCTCCGTACAAAGGAGACTCTACCGAAATTTTCTGTAAATTTTGGACTTAGAAAATTTTGGAGATGTTTTCCAAACTTTATTAATTTAAGTATAAAAAAGAAGATTCAATGGTTATAAATTAGTATATTTATTCAAAATAATTAATTTTTCAAATTTATTTATTTATAAAGTTAATATTTTTGAATAAGATGTATTGTTTACTCAATTCTTTCTTTTTCCTTCTTTTCCCTTTTCGGGAAGAAAAGTTTTGAGTGTGGGAGAGTGTAACGACCCGTAATTTTTGATTTAAATTAGTTGGTATTAAGGTTTTGGTAAATAAATTAAGACAAAACAAAAAATTTGTAATTTAATAATGAAACGAATGCTAAAATGAAATGCAACCATGGAAATTAAAGCTAAGTATTAACAATTTAAATGAAATTACGATTAATTGAAGTAATATAAATTGTTATACTAGGCTAAAAATTGAATATAAGAAAGTAAAGGTAAATAGTGGATTAATTAATGAATAAATAATAATAAATAGTAATTGAATAAAATCAACGTCCTGTAAGTAATTGTAATATTGTTTGGAAATGATAACTTATAAAAGTATGATTAAGAGTTAGTGGCAACAAATATTATAAGTTACCGATATATTTTAATCCATTAAATTGAATTGGAATCAATTGCAATAAATCTAATTAAATTATTACGCTAATGTTAATTAAGGTAATATTTGAAAATAATGTTAATATTATCCATAATATGACAATTTGTTGAATTTAAAAGAATGGAAACGAAGACTTATCAATTTAATGGGATTTGAACTATGATAATTGTATTTAATTGCAAATAAATGAAATTAAATATCTAAATATTACGTTTATTGAAATGAAGATGGAACGTGATAATATTAATGTAATAGATTTTGAATCCAATGTTAATTTCATCCTTTTGATAATAATGAATTGAATAGTAGAATGAAAAGTAAATTATATAGAATTATTGGAAATTAAATTTATAATTTTTGAATTTAATGAAATTGATAAATTAATCAACTCTAATTTGACAATCAAATTTGTTTAAATCATTGTAAATGATTGAGAAATCAAAAATGATGAAACTTGTCAATTATCGAATTGAAATAGAAAATTTGATTTAATTAATTTATTATTAGTTTATTTAATTAATAGGAAAATAGCCATTTTGGCCACTGACTCGGATTTCGACAAAACCAGTTTCATCGGATCCGTAACGGTGAATTATGGTAGAATTATAAGTTTCGTAGCGATCGGACTTGCCGTTTGATCGTATGGGTTCGAAACGCCTTGAAAACAATTTAATTGAAATCAATTAAAATCAATTTGAAATAACTTGATTTTAGCATAACTTCTTCATACGATGGAATTTAGACTTGAAACCTGTCCTATTGCGTTTAAAATATTTGAAAATATCTATTTTGATATATGGGTTGACCCAATTTCGTTCCGGAGTAAAAACGGGCTTTTTGGGCCATATATCGTTCAATTTATCTGATCCGTTCTTTCTGTTCAGCTCTGTCTATATATATGTCGTTAAAAACCCTAGCCTACTTCTTATTCTTCATTTTCTATACGTACAATTCTACTTGCTTCTCCTCTTTCAATGGCAGACAGAACCATAAATCCCAAAATGCAATTTCAAATAAAATTCAAAGCCAAAAATTAAATCTCTTCAAACTATATTGAATTATATATGGATTTGAAGCTCTCGACGAGTGCAAGTCAAATATATGATTCGTTTTTCAATCTGGGTTTCGGTGTGTCCGAATATCGATGACTATCCACGGCCTTTCATCACGCCGCGACCAAAATTGTCCGATCTTCGAATCTACTTCTGGGTATTGTAGAGTGGACCGAGGGGACTTCATCTATGCAATTCATTCGTCGAATCAACTATTGGATTTTGTACGAAAATTCGGCTAGGGTTTCAAATATTCGGGGCGGATGTGCGATCTGACCTCGGTTGGGACGTCGCGAGTGTGTGGCCAGGTGGATATGCCGGCGTGGTGATCGACGAGCATCGGCGGCGGCGGCGAGGTTCTAGGTGGCGCGTACGTGGGGACAAGACGTGGCAACTGGGTGGATTCATGCGTGTTCGAGCGTTGCTGTGAAACTTCTGTTGTGTGGGTGAGATGAAGGTGACGTGGCCTCTGAGTATGTTTCGTTTTTTTTGTTTTATTTTAATTTCTATTTCATTCGTTCTAATATCAACAACATTAGCACACGAGGTCCGTTTCACGCACGGTTTTCTCCGCTAGGTTTCTATTGGAATTCTGGACATTTTAGCCTGGTTTAAATGAATTTTGAGACTGTTTAAATTTTGGGTTTAAATTGGATTTAAATTCAATTTAAATTCAAAAGGTGAGTGTTTTAACCCACTCACAACTTCTAAAATTTCTTATGTGTGTTAAACTAATTTCTGATGTGAATAAAGATTTATTTATGGTTGTTTGGTATATTTGTATCATCATTCTAGTTAAATTCAATTTATTGAGTTAAATTGTTATTTAATTTATTATTGCATATAAACTACCAGTTAAATTGTTATTTAATTTATTATTGAATATAAACTGCCAGTAAATATCTGTTATTTATTATATGTTCTATATTGATGTTATTGTTTGAATTGGATGATGATTGTGATAAATGGTTGATGATTGATGTTGGATGAATGGATGTTGTATTTTATATTGTTACAAACTGCAAGTTGTTATACATTTTTATTTCATTCGGGATTGTGGTTTGAAATGATATATAAGCGTATTTTTATTTTAAATTACGGATTGAAATGATAAATATCTGTATCACTTGACCATAGGGTAGAAAATTATATACAGACACTGTGGTCTATATATAAAATATTTTGAAATTAATTTCTATGGTTTTTGAAAGAAATATATGGTCTAATGAATATTGATTTATGATATTATATAAATATTATTTTATATATAGTTAAATGCTTGAATTAAGCTATGTATAAGTTTGTTAAATAACAAGTTTAATAATAGAGTTTGATTTTTATTAAAATAAATCTGAGTAAGTATTTAAATTTTATTTTAATATAGAGTGTATAATGATTTAAATAAATTAAGGTTGGGAGATAAATTGGAGATTTATTTGAAATTAAATTTATTTAAGAATTAAACTCAAAAAGGTTGATGTGAAATTTATTAAATTGGAAATTTTAAAAGGTAAAATTTTTATAACTTGATTTTGGGGTCAAGGTGAATTAAATGAGTATTTCAAGTATAAATGAATTGAAGGAAATATTTAGTTATTTGTAATTTTATTTTTATTTAAATGATAATGGAT
Source organism: Allium cepa (assembly GCA_030765085.1). Taxonomy (NCBI): domain Eukaryota; kingdom Viridiplantae; phylum Streptophyta; class Magnoliopsida; order Asparagales; family Amaryllidaceae; genus Allium; species Allium cepa. The sequence continues at coordinate 303,731,281 of CM060944.1, read as the reverse complement.
CTATTATGTAAAATATTTCAAAACTAAATAATAGAAAATTTAATTTTTGAATCGAAATTGTCAAATTTAGTTTGGTAATTTTGGGATATTTCAAGCCTTGAAATATATCGAAATTGAAATGTTTTATCGAAATTAAAGTGTTTCGAAGTTATGAATTTCAAAGTATTATGTTTTAAAATTGTAAAATTTCAAATGTTTGGTCTCGAAGTGTATAAATTTGAAAGTGCTATGATTTTGGGGAAGGGATATATTGGAAATAAAAGTGATATTATATTGATTTGGGTCTTTATAAAAATGATATCATATTGATTTGGGTTTTTAAAAACGGAAACAATATCGTATTTATATGGTTTTTAAATGGATACTGGTTTTGAAGTATAAATTATTTTGAAATGACCGCGGTGTTATAATAACGTTTGGTTATTAAAGAGATGTGGATCGGAAGTTGTCATACTCTCTGCCAACTTCGAAAACCAATTTCACAACCGTGTACGTGGTGGAGATTCCAGAATGAAGTAGGATGGTGGCGGTGTTCCTTTGAGGTATATACGTGGACCCGACTCCCGTGAGTTGGCATAAGGTGGCTAAAATAAGAGAAATTGACGGGCTAATGAGTCATTCCTCTGATCGGACACACTCCTTAAAATATTATATTCTGACTTTGAGATTGATTCGGTGGCCACTTTTGATTCTTTTTATTTGGGGGTGTGGCTCGAGGTGGGTGGTAGTAGCTGCTACGCGTTACCACCTGCTCGGAAGTGTAATTGGTATATCTACCCTGGCATTGCCTAGTTGTGCCGTGTCACCTACCATAGTGCGCCTTGTACGAGTTTGGATTTCTCCCATAGCCCGTGGAGTATTTAGGGTAGTCTCCTGATCCAAAGATGCTTTGATACTGGATGGACTACTTGGACTATTATTGCGTTAAGGGGAATATTGGGTCACTCCTTAACACTATTTAAAAGTAAGTTTATTTTATTATAGACATTATTATAATAGCAAAATATTACTACATAATAAATAGTTTAATGGATCCTTAGGAGATGTGAATCCCAAGCATCTCTTAAGTTACTACACTCGCGTTAGACACTGGATAGGAGATGTCAAATCCTGTAAACATCTCTGACGCCGTTCCACTCAAATTATTTACTGTTGATTTGACTTACATAAGATCTTTTAGTTCTGACTCGAGTGTTTTGTCTTTTCAATTCGCTCAGGTCAGTCTGAGCATTTCAGGGCTCGATGACTTTATTTCTGGAGGACGAAGACGAAGATTGTATTATTACTATTTATTATTATTCACTGCATCATGTACTCCGCTGCATTTTATTATTCTCTGGTATTTGTGTAACTCTGATATGTATTATATAAGTATAATCAAATGTTTTTGTAAACAGCTTCATGAACTATTTATTTGATTATATTTTATTGTTCCGCTACAAGATTCTATTTTGTTTTTTCTTTCTCTGTTTTTCTTATTTACCCATAACAATCCGCCTTTCTTTATGGTTTAAATCTGACATATGTGATTTATCGTCGATTCAGAGCATACAAAAAGGCGGGATGTTACGTTAAGTTAAACAATATTTATTATATAGAGAAAATAGTTTTAAAACATAAAGGAAAACTTGACATATATTTTCAAAACTAGTAGAACAAATACCCGAGAAAAACTCGAGTGAAACCCGAGCTAAATTTGGGAATCCTCATGCAAAACCCGAGTCATCTTTCCCTTTTTTCTCTTTACTTTGTTAAATTTACAAACAGTTTAACCAACAGAACGCCCTGAAACAATACTCGAGCTAAAATCAATTCTGCTCGATACCATTCCCAAGTCGTTTTCTTCTTCTTCCCTCTCAAATTTCCGATACACATAGATGCATGCATATATGTGCACCACCAATCGCCGACCTTCTGATCATCATGAGATCACCCGAAGTCATCTTTGATAACCTCATCCTAGTTAAACACCCAGAAACTTAAAAATCCGATCATTTCGAAATCGAGCTATCATCACCTACCTGGAATCAACCCAGGCAAAAAAACCATCCCCTCGCCGACGATCGCTGCCATCATCGACCACGCCGACCATACCACAAACACATCTCGACCTCCAGTTTCTATTCTAATTGGTCCGGCTTCCACCGTTCCACCCACGGCGATGCACCAATCATTTTACTGACGTTAACAAAAACTAGGCTTAAACCCTAAATCAACCACGATCATCCCCCACGATCGACTAAAAATTTTGCGAACATTTTTCCCATGCTCCCGTACACATCAACCTCCTTCGCTATTGTTCACGAAGCCTAATTCGACGTTGATTGCCATAATGTGACCCAAATACGTTTACTGTTCATTTCAACAATTCTCGACATTTACGAACTTAAAAATCGTGAAATTACTTTTGAAAATCATCATTTAGCAAAACGAATCTGATTCAATGATCAGGATCTGGAATTAAGTCACTTGAATTTTCTGTTTTGAATGTTTTCTCTGTAATTCCTAAATTTTCAAATTATTTATCACATATTTTTACTTTATTTTTAAAAATAACTTTACATTATTATGAACACTTTTCTTTCATAAATCAAAGCCTAATACTAATTTGTTTGGGTGACATGGATTTTTTCCTCTGTAAACAAAACAGATGTAAGTATACCTGTTTTATAGACATGCATATTCAACCTTTTCATATTTATATGTATATACAACGATATTTGCATCCATTCAATCATCGTTCACCGTTTAATTTCTATATCAATCACAATATTAGGTCATATAAACAAGTTCAAAGTTTAAAGACAAAAGTCTACTCACCTGACATGTTGACAAAGAGGAAGCAAAAGCCTGGAAATTTGATTTGATGCATTTGAGTTGTATCTTTTACTTGATTTTGGTTTGAAGCAGATTTGAATTAATCGTTGCTTAAACTTGGATATGGTTTTAAAGGTGAACTGCACCTTGCTTTGAAGTTGAATTAGTTTCTTTGTTTTACTTTGATCTGGAATCCTAATTTGTGCTGAAGCTTGCTTATTTGATTTTCTCCACTACAAGAAAAGTTTGTTTTCTCAGCATAAGAGTACAGCGTTTTTGAGTGCGTTGCCGTGAGAAATGATAATTTGACGCTAAATTACTTAAACCCTATGTTGCGTACGCTGTTAGAAATCAAAGGCGCTAAATTTTATTTCCTTCCCCCCATTTCTATGAACTCCCATTAAACAAAAAATTTCCCAAAATTTCAATTCCTCGATCCAAAATTAAGTATAAAATATTCCTCCTTTGAAAAAAATTCATCGCGAGTAGCCCTAGTTCCCGCAGCAGTCGATTGGCCTCGTTGCAGGCTTGTTTCCATTCGTCGTTGTCTCCATCCTCGTCGCAGTCATCCAGATTGCAGGCTCGTCTCCGGTTTTCCTCGACCCCATCCCTATTGCAGGCTTGTCAGTGGAAGCGACTTTTAGCTCTACCGCTGTGGTCGATAGTTTGTTCCTGTATTCTTATGATTTTGAGAAGTTTGTTCCTGTATTCTTATGATTTTAGTAATATAATTGGATTAACATTTATATTTTTGAGTAAATATTTTCAGGTGATGCCTTTGCTTGAGCTAGAAAATAAGCACGTCTGTGGCTGGTCACAGTAATTTGTTCCCATTTCACAATGTAGCTATGTAAGTATTTGATCCTAGAATAGTAATTATATGATTTTGTTTATATTACTGTCATGCATGTTGTAAATTTATATTCTTACCGTGTATAAGTTTCTACTGTATATTTCGTGAACTTGGCTTTTACACTAAAATATGAATCAAAACCTTGTTGTTTCTCATTTTGTTTTGTCAACTTTAGATGACCGATTAGACTCCAACCTTATAGTCTTGTGTTTCATTGGAGTTGGATTTGATAACCAGGTAACTAGATTTTGTATTTCATTTTTATGTATCGTATGGGCCTAATTCAAGCAAATTTTATACAGTATGTTATGTTGTACCTAACAGAAGTGTCCTCATTTTATTAGAGTGATATAAGAAGCAATGGTTTTCAGTCAATATAAACTTCAGATTCATAATAAGAAGATGTCACTACAAGAAATTTTGTCAATTATAGCATCAAGAAACACTATAAAATAGCGTTTTGCTGCTGCTTGCTATTTGTCCAATTAGCTAGATGAAAATAAAGAAAATACAACGTATTTATGCGCCATAAATAACTCGGTATGCAATTTTACAGGCGGGAACCCAAAAAATTCAATCAAACCATTGTTCACGTTTTCATCCCCAATTTTCTAAATCAAATCAAATGAAATGATAAAATTATTTGTCTCTATGTCGATCGTCCACCTCTTGCCTTTTCCATTTTTCTCCTTGGATCGCCTACATGACCTAGCTTATTTATTTTCGTTTTGAGTTTGATTTGAGTAACCAATAAATTGTATCTCATTCTTCAACTTGATGCTTCAGTTTTCATCGACAGCAATGAGAAACCCTAACTTCCATCGTAGTTGCAGTCTCCATCAAGGTAAAACTCTCCTCTCTGCTCATATTTGTATAATATTCACAATATTGCTCTTAACTTACCTCAGACCACCAATGGCTTTGATTGCTTGAGCTTAAAATCAACCCCGATTCGATTATTATTAGGGTTAGGTATGGTTTCATCAATGTCCAATCCGATATAGATATGACCCCATCACTTACATGATCCACGTTGTTACTGTACACTTCACTATATGTAAATGTGTGAGGGCTGGAAGCATAACCATCTGAGTATGCTTGCATTGAAAATAAAATTATAAGGAAAATATCTATCAGGTTAGATAGATAGATCATAGAGGGGCCCTCTTTACCATTTTGTATAAATAGACTATTCTATTTGTATAGATATGGTAGAGGGCATATCCAATCTTTCTTGACCCGTTAGTTCCTAGTTCTTTAGCGCGGAGTAGAGCAGTTTGGTAGCTCGCAAGGCTCATAACCTTGAGGTCACGGGTTCAACATTTTTTTTGTCACAAAAAATAAAAAGTTTTATTTTTAGGTCTTGTGTTATTTTGTTAACTAGTAATTAATTACTATTTTTGTTTTTGGATGATAGGGAAACAAGAACAAAAGGAAAGAGAAAACTTTAGTTTAGATATTAACAAACTCGGTGCCCATTTTTTAATTGATTAGGAAGTGTTTTGATGGTGTATTTATTAGCAATTTTGCTCAGGCTGTCATGCAGTTTGCTTACTGGCGAAAGCTAAAGTGTATGTAGGAGTTTCCAAAGACGAATATCGTACATTTGTCTCGTGGAGTATAAATTTGAGCATGTCGTATGAATTATTTAAAATTCAAATAAGGATTCCAAATCTATTATACATCCATCTTGTTAACTAGGATGTCATAATCCATACTTGAAACAAAGAAGAATTTTTTATATACTGAATGAATATGCAATCATATTGGTTGTATCATTTAGTCAAGTGCATAATTATATAAAATTCATCGTTTATTAAGATATTGTCAGCGTGTAAATCATAGATCACATCCTGAGCTCAATAAACCTGGACAAATATTGAACGTTAAACTTACAAGTTTTAACTCATTCATCTCCTGAACAGATAAGGACTATGGAAAACAGTAAATAGATTGTTGAAGATTATTATATATTGTCATTAGAAAGTGAGTTGGGTACCTAACATCAGTACTATACCATGTTAACGGTCATCTTTTGAATAAATATTTCAACTGAGTCATGCAGACATGTCCAAAGCACATAGGGCATCTGTGTTGAATGGAACTTCAAATTTCTTTAAAGAATCTACAATAATTAGTACAAAAGTACCATCACTTCATTGAATTCTATGTTAAACAATGTTTCTAATTCCAACTGGTTTTTTGGTACATAAAATGCATATCGTGTTGCATTTTGAACAAAATGTCTTAATCACAGTACAAATAATTCTTGTTTATATTAATGCACTGGTGCTTTAATTACATTCTAGCAGATATTTTGATAGACATGATTTTCGTAATAATTGTTAATTTATATCATGGTCAATACTGTCTGATGTGCTTAGTACTAAACAAATTAGAACGATGTTGGTTACATAAATATTTTAATTTCACCAGACCTGAAAAAATATTTGTATGTATTACAAAGAAAGGATGAAACCCAGTGTATAAGGGTTAAGACTTCCTTTGGTTCAAGAGTTTTCGTTGTAATCAGCTGGCTATGTTTGTATTTTTGTAACTAAGGCATATGCAAACTTTAATACTCCTATTTCTTACCGCAGTGTGACTATATTTGGTGTATCAGCTGAATCTATGCAGTGTTCCTTCGATTCAAGATGAAATGGTGTTCCAACAATAATCTCGTTGATGCAAGGACGTCTCTATGAACTAGGTGGTCTTCGGGTATGTACAATGCAAGTAATGAAAACATGTATACCTTCGAATTAATTTTGAATTTTGAAACTTAATCTTGATAAAAAAAATATTGAGCAGGCTGAAGGCATTTTTAGAATTAATGCAGAAAATGGGCAGGAAGAGCATGTGAGAGATCAATTAAATCATGGCATTGTCCTTGATGGGATTGACGTTCATTGTTTAGCTAGTTTGATCAAGGTGATTTGCTTCATTGTGTGTATTTGTGCATGCATGTAATTAGCCATTTGTCTTAGCTTCAAATTTTGAGGCATATGATCACTAAGGCATATTAGAATTCCATTATTAACAACCATATAATCACAGGCTCACATGATCTGTCATTTATTTCAAATATGATATGTGAAACATGCCATGGTTCTATCAGCCCTATAAATCTACACAAGGGAAAGCTGAGAAAATAAGTAGTAAGTCTTGGTTAATTCTCAAGTATCCGGATTATCTAACGCATGAAGTTAGTACATTGATACTTTAAATAAAAATTAAATAAAAAACAATCAGTTAAAGACTAAATGGAATAGGTAGCTCATGTTTTTCAGTGTGAAATAAAAATAATGGATGACTTTGTTCAACTCTGTACAATACTTTTTGTGAATTCGTATCATTTTTGCAAATGGATTGGACATATAGTGTACAAAAGTTGAGAAATAGAACATGTTTTTGAAAAGTAAACTGTCAATAAAACTGACTTGTATATCACCATGTATAAAAGTTGTGAATTCATATCTTTATAGCTATTTGTAAAGTTAACTTGATTAGAATGGCTAGTTGACCATGTATAGCACCAGTTCAATGAAAAAAACCAATGTATAGAAAATTGAGACGTGTAGAAGATACTTCGGTAACTGTGCAAGAATTATAAATGAAACTGTTTTCCTTCCTTCCTATTTGAAATCTTCCAGCATCTTAATACTGCACTTATAGAGTAGCATGTATGATCATCAATCAGAAAACAGCTTCATCCTTCCTGCTTTAGTAAATAAAGCTAGTCTTTGATATGAATGGTTTATCACTTTATTGGTATAAAAAGCAACCTAGACAAATTGCTTACTTCTTCAAATGCTCATTGTGTATGACATATATATTTAGAGATGTATGAATGCTTGCTTAAGACTTGAAACTATAATTAAAGTTTTGTCTTTTGTTTATAACGATTGTTTGTGAAAACTTGCTTTAGGAATGGAATTCAACAAAGACTGAACTCATGGCAAGATGGTGTATCAGGCACAAACTGTCCAATTCAGTCAGGGTCAAATTGGACATATGCATTTCAAGTTAAAGACCAAATTGGTAGCTTCTTTTATTTCCCTTCGATCAACTTTCAAAAAGCAGTAGGAGGTTACGGTCCGATTAGGGTCAATAATCGATTTGTCATTGTTGTGCCATTTGGTAAACCTGAAGCTGAGTTTGACCTTCTTATTGGTGACTGGCGCTCTTTTTCATACAAGGTTTGATGGTAAATATTATGAGTTATTACCTTTCCTTGCAGTTTTAAGTAGGCAGTAAACTGAATACAGTATCAATGTTAAACTGAGATAGAATGCAAGAGACAATGTTAAACCGAGACAGTCTCTGGATATGGGGATACCACTTGAACTCTATGAATATAGGTTCACAATCTCTGTTTGAATTATTATTATGCTTTAGTTCTGTGAGGTAGCTGTTGAACCCAGCATGTATGTTGCCATAACCAAAAGCATTAGATGTTGTGTTACTTTGATTCCTCTTGATTTATTATAAATGCTAGTTGATATTCTTTGATGCAATATATGCTAAATTATGCATCTTCGACAGTTAATTCACAGTTTTTTTTTTTTTTGACACAGCAGTTGTGTTTGATTGAAGATGTCAGGCAGTGAGGTATGTGTGAGTATGAGATTGTAGTTTGAAAAATGTTACAATGGAGAAGAGGAAGGCAGGCAATAATTTTAGTAAAAAAATTGTTGTGAGGAAGCAGTGTGACAGTGGCAGGGTTGTATGAAGGCAGGGGTGTAGGCGCAATAAGAGGAGGGGTGGAGTTTTGCTTTTGTTGTGATTGTGGTCAGGTCTGAAGTCATGATGAGGTATTGTAGTGGCAGAAATGCAACAGTCGGGGATGGTTGTTGTGTGTTTATCAGTGGGTGATGTAGATGGGTTGACTGTTTTGTGGAGGTCAGGCAAACAATGAAGTCGGGTGAAGTATGGGTAGTGTGGAGAATGAATAAGGCAGTTATGTTTGCGACAGGTTTGTGGGAGGTGAAGGAATGTTTGATAGCTGCTGATGGTCCGACAGAGGTGGTGATATGAAGTGGTTGGGAAGTGATGAAGTCTGTAGTGATGGTGGAGTGTGACAGAGCAGTGACAGTCTTGTCTTGCTGTGTTAAGGAAGTGGAAGTGAATAGCCGAATTATTCAATTGTGTAGCTTGCTGTGTTAAGGATTGTTGCAATGGGATGTCAGTGGAGGAGATGAAGTTAGAGGGGTATGTGGTTGTATGGATGGTGATTGGTGGTTTAGGCGACTGGCTAAGCAGTTTGGTGATTGCTGTTGAGATTCAGGTGAGTTCGATTGGGTGGTTTTTATAGGTTTGTGGCACAGTTTTTTTTGGGTCTGAACTTGGGGAGTTGTGTGGTTCGATGGTCGGGGTTGGATGGTCTGATAGCATGGTGTTTGATGACCTGTTGGTGGAGGGGATTACGGAGGGTATGGCAAGCAGATGGTCAGAGGAATGTAATGTATTGTGAGTGTGTAGCATTGGCAGAAGTGATATTTGCTGATGAACTTTGGGATGGTGTTAATGTGCACAGTGCACAGTGGGTAGATGAATGTGAACAGGGCACAGTTGCAGTTTTCCATGGTTCATATAATCAAATACAAAGTGTAGTATCTGTAATCATACAAATGAGTGGCTTTTAAAGGCAGTATGATGGATATGTTGTATTATAGTGGTTGTGTGATTAAGTGTTTGTTATGGCAATGGCACAAAGATGTGAAGTGGAAGCATGGTTGTATGATTGCAGTAATGAGTTGTTTGGGTTGTTTGTTATGGGTGTATGAGTTGTGAGGTGAGGGAAGTCGTAGATGGTTGCATGGGTTGTTTGGTATGAAGGGGTTGGTGATTTGGCACTGGTTGACATTTGCGGGGTAGGAAAGTGATGGAAGGCAGGGGCTGTGGTGGAAGAGACAGTGGGTAACAGTGGAGCTGCTGTTTGTATGGAGACAAGTGGAATGGCAAAGCTTATAGTTTGGCAGTTGTTTGAAGTGATATTTGTATATGTCGAAGTGGTTGGTGTGGTTTGGTAGAAGATGTGTGAAACGAGGCCTTTGTTTTTTATGAAGGTGCACAGTTGCACAGGAGATGTGCAGGCAGGAATGTTGTGAGTGTAGCAGTTTGAATTTGATACTTATATATTTTTTTGAGCTATTGACGACAAACTATTTATGTTTGGTGTAAGAATATTGTATATTTTGAATATGAAATTTCATACGTTGGTTATCAAATATGTGTCCAAAATGTGGTATTGATATAATATGTTGATTTTGAATTGTGATATTGATATAATATGTTTTGAAATGTGATACTGATATAATATGCTAATTTTGAAATGTGTATATACACACATTATGGTTGATGGTTGGTGAAATGGACTTAAACATTTAACAGCGTTTTTAAAACGCTGTTAAAACCTTCCATAGCGTTTATAAAACGCTGTTGAAAGTTTTAACAGCGTTTATTTCTTGTCATTGTATATCCCTGACTTTTAACTGCATGTCGATATACAGCATGCATAAAAACGCTGTTAAAAGTTTTAATAGCGTTTTTAAAACGCTGTTAAAACCTTCCATAGCGTTTATAAAACGCTGTTGAAAGTTTTAACAGCGTTTATTTCTTGTCATTGTATATCCCTGACTTTTAACTGCATGTCGATATACAGCATACATAAAAACGCTGTTAAAAGTTTTTATAGCGTTTTTAAAACGCTGTTAAAACCTTCCATAGCGTTTATAAAACGCTGTTGAAAGTTTTAACAGCGTTTATTTCTTGTCATTGTATATCCCTGACTTTTAACTGCATGTCGATATACAGCATACATAAAAACGCTGTTAAAAGTTTTTATAGCGTTTTTAAAACGCTGTTAAAGGCCCTGTTTGTTGTAGTGCTCTTTGATGTTCATTTGTTTTTCAGGTTTTGATCTGTGCTTTCTTTTGAATTTGAACTTCCAAGTTTGAAGTTGCTCATATTTTCTTTTGAGAAATGAAAGTAACCTGGTTTGATCTCAAATATACTTTTATATAATTCAAAAATGAAAAAAAAAACTTTTGACACTTGTTATTACTAAGCAGTTACTTATCTTACATTTGTTAAAGCATATTTTATTTATCTTCCAAATTTCAATTACAAAAAAAATTATGTTTAAGTCCTTTAAATAAATTTTATTAAGCACTTATGTTTAAACCCTTAAGTTAATAAATTTATGAATCATGTTTTCTTATTAAATTTATATACATACAAATTAAATCTTTAACTCATGTTAAATTTAAAAGAAAATGTATCAAACCTTTTTATTAAATCTATATATACATACATGTTTTATATATTTTTAGTCATACATTTCCTATTAATTATATTTATGCTCATACAATTTTTAAAGAAAATGAGTTTAAACTAATTATACTTTAATAAATAAATAAACACATATATATAAGTTTCTTAAAATATAGGTTTTTAACTTTAAACAACTCTTGAAAATCTATTATATAAATATATCATAGCTTTCAAATATATATATATATATATATATATATATATATATATATATATATTCATATTTATTAGAAACAAATTCCTATTAATTTTAAAACATAAAGTTTTTAAATCCAATTTATTTTCTATACATCTATATTTGAATTTTCAAATCCAAACTTCAATTAAAAATCTATTTTTATATACATATATATAAATAACAAACATGTATCTTTATTAAATTTGAAAATTTCAAATTAATTAACAATTAAATCCAAAAATTTATATTTGAATTACCAATTTAAATTTGATATAAAACCGGGATCGTTACACAATCAATAAATAAATATCAATACAGAGAGTCCAAATACAACAACTCCATTCGGTATGAAGTTTTAAATACAATATCTTATGTCATATGTCTCGAATACAAAATAGCATGTGACCATGTACAACATCATCAAGTATACATCTACAATATATTGACTTCATGCCTCCAAGATGCTCTATCTATCCGAAAAGCATGTCCCCATAAGCACCAGACTCCCAAACTGCTCAATCAAGTACCTAACAGTTGTCATGACATAAATAGACAAAGACAAAACACGGGTCAGGTTAAGCCTAGTATAAGGGGAACCATCTCTAAGTACAGTATCATGCAACCCATATACATATAATAAACGTGAGCAAGGATCAATGGGAAATGCTAATAAAACATAGCCCTACTTATCCATACGCCACCAGTCAGGATGATACATAACAGTGGTTCTTTTATTAAAATAATTCATACTATAATAAGTCATGCTATTGAATATGAAAAAGAGTGTAGGGGGTAATACTACACTTCAGAATTAATGGTACCATAGTTCTCCCAATACCTGTAAATGTATCTTAAATGCAAAAAATACAATGATATAACAATGCTAACATAGTATCTCCATACCCAAAATCGAAATACAAGTACCCATAACTGGTACTCCTGTAGAATTGCTATTAGCTACCAAGACACCTATCAAGAGCCATAACTGAGTTGTAGACTCCCCTGAAAACCAACACCTAAAATGAAGTTAGCCTATAAGTCCTATCGCAGCACCCGTTCATTTAATGCAACAATATATGACCTACTCTAGATTGGCGTCCTAATGTCTCTCCACTCATGCTTAGGAACCGCATCTGCAGGTCATGCATCTCAATGGTACAATGGATTCTTTTTACAAAACCGATGTCATCCGATTGTCTATGAATAGATAATCTGGATCCAAGCTACCCACATACAACCTTCCCACAAGTATGCACAACATCGAAGTATTGTTGTCCATGTATGTACCATGATTCATTCTTAAAGTGCCTCTCATGACAAAGCTTTTCCAAGTCACGTATACCAAGCCAATATATTTAAATCGCCAAAACTATGCATATATGATCACACACACATACACAAATATATATATATATATACACACATATATATATGTTTGTGTGTTTGTGTGTGTTTAGATGTATATAAATTACTTGAATCTGGTATTAATGCATCTATATAATATTTCAACCACTATTTGATAACCCTAAGCCGGGAATACCGAATTATACATAAACTTAAATTGTGTATCGATAAATCATGTCGAATTTCTTTTAGCTACCAAAGGCACCTACCGAGAGCCATAACTAACTTGCGGACTCCGTGTAAACCAACACCTAAAAAGAAGTTAGCATGTAGGTCATGTCGTCGCACTCATTCGTGCAACGCAATAATATATGACCTACTCTAGACTAGCTTCCTAATCTCTCTCCACCCCTGCTTTGGAACCGCATTTGCAGGTCAGCGTATCAATGGTACAGTGGATTCCTTGCACTAATTGGTAGCCCCAAGTAGGACATATCGAAGCTATATTTATACATATAGATGTATATAAATCACATAAACTGCATGCAAGTACATATAACCAATCCAACTATATGAAATTGAAAAAAATATATCGTGCACATTTACATATGCACAAGCAATACGCAACCAAAATAACAAATCTGACATCATACTATCAGTAACAATTCACATATATAATCATATAAATAATTCAACAAAAATGGTTCATACTTAACAATTTTATCTTCTTCATATTATTTTATAGAAGTCTCATACTTATTTTATAAAATAATGACTTTGCCTATCAATCATACCATAGCCCATTTTCACTTAATTCTTCTATTTAAATTAAGTTTAACTATCAATAAGGCCTTAGAATATTATATAGCTCATGTACATAATATACCTATGTAAGTATGTGTGTGTGTGTGTATTTCAGACCATTTCTTGGGTTTTAAAGTTTATAAATCATGCTATTACAATATTTAGGATTTCATAACTCAATCAAACCGTATTAAATAATACAATACATCTTTGTAATTTCTAGCTTTTTAAATCAACTTTATTGGAATTCACTAGTTAGTTATATATCCTTTATCAAACGCCATTGAATAATGCAATACTTCTTTGTAATTTCTAACTTATCAACTTATGTCAAATTGTCATTAGTTGCCAAAGAGACCTATCCAAAGCCGCAACTATATCATGGACTCACCTAGAAACCAACACCTCAAAAGAATTTGGCCTATAGGTTATGTCGCAGCACCCAATTATACTGCAAAACAGTATATGACCTAATCTAGATTATCGTCCCAATCTCTCTCCACCCTTGCTCCGAAACCGCATCAACAAGCCGTGCGCCTCAAGTCGGACAATACCAAAACTATATACAAATGCTTTAAACCATGTATCAATAAATATATACATATACATATACATATATATATACACATACATATATATATATATATATATATATATATATATATTCCATGCACCTTCCAATAGCCCTAAGTCGTACAGACCTGAACTATATTTATACACATAGGCATATATAAATCAAATAAACTGTATGCATGTGTATATATATGATGAGTCCAAATATATGGAACCAATCAACACATATCATACACATTTACATATACAAAGGCAATACACAACCAAAGTAACAAAACTATCATTACAATATCAATAACAATTCAAACATACCATCATATAGACAATTCAACAAAAATACATCTTTCATCAGTCACCAATCAAATAAATATATCTTTACCATATTATTTGATAGATGGCTTGCCTCACTTTATAAAATAATGCCTTTGTTATCAGTCATACTACGGCTTATTTTCACTTAATTCTTCTATTTAAATATAGTTTAGCTATATATAAGGCCCGTAAATATTATATAACTCATATATATATATATATATGATATATATATATATATTAAACCAAATCATAGTCTAAAGTTAACAAATCACGTTATTACAATATTCGAGATTTCATGGTCTTAATCAAACCGACTCAATAATACAATATTCCTTTATAATTTATAACTTCACAAATATCCTTTATAGAAATTCATTAGTTAGTTAATTATTGATTTATACTATAATAAAACAATATCAAGGCCAGATAAACTTCAAATCCATTTTAATAAAAGTTCAACTTGCTTAAATCTTTTTTTTTTGCCTTGTAGCATATTTTAAGGGTCATACTTTTAATTTTCGATTAGTAAGAAAATATATAATAATATTTCTATCACTAATTTAACTATAAATTAGAGTTATAATTAATTTATAACTATATTATAAATTAATATCAACTTTATCTAATTTTATTCTATACGAATATAACACAATATTTATATATACGGGATCTCAATCAATTTCCTGAATATCGGTATAAAATATGTAATTATACTTCTATCATTAATCTAATTACAAATTAGAATTTAATTAATTTGTAATCATGTTATAAATTAATATTAACTACATCTAACTCTATTTAATATGAATAGGACACAATATCTATATATACAGGGTCTTAATCAATTATCCTAAATATCTAATCAAACCAGTCCAATCAAATGAGAAAATAATTACTTGTATATATGTGTGTGTGTGTGTGTGTGTGTGTAATTCTACCTTTCTTACGTAATAGTACTTTTTAATATATATAATTATGGGAATTTATACTGATATATAAATTCAAAGCTATAATTTCATTCATCTGAGCTGTGATTTCTGAAGTGTCTAAATCTGCGTCACATTGTATATACTGTTCATATGAATGCAATAGCAAAGACCATGTCTTGATTAAACCACGATGCAAGAGACACAAATTTTATAAGAATAGAAATTATAAATATAAAAAAAAGCACTCGCATTCCTTCTTCACTAAAATTTGAATTCGCGCCTAAACAAAAAAGCACCCACGATCATCATAACGCCACCACCGTCAACTACCTGAGCACCTCATACCACCACCAAAGTTCATATCTTTGCAACCAGGACCTAATGACATTCCATGTCCGTAACCCATTACACCTTTTGCGACATCCCTCCTCTAAAGCCTTGACCATGCTTTGACCAAGCACATACTCCGCCACGACTACCATTGGCTAGTAATATCACCATCGAGTTTCTCTCTAGATCGAGATGCAAACAACCACAACCTTCGGTACTCTTCTAGTTTACTCCACCATACTTTATCTGCCCCT
This sequence comes from Allium cepa, assembly GCA_030765085.1. Lineage (NCBI taxonomy): Eukaryota > Viridiplantae > Streptophyta > Magnoliopsida > Asparagales > Amaryllidaceae > Allium > Allium cepa. Next base: position 303,715,549 of record CM060944.1, on the reverse strand, counting down.
CCTCCATGCAAAATCCACTGCCATTGCAACTTCAGCCAAGCAAAAGAGCTTCCAAATATGAACGATAGGGAGAAACTTGATTATATATGACTGGAGTCGGTTCTTGAAGGTTGTGAGATAGCTGATTTTAAAGAGAGGGAAAGAGAAGAAAAGTCAGAGAGAAGTATGGATGTGCATGTGTATGTATCAATATGTATATATAATTTATTTAATTTCTTAAATAAATCGCCACCCATTCGAGCTCGTACAATCACATAGTGCAATAGATCACCATGAAACTTTTCGATGCACATCACCTCATTTTCATAGTCCTTATCGTATAAATTTCATGGTTATCTAAGATAGTGCTCTAGGATGATAATTTCACTCATTTTGATGTTGTTATGGCCATCAGATCACTTGATTGAAAAAAAATTCTTCGATCATACATCTCCTAATGAAGTCCTAATCCAAAAAACACAAGCCGTCAGTCGAGATCTCACTGTACTTGAGTATGCGCATATTTTTACAAAATACGTATAACAATACTTAAATCATAAAAATGTCATGACTACAAATATGGCGATATTTATACTCATTTCGTGATGACCCACCCTTTTCGAACAACTTAAGCTGACAATAAGCCATCCTTGTCCAACTTAAACCATTAAAATAAGACAGATTATCATTTTTGGGGTAATAGAAAATAGAATCAACACGGAAAAATACAAAATCTCACGGGGGAAATAAGTAACATACATAGTAGTTCATGAAGCTACTTAAACAAAATACATCAAAGTTTCATATTTTAATTATACAATACTAAAGATACATGAGTCTACTGATCCAAGCCAAAATGAAAGTAGATAACTAATACTTGATAGAGTGGAGTCTTTGACCAAGTCTTCGGCTCCCAAAATAAGCATTGTTCACACATTGCAATATTCAGGCTAACCCGAGCATAAGTAAAATAATATACTCGAGTCAGGACTAGAAGTTCTCATGTAACTAGTCCTACTCAAGTGAAATGTACAAGTAACTCAAGAGATGTTACAGGATTTTCCATCTCTTAAGGATCCGTCAAATTATCTATATATATATATATATATATATATATATATAGGAGAATATGTTATAAATGTAATGTCTATGGGTCAAATAATTATTTTTCTTAGTGTTAAGGTTTTACATTAACCCCCCCCCCTTACGCGTTTTTAAGCATTGTCATACAGTTTGCATATAATACACCAGTAAACCGTCGGTGGATAGGGATGTGCCGTGGTACGACAACATTAAATCATAATCATAGTGGTCTCGTATAGGGATAGTAGTATGACAAGGCATGTGAGGCAATGCTCAAGGTAGGATACACCATTTTACCCTTCCCGGCTGGTGGTAACACATCATAGACATGATCGTGCACCGCGTCCAACACTCTATAATCGAAGGGTGATCACCAATCAGTAACAAATGGAATAAACGAAGAAGTGTGTTCGCTCGGGATAGCCAGCCCGCTTGGCCGATACAACTCCTGTTTTAGTCATTTCAAATTGGCACTGGTGCTAGGCTAATCCATCATCGTTCTCTTTCTTCAAATCCAGCAAGCGTATGCCGAATCCAACTACTTCATTCTGGATCATCACTCCACGTACATGGTTATTAAAGTGGTTCCGGTATCGACAGAGAGTATGCCAATATCTGACCCCGATCTCTTTAATAACCGAACGTCATTTTACACCAATTGGATATTTTATTAAGTCAAATTATCATTTATTTTCATCCAACATCTCCTCATTTAACTTCAACAAATAAGGATTTAAAATCTCAAATTCAACTTTAAATAAACATTTTGCTTTAATAAAATTATCCAAATTTAATAACATTTCAAATTAACCGAGTAAATTAAGTCTTAAATACAAAATTTAAATATTCAATTTAATTACACTTCGGAATTAATTTACTTAGTTGCTTAACTTGACACTTTTAATTAAACTTTAATTCAAAACAATTTAGTTTAATCTTTATATCAATTCAATAAAATCAATTAAAATTCTCTTTTTAATTAAATCAAATCTATATTTAAAATTTAATTACAAATACAATATTAACAGATTTCATTAAATTTCAAATAGTTAACTTAACGGGTTTAAACCTCATTAATATTTAACATAACCATTTTTAATTTAATTTCATAATTTAAAATAGTTCAATTAATATTTCATTTTAAAATTTAAATTAACTTAATAGATTTCAAAATTAATTGTTAACTTCAATATAAATTTAAATTATAGTTTCACATTAAATTTCCAAATTATTTCTTATTTTCAAAATTAAATATTAAATAACCAAAATAAATTCAATTGACCAATCGATGTTTATTACATAATTTTCTATCCTACGCCAAGTGATTTAATTTGGGTATATATCATTTCAACCCATATCCATGTTCAAATTTTGGTGTCTAGTCCAATGCATGCAGCAACAATATAAAAGTGATAGGGAATCAATAAATATCCAATATTCAAAGTTTTCCATAGTTAAACGGTTTCACATGCAATTGGAATCCCAATCAATAATTTCAACTATTTTAGCAAAGTCATATATCAAGCGTCTAATATCCATGGTTTTCAAACCCAATATCAATCATTTTTATCAACCAATTATTTATAAAAATCATAGGATACTTGTAATATGAAAATCTAATCGTGAGCTTAAAATCGCTCACCTTCGCGGCTTTCCACAACCGAATATAGCGATACAGTGATACGGACACATGTACACGAGCTATATTATGCTGATGCATACAGGTTGACGAAGTGAACATTGTCGCGTATGGAAACTTCGGCGCATGGAGCAAGGTTTGGAAGGTAGACTAGGCGGGGCTGCGGGTGTGGATGGTTGGTTCGGATTTGGGGCTAGGCAAAGTGGAATGTGTAGCTGGGTGGTGGAGCTTCGGGCAGGGCTGGTTTAAGGGTGCAGGCTAAGGGAGTTGACCGAAGGAAGGAGAGGCCAGTGGGGTTAGGTGGATGGAGAAGGGGATGTGGTAGGGCTAGTGCTCAGGCTGGAGGTGGTGAGGGTTGTGCCGTGACTTGATGGACTTCGGGAAGGTGGCAGGGTTGGGTGCGACTGACTGTGTGGAGTGTGCTTGGTGGAGGGGAGTTCGGTTGAGGATGTGGCTGGTTTAGGATGAGGGTCGGGTGGTGGTTCGGTTGGGTAGCTTTGGGTAGAGGTAGTGGGTGGAGCTGAGACAGGCGTGAACTTTAGGTGAGGCTCGTGCTAGGCTCGACGGAGGCTTCAGGTGTTGCGAGCGATGGTTGCAAGTTCGATAGGTGGTCGTAGGCGGGGTGTTCGGCTTAGGGTAGGGTGTGGACTGGGTGGAGGGTAGGGTATAGACGGTGGGCTGGTGGGAGGTTGTGGTGTGAGGTAGTGGTGGGGTCGGTGAGGTAAGTATGTGTAGGGGGAAGGAGGAAGCAAGTTATATATATATATATATATATATATATATATATATATATATATATATACACATACAAACTTAGTAAAAAAAATCCAACAATTAATAATAGAGAAGAAGAGAATGTGGTGAAGCAAAGAGAAGGAGGGGCACAAGCATATAAATAGAAGGAGGAAGAGAAGGCACGGATGATAATAAATGTAGCATTTAATCCTCTAGGCTGCTCATGCAAGGGTATCGGCTGAAAAGAAGGAATGTAGGCTGCGAAGGAATGTTAGCAATTAAGACTCCAGGGCACGGTCACGGACCACTATTTCTGTAACGATCTCGATTTTAAATCAAAATTTAAATTGGTAATTACTTTAATTTTTGAATTAATTTGGGAATTAATTGGTAATTATAAATTTTTGAATTTAATTGAGAATTAATTTGGGAATAAAAATATATAAATATGATTTTTAAATAAAATTGGATTGTAAATAAAGAAATTGATTTGGAAATTCAATAAAGTGTGTTTGTGTGTGTGTGTATATATATTATAGAAAGAATTTTGGTATGAAATTCTTTAATAAATATATTGAAAACAAATTGGATTTATATTTTGGAATTAATATAGAAATTAAGTTTTTAAAACATTTTCTCTAGAAAGTTAAATAAGAATAAATAATAGGAATTGGATTAATAAAAATGTAATGTATATATGGAAATATAAATATAATACATATGTAATTTTATTACATAATTTATAATAGCATAAAGGGTTTAAACATAATTTATAAATTAAATAAAGGAAAGGGTTTAAACATAAAATTTATTTTCTATACAAGTGCAAGTAAATTCTACCATGAATTGAACATTTGTAGCTTGATTACTACATGCATTTACATGTGTCATTTTTTTAGGAAAAGGATTACAAGATTTATGTATGTACTATACTTATTCCTTCTTATCTTTTCTTTCATATGTTTTCAAAATCTAAAGCCTGAAAGAAAAAAAACAGAAATAAAGAATCAAAAACAAAAGTAAAACCTCGTTTCAAAAATCAAAACCAAACTCTAAAACCTGGAAAAGAAAACAAAACTGCAAATAAACCTTCAACCTAGGAAATGCAATACAAGAATCAAAATACTACCTTCAACTTGTTCAAAAATGCAATTATAACCAAACAGCTTCAGTTTGAAAATCTGTAAGCTAAAAAGAAAACAAATTCAAGTTTCAACAACCTGGAACAATCAAGTAGGGATCCAACAAAGATCATATCAGTAAATCAAATTCAACATTAACTCAAAGCAAAATGGGAAACCAAAATCAAATAATTTGACGCCATGATCAAACTCAGACCTGAGATCAAGCAAGGATCAGATTCAAAACAAACAAGATCCAAATCAAACTCAGGGAGATCAAAATCCAGGCTTCCAAAAGAGAAGCTCAAAATATTTTTCCAAGATTGCTTCTCTGTTCCTCTTTGTTCAGCAAGTCGGATGAGCAAACTACGTCCCAAACCGTTAAATCTGGTTTACATCTTGATTATATGTGATGATCTGTTAATATGTGATAAAAACTATGCTTGCATATCGTGTGTGTATATATGTATGTATGTATGTATGTATGTATGTATGTATGTATGTATGTATGTATGTATGTATGTATGTAGATGTGCATGCCTATATATGAATGAACACACCTCTGTTTGGTTTTCAGGCTAAAGATAAGTTTGAAAACTCAATTTCTTTTTCCTCAAACTCTTATAGATTATGATCTCTGAAAGGAAAATGATTATAACATTGTGATGTTATTTCTAAAAATATTTTTAAATAAAAATATCTGGTAAATATTTAGTAAAAAAGAAACTACGGTAAAATCCTTTTTAATATAGAAATCCAATATTTTTATTTCTAAATTTTGGATATATAAATAGATTCATGATTAAAAATAATGATTTTTAGAATAAAAGTCAACATTTTTCGTGTTGTATCGATCGAGAAATCCGGAGTTGGTAGGAATTTGTTTTTGATGCTTTTTTGGTGATTGACGAAGGATTGTGGATCGGTATTAATGGTGAAGGTGGCTTGGGTGTTGTAGATTTAGGGAAAAATAGTTAAGAATTTTTCTGATAATCTACACGACGTGGGTTCGACTAAATAGGGTTTTGGGTCTAGTTCTGTTCGACGTTATTCAAGGGGCAATTTCGTCGTCATAGTGTGATCGGAATCATTCGCACTGGAGGGAAAAGGTTCGTGGGTCGATGGAAAAGATTTGGTCGAAATCGCTTGACTTCTGGCGATCTAGGGTGGCGAGGAAAACTGGTTTTAGTTCATCAAATTTGGGTTTCAGCTATGTCGAGTAACTCGATTTCAATTGCCGACGAAATGATGGGTTCGGGTGTTTGTGATGCCTGAGGGTGTCGTCGATGATGTGTTGGTGATCGGAGCGACGATTAGAGAAGCGTTGATCTTCGGTACACGTGTACGCATGATTGTACGTATCTGTTGTTGTTCGAATGATTGAGGGAGATGAAGTTAAACTCGAATGAGGTCTCGAGAATGTGGTCTGTTGGCTTGAGATTGCTACCGAGTTCATTCGCATGAATATAACAGTTTTATATTCTTTTTAAACAAAGTTAAAAAGAAGAAGAAGGGAGGAGATGACTCAGAGAGATACTCGAGTAAAACAGGATTTAGTTCGAGTTAACACTCGAGTTGGTCTTGGGTTTAGATTTTAACAATTTTGAAATTAAAAAAATAAAACGAGTTTTATTCAAATTTTAATTAAATAAAGTTTTAAACCTTTTTTGATTTATTCTTGTAGAATAATAAATGTTCTAATTTATTATGGGAATAGGATTAAAGTAATTTTTTTTCTTAAAGTTAATTAAGTTTAAGAAATTGATTTGAAGGAGTGATCTTTTAAATTGTTATTTGACTTTAAAGTCTTAAGTTAATTTATGGATTAATAATAATAATTTTATTTCAAAGAGTTTAATGTTTTAAAGATCAATTATTTTGGTTTTAAAATAATTATATATATTAAGTGATTAATAAATATGATTTTAATTATTTTCAAATGGTATTCGTTAATATAATTAATTAAGATAAATGGGTTATCTTAAGATTTAAAGGATCATTAATTTGTAATTTAATCATAATTGCTTAATTAAAGGATTAATTACTTAATGGAAATTTATAATTACTTAATGTAATTAAGGGATAATTACTTGGTGTAATTACATTAAAGGATAATTAATCAATTAAGATTAATTAATGCAAGTGCTTAAGGGTAATTAATTACTTAAAAGATAATTACTTAATTAAGTAATTAATTAATGATTAAAGTGGATTAATCCAGTGATTAAAGGATAATTACTTAATGTAATTAATTTGTGATTTATTAATAAAAGTGATTAGGATAATCACTTATTGTAATTAGTTAAGAATAATTAGTCAAATGTTAATTAATGGTTTAATTAGTTAATGTAATTAATTAAGGATAATTAATTAAAGGATAATTAAATAACTAAAGGTTAATTATTTAATGATTAAAGGTTAATTTATTTATTAATTAAGGTTGATTAATTAAAAATTAGGGGTTGATTAATTTATTATTAAAGGTTAATTAATAAATGATTATAGAATAATTAATTAATATGGTTTGTAATTAATTAATGTTAATTAACCAGGATTAGTAGTTTCATAAGTAATTAATCTGATTTAAATTAATCAAATGATTTATTAATCTTACTTATGGTTGTTTGGATTGTATAGAATGCTTTGAATTGTGATATCCCTGATGTGTGATGCTTTACGATATGAATTATTTTGATTTGAGCTGTGATGAATGTAATTTATTTATCTGTGATGAATTTATATTGTTTATCTGTGAATCTGTGAATAAAGATAAGCGTTATAGGATTATATGCTTATCAATATTGTTGTGTTTGGATTGTGATGATTGATGATGTTGCACTATTGTGTAAAACCCCTGGACTACACTATTCACGCACCAATATGGATTTCACGGGGATATCGAAAAAGTCATAGATATTTTAAATTTAAATATTATTTGTTAAAAAGTTGACTTTTGACTCCAAATGGTTTTAGAAATGTAATGGGGTTGAATATGGAAATCTTTTTGAAAGGAAGTTTGAAATTAAAATTTAGTTTGAATAAGACTATATCTTGTTAAGTTTTGAAGTTCTTTTAGAAATTTGGTTTGAAAGGTTTATACAAGTTATATAATATATATATATATATGATTTTAAAACCATCTTTAAAGTATGTTGAATATATTATTTTGAGAATTTAAATTCAACCCAAGTTTATACTTCAAAGGCTTTAACTTGAGAAAATGTAATTGGATTCTACTGAAACGAAAACTCTTAGTTTTCAAATGATAATAGCTTTCAAAGAAAGAAAGGATTTCCATATTTGTTAAAAAGGGGTTTCAAATTTGAAAGGGAATTGTTTTTAAAGCTATAATTGAATCTTTGTGAAAGATTTGTGAATTTTGATTCCAAATTTAAGAGGATCTTGAGGGTGTATCTTTTATATAAAAGATTTGGAATTGTAAATGGTTTTGAAAGCTATGAATTAATTTTTGTGGAAGATAGGTGAACTTTGTGAAGTAAATCTTTTTGTTTAAAGATTTGAAAATGGTAATTTGTTTAAACCATTTGAAGAAAGGTTTTGGGCTCTAAGTTGTAAATTAACTAAGATCCCACATATCCATATGTTTTTAAATATTGCGCTCATTATTCGGTTTAGCCGGGAGGGGACCTTGTGTCTTATAACCCATTGCGAATAATGATACGACGTTATGGATTACATTTGAAGACTAGTGGTGAAGATCGGGTATCTTTTAGAACGAAAGGATTACCCGTCGAATGTCTCTGCACTGATTCACGCCTGTATAGAGATCTCCCTATGTGATGGGGAGTCCGATCGGGATTGTGAATACCCAGATTGCAAGGGCTTCTTTGTGAAGTGCCTTCGGTTCTGTTCGAACCCGGAACAGACTTGTGTGGATGTATGTCTGACGTTACACTTTGAGATGTAAAGCTGGTTTCTATCGAATACATTTCTGTTTGGTGGCGGAGAATTTATTCTCTTGGCTTAACACCCTTCTCTGAGACATACGAGCTCAGAGGTTATGTAGTTGATGGTTACTAGTGATACTTTCCCAATTTGGTAATGTGGCATATGAAGCGCTGCTGATCATTTCTTGATCAACGCATGGCTTTTGTGTAAAGCGTAGCTTTATGGACGAGACCTTGTCAGACCTCACAACCCGGAATGGTCGAAGCAGAAAAGATGCGGCAAGGTTATTTGGGGGTAGCACCCCCTGAGGGTATGTCCATTTCCTTCTCGATGGTGGTGGTATCATGGTATGGAGCCTAGATATTTGACCTATGTGGTTGCTGCAAATTTATTACTTTGTGATTGTTGGTGTCGAGCGCTCGAATAAAGGTTGGTTACAACCGGGGGATGGCATACTCGTGTCAGTAGTTACCTAGTGACAGAGGTAATCCAGCCTTATGTTAGTGGAGAGTTGGTTAAGTACTCAGGGCATCCCTCCAGAGGCGTACTCATGTGGTCCAGGAAGTTCCTTAGCCTGACCATTTATTGTAAATCCTATCACCAATACGAGCCCTTTACGATTGCAGTTGTAGAACCTGTCATTCTTAAATGGTAGCTATAGTAGGCATAGTATAATGGTACCTATGCTGGCTAAGATTAATATTATACTTTCGAAATGTTTTCTACACTTGCACTAATAATAATATCAAAAGGATTTGCGCATCAAGCATGTTTGACTATCATAAGGAGAAATCTCCTCCAATTGTGCGCTTGCATTGTGTGTGTGCGGGGAGGCCTTATGGTAGTTTCATTTTCCAAAAGCATTGCGGATTTCCTTTGAATTCTTTTGTTTTACTTTTGTTAAGAAAACTGTTTTTGTTTGCTCATACTAGTCTCATGACTGACCTGGAGTTCATTGCTCCCTTTATAAACTCTGGGTGCCCACAATTTTCCACACGGGCATTCTAGAGTTAGATTTTTCAGATGTCAGATAGTAGGTGTAGATTCGATAGCATCCAGCCTTTGGATTTGGCGATAGCATGTGCTTCTCTTCAGCATTTAGGCTTATCTTACTTAGTCAACGTTATGGCGGTTTGAGCCTTTCGATATGGAGTTTGGAGTCTTTTGAGCCTTGGCATTCGAGTTGCTGTTTTGGATTCTTTCTTTCTCTCTTGGAGATCAAGATGGAGATTTATTTTTGTTGTGTCATTATTCCGCTATTATATTCTGCTCTGATATTTTTGGATCCGTTTGTATCTTATTTTATCAGATATTATATCATTGTTGTATCAAATATTGTGCATCAATGATATATTCATTTTCTTCCGTTGTGTTGTTATACTTAATGTGTTATAAGCTCCGGCACGAACTAAATTTCGACATTTGAATCTGCGGCATTCGAACACGAGAAAGTATGGATGTCAATTTTTAGGCATTGAAATTTGGGTCGTGATGTTTTGGTATCAGAGCTGAAGGTTGAACTTCAGCTCAGGAGTATAACACATTAGGTAACTCATTAGAGATAGGGTTACAATTACCCTAGAATGAGTATATCCCTAAGATATCCGTCTATATGCCTCAGTAAATTCTCTTACTATCCATTGATAGTGAGTATGAGTGCAAGAAGAGGATGAGGTAGGGATAGGGGAGTACCACTACAAATGGTCAATACCCTGCAACAACGGAAATAACATTTCTCTACCGATCTCTTTTGATCATCATCCGATATCAATTTTTTTGATCGCTTTGTGGCAGCTTCGAAAAGAAGCTTTGGTGTGGTGATGCCTTGCAAATCGTTGTAGAAAAGATTCTCAATTCCTATTTCGTATTCTCTTCATCAGTTGCCTATCAGCTTTTTGTTATGAATTTGAGATTCTATTTAAAATGAATTGATGAATAAAATATGAAGATTTGTATTAACAAAAAAATTTCGATTAAAACCAAATTTGAAATTCTATTGTAATTTCTTGTAAGGATCAAAGTCCGAAGAGGGACAACCCGGTGTAAACTTTGGGGTATTCCGACCTGAGTTTGGGATCCATACCAAGTGTTTGAGAATTGTGGAAGATTGAATCTATTTGCCTGTTCTTTTTGGGTCCAGATATATTCTACGAATGGTTAGTTAGTCCTTCGAACTAACCAGTGCCCCTGCATATTTCGTAGACCGAGTGACCCGAGTATCTTGTGAAGTATTGAATGAATTCGTTCTCATATCTATTGATGATATTCTGATTTGGTAAGCCAATTGCAGAACAAATATTCAGCTTGATCTGGTAAAACATTCTCCATCTATTTTATGTCGTCTCCCTACCTAGCAAATTTTAAGGATGAAATTTTCTTAAGGGGGAATCGGTAACGATTCCGGTTTTAAAATAAAAATTGAAATTGGTAATCAACTAAAATTTTGAATTAATTTGGGAATTAATTGGTGAATAATATAAAATTTTGAATTTAATTATGAATTAATTTTGGAATAAAAATATATAAAAATGATTCTTAAATAAAATTAGATTGTAAATAAAGAAATTGATTTGGAAATTCAATAAAGTGTGTTTGTAGAAATTGATGAATTTTGGTTTGAAATTCTTTAATAAAAATATTGAAAACAAATTGGATTTATATTTTGGAATTAATGTAGAAATTAAGTTTTTAAAACATTTTCTCCAAAAAGTTATATAAGAATAAATAATAGGAAATGGATTAATAAAAATGTAATGTATATATGAAAATATAAATATAATACATATGTAATTTTATTACATAATTTATAATAGCATAAAGGGTTTAAACATAATTTGTAAATTAAATAAAGGAAAGGGTTTAAACATAAAATTTATTTTCTATAAAATGTAAGTAAATTATACCATGAATTGAACATTTGTAGCTTGATTACTACATGCATTTACAAGTGTCATTTTTTTTAAGAAAAGGATTACAAGATTTATGTATGCACTATACCCATTCTTTCTTATCTTTTCTTTCATATGTTTTCAAAATCTAAAGCCAGAAAGAAAAAAAAAATGAATCAAAAAAAAGTAAAACCTCTTTTCAAAAATCAAAATACAACTCTAAAACCTAGAAATGAAAACAAAACTGCAAAATAATCTTCAACCTGGGAAATGCAATACAAGAATCAAAATACTATCTTCAACCTGATTCAAAAATGCAATTCTAACAAAACAGCTTCAGTTTGAAAATTTGTAAGCTAAAAAGAAAATAAATTCAAGTTTCATCAACCCGAAACAATCAAGTAGGGATTTAACTATGATCATCTCAGCAAATCAAATTCAACATTAACTTAAAGCAAAAAGGGAAACCAAAATCAAATAATTTGAAGCCATGATCAAACTAAGACCTAAGACCAAGCAAGGATCGGATTCAAACAAACAAGATCCAAATCAAACTCAAGGAGATCAAAATCCAGGCTTCCAAAAGAGTAGATCAAAATATTTTTCCAAGCTTGCTTCTCTGTTCCTCATTGTTCAGCAAGTCAGGTGAGCAAACTACATCCCAAACCTTTAAATCTGGTTCACATCTTGATTGCATGTGATGATCTGCTAATATGTGATAAAAATTATGCTTGCATGTTGAATATATATATATATCTATATATATATATATATATATATATATATAGATGTGCATGTCTATATATGAATGAACACACCTCTATTTGGTTTTCCAGGCTAAAGATAAGTTTGAAAACTCAATTTCTTTTTCCTCAAACTCTTGTAGGTTATGATCTCTTAAAGGAAAATGATTATAACATTGTGATGTTATTTCTAAAAATATTTTTAAATGAAAATATTTGATAAATATTTAGTAAAAAAAGAAATTACAGTAAAATCCTTTTTGATCTGGAAATCCAATATTTATATTTCTAAATTTTTATTATATAAATAGATTCATGATTAAAAACAATGATTTTTAGGATAGAAGTCAAGATTTTTCGTGTTGTATCGATCGAGAAATCCGGAGTTGGTCGGAATTTGAATTTTGAGGCTTTGCTTGTGATTGACGAAGAATTGTGGATCGGGATTAATGGTGAAGGTGGCTTGGGTGTTGCAAATTTAGGGAAAAATAGTTAAGAATTTTTCTTATAATCTACGCGGCGTGAGTTCGACAAAATAAGGTTTTGGGTCTACTTCTGTTCGACGTTATTCAAGGGGCAATTTCGTCGTCGTAGTATGATCGGAATCATTCGCACCGGAGGGAAAAGGTTTGAGGGTCGATGGCGCAGTTTTGGTCGAAATCGCATGACTTCTGGAGATCTAGGGTGGCGAGGCAAACTGGTTTTAGTTGATCAAGTTTGGGTTTCAGTTATGTCGAGTAACTCGATTTCGATTGCCGACGAAATGATGGGTTCTAGGTGTTCATGATGCCTGTGGGTGTCATCGATGATGTGTTGGTGATCGGAGCAACAATCAGAGCAGCGTCGATCTTCGATTTACGTGCACGCGTGATTGTACGTATCTATTATTATTTGAATTATTGAGGGAGATGAAGTTAAACTCGAAGGAGGTCTCGAGAATGTGGTCTATTGGCTCGAGATTGCTACCGAGTTTATTCGCATTAATATAATAGTTTTATATTTTTTTTAAAACAAATTTAAAAAGAAGAAGAATGGAGGAGATGACTCGGGGACATACTCGAGTAAAACAGGATTTGGCTCGGGTTAACACTCGAGTTGGTCTTGGGTTTAGATTTTAACAATTTTGAAATTAAAGAATAAAATAAGTTTTATTCATATTTTAATTAAATCAAGTTTTAAACTTTTCTGGTTTATTCTTGTAGAATAACAAAGGTTTTAATTTATTTTGGGAATAGAATTATAGTAAAAAAAATTATTAAAGTTAATTAAGTTTAAGAAATTAATTTAAAGGAGTAATGTTTTAAATTGTTATTTGACTTTAAAGTCTTAAGTTAATTTATGGATTAATAATAATAATTTTATTTCAAAGAGTTAAATGTTTTAAAGATCAATTATTTCGGTTTTAAAATAATTATATATATTAAGTGATTAATAAATATGATTCCTAATTATTTTCAAATGGTATTTGTTAATATAATAATTAAGATAAATGTGTTATCTTAAGATTAAAGGATCGCTAATTTGTAATTTAATAACAATTACTTAATTAAAGCATTAATTAAGGATTAGTTACTTAATGGAAATTTATAATTACTTAATGTAATTAAGGGATAATTACTTAGTGTAATTACATTAAAGGATAATTAATCAATTAAGATTAATTCATGTAAGTGATTAAGGGTAATTAATTACGTAAAAGATAATTACTTAATTAAGTAATCAATTAATGATTAAAGTGGATTAATCAAGTGATTAAAGGATAATTACTTAATGTAATTAATTTGTGATTTATTAATAAAAGTGATTAGGATAATCACTTGTTGTAATTAATTAAGAATAATTAATCAAATGGTAATTAATTATGGGTTAATTAATTAATGTAGTTAATTAAGGATAATTAATTAAAGGATAATTAAATAATTAAAGGTTAATTATTTAATGATTAAAGGTTAATTGATTTATTAATTAAGGTTGATTAATTAAAAATTAAGGGTTGATTAACTTAGTATTAAAGGTTAATTAATAAATGATTAAAGGATAATTAATTAATATGGTTTGTGATTAATTAATGTTAATTAACCAGGATTATTAGTTTCATAAGTAATTAATCTTATTTAAATTAATCAGATGATTTATTAATCTTACTAATGGTTGTTTGGATTGTATAGAATGCTTTGAATTGTGATATCCCTGATGTGTGATGGTTTGTGATGTGAATTATTTTGATTTGAGATGTGATAAATGTAATTTATTTATCTGTGATAAATTTATATTGTTTATCTGTGAATTTGTGAATGAAGATAAGAGTTATAGGATTATATTGCTTATCGATATTGCTGTGTTTGGATTGTGATGATTGATGATGTTGCACTATTGTGTAAAACCCTTGGACTACACTATACACACACAAATATGGATTTCACGAGGAAATCGGTTAAGTCACAGATATTTTAAATTTAAATATTATTTGTTAAAAAGTTGAATTTTGAATCCACATGGTTTTAGAAATGTAATGGGGTTGAATATGGAAAGTTTTTTGAAAGAAAGTTTGAAATTAAAATTTAGTTTGAATAAGACTATATCTTGTTAGGTTTTGAAATTGCTTTGGAAATTTGGTTTGAAAGGTTTATACAAGTTATATAATATATATGGATTTTAAAACCATCTTTAAAGTATGTTGAATGTATTATTTTAGGAATTTAAATTCAACCAAATTTTATACTTGAAAGGCTTTAACTTGAGCAAATGTAATTGGATTTTTTGAAACGAAAACTCTTAGTTTTCAAATAATAATAGTTTCAAAGAAAGAAAGATTTCCAATTTTGTTAAAAAGGGGTTTCAAATTTGAAAGGGAATTGTTTTTGAAAGCTATAATTGGATCTTTGTGAAAGATTTGTGAACTTTGATTCCAAATTGAAGATGTTCTTGAAGGTGTATCTTTTATATAAAAGACTTGGAATTGTAAATAGTTTTTAAAGCTATGGATTAATATTTGTGGAAGATTGGTGAACTTTGTGAAGTAAATATTTTTGTTTAAAGATTTAAAAATGGTAATTTGTTTAAACCATTTGAAGAAAGGTTTTGGGCTTTAAGTTTTGACTTAACTAAGATCCCATATATCCATATGTTTTTAAATAGTGCGCTCATTTTTCGGGGTAGTCGGGAGAGGACTTTGTGTCATATAACCCATTCCGAATAATGATACAACGTTATGGATTACATTTGAAGACTGGTGGCGAAGACCAGGTATTTTCGAGAATGAAAGGATTACCCGTCGAATGTCTCTACACTGAGTCGCGTCGGTATAGAGATCTCCATATGTGATGGGGAGTCCGATCGAGATTGTGAATACCCGGATTGCAAGGGCTTCTTTGTGAAGTGCCTTCGGTTCTGTTCGAACCTGGAACAGAGTTGTATGGATGTATGTCTAACATTACACTTTGAGATGTAAAGCTGATTTCTATCAAATACATTTCTGTTTGGTGGCGGAGAATTTATTTTCTTAGCTTAACACCCTTCTCTGAGACGTACGAGCTCAGAGGTTATGTAGTTGATGGTTACTAGTGATGCTTTCCCAATTTGGTGATGTGGAATATGAACTGTTGCTGATCATTTGTTGATCAAAGAATGGCTTTTGTGTAAAGTGTAGCTTTGTGGACGAGACCTCGTCAGACCTTACAACCCGGAATGGTCAAAACAGAAAAGATGCGGCAGGGTAATTTGGGGGTAGCGCCCCCTAAGGGTATGTCCATTTCCTTTGGATAGAGGTGGTATCATGGTATGGAGCCCGTATTTGTAACCTATGTGGTTACTAAAAATTTATTAATTTGTGGTTGTTGGTGTCGAGCGCTCGGATAAAGGTTGGTAACGACCGGAGGATGGCATACTCGTGCCAGTAGTTACCAGTTACAGAGGTAACCCGGCCTTGTGTTGGCAAAGAGCTGGTTAAGTTCTTGGGGCGGACCTCGAGAGGCGTACCCATATGGCCTAGGAAGTTCCTTAGCCTGGCCATTTGTTGGAAATCCAATCATCAATACGAGCCCTTTACGATTGCAGTTGTAGAACCTGCCATTCTTAAATGGTAGCTACAGTAGGCATAGTATAATGGTACCTATGCTGGCCAAGATTAATATTATACTTTTGAAATATTTTCTACACTATGCACTAATAATAATATCAAAAGGATTTTTTGTATCAAGCATGTTTGACTATCATAAGGAGAAATCTCCTCCAATTGTGTACTTGCATTATGTGTGTACGGGGAGGCCTTATGGTAGTTTCATTTTCCAAAAGCATTGCAGATCTCCTTTAAATTCTTTTGTTTTACTTTTGTTAAAGAAAACTATTTTCGTTTTCTCACACCAGTCCCATGACTGACCAGGAGTTTATTGTTCCCTTTCTAAACTATGGATGCTCACAATTTTCCACATGGGCAGTCTAAAGTTAGATTTTTCAGATAGTCACATAGTAGGTGTAGATTCGATAGCATCTAGCCTTTGGATTCGGCGATAGCATTTGCTTCTCTTCAGCATTTAGGCTGACCTAGCTAGTCAAGGTGATGGGGGTTCGAGCTTTTTGATATGGAGTTTGAAGTCTTTTGAGCATTGGCATTAGATTGCAGTTTTGGATTCTTTCATTCTCTCTTAGAGATCAAGATGGAGATTTCTTTCCGTTGTGTCATTATTCCGCTGTTATATTCTTCTTTGATACTTTTGGATCCGTTGTATCTTATTTTATCAGATATTATATCATTGTTGTATCGAATATTATGTATCAAAGATATATTCATTTTCTTCCGTTGTGTTGTTATACTTAATATCTTATAAGCTCCGACGCGAACCGAATTTCAACGTTTGAATCTGCGGCATTCGAATACGGGAAAATATGGATGTCGATTTTCAGACGCTGAAATTTGGGTCATGACAATTTCAACCATTTAGCATTTTATCATAGAATCCAAAACACGAAAACAAATATACCATGGAGATCAGTGCGATGAGACAAACCTAACGATGTACTCAAAACAGTGTTACGACATTCGTAGCAAAATTCCATCTGTCGTCGTTGTTACCGCTTTGAAATTGAACGACAACGACAATTCTTCATAAACAGAGCTACAAAGGTCAGAAATGGACGGAACAGACTTTGACGTTTTGATCAGAAAATTTTCTAGATCATTTCTATGTAAAATATTCATACTTTAAAATTTGATAATTTGCACTAAAAAATGTGTTGGCCAAGTTTCGAATGAATTTTGACGTAAAGTAAATTTTATTGGTCTTATTTCAATGGACGCATTCCAAATATCTAGTCTTCTTTGTCAAATATTTATTTTTTTAAATGAAATTTCATTTCAAATTCTTCGTTAAATTACTATTTAAATCATTGAAAAATTCAGTTCGTTACAATCTCCCTTACTTAAAACTTTTCGTCCTCGAAAAGAATGGAATAAGAAAACAGAAAGGTAAATATAAAGATAGAAATAGATTTGGGCAAGGACTACATATCTGGCATTAGTAATTAAGGATTTGATGCATGGATATTCTCTTCCATTTCCCAAATACATTCTCGATCATCTTCGCTCCACTGAATATTGGCGAGATTTACAACCTTCCTTCTAAGCTGCTCAGTGCTTCTGCCTACTATATGAAGTGGTTTTCTCTTAACAGTTTGATTGGGATCAACACCATCTCTTCGAGCAAAGAAGGCTGCACAATCGCGGATGGATCGTGCATATATTTGCGGAGATGTGAAACATGGAACACATTATGCACTCCCGATAGCTTCACTGCCAAGTCAATTCTATATGCCAAAATACCAACTCTTTTTTAGATGTCGAAAGGACCAAAAATTCTAGGAGTGAGCTTCCCTTTCATTCCGAATCGGATTACATTTTTCAAAGGTGAAATTTTGAGAAATATTTGATCTCCCACAGCATATTCCAAGTCCCTTCTCCTTCTATCTGCATATTTCTTTTGCCAATCCTGGGTAATTTTCATTTTCCTTCTGGTTTCTTCGATTTTCTCGGAAGCTTCCAAAATCATTTCAGGGCCAAGAACAAGTTGATTCACGATTCAACCTAAAAAGATGGAGATTTACATGGTCGTCTGTAAAGAGCTTCAAATGGTGACATTTCAATACTCGCTTGATAGCTACTTTTATAGTTGAATTCAACAATATGGTGATGTTCTTCCCACGTGTAATGACCCAAAAATTTCGATCCAGAAACTTCCAGATAGTTTGGAAAAGAAGAAGAGATAGAAGAAGAAGAACAGAAAATCAAACCCAAAGTCTCACATACGCAGCGGATAAAATATAATATCATATAAATAATAATTATATAAAGGAAACTGTACTTGTCAAATTACACTTTATTATATCAGAGATACAACATATTTACAATCACAGAACAGATAAATCTATCTGTTACAGATACTATAATATATTAACTTCAGAAGCTCTCCATACGTTCCTGCCCTCCAGCTTGCCTCCTGAGCTCCAGAACGTCCTTACCTGTAAATCTGTAATACTCGGTCTGACTCGAGCATTACATCAAAGTAACACCCGGGTCAGGCTGGAAACCAGCGTGAGTAAACCCATCTTAACAAGGAATACAAAAAGGTATACAACTTATATAAACCCGGGTAACTTGAATCAATTTATAACTTTACAAGTCGTTAAAAAAATCACTTATATCACACATCAGTTTCTAAGTACCAAAACTTAGAATTAAATGGTCCAGTTTACTTAAATCATAACATTTTAGCTTATAGATTTCACATATCAATTTATAAAGAATCGAAGTGGTTTCGGGTATTTTGCTAACACCCGACTCCGGCCTCTTCGAATTCAATGTCATTTTAACCCATGATATTCAAGTGAATACAATTCATTCTTCAATACCTGATATCACCTTTACACAGTAATTCATGATCAATAGATAATCCTCGCTATCACAGTCCACCCAAAAATCATATCATAAAACATTCTATATCAGGGATATCAACCAATTCAAGACATTTATCATTATTCAATCATTCACCCAATTGATTACTTCCAAGAATTAATTGATGTATCTCTAATTAAATTAATTATTAAACTTCAATCACTTAGATTACCTTACTCATCATTAATTAATTACAAACCAATTTTAATTATTTATCTTCAAATTTCTATCATAATTAATCATCCTTGATTAATTACCTTTTTAATTACATTATTAATTAGCCTCAAATTAACAATCTAAATTAATTCACATTAATCACATTTACCCATAATTAATTCTCAATTTAAATACCCTATAATCACTTACTTTGATAAACTAACCTTAATTAATCAACCCTTAGTCAATCAATCCTTGATTAATTATACTAAGTAAATAATCCTTAATTACTTCTATTACGTAATTATTCACTATTTACTTTCCTTAAGTCATTATTCTTTAGGTTATTATCCATTAATTACTTAAAATATAATTATACTTTATAAATCACATTCAGTAATTATACTTAGTTATAATAAGCAATTAACTCTCAATTAATTACAAAATTAATAAATCTTCATTCACTCTTATTAAATACTCAAATTAATTATCCTTCGGTAAATCACACTTATAATTTATTAACTCTTAATAAGTTATCTTATTTAATCCATACTTTAATTATTTACAAGTAATTAATTCTCAAGTACTTCCATTAAGTACTTTATTATTTAAGTAATTAACCAATCTCTAATTACAAATGATTGGTCTTTAATAAACTAAATTACCTTATTAATTTAACTAATCATTTTATCTTAATTATCTTTAAGATGAAACATTAACCCTTAAAATGACTCAATTACCATTATCAAAACCATGAATCGTTAAATCTTTCTTTAAATTTATTCAAAATAAAGATTTAAAATAAATTCCAAGTTTACTTTAACAAAATCTAAATCAATTTACAAACCCCCCCCCCACTTTTTCCTTTTAATCCAACGTTAAAGAAACATTAGTCATTTATAAAACAAATTTAAAAGAATTCTTAATCCAATTCATTTTGAATTTAAATCCTTAATAAATTATACTTTAACATTTTAAACATATAAACTTAATTCTTCTCTGTAAAACTGAGATTTTAAACTTGAATCGGGTTAAAAATTCAGGTTTAAACTTTACTTATATCGAAAACTCGGTTTCAAAAATTTCTTTAAAAATTTTTGGTAAAACTATCAACCCGAAGCAACCATACTGCTGATTCGAGACCAAACCCCACTACCCTGAGTCACACACCCTCCCTCATCACTTCAAGTCCTTTCCCCACCTGTACGAAAATTTCCCCGAGTCTTCGCTGTAACCCATCGACCCAGAAACCATACATGCACGTGGTGCACGTATACCAGCGACGCCGACCATCGGTGATCGGAACGGCAACACTCAGCAGTCTCCTGAAAACACGCGAACTCTCAACAACACCCAGATCGAACAGAAACTCCTCGAATCGAAAACGAGGTAATCACGTCCCAACCTGTAACCTTCCATGGCCAGAAAACTTCTCTTCCCCGACATCTTCAATCTCGAGGTCACCAGACCACCACACTGGAACTTCGTCACACAATCCAGCACCCATCCCTACCACCGCGTGCCTCCCCGATACTTCACCCATGTCGTAAATGACCTGACAATCCTAACTAGAAAAACACTACACCAAACCCTAGTTCACTCCAGTACGACCGCCATGGCCTTCGAGTAAATTTACGAGCATTTTTCCTGTGCTCGCCACCATTCATACTTCCTGTGACCCCAACCCCGAGACATCAAATTACTGCGATCACCGGGAATTACTAAAAACCCAGATGTCGTTCATCTCACTATTTCTCTTAAATTATAAATCTAAAAATCCTGATTCGTTTTCTAAAAATCACAATTTGGAAAGATAAATTACATTATAATCATTTATCCTCAAATTGATCAGGTCGAAATTTTGATATTTATAAGTTTACTGTCATATTTATGTTCTTGTAAAACTGCTTCATATATAACAAAATATTATTAGAATTTAGATCTTGAACAACAATCTTGTTTATATATTGATAACTTAAAGGGATTCAGAGAGAAAGATCTATAATTATTTCAAGTGTTTTTTAAAACCTGAACACCTAGAACAGAGTAAATCAGACCTGCTCATCCAAATGTTCATAAAAAAAATTCATATCATGCAAACACTTATTACACCTGAATCAAAGATCCATTTCATGCAAACAGATTTAAAGTAGTGGTTTACTCACCTCATTGTTGCAAACAGATAACCTGGAAATGAGAGAACATTTTAAACTGGGAGCTACACTAGTACTTGAAACTGGAAAACTCGAATCAAGTGAAATTCTTGAAATTTTGAAACTGCATATTTGCTTGGTTTCTGGTTTTTGACTCAGGTTTGAGTTTGCTCTTTTTTTGAAATTCCTGGTTTCAAAGTTGTTAACAGGCTTGCTTACAAATTTGAGTTGAAGCTTGCTTTGATGTTTGAAATTCCACTCAGATTTTCATTTTACAGATTTTAATCTTCTCTTGATAATGTGTGATAAAAGAAAAAAAATGAAAAAGAAGAAGGTCTTTTTCCACAAAAATGAATACAGATCTTATCTTGATTTTCTACATCTAAAAAAAAATTGCCACTTGTTGCCATGCATGATATCCTATATTACAAATGTTTAAATTCATTATTGCATTAATTACTTATGTATTTTTTTTAAATAAATCATATGTTATGTTATATTTATTCATATATACAACTATCTTGATTTGAAGAAAATTTTAAAGGAAAACCATTTCAAACCTTATTATAAATCTTATTTAAATTTAAACTAAAGCTAAGATATACTTTAAACACTTAAATATTACCTTAAATATTTTAAAACTATATAAGTAACTTCTTAAATAGCATTGAAAAGTTTTATTTTTAAATTTAATCATGATTTCTAAATTACCAAAATACATTAGAATTTGAAAACATGACTTTTATTTATTAAATTAAAATCAAAGATATTCTATTTACAATATATACAAATATATACACATATTAGAAATAGAAAATACTTTATCAACTTTAAAAGATAAAATTTACCAATTAAATATTTATTTACTCTATATTTACATATGTGTTGTATATTTTAAATAACTCTTGAAATTGGTTTCTATATTTTTAAATAGAATTTAACTTTAATTACCCTTTTGAAAATTATTGAATTCAAAACAATGCCTCCTAATTATTGTACATATACATACATATATCTGTATGAACTTATATACTTGTATGTATATATTTGAATTTTCTAACATTATAAAGTTTGCTTAAATTTATATATATATATTAATTTCCTTCAAAATTATCATTTCCAAATATGTAAATTTGTAGATTCAAATTCATTTATATACACATCCAGATATTCTTTAGATTTCCATTTATTTATTTATCCAAACAACAATAAGATAATTATCCAATTAGTAGATGACCAAAATCTGGGTTATCACATTCCTTCCCCCTTTGAATCTTTTCGTCCTCGAAAAGGAACGAAGCCAGAATTTATTAAAATACTTATTTTTAGAAAAATTATTCTTTGAAACACTTTTAAAATTTCCATAATATTATAAAATGGTTTTACAAAAATACTTTTTATAACTCGATGTTTCAACAAGTCCATCTTCGTTCTCATAGAAATTCGGTCATACGTTGATCAGGCGTAGGACTGAAAATCTATAAGCACTTAGCAGACCCATTTTCAACATCCATTGAAAATACATGGAAAATAATTTTATTGAAAATATAGAAAACAATTTTTGAAAATAGAGGATATATCTTTTGGTGAGAATGCTCTGAAAATCATCACCCCCATCCATGGTCACAGTTACATTCCAGGGTTACGTTGCCGTCGCAGCAAAAGTCCATGTAACTGCAGGCTCTCCGCGGCCTCTCGATTACGCCATGGATCCCATACAACTGATCACAGTTACATCCAGGGTTACTTTGCCGTCGCAGCAAAAGTCCATGTAACTGCTGGCTCTCAACGGCCTCTAATTTTCGCTGTCGAAATGAAACCTCTCCACTCCTACATAGGTCGCAGTCTACCGATATAAAATCAAACGCAGACTGTTGGCTCTCAGCGGCACACACGACTTTCGCTATGTTATACCATAGATCGCAGTTACATCCTGGGTTACGTTGCCATCGCAGCAAAAGTCCATGCAACTGTTGGCTCTCAACGGCACACACGACTTTCGCTATGGTATACTCTACTCAAAATCCCCAGGAACTAGTTTCGTCCGGACTCCTCACAGGATCAACTTTAGAACCCCCCTGGGGCTCAAGGCAGCACCACCCGGTGGTACTCCTGAGAAGTTCATTTCAAGGGAGCACCTTTTTCCCCAGAGCCATCATCAAAACATTTTATACTATATATATAGTATCTTTAAATCATACACCTAGTATGATCTCATACAAAGCTTCTTTACACAAAATCGATTATCCCAAAATCGATAATTCCCAAACTAGGCTTTCCAAATTCAATATTGATTTTACCCAAATATCAAAAGCCTTTCCAAATCCATAGGTTCCCAAAACCTTTCTCAAAATCCTCATAAGATCCTTTATATATATATATATATATATATATATATATATATATATATATATAATTTTTTTAAAACTTTGGATCATTTCAAACTTGTATAAACTCCTTTTACACTTCAAACATTTCAAAAAAAACCCTTTTCTTCTGGCAAAAGATTCATCGGGGGAGTTTCACTTTATAAAACAAAGATACTTAACTTTGTTTACTCAAAATCAAATATTCAAATTTGATTATTTTTTTAAAAAAAATATTTTCATTCAAATCCGTACGATGTACACATATCATTCGTACGCCATACCAATCTGATCGCTCACTCGACCACACAATTTCATTTCCGAACTAGTATCGTCCACCCGACTTCCTGGTGCAGACACGGATCTGGTTTCTTGATCAGAAACCGTCATTCTCCTTGCATAGTCATAACTATGATAGAGAACATCCAGAACCAATCAACAATCCATATCCAGGTTCGCTGTCGAAAATCGAGCAAAAAATCCCACTCGGATCGATATACTATCTCGAAATACTGTGCTCGAATCTGGATCAAATCACTATGCGAATAGAATAACATATGTACACCCTACGTATTTATCTTTATTGGTTATTAGCCAAATTAATTTCATTTCTATTCACATCCACTTAATTTTATTCATTTACTCACATTTACTTCAATCGATTTGGATTATCACCTCTATTCTTATCTCGATTGGGTATTCAACCAATAACAGTTTGAACTCCGACCAGTTTATTTAGAAAATAGCTTGAAAATTTTAAAAATAGATAAGTAGTTGGAAAATAATTACTACTTTGTAAATTAGGTATAAAATAGTTAGAAAATAGTTAAAATAATTATAGAAAATTTAGGTAATTGCAAAATAATGGTAAGATAGTATTTAGTTTATAAAACAGTTGGAAAATTGTTAAACAGTTTCAAAAATAATTTTAAAACAGGTATAAGATAATTTTGCTTTTAAAAGAAAGGTTGTATATATAATGAATAACTTAGAAAAATAGGTTTATATTAAAACAATTTATATTAAAAATAGTCCAGAGTCAAAACTGCTCACTTCCCAATCTTTATTCTTATCAATCAATTTAAATTTCCACTTCCATTTAAATTGACCCAATTCCAATTTTATATAATTTCAATTTTCATTGAAATTGATTCATCCCCAATTCAAGTTGAATTAATCTCAGTTTCCTTCCAAATTCAACTTTATCAACCTTGATCTCAAATTATACTAATTCAAATAAATTTCAATTGAACTAGTTCCAATTTCAATTCATTTCAACTCCAGTTTGAATTAATTCCAATTTCAAACTCCATTTCAAAATCAAGTCGAATTATTCTTGATTTTCTTCCAAATTCAATTCAAATTCCATTTGAATTTAAAACTATTCAACTCAAATCTCAAATTATTCAAATCAATCCAATTCAAATTTTCCATTTGAATCTTATACTCATACATCTTCAATCACAATTTCAATTAATTCAAATCAATTTCAATTTGAACTAATTCAAATTTCAAATTTAAACCATCTCGAATTATATAAATTCGAGTTAATATTTCAAAGGTTGATTTAACCCTTTAAACCAAGTTAACCTTTATTAAAAGCTTTTAAACAATTTAATTTAGAATTCAAACTCCATTTCCAAATCAAGTCGAATTATTCTTGATTTTCTTCCAAATTCAATTCAAATTCCATTTTTAATCTATTTCAAAGTTCAAATAATTTAAACTCTTTTTAAACAACTACATCTTTGAAATTCAATTTATCATCAAACTTAAATTTTGAAATCAAACTCTTGAAGTTTTATCTTATATATTCAAATTTTAAGTCCAAAATGATTCCATTTTACCTTAATAAGGGATATATTACCATACCCAGTTTATATTAATCATTTAACTTCCTAAGTTAAATTTCCAATTTCATCTTGAAATTTCAAAATTAGGTTGACCATTCCAACCTTTAAACTTTTCCCCAAGATAAACTTAGTTCACTTAATCCAGTCAACCTTACCTAATTAGAACTTCCATTCCTAATTTTAAACTTCTCATAAATAATCTTCCCACTGATTAAGTTCAAAAACTTATCACTTTGGGTATCATATATCATTCCAGATTTAAAATTCAATATTTAGAGTTTATTTCAAATCACCATTTATATTATGTATATCCACATATATACATATTTACTTCTTGGCTCACCAAGCCAAATTTAAAAATTTAAACCACCCTTGGTTTTAATTCAAAACAAATTCCTTTAAATTTCAAACAACGCTGGTTTTAAACAGGACCAGATTTAAAACTTTACTATTTAGATCCTCTTCGATTCCAATTTATAAGTCATACTTCCCTAAAAGTTTTATTTTCTTAAAACATTCCATTTCGCTTACTCATTAATACACATTATATTACAACAATTATTTATGATAATAACCAAGATTATCATATCTAGAAACCAATTAATTATCATCTTATTCTAAAATACTTTTCCAATTCAGGATTTCAATTTTAGTTTGAATCCATTTCAAACTTATCTTTATTTAATTTCAGCTTGGTTGTATTATATTACTTCTTAATTCAATTCCAATAATTTAACAACCAATTCCCTTAATATTTATTAAAAAGAAATACTGCTTATATATCAAAATATATTCTTATATAATATCCTTTAAAATCTTTATATAAGAAAATAACAAGTACTCTCTCTCATATATATATATATAGACACACACACACACTCAACTCATTCTAGGGTACCACTTACCCCATCCTTAATGAGTAATCCCACCAGAGCCAAGGTTCTCGCTTAACCTTCTGCTCTGATACCAAATGTAACGACCCAAAAATTTCGATCCAGAAACTTCCAGATAGTTAGGAAAAGAAGAAGAGATAGAAGAAGAAGAACAGAAAACCAAACCCAAAGTCTCACATACGCAGTGGATAAAATATAATATCACATAAATAATAATTATACAAAGGAAACTGTACTTGTCAAATTACACTTTATTATATCAGAGATACAACAGATTTACAATCACAGAACAGATAAATCTATCTGTTACAGATACTATAATATATTAACTTCAGAAGCTCTCCATACGTTCCTGCCCTCCAGCTCGCCTCCTGAGTTCCAGAACGTCCTTACCTGAAAATCTGTAATACTCGGTCTGACCCGAGCATTACATCAAAGTAACACCCGGGTCAGGCTGGAAACCAGCGTGAGTAAACCCATCTTAACAAGGAATACAAAAAGGTATACAACTTATATAAACCCGGTTGAATCAATTTATAACTTTACAAGTCGTTAAAAAAAATCACTTATATCACACATCAGTTTCTAAGCACCAAAACTTAGAATTAAATGGTCCAATTTACTTAAATCATAACATTTCAGCTTATAGATTTCACATATCAATTTATAAAGAATCGAAGTGGTTTCGGGTATTTTGCAAACACCAGACTCTGGCCTCTTCGAATTCAATGTCATTTTAACCCAAGATATTCAAGTGAATACAATTCATTCTTCAATACCAGATATCACCTTTACACAGTAATTCATGATCAATAGATAATCCTCGCCAACAGAGCCCACCCAAAAATCATATCACAAAACATTCTATATCAGGGATATCAACCAATTCAAGGCATTTATCATTATTCAATCATTCACCCAATTGATTACTTCCAAGAATTAATTTGATGTATCTCTAATTAAATTAATTATTAAACTTCAATCACTTAGAGTACCTTACTCATCATTAATTAATTACAAACCAATTTTAATTATCTATCTTCTAATTTCTATCTTAATTAATCATCCTTGATTAATTACCTTTTTAATTACATTATTAATTAGCCTCAAATTAACAACCTAAATTAATTCACATTAATCACATTTACCCATAATTAATTCTCAATTTAAATACCCTATAATCACTTACTTTGATAAACTAACCATAATTAATCAACCCTTAATTAATCAATCCTTGATTAATTATACTAAGTAAATAATCCTTAATTACTTCTATTACGTAATTATTCACTATTTACTTTCCTTAAGTAATTATTATTTAGGTTATTATCCATTAATTACTTAAAATATAATTATACTTTATAAATCACATTCAGTAATTATACTTAGTTATAATAAGCAATTAACTCTCAATTAATTACAAAATTAATAAATCTTCATTCACTCTTATTAAATTCTCAAATTAATTATCCTTCAGTAAATCACACTTATAATTTATTAACCCTTAATAAGTTATCTTATTTAATCCGTACTTTAATTATTTACAAGTAATTAATTCTCAAGTACTTCCATTAAGTACTTTATTATTTAAGTAATTAACCAATCTCTAATTACAAATGATTGGTCTTTAATAAACTAAATTACCTTATTAATTTAACTAATCATTTTATCTTAATTATCTTTAAGATGAAACATTAACCCTTAAAATGACTCAATTACCATTAGCAAAACCTTGAATCATTAAATCTTTCTTTAAATTTATTCAAAATAAAGATTTAAAATAAATTCCAAGTTTACTTTAACAAAATCTAAATCAATTTACAAACCCCCCCCCTTTTTCTTTTAATCCAACGTTAAAGAAACATTAGTCATTTATAAAACAAATTTAAAAGAATTTTTAATCCAATTCATTTTGAATTTAAATCCTTAATAAATTATACTTTAACATTTTAAACATATAAACTTAATTCTTCTCTGTAAAACTGAGATTTTAGACTTGAATCGGGTTAAAAAGTCAGGTTTAAACTTTACTTATATCGAAAACTCGGTTTCAAAAATTTCTTTAAATTTTTTTGGTAAAACTATCAACCCGAAGCAACCATACTACTGCTTCGAGACCAAACCCCACTGCCCCGAGTCACACACCCTCCCTCATCACTTCAAGTCCTTTCCCCACCTGTACGAGAATTTCCCCGAGTCTTCGCTGTAACCCATCAACCCATACACCATATATGCACGCGGTGCACGTATACTAGCGACGCCGACCATCGGTGATCGGCACGGCAACACTCAGCAGTCTCCTAAAAACACGCGAACTCTCAACAACACCCAGATCGAACATAAACTCCTCGGACCGAAAACGAGGTAATCACGTCCCAACCTGTAACCTTCCATGGCCAGAAAACTTCTCTTCCCTGACATCTCCAATCTCGAGGTCACCAGACCACCACACTGAAACTTCATCACACAATCCAGCACCCATCCCCACCACCGCGTGCCTCCCCGATACTTCACCCATGTCGTAAATGACCTGACAATCCTAACTAGAAAAACACTACACCAAACCCTAGTTCACCCTAGTACGACCGCCATGGCCTTCGAGTAAATTTACGAGCATTTTTCCTGTGCTCGCCACCATTCATACTTCCTGTGACCCCAACCCCGAGACATCAAATTGCTGCGATCACCGGGAATTACTAAAAACCCAGATGTCGTTCATCTCACTATTTCTCTTAAATTATAAATCTAAAAATCCTGATTCGTTTTCTAAAAATCACAATTTGGAAAGATAAATTACATTATAATCATTTATCCTCAAATTGATCAGGTCGAAATTTTGATATTTCTAAGTTTACTGTCATATTTATGTTCTTGTAAAACTGCTTCATATATAACAAAATATTATTAGAATTTAGATCTTGAACAACAATCTTGTTTATATATTGATAACTTAAAGGGATTCAGAGAGAAAGATCTATAATTATTTCAAGTGTTTTTTAAAACCTGAACACCTAGAACAGAGTAAATCAGACCTGCTCATCCAAATGTTCATAAAAAAAAATTCATATCATGCAAACACTTATTACACCTGAATCAAAGATCCATTTCATGCAAACAGATTTAAAGTAGTGGTTTACTCACCTCATTGTTGCAAACAGATAACCTGGAAATGAGAGAACATTTTAAACTGGGAGCTACACTAGTACTTGAAACTGGAAAACTTGAATCAAGTGAAATTCTTGAAATTTTGAAACTGCATATTTGCTTGGTTTATGGTTTTTGACTCAGGTTTGAGTTTGCTCTTTTTTTGAAATTCCTGGTTTCAAAGTTGTTAACAGGCTTGCTTACAAATTTGAGTTGAAGCTTGCTTTGATGTTTGAAATTCCACTCAGATTTTCATTTTACAGATTTTAATCTTCTCTTGATAATGTGTGATAAAAAGAAAAAAATGAAAAAGAAGAAGGTCTTTTTCCACAAAAATGAATACAGATCTTATCTTGATTTTCTACATCTAAAAAAAAATTGCCACTTGTTGCCATGCATGATATCCTATATTACAAATGTTTAAATTCATTATTGCATTAATTACTTATGTATTTTTTTTAAATAAATCATATGTTATGTTATATTTATTCATATATACAACTATCTTGATTTCAAGAAATTTTTAAAGGAAAACCATTTCAAACCTTATTATAAATCTTATTTAAATTTAAACTAAAGCTAAGATATACTTTAAACACTTAAATATTACCTTAAATATTTTAAAACTATATAAGTAACTTCTTAAATAGCATTGAAAAGTTTTATTTTTAAATTTAATCATGATTTCTAAATTACCAAAATACATTAGAATTTGAAAACATGACTTTTATTTATTAAATTAAAATCAAAGATATTCTATTTACAATATATACAAATATATACACATATTAGAAATAGAAAATACTTTATCAACTTTAAAAGATAAAATTTACCAATTAAATATTTATTTACTCTATATTTACATATGTGTTGTATATTTTAAATAACTCTTGAAATTGTTTTCTATATTTTTAAATAGAATTTAACTTTAATTACCCTTTTGAAAATTATTGAATTCAAAACAATGCCTCCTAATTATTGTACATATACATACATATATCTGTATGAACTTATATACTTGTATGTATATATTTGAATTTTCTAACATTATAAAGTTTGCTTAAATTTATATATATATATTAATTTCCTTCAAAATTATCATTTCCAAATATGTAAATTTGTAGATTCAAATTCATTTATATACACATCCAGATATTCTTTAGATTTCCATTTATTTATTTATCCAAACAACAATAAGATAATTATCCAATTATTAGATGACCAAAATCTGGGTTATCACACCACGATCCTCCAAAGTCTAAAATACAACCTCAAAGAAGACCTTCCAAAATCTGATTTACCTTTTGGTCTGACCATCGGTCTATGGTTGATAATCCGTGCCTAGCTTTAAATGAGTACCCAGAGTCTCCTGAAAAGCTTTTCAGAAATTTTTAGTAAAGATAGGGCCCCGATCACATACAATGCTAGATGGAACACCATGGAAGCAAATAGTTTATTTCATATAAAGCTCAGCTAAACTCGCGGCAGTTCGAGTAGTCTTCACAGGAATAAAGTGAGCAGACTTTGTCAATCTATCGACAATAACCCAGACGCTCACATTACCTTTTCTGGTCCTCGGTAATCTATCAATAAAATCCATAGAAATTTGATCCCATTTCCAGCTTGGAATCTCAAGGGGCTACAATAATACTGCTGCCTTTTGGTGCTCGGCTTTGACTTGCTGGCAAGTGGCACACCTACTGACATGAATAGAAATACCTCTCTTCATCCCTCTCCATCAATATAACTTCTTCATATTCTGAAACATCTTCGCGGCTCCTAGGTGCATAGAGAGTCTGGATTGATGATATACCTTAAGCACTTCTTGTCTCAAACCATCCATATTCGGAACACAAATTCTATTATCAATTCTTAGAATTCCATTTCTATCGATTTATACGCCCCATTTGCCTTTGGCATTATCCTTCCCGCCATGAACATTTTTTTAATTCGCCTAAGCATTAGATCCTCATCCAGCTTAACGGCGATGCGATCCATAAGAGATGGAGAGGCAACAAGTTGATATAACATGGCTTTACTCCTACTCAGAGCATCGGCCGCAACATTAACCTTTCCAGGAGTGTAGTTAATGTTGTGGGCAAATGATTATCAGAATTTGAACCATCTAACTTTTCTTTGGTTTAGATCCATTTGGGTAAAGATGTACTTTAGTGACTGGTGGTCCGTAAAGAGTTTAAATTTTGTTCCAAGAAGGTGATGCCACCATAACTTCAAAGCAAAGATGACGGCGAGCAATTCCAGGTCATGAGCTACATAATTTTCCTCATGAGTCTTCAACTAATGACCAGCATAGGCAATGACTTTTCCATTCCATATCAAAGCAGCACCCAATCCTTCAATACAAGCCTCTGTACAAATAGTGAACCCTTCACTACCATCTGGGACAGTGAGAATAGGAGCAGAGGTTAGCCAATGCTTTGGTTCTTCGAATGCTTCTTTACACTTCTTACTCAAAACAAACTTAACATTCTTCCTAGTTAAAAATGTGAATGGTGAAGAAATTCGAGCAAAGTTCTCAATAAATCTCCTGTAATAGCCAGCTAAGCCTAGAAAGCTGCGGACATCTGTAGGGGTTTAAGGAGTTTTCTAATCATTGATTACGGCGATCTTTGCTGGATCAACTAACATTCCATTCTTTGAAACCACGTGCCCAAGAAATCTAACTTATTCTTGCTAGAAGTGTCATTTAGATAGTTTAGCCTTCAAATAATGACTTCTTAGAGTTTCAAGGACAAATTTAAGGTGTTCCTCGTGTTCCTTCTCGGTCTTAGAAAAGACTAGAATATCGTCAACGAAAACTAGAACGAATTTATTTAGAACTTCCCAGAATACTCTGTTCATGAGGTCAACAAAGTAAGTCAGTGCATTAGTTAAACCGAAGGCATAACTAACCATTCATAGAAACCGTCTTCGGTTCGGAAATCGATTTCGGTAATGCTATCTTCTGCAATTCTGAGCTGATGGAAACTAGAAGCAAGATCTAGCTGAGAAAATACCTTTGCTCCATTCAGCCGATCAAACATGTCATTGATACGAGGCATCGAATATATGTTCTCATGGGTAAGCTTGTTCATCTCTCTATAATCTACGCACATCCTTAAAGAACCATCAGATTTAGTAGCAAATACCATAGATGCGCCCCTTTCCGAAAAACTACGACGAATCAAACCTTTGGAGAATAAATCTTCGATTTGGACTTTTAATTCAATTTTCTCCTTATATGACATTCTTCTTGGGGCAAGTATGAAGGCCAAGCTCTGGGAATAAGATGTATGCAAAATTCAATTTTGCACTAAGGTGGCAAAGAATTCACTTCACCATAAACATCGAGGAAGTGTTGGACGACGGGTGTAGTGCTAAGATTTCCAAGATGGAAATCAAGAGAAAAGATAAAACTTCCGACAAAATCTTGACGCAATTGACATTTGATTTCTAGGGGTTCACCTTTTTCGTTCAATAGAGAAACCGTTTGAGCTCTATAGGAAGTGACTACATTGAAATTTCTTTACCAATCTCCATCTAACAATATATAAAAAGCTTGGAAACCTAGGACATAAAAATCTCCCATGAAATGGTGTCTTTCGTCCTTATAAAGTTTCACTCCTTTACATATTATTCTAAGATTTGTGGGTCCAACGGTGGGATTTGATGATACATACAAGGATTCAGATGCACATTTGGGTTTTACAGTATGCTCAAGCTTGTTACATAAATCAACCGGTATAAAACTATGAGACGCACCGGTGTCAAAATAAAACACGAATGGGTAAATCATGCGTTGAAAAAGTACCCTGAAGTGTACCTTTGTCGTCTTCTACCCTAGGAGTAGATGTAGTCACTACGAAGACACCTGATGGGGTTCCTTTCTTCTGAGTGGGACAATCCCTCTTGAAGTGGCCTGGCCGTAAGCAATTATGGCAAAGATCTTGCCCGGTCATCTAAACTGGTGGAACAGACTCCCCTGTAGAAACTGGGCAACTATTGGCATAGTGGCCTTTTTGATCGCACTTGAAGCAAGTGATAGAAGAGATATCAATGTGCTTCCTCTAAAAATGTCCAATCCCACTCATGTTCTGCCAATTCTTCTTTTGGTGCTCAAAGTTAGACTTTCACTTCTTGGGATTTTGGAAGCTGTTGAAGGAGTTGCTAAGTGAACGACCGATGTTCCCTTCAGACTTAAATTTTCATATCTGAGGGCCATATTCATAAGACTGGTGAAGGTGCCATGAACATGGGTAGTCGAACGGTCATAGTATTTAGGACGAGTGTCGGCTATGAACTTCTCATTCTGTTTAAGCGGAGTATCGATCAGACCTAGTACAAACTTGGATAGCTCATTGAATTTCCTTTCATACTCCGCAAATGACATGCTTCCCTGCTTAAGATCCATAATGTTGCAACATGAATGAGATTTTCCATCTTCAAGCATCCACTTGGTCATGAATACTTCTTTGAACTACGCCCGAGTGATGTTTGCTTCTTCAGTGCGGGTGGTAACAGATTCCCACCAATCTTGAGAAACATCTTGCAACTGCTGAGCGACCAACTAACGCTTCTAGGCAGCAGAAATCTCAAGTCCGATGAAGATCCTTTCAAAGCCCTTAAGCCACTGTTGAGCTTCAATACTGCCTTCGGACCCTAAGAATTAAGTACCACTAAGCTGCATGAACTCTTTGCAAAGCATAGTGAACTTAACTGGTGGAACTGGTGCAACGGGTGCAACTTGTGCTACTGGTGCGAGTAGTGCAGCAGCATCCGGTATGGGGCCATTTTCTCTTCCCTGACCTCGAGCATTTTTTCTGTTGCTCATCCTGAAAAGTCAAGGGTAGATGTAGAATATGGAAAAGCATGATACTTAAGGAATCCTAATCAAAGTGAATTTTTAACAAGG
Source organism: Allium cepa (assembly GCA_030765085.1). Taxonomy (NCBI): domain Eukaryota; kingdom Viridiplantae; phylum Streptophyta; class Magnoliopsida; order Asparagales; family Amaryllidaceae; genus Allium; species Allium cepa. Next base: position 303,681,029 of record CM060944.1, on the reverse strand, counting down.
AAGAAGAACTTGAATCAATAGAAATTTTGAAATAGAATGGATTTTTAAAACATTTTATATTTTCAAAATACGCTCTCTCAAGAATGATTCCACTCATTATAGTGCATTACTAACCCTATTCCTAATAACTTTACCCCTCAGGCTAACGTATTCACTAAACCAAAGCTCTAATAGCAATTGTGACGGCCTGCCCTTTTCCAACAACTTAAGCTGATAATAAACCAACCTTGTCCAACTTAAACCATTCAAATAAGACAGGTTATCTTTTTAGTGTTATAGAAAATAGAATCAAACAAAGAAAAATACAAAATCTCGCAGCGGAAATAAATAATATACATAGTACTTCATCAAGCTACCTAAACAAAATACATCAGAGTTTTAGATTTTAATTATACAATACTAGAGTTAGATAAGAGTCTACTCATAGCAGCCAAAATGAAAGTAGATAACTAATAGTGGATAGAGTGGAGTCTTCGATTAAGTCTTCGACTCCCAAAATAAGCCATGCTCACACACTGTAATACTCTGGCTAACCCGAGCATAAGTAAAACAATATACTCGAGTCAGGCCTAGAAGTTCTCATGTAAGTAGTATTACTCAAGTGAAATGTAAAAATAACTCAAAAGATGTTACAGGATTTTTCATCTCTTAAGGATCCGTCAAATTATCTATATATATAGTAGGATACGCTATATATGTAATGTCTACAAGTAAAGTAAATATTTTTCTTAGCATTAAGGCTTTACATTAATCCTCTTTGATGCATTTTTAAACATTGTCATACAGTTTGCATATAAAACACTAGTAAACTGTCAGTGGATAGGGATGTGTCATGATAGGACAACACTAAATCCAAATTATAGTGGTCTCGTATAGGGATAAAAGTATGACAAGGCACGCGAGGCAATGCCCAAGGTAGGATACTATCAGTTTACCCTACCTGGCTGGTGGTATCCCATCATAGGCATGATCTCCCACCGCTTCCAACACTCCCATAATCGAAGGGTGATCACCAATCAGTAACAAGTGGAATAAACGAAGAAGTGTGTCCACTCAGGATAGCTAGCACGCTTGGCCGGTACGGCTCCTGTTTTAGTCATTTCAAATTGGCACAAGTGCTAGGCTAATCCATCATCGTTCTCTTTCTTCAAATCCAGCAACCGTACGCCGTATCCAACCACTTCGTTCTAGATCATCACTCCACGTACATAGTTATTAAAGTGGTTTCGGCATCGATAGAGAGTATGCCCATATCCGGCCCCGGTCTCTTTAATAACCGAACATCGTTTTACACCAATTGGATATTTAATTAATTCAAAATATCTTTTATTTTAAACAACATCTCCGCATTTAACTTCAATAAATTAGGATTTAAAATCTAAAATTCAATTTAAATAAAATTTCACTTTTAAAAAATTATCCAAATTTAATAACTTTTCAAATTAACCGCGTAAATTAAGTCTTAAATACAAAAGTTAAATATTCAATTTGGTCACACTTCAGAATTAATTTACTTAATTACTTAATTTAACATTTTAATTTAAACTTTAATTCAAAACAATTTAGTTATCCTTTATATTAATTCAATAAAGTCAATTAAAATTCTATTTTTAATTAAATCAAATCTTTATTTAAAATTTAATTACAAATACAATATTAATATATTTCATTAAATTTCAAATAACCAACTTAACTGGTTTAATCTTATTAATATTTAACATAACAATTTTTAATTTAATTTCATAATTTAAAATAGTTCGATTGATATTTCATTATAAAATCTAAATTAACTTAATAAATTGCAAAATTAATTATTAACTTCAAAATAAATTTAAATTATAGTTTCATATTAAATTTCCAAATTGTTTCTTACTTCAAAATTAAATATTGAATATCAAAAATAAATTAAATTGACCAATCGATGTTTATTATTTAATTTTCTATCCTAGGCCAAGTGATTTAATTTGGGTATATATCATTTCAACCCATATCCCGTTTCAAATTTTGGTGTCCAGACCAATGCATACAACAACAAAATAAAAGTGACAGGGCATCAATAAATCAATCGACACCCAATATTCAAAATTTTCCATCGTTAAACGGTTTCACATGCAATTGGAATCCCAATCAATAATTTCAACTATTATAACAAAGTCGTATATCACAGCGTCAAATATCCATGGTTTCCAAACCCAATATCATTCATTTTTATCAACCAATTATTTATAAAAATCGTAGGATACTTGCAATATGAAAATCAATCGAGAGCTTGAAATAGCTCACCTTCGTGGCTTTCAACAACCAGATACAGTGATATAGACATGTGTACACGAGCTATGCTATGCTGCGGCGTACGGGTTGAAGAAGTGAACGTTGTCAGGTACGGAAACTTCGGCGTATAGAGCAGAGCTTCGGATAGCGGACTAGGCAGGGCTATGAGTGTGGATGGGTTGTTTGGGTTTGGGGCTAGGCAAAGTGGCAAGGCAGTTGGGTGGTGGAGCTTCAGGCTGGGCTGGTTAAAGGGTGTAGGCCGAGGGAGGTGACCGGAGGAAGGAGAGGCCAGTGGGGTCAGGTGGATGGAGAAGGGGATGCGGTAGGGCTGGTGCTCAAGCTAGAGGTGGTGAGGGTTGGATGGTGACTTGGTGGACTTTGGGAGGTGGTAGGTTGGGTGAAGTTGGCAAGTTGGCGTATACTCGATGGAGGGGAGTTCAGTTAGGGGCTGATTCAGGATGAGGGTCGGGTGGTGGTTCGGTTGGGTGGCTTCGGGTAGAGGTGGTGGGTGGAGCTAGGATAGGCGGGAGCATTGGGTGAGGCTAGTGCTAGGTTCGACGGAGGCTTTGGGTGTGGCTAGTGGTAATTGCGGGTTCGAAGGGTGGCAGCAGGTGGGGTGTTCGGCTTCGGGTAGGGTGTGGACTCGGCGGAAGGTAGGGTCGAGGTGGTGGGCTGGTAGGAGGTCGCTGTGCCTGATAGTGGTGGGGTCGGTGAGGTTGGTTGTGTGTGGGGGGAAGGAGGAAGCAAGTTATATATATATTTGTATATACTGGTTATATATATTTTTATAAACTTAGTAAAAAAATCCCAGCAATTGATAACAAAGAAGAAGAGAACGAGGTGAAGTAGAGAGAAGGAGAGGCACAAGCATATAAATAAGAGGAAGAGAAGGATGGATGATAATAAATGCAACATTTAATTCTCTAGGCTGCTCACACAAGGGTGTTGGCTGAAAAGAATGAAAAGAAGGAATGTTGGCTGCTAAGGAATATTAGCAATTATGACTCTAGGGCATGGTCACCGACCACTATTTCAACCAATTAGCATTTTGCCACAGAAGCCAAAATATAAAAACAAATATATTGTGGATATCAGCATGACAAGATGAATCTAAGTATGTACTCAAAACCGTGTTATGACATTCATAGTAAAATTTCATTTGTCGCTACTGTTACTGTTTTGAAATTGAACGACAACGGCAATTATTTATAAATGGAGCTATAGAGGTCGGGATTGGACGGAACGGACTATGACGTTTTAATCAGAAAATTTTCTAGATCATTTCTATGTAAAAATATTCATACATTAAAATTTGGTAATTTGCACTGAAAAATGTATTAACCGAGTTTCGAAAGAATTTTGATGTAAAATAAATTTTATTGGTCTTATTTCAACAGACGCATTCCGAATATCTAGTTTTCGATGTCAAATTTTTATGTTTAAAAATAAATTTTATTCCAAAATCTTCTTTAGATTCCTATTTAAGTCGTTGAATAATTCAGGTTGTTACACATTCTGATTTGGAATGTCGATACGGATTCAATGGAAGTATCCTCGAGTCCTAATTCGGCATTATGCAAAACAATAGATTTTGGACATTCAACTAATCAATGATTTGATAATTAAATTAATTATTTAAATATCCAGTCATTAAAAAAATGCTGGATGTTGCATTCTCCCATCCTTAAAAGATTGCAATTTCTATGAGTGTGATAATGCAACCCGATTGACCAAAATTTCCAAGCATTTACTTCTATAAATTTCAATACAATTTCCCTTATGCGGTTAGTGTTACAGAAACTTCCAAAATATATAATATAACTCCCATCCTTTAGGATTCTAAAGTTCTCACATTATGGAAAAATTCGATAACACCTCCATTGCGCGGCTGGTTCCGAACAAATCCCAAAACAACATATACACACACACACGCACATCTCATATCTGAGGCATCCTATATCTAAGGCATCTCACTTCTAGGGGCATAAAAGTATATATATCCATACCATCTACATAAGAGAACGTACATACCTCTTTCACAACAATATCATGCCACTTAGATGTAAACCTGAGCGAATAAGCATCCTAACAGTGCATAACTACTTTTATGTACCGAATCATGCACTATCAAACGAGATTGCAACATTAAACCATGTATTTAAGCATGCTGAATCATTTATAGCAATGATCGCAAATAAATATGCTATATCAAATCATGCAACAAGCATCTTAAATAAAAATATTACAACTATCTATGTATCAAACACATCTAATGCAAAAAGCATTTCAAATAAACATGTTACAATAACTGTGGAAAAACTGTGCAACAAGCACATCAAATGCAACCAGCATCTCAAACAAACATGCTACAAGAAACTATCATTTCTTACATTTTAACGAAATATAATGAAAACAAAAATTTCCTTAAGTAATTGAAGATATATCAATACGAAGCTCCATCGAACATGGACAAGGTAACCCCATCATTCTAAAGCCACATAGCCATATTCTTAAAAATATGAATAGGCCTTCGATTTCTAAATCCACATCTGGTTTGCATCAACATTCTCTAAGAGATTCATCATGACAATGTCACTGGAATTTCACACTTATACAAACAGGATTCACGAAATACATCATGAACTACTTCTATAGAAAAGGAAAATTCTCATAATTTTCTAGCAATAACAGTAAATCACGAGCAATCAATAAACACCAAAAATTAATCAATTAAATTAAATGTTCACTCAATAATTAAGCAATGGTAAGCAGTCAATCAGTCCAAAATAAAAATAAACCAACCGAAAATGAGTATTCAATCAATAATTAAGCAACATCAAGCAATCAATAAGCAAAACTAATAAATCAATGATCAATCAACAAAAATAAATAATTATAACAATAACGATTACCTTACAAACAACCAATCATTCAAAAGGAGTCTATAACAACAACACATACAGTAACCAATAAGTATCATATCATGCATGTCAAGTTGTAAACTCCCATGAGTCTGTTCGACTTCCAAATTGCGTAAGTCATGCAACTCCTTTCATGAATGCAATACATGAAAGACTATTACCCTGCCTGCTCTAGAAGGAAAACTAACATGATATGATGGAACATCGATCCTCAAAACCCTCAAATGAACCCAACAATCTAATTCTTAACTTTCCATTCCTTTCGAACAGAACTCATTCTTCCAAGGAGAAAACTTTACTAATTAAATCATTATTAAATGACAATCTACAAATTCTTGAGCTCATTTGTTTTCAAACTCACATCAAACGCACAATGATAAGAAGGATAGTATACTAAGTGTACTGCATCGCTCGCCTAGGAAAGTACCATCTTGTCACTTAGAAGATTATCTGAATCATCATAAAACTAATCGGTAAGTCCTTTCCAGAACTATCCTAAGATATCTTTACTATATAATAAATAATTTTGCGGCGAGAAAAGATCATATAAAATAACATATGATGCCTGATCTGATCCTTTGTTTACTTGCAAGATTTCTTTACTAAACTAGGATCGGTCACCAGATTCCTCTTATGTGCCTTAGCTTGACCATCAGAATTTCCTCAAAAAACTAGTGTCATGCTTCAAAAATCTCTAAGTCACCTCAAGAATCGAAATCAAGTGCTCACCTTTAAGAATTGAGTGAAAAAACCTTGCCAAACCAGTGTAAATCACCTAGAAACCCTATGCTCAAAGGGATTAAGAACTAGTATGTGAATGGACTGATCATGTAAAACACCAATGAATTTCATAGGATTATTCCGAGCACTTAATGTGTGCTACACAAGGCTAAATACTTACCAATGCAAATGACTCAATGAAAAATGTATGAGTCATCCGCTCGGCCTTGGCTTATTTTTGGGCAACCACCGGATCCTATTTGGGTACAGAGTCCAAGTCACACATCACGAACAATTCCACTGTACTCGAAAACTCATGCACCAAGTTCAAATGGCAGTACTCTCAATCAGTGTACCTTAGGTTGACAGCCAATGTTCACCACACCAGATCAAACATTGAAAAAGAATTATCCTACACTAAGAGGGGTCAAGTTTGGGATATGACGAAGCTATAAATTCCAAACATATGCATTAAAACACTAGGCAAGCTTCCTTACTTACCCAAAAGGTTAATTTGGCTAACATACCCCTTCACTGACAAGCTACCCTATTGCAAATGGATGAAATGCTTAAGTTGCACGACCCTTTCAATCTCTGAAATAAACTAGACTGAAAGCGATGCCTAGAATTAATCTATGTCTTGGCTTACTTGTCAACCACTTCTACTACTATTCCCTAAGGGCTACAATACCTACAACAGCAGCCGCAATGTTCATGGATGATGAAACATCCCTTGTTGTCAAATAGCCTCTAAACCAATCAGGCATAACAATCTGCCTATCCTCAATCACTCATCCACTCCATAATTTCATACGGATAGCCTTAACTGAAGATACTGTAGTAATTAGCGGCTGAATAAATAAAAGTTCAAGAGACAAGTGGCGTTTGCATAATTATATAGTAGAAAAATACAAGTACACACTCTCAACGTATCGTCATATACCAGATTGCTTAACTCAAATTGGTCTACTTGGTCTTGAGTGTTGAGTCTAAGCTTTGATACCAACTGTGATGATCCGGCCTTCATAATACATTAAAATAACATCGAATGACAATGAATGACTCCTGAATACCACAAAAGATATCCGTTGGGGTAAAATTTAAAACTAAACATCATACCAAGGCACAAATATAATCTCAAAGTGGAATGATAACATGTAATACTCTGAATATACATGAACAAAACTAGATAAAAAATAAATAAGAGACTGCACTAGAAGAAGCAACTAATAAATAATTATCAATATAGTGTGTCATAATACATCAACTCCATTCAATATGGAGTTTTGAATACAATGTTCGATATCATAAGCCTTATATACAAAATAGCTTGGTCACCATGTACTACATCATCAATAAGTATACATCTACAACATATCGACTACATGCCTCTAGGATGCGCCAACTATCCAAAAAGCCTGTCCCAACAAGAACTTGACTCCCAAACTACTCAATTGAGTACCCGAGAGTTGTCATGACATAAATAGACATTGAAAAAACACGGGTCAAACTTAAAGACTGGTGTAAGGGGAACTATCTCTAAGTAGAATATCATGCTAGCTATATATATCTAATAATTGTGAGAAAAGGTTAATGGGTATTGCTAACAAAACTTGCCCTGCTTTACCCATACACCAACAAGTTAAGATGATATATAATAGTGGTTCTCTTACTAAAATAGTTCATACTGTAACAAGCTATGCTGCTTAATATGAAAACAACTGTAGGTGTAATACTACCTTTTTATAAGTAACGGTGTCATACATCTCCTAATATCTATCAAAGCATCTGAAATGCAAAACAAATAAAATGATATGAAAATGCTACTAACATAGCATTTCCATACCTAAAATCGAAATACAAGTACCTATAACTAGTACTCATGCCGAATTTCCATTAGTTAGCAAAGATGCCTATCGAGAGCTATAACTAACATGTTGACTCCCTCGAAAACCAACACCACAGAAGAATTTGGTATGTAGGTAATGTCATAATATCTGTCTGTATAACATAATAGTATATGACCTACTCAAGATTGGCATCCCAACCTTTCTCTGCCTCTGCTTCGAAACCGCTCTATAGGTTGTACATGTCAATGGTACAGTAGATTCCTTTACAAAACTGATATCATCCAATTATTTATGGATAAACAATTTGGATTTAAGTTACTCCACGTTCATCTTTACCACACGTATGCACAATGTCAAAATATTATCATCCACATATGGATTATGATTCGTTCTTAAAGTGCCTCACACTACCAGGTTGTTCTAAGTCAGGCATACCAAACAAATATATATAAATCATCCAAAATATTCATCTACAGATGCACACACAGATATGTATGTATGTATGCATGATGTATGTATGTATGTATGTATGTACGTACGTATGTATGTGTAAATAACTTGAATAATAGATTTATGCATCTATATAATATTTTATCTACTATTTGATAACCCCAAGTTGGGCATACCGAGTTATGTGTATGCTTCATTTGCGTATCGATAAATCATACCGAATTCCTATTAGAAAATAAAAAGATCTATCGAGAGCCACAACTAACTTGTGAACTCCTTGAACACCAACACCTCAAAAGAATTTGGCATGTAGGTCTAGTCATAGAACACATTCGTACAATGCAATAATATATGACCTACTCTTGATTGATGTAACATCCCGCCCTCCACAAGTAACCAAAAAACAGATCGTCGGGGTAAGATTAGAACAAAACACTAAACCAAAACATCGATAAGACCTCACAACGGAATGAAAACATATAATATACCAAATAAACATGAATAGAATAGAATAACAATAAGAGACTACACTGGCGAAAGCAACAGATAAACATAAATCAGTACATAATGTCATAATACCTCAACTCCTAAACTAAACATGGAATTCTAAATAAATATCTGATACAAAAGTCATATACACAAGTAATAGGTCTATTATGCACTAGAAAAATATATGTATCTCAAAATATCGATGCCATGCCTCCAAAGAGCTTCAGATGCACCTTTTTGATAGTGTACCCCCAAAAGGACCTGACTCTTAAACTACTTAATTCAGTACCCAATAGTTGTCGTGACATAAGTAGAAAAAGACAAAATGGGTCAGACATAAAGTCTGGTGTGAGGGGAAATATCTCGGTACCTTATATTAAAACTATATACAAATAAACAGGAACTACTAAATCACAGTCGACCTCCACAAACACTTGCAGTCATTTATAGTATTAATTTCCAGTCACAAAATGCAGTCATGTTAATGATATCCATAATATCAGAATCGTAAGAATATGAAATTATTCAAACATAATTTCAAAAACAACTTTTCTCATTACTTGTCAAATCTGCATTTCATATTCATTACATAATACCAAAATGTTGCCACCTTGGATGACCAAAGTTACTAAACAGACAGACTCGTTTACTATCAATACATTCATAAAATAACTGATATAACACAGTAGATTATAATTAAAAATAGACTCCTATATAGCTAGCTTTAGCCTTCTATACATCTTCGGAAGCTTTATTCACCAAACCTACTAAACCTTAAAGTCCATACTCCTGACCTACTCAAATAATATTTTGAGCACCTGAGAGTTTAAGGAGAAAACATGACTTCAAGTTAGGCAAAAAGCGTGGTGTGAATAATAATATACCTTATCGGTTAACTGATATCTAGTGAGACCATGCCGCTGAGCGGAACGGGTTTCCCTCACTAATAGCCTTTAAAATATATCTTTTGCAAATCAAAGTCCTGCAACCAAGCTGGTTAAAATAGACAATATAAACAATAATATGCATGCATGCAATCATGGGTAATTATAAACAATCTGTTAAATCAATAGACTATCAGTCCCAACATTATAATTTTCTCAGGCTAACTACAAACCCAGGGCTGACTCGAGCCCAACAGATATATCAAATTACCTAACCTACTGTAAGAAGACATTCGAATGGTCTATCCAAAACTTACTATTCCTAGGGTCAATTGAACATAATGGTTTTGTGAGCTCATCAATAACTTAACTCAACTTTGTGTATTCCTTTCTATGCGTACACATACTTTTAATCTTACCCGTAACACAGCCCTACGCATTAGAATTTTGGACTAATATCAGTTAGCAGCTAACAATTGAAGCATAGGGTACGACCCTATACCAGTCTCATCTGGTTTTCTTATCTCAAAGTCATTTTGGTTTTCTTATCTCAAAGTCATTTTATTCTACCAAAATTTACCTAAAGGGGGTAAAAACACTAATCCCTTTAGTAAAAAATTTAGGCCAAAATATTCCTTATAAGTCCTTGAAAACACTTATCTTTACAAATGATTTTACCCTTAAAATCTTATTTAAAACAAGAATATATTGGCCCTTTACTTTATTCAAAATACTTATGCCATGATATATGCTTTTATAAAACCATATTGATGAAGTTCGAAGTCGTTTGAGGTCATCGCCTCTCAAAACCATAGGCCATAAGGCCAAAACAATATAGAACCTTTATATTGATATAAGCGGCAAGGGTATAACTGAAGAAGGTCTTCACCCTTCTTCACAATAACATAAAACCTTTAGTTTTTAAGACATTGGGCCATAAGGCAGAAAACATTCACTTCGCACTTCTCATTATGTCGAATTCGAAGAGCATTTGAATTGTTTAAAACCATTAAAAAGATTAAGGTCGAAGTCATTAATGTCGGCGTCATTTCCTTAAAGAAAATAGCGACCTCATTAGAGTCGAACTCATAAGAAGTGGCATCATTGCCCTATTCGAAACGGTAAAAAGAATTATTGTCAAAGAAGTAAAACGTGGCATCATATACTTCCGAATTCATAAATGGTGGCATTATGCTTATAGGTTCGAAGTCATTAAAAGGCAGCATCATGTAGCCAATAAGATAAGCGGACTCGTTAGTGCCGAGATAGTTTCAAAATATGGTGTCGGAGGCATTATAAAACATACGGCATAAACATGTGAAGCACCAATCTCTTCGAAGACCATGATGGCCACGACGTCATTACTTGGCTTCCACTTTGACCAAGCCAATACACTCCACATCAAATGAAGTGACATCTTGTGCATTGTTCCTGGACGATGTCGAAGTCCATAGCAGTAGAGTGATAGGTGTGGTATCATGACCTCCAAAGTGGAAGAACCATAATTAAAGAGAAAACTATTTTATTTCCTTTAAAAGTAGTTTCTTTCCACCAAACCCCAATTATATGTCAAGATACTATTGGTTAACATTCACTTCACCCAAAACCTTTTTAGAAAACTGCACAAGAGCAGGTTTATCATTTCAAAGTAATTAGCAAACACTATAATTTATATTAATTTATTAATCATTAATTAAGCCTTTCTAAATTAAATAATTCATATTAAATTACAAACACTTGGGAAAAACCCCCAAAATCAAAATAAATCAATTTAATTAAATTCTTCATGATATAAAAATTATGAGGCTAAAATCATAGTTTAATTATTTTAAACCTGAAATGAACCATTTTCTAGACTTAGAAAATTCAAAACTAATTCAAACTTGCATGGAAAATTGTGACGACCCTGACTCGACCTTCGAAAATCGGCACCGAATACGACACTTGTATTCAAATGCCGCAGATTCAAACGTCGAATCTGGTTCGTCGGAGCTTATAACACATCAAGTATAACAACACAGCGGAAGAAAAGAATGAATATCATTGATATACAATATTCGATACAATAATGATACAATATGAATCAATATCAGAGATACAAGATAACAAAGTCGCAGCGGAATAACAATATGATATAGAACCAGAACCAAAACTCCAAACGGCAATAGCAACTTTAATTCCAAAGCACGAATGCAAAAACTCCAAGCCAGTAGCTCGAACCACCATCAAATTGTACCAAGATAAGAAAGTCTCGTCCATAAATCCACAGACTCCAATATCCAAGATGTCCAAAGAATACCAAAGAGAAAGCTAAAAGCTACCAAATTGATATTTATATCTATTATCTGAAAAACCCAACTCTAGACTGTCCGTGTGGAAAATTGTGGGCACCCAGAGTTTAGGAAAGGAACAATAAACTTCGGGTCAGTCGTCGGACTGGTATGAGCAAACAAAAACATTTAATCTTTAAAACCAACAAAATAATTTAAATTTGAAATCCGCAATGCTTTTTGGAAAATGAAACTACCATAAGGCCTCCCGCCATACACACCATGCAAACGCAGAATCGGAGGAAATTTCTCCTTATGATAGTCAAAAATGCTTGATACGCGAAAAACCATTTGATATTATTATTAGTGCATAGTGGAAAACATTTTGAAGGTATAATATTAATCTTAGCCAGCATAAACATTTCTTCGTATGCCTATTATAGCTACCATGTTCAATTGCAGGTTACCGCTACATTCCATGGCAGGTTATACAACTAAAACCGTACAAGGCGCGTATTGTTTCTTTGGGTTTTCCAACAAATGGTCAGGCCAAGGAACTTTCCATTGCCACATGGGTACGCCTCTGGAGGGACACCCCGAGAACCATCCCTCGGTTCTCTGCTAACACAAGGTCGGCTACCCCCTTCCTGGGGAATAAAACCTAAGATATGCCACCCTCGGTCCTTTGGGACTTTTATCCGAGGGCCCTCCAACAACATCACATGGTAATAAATATACTACATTGTCCACACGAGTAAGTATCTGGGCTCCATACCATGATACTACCCTTTTCCAAAAGGAATGGTCATACCCTAGGGGCGCTACCCCTGAAACCTTACTGCATCTTTCTTATTTCGACCATTTTCGGGTTGTGAGGCTCGACGAAGTCTCGTCCACAAAGCTACGCTTTTCACAAAAGCCATGCTTCGATTAAAAAATGATCAGCAGCACTTTGTATGCCACATTACCAAATTGGGAATGTATCACTAGTAACCATCAACTACATAACCTCTGAGCTCGTATGTCTCAGAGAAGTGTGTTAAGCTAAGAGAATAAATCTCCACCACCAAACAGAAACGTCTTTGATAGAAACCGGTTTTACATCTCAAAGTGTAACGTCAGACACACATCCATACAAGTCCGTTTCGAGATCGAACAGAAGCGAAGGAACTTCCAAAGAAGCCCTTACAATCCGGATAATTTCTAATCACGTCCGGATTCCCCATCATAATGGGTGCTCAAATCTCTTTACCGGGGCCAATCGGTGCAGAGATATTCGACAGTCATCCTTTCGCTTTCGAAAGTATTTGGTCGTCACCACTAGTCTTCAAATGCTATCCATATCCTCGTATCATTATTCGGAATGGGTTATATGACACAAAGGTCCTCTCCCGGCTAAACCGAATAATGAGCGCAATATTTAAAAACATATGGATAATGGGATTTCAGTTAAGTCACAACTTTAAAACCCAAAAACTTTTCTTTCAAATGGTTAAAACATATTACCATTTCCAATCTTTTAAACAAAAAGATTCATTTCAAAAACCTTCAATGTTTAAACAATTTCCACACTTAAATCTTTTAAACAAAAGATTCACTTTTAAGACCCCTTTCAATTTTAAACAAGGTTCACCAATCTTTATCAAAGATTTATTCGTAGCCTTTCAAAACAATTCTATTCCAAATTGGATTAACTCATCCGAGCTTTAAATCAAATACTCATTTCATAGCTTTCAAAACAAATTTCAAAGATTCATTCATAACTTTTCAAAACAATTCCCGTTTCAAATCTTTTATATATAAAAGATACACCATTTAGAATCCTCTTCGATTCCAAAACAAAGCTTGTCAATCTTTCACAAAAGTTCATTCATAGCTTTCAAAACAATTTCCATTTCAGTTTGGGCTAACTCATTCAATCTTTAAACCAAAGGTTTAATAGTTTTCAAACTCGTTTCCAATTCATTGAATTCCATTTTCAAATTGGATTCAAATTCAAATCAAAATATTTCAAATTTCAAACTAAATCAAATTATTTAAAATAACTTTTATCTTCAAAACTCCTTTTCAAATACTTTTCAAATTTAACCCAATTTCATTTCCAAAATCATTTGTATTCAAAATTCAAACTTTAAAACCATTTCAAAATATATATTTTTTTGGCAAAGCCAGCGAGGTTTACTGCGCCCCTACCAGTTTTATTGCATAAACAATAAATGATACATAAGAAAAGAAAAGGAAGGAGAAAAAAACAGCTGTAAAGCATAAACAATGGTCAAATCTCTATACCGGGGCCAAGCTGTAAAGCAAAAATAGCTGTAAACCATTTCAAAATATTAAATTCAAATATTTGTGACTTAACTGATTTCCTCGTGAAATCCATATTTGTGTGTGTATAGTGTGGTCCAGGGGTTTACACACAATAGTGCAACAACATCGACCATTACAGATTCAAACACAGAAATATCGATAAGCGGTATAATCTATAACGCTTATCATTATTCACAGATCATGGATGAATAATATAAGTTCATCGCAGATAATAATTACATCATAGATAATTAAATTAAATCACAGATCACAGCACAAATCAGGATAATTCATAACGCAAAGCATCATATATCAGAGATATCAAATAATTAAATCATCCAATCCAACATCCATAAGTAATATCAATTAATTATCTGATTAATTCAAATCAGATTAGTCACTAATCTTAGTTAATTAACGTTAATTAATTACAAACTACTTAATTAATTATCCTTAATGAATTACAATAATTAATTAATTCTTACTTAATAATCATCCCTTAATCACCTTTATTAATTAATTAACCTTTAATTAATTAATCACATTAATTAATTACCCTTAATTAATTAAAATAAGTGATTATTCTTAATCACTTAATCATTGTTAACCATAAATTAACTAGTAATTAATTTACATTAATTAGTTACCTTAATAAATTAGAAATTAATCCATCTTTCATTATTAATTTATTAATTAGCCTTTAATTAAAAATCTTTAATCGACGATTAATTGTCATTAATTACAATTAATTCAATCTTAATCACTTTCATTAATTAATCTTCCCCTAATTACATTTCTTAATTTATTACCTTTTCATTAATTAATTATTATCAAATTAATTACCTTAATTAATAAATCTCATAAATTAATTAAATTAACCTTTAAATTACTTGATTAATCAATCTTTAATCATTAATTATCCATTCTTAATTACCGTCATTAAGTAATTATATTAAATTGATTATTCATTAATTACTTGATTAATTAAACTTGGATTATTAAATCAATTCTATCTTAATTATTTTTATTAAGTAATTAATTTCAAAAATTCTTTTAACAAATATGTTAACTCAATCCTTGAAAGTTAATTAACAATTTTAAAACATCCTTTATATAAATCAACTTCTTTAAATATTATTAAGTTTATTTAAAATAAATTTAAAAATAAAGTTATGTTTATTTGAAACCATTTTAAAACTTGGCTAATTAAAACAATTTATTTAAAACCTTCTTAAACAATTTAGACCGGGATAATTATCCATTTTATAAAAAGAAATTTGGTTTAGCAACTTTTATTTTTGATAAAGCTTGATTTTTCTTAAGATTTCAAAACTGTTTTGCTACAACTCAAACAACCCGATACAAAACTCGATCCAACCTAGCTTGTTCCCGAGCAAAACCACTTTTCTACTTGCTTCGAGAAAACCCATTGTTTTCACATGCTTAACCCCGAGCTCCCCCTTCTTCTTCCACAATTTCAAAAACACAGATATACAAAGTTGCACGTATACGTGCACCGCCACCGGGACGATCTCTGATCAACGCCGACCCCTTCAGCAAGTCGCCGCAGCCTTCTTTGATCGATACGACCACCCAAAACCAACAAACATCCACGAATGCGAATTTGAGCACACCAGCTTCCACCTGGAACAAACAGTCCCCCAAGAAATCGCCTCGCTCCGATCACTTCAACCACCTGACGCCACTACGTCCACAGCGTCACCACACATCAATGTCTCTATCCACCCCGGTTTAGTTCGACTCGATGCACCGGATATGCTACATTCTTCCTGAGATCAACCACTACCCATAACTAGGCTTAAACCCTAGTTCAACTTCGCCTCGCCACCACGGTCCTTTAAAAAATTAGCAACTATTTTTCCTGCACTCCCCATTAATCAGACCACCTCCAGTCCAAGAATCGAACAACTCCACCATGCCGTTCATCGGCAATCAACTCAAATGCCAAAAATGAACAATACCAGAATTCCCAAGAATTATTGGACTAAAAATCATGAAATGAATATTGAAATTCATGATTTCGAGTCACAAATTCAATCCTGTAACCCAATTTAAAAATTAAAATAGTTGATTTTTTACCCATATAAGGATTTCAGTGTTATTTAAAATTTTAAAAATAATTTGTTAAATTTAAAACCCTGGAACTATTTTTAAATCCATTATCATACAATAACAAGCAACTTTCGTTTAGACATCAAAGTTTAATATTGATTGGAATGGGAAGATACTAAAAATTTTTTTTCTACTGAGTTTGAATTTACATCTTCAAACAGAGGAGAACATATGCATGAATATTTCTCAGATACTAACATGCATACACAAATTCATACAAACAAAACATTATCTACTATT
The DNA here is from genome assembly GCA_030765085.1 of Allium cepa. NCBI lineage: Eukaryota > Viridiplantae > Streptophyta > Magnoliopsida > Asparagales > Amaryllidaceae > Allium > Allium cepa. The sequence continues at coordinate 303,664,491 of CM060944.1, read as the reverse complement.
CTAATTCAAGAATCAATCACAATATCAAGATATAAAAGTGTGTTCAGGTCTAGTTTGCTCACCTGTCAATTTTTTTTAATTTCCTGAAACTTAAAACTCAGGTTGAAGGAGAAGAATGCACAGGTTTTGAATAAATGCAGGCTAGATAATTTTCATCTCAGATTTGAAACACAGGATGAAAATAATCTGCAGTTTTGATGTTTGAATTTGCTTGCCTGAACTTGCATGTTTTCCAGGCTTGTACTAATTTAATTTCTAAGATGATTCTTGCATCTTGAATCAGGTTGCAGTAGAACCAAGAATTGATTTTAGATTGTTTTTATTTCCATTTGATCTTCAGCATTTTGATTTCCAGGTCTTTTGTGTTTGCCAAATTTGATTTGATCTCAGACATGTTGCATGCTTCCAGGTTTTGAATTAAAGCTTGCTTTGAGTTTTTGAATCACTTTGTTTCAGATTTTCAAATGTTTGAAATAAAATGGCATGATTTCTTTTCTTTAAATTTGAGATAATTCTAGTTTTTTTAGGAGTAAATTACAGATTTTTTATAAGAAGATGAAGTGATTTTCAGATCTGGCCATTAATTTCTATTTGAGGAAGTTCAGATTTTTGAAATGAAATTAGAAAAGAAATAGGGAGGGAGATAAATGATTGTATGAGCCTAACTTATGGTATTTTTAAAATTGAAGAAAATATAAGTAAAATGTGTGACACTTGTCTCATTTAGTTTAAAATAAACTTACACTTGTACATTTATGTTAACACATGTACTTAAGAGTTTTAAAATTTTTAACACTTGTAATAATTTATTCTTATATTATTATTATTTTAAATGATTTTAAAAGTTTTTAAATCAATTTTCCTAATAAACAAATACATTTATAAATTTGTAAATATTTTCTAAATTTGATTTAAACCCTTATTCCATTAATTTTGAAATTTGTATTTTAAATTCTTTAATTAATTATATATATATGTAAATGTTTTTATATTTTATATTCATGGATGTACAACTATTATTTATATGTTCCAATGTTTTTAAACCTTATTTGATTTTAATTTATAAAACATATTTATCTATTAATATTTACATTTATATATATATATATATATATGTTATGTAGTTTTTAAATCTTGTTTATCAAATCTAATTTTACATCTTAAATTCGAGTTATTAGGAATATTCATACTTATATAACTTTTTAAAAGAAAATCAATTGAAAACAATTTATTTTTAAATTTCCAAATTCAAAATTTAATATACAGTTAACTTGTTCTTATAAATGAATAAATAATCAAATACCTTTTTATAATATATTTTTATATTCTATTTATCATTTATTTCTCTTGAATTCGAAATCAAATTCTATTTGTAATCCATTGGATCACAAATCAATTAATTTTATTTACAATCTTTTCAAATCTTCAAATTAATCCATAATTAAATTTGTAAATTAAAACATTATTCAAAATATTTATTTCAGAATTTCCAATTAGAAGTTCTATTTAAAAATCATATTTACATTCATTTATATTAATAAAAAAACAAATATCTATTAAATTTTGAAAAATACCAGATTAATCCATAATTTAATTCCAAAAATCAAATTTATTTCCAATTTCATTTTGATTTAAAAATGGGAATGTTACAAAAATTATGAAATTCGAAACCCACATCTAAAATAATGTTTCTAACATCATACAAAAATTTCAAGTAATTTTGTTGTCATATGATAGGTTTTCCAACTCAAACATATCACTAAATTTCATAAATAAATTCTATAAATTCATCAAAAAGTATATAATAATTCGTTCATCAAAAGCATGGCAAAATATCATCAAAGCATTTTAGATTTTTTTTACTTAAGACTGAAACAACAATCAAAACTTGAGATGCCTCTATTATTCATCTTGAATGGATTAATAAGGTTGGTATCCGTATTAGGTTTGATTCACCTAAGCTTTTATTCGATTTCCTTAGCTTTCTATTCCTCTTGAATCTCCTAGTTATAGCCAGCCTTACTTCTTTAGTTTTTTTGTTTGTGTGAATGAAGTGAATAAGTGAGAAGGAATATAAGGATATATATTAGGAATGATAGCTTTTTCCTATTTTTCAATTAGCATGTTATCCTTCTTATTAATATCTTAATTCATTCCATTCAACCATTAGTTAAGGCATGTCCCATTATTAACTATCAAATCTCAACATCCTTAACCTTTTACATTATTTTATTTAATTTATCCAATTAAATATCCAAATAATGTTAATTAAAGTTAAGGTTGTTACAGACTCCCCTCCTAAAAGAATTTTTCCTTGAAATTACGATAAGGTACATGCATCAAACATAAAAGCATGGATGTAGAACATACCATCAAATAGGTTAAGATAAGTGTCCTTAATCTTTCTCTCTATTTCCCAAGTATAGTCTCTTTCATCTTCACTCCATTGTACTTTTACTAATCTAACTGTCTTGTTCCTTAGCTTCTTCTCATCCCTAGTCACAATACAAATTGGATATCTAACTATATTCATGTCCATCTCCACTACTAAAACTTCTAATGTAGTCAGAGTTATAGTAGTCTCAGATCTCGAATACACTTCCTCAGATGAGAAATATGGAAACAATGAATACTCCTGCTAAAATATTTGGAGACTCTATTCTATACATGAGTTTCCCAATCCTTTCTATAGTAGGAAATTGTCCAATAAGCCTCGGTGCTAATTTCCCGACTTCTTGAATCTCAGTATTCCCTTTATTGGTGATACTTTGAATAAAAACGTGGTCTCCAACTAAGAATTCTAAATCTTTCTGCCCTTTATTTCCATAACTCTTCTATCTAGACTGAGCTTCCTTCATTCTAACTCGAATTAACTTAATCCTTTCCATGGCTTCTCTCACCATATCCGGACCAAGAACTAATCTATCTCCGATCTCTAACCAACATATGGGTGTTTTACACAGCATCTAATATAAAGCTTCAAAAGGTGTCATAACTATATTAGTCTGATAACTATTATTATATGAATGTAGATGGTTTTCCTATGAGCCTCCATAATCTATAACATAAGCTCTTAATAATTCCTCCAAGACATTATTAAATCTTTCTGTTTTCCCACCTGTCTATAGATGATAAGCTGTACTCATCTTAAGCTTGGTACCTAATATCTCCTTTAGACTTTTTCATAATTCACTAGTGATAAAGTATCCCTGTCACTGACTATACTACAAGGGACTTCATGTAGTCTAACTATATTCTTCATAAAAAACATAGCTAAGACAGATGTTGGTCTTGTCGACTTAATGGGTATAAAGTGTGCACTCTTAATTAGTCAGTCCATTACAACCCAAATACTTTCATTTCCTCAATTCTACCTTGGAAGCTCGGTGATAAAATCCATGGATATCGAATCTTATTTCCAAACTGGTATATCAAGATTTTGAAGCAGTCCACTATGCCTCTGATGTTCAGCTTTCACTTGATGGTAATTTAGACACTGTTTTACCTATTAGCACACTTCTCTTTTTATACCCTCCTAGAAGAAATGTCTCTTTATATCCCGATACATCTTAGTTCCTCCAGGATAAATAGTAAACTTCGATCAATGACGCTTCCTAAGAACTTCTTTCCTTAGGTCACCAACATCTGAAAAACACAATCGTCCATTTTTTCTCAATCATCCATTATGGTCAAGATAAAAACTTTTCAAATCATCATTCTTAGTTCTACCTACCAATCTTCTAAATCTATCATCTAAGACTGGACCATCTCTTTGTTTAGAAGCAATTATTTTGATCAATACTGGTTAAACTTCCAAACAAGATAACATTGCAATACTCTGACTAGAACTGGCAGTCGACTTTAACCACACACTACACGTAGTCAATGTTTCCAGGTCCTTTCACTCTACCAACATAGCTAACACCGCATTCTGATGTTTCTTGCTAAGCTTATATGCAACTTTATTTCCTTTCACGGTGAGCGCTCAATTCCAAAATCATAGGAAGCTAAAATATCTAATCATCTTTGTTGTCTCATATTCACCTCCTTTTGAGAGAATAACTATCTTAGCGAATTGTGATCCGTATACAACTCAATTGTTCTCCCAAAAGGTAATGTCTCCAAATCTTCAAAGCAAATATTATGGTAGCTAACTCTAAGTCATGAGTCGTGTAACGACCCAGAAATTTTATAAATTTAAATTTGAATATTTAATTAATTTTAAATATTTATAAATGAATTTATAAGTCGAATAAATTTTTATTTGAATTTTTGGATTTAATTGGATAATTTAATCGATAATTTAATACGTTAAATTATGGAAATAATTGAAAATCGGGTTAAATATGATTAGAGATGATTTGTAAAATTTTATTTTATCATATGGGAGTTAGAACGATATTTTAGAACTTTTAAAATCGAATTAAAAGTTAAATTGTGAAAATTGAATATTTTAATATTTAAATCGACTAGTGAAAATAGTCAATTTTTGAACAGTCTCAGAATTGAACGAAACCAGTTTCATTGGATCCGTAATAGTTAGTTATTACCGGATTTCAAATCTCGTGTCAATCGGAGCTATCGTTTGATCGTGGCAGCTCGAAACGCATCGAATTATTTTTAATTTAAATTTGACGAGTGAAAATAGCCATTTTTCAAAAAGTCTCGGATTTCGACGAAACCAGTTTCATCGGATCCGTAATGTGATATTATTGTAAGGTTTCAAATTTCAAGTCGTTTGGATGTACCGTTTGTCCGGTACGAATTAAAACGCCTAGAAATCGATTTAAATCGGTTTAATTTAAATTGAGCGTTTATAGCCATAACTCGCACGTACTTCCGAATTAGCTTCCGAAACCTGTTCCATTGTGTCCGGAACGCGGGGTAAACCTTAGAAACGCTGGTTACGGCGTCTAAATCGGAGTTCGGAATTTCCGGATGAATAGTGTCGAACGAAACTCTATAAATACACACCCACACCCTTCATAAATTAAAAAAAATAACCTAAACCCTAATTTTATAACCCTAGCCGCCACTACCCCAATGGATGGCCAGAAATTATCTCCACTTCCTCCCTCAATCACTCACAATCCATCGACAATTAGGCGAAGTGTTCAACTGCAAGGTTGTAGAGGATGGAGAGAGCTTTAGATCCGTACGGTTGAGATGTAGTTTGGTCGAGCAAATGGAGGCCGTTCTCTACAGTTTTCGCACGCCATACGAGGCACATGTGCAGGCCGAGTTGGCCAAGGCTGGGGCCGAACCTAGCTTGAGTCGAGAGCTTCGACGTGGTGGTAGTATGATGAGGTATCGTCGAGTATTGGTGTTGAAATATCTAACCCTAGTTGATCAAGTTGGGTTATGTTGTGCGTGTTTGGAGCTGTAGAGTTGCGTGGTGGAAGATGAAGCAAATGCACGGTCCAGATGAGAAGGGGGTGAGATCTATGGTTTAGATTAGGTTAGGTTATAAATTATTAAAGTTTAAGTTGATTTGTTTGTATAAAATTCGAGTAAACTTGTAAAATCAATAACTTTTTCATACGAGGTCGAAAAAATGCAAACTCAGTTGCGTTGGAATCGTATGGACGAGCACTACGCGATGGAGTTGGTTTGGAGTCGTTTGGAGTTAGTGAGAATTTCGGGTAAAATTAAACGCGCGTTTAATTTTATTCGAAATAAATCGCTAAAACGGAAATTAAAACCAAGGTGAGAACTTCTCACTCAATCGAATAGATTTCGATTTTATTTTAAATAGTTAGATTTAAAATATTTGAATGCATGTTTGAATGATGACTGTAAATTATTGATTGTTAAAATAGACATTATGCGCCGTTAGTAAGCGGATGTTATTTATTAAAAACATATACCGCGAATATTTCATAAACAGTGAAATTGGTATTATATATAATATCAATATATATATATTGGCATATGTATATATTGCAGTTGTTGATTTCCCGCATTTTTTGTTTAGCGGATGAGACCCTATTACGCCGTTATTAAGCGGATAATATTTAATAAAAACATATACCGCGATAATTTCGTACTGGAGCGAAATTGGTATTGTGCTAATGTTTTTGGATGCAGGAAAACAGGTTGGAGGGATCCAACTGGATTCCTCAACAGTTTTTATTTGATTTCAGATATTTTGATATTTGATGGATTATCATATCGATATATGATGTCGTTGTAGTCGTGATTGACTATTTGGTGTGTAGCATCATTGGACCCAGATTTTGGGATTTTAAAATGATTTTTTTTTTAAAGTGATTTTAGAAAGTATACGTTTTATAAAAGATTTTCGGAATTGATCTATTTTAAATAAATAAACGTTATAATTTTTATTGTTATAAAAATTATGGTTTTTGTGAAATATAGTTAAAAGCTGATTTTTGAGAAATATGAATTAATGATTTTATAAAATAGTTTAAACTGGATTTTTGAATTTATTATGAAAAGTTTAAATATAGGATTTATAAAATTTGATTATTTTATAAATCAAAATGGTGAAATTATAAAGGAAATTAAAGACGTTTCAGAATAATAATATAAACTGATTTATATTAAGAGATTTATAAATGGATATTTATAAATTGGAATATAGACATTATAAAACAAGTTTTTATAAATGTTTGAATGATGTGAGAATGAATTTCATAATAGAATGAAATTTATGGAATTATAAACTGTGAAGTTATAAATGAAATTTATAAATAGTAAGATTTATAAATTTGGTGAAATTATTTGAAGAATAGATTTGGTTAAATAAATGAATCTTATAAGTTATAAGATTTATAATTTGGGAAGATAAAAAGAACGATTTTGTAAAATAATCGTTTTATAAGTATTTAATTTATAATATGAACGTTTAGTTTATAATTTAGTTATAAACTGGAATAGGTTAATAAAGGAATTTATAAAAAGGAAGTTTTTATAAATAAATAGATATGGAATTTATGAACGTTGTTTTATAAATTCGCAAACGACTTATTTTGATAAGTTAATTGTTATAACTTAGAAATAGAGTCATATTCACGTTTTTAGACAGTGAATAATCCTTTGAATTAAAATGAATAAAAGGATGGAATTTGTTAAAGAAGTATATTCACGTTTTTAAATAGTGAATGATATGTTAAAGAAATTGTTTTGAATGAGATGTTTAATTTGAATTAAAACGATCTAACGATGTTTTAAATGTGTTGAGATTCGAAACCATAGATTTCAACATTGATTGTTGAAATAGATGTTTCGAGAAATAGAAGGAAATGGTGGACTATAACACTGTTGTTATAGTAAATGATTTCCGAAAGGAAATGTTTTGTATAGTATTGGGATTTATATATCTATTTTAATTTCGAATCCCTATACTAGTGATGTTGGGTTGTTGTAACGATGTTTTACGCAACATTCGTTTTGACCCAAATAAATATGTTAAGTGAATGATTTCCTTAAAAAAATGAAATATATACTTAATTCGATTTAAGTATATGGAATATTTTCTAAGTGTTGAAAATAAAAGATTGTGAATTACTTATTTATAAATAAGTATGGAAATGTTTTCCAATATGAAGTGAATTTATAGAATTTATCTTTTGAAGATAAATTGAAATGAATAATTGAAATCGTATATGCATGGATATTTTGAGATATTAATTCATTATGGAATTTATATGTGAAAGGGAATTTGTTAAAAATAAATATTGATTTATTTTTGAAGTTGAAATTATATATCTTGTAAAGATATTTTGGAAAATAAATAATTTGGAAAATTATTTGGAATCTGGTGATGTATGCATATCCATTGATAGTTCAATAGCCGACTATCAGTATTTCCCTTTGAATGGGTATTTGATGTGAATTGTTGAATTTGAATGCACACTTATTTTTGAATAAGCGCTCACTATTCGGGTTAACCGGGAAAGGACCATGGGGTCGTATAACCCATTCCGAATATGTGATACGTCGTTATGAATTGCATTTGAAGATCAGTGTTGAAGACCGAGTATTTGTGAAAGCGATAGGATGACCTATCGATTGTCTCTGCACTGGGTAGCTCCTGGTATAGAGATTCCTTAAGTGATGGGAAATTCGATCGGGATTGTGAATACCCGGATTTGCAAGGGCTTCGTAAGAAGTGCCTTCGGTTTTGTTCGAGCCCGGAACAGACTTGTATGGATTGTATGTCTGACATTAAAAGTTGAGATATAAAGCTGATTTCTTTCAAATATATTTCTGTTGGTGGCGGAGAATTTATTCTTTTAGCTTAACACCCTTCTCTGAGACGTATGAGCTCAGAGGTTATGTAGTTGAATGTTATCAGCGATATATTCCCAATTTGGTAATGTGACATGCTGAGTGATGCTGAAATGATCATTGTGTTGATTATTTGTGATAGGATCGTTTATTTGATCGTCTATCCTTGTGATCATTGTGTTGATCATTTGTTGACCCAAAGCATGGCTTTTGTTTAAAGTATGTTTTTGTGGACGTGACTTCGTCGAGCCTCACACCCCGTGAATGGTCAAAACAGGAAAGAAGCAGCAAGGTTATGAGGGGTAGCACCCTTTAGGATGTGTCCATTTCCTTCTGGAAAAGGGTGGTATCATGGTATGGAGCCCAGATACTTACTCATGTTGAAAACACTTTGTTATGATTGTGTGAATTGATTACGAGCGCTCGGTGAAAAGGTCCCAAAGGACCGGGGGATGGCATATTCGGTCAGTTGTTACTCAGTTAGGGGTAACCCGGCCTTGTGTTGGTAGAGATCCGGTTTGCTTCTCGGGGATGTCCATCCAGAGGCATTCTCATGTGGCAATGGGAAGTTCCTTGGCCTGACCATTTGTTGGAAATCCAATTCCCAATACGAAACTTGTACGGTATTAGTTGTAGAACCTGCTATTCACTTATGGTGGTCACCACTGTTTGGATAGTAGCTATAGTAGGCATACGATAATGGTCGTATGTTGGCTAAGATTTATATTCTACTTTCGAAATGAATTTGTTATACACTATGCACTAATAATAATATCAAATGTTATTTTAAATGCGTATCAAGCATCTTTGACTATCATAAGGAGAAATCTCCTCCGATTCTGCGTTTGCATGTGTGTGTGTGTGGGAGGCCTTATGGTAGTCTCATTTTTAAAAGCATTGCGAATTGATTAAAAATATTCCTCTATTTTGATTTTAAAGATAAATAAACTGTTTTGAGTTCTCACACCAGTCACATGACTGACTTGGAGTTTATTGTTTTCCTTCCTAAACTCTGGGTGCCCACAAATTTCCACACGGGCAGTTAAGAGTTAAGGTTTATCAGGATATTCTGGATATTCTGGAGTTGCTGGAGGCAAGATGGATGGCATGGCATATTACTTATATAGTATTTCTTTTTCCGCTGCACTGTTTGATGTTGTTGATGTTGTATACTCTGATGATATGATGTAATGAAATGTATGTAATGTAATAACTGATATAGTTCTTTGTTTAAAGATTATTCATTTATTATTATATGTTGTTCCGCTGCGAATTGTGAGATTCTGTTGTTATTCTGTTGTTTTCTTTTTCCTCTATTCTCTTTTTCTTTCTATTTCTTCTATTTTTAAAATTTCCTATCTTCTATTTTCTTCTATTTTAAAATTTTCTGTTCTCTTTTCTATTTTCTTTTCTCTCTATTTTCTATCTTCTCTCTTCTTCTCTTTTCTTTTCTTAAATTCTTTTTAAAACCCATAACTATCCGGTTTTCGGCCTTCGATTTCTCGGCAGTCGATAAAGTGAGTATCGATGTTGAATTTTCGAAAGTCGAAGAATTTCCGGGGCGTTACATTTGGTATCAGAGCTTATGGTTAAGCGACAACCATGGTTCTGTTGGGTATTATTCATTAGAGATAGAGTCAGCAGTACTCTAGATTGAGTTTGAGTGTAATAATAGCTATGAGTGCGTATTTGTTAGTGAATATAAAATTGTTTTATATTGTGATGATTGGTTTGTTGAGTGGTATATGAACCTTCGTCAGCACAGCCTCGAAACTGAGCCGAAGGGGTTTCTAAACACTTGAATAGAACAATTCGACACAATATTGTTTTAAATGGGGTAAATGAAATAATTTTACCTTGATTATATTTTATATATAAAGGAATAATTTTTCAAAATTATTAAAGTGTATATAAGTTGATTGTTTGGTTATTGATAAGTTGTTTGAATAATCTAAATAAAAGAATAATTGTATAAGCAAAAGAATTATAAGAATTGAGTTATAATTAAAGTGAATTACAATTGTGAAATAAACTTATATATACAAGAAGTAAAATTATATGAATATGAGTTGTAAATAAAAATGAATATAAGGTTAAATGGAAGTATAACTTAAGTGTTGTTGAATGGAATTGATTTTGGTATCGAAGTAAATAATCAAGTGGATAAAATGAATATGAACTTGAGTTATATAAATGAAATTCAACTTTAGAAATTGAATTGAATTGAATGGAATGAATGAATTGAATTGTGAGTCAATTAAATGTGAATGATTGATATGAAATAATGAATATAAGGGTTAATTCATTAAAATCAAATGAAATTGGAAGCTATGTAATTGAATTTGGTAGTGTTTACTCTTCTTATGCGCTTGGTGATTTATCTGCTTCTGAGTTTAGTCGGTTAGCTAGTAGCTCTGCTTTTATTTTTTCTGATATTGAGTTAGATCGTGAGTTTATTAGAAGTAAAGAACTTGATAGGGCTAGATCTATGGGTTTATGAGAGTCATTAGTTGGAATATTAGAGGCTTGAATGACCTCAGTAAATGTGATAAGGTTAGAATCTTTTTTAAAGATTTTTCTATTGACATTGCTCTTCTTCAAGAGACCAAAATTGAATGTCCTGATTTTCGTTTCTTTAGAAGATTGGGTGGTTTTCGTTTTAGAAATTGGGCATTTCTCCCCTCAATGGGCTCATCTGGGGGCATTATGATTGGTTGGAGAGATAATCTCTTTAAATTACTTCAGTGTATTAAGAAGCAGCACTCTTTACACATTATCTTAATTAATCTTTCTGATAATTCTTTTCTTAATATTTCTAATGTTTACGGGCCTAATTCTAAAATTGAGAGGCGGATTCTTTGGAATGAATGCCTCGAGTTTAGGTCTTTTGCCCCTGGTCCTTGGATTTTAGGGGGTGATTTTAATGTGACTCGTTTTTTTGGGGAGCGTTCTCCTCGGGAAGGTGATTATTTGGCTATGGAGGAATTCGATCAATTTATTATTCAATGTAATTTGATCGAAATTCCTCTATCCAATAGATCTTTTACTTGGAGTAATAATAGAGAGTCTCCCTCCTTTGCTCTTTTAGATAGATTTTTTGTTTGTGATGATATTGAGGATAAATTCCCTATATGTAGAGTTTCAGGTTTACCTTTTACCCTTTCTGACCACTGTCCCATTATCCTTACTTGTGATAGTCATAGATTTTTGAATAAGGTTTTTAAATTTGAAAAAATGTGGTTTTTAGAATCTGATTTTTCTAATTTAGTCATTAATAAGTGGTCATCTATGAATTATTTTTGCCTTAAGTATTATGGTAATTCTGCTAAAATTTTTGTGCTTAAACTTAGAAACCTCAGGTATTTTCTTAAAATATGGAATAAAAATGTTTTTGGTAATATTAAAATTAAAAAGGATAATATTCTTAATGAATTACTTAAACTTAATAGGATTGAAGAATCTAGACAATTAAATATTGGTGAAAGGAATGTTCTTAATAATTTAAAAGAGGATCTCTATTCTATTCTTGAAAAAGAGGAAGTTATGTGGAAACAAAGATCTAATTTTCATTGGATAAATGAAGGTGATAATAACACTAAATTCTTTCACAATCTAGCTAATAATAGAAAACGTAGTAATACAATTAACTCCATTTTAGTTAATGATGTGGAATTAGTTGATCAAAGAGATCTTAATAATGCTTTTACTGATTATTACAAAGACATTTTTGGCACCAAAATTAAGCATAGAGTTAGTGCTAGATGGAATGATCTCTATCCATCTTCCTCTAACATTAATCTTTCTGATTTAGATGCCCCTTTTACTATTGAGGAAATTCGTAAAGCCATCTTTGATTTACCTGGAGACAAATCTCCGGGTCCGGATGGTTTTCCTATTTTCTTTTATCAATCTTTTTGGGATGTTTTAAAATTAGACTTAATGTGTTTGTTCAATGATTTTTATAATGGTAATCTCCAATTAGGTCGTTTTAATTTTGCTAATGTTATCTTATTACATAAAAAAGTGGGCGCTAATACTTTAAAAGATTTTAGGCCCATCTCTTTGATGAACTGCTCTGTTAAAATTATTTCTAAGGTTTTAGCTAATAGGCTTAGTTTAAAAATGAATGACCTCATTGACTGTTCGCAATCTGCTTTCATTAAAGGCAGGAATATTACTGATGGTGTTGCGGTTGTTCAAGAATATATTAATTTTTGTTGTAAAAATAATATAACTTGTGCTATTTTAAAATTAGATTTTGCTAAAGCCTTCGACTCGGTTGATTGGGATTTCCTTATAGAAATTTTCCGTGCCAGAGGCTTTAGTAATAGATGGATTAATTGGATTATTATTTTGCTTAAAACGGGTAACTCCTGTATTATGGTTAATGGTGTTTCTGGTAATAAGATTCAATCTAAGAGAGGCTTAAGGCAAGGAGACCCTTTATCACCCCTTCTGTTTAATCTTGCTGGTGATGTTTTTTCTAAGATTATTAAAAATGCCGTTAGCAATAACCTTTTGGGTGCCATTGGTAATGATATTTCTTCTTTTGGCTTATCTGTCCTTCAATTTGCTGATGATACTTTGCTTTTTTCCTCCCATCACCCTAGACATATTATTGCTCTTAAATTTATCCTTTATAGTTTTGAATTATTATCTGGTTTAAAAATTAATTTTGATAAAAGTTCCGTTTTAATTTTAAATGATATTGATAATGTAGAAAATTTAGTTGCTAATACGTTAAATTGTAAAACTATGAGTTTTCCTTTTGACTATCTTGGTTTTGTTATTAGACCTTCGAAACTTAAACATGATGATTGGTTAATTATTATTGATAAGATTAAAAATAGGATCAATAATTGGAATGTTAGATTTCTATCTAGAGCAGGTAGATTGGTTTTGATTAATTCTGTCTTATCAGCACTTCCTATATATTGGATGTCTATGCATCTGTTTCCCGACTGGGTGATAGATAAAATAGATAAAATTAGAAGGGATTTTCTTTGGAGCGGTGATAACCCCAATAGTAGTATTAAATGTTTAGTTAATTGGGATACTGTATGTAAATCTAAAAAAGAGGGTGGTTTAGGAGTCATTAATTTACATAATATGAATTTGTCTCTTCTTGGTAAATGGTTATGGAAATTCAGGGACATTAGTGATAAGGCCATTTGGAAAGATACTATATCTAATTTTTATTACAATGGTAGTTATAATTTATACCATATTAGTTCTTCTAGTTTTAGAAATATTTCTTGTTTTTGGAAATCTATTTTAAAATGCAGTAATATCTTTAACTTGGGTTTAAATATTATAGTTCATTCTGGTAACTGTACTTCTTTTTGGCATGATAGTTGGATTTCTACTACTCCTCTTAAGATTGAGTTTAAAGATTTATATGATATTTGTAATTTCAAATTTGCATTAATCTCTGATGTTTTCAATTCTGATAGTGATCCTCCTTGGACTTTTAATTTTAATTGTATTTTAGAAGGACCTACTCTTAGACATCTTTTCTTGCTTTATGCTAAACTTAATCTTTATTATATTGACAATGATAATGACTTTATTAGTTGGGATTGGGATAAGAGTAAGAAATATACTTCTAATTCCTTTTACAAATTTATCAACTTTTCGGGGGTTTCTGTCAATTGTTTTAAATTCATTTGGAAGTCTAATGCTCCTCCTAAATCTAAGATTCATATGTGGCTCATCATTCATGGTAAGTTAAATACTATTGAATTTTTAAAAAAGAAAAATATTAGTATTGACAATAAATGTTTTTTTTGCAACACATTTTTTGAAGATATTAATCATATTTACTTTGATTGTTTGGATACCTATTTTATTCTTATTAAGATCCTTAATATTTTTGAGTTTCATATTAATTCTAGAATTTCTGATTGCTTATTTTATTGGAATTCTTTTAGATTCATGTTTAATAAGGATTTTAGATATTTGCTTGATTCTTTATTCATTATTTCTTGTTGGTATATTTGGTTTGAAAGAAACCAAAGAATTTTTAATAACAATTATCAACAAAATAACAAATTGATTATTTTAATCTCAAATTTCTGCTTAAAGTGGATTTCTAATCCTAAATATAAATTAGCTAAAAATAATTGCTTTAAGGACTATCTTAATAAGGTTAGAAATAATATTAACTCATTTAATCTTAACTCCAATTATACTGTTTCTAATAATTCTTTAAATCACATTTCTCTTTCTTTTCTAGGATCATAATTAGTTTCTTGTTTGTGTCTGTTTATTCTAGCTTTAGTTCTCTCTTTTGGTTTCTATACACACATATATGTATATAAATTTTATTTATATACATATATGTGTTTCTCTCTTATTTGTTTGCTAGTTCTATTTCAGGTGTTGTTTAGGTTGGATGCGGGTTCTTCTCTTATCAGGTTTGCTGGATAGCATTTAGCTTTTTCAGACTTGCTGGATGGCTCTTCTCAGAGACGCGGATTGCTCCTGTCTTGTCTCTTGGTCTTCTTCTGATTTTCAGTTTGGTGCTCTTCCTTTTGTTAGATACCTCTAACACTTTAGTATTGGGTGGTGGCCTTGCCGGAGCTCGATACTAGGGTGTAATGGGCGGTGGCTTTGCCGGAGCTCATTCGAGGGGTTTCTACTGCTTTATTTTTATTGTTGTTTTAGACTTGCCACCTGTCAGGCATGTTGGCAGCTCCATTTTTTAGTTATATATATAGTATTCCATGTGTGCTCTCCTCTCATGATAGAGGATCACACATTTTTCTCAAAAAAAAAGAAAGTAAATAAATTTGAATAAAATTGAATGTGAATTGGATTTAATTAGTGAATGCAAACTAATTAAAATTGAGAATGAATGTTAGTAAATCCAATATAAATAAATCAAATGTGATTTGAAAGTGAAAACCAATTCATTGTATATTAATGAAAATATGAATGAATATTATTGATTATGAATGATAATTGGATGATGGTTGAATATATATTGCATTTGTTGTTTGGTTGCATTTGCTATGTTGACATATATAGTTGTTATGGAGATATATGTTGTATATTGAGATTATTTGCATATGTGCATGTTCTCATATTGTTTGTTAAGTGTTTAGTAGGTGCGGATCGCGTTTGCTTCGCATTTGGAGTTCGCTTTTGCGCTATATTAGCCGTATACGCTCGCTAATAAAATATAAGGTACATATCTCGGATTAAATATCGCACTTTTACACTTTTTTCCCTTCGGGATGCCTCATTACTTGATGAGATGTATATTTGTGATATATATACTGTCATTTTTTTTTTCGGATCGAGCCGCGCAAAGGAGACTATGGCGAATTTTTCCGAAAATTTAAGGCGTTAGAAAATTTTTGAGAAAATTGAGAAAATTTTGAAAACTTTAACTTTAATTTTGGAATTGAAAGTTAAACAATAGTAATTGTTTTTGAAAAGATAACTAAGTATGATTTGGAAAACTTAGTAAAGATTTGTAAGAAGTTTAATTACGAATTTTGGAAAGTTAATAGATTCTGTAACTTTTCTTACTTGATAATTTCGAGGGCGAAATTCTTTTAAGGGGGAAAGATTGTAACGACCCAGAATTTTTATAAATTTAAATTTGAATATTTAATTAATTTTAAATATTTATAAATGAATTTATAAGTCGAATAAATTTTTATTTGAATTTTTGGATTTAATTGGATAATTTAATCGATAATTTAATACGTTAAATTATGGAAATAATTGAAAATCGGGTTAAATATGATTAGAGATGATTTGTAAAATTTAATTTTATCATATGGGAGTTAGAACGATATTTTAGAACTTTTAAAATCGAATTAAAAGTTAAATTGTGAAAATTGAATATTTTAATATTTAAATCGACTAGTGAAAATAGTCAATTTTTGAACAGTCTCAGAATTGAACGAAACCAGTTTCATTGGATCCGTAATAGTTAGTTATTACCGGATTTCAAATCTCGTGTCAATCGGAGCTATCGTTTGATCGTGGCAGCTCGAAACGCATCGAATTATTTTTAATTTAAATTTGACGAGTGAAAATAGCCATTTTTCAAAAAGTCTCGGATTTCGACGAAACCAGTTTCATCGGATCCGTAATGTGATATTATTGTAAGGTTTCAAATTTCAAGTCGTTTGGATTTACCGTTTGTCCGGTACGAATTAAAACGCCTAGAAATCGATTTAAATCGGTTTAATTTAAATTGAGCGTTTATAGCCATAACTCGCACATACTTCCGAATTAGCTTCCGAAACCTGTTCCATTGTGTCCGGAACGCGGGGTAAACCTTAGAAACGCTGGTTACGGCGTCTAAATCGGAGTTCGGAATTTCCGGATGAATAGTGTCGAACGAAACTCTATAAATACACACCCACACCCTTCATAAATTAAAAAAAATAACCTAAACCCTAATTTTATAACCCTAGCCGCCACTACCCCAATGGATGGCCAGAAATTATCTCCACTTCCTCCCTCAATCACTCACAATCCATCGACAATTAGGCGAAGTGTTCAACTGCAAGGTTGTAGAGGATGGAGAGAGCTTTAGATCCGTACGGTTGAGATGTAGTTTGGTCGAGCAAATGGAGGCCGTTCTCTACAGTTTTCGCACGCCATACGAGGCACATGTGCAGGCCGAGTTGGCCAAGGCTGGGGCCGAACCTAGCTTGAGTCGAGAGCTTCGACGTGGTGGTAGTATGATGAGGTATCGTCGAGTATTGGTGTTGAAATATCTAACCCTAGTTGATCAAGTTGGGTTATGTTGTGCGTGTTTGGAGCTGTAGAGTTGCGTGGTGGAAGATGAAGCAAATGCACGGTCCAGATGAGAAGGGGGTGAGATCTATGGTTTAGATTAGGTTAGGTTATAAATTATTAAAGTTTAAGTTGATTTGTTTGTATAAAATTCGAGTAAACTTGTAAAATCAATAACTTTTTCATACGAGGTCGAAAAAATGCAAACTCAGTTGCGTTGGAATCGTATGGACGAGCACTACGCGATGGAGTTGGTTTGGAGTCGTTTGGAGTTAGTGAGAATTTCGGGTAAAATTAAACGCGCGTTTAATTTTATTCGAAATAAATCGCTAAAACGGAAATTAAAACCAAGGTGAGAACTTCTCACTCAATCGAATAGATTTCGATTTTATTTTAAATAGTTAGATTTAAAATATTTGAATGCATGTTTGAATGATGACTGTAAATTATTGATTGTTAAAATAGACATTATGCGCCGTTAGTAAGCGGATGTTATTTATTAAAAACATATACCGCGAATATTTCATAAACAGTGAAATTGGTATTATATATAATATCAATATATATATATTGGCATATGTATATATTGCAGTTGTTGATTTCCCGCATTTTTTGTTTAGCGGATGAGACCCTATTACGCCGTTATTAAGCGGATAATATTTAATAAAAACATATACCGCGATAATTTCGTACTGGAGCGAAATTGGTATTGTGCTAATGTTTTTGGATGCAGGAAAACAGGTTGGAGGGATCCAACTGGATTCCTCAACAGTTTTTATTTGATTTCAGATATTTTGATATTTGATGGATTATCATATCGATATATGATGTCGTTGTAGTCGTGATTGACTATTTGGTGTGTAGCATCATTGGACCCAGATTTTGGGATTTTAAAATGATTTTTTTTTTTAAAGTGATTTTAGAAAGTATACGTTTTATAAAAGATTTTCGGAATTGATCTATTTTAAATAAATAAACGTTATAATTTTTATTGTTATAAAAATTATGGTTTTTGTGAAATATAGTTAAAAGCTGATTTTTGAGAAATATGAATTAATGATTTTATAAAATAGTTTAAACTGGATTTTTGAATTTATTATGAAAAGTTTAAATATAGGATTTATAAAATTTGATTATTTTATAAATCAAAATGGTGAAATTATAAAGGAAACTAAAGACGTTTCAGAATAATAATATAAACTGATTTATATTAAGAGATTTATAAATGGATATTTATAAATTGGAATATAGACATTATAAAACAAGTTTTTATAAATGTTTGAATGATGTGAGAATGAATTTCATAATAGAATGAAATTTATGGAATTATAAACTGTGAAGTTATAAATGAAATTTATAAATAGTAAGATTTATAAATTTGGTGAAATTATTTGAAGAATAGATTTGGTTAAATAAATGAATCTTATAAGTTATAAGATTTATAATTTGGGAAGATAAAAAGAACGATTTTGTAAAATAATCGTTTTATAAGTATTTAATTTATAATATGAACGTTTAGTTTATAATTTAGTTATAAACTGGAATAGGTTAATAAAGGAATTTATAAAAAGGAAGTTTTTATAAATAAATAGATATGGAATTTATGAACGTTGTTTTATAAATTCGCAAACGACTTATTTTGATAAGTTAATTGTTATAACTTAGAAATAGAGTCATATTCACGTTTTTAGACAGTGAATAATCCTTTGAATTAAAATGAATAAAAGGATGGAATTTGTTAAAGAAGTATATTCACGTTTTTAAATAGTGAATGATATGTTAAAGAAATTGTTTTGAATGAGATGTTTAATTTGAATTAAAACGATATAACGATGTTTTAAATGTGTTGAGATTCGAAACCATAGATTTCAACATTGATTGTTGAAATAGATGTTTCGAGAAATAGAAGGAAATGGTGGACTATAACACTGTTGTTATAGTAAATGATTTCCGAAAGGAAATGTTTTGTATATTATTGGGATTTATATATCTATTTTAATTTCGAATCCCTATACTAGTGATGTTGGGTTGTTGTAACGATGTTTTACGCAACATTCGTTTTGACCCAAATAAATATGTTAAGTGAATGATTTCCTTAAAAAAATGAAATATATACTTAATTCGATTTAAGTATATGGAATATTTTCTAAGTGTTGAAAATAAAAGATTGTGAATTACTTATTTATAAATAAGTATGGAAATGTTTTCCAATATGAAGTGAATTTATAGAATTTATCTTTTGAAGATAAATTGAAATGAATAATTGAAATCGTATATGCATGGATATTTTGAGATATTAATTCATTATGGAATTTATATGTGAAAGGGAATTTGTTAAAAATAAATATTGATTTATTTTTGAAGTTGAAATTATATATCTTGTAAAGATATTTTGGAAAATAAATAATTTGGAAAATTATTTGGAATCTGGTGATGTATGCATATCCATTGATAGTTCAATAGCCGACTATCAGTATTTCCCTTTGAATGGGTATTTGATGTGAATTGTTGAATTTGAATGCACACTTATTTTTGAATAAGCGCTCACTATTCGGGTTAACCGGGAAAGGACCATGGGGTCGTATAACCTATTCCGAATATGTGATACGCCGTTATGAATTGCATTTGAAGATCGGTGTTGAAGACCGAGTATTTGTGAAAGCGATAGGATGACCTATCGATTGTCTCTGCACTGGGTAGCTCCTGGTATAGAGATTCCTTAAGTGATGGGAAATTCGATCGGGATTGTGAATACCCGGATTTGCAAGGGCTTCGTAAGAAGTGCCTTCGGTTTTGTTCGAGCCCGGAACAGACTTGTACGGATTGTATGTCTGACATTACAAGTTGAGATATAAAGCCGATTTCTTTCAAATATATTTCTGTTGGTGGCGGAGAATTTATTCTTTTAGCTTAACACCCTTCTCTGAGACGTATGAGCTCAGAGGTTATGTAGTTGAATGTTATCAGCGATATATTCCCAATTTGGTAATGTGACATGCTGAGTGATGCTGAAATGATCATTGTGTTGATTATTTGTGATAGGATCGTTTATTTGATCGTCTATCCTTGTGATCATTGTGTTGATCATTTGTTGACCCAAAGCATGGCTTTTGTTTAAAGTATGTTTTTATGGACGTGACTTCGTCGAGCCTCACACCCCGTGAATGGTCAAAACAGGAAAGAAGCAGCAAGGTTATGAGGGGTAGCACCCTTTAGGATGTGTCCATTTCCTTCTGGAAAAGGGTGGTATCATGGTATGGAGCCCAGATACTTACTCATGTTGAAAACACTTTGTTATGATTGTGTGAATTGATTACGAGCGCTCGGTGAAAAGGTCCCAAAGGACCGGGGGATGGCATATTCGGTCAGTTGTTACTCAGTTAGGGGTAACCCGGCCTTGTGTTGGTAGAGATCCGGTTTGGTTCTCGGGGATGTCCATCCAGAGGCATTCTCATGTGGCAATGGGAAGTTCCTTGGCCTGACCATTTGTTGGAAATCCAATTCCCAATACGAAACTTGTACGGTATTAGTTGTAGAACCTGCTATTCACTTATGGTGGTCACCACTGTTTGGATAGTAGCTATAGTAGGCATACGATAATGGTCGTATGTTGGCTAAGATTTATATTCTACTTTCGAAATGAATTTGTTATACACTATGCACTAATAATAATATCAAATGTTATTTTAAATGCGTATCAAGCATCTTTGACTATCATAAGGAGAAATCTCCTCCGATTCTGCGTTTGCATGTGTGTGTGTGCGGGAGGCCTTATGGTAGTCTCATTTTTAAAAGCATTGCGAATTGATTAAAAATATTCCTCTATTTTGATTTTAAAGATAAATAAACTGTTTTGAGTTCTCACACCAGTCACATGACTGACTTGGAGTTTATTGTTTTCCTTCCTAAACTCTGGGTGCCCACAAATTTCCACACGGGCAGTTAAGAGTTAAGGTTTATCAGGATATTCTGGATATTCTGGAGTTGCTGGAGGCAAGATGGATGGCATGGCATATTACTTATATAGTATTTCTTTTTCCGCTGCACTGTTTGATGTTGTTGATGTTGTATACTCTGATGATATGATGTAATGAAATGTATGTAATGTAATAACTGATATAGTTCTTTGTTTAAAGATTATTCATTTATTATTATATGTTGTTCCGCTGCGAATTGTGAGATTCTGTTGTTATTCTGTTGTTTTCTTTTTCCTCTATTCTCTTTTTCTTTCTATTTCTTCTATTTTTAAAATTTCCTATCTTCTATTTTCTTCTATTTTAAAATTTTCTGTTCTCTTTTCTATTTTCTTTTCTCTCTATTTTCTATCTTCTCTCTTCTTCTCTTTTCTTTTCTTAAATTCTTTTTAAAACCCATAACTATCCGGTTTTTCGGCAACGAAAATCCGCGTACGTTACAAGTCGGATATCTAACTTCATTTGTTCTGAGCTATCGAGAAGCGTAGGCAGTCACTATACCTATATGCATTAACACAGCTCCTAACCCTATTCCACATGCCTTCGTATACACCACCAAATCTTGGTTTCCATTTGGAACAACTAACATGGACGCGTTAGTCAAAAAATGTTTCAGCTTCTGGAATGCCTCCTCACATTTATCGATCCAAACATACTACACATACTTCCTTGTTAATCTAGTCATTGGTGCTGCTATACGAGAGAAATCCTTAATGAATCTCCAATGGTAGCCAGCTAATCCAAGAAAATACTTTATCTCGGTCACCGTCTCGGGTCTCTTCCATTTATTTACAGTTTCTATCTTAACTAGATCTACTGAAAACCCTTTCTATGAGACTATATGACTAAGGAACTTCACTTCTTTTTTCCAAAAATGACATTTCAAAATTTTCATTTTTGGTTAATGTTGTCTCAACATATCCAGCAATATTCTAAGGTATGTATTATAATCTCGCTTATTCCTAGAATACATTAGAATGTCATATATAAATACCAACACAAATCTGTCCAAATGCCCTTAGAAGATCCAGTTCATTAAATCCACTAAGAAAGCGGGAACACTAGTCAAACTGAATGGTATTACTAACTACTCATAGGAACCATATCTTAAAGGTTGTCAAAGGAATATTGTCCTCTACCATTCTTAATTGATGGAACCCTATCATCAAGTCCAATTGAGAAGATACTTTGGATCCACTCAATTGATCAAATAATTCATCTATCCTCGGCAATAGATTTTGATTTTTCATCGTCTTCTCATTCAACTTATGATAATTGATGCAAAATCTCAATGAATCATCCGGTTTTTTCATGAACACCGTGGCTGCTCCCCAAGACAAACTTCTTCGTCTAATAAGTCCACTAGTTGCACCTTTAACTCCTTTATCTTAGTAGGTGTCATTTTGCTTGGTGGTCTATTTACGGGTTCAACTCTAGGTATATGACCTATTTGAAACTCAATAGCTCATTTCGGTTGCAGTCATGTAATAGGCTCTAAGACATCTATAAATTCCCTAACTACGAGAACCCAATTCAACTCATCATCCTCCTCTATTGCACCCAATAAAGCACAAATGTCAGAATTTAGATGTTCTACTAAGTATAAATTTAAGTGTAACGACCCGCAAATCCGTACCCCTTGAGTCAACACTATTCTACAACAATCAACTCAAGTTGTACAGAAATACGAACCATTTGGGTTAAAGAAGAAGAGGTAGAAGAAGAAAATAGAAATCAACAATAGAATCTAACCATCGCAGCGGAATAAAATATAATAGATAATAAATACTCTTTACTCAAACATCAAATATCTTTGTTTATATATTACATCATCAGAGTACATCAATCACAGCTCAACATCAATATCATACAAATGGATACACAACAACTCAACATAGCGGAATAAATGTATATAAACAAGTACGGGAGTACGTATCGTCATCCTGCTCGTCTCTTGAGCTCCACAGCATTTCATGTATCCTATAATACTCGATCTGACCCGAGCATTACAGTTAAATAACACCCGAGTCAGTCTGGAATACCAGCGTGAGAAAATCACACCCAATTGATTATTAAAGTTTCAGAATCCTTTGAAAACAAAAGCATCTTGTAAGACCACGCCACAAACAAAACATGTCGGGTTTTTACCTTACGATAGCTAAAACAATTTTTATAGAAATCCTCTGATATTATAATAGGGTCTATATACAAATACATATAAAATAGCCGAAATTGTTACATGATTAAATTCCAGCTACTAGCCACGGAGTGGGTAATACAAACAAAACTCGTATAAGGCTCGTAGGGAGAATGGATTTCCAACTAATGACTAGGCACTGGGGTACCACCAGTCACAATACGGGGCTAGATCACCGTACTGAGGAGTACGCCCGCTCCCCTGCAACACAAGGCCGGGACTACCCCTTACTGGATAATCCCGAGTGAGATCACCCCGCGGTTGGGATCAGCAACCGCCCACTAAGCCGAAATAAAAAGGGACATCTAGACTGGGATGACCTCACCCTGCTTGGGTGCTACCCACCTAGCCTTGCTACGTAACCCCTGATTTTCAGTCATTCCCATTTGATGAGGCTTGAGGCTAAACGTTACCTTTATAGAACATATCCCTTAGAATGCCCATCGTCCACCTGACGATGTTTCGCAAGCATTCATCCATACAAGTCCGTCCCGGGTTCGAACGGAACCGAAGGCACTATTCCTACTACATCCATTTTGGAAATATCCTCAGGATTAGTAGCGACTAGCCCTTGCACTTCACTGCTCCATCTTCGAATCCAAACTCGTTTTCACGAAACGTACAAACCGGATCGAAGTGGTTTTCGAGAAATAAATCTCGATCCCGGTCTCTTCGAAACGATCAAAGCATTTGGCCAATATTGATAGTCGGTTATTTAACTATCAATTACTATTCACAAACAACCGTCCAACAATAAATAATTTCTCAAATTATTTATTAAGCTCAAAATATCTTCACAAGATATATTTCTATTTCAGCCCTTTGAAAACAGTTTCAAAACCATCTTTCTTTCCAGAATAAACTTTCCCAAATATTTTCTATCTCCCCTGAAATTACCAAGCACAAAACTAGATTTAAAAAAAAAACACTTTACTTTGAAATATACCTTTAAAACATTTAAGTTAAAACTACATCAATAATTTATTAAAAATACATACTATATAAAAAATTGAAAATAAAGTTACTTAATAAAATATAAAACTAGAATTTCACTTTTACAAACAAAAAAAACAAATCACTTATTAAATAATTACTGCTATAATAAATTAAAAGGAATTACTTACTTCAGACTTTAAATATTAGAAATAAATCATTTTTTCAAAACATGCCTTTGAAACAATTTTAAAATTATTAACTTATATTAAAAAAAATACTTTGAAATCGTACTTGGTTATCTAGGGAGAATTCCAACTTCAATCAATTAAATCAATTTTCCAAATTGATTTCCAATTTATTTCATTTGAAATAAATATCTTTACTTTCTTAATTCATTTTAAAATTCATTGATTATGGACTTTACTACTATTATTATTTCCCTTTGATTTTAAATCTTTTTAACTGAAATATAAAAATTTCAGTTTTTCCCAATTTCTTCTTTATTCTTTCAGTAATTTAAAACTTAAATTTAAAATAAAAGCTTTGTTCCATTAGTTAATAACACTGAAGTTTAAAATTCATTATCTTTCTATTTATTCAAATTTCCTTTCTATACTCAAGGTTTATTTATTTAAAATCTTAAAGTTACATTATTTCTTTTACAATTCATTTTTAAATTTGTTCAAGCTTCCATAATTATTTAACCTACAATTTCACTTCTTTTGTTTTCATTCCCAAACTCAAATTATATATATACTTGGTAATTCATTATTGCCCGATTATAACAATCAAGCCATAGCATTCAATATTTCAACATAATTCATTACAGGATATCAAATACTCAGAACAGAGAATATTAAATAATTAAATAAAGTTGAGGGGTCCAGTTGGATCCCTTCAACCTGTTTTCCCTGCATCCATAGACGTTAGCATTACATAATATGCCAATGTCAAATGATACTATACTATATCACATCACTCAATTCAACCATTCAATCAATTATTTAAATTCAATCATTTAAATTTAAATTTAAACTGAGTGAGATTAACTCACCTTTGCTTTCCGCTTAGCTAATTCAACCCACCATCCTGTTTCCTTTCAGATTTTGACCTTGAATAACCATTTACAGTTTATTAACATTTGAACTAATCAATCAGCCTATTACCATCTATTAAGTAAATTTTTAGCTAATTCCTTTATTAAATACCTTTAAGTAACTAAGAATAAATTAATTTCCATAATTCATTATTTAAAAATTTCACTAGTAAACGGAAATGGGTATATATGTGTATTTATTTATTTTATTTTATTTTTCATTTTGAAACTCATGTATACTGAAAATAATTTGTAGATTTTCAAAACTTCACATTTAAAAATTCCTATATTTATTACATACATTTAAAAATCTGAAGTAAGTAACATGTATACATATTTTTATCAATTGAAGAAAATGAATCGTTTAAGAATTTACCAAAAATTTATTTCCTTTCCTGATGTTCACCTAACCTCTTTTTTCCTTTCTGTACAAATATAAGTTTTGGTTGATTTTTTTTCCTTTACTTAAGCTAAACTGAGCAGAAACATATTAACTTAAATTAAAACAAAAATGTAAATTATACCTTACTATCAATTCTTATTTTCAGTTCATCATTTTTTTTTTCAATTTCTTTCCTGATTCATATATAGAACAAAACAAATCAGATTGATATACCTTACTGGGAAACGAATTGAGGCTATCCCACTTCGTTCGCCACCGAGACTTCCACGACATCGAAAACCCTCGCGAATGCCTCTCCTTCTCGTGCTCGCCTCCCTCACTGCCTGCACCACTCGCTCGATCGAGATTGAGCTCGAAACCCCAAGTACGCGTGCCACTCGAGCTCCCCTAGATCTGCTATTCGACAACTCAAACTTCATAGGCCGCAACCCTAATCTCCTCCTTTCCCTAAGCGCAAGACGCGATAAACCCTTCCCCCCAAATGCTGAAGAAACTGAAAAAAAAAGGGTCGCGCTTCAGTTAACTCGAGATGGGCACGATGCTTAGAGTTTCGGTTGATTTGGGCTTTGAATTGAAGAACGCGGGTTCGGCCATTAATTTATTTTGTTTTTGTTTTTTTTTGTTTTTTTTAAGAGACCGAAATGTTCGGCTAAAAAGAAATAAAGGGGGCGACGTGATTGAAAGAAAGAAAGGAGATGGCGTGTTAAAGAAGGGAATGATAATCTTCTTTGATTAAATAAAGTTTTATTTAAATTCCAATGCGTTCGCTTATCTTACGCTCACACAACACTTTCGATCAATACGAAATTTGAAATCCGATAATAATTCAATATTACGGATCCAATAGAACTGGTTTCGTCGAATTCCGAGACTGTGCCTCGGAAGGCTATTTTTAAATTCAATTTAAACGATATAAATTTCAAAACTGAACAAAACACTTCCAAATTCAATTTTAACACTTATACTATTTTCCATATTATCGATATAAATTTTATAAGCCTTCAAATTATTTTTAATAAGCTTAAAATTCCAGATTCAACATTTTACTCAGCTACAAATTATTTAATTCAATAATTTAATTATCAAATAAATCGTGATATTCGTAATTCAAGTTAAAATTACTCTATTGAATATTTAAAATCAATTAAATATCCTAATTTTAAATGCTTGAAAATTCCGGGTCGTCACATTCCTTCCCCCTTAAAAGAATTTCGTCCCCGAAATTACTAGTTAGGAAGAATGGTCCAATACCCGTTTACTTATTCCCAAAACCAAACAATCCAACATTTTACTAACTATCTTTTTATAAAAGAACCATTATTATTCTTATTAACTCCTCAAATTTCCCATAGTTTCAAACTATACTATTCGTTTAATCATTCGAGTTTCAATTTAAAACCAAATTTTGAATTATCAAAATTTTCTCAAAATTTTTCTAACTCCCTAAATTCCCGAAAAATTTCGCCAGCGTCTCCTTTGCGTGGCTATCTCGGTACAACTACAAAATGGCTCTACGGCCTCCAAAATCCAAAAAGGCCAAGTGGCTCAATCTAAATCCCAATCAAATTTCATACCAAATTTAAATACATACCTTTTTGTCGAGCATTTCAAATTTTATCTTTGAAATCAATCCAATTCTCTTTTCCCTTTATATTACCTACATATCATGTTTAGTACTAATATCCAATCACAATATCCCAAAACATTTTATCGAATTTTTCACAAAATGCCAATATATATTCATCCAAATATTAACTTGGAATATATTTATATTATCAATTTCCAATTAAGAATTCACTATTCCTTTCTTAAGTTTGGTATAAATATTTAATATGCTTTTTATATTCATTTTCACCTTACCACTTCAGTTTATATCATTTCTATTCAAATTGATTCTTTCAATTCCAAATGAATTCAATTTATCATAAACTCTAAATATTTAAATTTTTTTTTTCATTTATACTGATTCATATCCTTATTTTAATTAGTTTCATTTACTAACTTATTTCAATTTCCAATTTGAAATTCTTTTATTGTTAACAAAATTTTCCAAAATTTCCAAAAATTTTCTAACTCCCAAAATTTCTGGAAAATTTTGGCAGAGTCCCCTTTGTACGGAGAAGCTTTTGCAATTTGACAAAAGAGATAAATATATATATACATCGACCCACACGGTCGAAAAAACCAAAAACAGTTCATATTTCCTATTTTAATTGCGTAGGCGTACCTTATTTAGCATTTTTAAGCAAACAGCTTATAATTTTTAGCAACTAGCGCAACCAAATCCAGCCACACGGCTTCCAGGTACCTGTGCTTACTCAATTTAAACATATAAGTGCCATATATATATAAAGTTTAACAACATTTCACTTACTTGCAATAGTTAAAACACATGAATTCTAAGGAAATGCCCATTAAACACTTTTTATAAGCAATTTAAATATTCCAACATTAATTTTAATCGCTTACAACCAATCACATATCATTTCACTTAATCCGAATGGTTAACAACTCACAAACTTACATTTAATTTATTTTTAAGCAAACTGAACTCATATTTAATTCAATTGCTCTCAAAATCAATTTATTTTACCCTTATCAACACATAGAATTTTAATTACTTCCATTTACATCCAACGACAATTTATTCTATGCAAATTGACGAGATCTATGTGAATAAATAAGTATTTATGTTTTATAACCAATCTAAATTGACTTCAACTCAATTTATACTTAATTCTATTCCATTTTTAAATTTATTCACAATCCATATATTCTCATTTTCATTGCATTTTAAATTTGAATCCATTCACTTGCATTTCATTTCATTAACCAAACTAGTTTCGTTATCCAAACCGGTTCCATTCGAAACCATTTGATCTAACTCGACACATTCTGTTTAAATTCCATTCACAATCCATTCATTCCAAAATTGTTCATTCCAACCTATTATATTTAGCTTGAAGACAATCTATGCTATTTCATTCAATAACCATTTCAATTTTATTCATGATCTATTCATTTACGATTCATTTTTTATCCGCATTCGTTTAAAGCCACCCTATTTTTCTTATAGACTCCAAGTTATTTTAAATCCTTTAACAATTTAAAAGGTTTACAATTATTTAATTAAGAACTCAATTCCATTAAATATTATCTATAATTCACCGAATTTTAATTCGATTCAAATTTATTTTTACTTAGTTTTAAATCCAATCAAATATCATTAAACTTAGTTTAAGTTGAATTCAATTCAACTTCCCCATCTATTTAGCTTAAGTCAAATTACTTTAATTTATACAAATTTTATACATAAGTTCCTTTTCATTTTACAAGTAAATTTGCTTTCCAATTAAACTTAATTTTCTCTCAATTAAATCTCATTTAAAATCTGCAATTTCATTTGATTGATTATTATAGAATTTAACTTTCCTGATTCAACTCACCAAATTTATTACATGGCCATTTTTCAATTTATTTCCACATATTTGGATTTTATTCGCAATACAAACAATTATCATTTTAATCCAATTTCATTTTTCTTTATTCGACACATTCCCAACCATATTTAATTTGTTAACACTTCAAGTCAATTTTTATTTATAACTCAAGTTCTGATTCCACCATTCACCTTTAACTTACCATCAATTTTATCAACCACAATTTAATTACATTTACTTCACTATCAATCCAGGTCGAATTTGATTTATAACTTGAGTTTTATTTTCAAACTTCATTATTAACTTACTATTCAGCTTTATTTAACTACAATAGGTTCCATTTACGCATTTCATTAACTAATTTATTAACAAATTAGTTCTCCCCTAGTTATAGTTCAATACTTGATTTTAAACCTCAAAATCTCTTCATTTGATTTTTTTTTTATATAATTCAAGTCTGGATTTTCTTTTTATTTTCCAATCCATCAAAATATTAAATTTGGACTTTTTACTCCATTTCCACTTTTATAAATCACACCTGATGGTTTTACACATTTCCATTCTATTATAGGCTTGAATATACTCTTCTTTTATTTGTAACTCAAGCCTTATGCTTATTTATAACCCAAACTTATTTTATTCCATTTGTTCAGATAAAGATTCAATTTCATTCATTAATTCAATTGAATTCTCATTCCAATTCAATTTCACTTTAACTCAGATTTATTTAACTCGATTCAATTTCAACTTAATTCGAAAAAAACTGGATATCATTTCAGCCTATTTAATCAATTTCAATCCAGTTAAATTTTATTCTCCAATCCAAGTTAATTTCATTTTTAACTTTTCCTTTTAAATTTAAATTCCCAACATCCAAAGCTTATATTTCCCTGATTTAAAAACCATCTCAATTCATAAGCTTATAACCTATTCCATCAGTATTTTTAAACACCCGACTTTGGTTTCAAATTATTTTGAAATCTTCCACATCTCTACTCGCATTTCTCAAAAATGTAAACCAATCCAGGTTTTTATTTCAAATTTCCTTTGGAATTCTCAAAATAAACAGGTTTTCTAGAACAAATAATTTGGCAGCAATTCATCACTTAGAAACTCGAAAATGAACATCGATGATGCTGCAGTCATCACCGAAGTTATTTTCCAGTGACTGAAGTGAATTCAATGCTATCTCACTTCCAAAATCCATTTTTTTTAAACAAATTTCCTTTCAGAAATAACCCAAAACAATAATGTTATTATTTATCTTCAAAACACTTCGACACACGTGTTTTAATTCAAATTTTAACTAAAATGCATTTGTATAGTTTATGCTTATGCAAATTCCCAATTAATTATTTTTCAATTCATAAATTACAATTTATAATTCATATTTATAAATATAATGAATTTATTCCCCTAAATTTTAGTTACATTCCAAGTTCTAGTTAAATTTTCACTTAACAATAATATCAACATATATTTTGGGTAAAATTATTTCATTTACCCATATTTAAAACTATACCGTGTCGATTGCTCTATTCAAGTGTTTAGAAACCCCTTCGATACAGTTGCGCAGACTGTGCCAACGAAGGTTCATATGCCACTCAATGAATCAATCAACACAATATTAAAAAAATTATATTCACTAACAAATATGCGCTCGTATTTATTTATACGCTCAAAATCATTCTAGAGTACTATAGACTCTATTTTATGAGTAATTCCCACCAGAGCCAAGGTTATCACCATACTATGCTCTGATACCAACTCTAACGACCCGCAAATCCGTAACCCTTGAGTCAACACTATTCTATAACAAACAACTCATGTTGTACAGAAATATGAACCATTGGGTTAAAGAAGAAGAGGTAGAAGAAGAAAATAGAAATCAACAACAGAATCTAACCATCGCAGCGGAATAAAATATAATAGATAATAAATACTCTTTACTCAAACATCAAATATCTCTGTTTATATATTACATCATCAGAGTACATCAATCACAGCTCAACATCAATATCATACAAATGGATACACAACAACTCAACATAGCGGAATATATGTATATAAACAAGTACGGGAGTACGTATCGTCATCCTGCTCGTCTCCTAAGCTCCACAGCATTTCCTGTATCCAATAATACACGGTCTGACCCAAGCATTACAGTTAAATAACACCCGAGTCAGTCTGGAATACCAGCGTGAGAAAATCACACCCAATTGATTATTAAAGTTTCAAAATCCTTTGAAAACAAAAGCATCTCGTAAGACCACGCCACAAATAAACATGTCGGGTTTTTACCTTACGATAGCTAAAACAATTTTTTTAGAAATCCTCTGATATTAAAATAGGGTCTATATACAAATACATATAAAATAGCCGAAATTGTTACATGATTAAATTCCAGCTACTAGCCACGGAGTGGGTAATACAAACAAAACTCGTATAAGGCTCGTAGGGAGAATGGATTTCCAACTAATGACTAGGCACTGGGGTACCACCGGTCACAGTGCGGGGCCTAGATCACCATACCGAGGAGTACGCCCGCTCCCCTACAACACAAGGCCGAGACTACCCCTTACTGCATAATCCCGAGTGAGATCACCCCGCGGTTGGGATTAGCAACCGCCCACTAAGCCGAAATAAAAAGGGACATCTAGACTGGGATGACCTCACCCTGCTTGGGTGCTACCCACCTAGCCTTGCTGCATAACCCCTGATTTTCAGTCATTCCCATTTGATGAGGCTTGAGGCTAAGCGTTACCTTTATAGAACATATCCCTTGGAATGCCCATCGTCCACCTAACGTTGTTTCGCAAGCATTCATCCATACAAGTCCGTCCCGGGTTCGAACGGAACCGAACACTATTCCTACTACATCCATTTTGGAAATATCCTCAGGATTAGTAGCGACTAGCCCTTGCATTTCACTGCTCCATCTTCGAATCCAAACTCGTTTTCACGAAACGTACAAACCGGATCGAAGTGGTTTTCGAGAAATAAATCTCGATCCCGGTCTCTTCAAAACGATCAACGCATTTGGCCAATATTGATAGTCGGTTATTTAACTATCAATTAATATTCACAAACAACCATCCAACAATAAATAATTTCTCAAATTATTTATTAAGCTCAAAATATCTTTACAAGAAATATTTCTATTTCAGCCCTTTGAAAACAGTTTCAAAACCATCTTTCTTTCCAGAATAAACTTTCCCAAATATTTTCTATCTCCCCTGAAATTACCAAGCACAAAACTAGATATTAAAAAAAAAATTAAAACACTTTACTTTGAAATATACCTTTAAAACATTTAAGTTAAAACTACATCAATAGTTTATTAAAAATACATACTATATAAAAATTTGAAAATAAAGTTACTTAATAAAATATAAAACTAGAATTTCACTTTTACAAACAAAAAAACAAATCACTTATTAAATAATTACTGCTATAATAAATTAAAAGGAATTACTTACTTTAGACTTTAAATATTAGAAATAATTCATTTTTTCAAAACATACCTTTGAAGCAATTTTAAAATTATTAACTTATATTAAAAAAAAACTTTGAAAAGGTACTTGGTTATCTAGGGAGAATTCCAACTTCAATCACTTAAATCAATTTTCCAAATTTATTTCCAATTTATTTCATTTGAAATAAATATCTTTACTTTCTTAATTCATTTTAAAATTCATTAATTATGGACTTTATTACTATTATTATTTCCCTTTGATTTTAAATCTTTTTAACTGAAATATACAAATTTCAGTTTTTCCCAATTTCTTCTTTATTCTTTCAATAATTTAAAACTTAAATTTAAAATAAAAGCTTTGTTCCATTAGTTAATAACACTGAAGTTTAAAATTCATTAACTTTCTGTTTATCCAAATTCCTTTCTATACTCAAGATTTATTTATTTAAAATCTTAAAGTTACATTATTTATTTTACAATTCATTTTTAAATTTATTGAAGTTTCCATAATTATTTAACCTACAATTTCACTTCTTTTGTTTTCAGTCCCAAACTCAAATTATATATATACTTGGTAATTCATTATTGCCCGATTATAACAATCAAGCCATAGCATTCAATATTTCAACATAATTCATTACAGGATATCAAATACTCAGAACAGAGAATATTAAATAATTAAATAAAGTTGACGGGTCCAGTTGGATCCCTCTAACCTGTTTTCCCTGCATCCACAGACGTTAGCATCACATAATATGCCAATGTCAAATAATACTATACTATATCACATCACTCAATCCAACCATTCAATCAATTATTTAAATTCAATCATTTAAATTTAAACTGAGTGAGATTAACTCACCTTTGATTTTCGTTTAGCTAATTCAACCCACCATCCTGTTTCCTTTCAGATTTTGACCATGAATAACCATTTACAGTTT
The DNA here is from genome assembly GCA_030765085.1 of Allium cepa. Lineage (NCBI taxonomy): Eukaryota > Viridiplantae > Streptophyta > Magnoliopsida > Asparagales > Amaryllidaceae > Allium > Allium cepa. The sequence goes on along the minus strand of CM060944.1, from coordinate 303,631,016 downwards.
ATTAACATTTGAACCAATCAATCAGCCTATTACCATCTATTAAGTAAATTTTTAGCTAATTCCTTTATTAAATTCCTTTAAGTAACTAAGAACAAATTAATTTCCATAATTCATTATTTAAAAATTTCACTAGTAAACGGAAATAGGTATATATGTGTATTTATTTATTTTATTTTATTTTTCATTTTGAAACTCATGTATACTGAAAATAATTTATAGATTTTCAAAACTTCACATTTAAAAACTCCCATATTTATTACATACATTTAAAAATCTGAAGTAAGTAACATGTATACATATTTTTATCAATTGAAGAAAATGAATCGTTTAAGAATTTACCGAAAATTTATTTCCTTTCCTGATGTTCACCTAACCTCTTTTTTCCTTTCTGTACAAATATAAGTATTGATTAATTATTATTTTTTTCTTTACTTAAGCTAAACTGAGCAGAATCATATTAATTTAAATTAAAACAAAAATGTAAATTATACCTTACTGTCAATTCTTATTTTCAGTTCATCATTTTTTTTTTCAATTTCTTTCCTGATTCATATGTAGAACAAAACAAATCAGATTGATATACTTTACTGGGAAACGAATTGAGGCTATCCCACTTTGTTCGCCATCGAGACTTCCACGACATCGAAAACCCTCGCGAATGCCTCTCCTTCTCGTGCTCGCCTCCCTCACTGCCTGCACCACTCGCTCGATCGAGACTGAGCTCGAAACCCCAAGTACGCGTGCCACTCGAGCTCCCCCAGATCTGCTATTCGACAACTCAAACTTCATAGGCCGCAACCCTAATCTCCTCCTTTCCTTAAGCGCAAGACGCGATAAACCCTTCCCCCCAAATGCCGAAGAAACTGAAAAAAAATGGGTCGCGCTTCAATTAACTCGAGATGGGCACGATGCTTAGGGTTTCGGTTGATTTGGGCTTTGAATTGAAGAATGCGGCTTCGGCCATTAATTTTTTTTTTTTAAGAGATCGAAATGTTCGGCTGAAAAGATATAAAGGGGGCGACGTGATTGAAATAAAGAACGGAGATGGCGTGTTAAAGAAGGGAATGATAATCTGCTTTGATTAAATAAAGTTCTATTTAAATTCCCACGCGTTCGCTTATCTTATGCTCACACAACACTTTCGGTCAATACGAAATTTGAAATCCGATAATAATTCAATATTACGGATCCAATGGAACTGGTTTCGTCGAATTCTGAGACTGTGCCTCGGAAGGCTATTTTTAAATTCAATTTAAACGATATAAATTTCAAAACTGAACAAAACACTTCCAAATTCAATTTTAACACTTATACTATTTTCCATATTATCGATATAAATTTTATAAGCCTTAAAATTATTTTTAACAAGCTTAAAATTCCAGATTCAACATTTTACTCAGCTTCAAATTATTTAATTCAATAATTTAATTATCAAATAAATCGTGATATTCGTAATTCAAGTTAAAATTACTCTATTGAATATTTAAAATCAATTAAATATCCCAATTTTAAATGCTTGAAAATTCCGGGTCGTCACATTAGGTCACCACTATTGGGTTGTCTTAGTAATATTTTACTATCATGGAAAAATATTCTAGCATCATATTTACTTAAACAGTCCATACCCAAAGTATTCCCAAAGCCACAAAGTCAGATATATGCAAACTGCAAGCAAGTACATGACTAATAATGCAAACTCTAAATGGTCACATCTCATCCTTAAAGTTGTATACCTTCATATCAGATTCGCAATCCTTAAGGAAGTAATTAGGTACGAGGGTTCTAAGTTAAGCGTATCTGCCAAACAATGAGATATAAATGAATGTGATGACCTGTATCAAATAATACTCTAACATGTATGCCATGAATCAAAAGCGTTCCTGCCACGACTTTCCCTTTCTCCTCGGTTGTTGGTCTCCAGGTAGCCAGTTCCAAAGCAAATGCTTTTCCTTTTCTGTCTTAGCCACATTTAGATATTCATTCTTATAATAACTCACCTGGTCGCAGTTAAAGCACTTGATGTCATTCTTTCCAACGACTTCCTTTCCCTTGCCAGTTCGGCATTCATCAGCATAATGTCCCTTCTTATCATACTTGTGACACACAATCTTAGACTTTCCTTTCTTTGCGGCTCCATCCTTCTGACATCCCTTCTTCTGGTAAAACATTCTCTTTTGATTATGTCAACCCAGACACTCTATTAGCTTTTTATTACTGAACAAAGCAAGCATCTCTTTATTTCACATATCCATCTCCATGACTACATCACATGGATCCCTAAGATGTGGCAAAATTGCCCTAGCAAGCTCAGGATTCTGTCCATGAATGAACTTCTCATTCCTTTTGATAACTATGTCAACTGTAGCATGTCTATATTGGGACAACTCCTCAAATCTCATCGGTACTCAAGCACAAGCATATCTCCTGCACTAATTCAGCAAACTTCAAGAGTTGACTTAGCGATTTCAGACGTAAATTTCTCTTCAAACCCCCTTTTGAATTCAGTCAAAGTCTCCTTTGCTACCCCGATAGTCACATTATTCCACTAGTACAATGTAGCTCCTTGCAATTTCCTAGACGCCAATCTCCTCTTCCATTCATCATTTAAACCAAGATTAGTGAAAATCCTTTCACAATGAAGCAACCAATTCTCCTCTTCAATTTCATCCTCCGTTCCAATTGTTTGCAAAAGAAATGGGCAAACACCTCCTAGTCGTATGATTTAGTTGATTATATGTTGATCTGGATGGTTTGGGTGATTTATGCAGATATATGAAATAGATGGACTAAACTGTAAAAGACACACAGATTTATAGTGGTTCGGCCTGAACGTGCCTACGTCCATTTTATATGTTATTCCCCTTTTTCTTTCAGATTACAAGTACAAAGCTTTGTATACAAATATATGAAAGTTGTTTGAAAGTTCCTTCCGTGCTTGAGCTCTCAAACTTGTCTACCATTGTTGTACCCCTGCCCCTCTATTTATAGAGTGGGGTTGGGGGCAGGGGTCTTGGATGTATATAGCTGCTGGTGGGTTTGGACTGGTGCAATCTGGCCTGGTAGTGTCGGTCCGGTATGCCATCCTAATGTTGGTTCGGCAGTGGTAGATGGAGTTGGACCGGTAGCAGCATGGATCGGTGGTAATATGGATCGGTGATGGGGGGATTGATCCTGGGTCGGTGATAGATGGTCTTGGGTGTTGGTTCGGCTGTGCTATGGACCGGTGCTGGTGGAGGTGAGGGCCTTTGGTCCGGTGGTGATGTTGGTTCGGTAGGTGGTCCAGCTGTAGGTGATTCGGTAGGCAGGTGTTCCGGTTGTAGACGATTCGGTGGCTCGTCCCTTGCTTCTCCATCCTGATTCGGTGGTGGTAGAGACATACCCAACATTTTCCCCCCAAAGTAGGGCATATGTTAACATATGTCGTGCTTTGTTTCAGTTCGAACTACCATATTCGGCCCGAGGCCCGAGACCCGAACCTGCCGGTCTGGCTACTCAGCCTTTTTCTATAAATAGGAGCCTCAAGCCTTCGTTTTTACTTACCGGTCGAGATAGCTGAATCTTAATTTCCTGCTGAATTGCCGAACCACACCTAACTACCGAGTCAGGTGAATGTCGAATGACATCTTATGGTTGTGTTTCTTCGTTTTTCCGAATGAACGTAAAGACTTTTAATGCCGGATGGACTTAACACCGGATAAACTCGAAAGCTTTCTGTACCGAATGGGCACCCTTAGTACTGAATGAACCTAACACCGGATGAGCTTAAAGACTTTTATTGCCGGATGGACTTAATACCGGATGAACCTTTGTATCGGCTTTGCCGAATGATACTAGGAGTTCTGGGCATTTTGATTTATGAGTGAAATTTCAGACTATATACACTTGCTTGTTTATATCCTCTGTTCTAACAATATGTTTTTCTCTTGCGTTTGCAGGAAAATGTCTCGCAAAGTGGAAACCCGATCAGAAAAACAGAGGAAATCTATGGACAGAGGAGAGTCTCCCGCTGTGCCCCCAGTCCAGCCGGAACCAGCGCGACATGGATCTGCCCCGAGGTCATTAGTGGACGGATATGGCCCTCAAGAGCTTCTGAACTCCCCTCCCGATTGTTTTCCGAGCTCCCTCAAAGAGGGACAACTTGATGTCATCGCTCGCTCTTCGGGATTGACAGGGCGAGCATGCTGCTGCCGGGAGATGGTGTGATGCCGTATGATCCTCCTGAAGGATATTTCACCTATAGCCGATACCATTGCATGTGCGGGGCCATTCCTCCGATCAATGCCTGGATAGTCAGCTTCCTCACTTACTTGAAGGTGGCTCCATTCCAGCTTCAGCCCAACTCCTATGCCATCTTAGTGTGTCTATTCGTTATCTTCTAGAGGAGGTATGGGCGCCCCCCTTCTAATCGGGAAATACGATATTTGTATGATCTAAGGGGCTACAAGATGGGGTCTCCGTACATTAGTTTAGAGTCGGCCGTGTCCTTCAAGCCGGTATTGGACTTATACTCGAAATTCACCATGTTTAAGAAGGAATGGTTCTTCGTCAAGGACGACTCCATTTCTTTTCGCCTTTTCACTTCTGGCTGTAAGTTGAATTCCATTTGTAATTTCTTTTTCCCGACCGCAATGCTTCTTCTTATATGCTTTTATTTCTTGCTAGCGACAGGTGGCTTTGCGGTCGTGGAGAATGATCGCCTGGTACAGATGGCTGCGGAGATAGAGGCTATCTCTGGAAGGGATAGGTCGGCTTCTTACCTGATCAGGAATGCCACTCTCCTGGAACACAACTTGATTCTGCCACGTCAATCCGTGGTTAAGCAGAGAGATACAGCCGAGGAGAGGGCTGCCAAAGCTAAAGACGGGGCCACTGCGAAGAGTAGCAAGAGGAGACCTTTCTCGATACCTCCAGTCGTCGGGGGTAAAAAGCTTAAGAAGTCTGATGGACCCTCCCCTAGCACATGTCCAGATATTCCGGAGGAGGAAGGTGGAGAGGAGGAAAGAGGTGAGGAAGAGAGCGGAGGAGATGGAGAAGGTGAAGGACAGGGTGGTAGTGGAGCCGGGGCTTTGTCTTTCGAGCAGGCAAGGGAGATCCAGGAGTGGACGGATGACGCCTTCCGCCAGGCTTTTGAGGGTTTGGAGGAAGGATCAGCTTCGGTGGAGAAGGCGAAGAAGGCTGACAGGGTTGGGACTGGTGCCGATCCATCTTCTAAGGTTCCTTCAGCTAGTGTAACTCAAGGTGAATTTTCAACTTCTGCAGACTCCCTTTATGATAAGGACTTAGTAATATTTTATGGCCAGCTCCCGTCCTGGAATGAGATTCAGGACTTATTGCAGTATCCCACTCCTCCTCAGGGTTTGTAAAATAAGCGCGTTTTCCTACTCCTTTTAACTTAACACATTTCTTGAATTATACTTTCATGCATGCTTGTAACACTTGGTTTTTATTCTAGGAACGGGTAAGGTGGCCAAGACATCAGATATTCGACACCGCCGTGAACAGTATAAGTTACTCAAAGCTTCCGCCAAACCAAAGCCGTCAACTAGCCGTCACGGAGATGTGGTTGGTTATCGCCCTCTTCTTGGAGTTATTGAAGAAGATATGCAAAAGAGGAAGAGGGACCGATCATTGTTTGAACCTTCACCTAGCCCTCAGGCTCCAGTCCAGCCTATCCATGATATTACTGAGGAAGATACTGAGTTTATGCCTTCCCCACATCCGTCCGAAAATCCAACCGTCACCCCGATAGACCATCCTGGTTTGGTTCGCAACCCATTTGCCGGCCACCCGGATCTGGACCCGAGTTTTCAGGACATCTCTTTTGACGAGGCCACGGGAGAGCATCCTCTTCCCCGCAATCTCATGGTACGGGTGCTTGATGAGGCTAAGTCCTTAGACCTCGATTTGCTTACTACTCGGATTGTGACCATGGGGAATGGGGCCAAGGCAAACATCGATCGGGTGGCTGAAGAGACCAAGAGGCTAATGGAGCATCACGCTCGACTGGCCAAGGCTGGGGAGGAAATCGGAAGTGCTAACATTCGGTTGCGGCTAAAAGTTGCTGATCAGGCCAAACAGCTTGCCGATCAGGCTATCCAGATATCCCAGCATGAGGCGGCCTCCAGACGACTAAAGAAAACCATGGAAGAGGCTAGCAAGGCTGAGTTGCGAAAAATGGAGGCTGCTTGCAAAGAACGAATTGACATGGCCATCGCAACGGTGGATGAGGTTCAGAGCGCGGATCTTGAGCAGGTAGAGGAGTTATCTGGGAGGCTTGAGGCTGCAGAGCTTGCTCAGGCCAAGCTGAAGGAGGAGATGGAAGTGATGCGGAAATCCCTTCAGGGTGACTGCTCGAGATACCGATTGGAGAGAGATGCTATTGTCGCACGGCTGTCGGCTTCTGAGGCCCGGATGAAAGAGTTTGAGGAGAACGAGGGGATGATGGATGAGATGCTCCAGGACATGTATTTCCGAACGTGGAGGCAGGGCAACCTGTCCTGGATGGACGACTATCCCCGGGTCATAGCTAGAATATATCTTCGGGCTTTGGAGGAGGCTAAGGCCGATGCGGATAAGGAAGGTGGTGCGGCTTTCAGGATGGATGTGGTTACGGCCCAATTCACTAAGGAAGAGAAGGTGGCGGTTAAGGAGGGCATGCGGCTGCTTGCTGAGGATGAGGTAGGCGTGCAGCTAGATGATGATGATCAGGGAGCAGACGCTGGTAAGTCTTCCTTTTTAGTCTTTTCATGATTTGATTGCTTATCTTTCGTGACTACTGATGGATTCTCTTCTGAATTGGGCAGGCGGGACCTCTGGAGTACATGCGGGGAGTTCTGACCCTACAGTTAAGTAGATCCGGATGGCGGGCAGGACAGAGGCGGGGCCCCGATGTAGTTGACTCTTTTATTTGGTCTGTTTGACATTCCTGTACATACTAGTCCAAAACATTATTGTATTTTTAGGCTGTAATTATATCATTGTAACGAACGTCTTTATGTAACTTTATAACATAAGCAGATTCTGTTATGTTCGAATGTGGTTGTTATTTTGATATGTTGCATAAGAAATACAGCTGCGTGTTTATGCATATGATTCAATCGTATTTGATGCTAAGTTTCTGCTAAAAATATTGTTTCATGTTTTGCAATGCCAATATGATGTGTGAATAAATTAAAGCTACATATTTGTATACAAGAGAAGGTAGTACCGCCCTTCGTGTTTTAGTTGTAGAGGGTTGCTTTGAATGTCTTGCGTGACCGAGTATGGAATGTAGCTTAGTGTTCCGTCATCCGGATGTGAGTTCATATTTCCACAAGCGAGAGTTCCCCTATTTTGTGACCTGTACTTTAGGGATTGTTATATAGGATAGGAGAAAAGTTTTTGAATGAAATGGAAATATGAGAAATAGTAAAACTTCCAATCACGGAAGGCCGTCGATATGCTTAAGTTAGTGGCAAACGGGTTTTGTAGTCACTTTCCCTAGCTGTGGGTCTTGGAGACATTTGTCACCCATCTTATGCCTCTGCGGGGAGTTTATCTTTTTTTACCACAGCCGCACTTAAGACATATCGGAGCCGAGATCGCACACAGTAACTACCCGAGCCATTATGGCCCGTAATCGTGGGTATTACTCGATTTACTATGGCCGGCTAGCGTGGGTGTCGATCGTCAACCGTGAACTACCCCTGGCTGGCCACACCTTATGTTGGGGCTTAAAGTAGGTTCACAGTTGCCGGCGAGCCGAACGCCGTAATGAGCTGCCATCGGCTATAGTCGGCCTTCTTGATGGCCTATAGTCGGCTCATTACAGTTGACTTTGAGGGCTGTCGCGAGCAATGAGTTAACCCGTAGCAGAGGGATGCTGGAGCAAAAGTGTCTCATTGGCGAGTGCATAGATTCGCATAGTACCTGTTGGGTCTTGTCCAGGTGAGGTTGCGCCGTGAAGTGTCCAGAATGGAAACGTCGTTATACATGATTTTGTTCAACAGAAAAGGATAAAGCTTAACAAGCAGCCAAGATATAAAGGAACAAGTTAAAAAGAGACAAGATTTTTAAAGTGGTTCGGCACGAAAATGCCTACGTCCACTGATTCTCCTTGTTAATTCACTTCATATGGGCAGTACAAGTTAAGAAAAGTATCGACGGAGGTGTTGGATGTTCCATGCCCTCTGGAACACCTCTCCGTCCACTGTTGACAAAATATAGGCTCTGTTGCGGAGATCTTTATGAATTACATAGGGTCCGTCCCAGATTGGATCTAGCGCTCCGGGGCGCGGGAAGATCCGCTTGAGGACAATATCTCCTTCTTGTAAGCTGCGGTGCTTGACTTTGGAGTTGTATTGTGCTGCAACTTTTTGCTTATGAGCTGCTGCTTTGAGTGCTGCATTGTTTCTTCTCTCCTCAATTAGATCCAAAGACATATGGAGGAGTTCTTCGTTCTCTTCTGGGTTGTAGTGGATCCTGCGGTGGGAAGGCACTACAGTTTCAACTGGGAGCATGGCCTCCGATCCGTATGCCAAAGAGAAAAGAGTATGTCCTGTTGATGTTTTGTAAGATGTGCGGTAGGCCCAAAGTGCCGTAGGAAGTTCATCCACCCAAGCGCCTTTTGACTTTTCAAGTTTCTTCTTGATTAGGGTTTTGAGGATATTGTTGACCGCTTCGACTTGTCCGTTTGCCTGGGGATAAGCCACAGATGAGAAGATTTTGTGGATTCCGTGCTCTTGGCACCAGTCGGTGAATTCCTCGCCGTCAAATTGAAGCCCATTGTCCGATATGATTTTGAGTGGAACCCCGTACCTGCACAAAACATTTTTGATCAAGAAGTTAATAACTTTTGTCGAAGATATTTTATTTAGAGGCTCCGCTTCCACCCATTTGGTGAAATAGTCAACTGCCACTATGGCATATTTGGCTCCGCCTCGGCCCATTGGCAGTTCGCCAATCAAGTCAATTCCCCATATTGCAAAGGGACAAGGGCTGGTCATTTGAGTAATCTCATTTGTGGGCTGTCGAGGAATCTTAGAAAATTTCTGACATCTGTTGCATCTCTTGACGAAGTCCAAGGCGTCTTTGTTTAAAGTGGGACAGTAATACCCGTATCGGGTTTTCTTGGCTAGAGTCTGCCCTCCGGTGGGATCTCCGCAACTTCCTTGATGGATGTTGGACAAGACTTCCCTGGCTTCCCTTCCAGCGATACACCTTAATAAGGGATTAGAGAAGCCGCGCCGATAGAGGATGCCTTCTTGTAATGTGTAGCGTGAAGCCTTCCTTCAGATTTTCTTAGCTTCGTTACGCTGGTCGGGAAGTGTGCCATCTTGTAAATATTTCCGGATACGATTCGTCCAAGATTCCTCTTCGATTGCAGCTATCATACTCATTGTTTCCTAACTCGAGGCTAGTTGTTGTGAGATGGTTATTGTTCGGGAAGCGGCGCCGTCCTTCATGCTAGCTTGCTTTGCCAGTTCGTCGGCTTCCTGATTCTCTTCTCGAGGAATGTGTTTAATTAAATAGTGATCCAACTGATTGAGCAACAGTTTGGTCTTCTTTAAATATGCTGTGAGTCGTTCTCCTCGAGTCTGGAATTCTCCCATTATTTGATTTACAATAAGTTGAGAATCACTATGGAGACATAAAGAACCGACTCCAATCTCCAGGGCAAGTTCTAATCCGGCTATCACTGCTTCGTATTCTGCGTCATTGTTGGTGGCAGCGAATTCCAGCCTTAGGGCGTAGTGCAGCTTCCTTCCCCTGGGGGTGATTATCACAATGCCTGCCCCCGAGCCTTGTTCATTTGATGCTCCATCTACGAAGAGATTCCACTTGATATCTTCTGCTATTTCAGATTGCTCCTTACTTTCGTTAGTAGTGAATTCGGCAATGAAATCAGCTATGGCTTGCCCCTTGATAGCGGTGCGAGGATGATAGGTGATATCATATTGACTCAGTTCAATGCATCACTTAAGTAGTCGCCCAGAAGTGTCGGGGCGATGGAGTACTTGCCTTAACGGTTGATCGGTTAAAACTCTGATGGAATGAGATTGGAAATAGTGTCGCGGTTTCCGTGACGTGATTAGCAAACAGTATGCTAGCTTTTCAAGTTTAGGGTATCTGGCTTCTGCCCCTGTAAATCTCTTGCTTACAAAGTATACGGGCCGCTGCACGCGGTCGTCTTCTCTCACCAAAGCGACGCTTAAAGCATGGGACGATACAGCAAGGTATAGGTATAGTTCCTCGCCTTCATTCGGAGTTGAGAGTATTGGTGGTCTCTGGAGGTGTTCGATTAAGTTAAGGAAGGTTGTCGAGCATTCGTCAGTCCATTCGAACTTTTCTTTGCCTTTCTTTAGAGCTTCAAAGAAAGGGATGCATTTGTCGGTTGCTTTAGAGATGAATCTTCTTAGGGCGGCCACTTTCCCGTTTAGGCTTTGCATCTCTCTTCGAGTGGATGGTATCTTGATATCTTGCAAATCCCGAACTTGTTCGGGGTTTGCTTCAATCCCCCTGGCATGGACGATGAATCCCAAGAACTTTCCCGACGATACTCCAAAGGAGCACTTTAGAGGGTTCAGCTTCATTCCATATTGGCGAAATACTTGAAACATCTCATCCAGGTGGTTTATATGATCGTTGGCTTTCCTCGATTTTACCAGCATGTCATCCACATAAACCTCCATATTTCATCCCATTAGTTCCGCAAACATCTTGTTGACGAGACGCTGGTAAGTAGCTCCGGCGTTTTTAAGCCCAAAAGGCATTACCCTGTAGCAGTACAATCCCCGGTCAGTGATGAAACTAGTGTGGTCTTGATCGGGGACGTGCATAGGGATCTGGTTATATCCTGAGTATACGTCCATAAAAGATAAGAGTTCGTGTCCGGCGGTGCTGTCCACGAGCTAATCGATTCGGGGGAGTGGGAAGCAGTCCTTCGGACACGCGTCATTTAAGTTGGAGAAGTAGATGCATGTTCGCCACTTCCCATTAGCCTTCTTTACCAGTACCGGGTTGGCGATCCATTCTGGGTAGATGGCTTCTCGTATGAAGTTATTGGCAGGTAGGTTCTTTACTTCTTCCTCGAGGGCTGCTGATCATTCTGCCCCCATGCTTCTCTTTTTCGGCTTTACTGGCACCTTGGTGGGATCGATGTTCAACACGTGGCATGCTACGTCTAGGGAGATTCCTGTCATGTCAGCGTGCGTCCATGTAAATACATCCATGTTGTGGCGAAGAAAATCAATGAGTTGACCCTTTAATTCTCCTTTTAGTTGAGATCCGATTTTCAATAGTCTACTTGAGTCATGTTTGTCTACAGCTACGAATTCCATAGCCTCTGCAGGCTCGGCGGTGGCCTCCTCCTCTTTGTCCCTGGGGTCTAATTCATTGAAAGGGTCACTGGTATATCGAAGAGGAGGGGCTTTCTTTAGTTGCTATGCTTCCAAGCTTTTCATGCATAGAGTAGCCTCTGCATTTTTCCCTTTATTTTTTCTGCGGTTATTGCGAAGTTCAGTTACATAGCAGTCTCGAGCAGCGTCTTGATCTCCCTCTATTTCTCCTATTCCGTTATCTATTGGAAATTTCATCTTCAGGCACCATGGGCTAGGACAATTTGGAAGTCATACAAGGCTGGTCTTCCCGAAAAGGCGTTGTAGGCCGAATGGTTCTCTATTAGTACAAACGTTTGTTTTCGCACAACGAAGCGGGGATGACTTCCTATTTCGACAAAAAGGTCCAGTTGCCCGAGGGGCATCTTCGCATCTGCGGTGAAACCATGTAGTGGTTTGTTGCAGGGAGACATGTCCTTCATTGACAGTCTCATTTTGTCGAAAGCATGCCTGAATAGGATATTTACCGAGCTTCCAGTGTCTATTAAAATTCGGAAAACTTTGGATGGACCGAACCAGGCAGAGATGACCATAGGATCCATGTGTGGGAACTGTCTTCCCTCTAGATCACGCCTACTGAATGTGATGTCGTCATTCTCTTTCCGTTTCGAGTGGCGTTCTTCCATAACAGAGTTAACGTAGCCTTCATCGTTTCTAAGTGACTTACTGTATCTTTCCATCTCCGCCCAGCTTCTGTCGGCGATGTGTGGTCCTCCTGATACGGTATGGACCACTATTTTCTCTTGACCAGAGCCGCTGGTGTTGCGATTTCCTCCGCCTACTTCTGGGAGGGGTAGCTCAGGATTCTCATTGGCAGGAGTCGAAGTCCTGTTCTGGCTTTTTACGTAGCGTTCCAGTCTCTTCCTTCTGATGTGTTCTTCAATCAAGTCCCGGAGATGGTGGCACTCATTGGTGTCATGTCCATGGGATTCGTGGAAGCGGCAGAACTTTCCAGACTTGAGTGTGTTATCTGACTCCTTCTTGTGCGGGGGGCGCTTGTATCTAACTTCGTCTTGAGTGGCTAGGAAGATGTTTTCGATCGTTTCATTCAAAGGAGTGTAAGAGTCAAATCTTGGTCCAGGTCGATATAAGTGCTTTTCTCCCTTCTTGCCCCCAGCATTGCCTCTAGAGTCATTTCTTCGAACATCCTTTACTACAGCGGGAACCCTGTCTGTAGCTGTCTTAGCCTGTTGCCCCGACTGCCTCTCAGTGGCAGCGTCTTTAAGTCTCATATACTTTCCAGCTTCATGGAAGAAATCAAGTAAAGTAGCTGGCTTTTCCTTGGTTATTCTTCTAGAAAATTTAGTATCCGGATGTACACCACTGCAGAGAGCCATTAGGATAAGTTTCTCGCCGGCATCTTGGACTGCGGCCACCGCAGCGTTGAATCGGGTGAGATATTGTTGCACTGTCTCTCCGGGTTTCTGCTTGATATTAGATAAGGAATAAGCGTCCTTGGGTTGTTCCACATGAATGCGGAACTGGCTGATGAACTTTACTTTCAACATTTCACATGAGCTGATGGACCCTTGGGGTAGGTGGCAGAACCAGGAGGTAGCAAGATCTGCCAAGAAAAGTGGGAAGCATTTACACAATACTCCCTCCGTTGCTCCGCTCACGAGCATATGCTGGGTGTATCTCTGTAAGTGTACGATGGGGTCAGAAGTTCCCATGTAAGGTTCCATCGTTGGCATTTTCCATTCCCGGGGGGTCATGGCAGTTTCGATATTGCGGGTGAAGGGGCTGGTTACCCTAGCACATATCCCCCGATCCCTTTGCTCCCGTTGGGAGCACTCTCTGAACAATCGCGCCATCCTTTCATCAGAACTTGGAGCGGATAAAAATGAGTTTGGTTCTTCCCTGCGGGATTGATTCCATCCAGATGACCTGTAAGGATGGTATCGTTTATCACTCCTGACATTCTCCAATGGCTGCCTCTGGTCTTCCGGGAGCATGCTGGGGTCAGCCACAGTTGGCCCTTGCCTTGATCTTCCCCTGCTGGGTTCTGTTCTTAGCACTTCCCCGGGTCCAACTTCGGGCTGGACTCCAGCTTTGCCCCGTCTACTGGTGTTTCCATGGTTAGGTAGCATGACAGGCTTAGCTACATCCGACCCTTGCCTAGTACCTCCCCCGTTGGGTTCGGTTCCAAGCGTTTCCTCGGGTCGAAATTCGGGCTGAGTCCGGGCTCGGCTTCTACCATAGCTGTTTCTGTTGTTAGCCTCTTCGAAGAAGAAAGACCCCTGTCGTCTCCTAGATCCTCCAGACTGGGACCCACCCCATGATTCAGTGTTACGGTTGGATTCTTCAGCATCCCTTAAGCGTGACATGAGTTGGTCCACCAAGGCTTCTTGTTGAGATGCGAAGCGGTTAGTTACTTCAGCCACAATACTGTCCAGATCCGCCCTTGTAATTGGTTGTTCCGTAGTGGGGGCTATCGGATTTGCCTGATTTAAATTTGTCATTGGTACCTGACGATTGTCTTGGTCCCTGATCACTGGATCTGGGATACTGCCAGTTGCAATGTTCTTTCCTTTGTTAGTATCTTTCTTCTGTCCGGGAGGCATGTTTTCCAAATGAACAATGCTGACAGGAAAAGGATTAAGTGGGAGAAGATGAAGCTTCGAGCTCCTGTTCTCAGTGAAAGCACCAAAAATGTTTGCAAAAGAAATGGGAAAACACCTCCTAGTCGTATGATTTAGTTGATTATATGTTGATCTGGATGGTTTGGGTGATTTATGCAGATATATGAAATAGATGGACTAAACTGTAAAAGACACACAGATTTATAATGGTTCGGCCTGAACGTGCCTACGTCCACTTTATATGTTATTCCGCTTTCTCTTTCAGATTACAAGTACAAAGCTTTGTATACAAGTATATGAAAGTTGTTTGAAAGTTCCTTCCGTGCTTGAGCTCTCAAACTTGTCTGCCATAGTTGTACCCCTGCCCTTCTATTTATAGAGTGCGGTTGGGGGCAGGGGTCTTAGATGTATATAGCTGCTGGTGGGTTTGGACTGGTGCAATCTGGCCTGGTAGTGTCGGTTCGGTATGCCATTCCGATGTTGGTTCGGCAGTGGTAGATGGAGTTGGACCGGTAGCAGCATGGATCGGTGGTAACATGGATCGGTGATGGGGGGATGGATCCTGGGTCGGTGATAGATGGTCTTCGGTGTTGGTTCGTCTGTGCTATGGACCAGTGCTGGTGGAGGTGAGGGCCTTTGGTCCGGTAGTGATGTTGGTTCGGTAGGTGGTCCAGCTGTAGGTGATTCGGTAGGCAGGTGGTCCGGTTGTAGACGATTAGGTGGCTCGTCCCTTGCTTCTCCATCTTGATTCGGTGGTGGTAGAAACATACCCAACACCAATTAATGGTTTCCCCCCAAGTCTTGCATAGTCTCTACTTAACACAACATAATTGTTGAAAACTGGAACTTCCTTATTAGCTCCTCCAGCATTTCCACCAACAAACCCAACAGCATCTCCTGCTTGCATCAGGTTGACAAAGAAATGAAGCATTTCTCCTGTATCAACTGGTGTTGTTCCGGCACTTACATTAGCAGCTGTTTGCTGACCCGGATTTCTCTTAGTATTGGAGCTGACATTTCCGATGGTAGTAGTGTTTCCTCTACCGAGATTCGCTCTTCCGTTTCCAGCCTCCGTATCTTACTACCTTAAATCTGCATTTGAATCTTAGTAAGATAAGGGAGAACAGTCTAAGAAAGATGGAGAACAGAGATAAAGCGTACACTTATATATAGCAAATTCAAGTACGTCACTATAGCGTTATCCCATATCCCAATCTTATTCTTTCATTCATTTGGATTATGTTTCAAAAGCTCTTTTTTTAAAGTTCAAAATTCTTTAGTTTTACAGAAACGTGTGCTTCGATATCAAGTTGTAACATCCTCCATTTTGAGGCCTGAAACGAAGCGCTACAGATGCTTCAGTCATATATAGTATTAATTTCAAATGACAAAATGCGGTCATGTTAATAGTATCTATAATATCAGAATCACAAGAATATGAAATAATTTAAACATAATTTAAAAAAAATTATTACATTTCAAACCAACATTTCATATTCGTTATATAATCCCAAGACGATAACCAGGTTAAGATAGAATATAATTATTACAAATTACGCCAAGAGCAACATACGCAGATGCCCCCTTGGATGATCAGAGTTACTAAATAAACAAACACATCTACTGTCAATACATTCATATAATAACTGACATGACACAATAGATAATAAATATAGATAAACTCCTATATAGCTAGCTTCAGCCTCATATATGTCTTCGAAAGCTTTATTCGCCAAACCTACTAAACCAGTAAAGTCCTCGTTCCGGACCTACTAAATCTAATTTTGAGCACCTGAGAGTTTACGGAGAAAATATAAACTTCAAGTCAGATAAAAAGCCTGGTGTAAACAGTAATATGCCATCTTGGTTAATTGATATCTAGTGAGACCATGCCGTTGAGCGAAATGGGTTTTCCCCTTACTAATATACCGTAAAATATATCTTTCGCAAATAAAAGCCCTGTAACCAAACTGGTTAAAATAGACAAGATAAACAATAATATGCATGCATGCAATCATGGGTAATCATAATCAATCTATTTAAATTAAAGAACTACCAATCCCTATATTATAGCTTTCTCGGGCTGACTAAAATATGTGGTTGACTCTGGCCAGTAGATATATCTAATTATCTAACCTACTTTTAGAAGATAACTAGACGGTCTCTCCAAAACTTACAATTCCTAGGGTCAGCTGAACCTAATTGTTTTGCGGGCTCACCAATAACCTAACTCATCTTTGTGTATTCCTTTCTATCCATACATCTACTTTTAGTCTTACTCATGACACAATCCCATGCACAGGAATTTTGGACTAATATCAACTAGGGGCTAACAATTGAATTATCGTGCATGACCCTACACTAGTCCCATCTAGTTCTATGAGTCGTTTTATTCTACCACAATTTACCTAAAGGTGGTAAAACATTAATCTCTTTAGTAAAATTTCTGGGCTAAAATATTCCTTATTATTCCCTGAAAACACTAATCTTTACAAATGATTTAACCCTTGAAATTATATTTAAAACAAGGAAAATATTGACCCTTTAGTTTACTCAAAGAACATATATCATGATATATATAGGATCGTTTTCACCCTAGAGGGGGGTGAATAGGGTGATACTAAAAATTAATGCAGAAATTAAAAAAAAAGTAATGCAGTAGAGATCACACAGATTTACCCAGCTTCGGCAAAAACATGCCCACGTGCTACCTCAAAGGTTTCTACTAGAATTTAAGTAATCAGACGCTTACAAACACATGTAAACTTGCAATACCCGCTAACTTGATTAGCGTAACTCTAAGCTCAAAACCCTGCCACAACTCAGCCACTGCGTTATGAATTCTCAAACTATGCCATGTAGTTTGTACCTAGTTAAACAACTAGAAATTCACCAAATTTTAAAAGGAAATTACAAATAAAAAATAAAACTAAACAAAATCCTATTTAAAAAAGGAAGCACAATAGAAATATTGACTGGCCCAAAGCTAAAAAGAAAAATATGTCTCCCTTAATTTGTTTAATCACTTCAGCCGATCCCTTTTGTTGCTCGTCAAAAAAATTAGGGTTTTGATTTCTTTGAAGCCGCCACATGGAGTTCAAACCGATTTCCTTTTGTTCCTCAGTTAGCTTCGATGCTTCTTCGTTCTATGCTCTTTAATTTGCTTGCGGTCGCTTCAATTTAGTCGAGATCAAATAATGCTTTGAACTGGTAAGTGATTTTCCCTTTTCGATTTTGATTATGTTCGACTTGACTCGAGTTTTGGATCTTTTTTTGGTTTTTTCTAATTAAGCTCTTTAGAATTTTTTCTCAAACTCGAATGATCATATCGATGATGATTTGGGTTTAATTTACCCATACGTTCATTCGTATATATTGGTTTTGGTTTGAATTCTTCAATTGATTTGCTCCGCCATTCGATTTTTTATTGGATACTTGTGATGAATTTTTGACTTGTTCCTTTTATCATTGGTTGAATATGTTCCAATATATTTTAATTTTCTCGAATAGTTTGAATCGGTTCTGTTCTTTTCTCCTATGACTTTTCAACATACCATTCGTTCGCTAACTTGTTCACCATGATTTGTTGTTCCATTTTCAGAAGTACGTTTCCTTATGACCTCTGATTGAATTCATTTGACTTTGTTTCGAACTGTTGAATGCTCCATGACTTTTTCCAGGATTTTTTGAATTTTTGTATGCGTTTGTACCATGCTCTGACCATTTCATTGTATCCTATTCATTGTTTATTAGCACTCATGTTTGTTCATGTGTGTGTTTGTATTTGAAGTCATGGTTCAATTTTTTGTTGCACTGCTTTGCATTTTGGTCCATTGTTTGCTTGTTTACTTCATCATGTTGTCATCCTTGTACTGGTGTTTGAAATCTTGTTGCTTTCCATTCATGTTTATGTTGACTGGTTACATGTGTACTTGTTACTGCTGCATACTCATGTTCATATGAACTGACCATTAAACTTGCATTCTCTGAAGACTTTTAGAGTCTAGGTTTTGACATTTCATTGCTCTGTTCACTCAAGTGCTTGCTTCCATGTGTGACTACCTTAAATTGCTTCAAGTTGAATTGCCTATTGCTTCGAGTCATTTCATTTACCTGGTCTGTATTTCATTGTGTAGTGGTCTAATTTGGTTTTGGTTGAAGCAGAGTGCTTCGACTGGTCTAGTTCCCGTTCCATGTTTTCATGTTGGTTTGTATGCATGTACGTTTGCAGTCTGGTTCAATATGAAGTTTTGTTGCCTTTGTAACTGAATTTCATATACATGTTGAAGCTGACTATGTTGTTTCCTTGCACTCA
This sequence comes from Allium cepa, assembly GCA_030765085.1. Classification (NCBI taxonomy): domain Eukaryota; kingdom Viridiplantae; phylum Streptophyta; class Magnoliopsida; order Asparagales; family Amaryllidaceae; genus Allium; species Allium cepa. The sequence goes on along the minus strand of CM060944.1, from coordinate 303,612,744 downwards.
TGTTGATGATGACTGGTATCATCCTCTGTACATATCTGGTTGCATGAACATCGATCTGCTGCATTTGAATCTTCATGTTTTCATGTGTGGCTTTGTGTCATTTGAGTCTGTCAAGTTCTTGAACTGATATGATATCAGGTTTTTTTCATTTCGAGTCTGGTTGTCTTTGTACATTTGGGTCTTGTTCTATTTGAAATCTGAGTGTAGCATGTCTTGTGCGCTTATATTCATGCTTGGTCCAATTCTAGTTCGGTTTCACTTGAAGTTTTCATGCTGTCATGTCGTCTTGTTTGCCTTGACCGACAGTATATGTACGTGATTTCCTTGCATTCATGTACATATGAGCATGTACAGACTTGTGAGCATGTTGAACGCCTGAATGCCATTACTGTGTTGTCTGTTTTTGTGCTTGAGTTGAATCCATTCTTGGCTTAGGTTTGACCTTATGCTCACCTGTCCCTGCAATTTTAATATGCATGTATATATCAGTGTGCACGACATTGTGGCATGTACAGTGATACACTGTGCATTTCATAAGTTGTTCGTGTAAGATGAATTAACAAAAAATAATGACTGTAACGACCCGTAAAATTTTCGATAATTAAATTTTTTAATTTAATAAGTTTTGTTATTTAATATTGAAAGAATAAAAAATTTGTGATGTATTAATGAAATAATAACTAAAAGTGAAAGGTAACAATGCTAATTAAGGCTAATTGTTAACAGCTTGAATGGAATTCCAATCAAACTGAAATAAGGTAAAAGTTATATTTGGTTATAAATCTGATATAAGAAAACAAATGTAAACATTGAATTAACAAATGAAATAATATGTAAGCAATGGTAACATTTGTTTGTGAATAATTTTATATGGGATAAAAAGTTAAGGGTAACAATTGTTATAAGTTACCTATTTAATTAGTCTATAAAATTTAGTTGGAAACTAATTGAAGTTAAATGTAAATAAATGTTACATTAATGGGAGTTAAGGCAATAATTGTAATTTGTGAAAGTAATAAAATGAATAGAAATGTTAATTTTTTTCATAATGTAATAATTGATTTATGAAAGAATGAAACCAAGATTAATAAATTAATTAGGGTTTTAAATTTTAATAAATGTGTAAAATTGACAAAATTCAATATAAACGGAAATATAGTAATTAATACAAATAAAAGATGAAATTGGAAGACATTAATGTAATGAAATATAAAACAATGTTAACTATGTTAGTTGAGTAATAATTGATTGAATATTTAGTTTGGAATCAAATAAAATCAAATTTAATGGAATTAAATTGTAATTAATGGGATTAATTGCAGTTGACATATGGACACTATATCTGTTGAACTAGTTAACACTAAATTGATATGTGAATTTTCTTTTAGTTATTATAAATATCTATAGGATCAAAAAATGATAAAAATCTACTAGTTTATAAATATTGAATTGAAAGGTGATTTAATTAATTTAATATTAATTTTTTTTATTAACGTGAAAATAGCCATTTTACCAACTACCTCGGATTTTAACAAAACTAGATTTATTGGATCCATAACAGTGAATTGTTGTAAGATTTCAAGTTTCGTAGCGATCGGACTTCTTATTTGATCGTACGGGCTCGAAACGCCTAGAAAATAATTTAATTGAAATCCAATTGAAATAAGCTGATTTTTTTGGCATAAGTTCTTCATACGATGGAAATAGGACTTGAAACATGTTCCATTGAATTTGAAATCATTAAAAACATCTATTTTGATATATGGAATGACCCATTTTCGTTCCGAATGAGAACGGGATTTTCGGGCCGTTTATTGTTCAATCGAATCTGTCCGTTCTTTCTATTTTCAGCCCTACATGTAAATACTTCGTTATATACCATAGCCACTCCTTATTTCATTTGTATGTATGTACATCTCAGTCTACTCCTCCTTCACAATGGCAAACAAACCAAACAAACTTCTCAACCTAAAATTCAATTTCAAAACAAAATCAAAAAATTCAAACTTCTCAAACTATATCGAATTATATATCGATTTGAAACCCTCGATGAGCGCATCTCAGATCTGTAATTCGTTTCCAATTTGAACCACTATTTGATGACAATTTAAAGAAGAAATCTCATCCTTTCATTTCTTCGTGATCAACTGCAACGGATCGTCGATTCGTTGATACAGTATGGTGGAGAGGACCGCGCGCTATTCATCTATGGTGTTCGTTCGTGAAGTTAACGGCTGGATTTGCTTTGAAAATTCGATTAGGCTTTTTAGTATGTGGCAGCGGCAAGGTTGGTTCATCGTCGCTCGGCGACGATAGGCTGAGATACTTGTCGAGGTGTGTCGATCGGAGGAGAGGCAAGCTCGCCTGGGGTCGGAGCGGGGAGCGATCATCAACAGCGTGCGATCGGGCGACGGCTACAGTAGCATGCTCGCGTTCATCGCCTGGAAAGAGTAGGGTTTGCCTTAGCTGTTGCCGACATGTAGAGTACCGTGTTTCGGTAATTTAATTGTTTTATTTATTTAATTTAAATCATTAACATTCTAATTAGCATAACTTTCACATACGAGGTCCAATTCACGCGCGGTTTATTTCTTTGGGATCATATTGAAATTCCAAACTTTTTGACGCTGGTTTGGATGAATTCTGATACTGTTTAAATTTTGGGTTTGAATTGGATTTAAATTCAATTTAAATTCATGGGTGAGTGTTTCAACACACTCACAACTTCTAAAATTTCTTATGTTTGTTAAATTTAATTTATGATGTAATTAGGAATTTATTCACGATTGTTGGGTATATTTTAATCATCATCTCAGTTAATTTGAATTTTTGAATTAAATCATTATTTAATTTATTTTTGAATATAAATTGCCAGTTAAATACCTGTTATTGATTATCAGTTCTATATTGATATTTATTGATTGATTTGGATGATGATTGTGGTGGATGTTGATTGTTAATATTGGATGAATGGATGTGGTATTTTATATCATTATAAACTGCAAGTTCACTATGGGTTGAAATGATACATACTCGAATGATCTATAGATTAAGGAAAAATCATTATGTGTTGAAATGACGGACTCGAGCGATTTTATGGATTTTAATTAATTCGTGATTGCGGTTTGAGATGAAATATAACCGTAAAATATTAAATTGTGGGTTGAAATGGTAAATATCTGTATCACTTGACCCTAGCGTAGAGAATAATATACGTACAACGGATTGGTTAAATTAAACGATTTTAGAATCCTTAATTTTAGAATTTGATTAAATGATGTTTTGAAATATAATTTGATTTATATAAATTGAAGTATTATTGGAAAATCAAGTTTTTTGTTGCAATGTGAATTGGTTTAAAGGAATTGCTTTAAGGAATTTAATTGAAAGTTTAAAGTTAAATTTTTTTTTTGCAAATGAAATTCTATCGAAATTGAGCTATTGAATTTGTTTGAAATATAACATTGAAATATTTTGAAATTGGAGTAATTCAAATTGATATTTGAACATGGATGGAAAATGATACGAAATTCAATAGTTCATTGAAATTTAAGAATTGAAAGTTTTGAAATTTGGTTGTTGATTTGGAAATTATAAATTGTCCAAATGTGTGAAATGAAATGAAATGAATAGTTTAATTTGATATTAATTCCAAATTCATATTCTAATATAAACGCTTCTAAAAATATATTATTTTAAAATATCTAATGATTAAGATTTCAAATTTATTAAACTATTTAACCAATATTAACAATATAAATTATTCAAAACTATTTTAAACCAATCTAATTTATTTTAAATCTAGTTAATCTATTTTAATGTTATTTAATCTATTTTAATTATATTTAATCTATTTTAAATCTATTTAACTATCTTAATCAATTTAAAAATATTTTAAATCTATTTTAAATATCTTAAGGTATTTTAACTATTTAAAAATCTATTTAAACCATTTATAACTACCTAAACTATTTTCAAAAAAAATGTTCAAACTAAGTAAAGTTGATGTGGTTATATTCAAATTCATCGATTTAAAACAAATACAGCTAAATGATGTTATAATCTAACTTGGGATTTAAATGTTATAACTAATTGAATATGATGATTTTCAAGTAAGGATTTAACCTATTTTGGAAGTATGATTTTTGAAATAAATTGTGATTTCGGAAACGATATGATTTCGAAGGTAAATATGATTTCAAAGCGAATATGATTTCGAAAGTATTATCATTTTGAGAAGATAATATTTTGATATAAATTATGAATTGATTTTTGAAACGTAAAAGAACCATCCGGTGTGTAATAAGCAATTGGTTATTGAAGAGACCGGGATCAGATACTATTATACTCTCTTCCAATAATGAAAACCACTTTAACAACTGTGTACATGGTGGAGATTCCAGAAAAGAAGTACGATGGTTTGGTGAACGATTTCTGTATAAGGTATGACGTGACCCTAACTCCCATGAGTCAGCTTAGATGTGACTAAAATAAGGAGCCACGCCGGGCCAAGTGAGGTCATTCCTCCTATCAGGCATACTCCTTCGATATTATATTCTAATTTTGTGATTGTTGGTGGCCGCCCCTTGATTTTGATTGGGAGTGTGTTCCGAGGTGGGCGGTAGTAGCTGTTATGTGTTACCACTAGTCCGAATATGCAAATGGTATGTCTACCTTGGCATTTCCTCGTGTGTCGTGTTCACATGCCCTAGAGCACCTTCTACGAGTTTGTTTTGTACGATACCTATGGAGTGCCCTCTGATCGCCCTCTAGTTTAGGGAGGAATTATAGTACTATATAGACTATGCGAATATATAAAAATGTGTTAAGGGGGATACGGGTAATGCCTTAACGCTATTTTAATACTTTACTATAGACACTATTATAATAGTGAATTGTACTACAAAATAGATAGTTTAACGGATCCTTAGGAGATGTGAATCCCGAGCAACTCTTAAGTTACTGCACTCTCGTTAGACACTAGATAGGAGATGTCAAACCCCGTAAACATCTCCGACGACGTTCCACTCATATTTATGCACCGTTGATTTAACTTACATAAGATCTTTTACTTCTGACTCAAGTGTTTTGTCTTTCAATTCGCTCGGGTCAGCCTGAGCATTTCAAGATTTGAAGACCTTATTCTAAAGAACGAAGAAGAAGATTTTACTTGTACTATTTATTATATTCCACTGCATCATGTTGTTCCACTACATTTATTATTTATTTATTTCTTTCTGTTTCTGTAGCTCTGATATTTGTGTTGTAAAAAATAGTCAAATATTTTTGTAAACAGCTTCATAAACTATCATTTGATATTATATTTTATTACTCCGCTGTAAGATTCTGTTTTTTTCCTTTGCTTTTTCTTATTTACCCCAATAACAATCTGCTCTTCTGTATTGTTTGAGTTGGCATGTGTATTTGCTTAAAAAATACAAAAAGGCAGGATGTTATAATGACGAACAACCCAAATAACTTAGGCAAACAATATTTTTAAACACACACTTCATTGTGCACTACAAAATATTTCTTTCCAATTTATTGCGTCAGTGTTATTTTGCAGATAGTTCAGTTGCTGGATACTGGCTGGAACAAAGTTGAAGATCAAATACGAGTGTCGAGTGAATTATGTAGTGAGGTGATGTAACGTCCGCCTCTTTCACACGCTTTAGATCGACACACGTGCCAATTCAAAACATACGGAAGGGCGGATTGTTATGGGGTAAATAAGAAAAACAGAGGAAAAAAACAAAACAGAATCTCACAGCGGAAGGATAAAATATAATAATCAATATACAGTTCATAAAACTGTTTACAAAACATTTTGATTCTTCTTTATACAATAAATATCAGAGTTCACATACCAATAAATATCAATGCAGCGGAATACAGTGTAGTGGAACCATATAATATATTATAATAATAATAATAATAATAATAATAAAATCTTCATCTTCTTCCTCCAGAAATAAAGTCTTCAAATCCTGAAATGCTCGGACTGACCCGAGCGAATTGAAAACAGGAAACTCGAGTCAGAACTAAAAGATCTTATGCAAGTTAAATCAACAGGAATAAATATGAGTGCAGTAACTTAAGAGATGCTCGGGATTTACATCTCCTAAGGATCCGTTAAACTATTTACTATGTAGTATATTTCGCTATTATAATAGTGTCTAATTGTAAAATAAACTTACTTTTAAATAGCGTTAAGGCTTTACATTTTCCACCTTAACACATAATATATTCGCATAGTCTATACAGTACCATAATATCCCCCGTACTGGGCGTCGTCAGAGGGCACTCCATAGGTATGGTACAAAACCAAAATCGTATAGGGCGCGTTAGGGTGGGTGACACGGCATAACTAGGCAATGCCAGGGTAGATATACCAATTCCGGGCTGGTGGTAACGCGTAGCCGCAGCTACCGCCCCCCTCGAGCCACACCTCCAAAAAGAAGATCAAAAGTGGCCACCGAATCAATCCAAAAGTCAAAGTATAAAATCGAAGGGATGTGTCCGACCAAAGGTGCTACATCAATTGGCCCGAGAATCGCTCATGTTTTAGCCACCTTATGCCAACTCACGGGAGTTGGGTCCACGTATTTACCTCAAAGGACAACGCCGCCACCATCCTACTTCATTCTGGAATCTCCACCGCGTACACGGTTGTTAAAGTGGTTTACGGAGCTGGCAGAGAGTATGACAACTTCTGATCCTGGTCTCTTCAACAACCAATCGTTATTATAACACCGTGGTTATTTCAAAATAATTTATACTTTAAATCCAGAATAAAATACCCACTTCAAAACCTTATAAATACGATATCATTTTTATTTTAAAACCCAAATCCATATGATATCATTTTATTGCAAATATATCCTCTTCCAAAATCATAGCATTTTTAAATCTGTATACTTTGAAACCCATTGCTTTGTATCATAACTCTTAATACTAAAATGGTTTAAATATTAGAAATACTATAAAAAATAATTTCTTTAATTTTCCAAATAGATTCCGAATACTGATTTGAACCTCCAAATAAACCATTTTAATTTTCCATATATTTCAAAGCTTTAAATATTCCACCATTTAAAAACTAATTCTTTTGATAATTCCATATATATCAAATTCAATTTTTTTATTTTTTAGATTTGAAATGTTTACTTAATAAATCAAACATCATTTAAGTAAAACCTTTAAACTTCAAACAACTGGATGTTCTTTAAATTTTATTAACTTGATATATTCATTTACATCAACTCGATATTTATTTAAATCGCTTTAACCCAAAATCAAGTTAAAATCATACCCTTTAAAAATCTCAATTTTTTATTTAAATTTCACATCCATTTTATCCAAGTCAAATTCTTAAATCCTTCAATTCAAACAAATTTCATCATTATCTTCCAGCTTAAATTTTTATTTAATTCATCAAAACTTTATATATACAATATCTTAAATAGGTACTTACCCATATAATAATAAAACAATCAAACTCCGGTATTCAACTTATTTTTATTTAACCAATTTATACATAGTTTTAATTCAAGAATTTAACTATATATACATATATAAAATAATATTTATAAAATATCAAAAATCGTATATTTCTTTACAAACCATAGAAAATCACTTCAAAATATTTCTATATATAGACCGCAGTGCCTGTATATAATTTTCTATCCTATGGTCAAGTGATACGGATATTTATCATTTCAATTCGCAATTTAAAAAATAAAAATTACGGTTATATATCATTTCAAACCGCAATCCCGAATGAGATGAAAATGCATAATAACTTGCAGTTTAACAATATAAAATACAGCATCCCTTCATCCAATATCAACCATCAACCATTTATCTAAATCATCATCAAATTCAACAATAGCATCAATATAGAACGGAAAATAAACAGAAGATATTAAATAGCAGTTTAATTCAACAATAAATTAAATAACTGTTTAACTGGCAGTTTATATGCAATGAATAATTAATTAACAAATTTAACTGGTAGTTTAAATGCAATGAATAAATTAAATATCAATTTAATTTAAATAAATGAAATTAACTGAGACGGTGATCAAAAATAGGCCAAACAACCATAAATAAATTTTAAATCATATTATATATCAATTTAACAAACATAAGAAATTTTAAAAGTTGTGAGTGGGTTAAACACTCAGCTTTTTGAATTTAAATTGAATTTAAATCCAATTTAAACCTAAAAATTTGACCGTCTCAGAATTCGTCCAAACCAGTGTCATCAAGTCCGAAATTTCAATAAGATCCTACTAAAAGAAACTACGCGTGAAACGGAGTTCGTATGCGAGAGTTATAGCGACAATTGTGATTGAAATTCAAAAAAAAAACACAAATCTCACCTTTCATTTGCCATCACTGCATTTCTCTTCTCCCAGAAACCCTATACGCCTCCTCACGCACGAACAAAGTTTCGCTCGAAACCCTTACACTGCACGCCACCGTGCCACGTTGAACGCCTCCAGCCGGCCTTCCCATCGCGCCCCTCTGCCTCTCTCGCCCACGTTCATCCCAAGGCCACGCGGCGACTGTGATCGACACGACGAACCCCAAATTTTGCAGCCGCCGCCTCTTAAATCAAACCCTAATCCAATTTTTTCTGACGACCCGGCCGTTAATTCGCGAAGCAAACCACACCGATGACCTCCACTCGTTCCCCTCTTCCCAACGGTATAAATGATTTTGCGATCTATCGACGTTGATCGTCGCGTGATGAACGGCCGTGGCTGTTTGATCAATTGCTGGCCAAACCATCGTTCAATTCGAAAAACGAATCACGGATATGGGTTACGCTCTTCGAGAGCTTCAAATCCATATATAATTTGCTATGATTTGAGGAGATTGAAATTTTGGCTTTGGATCTGAATTGTAATTGGATCTAGAATGGGAATTTGTTTGTCTGCCATTGAGGAATAGAGAATAGCCGAATTATGTACAGACAAATGAGAATTTAGGGAGGCTAGGGTTTATAGTAGGATATTTATAGAAAAATTGATATAGAATAAATGGATCGGGTTGAATACGCGCTAACGACAAAGTGGCCCAAAAAGCCCGTTCTGACCCCGGAACGAAATTGGGTAAACCCATATATCAAAATAGGTGTTTTAAAATATTTTAAACACAATGGAAAAGATTTCACATCCTAATTCCATCGTATGAAGAATTTATGAAAAAAATCAAATTATTTCAAATTGATTTCAGTTGATTTCAATTTCGTTTATTTCAAGGCGTTTCAAGTCCGTACGATCAAACGACAAGCCCGATTGCTACGAAACTTGAAACCCTATAATAATTCACCGATACGGATCTGATGAAACTTGTTTCGTCAAAATCCGAGTCAGTGGCAAAAATGGCTATTTTTCCATTAATTAAATAAATTAATAAATTAATTAATTAAATCAAATTTTAGTTTCAATACGAAAATTTACAAATTTCATCACTTACGATTTCTCAATCATTTACAATGATTTAAACAAATTTAAAAATGTAAATTTAGATGATTCATTTATAAATTTCAATATTAATTCTCAATTTCATAAAATTCAAAATTATAAATTAACTTTCTAATAATTCTATTAATTAAATAAATCAATGATTATTCCATTCATAAATTTCAAATAGATGGATTTAATATTGGATTCAAAATCTATTATCTTAATATTCTTCGATTACACTTAAATCTCTAATAATGTAATATTTAGATGTTTAATTTTCATTTATTTCAATTAAACCTATTATCGTACATTAAACTTCAATATACTGAGAAAGCTTATTTTTGCATCCTTTTCATTTACACCACTGTCATTTTATAAATAAAATTAACAATAGATTCATACTTTATTACATAAATAACTTCACTTTCATCTAAATTAACATTTACGTAATTTTTAAATATTAAATCCGTTTATTTGCAATTAATCCTTTTATTAAATTCTAGATTCCAACCAATTTATAAAGATTTATTTCCATTCTTTTCATTCACTAGTCATCATTTTATGAAGAATTATTTACATTCCCCATTATTACCTAAGTTTATTTGAACATAACATTTAATTTATATTTATTTCAATGATTTCCAAGTTAAATTGAATGAACTAAATATACATATAACTCATAATAATTGTTGTCAAAACTCTTAATCCCACATTTATAAGTTTGTTATTTCCACTCCAATATTATAGTTATCTACAGAGTATTGGTTTTTATTCAATCATCATTTATTATATATATATATATATATTAAATAAATTCAGTATTTAAGTTCGTTTAAATTTATTATCAAGTACACCTTTACCTTATTCCAACAAATTGGAATTCCATTCAATTAATATAACCAATCAATTCCCATTCACACTTTATTATCAACCCACAATTTGCAATTCATTATCTTATATTGATGTTATCCAATTACCACTAAATTCTCATTCAGTTGCAATTTAATGTATATTTATTCATAAATAAATTCGATATTTCCATTTGTTTCCTTCCATTTGATTTATAACTTTGCATAACTTTACATTAATCCCATTTCATTCCATCCATTAATGGTTATTGCATTGAAATTAAATTTATTAGCTTATATCAACGTTATTACCATTAATTCCAATTGGATTATCAGTTTTATTCAATACCCTAAATAAATAACGTATGTTAATTCAATACTTACATTTGTTTACCTATATTCCATTTATACAAATTATATTATTCCACCTATTAATACAATAATTGCATTTGTTCCTGTTATATTCCGTTTATAGCTAAGTCATAATATTTGAATTTTTTATTAAATTGTAACGTTCATTCACGTTCATTAAATATTAACTTGCATTAACATGTTTCCTTAATTTACGATCAAATACTGTTGACAATGTTTAATTACATTAGTCAATTTAATACTTCCCTTATTTCTCATATATAATTACATCTGGGTATAATCCTCTCACAACTTCCATTCATTAGAATCCTATTCAAATTACTAATAAATAGGTTTTAATTACCATTTATATAATTTAATTTAGCATTCATTTCAAAATTAATTCAAAAAGTTTTTATTTCTACTGAATTAAATTTACAAAAATCTCATTAATTTAACCAATTTAAATTGTCGAAAATTACGGGTCGTTACACTCTCCCCCACTCAAAACTTTTCGTCCCCGAAAAGGAAAAAGAAGGGAGAAGAAAGAATTAAATAAACAATATGTCTTATTCAAAATAATAACTTTATAACAAATAATTTACAAAATTTATTACTTTAAATATATATACCCATTTTATAACCATTAAATCTTTTTATACTTAAAATAATAAAGTTTGGGAAAATATTTTCAAAAAAAAATTTCTAAGTCCAAAATTTACGGAAAAATTTTGGCAGAGTCTCCTTTGTACGGGGAGGCTCGGGAGAAAATATAATAACAAATATAACAATATATCACATATGCTTTCCAAAATAATATATCCCAACACCGGAAAAATAATATGATAGCGCTATAAACCGTGATCCGAAAACGTACCTATTTGTCTGGCAAATTTACGCTTATTTTATGGAACCAAAAGCAGTAGCAATTGCTTCCATAACCTGCTTTTCGCTTATAATCCAAAAGGGTTAACAATCATATAAAATTAAATATTATTTTTTTGTTTCATCCCCTGACAAAACAAAGCAATGTCAAACACAACAATCACTTGCAATCACAACATACAACCATCATACAGAATCAATATAATCAATCATTCATTCATATCAAACAAAACAAATAGTTGTTCGGGTTCAAAACTTCAAATCGTATGGAATGAAAAATAAACTACTAAGTGCAACTTTTACTCAACAGTCTTAGATGAAATTAAATAGATTATTTATTCATCCCAACAACTTTAAAGTATCCTTGCCCAAACAACCATAAACAAAAACAACAATCAACCAATTCAGAAAATAGATTTAAATTCATTCTTAACATTTCTTTCATACATTTATGGTTTGATTTCCTTTTTATTCAATTTATTTTTATCTATTTAATTTTCCTTTTATTTCTTATAGTTTCATTTACTTTTATTCATTTCTAGCAAAGTCCCATTTTCACTCATCCATATCATGAAATTTCCTTTTTTATTATATTACACTCATTTATTACATTATTCATCTTTCTGCTTATTTTATTAATAAATAGCTTCAATCATTTACTTAAGTTTATTTACTTTCATTTATTACTAAATTCCATTTAATTCTTACCTTTCTATTTTAATTAATAGCCTTTAAGAATGTAATTGAAAATCATACAAGTTTATCTTATTTCTTTTAAAATTTATTCAATGTTCAATAATTATATCATTTGTATTATAGGTTACACATTTCAGAATTTTTTTATTTCATTCATAACTTAGCATTAAAATTGCTAATTTTAATTGAAGGTTCAAATATTAAATTAGTTACATTCAATTTCACTACAATAACTGAAACTATTAATTAATGGAAACTTAAGAATTAAATACCAAGTTTTATTCAAAATCATTTAAAATAACAGATAAATGTATATACTTACACTTTATATATCCAATTATATTTAAAACAATTAAAAATTTATATTTGTTTATCCAAAAAATGTATCTGCAGTAAACTACTACAGTGGCCTTCCCACTTCGAAATTCGAAAACGAATGTCGATGATGCATGCACTCATCACTGAAATTATTTTCCAACGACAAAGAGGGGAGTACAACTTTTATCATTCTAAAATTTCTTTTAAAATAATTCTTTCAAATTATATTGAAATATTTATCTCAGAAAATACTTCTAATAATATTATTATTATATTCCAAAATCAAATGAAAGAAACTTTCAAACCCCGGAACTAAAGCTTTAAGTTTCCAATTTCATTTATCTAACCACTAATATATTGCAACCAAATATATATATATATATATCAATAAAAATTTATTTTTTATATAGAAAATATAATAGGCAAAATTACTTCATTCGCCTATAATAAAAACAAATATTATGTCTGTATGTCCTATTAAGTGTTCAGAAATCCCTATTGATGTCATAGCGTCTCATGCATCAACTAGAATCTATAAATACAAAGCGGAACAGATTAACACAATATAAAACCTTTTATAACACTAACAAATACGCTCTCTCATATATATATACGCTCAGTGACTCCCATAGGGTATTACTACCCTATTAATAAAGAGTCAAACTCCACAAAGCTAAGGGTTATCGCTAAACCAAAGCTCTGATACCAGATGTAACGTCCGCCTCTTTCGCACCCTTTAGATCGACACACGTGCCAATTCAAAACATATGGAAGGGCAGATTGTTATGGGGTAAATAAGAAAAACAGAGGAAAAAAAACAGAATCTCACAGCAGAAGGATAAAATATAATAATCAATATACAGTTCATAAAACTGTTTACAAAACATTTTGATTCTTCTTTATACAATAAATATCAGAGTTCACATACCAATAAATATCAATGCAGCGGAGCACAGTGTAGTGGAACCACATAATATATTATAATAATAATAATAAAATCTTCGTCTTCTTCCTCCAGAAATAAAGTCTTCAAATCCTGAAATGCTCGGACTGACCCGAGCGAATCGAAAACAAGGCACTCGAGTCAGAACTAAAAGATCTTATGTAAGTTAAATCAACAGGAATAAATATGAGTGCAGTAACTTAAGAGATGCTCGGGATTTACATCTCCTAAGGATCCGTTAAACTATTTACTATGTAGTATATTTCGCTATTATAATAGTGTCTAATTGTAAAATAAACTTACTTTTACATAACGTTAAGGCTTTACATTTTCCACCTTAACACATAATATATTAACATAGTCTATACAGTACAGTAATCTCCCCCGTACTGGGCGCCGTCAGAGGGCACTCCATAGGTATGTACAAAACCAAAATTGTATAGGGCGCGCTAGGGTAGGTGAAACGGCACAATTAGGCAATGCCAGGGTAGATATACAAATTATGCATCCGGGCTGGTGGTAACGCGTAGCCGCAGCTACCGCCCACCTCGAGCCACACCCCCAAAAAGAAAATAAAAAGTGGCCACCGAATCAATCCAAAAGCCAAAATATAAAATCGAAGGGATGTGTCCGATCAAAGGTGCTACCTCAATTGGCCCGAGAATCTCTCATGTTTTAGCCGCCTTATGCCAACTCACGGGAGTTGGGTCCACGTATTTACCTCAAAGGACAATGCCGCCACCATCCAACTTCATTCTGGAATCTCCACCGCGTACATAGTTGTTAAAGTGGTTTTCGAAGCTGGTAGAGAGTATGACAACTTCCGATCCCGGTCTCTTCAACAACCAATCATTATTATAACACCGCGGTTATTTCAAAATAACTTATACTTTAAAACCAGAATAAAATATCCATTTCAAAATCTTATAAATACGATATCATTTCTATTTTGAAACCCAAATCCATATGATATCATTTTATTGCAAATATATCCTCTTCCAAAAGCATAGCATTTTTAAATCTATATACTTTGAAACCCATATCTTTGTATCATAACTCTTAATACTAAAATGGTTTAAAAATTAGAAATACTATAAAAAAATACAATTTCTTTAATTTCCCAAATAGATTCCAAATACTGATTTGAACCTCCAAATAAACCATTTTAATTTTCTATATATTTCAAAGCTTTAAATATTCCACCATTTCAAAACTAATTCTTTTGATAATTCCATATATATCAAATTCAATATTTTTATTTTTTAGATTTGAAATGTTTACTTAATAAATCAGACATCATTTAAGTAAAACCATTAGACTTCAAACAACTAGATGTTCTTTAAATTTTATTAACTAGATATATTCATTTACATCAACTCGATATTTATTTAAATCGCTTTAACCCAAAATCAAGTTATAAAATCATACCCTTTAAAAATCTCAATTTTTTATTTAAATTTCACGTCCATTTTATTCAAGTCAAATTCTTAAATCCTTCAATTCAAACAAATTTCATCACTATCTTCCGGCTTAAATTTTTATTTAATTCATCAAAACTTTATATATACAATATCTTAAATAGATACTTACCCATATAATAATAAAACAATCAAACTTCGTTATTTAACTTATTTTTATTTAACCAATTTATACATAGCTTAAATTCAATAATTTAACTATATATATATATAAAATAATATTTATAAAATATCAAAAATCGTATATTTCTTTCCAAACCATAGAAAATCACTTCAAAATATTTCTATATATTGACGGCGGTGCCTGTACATAATTTTCTATCCTATGGTCAAGTGATACGGATATTTATTATTTCAATTCGCAATTTAAAAATAAAAATTACGGTTATATATCATTTCAAACCGCAATCCCGAATGAGATGAAAATGCATAATAACTTGCAGTTTAAAAATATAAAATACAGCATCCTTTCATCCAATATCAACCATCAACCATTTATCTAAATCATCATCAAATTCAACACTAGCATCAATATAGTACGGAAAATAAACAGAAGATATTAAATAGCAGTTTAATTCAACAATAAATTAAATAACTGTTTAACTGGCTGTTTATATGCAATGAATAATTAATGAACAAATTTAACTGGCATTTTAAATGCAATGAATAAATTAAATAGCAATTTAATTTAAATAAATGAAATTAACTGAGACGATGATTAAAAATAAACCAAACAACCATAAATAAATTTTAAATCATATCATATATCAATTTAACAAACATAAGAAATTTTAGAAGCTGTGAGTGGGTTAAGCACTCACCTTTTTGAATTTAAATTGAATTTAAATCCAATTTAAACCCGAAAATTTGACCGTCTTAGAATTCGTCCAAACTAGTGTCATCAAGTTTGAAATTTTAATACGATCCTAATAAAAGAAACTACGCGTGAAACGGAGTTCGTATGCGAGAGTTATATCGATAATTATGATTGAAATCCAGAAAAAACACAAATCTCACCTTTCAATGGCCATGCCACCGCATTTCTCTTCTCCCAGAAACCCTGTATGCCTCCTCACGCACAAACACGGTTTCGCTCGAAACCCTTACACCGCACACCGCCGTGCCACGTCGAACTCCTCCGGCCGGCCTGCCACATCGCGCCCCTCTGCCTCTCTCGCCCACGTTCATCACAAGGCCACGCGGCGACCGTGACCGACACGACGAACCCCAAATTTTGCAGCCGCCGCCTCTTAGATCAAACCCTAATCCAATTGTTTCTGACGATCTAGCCGTTAATTCGTGAAGCAAACCACACCGATGACCTCCACTCGTTCCCCTCTTCCCAACGGTATAAATGATTTTACGATCTATCGACGTTGATGTCGCATGATGAACGGCCGTGGCTGTTTGATCAATTTATGGCCAAACCGTCGTTCAATTCGGAAAGTGAATCACAAATTTGGGTTACGCTCTTCGAGAGCTTCAAATCCATATCTAATTTGCTAAGATTTGAGGAGATTGAAATTTTGGCTTTGGATCTGAATTGTAATTGGATCTAGAATGGGAATTTGTTTGTCTGCCATTGAGTAATAGACAATAGCTGAATTGTGTACAGACAAATGAGAATTTAGGGAGGCCAGGGTTTATAGCAGGATATCTATAAGCAAAATTGAAATAGAATAAATGGATCGAGTTGAATACGCGCTAACGACAAAGTGGCCCAAAAAGCCCGTTCTAACCCCGGAACGAAATTGGGTAAACCCATATATCAAAATAGGTGTTTTAAAATATTTTAAATGCAATGGAAAATATTTCACGTCCAAATTCCATCGTATGAAGAAGTTATGACAAAAATCAAATTATTTCAAATTGATTTCAATTGATTTCAATTTCGTTTATTTCAAGGCGTTTCGAGTCCGTACAATCAAACGACAAGCCCGATTGCTACGAAACTTGAAACCCTATAATAATTCACGGATACGAATTCGATGAAACTGGTTTCGTCGAAACCCGAGTCAGTGGCCAAAATGGCTATTTTTCCATTAATTAAATAAATTAATTAAATCAAATTTTAGTTTCAATACGAAAATTTACAAATTTCATCACTTATGATTTCTCAATCATTTACAATGATTTAAACAAATTTAAAATTGTAAATTTAGATGATTCATTTATAAATTTCAATATTAATTCTCAATTTCATAAAATTCAAAATTATAAATTAACTTTCTAATAATTCTATTAAATTAAATAAATCAATGATTATTCCATTCATAAATTTCAAATAGATGGATTTAATATTGGATTCAAAATCTATTATCTTAATATTCTTCGATTACACTTAAATCTCTACTAACGTAATATTTAGATGTTAAATTTTCATTTATTTCAATTAAACCTATTATCATACATTAAACTTCAATATACTGACAAAGCTTATTTTTGCATCCTTTTCATTTACACAACTGTCATTTTATAATAAAATTAACAATAGATTCATACTTTATTACATAAATAACTTCACTTTCATCTAAATTAATATTTACGTAATTTTTAAATATTAAATCCATTTAATTGCAATTAATCCTTTTATTAAATTTTAGATTCCAACCAATTTATAAAGCTTTATTTCCATTCTTTTTATTCACTAATCATCAATTTATGAAGAATTATTTACGTTATTCCCCATTATTACCTAAATTTATTTTAACATAACATTTAATTTAGATTTATTTCAATGATTTCCAAATTAAATTGAATGAACTAAATATACATATAACTTATAATAATTGTTGTCAAAACTCTTAATCCCACATTTATAAGTTTGTTATTTCCACTCCAATATTATGGTTATCTACAGAGTATTGGTTTTTATTCAATCATCATTTATTACATATAAATATATATTAAATAAATTCAATATTTAAGTTCGTTTAAATTTATTATCAAGTACACCTTTACCTTATTCCAACAAATTGGAATTCCATTCAACTAATATAACCAATCAATTCCTATTCACACTTTATTATCAACCCATAATTTTCAATTCATTATCTTATATTGATGTTATCCAATTACCATTAAATTCTCATTCAATTACTATTTAATGTATATTTATTCATAAATAAATTCGATATTTCTGTTTGTTTCCTTCCATTTGCTTTATAACTTTTCATAACTTTACATTAATCCCATTCCATTCCATCCATTAATGGTTATTGCATTGAAATTAAATTTATTAGCTTATTTCAACGCTATTATCATTAATTCCAATTGGATTATCAATTTTATTCAATACCCTAAATAAATAACGTATGTTAATTCAATACTTACATTTGTTTACCTATGTTTCATTTATACAAATTATATTATTCCACCCACTAATACAATAATTGCATTTGTTCTTGTTATATTCCGTTTATAGCTAAGTCATAATATTTGAATTTTTTATTAAATTGTAACGTTCATTCACGTTAATTAAATATTAACTTGCATTAACACGTTTCCTTAATTTACAATCGAATATTGTTGACAATGTTTTATTACATTAGTCAATTTAATACTTCCCTTATTTCTCATATACAATTATATCCGGGTATAATCCTCTCACAACTTCCATTCATTAGAATCCTATTCAAATTACTAATAAATAGGTTTTAATTACCATTTATACAATTTAATTTAGCATTCATTTCAATATTAATTCAAAAAGTTTTTATTTCTACTAAATTAAATTTACAAAAAATCTCATTAATTTAACCAATTTAAATTGTCGAAAATTACGGGTCGTTACAGGTGAAATATGTATGAAAAATTGTATATTAAAAATGGTTTGTAACTGAAACTTGTATAGTGAGAGCTTAAATTTGTACTATTCGAATTTGTAATAAAATAAATAGTTGTTTGAATAAAATATTTGTTTAAATATGAATTCTGATTTATTTATTTTATTCAATAAGTATTTATTTAATTATATGGAAAAAAGAAAAGGTACAATAACAAATCCATTTAAACGAATATATATATATATATATGTATATGTTTATTATCATCAAACAAAAACCATAGGCTATCGTATTCTACAATCTCCCCCTTTTGAAACATATGTTAAGATTTTGACTCTAATAAACGTATTTGGTCTTGATGAATTCTATTAGCTCCCCCTATTTAAATACTCCCCCTAACAAAACTGTCCCTTCACATATGCATGAAAAATAAAAATAAAATATGCAAACAAGAAGCAAATTCAAAATAAATCTAGATGAGAATATGCCTTATTTGCCAAAATCTTAACTTCTCTCCCCCTTTTTGTTATCAGCACTAGAGTGGCAGTCTTAGAAAATAGTGATTAAGTAATAGACATTAATACAACATTAATACCTAATCGAGTATATATATTAAATCTCAATAAAAAATCAAACAAAAATCATAAACAATCTGTTAGGTGCATATTCCATTTTAGAGTACTAGGGATGATGTCGACATAAAAAACCGTATAGTCGTGTCCATTTGTGGTATATTTACGACATGAATCTTTTTTAATACACACTAACCATGCATAACTGTTTGGACTTTTAAATGAGATTGTAGCTATTCTTTTTTATTAAAAAATGAATTCCAAGCATCTTCTAACCACGCATAACCGTGAGGACATTTAAATGGGGTTAGAAACAACTTGCCTATTTAAACCAATTTTGATATGTGTTCCATACAAGCATAACCATGAGGACTTTTAAATAAGCATGAAGGCACATAATCAAAGATTCCAAGTAGCTCAACCATGCATTTGCTTGAGGGATTTTAAATGAGAGTGGGTACTTTTGGATGATTTTAATGCTAATTAATTAAAAAAATGAATAATTTCCTGTTTAAATACCATATTTTGACATACTATGTTGGATTTTGATGAGTGATTGTCATACAAATATGATAAGAACGGAGATGGTCATGGAATTTTTACCGATCAAAATTATTACAAATTTTGTTTAAATTTTTAAAGAAATTTACTAAATATACTGTCTCAAGTCATAATGTATGATTAATATCAAAATCGTCACTTTTTCGGTCAGTATTTGTCTTTTTGGATAGTCAATAAGGAATCAGCTTGGTTAACTTAGGCATTTAAGATCAAATCCAAAAATATAAAATCAAATCTCTAAAATGCCTAAATTGAGACGAAGTCGACAAAAAAACATTTTCTAGAAGGGGTTTTGTAAAAATGTCTACCAATTAAAAATCAGTTGAAGTGGAATTCATGCATATATTTTCTTTGGAAATGTGATGCAATCAACGAATGTCCCAATATAAAACATGTTTCACTAGTACTTTTTCTATCAACTAGACTACCAGCATAATCTGCATCTGAATACACATTTAACTCAAAGTTATCATTAGTTGGATGCCATAAACCAAAGCATGAGGTTTGCAATAGATACCTTATAATCCTTTTTACAGCTTTTAAATGAGATTCCTTGGGATTTGACTGAAATCGTGCACATAAACAAACAAAGAACATATGTCTGGTCTAGAAGCAGTAAGATAAAGAAGTATACACATGCGTATCTAAAGTAATCATCAACCAATACAAAATAATATCTCTTACCACCTAGGCTTGCAATATCGTTAAGTCCAAATAGATTCATATGAACTAGTTCAAGGACTCTAGAAGTACTATCAGTGTTCTTGGCATGAAAAGATGATTTTTTTTTATTTTATCCAGTTGATCACTAGCTGATTGAAATCAGATTATGGTGTAGATTTTCAATATATAATACATCGTTGTTTCCCATTGTGACTCTGCCACCTTTGTACTTCTCTAAGCTAAGGAACTTAGATTCGTTGCCTATCATGTGCTTGGAACAGCCAGAATCCAAGTACCACTCTTGCTGTTCCTTACCCTGCCAACACACCTACATGAGAAAAGATTTTTGTGGCCTATTTGTTTTTATAGGCCCATGATTGTTAGTGATAAGAGATTTTGAAAATTAAATTTGTGTAGAACCAAGGCAGTCTATGTTTGTTCCTTTTGGCACCCAGATTTGTTTGACTTTAAGGGATTTTACATTCGTGCCTTTAGGAACCCAAATTGGTATGGTTTTCGTGCATTTGGGTCTAAATAAGCAGTTTTTTTATTGTGTCTAGTTTTTCTACAAATCGTGCACTTAGAGTTGACATGATTAGTTTCACTTCTACCTTTTTGGGTATAGCCAAGTCTTGGTATAATAGTGTTAACAGTTTGTTTCCCTAATAGCATATTTAGTGATCTTTCTCCTTTGGAGAATTTTCCTAAAATTGTAGACTGACTTTTGTTTTGAGAGGTTCATTTTCATTCAATAATAAAGTGCAATTTTTAATAGAATTTTCTCTCCTAGCATTATTACTTTCTTTCAAAATCAGAATTTCATTTTCAAGCGATTTAATCTTAATTTCTGATTTTTTATTTCCTTTTCAAATGATGGACATTTATCACACTTAGGGCACTTATTTCTATAGTTTTGAACCATTTAATCAAGCTGCTTATTTAGTTCTATCAAACTATCATTTTGTGATTCAATTTTAGCGTACTTCTCCCTAAATCTTTCAAAACAGCCATTTATTTCATGAAAATATATAAGTAATTACGAGTGAGTAAGTTTTGATACCATGCCTGGCTCATCATCATCGCGGTCACTTGTTTCACCTAAAAGACATTGATTGCACTTTCACTCTCACTGCTAGTGCTTTTATCACTTCCATCCCAAGTAGCTGCAAAACTTTTCCTTTTCGATTTCTTATCTTTGCTAAACTGATTTTGAGGACAATTTGCTTGATATGACTAGGTTTATTGCACTTGTGACAAATGATCTCCTGCACTTCTGAGTTGTCTAGAGTTTGACGATTCTGTACTTCAGTTGTTGATTTAGGGCAGGATTTCCATATTTGCAGTTCCACATTTTGAATCTCTTTATTATCAATGCCAGCTCAACTGCTCCATCATCATCATCTTCAATTTCCGTTGTTCCTTTGAAAGCTATTGATTTCATTCGCATATCATCTCCTTCATATTCTTCCTTGAATTTGATTTCTAGCTCATAAGTGGTGAGATTTTCGATGAGTTCTTCAACTTTAACTTGTTTTAGATCCTTTGATTCTTGAATGGCAGTCACTTTTGCTTTAAAATTTCATGGCAGAATTCTGAGGATTTCACAGACTATTTCCAGTTCTATGTATGGCCTTTCTAGAGATTTTAATTTGTATAAAAATTAGAAAGTCATCCATACATTTCTTTGACACATTCATCCTTTGCCATTGTGAAGTTCTCACACTCGCTACTAAGCATGACAAGTCGAGATTCTTTAACTTGGGAGGTTCCTTCATGAGTCACTTTAAGTGTGTGCCAAATTTTCTACGAGGTTAGACAATATGAGACACGATTTAATTCAATTTGATCTAATGAACAAATAGTAGAATCATAGCTTTAGCATTAGCATTTTGCGGTTTATTTTCAAGATTTATCCATTAATCCCTAGGTTTTTCAACTTCTTTTTTATCTACCATTAATGTTGGTGTGCTATATCCCATTTCAACAATAATGCATGCAACCATGGTTTTTAGAAAAAAATTCTTTCTAATTTTCCAATATGCATATTCACCATTGAACATGGGTGGTATAGCTATGAACTGACCCTCAGCAAAAGCATTTTTAAAAGAAGCCATTTAAAAAAAATGTTTAAAATAGAAAAACGGTTTTATGTTCCTAGCTCTGATACCACTTGTAGGATCGTTTTCAAACTAGAGGGGGGGTGAATAGGGTGATACTAAAAATTAATGCAGAAATAATAATAATAATAAAACGTAATGCAGTAGAGATTACACACAGATTTACCCAGCTTCGGAAAAAACCAGCTGACGTAGTGCCTCCAAGGTTTCTACTAGAAATTAAGTAATCAGATGCTTACAAACACACGTAAACTTTCGATACTGCTACCTTGATTAACCTAACTCTAAGCTCAAAATCCTGCCACAACTCAGCAACTGAGTTGCGAATTCTCAAATTATGCCCCGTAGATTGTACCTAGTTACGCAACTAGAAATTCACCAAATTTTAAAAGGAAATTACAAATAAAAAATAAAACTAAACAAAACCCTATTTAAAAAGGGAAGCCCAACAGAAATATAGACCGACCCAAAGTAAAAAAGAAAAGTATGTCTCCCTTAGTTCTTTTCATCACTTCAGCCGAACCATTTTGTTGCTTATCAAAAAATTAGGGTTTAGATTTGCTTGAAGCCGCTGCTTGGAGTTCAAATCGATTGCCTTTTGTTCCTTAGTTAGCTTCGATGCTTCTTCATTCTTTGCTCTTAAATTTGCTTGTGTTCGCTTCAATTTAGTTGAGATCGAATGATACTTTAAACTAGTACGTGATTTACCCCTTTTAGATTTTGATTATGCTCGACTTGATTCGAGTTTGGGATTTGTTTTTGGTTTTTTCTATGTAAGCTCTTTGGAATTTTTTTCTTGAACTCGAATGATCTTGCCGATGATGATTTGAGTATAATTTAACCCTATACTTTCATTTGTATATATTGGTTTGAATTCTTCAATTGATTTGCTTGGCCATTCGATTTTTTATTGAATGCTTATGATGAATTTTTTACTTGTTCCTTTTATCATCGGTTGAATATGTTCCGATATATTTTAATTTGCTTGAATAGTTTGAGTCGGTTCTGTTCTTTACTCCTACGACTTTTTAACATACCATTCATTTGCTGACTTGTTCACCATGATTAGTTGTTCCATTTTTAGAACTACGTTTCCTTATGACCTCTGATTGAATTCATTTGATTTTATTTCGAATTGTTGAATGCTCTATGACTTTTTCTACGATTTTCTGAATTTTTTGTATGCGTGTGTACCATGCTCTGATCATTTCACTGTATCCTATTCACTGTTTGCTTACACTCATGTGTATGAAAAATTGTATATTGAAAATGGTGTTGTAATTGAAACTTATATAGTGAAAGCTTAAATTTGTACTATTCGAATTTGTAATAAAATAAATATTTGTTTAAAAAAAATATTTGTTTAAATATGAATTCTGAGTTATTTATTTTACCCAACAAATATTTATTTAATTATGTGGAAAAATGAAATAGTACAATAACAAATGCATTTAAACGAATATATATATATATATATGTGTGTGTTTATTATCATCAAACAAAAATCATAGGCTATTATATTCTAAAATATTTCTTTTATAAAACCATATTGATGAAGTTCGAACACATTTGAGGTCGTTGCCTCTAAGCCATAAATCCAAAATAATATAGAATCTTTATATTGAAATAAGCAGCAAGGGTATTGCCGAAGAGGGTCTTCACCCTTCTTTACAATAAGCTAAAACCTTTAACTTTTAAGACACTAGGCCATAAGGCTGCAAACATCTACTTCGCACTTCTTAAAGTGTTGAAGTCAAAGAGCATTTATATTTTTAAAGCCCTTTAAAAGAATAGGGTCAAATTCATTAATGTCGGAGTCATTACCTTAAAGAAAATAGCGCCTCATTAGCGTCGATGTCATAAGGAGCGGCATCACTGCCCTCTTTGAAATAGTTAAAAGAACTAAAGTTGAAGAAGTAAAACCTGGCATCATGTACTATCGAAGTCATAAATGGGGCATTATGCCTATAGGGTCAAAGTCATTAAAAGGCAACATCAAGTACCCAATAGGATAAGCGGCCTAATTAGTGTCAAAATAGTGACTTTGAAAATATAGGGTCGGAGACACTATAAAACATATGACATAAAAAAGTGCAACATCAACCTCTTCGAAGACCATGATGACGACAACGTCATTACTTGGCTTCCACTTCGACCAGGCCAATACACTCCACATCAAATGAAGTTACATCCTATGCATTGGTCCTAAATGATGTCGAAGTCCATAAGGGCAGAGTAAATGGTACGACATCATGACCTTCGGAGTGGTAGAACCGTAACTAAAGACGAAACTGTTTTATTTCCTTTAAAAGTTGTTTCTTTTCACCAAACCCCAATTATTTGTCAAAATACTATTGGATAACATTCTCTTTACCCAAAACCTTTTCAAGAAACTACCTAAGAGAAGGTTTGTCATTTCCAAAGAATTAGCAAACACTATAATTTATATTAATATCTTAATAATTAATTAAGCCTTTCTAACTTAAGTAATTCATTTTAAATTATAAACACTTGGGAAAAATCCTAAAAAATCACAAATAAATCAACTTAACCATATGCTTCATCGTATAAAAATTTCTATGCTAAAATCATAATTTAATTATTTTTAATAATTAAACCTGAAACGAACCATTTTGTAGACTAAGAAAATTCATAACTAGTTCATACTTGCATGGAAAATTATGAAATTCG
Source organism: Allium cepa (assembly GCA_030765085.1). Classification (NCBI taxonomy): domain Eukaryota; kingdom Viridiplantae; phylum Streptophyta; class Magnoliopsida; order Asparagales; family Amaryllidaceae; genus Allium; species Allium cepa. Next base: position 303,587,360 of record CM060944.1, on the reverse strand, counting down.
AAACCCACTTCTAAATAATGTTTCTAACATCATACTATAATTTCAAGTCATTTATGTTCATATGATAGGTTTCCTAACTCAAACATATCACTAAATTTCATAAATAAATTCTATAAATTCACCAAAAGCATAAAATAATTCAATCATCAAAATCATGGCATAATATCATCAAAGCATTTCAGATTTTATACTTAAAACCGAAAACAATGATCAAAACTTGAGATGCATCTATTATTCACCTTGAACGGATAAAGAAGGTTGAGATTTGTATTATATTTGATTCTCCTAAGCTTTTACTCAATTTCCCTAGCTTTTTCTTCCTCCTGAATCTCCTAGCTGTGGTTGGCCTTACTTCTTTAGTTTTTTTGTTTGTGCGAATGAAGTGAACAAGTGAGAAGGAATGTAAGGATATGTAATAGGAATGATAGCTTATTCCTATTTTTCCCTTAATATGTTCACTTCTTGTTAATATTTTAATTGATTCCATTCAATCATTACTTAAGGCATGATTTTCATTAAATGTCAAATCTCAATCTTCTTAACATTTACCTTATTTTATTTTATTTATCCAGTTAAAAATCCTAAATAATGTTAATTAAAATTAGGGTTATTATAATGGCTCAGGGGTAATACGGACTGCATAAAATCAAGTATAGTAAACTCATCTCGAAAGAAGGAATCATACCATTATCTACTCTTCTCCCGTTATAACGGGTCAGCACAACTAATAGAATGTGAATTAAACATAACAACCATACTATGATAATGAAATCGCGGTATACAAATGAAAAGTGATAAAAGTGTGATAATATAGGCTTGCATTATGCTACAACCAATAATAATATAATTCTACTAATATAACACGGTTGTACATAGCAATGTAAGGAAACTAAGGAATACAAGTCAATACCCATCATTACTAATGGGTCAACGATGGACACTTATCGTGATCCAACGGTTCATATAAATAGAATCAGTACACTAATGTACCCTGACTTCAAACATGATCAAATGGTTCCCTTCAAGGATTCAAGATATATAGAGTAAGTATTTGAATAAACCAAAAACCTCAAGCCTCAAGTCTCATGTAGATCTCACCGTACCCCTATAATGAGCATAAATTATGATCTACTCTATATAATCGAAACCTAATCCAAATAGTAAATAGAATCACCGTACCCCTATAATGAGCATAAGTGTTATATGAGGTATTCTAAATACCCAGGACCTTTGTGGATCCCACCATACCCCTATAATGAGCATAATTATTCTAGGATCCTGTATTACATTACTTTCATCATCCCCATTTATGAAATCATGGATTTCAAATAACGAATGTATGCCTCTCATCAAAAAGAGAACGAAGGTCATGTCTCACATAAACGCTATTGGGTCATGAAGGAACACCGATGATGTATACATTTGCACACATCAATAGTAACATTGTGCAATCAAATATGCCTATCATAGACGAAGACCGATATATCTCGGGATCGTCTACATATGTGTATGTCTCTAATGTAAGGCCAATACAAATGTCTAATTACTAAGATAATATCAATATAGAGTAGTCATAATCATAAGACCAATACCATTCATCAAACTATATGTACCCCAGGGTCAACCTTCGAATATACGAATTCATTCTGATTCGACCGTACACACTTATCGGGCGTGATCGTGTGACCAATCGTCGTACCAACTCCGTGACTGATAGTTATTGATTCCAAAAGAATCACTTAACATTTACATCTACATCACGAGCTTCGCCTCGCATTCCACTTTCTCGAGTAGTCTAGAGCCTCCCTTAAGTCGTGCCAAGATGCCACGAAGAACCCTAATCAAATGAGGAAAAATCCCCCAAAATTTTCTCTACACCAGGGGTCCAGCCAAATGTTTTGAAGCTTTCCCCTCGGGCTTCAATTCTACCCTAGCTCGGTCAATTGAATAAGATATTAAGTTAACTGAATATTGCCAGGTTCTGGTGATGAACTTGGGTAGGAAGTTAATCTCCCGAACAGACGTCGATTCGCGTGTTATTTCTTCCAAAGCTTTGCCAGATGAGTCTCTCGCTTTCAGAGCCTGAATCTACTTCTATTGAGGTTTATTTGTTGACGATTTGGAAGCAAATTTCATACGTAATCCAAAACCAGTATCAATACCCGAATCCACTCTTTGCATAAGTAGAGTTTCTATGGGCGATTATAGTGACTCGACTTCCTATAACATGCTAAAACGACCTACCCGGCCACCTTGTCTAGTGCGTAGCTTATATGTGTATTTATACACTTATTTGTGCATGCTTATGCACACATGTCATGCAAACACACAACCACTACAAAAATCACGTTTTTGACTTCACCGGGACATTACTTGGCCCAGTACGTTCTCACACAACTTAGCGCATGCGATAGTCGTTATGGCTACGTGAAATGCCTACAATGGACTTGTAATCAATTATATCTCTATATAATCAAAAAATTTCATATCAATTTAAACAACTAATCAAACACAATTCTAACTACAATATACACTTCATTTTGGTTGTTATATACCTTCAAACACATGTATACGTATACTTGCCCATACTCATATACATACATGTATATTTAAATAAGTAATTCATTTATTACTTAAACAAAATTTACTTTTACTTACTAATCTTTTCAATAAAAGTGAGATATCTCTTTATTTTATTTTATAAAATCGTCAAACCATTTTATAAAATACCATACTAACTTACTAATCCATTTAACCATTTAAAATACTTAATTTGCTTTACTGAAAATCAAGTATTCATTAATTTACTATCTTATAAAATCTCATATATCCTTTATTTATAAAATATTCAAACCACTTTATAAATACTAATTAAACTTCATTTACTATTTTATAAAATATTGTAGCATTTTATAAAATGTCTTTATTACTTATAAAAATTATTCTTCCATTTAAACAATATTTATAAATACGAATGTAACTTTATAAACCATCTAACCACTTTAATAATAAGTGTAGATTTCAAAACTAACTAAATTAGCTTACTATTTATTTTCGAAATCATTTGAATTAGTCTAGTTATTATTAACTAGAGACATGCACTTAATTATCACATGTAATTAGTCTCTAATTTATCACTACATCACCTATAATCATTCATTTAACCTAAAATCAATTTCTTAGGTTACTAACTATTTTAAAAATAGTTGTTATGATCTTAAACAAATAATGGGAAAATATTACTATGTTTACACCACAAACATAAACCCAAATCAATTCGAAAGAATCTCCAAATCACTTTATATAATTCTATAATCATCACTAATCAAATATATGAAGTATAACACCCAAATTAATAAGGAGAATCATCTTACTCGCCTTAATTAAACTCATGCCAAGCTCTAATCATGAATACCCCAAATCTTGCTTTCTTGAGTTTCAAAATCAGCATCTATATCCCGGTTCAAGCTAATTCCTTCATGGATTTTGTAGAGGATGAGTAGAGAGGAGTTATGGTGATTTTCTCAGAATTTATTGGACTTTATTTGGGCATGGATTAATAGATCTACAGTTAGGGGATTAAGGTGTAATTAATGGAGTGGCTAGAGAAAGATGAAGAAATTAAATGTGGAAATGAAAGTGAGAATGAAAATAATAAAGGAGTTAGCTTCATATAGGCTAGGTAAATGGACTAAGCCCAAATTCATCTCTTTTCCAAAAATCACTATTCACTCTAAAATTCCATTGACTCCAAACACAGTCAAATACTCATTTTACTCATGTCGAAAAAGCAAACTCAACCATGGGTGTATCGTGGCCTAATTCGTTTACTTGTATAAAAACAATCAAGTATACGAGACGTTCCGTTACTTAAGGATTAAATATTTAAATTAACAATTTCAATATTCGATTGTTAAAATTATGAAGTGTTACATTCTCCCCACCTTAAAAGAATTTCATTCTCGAAATTCATATGAATATGAGAAAGTAATAGGGCTGACCAAATTTAATGAATCTCGATTTTGGAAAATTCGTTCCCTTATGCAAACAGCACTGTAGAACTCCCAAGTTAGAATACATTACATGCTAGGAAATATGCAATAACCTATATCATCTCACATTCCCAAAAATTCATACCCCTCTTAGAAAAGCTTCTTGCTATTTAAATGCCAATTAAATAAGATAAGTATTTAAATAGCTATCCTTCAGCTCTTAAGTACCTAATTGTTCTATAAAAAGAGGATAAAACATATTTGCAACCACGTATTACGAGTGTAAGCACGTTAAACCATATATAGCAATTATATCAAATAGTTATGTCATATGGACCATTCAAAAAACTTTTAAAATGAACTATGCAAGAAGCACATCCAATACAACAAGCGTCCATAATAACTGTGTCATCACAAATTGTGCAACAAGCATGTTTATTTCAATAACATGAAATCAACACATGTGTAATCAAGCATAGTAACTGATACAACTACAATCGTACGTGAATATCAATTGGATAGTGGGCACTACTAAGTCGGTATCTAAATATACCATCGACTCGGAGTCATATCAAAAGGGTAATGGATTCATATAGATCTCATCTCGATAACTCAAATGGCCATGGGTAACATGTTATCTACTTTAGATAGCTATCGCTATCTCACTTCGATCTTATTTTAAATTGTAAAATTATAACTAACGTACAAGCAATCAAACACGTAAGACTAGCAACAATCAAAACAATAGCAAACAACAAAACAGTACTTGGAAAATAAGAAACAACAAGCAACCAACAATAAAGCAACCAGTGAATCATATCAAACAAGAATAAGCAACAATAACTAGTATACAAATTATTAAACATACAAGCAAGCAACAAAACCATCAATAACCAAAATCAACCAATAGCAAAATCAACCAATAACAAACAACATCAAATAACAGCAAGCAAACATAAGTAGTAGCAAATAACAACAATCAACAAGTAATAAGAAATAGCAAACACTAAACAATAGTAAGCAACAAATAATAATAATAATACAATTTTTAAAAGAGTCGATGTCAACATGCCCGGTAACCATCAAAAGTCAAACACACATGTCAAACCATTAACTCCAATGGGTCCGTTCGACATTCAAAAGGAATAAACACCTAAGTGTCGTGAATAAAATACACAAAGACTATTGCACCCCGCGCTACAAAAAGGAAAACTTATATGATACGTTGGATCATCGAGTCTCAAGACCATCGAATAAATCCAGCAATCAAGCCTTAACTTTCCTTTTCTTTTGAATGAAACTCATCTTTAAAAGAGTAAATTATACTAATTAAATCATCGTTAAAATGAAGATTTACCATTACCTAGGTTTGCTCAGGTTCAAACCCACCTTGACTGCATAATATTAATAAGGATAATATACTAAGTGCACTACGATGCTCGCCTCGGCAAGCATCATCTCGTCACTTAGAAGATTATCCGAATCACTATAAAACTAGTCGATAAATCCTTCTCCGAACTATCCCATGCAATAATTAACATATTACACTAAAATTTTACAATAACTAAAGATCATTCCAAATGACACGATGCCCTTTCGAACCCTTTGTTTATTCGCAAGATTTCTTTATCAAATTAGGGCCGACTACTTGACTCCCTCCGTGCAAACTCCGATTCGGTTGCATGATTTGACTACTGAAATTTCCTTGCACGAATAAGGCCGTGTTTCGAAAATCCCTCAATCATCTCAAGAATTTGACTTAGGTGCTCGTCTATCAAAATCAAGTGAAAAACCCTTTCCTAATTGGTGAAAATCACCTAGAAACTCCACACTCAAACTATAGATTCAAAACTGGCACGTGAATGGGCTAATCTATTTGAAAATGTTCCTTTTGCTACATAGGGTTACTCTCATCACTTGAGGTCTACTGACACAAAGAAAAGCAACTAGAAAGACTCTAGGCAAACACATATAAGTCATTCGTACGGTCTCTGTTCATTACTGGGTAGCCACCAAACCCTACGTGGATATAAATCCAAGTCATGCATCATCGACCGAACCCACTCAATTCGCAAGCTTGTGCATCAAGTTTGAATGGAAAAACATTCGATTGTTTTACTTCATCTTTGCAACTCAGGTGACACATACAAGGTTTATAAGTACCGAAAGATTTACCTACTATGAAAAGAGTCAAGTTTAGCCTATTTACCAAGTGACTAGCAAGAAATAAAATATATCGCTTAAGCCTTGGAAGGAACAGAAGTAATTTTCCTTAAATAAAACATACCTCGCTACATACACCACTTTCAATTTTCCTAAGTCGTAAGCCCGCTAGGACTCGGTAATGTCAGAAGGCACAAGTCATCATCACTTACACACACTTCAAAAATGTAGGATAGTCCTTCTTCAAGCTGTAACGACCCGCCTTTTTGGACAGTTTAAACCGACGATCAAATACACATGCCGATTCCAAACCATTCAAAAGGGCAGACGGTTATTGGGGTAAATAAGAAAAGAAAAGAAAGAGAAATAAAGCAAATGAAACAACACGGAATCTCGCAGCGGAACGATAAAATATAATAGTCAAATAAACAGTTTTTGAAGGTGTTTACTATACTTTGACAATTATTTATAGAAAATTTATCAGAGTTATACATATACAACGGAACAAATAAAATAATGCAGCAGATAGCATGATGCAAGGGTAATAATAGCAATAGTATACCAAATCTTCGTCTTCATCCTCCAGAATAGATCTTCAAAAATCTGAAAAACTCAGGACTGACCCGAGCGTAATGAAAAGACAAAACACTCGAGTCAGGACTAAAATATCCTTATGAAAGTTAAATCAATCGTAAATAAATATGAGTGTAACGGCGTCAGAGATGTTTACGGGGTTTGACATCTCATATCCAATGTCAACGTGCGTGCAATAATTCAAGATATGTTACGGAATTTTCCATCTCTTAAGGATCCATTAAACTATCTACTATGTAGTAATGTACGCTAAGTAGATAATGCCTATCAGTAATATAAAGTATCAAAATAGCGTTAAGGCGTTACCATAATCCCCCTTAACACATTTTTATGCCATAGTCTATACAGCACCGTAAGCCCCACCGTAAACTGGTGGTTATCAGAGGGTGCCCCATAGGTATAGCACAAAACAAAACGTAGTGGTCGCGAGTAGGATAATCAGTATGACAAGGTACATGAGGCGACACCAACTAGGATACTAGTAGTTGCGTGATCCGGACTGATGTTGAGCATAGCCAGCAGCTACCCCAACACCGCAAAACAACACTCCCAAATCGAGGGCTGCACCCAAATCGAATCACAAATGTAATAGATATGGTATCGAAGAAGTGTGTCCGCTAGAGATGGTGAACCTCAATGGCCCGGCGCGGCTCCTGTTTTAGTCATGTCAGGGGTCATCCAATATCGTTCTCTTTCTTCAGTCAACGCGTTCACCAAACCATCCATCAAAAATATCATATCCATTTCAAGTCATTTCAATCATTTTAATATATCAAAAATATCATATCTTTCCAAAACTTCATTTCAAATCATTTTAATAAACCAAAATATCATATCTTTTCAAAACCACATTCATTTCAAATCATTATTCATTTTATTCAATTTAAAATACCATTTCAATTTACATTTCCAAACAGTTTATATTTCAAAAATCATTTTAAATCATTAAAATGAAGTTATCATATTTAATAATTAAATTATTAAATTTCCAGAAATTTCAACTTCCAAAGTTCATTTATTCACTTAAGTTTATCAAAACAGTGAAAATTCACTCTTCGCAGCATTTAGAAAACGCTACGGAAAGTTACATTCAAAACAGTTCAATTTAACAAAAGACAGCATTTTTAAAAATGTTGTAATAGGGTTTACTTAATATTTCAAATAAACTTAGTTAAATTCAACAATTATAGCACTTAAAAAGATTGCTATAATAGCCTTTAATTCAATTTAGCTTTTTAGTTCATTATCATCAACTACATCATTTACAAATGCTGTAATATCATTTAAATTGCAATTAATAGCATTTCAAAAATGCAGTTAATTAACTTCAAATATTCAATATAATTTCACAACCAATTATATTTTTATTTAAAACATTTTTAACTTATAAAATCATACATTTTCACATTTATAAACAACATTTAATTTTCCTTAAGTTCATGATTTTATAAAGTTAAATTTCCATTTAAAAATCAAGATTTAATAATAATTCACTTATTAAATTTCAACATTCAAATTTAAATTCATTAAATTAAATTTCAACTTAACACTTAAGTTTAAATTTCAAAATATAACTTAATTTCAATTTTATTCACTTAACTTAAAATTCACTTTTAAGCCAAATTCACAAATTCCCATTTGGTTATATTTCAAAATTTCAACTTAAATAATCATCCCTTTCATTTTTTAACTTTACTCAAAAATCATTAATATATTATAAAATCATTTTAAATTCATTTAAAATTCAAATTATCATAAATTTATCATAATTTCATATTTAATTTAATTTCCAATTACAATTAAATCAAAATTACCAAAATAACTTACATTTAAATTTTCTAACTTTTCCATAATTTATTTAACCTATAAATTTCCAAAAAAATCAATAATACTTTACAAAAATCATTTTTAATTATGTTTTAAATCAAAATATTATAATATTTACATTTCAAACATATATTTAAAATTTTTAGAAAAATATATTTTAACTACGGGTCTGTATAAAATTTTCTAGCCTAGGTAAAGTGATACGGGTAATGTATCATTTCAACCCGTAATTTACAAAGAAAATCCAGGTTTTATCATTTCAAACCCGCAGTCCCAAGTAAATGAAATAAAATGAAAATCGCTCAGGCCTATCATTTCAGCCCATAACGATTTTCCCCTATTCTAAAGTCCGTTCGGGTATGTATCATTTCAACCAATAGTGATTCTAATCTAAAGGGAACTTGCAGTGTGATAAACTGATAAAAATAACAGAACAACATAATATAACAGTAACAGATGTTATAATAGGTGTTTAAGCATGGGTGAACATCATATAATCATAATATAGCATATGTAACATGATAATGCATTTTACAGATTCAAAAGGGGTCAATTTACTAGTTATATTAGTACATATTGTATGGTGAGGATAACTCACTTGTTTGAGCTGGAGATACAACAACGAATGCTCGAATGAGATCCCAACAAGAACGATAACATGACACAAAGATGAGTGGGAGAGCCAAAGTATCAATTCCCTTAGATACATTCAACAAAACAAGTATAACAACACATAAGTTTCAACACAAAATACCATTAAACAATGATAGAATTGGATGCATAAACAAATCCAAAGTGTTTGCACTTGCTTTCTAGCACCTATGCTTCAGCTCCAGATCTGAAATGGCACGGCTAAAGGCATGGTTTGGATCTGATCTGGTCTGGGTTCCTAAAGGTCGGCCTAGCATGGGAAAATGATGGAGCAAAGTATGGTAGAGAGATAGGTGCATGGAACTAACACTACAATGCAACTACCATGGATCCTATGCAACATATGGGTTCGGCCACAAGCTAGCATGGTACGGTCATCACTATAGTGGGCTGTAGGATGGTGTGGCAGAGGGTTCCAGGTCATCCATGGATGGTGGAGGTGGAGTAGGTGGCGGCCAACGGGTGGTTGAAAGTAATGAAGGCATAGGTGATTGGCTATGGTGCATATAGGTGAAGTTTGTGTAGATATTGTTGGATTTGGTCACATGGGTGCATGGCCAGTGGCTTGGGGCTGTAGAGGAGGTGGTGGAGGCTGGCTCAGGTGGTGGTGGTGGCAGCCATGGTGAAGGAGGAGCAAGGGGCTGAGCTACAAGGGTGAGAAAGCAAGTGAAAACAACATAAACAAGTAGAAAAGCAATGGAAAAGAAAAAGAATTTTACCAAACTCTTGGAGATGATGGAGGCTAAAATTTTCAGAGATGAGGAGGATGAAATTTCGTGAAAAATGAAGAGAGATAAAATACGGCTGAAGATGGTATAAGGAACGGCCCCAATTGAATGCATATGATGAAATTGAAAAGGCAGGGAGGTGAAAAGTCAAAGGTAAATGAAAGGTTTTAAACTCTTCATATTTCTCTAATTCTTTTTGTAATTTTAAATACATTTAAAATACTGATAAATAAAGATAAAATAAACTCATAAATAAATTAAACAAGTAAACAAAATAAATAAATATTAATTACATATAATTTAATTAATAAAACAACAAAAATTGCAAACTAGTCTTGAAAATATGAAAAATAAATGCAATGAACTTTGGAAAACCTTTATGTACTTGTAAAAATATTTATAACAAAGATAATAATATAAACTAAAATGCATTCACAAATAAATATATAAATTTTAATTTAAATATAATTTAAATGAAGAAAATAGCAAAGAAAATAGAAACTAGGCTTTAAAAATAGAAAATAAATTCAATAAGCTTTGGAAAATTTCAAACATCTCTTTAAAAATATTTAAATGGTAAAAATATATGTAACATAACATATAATACAATTTATAATAAGATATGACAAATAAAAATTATCTATATAATTTAAAATAAACAATATTGTTAAATAAAACAATTTACACCCAATTTTGTAAAAGCATAACTTTCACAGTATTATTCGGATTTCAACGAAACGAAAAGCATTGTTCCTTAAATTTTATTTACTTTCATAAAAAAAGGTAAAATTAAAATTTTAAAACTTTTAAAATTTAAATTTAAAAGTCAAAGTTTGACCAGATTGACCAAAATTCACTTTTCTGGAAATATTCAATTTATGCATGATTGAAATTCAAATCCACATCAAAATCAACATTTGTATTTCAATTAACAAAATATATTCATTTTAATAAATAAAATAAAGTTTTTTTTTAAATTAGGAATTTAAATTAAAATAATTAAAATATACAATTACAAAAATCAGAAAATACAGGGTTGTTACATATCCTTTGTATCATTACTTAAAACCTTAGGCTTTCACTTTTGAAACTATTAAAAACATACTTTCAAAACACTTAAAGCTTATCTTTTGAAATAATTAAAGGTATATCTTTCAAAACACTCAAAGCTTATCTGTAACGACCCGATATTTTCAACCATTCGCATCCGCACACGTCCGAGTTGAATTGCTCAAATACCGAATCGTAAAATAAATTTGGCAAATATTAGAATATACAACAAATAAATAAATCACAGAGTCATAGACATAGAGTAATAAAATAATGCAGCGGAAGCAAAGTGATATAATTCATGAAGCTACTACATATATACATCAGAGTTAAATAGGGTACAACAGAAGTAACAAGTAACAACAGAAGTTTCAATATGATAAACAAGCCCAAGCTGAATACATCACTGGAACGACCTAAACACAGAAATTGAAATAGATAGCTGAATCTTCAAGCAAAGCTCCAACTCCGAAGGTGAGTCTCTAATGATGTATCACTCAGTCTGACCTGAGTGTAAAGAAAAACATAAAACATTTGAGTTAGGACATACATACTTATACAATGTTAACCAACTCAAGCTAACTGTAATATAAGGTACAAGTAACTTAAGGATGCTTGGGACTGTCCAACCTCTAAGGATCCTTCAAACTATTTACTATGTAGTAATACTTTGCTACTATAATAATGTCAATAGTAAAATAAACTTACTTTTAAATAGCGTTAAGGGGTTACCTATATAGCCCTTAACACATAATAGTGCCAAAAGCCTATACAGTACCATAATACCACCTAATCGGGAGGCTACCAGAGGATACACCATAGGTACGACACAAATCAAACTCATACAAGGGGCACTAGGGTAGGTGACACGGCACAACTAGGCAATGCCAAGGTGGATATACCAATTACGCATTCGGGCTAATGGTGACGCATAGCGCGTAGCTAACGCTCACCTCGAGCCACACCCCTAAAAAAATCAAAGGGAACCAATCAATCACAAAGTAATAGAATGGTAACGAAGGAGTGCGTCCGATAAGAGGGGCTGCCTCACTGGCCCGTAAGCGCTCCTGTTTTAGCCACCTTATGCCAACTCACGGGAGTCGGATCCACGTACATACCTCAGTAGAACGTCGCCACCATCCTACTTCATTTTGGAATCTCTACCACGTACACGGTTGTTAAAATGGTTTTCGGAGTTGGTAAAGAGTATGACAACTCCCGATCCCAGTCTCTTTAACAACCAAACGTTATTATTGCCCATGGATATTTATTTCAGAACCTTTTCTATTCCAAAACCATTTAAAATCAAATACTATTACTTTCCGAAATAATAACCATTTTAAAAAATGTTAATATTTCCAAATCCATATACTTTCCAAAATAATATCCATTTTCAACAGTAAATACTATATTATTTCATTTCAAAACCAATCAATATATTATGTCCATTTCAAAACCAAAATATAATATATCATTTAAATTCTAAACAAAATCCATATATTATTTAAATAAAACGCAAATGTCAAATCACTGAATATTTCCTTCAATTTATTAAACTTGAATATTCGTTTAAATCATCTTAAATCAAAACCACTTTATAAAGTCATATTCTTAAATCATTAATTTCAACAAGTTTCAAGTTAATACATATAAAGATAATTCTTAATTAAATACAATTTCCAATAAATTCATTCCCAAAATCATATTACTTTCAAGTCATAACAACTCTAAAACCAAACACTTTAAAACCATAATACCTTGAAATCCTAACAATTTTGAAATGTTTTCATTTGGAATTCATACTATTTAAAATCACAATGCTTTGGAAATGTAACCTTAAGGAATCATAGCTTTTTGAAATGAAATACTTTCCACTTTAACATTTTATAAAATCAAAGTATTTATATACTTACAAATTTTAACATGGTTATGTCATCATATCCTTATAGTTAAATAAACTTTGTTACTGTAATATCCAATTTAAAGCTGAAATTCTTATGTTAAGTTAAAAGTACATTATTAACTTACATTTATTATTACAATAAAGAAACTTTATTATTTTAGTCATTTGAAATATGCCATTTACTTTAATTAAAACTTGCATATCAAATGTACATTATCAACTTACATTTTATTATTACAGTAAGGAACATTTATCATTTTTAATCAATTTAAAATACACCATTACTTAATTAAAACTTACATGTCAAATGTACGTTTTAACTTATATTTATTACAATAGAGAGCGTTTATTATTTTAATCAATATTACACTAATTAAAACTTACATTATCAAATGTACGTTTTAATTTACATTTTTATTACAATAAAGAGCATTTATTATTTTAATCAATATTACATTAATTAAACTTTACATGTTTCTTTCATTAATTTAAACTTTACACATTTTTTTCATTAATTAAAACTTTACATGTTTCTTGCATTAATTAAAACTTTACATGTTTCTTTCGTTTAGGTTATTACAGTAAAGAACACTTATTATATTAACCAATCAAAATATTAATTTAACTTACATCTCACATGTATGTTTTAAGTTACTTTTTCCATTTTAATGTCATAGCTATTTATCTTACAAAACATAACATTTCACAAAAGAATATTTTATCCTAGTTAATATAACAATCAAATTTTCTTCATAGATCTATTCATTTAGACGTCAATTAAATATGATTTTCTAGTTAAATAAATTTTATTACAAATTGTCCAATTAAAACTAGACTCCATTTTACCAGTTCAAAATACATTATTTATTATACAAAACATGTCCATTTCATAAAGTAAAATTCATAACAATTTCTAGGTTAGATTTACACTTCCATATAAGGTCAAACTCAATTATTAAGTTATTTATCATCAATAAAGATTTTTAATTCAACTTAAAACCATTTATTAACTTATAAATTTTAACTTATAGTAGAAAAACCAATATACCTATAATTTAAAGCATTAAATCAAAATTTAAGTTAAACTTTCATATATTTATACACTCAAATTTAATTAATAATCTTTTAGGAAAATATTACTTAAAAATACTTAATAAATTTTTAGGAAAATATTATTTAAAAATTTAACCATGGACATGTATAATATTTTCTAACCTAGGTCAAGTGATACGAATATATATCATTTCAATCCGTAATTTAAAAAGAAAATCCAGGTTCTATCATTTCAAACATGCAATCCCAAGTAAAATAAATGCAACAAAAATCAATAAAAATACTCGAGCCTATCATTTCAGCCCAAAGTGATTTCCTTATTCTAAAGTCCGTTCAGGTATGTATCATTTCAACCCATAGTGATAAGGAACTTGCAGTGTGATAAACAGGAAATAAAATAACAGAATAACATATAATACCATAACAGATGATGTATGAGATATATAAACAGCATTTAGCACTATATAAATATATCACAGGTAGGTATGAACATACCATATTAATTTATACAATTCACTAGTCATCATTTCACAATTATAAAAGTACGTAAGTTTAGAGTGATAACTCACCTTTGTAGAGCTAGGATTGAAATTCAAACCCAAATCTGAACTCTGCAAAGCACGAAAAGGCACGACAAAGCACGACTATATTCTTTTGAGTGGATGAAGAGTCGGATCCAAATCTTGTTTAAAAACAATCACACAAACATAAGTGTAAAATTCAAAATACAAGATTGTGAATCAAACAATGAACAATAGGGATCAAAGGGACATAACCTTTTGATAAAACAAAGCAAGATGCAAACTTGAGTTAAAAGAGAGCCAAAATCCTCATTTTGTACATAACAAAATAAAGAAAACAAATATCACAAACATAAGAACATGATTCAATACAAAGAATACAGATTACAATAATGGAAAGATAGGAAATAAATTAACATAACCTTGATAAATCAAAGCAAGGCGATCAATACATGGCTTGGTTTGGTCAAAGTTTTGGTGATGTTGTATTCATGGTGGTCACGGCCTTGGATGGTGGTGAGGAGGAGTGATGATGGTTGGCAATAGGGTGGTGTAGTGGTCGGCAAGGAGATGAACATGGTGGTGGAGGTCGAGCTATGCAAGGAGAAAAACAAAAGAAAAGGAGAAAAAGAAAGTGGAAAAGAAGAGAGAAGGAAGCCATAGCTTTCTGTAAAAAAAATCACGCAGATGCTAATGAGATGAAAAGTTTTTCACGTGAATAAGAAAATGGAGGCGGCTAGAGCTGTAGGGTTTAGAAAATGAAAGGCTAGCAAATTAAAAGGCTAGTGAATGAATGAGATTTATTTCCTATTTAATAAAAGAAACTTAAGAGGCAAACGAGGAAGTGAAATAATGTGAATATTTTGTGCTTGATTTGATAGGGGAATACATGGCTAGAATAGGTGAATGGATAGGGTAAAAAATAAAGAGGTTAAGCAATTAAAAGCAAGAAATAAAGCAAATGTAACCTATGCCTAATTAAACAAAGTAACGTATGTCTAATTGATTTGTTTCCAATCCATTAAATAAAATAATATAAACAAATGAATTCCAATTACTACAATAGAAGTCTAGAAAAATAAATAAAATCAAAGTTTATAAAAATTAAAATAGGAAATAAATTAGATAAATAAACATTGGAAAAATAGAAAATGAAATATAGAAAATCACTATAGGTTAAACACTATATTTTATCTAATTTAAAAAATGTACATCAGAATTCTGTGAAGGAAAAGCAGAATTAATGTTAAAATTAAATTCATTTTCAAAGAAAAAGATTAGAATTTAAAATCTCAAATTTTGAAATTTTCAACCAGGGTCAAACTTTGACTTTCCGTTGACCAAAATACAAAACGTTCAGAATTTGTTTTTTTATCATATTTGGAAAATAAATCACAAAACAATTCCAAACTTACATTTGAAAAATTCTAGAAATTCAATCTTAAATAATTTAAAAATTAAAGTTTTCAACTAAAATTTTAAATTAAAATGCTTTCAAAATTATGGGCTATTACACTCTCCCCCACTCGAAAAATTTCGTCCTCGAAAAGGAAGAAAGTAGGAGAATAGAAACATCCTGTAAGAAAAGGGATTGGAAAACAAGATAAGATAATAAACTTTAAAACCATGAAAATTTCAACTTAAATTAATACTTTTAATTATTCAATAAATTTAATTCTTGTTTATTCAAAATCACTATTAACTTATTCCACTTAATATATATCTAATCATATATATTAAATATAATTACATTTATTATAACTATTCCAATTTATTTATAAATTCCTTTAACGCTATTTATATTGTATTTTATTCAATTAACTTTTCATTCTATTTACCTCTGTTAATCTTATATAGCTAAAATTTAAGTGTATAACCTTTATTGTAACTGTAACAACCCTAGATTTTTATATATTATTTAAATTGGACTTTCTTTTATTTTTAAATTTATTTTATTTCAAACATTTCATTTTTAAATATAAATGTTGATTATTAAGTGATTTATAGTTCAAACTAGTATAATTTGAATATTTTACTGTAAAGTGAATTTCTGGTCAAACTGTTCAAACTTTGACTTTTAAACTTCAAATTTAAATTATTTTAAATCTTAGATTTTATCTTTTATTATGAAAATAGATTTAATAACATGAACACTGCTTTTTGTTTCGTTGAAAACGGAGTTAAACTGTAAAAGTTATGTACATTTCAATTTTGGGTGTAATTTGATTTATTTAACAATTTTGTCTATTTTAAATTATATAAATTATATTTTTCTTTGTCATATTTTATTTTAATATGTGTTAATCTGTTATTTTATGTATATTTTTGTCTTTTAATATTTTTGAAGTGATAGTATAATTTTTCTAAAGCTTATTGAATTTATTTTCTATTTTTAAAGCCTAGTTTCTATTTTCTTTGCTATTTTCTTCATTTAAATTAATTTAAATTAAAATTTATATATTTATTTGTGAATGCATTTTAGTTTATGTTATTATCTTTGTTATAAATATTTTTACAAGTACATAAAGATTTTCCAAAGTTCACTGCATTTATTTTTCATATTTTCAAGACTAGTTTGCAATTTTTGCTGTTTTATTAATTAAATTATATATATAATTAATATTTATTTATTTATTTTTGTTTATTTAATAAATTTTCGTACTTTTATCTGAATTTATATATATATTTCAGTTATTTAAAAATTAAAATAAATTGATGGAAATTTTAAAGGTTTTAAACACTTTAACTTCCAAAGCCTTTTTACATTCTGACCTTTCATTTTCTCAACTCCACTCTTTAATGATTTTTTGCCGTGCTTTCATTTCTCATTCTAGATGCATCTCCCTCATTTTTCACGTATTCTAACCTTCTTAAATTCATAAAAAAAATTGCACGGCCATTGCTTCAAAGGTTTGGGTAAAATTCATCTCCTTCTTCCTTGTTTATCTAGTTTTCTATTGAATTTTGTATATGTTCTCTACCTTCATAGCTTTGTTCCTCCACCTCCAGCTGCTAGGCCGACCCCATCACCACCACAACCAGCCACCACCACCTCCAGATCACCACCCCATCAGGCCGACCTGCCCTAGGCAAGAGATCCACCCTCCATTTACACAAACCATCACCATATAGTTTAGGCCGAGCATACCCTTCCTCTATCACCACTTCCACCACCTTTTCCACCACTTCCTCCACCACCCCTTGCTCTGACCTGACCACCACCCACTTCCACCTCACCCACCACCATCTGGACACCTGGCCATGCCCCTATAGCTTGAGGCCGAGCCCATGTATAGCCTAGAAATGATGATATGTTGCCTTGTGTGTAGATTGTTGCACCCTATGTCCATCACCTTCAATTTCCACCATGGCCATCACCAATAGCCTCCACCACCTGATCTTCCACCACCTCTAGCTGCCACATCAGACCCCACCTGACCTTCACATGGCATGGCTAGACCCACAACAGCAAGGGTCGAACCCTATGGTGCAACAAAAGCCACCATTTGCCTTAGAACCCTTTGTATTCCATTGTCTTCTCTACTTGTAACTCCCACTCACCTTATCACCTTGTAGCCGAGCCTATATTGGACCCAAACTAGACCTTAATCCATGCCTTGGCTATGCTATTTCAGTTCATAACTAAAGTATGTGAAGTTGAGAACAAGTGCAAACCATTTAACCATTTAACTTGTTTTGGACATTGATTTCTAGTGTTGTTCAAGTGTTACATTGTTTTGTAACTTATATGTTGCATTGTTTTGTGTAAATGTGAACAAGGCAATTATCTTTGGCTCTCTCAATATCAAATCTTTGTCGTGCCATCGTGCTTTTGAAGATCTCAGTTTGTGTCAGTTGTATTGCAATCTCCAGCTCAAATAAGTGAGTTATCATCACCAGACAATATGTACATATATAACTAGTAAATTGACCCCTTTTGAATCTGTAAAATGCATTAACATGTTACATATGCTATATTATGATTATATGATGTTCACCCATGCTTAAACACCTATTATAACATTTGTTACTATTATATTATGTTGTTCTGTTATTTTTATCAGTTTATCACACTGCAAGTTCCCTTTAGATTAGAATCACTATGGGTTGAAATGATACATACCCGAACGGACTTTAGAATAGGGGAAAATCGTTATGGGCTGAAATGATAGGCCTGAGCGATTTTCATTTTATTTCATTTACTTGGGACTGCGGGTTTGAAATGATAAAACCCGGATTTTCTTTGTAAATTACGGGTTGAAATGATACATTACCCGTATCACTTTACCTAGGCTAGAAAATTATATACAGACCCGTAGTTAAAATATATTTTTCTAAAATTTTTAAAAATATGTTTGAAATGTAAATATTATAATATTTTGATTTAAAACATAATTAAAAATGGTTTTTTAAAGTATTATTGATTTTTTTGGAAATTTATAGGTTAAATAAATTACGGAAAAGTTAGAAAATTTAAATGTAAGTTATTTTGGAAATTTTGATTTAATTATAACTGCAAATAAATTAAATATGAAATTATGATAAATTTATGATAATTTGAATTTAAAATAAATTTAAATGATTTTATAATATATTAATGATTTTTGAGTAAAGTTAAAAAATGAAAGGGATGATTATTTAAGTTGAAATTTTGAAATATAACCAAATGGAAATTTGTGAATTTGGCTTAAAAGTGAATTTTAAGTTAAGTGAATAAAATTGAAATTAAGTTATATTTTGAAATTTAAACTTAAGTGTTAAGTTGAAATTTAATTTAATGAATTTAAATTTGAATGTTGAAATTTAATAAGTGAATTATTATTAAATCTTGATTTTTGAATGGAAA
This sequence comes from Allium cepa, assembly GCA_030765085.1. Classification (NCBI taxonomy): domain Eukaryota; kingdom Viridiplantae; phylum Streptophyta; class Magnoliopsida; order Asparagales; family Amaryllidaceae; genus Allium; species Allium cepa. The sequence continues at coordinate 303,568,032 of CM060944.1, read as the reverse complement.
TTTAACTTTATAAAATCATGAACTTAAGGAAAATTAAATGTTGTTTATAAATGTGAAAATGTATGATTTTATAAGTTAAAAATGTTTTAAATAAAAATATAATTGGTTGTGAAATTATATTGAATATTTGAAGTTAATTAACTGCATTTTGAAATGCTATTAATTGCAATTTAAATGATATTACAGCATTTGTAAATGATGTAGTTGATGATAATGAACTAAAAATCTAAATTGAATTAAAGGCTATTATAGCAATCTTTTTAAGTGCTATAATTGTTGAATTTAACTAAGTTTATTTGAAATATTAAGTAAACCCTATTACAACATTTTAAAAATGCTGTCTTTTGTTAAATTGAACTGTTTTGAATGTAACTTTCCGTAGCGTTTTCTAAATGCTGCGAAAAGTGAATTTTCACTGTTTTGATAAACTTAAGTGAATAAATGAACTTTGGAAGTTGAAATTTTTGGAAATTTAATAATTTAATTATTAAATATAATAAATTCATTTTAATGATTTAAAATGATTTTTGAAATATAAACTGTTTGGAAATGTAAATTGAAATGGTATTTTAAATTGAATAAAATGAATAATGATTTGAAATGAATGTGGTTTTGAAAAGATATGATATTTTGGTTTATTAAAATGATTTGAAATGAAGTTTTGGAAAGATATGATATTTTTGATATATTAAAATGATTGAAATGAGGTTTTGAAATGATATGATATTTTGATATATTAAAATGATTTGAAATGTGGTTTTGAAATGATATGATATTTTGATATATTAAAATGATTTGAAATGTGGTTTTGAAAAGATATGATATTTTGATATATTAAAATGATTTGACAAGAATTTCTGGAAAGATATGATGTTTTAAAATGGTTTGGAATTAATTTAATCATTATTTTGATAAAGATTTGGATTTGAAATGATATCCTATTTTGAAGTATAAACATTATTTTAAAAGTTATAACTACGGGTTATAATAACGATTGGTTGGCAAAGAGACCGGGATCGGATATCTGGCATACTCTCTGTCGATACCGAAAACCACTTTGACAACCGTGTACGCGGTGGAGATTCCAGAATGAAGTAGGATGGTGGCGACGTTCTTGAGGTATATTACGTGGACCCAACTCCCGTGAGTTGGCATAAGGTGGCTAAAACAGGAGCGATCTCGGGCCAAGTGAGGTCATTCCTCCTATCGGACACATTCCTTCGATACTATACTCTTACTGGTGATTGATTAGATGGCCATCCTCCGATTTTGATATGGGAGTGTGTTCCGAGGTGGGCATATGTGGCTGCTGCGTTACCACCAGCCCGTGTGCGTAATTGGTATATCTACCCTGGCATTGCCTTGTGTGCCGTGTCACCTACCATACCGAGCCTTTACTACGAGTTTGTTTTTCTCCCGTAGCCCGTGTGGTATCCTCTGACAGTCACCCGGAGTGGAGATGGCATGATATTGGATGGACTACTGGGACTATTATGTGTGAAGGGTGATATGGGTAGCCCGGAACGCAATTTAAAAGTAAGTTTATTTTACTGTAGACATTATTATAATAGCGAAATATTACTACATAGTAAATAGTTTAACGGATCCTTAAAGGATGGGCGGTCTCAGGCATCCTTTAAGTTACTTGTACCGTATTACAGTTCATTTGAGTTGGTTTACATTATATAAGTATATATTGTCCTGACTCGAGTGTTTGTATTTTTATTTACGCTCGGGTCAGCCTGAGTTATTCACAGATTTGGATTCCACTTTCTGGAGATTGGAATCGCTGGAGATTATCTGCTTATCTAGTTTTATCTATTCCAGTTCTGTTTTTCTATTCAGCTTGTACTTGGTTATCATCTTAAGAGTTCTGTTGTACTTTATTTAGTCTGTTGTATTTTATTTAACTCTGATATATTTATATAGTGGCTTCATGAACTACTATTTTTTACTTCCGCTGCATTATTAATTACTCTGTGTCTGTGATCTGTGATTTTATTTACTGTACATTCTGAGATTTGCCAAATTTTATTTACAATGCGGTATTTTGAGCAATTCAAGTCCGACATATGCGGATGCGAATGGTTGAAAATATCGGGTTGTTACAGTTGGTATCAGAGCTTTGGTAGCTCTAGGCAAAACTCAGTATATAGGGTAAATGTATTTACAGAATCACTTTCATTAGAGTTTAAACCTCTTCCTTTTTGACTCGATTCCTTTGAATTTTGGAACATTCCTTATGGTTCCAAAATCCATTCGTGTCCCTCACTATTTATCTTCTTTTGTTTCTGGAGTATCCCATAACTCCACTTCAAAAGATCTTCATAATGAGTTGGCGGTCTCGCCAACCTCAAATTTATTTGTAAAAGGGGAAAACCCCTTTACAACAACATCGATTCACCAGAGATTCTATATCCTCAGTTTAGATGCTAGTATCTCTTATAATTTCGAACTCTACATCTTGAGATCGAATGTCGATTTACCCAAGAAATCCACATCGATCTTATTCTTTAAGTCACGGTTGACCCGGTTAAGGTTGCCCGCGATTTATATAAACTCATTCATCTCCCTATTCTGTTATTTAATCATCTCATCTTTGTTTCCAATTTATCTTCAAATTATTCTTGAAGTGTATTTGTAAACTAATATTTAAAATGTTTTATATATTGTGTTGTTTGAGTTGTTGATGTTGATTTGGGTTTCTAATCGATTCATCTGATCAACGCTATCGATAAGATTTCCAAAACACTTGAACAGAGCAAACTGACACAATATGTTTTTAAAATTTAGTAATGAAATAAATTTTGTGAAATAAATTTTGTAACTATATTATAAATCTTTATCTGGATTTTTATTTGAATTAGTTGTTAAGAAATAATATTTGATTTATATATCAGTTTCTATTGTTTCATATATCTAATTGAACTATAAAACATGGTTATAAATTTATTTGGAAACTTAAAATGAATGTAAAACAAGAATTTGAGAATTTAATTTCCGATGGTTTCAAACCTTGTGTTTTCAAGTTTTAAAAGGATATCTTATTTAAAGCATTTTGAATAGAAATTTGTTTCCAAAGAATTTGAAAAGTTAAAGAAATTTGTGCTCTTCTCTTTGTCGCTGGAAAATAATTTCGGTGATGAACCGCGGCATCATCGACTTTCATTTTCGAGTTTCGAAGTGAAGAGACCGTTATGTAGTCTTGTTACAGCTTTGTTTTGGGAAATTTAGTTGATTTGAATTTCTAAAATAAGACTGGATTTATAATATATATATATATATATATATGATTTAAATATGATTTGACTTATTATGTTTATATATTTATTTATCCCTAAATGGTTTGAAGGGAATCAGAAATTTAATTCTTAAATTTTATTTTAAAGAATCATTTCAATTATAAAAAGAAAATCAAAATTTTAGATAGATGATTCAAACTTAAGATGAGGAAATTAGAAAGTTTTATTTCTATAATGCAATTGCATTCAAATTTAACTTGCCTTAATTTCAAAAGTTAACAATGTAATTGGAGAATATACAATATAAAAAGCTTTATAAATAAAATTTGAGTGATTATAATAAATGTTATACACTTGAATTTTAGTTATAAAAAGATTAACTGAGGTAAGTAGAATAAAAAGGTAATTGAATAATTTACAATATAAATGATGTTGAGGGAATTAAGAATAAATTAAAACCGTTATAATAAGTGTAAGCATATTTAACATAGGTGATAAAATATATTGAGAGGAATAATTTTAATTTTAATTAGTAGTGAAGAAGAATTAAATTTTATTTGGAACATTTTGAGTATAATAAAAGATTTTTCAAATACATGATTTTAGGGATTTGTTAATTTAAAATAATTGGATGATAAGATAATGAAATTAGAGATGCTTAAGATTTATTTGACTTATGTAAAATTAATTTTCAGTTTAAGTTGAAATTTTATGGTTTCAAATTTATTATTTTGTTTTGTTTTTCAAACTATCTTTTGGTTGTCCTAATTTCCCTTATCTTGCTACAGAATGGGAGGCTATTGCATATACCAGTCTGTTTAGAAATCTTTCTATAATCTTTGGTACTCATTTTGAATTTGAGCACTGCTTTCCATCCACAGACCGTCGGTCAAGCAGGAAGAGTGAATCAGATTCTAGAGGATCTTTTCGTGCTTGTGTTCCTGATTTTGGAGAATCTGGGGAAGATCATCTCCACCTTGTGAAACATACCTATAACAATAGTTATCAGGTGTAATTTAAATCTCCTTGTCATCTTACCTTAATCTTATTTCACTCTATCTAATTCTGTGCTTTCCCGCACCTCATTCCTTTTCGGGGACGAAAAGTTTTAAGTGGGGGAGAGTGTAACAACCCTAGATTTTTATATATTATTTAAATTGGACTTTCTTCTATTTTTAAATTTATTTTATTTCAAACATTTCATTTTTAAATATAAATGTTGATTATTAAGTGATTTATAGTTCAAACTAGTATAATTTGAATATTTTACTGTAAAGTGAATTTCTGGTCAAACTGTTCAAACTTTGACTTTTAAACTTCAAATTTAAATTATTTTAAATCTTAGATTTTATCTTTTATTATGGAAATAGATTTAATAACATGAACACTGCTTTTTGTTTCGTTGAAAACGGAGTTAAACTGTAAAAGTTATGTACATTTCAATTTTGGGTGTAATTTGATTTATTTAACAATTTTGCCCTATTTTAAATTATATAAATTATATTTTTCTTTGTCATATTTTACTTTAATATGTGTTAATCTGTTATTTTATGTATATTTTTGTCTTTTAATATTTTTGAAGTGATAGTATAATTTTTCTAAAGCTTATTGAATTTATTTACTATTTTTAAAGCCTAGTTTCTATTTTCTTTGCTATTTTCTTCATTTAAATTATATTTAAATTAAAATTTATATATTTATTTGTGAATGCATTTTATTTTATGTTATTATCTTTTCTATAAATATTTTTACAAGTACATAAAGATTTTCCAAAGTTCATTGCATTTATTTTTCATATTTTCAAGACTAGTTTGCAATTTTTGATGTTTTATTAATTAAATTATATATATAATTAATATTTATTTATTTATTTTTGTTTATTTAATAAATTTTCGTACTTTTATCTGAATTTATATATATATTTCAGTTATTTAAAAATTAAAATAAATTGATGGAAATTTTAAAGGTTATAAACACTTTAACTTCCAAAGCCTTTTTACATTCCGACCTTGCATTTTCTCAACTCCACTCTTTAATGATTTTTTGCCGTGCTTTCATTTCTCCTTCTAGCTGCATCTCCCTCATTTTTCACATATTCTAACTTTCTTAAACTCATAAAAAAATTGCACGGCCATTGCTTCAAAGGTTTGGGTAAAATTCATCTCCTTCTTCCTTGTTTTTCTAGTTTTCTATTGAATTTTGTATATGTTCTCTACCTTCATAGCTTTGTTCCTCCACCTCCAGCTGCTAGGCCGACCCCATCACCACCACAACCAGCCACCACCACCTCCAGATCACCACCCCATCAGGCCGACCTACCCTAGGCAAGAGATCCACCCTCCATTTACACAAACCATCACCATATAGTTTAGGCCGAGCATACCCTTCCTCTATCACCACTTCCACCACCTTTTCCACCACTTCCTCCACCACCCCTTGCTCTGACCTGACCACCACCCACTTCCACCTCACCCACCACCATCTGGACACCTAGCCATGCCCCTATAGCTTGAGGCCGAGCCCATGTATAGCCTAGAAATGATGATATGTTGCCTTGTGTGTAGATTGTTGCACCCTATGTCCGTCACCTTCAATTTCCACCATGGCCATCACCAATAGCCTCCACCACATGATCTTCCACCACCTCTAGCTGCCACATCAGACCCCACCTGACCTTCACATTGCATGGCTAGACCCACAACAGCAAGGGTCGAACCCTATGGTGCAACAAAAGCCACCATTTGCCTTAGAACCCTTTGTATTCCATTGTCTTCTCTACTTGTAACTCCCACTCACCTTATCACCTTGTAGCCGAGCCTATACTGGACCCAAACCAGACCTTAATCCATGCCTTGGCTATGCTATTTCAGTTCATAACTAAAGTATGTGAAGTTGAGAAAAAGTGCAAACCATTTAACTTGTTTTGGACATTGATTTCTAGTGTTGTTCAAGTGTTACATTGTTTTGTAACTTATATGTTGCATTGTTTTTTGTAAATGTGAACAAGGCAATTATCTTTGGCTCTCTTAATATCAAATCTTTGTCGTGCCATCGTGCTTTTGAAGATCTCAGTTTGTGTCAGTTGTATTGCAATCACCAGCTCAAACAAGTGAGTTATCCTCACCAGACAATATGTACATATATAACTAGTAAATTGACCCCTTTTGAATCTGTAAAATGCATTAACATGTTACATATGCTATATTATGATTATATGATGTTCACCCATGCTTAAACACCTATTATAACATCTGTTACTATTATATTATGTTGTTCTGTTATTTTTATCAGTTTATCACACTGCAAGTTCCCTTTAGATTAGAATCACTATGGGTTGAAATGATACATACCCGAACGGACTTTAGAATAGGGGAAAATCGTTATGGGCTGAAATGATAGGCCTGAGCGATTTTCATTTTATTTCATTTACTTGGGACTGTGGGTTTGAAATGATAAAACCCGGATTTTCTTTGTAAATTACGGGTTGAAATGATACATTACCCGTATCACTTTACCTAGGCTAGAAAATTTTATACAGACACGTAGTTAAAATATATTTTTCTAAAATTTTTAAAAATATGTTTGAAATGTAAATATTATAATATTTTGATTTAAAACATAATTAAAAATGGTTTTTGTAAAGTATTATTGATTTTTTTGGAAATTTATAGGTTAAATAAATTATGGAAAAGTTAGAAAATTTAAATGTAAGTTATTTTGGAAATTTTGATTTAATTATAACTGCAAATAAATTAAATATGAAATTATGATAAATTTATGATAATTTGAATTTAAAATAAATTTAAATGATTTTATAATATATTAATGATTTTTGAGTAAAGTTAAAAAATGAAAGGGATGATTATTTAAGTTGAAATTTTGAAATATAACCAAATGGAAATTTGTGAATTTGGCTTAAAAGTGAATTTTAAGTTAAGTGAATAAAATTGAGATTAAGTTATATTTTGAAATTTAAACTTAAGTGTTAGGTTGAAATTTAATTTAATGAATTTAAATTTGAATGTTGAAATTTAATAAGTGAATTATTATTAAATCTTGATTTTTGAATGGAAATTTAACTTTATAAAATCATGAACTTAAGGAAAATTAAATGTTGTTTATAAATGTGAAAATGTATGATTTTATAAGTTAAAAATGTTTTAAATAAAAATATAATTGGTTGTGAAATTATATTGAATATTTGAAGTTAATTAACTGCATTTTTGAAATGCTATTAATTGCAATTTAAATGATATTACAGCATTTGTAAATGATGTAGTTGATGATAATGAACTAAAAAGCTAAATTGAATTAAAGGCTATTATAGCAATCTTTTTAAGTGCTATAATTGTTGAATTTAACTAAGTTTATTTGAAATATTAAGTAAACCCTATTACAACATTTTAAAAATGCTGTCTTTTGTCAAATTGAACTGTTTTGAATGTAACTTTCCGTAGCGTTTTCTAAATGCTGCGAAAAGTGAATTTTCACTGTTTTGATAAACTTAAGTGAATAAATGAACTTTGGAAGTTGAAATTTTTGGAAATTTAATAATTTAATTATTAAATATAATAACTTCATTTTAATGATTTAAAATGATTTTTGAAATATAAACTGTTTGGAAATGTAAATTGAAATGGTATTTTAAATTGAATAAAATGAATAATGATTTGAAATGAATGTGGTTTTGAAAAGATATGATATTTTGGTTTATTAAAATGATTTGAAATGAAGTTTTGGAAAGATATGATATTTTTGATATATTAAAATGATTGAAATGACTTGAAATGGATATGATATTTTTAATATATTAAAATGATTGAAATGACTTGAAATGGATATAATATTTTTGATATATTAAAATGATTGAAATGAGGTTTTGAAATGATATGATATTTTGATATATTAAAATGATTTGAAATGTGGTTTTGAAATGATATGATATTTTGATATATTAAAATGATTTGAAATGTGGTTTTGAAAAGATATGATATTTTGATATATTAAAATGATTTGACAAGAATTTCTGGAAAGATATGATGTTTTAAAATGGTTTGGAATTAATTTAATCATTATTTTGATAAAGATTTGGATTTGAAATGATATCATATTTTGAAGTATAGACATTATTTTAAAAGTTATAACTACGGGTTATAATAACGATTGGTTGGCAAAGAGACCGGGATCGGATATCTGGCATACTCTCTGTCGATACCGAAAACCACTTTGACAACCGTGTACGCGGTGGAGATTCCAGAATGAAGTAGGATGGTGGCGACGTTCTTGAGGTATATTACGTGGACCCAACTCCCGTGAGTTGGCATAAGGTGGCTAAAACAGGAGCGATCTCGGGCCAAGTAAGGTCATTCCTCCTATCGAACACATTCCTTCGATACTATACTCTTACTGGTGATTGATTAGATGGCCATCCTCCGATTTTGATATGGGAGTGTGTTCCGAGGTGGGCGTATGTGGCTGCTGCGTTACCACCAGCCCGTGTGCGTAATTGGTATATCTACCCTGGCATTGCCTTGTGTGCCGTGTCACCTACCATACCGAGCCTTTACTACGAGTTTGTTTTTCTCCCGTAACCCGTGTGGTATCCTATGACAGTCACCCGGAGTGGAGATGGCATGATATTGGATGGACTACTGGGACTATTATGTGTGAAGGGTGATATGGGTAGCCCGGAACGCTATTTAAAAGTAAGTTTATTTTACTGTAGACATTATTATAATAGCGAAAAATTACTACATAGTAAATAGTTTAACGGATCCTTAAAGGATGGGCGGTCTCAGGCATCCTTTAAGTTACTTGTACCGTATTACAGTTCATTTGAGTTGGTTTACATTATATAAGTATATATTGTCCTGACTCGAGTGTTTGTATTTTTATATACGCTCGGGTCAACCTGAGTTATTCACAGATTTGGATTCCACTTTCTGGAGATAGGAATCGCTGGAGATTATCTGCTTATCTAGTTTTATCTATTCCAGTTCTGTTGTTCTATTCAGCTTGTACTTGGTTATCATCTTAAGTGTTCTGTTGTACTTTATTTAGTCTGTTGTATTTTATTTAACTCTGATATATTTATATAGTGGCTTCATGAACTACTATTTCTTTTACTTCCGCTGCATTATTAAATACTCTGTGTCTGTGATCTGTGATTTTATTTACTGTATATTCTGAGATTTGCCAAATTTTATTTACAATGCGGTATTTTGAGCAATTCAAGTCCGACATGTGCGGATGCGAATGGTTGAAAATATCGGGTTGTTACAGTAACCACTTAAATTTTATTTATAAAATCCTATTTATATTGTGTATTATCCATTTACATTGTTAACTTTTATAATTAAGGTAAGTTATTTTGGAATGCAATTGAATATTATACAAATAAAAATTTCTAATTCAATTATCTCAAGCTTAAGTATTTATTCAGAATTTTGATTTCATTTTATAATTGACATTATCCTTTAAGACAATGTTTCAGAATTAAATTTCCGATTAACTTCAAACTATTTAGAGATAAATAAATGTACACGGTATATATCACATCAAATTTTAAATCATATATCACACATATTATGAACCAACTCGTACTTAGAAATCCAAATCGATTTAATTTCCCAAAGAAATTCTGTAGCAAAGCTACAGAATGGTCTCTTTATTTCGAAACTCGAAAATGAATGTCGATGATGCGGGTGCCATCACCGAACCAATGACAAAGAAAAGAGCACTAATATACAAAAAAAATAAAAATTCTTTGAAGCCATTTCTACTTAAAATACTTTAAATAATACACCCATAAACACTATTAAACACAAAGTGAAACCATTGGAAAATTAAATTCTTAGTTTCTTGTTTCAAATTCATTTAGATTTCCAAGTTAATTTATAGCCATGTTTAATCGTTCAATTATTTATATATGAGACCAATGCCAATAATTACAAGATAGAGTCAAATATTATTTCTTAACATCCTAGTCAATTAACTATCAAAATTCAGAAAATTTTACTTATATAATTGTACAAAATTTATTTCATTTACTAAATTTGAAAACTATATTGTGTCGCTTTTCTCTCTTTAAGTGTTTTGGAGATCCTATCGATAGAGTTGATCAGATGAATCGATCAAAAACCCAAATCAACATCAATAAATCAAACAACACAATATATAAAATATTTTAAATATAGATTTACGTTATACAGAAATAAATTTCAAAATAAGGATAAGGATTCAAATTTTATGGACTCAAATAAAAGAGAATTTTGATTTGAAGATAAGTTGGAACCAAAAGATAAGACGGTAAATAGTAGAGTAGGGAGATGGATAAGCTTATATAAATTACGAGCAACGTTAACTAGGTCAACCTTGATTTAAAGAATAAGATCTGGGCAAATCTTCATTCGATCTCAAAAGATAGAATTCCGGATAACAAAAGATATTAGCATCTAAACCGAGGATATATATATATATATATATAAATCTCTGGTGAAACAATGCTAATTGTAAAGGAGTTTCACCCCTTCACAAATCAATTTGAGATCGTCGAGACCGCCGACTCATTGTAAAGATCATCCGAAGTGAAGGTATGGGGTACTCCATAATCAAAAGAAGATGAAGGGTGGGGGAACCAGAACGAAATATGGAATCGCATGGAACGCTTCAAAATTCAAAGGGAACCAAGCCAAAAGGAAGAGATTCACACTCGAGTGAAAGTGATTCTGTAGATAAATTTACCACATATGCTTAGTTTTGCCTAGAGCCAAAGCTCTAATACCAAATGAAACGACCCGATATTTTCAACCATTCGCAACCACACATGTCAGAGTTGAATTGCTCAAAATACCGGATTGTAAAATAAATTTGGCAAATCTCAGAATATACAGCAAATAAATAAATCACAGAATCACAACACAGAGTAATAAAATAATGCAGCGGAAACAAAGAGATAGTAGTTCATGAAGCTACTATATATACACATCAGAGTTAAATAAGATACAACAGAAGCAACAAGTTACAATAGGAGTTTCAATATGATAAACAAGCCCAAGCTGAATACATTACCAGAATCAACTGAATACTTAAATTGAAATAGATAGCTGGATCTTCAAGCAAAGCTCCAAGTCCGAAGGTGAGTCTCTAATGTTGTATCACTCAGTCTGACCCGAGTGTAAAGCAAAACACAAAACACTCGAGTCAGGACATACATACTTATACCATGTAAACCAACTCAAGTGAACTGTAATATAAGGTACGAGTAACCTAAAGGATGCTTAGGATCGCCCATCCTCTAAGGATCCGTCAAACTATTTACTATGTAGTAATATTTCGCTATTATAATAATGTCTATAGTAAAATAAACTTACTTTTAAATAGCGTTAATGGGTTACCCATATAGCCCTTAACACATAATAGTGCCAATAGTCTATGTATTATCGTAATACCTCCTGATCGGGAGGCTACCAAAGGATACTCCATAGGTACGACAAAAATTAAACTCGTACAAGGCGTGCTAGGGTACGTAACATGGCACAACTTGGCAATGCCAGGATAGATATACCAATTATGCATCCGGGCTGATGGTCACGCATAGCGCGCAGCTACCGCCCACCTCGAGCCACATCCCCTAAAAAAAATCAAAGGGCCCCAATCAATCACGAAGTAATAGAGTGGTATCGAAGGAGTGCGTCCGATAAGAGGGGCTACCTCACTGGCCCATAAGCACTCCTGTTTTAGCAACCTTATGCCAACTCACGGGAGTCGGGTCCACGTAGATACCTCAATAGAACATCGCCACCATCCTACTTCATTTGGAATCACCACCGCATGCACAGTTATTAAAGTAGTTTTCGGAGTCGGCAGAGAGTATGACAACTTTCGATCCCGGTCTCTTTAACAACCAAACTTTATTATTACCCATGGATATTTATTTCAAAACCTTTTCTAGTCCAAAACCATTTAAAATCAAATACTATTACTTTCCAAAATAATATCCATTTTCAAAAGTGGTTATTTTTCCAAATCCATATACTTTCCAAAATAATATCCATTTTCAAAACTAAATACTATATTATTTCATTTCAAAACCAATCAATATATTATTTCCATTTCAAAACCAAAATATAATATATCATTTAAATTCTAAACCAAATCCATATATTATTTAAATAAAACCCAAATGTCAAATGACTGAATATTTCCTTCAATTTATTAAACTTTAAATATTCCTTTAAATCATCTTAAATCAAACCACTTTATAAAGTCATATTCTTAAATCTTTAATTTCAACAAGTTTCGAATTAATAGATATAAAGACAATTCTTAATTAAATACAATTTCTAATAAATTCATTCCCAAAATCATATTACTTTCAAGTCATAACAACTCTGAAACCAAATACTTTGAAACCATAATACCTTGAAATCCTAACAATTTTGAAATGTTATCATTTGGAATTCATACTGATTAAAATCACAATGCTTTGGAAATGTAACCTTAAGGAATCATAGCTTTTTGAAATGTAATACTTTCCACTTTAACATTTTATAAAATCAAAGTATTTACATACTTACAAATTTTAACATGGTCATTTTATCATAGCCTTATAGTTAAACAAACATTGTTACTGTAATATCCAATTTAAAGCTGAAATTCTTGTGTTAAGTTAAAAGTACATTATTAACTTATGTTTATTATTACAATAAAGAAACTTTATTAATTTAATCATTCGAAATATGCCATTTACGTTAATTAAAACTTGCATATCAAATGCACATTATCAACTTACATTTTATTATTACAGTAAGGAACATTTATCATTTTTAATCAATTTAAAATACACCATTGTATTAATTAAAACTTACATGTCAAATGTATGTTTTAACTTACATTTGTTACAATAAAGAGCATTTATCATTTTAATCAATATTACACGAATAAAAACTTACATCATCAAATGTACGTTTTAATTGCATTTTTATTAGAATAAAGAGCATTTATTATTTTAATCAATATTACATTAATTAAAACTTTACATGTTTCTTTCATTAATTAAAACTTTACATGTTTCTTTCATTAATTAGAACTTTACACGTTTCTCTCATTAATTAAAACTTTACATATTTCTTGCATTAATTAAACCTTTACATATTTTTTTCGTTTAGGTCATTACAGTAAAGAATTCTTATTATATTAACCAATTAAAATACTAAATTTAACTTACATCTCACATGTATGTTTTAACTTACATTTTTCCATTTTAAAGTCATGGCTATTTATCTTAGAAAACATAACATTTCACAAAAGAATATTTTATCATAGTTAATATAACAATCAAATTTTCTTCATAGATCTATTTATTTAGACATCAATTAACTATGATTTCCTAATTAAATAAATTTTATTACAAATTGTCCAATTAAAACTGTATTCCATTTTACCAGTTCAAAATACATTATTGATTATACAAAACATGTCCATTTCATAAAGTAAAATTCATAACAATTTCTAGGTTAGATTTACACTTCCATATTAGGTCAAACACAATTATTAAGTTATTTATCATCAATAAAGATCTTTAATTCAACTTAAAACCAATTATTAACTTATAAATTTTAACTTATAGAAAAACCAATATACCTTTATAATTTAAAGCATTAAATCAAATTTCAAGTTAAAATTTCATACATTTATAAACTCAAAATTACTTAATAATCTTTTAGGAAAATATTATTTAAAAATACTTAATAAATTTTTAGGAAAATATTATTTAAAAATATAACCATGGGCCTGTATAATATTTTCTAACCCACGTCAAGTGATATGGATATAGATCATTTCAATCCGTAATTTAAAAAGAAAAATTCGGGTTCTATCATTTCAAACCCGCAATCCCCAGTAAAATAAATGCAACAAAAATCAATAAAAATCACTCGAGCCTATCATTTCAGCCCGTAGTGATTTTTCTTATTCTAAAGTCTATTCGGGTATGTATCATTTCAATCCATAGTGATAAGGAACTTGCAGTGTGACAAACAGGAAATAAAATAACAGAATAACATATAATACCATAACAAATGATGTAACAGATATATAAATAGCATTCAACATTATATAAATATATCACAGGTAGGTACGAACATAGCATATTAATTTATACAATTCACTTGTCATCATTTCACGGTTATAAAAGTACATAAGTCTAGAGTGATAACTCACCTTTTTAGAGCTAGGATTGAAATTCAAACCCAAATCTAAACTCCGCAACGCACGAAAAAGCATGACAAAGCATGACTACATTTTTTTGAGTGGATGAAGAGTCGGATCCAAATCTTGTATATAAACAATTACACAAACATAAATGTAAAATTCAACATACAAGATTGTGAATCAAACAATGAACAATAAGGATCAAAGGGACATAACCTTTTGATAAAACAAAGCAAGATGCAAAATTGAGTGAAAAGAGAGCCAAAATCCTCATCTTGTACATAACAAAATAAAGCAAACAAATATCACAAACATAAGAACATGATTCAATACAAAGAATAGAGATTACAATAATGATAAGATAGGAAATAAAATGACATAACCTTGATAAGTCAAAGCAATGTGATCGATACATGGCTTCGTTTGGTCAAAGTTTTGATGATGTTGTCTTCGTGGTGGTCACGGCCTTGGACGATGGTGAGGAGGATTGATGATGGTCGGCAATCGGGTGGTGGTATGGTCGGCAAGGAGATGAACATGGTGTGGACGCCGACCTATGCAAGGGGAAAAACAAAAGAAAAGGAGAAAAAGAAGAGAGAAGGAAGCTATAGCTTTCTGTAAAAAAATCACGCAGATGCTAATGAGATGAAAAGTTTTTCATGTGAATAAGAAAAAGGAGGCGGCTAGAGATATAGGGTTTAGAAAATGAAAGGCTAGCAAATTAAAAGGCTAGTGAATCAATGGGATGTATTTCCTATTTAATGAAAGAAACTTAAGAGGCAAATGAGGAAGTGAGATAGTGAGAATATTTTATGCTTGATTGGATAGGGGGATACACGGCTAGAATAGGTGAATAGGGTAAGAAATAAAGAGGCTAGGCAATTAAAAGCAAGAAATAAAGCAAATGTAACCTATGCCTAATTAAACAACGTAACGTATGTCTAATTGATTTGTTTCCAATCCATTAAATAAAAGAATATAAACAAATGAATTCCAATAAGTACAATAAAAATATAGACAAATAAATAAAATCAAAGTTTATACAAATTAAAATAGGAAATAAATTAGAGAAATAAACATAGGAAAAATAGAAAATGAAATATAGAAAATCACTACAGGTAAAACACTGTATTTTATCTAATTTAAAAAGTATACATCAGAATTCTGTGAAACAAAAAGCAGAATTAATATTAAAATAAAATACGTTTTTAAAGAAAAATATTAAAATTTTAAATTTTAAATTTTAAAATTCAACCGGGGTCAAACTTTGACTTTCCGTTGACCAAAATAAAAAAATTCGGAATTTGTTTATTTTATCGTATTTGGAAAATATATTACAAACAAATTCCAAACTTACATTGGAAAATTTAAAGAATTCAATCTTAAATAATTTAAAAATTAAAGTTTTCAAATAAAATTTTAAATTAAAGTACTTATAAAATTATGGGCTATTACATTATCTTTCGAAACCATTAAAGATATACCTTTCGAAACACTTAAAGCTTATCTTTCAAAGGTACTTAGTTCAAGTAGAATTTATGGAAGCATAGTTACGAAACCATTTGAAAGTATCTCTTTCAAAATCTTGCGTTTAGTATTTAATATAAATTTTAGGTCAAAGAGAATAGAAGCAAAAGTAACCCTTTCAAAAGCATTGATCTTCACATAAAAGAATTGAGGAAAAGGATAGCTCCGACACCAACCTGCGGCTACAAGGACCCTTTTTGAAAGCATTGGGAAGGCAACTTCAATATTAATAAACGAAAGCCATCCTCACAATCTCAATGTTATAAGGCTATAAAGAAAAGTGGCCTTTAACCAATTCGAAATTATGAAGGCCGCAGCTAAGTATCGAATATGATCAAAATGCGACATCTCATTCGAAAGCTCCTTTAAAACAAAGTAAGCGGCAATTCTTTCGAAAGCTCCTTTCTAAAAACAAAGGTAAGCTTATTGATTTGAAATCTTCCCCTTCGAAAGCATGCCTTCGACATTGTCCCTTCCGCCTTTCTCTATTCCGTTACATATCAATAGCTTGATACCATGTGCATTGGATTTGAACGAGTTCAATAGCGAAAGTATGGTGAAAAAAGCAAGCAAATAGAAGTGAAGAAGTTGTAAATCAAAACAAAACTGGCTCTATCGCCTTTCAAAGAAATTCCTTTTTAACTAACTTATTCAATTGTCGAAATATGATTGGTTTCTAATTCTTTATCAAAACCTTTTCTATAAAGACTGTCGAATTCAATAATTAATAATTGAAATCATTTTAACAAATAAGTCATTCCCATCAACAAAAAATTTAAACATTTAATTCCTCCAACTTAAATAATTTAATAACCATATTAAAAACTTAGGAAAAATCCCAAAAAATCACAATTATTCACTTTTAATGTGTTTTCTAACATATACAAATTTCTGATCCAAAAACATTACTTATTTGCTTTAAATAATTTAAACCCAAATTATCTATTTCTTCCATTTGAAATTCATAATAAATTATCCATAGCTTGGAATATTATAAAATTTTAAACCAATCTCCATAATAATGTTTTACATAACATATTCAAACATCATCGCATTTGAAATCAATTTACACGATTTTAACCTAAAAGTCGAATTATATCATTACACAAAAATCCTTGCTTAAATCAAAACATGGCATCAAATCAAAGAATATCATCATTCATCCATCCATCCAAACAGTTTTAAATCTTAAACCAAAATTTGAAGTTCAAAAAGACTTATATGAGATGGTTTAGACCAATATTCACCTTGTTTGGTAAGGAACTTGAGATTTGTTCTTGCTTCGATCTTCCTAACTTGAATCTTAGCTTCTAAGCTCTTCTTCTCATAGGGTAATGGACGACCTTGTTTCTCCTTTATTTATGTTTCTCTGTTGTGAAAAAAACATGAACGAGAATGAGGTAAAGGTTTAGGGGTTATGGGGTTATGGTATACGGCTATTCTCATATTACCCTTGCCTTATTCCCTTAGGTATTTAACTTACAAACCATTTTTATAAATCCATTTAGTTGTGAAATGACCCTAAATAATTTTAAAATCTCAATTCCCTTATCATTTTAATTTATACATTATTCTATTTAATTTATCTAATTAAATCTCCTAAATAATATTATTTGAAATTAAGGGTGTTATAGGCTCCCCTCCTTAAAGAATTTCATCCTTGAAATTCATCAAGGACTAAATACTAACCATAGCAACCATTTGTAACATTTCCTAATTAACATACTAGCCTACCTGACTAGGAAACAGTCTATATAAAGAAAATATTGAACATACCCTTACAGAAGATCAGGATAAGTATCTCTAATCATGTCTTCTGTCTCGCAATTACAATCCTTATTGTCGCTTTACTAAACTTTCACCAACATGATTGTCTTGAGTCCTAACATCTTCTCATCTCTCGCTACAAGCTGAACTAGTTGCCTAACACAAGTCAGATCTGGACCTAATATTAAGTCTTCCAATGCAGCCCAAGGAATAGTAGTCTTTGGACCATGCACACATACTTATGAAGATGAGACACATGAAATACATTATGGACACCTGCCAAACTGCTCGATAACTCTACTCTGTATTTGAGCGTTCCGATCTTCTCTATAACTACGAATGGTCCAACATATCTCAATGCCAGATTTTCGACTTTTCGGGTCTTACCGCAACCTTCATCGGTGATACTTTAATGAAAACCCTATCTCCAACTGAGAACTCTAGATCCTTACGCCTCTTATCTACATAACTCTTTTTTCTAGACTGGCTTCCTTCAACCTACCTTAGATAAACTCAGTCTTCTCTATTGCCTCTCTTGCCAGATCTGGACCTAAGACTAATCTGTCTCCAATTTCTAACCAACATGCTAGTGACTTACATGGCCTCTTGTACAAAGCTTCGAAAGGCGCTTTTCCTTTACTAGTCTGATAATTGTTATTATATGAAAACTCAACTAAGTGTAGGTGATCTTCCCATGGTCCACCAAAATCTAGAAAACACGCCCGTACATGAAATAGCTTTGAAATCCAAGCACCCTATGATAATACAACTCTAAGTGTCAATATCACTCCAGTAATCATAGGAATTTTACTATATATTTTATAAACTAATTTCAAAAATAAGATTTTATCCATTTTGATCCTCATTGAAAATTAGTTTATAAAATATATAGGTAAATTTCTGTGATTACTGGAGTGATAGTAATTAACACTTAGAGTTGTATTATCATAGGGTGTTCGGATTTACTCTGATATTATATTTTCAATCCATTAGGAACCTGTAGTATAACAAAATTATGAGATAATTAGTTTGTAGCCTCTCTCTGTTTGCCCATTTTTCTGAGGGAATAAGTAGTACTCATCCTAAGCTTGGTACCTAACACATCTTATACTCTTTCGGAACTCTCTAGTAAACTAAGTATCTCTATCACTTAATATACCTCTAGGAATTTCATGTAGTATAAATATGTTCTTCATAAACAATTTAGCTAAAGCAGGTGCCGACATGGTTGACTTAACTTGAATGAAATGGGCACTATTGTTCAACATGTCCATAATGACCTATATACTTTAATTTCCTCAATTCGACCTTGGCAACCTGCCTATAAAATCCATAGATATTGAATTCCATTTCCAAACTATTATCTTCGAAGGTTGAAGCAACCCACTCAGCTTCTTAAGTTTGGCCTTCACTTGTTGACAGTTCACACACTGCCTTACCCACAAGCCAACATCCTTCTTCATACCTTTTCAGTAGAAACTCCTCTTCATGTCTGGATATATCTTGGTTCCCCTAAGATGAATCGTAAATTTCAATTGAGACATTCCATAAGAATTTCTCTCCTTAAGTTCCCAACATTCAGAATACACAACCATCCCTTCTTTATCAACCATCCCCTCTGCTCAAGACTGAAATCTTTTAGATCATCAATCTTCGATCCAACCTTAAGACTTTTAATCTTCTCGGTTAAAAATGGATCTTCTTTGTACTCAGAATCAACCTTTTGATCAGAACTGGTTGGACTTCCAAGTAGGATAACATGGCAGTGCTCTGACTAGAACTAATAGTCAACCTTAACTGCACATTACAAGTATTCAGTGCCCCTAGATCCTTCCATTCCAATCACATTGATAACACCACATTTTGATGTTTTCTGCTAAGAGCATCTGCTACTTTATTTCCTTTGTAAATGTATGCTCTATACAAAAATCATGAGCTATTAAAAACTCTAGCCACCTCTGTTGTCTCTTATTCAACTCCTGACGAGAGAATAACTATCTTAAGGACTTATGATCTATGTATAACTCAAATCTCTCCCCTAAGAGATAATGTCTCCATACTTTCAGTGCGAAGATCATCGCTGCCAACTATAGATCATGAGTATGATATCCCACTTAATGTGGTCTAAACTATCGTGAAGCATATGCAATAACTTTACCTTTATTCATCAACACCGTCTCTAATCTGGTTCCATATGCATCGGTATACACTACTAATCCTTGGTTCCCATCTAGAACAACTAACACAGGCACGTTGGTCGACAACTTCTTTAACTTAAGGAATGTTTCCTCACATTTGTCAGACCAAATAGACTTCAGTCCTTCCTGGTTAGCTTAGTCAAAGGTGCTGCTATCCACGAGAAATCCTTAATGAATCTCCGGTAATAGCCAATGAATACAAAAAAACTTCTAAGCTCAGTCAACGTCTCTGGTCTTTTCTAGTTATTAACAGCCTCTGTCTTACCTGGATCAACTACCAAACCCTTCTCTGAAACCACTTGACCAAGAAACTTAATCTCTTTTTCAGAAACGATGCTTCGAAAACTTCGCTTTCAGTTGATGCTGCCTCAGCGTCTCAAGCATTATTCTAAGATGAACTTCATACTCTCTTTCATCCTTAGCGTATAATAAAATGTCATTTATAAATACCAATACGAACTTATCCAAGTGCTCTCAAAAAACTCAGTTCATCAAATCCATGAAGAAAGCTGGCGCGTTCATTAATCCGAATGGCATTACTAACCACTCGTATGAACCATACCTAACGTCACCAACATAATATTGTCCTTTGCCACTCTTAGTTGATGGAAACCTATTGTTAAATCCAACGAGGAAAATACACTAGCTCCACTCAGCTGATCAAATAAATCATCGATTCTCGGCAAAGGATACTTACTCTTGACCGTATTCTCATTCAACTTACGATAGTCCATACCCATCCTTAATGACCCATCCAGTTTCTTCAGGAACACCGTGGAAACTCTCCAAGATGAACTGCTTAGACTAGTAAAATTATTTCTTTCTAAATCTACTAGTTGCACCTTCAATTCCTTCATCTCGATAGGTGTCATCCTGCTAGTTGTTCTACTTACAGGTTCTGCTCCTGGCAAAAGATCTATCTGAAACTCAATGGTTTCTTTGGTGGTAGTCTTGTGACTGGCTCAAAAACATCTGCGAACTCCTTGCCACCAAAAACTGATTCAACTCTTTTTCTACTTCCATCGCATTCCGCAGAGCCCAAGCACTTGAGTTTGACTTCTCCACTGAGTATATAATTCGGTTATGACTATTGGGGTGTCTTAGCGATTTTTTCCTATCTTGACATAATATCCTAGTATTATATTTATCTAACCGATCCATACCCAAAATGATCCCGAAGTCTATGAAATCAGAAACATACAAACTACATGCAAACTTATGACCTAACAATTCAAGTTCTAATTGGTCACATCCCATCCCTAGAGTTGCACACCCTCATATCGGATTCACAATACTTGTGTAACAAGGTATAAGGGTTATAAACATAACTTATCAACCAAACACTGAGATATAAATGAATGGGATGCATCAGTATCAAATAGTACCCTAACTGTATACTTTGAATAAAAAACGTACCATCCATCATGGTCTTTCCCTTCCCATTAGAAGTTGGTTTAGAAGAAGATGGTTCCAAAGCAAAAATCATTACCTTGTCTGCTCTGACTGGTTTTGGACACTGATTCTTGTAGTGTCCAATTTGGTTACAGTTAAAGCACTTCACTCCTTCTTATCTACAACCTTCTTCCCTTTTCCAGTTTGATATTCATGAGCATAGTGTCCTTTCCATGTAGCAAACTACATCGGCCTATCCTTTCTTGGCAGCTCCTCCTTTCTAAGCTCATTTCTTCTTAAAGAATTTCCTCTTCTTTCCCTACGAATCTTGGGTTCTAATCTGCTTCTCCTTCCAATAATTAGAAAGCATCTCTTCATTTCGAATTTACATCTCCACTACAATTGTATTGGATCACGGAGATGTGGCATAGTCGCCATAACAATCTCGAGACTTAACCCTCAAATGAACTTCTCGTTCGTTTTAATGATGGCATCAATGGTAGCATTACTGTATCTAGACAACTCATCAAACTTCGTAGCATACTCAATGACCAACATTTCACCATGCATTAAGTCCATGAATTTTCTCAGTGACACTGACTTGGCAACTTCATAAAAAACCTCTCTTAGAATCACCTAATAAACTCTGCCTAAGTCAACTCTTCCTCGAGAACTCCCACGATAATACTGTTCCACCAATAAAATGATGCTCCATGCAACTCTCTAGAAGCAAGTCTTCTCTTTTGTTCATCATTCAATCCTAAGTCATCAAATATCCTTTCATAATGCAAAAGCCAATTTTCTACTTCTATAGCATCCTCTATTCCTAAAACTGGCTCCTACCAAGACTGGTATAATCCCTGCTTAGCTTAGCGTAGTTATTGCCAACTGGGACCATGGGATTAGCTCCTCCAACAGTCACAATATTTCCCTCGGCTACGCCTATAGTTGCTCCAGCTTACATCAGATTGACAAAGAACTGATACATCATCCCCATATCTACTGGCAGGGTTCTAGCACCTATGTTGGCATTTGGATTTGGACTGGCATTTGCATGTTGACCTGGATTCCTCCTGGTATCTGGTCGAGCATTTCCATTAGTTATGGTGCTTCCTCCACCTAGATTTCCTCTTCCATTTCCTACCTCCATATCTTCCTTTCTCTTAAATCTACATACGAACCTTAGTAAGATATTGAAGAACGGTCTAAAAGAAAGGGGAACCCATGCTTATATATATACATATATATATATATATATACATATACATATATATATATATATACATATACATATATATATATACATATACATATATATACATATACATATACATATATATACATATACATATACATATATATATACATATCTATATACATATGTATATACATATCTATATACATATGTATATACATATATATATGTATATGTATATACATATATATATACATATATATATATATATACATATATATATATATACATATATATATACATATATATATATATACATATATATATATATACATATATATATATATATTTATATATATATATCAATTGTAAGTAGGTTACTATAGCGTTAACTTAAACCCCGGTCTCATTTTCTAATTCATTGGGTATGTTTTGAAAACCTTTTAGGTTCAAATTTCTTTTAAATTTACATAAACCTATGTTTTGATACCAACTGGTAACATCCCCCACTTAAAGGTCTAGAACTAACTGCTACGAATGCTACAGTCATCCATAGTAATTTATTCTCGGTGACCAAATAAGATAATGTTAAATACATTGATATAACAGAAACATATAGATATGAAAAAATTTAAATTCAATTTTTTAAAACTAATTTTTCATTCCACTTCAAATCATATTTCAAATTCATTACATAACGCCAATTCTCAAACCACGTTCGGAGAAATATAATTATTATAAAATATGCCAAGAACAACATTTGAAGATTCCCCCAAGGTAGATCAGAGTCTAGCTAAAGGCAATCAAACAACTTTTCCATTACATCTAATAACACAGTGGAATCAAACAGAAAGAACTCCTAATAGCTAGTTTGCCTTCCACATGTCTCCCGAAGCTTAATCATCTAATGGAGTACCTGAAAACCTTAACTCTCAAACTTCTTAAAATCAATTGAGCACCCGAGAGTAAGATCTCTAGTGAGAATAATAACCAACCATCTTGAACCACAAAGTTATCTAGTGAGATCGCACATCTTAGCGGAACGGATTTTCCTCTCACTGGTATCTTATCCCAATTTACAATAATCGTATATCATGCACCTGCATCCACAATGGTTAAGACATAACATAATAAAATATATCAAGATGATATGTAAACATGCAATATGCTCTTGATTTCTCATCCCTATTTACCTGACTATCAGTCTTAAGATATAGTTTCTAGGATCACTATTAACCTATTAGTTTTTATGAGCTGACCAATAACCTGTTAATTCATTATGGAATTACATCCACTTTTATAGTTTTCATAGGGTCACTATGAACCTATTGGTTCCTACCAATTCTATCATCCAATCATAGTTTTCATGGGATCTCTATGAAACTATTGGCCTCTGCCAACAACTTTCTCCAATCATAGTTTTCATGGGTTTCCTATGAACTTATTAGATTCTCCAATAACTTCTCTCATGTCATAGTTTTCAGTGAGCTGACTATAAAACTATTGATCTCATTCAACAACTTATTCCGGACATAGTTTTCGTAGGATCACTAAGGACCTATTATCCCCTACCAATAACAATTTTCATACATAGTTTTCATGGGCTTACAAAGAACCAGTCTAAATCAATAATTCTTTGATCAGTCCTTGGACATCCTATATTCTTGTTTGTTTGACCTCCTAGATGCAATTCCACTCACAGAGGGGTTAACTCAAATATATTCACTACTGGATCAAACTAACTAATTATTCTATCCTTAGCACCCCAAATGCAGTTATGGGATAATAATGAAGTGAATATGTTTAAAAAAGCATACATGATAACCGATCAAAACATAATAATGTAAACTCTATGATTTAATTCCTTGTAATCATTTTTCTAATGAATCTAATTTAATACCCTTAACCCATTATAGCAAGGAAAGCTTCTTCAAAAATTCCAAAGTAAAATGTCATTTGGAAACTCTTTTATACTACCATTGGTTTACCTTTAAAAATGAGATTGGGTTTCTTGTTTGAAAACTAAGGCTTTCGACTATATCCATTATATCATTACTTAAAACCTTAGGCCTTCACTTTCGAAACCATTAAAAACATACCTTTCAAGACACTTAAAGCTTATCTTTCAAAACCATTAAAGATATATCTTTCAAAACACTTAAAGCTTATCTATCGAAACCATTAAAGATATACCTTTAAAAAGCTTAAAGCTCATCTTTCGAAGGTACTTAATTCAAGTAGAATTTATGGAAGCATAGCCTCGAAACCATTTGAAAGTGTCACTTTCAAAATCATTGGGTTTAAAATTAAATATAACCTCTCGATCAAAGAGAACAAAAGCGAAAGTAAACCCTTTGAAAGTATTGATCTTCAAATAAAAGAATTGGAGAAAAGGATAGCTTCGAAACCAACCTTACGAAACCATTGATAAAAGTGGCTACAAGGACCCATTCGAAAGGATTGGGAAGGTGGCTTCAATCTTAATAAGACGAAAGCCTTCCTTTCGAACTCATTATCATATGGCTATAAATAAAAGCATCCATTAACCAATTCGAGAGGTATGAAGGCGGGGGCTAGGTATCGAATAGGTTCAAAATGAGGCATCTCATTCGAAAGCTCATTTAAAAACAAAGTAAGCGGCAACTCTTCTGAAAGCTCCTATCTTAAAACAAAGGTAAGTTGATTAATTTGAAAGCTTCAACCCCTTCGAAAGCATGCCTTTGACACGGTCCCTTTCGCCTTTCTCCAATCCACTATGTATTAATAGCTTGATACCATATGCATTAGTTTTAATTGAGTTCATAAGCAGAAGTATGGTGATGAAAGCTAGCAAATGGAAGTGGCGAAGTTGTCAATCAAAACAAAACCGATCTTATTGCCTTTCAAAGAAATTTTGTTTTACCTAACTTACTTAATTTCTCAAAACATGATTGGTTGCTAATTCTTTATCAAAATCCTTATCTAAAAAGGCTGTCAAATTCAATAATTAATAATTCAAATCATTTTCATAATTCAAATCATTTTAACAAATAAGCCATTCCCTTTAATAAAATATTTAAGTCCCCCAACTTAAATAATTTATTAACCATATTAAAACACTTAGGAAAAATCTTGAAAAATCACAATTAGTCATTTTTAATATGTTTTCTAACATATATAAATTTCTGACCCAACATCATAATTTATTTGACTTAAATAATTTAAACCCAAATTATCTATTTCTTTCATTCAAAATTCATATTAAATTATCCATAGTTTGGAATATTATGAAAATTTAAACCCATCTTCAAAATAATTTTTTAAATAACATATTCAAACATCATGGCATTCAAAATCAGTTTACATGATTTTAACCTAAAAATCAAATTATATCATTACACAAAAATTCTTGTTTAAATCAAAACATGGCATAAAATCAAAGCATATCATGATTCATCCATCCAAATAGTTTTAAACCTTAAACTTGAAATTAAAAGTTCAAAATGACATATGAGATGGTTTAGATCATTATTCACCTTGTTTGCATAAGGAACTTGAGATTTTTTCTTGCTTCAATCTTCCTAGCTTGAATCTTAGCTTCTAATTGATTTTAAAATCTTCTTTTCCTAGAGTAATGGACGGCCTTGTTTCTCCCATATTTATGTTTTTGTTTTATGAAAAAACGTGAATGAGAATGATATAAGGGTTTAAGGATTATGGGGTTATGGTATACAATTATTCTCATATTACCCTTGCCTTGTTCTCTTAGGTATTTAACTTGCAAACCGTTTTTATAAATCCATTTAGTCGTGGCATGATCCTAAATAGTTTTAAAATCTTAATTCCTTTATCACTCTAATCTTTATATTATTCTATTTAGTTTGTCTGATTAAATCTCTTGAATAATTTTATTTAGAATTAAGGGTGTTACACTTAGCTTGACCTTGCTACAAATTTTCATCTGTTGAAGGTAGTAGAGGAAAGTGTACCCTTAACAGCTTTTCTTATCCAATCGATTTTATGAGTGGTTGGTTATTCTGTTTGGTCAAACCAATGCTATATTTTTGATTTGATTAGTCGTGTCTTTTGAGATGTCTTGAACAAATTTGTGCTTATTTTCATTAATGATATTCTACTTTATTCCAAAACCGAGGAGGAGCATTCTCTGTGTTTAAGGATTATATTAGAGACATTGAGAGAACATGTTCTTAAGGTTAAGTTCTCAAAATATCATTTCTCGTGGTCGAAGGATAGATTCATGGGGCATGTTGTTTCTCGAGACGGTATTTGTACTAATCCGGTGAAGGTTACAACTATTCAGGATTGTAAGAGACCTGAAAGCATAATAGAAATTCGAAGCTTTTTGGGTTTGGCTAGTTATTATAAGAGGTTGATTCAGGATTTCTCTATGATTGATTCACCACTAATGACTTTAACAAAGAAAGATGTCAAACTTCTTTAGATGGAAAAATGCAAGGTTGCATTTAGACAGTTGAAGGAGAAGTTGGTTAGCACCCTCATTTTAACTATTTCGAATGGGGATGAAGGTCTTACTGTGTACACTAATGCTTATGGAAGAGGATTGGGTGTTGTGTTGATGCAACATAGGAAGGTGGTTGCTTATGCTAGTAGGCAGTTAAAGCCGATGAGACTGGATATGTGACACATGATTTAGAGCCTTTGGTATTGGTCTTCAAGTTGAAGATATGGAGGCATCATTTGTTGGGTGAGAATTTTGAGCTTTATTCAGACCATAAACCTTTAAATATCTTTTTACCTAGAAGGATTTGAATTTAAGGCAGTGGCGTTGGTTAGAGTTTCGTGTAGCATATGATCTAGAGATTTTATATACGTCGAAGAAAGCAAATATAATAGCTGATGCATTGAGTAGGAAGTATGTTGTTATGGCTAGTATGGAGGTTCGTCCAACTCTTATCAATCGTATATAGGATAATTGAAAAAGGTATGGTAATCTTGCTTGGCTACCAAAAGCCGTTAGAGGGAATGTTGCTCTGGGAAGTATCCAAGATTCAAGGTACATGACCAAGGCATTTTAAGAGTGAATGGATGGCTATGTGTTTCAAATATTGACGGCGTCAAATAGGAGGTTCTTATGGAGATTCATCATTGGATATTAACGACACATCTAGGAGTCACTAAAATGTATCAGGATACGAAATGTGCTTTCTGGTGGGAAGGTATAAAGAGAGGCATTTCCATCTCTGTGCGCAGATATGTTAACAGCCAGCCGGTGAAGGGTAGTCGTCAAAAGGCATTTGGTTTGTTACATCCACTAGAGGTTCCAAATTGGAATTGGAGCTGATTTCGATGGATTTTATCAATGGTTTTCCTAGACCAAGGAGAGGCAATGAATGCATCTGTGTTATTGTTGATAAATTGACCAAGAGTGCACACTTCCTACCAGTCAAGGCAACAAGAATGGCGTCTATTTTTGCTCAACATTTTGTTAGAGAGATTATTAAGCTTCATGGCATTCCATGTTGTATTATGAGTGATCGAGATCTGATCTTCACAAGTCAGTTTTGGAAGGGTTTGCATGATGCACTTGGAAAGGAGCTTAATTTTAGTACAGCTTATCATCCTTGGACAAATGGACATACTGAGAGAGTGAATCGAGTTTGGAGGATTTACTTAGAGCTTGTATTCATGACTTTGGAGGATCTGGGGGGATCACTTGCCACTAGTTGAGTTTTCTTATAACAACGGTTTTCAAGCGAGTATGGGGATGCTGCCTTTTGAGGCATTGCATGGAAGGTCATGTAAGTCTCCTTCATGTTGGGTAAAACCGGGAGATCGGTTAGTGCTTGGAGCATATATGATTCATGAGGCTACGAATAAGGTAGAGGAGATTAAGAAGCACTTGAAGGTGGCTCAGGATTGGCAAAAGAGCTATGCCGATGTAAGGCATTGAGATTTGGAGTTCCCGGTAGGAGACTTTGTGTTTATCAAAGTTTCTTCGATGAGAGGTGTAATTCGGTTTGGTAAGGGACGGAAGATAGCACCACGTTTTATTGGACCTTTTTTGATTCTAGAGAGGATAGACACTTTGGCTTATCGGGTTGAGTTACGGACTAAGTTATCGAGTATACATGATGTTTCTCACGTATCTCGTCTATGGAAGTATGTACATGATCCTACTTTAATTATCGAGCCATTGCAGCAACAGGATTTAGACGTTGAGCCCGACTTGACCATTGTGAGACAGCCTATTAGTATTTTTGATCATGATACGAAGAGTTTAAGGACTAAATTGATCAAGGGGCAATGGAGTGAGAATGTTTGAGATTGCACTTGGGAGACAGAGGAGAGTATTAGAGCCTCTTATCTTGAGTTGTTCCTTATTCAGTATATTATGTTGTATATTAACTTTTGTTGTGTACTCATCGCTTGTGGTGGGGTCACTTAGCTTGTATCGTTTTTGTATGTAATTTGAGAAGTATTCTATATATACACCTTTCATTCTCTTTTTGTAATTCTTGTTTGGATATTGAGGACGAAATATTTAATGGGCCCGAAAATTCAAACACTTTATATTAGAATATCTCATCTTTTGGAAAATGATTAAATATTTGAAAAATGATTTTATAACCTTTTTAAACACTTTTTTATAAATAAATAATGTTAGAAAACTTATTTTTTAAATATGTTTACAGAAATATATTCTTTGATTAAAAACTGAAAATTGGACTGAAAAACATTTTAAAAAAATCAATATTCTATTAAACATAGGTTATTGGAATAATTGCATGCTTGCAGGATATCATATGAACACATTAACAAGAGCTTAAATCCTCTTGTAATTAATGGTAATTAATTAACATAAAAGCTCTAGAAAGTAGGACTTGAAGGACCCTTAATTTAAGGAGGAAATGGTGGAGTGATTTAGGAAAGCATGGTGTGTAGGAGGCTACGAGCATGGCTGCACATAACTTCTTGGCTGGCCATATGAGGGCATGGAAGATCATTTAACCACTTACTAAATCCTATGAATAAGCACCTATAGTCCCCTTAATGAGTTAACAATTCACTTGAAAAAGTTACACTGATTTTCACTCTTTTCTTTTCTCAAAACAATCTAATTTAGAGAAACTATACCAAACATTCCATTAACTTTTCCAACTCATGATATCACTAGAATTTAACATCATTATGCTACCACAAAGAAAAAAATAGTGAAGCCCATCTCCTAAAACCCTTAAGGGTCGTCAACATCTAGGCTCATTTTGCCTTGGTCGAACCCATTTTTTACCTCCATCTCTTCATGGCCATGCTTATCTAGGATCATCTCCCTCTTGTTTTGTGTGCATAGGTTGTGGGTGGGAAGGTTATTCTGTTGTTGCAAGGTAGAGGTTGAAAAGAGCTGGCTTGATTTGGTTGAAAAGCGAGTTATCTCACTCACTAAAATAAATATCATAAACTTGTCATTTGTGATAATATTGCTTGTTGTAAACTATGATAATATTCCCTAACTACTTAAAGTTATAAACCTTGATTACATGCTTCAAAATGTACGTAATTTGCCAACATAGTTGTTGTAAACTTTTGAAATGTATAGTTTAAATTAAGTACATTCGAATGTTTAAAATGGACACGTTGATTTAAAAATATATATTAAAATATGTTTTATAAAATATGGATTGAAATTAGGAATCATGCATATGAATATAATGGAACGATACTAAATGTTAGATTGAATATGGAATTGTGCGTACAGCGATAGTCGCTATAAACGCATATTGAAATCCCTTCTTTTTAAATTTACTTTTTAAAACTTCATTTTCATTTATTTTCAAGTAAATGTTTTAAATAATTATAATAGTGTAAAAGATAATAAGAAATGATGTTTAAAGCTATGTTGTTTATAAAACAGAGTTAGTGAAGTTATGGTCCTTATAGCAATTGTCGCTATAGAAGCGCTTTGGAAAAACAAGTTTTTTAACAAGGTTTAAAGTGTTGTTAATTTGACTATTTTATGAAATCTTTCCAAGAGAGTTTTATAAAAGATATATAAGTATTTTAATAAGAAGCAAGAAGTTTCAATAGGTTTTGAATAATGATTTTAAGTCTTAAGGTTATTTCTAATTTATATACACAAAACTGGTTTATTGTATAAATGTAGTATAAGTATCAAAATCGATATTAAGTAACTATTCTTAAGGTAATATTTCCTAAAACTATTTATGACTTACTTAAAAGTACTTTAAAGGTAATTTAACAATATATAAATCTATAAAACTATTTTTAACTCTTTTTATTAAAATAAGAACTTTATACACTTTCCTTTCTTAATTTACTGCAAATTCTGTTTGTTTTATTGAGTAAAATTATTATATGTGTGTGTGTACCACACTACAAAAAAAAGACCCTTTAATGGCGTTTAAAAAAGCTATAAAAGTCTATGATAGTGTTTTTACAAACGCAGTATATGAACAGGTTGTAATAGGTCAGAAACCTATAATAGCAAATAAAAAAGGCTGTAATAAATGCTATTAAAAGAACTTTTGGTAGTGTTTTTGAAACGCTATGAAATGATTTATTAATGTCGTGTTTAAAATGCAATCAAAGGCCTCTTATTATAATGACATGCATATATACAACGTTCCAAAAACGCTGTTACTACCTTTAATGGGTTTCTGAAACGCTATTAAATCCTTTGCTAGCGTTTTTCAAACGCTATTAAAACCTTTAATTACACGCTATCAAAATTCACTTTTGTACTACATACATATCCATTATCAAACTATAATCGATAGATTTACATAAAACAATGTAACATTTCACACAACCATATAGATCACATTGAACCAAAAATAAACCATTCGTTATTCATAGTATGTTATAATTTTTTATGAACGTTACACTAAAAGTGTAAATAATACAACTGATAAAAGATCGTACTATGCAGACGATTAAATTTGAAGCCAAAAAGTTATTACTACAAAAGAACTTCAAATCACTACCTGAAACCCATGACGATTAAATGACAAGCTTGAATGTAAAACAGTTGAATTTAATTAAACAATGATAGAATTGATACCTGAAACTAAATAGTAGGCTAGAATCAAGGAGTAGCTTGTTAATAATCGTAGAAATCATAATCTATGTACAATAGTGATCTTTATACAAAATACAAAATCAAAATAATAATGGACTTTAATTCTCAAAATTCATTGGTGAGATAGAATTTTTTTACCTAATTATTATTCAGTAGAATATAGTTAATAAATCATTTTATCAATAACTTAAGTTACACAAGAACAAATCACCGAAAATTAAATCTATTATTGTTTTGGATTATAAATATGTGCATACAAATTTAAAATAATTCTATAAAAAAAATTGAAATTTAAATAAAATATATATAAAGTATAGTATTTAATTAATTCATATGTATAACAAATGAGTATACAAATATATTAACCGAAATTTTTTTTGACAAAAATGACTTATCTTCCATTATTGGAGGAGTTCGCTTATGTAATTTAAATCTACACTAAAAAATGAAGCTGTAACATGCCTGAAAAGTAGCGGTTCCCCTCATACAATAGAAATAAAAAAACCCATAAACCAAAAGAAATATGGTCCAAAATAAAAATACAACAAATCATTAAATAAAAAAACTCTATAATCTTCCAAATTCGATGAAACCACCCAAATCTATACGCATACCTGAACCTGCTAATAAACTATACAAAAAAGAGTAAGCAATATATAAATGTGTGTATAAATATATATTTATATATATATATATAGAAAATTTATATTGATATTTTTATATCTTTGTGTTAACATAATATTTTTGTTGTTGTAAAATAATTTAAAATATTATTTCTCAAATTAAGTCAATTACAATTTAACAATTATACTTAAATAGTTTATATGGTTAAATAGACGTTATAAATAGTTATAGATACTCTTAGTTTCTAATTATAAATATTCATAGTGAAATATATAGTTTTTAAATCAGTTTCAAAATATTGTTATATTTTAAAGTTTTATTAGATTATATTTTAGATTATATGAAATATTCATATTAGATTTAGATGGGAGTATAAAATTATAATACGTACATACATACATATGTATTTTGAAAATGATGCACATGCATGCACATACATATTCACACGATAACCAAGGATGATACTGTTTTATTTTTGACTTACTGAAATCGTGAGAAGCTTCAAGACAATCAACAAAGAGAATAAAGAAGAAATCTTAAAAAGATAGAATTAGGGCGAAAAGTATATTTTGTTCTATTTTACTATTACATAGCAGATCAATACTTAGCCAGATAAACACACACACACACACACATATATATATATATATATATATATATATATAATTCATTTAATATATTAACAGAATAGATTATAAGCACCTATATTTTTTTTAGATTGTAAATATCTAAAATAATATATTTAGATTATAAAATAATTCTGGAATTTATAACATCAAGTATAATATTACACTGATTTATATTTGTCAAATAAATATTGATGAATTTGTAGAAAAATTATCATTATTATTTTTTGATTTTAACATGTTAAAATGTTATGTTTTGGTAGTAAAATATATTAAAATATTATTTTCTAATAGTTAAAATAGTTGTATGTTGATTATTTTCATATTCTAACTATTTAAGCTGATATATTTTGTTTCAAATTAGTTTCACAATAATATTTCTAAAGTTTAAGGAAATTATATGTTAAACATATTATTTTATTAATTTATACATTTAAAAATTCCAAATATATATATATATTACTGTGGTTCCAAAATTTTATGTTTTAAAATATTTATGTAATTTTAAATAAGTTTAATTTATATATCGAAATTAAGAAACTGTACATTAAATATGACTGATATACCTATATATATGAAACAACTGTAAGTATTTATTTATATAATAAATTTCAAAGAAAAATATTGATGTAATATTTCCTTTTTTAAGTAATATTAAGTAAATTTTTGTTCTTGTGTGCTTTTATATGTGTGTGCACCTGCACATCTGTATGATGATGGGTGTTAAATGTTAAATTGCAAAATCTGTATTGATAAGAATTTTAAATGTAACATAAGATAATTAAGGGAAAACTATTTTTTTAATTTACGAAAATTGTGAACACAAATAACAATAAAGCAATAAGATGTATCCCATGCATTGTGTATGCTAATGCTATAAAAAACATGGTACTCATACTTTAAATGTTGTTAAAATAAAATTTGTTATGCAGTGTTCGACATATCAATCATAAGTCAAACTTTTTATTATTGTTTATGCATATAATTTTTGTTAAGTGATTTAGATATTTTTATATTTGGGAAAAATACCTACCATTTTGTTTCTACTAATGTGTTATATAAATTGAAATTTTCATTTTGTTTATAAATATCAAAGAGCTTATTGATTATTAATTACTTGAATTTATTTACATAATATGGATTTATAGTATTTGGTTAATTTAAAAACATGGATTTGAGTGTAAAATGGTAAGAGAAAATTGATGAAAACTTTGTAAATGGCTGTACAAATTATAAAATTCCAGTATATACAAATATAAAATTATGGAAAAAATTAATATAATATTTTAGACAACTATAAAATGGTAATATATATGGACTAAAAAAGTCGAAGAGAAATAAATAGTAAGGGAATTTTTATAATTACTGAGGTGATTTGTAATTTTTAAACTTTTCTGTCATTTAACTGATAATTTATTAAATTAAACAATTTACATTAAAGTAGTTCTTATTGTCTTTTATGTGATCCATATTTATTTATATCTGAATGAAAATTTAGTTTACACCATTTTGTTACAATGAGCATGATATACTTATTGATATTATTATCTGTATTATTCATTGCACAAATTAAAAAATAATGGTTACTTAAATTTTATTTTAAACAGATTATAGTTAAATTATTTGATTATTTTAAATATATAGACTTAAATGTAAATTATACATAAAAATTGAAAACTTTGAAAACTATAGTAGAAAGCAGAAAATGTACATTTTTGAATGTAAAACGATAGTGTAAACTTAATAAAATGTTATAAATAATTCAAAAATAATAATTGTATTGGTCTTTAAAATAAGATACTAAAAAATATCTAGAAAAAGATAAAAAGAGGGTTGAGATAATGGGTAGAATCAACGTGGAAGTTAGAATTTCTTCTGCTTTACCGTTCCTTGATGCTTTTGTATCTTTCATTTGGCTTTCGTGCTTTCTTTACTTTCGTGGATAATGTGCATACTTACACGTAAGTTTTCCCATATTTGATATTTCAATTCCTTTGTCGTCCACCTGAGTTCCAACTTTTGTTTGCTTTTGTTGAATATGCGATTATATGATTTTTGTTTGATGATAATAAATATATATATTCGTTTGAATGTATTTGTCAATGTACTATTTTATTTTTCATAGATTAAATAAATATTTGCTGAATAAAATTAAATAACACAGAATTTGAATTCAAACAGAAATTTTATTCAAACAAATATTTATTACAATTTTGAATAGTACAAATTCAAGCTCTCACTATACATATACAATTTTGATTCTAATTACATCACAATTCAATTTACATAAATTCCTCACTACATATCACTCACACTCGTAGTTCATCTTCAACTTCATTCCAGTTAGAATCTAGCATCTGAGCAATCTGCAAAAATATACACTAACGCAGTAAAATTGAAAAAGAAATGTTTTTGCAATATAAAATAAAATATGGATTTTGAAAATATTATTTTCCTCAGTTATTTGGGTTGTTCGTCCATTTACATTTGAATTCATCACAAACGAACAATGTGACATGCACAGTGTATCACTATACATGCCACAAGGCCGTGCACACCGATATACATTTGATAATGTTACATGGACAGGTGAGCACAGGTCAAACCCAAATTATCGGATTCAACTCAAGTGCAATAAAACAATGTCACAATTTTCAGCACAAGGTCAAATCCGAGCTATAAGCTGGATTCAACTCAGGTGAAATTTCGAAAAATAAACAAAATGCAAAGGTCAAGTCACTACTCAACTCAGTGCATCAACCAAAGTTAAGACAACATGAAGTCTGCAACTCAAACTGCAAGTTCAAAACAATGACACAAAAGTCAAGGCCGCAAATGAAACGCAACTCACATGTACACCATGATATCAAGGCCAGAAGCTCAAGTCAGTGCACAACAACCTCGGCAAACAACAACACAGTCTCAAATTCAAATAACAAAGGAACCAACACAAAAGTTCACAATTCAACATGACAGCCCAAATGCCAGGTCGAACAAATACAACAAGGCCAGAATGAAGACAATATCACTGACTCAAATGGACAGACCAAATGATCACTATATATATGTACTCGAGGCAATATGAACAAGTGACACAACAATTCTTAAAGACTACAGACCGAATCAATATATCAGCCTCAACAGTACAGTGGCTCAACATCAAAGACCACATTCAAAAACAACTCAAGTGATATGCATTAACACTTTATCAAAATCAAACAAGACACAGTGCAGAACGAATGGCACCAAAATCAAGTTAAACAAGTAACAAAGAACTGGACAAGCTATCATGAATGAACAAAAACAAAAATGAAACAGAGTGCATGCTACAACAACAAAGACCAAGGCTACAAATGTGCAAAGTGCAGACTTGAATGGACAAATCAAGTGAAGTATACAAGAGAAGCCATATGTAGTAAACAACATGAAGAACATCAATCCAACAGACTCTCATTGACAACATCAAGTTTATATGGATATGCAATAGTGCAAAATTAAATGCCATCAGATGTATAAAATCATATCGAAGACAACTGCAGTGCAAAATCGTGAGCTATTGAACAAGCATATGAATTCACAAATCAATTTCAAGTTGAACAAAGCAAACCCGAAGTCACAATGAAATCGCCACAGTCATGTCAATGAACAAGTCAAAGTCAAATTTTCTTTTATCAAAGTCAACAGAAAAATGATCGAAGCCGAAGCCGCGGCAATCAAGGAGTCGAACAAGTCAAGCCGTAATCAAAATCAAAACTGTGGGAATCAAGTCAAAAAATATACGTATTAGAATAAGTCGCAATCATCTCAAACATCCATACGAAAATCAACGACCAAGCTATATCAGTTGACAAATTCAAATAAAGTATATACGACGAGAATTCAGGGGATCAAACCCTATAAATTGAAATTAACATCATTAGCAAAAGGTATCGAGTTCAAGCAAGCCAAAACCAGCAAAGCAAAAGGAGTAAAGTACATACTAAAATCATAGACGAACTCGATCCAAATTGAAGAGCCGTAAGCAAATCAAAGAGCATCGAAGTCTACTATCGAACGGTATCGAGCGGCGCTTCAATTTGACAAAACCCTAAATCTGGAAAAGGAACGAACGCCATTATTCTCGAGTGAAAGGAACCAGGCCGATAAATAAAAAAGAGAAAAGGGGGACGCATTTTTTTTAATCATCTAATTATTGGGCCGGTTCTAATAATATTAATTTGGGCTTAGTTTTATAAATTAGGGTTTTGTATTTAAAATTGTTTTAAATTTGCATTTTAATTTTTAAACCGTTGTAATTTCTAGTTGTGTGACTTGGGGACAAACTATGTGGCGTAATTTGAGAATTCGCAACTCAGTGGCTGAGTAGTGGCAGGGTTTTGAGCGTAGAGTTAGGTTTAGTCGATAGCGGGTGTCGCGAGTTTACGTGTGTAAGCGTCTGACTATCTAATTTCTAGTAGAAACCTTGGGGGCAGCACGTAGGAAGGGTTTTGCCGAAGCTAGGTAAATTCTGTGTCGTTCTATTTCTGCATTTTATTATTCTGCTATTTTTCTGTGCTGCTATTAATCTGTGATCCGTGTTGAAATAATTTTATAAGCTTCCGCAATAAATTTTTATAATTAATACTATCACCCTATTCACCCCCCTCTAGGGTGAAATCGATCCTACAAGTGGTATCAGAGCTAGGAATAGAAGTCATTTTTTTTTTAAAAACTCGTGTTTCAAAAATCAATTTTTCTTAAAAATTTGAATTTTTAAAATGGCTTCTTTTAATAATACTTTTGTTAAGGGTCGTTCCAATATTATTCCTATTTTCGATGAAACAGAATATTTTTTGAATTGGAAATTGAAAATGGAATTTTATTTAAAATCTGTTAATATTAAATGTTGGAATATTATTGAAAATGGGTGTGATATAAATGACGAGAAAATTATCTCGATTAATGCTCTTCCTATACATATATTATATTCTTATATTAATCAAGATAATTTTAATTTCATCTCTCATTGTGAAAATGCATAGGAAATCTGGAATACTTTCGACGCAATATATGGTGCAAAAGTCAACAGCAATGAGAAATCCTCCACAACCGACTCAGTTAAAGAAATGTGCTTAACAGGATTTGTAAAAAGCAGTTGTGATGAGGATGATGATGATGGAGCAGCTGAGCTGGCTTTAATAATGAAGAAATTCAAAAGATGGAACCACAAATACGGAAATCCAGCTCTAAATCAACAATTGAAAAGCAGAATAATTAAAGCACTAGACAACTCAAAAGAACACGGGATCATTTGCAACAAACCCGGTGATATCAAGCCCAAGTATCCTCGAATTCAACACGACTTTCAAAAGAAATCAAAAAGAAAAAGTTTTGCAGCAACGTGGAATACAAGTGATGAAGATAATCAAAGTTCTAGCAGTGAGAGTGAGAAAGCAGATATGTGCCTTCATGGAAATATAACTGATAGCGACGATGATGAGCCAAGAGAGGTATCAAAACTCACTCACTTTGAATTACTTATTTATTTCCACGAAGTAAATGGCTGTTTTGAACGACTTTGGGAGAAATATGCTAAACTTGAATCGCAAAAAGTTACTTTGATAGAATTAAATGAACAACTTGACCAATTAGTTAAAACCTATCAAAGTAGGATCCCTAAGTGTGATAAGTGTCCAACATTCGAAAAAGAAATTAAAAAATCAGAAATCAATATAAAATCACTTGAAAATGAAACTTTTATTTTAAAAGAAAGTGAAAATACTAGGAGAGAAAATTCTATCAAAAAGTGCACACAATTGTTAAACGAAAATGAATCTCTCAAAACACAAGTCCAACAATTGTTAACGACTTTAGATAAATTTTCAAAAAGTGAAAAATCGTTGAATATGCTATTAGGAAAGCAAACTGTTAATACGGTTAGAAAAGGACTTGGATATAATCAATCTAAAATTGTTGAAAACAAGATTAATCAATAAAATTCAATGTGCACAATTTGTAGAAAATATGGACACAATCACAATAATTGTTGGTATAGACCCAAACATGTGAAAACTATACCGATTTGGGTTCCAAAAGGCACAAATATAAAAACTCTCAAAGTTAAACAAATTTGGGTGCCGAAGGGAACAATTATAAATAGTTTTGGGTCTTTACAAAATTATTTTTCAAAATTTTCTGCCACTAACAACCATGGACCTATAAAAACAAATAGGTCACATAAATCTTTTTCCGTGTAGGTGTGGTGGCAGGCTAAGGAACAACAACAGTGTTCTCTGGATTTTTGGCTGTTCCAAGGACACAACGAGCAACAAAGCAAAGTTCCTTAGCCTAGTTCAAAGGTGACATAATCATAATAGACAACAACGAAAAAATATCGTAAAGGTAAAACAGGTAATGGTATGTTTTGAACGATATATCAAATGTGATAATCTGCACCGTACTCTGAATTAAATCAGCCAATAATGAGATGATGAAAAAATGATGATTTTGACTCTGACTTATTCAACATAGTTGGCCAAATTATATTATTATGCCAAAAACACTATAAAATTCTCTAGATTCTTTGAATTACTTCATATATATTAGTTTGGATTAAAAATAGTGTTTTGTTGGATAATACATTTGGTTATAATAGGGCTAACTCTAAATTCACGGTTTTTGATTATTTACACGGCTTCATTTCAAATTCAAGAGAATTTCATTTAAATTGCTGTTAAAATTGAGTTTGAAATTTTTGGTACACACTTCATGGTTTGGTCGATCAAATTCAATTAATGATGATTTTGAGTGAAAGAGAAATTCAGATGCAGATTACACTGGTAATCTAGTTGATAGAAAAATTACTAGTTGAACGTGATTTTTGAGACATTTAGTAACTGCATCGTTTTTCAAAGAAAATATCTGCATATTTTTCATTTCAAATAATTTTCAAATAGCAGAAAATTTTCTTATAAAACCCCCTCGAGAAAATCAGTTTTGACCATATTTTCAGATTAGTCAATTTGAAAATTTTATTTCATAATCATTTTTGAATTTGATTTTAAATTACTGTTTTGACTAATCTGACTCCCTAATAATTATCGAAAAGATAAATAGTGATTTAAAAAGTGATGAGTGTTGATATTTATCATATATTATGACTCGAGATGGTATAATTAGTAAATTTCTTTAGAAATTTAAACAAGAGTTATAAAACTTTTTGTAGGTAAAAATTCCATGACCATCTCTATCTCTATCATATTTCTAACGACCATCACTCATCAAAATTCTATATAGTTTGTCGATATGTGGTACTTTAAGCAGGAATCGTTCGTTTTTCATTTTATATTTCTTTAAAAAATAATAATAATAATAAATACCAAAGTATTCACTCTCATTTAAAAGTCATCACGGTTATGCATGGGTGAATTACTTAGAATTTGTTATGTGCTTCCATGCTTATTTAAAAGTCCCCACGGTTATGCATGTATGGAACGCATATCAAAAGTTGATTTTTAAAATAAACAAGTTGATTCTAATTCCATTTAAAAGTCTTCACGGTTATGCGTGGTTAGAAGATACTTGAATTCATTTTTTTAAAATAAAATTGGAATACTACTAATCTCATTTAAAAGTCCTAACAGTTATGCATGGTTAGTAGATATTCAAATTCCTGATATAAATATACCACAAATAGACACAACTGTATGGTTTTATATGATGACATCATTCCCATCATTCTAAAAGTGGAATATGCGCCTAACAAAATATTTATGATTTTTGTTTGATTTTTTACCGACATTTAATATTTATATTCAATTGAGTTTTAATGTTTAATTAATA
Source organism: Allium cepa (assembly GCA_030765085.1). NCBI lineage: Eukaryota > Viridiplantae > Streptophyta > Magnoliopsida > Asparagales > Amaryllidaceae > Allium > Allium cepa. The sequence goes on along the minus strand of CM060944.1, from coordinate 303,527,371 downwards.
TCGATCACTTTATCTCTATTTTCTCTAACACTATTATTCTTTTGTTGATAACAAAAGGGGGAGAGAAAAGTTAAGATTTTGTTTAAATAAAATCAAGCAAAGGTCAAATAATTTTCCATTTGCATCTAGGCTCATTTGCATATTTTTATTTGTATGCATATATGTAGGGGAGTATTGTGTAGAGAGGAAGCATTTAAATAGGGGGAGCAATTAGAGCATATCAATGATGAAATACATTTAACATATTCAAAATCTTAAATATGTGTTTGTTATCATCAAAAGGAGGAGATTGTTGAATATGCGATTATATGATTTTTGTTTGATGATAATAAACATATATATATTCGTTTGAATGTATTTGTTAATGTACTATTTTATTTTTCATAGATTAAATAAATATTTGCTGAATAAAATTAAATAACACAGAATTTGAATTCAAACGGAAATTTTATTCAAACAAATATTTATTACAATTTTGAATAGTACAAATTCAAGCTCTCACTATACATATACAATTTTGATTCTAATTACATCACAATTCAATTTACATAAATTCCTCACTACATATCACTCACACTCGTAGTTCATCTTCAACTTCATTCTAGTTAGAATCTAGCATCTGAGCAATCTGCAAAAATATACACTAACGCAGTAAAATTGAAAAAGAAATGTTTTTGCATATAAAATAAAATATGGATTTTGAAAATATTATTTGCCTCGGTTATTTGGGTTGTTCGTCCATTTACATTTGAATTCATCACACACGAACACTGTGACATGCACAGTGTATCGCTGTACATGCCACAAGGTCGTGCACACCGGTATACACTTGATAATGTTACATGTGAAAGAGGGGGCTATGCAGTAGGATCGTATAATATGGAATAGCGGAATGATATAGATAAATAACGATAAGCAATAAGTAAAGTAGACACCAAGACTTTATACTAGTTCGGACCTCTTGTCCTACGTCCAGTCCCTAAGCTTCTCTTAGGAATTCTACTAACAACCCTCACTTAACCCGGAGGAATAGGTTTACAACTTAGTCGAACAACCGAACGGGATTTCTTGCCTCAACTACCGAAGAGGACTTCAACTCAATTACTAAAAAACAATATTCGACTTGTTGTGTTCTTGTCAACACTAATGAGTCTAATGTAGTACAATATTCCTATAATCATATCCTCGAGAGTATGCAATGTGTTTGTGAAGATTTAGAAAATGTGAATTGCTATGAATTAAAAGAATGTTATAAACAAAATAGTGATTCAAGCAATAGATTGGTGATTGCTTTGAGAATATCTAGAGAATATGATCAAGAAAATAGTAAGATTAAAGCAAGAGAATTCGGTAAATTGAATGATGTTAGAATCATGTATTTATACTTGTAGAAGAGGTGCATTTGTTGTCAAAGGTTGCAAACAAGAGATGCTTCCATATCCATTGGAGAATGGTTGCAACTCTTGGGAGGAAGAAGGTGTCTTTTCAGAGAAAATTCGCAGGTCCAAATTCAGTTGACTGAGCAGGGAATTCAGTCAACTGAAAATATGAAGTAAAATTTTTAGGAACAAACTCACTCGACTGTGCAGGAAGTTCAGTCGATTGAAACTGTGCATGTTTATATATGTGTACCAGTTTCAGTCGACTGACCATTCCTGTTCAGTCGACTGAACTACTAAAATATGCACAGTGAAAGTTTAAATAAAAATGAAGTTCATAAAATGTGTTCTAGTGTTCGTGCAAGCCTCTTGAGGATAGATTTTAACAATAAATCTAGACTAAGACCTATATATAAAAATCATACTTATGTTTGTTTGGTCTTCATCGATCTTCCTTTAGCTTTGCACATATCTCTTCCTTTTTTGTTGAAGCACGTTGTCATTGATCAAAATCTTCGCATATCAACATTCTCCCCCTTTTTGATTGATGACAATACTGATTTATTCTAGAGATGTATTTACTTATTTTCTCCTCCTGAATGTATGCACTATCTTTCCTACAAAACAAAGTTAGTACCATAGATTTTCTCCCCCTTTGTCATCGACAAAAAGGAAGAATTAACTGTAGAAATATTTTATCAAAACAATCACTGAAGCATGGAGAATAGAAAATTTGCATAACCATGGCTTAAAAAAGTTAAAAATGTTGCGTCGAACAAGCACAAAATGGCTATTTATACAAGCCATAAGAAAGTTATAAATAAACATCAAACCATACTAAAATTACTCATCTTTATCCCAGTCATATGAACCTTCTCTTCCTCCTGTTGGTTCACGTATGACGGGTCCTCCTGTTGGTGGTCTGTATGCTCTTCCTCCTTGGCCACCACTAGCTCCGCTTGTGCTGCTACTTGTTTGCTCTTCGGATGACGTCCATGTAAACGTAGGTGCCAGACGTTTGCCGCGAGATGTCAAAGCAGTAGTGGTGCTTGAGCACGAGATTGCATCCCATAGCTTGTTGAAGAATCCTTTGATTTTGTCAAGCTTGTGATCTATCTTTTTAAGACGAGTATCAAGAATTTGTTGATTTCATGATAATATCCCCAATGATTGGTTGGTAGTAAAGCTTGGGTCAACAAGACGAATTTCATCATCTTGCTCAAAATGTTCTTCGTGGTGAGGTTGTGGAGGTTGTTGTTGTTGTTCTTGATGCCTCGCTTCCCATTCAGCGAGTGATATTATGCGAGGAGGTCGAGATGGGAGTTGCATTAGGCTTATGGTCCGGTAGTTAATTTGACGGACCATTGTATTCTCCAACTCGGGTATTGGCGTATCGACAGTGAGGAGAAGTCGCATGATGTATTCTCCAAAATAGATAGTTCGCATTTTGCCATTATTAAAAGTGAGAAACTCATCAAGAATAAGTTGTACCCAATTGACTTGTATATTGCCAAAAATAGCATATAGAGCTCGATAATTAATTGGGTAGACAATTTCGTACGAGCCTATGCATGGAGCAATTATTCTCATTAGAGCTTTGTGAAGGATTCTTGCTATAGGTCGAAGAGAGGTGGACTTAAAATCTCTAAATTTGATATTATCATCCATAAATCGATGGTTTATGTTATCGCGAATTTGTGGATTGAATTCTATCTCGTCTAGCTTTCTTCCGACATTTGGTGATTCTAGAATGTGTGCTATTCTATCTAAGGAAAACCAAAATTTCTTTCCACATACCATACTCCAAACACTATTGTTTGGATTTCTTGGAGTTTGGTGTCCAAGATTAAGGTTAGCATAAAATAATTTGACCATTATATGATTTATGGCATGGTCATTTCTTTTCAAATCCAAAAGAGAAGTTAAACCTGCTTGATCGGTTAACGCTTGGATGTTGTATGTTTGAAAGCTTTGGAAATCAACGAAGGAATGCTCGAAAATACAGGAATTCTTCACCTTATTCCACCTAGTGACAGCTATTCCATCGTAAAGCCATTGCACTATTTGGGCATCAATTGGCTCGGAGGATGAAGAAGAGGAAGCTCTTGATCTCTTTGGTGCCATTTGAGTGAGATTTGAGTGAATTTTAAGGAATTGGGGGCTAGGGTTTTGAAAATAATTGGGGAAGAAACTGTTTTGGAAAGTAAAAAGTGAATGGATAGGTAAAAAATTGGTGGATAAAAGGGGAAAGTTGCCTGGGAATTGGCGTTCAGTCGACTGAATAGACTGTTCAGTTGACTGAATTGAAGGCCAAAAATTTTCTAGGTTGAATTCAGTTGACTGAACAGGGTTTTTAGTCGACTGAATTTTTGTCTGAAAGTTTCTGTTTGTATTTCAGTCGACTGTGCAGAGGAATCAGTCGACTGAATTATAAAAAAATTTGCTTTCTGACCCACGTATTTTGTTGTTCTTTGTTAATTTTGAAAGTAAACACTTTATTTAAAGAAATAATTACAATTATATAGATGTAACACCATGAATAGATTTCAAAACTATCTATTTCTTAGAGGATGGACTTGGAGTCTTTTTCCCTTCATTCTTCATATAATTTAAATCCCATGAATTTGGACTATATTGAGGAGTATTAGGAGACATCCAAGGATTCACAGGATTGACTGGTGTACGGTAAGATGAAGATAGATCAAGTGAACTAATGGGGCGAGGTAGGGGTTCAGCCACTTCATTCTTTATTGAGCCACAAAAGCGTAAACTGATTTTCCCTAGGAAGCTTAATCGTCTAGCCATAACTTTTTGTTCGAAGTATAATTCTCGTTGAAGATCTATTTGTTGTTGTTGAAAGTGATGAATTTCATCAATCTTTTTTTTTTGTCTGGAGAAATAAATAGTCCGCGTTTCGCTTTCTTGGATTCTGGTGTGTAGCCAGTACGATAATTGTTCCATTTGTAAACTGGCTCATATGTCGGTGTTGGAGTGGTAGGTTTTGGAGATGTTGGAGTGTTATCGACTGAAGAGGTGATGTTGATCGGGGAAAAAGAGTTGTTGGACGACATTTTTATAACGAATTTTTCAAGCTTTTATTCGTGAGAATGAGTTGTGAAAAAGAAATATTTTTAAGATATATTTATAGTAGGGATTTTTTAAATATATAGTGGTTATAATTCTTTAAAGTTTTTCATCCACTTAATGATTTAATGGTTACCATAATTCAGTTAAAAATGTATGGTTTACAAATAACTATTATTTAATAATATATTATGTAACATATTCGAAAAATAAATTGAAAATCTCTTTTTTTCTTTATTCAGTCGACTGAGCATATAGTGTTAGTCGACTGAATTGTGTAGATTTTTCTAACTTTCTCTATATGATATCTTTAAAAGACATTATTCCTAACTCTCATCGTAATTTTATGAAGGAGTTTTCTAATAGAGGTTTAGTAAATATATCGGCAATTTGATTTTCGGTAGAAATATGTTCTAAATTAATTATTCCTTTTTCGATATTGTCACGTAGAAAATGGTGACGAATATCTATATGTTTTGTACGAGAGTGATTAACCGGATTTTTAGATAAGTTTATTGTACTTGTATTATCACAGTATATTGTAGAATTTGTTAAATTTATATTAAAATCTTTAAGTGTTTGTTGCATGTATATAACTTGAGTGCAAGCTAAAGCAGCTGATATATACTCTGCTTCGCAGGTGGAAAGCGAGACACAATTTTGTTTCTTACTAAACCAAGATACAAGTGATTTTACAATGAAATGGAAAGTACCACTTGTACTTTTTCTATCTGTTCGAGATCCACCAAAATCAGCATCACTGAATGACACTAACTCAAATGGATACTCCTTTGGATAGAAAAGACCGAAATCTTTAGTGTTGTTAAGATATCGCATAATTCGTTTTACCGCTCTTAAGTGTGATTCTTTAGGATTAGATTGAAAACGTGCACATAAACAAACACTCATCATTATGTCAGGTCTACTAGCGGTTAAGTAAAGTAAGGAACCTAGCATACTTCTAAACAATTTTTGATCTACACTTTTGCCATTTTCATCTCGATCGAGATGTGTAGTGGTACTCATAGGAGTAGGTTTAGCAGAAGTGTTTTCCATGCCGAATCGTTTAATTAAATTAGCACAATATTTTTCTTGGTTTATAAAAATTCCATTTGTTAATTGTTTGATTTGAAGTCCGAGAAAATATGATAATTCTCCCATATGACACATTTCGAAATCATTAGTCATTATATTTGAAAAAAATTTACATAAATTTTCATTTGTTGAACCAAAAATAATATCGTCTACGTATATTTGAATTATTAAAATATCTTTGGTAGTATTTTTAATAAAAAGCGTTTGATCTACTTTTCTAATTTTAAATCCCGAATTTAATAAATAACTTTTAAGTCTTTCATACCAAGCACGAGGTGCTTGTTTAAGACCATATAGTGCTTTCTTTAATTTAAATACATGATCCGGATATTTTTCATGTATAAATAAAGGAGGTTATTCTACATATACATTTTCTTTAATAAAACCATTTAAAATGCACTTTTAACATCCATTTGATAAAGTTTAAAATTGTGAAAACATGCAAAGGCTAATAGTATACGTATTGCTTCAAGTCTTGCAACGGGAGCAAAGGTTTCTTCAAAATCAATACATTCTTCTTGATTATACCCTTGTGCTACTAGTCTTGCTTTATTCCTTGTTACATTACCTTGTTCGTCTACTTTATTTTTGTAAGTCCATTTGGTTCCTATTACTGATTGATTATTAAGACGGGGAACTAATTCCCAAACATCGTTACGTTCAAATTGATTTAATTCTTCTTGCATTGCGATAATCCAATAATCATCTGTTGATGCTTCTTTAGGATTTTTAGGTTTTGTTGATGAAATTAAAGCTACATGACCTATTTGATTTAGTTGATTTCTTGTCCTAACTTGAGAATTTATTTCTCCTATTATATTTTGAGTTGGATGATCTCGTAATATTCTAGGAGGAGATCTTAGTTCATTATTACTATTTTCCAGATTTGTTTCTTCTATATTTATCAATTCTTCATCATCTTTTATATTAAAAATTTTATTAAAATTTTCATCAAAAGATATATGCAAAGTTTCTTCAATTATGTGTGTTCGTTTATTAAATACTCGATATGCTTTACTTCGTTCTGAGTATCCTACGAAAATTCCTTCGTCGGCTTTTGGATCGAATTTTCCTAGTTGATCTTTTGTATTTAAAATGGAACATTTTGATCCAAATATTTTAAAATAAGATATATTTGGCTTTTTATTATTAAATAGTTCATAATAAGAATTTTTAGTTAATGTTCTAATTGATATTCTATTTAATACATAACATGCAGTAGCAACGGCTTCTGCCCAAAAATGTTTTGGTAGAGAACATCCATTTAATAATGTTCTTGTGCATTCTTGTAATGTTCTATTCTTTCTTTCTACAACTCCATTTTGTTGAGGAGTTCTAGGAAATGAAAAGTTATGATTTATTCCTTTCTTTTTACAAAAAGTTTCAAAAGCTTCATTTTCGAATTCGCCTCCATGATCGCTTCGAATATTTTTAATTTTCAAATCTTTAGTGTTTTGAATTCTTTTGACAAATGTTTTAAAATGCTCAAAAGTGTCACTTTTATTTTTCATAAAAATAGTCCATGTATATCTTGAAAAATCATCAACTATTACAAATACGTATCGATTATGATTAATGGATTGAACTTGTGTTGGTCCAAATAAATCCATATGTAGTAATTCTATTGGTTGTAAAGTCGAAATATTTTTCTTAGATTTGAAAGATGATTTCGTTAATTTTCCTTTTTGACAATCATTACAAAGATTATTTATTTTAAAGTTTATTTTGGGTAAACCTCTTACTAATTCATTTTTAGAAAGTTTTCTAATAGTTTTAAAATTTATATGACAAAATCTTTTGTGTCATAACCAAGGATCATTAGCTTTGGCAAGTAAACACATACTTGTATTATGATTAATATTCATATTTAGAACGTAAATATTTCTATCTCTATTTCCTTCAAAAATAATATTTTGGTTTTGATCAAAAATACTACCTTTATTATTTGAGAAAGTTATTTTAAAACCTTTATCACACAGTTGACTTATACTAAGTAGATTATGTTTTAAATTTTCAACTAATGAAACATTTGTTATAAAAGGTATATTTGATGTACCGTAATTGTTCACATCTCCTTTGCCAATGATATAGCCCTTTGAATTGTCTCCGAAGGTAACCGAGCCATCATCAAAGTATGTGATGTTTGTAAGCATATCTTTATCTCCGGTCATGTGTTTTGAACATTCACTGTCTTATATCCATTTCTTCTTTTTGAGTGGGACCTGAAAATAAATATAAAATTATCGGTACCCACCTTTTAATAGGGTCCTAAAAAGTTAGAGTTTAGGAAACCAAACCCAATTTGGTTCAGTATCCTTTTTATAAATATAGTTTTCATTATGATGAACATTATCCATAAATGTTTTAACATATTTATTTCTTATCAATACATTGTTAGTCTTTGGTACCCAAATTTTAACTACCTTGGTTTCTACTTTTGTTTTAATAGGTTTCTTTAGCAATATTTGTTGTTTTGAATCAACATTCCTGTTAAGTTTTATTTTTTACTTATTAGGAATTTTTGACTCTTTTTTATAACCTAAACCTTGTTTGTTTGAAGATGATTGAGAATTTTCTAGTATCTTAGATAAATTTTCTCTTCCTTTGTTAAAGTTAGAAACATTTTTAGTAATGTCATCTAATTTAGCTTGAAGACTATTATTTTCTAATTCAACATGTTTAATCTTAATTTTTATCTCGTGATTTTCAGAAACAAATACATCATTCTTTTTCTTTTGAGTTTCAATTTCTTGACTTAAAAGTGATAATTGAGTTTTAGAATTTGAATAAGATTCTTGAACTTTTTCAAGTTCTTCTTCAAGAATTTTCTTTTCACCATTTAACATATCTCTCTCAAACTCAGCTTTGTTTTGATTTTCACGAATTTCCTTAATTTTCTTTTTAAGAATTTTTATTGTGCTTAAAAGTTCAGTGTTTACTTCAATTAAATCATAGAAAGTTAAATTACTTACCTCAGAATCTTGAGCCATGAAGCATACATTAGCCTGTTCATTGTCGCTATCACTATCATTTTCGAATGGAGATGAATCTGAATCGTCCCATGTTACAGAAAAAGCCTTCTTTTTGAATTTATCCTTCTTGTTTGTGTTGTTGAAGCTTTTTTGATTTTCCTTCATTTGTTCTGGACAATCTTTTTGCATGTCTCCTTTATTGTGACAATTGAAGCGTTCTACATTTGAGGATGACGGTTTGTTCAAGAAATTCTTTTTGAATCCGTTTTTGTTTCCTTTTCTATACTTTAAGAATTTCTTGAAATTTTTGGCTATAAATGCTAGATCCTCATCTTCAGACTCTGATTCTTCCTTTTCCGTATGAAAAGCAACATTCTTTCTTTCTTGAGCTTGATCTTTCTTAGCTTGCATATTTACTTCATACGACATAAGATTTCCAATCAATTCTTCTGGTTTCATTGTAGATAGATCATTTGCTTCCTCGATTGCTAGTACTTTTCTCTCCCATTCATCAGTGAGTGAATTTAGAACTTTAGACACAATGTCAAAATTCGTGTATTTTTCTCCTAGTCCTATTAAGGCATGATGAATGTCTTGAAATCTCGAGTACATGTCATTGATGGATTCATTTTGTCGCATTCTAAAGTTTTGGAATTGGTTCTTCAGCATGAATATCTTTATTTGTTTAACTTTGTTTGTGCCTTCATGTTTGACTTTAAGTGTTTCCCATATCTGATATGCAGTAGTACATATGCTAACATGGTTGAATTCATTTCTATCCAGGGAGCAAAATATCATATTCATAGCTTTGGCATTTGCACTAGCTTCATTCTTCTGAGTTTGTGTCCATGTAGGATAATCGGTCGTGGGTACAACAAACTCTGCTTGAGTTGTATTCCAGGCTTCGAAACTTGTTGCTTGCATATAAATCCTCATCCTTGTAGCCCAATAGTTGTAGTTTAGTCCATTGAATAGGGGTCTTTGGGTAGATTATCCTTCCGTAAATGTAGAACTATAGGCAGATGTTGTGCTTGTACTTGCGTTATTTTCCATATTTCTCAATACGTCTGATAACGGTGTTATGGTTATAGGACGGGCTCGCTCTGATACCAATTGAAAGAGGGGGCTATGCGGTAGGATCGTATAATATGGAATAGCGGAATGATATAGATAAATAACGATAAGCAATAAGTAAAGTAGACACCAAGACTTTATACTGGTTCGGACCTCTTGTCCTACGTCTAGTCCCTAAGCTTCTCTTAGGAATTCTACTAACAATCCTCACTTAACCCGGAGGAATAGGTTTACAACTTACCCGAACAACCGAACAGGATTTCTTCCCTCAACTACCGAAGAGGACTTCAACTCAATTACTAAAAAACAATATTCGACTTGTTGTGTTCTTGTCAACACTAATGAGTCTAATGTAGTACAATATTCCTATAATCTTATCCTCGAGAGTATGCAATGTGTTTGTGAAGATTTAGGAAATGTGAATTGCTATGAATCAAAAGAATGTTATAAACAAAACAGTGATTCAAGCAATAGATCGGTGATTGCTTTGAGAATATCTAGAGAATATGATCAAGAAAATAGTAAGATTAAAGCAAGAGAATTCGGTAAATTGAATGATGTTAGAATCATGTATTTATACTTGTAGAAGAGGTGCATTTGTTGTCAAAGGTTGCAAACAAGAGATGCTTCCATTTCCATTGGAGAATGGTTGCAACTCTTAGGAGGAAGAAGGTGTCTTTTCAGAGAAAATTCGCAGGTTCAAATTCAGTCGACTGAGCAGGGAATTCAGTCAACTGAAAATATGAAGTAAAATTTTCAGAAACAAATTCAGTCGACTGTGCAGGAAGTTCAGTTGACTGAAACTGTGCATGTTTATATATGTGTACCAGTTTCAGTCGACTGGCCATTCTTGTTCAGTCGACTGAACTACTAAAATATGCACAATGAAAGTTTAAACAAAAATGAAGTTCATAAAATGTGTTCTAGTGTTCGTGCAAGCCTCTTGAGGATAGATTTTAACAATAAATCTAGACTAAGACCTATATACAAAAATCATACTTATGTTCGTTTGGTCTTCATCGATCTTCCTTTAGCTTTGCACATATCTCTTCCTTTTTTGTTGAAGTACATTGTCATTGATCAAAATCTTCGCGTATCAACAACATGGACAGGTGAGCACAGGTCAAACCCAAATTATCGGATTCAACTCAAGTGCAATAAAACAATGTCACAATTTTCAGCACAAGGTCAAATCCGAGCTACAAGCTGGATTCAACTCAGGTGAAATTTTGAAAAACAAACAAAATGCAAAGGTCAAGTCACTACTCAACTCAGTGCATCAACCAAAGTTAAGAAAACATGACGTCTGCAACTCAAACTGCAAGTTCAAAACAATGACACAAAAGTCAAGGCCGCAAATGAAACGCAACTCACATGTACACCATGATATCAAGGCCAGAAGCTCAAGTCAGTGCACAACAACCTCGGCAAACAACAACACAGTCTCAAATTCAAATAACAAAGGAACCAACACAAAAGTTCACAATTCAACATGACAACCCAAATGCCAGGTCGAACAAATACAACAAGGCCAGAATGAAGACAATATCACTAACTCAAATGGACAGAACAAATGATCACTATATACATGTACTCGAGGTAATATGAACAAGTGACACAACAATGCTTAAAGACTACAGACCGAACCAATATATCAGCCTCAACAGTACAGTGGCTCAACATCAAAGACCATATTCAAAAACAACTCAAGTGATATGCAGTAACACTTTATCAAAATCAAACAAGACACAGTGCAGAAGCGAATGGCACCAAAATCAAGTTAAACAAGTAACAAAGAACTGGATAAGCTATCATGAATGAACAAAAACAAAAATGAAACAGAGTGCATGCTACAACAACAAAGACCAAGGCTACAAATGTGCAAAGTGCAGACTTGAATGGACAGATCAAGTGAAGTATACAAGAGAAGCCATATGTAGTAAACAACATGAAGAACATCAATCCAACAGACTCTCATTGACAACATCAAGTTTATATGGATATGCAATAGTGAAAAATTAAATGCCATCAGATGTATAAAATTATATCGAAGACAACTGCAGTGCAAAATCGTGAGCTATTGAACAAGCATATGAATTCACAAATCAATTTCAAGTTGAACAAAGCAAAACCGAAGTCACAGTGAAATCGCCATAGTCATGTCAATGAACAAGTCAAAGTCAAATTTTCTTTTATCAAAGTCAACAGAAAAATGATCGGAGCCGAAGCCGTGGCAATCAAGGAGTCGAACAAGTCAAGCCGTAATCAAAATCAAAACGTGGGAATCAAGTCAAAAAATATACGTATTTGAATAAGTCGCAATCATCTCAAACATCCATACGAAAATCAACGACCAAGCTATATCAGTTGACAAATTCAAATAAAGTATATACGTCGAGAATTCAAGGGATCGAACCCTATAAATTGAAATTAACATCATTGGCAAAAGGTATCGAGTTCAAGCAAGCAAAAACCAGCAAAGTAAAAGGAGTAAAGTACATATCGAAATCATAGACGAACTCGATCCAAATTGAAGAGTCGTGAGCAAATCAAAGAGCATCGAAGTCTACTATCGAACGGTATCAAGCGGCACTTCAATTTGACAAAACCCTAAATCTGGAAAAGGAACGAACGCCATTATTCTCAAGTGAAAGGAACTAAGCCGATAAAATAAAAAAGAGAAAAGGCGGACGCATTTTTTTTAATCATCTAATTATTGGGCCGGTTCTAATAATATTAATTTGGGCTTAGTTTTATAAATTAGGGTTTTGTATTTAAAATTATTTTAAATTTGCATTTTAATTTTTAAACCGTTGTAATTTCTAGTCGTGTGACTAAGGGACAAACTACGTGGCGTAGTTTGAGAATTCGCAACTCAGTTGCTGGGTTGTGGCAGAGTTTTGAGCGTAGAGTTAGGTTTAGTCGATAGCGGGTGTCGCGAGTTTACGTGTGTAAGCGTCTGACTATCTAATTTCTAGTAGAAACCTTGGGGGCAGCACGTAGGCAGGGTTTTGCCGAAGCTGGGTAAATTCAGTGTCGTTCTATTTCTGCATTTTATTATTCTGCTATTTTTCTGTGCTGCTATTAATCTGTGATCTGTGTTGAAATAATTTTATAAGCTTCCGCAATAAATTTATATAATTAATACTATCACCCTATTCACCCCCTCTCTAGGGTGAAATCGATCCTACAGCTTTTGCTTTCGTGAATTATATATCTGCGTTGTCTCCATGTAAAAGGTCTCGTATGTTTTTTTGTTTAAGCCATCATGGGCTATTATTTGGTCTATACTATTATTTACTTTTTTCCTTTGTTTCTGTTTTAGCTTTGGTGTGTTGTCACAAATGGCAGCTATGCCAATTTTTCTTACTTGAATCTTGTACTACATCTTAGCCTTCTTTTGTAAGTTATTTTATTCAGCCTTCGTGATTTAAAATGTTTGAGGCCATAGTGAGGTGTTCACTTTTCATTCTTAGCTTTCATGCACATTTTACCTTGGCCTAATTTAAAGTTTGTGTTATGTTTTACTTAGGCAATAAGGGTTCGATGACAATCTTGTAATTAAATTAAAAACTGATTTATTACTTAATTAAATAATAACTTTACACCTAACACCATTGGAAGGTTGAATTTCTATTAACTAATTTCATTCTTTTTAGTTTTCTTCTCAGAAAATGTTAATCCCCATACTTAAATTAACTAATTAATTTTCTCCTTAATTAATTAGTGTTTTGCTTTACTAAATAATTTGTATAAAATAGAAAATTGATAGAAAAATGCCAAAAGTTTACCAAAAATCAAATTAATCATATTTTATCTTTCCCAAAATTTCGGGTCAAAATAATTAGTTTAAATATTTTTACTAATTAATTGGCCAAAAAATAACCATTTTCCCTGCCTAAGAAATTTATAAAATATTCATTTTGACTCCAAAAATTATGAAATTAAACACTACAAGATTAAAGAGCTATTCCAACGGCTCGTAGCCTTTGGCGGCCGTTGGAATAGAACAAACGCTTTCCAACGGAACCAACGGCTATTTTCCAACGGAATTTCCAACGGCCACCAACGGTTAATAGCCGTTGGAAACCGTTATAAGCCGTTTGAATAAAATGTCCATTAAGTCGTTGGAAACCGTTGGAAATCTGGGTTTATTTTGCTGTACAACAGCAAGCTTATTCACCTTCCAGCCACACCATTTCCAATCCATTCCATTTCCAATACATTTCCAATATATTTCCAATCCATTCCACACACACACACACACACACACACACACACACACACACACACACACACACACATATATATATATATATATATATATCAATATCAATATAAACAATACACATAAATCAGTTAAACACCAATATAAAAAACCAAACCATTCAAACATCATAAACCATACCATCAACGTAAATACCATCAAAACATGTCAACAAACCACGTACATACCATCAAAATATCATTCTCACTCACTCCGTACCAATATATACAACATTGAAAACACATAATAACCATCTCCAAGTCAATATATACATCGTTCAAACACAAACACTAAAAAGCATACCTCCTCAAGCATCTTCGTCGTCGCCTCCGTAAGCACCATACGATGAAGGAAAGGTACCATGATTCTGCACATACTCCGCAAGCTTTTGAGTTAGCTGCTCCATCTGTACAGCTCGCAGACGATTCTCCTCCTGTAGCTACTCAATCATAGCTCTAAGCTCCTTAATTTCTTCTTTGTCTTGGGCCTTTTGAGCTTGTCGAGCCTGCAAATAGAAATAATAGCAAAAGGGTTGTCTCAGCATATAAAATATTATAACACTATATATCTAAACACTAATTTGTTGTACATATGTAAAAGGATTAATTACTGTTACATCCCTAAGCCATAACGTCTACTCCGCTGCGTCGGATCTATAACAGCGTCAAATATGTTATCTTGCTCCGCCCATGTCAACTCATCACGACCAGACTGCTGCAGCACATAAGCCCGTGCCTCCTGTAACCTTGACTATAATGAAAAAAAAACAATTTCAGTTGAAAAATAGTAGAATGTAATTTTTATTTTACATAGCTAGTAATTAATAAACTTATCGATGTAAGTATTAGAAATTAAAAAACGCATACATATGCCTCAGTCGCCCTATCCTGATCACCCCACTGATATATGATTTTGCCAGACTCGTCTACTTGCCTAGATGCGTGGGTGTGAGCAAATAAGTCCACTATGCCAACGGGATGTCCATAAGCTCGTTCCTGCAATTGATGATTTGGATAATTTAACTCCACATAAATAATTACTGAACTGATCAATATACAAATGTGATAATAGATAAATTTACCAAATCTTCGCGGTGATGCTGGAAAGATTTGGAGCCTCTACGATGAGTTACTGGATTCATGCTCCTGCTTGCTGAGTTCCTTTCTGACTCCTCCTGCAATTTTACAAAGAATAATCACTTATTAAACGTTAGAAAAATTACTGAGATTCATTATAGATTTACCTGGAACTCCTCGGAGTTCCACCAGTCAACCCACTTATCCCATACAGCCGCGCTCATCGACTTTGATTTCTTCCCCAGTTTTTTATTCTCTGACATCTTCTCCCTATAGTTCTTAGCGATCTTTGAGTTCCAGTGTCGTTGAATTAAGTTGATGTCAGACTCTTGCAAATCTACTACATCGTGTACAATGAGAAAATATTAATAATCATTCATTTGTATTTAATTAATCATTTTGTAAAGCGGTATAAACTTACTAGAAAATCTTGCCAAATGGTCTCTCTCACATCATCGGGGATCTTGCTCCACTTAGGCCAGCAATCGCCCATCCTGCCCATATACGCCTGCTTAGAAATGTTCAGAACCACTTTAGATGGCTCCAACTCAAACCCATTGCGTTAAATATAAAATAGAACTTTAGACAATTATAGATATATCATGTACAAAAAATTAAATTGCTATGCTGCTAATTATGATACTTACGCCTAATCAGCCTTTGGCTGCAAGTAAACGACTGGACGAGCTGGTGGCTCACCACTACTCTCTCCAATCTGCTGGGAAAAGCCACGTCGCCGAGAGCCAGAACCAGAGCCAGACATAATATACCTGCCATATACATACATATACAATTCATAATAATTATGATATGACGAACCATTAAAAAATGTAATACAATATGCTACAAATGTGTCATGTTGTGTGTATGTGTTGAGTGTGTGAGTATACACTTGTTGTCATTAAAATTGTATAACTTTGGATAAATGCATTATTAATCAGAGATAAATGTAATGTGAATAATTGTAAAAATTATCGGATATTACTCAGTCATCCTCGTCGTTTTCTGATGCAGACTCGGTTTCGTGTTCTATGTCGTTTTCCTCTACACTCTCAAATGCTTCGACTAATACATTTGTCTCATCATTTAAAGGTCCAAAATCAGTTTGATCGTCTGTAATTGCTATTTCAATATTTTCCTTTAGATCTACTTGATAGGCTTGTTCGTTTGGAATATTCTGTCTATCGAACGTAAATCTTGCTTTGGTTTTAAAAACCGCAGAACAATCTGCTTTATCCCTTTTTAGAGATGGATAAATGGCATAATAAGCTTGTAGGGCTTGTTTGGCTAGTATAAAAGGGTCGTAATTTTGATAACGCGAGGTATGTTTAATTTCTATAAGATTATAATTTGGATGCACGTTAATACCAGAACCTGGAACATTGCTGAACCAGTTGCATCTAAACAAATGAACATCCTCCATGGGTCTTGTAAAATAAGTATTTTGATCCAATAAATTATCGGGTGGCATATGACATTTAGCAGCTTGAACAACAGTCGTAAATCCAGCTTCTGTAAGGTTATATTTTGATTTCATTGCAATGTATTCTGCAGTTACCGATAATTGAGAGTCGCTTAAACATCCATTCCAAAGGGGTTTTTTAGCATGATCCAATAAATCGTATATTTTTTTAGCACCAACATTTGGTTCCTCTTCGACGTTAACATCGTCGTTATCAATTTCAATGGTATGGAACATTGATCGTGCTGCATCTTCGACCATATGTTCTATGAGATTCGTACTAACTTCATCACTAATGACCTCCACCGACTGTTCTTGATTATAGGGGCTACAATTTCACCATGACGATCCCACAGCAAATAATTGGGTATGAAACCGTATTGGCGCAAATGAACCTTAGCTATATTCGGTACTAAATAGTTCAACAATTTGCATCTACTACATGGACAATGAATTTCTTCATCATTTGCAATCTTACTTATCGCAAATTCGATGAACACTTGTTCCCCTTTTAGAAAATGTCCACTTATTGCACCATTAATTTCCCTTCTTTGATACATCCAGCTCCGATCATTAAAGTAATTGACCATTTTTCCTACTTGAAAACCTATGATAAAGTAAAAAAAATTATAAATCGTTCATTTTATATTTTGTTTAAATTTTATTTACTGATTTAGTAAACGTGTACTAAATTTTATATTTTTTCTACAAACTTCATTTTAAATAAACAACTATTGATTCATTGCCACTTATGTGTCTTCTTTGATAGTCGGTCATCCTACTTTCCATTACAAACACAATAGTAATTATATTCCATAAATCATACCATTTTAAACGATTTCACAAAATTTCGGCAGCATTTCCCCCGTGTTCCATGTATCGTACACAAATGCGTGTACACAAGGAACGTAAAGGAAATGCCGTCGAAATTTTGTGAACCGTTTAAAGTGATATGATTGACGAAATATAATTACTTTGTAGTGTTTGTAACTTGTCCAATAGAGGGACAAATCCGACAAATGATGTATCAGATGAATAGAGTTGTCCGTTTTGTGGAAAAAATGAATATCTTTAAAACAATCATATACAACACTTGTCAGACGGGGCCAAATATATCTAAGGATTTAAATATTTGTTTATATTAAATTTAAATATATAACTCGTTTAATTAATATTGGTTTATATTTTACCGTTTTATCACATAAGTACTAAATTCATTTATACACAAAATTTGTACACAAAATTCATTTATTACAAATTCATTTATACACTAAATCAATTCGCGTGTTTGCACAAATACAAAACTCGTGTTCGTACAAATGCAATATCTGTTCTAACGGGTTCCAAATGCAATAAACTCTATCACACACATACGTTCAATACTAACCAAATCAACATAAACTAATGCAATATCCTAAATTATAAAATTTTCAATCGGTAATAACTTGTTCATGGGATAATAGTTGCGATTAGGGGATAACATGATGTAATATGCATACACTAACAAGTAGGAATCAATCACAATTCAAATTAAACTCTAAATAAAAAAACATAAATATTAGGTTTAGAAAAATTACCAATTTGGAGAGCTAGAAGGGTGGAGATGGGCTAGAGCAGCTTTTAGATGACGTCGGAGGTGGTTGGGATGATGTTTGGGGTGGCGGTAGCAGGCTAGGAGATGGTGGAATTGGGGAATTGGGTGAAAATATAGATTGGGGAAGGAGATAATGAGCTTCAGGTCGGCTCTTGGGAAAATATGCAGAAAATTTTCCAACGGCCGCAAACGGTTTCAATCCAACGGTTTCTAACAACTTCAGACGGTTACGACAAAATCCAACGAACCGTTGGAAGCCGTTAGAAATGCCGTTGGAACATGCGCGTTGGAATACACTGTATGCCCTGTTGTGAAAAACCTATATATATTTAATCATTAAGCACAAAATACTAAAATTTTGTGCTATTTGGAGAAGAGTTAACCACGGTTCGCCCTAAACATTAACTAGTTCACCTTAATTAAATTTTATACCATAATTAAAACTATATTCAATCATCCAAATGCTTTAACAACATCAAAAACAATCATTTACAATCAAATCCGAACTGGATAGGTTTTAGAGACAAATCATACTCATCTGGCTTACGAAAACCTGTTTTAATCTTCTTTCCTTTTTAGATTTAAAAGCTTGATCTTTTCTAGCTTGAAATCATCATTTTCTTCTTCTTCATTGTATGTGGCCGGCCTTGCCTTTGAGTCCTTGGGATTTTATTTTGTGTAATGAAACGAAATGGAATGAGATGGAATGAGGGGTTGGGGCTAAGGAATACGGGTCAGCGGTTTTGGGTCTTACTAACTTATTCCCCTTAACCAAATTCCCTTTAAAATTTAGGTTGTCTATTTTCATTAATTAAGGCCAATCAAAATTGTCTTGATTACTTTTGGTCTATCCAGTTAACTTTTTAAAGTGATCTTGACTTAATTAATTAAATTTCCCTTGTAGAATCCTTGCAACTAGATTAGTTTAATAATTTAATTAATAATGTCTCTGTATTGTTAATTCAATTTAAATTAATTTTTCATGTTATGGACCTTCCAATATATGAGTTGTTACAAAAAAAAACCTTGTATTATTTTAAATTAATGAACACAAAATGCTGTTATGCAATAGCATACAAATGTGAACTAATATTAGAAGGTAAAATATAAAAGTAAATGTTGTATTTTTTAAATTCATTAAATAGAAAATGCTAATAACCTACGACATTGCAAAACGATACTATGTAGCATCGTTTAAACACCTATAATGTGATACTCTACAGTGTCTATATATGAAAGAATCATGTAAAAAAATAATAACAAATACCAAAATGCTATTATACCACACTATTTAAACATAAAATGCTACCGCAAAATAGCATTGTAATATATGATCACACACTTAATTACAAAATGATGTTACAATTCATAAAATACTACTACAAACTAGAAGTTATTACTGGACTAAAAATAGCTTTGTAAACTAAAATAAACACTTCATTTTGATGATGTCCGTAAATTGCTATTAATGTTAAAAAACTATCACTACAATTCATAATGTGCTGCTACAATTCACAAACTGCTGCTATTGAATGGTGTTATTATCTTAATTGTACATGTTTTTATCTGTAAATGCTATTACAATTAACATAATACTACTACAAAATAACATCATGGGCAGAAATTTACATAACTTTTTTTTCAAGAAGATATATAAAACTAATACTAGACAATATCTTTACTATTGTTATCCTTTTCTTCCTAACTTTGAAGTTGCTTCTCTTTAACCACCATTACCACATCATCTTCAAAACATAGTTGATCTCTTCATTATTGTCGTTGCCACCAGTGCACTTCAACCCAGAAAATGTCGTTGTTGTCCATCTTTAAACCCTAGCCGGCCTCTTCTAATCCATTGTTGTCATCATAGCAGTCGTCATCCATCGTCGCCGTCCTATCCAACCTCTTCATAGAAGACTTGATTTTTTGGTCGATGCCGTCGCGTGCTATTGCTCGTGGCGCATCGGCATGTATACATAGTTTAATGAGTCCTTAAAATAAAATATATAGACTTGTGCTTTATTACAATCCAAATTTGTTATTGACATACAAAAAAATAAAGTGCATGTCTCGACACTAAAAAATGTTCAAATTTTGTGCTTCTTAGTATTTTTCTTCTAAAATAAAATTATCATAAATTTTACATTTTGAATAGAACTAACAATCGAAAGCACCGTTTTAGCAAACAACTTTTGGCTAAATACCATTCATGTAACTATCTTTCCAGTGAACTCTGGAAACGGACATTTAACCATTCACTAACCTTTGAAAAAGAATAGATCCCGAAGAAAACATCTCGAGATTGACCAAAATACGGTGGTCAACATTGTTAATCCACACAAAAGAAAATGTTGTCATGTAAATAGATAAAGTATATTATCACTGGAAACAGCGTGTTTACAAAAACAAAAAATGGGTGCCCGTACTTCAATTTCAAAAACCAAACGGTACATAAATTAATGACCGAAACAATTTTAATCTTAACAAGAAGATACAAAAAATGTAGTGAATAATTAAATAAAGCATGCAATAAAAAATATGTGTCCACTAATTGCGGTTTAGGATTTGGTCTTGACTCGGTCTGGATCGGTTTAATTATGGTCTCGGGCAATGAAATCCGCCATTTCTTTAGCTATAATTATGTGAACTTGTTCGTTTGTTTTACCCTTTTTTTCCGCCAATTTTTTCCTTTACCTGGCTTTCACCAAACCATTCCGAGTCCGTTACTAAATCGGTAGGTTTTAGTCACTATGTTGCTGAAGAATTTCTTATGGTTCATTGATGGATTTTTTCAAAAAACATAGCTTGAGATGTTTGTAGCAAACCGTTAATATGAATAATATACATACGATACCTTTGAGCGTGTGCAATATTAGTCCTTACAAAATTATTTTGAAAATAAAGGAATTAAAGTTTGTCTATTGTGCTTGTGGGATTGACTAATTTTAGTGTAACAAATATATTATATAAACATTTGCGTTTTTCAAACGATCCTACCAAACGTTTAATATTACTTCTATAACTTGCTTAAACGTTGGGGAAGTGCTAACCCCCGGGTTATTTGCAATCGTATGTCACTTTTCAGCGTTCGAACTAATTATCTTTTGACACGCTTCAATGTGTCCTTGATGTATGCAAGTTTCAATGTGATCATCTAACAAAACTTCCAATATGACAATATACGGATTGAAAATTCTTACATTGCTTTTCAACGGTTATATAATTAGCGTAACAATACGTGATTGTAACAAAATAAATTCAGAATGTTTTTTTTTTTGAAATGGTACTTTATATACAACAAATCATTGGGACAACATATTCCATGCCAATAAACGTCTGAAAGCAAGTTTCGAACATATCTCATGCCAATAAACGTCTGATGTTTCTTGCGATATGATTTTATCAAGTTCTATCGATGCGCACAAACCTAACGGTCTAAACCATCAAACAATTAAGTTAACGCTGTTGGACTCGTATATGCATTTCTCAGTACAAAGAAATATAGTTCACTGACAGTTGAAAGTCAAATAAGTTGAATATGGAATGTAAAAGACTACTATGAAGAACAATACGACGAAAGTTTCAGACAATGATATTGGACACATTAAACTTATTTGAAAGAAATATTGAAAGTAAATTTGGACTCAAACGGATATCAACTTTCAAGGCTAACCCAAAGACAAATTATATACCCAAATACACTAGAAGTCCAAAACTGGTGTTTTCAGATTTAGTCCAGTTTGTTTTTTTTACACGCTTGATAATTTTAACCGAAACTTGGGTTTTCAACGCTAATAGATATCATTACTTATTACAGTGGAAGAGGTTGGCATGGGTAGAGAGGACGCCGGGTGATTTGACAACCATCATGGGCGGATGTGGCGACGATTTCTGATGGTCCAAAGAAGGTTTTTTGATGAAGATGACGGCAAAAAGTTGATGGTGGGCAATATCTAATTTGATTAGAGCAGCTTGAGGTGGTGATGAAGAAGGAACATCGGATTAATTGGGAAGAAGGTTTACCCAAATTGCAAAATGTTATTATATAATATCATTCTGTAGTAGCGTCATGTAAATTAATTATTATTTTTTTACTTACTGGTGTATATTTGAAATCAAAATGTTAGTACCACATATCAGTTATTACATGAATCTTGTAAAAATATACTCTTTATTTATTTTATTTTTTTGTTCGCATTTGTATACTTAACGGTATTACTTGTACGTAGTATTCAACGAAAAAGCTTTTCTGCAATGCTCTTTTATGCACAATTTTAACAATGGAATTTAAATTAGAATATTAATTTCTGAAATTTATTTTTTTATTTTAAACGTATAGCATGTCACCAACTATAACTTTTTATAAATTAGATCCTACTCCTTTAGCATCACCCGACATCCACCAATTCATTTAAATTTAATCTTTAAAATGTCATAACTTTTTGTAGATAAATCATACTTAAGAATTGTTATTATCATCAAATCACAAGTTTAATAAACTTTCAAATGATATTCATTGTTGATACCTAATAATTAATTTTGAAAATCGTAATATTAAATAACAGTTTTAACTGCATTAAGAAAATATAGTTATAATTAAAATTACGGTAAGCTGATTTACGTATTTCTTTTTAACTGCATTAAGAAAATGCTGTTATACCAATAAATGGCAAAAATTTGAATGGTACATTACATCATTACAGTGCAGTTTTTTAAGTGCATCATGATAATGAAGTTAGAAATGTCATATTAGTGCTTGTTTAATTACAGTAATAAGATACAGTTATACAACCTCATATTAATGCAATTTTAGCTGCTTTTTAGTTGTGTGATTTTTAACTGCATAATAGTGATGCAGTAAAAACTATATCATATAAGAGCAAATTCAAATGCTTTAGATGTAGTTATGCAAATCGTATAGCTACATCTTACTGCTTTTAAAAGTTAGAAATGCTTTAAGAGTTGCAGTAATTAACTTTGGAACTATATGCAGTCAATTTTTATTTATATTTATATATAAATTTAAAATATATTTGTGATGTAGTTTAATGTTGTTTTTTGGTAGTTTTTACATTTCTAATGTCTTAAAGCTACATTTTGGAGATGTAGTTTTTTAACTGCATGACTATTATCTAGTTACTTTCTTTTAATAACTCGATGCAAATGTAATCTCAATCTATTTTGCTGAAGCTGGAAGATGCCAATTTTAAGTAGTTTATTATTGATTTGATAATTGGTTTGAACATTTTTAAGCCTTCAAAAATACATTATAAAACTTAGCGATTAACTACATGATTGCTATACAGTTAATGTCTATCATACTTTGAATCATTTTTAAACTAGATCTATTTCACTACGTTTGAAAGATGAGTTTTGAGTAACTAAATAATGTTTCAGGTAAATTCTAGCAGTTTTAAAGCCTTAAAGCTGCATTGAAAGATGTTGTAGTTAACTACAAAACTGTTATGCAATTAAATGTTTTAATTTTGAAATTAGTTTCAAACTAAATTAATTTTACTTCATTTTGACAAATGCAGTTTTTAGTCTTGCAGTAATTAACTACATATGTGTATGCATTTTTTATATATATTTTGAATCAGTTTTAAAACAACCCACTTTACTGCATTTAATAAATTTATTTTTTTACATATATAATGCCATCATTAGAAATATAATAAAATTTACGGTTTTATGGTGAAAATGGTTTGTCAATTCAACGTTTTTACAAAAGGTTTTTGCATTTTAAAAATTCAAATTAAAATGCTTTTAAACAGATGTGAGAAAAACATGCGGCAAGGTAGAAAATGTCAGAGCAGAGACCTGATATTAGCAGGGACTTTTTATCCATTTTAATTTTTAATACGGATTTGTTATTCAAATTCCCAATTTAAATACCGTTGCATGCTATTGTTATATATAACCTTTGTATTTAATGCTACATTGAAATAATATTTCATGTTTTAATAGGACTTCCTTTTAGTATAATTGTAGTCTTAAAATCAAGTATAGCACTTTATGTCGTAAGATTTTCATCACGTGTTTTTGAAGTTCTGAAAATATTCTAGATAGTATTCTTTCATAACCACCGATCAAAGAAACCTCACTATTGGTTAGCGGCCTTCACAATCGCCCCCTTCCCAAGCACCCATCAACGATCGATTTTCATCTGAGACCACCAACAAGGCTCTTCATTATTAAAGTGTTATGAACACGAGAGCATTTGTACGTATTTCATATACCTCCTATTAAATTTTACTAAATAAGAAGTAAATACGTTTAGTTATTGGATGCATCGATATGTGATATATAGTGTTATATCACTACAACTTAATATCATTTCATGTTTCAATTTGACTCGTTACAACGTTATGTTAACTAAAAGATGAATATCACATTTTATATTTTGTTGCTATTTCGTGGTGACATTTAATATTTCAATGCTACTTACATTAGCATTATGTGAATTGAAACATCAAACATAGAAGTACTGCTAAAATAGTACATTTTTTAAGATTAAGAGTGGTAATTTATTCAAGCAGGGTACTCATTTTGGTATCTCGACAGTTCAAACTCATAATGTCTAAAACCTCAGTATAGACCATTATATCACTTGTCACTTGAGCTAGTGCTCATCGACTGTTATAATGATACCCGTACTGGCATTTTATTCTTTATCATATGTTTATCTACTACGATTGAATGCTACTTATTTTATTGTTTAGTTGCGTTTTCTACATGCTTATTTTATTTCATTGTGAATTTAAAACATCATTTCATTCTTTATTATTACGTTTGGTATCTTTTTTATTCTAACAATAATTTTCGGTTTATAAAATTCATAATGCTATGTAGTTGTTTTTGTACATATTCCTTGGTTTTCCTATTTTTACTATTTTATTTTATGTAAAAAAATTTTCATACGGTGCTATTGTAAAGTAATCTTTATGCATGCTACTTTTTTTTACATAATTTTTCATTTTATACCTGATGTAACATTATTGTATCAGTGGTGTGAGGAACTCAGAGTAAAAGAACGTAAGAAATAGTTTTAAGATGAGATACTGAAGATAAGTTGCACAATAGGTGTTGAGATAAAGAAATGTTTCCAAATTTCAAAGAATTTAGTGTTTCTACAATTTAATTGGTGTCAATAGATAGTGGCAACTTGTGGTATGTGTATTGCTAACGTGAGGCAACGTAGAAAACGATGACATAAGAGTGGTGGAGTGGGGTTTTAATGGCAATTTTTGTAATGTTGCATGGTGATGGGAAGAATAAACGTTGTGGCATGGAGAAAATAGAATATCTGGATTATGTCCGTGTACTAAATTTTAAAGAGAGTACACGAAAGACTAAAATTGGACACAATTGTTTCTTTTAAATTAATTTCCTCTATAGTTCATCCAATAACAATTCAATCTTTTTTTTTAATGAAAGGAAGTCACGTTGACCATTTTCTTATCTAAAATGTTTGTCATTTCAATCCTTTCGTTATTTATGTTGATAAAAAATAATATTATTTTAAGAGTAACTACGAAATTATTGTTTTGTTAAGCGTAGAAAAGCTTTCATGTGCACACTAGATCGTCTATCTCCAAAGCATGTATGTCACCTAACACATTGAAATCCAGCCATCTATTTAATAATCATTAATTTAATTCATTTAAATTAATGAACGGTGTGGATGTGGTAGGGCAGATGAAGATATGAGATTTTTGGGATATGAGATTTGAACATTTTCATATAGAATACTTCTAGTGATAACATATTTCATTACTTTTTTAAGCAATAATTACAAAGAAAAGACCGTATTAATTGGAAATGTTTGCTGAACATTTTCATTTGCCACAAATGTCAACTTCTTTTGGTTGTAATTGTATAAAAGAAACATATGTATTTTTAATTGATTTTTCATTTTGTTTTTGATAAAAGTAAATTTTCTTTTATTGAAATGACAAGGTACAACAACTTTTGGAGTAAAGCAAATAAATTATGGCAGCTAGGGTCTACAAAGCCCTAGCCTCTCTCTCTCTCTCTCTCTCCTGATTCTCTCTATTATATCTAGTTCCTACCCATTTTCTTCTAAATTCTCCATATCTAATTTCTCCTAATTCATTACTCTATCCATATTTATATTTCATGAAATTGAAAAGTGATCAACTATCATGTTAGCTAAGGAAGCAGAGGCAAAGAAGATGGATGAGAAAGGATGGGGAAAAGTGGTGAGAAGGAAAAAAGGTAAAGCAGTGGAGAGTAGTGGATCAGGAGCAATAAGGATAAGGAGAAAAAGTGGACTAATGGATCTAGATGGAACAAAAGGGCAAGTTCTATAGTAGATCCAGTAGCGAAGGAGGAGAAAAAAAAGAGCAGGAAGATTTGAAGAAGGGATAAAATTATGTACTCTAAAGGGTGCAAAAAAGGTAATGTACATTAATGCCATTACAGGATTTAGTAGGATGGCGCTGGAGAAGAACGAATTAGAGTATGTGAAGCCATAAATGGTGAATGGGCAGAGAAAAGTGGTACTATCCTTGGAGGTAATTCAAGAAGAGGAAAGGGGATGGGGGAAACGTGTGATGATGTATATGGTAGGACCTCGGCCACATTTTAAAGCACTAGAAGCATATATAAAAAGAACGTGGAAGACAGAAGTTAACGTCTATTTGTAATCAAGAGAGAACTGTTTTCTCGTGGTGTGATATGAGAGCGAAAGAGATCGCAACAAATTAGTGAAGGAGGGACCATGGTTTTTTGATAAGAACCTAATCATTATGAAAATGCTAGACCCTAATATGAAACATGTATCGAGATCTCCTAACTAGTATGATAGTATATGTCAGATTACAAGCACTGAGCTTTAGATTGTGTGGTCCAAAAGCAATTAGAGCCCAAATTCGTGCCATAGGAAAACCAATAAAAATGGATGAAGCAATATTAAATAGACCATGCATATCTTTTGCCAAAGTTTTAATCGATATTAAGGAAGAGGTGGGGTTTCCGAATGAGTTAGGCTGTGGGATAGAATAGGAGGTTCAAACAAGAAATTATATATGAAAATCTTCTGATGAGTCGTGACAACTACTATTGCATTGGCTATAGCAAAAACCAATATCTAATGACAAAAGTTTGGATACCAAAAGTGGACAAGTTGAAACAAAAAATTAAGGAAGAGAATAGCAATTCCAACAAGGGAAAAAAATAATAAGAGCCCAAAAGAAGTAGAATAGGAAAACCCATCTATGGAGAAAGAAAGAGTCGAGGAGGAGATAGGGATCGGAGAAGATGGGAAAACCCTTGAAGCGTAGGTAAGAAAAGATGGTATACCAAAGACGATTGAGAATAAGCCTGAAGTAGAAGAGAATAAAGCAAGAAAAGCCTTGGTAGAGGTGGAAGAGGAAACTGAGCAACTTAATAAAATCAAAGAAGGTATAATGGAAAAGCTAACAAAATGTGAGAAAGATGGGAGTTTACGAAAGGCACATGTTAACATAGTTGGTGGAAACAATTTATAAGGTCATGGAAGTGAAGATGGAGTGGAGTTAGAAAAGGAGTCCTCAGTTAAAGTATGAGAGGGGGCAACACTCAGTACAACTGAACCAACCAATGTTACTACTACCCTTGCATAGACTATAGGAAGAGCCATAGAGTTGGTCCAAGCTCCTTCAGCGTTTGCACAAAAAGTGGAAAAACACCCCCAATCGAATTTATAATATTGAATTCAATATAAATAAATGCAAGAAACCAAAGTACACCCGGATTTATAGTGGCTCGGCTATAATGGCCCTACATCCACTATTCATTTTATTCTCTTTCTTATGTTTCAGATTTTACAAGCATTTGGGTGTGAAATATAATGATTTACTAAAAAATGTTGGGGTCCTAAAGCTCTATTCAGCTATCCCTATTTGGCAGAGTCCGGGCCTCCAAAAGTTGTCCCTATGGCTTCTAGAAGCTTGGATATTTATAGGAGCATGAAGGTCACTCATATATATAAGCTAGTTTCCCTATATAACTTGCACGGTTATTTCCATATAGAAGATATGATCAGGAATTTTCCTGTAGACCCGGATTTCATTCCATAAATAACTTGATTGGTTCGGCTGAAGAGAATTTGTTCGATGAGTGTTGGTCTGATGGATGGACGTGGTCAACTTCTTAATCGGGTCCCACAATAAATCACCTTGGTTCGGCATATTCCATTCCCCTTGTTCGACTTTGGATTAATACAAGACAAGATATCTTGCCCGATACATACACTACCGGACAAGAATTCCCATTCAGAAGTGCTTTGCACCGAATAGGAATTCTTGTCCAGTGCATTGCTTGTCGAATAGGATTTCCTATTTGTAACGGCCCGTTTTTTCAATACCCGAAAATCGAACCATTAGGGTTAAAGAAGAAGAAGAAGGTAGAAGAAGAAATAGAAACAATATCAGAATCTTACCAACGCAGCGGAGTAAAACATAATAGACAATCATCGATCTTTACACAAAAGAAACTATATCTGTTTATACATACATCATCATATTACAACATAAGAGTTCAGCAATATCTATAACACACAACTGGACAGTTATATTAACTTTTCCTTACCAAACTGACAACACAACTTACAACACAGTGGAATAATAATGAAGTACGAGAGCACGTCTCGCCATCCAGCTTGTCTCCTGAGCTACTCAGCAGTCCATCCAAAATCTGTACTTTATAATACTCAGTCTTACCCGAGCATTATAGTTAAATAACACCCGAGTCAGTCTGGAAAACCAATGTGAGAAAATACACTAGATTGGGTTACTAAAGTTTTCAAAATCCTTTGAAAATCAAAGGTATCTCGTATGACCACGCCATAAATAAACATGTCGGGTTTTCATCTTACGATAACCAAAACATTTCTTATAAAATCCTCTGATATTATAATAGTGTCTATATACAAATACTTATTCAAATAGTCGAAATTGTTACATTATTAAATTCCAGTTACTAGCCATAAAGTGGGTTCTACAAACAAAAACCATAAAGGCACGTAGGGAGAATGGATTTCCATCAATGGCAGGTCTGCTGGGTACCGCCCATTACAGTACGTGGCCTAGACCACCGTGTCTCCCGATCCCCTGCTACATAAGACCGGAGCTACCTCTTACTGGATAGTCCGAATAAGTTCACCCCGTGATTGGGATCACCAACCGCCACACAGCCGAATATAAAAAAGGGACATCTAAATAGGGGTGATCTTACCCTACTTTGTTGCTAGCCACTTAGCCTTTTGTGCACCTCCCCTGTTTTAGCCATTGCCGATTGATGAGGCTCGAGGCTATGAAATACCTTTTTAGTACACAATCAATTAAAATGCTCAACGTCCTCCTGACGATGTTTTGAAAGCATTCGTCCATACAAGTCCATTCCAGGTTCGAAAGGAACCGAAGGAACTACTCCTACTACATCTATTTTGGAATCACCCTCGAGATTAGTAGTGATTAGCCCTTGCACTTCACTGCTCCATCTTCGACTCACAGCTCTTGTCTTCCTCACGAAAACGTTCAAACTGGATCGAAGTGGTTTTGGGGAAATAAATCTCGATCCCGGTCTCTTCGAAACGATCAGCGCATTGGCTAATATTGATAGTCGTTTATTAACAATCAAATAACATTCACAAGTAATCCATCAGACACTAATAATTTATCAAATTATTTATTAACCTCAAAATATCTTTGCAAGATATATTTCCACTTTTCAACCTTTTGAGAATAGTTTCAAACCACCCTTCTCTCACGAATTAAATTTTCCAAATATTTATTTGTTTCCACTGAAAACCACCAAGTCCAAGTACTTTAGTTTTTAAAATAATTTAAATCACTTTATTCTAAATTATACTTTAAAACATTTAAATTAAACTACTTAAACACTTTATCTAAAATATATACTTTTTAAAAATATTTAAAATAAAACAACTTTATAAAATATAAAATAATTTTTAAAATAAAAGATAAGCCAAACTAAATTTAAAATAAGAGTTACAAAATTCTATACAAGTTTCCAAATAAATTTTACCCAAATTATCTTTTAAATAAAATTTCTTTATAAAATATAAATATTAATAATTATCTTTTTAAAACATAATACCAATTAACCTTTAAATAATTACTACAAAAATAAACATGAAAAATATTCACTTTAAAATTTAAAACATTTAAAAATAATAAATTTTCTAAAACATTTCCTTAAAACAAAATTTTAAAGCCTTTAGCTTATACATAAAAGTCTCCTTTAAAATGCACTTGGCTTTCCAGGGAAATACACTTCCCATTTCCATACCTTTAAAAATAAACCACTGTTTATTTTTAAAACAAACTACCCATTCCTTTATAAATTCCCATCTTGAATTTATACTTCCAAATATCCACAGATATTTTGTTTAACCTTATAAACCCAGTTTATAAATCATATAATCTCATCTTTCTTTAAAACACAGTTTCAATCACTAAATAAATCTACAAATTGATTTTTCAAAATTAACTCCATTTAAAATAATTTTATTTTCTTATCCAAATTTATTTCAAAACTCATTAATTTCATATTAAACTTCCTTATCCTGATTTAAAATCTTATTTAAACTAAAAATACAAATTTCATACTTTCCAAATTTCTTCTTTATGTTTTCCAAACAAATTTAAACCTTGAATTTTAAAAATAAATTCTTTAATCCTTTTAAATATTTTCACTTGAATTCATTTATTCGAAATTCCTTTTTTCCCATGCTGTGGATTTATTTGTTTGAATTTAAAAATCAACTTTTATTCTTCCAAATCATTTTCATTAGCCAAATTTCTTATAATTATTTTATTTAAAATTACCTTTTTATTTACTTTAAAAATCCAAACTTCATACATATATATCAATTCTCAAAATTCCAATATATATATTTAACCAAGCCAGAGTATTCATTAAATTCCAATTCCCATTATGATCAATATAATTCATCACAGATCATTACATAATCATATCGCTGAATATATAAAGTAAGTTCAAACGTTTTGAAGAATCCAGTTGGATCCCTCCAACCTGTTTTTCCCTGCATCTATAGATGTTAGCACAATATAATAATACCAATTCCACTTCGAGGTGGAAAATCGCAGTGTATGGGATCATATTATCTCATCCGCTATTATGCGACGCATAGGGTCTCATCCGCTATATAATGTGGGATATCAACCACTCCAATATATATATATATATATATATATATATATATATATATACACACTACTTTATAATATATCACACCAAATCAATTCAATCATTCAATCAAATATTTTAAATTTAACAATTTAAATTTAAAAAAAATACCCATATGAGTGAGATTAACTCACCTTTTATTTTGCTGTTTGCCAATCCATTCCAAACTGGTTTGTTCCATGATTTTAAACCTTGTATAAACATTATACAATTTATTAATATTTGAATTAACTTAGTAATCAATTTCCATGTAATAATTTAATTGACTAATGATTTAATTGAACTATTAATTTCCATTTGAAACTACATATACTCTAATAATAAAAAATAGATTTTCAAAAATCTACTTTTATAAATTTCTCAAACATTTTAAAATCCATATACATTTCCAAGATCTTTTCTTTTTTTCTTTCAAAATCATATACATACACATATACTTACAAAATATATTCAGATTTAAAAATCTGATTTTATATAAACTTTTCAAATCCTAAAAAAAATCTCCTATCTTTATTCCCAAGTCCCATGTATTTTTAAATTGAAACCTACATGCATTTATCTATATATATATATATATATATATTGCTGAAATTATACCTCTATCTGAAAAATTAACTTGGTATATATATATATATATTATTTGTTTTCAAATCTATAAATATATATAATAAATTAAACTAAAAAAAAGCAGCTTACCTTAGGAAAATGCGAATCTGGCTTCGACAAACCCTAATATGCAATTGCCAGAGCATCGCGAAACCCTCGGTTCGAATCCACCGCCTCGAAGCTATCGACTACGCCCAGAAACCATCACTTCGCACGCGCGAGCCTCGTCTTTGTCGCAGCATGAAATCTCACCTCGTCCACGTCGTGCTCCAGCGCGACATTCCCAAGCAATCTCCTCCAATAGCTCGCCTGCTCCTTAACATCGATCCCAGAAACTTGCCAAACCCACACGATTCTAAATAGAAATCGATTTTAGGGTCGTCTGATTTACGAATGAAATTTTGATTTTGTTCCGCCCTTTATATTTTCTTTTAAACGATGATTGATTCGATTGTTTTGAGTCGATAGAAAAAAAAAAGAGCGGCCACTTAATTTTTGGTTTGTTCGATTCAGAGAAAATTTCTCGTTTGTAAAGATGAATTGATTTTTTGAATATTAAAATGCTCGACTAATTTTTTTAAAAAAAAGAAAGCAACGAAACAACGCGTATGAAATTTACGGAAGAAGGAGAACACGTGTTTATTATTTCTCAACATGTCCAAGCTTAGGATAAAGTTTGATTATATTATTTATTTTCAAATTCAATTTCAAATTTAAATTGTCTAAAAAGTACAACACAAAATTCCAAACACCTATCGAGGCGTGCCACTAGGCTTTTGTAATGTTAAACCCCTATTTTGAACGCAATGGAAAAGGTTTCGGGTCCTAATTCGATTGTATGGAGAAGGTAGTTTTTTGACCCAGTTTATATCAGATTATCTATATAGATTTTAGCGCATTTTATTATCGTACGATCACACGACAACTCCAAACACTATGGAAATTGGAATCCGATAATAATATGCTATTACGGATTTAATGGAACTAGTCTCATCGAAATCAAAGACTGTGCCTCGGAAGGCTATTTTTAATATCAATTTAAACAATTTAAATTCAAAACCGAACAAAACTCCCTCAAACTCAAATTTAACACTTGTACTATCTCCAGTAAAACCAATATAAATTTTGTAAGCTATTGAAATATTTTTAACCAGCTTAAAACTCAAGATTTAATATTTTACCCAATTTCTAATTATTAAATTAAATAAATTTAATTGCCCAATCTCTAATAATTGAATACAATAATTTAATTGCCAAATGATATTTGAAATTCAAGTCAAACTAACTTTCAAATATTTAAAATCAATTAAATATTCCAATTTCAAATGTCCAGAAATTTTCGGGTCATCACATCCCTCCCCTTTAAAAGAATTTCGTCCCCGAAATTACTAGTTAAGAGGAATGATCCCTAACCCGTTAACTACTTTCCAATATAAATGTTTTTTATCAACTGCGTGAACTAAATGGTTTTTAACAATAACCAAAACAAACCTTTTATTAAAGACACATTATCATCCTTATTAACTTCCCAAACCTATCCATAGATTTCAGTCCATATTGTTGACTCAATCATTTTAAATTATAATTCAAAACCAAGTTTTAAATTTTCAAAATTTCTCAAAAAATTTCTAACTCCCTAAATTTTCGAAATATTTTGCCAGCGTCTCATTTGTGCGGCTAGCCCGATACAACTACAAAATGCCTCTACGGGCCCTCAGATTTCAAAAGAAAACAAAAGGCCAAGCCGCTAGACCAGAAAATCATCAAATTTCATACAAAAAATTAAAAACATACCTTTTGTTGCAATTTCATTTATCTTCTGAAATCAAAAATCCCAAAATCATTTTATACATTTCTTTTCAACAGTTTCATATCTATTTCATTCATATCCGTACGATGCACATATATCATCCGTACGCAATACCCAATTCGATCGCTCACTCGATCACATAATTTCACTTCCGAACTAGTATCGTCCACTCGACTTCCTAGTGCGGACTCAGATCTGGTTTCTCAATCAGAAACTTTCATTCTCCTTGCATAGTCACAAAC
Source organism: Allium cepa (assembly GCA_030765085.1). NCBI lineage: Eukaryota > Viridiplantae > Streptophyta > Magnoliopsida > Asparagales > Amaryllidaceae > Allium > Allium cepa. Next base: position 303,493,474 of record CM060944.1, on the reverse strand, counting down.
TATGATAGAGAATTTTCAGATTCAATCAAAAATCCATATCCAGAGTTCACCGTCGAAAATCGAGTGAAAAATTCCAACTCGGATCGGTACAACTAACGCGAAATTCTGTGCTCGAATCTGGATCAAATAACTATGCGAATAAAATAATAAACGCACATCCCACGTATTTATATCCATTGATTATTAACTATATCAATCCTCCTTTATTCACTTTATTTTGATTTCTATTCACTTATCCACAATTATCCCATTTCACAACTTTACTTAATCTCCATTCCAAAATTGCTTAGTATATTTCCAATACCAAACTTACATAAGAATTTCACCATTCATTTCTTAAGTTCAATATAAATATTTTATACACTCCTTATATTTATTTTTACTCTACCACTTAAGCCTTGTATCCACTTATTTTTAAACTGGTTCTCCAATTTCATATAGATTCAATTTGCTTCAATTTACTAATTAATTTCAAACCTCAATACTTTTGCCAAATTTTCACTCAGATTTTGATTTTCAATTCTACTTGAATTCAATTCACCTTCAGACCCTAAATATTGAATTTTATCAATTATCTTCCATTCACAACTGGTTCATATCATTACTATTTCTCCAAAACTTTTGAAAATCATTTTCAAACTCAAAAGAATTTGAACTTTTCCCCAAAATTCTAAATTCCAGTCCTGCCAATTCATATTCAAACATTAATCTGGAATTTTATTTTAAATTATAAATCACCTTTGAAATTCATATTTGCAAATTACATCCTGTTATACAAAATAAATTTTAGCTTTGGTTATGATTTCCATTTCTTATTCAATTTTTCACACAACAATGATAATAATTTAATATTATCACTTTCTAATAACCAAGCAACCATATACTACAGTAATTTTACAAAAATTATTTCTTTTATATACAAAAATAATTTGGATAAAATTATTTCATTTACCCTATTGTTAAAACCATACTATTTCGGTTTATTCAAGAGTTTAGAAACCCCTATCGATGACGTAGCGTCCTACATATCGACCAGAATTCACAAATACTTAACTGATAAGTCAATACCATATAAAAACAATTTTTATATTCACTAACAAATACGCGCTCATACTATTAATACAATCAGACTCATTCTAGAGCACTTACGGACTCTATTTAATGAGTAATCCCTACCAGAGCCAAGGTTCTCGCTTAACCTTCAGCTCTAATTCCATGTGTAACAGCCTGATTTTTCGATACTCGAAAATTGAACCATTAGGGATAAAGAAGAAGAAGGTAGAAGAAGAAATAGAAATAATATCAGAATCTTACCAACGCAGCGGAATAAAATATAACAGATAATCACTGATCTTTGCACAAAAGAAATTATATTTGTATATACAAACATCATCAGATTACAACATTAGAGTTCAACAATATCTATAACACATAACTGGACAGTTATATTAACTTGTCCTCACCAAACTGACAATACAACTTACAACACAGCGGAATAATAATCAAGTATGGGAGTACGTCTCGTCATCCAGCTCGTCTCCTGAGCTTCTCAGCAGTCCATCTAAAATCTGTACTCTATAATACTCGGTCTTACCTGAGCATTATAGTTAAATAACACCCGAGTCAGTCTGGAAAACCAGCGTGAGAAAATACACCCAATTGGGTTATTAAAGTTTTCAAAATCCTTTGAAAATCAAAGGTATCTCGTAAGGGTTTTACCTTACGACAACCAAAACATTTCTTACAAAATCCTCTGATATTATAATAGTGTCTATATACAAATACTTATTCAAATAGCCGAAATTGTTACATTATTAAATTCCAACTACTAGCCACAAAGTGTGTTCTACAAACAAAAACCATTAAGGCACATAGGAAGAATGGATTTCCATCAATGGCAGAGCTACTGGGGTACCGCCCGTCATAGTACGTGGTCTAGATCACCGTACCGAGGATCCCTCCCGATCCCTTGCTACACAAGACCGGAGCTATCCCTTACCGGATAGTCCGAATAAGTTCACCCCGTGGTTGGGATCAGCAACCGCCACAAAGCCGAATATAAAAAAAGAACATCTAGATAGGGGTGACCTTACCCTAATTGGTTGATAGCTACTTAGCCTTGTGTGCATCTCCCCTGTTTTAGCCATTCCAGATTGATGAGCCTCAAGGCTATGCGCTATCTTTTAAGCACACAATCACTTAAAATGCTCATGGTCCTCCTTACGATGTTCTGAAAGCATTCGTCCACAAGTCTGTTCTGGGTTCGAACGGAACCGAAGGCACTACTCCTACTACATCCATTTCGAAATCACCCTCAGGATTAGTAGCGATTAGCCCTTCACTGCTCCATCTTCGACTCTCAGCTCTTGTCTTCCTCATAAAAAAGTTCAAACTGGATCAAAGTGGTCTTGGGGGAATAAATCTGATCTTGGTCTCTTCGAAACGATCAGCACATTGGCAAATATTGATAGTCAGTTATTTAACTATCAAATAACTTTCACAAGCAATCCATCAGACATTAATAATTTCTCAAATTATTTATTAACCTCAAAATATCTTCGCAAGATATATTTCCACTTTTCAACCTTTTGAAAACAGTTTCAAACCACCCTTCTCTCATGAAATAAATTTACCAAATATTGATTTATTTCCACTGAAAACAACCAAGTCCAAATACTTTAGATTTTAAAATAATTTAAATCACTTTATTCTAAATTATACTTTAAAAATTTTAAATTAAACTACTTAAACACTTTATCCAAAATATATACTTTTTAAAAATATTTAAAATGAAACTACTTTACAAAATATAAAACTAACTTTAAAAATAAAAGTTAAGCCAAACTAAATTTAAAATAAGAGTTACAAAATTCTTTATAAGTTTCCAAATAAACTTTACCCAAACTATCTTTAAAATAAAATTTCTTTATAAAATATAAATATTAATAATTATCTTTTTAAAACACAATACCAATTAACTTTTAAATAATTACTACTAAAGTAAATTTGAAAACTATTCAGTTTAAATTTTAAAACATTTAAAAATAATAAATTTTCTAAAACATTTCCTTAAAATAAATTTTTGAAGCCTTTAGCTTATACATAAAAGTCTCCTTTAAAATACACTTGGCTTTGCAGGGAAATACACTTCCCATTTCCATACCTTTAAAAATAAACCATTATTTATTTTTAAAACAAACTACCCATTCCTTTATAAATTCCCATCGTGAATTTATACTTTCAAATATCCACAGATATCTTGTTTAACCTTATAAACCCAGTTTATAAATCTCATACTCTTATCTTTCTTTAAATCACGGTTTCAATCGCTAAATCAATCTTCAAATTGATTTTTCAAAATTAACTCCATTAAAATAAATTTCTTTTCTTATCCAAATTTATTTCAAAACTCATTAATTTCATATTAAACTTCCTTATCCAGATTTAAAATCTTATTTAAACTAAAAATACAAATTTCATACTTTCCAAATTTCTTCTTTATCTTTTCCAAACAAATTTAAACCTTGAATTTTAAAAATAAATTATTTACTCCTTTTAAATATTATCACTTGAATTCATTTATTCAAAATACCTCTTTTCCCATACTTTGGCTTTATTTGTTACAATTTAAAAATCAACTTTTATTCTCCCAAATCATTTTCATTAGCCAAATTCTTTATAATTATTTTATTTAAAATTACTTTTTCATTTACTTTAAAAATCCAAACTTCACATATTTCAATTCTCAAAATTACAATATATGTATTTAACCAAGCCAGAGTATTCAATAAATTCCAATTCCCATTATGATCAATATAATTCATCATAGATCATCACATAATCATATCGCTGAATATATAAAACAAATTCAAACATTTTGAGGAATCCAGTTGGATCCCTCCGACCTGTTTTCCCTACATCCACAGATGTTAGCACAATATAATAATACCACTTCCACTTTGAGGTGGAATATCGCGGTATATGGGATCATATTATCTCATCCGCTATTATGCGGTGCATAGAGTCTCATCCGTTATATAATGCGGGAAATCAATCACTCCAATATATATATACTACTATATAATATACCACACCAAATCAATTCAATCATTCGACCAAATATTTTAAATTTAACTATTTAAATTCAAAAAATACCCAGATGAGTGAGATTAACTCACCTTTTATTTTGCCGTTTGCCAATCCATTCCAAATTGGTTTGTTTCCATGATTTTAAACCTTGTATAAACATTATACAATTTATTAATATTTGAATTAACTTAATAATCAATTTCCATGTAATAATTTAGTTGACTAATGATTTAATTAAACTATTAATTTCCCTTCGAAACTACATATACTCTAATAATTTTTTTTACAGATTTTCAAAAATCTACTTTTATAAATTTCTCATACATTTTAAAATCCCTATATATTTCCGAGATCATTTCTTTTCGAAATCATATACATATACATATACTTATAAAATATATTCAGATTTAAAAATCTGATTTTATATAAACTTTTCAAATCCTAAAAAAAATCTCCTATCTTTATTACCAAATCCCATGCATTTTTAAATTTAAACCTACATGCATTTATCTATATATATACACACACACTATTTTCTGAAATTATACCACTATCTGAAAAATTAAAACTCTTTTCAAAATTTACAACAGGTTGATATATACATGTATATGTATATATATTATATATATATTATTCTGTTTTCAAATCTATAAATATATATATATATATATATATATAAATTAAATTAAAAAAAGCTGCTTACCTAAGGAAAATGCGAATCTGGCTTCGATAAACCCTAATATGCAGTTGCCAGAACATCGTGAAACCCTCGGTTCGAATCCACCGCCACGAAGCTATCGACTACACCTAGAAACCATCACTTCGCACATGCGAGCCTCGTCTTCAGCGTAGCATGAAATCGCCACCTCGTCCACATCGTGCTCCAGCGCGACATTCCCAGGAAATCTCCTCCAATAGCTCGCCTACTCCTTGACATCGATCCCAAAAACTTGCCAAACCCGCACGGTTCTAAATCGAAATCGATTTTAGGGTCATTCGATTTACGAATGAAATTTTGACTTCGTTCCGCCCTTCATATTTTCCTTTGAACGATGATTGATTCGATTGAAAAAAAAGAGCGGCCGCTTAATTTTGGTTTGTTCGATTCATAGAAAAAGTTCTCGTTTGTAAAGATGAATTGATTTTTTGAATATTAAAATGCTCGACTAATTTTTTTAAAAAAGAAAGCAACGAAACAACGCGTGTGAAATTTACAGAAGAAAGAGAACACATGTTTATTATTTCTCAATGTGTCCAAGCTTACTATAACGTTTAATTGTACTATTTATTTTCAAATTCAGTTTCAAATTTAAATTGTCTAAACATTACTATACAAAATTCCGAACTCCTATCGAGGCGTTCCGCTAGGCGTTTATAATGTTAACCCCTATTTTGAGCGCAATGGAAAAGGTTTCGAGTCCTAATTCAATCATATGGATAAGATAGCCTTTTGGACCTAGTTTATATGAGATTATCGATATAGATTTCAGCGTGTTTTCTTATCGTACGATCACATGACAACTCCAAACACTATACAAATTGAAATCCGATAATAATACACTATTATGGATTCATGGAACTGGTTTCGTCGAAATCCGAGGTTGTGCCTCAGAAGGCTATTTTTAATATCAATTTAAACAATTTAAATTCAAAACTGAACAACACTCCCTCAAACTCAAATTTAACACTTCTATTATCTCTAGTAAAATCGATATAAATTTTGTAAGCCATCGAAATATTTTTAACCAGCTTAAAACTCAAGATTTAATATTTTACCCAATTTCTAATTATTAAATTAAATAAATTTAATTGCCCAATCTCTAATTATTGAATTCAATAATTTAATTGCCAAATGATATTTGAAATTCAAGTCAAATTAACTTTCGAATATTTAAAATCAATTAAATATTCCAATTTCAAATATCCAGAAATTTCTGGGTCGTCACTATTCATTAGTATGGCTACCGAACATGAGTTCTTATCTGGTATACTTCCTTATCGAAAAACGAGATACTTGACCACCAAATAGAATTCGTACTTATGCTTACCCTGAGAAGAACGAATTGATTGACCGCCAGACCGACCATAGATATAACATGCATGCATTATTTTTCCCATCCATTACATCAACCTTCTAACGTTTTCCCTTGCCTTCATCTTGGAACCATCTCCTTGCATTTACATCTTGTGTGGTAAATATGCCTATAACGTTAGCCCCTCAAAGCTTGGTTCGTAGAATACAGAGTGTTTGCATCAAAAATGGCACAAACACATTAGAAGCAATTGAAAGTACCAAAAATATATAGATCTAATGAAATAAACGTAAAAGTAGTAAAAAAGACATAATTTTAATAGTGGTTTGACAAATATTCCAACCTATCCAGTTTAATCTTTATTATATATTGATTCTGTCTAGAACATAATAATTATGACTCAAAATCGACCACAATGTAGTAGATCCCGAATTTGGGAGCATTTAGAGTATTTGGAGAACAAGAAGATAGAAGAGAAATCATGTGCCAAAAAGCTCAAAAAGAAGAAGTCGTCTCCAAGTTGTAAGTGTCTTGCTATTTATAGAGAAATCATCTAGAAGAATTAGGTGCCCATGAAATATCAGGTCCAAATCCAAGTCCAAGTGTTCAGAAGTATGCTTCAGGGCCAAAATATCAATAAAAACCGTTCGGTACCAAGTGGTTACTCTAGGTACTAACTAGGTTTTATGGGGGGAATCTTCCCTCCTCCTTCTACTATGCTTTCTACCTATGATTCATAGTTTCTTGAATGCTTTTCCTTTGAGATTTAGTTGTCTTGGAGAGGTTCTGGTACTCCTTGGTAATCATCTGAGGTAGCGCTTCAAGTAAAAGTGGTTTGGAAGGTCCATAATAGAGTAGAAAGCTCTCGATATGGAGTGGTTCCTCTCGGTACCTCCACTTTGCTCCAAATCCTCTAGAATTTTTTGAATGTGTTCCTATTGCCCTTTTAAACATGTTCCTAAGTTCATGAATCATTTCATCTTCATCTTGACGATTTGATTCCAGTGAAAATTTGCTTGGTCAAAAATCTGTTTAACACTTACCGCCAAAGTACGCCATATGAATGTAAGATATTCTTCGCTCAAGAACATGTTTCAATAGTAATTGACTTCTTACGGTCATGCTTTCCAGCTATCCATCGATTCAAGTTGTAGTGAATCATTTGGTTCCTTCGGATTCTCCTACAAATCCATGGCCATTCCAAAATGTCATAGCTAACGACTCTAGTCCTTACTTGAGTATTAGTCATAAATCATAATCGGTCAGTTGTTGCTCAGAGTTATCTTATCGTTTGTCGAAATTGTCTCATGTTCGTTCGAGATTTATCTATTTTAATCTGAATATAGGGTGCTCAAATCATGAGGTCGAGTCAACGTCCACTCTAGCATTCGACCTCGCTGGGTCATCTATCATTCAAACTAGGATTCGATCTCTCTGGATCATTTAACATCCAACCTAGGATTCAATCTATCCGGATCATTCAACATCCAACCTATGATTCGATCTCTCTAGATCGTTTAACATCTAACCTAAAATTCGATCCCTCCGGATTATTTGACATACAATCTAGGATTCGATCTCTCCAGGTCCTTGTCGAGTCCAATCTACTTGTTCTCCAATATAGAGACCCAATATCCAAGAAAGCACACCCGCTTACTCTTCGGTAAAGGGACTTACTTTTCCATACAAGTCCATCCACTCGCTCTCCGCCAAGGGAACTTGCCTTTGTAGTCATCGCCCTGTACCTTCGGATAGGACTACCATGATCGATATTAGTCATCACATTCAGGTGATTGTCAAAAATCAAATACTCAGATCAAAGCAATCTAGCAAACATCTTAAGTACTCGTCTTAGACATTCAATTCGAAACATACCTAAAGACCAATGAGGTCTCGTACATGTGTAAGTAGTCTGTGGTTATTATTGTTATATCTATTCAAAACAAAAGTAGAACGTGGGAAATGAACTTTACTTCCGTCCTTCCTAGACATAGGATTACCAATCTTGACCTAGATTCTTGGTTGTGTCATGATGCATTAGCTGTAGAAGAAGGTTGCTCCAGCTGCACCATTGCACTTTGGTTCCTTATGTATTGTTGTAGCTGGTTTCTCCGACCAACTCTTCTATCAAATCGCAAAGGTGTATGCACTCGTTCGTTTTGTGTCCATCTAGCTCATGGAACAGGAAAAACTTCCCAGACCTTCTCTTCCAGTCTGTGGATTCTCTCTTAGCTGGCCTCCGATAAAGGATCTACCCCCCCCCCCCAGATTCTAGGTATATCCTCTTCGCAATTTGAGTTAGATCACTGTAGGAAGGAACTTTGATTCTCTTCTTTGCTACTTCGATCCTCCGAAGTATTCATAAGTTTTTTCTTTCCTTTGACATTACTATTACCCGCTCTAGATGATCCTTTGTCATTTATTGCATTAACATCAATATTATCATCTTTGGCATCCTCTTGATACAGATACCTCTCGGCTTCATGATAAAACACTGTGAGATCCATTTGTGGATCCCTCTCCAATGCAATTTTGATGTCGGTCTTGGTCATAACTCTAGGCATCGCTGCCATTAGGACTATGAATGATCCGGCTTATCGACTACGACGGCTTCCATGTTAAACCTCATCGGATAACTTCTCAAGGTCTCTTCGTCCCTTTTGTTTACACTTGAAAGTGTAACCACATTCTTTGGTTAACATATATGAACTTTGAATTATCTCAAGAATCTATCTACCAATCTGGCCTACATGCTTATGGATTCACTCTCTAACTACCTGAACCACCTAGCAGTCAGCTTCGTCAAGTATAGCGAGAAGCACCGCCCTAACTACCTCTTTAGACGCACTCAACACTTCCATATTTCGGATGTGACACATCAAATGAATGGTCGGATCTATCCACTCGTTATATAGCTCCAACATCGACAGCTTAAAATTGGTAGGATTTCTTGTATACCGAATGTTAGGAGTCAATGGATTCATATTGAAATCCTCCGACCTTTGGCCCCGAGGCCCACCTCTCATTATCCTTCAAATCAACTCAGCAATTTGGTGATTGTCACTTAATGGTGGTCACTGCTCTGTTGCTAAATTTTGCACCCCATTCCTACTGGGAAACTCTGGTGCATATTCCTTTGGTTGCATGTTCTCGTTCTGATTCACACCTCCAACTTTACTTTACCCCCGTTACTACGAGGAAGCTCTGGCACATACTCGATTGGCTGCTACGCATTCACATTTAGACTTGTGTTTCTAGCTCCAACATCGTTTGCTCTTGGCGTTCCGGCTCGCCCTAAGTTCAACGCAATATTGGCCCCGAGTAAATTCCTCTCGATACTGACTCGATTCGAATCGGTACTTACTAGTTTGACTTATGTGAGCATTTTTCATTTTATTCTACTCTAACTCCAAGTGCTCCTACACTAGTTTCTGGTCCTTGATTTTGAATTCCAGCTACTCCAGTTGTTCTTTGACCCATCCATCTAAAGAATCCATCCATCTCCTGCTGTCGAGCCATTATTCCATCTTGCATCTCTTTCAACATTATCTCCATCCCTCTATGGTAATTAGATGGACTGATCATAATTTGAGGGCACTTCCTAACTGCCCCTATGCTCTGGTTGACTCTCTCCAATTATAGATTGGGTGTTAGGCCTTTTTATCTCCTCTAAACCTTAAATTCAAGCTTTAGGCTGTTAAATCTAGCTCATTCTCACTGAAAGTACCAAAAAGCGAGTTTTGTTTAGTGCCATTCTAAATTAACAAACACGTATCCTTGTACTATTATTAGTTTAGCATATTTGGTTTCGTGCCAAAGTTGGGTACGGTACTCTCTTTGTTTGGCATTCTTGGTTAGGAGTTAACTTGCCAGGAAAAAACTCACGTTCAATCATGTTTGTCTGGTGTCGGACATATCTTCTTGCCTATATAAAGGTTGTACTTCCTTCCATCCAACTGCTTTATTCATTTTCTAGCCTACCCTATTTCTCGTGCCTACTCATCTCGCAAACTTACTACCAGCAACGATTTCGCTTCGAACACTACCAATTTGCTGCAATCATTGGCTATACTTACCATTCATCTTAGTAAGTCTTCCTTTAACAATATAATCATCTATGATTTTAATTTATTTTGTATAATCCAAGTTTGCTCAATATAACCCAGGAGGGTTAGGGTTTTCTCTGTTTGGTCCTTGTTAGGAGATAGTGGTTGAGGCATATCTTCTAAAATGATAATTTCAAGCCATAACATCATAAACCAAAAGTGTTTCTAAATCGAAGGGAATTTGAATTCCCAGCTAAGGTTTGATTTCCTTGTTTGTTCAGCTACCAAACAAGAGCAATTACTAGTAGGATGTAAAGCATTCTTTGGCCATGTACACTATAATCTATTAGATATTCCATATTTTTATACACTTTCAAGGATGACTTGTCATCTATAACTTCGTCGTTGAAAAAACTCTACGAAAGCTAGCAGGGTAGAGGGTTATATCGCGATATTAAGTTGCTAATTTATTTTTCTAGAATGTTTAGACTAGTGTGGTTTAACAATTTTCTATGCCTTCCATTTCATATATGCACGTACATACAAACAAAAACACAAATGCTCTATGATAATATGTGAGATAGGTTATTGCATCAGACAATTATGTCGAACCGTCACAATAAACCTTCACAGAACCTTAATCTATTATATATGCACTACACTTTCAACCTCTTCCAAACTTTCTGAAACAAAAATTTTGAAGACAAATTAGAGGTTAGGGATGAAGACGAAATAATCAAGGTAAAACCTAATACAAAGGGTGACGAATAGAGCCGAATAAAACGGAAAAAGCTCTTGAGAGGTGAGTTGGTTTATTATTAACTATGTTGATTTACATGTAGTGAGTTTATTTATATACCTATTTGATCTAGAAATTTATCAAATTTAACATGAGATACTATTTATTTAGTAATTGCACTTAGTTAGAAATTTGATAGAGGTCTAAACCATATGATATGGCCTCTAATTGATTTAATTTTGATTAAATTAAAATTCGAGATATGAGTCGATTTAGATTAATTTTAATACGAACACACCCTTTTGTTCACTCGAACCGAATATAAAATTTTATGTTTTTAAATCTATACCCTGTTGATTTCACCCTGAACTAATTTGAGATACAAAAACACCTATGTAATTACGAAATGAATAAAATTGAAATTGTGTAAATGAAACATAAGTGATACATGAAAATTATTGAAATTGTACATCTAAATAAATAGTTGAAATTTAGTTAGAAGTTGGAATTTAATAACTATTAACAAAATAGGGTTCATTGTTGAAAATGTATAGTTAAAATAGCGATTAACTACTAAACAAATGAAGTAAAATAAATTAACAGCCTGCAGTAATAAAAACCAACCAGTTGACATGCTAACTATAGCCGGTCAATAGCAAGCGGTCGACCACTACTGTAGCCGATGGTCGACTTATAGGATCTTTTTTGCGCAATTTGAAACTTGACATATGGCCTAGGTTTATGAATTTATACATATTACTATATATGTCATAGTATATTAGTAGGTAAAGTACTTACCTAATTCTTAACTTTTGGATGTTATGGGACTAGGTAGATGTGTATGCGTGTAATTAGGCCTAGACACTATTCATTCAATGGATTTGATATTTGATACTAGGTTGTTTAATCGTGAGGCACTAATGATGAGGTTCCTTGGCGTACACAGATGCAATTAATGGATGCCTAACATGGTGCAAGGCCTAGCATTAATAGGTGGCTCTTTAGTGCATACGTCAGTTAGGATGTGACACTGTTGTTGGATGCTTGATGCGGTGTAATAAGTGGCATTACCATTGAGCTTAGGTCATAGATGGAGTGGACCCTAAGTCGTCTTTGGTGTGAGTTGGCATTGTAGGCTCCTCTTAATGCGTTAGTATGATATGTTATTGTCGTAATTTGGATAATGCAATTCCAAGAGTGATATTGTATCTGATCTTATGTTAGAAGCAGTCCTAGGTATAGGTCCGACCCGTCATTTTGATTCGATTAGTTCTTTGACCCTAAATATAAACATTCACAAGTTGTTTGGATGTAGGTGTATTTGGAGTTATCTTCCTTAGATTAATGCGACCAACCATAATAAGAAATTCACAAACACAAGTAGGACACCATATGTCACATAGATTACAAATAAAGTCCATTGTGCGGTCATCATATATCATTGATGTAACTCATTCACTAGACTTTTTCTGACCCATTCATTTCCTTTTTTCCATGCCTCTGGAGGACATGATAGTAGGTGATTGGCACAAACCTAGTTCGTGGACAAGTGAGCTTGGTGTTGGCATTGCATATTACTCTTTATTACTCTCCATGTAACTATTTATTGTATTTAGCACTAATAATACTTTATAATGTTATTTTGTAAAATCTTGATTTTGACTATGTATATTTTGAGATTGTGTTTTCTAGGATATTTTCTGAGATGGTTATTTTTTTATTTATATTTTACTGCCTTTCATTGTGAGATATGAAAGTGTAGAATATCTTAGATTTTCTTTTTATAATTATGTCCTGTAATGAATTAATACCCAACAACACATATTTCTTGGCATGACGCGAGTTCCAAAGTCAACCTAGTTTTTAGATCGTTGTGTCAAGAGGTGAGGTTGTTACAACCTACGTCAATTGTTCATTATTATTCCCTTTCTTATATTTTTGTTTCTATAAGTATTTGGGTGTGAAATACAACGATTTACCCAAAAATAATGGGGTTCTGAAGCTCTGTTGGGCGGTTTCTATTTGATAGAGTCTGGTGGCTCCTAAAAGTTGTCCCTTTGACTGCTAGAAACTTGGATATTTAGAGGAGTACATAGGTAGGGAGGTCACTCTGAAAATCAGACAGTTTTCCTATATAACTTGCTTAGTTCAGTTATTTCCCTATATAGAAGATACATGAAGAATTTCCTCATAAATAGAGATTTCATTCCATAAACACCTCAATTGGTTCGAAAGAAGAGAGTTTGTTTGACAGGTGTTGAATTGATGGGTGTACGTGGTCGCCTTCTCGATCGAGTCCCACAATGTATCAAATTGGTTTGCATATTCCATCCCTACTTGTTCAATTGTGGACTTATATCGGATAATATATCTTATTCGATACTTACACTATCGAAGAAGAATTATTGTTTAGTAGTGCTTTGCATCGAACAAGAATTATTGTCTGATGCATTGCCTATCGAACATGATTTCCTGTTTGGTGGTATGACTACTAGACATGAATTCCTGTCCTGTATACTTCCTTACCGAATAGCGAGATACTAGACCACTAAACAGAGTTCGGGTTTGTGCTTACCCTAAGCAGAACGAATTGTTTGGCCACCGAACCGACAACATGTATAACATGAATGCCTTATTCTTCCCATCCTTTCCATCATTTTTCTAACTTATTCCTTTGCCCTCATCTTGGATCCATCTCATTGTGTTTAAACCTCATAGGCCCAAATGCCCATAACACTCACCATCACCAACATTGCTCTCGTAATCATCATCGGACGCTACCTTACCCCCTTCAGGAGACTTGATGGCTATCACCTACCAGCGTTAGTTTTGATTTACCCTTGATTAATTCTTGTCACGGACTAATATATAAATTTTTGTAGGGGAATTTCCAAAGCAAGAAGGGGAAGGGAGAGAAGATTTTGTAGAGTTTGCATGATCAGAAAAGGTATCGGATGCTACAGTCGACAAATCTAAAGCCCTATGAAAAAACCAAAGAAGCATGAAATAGTGAAAAAGGAGGTGCTGGTGAAAAAAACTCGAAGTGAGAGGTAGACAGTAGTATCAATGAAGAGATAAAGGGTGCCACACATCAAGGCAAGGAATTAAGAAGTAGTAATAAGGTAAATAAACAACATTCCAATGTTGGAACATTCGGGGTTTTCACAAACCCAGTAGATTGGCCGAAGTTAAAAAAATAACGTATAATAATATATAATTGCATTTGTGTAACTAATGTTGATGGGTTTGTACACGTCTTATGATTAATGTTTGTGTTACAAATGTTGATTTATTAGTGCATATTTGATGATTCGATGTTCGAGTACCATTGTTGATTGGTTAACACGTGTTTGATGGTATTAATGTTATGTTTCTATCATGAATTAGTCAGTACACATTTTGTTTGATTTATACTTGCATAGATGATTTATTTCAACTAGTTGTTGATTAGTACCTATGTAAGTATATTTGTATTTTGGATTGTTTGATGGTTGGAGTTGATATTGAGTATTGTTGATGTTCGATAGTTGTGCTCGATTATTGTTGTTGTCTATGTTTATGATGATTGATTTTGATGACTAAGTAGGAGTAATGTTTCTTGTTAGCATTGGTTGTACTAGATTCATGGTTCCGTGAATATTGTGGTTACTATATGCTAACAACTCTACATAAACGATCGAATAAGTTTCCCCAAACTTACTTATCTTGATTCGATAAAACGGCAAGATGATGAAACGCTATTCATGATTGTTTAATAAAAAAATGATGTGCGTCCATACTTACTGTGGAAGATAAAAGGTTAATACTGGAATGAAACCGATAAATTTCGACTTATATCATTTATATTGGAAAAAAAAAGTTGGTCATAGCCATACCATTTCTACGGGCATTGAAGTAAAACGTCGAAAGTAAATTGTTTCCTGTATGAATATCTAAAACATATGGAAATGACTGCATAGAGAAAGGATGAGAAAACAGACATTCGAAATGACAGTAGAATATGGTATAGTCTATGTCAACCTCCAATTCAAGGCCACGTGAGGCAAAGTTTGGGTTCTTTTCTAGGTACAATAGTGTTCGTTTGGGGATCGCTATGTGCTCTAATATGAAAATTCCCACCCGAGTACCCATACTTTCAGAATTGCATCAAAACAGCCACATGCATCTTTCTTGTCATTCAGAACGTCATTTTTTGATATTATGTTCAAAATTTGTCCAAGGGCGATAATCAAGTATAAATCTTGTTTTCTATTTCACGTCTGCTGTTGTTATGTCAGATCAAGAAAATCCTGTTAAGTCCCCAAGAAGGTTGAACTACATTAATTTCAGTTGATCTTAGCCTTGTAACTAAGCTTAATTTGAAAAGTGTACGCATATTGCAGTTTAGCCGACGGGGATTATTCAATATAAATTGATACTTTTACAGCCAATTTCTGCAAAATATACGGTGAACAAAGCCAATAATGCCGACCTTACTCCATGTAACATCTTTCACAATCTATGTCGGATGCATGTGTTTTATGCCCGAAACTATCTTGTCCCACTTCTATCACAGGTCATTTTCAAGCAAGTTTTATGCTTCTTTTGGTAACTCTCGCTATATATAATCAAACTATATATATATATTTTTCATGCGAGGGGGAGAGAAATCTTAATGTTACTATTAAAATGTTTGTGGTTATTTTGGACTCATCAAACCAGATACTATTAACTGCTCTTGTATTGAAAAAATAATTATAAATTAAAAAAAAATGTACAAAAATACACCATGCAAACATTACATATATATAAACGAACAGTGAACTTTTACTGTATATAGAAAGGAAAGTTGAACTGTAATAAGTAGCAAACAGAAGACATGGGTGATGCGTTTGTCATTACTGAGCCAACCTTTACTGCAGCGATTGCGAAGTAACACTGGTGATGACGGGAAAAAGAATAGGAGAGTTTAAAATACTGCTTAAATGTGGGTTGAATATCCAATTAAATGAGAATACGCACAGTTGAAATGTTCATGATGTGTAACTATGTAATAGTTATTACATATCTGATACACAAATCGTCAAGATTTCAATCGACGTGGTCTAAATTGTGGACGAAAGGATTGTTGTTAAGTGCCTTTTTCCAGCTAACCGAAGGTACGAAGCACAAAAGCATAGCCATCAAACAATAAAGGTCGATCGTACTAGCAATTATACATATAGCAGAGGACCACAGATTATGATTCAAAGATAGCAAAAGATACAATCATGTCGATTGGTACTGTTGTTGCGAAGTAATCGCACACCATTATAGAGTGAGCTTTCTCACCCAGAAAACTGTATACCAGAAAATGGCTTGTATCCACGTATTGTCGACTTTGTAATACGAGTTATGCAAAAAATAGCGAGCGATTGATTTTATACACAGTATCGTCTCCTACTTTTTATAATCAAATAGAGACGGTAACACAGGAATAAACCCTAACAGTAACTTGGAAATAGAAGTAGTGACGTGCTTGTAAGCTGAGAACAAATCCACAAACAGTACTGAGGAAAATGACATCAAACAATAAAACTGTAGTTGATATTTCAGCTATGTTAACTCATCGCTAAACAATAAATACGTGCTTATGTGGCTGGTACTCAGACGAGTCAACCCCTTGCTAAGGCTTTTATGCCCCGTACATGTCAATATTGGCCTACATGTTGAAAATAAACATAACCGCTGCAGCAAGGTATATTAGTGTATATGTTCTAATGAATTATATAGGATTGATGTATAAAATACACATTTGTTCCAAACATTAAATGCACAAAAGAATTATACAAGGATTCATTTATTGTAGAACTACGACTAATGTTCATGTATGGTACTATGTTCTTGACGTCTAATGTTTCTAAAGATGAGCTACCTTTTGACCTACAAATATAAATTTCAAATGGCAATATTTCCTTAACTCTAATCGGACAATCATTTTTGTAGCTGCATTAGCAGAAGTCTTATATGGTATTTTTATTTGGAGTTTTTAGATCGACTTGTCAAACGTTATTAATAATGAAAGCTTATCTTTCGAAGGTTTATTAAAGGGCCTATAACTTTTCAGTTTCATGTTTTTTGGGCTTCAAATTTAGATAAAGCATCCTATCATTTTCAGCCCTACTTGAACGGATGACTTGAGCTTAAAATATAATTCATTCTTTCTTCCTAATTTTGTTTTTGTGACTTTGAACAAATTAATGTACATAGTTACCAACTTATTGAGAAAACATATTTATCAGAAAACATATTTATCAGAAAAGTAACAATGATGATGAATACAGTTTAATAAAATAAGCATCTTTTGCTCTATTAAAGGCTATATAAAGCCCATATATTTAATGTTGATATATCACAAGTACAAGGTGTAGAGCGAAACATCCAGGAATTCCACTCCACTCCAGAAAAAGAAATTTCTACCGTAGATTGGTTGATTTAAAAAAAAAAGGTATCGACATACATATCCCCATGTCCATTCAAATTACAACTATTTAATATTTTTTGAAAAATTAATTTGTGAATCTCACTTGTAAAATTAACGGAGTAGATTCGACGAGGACAATGGCACACAACTTCGCGGTGGAGGAATTGATTCCAGATTGAACTGATCACCATATCGTGCTTCTATTGATTAGGTCTCAAGGTTTCAAAATACTAATTCAGAAGGATAAACATGATCTGCTATTTTTTTCCACTTCTTTTTTCCCCTCTTTTCTTACTTTATTGTTTGAATAGAAGTGTTGGTTTGGTTATTAATTATTTGTTAAAGTTTTTCTTTAAAAACCATGCATAATTAAATTTTAGAAGAGACAAAGAGTGAGCAAATAATAATGACAAAAAAATTCCTTCAATCAAAAAAATTTCACCAAAATATCGCAAGAAAGAGGTTAAATTTGGGAAGAAATCTCAATTTTAAATACTCCAATATAAATTTGTTTTTACCACACACATCTAATTAATCTTATACATACATATTTATAACAGTCTTAATACAATATTTTTTTAATTAGCCGTTGATTACTTCCATCGTGAAAATAAATTATTCTCACATAGATGATTTCTCGTATTCATTAATGCACTAAAAGATTGCAACTAATATTATTTAATTACTCTCCAAAATCTACTAAAGATGTCATATATTTGAGTCACAATTTCAACTTGACTCACAATATCTTAAAAATCTATTTTGAATGAAAATATTGTTAGGGTTGTCTTGAGTTACGGCATTCCCACATAGCATACGCGCTCGCTTCACTGCGTATAGTCGGAGTCAACGATCGAAGTATCCCATGCCGGCATCCCGATTGAACATCCCTCCATCACCTCCATCGAGCAAATTATCTGGTCTTGGCAACACATTGTAACAAAAGGAATCCCCAACGTTACGTGCCACAATCCCATATATATACCACGATTATTCTGAATATCATGCGATGTGGGACTTTAACCATTCAATCCATGTACTCACTCCATTTACAATGCGAGCCACACCTAATAATCTCCACCTTGGCGAGCATTGCTCAAGTCAACATGGAGTTATACTGAGTTCTCTTCGCAGTTGGATAAGGCTGCTGTTCCGAGTTCTCATAAGCAGGACGGAGCGACTGTTTAACCATATCTCCACCTTGACAAGCATCCCATGCTCAAGTCCCGTAAGAGTAATGCTTCGGTCACGTTGCATCATACCGGTCTCATCGAAACATGGAGCTCTGATACCATGTTCTTCACAAAAAAGATGGAATTCCTTTGAACAGAATTCTCCTCCTCTATCTTTACACAAGCAGCTTTTAAACAAACTAAATGCCTATGATCTCTTAACAAGAAAGTAAGTCCATGCTTTTCTACTATAATTGTCAATAACGCATAAAACATACCTCTTCTTGTTGTTAGATACAGGATTAATTGGACCACATATATCAGCGTGTATAAGTTGAAGCTTTTGAATAGCCCTCCAAGTGCTTTCTTTTAGGATTGAGTCTCTGTGTTGTTTTCCCACAAGACAACTTTCACACACATGCTCAGACGGTGTGAGTTTTGGCAGCCCATGCTCCATATCTTTCTCCTTTAGTAGCTTCAATTCCTTGTGACTCATGTGACCAAAACGACAGTGCCATAAACTTGTTGATCCTGTCTTTTGTGCATGAGTGTAATGACAGCTTCCTTCTATAGATTTGGTAACAATCACAAACATTCTATTGTTTGTCATTCCAGTTTGAACAATTATCCCTTTATCTGGATGATATATTGTACAGATTCCTTTACTCATAAGAAATGTCAGCCTCTTTTCTTGTAGTTGACCAATACTTAACAAGTTGTTAGTCAAGCCTGGCACATAATACACTTCAGAGAAGCAATAGACAACACCGTTGATTGACACCTTAACCTTGCCTCTTCCTTACACCATCATTTGGTATTTGCTGCCTAACTTTATATGTCGTTGATACTAATTATCAATTTCATAAAATTTTGATATATCTCCACACATATGGTTTGATTAACCAGAGTCCAAAAACCAAACATCTTCTTTTCTTCCACCATAGGTGTCAACATGAGCCATGAGTAACATTTCTTCTTACTCCTCTACTTCAACATAGTTAGTTTCCCACATTGGACAATTGTATTGAAAATGACCAATCTTATGACATTTAAAGCATTCTACCGTAGCCTTGTTGAAGTTTCTACCTTTTTCATGCCCTCGTTGCATTCCTCTACCACGTCCTCTGTCTCCTCTCCCTCAACCTAAATCAGCCGTGACATTCAATATTTTCTCTTCTCCATTGCTGACATTTCTCTTTTTAAATTTTTTCTTATGAACCAACAACGAACTTCGAAGTTGGTTCAATGAAAGACTTTTGATGTCTTTAGATTCTTCAACAGAGAAAACCACAAAATTCCAGTTTTTAAGAAGCGTCCTCAGTATCTTTTCAACAATTTTCCGATCTTCCATTCCTTCTCCAAGATTGCTCCTCCTATATGACACTAGAACCTCTCTTGAAAAATAGTCAGTAATTGATTCACCAACCTTCATTTCAAGTACTTCAAATTCCCTTCGAAGAGCTTGCAGCTGTGTCGATCGAACCTTTTCATCTCCTTAGAACCTCTCCCTCATTGAGTCCAATATCTGTTTAGCAGTGTTATTCCGGGTGATTGTTTTCAGGGTTGTCTTGTCAATGGCCTGAAACAAATAGTTTTTCACTTTGAGATCCTTCAGCTTCAGATCAGCTAGATGGGCTCTCTGCTCTTAATTCAATGCTTCTTCTCTAATTGGTTCTACATATCCAGTCTCCACCAAGCATCTTCAAAACCCTTCTCATCCAAATGGCCTGACTTGCACAACCAGTGGCAGCCACAACCTTAGCTTCTGCTGTAGAAAGAGTGACCATAGGCCTTTTTTTGAAAACCAAGACACAACACCCGAACTCAACAAAAAATCGTAACCCCGATGTGCTTTTACGATCCTCTAAGTCACCAGCATAGTCACTATCCGTGAATGCTATGAATTCTTTAGTGTATCCTCTTTTGTACATAATTCCATAGTCATATGTTCCCTTCAAATATCGTAGAATCCTTTTGGCATCTAACAAATGCATCTATGTAGGTTTTGTCATAAATCTGCTAATGAGACTGACACTATACATCATATTTGGATGTGTGGCAGTGAGATACATCAAGCTGCCAACAATCTGCTTGAAAATACATAACAGAGGAGAAGTGCAAATGTTGAGCGTCACAGTTGATTTTGGTAGAGGGAGAGGAGACAGAGGATATGGTAGAGGAATGCAACGAGGACGTGGAAGAGGTAGAAACTTCAACAAGGCTACGGTAGAATGCTTTAAATGTCATAAGATTGGTCATTTTCAATACAATTGTCCAACGTGGGAAGCTAACTATGCTGAAGTAGAGGAGAAAGAGGAAATGATACTCATAGCTCATGTTGACACCTATGAAGGAAGAAAAGAAGTTGTTTGGTTTTTCGACTCTGGTTTCTCAAACCATATGTGTGGAGATATATCAAAATTTTATGAAATTGATAATCAGTTTCGACATCATATCAAGTTAGGAAACAACTACAAAATGATGGTGCAAGGAAGAGGCAAGGTTAAGGTGTCAATCAATGGTATTGTCTATTGCTTCTATAAAGTGTATTATGTGCCAGGCTTGACTAACAACTTGTTAAGTATTGGTCAACTATAAGAAAAGGAGCTAACAGTTCTTATGAGTAAAGAAATATGTAGAATATATCAACCAGTCAATGGGATAATTGTTCAAACTAGAATGACAAACAATAGAATGTTTGTGATTGTTACCAAGTCTGTAGAAGGAAGGTGTCATTACACTCATGCACAAAAGAAAAAATCAGCAAGTTTATGGCACTGTCGTTTTGCTCACTTGAGTCAACAAGGGATTGAAACTACTAAAGGAGAAAGACATGGTGCATGGGCTGCTAAAACTCACACCGTCTGAGCATGTTGTGGAAGTTGTCTTGTGCGAAAACAACACAGAGACTCAATTTCAAAAGAAAGCACTTGGAGGGTTGTTCAAAAGCTTCTACTTATAAACGCTGATATATGTGGTCTAATTACTCCTGGATCTAACAATAAGAAGAGGTATGTTTTATGCTTTATTGACAATTATAGTAGAAAAGCATGGACGTACGTTCTTGTTGAGAAATTAGAGGCATTTAATTTCTTTAAAAGCTTTAAAAGTAAGGTTGAAGAGGAGTTAGACATGAGTATCAAGTGCTTGCGTACCGATAGAGGAGGAGAATTATGTTCAAAGGAATTCAATCTTTTTTGTGAAGAGCATGGAATCAAGAGACGACTCACTACTACATACACTCCACAACAGAATGGAGTTGCTGAGCATAAGAATCGAACTTTGATGAATCTTGTTCGTTCCACAATGTTAGGAAAGGCTGTACGAAGTCATTTTGGCCAGAAGCAGTCAAATGGATAACTTATGTGCTGAATAGAAGTCCAACTATGGCTGTTGAAAATGTTACACTTGGGGAAACGTGGACTGGCAACAAGCCATCAGTAAGTCACTTTCAAGTTTTTGGTTGTTTGGGGCATGTTCATATTCCAGATGTTAAGAGAAATAACTTGAAGATAAAAGTCATGTTTGTGTGTTGATGGGTGTAAATGACAAGTCTAAGGCTTATCGATTGTATCATGCAATTAATGAAAGGATGGTGATTAGCAAAGATGTAGTTTTTGAGGAAGACAAGCAATGGAATTGGGATGATAGCAGATCCAACAATGGGAAGTAGCTTACTTGGTTGGTTATATTAAACGAAGATAGCGAAGAAGATGAAGGATGTGAGAATACTACAAATGAAATTGTTTCTACTCAAAATCAATCTCCACCGGCAGGCACAAATAGAGCAGCTTCACGTACGAAGTCAGGAAGAGTAATTCAACGTCCAAGTTACGTAGAAGAATATACAAGTGGTGAGGACTGTTTAGAGGAGGAAATAATAGCCAACAAGCCATGATTGTTGAAGTTGATCCAGTGAGATATGAAGAAGCACTGCAAAAGATGGAATGGAGAAAGGCCATGGACGTAGAGATTGTAGCTGTAGAGAAAAACAAAACTTGGTCACTAGTGGACCCGCCTGTTGGTAGCAAAAGGATTTGGGTTAAGTGGATATATTTATTTATGTAAATGGAGAGGAGGATAAATTTAAGGCACGTTTGGTGGCAAAAGGTTATTTTCAAGAATATGTGATCGACTACAACGAAGTGTTTTCCCCTGTTGCAAGAATAGAGATAGTAAGAATGATAGTGGCACTAGCAGCTAAAAGGAATGGCAGATCTATCAACTAGATGTGAAGTCAACGTTTCTCCATGGAGAGCTCAGTGAAGACGTATTTGTTGAGCAGCCAAAGGAGTATGAGAAGAAAGGAGCCGAAGACAAGGTGTACAAGCTTCATAAAGCATTATATGGGCTAAAGCATGACCAACGGGCTTGGTTCAGTCACATACAAACTTGGTTCATCAATGAAGGTTTTGAGAGATGCGCAAACGAGCAGACTCTATTCACAAATAAGGGCACTGGTGGTAAATTGTTGATTGTAAGCATATTTGTTGATGATGTTATTTATGCTGGAAATGATAGTGGGTTGCTGAAGGATTTCAAACAATCCATGATGAGTTCCTTCGACAAGACTGATATGGGGATTTCTTTTGTTACAACAATATGTGTGCTAATCCATATGCGTAAGCCACGTGCGAGGGATGGGGAGCTTGTTTCGACCGTTGTTATACAACCGTGGTATCGGAGCCGATGGTTATGGACTAGGCCATGCAGACACGGCAATACTCTCAAAGGTTACTGCAAGGGGATGCAAGTCAAGGGGGAGACTATTAAGGTTGTCTTGCATGTTTAAAGGAGGAATGACGACTCGGATTTGGAAAGTCCCACATCGCTAAATAACTTAGAGAAGTGGTATATAAATATGGGTTGGTAGGCACGTAACATTAGGGATCCTTTTGTTATAGCAAAGTGTGTGCCAAACCATAAGCGTATGCCACGTGCTGGAGATGGGGGAGCTTGGTCCGACCATCATTATACAACAAATATTGTATAATCAAAATATAACATTATTGATGTAAACATGAACAGAACAGTAAAACGATAGTAATGACTACAGTGAAAAATGTAGGGAATGATTTATCACTAACATGCAAAAGCGATTAACTAGTATCTAGTTTTCTTGAATGAACATCAATGCAAATTCAATATCAATTACACAATCACACAAGATCAAATGACAAAAAGAAAAGACACAGAGACCCAACAACTTTATTACATCACCAATTTAAAGAGGAGAGTTTAAAAAATGGTTTTTTTAAGAAATTAAATTTTATCTCTATTATAAATCTATGGAAGAATTTTTAAGAGAAACTATTGCTTGAGAAAATGAGGTTTTTCCAATAGCTTGAGGCAACTTTAAGTAGAAGTAGAATGAAGCTGAATCTCAGAGAAAAAAAGAAATTAATTAGGTAAACATAGAATCAATTTCATACCAATTTGGAAATATTTTCATTTTTCTCAATATTTGATTTACCTTTGATTTAATGTAGATATTTATCTTCTTCTATAAAAAGATGCACATATCTAGTTTACTCTTATTATATATTTGACCAATTAATTAATCAAAATTATTGATTTGTTTTTTTCTTCTATATGCTGATAGATTTGAGTCTTGTTTTCAACAAAGACATGCAGATAATGGCAATCATAGAATGTTCTAGTCTACTATGGGATATTTTCTACAAACAATATTGCTCTCACATTGTAGCTAAAGAAAGAACATACAGTAAGTTCCAAAATGAAATGGTCCTCTTTGCAAAAAAGTACTTGCAACTATTAAGATCTATAAATTCAAGAATCGATGCATAGATTGAAACCATGAAGTAGCAAGCTTTAGTTTCGAAAACTTTTCCAAGTGGTTTCCTTGTCCGAACAATTCCATAACTACAAATTCTAAAGGGACAACCTATTATGATGAGGCTTTTTTTGTCCGTGATGTGTCCATTTGCATAAGTTATGCATGCATGTATGGGGCTTTCTTGCCTTATGATTGCCGTAGTTTTCTCTCTTTAAAAAATTAACAAGTAAAACTAAAGCTTGTATCTATACCAGTACTTTATATTAATTTTCTAATATAGGACAACTGCCTAAACTTTATGATACTGATATCTCATTGTCAGTTTGAATTAGTCATACGAATATATCATCTCATTTGGCTCAACGAGAGCTATGACATAGACGTAAAGTATAATGCATTACAAGAATGGACCCATAAAAATGTGGGAACAAATTTGTTGTTGCTCTAACCATCCTCTACATGAAGGGATACCAACTTCGACTAAATAAACATTCCCATTTTAATGCAATAATTTGTTCTACTACCATTTGAAAAGTTACTACATCGGTTTAAAAAACATGAAAGAATCGAACTTTACCCGGTGATTTCCTATTGGGCCTACTAGCAAATCAGTAGATTGAGATGCCCTTAAACACTAACCTATTTATGTAAGTTATGGCAATAAACAAAATAAAGTAACTTTTCATGTTGATCCTAGTTCTATTTTTATGATCATATTTGCGAACACAAACATCAACCTAAGAATGCTTGTGAGGATTCTATCATAAAATTCTCATTTAAGCGACAATTTCGCATTCATGTAGGTGATTCATCAAAGGGTATCTCGTGATAACTAACTTTGTTCGTTTAGCTACACAACATAGTCGTCATTTAAAACGAAGCATGTCGTATGTTGCACTAGATTACCATAGGAATAATTGATAATCTAATTTCCCTAATGCTACAAAGTGAATCCTGAAAATAGTTGTCTTTTTGAACTAGAACTTGGTATCTCCAATAAATAGGCTGGTTTTCTGTGGAGGAATGATTTATTTAATCCGTATGCCTTAAGTTCATTTCTGTATATAGCATTTGAAACTTATCTCTATGCTAGTCTTTTGCCAATGGATCTATTGACATCAAAATTGACCACCAATGCCCAATTATATGTGAAAGCACTAATATCCAGTCATAGATCACAGATAGAGTATATGTAGAGAGTGTAATATGAAAAATAGCCAAAATCAAAATGAAAGCAAGTAAAAAGACAAGATTTATTGTGGTTCGGCAAACTCTGGCCTACGTCCACTTCAGAAAATTCCTTTTTATTATACTGAAATTTGATTACAGTTACCGTTTGAAATTCTAGAATAATAATAGCAGAGCAGTCTCTGAGTAGAAGATGAAGATAAGATGAAGAGAAGCAGAACCAGAATTCCCTTTTCTGAAGCCACACCTACTGTATTTATAGGTAAAACCCTGGCTACAGGGCCTCCTCACCAACATGGGCCCACCATAGCGACCATCGAGCCTAACTCGTCCATCTATGCTGACCTGAAGTAGATAACAGCTGACCCGAAGCAACCTTGATGATGACCTAAAGCAACCTTGATGATGACCTGAAGAAAAATGAATGCCGACCCCAAGCGAAAACTCCGACCTATGTAGAATACAATAGCCTATATTTTTGTTTGATGATAATAACATATATATATATATATATATAATCCTTTAAATATATTTATTATTATACTATTTCATTTTCCACATAATTAATTAAATATTTGTTGAATAAAATAAATAACTCAGAGTTCATATTTAAACAAATATTTTATTCAAACAAATACTTTATTACAAATTCGAACAGTACAAATTTAAGTTCTCACTATACAAGTTTCAATTACAACACAATTTTCAATATATAATTTTTCATATATATTTCACCTCACTACAAATTCACTCTCACTCGTATTTGATCTTCAACTTCGTTCCAGCCTATATCCAGCATCCAAACTATCTGCAAAATAAACATGGACACAATAAAATTAAAAAGAAATATTTTGCGGTGCAAAATAAAGTGTGTATCTGAAGATATCATTTGCCTCGGTTATTTTGGTTGTTCGTCATTATTTTTGTTAAATCATCTTACACGAACAACTTGTTACATGCACAGTGTATCACTATACATGCCACAAGGTCGTGCATATCGATATACACTTGCTTGTTAAAATTGCAAGGACATGTGAGCACAAGGTCAAACCCAAGAAAAAAGTAGATTCAACTCAATGTGCAAAACATCATGTTCAAAACAGACCAGTGGTGAACTTAATAGAGCATAAACACATATGAAAACTCAACCAAAATACATATGCATACAACATACAGACTCAACGTAGAAATGGACAGATTCAACAAGTGTACAAAACAATATGAAACCAGAATTAGAGGCTAACTAGACCAGAGGCAACCAAACAACATACATGAAGATACACATTGACAACCAGGCAGTATCGACTAGACCAAGACAAGTAAATTCAATAAAATGTACAGCACATGAAGACATGCAACAAAGAATACAAAGCTCAACATCAACATGAACTAGCACAGTATACACATACAACACTTCAAACATGTACAGATGAGCATATGCAATCAGGAGTTCAAAGGCAACATGATAGTAGTATTTCAACCAGACTACAATGGACAGAGAATATAAGCAGAAACCACACATAAAAACATGTAGTGCCAAAACAAGCAGGAAGCAAACTTAACTCAGAAGAAAACTAACCAGTGTTGATGTGTATGAGAAAAATAACAATACAACTAGACTCGAGTGAACAAGAGACCAGCATGGATATGTACATAGTTTAACTCAAAGCAACTGAAAGAACCAGATCAAAATAAAAAAGTGTGCCAGACCAACCATGAAATTAAAAATAACATGACCACATACACCCACACAATGCAACACAGACCAGTCTCCAAAATGCAAAGCAATTTGTTTATGAAACCAGTCCACCAGAAATATACTCAACATAATGACAACATGAAGCTTCAGGCAGTTCTCTGAAAGAACACAAACATAAAGCACACACATATATACATGCATATATGTATATATGTATGTACATGAAAATGACACACAACACCAAAGTAGTTCATTGTGAAGACAACATATAAGTGCAATCGGACCGAAAATATGAAAATCAGGCATGAACACACTTGAAACCAGACATGGTTTCAGAGGCATGTACACAAGCAAACTAGTGAACAACATGAACACAAGTTAAATACAAAGCAACCTGAAACCCAAACCAGACTTCAAAACAAAACTAAACAGAAAATGCTCATGTACTTGAAGCAACCAACACAATGCAGACTAAAGTAAACCAGACAAAGGCAATGTTCAGACATGAACATGACTACAAGTATGAAGACATGAAACCATACACACACATACATGAATGCAAGCAACTGGTCAAAGTGCTCAAATGTACAAAGGAAAGTTCCTGGACGACTCAAAGAAATGTACAAAGGCAGTTCTCTAAATTAAATGCAGTACACTTGAAGTATCAACCAAACTAGACCAACATACAAGGAAATGTACACATGGTGACATACACACTAGTGCACATGACACGATCAAAGCATAGTATCAGTAGCAGTTCGAAAAAAAAGTCAAGGAGCAATTTTGGTCAAACAAAACAATGTTAATGTTTGACTAAAAATTCTTTAAATTGTTTAAAGTCATCGAGGGTAAAAAATCAAGATTATCTCTAATTCAATTGCTAGCAAAGAATGGAACAGCAAGTCACTGATGAACAAGTCTAAAAAAAATTCAACCGGAGGTCACATGATGAACAAGTCATAGCAGAAAGGAACGGAACAGAGTCAAAATATATCTCAAATATAAATGCAAGATTAAGCGATTTGAACAAGTCAACCTCAAATTCAAATTCTAGAGTCATAGGAACCGACCCAAAGCAATTCAATAAAATTCGAATTCCTCAGAGTTATCTTTGATCAAATGAATAAGTCAAAATCATCACAGACCTTCAAGCAAAAGTCAAATGTCCAAGCCGATAAATTGACAAATTAAAACCAAAATATACGAACGGAAATTTAGGGAATATATCTCTATTTAACCCAATTTCATCATCGACAACTACTTATTCGAGTTCAAGCAAAATCGAAGAGCAAGCCTTGAAATAAATCACGAACTAATCCTGAATTCGAATCAAGTCAAGAATAATCAAAATCGAAAAATCACGTACCAATTCAAACCAGCATTCGAGCTCGACATTTGAAGCAGCCGTGAACAATTAAACTGATCGAAGAAGCATCAAAGTGAATTAATAGCATACCAGCAAACGATTCGAGCTTCAAATTTTCAAGCGGCGGCTCAAACCATCAATGCCTTAAATTTTTGAAGAGAAGCAAAAGGGAATGGCCGAAGACACTACTCTAAAGAAAAAAGAAGACAGTTTCTCTTTTAATTATTATTTGGGCCTATTCTATTTTATATTGGGCTTTAGTTAAAAAGAGTGCTTTGTTTTAGTTTTAATTTTTTTTATAATTTCCTTTTAAAATTGTTTAAATTCTAGTTGTGTAACTAGGAATAAACTATGGGCGTAGTTTGAGAATTCGCTACTCAGTGGCTGAGTTATGACAAGGTTTTGAGTTTAGAGTTATGTTAGTCAAGTTAGCGGGTGTCGCAAGTTTAGGTGTGTTAGTAAGCGTCTGACTACTTAATCTCTAGCAAAAACCTTGAGGGCAGCGTGTAGGCAGGTTTTTGCCGAAGCTGGTAAATCTATGTGTGATCTTTGTTGCATTACTTTCTGCTTTTATTTTTATTTCAACATTAATTTTTAGTACATCCTGTTTCCACCCCTCTAGGGTGAAAATGAAACTATCAGTGGTATCAGAGCAAGGTTAATAGCATAGATGTCTAAGCCTAGATGCAAATCTAGCGGGAGTAGATATAGTATTGTTCCCCATATTTTTGATGGAACTGATTTTTTAAATTGAAAATTAAGAATAGAATTTTATTTAAAATCTGTTAATTCTAAATGTTGGGATATTATTGAAAATGGATGTGATATAGTAGACAAGAAAAATACTTCGATTAATGCTCTTGCTTTGCATAAACTATATTCTTAAATTAATCGAGATAATTTTAACCATATCTCTCATTGTGAAAGTGCACAAGAAATTTGGAATACTTTTGATGCAATATATGGTGCAAAAGTCAACAACGGTGAAAATCCTCCACAATCGACTCAGTTAAAGTAACGTGGTTGATAGGATTTGCAAAAGATAGCAGTGATGAAGATTCAATAGCCAATGAGATAAGTGATTTTTCATTCAATAATTTAGTTCTCTTGTGCCAAAAATTAATTGAAAATAATGAAGCTCTTGAGATGAAAAATAATAAGTTGATAAGGGAACAATCTACACTACATCAGAAAAATAAGGATTTGGAAAATGAGCTTAAAAATATTAAGAAAAATAAAAATTCTAATTGCAAAAGGTGTTTGGATTATGAAAAAGAATTTTTTGTTTTCATGAAAACTTTCAAAAGTTAGAAAACAAAATTTTAATTCGGGAGAAGAACAAAATTGAGTTGATTTCTAAAAATAATATTATGCAAAAAGAGTTGGATAGTTTTAAGAGGTCTGAAAGTATTAAATGCGCTTTTGAAAAGAAATTGGAAGAGGTCAACAAAAATTTCAAAACCCTTGAAAAAGAAAATGTGATTTTTAGCAAACCTAAAATTATTCGATTAAATCACGAGTTTGAAAAGGAGATTGAAAAAATCAAGGATTTTGAAAAAAATTGAATTTAAAAAACTCCAACTCTTTGAAATTGAGAAGCTAAAAATTGAGACTAAAATTAGAGAGCTTGAAAATGAAAATATGGGTTTGAAAATGAATAATTTTGAAAAGAGAGATAGTGCCATTAGTTGTCGTTCGAAGCTAATAAATTAAATTAAACTTTTAAAATCCGAAGTTAATAAACTTGAGTTGATTACTCAGAAATTTTTCACTAGAGAAAAATCATTTAAGATGCTCTCTGTAAATTAACTCTTCGTGAATAAAAGAAAAGGAATTGGATTTGCGGAAGTGTTAAAATATGAAAAAATGACTAATAACACTATTAAGGGGAAAAGTGTGATACCCAAATGCGTAAAGTGTGGAAATATTGGACAGGGCAAGAATAAATGTTGAAATATATACAAACACAAAATCGTTAAACAAACATTGATTCCAAAAAGTGCGAATATAAATGGTTTGAAATTTAAACAAGTTTGGGTTCGCAAGGGTATAATTATAGATGCTAACAGTTTGTTATGTAGACAAATTTAGGTATCAAAGATTTCAATAGATAATAATTGTGGTCCTACATCCTTAGCTAGACCACTTGCCTTCTCTAAAATTTAGACACATAAGTGGGCTAAGGAACTAATTTGATGGAGATAGATTTCGAGTTGTTCTAGATGATTGATAAACTAAAATTTAAATGTTCCTTAGCCTATAAAGATTATATGGAGATCATCGCATTTCGGATAGCACGACATTGTAGGAAAGTGAGGTATGATCTCTTAACTCAATTTTATTCACATATTGTTAAGTAAGTTTTCATCGACATTATTAAAGTGTTCTGCCATATCTTGAGCATCTTAACTCCGATTTTTAAAATTCTTGAAGTTTTGAAAAGCTAACCGATAATTCTACAACCTTTTTGTTTTTAGTTTTTACCAATTCACTTTGGAATGTCATGAAAAACTGCAATAAATTTAATATATAACTTAGAAAGCATATCTGTTTTACACAAACAAGTTGTGGTATTTCAAGTATAATTTTTGATTGATTTGACAAATTGACTTGAAACCAATGTTGGCAAGTAGAATTTTTGAACATCTAAAACTCTCATGTTATGAGCCAAATCAAACTTCAAATTTTTATCAACCAAATAAAGGTTTCAAATTGAGTGAGTCTTCGAAACAAAGATTGTCATCTACTTTGAAACAACAATCATTATTGACTCTCTTCATGTCTATCAAATCAATTTTTTGAATTACTTTGAAGAATCTTTTTGAATGTGTGTTTTGCTCAATATAGATTACTTTACTTGTGTTTGATATAAACGGACGTGCTGAATTTCAAAAAGTAATTCAAGTGTTGAGGAGTACACGTTTTTCTTATATACCACTATATATCACCATGCATACCTCAAATACAAGTGGTATAGATATCATCTCATGTTGAAATCATTTTTGCAATTATTTAATTATTTATATTGATATTCAACTAGAAGTCATTTTCGCAAAACCCCCTTACAGAAAATTGATTTATTTTAATTTTTCAAAATTGGGTTTTTATAATGACAAAATACTCTAGTTTATTGCGGTAAGAGATTTACTCTAGAATAGATAACCATTGACTAATTGAATCTTTTGGAACTTATCAAAATTATTATAGTGCTTGAAAAGTGATGGATAGTGTTTAAATTATATTTCATAACAAGAGAAAGTATAATTTTATAATTTCAGGAAAATTAAACAAATTTTATAATATTTTTCGATTAGTAATTATTCCACGATCATTTCTATCGCTTTCACCTTTTTGTCAATCCATACATTATAATATAGCGTGCAAAATTTGGTACTTCAAAATAAGAAAATATTTTTTGTAAAATAATTATATCCTAAAGTATTCACTCTTATTTAAAAGTCCTCATGGTTATGCATTGGTGAATTACTTGAATTTCTATATATGGGCTTCCATTCTCATTTAAAAGTTTTTGCAGTTATGCATGGATGGGATGCATATAAGAAAGGGATAAATATCAAGTATATTCTAATCTCACTTAAAGTCCTTACGGAAATGCATGGTTAGAAAATACTTGACATATTTTTTTATAAAAAAGGGGGTAACTGCTAACCTCATTTAAAAGTCCTAACGATTATGGTGGTTAGTAAGTGCTTTACATTTATTTTGTATAATATTTGAAAATGGAAAATGCACAAATTATTCCTTTATTGAAAATATCAAACTCTTGTCACTATATAAAATTTTCCATAATCCTACCATTTCTCCAAAGTGGAGTTTGTTAAGAATTAATAAAATATTATGATTTTTTTTATTAATTGGAATTTGAAATTAATATTTCCCACCTGATTTGATTTTTTATTTTTAATCAAAATCGTAGGTATTTCAATTATTATTATTATTATTATTTATAATAACAAAATGGGGAGAAAGAGGTTAAGATTTTGATTTTTGAGCGATATCTTTACAAATATTCGAGAGTATTTTTATTCAAAGTTATTTTGAATTAATTTTTCAGTTTTAACTACACGCATCTTTGAAGGGGGAGTTTTGTTGTAGAGGGAGTATTCAAATAGGGGGAGCTAATAGAATTCATCAAGACAAAATACATTTAATAGAGTCAAAATCTTAATATATGTTTGTTATTATCAAAAGGGGGAGATTGTAGAATACAATAGCCTTTGATTTTTGTTTGATGATAATATATATATATATATATATATATATTCATTAAATGTATTTGTTATTGTACTATTTCATTTTTCCACATAATTAAATAAATATTTGTTGAATAAAATAAATAACTCAGAGTTCATATTTAAACAAATATTTTATTACAAATTCAAATAGTACAAATTTAAGCTCTCACTATACAAGTTTCAATTACAACACAATTTGCCATATACAATTTTTCATACATATTTCACCTCACTATAAATTCACTTTCTCTCGTATTTGATCTTCAATTTTGTTCTATCATGTATCCAACATCTAAACTATCTGCAAAATAAACACCGACATACTAAACTGAAAAAGAAATATTTTATGGTGCAAAATGAAGTTTGTGTTTGATAATATTATTTGCCTCGGTTGTTTAGGTTGTTCATCATTATTTTTGTTTAGTCATCTTACAGAAACAACATGTGACATGCACTGTGTATCACTGTACATGCCACAAGGTCGTGCACACCGATATGCACTTACTTGTTAAAAATGTGGGGACATGTGAGCACAAGGTCAAACCCAAGAAAAAATGCAAAACATCATGTTCAAACCAGACCAGTGGTGAACTGAACGGAACATAAACATACGTGAAAACTCAACCAAAATGAACATGCATACAACATATAGAATCAATACAGAAATGGTCAGATTCAAAAAATGTACAAAACAATATGAAACCAAGATTAGAGGCTTACTAGATCAGAGGAGACCAGCCAACATACATGAAGATACACATTGAAAACCAGACGGTATCAACCAGACCAAGGCAACTCAGTTCAAAAAAAAATGAATAACACATGAAGACGTGCAATAGAGAATGCAAATGTCAACTTCAACATGAACTAGCATAGTATACACATACAACACTTCAAACATGCACAGATGAGACATGCAACCAGGAGTTCAAAGGCAACATGTTAGTAGTCTTTCAACCAAACTATAATGGACAAAGAATACAAGAAGGAATCAAACAAGAAAACATGATGTGTACAAACAAGAAGGATGCAAATTTAACTCGAAGAAAACTGACCAGTGTGGATGTGTATGACCAAAACAATAATACAACCAGACTCGAGTGAATCAGAGATCATGATGGATATGTACACAGTTTAACTCAAACCAACTGAAAGAACCAAATCAAAATAACAAAGTGTACCAGACCAGCCATGAATTTAAATACAACATGACCACATACACCACCACACAATGCAACACAGACCAGACTCCAAAATGCAAAGCAATTTGTTCATGAAACCAGTCCACCAGAAATATACTCAACGTAATGACAACATAAAGCTTCAGGCAGTTCTCTGAAATAATACAAAAATGAAGCACACACATATATACATACATATATGTATATACATACATGGAGATGACACACAACAACAAAGCAGTTCATTGTGAAGACAACATATCGGTGCAACCAGAATAGAAACATGAAAATCACACATGAACACACTTGAACCAGACATGGTTTCAAAGGCATGTACACAAGCAAGCCAATGGAACAAAATGAACTCAAGTTAAATACAAAGCAACCTGAAACCCAAACCAGACTTCAAATCAAAACTAAACAAAAAATGCACATATACTCGAAGCAACCAACGAAATGCAGACTGAAGTAAACCAGAAAAAGGCAATGTTCAAGCATGAACATGACTACAAGTATGAAAACATGAAACCACCCACACACACACACATGAATGCAAGCAATTGGTCAAAGTGTTCAAATGTACAAAGGAAAGTTTAAGACCGATACAAAGAAATGTACAAAAGCGATTCTCTAAATTAAATGTAGTACACTTGAAGTATCATCTAAACTAGACCAGCATATAAGGAAATGTACACATGGTGACTCGCATACAAGTGCACATGACACGATCAAAGCATAATATCAGTAGCAGTTAGAAAAACAAAGTCAAGGAGCAGTTTTGGTCAAACAAAACTGTGTTAACGAACTAAAAATTTTGTAAATTATTTAAAGTCGCAGAAGGTAAAAAATCAAGATTTTTACAAATTCAATTGCCAGCAAAGAATGGAACAGCAAGTTACTGATGAATAAGTCTAAAGAAATTCAATCAGAGGTCACATATGAACAAGTCATAGCAGAAAGGAACGGACCAAAGTTAGAATATATCTAAAATACAAATGCAAGCTGAAAGCGAGTTGAACAAGTCAATCTCAAATTCAAATTTCGAAGTCATAGGAACTGACCAAAAGCAATTCAATCAAATTCGAATTCATCAGAGTTATCTTCAATCAAATGAACAAGTCAAAATCATCACAGACGTTCAAGCAAAAAATCAAATGGCCAAGCAGATAAATTGACGAATTAATACCAAAATATACGAACGAAAATTTAGGGAATTTATCCCTATTTAACCCAATTTCATCATCAACAACCACTCATTCGAGTTCAACAAAATCTAGGAGCAAGCCTTGAAATAAATCACGAACTAATCCTGAACTCGAATCATGTAAAAAATAATCAAAATCAAAAAATCACATACCAATTCAAACCAGCATTCGAGCTCGACATTTGAAGCAGCCATGAACATTTAAACTGATCAAAGAAGCATCGAAGTGAATTAAGAGCTTACCAACAAACGATTTGAGCTTCAATTTTTCAAGCGGCGGCTTAAATCATTGAAACCCTAAATTTTTAGAAAGAAGCAAAAGGGAGCAGCCGAAGATGCTACTTTAAAGAAAAAGAGAAGATAGTTTCTCTTTTAATTATTATTTAGTCCAATTCTATTTTATTGGGCTTTAGTTAGAAAGGGGGTTTTGTTTTAGTTTTTTTTTGTAATTTCCTTTTAATATTGTGTAAATTATAGTTGTGTAACTAGGTACAAACTACGGGGCGTAGTTTGAGAAATCGCAACTCGGTGGCTGAGTTGTGGCAGAGTTTTGAGCTTAGAGTTATGTTAGTCAAGTTAGCGGGTGTTGCAAGTTTACGTGTGTTTGTATGCATCTGACTACTTTATCTCTAGTAGAAACATTGAGGGTAGCACATAGGCATGATTTTTCCGAAGCTGGTAAATCTGTGTGTGATCTCTATTGCATTACTTTCTGCTTTTGTTTTTATTTCTGCATTAATTTTTGGTACACCATATTCACTCCCTCTCAAGGGTGAAAACGATCCTATGACCTAAGCGAATCTCTTCAATGCCGACACAAAGTGAATCCATAGCCAACTCGAAGCAACCCTACAGCCGACTTGAAGTGATGAGAAATGCCAGCCCCAAGCTCATTCTCCTTTCCCGACCCGAGGTTGAACATGCCAACTCAATGCAATTCAAGTGCCTACCCGAAGAGTTTCCATATGCCGACCCAATGCAACCAACCCCTTGTCGACCCGAAGCCAAAGCAATGTCGACATGAAGTGTTTCTAACACCGACCCCAAGCAATCCCGACCCTAAGCAAATATGCTAACCCGAGGTTGACCAATTGCTGACCCGAAGTAAATGCTTTCCTGTCCCGAAGCAAACTACATGGTGACTCAAAGAAACCTCTTGGCAAACCCAAAGCAACCAGACCTTTGCCGAAATCCATATTCCAAGTATCCGACATCATTTATCTATCGAATGTGCTGA
This sequence comes from Allium cepa, assembly GCA_030765085.1. Lineage (NCBI taxonomy): Eukaryota > Viridiplantae > Streptophyta > Magnoliopsida > Asparagales > Amaryllidaceae > Allium > Allium cepa. Next base: position 303,457,025 of record CM060944.1, on the reverse strand, counting down.
ATAATAACTTCAAGTTCATATTTGCTAACCGTAATTGATCATCCATCCACCTATTTTAACCAAACTCATAATATTCCTGCCTCAATAGCTATGCAGTCCATTGAGTTAAATTCGCCTGTATACGACCTTGCCAAAAGGTGGGTTAAAACTTGCCACCCAAAACATGCCTTGCTATTGGAAGGCATGTTTTGAATTTCCATAATTCGAAAATCTAAAGTCCATAATCCAATGATCGCCATATCATCTAGCCTTGTGTCTAAAATGTTACCAATCCAATTCCTTGATCTCTTTAGATCGTTAGCGAAATCAATGATGATTTTGAATTGATATCCAATTCTGAATCCATTCCAAATCCATCAACCTAATCCACGATCTCCCTAGATCATTTTATCCAAGTCCGGGACCACTTCGGTTACTGTAACCCAAATCCAGGACCTCACCGGTCCATATCCAAATTTAGGGCCTCTCCAAGTTCATATCCTAAGTCGGGACCTCTTCGGCTCCATATCCAAAGCCGGACCTCTTTGGGTCATTTTATCATACTCTAGCGTTGACTCTCCGGTCAGGTGCTTATCCATCGTTTTCCTTCTCCAGCTTCGACACTCTGGTTGAGGACTTAATACGTAGGGCATCCTACTCTAGCCTCGATTCCCAATCGAGGACTTAATCCGTAAATATCCTTATTTGGCCTCGACTCTTCGGTTCAGGACTTAATCTATGAGGTATCCTACTCCGCCTCGATCCCCAACCGAGGAATTAACCCGAGAATATCCTTGTTCGACCTCAACTCTCTGGTCGAGGACTAAATCTTTTGGGTACCCTACTCCAGCCCCGATCCCTAATCTATGACTTAATCCGTGAATATCCTTCTCCGACCTCGAGTTTTCGATCGAGGAATTAATTCATGGGGTATCCAACTCCAGCCTCAATCCCCAATCGAGGACTTAATCCATGGGGTATCCTACTTTGGCCTCGTTCACCAATCGAGCACTTAATCCGTGGGGTATCCTACTGCGGCCTCGATCCCCAACCGAGGACTTAATCCACGGGGTGTCCTACTCTAGTCTCGATCCACAATCGAGGACCTAATCCATTTTCGAGTCCATCTTGTCGCACTCCGGTGAAGGGTCTCATAGCTCGCGGTTATTTCCTTAAATATCCGGTTGAGGCCGTAACCGTAACCTGTGTTATTTATTGCAGTAATGTGGATTCATGTGTTTTAAGCTTCATTACTTATAGTGGTTTATCGCCATCCCAGAGCATGCCTAGGTACCATCTTCGATCCCATACATGTGTAAGTGACTTGCCATTTTAGTGTAGAATTTATTATTAGTTATTTAGTTCATGTCGTTAAGAGATGATGACTTGTGCCCTTAAGCCGAACTAACTCAGATTTGTGGTGGATGATGACTGTTCCTGTTCCATCACCGCTATCCATTTCCCAAAAAAGCCATCCAAATCCATGCCCCCAGTTCCATGGGGAGTTGGGCTGATCCATTCTCCTTGGTGGGGTTCACCCTCGGTTCTTCTAATACATATCTAAGCCTGCTAATTTCTGCCACAAGTCTTGGATTTCAATTTCCAGCTATTCCAGCATCCATTAATGGCCTTCGATCATCATTTCCATCCTGCTTTAGAGTCCTCGAGGGAATCTTGAAATATGTTATTCTAGATGAGCATCCATATCCCGATCAACGCTAAACCGCGTAGCACTGCCTGACATTCTGCCTGGAATCGATCCAATATGATCCGAGGGCATTCCACCGAGTGTGTAACGATCAGGGGAAGCTCCCAGTGGTTTCGCACTATCCCGTATTCCTTGGTTCTGATGCTGGACTTCCTCTGTTCCTACTACTTCAGCTTCGTGATCCACATTACCAACATTCCTTATAGCTCCATTCCCTTGGTTTTGGATTCCAGCTTGTCCGATCCGTCGAAAAAAGTTCTGCATCATATCTTCCTGTTTTTTCAGCATCCTTTCCTTCATAACATCCATTATCATTTCCATCTTATCTTTGGTGATGAAGAATGAAGTCTGATTAGCTCCTAAGGATGCCTCCTGATTTCCTCCATGATACCTCCTCTCTATTCTTTGTCTCCTTATTGATTACCTAGCCATTGCTTCCCAAATCCAAGTTTCTAAGCTTCTAAATCCAAGACCCAAACTTCCGAATCTTTGAGTGCTAGCTTTCACAGTGAAAGCACCAAAATGTTAGCATCAAAATTGAATGCTAAGACCTAATTATAGACGAAAGCACCAATATCCGGTCACAGATCGCAGAGAGTATATGTAGAGAGTATAATATGAAGAATAGCCAATATTTAAATGAAAGCAAGTAAAAAGACAAGATTTATAGTGGTCCGGCTAACTTCGGCCTACATCCACTCCAGATACTTCCTTTATTATACCGAAATTTAATTACAGTTGCAATTTGGAATTCTAAAATAACAAGGGTAGAGTAGGCTCTAAGTAAAAGATGAAGAGAAGTAGAACAAGAATCCCATTTTCTAAAGCCAAACCTACTGTATTTATAGGTGAAACTCTGGCTACTGGGTCGCCTTACCTACATGGGCCCACTATAGCGACCGTCAAGCCCAACTCGTCCATCTATGCTGACATGAAGTAAATAACATGCCGACCCGAAGCAACTTCATTGATGACCAGAAGCAATCTTGATAATGACCCAATGTAAAATGAATGCCGACTCCAAGCGAAAACGCCGACCTAACCAAATCTCTTCAATGCCAACCCAGAGTGAATCCATAGCCGACCCAAAGAAACCCCTATAGCCGACGTGAAGTGAAGACAAAGACTGACCCCAAGCTCCTTCTCTTTTGTCGACCCAGGGTTGAACATGCCGACCCGAAGCTATTCAAGTGCCAACCCGAAGCACTTCCATATGCCGACCTGATACAACCAACCACTTGACGACCGAAAGCCAAAGCATTGTACACTCGAAGTATTTCCAACACCGACCCCAGCAATGTCGACCCCAATCAAATATGCCGACCCAAGATTGACCAACTGCCGACCCGAATTAATGCTTTCTTGACCCGAAGCAAACCATATGGTGACTTGAAGCAACCTCTTGGTTGTCCCAAAGCAACCTGACCTTTGCTGAAATCCATATTCCAAGCTCTCGGCATCGTTTATCCATCGACTATGCTGAATCCTAGCTTCATGTTCATATTTATTATCCATAATTGATCATCCATCCACCCATTCAAACCAAACCCATAATATTCCAACCTCGATAACCGTGCAGTCCATTGAGTTAAATCCTCTTGTATACGGCCTTACCAAAAGGCCAATTAATAGGATCCTTGCTTAATATTATCCTTTAACCTTACATTCACAAAAGTGGTAACTTCATTAGAGAGAAGTGGTCTAATTGCATTATTTTGAATGACATGCCTTGGTTCATCGTTAAACATATTACTACTTGCTATTATAGTAGCCAATTAACTATCACAATATATAACTATATTAATAAAAAGTTTACCCCAATGTGAATATCTTGTAGAAACTTCAAAGTTGATTTTGTTCATTTGTAACTTCATCTAAAAAGAGAAATTAAGTTTCCCTAGTTTAATTTGCTATAAAATTTTGATTGGAGGATTTCCATGAAAATGTTCCATTTCCCTAAGTGAATACATATTAACTTGTAAACTTTGTGTTAGTAAGCCTATCACCGATTTACATCAATACACTCTATAAAATATACAATCAGTTATCATGTTTGATAACAACAATCATTTTTTGTTATTAATATTTTATTGAATGTTTGTAGAATTAATTCAAATATTTATTTCAGAGAAATTTAGCTGTCTTGCCGATGTCAACACAATATATTTTTCTATCTTCAATCACAAAAACAACAATATACTATATTCTATTCATTCAGAACAGCACACATGTATAATATATTCCCAATGAAAACTTCAAAGTATAGAAATATATTTCCATTCAAAATCCATCTCTCTTCTAATATTCCTTCCACACTCCTAATATTTCTCTCTACTAGGCCTATGTAAACTCAATCATCCATCTCACATTTACTATGGGATCACGATACAATTTTTCTACAACTTATTTCTTCAACCATGATCAAAAGAATATACTCAACATAAAAATTTCTTTCATCATATTAGTGAAGAAAAATTAACCTCTGTAGCTATGTGAAATAAAGCATCACAACCGTCTCAGTAAAGCACAACTTCTTACTATGCTGTTATTCGATCATCTAAGTAAAGCATAACTCATCTCCATACACAACAACTTCACCAAAAAGAATTCACCCGACCACTACATCAACAACATGTATTGCAAGTATCTTTTAAAAGCCTCCAACGCATGATATTACAGACTTTGCCAAGGATTGGAAGTGGAGGTTATATAAGTGATAAGAAATGATAGATTAGGTTCTTATCTACTCCAACTTTATTGTTTAAAATGTTTACAAATACTATAAAGTACAATTTTGAAAAAGAAAAAAATTATTTGGTATAACAATTAAGTTTTTTTAAAAGAAAAAACTAAATAAATGGTTTGAGTTAAAACTTCCAATTTTTAAGGAGTAAAAGTAAAAAACAGTCTTTAAATGAAAATTTAATTGTAGTTTTAAAGTTAAGACACTAAGTTATTTTTTTAATTGCTAAAAAGTTTATAAGTTGCACTTTTAAAGACAAAGGTTTTAGGATTAAGAATTTCAAAATTTTGAAGGCTTTAATTTTTGAAAAAATTGGGGAAATGCCCGAAACAAAATTTTAGATTTGGACTAGATAAGAATGACTGCCTAGGTAAGATGGGGTAAAAGATAAGGCTATGAAGAAGATAGCTAGGACTACTCTTGCATTAGCAATAAGGAATCCTCGTAGAGTGTAAAGAATACTGGTGAGAACCTAAGAATGTTTTGTTAGACATGTGTGCAAGCCATGAGAATGGCTGTAAAGAATGCTAAATGGTATTAAAGTAAACTTTTACGAGTTCTAAGAGTATGCACGTAGAAAAGATCAAGAGTAAACGAAGTAAATACCAAGATTTAAATTAAAAGATGATAGTAATAGAGGTTAGTGAGATGGAAAATATTTAGAGTATATCGGTAGGCTCAAAGTTAAGGAATACATGTTAGAGGGCGAAAATGTTATTCTGCTAAGCCAGCTACCAGAGTGTTATTCAAAAAGTGCATAGTTTGTATTTTTTACCCACTACAATATAGGAGGATGCACATTTTATTATGTAATTAGGTGTAGTAATGTAAGTAATGAATCAACCTTATTTATCATAAATCATAAAGGAAAGTTAAGATATGTGGTTGGAGAATGATGACACGTTAGAAAGGTCCATATGTAGTAGTAGCGAGTAGGTAGTAACAGTGGTTATATTTCCTTCCAGTGGCTGTTTTTGTTTTAGTAGGGTTGTGAGCTCAGTTGTTTGTATTATGTAAAAATAAATACGATATAACAGAAGTGTACATTTTTATGTCTTTTATGTGTGGACCGCTATATTATGGGATACAATAAAAGTAAGAAAATTTTAGAAAAGACACTTAACTAACTTAGAGGAAAATAAAATAGTAGAGCCATGAAGTAAGAAATAAATTAAGAAAATTTATTTAACTAGCTACCAAGATACAAATAAAATAAGATCTTAAGTCCCTAAAAAATAGGAAAATTTTTAGGAAATAAATTTTTGTAGATGGAGGATAGAGATAGGGTTTCGTGTAGGCATGGGTCAATACCCTTGCGCCTTAAAGGCTGAAATTTATAATTATATTATGTGCTAGTTGGTATTTAAAAGAAAAAAAAGTATTTTGAAACTTTAGAAGTTTACCGCTTAATTAAATAGAGTCCACACTAAATGATTAGCTATACTACGATTTCAAGATGTGTGGTAATAAAATTTGTTTTGAAAAACCTATATATTAGTACTTTTGAAATAAAAATACTTTTGCAAAATTTTTTGGAAAAAAGTCGTGCTAGAACTTTTTTTTATTGATATTTCAAAAGGTAATATTTTTGAATTAAAAAGAAGAAATTTTCAAATTTCAAAAATTCCACATACTTGATATGAGGGAATGGTCCTTCGATTGGTTAATATAGATCTTACTGTTCAATAGAAGTGACAGTAAAATAAAATACCATTAGCGCTAAGAAAGTTGTTTTAGGAATGGAATCCTTTTTTAGTCGATAGGTGAACAAAAAGTTGATTTTTGACATATACCATATTTTAAAATTTTAAGATAAAAATTAACTATGCACATTGTACTTAGAAATGTTGAAAAAAATTGGGGTCAACGATGAGGTTCCAAAGTATAGTGGGAAGTTGGGTACCTAGGAGAAAATGGATAGAAATATGGAGTTTTCCATCTAAACCCTTTTTCTTACATAATGAAAATAGGTCTATAAAATTAGGTTTTGCAAATTTGGATATTAGCAAAGGTGTGCTAGGATTATGGATGATAGGAACTGGTTGAAAAGATGGTTAAAACTAGTCTTCTATTAGTAGAAGTGTGGAAAATTTAGATGCAAACAACCTTTTGGTTTTCATAGGCTACCTACGTATAGAACTACCAGTATATTTAGGTTGGTTACATCATATTTTCAAAATTGTTTCAAAAAGACGCATTCATATCGGAGGCACATATTTAGAATTGCTTAATATGCATTTCATAGTATTATAATACACCGTGTTCTTGTGTACATTGGTTGAAAAATAGATTGTGCACTAATTGATTGTTTAATTTAGAATGGTTATACGTTATATTATATTTTTTAGTCCTTGAGGAATTTCAGGGACGAAATTCTTTTAAGAGGAGAGAATGTAACACCCCATGATATAACAACAATAAATTAAAAAGAAGTTAACTAACAAATAATAACGCCAAAAAATAGAATTTTTACAAACGTTAGAATTTGACTACGAAACTTACATCATTGGATTCGTGGTGATTTTCTATTTAATTTTCATATATAAAGTTTTTCGATCAGAGTTTAGGCACAAATGTTGTTAGCGTTTGAAGTTTGTAAATCGCAAATAATTATATACGTAACTTTGGTAAAAAACAAAATAATGTAAATTAGTAAATTAAATCAAGTCTCGAAAGATTTTTAAAGTGGGAAATAAATAAACAAAATCGATTAAAAAATGAAATAAAATTGACAAAAACTCAGCACGCTAATTAATCAGCGTTAAATAAGTGAACGGTCGACCCTACATACCTGATAGTCGACTGGTAGCAGTCGACCTAGGGCCTAAGATGGTCGACCATTGCCCGTGAAAAATATACAGCAACTATTGGACTGAAACTTCTGGATTTAAAATAGCTTATTCTAACGATTTGCATTGATTTGAACCTCTATAAATATAAGGCTAGATCCTCACTTCTAAATTCATACTTTCTGATGAACGTAGAAGTTTTGTCATTTTCTCTTCTCCATAAATTTCTACATTTTAAAATAGTTCTAGTTTATACATATATACACTAATTGGAGAATTTTAAAAGATGGTAGAGAAGAGGAATAAGTTCAAGTCAAATTGACAAAGCCAAGTTAAATTATAAATTTGAATCTACAATACAAACCAAATTCAAAATCTTTATTCTAGTCCAAATCCCAGATAAATCTATATACGCTTGAGGTGCATGAATCCAAATAGGGATAAAAGGGAGTTAATATGGAATAACAGGGATTAGATCTGAAGATTTGAAAAGCTCAAAGGTGACTGGGAATAATTATATACATTCATACAATATTAGATTTATATCGTTGTAGGTTTATTCCTATGGGCCTAGAATGTAAATTGGAGTAATAGAATAAACTTATACATATATAATGAAATTGTATACTATGCCGACATGTTCTATAATTGTTAACTTGACATATCTATATGTTATGTAAATGTAAATCAGAAAAGGATTTAGGTATTAGTACTCTCTAAATTTATTATTGAATAATAATAGCCATGAATTTATAAATGATGCAATAATTCCAAATTTATTATTTAAAATGGATACTGAAAAATTAGAAAGTAAAATAAGAAATCATAATAGGATTTTAAGGGTTTAAGTGGTATTTTAACTCATTGGAATCTAAGATTTTGCAATGTGAATTTCTATGTATTATCAAGTCTAAAATAAATAGAAGCGCTTCATTTAAAATGACAAGGAATATACCTAAAAAGAAAGATATGTATAAATAGGGACGTTTACTATATTTCGTACTATCTATTTTAATAGCTGTAGAAAGAGATAATTCCTTGTAATTCCAAACGCGACCAAACTTCCTTTTTGGAAGATGTAGAAATTTGCAGTGTAAATCTTTCCACTGGGAGAGACGTAATCCAGTGCATTAAAATGCATAAAATCTCTAAGTGTTAAATAAAAAGATATAAATGTGATAAGAATGTTTTAAGGGAACAGATGCACGATATAAATAAAGATGGGGATTAATTGGAAAAGAAAATGGAGGATATGCAAGCAGAAATTAAATGTTAAAAGGGAAAAGAAATAGGAATTGGAAAAAAGAGTAAAAGAATGTAAAATAGGCATTGTAAATCATTAAAATAGAAAGTGTTATCCAGGAACTTAACCCAGCGGAATCTAAAATAAGTTGGAATAACTTGATTGAGTCATAATAGCTTAGAAGCAAACTCAAAGGACTAGAACAGCGAGCCAAAGGAAGTCAAAGGAGAAAGAAAGCAAAATTCGCTAAGGACAGTGATCTATAGCCAATAGATCACTAGCAATCCATCATTTTAGCTCGTGAGTTCATCGACCTTCTTGCATCATGATTCAATCTATATTCTAAGAACAATGGCTAAATTTGATGGGATTCTGAGCTAGTTAAATCAAGAGACAAGCGTGAATCTAGTACAATCAACAGCGTAATACAACTAATAAGCAAACCATCATCAAAACAAGGCGACACGCTATGAGACTACACGAACAATATCAATACAACACAACAAAGGGCTATGCAGAAGACAAAGTCTAAAATTAGGTCAAATCACCATGGATCGCTGGAGACCCATTCAATGTCGTCAGATTGCTGCGACTCTTATGGAACAAAGCAAGGGAAAGTACTAAGGCATTGGATTGCCTTTGAGCCTGAACTATGGGTTGCTAGCGATCCATAGCTTATGGATCGCTAGTAATCCATCATTTTAGCTTGGATCGTGTCGAAACTTTCAATGTGCCTTCATATGATTATCTACAAGAATTATACAAATAGCTTGGCCCAATAGCTCTCCAACTTCTATAAATGCTCTTCTATCTGCAACATAAAGGGGATCCTTCGGACTAGCTACTGAAACTCTACAGAAAGCTTTCTTTACTCTCATCCTCCCTCACAATAGTCATACAAGGAGTTTACTATGATTCTCCACTGAACTTCAACATAGGGGACTTAGTCTAACTAAGGATATTGAAGAACTTTGTCATTCAATTTATCTTGTAATATCAACCAGTCAATAACAATAACTATAAAGTAGACGTTGACTTCATCAACACCCGAGCCACTATAAAAATCCTTTTATCTTCTTTCTATATTTACATTTTCTATACTTATTCTATATATTATTGCTCTGTAAGAATAGGGCTAGTGCTTTCACACTCAATCCAGAGTTGATCCTATTTTTAAGTTAATATTTTGGTGCTTTCTCTGAGAACCCAACTCAGGGTTTTGATCTAGCTATCTAATTTGGACCAAATAGGTCTAGAAGTTAGATCCTTAATCTCTGGTCAAAAGTTCTATTGCTAAAAACCAATGGCTATGGGAAGAAGAACTGCTTTTGGAAGATCAATAAGGGTAGTAATAGATGGAGAAGGGATGAATCATTAGAAAACTGAAGTAAATGGTGCCAACGTAGGAGATTAGGTGCCAAGATCCTCCAACCAATGCAAAGTCATTACAAGAGATATGTTGAATAAAATGGTCGACGAAATCAAGCAAGAAAATGGAAAGCAATCAGAGAGCGTTGATGGATAAGCTTACTGCTCACTTAACCTTGGAATTAAATCCTGCTCCAAGGACTATGGCTGAACTCGCGACTGTTGTGGAAAAAGAAAATTCCTCCATTTTCGGTCCAAATAGAAGAAACGGAAAGCAGCCGCAAAGAAGGGTGATAGCGAGAATCATTGGAGTCAACGTAGAAGGAAGCATAAGTACACTACTCACCATAAGGCAACCAGCTTTGAACTTGAACCAAGAGGCGAAGACCCCATAGGATGTTTTGGCCATGAACCTTTTCTACTCAAAAGATAGAGCGTAATTTGACGACGGCAAGCTGGAAGGAATGCCAACGCATTAGATAATGCTAGGAATGTCTAAACTTCCCCATTTAAGCCAACCGCAAGCCAACGAGATTCTGAGGGACTGGCTCTCCCAAAGATAGGAATGCCTAGGCTTCAGCACATTCACCAGGATCGTTTGCAAAGCCAAAACTTGGTGTAGTTACTGACAACCGCCCCTAACTATCGGACATTGGAGGCATTTATCATGGATATGGTCAAGCGGTTAATAGACATGAGTAAGAACATGAGAGATGACGAATGGGCATCTGCACCAAGTCAGACTCCTTTACTAATGAGAGCGACATCCAAAAAAGTTTGCAATGCCAACTATTCCATCCTATGACTGGATCAAAGACCCAAAACCCCATTTGTACAAGTATAGTTGGTACATGGACGAACCAAATGCTTCGGTTGCTGTTTGGTGTAGATGTTTTCCCATTTTTCTAGAAGGAATTACTTCCATATGGTTCACTAGGCTTCCGCCGAGATCTGTCTCCACTTTTGACCAACTAGCACCAAGATTCCTTGATCAGTTCAGATTTCACATCGCACAGCCTAAAGATGTGATATCCCTATCCGGACTATTCCAAAGACTAAACGAATCGCTGAAATATTTCATGAACCGGTTCAATACTGTAGTGACAGAAGTAAGAAATCCAAACGAGGACATGGTTTTTATGGCTTTGGTCCGTGCTATCCACTCCGAGACTGATTCTGAAAAGTGGAGCAAAATGAAACAACCCATTATGAGGAAGGACTTCAATCGCAAAGCAAGTCAATACTTGAGTTTAGAAGTGGCGTAGGAGCTAGAAAGGAAGTCTACTGGCATCCAACCGATCACTGTCGTGTAGAGTGACATGGCAATGAACCAGAATATAAACACTTCTGGGACTGCTGAAGAAATTAAAGGGAAAGATGGAAATCAAAAAAGGAAGAACCAAAATTCTAATTAAAGAAATGGAAACAATAGACGGCTTCAAGCCTGAAGATTACGCCCCTCTCAATGATAGTCCGAAAAACATCTATCTCGCGACACACGAGATCGAGGAATATAAAAGACCTCCAAAGAAGGAAGCAACTGAATAACAAAAGTGCTCAGGGAAGTTCTGTCGCTTCAACAAAATGCATGGTCATAACACAAATGAATGCTACCACCTAAAGATCTTGATTGAAGAGCTGATTTGGGAAAACAAGCTTCAGCATTGCATGAGAAAATCACAGAATCCTGACCAGCCCATGGCTCTGCATGCTCCTAAAGATCGAAAAAACCAAACCGAAACCGATGAAGAGGGATCAAAGCGTACTGACTAGAGACTCATTATTGGAATGAAATCTAGAGGGCCACATCTCATGTAGAGAAGTTGGGGAGAGATGGAGCGGTATGGGAGCTCGTTAAAGCATGCTTCGAAGGAATCATGTCTCACAGTAGAAGATGGGGCTCCAGCCAAGCAGCAGAAAACTTTGAATGATGATATAATATATCAAAATCGGGACAATGAAGGGATCGAAGCTCCAACTCTCGATCTAATGGTGGTGACAGTAAGGAACGGGCCCGCTGTGGTTCGACGAGTATTAGTTGATAGCGATTATTATGTGAATATTCTTTTTAAACGTACCTTTAACCAAATGAAGACCAGCATGGAAAACATATGTACATACTAAACATAAATCCAACGGTTCACTGGTGAACCCAAACAACCCATGGGGATGATCGACTTGCTAGTAGAACTTAAGGAGAGTGACTGAAGAGTCCCCCTCATCTAGACATTCATTATTGTGGATGAAACTTCTATGTATAACGCCTTTTTGGGACAGCCTGCGCTCACAGATTTCAGAATCCCTCTATCCCAATGGTGCCTTACCATAAAGTTCCCAAAGGAAAACAGAATCAGAGTGGAAAAGGTGATCAATTCGCGACCAGAGAATATTACACTATGGAGTTACGTGAATCCAAAAGAAGAGAAAGGGGGAAGGATGTGGGGAAAACTCTCCCCATTCGTGAACCTGCCGAATAGAAACTACAGAGTCATCCTTAGCTTAGGGACCATAACCTATTCGACAAGGCTTTGGACCCTAGAAAAAGAGTTCAGGGGAGGACCGGGCAGCATTGACAGAATTGATGGTGTTTGTCCAAGTCTATGTGGATGACCAAACCCAGGTCATTAAAATTGGATCGCACCTTGGAAATAAGATGCGATTGTAACTTACTAAATTTCGTTGTACCAACTTGGATGTGTTCGCTTGGACGCACTCCGATATATGTGGGGTATTGCCAGAAATTGCATGTCATGTACTCAACATTGACCCCAGGATTACACCACTTAAGCAAAAGAGGCATAGCCTGGGCCCTGAGCGGTCCAAGGCGTTAGGAGAAGAAGTGGACAAGCTAATGGCCAACGGTTTATCCATGACGTGACTTAGCCTGAATGGGTATCTTACTTGGTCTTGGTTAAAAAGTCCAATGGGAAGTGGCAAACTTGTATCGACTACTCGAACTTAAATAAAGCTTGCCTGAAAGATAGCTTCCCTCAGCCCAGAATTAACCAGCTTATGGATGGAACGGTGGAACAAAAACTTCTATCATTCATGGATGCATACTCAGGGTACAACCATATCCTGATGCATGAACCTAATCAGGTTAACACCATCTTCACCACCGATCTATGACTATACTACTATAGGGTAATGCCATTTGGTTTAAAGAATGTTACGACAACCTACCAGAGATTAGTAGATACCATATTCAAGCATTAGACTGGGAAAACCATGAAGGTATACGTAGATGACATGTTATTCAAATCGCGAGTAGCTGCCAATCACCTGGATAATCATGCTAAAATGTTTGAAATACTTTGAAAGTATGGAATGAAACTCAATCTACTAAAATGTTACTTCGGGTAGCCTTCGGAAAGTTCTTAGGATTCATAGTGAGTACCAGGGGCATTAACGCAAACCCAGAGCAAATAAGTGCCTTACGTGAAGTGCAAGCCCCAATGAACAAGAAGAAATTGCAAAGCATGAATGGGAAAGTCGTAGCACTAGCATATTTATCTCGAAAGCTACTGACAAGTGCATACCCTTTTTTGATGCATTAAAGAAAGGAAAGAAAAACTTCGAATGGAGTGAAGCTTGTCTAGCAACATTTGAAAATTACCGCAACACAGGGCACGGAAGCTCCGCCAATCCTATCAAAGCCGGCAGACGAAGAGGACCTATTCATTTACTTAGCAATCTCACCTCATGCATTAAATGCTGCCCTTGTGCGTGAAGAGCAAAAATTCAGCGACCCGTATACTGCATCAGCAAGCGATTTTCTAGAGCTGAGTGAAATTACCCAAACCTGAAAAAGCTAGCGTATTGCCTCTTGATCGCGTCTAGGAAGCTATGACTATATTTCTAGGTGCATCTGATCAAAGTACTGACTGATCAACCTCTGAAGGAAGTATTATACCGACCCGATACATTTGGGCAACTCCTCAAATGGAATATCAAATTGAGCTAATATGATATCACTTTCCACCCAAAAAAGGAAATCGATGGGCAAGTATTAGAAGATTTTATTGCCAAATTTACCGTAAGGGGTGACGTAGAAGAAACACCATCGGAAGTGGAAACACAACTGATACTCTTCGTTGATGACGCATCTAACAACCTCTGTTTGTGGGCAAGGTAGTGCTTGAAACCCTCAAAGTACGAGCCATTTGCTACGCTTTACGCTTAGAATTCACTACAACAAATAACGAAGCGGAATATGAAGCATTGATAGCAGGACTAAATTTTTTGAACGAACTCAGAATAAAGTCTGTTCATACCTACAGCGACTCTGAAATAGTTGTCTACTAGGTGAAAGGTGAATACCAGGCTCGATGGGAGAACCTTACCCCATATCTATCTAAAGTACATGAGTTTCTAAACGACATCGAACATTACACCATAACTCATATTCCATGGAAGCGAAACACTAAGACTAACAAATTAGCTAAACTGGCAAGCTCCGGAGAAGCTCAATCGTTAGGGTTAGTCCCGGTTGAGACCCTGACTGCTCCAAGTATAGAAAAAATGGATGTCAACGGAAATTTTGAAACCACCGTCGAACCGAAAACATGAATGACGATATTCAAGGACAACTTACTTACAGGGACCCTTCCAGCTGATCGAAATCAATGGAAAATGCTTACCCAAAAAGCACCACGATTCATGATGCATGACAGAATACTCTATCGAAGGGGATTCTCTAACCCCTTCCTTAGATGTGTGGCCGATGACGAAGCTCGACGGATCCTGAAGGAAGTGCACGAAGGTGAATGTGTACACCATACTGGAAGGCAAACCCTTGCAAAGGAAGTCCTTCGGTACGGATACATCTAGCCAACAATAAACCGCAATGCAGCAGTGTAACACCCCATATTTTAGGTAACCTTATTTAGGATATTTAATTAGCTAAATAAAATAACATAATGTGTTGATTAGGGGATTGAGATTTGATTTTAATTAAGGGTGGCCATGCCATTTAAACAACGAATTAAATAATAAGTTTAAATTGAAATTGAGGAGGGGTAAAATGGGAAAGAAGCCATTCTTATACGCTAAACCCTTAAGCCGTGTATCTGCGCGCGTTCATTTCCATTTGAAAATTTTTGTAACCCAAGGCCAGCTACCATTAACAAGAACAAGAGGAAGAAGATAGAGAAAAGCTAAGGAAGAAGGTAATTCAAATCAAATCCATTCACATCTCAATCTTGTTAATCTCTAAAGCTAAGACGAATAATGTTTACATCTCATTATTGATTGTATTTTCAGTCTTTAATGAATGCCGAATATTTTTTAACGGTTGTCATGTTTTTGAATGATGAAATGATTATATATACATGTTGATTTATTTATATTCATATTCATTTCATGATATACTTTAAGATGAAAACCATATTAAATGACATTCAAATGCCTTACTTTAGGAAGATCATAAATATTATTTTGGAGATGGGTTTCAATTTTTGGAGTTTTCTGAAATTATGTGGAATTTATATGATTTTTTAGAAAAGAAAGTATTAATTTAGGTTAATAATTATTTTAGGGTAAATAATAAAAGATATGGAATTGTAATTTTTACATGTTGGAAAACATATTAAAAGAGATTTTCTAGAATTTATGTAGATTTTTCCAAAGTGTTTTAATGGTTATATAAAATTATTTGAGGTATGTGACTTAAATGTTTTATATAACTAAGGAAGAAGAAGGGGATTTTTGCAAAACAATTTAAATTTGTTGACTGTACAAAGTCGGCAGCACTTTTGAAAATTGCAGTACTTTTTATTGGTAAAGAAAGAGGTAATCAATCATAATTAGACATGCAAAGCGGGTTAGGTGTAAAGAACTATTTGCTACATGTTTTTCAGTGTTTCGACACCATTGGCACCAGGTTCCGCCTCCTCATCTTCGCTTCCGACATAGTCTAAACCGATACACATGGTACAAGGGAACTGGTATGTAGTGAATTGGATGAAAGCAGAAGGTAAGGAGTCGAAACTAGGAGTTATGCAGGGTTTGGGGCTTTGCTTTAATTTTTAAATAAAAATGCGCCTGCTTTCGACTAAGATGCTTTCGACTTGTTTAGCTTTTGACTGGGTCAAACGATTTTAAAGGAGTTGCATCGATTGGGTTGCACCACTATTTTTAAATAATTGATTTCGACTAAGTCGAAACCTTTTTGCTGCCGCCTTTTAACTTTTGACCGAGATGATTTCGAAAGGGTTGCTTTGTTTTTAAAATATGGCCACTTCTCCAATGCATTCGAAGGGATGATTTTGACACCATTACTTCTTACTTAGGAAATGGTTTCGAAGCAGATGCTTTCGACTTAAACGCTTTTAGAACCCTTTTTCTGTTATTTAAGTAAAACCCAAATGGTTTCAAAAGAGATAGTTTTAAAAGGTTTCGAAATAGATGCTTTTAACTTTAATGGGTTTTTGATCCTTTTGCTCTACTTGAAGGCAGAATCCAAATCGTTACGACCGAGGCATTTTTCAAAGTTTGAAGGGGTCAATTTTTTATTGTTTCGAAAGTTTTTCATATGTTTTAAATTGAACCCAAAGTGCTTTCAAAAAGATTGAGTTTTGACTGTTTCGAAAGGTTTTAATGAATGGTTTCGAAAGGGGTTGTTCTCAAGGATTTTGAACGGGTTGAAAGGAAGGGTTTTTCCTAGTTTTCAAAAGTTAGTATTTAAGTGGTTTTAAAGGAGGATGTCTAAAATTTTGAAGCTTTTGGATAAAAGAAAGGGAAGGTTTTTCCAATGTGTTCGAAAGGCTTTTAATGGTTTTGACGGAATCTTTCAATGATTTCAAAGGAGTTACCTTCAAGGGTTTCGAAAGTGTTGTTTAAAGGTTTTAAACGAAAGTTCAAATGTATTAAATAGGCAATATAGTCTAAGTATTTTCAAGTTAAAAAGGGTTTTAACTTATTTTGGAAGGATAGTTAATCCTTATTAAATCTCATTAACATTATTTTGAGTAAAGTGTGTGTATGTCTATATATATATATGTATGTATGTATGTATATACTTACATGCATATATATATATATATGTATGTATGTATGTATGTATGTATGTATATATATATCATGGAAAAATAGCTTGGAGTAAAGCTAAGAGTATATTTTCCTTGTATAAGTATGATTTAGAAGGTTAAATCATTTTGAAAAGGTTTTCAAGGAAAAAGATAAAGGCTAATTAACCCTAAGAAAATGATTTGGATAGTTAGTCCATTTTGATCCAGAGAGTTATCTAGTTTGCGGGCAGTCATCCCTGTTTTATGGACAGATAGTCCATTTGTTAGCATAACGGACCTTGCTATTATGTTGTGGGCAGATAGTCCACTTATTACCTGTTTTATGGATAGACTGTCCATTTATTAGCATAAAGGATATTTCTATTTTGAGATAATCAGTTTGATTAACGAGTTGGTTGTAGGAAGGAATTTTCAAAATATATGTTTTAAAGAGGATATTAGTAAGGGAAAACCCATTTCGCTAAGCGGTGTGGTCTCGCTTAATATCAGTAAACCAAGAGGTAGAAGAATTATTCACACCAGGCTTTATATCTGACTAAATTTTTTTATTTCCCCTTAAACTCTCAGGTGCTTAAAATTGATTTGAGTAGGTTGAGGGATAAGATTTTCAGGTTTAGAAATTTTGGGCGAATAAAGCTACGGAGATGAGCAGGTGGCTGATTGATAGCTAACTAGGAATCGCAGTTTGTTTGTTTATTTCATTTATGTATTAAGTCGGATATGACTATATCACTTTGATCAACCAAGGGGGTATCGTCATATGTCGCTCTCGGCATATTTTTGTAATGTTTATAAATAACCTTTACCTGGGAAACAATATGTGATTACGTAATTTGGTTATGAATTTATTTTGAAATGTAATTAGTAAATTTTTATTTTTGAAATTTGCGATTTTATTCATATTTAAGTGCTTCTGATACTATGGATACGACTATCATTACCGTATTTTATCATCAGAAGTTAATACTATGGATGATCGCAGCATCTGTACCGCTTATCTTTTGGCCTCCAGATACGGGGTGTTACAACTTGGTATCAGAGTGTGGTTTATGAAAAAATTTAAACTAAAAATGGTTTTTAAAACATAATCCAAAGGAATTAGAGTAAGATTGGGATATGAGATAACGTTATAGTAGCATACTTATGTTTTTTATATATAAGTATACGCTTTATCTCCAGTCTCCTATCCTTGTAAGGATATATTTTTTTGTATCTCATATGGTTTAAATACAGATATAGAAGGTAGAAGAGGAAGAGTTAACCCAAGAGGGGAGGGTACCGAAGGAAATGCAAAACCTAGTACAAGAAGGACCCAAGGTCAGACACAATAAGAGAATGTAGGTGCTGGAATCCCGTAAGTGGACATAGGAGCCATGTATTAGTTTTTTGTGAATATGATGCAAGTTGGAGTTGCAGGTGGAATTGTAATAGGAGATGCTACAGAGGCAGGAGTTCCAAAAGTTTCGGTTGTTAACCATTATGCTAAGCGGAGCGAAGATTATGCTATGCTTGGGGAAAGCCATTTCTAGGGATAAAGGATGCTATAGAAGTGGAAAATTGGTTGTTGTACTATGAGAGAATCTTTGCGGACTTGGGGCTCAATGATGAGCAGAAGAGGAGGTTGACATCCAGACAGGTTCAGGGAGCCACATTATTTTGGTGGAACAATGTGACGGCTGGTGTAGACGAGGAAGTCATGGACAAATTTCAAGGGAAGGTTCCAGGAGAGGTTTATGTTTGAAATGGCATAGTTAGCTCTAATCAGGAAGTTTGTTGAGTTAGAGTAAGGGGAAATGTCAATTTTGTAATATGCTAGAAAGTTGAGGAGTTAGCAAGATATGGTTATGCTTCAGTGGATACAGTGATGAAGAGGAATGAGAAGTTTATCTGGAGGTTGAAGCCTGAGTTAGCTAGGGCCACATTACCTCATATTAGATATCCTTTTGACTTTGTAGTGGAGATGACATTAAGGCATGAGGAGATTCTTGATTCTCTAGAGAAGAGCAAGGCTAAAGAAGTCCAGGTTGGGAAGAATCAAAAGAGGAAGTTCTTTCCTAAGATAGGTGCTCAGTAGGGTGCAGCAGCTAAGAAAGATGCTCAGAAGGGTGGAGCAGCTAAGAAAGGAAAATCTAAGATTGTTTCTTTAGGAACGACAAGAAGGGACATTTTGCTAATGAGTGTCGTGCTATACAGGCAAAGGAGGTAGCTGAAAAGAAGAATGGCAGGTGCTTCCACTATGACCAGATTAGCCATTATAAGTACCAACGCAAGGAGCCCGCTAAGGATGGAAAGTGAATGGTATATGCATTGGGGTCTACTGATTCAAAGCCAACAGCTCAGAAAAAATGGAAAGTAGTTTTGGGAGGTATGCTTTAGATTCATGGTATGTCCGTTAGCATTCTATTTGATACTGGCGCATCACATTCTTTTATATCTTGATGTTTGATAGATAAGCTTAACCTAGAACCCACATATTTAATAATTTCCTTATGGTTGCAAATCCAATATGAGGGTATGCAACTCTAGAGTTGAGATGTGACCAGTTAGAGTTTGACCTATTAGGTCATACTTTTGTTTGCAGTTTTCATGTGTATGATTTTATGGGGTTCGAGATTATTCTTGGGATGGATTGGTTAAGTGAGTACGATGCTATGATATTTTGCCAGGATAGGAAAATATCTCTTAGACGCCTAGATAGTAGTGATCGGATAATTTATACCGTAGATGGTTCTTGCTGTGAGGCGAATTCTTTGTTAGGTGCTATGGAATTAGATGATGAACCGAGTCGTGTTTTTGGGGTTAGAGAACTCATGTATGTAGTTGAGCCTGTAGTTGGATTGCCGGCGAAAGAGCGATTGTGTTTCGAATAGAGTTGGTTCCGGGAGTAGAACCAATGAGTAGGCCACTGAGCATGATGACTCCTATAGAGATGAGGGAATTTAAGGTGCAGGTAGTGGATTTAGAAAGAAAGAGTTCTATCAGGCCGAGTAGTTCGCCTTGGAAACAGCCATAGTGTTTGCTAAGAAGTCGAATGGATCGTTAAGGCTATATATCGATTATCATAAGTTGAATGAGAGGATGATAAAGAATCGATATCCACTGCGGAGGATTGACGATTTGTTTGACCAGTTGAGTGGAGCCAAGGTATTTTCACCGTTGGATTTGGCGATAGGTTTTCGTCAGCTTAGAGTAGTAAAGGATAGTATACCTTTCACGGTGTATTGGTCTAGATATAGGTCGCATGAATGGTTAGTTATGTCGTTCGAACTAACTAATATGCCAGCTTTCTTTGTGGACTTGATGAACCGGGTTTTTTGAGAGCACTTAGATAGGTTCGTATTAGTTTTCATAGATGATATCCTGATATACCCTAAGGATGAAAGAGAGCATGAAGTTCATCCTAGGGTGGTACTTGAGATGCAGAGGAAGCATCGGCTGAAGGCAACGTTTTAGAAGTGTCATTTCTGAAAGAAAGAAGTGAAGTTTCTTGGTCATGTAGTCTCAGAGGAAGGGTTTTCATTAGATCCAACTAAGATTGAAGCAATGAATAGTTGGAAGAGACCCAAGATAGTGGGAGAGATAAAGAGTTTCCTTTGATTGGTTGGTTATTATCGAAGGTTCATTAAGGATTTCACGCCGATAATGGCTCTGATGACCAAGTTGACAAGGAAGGATGTGAAGTTTGTGTGGATCGATAAGTATGAGTAAACATTCCTGAGTTTGAAACACTTATGGACCTATGCACCTGTGTTGGTCGTTCCAGAAGGGAATCAGGATTTGGTGGTTTATACTAGTGCATGTGGAACAGGATTAGAAGCTGTGCTGATGCAGAGAGGTTAAGTGATTGTCTATGCTTCTAGACAGCTTAGATCGCAAAAGGTCAGATATTCGACACATGATTTGGAATTGGTTGCAGTTACTTTTGCATTGAAGGTGTGAGACATTGCCTTGCGGGAGAAATGTTTGAGTTATATACCGATCATAAGTCGTTGAAATATTTGTTCTCTCAGACAGAGTTGAACATGAGACAACATAGGTGATTATAGTTTATTGCTGCTTATGATTTTAGGATTGAGTACACACCACGGAAAGGGAACAAGGTTGCAGATCACTTAGCAGGAAACATCAGAATATAGTATTGGCAGTGATTACTGAATGGAAATATTTGGAAGCATTGGTTGATTGCAGAGTGCAATGGTGATCAGAGGCTGGGTCTAGCGGAGAAACTGTAGTGTTATCTTGTTTGGTAGTTCGACTAGTGATGATAGAGAGGATTGCTTCTAAACAGGAAGAGGATCCGGTATTAGCTGAACGAATCAGGAAGCTAAGTAATGGAACCAAGAGCGATGATTTGAAAGATTTCAGTCTTGACTAGAATGGGAGGTTGAGAATGAAAGGAAGATTATATGTTCCGAGTGTAGGAAACATAAGGAAAGAAGTCTTAGAGGAATGCCATCGTTCGAAGTTTTCTGTTCATCCAGGAGGTGCTAAGATGTACCAAGATATGAAGAGGAGTTTCTTCCGGGATGGTATGAAGTGGGATATTGGTTTGTGTGTAAAGCAGTGCTTGATTTGCCAACAGGCAAAGGCCGAACACCAGAAATCATGTGGGTTGCTTCAGCTATTTGATATTTTAGTTTTGAAGTGGGATTCTATTTCTATGGATTTTATTGAAGGGTTGCCAAGGTCGAACATAGAAAATGATAGTATATGGGTTATAATGGAAAGATTGACAAAGAGTGCCCATTTCATTTCAGTTAGGTCAACCGAGACAACATTTGTTTTGGCAAAGTTGTTTATGAAGAATATAGTTAGACTGCATGGAATTCCTAGCAGCGTAGTTAGTGATAGAGATCCTTTATTCACTAGTGAGTTCTGAAAGAGTCTGTAGGAAGTTTTGGGAACCAAGCTCAAGATTAGTTCTGCTTACCATATGTAGACGGATGGGTAAACAAGGAGAGTTAATAAGATCTTAGAAGATTTGTTAAAAGCTTGTGTATTAGATTTCAGGAGATCATGGGATGACCACCTGCATTTAGTCGAGTTTTCATATAACAATTGTTATCAGACTAGTATTGGGATGGCACCGTTTAAAGCTTTGTACGGAAGGCCATGAAAATCTCCCCTATGTTGGTTGGAGACCGAGGATAGGTTGGTTCTTGGTCCAGATTTGGTCAGAGAGGCTGTAAAAAAGATTGAGGTCATTTGAGCAAGAATGAAGAAAGCTCAGTCTAGGCAGAAGATTTATGCATAAGATATGGAAAGATCTAGAATTCTCAGTTGGAGATTAGGTTTTCATAAAAGTATCACCGATGAAAGGTGTGATTGGATTTGTAAAATCAGGAATGTTAGGACCAAGATTCATTGGACCTTTTTCTATTGTTGAGAGGATCGGCAAACTTGCATATAGAATTGAGTTACCGAGAAGTTTAGCAGGAGTCCACGATGTTTTTCATGTTTCTCATCTCAAAAAGTGTGCCAAAGATCCAGAGACTACTATGGCACCGACTGTGATAGATGATTTAGTGGTAGAATTGGGTTTGACTATAGCGAGGAAGCCTATTCATATTGTTGCGAGAGGTGAGAAGAGGATTAGAATCAAGGCATAGTCAAAATCCAATGGAGTGACGATGGCAGGGACTGTACTTGGGAGATTGAGAGCAGGACTAGAGATACTTATCCTTACTTGTTTGATGGTATGTTTTAACTTCTTATTTGATTTGTTGTGTACCTTATCGTAATTTCGAGGTCGAAATTCTTTAAGAGGGGAGTATTTAACACACTTTATTTTTGATAACCTTATTTAGGATATTTAATTAGCTAAACTGAATAAAATCATGTGTTGATTAAGGGATTGATATTTGATTTTAATTAAGGGTAGTTGTTCCATTTAAACAATGAATTAAAATAAGAAGTTTAAATTGAAATAGAGGAGGGGTAAAATAGGAAAGAGACCATTCTTATACCCTGAACCCTTAGGCCATGTATCCATACACATTCATTTTCATTTGAAATTTTTTATAACCCAAGATCGGCCACCACTAACAAGAACAAGAGGAAGAAGATAGAGAAAAGCTAAGTAACAAAGCTAATTCAAATCAAATCCATTCACATCTCAATCTCTTTAATATCTAAAACTAAGGTGAATAATGTTTACATCTCATTTATGATTGTATTTTTGGTTTTTAGATGAATGCCGAATATTTTTTAATGATTTTCCATGTTTTTGAATGATGGAATGATTATATATACTTGTTGATGATTTATGTATCTTCATATTGATTTTATGATATGTTTTAAGGTGAAAACCCTATAAAATGACATCCAAATGCCTTGCAAACTTTATGAAGATCATAAATATTATTTTGGAGATGATTTTCAATTTTTAGAATTTTCTGAAATTATGTAGAACTTATATGAATTTCCTAGTAAAAAAAGGGTTAATTTGGGTTAAAAATTATTTTTGATTAAATAATAAAAGATTTAGGTCTTAAATTTTTATTTGTTGGAAAACATATTAAAAGAGATTTTTCGGAATTTTTATAGATTTTTCCGAAGTGTTTTTACAGTTATATAAAATTATTTAAGGTATAAGACTTAAATGTTTTATATAATTAAGGAAGGGGAAGGGGCTTTTTGCAAAATAATTTAAATTTGTTATCTCTAGAATGTCGGCAGCACTTTTGAAAAATTGCAGCACTTTTTATTGGTGAAGAAAGAGGCAACCAATCACAAATAGACATGTAAGGTAGGTTAGGTGGAAAGAACTATTTGCTGCATGTTTTTCACTATTTTGACACCATCAGCACTAGATTCCGTCTCCTCATCTTCGCTTCCGACGCAATCTAAGCTAATCACATGGTATCAGGGAACTGGTACGTAGTGAATTAGATAAAGGCGAAAGGTAGGGAATCAAATCCAGGGTTTTTCGAAGGTCAGTTTTCGAAGTGGTCAGGGCTTCGCTTTGATTTTTAAAGGAAAATGCACCTTCTTACTGTCAATTAAGATGCTTTCGACATGGTGCTTTCGACTGGGTCAAATGGTTTTAAAAGGAATGGTTTCGATTGGGTTGCACCACTATTTTTATATAATTGCATTCGACTAAGTTTAAATCTTTTTACCTCCGCCTTTTACCTTTCGAACTAGATGGTTTCGAAAGGGTTGTTTTGTTTCTAAAATATGGCCACTTCTCTAATGCTTTCGAGTGGATGGTTTCGACGCCATTACTTCATTACTTAGGAAATTGTTTTGAAGCAGATGCTTTCGACTTATATGTTTTTAAGACCCTTTTCCTATAATTGAAGTAAAACTCAAATGGTTTCGAAAGAGATAGTTTTATAAGGTTTCGAAACATATGCTTTCCTTTTGTTCTACTTAAAGGCAGAATCCTAACGGTCTCGACCGAGGCCTTTTTTTAGAGGTTTCGAAGGGGTACGTTTTTTACTATTATGAAAGGTTTCCACAAGTTTTAAATTGAAATCAAATTGCTTTCGAAAGGATTGATTTTTGACTTTTTTGAAATTTTTTAATGAATGGTTTAGAAACGGGTGGTTCCTCAGGGTTTCAAAAGGAAGGGCTTTTCTTATGTGTTCGAAAGACAATATTTAAATGGTTTCAAAGGAGGATGTCTCATATTTTGAAGCTTTTGGAGAAAATAAAGAAAAGGTTTTTCCAATGTATTCGAAAGACTTTTAATGGTTTCGAAAGGGTCTTTCAATAGTTTCGAAGGGGTTAACTTCAAGTGTTTCGAAAGGGTTGTTTAAAGGTTTTAAACAAAGATTACGAATGTGTTAAATAGGCAATATAGCCTAAGTGTTTTTAAGTTAAAAAGGGTTTTAAATTATTTTGGAAGGATAGTTAATCTTTATTAAATCTCATTAATATTATTTTGAGTAGTATATGTGTGTGTCATGGCAAAATAGCCTAGAGTAAAGCTAAGAATATATTTTCCTTGTATAAATATGATTTAAAAGGTTAAATCATTTTGAAAAGGTTTTCAAGGAAAAAGATAAAGGGTAGTTAACCCGAAGAAAATGATTCAGATAGTTAGTCCATTTTGATCAAGACAGTTAGTCCAGTTTGCAGGCAGTCATCCTAGTTTTATGGACAAATAGTCCATTTGTTGGCATAATGGACCTAGCTATTATGTTGTGGCAGATAGTCCATTTATTACCTATTTTATGGACAAATAGTCCATTTATTAGCATAAAGGCTATTGTTATCTTGATTTATTCAGTTTGATTGACTCGTTTGGTTATAGGAAGGGATTTGCAAAATACTTGTTTTAAAGAGGAAAATAGTGAGGGGAAGCCCGTTTCGCTAAGTGGCATGGTCTCACTTAATATCAGTAAACTGAGATGTAACAGAATTATTCACACCAGGCTTTATGTTTAACTTAAAGTTTTTGTTTCCACTTAAACTCTCGAGTGCTCAAAATTAATTTGAGTAGGCTGAGGGTTATGGTTTTTAGGTTTAGAAATTTTGAGCGAACAAAGCTTCTTGAGACGAGCAGGTGGCTGACGGATAGCTAATTAGGAATTGCGGATTGTTTTGTTTATTTCCATGGTGTATTAAGTCAGATATGACTATATTTCTTTAGTCAACCAAGGGGGCATCGTCATATATCACTCTTTTCATATTTTTGTAATGATTATAATTAATCTTTACCTGGGAAACGATATTGGATTATGTAATTTGGATATGAATTTGTTTTGAAATGTAATCAATAAAATGTTTTTTTTGAAATCTGTGATTTTATTCATATTCAAGTGCTTTTGATAATATGGATACCATTATCATTAATATATTTTGTCACCAGAAGTTAATACTATGGATGACTGCAGCATTTGTAGCGCTTAGCTTTTAGCCTCCAAATACTGGATGTTACAAGAAGACCATGCCATACGGTGTGATCATTGTCAAAGATTTGAC
Organism: Allium cepa; assembly: GCA_030765085.1. NCBI lineage: Eukaryota > Viridiplantae > Streptophyta > Magnoliopsida > Asparagales > Amaryllidaceae > Allium > Allium cepa. The sequence continues at coordinate 303,431,236 of CM060944.1, read as the reverse complement.
AAAATTAAAAGAACTCCCTCAACGGAGCTATCAAAGACGGTTAACCCGTGGTCATTTGCAATATGAGGAATTGATTTGATTGGCATACTACCAAAAGCAAAAGGAGGAGCGACATACACTATAGTTGTCATTGATTATTTCATGAAATGGGACGAAGCGGAACTGCTGGCCACCATTACCACAAAGAAAGTCCTTAATTTTATTACTAAAAACATTATTTGAAGGTTTGGTGTGCTATAGAAAATCAACGTTGATAACGGAACCCAATGCGAAAGCGTCGAGTTTAATATTTATTTCAGACGCTTCCAGATTGAGAATAGCTTTTCCATGGTCACTCACCCACAAGCAAATGGGAAAGTGGAAGCAATATACAAGATCATCAACTCCACCATCAAAAAGCGATTAATTAAAGCAAAAAGGGATCTGGGTTGATGAGCTTCCACTCACACTATGGGTTTATAGAACAATACAAAGCGGCACCAGGCATACTCCGTTCGCCTTGGCATATGATTCAGAGGAAATGATTCCCATTGAACTAGAAGTCCCCTCTCATCGAAGGCAAAATTTGCATCAGAAACAGAACGAGCAGCTCCTATTCGAGTCGCTTGATACGATTGACGAAAGGAGGAAAAAAGCCGAGTTGAGGACCGTTGCTCACCCAAAAAGGGTTGCACGGTACTTCAACTCGAAAGTTTACCACCAAACCTTCGAAGTGGGAGACTTAGTCTTCAAACAAGCATATCCCATGTCAGGAGCCTTCAGACCAAATTGAGAATGGTCGTATGTTATCAAACAAAAGCTAAGGGTGGAACTTTCAAAATAACAACCACTGTGGTATCCAAATTCCTACAGCATGGAACATCGAATCGTTGTGTCATTACTTCATTTGAAAACTACTTTATGTGCTCTCTATTTTTCAGCAAATAAGTTGTCCCGGGATACCGGGTGCATTGTGAATAGGCAGAGCATGCCTAACTTTCCTCCATAAAATTGATTCATTTTCTAAACCAACAAAACTATGTTCATAGTAGTAATCCGCTCAGTCGACAGGGTCAAATCAGCTCAAAACCATTCAGTTACTGCTTGAGTTAGTGGAATCATGCTCAAGTATGGCCCACTTACCCATTGGGTCGACAAATGCAAATCGATTCAATCCGTTGGATCGACGAAACTCGATCCCCGCCTTCTAAGAACCGGTGTTGTTCAGGCAGACATCAAAAAGATTCAAATAAAATTCCATGCATCCCATAAGCCGTGCACTAACTTTTTGAGTTATGGAATCGTATTCTTAAAACATAAACTCCTCAAATTGCCCGAAGATTGGCAATATTGAGAAGTATCAAAATCATGCTGGATCGATGGGTCGATATGACCCCAAAAGCCATGCAACCCATATGTCGCGCATACTTCTAAAAAGCCATGCATTTAGTTCGCCGCACACACTTTTATGTAGTGGAATTGCCCCGAGAATATCGGGAAACTTATCCATCACAGGAATAACAAGGATCATCCCACTCCCATTATCAGGAGTAACAAACACAAATCTAACGAAATCAAAGTGCTATAAATCGATAGAAAATCCCAATTGTTAACACCCAATAATTAACTATAACATTTAGCATGGATAATCTTTAACTATCTACAATTAACTCATACGATATATATGCTCTAAGCAATGAAGTGCATGTTTAACGATGGTAAATTTAATATGCGTTCGTGAGAATTTATTCAAGTTTTTTAGAAGTGATAAGTAGTTGAACCTTCAAAAATTTACAAAAATTGTTCATTTTTCTTGAACAGTGTTTCTTAAATTTTTAATAGTTAATCTTATAACTATATATTCTACATTTAGTTTACATCTTTATGCACATTCTTAACATCCATATGTTACATATTTTCCAAAAGTGCATAAAAACTATGTACCAAGTTACAAAACTTGCAAAAGAAAATTTTCAAATTGCAACTTAGTTTTATTCCAAGTTTCGGTATGCAGACTATTAAATCCATAAGTTCCCAAGGATGGGGATCTTAGAGCAAGTCTGACGAATAAAGAAGATAATAATAAGCAAACACTCAAATTAACCGGTCGCGTGTCAAGCATTCGAAGTAAACAGCCTTACGAACTCGAGGGGCATACACCGGTACTCAAATAAAAATGCTCAAGAACAAAAACCCTTCGTAAGATCTGTTATTCTAAATAAAGAATTTTGGCAGTAATCACAGGACTAGATAAAATTGAGTGAAAGTGTACAAAATAGACATAAGTACACAGAATATAGATAGGCAGATAAGTAAAATTACAGTCGAAATATCAATAATGTATTGCTTATAACCTTTTTGTACAAGGCCAAAATGTGGCGGCGCACCCAAACAATACCGACTAACAAAAATAAAAAAGTACAAACAATACAACAAAAGTAGTAATTGCAAACTCTACAGTTGAACAAAATAATACAAAATGCCTTAAAATCAACTCAACTAACATCTAAGCTTATCAACGCCTTTTTCTGCCACACCCCTTCCCACCTCAAATTAGAAGTTTTTGCTTTCTCTCAGGAGTAATGTCACTGCCGTTGACGCCGACTATCTCCTTGGTGTTGGCATCTCCTTCTTGCTCTTTAAGTTTCTTCGAAGTCTCCCCCTTCGTCTTGCTCTTTCGAGATTTGTGAGAGCTCTTCGAGGACTTTAGTGCTTCAACTTTTTCTTTCTTGATGGCACCCAGTTGCTGTTGGGATTTACGTGGTTGCTCAATCTGGATCACCTGCTCTCGAACTTCGGTCGCCATTAAGTCGCCCTTCAAAGATAAGAAGGATCATCTAAGCCATGAAGTGCAGAGATATTCTCAGACTCCGGCCCCGGCTGTGAGCCGGATATGGACACGGCAACCGGAGCAGCTACAGAGATGAGCACAAAAGCGGTTGAAATTGCGACGGTTTCGGGTATCGAGGAAACTGGTGGATTGGTAGATAAGGAAGATGGACCTATAAGATCAAAAATGAAAGTGTTAAGTTCATTATGCTCTTGCGACATGAGTTGGAAATTCTTGAACTCGAGAGAAAAAAGAAGATTACCTGCACCAGAGGAGTGACCGAAAATGTCAATCTCATATTCACCACCTTCTCCCTCCTTTGACGGTTGCATAATCTGCGAAGAAGCTTCAGGCTCAAAACTTGTCAATGGATCACGGGGCTGCCTCAAAGATGTTAGTCCTTGAGATGATGGTTTTGATGACAACAACCTTAGAATAAGATTATAAAATATAGATACTAACATTATAGTTTAGATATATATGTATATGCAGGATTTAACCATGCAGGTACCAAGATTGAAGATTGTACAGTATAGAGATTCAAGATATCAAGATTAAAGACTCATGAGCATCAAGATTTCAAGTAATTTAATTAGGAATTTTGTTAAAACTCCTAGAAAAGCACTGGCATCTTAAAATCCAATTTTTTCGTGGAATGGAATCCACTTCGAGCCTGTTAAAGGGATGGAACCCTAAGTAGGATGGAACCTACGAAAAATCTAGTGGAACATTGTTTTGTATCCACTAACTTTTATTCAAAATGATTTACAAAAATTATCTTGTTCTCAAAATAATTTCAAAATCTTCCTTTTAAAAAAAGATCAAAAACATCTATCCTGGTTTTATATATTTTTAGCCTCAAAAATAATCTTTATTTTCAAAATCAAACTATCTTTGGTTTTTAAACTATCTTTTAATTTTAATATATTCATTTAACTTTTATTATTTACACTTAGATTTAAATATAAATTTATAGTAAAATTTTATATATACCAAAATATTGTTCTCTATATTTACTTATGTATTTTAACTATACTTAAGTATATTTATAAAGTTTAAAATAGTTTTAATATAAGATAGAAGTTATTTTCAAAGAAAAACAAATCATCAAAAATTCCTTTGGCATGTCGACATCCTCGAGTACCCCATGTCGACATGGTAGCAGTTTATTTCAAAATTTTAAATTCCAAAGGAAGTGTCTATTTGTCATATCCTTTGACGAATGGACATAGCTGTTGTTCTACTATAAATAGAGGTGGTTTTGAATGAATTTTCATTCATAATTTTTGGGTTTTCACTCCTCTTCTTCTTCCACATTTCTTTATACACATTATTAACATTACTCTGTCGAAATCAACATTGAATCTAACTAGATCATTTCTGATTTGATTCTCTATCCCTATCTCAACAAGATCTCAATGCTATTCAGAGTTATAGACTTCTTTGTAATCAATTTAGCAGGAAAAGGTGTGATTGTAGCCTTGGAAATCAATCAAGTAAAGGTGTGATTGTAGACTTGGAAATCAATCAAGTAAAGGTGTGATCGTAGTCTTGGAAATCAATCAAGTAAAGGTGTGATTGTAGCTTTGGAAATCAATTGGGTGAACTTGTTGCCCCTGGAATCAAGTATCTCTACCTAGAGGATTGTGAATCTGGAGTGGTGTACCTCGTGGCCTTGAAATCGAGGGTGTAATTGTACAAATGCTTTTGAAAGGAAATCCGTACTTGTGTGCTAGACTGGATGTAGGGTAACTCCAAATTAGCATAAAATCCGGTGTGTTCTTTGCTTTATTGCTTTTACTATATTTCTGCATCTGTGTTTGATTATGTGATCATATTTGTGTCTGAATATTGCATACATTTGTGTTCAAATTGACATAAATTCAAAAGCATTTAATAATTTCTTATAAACACTATTCACCCCCCCTCTAGTGTTTATTCTAGCCATAAAATTCGTAATCCGCATTTTTCACATTTGGTATCAGAGCAAGGTTTTCAAAGTTTCATAATCTAATTTTTGAAAAAGTTTATAAAATGGCTTTGTTTAAAAATTTTGTTAATACTAGTTTAGAAATATTCAGATCGTCATTGTCTCATGAGTCTGCATATAATCAATATTCAAATTCAAGTTGTCTACTAAGATTGTTTGATGTGCAGGAAACATGTTTAATGGGGGTTGGGGAATCGATCCACAACGGACAGATTGTGGAGATCAAAAAGAATAAATCGATACTTGATAATGGATGCTCTAGACACATGACTGGTAATCTAGATATGCTGAATGATATAATATACAAAGATGGAGGACTGGTTAATTTCGAAAACAACTCAAAAGGATATGTGATTGGCATCGGCAAAGTCAGTAACATTGAAAATCCTATTATTACTAATGTTTTTCTAGTTAAAAATCTGAAACATAATCTGCTAAGTATTAGTCAACTTTGCGACAAAGGATATAAAATTAAATTTGAGAAAGATAAATGTCACCTTGAAGATAATAATTCAACCATAATATTTGAGGGAATTAGGAAAAAGAATATTTATATTTTTAGCATGAAAATTTCAGATGATAACCTATGTCTTTTGGCAAATACAAGTGACCGTTGGATTTGGCATAAGAGATTTGGGCATTTGAATTTCAAACTCTTATCTAGACTGTCAAAACATGATCTAGTAAGAGGTCTCCCTAAAATGAATTTTAAAGTAGATAGTCTATGTGTTGCATGTCAGTTAGGAAAACTTAGAAAAAGTTCCTTTAAATTAAAAGATATGATTTCAACTTCAAAACCTCTTGAATCACTTCACCTTGATTTATTTGGTCCATCTCAAATTCTGTCAATAAATCATAGTAAATATGTTTTTCGTAATTGTAGATGATTATTCTAGATTTACTTGGACAATATTTTTGAAACATAAAAGTGATACTTTTGAATGTTTTAAGAATTTTACAAAAAGAATTCGAAATCAACTTTCTCTCAAAATTATAACCATCCGTAGTGATCACGGTGGTGAATTTGAAAATGAAAAGTTTGATGTTCTACAATAAAAAAGAAATAACTCACAATTTTTCGTTTCCATGAACTCCACAACAAAACGGGGTAGTAGAACGTAAAAATGGGATGATTTAAGAGTGTGTGAGAACTATGCTTTCAGATAGTAAATTACCAAAGTATTTTTGGACAGAAGCAGTTACTACCAACTATTATATTTTAAATAGAATTTTAATTAGACATTTAACTGATAAGACATCTTATGAACTTCTTCACAGAAAGAAACCAAAGTTATCTTATTTTAGAATTTTGGAAGTAAATGTTTTATTCTAAATACAAAAGATAACTTAGATAAATTTGATCCTAAATCCGACAAAGGTACCTTTTTCGGATATTCTAATAGAAGTAAAGCGTACAGAATGTTTAATTTAAGAACTAACACCATCGAAGAAACAATGCATGTTTCATTCGATGAAAATCTCCAAAATTTGAAGATACAAATGATGAAGAGGATTTAATCACTCAAAATCAAGAGTCAACTGAAACTAATAATGAAATTAATCATCCTAATAAAAGGACTGAACTTTTAAAAGATCATCCTATAGAAAATATACTATGAGATATGCAGTCTGTTGTTAAAACTAGAAATCAACTAAGTAAAATGAGAAATGTGGCCTTTATATCAACTATTGAACCCAAAAATCCAAAAGAAGCATCAACTGATGATTCATGGATTTTGGCTATGCAAGAAGAACTAAATCAATTTACTAGAAATGATGTTTGGAACTTGTTCCTAGACCTGAAAATAAAATTATAATTGGAACTAAATGGGTTTATAAAAATAAAATGAATGAACTATGAGAGTTTGTTAGAAATAAAGCCCGGTTAGTCGCTTAAGGTTATTGTCAAGAAGAAGGATTAGATTTTGATGAAACCATTGCTCCCGAAGCAAGATTAGAAGCCATTAGGATTCTACTTGCTTTCGCGAATCATAATAATTTCAAATTATATCAAATGGACGTTAAAAGTGCCTTTTTAAATGGATTTGTAAAAGAGGAAGTATATGTTGAACCACCACTTTTTGAAAAAGAAAAATTACCAAACCATGTTTACAAACTTAAGAAAGCTCTATATGGTCTAAAACAAGCTCCTAGAGCCTGGTATGATAGACTAAGATCTTACTTATTACAATCAAATTTAGGAATTGGTAAAGTAGACAATACTCTTTTTATTAAAAGAAATAAAAATGATATTCAACTAGTACAAGTCTATGTAGATGATATCAATTTTGGATCAACTAATTTTGAAATGAATAAAGAATTTTCTGAAATAATGACAAAAGAGTTTGAGATGAGTCATATGGGTGAATTAAACTTCTTTCTAGGATTACAAATAAAAAATTAGATAATGGTATCTTTATTAGTCAAGAAAAATATGCTAAATACCTAGTTAGTAAATTTGGTTTGTCTACTGCAAGTGGAAAACCCACTCCCATGGCAACCAATGAGTACCTAAGTAAAGAAGATCTCTCGAAAGATGTAGATCAAAAATTATATAGAGAAATGATTGGATCATTACTCTATATCACTGCTAGTAGACCTTATATCATGCATAATGTTTGTCTCTGTGCAAGATATCAATCCCAACCTAAAGAGACCCACTTAAAAGCAGTAAAACGTATCATAAGATATGTTAAACACACCTCTGATTATGGCTTATTTTATCCTAAAAATGTTTCTTTTGACTCAATATCTTACTGTAATGCTGATTATGCTGGTTGTAAATTAGACCGAAAAAGTACAAGTGAAACTTGTCACTTTTTGGGGCATTCTTTAATTTCCTGGTTTAGTAAAAAGCAAAACACAGTTTCTTTATCAACAACCGAAGCAGAATATATTTCTGCTGCTTTAGCATGTTCTCAAGTAAAATATGCGCAAAAAACTTTAAAAGATTATGGTTTAAACATCTCAAAATCACCAATTTATTGTGACAATACTAGTGCAATAAATTTATCCAAAAATATTATTCATCATGCTCGAACTAAACATATTGATATCAGACACCATTTTCTCAGAGATAATATAAGTAAGGAAGTAATTACTCTCGATTATAACAATTCTGAGAATCAAATTGCTGATATTTTAACAAAACCATTAAATAAATCAATATTTACTAAATTAAGAAGAATTAGGTATTTGTTCAATTACTAAAATATAAAATATAAATAACAAAGTATAATTAAAAAATTAAATCAAAATAAATCCAGTAGTGAAATTTTCAAGCACCATGTCTACATCCCCCTATACCCATGTCGACATATAACGATTTTTATTTTTTGAAATTTTTCCCGCCAAAATTCAAATAAATGGTTATATATTCTTCTTATTTTTGAAATTTTAATCATTCTTTATGTTTCCTTTCTATTCTAACTTCTGAAATTAATAAAACTATGGCCTCCTCTTCCAAATCAGACAAAAATTCAACCTTTTCGTTCCCTTCTCCTTCTTCTGGACCTTTTCAACGAACTACGCTTGCAAGAGTAATGAAAATGGAGGAATCTTTGAAGGATGCACTGCAACTAATGACTGAAATTTAAATGGTGCAACTTAGAATGTCCTAAGAACAAGAACGGCAAGGCAAAATCCTTAGAAATTTGCAAAAAATTTCTAATGGACAATCACGCTAATCCGATCTTGATTGATGAAGAGTCATTAAGAGATCAAGTGCAAGAGGACAACGAGGAAGAAGAAAAAGAAGAATTCATGGAAGAAGAGCGCGCTGAAGATGACGACAATGTCGTTTGCATTGGCGAAGTGTGCTTTGACAAAGATGGAAATCTTGTCGAACAACGCGGAAATTTCTGTTTCCACTATCCAAATTGTTCGATTCATAGATCACCCAATTTCAAAGACATATATTAGTTTCTTTTCGTTCTTTCTTATTGTTGTATTTTTTCATCTACGTTGTCTACGCAAATGTACATATAATAATATAATTAATAAATGATTGTGTTCTTATATTTTATCACTATTATAAGTACTATCGTATATAGATTTTTAGTTAAGATAGTTAGTAATTTAGGACTAAGATTTAGTTTTAGAATTAAGTGATGATTATTTACGATAACACTCTAATTATAATTACATGTCATAGAGTATTAGATTAAAGAGGAGTTATATAGTTTCGAATTAGTTTTTGTTGATGACAAAGGGGGAGAAGTATAAAATACGATAGTTAGGCATAGATTAAGGGGGAGTTATTAGTTTTAGGAGGAGTTATTAGGATAGAAGTAATATTTTATAAACAAAGGTTGTCATCATCAAAAAGGGGGAGATTGTTAGTCCTTGAGATGATGGTTTTGATGACAACAACCTTAGAATAAGATTTTAAAATATAAAGACTAACATTATAGTTTAGATATATATGTATATGCAGGATTTAACCATGCAGGTACCACAAATGAAGAATGTACAGTATAGAGATTCAAGATATCAAGATTGAAGACTCATGAGTATCAAGATTATCAAGAGTTCAAGATTTCAAGTAATTTAATTAGAAATTTTGTTAAAACTCCTAGAAAAGCACTGACATCTTAAAATCCAACTTATTCGTGGAATGGAATCCACTTCGAGCCTGTTAAAGAGATGGAACCCTAAGTAGGATGGAACCTACGAAAAATCTAGTGGAACATTGTTTTGTATCCACTAACTTTTATTCAAAATGATTTACAAAAGGGGCATTTCACCAAAAGGACAAACTTTGCAGTCCAATTAGTTTCTAGGACACACATTCAAAGAAATTACTTTTAAGGCCAAAGTCAGCAGAATAATTATTTTCAAGGACAAAGTCAGCACTCCAATTACTTTCAAGGACATAATTTCATAAGTTTTTAGGCCTTAGAAACTAATTATTTTGTTATTTGTCCTTGAAAGTAATTATTTCAGTTGTGTGTCCTAGAAACTAATTCCACTGGCTAAAGAGTCCTTTGTGGTTAATTTCCTCTTTACAAAAATTATCTTGTTTTCAAAATGATTTCAGAATCTTCCTTTTAAAAAAAGATCAAAAACATCTATCCTAGTTTTAAATATTTTTAGCCTCAAAAATCGTCTTTATTTTCAAATTCAAATTATCTTTGGTTTTTAAACTATCTTTTAGTTGTAATATATTCATTTAACTTTTATTATTTATACTTACATTTAACTTTTAAAAATACCAAATGAAAACTTATTGGTCCTTTTTTCTCTAATGGCCTCTCCCCCTCGTCCTTTTCTTCCTTCTGTCCCGCTTCTTTCTTCCATCAACATCCCTTCGTACTGTCCGAACTTTTCAACCGTCCCTTCCATTGTCCTTCGTCCTCCTGACCCTCCTCCTTTTCCTCAGCATCTTGTCAACGGTCCCCCATGTCCTGTCATCAATCCTCCTCATCTTCCACCACCCCATCCCACCCCACTAACTCTTCCTTCCTCCTCTACTGCCTCTATAACCTTGCCATCTTCAACTTCCCAAGCTTTACCGTGGTGCTCTCTGTTCAAGTCAAGGCCGCGCAATGCTGGTAAATTCATTCCTGTTTCCTTTCCTCTTGTTTATGATGGGGAAGCCATTGTTCCACCAACAGAAGTGATTCAAGCTGGTAATGAAGTGTGGGGTCATAACCTAGTTTGCTTCTTCCTTGACAAGCCTCTACCGTATCTTGTAGTGTTGAACCATCTTAAGAGGGTCTGGAAACTCAAAGGCTCCATACAAGTCAAGTCTGATGGGAATTTGTTCCTCTTCAATCTGTCCTCTGATGAGGATAGAAGGAAGATAATCCAGTCAGATCCAATAGTTATGAGGAACAAGTTGTTTATCGTGAAAGAGTGGGATCCTACCATTGGCAATAGTGTCAGTACAATCAAATCTGTACCAGTGTGGATTAAACTGTCCAACATCCCTTTATACTCCTGGTCACATTTAGGAATTAACTGGTTAGCAACAAGACTTGGAAGATTTCTTTGCATGGATGAAGCAACAGAAAAGTTAAACAGGATTGGGTATGCTAAATGCATGGTTGAGGTAACTGCAATGGAAGAATTACCTGAGACGTTTTCGGTAAAATTGCTGGATGGCTCAATGCAAGTGGTTAGGGTTGAATACTTGTGGAAACCAAAGATCTGTGGGACATGTAAAGAGTTTGGGCATGATAAACATGACTGTATGGTTCAAAAAAGTTCAAGTGGATTGAGCGACGTAGCCAATAAAATGAAGCATACTGGAGATAAGAAAACTGATAATTTGATCATAAAGGAAGTAACAAGTGTGGCTGATAAGGAGAATACAGGAAGGAAAAATGTGTGGAGAAGGGTACCCTACAAGAAGGAAAGGTCGAGTACTAATGACAAAATGATAGGAGTTGAAAAGGAAAATAGACTGAACAGAAGTATAGTTCAATCAGTGGTAGGGGAAATTGCAGTGGAAAACAAATCTGAAGAAACAAAGGCAAATGAAGGAGTTGATGACATAAGAGATCCAAAATTATCTCGAGAAGGTACAGAGCAGATTGATGAATTACCCGAAGCAATATTGGTCCATAACCCCTTTAATATTTTAATCTGTTCTGGCAATGGTGATGAAACAACGATGATTATACGTTCCAATAATGAGGAAGGTGACTTAGTTTCCACAGAATTTATGGCAAACAAAGCAAAGTCTAATCATTTGCGTACAACTACTGATAAAGTTTCCAAGCATGGAATAAAGCTTAAAGGAACTTCGATAAGTGAAGGTATATCAATTGACAATGGTTGTACTCGTGATCAACCACCCTTAATCATAGTGGAAACACATGCAAAGGTGATCACAAAAGCAAAATCTCTGTTGTGCCTTGAACATGACTTCATGCAATCCATTGAAAAATTTGTCCTTTCTTCCTTTCAACCCTCATCTCAAAATCCAACTTCACTTCATCATCCAGTCCCTATGACAACCCTAATCGAACCCATGACATCCCTGACTGATCCCATTGCCTCCCCATACATCTTCAAGGGCATAATTCCTGGATGGGTCTCTCCACCTGTTGATCCCCCCTAGACAACCTTAAACCCACGAAGTCTTCTTCACTTACTGCCAAACTTAAAGCAGCTAGAGTAGAACCTCCTTCAACAAGGAGTAGGGCAAGTGTGTCTCACCTCTCACTGTAGTTTTATGATGAATAAGATTGCAGCTTGGAATATAAGGGGTGCACATAACTATGAAAAACTTGACCATGTTAAAACCATTATTCTTGAACACAACATCAAAATGTTTGCCATTTTGGAAACCAAGCTCTCCCTACCAATAACTATCAGGGCAGGAAGCTATGTTAATCCATCCTGGGTGATCAATCATAACTTGAATGAAGCCCCCTATGGTCGTATCCTTGTCGTTCACGACCCAACTGCTTTCTCCCTTAATCTTATTCTCTCGACCATGCAAATGATGCACTTTCATGTCCTTTACCTTCCAACTCAGCTTTCTTTTTACATTACTTTCATTTATGCGCACAATGCTGTTGCCTCGAGGCAACCTCTTCTAAATACTCTCCCTTCACTACGTCAAAATTCCCATCCATGGATAGTATTGGAGGACTTCAACTGCTGCTTGAATCTCTCTAATAAGCTTGGTGGTCTGCCTCTGCTGCCTAGAGACATTGCTCCTTTAAACACTTCTCTTGCTGACTCTGACCTTCTCCCTGTAGTTCGCACTGGTGTTCCATTTTCTTGGAATAACAGAAGACGATCTGGCGTTCGAACCTTCTCCAATATTGATCACTCGTTTTGCAATTCTGCAGCCTTCTCTCTTTGGCCTTCTATGTCTTCCTTCCTGCCTCATCCTATCATATCTGACCATTCCCCCCTCATCCTCAATTTTCCAAGTTTGGCTAGTAGAGGAAAGAGGACCTTCAAAATTTATAATGCATGGGTATCTGACCCGGAGTATAATAATATAATAACAACTGCATGGTCAAATAATATATATGGCAATCCTATGTTTGTTCTTTGCAGGAAGTTAAAAGCAACATCGAAAGCTCTTCAGCAATGGACATGATAAATATGGGGATGGAACGCATCAAATCAAGAATTTAAAAGCCCAGTTGATTCAAGCTCAAGTCATGCTTAATGAGGATCCCACCAACCCTAACCTTGCGCAGAATGAATCAATTCTTTTTCTTCAGCTCAATGAAGCTCTTAATGTTGAGGCTAGCATGAGGAAGCAGCAGTTTCATCAGAGGTGGGTTAAAGAGGGGGATAGAAACACAAAAATTTTTCATGCCTCAATCAAAGATAAGCGAGCTAGAGATCGAATTTCCACATTATGGGATGATAATGGGAATCTTCTTACCACTACTGAGGGGATAGACAGGTATCTCCTACAATCATACTCTGAACATCTTGGTAACAACACTAACTTCACTCCTGATCTTGATAAGCTCAACAACATCCCCCTCCCCAAGTTACAAGCTGACATGAAAGCCATGCTAGTTGCTAAAGTGACTGACCTAGAAATTAAAAAATCCTTATTTTCCATGAATAGAAGCTCTTGTGGTGGACCCGATGGATTTAACCTTGTGTTCTACGTGCATAGCTGGAATGTTATTAAATCTGATTTTTTGGCTGCTGTACATAACTTCTTTGACAAATTCAAGTTGTTGAGAGAAGTTAATGAAACCAACCTTGTCCTAATCCCGAAGGTTAGACCTGTTATAAATGCTACATCATTTAGACCTATATCATGTTGTAATGTTGTTTATAAATGCATAACTAAAATCCTTGCTTCAAGGCTTGTCCTCGTTCTCTCTTCAATTATTTCAACGAATCAAACTGCCTTCATTCCTGCCAGAAACATTCTTGATAATGTTATGATGGCCCATGAATTAATCAATGGTTATGGTAGGAGTCAGTCTTCCCCTCGTGCCATGTTGAAGCTTGACATTAGTAAAGCCTATGATAGTTTACATTGGTCTTCAATAGTTCGAGTTATGGCAAAAATGGGATTTCCAAAGGTTTATGTTGCCTGGGTGTATGTGTGCATATCCAGCCCCATATTCACTCTCTGTTATAATGGGAAAACTTCAGGGTACTTCGAAGGGAAGCAGGGATTGAGGCAGGGGGACCCAATATCATCATATTTATTTATGATTGTTATGGAGGCTCTCACCAGTATGTTAACTATCAAGTTCGAAGAGAATAGTGTTTTGTATCATCCTAAATGCAAATCCCTTCACATTACTTGTCTTTTTTCGCTGACGACATCATGATATTCATCAAGCCAACACATCGATCCATTCAACAAATTCTTCATACCTTGAATACTTTCTACTTAGCCACTGGGCTCAAGCTGAACACAAACAAATCCCACATTCTTATTGCTGGTATGAGCAGCATTGAAAGGGTTAGATTAGAGGGTATGTCTGGGCTTCAACCTATGAACAATAATATGACATACTTAGGCCTACCATTGTGTACTTCGAGAGTTACCAAGACAGCTTGCCTTCTATGAAAGAATCACTTCTAGGCTATCTTCTTGGACTACTAAGTTCCTTTCAATGGCAGGAAGACTTGTTCTTATTAATGCCGTCTGCTTTTCGATGACTGTTTATTGGGCCAGATGCTTCATTCTACCAACCAAGCTCCTTCACATGATCAGAGCTGCCATGATGAGATTCTTATGGACTGGATCCATTCATAACAGGAAGCTTATTCCTGCACCATATTGCACTGTGGAAAGACCCTTAAGTAAAGGGGGCCTTGGAATCAAAAATATCAAATTATGGAATACTGCAGCTGTTAGTACTCATGTCAATGCCATCCTGATCAACAAAGATAGTCAGTGGGTGAAGTGGACAAGGAGATATAACATAAAGGATAAAAAAATTTGGACCATGGAAGTTTCTCAAGGCAGTAGCTGGATATGGCGGAAAATTCTGAGCATTAGACCCATACTTCTCCCCCTGATTAAAAACAAAGTTTCCCCTAACAGTTCTGTGAGTTTTTGGCATGAACCGTGGGTTAGCTATGGTTGTATCCTATCATCTCTGTTATCTCCCCATGATCTAGTGCAATCTGGGATTGGTTTCAATGCTAAGGCTATCAATTTTATAGATCATGGTAAATTGAATGTTCCTCAATCCAGTAATCAATCTGTTAACTCCATATGGAGTAATATGGCTAACCACTCTGTAACTGTAATGAATGAGGATGCTCTATCCTGGCATGGTAAAACTCATAGCATCAGTGCTGTCTACGACCTTCTAGCCAAGCATGGTGAGTTGCCAGTATCCTTATGGGCTAAGGTTGCATGGACACCTTATATGTCCAGCTCTGATAATGTGTTGTTCTGGAAGGCAATTAATAAAGCATTGATGACAAGGGATAGGCTTGTGGCAGTTGGTATGAATGTTGTCAACCTGTGTGTTTTCTGCAATACATACCCTGAAACTGTTGACCATATTCTATTTGAGTGTAGTTATCTCATAAATATGTGGTTATCTCTAATGAATAAAGTTGGGGTCGATGGCATGCATGGGATCACGATAGCCGATTGGACGGTTCTTCGTAAGGCAACGAGATGGAGAATCTGCAGATGGGATATAGTTTTCTTTGTCCTGAAAATATACATACGCAATGTTTGGTCAGAGAGGAACAAGCGATGCTTTCAATCTGTGTGTCTTCCTGCAATGAATTTATGGCAGAAGTTGATGAGAGAGATAAAGTATGGTATTTGTGTATCTGAACACAGGTTCTCCCCCATCAGATTGACCATTGGTGCTAGCACTCTGCTGTTGCGCTGGGTTTGTCTGGTGCATGGCCAGTGTTTGCTGCTGTGTTGAATTGCCTTCATGCAGTGGTGTTCTTTTTCCCTGTGTTGTGTGTTTCTGTTTTGTTCTGCCTTCTTGCTTTGGTGTTCTTTTCTCGGCGTTGTGTGTTGTTGTGTGTTGTTCCTCTAGCTCCCTCTCTTTGTTTCTGTTTGAGTTGTTGTTGTTTTTTCATTATTGGGTTTGGCACATTTTGTTGTGTCTTCCTTTTGTTTCGTTGTTCTCCTTTTTCATGTTTTAATAAATCTGGTATGGGCCCAGTCAACCTCGCTGTTTATTCCAAAAAAAATATATGAAATTATAGTAAAATTTTATATATACCAAAATATTGTTCTCCATATTTACTTATGTATTTTAACTATAGTTAAGTAAATTTATAAAGTTTTAAATAGTTTTAATATAAGATAGAAATTATTTTCAAAGAAAACCAAATCACCAAAAATTCCTTTGGCATGTCGACATCCTCAAGTACCCCATGTCGACATGGTGGCAGTTTATTTCAAAATTTTGAATTTCAAAGGAAGTGTCTATTTGTCATATCCTTTCACGAATGGACATGGCTGTTGTTCTACTATAAATATTTTGAACGAATTTTCATTCATATTTTTCTGGTTTTCACTCCTCTTCTTCTGCCACATTTCTTTATACACATTCTTACCATTACTCTGCCGAAATCAACATTGAATCTAACTAGATCATTTCTGGTGTGATTCTTTATCACTATCTCAACAAGATCTCAGTGTTATTCAGAGCTATAGACTTCTTTATAATCAATTTAGCGAGAAAAGGTGTGATTGTAGCCTTGGAAATCAATCAAGTAAAGGTGTGATTGTAGTCTTGGAAATCAATTGGGTGAACTTGTTGCCCCTAAAATCAAGTATCTCTACCCAGAGGATTGTGAATCTGGAGTGGTGTTCCTCGTGGCCTTGAAATCGAGGGTGTAATTGTACAATTGCTTTTGAAAGGAAATCCGTACTTGTGTGCTAGACTGGATGTAGGGTAACTCCAAACTAGCATAAAATCCAGTGTGTTCTTTCCTTTATTGTTTTCACTTTATTTTTGCATCTGTGTTTGATTCTGTTATCATAGCTGTGTTTGAATATTGCATATATTTGTGTTCAAATTAACGTAAATTCAAAAAGATTTAATAATTTCTTATAAACACTATTCACCCCCCCTCTAGTGTTTATTCTTCGTAATCCGCATTTTTCACAGAAGATTCGCCGGGTCTGAAAACGTAGGGCTCTAGAAACGTTTTGGCAGTGGCTGTTGTAGCAACATCGACAACCTCCTATTCCCTTCCAATTTGCAAATTGTCCCGACCTTCAATTACTGCTTTCTTTGATTCTTTATTAAGATAGGCGTTCTCGAGCTCCCACTCGGTGAAGACATCACTGCTATCATAGAAACGGGTGAAAATTTCCTCCCAAATCACAGCGAGAGTGTGTAGGAACTTAGGGCCCAGGTAACTGAGACTTCCCTGGTGCAAAAGGGAGTTAACATAGAAATTTAACATGGTCTCGTCCATCTTCTCCATCTTCCTTGCAAAGGTGTTCTATGGCTTCAAATAATCTGCCATAATAGTGGCCTTTCGACTTTAACATGAGTCATATTGACGCTAAGCTAGGCAACTCTATCCTAGAACATGGCGACCATCTAAGCCTAATCGAAGATGGTCTTATCATGAGACTTCACGACTTCCTCATATTCCATGGTCATTTTGTTATGCCCCTCTACGATCTTGACATGGTCGAAAATGGTATTCTTTTGGGCCTCAATAGTCATGCTGCAAGCTTCCAACTCCTCTTTCAACTTGACTACTTCTGCATGGGCTTTCATAATTTCATCTATGTAGATGATCTCTATTCTCTCTTTGGCCTCTTTCAACTCTTTTAGCAAGCCAGCGTTACTCTTGCTCTCTCGAAGCCCTGCATCCCTCTCTACTACCAGTCATTCAAATCTGGCATCGCATTCCACCAATACTTTCTCGTAGTCATCCTTCTCCAATTCAAAGGAGAGGATTTCCTTGTACTTATTGCAATTTGTACCCAACAGTTTTTTTCATAGTTTTTCCCATCCCTCGGCTTGCTCAAAATCATTCTCGATCGCTTGAAGAGGGGCGTATATGAATCTTTACGAGCTGAATGAAGATCGTGTGCAAATTTAACCCCTCTTAGAAACCACTTAGGGAGCGTCGCTTCAAGTCTACGAGGACTTGATGGAAGAACAAAGGATGATCTCCAGTTTCGTACCTAATAGTTTTTTCATAGTTTTTCCCTTTCATCTCGGTGACGAGCTTAAAGCTTCCAAAACCTTCTGCCTTCTCCATTCCTCCTCTTTTCGCGAGGTTAATGGCGACTGGAGGATCATTTCGACCAACATTGAGAGTCAGTTATTTCCTTAAGATCGTCATTGAGACCATGTCCTCTCCTGGTACCTGATATGAAAAATAAATAAAGAGCTCTAATAGCAAAGGATAAGCTTGAATAACGTGTGTGTAAATGAGTGTGACCCTAGTGAAACATGTAATGTGTCTGAGAAAAGGCCTAAAATGACATCACAAACCAGATTGGGCAGCCGTCATTGTAGCAATGGACAAATTTCGGGAGCAACATGGCGTGGGCGAGGAGACATCTCTTAAAATCTATAATTTCCACCATGAGTGCATAGAAATCGACGTAGACGTTACTCAGATCTCCAAAGTCTATGTCGGCATCTTTGATCGGGGAATCCTAACATCACCCGACTTCAGGAGCGTTGTCTTTATTGAGAATCTCTGGGGAAGGCAAGCTTGCGACAATGGGACTCATCGCCGCACTCTTGTCGCACGATTCAGAATCTCCATTTTCGGAATCTGCATAGAAATCATCATCGCCACTGCAGGAGGGCTCATAACCAATGCTCTCAATTTCACACTGCTCCTTTTCTATATCTATCGCAGCTTTTCCTTATCTCTATATAAACTCTTCTTCCCCTTCCTCTAGAATCGGAGGCACTCTTGCTGGGCAACAGGCTTCGGTCGTGTCATCTTTTCCCTCATGAGTCTCTTCAGCTGAATCGTCAGACAAGCCTTCCCTTTCTCGAAATGCACCTTTTTTGGAACCGTGAGATAAAGAAGTAGATCACGTATGTACCTTTGAACGAGAAGGGGATGGGGCTCAACTGGGACTGTAGATCTCCTAGGATGCAATAGTCCATACCGAAGCAAGTTTTCATTCTTCAGCAAGAATTTAACTGATCTTTCCTCAGCATTCACAACTTTAGGGTTCGAAAATTTTCATCAAGAGATAAGTCCTTATTCGGCCTGGGAACAATTATAGGAAGTATTTGACTCGTTAGACATTGCGTAGCGACATATCAGAGCTCAATAAGTGTGAAAAGGAACTTATCCCCCGTTGTCCAGAGACGATTGAACTCTTCGGGACATCTAGCAAAGAAGTATTTGGTCTTAAATTGAGATAAATTACTCTACAGTTGCAACAAGATTTTACGGTTTCTCTGGGCCTCAATCATGACCAAAGACGGACATAATTTCTTCTTTAAATGAGAGAAAATACCTCAGCTTGTCGAAACTTGGAGCACAGTTGAGTGTCTGCATAAAAAGAACATGCAGGCAAGTCAAGATAGCATATCCATTGAGGCGAATCTGGAACGGAGCGATTCCCAAGTTCGAGAGGGTTTCTCTCGAAAAGTCGTTGAACGGGGGCACCGCTCTATTTAGGTGCATATATTGATGACAAGCAGTATATCCCGGAGATGGTATATGAGAGAGTTCATCCTTCCCTGTGAGGTGCATGTCTTCCTCTAAAATGTCGTGTTCCAAGTAGATGTTGTGCTAAACTTTAGCAGAGATCACAGAGGAGGCTCTCTCCACCGGGTTAAGAAGAACTCTAAAGTTTGGAGGAGCTCGATCCAAAACTAGATTGATTGGGACTAGTTGGCCGTACTTAGCCTGCGAAGCAGAATGGGCGACGAATGATGACTCAGCCTCCAACAGTGCTCGACTTCCTTCACTGGACTTATGGAGAGAAGATGGGTACTTCATTCTAAACAAAAGAACTTGCGTCCGAGACGATCAGGTAAGTATACTTTAAACTAAGGATTCCCCCACAACACTTGAAATCTGAAGAAATATCTATTAATGATGACACATTCGATTTCAAATATGTATCGAGATAAGTGTGATGTGTTATTTACGGGGGTGGGGTCGGTGTCTTGAACATTGCAAACGCTCTATCCTGTGTAGATAGTTCACCCACAGCGGAAAGGGAAAAGGACTTCTCTTGTCATTTTCTTTTTGAAATTACTTCTTCTACACATACCCGTTACTGATCAATGATCTATAACAGATCCGTTGTCCAAAACGATGTGGAAAATTCTTCCCAATAAGGTATGCCGAGCGTGCAAAAGAAAGCAAAACCAATTCAAATCCTTTGGAAGGGTGAAACATTCAAGATATGTCATGTGATATCGGTAATGAAACCTAGTACAAGTTAATTCTAGTTCAATGGACAAAGACATCAAAACATGTCATGCACCGTGGTAAAGCCCGAATGTCATTCCGTAAAGAATTCAAGACTTGATTTACTATATTCCTCTACTAAATCGTAATCAACTCGGACTTTCTACGACTGTCATCAGGGATACAACCCATCGCCAAAAAGGTAAATGAAGGCCATAATTATAACCCACCTTGAATTATTGATCAAAACACAAACGTGGTCGGAATTCTCAATCAGCGATCTAAGCACTATGGATCGACAACAATCCAAGGAAGCAAGGAAACAAGCTAGGCTAGGGTTTGGTTGGCAGCGATTTGAAAAAGGTGCTGCAGGATCAGGGTGGCGGCGAGGTTCTGGATTCAACGGCAAAGCGAACAATCGGCGGCATCGATGGAATCACAACGAAAGCTTGGTCGAAGTTGGATCAAATCGCTGGAGGTGATGGCTTGAATCATAGAAGAAAGCCTAGGTTGCAAGGCCGAAGTGAAACAGGTTGGCTCAAAACATTTAAATAGAAGAGTTACATGAAAAAAAGGTTAAATAATTGGATCACTAGCGATCCATCAAATTGCTGGCGATCGATCACAAACTCGTCTAGCGAAATCCACACACTACTTCAAGGCATTTTGGAAAGCTATAGAGTAAACTTTGTCCCAATATGATAAGAAATGTTGGTCCCGGCCAAAACTTAGTAATCAACAATATAGCCTAACACAAATTCATGTGGCCCTCATACGACTACTTGAAATTCGACAAGCGGAAACTTAAAAGCGATTACTTCCAAAGCATTCCTTGTTTACAATGAAGATATATTTCGAGGGGAAAATTTTATCCTGGTTATTAACCTAGAAGAATCCAAAACAGGTCGAAACAACTTGATCGAGTCAGAATAGCTCAAAGTCCAACCAAAAGGGCTAGATTAGCGATCTAAAGGAAGTCAGAGGAAAAAGAAAGCAAAATTCGCTAAGGACATGGATCGAGCGATCGATCGTATTAACTCATGAGTTCATTGACTTTCTTGTATCATTATTCAATCTATAATCTAAGAACAATGACTAAGTCTAATGAGATTCTGAGCTAGGTAAATCAAGAGTGAATGTTCATCTAGTCTTATATGTAGCCTAATACACTAATAAGCAAACCATAATAAAAATAAGGCGACACACTACTAGACTGCACGAACAACATCAACATTAGAAAACAACGACTATCTAAAAGACAAAGTCTAAAATTAAATCAAGTATACGGATCGATAGCGATTCATACACTATGGATCACTGGCGACCCATTCATTGTCGTCAGATCGCTAAGAGTCTTATGGAACATAGCAGGGGAAAGTACTAAGGCATTGGAATGCCTTTGAGCTGAACTATGGTTCGCTAGCGATCCGTAGCCTATGGATCGCTAGCAATCCATCAGTTTAGGTCAGATAGCAGCGAAACTTCCAATGTGCCTTCATATGATTATCTACAGGAATTTGAAAAACAGGCTTGGCCAAATAGCTCTCCAACCTCTATAAACACTCTCATATTTGCAATATAAAGGGATCCCACCGGACTGGTTGCTGAAACTCTACAGGAAGCTTTCTTCACTCTTGTCCTCCCTTACAATAGTGATCTAAGAAGTTTACTGTGATTCTCTAGTGAACTTCAACATTGGGCACTTAGTCTAACTAAGGATATTAAAGAAATCTGTAATTCAATTCATCTTGTAACAGCAATTGTAACAGCAATTAGTCAATAATATAAACTATAAAGCGGACGTAGGCTTCACCAACAGCCAAACCAGTATAAAAATCTTTTCGTCTTCTTTCTATTTTTTCTTTTTCTTTAATTATTCTCTATATTATTGCTCTGTAAGAATAGGGCTGGTGCTTTCACGCCCAATCCATGGTGTTGATCCATATTTTTGGTAAATAAAAAGTGGTAAATAGTCTTAAACTAGGTAATATATAAATGCATAAAGAATAATTAATTATGGTTAACAATAAATTGTGAAGACAAAATCATTAAGTAAAAAAGAATCACGATATAATATATAGACACACACACATACATATACATACAAGCAAAATACATACAGCTTCAAGTATATGTTTATGATGGTTGTGAACTATTAAAGTTAATAAATGATTAAATGATAAAGAATGACATAGTCGTTAGAATAAGTTGGAATGCGAGGTTAGTAGTGTTACAGAGTAGAATCTGGCCCACCACAAGGGGATGCTAGTAGTTGTGTATACATTACAAGAATGTAAGACATATCCAACTGTAGGGCCTTTGAAGAGTGTACACTTGTGTATTGATCAAGAAATACCCAAGAGAAATGGTATCAGCTTCAGTAACTACGAAAGCGAGGTATTGCCTTGATTGCAATAGGTAGTCTAAATAGGATGGTTAGGGAAGAACGATGTTATGTTTACATGTGTTGGTACCAAATAAAGGAGTAGGGCTGCACATAGGTAGAGAACGTCATCAAATCGGTCGATGGGAGAGACAGGGGTTACGCCTAATGGGTTACACTACCTACCAGTGTACGAACCACGTTATGTCATACATCAACAAGTGTTTTTCTTGTTTGTTTGTTAGGAGGCATGGATAGCTAACCCTATTAGAGAGGTCTTTCAAAACGTGCATGAAGTAGTCCGTAGAGCTGAGTCCACAACCGCTGGAGCTGAATCCATATATTTATAGTTCGCAGAGCGAAGTCGACAGCCGGGAAGCAGATAGGAAAATCCCTAAAAAAAAAGCAATAACAGAACACTGCTAAATTATTGTAAAGATGCTATTAGGCACGATGGGAGTTCATCGGTATGCATAGTGATGAGAACGTGATACGTCGAGGGTGAGGGATCCAGACGAGATGCTGAGTTGAGGGATATTAGCAGGCTTAGTAATATGGTCCGATGGGTAATCGTGATACTTATACACACTCACATATGTGTACATAGATATAGTCTACAACGAGTAGCTGGGATGTACCATACGTGTGTGTAATGTCGAGATGAATAATTACAAATGAAAGGACATAACAAGAGATAAAAGACAATTGGTGCAAACTAGAGTTATGTATAAGGTGTTGTTGAATATGCGATTATATGATTTTTGTTTGATGATAATAAACATATATATTCATTTAAATGTATTTGTTAATATACCATTTTATTTTCACAGATTAAATAAATATTTCATGAATAAAATAAATAACATAGAATTTGAATTCAAATGGATATTTTATTCAAATATTTATTACAATTTTTAAATAGTACATATTTTAAGCTCTTACTATATATACACAATTTCAATTACAATACAAATTTGATTACATTACAATTCACATTTACATTTGCACCTCACTACATATCACTCACACTCGTATTTATCTTCAACTTCATTCCAATGTGAATCCAGCATCTGAGCAATCTGCAAAAATATATACTGACGCAGTAAAATTGAAAAGGAAATATTTTTGCAGTATAAAATAAAATGTGAATTTTGAAAATAATATTTGCCTCGGTTATTTGGGTTGTTCGTCATCATTTAAATTCGAATTCGTCATACACAAACAACTTGTGACATGCAAAGTGTATCATTGTACATGCCACAAGGCCGAACACACCGATATATACACTTGATAAAATTACAGGGACAGGTGAGCACAGGTCAAACCCAAAACGCCGGGTTCAACTCAAGTGCAATAAAAATAATGTCAAAGATCGGATCAATGTAAAACTTCCAGATGAAGCAGTTAATTATAGAACCATATGTGCACAAGCTAGGCTACTACATAACACAGCAGAATCAATGTGAACAAACAACAGCAAAATGCAAATGAATTCAGCTGTCAGTGAAATGCAAGACCAAATCTAAACCAAACCGCCCAGGCTTAAAAACCAGTGGACAAAACAAGTGCAGCCTCTACATGAAGTATTTAAGCTACTGAACTCCAAGAAAAATTCAAAGGCAAGTGGAACTGACCACGCAAGGAAATGCATCAATACCAAAGTGTAACCACCACTGACTCAATTCACAAAGTTAGGCAGAAGCTTATTCACAAGAAAAATTGACAAACAACAAGTGCAAACTTGGATGAGCAAGTGACAACCAAGCTAAATATACTAACCAGAAGTACACATGAAGGTTACACTGCAACAGGTCAGAGAAGCAAGTGCACCAAACAAGAGCATAACACAAATACTCAAAGCAACTCAAGTCAGCGCACCAGTAATGTCAACAAGACTCGGCATGTATATGAAGACAGCAAAACAGGTACAATATAGTGCAACTGATCAGAGGTGGCAACTTGGAGCATTAGACCAACATCAATGTATATGAACACAGCTAATGGAGGAATGCAACAATGACTGATATATATATATATATATATATATATATATGTATGTATGTATGTATGTATGTATACACATACATATCTATATCAAATGGAACAGTACCAAAATCAAAATAGTTCAAGTGGCGGAAGTCATGAAACGGCAAGTAAAATCGAACAAGGTTGAAAGTGCTACTAGAGACAGTGAAGAGCATGGCCAAAGTCGAACAAAATCAACATCGTCAAAATCAAGTCAAAGCAGAAGACAACAAGAACGAGAATGAACGAAATCAACACCATGTCAATCAAGGAATCGAACCAAGCCAAAAATCAAAACCATGTTATTCAAGTAACTTGAACAAGTCAGAGATCAATCCCAAACATTAAAACAAAATCGAATGGCCAAGATAAATCAAGTGACGAATACAAATAGATGTATACAAACGAAAATCAAGGATCTTGAATCCTATATAAACAAGTAACATCATCGGCAATTCGATATCGAGTTCGAGAAAGCAAATCAGAAGAAGCAAAAAGTAAAATTTACATACCAAATCAAAGTCGTACTCGATCTAGGAGGAGGAGCCGCAAACGAATCAATTAAAGTAAGCAATCGAAGCACTAACCATCAATTTAAGCGGCGACTTCACAAAGCCCTAATTTCAAGAGCTAAGAGGAACGAACGAAAGAGGAACTAGGCCGAAATTTCTTTTTACAGAGCAAAATAGATAAAGGAGATAATGGGCCGACATAGATAAAAGAGATGAAGGAGGCCGCCTTTTTTTAGTGATAAATTATTTTAGGACAACCTTTTTAAATAGGGCTTTAATATTAAAATTAAGGTTTAATTGTTTTTAAATTGTTGTTTTTTTATTTTCTCCTTTGAACCATTGTAATTTCTAGTCGTGTGACCATGGGACAAACTACGTGACGTAGTTTGAGAATTCACAACTCAATGGCCGAGTTGTGGAAGGGTTTTGAGCGTAGAGTTAGGTTAGTCAGTAGGAGGTGTCATAAGTTTACGTGTGTAAGCGTGTCACTACTTAATTTCTAGTAGAAACCTTGGGGGCAGCACGTAGGCAGGGTTTTGCCGAAGCTGGGTAAATTCTGTGTCGTTCTATTTCTGCATTTATTATTATGCTATTATCTGTGCTGCTATTTTGATATATCTGTGTTGAAATAATTTTATAAGATTCCACAATAATTTTTATAATCAATAGCTTCACCCTATTCACCCCCCCTCTAGGGTGAAATCGATCCTACAAGTGGTATCAAAGCTCGGAATAGAAGTCAGTTTTTGTTTTTAAAAATTTGATTTTATTTTCAAAAATCAATTTTTTGTTAAAAAATTGAATTTCTAAAATGGCTTCTTTTAATAATTCTTTTGCCGAGGGTCAGTCCATAGTTAGACCACCGATGTTCAATGATGAATACGCCTACTGGAAAAATAGAATGAAAATTTTTCTGAAAACCATTGACTCTTGGAATATTGTTGAGACAGGTTATAGAGCACCAACTATAATTGTAAATAATCAGGAAATAAATAAACCAAAGGATCAATGGACAGAACTAGAAAATAAATTACAAAATGCTAATGCTAAAGCTATGAATTCTATTATCTGTTCATTTGATCAATTTGAATTTAATCGTGTCTCACATTGTCTAACTGCGCAGAAAATATGGCACACACTCGAAGTGACTCACGAAGGAACATCTCAAGTCAAAGAATCTCGTCTTTCCATGCTAAGTAGCGAATACGAGAATTTCACAATAGCGAAGGAAGAAAATGTCAAAGAGATATATGGACGACTTTCCAATATCGTATACAAATCAAAAGCTCTTGCAAAATCATACACAGAGTTGGAGATAGTCCGAAAAATCCTCAGAGTCCTTCCATGAAGTTTTGAAGCAAAAGTGACTGCCATTCAAGAATCAAAAGATTTAAAACAAATCAAAGTTAAAGAACTCATCGGAAATCTCACCACTTATGAGCTAGAAATGAAATTCAAGGAAGAGCGTGAAGGAGGTGACACTCGAAAGAAATCAATACCTCTTAAAGGAACAATAGAAAGTGATGGTGAAGATGATGATGATGGAGCAGCAGAATTAGAGCTGATAATAAACGGAATTACAAATACGGAAAGCCAGCTCAAAATCAGAAATTGAAAAGCAGAATAAACAAAATACTAGACAATCCAGAAGAACAGGAGATCATTTGTCACAAGTGCAATCAACCCGGACACATCAAGCCCAATTGTCCTTAAAACCGACATGACTTTAAAAAGAAATCAAAAAGGAGAAGTTTTGCACCCACGTGGAATACAAGTGATGAAGATAATCAAAGTAGTAGCAGTGACAGTGAGAAAGCAGATATAACTGATAGCGATGATGACGAGCCAAGCGAGGTATCAAAACTGACTCACTCAGAATTACTTACATATTTTCATGAAGAAAATGGCTGTTTTGAAAGACTTAGGGAGAAATATGCTAAAATTGAATCAAAAAGAGACAGTTTGATTGAACTAAATGATCAGCTTGAACAATTAGTTAAAAACTATCAACATAAGTGCCCTAAGTGTGACAAGGGTGCATTATTTGAAGAAGAAATTAAAAAATCAGAAATTAATATAAAATCACTTGAAAATGAAATTCTGATTTTGAAAGAGAGTGAAAATACTAGGAGAAAGAGCTCTATTAAAAAACACAATTATTGAACGAAAATGAATCTCTCAAAACACAAATCCAACAATTGTCAACGACTTTAGATAAATTTTCAAAAAGTGAAAAATCGTTGAATATGTTGTTAGGAAAACAAACTGTTAATAAAGTCAGACAAGGACTTGGGTATAATCAATCTAAAAATGTTAGAAATGAGATTAATCAAGTCAATTCAATGTGCACAATTTGTAGAAAATTTGGACACAATCAAAATATATTTGTTGCATAGACCCAAACACGTAAAAACTATATCAATTTGGATTCCAAAAGGCACAAATATAAGGTCTCTCAAAGTTAAACAAATCTAGGTGCCAAAAGGAACATATATAAGTAGTTTTGGGTCTCCACAAAATTATTTTTCAAAATATTCTGCCACCAACAATCATGGACCTATAAAAACAAATAGGTCACATAAATCTTTTATCGTGTAGGAGTGGTGGTAGGCTAAGGAACATCAACAGTGTTTTCTAGATTCTGACTGTTCCAGAAACACAACGGGCAACAAAGCAAAGTTCCTTAGCCTAGTACAAAGGTGACAGAATCACAGAGGGCAACAACGAAAAATAATCGTAAAGGTAAAACAGGTAATGGTATATTTTCAACGATATATTAAACGTGATAATCTGCACCGTATTCTGAGTTAAATCAGCCAATAATGTGATGATAAAATTGTTTGCACAAAAAATGGGCAAACGCCTCCAAGTCGTATGATTTAGTCGATTTTAAGTTGTTCTTAGTGATTTGGTTGATTCATGCAAATATGTAAAAAGCAGGGACTAAACTGTAAAAGACACTCAGGTTTATAGTGGTTCGGCCAGAATGTTCCTACGTCCACTTTATATGTTATTCTCCTTCACTCTTCAGATTACAAGTACAAAGCTTTAATTACAAGTATATGAAAGTTGTTTGAAAGTTCTGTCCGTGCTTGAGCTCTCAAACTTGTCTGCCATTGTTGTACCCCTACCCCTCTATTTATAGAGTGAGGATGGGGTAGGGGTCTTGGATGTATATAGCTGCTGGCGGGCCTGGGCTGAAGTAATCTGGCCTGGCAACATTGGTTCGGCAAGGCTTTGGTCCGGAGATGGTTGGATGGAGTTTGGTTCGGTGCGACTTGGTCTGGTGGTGAGTGGATGGAGTTTGGTTCGATAGGACTTGGTCCGGTGGTGAGTGGATGGAGTTTGGTTCGGTGGGATTTGGTCCGGTGGTGAGTGGTCCGGTAGTGGTTGGAGCGGTAGTTGGTTCGGCGGTGAGTGGTCCGGTAGTGGTTGGAGCGGTAGTTGGTTCGGCTATGTAAGGGAAGTGAGTTGGCTCGGTAGTAGGTGGAAATGGGATTGGTTCGACTATGCATGGAAGCGGGGTTGGTTCGGTGGTGTTTAGGAAAGGGGTTGGATCGGTAGTACACTGGGAAGGGGTTGGTTCGGTGGCATTGGCCCGGTCGAAACACACCCAACACTTGCCCCCCAAAGTAGGGCATGTGCATGCATATGGCGTGCTTTGGTCTAGCTTGGGGAATTCTTATTCGGTCCCGAGCGCCGAACCAGTTGGTCCGGTCGCTTCTATTTGCCTATAAGTATGGGCCTTAAGCCTACGTTATTCCCTACCAAGTGAGATAGCCGAACTAGATTTTCCTGCCGAATCAATCATATTGCCGAATCAACTTGACTACCGAATCAGGTGATTGCCGAATGACTTTCATGTTTTCGAACTACCGAATGAATTTGTGGGGTATAAGTGCCGAATGATCCTTCGAGCCTTGAGCTACCGGATGAATCTGAGAAGTACGAGTGCCGAATGAACCTTCGAGCCTTAAGCTACCGGATGAATCTGAGAAGTACGAGTGTCGAATAGTTTTCGATCCTTGAACTACCGAATGGGCTTGAGTGCCGAATGAACCTTATGCCTTTTATGTTTTAACTTATAAATGAAATTCTAGACTTCGTGCACTTGCTTGTTTACTTCCCTCATTCTAACGACGCACTTTTTTTGTTTGCAGATAAATGTCTCGTAAAGTAGAAACTCGATCAGATAAGAAGAAATCCATGGACAGAGAAGAGTCCTCCACAGTGCCCCCAGCTCAGTCAGGATCGGGACGTCATGGACCTCCCCCGAGATCACTAGTAGATGGGTGCGGCCCCCAGGAGCTCCTGAACTGGCCACCTGACTGCTTTCCTAGCTCCCTTAAAGAGGAGCAGCTTGATGTTATATCTCGTTCTTTCGGGATTGACAGAGCACACATGGTGCTGCCAGGGAATGGAGTTATGCCGTATGACCCCCCTGAAGGATATTTCGCTTATAGTAGATACCATTGCATGT
This sequence comes from Allium cepa, assembly GCA_030765085.1. Classification (NCBI taxonomy): domain Eukaryota; kingdom Viridiplantae; phylum Streptophyta; class Magnoliopsida; order Asparagales; family Amaryllidaceae; genus Allium; species Allium cepa. The sequence goes on along the minus strand of CM060944.1, from coordinate 303,401,746 downwards.
GCGAGGCCATTCCCCCGATCAATGCTTGGATAGTCAGCTTCATTACCTATTTGAAGGTGGCCCCTTTCCAGCTTCAGCCCAATTCTTATGCTATCTTGGTGAGTCTATTCGTCATTTTCCAGAGAAAATATGGACGTCCTCCTTCTAACCGGGAGATCCGGTATTTTTACAACTTGAGGGGCTATAAGAAGGGGTCTCCATACATCAGCTTGGAATCGGCCATGTCCTTCAAGCCGGTCCTGGACTTATATTCGAAGTTCAGCATGTTCAAGAAAGAATGGTTTTTCGTCAAGGATGACTATGTTTCTATCCATCGCTTCACCTCCGGCTGTAAGTTGAAGCTTATCTATAATTTCTGTTCCGACTGCAATGCTTCTTCTTATGTGTTTTTATTTCTTGCTAGCGACAGGTGGCTTTGCGGTCGTGGAGAACGATCGCCTGGTCCAGATGGCTGCTGAGATAGAAGCCATTTCGGGAAGGGAGAGGTCAGCTTCTTACCTGGTCAGGAATGCTACTCTTCTGCAGCACAACTTGATTCTACCACGTCGGTCTGTAGTCAAGCAGAGAGACACAGCTGAGGAGAGGGCTGTCAAAGCTAAAGGAGGGGCCACGACGAAGAGCAGTAAGAGGAAACCCTTCTCGATACCTCCAGTCGCCGGGGGGAAGAAGATCAAGAAATCCGATGGACCCTCCCCTGGCACATGTCCAGATGTTACGGAGGAGGAAAATATGGAGGAGGAAAGAGGCGAGGAGGAGAGCGGAGGTGATGGAGAAGGTGATAGTGGTGATGGTAGCGAAGGACAGAGCGGTGATGGCGCCGGGGCTTTGTCTTTTGGGCAAGCATGTGAGATCCAAGAGTGGACAGATGATGCTTTCCGCCAGGCTTTTGAGGGGTTGGAGGAAGGATCGGCCTTGGTGGAGAAGCCAAAGAAAACCGATAAGGCCGGGACTGGTGCCGATCCATCTTCCAAGATCATTTCAGTTAGGCCAACTCCGGCGATTCAAGGTGAATTTTTGACTCCCCTTTTAACTCCACATGTTTCTTGGATTATAGTCCCATACATGCTAGTAACACTTGGTTTTTATTCCAGGAACGGGTAAGGTGGCCAAGACATCATACATTCGGCACCATCTCGAACAATTCAAACTCCTCAAAGCTTCCGTTAAACCAAAGCCTCCGACTAACCGTTCCGGGGACGTAGTTGGCTACCGTCCTCTTCTCGGAGTTATTGAAGAGGATATACAAAAGAAAAAGAGGAGTCTCTCCTTATTCGAACCTTCACCTGGTCCTCAGCCCCCAACCCAGCCTATTCATGATATCGCAGGGGAGGATACTGAGTTCATACCCTCTCCGCACCCGTCTGAGAATCCTACCGTTACTCAGATTGATCATCCCGGCTTGGCTCGTAATCCATTTGCGGGTCATCCAGATCTGGATCCGGGTTCTCATGATATTTCCTTTACGAGGTTATCGGTGAGCACCTTCTCCCTCGCAATCCTATGGTAAGGGTGCTTGATGAGGCCAAGTCTCTGGACCTTGATTTGCTTACTACTCGGACTGTAACTACGGGGGATGAAGTTAAGGCAAATATCGACCAGGTTGCTGAGGAGACTAGGAAGTTGATGGGGCATCATGCCCGACTGGTCAAGGCCAGGGAGGAAATTGGGAGTGCCAACATAAGATTGCGGTTAGTGGTTGCTGACCAGGCCAAGCAACTCGCCGATCAGGCCATCCAGATCTCTCAGCACGAGGCTGCCTCCAGACGGCTAAAGAAAACCATGGAAGAGGCTAGCAGAGCCGAGCTGCGGAAAATGGAGGCCATCTGTAAGGAACGGATCGATATGGCCATTGTAACGGTGGATGAGGTTCGGAAAGAAGATCTCGAGCAGGTAGAGGAGTTATCTGGGAAGCTTGAAGCCACGGAGCTTGCTCAGGCCAAGCTGAAGGAGGAGATGGAGGCGATGAGGAAATCCCTTCAGGCTGACCGCTCGCGATATCGATCGGAGAGGGATGCTGCCGTTGCAAAGCTGTTGGCTTTTGAGGTCCGAATGAGGGAGTTTGAGGAAAAGGAGGGGATGATGGATGAGATGCTCCAGGATATGTATTTCCGTACTTGGTAGCAGGGCAACTTATCCTGGATGGATGATTATCCCCGGATCATGGCCAGGATTTATCTCCGGGCAGTGGAGGAGGCCAAGGCTGATGCAGATAAGAAGGGTGGCATGGCCTTCAGAATGGATGTTGTTACGGCCCAATTCACTAAGGAGGAGAAAGTGGCGGTGAAGGAGGGCATGCGGTTGCTCGCTGCTGAGGAGGTAGGTGTGCAGTTGGGGGATGATCATCAAGGAACAGATGCTGGTAAGTCTTCCCTTTTGGCCTTTTCATAGCTTGGTTGCTTATCGTTTATTCAATGAATTCTTCTCCTGAATTGGACAGGTGGGACCTCTGAAGCTCCAACTACCTCTGGTCAGCATGCTGGGAGCTCTGATCCGGTGGTTAAGTAGACCTCGGAGGGCCAGCAGGATAGAGGCGAAGCCCCGATGCAGTCGGCTCCTTGGCTTGATCTGGACATTTTTCAGCTTACTTGACATTGCTGTCTATGTTAGTCTTAAAACATTAATGTAATTTTCAGGCTGTAATTACGTAACGAACAACTTGATTTTTGGCATGTAACTTTATAACATAAGCTGATTTTGTCATGTTTGAATGCTGTCGTTATTTTGATGTGTTTCATAAAACATAGCTGTGCATGTGTTAGTGATTCAATTGTTCTTGACGCTAAGTTCTTGCTTAAAATATAATTTCATGTCTTGCAATGTTAGTGTGATGTGCGAATAAATACATATTTATGTACAAGAGAAGAAAGTACCGCCCTTCAAGTTTTAGCTGTAGACGGTAGCTTTGAATGCCTTGTGTAATCGAACATGGAATGCAGCTGAATGACCTGCCATCCAGCTGTGAGTTCTTATTCCCATTAGCGAGTGTCTCCTATTTTGTGTCCTGTACTTTAGTGATCGTTATAGACGATAGGAGGAAAGTTTTTATAAATAAAATGGAAATATAAGAAATAGTATAACTTCCAATCACGGAAGGCCTTCGACTTGTTTAAGTTCGTGGCAAACGGGCTTTGTAGTCACTTTCCCTAGTTGTGGGTCTTAGAGACATTTGTCACCTATCTTACGCCTCCAAGGGGAGTTTTCTTTTTTACCACAGCCGTACTTAAGACACATCGGAGCCGGGATCGCGCACGGTAACTACCCGGGCCATTATGGCCCGTAATCGTGGGTATTATTCGATTTACCGTGGCCGGTTAGCGCGGGTGCCGATCGTCAACTGTGAACTGCCCCTGGCTGGCCACACCTTATGTTGGGGCTTATAATCAGTTCACGGTTGCCGGCGAGCCGAACGTCGTAAGGAGCTGCCTAGGCTATGATTGGCCTTCTCGACGGCTTATAATCGGCTCATTACAGTTGGCTTTAAGGGCCGTCACGAGCAATGAGTTAACCCGCAGTAGAGGGATGCTGGAGCAAAAGTGTCTCATTGGCGAGGGCACAGATTCGTATAATACCTGTTAGGTTTTGTCCAGGTGAAGTTGTGCTGTGATTCCCTGAATGGAGATGCCGTCTACACAGGATTTTGTTCAACAGAAAAGGATAAAGCTCAGCAAGTAGCCAAGATATAAAGGAACAAGTTAAAAAAGAGACAAGTTTTTAAAGTGGTTCGGCACGAAAATGCCTACGTCCACTGATTCTCTTTGTTAATTCACTTTATATGGGCAGTACAAGTTAAGAAAAGTATCGACGAAGGTGTTGGATGTTCCATGCCCTCTGGAACACCTCTCCGTCCACTACTGACAAAATATAAGCTCCGTTGTGGAGATCTTTATGAATTACATATGGTCCGTCCCAGATGGGATTTAGCACTCCGGGGCGCGGGAAGATTCGCTTGAGGACAAGATCTCCTTCTTGTAAGTTGCGATGCTTGACTTTGGAGTTGTATTATGCTACCACTTTTTGCTTATGAGCTGCTGCTTTGAGTGCTGCATCATTTCTTCTTTTTTCAATTAGATCAAAAGACATGTGGAGGAGTTCTTCGTTCTCTTCTAGGTTGTAGTGGATCCTACGGTGGGATGGCACTACAGTTTCAACTGGGAGCATGGCCTCCGATCCGTATGCCAAAGAGAAAGGAGTATACCCTATTGATGTTCTAAAAGACGTGCAGTAGGCCCAAAGTGCCATAGGAAGTTCATCCACCCAAGCGCCTTTTGACTTTTCAAGCTTCTTCTTGATTAGAGTTTTAAGAATTTTGTTGACAGCTTCGACTTGTCCATTTGCCTGGGGATAAGCCACAGATGAGAAGCTTTTGTGAATTCCGTGCTCTTGGCACCAGTCGGCGAACTCCTCGCTGTCAAACTGAAGTCCATTGTTCGATATGATTTTGAGTGGAACCCCGTACCTGCATAGAACATTTTTGATCAAGAAGTTAATAACTTTTTCCAAAGATATCTTATTTAGAGGTTCCGCTTCCACCCATTTGGTGAAATAGTCGACTGCCACTATAGCATATTTGGCTCCGCCTCGGCCCATCGGCAGTTCGCCAATCAAGACAATTCCCCATACTGCAAAGGGCCAAGGACTGGTCATTTGAGTAATCTCATTTGTTGGTAGTCGAGGAATCTTCGCAAATTTCTGACATCTGTCACATCTTTTGACGAAGTCTTAGGCGTCTTTGTTTAAAGTGGGCCAGTAATATCCATATCGGAGTGTCTTCTTTGCCAGAGTCTGCCCACCAGTGTGATCTTCGCAGCTCCCTTGATGGATGTTGGATAAGATTTTCTTGGCTTCCCTTCCAGCAACACACCTTAATAAGGGGTTAGAGAAGCCGCGTCGATAGAGGATGCCTTCTTGTATTATATAGCGGGAAGCTCTCCTCAACATTTTCCTGATCTCGTTATGCTCGTTGGATAGTGTGCCATCTTGTAAGTATTTCCGGATAGAAGTCATCCAAGTTTCTTCTTCGATTGCAGCTATCAGATCCTCTTGTTCGAAACTTGGGGCTAGTTGTTTTGAGATGGCTACTGTTTCAGAAATGGTGTTGTTCTTCATGCTAGCTTGCTTTGCCAGTTCGTCGGCCTCTCGGTTCTCCTCTCGAGGAATGTGTTTGATTAAATAGTGGTCCAACTGATCGAGTAGCAGCTTTTTTTTCTTTAGATATGCTATGAGTCGTTCTCCTCGAGTCTGAAACTCTCCTAGTACTTGGTTTACGATAAGTTGAGAATCACTATGAAGACATAACGAACTGACTCCAATTTCTAAGGCAAGTTCTAATCCTGCTATTACTGCTTCATATTCTGCATCGTTGTTGGTGGCAGCGAATTCCAACCTTAGGGCATAGTGCAACTTCCTTCCCCTGGGGGTGATTATCACAATACCTGCCTCCTAGCCTTGTTCGTTTGAGGCTCCATCTACAAAGAGATTCCACTTGATATCTTCTGCTATTTCAGGTTGCTCCTTACCTTCGTTGGTAGTGAATTCGGCAATGAAATCAGCCATGGCTTGTCCCTTGATGGTGGTGCGAGGATGGTAGGTGATATCATATTAACTCAGTTCAATGCACCATTTAAGTAGTCGCCTAGAAGTGTTGGGGCGATGGAGTACCTGCCTTAGCGGTTGATCGGTTAAAACTCTTATGGAATGAGATTGGAAATAGTGTCGCAGTTTCCATGATGTGATTAGCAAACAGTATGCTAGCTTCTCAGGTTTAGGGTATCTGGCTTCTGCCCCCGTAAATCTCTTGCTTACAAAGTATACGGGCCGCTGCACGCGGTTGTCTTCTCTTACCAAAGCGGCGCTTAGAGCATGGGACGATACAGCAAGGTATAGGTATAGTTCTTCGCCTTCATTTGGAGTTGAGAGTACTGGTGGTCTCTGGAGGTGTTCGATTAGGTTAAGGAAGGCTGTTGAGCATTCGTCAGTCCATTCGAACTTTCCTTTGTCTTTCTTTAGGGCTTCGAAGAAAGGGATGCATTTGTCGGTTGCTTTAGAGATGAATCTGCTTAGGGCGGCCACCTTCCCATTCAGGCTTTGCATTTCTTTTCGAGTGGAAGGTATCCTGATATCTTTCAGGGCTCGGACTTGTTCAGGGTTTGCTTCAATCCCCCTGGCATGGATGATGAATCCCAAGAACTTTCCTGATGATACTCTGAATGAGCACTTTAGAGGATTCAGCTTCATTCCATATTGGCGAAGTACTTGAAACATCTCGTCCAGATGGCTTACATGATCGTTGGCTTTCCTCGATTTTACCAGCATGTCATCCACATAAACTTCCATGGTTCATCCTATTAGTTCCGCCAACATCTTGTTGATGAGGCACTGATAGGTAGCTCCGGCGTTTTTAAGTCCGAAAGGCATTACTCTATAGCAGTACAATCCCCGGTCAGTGATGAAACTAGTGTGGTCTTGATCGGGGGCGTGCATAGGAATCTGGTTATACCCTGAGCATGCGTCCATAAAAGATAAGAGTTTGTGCCCAGCTGTGCTAGCCACGAGTTGATCGACTCAGGGGAGTGGGAAGCAATCTTTCGGGCAAGCGCCATTTAAGTTGGAGAACTCAATGCATGTTCGCCACTTCCCATTAGACTTCTTTACCAGTACCGGGTTGGCGATCCATTCTGGGTAGATGGCTTCTCGTATAAGGTTATTGTCAAGTAGGTTCCTTACTTCTTCCTCGAGGGCTGTTGATCGTTCTGCCCCCATACTCCTCTTTTTCTGCTTTACTGGCACCTTGGTAGGATCGACGTTCAGTACGTGGCATGCTACGTCTGGGGAGACTCCAGTCATGTCAGCGTGCGTACATGCAAATATATCCAAGTTGTGGCGAAGAAAATCGACGAGTTGATCCTTCAACTCGGCTCTTAACTGAGACCCGATTCTCAGCAGTCTACTTGGGTCGTGTTTGTCTACAGATACAAATTCCATAGCCTCAGCAGGCTCGGCGGTGGCCTCCTCCTCTTTGTCCCTGGGGTTTAATTCATTGAAATGATCACTGGTATATCGAAGAGGAGGGGCTTTCTTTACTTGCTATGCTTCCAAGTTTTTCTTGCAGAGAGTAGTCTCTGCATCCTTCCCTTTATCCTTCCTGCGGTTATTGCAAAGTTCAGTTACATAGCAATCTCGAGCGGCGTCTTGATTTCCTTCCACTTCCCCTATCCCATTATCCGTTGGAAATTTCATTTTCAAGCACCAAGGGGCCAGGACAATGTGGAAGTCAGACAAGGCTGGTCTTCCTAAAAAGGCGTTGTAGGCCGAGTGGTTATCTATTAGCACAAATGTTTGTTTCCGCACAACGGAGCGGGGATGACTTCCTATTTCAACAAAGAGGTCCAATTGCCCGAGGGGCATCTTCGCATCTCCAGTGAAACCATGTAGTGGTTTGTTGCAGGGAGACACATCCTTCATTGACAGCTTCATTTTGTCGAAAGCATGCTTGAATAGAATGTTTACGGAGCTTCCAGTATCTACCAGAATTCGAAAAACTTCGGCTGGGCCGAACCAGGCAGAGATGACCATAGGATCCATGTGAGGGTACTGCCTTCCTTCTAGGTCTCGCCTACTGAATGTGATGTCATTATCCTCTTTCCGCTTCGGGCGGCGTTCTTCCATGACGGAATTGATGCAGTCTTCATTGTTTCTAAGTGACTTTCCGTATCTTTCCATTTCTGCCCAGCTTCTATCGGCGATGTGTGGTCCTCCCGATATTGTATGGACCACTATCTTTTCTTGACTGGAACCGCTGATGTTGTGATTTCTTCCGCCTGTTTCTGGGTGGAGTTGCCCTGGGTTCTCCTTGGCAGGGGCTGGAGTCCTGTCCTGACCCTTTACATAGTGTTCCAACCTCTTCCTTCTGATGTGTTCTTCAATCAGGTCCCGGAGATGACGACATTCATTGGTATCATGCCCATGGGATTCGTGGAAACGGCAGAACTTTCCAGACTTGATTGCGTGATCTGATTCCTTCTTGTACGGGGGGCGTTTGTATTTAAGCTCGTCTTGGGTGGCCAGGAAGATGTTTTCGACTGTTTCATTCAAAGGAGTGTAAGCGTCAAATCTTGGTCATGGCCGATATAGGCGTTTTTCTCCCTTCCTGCCCCCAGCATTGTCTCGAGAGTCATTTCTTCTGACGTCCTTTACTGCAGCGGGTGCATTGCCCTGAGCTGCCTTGTCTTGTTGCCCTGTCTGCCTTTCGGTGGCAGCGTCTTCAAGTCTCATATACTTTCCGGCTTCATGGAAGAAATCGGGTAAGGTAGCTGGTTTTTCTTTCGCTAATCTTTTAGCAAACTTGGTATCCGGATGTACGCCACTACAAAGAGCCATTAGGATAAGTTTCTCGTCGACATCTTGGACTACGACCGCTGCGGCGTTGAATCGGGTTAGATATTGTTGCAATGTCTCTCCGGGCTTCTGTTTGATATTAGATAGGGAATAAGCGTCCTTGGGTTGTTCCACATGAATGCGAAGCTGACTGATGAACTTTTCTTTCAACATTTCCCATGAGCTGATGGATCCTTGGGGTAGATGGCAGAACCAGGAGGTAGCTAGATCTGCCAAGAATAGTGGGAAGCATTTACACAACACTCCCTCTGTTGCTCCGCTCATGAGCATATGTTGTGTGTATCTCTGCAAGTGTACAATGGGGTCAGAGGTTCCCTTGTAAGGTTCCATTGTTGGCATTTTCCATTCCCGGGGAGTGATGGCAGTTTCGATATTGCGGGTGAAGGGGCTGGTTACCCTAGCGCCTATCCCCCGATCCTTTTGGCCCCGTTGGACGCACTCTCTGAACAATCGCGCCATCCTTTCATCAGAACTTGGAGCGGATAGAAATGAGTTTGGTTCTTCTCTGCGGGATTGATTCCATCCAGATGACCTGTAGGGATGGTATCGTCTATTACTCCTAACATTTTCCGGTGGCTGTCTTCGGTCTTCTGGGAGCATGCTGGGGTCAGCCACAGTTGGCCCTTGCCTCGATCTTCCCCTACTGGGCTCTGTTCTAAGCATTCCCTCGGGTCTAACTTTGGGCTGGACTCCAGCTCGGCCCTGTCCATTGGTGTTCCCATGGTTAGATAGCATGACAGGCTCAGCCATATCCGACCCCTGCCTGGTAACTCCCCCATGGGGTTCGGTTCCAAGTGTTTCCTCGGGTTGGAATTCGGGCTGAGTCTGGGCTCGGCTCCTACCATTGCTGTTTCTGTTGTTAGCCTCTTCGAAGAAGAAAGATCTTTGTCGCCTCCCAGATACTCCAGACTAGGACTCACCCCATGATTCGGTGTTGCGGTTGGATTCTTCAGCATCCCTTAAGCGTGACATGAGTTGGTCCACCAAGGCTTCTTGTTGAGATGTGAAGGGGTTAGTTACTTCAGCCACAACCCTGTACAGATCTGCCCTAGTAATTGGTTGTTCCGTAGCAGGGGCTGTCTGATTTCCATTTGCTGTTGGAACAGGACGATTCTCTTGACCTCTGATCACTAGATCTGGGATACTGCTAGTTGCGATGTTCTTTCCTTTGCTAGCATCTTTCCTCTGCCTGGGTGGCATGTTTTTCCAAGTAATGAGCGATGCTGTTGGGAAGAAGGTTGAGTGGGAGAAGCTGAAGCTTCTAGCTCGAGTTCTCAGCGAAAGCACCAAAAATATTTGCACAAAAAATGGGCAAACACCTCCAAGTCGTATGATTTAGTCGATTTTAAGTTGTTCTTAGTGATTTGGGTGATTCATGCAAATATGCAAAAAGCAGGGACTAAAATGTAAAAGACACACAGGTTTATAGTGGTTCGGCCAGAATGTTCCTACGTCCACTTTATATGTTATTCTCCTTCACTCTTCAGATTACAAGTACAAAGCTTTAATTACAAGTATATGAAAGTTGTTTGAAAGTTCTGTCCGTGCTTGAGCTCTCAAACTTGTCTGCCATTGTTGTACCCCTACCCCTCTATTTATAGAGTGAGGATGAGGGTAGGGGTCTTGAATGTATATAGCTACTGGCGGGTCTGGGCTGAAGTAATCTGGCCTGGCAACGTTGGTTCGGCAAGGCCTTGGTTCGGAGATGGTTGGATGGAGTTTGGTTCGGTGGGACTTGGTCTGGTGGTGAGTGAATGGAGTTTGGTTCGGTGGGACTTGGTCCGGTGGTGAGTGGATGGAGTTTGGTTCGGTGGGACTTGGTCCGATGGTGAGTGGTCCGGTAGTGGTTGGAGCGGTAGTTGGTTCGACGGTGAGTGGTCCGGTAGTGGTTGGAGCGGTAGTTGGTTCGGCTATGTAGGGGAAGTGAGTTGGCTCGGTAGTAGGTGGAAATGGGATTGCTTCGGCTATGCATGGAAGCGGGGTTGGTTCGGTGGTGTTTAGGAAAGGGATTGGACCGGTAGTACACTGGGAAGGGGTTGGTTCGGTGGCATTGGCCCGGTCGAAACACACCCAACAAAAATAAATGATGATTTTGATTCTGACTTATTCAAAATTGTTGGCCAATTATATTCTTATGCCAAGAACACTATAAAAATCTGTAGAGTCTTTGAATGACTTCATATATATTAGTTTGGATTAATAATAGTGTTTTATTGGATGATAATACATTTGGTTATTTTACGGCTGAGTCTATATTCACGGTTTTTGATTATTTACACGGTTTCAATTCAAATTCAAGAGAATGTCATTTAAAAGGCTATTAAAATTGATTTTAAGATATTTTGATGCACACTTCATGGTCTGTTCTATCAAATTCGATTAATGATGTTTTTGAGTGAAAGAAGAATTCAGATGCAGATTACACTGGTAATCTAGTTGATAGAAAAATTACTAGTGGACGTGATTTTTGTTGAGACATTTAGTAACTGCATCGTTTTTTTCAAAGAAAATATCTTCATATTTTTCATTTCAAACATTTTTCAAAAAGCAGAATTTTTTTTCATAAAACCCCTTCTAGAAAATCATCTTTGACCTTGTTTTCAGATTGGTCATTTTTAGAAAAATTGATTTTATAATTATTTTTGAATTTAATTTTTAAATTATAACATTGACTAATCCGACTCCCTACTAATTATCAAAAAGATAAATAGTGATTGAAAAAGTGATGAGTGTTGATATTTATCATATATTATGACTCAAAACGGTATAATTTGTAAATTTCTTTAGAAATTTAAACAAGAGTTATAAAACTTTTTGTTGGTAAAAATTCCATGACCATCTCTATTTCTATCATATTTCTAACGACCATTTAAAAATTCAATATAGTTTGTCAATATGTAGTACTTTAAACAGGAATCATTCGTTTTTCATTCTACATTTTTTAAATAAAATAATAATAAAAAATAAAATCCAAAGTATTCACTCTCATTTAAAAGTCCTCACGGTTATGCATGGGTGAATTACTTGGAATTTTTTCTGTGCTTCCATGCTCATTTAAAAGTCCTTACAGTTATACATGTATGGAACGCATGTAAAATTTGATTTTTTAAATAAACAAGTTGATTCTCATCCCATTTAAAACTCCTCACGGTTATGCGTGGTTAGAACATACTTGAATTCATTTTTTTTTTAAAAATAAAATTGGAAAACTACTAATCTCATTTAAAAGTCCTAACGGTTATGCATGGTTGGTAGATATTCAAATTCCTAATATAAATATACCACTAATAGACACAACTGTATGGTTTTATATGATGATATCATTCCCATCATTCTAAAAGTGGAATATGCGCCTAACAGAGTATTTATGATTTTTGTTTGATTTTTTATTGAAATTTAATATTTATATTCGATTGAGTTTTAATGTTGTATTAATATCTATCACTTTATCCCTATTTTTTCTAACACTATTACACTTTTGCTGATAACAAAAGGGGGAGAGAAAAGTTAAGATTTTGTCAAATAAAATTAAGCAAAGGTCAAATATTTTTATTTGCATCTAGGCTCATTTGCATATTTTTAATTGTATGCATATATGAAGGGGACCTTCGTGTAGAGAGGAAGCATTCAAATAGGGGGAGAAAATTGAATAATCAAATACATTTAACATATTCAAAATCTTAAATATATGTTTGTTATCATCAAAAGGGGGAGATTGCTGAATATGCGATTATATGATTTTTGTTTGATGATAATAAACATATATATATTCATTTAAATGTATTTGTTAATATACTATTTTATTTTCACAGATTAAATAAATATTTCACGAATAAAATAAATAACACAGAATTTGAATTCAAACGGAATTCAAACAAATATTTATTATAATTTTTGAATAGTACAAATTTCAAGCTCTCGCTATATATATACAATTTCAATTACAATACAAATTTGATTACATTACAATTCACATTTACATTTGCACCTCACTACATATCACTCACACTCGTTTTTATCTTCAACTTCACTCCAATGTGAATCCTGAGCAATCTGCAAAAATATATACTGACGCAGTAAAATTGAAAAGGAAATATTTTTGCAGCATAAAATAAAATACGAATTTTGAAAATAATATTCGCCTTAGTTATTTGGGTTGTTCGTCATCATTTAAATTCGAATTCATCATACACGAACAGCTTGTGACATGCACAGCGTATCACTATACATGCCACAAGGCCGTGCACAGTGATATATACACTTGATAAAATTACAGGGACAGGTGAGCACAGGTCAAACCCAAAACGCCGGGTTCAACTCAAGTGCAATAAAAATAATGTCAAGGATCAGAACAATGCAAAACTTCCAGATGAAGCAGTTAATTATAGAACCATATGTGCACAAGCTAGGCTACTACATAACACAGCAGAATCAAAGTGAACAAACAACAGCAAAATGCAAATGAATTCAGTTGTCAGTGCAATGCAAGACCAAATCTAAACCAAGCTGCCCAGGCTTAAAAACCAGTGGACAGAACAAGTGCAGCCTCTACATGAAGTATGCAAGCTAATGAACTCCAAGCAAAATTCAAAGGCAAGTGGAACTGACCATACAAGGAAATGCATCAATACCAAAGTATAACCACCACTGACTCAATTCACAAAGTCAGGTAGAAGCCTATTCCCAAGAAAAATTGACAAACAACAAGTGCAAGCTTGGATAAGCAAGTGACAACCAAGCTAAATATACTAACCAAAAGTACACATGAAGGTTACACTACAACAGGTTAGAGAAGCAAGTGCACCAAACAAGAGCATAACACAAATACTCAAAGCAACTCAAGTCAGTGCACCAGTAATGTCAACAAGACTCGACATGTATATAAAGGCAACAAAACATGTACAATATAGTGCAACTGATCAGAGGTGGCAACTTGGAGCATCAGACCAACATCAATGTATATGAACACGGCTAATGGAGCAATGCAACAATGACTGATACATGTGACTTCAACAAGTTGATATGCAAACATGTATGCAGTGACAATGTACATACACTATGCAGTAGTGCCAAAAGAACAGGTACAACAAGCAGTGTAAACATCACCATGAACAGGCAGTGGTACAAACTACAAGTAGACAGGGATGTGCAGACCAATAGATGTAAGTAAAGAAATGGCACATGTATATGCAGGTGCATAGCATATCAATGAAACCAAACTGTCCAGGCTCATAGACATACATACATACATACATATATATATATATATATATATATATATATGCACATAACAATTAAATAAATCAAAAGTGTATAAGTCCAAATAAACCACAACATCAAGTGATACTAAGTAGAACAGAAAATCAAGCAGAGATGAACAAATCATGGTGGCAAGTTCGAAAAAATCCAAAGCAAGGCAAATACAAATATACATGTATGCACACACACACACACACACACACATATATATATATATATATATATATGTATGTATACACATACATATCTATATCAAATGAAACAATACCAAAATCAAAATAGTTCAAGTGGCCGGAGTCATGAAACGACAAGTAAAATCGAACAAGGTCGAAAGTGCTACCAGAGGCAGTGAACAGCATGGCCAAGTCGAACAAAATCAACATCATCAAAATCAAGTCAAATCCGAAGACAACAAGAACGAGAACGAACGAAATCAACACCGTGTCAATCAAGGAATCGAACCAAGTCAGAAATCAAAACCGTGTTATTCAAGTAATTTGAACAATTCAGAGATCAATCCCAAGCATTAAAACAAAATCGAATGGCCGAGATAAATCAAGTGACGTATTCAAATAGATGTATACAAACGAAAATCAAGGATCTCGAATCCTATATAAACAAGTAACATCATCGGCAATTCGATATCGAGTCCAAGAAAGCAAATCAGAAGAAGCAAAAAGGAAATTTTACATACCAAATCAAAGTCGAACTCGATCAAGGAGGAGGAGCCGCAAACGAATCAACTGAAGTAAGCAATCGAAGCACCAACCATCAATTTAAGTGGCGACTTCACAAAGCCCTAATTTCAAGATCTAAGAGGAACGAACGAAAGAGGAACCAGGCCGACATTTCTTTTTACAGAGCAAAATAGATAAAGGAGACAACGGGCCGACATAGATAAAAGAGATAAAGGAGTCCGCATTTTTTTGGTGATAAATTATTTTGGGCCAACCTTTTTAATTAGGGCTTTAATATTAAAATTAGGGTTTAATTGTTTTTAAATTGTTGTTTTTGTATTTTCTCCTTTAAACCTTGTAATTTCTAGTCGTGTGACTAGGAGATAAAATACGTGGCATAGTTTGAGAATTCGCAACTCAGTGGCTGAGTTGTGGCAGGGTTTTGAGCGTAGAGTTAGGTTAGTCAGTAGCGGGTGTCGCAAATTTACGTGTGTAAGCTTGTGACTACCTAATTTCTAGTAGAAACCTTTGGGGCAGCACGTAGGTAGGGTTTTGCCGAAGCTGGGTAAATTCTGCGTCGTTCTATTTCTGCATTTATTACTCTGCTATTATCTGTGCTGCTATTTTGATATATCTGTGTTGAAATAATTTTATAATATTCCGCACTAATTTTTATAATTAATAGCATCACCCTATTCACCCCCCTCTAGGGTGAAATCAATCCTACAGGTGTGTAATTTACTGGTCACCAGAGCATTGTTTTGACCCCTTCTCATTACAGCTGTTAGGGTTCTTAGACAAACAGGTTCCTTTGGCAAGCTCGACGTTGACAAGGGCATAAGACATTTTAAATATCAATCTTGGTCGGTAACTATATGACTTATTATATTATTTTGTTGTGATTAATATCGTTAATGCTTTGATATGCATTCATTTATTTTATATGTAGGATACAAAACCAACGATCTATACTTTGGCTGACATGGGTTTTCAATTTAGCGAAAATTCGAGCCCACTAGGGTGTGGGTTTTGTGTGTTACGGATTGAACTTTATTGTACATATCTCACTATGTATTTAGATATATGTTGAATATAATATGTTTTATATTATATGTTGATTCCTTCTGCTACGAGTTCAAAAAGTTTATAGTTACAATTTTTTGTTTTTTTGGTTATCATATCATAACGGCATGTTATTTTTAATGAATGTTAACGTCGATTCTAGCGTTTAATCCGACGATAGAAAAGGAGGGTTGTTACATGTTGAAGTTATACATTGCAACGAAGTCACACATGGCTTAAAGTGGTTCGATTCAGAATGATCTCTCTATTATTTCACTACTTTTTCATTACATGAATAAAGAAGATTTCAAATATAAGCTTTTATCGTTTTGATATCCTCCCTTACTATTGCATGGCTCGAAGTATATATGCAAGTCGAGTTATTGGCCCTCATATTATAGCGTTGAATGTTTAATTGTTGATGTGACCCATTTTCGCCCAACGGTGTGATTTTAGTGACTGAATATGATCTCGATAATGAGTGCAATGGTACGGTCTTATAGGCGATGGAGTCAATAATGGAGGAAGTAGGCTGGTTGGTGTGGAATTGGTTATCCTCTACAAGCAAAGCTATATCGTCAAGAAGTTACTCATGTGGAATTTATTTAATTGAAATTTTATTTCGATGATCTATATTAGTTTTGAAAATTCTATTTCATCGGGACCCTCTAATTTTACACATTATTATTGTTCTTCTAGATGGTAAACATGCAAAAGGCATTCTTACGTCATATAAAGCGAGCAATTTGTATCGACTCTCCATACTCAGGTATCTTCTACAACTTTGTATTTCATCTTATGGTCATCGCATGTAGGCCTCATAGGTTTTATGCATGGCATAACATTTTCCCTCTAATATGCCTCATGTGAGAGAGTAAGGGAAATTGCAATGAGTGGTAATAGATATGTTTTGAATTTTAAACTATTCAAACGCACCGTCTCCTTCCCTTTGATTTGAAATCGACATCTATGTCTTCATCTTCTTTTCACTAGGTAAACCTAACCTTGTTTTATTGCCTTCTTTTCTCTTTTAATCACACCATCATAATATCATTTTCTCTGTATTCTTGTTATCAAATTTCAAATTTACTTCAACGAGTATCTCCTACCTTTCACACTGTCTTTCTTCATTTTCTCCATGCATAATCTTTCCATTATTGCCTTTAATCATGATTATGAACATAAATACATTAAAACTAAAGTTTTCCCAATTCTGACATGCAAAAATAAGTCTTTATGCTTCTTTGAGTTGTTATCCAATGGTTTGCTTTTCCGTCTTTACTCATGCCTTTTGAGCTAATTTTTTTTTATTCTATCACATATAGCTCGTAAGTTTGCTGGAATAATGTTGGAGGCTATTGGACCTGGCTTATTGAGAATTTAATCTTGTTTATACATGCTAACTATTGAATGGGTAGTCACTTAGTTGGCAAGTTAATCGGTTAGTAGGATAATTTTTGTTTATACATGAATACTACTTATGTGAGGAGTCACTTAGCTTACCTATATATTTTTTTATCCAAAAAAATATTCAACTTAGTTTTTTTTCAAGTTTCATTTAATCCAATCTAAAGTAGTCAAGGTGATGCCAACTACGGAACCTTTATTATTCATTGCTATAACATGCTTAATGCTTGCCCCATAACTACTGCACGGGGTGTGCATCAGATGGCATATTGATTAGGATAAATTTATAATTTTTGGAGGTTTCCTAGGGCATTAGATTGATGTAGTACTTGTCATGAAGGTTGTTTGTATATACTTCAATTCAATATGCTAGAAAGTAAGTTCAAACTTCATTTTAGTAGATATAAACCTATTGCTGACATAGTAAACTAGATGCTAAACTCATTCTTCTTTCCTGATCAGAACTACACTCACTATGTAATCCGAGAATGTAAGGTGTATGGATAAATCCTCCTCTTGTATTAGTTTTGATAAAACAAGTGGTTATAACATCCCTTACTTTGAGACTTGAAGATAAAATGATGCTGCATTCATTACCAGAATTATCTTCCAATAATAGAAGCGAGTTCAGTATATTAAAATACAAAGAAATAAACAAAGCAGTTAAATACTTTGACCACATAAAAAATTTCTTTAATATTCTGTACATGCATTTCTTCCAAAATTAAATCCAAAGTCGTGCCCATGTAGGGGTCAAATAATAATAGAAAATAGCATAGTAAAGAGTTAGGACAACATACAATGATGCCCCTTGAAATCCTTAAATAGTAGAAACAACATCTTTATTTGCTAATAAATCCTTCTGCTTCGTCATCTATTTGGGTACTACGGCTCTTATAATAACCCTACGTAATTCCACAAACTTGGCCTACTCAAATGATTACATGTGAGTTTATAGGAAAAACAATACTAAAAACGCGGGTTAGACATAATGTCTGGTGTGAATAATACTTACCCAAAACAAATATACAATGAGACCAAGCCATACTGCATGAAATGGATTTTTGCCTTATTATCTAGATGTTATAAGTGAAACAATCGTAGTTACCAAAACAAGTATTTCTTATTTACTATTGTGCCCTATGCATTCCTAAGCGATTCCCAATTACTACTATGCCTCTAGCACAATCCCTATTAAGCTCTCAGTTAGATTATTCTTTAATATGTTATTCCCATCTACTGCTACATCCCCACGCAGTCCCCATTAAGCTCCTATTTAGCTTTTTCTTTATTCTGATACTACCTAGAATCTGTCCCCTATGGTATCCTTTTAACTCATTTATTAAACTTTGACTGCATAGACTCAACCTCTTGCAATATTCTATAAGTTCATTCATTAAGTTGAAACTGCCTAGACTCACTCAGCCACAGTATTAAATTATTTATTAGTTAAGCTCTGGACCACGAAGAAACTACCACATGTAGTCCTTATATGATTGTTTACTTAAGTTTTGGACCACTGTGAAACATCCACCCGTAGTCCATATTTGTTTATTTACTTGGGTTTTGGACTACTGTGAAGCAGCCGCCCTTAGTCCCTACTTGTTTATCGACTTAAACTCTGGACAACTGTGAAAAAACCACCCATAATCTTTAAAAAAATTAATTTGAAACTACTTGGAATCATCCAACCATAGTCTCTTTGAAGTTAAATGTCTCTCCTTACCTTACTTAGGTGTGCGTTCAAGTGAATGGCCCCGCATGGCATCAATTGCCCATACAACCCTAACACTAGCATTGGAATTCTTCCCTTTACTATCCTTGGGCTCTCCCCGAGTCCTATGATGGCATAGTTCAGTCTCTTTCAAGTTCATGTTTTTGCAGCACGATATGTCTTCTACATATTGTGGCATGGTAATTCTCTTGAAAGTCCCTAGATTCCCTTTGGAAAATCACTACCTTTTCCATATATACACTGCTCTTTCTTAAATTGTTTGGCCACTACATTGGCTCTACACTAGACAATGTCTGACATGTCCGACAACACCTTTACACATTTGGCTTCCTGATGCATCACGATTTCACTTTCTATTATTGACAACATCCATAACTTTTTTCAACTTTATTTTGGATATAGTTCCATATTTATCTAACATTTGTTTTATAATTTAAAACTTACGAGCAATCGTGCAGTTCCCTTTTCCCCAATGCACTACCCATCTTATATTTGCTTATTTTCTTCATAGGAAACCTTACTAAAATTCAAAAAAAATCGTGAATGACTATTACGATATACTTTATTCATTATTTTGATTTTTTTATATATTTTCCTTATTACCCTCTTAGCGTCCTACTTCAAAAATTCATGATAAATTAGTTTGGCAAAGGAAACTTCTCAAACTAAAAGCCCATTTCTAGGTTCTTGGTTAGCATATCATACAAAACTTTCACAGTATTTAGAAATCATTAAAGTAGGGATATACATCTAAACATCTCATGTTCATCGATCTTTCTCAAAACATTCATTAAATGTTTTACTTATTAATGAAAATCCATTTGAAACTCCATTATATATAAAAATATACAATGTCATACCAAAACCAAATATTGGGTACGATGAAATGGGTTTAGTATTACTCACCTAGGTCTTTGAGATATCTTTCTTTAGTTTTCTTACAACCATTTTTGCTAGCACTTTGTTATCCTTCCTTTATTTGATTTTCTTAAACTACCAGCATTAGTGTCTCTCTCAAGCCTTTTATTTTGTTTTTCATGGTTAGAAATGAATGAATAAAATAGAGTAATGCTTATTGTCTCACAATAACTTGGGCTTGGGCCCTCATACTCTTTTTCATTAATTTGTTTCTCCCTTTCTTCTCATTTAGCTTATTTTGGCCTTTAGTTAATTAAATAATTAAATCAATAATTACCGGTTGTTACAATCTTCCTCCATAAAGGAATTTCACCCCCAAAATTCAACTAAGGCACGGTAGAGATTTACTGACTGTCCCATGCTTATGCTAAGCATACCCATGAATTCATAAATCAAATGTACTAGTGTTATCTACTGATACTATAATCAACCATAATATTCATACATATATATGGTCCATAATAATACAATACATCACATATCTCATATGCTAATCTAAAATGAACAACTCTGGATAGTTCCTGCTAACCTTATCCTTAGTTTCCCATATGCAGTCTTCTCGATCTATGCTCCATTAAACACATACTAGCTTTACCAGCTTGTTCCAAAGCTGCTTCTCATCCGGATCCACTATCCAAATCAGTTTCATACATAGGACATATTCAATTTTATGACCATGTCTTCTATTGCCCTCGGATTAACTACCTCGTCTAGATCTCTAATGCATTTCCACAAGTAGGATATGTGAAACACATTATGAATCCTTACAAAAAGACTAAGTAGTTCCACCTTATACTCCACCTTTCCAATCCTTTCTACGATTGGAAACAGCCCTACATATCTCGGTGCTAACTTCCCAACTTTCCCAAAACGCATCACACCTCTCATTGGAGAAACCTTTACGAACACCTGATCGCTACTCCAAACTCTAGTTCCTTCTTCTTGTGTTAGCATTACTCTTTGGCCTGGACCGAGCTGTCTTCATTCTAGCTTGGATCGGCTCTACTTTCTCAGTAGCATCCTTAACCACATCTGGTCCTAACATAATCATGTTTGCTACCTCCAACCAGCATGCAAGCAACTTGCACAGTCTTCTATATAATGCCTTAAATGGGGCCATACCAATACTTCGTTGGTAGCTGTTGTTGTATGAAAACTCCAACAGATGTGAATAATCTTCCTAAAATCCATTGAATTCTACAATGCAAGCCCTAGGCAGACCTTTCATGATCATGTTGATCCTCTCGGCCTGCCCCTTTATCTATGGATGATACGTAGTGCTCATTAGCAATCTTATACCCAATACCTTTTACAAGCTGCGCTAGAACTCGTTGGTGAACAACGAATCCCGATCACTAATATAGTGCTAGGAATGCAATCTCACTATTGCCTTCATATATATCTCTGCTTACTTTGGTGCAGTTCTCATAGCTTTTAATGGAATGAAATAGGGACACTTAGTGTAACACCCTATAAAATTAACTATAATCGGTAAATAATTAAAAAAGCTCCAAAAATAGAGATTGAGAAAACATTGGAATTTATTCATGAAATTTGCACCACGTGGCAATTTTCTAAGAAACTTTCCTAATTGGAATTTCAAAATTAGAGCTCAAATGAAATAGTTTTCAATGTTTGAAGTTTTCAAAGCTAAAATAATTAAAAAAGAAAATAAATAACATTAAATATGGGACAGGCACTCCCGGTTCAAACATAGTGGTAGGGTCTGAGCTATGGCTAATGACTCAGATTTAATTATTTTAATCTAACTGTTATGATTAATTCATGCGCTATAAATAAAGGCCTAACCCCTTACTTCTTTTCTCATATTTACTTATCCAAGCAACGAAGCCTTGCCATTTCTCTTCTCTACTATTTTATAAAATGATAAAATATTATATATAAATATATAATTGGAGAACGGTAGAAAATAAAAGAGAAGAAGAGAAGGAGCGAATCAAAACTATTGAAAAGATAATTTTTTATAATTACAAATCTATATTCCTCTTAACTTCAAATCTCTTCTTAGATCTGTAGTTCTAACTATATTTACACACGTTGTTATACATATTCTTTTGGATTTTAAAGGAAAAGGAGCCAAGTAAAGGAATGGTTTAGATTTGGAGATTTGGAAAGCTTGCGATTGGAAAATTATATAATGTATTTATAACAATAAAATTTATATCATTTGATTTTATTTAATTATTATGCATAAAAAATCTGATGAATTGTACGCTTAAAACAAATGTATAGGATTATCACCGGCACTTCAATAAAATAGGTAGTTAGAATAGAAATAGAATGCACAACCTAATATAAAAATTTGAATACACTCCCAAATATTTATTCTTGCAGAATGTTTGTTTATTCTAGATCTATAAATGGGTTGTAAATTAGGTTACCCTATTTGACTTGAAACATGAATTTCCATGTTTTGAATTATTTAGAGAAGGTTCCATATGATTTCCATAAATTATTTAATTTCAAAATATGTATAAAAGCACATCATTTGAATTAACAAGTGATATACCAAAAAGAAAAGGAGATGTGTAAGATATGGATATTCTTCTCCATAGTTTGCACTATGTATTTAAATAAAAGAATAGAATTATTCATTGTAATTTCAAAGGATGTAAAGATCTCACTTTTGGTTAATTTATGAAAAGATATAATGGTAATCCTTTGTGAAAAGGTAGCCCGGATAAATTAAAACATGGAAAAAAAATTCTAGTTTAGAAATTAATAACTAGAACTATAAAAGAAAATAAACACATATAACCATGCTCAATGTTCAAAAATAAAAAAATATGAAAAAACTTAATTTATGACAATATTCATATTAGGTGTTAACAGTGTAGCAATTATAGGCCTACGATTATGGACATTAATTACATACTTAATGGGCAACAAATTTATAGTTAACAGAGAGTTATAAAGGAATTAAATGTGGCTCGATTAAGGAATTTAATACGAAATTTATGAGGAAACCAAATAGGCATAATAGATGGGTTTTGAAAGTGGTAAATAGATAAAATTAATTAAATGAGGATTGATTAGAGATTATCCAATTTTGATATAAATGACCAATTATTATGGGTCATAAGCATTTATTTGACATTATATGAAAACCAAAGCCTAAGCGCATACGTGACGAACAAATAAGTATAAATACTATCAAATATTTGTAGAAGGCAATATAACTTTCTTCGTACAAAATTATATTACTTCAATTACACGTTTAAAACAAGCGTGAATTAGTGGTCTTAGCCAACACTTATGTTTTGGGAGATTGGTTCGGTTTAGTAGGTTGGAATGCAAGGTCAATAGAGTTATACATCAAAAGTCTACCATTCACCCAGAGGCTACGGGTAGTTGTGTATACTTACTACTTATGTATGACATCTCCAACCATAGGACCCATGGGGAAGGGATATGCATAGGACATAGGATATGCTTCTTGGATGGAGGTACTAAGCAGCTATTATAGGGTCCATCTTCTCCCTATTTAGGAAGCACTAAATGGTCGGGGATAGCAGTTAAGCACAGTAGTGGATTTCTCGAGAAGGGTCTACTTTGAGTTTGAGGTATTAAGTAGCTATTATAAGGTCCGCCTCTCCCATGAAGACGTATTAAATGGCTTGACGAGATTCCACGCAATGTCAACTAGATAGTATCAAAGAGGAGTCTGCCTTGGGATAGGTAATAAATGATGGGGACTTGCCTAAAATGTTGTTATTAAATGGTTAGGGTATGTCTAGTTTCCATTGAAAATGTATTACATGGCTTGGGTATTATCTCTTACATTATTTGAACATGACTAACAGTAGTTGCATGGGACTGGAAAGGGCCTTAGGCCTACAATTGATGGTAAGTTGTAGAGTTGGGACGCGTTAATATAACGATAAGTAAATAAAGCCTTATCTAGGTGTCGTCGGTCTCTATAGTTAGGATTGACCAGCTAGCGGTTATATTGTAGAGTGTCTATTTTTCGACGAGTTGAGGTATTAAATGGCCATTGGAAATGCCACCTCCCTATTTAATAAATATTAAGTGGGCATGGTTTAGGTAGTGAATTTTTTAGATAAATATAGGTATGTATACATAATGATACATTGGACAAGGTTAGGTTAGACTTATCGTACGTGCATATAAGATTTAACGGATTAGCCGTAAATAATAGAAATAACATTTAAACCAATCGGCATAAATTAATGGGATGGGTATAGTACGTAATTATCCACTCACCAAAATGTTGTTCCGACCCCCTCCTCTTTATAAACCACATGTTAAGTTTAGTAGAACAGGATATCGGGGCAAGATGAGAACTACAAATGGTGAAGTCTTCTTATTCATGCTCATCACTGACAAGATAATTAAATATCCAAGGAATGTTATTCCGTTGTACAATCCTTATTCAATATGTATGTTCTATTATATGCATCAATTCCATTGGGAGTTTAAATTAATCGCTCTCTGATATGCTTCTATTTATTATAGGCTACCAAGACTAATGATATTTACCTTAATGGACTTGGATTTTGATTTATTCGAAATTCAAGCCCATTAAGGTGTGGGTTGTTCCATTTGGTATCAGATATTAGCTTAGTCGATCATAGAAATTAGGATACGCTAAGAGAATTATTTTTATTTTTACTTATAATTATATATAAATTATACACCTGACTCTATAAATTTCGACTATAGAAGTAGTTGTTACCATATTCTGAAAGGAAGGGTGGGGAAACTATGGGTTGGAAAATAAATAGAGTTAAATTTATACTCCTACCCTGATTACCCCATGGGACGGTGATCATATCGTAAAGAAGAACATGATGGCGACATATAGAAGCACTTCAGAAATTGGATGATACTTGACTCCATTGTTGGGCCTAGACTACCTTATGATTTTGGATTTGGATGGATTGTAGGTTGAAGACTAGCATTTCATCCAGACAAATGGGAAAAAAGAAACTATATTAAGCAAGCATCTAGAAGTAAGGAATGATCGGAGTGGAGCCAAATATGAAGGAGTGGAGCAAGTTCTCATGAGAATGAGTGGAGCAAGTTCTCGTGAGAAGGTTTATACTAATTACCACAAGAAGATAAGTCGGATAAAGATGAGTTAAGGATGAGTAAAGAAGAAGGAGTGTTCTAAAGTAGGGCAATATAAGTCCATTTCTACGTCCAACCCCATGTGAAAAAATTTAACCAAAAGGTCTCTTTGTAAATTCCTTAAAATATTTTGAATGATTTTTTTAATGGACTTATTGGGAAGTTGTGTTTGGAAAGAAAAAAGCGAGGAAATTTGGAAATTCATAATTTGAAAATTTGTTCATTCAAAATTTATAATTTATGGTTTTTTGGTAAAAGGGTTTTTCATTTTTGAAATTCTTAGTTTAAAATTAGTCAAGTCAAAATTTTGGTTTAAAGGTTTTTGATAAAGGAATTTTTCAATTTTGAAATAAATGTAATATAGAAGGTAATTTAGGCTCGATGACTTTTCCTATTTTATAAATTTGGTTCCTTTTTAAAATTCTCTCTAAAGGAGGGATAATTGAAATGGTACTTGATTTAACATCGGTTATAGAGGATAGAAGGAGAAAAACGTTGATAATTTAGATAGAAACAAAATTAGCAATTTATATATAAATATAGGAGTAGTACTCTAGTTAGAAATAATATAGTAGAAAAACAATAGGAATAAGATATGAACAATGGATAAAATTCCATGGACATGTAGTAACTGCACGCGTATTTAGATATCTTAGATAGATGTTGCAATTACATATATTTTTAGAAGTCCTCCTCTTGTGCTTTGAAAATCTCCATCAAATGTGGAAGCGAAAATAGCATGAGTAGTAATAAAAGAAGAGGATGAAAATTATCATTTCTGCTCCACTTTTCATTGTTTAAAGTCATAAAAGATGTTGTTGTAAAAAGAAGAATTGGTATGACAACTGGATTTAAACGTGATAGATGTTTTGAGTTAAAAATCCATTAAAAGAAGTAAATCTATTTTGTAATAAGTCCTTGAAAAGGTAAAATAAGTTTGATCGAAGAATTTTTCACTGTCCCATTTTGGAATCAAGTAATTTTTGAATTTGATAAAAATGTTTTAAAGTTTCTATTTTTTTAAATAAAAGTTTTGGATTAGGTACTTCAAGATTATGAAATTTTAGCTTTATAAAGAATGTTGAGAACCAAACCAAAGTTTTAATATGGAGTAGATAGAGATCACTACCTAAATAAGACGGGATAAAAGTTTTAGGCTATGAATAAAGTAGCTACGAATGCTCATAAGGTAGCAATAATGAATCCCCATTGAATATAAGGAATTTTGGTAAGAAACAAGGAATATTTTATTAGACATATGGGGAAGTCATGTAAAGGATCCTCAAAGGAATGGTGAAGGGTACAAAGTACAATTTTGCAACTCCCATGGCAGACTCGCATGAAGGATTATGGATATAAAGGAAGTATATACCAAAGTTTGAGGATATGGTCAAGAGATTTTGATTTAGAGATTTTAGTAGTGTAGTTGGAGACGAGGGTAGTGAGTGTAAAACACAAATGAATGACGCTGGTTGACTCAATGCCGAAGAAGTCAAGATAGGTGGGAGGGAAGTTATTTTGCCAAATAAAATTTTTGGATTAATTATTACAAATGTGCATTGTTCATATTTCTTACCCACAGCTATATGGAGATGTATAATTTATCCATAATCGGGTAAAATAATTGAAGTAACATGTGGATCCACGTTTATTAAAAGCTAAGAAAGACAGTTAAGGAAGGTGGGTGATAGTGGAATGGCATACCAGGATGTCCAACTTAATTTAGTAAAGAGTGTTAAGGTCATAATATCATTAACACCAATTAATGATGAATAAAAGCTTCTAGCAAAAAATTCTTTTAGGGTCTTTGGATTATTGTAACGATCTAAAAAATTTAACATTACAAATGAGAATATTTAATTTATTTAAATATTCAATTTTGATTCAAATTTAATAAATAATAAGAAAATCAGCTTTTAATAAAAAATGACTTGATTTTTAATAGCGCATTTTAAATTTAATTTACAAGATTTTTCCATAATTTTTAATTTAAATAATATTCAAATTATTCTTTGATCGATTTTTGGGCAAACGATGGTATTTTCGAAATTTCAACAAAATAAATTAACTAATATATTTTATTTTGTTTTGAGATTGTGTCGTATTTTTGTGTACAACTACATTTTTGTTTTTGTCGTTCGCAGTGCATACACAAACGGAATTCTGTGTAGCGAAGCACCTAAAATTGTAAAATAAATTAACCCCTACAAAGACTTTTCCTTCATTTCACTTTCCCTACTCTCTTTTGCTTTTCCCTTTCCTTTATATTGAACAAAAAAATCAAGGCCTACCCTTTAAAATTCAAAATCAAAACCTACATTTAACTAAAAATCTTGAAACTAGATCCGTTGAGTTCCTATTGCCGAGTGCTTTAAATTTATATGAGTTTGGTGAGGTTCAATGATCGTTGGTTGTGATTGATATGTTAGGACATGGCAAGGTTTTGAAATAGGCAGAGCTTGAGGCGTCAATGGATGAATTGGAGAGTATAGTTGCACTTCTCATATGAAAGAGCGTCTTTAGGTGAAGTATGGGCGTGTGCGGTGGCGATTTGTGGAGTGCGACATTTTTGGGTGTGGGCTCGAATGCAGAAGGTTGCAATTGAAGTGGGGGGACCGAGCTCGAAATCAATAGGACGAGGGGGTGGGAATTTTGAGGAGAAGTTTGTCGGTGAAGTCGGATTATTGATTAGTAAAGTATGGAGGGAGACAAGGGTGTGCATGCATGATTATAGTTGGTGTATCAGTGTTCGTGCATAGAAAATAAATTAAAGAAAGGGAAGATGGATTATGTGGGGTAATTACTTTAAAAGTGATTAGCGATTAAATTATATTATTTAGTTTCAGTAACTTATAAAATGAATATCTTCCTCATATGAGGTCTAATCGAGACGCGGTCATTTGCATTGTGCTCGTAGGAGTTACATGCTAGAATTTGTTCCATCGAGTTTGGAGTAAGTGTAATTTTGAGCTAAATTCGAACATCATTCGATTTTAGACCAAACTGAAATGAATGCTTAATCATCCGTTGGAATTTCGGTGAGTTAACACACCTCTGATTGAATAGTATAAGATATATGGTAGATATAAATTATTGTTTTGTACTTAAATGATTATTGGTTTGGTTTGGTTGATTTTCCGCTTTGAAAGGAAAATGACATTAAAGATGAAATACAAGAAATCCAGATTTCTCGCCGTTGTAACTTTAAATTTCGGTTATATGCCTGTTGATTCTAATTCTATTTATATATCTGTTGTTTAAATTATTGAATGTTAATAATTTGGTAGTTAGCCATATTAGATGTGACATTGATATATTTTAAAAATGAACCTTTTTAGTGAAAAGGTAGTAATAGAATTAGTTGAGTGTTATAGTAGCTATTGGCCTCATTTTAGCATTTTGAAATACTGTTGTTTATTGTTTGGAGTTGAAAAATGTTTATGATTCAGAAAATGATTTTTCATCCGACCTTCTGGGACTTTCTATGATATTTTATTTAAAATTAGTTTTTGTATTTCTCTATTTTACTTCACCAATTTTGATTGTCTTTTCTAAAATATTTGGAAATGTTTAAAAAGAATTTTGGGAAATATTAGTTTTATAAAAAGGTTAATATAATATGGAAAGTTTGTTTTAAAGGAAAATAAAAGGGGACTTTATCTTTTATAATAAAATGATTTTGTTTATAAAAGAAGATAGGAATATTTTGATATAAATATTTATGAATCGTTTTTATATAAAATGTTGTAGAAAAGGATAGATTTATAAATGATATTTTGTAAATAAAGGAATAGATTTTTAAATGGTGTTATATAGAAAGGAAAAATTATATCATTTTTATAAATTGGAAATAAATCGCATTTTTGTATTTATAGTAATATATGGAATGATCGATTTAGGGAAAGTACGTGGAATTTATAAAAAGAGTTTTATAAAAGGAGTTCTATAATTATATTTTGTGATTTATAAAAGGTGTTTATAATTATAATTTGGGATTTATAAAAGGCATGTTATAATTACATTTTAAGATTTATAAAAGGAGTTTTATAGTTATATTTAGAGATTTATAAATGAAGTTTTATAAAGGAGATTTATAAATGAAATTTTATAAAGGAAACTGGAAATGATATTTTATAAAAGGGGTTTGTAAATATAAAAGAGTTTTATAAATCGAAAGGATTTTTATAAAGAAATTTTATAAAAGAGATTTATAAAAATGAATTTTTGTAAAAAGAATGAGACCTGATTTAATAAATGATCGTTTAATATTATGGTGGTATAGGAAGTATTCTTTTCATACTTAACATAAAAAAGTGGTTTGGGTTTTTTTGTTACGTATATTTTAAATGACATTTTTCTTTAGTCCAATTAAGTATGATTTTGAAAATGAAATCTTCTTTAAAATTTGTGAATATACTTATACCATAGAGATAAATGTATATATGTACATTTTTTATTTTAGAAATGTAGTGTTTTGTGAATATACTTATACTGTTGAGATAAGTATATAGGTACATTTTTTAAGTATTGGAAACGTATGTTTCATGAATATACTTATACTATTGATATAAGTATATGGATACATTTTCAAAGTATTGAAAATAATGGGTTTCATGAATATACTTCTATGTCTGATATAAGTATATGGAATATTTTTCTAGGTATTGCAAGTGAGATGTTTTGCGGGTATACTTATATGATTGAGCAAAGTATATCAATATTTTTCGAGTGTTGAAAAGTATAGAGAGGGTTTGTGAATACACCTTTTGAAAAGGTATTTTAATACAAATATTTGAAAAGTAATTTTAATTAATGAAAGGATTAACCAAAGAGGCTTAGTGGTTGCTTTGTGCTTAACCATGCTGGGTTAAATATTTGGTTGAATTATTTGTTCATTTGATAGTTAAATAACCAATTATCAAATATTGGCCTGTATTGAAATTAACGTTGTCGGTTCGGAGACCCCGAGATTAGATATATTATCCGAAAACTACTTCAAACCAGCATAAGTATTCGAATTGAAGACGTCTTGAAGATGATGGAATCGAAGGTAGAGTCTTTGAAATGCAAGGGCTACTTACTAATAATCCTAAGGATATAGTAGAAATAATGTCTTCAATTTGTTCATATCGTGAATGACTTGTATGGATGAATGTTGGCATTGCATTGTTGCTTAGAGGGTAGTGTTAGCATTCTAAGTGAGACTTGGTAAAAAAGGTAATTGTTGCCTCGAGCCTCACACCAGGTAATGGAAAAAATAGGAATTGTGCCACAGAGTTATGAGGGTCGCTCCATTAGATAAAATCATTGCCTGATCTAAGTCGATATTTATGGATTTATATATGCTTCAAACTTGGTACAGTTTGTTGAGTTGGTAGCCAAGAGGTGATCACATTCGGTATTATCCAAGAAGAGGTAGGCTGGTCCTAATTCGCAGAGGTGCAAATGTTTTGCAGTCTTAGTACATTTTCTCTAAAGATGTACTATACGGAAGGTAGTCTCATACCTTGTCATTGTATAGAATCCATTTTTCAATATGTGCCTTTCGGACTTAATTGTTTACTTAAAATACTAGAATGTAATAATGAAACCATTTTGGCTATGATTAAATATTTATTTTAAACTCTAGACATAATTTAATATTATAAGATTTCTTATATAATGGTTTGGTTATCATAAGGTAAAAACTCATCTGTGTTCATGTGCGGCGTGGTCTTGTGAGATACCTTTATTTTAAAGGTTTTATGACATTAAAAATTTATATGATTTGTATTTCTCACGTTGATTTAGCAGACTGATCCCGGCGTTATTTTCTTATAATACTTAGGTCAGCCAGAGCATATTTTCAAATTTAGTTATGGATGCTTTGGAGCTTCAGGTGACGAGCTGGATGCTTCAAAGACGTAATCACGTATCTTTCTGCACTTCTTATTTTGTATTCATCAGCATTTGCAAGGACATGTTGTTATAACTATCTGGGTTGATGATATGTTAGTTTACTCTGATCGATGTATGTATATTACAGTTTTCTTTTGTAAAGATCTGTTGTATATTATATATTACTGGTCACGATGTGAGCTTTTGTTCTATCTTTTCTTTCTTTCGCCCAATAATAGTCTTTCCATCACTCGAATGATCGGCACATGAATACCGTGGATATATTAATATCGACTTTTAAGGGTCGAAAAGGCTAGTCATTACAGTTATAATTGCTAGTTTATCCCTTAAGTTATTAGAAAAGCATACAATATGGTATATGATATGTTAATGTTTTATCGTTGTATTGATTTGATGGATGAGATTAGACTGCTGTATAAATATAAATATATTGAAAAATAGTGCAAATAAAGAGATGTCATAAGCACACTTAAGTAGCGAATAAACTGTATGTAAGATTGGAAGTTTATAAACTAAATTAGGAAATTAGGTTAGAAATTAGAAACTAAAAAAACTTAGATCCTAAAACTTCAAAATTTTAAAAAAAAATTTAGCAAACGAAAGATAGAGAATGGTTGTTACTAAATCACGAGTCACTGTCCTTATGCCTTAAGAGCTAAAATTTATAAATACAATTGTAGATAATTTGTTGTTTTAGAGTAAAAGAAAAGTAAAGGTTCCCCAAATCTAGGATTAACTGCACAATACCAGGGTCAATCTTATACATTAGCTCATAGACCGAAAACTAATTACTTTAAAATGTGGCTTGACTTTTTTGAGGATGGAGTGGAAATTGTTCTGAAAATTATGTTTGAATGCTTTTGAAATTTTTTGTTTAAATGCTTTTGAGAAGCCGGGTTCAAATGTTCTTAGAAATTTTCGGCCAAGTGCTTATAATTTTTTTTTGAAAAGAGGCAAGTGCTTATATATATGTATGTATTTATGTGTATGTATGTATGTGTATGCATATGTATACGTGCATGCATGTATGTAATAAAATATAACAATAGTATAATGGTGTTTAAATGAATTTGGGAATTCAATTTTCAACTATCTTTTAAGTTTGATTGGAAAAGGAAAATGATTTTTTCATGGAAAATGAAAAAAAAATCAATTTTCTAGGGCCACATGTGTAAAGTAGGGTGGGATCAACATGTTAGTGAATGTGAATTTTATAGTCCGACAAGGGTAACAGTATACTAAACATGGATAATAACAAGGGAAAAGGATATTTTTGCTTTGGAATTTCTATTTCCATATCTTGTTGATAGTAAACAAATACTTACGCTTAGGATGATCATGCTTTAACATCAAAATAAACCTCCATACGTAAATTGTACTTGGAAAAGTTGGAAAACTTTTGTGGGCAGAGGAGAAGGTTCCAAAAAACAACGGAATAGGTAACCAAAATAAAGGTGGGATTGTAAAATTTTCCATTTGAATTCCTTTTCTGACATAGGAGTATAGATTTATAAATAGAATTTTTAAAATTTTTGGATATTAAAATTGTGTGTTGAGAATTGGATGGTATGGATTGGATGCAAAATTGATTGAACCACACTTTTACTCGCTGGAGTGTGAAATTATTGTATGAAAAAGAATTTTGGAAAACTTGTATACATATAAAACTTCTAGTATATCTAGGTTGATTGCACATATTTTCAAAATGTTTTTAAATAATGCATTCATAAAGGAGGCATCGATTTAGAATCATTCTGCATACATGTCATATATGTTGTCATGCACCATGCACTTATACACGTTTGGTTGCAAAATTGATTGTACACTAATTGGTTGGATACTCTAGATTGATTGTGCACTATGTTACATGGTTCAACCCGTGAGGAATTTAGAGGATGAAATTCTTTTAAAGGAGGGGAACTTTACACCCGTAAACTAAACGATAATTAATAAATAATTAATAATGCTCCGAAAGTGGAAATTGAGCAAACTTTGGAATTTTGCCACGAAAGTTGCACCATTGTGTTCATGTCGATTTTTAAGCAACTTTAGTATTTTGACTTTCACGATTGGAGCTCAAACAATAAGGTTATCAGCATTTGAAGTTTTCAGAGTGAAAATAATTAAAAATAAAAAATAATTATTTTAATCTAACAGTTACGATTGATTCGTGCACCGATAAATAAAGGCATAAACCCTCACTTCTCCTCTCCCATTTTCTTATCCAAGCAACGAAGCCTTACCATTTTCTCTTCTCCCTACCTCTAAATGTTATAAAATATTTATAATCAGAGAAGAGTAGAAAATAAAGGAGAAGTAGAGAAGGAGTGGATTAATGCGGTGGAAAAATGTAATTTTTTTATAATTATCAATCTATATTCCCCTTAACCCTATACCTCTTGTTATAAATATTCTTTTGGATTAGAAGGGAAAAAGAGTGAAGTAAAGGAATGGATTCAGATTTGGAGATTTGGAAAGCTTAAAAGGTGAGTGGGAAATTATACTTTTTATTTATAACATTGAAATTTATATTATTGGATTTTATTTAATTATTATGCCTAAACAAGATTTGATAAATTATTGGCTTAGAACAAATGTATATAATATTGCGTACACATTCATTAAAATAGGTAATTGGAATAGAAATAGTATGTAAAACCTAATCTAGAAATTTGAATTTAGTCCTAAATATTTATTGCTGTAAAATGTTTGTTTATTCTAGGTATATAATTGGGTGTTAAATTAGGTTGTCGTAGTTTACTTGGAACGCGAATTTCTATGTTTTAATCTATTTGGAGAAAGTTCCTCGTAATTTCCATAAATTATCCAATTTCAAATTACGTATAAAAGCATATTGTTCAAATTAACAATGGAAATGCCAAAAAGGGAAAGAGTGTTTAAGTAGATGTCTTCTCCGTAGTCTATGCTGTCTATTTCAATAAAAGAAAAGAAATAATGCCTTATAATTTCAAATGAAGTAAAGATCTCACTTTTGATTAATTTATGGAAAGTTATAATGGTAATACATTTTGAAAATGTAGCTCTAATAAATTAAAACGTTGAAAGGAATGTTCTAATTTAGAAATTAATAGTTAGAATTATAAATAAACAAATAAACATGTATAATCGCACTTAACGTTTAAAAGTAAAAATATATAACTAGCTTAATTTATGATGATGTTCGTTTTGGTTATTAACTGAGTATTAATTATAGGACTAGGATTTATAAACATTAATTACAAATTAAATAGGTAGTAAATTTGTTATTTATAGAGAGTTAAAAAGGAATTAAATGGGGACCGATTTAGGAATTTAATAGGACATTTATGGGGAAATTTAAACGAAGTAATAGATGGATTTTGAAAGTGGTAAGTAGATTAAATGAATTAAATGAGGATTGGTTAGAGATTATCCAATTTTGACATAAATAACCAATTATTATGGGTAATAGACATTTATTAGACATTATAAGGAAATCAAAGCCTAAGCGTATAAGTAGGAATAATTTCATAGCAAAAAAGTAAGTATTGATACTATTAAATATACGTAGAAGGTAACATAACTTTCATAGTACAAAATTATATAACTTCAATTATACGTTAGAAAAAGTGTGAATTAAAGGGCTTAGCCCAAACATAGGTTTTGGGTGATTGGTTTGGTTTAGGGGGTTGGTATGCAAGGTCAGAAGAGTTACACAACATAAGCCTGCCTTCACCTAGAGGTTACCAACAGTTGTGTATACTTAGTACTGATGTAGGACATATTCAAACATAGGATCTGTAGGGAAGGGATATGCATAGGACATTGGACCTTCTTTAGGGATGGAGTTATTATGTAATTATTATAGGGTCTGCCTCCTCCCTATTTAGGAAATATTAAATGGTCGGGGATAGCGGTTTGGCACGGCAATGGATATCCCGGGAAGGGTCGGCTTTAGGTTTGAGGTATTAAGTAGTTATTATCGGTCCGCCTCTTCCATAAAGAAGTATTAAGTGACCTAATGAGTTTTTAATGCGATGTCAGCTAGTATAAAAGAGGAGTCCTTCTTGGGTTAGGTATTAAATGATATGGACCTGTCCAAAAAGTGGATAGTAAATAGCTAAAGTCCGACTAGTTCCTATTGAAAAAGTATTATGTCACTTAGATACTATCTCTTACATTCTTAGGACATGATTGATTGTAGTTGGATAGGTCTGGGAACGACCTTAGGCCTGCAGTTGTGGGTAAGTTATAGAGTTGGATGCATTACTTTAATGACAATTATATTATAATGCCTTATCTAGGTGTCATCGTTCTCTGCAATTAGGACCGACTAACTAACAGTTATATTGCGAAGGGCCCATTTTGGAGACTTGAGGTATTAAATAATTATTAGGTCTGCCTCCTCCCTGTTTAAGAAGTATTAAGTGGTTGGGATTTTAGGTAATTAAATATTTAGATGTGAAAGAATATAGGTATATATATACATAATGATACATTGGAGAAGGTTAGGTTCGACATATTGTACATGCATATTAGATTTAACGAATTAGCCGTAAATAATAGATACAGCGCTTAAATTGAAACCAATCAACATAAATTTATGGGATGGGTACAGTACATAATTTTACAATCGCCGGAATGTTGTTCTGACCCCCTCCTCATAACAACCCATGGGTTATGTTTAAAAGGACTGTATACTTAAGAAAGATGGGAACTGCAGATGGTGAAGTCTTCTCATTCATGCTCAGCACTAACAAGGTAAGTAAATATCCAAGGAATGATATTCCAAGGTAGCAACTTTAGTCAATACATACATTCTATTACATTTCTTAATTCCACTATGAATTTATATTAATTTCTCTCTGATATGTTTGTGTTTATTATAGGTTACCAAAATAAATGCTCCATACCCTAACGGACTCGGATTTCGATTTAGTTGAAATTCGGGCCTATTAATGTGTGGGTTGTTACACTTAGTCAGTCTATAAAGTATGATTCATATGCTTTCATTCCCTACCCTTGACCTTGGTAAGCCATCTATGAAGTCCGTAGATATTGATTCTCATTTCCACTTTGGAACCTCTAAACGTTGCAGGAGCCCACTTGGCTTTTGATATTCTGCCTTTACCTGCTAGTATGTAATACATCTTCTCATATACTCCCCCATATCTTTCTTCATCCCTTCCCAAAAGAAACTTCTCTTCATATCTTGATACATCTTAATACCTCCAAGGTGGATGATGAACTTGGAATGATAACATTCGTCCGATACTTCCTTCCATAATCGTTTTATACTCGGAAAATACAAACTTCCATTCTTCTACAGTCCACCTTCTCCATCAAGAACCGCTTTAGCTCTTCTGCTTCAATTCATAAGTCCAAGACCCTTATTATATAGATGCATAACTTTTCCCCCTTCTACTATTTGGCAATTCGTTCTATCACTGTACGCCTCATTCTAAGCTTGATTGCATCCTTGATGCACTGCTCTAGCCTATACCGGATCAAAAATATACATCACAGGCCGGCAATATTTCCAAAATAGTCCATTCTTCTAAAATAGCCAAAACATAACTCTTATATTTTCGGCTTAAAGCATCAACTACTTTATTACCTTTCCCTAAGGTATACTCTATCCCAAAATCATAAAATGCTAGGAACTTTAGCCGCCTCTACCACCTCATGTTTAACTCCCTTTGAGAGAACAAACATCTCAAGGAATTAGGGTCAGTGAAAAACTCAAATATCTCCCTAAAAGATAGTGTCCCTAAATCTTTAATTGAAAGACAACTTCCGCTAACTCGAAATCATGAGTTGAATATCAAACTTCATGAGATCGCAACTGCCTCGATGCATACACAATATCCTTGACCTTTTGTATCAGTACTGCTCCTAACCTCAAACTTAATGCATCAGTATATATGGTTATACCATCATTCCCTATAGGTATCACTAACACAGGTGAATTTGTCAATCGATATTTTAATTCTTAGAGTATCGTCTCATACTCCTGCGTCTAAACAAATCATTCACTCTTCTGATCAGTCTCGTTATTAGTACATCTACTCGAGAGAAGTGCTTAATGAATCTATGGTAGTAGCCAACCAATCCTAAGAAACTTCAAACCTCAATCATATTCCTTGGTCTCTTTCATATATCCAATTCTGAACCTTTGAAGGGTATACTGCTAACCCCTCTTTCGAGATCATGTCGCTTAGGAACTTCACTTCCCTTCTCCAGAAATGACATTTAGAAAATTTTGTCTTTAACTTATGTCATCTCAACATCTCCAGCATAAGTATTAGGTGAACTACGTATTCCTCCTCATCCTTAGGTACACTGAGACGTCGTCTATGAAAATAACTATCCAACTTGTCTCAAAAAATCATATTCATCATGACTACGAAGAACACAAGTGGATTCGTTAGTCCAGTTTTCATCACTAACCACTCATATGAACCATACCTTGTTCTAAACGTAGTCAAAAGTGAAAGTGACTATTGTGTAGCTAGTTATCATTTAGGATCGTGTAATATGGAATGTACTATAATCTAAATGCGGAAATAGATAATAATAGTAAAGTAAATAAGAATAAGAACATCAAGAGTTTTTATACTGGTTCGAACTTCCCATTCTACATCTAGTCCTAAACTTTCCGTCTGGAATTTCACTCAATAACCCCTCACTTAACCCGGAGGAATAGGTAAACAACACCCGAGCAGCTGAACAGGATTTTTTCACCTCAACAACTGAAGAGGACTTTTCCGCCTGATACAAACTAATAGGACTTCTACAGTTTTAATAAATTGTTGGAAACTTTGTGTTCTTGATAACATAAATTTGTCTTTGATAGTACACCCTTCCTATAATCTTTTCCTCAAGTATATATTGTGTGTGTAAAGATTAGAAAGGAAGATATTGCTTAGAATCGAAGAATATGTTAATTAATTCAAAGATTCAAGCAATATATAGATTATGATTGCTTGTAGAATGCAGAGATAGATAGTAGAGAATATAACAAGAAATCAAAATAAAAATTGGTTATTTGGGAAGTGATTCTAAGGTATTTATATAGTGGACAAATTGTTACAACTATTCACGAAGAGTTTCAATCAAAAGATGCAGCTATATCTCTTCAATTTGAATCGTAACTCTTCGCAGATAGAAGTGTCTCTTCAGGAAAAATGATTATTAGAGTCCGTCAATTGACTGAGGAAAAACGATCAGTCTATTAAATATTCAAAAATAGTGAAAAAAGTGCATATCTATGAACTGAGTATGGTCAGTCGACTGGTTGTTTTCGGTCAGTCAACAGAATTTGAAAATATAAACGTATATACATTTGTGCACAAGTTCAGTAGGCTGTTTATTGTTATTCAGTCGACTGAATAACTTTGTTCAGTCGACTGAATTTTGTTGATAATCAAAAATCACCATAGCTTATTTAGTTAGAGCACTTGCCTTCTAAACTAGTGACCCAGGTTCAAGCCCTGGTCCATGCATTTTTTGAAAACTTGATTTTGACTAAAATATGCATGCAAGTTTATTTGAATGTGAATGATGATTCTTGAGGAAATATTTTAACAAAGCACTAAACTAGACTCTATGTACATATTTGATGACTCTTGTTAAAATATATAACTATACAAACCATACTTTGAGTCGTTGAGTCCGGATGTTGTCGTAGTTGTAGATTCCTAAGTTGTTGTTTCATGTCAGCAATCAAAACCTATGATCCAACATTCTCCCCCTTTTTTATGATGACAACCCCATTTGCTACGGACGAATCTTGGACAAGCTTTGTTGACTTATCTCTCCCTGGAATATATTCCGGTAACTGTGCTATAGATTTCTCCCTTTGAGTCTATGCTATATGTTCTTGTAAATAATTAATCTTTTCTCCCCTTAATCTGTGCTTGCATCGTTTATTCCTGTAAATAGCATTAAAGAAATATCTTTCTCCTCCTTTGTCATCGACAAAAAGGAAAATTCATATGATGACATAAATTATATTTGAGTCGACCTGACTTTTTCTCCACAAAAAGTCGTATCATCCTTAAGAAAGAAAGGGATAGAAAAGAGAAAAGAAAGAAGAGAAAGAAGAAACAACACAAGAATCTCAATAGTGGAACGAATAAATTATATTAATAACATAAGTATTACATAGTATACATCAAATATCAGAGTTACACAGACAATACAACATATACTAGATAGTTATAAACACTTGTCTCGTTATTACAACTCAATACATTACAGAAAACACTCAGAGATACCAACACAGCGGAAAACTATATAACTATATGCAGAAGCCTCCTGCTCCATATGCTCCTTCACAATTCGTCAAAGATAACCTGAATCCTAACCTGAATTCCCTTGGCTACTCATAAAAATTTGAGTACCCAAGAGTTAAAGAAAACAGAATAACTCCGGGTCAGACATGGGTCTGGTGTGAGTAACAGGTTAAAGTTGCTTAACTTTGAAAAACCGTTGAAAAGAAAAGGTATCACGTAAGACTTCCCACACATAAACATGGAAAAGTTTTTACCTTACTCTAACCAAAACATTTGATAGGAAATCCAGTGATATTATAATAGTGTCTAGGGTTTTCAAGTAAAATACAGAAATAGCTGGAATGCTTACATCTCACGTTCCAACATAGTTGGGCACAACTAATACGTACAACACTTATTGGATTTTGGTTTCCATCAATGGCTGGGCTACTGGGGTACCGCCCGTCACAGTACGTGGCCTAGATCACCATACCGAGGAGTACGCCCGCTCCCCTGCAACACAAAGCCGGAACCATTCCTTACCGAACAGTTCCGAACAAGACCACCCCGCAGTTGTGATCAGCAACCGCACCACTAAGCCGAAATAAAGGGACATCTAAACAGGGGAAAATCTCGCTCTCAAGTGGGGGCTACCCACGAAGCCTTGTTGCACCTCCCATGTTTTAGCCATTCCCGGTTGATGAGGCTTGAGGCTACGATTACCTTTATATGACATAACACTTAGAATGCTCATTGTCCACCTGACGATGTTCTGAAAGCATTCAATCCATACAAGTTCGTTCCGGGTTCGAACGAAACCGAAGGCATTATCTCGTTACACTCATTTTGGAATCACCCTCAGAGTTAACGACAATAACCCTTGCACTCTGAATCTTCATCTTCACTTCAGATTCACGACCTAACGTTAATTTAGATTGATGCGGTTTTCGAATATCCAAATATGGAAACCCGATCCCGGTCTCATCGAAATCCAAAACGTGTCTTTTAAGGCCAAGTTGTTTTAGAGTTTAAAACAATTTCAATTCATTATCTATATACATACAGATAGATAATTTCAACACAATAGATAATCAACATTATTAGTATCAACAGATAATTCATATCATAATCAGATAATCCATATTATCATCCAAAAGCAACCAATGCATCCATATCACATACATTTTCCATCTCATGACTGAGATTACAAACCATACCAGGCAATCAATACCAATCATCGAACATAAGCAATGATCTAATGAACACACCATTTATAATTAATTTAAAAATGAATTAAATTAATTACTTAATCTCTAATTAATTTAAAATAAATTAAATTAATTACTTCATCATTAATCCTGCTTAACTTGACCATCAATTGATTACAAATCAATTTATAAATCATTATCTCATTATTCTTCCAATTAATCATTTCAGATTAACAATTCCCTAATTACAATAAATAATTAGCCTTTAATATTAATTACACAAGTTAATTA
Organism: Allium cepa; assembly: GCA_030765085.1. NCBI lineage: Eukaryota > Viridiplantae > Streptophyta > Magnoliopsida > Asparagales > Amaryllidaceae > Allium > Allium cepa. The sequence goes on along the minus strand of CM060944.1, from coordinate 303,361,530 downwards.
TATTAAACTCTTTGCAAATAATTAACTTGTAATTGCTTAATTAATTAATTAGCTAAAATTAATTACATCAATCATTTATTCATTATTAATTATACCTTAATTAATCAATTCCAAATTACATCATTAATTAACTAAATAATGATTTCTGATTACATTTAATCAATCTCTATATAAATTAATTACATAAGTAATTAATCTGAAATCAATCCACACATATATGTTAATCGCCCTTGATTAATAACACCCAGTAATTAACTACTTTAATTACTCATCCCATAAATTAATTATTCTTAATTAATTATCTTCATTAATCACTTGATTAATTTTCAAAGTAATTTAAATTCAATTTACTTCTATAATAAATATCTTTAATTACATTCAGTAATTATTAATTAATTACTTCCTTAAGTAATTACAAATCCATAAATTATATAAAGTGATTATCAACAATCCACAAATGTTTAAAAAATTTAACTAAATTAATCTAAACTAATCACATTAATCAAATTAATTTCACCAAGTAATAAATTCATTAATTACTTTCACTAAGTAATTAAACTTCAATAATTGATTATTATTAATTAATTAGTTTAATTAATTATCAAAAATTAATCACATTATTTAATTGTTAAATAATCTTAAGTTAATGACCTTCATTAACATTTCTTAATTACTTAGTTAAGAATTTAACTTATTTTAATCGTTATTAATTATCAATTAATTAATATTTGATTGCAATTTAATTAATCTCTAATTATTAATTAATTAAGTGTTAATTAAAATCTTAATTTTCTTTAATCACTTGATTAAATAAATCTTAGTCATTAATTAAAATTTAATTAACCATCATTAATTATAGATTAATTAATCTCAAATCTTAATTAATCAAATTTTAAAAATTATTAATTACTTAATTAATCATCCACATTATTAATTAATTAAATAATTAATTATTCATCTTAATTACCTTAATAATTTAATGAATCCAATCATTAAATTTTATTTATCTTTTAGATAAATACTACTTACTTAATTAAGCATTTATAAACAAATTGTTTTTTTTAAATTTACTTTAAACTCCATTAAATTTCATTTTAAAATTTGAGATTTTAAAGTGAATACAAATTTTAACTCGAACAAGGTTTTAAAAACAATTCAAAACCTTTATCTCATATGTTAAAATAAACATCCACTTTATAAAATAAGTTTTAAAGAATTTAAATCCCAATTTAATTTAAATTCAAATAAATTTTAAAAATTACTTTTAAATTTCAAAATTGAAATACAACTTTTAAACTCATTCTAGATTGAACTTAAATCTTTATAACTTTACTTACAATCTACATCTTCATTTAAATGCAAATCATTTAACCATTTTAAAGTAATTTAAATAATTTAAATTTAAACTTTATTTATTTTAAAAAATGAAGTTCAAACCCAATTCCTGGTTTTAAATCTCAGATTCAAACTTACTTTATACCTTTCCATTTAAAACTTCCAGTTTAAATTCAAAACCAAATACCCTTTTATACTTAAAAGTTTTAAAAAATCAAACTTAAATTTCAAACTTAAATTATTCGAAAACTCAAATTCAAACTAATTTTAAATCAGGTTCAAACTCAGGTTTACTTAATTTAAATTTTTAGTTTGCATTTTAAAACCTGCTTTTAAAACTAAAAACAAAAATAGGTTTTTTGTTTTTTTTAAACCATACTTACATTTTAAAAACTCAAATTATTACAAAAACCGGAATTCAAACTTTTTGAATTCATATTTAAATTCAGGTTTAAAGCCTAAGTTAAATTCCAGTTTAAATTCAAACTTTACTTTTAATTTCTTAAAACAAAAACAGGTTTCTGTTTTATAAAACCCGAAACAAAAATTATACTCGATCCTCCCCGTACTTTACTTCGAGCTAAATCCTAACCTGCTTCGAGTTCAAACCTGATTTGCTTCGAGTCAAACAGAAGATCTACTCGAGCAACCCCTCTGTTCAAAACCCAACCCAGACATCACCTGACAAACACTCCACCGTGCATATGCATTGCGACACCGGCCCTCCTTGATCACCAGCGACGATCTCCACAAGTCGCCAAACACCATATCACCTGACCACGATCATCACATCGTCCAGAATTCAACTCGAATTCGAATTCGATTTTAAGACCAAAACCTGGAACAAGCAAATCCAACTCAATCTAAAACCTGTAAACTCCTCGTTCACGCTCCTCCGGCCACCGTCGCCTCTACAACTCCGGCGAAGTCTCCGACAACTCTCCACCTTCTAATGCGTAAGAAATAGTTGAACTCGATCAACTGTACTTGCCGAGATGATCAACTCATTCTAGCCACATTAAAACTAGGGTTTAAATTTTTAAATCCCAATCTCAACATCAAAAACAAATTTCCACTCAATCTAATAATTTTCCCATTATCTCTGATAACTCCACCTTCTCCAGGAACAAATTCAACTCAATCTATCACAAAAATCGACTATGCTAACCCAAAATGTAGGACACAGTGAATTTAAAACTGCTCTTAGGATATGGGATTATTTGTAATTCTTTTTTAAAAAAATCATAATTTTGCAAGATGTTTTGATTTGAAATCCTGAAATATTGATTTGTGTTGTTTGAATATTAAACTTATACAAACTTTTTGCTCTGTTATTTCTGTTCCCAGGCAATACTAATATTGATTTATCTTGTATAAATTTTTAAGTTTATTTTACCTTAAAATAAACAAATTCATTCAATTACAATTCATAACCTCAACCAGATCATAAGAAAAGAAAGAATTTTATCAGTTACTTATACAGTAAACAGACCAAAAGAAAAGAATTTTAGAATTAAACAGAAGTTTGAAATTTGAAGAACAGAAATGCAACATTTAACAACATGCACACATAAATATATACATATGTATATATGTTCATAGAAAATTCAAATTATAAATTCATTTCTTATTCAAAGCATGAAACAACCTTTACCTGTTAAATTAATTTTTAAAAATTGAGTTACTCACCATTTTAAAAATGCAGAGCACAGTTTGAAATCCCCTGTTATAATTTTGAAACTTGCATGCAGTGGCCATTCCAGATTGCAGGGAGAAATGCAGGTTGCTATGCATTTGATTTTCTTTTTTTTACATGTTACAGATTGAAGAAAGTGGAAATGCAGACCTTCTTGCTTGCAGATTGATGCGTAAGCTTCCAGGTTGAAGAAAATAAAATGTACATATTTGAACATTTGAAAATGCTGTGCGTTTTGAAAATGAATTACAGGGAATGACATGCATGCTTCAGATTGAAATTTCAGGCTTTTGAATGATGAACAGGTTGCACGATGAAAAATGGTTTGCAGATTGTGAAGAATGCATTTGAACAGGGAATTGAAGAATGTAGTTTGCTATGCATTTGATTTTTGGATTTTCAGATTTGTTTTTAGAGTGGAGTGTTTCTCATTCTTATCTAAAAATTCTCTTTGTTTGGAATGAATATGAGAAAAAGAAAGAAATGGGAAACATGCAAGTTTATATAACAATATTTATAATTTATTTAAAATCAAAGAAAAAACAAAATTTAAAACAATGACACTTGTCTTAAGCTATTAACACTTGTAAATTACCTTGCTTAAACACTTAACACATGTTATATTATGCCTTAAATATACTTACACATGTCATCTTAAATGAATTAGTATTTATAATTAGAGTTAATGAAACATTAAGCTTAGTTAATTAGTTTATAAATACTTAGTTATATATAGATAAATAATTTTTAAAGAATAAAACAAAGTATTATTATAAATGAAAACAATATACAAATCAATTATTTGAAAATAATACTTAAAATAAATTTATAAAAGAGATTGTAACTTATTTGTTATTTAAAAGAATACACGATTCATTTATAAGTTGTATTTAAATTCTCATATTTAATATATAAATCATAATTATTAATCCATATTTTAAAAAGAATAACACAAACATTTTTGTAACTTATTTTAATATTCAAACTTAAGTTTAAAATGAATTTTAAACAAATAAAACATTTATCTCATATATTTAAAGTCATTTAGTTATTTTATTAAATATTTTTGAAAAGCTTAAATCAAAAATAAATCAATATTCCTAATTTCAGATTATTAAAATTATGCTATACTAATTTAACAACTTATCTATTTAAAATATATATAAATACATATACATTATTAAATAGATAATAGATTTATTAGTTTATTAAAAATAAATTTACAAATTAAATATTTAAACGAAGAAGATTATTAAATCAAATCAAATTTATTAACAAAAATTATCAATTCAATTTAAATTTAAACACAGATTGTTAAATTTATATTGTCCAAAATTCCGGGATATTACAATATTTCACATAAGTGTGGTCATAGAACAAAATATAACAAAATAACTACTACTTATAATGTAAGGTATCAGAAAAAAATTAACATATAAAGCATGTGGTACCCAAGGTTCTTATAATTTCCTAATTTTTAGGAAACCATACCCATTTGGGTGTGGTTGAACCTTTGTAGATAAACTTTTCATTATAAATCACATTCTTATAATAGTTGCTAATATAAAGTTGTTTATCATGGCCAATCATATTAGCTAGAATCCATAGCTTAATACTATTAGTCATTAGCTTAGTACTTGAAGAATAATTTCTATCATTTCTAAATAAACTACTATTATGACTATAGCTGGTTTTAAAACTATCTTGGTTACTAGTACTAGCACTAAAATTAGTATACAAGAATGTGTATCTAGTACTACTTTTATTTTTATCTTGTTTATAGCCTAAACCGATTTTATCATTGTGAGCTTTTGAATTTGTAACTAAGGAAGATAAGATATCTTTACCTTTGTTAAAATTTATGATTTTTGTATTTAATCTTTCAAAATTTGCTTTAGAATCACAAACTTCTTTTTGAAAAATATTATTATTAACTTTTAAAATCTCACATTCTTTAGATAATTCTAAATTCTTTTTAATTAAAGCCTCATTCTCTTTTTCAAGAGACAAAATTAAAGAACTAGAATTATTTAAAGAATTTTCGAAAAAAGTATTTTTATTTTTCAAAACATTGATTTCCTCCAAAAGATCATTTTTTTTATCTTCTAACTGCTCATTTTCTTTTTGTAGGAAATCTTTTTGTAAAACAAGTTCTTCTACGGTATTTTCAAAACGTTTAGTTTGTTTTACCAAAAATTTATTTTCCTCTTTTAAATTGGAAATTTCTTGCTCATAATCTTTTAGCTTAGCTAAAGCAATTCTATTAACTTTATTCAAAGTTTTACAATCTTTTAATAATTCATCATGTGCTAATAGAAGTTCTTTATACAAAGAATCTAAGAATACTGATTGTGATCTGAGTTTAGCCATAAAGCAATTGTTTGTTTGCTCCTTTGATTTTTTTTATTTCTCTTCCTCTTCTTATTGCCTCGACTAGATCTCTTTGTAGTCATTTATTCAAAGATGTTGTTATGATCTCTAGAATCCCAGGCTCTGATACCAAATGAAAGTGACTACTGTGTGGCTAGTTATCACTTAGGATTATGTAATATGGAATGTATTACAATCTAAATGCGGAAACAGACAATAATAGTAAAGTAAATAAGAATAAGCACACCAGGGGTTTTTATACTGGTTTGTATTTCCCGTTCTACGTCCAGTCCAAGACTTTATTCTGGAATTACACTCAATAACCCCTCACTTAAGCCAGAGGAATAGGTAAACAACACCTGAGCAGCCGAACATGATTTTTCCGCCTCAACAACCAAAGTGGACTTTTCCGCCTAATACAAACAAATAGGACTTCTACAGTTTCAATAAGTTGTTTGAGACACTTTTTGTTCTTGATAACACTGATTTTTCTTTGATAGTATGCCATTCATATAATCTTTTCCTCAAGTATATATTGTGTGTGTAAAGATTAGAAAGGAAGATATTGCTTAGAATCGAAGAATATGTTAATTAATTCAGAGATTCAAGCAATATACGGATTGTGATTACTTGTAGAATGCAGAGATAGATAGTAGAGAATATAGAAAGAAATCAAAATAAAAATTGGTTATTCGAGAAGTGATTCTAACGTATTTATATAGTGAACAAATAGTTACAACTATTCACAAAGACTTTCAATCAAAAGATGCAGCTGTATCTCTTTAATTTGAATCGTAACTCTTTGCAGATAGAACTGTCTCTTTAGGAAAAATGACTGTTAGAGTCGATCAGTCGACCGAGGAAAAACGATCATTCTACTAAATGTTCAAAAATAGTGAAAAATAGTGCACATCTACGAACTGAGTATGGTCAGTCGACTGGTTATTCTCGGTTAGTTGACTGAATTTGGAAATATGAATGTGTATACATATATACACAAGTTCGTGGGCTATGTATAGATATTCATTCGACTAAATGACTTTTTTCAGTCGACTGAATCCTATTGATAATCAAAAATCACCACAGCTCATTTGTTTAGAGCACTTGCCTTTTAAACTAGTGACCCGGGTTCGAGCCCCGCTCCATGCATTTTTTGAAAACATGATTTTGATTAAAATATGCATGCAAGTTTATTTGAATGTGAATGATGATTATTGATGAAAGATTTTAACAAAGCACTAAGCTAGACTATATACATATTTGATGACTCTTGTTAAAATATACAACTATATGAACCATACTTTGAGTCGTTGAGTGTGGATGTTGTCGTAGTTGTAGATTCGTGAATTGTTGTTTCATGTCAGTAATCAAAACCTATGATCCAGCAAAAAGAACGCTTTCCACCTCAACTCTCAGCTGATTAAACCATATAGCCATGTCTAACCACAAAAACTCCTTAGCTCCACTTAACTGATCAATAAGATCATTAATTTTTGGAAAAAATACATGTACTTCACCATCCTTTCATTTAGTTTTCGATAGTCTATAACATCCCCCTACTAGGAGGACCAAAACTAATGGCTACGGATGCTGCAGTCATCCATAGTTATTAATCCTTGGCGACCAAATTCGATAATGTTAGATATGTTGATACACAAAAACACGTGAACGTTGAAAATTTTAAAACAGCAACCAAAGTCCACATTCTGTTTCAAAATATTTCAAATTCATTACATAACCCTAGTAAGCAGACCATATTCTAACAAAATATGCTTGTTACAAAATATGCCGAGAGCGACATATGAAGATTCCCCATTGGATTACTAGAGTTTAAAATATGGCAATATAACAAGTTTTCCTTTACAACCAAACATAGCGGAAATAAAAGAACTCTAAGTAGCTAACATGCCTCCTTCACATCACCGAATGCTTTATTCATCTAAAGGAACACTTGAAAACCTTAATTCTCAACCTACTCAAAATCAATTGAGTACCTGAGAGTTTAAGGGGGAAGAAAAAACTTCGAATCAGACATAAATCTCCGTATGAATAAAAATCTTCCATCTCAAACCATTTAGATATCTAGTAAGCCACGCCGCTTAGCGGAATGAGTTTTTCGCTCACTGGTATCTTAAAACATTTATAAAACCATGTACCGTGCTCTTGCATCCACAATAGTTATAACATAGTATTTTAAAACATTATGATGATTGCAAAACAAGTAAGTCAAATCTGGATTACCCATCCCCTTTCATTCTTACTATTCGTCCCAATTATAGTTTCTAGGGTTACTATTAACCTGTTAAATGTTTATAGACTATCTGTCCAATTTCATAGTTTTCATGAGATTACTAAGAACTTATTGGTAACTCCAATATCTTTTCTATTAACCTAGTTTTACTAGGAACTTATTGACTAACGTTTAATATTTTAATCCGAATATAGCTTTCATGGGCTAGATATAAACCTATTGGCCCCTACCAATGTCAAACCATAATTTTCATAGGCTGACTATGAACCTATTGGCCTCTGCCAATATCTTTCCCTTTACACAGTTTTCATGGCCTTACTGTGAATCTATTGGCCCCTGCCAATATATTTAACTAAGATTTTATCATTTCATATGTTATATCCACTAATGGGTCAAACTAGTTGGTTATTCTGCCCTTCTCCAAAGTAACGTTATGGGTTAATTACAATCTGAATAATTATATGAGAAAGCAAAACTCTCAAAAATCTTTATTTATGCCATGGCATTTCCTTTTTAAAATAAGAATGGGTTATTTTTTTTGAAACCTTACAACATTACTTTCGAAACCACTGGATGTCCTCCTTCGAAAGCATAGAAAACCTCTTTTCAAAACCCTAAATATATACCTTTCGAAGCTCTATAAATCAATCATTTTGAAACCAAATCATACCTTTTGAATGGATCGAAACCTAGCTTAATAGTCTTTAGGAAAATAGCTATGAAACTAATGAAAGTACCCCTTTCGAAAAAATTGGGTTTTACTCTTTAAAAACATCTTTTGCATCGAAGTGGTTATATACGAAAGTATCTCTTTCGAAACGCTTATAGAATTGTCTGGGGAAAGGTTGATGGCATTGGAACCACCTATTTGAAATTCCAAAACCTTTAAGTTAAAACATTAAAGGGTGGTATTGAAATCCCATTTCGACCCCATTGCCTTCGGAACCCTAAACCCCTTTCGAAAGCATTTAGGAAGTGGTTTAGCTTAGGTTAAAACCGAGATAACCCTTCGAAAGCATTTATGGCTTTAATACACTTGGAAGGGAAAGTAGCGGCTAGGTTTCGACTTGGTCAGAACCATTACTTTCGAAAGCACTTAATCAAAAATAAAAGGAACCCATTCAAAAGTTAATACTTTAAACAAAATACGACAACCTTATTCGAAAGCTATTTATATACTCCTTTCGAAAACATACTTTTCGACTAGGTCAAAAGCTCTAAGCAAGACTAAGCGATTACTTAACTTTTGAAAACCAAATGGGATATTGATCCCATCGGAAGTAATGCTTTCGACACCATAGCTTCCACCTTTCCTCCAATCCACCGCATACCATCTAAGTGATAGCTTGTGTATTGGTCTTGGCTAGGTGGGTTTCGGTGGGGTCAGTTTCAACTGAGTTGGAGCGAAAGCAATGGAGTCGAAAGGCATTGTTAAAGGAGGCAGAACCCTCTTTTATCATTAAAGACTGAAATCATGCACATTTTTAGTAATTGCTTTAACTAACCTGCCTATGTGTAACATTTATTCTGATGCCTTAAAGCTTTCCAAATACTTTACAAAATCACTGCCACATTTATCAGATCTGAATAAACGAAAATTTAACATTTAAGCCCTTACATTAAGAAAAAACCAATATTTGCAGAAAAGTCCATCTTTCAAAATAATTTATTTTACCTAGTAAATAAATTTGGAAAAATCCCAAAAAATTATAAAAAATCTCTTTCACCATGTAATCAATCATAATAAATTTCCGACCCAATATCTTCTTGAAATACTCGAAATAAATTTTAAACCCAATTATCTAATACTTTCTTTAGAAATCCATAATAAATTTTCCACAACTCGGAAAATTAGGAAAATTTAAACTCATCTCTAAAATCATGTTTACTTAACATAAAATATTTCCATGGCATTTTAAAATCAATAACCCTCGGTTTTATCCTAAAACCATGCAAATTCATATGTAAATGAATTGGTTTAAATCAAACATATAATAATTCAAGCATATCATCAAAACATCATAAAAATGAATTTAATTTTAGATCCGAAAACATATGATGTACTCGTTCGAAATCAATCGAATCGGTCGCGGCTGCCTGGGCATCGTGCGCGAGGGGGAGAACCCTCGTCGTGGCTCTGATGGGATGTCATTGTGGGAAGCAAGTCGCAATTTGCTGGAAGTGGATTTCTCAAGGTAAGGGTTGGCAACGAACTCAATAGAGGAGCGTTCGCGCACGCGAAGAGGGGGAAGAGCTCGACATTAGAGCGCGAGCTCATCGCGCAGCTAGGGCTTAGGAAGGAAGGGTCGCGTTCGCAAGTACAGGCAGCGATTGCATGGCATAGAGCTCGATGTCGGAGTGGTGGCAACCGCGAGTCGAGGCGATCGGAGGCACTACGGTTTTGGGGTTTTGCTCAAATTCAATTCGAGAAGATGAGTTGAGTTCCACGGTGTTTCGCGAGAGCAAGCTAGGGCTTGGGTGGCTCTGGGTTTGCAGTGAGGTATAGTTTATTTTATTTTTTTTAATTTAAATAAATAAATATATGTATATGTATATGTATATGTATATATAAATATGCAGAAGAAGAGAAAATTATAGTAGTAGGGTTTTGTTCTAAATATTTGTTTTTAATAATATTTGTTTTTAAATTTTTACAGCACTGCTATAGAATGTTTTAAAATGTTTGAAGGTTTATATAAATTAGATTTTTGTGAAATCTATATAGCTTATTCTTTAATATATATATATATATATATATGTAGTTTCAAAGTGAAAAAGAAATAAAATACATATTTTCAATTACTAGCTTATTTTTAAATAATATATCATAGAGATAGATTTGTTTAATTAACCTATTTAATTATTTTTAGTTGTTAAAAAATTTATTAAAAAGGAAATTAGTTTAAAATTAAATTATTAGTTTAAAATTTAAATCAAATTATAAGTTAAAATAAAATAGTAAATAGTAATTAATTATTTGATTAATTCAAATGTTAATTAATCATATAATGTTTGTTACAAGGTCTAAAATCGTAGAGAAGCAAGACGGATTGGAAATGGGTTGCATGCAAAGTTAAAGGCTCTTTCGGAATACCATGAAAATTTAAATAGTTAAAATATGAATTATTGATTGTTGCTAGAACTGTTAACTTATTTTTAGCTTGGATGTGATATGTTATATATATATATATATATATATATATATGTTGGAGTGATTGATTTCTCGTATTATATAGCGGATGAGACCCTATGCACCTCGCATAATAGCGGATAACCCCATATACCGCGATTTCCCACCTTGAAGTGGGATTGGTATTTTTATACCATGCAAACATCTGTGGATGCAAGAAAACAGGTTGGAGGGATCCAACTGGATTCCTCAAAATTATTTAGATTGTTTTAATATTCTGTGATATGGTTTATTTGATAATCTGTAATAAATTATATTCGTAATTGAAAATATTGGATGTTATGGTTTGGTTGAATATATTTAGGTATACTAAGTTATCAAAAATATAAAGATTGGATTTTAAAAAGGGAAATAAAAAGGAGAATTCTTAAGTAAATAATTATAGAGGTTTGGATAAATAAATTGAAAAAGGATAAAAGCTGATTCTAAATTCTAATAAATAAATTCCGAGTATGGGAAAGGAGATTTTTGAATAAATAGGAATAAATGAATTTTTTAAACTTAAGTGTTATTATTTAATGGAATAGAGAATCTATTTTTTTTAAATTCAAGTTTAAATTTGTTTGGAAAAGATAAGAAGAAATGTGGAAAAGTTGAAATTGGTATTTTCAATTTAAATAAGATTTTAAATCATATTAAGCAAGTTAAATATGAAATTAATGGGTTTTGAAATAAAATGAGTATCTAAAGGAATTTATTTTTAAATGGAATAGATATGGAAATCAATTTAAACATAGACTAAATGTTGAAACTATGTTTTAAAAGGAGGATGAGACTATGAAATTTATAAACTGGGTTTATAAAGTGAAATAAGATATCAGTGGATATTTGTAAGTATAAATTCATGATGGGAGTTTATAAAGGAATGAGTAGTTGGTTTTAAAAATAAATAGTAGTTTTATTTGTAAAGGTGTGAAATGCAAGGTGTATTTTCAATATGAAAAGACGAGTATGTTTTCAAAGTAGATTTTTAAGTATAAGTTGGCGATTTTAAAGTGGGTTTTCAAGATTATTTAGAAGAAATTATTCTTTAATGGTTTTAAAACTTTTAAAAGTAAATATTTATTAAGATTATTTATATAAGTAAAGTATTTTAAAAGGTTTAACTAGTATTATTATTTAAAGATAATTATTTAATATTTATACCTCATAACTTTTATTTTAAATTAGTTTTGGCTTACGTTTTACATGAGAAATTAGTTTAAAATTTCGTAACTAGTATTTTAAATAAGTGTTTTAAATGTTTTATTTAAGTGTTTTGAATATTTTTATTTTAAAATGTTTAAAGCATATATTTTTGGGTAAAGCGATTTTAAAATTATTTTAGATCTAAAGTATTAAGGCTTGGTGATTTTCAGTGGAACAAACAATATTTATAAATTTATTCCGCAAGTGAAAGTGATTTGGATATTGTTTTCAAAGGATTGAAATGTAGAAAGATATCTTGCAAGGATATTTTGAATAATAAATAATTTGGAAAATTATTAAGGCTGATAATTGTTTGTGAATGTTATTTGATAGTTAAATAACCGACTATCAATATTGGCCAATGCACTGATCGTTTCGAAGAGACCGAGATCGGGATTAATTTTCTGAAAACCACTTCGATCCGGTTTGAACGTTTTCGTGAGGAAGACAAGAGCTTAGAGACAAAGATGGAGCAGTGAAGTGCAATGGCTAATCACTACTGATCCTAAGGGTGATTCCAAAATGGATGTAGTAGGAGTAGTGCCTTCGGTTCTGTTAGGACCCTGAACGGACTTGTATGGATGAATGCTTTCAGAGCATCGTCAGGAGGACGATGAGCATTTTAGGTGAATATGTGATAAAAAGGTAATGCATAGCCTCAAGCCTCATCAACCGGGAATGGCCAGAACAGAGGAGGTGCACAAAAGGCTAAGTGGCTAGCAACTAATTAGGGTAAGGTCATCCCTGTCTAGAGGTCCCTTTATTTCGGCTGTGTGGGCGGTTGCTGATCGCAACCGTGGGGTGAACTTATTCGGACTATCCAATAAGGGGTAGCTTCGGTCTTGTGATGTAGGGGATTAGGGTGGATCCTCGGTACAATGATCTAGACCACGTATGGTGATGGACGGTACCCCAGTAGCCCTGCCATTGTATGGAATCCAATCTCCAATAAGCGCATATACGGTTTTGATTGTGCCCAACTATGCTGAAATGTGAGATGCAATCATTTCAGCTAGATTTTATTTTACTTTCTATAGACACTATTATAATATCAAACGGATTTGATAAAAATGTTTTGGTTATCATAAGGTAAAAACCCGACATGTTTATTTGTGGCGTGGTCTTATGAGATACCTTTGATTTCAAAGGATTTTGAAAACTTTAATAATCCAATTTAGTGTGTTTTCTCACGCTGGTTTCCCAGACTGACTCGGATGTTATTTAACTATAATGCTCGGGTCAAGCCGAGTATTATAGATACAGGAAAGAATGCAGTGGAGCTCAAGAGACGAGTTGGATGGCGATACGTATCACACGTATTTGATGAATATTTCGCCGTGTTTGATTAACTGCATAGTTAGTTTTGTGAGGACAGGTTATGATAATTGTCCAGTTCTGTACTATAAGATTTTTATCCTCTAATGATGTAATGTATAAATAGATATAGTTCTTTATTTAAAGATTAGTTATTATCTATTATATATTGTTCCGCTGCGATGGTGAGACTCTTATATTGTTTTTATTTTCTTCTTCTACCTCCTTCTTCTATAACCCTAATGGTTCGTATTTCTATTCACTTTGAGTTGATATGATGGAGAGTGGTGTCGACTCAAGGGGTATGGGTTTGCGGGCTGTTATAGTGGTACTAGAGCTTAAGGTTAAGCAAGAACATTGGCTCTGGTGGGAATTACTCATTAGAAATAGAGTCCGTAGTACTCTATAATGAGTTTGAGTATATTAATTGATATCAGCGCGTATTTTTTTAATGAATATAAAAATTGTTTTATATTGTGTTGACTTATCAATTGAGTATTTATAAATTCTCGACGGTGCAGTCTGGCCAACTGTATCGATAGGGATTTCTAAACTCTTAAACCAGGCAAACCGACACAGTATTGTTTTTAAAAATGGGTAAATGAAATAATTTTGCCTAAAATTATTTTTATATATAAAAAGAATAATTTTTAGAAAATATTATAGATAGCTGCTTGGTTGTTAGGAAGTGATAATATTTCATTATTATCATTACTATTAGGAAAATTAAATAAGAAATTGAAATTTATAACCTAGGTTAAGGAAATAAATTCATATAATAGAATGGAATTTGTAAATGTGATTTATAACCAAAATGGGATTTATAACTTAAACTTCCATAGAAATATTTGAATATGAATTCAAAGGATCTAAAATTTTGAGATTTGGGAAATTTAAATTACTTTGAGTTTGAAAATAATTTTCAAAGGTTTTGGAGGAATAAGGGTAATATTATTTTGGAAATATTTTTGAATTGGGATTAAAATCTGGTGAGATTTGGAATTTAAAAATATTTGAAAAGGGTTTTAAAGAGATAAAGCACTAAACTCTTTTCGATCGCTAGAAAATAACTTCAGTGATGACTACAGCATTATCGATGTTCATTTTCGAGTTTCCAAGAGAGGAATTGCTGCCAAATTACTTTAAATTGGAACTGTTTGCAAAACTGGGTTTCGTTTTAAAATTTCAAAGGATGATCTGATTTGCAAATGAATTATGTATATATAATTGATTTAAAAAATGCCTTTAAAATATGAGTAATTGTTTAGAATATTCTGGAGTTGGTTTGAAATTGTTTATAGAATATAAATGGGTTGATAGTTTGTAAAATTTTGAATATGTTAGAATAAAATCTAACTTAAGAAGGATTGAATAAAAGTAAGTGTGAAACCCAAATAAGTTGGATGGTAAGCTAATTAATTGAAGTGAATTAAAAGAAGTTAGCTAATGGAATTTAAATAAGTGGAAAACTTATAGAAGGTTTAAAATTTATTTTGAATCGGAATGTTAGTGAGCTTGAGGAAAATGATTATTGAAAATAAGTTTATTAAGATTGCAAACAAATGTTTAGAGAAATAAAGGAAATTACATTTGTAAATAAGTAAAATGAAAACTGAATATTGTAATCAATTTGAATTATGTTAAGTAAAGTGGAATGAAAGATATAGTTTGAGTGGATTAAAAGAACAAAGTCCTAAAAATTATAATTTATTGGAAATTGAAATAAATTAGTAGATGGAAGATAGTTGATAAAATTCAATATTTAAGAATGGGAATTTAGTCAAGTTGAACTAAATAAAACAGAGGATTGAAAATAAAATTTGTAAGTAAAATAAGTAATTCAAATAGGTAAGAGAATGAATTGGAAATTGAATATTGGGATTGTGCATAGTAAAGTGAAGTTGAAGAATTAGTTCTAAGTGGACTAACGATAATAAAATTTGGAAGTAAAAATGGTTTGAGATAGAAATAAATTAGTAAGTGGAACTAATTAAAGAAAATTAAAAATGGTTTAAGATGAATAGAATTCAATATTTGAATTCAAAGGTAAATTGAATTCAAATGGAATTGTAAGGGAAAAGTAAATAAAATGGAATAAACTTCAGTAGTGAAGTAAAAATAAATATAAGAAGTGAATAAAATACTTAAATTGAACTTAGAAGATAGATAGTGAAATTCTTAAGTAAAATTGGTATTTGAAATACTAAGTTGGAAATGGATGAAGGATTAATAAGGTATGTGAATGATAAGTGGATAGAATGTGATATAGCTAATAATCAATTAGGGCAAAAAACGTAGGATATATGTATATTATTTTATTCGCATGACGATTCGATCTAGAATTCGAGCATAGAATTTTGAGATAGTTATATAGATCCGAGTAAGGATTTTTCAGTCGATTTCCGAAGGAAAACCCTGGATATGGATTTTTGATTGATTCTGGAAACTCTCTATCATTGTTTACGGCTATGCAAGGAGAACGACGGTTTCTGATCAAGAAACCAAATGTGAGTCTGCACTAGGAAGTCGGGTGCACGATACTAGTTCGGAAGTGAAATTGTGTGATCGAGTGAGCGATCGAATTTGATATTGCGTACAGATGATATATGTATATCGTACGGACTTAAATGAAATAGATATTGAAACTTTTGTAAAGAAGTGTATAAAATGATTTTGAATGCTATGATTGGACGTCATTGCTAAGTTGTATACAGGTGTTTTTAGAAAGCAAAAGGAAATTGTGTTTTTGATTCTCGAAGATAAATTGAATTGCTAGACAAAAGGTATGTGTTTAAATTTCTGTATGAAATTTGACTATTTTCTTGTCTAGCCACATGGCCTTTTGTTTTCATTGAAATCTGGGGGCCCACAGAGGCATTTTGTAGTTGTACCGAGCTAACCGCGCAAAGAGACACTGGCGAAATTTTTCCAAAATATAGGGAGTTAGAAAATTTTGATAATTTGAAGTTTGGTTTAAACTATAATTTAAATTATTGAGTAAATAATGTTGTTTGGAAACTATGGAAGAGTTTGGAAATTTAGTAAGGATAGTAGTGTGTCTGTAATAAGAGTATTGTTTGGGGTGTTGTTAAAACTGTTTCGTTGTGGGTTAATAGTTAACGGGTATTGGACCATTCCTCTTAACTAGTAATTTCGAGGACGAAATTCTTTTGAGGGGCAAGGAATGTGACGACCCGTAATTTTTGGATGTTTGAAATTGAAATATTTAATTGATTTAAAAAAATGAAAGTTAGTTTAACTTGAATTTCAAATATCACTGTTTATTTGGCAATTAAATTATGAATTTAATTATTTGAAATCGGGTAAAATTGTTGAATCTGGATGTTCCAGGCTTGTTAAAAATATTTTAAAGGCTTAGAAAATTCATATTGATAATATTGAAGGTAATAGAACTTTTAAACTTGGATTTGTAAGTGTTTTGTTAAGTTTTGAAACTATATCGTTTAATCGATATTTAAAAATAGCTTTCTGAGACACAACCTCGGATTTCGACGAAACCAGTGCCATTGAATCCTTAATAGTGTTTTATTATCGGATTTTTATTTTCGTAGCATTCGGGGTTGTCGTGTGATCGTGTGGTAGACAAACGCGCTAAAATCTATATCGAAATTTAATATTATAACTGGGCCCAACAAGCTATCTTCTCCATACGATCGAATTAGTACTCGAAACCTTTTCCATCGCGTTTGGAATAGGGGTATAACCTTATAAACGCCTAGCGGCACGTCACGATAGGATGCAAGAATTTTAAGCATCGTTTCAAGACAATTTAAAATTGAATTTTAAATATAAATATATTAATGCACCAAAGCACTGTAGCATCTAACACGTAGAAAAATTTCAACGCGTGTTCACCGATCTATCATGCGTCTCTTTCCTTCTGTAATCCTGCCTGAACTCATCAAACAAAAAGAAATAAGCAGCCGAGCCCTTTCATTTCAAATTAAATCTCATTTTTGTCGAACGAAAATCAAATTCCTTCGAAAAAGAATATAAAATAACAGATGTACTCGTTCAAAATCAATCGATTCGGTTGCGGCTGCCTGGGCATCGCACGCGAGGGTGAGAGCCCTCGTCGTGGCTTCGATAGGATGTCAATGGGTGAAGCAAGTTGCAATTTGCTGGAAGGGGATTTCTCGAGGCAAGGGTTGGCAATGAACTCAATGGAGGCGCGTTCGTGCATGCGAAGAGGAGGAAGAGCTCGACATTGGAGCACGAACTCGTCGCGGCAGCTAGGGCTTGGGAAGGAAGGGTCGCGTTCGCAAGTATAGGCGACGATTGCATGGCGTAGGGCTCGACGTCGAAGTGGTGGCAACCGCGAGTTGAGACGATCAGAGGCACTAGGTTTTTAGGGTTTTGCTCAAATTCAATTCGAGAAGATGAGTTGAGTTCAACGACGTTTCACGAATGCGAGCTAGGGCTTGGGGGGCTCTGCGTTTGCAGTGAGTTAGAGTTTATTTTATTTTTTTCCAATTTAGATAAATATATATATGTATATATATATGTGTGTGTGTGTGTGTGTGTGTATAAATGTACAGAAGAAGAAAAAATTACAGCAGCAGGGTTTTGTTTTAAATATTTGTTTTAATAATATTTGTTTTAAAATTTTTACACTACTGTTATAGAATTAATAAATATTTGTTTTAAAAATGTTTGAAGGTTTATATAAATTAGATTTTTATGAAATCTATATAGCTTATTCTTTAATATATATATATATATATATATATATATATATATATATCTATGTAGTTTCAAAGTGAAAAAGAAATAAAATGCATATTTTCAATTACTAGTTTATTTTTAAATAATATATGATAGAGATAGATTTGTTTAATAAACTTATTTAATTATTTTTAGTTGTTAAAAATATTTTATTTAAAAGGAAATTAGTTTAAAATTAAATTATTAGTTTAAAAATTTAAATCAAATTATAAGTTAAATTTAAAGAGCAAATAGTAATTAATTGCTTGATTAATTCAAATGTTAATAAATCAAATAATGTTTGTTACAAGGTCTAAAATCACAGAGAAGCAAGCCGGATTGGAAATGCGTTGCATGCGTAGTTAATGGTAAGTTAATCTCACTCTTTCGGAATACCATGAAAATTTAAATAGTTAAAATTTAAATTATTGATTGTTGCTTGAATTGATAACTTATTTTCAGCTTGGATGTGAAATGTTATATATACATATATATATAGGAGTGATTGATTTTCCGCATTATATAGCGGATGAGACCCTATGTGCCCCGCATAATAGCGGATGACCCCATATACCTCGATATCCCACCTTGAAGTGGGATTGGTATTTTTATATTGTGCTAACATCTATGGATGTAGGGAAACATGTTGGAGGGATCCAATTGGATTCCTTAAAATTATTTAGATTGTTTTAATATTCTGTGATATGGTTTATTTGATAATATGTGATAAATTATATTGGTAATTGAAAATATTGGATGCTATGTTTTGATTGAATATATTTGGGTATACTGAGTTATCAAAATATATAGATTGAATTTTAAAAGGGAAATAAAAAGGAAAATTCTTAAGTAAATAATTATAGAGGTTTGGATAAATAAATTGGAAAAGGATAAAAGAGGATTTTTAAATTCTAATAAATAAATTACGAGTATAAGAAAGGAGATTTTTGAATAAATAGAAATAAATGAATTTTTTAAACTTAAGTGTTATTATTTAATGGAATAAAGAATTTTTTTTTAAATTCAAATTTGTTTGGAAAAAGATAAGAAAAAACTTGGAAAAGTATGAAATTGGTATTTTCAGTTAAATAAGGTTTTAAATCATATTAAGGAAGTTAAATCTGAAATTAATGGGTTTTGAAATAAATTAAGTAAGTAAAGGAATTTATTTTTAAATGGAATAGATTTGAAAATCGATTTAAAAATAGATTAAATGTTGAAACTATGTTTTAAAAGGAGGATGAGACTATGGAATTTATATACTGGGTTTATAAAGTGAATTAAGATATCAGTGGATGTTTGGAAGTATAAACTAACGATGGGAATTTATAAAGGAATGAGTAATTAGTTTTAAAAATAAATAATAGTTTTATTTTTAAAGGTGTGAAATGGAAGGTGTATTTTCCTGAAAAGCCGAGTATGTTTTCAAAGTAGATTTTTAAGTATAAGTTAGCGATTTTAAAGTGGGTTTTAAAGATTGTTTAGAAGAAATTATTATTTAATGGTTTTAAAACTTCTAAAAGTAAATATTTATTAAGATTATTTATATAAGTATTTTAAAAGGTTTAACTAGTATTAAGTGTTTTAAATAGTTTTATTTAAGTGTTTTAAATAGTTTTTATTTTAAAATGTTTAAAGCATATATTTTTGGGTAAAGAGATTTTAAAATTATTTTAGATCTAAAGTATTAAGGCTTGGTGATTTTCAGTGGAATAAACAATATTTATAAATTTATTCCGCAAGTGAAAGTGATTTGGAAACTGTTTTCAAAAGATTGAAATGTAGAAAGATATCTTGCAAGGATATTTTGAATAATAAATAATTTGGAAAATTATTAAGGCTGATAATTGTTTGTGAATGTTATTTTATAGTTAAATAACCGACTATCAATATTGGCCAATGCGTTGATCGTTTCGAAGAGACCGGGATCGAGATTAATTTTTCGAAAACCACTTTGATCTGGTTTGAACGTTTTCGTGAGGAAGATAAGAGCTTGGAGACGAAGATGGAGCAGTGAAGTGCAAGGGCTAATCGTTACTAATACTGAGGGTGATTCCAAAATGGATGTAGTAGTAGTGCTTTCGGTTCCGTTCGGACCCGAAACGGACTTGTATGGATGAATGCTTTCAAAACATCGTCAGAAGGACGATGAGCATTCTAAGTGAATATGTGCTAAAAAGGTAACGCACAGTCTCGAGCCTCATCAACCAGGAATGGCTAAAACAGGGGAGGTGCACACAAGGCTAAGTGGCTAGCAACCAATTAGGGTAAGATCATCCCTGTCTATAGGTCCCTTTATTTCGGTTGTGTGGGAAGTTGTTGATCCCAACCATGGGGTGAACTTATTCAGACTATCCAGTAAGGGGTAGCTCCGGTCTTGTGAAGTAGGGGATCAGGGTGGATCCTCGAAACAGTGATCTGGACCACGTACTGTGACGGACGGTACCCCAATAGCCCTGTCATTACATGGAATCCAATCTTCTATAAGAGCCTGTACGGTTTTGATTGTGCCCAACTATGTTGAAACGTGATATGCAAGCATTTTAGCTAGATTTTATTTTACTTTCTATAGACACTATTATAATATCAGACGGATTTGATAAAAATATTTTGGTTATCATAAGGTAAAAACCTGGCATGTTTATTTGTAGCGTGGTCTTACGAGATACCCTTGATTTCAAAGGATTTTTAAAAATTTAATAATCCAATTAAGTGTCTCACACTAGTTTCCAGACTGACTCGGGTGTTATTTAACTATAATGCTCGGGTCAAGCCGAGTATTCTAGATACAGGAAAGAATGTTGTGGAGCTCAGGAGACGAGCTAGATGGCGAGACGTATCACACGTATTTGATGAATATTCCGCTTTGTTTGATTAACTACATAGTCAGTTTTGTGAGGACAGGTTATGATAATTGTCCAGTTGTGTACTATAAGTTTTGTTGTTCTCTGATGATGTAATGTATAAACAGATATAGTTCTTTGTTTAAAGATTAGTTATTATCTATTATATATTGTTCTGCTGCGATGGTGAGACTTTGATATTGTTTCTATTTTCTTCTTCTACCTCCTTCTTCTTTAACCCTAATGGTTCGTATTTCCGTTCACATCGAGTTGATATGATGGAGAATAGTGTCGACTCAAGGGGTACGGGTTTGCGAGCTGTTACATTAATGGCCGGCTCTATTCTAGTATTTGATTTGCATTTATGGAAAATGAGAGAATGAAACGTGAATGGACAATTACAAAGGTGTATAGAAGTGTAAATGAAGTGGCCATTTACTAATATGACCATGTGTAAATTAATTAGCTTATAAACCAATTTAAGCCCATCTATTTTATTATTAAGCGCGACCCCGTATATGATTTATTCGAATCTCAGTCCTCTTATTACCGTTATTCAATTTAGCTTATCTAATTAAATCTTCTGAATAATGTTATCAAAAATTAGGGATGTTACACCCTCCCCCTTTAAAGAATTTCACCCTCGAAATTCAATAAGGACTAAATACTAAACATGGTAATCATCTACAACAATTCCAAACAACCATACTAGCCTATCTAACTAGCAACTATATATATAAATCTAATATAAACATAACCTGAAAACGGATCAAGATAAGTGTCTAATCCCATCTTCTGTTTCCTAAGTATCCTTCTCGTTGTCGCTCCACTGAACTTTCACCAACTTGACTTCTTATTCCTTAATCTCTTCTCATCTCTTTCTACAACTCGAACTAGTTTTCTAACAAAAGTCAAGTTAGGCTCTATTACTAAGTCTTCCAACTCTGTTGGAGGAATAGTAGTCTCTAGATCATGCAAATACTTGTGAAGATGAGACACATGAAACACATTATGTACACATACCATACTATTCGGAAAGTCTATTATGTATGCTAGGTTCTCAATCCTTTCTATAATTTGGAATGGAACCACATATCTCATGGACAACTTTCTAATTTTTCAAATCGTACCACACCCTTCATTGGTGACACCTTAATAAAAACCTTATCTCCAACTAAGAACTCTAGGTCCTTACGCCTCCTATCTATGCAACTCTTCTGTATGGATTGAGCTTTCTTCATCCTTTCTCAGATCAACTCAATCTTCTATGATGCCTCCCTAGCCAAATCTGGACTTAAGACTAATCTGTCTTTAGTCTTCAACCAATATGTTGGTGATTTGTATAGCCATCCATATAAAGCTTCAAAAGGCACTATTCCTATGCTAGTCCGGTAACTATTATTATAGGAAAACTCCACTAAATGTAGGTGATCTTTCCAAGATCCACCAAATTCTAAAATACAAGCTCTCGGTAAATCCTCAAGTACCTTGTTGACTCTCTCTCTATCTGCACATCTGTCTGAGGGCATGTAGTACTCATATTAAGCTTGTTACCCAATAGTTCCTGTAGACTCTTCTAGAATTTACTAGTGAACATGGAATCTCTGTCATTGACTATACTGCTAGGAAGTCCATGCAGTCTACCCATTTTTTTCATGAACAACTTAGCTAAAACAAATGACGTTCTGGTTGACTTACTGGAATGAAATGAGACTTTTTGTCAAGTTATCCACTATAACCCATATACTTTCATTTTCCTCATTTGACCTTGGCCACCCATCTATAACATCCATAGATATTGAATCCCATTTACACATTGGAATCTCTAAAGGTTAAAGCAACCCACTTGGCTATTCTGATGTTCAGCTTTCACTTGTTGACAGTTTGCACATTGCCTAACCCACAAGCCAATGTCCCTTTTCATACCTTCCCAATAGAAGCTCCTTTTCATATCCTGATGCATCTTGGTCCCTCCAGGATGAATCGTAAACTCGGACCGATGACGTTCACCAAGAACTTCCTTCCTCATGTCCTCCACATTCGAGACACGCAACCTTCCATTCTTTTTTAACCATCCTCCTTTAACTGCCTCCGTTAATTCTTCAACCCCTTTCTTTCACATTTTTGATCCAACCTTTAGATTTTGAAACCATTTTTTCTCATTCCATGGCAAGCCATGACAAGGCTAGATGGACCCTTCAAATGTTCTGAAACATTTAGAAATTAATCATTTTTAATTAAAATCAAATATACATCGATATCATATGTTGATTCGTACATATTTAACTTTTATATATGCACCCAATTAATCGCTAATAGCTCCTATAAAATATTAATATCACCAAATACATCGAATATATGAATAATTAATATTTCATAAATATTAACTTATTTAATTAATTTATAGCAATTTATAAATCAATTAAATCATATGGTATTTTAGAGAATCTATCAATGTGGTTGTACAACTTGCATATGAAAATTTAGTCAACCATTAATATTGAACAATTTAAACATTAATGTTCACACTTCAGCTTAGCTAGCGGTGTGATAGTTTGACCGAATCTACTTCATACATCTTTTTCAGTAAAATTTAATTTTACAGTGTTATGAGGTACATTTTAGTAACAATTATTTACAACAATTCTCTTCATCGGCACTATAGCATTTTAGGATTTACGAAATTTTGTTTTAGTGAAAATTCCAACAATGTCCACATTCAATTCGATTAGTCCAGTTTAATAATAAAATTTATTATTAACTATGCCTATTTGGCCAACAACTTTGACTTTGGGTGGACTACAATTGACCATGATACCGACCTTCAACTTATACACAACTATAGTCGTTCAATGAATGTCATACCATGATTTAACTATAATCAAAGTGGAATATCCACGTTGAAGTACAAATGGTATTTTCCAATCGAGAGAACTATGTAATATTATAACATCGAGAATTCATGTTTAACCTTAGTTATTATTAACCATTATGAAAATCTCGAGTAAGACATTCCATATTTATTCAATAACTAGTAGTATATATTCCTTTGGCACCCCTAATAGCCATGAGTAATACACTGTCTAAAATTGGAAGGGCTTTATGTACACCGCTCTCAATGGCTGTATCAATATCCTTTTTTGGACTATCTTAAACATGAATATTAAAATAATACGTTATTTTAATATTATGAGATTTTTTTTCATGATCACAACCCTTGTAATTATTGTTATATTACGTATCATTTAAGGATTTATTACATATAATATACATTTTATAAATTAATTAAATCATGTGATTTTCCAAAGAATTTACAAATACGGTTATATGACTTGGCGGTGTGAACTAAGGCGTCGATTAATAATGAACAATTAAATTATTAATGTTCATATATCACTTACTTAGTGTTGTGACAATTTGGCTGAATTCATCGTTGTAGATCATTTTAGTAAAATGAAATTATATTTTCTAAAGTGATACCTTTTAGCAATGATCATTAACATACATTCCCTTTATCAACATTGTATCATTTTAGGTTTTATAGATCAAAATTCCAACATCATTCATATTCAACTAGGTTAGTCCACAAAAATTCCATTCTTCAATAATAACATTTATTATTAAATGTACTGCTATAGCCACAGATTTTGGCTTTGAATCGACTATAGTTGACCGTGATACCAACATTATATAATCAAGGAGACAAGTTATCTAGTGAATAGTGTTTTACTTATAATGCTTCATTTTAGACCCAACTAGAGTCGTTCGGTGAACGTCATGTCACAATTTAACTCAATCAAAGTAAAAAGTTCATATTGAAGTTCAAAAGTATTCACAAGTTGAGAGAAATGTTTAATATCGCCACTTCAATATTTCTTGTTTTGCCATATTTATTATTAAGCAACAAGAAACACTAGAATGAGTCATTCCATTTTTATCCAATAACTATTAGTGCATAACTCCCCGGTGCCTCCAATAGCTATGCGTAATATACTGCCCAACATCTAGAGAGCATTACGTACTCTGGTCTCAATAGACGTGTCGATATCATTTCTCTAAATCGACTAATATTATTTAAATAAAATTGTATTCTGTGTTTTGATTAATTACTCAAGATTGCAACTATTTGCAATTATAATCACATAATATTTCATTTAAGGATTTTCTTATTTATATACTTTAAATTAATTTCATAATTAATTATATCAATATATAGCAAATCACATAATTGAAAACAAATACCCTTATTATGAACACAAAATTTTGTAATAGTTATACCTATTGGTACCGTGTGAACGACAATTTTTTGTCACTATAATTATAACGGTTATCACCATTGCAAAACAAAAATTTTGTAACGATTATTACCATTACAAGACTAAAAATTATAATGGTTATTACTGTACAAAATAGAAAATTGTAACGGTAATAACCGTCGAAAAATTATAAGTAGTAATGATTAAAAAATACAACAATTTTACTTTTGATTTATCAGTAGTTACGACTCTTGGAAAATTGTAATATGTTATGTACTTACATTTTCATCCAACAAGAACCAAATTATATTACACCTACATATAATCTGATTTCATATATTAAGTTCAACTTCACAGCAAAAAAATTATAATCAATTTTCGATAACAAAAAATTTCGTGTATATATATTTCACAACAAATTCCACAAACTTCTACTTTGATAACAACATCACCATACATAACAAACCTAAAATACAAAACCTCAGGAGTATGAATCTGCAAAATCAAGTATCCTATAATTAATGGCAATAATTACACAATCAGTATAGATTTTGCATCCAACATGATCTATGACCACCAAAATCGATATCTAATCCAACTAGATCTGTGGTAGCCTGCATTGATGACAGATCATATTAATAATTTAACACATGAACTAATTATTGGCACATGATGAATCTTGAATAGCAGAAGGAAATGGCATAAAACATTAATATTACTTATAATTTATATAGTAAATTGTATTGTCTTCTCTGTAGTATTATGTGACTGATGTCATATAATATGAGTTACATGAACCAACCAACTACGTGATTGTCATATGTTATATATAAGTCATCACATAAGATTGATACTTAAAAGAGCGATGAATAATGGTGAATACAAATCTGTAGAGATGTCTATAATATGAAGTTTATAGAAATGTCTATAATATATAGTCAAATTATTACAGCAATATCTAAGTATATATGTATGCACGTTGTTTATTATTACCAGCGCCTTAGCCATTGGGCCACAGAGTCGTGTTTGTTAAAATGAATGTTGGTAATTTATTGTCTAATAAGATCTTAATATTCAGGCTATTCTATGCAAGCCCCTCAAATTGGTCATGGTTTTATTGGGCATGATATTAAAACTGAGTAGAAAATACTTGGATCTCAAGCCCTCTGTATTTTACTCCTCCATTTCTCATTCAAACAACATTTCGGCACTTGTATTCCGAAAATAAACCATCCAGTCATGTAATCCTTTGCACGTTCTCTCCATCCTAAACTATTATTTCTCTAACCCTAAATTCAATTGTGTCTATGGACTAGGTAACTTCTGCAGTGCTCAGTTCTCCATTTTCTTCTCATATAGAACTGTATTATGAATAAAATCAAAATCCCTTTGATTGTTCCTAAGATGTTCGCGTTTACATCCACCGCACCATCGCCTTTCATTTATCTTATTCTTCTTCCTAATCCTATCGTCAGCGACTACCGATCTGTTTCAAATGTCTGATTAGTTATTCAGAAAGCGTTGAATGGTCACTTGAAAGCTATCGGTCCTGCCTACTCCTACCAGTCTGCAACGGTGTTCGTGTTCATTATTGCTACTACGCGTACTACGCGTACTACGCATACTACCTTCCTGTCTACTGCTTTGGTCCTTGATTTCCACCTACAATGACTTGGCTCCGGGGATTGCTTTGGACTATCTTGGAACACGTTTAGGTAATCTCCTTTCCTAGCAATTCCTATTCTCCAGTTAATTTCCTTTTGGATGGAATTTATTCTTGCTCTATTTTAGAAATGGTTAATTTATGCTAGGGTATCGTTTACTAATGGTTTCCCGCTTTCATACCAATTTTCAATCAATGATTTCATTAACTCTATTCTCCTATTCATATGAATTTCTGAATTATAATTTGACTTGATTGAGATATATTAATTTTAAAATTGTTCACCTTTTTTATGCGTGGGTTTGATTTTGAATTCTTGCTTTAGTCCAACTGATGTAATACTAGGCTGAAACTATATATTGCCCCTAACAAGTATAGATGAAACTGTAAATTAATTTAACTATTCTATTTTCTTTGCAATCTTTTACATATACATTAGTGTTGTAGCAACCTGTACCACAGTTTTTTTAAATGGCCAATTTAAGCCTACAATTCATTCGGTTGTTTATGAAACCACTGGAGTATGTTTCATTGCCATTGGTTGTAAAAGGCATCCACATTTGGAGCATACATCAGTGTTTGCCTGTTGACAATCTAACATGTAATATCTATGAACTAAAGTCTCTTTTCCATTACTCAGATATGCGTGTAAGTCTGTAATGATGATTCTATAATAGTTTGATACATTTTGAATTTAAAATATAGGAATCAAGAGATTATCAATGCTTCAACAAAGCAACGAAAGAGAAGACATGAGCTTATGAGGTTTCTTTCCTTGGTATAATAATGAAACATCATGGATTAACATGTTTATAAAATTGTTTTCTGCGGGGTCTATCATTAAAGAATCGGGATTTAACAGACCTGCATTGTCGTTTTTTTCCATTATATTTTGGACCATCTTCTTTCCTTTTTTCTTGCATTTATGAATCTAACAAAATCCACATTTTCAAATAACATGTGTATTATATCAAAAAAGTTTTCTTCTTGAATCAGAACATATGGGGCAAAATTTCTTACAACCAAAAAAATCGAGTTTCAAATTTACGCAATTTGTATGGTTATCTTATTGCGGTTTCCATTTGGTTCAATTTGATTATGCTATTGTTTTGCTTTTATTTGAATTTAAAAAAAAATTCAGATTTGCTGAAGTGTTGTTCTATTTGGAGTTTCAAACTTGCACAATTTGCATAGCGCAAAGGCTTTTCAAACAAAATCTTAAGTTATGTATCTTGTAACATTTAATTTGCATTTTAAACAGATTATAAGATGAACTTATTGCACTTATAGTTTATTACCTTTAAAGTCTACTTTTTAGGAAGGACAATTTCTAGGCTTTATGAATCAGTGTTTTTTATTTTGAATGGGTTTTACTTGCAGCTTGGATGTTGCATAGGTTTTGAGAATACTTATGGAATTTTTTTTCACCAAAATATTGTTATATCTAAAAGAATTAGATAATCATCTCTGGCTTAAATTTGTAAATGAAGTTTTTAAAAGCTTGGCTTCATTTCAAATTTCAAAATAAAAATTTGAACAGGCTAATGTGTTGTTCTATTTACTATTTCAAATTTACAAAATTTGTACAATTCAAGCTTTATTTCTAAACAAAATTCAAGTTGTGTCCTGTTTAACATTCAATTTTGCAATCTATCATATTTAATTATGTGTGCAAAGTGAGTTATTTTATTTATAATTTATTTGCAATAAAATCTAATTTTTATTAAAGATATTTTCTTAATTTTATGACTGTTTTTTGTTTTCAATTATATAATATGTTGGAAAGTTAGCACTTTTATCAATGCTGCGGTTTTACTCTTGGGGTTTATAAATTAATGTTATGGTTTTATATCCATGACAATTTGTTGGCATCATTTATTGGGAAAACTTGATTATAGTTATCCTTCGCTTAAATTTCAAAATGAAAATTTTAAAAGCTTTACTTCATTTCAAATATCAAAATCAAAATTCGAACCTGCTACTTTGTTGTTCCATTTAAATTTTCAAATTTACAAAATTTGTGCAATTCAAACTTTTTCCTAAATGAAATTTAAGCGGTGTGCTCTTTAACATACAATTTTACGATTTATCAAATTTAATTATGTGTATAAAGCGAGGTTTTTTAACTACAGTTTATTAACATTAAATCTAATTTTTATGAAGGATATTTTCTTATTTTATAGAAGATTTCTGGTAGTTTACGTTACATTTATGTAGGAAAATTAGCACTTTTATCAACATTGCATCCTTGCTTTGTAATTCTTCTGCAATGAAGCCCAATGTTAAGGGTCGATAATGCACATAAATAGTTAGTGGAGAAAATATATCTTACACAGTGATGGTGTTAAGTCTCGTTGTTTTATTACTTTAACTAAATAAGAATCAGTCTTGTGTATTTTGATTAGTATCTCGGTCTCTAATGTAACCATTTTTTTAATAAAAGCCTTACTTTTTGTGAACACATGACGTAACATGTACACGCTATGGTTTTTTTTCCATAAGAATTTGTCGGCCTCATTGATAAAACTTAATTATGGTCATCGTAAGATTAAATTTGAAAAAGAAGATTTTATACGCTTGGCTGTGTTTCAAATTTCAAAATCATAATTCGAACTTTCTAATGCATTGTTCTATTTTAAATTTCAAATTTACAAGATTGGTAAAATTCAAAAAAAATTCTAAGCCAAGTTTAAGTTAATATATTCTTTAACATTCAATTTTGCAATTTGCCATATTTAATTATCATATTTATAACAACTTATTTTATGTATAGCATTAAAATATAATTTTTAAGAAGGAATATTCTCATATTTACGAATGATTATTTTTATTTTAAGAGGTATAATATGCAAGGAAGTTAGCATTTTTATCAATGCCTTACATCGTAGCTTTGTAATTCTTTTGCAATGAAGCCTTGCAACATTGCTTTTAGGGGTCCGCAATGGACATAAAAGGTTAGGAGAGAAAATGGATCTTATACATCATGGTGTTGCACCTGCTGCATATATAAATACATTGTTTGACTGTTTTAACTAAAAAGAATTAGAATTGTGCATTTTGATTAGTATCTCATTTCACCAAAGCTATAAGAAAAAATTATAAAATCCTTAATTTGTGTGAGTACACGATGTTGTGTGTACATGTTTGTTAACTCACCTTTTGCCATTGAAATATGTCGATCCCTTTTATACTGATTTTTTTATACGGTCCCTTTCTTAGCTGAAGTAATTTGCTCATAACTTGCGCATACAAACTTCTAACGATTTGAGATTTGAAATGTAGCCAAATAAGGCCTTCCTTGTCCCTTTATACCGGTCTCACCCAGTTTGGGACAAAAATTGATGATATGTACCGATCCCATAGGGGAAGGGATAAAAACCGATCCCTTGTCGGGGCTAGGCACTAATACATACTTAGAATATTTTGGAGATTCTATCCTTTAGTATCGATTGATCATCACTTCATATCATTGTCTACACTTGATTTCTAGACCTCACAATTATCGCTCTTGACTAATGGCCTTGATAATGGTGAAGTCTTTAGGTTAAATTCGCATATCTACTGCCTTGGCAAAAGGTGGGTTAACAAACATGTACATACAACAAAGTGAGTTAACTAATGACCTTGATATTCCATTGAGAAAGCTAGCCCTCGTGGATTTGGAGTTTAGATTTGAAATCCATTAGAGAGCTTGGATTTGGAGCAATGGTGAGACAATCAACAAGGAGACCAGTAGCAGATATGAGCCATCATGAAGGGAGTCATAAGGCTTCTTCAGGAGGTGGAGCTAATCAAACATCTATCTACATCACCAGAGATGAAATGAGAACAATGATGGATGCTATGCAGGAACAGATGTTGAAAAGGCAGAAGGAGATGACGTAGAATCTACTCCGACAGATCAGATAGGCTGGAGCCACATGAGCTACTGGAATGCAAAACAAAGAAGTCGGAACGATGGGGACTACTGGAGTTATGGATCAAGAAGTTGTGGTGGCAAGATTCACTAGAAATCAGAACCGGGAGCATAGAGATGGAGCTATTGGACAAAAAAATGGAATAGAGCAGCCCTCGGCCATCTTAAAGGGATCGGCACCGATCCCTAAAGACATAGAGACATATGCCTTTGGGTTTAGTCGATCGTGATTCTGGAGGATCTGCGGTCAATCCCATGGAGCTTGGTGCGAATCAGAATTTGGATGCTCGTTCAGAGGAATACGTTCCAAAATTCCCTAGTAGACTCGGGGGACAGTTTGGACATGATAATAGGAGACTACCATTGGAAGAAAATGACGGGTTTGTATAAATGATCAGACGAGCTATGTGTGGAGGATTAATGAATCGGGATATGGAGGATGTAAATAGAAAACCATTCGCTCCTAATATCTGGAATGCTAGGAATCCAACAGAATTCAAACTACCAACATTGGAAACTTATGACGGAAAGTTGGATCCAACTATCCATATGATGAGGTATATATGGCACATGGAAGTACTGGGGGCTTCAGAAGAAGCCATGGCACGATACTTCCTCTTGTACTTAACGAATGTAGTTGCGCTATGGTTCAGACAGTTGAAGAGCGGTTTTATTAGCACATTGACAGAATTGGTCGTGAGATTTATGAAGTCGTTTCGGGTTCATATTACAAGACCCAAGAATGTGATGACATTGACATCAATAAAGCAGTGGGCAGGAGAATCACTCAAGAATTTCTTAACCAAGTTCAATGTGGCAGTTGTTTTGGTGGATTGACTAGATCCATCGATTATTTTGATGGCAGCAGTATTAGGAGTTGCAGATAATTCAGATTTAAAGATATCACCAATACGGGATCCACCGATGGATCTCGGAGAATTCTACCATGAAGCAGAAAGGTTTCTAAGACAAGAAGATGTGAAAGTTGATAAAGATGCAACAGAAGTTAATACTATATAGGGTGGAGAACCATTCGATGAAAGCTCAAGAAAGGACAAGGGTAAAAGGAACATAGATAACAACTTTGATGGATTGAAGCAATAGAGGAGGGAACCCAAATTCTCTTCTTACTCCGTTGAATGAAACCCTAGAACAGATATATCTGAATACTCGAGGATGCCTTCTGGATCGAAAACCGGCAAGTAGGGAACCCTCCGAATGTAAATGAACATCGGGAAAGTGCCTACTCCATGAGCTGGATATGCACAATATAAATGGCTGCAGACATTTGAAGGATATCATTGAGGAACATGTGAGGAATGGTCAGTTACAACAATATGTAAGTACTCGAGCTACGACGGTGGAACATGAGCAGCCACCATCCACCTTAAATGAAAATGGCACTGGATTAAGGCATCATCATCAACTTGTCATCAATTGATCGGGATGGCATGGAATAAGTAACAAACCACACAGTAGAATGACTAAGTCACTTACACATATATAGGATCAAGGAAGGTCCCTAAGCATGCTCTAAGATGATGAATAACCATTGTGCTTGTGCTTATGCTTGGGCTTGTGAAATTTGTTTATTTTCTTCTTGTTTACTTGGAACTCTTGTTTTTTTAGTTTTTATTTGAACTCTAGTATATTGATTGTATGGACTCTTAGTTTATATTTTGATAAATGGACTTAGAAATGCTTAAATTTGGATCAAGATCAATGTAATAGATAACATACGTCGTGATTGTTGTCCTGTCTGGAGAGACGGGATAACAATCGCAAGGAATGGACCTTTCCGTTGGGCGAAAGCGATGAAACAGACTCGTGCATCATGGATTAAGTCCTCAACGGGGTGTTAAGGCCGAAGAATAAAACCCAACAAGGTCGTCAGGTATGGACTATGCTTGGCAAGGGGTAGGTCGCTTCGCTCGAACGCGATGGATCGAACTACTCAGGTCTTCAAGTATGGATTGTGCTAGACAATGATCCAAGAAGATCAAGGTCATCGGGTATGGACTATGCCTGCCAAGGGGTAGGTCACTTCGCTCGAATGCAATGGATCGACATAATCAGGTCTGTGAGTACGGATTGTACTCGACGAGGATCCTGTGAGATTGAGGATTTGGATTTGGATAATGAGTCGGAGAGGTCATAGATTTGGATATTAGTTTTGAACAGCAATGGATTTGACTTTGGATGGATGCGGATTCAGATAAAACGATCCGGAGAGATCGTGGATTGGGACTGGATCTGGATTGGAAAATACGGTAATCAATGGGTTATGGATTTTGGATTTTGGATTTATGGCAATTCAAAGCACGCAGTCCTATCGCAAGGAATGTTTTGGGGGCGAAATGCTAACTCACCTTTTGCCAAGGCAGTAAAGAGGCAAATTGAACCCAACAGACTTCACGATTATCAAGACCATTGGTCAAGAGCGATGATTGTGAGGTTCCGAAATCAAGTGAAGACAATGATATGAAGCGATGATCAACCGATACAAAAAGATATAATCTTCAAAATATTCTAAGCACGGATTAGTGCCTCTTCCACGTAGGTGATCGGTGTCTATCCCTTCTCCTAGGGATCGGTACATGTCCTCAAATTTTGTCCGTAAATGGGTGAGATCGGTATAAAGTGAAAAAGAAGGCTCCACGAGGCTACATTTCAAATCTCAAGTCGTTTGTAGTTTGTATGCACAGGTTATGGCAAATTACTTCACCTAAGAAAGGGATCGTATAAAAAGGAATTCGTATAAAAGAGATCGGCATATTTCAGCCAAGCAAGTACAACTCAATGGAAAACAATCAATATCTCAAAATCAATAAGTCCGATGCATATGAAATTTTATGAGCAAGATATGGGGACCGTAGGAGCCTACCCTAGTGATCGCATGTCAAAATGATGTAGAAAGGGAATCGACCCTCTTCCTTCTTAGGGATAGGCTAAACTCAACTTTATAACAAAGATCGATCAATATCTCAATATTTATATATCCAATTGACATGAAATTTGAAAGACAAGCTAATTACAACATGTGAAACATCCTATAGGGATGCATATCATTTGGAGCAAGTTGGAGGAGTTGATACCTATCCGTTCATAGGGATATACTATAATCAGTCTTCACAACATATTGAAACAAAGATTGATCAATAGCTCGAGTTCTACTACTCTAGTTGGCGTGAACTTGGAGGCTAAACATAATACAACATGGAGAAGTTTCTATAGGGATCACATGACATTTTGAAGAGATTGGAAGGATCGTTACCTCTCCTTCTAGAGGGATCGGCAAAATCAGAATTCAGACAACACTATGTTCATGGAAAATGCAATATCTCACAAGCCGTATGTTGAAATTACACAAAATTTAGGGTGCATGTAGCTAACATCATGGGGAACCCCTTATAGGGATCGTAGTCCATTTGGACACACTAATAGGGATCGGTACTGATCCTTATTGTGGTGCCGATGGGCCTGGAAATTTTTGGATGGCCTCATCATGATTTCCCAAACCTTCTGTCAAAATTTCAGCCCGATCCGTGCACGTCTTCTCTTATAAATACAGCAGACATGGTGTTAGAAAAAGGTGATTTTTTCTGCTTCTGTTTATCTTCAACCTTGGCTGCACTCTGCCAATTTTATTCTTGGATTTTAGATTGTTAACTGTAAACAAACTTTAGTATAATAAAAAGGATTATTTGGTAGTGGACGTAGAGCAGAGTTAGTCAAACCACTATAAATCTTGTCTCTTTTAACTTGCTTTCTGATTGTTTTAATTTTATTCTTCATTTATTTCTCTTCATATGTTTGTGATTGGATTGGATATTTGTACTTTTACATAATTGTGTGTTTGCGGCCAATTTTGACTCTGACAATGTTATTGCTTTTTTTCCATAAGAATTTGTCGGACTCATTCCTTTATAAAACTTGACTGTATTATCTATAATAATCAATTTGAAATGTGGCACACATTTAAAATAGGATTTCTTTGTTGTCTAGATGATGCAATTACATTAAGCTGAAATTTTCTTTGAACAATTAATATATTAAAAACAAGGTTTTTATGATATGTATGTCGTAAAATTGACATCCACATATTTATAGGGAGTTGCTATTTTCTAGAGTTATCTTTGCTATTTTGCTTTCGCTCGGGTTTTAATTTATCATTTGAGTCTTTTTTTTCATTTTGATTTGATTTTTTTTCCTATATAGACACTTATAACGGTTTTGAGCTTCTTGGTCAATGTAAAAAAGAATATATTTAAAGGATTAGAAAAAGACAATCATACATAACATTTTCCAATCTTTTGCCAAAATTTTAATTGTGACTGTATTGTTTTTACTCTTGGTAACAAATTTAGCACAAACTCACACACTCGTGTATATGTCGATTATATGTCTTTATATAGGTGGAATTTTTCTTAATCTTTTTCGTTTTCTCAACATTTTCTCATTTCTCATGATTTCACTTAGGGCTATCAATGGACAATCGAAAAACCCGAAATCTGTCCGCATACAAAAAGCGGATAAATATCCGATATCTGGAAAAACGGATGCAGATACAAAATACGAAGACATCCACATCCAAAAATTATCCGTCCAGTTTTTGTCAAAATTATAGTTCAAATTATGTGTATGTTAGTGCAATTAAAGATATTCACTTATTATTTTATTAAATTAGTAGTTTGTATTATATGCGCTTTATGTGTATTAACCGCTCGAAACTATTTATTATCATCATATTTGTTAATTTTTAACAATTTTATAATCAATGAGATTGAAAAATATTTATGTTAAACTAAAATTTTCCTTTTATAATTGTTGATTTATTAGTTGTTAGTGAATATGATAATTATCCGATATCTGTCTATATCCGTGTATGCAGATATCCAATATCCGAAAATGATTTCGGATATGGATATGACACCATTCGCGTCCGAAAGCGTCCATTGACAGGCGTTTCACTGAATATCAACTCTGTAAATGGGGCACAAACAGCTGGAATGGGATCAGCATTTTTTATAAAAAGAAAGATAAAAAAGAATAGATATCAAGAACAAAACATATGGCTGGCTTCAGAAATACAAATTGTTAGACTGGATTCCAACTTTTATCAGATAGCAATTTCAGTTGTTACAGGTGCAAGCTTTTATTTATTCCAGGCAAGTATTTACAACTAGGGCTGTCAAAATGGGTTGCAACCCGTTTACCCAACCCAATTACCCATAAAACCAGTGGGTTGAGTCAAACCCATTAAAATAAATTAATTTATTGGGCTAAACCATTTAACATAGTTAATTAAATGGATTAGATGGGTCCGACCCATTTTACACTAATTACCCGTTTACCCAAAGAAAATCTACGTTCTCACTTCTCACGCAAAAAAACTAGGGCTCCTCACTTCTCAAATTTACTCATCTTCTCCCTGATAGGGCACGATTCGACGTCCTCCGCCTTTTCATCAATTTCTGGGTTGCAGCAATCGAGCTATAATCATCCTTCCATCTAATCAAGCTGGTGCGTTATTTTGTTCTATAGTCCTTTACCGTTATTTTGTGTTATTAAGAACCGCTAGATTTGGGCAAAGCTTTATCAGTTCATATATATCTGAATCTCTTATTTATTTATTACATTTGGGCAAAGATTCATGATGTTTTGCTGTGTCTTTTCAGCTATGCCCCAATTGTTTCTTTATTTTTTTAGCTTTTGAGCCTTTAGTTTTGATCTGATTTACCATAATGTTCGATTCAGGACAATTCTATTTTTATTTTATTAATTATATTTCAGTTGTACGTGGATCCCAACGTTGCTGCTCTAATAAAAGAGCGTGTTCCATCTGCAGTCGCTCACGCACGATTGGAATAAGTTATTACAAACCAATGTATACCATGAAAGTCGCAACATATAAAACTATATTTTAATCAAATGTGAAAATGAGTTAATTGACACAAAGGTGGATGAAGTCGATCAAACAAAAATTGTGTGAATTAGACATTACGTGTAAAAAAAAAATTGGATAAATCATGCGCCACGTCAAAAATCACATAAAATTTTTAAACTGCATAATTTTCTTGATCCTAATCACGAGTGATGTAGGTCCTAAATCATAAGAGAGTGATAACACCGATGTTTACAAACAAAACATGCATTAGATCGACTTTTTGCTAATGGACAACCTTTGAATGGACTATTAACATATCACAGAGACACGTCATGTACAACAGTTATGAATAGACATCAATTCTATCCATAATAAAACCACATAAGGTTTCCATGTTTACAAATATATATATATATATATATATATATATTGCACTATCAATAATGGATATAAAATGCAACAATGGGTCAATTACTACTGTTATCCTTACTACCATAGCTGTAAAAAGTCGTTTCAGAACATAATATATGAAATTAAAATTAAAATTAAAATGATGCACATAGTGATAAAAGAAAGGTTTCATCCTTGTGTGTAATTTGCAGCTTTTAGTTCGGTTGGGGGCATCCGGTTACAGTACAGTGATCATATATTTACCTTTTAGCAGTCAAGTTGTGGGTAATTGCTAATTATACATCATTGATTAGTTAAAAAGTAATGATAGGACTGTCCATAATTAGGTTGTTGAAATTGTTGTAAATTTGGTTTATAGTGCAGTCCTTAAAAAGTTATTTTTGAGATCATCATTCAGTAACGAAAATCGACTAAACATTTTTTTGATGATCTGTAAGAATAAGATATGCGCGCGCGCACATAAATACTCACACATACATATCTGCTTCTGTCGTTTTTCTATCCCGCTTTATTCTCCAACCAGCAAAACATCCTTGGGTATGCACTTATTTCTTTCAGAAACAGGAACAAATTATGCCACTTTGTTTAAGTATCTGAATATACTAAGGTTAAATATTTCTATTTCTGGTTATATTTTGTTTTGCAGAATCCTACTTTAGGCTATTATACACAATACCAACCCTCAGATTTGTGTAAATGTGTGGAAGCTCTGCATCATCAAATATGTTACAACACTGGAAGCAATCTACCTGCAATAAGAGAGAAACACAGCCACACAAGGTAAAAACCTATACATCCTGATCGACTTTTATTTTATATTGTTATGCACTTTGTTTAATATGAGTTCATACTGATGACTTATAGTACAAGTTTGTGGCCAAGAAGTTTTGTCCTCCTTCAATACCTTCAGAGTATTTCAAGAATCCGAGTAAGTAGACTTTTTGTTGCTTGAAGGATTCATCCGAGGTTACAAGAATTAGTTAAATCAGATCCCATCATACAGCTCTTAGTCTCTAACACTACCACCTACAGCTTTGCAAAGGATTTCTAGGTGGGTTCTCTTTTTTTTCCCCGTTTTCTTTTTCTTTTTTTGTAGTAGCTGCACTGCATAATTTTGTACAAGCCGCCAACTATTACATCAAGTCCCCCTGTGTTCTGATTTGCAATATTTTTACAACTTTATCAAAACAATCAAATCTATTTCAAGATACTAAGACACCAATTTATAGCTTTGGAAATTCCCAAAGGCACAAATCTATTTCAGGATAATCAGATAATCAAATCAAAAGGAGTTGAGTTTGTTTCTATAATACAATACTGCTATTGTATTTCAAAGCTTTATGAACTGTATAATATAATTACCATTTTTTTCTCACATCTCAAACAACCGTTGTTTTTCCTTTAGTTGATATCTAAAATATAGTGAGATTCGACAAAAAAGACAATCAGTGAATTGTTAATATCTTTGATTGTAGCATTTAAAGTTTCAATAACATTATCCCTTTTGATATTTGATAACATTAATTGAGATGTTTTAGGAACAGTGTTGAAAGAAGAAATTTTAATCTTCTCATAATGGTTAGCCACAAAATGAAATAATTCTATACCGTTTCCTTTATTTGTTGATAATTCAACATGATGATCAAGAATTGACAGCTTTGTTTTAAATGAAATAGCGCACAATCGAATGTTGCATCTGTTTAGCTGGGATTAAATTTTAAATAGATAACAACTTGTACAGTATACTGCAGTTTTGACTATATAATAATCAATTCAAATATAGAGCAAATTGATATATATTTAATATTCTTAATTAAACTATAATGAGTGCCTGCAAAAAATTATGATGAAAAGGTCAACACATTTTTTATCACTTAGACCTTATTCCAGTCTTAGCCATTTGTTTTGGAGTAGGACTATGTAATTTTTTTTTTGTACTACCTACATGCTAATTGTTATTAATATTTAATATTGTAGAACATGAATTCAACTGAAAATATAAACATTGAAACAGAAGATTTGATTGTATTGGAAGATTCATTGAGTAGTTCGGCTGCAAAAAAACGTTGTAGAACCACACACTCAGAAGTTTGGAACTATTTTCAAAAA
Source organism: Allium cepa (assembly GCA_030765085.1). Classification (NCBI taxonomy): domain Eukaryota; kingdom Viridiplantae; phylum Streptophyta; class Magnoliopsida; order Asparagales; family Amaryllidaceae; genus Allium; species Allium cepa. The sequence continues at coordinate 303,322,376 of CM060944.1, read as the reverse complement.
ATTGAAACTATTTTAGGAAAAACACCAACGTGCTTTTGCAAGGGATGTAAGAAAACATACTTTTGAGGAGAAAAGCATGGAACTTCTAATATGCTAAAACATATTCCAAAATGTCAACACATTACCAAAAAAATGGGTGGGCATAAAGAGATAAGTAAGTTCGATCAAAGTAAGTACAGAGAATTGGTGACTAAGGCCATCATTAGGCGTAACTTACCCTTTATGTTTGTCCAATATCATGAAGTACGAGAACTGCATTTTTATTTGAACAGTGAAGTGCAACATATATCAAGAAATACAGTACGATCGGATGCCATGAAACTTTACGAGAAAGAAAAAGTTAAGCCTGAACATGTTTTAAAATCATGTTCGGGAAAAGTAAGCTTAACATCTGATTTATGGACATCAATTAATACAGATGGTTTTATATCATTGACAGCGCACTTCATAGATAACGACTGGGTTTTACAAAAAAAATTGCTTAGTTTTTCATTGATGCCTCCTCCTCACATGGGAGCTGTAATATTTCGGAAGGTATCTAGTCTGTTAGTTGAGTGGAATATCGAAGATAAACTGTTTGCATTTACGCTTGACAATGCATCTTCAAATGATAAATTTATTGAATTGTTGGAATCTCATCTCACATATAAGAAAGCATTGGTTGCAGATGGTGAGTTTTTGCATATTCGTTGCACTGCACACATATTGAATTTGATTGTACAAGACGTTCTAAAATGCATTGGTTCCTTTTTAACGAATATTAGAGAAAGTATAAAGTACATTAAGGGCTCCCAATCAAGAAAAAAGTTGTTTATGGAATGCATAGCAGATCTTTCTATCAGTGAAAGTAAAAAAATATTGCAACAAGATGTTCCAACGAGATGGAACTCACATTTTTGATGCTTAAAAGCGCTATTTACTTCCACCAAGCACTACGCCGTTTGGAAATCGTTGATCGGAGTTATACTTATTGTCCAACACCGGATGAATGGATAGATGCAAAGAAAATTGCCGATTTTTTGGAAGTTTTTTACAAAGTTACTTGTTTATTTTCGGATTCTAATTATCCAACATCGAACTTATTTTTTCGAAAGCTCGTGACGGTTCTTTTTACATTGCAAAAGCGTATGAAAGACAATGATTTTATGTCAACAAAGGCGAATGAAATGTATAAAAAATTCGACAAATATTGGAGAAAATTAAGCGTGATACTTTCCATTGCATGCATCTTTGATCCATGTCATAAAATCGAATTCGTTAAATACTGTTATGAACAAATTTATGGAGTCGATTGTTATGAATTTGATGAGGTGAAGAGTAAATTTGAAATTTTTTTCAACGAATATGCAAAAAAAATATGAAAACGTTGGTGAAGCAAGTGGATCAAAAGATGTAGAATCTATTGATGCAGATATTGGTCCGTATTCACAACAATGTGAAGATATGTTAGAAGGATTTTACAGTCATCGTAAGGTATGTTTAGTCGAGAGTTCTCGTAAATCTGAACTTAAGTCATATCTTGAAGTGGAACTATTAGATCCTAAAACATCGGTCGACATTATCTCTTTTTGGAAATCTCACCAGTATAAATATCCAATTCTTTCACGTATGGCAAAAGATATTTTGGCGGTTCCGGTTACTACTGTAGCATCTGAAAGTGCATTCAATATCGGAGGTAGGGTTCTTGATGATTATCGAAGTTCTCTGAAGGCGGATACCGTTGAAGCATTGTTATGTTCACGTGACTGGCTATATGGAAACGGGACAGCGTCAGCTATAGAGGAGCCTGATGTGGATTTTTTTTGAACTGGTACTTTATATACAACAAATCATTGGGACAATATATCCCATGTTAAATAAACGTTCGAAAGCAAGTTTCGATCTTGTGACATCCTACACCAAACCCGAATCAATTAACAACTTGGACAAATGTGCTTGTCAAAATATGGATATTTCTTTGTCTCATACGGATGCGGAATTGACAATTTCTACCTAAATCTTAGGTACATGTATGCTTAATTGTCTAATTTACCGTTCCCCTTAATTTACACTATCCACTAGTCAAAATCAGACATTCAATATTATTAGTCTGTTTCAGAACCAGTTGACATTACTAAATGAGTATATATCCACTCAATTCTCTTACCTGGAATTTTGTACAGGGCACTAAAGCAGGCTAGTAAGTAGGCATGTGAAATTCAATTATTCAATGTAGATGCTCTATGCAGTAAGAGGTATATTTTTTTCTTTATTTCCCCTTTAAACCTTTCTGCATATTACTTTATTTTTTATATCTTTATTTCCCATTTAAACCTTTTTCAGTAAGTTTCAAATAAGTTAACTTTGATATTTGCAGGGAATGTCTTCAAAATTTTAGAACCTGATCATTATAGGTCTCAACAAACTTGAAGATACAACTCATCTTATTTAATAGAATTCTCCAACTTGAAGATACAACTCGGCTTCAATTTTATTCTATATTATATATTTTTTTCATGTTATATTATATGTTGAAGTTCTTGAATGACGTGCTATAGTATCTGTGTTATCTGGTCTACTTTATGCAGTTTTTTGAACTGTTTTCTGGTATCTTGGTGTAGTTTTTACTTTTCTGCTATGCTATTTTGAATTATTCTAAATTTTTTTGCTGCAATTCTTAGTTTTGAGCCATGGATTTTGTTGTGTTTGAAGCTTTTTGGTACAATTTTCACGTTTGATAGGTAGTTTTTGACCTATTTTATTCTTTTGGTTTTTATTAATAATGGGTTGAATGGTTTGGATAGGGTTTACCCGGTAAACTAACGGGTTGGGTTGGGTTGACCCGTTTAATTAATGGATTTAATGGGCTGGGTCATTTTTTCTTTTAAATGGGTTAGGTTAATTTCAAACCAACCCATTTACAACCCAACCCAATCCGTTTGACACATCTATTTACAACCATTTGGTGCTAACACTCTGTTTATCTTTGCCACTGATTCTTCGATTAAGCTGGGCCAACAATTTATGTTTCCTGGCTTTTGCTAACTATTTCTACGCAAAGGCTAGCAGTTAGAACAAAAAAGATTACTTGATCTTTTTAATTTTTACTCCATACCTTCTATAGTTTTTTAGTGTAGTGTGTTGACATCTTACTTTCCATTTAATTTGACAAAATTATACAATTTTCACAATGGAAAATGTATGGTTCATTTCCATATAGCTGAAGGAAGCCAATGAGTGGTAGCAGCACACTGAACCAAGGCTATTTGGGCAATATAAAAAATTGAAATCTGTAGCAAGAAGAGGCGTTGCATCTTTTGTTGGGTGATTAACAACTTTAAAATTAAACAAATAATTTTTTTTTGGAAAGCTAAACTATGTAAGATAAACTTGGTTGAAAAATCATTTCTTTCACTAACATCGAAAATAACCGACCCTTCAATCATCGAAATTTATTGGTAATTGAGTATTCATACTTTAAGCATCAATGCGTTAATATATTTTTCATTGAACTCACTTGTGTGAATTTTTTTATAGTTCTTTCACTAAAGCCCGATGTATGAATGTCGTACATGTTAGTTCCATGTGGTTGTCGCATCTTTGGTTAAGAAATGGATATACTTGGTTTTTGTAACATGTAGATGCATATTCTGATATACCTAATTTAGTGATAACTTTTTTCATGTTTTATCCATACAAAGACGAATTTTCATTTGTATGCTTAGTTGTGAAGTTTGATAAAAAAATTCAATAAATTTAAGTAGGACAAATAGTTATCATATTCGTTTACCAAAAGGTATATTTTCTTTTTTGGAATCCACTCTTTTTTTATAAATATACATATGAGCCACTATATGTTTGGAGTAAAATCCTTTACATTTACGGGCGGGTGATGCATCAGAAGAATTTTATCCCTTTTTTCTTACAAAATACAACATTATTAGTTATAAGATGGATATGTTTGGATTTTCTGAACTGTACAATGCGGATGCATTATAGTAATCAGATATTACGTTGGTAACTATTTTAACTTGGAAGGCTGGGGTTAGATTTTTCCAAAAAAATAAAGCACTGGGCTAAGTAATAAGCAATTGTGCAGCTGCATGAACATAAAAAGTTTTAGCAGTGCTGTTGGAAAAGAAAGAATACGATGCAAAGAATCTGGTGTAACAGTTAATTTTTTTTATTTCCTTTATTTGCTAGCTTAAGGACTTCGTAAACAAAAGGCACGATTAGATAATTTCTTTTCCGATAAAGCTAAAGGACTATGGGATAGAGAAGCATTTGCAGCAATAGCTAGTGTTATAGGCATTCCGATAAAGCTGGATGAGCCTATGGCCAATGAGACCAAGCTCCGCTATGCTAGAATTTTAGTAGAAATCAAAGCCAATGAAGATCTGCCAGTACATCACTATGCATGATGGAGAAAATACTTAGAAAATTGAATATGAATGGATTCCACCAAGACGTATGAAATGTGCCTGTTTTGGACATCTCAATGCAGCTTGCTCATCAAGGCCTGCTTGGAAAGAAAAAGAGAATGAAAATTTTAATATAGCTTCGGGAAAATTACCATCCTCATAGAAATCAAGAAATGAGCAAGATCCTCTAAATCAAGAAAAGAATGAATAGGTAAGAAAACCCTGTAAACTCTGAGATTCTTTATGAAGATCCTATCATTCTTGAAATAATATAGTTTCAGAGAAAATTCAATTCTTTGAAAAAATAAAACGATTTGGGTTTGGAAAAGTCAATGGATGATATGGAAATTATGTACGATGATGAGAAAATAGGGAATTCCTTTTCGTAAGCAACATCAAAAAGCACCAAGGATAATGAAACAGGTATTAATGTAGCCAACGGAACTATATAGAAAAAGCAGAAAGATAGTCCTGGTGTTAAAATTGTTCCCGATGGCAATAAGAATGAAAATACAAAGACTATACAAAAATTTTCTGGAGATCAAAGTGTACAGTTCATGGTTCTCCTCCCACAAGCAGGAAGAACCAAGTTTATTCATAGATAATTGCATCTCAAATGGAAAATTCAGTAAATTTGGCTAAGAATAGCCTTCATAAAGGCTCTACTATCTCTGAGTCACTAATTGAGAATGCAGACCTCCTTTTATTTTTTTTGTCTTCCTCATCTGTCAACACTAAAAGGAAAAAGAAAGGGAAAAAGAGTATACATGAAATTATGGATAGCGATGATGATATTACAAACTCAAAACGCTAGGAGAAGTATATCATTAAAAATCCAGATGGGGAAGAATTTTTAAATATCAAAAGCAAAAACGCTTACAAGAATAGAGGGGGGAAACATCTGAAAGGATAGAAGTTAGCAGCAATCTATCTCTATAGCTGTAGTGATACCCTTTATAATATTTAATTATTATGTCAATAACTTCTTGGAATGTCAGGGGATTAAATTCCCCCGAAGGGAAATAAGATTTTTCAAAGTTATTAATGTCCTATAAACCTAGTATTGTTTGTATATTGGAACATAAACTTGTTGACAGTAGTTTAGCTAATTTTCAAAACAGATTTTTAACTAACTGGAAAGTTATTAATAATAATTCAATGGTGGGCAATGACAGGATAATTGTAATATGAGATCCCAATATTTTGGGAGATATGTCAGTATACTCTTAACTTGCAATATGTACACTGTAGTTTTAAAAATAAAGGGGATTTACAATTAAATGTGACTTTTGTTTATGCCTCTAATTTTGAAAAAGATAGATCTTTATGTGGAATCATTTGGAACAGTTAAATCATAACATTAACTATTCATTGATTTTAATAGGTGACTTTAAAACAGTAATGAAAGCTTTTGAAAAAGGAGAGGAATTCCAATTCCTTTTAAGAAATTAGAATTCCTCTCCAATTTTATGTTAAAAACGGGTTTAATTGAACCTCTTATAAAAGGAAACAAATTTGAATATCGGGAGAGTTTAGAATCATACACAGTAAACTAGACAGAACTATGATCGATCGATCTTTTGCAAATTTTTTTCTAACTTCTTATGTTGTACTTTACCTCAAGCAACCAGTGACCATACCCCATTACAACTAGTTTTTTCTCAAGAGAATATAATTAAGAATATTTTTCCTTTCAGATTTAAAAATGGCTGGGTTTACGATAAAGAATACAGACTGGCTGTTAAAAATAGTTTTCAAATTCCAATAGAAGGTTCGACTTAATACAAGTTTAGAAAACTTTTGCAGCAAACTAAGGGAAATCTGAATAAATGGAACAAAAATGAAAACAACAATGATATCAATCAAATTAGAAAAGAATGTGCAAAATTGCAAGAGGGTATTGATCTAGATTGCTCAAACACTATACAAGTAAATAAAAATTTTCATTTGCAAAAAATGGTAGCCAAGTCATTGCATGTTGAAGTTGTCAACTTAAGGTAGAAAGCCAAAATTGATTGGCTTACTAATGGTGATATGCCATGTAAATTTTTCTATTCCAAGATGTCAAGCAGGAAATATTATAATGACATACGAAAATTACTTAATGACAAGGGATTCATTATCAATGAAGCTTCGCAATTAGAAAAGGAAGCTATTAAGTACTTCTCGGATTTGTGTAATTCTAATGGGAGTCCAGGTATTTTTCCAAAAATTACTCCTAAATACTTATTACATGCCAATAGTGAAGAAATATTACTTGCTGAAATTTGTTTAGAAGATATCCAAAAAATCGTTTTTAATGCCGAAGATGATAAAAGCCCAGGTCCAGATTTCTTTGGGGCCAAATTCTAAAAAACTCAATGGGAGGAGTTAAAAAACATTATATTTGAGGCAGTTAATGAATTTTTCTCCACTGGCAAACTTCTAAAAAATCTTAATCACACTTCTATTACCTTAGTGCCAAAAATAAAAGTGCCTAACTGCCTTGGGGATTTTAGCCCTATTGTCTGTTGTAATTTCTTTTACAAAACTATTGCCACAATACTAAGTAATAGAATAAAAGCATTTCTAAAATTCTTGATTTCAAAAAACCAAAGTGCTTTTATCCTAGGCAGATTTATTGCTGAAAATACTCTACTAGCACATGAGTTATTAAGAAATTTCAGTCTGGCCAGGAAAAATAAAATGTGCATAAAAATTGATTTGCATAAAACATTTAACAAAATAAACAGGAAATTTATTATATTTATGATGAGTCAACTAGGTTTCAATGAAAATTTTTGTAACCTGGTAAAAGAACGCATATGTAATGTAACATATTCCACTCCCATTAATTGTTCCCTTTGTGGGTTTATACATAGCAATAGAGGAATAAGAAAAGGAGATTCTTTATCTCCTTATCTTTTTACTTTAGCTATGGAATATTTTACATTACAAATGGAAAAGGAACGATTGAATAAAAATTTAAAGCCAGTTAATTTAATTATTCCTTGTATTACCCATCTACTCTATGCTGATGATTTATTAATATTTTTGAATGCAGATGTTCAAAATGTAGAGATCATAGGGAAAATATTTGACAACCTCAAACATTATACAGGACTCAAAATAAATGAAAGTATAAGCAAGGTGTACTTCAATAAAGCATGCAAGAGTAAGAAGGAGATACTTAATATTATAAAATTTCAACAAAGTGAACTTCCAGTTAAATACCTAGGACTTCCCCTCAGTTGTAATCAAATGAAGGATAGAGACAATGCTAAATTGCATGATATAATTCAAAGAAAATTTGATATTTGGTCTAGCAAGTTGCTATCAATTGCAGAAAGAGTAGAACTCACCCACACGGTCATTATAGTCGTACATGTACTGGATGCAATCTCATAACATTCCAATAAAAGCAATGGAAAAATAGAAAGATTATGTGCAAACTTCATTTAGAGTGGGAAATATCATACAATCTCTTGGAAAGCAGTCACAAAAATAAAGAAGGCAGGAGGTTTAGAAATAAGAAATTTTGCAGATTTGAATGAAGCTTGTAATTAAAAATTATTTTGAAATTCATTAAAGGCAGATCACTTTAGGCTAAATGGATGAAAGCCAAATATGTCGAAAAAAGAATTTTTGGTCCATGCCAATGGAAAATCACCACTCTCATGTTAGAAACTCCAATTTATGTTTCAATGATAATAACTATACAATCATGTACATATATAGAACGTATCAAGATTACAAGTATGTACTACAAGAAGACGCCATGCTCGAAGATATTGAGACTTAAAGAGAAATGAAGATTCATTGATCATACTAAGGTTATTCAACTGTAAAAGATTCCTAGATAAAATATCGTTAAGGTCTTCTTGGTATATATGCATACACGATCACACACAATTTCATATACATTAAAATTAAGGTGAAAAACTATTTTTACACCTCACAGACGTCTAAGATAAAACCACAGATGTCTGTGACAATTCTCAGGTTAAAATTTAAACAAGTCATAGACGTCTGAGAATTTTACCACAGGCGGCTGTCATGGGCAAAAATTTGTCAATTCTGGAAAGACACTTCCTTTTGAAACGAAAGGAAATCACCTTTCAACGAAAGGTTACATCCATTAAAATGAATAGACATTCTCAAATAGTAAGAACTCTTCATCTGCACCTTTTTGAATCTATAATTATGACTTTGATTGAGAAGAAATTATCTAACTTGAATCAATCTATTCTTTACGCATTTGATTTCTAAACACTCTCTTGCATATACATTGTTTACGTAATCTCAATTTATTACAACCAAAATAGAATTTTGGTCAAATCACTTCCTACAACTCAAAACATTCATATTAATATACTCAAAATGAGATCATAGAAAGATTTGTACTATAAGTAAAAAACTGTGTTATTTGGAACACACGATTGCCAGAGAAACTTTTCGATTAACCTATTCCTTCGGGCGAAGCGGTGGTAATTTATTTAAAGGAAATACTGAAAGGGAGCTTGGGGACTAGACGTAGAACGAGAGATCCAAACCAGTATAAGAACTTTGGTTTGCACGCTTTTTATACTTTTCTATTTATTGTCTACCATTGCATTAACTTATATACACTTGCTTATTATACACAAGTTAGATAATATACGATTCATAGGACTTTTGATTGGTATCGGAGCAAGGTCATTTCAATCTATAGTAAGATGTAATTGAAATCATTAAAATGGCAAATACATTTCAAGAAAGTCAATCAACTAGTCGTCTTCCACTATTTACTGGTTCTAATTATGCTTATTAGTCAACATGCATGCGAACTTTTATGGAGGCTAATGGATTAGAAATATGGCTAGCAACTCAAAATAAATAAGAAGCACCTGACACTGATATTGGAACATGGAATCATGCACAAAAAAAAGAGGCATCTGACAGTGCCAAAGCTATGCATGTTTTATTTTGCTCAGTCAATGAAAATGAATTTTAACAAGTCATGCTTTGCCCTACTGCTTATGATATATGACATACATTACAAATTACTCATGAAGGTACAAATGAAGTTAAGCAAAGAAAAATCTCTACTAAATCAAATGAGTCAATTATCGACATGTATGCTAGATTTCGAACTATACAACACGACCTTATGGAATTAGGAGTTATATTCATTGATTTTGATTTAGTTACAAGAATTTTGAACTCTCTAACAAACGAATGGGAAAGAAAATTTTTAGCCATCGAAGACGCCGACGATCTTTCCCAACTCAAAGTCGAAGAGTTAATAGGAAATTTGATGTCGTATAAAGCTAATTTATAGGCAAGAGAAGAACAAAATCAGAAAAAGGAAAAACATCGCATTTCGGGCAAGTAATGACAGTACCAACTTGGAAAAAGACGAGATTGTTTTCATAGCCAAAATTACAAAAAGTTCAAGAAATTCAAACCGATGATGAAATTTCAAAACAACAGCAACACAAATTCGTCAAATCAAACATCAATGAAGTGCTTCTGGTATGATAAATTTTTCCATATGAAGAAAGGCTGTCCACTACTCTACAATGATTAAAAAGAAAAACAAATTCGAAAATTTCAAAAAAAGGCGAAAAGCATTTCAAGTAACTTGAGATGACTCCGACTCTTCCTCATCATCCGATAGTGATAGTGACTCAGAATAATCAAATGTTTGCTTCTTGGCTAGCACAAATGAGGTACGTCCTGAATTAACATATGATGAAATTCTTGAAAGTAATATAAAATTAGAAGACAAGTATAGAATTAAAAAAATTAAGTAAAGTAAATATGGGAAAATTAAATAGATCTGAATTAGAAATTGGATTGTTAAAAGACGAGAAAACTATTTTAGAAGAAGAATTAGAATTAGCACAAAAAGAATGTAGAAAATTATCATCTCAAAAAGCTACTTTAACACATGATATAGAGAATAACAAAATTGAGAGGTATAAACTTGAAAAAGAAAAGTATGAATTAAAATAAAATTTAGAATTAGCTAATATGGAAATTTCTGTTCTCAAAAATAAATTAGATAATATTGCTAATAATGTTTCAAAATTTTATAAAGGAAAGTAAAATATAGATAATTCGATAAAGATTTCAAAACCATAAGGAAATAGGAAGGGATTAGGATTTAACGAAAATATTCATAGACCTTCTAGAAATATTCATAGACATTTTAGAAATAATCTGGTTTCAAATTATAATTAAAGATTTAAGAAGTATAGTATATTATATGCAAATTTTAGAAAAACAAAACCTAAATATGAAAATAAGGAAACAAAAATGATTAAAATATGGATGACTAAAACAAATAACAAATTGATTAGACAAAAACACATAGATATATATCTAAATGATATAGTTCATAATGAAAATTGCATCTCTAAAGGTTCCCAACCTTCATGGGTATGGCTACTTCTCCTACAAACACATAGGACCCTAACGGAGAAATTTGGTACCAAATAAAACAATTAAATAATGAAATTTTTATAAATCAAGAAAAAATACTATGAAGAATTACTAAAACATTTTAGAATGGATAATACATCAACTAAACCCACTCCAATAAGTACTACTACCCATCTAGACAAAGATGAACATGGAAAAGAGTTCGATCAAAAACTATATCGAAGCATGATAGGATCCTTACTATACTTAATCACTAGTAGACCTGATATTATGATGAGTGTTTGTTTATGTAAAAGATTTCAAGCACAACCTAAAGAATCACATCATCGGGCAGTTAAACGGATTTTACGATATTTAACCAACACTAAAGATTATAGTTTATTTTATCCAAAAGGCAGTACGTTCGAATTTGTATCTTAAAGTGTTGCGGATTTTAGTGGATGTAAAACGGATAGAAAAAGTACAAGTGGCACATGTTACCTTATTAGCACTACACCAGAAAAATCATTTCGTAGAGTTGAAAGAATACTACCAAAACTTTTAGTAGCATTTTGATAAACGCTACGCTGTGACACGACATGCAACTAAAAGTCTGAAAGTTTTAGTTGTCTTGTAGTAAACGCTGCCAAAAACAAACATGTTGTAGCGTTTCTGGAAACATACAATGGTTTTTTTGCAGCATTTTCAAAATGCAACCAAAATTACATTTTTAGTAGTGTTTTTACATGCAACCTTCTTTTTTTCTGTAGTGTTTTTATGTTATTATAATATTTTCGCAGCGTTTTATCTATCTTACTATATATTTTTTTGTTGCATTTTTTCTCTGCTATAATATTTTTTTTATTTGCATTGTTCCCGTAGCACTTCTGAAACGCTACTTAAACTTAGTGATTGATGTACAACATATTTTAAACGTCGCTATTTACTGTTAATGGCTTGTATCATTTTCGACAATCACTTATATATAATCATCATATTAGAACCAACAATCAATCACATAATTATCATTTTTAAACCAACATCGACAATCATCGTATTTGAATAATTGAAAAAACACGTTAATTGCATAATCATGTATAATATCCATAATCATTTCAGTAATATTATTTTGACAAAATAAGCAAATTCACATACCACAACCATTTAGAAATAAGTCTTCACAACTTGTATGAACAAAATACTATAATATATATAATAATTATAGTCTTGTTCATGGCTTAATTACCGATAATACTTTGATGCAGTCGTTCTTCATTTCGGAAATGCTAATTACCTATCCACAATTATAACGGTCGACAATTAGAATACATACATGTCCTGATAATTTACGTGTGCTGATAATGTATGAATTACATGCATAATTAAGTATAATATATATAAGAATAGCAAGAGCATTACTATTGAATTTAACATTTGGAAACATTAGCATCCTTATTGACCATACTTAATGACATTGACAATAGCAAGAGCAATAACATAAGTATTTTAATTCATTGGCTAGTTTGTACATCTTCAAACTTCATGCAACTGATTCATACAAGCTTCTACGTGAAATTCAATTACTTCAGTAATCAGTGTATTCCAAAACCATCTTCCACCACCTCCTCACAACAAGCACCGTCATCAAAACTACAAAAATCAACCTCTATCAAATAGCTGCACAGAATACAGAACTCCACTATCCCAAACACTCCTCCACACACTGCTACAAGCATAAAATATTACACCCGAACCATCGAGCTCAAACGATCACCCTCTCCTGCATGAAACCTCAATCGCACAGCACCGAAAAAAACATCCCATCGGTAACTCCTTCCCATGACCAAACTTCATCACATAGACCCAAACACCAAACAACTAAAGCTACCCCAACCATCTCCTTAACCAGTTCCTCCTCCACGAAACTACATACACCAGAATTACATTGTCATCTCCACAATTACACTTCACTGCAATCCATAACTGGCGACCAAAATACAACCCTCTATAACCTAAAACTGTTCAAAATCACCAAAACGCAACCACTTCTTGCTCCCATTTGAACCATCCTCAGCAATCTTTAGAACAAGCACCAATTAAACATGAACATACCCTCCACAAAACTACCTAATACCATCGAGCTACAAAACTGTCGTCCGAACCATCCTCCACCACCATGAAACGACCATCAACTTCCAAAACAATCAAATGGAGCACTTCAACTCAATCTTGTCACCAATCACAACGCCATTGCTATATTAAACATTATCCATAACCAGTCTTACATTAAAATTACCGCATAAAAACTTGCTACATTCCTTCCATTCCCATCGCCAAAGCACCTCCGTGCCACTGTCACTGGTTATCAATCAACCTCCATCATCGCTTAACACTCCTATGCTTTAGTCACTCAATTCACTCCCTCTCACTACCTTCAACTAACTGCCCCATCAATCTTAACTAACAAACAAAAACTGCACTTCAGTCGAGCCACTGAAACATCACAGCATGCTCCAATCTTCATTTCCAAATTACCAAAGTATCCTTCCTCTACAAACATACACAATAAAACCCTCATTCCACAACAACCAACTGCCCCTGACTAGCGTCCTCACCTCAAAATTTATCATTCGCCATTACAATATCCAAACACTCAACCATCAACCTTCCTACACCCTCAGCAATCAACAAACTTCAACCACTTTCCTCTCTTATACAAACACAAAATACAATCTCCTCCTACACCAAAAGCCTACAGAACAACCTTATCAAACATCAATTGAACTCATCCACTGCAAATCCTCCTATAACAAAAGCCCACACTATAAACTCCCCGGCATCAAGCGTTCGACTCCAAACTTCGCCAGCATCACTGCCTCACAAATACAATAATTACTCAACCCCTGCATTTACCAACTTCTGCCACTACAATCAAGTTTATTCTCCCTCTGCAATCACACCTCCATCAACCAAAAGCCAACATGAACCCACCATCTATGTCAAACAACAGACAATTGTTTTTATCTTTCGCTCATCACTTCACCATCTCCATAATAGCCGAAACTAATCGCCCTCCTAGCATCAACTGTGTCACCAACCACAACACCCCTAAACAGCCACCCTCCTAGCAGAAATATCAACCTAATCCTCAATGAAATCGCTATTGTCGGCCTTGAAATTGCATGTATGCACCACTAAAACAGACAATGCCTTATTAAATCTGGTATCACAATGCACCTTTTCCTTATCCAAACAACAAGATGAAATAGCCCTATCCTCTATCAATTTCTCTGTATTAACTATTTTCTTATTAGAATCAATAACATTATCATTAGGCTCGATTTCAGTAACATCATTGAGAACAACATCATCACACCTCTTAATAACCTCCTTAACATCATCTCAACCAATAACTCAGAGTTTAAATCTAAATCTTTCAAGACACTTAACTCGTCAAACCTAGTAGCAATCACAAAGTGCTCCAATTCATAGTATTTTGTTTTTTGCTTTCCATTCATACTAACAAAATCTGATTCCTATGTGATTAGCATTTTTCGATACAACTTTATTAACAACATAACAAACTCCATTCATACTAGAATGAGGGCGATTGATTACCAACGAGACCTAGAATTTGTGTATGAGCAGGTTCATATATAAGAAACACTTCGCATAGGCCCTTGATTTTGTCCATGAGTATCAGTGTTTATATAAGTGACTGGGTATATATATAAGAGACGCATACAAATACTAATTAATACATTCTAGAACTTGATTCCCTAATGACATATGCGGCCGGCCAAGCTACGGTAGTACCAAATGCATCTTCCATATACGTACACTCTGTCGTAGGTCTTCATAGCAATGCTACATTGACTTTCACCCAAACTTTTACTGCATCTTTTCCCAATGGAATAAAGTGAATCATCGTTGTTGGAATAGTTGAAATGATAGTTCCTTCAGCCACTACTCGTTCTATTTCAGCCAAATCTATCAACTTGCATTTATTATCTGCTACCAGATTTGCACTCTATTGGGTAAGCAAAAATTCATGAATTATCGTATTTTTGGGTAATTATATTATATTAGGAATCTAGAAAACACAACAAGGGACAATAAAGTTACCTGAGGAGTTGTTGTAGCCTTACAAGGAGAAGTCACAAATGCTTGCTCTAGCCTTGCAAGGAGTAGTCACAACACTTTCTTTTTCAACTACAACTTTTGATTTCAGACATGCTATTTTCCTACCAACGGCCTCTTTAATGCATGTCATATTAGTTTGGGTCGCTACAAGAAAGCAACTCCTTTGTTGGCATAGTTTACCCAAACCCCAATGGCTAACGTACCAAGCAGAATACCATTTACAATCATTTTTGAATCACTGCAGTAGAGTTTTCCTTTGGCAACTATCACTTCACCCTCATTCCAATCATTAAGCTTGCATTTTTTCTTTGTGCTACTAGTTTTATTCTAAAAAGAGAAATAAATCTAAGAGGAAAAGTTATGTATACAAATACAAATAGTTACAATGAATTATAACATTTACCATAATGTCTTCCTCCAAGTATCCTCGCAGTGCAGCAACACGGTTAGCGGGCCATGCTATTGACTTATTCTCGGCTTCTCCTACTAGTGACAAACTTGGTGTAGGCCTCCATAAATAAACATTTGCTTTCTTTACACAATCTATAACAACTTTCATAGCATTTAGTCCAATACTAATGTCATTGACAACCTCATTAGCATCAACGCACACTACTCTCCCTTCGGCAATAATTTCGTCGGTTTCATCCCAATTCATTAACTCATATATGTTGTCATTGCCCTACAATTATTCAACCAATAATTATATTAATTATTGGTTTTTTACTAAACTACAAATGATGTTATATCAGTAATATAAGTGATTTTTACTGTAACGACCCGGGATTTTAAACAATTTAATTTGGAAATATTTAATTTATTTTTAAATGTTTGAATGATGGTTTGACTTGAATTTCAAATTATCAGAATGAATTTGGCGATTAAATTATAGAATTTAATCTATTGAAAGTGATTTGATTAGTTTTAAAAATATATCGTTTGAATCGATATTTAAAAATAGCCGTCCGAGGCATAGTCTCAGAATTTGACAAAACCAGTTCCATTGGGTCCGTAATATTGAAGTATTACCGAATTTCAAATTTCGTATTTTTCGGAGTTGATATGTGAGCACACGATGAGTAAACGCGTTGAGATTTTAAAACGAAATTCAATTTAAATTTAAATTTTTAAACTTTGTCAACATCAGCCACCCTACTTTTTTTAGCAGACCTATTCCTTGCAAAGGAAGAAATCTCGTACTCCTTGTCTCCCCAACTCGTTACAAATCTCACGAAAATCCTTTCAAAACAGAAAAAAAAAAAGAAATCAAATGGCCGCTGTTGAAATCTCGTTCCCTTTCCATTTTAAAATATACCTATCGCGTTCTCCCTCTTTCAATCAATGGCCGAAGCCCACAAATCAAAAGAAAAAAAACGAACGGAAATGGCCAAAGCCACTGTCGTTCGAAGGAAAGAAAAAACAAACAAACAAACAAAACCGAGTTCAATTTAAGTTCGGAGGAGGAGGAGAATCGATTTCAGAAATCGCGAGATCCTCATTGCAAGTGAGTCGCGATTGGAGGTCGCGACTAGGAGGGGGATGGCTGCAGTTTCACGGTGGAGTAGCGGCGCGTAGGTGAAGTTCGACCTCGAGCTATCGGTCGTGGAGCGTGATGGCATGGGCGAGCGCGACAACTGGGATTAGTTCGTCGCGAGGTCAGAAGTGGGCGGCGCTCACGAGGCTAGGGCATAGGCTCGGCGACTGACTTGGTGGGGTTGCGAAATTGATTCGTGGTGGTTGGGGTATCGGCAGCGAAATCGCGGCAATAAGGTAGTAACTTTAATTTTATTTTAAATTACATATGCTGTATAAATTAACAGAAGGAAGAAAATAATGTTTTAATTTACATTCAGGTTAGAAAACAAATTATATTACATGCAGTTTTTTTTTAATTGAAAAAGGAAAATTTTACAGAAAAGGAAATGAAATACTGTTTAATGTAAGTATAAGATTTTGAAGAAAAATAGTGATTTTAAGAGCCGAGCAGTTTATATAAATTTAGATTTCCATTTTAAAGTATATATAGTCAGGAAAAAAAATATAATAATCAACAGCAGTTTTGTTTAACAGATATATATGTGCAGTTTATAGTAAAACAGAAAGGGTTTTGAATAAATAAATAAAATAAGTATATATGTAAGAGTTTGAAAATACAGTAGGTTTATAAAACATTTGATTTACATAAATATATATCTATACTTTCCGTAAAGAATGTTTACTGTTTGGTTCCAATTTACAAAGTTTAAATTATATATATGTATGGAAGTAAGTATAATATTTTGGAGGTTAAAATAGGAATTTTAAATGTAAGTAGTTATATAAAATCAAAACCCATATAGTTATGAGTATGCATCTATGGTTTCAAAAGAAAATATTTTGTTGAAAAGAAACAAGTTAAAATTTAATTTTTGGGTTGAATTGAATCATTAGTAATTAAATTTAGTAAAGGGAAATTTATCGGTTCAACTATTTCGAATATTAATAAATTGTGTAAATATTTATACAAGGTCTAAAATGTTAAAATCGAGTCAAGATGGAAATGGATTGCAAAATAAAAGCTAAGGTGAGAACTTCTCACTCAAAAGGGTATTTAAATTTTAAATAGTTATATTTAAAATTTGCTGATTGATGGATTGTTGTTTGATTGTGATATTAGATATAATAGGATATATATCTATATATAGCAATATATATATATATATATATATATATATATATATATATATATTGGCATATGTAGATATTGCAGTTGATTGATTTCCCGCATTGTATAGCGGATGAGACCCTATTGCGCTGTTATTAAGCGGATGATATTTTATAAATCCCGTATACCGTGATATTCCACCTCGAAGTGGAATGGGTATTGTGCTAACGTCTGTGGATGCAGGGAAACAGGTTGGAGGGATCCAACTGGATTCCTCACAAATATTTATACGATTATAGATATTGTGTGATTATTGATTATCATATCGATATATGATATTTGTGCCATGATTGACTATTGGATGTTGTGGCATCATCGGATCCATTTTTAAAGTTAAAAATAACAATTTTGAATTTAAAAGGATTTTTAAAGTGATTTTTTTCCAAAGTATATGTTTTATTAAATTTTTAAATTGATTCACTTTAAAAAAAATGTATAAATTTTTATGTTATAAAAATTAATATTTGTATGAAATATAATAGAAAGGTAATTTTTAAAATACACAGATTTTTATAAAATAGTTAAATTGGGATTCCGGATAAATTTTATTATCGGTTTATATAAAAGATTTTATAAATGGATATTTGTGAATTAAATTTATTGGAATTCTGAAACGGGTTTATAAAGTGTTGAGTTGATGTATAAAATGAATTTCATTAAAATTCATAGCTTTATAAGTTGTGAAAGTTATCAAATGAATAGATGTTGAAAATAAAAGTTTTATAGGAAATTAACTGTGATATCCCGGAAATTTGGGACAATATCAATTTAATAATCTACATAAAAAATTAAATTGATTTGATAATATTTGTAATAATATATGAATTGATTTAATTAATCTTCTTTTAAATAAATATTTAACTGATAATTTATCTTTTAGAAGTTAATCAAATTGCCTTCTATTTATAATATATATATATATATATATATATATATATCTGTATATATATTGTACATGGAAAATCTTTGTTTTAATTTAATATATAGATATGTTTTCTAATTCTAATATTTTTGATAATTTAGGAATTTGATATTTAAGCTATTTAATAAATGATCATATGATTTTAAATTATTCAAGATTTAAGTTTAGTTGTTTAAAATAATTTTTAGCTTACATTTAAAATTAGCAAAAAGGTTTGTTTAATTTGTTTTAAATTTATCTTGATAAAAATAAACAGTTTATTAATAGATAAATACTTTTATAAATCATTTGACTTAATAATGAGCTCTTTTAATTATGTAAATGTTTACAAATAAATTTTTAATAATGTCAACTTTATTTATATGTGTGTTTGCATAAAATTTATGATTTGAAAATTAAAAATAAAGGTTTAAAAATGTTCAAATTAAAATAAACATTTATTAATATTAATATAAGTATGAAATAAAATAATAATAAGTAATTAAATATTTGTTAGTCATAGTTAAAATACAAATGTAAATACAAATAAGAAATAAAGTGAAACATATGCTAGAAAATAGAATTAAATACCTAAGACTAAGTCATAGCAAAGGAAAAAAAAAGGTCTGTAAGAAATTTATAGTGCAAGCTAATGCAAAAGAAAATTCAAAATACATATATGTAATGTATACAAGCAGGTTAGAACAGAAATGTAAAAGCTTAAAATAAAAAAAAAGACCAGTATGCAAGCTAAATAAATATCTTCATTCTAGTCAAATGGAAGTAGTCAAAGTCTGAAAATAACAGATTCACTTAGATGTATATTATAATTTGAACTAGAAACAATAAATAGATATTTATAAAACATGTAGCTTCATATACAAGCTAAAGTTTGGCCTGCAAATTGTACACTTACACAGCTGTATATAATTATAATTATGTTCACTAATAGAGAAACCAAGCATTAATCACTATCATATCAGCACATAATTTGTCAATTCAAGTGTATGCAAATATCTTGCCTGATAAAACAATTTTTGTACCTGCAAAGAAATTGTTGTCCCAGTTATCACCTTCCCCTATAACCTTCTTCATATACATGCTTTCTAATTCGTTCAGCATAGTCTTTCATAGCAAACACTTATATTTTAATAACTGAAGCATCAATGTAAAGTCAAAGCAGAAACATTTTACAGTTTCAGTTTTAAAGAATTAGCAGTGCAAAGCAAGATTTCTCTGTCTCTTCCAAATACAATAGTGAGTAACACTTTTAAATTTCTTAAGTTTTTAAACCTGTTACATGCAAATAGTTGAATGCCTGAATATATTGAATGAATACTTATATGTTCATTTTTTTCTCTGGATTACTGTCAAATGGAAATTACAGTATGTTTTAGTCTGCAAATCCAAATTGATTCATTTAAAACTTGCTTTGTTTTTCCCATTGCTGTGAGTAACACCATCTTTGAGGTTTAAATTTTAGCTATGGTTGCTTGGTTGATATCTATAATATGTATAAACTGATTGTGTTTGTGATATCTCTGTATAGCCATTTCTATAACTTCTGTTCTTACTTCAAGTATCAGTGTGATTCAAAAGTCATCATCTTTTTACCTTCTTACTGTTTGGATTAGAACTTAGTCTAAAATTTTTGAATTAGCATAGATGGATGGTTAAAATTTATAAGAAAGTTAAATACATATTTGAGTAAGCCTGAAAAGAAAACAAAATGAAGTAACAGAACAAATTATAAAACAAGTCAAAACTTCAGTTGTCATGATCCATCAATTCAAGTTTATGAACTTATTACTACATCAAAATTAGGATTTTTAAAGCTTAAATTACATTTTTTTAGTTGAGCTATGAACATGCTTTACTGGGTTGAACCATTCAAGTAAGTTGGGTTGTCTCTGGAAGTGTAGTTGATCGGAGGGATTAAGGATTGTTTTGGAGGTAGTTGGATGGTCGGTGAGGCCAGGAAAATTGTCAGGTAGTTTATCTATGACCGGAGGTGACGGTGGTTGCTAGCTTTATCTCCTAGACCTAGTTTTGCCTATGTCTGGAAATTTGATTGTTTCGGGGCCAAGAAAGGATCGAGTTTGAGGAAACTCTGGGGGATGGTTGTGGGAATATAGTCGAAGCTGTTGACAGAGGCGGTGGTACTCCAGTGGTCGGAATTTGAAGAGCGGGGAGGTGTCAGGTTTTGGGCTGTTGCTTGTTGTGTTTCCAGGTTGTAGAGGAGAAGGTGTATTTATGTTTTAGAGCAAGGGGCTAGCTTCTGGTGTTTGTCATGGGATCTGGAAGTGACTGGCGTCGCGTGGGGGTGCCAGGGGATGGCCGGAGTATGCAGGGGCCACGGTGCACGTGCACCGTGCCAGTGAAGTAGGGTAGTACTGTGTTTTTGGTGTGCAGTATTTGGTCACAGGAAATTCTCGAGTCACTCGAGTTGATTACTCGAAGCAATGTGATAGAAAACCCGAAGCAGAAATAGGTTGGCTCGAGTATTGTTATACAGTTTTTTTTTTGTGTATGCAAGATTTGGACTCGGGGAAGTCTCGAGTAAATTTCATTTTTACTCGAAGCAGAGAGACAATTGACCCGAAGCAACATAGTTTGGTCTCAGGTGAAGGTAAATTTCTACAGGCTGTATAAACAACCTGTATATTTAAAATTTAAACTAAATTTAAGCAAAATTAAATGTATGTTAGTTGAAATCCTGATGTAATTGAATTTAAGTTAAGATTTAACAAAGACTAAATCTAAATATAAGTATGAATTCAAATTTATAGTTTGAATCTAAAATGCAGATTTGAAATTTTTAAATGAGTTTCAGATTTAAAACTTGATAGATTTCCAGATTTTTAAAAGTAGATCTGACTCTAGTTGTTAAAAGAAAGTTAAAGCGAGGTTTAAAATCAAAATAAATTGAGAAATTCAAGTTTGCTTAGAATTCAAAATCTGAAAATTTGAATCAATTTAAATATGAATATTTTAAGAATGAGTTCAGAATAAAATAGTTGACAAGTAATTTGATTTAATAAAAATTAACTTGATTTTGAGAATTCTTGATTTAAGGGTTTTGAATGAAATATAAATGAATTGTTTAACTTGATGTTTGCAAGTTAAATATTAATGTAATGTGGAAATTTTAAATTTAAATTAAAACTTCAAATAGTTTAATTTAAAAGAATTTAAATTGAATTTAAATTGTAATCATTTTGAATCTTCAATTCAAACGATATTTAAATTTAAAATGTAATGTTAATGAAGTCATTAATTAAAGAATGAATTATCTTAAGGATAATAGGGTAATTAAAGAATGACCTATGTATTAAAGTTAATAAATAAAGACCAATAAAGAAGTAAATTAAGAAATATTATTAAATGTAGACAATTAACTAAAGATCTTTAATTAATTAATATATATGATTAACTTTGGATAATTAATTAGATTAATTAGGTAATTACTTGATAAAAGTAATTAAGAGATTAATTACTTATAGTAATTAATTTTGATAAGATGATTAATTTAAGTTAGTTAATTTATTTTAATTAATTTAAAGAAATCATTTGCTAAATTGATTAATTACTAGTGTATGCAATGGAGCATAATTATTTAATGAAGTAATTAATGATAATTACTGAATGTAATTAGTGAAAGATGATATATTAATAAAGTAATTTGGATAATTACTTTTGTAATTAATCAGAGGATTAATTAATGGAGATAATTAATTATGGAATGATTCATTTATTTATATGAGTAATTAAGGATATTTAATTACTGGTTGTTATTAATCAAATGTGATTAATAATTGTGTTTAGTTAAAGATTAATCACTTAATGTGATTAATAAAGTAATTTAATCTGAATTTGAGATCATTAATTAATATAATTAATGATATAAATTAAGAATTGTTTAATTAAGAAATAATTAATAATGTGGAAATTAATTTATATAATTAATTAAGAATAAATGTAATTAAAAGTTAATTACTAGGAATAACTTAGAATAACTAATTTGTAAAATTATTAAAGACTAATTACTTATTGTAATTAGAAAATGATTAATTAGAGGAGTTAATCAAGATAAATATCTAGAGATTAATTAATTAATTTGTATAAATTTAATGATTGGTTGTATAAGCAGGATTTATAAATTAAGTAATTAATTTAATTTACTTTAAATTAATTAGAGATAGAAGTAGTTAATTTAATTCATTTTAAATTAACTACAAATGGTATGTTTATAAATCATTGCTTATAAATGAAGGATATTGATATTTCATTGATATGAGATGGGTGATATCTTATGATATGGATGCTTGGTTTAAATAGGATAATATTTAATTATCTGATGGATGGAAATATTGATTATCTGTATGTGAGATGATGTGATTATTTATTGTGATATTATGAATTATCCATCTGTGTGTACAGTGATTATGTTGAATTAATCTGTTAAGACTAAATAGACAACTTGGCCCTAAAAGACACGTTTTGGATTTCGATGAGACCGAGATCGGGTTTTCCGCATTAGGAATATCCGAAAACCACATCGTTTCCAAATTAACGTTAGGTCGTGAATCTGAAGTGAAGTTGAAGATTCAGAATGCAAGGGTTATCGTCGTTAACTCTGAGGGTGATTCCAAAATGAGTGTAACGAGATAATGCCTTCGGTTTCATTCGAACCCGAAACGAACTTGTATGGATTGAATGCTTTCAACACATCGTCAGGTGGGCGATGAGCATTCTAAGAAATGTATTCTATAAAGGTAATCGCAGCCTCAAGCCTCATCAACCGGGAATGGCTAAAACAGGGGAGGTGCAGCAAGGTTAGGTGGGTCATGCCCAAGCAGGACAAGATTTTCCCCTGTCTAGATGTCCCTTTTTATTCGGCTTTGTGGGCGGTTGGATGTACACCAACTGCGGGGTTATCTTGTTCGGGACTGTTCAGTAAGGAATGGTTCCGGCCTTGTGTTGCAGGGGATGAAGGGAGTAATCCTCGGTACGTTGATCTAGGCCACGTACTGTGACGGGCGATACCCCAGTAGCCCTGCCATTGTATGGAATCCACAATCCAATAAGTGCCAACGGTTTTGATTGTATTACCCACTTTTGTGGCTAATAGCTGGAATTTAATGAATGTAACAATTTCGGCTATTTTCTATTTACTTGAAAACCCTAGACCTATTATAATATCACAGAATTTCCTATCAAATATTTTGGTTAGCGTAAGATAAAAACTTTTCCATGTTTATGTATGGGAAGTCTTACGTGATACCTTTTGTTTTCAAAAGATTTTCAAAGTTAAACAACTTTAACCTGTTACTCATACCAGACCCATGTCTAACCCGGAGTTTATTTTTGTTTTTCATAAACTCTCGGGTACCCAAATTTTTTTACGGGTAGCCAAGGGATTCAGGTTAGCTTTGACGCAATCTGGAGGAGCAATGGAGTAGGAGGCTTCCGCGTTGTAGATAGATATATATAGTTCCACTGTGTTGGTATCTCTGAATCATTTGTTTGAGTTGAGTTGTATTAACTAGACAGGTGTTTATAACTGTCTAGTATGTGATGTATTATCTGTATAACTCTGATTGAATGTTGTATATTATGTAAATACTTATGTGATTATTATAATTTATTCGTTCCGCTGTGAGATTCTGATGTTGTTGTTCTTTCTTCTCTATCTTTTCTATTTTCTCACCTCTTTCTTTTCTTATTTACGATACTTCTTCCTGGGCGTAGGAAGTGGGTCGTTACAGTGGTATCAGAGCGCTAGGTTGAGTGAATACCTAGGCTCTTAGGTGATTTCTTCTTGAGAGAGCGTATTTGTAATTTTGATATATATATTTATATATTTAGTTCTACCTATTTGTTGGGTTACCTGTCCGGGTTATCCAATATAAGTTATAAAGGTAGATAGATAGTGGTGTGTGTAACACAACTATCAATGGTTGGAAGTGTAATTGTCAAGACTGTAGGCTTAATACTGTCTTGAGTAAGTTTTGGATGGTGTAAGGATTTCATTGATCTCTGAAGGAAACCTGTTTAGGTTCGGAGTTCATCTTTGAAGTGTTAGAGTTTGGATGAGTTAGAGTTTGGAAGTGTATCTGCTTCGGTGTTGTGGCTGTGCTCAGCTGAGTGTTTTGTTTGTTTTGAGGTCCGAGTTTCTCGAAGAACTTTGGATAGGAAATCTTAGCATCTGTGGCAGCAATGCAGCTTGGAATGTTTTCGGTGTTGGCAAGAGATCTTCTGGCTTAGCAGTTTTTCTGTAATGGAATTCAGAAGTAATTATGTAGACCCGTTTTTTCGATGGATTGGCCACATAAGTGAAAGCTGTTCTGATTTGTAAAAGGAGAGAGAGCAGTTTCCTTTGGAATTTGGCTGTATCGATCGCAAAAGTAACTTGTGATAGCTGAGTGTTCTCTTGGGTTGTCAGAGATTTTCTAGATGTCTTCTAGAAGTTAAGGTTTTGTTCTGGAAATTGAGTTGGTAAAGCAGCTCAGAATTTTGGTGGAACTTCTGAGTTTTATTTTTGGAAGGTGTTGACTAGTCTGTGCTTGAGATAATCATCAGCATTTTCATCTGTTCAGTCAAAGTGGCGCAGTGGAAGCATGGTGGTAGCTGTTTTAGTTTGAAAGCAATTAGATATTGCAGTATTGGATTAGAGAGTTCTACGGGAATTTTTTTTTTTTTTAGGATTTAAGACCAGATTGGAGTGCTCATATTCTATCTTTTCTAGATGCGGGAGATGTGAGTTCTGTTTTCTGATTTTGGAATAGAGTTGTATTCTGAGTTTTGGTTGATCTTGGAAAGATCCATTTGTGGGATTGTCTTTGGTTCAGTTTGATTATAGGGCATCAGCAAGGATTGAGCTGATCGGTAAAGATGAAGGAAGCCCAGGATCGTCCGAAGAGTTTTGTGGATTAGAGACGAAGGAATTTGGAGTCCGAAATTGGGGATTTGATTTTGGATAAGTGCTTGGTCTTCAGGATTGAATTGTCAGTTTGGATAACTGGAATTCGGAGTGTTTCACGTATCTCTGAGGGAGTACGTGTAAGATCTATCTTTGATTTTGGAGTCAGCAGTTCAGGGAGTTGTAGTGGTTGGGTCAGACTTGAGTTTGGTCTGATATTTTGATTTTTTTTGTAGATTTAGATGAGTGGAAACTCTGTAGTTTAGTAGTAGTATTGTTTGTTTGGATTCTATAGGGCGAGTAACCCGGTATTTATACTTGGGGAAACTCGAGAAAATTCTATTTAGAATTTTGTCTGGATGGTTACGTTTGTTTGTTTGAATGAATTGGTTGCTGTGATTGTTAGTTTATGTTGATATATGTTTGTGTTTCAATTTAAATTTTTAATTGGATTATTAAATTACCTTTGTTTTAAATTTCGGGGACGAAATTCTTTTAAGGGGGAAAGAATGTGATATCCCGGAAATTTGGGACAATATCAATTTAATAATCTACATAAAAAATTAAATTGATTTGATAATATTTGTAATAATATATGAATTGATTTAATTAATCTTCTTTTAAATAAATATTTAACTGATAATTTATCTTTTAGAAGTTAATCAAATTGCCTTCTATTTATAATATATATATATATATATATATATATCTGTATATATATTGTACATGGAAAATCTTTGTTTTAAATTAATAAATAGATATGTTTTCTAATTCTAATATTTTTGATAATTTAGGAATTTGATATTTAAGCTATTTAATAAATGATCATATGATTTTAAATTATTCAAGATTTAAGTTTAGTTGTTTAAAATAATTTTTAGCTTACATTTAAATTTAGCAAAAAGGTTTGTTTAATTTGTTTTAAATTTATCTTGATAAAAATAAACAGTTTATTAATAGATAAATACTTTTATAAATCATTTGACTTAATAATAAGCTCTATTAATTATGTAAATGTTTACAAATAAATTTTTAATAATGTCAACTTTATTTATATGTGTGTTTGCATAAAATTTATGATTTGAAAATTAAAAATAAAGGTTTAAAAATGTTCAAATTAAAATAAACATTTATTAATATTAATATAAGTATGAAATAAAATAATAATAAGTAATTAAATATTTGTTAGTCATAGTTAAAATACAAATGTAAATACAAATAAGAAATAAAGTGAAACATATGCTAGAAAATAGAATTAAATACCTAAGACTAAGTCATAGCAAAGAACAAAAAAATAAGGTCTGTAAGAAATTTATAGTGCAAGCTAATGCAAAAGAAAATTTCAAATACATATATGTAATGTATACAAGCAGGTTAGAACAGAAATGTAAAAGCTTAAAATAAAAAAAAAGACCAGTATGCAAGCTAAATAAATATCTTCATTCTAGTCAAATGAAAGTAGTCAAAGTCTGAAAATAACAGATTCACTTAGATGTATATTATAATTTGAACTAGAAACAATAAATAGATATTTATAAAACATGTAGCTTCATATACAAGCTAAAGTTTGGCCTGCAGATTGTACACTTACACAGCTGTATATAATTATAATTATGTTCACTAATAGAGAAACCAAGCATTAATCACTATCATATCAGCACATAATTTGTCAATTCAAGTGTATGCAAATATCTTGCCTGATAAAACAATTTTTGTACCTGCAAAGAAATTGTTGTCCCAGTTATCACCTTCCCGTATAACCTTCTTCATATACATGCTTTCTAATTCGTTCAGCATAGTCTTTCATAGCAAACACTTATATTTTAATAACTGAAGCATCAATGTAAAGTCAAAGCAGAAACATTTTACAGTTTCAGTTTTAAGGAATTAGCAGTGCAAAGCAAGATTTCTCTGTCTCTTCCAACTACAATAGTGAGTAACACTTTTAAATTTCTTAAGTTTTTAAACCTGTTACATGCAAATAGTTGAATGCCTGAATATATTGAATGAATACTTATATGTTCATTTTTTTCTCTAGATTACCGTGAAATGGAAATTACAGTATGTTTCAGTCTGCAAATCCAAATTGATTCATTTAAAACTTGCTTTGTTTTTCCCATTGCTGTGAGTAACACCATCTTTGAGGTTTAAATTTTAGCTATGGTTGCTTGGTTGATATCTATAATATGTATATACTGATTGTGTTTGTGATATCTCTATATAGCCATTTCTATAACTTCTGTTCTTACTTCAAGTATCAGTGTGATTCAAAAGTCATCATCTTTTTACCTTCTTACTGTTTGGATTAGAACTTAGTCTAAAATTTTTGAATTAGCATAGATGGATGGTTAAAATTTATAAGAAAGTTAAATACATATTTGAGTAAGCCTGAAAAGAAAACAAAATGAAGTAACAGAACAAATTATAAAACAAGTCAAAACTTCAGTTGTCATGATCCATCAATTCAAGTTTATGAACTTATTACTACATCAAAATTAGGATTTTTAAAGCTTAAATTACATTTTTTTAGTTGAGCTATGAACATGCTTTACTGGGTTGAACCATTCAAGTAAGTTGGGTTGTCTCTGGAAGTGTAGTTGATCGGAGGGATTAAGGATTGTTTTGGAGGTAGTTGGATGGTCGGTGAGGCCAGGAAAATTGTCAGGTAGTTTATCTATGACCGGAGGTGACGGTGGTTGCTAGCTTTATCTCCTAGATCTAGTTTTGCCTATGTCTGGAAATTTGATTGTTTCGGGGCCAAGAAAGGATCGAGTTTGAGGAAACTCTGGGGGATAGTTGTGGGAATATAGTCGAAGCTGTTGACAGAGGCGGTGGTACTCCAGTGGTCGGAATTTGAAGAGCGGGGAGGTTTCAGGTTTTGGGCTGTTGCTTGTTGTGTTTCCAGGTTGTAGAGGAGAAGGTGTATTTATGTTTTAGAGCAAGGGGCTAGCTTCTGGTGTTTGTAATGGGATCTGGAAGTGACTGGCGTCGCGTGGGGGTGCCAGGGGATGGCCGGAGTATGCAGGGGCCACGGTGCACGTGCACCGTGCCAGTGAAGTAGGGTAGTACTGTGTTTTTGGTGTGCAGTTTTTGGTCTCAGGAAATTCTCGAGTCACTCGAGTTGATTACTCGAAGCAATGTGATAGAAAACCCGAAGCAGAAATAGGTTGGCTCGAGTATTGTTATACAGTTTTTTTTTTGTATGCAAGATTTGGACTCGGGGAAGTCTCGAGTAAATTTCATTTTTACTCGAAGCAGAGAGACAATTGACCCGAAGCAACATAGTTTGTTCTCAGGTGAAGGTAAATTTCTACAGGCTGTATAAACAACCTGTATATTTAAAATTTAAACTAAATTTAAGCAAAATTAAATGTATGTTAGTTGAAATCCTGATGTAATTGAATTTAAGTTAAGATTTAACAAAGCCTAAATCTAAATATAAGTATGAATTCAAATTTATAGTTTGAATCTAAAATGCAGATTTGAAATTTTTAAATGAGTTTCAGATTTAAAACTTGATAAATTTCCAGATTTTTAAAAGTAGATCTGAAACAAAATGTTACTGCAGTTAAATATGATTTTTTGCTAAAATTTGATTCAAATGAATATTTGAATTTTAAGGTTTAAAATAAATTTGGATTTAAAAATCAAGTTTCTGACTCTAGTTGTTAAAAGAAAGTTAAAGCGAGGATTAAAATCAAAATAAATTGAGAAATTCAAGTTTGCTTAGAATTCAAAATCTGAAAATTTGAATCAGTTTAAATATGAATATTTTAAGAATGAGTTCAGAATAAAATAGTTGACAAGTAATTTGATTTAATAAAAATTAACTTGATTTTGAGAATTCTTGATTTAAGGGTTTTGAATGAAATATAAATGAATTGTGTAACTTGATGTTTGCAAGTTAAATATTAATGTAATGTGGAAATTTTAAATTTAAATTAAAACTTTAAATAGTTTAATTTAAAAGATTTTAAATTGAATTTAAATTGTAATCATTTGGAATCTTCAATTCAAATGATATTTAAATTTAAAATGTAATGTTAATGAAGTCATTAATTAAAGAATGAATTATCTTAAGGATAATAGGGTATTAAAGAATGACCTATGTATTAAAGTTAATAAATAAAGACCAATAAAGAAGTAAATTAATAAATATTATTAAATGTAGACAATTAACTAAAGATCTTTAATTAATTAATATATATGATTAACTTTGGATAATTAATTAGATTAATTAGGTAATTACTTGATAAAAGTAATTAAGAGATTAATTACTTATAGTAATTAATTTTGATAAGATGATTAATTTAAGTTAGTTAATTTATTTTAATTAATTTAAAGAAATCATTTGCTAAATTGATTAATTACTAGTGTATGCAATGGAGCATAATTATTTAATGAAGTAATTAATGATAATTACTGAATGTAATTAGTGAAAGATGATATATTAATAAAGTAATTTGGATAATTACTTTTGTACTTAATCAGAGGATTAATTAATGGAGATAATTAATTATGGAATGATTCATTTATTTATATGAGTAATTAAGGATATTTAATTACTAGTTGTTATTAATCAAAAGTGATTAATAATTGTGTTTAGTTAAAGATTAATCGCTTAATGTGATTAATAAAGTAATTTAATCTGAATTAGAGATCATTAATTAATATAATTAATGATATAAATTAAGAATTGTTTAATTAAGAAATAATTAATAATGTGGAAATTAATTTATATAATTAATTAAGAACAAATGTAATTAATGAAGTAATTAAAAGCTAATTACTAGGAATAACTTAGAATAACTAATTTGTAAAATTATTAAAGATTAATTACTTATTGTAATTAGAAAATGATTAATTAGAGGAGTTAATCAAGATAAATATCTAGAGATTAATTAATTAATTTGTATAAATTTAATGATTGGTTGTATAAGCAGGATTTATAAATTAAGTAATTAATTTAATTTACTCTAAATTAATTAGAGATAGAAGTAGTTAATTTAATTCATTTTAAATTAATTACAAATGGTATGTTTATAAATCATTGCTTATAAATGAAGGATATTGATATTTCATTGATATGAGATGGGTAATATCTTATGATATGGATGCTTGGTTTAAATAGGATAATATTTAATTATCTGATGGATGGAAATATTGATTATCTGTATGTGAGATGATGTGATTATTTATTATGATATTATGAATTATCCATCTGTGTGTACAGTGATTATGTTGAATTAATCTGTTAAGACTAAATAGACAACTTGGCCCTAAAAGACACGTTTTGGATTTCGATGAGACCGGGATCGGGTTTTCCGCATTAGGAACATCCGAAAACCACATCGTTTCCAAATTAACGTTAGGTCGTGAATCTGAAGTGAAGTTGAAGATTCAGAATGCAAGGGTTATCGTCGTTAACTCTGAGGGTGATTCCAAAATGAGTGTAACGAGATAATGCCTTCGGTTTCGTTCGAACCCGGAACGAACTTGTATGGATTGAATGCTTTCAACACATCGTCAGGTGGGCGATGAGCATTCTAAGAAATGTATTCTATAAAGGTAATCGCAGCCTCAAGCCTCATCAACCGGGAATGGCTAAAACAGGGGAGGTGCAGCAAGGTTAGGTGGGTCATGCCCAAGCAGGACAAGATTTTCCCCTGTCTAGATGTCCCTTTTTATTCGGCTTTGTGGGCGGTTGGATGTACACCAACTGCGGGGTTATCTTGTTCGGGACTGTTCAGTAAGGAATGGTTCCGGCCTTGTGTTGCAGGGGATGAAGGGAGTAATCCTCGGTACGTTGATCTAGGCCACGTACTGTGACGGGCGGTACCCCAGTAGCCCTGCCATTGTATGGAATCCACAATCCAATAAGTGCCAACGGTTTTGATTGTATTACCCACTTTTGTGGCTAGTAGCTAGAATTTAATGAATGTAACAATTTCGGCTATTTTCTATTTACTTGAAAACCCTAGACCTATTATAATATCACAGAATTTCCTATCAAATATTTTGCTTAGCGTAAGGTAAAAACTTTTCCATGTTTATGTGTGGGAAGTCTTACGTGATACCTTTTGTTTTCAAAAGATTTTCAAAGTTAAACAACTTTAACCTGTTACTCATACCAGATCCATGTATGACCCGGAGTTTATTTTTGTTTTTCGTAAACTCTCGGGTACCCAAATTTTTTTACGGGTAGCCAAGGGATTCAGGTTAGCTTTGACGCAATCTGGAGGAGCAATGGAGCAGGAGGCTTCCGCGTTGTAGATAGATATATATAGTTCCGCTGTGTTGGTATCTCTAAGTCATTTGTTTGAGTTGAGTTGTATTAACTAGACAGGTATTTATAACTGTCTAGTATGTGATGTATTATCTGTATAACTCTGATTGAATGTTGTATATTATGTAAATACTTATGTGATTATTATAATTTATTCGTTCCGCTGTGAGATTCTGATGTTGTTGTTCTTTCTTCTCTATCTTTTCTATTTTCTCACCTCTTTCTTTTCTTATTTACGATACTTCTTCCTGGGCGTAGGAAGTGGGGTCGTTACATTAGCTTATAAACTGGCTTTTGGGCATTCAAATGGAATACTGATAGAAACAGTTAATAAAAGAAATTTTTATAAGTTGAAATTGAAAGAAAATATATAAAGAAATTTTATAAGTAATAAGATTTAAAAATTTGTGAAGTTCAAAGGAACGATTTGGTAAATAAATAATATTTTAAGTATTCAACTTATAATATAGATTTTGGTTTATAATTGGGTTATATAAATTGAATTGGATTTAATAAAAGAGATTGGTAAATTGAAGTTTATAAATAGGAATAGAATTTATAAACATTGTTTATAAATTCGTAATCAATTGAATTTGATCAATTGAATATAAAAGTTATTAAAAGAGTTATATTCACGTTTTTGAACAGTGAATATATCGTTAAATAAAATGGATATCTTTTGGGAAAAGGATGTTTTAAATGGAATTTAAAACGATTTAAAGGTGCTTTAAAATGCATCAAGTATCGAAAACATAGATTTCAACATTCATTGTTGAAATAGACGTTTTCGAGAAATAGAAGGAAATGAAGTCGTAGATTTCAACATTCATTGTTGAAATAGACGTTTTCGAGGAAAATAAGGAAATAATGGACTATAACACTGTTGTTATAGTAAATGATTTCCAAAAAGAAATATTTTGTATAGTATTGGGATTTATATATCTATTTAATCTCGAATCCCTATACTAGTGTTTTTGGGTTGTCGTAACGATGTTTTACGCAACATTCGTTTTGACCCAAATAAATGTGAATAAAAGAACGTTTTCCTTAAACGAATGAAATATATACTTAACTATGGTTTAAGTATATTGAATATTTTCAAATTGTTGAAAATAAATAAGATTTATGAAATACTTATTATTAAATAAGTATGGAAATGCTTTTCTAATATGAAACGAGACGTTTTTGAGAATTTATCTTCTTGAAGATAAATTGGAATTGAATAATTAAAACCTATTGAAAACTGTAGATCAGTAGATAATTTGAAATATAAATTCACTATGGAATTTATAAATGGAAAGGGAAAATTTGTTTTAAAATAAACGTTGTTTATTTTTGAAGTGTGGAAAATTTTATATCTTGTAAAGATATTTTTAGGGAAATAAATAATTTGGAAAATTATTTGAAATCTGATGATGCTGCTCATCTTTATTGATAGTTAAATAACCGACTATCAATATTTACCTTTAAATAGGCATTTGTTGTGATTGTTTGAATTGGATGCCACACTTATTTTTAAATAAGCGCTCACTATTCGGGTTAACCGGGAAAGGACCATGGGGTCGTATAACCCACTCCGAATATGTGATACGTCGTTATGAATTGCATTTGAAGACCGGTGTTGAAGACCGGATATTTGTGAAAACGGATGGATTACCGTCGAGTTACTCTGCATCGGCTGATCTCCGGTACAGAGGTTTTATCACCCTTAGTGACGGGAAGTCCGGACGTGATTAATGAATATCCGGATTGCAAGGGCTTCTTTGGAAGTGCCTTCGGTTCTGTTCGATCCCGGAACAGACTTGTATGGATTGTATGTCTGACATTACAAGTTGAGATATAAAGCTGATTCCTTTCAAATATATTTCTGTTGGTGGCGGAGAATTTATTCTCTTAGCTTAACACCCTTCTCTGAGACGTACGAGCTCAGAGGTTATATAGTTGAAGGTCATTAGTGATATACTCCCAATTTGGTAGTGTGATATACTAAGTGTTGCTGTGAAATGATCATTATATTGATCATTTGTGATAGGATCATTTGTTTGATCGTCTATCTTGGTGATCATTGCGTTGATCATTTGTTGACCCAAAGCAGCTTTTGTATAAAGCGTGGCTTTATGGACGAGACTTCATCGAGCCTCACACCCCGGAAATGGTCAAAACAGGAAAGATGCAGCAAGGTTATTAGGGGGTAGCACCCCTTTAGTGTATGTCATTCCTTCTGGATAGAGGTGGTATCATGGTATGGAGCCCAGATACTTAACCTATGTGGTTACTGCAAATTTATTACTTTGTGGTTGTTGGAAATCGGGGATCCTCGGATATAGATCGGTTACGATCGGGGAATGACATATTCGTGTCAGCAGTTACCCAGTTAGGGGTAACCCGGCCCTGTGTTGGCAGAGATCCGGTTAGGTTCTCGGGACGTCATTCCAGAGGCGTTTCCATGTGGCAATGGGAAGTTCCTTGGCCTGACCATTTGTTGGAAATCCAAAGAAACAATACGTAACTTGTACGGTTTTAGTTGTATTACCTGCTATGGAATGTGGCGGTAACCTGCTATTGAACATAGTAGCTATAGTAGGCATACGATAATGGTCGTATGTTGGCTAAGATTTATATTCTACTTTCGAAATGATTTTTCTACACTATGCACTAATAATAATATCAAAAATGATTTGATTTTATGCGTATTAAGCATCTTTGACTATCATAAGGAGAAATCTCCTCCGATTCTGCGTTTGCATTGTGTGTGTGTGCGGGAGGCCTTATGGTAGTTTCATTTTCCAAAAGCATTGCGAATTTTCTTTTAAAATTTCTCCTATTCTTTGTTTAAAAGATAAATAACTGTTTTTAGTTCTCACACCAGTCACATGACTGACCTGGAGTTTATTGTTCCCTTCCTAAACTCTGGGTGCCCACCAATTTTCACACGGGCAGTCTAGAGTTAGGTTATCAGGTCATTCTGGATTCAGGTGTTGCTACAGATATCTGGAGGCGAGCTGGATGGCGTAGCATGTTATCTATTGTATGTAGTATTTCTTTTCCGCTTTTTGTTTGTTGTAAACTCTGATAATGAATGTAATGTGATGTAATGTATAAAATGTATAGTTCTTTTGTTTTAATGAATATTCATTTATCTATTATATGTTGTTCCGCTGCGAATTGTGAGATTCTGATATTGTTTTATTGTTCTGGTATCTTTTTCTGTTCTTCTTCTATCTTTTTCTCTCTTCTTCTACCTCTTTCTTCTTCTTCAACCATAACGTTTCGGTTTTTCGGCAACGAAAAATCGCAATCGTTACATTTGGTATCAGAGCATATGGTTAAGCGACAATCATGGTTCTGTTGGGTGTTACTCATTAGAGATGGAGTCAGTAGTACTCTAGAATGAGTTTGAGTGTAATAATAGATATAAGCGCGTATTTGTTAGTGAATATAAAATGATTTTATATTATGTTGGTTGATTTATTGAGTGGCATATGAACCTTCGTCAGCACGGTCTGCAAAACTGTGCCGAAAGGGTTTCTAAACACTTGAGTAGAACAATTAACACAGTATTGTTTTAAAAATCGGGTAAATGAAATAATTTTACCCAAGGCTATTTTGTGTATAAAAGAAATGATTTTCTGTAGATTATTATGGTATATGGTTGCATGGATGTTAGGAATTGATAGTATTAAATTATTACCATTTAAATTGAATAAGAATTGAAATCCTTGTTACATGAAAATTGAAATAGAAGTAAATTACAAATGTGACTTATAATTAGAAATAGAATTCCAGGGAAGTTTTTGGAAATGTTTTGAATGAATTTGGAAATTTAGAAATTAAATTCCTTTTTGATTTGAAAATGAATTTCAAAGGTTTTGAAAAGTATTTTGAAGGAACGAAAAGCTCTAAACTCTTTTTGGTCGCTGGAAAATAATTCCGATGATGACCATGGCATCATTGGTGTTCATATTCGGGTTTCCAAAAGAGAAATTGCTGCCAATTGTTTTGAATAGAATTTGTTTAGAAAATTTTGGGTTTGAGGTTGGAAATTCAAAAGATAATTTGAATTGATTTCGAAAATTAATTTTGAAGGGTTAAAAGGACTCTGGAATCCTATTTAAAATAATCATGGAAAGATTAAACAAGTTAATAACTTGTAAAATATTTGAGATTTGGTTTGAATTAAGTTAAAATGAAATT
Source organism: Allium cepa (assembly GCA_030765085.1). Lineage (NCBI taxonomy): Eukaryota > Viridiplantae > Streptophyta > Magnoliopsida > Asparagales > Amaryllidaceae > Allium > Allium cepa. The sequence goes on along the minus strand of CM060944.1, from coordinate 303,286,442 downwards.
GAATCAAGTTGAATGAATTGAATTCAATAATTATAAATGAAAGGTAAGTAGAATCCAAATAGAATTGAATTCAAATGAAATAAAAAAAAATTAGTAAATTAGTAAGTAACACCAATTAAAAGATGAGAAATTTAATATGGATTTTAATTTAACACTAGTTAAGTTAAAGGAATTGAATTCACATAAAACTGAATTGGGATTAAATTTGTGTTGTGAACGAATAAATGAGGTAACATTGGTAAGCAAATAGAATTGGATTGAGATTTAAATCAAGTTGAATAAAAATCCAAACTTGAAATAAAATAAAATGGATTGAATTCAAGTAAATTAACTTGATAATTTATTAATTTGTGAAATAATTTCAAATGGAATGAATATGAATATGGAATTATCATAATTCATAGAATCAATGGGAAAACTAAGATAAATTGAATTGTATCAATTTAAATTAATTATAAACTAGAACGAATATGAATTCGTTTTGCTTAGAAATGAATAGAATGAAAAAAATGAATTGTAAACTATTGAATTAAATGGAAAATGGCATATGAATTGGTCGTAAGCAACTAAAGATGAATTGAAACTTTAGGAATTGCAAATGAAATTGAAATGCAAAATTGAATGGAAATGAATGTATAACTTCAATAATAACGCTAAAGATGATATAAGAAGTGTATATTGAAAATTTTGAAATGGAATGTGCAAAATGATTTGAATGTTGGAATTGGATACTACTACTAGCAGGTTATACAGGTGTATTAAAAGAAATGGAATTGGGATTTTGATTTCAAAGATAAAATTGAATTGCTCGACAAAAAGGTACGTATTTCAATTTCAGTGTGAAATTTGATGATTTTCTTCTCCAGCCACTTGGCTTTCTCTTTTCCTTTTTGGTTCTGAGGGGCCGTGGTGCCATTTTGTAGTCGTACCGATCGAGCCGCGCAAAGGAGACGCTGGCGAAATTTTTCGGAAATTTAGGGTGTTAGAAAATTTTTGAGAAAATTTTGAAAGTTTAAAATTTGAATTTGAATTTAAATTTGAATTGTGAAGTAAACAATATTGTTGAAACTTATAACTTAAGTTGGAAAGCTAGTTGAAATGATGATGAATCTTTAATAAAAAGATTTAGGTTAGTAAGTTGATAAAACTATTTGGATTGTGAAAAATAGTAGACGAGTTAAAGACCATTTCTTTCTAACTAATAATTTCGGGACGAAATTCTTTTAAGGGGGGAAGATTGTAACGACCCAGGATTTTAAACAATTTAATTTGGAAATATTTAATTTATTTTTAAATATTTGAATGATGGTTTGACTTGAATTTCAAATTATCAGAATGAATTTGGCGATTAAATTATAGAATTTAATCTATTGAAAGTGATTTGATTAGTTTTAAAAATATATCGTTTGAATCGATATTTAAAAATAGCCGTCCGAGGTACAGTCTCGGAATTTGACAAAACCAGTTCCATTGGGTCCGTAATATTGAAGTATTACCGAATTTCAAATTTCGTATTTTTCGGAGTTGATATGTGAGCACACGATGAGTAAACACGTTGAGATTTTAAAACGAAATTCAATTTAAATTTAAATTTTTAAACTTTGTCAACATCAGCCACCCTACTTTTTTTAGCAGACCTATTCCCTGCAAAGGAAGAAATCTCGTACTCCTTGTCTCCCCAACTCGTTACAAATCTCACGAAAATCCTTTCAAAACAGAAAAAAAAAAGAAATCAAATGGCCGCTGTTGAAATCTCGTTCCCTTTCCATTTTAAAATATACCTATCTCGTTCTCCCTCTTTCAATCAATGGCCGAAGCCCGCAAATCAAAAGAAAAAAAATCGAACGGAAATGGCCAAAGCCACTGTCGTTCGAAGGAAGGAAAAAAAAACAAACAAACAAAACCGAGTTCAATTTAAGTTCGGAGGAGGGGGAGAATCGATTTCAGAAATCGCGAGTTCCTCATTGCAAGCGAGTCGCGATTGGAGGTCGCGACTAGGAGCGGGATGGTTGCAGTTTCACGGTGGAGTAGCGGCGCGTAGGTGAAGCTCGACCTCGAGCTATCGGTCGTGGAGCGTGATGGCATGGGCGAGCGCGACAACTGGGATTAGTTCGTCGCGAGGTCAGAAGTGGGCGGCGCTCACGAGGCTAGGGCATAGGCTCGGCGACTGACTTGGTGGGGTTGCGAAATTGATTCGTGGTGGTTGGGGTATCGGCAGCGAAATCGCGGCAATAAGGTAGTAACTTTAATTTTATTTTAAATTACATATGCTGTATAAATTAACAGAAGGAAGAAAATAATGTTTTAATTTACATTCAGGTTAGAAAACAAATTATATTACATGCAGTTTTTTTTAATTGAAAAAGGAAAATTTTACAGAAAAGGAAATGAAATACTATTTAATGTAAGTATAAGATTTTGAAGAAAAATAGTGATTTTAAGAGCCGAGCAGTTTATATAAATTTAGATTTCCATTTTAAAGTCTATATAGTCAGGAAAAAAATAATAATAATCAACAGCAGTTTTGTTTAACAGATATATATGTGCAGTTTATAGTAAAACAGAAAGGGTTTTGAATAAATAAATAAAATAAGTATATATGTAAGAGTTTGAAAATACAGTAGGTTTATAAAACATTTGAATTATATAAATATATATCTATACTTTCCGTAAAGAATGTTTACTGTTTGGTTCCAATTTACAAAGTTTAAATTATATATATGTATGGAAGTAAGTGTAATATTTTGGAGGTTAAAATAGGAATTTTAAATGTAAGTACTTATATAAAATCAAAACCCATATAGTTATGAGTATGCATCTATGGTTTCAAAAGAAAATATTTTATTGAAAAGAAACTAGTTAAAATTTAATTTTTGAGTTGAATTGAATCATTAGTAATTAGATTTAGTAAAGGGAAATTTATTGGTTCAACTATTTCGAATATTAATAAATTGTGTAAATATTTATACAAGGTCTAAAATGGTGAAATCGAGTCAAGATGGAAATGGATTGCAAAATAAATGCTAAGGTGAGAACTTCTCACTCAAAAGGGTATTTAAATTTTAAATAGTTATATTTAAAATTTGCTGATTGATGGATTGTTGTTTGATTTTGATATTAGATATAGTAGGATATATATCTATATATAGCAATATATATATATATTGGCATATGTATATATTGCAGTTGATTGATTTCCCGCATTGTATAGCGGATGAGACCCTATTGCGCCGTTATTAAGCGGATGATATTTTATATATCCCATATACCGCGATATTCCACCTCGAAGTGGAATGGGTATTGTGCTAACGTCTGTGGATGCAGGGAAACAGGTTGGAGGGATCCAACTGGATTCCTCACAAATATTTATACGATTATAGATATTGTGTGATTATTGATTATCATATCGATATATGATATTTGTGCCATGATTGACTATTGGATGTTGTGGTATCATCGGATCCATTTTTAAAGTTAAAAATAACAATTTTGAATTTAAAAGGATTTTTAAAGTGATTTTTTTCCAAAGTATATGTTTTATTAAATTTTTAGATTGATTCACTTTAAAAAAAAATGTATAAATTTTTATGTTATAAAAATTAACATTTGTATGAAATATAATAGAAAGGTAATTTTTAAAATACACAGATTTTTATGAAATAGTTAAATTGGGATTCCGGATAAACTTTATTATCGGTTTATATAAAAGATTTTATAAATGGATATTTCTGAATTAAATTTATTGGAATTCTGAAACGGGTTTATAAAGTGTTAAGTTGATGTATAAAATGAATTTCATTAAAATTCATAGATTTATAAGTTGTGAAAGTTATCAAATGAATAGATGTTGAAAATAAAAGTTTTATAGGAAATTAACTTATAAACTGGCTTTTGGGCATTTAAATGGGATACTGATAGAAACAGTTAATAAAAGAAATTTTTATAAGTTAAAATTGAAAGAAAATATATAAAGAAATCTTATAAGTAATAAGATTTAAAAATTTGTGAAGTTCAAAGGAACGATTTGGTAAATAAATAATATTATAAGTATTCAACTTATAATATAGATTTTGGTTTATATAAATTGAATTGGATTTAATAAAAGAGATTGGTAAATTGAAGTTTATAAATAGGAATAGAATTTATAAACATTGTTTATAAATTCGTAATCAATTGAATTTGATCAATTGAATATAAAAGTTATTAAAAGAGTTATATTCACGTTTTTGAATAGTGAATATATCGTTAAATAAAATGGATATCTTTTGGGAAAAGGATGTTTTAAATGGAATTTAAAACGATTTAAAGGTGCTTTAAAATGCATCAAGTATCGAAAACATAGATTTCAACATTCATTGTTGAAATAGACGTTTTCGAGAAATAGAAGGAAATGAAGTCGTAGATTTCAACATTCATTGTTGAAATAGACGTTTTCGAGGAAAATAAGGAAATAATGGACTATAACACTGTTGTTATAGTAAATGATTTCCGAAAGGAAATATTTTGTATAGTATTGGGATTTATATATCTATTTAATCTCGAATCCCTATACTAGTGTTTTTGGGTTGTCGTAACGATGTTTTACGCAACATTCGTTTTGACCCAAATAAATGTGAATAAAAGAACGTTTTCCTTAAACGAATGAAATATGTACTTAACTATGGTTTAAGTATATTGAATATTTTCAAATTGTTGAAAATAAATAAGATTTATGAAATACTTATTATTAAATAAGTATGGAAATGCTTTTCTAATATGAAACGAGACGTTTTTGAGAATTTATCTTCTTGAAGATAAATTGGAATTGAATAATTAAAACCTATTGAAAACTGTAGATCAGTAGATAATTTGAAATATAAATTCACTATGGAATTTATAAATGGAAAGGGAAAATTTGTTTTAAAATAAACGTTGTTTATTTTTGAAGTGTGGAAAATTTTATATCTTGCAAAGATATTTTTAGGGAAATAAATAATTTGGAAAATTATTTGGAATCTGATGATGCTGCTCATCTTTATTGATAGTTAAATAACCGACTATCAATATTTACCTTTAAATAGGTATTTGTTGTGATTGTTTGAATTGGATGCCCCACTTATTTTTAAATAAGCGCTCACTATTCGGGTTAACCAGGAAAGGACCATGGGGTCGTATAACCCACTCCGAATATGTGATACATCGTTATGAATTGCATTTGAAGACCGGTGTTGAAGACCGGATATTTGTGAAAACGGATGGATTACCGTCGAGTTACTCTGCATCGGCTGATCTCCGATACAGAGGTTTTATCACCCTTAGTGACGGGAAGTCCGGACGTGATTAATGAATATCCGGATTGCAAGGGCTTCTTTGGAAGTGCCTTCAGTTCTGTTCGATCCCGGAACAGACTTGTATGGATTGTATGTCTGACATTACAAGTCGAGATATAAAGTTGATTCCTTTCAAATATATTTCTTTTGGTGGCGGAGAATTTATTCTCTTAGCTTAACACCCTTCTCTGAGACGTACGAGCTCAGAGGTTATATAGTTGAAGGTCATTAGTGATATACTCCCAATTTGGTAGTGTGATATACTAAGTGTTGCTGTGAAATGATCATTGTATTGATCATTTGTGATAGGATCTTTTGTTTGATCGTCTATCTTGGTGATCATTGCGTTGATCATTTGTTGACCCAAAGCAGCTTTTGTATAAAGCGTGGCTTTGTGGATGAGACTTCATCGAGCCTCACACCCCGGAAATGGTCAAAACAGGAAAGATGCAGCAAGGTTATTAGGGGGTAGCACCCCTTTAGTGCATGTCATTCCTTCTGGATAGAGGTGGTATCATGGTATGGAGCCCAGATACTTAACCTATGTGGTTACTGCAAATTTATTACTTTGTGGTTGTTGGAAATCGGGGATCCTCGGATATAGATCGGTTGCGATCGGGGAATGAAATATTCGTGTCAGTAGTTACCCAGTTAGGGGTAACCCGGCCTTGTGTTAGCAGAGATCCGGTTAGGTTCTCGGGACGTCATTTCAGAGGCGTTTCCATGTGGCAATGGGAAGTTCCTTGGCCTGACCATTTGTTGGAAATCCAAAGAAACAATACGTAACTTGTACGGTTTTAGTTGTATTACCTGCTATGGAATGTGGCGGTAACCTGCTATTGAACATAGTAGCTATAGTAGGCATACGATAATGGTCGTGTGTTGGCTAAGATTTATATTCTACTTTCGAAATGATTTTTCTACACTATGCACTAATAATAATATCAAAAATGATTTGATTTTATGCGTATCAAGCATCTTTGACTATCATAAGGAGAAATCTCCTCCGATTCTGCGTTTGCATTGTGTGTGTGTGCAGGAGGCCTTATGGTAGTTTCATTTTCCAAAAGCATTGCGAATTTTCTTTTAAAATTTCTCCTATTCTTTGTTTAAAAGATAAATAACTGTTTTTAGTTCTCACACCAGTCACATGACTGACCTGGAGTTTATTGTTCCCTTCCTAAACTCTGGGTGCGTACCAATTTTCACACGGGCAGTCTAGAGTTAGGTTATCAGGTCATTCTGGATTCAGGTGTTGCTACAGATATCTGGAGGCGAGCTGGATGGCGTAGCATATTATCTATTGTATGTAGTATTTCTTTTCCGCTGTTTGTTTGTTGTAAACTCTGATGATGAATGTAATGTGATGTAATGTATAAAATGTATAGTTCTTTTGTTTTAATGAATATTCATTTATCTATTATATGTTGTTCCGCTGCGAATTGTGAGATTCTGGTATTGTTTTATTGTTCTGGTATCTTTTTCTGTTCTTCTTCTATCTTTTTCTCTCTTCTTCTACCTCTTTCTTCTTCTTCAACCATAACGTTTCGGTTTTTCGGCAACGAAAAATCGCAATCGTTACATTTACCATTTCAATTGTGCTCCCTTTTTAGAAGTTTATTTACCCTGTCAAAGAAAAAAAAATAGCAGCATTATTAAAGGTTTAATTTTGAAATTTAAAGAAATTCATGAAAAATCAACGATGCAATAAGTGAACCTTCTGAGGTAGATTTTCCAACTTGTTCATTAGCATGTGCACCATACTCTTCGTTTCTAAAAACAATTCTGACATTGAGTTATTTTCTTAGCTCTACATTGTGACAAAGTTAGCTTGGCTAAGGTGTAGCCCCTTACTAGTGCTCTTAAGCATTTTGGTTTATCATGCCCCAGCACTTGTACAATTGCATCTTCTTTGACATTATTGTCAAGCTGGATTGTCTTGCATTATAAATGTTTTCAATCTCCTCCTACATAAATTAATATACATATAGGCAATGTATGATAGCAAAATTATCGCAATGTTTAGTTGCTGATAAAATCAAATATTCTTACAAGAATATTTGCAACATCCGTGTTCACTGGTTCACTGTTTTTTTTAGTGCGAGATTTAACCCAAACATTAACTGTAGATACGGACAATGGCGACTCTGTTTTTTCTACATTTCGAAAGACATTGAATAAATCAATCGATAGTTAATTAAATAAATGGATAAATAATGCTACAATTAATTAACTAACAAAACCGTTGGTCAATCTAGCCATTCTTCTACGTCCAGTTGTGTGTGGCAATTTTTTTTACTTTGTGCGTGAAAGAAGATAAGGGATAAACAAAGTTATAGGATATCAAAATAATGTATAGTTTATCCAGAAATATAGCGAAAATGCATGTAAATGTGCAAGAGAACAATAATAGGGCCACTAGTACATAAAGTTGCATATAGCGAAGCAGCAAAATTTAGAAGCCAACAACAAAAGCTGTCTACGTAAAAATTCGAAACAGAAGATAGTTTATTGATCCTAAAGAATGTGAAATAGCCAATGATTCTAACTTAATGACCTTCCGCATCGGTCTCCCTCTTGCTTCCAGGCTACTTGCTAGAACTTTCGAATTAGTGTAGTCACTACCGACGACCGTGGTCTAGTAAACCCCTCCCCTGTGGCGCCCTTAGTGAGCCTGCTCCTCTTCCTGTTTAGCTTCTCTTTCTTAGCCTTAGCACCCTGCTCAATAGCAAGCAACAACATCCACCTTGCAATTTTCCATACGAGTTCAACATCAAAAAAGACATTCAAATTCTTCAGTGGATTCTTATTGAACTTCTTCCTCTTAACCTCCTTATTGATCAACCTAACCACACTCTACACCTCTTGGCTGTTAATTATCAACATTTTTCATCTTTCCCCTAGGTAGCACATAACCACTCTTCTTATCATCGAGCTGCTGCTTACTGAAGTTCCAAATAGCGAGTCAAGCTTTTTAAATGCAGACTTATTGCTACTTGGCTAAATGCAACTTTATGTACTACTGGCACTATTATTGTTCTCTTGACATGATTTCTGTATGTTGTTGAACTCTGAATTATTGCATGCATATATAAGCTTGAATATGCTTCTTCAAATTTCAAGAGGCAGTGAGTGGATTGATCAAAGCAGCTGAAGCTTACCTCGTTGCCAATCCTTCTGCCTTTGGTTAATGTATTCTTGTTTTCTGTTCCAAGCCAACCAACTAAAAAAGGCATGTACATTCAAAACAGGTAAAAACATATATCTATGCTAAGCTATCAAAACCGAATGCCACTATGACCAATCATGGAATAATGTTCATTTTGATTTGTGAAACTACAAAAATAAAATACCCGGTTCATTTTAAGTTTCAAACAATCGAACTAAACATAGCACTTTACATCATATAAAATCAGTCACATTATGTAGCTATGCATCATCTATGTTGATTGAATCTCAAGCTAAAAATAAATAAATAAATAATTTCCGTTTTTGGTTATTACTCATATTTCCAGATCCATACCACTATTCAAGAAATACATATCTTGCAAACCTGGAATATGTAAAGATAAAATATTTTCATGATCTCATGAAAAGAAGACCTGATTTTTCCTTAAACACATACATTCAATTAGCTCAAGATTATAAGACTGAAAAAATGCAAAAATATTCAAGTTCAACCAGACTAAGTGAGGAAGAATTTGTGAAAGTAATGCTGGCACAGTTGGTTTTTAATCGAGTTTCTAATTAAGTGGTTTCTGGAAGAAGGAAAAGCTCAACCAAAACTGCTATTGTCGAAACTACTGGTTCTAAGAAATGATTTGGATAAACTATACATTCACATTAGCAAATCACGTCCAATTTAAGCATATGTATAAATACATCTACCACAAAATTTTTAATTCCAAACAATTGTTACCTTAAACTCCAAATTTTCTTTACAAACTTTCTCCACTCCTTCACGTTTTTGATTTTGTAAGGTTTCAAAGCAAGTCTTTCCTCTTCCGTCGTTGTTTAAATTATTTATCAAACCAATCCAATTTTTAAGGTTCTCCAAGTGATTCCTATTTGTTGAAATATGGAGGTTTTTTCCATTCATCGTCCACTTTGAATTTAGCCTACAAATCACAAGGAAAAAAATGGTGTTATTTCATATTAAAATGAATTTAAAAGGACATTCTGCTAAATAGATTATTTTTGTAAATAAATATATTATTATGCGACAAAAATAGTTATTTTTCATGATTGAATGGTATCCCACAAGATAGTTTTTAATTCATCGCTTAGAAGCCTCCATCGCTAAGTGTAACCGAAACATGCTCCCATACTAGCGGCCGAAGATAAGAAGATAAGTGTACCGAGCCTTTTCCTATTGCTACGGCTACCTCATTGAATTCAACTTCAATTCGATTCTCATGATTTAACGGAAGTCCTTTTATTTTCGTTGGACCTCTACCACATTTTTTACATTTATATTTGCTGTATCAGCTTCGATTGGCTTCTCGATTTCCATCTCGACATCAACATTTTCTTCACAAGCCATTTCATGTTCTTCACGTGTTTCATTTTCCTCACTAGGCATTCCAATTTCTTCATGTGTTTCATTTTCTTTGCAAGGCATTTCATTTTCTTCACGCATTTCATTTTCTTCCTAAGGAATTTCGTTTTCTTCACATGACATTCGTATGGTATCGTGCCTTAATTCTTATTCCTTCTCTACATGGTAAGCTTCATCGGTTGGCATAATATATTTGACCTTTGGCTTATACTTCGGGATTTCTCGTTCTTTAATTGTTGGCGACTGCATACCCTGCTTGTATGCATATCCTTTTTCTACAAAACATTTAATAAAAGCAATTTCAATGTTAACGTCATCACATATTTAAATGTACAATAATAATGAATTATTTTCCAGATGTTATGCTTCAGTTTTTGAAGGACAATAATGAATTAGCAAGACACAAAATGAAAGTGTATATTGACAAGCATAGATCATTCATAGAATTTAACATTGGTGACTAGGTATATTTGAAGTTGCAACCCTGTAGATAACTGATAGTTAACACACTCACAGGTAAAAGGAAAAAATAACCTTATAGATAACTGATAGTAACAATAATGCACTCATAGGTAACTGGTTTTATACTGACAAGCCAGTGTCCAGATTGGCTTACAAACTTGCTTACAAATTGCAATAATTGCTTAAAGGTTGCTTATAGGTTGCTTACTGATAGTTAATACACTCACTAAAGTATCGATTATCTAGAGCCTATTACTAGGTAACTAAAATAAAAAGTGTTGACAAGCAACATTGTTCCAGTTTTTTAGTGATTCGTTTTTGGTGCGAGAGGTCACAAGTTCGAAACTTGCGTAACATGATTCGAACATATATTAACATGTGATTTGTGTTATGTTTTCCCAGTGATATGTTGTATCTAAGTACCATTTCAAAAATATAAAAAATAAAAATAAATAAAAAGAGTTGGGAAAAAATATTCACATTGCCAAGTTACTAAAATAATAAGCATTGGAAAAAAATACGGCATGTTCTTTGCTAGAGCCTATAACTAGGTTTAGTTCAGATTCAGAAAAATCACTAAAGTATCGGGATCAAAATGAGGCAAAAGGGAAAATCTGAAACGTTGTTTTCTTAATTTGCTTTTTATTTGCATCTTTCTTTTTATTCACTTATTTTAAACATCAGTTTGTGGATTTGATCTATTAAGTTATGTTCACGTATGGTTCACAACTAATTAAATGACCATTTCATGTAAAAAAAAAATCTATAAAACAATTTACTGATTAATTTAGTAATTCCTATAGACAATCCTATCTTGGAAAACCATGATTATAATATAGAAGTCTACCCGCTTTTTTCTATTTTGTACTTTTGTATGGTAAATATTCATATTATACGGATTGATACCACGTCCAGTTGTGCTTTTTTGTTGCCTATACCAATTGCTGTGTGCAAATAATAATGCAATAGCCCTTATACATGGTGAATATGCTACATTTACCACTATATTTTTAGAGTGATCAATATAAACCAACAAAGTATAACATCCACACCACTTTTAACACACTGACGCTCACTTTTAACACACCAATGCTTACAGTTCGTTCAAATAATATAAAGTCATTCTTAAAGTCATCTTTTAAAAGTTTAAGTACATTTCTTTTAAATATGATTATGCTATTTTGACAATGTCATAAATGCAGAATGCATGCACAGAAAAAAGGTTAAGGTATCATTTAACGATGGGAGATAAATGGGATCCACATAATTATACTTTTGTTTAAACGTATGCAAATACCCAATAGTCGTGTAATTAAAGCACCATTTAAAGTGGAGGCTAGAAGAACAACTTGCAGTAGATCTACTAATTGGTGATGATTTGATGTCACAATCACTTCAAATCTACTCTGAATTAATCGAGTATTATAAGACTAAAACATGATGTTCAAGATAAGGGTTACATGAAAATTAATGGCTTAGGATTGGATTAGAAAAAAGAAACTGATGACTTAGGATTGAATTATATGAGTTACTTAAACTTGCAAGTATATATATCTATGTAGCAATAAGGCATCACCTTAAAAATTAACAATTTTGAACAATACAAAATAAAACGAGGATTTCTGAAATTCAAACTCAAAACATAGTTTTCACAATTTAAAAAAATAATTATTGAATATAAAAATTAAACTATGCAAAACCTAAAAAGAAATCATCAATATGATAATCCTGCTTTTGAAATAAAAATTTATATTATAAAAAGGTGCGCGCGGCAATCAAATTCAGTACCTCCCAAGCAGTAAGCAAAAATCATATCACTAAACCCAATTAATTTGGTTTTGTACATATATGAGCTTTGGCTACGGCAATGGAGCTAGTGTATATACAAACAATTTTACCACCTCTTAAATTGATGCATGTGCCCAGCTGTAAACTGGAATTATAATCTTAAATGAGGCATGATGTATATATGTATCTATTATCTATTATCTTATATTAAATTTAGATGATTTTGACATTTAGATGATTGAATATTTTTCCACATCACAATATCCATACAACTCTTCTCTCTTTAAGTTAACCTATTTTATGTTAGATAGCTTTTATATTCTTTCTTTGTTCACTCAGATTTTAGTTGACAAGTATGTGAAATTAATATGTTCCAACCTCTTTTGGGTTAAATTCAAATAAAAATAGTTTTTCTCACATTAAGCATAATCCACAACAATACAGTGCAAGACTAGAATGACATGATCTTTAAGTCAAAATAGTTTTAGGTTAAAGCACATTCTTTTGGGTTAAATTAAAATAAAAACAAGTGTGCAGTTCATCCCTGGTTTATGGTATGAGATCTCAAATTAAGCATAATCCACAACAGTACGGTGCAAGGCAAGATTAAAACACTGAGGTATATTTTCCCACGGTGCCAAGTTACTTCAATTATTTGTGATATAGGAAACAAATACAAAAAATAAAGAACAGATTTGCACTTGCTCAAATTTTATTTTTCTATTTTTCTAACATGGTTAATTAGTGATCTAATATTTGTAGATTGGTGATAGTATCGCATTATGGACATCATTAACTTTCCCAAAATATCACATATGGAAATGTGTACTACATTGGAGAATTTATGGAAAACATCAACACATATGCAATTTATAAAATTCTAAAATTAAATAAAAGACAACGAGGATACCTTCATGACGAAGATTGGGTATGCCTTCAACTACGTAGATCTCTATGATAATCAAATATATGAAATATTAATTAGTTATCAGGCATATTAATTACATTTGGCTAATTTAGACATAAATAATAATCACATTTACCTTAATTGCATCATCATTTCTTACACAATAATCATTGATCTTTTGAGCATGCAATGGAAAAACAAATAAGAATGACATGTCCATGTACTCGAAAATAATTATCATAATCAAACAAAATATTTATACTACTCAAATATGCCTTCGTAGGCCTCCCTAATATAACTAACTTCTTCAACATCCGTATCGATTACAACGCAATCTTCCACGACATTAATAGCTTCTTCTTTATAATCGTTTGTCTGTAAATCAAAAAAAACCTCTTGGTGGTGCTTTCATTACAACATACCAACTCGAAAAATCATTTTCTCTTGAATAAAATACTTGTTACGCTTGATATACGAGGATTTATGGACGTTTAGAAAATGATGCTTGTTTCTGATGTAAATTGACAAGAGTGAAACCATCTTCATCTACTTTTACCTCATTTCCTGTATGTGTCTAACGACACTTAAAAATCGAAATATAAAACACATGATAATCTAATAAAATTATATCAATCAATATTCCATAATAGATGACCACATCAATTACTTGAGAAATATCTTTTGCACTTGCTCTACACATAGTAGTCGCATGATAAATCACTCTGCTATTTTGAGTTTTTCTCCCTACATCTTTTATATGAAACCATTGATCATTGACGATATATCCTTTGTAAGATAAGGCATCATTCATCGGACCATATGCAGTCTACTTTAACATCTCATTATGATCATTAAAGTTAGTGGGTATCTACAAAAAATTTCATTTACAACAGATATTTTTGAGTAATATTATTAGGAAAATGAGAGTATATTTAAAAATTCATTCAACCTTTTTTAATCCAATCAGCAAAAATTATTGTATGCATTTCCCAACATAAGGTTGAATATCTTTCCATACGCTTGTTTTAATTTTGTAATTCCTCCAAATGCAAACTAGTATAAAACAAGACATGCTAAGTTATATTTATTAGTACAAACACATCAAATAATTGAAAAATAAGGTAACATATAATTACTCTAAAAATGGTTCCACTACGGTCATGTTCATTAATACGGCTAAATTAGCACTTTCTTTTCCATAGGAGGATAGTGTAAATATCTTAGACATTGAAATTGGACATCCTTCAAGTAGACGTCCTTCAAGTATTACACTGCTTTCGTAATCTTCATTTCGAGTTGTTGTCTCCTCAACATGTCCTTTTTTTTTTTAAATTCACTAAAAAACCTCATGCATTCGTCTGTGAGATTAGATTTCGCAATACATCCCTTGGGTCTTGAATAGTTTCTTACAAAATCTTTAACCATCTTCACATAGCTTTTAAATGGGCACATCCAACGAAATCGAACTGGATCACATATTAGTGCTTCTCTGCAGAGATGAATTGAAAAGTGTACCATTATGTCAAAAAATGATGGCAGAAAATATTTTTCAGTCTCACATAAAATTTCAATAATCTCAACGTTGATTTGCTGCAACTTCTCTCCGTCAAGGGCATGTTGACACAATTTGCTGAAAAATGAACACAAGCAAATTATTGCTTTTCTTTCCTTCTCTGACAATAACCCTCTTATTGCTACCGGCAATAAGTGTTCCATTAAAATATGGTAATCATGTGATTTCAAGCCACTAATTTTACAATCGTCCAACGATATATATTTTTCAAATTTGAATAGTAGCCATCGGGTCCTTTGAAATCGTACAATTTTTGCAAAAAAATTTTCTCGGAATTTTGCAAGTATAAGGAGCCAGTGGAAGAAACATTTTCTTCCAACGAGGTTGTGCATGGAGCTCATGCCAAATTCCCCAATCCTCTAAATCCTTTCTAGTTGGTTCCATCTTTAGTGTAACAGCCCGCAAGTCCGTACCCCTTGAGTCAACACTATTCTACCTAAATCAACTCAAGTTGTACAGAAATACGAACCATTTGGGTTAAAGAAGAAGAGGTAGAATAAGAAAATAGAAATCAACAACAGAATCTAACCATCGCAGCGGAATAAAATATAATGGATAATAAATGATCTTTACTCAAAATCAAATATATCTGCTTATGTATTACATCATCAGAGTACATCAATCACAGCTCAACATCAATATCATACAAATGGTGTAACATCCCTGAATTTTTAACAATATCAATTTAATAATCTGTAGTAAAAATTAAATTGATATTGATAATTTGTTAATAATTATTTAGATAAATTTAATAATCTTCTTCAATAAATATTTAAATTAGTTGTTTTATTTTTAAATGATATAAATTGATTTCTATTTACAATATAAATATATAGTTCATATTTTAAATAGATTGGGTTTTTTTTAATTTTAATAAGTAAAGCATATTTTCTAGTTTTATTATTTATAGTAATTTGGAAAATTTGTTTTATTTAATATTTAAAGATTTTCAAAGTTAAATAAATGATTTTGGTTTAAATTTAATAATTGAATAATGTTTTCAAATTCTAATATACATATTTTTAATTTGGAAATTTTAATACAAACTAGTATTGAGTTTTCAAAAACTATTTCATAAATAATTATATGATTTTAAAATTTATAGGGAAAATATTAAATGTTTTAAATTAAATTAGCTTGAGTTTTAAATTTAGAATAATTTAACAAAATGATTTCATGGTTTAATAAAATAGGAAATATTTGATTTTTGAAATTTATTTTGAATTTAAATTCCCAAGTATAAATTTTTAAATTTGTTTAATTGTTTTAATTTTTATTAGTGAAAGTTTTGTAAAACATTGTTTGTTTTATTTCTTTCGTAAATTTATACACATACTCATATAAACTAACAAATTTAATCTAAGTTAACACACACATTAAATTATAATTAGATACTAATTATCTTAATGAAACAAGTGTTCAAAATTTGTCTTTACAATTTGACAAGTGTTGTAACAAATGGACATGTGTTAAAATTTTAATTTTTAATTTTCTTTGCTTTCCCTAAAAACCTGAAAATGCATTTAGTTAAGTTTACATCTTCATTCATATGGCATCTTCATTTTCTTTAATCAAAGGAAATCTTCAAACCTTCAAAATCTGAATCATCTTCATATTAAAAACAAACCTGCATTTCAAAAATTCAGAAACCCTGTTTAAAAATCTGCATTTGATTCACCTACAATCTGCATATTCAAATCCCGAATCTGCATTCCTCAAATCAAGTGAAACCTGCATATTTAAATCCCTCATTTGCATATACAAATTACCCAAAACCCTGTACAAATCCAAAAATCTACACTTCATTTCAAACTCAAGTAAAGCCTGCACACTTTTACTTTCTGCATATAAAAGAATCCACAAATCTGCATATACAAGTTCATCTAAACACCTGCATGCAAGCATCTTGGTCATGGAAAGCATGAGCAACCCAGACTTATAACAACAGAGGAAGCCTGCATGTGTTTTGCAAATTCAAAACAGAGAGGAGCATACCTGCACATGTTGTCTTCTGCCAATTTCAAATAAACAACTGGGGGTCTGCATTTGTTTTCTGCATTCATCAATTAGGTGAGTAACAATTTATTTTAAAACTAAATTAAAATGATATAGTTGCTTAAATTTGTTGCCTGATAAGTATGATGGATATGTCTGTGTTTGTGTATGAGATGGAATGCCTGCTTGATAGAGATGAATTATTTCTTGATCTTGATTTCAGACTTAAAAGATACAGTTTAAAACTTATGAACTCAAGATCTAATCCATGTTTAAATGCATTTTTTTTTCCAAACAAAACTGGTAGTATATCCTAAATAAGTGTTAGATTTTATTCAGGATAATAAGCTTGTTTTTCTTGACTCTGTAAATTTTTAAAAAACATCTTGCATGTTCAATTTCATCCATACTCAATCTAATTAATATAATAATTTAGTAATACAAATCAAAAACATAAGCTGTAACTTGATTTTAAATCAAGTATTGGTATTTTAAAGGGTATGTTTCATTGACAGTTTGGTCTGAAACAAAAATATGAATTTGAGCAAAATTCTGTTAATCTGTAATTTGTAGAAACTCATAATTCTTTTGGGTTATAGAGTGAGGATCTTAGATCCCTGGAAAAATTAGAGAAGAATTTAAAGTTTGCTTGATAAGTTGCAGTTTGGATTCAAATTTTTTTTAACCCTAATTTTTTTTGTTGTGTTCTTGAATCAATCAATTTCGGGCATAGGAGCGATCGAGTGTACTGATATTTAGGGATTGTGTAGTTGAGGTGTAAGAGAGTGCGAGGCCGTTGGGGTTGAGTGCCAGGTGATCAGAGCGGCGTACAATCGCCGTTGACAGGTTGAGGTAAAAAAACCTGGAAAATTGTTTTCAGGTTTGTGGCTCCTGAGAAAATTTTGAATTCCTGTATAATTGAACGTTTTGGGTTGATGTTTGAAGTTGTGGTGGGTTTCTAGTAGTGGTTGGATCATCACTGGTGATCGCCAGAGGTGGTGGTCGTCGTGCATATGCACGGCGACAAGTTTCCTGATGATTTGTTTTGGGTTGGGAGTGTTGCAGGGATGGATCGAGCAAATAGGAAGATAACTCGAAGCAGGTTGATGTGAAACTCGGAGTAAATGAGAGGGAAACCCGAAGCAAAATTTTGATTTCCCGGGTTGACCTGTAATTGCAGTTTACACAGTAAAACTGTGTTGTTTTTTTTAATATGGATTTTAAACTTTTAAGAATCTGGGTTTTGGAAATTTAAAATCTGAAGTTGTGTTTAAAGAAAAGTTAAGTTCAAAATCAACTCAATTTTGTATTTTTGAATTGAATTCAAATTCCAGGTTTGAAAACCTGATTTACTATTTTTTTTAAGAAAAAAAAATCTGAGTTTCTTCTTAAACCTTTTAAATCTGCAGATTTGTGATTTGAGTGAAATTTAAGTTTAAGTTAAAATGAAAGTTTAAATTTCAGATTCAAATTTAAATCCCAGTTTTTAAAATAAAATCAAAGTTTCAAATTCTATCTTAATTAACTATTGCATTTGGTAAATAAGTTTAAAACTTTAAATATTAAGTTTTTAAATGTGAGTAGTATTTACAGATTAATTTTAAAATATGGAATTCAAAGTTTAAGAATGAGTTCAGTTTTCAATTTAAAAAGAAGATTTAAAGTTGAAAGTTCAAACTAAAAAAAATGAATAGAAACTTCTAAAATTTTGAAAGAATTTGACTTCAAGTTCTTATAATTTGATTTTTAAGACAAACCTTTGAATTTTCCTGAAATTAAATAAGTTTTAAATTATTTAAAACTTTGATAAGTTTAAAATTTATTCTAATTTAAACTTGAATTTAAGTTGAAATTTAAAAGGAAATTTCTTAAGTACTTTTTTAGATCAAATTGTTTTAAACATAATTAAATTATGTTTTTGAAAATTTGATTAAGATTTATGTTTAGAATTAATTAATAAGGTGATTAAGATAAACTAATTAATTTAATTAATTAATTAAATTTGGAATTAATAATTGATTAATGATTAATCAATTTTGTAATTTAGATCATTAATTAAAATTTTAATTAATGATAAATGGATATTAATTATGTAATTAAGTTTTAAATTAGGGTTAATTAATTTAATAATTAACTTTAATTAATGAATGATTAAAGATAATTTAGTTGTAATTAATTTAAGTTAATTACCTTATAAAATAATTTGAGAATGGTTAATGAAGGTCATTAACCATGATTATTTAACAATTAATTAATGTAGTTAATTTCTATAATTAATTAGATTAATTAATTTAATGATAATCAATTATGAATGGTTTGAATATAATTACTTGATAAGTAATTAAGAAATTAATTACTTAATGTAGTTAATTTAATTGAATGTGGTTGTTTATTTTAATTAATTAAGTTTAATTAATTATAAACACTTGAGTTTTATAAATAATTACTTTATGTAATTAATGAATTGGAAATTACTTAGTTAAGTAATTGTTTAATAATTACATGATTGTAATTAAGGAGATGTTTAAGTATGAGATAATTTGGATTAATAATTTAGTAATTAATCAAATAATTAATTAAGAAATTAATTTAAAAATAATTAATTTGGTTTAATATAGTAATTAAGTTAGTTAATTACTTTGAGTAATTAATTTAAGGAATAATTAAGTATCATTAATTATTTTAATTAATGATGTAATTAAAGATGATTAATTATGATTAGTTAATCAATAATAGGTAATTAAAAGTAATTAATTAACGTAATTAATTAAGGATTAATTATGATTAATTAATTAGTTGAGTAATTAAAGGTTAATTACTGTTTAGTCGAGGATAATTAATTTGTGAAATTAATTAAGGATAATTGCTGGAATATAATTAAGTATAATTAATCAAGAGTGATTAATTAAAGTAATTTATGATTGATTAATTGATTGTAATCAATTAAATGATTGAGTAAGCAAGATTTGTATTGATGAAGTAATTAATTTAATTTATTTTAAATTAATTAAAGATGGGGTAATTAATTTAATTCATTTTAAATTAATCAGAGATAGAGATGGTTAATTTAATTCATTTTGAATTAATTATAGGATGATGGGTAAATCATTGCTTATGGATGAATGGTTGAACTTGATTGTCTTGGATGTTTTGAAATCTCAGTAATGAGATAAATGATATTGTGTGATATGAATGTTTGATTGTATTGTGATGATAACATAGGTTATCTATTGTGATATATGGTATATCTATATGATATTGATGATGTGAATTACCTGTTATGTGATAATGTTGATTATCAGTTATGATTTGTAAGTTTTCTATCTATGTGTATATAGATACTGTAACTGAATTGTTTTAAAACCTTTAAAACAACTTGGACCTTAAAAGACACGCTTTGGTTTTCGATGAGACCGGGATCGGTTTTCCATATTTGGATATCCGAAAACCACATCGATTCCAAATAACGTTGGGTCATGAATCAAAATGGAGCTTTGTGAAGACTCGAGGTGTAAGGGCTATACGTCAGTATAACTCTGTGAGTGATTCCGTAATGAGTTGACGGAATTAGTTCTTATAGATTCGAGATGGTGATTTAGAGTGCAAGGGTTATTGTCGTTAACTCTGAGGGTGATTCCAAAATGAGTGTAACGAGATAATGCCTTCGGTTTCGTTCGAACCCGGACGAACTTGTATGGATTGAATGCTTTCAGAACATCGTCAGGTGGACGATGAGCATTCTAAGTGATATGACCTATAAAGGTAATCGTAACCTCAAGCCTCATCAACCGGGAATGGCTAAAACAGGGGAGGTGCAGCAAAGCTTCGTGGGTAGCCCCCACTTGAGAGTAAGATTTACCCCTGTCTAGAGGTCCCTTTTATTTCAGCTGTGTGTGGACGGTTAAGTAGCTACAATCGTCGGGGTTGTCTTATATGGAACTATTCATTAAGGAACGGGTCCGGCTTTGTTTTGCAGGGGATGGAGGGAGTAATCCTCGGTACGGTGATCTAGGCCACGTACTGTGACGGGCGATACCCCAGTAGCCCTGCCATTGTATGGAATTCAAAATCCAATAAGTGCATGTACGGTTTTGATTGTGTCCAACTATGTTGGAATGTGAGATGTAAGCATTTCAGCTATTTCTGTATTTTACTTGAAAACCCTAGACACTATTATAATATCATCGGATTTCCTATCAAATGTTTTGGTTAGCGTAAGATAAAAACTTTTCCATGTTTATGTGTGGGAAGTCTTACGTGATACCTTTTCTTCCAAAGGTTTTTGAAAATTAAGCAACTTTAACCTGTTACTTACACCAGACCCATGTCTGACCCGGAGTTTATTTTTTTTTCATAAACTCTTGGGTACTCAAATTTTTATGAGTAGTCAAGGGTGATTCAGGTTAGGATTCAGATTAGCTTTGACGAATTATGGAGGAGCAATGGAGCAGGAGGCTTCTGCGTGTAGATATATATAGAGTTTTCCGCTGTGTGTTCTCTGAGTTGTTGTCTTTGTGATGTATTGAGATGTATAACTAGACAGGTGTTTATAACTGTCTAGTATGTGTTGAATATCTGTGTACTCTGATAATGTTGTAAACTATGTAATATTTATGTTATTAATATAATTTATTCGTTCCGTTGTGTGAGATTCTTGTGTTGTTTCTCTCTTCTCTTCTATCTTTCTCTTTTCTATCCCTTTCTTTTTTCTTAACGATGCGACTTCCTGGTATTTGGAAGTTGGGTCGTTACATTGTGGTATCAGAGCATTAGGTTGAGTAAATACCTAGGCTCTGTAGTGGTGTCTTTCTTGAGAGTGCGTACTTGTAATTTTATTATATATATATATATATATATATATTTCTACCTATCTGTTGGGCTACCTGTTCAGGTTTTCCAATATAAGTTATAAAGGTAGATTGGGGTAGTGGTGTGTATAACACAACTACCATTGGTTGGAGTTTGAATGTTTAAGGTTGGAGGTGTTCTGTTGAGACTATAGACCTAATACCGTCTCGAGTGGGTTTTGTAGTGATGAAGAACTTCATTGAGCTCTGAAGGAAACCTGTTAAGGTTCGGAGTTCATTTCTGAAGTTGGATGAGTAATGTTTGGATCTGTCGGTTAGGCAGAAGTGAGTGATGGTATTTTTGATACCTCAGGAAGTAGTAGCTGCGTGATGAGATGCGGTGACTATGGATGTTACCAAAGATGTTTTCTTTGGAACAAGTTAAGGAGGTGAGTCTGCTTCAGTGTTGTGGCTGTGTTCAGCCGGAGTTTTTGTTTGCTTTGAAGTCCAAGTTTCTCGGAGAGCTTTGTTTTGGAATTCTTTGGTATCTGTGGCAGCGGTGCAGCTTGAAGTGTTCTCGGTGTTGGCGAGAGATCTTCTGGTTTAGCAGTTTCCTGAAGTAGAGTTCAGAAGCAGTAAAGTGAAGTGTAAGCTGTTCTGTTTGGTTTGAGGAGAACAGTATTCCTTGGATTTGGTTTGGGAGGTTCGCAAAAGTGACTTGCGATTGTTTGAGTATTCTCTTGGGTTATCTGAGTTTTTCTGGATATCTTCAGGAAGTTAGAGTTTTTTCTGCATCTGGAGTTTGAGCTTTCTTGTCGACTGGAATTCCAGGAGTGGTACCGGTAGTTCAGCTTATAGAAGGATGGTTCTAGGAGTTGAGTTGGTGTAGCAGCTCGGAGTTTTGGAGGAACTCCTGAATGATTTTTATGGATTTGTTGAATCATATCTCTGGGGTGGGTTGTCCAGTTTGTGCTAGTGTTCTTCTTCAGCATTCTCTTCTACTATGGATCAGAGTTGTGCAGCGGAAGCAGTTTGGAAGTGTATCTGCTTTTCTTTTCCGAACAGGAGAAGCGAGTCGTTGTTTTCTGATGTTGAGGAGTTGAAGTTGAGTTCTTGATTTTGGTTGATCTTGAGGAGATCATTTTGTTGAAGTTGTTGGTCTAGTTTGTTTCTAGAAGTATCAGCAAGGGTTGAGCTGATCAGTAAGTTGTAGACAGCCCAGGATCGTCTGAAGAGTTTTGTGGATATGAGTCGGAGGGATTTGGACTCTGAAGTCGGAGATTTAATTTTGGATAAGTTTTCTCTGATAGTAAGTGGGCTATAAGTTTGGGTAAGTCTGAAAAGTTAGCTCTGAAGTGTTTTGGATCTTTGCTGTGATCTGGGAGATTGAGTGATTGACCTACAGGATTGGATTGCCAGTTTGGATAACTGGGATTCGATGAGTTTCACGTATCTCTGAGGGAGTACGTGTATGGTCTATCTCTGGTTGGGGAACCAGCAGTTCTAGAGTTTTGGTTGTTGAGTCAGACTCGTTTGTGGTCTGACATCTTGTCTAGTGTTTCAAAGTTTGTCTGGATAATTAGAATTGTTTGATTGGTTGAATTGGTTGTTTGATTGTTAGCATATGTTTGATATATGCTTGTGTTTTAAATTTAAAATTTAAATAAGATTATTAAATTACCTTTGTTTAAAATTTCGAGGACGAAATTTTTTTTAAGGGGAAGATTGTAACATCCCGGAATTTTTAACAATATCAATTTAATAATCTGTAGTAAAAATTAAATTGATATTGATAATCTGTTAATAATTATTTATATAAATTTAATAATCTTCTTCAATAAATATTTAAATTAGTTGTTTCATCTTTTAAATGATATAAATTGATTTCTACTTACAATATAAATATATGGTTCATATTTTAAATAGATTGGGTTTGTTTTAATTTTAATAAGTAAAGCATATTTTCTAGTTTTATTATTTATAGTAATTTGGAAAATTTGTTTTATTTAATATTTAAAGTTTTTCAAAGTTAAATAAATGATTTTGGTTTAAATTTAATAATTGAATAATGTTTTCAAATTCTAATATACACATTTTTAATTTGGAAATTTTAATACAAACTAGTATTGAGTTTTCAAAAACTATTTCATAATTAATTATATGATTTTAAAATTTATAAGGAAATTATTAAATGTTTTAAATTAAATTAGCTTGAGTTTTAAATTTAGAATAATTTAACAAAATGATTTCATGGTTTAATAAAATAGGAAATATTTGATTTTTGAAATTTATTCTGAATTTAAATTCCCAAGTATAAATTTTTTAATTTGTTTAATTGTTTTAATTTTTATTAGTGAAAGTTTTGTAAAACATTGTTTGTTTTATTTCTTTTGTAAATTTATACACATACTCATATAAACTAACAAATTTAATCTAAGTTAACACACACATTAAATTATAATTAGATACTAATTATCTTAATGAAACAAGTGTTCAAAATTTGTCTTTACAATTTGACAAGTGTTGTAACAAATGGATATGTGTTAAATTTTTAATTTTTAATTTTCTTTGCTTTCCCTAAAAATATGAAAATGCATTTAGTTAAGTTTACATCTTCATTCATATGGCATCTTCATTTTCTTTAATCAAAGAAAATCTTCAAACCTTCAAAATCTGAATCATCTTCATATTAAAAACAAACCTGCATTTCCAAACTTCAGAAACCCTGTTTAAAAATCTGCATTTGATTCACCTACAATCTGCATATTCAAATCCCAAATCTGCATTCCTCAAATCAAGTGAAACCTGCATATTTAAATCCCTCATTTGCATATACAAATTACCCAAAACCCTGTACAAATCCAAAAATCTACACTTCATTTCAAACTCAAGTAAAGCCTGCACACTTTTACTTTCTGCATATAAAAGAATCCACAAATCTGCATATACAAGTTCATCTAAACACCTGCATGCAAGCATCTTGGTCATGGAAAGCATGAGCAACCCAGACTTATAACAACAGAGGAAGCCTGCATGTGTTTTGCAAATTCAAAACAGAGAGGAGCATACCTGCACATGTTGTCTTCTGCCAATTTCAAATAAACAACTGGGGGTCTGCATTTGTTTTCTGCATTCATCAATTAGGTGAGTAACAATTTATTTTAAAACTAAATTAAAATGATATAGTTGCTTAAATTTGTTGCCTGATAAGTATGATGGATATGTCTGTGTTTGTGTATGAGATGGAATGCCTGCTTGATAGAGATGAATTATTTCTTGATCTTGATTTCAGACTTAAAAGATACAGTTTAAAACTTATGAACTCAAGATCTAATCCATGTTTAAATGCATTTTTTTTTCCAAACAAAACTGGTAGTATATCCTAAATAAGTGTTAGATTTTATTCAGGATAATAAGCTTGTTTTTCTTGACTCTGTAAATTTTTAAAAAACATCTTGCATGTTCAATTTCATCCATACTCAATCTAATTAATATAATAATTCAGTAATACAAATCAAAAACATAAGCTGTAACTTGATTTTAAATCAAGTATTGGTATTTTAAAGGGTATGTTTCATTGACAGTTTGGTCTGAAACAAAAATATGAATTTGAGCAAAATTCTGGTAATCTGTAATTTGTAGAAACTCATAATTCTTTTGGGTTATAGAGTGAGGATCTTAGATCCTTGGAAAAATTAGAGAAGAATTTAAAGTTTGCTTAATAAGTTGCAGTTTGGATTCAAATTTTTTTTAACCCTAATTTTTTTTGCTGTGTTCTTGAATCAATCAATTTCGGGCATAGGAGTGATCGAGTGTACTGATATTTAGGGATTGTGTAGTTGAGGTGTAAGAGAGTGCGAGGCCGTTGGGGTTGAGTGCCAGGTGATCAGAGCGGCGTACAATCGCCGTTGACAGGTTGAGGTAAAAAAACCTGGAAAATTGTTTTCAGGTTTGTGGCTCCTGAGAAAATTTTGAATTCCTGTATAATTGAACGTTTTGGGTTGATGTTTGAAGTTGTGGTGGGTTTCTAGTAGTGGTTGGATCATCACTGGTGATCGCCAGAGGTGGTGGTCGTCGTGCATATGCACGGCGACAAGTTTCCTGATGATTTGTTTTGGGTTGGGAGTGTTGCAGGGATGGATCGAGCAAATAGGAAGATAACTCGAAGTAGGTTGATGTGAAACTCGGAGTAAATGAGAGGGAAACCCGAAGCAAAATTTTGATTTCCCGGGTTGACCTGTAATTGCAGTTTACACAGTAAAACTGTGTTGTTTTTTTTAATATGGATTTTAAACTTTTAAGAATCTGGGTTTTGGAAATTTAAAATCTGAAGTTGTGTTTAAAGAAAAGTTAAGTTCAAAATCAACTCAATTTTGTATTTTTGAATTGAATTCAAATTCCAGGTTTGAAAACCTGATTTACTATTTTTTTTAAGAAAAAAAAATCTGAGTTTCTTCTTAAACCTTTTAAATCTGCAGATTTGTGATTTGAGTGAAATTTAAGTTTAAGTTAAAATGAAAGTTTAAATTTCAGATTCAAATTTAAATCCCAGTTTTTAAAATAAAATCAAAGTTTCAAATTCTATCTTAATTAACTATTGCATTTGGTAAATAAGTTTAAAACTTTAAATATTAAGTTTTTAAATGTGAGTAGTATTTACAGATTAATTTTAAAATCTGGAATTCAAAGTTTAAGAATGAGTTCAGTTTTCAATTTAAAAAGAAGATTTAAATTTGAAAGTTCAAACTAAAAAAATGAATTGAAACTTCTAAAATTTTGAAAGAATTTGACTTCAAGTTCTTATAATTTGATTTTTAAGACAAACCTTTGAATTTTCCTGAAATTAAATAAGTTTTAAATTATTTAAAACTTTGATAAGTTTAAAATTTATTCTAATTTAAACTTGAATTTAAGTTGAAATTTAAAAGGAAATTTCTTAAGTACTTTTTTAGATCAAATTGTTTTAAACATAATTAAATTATGTTTTTGAAAATTTGATTAAGATTTATGTTTAGAATTAATTAATAAGGTGATTAAGATAAATTAATTAATTTAATTAATTAATTAAATTTGGAATTAATAATTGATTAATGATTAATCAATTTATAATTTAGATCATTAATTAAAATTTTAATTAATGATAAATGGATATTAATTATGTAATTAAGTTTTAAATTAGGGTTAATTAATTTAATAATTAACTTTAATTAATGAATGATTAAAGATAATTTAGTTGTAATTAATTTAAGTTAATTACCTTATAAAATAATTTGAGAATGGTTAATGAAGGTCATTAACCATGATTATTTAACAATTAATTAATGTAGTTAATTTCTATAATTAATTAGATTAATTAATTTAATGATAATCAATTATGAATGGTTTGAATATAATTACTTGATAAGTAATTAAGAAATTAATTACTTAATGTAGTTAATTTAATTGAATGTGGTTGTTTATTTTAATTAATTAAGTTTAATTAATTATAAACACTTGAGTTTTATAAATAATTACTTTATGTAATTAATGATTTGGAAATTACTTAGTTAAGTAATTGTTTAATAATTACATGATTGTAATTAAGGAGATGTTTAAGTATGAGATAATTTGGATTAATAATTTAGTAATTAATCAAATAATTAATTAAGAAATTAATTTAAAAATAATTAATTTGGTTTAATATAGTAATTAAGTTAGTTAATTACTTTGAGTAATTAATTTAAGGAATAATTAAGTATCATTAATTATTTTAATTAATGATGTAATTAAAGATGATTAATTATGATTAGTTAATCAATAATAGGTAATTAAAAGTAATTAATTAACGTAATTAATTAAGGATTAATTATGATTAATTAATTAGTTGAGTAATTAAAGGTTAATTACTGTTTAGTTGAGGATAATTAATTTGTGAAATTAATTAAGGATAATTGCTGGAATATAATTAAGTATAATTAATCAAGAGTGATTAATTAAAGTAATTTATGATTGATTAATTGATTGTAATCAATTAAATGATTGAGTAAGCAAGATTTGTATTGATGAAGTAATTAATTTAATTTATTTTAAATTAATTAAAGATGGGGTAATTAATTTAATTCATTTTAAATTAATCAGAGATAGAGATAGTTAATTTAATTCATTTTAAATTAATTATAGGATGATGGGTAAATCATTGCTTATGGATGAATGGTTGAACTTGATTGTCTTGGATGTTTTGAAATCTCAGTAATGAGATAAATGATATTGTGTGATATGAATGTTTGATTGTATTGTGATGATAACATAGGTTATCTATTGTGATATATGGTATATCTATATGATATTGATGATGTGAATTACCTGTTATGTGATAATGTTGATTATCAGTTATGATTTGTAAGTTTTCTATCTATGTGTATATAGATACTGTAACTGAATTGTTTTAAAACCTTTAAAACAACTTGGACCTTAAAAGACACGCTTTGGTTTTCGATGAGACCGGGATCGGTTTTCCATATTTGGATATCCGAAAACCACATCGATTCCAAATAACGTTAGGTCATGAATCAAAATGGAGCTTTGTGAAGACTCGAGGTGTAAGGGCTATACGTCAGTATAACTCTGTGGGCGATTCCGTAATGAGTTGACAGAATTAGTTCTTATAGATTCGAGATGGTGATTTAGAGTGCAAGGGTTATTGTCGTTAACTCTGAGGGTGATTCCAAAATGAGTGTAACGAGATAATGCCTTCGGTTTCGTTCGAACCCGGAACGAACTTGTATGGATTGAATGCTTTCAGAACATCGTCAGGTGGACGATGAGCATTCTAAGTGATATGACCTATAAAGGTAATCGTAACCTCAAGCCTCATCAACCGGGAATGGCTAAAACAGGGGAGGTGCAGCAAAGCTTCGTGGGTAGCCCCCACTTGAGAGTAAGATTTACCCCTGTCTAGAGGTCCCTTTTATTTCAGCTGTGTGTGGACGGTTAAGTAGCTACAATCGTCGGGGTTGTCTTATATGGAACTATTCAGTAAGGAACGGGTCCGGCTTTGTGTTGCAGGGGATGAAGGGAGTAATCCTCGGTACGGTGATCTAGGCCACGTACTGTGACGGGCGATACCCCAGTAGCCCTGCCATTGTATGGAATTCAAAATCCAATAAGTGCATGTACGGTTTTGATTGTGCCCAACTATGTTGGAATGTGAGATGTAAGCATTTCAGCTATTTCTGTATTTTACTTGAAAACCCTAGACACTATTATAATATCATCGGATTTCCTATCAAATGTTTTGGTTAGCGTAAGATAAAAACTTTTCCATGTTTATGTGTGGGAAGTCTTACGTGATACCTTTTCTTCCAAAGGTTTTTGAAAATTAAGCAACTTTAACCTGTTACTTACACCAGACCCATGTCTGACCCGGAGTTTATTTTTTTTTCATAAACTCTTGGGTACTCAAATTTTTATGAGTAGTCAAGGGTGATTCAGGTTAGGATTCAGATTAGCTTTGACGAATTATGGAGGAGCAATGGAGCAGGAGGCTTCTGCGTGTAGATATATATAGAGTTTTCCGCTGTGTGTTCTCTGAGTTGTTGTCTTTGTGATGTATTGAGATGTATAACTAGACAGGTGTTTGTAACTGTCTAGTATGTGTTGAATATCTATGTACTCTGATAATGTTGTAAACTATGTAATATTTATGTTATTAATATAATTTATTCGTTCCGTTGTGTGAGATTCTTGTGTTGTTTCTCTCTTCTCTTCTATCTTTCTCTTTTCTATCCCTTTCTTTTTTCTTAACTATGCGACTTCCTGGTATTTGGAAGTTGGGTCGTTACATTGTGGTATCAGAGCATTAGGTTGAGTGAATACCTAGGCTCTGTAGTGGTGTCTTTCTTGAGAGAGCGTACTTGTAATTTTTATTATATATATATATATATATATATATATATATTTATTTCTACCTATCTATTGGGCTACCTGTTCAGGTTTTCCAATATAAGTTATAAAGGTAGATTGGGGTAGTGGTGTGTATAACACAACTACCATTGGTTGGAGTTTGAATGTTTAAGGTTGGAGGTGTTCTGTTGAGACTGTAGACCTAATACCGTCTCGAGTGGGTTTTGTAGTGATGAAGAACTTCATTGAGCTCTGAAGGAAACCTGTTAAGGTTCGGAGTTCATTTCTGAAGTTGGATGAGTAATGTTTGGATCTGTCGGTTAGGCAGAAGTGAGTGATGGTATTTTTGATACCTCAGGAAGTAGTAGCTGCGTGATGAGATGCAGTGACTGTGGATGTTACCAAAGATGTTTTCTTTGGAACAAGTTAAGGAGGTGAGTCTGCTTCAGTGTTGTGGCTGTGTTCAGCCAGAGTTTTTGTTTGCTTTGAAGTCCAAGTATCTCGGAGAGCTTTGTTTTGGAATTCTTTGGTATCTGTGGCAGCGGTGCAGCTTGAAGTGTTCTCGGTGTTGGCGAGAGATCTTCTGGTTTAGCAGTTTCCTGAAGTAGAGTTCAGAAGCAGTAAAGTGAAGTGTAAGCTGTTCTGTTTGGTTTGAGGAGAACAGTATTCCTTGGATTTGGTTTGGGAGGTTCGCAAAAGTGACTTGCGATTGTTTGAGTATTCTCTTGGGTTATCTGAGTTTTTCTGGATATCTTCAGGAAGTTAGAGTTTTTTCTGCATCTGGAGTTTGAGCTTTCTTGTCGACTGGAATTCCAGGAGTGGTACCGGTAGTTCAGCTTATAGAAGGATGGTTCTAGGAGTTGAGTTGGTGTAGCAGCTCGGAGTTTTGGAGGAACTCCTGAATGATTTTTATGGATTTGTTGAATCATATCTCTGGGGTGGGTTGTCCAGTTTGTGCTAGTGTTCTTCTTCAGCATTCTCTTCTACTATGGATCAGAGTTGTGCAGCGGAAGCAGTTTGGAAGTGTATCTGCTTTTCTTTTCCGAACAGGAGAAGCGAGTCGTTGTTTTCTGATGTTGAGGAGTTGAAGTTGAGTTCTTGGTTTTGGTTGATCTTGAGGAGATCATTTTGTTGAAGTTGTTGGTCTAGTTTGTTTCTAGAAGTATCAGCAAGGGTTGAGCTGATCAGTAAGTTGTAGACAGCCCAGGATCGTCTGAAGAGTTTTGTGGATATGAGTCGTAGGGATTTGGACTCTGAAGTCGGAGATTTAATTTTGGATAAGTTTTCTCTGATAGTAAGTGGGCTATAAGTTTGGGTAAGTCTGAAAAGTTAGCTCTGAAGTGTTTTGGATCTTTGCTGTGATCTGGGAGATTGAGTGATTGACCTACAGGATTGGATTGCCAGTTTGGATAACTGGGATTCGATGAGTTTCACGTATCTCTGAGGGAGTACGTGTATGGTCTATCTCTGGTTGGGGAACCAGCAGTTCTAGAGTTTTGGTTGTTGATTCAGACTCGTTTGTGGTCTGACATCTTGTCTAGTGTTTCAAAGTTTGTCTGGATAATTAGAATTGTTTGATTGGTTGAATTGGTTGTTTGATTGTTAGCATATGTTTGATATATGCTTGTGTTTTAAATTTAAAATTTAAATAAGATTATTAAATTACCTTTGTTTAAAATTTCGAGGACGAAATTTTTTTTAAGGGGAAGATTGTAACATCCCGGAATTTTTAACAATATCAATTTAATAATCTGTAGTAAAAATTAAATTGATATTGATAATCTGTTAATAATTATTTATATAAATTTAATAATCTTCTTCAATAAATATTTAAATTAGTTGTTTCATCTTTTAAATGATATAAATTGATTTCTATTTACAATATAAATATATGGTTCATATTTTAAATAGATTGGGTTTGTTTTAATTTTAATAAGTAAAGCATATTTTCTAGTTTTATTATTTATAGTAATTTGGAAAATTTGTTTTATTTAATATTTAAAGTTTTTCAAAGTTAAATAAATGATTTTGGTTTAAATTTAATAATTGAATAATGTTTTCAAATTCTAATATACACATTTTTAATTTGGAAATTTTAATACAAACTAGTATTGAGTTTTCAAAAACTATTTCATAAATAATTATATGATTTTAAAATTTATAAGGAAATTATTAAATGTTTTAAATTAAATTAGCTTGAGTTTTAAATTTAGAATAATTTAACAAAATGATTTCATGGTTTAATAAAATAGGAAATATTTGATTTTTGAAATTTATTCTGAATTTAAATTCCCAAGTATAAATTTTTTAATTTGTTTAATTGTTTTAATTTTTATTAGTGAAAGTTTTGTAAAACATTGTTTGTTTTATTTCTTTTGTAAATTTATACACATACTCATATAAACTAACAAATTTAATCTAAGTTAACACACACATTAAATTATAATTAGATACTAATTATCTTAATGAAACAAGTGTTCAAAATTTGTCTTTACAATTTGACAAGTGTTGTAACAAATGGACATGTGTTAAATTTTTAATTTTTAATTTTCTTTGCTTTCCCTAAAAATATGAAAATGCATTTAGTTAAGTTTACATCTTCATTCATATGGCATCTTCATTTTCTTTAATCAAAGAAAATCTTCAAACCTTCAAAATCTGAATCATCTTCATATTAAAAACAAACCTGCATTTCCAAACTTCAGAAACCCTGTTTAAAAATCTGCATTTGATTCACCTACAATCTGCATATTCAAATCCCAAATCTGCATTCCTCAAATCAAGTGAAACCTGCATATTTAAATCCCTCATTTGCATATACAAATTACCCAAAACCCTGTACAAATCCAAAAATCTACACTTCATTTCAAACTCAAGTAAAGCCTGCACACTTTTACTTTCTGCATATAAAAGAATCCACAAATCTGCATATACAAGTTCATCTAAACACCTGCATGCAAGCATCTTGGTCATGGAAAGCATGAGCAACCCAGACTTATAACAACAGAGGAAGCCTGCATGTGTTCTGCAAATTCAAAACAGAGAGGTGCATACCTGCACATGTTGTCTTCTGCCAATTTCAAATAAACAACTGGGGGTCTGCATTTGTTTTCTGCATTCATCAATTAGGTGAGTAACAATTTATTTTAAAAATAAATTAAAATGATATAGTTGCTTAAATTTGTTGCCTGATAAGTATGATGGATATGTCTGTGTTTGTGTATGAGATGGAATGCCTGCTTGATAGAGATGAATTCTTTCTTGATCTTGATTTCAGACTTAAAAGATATAGTTTAAAACTTATGAACTCAAGATCTAATCCATGTTTAAATGCATTTTTTTTCCAAACAAAACTGGTAGTAAATCCTAAATAAGTGTTAGATTTTATTCAGGATAATAAGCTTGTGTAACGACCCGTGTAAATTCGATGTTTAAAATGAATTAAATTATAGGATTTCTAATGTAAATTTAGGAAGAAACAGAAATCTTATTTGTTTACAAGAAAGATAATGTTGAAATTTGATGGATCAAGGGTAATTAAAATTTTACAAATTTGATTTTATATTTCGATTAATTGGAATAGTGAAAATTTGGAAATAGATTCAAATTTATGTAAGACAATGAATTGCAGTAATTAAAGTTAATAAATCAATGGATTAAATGGAATAATTAATTGGAGTTAAGATCTAAATTTGTATGTGAGCATTCATTGATATTGGAATATAAAAGGGTAAATTTATAGTATAAAATGTAGACATCACCTTTAAGATGATGGGTTTATAATTGATGCATAATAGGGAAATCAAATGAATGGGTTTAATTGAATAACAATTAGCAATTAATGAATGAATAGAAATTTTAAGGGCGTAATTGTTTTCGTTAAATTAATTTTGGTAACAAATTGTATTGAATATAGATTTAACGTTGTGTGATGTATTTAAGTAATAATTGGAGAACAATGTAAATTATATCCGTGAATGGTCAATTCAATTAAACAACAAGATTTTTAAATAAATAAACGTTTTTATTTAGGTTTCAATTTGTTAATTTATGAAGTTTAATGGGAAATCAATTGCAATAAATTGCCCTAATTTATGCAGTTAGAGGAGATTTGGATTTGCATTATAGATGGAAGTATAATCTAAATTGATAGGTAACAAACTTAAGAATAAAATTTAGAGCTAATAGGTGGCAAATTTATATAGTTGTTTATTTACGTAATGTGTACGTAAGCTTTGGTAAACCGATTTCTATCGATCCAAATCTAATGATTTATTAATATAGATTTAAGTATAGGAGCAGTATTTATTAATTAAATTGAAGTATTGCAAAATAAATGAAATTCAACGTTTAATATTACATTTTTGTACGTAAGATAATATGTGTAAGTATTGTTAAGGTTATTCATATTTGACAAATTTATTGAGTTATAAGGATTGATATATAAATTAATGTTGGTTTAGGATATCGTTACTTGGTGATTTATTATAGAGTAACGGGAGTGTGAACGTAAAATAAAAAAAGCATAGATTTATGGTAGGACATAATTTATGGTTTTAGGAATTTAAATCCAAAGATTTATTTATTTGAGGAAATAATACGTATTAAATCTCAACTTGATATAATCAATGCAAATTTAGTAACTAAAAATAAATTGCAAGTTGGTAATTTAGGATGTTCGTGAGTAAATTTGCAGGTAAGATAATTTTTAAAGTTTTACCCATTCATATAATTTATTTAAATATATATAAATCAAATGGCAACATTGCGTTAATAATAGTCGTAAGTGAATTTGAATGCTAAAGGGGTAACAATCGTTTTAGGTTAACCGTTTATTTAATATATTAAGTCTAGACTGGTAATCGATTGAAATAAAAAAAATTATTTTGTTTTGTTAATGTGACTTGGTTAATAAAGAGGAATTTATATGAAATGAAGCATGCATGAGAAATGCATTATAATTCAATGTTATGTTTACCCATTAAATGTATACTAGGTTAAGTATCAAATAGAGGGAAAGAAAAGTAAATATTGAATTGATTGATGAATAAGTATTCATTGGATAGAAATTTAATGTAAAGTTGATATTAATTGTATAAAATCTATCTAAGATAATGAATTGCAATAAATTATGGGTTGATAATAAGGTGTGAATGGAAATTTGATTTGTTATATTAAATGAATGGGATTCAAATTTATTGGGAAAGGTAAATGGATATTTGGTAATAATTATAAACGTACTTCAATAGTGAATTTAGTTAATTTGAATATATATAATAAATAATGATTTAATGGAAACCTATACTCTGTATATATCTATAATATTTGAGTGGAAATAATATATACTTACAAATGTGGGATTTAGAGTTTTACAACAATTATTAGGAGTGATATAATTAGTTCATTCAATTAAATTTGAAAACATTGCAATAGATGTAAATTAAGGGTTGTGTTAAATAAAGTAATAAATGGGAAATAATGTAAATGTCTTTATAGTATGGTGATTTGTAATTATTACGTTAATTTAAATTATCGTTCAGCGCGTTTGTTTATCAGATCCATCTACTCTAATTCTAACCTATCTATATAAACCAAATTATAAGCCCTAGCCTCCATCTATTCTCTTTTATTTGTGCGTTCATTTTCTTCAATTCTTTCTCTTCCTAAACGGATGCAAATTTCAGATCCAATTCTATTCAAAAATAAAATAAAATTCAAAGTTCTCAGAAAATTTCAAAAATTATGTTGTAGTTTTCATCTACGGATCTAAGCGCAGTCTGTGTTTTTGCAATAGTCGCTTGAGTCAACCAGAAATCATGGTCAAACGTGTAAAACTCGAAACCGAAAAGGTTGAATTGGGGCTTTTTGATTTCTTCATCTATTTGTGAAATTGAAACATGGCTTTGGTGAGATTTGTCACTAGGGGTGCGCAGGAAACGCTGACGTGGCAGGTGGTAATAGGTAGGTTTATTTTGTTTGAGTTTAATTTGATTTTGATTTTTCAAACGCGTTAATACTTTTAACTTCCACATACGAACTCCGTTTCGTGCGCGATTTTTTTTGTTAGGATCCTAATTAAATTCCAGATTTTTTGACGCTGGTTTGGACAGATTTTGAGACCGTCGAATTTTTGGGTTTAAATCGGATTTTAATTTGATTTAAATTCAAAAGGTGAGTGTTTTAACCCACTCACAATTTCTAAAATTTCTTGTGTTTGTTAAATTAATTTTAGATATGAGTAGAAATTTATTTATGACTGTTTGGCATGTTTTATTCATTATCTCTGATAAATCGCATTCATTTAATATAACTGTTAATTAATTTTATTTATTGCATAAATTTGACAGTTAGAATTTATTTAATTGCATATTAACTGCCAGTCATAGTTATGTTAAATTTTCAAATTAATTGCCAATTAAATTTACGTTTATTTTTGCATATAAACTGCCAATTAACAGTTATTAAATTTATTTTGAGTATAAACTGATAATTGATACCAATATTTATCACCTGTTATGTATTGATGATTGTTTGAAATTGGATGATGACTGTGATAAATGGATGTATGATTTGATGGATAAATGGATGATAAATTTTATTAATTGTAAGTTTCTATGCATTTCATTCATTCGGGATTGCGGTTTGAAATGATATACAACCGCATTTTTTTTTTCATTTTAAATTACGGGTTGAAATGATAAACATCCGTATCACTTGACCATAGGATAGAAAATTATATACAGGCACCGCGGTAAATATATAAAATTATTTTTGAAATGTTTTTCTATGGGTTTGTAAAGTTGTATATATATATATATATATATATATATATATATATATATGGTTTATGAGATATTGATTTGGTTATTGATAAAGGCTATTATATATATATATATATATATAGTAATTTTCGGTTTTTAAGCTTTGTATAAATTTGATTTGAAGTTTGAATAAGTTTGATTTTAAGATCAAATAAGATTAAACATTTATTTAAAATTTAATTTCTGGAGTTTTATGACTTAAATGAGAATAGATTTGGAAGATGAATATTAAGTTAAATTGAAATTTAATAAAAATTAGAATTTTTAAAAGATATGATTTTTATAACTTGATTTTTGTGTAAATTGATTTTAATGAATATCAGGTTGATTAAATGAATATATAATAAATTGAAAGATGATCCAGTTATATGAAGTTAAAGGTTTTCTTAAATTATATTGAATTCATTAAGCAAACATTTCAAGTCTAAATAATAAGTAACTGAATTTGATATATATATATATATATATATATATGTATATATATATATATATGGAATTGTCAAATGAGTCTGTTTGAAATGGTGAAATATTTAAAGCCTTGAAACATAAGAATTGAAATGGTATTTGGAAGTTTAAATCGATATTTGAAATTGATTTGTGAAATCTAAAGAAGCTATTTTGTTTATAAAAGTAATTTAATATTTAACCATTTAAGAGATGGAAATTTTGTTTCAAAGCTATGTTTTCAAGGTAGTATAATTTGGAAATATTATATTCAAGAGTTTTGATTTCTAAATATTTTACTTTGGAAACCCTATGATTTTGGAAAGAATGTATATTGGAAAATAAATGACATCGTATTGATTTGGGGTTTTAAGAATAAATGATATCGGGTTTATATGGGTTTTAAATGGATATTTTATTATGGTTTTAAAAGTATAATTTTTTTTAAATAACCGCGGTGTTATAATAACGATTGGTTGGCAAAGAGACCGGGATCGGATATGGACATACTCTCTGTCGATACCGAAAACCACTTTGACTAACCGTGTACGCGGTGGAGATTACAGAATGAAGTAGGTTGGTGGCGACGTTTCCTGTAAGGTAAATACGTGGACCCAACTCCCGGGAGATGGCATAAGGTGGCTAAAACAGGAGCGATTGACGGGTTAATGAGGTAGCACCTCTGATCGGACACTTCCCTTCGATACTATACTCTGATTTTGGATTGATTCGGTGGCCACCTTCATTTTTGATTTCTTTGATGTGGGGAGTTTGTTCGAGGTGGGCGGCAGCTGCGCGCTGCGCGTTTCCATCGGCCCGGAAGCGTAATTGGTATATCTACCCTGGCATTGCCTAGTTGTGCCGTGTCACCTACCCTACCGCGCCTTTACTACGAGTTTCTATTTGTGTCGTACCTATGGAGTATCCTCTGGTTGCCTCCCGATAAGGAGGTATTACGGTACTGTATAGACTATTGGCATTATTTGTGTTAAGGGCTATATGGGTAACCCCTTAACGCTATTAAAAAGTAAGTTTATTTTACAAATAGACACTATTATAATAGCGCAATATACTATATAGTAAATAGTTTAACGAATCCTTAGGAGATGTAAATCCCGAGCATC
This sequence comes from Allium cepa, assembly GCA_030765085.1. Lineage (NCBI taxonomy): Eukaryota > Viridiplantae > Streptophyta > Magnoliopsida > Asparagales > Amaryllidaceae > Allium > Allium cepa. Next base: position 303,248,793 of record CM060944.1, on the reverse strand, counting down.
TCTTGAGTTACTGCACTCATATTTATTTCTGTTAATTTAACTTACATAAGATCTTTTAGTTCTGACTCGAGTGTTTTTTATCTTTCCAATTCGCTCGGGTTAGTCCGAGCGTTTCAGGATTTGAAGATTTAGCTCTGGAGGACGAAGACGAAGATGTATATTATTATTATTTATACTAGTGCACTACACACTGTTCCGCTGCATTGTTGTTGGTATGTGTAACTCTGATATGTATTATATGAATGTTTTGTAAACAGATTTATAAACTGTATATTTTATTATTATATTTTATCCTTCCGCTGCGAGATTCTGTTTTCTTTTATTTCTTTCTTGTTTTTCTTATTTACCCCATAACAATCCGCCCTTCCGTATGGATTGAATCGGCATGTGTGTCTGTTTAAATCGTGCGAAAAGGCGGGACGTTACATCTGGTATCAGAGCGAGGTTTAGTGATAAACCTTAGCTTTGTGGGATTTGACTCTTTACTAATAGGTTAGTAATACCCTATGGGAGTCGCTGAGTGTATATATATGAGAGAGCGTGTTTGTTAGTGTTATAAAAAGGTTTTTATATTGTGTTAATCTGTTCCGTTTCGTATTTATAAATTCTGGTTAGTGCATGGGACGCTATGACATCAATAGGGATTTCTAAACACTTAATAGGACAGACCGACATAATATTTGTTTTTAATATAGGTGAATGAAATAATTTTACCTATTATATTTTCTATAAAATAATTTTTCAAAATAATATCTATATTTGGCTGTAATAGATTGGTTGTTAGGTAATAAAGTGTATAATTAATAATAGAAATAAGATTGAAAAATAAAATCAATGAAATTTGGAAATTTAGGACTTAAGATCCGGGGTTTTGAAATTTCTTTCGAATAAATTTTGGAATATAATAATATTATTTATAAGTATTTTCTTATATAAATATTTCAATATAATTCAAAAGATTTGTTTAAAGGAGATTTTGGAGAAAATAAGTTTTGTACTTTCCTCTCTGTCGCTGGAAAATAATTTCGTTGATGTGTGCACGCATCATCGACATTTATTTTCGAGTTTCGAGGGGGAAAGGCCACTGTAGTAGTTTTACTACCGATTCATTTTTTTTGAAAAAATATTTATATATATTTTGAATTTTTTTAAATATAAATTGAGATATAAGTTGTAAGAATATATTTATCTGTTATTTTAAAATAATTTGAAATTTAACCGGTATCTAAATTCTTAAATTTCTGTTAATAAATTGTTTTAGTTATTGTAGTGAAATGAAAGGTTAGTAATTAATAATTGGAACCTTTAATTAAAGTAAAAATTTAATAATAGGGAGATAAGTAATGTATATAAATGATTATAAACCTTAGTAAATGAATTAATGAAATTCTTTATTTATAAGAATTGATGTTATAAGGTTATAAATTTAAGTGTAATTAAAATGTTACTATAATTAAAAACAATAGAATAAAAGGAATTGAAGGTAATTTGAAATATGTAACTTATAAAACAAAGATATAATTATTGAACCATTAATTAATTAAAAGAATTGTGAAATTTTTTGCATAACTTTCAATTACATCCTTAAATAACACATATATATAACTTACCAAATATTAAAAGTTGAAATGTTTAATAAGAGATTGTAATAGAATATTATACAAGTAGTAAAAGTATTCAATGAAATTGCTGTTAAATGAGAATTTAATGTTATAAACTTAAGTTATAATTGAAATTTTACCAAGTAAAATATAATAAAGGTAAGTATGACAAATAGATGATTATAAACTTAAGTAATTAAAGTGTAAATAAAAGAGTTCATGCAATAATAAATGAATGAATAATAGTAATTAGTAAGTGAAAATAAATGAGTGTAATATAATAAAGGGAAATTGTAAACTTAAGAAAAAGGGTTGAAGTTAATTTCTAAACAAAATAGAAAGAAATATAATGAAAATAAATGACGTAATGAAAGAAAGGAAATTAAACAGCTAAAGTATGAAATAAATTTATAATAAGTTAATTTGGTTTGTTGGTTTGAATTCTATTATTTGATTTATGGTTGGTTGGGTAAGGGAATTTGAAATTGTTGGATGAATAAATAATCTATTTTGTTCCATCTAAAACTCTTGAGTAAATGATGCACTTGATAGTTATTTCCATTCCGTACAATTTCAAGTTTTGAATCCGAACAACTATTTGTTTGTTTGTTGAATGGTTGTTTTGGCTTTGTTGTGTATGTTGTTTTGATGGTTGTTGTACTGATTGGTTGTTAGTGTTTGTGTAACGACCCAGAAATTTTATTAATTTAAATTTGAATATTTAATTAATTTTAAATATTAACAAGTGAATTTATAAGTCGAATAAATTTTATTTCGAATAATTGGATTTAATTGGATAATTAAATCAATAATTTAATATGTTAAATTATGGAAATAATTGAAAATTGAGTTAAATATGATTGAAAATGATTTGCAAAATTTTATTTTATCATGTTGGAGTTGGAACGATATTTTGGAACTTTTAAAATCGAATTAAAAGTTAATTTGTGAAAATTGAATATTTTAATATTAAATCGACTAGTGAAAATAGTCAATTTTTGAACAGTCTCAGAATTGGACGAAACCGGTTCCATTGGATCCGTAATAGTTAGTTATTACCGGATTTCAATTTTCGTAGCAATTGGAGTTGTCGTTTGATCGTGGCAGCTCGAAACGCATCGAATTGTTTTTTAATATTAATTTAGCGAGTTAAAATAGCCATTTTTCAAACTGTCTCGGATTTCGACGAAACTAGTTTCATCGAATCCGTAATGTGATATTATTGTAAGGTTTCGAATTTCGTGTCAATCGGATTTACCGTTTATCCGGTGCAAGCTAAAACGCCTAGAAAATCGTTTAAATCGGTTTAATTTAAATTGAACGTTTATTGCCATAACTCGCACAGATGTCCGAATTAGCTTTCGAAACCTGTTCCATTGTGTCCGGAACGCGGGGTAAACCCTAGAAACTCTGGTTATCGCGTGTAAATCGGAGTTCGGAAATTCCGGATTGAATAGTGTCGTTCGTTTTCCTATAAATAGGCCTAAATTCACCAAAAAAAAAAAAAATAACAAAAAACCTAACCCTAAACGTGTAGCCGCCACTTCCCAGAACCAATGGCCGAAATTGTCTCCCTTTCTCCCTTCAATCTCTCCCAATCTACAAACATTCACGCGAAATCACCAACTAAGAAGTTGTAGGGGATGGAGAGACGAGTAAATCTATACGGTGATGATCAACAATGGAGCATCAGAGGGGGAGCAAGAGGGGGCCGACACCTACAGGTTGCGCACGGTTTTCCATGCTATAGGGGGGGCCGAGCTCCATGTTGTCATTGCCGAGAGTAGCTCGTGTCGTGCTCTTCGAGGTGGAAGTCCCTGATCGATTTTTAATTGAGCGTGGTGGTCGAATTTCTTAACCCTAAATTCAAAGCTATGGGTTTTGGTTACGTATAGTTTGCTGGAGCAAAGAAACGAAGGAGATGGGGAGGGTGCGTTCTACGTCCTGATGGGGAGATGCAGGGAATCAACGGCCAGAATAGAATTTAGGTTATAAGATTATAATATATGTTGTAATTTATATAATAAAATTCGTGTAAACTTCATAAAATCGTATCTTTTTCATACGAGGTCGAAAACGCGCGAAACCAGTTGCGTTGGAATCGTATGGACGAACACTACGCGATGAAAGTGGATTGGAGTCGTTTGGAGTTAGTGAGAATTTCGGGTAAAATTAAACGTCCGTTTAATTTTATTTGAAATAAATCGCGAAAACGAAATTGAAATCAAGGTGAGAAATTCTCACTCAATCAAATCAGTTTCGATTTTTTTTTAAATAGTTAGATTTAAAATACTTGAATGCATGTTTGAATGATGATTGTTATCTATTGATTGTTAAAATAGACATTATGCGCCGTTAGTAAGCGGAGGTTATTTATTAAAAACATATACCGCGAATATTTCATAAACAGTGAAATTGGTATTATATATAATAGCAATATATATATATATATTGGCATATGTATATATTAGAGTTATTGATTTCCCGCATTTGTATAGCGGATGAGACCCTATTGCGCCGTTATTAAGCGGATAATATTTTAAATCCCATATACCGCGATAATTCCGTACTGGAACGGAATTCGTATTGTGCTAATGTTTGTGGATGCAGGAAAACAGGTTGGAGGGATCCAACTGGATTCCTCAACAGTATTTATTTGATTTCAGATATTTTGATATTTGATGGACTATCATATCGATATATGATATCGTTGTTGTCGTGATTGACTATTTGGTGTGTAGCATCATTGGTCCAAATTTTGGAATTTTGAAATAATTTTAAAGTGATTTTTGAAAAGTATACGTTATAAAATATTTTTGGAAATTGATTTATTTTAAATAAATAAACGTTATAATGTTATAAAAATTATGATTTTTAAGAAATATAGTTAGAGATTGATTTTTGAGAAATATGGGTTAACGATCTTATAAAATAGTTTAAAATCGGGATTTTTGAATTTATTATAAAAAGTTGAAAATATAGGATTTATAAAATTTGATTATTTTATAAATCAAAATGGTGAAATTATAAAGGAGATTAAAGATGTTTCAAAATAATAGTATAAATTGATTTTATAAAGGATTTATAATAGATATTTATAAATTAAAATATTTGAATTATAAAACGAGTTTTTATAAGTGTTAGAATGAATTATGAATGGATTTCATAAATGAATGAAATTTATAGAATTATAAACGGTGAAGTTATAAATGGAATTTTATAAGCAGTAGGTTTATAAAATTTATAAAGTTATTGAAAGAATAGATTTGGATAAATAATTGAATCTTATAAGTTATAAGATTTATAATTATGAAGTTCAAAGGAACGATTTTGCAAACAAATAAATTATAAGTATTTAACTTATAACATGAACTTTTGTTTTATAATTGAGTTATAAATTGAATAGGTTAATAAAGGAATTTATAAAGGAAGTAGTTATAAAATAAATAGAAATGGAATTTATAAACATTGTTTTATAAATTCGCAAACGACTTATTTTGATAAGTAAATTGTTGAAACCTATTAATGGAGTTATATTCACGTTTTTGACAGTGAATAATCCTTTAAAATAAAATGAATAAAAGGATGAAATTTATTAACGTAGTATATTCACGTTTTTGAATAGTGAATAATATGTTAAAGAAACTGTTTTGAATGTGATGTTTTAAATAGAATTAAAACGATCTAACGATGTTTTAAAATGTGTTAAGATTCGAAACCATAGATTTCAACATTTATTGTTGAAATAGACGTTTTCGAGAAATAGAAGGAAATGGTGGACTATAACACTGTTGTTATAGTAAATGATTTCCGAAAGGAAATGTTTTGTATAGTATTAGGATTTATATATCTATTTTAATTTCGAATCCCTATACTAGTGATTTTGGGTTGCCGTAACGATGTTTTACGCAACATTCGTTTTGGCCCAAATAAATATGGTTAAGAGAATGATTTCCTTAAAGAATGAAATATATACTTAATTTCGGTTGAAGTATATTAATATTTTCCAAGTGTTGAAAATAAATGGATTTGTGAATTACTTATTACATAAGTATGGAAATGTTTTCCAATATAAAGTGAATATTTTGAGAATTTATCTTTTTGAAGATAAATTGAAAAGGAATATTGAAACCTATTGAAAATCGTATATCAGTAGATATTGTGAAATATAAATTCACTATGGAATTTATAAAAGAATGGGGAAATTTGTTTAAAAATAAATATGGATTTATTTATGAAGTGTGAAAATTATATATCTTGTAAAGATAAATTTGGGAAATAAATAATTTGGAAAATTATTTGGAATCTGGTGATGTGTGCATATCCATTGATAGTTCAATAACCGACTATCAATATTTACCTTTGAAAGGTATTTGTTGTGATTTGCTGAATTTGAATGCACACTTATTTTTAAATTATTGCGCTCGTTATTCGGATTACCCATTCCGAATAGTGATACGACGTAATGGATAGCATTGAAGATCGGTGTTGAAGACCCGGTATTTGCGAGAGCGATAGGATGACCTGTCGATTGACTCTGCACCGAGTAGCTACGGTATTGAGTTCTCCCTAAGTGATGGGAAATCCGATCAGGATTGTGGATATCCGGATTGCAAGGACTTCTTTGTAAGTGCCTTCGGTTTTGTTCGATCCCGGAACAGACTTGTATGGATTGTATGTCTGACGTTACAAATTGAGATATAAAGCCGATTTCTTTCAAATATATTTCTGTTGGTGGCGGAGAATTTATTCTTTTAGCTTAACACCCTTCTCTGAGACGTACGAGCTCAGAGGTTATATAGTTGATGGTTGTCAGCGATATATTCCTAATTTGGTAATGTGACATGCTGAGTGTTGCTGTGAAATGATCATTGTGTTGATTATTTGTGATAGGATCATTTATTTGATCGTCTATCCTGGTGATCATTTCTATGATCATTTGTTGACCCAAAGCATGGCTTTTGTATAAAGTATGTTTTTGTGGACGTGACTTCGTCGAGCCTCACACCTCGGGAATGGTCAAAACGGGAAAGATGCACCAAGGTTATGAGGGGTAGCGCCCTTTAGGGTATGTGCATTTCCTTCTGGAAAAGGGTGGTATCATGGTATGGAGCCCAGATACTTACTCATGTTGAAAACATTTTATGATTGTGTGAATTGATTACGAGCGCTCGGTTAAAGGTCCCAAAGGACCGGGGGATGGCATATTCGGTCAGTTGTTACTCAGTTAGGGGTAATCCGGCCTTGTGTTGGTAGAGATCCGGTTTGGTTCTCGGGGATGTCCATCCAGAGGCATTCTCATGTGGCAATGGGAAGTTCCTTGGCCTGATAATTCGTTGGAAATCCAATTCCCAATACGAAACTTGTACGGTATTAGTTGTAGAACCTGCCATTTACTTATGGTGGTCACCACTGTTTGGATGGTAGCTATAGTAGGCATACGATAATGGTCGTATGTTGGCTAAGATTTATATTCTACTTTCGAAATGAATTTTTCTTACACTATGCACTAGTAATAATATCAAATGTTCTTTTTAAATGCGTATCAAGCATCTTTGACTATCATAAGGAGAAATCTCCTCCGATTCTGCGTTTGCATTGTGTGTGTGTGTGCGGGAGGCCTTATGGTAGTCTCATTTTTAAAAAGCATTGCGAATTGACTTAAAAAAAAATATTCCTCTATTTTGATTTTAAAGATAAATAAACTGTTTTGTGTTCCCATACCAGTCTTGCTTATGCTAGGTGATATGTGATGGGGGGTTCTCGCTTTGCGGTTTGGTGGCGAATGGGAGACTCTTACCCCCACACGTCCTCTTTACGGGGTTGGTTAGGCGAAGCCATGACATTCGAAAGGGTGGCCGTAAAAGCAAGTTTGGGATATCAATGTAAGCCACGGTGGGGCTGGGATGGTTGAAAAGCCTACCGGTTGTGACCGCCGCCGTCGAAAATTTTCGGGACGTTACATTTGGTATCAGAGCATATGGTTAAGCGACAACCATGGTTCTGTTGGGTATTACACATTAGAGATAGAGTCAGTAGTGCTCTAGAATGAGTTTGAGTGTAATAATAGCTATGAGAGCGTATTTGTTAGTGAATATAAATTGTTTTGTATTGTGTTGACTTATCGGTTGATTGTTTATAGATTCCAGTCGATGTAGTCTAGCTAACTATCGTAGATAGGGGTTTCTAAACTCTTAAATAAGATAAACCGACACGATATTGTTTTAAATTAGGTAAATGAAATAATTTTTGCCTTGATTTTATTTTATAAATATAAAGGAATAATTTTTCAGAATTATTAAAGGATATATAAGTAGATTGTTTGGTTGTTTGAATAATCTAAATAAAAGAATAATTGTATAAGCAAATGAATTATAAGAATTGAATTATAATTAAAGTAAATTACAATTGTGAAATAAACTTATATATATATATATATATATATATAAGAAGTGAAACTAATGAATATATTTATGAATATGAGTTGTAAATGAAAATGAATTTAAAATTAATGGATTGAATATAAATCAATTAAATGTAAATTAAGTTGATATGAAATAATGAATATAAATGTTAATTCATTAAAATCTAATGTTATTGAAAGTTGAATAGTTGAATGAAATGAATATAAGCAAAGGAATTTGGTTGTAATTGATATACATTGGTTGTTATATGATTGTTAGTTGATTGTATATAATTCATTAAGTATTAATGAAATCGAAAGCTAAAGTAATTGAAATTCAATTGGAAGTTAAATGAATCTTAAGTAGATTTGAATTTGATTTGGAAGTGAACCAACTTGAATATGAATTAGTGAATATAAACTAATTGAAAATGAATGTTTGTAAAAACATCCACTGTTAATGAATCAAATGTGATTAAATTGAAAACCATTTCATTAAATATTAATGAGAATATGAATGAATATTTATTGGTTATGGATGTTAGTTGGATGATAGTTGGTTGATGTTTGCATTTGTTGTTTTGTTACATTTGCTATGTTGACATATATAGTTATTATGTTGCTATATGTTGTATATCGATACTATTTTCATATATGCATGATTCTCATGTTGTTTGTTGAGTGTTTAGTAGGTGCGGATCGCGTTTGTTTCGTATTTGGAGCTCGCTTTCGCGCTATATTAGCCGTATATGCTTGCTAATAAAATATAAGGTACATATCTCGGATTAAATATCGTAATTTTATACTTTTTTCCCTGCGGGATGCCTCATTACTTGATGAGATGTATATTTTTGATATATATATTGTCATTTTTTTTCGGATCGAGCCGCGCAAAGGAGACTATGGCGAATTTTTCCGAAAATTTAAGGCGTTAGAAAAAATTTGAGAAAAGTGGAATTTTTTTGAAAACTATAACTTTGATTTGGAATTGAAAGTTAAACAATAGTAATTGTTTTTGGAAAGATAACTAAGAATGATTTGAAAACTTAGTAAAGATTGTAAGAAATTTAATTATGGATTTTGGGAAAGTTAATAAATTCTGTAACTTTTCTTACTTATTAATTTCGAGGACGAAATTCTTTTAAGGGGGGAAGATTGTAACGACCCAGAAATTTTATTAATTTAAATTTGAATATTTAATCAATTTTAAATATTAACAAGTGAATTTATAAGTCGAATAAATTTTATTTCGAATAATTGGATTTAATTGGATAATTAAATCAATAATTTAATATGTTAAATTATGGAAATAATTGAAAATTGAGTTAAATATGATTGAAAATGATTTGTAAAATTTTATTTTATCATGTTGGAGTTGGAACGATATTTTGGAACTTTTAAAATCGAATTAAAAGTTAATTTGTGAAAATTGAATATTTTAATATTAAATCGACTAGTGAAAATAGTCAATTTTTGAACAGTCTCGGAATTGGACGAAACCAATTCCACTGGATCCGTAATAGTTAGTTATTACCGGATTTCAATTTTCGTAGCAATTGGAGTTGTCGTTTGATCGTAGCAGCTCGAAACGCATCGAATTGTTTTTTAATATTAATTTAGCGAGTTAAAATAGCCATTTTTCAAACTATCTCGGATTTCGACGAAACCAGTTTCATCGGATCCGTAATGTGATATTATTGTAAGGTTTCGAATTTCGTGTCAATCGGATTTACCGTTTGTCCGGTGCAAGCTAAAACGCCTAGAAAATCGTTTAAATCGGTTTAATTTAAATTGAACGTTTATTGCCATAACTCGCACAGATGTCCGAATTAGCTTTCGAAACCTGTTCCATTGTGTCCGGAACGCGGGGTAAACCCTAGAAACGCTGGTTACCGCACGTAAATCGGAGTTCGGAAATTCCGGATTGAATAGTGTCGTTCGTTTTCCTATAAATAGGGCCTAAATTCACAAAAAAAAAAAAAATAACAAAAAACCTAACCCTAAACGTGTAGCCGCCACTTCCCAGAACCAATGGCCGAAATTGTCTCCCTTTCTCCCCTCAATCTCTCCCAATCTACAAACATTCACGCGAAATCACCAACTAAGAAGTTGTAGGGGATGGAGAGACGAGTAAATCTATACGGTGATGATCAACAATGGAGCATCAGAGGGGGAGCAAGAGGGGGCCGACACCTACAGGTTGCGCACGGTTTTCCATGCTATAGGGGGGCCGAGCTCCATGTTGTCATGGCCGAGAGTAGCTCGTGTCTTGCTCTTCGAGGTGGGAGTCCCTGATCGATTTTTAATTGAGCGTGGTGGTCGAATTTCTTAACCCTAAATTCAAAGCTATGGGTTTTGGTTACGTGTAGTTTGCTGGAGCAATGAAAAGAAGGAGATGGGGAGGGTGCGTTCTACGGCATGATGGGGAGATGCAGGGAATCAACGGCAGAATAGAATTTAGGTTATAAGATTATAATATATGTTGTAATTTATATAATAAAATTCGTGTAAACTTCATAAAATCATATCTTTTTCATACGAGGTCGAAAACGCGCGAAACCAGTTGCGTTGGAATCGTATGGACGAGCACTACGCGATGAAATTGCATTGGAGTCATTTGGAGTTAGTGAGAATTTCGGATAAAATTAAACGTCCGTTTAATTTTATTCGAAATAAATCGCTAAAACGAAATTGAAATCAAGGTGAGAACTTCTCACTCAATCAAATCAGTTTCGATTTTATTTTAAATAGTTAGATTTAAAATACTTGAATGCATGTTTGAATGATGATTGTTATCTATTGATTGTTAAAATAGACATTATGCGCCGTTAGTAAGCGGAGGTTATTTATTAAAAACATATACCGCGAATATTTCATAAACAGTGAAATTGGTATTATATATAATAGAAATATATATATATATTGGCATATGTATATATTGGAGTTATTGATTTCCCGCATTTGTATAGCGGATGAGACCCCATTGCGCCGTTATTAAGCGGATATATTTTAAATCCCATATACCGCGATAATTCCGTACTGGAACGGAATTGGTATTGTGCTAATGTTTGTGGATGCAGGAAAACAGGTTGGAGGGATCCAACTAGATATCTCAACAGTATTTATTTGATTTCAGATATTTTGATATTTGATGGACTATCATATCGATATATGATATCGTTGTTGTCGTGATTGACTATTTGGTGTGTAGCATCATTGGTCCAAATTTTGGAATTTTAAAATAATTTTAAAGTGATTTTTGAAAAGTATACGTTATAAAATATTTTTGGAAATTGATTTATTTTAAATAAATAAACGTTATAATGTTATAAAAATTATGTTTTTTAAGAAATACAGTTAGAGATTGATTTTTGAGAAATATGGGTTAACGATCTTATAAAATAGTTTAAAATCGGGATTTTTGAATTTATTATAAAAAGTTGAAAATATAGGATTTATAAATTTGATTATTTTATAAATCAAAATGGTGAAATTATAAAGGAGATTAAAGATGTTTTAAAATAATAGTATAAATTGATTTTATAAAGGATTTATAATAGATATTTATAAATTAAAATATTTGAATTATAAAACGAGTTTTTATAAGTGTTAGAATGAATTTTGAATGGATTTAATAAATGAATGAAATTTATAGAATTATAAACGGTGAAGTTATAAATGGAATTTTATAAGCAGTAGGTTTATAAAATTTATAAAGTTATTGAAAGAATAGATTTGGATAAATAATTGAATCTTATAAGTTATAAGATTTATAATTATGAAGTTCAAAGGAACGATTTTGCAAACAAATAAATTATAAGTATTTAACTTATAACATGAACTTTTGTTTTATAATTGAGTTATAAATTGAATAGGTTAATAAAGGAATTTATAAAGGAAGTAGTTATAAAATAAATAGAAATGGAATTTATAAACATTGTTTTATAAATTCACAAACGACTTATTTTGATAAGTAAATTGTTGAAACCTATTAATGGAGTTATATTCACGTTTTTGACAGTGAATAATCCTTTAAAATAAAATGAATAAAAGGATGAAATTTATTAACGTAGTATATTCACGTTTTTGAATAGTGAATAATATGTTAAAGAAATTGTTTTGAATGTGATGTTTTAAATAGAATTAAAACGATCTAACGATGTTTTAAAATGTGTTAAGATTCGAAACCATAGATTTCAACATTTATTGTTGAAATAGACGTTTTCGAGAAATAGAAGGAAATGGTGGACTATAACACTGTTGTTATAGTAAATGATTTCCGAAAGGAAATGTTTTGTATAGTATTGGGATTTATATATCTATTTTAATTTCGAATCCCTATACTAGTGATTTTGGGTTGTCGTAACGATGTTTTACGCAACATTCGTTTTGGCCCAAATAAATATGGTTAAGAGAATGATTTCCTTAAAGAATGAAATATATACTTAATTTCGATTGAAGTATATTAATATTTTCCAAGTGTTGAAAATAAATGGATTTGTGAATTACTTATTAAATAAGTATGGAAATGTTTTCCAATATAAAGTGAATATTTTGAGAATTTATCTTTTTGAAGATAAATTGAAAAGGAATATTGAAACCTATTGAAAATCGTATATCAGTAGATATTGTGAAATATAAATTCACTATGGAATTTATAAAAGAATGGGGAAATTTGTTTAAAAATAAATATGGATTTATTAATGAAGTGTGAAAATTATATATGTTGTGAAGATAAATTTGGGAAATAAATAATTTGGAAAATTATTTGGAATCTGGTGATGTGTGCATATCCATTGATAGTTCAATAACCGACTATCAATATTTACCTGTGAAAGGTATTTGTTGTGATTTGCTGAATTTGAATGCACACTTATTTTTAAATTATTGCGCTCGTTATTCGGATTACCCATTCCGAATAGTGATACGACGTAATGGATAGCATTGAAGATCGGTGTTGAAGACCCGGTATTTGCGAGAGAGATAGGATGACCTGTCGATTGACTCTGCACCGAGTAGCTACGGTATTGAGTTCTCCCAAAGTGATGGGAAATCCGATCAGGATTGTGGATATCCGAATTGCAAGGACTTCTTTGTAAGTGCCTTTGGTTTTGTTTGATCCCGGAACAGACTTGTATGGATTGTATATCTGACGTTACAAATTGAGATATAAAGCCGATTTCTTTCAAATATATTTCTGTTGGTGGCGGAGAATTTATTCTTTTAACTTAACACCCTTCTCTGAGACGTACGAGCTCAGAGGTTATATAGTTGATGATTATCAGCGATATATTCCCAATTTGGTAATGTGACATGCCGAGTGTTGCTGTGAAATGATCATTGTGTTGATTATTTGTGATAGGATCATTTATTTGATCGTCTATCCTGGTGATCATTTCTATGATCATTTGTTGACCCAAAGCACGGCTTTTGTATAAAGTATGTTTTTGTGGACGTGACTTCGTCGAGCCTCACACCTCGGGAATGGTCAAAACAGGAAAGATGCAGCAAGGTTATGAGGGGTAGCGCCCTTTAGGGTATGTGCATTTCCTTCTGGAAAAGGGTGGTATCATGGTATGGAGCCCAGATACTTACTCATGTTGAAAACACTTTATGATTGTGTGAATTGATTACGAGCGCTCGGTTAAAGGTCCCAAAGGACCGGGGTATGGCATATTCGGTCAGTTGTTACTCAGTTAAGAGTAACCCGACCTTGTGTTGGTAGAGATCCGGTTTGGTTCTCGGGGATGTCCATCCAGAGGCATTCTCATGTGGCAATGGGAAGTTCCTTGGCCTGATCATTCGTTGGAAATCCAATTCCCAATACGAAACTTGTACGGTATTAGTTGTAGAACCTGCTATTTACTTATGGTGGTCACCACTGTTTGGATGGTAGCTATAGTAGGCATACGATAATGGTCGTATGTTGGCTAAGATTTATATTCTACTTTCGAAATGAATTTTTCCTACACTATGCACTAGTAATAATATCAAATGTTCTTTTTAAATGCGTATCAAGCATCTTTGACTATCATAAGGAGAAATCTCCTCCGATTCTGTGTTTGCATTGTGTGTGTGTGCGGGAGGCCTTATGGTAGTCTCATTTTTAAAAAGCATTGCGAATTGACTTAAAAAAATATATTCCTCTATTTTGATTTTAAAGATAAATAAACTGTTTTGAGTTCTCACACCAGGCACATGACTGACTCGGAGTTTATTGTTTTCCTTCCTAAAATCTGAGTGCCCACCAATTTCCACACGGGCAGTCAAGAGTTAGGTTTATCAGGATATTCTGGAGTTGCTGGATGCAAGATGGATGGCATGGCGTATTACTAGTATATAGTATATTCTTTTCCGCTGCATTGTTTGATGTTGTACACTCTGATGATATGATGTAATGAAATGAAATGTATGAAATGTAATAACTGATATAGTTCTTTATTTAAATATTATTCATTTATTTATTATATGTTGTTCCGCTGCGATTGTGAGATTCTGATATTGTTCTGCTGTTTTCTATTCCGTTCTATTTTCTATTTTCTTTCCTCTCTATTTCTCTTCTCTTATCTCTTCTTCTGCCTTTTTCTTCTTCTTAAACCCTAACATTTCGAGTTTCCGGCCTTCGATTTGTCGGCAGTCGATAAAGTGAGTATCGATGTTGAATTTTCGAAAGTCGAAAATTTTCGGGACGTTACAGTTTGAAACCGCTTAATTTCACTTTATATAAATTGTTAACCCTTTGGATCTTTATAAGTGAAATGCAGGTTGTGGAAGCAATTGCTGCTGCTTTTGGTTCCATAATTTAAGCGTAAAATGCCCGACAAATAGGTACGTTTCAGATTACAGTTTATAGCGCTATTTATAAATATTTCGGGAGTTAGAATATAATATTTTGGATAATATATGTAATATAATTGTTATATTTTGATATTATATTTTCTCCTGAGCCTCCCCGTATAAAGGAGACTCTGCCAAAAAATTTCCGTAAATTTTGGACTTAGAATTTTTTTTTTACATAATGATTTTAAAATGGTTTATTTTATTTAAGGTAACAAATGTTGTAAATTATTGTTTATAAGTTAATATTTGAATAAGATGTACTATTATTAAATTCTTCCTTCTCCCTTCTTTTCCATTTCGGGGACAAAAAGTTTTGAGTGGGGGAGAGTGTAACGACCCATGTAAATTCGATGTTTAAAATGAATTAAATTATAGGATTTCTAATGTAAATTTAGAAAGAAATAGAAATCTTATTTGTTTACATGAAAGAGAATGTTGAAATTTGATGGATCAAGGGTAATTAAAATTTTACAAATTTGATTTTATATTTCGACTAATTGGAATAGTGAAAATTTGGAAATAGATTCAAATTTATGTAAGACAATGAATTGCAGTAATTAAAGTTAATAAATCAATGGATTAAATGGAATAATTAATTGGAGTTAAGATCTAAATTTGTATGTGAGCATTCATTGATATTGGAATATAAAAGGGTAAATTTATAGTATAAAATGTAGACATCACCTTTAAGATGATGGGTTTATAATTGATGCATAATAGGGAAATCAAATGAATGGGTTTAATTGAATAACAATTAGCAATTAATGAATGAAGAAAAATTTTAAGGGCGTAATTGTTTTCGTTAAATTAATTTTGGTAACAAATTGTATTGAATATAGATTTACCGTTGTGTGATGTATTTAAGTAATAATTGGAGAACAATGTAAATTATATCCGTGAATGGTCAATTCAATTAAACAACAAGATTTTTAAATAAATAAACGTTTTTATTTAGGTTTCAATTTGTTAATTTATGAAGTTTAATGGGAAATCAATTGCAATAAATTGCCCTAATTTATGCAGTTAGAGGAGATTTGGATTTGCATTATAGATGGAAGTATAATCTAAATTGATAGGTAACAAACTTAAGAATAAAATTTAGAGCTAATAGGTGGCAAATTTATATAGTTGTTTATTTACGTAATGTGTACGTAAGCTTTGGTAAACCGATTTCTATCGATCCAAATCTAATGATTTGTTAATATAGATTTAAGTATAGGAGCAGTATTTATTAATTAAATTGAAGTATTGCAAAATAAATGAAATTCAACGTTTAATATTACATTTTTGTAAGTAAGATGTAAGTATTGTTAAAGTTATTCATATTTGACAAATTTATTGAGTTATAAGGATTGATATATAAATTAATGTTGGTTTAGGATATCGTTACTTGGTGATTTATTATAGAGTAACGGGAGTGTGAACGTAAAATAAAAAAAGCATAGATTTATGGTAGGACATAATTTATGGTTTTAGGAATTTAAATCCAAAGATTTATTTATTTGAGGAAATAATACATATTAAATCTCAACTTGATATAATCAATGCAAATTTAGTAATTAGAAATAAATTGCAAGTTGGTAATTTAGGATGTTTGTGAGTAAATTTGCAGGTAAGATAATTTTTAAAGTTTTACCCATTCATATAATTTATTTAAATATATATAA
The DNA here is from genome assembly GCA_030765085.1 of Allium cepa. Classification (NCBI taxonomy): domain Eukaryota; kingdom Viridiplantae; phylum Streptophyta; class Magnoliopsida; order Asparagales; family Amaryllidaceae; genus Allium; species Allium cepa. The sequence goes on along the minus strand of CM060944.1, from coordinate 303,232,282 downwards.
ATCAAATGGCAACATTGTGTTAATAATAGTCGTAAGTGAATTTGAATGCTAAATGGGTAACAATCGTTTTAGGTTAACCGTTTATTTAATATATTAAGTCTAGACTGGTAATCGATTGAAATAAAAAAAATATATTTTGTTTTGTTAATGTGACTTGGTTAATAAAGAGGAATTTATATGAAATGAAGCATGCATGAGAAATGCATTATAATTCAATGTTATGTTTACCCATTAAATGTATACTAGGTTAAGTATCAAATAGAGGGAAAGAAAAGTAAATATTGAATTGATTGATGAATAAGTATTCATTGGATAGAAATTTAATGTAAAGTCGATATTAATTGTATAAAATCTATCTAAGATAATGAATTGCAATAAATTGTGGGTTGATAATAAGGTGTGAATGGAAATTTGATTTGTTATATTAAATGAATGGGATTCAAATTTATTGGGAAAGGTAAATGGATATTTGGTAATAATTATAAACGGACTTCAATAGTGAATTTAGTTAATTTGAATATATATAATAAATAATGATTTAATGGAAACCTATACTCTGTATATATCTATAATATTTGAGTGGAAATAATATATACTTACAAATGTGGGATTTAGAGTCTTACAACAATTATTAGGAGTGATATAATTAGTTCATTCAATTAAATTTGAAAACATTGCAATAGATGTAAATTAAGGGTTGTGTTAAATAAAGTAATAAATGGAAAATAATGTAAATGTCTTCATAGTATGGTGATTTTAATTATTACGTTAATTTAAATTATCGTTCAGCGCGTTTGTTTAGCAGATCCATCTACTCTAATTCTAACCTATCTATATAAACCCAATTATAAACCCTAGCCTCCATCTATTCTCTTTTATTTGTGCGTTCATTTTCTTCAATTCTTTCTCTTCCTAAATGGATGCAAATTTCAGATCCAATTCTATTCAAAAATCAAATAAAATTCAAAGTTCTCAGAAAATTTTAAAAATTATGTAGTAGTTTTCATCTACGGATCTAAGCGCAGTCAGTGTTTTTGCAATAGTCGCTTGAGTCAACTAGAAATCACGGTCAAACGTGTAAAATTCGAAACCGAAAAGATTGAATTGGGCCTTTTGATTTCTTCATCTATTTACGAAATTGAAACATGGGTTTGGTGAGATTTGTCACTAGGGGTGCGCAGGAAATGCTGACGTGGCAGGTGGTAATAGGTAGGTTTATTTTGTTTGAATTTAATTTAATTTTTATTTTTCAAACGCGTTAATACATTTAACTTCCACATACGAACTCCGTTTCATGCGCGATTTTTTTTGTTAGGATCGTAATTAAATTCCAGATTTTTTGACGCTGGTTTGGATAGATTTTGAGACCATCGAATTTTTGGGTTTAAATCGGATTTTAATTCGATTTAAATTCAAAAGGTGAGTGTTTTAACCCACTCACAATTTCTAAAATTTCTTGTGTTTGTTAAATTAATTTTAGATATGAGTAGAAATTTATTTATGACTATTTGGCATGTTTTATTCATTATCTCTGATAAATCGCATTCATTTAATATAACTGTTAATTAATTTTATTTATTGCATAAATTTGACAGTTAGAATTTATTTAATTGCATATTAACTGCCAGTCATAGTTATGTTAAATTTTCACATTAACTGCCAGTTAAATTTACGTTTATTTTTGCATATAAACTGCCAATTAACAGTTATTAAATTTATTTTGAGTATAAACTGATAATTAATACCAATATTTATCACCTGTTATGTATTGATGATTGTTTGAAATTGGATGATGACTGTGATAAATGGATGTATGATTTGATGGATAAATGGATGATAAATTTTATTAATTGCAAGTTTCTATGCATTTCATTCATTCGGAATTGCGGTTTGAAATGATATATAACCGCATTTTTTTTCATTTTAAATTGCGGATTGAAATGATAAACATCCGTATCACTTGACCATAGGATAAAAAATTATATACAGGCACCGCGGTAAATATATAAAATTATTTTTGAAATGTTTTTCTATGGGTTTGTAAAGATATATATATATATATATATATATATATGGTTTATGAGATATTGATTTGGTTATTGATAAAGGCTATTATATATATATATATATATATATATATATATAGTAATTTCCGGTTTTTAAGCTTTGTATAAATTTGATTTGAAGTTTAAATAAGTTTGATTTTAAGATCAAATAAGATTAAACATTTATTTAAAATTTAATTTCTGGAGTTTTATGACTTAAATGAGAATAGATTTGGAAGATGAATATTAAGTTAAATTGAAATTTAATAAAAATTAGAATTTTTAAAGGATACGATTTTATAACTTGATTTTTGTGTAAAGTGATTTTAATGAATATTAGGTTGATTAAATGAATATATAATAAATTGAAAGATGATCCAGTTATATGAAGTTAAAGGTTTTCTTAAATTATATTGAATTCATTAAGCAAACATTTCAAGTCTAAATAATAAGTAACTGAATTTGATATATATATATATATATATATATATATATGGAATTGTCAAATGAGTCTGTTTGAAATAGTGACATATTTAAAGCCTTGAAACATAAGAATTGAATTGGTATTTGGAAGTTTAAATCGATATTTGAAATTGATTTGTGAAATCTAAAGAAGCTATTTTGTTTATAAAAGTAATTTAATATTTAACCATTTAAGAGATGGAAATTTTGTTTCAAAGCTATGTTTTCAAGGTAGTATAATTTGGAAATATTATATTCAAGAGTTTTGATTTCTAAATATTTTACTTTGGAAACCCTATGATTTTGGAAAGAATATATATTGGAAAATAAATGATATCGTATTGATTTGGGGTTTTAAGAATAAATGATATCGGGTTTATATGGGTTTTAAATGGATATTTTATTATGGGTTTAAATGTATAATTTTTTTTAAATAACCGCGGTGTTATAATAACGATTGGTTGGCAAAGAGACCGGGATCGGATATGGACATACTCTCTGTCGATACCGAAAACCACTTTGACTAACCGTGTACGCGGTGGATATTCCAGAATGAAGTAGGTTGGCGGCGACGTTTCCTGTAAGGTAAATACGTGGACCCAACTCCTGGGAGTTGGCATAAGGTGGCTAAAACAGGAGCGATTGACGGGTTAATGAGGTAGCACCTCTGATCGGACACTTCCCTTCGATACTATACTCTAATTTTGGATTGATTCGGTGGCCACCTTCATTTTTGATTTCTTTGATGTGGGGAGTTTGTTCGAGGTGTGCAGCAGCTGCGCGCTGCGCGTTGCCATCGGCCCGGAAGCGTAATTGGTATATCTACCCTGGCATTTCCTAGTTGTGCCGTGTCACCTACCCTACCGCGCCTTTACTACGAGTTTCTATTTGTGTCGTACCTATGGAGTATCCTCTGGTAGCCTCCCGATCAGGAGGTATTACGGTACTGTATAGACTATTGGCATTATTTGTGTTAAGGGCTATATGGGTAAACCCTTAACGCTATTAAAAAGTAAGTTTATTTTACAAATAGAAACTATTATAATAGCGCAAAATACTATATAGTAAATAGTTTAACGGATCCTTAGGAGATGTAAATCCCGAGCATCTCTTGAGTTACTGCACTCATATTTATTTCTGTTAATTTAACTTACATAAGATCTTTTAGTTCTGACTTGAGTGTTTTGTCTTTTCAATTCGCTCGGGTCAGTCCGAGCGTTTCAGGATTTGAAGATTTAGCTCTGGAGGACGAAGACGAAGACGTATATTATTATTATTTATACTAGTGCACTACACACTATTCCGCTGCATTGTTGTTGGTATGTGTAACTCTGATATGTATTATATGAATGTTTTGTAAACAGATTTATAAACTGTATATTTTATTATTATATTTTATCCTTCCGCTGCGAGATTCTGTTTTCTTTTATTTCTTTCTTGTTTTTCTTATTTATCCCATAACAATCCGCCCTTCCGTATGGATTGAATCGGCATGTGTGTCTGTTTAAATCGTGCGAAAAGGCGGGACGTTACATCTTGTTTTTCTTGACTATGTAAATTTTTAAAAAACATCTTGCATGTTCAATTTCATCCATACTCAATCTAATTAATATAATAATTCAGTAATACAAATCAAAAACATAAGCCGTAACTTGATTTTAAATCAAGAATTGGTATTTTAAAGGGTATGTTTCATTGACAGTTTGGTCTGAAACAAAAATATGAATTTGAGCAAAATTCTGGTAATCTGTAATTTGTAGAAACTCATAATTCTTTTGGGTTATAGAGTGAGGATCTTAGATCCTTGGAAAAATTAGAGAAGAATTTAAAGTTTGCTTGATAAGTTGCAGTTTGGATTCAAATTTTTTTTAACCCTAGTTTTTTTTGCTGTGTTCTTGAATCAATCAATTTCGGGCATAGGAGCGATCGAGTGTACTGATATTTAGGGATTGTGTAGTTGAGGTGTAAGAGAGTGCGAGGCCGTTGGGGTTGAGTGTCAGGTGATCGGAGCGGTGTACAAACGCCGTTGACAGGTTGAGGTAAAAAAAACCTGGAAAATTGTTTTCAGGTTTGTGGCTCCTGAGCAAATTTTGAATTCCTATATAATTGAACGTTTTGGGTTGATGTTTGAAGTTGTGGTGGGTTTCTAGTAGTGGTTGGATCATCACTGGTGATCGCCAGAGGTGGTGGTCGTCGTGCATATGCACGACGACAAGTTTCCTGATGATTTGTTTTGGGTTGGGAGTGTTGCAGGGATGGCTCGAGCAAATAGGAAGATAACTCGAAGCAGGTTGATGTGAAACTCGGAGTAAATGAGAGGGAAACCCGAAGCAAAATTTTGATTTCTCGGGTTGACCTGTAATTGCAGTTTACACAGTAAAACTGTGTTGTTTTTTTTAATATGGATTTTAAACTTTTAAGAATCTGGGTTTTGGAAATTTAAAATCTGAGGTTGTGTTAAAAGAAAATTTAAGTTTAAAATCAGCTCAAGTTTGTATTTTTGAATTGTATTCAAATTCCAGGTTTGAAAACCTGATTTACTGTTTTTTTTTAAGAAAAAAAAATCTGAGTTTCTTCTTAAACCTTTTAAATCTGCATATTTGTGATTTGAGTGAAATTTAAGTTTAAGTTAAAATGAAATTTAAATTTCAGATTCAAATTTAAATCCCAGTTTTTAAAATAAATCAAAGTTTCAAATTCTATCTTAATTAATTATTTCATTTGGTAAATAAGTTTAAAACTTTAAATATTAAGTTTTTAAATGTGAGTAGTATTTACAGATTAATTTTAAAATCTGGAATTCAAAGTTTAAGAATGAGTTCAGTTTTCAATTTAAAAAGAAGATTTAAATTTGAAAGTTTAAACTAAAAAAATGAATTAAAACTTCTAAAATTTTGAAATGAATTTGACTTCAAGTTCTTATAATTTGATTTTTAAGACAAACCTTTGAATTTTCCTGAAATTAAATAAGTTTTAAATTATTTAAAACTTTGATAAGTTTAAAATTTATTCTAATTTAAACTTGAATTTAAGTTGAAATTTAAAAGGAATTTTCTTAAGTACTTGTTTAGATCAAATTGTTTTAAACATAATTAAATTATGTTTTTGAAAATTTGATTAAGATTTATGTTTAGAATTAATTAATAAGGTGATTAAGATATATTAATTAATTTAATTTAATTAATTAAATTTGGAATTAATAATTGATAAATGATTAATCAATTTATAATTTAGATCATTAATTAAATTTTTAATTAATGATAAATGGATATTAATTATGTAATTAAGTTTTAAATTAGGGTTAATTAATTAAATAATTAACTTTAATTAATGAATGATTAAAGATAATTTAGTTGTAATTAATTTAAGTTAATTACCTTATAAAATAATTTGAGAATGGTTAATGAAGGTCATTAACCATGATTATTTAACAATTAATTAATGTAGTTAATTTCTATAATTAATTAGATTAATTAATTTAATGATAATCAATTATGAATGGTTTGAATATAATTACTTGATAAGTAATTAAGAAATTAATTACTTAATGTAGTTAATTTAATTGAATGTGATTGTTTATTTTAATTAATTAAGTTTAATTAATTATAAACACTTGAGTTTTATAAATAATTACTTTATGTAATTAATGATTTGGAAATTACTTAGTTAAGTAATTGTTTAATAATTACATGATTGTAATTAAGGAGATGTTTAAGTATGAGATAATTTGGATTAATAATTTAGTAATTAATCAAATAATTAATTAAGAAATTAATTTAAGAATAACTAATTTGGTTTAATATAGTAATTAAGTTAGTTAATTACTTTGAGTAATTAATTTAAGGAATAATTAAGTATCATTAATTATTTTAATTAATGATGTAATTAAAGATGATTAATTATGATTAATTAATCAATAATAGGTAATTAAAAGTAATTAATTAATGTAATTAATTAAGGATTAATTATGATTAATTAATTAGTTGAGTAATTAAAGGTTAATTACTGTTTAGTTGAGGATAATTAATTTGTGAAATTAATTAAGGATAATTGCTGGAATATAATTAAGTATAATTAATCAAGAGTGATTAATTAAAGTAATTTATGATTGATTAATTGATTGTAATCAATTAAATGATTGAGTAAGCAAGATTTGTATTGATGAAGTAATTAATTTAATTTATTTTAAATTAATTAAAGATGGGGTAATTAATTTAATTCATTTTAAATTAATCAGAGATTGAGATAGTTAATTTAATTCATTTTAAATTAATTATAGGATGATGGGTAAATCATTGCTTATGGATGAATGGTTGAACTTGATTGTCTTGGATGTTTTGAAATCTCAGTAATGAGATAAATGATATTGTGTAATATGAATGTTTGATTGTACTGTGATGATAACATAGGTTATCTATTGTGATATATGGTATATCTATATGATATTGATGATGTGAATTACCTGTTATGTGATAATGTTGATTATCAGTTATGATTTGTAAGTTTTCTATCTGTGTGTATATAGATACTGTAACTGAATTGTTTTAAAACCTTTAAAACAACTTGGACCTTAAAAGACACGCTTTGGTTTTCGATGAGACCGGGATCGGGTTTCCATATTTAGATATCCGAAAACCACATTGATTCCAAATAACGTTAGGTCGTGAATCAAAATGGAGCTTTGTGAAGACTCGAGGTGTAAGGGCTATACGTCAGTATAACTCTATGGGTGATTCCGTAATGAGTTGACGGAATTAGTTCTTATAGATTCGATATGGTGATTTAGAGTGCAAGGGTTATTGTCGTTAACTCTGAGGGTGATTCCAAAATGAGTGTAACGAGATAATGCCTTCGATTTCGTTCGAACCCGGAACGAACTTGTATGGATTGAATGCTTTCAGAACATCGTCAGGTGGACGATGAGCATTCTAAGTGATATGACCTATAAAGGTAATCGTAACCTCAAGCCTCATCAACCGGGAATGGCTAAAACAGGGGAGGTGCAGCAAAGCTTCGTGGGTAGCCCCCACTTGAGAGTAAGATTTACCTCTGTCTAGAGGTCCCTTTTATTTTGGCTGTGTGTGGACGGTTAAGTAGCTACAACCGTCGGGGTTGTCTTATTTGGAACTGTTCAGTAAGGAACGGGTCCGGCTTTGTGTTGCAGGGGATGAAGGGAGTAATCCTCGGTACGGTGATCTAGGCCATGTACTATGACGGGCGGTACCCCATTAGCCCTGCCATTGTATGGAATCCAAAATCCAATAAGTGCCTGTACGGTTTTGATTGTACCCAAATATGTTGGAATGTGAGATGTAAGCATTTCAGCTATTTCTGTATTTTACTTGAAAACCCTAGACACTATTATAATATCATCGGATTTCCTATCAAATGTTTTGGTTAGCGTAAGGTAAAAACTTTTCCATGTTTATGTGTAGGAAGTCTTACGTGATACCTTTTCTTCCAAAGGTTTTTGAAAATTAAGCAACTTTAACCTGTTACTCACACCAGACCCATGTCTGACCCGGAGTTTATTTTTGTTTTTCATAAAATCTTGGGTACTCAAATTTTTATGAGTAGTCAAGGGTGATTCAGGTTAGGATTCGGATTAGCTTTGACGAATTGTGGAGGAGCAATGGAGCAGGAGGCTTCTGCGTGTAGATATATATAGAGTTTTTCGCTGTGTGTTCTCTGAGTTGTTGTCTTTGTGATGTATTGAGATGTATAACTAGACAGGTGTTTATAACTGTCTAGTATGTGTTGAATATCTGTGTACTCTGATAATGGTTGTAAACTATGTAATATTTATTATTAATATAATTTATTCGTTCCGCTGTGTAAGATTCTTGTGTTGTTTCTCTCTTCTCTTCTATCTTTCTCTTTTCTATCCCTTTCTTTTTTCTTAACGATGCGACTTCCTGGTATTTGGAAGTTGGGTCGTTACAAATGGATATACAACTACTCAACACAGCGGAATATATATATATATACACACACACACACATATATATATAAAAAACAAGTACGAAAGTACGTATCATCGTCCAGCTCGTATCCTGAGCTCCACAGCATCATATCCTGTATTCTATAATACTCGGTCTGACCCGAGCATTACAGTTAAATAACACCCGAGTCAGTCTGGAATACCAACGTGAGAAAATCACACCCAATTGATTATTAAAGTTTCAAAAATCCTTTGAAAACAAAAGCATCTCGTAAGACCACGCCATAAATAAACATGTCGGGTTTTTACCTTACGATAGCTAAAACAATTTTTGTAGAAATCCTCTGATATTATAATAGGGTCTATATACAAATACTTATAATATAGCCGAAATTGTTACATTTATTAAATTCCAGCTATTAGCCACAGAGTGGGTAACACAAACAAAACTCGTACAAGGCTCGTAGGGAGAATGGATTTCCAACTAATGACTAGGCACTGGGGTACCACCTGTCACAGTACGTGGTCTAGATCACAGTACCGAGGAATACGCCCGCTCCCCTGCAACACAAGACCGGGCTACCCCTTACTGGATAATCCCGAGTGAGATCACCCCGCGGTTGGGATCAGCAACCGCCCACTAAGCCGAAATAAAAAGGGACATCTAAGCATGGATGACCTCACCCTGCTTGGGTGCTACCCACCTAGCCTTGCTGCATAACCCCTGATTTTCAGTCATTCCCATTTGATGAGGCTTGAGGCTAAGCGTTACCTTTATAGAACAATATCCCTTAGAATGCCCATCGTCCACCTGACGATGTTTCGAAAGCATTCATCCTTACAAGTCCGTCCCGTGTTCGAATGGAACCGAAGGCATTATTCCTACTACATCCATTTTGGAAATATCCTCAGGATTAGTAGCGACTAGCCCTTGCACTTCACTGCTCCATCTTCGAATTCAAACTCGTTTCACACGAAACGTACAAACCAGATCGAAGTGGTTTTCGAGAAATAAATCTCGATCCCGGTCTCTTCGAAACGATCAACGCATTTGGCCAATATTGATAGTCGGTTATTTAACTATCAATTTATATTCACAAACATCCATCAAACAATAAATAATTTCCCAAATTATTTATTAACCTCAAAAATATCTTCACAAGATATATTTTCACTTTCAAATCCTTTTGAAAACAGTTTTCAAACTATCTTCCTTTCTCAGAATAAATTTCAAGTATTTCTATTTCCACAGGAATCACCAAGCACAAGATTTTAGATTTTTAAAATAATTTTAAATCACTTTATTGTAAAATATGTTTAACATTTAATTTAGAAAATTTTCTTTAGAAATAATTTAAAATAAGCTTACTTTATAAATACAACAAGATTTTCTTCTTTAAACAAAATACCAAATCATCCTTTAAATAATTATTACGATAATAGAATAAAATAAAATACTTACTTTGGAATTTACTTTAAAACATTTAAGTTAAGACTACTTCAATAATTGGCTAAAAATACATACTATATGAATAGTTAAAAATAAGGTTAGTTTATAAAGTATAAACTAGGTTCTCACTCTTTAAAACAAAACATTAAGTTACCTTTTTAAATAATTACTACGATAATAGATTGGAAAATGTTTACTTTAGAATTTAAAAGATTAGAAATAATAAATTTTCTAAAACATGCTTTTTAAAACAACATTAAAGCTTTTACTTTTATTTAAAAATTAACTTTGAACGTACTTGGCTATCCAGAGAAATATAATTCTCTTCACAATCTTCTTTAAATTTTCAATTTCAAACACTTGAATCAATTTCCAAATTGATTTCCAATTTACTCCCTTTTACTTCAGAATCTATTAATTTCAGATTTTATTTCTTAATTAGGATATAAACCATTTTTAACTGAGAATACCAATTTTTGATTTCTTAAATTACTTCTTAATCCTTTTAAATAAATTTAAACTTTGAGTTTCAAATAATTCTTTATTTCTTTAATTGATATAACTTAAGTTTACAATTCATTAAATTTCGGTTTATTCAAAATTCCTTTCATACTTGAAGTTATTTATTATTATTTTCATATTACTTCTATTTCTTTCCAATTCAATTCTTAATTTTATTCAAATTTCCTATAATTATTTTACTTACAAGTTCACTTCTTTTATTTTCTTTCCAAAATCCAATTTATATTTTTTTGGTAATTCATTATACCCAAATATATCCAATCAAACCATAACATTCAATGTTCCAATATAACTCATCATAGAATATCAATATTCACAGCAGAGAATATTAAATAATTTAAATAAATGTTGCGGGGTCCAGTTGGATCCCTCCAACCTGTTTTCCCTGCATCCACAGACGTTAGCACAATATAAAATACCAATTCCAAAATATACCATACTATAGCAAATCAATCAATTCAACCATTCAAACAATATTTAAATTTAATCATTTAAATTTAAATTTAAACTGAGTGAGATTAATTCACCTTTGCTTCTTAAATTTGCAATTCACTTTATTCTCGATTTGATTCCACGATTTCAGACTTTGTATAAATATTTTACTGTTCATTAATATTTTGAACTAATCAAACAAAATATGTTTCCTTTTATAATTGAAGTAACAAAGAAATTTATTCAAACTAATTTCCCCTTTTTTATAAATTACTTCCAAAAATAAAAGGATATGCTAATTTAATAAGCTAACCTCCTAAATACTTATATTTAAAATTAAATAATAATAAGTGAATATACCTATTCTTTTTTGAAACCTCATATATGTATATATACTTATAAAATGACTTATACCGATTTAAAAATCTAAATTTTTAACTAACACTTCAATCATTTTGAAATTCCTATACATATTTCAAAGTTAACAGTAGGCTGACTTCATATTCTCAAACTTATATATGTATACAAATATCCAGTGTTGGTTCTAAACACTGATTCTTGATTAATATATATATATATTTCCATTTCCAAACTTCATAAAAAATATATATTCTCAGTCGCTAATAAAATAGCTACTTACTTTACCCTAAATTTTCGGAGGATCAAATATAAATCCCAAGCTTTAAACTTAAAATAAATTAAAAATGTATAAATTTAAATTACCTAACTCGAATCAGGCAAACAACACTATCGAGCTCCTGCCTAATGTCCCAAAATCACGTCTTCCTGATCGATGCTACGGGCCCCCACGTTGACGAACCTACTCCCCCAATCGAAACCCAATCGCGATACGAACGTCGCTCGACGGCCGCCTCCCTTAATTCTTGCTCGATTGCCACGTCTCCCACTGCTCACCCAAGTTCGACCATTAACCGCCTCCACCTGCCAATCCATTGTGTCGCGATGCCCACCCAACGACTCGCCACCTTCTAGATTCGATTTCCAAATCACGAGCAAAACCCTCGATTGAATTGGCACGCCGCTCCCAATCGTTCGAACTCGAGTTCGAACAGATCAATATGATCAACTACACAAAATGAATATTTGATTTATGCAGTGCGGCCATTTTTTTTCTTTTGACAGAAGAGTTTGGATTCTAATTTTAAAGAAAAAGAGGGTTGCGTGATTTGTTCAAGGAAAAAGGTTGCTAGGTCGGCTTGCTTCAGAATTGGTCGGTTGTAATTATTAAAGACGGAAGCTTGTTGAGGAAACTAGCTATAGTGCTAGTGAAAAGTTAAGATGGAAAAGGAATGCGGCTGATGTTGAAGCATTTTGACCGGCACACATATATATTATATTTAAATTTCAATATAAATTTCAGGGCGTTTACTTAACGTACGGTCACCCAACAACTCCGATCCATACGAAATTTGAAATCCAATAATAATTCAATATTACGGACCCAATGGAACTAGTTTCGTCGAATTCCGAGACTGTGTCTCGGAAGGCTATTTTTAAATTCAAATTAAATGATAAAATTTCAAAACTGAACAAATTACTGTTAAATTCAGTTTTACAACTTCTATTATCCTTAATATTATCAAAATTTTACAAGCCTTCAGATTATTTTTAACTGGCTTAAAATTCTAGATTCAACATTTTACTCAACTTCAAATTATTTAATTCAAAAATTTAATTATCAAATAAATTGTGATATTCGTAATTCAAGTTAAAATTACTCTATTGAATATTTAAAATCAATTAAATATTCCGATTTTAAATGTTCAAGAATTCCGGGTCGTCACATTCGTCCCCCCTTAAAAGAATTTCATCCATGAAATTACTAGTTAGGAAGAATGATCCAATACCCGTTACTATTTCTCCAAAACCAACAATTCAATGTCTTACCAACCATCTTTTTATAAAAGACCCATTATTATTCTTATTAACTTCCCAAACTTTTCCATAGTTCCCAAACAACTCTATTTATACAATCATTCAAATTATAATTCAAAACTAAATTTTGAATTATCGAAATTTTCTCAAAAATTTTCTAACTCCCTAAATTTCCGAATTTTTTTGCCAGCGTCTCCTTTGCACGGCTAGCTCGGTACAACTACAAAAGGCCTCTACGGGCTTCCAAATTCCAAAGAAAACAAAAGGCTAAGTGGCTCGATAAAAAAAACCCAATCAAATTTCACAAAAAATTTAAACACACACCTTTTTGTCGGGCAATTCAAATTTATCATCTGAAATCAAAACCAATTTTCCTTTCCCTTTTATAATACCTGCATATCCTGCTTAGCACCAATATCCAATCACAATATTCCCAAAAACATTATCGATTTACCTACAAAATGTCAATATCTATTCATTCAAATATTGACTTAGATTATATTTGTAATATCAATTTCCAATTAAGAATTTACCATTCTTTTCTTAAGTTTAGTACAATCATTTTGTATGTTTCTTATATTCATTTTCACTTTACCACTTTATTTTATAACTACTTCTATTCAATTTGGTTCTCTCATGTTAACCTCGTTTTACCCAACGACTCATCTACTTAAGGACTGGACCGACTCATCTACTCAAGGACTGGACCGACTCATCTACTCAAGGGAAGGACCGACTCATCTACTTAGAGGGATAGGACGACTCAAGGGGTTAACGGTTCACAAGGTAAGCAGCGACTCAGAGTTGACAACGACTCAGTGGATCAACGACTCAACGAGTTAACGACTTGAAGGAGTAGAGTGGCTTAACTAGTTAACGGCTCACAAGGCAGACCGACTTAATGCATTACCGACTCATCAAAGCTATTGCCTCAGCGACTCAACAACTCCACGACTCATCGTAAGAAACGACTCAAGAAGATTGACGACCTAAGAAATGACTTAACGACTCATAGCTCAGGATGACTCGTCCGCGACTTAAAGCCACTGAGTCGTATTCCATTTCCACAATGCCTGTCCCAATGAGAATTGACTCGCCAACGACTCCGGACTTGGCTTAGAATCCAGCAAAAGAATGGGCTAGTGAGAAGACCAAATGCTTAATCAGATAAGCCGGCCACGACTCAACTTGACTCGGCCACGGCTTAGCCTGAGTCGGTCACGACTCAGGACTTGGGAAAAAAATTCCTATCCAGATTTGCCTATAAATACATGGCCACCCCCAACATTCAAGGGACTTTTTGGCTCATTCATTTCAAGCGCTGTTACTCTGCTGCGTTCTGAACCACTTCAACACCTTCAAGGAACTTCACGAAGAAATCAAACATGTCTAACATGTGTTCAAAGATTTGGATCAACATTGAAGTTTAGGCTACTTGTTCTAAGTCACTTGAAACTCAAAGTGTGTTGTAATCAAAGTGTAACTGCATTGACTTGTAATCAAATCGTCAATAAAGATATTCAAAGTGGACGTAGGCTCTCTCTTAAGCCGAACCACTATAAAATTGCTGTTGTTTACTGCTTTTTCACTATTATCTGCTTATAATCTGTTCCCGAGCTATTGGGTGGTGCTTTCACAATCTCACTTCATACACCGGGGTGTTAACGTTCAAATTTTAGTGTTAACATTTTTGGTGCTTTCACTGAGAATTGAACTCAGGTGAGTTATCATCATTGCTTCACAGAGGTTTGTAGAGAGAATTTCCTTGAAAACCAGAAGTCTATCCGAGATTATGGCTCCTGGAAGGAAAAGTAGATCTGTCAGATCTGGGAATATTCAAGAGGGAACCTCCGCTTCCCCTATATCGAATCAAGCTACTCAAGCTGTCGGAGTTACAAAGGCAGAGCTGGATGCTGCAATCTTAGGGCTGAACCAACAGATAAATGCCCAAAATGCACAATTCGAGGCTCAAAATGCCCAAAATGCCCTAATTCTGAATAGGTTGAACGATTTGCTTGGGGAAAACCGCCAACCGGTAGGTAATGAAAGGGACTTTGTTGGCAACATTCATGATGCTGAAGAAAGGATTGCTCCTGAAAGGGCTGCTAGCCCCTTTGAACAAACACTTCCTGAAGTTGGCGGTTCTAGAACTCGACATGATGAGGAGTATCTTTCTGGGATGGTCCGACAAATCATGAAAGAGAGTATGCAGAGGGTTGAGGACGAGAAAGAATGGGGTTTTGCCCCAAGTAAAACTCCATTTACTGAGAAAATCTTAAAGGCTGAATTCCCAAGGAAGTTTGTCCCTCCAACCATTCCAGCTTACAAAGGAACAAGTGATCCGAACGAATTTTTGTATAAGTATGATTGGCACATGACAGGTGCCAGGGCTTCTGATGAAATAAAGTGCCGATATTTTCCTGTATACCTGGAAGGTGTAGCTCTGCTTTGGTTCACCAAGCTGCCGGTCCGATCTATCGATCAGTTTTCTGACTTAACCCGGAAGTTCAAGGAGCAGTTCAGACTATACGCTTCAAAAGCCAAAGATATTATGTCGTTGTCAAGTTTAGAACAGAATCCGGGTGAAACTATCAGATCTTTCTTGAATCGCTTTAATATAGCGCTGGCCGAGGTAGACAATGCAGAACCACGGATGATCTTGACCTATCTGATGAGGGCCATCGACAAGTCGAGCGAATTTGGGAAATGGCTGAACATGAAGGAACCAAATTCCCTTGAAAAATTCTATAAAAAAGCAGATGAATTCATACGCTTGGAAAGCCGTCCCGTACCGGTAAAGGCAGTGCTGGAAAAAGCTGAAGATAACACTGTTGCTCCACGCAAGAATGAATCTGTAGGGCAAAAAAGGGAAAATAACAATGGGAAG
Source organism: Allium cepa (assembly GCA_030765085.1). Lineage (NCBI taxonomy): Eukaryota > Viridiplantae > Streptophyta > Magnoliopsida > Asparagales > Amaryllidaceae > Allium > Allium cepa. Next base: position 303,216,647 of record CM060944.1, on the reverse strand, counting down.
CGGCAGAGTAATATGAAGAAGCCCCGATCCTTCAAGCCATCAGAGTATACTCCTTTATCAGATACGCCGGAGCGTATCTACCTTACCTCTAAAGATTCTATTGACTTTCCTAAACTCCTCCTCTAAGGACCGGGAAAAAGGCTATACAGAGTGGGAAGTTCTGCCGCTTCCATAATCAACCCGGTCACGAGACCGACGAATGCCGCCAGTTGAAAAATCTGATTGAAGAGTTGCTAAGGGAAAACAAACTGCAGCAATTTGTGAAAAAGAATAGCAACAATCCTGCTTCGTCTAGTCAGGGGCAACAGGCTCCTACTCATCAGCCTAGGACGAGTGAGAAGGCTGCAGGGCATGAATCTGGAAGGCCCATTATCAAATGTTTTTACAGGAGGACCTCACCCAGCAGGCAGAAGCTGGGGTGAGATGGAAAGGTATACCCGAGCTTTGAAGTATGCACCGACCGAGGAAGATGTATTCGTTTTGGAAGGTGCTATGCCCCTGAAGCAACAAAGAACTTTTGATGATGATATTGTGTTCAAAGCTAGGGATTCCGCAGGTATTGAAGCTCCTACCTTGGATCCCTTAGTCATCTCGGCTGATATCGGGCCAGCTATTGTCAGAAGAGTTCTCATTGATTGTGGCGCATCCTGCAATGTCCTCTTCAAGAAAACATTCGACCAAATGAAGATCCCTATGGCTGATGTGCAAGCCTCATCGCAGAAAATTGCTGGTTTCACTGAGGAGCCAAAGCAGCCGGTAGGAACCATTGATTTGTTTGTGGAACTTGGAGAAGGAGAGAGAAAAGTGGTCCGCAAGCAAACTTTTGTGATTGTCGACGAATTTTCTGCTTACAATGCTTTCCTTGGTCGTCCAACTCTGGCAGCGTTCAAAGCTGTTCTTGCCCCGTGGTGCCTCACTATTAAATTCCCTACAAACAATGGAGTAGGAGTTATAAAAGGGGATCAAAATGCTGGGCGAGAATGTTATCTAACAGAGCTACGAGAAACCAGAAAAAGAGAAATGGGAAAGAATGCGGCAGCCCCAGTCCGCATCAAAGAACCAGCCTTGTAGCAATTACAGGGCGGACCCTGCACTGGCGAGCACAGCGGAGCAAGGAAAGAGATGGATCCTAGAAAAGTCAGTGCAGGGGAAAATAGAGTGGTACCAGTGGAAACGACAATACCAATACCTGTTGACCCAAAGGACCCAAACAAGGTGTTGAATGTGGGTTCACAACTTAATGCGTCAATTCAGAATATCTTAATATCTTTTTTAAAGGAAAATTTGGATGTTTTTTCTTGGACTCATGCCGATATGTGCGGAATATCCCCAGAAGTTGCAGTACACGCTCTAAATATTGATCCAAAATTTACACCTGTGAAGCAGAAAAGGAGAACCCAAGGTCCAGAAAGGTCGGCAGCATTAAAAGAAGAAGTTGATCGGCTCTTGGAGAATAACTTTATCAAAGAATCTACCTATCCGAATTGGGTTTCAAATCCAGTGCTGGTTAAGAAAGCCAACGGAAAATGGAGAGTATGCATCGATTTTTCAGATCTAAACAAGGCCTGCCCCAAAGACTGCTTCCCATTACCCAGAATCGATCAACTGGTAGACGGAATAGCGGGACACGAATTGTTATCTTTTATGGATGCTTACTCCGAATATAACCAGATCATGATGCATGAGCCAGATCAGGAGGACACGAGCTTTATCACCGACACTGGTCTTTACTGCTACAGAGTTATGCCCTTCGGGCTGAAGAATGCAGGGGCAACATACCAAAGACTTGTTAATGCTATGTTCAAACCGCAATTGGGCAAGACTATGGAAGTCTACGTCTATGACATGTTAGTAAAGTCTAAAAAGGCAGTGGATCACATAGAACACTTGGCAGACATGTTCGCAGTCCTCCGAAAATACAGAATGAAGCTCAATCCTTTAAAATGTTCATTTGGAGTGGAATCCGGCAAGTTTTTAGGTTTTATCGTGAGCGCTAGGGGCATTGAGGCTAGTCCAGCTCAAATTACTGCATTAAAGGAAGTCAAAGCTCCTAGAACAAAGAAGGAATTGCAAAGTCTCAATGGAAAAGTCGCCGCCTTGAGTCGGTTCATTTCTAAAGCCACAGATAAATGCATCCCATTCTTTGACGCCCTAAAGAAAGGAAAGAAAAACTTCGATTGGAGTCCCGAATGCCAAAAAGCCTTTGATGAATTGATTCGCCATATGGAAACGCCTCCAATACTTTCTAGGCCTGGCGATGGCGAGGATCTTCTTATATACTTGGCAGTATCATCTCATGCTTTAAGTGCAGCGCTGATACGAGAAGACAAGAGGATTCAACATCCAGTTTACTATATCAGCAAAAGACTCACTGGGGCAGAGATGAATTACTCTAAGTTGGAAAAACTCGCCTATTGCCTACTAATTGCATATAGGAAGTTGAGGCAATATTTTCAAGCTTATCCTATCAGAGTCCTCACTGATCAACCTTTAAAGCAAGTCCTGTTTCGCCCTGAGACTTCGGGTCGTCTTCTAAAGTGGAATATTGAACTCAGTCAATATGACATCACTTATCATCCCCGAAAAGCAATCAATGGACAAGCTTTAGCGGATTTCATCGTAGAATTCACAGATAAGGGTAACAGTGAGGAGGAAACGGTCAACGATTCCCCAGTCCAATGGAAGTTATATGTCGATGGCGCGAGAAACGACTACTGTTCTGGAGCCGGAGTTGTACTGGAGACCCCTGAAGGCCGATCATTATGCTATGCACTACGATTGGAATTTCCTTCAACAAACAATGAAGCAGAATACGAAGCCCTTATCGCTGTCTTAAGGATTGCTAAAGAACTAAACATCCGAGCGTTACAGATCTTCAGTGATTCTCAGCTTATTGTATGCCAAGTCAAAAAGGAATTCCAAGCAAAAGGGGGGAATCTGCCCGCCTACTTGTCAAAGGCTTGGGAACTCCTGGGTGATTTCGATCATTACATGATAAGTCACATTCCTCGAGAAGAAAACATGAAAGCAGATTCTCTCGCAAAGTACTCTAGCACAGGCGAAGCTCAATTTCTGGGGTTAACTCCAGTGGAGGTCCTGTCGTCTCCAAGCATTGATGAGATGGATATTGATTGGATCATGAGCACGTCTCAAGAGCAAGAATCATTGATGACTCCGATAAAAGAATATCTGCTCAATGGATCTTTACCAGGGAACTCAAAAGAACGACAAAAGCTACTGAGAAAAGCCTCTCGATATATAATCCAAGATGGCCGATTGTACAGACGGGGGTTCTCAATGCCATTACTTCGATGTGTATCCAGGGAAGAGTCCAAAACAATCCTAGCGGAGGTACATGGAGGAGAATGTGGTGATCATTCAGGTGGCCAGACATTAGCAAAGAAAATTCTCCGATATGGATATTTTTGGCCAGAAATTAATCGAGATGCAGCACAGTATTCCCGAAAATGTGACAGATGCCAAAGATTCGCCAAAATTCCTAGAGCTCCTTCGACTGAACTCACACAGATGGTCAGTCCATGGCCGTTTGCAATATGGGGGATAGACCTTGTAGGACCGTTACCAACTGCCAAATCTGGAATTAAATATGCCATTGTTGCTGTAGATTATTTTACTAAGTGGGCAGAAGCTGAACCACTGACTACTATCACCTCAAAGAAGATGATAAGTTTTGTGACTAAAAACATCATTTGCAGATACGGTGTGCCTCAAAAAATAATTACAGACAATGGTACTCAGTTTGAAAGTGAAGAATTCCAAGATTTTTGCAAGCGATTCAAAATCCGAAAAAGCTTCTCAGCAGTGGCTCATCCGCAGGCAAATGGGCAAGTGGAAGCCGTGAATAAAATTATTAAGTCAACCATCAAAAAGCAACTTGAAAGAGAAAAAGGTGGTTGGGTCGATAAGCTACCACTGGCACTATGGGCATACAGAACCACTCACAAAACTGCGACTGGGCACACCCCGTTTTCATTAGCATACGGGTCAGAGGCAATGATTCCGGTAGAAATAGAGGTCCCTTCACATAGAAGAATCCATTTCAATCAAGCAGAAAACGAAAAGCTACAGCTTGAAGCGCTAGATCTCCTTGATGAAAAAAGAGATGAGGCTAATCTCAGAATTACAGCTCATCAGCAAAGGATAGCCAGACATTTCAATTCCAAAGTTCGCCAACGCAGCTTTGAGATTGGAGACCTAGTCCTGAAGAGAATTATGACAGCGACAGGTGTGTTTGGGCCAAATTGGGAAGGACCATATGTCATAGGTCAGAAGCTTCTTGACGGCACATTCAAACTCACTACTGTTGAAGGAGATCAAATTCCAAGGGCATGGAACATCAATCATTTGCGTCCATACTTTACTTGAAAATTTTTGTTGAAATATTGTAAAAAGAATTATGAATGTATGATTCTTGTAATTGAAGGCAATTGTAAAACTGATGCAAGTAAATAATGAAAAAATATAAAGTGGATGTAGGCCCAATTTCCTGGCCGAACCACTATAAATCTTGTGTTCCTTATTATTATTACATGTTTGCTTTATTTTCGATATAAAAAGTACATAGAATGTATTGCTGAAATGTCGATTTAAATTTTTGCAGACAATGGAAGTGAAACTTGCACATAATAAGACCAAGTGATTCTCGCCAAATTTCAAGTCACAAAAGCTCCGAATTCAAATCCTAGATAGGAAATACTTCAATTGAACGGCCTATGATTTCGACAGAAACGGGCCTTTGCTAATAAGTTGAGATCGTTTAAACAAACAAACATCCAATTAAGAAGCTAATGCCCGTTCTCACGAACTTGCCTGACAATGAAGTACACTTCCTTGGATTAAACAAATTACTTGTGAGAAAAGGGAATGAAAGCTAAAAAAAAAAAGAGGATCACTGAAAAGGCATAAGCAAGTGGACAAGGGAACAACCAAAGCCATCATCGGCAGCACAAGTCCTCTTCGGAGGCACAACTCTTCGGAGGATAAAGACCTCTAATGGGTCATACGCCATAAAAAAGAAAGTTCTCTACTCAACAAAAAAGATTGGAGGAGTCATGACCCTCCAACCATGAGAGAGTAACTTACAGGCGATGAAAACCCTCTCTGAGGCACATTTCACCAGGAGTTGAAGTGTAACAACCGCTCTTCGGAATTTCACTTCACCAGAGTTGAAATGCAAACAAAATAAAAGCCCTCTTCGGAGGCCCATTTCACCAGGAGTTGAAGAGTAACAACCGCTCTTCGGAATTTCACTTCACCAGAGTTGAAATGCAAACAAAATAAAAGCCCTCTTCGGAGGCCCATTTCACCAGGAGTTGAAGTGTTACGACCGCTCTTCGGAATTTCACTTCACCAGAGTTGAAATGCAAACAAAATAAAAGCCCTCTTCGGAGGCCCATTTCACCAGGAGTTGAAGTGTTACGACCACTCTTCGGAATTTCACTTCACCAGAGTTGAAATGCAAACAAAATAAAGACCTCTTCGGAGGCACATTTCACCAGGAGTTGAAGTGTAACAGCCGCTCTTCGGAATTTCACTTCACCAAAGTTGAAATGCAAAACAAAATAAAGACCTTTCTGGAAGTCCACGTTTCACCGAGATTGAAATAAAACTTCCAAGTGTTGAAACGTGAAAAGGCTTTCTTCAAAGGCACAACTCTTTGGAGGTACACGTTTCACCAAGATTGAAATAAAACTTCCAAGTGTTGAAACGTGGAAAATCCCTCCTCAGAGGTACAACCCCTCCCGGAGACACAATCAAGAAGAAAGACCTCTTCGGAAGCCCACGTTTCACCGAGATTGAAATAAAACTTCCAAGTGTTGAAACGTGAAAAGGCTTTCTTCAAAGGCACAACTCTTTGGAGGTACACGTTTCACCAAGATTGAAATAAAACTTCCAAGTGTTGAAACGTGGAAAATCCCTCCTCAGAGGTACAACCCCTCCCGGAGACACAATCAAGAAGAAAGACCTCTTCGGAAGCCCACGTTTCACCGAGATTGAAATAAAACTTCCAAGTGTTGAAACGTGAAAAGGCTTTCTTCAAAGGCACAACTCTTTGGAGGTACACGTTTCACCAAGATTGAAATAAAACTTCCAAGTGTTGAAATGTGAAAAATTCCTCCTCAGAGGTACAAATTTCTATTTAAAAAAAAAAGAGGAAGAAAGTTAAAGTACACTTCAGAGGTCCGCTTTACCACATAGAAGAATTCACTTGGCAAAATGCGTACATAAGCAAAAGAAAAAAGTGATTTCTTCGAAGGACAAAGCGTAAAAACTTATATGAAGGAAGTTGTACTCTACGAAAAATTCCTTCAAGAATGAAGTAATTATTCTTCAGAAAATAAGAGTGCAAGTCCCCTCAAAGTATAAAGTATTGCAGCAAGCTTATGGTATGGGGGCAACATGGTATAGTTACATACAAAATGGTATAGCTACATCGGTAAAGTACGCTCAAACAACATACCATAAGCTCACCGCAATATCATATAAATAAACTTGTGCAAAAATGAATAATAAATGCATTCTCAAATTCAAACAAGAGTCTGTACAAATAAAGGATCATTTTATTCAATTGCAGATACAGGTTTCAAAATAAAAAAGCAGGGGCCGATACCCGCACAATTCTCGACCAGTACATGCAAAAGAATGACAAGAAGCTAAAAGCTGAAGTCTTCATTTCTTCTTGCCACCTTTAGACCCTTTACCCGGCCGAATGGTTAGCTTTTCAGGTCGGTCTGAAGGCATAAGGGAAGAAGGAGAGGGAGGTGCAACTGGTGCAATTTCCGGTTCCTCTTCAGTAGCAATAATTTTCTTCCCCATCCTCTTCGATGTTCCATGCTTCTTTCTTCTCTTCGAAGAAGACTCACTCCCTGGAGTAACAAGAGCGGACAAAACTACGTCATCAGAAGGAGTCCGCTCCGGAGAGATCTCTCCTCCTTCAAGTCCCTCGTCTTTCTGCTCTTGCGAAGCGATAGGGTCATCTAAGCCATGAAGAGCCTCAATTTGCTCCTCTTGTGACCCGGGCTGTGAAGCAGAAGGAGGAGCCACCTGAAGAGACGGAGCAGGGATAACCGGAGGAGGTGAAGTTTGCACAGCACTTGATGTTTCAACTGCAGAAGAAGAGAAATTAAAAATATTAGTATCTCCCCAAAAGAAGGGAGATATGGGTTCGTCGAGATTCAAGAAGTAATCGAGAAGCTCATCAAACTTTTGAGGAGTAAGCAGGCAATCCACTTGAATCAGACCAGTGTCAAAATTACCTGAAGGTGTTTGCTTCGTTAGTTCAATCTCATAATTTTGAGCCCCAATATCCTCCAAAGCCTCATTATCAGTAGGGGTAATTACCCCGGTTCTTGTAGGAGGCAGCGAATGAGCACTGGAACCTGTGATGTCAACTTCAGAAGAAACTAAAAGACGTTCAGAGGTGGTAGGTGGTATTTCTTTTTAAGAACGTTCCCCTTCCGCCATTCCGGCCCACACTCTGGCGAGTTGCTCTTTTCCCTTGGCAAGAGCGGCGCGGGCATCATCATCAAGATAATGCTCTTCAAGAGCTGACTCAGCATAGCCAGCACCTTTACCACCGAGCATATCCAGTGCTGCCTTCCAAACTTCAGCTAGTGTAATTTCATACTTAGGGCCTAGAAAGGCAAGGCTGCCACGCCCCAAAATGCTGTACAGATAAAAATCAAATAGTGTGGAGCCAATGTCAGCTTTGGTTGCTTGATGGGCCTCTTCGGCCGCGAGTTTACCAGCAACAGCCTCGTCACGCTCCTTTTCGACCATAGCAAGTCGAGCTTTTAACATCTCTATCTCCAAGCTTTGAGAGCCGGTCTGTTCTTGCAGCTGTAAAGTTTCAGTGCGATATTCTTCTATGACCTTCTCCTTGTGTGTAAGCTTATCTTCGACTGCCCTTTGACTGGCATGCGCATCTCGTACTTGTTGCTGAAGCATACTCTCCTTTTGAGAATAGGAAGTAGATGAAGTAGCTAATTCTTCCTTAAGCTTTTCTACCTCCGCTTCCAGCTTTTCATTATAGGAAGCAATACTTCTCATTTCGGCGTCATGCTGTTCGAGAGTCTTCTGCCACTCAGCCTTATCGTTCTCCATTGTGAGCATGGCCTCGAGATTGGCTCGGTTAACCCTCTGAAGCTCGTCGACAAGTTTTTGCCAGTTCGACATTCTTTCAATATCGGTCCTGACAGTATCAAGATTTCGCAGCATAGCCGATTTGTCGAGAGGAACCAAGTCGAGATCAAATCGAACCCCTCTCAGGCACCACTGAGGGAATCGACTTTGAAGAGTGGAAGGACCTTGCCCAACTTGGTATGCGGGCCGGTTGATGATTGTTTGAATGTCGGAACGAACGGGGGCAGGAGATTGAGCAGGAACATTTTAAGAAACTGTCGGCATTGTTTCTTCAGTAAGTTTAGCCCGCTTGCTAGAAGAATCGTCCATGTGACCTTTACCTCTCTCATCGTGAGCCTTTCTTTTTTGGGTATCATCATCTCTGTGGGGAGGGTCATGTCTTTCTTGTTCTCTTCGGTGACGTTCTTCATATGCTCGTCTCTCGTCTGCTTTCCTGATGGCCCTCTCTTCATCGGATTATCTGTAAGAGGGGAGGTGACGCCTATAATCATATTGGCTACGCCTCCCGTAGCGCTGGAAATCATCGTAGTATGAGCTGCTGCGCCCCATTGGAGAATCTGGAATAAATATAATAAGCTTTAGAAATCTATAAAGTGTAAGAAGATAAATGCGTAGAAGTGCTGAAAAATCCTAAGTGTTGTGTAACGTGTAAGCTACACGCATCAAGTTACAGACCACTCTGTGGAGTTGAGGTAATGATAACTTGAGTAGGAGGAGTGGACATTTGTTGTAAAGAAGATGTCGCCTCAATTACAGAAGAGATAGTTTTGGAAACATCATCTTTGAAAAGTTCTTGTGACGTCACAATTAGATCGCTCAACCCCTCGAAAACATCATCACCATCATGTTTTTGGGACTTGCTTTCTCAACTCCTTCGTCAGCAGATCTTCCGAAAGATCGTGGAGGTCCTTCCTCTTCGATAACTGGGGCAAGTACAGACTTGTCAGACGGCCCCGCAGCATCCTTCGGAATTGAACACTTCACTAGTGGAGTTTCTATAGAGGTTCCTCCTCGCATGTGCTCTTTAGTAGAGACCGGGGCATTAGGAGTTTCCGTCGGAGAATCGGGAATTTCAGTTGGGACTTCACGAGGCTGAGTGAAGCGAGAGGAATGAAGAAGCCCATATTGATGTAAAAATCCATCATTTAACAAAAACTTTATACTCCTCTCTTCGGCCGCCACGGCGTTCAATCTCTCAAAAATTTGTTTATAGCATGGATCTCTAAAGGGAGGAGGAAGTGCTAAAACAGGAAAAAAGAAGCAAAGTTAGCATTTAGCAACTCAGATTTCGAAAAGCCCAAGAATGGAGAAATAAAAACAGGAAAATCTTACTTCCTACTCTCCAGATGGCATAAAACCCTGGAGGGCAGCGAACAAAGAAATACTGATTTAGAAATCCATGAACGCTTTCAGGAAGATCGGTGATGAGTTTGCGGTTTCGAGCACTCCTTATAACTACGATAGAGGGATGATCTTTAATTTTTGTGAATGAGCAGAAGTAGCAGATTTCCTCAAAGCTCGGTAATCGGCCCAGAACTCTACTAAATAGCACACATAACCCCATCAGAATGGCATGGCCATTGGGGTCCAATTGGAATGGAGAGATAGATAATCGAAGCAGGAACTGCTGAAGGAAGTCATTAAAAGGGGGTATGGCACCGCTCAAGCGCATTTGGCGATTGACAGCAATAATGCCAGAAGGGGGCCTATCTGCAGTATCATTTGGCCCCGGCAGTAAGGCATCAGCTTCGGCAATGCCAAACTGGATGAGCAATTGGTTAAACACCCGCTGATTCAGAGTTGTGGGAGTTCTCTCCGGAGGGTTATTCAACAGGTTGGCTACTGGGAAGACATCTTCAGCCTGGCCCATCGGTTCTTCTTGTTGAGATGTCATTCTACACAAGCAACTGGATGTTCAAATGCGAAGGTGAATGTTTCCTAAAAGTGTGAAGTGTTGTGCAGAACTAATGAAAATAAACAAGTAAATATAACTGAAGTTAAGCTAGTTGGCAATTGATCAATTACTAAATTTCAGGACTTGTTAATTTAAAGTTTCAGGTATAGTGTTATTGCAAACTGGTCAATTTCAGTTGACTATTTCAATATTGCTTTAGCACTCTACTTGGATTCGTTGGTTTAAAGTACTTCATTCACGCAATCTATTTAACATTTATCCTCTATTGACTAATCTATCATTGGATGTGGGCAATCGATGGCAGTATATTCGTCCCGATTTTCTGTGATTGTTGTATTAAACAGGTTGTATACTTGCAAATTGAAGCAATCTGTAAAACTAAAATACGCAACAAAGTTTAGCAGGTTAAAGTCCAAACAATTCAATATTAAGGCAATTTATTTCAGCAATTCAAGACAAAGATCGAGTCAGAATTATGCTTCAAAGCAGTATAATGTGATAACTCGTCCACATTTTAAAGATTATGAAGCAAGTTAAGCTAGGTTATTTATGCTCCAAGACATTGAGTCACTGGTTCTCTAAGTCGTAAGGCATAGTAATGGGAAAGATTTTAGTTCGAGGCAGTGTGAAATTCTCCAAGTCCTGTCTCGGCTGCGACTCAAATCCTAGGTTACATCTAATTGAGCCGGTCATAGGTTCAAACCACAAGGAGAAACTCGGTGTGAAAAATAGTTCAAGTGCCGAGTCGTTCACGACTTATGACTTGAGTCGTTCATGGCCTATGGCTTAAGTCGTTCACGGCAGATGATTTGAGTCGTTCGCGGTTCAAAGGATGAGTCGTGGTGAAGATCTAAGGGGCTGAGTCGCTCGTGCAATCAAAAAACCAATTAGGCCGTATGAATCCAAAATCATTTCCTCAACCGGTCGTCCACTCTCCAACCCGTTAACCCGTTAAGGGTCATTTCGTCTCTTCCAAATCCACCACTTTCTCAGTAAAACCTATTATTTCTCTGCACCAACAAATCGCCCAAGACAGATTCGAATCGCCTCGGGTCCATCGTACATCCAACACGTAGCTGAGCTCTCGTAAGCCGCAACAACATAGCTAATGACGATTGGAAATCAATCGCAGCTTGGCTCGAGGATGCAACGCGACGCATGACGTTGGATTAGAATCAGAGGATGGGGATTCACGATTTAACGGCAAACATGGTTGGACAAATATTGAATTCACTTACGCAATGTAATAGCAAGGATAAGTCGTCAACTGATTAGCTCGGAAACGCCTTCGAAGGTTCGGAGAAGTATTAATGGCAGATGCGACTTAAGAGATAGGTATTGAGAAGAAGGAGGTAAGAGTGACGACTCAAGTCTTTTATAGCTGTGAGCAGTGAAAGTTGAATCGGCACACGAGACAGGATGAGTCGAAGCACACGACCTACGACTTAGGCGTGTACTTCGAGGGGTAAGTGTTAACCTCGTTTTACCCAACGACTCATCTACTTAAGGACTGGACCGACTCATCTACTCAAGGACTGGACCGACTCATCTACTCAAGGGAAGGACCGACTCATCTACTTAGAGGGATAGGACGACTCAAGGGGTTAACGGTTCACAAGGTAAGCAGCGACTCAGAGTTGACAACGACTCAGTGGATCAACGACTCAACGAGTTAACGACTTGAAGGACCAGAGTGGCTTAACTAGTTAACGGCTCACAAGGCAGACCGACTTAATGCATTACCGACTCATCAAAGCTATCGCCTCAGCGACTCAACAAGTCCACGACTCATCGTAAGAAACGACTCAAGAAGATTGACGACCTAAGAAATGACTTAACGACTCATAGCTCAGGATGACTCGTCCGCGACTTAAAGCCACTGAGTCGTATTCCATTGCCAAAATGCCTGTCCCAATGAGAATTGACTCGCCAACGACTCAGGACTTGGCTTAGAATCCAGCAAAAGAATGGGCTAGTGAGAAGACCAAATGCTTAATCAGATAAGCCGGCCACGACTCAACTTGACTCGGCCACGGCTTAGCCTGAGTCGGTCACGACTCAGGACTTGGGAAAAAAATTCCTATCCAGATTTGCCTATAAATACATGGCCACCCCTAACATTCAAGGGACTTTTTGGCTCATTCATTTCAAGCGCTGTTACTCTGCTGCGTTCTGAACCACTTCAACACCTTCAAGGAACTTCACGAAGAAATCAAACATGTCTAACATGTGTTCAAAGATTTGGATCAACATTGAAGTTTAGGCTACTTGTTCTAAGTCACTTGAAACTCAAAGTGTGTTGTAATCAAAGTGTAACTGCATTGACTTGTAATCAAATCGTCAATAAAGATATTCAAAGTGGACGTAGGCTCTCTCTTAAGCCGAACCACTATAAAATTGCTGTTGTTTACTGCTTTTTCACTATTATCTGCTTATAATCTGTTCCCGAGCTATCGGGTGGTGCTTTCACAATCTCACTTCATACACCGGGGTGTTAGCGTTCAAATTTTAGCGTTAACATCTCATTTCCATATGAATTTAATTTATCTTCAACTTTGAATATTTGAATTTTATTTTCCATTTATAACTAATTTATGTCATTATTTTAAATTGGTTTCATTTACTAATTTTATTTCAATTTCGAGTTTGAAACCATTTTGTCTTTAACAAAATTTTCCAAAAATTTTCTAACTCCCAAATTTTTCGAATTTTTTTGGCAGAGTCCCCTTTGTACGGAGGAGCTTTTGCAATTTTACAAAAGAGATAAATATATATACATCGACCCACCCTGTCGGAAAAACCAAAAACAGTTCATATTTCCTATTTTAATTGCGTAGGCATACCTAATTTAGCATTTATAAGAAAGCGGCTTATTATTTTAGCAATTAGCGCAACCAAATCCAGCCACACGGCTTCCAGGTACCTGTACTTACTCAATTTAAACATGTAAGTGTCATATATATGAAGTTTAACAACATTTCACTTATTTGCAATAGTTAAACATATGAATTCTAAAAGAAATTCACACCAAACATTTTTCCGTAAGCAACTTATACAATTTTCATACTAATTCCACTGTTCCAATTAACTTATAACCATTTTCATTCAATTTGAATGGTTTTCAATTTATACGTATATAACTTCATCAATTTTAATGGTTTTAAACTCAATTGCTTACATTTAATATATTTTTAAGCAAACCGAGCTCATATTTAATTCAATTGTTCTCAAAATCAATTTATTTTGCTCCTATCATTTCATAGAATTTGAATTACTTTCATTTACCTCCAATGACAATTTATTCTATGCAATTTGACGAGGTCTATGTGAATAAATAAGTATTTATATTTATAACCAATTTAAATGGATTTCAACTCAATTTATACTTAATTCTATTCCATTTTTAAATTTATTCACCATCCATATATCCTCATTTTCATTGCATTTTTAGTTTGAATTCATTCACTTGCATTTCATTCCATATTTTTTTATTCCAAACTATTTTATTTAGTTCGAAAACAATCCAGGCTATTTCATTCAATAACCATTTCAATTTCATTCACAATCTATTCATTTGCGATTCATTTCTTATCCGCATTCGTTTAAAACCATTCTATTAACTTGAAAACATTCTATTTTCTTATTGTTTCCAAGTTATTTCAATCCTTTGATAATTTAAATGGTTTACAATTATTTATTTAAGAATTTTCATTCCATTAAATATTATCTATAACTCACCGAATTTTATTTCGATTAAAAATTTATTTTCACTTGATTTAAATTCAATCCAATATCATTAAACTTAGTTTTAAGTTGAATTCAATTCAACTCTCCTCCATCCATTTAGCTTTAAGTTAATTTACTTCAATTTATTCAAATTTTTATACTTAAGCTTATTTTCATTTTACAAGTAAATTTTTTTTCTCTTCTATTCAACTTGATTCTATCTCAATTAAATCTCATTTTAAATCTACACTTCATTTGATTAGTTATTATAAAATTTAACTTTCAGATTCAACTCATTCAATTGATTACAAGGCCATTTCCAATGTATTTCTACTTATTTGGGTTTTATTTGCAATTCAAACCATCACTATTTTAATTTACTATCATTTTCCTTTATTCGACACCTTTCCCATTATATTTAATTTGTTAATACTTCAAGTTAAATTTTTAATTACAACTCAAGTTCTGATTCCACCATTCTCTTCTATTCAACTTCATACTCGATTCATTTAATTAATTACAAGGCCACCTCCAATTATATTTCCTTCACTAATGATTCAAGTCGAATTTAATTTATAACTTGAGTTTTTATTTCCAAACTCCATCATTAACTCACAATTCGGCTTCTATTTAACTACAATGGGTTCCATTTACATATTTCATTAACTAATTTGCTATCTAAATAGTCTTTCCCCAATTTATAATCCAGAACTTGATTTTTAATCTCAAAATCTCTTCATTTAATTTTCTTAAGTTCAATTTTTTTTTTTAATTCAAGTTTTGATTTTCATTTTATTTTTTTCAATTCATCAAAAATATTATTTTGGGTTTTCTATCCCACTTTTTCAATTTTTATAAGTCACAACTTATTATTTACACAATTCCATTCATTATAGGCTTGAATATATTCATCTTTTATTTTTAACTCAAGCTTTATGCTTATTTATAACTCAAGCATATTTTATTCTATGGATTTTAATTCTTTTACAAATTATTCTGATTTATTTATTTCAATTCAATCCTTTCCAACTTATTTCCATTTATTCAGGTATCTAATTCCATTTAATAATTCAATTGAATTCTTATTCCAATTCAATTTTATTTTAACTCAGATTTATTTAACTCAATTCGATTTCAACTTAATCCGAATACAATTGGATATTATTTTCAATGTAATTCAATCAATTTCAATGCAGTTAAATTTTTATTCCCCAATCCAAGTTAATTTCATTTTTAACTTTTCACTTTAAATTTAAATTCCAACATTCAAGCTTATATTTCTTCCTAATTTAAAAATCATCTTAATTATAAGCTTACAACTATCTCATCAGGATTTTTAAACACCCGGCTTTTGGTTTCAAATCATTTTGAAATCTTCAACATCTCAAATCACATTTCTCAAAAATTTAATCCAATCCTGGTTTTTACCCTCAACAAATTTCGTTTGAGATTTGCAAAAACAACTAGCTTTTCTGAAAAAATTAATTTGGCAGCAATCCGTCACTTAGAAATTCGAAAATGAATACTGATGATGCGGCCGTCATCATCACAATTATTTTCCAATAATCCAAGTGATTTCAATGCTATATCACTTTCAAAATCCATTCAAAACACATTTCCTTTTAGAAATACCTCTAAAACAATAATGCTATTGTTTACCTTCAAAACACTTCGATAAACTCTTCCAAAATCTCTGGGATTTTAAATTTCCAAATCCTGCTTAAATCAAATTTAACTATAATCCATTTGCATAGTTTATGCTCATATCTATTCTCATTTGATTATATTTCAATTTATAAATTACATTTATAATTCATATTTATAAATTTCATTTTATAATGAATTTGTTCTCTTAAACTTTGGTTATATTTTCAATTTCTAGTTAAATTTTCACTTAACAATGATAATACTTTAGTATTATTCTTCCTAACATCTAAGTAACCATATATTAGCTAAGATAGTTTACAAAAACTTTTCTTATATCAAAATATATTTTTGGGTAAAATTATTGCATTTACCCATTCTTAAAACAATACCGTGTCAATTGTTCTATTCAAGTGTTTAGAAACCCCTTCGATACAGTTGTCCAGACTGTGCCGACGAAGGTTCATATGCCACTCAATAAACCAATCAACACAATATTAAAACAATTTACATTCACTAACAAATACGCGCTCATATCTATTGATACGCTCAAACTCATTCAAGAGTATTACGGACTCTATTTAAATGAGTAATTCCCACCAGAGCCAAGGTTATCACCAACCTAAGCTCTGATACCAAGTGTAACAGCCGCAAGTCCATACCCCTTGAGTCAACACTATTATACCTAAATCAACTCAAGTTGTACAGAAATAAGAACCATTTGGGTTAAAGAAGAAGAGGTAGAAAAAGAAAATAGAAATCAACAACAGAATCTAACCATTGCAGCAGAATAAAATATGATAGATAATAAATGATCTTTACTCAAATTCAAATATATCTGCTTATATATTACATCATCAGAGTACATCAATCACAGCTCAACATCAATATCATACAAATGGATACACAACTACTTAATACAGCGGAATATATATATAAAAAAGTACGAAAGTACGTATCGTCATCCAGCTCGTCTCCTGAGCTCCACAGCATCATATCTTGTATTCTATAATACTCGGTCTGACCCGAGCATTACAGTTAAATAACACCCGAATCAGTCTGGAATACCAGCGTGAGAAAATCACATCTAATTGATTATTAAAGTTTCAAAAATCCTTTGAAAACAAAAGCATCTCGTAAGACCACGCCACAAATAAACATGTCGGGTTTTCACCTTACGATAGCTAAAACAATTTTTATAGAAATGCTCTGATATTATAATAGGGTCTATGTACAAATACTTATAAAATAGCCAAAATTGTTACATTTATTAAATTCCAACTACTAGCCATAGGGTGGGTAATACAAATAAAACTCGTACAAGGCTCGTAGGGAGAATGGATTTCCAACTAATGACTAGGCACTGGGGTACCACCTGTCACAGTATGTGGCCTAGATCACAATACCGAGGAGTACGCCCGCTCCCCTGCAACACAAGACAGGCACTACCCCTTACTGGATAATCCCGAGTGAGATCACCCCGCGGTTGGGATCAGCAACCGCCCACTAAGCTGAAATAAAAAGGGACATCTAGGCAGGAATGACCTCACCTTGCTTGGGTGCTGTCCACCTAGCCTTGCTGCATAACCCCTGATTTTCAGTCATTCCCATTTGATGAGGCTTGAGGCTAAGCGTTACCTTTATAGGACAATATCCCTTAGAATGCCCATCGACCACCTTACGATGTTCCGAAAGCATTCGTCCTTACAAGTCCGTCCCGGGTTCGAACGGAACCGAAGGCACTATTCCTACTACATCCATTTTGGAAATATCCTCAAGATTAGTAGCGACTAGCTCTTGCACTTCACTGCTCCATCTTCGAATTCAAACTCATTTCACATAAAACGTACAAACAGGATCGAAGTGGTTTTCGAGAAATAAATCTCGATCCCCGTCTCTTCGAAACGATCAACGCATTTGGCCAATATTGATAGTCGGTTACTTAACTATCAATTTATATTCACAAACCTCCATCAAACAATAAATAATTTCCCAAATTATTTATTAACCTCAAAAATATCTTCACTTTCAAATCCTTTTGAAAATAGTTTTCAAACTATCTTCGTTTCTCAGAATAAATTTCAAGTATTTCTATTTCCACAGGAATCATCAAGCACAAGACTTTAGATTTTTAAAATAATTTTAAATCACTTTATTGTAAAATATGTTTAACATTTAATTTAGAAAATTTTCTTCAGAAATAATTTATAATAAGTTTACTTTATAAATATAACTAGATTTTCTTCTTTAAAAAAAATACCAAATCATCCTTTAAATAATTATTACGATAATAGATTAAAATAAAATACTTACTTTGGAATTTACTTTAAAACATTTAAGTTAAGACTACTTCAATAATTGGCTAAAAATACATACTATATGAATAGTTAAAAATAAGGTTACTTTATAAAATATAAACTAGGTTCTCCTCTTTAAAACAAAACACTAAGTTACCTTTTTAAATAATATCTGCGATAATAGATTTGAAAATGTTTACTTTAGAATTTAAAAGGTTAGAAATAATAAATTTTCTAAAACATTCTTTTTAAAACAACATTAAAGCTTTTACTTTTATTTAAAAATTAACTTTGAACGTACTTGACTATCCAGAGAAATATATTTCTCTTCACAATCTTCTTTAAATTTTCAATTTCAAACACTTGAATCAATTTCCAAATTCATTTCCAATTTACTCCCTTTTACTTCAAAATCTATTAATTTCAAATTTTATTTCTTAATTAGGATATAAACTATTTTTAACTGATAATACCAATTTTTGATTTGTCAAATTACTTCTTAATCCTTTTAAATAAATTTAAACTTTGAATTTCAAATAATTCTTTATTTCTTTAATTGATATAACTTAAGTTTACAATTCATTAAATTTCGGTTTATTCAAAATTCCTTTCATACTCGAAGTAATTTATTATTATTTTCATATTACTTCTATTTCTTTCCAATTCATTTCTTAATTTTATTCAAATTTCCTACAATTATTTTACTTACAAATTCACTTCTTTTATTTTCTTTCCAAAATCCAATTTATATATTTTTGGTAATTCATTATACGCAAATATATCCAATAAAACCATAACATTCAATGTTCCAATATAACTCATCATAGAATATTAATATTCATAGCAGAGAATATTAAATAATTTAAATAAATGTTGAGGGGTCCAGTTGGATCCCTCCAACCTGTTTTCCCTGCATCCACAGACGTTAGCACAATATAAAATACCAATTCCAAAATATACCATACTATAGCACATCAATCAATTAAACCATTCAAACAATTATTTAAATTTAATCATTTAAATTTAAATTTAAACTGAGTGAGATTAACTCACCTTTGCTTCTTAAATTTACAATCCACTTCATTCTCGATTTGATTCCACGATTTCGGACCTTGTATAAATATTATACTGTTCATTAATATTTTGAACTAATCAAACAAGATATTTTTCCTTTTATAATTGAAGTAACTAAGAATTTTATTCAAACTAATTTCCCCTTTTTTATAAATTACTTCCAAAAATAAAAGGATATGCTAATTTAATAAGCTAACCTCCTAAATACTTATATTTAAAATTAAATAATAATAAGTGAATATACCTATTCTTTTTTTGAAACCCCATATATGTATATATACTTATAAAATGACTTATACCGATTTAAAAATCTAAATTTTTAACTAACACTTTAATCATTTTGAAATTCCTACACATATTTCAAAGTTAACAGTAGGCTGACTTTATATTCTCAAACTTATATGTGCACACAAATATCCAGTGTTGGTTCTAAATACTGATTCTTGATTAATATATATATATTTTTCCATTTCCAAACCGCATAAAAAAATATATTCTCAGTCGCTAATAAAATATCTACTTACTTTACCT
The DNA here is from genome assembly GCA_030765085.1 of Allium cepa. Taxonomy (NCBI): domain Eukaryota; kingdom Viridiplantae; phylum Streptophyta; class Magnoliopsida; order Asparagales; family Amaryllidaceae; genus Allium; species Allium cepa. The sequence goes on along the minus strand of CM060944.1, from coordinate 303,197,297 downwards.
TAAATTTCCTGATGAACAAATATAAATCCCATGCTTTAAACTTAAAATAAATTAAAAATGTAAAAATTTAAATTACCTAACTCGAATCAGGCAAACAACACTATCGAGCTCCTGCCTAATATCCCAAAATCGCGTCTTCCTGATCGATGTTGTGAGCACCCACGTCGACGAACCTACTTCCCCAATCGAAACCCAGTTGCGATACGAACGTCGCTCGACGGCCACCACCCTTAATTCTTTCTCGATTGCCGCGTCTCCCACTGCTCACCCAAGTTCGACCATTAACCGCCTCCACCTGCCAATCCATTGCGTCGCGATACCTACCCAACGACTCGCCACCTTCCAGATTCGATTTCCAAATCACGAGCAAAACCCTCGGTTGAATTGGTGCGCCGCTCCCAATCGTTCGAACTCGAGTTCGAATAGATCGATACGATCGGTTACACAAAATGAATATTTGATTTATGCAGTGCGGCCATTTTTTTTCTTTTGACAGAAGAGGTTAGATTCTAATTTTAAAGAAAAGGAGGGTTGCGTGATTTGTTCAAGGAAAAAGGTTGCTAGGTCAGCTTGCTTCAGAATTGGTTGGCTGTAATTATTAAAGTGGGAAGCTTGTTGAGGAAACCAGTTACAGTTCTAGTGAAAAGTTGAGATGGAAAAGGAAGGCGGCTGATGCTGAAACATTTTGACCGACACACATATATATTATATTTAAATTTCGATATAAATTTCAGGGCGTTTACTTAACGTACGGTCACCCAACAACTCCGATCCATACGAAATTTGAAATACGATAATAATTTAATATTACGGACCCAATGGATCTAGTTTCGTTGAATTCCGAGACTATGTCTCGGAAGGCTATTTTTAAATTCAAATTAAACGATAAAATTTCAAAACTGAACAAATTACTGTTAAATTCTGTTTTACAACTTCTATTATCCTTAATATTATCAATATAAATTTTACAAGCCTTCAAATTATTTTTAGTTGGCTTAAAATTCTAGATTCAACATTTTACTCAACTTCAAATTATTTAATTCAAAATTTTAATTATCAAATAAATTGTGATATTCGCAATTCAAGTTAAAATTACTCTATTGAATATTTAAAATCAATTAAATATTCCGATTTGAAATGTTTAAAAATTCCGGGTCGTCACATTTTGATTTATTACCATGCAATATTGTGCCTAATATGCTTTCAATGATTTTTTCTCCACATGCACTACATCTAAATGATGACATAACGACAGTACCGATAAAAATAAATAATGTTACACTTAATTTTATATACCTTTAATTGTTAAAAGATTTAAAAATACCACTAACCTCCCAATATGGAAAATCAAAGAAAGTTGATCTATTTTTCCACCTTGATAGATCCAAATTTGTAGGGACATTATCTTTATCGCCTTCATCTTCCATATCATGTGTACTCTTCCTCTTCCTCTTTTTCAGCTTAACGGACTTTATCTTAGTGGTCTTTTTCTTATTATTTCTCCTCTCCCTTTTTATTTTCTTTCTCTTTCCCAAAATCATTTGGGAAATCTTTTAACAACACAGAAATATTTCTTCCAGTTAAAATTCTAGGAGCACTACCTATCTCCATGGGGTTATAAAACCAAGTCTTTTGTTTCCTCCGTGAATCTGACATTGGTAGATATCTTTTATGTCCCATATGACATTCTTTTGACTATAATTCAACCAATGGTGATGAATATTAAGAGCACATAATGGACAAACTTTTCCTCCCTTCATACAACATCCAAGAAGATTTCCATAAGCTGGAATGTCATTTACCGTCCACAGCAAAATTGAATTCATTTTAGATAATGTTTTACTAGATGCATCATAACCATCAACTCCATTACACCATAAATAATGCAAGTCACTGATCAACGGCGCCAAATATACATCAATATCGTTCCCGGGCTACTTCGGACCGGGAAAAGTAATGTTAAGAAAATATTTTCCTTCTTCATACACAACATAGGTGAGAGATTGTATGTCATAAGCATTACTAGCCAATAACTATATTTGGAACTCAACGTAGAAAATGGATTGGATACATCTATAACAAGACCAAGTCTAAGATTGCGTGGATCAGCTGAAAAATATTTCCATCGTTCATCCACCATATTCTATGCCTTAGAATCCACCGAATGCCGCATTTTTCCATCATTGCTTCCGTTATTGAAATGCCATCTTAAATCTTCGGCCATCTTCTGAGATCTAAATATTCTTTTGAATCTTGAATTATTGGAAAATATCTCAACACTTTAAATGAAACATCTTTTATAATCTCCTTGGTATCTTGTTTTATCTTCCATGTTGAAGAACCACATTTTGGACAAGTTTCTAAATCTTTGTATTCTTTTCTAAAAAGGTAATAGTCATTCTCACAAGCATGTATGTTTTCAAAACCTATGTCAAATGCTTTAAGAAATTTCTTTATTTCATATAAAGTTTTCAAAGGTATGTTATCCTTCGGCAAAAAAAATTGTTGCACATTTAACAGCTTGTCAAACCCACTATCGAACATGCCAGTCTTACATTTAAGATTGTATAAGACGGTGATAGTGGATAATTTTGTATGGTCTATGCATCTGGGATATAATGGAGTTTCTGCATCTTTCAAATTCTTAAGTAGTTCATCCTCTCTTCTTTGAGAATCATCATTATCCTTATCATCGACAAAAAAAATCATGATTCATAAAATTTTCATCTTCATAGTGAATCATCTTGAATAAGTCACATGTGTCAAATGACTTTATTTTTTATCTATATTTTTTTGCTCGCCATGGCAATAGCATCTACTGCTCTTTTATTCAGAATCCTTTCCTTTTATAATTAAATGCTCAAAGTTGATTTGGTCATCGTGCTGACTAAGATTTCGACAATCTATGCATGGGCGTTAAATTTTCTCCGCATTTCTTAGATTTCTTTCTACCACATGCACGAAATTCAAAGCTCCTTGTCGGTACTCTGTACTAGTCCTATGACAAAAATGACTATTAATATTAGCATATGTGTGTTAATTTTCGAAATACATTTTACGTTAAGCATTATATAGTAATCTGTTTAATTGCACCCAATGTTTTTTCATCGGCAATATAGGAAACAAAATAAGTACCCAAACTTTGATGTAGAATTTTATTTTCTATTATAATAAAAAAAAACTACTTATTTCATAATTTGAATTTCCATGATTCAAACTAATTGCAAAAGCAATCCAAACTAATAGCAAAAGTGAGGATACAATAGCATATGCTATAGTATGTTACATCTTTTTTTTTATATGTACATAATGGATTGTAAAGTGTCAATGTAAACTATAAGTGACACTATGTTACATAAACTCAATTGAACGTAAACTTAGGATAAGTTTGTCCTTGTAAATAACTTTCTTTTAGAGTGCAAATAACAGAACATTAACAAACTATATGTAATCCAAAAACAAAAACATGAAAATTAAACTTGTGTTCAATATTTAAGTTACAATGTCTTTTGAGTTTAATTTAATTAAAAATTTGCATCACGCTTAAATTTCACTTTAAAAATCCTACAGTTGCGTTCATGCTAAACATACAGCACAAAAGTCAATAGAACTAAATTGGCTACATCACTACTCTTCCCAGTAAATTTGGATAGAACACTATCGACTTCTATGTTTAAACTAAAGGAATCATGCGAGGATGCTAGCCATCTTAACTTATCAAGACACCAGATCTACACTGTTTTGGAGAATATATAGTTAAAAACTAGGTGGTCAATGTCCTTGTTTTGATCTTTACAAAGAATGCAAGTAGGATTGGTAGCAATATGCTGTTTGAAGCCTTTGGTCTTTTTGGTAAAAAATTGTTTACGGCTTTGAACAAGCGCATTTCCATTTTGGCAGTGTGAATTTTTTCCAAATACAATTGGCCAACGATTTATAATAGTATGGTAGCTCTATCTATTGACCAATCTCCCCCTTTAGCCATTGGTCATACCAAAGTTCGCTCGTTTTACTGTCTACAATTCTTATTTTCATATAGATAATAGATCCTATTTTTAACTTCAAATAAAACTTCCGAGTACCAAAGCATTCACTTCTAATTTGTAACTCCATGAAAGATATATTATTCATATGTTTCGCCTTCATTAATTTAGCACATAACCCCTTATTGTTAATAACCTTCCAAATTAATTTGATACCTAGCACCTTGTTCGTATCCACCAGAACTCTTAAACCCAAGCCTCCTCCTAATTTCTGTTTACAAATTAAACTGTAGGATTCTTATGCTGCTCTTTTTCACATCATTGAACCTTTAAGATCTCTTGCATGAATTTAATGTGATATATAAGTTAAGTCATTTATGCTTCTTGTAGTAATTAAAGTACGATTGATGTTAAATGCATGAATAATTTTAACCCAAAAAACTGCATGAGTGTTTTCTTATATAACACTCTTTAACTGGATAATCATTCTTAGACAAATAATTCTAGCCAATCTTCAAGTTTTCACACATTGGCCATCTTTGTTACCTCATATTTGCAAGCATTGAACTACAAATTATTCTAGCCAAACCAATAAACAAAAAAATGAATTACAGCCTTCCTAATCCATGAGTTACACTGGATCGCAACCCATGTAAAACGTATTATCCATTTCAGAACGAAAATATTGAACTCGATACTGAATCGTGTTTTCAATTCCAACATCGAAGTGAAACAAAATCAAAAAGATTTAGTAAACGAGCATCAAGATTACCTAGATCTATCGACTCAGGGAGAACAAATAGCAAGGCCGCAGGTACTGGCAAAATGAAGAAGAATCGATCGATAGAAATAGCAAGCCATGAACGAAGAAGAAGCCACATAGAGTAGAAACGTAATGATGTGGGGTAGGATATGGAAAAAAACATGTAGGGTATATTTTACTGTTGGGCGAGATGCGTAAAATTTTAGCGGTGTTAAAAATCTATTGTAAAAAAATAAACCTAAAAATGGTATTAGTTACGTCATACTATAAAGGCTGCTAATAAGTGCAACTAAATGTAGTTTTTTTTGTAGTGTGGTCAATCGTTAGTTTCGTGGTTTAATAAAAAGCTAAATTGTTTTTCTCTTTCAACATATGCAACCGAATATATTTCTGCTGCCTTAGAATGCTCTAAAGTAATGTATATGCAACAAACACCTAAAGACTATGGAAAAATAATAAACAAATCTCCAATATATTGCGATAATACTAGTGCTATAAATTTATCTACAAATCCAATTAATTATTCATGAACAAAACATATAGATATTCATCACCATTTTCCGAGAGATAATTTGAAAAAGAAATAATAACTCTAGAATTTTTAATACCGAAAATCAAATAGTTGATATTTTTATAAAACCATTAAGTGAACTATCTTTTATTAAGTTAAGATCGGATCTTGGAATTTGTTCGTACAATGAATTGGTTAAATAAAATTATAGAAATAATGTTTTCTTCACTTAAATTTGCTATAGCTTATATGCAATTTCAATTGAACAATTAATTTTATGACATAGAATTAACAACAACCACATAATTTTTTTTAAATAACAACCATTTAAAAACAAACTAATTTCTATTAAATTCCTATGACTTAACTCATTTTTCTCAACTTATTTTCTAAATATAGCAAAATTTTATCATATCAATTTAGATTTTGTTCTACTAAAACATAAAAAAACAAAAATAAATTTTTAAAAGCAAATAATACTATGTGTTCTGATCACGACTCCACCTATTCAACTACCGACTATAAATTCCCCTCGTCAGATAGCACTTACGTATTACCAACTAAATCCATGCCTACATTAACTTCTTCAGTCTCTCTAAACATTATTGCATCAACAACATACCACACTGGCTTTTCTCCTAAAGGAAAGAAAGCTAAACGATCAATTGATCTGAAATCAACATCTCTCACCGACAAAGTCGATGAGATACATCACTATCAACAAGAAATGATCGGTGTTCAATGTGAATTGTATTACGAGCAATGACGTCAAGGATCTCGTTTAAATTTCATCCAAACGTGTATTCTAACAACTTATGGTCATTCACCAAAAAAAGTGCATACATCAAAAGTCTCCTCAATTACAAGAAACTCCTACAAAAGTGCGTAAAATTACTCCGAGAAATCTATGCAAATCGGGACCGTCAAATCAAGCTTGGATTGTTACTCCAGCTATACAAGTTGGTCTCTACTAAAGCCATTACTTGACGATACAAAAGTTGAACCAAGTTCGTGGGATATACAACAAATCAATAACTCTTATTTCCCCGAAAAAATTAAAAACTTGTTTACACATCATATAAATTATGTTCATTTATTAATTTTTGGAATGTATACTGTTTATTATAATAAAAAAATTGATATTAATTTTTCTCTCTCTATATGTTAGAAATTACATATCACAAACGTCTGTGAATATACCACAGACGTCTATCACCATACAGTCAAATTTTCCCTATAGCTACAAATGCCTATGGAAACCTCATAGTCGTCTGTCAAGACTCTTAGTTTAAATCTTCTGTAGCCTTAGACGTCTGTGGAACCATCATAAATGTCTGTCGAATCTCTTTTCTTTATTTTTACTAAAGCCATAAATGTCTATGACTTCCTTACACGCGCCTATCGCTGCTCTGGCAAAAGCGTTCCAACGGCCATAAATAAACAACGTTACTCCTCTCTTCACTTTACCTCTATTTCAACTCCTAATTTCTAAAACCCTAGCTTTCAAAACATTTAAGTTCTTCAATCAATGGCTTCCAAGAAGGTTACCGTGTCTAAAAAGTAAAAGCAAGGCAAATCTTCCTCCTTCTCTCAAGCCCTGGTTATGCAAGCTCAAATTAACCAATGGCTCTTAAATAATCCCAATGCAATCAAATGATTCAAGATGCTTTCCCAAAGGAAGATCCACTCTGGTCCTTTTTATCGCCTTGGCAATGTGATGGAATATGAAATTCTAGGAATTACTACGGAGGCCGGTTGCTGCAACTTAATAAGCTATGATGTAAATAAAGTAATCATTGATCCTCTAGCTATTTACCTCTTCTACTCCAAACTATGTAGTACGAAGATTTGGAATCTGGAGAATGATGATGGTTGGTGGCAGTCAAGTGTTTACGGAAAACAAGTTAAAATTGGTGTATATATGGTTGTTTGTATTTTAGGATGTTCTTATGAGGGATTGACTTAACCGATATACCGGATCACAGTCTTCTACCTAGGGATGAAGTTACCCATCAAATATGGGAAGATAGAATGCCATAATGGAAATCCATTTACCTTCGACCACGTGCTAGACTATTAAATCGAATGATAATTAGTACCATCATTCCTCGTCTCGGTAATCATGAGCAAATTTATCCCAATGAGCATCGAGCTTTGTATGTAATATTTGGTCGCCTACCGATTAATCGGGAAAAATTTATTCATGACCAAATTAAAGGATTTTGGTCTCAGCATCGTCATTCCATTGTTTATGCTCCATACGTAATGCGTATCTTGCAAAATCTTGGTGTTCCTTCATACATATCACAATATGAAGAAATTTGAACAAAAGATAGTGGTCCACGGTACCTATCACCGATGAGTCTTCTCAAAATCCCACCTCGTATCATCCCCTTCAACCGATGGACTCAACAACAACAATAACAACAAGAACATCATAGTCCTCCTCTAACTAGCCCTCCTCAGCAAGCCTATTCTCCTCATCCTTCCCAACAACCACCTTCCTCTAGCCATGGCTATGCAGTTAATGCCCCGCTATTACCCCGCTATAACCCTGCTATATCTCATAGCGGATTTCTACCGCTACGATATTTTCATATAGCCCCAAATATAGCCTTTCCGCTTTAAGCCCCGCTATTTCCGCTATATCCCGTAATTTCCGCTAATTCCACTATATCTTTTTTAAAATAAATGAATTAAAAAATAACATTTAAACATTATAAAAATTATGAAATTAATTTATTTAATTGAAATTTTAATATATTTTCAGAAATGAAAATGCTCTAATATTCTACTAAATTCAATTATGTTATAACTGGTTTTAGGTTTATTTACAGTATATTCGCGCATTTTTTTTATTTAAAATTATTTATGTATTAATTATAATTCAATTGATTGTTAATTTTTCACTTAATTACCATTTATATATCTGTAAAAACATTAAATATGAGTTTTTTATGCTATTTTAGAGTCATCCGCTATATCCCGCTATATCCCCGATGTATCCCCACTATGACTTTTTGCACCTCCACCGCATTGAGCTGCCGAGCGCTTTAACTGCACAGAGTCATGGTACCAAATATTGTTCGGACTCAGAAGTACAAGAAGCTCACGTTGAACTAATGCCAAATGAATCTCTTCGTGATTTGGCAATCAAAATCCAAAACATAATCACGGCCAATCAATGAGGTTTAAATAGAAAGTTGACTAGATTGGAACGTTCTTTCTCCACTAGGATGACAAAGATGGAGAAAACTTTAGACAAAGTGGTCTCCACTTTGTGCAAAGTGATGCACAAAGTACTTGGTCGATCTTCCTCATGCTCATCATCTTCGCCTTCCCCAACACCTTTACCTCGGGTTCAAACACCAATTTATCGCTCTCAAGCCTCGCCCGAAGGTACATCACACGATAGAGGTGATCGAGGGAAGACTCTTATTCACGCACAAACTGAGGAAGAAGACAGTGATGAAATGTACGTATATTATGCTTCACATTTTCCGCAACATTCGTACATGGCATTTCAAGGCCTTTCTATTCACGAAGATGAGGAGTACAACGACCAAACACAATGGCTGGGTACATATGAGCACGATCCATCCTCTTACTGGGAGTACGAGAACTACGAAGGCTTATCTTATTCTCGAAATCGATATAATTAGAGTTTCTTTTGTTTTGCAACTCTTTGCTTGCTTGTTTTCCTATCTATAATTTTTTTTACAATTGCTTCTATTTTCTTTTGAACTTTCATATTTGATTTTTCATGATCTAAAGTGATAATATGCTATGACTATTTAATATCTCCTTATCTTATATCATTTCCCTCCATTTTAATAATGACAATGGGGGAGAAATCTATGCATATACATAGGAGGAGACGCATATACACAGACATAAATAAACATAATAATACTTCCATTCTACAGTTGATATTTTAATCATATAGTTAATATTTCACTATATAGTTGATTTTGGATTGTATAGTTGTAATCATCAAAAGAGGGGAGATTGTTAAAACCTCCAATTTGTGTTTCAATGATAACAACTATTCAATCATATACATATATAGACGTTATCAAGATTATAAGTATATACTACAAGAAGACACCATACTCGAAGATATTGAGACTCAAAGAGAAACGAAAACTCGTTGACCATACTAAGGTTATTCTACTGTGAAAGTGTCCTAGATAAAATGTTGTTAAGGTCTCCTTGAGTATATATGCATACACGATCACACACAATTTCATATACATCAAAATTAAGGTGAAAAACTATTCTCACACCCCATAGATGTTTGAGATAAAACACAGGCGTCTGTGACAATTATCAGGTTAAAATTTAAATAAGTCATAGACGTTTGAGGTTTTACCACAGATGCCTGTCATGGGCAAAAACTATCAATTTTAAAAAGATAATTTTGTTTTTAAACAAAAGGAAATCACCTTTCAATGAAAGGTTGCAGCCATTAAAATGAATAGAGTTTCTCAAATAGTAACAGCTCTTGATGTGCACCTTTTTGAATCTATAAATACCACTTTGATCGAGGAGAAGAAATTATCTAAATTGAATCAATCTATTCTTTTCTCACTTGATTTCTAAAATCTCTCTTGCATATTGTTGTTCACTACTCTCAATCCATTATATCCAAAATAGAATTTTGGTTAAGTCACTTCCTACAACTCAAACCATTCGTATTCATATACTTAAAAGGAGATCGTAGGAAGATTTGTAATATAAGTCAAAAACTTCGTTAATTTACGAACACACGCTTGTCAGAGATACTTTTTTATTAGCCTATTCCTCTAGGCGAAGTAAGGGAAAATTGTTTAAAGGAAATACCGAAGGAGAGCTTGGGTACAGGACGTAGGACAAGACGTCCGAACCAGTATATAAACTCTAGTTTGCACGCTTTTTATACTTTACTATTTATTATCTAACATTTCATTACCTTATACACTTGCATATTATACACAAGTTAGATAATATTAAATCCACAGGACTTTCATCTCATACATGGAAAAGCATTCTAAAATGCAGAGAAATAGGCACAAAATTAATAGAAAGAAAGTTTAAAGAAGATAAACAAACTAGTCTTTGGTTCGATCCACTGATCAATGGAAAATCCTTGATCAATTTACTTGGTTGGAGTAATCTTTATCAGTTTGGGGGAGCTAATACAAAAGTGGAAAGAATTATACAAAATTCATTATGGAATACTCAAATATAACCATAGCATCCATATTCAATTTTACAATATACAAAATAGAAATAGATCCATGCCAAAATAAAGACAACTGGATCTAAAATTTATCATCAAAAGCAAAATTCTCATTTAAAAACACTTGGGATTTCATTAAAGGGGAGGAAATGAAAGTGGATTGGTGCAAAACAATCTGGAATACAACTTATTGCTCAAAAATGGCATATTGCACTTATTTTGCTATATTAAATCAACTGCCAACAAGAGACAGATGTGCAAAGTGGAATAAAAACAAAGGAATCATCAGCTATCTGTTATGTAAGAATGAAGCAGAAAATATTTATCATCCTTTCTTTGATTGTCCATATTCAAGGCACATATGGTTCATAGCCAAAAGCAAACTAAATATCAATCAACAATTGGCACTTCAAATCATCAGAGAAAGTATTCAACATATTCAAAAAGTATTCAAAGGGAAGAAAAAAGAATTCAATAAAGCATGTGTAGTTCTAACCACAATAATATACTTTACATGGAAGGAAATGAACAATAGACTGCACAAAAACATTGAAACAGTCCGTATACAGTAATGGAAAGCCATTGAAATAGAATACAATATTATATTCCAAAAAGCTTGCAAATCATCTAGCCTCAGAAGACAAAGCCATAACATATGTGATTTAGATAACAATGAAGAAAGAATTAAAGGTTACTTACAAAGGGGGAAATTCTCCTTTGAGAATTCCCTTCAATTTAGTAATATCCAATGGTCAAATGAGCCAATAGTTCATCATGGCATCCGTTGTAATTGAGCTATAGCAGAAGGCGGTCATTCCAAAACCTAAACCAGAAATGATTCCTACAAGGGAAGTAAATAAAATTTTGTTAAATATAAATCAGATAAAGTTAATAATTTTGAGTCTAATAATTTGTTTTGGTTACCTGATTTGAATAGGATCTACCGCACACTCAACTACAAGCTTGAGCAAAATGGCAATTTGCACTCACAGTGACGAAAGTTAGAGATCTAATCAATTAAAGAGCAAGCTTGACTATAATAGCAATCACTTATTTACTTGGATTCAAGGGGAAAACACTTGCAACATAACGGATAGTAGCTTTTCCAAAACTCAATTCAAGAACGATTCCTGCAAGGGAAGTAATAAGGCTATAATCAGAAATAAATTAGCTAATACTATAGGTTCTAATTCTAATCATAATTTATTTATACCTAAATTGAATAGGAGCTACTGCACTTTCAATAGAAAAATTAAACAAGATAGAAAGTTACAACTGGAAATTAATGATCAAAGATTAGGAAATAATCTTTATAAAAGAAAGCTTAACAATCAAGTTTATCACTTATATGTCTAGAAAAGAGGCGAAAGTAGCAAGATGCATGAGCCAAAGTATCTACCAATCATTGGAAAAAGCAGCAAACTTCAAAGATTAGTGAAGTTAATAGCTAGTTCAGAGTTAGATTCAAATCCAATAGCATTTGAATATAATTATCATAATTGAAAGGCCGCTGAAGTTATTCTAGAGACCCAAATTGATCTAAACATCAAGGCTCTAGATTTTGAAGCTTCTGCTGAGGATGCTTTAGATCTAAAGCTTGATGAAATCACTATTGGCAAAGCGGCTCTTTTTAGGTTGGTGAAGCAGAAACTACACATCCGAGTAAGTTCTGCTCAGATAGAAAGTTCCAAGGAGTGAATTGCATCAAATCAAAGACATGAAAACCTCCTTGAATATTCTATTTGGATTAATTTTGATATGCGAGCATGCATACTGATATGGAGTTTGGACAAAAAGTTTTCGTCTTCCGCCATTTCTTAGTTTATGTTTAGTAGTTTCTAAATGGAAGCGTAAGTTGTAACCCTAGAAGTATTAGGGTTTGTATGCGATGAGTGATGTTGGGTGTAAAGTCGGGTGATACCCAAGCTCTTATGAGCTTGGACCCTTATCATTTTACAAAGTTTCAAAAAAAGGTGGATATGATAATTCATAAATAATTAGAAATTATGGATCATGCCTTCCATTTGATATCCATCCTCAACTACCTGCTTCAATAGATGTTGTCTCCTTTAGTTTCCAGGGTTTCAAGGGCTAATCTTCAAATTTTCAGCTCACGTATACAGTGGTAGAGTGTTCATGGAATAAATGATAAGTGCCAAGGCCATACAGCAATGTCCCAAAAATAAAGGAATTGGATGCAAAACTGCATCATTCCCCTAAATTTACTGATCCACTCTCGCTTTTTCACATCGATAATCCTACCTCCAACCATCAAACTTACACCCATTACCGCCCATAGACGCGTCTTTCGTGCAAGAGCACTCTAGGGAAACCACCTTCGCCTATATTCTTCTAAAACACAGTCCCTGTGAACAAAACGATTAGAACCCAAAAATGTAATAACCCCCAACCCAATGGCTACAAGACTGACCATCCCTAACTGCAAATGATGTGCTCCCAAAGTCGTTCATGTTTCCAACTTTGCTATGTTGACAAATTACCAGAGACGCCAAACTCCGACCATCACCGATACCCTTTTCACCTATTCAAATATCGCCACTGATCAAAACTATAGGTCCATAACCAACTTCAGTGCCTAATTATCAACTTCATCCACTGTTATGGACGCTACAGTAACATAAAAGGTTGTCAAGAGTCCATGGAAGTGTGATGTTCGTCACTGCAATCAAAATCAACATGATTTGCATATCTAACCATAGGGTTAGAAGGGAAACAAGTTCTTTGCATTTGAAGTTAGAATGTACTTGGTTGAAATTGAATGAAGCATCATTGGTTACCTGCATACTTTTCGATTTAATACCACATTTCGAGCAAATTTACATTTGTAAAATACATGTTATTATCGGTTTTATCATATGCTCTGTTATGTAATTCATGGAAAAGAAAGGTTAAGTTAAGAACACAATAATGTACAATGTAGTGTGTACATCATTTGATGTTTTTACTATTTTTTAAATACTTCAAAGTATCATTTTCTTTGGATGAAAAGTTAAAAGGTATTATGAATGCCTTTTATAGATGAAAAGTGGAACATGTAGTTAATTTTTTCCAATAGGTTAATTTTTAAATACTATTTGAGTTTGTTTTCCTCTATCATTTTTTGTTGAACCATGTGCAAAGCACGGGTTCGTCTTAGTATTAAGCATGGTGAAATTTAGCATGAGTTGGTTTTAGACATATAACACACATATACCAAATGAACGAAGAAAACAATATATATATACATATCAAAATATTTTGTACAACATTCGTCCTTCTTTTAGGAAACAAATTAAGTGTTTTCTGAGATTCTTTTTCATTTTCCATCATCAACATCCAATTATAACTCACTTCTACTTTTTTTTACTGGGTGAAATGTATTTTGAGTTATTGTGATTGGTAATATTGTAAAGCTTTTGTTCTAAAATTAATTTGCAAAAGTTTGCATTCTAATTCATCCTTGATTATAGGTCAATCCTTTTGCCATTTAGGTCATTGTTATTACATAAACTTTGCCCAGTTACTAGTTTAGTGAAGGGATTGTTACTGACACTCCATTTTTAGATATGAGGCAACCAAATTTTATGAAGACTCGCTACAAAATTAAATTAGCATGAAAGGTACACTTCATATTAATCAAACATATATTTTTATTCCTTTTGCCCTTTGTTAAACATCAAATTCTAAACACGTTCATTTACTCTTTCCTTCTCCTTCCATTTTTTAAAAGTAAAAGATGGCGAGAACAAAAACTTCAACTTGATCTTTACAATTTTATCCAAACTTTATTAAGCAGGTGATATAAAGTTATACAAAGTTAATTTCTTTATCCAATTTATTGTGCGCTTTTTTTAACTATGAAAAAAATAGGGTTTAATTTACCATGTTAAATGCTTTCTTAGGTAAGAAAATGTTCTTGTCTCTTTCTTATTTGCAATTCCATCTGGAGGTCAGTGTGAATTCTTATCATGTGACTAATGATTTTGTAAAAGTTAATGATAATTAATGGAAAATTAGGATATATAAAAGTAAGGCAATTAGATCAATTTGATTGTAATTCTATGAGAAGACTAGTTAGATTAATACCAACATAGTAAAAAAAACTTTTTTAACAAAAATTGGCCCCATTATATCCAAAAGTGGAGTATCATTAACATTTTCCTTCAGTAATAGATATTCAATCCCAATTTGAGATATCATATCTCCACAAAAGATCAAATAATTGACCATAGAAATCAACAAAGATTACTTAACTTAATCATAGAAAAACACAAGAAATTCTATTAAATGCTTCAACAATCTATTAATTGTTAATTTCAAAAATGTTGACTTTAACTCGAGATAGTATAAATAAGACTAACGGCTTCACTTTCTACAGAGTTTGCCTAATTAACATATACCAATGATATAACGAGGCATAAATTGAATTCAATTTCTTTATTCTTTGAATAATAAAGGTGTTCCTCAATTGCCACTTACATGAATAATGTAGCGACCAACATCATGAAAACATCTCTTCAAATGTTCGTGATCTACCGATGATTAAATCTGCATTAAAATCAAAAGTAGAAACAAATGTTTTATTGTCCAAACCAACCCTGAGAAACATTAATATTCAAATTATCACTTATACATGAAAAAAATAAGTTATTGAAATAAGAAATATAACATCACAATGTTTAGGAAAAAAACATATGTTTTCCCAAAGGGTATTGTTATTACCACTCCATTTTTGCATATGAAGGGACCAAACTTTATGAGCATTTCTTACAAACTTAAATCGCTACGAGAGGTACAAATCTTATTAATTAAACATATATTTAATCTCTTTAGCCCTTCATTAAAACATTGAAATCCTAAATAGTTTCATTTACTCTCTCTTTCTCCTTCCTTTTTTGAAAGAGAAGCAAGAACAAAAAGCCATCTTGAACTTCACAATTAGATCCAAACTTTGCTAAGAATGTGTTAGAAAGGTAATTTCTTAATTTAATTTATTGTGTGTTTTTTTAACTATGATAAAAAGTAAGGTTTAATTTTACTGTGTTGAATGCTTTCTTGAGTAAGAAAACAATCTTAGCTCTTTCTCATTTGCAATTCCATTTGAAGACGGGTTTGAATTCTCCATTATTTGCTTAATGATTTTAAAGGTTAAAGAAAAGTAGGATAAACAAAAGAAAGGACAATTAGGTCAACCATACTACAATTTTATGAGAAGGCTAGTTTGATTTTTACCCCTTGTAAAAAAACTTTTTAAATAATAAATGAGCCTCGTATCGAAAGGTGAAGTGTCAATAACAATAAATTTACCAAATGTTAATGTATTTATTGCAGATCTTTAACCATCTGGTGTGTGAATTCCCTATTAGTTCAGTGTAAGCGACTCCACCTGATGAGCCTGTTGCTGCCACCATAACTCCTTCCATCAACTACATGCATTTTCTAGATTTCCAATTGATAGTCGGCGCTATGCATTAAGGAAAAATGTTAAATAATTTAAGACTACATTAGTATAATTACAATGTCGAAGAGGATGAAGAGAAACAATAGTTTTGGAGATGGAGGAGGAGATGAGATCAGAGAGAACAATGGTAGGACGGTTATGATGTTGTAAATGATGATAATTGATATTACAAACAATAGATATATAAATTATATTTCAATGTAAAACAAATAAACAACATGTTAGACATTTCTAAGCATTTTACTTTTGATTTAATTGTACATTCTATATATTACTACAGATATCTTGCAAATTTCATATATTCTAGTAGCTTTTATTGACTTCTCACACGTGCTTAGCATTGTTTCAAATAATGATGATTAATTCCTTAAAGATTTCTCATCAAGGTAAGTTTTCCATTTTCCTAAATAGTATTGTCGTAGCTTTTATATTTAGGTTATATGGAATAATGACAATGACTTTCATAATAGTAGCATTAAATATGTAAACTTTTGGTTGGACTCTTCAAAGAAACAGGAATAGCAAGTTGGGCCATAAAAATAAACTTAGCTAGCATATATAGATTAAAAAAAGTAGATTCGCCACTTATTATCAGAATTTATATTTGCAAATGAATTAGTACTAACTTGATTAGTTCATTAATGTCTAACGCATGTCAAATATTTTCAGCCTTAATGAAGCAAATTAATTAACAAAATCCAAGAAGAGCCTAAACGCGTGCACATGTATGATGTTGATTGACAAAAATCTTAAATACCAAACCTTTCAATTTCCCTTGTTTGTTTTTCAGTATTTGTTGAACTTACGAGTTTTCAAATCAAATTTTAAGAGAAAAAAAAACAAATAAGCTTTTTCCTAGCCTCAATAAGACTTCTAGTTTCTTTTTTCTCTTTTTTTCCTAAAAGGCTATTTGTTGTTTGTTCTGTACGTTTTGCACAATACCACATATAATAATAATATCAACGTTAATGGATGCATAATCATTAAGTAAAATGAGTAGAATAAGATTATAATTAGCATCTATCCAAAAAATAAGATGAAAATATTATACTAAAACTATAAATTCTTCTTTTATGACAGCGATTATTATTAATATAATAACAACTTATGATGAAAATAGAATATACATCGTTAGAATAAAAAATGAGATAGAAGTTGCTTATTTTTTTCCATAAGATTACTAGTGCAATTTTTTGATTCGGTCCGGTTTTAAATGGTTGGTTCAAATGTCCAAACTACAACTGAACTGCATCAAGGTAGGTCGGTCCAGTTTGTGGTGTTTGGCTTAGTTAGAAGATACAGTGCGGGTTTCCACATCGATTTCACGATCCAGCGGGGGCGGTTTTCATATAGTGGTGCAGTTTAAGTCCTACCCTTACCAAATTCAACATATATACTAGCACATTTTTAGCAATAAATAGATATTTGCTCATAAATAGATATTTGTTCAAAAATAATAAATATAATGCGGAATTTGAATCTGAATCTAGAAGAAGTAAAATAATAGAATAGTTAAAGATTTTAGTTCAGAATATTATGCTTATGCACTAGAAGAGGAACCTACTAATCAAAAAAATGCTTTGTCTTCTTTAGATTCAGATCTCTGGCAAAAAGCTATAAATGATGAAATGGAATCTCTTGAATTTAATAAAATTTGGCATCTTGTTGACTTACCTCCAAGTTGTAAACCTATAGATTGTAAATGGGTACTAAAAAAGAAGTTGAAACATGATGGTACAATTGATAAATATAAGCTTCGTCTTGTAGCTAAAGCATTTAGAAAAATAGAAAGCATTGTCTTTTTTGATACATTTTCACATATTACAAGAATAACATCAATTCAAGTATTAATTTCTCTTGCTTCATTTTATGATCTACTAATTCACCAAATGGATGTAAAAATCGCTTTTTTGAATGGTGAATTTAGAAGAAGAGATTTATATGGGCCAACCTGAAGGTTTTGTTATACCTTGTCAACAGCAGGTCCTAAATAAATACCTAAACAATGGCATGAAAGTTTTGGCAATCTAGTTATTTCATATGGTTTTAAAGTAAATGAAAGTGACTAGTGTATTTATTATAATTCTAAGAATAAGATTTGCACCATTATATGTTTATATGTGGATGATTTACTTATATTTGGTTCAGATATTCACGTTGCAAATCATGTTAAGTCCATACTATGTGCCAATTCTGATACGAAAGATCTTGGTTCAATGAGTGTTGTCATGACCCGCCCTTCTCGATCCTCGAAAATCGACACAAAATACGCCACAGTATGATATGCCAACGATCGGGTGCCGGAAAAGACAGATTGTTGAGGTAAAAGAAAGAAGATAGAAGAAAGAAGGAACTAAATAATAACATAATCTCACAATCGTAGCGGAACAAAATATAATAGTCAATAACAGATCTTTACACATAATGAAAACTATATCTATTTTATATATCATATCATCAGAGAATCACAAACAAACAACAATTACCAGCCTGACAATTTCAAACAATCACAACAGCGGATATAAACAAATACGGTAATACATCTCGGACTCCAGTTCCTCTCCTGAGCTCCATTGCATCATATCCTGAACATACAATACTCGGTCTGACCCGAGATTATAAAGAAATAACACCCGGTTCAGTCTGGAATACCAGCGTGAGACAAATACGCCCAAATTTATTATTAAAATTTTCAAAATCCTTTGAAATCAAAAGCATCTCATAAGACCACGCCACAAATAAACATGTCGGGTTTTTACCTTACGATAACTAAAACATTTCTTATCAAAATCCTCTGATATTATAATAGTGCCTATATACAAATACTTATTCAAATAGCCGAAATTGTTACATTCATTAAATTCCATCTACTAGCCACAATCGTGGGTAATACAAACAAAACCGTAAAAGGCGCGTAGGGAGAATGGATTTCCAACTAATAACTAGGCACTGGGGTACCACCTGTCACAGTACGTGGCCTAGATCGCCGTACCGAGCATTACTCCCAATCCCCTGCAACACAAGACCTGGACTGCCCCTTACTGGATAATCCCGAGTAAGATCACCCCATGGTTGGGATCAGCAAAGGCACCACTAAGCCGAATAAAAGGAACATCTAGACAGGGATGACCTCACTCTAATGGGTGCTACCCGCTAAGCCTTGCTGCATAACCCCTGATTTTTAGTCATTCCCGGTTGATGAGGCTTGAGGCCAAGCATTACCTTTTAGAACGTATCACTTAGAATGCTCACCATCCACTTGATGATGTTCCGAAAGCATTCATCCATACAAGTCCGTCCCGGGTTCGAATGGAATCGAAGGCACTACTCCTACTACATCCATTTTGGAATCATTCTTAGGATTAATAGCGACTAGCCCTTACACTTCACTGCTCCATCTTTGACTCTGAACTCGTCTTCCTCACGAAAACATACAAATCGGATCGAAGTGGTTTTCGAGAATTTAATCCCGATCCGGGTCTCTTCGAAACGATCAGCGCATTGGCCAATATTGATAGTCGGTGATTTAACTATCAATTAACATTTACAATCATCCATCAAACAGTAAATTATTTCACCCAAATTATTTAGCAACCTCAAAAATATCTTCGCAAGATATATTTCCATTTCAAATCTTTTTCTGAAAATAGTTTCAACCACACTCTTCTCATGGAATAAATTCCCAAATATTTATCCGCACTGAAAACAACCAAATCCAAATATTTTAGATTTAAAGCAATTTAAATCACTTTTCTCAAAAATATATACTTAAAACATTTTAAAATAAAACTACTCTAAATCACTTTACCCAAAATAACAGTTATGAATTTTTATAATAAATTTCCAAGTAAAATTTCAGCCACAAAACTATTTTAAAATAAAAGTTTTATACAATGTATAAATATTAGAAAATTCCTTTTAAAAACCTAATGTCAATTTAACCTTTAAAGAATTACTACTAAAATTATTTTGGATAGATTTACTTTAATATTCTAAAACAATTAAAAACAATAAATTCCTCTAAAACGTTCATTTTAAAACAATTTTCAAAATTTAGACTTATACTAATATAATTCCTTTGAAAAATATACTTGGCTTTCAGTCACTACACTTCCATTTCTGAATAAACCAAAGAACTATTTTATAAATCCTACTCGGTTTATCTCAATTCAAATTTTCGTTTCAATCCCGTAAATTTCTTCCAACACTTTAAAAATAAACCCTTTTTATTTTTAAACACATTTCCCATTTCCTAGAGATCACTTCTACAATATGTACTTAACTTGTTTAAAATAAGTTGCTAAATTCTTTATTCAAAATATACTTTTTAAAATCTATGAAATTTTTCGTGGGTAACTTAAATCAAAAATTTCCTTTTAATATAAACTTATTATCTCAAATACTTATAATAAAATTTCCTTTAGAAAACATAATACCAATTACCTTTAAAATAATTAAATACCATAATTACTTAAACAAATATTTACTTTCCACTTGAAATAATTAAAAATAGTATTTCCTTCTAAAACATTCTAAAAATACATTTTAAACTTCTAGTTTATACTTCGAAAGCTTTTCTTTGAAAACATACTTAGTTTTCGCGGAAAATACACTTTCCGTCTTTTAAAAGAAATCCCACTATTACCTTTAAAACAATTTGCACCTTCTTATACTAGTTCCCACCGAAAATCTATGCTTTCAAATTTATCCCACGATAAATATTCCATTTCATTTATAAACCCAGTTTATAAATTTCCATTCCTCATTCCCTTTTAAATCATAATTTCAAAAACACTTCGAATTCCAAACCAATTTCCTGAATATAATTTCCTTAAATTCATTACTTAAAATCCCTTTTCATTTCCCGTTTTAATCCCAATTTATTTTATTTTCCCTTATATTTTAAAATGCCTGATTATACTTATTCAATCATAACACAGCACAGCTTACTTTCCAAATTAATCTGTCACAGTATATAAATGAAATACATCATCAATTATGAAAATAATTTCTATATTGTGAGGAATCCAGTTGGATCCCTCCAACTTGTTTCCCTGCATCCATAGATGTTGGCACAACAAATAAATATCGATCCAATCTGATAACCATTAGCACATTCAACAAATCAAGCAATCATTTAAATACTAGCTATTTAAATTAAATGGAACTCATCTTGATTTTATACGTTGAGTCATTCCAATTTTAAATTAAATCGAGCGCCTTCGATTTAATCAAAAAAATTCATGAGCTCCAATAGCCTCCGGATCTGCTGCAGCGTGTAGATCACTTCGCTGTGATTTCATCGCTTCTCGTTTCGTCGGAATCTGACAACGTAACCTATAGTTATGAATTTATAAAGTTGGAATATTCTTTGAAAACAAATTACTTTTTTTTTTAAAATATTACCATCGGTCGATAACATCAAATGAAGGAAAAATCGGGCCGCAACTCCCTTCTTCTTCCTCACACGTGATGCCAGGCTAAAGAACCCAAAGGCACGAAACTTAGACAGATAGAGACCCCCACATCGACCATCTCCTCGACGATCGGCCACCTCCCTTACGTGCGCCCCCACGAACTCCACCCATGGCCGGAACGTTGATTAACTCGATGCCACCTTCTCCTCTAAAACCGCTTGCAAGCCCACCGCCTTCGAGCTCGAAAATTGGTCGATCCATTGTGCCAAACACGATCTCGACCGTTGGATGCGTAGATTTCAAAGCCCTCTACAATCTTCGTTTAGAAATCGAGGCTTAATTATGTAAGGATTTCGAGATATTTGAGAAAGAAATTCACGAATTTTCGGCCACTGAAATAACATAGAACGGCGGCTCGAAAATGATACTAGGGTTTTGGCCTTATACGTATATATATATATATATATATATATATATATATATATATATATATAATCGAATTATTTTATTAATATTCTCAATTTTAACAAACTTTCACAAACGAACTCCAAATCTCACGTGCTGCCTGGCGTTTATAAAGTTTTGCCCGTATTCCGAACACAATGGAATGTCTTTCGGAGGCTAATTCAATCATATGCGTGAGTTATGGAAATAAACGATCAATTTTAAATTAAATCGATTAAAATAGTTTCTAAGTGTTTTGAGCTGCCAGGGTCAAATGAAAACTCCGATTGCTACGAAAATTGAAATCCGGTAATAACTAACTATTATGGATCCAATGGAGCTGGTTTCGTCGAATTCCAAGACTATGCATCGAAAGGCTATTTTAACTCGTCGATAAATTCGAGCGATTTCTGAAATTGTCGAAATTACTTAAAATTTCACTTTTAAAACTTTACCAACTTATTATAAATCATATAGAATTTACATTCACATTAAAAATCATTCTGCTTCACTTCTAACCAAAATTCGATTATTTACATTATTATATTATTAAATTCCATTATTAAATTATAATATAAAATTCCAAATTTCATTTATCGACTTTTGATTCCATCCAAAAGTCCAAGGTTATAATTCAAATCCATCTAGACTTAAAATAAATCTTTGAAACCATCTTCGTAACCATTTACATATCTAATTATACCTGATTTACAAACTATCTCAATTTCAAATAATAAATTATTATTATTATTCAAATTCAATTGAATTACCATATTTGAAATTTTAACTAATTTTATTAATTTAACCAAAATTTCCTTATCTCAAATCAAATTATAATTCACATTCAACATTTAAAATGAACTAAATGCTCAAATCTAACGACCAAAATTTTGGGTCGTTACATTCCTTTCCCCTTATAAAAATTTCGTTCTCGAATTTTGTTAAGGTAGGAAAATGCTTTCAAACTCATTTGCTTACCCATACTTAGTTAAAAACTTACATTCACCTCACCCAAAACTTTTAGCTCAATTCCAAACCATTTGCTTTATTTTTTTACTTAAAACTTTGTTTTCAACCTAATTCAAAAATCACTTTTCTAGTTAACCCAAAATTTCCAAAAATTTTCTAACTCCCAAATTTTTTTGACAGCGTCTCCTTTGTAAGGAGAGCATTTCATAATATTACAATAGACACAAATATATATACATCGACCCACACGGTCGGAAAACAAAATATATCACAATATATATATCATTTTCAAATTTTATTGCATAGGTGTACCTTTGATTAGCATTTTAAAAGCAAGCGGCTAATATATTATGCATTTACGCGCTCCAACTCTATCGATTGCCTTCCGTACCTATACTTACTGAAACAAACATATCAGTTTTCAACAATATAGGATTTTTAACGACCTTACATACATTTATCTTAGCTAAACACAACAATTACATAGCCCAACAACAAATTTCATAATCCTACAAGTAACATCTTTATAGCAATCACAAGTTTTCAACACCATTTAATTTTCCTAACAAATCTAAACTTCATTTTATTCCGCTTGAATGATTTACAATCAAGTTTACCTTTTACAATTCATATTTACTACAATCAATTCATTTTCTCTTCAATATGATTAACCTATGCTTTACTTACATCAATTTACTTCAATTCAATTCCAAATTGATTCACAATCAAATTTTTATTTTTGAATTTTGATATACTTGCGTTCCTTTAATGATCCACTTTCATTTATATCCAAAACCACTTAATACGATTTTAATCCATTCCAATTGTTTCAAAAACCAGCTTAATTTGCTTCTTTAAATCAATTCAATTCCGTTTACAACAAACAACCAATTTCCATACAAATTTTGAAGTTATCCATGCAAGTAACCATTACTTAAGCTTACAACCATTTAAAATTAATTCCATCTCAATCTATATCAATTTTATTTCATTCGAAAATATTCATAACCCAAACAATTTTTACTTCATCACAATTATTAAATCAAATCCCTATTCTCATTTCAAGTTCATCATCCAACTTAAGTTTATATTAATATCATTCCATTCTGGATTATTTACAACTCATACATTCTTATTTCATCATGATAAGAAATTAAAATTCTTTCACTTGCATTAAAATTTTATTATCTAAACAAATTTCGTTCAAGACTCCTTATAAAGCTCAACCACAATCATTTTCCAATTTGCTTAAGTTATTTCAATAACAAAATAACTCCATTTCTTGTCACCTTAATCTTATTTCCATTTTAATTTAATTCTTATTCAATCAAATTCCAATCCGTTACAAATTTTAATTCAATTTGTTTACTTACTCAATCCATTTTAAATTTATTCACCTTCTACATTCATTTCTGAATTTATTAATAACATAACCATTCCAATTATCCTAGACCAGAACTGTGTTTTATTTTCCTTTTTAAATTTTACATGCTACCAAAATTTTATTCTTTCCAATACAAATTCATTTAACTTAGCTTATACAAAATTCATCCTCAACGATTCTTTAGGATTTAGTTGAGTGAGAATTTACTTCATTCAATATCATTTCACTAAACTAAATTTTCCTTTCATTTAATCCTTTACCAATTTAATTAAAGTTCAAATAAATTTTATTTAGCCAACTTAAATTCATACCATTTCCTTTACCATTTTAAATAAGAATTATTTCCATTCAATAATATTTATAACGCAACTGAATTTCGATGTTTACTTCCATCCAAATTTAACTTGATTCCTTATAATTTAAGTTAAATCCAATTCGATCCAATTTTATTTCTCCATTCCATTTTATAATTTTCCTTTCTAATATATAAGTTTTAAAACTTATTTAGTAACCTAAGTCCATTCACATTTTATTTTTCTTCACCTTATTCCAATTTATATTTCATTTAGGATCAAGTTTTGAATTTCCCATAAAATACCAACCATTTTATTTTGGTGTTACAACTTTCATTTCCTATTCTTAAGTTCATCAACTTATTTATTTAAAAGCTTATATTGCTCATTTGAGTCATTTTCACCATATAATCACAATTCCAAATTATGTATATATGTATATATATATGTATATATGTATATATGTATATATATATGTATATATATATATCACTTAATAACTTAAGGGTATAAATTTTCATTACATAATTATAATCATTTTACATTTCAACTTTATATCCAATTTAATTCAATTCCAATTCCAATTTATTTAACTTATCATGGGTTAAATTCAAATATGTTTTATTCACTCCCATTTACTAAAGTTAAATTTTAGTTGCAGGATTAAATTTTCATTTTCCCTTCTTATTTAAATCAACTTCACTTAATAAGTTCAATAGTTGCTTTATCTTAACTTTTCGCATTATTTAAATAGAGTTCCCAGAATTCAATTACCCGGTTTTATTTCAAAACCATTTTGAAATCATAAATAACACATACCCACTTGGTATATCAAATCAAATCTCTGAATTCCAAAACACTTGGTTTTACCAAAACAAATTTCCCTTTGAAATTTCTAAAACAACTTGTATACCCAACAAGTCCAAACAAATATCATGACCAATCACCACGGTTGCAATCCATCACCTTAGAAACTCGAAAATGAATTCACATGATGTGGCCATCATCACCCGGATTATTTTGCAGCGACTGAAGCGAGTTCCTCCTTACTTCCACAAATTCCTTTCAAAATAATTTCCATTCAAAAATATTTTCCAAAACAATACTTCATTATTTCCTTCAAATTTTTGGAAAACATTTCCACAATTTCCAAGATTTCCAAACCTTTGTTTAAATACACTTTAAACGCTATTCAAAATTTCCAGGATTTAAATTCTGGTCTAAATCAAATTTTAGTTATTCTTCTTTTGGATAAATCATACTTATAGAATTCTATTTGGTTATAGCCATTTCAAATTTTAGATTCTTATATTTGATTATAATATTAACACCCAAACATCCACTTATATATATATATATATATATATATATAATTTCAGAAAATTATTCCTTTTATATCAAAATAAAATTTTGGGTGAATTTATTTCATCCACCCGCTTTAAAAATAATACTATGTCGGTTTATCTTGTTTAAGAGTTTAGAAACCTTATCGATATGGTCGTACTTCCTGTACCCACCAGAATTTATAAACACTCAACCGATAAGTCAACACAGTATAAAAAAAGTTTTATATTCACTAACAAGTACGCTTTTATATCTATTATTACACTCAACTCATTCTAGAGTACTATAGACTCAATTTAACGAGTAATTTCCCCACAATAGCCAAGGTTATCGCCAAACTAAGCTCTGATACCACTATCACAACCCGCCCTTCTCGACCGTCGAAAATCGACACAAAGTACGCCACAGTATAGAAGAAAGAAGGACTAAACAATAACCGAATCTCACAATTGCAGCGAAACAAAATATAATAGTCAATAATAGATCTTTACACAAAATGAAAACTATATCTGTTTTATATATTACATCATCAGAGTATCACAAACAAACAACAATTACCTACCTGACAATTTCAAACAACCACAGCAATGGATATAAACAAGTACGGTAATACGTCTCGGACTCTGCATCATATCCTGAACATATAATACTCGGTCTGACCCGAGCATTATAATGAAATAACACCCGAGTCAGTCTGGAATACCAGCGTGAGAAAAATACACCCAAATTTATTATTAAAGTTTTCTAAATCCTTTGAAATTAAAAGCATCTCGTAAGACTGTGACGACCCGGAATTTTTAATCATTTGTAATCAGAATATTTAATTGATTTTAAATATTTAAAAGTTAATTATTAACTTAAATTGCGAATATCACAATTTAATTGACAATTAAATTATTGAATTAAATAATTTGGAATTAGATAAAATATGAAATCTAAGATTTTAAGCCTGTTAAAAATAATTTGAAGGCTTATAAAATTTATTCTGATAATACTGAAGAGAATAGAAGTGATGAAATCAAGTTTAAAAATGGTTGTTAAGTTTTGAAATTTATATCATTTATATTGAATTTAAAAATAGCCTTTCGAGGCACAGTCTCGGAATTTTACGAGACCAGTTCCATTGAATTCGTAATATTGAATTTTTATCGAATTTCAAATTTCGTAGTGATTAGAGGTGTTGTATGACCGTATGGTAAGTAAATGCCCTGAGATCTTATATCGAAAATTTAAATACCTTTATATATTTGTGCTTGGTCAAAATGGAGCGACATCAGCCGATTTTCTTTCACATCCTTGTTTCTTTTTTTACGACATCACGCAACCCATCACCCTTCATCTTTCAATTTACGTCTCCCTCTTTCTTCAATTCATATCGCAGATAAATTGAAAAAAAAGGGGTATAATCATGGCCGAAGTAAAATTTGTGATATCCCCTTATTCAAATCAAACCCAATTGAATTCCACCGTTTCTCCTTCAGTTCCCAACCGCAATAAACCTAAAAAGAAATAAAGAATATGATCGAATCAATTTGGCAATGGCGACGCGATGTTGAGAGGGGGATACGGCCGGGGATCGCGCACGTTCACACTTGCATAGGATGAAGGGAATTTCGTGCTCCATAGCTCGAGGGCTTTGCGGTGTCGACTGTTCTCGCGAGTGTACGTGCGAATCCGGGCCGTCGTAGTGATCGTGGGAAGCTCGAGCGATGCTTAGGGTCATAGGGGGATTCGCGATCGTTCTAGGGCAAAGCGACGACGTTTGCGTGGCGTAGGTCTCGATTGATGTTGGCCGTGGGTCTCGGAGTTCGTGAGGTCTTCGGAGGGGTTCACTGGGGTATCGACGAGTTAGCAGTGGATCTAGTTGAGCAGTGGGTAAGCAGGTTGTTTTTATTTAAGTTATGAATAATTTGTATATGTATATATATATATTTTAATATATATATATATATATATAATAAATACATATGACAGTCAGGTTTTAAAATAAAAATAAAATGGAATTAGATCAGCTGTATATATATGTAGAACAGCAAGGTCTGGATAATCTTAATTTTTAGATTATAGGAAATTAGAAATATTTAAAATATCTAAAGTTTATATATGTGAAAAATAATATTTAAATTAGATCTATAAATTATTTTTATAAAGTATATATATATGATTTTGAAATATATGGGGATTCATAAATATTAAGGAATTTATAAAAGTAGATTTTTTTTTAAAGTCTATAATTTATTTTTATTAGTAGTTTCAGAAGGAAATTTGCTTCTCATTTGGATTTAATAAATAGGTATATACAATATATTTATTTCAGTTTAAATTTGAATGTATGAATATATATAGCTTAGGGAATTTATAAACAGTAAAGTAGAAATTTATTTTTGCTATTTACTGAAAGGAAAAAAAGGAAAAAATGTATTAAGGTAATTAATTTGTTTTATGAACATATTTAATTTATTTTAGTTTTTGAAATTAATTTCTTAAACAAAAAATTTGATTTAAATAAAATATCAAATGGAAATTAATTAGTTCGATTGATCAAATATTAATAAAACATCTAATGATTTTACAAGGTCTGAAAATCGAGGAAAACAAGTTGAGAGGGGATGGTTTGCAAAACAAAAAGAAAAGGTGAGTTAATCTCACTTAGTTAAATTTAAATCTAAATGATTAAATTAAAATAATTGAATGGATGGTTGAATTGATTGACGTGCTATGGTATGGTATATTTTTAGGATTGGTATTATTTATTGTGCTAATGTCTGTGGATGCAGGGAAAATATGTTGGAGGGATCCAACTGGACCCCTCAACATTTATTTAAATTATTTAATATTCTCTGTTGTGAATATTGATATTCTATGATGAGTTATATTGGAATATTGAATGTTATGGTTTGATTCGATATATTTGGGTATAATGAATTACCAAAAATATATAAATTAGATTCTGGAGAGAAAATAAAAGAAGTGAATTTGTAAGTAAAATAAATATAGGAAATTTGAATAAAATTAAGAATTGAATTGAAAAGAAATAGAAGTAATATGAAAATAATAAATAACTTCGGGTAGGAAAGGAATTTTGAATAAACCGAAATTTAATTAATTGTAAACTTAAGTTATATCAATTAAAGGAATAAAGAATTATTTTAAATTTCAAAGTTTAAATTTATTTAAAAGGATTAAGAAGTAATTTGAGAAATCAAAAATTGGTATTCTCAGTCAAAAATATTTTAAACCATAACTAAGAAATAAAATGTGAAATTAATAGATTTTGAAGTAAAAAGGAGTAATTGGAAATCAATTTGGAAATTGATTCAAATGTTTGAAATTGAAAATTTAAAGAAGGACGTGAAGAGAAGTATATTTCCCTGGATAGCCAAGTACGTTCAAAGTAAATTTTTTAAATATAAGTTAAAAGCTTTAATGTTGTTTTAAAAAGCATGTTTTAGAAAATTTATTATTTCTAATCTTTTAAATTCTAAAGTAAATATCTTTCAAATCTATTATCGTAGTAGTTATTTAAAAGGTAACTTAGTAATTCTGTTTAAAAAGGTGAAAACGTAGTTTTATATTTTATAAGGTAACCTTATTTTCAAATACTCATATAGTATATATTTTTAGCCAATTATTGAAGTAGTCTTAACTTGAATGTTTTAAAGTAATTCCAAAGTAAGTATTTGAATTTAATCTATTATCGTAATAATTATTTTAAAAAAAATGATTTGGTATTTTGAAGAAGGAAATCTAATGTATAGTTATAAGGTAATCTTATTTTAGTTATTTCTAGAGTATTATTTTAAATTAAGTATTAAAGTAATTTTTTCTAAATTAAATGTTTTGTGTTGGTGATTCCAGTGGGAATAGAAATGCTTGGAATTTATTCTGAGAAAGGAAGATAGTTTTTAAAACTGTTTTTCAAAGAGGTTTGAAAAGTGAAATTATATCTTGCGAAGATATTTTTGAGATTAATAAATAATTTGGGAAATTATTTATTGGTTGATGGATGTTGTGAATATTAATTGATAGTTAAATAACCGACTATCAATATTGGACAACTGCGTTGATCGTTTTGAAGAGACCGGGATCGAGATTTATTTCCCGAAAACCACTTCGATCCAGTTTGTACGTTTTTGTGAAAAACGATTTTGGATTCGAAGATGGAGCAGTGAAGTGCAAGGGCTAGTCGCTACTAATCCTGAGGATATTTCCAAAATGGATGTAGTAGGAATAGTGCCTTCGGTTCCGTTCGAATCCGGGATGGACTTGTATGGTTAAATGCTTGCGAAACATCGTCAGGTGGATGATGGGCATTCTAAGGGATATGTTCTAAAAGGTAACGCTTAGCCTCAAGCCTCATCAAATGGGAATGACTGAAAATCAAGGGTTATGCAGCAAGGCTAGGTGGGTAGCACCCAAGCAGGGTGAGGTCATCCCTGCCTAGATGTCCCTTTTTATTTCGGCTTAGTGGGCGGTTGTTGATCCCAACCGCGGGGTGATCTCACTCGGGATTATCGAGTAAGGGGTAGTCCCGGTCTTGTGTTGCAGGGGAGCGAGCGTACTCCTCGGTACGGTGATCTAGGCTCCGTACTATGACAGGTGGTACCCCAGTGCCTAGTCATTAGTTGGAAATCCATTCTCCCTACGAGCCATGTACGAGTTTTTTTTGTTACCCACTCTGTGGCTAGTAGCTGGAATTTAATAGATGTAACAATTTCGGCTATTTTATAAGTATTTGTATATGGACCCTTTTATAATATCAGAGGATTTCTATAAAAAGCGCTTTAGCTATCGTAAGGTAAAAACCCGACATGTTTATTTGTGGCGTGGTCTTACGAGATGCTTTTGTTTTCAAAGGTTTTTTGAAACGTTAATAATCAATTGGGTGTGATTTTCTCACGCCGGTATTTCAGACTGACTCGAGTATATTTAACTTTAATGCTCGGGTCAGACCGAGTATTATAGAATACAGGATATGATGCTGTGGAGCTTAGGAGACGAGTAAGATGACGATACGTACTTCCGTACTTGTTTATATATGTATATTCCGCTGTGTTGAGTTGTTGTGTATCCATTGCATGATATTGATGTTGAACTGTGATTGATGTAATATATAAACAGAGATTTGATTTTTGAGTAAAGACCATTTATTATCTATTATATTTTATTCCGCTGCGATGGTTAGATTCTATTGTTGATTTCTATTTACTTCTTCTACCTCTTCTTCATTAACCCAAACGGTTCGTATTTCTGTACAACTTGAGTTGATTGATGTAGAATAGTGTTGACTCAAGGGGTACGGATTTGCGGGCTGTTACAAAGACCACGCCACAAATAAACATGTCGGGTTTTTTACCTTACGATAGCTAAAACATTTTTGATCAATAAACTCTGATATTATAATAGTGTCTATATACAAATAGTTATTCAAATAGCCGAAATTGGTACATTCATTAAATTCCAGCTACTAGCCATAATCGTGGGTAATACAAACAAAACCGTAAAAGGCGCGCAGGGAGAATGGATTTTCAACTAATGGCTAGGCACTGGGGTACCACCTGTCACAGTACGTGGCCTAGATCGCCGTACCGAGGATTACTCCTAATCCCTTGCAACACAAGACCAGGACTATCTCTTACTGAATAATCCCGAGTATGATCGCCCCACGGTTGGGATCAGCAACCGCACCACTAAGCCGAATAAAAGGAATATCTAGACATGGATGACATCACCCTAATGGGTGCTACCTACTTAGCCTTGCTGTATAACCCCTGATTTTCAGTCATTCCCGGTTGATGAGGCTTGAGGCTAAGCGTTACCTTTTAGAACGTATCACTTAGAATGCTCACCGTCCACCTGACGATGTTTCGAAAGCATTCATCCATACAAGTCCGTCCCGGGTTCGAATGTAACCGAAGGCACTATACCTACTACATCCACTTTGGAATCGTCCTCAGGATTAGTAGCGACTAGCCCCTGCACTTCACTGCTCCATCTTCGATTTCGAACTCATCTTCCTCATGAAAACGTACAAACCGGATCGAAGTGGTTTTCGAGAATTTAATCCCGATCCCGGTCTCTTCGAAACAATCAACGCATTGGCCAATATTGATAGTCGGTGATTTAACTATCAATTAACATTCGCAATCATTCATCAAACAATAAATAATTTCACCCAAATTATTTATTAACCTCAAAAATATCTTTGCAAAATATATTTCCATTTCAAATCTTTTTCTGAAAACAGTTTTCAACCACACTCTTCTCATGGAATAAATTCCCAAATATTTATCCCCACTGAAAACAACAAAGTCCAAATATTTTAGATTTAAAGCAATTTAAATCACTTTTCTCAAAAATATACTTAAAACATTTTAAAATAAAACTACTCTAATCACTGTACTCAAAATAACAGTTATGAATTTTTATACTAAATTTCCAAGTAAATTTCGGCCACAAAACTATTTTAAAATAAAAGTTATATACAAAGTATAAATATTAGAAAACTACTTTTAAAAACCTAATGTCAATTTAACCTTTAAAGAATTACTACTAAAATTATTTTGGATAGATTTACTTTAATACTCTAAAACAATTAAAAATAATAAATTCCTCTAAAACGTTCTTTTTAAAACAATTTTCAAAATTTAAACTTATACTATTAATTCCTCTGAAAAATATACTTGGCTTTCAGCCAATACACTTCCATTTTTGAATAAACCAAAGAACTATTTTATAAATCCTACTCGGTTCATCTCAATTCAAATTTACGTTTCAATCCCGTAAATTTCTTCCAACACTTTAAAAATAAACCCATTTTATTTTTAAACACATTTCCCATTTCCTGGAAATCACTTCCACAATATATACATAACTTGTTTAAAATAAGTTGCTAAATTCTTTATTCAAAATATACTTTTGAAAATCTATAAAA
This sequence comes from Allium cepa, assembly GCA_030765085.1. Lineage (NCBI taxonomy): Eukaryota > Viridiplantae > Streptophyta > Magnoliopsida > Asparagales > Amaryllidaceae > Allium > Allium cepa. The sequence continues at coordinate 303,164,573 of CM060944.1, read as the reverse complement.
GTTTTCTTGGGTAACTTAAATCAAAAATTTCCTTTTAATATAAAGTTATTATCTCAAATACTTATAATAAATTTCCTTTAGAAAACATAATACCAATTTACCTTTAAAATAATTAAGTGCCATAATTACTTAAATAAATATTTACTTTCCACTTGGAATAATTAAAAATAGTATTTCCTTCTAAAACATTCTAAAAACACATTTTAAACTTCTAGTTTATACTTCGAAAGCTTTTCTTTGAAAACATACTTAGTTTTCCAGGAAAATACACTTTCCATCTTTTAAAAGAAATCCCACTATTACCATTAAAACAATTTGCACCTTCTTATAGTAGTTCCCACCAGAAATCTATGCTTTCAAATTTATCCCTCGATAAATATTCCATTTCATTTATAAACCCAATTTATAAATTTCCATTCCTCATTCCCTTTTAAATTACAATTTCAAAAACATTTTGAATTCCAAACCAATTTCCTGAATTTAATTCCCCTAAATTCATTGCTTAAAATCCCTTTTCAATTCCCTTTTAAATCCCAATTTATTTTATTTTCCTTTATATTTTAAAGTGACAGATTATACTTATTCAATCATAACATAGCATAGCTTAATTTCCAAATTAATCTATCACGGTATATAAATGAAATACATCATCAATTATGAAAATAATTTCTATATTGTGAGAAATCCAGTTGGATCCCTCCAACCTGTTTCCCTGCATCCACAGATGTTAGCACAACAAATAAATATCGATCCAATCTGATAACCATTATCACATTCCACAAATCAAGCAATCATTTCAATACTAGTTATTTAACTTAAATGGCATTCAGATGTGAGTGAGATTAACTCACCTTGAGTTTAAACGTTGATCTGTTCCAGTTTTAAATTAAATCGAGCGCCTTCGATTTAATCAAAAAAATTCACGAGCTCCAATAGCCTTCGGATCTACTGCAGCACGTAGATCGCTTCGCTGTGATTTCGTCGCTTCTCGTTTCCTCGGAATCTGACAACGTAGGCTAGAGTTATGAATTTATAAAGTCTGAATATTCTTTTAAAACAAATTACTTTTTTTTTAAAAAAAACATTACCTTCGGCTGATAATATCAAATGAATGAAAAATTGGGCCGCAACTCCCTTCTTCTTCCTCACGCGTTATACCAGGCTAAAGAACCCAAAGGCACAAAAGTTAGACCGATAGAGACCCCCACATCGACCATCTCCTCGATGATCGGCCACCTCCCCTATGCGCGCCCCCACGAGCTCCACCTATGGCTGGAACGTTGATAAACTTGGTGCCACCTTCTCCTCTAAAAACGCTCGCTAGCCTGCCGCCTTCAAGCTCGAAAATTGGTCGATCCATCGCGCCAAACACGATCTCAACCGTTAGATGCGTAGATCTCGAAGCCCTCTACAATCTTCGTTCAGAAATTGAGGCTTAATTGTGTGGGGTTTCGAGATATTTTAGAAAGAAATTCATGAATTTTCGGCCATTGAAATAACATAGAACAACGGCTCGAAAATGATACTAGGGTTTCGACCTTGTACGTGTGTATATATATACGTGTAATCGAATTATTTTATTAATATTCTCAATTTTAACAAACTTTTACAAATGAACTCCAAATCTCATGTGCCGCCTGGCGTTTATAAGGTTTTACCCGCATTCCGAACACATTAGAACGTGTTTCGGAGGCTAATTCGATCATATGCATGAGTTACGGAAATAAACGATCAATTTTAAATTAAATCGATTAAAATAGTTTCTATGCGTTTTGAGCTGCCAGGGTCAAACGACAACTCTAATTGCTACGAAAATTCAAATCCGATAATAACAAACTATCACATCCGATGGACTGGTTTCGTCGAATTCCGAGAATGTGCCCCGGAAGGCTATTTTAGCTCGTCGATAAATTCGAGCGATTTCTGAAATTGTCGAAATCACTTAAAATTTCACTTTTAAAACTTTACTAACTTAATTATAAATCATATAGAATTTACATTCACATTAGAAATCATTCTGTTTCACTTCGAACCAAAATCCAATTATTTGCATTATTATACTATTAAATTCCATTAATAAATTAATATAAAATTCCAAATTTAATTTATCGACTTTTGATTCCATCCAAAAGTCCAAGGTTATAATTCAAATCCATCTAGACTTAAAATAAATCTTTGAAACCATCTTCATAACCATTTACATATCTAATTATACCAGATTTACAAACTATCTCAATATCAAATAATAAATTATTATTATTATTCAAATTCAATTGAATTACCATATTTGAAATTTTAACTAATTTTATTAATTTAACCAAAATTTCCTTATCTCAAATCAAATTATAATTCATATTCAACATTTAAAATGAATTCAATGCTCAAATCTAACGACCAAAATTCTGGGCCGTTACAAGTGTAATTCTTGGTATTAAGGTTACTAAGTCTGAAAAGGAAATTTCTTCATATCTCATTATATTGAGAAAATGTTAAAGAAATATAATTACTTTGAATGTAAACCTGCTATACACTATATGATCCAATTGTAAAACTATTCAGGAACACTGGTGGAGGTGTAACACAATCTGAGTATGCGAGCATCATTGGAAGCCTTAAGTATGACACCGATTGTACTAGACCTGACATTGCATGTGTTATGGGATTATTGTGTAGGTTTACTAGAAGACCTAGTATAGAACATTGACACGCTATTGAAATGTTCATGTGATACCTTAAAAAACTATGAATCCTTGATTACACTATCAGAAGTTTCCCGCGATACTTGAAGGATATAACGTTGCAGATTGGAATACGTTATCAAATGATTCCAAAGCCACTAGTGGATGTATGTTCAGTATTGCACGAGTGGCTATTTTTTGGAAATCTAAGAAATAGAATATTTTGGCTCAAGCCACTATGGAGTTAGAAATGATAACACTAACTACTGCTAGTGAAGAAGCAGATTACTTAAGAAATTTGCTAGCTGAGATCCCTTATGGAAAAACCAATACCAGCTGTGTTGATCCATTACGATTGTACCGCTGCTATTGTAAAAGTTGAGAACCGTTATTACAAAGGTGATAGACAATAGACTCGTTGTAAGTACAGTACTATGAGAGAGTATATCTCTTCAGGATCTGTAAGAATAGATCATATACGCACTGATGAGAATCTGGCAGATTCTTTGATGAAAAGATTGACTAGAGAGAATGTCCTTACTAAATCTAAAAGAATAGGACTACTTCCCACAGAATGAGAACTTGGAGAATTGATAGCCAATCATAATAGTAACCCAACCTAATGACTGGAGATCCCAAGAACTAGGTTCAAATGGTAATAACAAGTTATGAAGTGACATTGATTGAACATGCTAGTTTCATTAGATATAAGCATGTAGTCTTGAAGCGATCGGAAGATTGGTTTGACTCTTAATGAAATCTATACTCGATGTGAAGGAGTACCTAGCTACAAGAGTTTCTTGATAGATTCACCTATTAAATGTGGAAATGTGGCCATTTCCTACGAAATTTTTGGCAAATTTCCTAGAGATTTCACTAAATTGGGATAAACGTGCATGGCCTTTAAAGCACGGACAATAGACTGCACCCTAGAAAGATTGTGCATGGTTTGATGTAAGAGAAAGAGTTTAAAACTACTGGTCGCTCTAGTAAAATATAGATCTTACTCACTATGCAAAGTTTCAAATTGAAAGATACCTTTGTTTATGCGCAATTTATAAAATTAGAATTTGCTCAAGAAAAATATTATTAAAAATTCAAGTGGGGGATTGTTGGAAAATTTGGTTTCAAAAGTGAATTATTAAAAATAATGAGAAGAGTATAGAGTATCCTTTGTAGTGAATAGTCCAACACTGCGGGGAACTATAAAGTGAATTTGGCTATTGTGATGTAGAACTCTTTATTTTTGGCAGCACATTTTTAAACCGACTTTGACTTATAAGGCCTAGTAAACTTAAATCCGGTATTTTCTCATGACTCAACCTCATTTTCTACTCAGATTTTCCCCTATATAAACCAATATATTTGATAGAATTTTTGTCAGTTTTGAAAATAGTGTTCTCTACTTCTTCTGCCTTAAAACCACTTTAGATCCGAGTAATATTTTTGGGTGCTATTGAATCAGCGATCTTTGTACAAGAGATTGTTGATACTCATATTTAGAGCTATTTTGTCCTAGAGGCGGCGCTGCATCAGAGACTGCCTTGCACAACTTCAGCATAGCAACAACACATCTTAAAAAGATGGACCTATTTCGTGACTCAGTCACAAAGACACTACAGAATCAGATCAAGGTACAAGAAGATCTGAAACCCACTAGTTTATAGTGTCCAAATCTGTTAATGGGTATTTGAAATAGTGACAATATGTACTACATATGGTTCCATTTTGGTGTTAGACATATGTTTCGTATCCTCATACATGTATTTGACAAATCTATGACATCCTTGTCTAGGTAAATAGTTTTGCTACAACTCCACATAATCCTCGAAATAAGCATTATATTCTTTGTATGATAAAAAAGTAGAAATTAGGAAAACAAAAGATCTTTTAGTTTTAAGTTTTGTTAGATTCTAAGTGTGTTTACTTTAAGTATTCATAATGTTCATAGACGTTAAACAAATATGCATATCAGGTGGTAATAGGAATAAAGTTACTAGTAGCATATTAAGTTTATTCCTATCGTTTTTACCACTCTTTTAATCTGCTCTAAGTGCTAAACCTTGTTTGAGTCAGTTCTATTTGAAGCTAAAAAAATTACGCATAGTAATATTTATAACATTATTTTTTCAACGGTGTATTTTTTATTAATTTTTTATTAAACAGGAATTTTGGCGTTCGACGGTTCCTTTTCCACTATAAAAAACGGGGGATTTACATATGTATATCAATGCATGCATATCGGTGTGTGCGGCGCATGTCTTTGTGTAGCTTGTTTTTCCCCTTGCTGGTGGTGCATCTTTGTGTACTTTTTTTCGCTTTTCCTTGAGCATCCTTTTGCTGCACTTGTATTGGTACATTTATGTGCTTTGCTTCACCTTGTTGCACTTTGAGTGCTATGCCTTGTGTCCATTTTTGAACCAATTTTGGCATGCATGTTGTGCAAATTTATTTTGTTTGATGCATGTTTGTGCTGGCCTCTAAACTGTTTCTATATTAATGTTTAGTTTGGCAATAATACGTAGAGCCATGTGTCCGTTATAGTATTAAGCCATGTGGTAGCAAATCTACCTTCTCCAACTTCCTTTCTGTTTTGAAAATAAACCAGATTGGCCAGAATGCACTCTGACGGCCTGATCGCGATGGTCGCATCCCAAATCCGAGAGACCTTATTGTTGTGTGCCTTAGCTGTATGCATCTTTGATGTGTGTGTTTGCCCTTGTGTTACCTAGGCCAGTACTCAGTTATCTAAAAGGCAATGTGTAAGGTCAGGAATGATGTATAGCGTAGCCTTGTAGCATGCTAGTGACATGCGGTGGATAGTATCACTATACCGAGGGGAAGGTAATAGATGACTGTAGGAGCATTGTCAAACGGTCACATGTGAGGCTCTTGGTGCAGGAAAATATCTTGCCAGTCACCCATCTAGTTTCGGTATATCTGGTAGATATACAATTTATATTCCTACTTAGGACTATGTCTAGGATATTGTAAGTCCCCATATCTTATCTTTATGTGACTGATTGATGGGCAAACAGCCTATATTACTTAGACATATGGCCTATTTATTATTGATTTTTACTTGGGAATTGCCATGGCTAGTCCAAACCTTACATGGATTTCTAGGTTTTTGATAATTACTTTGGAATATGGATGATTCACCCATTTGATATTGTTTATAAATTCTGATTTGGTGAGTTTTACATAGGTGACGATATTTTATATTAGGTTTTGTGGTATTTTACATTATATGATATTTGGGATTGTTTGAGCTAACATTACTTTATTTATGCCCAGTATATACAGAGTTTGGTATGTTTATTGATGTCGAATTTAAATATAACCCGACTCATTTATTATTTATATAGTACTCTGGTCAGTCCGAGACATTTCAGGCATACAGACGTTGAGAACAGATAGTATTATTTGGGCATAGTGGAGACTAGTTATTTTGTGTTGTAGTATATATATTTGTTTTGTATAGACTTATATATGTATATGACCTAGCGGTGTATATCATACCTATGTCGTTATATCATATATTATCGTTGTGATTGACTTTGTGATATTTGATCTGTACTATATACTGTGTATTATTCTATCTTGGAGGCACAAGTGTTATTGCTTTTGTGCCGATACTGTGTATGTATATGTGAATTAATTATATGACGTTTTTATACGTACCAATGTTAGACGAAGGGAATATTCACGTGTGTACCACATACCGTCTCATTCTCCGTATTGTATAACAATATTACTTAGTAATACTTTGGAATTGTATGGGTATGGAGGTGGGGGTATTTACAAGAACGGAAGAAAAAAAATTGATTTAGAATTTAGAAAGTTTATTAGAAAAAATGGATAACTACTATAGAAAAATGGGTCAAATTCGAGAATAGACATGGCTTAACATGTGATTGAAAAATTTTGGTACCATATCAGTATAGATGTATAGACAAAAATCTAATTTACAAAAAAAAATACGAATATTAATGACCTGCTTTACATTTAAAACATCAAACACCAAGCTAATTTTAAGGAAATTATTTGCAGTGTTTTAAAGACTCCAACCCAGCCACGGTTCGACCACTGTTAACCTTCGATCTTGGAACACTACAACTTTTAAAAAATGAAATAACCTTGTGCATGCATGAAACCGCGATCTAACCTCAAAACTCTAAAAATATCTCTAGACCGTCCTTTTTGAACCACATAGTTCTTTAAATTTAAGGAAAAAAACCTATCGCTTTACTCTTTATTTATTTTTCATGTAATCAATTTAATAAATATTTTCATAACATTTGCTTGTCATATTATTGGATATTAATTTCGGACGAAATGATAAATTATTAGTATACATTTTTTTATTATTGTTGAACCGAACTATTTTTATCTTTAAAAAATAAAAAAACTAACAATTATTCATTGAAAAAATTATTGTAGAATTATTTTAATTGATATTATTATCAAATACTCAAGAATAGTTGTCTTAAATGTAAATACATCAATTTTAATTGGTTAAATTTTAATATTCATTGAAATAATTTTACCTTTAAATCAGAATAATAGAAAATAACGATCGATGCGGGTTCTATAGTCTAACTGATTGAAGCATTAGAACCTTTACTTTTGCATTAAGATAGTTGACTCGCCGTTCGATCTTCGAAGCTAGGATTACTATACGTATGCCAACATAAAATACTAAGTACGGAAGTACCGATATGACTTACACCATAATTTCATTTCATGTGCTTCCGTACGTATGCCAACATAAAATACTGTACGCCGTATAATACACCACGAGCTCATGAGCTCATTTCACGTGCTTCCATTTCACACCACGAGGTAATTTCACGTGCTTCCCCTTCCATTTAAACCCCCCTTCCATTCAAACTGCATGATATATACCATAGTATTCATAACCCGATCCTGCCGCGTTGAACCGCGAATAAACCCGAGCCTTGGAGGTCAAAGGCCGGAAACTCAATCAAACCTCCTTCATGCAAAGACCTTTGTTCGACCTTTCAATTGGTGGTTTAAACTTTCATTTGAACGCGGTTGAACCCTCTCATATGCGCAGTTTCTTCGTTTCAAAATATGTTTTCAACTCTCCGTCCGTTTTATGTTCGTGATTAGTGCAGCTACCGTAATAAATTTTGTTTAATTTTTCATATTTGAATTAATGTGTGGATTATGAATTAATATCGTATATATTTATTGAAGATGTTGATTTATTGTGTACTTATGCTTGATACGTTGCATCTAAATGTATTAATTTTCAAAAAAAAGTACGTGCGGTTCTTGGCGGTTCGACCGGTCGAACCCTCGAAACCTCGAACCTTGAGTCCTTACGGTTTGATTCACGGTCCAGTTATGAAAACATTGATATATACTTCTGCTATGTAAGGGAAGGAGTAAACCGTCCAGAAAATGAAACAAAACTAAACTCAGGGAAAAAGAAAAGAAATGGTGTCCGACGCAAAACAACTGCACATCCTATTCTTCCCCTTTATGGGCCCAGGCCACTTCATCCCGATGATCGACATGGCCTGCATCTTCACCTCCCACAATGTCCGCTCCACCGTTGTTACCACCCACTCCAATGCTTCCAAAATCTCCCTTTCCAAATCCAAATACATCTCCATTGTCACTGTCCCCTTCCCCTTCCCTCACCAACCTCCCTCCCGACCATGAAAACCTTGCCACCATCCCTTCTTCCATGCAGGGCCTCTTTATCTCCGTCCTCCCTCTCTTGTAATCCCCCTTACAAAACCTCATCCACGACCTCAAACCCGACTGCCTCATCTCCGATTACCTCTTCCCCTGGACCGCAGATCTCGCCTTGCAGTTCAAAATCCCGAGAATCATCTGCCCCATCGATGGCGCCCTCGTCTTATGCACCATTTCCAACATCTTCTCCCACTTTCCTTTAGACGAATCAAAGGAAGAATTCTTCCTGGATGGGCTTCCAGAAAAAATCAAACTTTACAGAAAAGGCCTCCCTGAAATGTTCCTCAACATCCTGTTCTTGATCGCCGTGCACGAAGCTGAGGCCAAAATCTACGACGTTCAGGTAGACGGAGCCTACTTAAGTCGACTTTTACAAAGAGACGACGAAGGCATGGTGCGTAGGCCTAGTCTCCTTAGCTAATAAGTTGGACAAGGAGGAGATAACAGGGTGGATGGCTGAACAGGAAGAAGTGAAGGAGAAAATTGTAAAATGGCTGGATGGGAAGGAAGAAGGGAGTGTGGTTTACATCTGTTTTGGAAGTGGCTGCCATTTTAGTAGAGGGCAACTGAGGGAGTTGGCTTTAGGATTGGAAAAGTGTAGCAAGAACTTTTTATGGGCGGTGAGGAAGGAACCAGAAGGGGATGATGTAAACGAGAAGGAATGGATGCCGAAGAATTACAAAGAGAGAGTAGGAGAACGAGGGCTTGTCATTAACGGATGGGTGCCTCAGACTACAGTGCTCGATCATAAGAGTGTAGGGTGGTTCCTGTCACACTGTAGATGGAACTCGTTTCAAGAGAGTACGTTTGTAGGTGTGCCAATGATAACATGGCCATTGTTTAATGAGCAGTTCATAAATATTGAGTTTTAAGTGGAAACGATAGGGATAGGGGAAAGGATGTGGGAAGGGTTTAGGAAGAGTGTGTGTAGGCAGTTTGATGATGTGATTGTGACTGCGGATGAGATAGCGGGTGTTACGGGGACGGTGATGTGGGGCGGGGAGAAGTATGAGGAGATGAAAAGGAAGGCGAAGGATTATGGGGACAAAGAAAAGAAGGCGGTGGAGGAAGGAAGTAGCAGTTATAATGATGTGGTGGCTTTGATTGAGGAATCAAAGACATTGCAATCTTGTAGGTAGATATGCTTCACTCAAGTGATCGTAACGTTGTGTCTTTGTTATGTTCCTGTCAATTGTTCGTGTGATATGAATATTGCTTTTACTAGGTAGGAGTCCGTTAAGCACAACGGACGAACATGTGCAAAGAAAAAAAAAATCAAGAAAACTTATTTTGTTGTGAAACAATGGTCATATGGATAGGTAAACTTGATATAATTATGTGGACTATCTTCATTTTATTGTTAAAACACTTTTATAATCAGTGGAATTGAAAAATATTTATGTTAAACTAGTTTCTTTTTTGATTCTTGATTTATCGGTCGTTAGTGGATAGGATAATTATTCAATATCCATCTGCATCCCCGGATGCGGATATTTAATATCCAAAAATGCTTTCGGATGCGGATGCGGATGCGGATGCGGATGCGGATGTGGTGTTATCCGCATCCGAAACATCCGTGGACAGGCCTAAAACTGACTACCTCAATCAAATATGCTATGCGTTTGATACTAGCATTATTCTCATATGGGAAACGATTCAGATAAGTATAAGCCTACCTTCATTCGTCCATATTTTATAACAATCTATTTTTATACCTAATTGAGCGAACCCGTGCAACGTCTATAAGGTCTGATCTCATAAACAATAAGATTGTATATATCTCATAGACAATTCTTTCGTCCAAAAGCTATTCCAAATCCATGCATGAGCTTCCACCAAACTTAACCCAAAGTTAAATAAGTAAAAAAATATAAGACACTAACAACAATTGCAATAAAACCACAGTTGTGGCTTGACTTTCGGATGAACTTCGTTTGTTTTCCCTAATAATTTGTTGATTTTGAAGTTCACTGTAGCATTACAATTCAGGTATCAACTTCAACAAAAGTACTAAAAGCTAACATATTTTTCCATATAAAAAAAATCTTCATTTAGAAACATGAAGCAGAGGAGCCAGTAGTCCACTTCCATGCATTAAGTACATTATAGGTAGAATATTGATATGTAACTAACATATTCAAAATATTTGTAATAAAAAATGCATTTGCAAATTATAAATATATTCATCTACACATGAGATTTGGGCATGTTGCATATCTTATGGACCCAATGAACTGTTTGCATGTGTGTTCTCGCAGAGTTAAACGGTAAGCAAAATCGGTTTTGGATGATAGTGGAGAACTTAAAAATTTCAATGTTTTGTTATTTATACCTTATCCATCAGTTGTACCTACAAAATGGAATTTTCGTATTAAAAAGTGGAATAAATGTAAGATTTTGATGACACAATATTTTCAAATCTAAGTACATTTTGGAGTATTTTGAGTCAATGTGGAATTATGTCTCAAATATGTTACCTTCTTTATTGCATTAAAGAAACCATAGAATTATCTACTTGGAAAGTAACTATTTTGAAAGACTAAACAAAACAGTCAATTCCCTAATCAACTAATTATAGAAGATATTTTATCAAAAGCATGCATATTAGTATAAACTGAAAAATCCAATAGATATATGTTTCCCATATGAATCAGTGAATTGATTATGCAATTATTTATTGATATAAATCAGTTACTTCAACCTCAAGTAATAATCTCTACATAAAGACAGTCATTTTTTGGCAATTGAATCATCCTGTAACGATCCGTGTTTTACATATCAGAAGATTGTAAAATATTATTTTTAAATTCATATGTAGTTTTTTTATTCTATAACTTTGGAAAATGCCCACTCGTGATATTTTCTATCTTTAGAATTTTTCTGGATGATTTTATCCCCGAAAACTTGTAATGGCTATAATTTTTTATAGAACCAGATTCAACATTAGAGAGCACATCCATTGGAAAAATACAATGGTTTTCTTTTTTTAAACTGGTCTTAATAGCGATTTTGACTTTCTTACTAAGAGATATGACTGTTTGAAGATTGACAGTTTTTAGAGCAACTTAATGTGTAATTAATGAATTTGGGACCAGCACACTAACCCATTTTTGGTTTGCAGACTATATTTGACTGAATCGTCATCCCCAAATCACTTTTATCTTTTTTAAAAGATCTAAGCCTCCATTAACCCATTCCCCACCCAAAGGCTTCTCTTTTCTCCTCCAAATTAAGTCTAAATGATAGATTAAGGGTCAATTAGTACAGAGATTCATTAAAGATCTTCAAATCACACATTTTTTGGGAGGGAAATTATATATTGGCTGTTGAATTTTAGATTTGCCTCGATTTGCATGTAAGCATGGATTTTTGAGGTTCTGGTGAGTGATTTATCATCTCTCACCTTATTATATATATATATATATATGTTTAAGGTTTAACACATTTTAAATCCATTTTTAAAGTCAAAATCATGTTTTGGAACCGTTTTAAAGTTAAACCTAAAGTACAAAAGAATTTAAAATGTTTTAAAAGTGTTCTAATTATGTTAATTCATCGTATGATTGCCTTGATATGTGCTAGACTATGTTAGAGACCTATTATAGGCAGATTTGCCATGAGTTGTTATATGTTTTGTTTAGTGCATGTGTGGTGTATGATTGTATGCTTATATGGTTGAAAACGCTCATCGGAGCGATTTTGAGTTAGAAACTGTGAAATCAGACTTCGATGGATAGACTAGAAGAAGTTAAGCATTGTATCGATGCATACGGAAGGCATACATGCCGAATAACGGAGCGTAGCAATGGGATGGATGCAAAATTGGGATTTGGTGACTCGATAGTATTTAGGTTTGGATGATTCTGGTTAGTGCTTGCCGTGGCTCGGCATGAGGCATGAGTTGGTTTAGAATCGAACAAGAATGGATATTCGAGGGAGGTTAGCTCGAGCTTGACTTTGATCTAGTGGTGGAGTTAGCTTGGGCCAGAGATGGAAATTGGTTTGGTAAATGGCTTCAGGTCGGCCCAATAGAGGAAATAGGCAGGGCTTCAGTTTGATTCTGGTCAGTGAAATCTGTTTAATGCTTCTTGGGGTGCTTTAGGCTTTTGCTTCAACATCTTTACGCTAAGTTTTGCACCACCGAACGGATTATGGGAGGTGAGCAATTCTCCTCACGGCATGGCGATACTTCGTGAACTTCTTCATGGCATGCTCCATGGTTCCTAAGGGTGATATGGAGTGAAGTAGGCGACTCCAAATGACTCGGGATGACCTTTGATCCTATATGGCGATTAGTGAGGCAATGGCAGGATGCTCTGATATGATGATGCCGACGACATTGATGACAACATCGAAACCTTGGTGTTATGACTACACAGCTTACGATGGATGTCTCAAGTATTCCAAAGATGACGACTTAACGTTGAAAGTCGTGACAGTGATGTACAAAGGCAAGTTCAAAGATGGGGGGCAAGTAGGATTTGCGACTGTGTCCTATTATGGAAATAACTGTGATGGAATATTGATCGACTTCAATTATGGAGATGCCTGCGAAGGGATAGTTGATAACTTGGAGACTTCTAGTGTGCTGTAAAGGAGTATGTGGGATATCCACCTAGATTTGTGCTTTTGTCTGGATCTTGCGATAGTGGATTATCCTGATCTTTGTGATTATTGGTTTGGTTTTTAGCCTTTTGAAGTGGCATAGATTCACCAATGGTGTCGGGATTTCGATTGGGCCCTTGGTTTGCGATTGTGCCATATGTGTTATCATATATGCAGCGAGTGATGGTAAGGATTGTTTGATGGATGCTACGTTTACCATGGTTTCTTATCGCTTTATAGTGTCAAACGATGTAGGTATTTTTGATATTAGATATTGAATATTGTACTTCGACTGTAATACACATATATAGCTATGATAGTGGGTTAGCATATATCGATTATTATGTGCTAACTCTTTAGGTGCAAGGACATGTCAGGTATGGTTCTTCATACCATGTGCCCTTATTTACTATAAACGATTTTTGTTGTATTTCTGAGACGGCGTATCGCTCGCACTAGAGTGTTGTTTGATCAAGGTTTTTGCTTTGCTTCATATTACGGGTACTCTTAAATGAGTAGATTATGGATAATAAGTCTGGATAGCGCATACGACTATTTAGAGTTCGAGCAGGAGGTTGCAATTTCATACATCTGTATTTAGGGCTTGCTAGAACTTATATTTTGTTGTGCACTACTGTGAACTATATCAATACATGTATTACTTTAGAGATTGTTTGGAATTTATTTTAGAGATTCTTGATGTATATACTCTATTATTTTAGTTTTTGTATAATATGTGAATCCGATGCACTCCGATGTTCTTATTTATGGTTCATTTAATTATATCAGTGTCTCATCTATTTTACATGCATGTTATGATATTATATTTTGTCTATGCACTGTGAGATATTTTACAAGTTCATTGTTTGGATTTTTCTCCACTTTACATTATTGGCTGCTGTCCTGCATCGACTGGGCACCTCCATAACACATCATACATGTATATTGGATATCAAAGAAGTAAGGTGGTCGTCATATCTAGTTTTAGATCTTAGGTTGCATAGACGACCTAAGTTGATAGTTTGGTCCATTAGAGATAAGGAAGGAGTTATCACCTTAGAATGGATCTAACGTTATGTGATAGAGCGTACTTGTTATATGTTGGTTTTTAAAACTACATAGTAGTACATATATAGCATATAAGTTGCATTGCATTCGTGGACACCACTTATACCTCTTATAGAGATTGATCATTCTTATTAGAACTTGTAAGAATGAGCTGACTAACGAGGAACGTTGCTAAAAACTCCATATGTGGAGTTGAGGAGCGGGCGGGATCAGGGCTGCTAACCCCAACTTGCAGAACATTATTCTCTAAGATGATGCGAAACATGGTTCAAAATCTCCAAGTTGCTTTTACTACGGCTGTTGGAGGTGGTCCTCTAGTCCCAAAATCAAAGGCTGACTTTTCCAAACTGAACAAGGATTATTCTACTCTAGAAGGCAAACCGTTTCTTGAAACAAAATCATCCATCAAAGTACAGGATTGGTTAGATACCTATGAACACATCTTTGAGGACATGGAGTTAGAGCATGTAATGAAGAGAAAGGAAGACTCTAGACAGCTTTAGGGAAGAGCTATAGGTTGGTGGAACACCATCAATATTACTACTTCGGAGGAACAGATTACTTAGGAGCAGGTTAAGGTGAGATTTGAAGAAAAATATATGCCAAGGACTAAGAAGTCGGTGCTCTTTCGAAAGATTGCTGACTTAGGACATGCGATTATCTATGTTAGAGTACGTGGCTATGTTCGACACACTGTTGGAGCTTGACTTATCGTTTATAAATACTTAGCTCATGAACATAATAGGTCGAAGAATAGAGCATAGCAATGGAATCGATGTGAAAATAGGATTCAAAGACTCGATGGTATTTTAGTTTGGGGGATTTTGGTTGGTGCTAGGCATGAATTGGATCGGAGCCAGAAAGGAATTGTTGTTTGAGAGAGGTTGCCTTGGGCTTGACTTCGATCCGGTGGTGGTGTTGACTCGGCTAAAATATGGAAATTGGTTCGGTGTATGGCTTCGGATCGGCTCCATAGAGAAAATAGGTGGGGCTTCAGTCCAATTCTGGTTGGTGAAATCGATTTGGTGCCTCTTAGGGTGCATTGGGATTTTGCTTTATCATCTTTGGGCTTGGCTCAGCACTACCGAACGAAGTATGGGAGATGAGCGCTTCCAGTTGTGGCATGGAAATACTTTGAGAACTTTTTCACGGTGTGCTCCGTGTTCTTGGTGGTGGTATGGAGTGAAATAGGCGACTCTAAACAACTCAGGATGACCTTGGATCTTGTGTGGCGATTAGCGAGGTGATGGCGGGACACTTTGACATAATGACACCAATGACGACGACGATGACAACTTCGAAACTTTGATGTGATGGCTCTACAACTTATGAAGGGTGTTTGAGGCATTCTAAAGATGATGACTTAATGATGAGAGTCGTGACGGTGATCCACAAGGGTAAGTTCAAATGAGGGCTTGCGAATGGGATTTGCTACTATCTCCTACTGTGGAAATAATTGTGATGGAATAATGAATGGTTTCAATTATGGAGATGTCTGCAAAGGGATCATTGATAACTTAAAGGCCTCTAGTTTTCTCGTAAAGAAGGGGTATGAGGATGCCCACCTGGATTTGTGATTGTGTTTGGATCTTGCGATAGTTGATTACCCTGGCTTTGCAATTGTTGGCCTGGTTCCTAGCCTTTCGGAGTGGCATGGATTCGAGCACCAATGGAGCCAAGATTTCGATTAGGTCCCTAATTTGGGATTGTGACGTATATGTTATCATATATCCAACACACACGAGTACATGAGTATTGTTTGATGGATGCTATGTTTTCCATGGTTTCTTTCGCTTTAGGTTAGCACACGATGTAGGTAATCTCGATCATATATCTAGACACTGGATATTGTATTTCGACAATATTGCACTTATATGGCTATGATAATAGATTAGCATATATCGACTGTTATGTGCTAACTCTTTGGGTGTAGGGACATGTCATGTATAGTTCTTTAGACCCTATGCCCTTATTTACTATAGATGTTTTTCATAGTATATTTGAGATGATAAATCGCTCACACTAGACTATTGTCAAAATCGAGGTTTAATGCTTTGCTTTACTATCTCGGGTACACTTAAATAAGTAGATTATGGATAACATGTCTAAATAGCGCATGCAGCTACATGAAGTTCGAGGAGGAGGCCATACTTTTATATATTTATATTTAGAGCTTACTAGTGCTTATATTCTTTGTGCAGTACTGTGAAGCTATACCGGTACTTGTATTACTTTAGAGATAGTTTAGAGTTTACATTAGAGATTTAGGATGCATAAACTCTATTATTTCACTTTTTGTATAATTTGTGATTCCGATGCACTCTAATATCTTATTTATGGTTCTTTTAGTTATATCACCGTCTCGCCTGTTTTACATCTGTGTTATTATATTATATATTATCTATGCGTCGTGGGATATTCTACAGGTTTTATGCTTGGATTTTTCTCTACTTTACATTCTTGTCTACCTTCCTGTATCGGCTGGGTACCTCTACAGCACACCATACAAGTGTATTGTGTACCGAAGGTGTAGGTTGGTCGTCACATCTGATTTCAATGCTTAGGTTGCATAGGCGACCTATGGATCCATTAATGATAAGGAAGGAGCTATCATCTTAGAAAGGATCTAGCGATATATAAGAGAGGTACTTTTTACCTTTCAGTTTTCAAAACTAAATAGTAGTACATATATATGGTATATAACACATTGCATTCATGGATACCACTTATTCCTCTTAGAGAGACTGATCATTCTTATTACAGCTTGTAAGATTGAGCCGACTAATGAGGAGCACTGCTAGGAACTCCATCTTTGGAGTTGAGGAGGGGGCGGAATCGATGCTTGCTAATCCTTACTTGCAGAACATATTCGCTAAGGTGGTGCGAAGCATGGTTCAAAATGTCCAAGTCGCACTTGCTGCGACTGTTGGTAGTGGTGCTTTAGTGCAAGCATTGAGGGCTAACTTGCCAAACTGAACAGGGATTATTCTACTCTGAAAGGAAAACCATTTCTTGAAATGGAATTAGCCATTGAAGTACAGGATTGGTTAGACACCTATGAACCCATCTTTGAGGATATGGAATTAGAGCATGCAATGAAGAGGAAGCTGGCCTTTAGACAGCTTCAGGGAAGGGCTATGGGGTGGTGGAACACCATCAAGATTACTACTTTCAAGGAACATATTGTTTGGGAGCAGATCAAGGTGTGATTTGAAGAAAAATATATGTCAATCTCTCGGAAGTCGGTGCTCTTCCAAAAGTTTGCTAACTTAGGACTGAGGATTTGTCTGTGTTAGAGTATGTGGATAAGTTCAACACACTTTCGAAGTATGGTCTATCTTTTATCAATACTCCACTCAAGAAGAAAGACAAATTTATTATGGGCTTGGATGATTATCTTGGAGAGAAGCTAGTAAGACATATAGATGAGGCCTTTGAGAGGCTGGTGGAGTAGGCTTTTCGACATGAGACATTGTACCGTAAGCCTAAGTTGTTGCTCCAAGGATGGGCTAAAGCCACAAGGTGGCGGGAGGCAAGGGAAAGTGGGACAATAACAACAACAAGAAGCAGCTCCAAAAGAGTGGTAAGAATAAGGCAAGTGGAAACCAACTTGCTATAGTTGTCGAGAAAAGGGCTATCTTTGTCAATGACAACAAGGGGGAAGGAAAAAAGTGCAACAATTGTAACAAGCTGAGGCATATCAAGGAGGATTGTCCAAAAGTACTGAGAAATAAGCAGGTTAGCTTTGAACGTTGTTTTGGTTTTATCGAGTGCTCCATCAACAAAGGAAAAGGGAAAGAGCGTTGTTATACAGGTTTTTTTTTTCTATATTTGATACACCTGCACGTGTTTAATTCGATATTGGGGCTTTATATTCCTTTCTATCTAGTGAATCGGTAGATAAATTAAGACTGAAACCCGAGATAGTTGACCGACCTTTGATTGTTGCAAACCCTATCAGGGGATCAACTAGCTGTTTCATGGTTTGTCGAGACTTAGCCCTATCGAGTCATGGATGCTTGTTTGCTTTTGATTGCTTTGTTTTGAGTTTCCTAGGGTTCATAATATTTTTAGGATGGAATGACCATAGAAGCATGGAGTAGTGGATTGTGAGAGGTTGTTGGCGATGATAGGGATGGAATGGATGATGGACATAGGTTGGAGATAGGCTGCCTACCCGACAATGAGGTGATGATTAGCTTTTTGTACTCGCTTGGGATCCCGCACGATGTGCTTTCATCTGTGTCTTTAGCAAGGGAGTATCTGGGCATATTCGAGGAGATGACCTAATTACCACTACACAAAGTGAGAGTTACGTGTAGATTTGGTGAAGGATGCCAGACAGATATTTATGTTGTTAACAAGAAAACTTGTCAACACCCCAAAGTTGAATCTAAAGTGTAAGTAACCTTTTCGAAACCTTCTTTCAAATATATGAAGGTAGTCGACATTTCTTAATCAGGTTAAGATAGTTATAATCCATCTTTTTGCTCTTCAATTTTCCTTTCGTGTAGATTATTATGGTAGAAACTCCTTCCTATTGGACCTTTCGATTTAGACAAAACATTGAAAATCCTTCTTATATTGTCTTTCGAACCAGCTAATCTGCTTTAGTACTCTGTTGTAACCTCCCTTTTGAATTAATTGGAGATGTCCTAGGGTTGGCTTTATTGAGTTAGGATTTAGGTTGGATAAATTGGGTTCGACTTCTTTGGAAGCTAACCTTTCGAAAATCTGAGAGCAGGAGTTATGGTTCTAAGGTTATTAGATAAACTAATGGTTTCAACTCACTTCAATAGTGAACCATCAATAAAGTTGGCATCGGAAAATTTATGAAGAGAATCTAGTCAGAAATATCAAATCTACCAAGCATCCTAAAATTCCATAAGCTTGCTTTCATTAAACTAAATAGTACAAATTGATCAAATTCTCAATGTAATTTGGAAATTAGGTTTTACAACTGTTAGAAAATTCAAGAGCAGAGTGACAGCATTCGGATCCCCAAAACCAGACCTCTAGGGTATTATTTGAAGGTGTGGGTTGACACCTTTGACTCAATGCTTTCGACCTTGTTGAAAGGCATCCTTGTAGAACTTTCGTCACCATTAACATTTGCGCATCCTTTTGCATCGCATTTGATTGGATTTGAACGCTTCCATTTTCACCGAAAGGAGTAGGTGCTCCTTTTCTCTTTGTATTGCTTTGTTATTGCAAGTAAAAAGGGGCATGAGCTTTCGACTTTGTCAACGGGTAATTCGTCGGGGTTTCAAAGGTGTTGAAATGTTGAAAGTTTCGACGCGGATGGCAACTTCTAAAAATATACTTGTCGCTTGATGCAGAACCCCTCTTGGTTGTGAAAGGCTTCGACTGGTTTGAAAGGCTTAGTTATGCTTTCGAAGGTGTAGTTCCAACAAAACATCTTTCTAGGTAATTTGACTGAAGGTGAAATCTTTGGTTTCAAAAGGTTTGGCATGCACATGAGTGGTTGTTATTTGCTGCCTTCAAAAGATACTCCTTCACTTATTCGGTATGTCTTCATTTAGGTGAAAGCATTGGTTTCGAAAGGAAGTAATTAAAGCGAACGGGTGCTTTTGACTCCTTTGAAAGCTTATAATATATATGACTTTTGGTTGTAGTATCCCTTCAACTCCTTCAAAATGCTTTGTTGGTGTTATTATCTCTTGTTCTTCCTTCTCTTATATTTATTTTGGTTTCGATCAGGTTGAAGTGATAATTGGTGGTAACACTTGCCCTCCTCTCCCATCCCCCGTGAAGGGATGCCCTTGACTTTTCAAGTCAACCATTTTGAAACCCACAAAATTTCCCGCCTTTTCATATTTTTGCATAAATCTTGGCCCTTCATTTAAATTTGATTATATGATCTGTTCCTTATGCCAACTTTTCTTCTAAATTGCACTCCTTTCTTCCCTCTTTCATTTACCTGTGGTAAAACTAAACTCCAACAAAGATCAAACCTCTCAATTTCTCAAATAATTTCCTATTTCCAGCAAGTAGAAGCTAAAATTCAAAGTATGTTCTTGTTATCTTGCTTTTTGAAGTTACTTTCCACAATAAATTTATCTGGTTTTAATTCGAATCACTGTTTTAATCTTATATTTTGAGTTCTTCATCTCTATGAAAGTATCCTTGGATTTCCTTCTATAACTTATTTTGTTCCATTTCCATATCAATCTATATCTAAAATTTATTTGATTTGGTTTGGTTTTTTCGTTTAAATCGAATTTATAAATTTGGCGATTTTTATGATTATTGTTTGCAAATCCCCATTCCAATCAATTTTTCTCTTAATTTGAATTTTTTCAAAGTACTTTGTAAAAATTATATTTGGAAGAAAGATTTTTCTGGTTAATTCATAGAGAAGGTTAAGCCATATGAATCACCATTTGGCACGGTAATTTTAACTTTCTACCACATCGTGGCTACTTTGTTTTACTTGTTCAAACTCTTTTGGTGGGGTCGAAAGGAAGTCCAACGTCTTTCTCTTAATTGATCTTGTTGAAAGGTTGATGTAGTTAATATGAAGTGGACTTTTTCGAAAGTATAATTATACTTTAGTATATTCTGATACCTTTCGAAGAAATTGCCTAATGTGCCTTAGTAAATGATTACCTAGTACATACTTTCGGAAGAATAATCTTCATTTTATAGGTTTTGAAACCTCTAGTACATTCTTACTTCCAATTTATCTTAGGAGATGTGTGGAGTTAGAGATCCATCATTTTTTTTCATTAATTGGGTTTAGAAAAACATTCTTTGTAAATCAAATCAAACCTTTCGACTTGTTGTAAATCAAATCCAAGTTTGGTTGTTGGTATGCTTTCGAAGTCACATACTCCTTTCGACTTTCTCGACACCCCTTGTAATTAATTAGGATTAAATTATAGAAATGTTGTCAAAACACCCCAAAGCCTTTTCATTTATATCAATGTTGCTCAAACCCAATCCTTCTGACTCAATCGACATACATGGTTTCGACAACATTCATACTCCCTTAGTAATTCAATGCTCATAGGTTTCGATAGTGTCAAAAGGCTTACTTGTTTTGTCTATTGAATGTTGTCAGTGCATATTTATATACGAATTAGTTGTATAGGCTTTCTTTACTACTTTCAACATTAAAGTTTTCCTCGAGCTTTCAACATTGTTAAAGAGTGCTTGTTGGAGGTCCACTTCAATTTTCTCTTTTGACACTGTTGAAAGCTCAACAAATTTCATTTTCCAAAACTAACTTTAACATTCTTTCAAGAATATGAAATTTCATTTTTTTGTTGATATTTGAATTGTTATAATAGGTTTTCGATATCCTTGACAAATGTTGATTACATAACAAACTATAACTTCTTACTAAAATGATTTCACCTGGCAGGATAGTGGGCGTGAACTCAAAAACTAGAAAAAGATAGAACACCGATGATCGAATCTTCTCCAAAGAAGATTGAAGTGACTTCTAAACACTCTTTAGTATCCTCTCAGGATGAGGTGGATGCAATTCTAAATGACTTCGACATTACTATAGTGGAAGATATTCTTCCAAGTGATAATGACACTATCCAAAGCCCTCCTGAAGGATATTTCGCCGACACTACTATCCATATTTGGCGCAGTGGCTTCCTGCCCTTCCCATATTTCTTGGCCAAATTCTTGACCCACTTGGGCATCGCTCCCATCTAGCTATCTCCAAATTTATATATGTATCTTCTATCTCTAGAATTTATGGCTCTAGAGTCAGGGATTCCAATATTAAATGCTGAAGTTATGAAGTACCTTGTTCGACTAGTTAATCTTAGCAATCTTAACAATCAATTTTTTAGAGCTAATCCCCCACAAAAAGCTAACTTTCGAGAAAGTGAACAAATTCAGATATTGCGAAACACAATTCTCTTTTTTAATTCTTTCCCAATATCAATGGAGCCTTCTCTTCCCCTCGTAGGCTGATCACATTCTTTGCTTTTATCCAATAACTTTCTTTTACTAATATATGCTTCCTTATCAGGTCCTTCCGCTTAAGATCTAAATGATGAGGATAAAAGAACTATCAAGCTATTAATTTCCGCTTCGAGTAGCATTGGGAATTGGCTTACTTTGTTGAACCCCTCAAACCTTCAAAGGCACTCCCTCCTTCCAACTGGTCAAAGGGTACTTGGTCAAATTCCTCTAGTTCAACACACTTCTCGAAGCAAACATTTTCAATCATCAGCTAATCCAAAGAACTTCTCCCCAATATCTCCAATTTTCGCCGATCACTCCAGCAGGTTTTAACATAGTACTTGCAGTTTGTTACCATGTCTACTTTTTAAATTACTCTATTGACTTGTAATTTTTTAAATCTTCAGCAACTGCTCCTCAGGTTGAACCAATCATAAGTGATTCGGATCTTCCAACTTCTACATCCCATGCCTCATCTTTGACTTCGGCCATTGCTAGGTCAAAGATGGACGCTAAAAGGAAACTAGATAAAGTGGCCGTGACGGAACCATCCCCCAAGAAAGCTAAAATATTGAAGTTCCAAATTCTCACCAGTAGAAGAGGGCGAGGCTATTGATATGAATAAAACTTCGGAGATTCCACTAGTTGAAGCTTCTATTGATCGCCCCAAGATGACTCCTTTAAAGGAAGATCCCTTATATCGCATTGTCTTTTCCTGTTCTCCTTACATCATTGAGCAGATGTAAAAGGACTTGGGAACTTCAACTCCCTCTGGACCCACGTCTCCCATGTCCAAAAGAGATTTTGAAAAGATTGTTCTATCTATCTTGAATTCTTCATCTTTTGCCTCTATTCACCCGTCTTCTTCAGTTTCTGGTTCGATGGGTCATTGTCGGTCTCTTATAAAACAACAACTCCGTGCACGTTTCACATTATTTATCCCCATTATCGTTGTTCTTTCTGAATACTAATTTTCTTTATGCTTTTCCTTTTAGATTTCTAAAAGCTAGCGTATTAAAATCCTTTACTAAAACATCCAAGATTCAAGAGAAAATGTCTAACTTGAATAGCTAAGTCATCTCCTTATCCGTTGGTAAAAATAAAGCTATAATGGAATTGGAAAGATTGAGTGCCTCTCTTGCTCAATCAGAATCTATTATCCCCAGATAAAGAGAAGCACGTCAACTTTTAGTTGACGAAAATCTTGCTTGAAAATGGCTTTGAAAGTGTCTGAAGATGAAAAAGCTCAAATGGCGGCCAAACAATCCACCCTCATAAAAAAAGTTAGGGAAAATGAAAAATTCTCTAAAGTTGGCTGTTAATGTCATCTCTGATGCAAAGCAATAAATGTCACAATTCCTAAGTACTTCCCTCGATGACATCATTGTTAACTCCTACGATGATGCCCTAATGCTTGCTTATGCAGACGACATAGAAGGATGGCCAGATTTGAGCTTTCCTTCTCTTGACCCTGCTCTTTTCAATAGATTTATGGCTAAACTAAAAGAGATGGAGCAGGGGGTTGAAGTTCCTGAAAGAGAGGAGATTGATGCCTCCAAGGTTTTGTCCTTCGAAGGATTCTGAGGATGAAGGTGATAAAGATGAAGCCGTTGAAGAAGAAGATTGTAATGAAGGTAATGATAATGATAATAATGATGGCGAAGACGATAATGATGATAATAGAGATGGAGGCCAAGGTTCAGGTGGCGATAGGGATGGTCACTATGATATCCATTAAAAAATTGACGATGACAATATTGGGGCTTGAGAAAAGATCAACCTCGATTCAATCATCCATAAATCAAGCCAACATGAATCCCCAGAGCCTTCTAACCTTCCAAAAGAGACTACAAACATTGATGTTGATGAATAAAGAGAGAAAAATCAAGTATCTCAAACTAATATTCCCACTTCTTAGGTATGGGATTCCTTGTTTAAATGGCTTTCTCTTCCTAGATAATAATAGTTTACATCTTTTGTTTTAGATAAGAAGGAAATCCATTCACCCTTATAAAACAAAGCTTGAAAGAAAACAAGCAGAAATAAATAACTTATATAGAGAGTTAGATAAGCAGTTAAAAGATCACAATGACCTCTTCGATAAATATCATAGGCATAACAAAAGTGCGACAGTGTTAGCGCCTTTAGAAAATCAAGAAATTGCCCCACGACTGAGGAGGTCATGACTTCGATATGATAGTCTTTTGAAAGAGAATCGGGAGTTAATTACGCTCTTTTGGATGTTGCTTGAAGACAAGAACATCATTAAAGATTTATTATACAAAACAAATTGTAGCCACCCAACTGTAGATTTTTCATACTTAGGTGATTTTAGTAGGAGTCTACTTATGCGTTTACACAAGAGACATTTGGACGAATTTGGATTTATCCTTATCCGGGAGCCTGCTGGAACTTACCATGAGTCAAATCGATTCCTCAAGAGTTGCCTCCTAAAACACATAAATACTATAAGGACAAATTTATGTTAGAGTTATTGACAAAGTCGATTTTGTATGAACCAGATGAACATCCATAATTATGTAATAATATTGGTTTGTGAACTTTTTTTTACTCTAGTTTCCTTTTATACCTAGTTGTATTTTATTACGTTTTCATAGAATGAATGTTCTCCAAGCAGCCTTGTTTCTAGAGATTATTTAAGCAAATATGTTAAACTAAGAAGAGATTATCTAGAAAAGGCTTCTTCGTTGAAATCTTTAAAATTACCCAGATATGGCTTTTTTAGAGATTTGCAAAGACTTTAAATGGAACATCCTCATCTTCGTTTCGATTTTATTGGTGAAGAAAAAGAAAAACTTTTTAAGGAAATCCGGACATATCATACCAAATTGATATATGGTCATGATAGTCCTCTTGCTGAGGAGTGGGACTATAGCAAATTTCGTCCGGTTATTACCCTGAAAGGATTTAATGTTCCTTTTAACTCAAAAGTTATTCTTTCAGCTAATTCCTTGAGCAAAGTTAGAGTTTTCGAACTTGAAATATGAAACAAATGTCTAATTGTACTTTGTCATTTCACTTCAACTTAAGTTGTAATCTTTTATTGTTTTAATAAAAGGGATTGACTAATCGAGTCTTGAGTTTATTTTCTTTTTATTTGTTTAGATAGGAGTTACAATTATCTGCAATGCCCTCTCGCTAGATTCAACTTCTCGCTTTACATATTAGAGATAGGTTGCTAGCAGATACTGAAAAGAGAAAGCTTCTTAGCGATCCATTGTCTACTCACTTTCAAAACAACGCCGAAACTCTAGAATGGCGTAGAAGATATTTGCTTCAAAGGAAAATTGTTAGAAATCTCAATGATCAGATTGTCAATCTAGCAGCGGACAATAAGAGTAAGAATGAAACGATTTCCATATTGAAGCGTCAAATTAAATCAAATCCTTCAATTGTTTTTTATCATAAGATGTTCGAACTTCTCCAGCAAATTAGTGATTTGTAGATTAATTTAAAAGATAGTCAAGCTCAATGTGAATCGTTAGAATTCATTAAGGGAAAAAACATTTCAAACATTGATTCACCAACTTCTTCCATTATTCCATCTGTTACAAAATCAACAACATCTACTTCTCTTACCATCTAAAAGTTTCTTGTTATGACTAATCATCCTACAAGCTTTGACGAGAAGGTAGGAGGATAATGGTGCAGGAATGTAAAATTTGAGATGATGAAATATTTTGACGAACAATAGAGAATGAGATATTCGCAGCGCGTAAGTTAGTATGTGGCTAAGATTCAAAAACTTAAATGTAGAAAGTATCTTCTTCAGAAGCGTACTGCTGATTTAGAAAGGGAAAATAAAACTCTCAAAGGTGCAAACAAAGCCTTTAGTCATGCTTTAAAGGCCAACATCGAATCTAATGATGATGCCGATAAGATGAGGAAAAAAGAGAAGAAGCTTAAGGAAGTTCATCGTATTGTGATCCATCCCATTATTGATCCTTTAATTACTGAGAATCTTGATAAGGCTGTTCAAGATTTGTGAAACATGTATATTTGTTCCAAATACTTGTAAATAATTTATGAAATTATGTAAATTACGACAATTTTGTAAATATCGCCTAGTCTGTGGTCATTTCCTGTAATGCAATTTCTGAATCAACATCTAATAAGTTGATCTATGGTTTTTGTATTTACTGATCCATTTAGTCTTCTTCACTAATCTCCTTTCCCTGAAAAGCACGAAGTGAACAATATTCCTTTTTGCTAGCTTGATATCTATATAGAAGTTTATCCATATCATTTGCAGAGATTAACAAATCATTATGTCAACATATGATAATAAGTAAAAATTATTTCCATAATTGAATACCATTGAATGTCCTGAAACCCATCTTTGGTAATGATGAGAGTTAACTAGGAATTCCACTTCAATTAGAATATCAGAAGTTCAATGGTAGAAACCTATAAATTCTATCAAGGATTTAACTTTTGATGTTTAGAAAGTCATCTGCCAGAGATAGCTAATCGAAAGTCGATAATGATGGTGTAGTAGAAGTCTAGAAATCATTGTCTGAAAGTTTGTAGTACAAGTCCAATGACCTAGATGCGGGAATTAATGAACGAAACTTAATAGTTAGAAAACCTGAAACCCAGATTCGAGCATTTGTAGATGATAACCTAAAGTCCAAAATAATAATCTTCTTAACAGAGATATTTATCCCAGATTTGGGCATTAATGAGTGAAGTTCAGTAATTAATAGTAATAGCCCCGAAACCCAGATTCGGGTATGTTGAAGACCACAGATTAAAAGACCTAAAACCTTGATTTAGGTATTAGTAAGTGAAGTTTAGAAATTCGTTTTTGATGATTGTTAGGAGGTTGTAGATTCCTATTTAATCTCTCTATTCTGTACCACTCCTTGGGTTTTAATTCTTTTGACATGTGTTACCCTTTAGGCTTTGTAAGTTGTTGTTGTTTGATTTTTTCTTCTTGAGCTTGGATATATTAATCCATTGTTCGATATGCCGCTTATCGAACTTGGATGTCTTAGTCCTTTGTTTGATATGCCACTTCTCGGGCTTGGACCTCTTTGGCCATTGTTGTTTGGTGCGCTTGGTTAGCTTATCTACAAATAGGACCGAAGGACTTACCCAACCTCTCTCTAGGAGGCGCCTTGACTTTGCCACAGCGTGCCGCGATCAAGGGTTTGTTCAGTGCCTTAGCCAGGCCATAACATGACAGGACTAAGGGCTTACTCCATTCTCCATCCAGGAGGTTCCTTGACCTAGCCATAGCATGACGCGATCAAAGGCTTGTAGGAGGTGCCATGGCCAGGCCATATCGTGTCGAGATCAAGGGCTTACTCTGTCCTCCATCCAGGGGGTGCCTTGAC
This sequence comes from Allium cepa, assembly GCA_030765085.1. NCBI lineage: Eukaryota > Viridiplantae > Streptophyta > Magnoliopsida > Asparagales > Amaryllidaceae > Allium > Allium cepa. The sequence goes on along the minus strand of CM060944.1, from coordinate 303,137,185 downwards.
CTGGTCATAATGTGGTGTGGTCAAGGCTTGTCGATGCTTTAACCTGGCCTTAGCATGACGCCGATAAAGGCTTACTCTAACCTCCCTTCAAGTGGCACTTGACCTGACCAGCTCAGCACGGGCAATGACTTTAACCATTTAAGGTAATGTTCAAGTGCAAGGAGAATTCTACTCCCAACCATGTAGATTTTTCTTAGTGAAGTAGCCTTTATTGACTTCATCTAGGATCTCATTACAAACTCATTAATTTTGCATTGTCTGAAAAATATGATTATCATCCCTTCGAGTGATCTGCATTGACTTGTTCCATGACCATTCATCATATGGTAGTAACAATAGGACCCTTTCAAATTCCTTTCATATTTAGGTTTTTCTTTTGTGATGGCCAATATGGTTAACAGATAAACATTCTTGATTGATGTTGTCAAATTGCATTCCTTAGGAAGTCTTGACTTTAAGCTTGACTTTTGAGATGATTTCTGGGTATTTTATTACTTGGTTTTGGAATTTCACCCTCAACAACTAGTTTTCTTTTTAAAACCCTTTGAAATTCCTATGTTGGTAGTGTCCAGTTGTTGCTTGATGCCATTTGTGTGCAAAGGCGTTCTACTCGCCATCATCCCTTCTTCAAAGATTGTTCCTTTAGTGTAATATTGAGTTGCTTTCCTCATTTGATCAAACAAGTTGTCACTTTCATTTTTATTTTTCTCCTAATGCAAAGATAGTGGTGGAGCTAATATGGAAAGGGTATAAACTCGATTTATTTGGAACATAGGGTTCAACTTTCTTTTTCTTCATGATCCTTAAGGCCTGCATTCTTAAAATTTGTTCTTCATGTAGATTTGAATCATTAATTGTTCCATGGGAGAATCCAATAAGATGTCTTTCTGAGGATCCTTGCTCAGATTTTTGGGCTTTGCTAAACATGATGATGTAAAGTCTAAAGTAGGTAGGCTTGGAATAAGATCGGGTTAGTAGTAAGTGGAGTTGAAAACTCAACAAGGGCAGAAGTTCACGCCCTCCTTCTAGCACTAAAATGTTAACAAGAAATTTTTTCAACACTCTAAAGTTGAATCCAAAGTGTAAGTAACCTTTTCGAAATTTTCTTTAAAATAGATGAAGGCAGTCGCCATTTCTTAATCATGTTAAGATGGTTATAGTTCATTCTATTGTCTTCAATTTTCCTTTTATGTAGATTATTGTGGTAGAAACTCCTTCTTATAGGACCTTTCGATTTAGACGAAAACTAAAAATCCTTCATATATTGCCTTTCGAACTAGTTAATCTGCCTTAGTACCCATCGAAACCTCCCTTTCAAATCAGTTGTAGAGGCCCTAGGGTTGGCTTTAATGAGTTAGGATTTGGGTTGGATAAATTCATTTCGACTTCTTCGTAAGCTAACCTTTCGACAATCTGAGAGTTAGAGTTAAGGTTATTGGATAAACTAATTGTTTTGAACCACTTCAATAGTGACTTCAATCAAGTTGACATAAGAAAATTTATGAATAGAATCTAATCAGAGATATCAAATCTGCAAAACATCCCAAAATTCCATAAGCTTGCTTTCATTGAACTCAAATAGTGCAAAATGATCAAATTCTCAATGTAATTTGGAAACTAAGGTTCACAACTGTTAGAAAATTCAAGATTAGAGTGAGAGAATTCAGATCCTCAAAATCAAACCCCTAGGGTCTTATTTATAGGTGCAGATTGGCACCTTTTGACTCAGTGCTTTCAACCTGGTCGAAAGGCAGCCTTGTAGACCTTTCATCAAATTTAACATTTGTGAATCCTTCTACATTGCATTGGAATGGATTTGAAGGCTTCTGTCTTGATCAAAAGGTGTAGGTGGCCTTTTCGCCTTAAGTTGCTTTGTTGTTGCAAGTAAGAAGAAGCATGAGCTTTCGACTCTGTCAATAGGTAATTCTTTAAGGTTTAGAAGGTGTTGAAATGTTGAGGGTTTCGAACGAGGATGGAAACTTCTGAAAGTATACTTATGGCTTGATATAGAACCCCTCTTGGTTGTGAAAGGCTTCGACTGGTTTGAAAGTCTTAGTTATGCTTTCGAAGGGGACCTTTCAACAAAGCTTCTTTCTGGGCAATTTGAATAAAGGCAAAACCATTGGTTTGACGCATATGTGAGTGGTTATTATTTGCTTCCTTCGAAAGGTACTCTTTCACTTATTCAAAATGTCTTCATGTAGGCAAAAGCATCTATTTCGAAAGGAAGCAATTGAAGGGAAAGTGTGCTTTTAACTCCTTCAAACCCTTCGAAAGATTATAACATATTTTAATTTTCTCTATAGCAACCTTTCGACTCCTTCGAAAGGATTTGTTGGTGTTATCATTTCTTTTTCTTCCTTCTCTTCATTCATTTTGGTTTTGACCAGGTTAAAGTGAGAATTGTTGGTAACATATGCCTTTAAGGCATATGGCACCTAAAGAGCAGAAGGAGTTGGAGATGCAAGTGAATGATCTATTGAGACGAGAGTTCATTCCTAGGATCATATATGAGTGTGGTGCACATATAGTATCCACCAAGGCGGATGGCTCTCTAAAGTTGTTTGTAGATTAACTTAAGTTGAATAAGGTAACAAAGAAGAATAGTTATCCACTTCCATGTATTGATGAATTGTTTTATCGACTCCATGGTGCTAGGGTGTTCTCTTAGTTGGACCTTGCGATGAGGGTTCATTAACAGAGAGTAGCAAAGTAGAGTATGTCAATCACAGTGTTGTGTATGCGGTTTGGGTTTTATAAGTGGCTGGTTATGCCGTTCGGGCAAACCAATGCATTGTTGATCTTATGTAATATTTTTTCAGGGATCAACCAAATAAGATTGCGTATGTGTTCATAAACGTTATTCTTGTTTATTCGAGGATGGAGAAAAACATAAGGTCCATTTGAGCACTATACTCGAGGTATTGATGAAGCACCGATTGATGGTGAATATTTCGAAGGGTCACTTCTAAAAGAGGGAAGTGCGGTTTTTAGGTCACATTGTTTTTAAGTAGCATATTGTTGTAGATCTTGCGATGGTGGTAGTAGTATAGGACAGGGATCGACCTAAGGCTACTACAGACATGAGAAGTTTCCTAGGCTTGGTAGAATATTATTAATGTTTTATTAAGGACTTCTCTAAGGTTGTAGTGCCATTAACTAGATTGATGATGAGAATCATACTTTTATTTCAGACGTGAGTTTCAAGCATGCATTCTTCGGTTTATAGGAGATGTTGATGAGTGCACCAGTGTCAGTCATTCCCAACGGGAATGAGGAGCTGATAGTACACACAGATGCCTATGGTACTAGACTTCGTATGGTGTTGTTGCGGAGGGGAAATATTATCGCCTACGCCAGTCGACTGATGAAACTACATGAGAGGAAGTATCCGACTCATGATTTAGAGTTGGCGACTATAGTATTTGCTTTAAAGATATAAAGGCGTTATTTGGTTGGAGAGAGGTACGAGTTGTATATGGAACATAAGTTGTTGAAGTATTTATTCTCCTAGAAGGACCTTAATCTTCGTCAGCATTGACAATTAGAGTTCATAGCCACTTATGACTTTGGCATTAAATGCAGTCGTTGATGCATTAAGTAGGAGACATGCCACCTTAGAAGCAAGTTCCTGGAGTTGAAGCTATTGGAGTTTATTACTAGCTATGATTTCAAACCTGATGTGAGCTAGAGTAGAAAGTGTTAGCTAGCCTAATGATCTGACCTGCCTTCATTAAGCGGATCAGTACCAATCAGAGGCGAGATGCTATACTAGCTGAGATCATGGAGAAGATGGAGGAAAGGTTAGAGTCTGAGGAAATGTAGCAATAATGGCTCGACTATGATGGTTGACTTCGTAAGGATAGGAGATTGTTTGTTCCTGAGGTCGATGGGTTGAGGGATGAAGTGCTGCACGAGTGCCATCATTTAGGATTAACTATACATCTTGATGGCGATAAAATGCACTGCTACATGAGGTAGACATTTTACTAGGAAGGGATGAAGAAGAATGTTAAGATATTCATCTTGAAGTGCGTGCACCATTAGTTGGTGAAGGCAATGCAAAAGAAGCTAAGTGGTTTTCTACAACCGCTCGAGATTCCAAGTGGAATTAGGAACAATTTTCGATGGACTTCATTGATAAATTGCCAAAGATTAGAGGGGGATACGATGACATTTGGTTCAAAGTCTATAGATTGATGAAGAGTGCTTGATTCATACTTGTCAAGTCCAGTAGAACGACATCTAAATTGGCCGAGTTGTATGTGAAGTGGGTTGTGAAATTCCATGATATGCCCAGGTGCATCACAAGCGATATATACCCTTTCTTCCCTAGTGGGTTTTGGAAGAGCTTACAAGAGGCATTGCGGATGGATTTGCATCTCAGTACAGTTATCACCCAAAAATTAATGGACAGATCGGGGTGAATAGTATCTTGGAGGAACTCTTGGGTTCTGTCATTCTTGATTTCAGTGGCTCGTGCGATGACCATTTACACTTGGATCTCGCATGCAACAACATTTATAAGTCCAGTATTGGTATGGCACCAATTGAGGTGTTATATGGCCGACGTTGTAATGCTCCTTCATGTTGGTGGAAAGCAGGTGAGAAATTGATACTTGGGCGAGATTTCAGAGAAGATCGAGACCATTCGGCAATGAACGAATGCTGCTCAAGATAGGTAGGAGAGCTATACTAATAGGAGAATACGTGATTTAGAGTTCTCTGCCGACGATATGGTGTTTTTTAAGATCTCTCCGTCGAAGAATATTGTTCGATTTAGTATTAAGGGAAGTTGGCATCAAGATTCATTGGTCCTTTTCTGATACTTGAGAGAATTGGGAACCTAGCTTATAGAATTAACATAGCTCAAAAGATGGAGGGTGTGCACAACATGTTCCACATATCTCACTAGTTGAAGTTTGTTCATGGACCAGGCGTGATAGTTGAACCGAACCAGATTCATGATATCGAGGTTGAACCGGAAGCATCGTGACCTCGTAGGCCTATTTGTATCATCGGATGCGGTATGAAGTATCTACAGAGGATGACTGTAGAGCTGGTGAAGATTCAGTGGAGTAAGAGCAACGGCTATTCTAATTTGGAGATAAAGGAGAGCATGAGGACCTCTTATCCGGAGCGTTTTACTTGGTGAGACTTCTGTTTATAACATTTACTTTCACTTTCAATATTATATAGGCAGTTTATTATCATGCATGCTAGGGTAAGCATAGATATCAGTTTTTCTTTTATATGCATGTTTGATGATTGGTATGTTTGCTCGTGGATGCTAGGCATGTAGAGTAGCTATGTTTGATTTTACCTTGTTTGTATTAGGGATTTTGGTGGCGAAATTCCTAAATGAGGGAGAGTATAACGATCCATATTTACATATCAGAGGATCGTAATATATTATTTTTAAATTCAAATAATGTTGTATTACTCTATAACTTTAGAAAATGCCTATTAGTTGCATTTCCTATCTTTAGAATCTTTCCAGACGGTTTTACCTTTGAAGGCTGGTAATGTCTATAACTTTTGATATAGTTAGAATCAACATCCGAGACTACTTTCATTGGAAAGATATGGTGGTTTCCCTATCCATAAAGTGGTCATAGTAGCGATTTCGGTTTCCTGGTTATGGGACATGACTTCTTGAAGATTGGCAGTTTTTAGAGCAGCTTAGTGGGTAATTAGTGAATTTGGAGGCTAACACACTAACCCATTTTAGGTTGGGAGAATATATTCGGCTGAACCATCATCCCCAAATCACGCCACTTCCCAAATAGATCAAGCCACCAAATCAACTCTAAATCATAGATTAAGGGTAGATTAGCAAGGAGATTCACTAGAGGCCTTTAAATTTACTTATTTGGGGAAGGAAAATTACATCTTGGCTGGTTATTTCTTGATTTGCCTTGATTTGTGTGCAGAACTATGATTTTGCATGTAGTATTTATCATCGCTCACCTTATTATATATGTAGCTGTAGGCTTTGGCATGCTTTAAACCCATTTTGAAAGTCAAAATAATATTTTGGAACTGTTTTAAAGTGAAACCTAAAGTATCAAATTTAAAATGTTTTAAAATGTTCTAATCATGTTAATTCGTTGTTTGATTGCCTTTGTGTGTGTTAGGCTATGTTAGAGACCTATGATAGGAAGATTTTCCAAGAATTGTTCTATACATGCATGTTTGAATATTGTTTGATGCATGTGTGTTGTTTGCTCATATACTTTTATGGTTGAAAAAGCTCATCGGAGAAACTTAAAGTTATGAACCATGAAATCGGATTTTAATGGGTAATCTCGAAGAAGTTCGGAGTTGTATTGATGAGTACAAAAGGCATATATGTCGAAGAACAGAGCATTGCGGTGAAATCGACTTGAAATTATGATTCGGAGACTCGATAGTATTTTGGTTGGTGGTGGGAGCGGGATTTTGTTCGGTGCCAGGAGTGGCTTAGAGTAAGGCACAAGTTGGCTCGGAGTCGAAAAAGAATTGCTATTTGAGGGAGGTTGACTCGGGCTTGACTTCGGCCTGATGGTGGGGCTGGCTAGCGCCGAACACGGAAATTGGCTCGGTGGAGGCTTCGAGTCGGCTCAGTAGAGAACATAGGTAGGGCTTCGGTTCGGTCCTGGTCGGTGAAATTGGTTTGATGTTTCTAAGAATGCTTCAGGCTTTTGATTCAGCATCTTCGGGCTTGGCTCGGCATTGTTGAATGGAGTGTAGGAGATGAGCAACTCTCATCATGGCAAGGCGATACTTGGGGAACTTCTTTGTAGCATGCCCTGGGGTTCCTGGTGTAGGATTGATTTCGCCCTAGAGGGGGAAGGGGGTGAATAGGGTGATACTAATAATTGTAAACATTAATGCGGATATATATAAAATAATTGCAGCATTGATAATATAAGAATAATAGAAAGCAGAAATAGAACAACACAGATTTACCCAGCTTCGGCAAAAATTGCCAACGTGTTGTCCCCAAGGTTTCTACTAGAAATTAAGTAGTCGGACGTTTACACACGTAACCTCACGAGACCCGCTATTGACTAATCTAACTCTACGCTCAAAACCATGCCACAACTCAACCACTGAGTTGTCAATTCTCAAACTACACCACCGTAGTTCGTCCCCTAGTCACATGACTAGAATTTTACGAAAAGTTTTAAAAGAGAAATACAAGAATATAAACAACTTTAAAATACAAAACCCTAATTTATATTTAAGCCCAAATAATACTAAAGGTGCCGGCCCAAATTAAAATAAACAGAATTTATTATTCTCCGGTCTTCCCCTTTTCTTATTTTATTTCTTCGACCCGTATCCAATTGTTTCTTCGTTCGTTCCTCTTTCAGACTTAGGGCTTTGCGAATTTGAAGAAGCCGACTTCATTGATCGATCGAGTGGATGTTTTCGCTTCCCTTGCTTTGTTGATCGATCGTCTCTTTGATTTGCACACGGTTGCTTCTCGATCGAGTTTGATTTGAATTAGTATGTGATTTCCCTTTTTGCTTTTCTGGTCAATTTGCTTGAACTCGATACCTCTATACGTCGATGATGTTAACTGGTTTTATAGGGTTTAAAACCCTTAATTTTAAATCGAATATATCATTTGAATTCGTCTGATAATTTAAGCTTGGCCGTTTGATTTTGATTGAATACATGCGATTCATCCTGACTGGTTCAGTTTCGTACATACTTTTGCTTGATTATCACGACTTTGATTTTGGCTCGTTCAATTTTTTCCTTGGTCATCATGGCTTTGATTATTTAAAATCTGTATAACTTCTGCTCTGATTTTTTCATTGTGTTAGTGTATAGTTGACCCCTATTTTTATCCTTGACTATTCCCTGGTTTACCTGTACTGTTGGCCGAGTCATCCTATTGCCTTTGTTATTGTGTGATATTGGTCTGGGTTGAAGTCTGACTGTGTTTGGTTTTGGCCATTCACGTATACATTTGTATATCATAATTCACTGTTTCACTGCTTATATCATCCATGCTTATAATTATTGTGTCTTCGACCTTCTTGTTTAGTTGCCACTATTACTTGAAGTGGTCTTGGTTGGAATTTCACTTACATGCTTTGACTGGTCTTTGTTGCTTATGCATGCACTGTGTATATACATGTTCTAGTTGCATTCCTGAACTGTTGTCACCTGCTTTCTTTCACATAGTCTTGTTGCCTAGATTACATATGTATATATGATGTTGTGTTCATTTATTTGGGATTTTTGTTTCACTGTGGTCTTGTGATCTGTTTCAGGTTACATTGCTTCGAGTCTTGTGTACTTGACGCCTTGATTTACTTGTGTACTTCATGATTGCATTCATTATGGACTGGTCAGGTGCAATGTGTGGTTTGTGTGCTTATGTACTTGATTGCCTCTGGCCGAATATGTTGTATTGCATCATGTGTCTAACCATATAAGTCTGTACCGAGTTGTTTCTTTGAGCTAGTTTGCATTTTATTCAGTGTATCTGGACTTGTGCCTGGTCAGGTTGAGTTCAAAACTGTACTGGCCTCGTTGCATTTCATGTGAGCTTCCAGTGCTCCTTTGTGTAGTCTTGCATTACACACCTCTGATTGTTCTGCGGTTACACTTGATCTGGTTCATTTTGAAGACTCCGTGTGATTATTGATTTAAAATACTGCCTTGTGTTTGTAGTCTTCATTTTTGGGCTTAGTTGAACCTGAACTTCGTTTTCCTTGACCACCATACCTGATTTTATACAATCTGTCTGGAGTAGTTTTGAACTATATACATGCATGCATACATACATACATATATATATATATATATATATATATATATATATATGCATGTGCACTACTGTTATCTTGATATTTCTTTGTTTGCATTGAGTTGATGTGCACTTGCTGTTGGTCTTCATGGGTTTACTGGTGTGGTGTAGTTTGACCCATTTGTTCGGACACATATATGTGTATACATATATGTATGTGCATATATGTATATATGTTTATGTGGTCTTTGCGTTTGTGCCATGACACTAGCTTGAATAGTTGAAATTTTTGGTGCACCTAAGTTGAATCCAACTTCAGCTCGGTTTTGACCTTGTGCTCACCTGTCCCTGCAGTTTTATCAAGTGTATATCGGTGTGCACGGCCTTGTGGCATGAACAGTTATACACTGTGTATGTCATAAGTTGTTCGCATATGATGAATTCAAAATGAATATGGTGATGAACAACCAAAATAACTGAGGAAAATAATATTTTCAAAATACATTTTATTTTTCACCGTAAAAATATTTCCTTTTCAATTTTACTGCATCAGTTTGTATTTTGCAGATAACTCAGATGCTGGATTCAATCTGGAATAGACTCAAAGATAAATATGAGTTTTGAGTGAAATGTAGCGAGGTGAACATTGTAAATGGAAAATTGTGATGTAATCAAAATTGTATTGTAATTGAAATTGTGTATACATGGCGAGAACTCAAATTTTTACTATTCAAATTTGTAACAAAATATTTGTTTGAATCAAATATTTGTTTGAATTTAAATTCTATGTTATTTATTATATTTAGCAAATATTTATTTAATTATACGAAAAATATAAAATAGTCCATTACAAATACATTTGAATGAATATATATGTTTATTATCATCAAACAAAATCATATATTAGCATATTCAACACCTGGAGGTGATATGGAGTAGAGTAGATGAATTCAAACGACTTCGGATGACTTTGGATCTTCTATGGCGATTAGCAAGGTGATTGTGGGATGCTTCGACATGTTGATGCTTACGACGATGATGACAACTTTGGAGTCTTAGTGTAATGGCTCTATAACTTATGATGGGTGTCTAGAGGCATTCCAAAGATGATGACTTAACGATGAGAGTCATGATGGTGATCCATAAGGGCAAGTTCAATGATAAGGCTTGCGATTGGGATTTGCTACTGTGTCCTATTGTGGAAATAACCATGGTAGAATAACGATTGAGTTCCATTATGCGGATGCATGCAAAGGGATCACTGATAACATGGAGGCTTTTAGCACGTTCGTAAAGAAAGGGTATGTGGGGACATCCACCTAGATTTGCCATTGTGTCTAGATCTTGGGATAATAGATTACCATGGGCTTTGCACTTGTGGGCCTAGTTCCCTGCCTTTCAAAGTGGCATGGACTCAAGCACCAGTGGAGCTGGGATTTTGATTGGGTTCCTGGTTTGCGATTGTGTCATATGAGTTATCATATATTCAACGCACACAAGTGATGGTGAGGAATGTTTGATGGATATTATGTTTGCCATAGTTACTTACCACTCTAGGCTATCACACAATGTAGATATTTTCGATGATATACCAAGACACTGGACATTGTACATCAACTGTAGTATATTTATATGGCTATGATAGAAGATTAGCATATTTGACTATTATGTGCTAACAATTTGGATACAGGAATAGGCCAGGTATGGTTCTTCATACCTTGTGCCCTTATTTACAATATACTATTTTTATAGTATTTATGATATGATATATTGCTCACGCCAAACTGTTGTTCGACCAAAGGTTTTATGCTTTGCTTCTTATTACCTCGAGGTACTCTTAAATGAGTGGATTATGGATAACAGGTCTGGACAGCACATGGAGCTGCATGAAGTATGAGCAGGAGGCTTCGCTTTCATATACATATATACATATATATACACATACATACATACATACATACATACATACATATATATATATATATGTATGTATGTATGTGTTTAGAGCTTACTAGCGCTTATATTCCGTTGTGTAGTATTATAGAGCTATACTAGTACTTGTATTACTTCAGAGGTAATTTGGAGTTTATTTAGGAGATTTGGGGTATATAAACTCAATTATTTCAATTTTTGTATAATCTATGAACTTGATGCACTCTGATATTATTATTTATAGTTCAGTTGACTATATCACCCTATCGCCTGTTTTACATCTATGTTATTATGTTATATTTTTTCTGTATGCTTTTAGATGCTCTATAATTTCTGCATTTGTATTTTTCTCTACTTTACATTCTTGGCTACCATCCTATGTTGTTCGGGTACCTCCATAGTGCATCATATAAATATATTAGGTACCGAAGATGTATGGTTGTCGTCACACATCCTCTTATGTTGTATTCTTCATATTTTTTGCTAATCCTCCATTATCAATCTTTTATTACTCTATAATTATTACTCTCAAGTAAGATCTTCATATTTATAGCAAGAACCTCTACTTGAAGAAGTCGTTAACAAACCTTCAGGCCAAAGCAAACTCCACTGCCAACCACTCTCTGCTGCTACCATCGACCACTCTTTCTCGACCTAAAGACTTCATCATTTCACTTTAAATCTTCATGCGTACAAAAGAAGGGCTTCTCTAGACCTTCATCACCTCTCAAAAATGGACCCATACAGTTTCAAAAAAATTTCTCATCAAGTCACACAAATGATGACCACTCACTTAATATGAAAAAATGAATCTATGATACAACCAAACTAACATTTGCTAGCAACCTACAACATTCATACATCATATGCAAGTAATACAGACACAATTGAAACATTAATAACATCCTAATCTAGTCAAAATGGAAAACGACAAACTTAAACACTAAAGAAAAAATCAAAATAAATGATTACCTTCTTAAAACCATTTTAAAACTAATTTTTTATTTTAACATTTAAAGTCCACCTAATTAAACATCATTTTAACTTTATTAACTAGCAAGTAAAGTGAGAAGGATAAACCACTTCCCTAAATGTAACGACCCATAATTTCGCTACTTCGAAAACAAGAGATTTCGTTTAAGAAGGTTTAAAACTTCAATAAATAAGTTAAATATAATAAATAATACTAGAGAAATTATTTATTCTTATAGTTAATAATTTAAAAAGTATAAATTTGGATTTTAGAACAAATCAACAAAAGTTAAGTTTTGTTGAAAATAAGTAAATGCTTAAATAAATAGGTTTAAATATTTATTTAAAAAGATAAATCTTATTGAAAACATCTAATAAAGATAATAAAATTATATTAAAAATACTTATAAGTATGTTAGTAATCGTTTTACAAAAATAACCAAATTTTGTCGCATTTTATCAGTTTAACATACACCGTAAAATTAGAAAATTTGATATTATTTAAATTTGATTTTAAAATATAAAGAGACATGTTTTAATGTATTTAAAGAATTATAAAGATCATTTTTAAATTTGGTTTACACAAATAAATAGTTTAACTAAAACGTCAAAATATGACCGTAAAATATTTTGTCGAAAAACGACGTTTCGTCGATTAAAAGTTGTCGCAACGTCGTCGCCCTTTATTTTTTATATAGAAATATATATTCAAATAATATAAGTATTAATTAATTCACTAAGCAAGTTTACTTTTACTAAACATGGTTAGAAACTTCTAGAAAAAAATTAAGAAAAAGTGAGCATAAAAAGACAAAAATGTCATTTCAAAGCAAAAGGTAAAACATCAAATCAAAGAAACATAATTATTACTTACTTTACTTAATATCTAAATGAAAATGATATAAAGTAATGATTTGAAATGCGATGTTAAGTGTTGAAAAAAAATAAGAATACTTTAGAAGTAAGTAAGGTTATTTTGGTAATTTGGTAAAGCAATATTTTGGTAATTTACCACTTCATTTCTTTTTCTATAAATACCAACCACTTTCTCACTTTTTTCACAATTTTCATTCTTCTTCTTCTACCTTTTCTAAGCTCTCCTTTTCTTCTTTAGAGCTTTAATGGCTTCTTCTTCTCTTCCAAATGCTTACTAACTTTTTCAAAACCATATCAAATAAACTTCTAACACCACCAAACTTTGGCAAAGACCTTAGAATAACATTAGAACATGGTTAAGCGTCTAAGAAGTGAAGAAGTGATGGAGGAAGAATAGGAGGAGGCCGAATTTATGGAAGAAGGAGCACAAGTCATGAAACTTTGGAGTGAGAAAAAGAGAAGGAATTGCTGCCGGAATCAAAAGAAAAGTTTAGGGAAATGATTTAGTAAAGATAAAAGGATTTAGTGAAGTGTTGGATGATATGAATGTTGGTAGAAAGTGAAAAATTTGGTTAAAGCTGAGTACTCTTATTTATTAATAAATCCATAAGTTATTTCAGTTATAAAGATTTGAAAGTTTAAATATGTTGAATGAATGATTGATAACTTGGCTGCAAATTGGTTGATTATGTGATTGTTTATGTGGTTGATAACTTGTTTGATAAATGATAAGAAAAATGATTAGTAATTAACTATAGTTGAAATTAAATCCATATATATGCGTGTATGGAAGTTATTTAGCCTCTTAATGATTTTAAATAAGTTTAAATATGGTTTAAAACAAATTTGAAGTGTTTTGGACAAGTTCCGAAGCAATTCACAAAATTGGTCAAAATCGAGCTCGTCGCGTAGCGGCAGTTCGTAAATTTCGACCCGTAACGTCAAATTGATGTAGAGAATGAATTTCTTCAAAATAAAAATTCTTTGGTCCATAGTGATAGTAGTTTCCCAATGAAGAAAGAAAATCAAGATTTCATCAAGTAGATTTTGAAATATGTTCAAACAATTTTCTAAAAACATCGCGGTTTTCCATTTCGGAATCCAAAACGGGATTTCTTTATAAATGATATTTTTAAATGACTAAAAATATGAAATAAATTTTATAAATCTATTAAAATGGTTTAAAAGAGATTTAGAATAAAAATATTATTTCTCAAATATTTAAAAGCTATTTAAATCAAGTAAGCTTATATAGCACTTTCCACAGCACTTTTACGCTGCGAATTCTATAACCTTTTGAAATGTAGTTTTAAACTTAACAATTCCTTCCTAAATCTTTTGTTAATGATTTAAAGGAATAACTAAGTAATGTAAAGATGATTTGGAAGTTTTAATAAGAGTTTGAATAAATTGTTAAGATGAATTGTTTATACCACTTAAACAAAAAAGTAAAGAAGATTGAATATAATAACAAACTAGGTATGCGAAAACGAATAGTACATTTGTCCCACCTGTGAGATTTGGGAAGATAAAATAAGGTGTTTAACTAAGGTTAGGGATGGAGCAACCAGTGCCCTGAACTTACCTGGCCTATGTTTTTTCTTTTTAGGCGAAGGGTGGAATAGATCGAAAGGAAAGCCCGGATGCTCTAAAAGATCATATTTAAGTTTTTCCAAGTTAAAAGACAAAGATATTCATGATGTAGGATTACTTGTCATTAGTCGATGGAGGTGAAACTTGCCATTAGTCCCTAGAGGTGAAACTTGTCATTAGTCCCTAGAGGTGAAATTTAACATATCTAAGATGGCAGTAGTGCTCTATTATGAAAATCTTCAATTTGCAAAAATATGATTTGAAGTTAAGAAAATATTTGATTTAAATTTAATGAATGATTTGGGAATATTTTCCCTAAGTTAAAAGTTATGACTTGAATATAAGAAAATCTTTGATTAAGATTTAATTAATGATTTGGGAATATTTTCCCTAAGTTAAAAGTTATTACTTGAATACAAGAAATCTTTGATTAAGATTTAAAGAATGATTTGAAAAGTTTTTCCTAAGTAAAAGAGAAATGATTTGGAATTATTTCAAGATTTAAGAAAGGGTTTAATATATCAAATGATTTCATAAATGAGGCTTAATGATTCCATATACATTTGAAAAGAAAATGGAATAACTTGAAAAGATTATATCTAAGAAAGATATTTGATTTAAAAGATGAAGTAATTGATTGATGATTGGTATCCACATATGAACTTAACATCTTTTTAAAAGAGATGATTGGTTTCAAAGGAACCGGAGTCGAATTTGGGTAATTCCTATACGAAAACCACTTCGAACCAATGTATATGTTTGAAAGTGAAGACATGTTGAAGATGATGATTATTAAAGACCGTGGATCTTTATAGCATGAAAACTGCTTGTTTAACATGCTCTGGTTGACTACCATTATAGAGTTATTTCAGTGGTCTCCTCGTGATGGAGATTTTTTGGATTGCAAGGGTTCTCGCCTAGTAATAGTCGAGAAAAGTGCCTTCGGTTTCGTTTAGTCCTAAAATTAACTTTTATGGATGTTTGTCTAACATTGTATTCTAAATCACATTTGAGTTGTTTCTATAAACGTATATCATATGGTGGCGGAGAAGGCAACTTCTCATAGCTTAACACCCTTTCCCGATACATACGAGCTCAGGAAGTTATACTTTTCTAGAAGTCAATCGTGTGATGTGGAATGACAATGTGGCATGCAAAGTGGAACCTGTTACAATCAAAGTGTGGTTTTGTATGAAAAACATGGCTTTGAATAAATTGAGCGTAGTCTCCGAGCCTCACACCCCGGTTATGATGGGATTCTATGTGGTCAGATGTATGCTCGCATTTCGGATAGTAGTGATTTGGGTTATCATATGTTCTAAGCCCCAGGTACCAGATACGTCTGGGCCTTATGGCAGGGATACGCGAAGTTCGAGTCCTTGGATGTTATTCGCAGATTGTATCTACTTTAAGCCATTTGTGTTGTCGTATAAAGGCGTCTGAGTCATGGATGTGAGCCGTGGAAACAGATTGATCTTTCCACTAGTTCCCTATCATGTTATAAATCCAACCCCAATACGAGATTTACGGTTTTGATTGTATTCCTAAAATAGCTGTAATGACTTGCAAACATTTCAGCTACCCCTTTTTGGTATCATATATTCCGTTCGATATATTTCGTTGACCCAGTCGGCATATATTCCATTAGACTTAGTCTAGGTATTTATACCTTATTTAAATAAGTTTATTTGCAAATTTCTTCAAAGAGATGTCATTAGAAATAATATCAAATGTTTTGATATATAAAAATGTTTTAGTTATCATAAGGAAAAAACCCGTCCGTATTTATGTGTGGTCGTGGTCTGATGAGATGCCTTTCTTTTCAAAGATTTTGATAAAATAGTAATTTTAAATTTCGAGTATCTCATGCTGGTTTATCAAGCCTGATCCAAGTATTTTTAATACTCGAGTCAGATCCGAGTAGTTTCAGGTTGAGTTGAAAACAGTTGGAGTTTCCAAAGGAGAGCTGGAGATCTTCATCATCGTATGGACATATTATATTATCCGCTGTACTTAGTGTATTTTGTTTGATGTTTGTCAGCAATTGTAAGGACAGATTTTTATAACTGTCCAAGATGAATCTAGGTTAGACTTTGATATTGTATTTTAAAATTTTCCGCTGTAAAGATTATTATTGAAATAATATATGTTATTCCATTCGTATGAGATTCTATTCTGTCTTTATTTTCTTTCTACCCTTAATGATCCGCATATTCGTGCAATTTGAGTTGGACATGTGTGCTTTATGGTTGATTCAAACGGTACGGAAAAATGGGCCATTACATTTGGTATCAGAGCTGAAGTAAGCGAGAACTTGGCTTTGGTTGGGTAAAGACTCATCAGAGATAGGGTTAGTAATACCCTAGGATGAGCAACTCATTAGATATAGGGTTAGTAACACCCTATAATGAGTTTGAGTGTATTATATATATATGAGTGCGTATTCGTTAGTGACTAATATAATGTTTTGTGTTGATTTATCTGTTAAGTGATTTATGGATTCTGATCGATACGCCTGATCACCATTATCGATGAGGGTTCCTAAACATTTAAACAAGGTGAACCGATACACTAATTTTGAAAAATTGGTAAATGAAATAATTTTACCTAGGATTATATTTTGAATATAAAGTATATATTTTGAAAAGATGTATAGTTAGAAATCAGGATTAGTGAAATTTAAATATGAACATCTTGTGATTAGAATTTCACAGTTTGACTGCAAGATGTTTCATAAAGATAATCGACAAGTAAGTAATCTGTTATGGTAATTAAGATCCTTAATACTTATTCCAAAAATAATAAATTAAGAAATGATAATGTTAAGTTACTATCATAAATTGATAAATTGTTTGATTTAAAACTTTAAGTACAAATACCTTGTGAATTAAGTTTCACGATTTGACTATAAGGTGTTTGATAATATGATTTATTTAAGGAATGAACATATAAAATAAAAATGTATTTAAATAATTGAAATGATTGTGTAGAAAGATAAATATAAAAGGAATGAGAATTTAAAATTCGAGTTATTTAAAGAGTTGTGGTAATTTAAATAAAGTTAATTAATATAAGATAAATTTATAAAATGAATTTATAAAATAGGTTTTATAAAATAATCTCTAAAGTATTTTGAAAATGTTACTATTTCAAATAAAAGGAGGTAATTTATGATAACTAATTCGAATGGCTTGAAAATAAACTAAAAATGCGCAAGTGATGTGTTCAGATGGTAAGCACTTCTCTTAAGTATTACTCTTCTTATTAAGAGGATATATGTACTATTGGTAGTACCTAGTTTCTTAGATTGTTTGGGTATTACTCCATCTATATAATTTTTTTAAGTTAAGGAAATAATGTGAATCATTAACTGATAAATTGATTATTAATTTTTATAAGTGTTTAAACCAAAGATAAATTGGGATCGCTAATTGATAAGATCAAGCGGGATTTTCGACGATTTTGGACAGTCGAAAATTTTCGAATCATACCTAACTCGGGGCTAAGGAATTTATAAAAACTAAAATATTGTGAAATATTATGAGTAAATGAAATTGGATAAGTATAATTTATAAATGCGATTATAAATAAAATGGAAATTATAACCTAGAAAATATTTTATTAATTTATTCCAGTATTAATTAAGGATTTGGAATTAAGTCTTTAAAATATGATTGATTTGCATAAGTTATAATATGTAATAAACTTAAGTAATACTTTTACGAATGATTTATAAATAACAATAGTGTTAAAGGAAATATACCGAGTTAAAAGATGTGGGAAGACTCTATTAAAAGATAAATTATCTTTTGAGTGAAAAAATGGTTTCTTTGGGATATTTTCCTCTAATAAAAATATTTGTAAATAAATAATTAAAGGGATTATATAAAGAAGCACATTTATAAAGTGTTTGAGCTTAAGATAAAGTTTTTACGAAAGTTTTGACAGGCAATAAATACATATATGTAGATCATTTCGTCACACAAATGTTGATCTAATATTCGAGTTCGGAACTTTGAGGTGTTTACACCGATTCGAAAAAGGATTTATCACTCGATTCTTGATGACGAACCTTGATGAGGATTATCGATTAGATACTTGAGTTTTCTATCATAGTTGGGAGCTATGCAAGGAAAGCAAAGGTTTCTAAGCAAAGAGCCTGATTAAAGTCCGCATTAGAGGATCGGGGAATCGATACTATTTCGGAAATAAAGTTGGGTATTCGAATAGGAGATCGACTAAGATATTTCATATGGATGATTTGTGTATATTATCTGGATTTAAGTTTAAAGATAAATGTTTTGGGCAAACTTTTGTTTTGAGTAATTTCGAGGACGAAATGCTTTTAAGTAGGGGAGAATGTAACGACCCATAATTTCGCTACTTCGAAAATGAGAGATTTCGTTTGAGAAGGTTTAAAACTTAAATAAATAAGTTAAATATAACAGATAATAATAGAGAAATTATTTATTATTATAGTTAATAATTTAAAATGTATAAATTTGGATTTTAGAACAAATCAACCAAAGTTAAGTTTTGTTAAAAATAAATAAATGCTTAAATAAATAGGTTTAAATATTTATTTAAAAAGATAAATCTTATTGGAAACATCTAATAAATATAATAAAAGTATATTAAAATACTTATAAGTATGTTAATAATCGTTTTACAAAAATACCAAATTTTGTCGCATTTTGTAAGTTTTACATACACCGTAAAATTATAAAATTTTATATTATTTAAATATGATTTTAAAATATAAAGAGACATGTTTTAATTTATTTAAAGAGATAAAAATTTCATTTTTAAATTTGGTTTACATAAATAAATAGTTTAACTAAACCGTCAAAATATGACCGTACAACATTTTGTCGAAAAACGACGTTTTGTCGATTAAAAGTTGTCGTAACGTCGTCGCACCTTTATTTTCTTATATAGGAACACATATTCAAATAGTATAAGTATTAATTAATTCACTAATCAAGTTTACTTTTACTAAACAAGGTTAGAAACTTCTAGAAAACAATTAAGAAAAAGTAAGCATAAAAAGACAAAAATGTCATTTCAAAGCAAAAAATAAAACATCAAACCAAAGAAACATAATTATTACTTACTTTACTTAATATCTAAGTGAAAATGAAATAAATTAAAGATTTGAAATATGATGTTAAGTGTTGAAAAAAATAAGATTACTTTAGAAGTAAGTAAGGTTATTTTGGTAATTTGGTAAAGGGAATTTTGATAATTTACCACTTCATTTCTTTTTCTATAAATACCAACCACTTTCTCACTTTTTTCACACTTTTCATTCTTCTTCTTCTGCCTTTTCTAAGCTCTCTTCTTCTTCTTTAGAGCTTTAATGGCTTCTTCTTATCTTCCAAATGCTTACTAACTTTTTTAAAACATATCAAATCAACTCCAAACACCACCAAACTTTGCCAAAGACCTTAGAATACCATTAGAACATGGTTAAGCGTCTAAGAAGTGAAGAAGTGATGGAGGAAGAGGAAGAATAGGAGGAGGCCGAACTTATGGAAGAAGGAGAGAAAGTCATGAAGCTTTGGAGTGAGAAAAAGAGAAGGAAGTGCTGCTGGGATCAAAAGAAAAGTCTAGGGAAAAGATTTGGTGAAGATAAAAGAATTTAGTGAAGTGTTGGATGACATGAATGCTGATAGGAAGTGAACAATTTGGTTAAAGGTGAGTACTTTTATGTATTAATAAATCCATAACTTATTTCAGGTATAAAGATTTGAAAGTTTAAACTTGTTGAATGAATGATTGATAACTTGGCAACAAATTGGTTGATTATGTGATTGTTTATATGGTTGATAACTTGTTTGATAAATGATAAGAGAAATGAATAGTAATTAACCATAGTTAATTTGATGGAAATTAAATCCATATAAATGTGTGTATGGAAGTTATTTAGCCTCTTAATTATTTTAAATAAGTTTAAATACGGTTTAAAACAAATTTGAAGTGTTTTGGACAAGTTCCGAAGCAATTCACAAAATTGGTCAAAATCGAGCTCGTCGCGTAGCGGCAGTTCGTAAATTTCGACCCATAACTTCAAATTGAAGTAGAGAATTCGGATTTCTTCGAAATAAAAATTATTTGATCCACAATGATAATAGTTTTCCAATGAAGAAAGAAAATCAAGATTTCATTAAGAAGATCTTGAAATATGTCCAAAATAATTTTCTAAAAACATCGCGGTTTTGCAGTTCGGAATCCAAAATGGGATTTCTTTATAAATGATATTTTAAATGATTAAAAATATGAAATAAATTTGATAAATCTATTAAAATGGTTTAAAAGAGACTTGGAATTAAATATGAATTTTCAAATATTAAAAAGTTGTTTAAATCAAGTAAGCTTATATAGCACTTTTCACAGCACTTTTACGCTGCGAATTCTATAACCTTTTGAAATGTAGTTTTACATTTAACAATTCTTTCCTCAATCTTTTGTGAATGATCTTAAAGGAATAACTTGGTAATGTAAATATGATTTGGAAGTTTTAATAAGAATTTGAATATGTTGTTAAGATGAATTGTTTATACCACTTAAACAAAAAAGTGAAGAAGATTGAATATAATAACAAACCGAGTATGCAGAAACGACTAGTAAATTTGTCCCGCCTGCGAGATCTGGGAAGATAAAATATGGTGTTTAACTATGGTTAGGGATGGAGCAACCAGTGCCTTGAACTTACCTGGCCTATGTTTTCTCTTTTTAGGCGAGGGGGTGGAATAGATCGAAAGGAAAGCCCAGATGCTCTAAAAGATCATATTTAAGTTTTTCCAAGTTAAAAGACAAAGATATTCATGATGTAGGATTACTTTCCATTAGTCCCTAGAGGTGAAACTTGCCATTAGTCCCTGGAGGTGAAACTTGTCATTAGTCCCTAGAGGTGAAATTTAACATATCTAAGATGGCAGTAGTGCTCTATTACGAAATCTTTGATTTGCAAGAATATGATTTGAAGTTAAGCAAATCTTTGATTAAGATTTAATGAATGATTTGGGAATATTTTCCCTAAGTTAAAGTTTTGACTTGAATATAACAAAATCTATGATTAAGATTTAATGAATGATTTGGGAATATTTTCCCTAGGATAAAAGTTATAACTTGAATATTAGAAATCTTTGATTAAGATTTAAAGAATGATTTGGAAAGGTTTTCCAAAGTAAAAGAGGAATGATTTGGAATTATTTCAAGATTTAAGAAAGGGTTTAATATATCAAATGATTTGATAAATAAGGCATGATGATTCCATATACATTTGAAAAGAAAATGGAATAACTTGAAAACATTATATCTAAGAAAGATATTTGATTTAAAAGATGAAGTAATTGATTGATGATTGATATCCACGTATGAACTTAACATCTTTTTAAAAGCGATGATTTTTTTCGAAGGAACCAGAGACGGATTTGGGTAATTCCTATCCGAAAACCACATCGAACCAATGTATACGTCCGAAAGTGAAGACATCTTGAAGATGATGATTATCGAAGACCGTGGATCTTTATAGCATGAAGACTGCTTGTTGAACATGCCCTTGTTGGCCACCATTATAGAGTTATTTATAGCAGTGGTCTCCTCATGATGGAGATTTTTTTGATCACAAGGGCTTCTCGCCTAGTAATGGTCGAGAAAAGTGCCTTTGGGTTCGTTCAGTCCCAGAACGGACTTGTATGGATGTTTGTTTGATATTGTATTCTAAATCACATTTGAGTGGTTTCTATAAACGTATATCAGTTGGTGGCGGAGAAGGCAATTCTCTTAGCTTAACGCCCTTTCCCGAGACATACGAGTTTAGGAAGTTATACTTTTCTAGAAATCAATAGTGTGACGTGGAATGACAATGTGGCATGCAAAGTGGAACCTGTTATAATCAAAGCATGGTTTTGTATGAAAAACATGGCTTTGAAGAAATTGAGTGTAGCCTCGCGGGCCTCACACCCCGGTTACGATGGGATTCTATGTGGTCAGTTGTATGCTCGCATTTTGGATAGTAGTGATTTGGGTTATCAGATATTCTGAGCCCCAGGTACCAGATACGTCTGGGCGTTATGGTAGGGTTATGCGAAGTCCGAGTCCTTAGATGTTTATTCGCAGATTGTGTCCACTTTTAACCATTTGTGTTGTTGTATAACGGCATCTGAGTCACGGACGTAAGACGTGGATACAGATTGATCTTTCCACTAGTTCCCTATCATGTTGGAAATCCAACCCCAATACGAGATTTACGGTTTTGATTGTATTCCCAAAATAGCTGTAATGAGTTGTAAACATTTCAGCTACCCCTTTTTGGTATCATATATTCCGTTTGATATATTTCGTTGACCCTGGCCATATATATTCCATCAGACTTAGTCCAGGTATTGATACCTTATTTGAATAAGTTTATTTGCAAATGTTTTCAAAGAAATGTCATTATAAATAATATCAAACGTTTTGATATATAAAAGTGTTTTGCGTATCATAAGGAAAAAACCCATCCATATTTATGTGTGGTCGTGGTCTTATGAGATACCCTTCTTTTCAAAGATTTTGATAACATAGTCATTTTAAATTTCGAGTATCTCATGCTGGTTTATCAAGCTTGATCCGGGTATTTTTTATACTCGGATCAGATCCGAGTAGTTTCAGGTTGAGTTGAAGACGGTTGGAGTATCCAAAGGAGAGCTGGAGATCTTCATCATCGTATGGACATATTCTATTATCCGCTGTACTTGTGCATTTTGTTTGATGTTTGTCAACAATTGTAAGGGCAGATGTTTATAACTATCCAAGCTGAACCTAGGTTAGGCTCTGATATTTTATTTTAAAATTTTCCGCTGTAAAGATTATTATTGAAATAATATATGTTATTCCATTCGTGTGAGATTGTATTCCGTCTTTATTTTCTTTCTACCCTTAATGATACGTCTATTCGTGCAATTTTAGTTGGACATGTGCGGTTTATTGTTGATTCAAACGGTACGGAAAAACAGGCCGTTGCACTAAACACCTAATGCACAAATACCAACGTATTTCTACGATAAACAACAATCTTCACGAATCGTAATATACCCCAATTAATAACTAAGCTAATTACCTTCACAAATAGTAAGGAAAATGATGGAATTTTGGCTAAAAATGAATTAATAGATGTTAAACCTTTTTTGGGAAACTTGGAAAATGGTTAGGAGGCTATGCCATCATCTTTATTATGTACAAATCTTGAAATAAGTTATTAGGCCTTATCCGGGTCTCGCTGCACTAATTTATCCCAATAGGATCTAACTTCAAACAGTTATATCTCTTAATGGTAAGTCTAGAAAACTATTATGAACAATCTATAGAAAGAGAAACCATGTTATCTTTTATCTGGAAGTGGTTTCAAACCGTAACTGTAACACCCTTTTTAGTTGAACATTATTCAGGATATTTAATTGGATTGATCAAATAGAATAATGTAGAGGGTTAAGGGGAATGAGAATTGAAACTCAATAAGGCCATGCCATAATTAATTAATTGATTAATTAAATAAGGTTGTTTAAACTTAACATATAAGGATATATATGAGAGGGGCAATTTAGGAAGTAGACCTCTCATTTGCCTTAAACCCTCTACCCATCATATCATTCTCACATTATTCATAAAAAAATAATCAAAAGGAAAATATCAGGAGGCTGGCCATTAACCAACCCAGATAGGGCGAAACCAATGGAGGTTCACAAATCCAAGCTTAGGGATTCAAGAGCTATATAAAATCTCAACTCGATTCAAATCTAAGGTAAATAATAAGTATTCATCTCTTTTTTTCTTTTGAATTCGGTTAGGGATAATATCTGAATGTTTGACGTTTATTTTTCATGGATATGGTTGCTTAATCATTTTTTGGATAGAATAATGGTTATTGGAACTTGTGTGAAATTATTTAAATGGGTTTTAAGGGTAAAACTAAGATTTTAATCGCCAAATGCCTTAATTTTCAGATTGCCATACAAAACATTGTTATGGGGATGGGTTTTAGTTTCATAATTTTTCAATTTAAATTGAATATTTTATGAATTTCATAAGGAGGACATAATTTAATTTCAGGTTTTGATTAGTTAAAATAATTAATTATGGTTTTTAGCTCTGAAATTTTTATATATAAAGAGAAGGATGCTCTATAATTTCAATAAATTTTTAGGATTTCCCCTAAGTGATTTTGATATATTATGAATTTATTATCCTAGATAAGCATAATTAATTAAGGATATTAATTAATTATTTTGAATATATTTTGGAACTAGAAAGTTTAGTGCGGTGGTAATCCTAAAAAAGATCCGTAAAGAAATTTTTTATCGAAGAGAAATTGGATAAGAAATAGGATTTTGTGAAAAGGTTTTGCTTAAAGTAGTAAAAAAGCAGTTTTAATAAAAGTTACGATAATTCCATAGCACCCTATCATCGTCGAGCCAAAGATAAGGTCGCATCCATGAGTGTCGACGTCGAAATGAAAAGAATAATAAGATAGTTACTTCAGTAGCGATGTAATGATACTAGGTATGCCAAAGTCGACCTCGTCGACAATGTAGTATCAGTGATAGGGGTGCCTTTGTGATTCACATAAATGTTTAAAAGCTTAATGTCGATGTTGGCGACATCGCATGTCTTCATCGCTATTTTAAACGATGGCGCACCTAACCCTTTGACTTTTTTACATACTAAGGCAGTGATGCCGCTTGTATTGACTTTGACTCTATATACATAAAGCGACATAATAGCCAAAGAGATTTAGGTAACAAAGTTTTATTTGACGCCGAGGGTCTTGGGGTCGATGTTTATCAAGGACGGGGACTTGTATTTTATATTTGATGCCTCATGTACACAATGTCGCACTCCAAAGCCGAAGAAGCCTGCTTTATATAAATTGAAAACGTTTTAAAATATGCAAAGAGGCCTATGTTTGAAGAGGTTTGAAGAACTTATATTTCGGCCGATAGCCATATAACTTATAAAAGTTAGAGTTTTGTTTTAGTGGGTATATAGTCTAAAGTTCATGGTAGTTGATAATGTTATCTTTGACATAAATGTATACTTAAACGAATTTAAGTTTGGATTGCAACATTGGTAGAGAGTCAATGAGGTATAATATAGCTTGAATGTTGCCTATCTTTATCAAAAGTAGAGAGCCTTATGTTTTCCATCTTGACACCATCATTGGGGATAGCAATGCCATTTAAAAATTTGTAAACTTCGAAACTATAATGGGCGGCACGAGTATAGATGAACTTCGACATTGAACAGATTAGTTAGGAGCTATATGTTGTTGACTTTGACTTTAAACCTTGAGGATACCATTATTTGTTTTTAATAAGTTTGCCGTGAATCAATTGGGGATACCAATGTATACCACTTTGAAATGTTATAACTATAAGAGGACACATGTAGGTCACATGAATTATATTCATACATGTGGGTAACACAAAATAAATCGAAACATGAAGGTAAGATGAATTAAATTGCCAAATGTTGGTATTACTACCAAATATCATTTTGATATTGTCGAAAACTAATTGAGTGGAAGACAAAGAAGAACATGAGAAAGAAGCTCCAACAGACCTTTCGAAGGAACCGAAGGGATGCACAACAAAACATTTGAAGAATCACAACATTTCGAAGGGGTCGAAAGGGTCGAAAGAACTCTTCTACTTCAAGAGATCCCTTTTCGAAGCAGGTGCTTCCACAAGCATTAAAACTTTTCGATTGATTAAAGAAACACCTTCCGAAGACAAGGAATGACAACACTTTATATGCACACCAAACCTTCGAAACCAAAGGTTTCACCTTCATTCAAACTACTCAGAAACATGCTTTGGGCGGAAAAATCCTTTCGAAAGCTAAAGCAAGCCTTTCAACTGGTTGAAGCCCTTAAAATGCAAGCCAGGTTCCACATCAGTTCACAAGCATAATTCAGAAGCTACTAACGGCGTCCAAACCATTAGCATTTCAACACCTTTGTAACACTTGAAAGCTACCTACAAAAGCTCCTACCTTTGTGATAACAAAATAACATGAAGAAGAAAAGGCGCAACAACCCCTTTCAACAAAGTAAGAGGCGTTCTAACCAATTTGAAAGCAATGCAGAGGGTTTTCCAAATGTCTAAGGAGTCGAAAGGTGTCTGAAGCCACTTCTCGACAAGTCGAAAGCATTGGGTCGAAAGGTGTCAACTCGCATCTATAAATAAGATCCAAGGGGTCTGTTTTAGGGGATCCGAATTTGCCCATTCTAAACTTGTATTTTCTTAAGTTCAAAATGTTGTAAACCCTAATTTGTAAATCAAATTCAGAATAATTATTTAGAGCAGTCATTATCGGATTAATAAAAGGGAAGTTTTCAATATTTCTAATTATATACTTGTTTGAAGGTAATGTACAGGCTTTAATTGCATTTTACAGGTCTCGACCACATCGTAAGGCTCCTCCCGAGTGAGTCGAAACCCTAGCCTTTCTAAGTAATCCAAGACCTTAACTACAAACCATCATTCATTAAACTCTTACCTTCAAGTGGGTTGAAACCTTGACTCGAGCTGATTTACCTTAGAGTCTCGAACAAAACCTAAGTCGCTAATTAGCCAGGCTTTCGAAGAGGTCGAAACCCATCTAGATCAACCTCAACCTTGTATCCTTAGAGCTATTTCTTTAGCATTCTGCAGCTGCCGAAAGTAAGGTTTCAAAGAGATAACCAAATTACCTCAATCGGCCTGATAGACCAAAAAGAGGAAAATTCAAGTGTTTCGACTAAATCAAAGGTCAATAAGAAGATTTTCTACAAGAGAAACCTATTCCAAAGGTTGAATAAAAAATACCCATATCCTATCTTCCTCAACTTAACCAAGAAAGGATAAAAAGGACTAACATTTTTCTTAAACTCAACTTTGGGGTGCTGACAAGTTTTCTTGTTAAAATTTTGGCGCTAGAAGGAGGAGTTGAACCTCCGACTCTATTAAACATCCAACACCACCTATCTCTAACCCAATCCTATTTCAAGTTTAAACACTCAGTTCCTTAATCCATCATGGCTAGCAGTATCAAAAGATCTGAGCAAGGATCCTAAGAACCACACTTAATGGAATTCTTCCCCAAGGGCAACTCAAGATTCCAAACTATATGAAGAGCAAATGTTAAGATTGTAAGCTCTAAGGATTATGAACAAGAAAAGAGCAGAATGATATGATCTAGAAAAATGGGGCGTAAATCCTTTCCATATTAGCCCTACCCCAGTCTTTTCCTTAGGAGAAAAGACAGATGGAAATGGCGACCTATTTGACCAAGTGAGAAAAACGATTCAACACTGTACCAAGGGCACAATCTTCGAAAAAGGAATAATGGCAGATTACAATGCCTTTTCTCACAAATAGCAACAAGCTACAGCTGAAATGCTTCCAGCACATGAACTCAAGGGTGTTAAAAAGAAAAATAGCTAATAAAGGCATGAAGCCAAGTAAAAAAAAACCTAGAAGCTATTCTCAAGGAACAAGTTTCAAGTCGAGACTTCCTAAAGAATGCAATCTAACAACATCTATTGAGAATATCTACTTGCTAACAAAAGATGAGCTTAACTTTGGCCATCACAAAAGAAGAAACTAAAATATGAGAGGAATCTGGGAGGATCCAACTACCATTACCATATGATGAATGGGCATGAAACTAACCACTACAATGCCTTGGAAGGGATGATAATCAACTTTTTCTGTCAAGGCAAAATTAATGAGTTTGTAAAGAAACACCGAATGAGGTCGATAAAAAATTACTTTACTACAGACAATCTAAATGGTTGGGAGTGAAATGCTCCTTTCATTTGGGCATTACCTTAAACTGTCAATGCCTCTGTTCGCACCGAGTTAGCCAAGGTAGAGCACCTCCAAAAGGGAGGAATGTATGTGTGATGCTCTACCTCGAGACCCACATTAACAAAGAGTATTACTGGGTAATATTGGTAATACTGTCTGCTAATGTGGAAAATAGCGCTGGTTAGGAACGACCATTTATAGCCATGTCTTAAACATCTATTAAATATGTCGACTTAATGCTCTAATTTTTTTCTTTCTCAAGTAAATCGACATATTCATTAAATGCTTAACACAAAACTATAGTGGCTAATGGATCTATTAGAACAAAATACAACAACATAATGCATAACATATCACAAATCAACAAACAACAGATATATACATAGACACTGATACATCCCAATACAATACAAAATGATACATCATAAGGGGTACGAAGACCGAACTATATACACGAGTCGAAACAATATACATATCAGAGTTAATCAAAAAGACTACAAAACTACATAGAAAGAGATAAGTGAATATCCAAGGCGGAAGCATCTAAGCAAAGTCCAAAAGCGATATCTAACCTGAAACAACTCAGTTTGATCCGTGTATAAAATACAGTGGTCAGTCTAGCTAACACATCAGATTAGTTTAATAAGTGATAATATGAAGCATAAGGTAAAGGGATGATAATCCTTCTCGAGTGAGAAGAAGTAATAATAAGAACATGTCATTACTTCAAGTGAGGTAGTTTCACTAAGTGTATGTCCTCGAAAGAGGTAAACTCATCGATAAAACAATAAGTATAATAAAAGCCCCATATCATTGGCAAAATACCAAAAGCAACAATAATGGTTTCCCTAAACCATATCTCCAAAATAGGAAATCTCAAAGCTCAAACTCGTCAAAAATAGCAATCACAAATATATTCTCAAAACCGAGAAAAATCAAGTCTCAAAACACATCAAAAAGGGCAAAGGTACCTATATCTCTAAAAAAAAGATTAGAAATCTCAAAATAAACGCCAAGTGTTGGCAAATCCAAATCTCAAAGTATAGAACTTGATAAGGAGTTCAATTTTCCAAAGATGTAATCACCATATATAATGTCTAGAAAGGCTGAAGTGGCCAATAATGTAAAAAGGCGATTCACTTGGATAATCACAAACAAATCAATGAAATCATCTCAAAAGATAGCACGTGCTCACAAATGGCCGAAGCCTGCCAAGTACTGTTTTCTAAACATAAGATGCCACATCTCTTAGACAAACATCCCGAAGGACAACATCCTGAAGGACACATACGTCTCTTAGACAAACATACCGAAGGACAACATCCAGAAGGACAAATACTTCTCTTAGATAAACATCCCCAAGGACAAATGTCCCGAAGGTCCAGTACTGGAAAATCCGTCTCTTAGACAAATGTGTCACAAACTCTTAGATAGAACCCGAAAAATGTGAACGCGTGTCCCGTACCACATATTTTCACTAATCGGTTTACTAACCGCTAGCCAATGCCACATTAGAGATCAGTAAAAATATTTGCCTCATCTCATCGGCAAATACGACCCGAAGGTCAAAACGATCAAACTGACAAGTCAGGAATTAACCACAAAGATAAACGCACGTGTCCCATACCATGTGTTTTACCCAATCGTTTAATTCTCCTTCTCATACACTCAAATAGTGCAAAAACGTGTATTTTATATAGAAAATAATTTGTTTGAGAAAACAGGCTTTTAAAACAATTTATTGAAATCATTTTTGGAAAACAATCATTGAAATTCCCTTATTATAGAGAATATATATAGTTCTTATAGCTTAAAATAATTTATAAATATTATATAATAATTATTTCAAAAGTCGGTTCATTTTAAAAATCATTTCACAATTATTTAGAAAAACCCTTGCTCGAAATCAAAGAAAAATCATCGAAAAATACCAAAACCGACATTTGAAAACATCTCAAAAATCGATTCGTTTTAAATCAAAAATTCACCAAAATTCTGATTCGCCTATTGATAGGATTCATAGCCTTCAAAACAATTTAGAAATATTACAAAAACAAGATGCACAAGTCGGAAAATGGATTAGAAAACAAGGCAGAACACAAATATGCATAGACCAAAAACAATACCTAAGTTTGAAATCTTCTCCGGGTTCAATTTTAGGACATAATTCGGATGGCTTAATGACCTCAGAATGGACTAAAATTTAATACACCCAAAATAGAACAATTTGTCTATGAACTGAAAAAGATTCGCTGAATTCCGACATGAAATGGTAAAGATATGAAATTTCAAACATGGACTCAAGCGATGTTGAATTCTGCCCAGGTCTAAAAACCCTCTCGGGTTCAACTTACAAGCATGAAACAGGTGACCAAATGACCACGGATTGAAATGAATATTGGTATGCACATTATATAATATTTTAACTTTCTAATAAAAAAGAATCAATATATTCTGATGAAGAGATATGCTATCTCAAACATGGACACAGGCAATGTTTGCAACAGTTCAGAAAACAGAAATATGCACAGGCCTAAAAACCATCTCGGGTTCAACTTTCACGCATGAAACAGAGGATCAAACTTCCCCAGATTGAACAAAAAATTGATATGCACATAGCAGGAAACTTTAACTTTCATATAAAAAAGAATCAATGAATTCCGACAGGAAATGAAAGAGATATGTTGTCTCAAACATGAACCCATGCCATGTTTGCAACAGTTCAGAAAACAAAAATACGCACATGTGATTTCCAGGCTTCATATTGATTTTGCAGCAAAGTTTTTAGGTATCGAACAAAAGAGTTTTGCTATGAAATTTTGCAGGAAAATACTACAACACATGAACTATCAATAGAAGTAAATCCGGTAGCATTTTGTTGCCGAAATTGAGAGAAAATGACATGCAAAGTGGCAACCAAAATCAGTTTTTACTTGGAAAACAACACCACAGTAAACAATTATACAAACCCTAGTTTTGTACAGATTTGGCATTTTGAAACTTTGCTTCAGCTAGATTTGTGAGTTTTGATACCCACCTTGCAATATTATAGCAAATACTTGGATTTCTAGTTGAAAGTTAATGGCTTGAAGATGGATTTGGCTTCAATAACCTGTAAAATATCAAAATAGTGGCATGCAAACCCAAAAGAAGATATTACATACAAACCCTATCTCAAAATTAGATTTTGATGAAATGATTTGTATTTTGGAGTTGATTACCAGTTTATTTCCATTTAATTTGAAGAAAACAGCAAAATTTAGTTGAAGAAACTGAGATTTTGCCTTAGATTGAGAAGAAGGTAAGGTTTCTTTCTTTCTGTTTTTGATTTTACTGTAATGAACTTATAAGTTGGGAGGAAGAATAGTTTCTCTTTTTTTTTCTTTGTTCAGTTTATGAGATAATGGGCTTTGGCCCAAAAGAAAAGAAAATAGTCTAAGTTAATTAATTTATCACTTAATTCTCAATTATACTTAACCAAACCTTCATGTTTTCACCAAGTTTTAACTTAATAAAATTACAGAAATACATTTTCATGCCTTAGAAACATTTTGATCACTAATAAAAAGATAATTTAAGTTATAAAAAAATATATTATTAAAAACCCTTATTTTTAATTAAAAAACAAATTTTCACCAATATATACATAAAGCACCATTTTTAATACCAAAAATTACACAAAAATAATTTTCTTGTGTAATAAAATGCAACAAACCATTTTTCATCAATTTTATAATCAAAACTTTTTATAAACCATATTTCATCTTTTTATTTATAATATACACATTTAAAAATCAAATACTTCCTTTAAAAAATTATTAAAAGAAGCATTTGGCTATAATTACAAGAATTATTGCATTTCACTAAATAAAAATCATATTACACTCATTATTAACCTAAATAACAAAAAATAAAGTTTCTAAAACTTTATTTCGTATTTTATTTCTAAATTCCATTATTTATTCCAAATAAACAACCTAAATCTCTAATTTATTTTTAATTTACAATATTAGATTATAACCATCGTTATAATTTAATGTTTACAAGTAATCACCAAAACAAGAGTTGTTATAGTAAGCCTTTATCCACGCCACACTAGTGCGAGGATAAAGCATGGACATGCCCCTATTCGCACCATGCTATGGCTAGGGAAGCTCACCTCTTGGAGGAAGGAGTGTAAGCCTTTATCTGTGCCATGTTATGGCTAGGTTAAAGCATCGACAAGCCCATGTTTACGCCACTCTATGGCCATGGCAAGGCACCTCCTGGAGGGAGGAGTGTAAGCCTTTATCTGCATCATGTTGTGGCTAGGTTAAAGATCGACAAGCCCTTGGCCACGTGTCTGGTCAGGTCAAGGAGCCTCTTGGAGGGAGGTTAGGTAAGTCCTTTGTTCAGCTTGAAAATGAGCTGACCAAGAGCATTAGACAACAATCCCCTAAGACGTCCAAGCCCAAGAAGCGGCATATCAAAAATGGACTAAGATGTCCAAGCCCAAGAAGTGGCACATTAAATATTGGACTAAGGTGTCCAAACCCAAGAAGTGGCATATCAGATATCGGACTAAGATGTCCAGGCCTAAGAAGCGGCATATTAAATGAAGGACTAAGATGTCCAAGATCGAGAAGCAGCCAATCAAACCACAACTTCTTATAAGACCTAAGGGGTTTACATATGTCAAAGAAGACGGAATCTAAGGGGTAGAAAGGAACTCCACTGGTCAATACCCGAATCTGGGTTTTAATATTCTTATTTCTAAACTTCATCCGTTAATACCCGAATATGGGTTTCAGGTCATTCATTATTGAAGTATGAGGCTACACTCATTAATACCCGAATCCGGGTTACAGATTTTTCAATTCATCATACCCGAATCTGGGTTTTGAAACTATTAACAGGTTTCACTTATTAATACCCTAATCTATGCTTGAGATTTAAATTACGAAAAAGATTTTCCATCACTAATACTCGAATCTGGGTTTTTGAGACTATTACATAACTTCACTCATTAGTGCCTAAATCTGGGTTCAAGACTTCTACTAAAATGATTATCATGGATTTCTGGTTATTATCCACTAAGACCCTAATATGGGTTCCAAACTTCCTAACTTTTGCATATGCCTGAATCTAGGTTGTTGAATTTCTATAATAAGTGTTCAGATAGTGGTTTCTGGACTTCTATTGCATGGTTATTGTAAAATTTTTGTTAGCTATCTCCAGAAGATGATTTTCTAAAACATTTTCATCCGTGGATGGTTCTTTATCATTAGACTTCAAATATTTCAACAATATGTCTGAAGTTTAATTCTTGGTTATCTTTTATCATTATCAAAGATGAAATTCAAAACATTTCATCAAGAGCAATTACTTTTCATTTATTGTCAAATCTTGATACGATGTAACATCCGCAAATGATATGGATAAAATTCTATACATATTACAAGCAAACAATAACAAATACTGCTTATTTGTTGTTTTTCACGTAAAGCAGAACTGTAAAGAGGATTGAAAGATCCAACAAATACAGAAATCATGTTACATGCTATTAAACAGATATATCAAAAATAACATTTATGGAAAGGACCACAGTCCAGCTGATTTTTTTTTCATAATTTACATAATCTAAAACATTATTACAAGTGTACAGAATAAATATATACATATCATTCATAAGTCTTGAATAGCTTTATTTAGATCCTCAGTAATTAAAGGGTCCACGGTATGATGGATAGCAATGCAGAGGACCTCTTTTAGTTTCTTCTCGTTCTTCCTTATTTTTTCATTATCATCAAAAGTTCTATTGGTCTTTAAAGCATGGTTAAAGGCTTTATTTGCACCTTTAAGGGCTTTATCTTCCCATTCAAAATCAGTGATGCACTTTAAGAGAAGATACTTATCGCGCTTCAGCTTTCGAATCCTAGCTGCATATTCATTTATGCGATTCGAGTATCTTTCTTTTTGTTGTTCATCAAAATACTTCATCATCTCAAATTTAACTTTCCTGCATCACTCTCCCACTAATTTTTTGTCTAAGCCTGGAGGAGGATTTTTTGTAGTGGGAAATTCCTGGGCGGCAAGGGAAGTAGATCTTGTGGATTTTTCGATGAAAGAGATAGTAGGAGAAACTGGTAACTCCACGCTTGAAATGTAATTCCCCATGATGAACTCCAATGATTTGCATTGAACCTAGCTATCTTTTAATTTCATTTCTAGATTTCTTATTTGTTAAAGGAGTTCTGACATTTTACGATCAAAGTCGATTGATGGATTTGACTTGTCGCTTCAATGTGAAAATCGCTTCACTCTTAGTCTTAACATCAGCCTCTAAATTTGAAATTTGATCGTTGAGATTTCTAATGATTGTTTTTTGAAGCACAAATCTTCTATACCATTTTTATGCTTCCGTGTTATCTTGTAAAGTATCATCAAGAAGATTTTTATTTTCAAAATCTATCGACAACCTATCTTTGATATTGATGGAACGAGATACCAAATCTAATGAAAGAGGCATTTTAGACAACTGTAACTCATATTAAACAGAAAGGAAAGGAAAATAAAGTCAAGACTTAAGTAAACAATTTCTTTATTAAAGCGATAAAAAATTACAACACAATAACAATAAAGCTAAAAAATTACAAATAGACATTTGCTTTACATCTAAAGCTCGGAAACTGTATTCCTAACTTTACTTAATGAGTTGGTAGCAAGATTGTTGAGTCAAAAGGAATATTAAGCCCTTCTGGAGTAATAACCGGAGGATATTTGCTATAGTCCCATTCCCCGACAAGAGGACTATCGCGACTACATATTATTTCTGTATGTTATGTCTGGATCTCTTTGAGTAGCTTTTACTTTTCTTCACCAAGAAAATCGAAACAGAGATGGGAATGTTCCATATAAAGCTTTCGTAAATTTCTAAGAAAGCAATAGGCAAGTTTTGATGATTTAAAAATCAATGCCTTTTCGAGATAATCTCTTTGTAATCTAACATACTAACTTATATAATCTCTAGAAACAAAGTTGCCAGAGGGACATTCACTCTATAATACAGTAGTGAAATACAACTAAGTATAGAAGGAAAATTAAAACAAATATTTACAATTCATTATTATTACATAATTAAAACTATTCGTCTGGTTCATACAAAATTGATTTTGTAAAGAATTCTGGAATAAACTTGTACTTATAGTACTTAAGTTTATCAGAAAGAAAATACTGAGGAATTGATTTGACTCAAGGCAGATTCTAGCAAGCTCCGGGATGCGGATTAGACCCAAATTTGTCCAAATATCATTTTGTAGACGCTTAAGTAAACTCCCACTATGGTCACCTAAATATGAAAACATCTATGGTCGGGTGTCTACAATAGGCTTTATATAGAAGGCGCGCCCTCCTCAGTTGTGGGGTAGCCTTTTGGTGTTTAAAAGTGGCTAAAACTACGGCTGTTATGGTAATGGTAAATTTACCATTACCGTAACATTACCAGCCAATCGGTTACCATTTTCGAGCGAAATCGGTATACCAGTTTAATCGGTATGGTAATGGTAAATTTACCAATTTCTACGGTAAATCATCGGTAACATTTCTTCAATGCCAGTGGTAACGGTAATTTTACCAGTCAATTTATAATGCATGTATATTCATGTAATATGCTTTATTATAGGCATTTAGAACCAAACAAATGATTAAATTTAGTTTATTAATCAGGTGGAATAATGTTAAATACACTTAACTTCTTTCTCATTTATGTCTTTTATTAAGTAACACTATAATTTGTATAATGAAAGCACCGTTATGGTATGAATACGTCTTATGGTACTTACCTTTTTTAGGAAAACGGTAATTTACCATTTTTAGGAAAACGGTAATTTACCATTACCAGTGTAACGGTTACCAGATTATCGGTATACCAGTCTTCGGTATACCAGCCTATTGGTAATGGTAACGGTAAGCTATTTTTGTTTACGAGTAAAAATGGTACGGTAACGGTATTTGTGAAATGGTAACGGTAACCATTACCATAACAGCCCTAGCTAAAACTGCTGCACTTCTATTGAGTCTACGATATTTATCAGAGAGAACATTATGCTCCTTCAGTTTTTTATCTAACTCCCTATGTAAACTATTTATTTCCGCTTTTTTTCATGCTTGGGTTTTTAGGGATGAACAGATTTCCTTCTTATCTAAAAATAAGTGATTTAAACTATTACTATCTTCGAAGCGAAGGATGTTTAAACCTAGAATCCCATACCTGAGAAATAGGAATTGACGCTAGAGAAGCCTACTCATTCTCTTTTGATTCTTCAGTGTTAATATAAGTAGGCCCTTCCTAAGGGTTTGAAGGCATAGGGGGTTCAGGCGGCTTGCTTCATTAGAAGATGGATCGGGATTGCCTTTTTTAGAAGTTTTCGTGTTATCATCTCCATCTTTCTCAAGGGCATCAGATTGACCGCCTTTATCACCGCCTAAACCTTGACCTACGTTGATGTTATCATCATCTTTATCATCATCACTATTATCATCATCGTCGCCACCCTCTTCTTCGATGGCCTTTTCATTGTCATCTTTGTCTTCAGAGCCGGATTTGACTTTGAAAGAAGGAACTTCAAAGGAATGAATTTTGGAAGCGACGACATCCTCCCTCTCGACAACTTCAGTCCCCTGCTCCATCTTTTTGATTTTATCCATGACTCTATAGACAAGAGTAGGGTCGAGCGAAGGGAAGCTCAGACATGGGCATTTCTCTACATTATCAGCATAAGCGAGCATCAAAGCATCCATGAAAGATTTCATTATAATGTCTACGAGAGAAGAGTGAAGACATTGTGACACTCGCTGCTTTGCATCAGAAATGGTGCCAATAGCCAGGTTTAGGGAAGACTTATTATTTTTCAAAATTTCCTTTAACGAGGATTGTTTAACTACCATCCGTGCCTTTTCCTCTTCGTACTCTTTTAAAGTCATTATCAATGCTAAATTTTTATCAGCGATGAGTTCGCGATCTTTCCTCTCCTACAAAATTATAGACTCTAACTAGGTGAGAGAAGCCTTCAATTGTTCCAATTCAATTGCAACCTCATTCTTCTCCGCAGATAAGGAGGAAATCTGATTGTTCAAGTCAAAAAATTTCTCTCGAAGCTTAGCTGATTCGGCGAAGGATTTTGAAGAATTTCATGCAAAAAAACCAACTCTTTGAAATCAGAAAGAAAGGGTACAATATAAGTCAAAAATTTAGAGGAAAAAAGAAGAAACAATAAAGTGAAGTAACATAAAACATACCAAGAGTTGTTTTTCAAGGAGTGACTGATAGTGACCGACCTAATCAAAAACTGAAGACAACGGCTGAATTGAAGTAAAGTGGAGAGTTTAAGATTGAATGGATCATCTTTTCCAAATCACATGAAGTTGTAGAAGATGATTGTCCAGGAAGATTCAACACTTGAGTAAGGGTTGAAGTCCCCAAGTCCTTCTTCATCTACTCGATTAAGCTTGGAGAGCTGTAGATGACGATACGGGAAAGAGGATCAACCTTTGAGGCAGTTTACTTAGGATGATCATATGGATCTTTAAGGGTTGGAATTTCCAGGGATTTGTCAATATTAGCAAGCTCCCTTTCTTCCAATATTAGAGAATTAGGAACTTCAGGTACTTTGGCTCTTTTTTTGGGTGGCTCCACCACAGTTGTTTTGACAATTTCCTTTTTACGGCCATCTTTGACCTAGCAATGGCCTGGGAAAAAGATGGTGCAGGAGCAGTTGACGCGGCGAGAACTAGGTCACTATCGAGTTTTTTAACCTGAGAAGCAGCTGTAGAAAGTTCATTATAAGTCAATAAAATAATTTGAGAAAATAACACGACAATAAATAACAAGTACATGACTTAAACTTACCGGAATGGTTAGGGCATATAGGTGACATTGGCGAAATGTTTGTCGAATCTCCCAAAGAGAGAAAGCATTTACTTCAGGATGTATGCTGGACCAAAGGAGGTTGGCCAAATATCCTTTGACCCGCAGGCGAGAGAGAGTTATTTTGCAAGTTTATGGGATTCAGCAGTGTCAATCTATTCCAATCTTACATGAAGCCGCAATCAGCGATTCCACTGTTTTCTTGTCTTCCGCCTTTAGTTCTTTAACAGGAGCACTTGATAAGAGGCATAGATCGACCTAGGGAAATAAATGAACGGGACGATAAATTCTAAGATTAACTTACGTGGAGAAGTGAAAGCCATGCTAATGTCCAAAAGACGTTTAACGTAAAAAAATTGTGTTGCCCAGTCACTAAATTTATTCACTCCCGCAAAAATTAGTTTTTTTGCAAGATATGCCCTGAAGATTTGTTGTTTAGATTGCTCAGCTTAACCAACCATCGATAATTCAAGACTTCATGAGTGACCGAAGTAGTTCAAAATTCCAATGCCATAAGTTCTAGAGAAAGTAGATATATGTAGACGCTAGGTGAGAGCTGAATAGGAGCAATCCCTAGATAAGCGAAGAACTAGGATAGGAAGTATGGAAAAGGAAGGAACCCTCCATGCCAAAGATGAACTGCTGTGTATGCAAAGAATCCTTCAGATGGATTGTGGATGGTGTCACTTTCAGTAGAGGGGATGGCCTCAACTATAGTAATTCCAAAGTCATTTAGGATCACCTCCACTTCATGTTGAGTGGATATCAAGGAATGTTTTGAGATGGCTTCAATCTTCTATGGTGAACTCATGATTCTGCCAGGTGAAATCGTTTCAGTTAGAAATCATAGTATGTTATGAAACTAACATTCTTTCAAGGATATTGAAAACCTATTGTAATAGTAGAATATCAAACAAGAAAAACATGAAATTCATATTCTTGGAGAAATGTTAAGGTCAGAAAAGTAAGATTCATTGATCTTTCGACAAAGATAAAAGGGAAAACAAGAGTCAATACACTTTAATAATGTCGAAAGCCCAATGATAAAATCTGTTGAGCATTTGATAGAGTCAGAAGGGAGGTGAAAGTACACATCTAATAAACACATTTTAGCACTGTCGAAATCACAATAGATGTTTTATTATCAAAAGAAAGTAGTTAAAACTAATACAATGAATTCTGATAAAATACACACCGCAAAAATTCAATAAACAGTTTAAAAGAATCTTTACACTGTTGAAACCCATGGACTTAATTTTTCTGAGGCAATGTGAATGATTTCGAAACCTTATATGCTAACTAAGTCGAAAGGTGTCCAGTTTGAATCATGTTGACAAGAAAATAAAAGAACTTGGGGAGTTTCGATGATGTTGGTAAAAGATAAAGATTAAATCCAGACCGGTTATAAAAGATTTCGATAGAGTCGAAAAGTTGTACATGGTCTCAAGGGCATAACAACAATAAAATTTAAATCAACATAGTAGGTTTCGACTAAGTTGAATACAATAGGTTTTCTAAGCCGACTTTTTTATTTATAACTTATACAAAGTATCCTATCGTCAATCTCATTTATAAAAATATTTATTTCTAACTCAAAAAATTATGACTAAGTGTGCACTAATGGCAGTGAAACATATGCGACAAAGTGTGTGCTTTCGAAAGAGAGAATTAAATAATTATCTTGTAACATATAATGGCTAACTTCTTTGAAAGGTGTCCGAATATGTTAAAATACAAAGTTTCTTTTGAAAAAGGTTACTGGAAGCTAACTTTACTATATAGCCTTTTGACGAGGTCAGTCAAATGAAGTGCCACGTTTCCTTTCTACCCCATCGTAAAAGGCTAAGAAAGCAAAACAGGAGTTGCCGCCTTAATCCCTTTTGAAGTGGTAGAAAAGTAAATATGTGACACCAATTTTTTTATTTGTACAGCACAAAGCTTCGAGACGAAGTAAACAGAAATTTCCTTCTTTCCCAAACCCGATTTGAACCCTTAAAATTCAAAAAAATAATGAACAAAAGGATTTGTATGCAAATCAACTATTTAAAAATCATTAAAATGGAAATTCAAGTTCTCTAAAAACAAAATATCAATAAAGTCTGAATCAGGTAGAATAAAGATAAAGATTAATAGGAAAATTACACAAATCAAGCCATGAAACTAAATTATGGAATGTTTTCGTGCAGATGAAAGCTTAAACGTTTTTTATTGGATCAAAACAACAGTTCAGATCTAGACTGTGAAAATTTTAGAAATCGAATTTCAGTGCAAAATAAAATTTATTTGAAAAGTAAAGCGAGATAAAATCAACTTACTTTAGATCTGAATTTTTTATCTGAATTTTTGATTGTTGTAGATAAAGCTTATTTAAAGATTTGAGAACTGTGATTTTTACTTGAAGATAATTTTGATTGTAGGTGAATGGAAGAGATGAAATGGGAGTGACTTATAACAAAAGTCAGCAAAGATAGCTGTCCGCCCGACCGATTTTAAATGAATGGCCTAGATTCACGCTAGAATACAAAAAGGCAACAAACATTATGGTTTTAGAGATAATTGACTTGGAAAGTCAAGGGCATCCCTCCATAAGGTGGGCAAATGTTACTACCAAATATCCTTTCGATATTGTTGAAACCTTTTTGAGCGGAAGACAAAGAATAACATGAGAAATAAGCTCCAACTGACCCTTTGAAGGAGTCGAAAGGATGCACAACCAAACATTTGAAAAATTACAACCTTCCGAAGGGTTCAAAAGGGTCGAAAGCACTCTTCCACTTTAAGAGATCCCCTTTTGAAGCAAGTGCTTCCACATGCATGAAAACATTTCGATTGAGTTAAAGAACACCTTTCGAAGACAAGGAAAGACAGCCCGTTATATGTATGCCAAACCTTTCAAAACCAAAGGTTTTGATTTCATCCAAACTACTCAAAAACAAGACTTTGGTGGAAGAATCCTTTCGAAAGAAAAAACAAGCCATTCAAACTGGTTGAAGTCCTTAACATCCAAGGAAGGTTCTGCATCAGTTCACAAGCATAAGTTTAGAAGCTACTAACTATGTCGAAACCATCCGCATTTCAACACCTTCGGAACACCTAAAAGCTTCCTACTGATAGAGTCGAAAGCTCTTACCTCATTCCTTATGACAACAAAGCAACATAAAGAAGAAAAGGCGCAAGCACCCCTTTTTCTGAAGATGGAGGCATTCAAACCCATTCGAAAGCAACATAGAGGGGTGCATAATTATTAAAGCACTCGAATGGTATCTTAAGCCACTTCTCGACCATGTCAAAAGCACTGGGTCGAAAGGTGCCTACCCGCATCTATAAATAAGACCCCAGGGGTCTGTTTTGGGGGATCCTATTTCGCCCATTCTAAACTTGTATTTTCTTAAGTTTACAAAGTTGTAAATCAAATTGGGGATATTTGTTCAGCACAGTCATTATTGGATTAATAAAAAGGAAGTTTTCAATATATCTGATTATATAGTTGTTTGAAGGTCTTTTACTAGCTTTAACTGCATTTTACAGGTCTCGACCTCATCGTAAGGCATCTCCCGAGTGAGTCGAAACCCCAACCTTTCCAAGTAATCCAAGACCTTAACTACAAACCATCATTTATTGAACTCTTATGTTCAAGTGGGTCAAAACATTGACTCAAGATGATTCATCTTAGAGTCTCGAAACAAACCTAAGTCGCTAATTATCCAAGCATTCGACGAGGTCGAAACCCTCTAGATCAACGTCATCCTTGTATCCCTAGAGCTATATTTTTAGCTTTCCACAACTGCTTCAAAAGGAAGGTTTCAAAGAGATAACCAAATTACCTCAATCTGCTTGATAGACCAAAAAGTGGGAAATTTAAGCGTTTTGACTAAATCAAAAGGTCAATAAAAAGAGTTTCCACAAGAGAAACCTATTCCAAAGGTTGAATCAAAGAAAATATCCATATCCTACCTTCCTCAACTTAACCAAGGAAGGATAAAAAGGAATAACATTTTTCTTAAACTCAACTTTGGGGTTTGACAAGTTTTATTGTTAACAGTTGGGTTCATAGTCATCCTTTGAAAACTATGGGATGTGAGATGGATATTCCACATCATGGTAGAGATGGATAGTCTCTATGAGGATAATGAAGGGTTTATAGTGAAAGTTATTGGATATGTGATGCATTGTCCACATCATTTTAAGTAAAATAGAATGCATTTGATGGATAGTCCACATAATTTTGAATAATTAAACCATTTGTGATAGGTAGTCCATGCGTTAGGGGATGGATAATCCAAGTAATAATTACATGTGAGATGGATAGTCTACATAATTCTAAATATGCTTATATGTGATATAGGTAGTCAAATAATCATAAAATGGGTAGTCATATTAAAAATAAGATGAGAAGTGAATTTAGATGTAATGGGTAGTCATTTGAAATTTAGATGGATAATCTAATGAATTGGGATGGGTAATCCAATATGTTGGATGGTTAAAATTTTATTTTCTATGTTCTAACCATAGTGGTGCAGGCACACAATATGTGGTTGTTATTCATTAAGATACTAATGAGGGGAATGCCCATTCCGCTTAGCGGTATCGTCTCACTATATATCAATTATGGGTTTGAGATGGTATGAAACGACCCGCAAATCCGTACCCCTTGAGCTAACACTATTCTAGCTAAATCAACTCAAGTTGTACAGAAATACGAACCATTTGGGTTAAAGAAGAAGGGGTAGAAGAAGAAAATAGAAAACAACATCAGAATCTAACCATCGCAACGGAATAAAATATAATAGATATTAACATATCTTTACACCAAAACAAATATATCTGTTTATATATTGCATCATCAGAGTACATCAATTACAGCTCAACATCAATTACATACAACTGAGTATACAGCTAATCAACACAGCGGAATATACATATAAAGCAAGTACGAAAAGTACGTATCGTCATCCAGCTCGTCTCCTGAGCTCCACAATATCATATCCTGTATCCTATAATACTCGGTCTGACCCGAGCATTATAGTTAAATAATACCCGAGTCAGTCTGGAATACCAGCGTGAGAAAATCATCCTCAATTTATTCTTAAAGTTTCAAAAATTCTTTTGAAAAACAAAAGCATCTCGTAAGACCACGCCACAAATAAACATGTCGGGTTCTTATCTTACGATAGCTAAAACAATTTTTATAGAAATCCTCTGATATTATAATAGGGTCTATATACAAATACTTATAAAATAGCCGAAATTGTTACATTATTAAATTACAGCTACTAGCCACAAAGTGGGTAATACAAACAAAACTCGTACAAGGCTCGTAGGGAGAATGGATTTCCAACTAATGACTAGGCACTGGGGTATCACCTGTCACAGTACGTGGCCTAAATCACGGTACCGAGGAGCACGCCCGCTCCCCTGCAACACAAGACCGGGACTACCCCTTACTGCATAATCCCGAGTGAGATCACCCCACGGTTGGGATCAGCAACCGCCCGCTAAGCCGAAATAAAAAGGAACATCTAGACAGGGATGACCTCACCCTGCTTGGGTGCTACCCACCTAGCCTTGCTGCACAAACCCTGATTTTTAGTCATTCCCATTTGATGAGGCTTGAGGCTAAGCGTTACCTTTTAAGAGCATATCCCTTAGAATGCCCATCGTCCACCTGACGATGTTTCGCAAGCATTCATCCATACAAGTCCGTCCCGGGTCCGAACGGAACCGAAGGCACTACTCCGATTACATCCATTTTGGAAATATCCTCAGGATTAGTAGCGACTAGCCCTTGCACTTTACTGCTCCATCTTCGAATCCAAACTCGTTTCCATGAAACGTACAAACCGGATCGAAGTGGTTTTCGAGAAATAAATCTCGATCCCGGTCTCTTCGAAACGATCAACGCATTTGTCCAATATTGATAGTCGGTGATTTAACTATCAATTAATGTTCACAAACAACCATCAACCAATAAATAATTTCCAAATTATTTACTAACCTCAAAAATATCTTTACAAGATATATTTCAATTCCAATCCTTTGAAAACAGTTTCAAACTATCTTCCCTTTTCAAAATAAATTCCAAGTATTTCTGTTTCTACTGAAATCACCAAGCACAAACTTTAGATTTAAAAATAATAATTTAAAACACTTTATTTAAAAATATGTTAAACATTTAATTTAGCAAAATTACTTTAATACTTAATTTATAATAATACTTTTAGAAATACTAAAATAAGGTTACCTTATAACTATACATTAGATTTTCTTCTTTAAACAAAATACCAAATCGTTCTTTAAATAATTATTACGATAATAGATTAAACAAAATACTCACTTTAAAATTTACTTTAAAATATTTAAATTAAAACTACTTCAATAATTGATTAAAAATATATACTATATGAATATGTGAAAAAAAGTTACTTTATAAATATAAACTAGCTTCTCACTCTTAAAACAAAACACTATGTAACCTTTAAAATAATTACTACGATAATAGATTTGAAAAACATATTTACTTTAGAATTTAAACATTTAAAAATAATAAATTTCCAAGAACATACTTTTTTTTTAAAAACAACATTAAAACCTTTATCCTATTATATTTTTTATAACTTACTTTGAAAACGTACTTGCTATCCAGAGAAATATACTTCTCTTCACATTCTTCTTGGAATTTCCAATTTCAAACACTTGAATCAATTTCCAAATTGATTTCCAATATACTCCCTCTTACCTCGAAATCTATTAATTTCAGATTTTATTTCTTAATTATGATTTAAAATATTTTTAACTAAGAATACCAATTTTTGATTTCTCAAATTACTTCTTAATCCTTTTAAATAAATTTAAATTTTAAATAATTCTTTTATTCCATTAAAATAATATCACTTAATTTCACAATTCATTAATTACTGT
The DNA here is from genome assembly GCA_030765085.1 of Allium cepa. NCBI lineage: Eukaryota > Viridiplantae > Streptophyta > Magnoliopsida > Asparagales > Amaryllidaceae > Allium > Allium cepa. The sequence continues at coordinate 303,092,406 of CM060944.1, read as the reverse complement.
TTATTCAAATCCTTTTCTTTTCATACTCGAAGTTATTTATTAATATTTAACATACTTCCATTTCTTTTTCAATTCATTCTTAATTTATTAAATTTTCTAAGATTATTTCGTTTAAAATTTTACTTCCTTTATTTTCTTTCCAAAATCCAATTTATATATTTTCGGTAATTCATTATACCCAAATATATCCAATCAAATCATAACATTCAATATTCTAATATATTCATCATAAAATATCAAGTAATCACTATTAGGGATGCGGATTAAGGATCTTAAGGCAGAAATAACACTAGAGGGGGGGTGAATAGTGTTTTAAAGAATATATAAACTATATGACTAAATTAAAACTTTCAACACAAATCTAAACAGAATTCTAACACAGAATGATCACAGAACATATAATAAATGCAAATAGTAAAGCAAAGCAAGTAAAAGGAAAGAACACACCGGATTTTATACTGGTTCGGAATCCTCCTACATCCAGTCCTGCACCAAGGCAATATCCTTGTACAGATTTTTATAAGCCAATATCCAAATTACAAGCCTCAATTTCTAAGGCCTTGAGGAACCCTCCTATCTCCGAGTCTGGGGTAAACTCTCTTGATTTACAGGACACAAGATCACCCTAATACTTCTTAATAACAATTATTTTGAATGGATAGACTCTATGAACTTTTGGAATACAAATTAATCCTATAACTCTGAATAGCACTTTGATCTTTAGTAGAATGATGGAGAATCAAATAGAGAGAGAATCTAAATGATTTCCTATTGAGAATTTGGCAGAATGATGGCACGATCTTGAAATTATGAAATTTTATGGATATGGAATGGTGGAGAAAAAAGAGTGAAGAAAATAAGATAGTAGTTGTTGAAAAAAATCGTTTTGGAAGCCTTTATATAGATGCACAACAGTCATAACCATTGGCGAAAGGTTTTCGAACGAATGGACACTTCTTTTGAAAATTGAATTTTGAATCCAACTGTCACAATGTCGACATGGGGTATCACCATATGTCGACATCCCTTAGTTCAAAATTATAGAGATGTTTTGTAAAGACAAATGAATTTAAAACAAGTTGAAACTTCTCTGAAGCAAAGTAAAGTGTTTAAACAATATTTTGAGATAGAGAATGAATATAAAACATTATTTTAAATATATATATATATATATATATATATATATATATAATTGATATAGACCGTCAATTATATGAGTAATATTTAAAATCAGAATAAGTTTTGATGTTTTAAAAATAGAAGTTTTTAAAATCAGAATAGAGGAATATTTCAAGGCTAAAACAAAGTTTAAAAATCTTTTTGAAAACATGATTTTGAAAGCTAAAACATTTTGAAAACAGATTTAAAAACATTTTGAAAAATCTATTCAAACTGAAATTGCAAGGACCTTCCTTCAGAGCTCCTCCATAGGGCTCAAGAACTTGTACAAAGTAGTTTAAATGATTTTGACTTTCGTGGGTTTGTAAGCCACTTGTCGTAGGTTTGTAAGCTACTTGTCATGGGTTTGTAAGCCACTGGTTTCGATATAAATTGGGTTCCATCCCAAAAGAAAATTGGAAGAAAGATGAGAGTGCTATTATAAAGTTTTAACAAAATACTAGACACTTATCTTGAGATCTTGAAATCTTGATTCTCTAGAGTCTTGAATCTTGATTCTCTAATCTTCATCTTGATGCTTGAGTCTTTATACTGATCAGTCTTCGATGATACCTGCATATACTTCCTATATACATGTATATATATATATATATATATCTATCTATGTGGAAATGTTAGTATATATTTTATAAAGTAAAGTATAATAACTATATAAGGTTGTTGTCATCAAAACATCATCAACTCAGTTCCTAACAATCTCCCCTTTTTTGATGATGACAACCTTTATTTATAAAATATTCTTACCATACCATAACTCCTCCTTGCTCCGTGATTTCTTCTTAAAACTTCCTCTCCCCCTTACTCCATGACTCCCTCTTACACCAAGCACATATATTTTTATAACTTTCTCCCCCTTTGTCATCAACAAAAAACTATTAACTACTTAAGAATTCAAGAATGATTAGTATGAACAAATAATATGTATAGAACAAGCATGAAACAATGAGTATAAGTGAACACATTTTAGTTATTACATCATATATAAGAACATACATAAACACGAACAAACAAAACAATTTAAAACAAAGAATAAAATGAAAGTATGCTTTAGTAGCGATCCTTAACTATAGGAGACTTATGAATCGAACAATTGGCGTAGTGGAGACAAAAGTTTCCACATTGTTCAATTATGTTTCCATTAGTATCAACAAGGATATCACCAACGCAAATAACGCTCTCGTCCGTATTCATAGGGACTTCGGGTTGAGGTAAAGGTTGATCTTCCTCTTGGTCTTCTTGTGGTTCTTCCATAGGTTCATCTTCCTCGGATTCCATGGCTTGTGAAGAGTCTTCAATATTAATAGGATTTGTACGGTTATCCATAAGGAATTTTTGTATATTCCTAATAATATTCCCTTGCCTTTGTTGTTCTCTAGCCATCCTAAGTTGACTTACTTGAATTTCAGTCATCAATTGAAGGATGTCTTTCATCTTCTCTTGCAATTTGATCACTCGAGCGTGCGTAGTTCGTTGAAATGGACCAGAATGAGGAGATGTGGGTGAAGTGGGTTCATTAGTAGAAGAGGAGGCCATTATTTTATTATTTCAGAAGTTATTTACAGAGAATATAGTGAAGAAAGACGAGAGAAAACGAAATAAATAGATAAATAACCAAATAACTAACTTTGGAGGGAAATTCTATTTTCAAATTTTTGTTGGGTATGTCGACATCATGAGATGGGGCATGTCGACATGTTCTTCAAAAAAATGTAATTTTTATTTTGAATTTTTATTGATTATTATATTATATTATTTTATATTTCAGATTTTGAACAAATACCTAATTCTCTTCTAAATTTAGTAAAATTCTGTTCGGTTAATGGTTTAGTTAATATATTAGCAATTTGTTTTTCAGTATTTATATAATCTAGAGTTATTATATCTTTAGTCATATTATCTCTAAGAAAATGATGTCTTATATCAATATGTTTAGTTCTAGCATGATGAATTGGATTTTTAGATAGATTTATTGCATTAGTATTATCACAATATATTGGCGATTTACTTATGTTAATTCCAAAATTTTTTAAAGTTTGTTGCATATATATGACTTGTGAACATGCCAGAGCAGCAGATATATACTCTGCTTCAGTTGTTGACAAGGAAACATTATTTTGTTTCTTGCTGAACCAGGAAACCGGTGAATGTCCTAGAAAGTGACAAGTTCCACTTGTACTCTTTCGGGCTAATTTACAACCAGCATAATCAGCATCACAATATGATATTAAATCAAAAGTATTATTTTTAGAATAAAATAAACCATAATCTAAAGTGTATTTTACATATCTTAAAATTCTTTTAACAGCTTTAAAGTGAGTTTCTTTAGGTTGTGATTGGTATCTTGCACAGAGACAAACACTATGCATAATATCAGGACGACTCGCTGTTATATAGAGTAGCGAACCAATTATTCCCCTATATAAAGTTTGATCAATATCTTTTGATTTATCTTCTTTACTTAAACCTACATTTGTTGACAATGGAGTTGGTTTCCCACTAGATGTGCTTAAACCAAATATATTGATTAAGTCTTTAGCATATTTTTCTTGACTTATGAAGATTCCATTCTTTAGTTGTTTAATTTGAAGCCCTAAGAAGAAACTTAATTCTCCCATGTGACTCATTTCAAATTCTTTAGTCATTATATCTGAAAATTCTTTATTCATTATGTTATTAGTTGATCCAAAGATTATATCATCTACATATATTTGAACCAGTTGAATATCTTGATTATTTCTTTTAATAAAAAGTGTTGTATCTACTTTACCAATTTCAAAACAAAATTGAAGTAAATAAGATCTTAGTCTTTCATACCAGGCTCTAGGAGCTTGCTTTAGACCATATAGAGCTTTCTTTAACTTGTATACATGGTTTGGAAATTTATTATCTTCCAAAAGTGGAGGTTGTTCAACATAAACATCTTCTTTTACAAAACCATTTAGAAAAGCACTTTTAACATCCATTTGATATAATTTGAAATTATTATAATTAGCGAAAGCAAGTAGAATTCTTATAGATTCTAATCTTGCTATGGGGGCAAAGGTTTCATCATAGTCAATTCCTTCTTCTTGACAATAACCTTGCGCGACTAACGAGCTTTATTTCTTACGACCTCACCGAGTTCATTCATTTTATTTTTATAAACCCATTTAGTTCCAGTTATACTTTTATCCTCAGGTTTAGGAACAAGTTCCCATACATCATTTCTGGTAAATTGATTCAATTCTTCTTGCATAGCAAGAATCCATGAATCATCAGACGATGCTTCCTTTGGATTTTTAGGTTCAATTGTTGATATAAAGGCTACATTACTCATACTACTTAATTGATTTCTAGTTCTTACTACAGATTCAGTATTTCCTAAAACATTTTCTATAGGATGATCTTTTGATATTTTAAATCTCTTATTAGGTGGATTTATTTCACTAATAGTTTAATTAGATTAATTTAAATTTATAAAATCTTCTTCATCATCTATTTGTACAATATATTTAAGATTTTCATCAAAAGATACATGCATAGTTTCTTCAATAGTATTAGTTTTTAAATCAAAAACTCTAAATGCTTTGCTTCTATTAGAATAACCAATAAAGAATCCTTTATCAGCTTTTGGTTCAAATTTATCTAAATTATCTTTTGTATTAAGTATAAAACATTTACTCCCAAAGACTTTAAAATAAGCAATTATAGGTTTCTTATTATAAAGTAATTCATATGGAGTTTTATTTGTTAATGGTCTAACTAAAATTCTATTTAATATATAACAAGCTTAGCAACTGCTTCAGCCCAAAAATGTTTAGATAAATTACTATCAGAAAGCATTGTACGAGCACACTCTTGAATCGTTCTATTATTACATTCCACTACTCCGTTTTGTTGTGGAGTTCTTGGAAATGAAAAGTTGTGAGTAATTCCCTTTTGAGTACAGAAATTCTCAAAATTTTCGTTTTCAAATTCACCACCGTGATCACTTCGAATAGTTTTAATTTTGAAAGAATGTTGTTTTTGAATTCTTTTAGAAAAGTTTTTAAATATTTCAAAAGCATCACTTTTATGTTTTAAAAAGATTGTCCAAGTATATCTTGAATAATCAACTACTATAACAAAAACATATTTACTATGGTTAATTGATTGAGCTTGAGATGGACCAAATAAATCTAAATGAAGTAATTCTAGAGGACTAGAGGTAGAAATAGCATCTTTTAATTTAAATAAACTTTTCTTAAGTTTTCCTAATTGACAAGTATCACAAATACTATCTACTTTAAAGTTTATCTTGGGAATACCTCTAACTAAGTCAAGTTTTGATAGCCTAGATAATAATTTGAAATTCAAATGGCCAAATCTTTTATGATAAATCCAAGGGTCACTTGTATTAGCCAAAAGACATAGGTTTTCATTTGAAATTTTTATACTAAGGATATAAATATTTTTCTTCCTAGTACCTTCAAAAATTATATTAGACTTATCATCTTCAATGTGACATTTATCATTTCCAAATTTAATTTTAAAACCTTTATCGCATAGTTGACTTATACTAAGCAGATTATGTTTTAAGTTCCTAACTAATAAAACATCAGAAATAAGTAAACTTTTAGAGTTACCGACATTGCCGACGCCAACCACATATCCTTTAGAGTTGTCACCAAAATTGACTAATCCACCATCTTGATAAGTAATGTCCTTGAGTATCTCGGGATTTCTAGTCATGTGCCTCGAACAGCCACTATCAAGTATCCATTTATCTTTCTCAATTTGCACAGTTTGTCCATTGGGTGTTGATTCGTCAAAAGCCATATAACATGTCTATCCCTGCCTAACACACCAATTCGGTAGATAACTTGATTTTTCAAAATAACTATATGCAGACTTATGATACTTTGATGATATGCATAGATTCAAAATAGTTTTAACACAATTTTCCAAAAATGCCATTTTTATATTTTTCAAGTTTCAGATTATGAAAATAATGAAAACAAATGCTCTGATACCAATTGTTAGGGATGCGGATTAAGGATCTTAAGGTAGAAATAACACTAGAGGGGGGTGAATAGTGTTTTAAAGAATATATGAACTAAATGACTAAATTAAAACTTTCAACACAAATCTAAACAGAATTCTAACACAGAATTGTTGAATATGCGCTTTGCGCTTATATGATTTTTGTTTGATGATAATAAACATATATACATTCGTTTAAATGTATTTGTTAATGTAATATTTTATTTTTTATAGAATAAATAAATATTTGCTGAATAAAATTAAATAATACAGAATTTGAATTCAAACAGAAATTTTATTCAAACAAATATTTATTACAATTTTGAACAGTACAATTTCAATCTCTCACAAGAACTATACAACTTTGATTACAATCACATCACATTTCACATTTACAGTTAACCTCACTACATATCACTCACACTCGTGTTTTTGTCTTCAACTGCATTCCGGTTTGAATCCAGCATCTGAGTAATCTGCAAAAATATTCTCAAACGCAGTAAAATTGAAAGAGAAATATTTTTGAAATTTGAAAGAAACGATGATTTTGAAAATATTGTTTGCCTCAGTTATTTGGGTTGTTCATCATATTTTTGACTGTGCAATATCTGTGCATATCAGTATTTTTATCAGGAACAGGCAATTATAAGTGGCTGCAGTACACACACATACATTTGTACACGTGTGCACTGCCTCGCCAACTCGTGTGCACAAATCAAACAAAAGCACTGCTACCAATTCAGCACAAGGTCAAACCCAAATAACACACGGGATTCAACTCAAGGCAGTAGTGTATATGAACACAATCAAACTAAAACAGGCCAGAGGTGAAAACAATGCAATACTGAAGTGATGAAGTGCATATAAACAACTGCAACACACATGCACGACTTATGACAGTGAAAACTCGAGTCACAGTACAAGCCAGCAGATACATGAAAAATGGAAGTAACTCATGCAACAAAATGTCACAGCAAGATCAGGGAAGAAACCGGAATGGAGCTGAGACTGCATGAACATGAATGCATCAATAAACCAACTGCAGAACCTCAAGTGACATGGTGAAGTAGTACAAAAGAGCAAGTGCAATTCGAACCAACATGGCCAAGACTACTGCATGCAACATGGAATGCAAAGACAATGCACCACTGCAAATTCAAACAATGTCCAAACAACAACATGAAGTGAATCAAGTTCAAGCCACAAGTGTACATGAATACAACTCGACTGCAACAGTACAGTCATGAAGACTGCAAGAACATGAACATAGGATCAGTACAGCAACAATGAAACTGACTCGAAGCAGTAGTGACAGTAAAGCAATGCACATGTCACCAGTACATTGAAGACCGCAGCATCAATATATATGCACAGATGCAACTTAAGTTAAAAACTGTGCATGTGAAGTGCAAATGACCAGAATACAATGCAACAACACAGTCAACAAGGCAACAATGCAGATGAACAACAAAGGGTCAAAGCTCAATACAACATGAACCAACTTCAAAATGTATCACTAACATATACTACAGGGATGAACACATGAGAATGGACAAGGCACAAATCAAGTCCAGCTACAAGTGCAGACCACAAAGACTCAATATTCAATGCAGCAACACTTCAATGAGCTACATACAGTGATACATGCACTAGTGAACAAGTATGGCAGCAGGCCAGTGCAGTGCAACTACATAACAACAAGTCAAGGCCGCCATCACGAACAAAGAAAATAAAAGAGAACCAGGTTAATGCAAACAAATGAAGCAACAGAGACCAATGGTCAATATGCACAAATATGCATATGAAACTAACATGGCCGAGCATTGTACAAGACTGTAACAAGTAGTATGCAGTTCAAAACGTCTACGACAGCAAGTAAGTGAGTGCAACAGGCAAGCACAATGCATATATAGCAGTAATATACACAAGCATCAACATGTATGAAATCAGAATGAAGCAGATATTGATATTGACAATATAGATGCAAATGAATATCAAGCAGTGATATAAAAATCACAATGAATTAAAATAGTGCCAGAAAATCAATGCCGTGTAAAGTCAAAGGCAACAGTGGATAAACAAAATTCATCAGTGCAGATTCGAAACAGTTGGTGGCCAAGCAAATCGACCATGCTACAGGTGTGTCAAGCCAGAAGCAACACAGAGAACATAGTCAATCAACACAAATTCAAAGGCCGAAGCCAATTGTGAACCAGTCAAAATCAAAACCGTGATAAGCAAGGCAATTCAAAGCCGTGTGAATCAAGCTACTAGAAATACGAAATTGACAAAGTCAGATCAATCCTCAGCATCAAAGTGTAATCGAACGGCAAAGCAAGAATTTTTGAAGCAATCAGTCGAACGCAAAAATAGGAAATCAAATCCTATAAAAACCCTAATCATCATCGGCATTTATTTCATCGAGTTCAAGCATCAACCAGCAAAGCAAAAGGAGAAAAATACATACAAAAAAAACAGAATGAACTCGATCCAAAATTGAAGAGCCGTAAGCAAATCGAAGAAAGAAAGGATCGTCAAAGCAATCACGACAACAACCATCTGAACGATCAACGAAGTCGGCGCCTTTAATTTTGCACAAACCCTAATTTTGTTCAGCAAGGAAACGAATGAGATCGAAGCAACCATTTTCGAAGAGGAGTCGGCCGAAGAAATAAAAAAGAATAAAGGGGAAGTTACTCTTATTTTACAGTGGGCTGGCCTTATTATTAAAAGGAGGAGTTTTAATTTTAGGGGTTTTTAGTTTTTTAATAAGGTTTTTTAGTTTGAGCAAAAAATTACGCATTCAAGTTGTATTTTGATTTTTTGCTCCAGTTTAATTTTGAAGTTTGTTTTTTCTTTTCGAGTCGAAGAATTTGTAAATCACCACCTAGGGATTAGGTAGTGTCAGATTGTCTATTTTGAATTAGTTCAGTGAGCAGGGTGTGCGAGTTTGCAAAGTTCTATTGTAGGCGGGAGCAGAGTTTGCGAGTAAACGAAGCTCTATAGGCGGGAGGCAAAGTTTGCGAGTAAACGAAACTCTATAGGCGGGAGCAGGGTGTGTGAGTCTAGTAGAGTGTTTGTGAGCGGGAGCAAATGTTTGCGAGCAGGGTGTGCGAGTCTAGTAGAGTGTTTTTGAGCGGGAGCAAATGTCTGCGAGTCTAGTAGATTGTTTGTAAGCGTGATACTGTTTAATTCTAATAGAAATCTGTGAATGCAGCAGTAGGCAGGGGTTGCCGAAGCTGGGTAAATTTTGTGTGTGATTTACTTTTTAGCATATTTACCTCTGCAATTTATTTCTGTGTTTAAATCAAGAAAATTTGCTATAACCCTATTCACCCCCCTCTAGGGTTAATCTAGATCCTACAAGTTGTATCAAAGCCCGGTATATTTTTTTTACTTTAACTCTAGAGATATGTTTAAACGCTTTTTAACTTTTGTCTTTGCAACAACTTGGGATGGTGAAGAAGGAGAGGAAGCTAATATGTGTTTGATGGGAAAATCAGATTCAGAAGCCAGCTCAGAGGAAACTAGTGAGATTTGTTGGCGGGCTAAGGAGCAACAAGAATGGTTTCTAGATTCAGGCTGTTCTAGACATATGACATGTGACAAATCGAAGTTCCTTAGTCTAGAGAATTTTAAAGGCGGAAATGTGATCATGGGAGACAACAGTAAGTGTAAGATCATTGGTAAAGGTGAAGTAGGTAACGGTAATTTTTCTTTAACTAATGTTTTATATGTTGAGAATTTGCATCACAATCTCATCTCTATTAGCCAAATATGTGACAAAGGTATGAATGTTGTCTTCGATAGTGATACTTGCAAAATCATTGATAAAGATTCTAATAACATTGTTTTTATGGGCAAAAGAAAAGGAAATGTTTACTCACTTTCATTTGATAACCTAAATCTGTCTAGATGTTTGGTAGTCACAGATGAAGAAGCATTTTTATGGCATAGAAGACTTGGTCATGCTAGCATGAGCCTCTTAGAAAAACTTGAAACAAAAGAATTAGTCAGGGGGTTACCACATCAGAAATTTAAAAATAACAAAGTGTGTAAAGCATGTTCCTTGGGCAAGCTTAGTCGATCATCATTTCGTCCTAAAAACATTGTTAGCACATCAAGGGTTATTGAATTAATTCACATGGATTTATTTGGACAAAATGAAATTGCAAGCTTAAATGGAAAACATTATTGTTATGTATTGGTTGATGATTACTCTAGATTTACATGGGTTTATTTCTTAGCCAAAAAGTCTGAATCTTTTGAATATTTTTCAAAATTTGCAAAACTTGTTCAAAATGAAAAAGGAGTTTCAATTAAAAACTTGAGAAGTGATCATGGAGGCGAATTTGAAAATTTGGAATTCGAAAATTTTTGTGAAGAAAATGGTTTAAAACATGAATTTTCTGCTCCACGAACACCTCAACAAAATGGGGTGGTTGAAAGAAAAAATCGTACATTGCAAGAATTGGCAAGATCCATGTTGAGTGAGTATAAACTACCTCTAACCTTTTGGGCAGAGGCAGTAAATACGCCATGCTATGTAATGAATAGAGTAATGGTTAGACCAATACTTGGCAAAACATCTTATGAATTGTGGCATGAAAGAAAACCTAACATTTCTTATTTTCGTGTATTTGGATGTCCTTGTTTCATTCTTAACACAGGTGATCAACTTGAAAAATTTGAATCTAAGGCTGATGAGGGAATTTTCATGGGACACTCAACAAGGAGCAAGGCTTACAGAATATACAACAAACGAACAAAAACAATTGTTGAATCAATCAATGTGAAATTTGATGAATCTGACCAATATAGAATGACTGAAAAGATGGTTGACAATGGGGTAGATCCTGAAGGCACTAAGGAAGGGACATTTAGTGAGAAAACTGAAAGAAGGACTGTTGATGCTGATAAATTAAGGTTCAAACCTAGTCATCCTCCTGAATTAATTATTGGTGATCCTACAGAAGGTATACGTACTCGCTCTTCATTTAATAAAAATTTGTGTGCGTTTTGTTGTCATAGTGGTTTTATTTCTAAGATTGAACCTGATTCTGTTGAAATGGCTCTTAATGATGAAAATTGGATTTTAGCAATGCAAGATGAACTTAATCAATTTGAGAGAAAAAAAGTTTGGAAATTAGTTCCTAGGCCTAATGACTATCCAATTGTAGGGACTAAATGGGTGTTTAAAAATAAACTTGATGAATCAGGAAATGTAATTAGAAACAAGGCTAGGTTGGTTGCAAAAGGTTATAACCAAATAGAAGGCATAGACTTTGATGAAACATTTGCTCCAGTTGCTAGGTTAGAAGCCATTAGAATCTTGCTAAGTTTTGCATGTTACAAGGGTTTCAAACTTAAACAAATGGATGTAAAAAGTGCCTTTTTGAATGGCGATTTAAAAGAAGAAGTTTTTGTTGAACAACCACCCGGTTTTGAAAATCATGAATTTCCAAATCATGTGTATAAGCTAGAAAAAGCATTATATGGTCTTAAGCAAGCTCCAAGAGCTTGGTATGACTGTCTCTGTACATATCTTTTGGAAAATGGTTTTAAAAAGGGTAGTGCTGACACGACACTGTTTCTATTACATAAAGAAAGTGATTTTTTGATTGTTCAGATTTATGTGGATGATATTATTTATGGTGCTACTAATGAGCTCTTGTGTGAGAATTTTGAACAAGTCATGCAGGCTAAATTTGAGATGAGTTTGGTTGGTGAATTGAAATACTTTCTTGGATTTCAAATTAAGCAAAGCCGTGATGGTATTTTCATTTCATAATCCAAATATGTGTTGGAGCTATTGAAGAAATTTGGAATCGAAAATTCCAAACCATTGAGAACTCCTATGAGCCCATCAACAAAGTTGGACAAAGATGAGAAAGGAATTGCAATTGATCAAAAGAAATATCGAGGGATAATCGGTTCACTTCTCTATCTTACTGCTTCTAGACCTGATATTATGTTTTCTGTGTGCTTGTGTGCACGTTTTCAAGCTAATCCCAAAGAATCTCATTTAAAAGCTACTAAACGAATTTTGAGATATCTTTCACACACACACAAATTTGGACTATGGTATCCTTCTTGTGAAAATTTTGATTTAGTAGGTTATTCCGATGCTGATTATGCTGGTTCATTAGTTGACAGAAAAAGCACTAGTGGGACATGTTTCATGCTAGGACATTCATTAGTCTCATGGTCAAGTCGGAAACAGAATTGTGTTGCATTATCCACCACTGAAGTAGAATATATTGCTTTGGGAAGTTGTTGTGCTCAAATTCTATGGATGATGCAAACTCTTTCTGATTTTGGCTTAGTCTATAAACAAGTTCCATTAAAATGTGATAGTAGGAGTGCTATAGATTTGTCAAATAATCCTGTTCATTATTCTCGCACAAAACACATTGATGTAAGACACCACTTTCTTCGAGATCACATTGCTAAAGAAGACATTTGCATTGAATATATTTCAACTGAAACTCAACTTGCTGATATTTTCACAAAACCTCTCCCCGAAGATAGATTTTCCAAATTATGTTTAGATTTGGGAATTATAGAGATTGACTAATCATTTTTTTTAAAATTTGATTTTTGAATTTGATTCTAAATGACAAATTTTTGACTAATCTAACTCCCTAATGATTATCGAAAAGATGAATAGTGATTGAAAAAGTGATGAGTGTTGATATTTATCATATATTATAACTCGAGAAAGTATATTAGAAAATTTCTTTAGAATTTCATAACAAGAGTTATAAAAACTTTTTGTTGGGTAAAAATTCCTTGACCATTTCTATTTCTATCAACTTTCTATCGACCATCACTCATCAAGATCATATTTAGTATGTAAATTTGTGGTAGTTTACAAAGGAAACAATTTGTTCTTCAATATCTTTAAATCTGTGAAGGAAATTATTTGTGCTTCAACTTATTATATTTAGCAATAAAAATAAATATCCAAAGTATTCACCCTCATTTAAAAGTCCTCACGGTTATGCATGGGTGAATTACTTGGATTTTTGATTATGTGCTTCCATGCTCATTTAAAAGTCCTCACGGTTATGCATGTATGGAACGCATATCAAAATTAATTGATTCAAATAGACAAGTTGATTCTAATCCCATTTAAAAGTCCTCACGGTCATGCGTGGTTAGAAGATACTTGATTTCATTTTTTAAATTAAATTGGAATACTACTAATCTCATTTAAAAGTCCTAACTGTTATGCATTGTTAGTAGATATTCAAATTTCTTGAAATAAATATACCACAAATAGACAGAATTGTATGATTTTTGATGATTTTATCCCCATCACTTCTGAAAGTGGAATATGCGCTTGACAAGGGTAATTATGATTTTTGTTTGAGTTTTATTGAAATTTAATATTTATATTCAATTGAGTTAAATGTTTGATTCATGTCTATCACTTCATCCCTATTTTATAACACTATTATTCTTTTGCTGATAACAAAAGGGGGAGAGAAAAGTTAAGATTTTGTTGAATAGAATCAAGCAAAGGTCAAATAATTTTCACTGTGCATATAGGCTCATTTATATATTTCTATTTGTATGCATATATGTAGGGGGAGTATTGTGTAGAGAGGGAGCATTCAAATAGGGGGAGCAAATTGAACAATCAAATACATTTAATACTTTCAAAATCTTAAATATATGTTTGTTATCATCAAAAGGGGGAGATTGTTGAATATGCGCTTTGCGCTTATATGATTTTTGTTTGATGATAATAAACATATATACATTCGTTTAAATGTATTTGTTAATGTACTATTTTATTTTTTATAGAATAAATAAATATTTGCTGAATAAAATTAAATAACACAGAATTTGAATTCAAACAGAAATTTTATTCAAACAAATATTTATTACAATTTTGAATAGTACAATTTCAATCTCTCACTAGAACTATACAACTTTGATTACAATCACATCACATTTCACATTTACAGTTAACCTCACTACATATCACTCACACTCGTGTTTTTGTCTTCAACTGCATTCCGGTTTGAATCCAGCATCTGAGTAATCTGCAAAAATATTCTCAAACGCAGTAAAATTGAAAGAGAAATATTTTTGAAATTTGAAAGAAACGATGATTTTGAAAATATTGTTTTCCTCAGTTATTTGGGTTGTTCGTCATATTTTTGACTGTGCAATATCTGTGCATATCAGTATTTTTATCAGGAACAGGCAATTATAAGTTGCTGCAGTACACACACATACATTTGTACACGTGTGCGCTGCCTCGCCAACTCGTGTGCACAAATCAAACAAAAGCACTGCTAGCAATTCAGCACAAGGTCAAACCCAAATAACACACGGGATTCAACTCAAGGCAGTAGTGTATATGAACACAATCAAACTAAAACAGGCCAGAGGTGAAAACAATGCAATACTGAAGTGATGAAGTGCATATAAACAACTGCAACACACATGCACGACTTATGACAGTGAAAACTCGAGTCACAGTACAAGCCAGCAGATACATGAAAAATGGAAGTAACTCATGCAACAAAATGTCACAGCAAGATCAGGGAAGAAACCGGAATGGAGCTGAGACTGCATGAACATGAATGCATCAATAAACCAACTGCAGAACCTCAAGTGACATGGTGAAGTAGTACAAAAGAGCAAGTGCAATTCGAACCAACATGGCCAAGACTACTGCATGCAACATGGAATGCAAAGACAATGCACCACTGCAAATTCAAACAATGTCCAAACAACAACATGAAGTGAATCAAGTTCAAGCCACAAGTGTACATGAATACAACTCGACTGCAACAGTACAGTCATGAAGACTGCAAGAACATGAACATAGGATCAGTACAGCAACAATGAAACTGACTCGAAGCAGTAGTGACAGTAAAGCAATGCACATGTCACCAGTACATTGAAGACCGCAGCATCAATATATATATGCACAGATGCAACTTAAGTTAAAAACTGTGCATGTGAAGTGCAAATGACCAGAATACAATGCAACAACACAGTCAACAAGGCAACAATGCAGATGAACAACAAAGGGTCAAAGCTCAATACAACATGAACCAACTTCAAAATGTATCACTAACATATACTACAGGGATGAACACATGAGAATGGACAAGGCACAAATCAAGTCCAGCTACAAGTGCAGACCACAAAGACTCAATATTCAATGCAGCAACACTTCAATGAGCTACATACAGTGATACATGCACTAGTGAACAAGTATGGCAGCAGGCCAGTGCAGTGCAACTACATAACAACAAGTCAAGGCCGCCATCACGAACAAAGAAAATAAAAGAGAACCAGGTTAATGCAAACAAATGAATGCAAAAGAGACCAATGGTCAATATGCACAAATATGCATATGAAACTAACATGGCCGAGCATTGTACAAGACTGCAACAAGAAGTATGTAGTTCAAAACGTCTACGACAGCAAGTAAGTGAGTGCAACAGGCAAGCACAATGCATATATAGCAGTAATATACACAAGCATCAACATGTATGAAATCAGAATGAAGCATATATTGATATTGACAATATAGATGCAAATGAATATCAAGCAGTGATATAAAAATCACAATGAATTAAAACAGTGCCAGAAAATCAATGCCGTGTAAAGTCAAAGGCAACAGTGGATAAACAAAATTCATCAGTGCAGATTCGAAACAGTTGGTGGCCAAGCAAATCGACCATGCTACAGGTGTGTCAAGCCAGAAGCAACACATAGAACATAGTCAATCAACACAAATTCAAAGGCCGAAGCCAATTGTGAACCAGTCAAAATCAAAACCGTAATAAGCAAGGCAATTCAAAGCCGTGTGAATCAAGCTACTAGAAATACGAAATTGACAAAGTCAGATCAATCCTCAGCATCAAAGTGTAATCGAACGGCAAAGCAAGAATTTTTGAAGCAATCAGTCGAACGCAAAAATAGGAAATCAAGTCCTATAAAAACCCTAATCATCATCGACATTTATTTCATCGAGTTCAAGCATCAACCAGCAAAGCAAAAGGAAAAAAATACATACAAAAAAAAAACAGAACGAACTCGATCCAAAATTGAAGAGCCGTAAGCAAATCGAAGAAAGAAAGGATCGTCAAAGCAATCACGACAACAACCATCTGAACGATCAACGAAGTCGGCGCCTTTAATTTTGCACAAACCTTAATTTTGTTCGGCAAGGAAACGAATGAGATCGAAGCAACCATTTTCAAAGAGGAGTCGGCCAAAGAAATAAAAAAGAATAAAGGGGAAGTTACTCTTATTTTATAGTGGGCCGGCCTTATTATTAAAAGGAGGAGTTTTAATTTTAGGGGTTTTTAGTTTTTTAATAAGGTTTTTTAGTTTGAGAAAAAAATTACGCATTCAAGTTGTATTTTGATTTTTTGCTCCGGTTTAATTTTGAAGTTTGTTTTTTCTTTTCGAGTCGAAGAATTTGTAAATCACCACCTAGGGATTAGGTAGTGTCAGATTGTCTATTTTGAATTAGTTCAGTGAGCAGGTTGTGCGAGTTTGCAAAGTTCTATTGTAGGCGGGAGCAGAGTTTGCGAGTAAACGAAGCTCTATAGGCGGGAGGCAAAGTTTGCGAGTAAACGAAACTCTATAGGCGGGAGCAGGGTGTGCGAGTCTAGTAGAGTGTTTGTGAGCGGAAGCAAATGTTTGCGAGCAGGGTGTGCGAGTCTAGTAGAGTGTTTGTGAGCGGGAGCAAATGTCTGCGAGTCTAGTAGATTGTTTGTAAGCGTGATACTGTTTAATTCTAATAGAAATCTATGAATGCAGCAATAGGCAGGGGTTGCCGAAGCTGGGTAAATTTTGTGTGTGATTTACTTTTTAGCATATTTATCTCTGCAATTTATTTCTGTGTTTAAATCAAGAAAATTTGCTATAACCCTATTCACCCCCCCTCTAGGGTTAATCTAGATCCTACAAGAATGATCACAGAACATATAATAAATGCAAATAGTAAAGCAAAGCAAGTAAAAGGAAAGAACACACCGGATTTTATACTGGTTCGGAATCCTCCTACATCCAGTCCTGCACCAAGGCAATATCCTTGTACAGATTTTTATAAGCCAATATCCAAATTACAGCCCTCAATTTCTAAGGCCTTGAGGAACCCTCCTATCTCCAAGTCTGGGGTAAACTCTCTTGATTTACGGGACACAAGATCACCCTAATACTTCTTAATAACAATCCTTTTGAATGGATAGACTCTATGGACTTTTTGAATACAAATTAATCCTATAAATATGAATAGCACTTTGATCTTTAGTAGAATGATGGAGAATCAAATAGAGAGAGTATCTAAATGATTTCCTATTGAGAATTTGGCAGAATGATGGCACAATCTTGAAAATATGAAGTTTTATGGATATGGAATGGTGGAGAAAAAAGAGTGAAGAAAATAAGAAAGTAGTTGTTAAAAAAAATCGTTTTGGAAGCCTTTATATTGATGCACAACAGTCATAACCATTGGCGAAAGGTTTTCGAATGAATGGACAGTTCTTTCGAAAATTGAATTTTGAATCCAACTGTCACCATGTCGACATAGGTTATCCCCATATTTCGACATCCCTTAGTTCAAAATTATAGAGATGTTGTTTTGTGAAGACAATTGAATTTAAAACAAGTTGAAACTTCTCTGAAGCAAAGTAAAGTGTTTAAACAATATTTTGAGATAGAGAATGAATATAAAACATTATTTTAGATATATATATATATATATATATATATATAATTGATATAGACCGTCAATTATATAAGTAATATTTAAAATCAGAATAAGTTTTGATGTTTTAAAAATAGAAGTTTTTAAAATCAGAATAGAGGAATATTTCAAGGCTAAAACAAAGTTTAAAAATATTTTTGAAAACATGATTTTGAAAGCTAAAACATTTTGAAAACAGATTTAAAAACATTTTGAAAAATCTATTCAAACTGAAATTGCAAGAACCTTCCTACAGAGCTCCTCCATAGGACTCGAGAACTTATACAAAGTAGTTTAAATGATTTTTATTTTCGTGGGTTTGTAAGCCACTTGTCGTAGGTTTGTAAGCTACTTGTCGTGGGTTTATAAGCCACTGGTTTCGATAGAAATTGGGTTCCACCCAATAGAAAATTGGAAGAAAGATGAGAGTGCTATTAGGAAGTTTTAACAAAATACTAGACACTTATCTTGAGATCTTGAAATCTTGATTCTCTAGAGTCTTGAATCTTGAATCTCTAATCTTCATCTTGATGCTTGAGTCTTTATACTGATCAGTCTTCGATGATACCTGCATATACTTCCTATATACATATATATATGGAAATGTTAGTATATATTTTATAAAGTAAAGTATAATAACTATATAAGGTTGTTGTCATCAAAACATCATCAACTCAGTTCCTAACAATCACAACATAGAATATTAAATAATAAATGTTGAGGGATCCAGTTGGATCCCTCCAACCTGTTTTCCCTGCATCCACAGATGTTAGCACAATATAATATGCAAATTCCAAAATTTACAATACTATAGCACATCAATCAATTCAACCATTCAAATAATTATTTAAATTTAATCATTTAAATTTAAATTTAACTGAGTGAGATTAACTCACCTTTTGCTTTTCGTTTGGCAATCTAAATTCCATCTCGGCCGTTATCTCCCAATTTTGGACCTTGTATAAATATTTATATAATTTTATTAATATACGCCAATCGAACAATTAAAAATTCCATTGGAAATTTTAATTAACCAATGATTTATCTCAACTAATAATTTGATTTTAAACTAATCTCCTTTAATATTTCTATTGACTAAAATTTGAATAGGTTAATTTAACAAACTAATCATCATAATACTTTATTCTAAAACAACTAATAACTTTAAAACATATATATAAATTTATTTCCTTTTTAAAGCTACGCATATATCTATACATATATAGTTTTCATAAAACCCTAACTTATATAAATTCTATCAACATTTAAAATCCCTTTTAAATTTCCAAAATCCCCTATATATGTTAGATTAAACAGAATGGTTTCTATATATATATCAGATATATCTCTCTGTATAAATGTATTTTCAGATATATGTAAAAATCAATTTCAAATAAAGAAAACAAAATCCTATGCCTTACTGTAAGTTTTATTATTTTCTAAATCTTAAACTTGCTGTTTTTATTTTCTTAAATTCGATTCGTTGAAAAAGAAAGCTCAGACAAAAAGGTTACCAGAAACCCCACCACGGCTTCGTGACTTCACCAGAGAACTCGCCTTGCTTCTTCCTGCCGTCGACGCCGCACGCTTCCCCCATCACGAATCGAGTTCGCGATGTAGCTGCTCCACTTCGACTGATGCCTCGCGAGTCCAAACCTCTCACGCCTCCGTGCCTTGCCAGCCTTGACGTCACTCACGACCGATGCCCTATCCTCGATCCAAATTCGCTCGCGAAGTCACGAAGATTGGATGGGATTCTACTCCCCTTCCTACGCGATTGAATAGAGTCGCGAACTGATTCCCCCCTTTTTATTTATACGAGAACGAATTTGTAATTTCGTTTCCAGTTCTCTGGCGGCATGTTTCATTTTGGTTTTTCTTTCTGAATAGATTTTAAGGAGGTGAAGACGAAATTTTATTCCTTGGATTTGTTTTAAAAAGGAAAGTGTGTTCGAAAAGGCTCTGTCAGCTACAGTGACAATTAGGTGGATGGAAAAACTGCGATGGAAAGAAGGAAAAATATAGGCCGATGTGAGATGAATTTGACCAGTCGATATATATTATGTTTAAATTTTGAATCGATTATCAATAATTAAAATTTCAGCGTGTTTATATGTCATACGCTCACACAACAACTCCAAACGCAATGAAATTTGAAATCCGATAATAATACAATATTACGGATCCAATGGAACTGGTTTCGTCGAGTTCCGAGACTGTGCCTCGCAAGGCTATTTTTAAATATTGATTTAAACGACAAATTTCAAAACTTAACAAAACGCTTCCAAATACAACTTCAACACTTTTACTATCTTCAGTACTATCAATATAAATTTTAAAAACCTTTAAATTATTTTTAACCGGCTTAAAACTCCAAATTCAACAACATTTTACCCAGCTTCTAATAATTAAATCCAATAATTAAATTCCAAATAATGGTAATATTTAAAATTAAAGTTAAACATTGACTTTTAAATAATTAAAATCAATTAAATATTCTAATTACAAATATTCAAAAATTCCGGGTCGCCACATTCCTCCCCCCTTAAAAGAATTTCGTCCCCGAAATTTCTAGTTAGGAAGAATGATCCAATCCCAGTTTAGTATCTTCCCAAAACCACAGTTTTAACAATACCCAAAACCATCCTTTTTAATAAGGACATTACCAACCTTACTAACTTTCAAACTTCTTCCATTAGGTTTCTACCAATATCATTTACGCAACCATTCAAATTCAAATTTCAATTTAAAACCAAATTTTAAATTTCCAAAATTTTAACTCTCTAAATTTCCGAAATTTTTTGCCAGCATCTCTTTTGCGCGGCTAGATCGGTACAACTACAAAATGGCTCTACGGCCTCCCAAGTCCAAAAAAGAAAACAAAAGGCCAAGTGGCTGGATCAAAAAAACCCAATCAAATTTCTTATAGAAATTTAAACACATACCTTTTGTCGAGCAATTCTAATTTATTATCTGAAATCAAAACCAATTTTCCTTTCCCTTTGTCATACCTGCATATCCTGTTTAGCAGTAAAATCCAATCACAACATTCAAAAACATTTTATTTACTCCCTTTTCAAAATTTCAATATTCATTCCATTTAAGCCCGTACGATGTACCTATATCATTCGTACGCCATACCGAATCCGATCGCCTACTCGATCACACAATTTCACTTCCGAACTAGTATCGTCCCCCCGACTTCCTAGTGCGGACTCAGATCTGGTTTCTTGATCAGAAACCATCATTCTCCTTGCATAGTCATAACTATGATAAAGAATTTCCAGAATCAATCAACAATCCATATCCAGGGTTTGCCGTCGAAAATCGAGTGAAAAATCCGAACTCGGATCGATATAACTATTTCGAAATTCTATGCCCGAATCTGGATCAAATAGCTATGCGAATACAATAATATATGTACATCCTACGTATTTGCCCCAATTGATTTCAAATACATCAATTTCTTTTTATTCCCATTTATTTTGATTGTTATTCACTTAACCACACTTTCCCTTGTCGCAACTTCCAGTTTTAATCTTTTTGTATTCCAATTCCAAATAAATTCAATTTGCTTCAATTTGTAAATTAATTTCAAACCTTAATGCTTTTATTCTCATCCTTTATCCAAATTTCATTTTCAATTTTGCTTGAGTTTAATTCACCTTCCAATTCGAAATATTGAGTTCAATTCATCTCATTTCAACCAATATTCGAATAATCATTTCTTAAATTAATTTCACTTACTAATTCGTTTTTATATCTCAAATAAAAGTTTGTTTGCAAACTTTTCTATCTTTAATTTCTTTAAACAATATCTTCAGTTCATCTTACTTTACTTATACAATTTAAATTAGATTTCAATATTCAGTTGTAATTCTATTTGCTTACAAATTTTAATTCATTTGTCGTTAATGAAAATTTCCAAAAGATTCAAAAAAGTTCTAACTCCCAAAATTTTCGAAATTTTTTAGCAGAGTCTCCTTTGTACGGAGGAGCTTTTCAATTTGACAAGAGATATAAATATATATACATCGACCCACACGGTCGGAAAACAGAAAAACTGTTCATATTCCCTATTTGTATTGCGTAGGCGTACCTTATTTAGCATTTCTAAGCAAAGCGGTTATTTATTTAGCATTTTGCGTGATCAAATCCAGCCATACGGCTCTCCTGTACCTGTACTTACTCAATTTAAATATGTAAGTGACAAATATACAGAGTTTATTAACATTTCACTAAAATTACAATAGCTAAACACATGTATGACATAAGAAATATACCCGAAAAACATTTCATAAGCAATTTATATGGTTTCAACACCTGTTTCAATTGTATATTTGCATCATTTTCATTGGAAACCATTTTATTTAGGCTCGCCACTTCTCTTGCTTGCATATTAATAACCATTTCCTAAGTAATTGAACTCAAACTTTTGTTTAATGGATTTAATTTTCATCCGAAGCCAAGCTTCCATAAATTCAAACGTAAATTAATTTACTTCAAATCATTTCAATTTCATAACGTAAGTTGATTTCCATATTATTTGATTCTCATCAAATTCCAAAATACCCAAAAAAATTACTCAGGCTTATACTTTTCTTGCAGACTTTTATAAGTCGTACACTTATTACTTTTTTCCACTCCCATTCAAGTTATGATTCTATAACTCATCTCATCAGAATTTTTCAATTCCATCCTGAATTTTAATATTTTTTCTTTTTCTCTCATTAATTGTTTTATTCAAAATCATTTCATAAAACTCGATACAACCATTTCACAATTTTACTTAAATCAAGTTTTTATTCAAATATTACTTAAGTTATTTTATTTTCGTGAAGTTATTTCAACTTTTAAACTCAAGTTATATATATGTTATAAACACTTTCCAATTTAAAACCTTAATTTGATTTCAATTACCAACCAATTTCATCTATTAACTAATTTAAATTAGTTTATTCAGTCAACCATTTTGAATTCATACTTCCAATTATATTCAATTCACCGACAACCCAAGCTGAATTCATTTACACTTCAGTGCTTACATTCAATTTATTTCTCATCCAAACAAGCCCATATTTATTTTAATTGATTCAAAAACCAATTTTATTGGCTTCTGTTAACCCATATAATTTATACAATCTCGTTTACGTCAAACGACATTTATTATTTTTGTGCAAGTTCAAAATATTTACTTAAAAGAATATTCATTCCAGTTTATAACTAATTTGAATTGATACCAATTCAATCTATACTTAATTCGATTTCATTTTAATCGATTCCGTTCAATTTATTTTGCATGCTATATTCTCATTCATTTTATTTCAATCCATTTATTTATCTTGGAACATTTCATATTGGTTACATCGAATACTCATTTCATAATTTATTTGCAAACTAAACATTGACCACATTAAATTGGTATTCGACTTCCATTTAACCAATTCAAGTTCCATCTCCATATTTCATTACCAATTAATTATTAGTTTGTTTATTCAAGGTTTATTCCCAATATTTATTTTTATCTCAAACCACTTTAACTATTTTAATGGAGGTCAATTTATTTTATAATTTAAGTTTTGCATTTTTCATTCACTTTCCAATATTCAAATCAATTTTATTTTGGCTTATTTATTTCACTTCTAAATTTTATAAGTCACAAACTTATTTATTCTTCATATTTCCATCAATGGACAACCAATCCCATTCACGTTATACTTTTAACTCGGAATTATACATTTTATTTAGCCATATATTTGTATTATTCCATAAACATTTAAAATAAGTTTTCCAGAGTTTAAACAGTTTTCCCAAAATCTCAAAATCACTATTGAAATCAACTACATCCAAATCCTTTGGCAAATTCAATTATCCCTTTGAATTCCAAAACCAAACCCAGTTCGCGAACAATTCCAGTTTAAAATATTCAGGTAGCAATTCCTCTCTTGGAAACTCGAAAATGAACACTGATGATGTTGCGATCATCATCAGAATTATTTTCCAGCGACCAAAGAGTTTAGTGCTTTTATCTCTTTAACAACATTTCAAATATATATTTTTTCAAATCTTACAAGATTTCAAATACAACTCAAAAATATTTCCAAAATATTAATATTATTCCTCCAACCCTTTGAAAACCGTTGTCAAACCCAAAGGAATTTAATTTTTTCCCAAAAATTCCTAATTGCAATTCCTTTAAATCTATATTCAAACATTCTCTGGAATTTTATTCCAAAATTATAATCACCTTTACAGTTTACATTTACAAATCTCATTTGTATATGAAGTTCATTTCAATTTATAAATTACATTTATAATCCATATTTCAAATTCCATTTTGTTATATAAATTTATCCTTCAACTTTGGTTATAAGTTTTCAATTTCTTATTCAATTTCTACACAATAGTGTTAATAATTTAATATTATCATTCCTTAACAATCAAGCATCCAAATACTATAATACTATACAAAAATTATATCTTTTATATACAAAAATAATTTGGGTAAAATTATTTCATTTACCCTACTTTAAAACAATACTGTGTCGAATTGTTCTATTCCGGTGTTTAGAGATCCCTATCAATAACGTTAATTACTCGTATTGACCAGAATCCATAAACTACTCAATAAACCAATCAACACAATATAAAACCATTTTATATTCACTAACAAATACGCACTCATACCTATTAATACACTCAAACTCATCCTAGAGTACTATTGACTCTATTTCAATGAGTAATTCCCACCAGAGCCAAGGTTGTCGCCAACCTTCAGCTCTGATACCAAGTGAAAAGACCCGCAAATCCATACCCCTTGAGCTAATACTATTCTACCTAAATCAACTCAAGTTGTACATAAATACGAACCATTTGGGTTAAAGAAGAAGGGGTAGAAGAAGAAAATAGAAAACCACATCAGAATCTAACCATCGTAGCGGAATAAAATATAATAGATATTAACATATCTTTACACCAAAACAAATATATCTGTTTATATATTACATCATCAGAGTACATCAATTACAACTCAACATCAATAACATACAACTGGGTATACAGCTAATCAACACAGCGGAATATACATATAAAGCAAGTACGAAAAGTACGTATCGTCATCCAGCTCGTCTCCTGAGCTCCACAGCATCATATCCTGTATCCTATAATACTCGGTCTGACCCGAGCATTACAGTTAAATAATACCCGAGTCAATCTGGAATACCAAGGTGAGAAAATCACCCTCAATTTATTATTAAAGTTTCAAAAATTCTTTTGAAAAACAAAAACATCTCGTAAGACCACGCCACAAGTAAACATGTCGGGTTTTTACCTTACAATAGCTAAAACAATCTTTATAGAAATCCTCTGATATTATAATAGGGTCTATATACAAATACTTATAAAATAGCCGAAATTGTTACGTCATTAAATTCCATCTACTAGCCACAGAGTGGGTAATACAAACAAAACTCGTACAAGGCTCGTAGGGAGAATGGATTTCCAACTAATGATTAGGCACTAGGGTACCACATGTCACAGTACATGGCCTAGATCACAGTACCGAGGAGTACGACCGCTCCCCTGCAACACAAGACCGGGACTACCCCTTACTGGATAATCCCGAGTGAGATCACCCCGCGGTTGGGATCAACAACCGCCCATTAAGCCGAAATAAAAAGGAACATCTAGACAGGGATGACCTCACCCTGCTTGGGTGCTACCCACCTAGCCTTGCTGCATAACCCCTGATTTTCAATCATTCCCATTTGATGAGGCTTAAGGCTAAGCGTTACCTTTTAAGAACATATCCCTTAAAATGCCCATCGTCCACCTGACGATGTTTCGCAAGCATTCATCCATACAAGTCCGTCCCGGGTCCGAACAGAACCGAAGGCACTACTCCTACTACATACATTTTGAAAATATACTCAGGATTAGTAGCGACCAGCCCTTGCACTTTATTGCTCCATCTTCGAATCCAAACCCGTTTCCACGAAACGTACAAACCGGATCGAAGTGGTTTTCGAGAAATAAATCTCGATCCCTGTCTCTTCGAAACGATTAACGCATTTGTCCAATATTGATAGTCGGTGATTTAACTATCAATTAATATTCACAAAAAACCATCAACCAATAAATAATTTCCAAATTATTTATTACCTCAAAAATATCTTTACAAGATATATTTCAATTCCAATCCTTTGAAAACAGTTTCAAACTATCTTCCCTTTTCAAAATAAATTCCAAGTATTTCTATTTCTACTGAAATCACCAAGCACAAACTTTAGATTTTAAAAAAAATTAAAACACTTTATTTAAAAATATGTTAAAAATTTAATTTAGAAAAATTACTTTAATACTTAATTTATAATAATACTTTTAGAAATACTAAAATAAGGTTACCTTATAACTATACATTAGATTTTCTTCTTCAAACAAAATACCAAATCATTCTTTAAATAATTATTACGATAATAGATTAAACAAAATACTTACTTTAAAATTTACTTTAAAATATTTAAATTAAAACTACTTCAATAATTGATTAAAAATATATACTATATGAATATTTGAAAATAAAGTTACTTTATAAATATAAACTAGGTTCTCACCCTTAAAACAAAACACTAAGTTACCTTTAAAATAATTACTACGATAATAGATTTGGAAAAAAATATTTACTTTAGAATTTAAACATTTAAAAATAATAAATTTCCAAGAACATGCTTTTTTTTAAAACAACATTTAAACCTTTATCTTATTATATATTTTTTTAACTTACTTTGAAAACGTACTTGGCTATCCAGAGAAATATACTTCTCTTCACATTCTTCTTGGAATTTCCAATTTCAAACATTTGAATCAATTTCCAAATTGATTTCCAATATACTCCCTTTTACCTCAAAATCTATTAATTTCAGATTTTATTTCTTAATTATGATTTAAAATATTTTCAACTAAGAATACCAATTTTTGATTCCTCAAATTACTTCTTAATCCTTTTAAATAAATTTAAACTTTAAATTTTAAATAATTATTTTGTTCCATTAAAATAATAACACTTAATTTCACAATAAATTAATTACTGTTTATTCAAATCCTTTTCTTTTCGTACTCAAAGTTATTTATTAATATTTAACATACTTCCATTTCTTTTTCAATTCATTCTTAATTTATTAAATTTTCTAAGATTATTTCGTTTACAAATTTACTTCCTTTATTTTCTTTCCAAAATCCAATTTATATATTTTCGGTAATTCATTGTACCCAAATATATCCAATCAAATCATAACATTCAATATTCCAATATATTCATCATAGAATATCAAGTAATCACAACAGAGAATATTAAATAATAAATGTTGAGGGATCCAGTTGGATCCCTCCAACCTGTTTTCCCTACATCCACAGATGTTAGCACAATATAATATGCAAATTCCAAAATTTACCATACTATTGCACATCAATCAATTCAACCATTCAAACAATTATTTAAATTTAATCATTTAAATTTAAATTTAACTAAGTGAGATTAACTCACGTTTTGCTTTTCGTTTGGCAATCCAAATTCCATCTCGACCGTTAGCTCCCAATTTTGGACCTTGTATAAATCTTTATATAATTTTAGTAATATACGCCAATCGAACAATTATAAATTCCATTGGAAATTTTAATTAACCAATGATTTGTCTCAACTAATAATTTGATTTTAAACTAATCTCCTTTAGTATTTCTATTGACTAAAATTTGAATAGGTTAATTTAACAAGCTAATCATCATAATACTTTATTCTAAAACAACTAATAACTTTAAAAAGTATATATGAATTTATTTCCTTTTTAAAGCTACGCATATATCTATACATATATAGTTTTCATAAAACCCTAACTTATATAAATTCTATCAACATTTAAAATCCCTTTTAAATTTCCAAAATCCCCTATATATGGTAGATTAAACAGAATGGTTTCTATATATATATATATATATATATATATATATGTATATATATGTATATCAGATATATCTCTCTGTATAAATATATTTTCAGATATATGTAAAAATCAATTTCAAATAAAGAAAACAAAATCCTATGCCTTACTGTAAGTTTTATTTTTTTCTAAATCTTAAACTTGCTGTTTTTTTTCTTAAATTCGATTCGTTAAAACAGAAAGATCATACAAAAAGGTTACCAGAAACCCCACCACGGCTTCGTGAGTTCACCGGAGAACTCGCCACGCTTCTTCCTACCGTCGACGCTGCATGCTTCCCTCATCACGAATCGAATTCGCGATATAGCTGCTCCACTTCGACTGATGCCTCGCGAGTCCAGACCTCTCACGCCTCCGTGCCTTGCCAGCCTTGACGTCACTCACGACCGACGCCTCATCCTCGATCCAAATTCACTCGCGAAGTCACGAAGCTTGGATGAGATTCTACTCCCCTTCCTACGCGATTGAATAGAGTTGCGAACTGATTCCCCCCCTTTTTTATTTATACGAGAACGAATTTGTAATTTCGTTTCCAGTTCTCTGGCGGCCTTGTTTAATTTTGCTTTTTCTTTCTGAATAGGTTTTGAGGAGGTGAAGACGAAATTTTATTCCTTGGATTTGTTTTAAAAAGGAAAGTGTGTTCGAGAAGGCTTTGTCAGCTACAGTGACAATTGAAAGGATGGAAAAACTGTGATGGAAAGAAGGAAAAATATAGGCCGATGTGAGATGAATTTGACCAGTCGATATATATTATGTTTAAATTTTGAATCGATTATCAATAATTAAAATTTCAGCGCGTTTATATGTCATACGCTCACACAACAACTCCAAATGCTACGAAATTTGAAATCCGATAATAATACAATATTACGGATCCAATGGAACTGGTTTCGTCGAGTTCCAAGAATGTGCCTCGGAAGGCTATTTTTAAATATTGATTTAAACGATAAATTTCAAAAGTTAACAAAACGCTTCCAAATACAACTTCAAAACTTTTACTATCTTCAGTACTATCAATATAAATTTTACAAACCTTCAAATTATTTTTAACG
Organism: Allium cepa; assembly: GCA_030765085.1. Taxonomy (NCBI): domain Eukaryota; kingdom Viridiplantae; phylum Streptophyta; class Magnoliopsida; order Asparagales; family Amaryllidaceae; genus Allium; species Allium cepa. Next base: position 303,063,454 of record CM060944.1, on the reverse strand, counting down.
GCTTAAAACTCCAAGTTCAACATTTCACCCAGCTTCTAATAGTTAAATCCAATAATTAAATTCCAAATAACGGTAATATTTAAAATTAAAGTTAAACATTGACTTTTAAATATTTAAAATCAATTAAATATTCCAATTAAAAATGTTCAAAAATTCTGGGTCGTCACATGGTAGGTTATTATTCACATCAAATTGTTTTCTAATCCAAAAAATTTGTTTTTCCTCTTAAACTCTCGTATACTCATTTGAGGAGGTCAGGAGTAAGGGCTTTTTAGACCTGTTAGACAAATAAGCTTCCGAAGACCTGCAAGAGGAAATCTAACTGTTAGGAACTATATCTATTTCCACTATGTTGTTTGGTTTTGTCTATTTGGATGTAATGATAAAGTTATGAATTGCCAAATATTTGACTCTGATCAACCAAGGGCGCATCTTCATATGTCGCTCTTGGAGTATTTTTTAGTAATTATATTTTATCTGAACATGAGGCTACAAATGAGATTATGTAATGAATATGAAATATCAATTGTGAAATGGGATGTGAAAATTTGTTATTAAACCATGTCTGAAATTTTTTCATATTCATTTGTTTCTGATTATTGATATGATTAACATATCCACATTTTGTCATCAAGAATTAATAACTATGGATGAGTGTCGCGTCCATAGCGGTTAGTTCTGGGCCTTAGAATGGAGGATTTACAAGTTGTTATCAAAGCATAGGATAATGATTAAAATAATTTCGAACCTAAAGAATTTTTTAAAACATAATCCTAATGAATCAAAGAATAAGATTTAGGTATGGGATAATGTTATTATAGCATACTTGTATTTAGTACATATAAGTATGTATTCTCCCCTCTCTTTTAAACCATTCTTTAATATCTTATTAATGCTCCTATGTAGATTTACGACAAAGATAGATATGAAGGAAAGAAATAGAAGAGTGAATATAGGTGGAGGAAGCACCAAAACCATTGGAAATGCTTGACCCAACTAATCAAAATGCAAATGCCAATATAGGTTCCATAATCCCACCAGTAGATATGGAGACTATGTATCAGTTCTTCATCAATCTGATGCAAGCTGGAGCAGCTGTAGGATTAGTTGGAGGAAATGTTGCAAATGCAGGAGGAGTCCATCCCGTAGCGCCAGTTGGTAATAACTATGCTTGGCTGTGTCGAGATTAGACAAGTCTGGGAGGGAAGCCTTTTCTGGGGACTAAGGATGCAATAGAAGTGGAGAACTGACAATTACATTGTTAAAGGATTTTCACTAATTTGGGTAAGAACGATGAGTAGAAAAGGAGATTGGTTTCGAGAAAGTTGGAAGGAGTTGCTTTGTTCTAGTGGAATGAGGTGACCGTAGGGGTATCGAAAGAGGAATTGACTGGAGCAGAATTTTAAAGGAGATTCGAAAAAAGGTTTTTGTAGTTGCCAAGTCGGCCCTGGTCAAGAAGTTTACTGAGTAGAAGTAAGGGAAATGTTAGTTTCGGAGTATTCTACTAAATTTGATGAGCTATCTATGTATGAATATGCCACTATTGACACTATTTTCAAAAGAAATGATAAATTTATCTAGGGGTTGAGGGCTGAGATTACTAGGGCAGTGATGCCATATCTTATAGATCCATTAAATGAAGTCGTGGAGACGGCTATCAAGAATGAAGAAATGCTTTCAACTTTTGGGAAAGAGAAGTCGGTGGAGAACCAGATTCCTTAGAATAAGAAGAGGAAATTCTTTAAGAATAAGGGAGCTCGGAAAGGTGAGGCTTCCAAAAGGGGAAATCTGGTATAGTTTATTACAAGCCTGACAAGAAACGGCACTATGCTAATGAGTGTCGATCTGGTAATGGCAAAGTGGTTGTGGTGAAGCAGATTGTGAAGTGCTATAACTGCGACCGGGTGGGGCATTATGAGAACTAACGTTCAAAAGTGGCCAAGGCTAACAAAGGAAAGGTGGTCTCTTTGGACCCATCTGCATCAAGACCAACATAAGCTGAGAAGGTAAAGTCTACGATGGATGGTACACCTTTGGGCATTGTTTGATACCAGTGCATCACATTCATTTATGCCTTGGTGTTTGATGGATAAGTCTTATTTAGAATCATCGTATCTTGTTACTTCCTTAAGGATACCTAATCCAATAGAGGATATGCAACTCTACGGATGAGATGTGACCATCTAGAGTTTGAGTTGCTAAGTTTTACATTCGCTTGCAATTTGTATGTATTTTGTTTCATGGTTTGGGATTATTTTGGGTATGGATTTGTCAAGAAAACATGATGCTAGGATATTTTTCCATAATAGGAAAATATCATTAAGACACCCTAATAGTAGTGATCGAGTAGCGTGCTTAGTTAATAACATGAGATGGCATTGTTTATTGATCAGTTAATAACCAGATGACACTGTTTATTTGATAGTTAATAACCAGATGGATCGTTAAGATTGTGCATCGATTATCGTAAGTTGAATGAGAAAACAACAAAGAATCAAGATCCTTTGTCGACAATTGATTATTTATTTGATCAATTTAGTGGAGCCGAAGTCTTTTCCCAGTTGGATTTAGTGATAGGGTTCCATCAATTGAGAATGCCGGACGATAGTATTCCTTTGATGGTGTTTCAAACAAGGTATGGCTCGTTGGAGTGGTAGTGATGCCATTAGAATTAACTAATGCAACAGTTTTCTTTTTACATTTGATGAACCGATTTTCCAAGAGCACTTGGATAGATTCATGTTGGCATTGTTTGATGACATTTTAACATAATCTAAGGATGAAAGAGATCACTAGATTCATCTTAGGATAATGCTTGAGACGCTGAGGCATCATTAACTGAAAGCGATGTTTTCAAAGTGTCATTTTTGGAAAAGAGAAGTGATGTTTCTTGGATATGTAGTTTAAAAGAAAGGGTAGTCAATCGGTCTAGCCAAGATTGAAGCTATTAACAATTGGAAAAGACTAAAATGGTGATTGAGATAAGAAGTTTTCTTGGAGTAGCTAGCTACTACCAGAGATTTTTCAAGGATTTCTCACAGATAACAGCGCCTTTGTCTAAGCTAACCAGAAAGGAGGTGAAGTTCATTTGGTCTGACAAATGTAAGGAAGCATTCCTTTAGTTAAAGAATTTTTTGACCAATGCTCTCGTGTTACTTGTTCCAAATGGAAATCGGGATCTAGTAGTGTATACAGATTCACATGGAACAGGTTTAGGACCTGTATTGATACAGAGAGGAAAAGTGATTGCCTACGCTTGTCGGCAGCTCAGACCATATGAAGTTAGATATCCAACTCATGATTTGGTGTTGGCAGTAGTGATTTTTGCAGTAAAAGTGTGGATGCACACCTTAGGAGAATGATTTGAGTTGTATATGGATCATAAGTCTTTGAGGTATTTATTCTCTCAGAAAGAGCTAGATTTGAAAACAATAGAGGTGGTTGGAGTTTTTACCAGCTTATGATTTTGGTATTGAATATACACTAGGGAAAGGGAGTAATGTTGCAGATTCACTTACCAAGAAACATCGAAACATGGTGTTATCTATGTTCCTATAATTGAATGATCCGGACATATTGACTACTTGTAGTATGCAACTAAGATTGACTGCTTGTTCCAGTTAAAATATTGCTATGTTGTCTTGTTTCAAAGTTCGACTAGTATTGATTGAAAGTATTGCTTATAAACAAAGGGAAGATCCAGTATTAGTTGAACAAATTAGAAGACTGGAAAATTGAAATGAGATCGATGATCTAAAAGATTTTAGTCTTGACCAGAAGGAATGGTTACAAGGAAGGACATTTATGTGTTCTGGATGTTGGAAATCTAAGGAAGGAAGTTCTCAGGGATCGTCATCGATCGAAGTTTACGTTTCATCTTAGGGGAACCAAGATGTATCAGGATATGAATAAAAGTTTCTTTTGGAAATGTATGAAGAGTAGGCTTATGGGTAAAGTAATGTGAAAATTTCCAACAAATGAAAGCCGAGCATCAAAAGTCATGTGGATTTCTTCAGCCTTTGGATATACCGATTTGGAAATGGGATTCGATCTCCATGGATTTTATTGATGGGTTTCCAAGGTTGAACAAGGAAAATGAAAACATATGGGTTGTAGTTGATAGATTGACCAATAGTGCCCATTTCATACCTATTAAGTCAACTAGGACGTCACCTGTATTAGCTTAGTTGTTTATGAAGAATATCATTAGACTGCATAGGATTCCTAGTAGCATAGTCAATGACACAAATGCTTTGTTCACTAGTGAATTCAAGAAGAGTCTACAGGAGATATTATGCACCAAGCTTAAGATGATTACCAGTTATCACCCATAGACAGATGGACAGATAAGAGAGTCAATAAACTACTGGAAGATTGGTTGAGAGCTTGCGTACTAGATTTTGGTGGGTTGTGGGAAGACCATTTGCACTTGGTTGAGTTTTCCTATAATAATAGTTGTTAGACTAGTATAGGAATCGCCTTTCGAAGCTTTATATGGAATGTCGTGCAAATCACTAGTATGTTGGTTAGAGACCGAAGGCAGATTAATTCTCATCCGGATATGGCAAGTAAAGCCATAGATAAGATTGAGTTAATCCGTGGTAGGATAAAAAAAGCTCAATCTTGGTAGAAAAGACATGTAGATAAAAGATGTAAAAATTTAGAGTTCTTTATTGAAGATTGTATTTTTATTTAAGTATCATTGATGAAAGGTGTTGCGCGATTTGGAAAGTTAGGGAAACTGGCACTAAGATATGTTGGTCCATTTCCTATTATAGAGAGGATTGGAAAATTCGCATATCGACTAGATTTACCGATTAGTTTGGCAGGTGTTCATAATGTATTTCATATTTCTGATCTTCAAAAGTGTGTGCATGATACAGTGATTTTTATTGCTCCAACAGCATTAGAAGATTTAGTAGTAGAACTGGATCTAACTTAGGTGAGACAACTAGTTCGAGTTGTAGCAAGAGATGAGAAGAGGTTACGGAACAACATAGTGAAGTTGGTGAATGTCCAATGGAGTGACAATGAGAAAGACTGTACTTAGGAGATAAAGGATATGATTAATAAAACATCTTGCTATTTCGTGCCATTCGCATCCGCACAATTGGACTTGAATCACTCAAAATATCAAATTGTTAATTTATATTTGACAAAACCCATCATATACAGTAAATAAAATAATCACAGAATAAAAGATGCAGTAATATAACAATAAGCAGCGGAAACAATAAATAGTAGTTCAGGATGCTACTATATATATAATAGAGTTAAAACAAGATACAACAGAAGTCTCAAATACACAGAAGTCTCAATACAATAGTCGAATTACAAAATCTAAATATATCACTGGAGACAACTGAATGCTGAATAGATATAGATGGATCTCCAAGCAAAGCTCCAACTTTAAAGGTGGTCTCAAATGCTGTGACACTCAGTCTGACCCGAGCATAAAGCAAAAACAAAAAATAATCGAGTCAAGATTAACATTCTTATATCAATAAATCCAATTCAAGTGAAATATCAACTGAAATACAAGTAACTCAAAGGATGTTTGGGATACCCATCCTTTAAGGATCCGTGGAACTATCTACTATGTAGAATAGTACGCTATTATCATATGTCTATAGTAAAGTATATGTATCAAAACAACGTTAAGGCATTACCCATATCCCCTTTAACACATTTTATAGGGCCATAGTCTATACAGTACCGTAATATCTCCGTAAACTGGAAGCTACCAAAGGACACTCCATAGGTATGACACAAAACAAACCCGTAGTGGGCTCGATATGGTAGATGACATGGCACAACAGGCATTTCCAAGGTAGACATACCAATTACACTTCCGGGTTGTTGGTAACACATAGCTGCAGCTACCGCCCAACTCCTCCACACTCCCAAAAATCCAAGGGTGCACTCAATCAATCAGAAAGTAATAGAATGGTACCGAAGAAGTTTGTTCAATCGGAAGAGCTATCTCACTTGGCCCGTCAATTGCTCATGTTTTAGCCAACTTAAGCTAACTCACGGGAGTCAAGTCTATGTAAATACCTCATATAGAATCGTCGCCAACCATTCTACTTCATTCTGGAATCTCCACTACATACACGGTTGTTAAAGTGGTTTTCTGTATTGGCAGAGAGTATGACAATAACCAATCCCGGTCTTTTTAATAAGAAAACGTTATTGTAACATCGTGGTCATTTCATTTCAAATAATTTATATTTAGAAACCAAAATATCACATCCATTTCAAAACCATATCAATACGATGTCATTATTCACTTAAAGTATATACATTTCCAAAATCATAGCACTTTCAAGTTATAACACTTTCGAAATTATAAAACTTTGAAGTTATAACACTTTGGAAATCATAACACATTTAAAATTCTTAACACTTTGAAATCATACTTTGAAAATCATAACTTGAAATCATACACTTCCACTTAACAGTTTAGATATAAAATAGTGTATATATAAAATAAAAATAGTTATAACTTAATATAGTTTATATAATTAAAATTATTAGTATATATGTTAAACAGTTTTATACTAAAATAATATATATATTTAAATAGTTTATATTAAAAATAGTTTGTATATATATTAAAATAATTTATAAAGTAAAATATATATATATAAATATATTAAAATACTTTACATAATAAAAATAGTTTTCCTCAAAGTTCACAAATCGATCCAAATCAATTCGAATTCTAAAAATTCAATTTTATTCAGTCTAAATTCAAAAATTTCAATTTAATTCAACATCTCAATAAGCCATTAATTTATATTGATTTCAATATATAGATATGAACTACAAATCAAACTATTTCAATTTCAATATATAAACTACAAATCAAACCATTTCGATTTCAATAGGTTCCAAAGCTTTAGATATTCAAACATTTAAAATAACTCAATTTCGATAAATTCATTTATATTTTAAATTTAACTTTACCATTATTTAATATTGAAAATATTCACTTAGTCAATTCAATGTCATTTAAATAAAACCCTAAATTAAATATAAATAAACTAAATATTCCCTTCAATTTAGTTAAACTTGAAATATTCATTTAATCGCTTTAAATCAAAATCAAGTTATAAAATCATATCTTTAAAATCTCAAGTTCTATAAGTTTCAAATCAATTTAATTGAATACAATTCTTAAAAGAATACGATTTCAAATTTATCTTCACAACCTTAATTTATTTAAAATTATTATAAAAATCTATTTTTAAAATATAAATTTTTAAATAAATACTTAAACATGATATATACTAACTAAATTAAATTTTATTAAATAAAAGCTTATTATTAAATTTATTTTTATATTAAAACTTATTTATCTGTATTTAAGAATAGTAAAATTATAAGAAAATCTTAAAAATTTTATTTTCAAAACTAACTTATAAATTTAAAATTTCCAAACCTATAATTTTAAAAATCTAAATTTAAACCTTTATAAAAATAACATTTACTTATATATATAATATTTAAAAATCAATATTTATTAGAACCATATATATTTCCTTCTAAAACTTTGGAAAACATTTCAAAATATATATATATATATATATAGACCAACGGTGTCTATACGTAATTTTCTATCCTATGGTCAAGTGATATGGATATTTATCATTTCAATCCGCAGTTTAATAATCTACGACTATATATCTTTCAACCCATAATCCCAAATTCAGTGTCAATGAAAATCGCTTGGGTTTATCATTTCAACCCATAATAATTTTCTCCTATTCTACAAGATCGTTCAGGTATGTATCATTTCAATCTATAGGGAATCCTATACTAACAGGGAACTTATAGAGTGAGAACGATTATGGTAATAATAACATATCAACAACAGACATATATCATTAGTGATAAATAAAATTAAATATAAACAACATGATACGGTGTCATATATCAAAGGTGAACAATTAAAGATAATAGCATATCATATATTACAATTAAATAACTAGCACAACTTATTTCAATTGCTGTTTCAAGTGAAATCAAATCTAATAAATATAAGAATATTAATCGTGAGTGATTTCTCACCTTTCAAGGTTAGAGACCAATGGGAATGAGGTGAGTTATGAATCCAAGCACGAATTCCAAAGAAAAGCAAGGTTGGCACGAATTTGAAGGACAAAGCTGATAAATAGGAATCGGTACGAACAAATATATATATAAGATTTAAAGTATAATATTAACTCATATTAAAATAAGATAAAATAAAATCTTTATAATATATTTCAAAATCAATATTTAACTTACAAACATAGTAATCAAAGTAAACCTTTATAGTGTATTTGGAAAAATCAAACATTGACAAAAGTAAAATCTATATCACTTCTCTAAATCAATACTTAATACGTAAATAAGCTATAACATAACACTTGAGCATATGATAATTACTTTAATAAGGCTACCATGTAAAAGTACACATATATAGAGTTCAAATCTCACTCAACATATACGATTCCCGTAAATAAACATAGTATATACCAATTATATATATATATAACAATATGTAAAACACACATATAAGACAACTTGTATAACTTACAGCCTAACACACATATAGCCTGCATACAAATCAATATACCCAGACCATATATATGCAGACTGCTATATGTGCAGTAAAAAAATATATGTATGCTTTGAATAATACATATTATATTCTAATAAATTACTAGTATAAACTTACATATATATCGAGGCAGCCCCCGAGCTAAAATACATTGGAAATATATGCAATATATAAGCAATGTATATACATCATAATTTAAAACCATACTTAACACAATATTTATAAAACAGTATATATGTTGTATATATATAAAATACCTGTTTATAAGATATTTATAATTTGACCAATATATATAAACTGACATATAATATAATTTACATAAATCTATATATGTAAAACATAATGTATAAAACTTATGTAGTAGGTGGGCTAGTCACGGCTATGAAAAGTCACAGCCAATATACATACTTTATAAACATTATATACATTGTTTATATATATATTATGAATAGTTTTATATATAAACAAACACATTTTATAAAACTCGTACAAACCTTTATATATATAACAACAGACCTGATACCCTATATAAATCTTTTTATATAAATATAAACATGATACATATATATATATATATATATGTATGTTATGTATGCATGTATTTATGTATGTATGTATAAATACCCCAATGAAGCTACAAAAGAAGAGAGATCTATCAGTCATGGTGAGAAGCTTGAAACCATGCTAGAGCAACCATGGTGGCTTGGGTGGCTTTGCTTCGGCTAAGTAGCCATGAAGTCTTGTTGCTGGCTGTGAGGAAGCTCGGCAGCAGGCACGGCAAGGTGGTGCAAAGGATGAGCTCGCTTGGGTGGGCTTGAGGTAGAGTTTCCAAGGCTTTGGGTTTGATAAGGTAGAGATGGAGGAATGTGACGCCCCACCTCTATACCCACGCTAGTCTAGGACACTACGGTGTAATGCCATCAACTAGCACGGAGAATAAGGCTGTTGAGGAGCGACCATCCGCGTAATGGCTTTGTGCGAGTACCGATATACCAGATAAAATACAACTTGCATTCTTTTCAAGAGGAAATCAGACATACCGACACAAACTCAAAGCTACTACACAGCGGCTATAATGTCTTCGGAAACAAATATAAAAATAAACATAACACAAATCAGTCATAGATAATTCATATCACAAAGGCAGAAAAAGATATGAATATAACGCATGAAAGTGTTCATCAGAGTTGTGGTCAAACAAGATCCACAATAACACAAAAGAATGGTTACAAGAGCTAGACAAAAGAATATGTATACATCTAGGAGTCTATATCTCAAAGGTATACAACAAAAACTACTAATCTAAGTAGTTAGCCAAAAGTCAGGATGATAATCCGAGAAGTGAAGTCAAGCAGAAGCACCTGTAACATCTCGGTCTGACCTGAGTATTATTTTATAAGAAAATAATAAACGGACCAGTCTAGCTATAAATATCAGTTGAAATGATATAGAATAAGAGATATGACTAAATGTATAATAATCACAATGCCAAGCTGTGATAAATAAGTAATTGAAAGTCAACAAGAGATTAATCAATATCACAAAAATCTTCTCAAAGATCAAAAGGAATGTCATACTCCTTATGTGACAACCCGCATATTTGGACCATTTAAATTGACAATAATCCACACATGTTAACTTAAATAATACAAAACACAAATCATTATGGAATTATAAATACATAAATGTAAGTGAGAATCAATACATCACAGTCACAGAACAGTCACAGAATAATGCAGCGGAAAATACATCGTCATAATAGCAGTTCATGAGGCTGCTACATAAAGTACAACAATGTCTAAACTAAAGGTGACTGAAAGGAAATACATAAATGTCCAACAGACAAGGATATCAATACTGAAATAGAAATAGACCGATAAAGATAAATGCTAAGTCTTCACAATCTTCAGCCAACCTTGATCAGCAAACTGGATAGCTTCAGACTGACCCGAGCATATACAAAAAGAAGCACTCGAGTCAGGACTCAAAATCTTATACAGGATAATCAAGTGCAGGGAATAAAGTTCATAACTCAAAAGATGAATAGAACATCTTTAAGGATCCGATAAACTATCTATATATACAATTGAATACGATATGTAGATAATGCCTAATCAGTAAAGTACGATATTAAAATAGCACTAAGGTGTTACCATAATTCCCCTTAACACATTTTATAATGCCATAGTCTATACAGCACCGTAAACCCCACTGTAAACTAGTGGTTATCAGAGGGTACCCCATAGGTATGACACAAAACAAAACGTAGTGGTCGCGAATAGGATAATCAGTATGACAAGGTAAATGAGGCGATACCAACTAGGATACTAGTAGTTGCGTGATCCGGACTGATGTTGAACATAGTAGCTACTATCTCAACACCGCGAAACAACACTCACAAATCAAGGGGTGCACCCAAATCGAATCGCAAAAGTAATAGATATGGTATCGAAGAAGCGTGTCCGCTAGAGATGCCAATCCTCAATGGTCTAGCGCGGCTCCTGTTTTAGTCATGTCAAGGGTCATCCAATATCGTTCTCTTTCTTCAGTCAACGCGTTCACCAAACCATCCACTTCATTCTGGGTCAACACTTCGCGTATAATAGTTATTGAAGTGGTTTTCGGCATCGACAGAGAGTATGTCCATTCCCGATCCCGGTCTCTTTAATAACTACGTATTTATTACCCGATGGTCGGTTAAATTAATGTTTAAACAAATCAAAGTGCAAAAGTCAAGGTGCAAATTTGACTTCCAAAATTTGACATTTCACGATTCAATTTATTTTAGATATTTGAAACATATTTCCAAATGCAATTTTTAGTTCAAACATTTGAGTTGACAATTTAAAATTTAGTATTCCAGTTCAATTTAATAAGGTCTCAATGTCGCTTTTTAAATTTAGTTCAAAATCAACGAATTCAATTCAATGGTAAACTTAGTTTAAATCATTAAATCAAATTCTATTCATTTCACTTCATGTTTACATCCACTGTTATCATAAATTCGATTAAATTAATTTCATTAACTAAATTCCTTTTATCAAACTTCATTTGATTTATTTACCAATTCAATTAAATTTCTATTTAAAGAAATCCATTTTCATTTATCGGGTTCACTGATCTATACTTTACAAATGAGTTATTTCCGAGTTACAAATTTACTTAATCCATATTCTGTTTACAATGTCCTGACATGACAATTCATTAAATTTAAAATCATTTAAATTTAAATTATCCCTAATTTAAATTCATTAAATTAGTAAGTCAAAATTTCTAAATCTCAAATTTAACTTATAATAGTTTCAAATCTATTTAATTAAAGCCGAGTTTAAATCTAAATCTAACCAATCTAATAAATCTTTAAATTATTAAATTCTAAAACTTACTCGTTTCTAAATCTCATTTCAATTAAATTTCTCAATTCATTTTATCCAATTGGGTAAGTTTATTAATCCGTTCCAATTTAAATCCATCAATTTATTTCAACTTAAATCCCTTAAGTTCGTTATTAAATTTCCAAACAAATTGTTAAGTTCATTCCTTAATTTAAAATATTATTCAATTTCAAAATGATTTTTGTTGACCCATCGGGTTTCTTATTTTTAAATTTTCTATTCTAGGCCAAGTTGTTTAATTGGGTATTTATCATTTCAACCCAATACCATTCAATATAAAACAAAGCATAGCAAAGGGAACTTGCAATGTGATAACTGGGATAGTGTCAAAGTAAATAAACAAGCAATAGCAACCATACATAACAATTTAACAATTTATTAAATAGTCTCGAAATAATCGTATTAACTTACATTTGTTATTTATGCAAATTAATATAATTATTCCTAGAATCCACACTATCGTTTTATGCAGATTAAAGATTTTTACATTATGGTTTTCACTTGGTGTCTGTTATCAAATTACTGAATCAATCATACATTCAATGGTTCAAAGTGTAGTTAACGCTATTTCTACGCGACGATTTATTTAACATTTAAAGGGGACAAGTTCAACATATATAATCCATTTTAAATTGTTGACTATCCTATATCAATTTCAAGTTCATATCAAATTTAACTTATATTAACAACCAAATTCAACATCACATAACAATTTTTGTGTCACAACTATTTGTCGTAAACTAACAATATTCAAATTTTACTTGCATAGCGATTTACAATTTTTTTTTCAACCTTTTCAACAATCAACAATTTAATATCCAAATCTATATTAACAACAATTATCACTTAATTATCATAGCATAATAGATTGAGTCGTGAATGAAATATTCACCTTGCGTGGTTGAAGAAGATGACGAAGCACAAAGACGAATAGATAAAATAGACCCTAGCGAGCACGACGCAAAATGAACACAACTGCAATCAACAAATAATTAATCAAAAATTTGTTTATTTCAATATATATATCGATTGAATATATATATAAAACCTTACCAATCAACGAAGCAAGATAGATTCGACAAGCGGGGTGGAAATAGCTTATGTTTCTGGATCAATAGCAGGAGCTGGGATAAAACACAGTAAAACGTTGTTTGTGAGCATATACAACTGATTATATGTATACACAGTTTATAAGCCATTGATTTTTGTAAAACCGTATATACAAACGTATGAGTATGGACCTATAAACTATAACTATATATAAAATTTTATACTGTACATCACAAGTAAAACAATACAGAGGTATAAACTTATGCTAACTTATAAACAACATATGAAGCTAACTATTCATCACAACCGAAGCTGAGTAGGAAGGTACGGAGGCGGGATAACGTGTGGGCGGAGGAGCAGTGCAAAGGCGGGAGAGTGGGCTGGGGCGTGGGACTCGGGTGCAGCAGGATGGGAGACTGATGGTGGCGCAGGCAGGGTGGAGTGGAGCGGCCGTGGGTGGAGGGTTGGTGGTGCGGGCGAACCGAGGGTGTGTGGGCTGGCGGTGGGACGCGGGGATGCGGAGGTGGGTGGCGCAGTGTGTGAGGAGGCAGAGTTCGTTCTGGAGTTGGTGGAGCAGTGGGGCGGAGGGGATGCGGTGAAGGCATGCGGAGGCGGAGTTCGGTCTGGGGTTGGTGGAGCTGAGGGGCGGAGGCGATGCGGTGGTGGCACGCGGAGGCGGAGTAGGTGGCGTGGCGTGTGTGGCTGTCGGGTCGAGGTGGAGTTGGGTCGTTGGTTGCGGGTGGGCTGTGGGACTTGGGTGGTGTAGTAGGGGAGCGGCATGGCGCAACGGGGAAGTGGACAATGGAGGGAGAGGCGGAAGAGTGGTGGAGGCCGGTAGTGGGATGCGGCAGTGGGTCGTGCATGGGGCAGGTGAGTTGGAGATGGGGGTTTCATACTGTAATCTTTTGGATAAAATAAATAAAAAGAAGTATGGAAGAGGAAGGAGGAGGGGCTGTCATTACATGGAGGGGTTGGGTTCTGGTTTATTGGAGAGAACAAAACAGATAATAAAAGAAAGATGGGGAGTTTGCAGGCGAAAAATGGTGGTAAGCAGGTGTTTGCTTGGGAAAGGCAACGTTCGGCTATAGGTATATATCACTAGAAAACAAAGTAATAGAGCAAAGAATACAAGGGGAAGAAGATAAAAGAATTATGAAGAGGGAGAAGAGAGAGCACGTACCAGAGAGAAACAAGAAATGCAGTGAGCAATTAATGAAGTGAGCGGGCATGCAGAGGAGTTAATGAAGGCAGATATATACAGAGGGGTTCAGAGTGCAAAGGTCAATGCAATGATGATTTTTGCAAAGTGGTGGCTATTTGGGTTTCCAAGACAGCTGAATAGACTCCTAGAATTTTGAACGTTGGAAAGTTGTGTACCGGTTTGTGCTGCGTAACGGACCAGTTTGTACTCCGTTAACCAATTATAATTTGCAACGCCGAACTCCGATTGACACAAATAAATATACCGTTTTGATCAGCGGGACGAGGCGGACACAACGATATGAAAATATTGATGGTTTGCGAAGTAGTAAATCTTATTAAACCATTTGCACGAGCGAACAACTAGCAATTAAAAGTGAAATTTGACGAAACGAAATGCGCCGTTAAGTTCAGAATATTTTTCTTATGCAACATTGTGAAAAATATTTGAGTTCGGACGATAGGAAATTTACACATAAGATTTGAACTAAAACGTAAATGCGACGAGCGTAATTTACTTCAATATTTTTCAACGAAATTTGGCGCACGCCTATGTCTATCTAGACGCATTCCAAATGTGAAGTTTGGATAGGAACGGAAGTTGTTTGTAAAAATTCGAATTTCTACATTAAATAAGCGATTTAAAATTTTTTAAACTAGGTCTGAATTTCAGGGTCGTTACATTCTCCCCTACTCAAAACTTTTCGTCCTCGAAAAGGAACAAAGTAAAGAGTGGAAGAACCAATACAAGAGATACGACGGATACATAATAGATTATTGAATAAAGCAAAGAATATAGAATGGAATTTACCTTCAACCAACAATTCTGGGTTAGAATCTCGGATACTCTCCTCGGTTTTCCAAGTACAATCACGATCATCGGGACTCCATTGGACTTTGACTAGGCTAACAGATTTCCTTCTAAGCTGCTTCGTATACCTATCAATAATACGAAGTGGTCTCCTCTCTATAGTCAAATCCGGCTCAATATCAACCTCATCTAACTGAGCAATAGGAATGGTCATGGATGGATCATGTACAACCTTCCGAAGTTGTGAAACATGGAATACGTTGTGCACACCCTCAAATTTCTCCGACAGTGCAACTCTGTAGGCTAGTGTACCAATCCTCTCAATGATAGTGAATGGTCCAACAAATCTAGGAGCAAGCTTCCCTCTACGACCAAATCGAATAACATTCTTCAAAGGTGTCCAACCTGGAATTTTAACTCTCTTCTACGCCTATCTGCATAGCTCTTCTGCCTATCCTGTGCGGTTTTCATCTTCCTTCTGATCTCATTAACCTTCTCGGATGCTTCCATAATCATATCCGGGCCAAGAACTAATCGGTCACCAGGCTCAATCCAACAAGCTGGCAATTTGCATGGCCGTCCATATAAAGCTTCGAACGGTGCCATATCGATACTCGCCTGATTATAAAGATAGTTAAATTTCAATTCAATTTTACTTATTCAAATTGAAAATTTCTGATTACCTGATAACTGTTATTATAAGTGAATTCAACCAAATGGAGATGGTCTTCCCAAGATCCACCGAAATCAATAATGCAAGCTCGGAGCATATCTTCCAAAATCTTATTTACCCTCTCAGTTTGGCCATCTGTTTAAGGATGATAAGCCGTGCTCAGATTCAGTTTAGTACCCCAGACGTCCTGAAATGCCTTCCAGAATTTACTAGTGAACAAGGGATCTCTATCGCATACAATACTAGATGGAACTCCATGAAGTCTAACAATCTCTCTCATATAAATCTCGGCCAAACTCGAAGCAGTACGAGTGGCCTTAACAGGAATAAAGTGAGCAGATTTTGTCAACCTATCAACAATCACCCATATACTCTCGTTACCTTTTCTGGTCCTCCGTAACCCGTCAACGAAGTCCATAGAAATCTGATCCCATTTGCAACACGGAATCTCTAGGGGTTGAAGTAATCCTGCCGTCTTCCGGTGATCGGCCTTGACTTGCTGGCAAGTGGTGCATCTATTGACATATATGGAAATATCTCTCTTCATCCCACTCGACCAATATAAACGCTTCATATTGCGATACATCTTGTCTACACCAGGATGAAATGAAAGTGATGACTGATGGTTATCTTTAAGTACTTCTTGTCTCAATCCATCGACATTAGGAACACAAATACGGTTGTCAATCTTCAGAACTCCATTACTATCTATCCGTGCTCCCACTTTACTGTCAGCATTTCTAATTCTACCAAGAACTAACTCCTTCATGCGATAGAGCAAGGTGTCCTCATATTGCTTAGCTTTGATGCGATCCGTAAGAGATGTGGAGATAACAAGCTGAAATAGCATGCCTTCTACAAGATTACAACATGACAAAGCTTTGCTACGGCTCAAAGCATCAGCTACAACATTTGCTTTTCCAGGAGTATAATTGATGTTAAGATCATATGCAGCTAAGAATTCGAGCCATCGGACTTGTCTCTGGTTCAAATCCTTCTAAGAGAAAATATACCACAAGGACTTATGATCTGTGAATAATTAAAAAAAATTCCCCAAAAGATGATGCCTCCAAAGTTTCAAAGCAAATACAACTACAAGAAGCTCTAAATCATGTGTTGCATAGTTTACTTCATGGATCTTCAACTGACGACCAGCGTAGGCAACAACCTTACCATTTTGCATCAAGACAGCGCCTAAACCTTCTCGACAAGCATCGGTATAGACAGTTAATCCTTCACTCCCGTCAATTACCGCAAGAACTGGGGCTGAAGTTAACTTACGCTTCAACTCATTAAAAGCTGATTCGCACTTCTCATTCCAATTAAACTTGACATCCTTTCGAGTTAAAGCAGTAAGTGGGGCAGAAATACGGGCAAAGCGGTCGATAAATCTACGATAACAACCGGCTAGACCCAAGAAACTACAGATATCAGTAGGAGTTTTGGGAGTCTCCCAATCCTGTAGATAAATTTTCAAATTAGGAAGGAATAAGATGGATCGAATAGAAACAACGAATAGGATAGAACTTACATTGATTACGGCGATCTTAGCTGGATCGACCGAAATCCCATTTTCAGAAACAATATGGCCAAGGAATCGTACTTCGTCTCGCCTGAAGTGGCATTTCGAGAACTTGGCTTTAAGCTGATGATTTCGGAGAGTTTCGAGAACATATGCAAGATGTGTTTCATGCTCTTTCTCATCTTTGGAGAAGACGAGAATATCATCAATGAAGACAAGAACAAACTTATTAAGGACATCACGGAAGACTCGATTCATTAAGTCGACGAAATAAGCAGGTGCGTTGGTCAAACCGAATGGCATAACCAACCATTCATAGAATCCATTCTCGGTACGGAAAGCTGTCTTATGTATACTATCTTCTGCTACTCTGAGTTGGTGGAACCCAGTGGCTAGATCAAGTTGTGAGAAAACTTTAGCTCCATGGAGCTGATCGAATAAATCATTGATGTGAGGCATTGGATAGCGGTTCTTGAGAGTGCATTTATTTAATTCCCTGTAATCAACACACATGCGAAGAGATCCATCTGATTTGGTGACAAATACGACTGCGGTGCCCCATTCAGAACAACTTCTCCTGATCAAACCCCTAGCAAATAGATCATCAATTTGAGTTTTAAGTTCAGCTTTTTCCTTAGGAGCCATCCTTCTGTGAGGGAGAACTATGGGAGTAGCTCCAGGAATAAGGTCAATGAGGAAATCGATCTCTCGCTTTGGCGGTAGAGAGTCGACCTTTCCAAATACATCAGGAAACTTCTGAACCATGGGAGTGGTACTAAGGTCATTCGGGTAAGCATCAAGAGAGAATATGAAGCTTCCGGCATATTTCTGAGGTGATTTGCATTCGATGACAAGCGATAGACCCTTGTCATTGACTAGAGAAACAGATCGAGCTTTGCAAGAAATAACAGCATCGAATTTTCTTAACCAATCAGCACCCAACAAAATGTCAAATGCTACGAAGCCAAGCACATAAAAATCCCAAGTGAATCGATATCTTCCATACAGAAGCACAACCTCTTTACAAATTCTACTGAGGTTGGCAAGTCCTCCAATAGGGTTGGAGACACATAAGGAAGTAGTAGCAAGAGTAGGTTCTAATTTGAGATTATTACAAAGATCAATAGATATGAAGCTATGAGATGCACCAGTATCGAATAATACCCTAACACGTAAATCATGTAATGAAAAAGTACTTCGTAAGGTACCTCGGTCATCCTGAGCAGGTGGTGGAAGTGGTGCAAGAGTGGTGATAGCATATACTCCAGATGGTGTGCCTTTCTTCCGCAATGGGCAGTCTCTCTTGAAGTGACCTGGCTGGAGGCAGACATGGCGTAAATCATTCCTCATCTGAGAAGGTGGCGGAATAGCTGCTCCAGTGGATGGACATCTATTAGCATAATGGCCCTTCTTATCGCATTTGAAGCAAGTGATGTTGGCAAGGTCGATTGGGCTTTTCTGGGCATATCCCAATCCTGTAGTCTTTTGCCAAGCTTTCTTTTGTTGATCAAAGTTTATCTTCCTCTTTCCGAGCTGGTTAGAAGAGGGCTGAGTAGGAGTGGCCTTAGCAGTGGGTCCCCTAGGCTTTGCCTCATATCTAAGAGCATAATCAACAAGCTCTGTGAAGGTGCAGTGAGTGTGGCCAGTAAGCAAGTCATAATACTCTGGTCTAGCTCCAAAAATTAACTTCTCGTTCTTTAGAAGTGGTGTGTCGATCAATCCCGGGCCAAACTTGGACAGTTCGTTGAATTTCCTCTCGTTCTCAGAAAAAGTCATACTGCCTTGCTTAAGATCCATAAAAGCTCTACAAAGTTGGGTTTTCCCAGCAGCCGGCATCCATTGTGCTGTGATAGTATCCCTATCAAAAGATAGACTAGATGAATAACATTTCAAAATTTGAAGGAAGAATTTAGACTTCGAAATCCGAACAAATTTATACCTAAACTGGGCCCAAGTAATGGTGTTCTCCTCGATACGAGAAGTAACAGATTCCCACCAATCTTGTGCGGCATCCCTAAGTTGCCAAGCAGCAAGCAGACGCTTCTGAGCATCAGTGATCTCCAATCCAGAAAATATCTTCTCTAAGCCTTTGAGCCATTGTTGTGCTCCGACAATGCCCTCGGATCCGGAAAACTTAATACCCCCTAGCTGGATATACTCTTTTCTAAGAGTGGTGAATTTGACTGGAGCTGGGGCGGCAGGTGCAGCCTGGGCAGGACCATGGCCTCTTCCTCCCCTATTGCTTCTTCCGGTACTCATCCTGAAATATCGAAAGAGATTTAGAACCGAGGATAGAAAAATCATGAAGCTTAAAGAAATTCTAATTAACGACTCAAAAGAAGTTTGAATTTAAGGATCTGGATATTGAATCGATTCTCCTCATTCTAGGGTATTGCTACCCTATCTCTAATGAGTTTATATAATCCCAAACTAAGGTTTTTAAGGAAACCAAAGCTCTGATACCAACTGTGACAACCCGCATATTTGGACCATTTAAATTGACAATAATCCACACATGTCAACTTAAATAATACAAAACACGAATCATTATGGGATTATAAATACATAAATGTAAGTGAGAATCAATACAACATCACAGTCACATAACAGTCGCAGAATAATGCAGCGGAAAATACATCGTCATAATAGCAGTTCATGAGGCTACTACATAAAGTACAACAATGTCTAAACAAAAGGTGACTGAAAGGAAATACATAAATGTCCAACAGACAAGGACATCAATACTGAAATAGAAATAGACCGATAAAGATAAATGCTAAGTCTTCAGCATCTTCAACCAACCTTGATCAGCAAACTGGATAGCTTCAGACTGACCCGAGCATATACAACAAGAAGCACTCGAGTCAGGACTCAAAATCTTATACAGGATAATCAAGTGCAGGGAATAAAGTTCATAACTCAAAAGATGAATAAAACATCTCTAAGGATCCGATAAACTATCTATATATACAATTGAATACGATATGTAGATAATGCCTAATCAGTAAAGTACGATATTAAAATAGCGCTAAGGCGTTACCATAATTCCCCTTAACACATTTTATAATGCCATAGTCTATACAGCACCGTAAACCCCACCGTAAACTAGTGGTTATCAGAGGGTACCCCATAGGTATGACACAAAACAAAACGCAGTGGTCGCGAATAGGATAATCAGTATGACAAGGTACATGAGGCGATACCAACTAGGATACTAGTAGTTGCGTGATCCGGACTAATGTTGAGCATAGTAGCTACTATCTCAACACCGCGAAACAACACTCCCAAATCAAGGGGTGCACCCAAATCGAATCACAAAAGTAATAGATATGGTATCGAAGAAGCGTGTCCGCTAGAGGTGGCGATCCTCAATGGCCCGACGCGGCTCCTGTTTTAGTCATGTCAGGGGTCATCCAATATCGTTCTCTTTCTTCAGTCAACGCGTTCACCAAACCATCCACTTCATTCTGGATCAACACTTCGCGTATAATAGTTATTAAAGTGGTTTTCGGCATCAACAGAGAGTATGTCCATTCTCGATCCCGGTCTCTTTAATAACTACGTATTTATTACCGGATGGTCGGTTAAATTAACGTTTAAACAAATCAAAGTCCAAAAGTCAAGGTGCAAATTTGACTCCCAAAATTTGACATTTCACGATTCAATTTATTTTAGATATTTGAAACATATTTCCAAATGCAATTTTTAGTTCAAACATTGGAGTTGACAATTTAAAATTTAGTATTCCAGTTCAATTTAATAAGGTCTCAATGTCGCTTATTAAATTTAGTTCAAAATCAACGAATTCAATTCAATGGTAAACTTAGTTTAAATCATCAAATCAAATTCTATTCATTTCACTTCATGTTTACATCCACTGTTATCATAAATTCGATTAAATTAATTTCATTAACTAAATTCCTTTTATCAAACTTCATTTGATTTATTTACCGATTCAATTAAATTTCTATTTAAAGAAATCCATTTTCATTTATCGGGTTCATTGATCTATACTTTACAAATGAGTTATTTCCGAGTTACAAATTTACTTAATCCATATTCGGTTTACAATGTCCTGACTTGACAATTCATTAAATTTAAAATCATTTAAATTTAAATTATCCCTAATTTAAATTCATTAAATTAGTAAGTCAAAATTTCTAAATCTCAAATTTAACTTATAATAGTTTCAAATCTATTTAATTAAAGCCGAGTTTAAATCTAAATCTAACCAATCTAATAAATCTTTAAATTATTAAATTCTAAAACTTACTCGTTTCTAAATCTCATTTCAATTAAATTTCTCAATTCATTTTATCCAATTGGGTAAGTTTATTAATCTATTTCAATTTAAATCCATTAATTTATTTCAACTTAAATCCCTTAAGTTCGTTGTTAAATTTCCAAACAAATTGTTAAGTTCATTCCTTAATTTAAAATATTATTCAATTTCAAAATGATTTTTGTTGACCCATCGGGTTTCTTATTTTTAATTTTTCTATCCTAGCCCAAGTTGTTTAATTGGGTATTTATCATTTCAACCCAATATCATTCAATATAAAACAAAGCATAGCAAAGGGAACTTGCAATGTGATAACTGGGATAGTGTCAAAGTAAATAAACAAGCAATAGCAACCATACATAACAATTTAACAATTTATTAAATAATCCCGAAATAATCGTATTAACTTACATTTGTTATTTATGCAAATTAATATAATTATTCCTAGAATCCACACTATCGTTTTATGCAGATTAAAGATTTTTGTATTATGGTTTGCACTAGGTGTCTTTTATCAAATTACTACATCAATCATACATTCAATGGTTCAAAGTGTAGTTAACGCTATTTCTACGCGACGATTTATTTAACATTTAAAGGGGTCAAGTTCAACATATATAATCCATTTTAAATTGTTGACTATCCTATATCAATTTCAAGTTCATATTAAATTTCACTTATATTAACAACCAAATTCAACATCACATAACAATTTTAGTGTCACAACTATTTGTCGTAAACTAACAATATTCAAATTTTACTTGCATAGCGATTTACAATTTTTTTTCTCAACCTTTTCAACCATCAACAATTTAATATCCAAATCTATATTAACAACAATTATCACTTGATTATCATAGCATAATAGATTGAGTCGAGAATGAAATATTCACCTTGCATGGTTGAAGAAGACGACGAACCACGAAGACGAATAGATAAAATAGACCCTAGCGAGCATGACGCAAAATGAACACAACTGTAATCAACAAATAATTAATCAAAATTTTTTTATTGCAATATATATCGATTGAATATATATATAAAACCATACCAATCAACGAAGCAAGATAGATTCGACAAGCGGGGTGGAAATAGCTTATGTTTCTGGATCAATAGCAGGAGCTGGGATAAAACACAGTAAAACATTGTTTGTGAGCATATACAACTGATTATATGTATACACAGTTTATAAGCCATTGATTTTTGTAAAAGCATATATACAAACGTATGAGTATGGACCTATAAACTAAAACTATATATAAAATTTTATACTGTACATCACAAGTAAAACAATACAGAGGTATAAACTTATGCTAACTTATAAACAACATATGAAGCTAACTATTCATCACAACCGAAGATGAGTGGAAAGGGATGATGGCGGGCTAACGTGTGGGCGGAGGAGCTGTGCGGAGGCGGGAGAGTGGGCTGGGGCGTGGGACTCGGGTGCAGCAGGGTGGGAGACTGAAGGTGGCGCAGGTAGGGCGGAGTGGAGCGGCCTTGGGTGGAGGGTTGGTGGTGCGGGCGAACCGAGTGGGGCCGTATGGTGTGTGGGCTGGCGGTGGGACGCGGGGATAGGAGGTGGGTGGCGAAGTGTGTGAGGAGGCGGAGTTCGGTCTGGGGTTGGTGGAGCAGTGGGGCGGAGGGGATGCGGTGGTGGCACGCGGAGGCGGAGTTCGGTCTGGGGTTGGTGGAGATGAGGGGCGGAGGCGATGCGGTGGTGGCACGTGGAGGCAGAGCAGGTGGCGTGGCGTGCGTGGCTGTCGGGTCGAGGTGGAGTTGGGTCGTTGGTTGCGGGTGGGCTGTGGGACTTGGGTGGTGTAGCAGGGGAGGCGACATGGCGCAACGGGGAAGTGGACGGTGGAGGGAGAGGCGGGAGAGTGGTGGAGGCCGGTAGTGGGATGCGGCAGTGGGTCGTGCATGGGGCAGGTGAGTTGGAGATGGGGGTTTCATACTGTAATCTTTTGGATAAAAAAATAAAAAGAAGTATGGAAGAGGAAGGAGGAGGGGCTGTTATTGCATGAAGGGGTTGGGTTCTAGTTTACTGGAGAGAACAAAACAGGTAATAAAAGAAAGATGGGGAGTTTGCAGGCGAGAAATGGTGGCAAGCAGGTGTTTGATTGGGAAAGACAACGTTCGGCTACAGGTATATATCACTGGAAAACAAAGTAATAGAGCAAAGAATACAAGGGGAAGAAGATAAAAGAATTATGAAGAGGGAGAAGAAAGAGCACGTACCAGAGAGAAACAAGAAATGCAGTGAGCAATTAATGAAGCGAGCTGGCATGCAGAGGAGTTAATGAAGGCAGATATATACAGAGGGGGTTCAGAGTGCAAAGGTCAATGCAATGATGATTTTTGCAAAGTGGTGGCTATTTGGGTTTCCAAGACAGCTGAATAGACTCCTGGAATTTTGAACGCTGGAAAGTTGGGTACCGGTTTGTGCTGCATAACGGACCAGTTTGTACTCCGTTAACCAATTATAATTTGCAACGCCGAACTCCGATTGACACAAATAAATATACCGTTTTGATCAGCGCGACGAGGCGGACACAACGATATGAAAATATTGATGGTTCGACACTGTTTGCGAAGTGGTAAATCTTATTAAACCATTTGCACGAGCGAACATTTAACTAGCAATTAAAAGCGAAATTTGACGAAACGAAATGTGCCGTCAAGTTCAGAATATTTTTCTTATGCAACATTGTGAAAAATATTTGAGTTCGGACGATAGGAAATTTACACATAAGATTTGAACTAAAACGTAAATGCGACGAGCGTAATTTACTTCAATATTTTTCAACAAAATTTGGCGCACGCCTATGTCTATCTAGACGCATTCCAAATGTGAAGTTTGGATAGCAACAGAAGTTGTTTGTAAAAATTCAAATTTCTACATTAAATAAGCGATTTTAAAATTTTTAAACTGGGTCTGAATTTCAGGGTCGTTGCACCTTATTTCATTCACCAAGCCACAAATATTGACAACATATAAAAGCCAATCATAAAATTGGTGAAATTCAAATTCTAGAAATCATCGATAGAAATCCAGGAATCACAAAAAGTGGGAGGCCTATCATAGAACGGGAGCATGAAAACTCACCAACACGTGTATCACAAACGGGACGCTATCCCATGGTCACTAACTATAGAGCCGGTCCAACGACGTAGTACAATACGGTACGCATGAGGAACCTAAAACTTGAATAGATCGGAACATCGACATAGTACAACGGTACGTCCAATGAACCGAACTCCATAAAAGAATATGGGTCGCTAGCCCACAAGAATTGAGTCGAAACTCCAAAATAAATAGGTCGTTAGCCTATAATAAAAATGAGACGAAACCCAATAAAATGAGGTACTGTCCCCTACGTGGACAAAGGAACATAGCTTATTGCTAGTCATAATCACAAAAATGATCATCATCGATCATCAAGAAGTGTCAATTACACTAAGCTAGTAAATATATGAGCTTAGCTTCATGTCTCATAACCACTAGCTTAACTTAAATATTTACGAACAAATTGTAGATCTCCACTAGAAAATTGTCACAAGAGATTCAATCGAACAAGTCCAAGAATTAACCAACGAAGTAAACGCAAGCGTTTCATACCACTCGTTTTACTAAGCCGTTTAATTAGATTCCTCATACGAGTGAGGAAAAGGTTTGTATATACTAGTAGATTGGAAAACGGTTTTAATAAACGAGCTTTGTATTTAAATAGTGTTGAAATCATTTTGATGAAAGAGTTTTGATATTTACTACTAGTATAGAAAACCTTTATATTTTAAAGTGACAAATCACAAAAAAGATTGTAAAAAAAATCAATCACTAAAATTCACATTCGAAGACGTGAATAAAATCCAAAGAAATCGATATCAAATCCATCAAAATGGATATTTCGAATATTCCAAAAGAAAATGTCATCAAAGTCGATAATAAATGATAACAACAAAAGGGAAACAATACGAATCGATTAAAGTTGAAAATTCAAAAAAATAGGCAATATAGGCAAAATTGGCAAATAGAAGCAGGTCGGTCAACCGGACTCCCTGAGTCGGTTGGCCGAATCAAAGATGGAAATGCACGAGTAGCAGGTCGGTCAACCGGACCCTGAGCTCGGTCGGTCGGAGCTTGTAACCTGCACTACCAAAACAGAGGCAGGAAGTGCTCGGGTAGCAGGTCGGTCGGCCGGCTACAGAGCTCGGTCGGTCGGAGCCTGTTGCCAGCACTCCCATGCCTATCTAATGAATGCCAATCCCTCCCGAATTGCAATCGGTCGAGCAACGGCACTAAGGATTTACGCCATCGACTACCCGGCCATAGAAGCTCTTCGGTTCATCACCAAAAACATGATCAAGACATCAAAGCTATGATTTTTAAAGGATTGAACCCAAAACACCAAAATTGGAATATTCACCAAATCAATCCAAACCAAAAGAAATTGCACAAGAATAAGCGTTAGGAATTCATACCTAACATTCAAAGATAGATATAAGCATAGATGTGAGATAAAAATCTCACCTTTTTACAAAAACAAATGAAGAAGAAGCTTGAAAGCAAAGGGAGAATCAACCACTCTTCAACACAACCCAAATGAGCTTGAATCTATGCTCAAAAAAGAAGAACATTCCCAAAGTTAGGTTTAGGAATTTCTAAAATTGATAAGAGAATGAGTTGGAGAAGAAGAAGAGGCTTACCAAAGTTTCTTCTATTAGTTTGGAGCTAGAGCTTGATTTGCAAAAGAAAACTAGGGTTTGGAGTTTTAATTTCCCATTCCACTCACCATTAATCTCTTTAGAACTGAAAAGTAGAGGAAGAGGGAGTGAATGAAGAAGGGGTTTCAGTTTGGAGTATTAAGTTAGAACATTGGGCTGAACCCAAACCCAAACCCAAAGTGAAAAAGTGGAAAAAATCAACTTACTCCAAACATATCGAAGCTTATACTCAAAAAGGTTGCAAACGACATTTTGAACTCAATGGAAGGGGTCTCCAGTCCCAATTCGACTATTTGCAAAAAGTAGCTTTTCGGACTAAATTCCGAGTATCGATAAAATATTTAAATAAAATATTTAAATATAAAAATCGATAAATATGCGGGTTGTTACAGACTCCCCTCCTTAAAGAAATTGCGTCCACGCAATATATAAGACGGAAATAAAAAGTAACAACCATAAAAGAATATTAACACAAAAGAATTTTGAAGTAAGTAGTTCACCTTAATGAGCACGGGAAAGTAAGTCCGGATGTGTTTGCTCGATGAACTCTCTAGATTCCCAAGAGCAATCTTTAGGATTTGAGGACCATTGAACTTTCACAAGCGGAACATTTTATTTCGAAGTCGTTTGACTTCCGAAGCAATAATACGAATAGGATGTTGCTCAAAAGTTAGATTAGGCGAAACTTCAATTTCTTCCACAACACCGGGCTCAAGAATAGAATCGGAATCTCGAAGACACTTCCTTAGTTGAGAAACGTGAAACACGTCATGAATAGAAGAAAACTGAGCCGGTAATAAAAGGCGATAAGCCACGGAACCAATACGTTCGGTGATGGGAAATGGACAAATATATCGAGGTGCTAACTTTCCCAATCGACTGGAACGCACAATACCTTTCATAGGTGAAACACGAACAAACATCAAATCTCCTACAGAAAATTCTAACCTCCTTCTTCGGTTATCGGCATAGGATTTTTGTCTACTCTGGGCTTCTTTCATCCTATGACGAATAAGATCAATATTTTCTGTGGAATCACGAATAAAATCTGGACCTAAAACCCGCTTCTCACCGACCTCAAGCCAACAAGAAGAAGAACGGCATGGCCTACCATAGAGTGCCTCAAAAGGAGCCATACCAATACTAGATTGAAAGTTATTATTATAGGAAAACTCAACAAGAGAAATATGATCTTCCCAACTTCCACCAAAATCAAAAACACATACACGAAGAAGATCTTCAAGAGTTTGATTCACATGCTCAGTTTGTCCATCGGACTGGGGATGATAAGCGGTGCTAAAATTAAGCTTCGTTCCCAAAGCTTTTTGAAGACTCTTCCAAAATCCACTAGTAAACAATGGATCACGATTGCTAACAATAGAAGAAGGAACTCCATGCAATTTAACAATTTCTTTGATAAAAAGTTTGGCCAAGAGAGGAACGGTTCGATTGGACCGAACGGAAATAAAATGGGCGGATTTAGTGAGTCTATCAACTATCACCCATAAGCTATCATGACCCGAACGAGAACGGGGAAGGCCATCTATAAAATCTATGGAAATTTGATCCCACTTCCAAATTGGAACGTCTAAAGGTTGCAATAACCCACCGGGCCTTTGATGTTCGGCTTTGACAAGTTGGCAAGTCATGCAACACTTAAAAAAGTTAGCAATATCATATTTCATTCCCTCCCAATAATAAAGTTGCTTTATATCCGCGTACATTTTACTACTACCGGGATGAATGGTAAATTTAGAATAATGAGAATCTTCTAAAATATCTTTACGAAGATCACTAATATTTGGCACGATAAGTCTACCAAATCTCCGAATGCCGCCACGAGAATCGATATCAAAGTCTTTCAAACCTTCAATATCAATTTTATCCTTAATGTTTTGGCCAAGAAGAGCCAATTCGGGATCTAGCCTTTGAGCTTCAAGAATGCGGTCTAAAAGAGAAGGATAAGCCTCAAGGCTACATAAAACAAGATATGAACATAAATCGGAAACATGATCTCGAATCTCACAAGTGGATAGAATTCCGAGATCATTCCATTCGGATATCATCATAGAAACAACCGCTTGTTGCTTACGACTAAGTGCATCGGCCACGTGATTTCCCTTTCCGGGGGTATAAAGAATATCAAGATCATAAGCTGCAAGGAACTCGAGCCAACGTTGTTGACGCAAATTAAGTTCCTTTTGAGAAAATAGAAACTTCAAGGATTTATGATCGGTGTAAAAAATAATTTTTTCTCCTAAAAGATAGTGACGCCAAATACGATGGGCGAAAACCATAGTCGCAAGCTCTAAATCATGAGTGGCATATCTAGTCTCAGCAGGCTTCAATTGCCTAGAAGCATAAGCAATAACACGTTCTTTTTGCATAAGAACGGCACCCAAACCAACGCGACTAGCATCGGTATAAACAAAAAATCTTGATTTCCTTTGAGAATCACAAGGATTGGAGCATTGCAAAGGAGTTCTTTTAATTTCTGAAAAGAAGTTTCACATTTGTCCGACCAAATGTATTTAACACCTTTCTTAGTTAAGCTAGTGAAAGGCATGGCAATTTTTGAAAATTCCTTAATAAAACGACGGTAATAACCCGCCAATCCGAGAAAACTATGGATCTCCGTCACACTCTCCGGTCTCTTTCAATTTTGAATCGCTTCAATTTTTGAAGTATCCACTGATATTCCGGATTCGGAAATAATATGACCGAGAAACTTCACACTAGATTGCCAAAAATGGCATTTAGAAAATTTTGCTTTTAATTGATTACTCCTAAGAGTTTCCAATACAATCCGAAGATGCTTTTCATGCTCCTCCTCGACTTTTGAATACACAAGAATATCATCAATAAGGATGAGAACAAATCGATCAAGAAAATCTTTGAAAACTCGATTCATAAGGTCAACGAAATAAGCCGGAGCATTCGTTAAACCAAATGGCATAAAAAGCCATTCATAAGATCCATATCGAGTACGGAACGATGTCAAAGGAATGTTATCCTCTGCAATACGAAGCTGATGAAAACCAGTAGCGAAGTCTAATAGTGAAAAGACTTTAGCACCACTAAGTTGATCGAATAGATCATCAATCCAAGGTAAAGGATATTTATTCTTGATAGTAAGATAATTAAGCGTGCGGTAGTCAACGCAAAGCCTAAGTGTACCATCGGATTTCTTCACAAAAATAGCCGAAGCTCCCCAAGGCGAGGAACTAGAGCGAATATTGCTTCGTTTCCAAATCAGATAATTGTTTGCGCATCTCCTCATTTTTTTTATTGGATAAACGATAAGATGGACGAGTAATAGGTTGAGCTCCAGGGGTGAGATTAATTCTGAACTCAATTGCTCGCTTAGGTGGTAATCCTAAAACGGGCTCAAATATGTCGGAAAATTCACGAACAACGTGAATAAGAGAAATGACGTCTTCCTCATCATCATTATCATCATCAGGAGGATTTAAAGAATATAAAGATGCAGATAAAGTGGAATCCGAATCTTTGAGAATAATAGAAATCTGCTTAACAGATTGAGGATGTCGAAGATGAATAGTCCGCTTAGGACATAGGATTTGGGCTTCATAACGGTTAAGCCAATCCATTCCCAAAATCATTCCAAAGCCTAAGTAACGCATAACATGCAAATCGGCTAGGAAAGAAAAACCACACAAAATAATCTCCACATCTTTACAAAGCAAACTAAGCGTTGCGGATCCACCAACCGGATTCGCAATTCTCAAAGAAGTCATTAAAGCAACAACACTTAAAGAAAAAATATCAACAAGCTCTTTTGATATAAAAGAATGGGATGCTCCCGTATCAAAAAGAACTCGAATAGGTTGATCACGAAATATAATGAATGAGACATACCTTGACCACGAGATGTGTTGCCAGGGGCTTGAGCAACATTTAACTTTCCCTCCTTCTTGCCTTGAAGTTTGGAGCATGAAGATAAAAGATGACCCGAGCTTTTGCAATAGCGACAAAAGAGAGGTTTCAGACATCTATTGGCAAAATGGTCCTTAGAACCACGGTTGTAGCATTGTCCACCATTTGGGGTAGAAGTCTTAGTTGTCGAAGAGGCTTGCTTCCCTTTCTTATTGGGATAAAGACCTTTGAATTTGTTAGGCATTTTCTTGTCGTTGTTGAAGTTTGGTTTGGCACCCACAATTTCAACATCGCTTTCCTTATCCGCCTCTTCAAGACGAAGAGTGATATCAATCAGTTGATCAAAAGAGACTTCTAATTTTATAAGTAATGGCTTCTTGAGACTCTTGTTCAAGCCATAAACAAATCTCTGATTTTTCTTCAATGGGGTATTAATGTATTCTACCCCGTATTTGGAAAGAGATTCGAAAGATGCGACATAGTCTGCCACAGAAGATTCACCTTGAACAAGGTCAATAAAACGGCGGGCCAATGTCACCTTCTCTGCTTCTGGTACGAATTTTAACTCGAAGCGCTCTTGGAATTTCTCCCAAGTAAGATCCACTTCAATAATTTCAGAAATCAGAAGCTCGTACCAGTCTAATGCCCTTTCTTGGAGCATACTAGAAGCCACCTGAACTCGGTGAAGATCAATAAGATTCATGCGAGAAAAGATTCGATCGCATGATCTCAGCCAAGCCTGGGCTTCCATAATAGTTTCAGAACCCTTGAATGGTTTCCCACCCAAATTGGTATAATCGTTGCACAAGCGTGCAAATCCAGATTTAGGATGAGTAGACTCCGGATTACAACCGGCTGCTTGAGCATTCTTTACTAGATCAAGAAGCTGCTGGGCAGACATAAAAACTCCATCTTGGGGAGTAGCACTAGATTGACCGGTGCTGGGGCGGCCAGGTCTAACCATTTCTCTTCCTTTAGAAAGAAATAATGAAGAAGAAAAAGGTTATTCACCAAATGAATATCAAGCAATATTGATAGATAAAACAAGGAATCATAAAGAAAATAGGATGAATCAGTACGAAGACTCGAATTAAATCCTAAGGCACGACTCCTAAGAAGGACTTAGAACGACGATCCTTGTTAAATTATTCTACATTGTTGCAAAGTTTGGCTTTGATACCAAGCTGTGACGCCCCACCTCTATACCCATGCTAGCCAAGGACACCACGGTGTAATGCCGTCAACTAGCACGGAGAATAAGGCTGCTGAGGAGCGACCATCCGTGTAATGGCTTTGTGCGAGTACCGATATGCCAGATAAAATATAACTTCCATTCTTTTCAAGAGGAAATCCGACATACCGACACAAACTCAAAGCTACTACACAGCGGCTATAATGTCTTCGGAAACAAATATAGAAATAAACATAACACAAATCAGTCACAGATAATTCATATCACAAAGGCGGAAAAAGATATGAATATAACACATGAAAGTGTTCATCAGAGTTGCGGTCAAACAAGATCCACAATAACACAAAAGAATGGTTACAAGAGCTAGACAAAAGAATATGTATACATCTAGGAGTCTATATCTCAAAGGTATACAACAAAAACTACTAATCTAAGTAGTTAGCCAAAAGTCAGGATGATAATCCTAGAAGTGAAGTAAAGCAGAAGCAATTGTAACATCTCGGTCTGACCCGAGTATTATTTAATAAGAAAATAATAAACGGATCAGTCTAGCTATAAATATCAGATGAAATGATATAGAATAAGAGATATGACTAAACGTATAATAATCACAATGCCAAGCTGTGATAAATAAGTAATTGAAAATCAACAAGAGATTAATCAATATCACAAAAATCTTCTCAAAGATCAAAAGGAATGTCATACTCCTTATTTCATTCACCAAGCCACAAATATTGACAACATATAAATGCCAATCATAAAATTGGTGAAATTCAAATTTCTAAAAATCATCGATAGAAATCCAGGAATCACAAAAAGGGGGAGGCCTATCATAGAACGGGAGCATGAAAACTCACCAACACGTGTATCACAAACGGGACGCTATCCCATGGTCGCTAACCATAGAGCCGGTCCAATGACGTAGTACAATATCGGTACGCCCGAGGAACCTGAAACTCGAATAGATCGGAACATCGACGTAGTACAACGGTACGTCCAATGAACCGAACTCCATAAAAGAATATGGGTCGCTAGCCCACAAGAATTGAGTCGAAACTCCAAAATAAATAGGTCATTAGCCTATGATAAAAATGAGACGAAACTCAATAAAACGAGGTACTGTCCCCTACGTGGACAAAGGAACATAGCATATTGCTAGTCATAATCACAAAAATGATCATCATCGATCATCAAGAAGTGTCAATTACACTAAGCTAGTAAATATATGAGCTTTGCTTCATGTCCCATAACCACTAGCTTAACTTAAATATTTACAAACAAATTGTAGATCTGCACTAGAAAATTGTCACAAGAGATTCAATCGAACAAGTCCAAGAATTAACCAACGAAGTAAACGCAAGCGTTTCATACCACTCGTTTTACGAAGCCGTTTAATTAGATTTCTCATACGAGTGAGGAAAAGGTTTGTATATACTAGTAGATTGGAAAATGGTTTTAATAAACGAGCTTTGTATTTAAATAGTGTTGAAATCGTTTTGATGAAAGAGTTTTGATATTTACTACTAGTATAGAAAACCTTTATATTTTTAAAGTGACAAATCACAAAAATGATTGTAGAAACAATCAATCACTAAAATCCACATTCGAAGACGTGAATAAAATCCAAAGAAATCGATATCAAATCCGTCAAAATGAATATTTCGAAAATTCCCAAGAAAAATGTCATCAAAGTCGATAATAAACGATAACAACAAAAGGTAAACAACACAAATCAATTAAAGTTGGAAATTCAACAAAATAGGCGATATAGGCAAAATTGGCAAATGGGAGCAGGTCGGTCAACCGGACTCCCTGAGCCGGTTGGCCGAACCAAAGATGGAAGTGCATGGGTAGCAGGTCGGTCGACCGTACCCTGAGCTCGGTCGGCCGGAGCTTGTAACCTGCACTACCAAAACAGAGGCAGGAAGTGCTCGGGTAGCAGGTCGGTCGGCCGGCTACAGGGCTCGGTCGGCCAAAGCTTGTTGCCAGCACTCCCATGCCTATCTAATGAATGCCAATCCCTTCCGAATTGCAATCGGTCGAGCAACGATACTAAGGATTTACGCCATCGACTACCCGGCCATAGAAGCTCTTCGGTTCATCACCAAAAACATGATCAAGACATCAAAGCTATGGTTTTTAAAGAATTGAGCCCAAAACACAAAAAATTGGAATATTCACCAAATCAATCCAAACCAAAAGAAATTGCACAAGGATAAGCGTTAGGAATTCATACCTAACATTCAAAGATAGATATAAGCACAGATATGAGATAAAAATCTCACCTTTTTACAAAAACAAATGAAGAAGAAGCTTGAAAGCAAAGGGAGAATCAACCACTCTTCAACACAACCCAAATGAGCTTGAATCAATGCCAAAAAAAGAAGAACATTCCCAAAGTTAGGTTTAGGAATTTTTGAAATTGATAAGAGAATGAGTTGGAGAAGAAGAAGAAGAGGCTTACCAAAGTTTCTTCTATTCGTTTTGAGCTAGAGCTTGATTTGCAAAAGAAAACTAGGGTTTGGAGTTTTAATTTCCCATTCCACTCACCATTAATCTCTTTAGAACTGAAAAGTAGAGGAAGAGGGAGTGAATGAAGAGGGGGTTTCAGTTTGGAGTATTAAGTTAGAACATTGGGCTAAACCCAAACCCAAACCCAAAGTGAAAAAATGGCAAAAATCAACTTACTCCAAACATATCGAAGCTTATACTCAAAAAGGTTGCAAATGGCATTTTGAACTCAATGGAAGGGGTCTCGAGTCCCAATTCGACTTTATGCAAAAAGTAGCTTTTCGGACTAAATTTCGAGTATTGATAAAATATTTAAATAAAATATTTAAATATAAAAATCGATAAATATGCGGGTTGTTACAAGGAAGCTCTCGACCTGTGGTGAGTTGAGTGGGGAAGGCTTCACACAAGAGGAGCCGAAAGCGCTGGGTTGGGCATGGGAAAACACGGAGGAGTGGATTGAATGGGTTAGGAGGTCGTTGCCATGAATTGAGGAACGAATGGAGGGTTCATGCAAACAAATGAAGCAACCAAAGTATATAAGTTTCAGAGAAAAAAAGACGTTGTATATAAAAAAAATCAGAACAAAAGAAAAGAAATAGTAGAAGCCTAAACGTACATGTTGAGCTAGAATACTATAATGACTATAGGGAGAGTGAGGGTCAAATGCCTGAAAATTTTAATAGATGGTGCCACTTTGTTTACCAAGTGAAAATGAAATGACTATGGATTCAAAAGCCTAAATACGCTGCAAATTGCCAAGCCGATTTCACGGCGTACCGAACTCTGAAATGTACAATCAGATATACTACGGAGACTAGCACGCCGAGACGATCAAAACAGTACACGGATTTCAATGGCATGACCATCCTATACACGGATTTCAATGGCACGACCATCCTATCAAAATTCGATATTCGGTACCGGAAATACCGCTAAAACGACGAGAATAAGATAAATGGGGCAATATCAGTCCAAATTTGACGAAACGAAATATGATTTCTCACTCAAAAGATGATTTACAAATTTATTATTTAAAAATGCTCAGGTTTGAAAAATATTTTATTATCATATAATGTTAACAGATTTAAATTGAAATAAAATTACATAATAAAATAAACTTCCACATTTTCAGATGAAAATTTACCATTTACTATGTTTAAGTAGACCTATTACAAATATAAAAATTTTATTATTAAATTCAATTATGTAAAAATTTAAAAAAATTCAGTTAATTACGTTATAAAAACCGATAAAATTACAGGTTGTTACACTCTTCCCCACTCAATACTTTTCATCCCCGAAAAGGAAGGAGGTAGAAGAATAGAAACAACCAGAAAGAAAAATAGACTAAAATACAAATAAGAAAATTAATTTAAAACCATACAAATTTGATTAGTTTTTACGTTGATTTATATTCAGCTAATTGATTCAATTCAAGGTATTTTCATTCAGTTGATTAAATTTCAAATTATCAATGTTTATTACAAAATTTCTTTCAAACAAAATTTTATTTTATTTATCTTATTTATTTAATCTATTTGATTTCACTTAAGTTAATTTCACTTATAATTAAATCTTAACTGTTCCTAAATTCATATTTATTTATTCATTGTCATATTATGATTCAATTTATCTCAACTAACCTTTTCTATAATTATAAATTAAGTGTATAAACATTTATTATAATCATATTTTATTCAACAAAATAATTCTCTCTTTTTCCCAAATTATTATTCAGTTTATTACACTTAATATATCTTATCACATAGATTAAGTATATTGACACTTATTATAACCACTCAGATTTACTTTATAAATTCCTTTAACAATCATTTCATATTGTATACTGTTCTATTACATATTCAATTTCTGAATAATTTAGGTAAGTAATATATGTTGGAATGCAATTGAGTATCATATAAGTAAAATTTTCTCAATTCAATTATTTGAGGTTTAAATATTTATTCAAAAATTTAAGAGTTAAATTTCCGATTCACTTCAAGTCATTTAAAGATATATATATATATATATTCTATATATAAAATCTATAAACATATACTTATATATATATTATCCATCAAGTCATACTTAAAAAATTCAAATCAAATTCATTTTCAAAACAAAATGTAGCAAATCTACAAAGTGGTCTCTCCACTCTTAAACTCGAAAATGAATGTCGACGATGCTGCAGTCATCACCGAAATTATTTTCTAGCGACAAAAGAGGTGGGTTACAGGTTCAAAACTTTAAAATTCTTTGAAAACAATTTCTATTCGAAAATACTTTAAATAATATACTCAAATATTTTAAAAACCAAATTTTCTAAAATACCAGAAATCAAATTCTTAAATACTTAATTTAAAGTTATTTCAATT
Organism: Allium cepa; assembly: GCA_030765085.1. Classification (NCBI taxonomy): domain Eukaryota; kingdom Viridiplantae; phylum Streptophyta; class Magnoliopsida; order Asparagales; family Amaryllidaceae; genus Allium; species Allium cepa. The sequence continues at coordinate 303,027,210 of CM060944.1, read as the reverse complement.
CCAAATCAATTTATAACCCATGTTTATAATTTCGTTTATTTATATCATATGGCAATAGTCAATGGTTTAGAAAACAATAAATGAAAATAAAATATTACCATTTCTAACAACTATTCATTTAACTATTTAATTTCAGAAGATTTACTTATATATAATACAACCATACAAAATTTATTGTGTCAGTTTACTTTGTTCAAGTATTTTGAAATTCCTATGTATAGCTTTGCTCAAACAAATCGTTTGAAACCCCGAATCAACATTAACAACTCAAACAACACAATATATAAATACACTCCCTCACTCGATTATACAAGAATGGATTTCAAAACAAGGATAGAGATTCAAATTAGAGAGATCCTAAATAAAAGAATTCTAATTCAAAGATAGGCTCGAAATGAAGATAAGATAATTAAATAGAAAAAGAGCAAAGATGGATAAACTTATATAAATCACGAGTGACATTAGCTGGGTATACCGAGACTTCAAGAATAAGATCGAGGCAGAATAAGATTGATCACAAGAGAATTGCCCTGGACGTTTGCTAGAGAAACATGTTAGTCCTTGGGAAGGATGCTTTTGATGACAACAATCTTAGGACTTATTATAAAATATAAATACTAACGTTATAATTTAGATATATACGTACATATAGGATATAAACATGCAGGTACCAACAATGAAGACTGTACAGTATAGAGATACAAGATTGATGAAAAGACTGTACAGTATAGAGATACAAGATTGATGAATTTAAAAGATCGGAGATATCAAGATTAAAGACTCATGAGTACCAAGATATCAAGAGTTCAAGATTCTAGTAGTACAAGACAAGTATTGAGTCTAGAATTATGTTAAAACATCTTGAAAGCACTGACATCTTTATTCAAAATTTAATCGAGGAATGGAATCCACTTCGAGCCTGTTAAAGTGAAAGAACCCTAGTGGGATGGAACCCAGGACAATATCTAGTGGAACATATAGTGTTCCTATTTTGATATCCAATAAAATTATGAAAATGCTTTTCAAAAATATATCTCTTATTTTAATTTTTTTTCAAAACCTTCTTTTCAAAAAGACATCTCTCCTGTTTGAAATACTTTAGCCTCAAAATTATCTTTACCCTTTTTTCATATTTTAATTTCAAAATTGTCAATAATTTTAAACTATCTCTAATTTTAATATTTAGCTTTTAAATATTTATATACTCAAATTTTAAATCACCTTATAGAAGATTATATATTAAAAATTACTTTCTAAACTCTTTTACATGTTTAAACTATATTAAAGTATACTTATAAAAGTTTAGAAATTGTTTTGAAAAATTATAGAAACCAATTTTAATAAGAAAATAAAAATCACCATGTTTGCCTAAAGCAGGTCGACATACTCCTACCCCCTATGTCGACATGGTGCCCGTCAATTTTCAATTTTCAAATTTTCAAAAGAAGTGTCTATTCGTCGTATCCTTTCACGAATAGATATGGATGTTGATCTTTATAAATGCCACTAAGTTCTAAACGAATTTTTACTAGATTTTCATTTATTTTCTCTCCTCTTCGTCTTCCACATTTATTCAAAAAAATCCTAAACTATATTCTACCGAAATACCAAGTTAATCAAACTTGATTATATCTTGTTTGATTCTCAGCCACTCTCTCCAAAAGATTTTAGTGCTATTCAGAGTTATAGGATTATTTGTAAATCAAACTGTTAAGTAAAAGGTATGGTTGAGCCTTGAAATCAATTGGGGGTGATCGTTGCCCTAGAAATCGATTAGGTGTTCTTGTGGCCTGGAAAATCAAGATCTTTTGCCCCGGACTCGAATACAGGAGGGTGTACCTCATGGCCTTGAAATCAAGGGTGTAATCTGAGAGATTATTTTGAAAAGAAATCCATACAATTGTGCGGGGCTGGATGTAGGGTAACTCCGAACCAGTATAAAATCCTGGAGTGTTCTTTCCTTTACTATTTTTATTTATCATTTGCATTTGTGTCTGATTCTATGATTATATCTGTGTCTGTGCATTGCATTTGTTGGTGATTAAATTACATAAGTTTCAAAAAGATTTAGTAAATCCAAAAAATACCATTCACCCTCCCTCTAGTGTTATTCTAGCCTTAAGATCTGTAATTCACATTCCTAACATTTGGTATCGGAGCAAGGTTTTCAAAATTTTCAAAATCTGATTTTTGCAAAATTTTAAATGGCAAATTTTTTTTGATAAAATTATTAACACTATTTTTGCATGAATATATCACAGAATCATCATGATATTGTTGTTTAAAACTATATTTAGTTATTTTGAAAAGTCACTTGATTCTTTAAAAAGTTATGTTGTTTTGCAGGAGAAGAGTTATATCTAATGACCGTTGGTTAAAAGTTACCAGATAATCATTCATCGATCAAGAAGAACTAATGGATACATAATGGAAATCGATAATGAAATGGGAACCAGATTAATACAAATCTTTTGATTCTCATCTACAACTTGAAATGATACTGTACTTCTCTCTATCTACTTCGCAATGTCACTGTTTTCGTATGAATCCGTCAAGAAATGACCAAGTTATGGTCTAATGAAGTTTTGGTGAACAAAGAGAAAAAGAAAGCAAAACTATCAATGGTATTCTTCAAATTGCATCCAAAGATTTGCGTATTTTGTTCCCACTCCCTTTCCAGATTGTGTTTCTTGTTCTCACGGTCGTTTTGATGGGTAGATCATCAAATTCTGATCAAAATTGAGTGAGATATGTCAGTTTGAAGTTGGCTATCCAAAACTGAAAACTATGTACGAGATTTCCTGCATTTCTCTTATTGTTCGGCCTGTTGCACCACAATACCGTCCAAATTCATCACCAAACTATGACTGGATCATATTCCTTGCCTTCGTCTTCGATTTTCCACCGGTTTGATCCATTTTCGTTAAGAAAGAAGGAGATATGTCTCCTAGAAGTTTGATAGTAAATAGAAAAACAGGAAGAAGAAGAAGAAGAGAAATTTTTATGAAAAGTGTTGACAGTTGGGCCTATTCATAGTGGTTGAAGTGTCCATTCATTCAAAATTCGAATTCAGTGTTTTGACGCCAAGTTGGTCAATCTACTAAATCATCTGTATCTTTCTCAAACGATCTTCAAATTCAGCAAATGAATTATTACGATGATTAGAAAAACAAGCCCGTCGCAATAGAGCATTTTTCGTCATCAAATTCTAAAAGATATAAATGTGTGGTTCACGACAATAGAAGAAAAACCAAGTTAGAAAGATGAAGGAGTACAAAAAGTGGTACGCTTTATTACTATTTTATCTTTATTATTGCATTTGGGAATATATATTTATGCATTAAGTTAGGTACATAAATTTACCTCTTTCATAAGTTTTGATATTTTGGTCCATTTACAGACACTCCATAGTATACATATCGATATACCAGTCTAATTTTTTTAAAAGTCTTCTAAAATGTGTTTCCTTTCAAGTGAAATCTTACTACTAATTTATTACTACTATACTAAGTAGAAAAGCATACCTTCATTCGTGATTTCAACTTTTCTAATGTTGTTTTTACTTATCGTACTCTATTTCGTTTAAAATACTAATTTTACGACTTTAAATAGAATGAACTTAGAATGTTAGAATAAGGCTCTATTTATAGATTTATTCATTTAATAAGATTGTGCCACATCAGATGACCCTTGTTGTATAAATAGATAGTGATATACATGCAAAATGACATGTGTCATTAGACTTGTTCTTTAATAAAAGTATTTTTACATGCAAAATGCCAAGTGTCTTTACACATGTCTTTTCATTATTTTTATATTTTTCAAATACTTTAATTGTATTAACTACTATAAAAATTGGGTCAAAAATCAATTATTTACATGTCAAAATCTAGGTGCAAAATCTTGTTGAGAATAGGCTCAGAACTTTAGAGCATTTCTGTAAATGCTGTCTTTTCTTATGCAACCTTTTTTTTAAGTGCTACAAATTCGTTTTTCTAGCATTTCTGTGTTTCGAAACGCTGTAGTGTTTTAGAAACTTTTCACAGCATTTGATAAATGCTGCAGATTCTGTTTTATAATGTTTGAATATATTTTATTGCAAAAACTTTTTATAGCATTCTGTAAATGTTGTCTTTTCTGTTTGAAACTTTAAATTATGAAAAAACGATATTTAAACTAAGTATTTTCACTATTCTTTTTAGAGTTATTTTCTAACTTATATTAGAATATTTTAAAATTAATTTCATGTTTAAATATTTTTTAATAATTAATTAAAAAATTTAATGTAAGAGGCCTTAGCATAACACATGTTTATTTTAGTTTTTCAATCTTTGTTATATCATATTTCATTATGATATTTATTTTAAACTAAAAGGTGTTCAAACATGTTTCTAAATAGTTTAATCAATAATAAGTTAATATATAGGTTTTAATTAGTAGGTTAAGTATTTTATAAATATGGAAGTTTGGATTCTTAAAAAATAATTAAGTTAAAAAGTTATTTTAAAAAGAATATAATAAGGAGGGTATTAATTTTTATAAAAACCATATTTGATCATATATAGTTTAAGTTCATATTTCTTAGCATTGATTTTGATATTAAGTTTGATCACTACCTTTCATGATTATGTTATAGTTTTAATACCATTTATTACCTTTAAACTCTTGTCTTTACTACTCTTTCAGTCCCATTCACTAGTTTTCTTAACCTAAGTCTAGTAATTGGTGTGTATTACCTTTGTTTGGTTGAAGCGATTTATAATAAATTGTTTGACATATGTATACATATACATATACATAGAGATATACATATACAAATATATATATATATATATATATATATGCTTGTCAATTAGATATTACTTATCACTCATGTTTATCTTATAATATGAATATCTCTTACTGTAGTATATATATCACCATATCATTCTGCATATTATAATTTTTAACTTCGTTGTCATTTTATTTCATATTACATATCATTATGCAACCTATTTCGTATCACATTTCATTGCATATTGCGCAATAAATTACAATGCATGAAATATCACAATAATTTGCATTACAAGTTGCACTTCATTCTGCATATCATCTCATACTACATTGCATATGTCATATATTTCATATTGCATTACAAACTACATATTGCACACATGTATACATAACGAGTGTATTTTATTTAGGGGGAGTTTGTAGTATTGTCTTATAGTAAAGGATTATTAGTTTTTGATTTGTTTGGTATGTTTTAATTGACTTTTTGACTTGTTTGACTTGAATGACTTAATTGACTTGTTTGACTTGTTTGACTTGTTTGACTTGATTAATTTGTTTGACTTATTTGACATGATCGGATTTGATGTATGTGTTGATTGGATTGTTTGAGATATACGTATACATATTATGTATTGAATAATTATAATATAATTATGTTAATGTCTTTCACATTCCATTTACTATACATTGTTCTAGTATTAGTTTAAGGGAGATTTTTATAGTTTTATATTTTTAGGATGGTTTTTGTTGATGACAAAGGGGGAGAAATATAAAATAGAGTAGTTAGAGTAGTTAGGCTTAGATTAAGGGGGAGTTATTAGTTTTATGGAGAGTTATAGTGAAGGTGGTGTATATTTTATAAACATAGGTTGTCACCATAAAAAAAGGAGATTGTTACTCCTTGAGAAGGATGGTTTGATGACAACAACCTTAGGACTTATTATAAAATATAAATACTAGCATTATAGTTAAGATATATATGTATATGCAGGATATAAACATGCAGGTACCAATAATGAAGACTGTTCAGTATAGATGTACATGACCGATGAATTTAAAAGATCGAAGATATCAAGATTGAAGACTCACGAGTATCAAGATATCAAGAGTTCAAGATTTCAATAGTACAAGATAAGTATAGAGTCTAGAATTATGTTAAAACTTCTTGAAAGCACTGACATCTTTATTCAAAATTTATTCGTGGAATGGAATCCACTTCGAGCCGCTTAAAGGGATGGAACCCTAGTGGGATGGAACCCATGACAATATCTAGTGGAACATATAGTGGTCCTATTTTGATATCCACTAATTTTATGAAAATGACGTTTAAAAATATATCTATTATTTTAAAAATGTTTTTCAAAACCTTCTTTTCAAAAGATATCTCTCCTGTTTGAAATACTTTAGCCTCAAAATTATCTTTATCATTTTTTCATATTTTGATTTCAAAATTGTCCTTGAGTTTAAACTATCTCTTGTTCTAATATTTAGCTTTTAAATATTTATATACTCAGATTTTAAATCACCTTGTAGATTAAGATTATATATTAAAAATTACTTTCTAAACTCTTTTATATGTTTAAACTATATTCAAGTATATTTATAAAAGTATATAAATTGTTTTGAAAATTTATAGAAACCAATTTTAATAAGAAAATCAAAATCACCATTTTTGCCTAGAGCATGTCGACATGCTCCTACCTCCTATGTCTACAAGGTGCCCGTTAATTTTCAAATTTTAAATTTTCAAAAGAAGTGTCTATTCGTCATATCCTTTCACGAATAGATGACTGTTGATCTCTATAAATGCCAGTAAGTTCTAAACTAATTTTTACTAGATTTTCATTTATTTTCTCTCCTCTTCATCTTCCACATTTATTCGAAAGAAACCTAAACTGTATTCTGCCGAAATACCAAGTGAATCAAACTTGATTATATCTTGTTTGATTATACTCTCTCCAAAAGATCCCAGTGCCATTCAGAGTTATAGGATTATTTGTAAATCAACCTATTGAGTAAAAGGTGCGGTTGAGCCTTGAAATCAATTGGGTGTGATCGTTGCCTCAGAAATTGATTAGGTGGCCTTGTAGCCTGGTAAATCAAGAAAGTTTGCCCCAGACTCGAATGCAGGAGGGTGTACCTCATGGTCTTGAAATCGAGGTTGTAATCTGGGAGATTATTTTGAAAAAAATCCATACAATTGTGCGGGACTGGATGCAGGGTAACTCCAAACCAGTATAAAATCCTAGTGTGTTCTTTCCTTTACTATTTTTATTTATTATTTACATCTGTGTCTAATTCTATGATTATACCTGTGTCTCTATATTGCATTTGTTGGTGATTAAATTACATAAGTTTCAAAAAGATTTAGTAAATCAAAAAAACACTATTCATCCCCCCTCTATTGTTATTTTAGTCTTAAGATCCGTAATCCGCATTCCTAACAAAACATTCGGGCATAGCAAGAGATAACAGCATCTAAACCGAGGATAAAGAAATCTTTGGTGAATAAATGCTCATTGTGAAAGAGTTTCACCCCTTAAAAAATCATTCTTAGATTGGTTGGACCGCAGATTCATTATAGAGATCAACCGAAATGGAGTTATGGGATACTCCAGAATCAAGAAGAATACGAATAAGGAGAGACAAGAATGGATTTCAGAACGAATGGGAGATTTCCAAAATTCAAAGGAAACCGAGTCAAAGAGGAATGAACTCAAGCTCGAATGAAGGTGATTCCGAAATTTAATTTACGCTATATGCTAAGTTTTGCCTCAAAACAGAGCTCTGATACCACATGTAACATCCCGCTATTTCATGCCATTCGCATCCGCACATGTCGGACTTGAATTGCTCAAAATATCAAATTGTTAATTTACATGTGGCAAAACTTATCATATACAGTAAACTAAATAATCACAAAATCACAGACATAGAGTAATATAACAATAAGCAGCGGAAACAACGAATAGTAGTTCATGAAGCTACTATACATATATAACAGAGTTAAACAAGATACTACAGAAGTCTCGAATACATAGAAGTCTCAATACAACAGCCAAATAATAAAATCCGAATATATCACTGGAGTCAACTGAATAACTGAAAGCTGAATGGCCAAGCTTAGCCCCAACTCCAAAGCCGAGTCTAAAATGTTGTGACACTCAGTCTGACCCGAGCATAAAGCAAAAACACAAAATACTCGAGTCAGGATTAACATTCTTATATCAATAAATCCAACTCAAGTGAAATATCAACTGAATTACAAGTAACTTAAAGGATGTTTGGGATACCCATCCTCTAAGGATCCGTGGAACTATCTACTATGTAGTACAATACGCTATTATGATATGTCTATAACAAAGTAAAAGTATCAAAATAGCGTTAAGGCGTTACCCATATCCCCCTTAACACATTTTATAGTGCCATAGTCTATACAGTACCATAATACCTCCGTAAACTGGAAGCTACTTGAGGGCACTCCATAGTTACGACACAAAAAAAACTCCTAGTGGGATCGATATGGTAGGTGACACTACACAACTAGGCAATGCCAGTGTAGATATACCAATTACACTTCCGGGATGTTTGTAACGCATAGCCGCAGCTACCGCCCAACTCGTCCACACTCCTAAAATCCGAGGGTGTACCTAGTCAATCACAAAGTAATCGAATGGTATCAAAGAAGTGTGTCGGATCGGAGGAGCAACCTCACTTGGCCCGTCAATTGCTCCTGTTTTACACTTTAAGCTAACTCACGAGAGAGGTCTACGTCAATACCTCATACAGAATCATCGCCAACCATCCTACTTCATTCTGGATTCTCCACCACATACACATTTGTTAAAGTGGTTTTCGGTATTGGCAGAGAGTATGACAATAACCGATCGCGGTCTCTTTAACAACCAAACTTTATTATAACATCGTGGTCATTTCATTTCAAATAATTTATATTTCAAAACCATATCAATACGATATCATTATTCACTTAAAATATATCCATTTTCAAAATCATAGCACTTTCAAAGTTATAACACTTTCGAAATTATAAAACTTTGAAATTATAACACTTTGGAAATCATAAACTTTTAAAATTCATAACACTTTGAAATCATAATACTTTGAAAATCATAACTTGAAATCATATACTTCCACTTAACAGTTAAGATATAAAATAGTATATATATGATAAAAATAGTTATAAGTTAAAATAGTTTATATAATTAAAATTATTAGTATATATATATATATATAATAGTTTTATACTAAAATAATATATATATTAAAATAGATTTATATTAAATGTAGTTTTTATATATATTAAAATAATTTATAGAGTAATATATATATATATATATATATATATATATTTAAATACCTTACATAATAAAAATTAGTTTTCCTTAAAGTTCAAAAGTCGATTCAAATCAACTCGAATTCTAAAAATTCAATTTAATTCAATCTAAATTCACAAATTTCAATTTAATTCAACATCTCAATAAACCATTAATTTATATCGATTTCAATATGTAGATATAAACTACATATCAAACCATTTCGATTTCAATAGGTTCTAAAGCTTTAAATATTCAAACATTTACAATAACACAATTTTGACAAATTCATTCATATTTCAAATTCAACTTTACCATTATTAAATATTGAAAATATTCACTTGGTCAATTTAATTTCATTTAAATAAAAACTTAAATTACAATTTATACAGACTAAATATTCCCTTCGATTTAGTTAAACTCGAAATATACATCTACTTGCTTTAAATCTAAATCAAGTTATAAAATCATATCTTTAAAATCCCAAATTCAATAAGTTTCAAATCGATTTAATTGAATATAATTCTTAAAGAATATGATTTCAAATCAATTTAGATTTATCTTCCAACCTTAATTTATTTAAAATTATTATAATAATCTATTTTTAGAATATAAATTTTTAAATAAATACTTAAACATGATATATACTAATTAATTTAAATTTTATTAAATTGAAGCTTATTATTAAATTTATTTTTATATTAAAGCTTATATATCTATATTTAAAAATGGTAAAATTGTAAGAAAATCTTTAAAATTTTATTTTCAAAACTAACTTATAAATTTAAAATTTCCAACCATATAATTTTAAAATTTTAAATTTAACTTTTATAAAAATAACATTTATTTATATATAATAATTAAAAATAAATATTTATTAGAATCATAGATATTTCCTTTTAAAACTTTGGAAATCATTTCAATATATATATATATATATATAGACCAACGGTGTTTGTATATAATTTTCCATCCTATGGTCAAGTGATACAGATATTTATCATTTCAATCTGCAATTTAATTATCTATGGGCATATATCTTTTCAACGCATAATCCCAAATTCAATGTCAATGAAAATTGCTTGGGTTTATCATTTCAACCCATAATGATTTTCTCCTATTCTACAAGATCGTTCGGGTATCATTTCAACCCATAGGGAATACTATAGTAATAAGGAACTTGTAGAGTGAGAATAGTTATAGTAATAATAACAAATTAACAACATGCATATATCATCAGTGATAAATTAAATAAAATATAAACAACATGACATGGTGTCATATATCAAAGGTGAACAATTACAGATAATAGCATATCACATATAACAACTACATAACCATCACAGCATATTTCAATTGTCGTTTCAAGTGAAATCAAATCTAATAAATATAAAAATGTTAATCGTGAGTGATTGCTCAACTTTCGAGGTTAGAGACAAACAAGAATGAGATGAGTTACGAATCCAAGCACGAATTCCAATGCAAAGCAAGATTGGCACGAATTTGATGGACAAAGCTGATAAATAGGAATTGGTAAGAACAAATATATATAAGACTTAAAGTCTAATATTAACTCATATTAAAATAAGATAAAATAAAATCTTTATAATATGTTTAAAAATCAATATTCAACTTATACACATGTTAATCAAAATAAAAATTTATAGTATATTTGGAAAAATCAAACCTTAATCAAAATCGATATCATTTCTCTAATCAATACTTAATACAAAAATAAGTTTGTGTAATATAACACCTAAACGTATGATGAATACTTTAACAAGGCTACTATGTAAAAGTACACATATATGAGTTCAAATCTCACTCAACGTATACGATTCCCGTAAATAAACATTGTATATACAAATTATATATATATATATATAGCAATATGTAAAACACACATATAAGACAACTTGTATAACTTATAGCCTAACACACATATAGCCTGCATACACATCAATATACAAAGACTATATATATGTAGACTACTATATGTGCGGACAAATATATATGTATGCTTTGAATAATACATATTATATTCTAAAAAATTACTAGTATAAACTTAAATATATATTAAGGTAGCCCCCGAGCAAAAATACAATGAAAATCTATGCTATATATATAAGCAATGTATATACATCATATTTTAAAACCATACTTAACACAATATTTATAAAACAATATATATATTGCATATATATAGAATACTTGCTTACAAGATATTTACAATTCGACCTATACATACATACATATACATACATATATATATATAAACTGGCATATAATATAATTTACACAATCTATATATATATATATATATATATATAAAACAGGATGTATAAAACTTATGTTGTAGGAGGGAAAGTCACGGTTATGACAAGTCACAACCAATATACATCTTTATAAACATTATCTAAATTGTTTATATATATACTATGAAAAGTTTTATATATAAACAAACTCATTTTATATAACTTGTACAAACCTTTATATATATGACAACAGACCCTATACCCTATATAAATCCTTTTATATATTTATAAATAGGATATATATGTATAAATACCCCGATGAAGCTGCAAAAGAGGGGAGAGCTGTCGGTCATGGAGAGGAGTTGTAACCACAACATAGCAGCCATGGTGTCTTGGGTGGCTTTGCTTCGGCTAAGGAGCCATGGAGTCTCGTTGTTGGCCGTAAGGAAGCTCAGAAACAGGCTTAGCAAGGTGGAGGAAAGGATTAGCTCGCGTGGGTAGGCTTGAGGTAGAGTTGTTGTGGCTTCTGATTTGATAAGGTGGAGATGAAGGAAGCTCTCGACCTATGGTGAGTTGAGTGGAGAAGGCTTCATGCAAGAGGAGAAGATGGCTTTGGGTTGGGCATGGGGAAAACACGGAGGAGTGGATGTGAATGGGTTAGGAGGTGGCTGCAATGAATTGAGGAACGAATGGAGGGTTCATGCAAACGAATGAAGCAACCAAAATATACAAGTTTCAGAGAAAAAAACATAGTATATAAAAAAAAATTCAGAACGAAAGAAAAGGAATAGTAGAAGCCTAAACGTACATGTTGAGCTAGAATACTATAATGAGTATTGGGGAGAGTGAGGGTCAAAGGCTTGAAAATTTCAATAGCCATGCCTCTTCGTTTACACAGTGAAAATAAAAGGACAAGGGATTCAAAACCTAAATACGCTGCAAATTGCTAAGCCGATTCCGCGTCGTACCAAACTCTGAAATGTACAATCAGATATGCTACGCAGATTAGCATGCCAAGGCGATTAAAATGGTACACAGATATCAATGGCACGATCATCCTATCAAAAGTCGATATTCGGTACCGGAAATGCTACTAAAAAGCCGAGAATAAGATAAATGTGGCAATAACAGTCCAACTTGGGAAAATGAAATATGACATCTCACAAAAAAGACGATTTACAAATTTATTATATAAAAATATTCAGGTTTGGAAAATATTTTATTATCATCTAATATTAACTGAATTAAATTGAAATAAAATTACACAATAAAATAAACTTCCATATTTTCAGATGAAAATTTACCATTTGCTATGTTTTAGTAGACGTATTCCAAACATCAAATTTTATTATTAAATTCAATTATTTAAAATTTAAAAAAATTCAGTTAATTACGTTATAAAAACAGTTAAAATTTACAGGTCGTTACAATTAAGGATACTTGTCAAGAGCTATATTTGATTCATATTGACTTAGTAGCTGGTAGGATATACTAGCATTTGTTGCATGTTTGATATGCTTATTCTTTAGTCATTACTGAACTTCAAAGACGAAATTCTTTAAGGAGGGAATCTGTAACACCGCTATTTTAGTTAAACATTATTTAGGATATTCAATTAGATATATTAAATAGAATAATATAAATGGTTAAGGAAAATGAGATTTAAAACTTAATAAGGTTGTGTCATACTTAATTAATTAAGATTGTTTAAACTTAACATAAAAAGGAATATATGTGAGGGGCAATTTAGTTTATAGACCACTCCTTTGCCTTCCCTCTCCCCCTCACATCATTCTCACATTATTCCAAAAAGAGAATCAAAAGGAATATATTAGGAGGTCAGCCATTAATTAACTAAGAGAGGCTGAAATCAAAGGAGATTTACAAATCAAGCTTAGGGATTCAAGGCTACATCAAATCTCAACTCCATTCAAATCTAAAGTGAATAATAAGTATTCTATCTCTATAATTGCTTTTGAATTTGGTTATGGATAATACTCGAATTTTTGATGTTTGTTTTCCTAGATATGGTTATTTAATCATTGATGGGATATAATATTGGTTATTGGAATTTATAAAATTGTTTAAATGGATTTTGAGGCTAAAGCCTAAGATTTTAATCTTCAAATGCTTTGATATTCTAATATATTGTACAAAACATTATTTTTGTAGATGATTTTTTAATTTCATAATTTTCCAAATTAAATTAGATATTTTATGAATTCCCTAAGTAGGAAATAGCTTAATTTTTTGTTTTAATTATTTAAATTATTAACTATGGTTTTTTCCATGAAATTTTTATATACTAAAGAGAAGGACATTCTCTAATTTTTGTATTTTTTGAGATTTTTCCCAAGTGATTTCGATTTATTATGAATTTATTATGCGAGATAAACATTTAAAAGGATATTTAATTAATGATAACATTTCATTATTTTAAATATGGCTTGGAACTCGAAAATTTAGGGCGGAAATAATTTTTAGAAGGATTTCTAAATAAATTGTCTTATCCACTAGAAATTGGACAAGAAATAAGATTTGGTGAAAAGTTTTTACGATCACCTTAACATCGCTAAGCCTAAGGCTAGGTCGCATCCATAGGTATCGACGTTGAAGTGAAAGGAAGCATATGATAGTTACTTCGATAGTTATACAATGTTTCTAAGTAGACTGAAGTCGACCTCGTCAACAACATAGTATCAGTGGCAATGGTGTCTTCATGATTAACCTAAATGTTTTAAAAGCTTAATGTTGACATTGACGACGTCGCATGTCTTTACCCTTATTTTAAATGATGTCGCACCTAACCACTTCTATTATTTTACATACTAATGCAGTGACGTCACTTGCATTGAATTCGTCTCTATATATACAAAGCAGCATAATAGCCAAAGTGATTAAAGCAAGAAAGTTTTATTTTGATGTCGAGGCTCTTGGGGTTGATGTGTTTCTGGCGACCTTATGTTTTATAGTTGATGCCTCATGTCCACAATGTTGTACTTCATCTTTTAAAATCAATGAGGCTTGCTTTTATATAAATTGAAAAAGTTTTAAAAGGGGTGAAGTGGCCTATGTTTCAAGAGGGTTGAAGACCCTATGACTTCGATAAGTAGCCATATAACTTATAAAAGTTTAAGTTTTATTTTAGTGGGTGAATAATCCATAGTTTATGGTAGTCGACGGCGCAATCTTCGACATGAATTATACTTAAAAAAGAACTTAAGTTTGGGTTTCACCTTGAATTGAGGGTCGATAGGTGTAGTATGGCTTGAATGTCGCCTATCTTCATCAAAGACTGTTTTCCATTTCGACATTGTCATTGGGGATATTAATGTCATTTTAAAATTTGTAAACTTTGGCACTATAATAGAGGACACCAATACAGATGAACTTTAACATTGAACTAAATTTAAATTATTTAATAGTAGGTGGCCATATGTTAATGACTTCAACTTTAAACCTTTGGGATACCATTGTTTGGTTTTAACATGTTCGACATGATTCGATTGGGGATACCAATATATGTCAATTTGAAATGTTATAACTATAAGGGGGTACATGTGGGTAACATGAATTAAATTTATACATGTGGGTAACATGAATTAAATTGCTAACTATCAGATTTATAGTTATCCCGGGAATACTATGGAATGTGAGATGGATAGTCCACATCATGTTAGAGATGAATAGTCTTTATAAGGATAATGAAGGGTTCATAATCATCCTTGGAAAAGTATGAGATGTGTGATGGATAGTCCACATCATTTTAAGTTAAATGCAATATATGTGATGGATAATCCACATAATTTTGAACAATTAAATCATATGTGATAGGTAGTCAACATGGTAGGGCATCGGTAATCCAGGCAATAATTTTGTATGATATGTATAGTCCATATAATTCTGAATAGGCTTATATGTGAGATGGGTAGTACAAATAATCATAAGATGAATAGTCATTTTAAATTGTGATAGGTAGTCATTTGAAATTTAAAAGGATAGTCTAACAAACTGGAATGGGTAACCCAATATATGTCGCATGATTATACATGCTGCTTTCTATGTTTTAACCATTGTGGTTGTAGGAGCATAGTATATGGTTATTATGTTTTGGTTAAGATACCAGTGAAGGGAAAACCATTCCCCTCAGCGGCATGGTCTTACTAGATATCTATTTTGGGTTTAAGATGGTAGCTTATTATTCACACCCGACTATTGTCCGATCCAAAGTTTTCTCCCCTACCATACAAATCCTACCACACAACTTTTAATGTTCGAATTTCACAAAAAAACTAATTTTCTGAACTCGATTTCTTATGTCAAAAAGAAGGTAGAAAACGGAAAACCTCACATTTTCCGTTTTATTTTTGCGCACCTCTTTTTCCGTACTTGGAATTTATGCCACCATTATAAAAATATCTATTTTATTT
The DNA here is from genome assembly GCA_030765085.1 of Allium cepa. NCBI lineage: Eukaryota > Viridiplantae > Streptophyta > Magnoliopsida > Asparagales > Amaryllidaceae > Allium > Allium cepa. The sequence continues at coordinate 303,011,418 of CM060944.1, read as the reverse complement.
CCTAAGCACAGTTCACATAAGAAAATTTATCTTTTCAAATTTTTTTATGCTGACGTTTCTGTCGCTTTCTTTTAGATTTCACTATTTTTCTTTTAGTTACTCTTATCTGCTTCTACTTTTCTTTTATTCTTTACATTCTATGTTTTTACTCTCTTCTTGTGAACATCATAGAAAAAAAGTCATATAAATCATCACTAATATACTATAATAGGAACTAAATGCTTACGTAGGAATACAATCTCATAACTAAAAGAGGAAACAAGTCCCGCTACAAAGCGATAATAGATAGGTAAATATAGCAGCTAATCACAGCTATCTTCTGGACTAGGAGGTTTTAGGACCATATCCACTCTGACATAGGAAGGTCATACTCTACGAATCCAAGTAAATCATATGCTCCTTCTGTCCCCTATAACTCGTTACAAACTTATGTTGTGTTACATATGACGAATAAGATCTATTCATCTCTTATGTTCCATACTCAAAATGGAATAACCAAGTCTCATTTACTGCAACGAATAAGGATTTCAATCTATGCCGCCTTTGTCTAAAAGGGAAACTAAGCTTGAGGAAATTTTCTCTTTACCTTTACCTTTATTATTCCCCAACTAAGGCCTACCAATCCCAACCACATGTGTCTTACTATCTTATTTATATCACTTCACTGTTCTTCTATAGTCTACACACATGAAGCAACATTCACAGGTTCTCACTAGTGTCTTATACACTTTACGGGAACTTTTATTATTACTACTAAAAGTAAACATTGTTATCTCCTACGTAGTCTTAAACTTTTCCCGTCACACCTTGGAAATGATTCCTATCTACTTCATATTTAAAAGTTTGGTTTTGGTATTTATCATTATTCATTTCAAAAATTAAAGCTTCTAAATTTTTGAAACATCCAATCCAAAAATTCTTGACTTTAAAAGTGTTGCTTTGAAGTTTCTTTTAAATTCAAAGGTACTTGGTTACTTAACATTTTATCTTTCTAGACTTGCACCTTTAGAGCTCTTTGTATTTAAATTATTCCCCAATATAGAGGGAAAAACTTACAAATTCTAAGTTCAAACTTAGTCCTTTTAAAGACCTTTACAACTTTCCATAAAATAAATTTGGATTTTTAAATTTAACTATTTGCTAAGTTTTTCTCTTTCAAAAACTTATTTACTTTTCCACCAAACCATTTTTCGTTAAAATATGCCTTGCTTGTCCTTAAAACATCTTTTTTCTTAACTTCCAAAATTGTCCTCACATTTTTTCAAAACATCTTATTTTCATAGATATTCAAATTTATGAAAACTAAAGTAGACGAGAACAATTATTTTATCAAAAACCCCTTAACTTTCCTACTCTTCCAATTACCTAACCATGGAGGAGTTTCTAACTTACTACAAATGGGGATGTTCTACAAAGGCTAGCAAACAATGAGCATAATCAATGGAAAATTGTGAAATTTCCATTTCTTAGCTTTCCTACTAAGGCTCTCTATAATATCCCACCTAACTAACATTGCACTAATTATTACCCTTCTTATTACACCTAATAGTTTTATACCTTAATGAATTAGAACTACTTTCTCTTATGAGAAACCATTAACGCTAAAACCTTTTATGAATCCTTTAAAAGAGGATTTCATGTTTATGCGAATTTACAAGGAACTTATTTTACAATTTATCGAAATAGGCTATAAAAAATATGGCTCTTTCCATACCCTGTCCATTTCTTCCACATATTTCTTATAACTTGCACAAAACATCTTTATTTGTTATTTGGTTTCATAGAAAATTATATCAATATTCATTTTATTCCAATAGATTAAAGTATGTTTAATCTATATTCACTTACAATAGATATCTCCTACAAAATTTATTAATTTCCTAATATTTAATTTGCATCTTTTTTCGGAAGAACTCATTTTTAAAACTATTTTAATATTTTCATAATGAGAAAACATTTCCACATACTTATTTAAATAATATGTGTACTTAAAAACCACTTTATTTCTATACTTAGAAATTATCTTCAATACACAGTTTTATTTGGTCAAAACAGATGTTGAGTAAAACATCGTTACTACAACCCAAAAATACTAGTATATGGACTCAATTAAAATAAATATTAATAAATCCCATATGCTATGTAAAAACATTTAATTTGGGAGTTACCTACTATAACAGTAGTGTCATAGTCTATGCTTCGTTTATTTTTCACGAAAACATCTATTACAACAATAAATGTTGTAACCAACGTTTTCGATACTTAACACACTCTTGGTTTTTATATTTAAAATCTCTATTTACCTATAAGAAACTAGCGAGCTATATATACTCTATAATTTTTCAAAAAGAATTTCACTTTTAACGAAATTTACATCGCATAAAATCCAATTTAAATTTCATACCACTTTTTTTCTTCAAAAACCCATTATTTACTTCCTCAAACATATTAACAATTATATTTTCAACTTTTCAATTCCAAAAGTTTTATTTTATTGGGCTAGATATGAAGTGGATTTTCTCCTTACTACCCTAGGAATACCCTTCCTAAACTTTAGAAATATCATTTTCTTACTAAAATCTCTTATTCCTTCAAAAATAAAAATACTCCGCCTACTATCCCTAGGGGACTTTCCCAGTTCCTATAATATATGGATACCAATCTTCTCTCAAAACATTGCTTATTATACAATATAAATCAGCAATAACATAGGGCTCAACATCCTTGAGTCATTCCAAACCCAACTAGAAAACTATGCACAAATATACTTCAAAAAATTTCCCTATGATAAATCTATAATTGGGGACTATTTGGATTTTAGTACATAATATATTTATAATTTATTCAAAAATACAAATATGTTCACTCATATTTCCTAATAGGATCTACTAACCTAGGCTCTGATACCAAATTTAACAGCACGAATTCTAGTGGGACCAGATTTTTCGTAAAAATGTTAAAATCCAAGCACACTGAAGCTCGAATTAGGTATCTGCTGTCCTGCAAATAGGCAAAGACAAATATATCAGAGCTCAAATAAATATCTCACAGCGGAACTGACTAAAATATAATAGTAAGTAAATACTTACCAATATAATAACACTTTCTAAACAAATGTCTCAAAGCTAGAAATCTCTGCCATCTACCTAACCTATGGGATGTTATGAGCAGGGGGTCAGAACTAAAGTTCTAGTGAATGGACAAATTATACACTTCTAAGCTTAATTCTACATATAACGTTTTATTTCCATTTTCTATTATACTCGATTTACTGGGTTTATAATACTCTTGCCTCTATCCATGAATCGTACCATATACTCCCATGTAGATTAAAACCTAATAACTAATAAATATGTAACTACATGCCCAAAGACTGCATCGTTCCTCGATACTACCCATAGTAACTTCCATATCCTCCTTGAAAAGGACTCCATCGTCTTGCTCCTCGAGCATTCTGCAACTACATCTGTAAAGGACAACTTCGTGAGCCCTACAATACAGATGTTCTGTCTACTATTAAAATGTAAAACTGCACCTGCACTAGCTTATACTAGTGCCCGGACATCCACAATGTACCACCCAGTGCGTACCTTGGGGACTATACGTAATCGTTTTGTCTACTCCCTGAATTCCGCCAACATAGTCTGCCTTCTATGGAACTCGGTCGGGGATTTTCTATATATGTAAAGGCCGCTTCATTAGGCCTACAGTACAGATATTCTATTAGTTTGTCTCTTTTCTCATCATCGGTTTGGCCCCATGCAGCCCCCCAACTAATCGAAAGATCTCTCAAGAGCTAAGTGGTTTTACCTTACTGTAAACAACCTAAAAATCCAATTGGTTGTACCTTTCATCCAATGTCTTGATAGTGAAAGAGTCATTGGCATGTTGGTTTAACTCTAGTCTTTCTCGAACTCGCTCTGGTTGATGATGCCTTGATCTCTTTGACGACCCGAGTCAATGCCCGACAAACAACATCGAAATCTGTATCGTCAGAGCTTGCAACAACATTAGATGATAAACAACAAAACGGAAACAAAAGATGATTATATTGATATACAATATAGATACAATGCCTGATACACCATGATAGAACATATACAACACCATCGGAGAATATTTACAACACAACACCACAGCGGAAATATATCGACATGAGCAAACTCTTCAAGAAAATCCAATGCTGCAACTCCAAACCAAAACTCCAAAGCCAAAGTTCTAAACTTCGAACTCAAACCATCTTCCAACTGAACTTGTAGCAAATGCGATCCCGAATGCGATTGCCAAACCAAAAACTTAAAAGATCCAAAGACTGTAGAAGATTTCCAAATGCTACCAAACTAAAGACTTCGAAAGCTATCGAATCTACGCCTACTATTTAATTATCTGAAAAACCAAACTCTAGACTGCTCGTGTGGAAAATTATAGGCACCCTGAGTTTAGGAAGGGAACAATAAACTCCGGGTCAGTCATGGGACTGGTATGAGCATACAAAAACATTTTTTAAATAAAAACAAACAACAAAAGAATTTAAGATTGAAATCCACAATGCTTTTTGGAAAATGAAACTACCATAAGGCCTCCCGCCGCACACACCATGCAAACGCAGAATTGGAGGAGATTTCTCTTTATGATACTCAAAAATGCTTGATACGCGAAAACTGTTTTGATATTATTATTAGTGCATAGTGGAAAACATTTGCAAGAATAATATTAATCTTAACCAGCATAGACATTTCGAACTATGCCTATTATAGCTACCATCTAAACAGTGGTGACCACCATAAGTAAATGTCAGGTTATACAACTAAAACCATACAAGGCGCGTATTGGAGATTGGATTTCCAACAAATGGTCAGGCTAAGGAACTTCCTTTTATCACGTGGGAACGCCTCTAGAGGGATGCCCCGAGAACCTACCTGAATCTCTGCCAACACAAGGCCGGTTTACTCCCTTCCCGGGAGTAACACCTATGATATGCCATCCCCGATCGTTTGCGACCTTTATTCGAGGATCCTCAACCACAAAGCAACATCACGTAGTAATAAATTTACAGTGTCCACATGAGTTAAGTATTTGGGCTTCATACCATGATACCACCCTTTTGCAGAAGAAATGGACATACCCTAGGGCACGACCCCAGCAACCTTGCTGCATCGTTCCTATTTTGACCATTTCTGGGGTGTAAGTTCCTGATGTAGTCTCGTCCACAAAGCTACGCTTTTCACAAAGCCATGCTTCGATCAACAAATGATCAGCAGCACTTCCAATGCCACATTACCAAATTGGGGATGTATCACTAGTAACCATCAACTACATAACCTCTGAGCTCGTACGTCTCAGAGAAGGGTGTTAAGCTAAGAGAATAAATTCTCCGCCACCAAACAGAAATGTATTTGATAGAAACCAGCTTTACATCTCAAGGTGTAATGTTAGACACACATCCATACGAGTCTGTTCTGGGTTCGAACAGAACCGTAGGCACTTCCAAAGAAGCCCTTGCAATCCGGGTATTCACAATACCGATCGGACTCCCCGTCACATATGTAGATCTCTATACCGGTGTGACTCGGTGCAGAGACGTTCGACGGGTTATCCTTTCATTCTAAAAAATACTCGGTCTTCACCACCGGTCTTCAAATGTATCCATATCTACATATCATTATTCGGAATGGGTTATATGACACAAGGTCCACTCCCGGCTAAACCGAATATTGAGCGCAATATTTAAAACATATGGATATTGGGATCTAATTAAGTCACAACTTATTACCCAAAACAAATGGTTTAAACAAATTACCATTTCCAAATCTTCAAACAAAAAGATTCATTTTACAAAGTTCACCCATTTTTCACAAAGATTAATTCACGGATTTCAAAATAGTTTCCATTTTACATCTTTTATAGAAAGGATACACCTTTAAGATCCCTTTTTAATTTGAAAACAAAGTATACCTATCTTAAACAAAGATTCATTTATATTCTTTCAAAACAATTCCCATTTCAAATTTGGATTAACTCATCCAATCTTTAAATCAAAGATTTAATTCATAGCTTTCAAACCATTTCCAAAGATTCATTCATAACTTGGAAAACCATTTTCATTTCAAACTTGAATCCTTTCAAGACAAATTGGAAATTATTTCTTTATATGAAAGCATTTATTATATGAAAAATATTTAGTTTTTCATTTCAGGAGAATCCGATTACATCTGTACAAGTTAAAGCCCTTTAAGTATAAAACTTGGGTTAAATTTAAATTCTCAAAACAATGCTTTTAAAATGGTTTAAAAACACATTTATAACTTGTGTACCCTTTTTAAACCATAATTTCCAAACATGGAATTCAAATTCAAATCTTGAATTTAAATTCAAATCAAACTATTTAAATTTCAAAACCTTGTCAAGTTATTCAAAATAATTTTTATCTTTAAAAACTCCTTTTCAAAACTTTTCACATTTAACCCAATTCCATTCCCAAAACTATTTCGGATTCGAAAATTCAACTTTAAAACTATTTCAAAAATCTGTGGCTTAACCAATTTCCTTGTGCGATCCATATTCGTGTGTGTATAGTGTAGTCCAGGGGTTTTACACAATAGTGCAACATCATTAATCATCATAGATTCTAGCACAATAATTATTGATAAGCAGTATATACCTATAACGCTTATCTTCCATTCATAGATCCACAGATAAATCATGGATAAAATAATTACATTCATCGCAGCTTGAATTGAAATAATTCATATCACAAAGCATCACACAGTAGAGATATCAAACAATTCACCGCATTCAATAGAATACAGGCATCCATAAGTAAGATTAATTGATCATCTGATTAATTGAAACCAGATTAATCATTAATCCTGGTTGATTAACGTTAATTAATTACAACTCAATTATTCTTTAATTAATAAGTGATTATCCTTAATCACTTGATTAATCAATCATAAATCTTCAAATTATTATCCACGATCACTTTTATTAAGTAATTAATTCTATGTAATTAATTACCCTTAATTACCGTCCATTTATTAATTTCTTTAATTAATTAACCTTTAATTATTAAATAATTAACCTTTAATTATTAAATAATTAACCTTTAATTACTTAATCTATCTTTAATTAAGAAATTATTCATTAAATAATTAACCTTTAACAATTTAAATTAATAATTAATTATCTTTTAATTAATTAACCTTAATTACTTATATCATAAATAACTTAATTTATTAAAAGATAAACTATTTTATCTATATTTTTATTACATCACTTAATTTTATTTAATTCAATGCTTAGTATTTATTTGAGAAATCCTAGGCAAAACATTTCTTGGCTTTACCAATAAATTAAACTTTGGAAACACTTGGAATTTATCTAATCATCATGATATGAGTATTTCAAAAACATATTAATAAGTTTTAAAAAAACACTTAACCTTATGAAAATAAATCTTGGAAATTTATTTAAAAATCTTATAAATAAATTTATTTTGAAAACTTGATCTATATTCACTTTAAAACTTATTTACTTAATAACTTAAAATTAAAACTTACATTTTTTTTCTTCAAAATTTATTAAATCTTCAAGTTTTATACAAGACCCGAGCCACACTTATTAAAATCCCAAGCCAAAACGATATTTCCCCGAGTGCCACTTCGAGCCCACTACGAAATTTTCCCGAGCTACCTTATTTTTTTTCTTTCAAAACTTGTTTTTATCTTGACATTTGAAAATGTTATACATTCGCGTACCCACTCGATAACCCACCCGAGACACAACACCTTTTCCTCGAGACTAGACTCGAGCCAGCCACTTCTTCTCCAAAACACTCAGATACACCCATGCCTGCGTGCACATGCACGGCCGCCAGATCGATGATCGACCATCACCGACCCCCTCATCAATTCACCGACGACGCTGTTGACCCTTCCAAACACCCAGATCATCGGAATATGTTGAGAATCAAAATCGAACAAATCGAGCTTCCAATAGAATCAACTTGATCACCTAAAAATGTTTCGTGCCGTCGCCTCTGGCCGTTGTAGACCATGCGACCACGTCCACAGATTCGCCATAACCTCCTCTCCTTATTCCCCCAGGTCCGATGACCTTGAGCTCACCGTCGACACTGCAGTAACCACAGAAACTCAACCAACCCCAAAAGCAAATCGAGCCCTAGTTTGACGTCCACCGGCTGCCATGTTCATCTATAAATGCCTCTATTATTTTTCCACGACTTCCCTACTCACCAGCTATCTCTGATAGGAAGATTGATCCATGGAATGCCGCCGATCGACGGAGTTTACACAAAACCCATTTTCTGTTCAATTCTAAATTTCCCACGAATCTCAAAATTAAAAATGATAATATTATCGTTAAAATTCATCATTTTCAAATGCGAATTCGATTATATAATCAAAACATAGTGATTTAATGTTGATTTTCTTGCCTTAAATTGATTCTTCGCTATAAATTATTTTTAAACAATTACTGAGTATAAGCACCTGAAATAAATTTAAAAAATATATTATAGTCTTGATATCATTTTCTATTTGTAAATCAAAGTCTGAAATTGATTGAATAAAGTGCAGTTCGAATTTTTCTTAGTGTACTTAAGTTTGAACTTCAACAGAGTATAACAGATGTATGTATATAAATACATTCAGACTTGCAAACACATAGGACAGTAAAACATTTTTCATAGCAATTCAGAGCATTCATCACAACATCAATTCATAGATTCAAGGTTCTGAATTAAAGGTTTTCTCACCTTGGATTGAACACTGAGGATGGTGATCAGGAAATTGAAATTCTGGAAACTTTAAATTGGCCTGGCTATGATCTGCCTGCTTAATTTATTTGATCTTACTTTTGTTTTAATGCTTTGATCCTTTAGTTTGATTCCAGAGTTGCCATTTGAATCTGCATACTTGAACTTGCTTGATTACAGGCTTAATTGCTTTGAAACAGCAACCAGTTTTGACCCAAAACTTGAGAGCTTTTGATTTTTTTTGGATTTTTTTATTCCTTTTTAATCTGGTGATCTTCAGGCCTGAAAGCTTGATTTTCCAGGCTTTTGAAAATGTAGTTACAGGTCTTGAAGAATAGTTGATTCACAGGTTTTTGATTTGGATTTATAACCTGATTGTACTTGCATGTTTTTAGATTTGGAAATATGTGAGCAGCTTTAGCATAAAATGATTTGAACTTGTTTGATGATTTTTTTATCAGTGTTTTAATTTGATATTGAGATGATTTTGTTTCTTTTTTTTCTTTCTTTCTTATTTCAGTTTTGATGTTGAAGATATGAAAAAAATGAATGTAGTTTGTAAAATTTTAATTTATTTCAAGAAAAGATTAATGCCACTTGTCCATTTAGTTTAACACTTGTATTTTTCATGTAATCTCAACATTACAAATGTTTATATGTAACATTTTGTGTTTATATCCTTAATTTAAATTATTTTGTAAATTTTGTTTTGAACCTTATTTTTAATAAATCTATACATCATGTTTTGTATATAAACAATTTAAAAGAGAATGTTTTAATACTAATGTATATATTCATACTTTCAACGAATTGATTTTTAAAAACCTAATTATACTTTAAATAAATAATCACAATGACGTGAATTTAACTTTTAATCAACTTTTAAATTTTTTCTATATTTTAAACACTACAAATAATATTTAAATATAACTTTATATCATACTTCCTATTTAAATAAATATATTTTGTTTATAAATCATTTATATAATCTTTTAAAGCGATATGGTTTTAATATTTTAATTTCACATGAATAAATATATTATAATTTCATTCTTAATTAGCCTTTGAAAAATCTATTATATCAAATTCAAAACATCATTTTTTAAAGCAGAATACATAATTAATAAAATTAGAAACAAATTCTTATTACCTTAAAAATAAAATTTTAAATCTAATTTATTTCCAATATATTTGTTATTGAATTTCCAAATTCAAATTTCAATTAAAAATCAATATATATATACACAACTAGTATTTTATTATATTTTGGAAAAAACTCAATTTAATTTACAATTTAATTTCAAAATTTAAATTAATTATCAAATTTAACTTGGCTAAAATTCAAGGATGTTACAGATTCCCTCCGTAAGAACATTTCGTCCTCGAAATTTGCCAGGGGAACAACAAAGAACAGATGAAAGATAGAGAAATATCTTTCCAGATCAAACCGAATATCTATTCTGCATTTGGCTTACCAAATCAGAATATCAACAATGGATATGAGAACAATTCAATCCAACACTTTACGAAATACTCGGGTTATCTAGATCTACGAAATATACAGGGATATTGGTTAGTTCGAAGGAATATCTAACCGTTCGTAGAATATATCAAAACCCAATGAAACAGACAAAAATAGGTCCGTCTACGATCTCAGATTCAAGATTTAACTCATTTATGATTTGCTGAGAAAAAACTATGTGTAGTTCCTGTGTCGAACAAAATCCAAATTTTTTTATCGTAAATGAGAAGGTTACCTTTTAAAATTCCTTTTCCTTTATCAGCCTTTGAGGTTGAAGAATCATCTTTGATTGCATACACCATCGCTACTTGAGCTTGCTTCCGTGCTGGGCAATCCTTGATCCTATGTCCCGGCTTGTGGCAGTTAATATTCCCTAAACTCCTATTCTGGCTTCATAAATGGCTCTCTCTCTCTCCTTCCTTCCAGGGATTCTTGCAATTGTTCGAGTAATGGCCTTTCTCCAAGCAATTGAGACATGTAACATCTTTCACCCTGTTATTCTAAGTATTCTTCTTTCCTTTGCCTCTCCACGATTTCTTTCCGTTGAACTTCCTTTTCCTCCAATTTAGATTGCTTGTATTCCCTTTTTCCTCTGGAACTTCCTGCTTATCCAAAGTATTGTACCTATAACCCATATCGATCAATTCAGAAATAGATTCTTTTATGTGAGTAGTCATCATCTCCTAGTATTTCTTGTCCATTCCTCGAATAAACTTTTCATTCTTTTCCAAAGGTGCGTTCACCAACTCCGGACCAAACCAAGATAATTCGTTGAATTTGTTCAAGTATTCCTCAAACGATAAACTTCCCTGCTTCAAATCCGTGAACTCTTGGTACATTCTGGAGATACCAGCAGACGGCATATATCGCTGCTCGACTGCTTCCTTGAAATGACTCCAAGTAAACTCATCTGCTGGTTCATCCATATTAACAGTTTCCCATCAAGCTAAAGCCTCTTCCTGGAGTTGCCAGGAAGCTATCAATCGCATCTGATTATCTTCCAATTTTAGTCTTTTGAAAATCCTTTCGCATGATCGAATCCAGGCTTATGCTTCAATAATGGTTTCCTTGCCTGTGAATGGCTTTCCACCAAGTATGGAAAAGTTTTGTTATAAATCAACCAGATTCGACTGAGGTTGAGTGTGAATATATGTTGTTGCAGGGCCTTGACCAGTTGAAGTGGTACTTTCCTGTCCCCTACCTCTTCCTCTTCTTCCACTCATTCTTACTATCCATAAATAGTAAGAAAACCGATTTAGGTATTAGAACGAGATATCTTAGGGAACAACAACAGTTAAGGAAAATAGACCGAGTAATTTGGGTTTTCGGTTTCACAGGTTGTAATCATTCTGGGTTATACTTCACCCTATCTCTAATGAGCCATCTAATGTGTTACACTCCATAGCTAAAGTTCTTACCCATCCTTTAGTTCTGATACTAAATGTGACGAACCGAACTCGATGCCCGACAAACAACATCGAAATCCGTATCGTCGGAGCTTGCAACAACATTAGATGATAAACAACACAGCAGAAACAAAAGATGATTATATTGATATACAATATAGATACAATGTCAGATAGACCATAATACAACATATCCAACACCATCAGGGAATATTTACAACACACCACCACAACGGAAATATATTGACCTAAGAAAAGTCGTCAAGAGAATCCAATACTGCAACTCCAAGCCAAAACTCCAAAGCCAATGCTCTAAACATCAAACTCGAACCATCTTCCAGCTGAACTTGTAGCAAATGCAATCCCGAATGCGTTTGCCAAACCAAAAACTTCAAAGATCCAAAGACTGAAGAAGATTTCCAAATGCTACCAAACCAATGACTTCGAAAGCTATCAAATCTACGCCTACTATTTGATTATCTGCAAAAACCCAACTCTAGACTGCCCGTGTGGAAAATTGTGGGCACCCAGAGTTTAGAAAGGGAACAATAAACTCCGGGTCAGCCCTGGGACTGGTATGAGTAAACAATTTTTTTTTAAAATAAAAACAAAAAAAAGAATTTAAGATTGAAATCCGCAATGCTTTTGGAAAATTAAACTACTATAAGGCCTCCTGCCGCACACACCATGCAAATGCAGAATTGAAGGAGATTTCTCCTCATGATAGTCAAAAATGCTTGATACGCAAAAACCATTTTGATATTATTACTAGTGCATAGTGGAAAACATTTGCAAGTATAATATTAATCTTAGCCTTGAACTATGCCAACTATAGCTACCATCTAAACAGTGGCGACCCCCATAAGTAAAAGGCAGGTTATACAACTAAAACCGTACAAGACGCGTATTGGAGATTGTATTTCCAACAAATGATCAGGCTAAGGAACTTCCTATTGCCACATGGGAACGCCTCTGGAGGGATGCCCCGAGAACCTACCTGGATCTCTGCCAACACAAGGCCAGTTTACTCCCTTCCCATGAGTAACACCTTAGATATGCCATCCCAGGTCATTTGCGACCTTTATCTGAGGATCCTCAACCATAAAGCAACATCACAAAGTAATAAATTTACAGTGTCCACATGACTTAAGTATCTGGGCTCTATACCATGATGCCCTTTTCCAAACGAAATAGACATACCCTAGGGGCGCGACCCCTGCAACCTTGCTACATCTTTCCTGTTTCGACCATTTTCGGGGTGTGAGGTCCTGATGCAGTCTCGTCCACAAAGCTACGCTTTTCACAAGGCCATGCTTCGATCAATAAATGATCGGCAACATATCGTATGCCACATTATCAATTGGGAAAGTATCACTAGTAACCATCAACTACATAACCTCTGAGCTCGTACGTCTCAGAGAAGGGTGTTAAGCTAAGAGAATGAATTCTCCGTCACCAGACAGAAATGTATTTGATAGAAACCAGCTTTACATCTCAAGGTGTAATGTCAGACACACATCCATACAAGTCTCTTCCGGGTTCGAACAGAACCGAAGGCACTTCCATAGAACCCTTGCAATCCTGGTATTTACAATCTCTATCGGACTACCCATCACATATGGAGATCTCTATACCGGTGTGACTCAGTGCAGAGACATTCGACGGGTTATCCTTTCATTCTCGAAAATACCCGGTCATCACCACCGGTCTTCAAATGCTATCCATATCGTCGTATCATTATTCGAAATGGGTTATATGACACAAGGTCCTCTTCCGGCTAAACCGAATAATGAGCGCAATATTTAAAAACATATGGATCTTGGGATCTTAGTTAAGTCACAACTTATTACCCAAAACAAATGGTTTAAAAAAATTACCATTTCCAAATCTTTAAACAAAAAGATTCACTACACAAAGTTAACCCATTTTTCACAAAGATTCATTCGCAGATTTCAAAACAGTTTCCATTTCAAATCTTTTATAGTAAGGATACACCTTTAAAATCCCTTTTCAATTTGAAAACAAACTATACCAATCTTTAACAAAGATTCATTATATTCTTTCAAAACAGTTCCCATTTTAAATTTGGATTAACTCACCCAATCTTAAATCAAAGATTTAATTCATAGCTTTCAAACCATTTCCAAAGATTCATTCATAACTTGGAAAACCATTTTCATTTCAAACTTGAATCCTTTCAAGACAAATTGGAAATTCTTTCCTTATACGAAAGCATTTATTATTTGAAAAACAACTAGTTTTTCGTTTCAGGAGAATCCGATTACATTTGTACAAGTTAAAGCCCTTTAAGTATAAAACTTGGGTTAAATTCAAATTCTCAAAATAATGCTTTAAAAATGGTTTTAAAACACATTTATAACTTGTATGCCCTTTTTAAACCATAATTTCCAAACATGGAATTCAATTTCAAATCTTGAATTTAAATTCGAATCAAACTATTTAAATTTCAAAACCATATCAAGTTATTCAAAATAACTTTTATCTTTAAAAACTCCTTTTCAAAACTTTTCACATTTAACCCAATTCCATTTCCAAAACTATTTCAGATTCAAAAATTCAACTTTAAAACTATTTCAAAAATCTGTGACTTAACCAATTTCCTCGTGCGATCCATATTTGTGTATGTATCGTGTAGTCCAGGGGTTTTACACAATAGTGCAACATCATTAATCATCACAGATTCAAGCATAGTAATTATAGATAAGCGGTATATTCCTATAACGCTTATCTTCCATTCAGAGAACCACAGATAAATCATGGATAAAATAAATTACATCCATCACAGCTTCAATTAAAACAATTCATATCACAAAGCATTACATAGCAGAGATATCAAACAATTCACAACATTCAATAGAATACAGACATCCATATGTAAGATTATTTGATCATCTGATTAATTGAAACCTAATTAATCACTAATCCTGTTTGATTAACATTAATTAATTACAATTTAATTAATTATTATTTAATTAATAAGTGATTATCCTTAATGAAATGATAAATCAATCATAAACCATCAAATTATTATCCTCAATTACTTTTATTAAGTAATTAATTCTAAGTAATTAATTAACCTTAATTACCATCCACGTATTAATTTCTTCAATTAATTTACCTTTACTTATTAAATAATTAACCTTTAATTACTTAATCTATCTTTAATTAATAAATTATTCATTAAATAAATAACCTTTAACCATTTAAATTAATAATGAATTATCTTTTAATTAATTAACCTTAATTACTTATATCATAAATAACTTAATTAATTAAAAGATAAACTATTTTATCTATAATTTTTTTACATCACTTAATTTCATTTAATTCAATGCTTAGTATTTATTTGAGAAATCCTAGGCAAAACATTTCTTGGCTTCACCAATAAATTACACTTTGGAAACACTTGGAATTTATCTAATCATCTCGATAAGAGTATTTCAAAAACATATTAATAAGTTTTAAAAAAACACTTAACCTTATGAAAATAGATCTTGGAAATTTATTTAAAAATATTATAAATAAATTTATTTTGAAAACTTGATCTAAATTCACTTTAAAACTTATTTACATAATAACTTAAAATTAAACTAACATTTTTTCTTCAAAATTTATTAAATCTTCAAGTTTCAAACACGACCCGAGCCAAACTTATTAAAATCCCAAGCCAAAATGATATTTCCCTGAGTGCCACTTCGAGCCCACTACGAAATTTTCCCGAGCCACCTTATTTTTTTTTCTTTCAAAACTTGTTTTTATCTTAACATTTAAAAATGTTATACATTCGCGTACCCACTCGATAACCCACTCGAGAAACAACACCTTTACCCGAGACTAGACTCGAGCCAACCATTTCTTCTCCAAAACCTTCAGATATACCCATGCCTGCGTGCAGACGCACAACCACCAGATTGATGATCGACCATCACTGACCCCCTCACCAATTCACTAACGACGCCATTGACCCTTCCAAACACCCAGATCATCGGAATATATTGAGAGTCAAAATCGAAAAAAATCGAGCTTCCACTGAAATAAACTCGATCACCTAAAAATGGTTCGTGCCACCGCCTCTAGCCGCCGTAGACCCTGCGACCACGTCCACAGATTTGCCAGAACCCCCTCTCCTTACTCCCCCAAGTCCGATAACCTTGATCTCACCGTCGACGTTGTAGTAACCACAGAAACTCAACCAACCCCAAAAGCAAAAAGAACCCTAGTTCGACATCCACCGGCCGCCACGTTCAACTATATATGCTTCCATTACTTTTCCACGAATCCCCTACTCACCAGCTAGCTCTGACAGGAAAATTGATCCATGGAATGCCGCCGATCGACGGAGCTTTCACAAAACCCATTTTCTGTTCAATTCTAAATCTCCCACGAATCTCAAAATTAAAAATCATAATATTATCGTTAAAATTCGTCATTTTCAAATGCGAATTCGATTATATAACCAAAACATAGTGATATAGTGCCTGATTTTCTAGCTTTAAATTGATTCTTCACTGTAAAATTTTTTTAAAACAATTACTGAGTATAAGCACCTGAAATAAATTTCAAAAAAAAAATTATATTATAGTCTTATGATCATTTTCTATTTGTATATCAAAATCTGAAATTGATTGAATAAAGTGCAGTTTGAATTTGTCTTAGTGAACTTAAGTTCGATCTTCAACAGAGTATAACACATGTATGTATATACATACATTC
Source organism: Allium cepa (assembly GCA_030765085.1). Lineage (NCBI taxonomy): Eukaryota > Viridiplantae > Streptophyta > Magnoliopsida > Asparagales > Amaryllidaceae > Allium > Allium cepa. The sequence goes on along the minus strand of CM060944.1, from coordinate 302,994,980 downwards.
AGACTTGCAAACACATTGGATAGTAAAACATTTTGCACGGCAATTCAAAGCATTCATCACAGCATCAACTCACAGATTCAAGGTTCTGAATTAAAGGTTTGCTCACCATGGATTGAAGACAGAGGACAGCGATCGGGAAATTAAAATTCTGGAAACTTTAAATTGGCCCATCTATGATCTGCTTGCTTAATTTATTTGATCTTACTTTTGTTTTGATCCTTTAGTTTGATTCCAGAACATGATTGATGTCAAGTTGCCATTTGAATCTACATGCTTGAACTTGCTTGATTACAAGCTTAATTGCTTTGAAACAGCAACCAGTTTTGACCCAAAACTTGAAAGCTTTTGATTTTTTTGGATTTTTATTCCTTTTTAATCTGGTGATCTTCAGGCTGGAAAGCTTGATTTTCCAGGCTTTTGAAAATCTAGTTACAGGTTTTGAAGAATAGTTGATTCACAGGTTTTTGAATTATAACCTAATTGTACTTGCTTGTTTTCAGATTTGGAAATCTGTGAGTAGCTTTAGCATAAAATGATTTGAACTTGTTTGATGATTTTTTTTATCTGTGTTCTGTTTTGATATTGAGATGATTTTGTTTCTTTTTTCTTTCTTTCTTATTTCAGTTTTGATGTTGAAGATATGAAAAAAAATGAATGTAGTTTATAAAATTTTAATTTATTTCAAGAAAAGATTAATGCCACTTGTCCATTTAGTTTAACACTTGCATTCTGCATGTAATCTCAACATTACAAATGTTTATATGTAACATTTTGTGTTTATATCCTTAATTTAAATTATTTTGTAAATTTTGTTTTGAACCTTATTTTTACTAAATTTATAAATCATGTTTTATATATAAACAATTTAAAAGAGAATGTTTTAATACTAATGTATATATTTATACTTTCAAGGAATTGATTTTTTAAAACCTAATTATACTTTAAATAAATAATCACAATGATGTAAAATATAGAATTTGACTTTTAAACAACTTTTAAATTTTTTCTATATTTTAAACACTACAAATAATATTTAAATATAACTTTATTTCATACTTCCTATTTAAATAGAAACATTTTCTTTATAAATCATTTATATAATCTTTTAAAGCAAAATGGTTTTTAAAATTTAATTCACTTGAATAAATATATTAGAATTTCATACTTAATTTGCCTTTGAAAAATTTATTATATCAAATTCAAAACATCATTTTTTAAATCAGAATGCATAATTAATAAAATTAGAAACAAATTCTTATTAGCTTAAAAATAAAATTTTAAATCCAATTTATTTCCAATATATTTATTATCGAGTTTCCAAATTCAAATTTCAATTAAAAATCAATATATATACATATATAAACAACTAGTATTTTATTTTATTTTGGAAAAAAATCAATTTAATTTCAAATTTTAAATTAATTATCAAATTTAACTTAGCTAAATTCAGAGATGTTACTATACATTCCCCCCTTAAGAAAATTTCATCCTCGAAATTTTCCAGAGGAACAACATAGAACAGATGAAAGATAGAGAAATATCTTTCCAGATCAATCTGAATATCTATTATGCATTTGCCTTACCAAATCAGAATATCAACAATATATATGAGAACAATTTTATCCAACACCTTACATAATACTCGGGTTATCTAGATCTACGAAATATACACGGGTATTGGTTAGTTCGAAGGAATAACTAACCGTTCGTAGAATATATCGCAACCCAATGAAACAGACAAAAATAGGTTTGTCTACGATCTCAGATTCAAGATTTAACTCATTTATGATTTGCTGAGAAAAAAACTATGTGTAGTTCCTGTGTCGAAAAAAATTCAATTTTTTTTCGTAAACGAGACGATCACCTTTTAAAATTTCTTTTTGTTTATCAGCCTTTGAGGTTGAAGAATCATCTTTGATTGCATACACCCTCGCTACTTAAGCTTGCTTCTATGCTGGGAAATCCTTGATCCTATGTCCTGGCTTGTGGTAGTAAAAGCATTCCCTAGAGTCCTGTTCTGGCTTCATAAATGGCTCTCTCTCTCCTTGCTTCCAGGGATTCTTGCAACTGTTCGAGCAATGGCCTTTCTCCAAGCAATTGAGACAAGTAACATCTTTTAGATTGCTTTCCGTCGAACTTCCTTTTCCTCCAATTTAGATTGCTTGTATTCCCTTTTCCTCTGGAACTTCCTACTTATCCAGAGTATTGTATCTATAACCCATATCGATCAATTCATAAATAGAATTTTTTATGTGAGTAGTCATCCTCTCCTAGTATTTATTGTCCATTCCCCGAATAAACTTTTCATTCTTTTTCAAAGGTGCATACACCAACTCTGGACCAAACCGAGATAATCCGTTGAATTTGTTCAAGTATTCCTCAAATGATAAACTTCTCTGCTTCAAATCCATGAACTCTTGGTACATTCTAGAGATACCAGCAGACGGCATATATCGCTGCTCGAACACTTCCTTGAAACGACTCCAAGTAAACTCATCTGCTGGCTCATTCACATTAACTATTTCCCATCAAGCTAAAGCCTCTTCCTGGAGTTGCCAGGAAGCTATCAGTCGCATCTGATCATCTTCCAATTTTAGTCCTTTGAAAATCCTTTCGCACGATTGAATTTAGGCTTGTGCTTCGATAATGGTTTCCTTACCTGTGTATGGCTTTCCACCAAGTATGGAAAAGTTTTGATATAAATCATCCAGATTCGACTGAGGTTTAGTGGGAATATCTGTTGTTGCAGGGCCTTGACCAGTTAAAGTGGTACTTTCCCATCCCCTACCTCGTCCTCTTCTTTCACTAATTCGTACTATCTGTAAATAGTAAGAAAACCGATTTAGGCATTCAGACGAGATATCTTAGGGAACAATGACAGTTAAAGAAAATAGACTGAGTAACTTGGGTTTCTTGTTTCACAGGTTGTACTCATTCTGAGGTATACTTCACCCTATCTCTAATGAGCCATCTAATGTGTTACACTCCGTAGCTAAAGTTCTTACTCATCCTTTAGCTCGGATACTAAATGTGACGACCCGAACTCGAAGCCCAACAAACGACATCGAAATCCGTATCGCCGAAACTTGCAACAACATTAGATGATAAACAACACAGCGGAAACAAAAGATGATTAAATTGATATATAATATAGATACAATGCCAGATACACCAAGATACAACATATCCAACACCATCAGAGAATATTTACAACACAACACCACAACGGAAATATATCAACATGAGCAAAGTCTTCAAGAGAATCCAATACTACAACTCCAAGCCAAAACTCCAAGGCCAAAGCTCTGAACTTCAAACTCGAACCGTCTTCCAGCTGAAATTGTAGCAAATGCAATCCCGAATGCGATTGCCAAACCAAAAACCTCAAAGATCCAAAGACTGAAGAAGATTTCCAAATTCTACCAAACCAAAGACTTCGAAAGCTATCGAATCTACGCCTACTATTTGATTATCTGCAAAACCCAACTCTAGACTGCCCGTGTGGAAAATTGTGGGTACCCAGAGATTAGGAAGGAAACAATAAACTCCGGGCCAGCCATGGGAATGGTATGAGCAAACAATTTTTTTTTTAAATAAAAACAAACAACAAAAGAAACTAAGATTGAAATCCGCAATGCTTTTTGGAAAATGAAACTACCATAAGGCCTCCCACCGCACACACCATGCAAACGTAGAATTGGAAGAGATTTCTCCTTATGGTAGTCAAAAATGCTTGATACGCGAAAACCATTTTGATATTATTAGTAGTGCATAGTGGAAAACATTTGCAAGTATAATATTAATCTTAGCCAGCATAGACATTTCGAACTATGCCTACTATAGCAACCATCTAAACAGTGGTGACCACCATAAGTAAATAGCAGGTTATGCAACTAGAATCGTACAAGGCGCATATTGGAGATTGGATTTCCAACAAATGGTCAGGCTATGGAACTTCCTACTGTCACGTGGGAACGCCTCTGGAGGGATTCCCCAAGCCCGGATCTTTGCCAACACAAGGCCGTTTTACTCCCTTCCTAGGAGTAACACCTTAGATATGTCATCCCAGGTCGTTTGCGACCTTTATCCGAGGATCCTCAACCACAAAGAAACATCACACATTAATAAATTTACAGTGTCCACATGACTTAAGTATCTGGGCTCTATACCATGATACCCTTTTCTAGAAGAAATGGACATACCCTAGGGGCGCGAGCCCTGCAACCTTGCTGCATCTTTACTATTTCGACCATTTTCGGTGTGTGAGGTCCTGATGCAGTCTCGTCTACAAAGCTACGCATTTCAAAAAGCCATGCTTCGATCAATAAATGATCAGCAACACTTCGTATGCCACATCACCAAATTGGGAATGTAACACTAGTAACCATCAGCTACATAACCTCTGAGCTCGTACGTCTCAGAGAAGGGTGTTAGGCTAAGAGAATGATTTCTCCGCCACCAAACAGAAATGTATTTGATAGAAACCAGCTTTACGTCTCAAGGTGTAATGTTAGACACACATCCATACAAGTCTGTTCCGAGTTCGAACAGAACCAAAGGCACTTCTAAAGAAGCCCTTGCAATCCGGGTATTCACAATCTCGATCATACTCTCCTACACATATGGAGATCTCTATATCGGTGCGACTCAGTGCAGAGACATTCGACGGGTTATCCTTTCGTTCTCGAAAATACCCGGTCTTCACCACCGGTCTTCAAATGCTATACATATCGTCGTATCATTATTCGGAAAGGGTTATATGACACAAGGTCCTCTCCCGGCCAAACCGAATAATGAGCGCAATATTTAAAAACATGTGGATATTGGGATCTTAGTTAAGTCATAACTTATTACCCAAAACAAATGGTTTGAACAAATTACCATTTCCAAATCTTTAAACAAAAAGATTCACTACACAAAGCTCACCCATTTTTCACAAAGATTCATTCACAGATTTTAAAACAGTTTCCATTTCAAATCTTTTATAGAAAGGATACACCTTTAAGATCCCTTTTCAATTTGAAAACAAAGTATACCAATCTTTAACAAAGATTAGTTTATATTCTTTCAAAATAATTCCCACTTCAAATATGGATTAACTCATCCAATCTTTAAATCAAAGATTTAATTCATAGCTTTCAAGCCATTTCCAAAGATTCATTCATAACTTGGAAAACCATTTTCATTTCGAACTTGAATCCTTTCAAGGCAAATTGGAAATTCTTTCCTTATATGAAAGATGAAAGAGGCTATGCGGTAGGATCGTGTAAAATGGAATATTGAAATAGTCTAGGTAGATAAATTAGGTAAATGCAAGGAGACACCAGGATTTTATACTGGTTCGGACCTCTCGTCCTACGTCCAGTCCCTAAGCTTCACTTAGGAATTTCACTAACTAACACCCTCACTTCACCTGGAGGAATAGGTTTACAACTTACCCGAACAACCGAACGGGATTTCTTGCCTCAACTACCGGAGAGGACTTCAACTCAATTACTAAAATACAATATTCGACTTGTTGTGTTCTTATCAACACTAATGAGTCTAATGTAGTACAATATTCCTATAATCTTATCCTCGAGAATATGCAATGTATTTGTGAAGATTTAGGAAATGTGAATTGATATGAATCAAAAAGAATGTTATAAACAAAAACAGTGATTCAAGCAATAGATTGGTGATTGCTTTGAGAATATCTAGATAATATGAACAAGGGAATAGTAAGATTAAAGCAAGAGAATTCGGTGAATTAAATGATGTTAGAATCATGTATATATACTTGTAGAAGAGATGCATATGTTGTCAAAGGTTGCAAACAAGAGATGCTTCCATTTCCATTGATGAAAGGTTGCAACTCTTGGGAAGAAGAAGATGTCTTTTCAGAGAAAATTCGCAGGTTTAAGTTCAGTCGACTGAGCAGGAGATCCAGTCGACTGAAAATATGAAGAAAAATTTTCAGGAAGAATTTCAGTCGACTGCACAGGTAATTCAGTCGAATGAAACTGTGCAATTTTGTACATGTGTACAGTTTCAGTCGACTGGTCTGTTTAGTCGACTGAAGTATAAAAGTATGCACGGTGAACATGTGAATGAAGTTTTTATGAATGTGTTCTAATGTTCGTGCAAATCTCTTGAGGATAGATTTTAACAAATAATCTAGACTAAGACCCGTAGAAAATCATACTAATGTTTATACTTTGGTCTTCATCGATCTTCTTCTAGCTTTTGCATTCTCTTCCTATTTGTTGAAGCTCATTGTCATTGATCAAAATCTTCGTGTATCAACATTCTCCCCCTTTTTGATTGATGACAATACCGATTTATTCTAGAGATGTTTTACTTTCTCCCCCTGAATGTATGCACTATCTTTCCTACATAACACAGCTAGTACCATAGATTCTCTCCCCCTTTGTCATCGACAAAAAGGAAGAACTAACAGCAGTAATAATATATCAAAACAATCACTGAATCATAGAGAATATTTGCATAAGCATGAATTAATAGAAATAAAATTGTTATGACAGACAAGCATAAAATGGCTATTTATACAAGCCATTAGAAAGTTAAAAATACACATCAAAACAACAAAATTACTCATCCTTATCCCAGTCATATGAACCTTCTCTTCCTGTTGGTTCACGTATGACAGGTCCTCGTGTTGGTGGTCTTTGAGCTCTTCCTCCTTGGCCACAACTAGCTCCACTTGCACTACTACTTGTATGCTCTTCAGATGTCGTCCATGTAAATGTAGGTGCCAGACGTTTGCCTCGTGATGTTGAAGCAATAGTGGTGCTTGAGCATGAGATTGCATCCCAAAGCTTGTTGAAGAATCCTTTTATTTTGTCAAGCTTATAATCTACCTTTTTAAGACGTGTGTCAAGAATTTGTTGATTTCTTGACAATATCCTTTTATTAATGTTGATACATGAAGATTTTGATCAATGACAATGAGCTTCAACAAATACAAAGAGAATGCAAAAGCTAGAAGAAGATCGATGAAGACCAAAGTATAAACATTAGTATGATTTTCTATGGGTCTTAGTCTAGATTATTTGTTAAAATCTATCCTCAAGAGATTTGCACGAACATTAGAACACATTCATAAAAACTTCATTCACATGTTCACTGTGCACACTTTTATACTTCAGTCGACTGAACAGACATGGCTAGTCGACTGAAACTGTACACATATACAAAATTGTACAGTTTCAGTCGACTGAATTACCTGTGCAGTCGACTGAAATTCTTCCTGAAAATTTCTCTTTATATTTTCAGTCGACTGAATCTCCTGCTCAGTCGACTGAATTTAAACCTGCAAATTTTCTCTGAAAAGACACCTTCTTCTTCCCAAGAGTTGCAACCTTTCATCAATGGAAATGGTAGCATCTCTTGTTTGCAACCTTTGACAACATATGCGTCTCTTCTACAAGTATATACACATGATTCTAACATCATTTAATTCACCGAATTCTCTTGCTTTAATCTTACTATTCTCTTGTTCATATTCTCTAGATATTCTCAAAGCAATCACCAATCTATTGCTTGAATCACTGTTTTTGTTTATAACATTCTTTTTGATTCATAGCAATTCACATTTCCTAAATCTTCACAAATACATTGCATATTCTCAAGGAGAAGATTATAGGAACATTGTACTACATTAGACTCATTAGTGTTGACAAGAACACAACAAGTCGAATATTGTATTTTTGTAATTGAGTTGAAGTCCTCTTCGATAGTTGAGGCAAGAAATCTCGTTCGGTTGTTTGGGTAAGTTGTAAACCTATTCCTACGGGTGTAGTGAGGGTGTTAGTTAGTAAAATTCCTAAGTGAAGCTTAGGGACTGGACGTAGGACGAGAGGTCCGAACCAGTATAAAATCCTGGTGTCTCCTTGCATTTACCTACTTTATCTACCTAGACTATTTCAATATTCCATATTACGCGATCCTACCGCATAGCCTCTTTCAATTGGTATCAGAGCCTGGTATTCTAGAGATCGTAACAACATCCTAGAATAAATGGCTATAAAGAGATCTAGTCAAGGCAATAAGAAGAGGAAGAGCAATAAAGAAAAATCAAAGGAGCAAACAAACAAATGCTTCATGGAAAAAGATAATGAGGTTAGTGATCTAACTTTTGATGATATGATAGAAATAAATTCAGAACTTCTAGACACTTTAAAAAGTATTAAAAGAAAATATAAGGAAGCTCTAGTGTTACGCCCCACCTCTATACCCACACTAGCCAAGAACACTACGGTGTAGTGCTGTCAACTAGCATGGAGAATAAGGCTGTTGAGGAGCGACCATCCATGTAATTGCTTATAACACGGTGGCTATAAATAATCTTCAAAAGCAAACATAGAAATAATCAAAACACAAATCAGTCACAGATATCCATATCACAAAGGGGGAAGAAGATATGAATATATAACTAACACATGAAAGTGTACGTCAGAGTAGTGGTCAGTAAGATCCACGATAATACAAAAGAATAGCAACACGTGCTATACAAAAGAATAGAACTATGAGTCTATATCTCAAGTGTATACAACAAAAACTGCTAATCTAAACAGTTAGCCAAAAGTCAGAGTGATGAATCCCTGGGAAGAAGTCAAGCAGAAGCACCTGTAACATCTCGGTCTGACCCGAGTATTATTTAAGAAAATAATAAACGGATCAGTCTAACTATAAATATCAGATGACATGATATAACATAAAAGATATGGCATAAACATAAAATATCCATAATGACATACCACTAAAAGTATGTAAATAATGATCAACAGAAGATCAATCAATAAGAGATAATCAATATCACAAGAATCTTCTCAAAGATTCGAAAAGGGCACCATACCCCAAACTTGTACTCATAACAAGTCAATGACATAAATTCTAGAAATCAATGCAAGCAGTCCAGTAATCATAGAAAAGAGAAAGAGGCCTATCACATGACGGTCCGAAGACCAAGGGGAGCTACCCCACATGTGTGAATGGAATCACACAGATTAAGGTCCAGACTAACCAAAAAGCAAAAAGGTATGTGTGAGTGGAATCACACAAGTGGTGTCTAGTCTAACCTCGCAATAAGAGACATCACACAGTTGCTAGTCTAAATCATCAGAATGATCGTTATGATCAACGAGAAGTGTCAATTACACTAAGCTAGTAAATATAGAAGTTTAGCTTCATGTCCCATAACCACTTGCTTAACTTAAATATTTACGAACAAACTGTAAATCTCCACTAGAAAATTGTCACAAGAGGTTCAATCGAACAAGTCCAAGAATTAACCGACGAAGTGAACGCAAGCGTTTCATACCACTTGTTTTACTAAGTCGTTTAATTAGATTTCTCATCCGAGTGAGGTAAAGGTTTGTATATACTAATAGATTGGAAAACGGTTTAAGAAAAGAGATTTGTTATTAAAAATAGAGTTGAAATTGTTTGTTAAAAGAGTTTTGATATTTACTACTAATATTGAAACCTTTATATTATAAAGTGACAAAACACAGAAGCAATTGTAGAAACAATCAGTCACAAAGATCGCATACGGAGATGCGAATAAAATCCAAGGAAATCAGCTCAATGTTTTTCAGATAAGATCCCCTTCGGAAGGGGGGTCCAGGGGGTGGCAACCCCCCAAGGTGGGGGTGCGGGGGCAACGCCACCGCTTACGGGGTTCGACCTGCCCGGTCAGGTCGCGGGAGTCCAGGGGGCAGCGCCCCTGGCAGGGTGCGGGGCAGCTCCCCGTCCAAAACGGTACGACCTAGTGAAGACAAAAAGGGGGTCTAACGACCTAAGAGGGATAGGGTCGAGCGACCTAACGGTTGCGACCTAGGGGTCTAAGGGGTCAAGCGACTTAGTGGTTGCGACCTAGAGGTGTTCGCGACCTAACGATGACTCACGACCCAACATGGCCGACTTAACAGAGGTCGCGACCTAACGGGATAACTCGTGACCGACTTAAGAGTTGTGTGACTGAAGGGTTGCACGACTTAAGGGTTGCACGACTTAAGGGTTAGGCCAAGAGCGACCTAACGAGATAAGGTCCAACGACCTACGAGTTAAGGGTCCAACGATCTATCGGGATAACTCGTAACCGACTTAAGAGTTGCGTGACTGAAGGGTTGCACGACTTAAGGGTTGCACGACTTAAGGGTTAGGCCAGGAGCGACCTAACGAGATAAGGTCCAACGACTTACGAGTTAAGGGTCCAACGACCTATCGGGATAACTCGTAAACGACTCACGACCTATGGACGAACGACTTAACTCCGAACGAGCTAAAAAAATGGCCAGAACGACCTAGGGTTAACTCGTAAACGACTCACGACCTATGGATGAACGACTTAACTCCGAACGAGCTAAAAAATGGCCAGAACGACATAGGGTTAACTAGTAAACGACTCACGACCTATGGACGAACGACTTAACTCCGAACGAGCTAAAAATGGCCAGAACGACCTAAGTGCAGAAAATTCACCAAAACGCTAAAAATTGGAGTTTTTCGCCAATCCAATCCAAACCAAATGCTAACATGCATGCAAAAATGATAGGGAATCATTCCCAACAGTCCAATATAGTTATAGGCTAGAATTGTGAGATAAAAATCTCACCTTTGCACTAAAATTTATGAAGATGAAGCTTGAAAGCAAGGAGAAGCAATCCAAAGCTTGAATCCAATATCTTCTACTTGAATTTGGAGTTGAATGTTGGAGTTGCAATTGAATTTGAGCTTGGAGTTTTAATTTCCCATTCTCTTCACCATTAATGCCAAAGCTTGAGTTAGTTAGGAAATTTATGAAGAGTGAGGAGAAGAGGGTTGGAACTTGGGCTTAATAGGCTAAACTAACCCAAAGTCCAAAGCGGGAAAAGTTAGTGAAATTTCACTAACTCCAAACCTGTCGATGTTTATACTTAAAAAGTTGTAAACGGCATTTCGAACTCAATGGAAGTGGTCTTGAGTCCTAATTTGACCGTTTGCAAAAAGTAGTTTTCGGATCAAAATCCGATTAACGATTTAATATTTAAATAAAAATATTTAAATATAAACTCGTTAAATATGCGGGTTGTTACATCTAGAAAATCAGAAGAAAGCACAATTCGAAAGAGATATGCTTAAAGACGAGAAGAAAATATTAGAAGAAGAACTTGGGAAAATTCAAGATTCACTCTTTGACAATTCTCAACTCGCGCTATTAAGTCAAGAAATAGAAGATCAAAAAGAAAAGAATAATGCTGTAGCTTCTGAGAATCATGAGTTAAAAACAAAAATTAAAATTATTGAGATAGATAACACTAGTCTCAAAACTAAGCTTGATGACATTACTAAAAATATTTCCAATTTTAATAAAGGGAGAGAAAATTTATCCAGGATTATTGAAAATTCTCAACCTGCTTCAAATAAGAAGGGATTAGGTAATGTTAAGAATTCAAAAGCTCACAATGATAAAAGTGGTTTAGGATATAATAAAACTGATCGTAGAAATAGCACTAGATATGCTTTCAGTATAGTAAGAATGATAGTGCTAGTACTAAATTTTGAGTAAAGCCTAAATCCAACTTTTATAGAAATTCAAATACTACTATAACCTATAATGTTGGTAATTTCTTTAGAAGTGCAAAATCATTAACAGGAAATATGAATAAAAATTATCTAAGTATTTGGGTTCCTGTTAATTGCAAAAATAGAGAAAAATACTTTGATGATTATTTTGATATGGTAGTTAATAATGAAAATTATATTTATAAAGGTTCAACCACACCCAAATGGGTTTGGTTTCCTAACAATTAGGAAATTATAAGAACCTTGTATATCGCATGCTTTAAATGTTAATTTTTTTTGATACCTTACATTATAAGTAGTAGTTATTTTGTTTTATATTGCTATATGTTAACACTTATGTAAAATATATTTTATATCATCATATAAACTCTCCTTTTTGTCGATGAAAAAGGGGGAGAAAGATATTGCTCTAACACTATTTGCAGGAATAAACCATGCAAGCACAGATTAAGGGGGAGAAAAGATTAATTATTTACAGGAATATATAGCATAGATTCAGGGGGAGAAATCTAAAGCATAATTACAGGAATATATTTAGTGAGGGAGATAAGATCAACAAAGCTTGTCAAAAATTCGTTCGTAGCAAATGAAATTGTCATCATCAAAAAGGGGGAGAATGTAGGATCATAGGTTTTGATTGCTGACAATACACAACAGTTCACGAATCTACGACTACGATAACATCCAGACTCATCGGCTCAATATATGGTTTTTATAGTTATATATTTTAACAAGAGTCATCAAATATGTATATAGAGTCTAGTTTAGTGCTTTGTTAAAAACTTTCCTCAAGAATCATCATTCACATTCAAATAAACTTGCTTGGATATTTTAATCAAAATCAAGTTTTCAAAAAATGCATGGAGCGGGGCTCGAACCCGAGTCACTAATTTGGAAGGCATGTACTCTAACCATATGAGCTACTGCTGTTTTTGTTTAATAACAGAATTCAGTCGACTGAATAACCTGAGTCAGTCGACTGAATCTGTGCAGTTTAACATATTTGTGCACAGTTTCAGTCGACTGAATTTCCTGCACAGTCGACTGAATTTGGTCTCGAAAATTTTACTTCATATTTTCAGTTGACTGAATTCCCTACTCGGTCATCTAAATTTGAACCTGCGAATTTTCTCTGAAAAGACACCTTCTTCCTCCCAAGAGTTGCAACCTTTCATCAATGGAAATGGAAGCATCTCTTGTTTGCAACCTTTGACAACATATGCATCTCTTCTACAAGTATAAATACATGATTATAGCATCATTTAATTCACCGAATTCTCTTGCTTTAATCTTACTATTCTCTTGTTCATATTCTCTAGATATTCTCAAAGAAATCACCAATCTATTGCTTGAATCACTGTTTTTGTTTATAACATTCTTTTTGATTCATAGCAATTCACATTTCCTAAATCTTCACAAATACATTGCATATTCTCGAGGATAAGATTATAGGAATATTGTACTACATTAGACTCATTAGTGTTGACAAGAACACAACAAGTCGAATATTGTATTTTAGTAATTGAGTTGAAGTCCTCTTCGGTAGTTGAGGCAAGAAATCCCGTTCCGTTGTTCGGGTAAGTTGTAAACATATTCCTCTGGGTGAAGTGAGGGTGTTAGTTAGTGAAATTCCTAAGTGAAGCTTAGGGACTGGACGTAGGACGAGAGGTCCGAACCAGTATAAAATCCTGGTGTCTCCTTGCATTTACCTACTTTATCTACCTAGACTATTTCAATATTCCTTATTACACGATCCTACCGCATAGCCTCTTTCAAAAGCATTTATTATTTGAAAAACAATTAGTTTTTCGTTTCAGGAGAATCCGGTTACATTTGTACAAGTTAAAGCCCTTTAAGTATAAAACTTGGGTTAAATTCAAATTCTCATAACAATGCTTTTAAAATGATTTGAAAACACATTTATAACTTGTATACCCTTTTTAAACCATAATTTCCAAACATGGAATTCAATTTCAAATCTTGAATGTAAATTCAAATCAAACTATTTAAATCTCAAAACCTTATCAAGTTATCAAAATAACTTTTATCTTTAAAAACTCCTTTTCAAAACTTTTCACATTTAACCCAATTCCATTTCCAAAACTATTTCGGATGCAAAAATTCAACTTTAAAACTATTTCAAAAATCTATGACTTTACCAATTTCTTCTTACGATCCATATTTGTGTGTGTATAGTGTAGTCCAGGGGTTTTACCCAATAGTGCAACATCATTAATCATCACAGATTCAAGCATAGTAATTATAGATAAGCGATATATTCCTATAACGCTTATCTTCCATTCATAGAACCACAGATAAATCATAGATAAAATAAATTACATTCATCACAGCTTGAATTAAAACAATTCATATATCAAAGCATCACATAGCAGAGATATCAAACAATTCACAGCATTCAATAGAATACAGTCATCCATCAGTAAGATTAATTGATCATCTGATTAACTGAAACCAGATTAATCACTAATCCTGGTTGATTAACATTAATTTATTACAATTTAATTAATTATTCTTTAATTAATAAGTGAGTATCCTTGATCATAAATCATCAAATTATTATCCTCGATTACTTTTATTAAGTAATTAATTACCCTTAATTACCTTCCATTTGTTAATTTCTTTAATTAATTAACCATTACTTATTAAATAATTAACCTTTAATTACTTAGTCTATCTTTAATTAAGAAATTATTCATTAAATAATTAACCTTTAGCCATTTAAATTAATAATTAATTATCTTTTAATTAATTAACCTTAATTACTTATATCATAAATAACTTAATTAATTAAAAGATAAACTATTTTATCTTTACTTTTATAACATCACTTAATTTGATTAAATTCAATGCTTAGTGTTTATTTGAGAAATCCTACGCAAAACATTTCTTGGCTTCACCGATAAATTACACTTTGGAAACACTTGGAATTTATCTAGTCATCTCGATAAGAGTATTTCCAAAACATATTAATAAGTTTTAAAAAAACACTTAACCTTATGAAAGTAAATCTTAGAAATTTATTTAAAAATCTTACAAATAAATTTATTTTGAACACTTGATCTATATTCACTTTAAAACTTATTTACTTAATAAATTAAAATTAAAACTAACATTTTTTTCTTCAAAATTTATTAAATCTTCAAGTTTTAAACAAGAGCCGAGCCACACATATTAAAATCCCGAGCCAAAATTATATTTCCCCGAGTGCAACTTCGAGCCCACTACGAAATTTTCATGAGCTACCTAATTTTTTTATTTTTCAAAAAATTGTTTTTATCTTAACATTTAAAACTATTATACATTCGTGTACCAACTCGATAACCCACCCGAGACACAACACCTTTTCCCCAAGACTAGACTAGAGCCAGCCACTTCTTCTCCAAAACCATCATATACACCCACGCCTGCGTGCACGTGCACGACCACCAAATCGATGATCGACCATCACCGACCACCTCATCAATTCACTGACGACGCCGTTGACCCTTCCAAACACCCAGATCATCGGAATATGTTGAGAATCAAAATCGAACAAAATCGAGCTTCAACTAGAATCAACTCGATCACCTGAAAATAGTTCATGCCACCGCCCCTGGCTGCCGTAGACCCTGCGACCACGTCCACAGATTCGCCAGAACCCCCTCTCCTATTCCCCTAGGTCCGATGACCTTGAGCTCACTGTCGACGCTGTAGTAACCACAGAAACTCAACCAACCCCAAAAGCAAATCGAGCCCTTGTTCAACGTCCACCCGCCGCCACGTTCGTCTATAAATGCCTCCATTTTTTTTCCACGAATCTCTTACTCACTAGCTAGCTCTGACTGGAAGATTGATCCATTGAATGCCGCCGATCAACGAAGTTTACACAAAACCCATTTTCTGTTCAATTCTAAATTTCCCACTAATCTCAAAATTAATAATCATAATATTATCCTTAAAATTCGTCATTTTCAAATGCGAATTCGATTATATAATCAAAACGTAGTGATTTACTACTTGATTTTCTTTCCTTAAATTGATTCTTCACTGTAATTTTTTTTTGATAATTACGGAGTATAAGCACCTGAAATGAATTTTAAAAACAATATTACAGTCTTATGATCATTTTCTATTTGTAAATCAAAGTCTGAAATTGATTGAATAAAGTGCAGTTTGAATTTTTCTTAGTGAACTTAAGTTTTAGCTTCAACAGAGTATAACACATGTATGTATATACATACATTCAGACATGCAAACACATGGGACAGTATAACATTTTGCACAGCAACTCAAAGCATTCATCACAATGTCAATTCATAGATTCAAGGTTCTGAATTAAAGGTTTTCCCACCTTGGATTGAAGACAGAGGACAGTGATCAGGAAATTAAAATTCTAGAAACTTTAAATTAGCTTAGCTATGATCTGCATGCTTAATTTATTTGATCTTACTTTTGTTTTGATGCTCATATCCTTTAGTTTGATTCTAGAACTTGATTGATGTCAAGTTGCCATTTGAATCTGCATACTTGAACTTGCTTGATTACAGGCTTAATTGCTTTGAAACTGCAACCAGTTTTGACCCAAAACTTTAATGCTTTTGATATTTTTGATATTTTTTCCTTTTTAATCTAGTGATCTTCAGGCCTGAAAGCTTGATTTTTTGGGCTTTTGAAAATCTGATTACAGGTTTTGAAGAATAGTTGATTCACAGGTTTTTGAATTGGATTTATTACCTGATTGTACTTGCATGTTTTCAGATTTGGAAATCTGAGAGTAGCTTTAGCTTAAAATGATTTGAACTTGTTTGATGATTTTTTTTTTATCTGTATTTTGTTTTGATATTGAGATGATTTTGTTTCTTTTTTTTTCTTTCTTTCTTATTTCAGTTTTGATGTTGAAGATATGAAAAAAAATGAATGTAGTTTATAAAATTTTAATTTATTCAAGAAAAGATTAATGCCACTTGTCCATTTAGTTTAAAACTTGTATTTTGCATGTAATCTCAACATTACATATGTTCATATGTAACATTTTGTGTTTATATCCATAATTTAAATTATTTTGTAAATTTTGTTTTGAACCTTATTTTTAATAAATTTATAAATCATGTTTTATATATATACAATTTAAAAGAGAATGTTTTAATACTAACGTATATACTTATACTTTCAAGGAATTGATTTTTAAAAACCAAATTATACTTTAAATAAATAATCACAATGATGTAAAATATAGAATTTAACTTTAAACAACTTTTAATTTTTTACTATATTTTAAACACTACAAATAATATTTTAAATATAAATTTATATCATACTTCCTATTTAAATAAATATATTTTCTTTATAAATCATGTATATAATCTTTTAAAGCAAAATGGTTCTAAAAATTTAATTTCACAGGAATAAATATATTAGAATTTAATTCTTAATTAGCTGTTGGAAAATATATTATATCAAATTCAAAACATCATTTTTTAAATCAAAATGCATATTTAATAAAATTAGAAACAAATTCTTATAAGCTTAAAAATAAAATTTTAAATCCAATTTATTTCCAATATATTTATTATTGAGTTTCCAAATTCAAATTTCAATTAAAAATTTCAAATTTCAATTAAAAGTCCATATATATATATAAACAACTAGTATTTTATTTTATTTTGGAAAAACTCAATTTAATTTACAATTTAATTTCAAAATTTAAATTAATTATCAAATTTAACTTGGCCAAAATTCGGGGATGTTACAATCTACGCATGCGACTATCCTTTTGGGTCTTACCCACTAAAACCTACTCGTAACTAGGAGTACGGTGTCATACGAATGTCCTACTCCAACATCAACCTTTTGACTGCCTCCAAAGCTCCGCTTCGTTAGGCCTGCAGTGCAAAAGCAGTCAAGACATACTCTCTTGATGGAACATCTACAGACCTGCCTCCAGGGGTGCATCTTCGTTAGGCCTACCCCAGAGGGCCATCCTAGAGTATCCTCACGTCCCGTTGAAATATCGTACTTCCTTCAAGCACAAAATAACTAAGTTGGATGTGCTCCATCTGTACTAAAAATTTGCGATGAACTATTTTGTTAAACTCTTCATTCTTTAGGCTACTCCGAACGCACCTTACCATTCTATTAGACCCTACGTCTAATCTTTTATTATGCATTTAATTAACTTTTCTTATTCTGTTGGCTACTTATTTACCCTAATCAGCATGTCTACCTCCACCTATGTGTGAGGCCATCAGTCCTAGATCTAAAAGGAAATACTGCCGGTATGGGCCTTTTCTATTATTTTGCTTATTAACTTAATCCAAGATCTAAGTTTGATAAAATAAGCCTCTTCTATTTCTTTCTTTTTAATTATAACCTACGTGCTAAAATTATACTTGTAATTATCACTTTTATATTCTTTTCTTTCTTTTATAACCTACATGTTATAAATATAATTGCAAGTGTCTCTTTTTTATTCTAGTCTGTCTTATTTTATTATGATACTAAATTCTCTAAAGTTTTCTTATATAATATGACAATCTTAACTTGGGACTACGTCCAACTGTCATAAGTTACTTATCATAATAACTACTTTACTTTTTACTCTATCATCTGTGCAATAAATGCAGATCTAGTGATATCTACTGTTTATTATTTCTAGTCTTTTCAAATAATTAACTTGATTATTTCCTCATCTTAAATTTCTTCAACGCTTCACGTTACTCTCTTTTATTCTAGAAAGTAGCTCTATTCTATTTGGTTGGTTACAAAAACTGTGCTAAAAGCCAATTCCCATATTTTAATACTAAGTAATGCTAAAAACAATAACTCTTAACTGTAAGATATTTCTTTTATTGTTTCTTTAATTGTTGGGTAATGCAAAATATAGTAATGTCTCTACTTTGCACTAATTCAATTTTTCTTACTTTTATTCTTGAAATTACGTTTATCGTTATTCTTACAATTTTAAACTATGGAAATGTATTCCCTTTTCTAAACCAACCAACTAATCTATCACTAACTTTCAAATCAAGTTATTAGATTTTCCCCTTTCTAATTCATTTCTCCCATTTTAACAGAATTTACTGTAAATTTCTCACTTTTAGGCTTATGCATTTCTCTATAACTTTTAAGCCTAATGTTACTTATATTTAATTGGATTCCTTTCTGTTTTCGTATAAATAACGTTTAAATATAATTACACTTCTCTTATAAAAATTATATTTTTAACATAGCTACTTAATAGAACTAATTACTGAAATAAACGTTGAATTAAATATTTAACGGGAATCTAACGATATTATGTATCATAAACATTAAATAGATATAATTTAAATCCACTCACCTGTCATCCTTATCTTTACTCCATGGCCTTCCTAGATTTCATTCTAAGATTATTAATTTTTTTATTAAAAAGATATTCTTCCTAGAATTATTTTCTTTTTGTCGTTCAGCCTCAGGAAATGAACCCAGTTGGAAGAAAATCTGATTGTGATAAAATAGGTAGTCCTAGGGTTCTATTTTGTAGTGGAGTTTGGGAATTTCAGACCGTTAGATTTTAGGATGGTGTGGCCACATCACAGACACGCTGTGAATCATTGAATCTAGAAAACAGCGCCAAAGATTACGTGAAAGTCAAATTACTAAATGTAAACTTTTAGCCATTTCCTATTCATTCTAATTAATTTCCATCATTTGCAAATTTAATTCCCTTTATAACACATGTTTATTTTGAAATTCAAACGTTTCTAATTAATGTAAATTAATTTCCATTAATTTTTGATTTGGTTAATATTGCGTACTAATGTTAATTGATTACCACTAATTGCCAATGTCAATTAAGTTCCTTTATGACGCACGTCTATTTTGAAATTCAAACGCACGTTATTTCTAGAATTTATACGCGCATATATTTATAAACAAATATATTTATGTACATTTACAGTATAATTATTTTTCGATATGGAACTTCGAACGTCAATAACTTTTCATACGAAATCAGATCGAGGCATATTATATATGTAAATTAATTAAAAAATTGCCACAAACACAATGGTATAAGTTTCAAGGCCATATTCTGACAATTCCAAAAATGCTCATTTTCACTATTTATAATTATTTGATTATTTAATTATCTAAAAATGCGGGGTGTTACAGTAATGTTAATGGTATCCACAATATCAAAAGCATATAAATATGAAATAAAATCAATACAGATTTCAAAACAGCTTTTTTGATTACATTTCAAATCAAGATTTCATATTCAATTACATAATCGTAAAATGATTCCTAGGTTTAGATAAATATAATTATTACAAATAAGCGAAGTGCGACATACTAAGATGCCGCCTTGGATGATCAGAGTGTTAAATGGACATATCAGTCAATAAATATAGCACAGTGGATGAATAATGGATAGACTCCTAAAAAGCTAATCCTCACCTCAGCCACATCTTTGGAAGCTTTATTGACACTTGCTAAAACCTGAAATACCTTAAATCTCAACCTACTCAAATTAAATTTTCAGCGCCCGAGAGTTTAATGGTAGAACATTAACATCGAGTCAGACATAAAGCCTATGTTAATAACTCTATTACATCTTGGTTTACTGATATTAAATGAGATCACGCTACTTAGCGGAACAGGTTTCCCCTCACTAATATCCTTTTAAAAGCGCATCTTTTGCAAATCAAAATCCGTCAATCAAACTGATTATAACAATAATAGTAGTAACATATATGTATATAATTCAGGTAATCAATGGACTACCTCTAACGACCCTGACTCGACCTTCGAAAATCGGCACCGAGTACGTCACTCGTATTCAAATGCCGCAGATCCAAACGTCGAATCTGGTTCGCCGAGCTTATAACACATTAAGTATAACAACACAGTGGAAGAAACTAAATGAATATCATATACAACTCCAATGAATACAATATCCAATAATATACAACAATGATATCAATATGATACAAGAATATCAGAGACAATAAACAACAACGGAAAAACAAATAGCCAAAGAGATAACTCCAATATCAAACTGCAACTCCAATCCAGTGCTCCAAAGCCAAAACTCCAAATCACTAGCTCGAACCACCATCAAGTTGGACTAACCAAGGTCAGCCGTGGATCCCCAGACTCCAATATCCAAAAACCACAAAGAATACCAAAGAGGAAACTGAAAGCTACGGAATCGATATCTACTATTTGAAAAACCCAACTGTAGACTGCCCGTGTGGAAAATTGTGAGCACCCAGAGTTTAGGAACGGAACAATAAACTCCGAGTCAGTCATGTGAATGGTATGAGAAAACAAAAACATTTTATCTTTAAAAACAAACAAAAGAATTTAAATTGAAATCCGCATGCTTTTTGGAAAATGAAACTACCATAAGGCCTCCCGGCACACACACCATCCAATCGCACACTTGGGGGAGATTTCTCCTTATGATAGTCGCTTACTACGCAAAATCCTTTTTGATATTATTATTAGTGCATAGTGGAAAACATTTTGAAAGTATAATACTAATCTTAGCCAGCATAGGTATCATTATACTATGCCTACTATAGCTACCACCCGAGGTGGAAGGTAATACAACTGCAATCGTAAAGGGCTAGTATTGTTTGATTGGATTTCCAACTAATGGTCAGGCTAAGAAACTTCCTATTTCCACATGGGAACGCCTCTGAAGGGACGCCCTGAGAACCAACCTGGCTCTCTGCCAGCAAAAGGCCGGTTACCCCCTTACTGGAAAGTAAAACCTAAAATATGCCAAACGCGGTCGTTTGCGACCTTTATCCGAGGATCCTCTTGTAACAACCCGTATATTTGGACCATTTAAAATGACAATAATCCATACATGTCAACTTAAATAATACAAAACACGAATCATTATGGGATTATATATACATAAATGTAAATGAGAGTCAATACAACATCACAGACACATAACAGTCACAGAATAATGCAGCGGAAAATACATCGTCATAATAGCAGTTCACGAAGCTACTATATGAAATACAACAATGTCTAAACATAAAGTGACTGAAAGGAAATACGTAAATGTCCAACAGACAAGAACAACAATACTGGAATAGAAATAGCCTGATAAAGATAAATGCTAAGTCTTCAACATCTTCAACCAACCTTGATCAGCAAACTGGATAGCTTCATACTGACCCGAGCATATACAAAAGAAACACTCGAGTCAGGACTCAAAATCTTATGCAGGATAATCAATTGCAGGAAATAAAGTCCATAACTCAAAGATGAATAAAATAACATCTCTAAGGATCCGATAAACTATCTATATATATCGGTATGTAGGTAATGTCTAATCAGTAAAATAGAATATTAAAATAGCGTTAAGCGTTACCATAATTCCCCTTAACACATTTTATATTCCCAAAAGCATATACAAGACCGTAGTTTCCCCAAAACCGGAAGTCACCAGAGGGCAATCCATATACTCAAGGTACAAATCAAAACGTAGTGGTCGCGAATAGGATAATCAGTATGACAAGGTATATGAGGCAATACCAACTAGGATACTAGTAGTTGCGTGATCCGGACTGATGTTGAGCATAGTAGCTACTATCTCAATACCGCGAAACAACACTTCCAAATCAAAGGGTGCACCCAAATCGAATCACAAAAGTAATAGATATGGTATCGAAGAAGCGTGTCCGCTAGAGGTGGCGATCCTCAATGGCCCGGCGCGGCTCCTGTTTTAGTCATGTCAGGGGTAATCCAATATCGTTCTCTTTCTTTAGTCAACGCGTTCACCAAACCATCCACTTCATTCTGGATCAACACTTCGCGCATAATAGTTATTAAAGTGGTTTTCGGTATCGACGGAGAGTATGTCCATTTCCGATCCCGGTCTCTTTAATAACTACGTATTTATTACCCGATGGTCGGTTAAATTTACGTTTTAACAAATCAAAGTCCAAAAGTCAAGGTGCAAATTTGACTTCCAAAATTTGACAATTCACGATTCAGTTTATTTTAGATATTTTAAAACATATTTCCAAATACGATCTTAAGTTCAAACAATTGAGTTAACGATAAAATTAAGTATTCAAGTTCAATTTAATAAGGTCTAAAAGTCGCTTATTAAGTTTAGTTCAAAATCAACGAATTCAATATAATGCTAAACTTAGTTTAAATTATTAAAACAAATTCTATTCATGTCACTTTATGTTTATATCCATTGTTATCATAAATTCGATTAAATCAACTTTATTAACTAGATTCCCCTTTTCAAAACTTCATTTGTTTTATTTACCGATTCAATTAAATTTCTAATCAAAGAAATCTATTTACATTTGCAATGTCCTAATTTGATTAATTCGATAAATTTAAAATTAATTTAAATTCATTAAATTTAAATTATCCCTAATTTAAATTCATTAAATTAGTAAGTCAAATCTCCTAAATCTCAATTTAACTTATAACAAGTTCAATCTATTTAATTAAAGCCTGAATTTGAATCTAAAGCTTACAAATCTTTAAATCTTTAACTTATTAAATTCTAAACTAAATTGCTCCTAAATCTTATTTCAATTAAATTTTCAATTCATTTTATCCAATTTGGTAAGTTATTAATCCGTTTCAATTTAAATCCGTTAATTTATTTCAACTTAAATCCCTAAGTTCGTTATTAAATTTCCAAACAAATTGTTAAGTTCATTACTTAATTTAAAATATATTTCAATTTCGAAAATGGTTTTGTTGACCAATCGGGCTTCTTACTTTTATTTTCTATCCTAGGCCAAGTTGTTTAAATGGGTATTTATCATTTCAACCCAATATCATTCAATATAAAACAAGCATAGCAAAGGGAACTTGCAGTGTGATAACTGGGATGGTGTCAAAGTAAATAAACAAGCAATAGCAACCATACATAACAATTTAACAATTTTATTAAATAATCCCGAAATAATCGTATTAACTTACATTTGTTATTTATGCAAATTAATATAATTATTCCTAGAATCTACACTATCGTTTCATGTAGATTAAAGATTATTATCTTATGGTTTCACTTGGTGTCTATTATCACATTTCTACATCAATCATACATACAATGGTTCAAAGTGTGGTTAATGCTATTTCTACGCGGCGGTTGATTTAACAGTTAAAGGGGTCAAGTTCAACATATATAGTCCAATTTAAATTTTGTCGACTATCCTATATCAATTTCAATTTCATATTCAAATTCACTTATATTAACAACCAAATTCAATCATCACATAACAAATTTTAGTGTCACACTTGTTTGTCGTGAACTAACATATTAAATTTTTAACTTGCATAGTGATTTACAATCCTAACTTCAACAATCCTAACAATCATCAATTTAACATCCAAATTAACATAAAAAAACAATTTATCACTTGATTATCATAGCATAATAGATCGAGTCATAAATGAAATATTCACCTTGCGTGGTTAGAGAAGACGACGAAGCACGAAGACGAATAGATAAGAGACACGAACAAGCACGATGCAAAACGACACAAACGAACAACGAAGCAAGATAGATTCGACAAGTCGGATGAAAGTCTAAGTCTCCGAAGCAGCAGCTGATACAAACACAGTAAAACACTGTATGTGAGCAAATTAGAATTTTCAAAGTATATACCGCTATACTAATATATAAAACACTCTAATCTCATTTGGTTATGCAGCCGATAAATGAGAAGCAAAACAAAGTGAGAGCACATGCTCCATATAACGGCATATGCAACCCACTGTTCATATTGGGAACAAATTCCTATTGATAAAGGCTAGCTATAGGAAGGAGGGTCTTCAAGTGACATATACATAACCTATATGAAAATCCTATATACTAATAGGTAGAGCCTATATGCATGCAACAACATTTGACATATAAATTTCCAACAGAGAATATACAAAGCATGTTCAAAGTGATATTGATGTATTGGCTATAGGTCTTAGGCAAAGTGAAGAGTGAAGTGAAGGCAGTGGCTCGGGTGTTAGCAGCCAAGTCGGTGGGTGGGTCCGGTTTGACAGGGTGGCTGCGGCGGGCGAAGGCTGGCGGGTCTGGACGAAGGCTGGCGGGTCTGGGCGAAGGCTGGTGGAGTCTGGGCGAAGCTGGCGGGTCTGGACGAAGGCTGGCGGGTCTGGGCGAAGCTGGCGGGGTCTGGACGAAGGCTGGCGGGTCTGGACGAAGGCTGATGGGGTCTGGACGAAGGCTGGCGGGTCTGGACGAAGCTGGCGGGGTCTGGGCGAAGGCTGGCGGGTCTGGAGGAAGCTGACGGGGTCTGGGCGAAGGCTGGCGGGTCTGGACGAAGGCTGGCAGGTCTGGGCGAAGCTGGCGGGGTCTGGACGAAGCTGGCGGGGTCTGGGCGAAGCTGGCGGATCTGGGCGAAGGCTGATGGGGTCTGGACGAAGCTGGCGTGGTCTGGGCGAAGCAGGCGGGGTCTGGACGAAGCTGATGGGGTCTGGGCGAAGCTGGCGGGGTCTGGGCGAAGCTGGCGAGGTCTGGACGAAGCTGATGGGGTCTGGACGAAGCCGGCAAGGTCTGGGCGAAGCTGATGGGGTCTGGGCGAAGCCGGCGGGGTCTGGGCGAAGCTGATGGGGTCTGGGCGAAGCTGGCGAGGTCTGGACGAAGCTGGCGGGTTCTGGACGAAGGCTGGCGGGGTCTGGGCGAAGCTGGCGGATCTGGGCGAAGGCTGGTGGTTTTCATTACTGGGGAACAAAACAAAATAGTAAAAGGAAGGTGAGGGAGGGGAAAGAGAATACGTACCGCATAAATTAATTTTCCTCTGAACAAAAGAAGATAGCAGCTTCTTTATACAGAGATGCTTTGAAGTTTTAAACGAATGAAATATGAAATATCAAAAGTTTCCAAGTTATTGTTTTGGTAACCGCAATGGCTGTTGGCTTCCCAAGGCAGCTGAATAGTCAAAGACTCCTAGAATTCTGAACGTTGAAGAAAACGGGTACCGGTTTTTGTGCTGCGTAACGGACCGATTTGTAATCCGTTAAACAAATATAGTTCGCAGCGCCGAACTCCGATTGACACAAACAAATATACCGTTTTGGTCAGCGCGACGAGACGAACACAACGGTATAAAAATATTTATGGTTTGACATTGTTTGCAAAGTGGTAACTCTTATTGAACCATTTGCACGAGCGAACATTTTAGCTAGCAATTAAAAGCGAAATTTGACGAAAAGAATTGCGTCGTCATATTCAGAATATTTTTCTTATTCAGAAATGTGAAAAATATTTGAGTTCGGACGAAAGAGAATTTACATATATAATTTAAATCAATAGGCAAATGCGATGCACGAAATTTTCTTCAATAATTTTCAACGAAATTTGGCGTACGCCCATGTCTATCTAGACACATTCCAAATGTGAAGTTTGAATAGAAACGGAATTTGTTCGTGCAAATTTGAATTTCTACCCTAAATAAACGATTTTAAAATTTTAAACTGGGTCTAAATTTCAGGGTCGTTACATTCTCCCCCACTCAAAACTTTTCGTCCCCGAAAAGGAGCAGAGTAAAGAGTGGAAGAACAGAGCATAGGGTACGATGGACATAGAATTTATTATCGGATGAAATATAGAATATAGAATAGAGTTTACCTGCAAAAAACAATTCTGGATTTGAATCCCGGATACTTTCCTCGGTTTCCCAAGTACAATCACGATCATCGGGACTCCATTGGACTTTGACTAGGCTAACAGATTTCCTTCTAAGCTGCTTCGTATCCCTATCAACAATACGAAGTGGTCTTCTTTCTATAGTCAAATCCGGCTCAATATCAACCTCATCTAACTGAGCAATAGGAATGGTCATGGATGGATCGTGTACAATCTTCCGAAGGTGTGAAACATGGAATACGTTGTGCACGCCCTCAAATTTCTCCGGCAGTGCAACTCTGTAGGCTAGTGTACCAATCCTTTCAGTGATAGTGAATGGTCCAACAAATCTAGGAGCGAGCTTCCCTCTACGACCAAATCGGATAACATTCTTCAAAGGTGATACTTTAAGAAAGACCTCATCTCCAACCTGGAATTTTAACTCTCTTCTACGCCTATCTGCATAGCTCTTCTGCCTATCCTGTGCGGTCTTCATCTTCCTTCTGATCTCATTAACCTTCTCGGATGCTTCCATAATCATATCCGGGCCAAGAACTAATCGGTCACCAGGCTCAATCCAACAAGCTGGCGATTTGCATGGTCGTCCATATAAAGCTTCGAACGGTGCCATATCGATACTTGCCTGATTATAAAGATAATTAAGTTTCAATTCAATTTTACTTATTCAAATTGAAAATTTTTGATTACCTGATAACTGTTATTATAAGTGAATTCAACCAAATGGAGATGGTCTTCCCAAGATCCACCGAAATCAATAATGCAAGCTCGGAGCAGATCTTCCAAAATCTGATTTACCCTCTCAGTTTGGCCATCTGTTTGAGGATGATAAGCTGTGCTCAGATTCAGTTTAGTGCCCAAGACGTCCTGAAATACCTTCCAGAATTTACTAGTGAATAAAGGGTCTCTATCGCATACAATACAAGACGGAACTCCATGAAGTCTAACTATCTCTCTCATATAAATCTCGGCCAAACTCGAAGCAGTACGAGTGGTCTTAACAGGAATAAAGTGAGCAGATTTTGTCAACCTATCAACAATCACCCATATACTCTCGTTCCCTTTTCTGGTCCTCGGTAATCCATCAACGAAGTCCATAGAAATCTGATCCCATTTCCAACATGGAATCTCTAGGGGTTGAAGTAATCCTGCCGTCTTCAGGTGATCGGCCTTGACTTGCTGGCAAGTGGTGCATCTACTGACATATATGGAAATATCTCTCTTCATCCCACTCCACCAAAATAAACGCTTCATATTTCGATACATCTTGGTGACACCAGGATGAAATGAAGGTGATGATTGATGGTTCTCTCTAAGCACTTCTTGTCTCAGTCCATCAACATTTGGAACACAAATACGGTTGTCAATCTTCAGAACTCCATTACTATCTATCTGTGCTCCCACTTTACTGTCAGCATTTCCAAATCTACCAAGAACTAACTCCTTCATGCGATAGAGCAAGGTGTCCTCATATTGCTTAGCTTTGATGCGATCCAAAAGAGATGGGGAGATAACAAGCTGAAATAGCATGCCTTCTACAAGATTACAACAAGACAATGCTTTGCTATGGCTCAAAGCATCAGCTACAACATTTGCTTTTCCAGGAGTATAATTGATGTCGAGATCATATGCAGCTAAGAATCCGAGCCATCGAACTTGTCTCTGACTCAAGTCCTTCTGAGAGAAAATATACCGCAAGGACTTATGATCTGTGAATAATTCAAATTTTGTCCCCAAGAGATGGTGCCTCCATAGTTTCAAAGAGAATACAACTGCTAGAAGCTCTAAATCATGGGTCGCATAGTTTACTTCATGAGTTTTCAACTGACGGCCCGCATAAGCAATAACCTTTCCATTTTGCATAAGGACAGCGCCTAAACCTTCTCGACAAGCATCGGTATAGACAGTTAAACCTTCACTCCCGTCAATTACCGCAAGAACTGGGGCTGAAGTTAACTTACGCTTCAACTCATTAAAAGCTGATTCACACTTCTCACTCCAAATAAACTTGACATCCTTTCGAGTTAAAGCAGTGAGTAGGGCAGAAATCCGGGCAAAGCGCTCAATGAATCTGCGATAATAACCGGCTAGGCCCAAGAAGCTACGGATATCAATAGGAGTTTTGGGAGTCTCCCAATCCTGTAGATAAGTTTTCAAATTAGAAAGGAATAAGATGGGTTGAATAGAATTAACGAATAGGATAGGACTTACATTGATTACGGCGATCTTAGCTGGATCGACCGAAATCCCGTTTTCAGAAACAATATGGCCAAGGAATCGTACTTCGTCTCGCCAGAAGTGGCATTTTGAAAACTTGGCTTTAAGCTGATGATTTCGGAGAGTTCCCAGAACATAAGCAAGATGTGTCTCATGCTCTTTCTCATCTTTGGAGAAGACGAGAATATCATCAATGAAGACAAGAACAAACTTGTTAAGGACATCACGGAAGACTCTATTCATTAAGTCGACGAAATAAGCAGGTGCGTTGGTCAAACCAAATGGCATAACCAACCATTCATAGAATCCATTCTCGGTACGGAAAGCTGTTTTATGAATACTATCTTCTGCTACTCTTAGTTGGTGGAACCCAGTGGCTAGATCAAGTTGTGAGCAAACTTTAGCTCCATGGAGCTGATCGAATAAATCATTGATGCGAGGCATCGGATAGCGGTTCTTGAGAGTGCGCTTGTTTAATTCTCGGTAATCAACACACATGCGAAGAGATCCATCTGATTTGGTGAAAAAGACGACATCGGCGCCCCATTCAGAACAACTTCTCCTGATCAAACCCTTAGCAAATAGATCATCAATTTGAGTTTTTAGTTCAACTCTTTCTTTAGAAGCCATCCTTCTGTGAGGGAGAACTACGGGAGTAGCACCAGGAATAAGGTCAATGCGAAAATCGATCTCACGTTTAGGCGGTAGAGAGTTGACCTCTCCAAATACATCGGGAAATTTCTGAACAATAGGAGTAGTACTAAGATCATCCGGGTGAGCATCAAGAGAGAATATGAAGCTTCCCGCATATTTATGAGGTGATTTGCATTCGATGACAAGCGGTAGACCCTTGTCATTGACTAGAGAAACAGATCGAGCTTTGCAAGAAATAACAGCATCGAAATTTCTTAACCAATCAGCACCCAACAAAATGTCAAATGCTACGAAGCCAAGCACATAGAAATCCCAAGTGAATCGATATCTTCCATACAAGAGCACAACCCCTTTACAAATTCTACTGAGGTTGGCAAGTCCTCCAATAGGGTTGGAGACACATAAGGAAGTAGTAGCAAGAGTAGGTTCTAATTTGAGCTTATTACAAAGATCAATAGATATGAAGCTATGAGAAGCACCAGTATCGAATAATACCCGAACAGGTAAATTATGAAATGAAAACGTACTTCGTAAGGTACCTTGGTCATCCTGAGCAGGTGGTGGAGGTGGTGCAGGAGTGGTGACAGCATATACTCCAGATGGTGTGTCTTTCTTCCTCAATGGGCAATCTCTTTTGAAGTGATCTGGCTGGAGGCAGACATGGCATAAATCATTCCTCATCTGAGGAGGTGGTGGAATAGCAGCTCCGGTGGATCGACAGCTATTTGCATAATGACCCTTCTTATCGCATTTGAAGCAAGTGATATTAGCAAGGTCGATTGGGCTTTTCTGGGCATATCCCAATCCTGTAGTCTTTTGCCAAGCTTTCTTTTGTTGATCAAAGTTCATCTTCCTCTTTCCGAGCTGGCTGGAAGAGGACTGAGTAGGAGTGGCCTTGGCAGTGGGTCCCTTAGGCTTCGCCGTATATCGAAGAGCATAGTCAACAAGCTCAGTGAAAGTGCAGTGAATGTGGCCAGTAAGCAAGTCATAATACTCCGATCTAGCTCCCAAAATGAATTTCTCGTTCTTCAGAAGTGGGGTATCGATCAATCCCAGGCCAAACTTGGAGAGCTCGTTGAATTTCCTCTCGTACTCAGAAAAAGTCATACTGCCTTGCTTAAGGTCCATAAAAGCTCTATAAAGTTGGGTTTTCCCAGCAGCTGGCATCCATTGTTCCGAGAAAGTATCCCTAATCAAAAGATAGACTAGATAAATAACATTCCAAGGATTGAAAGAAGAATTTAGACTATGAAATCCAAATAAATTTATACCTAAACTGGGCCCAAGTGATGGTGTTCTCCTCGATATGAGAAGTAACAGATTCCCACCAGTCTCGTGCGGCATCCCGAAGTTGCCAAGCAGCAAGCTGACGCTTCTGAGCATCAGTGATGTCCAATCCAGAAAATATCGTCTCTAAGCTTTTGAGCCATTGTTGAGCTTCAATAATATTCTCGGATCCAGAGAACTTAACACCACCAAGTTGTGTATACTCCTTACTAAGAGTGGTGAATTTGACTGGAGCTGGGGCGGCAGGTGCAGCCTGGGAAGGACCATTTCCCCTTCCTCCCCTGTTGTTTCTTCTGGCACTCATCCTGAAATACCAAATTTTTTTTTTTTAGAACCAAGGATAGAAAATCATAGAACTTTAAGGAAAGTCTAATCAACGAATCAATTAAGAAGTTTGAATTTGAAAGGATATGTATATTGAATTGATTCTCCTCATCCCAGGGTATTGCTACCCTATGTCTAATGAGTTTATATAACCCCAACTAAGGTTTTTAGTGGAAACCAAAGCTCTGATACCAAGTGTAACAACCCGTATATTTGGACCATTTAAATTGACAATAATCCATACATGTCAACTTAAATAATACAAAACACGAATCATTATGGGATTATATATACATAAATGTAAATGAGAGTCAATACAACATCACAGACACAGAACAGTCACAGAATAATGCAGCGGAAAATACATCGTCATAATAGCAGTTCAAGAAGCTACTATATGAAATACAACAATGTCTAAACATAAAGTGACTGAAAGGAAATACATAAATGTCCAACAGACAAGAACAACAATACTGGAATAGAAATAGACTGATAAAGATAAATGCTAAGTCTTCAACATCTTCAACCAACCTTGATCAGCAAACTGGATAGCTTCAGACTGACCCGAGCATATACAAAAGAAACACTCGAGTCAGGACTCAAAATCTTATGCAGGATAATCAATTGCAGGAAATAAAGTCCATAACTCAAAGATGAATAAAATAACATCTCTAAGGATCCGATAAACTATCTATATATATAATACGGTATGTAGGTAATGTCTAATCAGTAAAATAGAATATTAAAATAGCGTTAAGCGTTACCATAATTCCCCTTAACACATTTTATATTCCCAAAAGCATATACAAGACCGTAGTTTCCCCAAAACCGGAAGTCACCAGAGGGCAATCCATATACTCAAGGTACAAATCAAAACGTAGTGGTCGCGAATAGGATAATCAGTATGGCAAGGTACATGAGGCAATACCAACTTGGATACTAGTAGTTGCGTGATTCGGACTGATGTTGAGCATAGTAGCTACTATCTCAACACCGCGAAACAACACTCCCAAATCAAAGGGTGCACCCAAATCGAATCACAAAAGTAATAGATATGGTATCGAAGAAGCGTGTCCGCTAGAGGTGGCGATCCTCAATGGCCCGGCGCGGCTCCTGTTTTAGTCATGTCAGGGGTAATCCAATATCGTTCTCTTTCTTTAGTCAACGCGTTCACCAAACCATCCACTTCATTCTGGATCAACACTTCGCGCATAATAGTTATTAAAGTGGTTTTCGGTATCGACAGAGAGTATGTCCATTTCCGATCCCGGTCTCTTTAATAACTACGTATTTATTACCCGATGGTCGGTTAAATTTACGTTTTAACAAATCAAAGTCCAAAAGTCAAGGTGCGAATTTGACTTCCAAAATTTGACAATTCACGATTCAGTTTATTTTAGATATTTTAAAACATATTTCCAAATACGATCTTATGTTCAAACAATTGAGTTAACGATAAAATTAAGTATTCAAGTTCAATTTAATAAAGTCTAAAAGTTGCTTATTAAGTTTAGTTCAAAATCAAAGAATTCAATATAATGCTAAACTTAGTTTAAATAATTAAAACAAATTCTATTCATGTCACTTTATGTTTATATCCATTGTTATCATAAATTCGATTAAATCAACTTTATTAACTAGATTTCCCTTTTCAAAACTTCATTTGTTTTATTTACCGATTCAATTAAATTTCTAATCAAAGAAATCTATTTACATTTGCAATGTCCTAATTTGATTAATTCGTTAAATTTAAAATCATTTTAAATTTAAATTATCCCTAATTTAAATTCATCAAATTAGTAAGTCAAATCTCCTAAATCTCAATTTAACTTATAACAAGTTCAATCTATTTAATTAAAGCCTGAATTTGAATCTAAAGCTAACAAATCTTTAAATCTTTAACTTATTAAATTCTAAACTAACTTGCTCCTAAATCTTATTTCAATTAAATTTTCAATTCATTTTATCCAATTTGGTAAGTTATTAATCCGTTTCAATTTAAATCCGTTAATTTATTTCAACTTAAATCCCTAAGTTCGTTATTAAATTTCCAAACAAATTGTTAAAATCATTACTTAATTTAAAATATATTTCAATTTCGAAAATGGTTTTGTTGACCAATCGGGCTTCTTACTTTTATTTTCTATCCTAGGCCAAGTTGTTTAAATGGGTATTTATCATTTCAACCCAATATCATTTAATATAAAACAAGCATAGCAAAGGGAACTTGCAGTGTGATAACTTGGATGGTGTCAAAGTAAATAAACAAGCAATAGCAACCATGCATAACAATTTAACAATTTTATTAAATAATCCCGAAATAATCGTATTAACTTACATTTGTTATTTATGCAAATTAATATAATTATTCCTAGAATCTACACTATCGTTTCATGTAGATTAAAGATTATTATCTTATGGTTTCACTTGGTGTCTATTATCACATTTCTACATCAATCATACATACAATGGTTCAAAGTGTAGTTAATGCTATTTCTACGCGGCGGTTGATTTAACAGTTAAAGGGGTCAAGTTCAACAATATAGTCCAATTTAAATTTTGTCCACTATCCTATATCAATTTCAATTTCATATTCAAATTCACTTATATTAACAACCAAATTCAATCATCACATAACAAATTTTAGTGTCACACTTGTTTGTCGTAAACTAACAATATTAAATTTTTAACTTGCATAGTGATTTACAATCCTAACTTCAACAATCCTAACAATCATCAATTTAACATCCAAATTAACATAAAAAACAATTTATCACTTGATTATCATAGCATAATAGATCGAGTCATGAATGAAATATTCACCTTGCGTGGTTAGAGAAGACGACGAAGCACGAAGACGAATAGATAAGAGACACGAACAAGCACGATGCAAAACAACACAAACGAACAACGAAGCAAGATAGATTCGACAAGTCGGATGAAAGTCTAAGTCTCCGAAGCAGTAGCTGATACAAACACAGTAAAACACTGTATGTGAGCAAATTAGAATTTTCAAAGTATATACCGCTATACTAATATATAAAACACTCTAATCTCATTTGGTTATGCAGCCGATAAATGAGAAGCAAAACAAAGTGAGAGCACATGCTCCATATAACGGCATATGCAACCCACTGTTCATATTGGGAACAAATTCCTATTGATAAAGGCTAGCTATAGGAAGGAGGGTCTTCAAGTGACATATACATAACCTATATGAAAATCCTATATACTAATAGGTAGAGCCTATATGCATGCAACAACATTTGACATATAAATTTCCAACAGAGAATATACAAAGCATGTTCAAAGTGATATTGATGTATTGGCTATAGGTCTTAGGCAAAGTGAAGAGGGAAGTGAAGGCAGTGGCTCGGGTGTTAGCAGCCAAGTCGGTGGGTGGATCTGGTTCGACAGGGTGGCTGCGGCGGGCGAAGGCTGGCGGGTCTGGACGAAGGCTGGCGGGTCTGGGCGAAGGCTGCTGGAGTCTGGGCGAAGCTGGCGGGTCTGGACGAAGGCTGGCGGGTCTGGGCGAAGCTGGCGGGGTCTGGACGAAGGCTGGCGGGTCTGGACGAAGGCTGATGGGGTCTGGACGAAGGCTGGCGGGTCTGGACGAAGCTTGCGGGGTCTGGGCGAAGGCCGGCGGGTCTGGATGAAGCTGACGGGGTCTGGGCGAAGGCTGGCGGGTCTGGACGAAGGCTGGCGGGTCTGGGCGAAGATGGCGGGGTCTGGACGAAGCTGGCGGGGTCTGGGCGGAGGTGGCGGATCTGGGCGAAGGCTGATGGGGTCTGGACGAAGCTGGCGTGGTCTGGGCGAAGCTGACGGGGTCTGGACGAAGCTGGCGGGGTCTGGGCGAAGCTGCCGGGGTCTGGGCGAAGCAGGCGAGGTCTGGACGAAGCTGATGGGGTCTGGACGAAGCCGGCGGGGTCTGGACGAAGCCGGCAGGGTCTAGGCGAAGCTGATGGGGTCTGGGCGACGCTGGCGGGGTCTGGGCGAAGCTGATGGGGTCTGGGCGAAGCTGGCGGATCTGGGCGAAGGCTGGTGGGTTTCATTACTGGGGAACAAAACAAAATAGTAAAAGGAAGGTGAGGGAGGGGAAAGAGAATACGTACCGCATAAATTAATTTGCCTCTGAACAAAAGAAGATAGCAGCTTGTTTATACAGAGATGCTTTGAAGTTTTAAACGAATGAAATATGAAATATCAAAAGTTTCCAAGTTATTGTTTTGGTAACCGCTATGGCTGTTGGCTTCCCAAGGCAGCTGAATAGTCAAAGACTCCTAGAATTTTGAACGTTGAAGAAAACGGGTACCGGTTTTTGTGCTGCGTAACGGACCGATTTGTAATCCGTTAAACAATTATAGTTCGCAGCGCCAAACTCCGATTGACACAAACAAATATACCGTTTTGGTCAGCGCGACGAGACGAACACAACGGTATAAAAATATTTACGGTTTGACATTGTTTGCAAAGTGGTAACTCTTATTGAACCATTTGCACGAGTGAACATTTTAGCTAGCAATTAAAAGCGAAATTTGACGAAACGAATTGCGTCGTCATATTCAGAATATTTTTCTTATTCAGAAATGTGAAAAATATTTGAGTTCGGACGAAAGAGAATTTACATATATAATTTAAATCAATAGGCAAATGCGACGCACGAAATTTTCTTCAATAATTTTCAACGAAATTTGGCGTACGCCCATGTCTATCTAGACGCATTCCAAATGTGAAGTTTGAATAGAAACGGAATTTGTTCGTGCAAATTTGAATTTCTACCCTAAATAAACGATTTTAAAATTTTAAACTGGGTCTAAATTTCAGGGTCGTTACACCTCTACACCAACAACATCACACAGTAATAATATACAGTGTCCACATGAGTAAGTATCTGGGCTCCATACCATGACACCACCCGTTTCCAGAAGGAATGGACATACCCTGAGACGACCCGACTTCCTATCTCCAGGAAATCGCATCATCTTGAAGAAAGAAAGGGATAGAAAACGAAAAGAAAGAGAAAGAAGAAACAGAACAACCTCAGAGAACTCACAGCGGAACGAATAAAATATAATATACCACATAAAATATTACATAGTATCTTATTACATCAGAGTACACAATAAACAACACAGATTAGACAGTTATAAGCATATGTCTAATTATACAATTCAAGTACACAAGAAACAGATACCAAACAAACACAGCGGAACCAATATATATCTACATGTCGAAGCCTCCTGCTCCATATCTCCTCCAGAATTCGTCAAGCTAACCTGATCCACTTGACTACTCATACATAATATGAGTACCCAAGAGTTTAATAAAACATAAAATAAACACTCAGGTCAGACAAGGGTCTCGTGTGAGTAAACGGGTTAAAGTTGCTTAACTTTAGAAAAACCTTTTAAAAGAAAAGGTATCACGTAAGACTTCCCACACATAAACATGGAAATTTTTTTACCTTACGCTAACCAAAACATTTGATAGGAAATCCAGTGATATTATAACAGTGTCTAGGGTTTTCAAGTAAATATGAAATAGCCGAAATTGTTACATGATTAAATTCCAGCTACTAGCCACAAAAGTGGGTAATACAAACAAAACCGTAGGGTCTCGTAGGGAAAATGGGTTTCCATCAATGGTAGGGCTACTGGGGTACCGCCCGTCACAGTACGTGGCCTAGATCAATGTACCGACTAGTACGCCCGCTCCCCTGCAACACAAGGTCGGAACCATCCCTTACTGGACAGTCCCGAACAGGACAACCCCGCAGTGGCCGCGACCCAACTGCCCACATAGCCGAATAAAAAGGGACATCTAGACAGGGGAAAATCTTGCTCTCCAGTGGGAGCTACCCACGAAGCCTGGCTGCACCTCCCCTGTTTTAGCCATTCCCGGTTGTTGAGGCTTGAGGCTGCGATTACCTTTATAGAACACATCTATCTTAGAATGCTCATCGTCCACTTGACGATGTTCTGAAAGCATTCAATCCATACAAGTTCGTTTCGGGTTCGAACGAAACCGAAGGCACTATCTCGTTGCACTCATTTTGGAATTACCCTTAGAGTCAACGACCATAGCCCTTGCACTCTAAATCACTATCTTGAATCTATAAGTACTATTCCGTCAAACTCATTACGGAATCACCCACAAAGTTATACTGACGTATAGCCCTTACACCTCGAGTCTTCACTTGCTCCACATGGATACACGACCTAACGTTAAATTGGAATCGATGTGGTTTTCGGATCCCAAATATGGAAACCCGATCCCGGTCTCACCGGAACCAAATGCCATTTTAATGTCCAAGTTGTACTTAAGGGTTCTAAACAGTTAACTTATATTCAGGATGATATAAACAGATAGATGAATCATATTATCACAATAGATAATTCATATCAATATTCATCTTCACAAAGCATCATATCACATAACTGAGATATCCAGTATCAACCAATGTCAAACATCCAATATCAACCAATCATCCAATATCAATCTCCAAATATTAATCATCCAATATTAATCAATTAACCAATATTAATCAATCAACCCATATTAATCAAACATCCAAAACAGAATTGATTAACTCTTAATCAATAGGATTACCTAAATCCTTCTTCATTAATTATTATTCCAAATAAAATAAATTAATCATCTCTAATGATCTTCCTTAATTAATCTTCCTTGGTTAATTATCTTAATAACATTCAAGTAATTGTCCTTAACCATATTCAGTAATTAAATCTTTAATTACAATAATTAATGATCATTCATTTACTTCTATTAATTAACTATAATTAATTGCATTATACCTCATTTAATTACAATAATTAATCACCCTTAAATTAATTACTTATATTAATCAACCTTGATTAATTTCATTAATTACATTAATGGATGATCCTTATTAATTAATGATTACCTTAATTAATTAAATAGTTAACTTATAATTAATCATTCTATTAATTATAATCAGTAATTAACAATTTGTAATTACTTATCTTAATTAATTATCTTCTTAATTAATTATATCAATCTTTGATTAATTATTCTAATTAATTAATCTTTAATTACTTCATTAAGTAATTATTATTCAATTACATTAATTAATAATCCTTAATTAATTTCTTAATTAATTACATTTTAATTAATTACCTTTAGTAATTAATCTTAAATTAATCACATTCCATTATTTAATCAATCACATTAATTAATTAACAAAAATAATTAAGTAATTAACTCTTAATTACTTACATAAGTAATTATCTTCTAATTACTTCCATTAATAAATCTTAATTAATCTCTTAATTAATTACTTAACAAATAATTAATTCCATCATTAAATAATTCTTAATTCATTAATTAATTAATTATTCCATAATTAATTAACTTCTAAACAACTATATTAATTAATCCTTAATTAATAACATTAAGTGATTATCCATTAATCACTTCCACTTTAATTACTTACATAAGTAATTACCTTCTCAATTACATTCAATTATTAACCATTAATTACTTCATTAAGTAATTTCACTTAATTAATCCATAATTAAGTGATTTTTAAAAATTAAATAAACAATTAACTAATTATTTGAAATTAATTAAACAATTAATTAACTAATCTTCTTATATTTTAAAATCCTTAATTAATTAAGAAATCATTGATTTTAATTAATCTTACTTATTAACAAATCATAATAAATAAGTATTCTTAAGTTAATAACAAAGATAAATTAACCCTATTTATCTTTATTATTATTATTTTATTTGAATTAATCAAACTTTAATAACTTGAAAACAAATTATTCTATTTTGGTTTACAAAATTATAACTTTAACTCTATTTGAAAATAAAGCATTTAGAAATAAAAGGAAAATTTAAAAACAATTTAATCATCAAATTTAAACTTATTCATTTCCAATATAATTTGAAACTTAGTTTTTAAACATCACTAAATGTTTACTTTAAACTTTGATTTAATATTCAAATTAAAATTCAAAAATTTAATTGAGTTAATTACAAGAAATTGTCTTAAACATTTTGAATTTGGAAATAAATTCAATTAATACTTTTTAAAAAGTTTGATTAACTTTCACTTCAAAGAGC
Organism: Allium cepa; assembly: GCA_030765085.1. NCBI lineage: Eukaryota > Viridiplantae > Streptophyta > Magnoliopsida > Asparagales > Amaryllidaceae > Allium > Allium cepa. The sequence continues at coordinate 302,956,183 of CM060944.1, read as the reverse complement.
AAATTTTAACTTATAAATTTACTTTCCTTTGTAGAATCTTAAACCTTGAATTTATTAAAAGTAACAAGTTTAACTTGATAACTTATCTTCCTTAATTCGAACTGCAGGTTTAAATTCAGCAACTAAGCATTACAGATTAAAAACAATCTACCTAAAACCCGAGACAACCATGGAAATTCACGAGGGCTACCCCGAGACACTCGAGCTACCTCCCCTCTTCGAGTCAATCACGGAAAAAAACGATAGCTACTTCGAGTTCTTCAACTCGCCTTCTCAAATCCATCTCCAGTGTACACATCGTACACTCGTGCACGTGTCCAAGAAACCCCGGCCGCTGTAGTTCGTCACAACCCTCGTCGACGACCACGATATCACTCACGAGCCACAAAATACACCCAGATCCATCAAAACAAACTCGAAACAAAATTCGACCTTCACATCGAAATTTGCAGCAACTCGAACCCAAAAAAACTCCATCGTCGCCGACCGTCTCGTCGCCGTTCAACATCGCCGATCACACCATAGAGACACCACATCCATGAACTTCATCTTCACCAAAAATGAACGAACTCGAATCATCATTCATGTCGCAAATGACATTACAATCAAGTCGAACAGAAACTTACTTAAAACCCTAGTTTGCTAAATTCCTAACTCCTCAGCCATTAGAAAATTTTTAGGGTATTTTTCCCATGATCTATGATTCACAAACATGCTTCAAACAAAATTCAAGCTTCGATTATCATGCCAATCAATGGCAAACCACCAAAACACCCAATTCGTTCGACCCCAGAATTCATATGAATTACTCAACTAAAAATTACAATACTTCCATCAAAATTCATCAATTTGTTATACAAATCAAATTTTATAACCAAATATAGGATTTGACTCGAACGAATTTTAACCATGTTTGAAAATTTACTGTATCTTATAAAATTTTAAATTAAAAAAAAACATAACATAATTCCCGAGTTCATTTTTATGATTAACATCACATTGTTATATATACTTCTCTTTAGAAATCAAAGTTTGAAATTTAATACAAAAGAAGATAATGAATTTACAAATTTATCTACAACCTGTAAATTAACAGAGGTAAACTTTTATTCATACAGGCACCACAGTTATTCGAGCATGCATTCATTTTAAGATATTGATACAACCAATATTTCCACAAAATTCAATCATAGGAATTTAATTAAAATCTCAAGTTTAAACTGTTTTTAAAAGAATGTATGTTTATTCACTTCAAATTTGCAGAGAACAAAGCAGAGCATGTTCAAATTCTTCTTCCAGGCTTTACTGTTGAAACTTCCTGCATGCTTGCTAATTTATGTTTTAAAGATGTTGAAACTGTTCTAGATCTCATTTGAATTGCTGTTGATTTTCATTTGCATGTTGAAAACTCCTTATGCGTTGCAGCCTTTAAATTTGCAGATTTTAAATGTTGTAGATCTGCTTTTGATTACGGTTTCAATTCAGATTTGCGAAAAATAAATTTATGGTTTTAGTTAGAAAAAATAAAGAAAGAAAAAGTGTTTGTGAAAAACTAATTTTCTCTTCAAACTATTATTTTCATATAAACTTAAATTCTAAATAAAAGAAAAATGATGCCACTTGTTTACATTCTTACAATTGTCATTACCATGAGCTTCTAAGTTTACAAGTGTTAAATCCTTGCATAATTGTACTTAAAACCTTATTACAAAGATAATTATATTTTATATTTATGTAAATGTGAATTTAGTAATTTATTTATATACTACTTATGTTTACAAATTATTCTAAATTTAAGAGATTATTTTAAAAAGAGTTTATTTATAACTTTATATATTTATAACCATTTCAATTTAAACACTTTAAAGAAAACAAAACAAAGCTTTAAAATTACAATATTCATTCATACATCAATTATTAATAGATTAAATTAAATTTCAAAACAACTCAAATTATAACATATACATACATATATGTTACAATTTGAAAATTCATCTTTAATTTAAAACAAAAGATCTCATATTCACAATATATATCAAATATATATTATAAATAGAATTAAAATTTCACTAGCTTTGAAAAACAAATCTTATCAATATTGCCAGATTAAATATTTATTAACCTTAAAAAGAATAAATTTATCAGTTTAAATTAAAATTATAGAGAAAATTATCAAACCAATTAAATTATTTATACAGATTATTAAATTGATATTGCCCAAAATTCCGGGTCGTTACAATCCTCCCCCTTTAAAAGAATTTCGTCCCCGAAATTTTAAAAGCAAAGTAATTTAATAACCCAACAAATGTTTCAATTTCAATCAGCAAAGCATTCCTAACATCCAGTAACTAACAACCATAGCAATCAATCAAACAAACAAACAACTCTAACTAATTATCCTGACACAAATCAGAATAAATCTCTAATACTATCTAAAGTTTCCCAAGTATAAATCACTGGGAGACTCGCTCTGCAAAAGCTCAACTAACTGCACCACCAAAATCCAGAGCTCAACTCATCTCTAGAACCATCAATCTGAACAAAACATCAGACTTCACTCAAGTCCAGCACAACCTCCAAATCCAACTGAACTACAGATTCAACAACCAATGATGAATCATACACGTATTCCCTCAGAGATACGTGATACACAATGAATTCCAGCTATCCAAACTGGCAATTTAATCTTATCCTATCAAAAATGCAGATAAGAAATCTCAAATGCCACAGCACTAACTAACCAATCTAACCTAATTACTGTTCTCTTAACCAGAGAAATCTTAACAACAATGAAGTCTCCAACTTCAAATTCCAAACTTCTTATCTCATATCTTCATAACTCAACAGACAATCCAGGACTGCCAATCTTTTCCTGATCAGCTCAACGTATGCTAATACTTCCAGAAACAACTAGACCAAAGCAAACAGTTCCTAGATCCTATTTAACAGAAAAGTCTTCCAAAATCTGTCGAAATTCAGAACTCAAGCTCTACTGCCAAGCAATATCAAATTGAACTTGCTTCCTTCCTTGCACAGCTGCTACCTCGCTTCCACTGCACAACTCTGATTGAGAATACTTTTGATGAACATGAATACAAACTTACCCAATATATCCGGGAAACTTTGTTCATCAAATCCATAAAAATCTGAGTGACTCATCTGACTCTGTCACAACCTTACAGTAGAATCCATCTCAAAACAAGATCGAACCAATCCAAAAATATTTCTAAGCTGCTACACCAACTCTCCTTTCTCCAAGAACCATCCAACTATCAGGCTAACTACCAAAATTGCTTCTGGAACCAAAACAATATGGAACTCAACTCCAGATGTAGACAAACTTCAGATTACTCCAACAGCTCCTATCCACATGAGAATCCTCAGTCTCAACAAACGATTGCCCAGATAAATTCCCAAACTAATCGCAAGTCACTTTTGCGATCAAACCTAATTCGGATTCCAAAGAAACTGTCCTCTCTTTACCAATTAGAACAGCTTTAAGCTCCTCCAAACAAGGCTAATCTTCCAGAAAACACTTTACCACTCGCCCGGGCTGCTGATAGAAGAACCACAAAGATTCCTGAACCATCGGAGAAACAACCAACACTGCTACTTCCAAACTTTACCCCGATGACACTGTGAAGCTAAAAGACCTTCTCATCCGCACAATGAACACTTCGAGACGAACTTCTACCACAACTAACCAAAGACTTTTAATCCAAATGCTTCTCGAAACCCAAAACTTCAACAAACCACACAACTGACTTCCGAGATGGCAAACATCCCTTCAAGAAACTCGGACTCCAAACCAAGCATCTGTATCTCGCTTTCCTTAGGGAATAACAAATGAGACCATGCCAAACAAATAACTTATAGACCTTAGTCTCGTATTCCAAAATAGCCAACCTCCATGCTAAAGATCCAGACAACTTCTACACAGACGAGTCTTCCCTGCGACAGGTAAAGACTGCTCCACAACTACTTCTAAAACTGCTTCAAGAGAAAACTTCTCCAGAAAATATCCAAGGATAATGCATCTCATCATGCAGTTATCAAGATACCATCACTTTTATCTGCACTTCCGACAGATTCAAACTCAAGAAAAATTCGCTCACCTGAGCGAAATCCAAACTTACACTTCAAAGATGAACTCTGAATCTTCAAAAGATTTCATTCGGATATCAGAGAGACCCTCACTCCAAACTACAAATCTTATTCGAGATGGTATTAGGTCTACAGTCTCGACAAACACTTCTAACCTCAACATATGGACCTCTTCCATCAGCGGTAGTCGTGTTACACACACAAATCACTATTCCATCTACCTCTAAAACTTATGTTGGAAAATCTGAACAGATAGCCCAACAGATTAGGTAGATATATATATATATATATATATATATATAGTTTTATATAAAAATTAAAAGTACGCTCTCTCAAGAAAGACACTTCTACAGAGCCTAGGTATTCACTCAACCTAACGCTCCCTCAAGGAAGACATACTTCAGAGCCTAGGTATTCACTCAGCCTAATGCTCTGATACCAACTGAGACGAACCGACTTCCTATCTCTAGGAAATCGCATCATCTTGAAGAAAGAAAGGGATAGAAAAAGAAAAAAAAGAGAAAGAAGAAACAGAACAACCTCAGGGAACTCACAGCGGAACGAATAAAATATAATATACCACATAAAATATTACATAGTATCTTATTACATCAGAGTACACAATAAACAACACAGAGTAGACAGTTATAAACATCTGTCTAATCATACAATTCAAGTACACAAGAAACAGATACCAAACAAACACAGCGGAACCAATATATATATACACGTCGAAGCCTCCTGCTCTATATCTCCTCCAGAATTCGTCAAGCTAATCTGATCCACTTGACTACTCATACATAATATGAGTACCCAAGAGTTTAATAAAACAGAAAATAAACACTCGGGTCAGACAGGGGTTTGGTGTAAGTAAATGGGTTAAAGTTGCTTAACTTTAGAAAAACCTTTGAAAAGAAAAGGTATCACGTAAGACTTCCCACACATAAACATGGAAAAGTTTTTACCTTACGCTAACCAAAACATTTGATATGAAATCCAGCGATATTATAATAGTGTCTAAGGTTTTCAAGTAAATATGAAATAGCCGAAATTGTTACATGATTAAATTCCAGCTACTAGCCAAAAAAGTGGGTAATACAAACAAAACTGTAGGGTCTTGTAGGGAAAATGGGTTTCCATCAATGGCAGGACTACTGGGGTACCGCCCGTCACAGTACGTGGCCTAGATCAACGTACCGAGGAGTACGCCCGCTCCCCTACAACACAAGCCCGGAACCATCCCTTACTGGACAGTCCCGAACATGACAACCCCGCAGTTGGCCGCGATCCAACTGCCCACACAGCCGAATAAAAAGGGACTTCTAGACAGGGGTAAATCTTGCTCTCCAATGGGAGCTACCCACGAAGCCTTGCTGCACATCCCATGTTTTAGCCATTCCCGGTTGTTGAGGCTTGAGGCTGCGATTACCTTTATACAACACATCAATCTTAGATTGCTCATCGTCCACCTGACGATGTTCTGAAAGCATTCAATCCATACAAGTTCGTTCCGGGTTCGAACGAAACCGAAGGCACTATCTCGTTGCACTCATTTTGGAATCACCCTCAGAGTCAACGACCACAGCCCTTGCACTCTAAATCACTATCTTGAATCTATAAGTACTATTCCGTAAAACTCATTACGGAATCACCCACAGAGTTATACTGAGGTATAGCCCTTACACCTCGAGTCTCACTTGCTCCACTTGGATACACGACCTAACGTTAAGTTGGAATCGATGTGGTTTTCGGATCCCAAATATGGAAACCCGATCCCGGTCTCACCGAAACCAAATGCCATTTTAATGTCCAAGTTGTACTTAAGGGTTCTAAACAGTTAACTTATATTCAGGATGATATAAACAGATTGATGAATCATATTATCACAATAGATAATTCATATCAATATTCATCTTCACAAAGCATCATATCACATAACCGAGATATCCAGTATCAACCAATATCAAACATCCAATATCAACCAATCATCCAATATCAATCTCCAAATATTAATCATCCAATATTAATCAATTAACCAATATTAATCAATCAACCCATATTAATCAAACATCCAAAACAGAATTGATTAACTCTTAATCAATAGGATTACCTAAATCCTTCTTCATTAATTATTATTCCAAATAAAATAAATTAATCATCTCTAATGATCTTCCTTAATTAATCTTCCTTGGTTAATTATCTTAATAACATTCAAGTAATTGTCCTTAACCATATTTAGTAATTAAATCTTTAATTACAATAATTAATGATCATTCGTTTACTTCTATTAATTAACTATAATTAATTGCATTATACCTCATTTAATTACAATAATTAATCACCATTAAATTAATTACTTATATTAATCAACCTTGATTATTTCATTAATTAATGATCCTTACTAATTAATGATTACCTTAATTAATTAAATAGTTAACTTATAATTAATCATTCTATTAATTATAATCAGTAATTAACAATTTGTAATTACTTATCTTAATTAATTATATCAATCTTTGATTAATTATTCTAATTAATTAATCTTTAATTACTTCATTAAGTAATTATTATTCAATTACATTAATTAATAATCCTTAATTAATTTCTTAATTAATTACATTTTAATTAATTACCTTTAGTAATTAATCTTAAATTAACCACATTCCATTAATTAATCAATCACGTTAATTAATTAACAAAAATAATTAAGTAATTAACTCTTAATTACTTACATAAGTAATTATCTTCTAATTACTTCCATTAATAAATCTTAATTAATCTCTTAATTAATTACTTAACAAATAATTAATTCCATCATTAAATAATTCTTAATTCATTAATTAATTAATCATTCCATAGTTAATTAACTTCTAAACAACTATATTAATTAATCCTTAATTAATAACATTAAGTGATTATCCATTAATCACTTCCACTTTACTTCCGTAAGTAATTACCTTCTCAATTACATTCAATTATTAACCATTAATTACTTCATTAAGTAATTTCACTTAATTAATCCATAATTAAGTGATTATTAAAAATTAATTAAATAATTAACTAATTATTTGAAATTAATTAACTAATCTTCTTATATTTTAAAATCCTTAATTAATTAAGAAATCATTGATCTTAATTAATCTTACTTATTAACAAATCATAATAAAGAAGTATTCTTAAGTTAATAACAAAGATAAACTAACCCTATTTATCTTTATTATTATTATTTTATTTGAATTAATCAAACGTTAGTAACTTAAAAACAAATTATCTATTTTGGTTTACAAAATTATAACTTTAGCTCTATTTGAAAATAAAGCATTTAGAAACAAAAGGAAAATTTAAAAACAATTTAATCATCAAATTTAAACTTCTTCATTTCCAATATAGTTTGAAACTTAGTTTTTAAACGTCACTAAAGATTTACTTTAAACTTTGATTTAATATTCATATTAAAATTCAAAATTTTAACTGAGTTAATTACAAGAAATTGTCTTAAACATTTTGAATTTGAAAATAAATTCAATTAATACTTTTTAAAAAGTTTGACTAACTTTCACTTCAAAGAGAAAATTTTAACTTATAAATTTACTTTCCTTTGTAGAATCTTAAACCTTGAACTTATTAAAAGTAACAAGTTTAACTCAATAACGTATCTTCCTTTATTCAAACTGCAGGTTTAAATTCAGCAACTAAACATTACAGATTAAAAACAATCTACCTAAAACCCGAGACAACCATGGAAATTCACGAGTGCTACCCCGAGACACTCCAGCTACCTTCCCTCTTCGAGTCAATCACGGAAAAAAACGATAGCTACTTCGAGTTGTTCAACTCGTCTTATCAAATCCATCTCCAGTGTACACATCGTACACTCGTGCACGTGTCCAAGCAACCCCGACCGCCGTAGTTCGTCACGACCCTCGTCGACGACCACGATGTCGCTCACGAGCCACATAATACACCCAGATCCATCAAAACAAACTCGAAACAAAATTCGACCTTCACATCGAAATCTGCAGCAACTCGAACCCAAAAAAACTCCATCGTCACCGACCATCTCGTCGCCGTTCAACCTTGCCGATCACACCATAGAGACACCACATCCATGAACTTCATCTACACCAAAAATGAACGAACTCAAATCATCATTCATGTCGCAAATGGCATTACAGTAAAGTCGAACAGAAACTTACTTAAAACACTAGTTTGCTAAATTCCTAACTCATCAGCAATTAGAAAAATTTTAGGGTATTTTTCCCATGATCTATGATTCACAAACATGCTTCAAACAAAATTCAAGTTTCGATTATCATGCCAATTAATGGCAAACCACCAAAATACCCAATTCGTTCGACCCTAGAATTCATATGAATTACTCAACTAAAAATTACGATACTTCCATAAAAATTAATCAATTTGTTATACAAATCATATTTTATAACCAAATATAGGATTGGACTCGAACGAATTTTAACCATGTTTGAAAATTTACTATATCTTATAAAATTTTAAACTAAAAAAAACATAACATAATTCCCGAGTTCATTTTTATGATTAACATCACATTGTTATATATACTTCTCTTTAGAAATCAAAGTTTGAAATTTAATACAAAAGAAGATAATGAATTTACAAATTTATCTACAACCTGTAAATTAACAGAGGTAAACTTTTATTCATACAGGCACCACAGTTATTCAAGCATGCATTCATTTTAAGATATTGATACAGCCAATATTTCCACAAAATTCAATCATAGTCATTTAATTAAAATCTTAAGTTTAAACTGTTTTTAAAAGAATGTATGTTTACTCGCTTCAAATTTGCAGAGAACAAAGCAGAGCATGTTCAAATTCTTCTTCCAGGCTTTGTTATTGAAACTCCATGCATGCTTGTAATTTATGTTTTGCTGATGAAAACCTTTGCATGCTACAAATTAATGTCTTAAAGATGTTGAAACTATTCTTGATCTCATTTGAATTGCCGTTGATTTTCATTTGCATGTTGAAAACTCCTTATGCATTGCAGCCTTTAGATTTGCAGATTTTAAATGTTGTAGATCTGCTTTTGATTTACGGTTTCAATTCAGATTTGAGAAAAAAAAATTTCTGGTTTTAGTTAGGAAAAAAAAAGAAAGAAAAAGTGTTTGTGAAAAACTAATTTTCTCTTCAAACTATTATTTTCATATAAACTTAAATTCTAAATAAAAGAAAAATGATGCCACTTGTTTACATTCTTACAATTGTCATTACCATGAGCTTCTAAGTTTACAAGTGTTAAATCCTTGCATAATTGTACTTAAAACCTTATTACAAAGATAATTATATTTTATATTTATGTAAATGTGAATTTAGTAATTTATTTATATACTACTTATGTTTACAAATTATTCTAAATTTAAGAGATTATTTTAAAAAGAGTTTATTTATAACTTTATATATTTATAACCATTTCAATTTAAACACTTTAAAGAAAACAAAACAAAGCTTTAAAATTACAATATTCATTCATACATCAATTATTAATAGATTAAATTAAATTTCAAAACAACTCAAATGATAACATATACATACATATATATTACAATTTGAAAATTCATCTTTAATTTTAAACAAAAGATCTCCTATTTACAATATATGTCAAATATATATTATAAATAGAATTAAAATTTCATTAGCTTTGAAAAAAAAATCTTATCAATATTGCCAGATTAAATATTTATTAACCTTAAAAAGAATAAATTTATCAGTTTAAATTAAAATTATAGAGAAAATTATCAAACCAATTAAATTATTCAGGTAAATGGGCACAAGGAAGAAGTTGCAAAAAGAATTAGCCTAAGGGACAACAAGTTTGCTTCTTAGCCTGAAGGACTTTTTTTAGTGTAAACTGAAAATGATTGTTACAACTATCATTCTGTGATATACACTAAAAAGTGTCATTCAGCCTAAAAAACAAACTTCTTATCCCTGAAACTAAATTTTTTTCTAACTTTTTCCTTTAGCTCAAAAACCCCTAAATTATTTATACAGATTATTAAATTGATATTGCCCAAAATTCCTGGTCGTTACATACCCTAAGGAAGCTACCCCTGAAACCTTGCCGCATCTTTCCTATTTCGACCATTACCGGGTTGTGAGGCTCGATGAGGTCTCGTCCACAAAGCTACACTTCTTCATAAAGTCATGCTTCGATCAACAAATGATCAGCGGCACTTTGTATGCCACATTACCAAATTGGGAATGTATCACTAGTAACCATCAACTATATAACCTCTAAGCTCGTACGTCTCAGAGAAGGGTGTTAAGCTAAGAGAATAAATCTCCGCCACTAAACAGAAATGTATTTGATAGAAACCGGTTTTACATCTCAAAGTGTAATGTCAGACACACATCCATACAAGTTTGTTCCGGGCTCGAACAGAACCGAAGGCACTTTCGAAGAAGCCATTGCAAATCCGGGTATTCATAATCCTGATCGAACTTCCCATCACTTAGGGAATCTCTATACCGGCACAACTCAGTGCAGAGACAATCGACGGGTTATCCTTTCGTTCTTGAAAATACCCGATCTTCATCACCGGTCTTCAAATGCTATCCAAAACGATGTATCATTATTCGGAATGTGTTATATGACACAAGGTCCCCTGCCGGCTAAACCGAATAATGAGCGCAATATTTAAAAACATATGGATATGGGATTTCAGTTAAATCACAACTTATTACCCAAAACAAATGGTTTAAAAACAAATTACCATTTCAAATCTTTTTAAAAAAAGATTCATTTCAAAAAGTTCACCCACCTTTCACAAAGATTAATTTATAGCTTTCAAAACAATTCACATTTTCATTTAAACTTGAAATCTTTGGATAAACATCAGAAATTCTTTCCTTATATGAAATCTTTTATTGTTTGAAAACAAATAGTTTCGTTTTGGGAATAACCGATTTCATTTACATAAGTTAGAGCCATTCAAGTATAAAACTTGGGTTTAATTTTAAATTCCCAAAACAATATAATTTAAATGGTTAGAAAACCCATATAAACACCTTTATAACTTGTATAACCTTTTTAAACCATAATTCCCAAATCATTGAATTCAACTTCAAATATGAATTCAAATTCAAATCAAATTATTTAAATTTCAAAACTTTATTAAGTTATTCAAAATAATTTTTATTTTTGAAACTCATTTTCAAAAGCTTTCAATTTTAATTCCACAACTATTTTGGATTCAAAAATTCAATCTTTAAAATCATTAAAAATCTACGACTTAACCGATTTCCTCTTGGAATTCATATTTGTGTGTGTACAGTGTAGTTTAGGGGTTTTACCCAGTAGTGCAACATCATCAATCATCATAGATACAATCACAGCAATATCGATAAGCGGTATATCCTATAACGCTTATCTATATACACAGAATCACAGACAGATAATACAAATGCATTATAAATAAATAAATTACATTCATTACAGCTTGAATTAAAACAATTCAAATCACAAAGCATCACACAGTAAAAATATCAAACAATTCAAAAGCAGTTCATACAATTCAAACATCCATAAGTAAGGTCAATTAATTATCTGATTTACTTAAATCAGATTAATTACAAGTCCTGGTTAATTAATCATTAATTAATTTCAAACCAATTCAATTAATTATCCTTTAATCACTTATTAATTATCCTTTAATGATAAATTAATTAATCTTTAATCAGTAAATAATTAAGCTTTAATCATTATTTTATCATCCTTAATTAATAAATCAATTAACCTTGATTATTAAATAAATCAACCCTTAATCATTAAATAACTACCCTTTAATTGTTTAATTATTCTTAATTCATCACATTAATTAATTAACCCTTAATTAATTACATTTAATTTATTATCCTTATTTAATTACAATAATTAATTAACCCTTAATTAATCTTAAATTTATTACCCAAATAAATCACCCTTTGATTATATTAAAGTAATTAACTTTAAGTTTGAACCAAAACAATTATTTAAAATCTATTAACTATAAATATATTTTAAAACTTTGTTAAATATTAATTATAGAAAACTAATTAGTTCCCATATCTTGAAAACTTGTTTCTACCTTGTCTTTAAACTTAGGAACTTTTGTAAAATCCTATGCCTTTGTTTTAACACATTTCTTTTTAAAATTTCAAAGCCTGCTACTTTATCAAACATTTTACGTGAGCCCAATTCCAAGTTTGACTTCAATTCTTTACCGAGTCCAACACTTCTTTTTCTTTTTTTCTTTTTTTTTCTTTGAAACATATTACCACTCGCGTATTAACACAAGAAATAACCCGAGCAACCACTTCATTCCCTCGATGTCAAACTCGAGACCAACTCCATCTTCCCCCACACATCATCACCTAGACACAGTCGTGTGCATGTGTACAGGCACCATCACTCCAGCCATCATTGATCGTCGCCGAGATCACCCACTCGTCGCCAGCAACATCTTCGACCAACACCATTTTCCAGTTCATCGAATTTGCTTGGAAATCGAAAATGACCCTAATGATCGTCTGAACCAAAAAAAACCTATCGACTAAAATCCCCTCAACCCATCGTCACCGACCACGGGCAACTCTGCCATCTTGACCCAAGCTACTTCGACGACCGATCCAGCTTTCCCCTGGTCCGAACGTTCTTAGTACTTCTTCGATGACGCACGAATTTGAACAATATTGTCGACCAAACCTGAAGCTTAAACCCTACTATCACGTTGACCACCCACCATGTAACGACCCGTATTTTACGTGTCGATAAATCGTAGAATTTACAGGTCATTAGTGTTGTTTATGGCATCTGTAGCTTAAGTCGTACGTTTTTAACTCGTAAGGAATTGACCCGTGTGGAAGTTAGGTTGGGTTAGAGGAGTTAACGGGTTAAGAGATGAGTCATGTACGAGTTAACGAGATAGTGGAGTTTTAAGTCGTAACCGACTTAGGAGGGTGCACGAGTTACGAGTTATTGGGTTATGACCTAAAGTGTTGCAGCGACCTTGAGGAGTTAGGTGGTGAGCGAGTTAGTGGAGTTAACGACCTATAGGATGACCGACTTATAGAGTTTGACCGAGTTAAGGTTTGGACCGACCTAAAGGTTAGCGGGTTAAGGTGCTTTGGTCGTGAGTCGTTTGGAACGACTTAACGATAAGTCGTATGTCATTAACCCGGATGAGTCGTGAGTGTGTTAGGTCGTAGACGACCTTAGTTAGGATGCTGTGGGTCTTAGGTCGTATTAGAATTAAGTCGTAACTCGCAAGGCTGTTAAGTCGTCACAGCTTGAGTCGTGTTTGTTTTAGGTCGTAAGTCATAACACAGTTAGGTTGTAAGGTTGTTAACTCGTGATGATGTTAAGCTGTTGAGTGCTAAGTCGTATGAACGACTTAGTGATGAGTCGTAGGTCGTTGACTCGGTAGGTTCTTAGGTCGTATAGGAGTTAGGTCGGCCGTGTGTTAACTCGTGTGACCCTGGGGTTGTTAGGTCGTGAAGTGGGTAGGTCGTAAGCTGTAGGGATTCTATGAGTCGTAGACGACTTAGTTAGGTCGGAGATTTCTTAGGTCGGCAACGACCTAAAACCGAACCTACGAGTTACGACCTAAGGGGAATTCAGCCTATAAATAGAGGGGTTTGGCTCACTTTTTGGCACCGGTTTTTGAAGCGACGAAGTGCTGCCATTTTGAGAGCTCGACTACAACATTTCTTCACTTCTTTTCTCCATTCCAATCTAGTTCTAACATCCATCCAAGATCGAAGATCAAGATCGAAGATCCAAGAGCCAAAGTTGAAGATCTTCATCCAACCAAGCTAGATTTCATCGTTTCAAGCGGGATTTCGACGAATCAAGCTTGAATCTTCGCTGTCCAGATCTGAAGTTGATAGTTTTTGAAGTGTTTGGGTGATTTGGTGAGTGGTGGTTATCTCTCACGCGGACCCAAAGGAGTATATTGGATTGGTGGTTTGTTGAAGTGTTGTAGATAGTGATTTTATGCATATTTCTTTAGATCCAAGTGTAGATCCATTACTTATGAAGATGTTTACTTATGCAAGTTCATTTATCAAGTTGTAGAGACAAAACCCATGATTTATATTTGTTAGATCTATGCTAAAAACCCTTGATTCATGTATGATAGATCCTTGCTCATTTATTTACGAAATTGCCATTTTAGTTATAAATGCCTATTTAGATCTTGATTGACTACTTATTTGTTTGGATTAATGTTTGCCTTGTTTGATTGTTGTGAATAAGTTATCTAGTTGATAGATTTGGACAAGTATGGTCAAAGACGATTCAAAAGCTATGGAAGAGGCTCTTGAATAAGGAAAGCTGCTTGTGGCATATGAAGCGGATGTTGAAGCTCATATGTATGAATTAGATGATGTTGAGATGGGACTTTGCCATGATGCGATGAGGCAAGCCATGATGTTGAGATGAGACTTCGCTATGATGCGATAAAGCGAAGCATGATGTGAGATAGCCTTGGTTTAATCCAGACGGGATCATCCCAAGCATGTTGATAACTCGATGATGCGATGCGAGTTGGTTGATAATGGTTAGCTCGAGAGGCGCTTGAGCTAGTATGGAAATAGTCGTCGAGGAGGATGACTAGGAGGCTGAGATCTCATCGTTGTTGGAGGTTCTAACATGCTCAAAGCAAGAGTACGTTGGAACGGGATGCGACGACGTTCCAAGCACGGGCTGCGACGACGTGCTAGTACTCTGGGTAGTTGCGAAAATTCCTAGGCACGGGCTGCGACGACGTACGGAGTTATGTCTAGAACCGGGGTTACCATTAGCCCTTGACAGATGGTCGTTCAACTAACGGTGAAATCAAGGCAATGATAACAGTGATAGCCAGAGTCATGGATGTTTGGACGTTTGATTGTATCATCATTCGGTCTCAAGAGCGGTGTTTTCTGGGTGCTTATCTGATCTTGGTTTAGGCCTTAGGGGTTTGTATTTGGAAAACATCGACCTTGACTCGAGTGATTATTGCTTTACTTTAATTGCTTGCTATGTTATGCTTACTTCTCCTTAATGTGTGTCTGGGGGCTATCACTGTAGAAAGAGGTGGAGTGGGATGGTTTGGTTCCTATTCCTTTTATCCCTTATACTCTTTTGGTATGTTTGATAGTTGATTTACTGCTCACTAAGACTTTGTCTGACTCAAGGTTTTATGTCTCCTCTTATTACCTTTGGCTGTTCATCCATGTTGGGATGGGCAGACTAGGTAGCAGGTGACAGGTGCTGTTCTTGGAGATCTACGCTGATGACGACGAAGACGAGCAGGAGGCTTTTGCATATTATTTCATATTATATGTACTGGGTGTTCCGCTGCTGTATTTGTTTGAGTGTTATGTAGTGAGGCTTTGATGTATGGATGATTCATATATTTGTATAAAACTATTATGATGCTTATATGATGATGTCCTGTTCCATAGAGCTTCACTATATTATATTTCTCTATTGTATTTATCCATGTGCTGTGAGTTGTACGATAGATTCTGCGATGTTTATTCTACCTTGACGGTCACCCATGGCTGCCTGGCACACCTTCAGCGCACCATTCTCTTGTTTCTGTGCAGGAGTCATGGGCGGTCGTCACATTTGGTATCAGAGCTTTGGTTAATCGATTTTAGCCAACGCTCGCTGACGTAACTACGTATGAGAGACGTAATTGTATTTTGATGAATGATTACTATATATAATATAGTAGTTTAGAAGGATTTGAACTCCTTATGCAGTTGTTTCTCAAGGTGTTCTAAGTCATTCCTTTTTGTAGATATTAAGGATGAGTCGAAGGGGGAGACCAGCTGCTAGGGAAGGCCGTGCTGCTAGGGAAGCTGTTGATTATGCTCCTATGTTTGAGGCCATGATGACTTCGATCATGAGAAGGATACCAGCCCCGGGGCCATCAGTAGATGTTGGAGTTCAAGTTCAAGCCCCAAGACCAGTGGATTTTGCTAAGCTTTGCAAGGACTATACTTCTCTTGGAGGAAATGTTTTCTTGGGAACGGAATCAACCATTGAAGTGCAAAGATGGATTGATGCTTGTAGAAGGATCTTTGGTGACTTGGGAATTGAGAATGCAACTAAGAGGAAGCTTGCATCAAGGCAACTTCAAGGAAGAGCTTCGGATTGGTGGAATTCTATCACCATTGATACTCCAGAGGAAGAGATTACTTGGGAGCAATTCCAAGCTAGATTTGAAGCTAAGTTCATCTCTACGGCTCAGAAATCTATCTTGTTTAAAAAGTTTGTGGAGCTCAAGCAAGGTGGAAGACCCGTTCTTGAGTATGTTTCTGAGTTTTAAGCTTTGTCCAAGTATGCCAGATCGTATATTGATTCTCCCTATCAGAAGAATGAGAAGTTTGTGACCGGTTTGGATGCTTATCTTGGAAGACAGTTGGTGGATCATCTGGATGATCCGTTTGAGAAGCTTGTGGAGAAAGCTCTCAGGCATGAGAGTTTGTTTCCTAGGGAGAGTTCTGTTGTTGCTGTAACCAAGGAAGGGTTTAAGCCACAGAAGGGTGGAAACAAGAAGAGGAAGCAACAGCAACAGAAGGGTAAGGATGGCCAGAAGAAGCCGAGGTGCGAAATGACTTGCTATAATTGCCAGCAGAAGGGCCATCTCTCCAAGGATTGTAGGAATCCAAAGGCGCCGGCGAAATGCCACAACTGTGACAAGCCAGGGCATTTCAGGAAAGATTGTCCAGAACCGAGGAAGGACAGGCAAATTGTGCAAGCTTATGCTATGGGAGCTGTGCCGTCGTCTTCAAAAGCTCCTACTGCTGAAGAGAAGAGGAAGAGTGTGGTGGTTCAAGGTACTCTTTCTATTTGTGGTGTTCCAGTTAGAGTGTTGTTTGATACTGGAGCGTCGCATTCTTTTGTTTGTAATGATCTTGTAGGCCGGTTAGGTTTGAAACCGGATATTGTTGATAGGCCATTGGTTGTGACAAATCCAGTTAGGGGTTCGTCTTGTTTGTGTATGGTACGCCTTGGTCTAGTCGTATCGAGTCATGATTGCTCGTTTGTTTGTGATTGCTTTGTTCTGAACTTTGCGGGGTTCGGAATTATTTTGGGTATGGACTAGCTTAGGAAGTATGCGGCAAGGATTGATTGTGAGAGGCTGGAGGTGACAGTCGGGAATGTGGAAGGGCGAAAGGTTGTGATACGATGTAAGCATGAAGAAGGCGTCTTCATGAGCTTCATGTATTCGCTGGTTGTTCCACGGGATGGACTGTCATCGGTGCCTATTGTGAATGGATTTGAGGATGTCTTTGACGAGGTCAAAGGGTTACCGCCGCATAGGGAGATCGAGTTTTGTATCGATCTAGTTGAGGGAGCCAGACCTGTTGTGATGCCTCTTAGGCGGATGGCGCCTAGGGAGCAGCAAGAGTTGAAGGTGCAAGTTGATGACCTTTTACAGAAAGGATTCATTCGGCGTAGTGTGTCCGAATGGGGTGCACCAGTTGTGTTCGCAACCAAAGCGGATGGATCGTTGAGGTTGTGTGTGGATTATCGTGAGCTGAATAAGGTGACTAAGAAGAACAAGTATCCATTGCCGAGAATAGATGACTTGTTTGATCAGCTTCACAATGCTAAGGTGTTTTCTCAGATGGATTTGGCAACGGGATTTCACCAGTTGAGAGTGGCAAAGGATAGTGTGCCGAAGACTGCTTTTAGGACACCATCTGGTTTTTATGAGTGGCTGGTAATGCCGTTTGGATTGACTAACGCACCAGCATACTTTGTGGATCTTATGAATAGAGTATTCAGAGATCAGTTGAACAAGTTCGTACTTGTGTTCGTGGATGATATTCTGATTTATTCCAGAACTGAAGAAGAACACGAGACGCACTTGCGTATTGTTTTGGAAATCTTACGGAAACATCAGTTGAAGGCTAAGTTTTCGAAGTGTCACTTCTGGAAGAGTGAAGTGAGATTCTTAGGCCATGTTATCTCTGGAAATGGAATAGCGGTTGATCCCGCTAAGGTGGCAGCGATCCAGGATTGGGTTAGACCTAAGAATGCATCTGATGTGAGAAGTTTTCTTGGATTAGCTGGATATTATCGACGGTTTATCAAAGACTTTTCCAAGATAGCTGCACCGTTAACAGGATTGACGAAAAAGAACCAAGTGTTCAGATGGGATGATAAGTCTGAGCAAGCTTTCGTAATCCTGAAAGAGCGACTGACGAGTACTCCTTTTTTGACTATTCCAAGTGGGAATGATGAGATGGTGGTTTACACCGATGCATGTGGTACTGGACTTGGAGCAGTACTAATGCAGAAGAATAAAGTTGTTGCATATGCAAGTCGGCAACTGAAGCCGCATGAAAGGAATTATCCGACTCATGATTTGGAGTTAGCGGCAATTGTTTTTGCTTTGAAGATGTGGAGACATTATCTATTGGGAGTTAGATTCGAGTTGTTTACAGATCATAAGTCGTTGAAGTATCTGTTCTCTCAAAAGGATTTGAATCTTCGACAGCAACGGTGGCTAGAATTCTTGGCATCGTATGATTTTGGGATAGCCTATACTCCGGGAAAAGGTAACGCAGTGGCTGATGCGTTGAGTCGAAGACATGCAGGATTGGGAGCCATGTTTTTGGAATGGAAGAGTCTCGAGTATTTGGCTGGATTTGATTTCAGGCCCAGATGTGAATTGGAACCTGAGATGTTGGCAAACTTATCAATAAGGCCTACTCTTGTGGAAAGGATTGGCGAGAGTCAAAAGCGAGACGATAAGCTTGTCAAGATTATCCGTGATTTGGAATCTGGATTGGACCCAGAGAAGGATAAGGGATTTGAAGTCGATCGAGAGAGTTGGCTTCGAAAGCAAGGACGACTAGTTGTTCCCGATGTAGATGGATTGAGAAATGAAGTTCTTAGGGAAAGTCATCACTCGAAGTTGACGATTCATCCAGGTGGAAACAAGATATATCGGGACATGAAGAGAACCTACTACTGGGAAGGTATGAAGAAGGATGTTGGAAATTTTATTTCCAAGTGTATGAATTGCCAGTTGGTTAAGGCGGAGCAGAAGAAGCCAAGTGGATTGCTTCATCCATTAGAAGTTCCTATGTGGAAGTGGGAACAGATATCGATGGATTTTATCGATGGTCTACCTAGAACAAGAGCAGGAAATGAAGGGATTTGGGTCATGGTAGATCGGTTGACCAAGAGTGCAAGATTCATTCCTGTTCGATCGACTAGGACTGCATCGAAGTTGGCTGAGTTGTATGTTAAGTGGATAGTTCGATTCCATGGTATTCCGAAGAGTATAGTGAGCGATCGAGACCCATTGTTCACTAGTGGATTTTGGAAGAGCTTCCAGGAAGTTTTGGGAACCGAGTTGTGTTTGAGTACAGCTTATCATCCTCAAAAAGATGGTCAGACTGAGAGAGTCAACCGAGTTTTGGAAGATCTCCTCAGAGCATGTGTTTTGGATTTCGAAGGATCGTGGGAAGATCATCTTCATTTGGTGGAGTTTGCGTACAATAACAGTTATCAGTCGAGTATTGGTATGGCACCATATGAGGCATTGTATGGAAGACCGTGTAACTCTCCAACATGTTGGTTGGAAACTGGAGAAAAGCTGATACTTGGGCCAGAGATGATTCGACAGACTACGGATTGTATAGAGATCATTCGGCAACGAATGAAGGCAGCCCAAGATCGTCAGAAAAGTTATGCCGATAAGCGTCGTAAGGATTTGGAATTCGACGTGGGTGATATGGTTTTTGTGAAGATTTCTCCACTGAAGAATGTTATTAGATTCGGGAAGAAAGGAAAGTTAACTCCGAGATTTGTTGGACCATTCCCAATTATTGAGCGAATTGGAAAGCTCGCTTATAGATTGGAGTTACCAGAGAAGATGGCGGGTGTGCATAATGACTTTCATGTATCTTATCTATGGAAGTATGTGCATGACTCGAATACGGTGGTTTCTGCTGATAGTTGTGAAGACTTGGAGGTTGATCCAGTGGTTACGAGACCTCGTAAGCCGCTTCGTGTTGTTGAAACCGACACGAAACAGCTTAGGAGGAAGACGATTACGTTGCTCAAGATACAATGGAGTGATGATGTTAACGACTGTACATGGGAGGAGGAAGAGAGGGTGAAGGCAGCTCATCCTGAACTCTTCGAGGTATGGCCCTAAGGTGTCATGGCATCTCATGAATTTGTAACTTGTTCTAATCTTAGAATTCTGCATGCTAGGATAGTAATTGGATGCATGGTTTATTGATTGCTATGGATGGTAGGCATGCAGAATAGTTTTGGTTGCTCTTGTTTGTTTGGAATTTCGGGGGCGAAATTCCTAAGGGGGAGAGAATGTAACGACCCGTATTTTACGTGTCGATAAATCGTAGAATTTACAGGTCATTAGTGTTGTTTATGGCATCTGTAGCTTAAGTCGTACGTTTTTAACTCGTAAGGAATTGACCCGTGTGGAAGTTAGGTTGGGTTAGAGGAGTTAACGGGTTAAGAGATGAGTCGTGTACGAGTTAACGAGATAGTGGAGTTTTAAGTCGTAACCGACTTAGGAGGGTGCACGAGTTACGAGTTATTGGGTTACGACCTAAAGTGTCGCAACGACCTTGAGGAGTTAGGTCGTGAGCGAGTTAGTGGAGTTAACGACCTATAGGATGACCGACTTATAGAGTTTGACCGAGTTAAGGTTTGGACTGACCTAAAGGTTAGCGGGTTAAGGTGCTTTGGTCGTGAGTCGTTTGGAACGACTTAACGATAAGTCGTATGTCGTTAACCCGGATGAGTCGTGAGTGTGTTAGGTCGTAGACGACCTTAGTTAGGATGCTGTGGGTCTTAGGTCGTATTAGAATTAAGTCGTAACTCGCAAGGCTGTTAAGTCGTCACAGCTTGAGTCGTGTTTGTTTTAGGTCGTAAGTCATAACACAGTCTGGTTGTAAGGTTGTTAACTCGTGATGATGTTAAGCTGTTGAGTGCTAAGTCATATGAACGACTTAGTGATGAGTCGTAGGTCGTTGACTCGGTAGGTTCTTAGGTCGTATAGGAGTTAGGTCGGCCGTGTGTTAACTCGTGTGACCCTGGGGTTGTTAGGACGTGAAGTGGGTAGGTCGTAAGCTGTAGGGATTCATTGAGTCGTAGACGACTTAGTTAGGTCAGAGATTTCTTAGGTCGGCAACGACCTAAAACCGAACCTACGAGTTACGACCTAAGGGGAATTCAGCCTATAAATAGAGGGGTTTGGCTCACTTTTTGGCACCGGTTTTTGAAGCGACGAAGTGCTGCCATTTTGATAGCTCGACTACAACATTTCTTCACTTCTTTTCTCCATTCCAATCTAGTTCTAACATCCATCCAAGATCGAAGATCAAGATCGAAGATCCAAGAGCCAAAGTTGAAGATCTTCATCCAACCAAGCTAGATTTCATCGTTTCAAGCGGGATTTCGACGAATCAAGCTTGAATCTTCGCTGTCCAGATCTGAAGTTGATAGTTTTTGAAGTGTTTGGGTGATTTGGTGAGTGGTGGTTGTCTCTCACGCGGACCCAAAGGAGTATATTGGATTGGTGGTTTGTTGAAGTGTTGTAGATAGTGATTTTATGCATATTTCTTTAGATCCAAGTGTGGATCCATTACTTATGAAGATGTTTACTTATGCAAGTTCATTTATCAAGTTGTAGAGACAAAACCCATGATTTATATTTGTTAGATCTATGCTAAAAACCCTTGATTCATGTATGATAGATCCTTGCTCATTTATTTACGAAATTGCCATTTTAGTTATAAATGCCTATTTAGATCTTGATTGACTACTTATTTGTTTGGATTAATGTTTGCCCTGTTTGATTGTTGTGAATAAGTTATCTAGTTGATAGATTTGGACAAATATGGTCAAAGACGATTCAAAAGCTACGGAAGAGGCTCTTGAATAAGGAAAGCTGCTTGTGGCATATGAAGCGGATGTTGAAGCTCATATGTATGAATTAGATGATGTTGAGATGGGACTTTGCCATGATGCGATGAGGCAAGCCATGATGTTGAGATGAGACTTTGCTATGATGCGATAAAGCGAAGCATGATGTGAGATAGCCTTGGTTTAATCCAGACGGGATCATCCCAAGCATGTTGATAACTCGATGATGCGATGCGAGTTGGTTGATAATGGTTAGCTCGAGAGGCGCTTGAGCTAGTATGGAAATAGTCGTCGAGGAGGATGACTAGGAGGCTGAGATCTCATCGTTGTTGGAGGTTCTAGCATGCTCAAAGCAAGAGTACGTTGGAACGGGCTGCGACGACGTTCCAAGCACGGGCTGCGACGACGTGCTAGTACTCTGGGTAGTTGCGAAAATTCCTAGGCACGGGCTGCGACGACGTGCGGAGTTATGTCTAGAACCGGGGTTACCATTAGCCCTTGACAGATGGTCGTTCAACTAACGGTGAAATCAAGGCAATGATAACAGTGATAGCCAGAGTCATGGATGTTTGGACGTTTGATTGTATCATCATTCGGTCTCAAGAGCGGTGTTTTCTGGGTGCTTATCTGATCTTGGTTTAGGACTTAGGGGTTTGTATTTGGAAAACATCGACCTTGACTCGAGTGATTATTGCTTTACTTTAATTGCTTGCTATGTTATGCTTACTTCTCCTTAATGCGTGTCTGGGGGCTATCACTATAGAAAGAGGTGGAGTGGGATGGTTTGGTTCCTATTCCTTTTATCCCTTATACTCTTTTGGTATGTTTGATAGTTGATTTACTGCTCACTAAGACTTTGTCTGACTCAAGGTTTTATGTCTCCTCTTATTACCTTGGGCTGTTCATCCATGTTGGGATGGGCAGACTAGGTAGCAGGTGACAGGTGCTGTTCTTGGAGATCTATGCTGATGACGACGAAGACGAGTAGGAGGCTTTTGCATATTATTTCATATTATATGTACTGGGTGTTCCGCTGCTGTATTTGTTTGAGTGTTATGTAGTGAGGCTTTGATGTATGGATGATTCATATATTTGTATAAAACTATTATGATGCTTATATGATGATGTCCTGTTCCATAGAGCTTCACTATATTATATTTCTCTATTGTATTTATCCATGCGCTGTGAGTTGTACGATAGATTCTGCGATGTTTATTCTACCTTGACGGTCACCCATGGCTGCCTGGCACACCTTCAGCGCACCATTCTCTTGTTTCTGTGCAGGAGTCATGGGCGGTCGTCACACACCACAGCTGCCCAAAATTTAAGCGAACATTTTTACGATGATCATCGATGCTCGAATCACCTACCATCATGATTACGACAGAAACAAACTCGCCATTAATGGATTTTGACTAAAATGGTATTTCAGTTCAACTTAGGATTTCTTCACCATTACTCGTTTAAAAATTACGAGACCTTCACCTAAAATCATCATTTTGTGATACGAACAAGATTATGTAATCAGACATAAATATTAAAATGTTCGATTTTCCTGATATATATTGATCTTACTGTAAATTATTATTTACAAAATATTTACTTAATATTTTTACCTAATATTATTTTTAGAAGTAACTTAACATTGTTATAAGAAAATTTCTTTCAGAAATCATGGTTTGAAAAGATCTAAAAATGGAGATATGAATTTGTTTTATCTCTGGTAATCTTGGTTTTTGTTATAACAGAGTAAACAAATACATTCACAGGCATGCATACCACACTTCAAACCTAAATATTGACATTCATTCATCATTTTCACAATAGCCACATACAAAAATCTTCAAGATAAGTTATGAATTCAAAGCCTAAATAGGTCAGTTTGCTCACCTGACATGGTTGAACAGAGGATAGAGAAGCAACAGGGCCTGGAATTGATTTTCAAACTGAATTTTTTGATACTGAAGCTTGCATGTTGAGTTGAAGCCACAATCTTTGCTTCAGATTGCATTTGAGTTATTGATTTGCATTAATTGTTGTTTAAACTCGGATCTGGTTTTGAGATGATCAGCACTTTACTTTTGAAGTTGATTTGTATGCTTGTTTTCAAATTGAACATACTCAGGTTTTCCAGGCTTGAGAACAATGTTTTAGCTTTTGAATTTTTTTTATTTCCTTGTTTTGGTCTGTAACTTATTTTGATTTGCATAAACTTTGTTTTTTCAGGTTTTGGGATTCTCAGTTTTTGATGAAGAGAAAACTGAATCCTTTGTTTTTTTTCCTCTTTTGAACGTTAATAGAATTTTAAACTAAAAGATATTTTATCTTTGCCACTTGTATTGTTTGCATGATGATTTATTTACACTTGTTAATCTTTGTGATTACTTGCCTTGCACTTGTTAACATGAAGGAAATTTGTGTTTATAACCTTAGTTCAAATTATTATTATTTTTAAATTTTTTGCTTTAACCCTTCATGTAAATATATTTTCATTTTGAAAAGAAAAGGTATTAAACCTTTTATAGATTCTAAACAAATTGTACTTAGTTCATATATATAATTTCAAAAGAAAGAACATTATTCCTTTATTAATATTTTATTTCAAATCTTATTAGTTCTCAAAAGATATGTATATCTTAACTTTTATTTCTTATTTTACACTTGCATTCACACATTATATTTATACAACTTTTAAAATCCATTAAATTCAAATAGCTTTATATTATTTTCTATTTATATTTCCTTTTATAACTATTTATACAACCTTAAGAAAAAGATACTTATCTATCTAGCATGTTTTCGTTTATGTATTGATATTTAAATATATTCAATCTAATTTATGTTTAGATCCTTAGTTAGTTTTATACTTACAAATTTTATTTTCTTATATATATTAACTATGTTTACTTATGTTTTGTACATGTATAAAATTCAAATCTTGTACTTATTACTTTTATATATTTATATACAACTATATTCATTTTCAAAAGATACATTTCTATTTTTAAACTAATAATTTACCTTTATCTATATATCTATAACTTTAAAGAATGTGATACAAAATAAATCAAACATTAATATATATATATATATAATATGTTTATATTTGAATTTAACTTTTAGACAACTCTCTTTCGTTTATATATCTATTTTAAACCCTCAACTTAACTTAATTTAAAATTTTCATTTTACCATAAGTTATTATATCTTCTTACATATTTTTATACATTACAATCTTACTTTAGTTTAATATATGTATATGTATGTAATGCTAAAATTAGAAAACAAATGTTTATTACTTTTAAAGTGTAGAATTCCTAAATTCAATTTATATTTCAAAATGTCTATTATTGAATTCAAATCCAAAATACTATTCTATAAACACATACTTTTAATTTATTCTGGAATCTTCATTTTTGTTCCATAATAAATACAATTTGTTTTCAATATATTCATTTTAGTATTTTCAAATCAACAATATTCTTTTTAAAATTTTATTTATAAATTCCTGATCCAAATACTATTCAAATACATTTCTCAATTAAATCCAAAATTTCATATTAATTACCAATTGTTTCAAAATTTAATCCCAAATATTAAATTAATTACCATTTAAATTTTGAGTCAAAAATCGGGATCATTACAGATTCCCCCCTTAAGAAAATTTCGACCTCGAAATTTGTAAGTAAGGAAACAACAAAAGAATATAGAAAGATAGAGAAATAGTTTTTCGGATTAAACTGAATGTCTATTCTACATTTGGCTTACCAAATCGGAATATCAAAAATAGATACAAGAACGAATCTATTTAACTCTTTACAAGATACTCGGATTATCCAGATCAACGAAGTATGCAATGGCATTGGTTAGTTTGATGGAATAACTAACCATTCGTAGAATATATCTATACCCAAAAGAGCAGACAGATATGTGGATATAAATCCAAAACTTTTTAGTATAGAAACCAAAGAATATCTATCAACCATAGCAATCAAAGCAAACAATTCATTCAAACAAACAATTCTGACCCATCTGGAGTTTGCGCCCCATGCAAATATATCAAAGCTTCTTCCTGGAGCTGCCAAGATGTCATCAAAGAATTTGAAATCAGATGAAGATCAAAAGAAGATTGATTGGAAAAGATTGTTTCAGTTTTTGTTACAGGGCATTGACCATTTGTAGTCGTACTCCCCTGTCCCCTATCTCGTCCTCTTCTTGTACTCATACTTACTATCAGTGAATAGTAAGAGAATTTACTGAGGCATTCGAACGGATATCTTAGGGATTACTCATTCTAGGGTATACTTCACCCTATCTCAAATGAGTTACCTACTGTGTTATACTCCTAAGCTAAGGTTTCAACCTTCAGCTCTGTAACCAATTCTAACGAACCTGGCTCGACCTTCGAAAATTGGCACCGGATACGTCACTCGTATTCAAATGCCGCAGATCCATACGTCGAATCTAGTTCGCCGGAGCTTATAACACATTAAGTATAACAACACAATGAAAGAAAAGAAATGAATATCATATACAACTCCAATGAATATAATATCCAATAATATACAACAATGATATCAATATGATACAAGAATATCAGAGACAATAAACAACAGCGGAAAAAAAATAGCCAAAGAGATAACTCCAATATCAAACTGCAAATCCAATCCAATGCTCCATAGCCAAAACTCCAAACCACTAGCTCGAACCACCATTAAATTGGACTAACCAAGGTCAGCCTGGATCCCCAGACTCCAATATCCAAAGACCCCAAAGAATACCAAAGAGAAAGCTGAAAGCTACAGAATCGATATCAACTATCTGAAAAACCCAACTCTAGACTGCCCCTGTGGAAAATTGTGGGCACCCAGTGTTTAGGAAGGGAACACTAAACTCCGGTTCAGTTATGGGACTGGTATGAACAAACAAAAACATTTAATCTTAAAAAACAAACAAAAGAATTTAAATTGAAATTCGCAATGCTTTTTGAAAAATGAAACTACCATAAGGCCTCCCAGCACACATACCATGCAATCGCACACTTGGGGGAGATTTCTCCTTATGATGGTCAAAAATGCTTACTACGCAAAATCCTTTTTGATATTATTATTAGTGCATAATGGAAAACATTTCGAAAGTATAATATCAATCTTAGCCAGCATAGGTACCATTATACTATGCCTACTATAGCTACCACCTGAGGTGGCGGGAAATACAACTGCAATCGTAAAAGGCTCGTATTGTTTGATTGGATTTCTAACTAATGGTCAGGCTAATCAACTTCCTATTGCCACATGGGAACGCCTCTGGAGGGACGCCCCGAGAACCTACCCGGCTCTTTGCCAACACAAGGCCGGTTACCCCCTTCCCGGAAAGTATCTGGGATCCATACCATGATACAGCTCTTTTCCACAAGGAATCGACATACCCTAGGGGATCTACCCCTGAAACCTTACCTCATCATTCCTATTTCGACCATTATCGGGTTGTGAGGCTCGATGAGTTCTCGTCTACAAAGCTATACTTTTTCACAAAGTCATGCTTTGATCAACAAATGATCAGCAGCACTTCGTATGCCACATTACCAAATTAGGAATGTATCACTAGCAACCATCAACTACATAACCTCTGAGCTCTTACGTCTTAGAGAAGGGTGTTAAGCTAAGAGAATAAATCTCTGCCACCAAACAAAAATGTATTTGATAGAAATCGGTTTTACATCTCGAAGTGTAATGTCAGCCACACATCCATACAAGTCTGTTCTTGACTCGAACAGAACTGAAGGCACTTCGGAAAAAGCCCTTGCAAATTTGGGTATTCACAATCTCGATCGGACTTCCCATCACTTAGGGAATCTCTATACCGACGCGTCTCAGTGCAGAGATAATCGATGGGTTATCCTTTCGTTCTCGAAAATACCTAGTCTTCACCACCATTCTTCAAATGCTATCCATAACGACGTATCATTGTTCGGAATGGGTTATATGACCCTCTCCCGGCTAAACCGAATAATGAGCGAAATATTTAAAAACATATGGATATGGGATTTCAGTTAAGTAACAACTTATTACCCAAAACAAATGGTTTGAAAACAAATTACCATTTCAAATCTTTTAAACAAAAAGATTCATTTCACAAACTTCACCCACCTTTCACAAACATTAATTATAGCTTTCAAAACAATTCACATTTTCATTTAAACTTGAAATCTTTTGATACACGTTGGAAATTCTTTCCTTATATGAAAGCGTTTATTATTTGAAAACAAATAGTTTTGTTTTAGGAATCACTGATTACATTTACATAAGTTAGAGCCATTCAAGTATAAAACTTGGGTTTAAATTTAAATTCCCAAAACAATATTTTTTAAATGTTTAAAAACCCATATAAACACCATTATAACTTGTATAACCATTGTAAACCATAATTCCCAAATCATTGAATTCAATTTCAAATATTGAATTCAAATTCAAATCAAATTATTTAAATTTCAAAACTTTATTAAGTTATTCAAAATAATTTTTATTTTTGAAATTCATTTTCGAAAGCTTTCAATTTTAATTCCACAACTATTTTGGATTCAAAAAATCAGTCTTTAAAATCATTAAAAATCTGTGACTTAACCGATTTCCTCATGCAATCCATTTTTGTGTGTGTATAGTGTAGTCCAGGGGTTTTACCCAATTGTGCAACATCATCAATCATCACAGATATAATCACAGCAATATCGATAAGCGATATATCCTATAACGCTTATCTATATACACAGAATCATAGATAGATAATATAAATGCATTATAAATAAATAAATTACATTCATTGCAGCTTGAATTAAAACAATTCAAATCACAAAGCATCACACAGTAAAAATATCAAACAATTCAAAAGCAGTTCATACAATTCAAACATCCATGAGTAAGGTCAATTAATTATCTGATTTACATAAATCAAATTAATTACTAATCCTGGTTAATTAATCATTAATTAATTTCAAACCAATTTGATTAATTATCCTTTAATCACTTATTATTTATATTTTAATGATAAATTAATTAATCTTTAATCATTAAATAATTAACCTTTAATCATTAATTTATCATCCTTAATTAATAAATCAATTAACCTTGATTACTAAATAAATCAACCCTTAATCATTAAATAACTACCCTTTAATTATTTAATTATTCTTAATTCATCACATTAATTAATTAACACTTACTTAATTACTACTTAATTTATTATCCTTATTTAATTACAATAATTAATTAACCCTTAATTATCTTAAATTTATTACCCAAATAAATCAACCTTTAATTATATTAAAGTAATTGACTTTAAGTTTGAATCAAAACAATTATTTAAAATCTATTAACTATAAATATATTTTAAAACTTTGTTAAATATTAATTAGAGAAAACTAATTAGTTCCCATATCTTCAAAACTTGTTTCTACCTTGTCTTTAAACTTGGAAACTTTTGTAAAATCCTATGCCTTTGTTTTAACACATTTCTTTTTAAAATTTCAAAGCCTGCTACTTTATCAAACATTTTACCCGAGCCCAATTCCGAGTTTGACTTCAATTCTTTACCGAGTCCAACCTTTATTTTTCTTCTTTTCTTTTTTTCTTTGAAACATATTACCACTCGCGTATGAACACGAGAAATCACCCGAGCCACCACTTCATTCCCACGAGGTCAAACTCGAGACTAACTCAATCTTCCCCCACACATCATCACCCAGACACAATCGCGTGCATGTTACGTGCACCATCACTCCAGCCATCATTGATCGTCACCGAGAGCACCCACACGACACCAATAACATCTCCGACCAACACCATCTTTCAGTTCATCGAATTTGCTTGGAATTCGAAAATGACCCTAATGATCGTCTGAACTCAAAAAAAATCAATCGACTAAAATCCCCTCAACCCATCGCCACCGACCACGGGCAACTCTGCCATCTTGACCCAAGCTACTTCAACGACCGATCCAGCTTTTCCCCCTGGTCTGATCATTCTTAGTACTTCCTCGATGACGCACAAATTCGAACAATATCGTCGACCAAACCTGAAGCTTAAACCCTATTATCGCGTCGACCATCCACCACAGCGGCCCAGAATTTAAGCGAGCATTTTTATGATGATCATCGATGCTCGAATCACCTACCATCATGATTACGACGGAAACAAACTCGCCGATTGATGGATTTTGTCAAAAATGGTATTTCAGTTCAACTTAGGATTTCTCGACCATTACTGGTTTAAAAATTACGAGACCTTCACCTAAAATCATCATTTTGTGATACGAACATGATTATTTAATCCGACTTAAAAATTAAAATGTTCGATTTTCCTGATATATATTGATCTTACTGTAAATTATTGTTTACAAAATATTTACTTAAACCTAATATTATTTTTAGAAGTAACTTTACATTATTATAAGAAAATTTCTTTCAGAAATCATGGTTTGAAAAGATCTAAAAATGGAGATATGAATTTTTTTAATCTCTGGTGATCTTGGGTTTTGTTATAACAGAGTAAACAAATACATTCACAGGCATGCATACCACACTTCAAACCTAAATATTGACATTCATTCATCATTTTCACAATAGCCACATACAAAAAACTTCAAGATAAGTTATGAATTCAAAGCCTAAATAGGTCAGTTTTCTCACCTGACATGGTTGAACAGAGGACAGAGAAGCAACAGGGCCTAGAATTGATTTTAAAATCGAATTTTTTGATCCTGAAGATTGCATGTTGAGTTGAAGCCTCAATCTTTGCTTTAGGTTGCATTTGAGTAGCTGATTTGCATTAGTTGTTGTTTAAACTTGGATCTAGTTTTGACGATGATCTACACTTTACTTTTGAAGTTGATTTGTATGCTTGTTTTCAAATTGAAGATACTAAGGTTTTCCAGGCTTGAGAACTTTGTTTTAGCATTTTAAACTGTTTTGATTTCCTTGTTTTGACCTGTAACTTATTTTGATTTGCTTAAACTTTGTTTTTTCAGGTTTTGGGATTCTCAGTTTTTGATGAAGAGAAAACTGAATCCTTTGTTTTTCTTCCTCTTTTGCATGTTAATAGAATTTTAAATTAAAAGAAATTTTAACTTTGCCACTTGTATTGTTTGCATGATGATTTATTTACACTTGTCAATCTTTGTGATTACTTGCCTTACACTTGTTAACATGAAGGAAATTTGTGTTTATAACCTTGGTTCAAATTATTATTATTTTTAAATTTTTTGCTTTAACCCTTCATGTAAATATATTTTCATTTTGAAAAGAAAAGGTATTAAACCTTTTATAGATTCTAAACAAATTGTACTTAGTTCATATATATAATTTCAAAAGAAAGAACATTATTCCTTTATTAATATTTTATTTCAGATCTTATTAGTTCTCAAAAGATATGTATATCTTAACTTTTATTTCTTATTTTACATTTTCATTCACACATTATATTTATACAACTTTTAAAATCCATTAAATTCAAATAGCTTTATATTATTTTCTATTTATATTTCCTTTTATACCTATTTATACAACCTTAAGAAAATGATTCTTATCTATCTAACATGTTTTTTTTATATATTACTATTTAAATATATTCAATCTGATTTATGTTTAGATCCTTAGTTAGTTTTATACTTACAAATTTTATTTTATTATATATTAACTATGTTTATTTATGTTTTGTACATGTATATAATTCAAATCTTGTACTTATTACTTTTATATATTTATATACAACTATATTTATTTTCAAAAGATTCATTTCTATTTTTAAACTAATAATTTACCTTTATCTATATATCTATAACTTTAAAGAATATGATTCAAAATAAATCAAACATTAATAAATAAATATATATAATATGCTTATATTTGAATTTAACTTTTAAACAACTCTCTTACGTTTATATATCTATTTTAAACTCTCAACTTAACTTAATTTAAAATTTTCATTTTACCTTATGTTATTATATCTTTTTCATATTTTTATACATTACAATCTTACTTTAGTTTAATATATGTTTATATATATATGTATATGTATATATATATGTATATATATGTGTGTATATATATGTATATATATGTATATATATATATATGTATATATATATGTGTATATATATGTATATACTAAAATTAGAAAACAAATGTTCATTACTTTTAAAGTGTAGAATTCCCGAATTCAATTTATATTTCAAAATGTCTATTATTGAATTCAAATCCAAAATACTATTTTATAAGCACATACTTTGAATTTATTCTGGAATCTTCATATTTGTTCCAAAATAAATCCATTTTGTTTTCAATATATCATTTTAGTATTTTCAAATCAACAATATTCATTTTAAAATTTTATTTATAAATTCCCGATCCAAATTGTAACAGCCCAAAATTTTAACAAATATTTCATTCTTTTAATTATAATACTTTAAGGGTTTATTATATAAAAATCTAAATTTTGAATTTGATTAAAACATTCCCCAAATTTTTAGTTAAAGGATAAGATCTCTGACTTTGGTTAAGGATTTACTTTAATTGGAAATTTGGTTTATTTTGTTAAAATGGTAAATAACTAAATTTTAAGCAAAATCATGTTTTATTTAAGTAATAAAACTTGGAAAAAAATATAATGTATAAATAAGCTTTATAAAAAGGCGCGTTTAAATTTGCACATTTATACCCGTTTTGATTAATTTGGTGGTATAAATAGTATGTATTTAATGGATACTCTTTAAACGTATAAATGTAAAAAAAACGTTATTTTCGTTTTAAATTTGGGCATTAAATGCTGCGTCTGTAGTACGCATTTTTAATTTTTACCTTAGCAATAAATGGATAAATTAAACAGTAGACGTAAAATTCTAAGTGGTAAATGAATATTATTTCTAGCCATATTTTCTTTGGCTTAAATCACGCAACTTCTCTAGAATTCAAAACTCACGTTCAAAATTATATTGCATCCCATTTTGTTTCAAATAAATTCTTGCCTCCTTTATGAACGTCTTCCCTCTTTATCTTATTTTTGCGTTTTCAAAAAGGAAAGAAAAGTTTATCAACGCATTTACTTCTAAATTTTTAAACAGGTACAAATGTTTGCCAAGTAGTCCTAGCCATTTCTTTGTATAAATCAACGCAAGTTTCTTTAATAAGAATTTTTTTTTTATATAACACGTTTCTTTTTCATAAATCATTTAAATGTGGTATGGAACCTTTGTTTTAGCAATAGCCTTCCAAATTCAATCATTCAAAATTAATTATTGCTGGTCGTGCCTCATTCAATCAAGGCAAATTTTCGCGTAAATGCAAATTTACTTCCTCCTTTATTTTCGCATTACGCTTTATCAAATATTTCTTGCAATGCAAAATTTCTTCTTTGAATAAAACCACACACCCCTTTGATAATGAAAGAAATCATTTTTTCTTTAACGTTCAAAAATTTTAAATCCGTGTTTGCCTTAAATTACGCACGCATTAATTTGTGCTTTCCCACTTTAGCAACTTGAAGTTCACACATCAAATATTTGAAATTGCAAAGCCTACCGAAATAAAATTTATTACTTGCCGTTTTCCCTCTCCCACCGATATCAAACGCATAATTTTCTGCTAAATTATTAAACATGCAATTTTTTTCCAAATTTCCTTATCCGTTTCAAAGAAAATATAATTGCTTACCGTATTCTTTCGCTGATTAATTCATACCCACTGCAATTATTTGCTCCAATAAATTCTTGTTGTTTCTTATTTTCAATCAACGCAAAATCCTTACTTGCCTATTGTTTTACCTCAATTACCGCAAGTTTCCATCTTTTAAATTATACACGGTCAAAATTTCATGTTTCCATTTCCGTTTTGGAGAAAATTGATTGCTTGTCTTTTTATGTTCTCCTTAATTCACGAAATCTACACTGGTAATAAAAATTTATTACTCACTGTAATTAATTGTTCCAAACTTTCCTCACCTCTCGTGTGAAATTGATAGGAAAAATATTCAATAGGCTGATTTAAAATCAAAGCAACAGGGTAATTGTTTTAAATAAATTCTTGCCTATAATCCCTCATCTTAATCAACGCATACTTTTAAGTAGAATAAAAAAAACCTCACGTACCGCTCCCTATAACCATTCCAATATCCTTATTTCTTGCATTTGTAAAAAAAATCTATTTACTTCCTTATTAATATAAACGCGTACAAATTAATTGCTTCCAAATCTTTCTCCCCTCTAATTGCGCAATTTTGCTGATTTAATTACAAAACCTACATCCCAAAAAATTTCAAAAGTCTACCAAAATCAATTTTATTCTTGCCGTTTCTTTTTATCAACCAACGCAATCAATTCCTGCTTACCTCATTTATTTTTCATCTCCCCATTTTTTATTTATTTCCTATGTTTAAACTTACAAATCATCACATTTCTTCAGGTCAGAATATCAATCACGCAATTTTTTTTTTCCTTGATTTACGTTACATCACCGATTTAATACCAAATCCCTTTATCCTTGCCTAAAGAAAAAAAATCTACATGCCATGATTCACGTTCCTCTTTACGCAACCCTTTATATTAGTACACTAGCACGTCCAAATTTTCTCATCACCTCAATTGAATACACCTCATATTAGCTTCAATGTAACGACCCGGAATTTTGGGCAATATTGACTTAATAATCTGTAATAATAATTAAATTGGTTTGATAAATTTTCTTTATAATTTTAAATTTAAATTGGTGAAATTAATCTTATTAAGAATAACAAATATTTAATCTGGTAAGTGTGATCAATATCTTTTAACAATTTAAAAATTGGTTAGAATTGTTTTTCAAAAAACTATAAATTTTATTCTATTTATAATATATATGTTTGATATATATTGTGAATGGGAATAACTTTTGTTTTAAATTAAAAATTGAATTCTCAAATTGTAATATATGTAAGCATATGTTATAATTTGATATTGTTTTGAAGATTTAATTTAATCTATTAATAAATTATATATGAATGGGTATTGAAATTGAAGCTTTGTTTTAAAACATCATGTTTTTCAAAAGAAAATGTAGTTTAATTCAATGGTTTCAAATATAAGATTGTTATTTATTTTTAAATAGAATAGTTTCAAAGGAATTTAAACAAGCTTTGTTTGTTTTCTTTTAAAATGTTTACATTGAAAATGAATGTTTAAGATTTAAAATAACATGTATAAGATTTTATTTATATTATAATTAGTTTAGTATATTTTCTTTTAAAAGTAAACTTATTTATATACATATAAGTATTTATCAATTAAGAAAGTAAATATGTAAAATTATATTTACATTTTAAATCAAATAAAAAATTTATTAAAATACTTAAAGACATGTGTAACCCAATTAATTATCTCAATAACACTTGTTAACTTTTAAAATTATGTTTGTGACATTTGTGCAAATTAATGACAAGTGGCATTATTTTCATTTTAATTTTAATAAATGTTTTTAGGAAAAGAAATGAGTTTTTCATAAATTCTTCTTTATTTCTTTAGCTCAAATCAGAATTTTTTTTCAAAACCTTAAAATGGAAACTAAATCCAAAACAAAAACCAAATGCTACCTGAAATTCATTATCATAAAAACAAATCAAACCTGAATCAAGCAAGTTCTTCAGCAGAAGATCAATCTGAAAAATCAAATCTGCAACCAAACTGCATTTCAAAAATGATTTCCAACCTGCAACTCGAGTTAAAGATCTGTTTCAACATTTTAAATCAAAACTAAAAGTATGCAAAGGAATCAACTGCTGCAAGCAAAGTAAAAACATTTTTAACATTAAAGTTGTTCACGCCTGAGTAAAAGAAGTGAAGCTTGTTCTATTCTCTGCTCTGCATTCTTGAATCAGGTGAGTAAATGTTTTTAAAAATAGTTTTGGTTCAAA
The DNA here is from genome assembly GCA_030765085.1 of Allium cepa. Lineage (NCBI taxonomy): Eukaryota > Viridiplantae > Streptophyta > Magnoliopsida > Asparagales > Amaryllidaceae > Allium > Allium cepa. The sequence goes on along the minus strand of CM060944.1, from coordinate 302,920,214 downwards.
TTGTGATTGAATGTTGATGCATGTGTTAATCTGTATTATGTTATATGAAATTCGTTTTACATTTAAATGCATGTTGAATTTAATTGTTGAATTGCCTGTATAAATTCAAAATAGATACTGTGTTTACTAAAACAGTTCAAGATACTTCAAAAATCAGTAACTTGATTTTGGATGCAAATTTGATATTGATTTGTAAATGAAAACTGTTTGAAATCACATAACTTATCATCTAAAAATAATCATAGGATTTAAAAATGGAGGAGTTTCTCAGAATTTTAAATTTACAGTAGAAAATCAATTTGGGCTAAAAAATTTATGAACTTAAACTTAAATTTTTATTGTATGATTGGAATAGCAATGGAAATTCATGATTATTAATGCTTGTTTCATGATCTTTAGTTGTGTAAATAGGGAGAATTTGGGGTTTATTCGTAAATTGGATTTTAGTGAATTACCGATTATCCATACTGTGATTGTGTGTGAAACTTGGATTGATGCTTGTTTGTAGGATGTAGATGTTAGGAAAAATTCAAAAGAATTTTTATATTAAGTGAATTAAGGGAATTTTGAGGAAGTAGGGTTTTTGTTTGCTGTTGCTTTCGGCATGATCAATAAGACATGGCCGCGGGTATGTTGAACCGAGTTCGCTCATTTTTGGGGTGGACGATGTACTTGGGTGTGGCGACTTGGTGGTGGGTTGGCGTTGGTCAACGGTGAGAAAGTGGTTGGCGATGATGGGTTGTGTGGTTCGTGTGTTTTGCAAACTTGTGCTCGAGAGTGAGATTTTGATTCGAAGTGAGTTTCTTGGATCTGGGTGTTCGATCGAGGTAGTGGTGGTTCGTTTGTTTATCGTGGATGGTCGTGATGACCGTCGTTGGCCGGAGATGGTGTGCTAGGTGCACGAGCACAGTTGTGTGCACGGGGAGGCTTTGGGCTGGGAATGGGAGTTTTGGGGAAGACGAGTTGAAGCGTGGGGTTCTCGCGTGGTAACCGGGGATGACTCGAAGTGGAGGGTGTTCGGTTTTGCTTCGGGGCAAACTCGAGTGGGGAGGATGTTTGTCTCGAGTTAGGTTGGGAGGTGATTGTAGTTAGACCTGTAATGTTGTTAAGTGCAAATTCAACTTGTGTTTGAATAATGGAAGTAAACATTATAGTGTAGACAAGTTTATAAAAGAAAACAAGTTAAAACATGTTGTTTTGAATTAAAATATAAATCAAACTTTTAAAAGTATTAACCAAAGTTATTTCAAAATTTACATTTGTTTAAAATGATTCTTTTGAGGTAATTAACTTTATGTAAATTTTGAATTCTAATTTAAAAAAAGAAAAAAAGAAGAAATGTTTGAATTTAAAGTATTAAATTAACGTTTAAGTTAAATTTTAAAATAATGATTTAAAAACGAAGTTTCAATTCATATTGAAAATAAATAGGTTTGAAGTTAGATAATTTAAAGTATTTTAAATTTGAAATTGATTTCTAAGTTCCTTATTTTCAAAATAAGGTTATTGTTATGATTTTGGAAAACCAAATTGAATAACTTGTTTTAAGTTATTAAAATTTAATTAAAATTCAAATAATTTATTTATGAAAAATAAATAAAGTTAAATTATTTGGATATGAATTTGAGAATACTTAATAATTTGTAAATAAGTAAAAGTTTAATTAAGATTAATGTTTTCTTAATTAATTTAGGATTTTGAAATATTAAATGTTAATTAATTAATTACTTAATTAATTTTAAATAATTAGTTAATCATTTATTTAATTTTTAGTAACCACTTAATTATGAATTAATTAAGTGTAATTACTTAATGAAGAAATAAATGGTTAATTTTTGAATGTAATTAAGAAAGAAATTACTTATGGAAGTAATTAAAGTGGAAGTGATTAAAGGTTAATCACTTAATGTTATCAATTAAAGAATTGATTAATATAATTGTTTAAAGTTAATTAATTATGGATTAATTAATTAATTAAGGATTATTTAACAATGTAATTAATTATTTGTTAAGTAATTAATTAAGAAAGTAATTAAGATTTATTAAAGGAACTAATTAGAGATAATTACTTATGTAAGTAATTAAGAGTTAATTACTTAATTTATTTTAGTTAATTAATTAATATGATTAATTAATTAAAGAATGAGATTAATTTAAGATTAATTACTAAGTGTAATTAATTAAAATGTAATTAATTAAAATGTAATTAATTAATAGAGTAATCAATTAAGGATTTATTTATTAATTTAACTGTTTAATAATTACTTAATGAAGTAATTAAGATTTATTAATTTAAGTAATTAATCAAAGGGTTAATATAATTAATTAAGAAGTTAATTAATTAATATAGTAATTACAAATTGTTAATTAATGTTTATGATTAATGAGATGATTAATTACAAGTTAATTATTTAATTAATTAAAGGATTATTAATTAATAAAGATTATTAATTAATATAATTAATGAAGTAATTAATTTAAATATGATTAATTAATTGTAATTAATTAAGGATTAATGTAATTAATTATAGTTAATTAATTAATGAAGGATCATTAATTATTGTAATTAATGATAGTAATTAAAGGTAATTACTGAATATGGTTAAGATTAATTACTTGAAGGTAAATTAATCAAGAAAGATTAATTAAAAAAGATTATTAAGGAATGATAAATGAATTTGATTTGTAATAAATCAATGAAGCAGGAGTTAGGATAATCCTAATGATTAAAGGATAGTAATTAATTTAATTTGAGGTTAATTAAATTGATTAAGAGTTAATCAATTTTGCTATGGGTAATTGATTAATATTGAATGTTTGATATTGAGTAATTGATATTGGATGTTGAATGATATTGGATGATTGATATTGGGTGATTAGTTGACACTGGATGATTTGGATGATTTGGATGACTATAATATTTGTGATATGCTGCTTTGTGAGATGAATGTTGATATGAATTATCTATTGTGATAATATTATTCATCTATCTGTTTATATCATCCTGAATAAGTTAAACTGTTTAAATCCCTTAAGTACAACTTGGACATTAAAATGTCATTTGGTTTCGGTGAGACCGGGATCGGATTTCCATATTTGGAATCCGAAAACCACATCGATTCCAATTAAACGTTAGGTCGTTAAACCAAGTGGAGCAAGTGAAGACTCGAGGTGTAAGGGCTATACGTCAGTATAACTCTGTGGGTGATTCCGTAATGAGTTTGACGAAATAGTACTTATAGATTCGATATGGAGATTTAGAGTTCAAGGGCTATGGTCGTTGACTCTGAGGGTGATTCCAAAATGAGAGCAACGAGATAGTGCCTTCGGTTTCGTTCGAACTCGAAACGAACTTGTATGGATTGAATGCTTTCAGCACATCGTCAGGCGGACGATGAGCATTCTAAGAGATGTGTCCTATAAAGGTAATCGCAGCCTCAAGCCTCATCAACCGGGAATGGCTAAAACAGGGGAGGTGCAGCAAGGCTTCGTGGGTAGCTCCCACTGGAGAGCAAGATTTACCCCTGTCCAGAAGTCCCTTTTATTTCGGCTGTGTGGGACGGTTGAATTCCGGACAACCTCCGGGGTTGTCTTGTTCGGGACTGTTTAGTAAGGAATGGTCCCGGTCTTGTGTTGCAGGGGAGTTAGGGTGGCTCCTCGGTACGGTGATCTAGGCCACGTACTGTGACGGGCGGTACCCCAGTAGCCCTGCCATTGATGGAAACCCATTTTCCCTACGAGACCCTACGGTTTTGATTGTATTACCCACTTTTGTGGCTAGTAGCTGGAATTTAATAGATGTAACAATTTCGGCTATTTCATATTTACTTGAAAAGCCTAGACACTATTATAATATCACTGGATTTCCTATCAAATGTTTTGCTTAGCGTAAGGTAAAAACTTTTCCATGTTTATGTGTGGGAAGTCTTACGTGATACCTTTTCTTTCAAAGGTTTTCTAAAGTTAAGCAATTTTAAACTGTTTACTCACACCAGACCCCTGTCTGAACCGAGTATTTATTTTCTGTTTTATTAAACTCTTGGGTACTCATATTATGTATGAGTAGTCAAGTGATTCAGGTTTGCTTGACGAATTCTGGAGGAGTAATGGAGCAGGAGGCTTCCACGTGTAGATATATTGATTCCGCTGTGTTGTTTGGTATCTGTTTCTCTTGTATAGTTGAGTTGTATGAATTAGACAGATGTTTATAACTGTCTAATATGTGTTGTAAAGTTGTGTAACTCTGATGTAATGAGATACTATGTAATATTTTATGTGTTATATTATATTTTATTCGTTCCGCTGTGAGTTCTCTGATATTGTTGTCTTTCTTTCTCTTTCTTTTCTTCTTCTATCCCTTTCTTTCTTCACTAGTGATGCGATTTCCTGGAGATAGGAAGTCGGGTCGCTACATTCAGCTTCTTCTTCTTTACATGAGCTTCACATATCAGGTATGGCTGAATATCTTTTCTCCTTCCTCCTTTTTGCTTTCTTCTTCTTTTATTTCCCTGTTTCATTTACTGCTCCACCATGAAACTCGACCCTTCGCACCACCTTGATCAGCCATGAATTATGATCTGGAAAGAAATATCGTGTGCGATCTTTGGGTTAGCCCAGACCATTTTTTTCTTTTCAATCTCCTCTGTTGCGTTCAGTTTTTTTAGGATAATAATATAATAAAGAAAAAAAAGAAAAAAAGAAAAAAAGAAAAGGGAAAAAAATAAAAAGGAAAAAAAAGAAAAAAAAGAAAATATATATATATAATTAGTAAATATTGCATGCGCCACCTTTATGTATCACTACCGTGAATTGCATGTTGGCCACATAAGATTTGCCATCTTTTTATTAACACGTCATAATATTTTGTTAAAAGGGTAAAAAAAATAGATTATAAATTTATTTTGTAAATTTTGATTTCGGAAAAAAAATAAATGGGCAGGCGGAGCTTTTTTTTAATGGCTCAAGTCGTGCGGTGGAGTGGTCGAGCAATTTGAGTCAATTTTCATTTTATTTTAGCTCGTTCCAATTTTTTTTATTTAAAAATTTGCTTTGTCCGTAATTCGAATTCACGTACTCAGTTTTGTTTATTTATCTTGTTTCAAGATCGAAATCAGTTTGCCTCATCTTCCAATATTTGATCATGCTTTCTACGTTGTTTCAGTGTGGTTATCGTAGTTTTGAATCTAATCTTCAACAGCATACAGGTGAGTATTCTCACCAGACAAACGTACTTATAGATCTGTAAATTAATAACAAGTGTAATTGTAGAATATTTATATTTTATTTTCTTGCCTGCGATATAAATTTATGATGTTAAAAACCCTGTTATTAATTTGACACATCAACAGTCATATTTTATACTGTTATATTTAAGCTGTTATACTATTTATTTATTTATTGTTTATCACTGCAAGTTCCCTGTAGAATCAAATCGTTACGGGCTGAAATGATAGGCCTGAGCGATATCTATCTATTTATTTAGTTATTTATTTAACTTGGTATTGTGGGTTTCAAATGATAGAACCCGGATTTTTCTTGGTAAATTATGGATTGAAATGATATATTATCCGTACCACTTGACCTAGGTAGAAAACATTATACAGACCCGTGGTTATATATATATATATATATATATATATATATATATATATATATATATATTTCTAGAAAAATTTAAGTAATTTAAATTGGTATAGTATTATTTTGATTTGAAATGAATTAAAATGATTTTTAGTGATTTATACAAGTTATATATATATATATATAAAGAAATGAATGGATAAGTTGGAATGTGGAATATAAATTTGTTTTGGAAGTTGATTTCCGTAAAGGAATGAAATTCAAGTTAAGTAAATAAAGTATAATACATTTAATGTAATTGAATTTAAATGGATAAATAAGGTGTTATTTAATTTTTTTTTATTAAATGGCTAATAAAATAAATACGTAAGATATGAATTTGAATATAACTAAACTTAGGAGAAGTGAAGTTTAGTTTAAGGAAATGGGTAAGTTAAGGAATAAATTGAAAATTAGTTATATTTTGGATAATAAATCAAATTTAATTATTAAGTAAAATTTGAATGCAAAGAATAGACAATTTGATTTAACTTTAATAAGTGAAGCCTTAAGAAGTTGATATTTATTTGTGAAATTTACCTTATATAAATCCTAAATTTTGAGAAATTTAAATGACTATTTTAAAAGTGGAAATATGATTTTATAAGTTAAATTGGTTAAATTTAAGTTAAATTATTGATAAATTTATATTTAAGTCAAAAATTAAATTTACTTAAATACTGTTGTAAGGGATATTACCGCACTTTGTAAGTGTTGTAGTTGATGCAAATGAACTAAAGGCTAGAATTAATTAAAGGCTACCGCAGTACTTGGTAAGTGCTGTGGTTGTGAAATTTAAAACTAAACCAAAATAAATAAAAGGGCTACAGTAGCACTTGTTAAGTGTTGCCGTTGGCTGAAATGAGATTTTTGAATATTTGATTTGAAAATATTATAACTTCAGTTTTGAAAGTTAAAATAAGGTATTTTGATTTAAATATAAACTATTTTTGAAATTTATAACCACGGGTAATAATAACGATTGGTTGGCAAAGAGACCAGGATCGGATATGTGCATACTCTCTGTCGATACCGAAAACCACTTTCACAACCGTGTACGCGGTGGAGATTCCATAATGAAGTAGGATGGTAGCGGCGTTTCCTTTAAGGTAAATACATGGACCCAACTCCCGTGAGTTGGCATAAGGTGGCTAGGAGCGATCGATGGGTTAATTGAGGTAGCACCTTTGATCGGACACATCCCTTCGATATTATACTTGAATTTTTGGATTGATTCGGTAGCCACTTTTGATTTCTTTGATTTGGGGGTGTTGCTCGAGGTGGGCGGTAGTAGCAGCTATGCGTTACCACCGACTCGGAAGCGTAATTGGTATATCTACCCTAGCATTGCCTAGTTGTGTCGTGTCACCTACCCTAGCGCGCCTTGTACGAGTTTCTATTTGTGTCGTACCTATGGAGTATCCTCTAGTAGCCTCCCGATCAGGAGGTATTACGGTACTGTATAGACTATTGGCACTATTACGTGTTAAGGGGAATATTGGGTCACTCCTTAACGCTATTTTAAAGTAAGTTTATCTTACTAATAGGCACTGTTATAATAGCGAAGTATTACTACATACTAAATAGTTTATAGGATCCTTAGAGGATGGGCGGCCCAAGCATCCTTTAAGTTACTTGTACTTTATTACAGTTCACTTGAATTAGCTTACACTGTATAAGTATGTATTCCTAACCCGAGTGTTTACGTTTTATTTTACGCTCGGGTCAGCCTGAGTTTCAGTTCAGACTTCACCTCCGGAGCTTGGACTTTTTTTGGTCGTCTCTTTTCAAGCTGCCGTCAAGTTTCTGTTCAGTTCTTATTAGTTTTTGTAATCAAGACAATCTAATATTGAGATTTTCTATGGAGATTTCAAACTATATTTGGTTTAAGACTATGTACTTTATACTTGTTTGAGACTATTGATAGTGGCTTCATGAACCACTAAGTTATTCTTAAATTTCGCTGCGACTATTCTGATTCTGTGTCTGTGATTCTGTGATTATTTATTTACTGTACATTTTGAGATTTGCCAAATTTTATTTGCAACACGGTATTTCGAACAATTCAAGTCCGACATGTGGGGATGCGAATGTTGAAAATATCGGGTTGTTACATTTGGTATCAGAGATTTGGCTCTAGGCAAAACTTAGAATGTATGGTAAATTTGATTTACAGAATCACTTTCATTCGAGTTTGAATCCCTTCCTTTTAATTCGATTTCCCTTGAATTTTGGAACGTTCCTTGCGGTTCCAAAGTTCATTCGTGCCCCTTACTATTCATCTTCTTTCGATTCTGGAGTATCCCATAACTCCACTTTGGATGATCTTTATAGTGAATTGGCGGTCTCGCCAATATCCTAATAAAGGGGTGAAACTCCTTTACAATTAGCATTGATTCACTAGAGATTTATATTTATCCTCGCTTTAGATGCTAGTATCTTTGGTTATTCCGAAGTCTATCTCTTCAGATCGAATGTAGATTTACCCCAGAAAAATCCATATCGATCTTACTCTTTAAGTCACGGTTGACCCGGTTAAGGTTGCCCGCGATTTATATAAACTTATCCAGTTCCTTATTCTGTTATTTAATCATCGGATCTTCTGATTTCCAATTTATCTTTAAATCAAAATTTTCTTTAATTTGAGTCCACCAAATTTGAATCTCTATCCTTGTTTTGAAAAATTTATTCCTATATTTGGAAAAAATCTAATATTATATATATAATTATAATTTTCAGAATTTTTATAATTAATTTAACTAGTTGTCAAGAGATAATAGTCTTTGATTTTATTTATGGTTTTGTAAACCATGGGTTTTGTCTCGTATAAATAATTGAACTATAAAAAATGGTTATAAATTAATTTGGAAACAGAAATGAATTTAAAACTAGAACTTGAGAATTCATTTCCCAATGGTTTTAAACCTTGTGTTTAAAGTTTTAAAAGGATATATTATTTAAATTATTTTCGAATAGGATTTTGTTTCCAAAGAATTTTAAAGGTTTAAAAATCAGTGCTCTTCTCTTTGTCGCTAGGAAATAATTTCAGTGATGACTGCAACATCATCAACATTCATTTTCGAGTTTCAAAGTGAAGAGACCATTCTGCAGTCTGGCTACAGTGTTACCTTGAGAATTTAATTGATTTGAATCTCTAAAATATGACTTGATTTATAATATATAGATATATGGTTTAAATTTGACTTGACATACTATGTACATATATTTATTTATCTCTAAATGATTTGAAGGGAATCAAAAATTTAATTCCTAAATTTTATCTTGAGGAATAATTTCAATTATAAAAAAAGAAAATCAAATTTTTGAATAGATGATTCCAACTTAATATAATTGAATTTGAAAGTTTTATTTGTATAATACTCAATTTCATTTTCATATAACTTACCTTGATTTTCATAAGTTAACAATGTAATTGGATAATATATAGTATAAAAAGATTTTATAAATAAAATTTGAGTGGTTATAATAAATGTTATACACTTAAATTTTAGTTATAAAAAGATTAACAAAGGTAATGGAATAATTTACAATATAAAATAATGTTAAAGGAACTAAGAATAAGTTTAAGCAGTTGTAGTAAGTATAAACATATTTAACATAGATAATAAAAATATATTGAGAGAAATAAATTTAGTTATAATTAGGAATAAAAAAAAGATATTAATTTATTGAACACATTTTTTAGTATAACAAATGATTTTCAAACTTATGATTTTAGAAATTTTTATTTTAAGATAATTGGAAAATGAAGTAATGAAATTTCAAATAGTTAAATTTAACTTAAGTGAAATTAAATAGATGAAATCAATTATTAATTTAAAATTTAATTTGTATGGTTTAGATTAATGATTCTATTTTGAGTTTCAATTTAGTTTTCTTTCAAGTTGTTTCTATTCCCCTATCTTCTTCCTTTTCGAGGACGAAAAGTTCTGAGTGGGGGAGAGTGTAACAGCCCAAAATTTTAACAAATATTTAATTCTTTTAATTATAATACTTTGGGGGTTTATTATATAAAAATCTAAATTTTGAATTTGATTAAAACATTGCCCAAATTTTTAATTAAAGGATAAGATCTCTAACTTTGGTTAAGGATTTACTTTAATTGGAAATTTGGTTTATTTTTGTTAAAATGGTAAATAACTAAATTTTAAGCAAAATCACGTTTTATTTAAGCAATAAAACTTGGAAAAAATATAGTGTATAAATAAGCTTTATAAAAAGGCGCGTTTTAATTTGCACATTTATACTCGTTTTGATTAAGTTGGTGGTATAAATAGTATGTATTTAATTGATACTCTTCAAACGTATAAATGTAAAAAAAAAACGTTATTTTCGTTTTAAATTTGGGCATAAAATATTGTGTCTGTAGTACGCATTTTAAATTTTTACCTTAGCTATAAATGGATAAATTAAACAGTAGACGTAAAATTCTAAGTGGTAAATGAATATTATTTCTAGACATATTTTCTTTGGCTTAAATCACGCAATTTCTCTAGAATTCAAAACTCACATTCAAAATTATATTTCATCCCATTTTGTTTCAAATAAGTTCTTGCCTCCTTTATGAACGCCTTCCCTCTTTATCTTATTTTTGCGTTTTCAAAAAGGAAAGAAAAATTTATCAACGCATTTACTTCCAGATTTTTAAACAAGTACAAATGTTTGCCAAGTAGTCCTAGCCATTTCGTTGTATAAATCAACGCAAGTTTCTTTAATAAGAATTTTTTTTATATAACACGTTTCTTTTTCATAAATCATTTAAATGTGGTATGAAACCTTTGTTTTAGCAATAGCCTTCCATATTCAATCATTCAAATTATTTACTGCTGGTCGTGCCTCATTCAATCAAGGTAAATTTTTGTGTAAATGCAAATTTATTTCCTCCTTTATTTTCGCATTACGCTTTATCAAATATTTCTTGCAATGCAAAATTTCTTCTTTGAATAAAACCACACACCCCTTTGATAATCAAAGAAATCATTTTTCCTTTAGCGTTCAAAAATTTTAAATCCGTGTTTGCTTTAAATTACGCACCCACTAATTTGTGCTTTCCCACTTTAGCAACCTGAAGTTCACATATAAAATATTTGATATTGCAAAGCCTACCGAAAAAAAAATTATTACTTGCCGTTTTCCCTCTCCCACCGATATCAAATGCATAATTTTCTGCTAAATTATTAAACATGCAAAAAATTTCCTTATCCGTTTCAAAGAAAATATAATTGCTTATCGTATTCTTTCGCTGATTAATTCATACCCACTGCAATAATTTGCTCCAATAAATTCTTACCGTTTCTTATTTTCAATCAACGCAAAATCCTTGCTTGCCTATTGTTTTACCTCAATCACCGCAAGTTTCCATCTTTTAAATTATACATGTTCAAAATTTCATGTTTCCATTTCCGTTTTAAAGTAAATTGATTGCTTGCCGTTTTATGTTCCCCTTAATTCACGAAATCTACACAGGTAATAAAAATTTATTACTCACTGTAATTAATTGTTCCAAACTTTCCTTACCACTCGTGTGAAATTGATAGGAAAAATATTCAATAGACTGATTCAAAATCAAAGCAACAGGTTAATTGTTTTAAATAAATTCTTGCCTATAATCTCTCATCTTAATCAATGCATACTTTTAAGTAGAATAAAAAAACCTCACGTACCTCTCTCTATAGCCGTTCCAATATCCTTATTTCTTGCATTTATAAAAAAATCCATTTACTTCCTTACTAATATAAACGCATACAAATTAATTGCTTCCAAATCTTTCTCCCATCTAATCGCGCAATTTTGCTGATTTAATTACAACACCCACATCCCAAAAATTTTCAAAAGTCTACCAAAATCAATTTTATTCTTGCCGTTTCTTTTTGTCAACCAACGCAATCAATTCCTGCTTGCCTCCTTTATTTTTCACCTACCCATTTTTCATTTATTCCCTACGTTTAAGCTTACAATCATCGCATTTCTTCTGGTCAGAATATCAATCACGCAATTCTTTTTTTTCCTTGATTTACATTACATCACCGATTTAATACCAAATTCCTTTATCCTTGCCTAAAGAAAAAAATCTACATGCCATGATTCACGTTCCCCTTTATGCAACCCTTTATATTAATTCACTAGCACGTCCAAATTTTCTCATCATCTCAATTGGATCCATCTCATATTAGCTTCAGCTTCTTCTTCTTTGCGCGAGCTTCACATATCAGGTATGGCTGAATATCTTTTCTCCTTCCTCCTTTTTTCATTCTTCTTCTTTTATTTCCCTGTTTCATTTACTGCTCCACAACGAAACTCGACCCTCCGCACCACCTTGACCACGCCATGAATTGTGATCTGGGAAGAAATATTGCGTGCGATCTTTGGGTTAGCCCAGACCATTTTTTTCTTTTCAATCTCCTCTGTTGTGTTCATTTTTTTTTTAGGATAATAATATAATAAAGAAAAAAAAGAAAAAAATAAAAAGGAAAAAAAGAAAAAAAAGAAAAAGAATATATATATATATATATAATAAATAAATATTACATGCACCACCTGTAGGATCTAGATTAACCCTGGGGGCTGAATAGGGATAGCAAATTTTCTCGAATTAAACGTAAAAATAAACTGCAGAAATAAATATGCTGAAAAGTAAATCACACACAAAATTTACCCAGCTTCGGCAACTCCTGCATACTGCTGCATTCCTAGATTTCTATTAGAATTAAACAGTCTCCCGCTTACAAACACTCTAACAGACTCGCAAACCCTTGCTTCCGCTTACAAACACTCTAATAGACTCACACCTCCTGCTCCCGCCTATAGAGTTTTGCAAACTCGCAAACCCTGCTCCCGCCTATAGAGTTTTGCAAACCCGCACACCCTGCTCACTGAACTAATTCTAACTAGGCAATCTGACACTACTTACAACATAGGTGGTGATTTACCAATTTTTTGATTCAAAAAGAAAATTTAAAAACAAACAAATTAAAACTAAAAACCTTAATAACAATTAAAGCCCTTTTTATAAAAACAAAAACCCCTTTTATAAAACTAGGCCGGCCCTTTTATTCTTTAACCCGATCCTTTGTGATAATGTCGGCTCTGTTGAATTAGGGCTTTTGTTCCCTTGTAAAAATTAGGGCTTTGATTCTTCGTTCGATCTAATTTGTGTTGCTCGTTGCTCGCGACTTCTTTAATGATCGATTCTCTGGTTGCTTCGCTCGTTTGCCGCTGCTCCTTTGATCGATTTCGACAGATTTCGGTATGTAATCTCTTTGCTGGTTTAATTTGCTTGAATTATCACTTGTTCTTGTTGCCCACTCGTTGCCGATGATGAACTTGGGTTTATATTTGGATTTGATTCGATTTTTCCACGCAGCCAATGATGATTTTGGGATTGTATTTATATGAATTCTGAGATACTTAAGTTTATTCGTATCAATTCGATACTTTCCAAATTTTGGCTTTCCTGATATGGCTACAACTTGATACGCACGGCCTTGTTTGTGCAACGTTCGACTTAACTTGATTCATACGGCAAAGAACTTTCCTCCTTTATTTGTTTGACTTTTTCAAAGATACGAATTTGACTTTTTCAAATTGTACACACACTTGTTTTCTAACTTGTTCATCACGTCGCTGTTTTGATTCCGTGGCCATAACTGCTCTGGTTGGTTTAACTTGTTTTGAATCTGGTTTCGTATGTGTCCATGTTGCTGCATTTGCTTTCATACCCATTACTGCACTGTTCTCTGTTTGCATACATTGCTGTTGGGTATATCTCGTAACTGTAGACTAGCTTGCACACTTTGATCTTTCTGAAGCTCGAGTTGCACACTGCTGTTTTGAGTCACTTCCATACTTGAGCATTGTTCCATTTTTATACATACTTGGTTGTATTGAGCACGACATGCTTTATGTTGCAGTCATGTGCTGTTGAGTTGTTGTTTGGACATTTGCTTATTTGAGTTTGTTGTCTGCTGTTATACAAGTTGCACTTTGCATCCATTCTGGTTATTACTGCATGTGCCCAATTGATGTTCTGTTCATTGCTTTGAGTTGTTGTACTGATTTGAACTTCTGCAGTGTTATACTTGAGCTTCACTGAGTTTTGATAGTCAAGTTGCACTCATGTCCACTGCATAGTGGTCTTCATTGTTGCTGCTTTGACTCTGTGTTCTGGTCATTAGTGCTCTGGTGCATTTTTCTCGAGTCACTTGCATTTGTTTGCTATCATGTCAGTTCTAATTGCACTTGCTCTACTTGTAGTCTCTGGTACTTTATTCTTGCATTCACTTCATCGTCACTGCTGAAGTTGTACACTAGTGGTCTTCATTCTGGTTTGCACTTGCATGCATTGCTGGTTGCTTTGGGATTGAACTTGAGCTTAGTACATCCACATCAATGCTGAGTTATTTGACTTGTGTTTCTCACCATGTTCAAGTGTGTCTGGTCTTTTCTTGTGACATCCATGTTGCAGCTGGTCTTTGCATCCATTCATGTTGATTTTTGAAATTTCACTTGAGTTGAATCCAGTTTCAAAAACTCGGGTTTGACCTTGTGCTCGTGTCGTGATTTTAAATATATTGCACGTGAGTTGAACCCGGCTTTTCATTTGGGTTTGACCTGTGCTCACCTGTCCCTGTAACGTTATCAAGTGTATATCGATGTGCACGGCCTTGTGGCATGTACAGTGATACACTGTGCATGTCACACTGTTCGTGTGTGATGAATTCATATGTAAATTATGACGAACAACCCAAATAACCGAGGAAAACAATAATTTCAAAAATCCCTATTTTATTTTATATTGCAAAAATATTTCTTTTTCAATTTTACTGCGTTAGTGAATATTTTTGCAGATTTCTCAGATGCTGGATTCTAATTGGAATGAAGTTGAAGATAAAATACGAGTGTGAGTGATATGTAGTGAGGTTATTAATGTAAAAATAATTTTGATGTGATCAAAATTGTATATGTATAGTGAGAGCTTGAATTTGTACTATTCAAGATTGTAATAAATATTTGTTTGAATAAAATTTATGTTTGAATTCAAATTCCATTCAAATTCTATGTAATTTATTTTATTCAACAAATATTTATTTAATCTATGAAAAATAAAATAGTACATTAACAAATACATTTAAATGAATATATATATATATATATATGTTTATTATCATCAAACAAAAACATATAAGCGCATATTCAACAATCTCCCCCTTTTGATGATAACAAACATATATTTAAGATTTTGACTGCGTTAAATGTATTTGATCAATGTTATACTCTAATTGCTCCCCCTATTTAAATGCTTCCTCTCTACATGATGCTCCCCCGACATATATGCATATAAATAGAAATATATAGATAAGCCTAGATGCAAATGGAAAATTATTTGACCTTTGCTTGATTCTATTTGACAAAATCTTAACTTTTCTCTCCCCCTTTTGTTATCAGCAAAAGAATAATAGTGTTAGAGAAATAGAGATAAAGTGATCAATATTAATCCAACATTAAAATCAAATTGAATATAAATATTAAACTTCAATAAAAATCAAACAAAAATCATAACTACCCTTATTAGGCGCATATTCCACTTTTAGAAAGAATGGAAATGATGTTCTAATATAAAATCATACAATTGTATCAACTTGTGGTACATTTATATCAGGAATTTGAATATCTACTAATCATGCATAACCGTTAGGACTTTTAAATGAGATTAGTAGTATTCCAATTTAATTTTAAAAAATGAAATCAAGTATCTTCTAACCACGCATGACCGTGAGGACTTTTAAATGGGATTTGAATCAACTTGTCTATTTAATCAATTAATTTTGACATACGTTCCATACATGCATAACCGTAAGGACTTTTAAATGACCATGGAAGAACATAATCAAAAATCCAAGTAATTCACCCATGCATAACCGTGAGGACTTTTAAATGAGAGTGAATACTTT
The DNA here is from genome assembly GCA_030765085.1 of Allium cepa. NCBI lineage: Eukaryota > Viridiplantae > Streptophyta > Magnoliopsida > Asparagales > Amaryllidaceae > Allium > Allium cepa. The sequence goes on along the minus strand of CM060944.1, from coordinate 302,904,624 downwards.
GGATATTTATTTATTTTTACAAAAAAATATGAAATGAAAAACAAATGATTCCTGATTATAGTACCACATATCGACAAACTATATTTAAGATTTGATAAGCAATGGTCGATAGAAATATGATAGAAATAGAAATGGTCATGGAATCTTTACCCAACAAAAAGTTTTATAACTCTTGTTTGAATTGCTAAAGAAATTTTCCAAATATACTCTCTTGAGTAATGTATGTTAAATATCAACAATTATCACCTTTTCAATTACTATTTATCTTTTTGATAATTAGTAGGGAGTCGGATTAGTCAAAATTTGTCATTTAAAATAAAATAAAAATGACTAAAATGAAAATATGGTCAACAATGATTTTCTCGAAGGAGTTATATGAGAAAAAATTTCTTCTATTTGAAAATTATTTGAATGAAAAATATGCAGATATTTTCTTTGAAAAACGATGCAGTTACTAAATGTCTCAAAAATCACGTTCAACTAGTAAGTTTTCTGTCAACTAGATTACCAGTATGACCTGCATTTGAATTTCTCTTTTACTCCAAAATATCACTAATTAAATTTGATAGACCAGATCACGAAGAGTGCGTAGAAAAATTTCAAACTCAATTTTAACAACAATTTAAATGACATTCTTTGAATTTGAATTGAAGACATGTAAATAATCAGAAACTGTGAATATAAAGTTAGCCAAAGATAACCAAAAATATTATCATCTTTACAACATCTTAATATTGGCTGATTTCATTCAGAATATGGTGCAGGTTATCACATTTAATTTATCGATCAAATAAATATACCTTCGCCTATTTTATCTTTACGATAATTTTTCATGGTTGCTCTTTGTGATTATGTCACCTTTGTACTAGGCTAAGGAACTTTGCTTTGTTTCCCGTTGTGTTTCTGGAACAGCCAAAATCCAGCAAACATTGTTGTTGTTCCTTAGCCTTACACCATACCTACACGATGAAAGATTTTTGTGACCTATTTGTTTTTATAGGTCCATGATTGTTAGTGGCTGAAGCATTATGAATAAACAAACCCTTTGGAACCCAAACTTGTTTTGTCATTTCATTCTTGTTCCAATAGACATGAAATTTGTTTGTAGAATTCTTAGGAACCCAAACTTGTATAAATTTTGTGTTCTTGTTCCCATGACTACAATTTTCAACACGATGTCCAATTATTTCGCATCTATCAAAGACACTTTTACCTTTTGCATTATACTCAACTTGTGTTTTCCCAAAGCCTAGTCCTTTTCTATTGTTAGCAAAAATTTGATTTCCCAATAGCATGTTGAAAGATTTTTCGCCTCTTGAAAAGTTATTCAGAGATTTCTCAAGATTTTGGACTTTGGTTTTTAGTGTTGTGTTTTCAGTGACAAGTGAGGTGCATCTATTTATAAAATCCTTTTTCCTAGTGTCAATGGTTTCCTTAAGACTCAAGTTTTCTTTTTCAAGATTCTCAGAGCTATTCTTAAGTCTTGATAATTCTGAATCTAAAATTTTACATTTTTTGCATTCTAGGTTTTGAATATTTTCAAGTTCAGTTTCTAACCTAAAATTTTCATGAGCAATTACTCTCCTATCAGATTTCAGTTTCTCAATTTTAGATTCAAGAGTATCAACTTCTTTAGTAAGATCAAGACACATGAAAACAAGTTCTTTATAAGAATAGTCACCTACCTCACTAGGTTCCTCTGAGCTTGCTTCTGAATCTGATTTTGCCATAGGACACAAGTTAGCCTCCTCTGAGCTACTATTCGAAACTTCCTCTCCTTCTTCATCATCCCAAGTTGCTGCAAAGGCCTTCTTCTTCTTTTTCTTTCCTCTGTTGCTTTTGAGAAGTGGTCATTCTTGTTTGAAGTGGCCAGGCTTGTTTCAGTTAAAGCATGTCAGTTCATTATCGGAATTGTCAGAATCTTTTGGCCTATTACGACTTGTTTTCTTCTTGCGTGGCTTGAATCTTGACCATTTTCTAAGATTATTGACAGCCATTGCAAGCTCTTCAATTGGATCTTCTTCATCTTCATCGCTCTCTTCTTTGCTCTTTAAGGCAATCATATTCTTCTTTAGTTCGAAGTTGTTGCGTTCTTCCTTTTCTTTTAGCTAAAGCTCATATGTCATCAAGTTGCCAATCAACTCCTCCATGCTTAGTTTACTCAGATCTTTCGATTCTTGTATTGCCATGACTTTTGCCTCAAAGCTCATCAGTAAGACTCATAGCACCTTCCTCACAAGCTCTACCTCAGTGAATACTTTCCCAAGTGCTCTAGCCTTGTACACCAAAGTTGAAAAGCATCCAAACATGTCTTTTATGCTCTTGCCTTTGTCCATCACAAAGTTCTCGTATTCATTGCTGAATAGGGCTAGACGAGACTCCTTGACTTGAGAAGTTCCTTCATGTGTCACTTCCAAGGTATGCCAAATTTCCTATGCAGTTTTACAATGAGAAATTCTATTAAATTCATTCTTATCAAGAGCACAGATTAAAGCATTCATGGCTTTAGCATTTGTAGTTTTTAATCTCTTATCGTTAGCATCCCACCTATCCTTAGGTTTAGGAATCTCAGTATCACCAACAGTTATAGTGGGAGATTTATAGCCAGTTTCAATAATATCCCAAACATCATAATCAACAGAACTAAGATAAATACCCATCCTAACTTTCCAATAAGCATAATCATTCCCATTAAACATGGGTGGCCTAACAATAGATTGCCCCTCAGAAAAAGCATTGTTTGATGGATTCATGACTCTGGAGTTAAAGAAAAATACCGTGCTCTGATACCACTTGTAGGATCTAGATTAACCCTAGAGGGGGGTGAATAGGGTTATAGCAAATTTTCTCGAATTAAACGTAAAAACAAACTGCAGAAATAAATATGCTGAAAAGTAAATCACACACAAAATTTACCCAGCTTCGACAACCCCTGCCTACTGCTGCATTCCCATATTGCTATTAGAATTAAACAGTCTCCCGCTTACAAACTCTCTAACAGACTCGCAAACCCTTGCTCCCTCTTACAAACACTCTGATAGACTCGCACCCCCTGCTCCCGCCTATAGAGTTTTGCAAACTCGTAAACCCTGCTCCCTCCTATAGAGTTTTGCAAACTCGCACACCCTGCTCACTGAACTAATTCTAACTAGACAATCTGGCACTACCTACAACCTAGGTGGTGATTTACCAATTCTTTGATTCAACAAGAAAATCTAAAAACAAACAAATTAAAACTAAAACCCTTAATAACAATTAAAGCCCTTTTTATAAGAACAAAAACCCCTTTTATAAAACTAGGCCGGCCCTTTTATTCTTTAACCCGATCCTTTGTGATAATGTCGGCTCTGTTGAATTAGGGCTTTTGTTCCCTTGCAAAAATTAGGGCTTTGATTCTTCGTTCGATCTGATTTGTGTTGCTCGTTGCTCGCGACTTCTTTGATGATCGATTCTCTGGTTGCTTCGCTCGTTTGCCGCTGCTCGTTTGATCGATTTCGACAGATTTCGGTATGTAATCTCTTTGCTGGTTTAATTTGCTTGAATTATCACTTGTTCTTGTTTCCCACTCGCTACCGATGATGAACTTGGGTTTATATTTGGATTTGATTCGATTTTTCCACGCAGCCAATGATGATTTTGGGATTGTATTTATATGAATTCCGAGATACTTAAGTTTGTTCGTATCAATTCGATACGTTCCAAATTTTTGCTTTCCTGATATAGCTACAACTTGATACGCACGGCCTTGTTTGTGCAGCGTTCGATTTAACTTGATTCATACGGCAAAGAACTTTCCTCTTTTATTTGTTTTGACTTTTTCAAAGATACGAATTTGACTTTTTCAAATTGTACACACACTTGTTTTCTAACTTGTTCATCATGTCGCTGTTTTGATTCCGTGGCCATAACTGCTCTAGTTGGTTTAACTTGTTTTGAATTTGGTTTCGTATGTGTCAATGTTGCTGCATTTTCTTTCATACCCATTACTGCACTGTTCTCTGTTTTGCATACATTGATGTTGGGTATATGTCGTAACTGTAGACTAGCTTGCACATTTTGATCTTTCTGAAGCTCTAGTTGCACACTGCTGTTTTGAGTCACTTCCATACTTGAGCATTGTTCCATTTTTATACATACTTGGTTGTATTGAGCTCGACATGCTTTATGTTGCAGTCATGTGCTGTTGAGTTGTTGTTTGGACATTTGCTTATTTGAGTTTGTTGTCTGCTGTTATACAAGTTGCACTTTGCATCCATTCTGGTTATTACTGCATGTGCCCAGTTGATGTTCTGTTCATTGCTTTGAGTTGTTGTACTGATTTGAACTTCTGCAGTGTTGTACTTGAGCTTCACTGATTTTTGATAGTCAAGTTGCACTCATGTCCACTGCATAGTGGTCTTCATTGTTGCTGCTTTGACTCTGTGTTCTGGTCATTAGTGCTTTTTTGCATTTTGCTCGAGTCACTTGCATTTCTTTGCTGTCATGTTAGTTCGAATTGCACTTGCTCTACTTGTAGTCTCTGGTACTTTATTCTTGCATTCACTTCATCGTCACTGCTGAAGTTGTATACTAGTGGTCTTCATTCTGGTTTGCACTTGCATGCATTGCCGGTTGCTTTGGGATTGAACTTGAGCTTTGTACATCCACTTCAATGCTGAGTTATTTGACTTGTGTTTCTCACCATGTTCAAGTGTGTCTGGTCTTTGCTTGTGACATCCATGTTGCAGCTGGTCTTTGCATCCATTCATGTTGATTTTTGAAATTTCACTTGAGTTGAATCCAGTTTCAAAAACTCGGGTTTGACCTTGTGCTCGTGTCGTGATTTTAAATATATTGCATGTGAGTTGAACCCGGCTTTTCATTTGGGTTTGACATGTGCTCACCTGTCCCTGTAACGTTATCAAGTGTATATCGATGTGCACGACCTTGTGGCATGTACAGTGATACACTGTGCATGTCACACTGTTCGTGTGTGATGAATTCAAATGTAAATTATGACGAACAACCCAATTAACCGAGGCAAACAATAATTTCAAAAATCCTTATTTCATTTTATATTGCAAAAATATTTCTTTTTCAATTTTACTACGTTAGTGAATATTTTTGCAGATTTCTCAGATGCTGGATTCTAACTGGAATGAAGTTGAAGATAAAATACGAGTGTGAGTGATATGTAGTGAGGTTATTAATGTAAAAATAATTGTGATGTAATCAAAATTGTATATGTATAGTGAGAGCTTGAATTTGTACTATTCAAGATTGTAATAAATATTTTTTTGAAGAAAATTTTTGTTTGAATTCAAATTCCATTCAAATTCTGTGTAATTTATTTTATTCAACAAATATTTATTTAATCTATGAAAAATAAAATAGTACATTAACAAATACATTTAAATGAATATATATATATATATATATGTTTATTATCATCAAACAAAAACATATAAGCGCATATTCAACACCACCTTTATGTATCACTACCGTGAATTGCGTGTTGCCCACATAAGATTTGCCATCTTTTTATTAACAAGTCATAATATTTTGTAAAAAGGGTAAAAAAATAGAGTATAAATTTATTTTGTAAATTTTGATTTGGAAAAAAAATAAATAGGCAGGCCAAGCTTTTGTTTTAATGGGTCAAGTCATGCGGTGGAGTGGTCGAGCAATTTGAGTCAATTTTCATTTTATTTTAGCTCGTTCCAATTTTGTTTTATTTAAAAATTTGCTTTGTCCGTAATTGGAATTCGCGTACTCAATTTTATTTATTTATCTTGTTTCAAGACCGAAATCAGTTTGTCTCATCTTCCAATATTTGATCGTGCTTTCTACGCTGTTTCGGTGTCGTTATCGTAGTTTTGAATCTAATCTTCAGTAGCATAGACGTGAGTATTCTCACCAGACAAACGTACTTATAGATCTGTAAATTAATAACAAGTATAATTGTAGAATATTTATATTTTATTTTTCTTGCCAGTGATATAAATTTATGATGTTAAAAACCCTGTTATTAATTTGACACATCATCGGTCATATTTTATACTGTTATATTTAAGCTGTTATACTATTTATTTATTTACTGTTTATCACTGCAAGTTCCCTACAGAATTAAATCGTTACGGGCTGAAATGTTAGGCCTGAACGATATCTATTTATTTATTTAGTTATTTATTTAACTTGGGATTGCGGGTTTGAAATGATTGAACCCGGATTTTTCTTGGTAAATTACGGATTTAAATGATATATTATCCGTACCACTTGACCTAGGTAGAAAACATTATACAGACCCATGGTTATATATATATATATGTATATATGTATATATATATATTTCTGGAAAAATTTAAGTAATTTAAATTGGTGTAGTATTATTTTGATTTGAAATGAATTAAAATGATTTTTAGTGATTTATACAAGTTATATATATATATATATATAAAGAAATAAATGGATAAGTTGGAATGTGGAATATAAATTTGTTTTGGAAATTGATTTCTGTAAAGGAATGAAATTCAAGTTAAGTAAATAAAGTATAATACATTTGATGTAATTGAATTTAAATGGATAAATAAGGTGTTATTTAAATTTTTTTTATATTAAATGGCTAATGTTATCCCATTTTTTGGACAAAACTGGAATATCAATGTTGTGTGCATTTCCACCGCGACCGGAATAAGAAGAAGCAGCCAGCAAGCCATACGAGAGCTCATTCGGCATACCTTGGTTCATCCGGCATCTCCAACATTCAAGCCCCTTTCGGCATCTACAACGTAAAGTCCATCCGGTATCAAAGGATTAAAGTTTCATTCGGCATTCAAGGTGCTTTGTTTCATCCGGCGTTCCCAATACAAGAAGCATTCGGCAGAAGCATTCGGCACCTCATTCGGCAGAAGCATTCGGCACTCCCCTTCCCACCGAATCAACTACAACCGAAGCTCCATCCTTCTCCATCAACTACCTATCACTACCGAGCCATGCTATCACCGGACCAAACCCACCATCACTGGTCCAAAATCCACCGAACCATCTCATCCTCCATCCTCCTACCGAACCCAAGCTCCACCGGACCATACTCCTACCACCGAACGAGCTCCACTCAACCTACCACCGGACCAACCTACCACCGGTCCAACCATCCTTCTCTCCAAGCACCGCCGAACCAAAGAACGCCGAACCAAAGTTGCCAGTCCAGATTGCTTCGGCCCAAGCCCACCAGCAGCTATAAACATACAAGACCCCTGCCCCCAGCCTCACTCTATAAATAGAGGGGCAGGGGTACAACAATGGGGGACGAGAGGGAGAGAAGAGTTTGAGAGCTCAAGCCTGGAAGGAAGTCTCAAACAACTTTAGATACTTGCAATCAAAGCTTTGTACTTGTAATCTAAAGAAAAAAGAAGAATAACATATAAAGTGGACGTAGGCACGTTCTGGCCGAACCACTATAAATCTGTGTGTCTTTTACAGTTTAGTCCCTGCTTTTTATATATTTGCATAAATCACCCAAATCGCTAAAAAACATCATAAAATCGACTAAATCGTACGACATTGGGTGTTTTCCCATTTTTTGCGCAAACATTTTGGTGCTTTCACTGAGAAAAACCAGCTCCCGCTACATCGGATAGAAGTTGAATTTGAAAATCTAAGAGTTCAGATCTAAGAGTTATGACGAGACAAACAAGTAGAAGGCAAAGGCTAGAGAGAAGTGAACACCAAGGAAGTCAAGAGGCTTCCTCAGGAGGGAATCAAGCGTCGATCTTCATCACTAGGGTGAGATGGAGGCCATGATGAGAAGACAAGAAGAGATGATCCAGAACTTGCTTCAACAAATTGGGCAACTTGGAGCACAAAACCAAGGAGCAACTGGAATTCAGAACGGAGCAGGACCATCTGGCGTAGCACCAGAGCTAGGGGGCACCCACACTTGGAGCATGTTGATCCAATCCTAGAGAGAGAGATAGGGGCCTCTGAGCAACCTGGTAAGGAATGAACGCTCATCCAGGGGGCAGGTAAAATTCCCTCCTGAACTCGGAGGGCAGGTCGAAAGCGATGAACAAGTCGCAAACCTCTCACTAGCACGGTTATATCATTTACACATGTAAGCGATCGCGCACGATCCATAGGCATGCTCTGAATGACTACAGACCGCACCATAGTGAGAGTTTACGCTTTGACATCCTCGTCTTGCTTTGATCTTGACTTGAACATTCCTGTTGTGGAATTCGTATGATTATTGCTTTGATATTTGCAAATTTACTTGTATGCCCGTGGATCGCGAACGGTCCACGAGCACCTCTTGCATGGTAGCGAACTGCCAAAGTGTTTGATTCGAAAAACTCCCCCAAACAATAACTCCAACACTGATATTATTAAGTCCCCCCCGGGCACACACAACTCGCCTCGAACGGCACCCGACTTCGAACAGTCACAATTCGCCTCGAACGGCACCCGATCGCGAACGGTCACAAATCGCCTCGAACGGCACATGATCGCGAACGGTCACAACTCGCCCCGAACGGCACAACTCCTCTCACCTCAAATGGTTGATCGCGAACGGTCGTCATTTGGGGTCCCCCACTTGACCGCGCACTGTCGCACTTTACCTCGAATGACTCGATCCCGAACGGTCGTCATTTGAAGTTGAGCGCTTGACCTTGAACGGTCACATTTCACCACAGATGACTCGATCTCGAACGATCGATACATGGATTTACGCACTTGACCGCGCACTGTCGCACTTTACCTCGAATGACTCGATCCCGAACGGTCGTCATTTGAAGTTGAGCGCTTGACCTTGAACGGTCACATTTCACCACAGATGACTCGATCCCGAACGATCGATACATGGATTTACGCACTTGACCGCGCACTGTCGCACTTTACCTCGAATGACTCGATCCCGAACGGTCGTCATTTGAAGTTGAGCGCTTGACCTTGAACGGTCACATTTCACCGAAGATGACTCGATCCCGAACGATCGACGCATGGATTTACACGCTTGACCGCGCACGGTCGCACTTCACCTCAAACGACTCGATCACGAACGATCGTCATTTGAAGTTAGGCGCTTGACTATGAACGGCCGCGCTTCATCCCAAATAGCTCGATCCCGAATGATCGTCATTTGAGGACATGTGAAACTATCAAGCTCTTTACAGGTTGTCAACAGGATACGAACATCCAACCCATGGCATTACAAAACACGCCTTCCTACCGCAAGGCATATTTTGGGGGGCAAAGTGTTATCCCATTTTTTGGACAAAACTGGAATATCAATGTTGTGTGCATTTCCACCGCGACCGGAACAAGAAGAAGCAGCTAGCAAGCCATACGAGAGCTCATTCGGCATACCTTGGTTCATCCGGCATCTCCAACATTCAAGCCCCTTTCGGCATCTACAACGTAAAGTCCATCCGGTATCAAAGGATTAAAGTTTCATTCGGCATTCAAGGTGCTTTGTTTCATCCGGCGTTCCCAATACAAGAAGCATTCGGTAGAAGCATTCGGCACCTCATTCGGCAGAAGCATTCGGCACTCCCCTTCCCACCGAATCAACTACAACCGAAGCTCCATCCTTCTCCATCACCTACCTATCACTACCGAGCCATGCTATCACCGGACCAAACCCACCATCACTGGTCCAAAATCCACCGAACCATCTCATCCTCCATCCTCCTACCGAACCCAAGCTCCACCGGACCATACTCCTACCACCGACGAGCTCCACTCAACCTACCACCGGACCAACCTACCACCGGTCCAACCATCCTTCTCTCCAAGCACCGCCGAACCAAAGAACGCCGAACCAAAGTTGCCGGTCCAGATTGCTTCGGCCCAAGCCCACCAGCAGCTATAAACATACAAGACCCCTGCCCCCAGCCTCACTCTATAAATAGAGGGGCAGGGGTACAACAATGGGGGACGAGAGGGAGAGAAGAGTTTGAGAGCTCAAGCCTGGAAGGAACTCTCAAACAACTTTAGATACTTGCAATCAAAGCTTTGTACTTGTAATCTAAAGAAAAAAGAAGAATAACATATAAAGTGGACGTAGGCACGTTCTGGCCGAACCACTATAAATCTGTGTGTCTTTTACAGTTTAGTCCCTGCTTTTTATATATTTGCATAAATCACCCAAATCGCTAAAAAACATCATAAAATCGACTAAATCGTACGACATTGGGTGTTTGCCCATTTTTTGCGCAAACAGCTAATAAAATAAATACATAAGATAGAAATTTGAATATAACTAAACTTAGAAGAAGTGGAGTTTAGTTTAAGGAAATGGGTAAGTTATGGAATAAATTGAAAAATAGTTATATTTTGGAATAATAAATCAAATTTAATCATTAAGTAAATTTTGAATGCAAAGAATAGACAATTTGATTTGACTTTAATAAGTGAAGCCTTAAGAAGTTGATATTTATTTGCGAAATTTACCTTATATAAATCATAAATTTTGAGAAATTTAAATGACTATTTTAAAAGTGGAAATATAATTTTATAAGTTAAATTGGTTAAATTTAAGTTAAATTATTGATAAATTTATATTTAAGTCAAAATTTTAATTTACTTAAATATTGTTGTAAGGGATATTACCGCACTTTGTAAGTGTCGTAGTTGATGCAAATGAACTAAAGGCTAAAATTAGTTAAAGGCTACTGCAGTACTTGGTAAGTGCTGTAGTTGTGAAATTTAAAACTAAACCCGAATAAATAAAAGGGCTACAGTAGCACTTGTTAAGTGTTGCCGTTGGCTGAAATGAGATTTTTGAATATTTGATTTGGAAATATAATAACTTCAGTTTTGAAAGTTCAAATGAAGTATTTTGATTTAAATATAAACTATTTTTGAAATTTATAACCACGGGTAATAATAACGATTGGTTGGCAAAGAGACTGGGATCGGATATGGGCATACTCTCTGTCGATACCGAAAACCACTTTGACAACCGTGTACGCGGTGGAGATTCCATAATGAAGTAGGATGGTGGCGGTGTGTCCTTTAAGGTAAATACGTGGATCCAAATCCCGTGAGTTGGAATAAGGTGGCTACAACAGGAGCGATCGACGGGTGAATTGAGGTAGCACCTTTGATCGAACACATCCCTTCGATATTATACTTGACTTTTTGGATTGATTCGGTGGCCACTTTTGATTTCTTTGATTTAGGGGTGTTGTTTGAGGTGGGCGACAGTAGCAGCTATGCGTTACCACCGACCCGGAAGCGTAATTGGTTTATCTACCCTGGCAAGTTGTGCCGTGTCACCTACCCTAGCGCGCCTTGTACGAGTTTCTATTTGTGTCGTACCTATGGAGTATCCTCTGGTAGCCTCCCGATCAGGAGGTATTACGGTACTGTATAGACTATTGACACTATTACGTGTTAAGGGGAATATTGGGTCACTCCTTAATGCTATTTTAAAGTAAGTTTATTTTACTAATAGACACTATTATAATAGCGAAGTATTACTACATACTAAATAGTTTAACGGATCCTTAGAGGATGCGCGGTCCCAAGCATCCTTTAAGTTACTTGTACTTTATTACAGTTCACTTGAATTAGCGTACACTGTATAAGTATGTATGTCCTGACTCGAGTGTTTATGTTTTATTTTACGCTCGGGTCAGCCTATGTTTCAGTTCAGACTTCACCTCCGGAGCTTGGACTTTTGCTGATCGTCTCTTTTCAAGCTGCTGTCAAGTTTCTGTTCAATTCTTATTAGGCTTTGTAATCAAGACAGTCTAATATTGAGATTTTCTGTGGAGATTTCAAACTATATTTGGTTTAAGACTATGTACTTTATACTTGTTTGAGACTATCGATAGTGGCTTCATGAACCACTAAGTTATTCTTAAATTCCACTGCGAGTATTCTAATTCTGTGTCTGTGATTATTTATTTACTGTATATTCTGAGATTTGCCAAATTTTATTCGCAACGTGTTATTTCGAACAATTCAAGTCTGACATGTGTGGATGCGAATGGTTGAAACTATCGGGTTGTTACAGAAATTCTATTCTAAAACATTTCTCAATTAAATCCAAATTTTCATATTAATTACCAATTGTTTCAAAATTTAATCCCAAATATTAAATTAGTAACCAATTAAATTTTGACTCAAAAATGGGGATCGTTACACTACCCGTCCGAACATTATAGTTTTATTTGCCTGACAATTAATCACTGGATGATTCAGGCCTACCAAATATAATAAATATTCTAACTTCCATTAGACACGATACTCGTCGATCTGTCCTTAACTTACTTCTCGTAGAGTCAATAGATCTTTATGTTTTTGCAAGCTCTCCAATAACTTATCTTTACTCTGTGTATTTAGTTCTATTTGTAACATCATTTTAGTCTTACCTGTGATAAAAGCCTACACACTGGAATTTTGGACTTATATTAGCTATGGGCTACTAGCTAAAGTATAGGGCGTGACCCCACACCAGTCTCATCTTGTATTCTAAAATCAGTGTCATTCTTTTAGCAAATACCTGGGTTGTCAATCCTATTAAAATTTTATTTCCTTGAAAATAATCTTTACAAATGATTTACCTTTGAAATCATACCTTTGTAAAATAAGGAAATTATACTCTTTGCTTTGCGCAAAATACCTATGCCATGATATATACTTTATAAAACAATACTGATGAAAACCTAAAGTCAATAAGGTTATCTATCCCTTTAAAGTAAGTTTAAGCCTTTTTAACTTAGAAAACATTAAGCTATAAAGCCAAAACAATTCCTTCGAAACTATTGTTTAAACATCAACCGGCCTCTTTCGAAATCATTGAAAGAAACCATATCAAATTAATTGAAAGCATCGTTTCGAAATCATTGAAAGCATCCCTTTCGAACTCATTGAGTTCAACACTTAATTAAATTATAGGGTCAAAGGGAATAGGGGCGAAAGCATCACTTTCAAAAGCATCCTTTCAAAAGACCTAGGGTGACGGCAACATGCTTCTGCATGTATAATTATGTCTTAAATTAAGGCGGTCTTAACCATGTCGGAAGGTATAGGTACTGCACCTTCCCTTTTGCATGTATGGGTTAAAAGGAAAGCGGCTAAATGGTTGCGGAGGGGTATTGGTTTGAAAAGTTTGATAGAAAACTTCACCCCTTACGAATGCAAGCCTTTGACACCATCACTTCCTTCTTCCTAACTCTAATACACTATGTATGAATGGCCTGATAGCATATATAATGGTTTTGAATAGATGCGGAAGGTTTATAAGCTGGAGCATGGTGATGGAAGCAAGCATATGGAAGTGGCGAAAGGTTAAATTATTGCAAAACTGATTTTATGCTTTATAAAGTAACTCATTTTCACCTAATTTTCATTATTTGTGAAAACGTGATTGGTTTACAATTGCTTTACCAATTTCTTTCTGAAATTTGCTGGCTCCAGCCAGGATGTTAAATGTTAAACAATTTTACATTTTAACCTATTTTAATTAAGTAAATAAGCCTTTTTACTTAAAATAATTTATTCGAATCTCCTAAATGTTAGGAAAAATCCATAAAAAATCCAATTTAATCAATTTAATCATTTTCTTCCATATATAAAAATTTCAAGGTGAGAATCATATTTTAATTGATTAAAATAATTAAAACTAAATTAAACAGTTTTTAGAATTAGAAAATTCACCATAATTCCATTTTAACTTGGAAAATTGTGAAACTTGAAACATAGTTCTATAATAATAAATTTCACATCATTCTCAAGTCAATTGGATGTCATATGAATGGTTTTCTAACTCAAATATAACATAATAAATCATATTTGAACCATAAATCATCAACATAGCATATAATCACTTTTAAACACTAAACATGGCATATACTTGCAAAAGAAAACGTGTTTACCTTTAAACCGAAAACATTCATAAAAAATAAAGATGCGAACTAATTATTCATATTGGCTTTGTGTTAAGAAGGTTGAGATTTGCCCATAGATTTATTTCTTCAAGCTTTCTACTTGAATCTTATCTTATCTTCCCTTCAAATCTTCTTAATGGTGGTCGGCCTAAGCTTAGTATTGTTTTTGTTTAGTTTGTGAATGTAGAGTGAATGACGAAGTGGAGTGAATGGAAGGGTTTAGGGTATAGGAAAAAAGGCTATTCCCATTTTACTCTCATCATATTAATCTTTAATTATGTTTAGTTTCCCTTTTATTAACACATTTATTAAGGCACGACTCCTCCTTAATTTACAAATCTCAATCCTTTAACATTCTACATTATCTTATTTAATTTACCTAATTAAATGTTCTAAATAATGTTAGCTAAAATTGTGGTCATTACATGACCGGTCAACAAGCCCATAGGTCCCAACCAAATAACATTAAGTTTACTTAATTATATTTATTATTCTATTTCGTTTGAATTATTTTCGGTTTGATATTTTAAAATGTTGATGGCCTCTTCATTTAAACTCTAATCGCGAAGCTTTATATATGAAGGTTGCTTAGAAGATCACCGCAAACACAATGGTGCAAGTTTCGAAGCAAAATTCTAATGTTTTCTCAATTTCCATTTTTATCTTTATTATTAATTTATTAATTCCTATTAATTAATTTCATGTTAATTTTTCATGGTGTTACATGCTTCCACCTCAAAAGAATTTCATTCCTGAAATTTCTAAGATATGGATAGTTTAAGTGCACTCTATAACCATGTTGTATAACCTAGTTATATACACAGCCACCTACTCAACAAAAAGTGTAATGTTATTATGCATGCGACATATGTATAGGTGAGCTCAATCCTACAGTGAATGCGAGATCGTGACATATAGGAATATATGCAAACAACCAAATTGTGAATTAAACTTTATATTAGTGCAAAAAACTATAGGGAAAATTGTGATAACCGTCCCATATAATCTAGTCTAGCAATCACAATGTAACCAAAACCTATATAATACTAAATCTAGAGCGAGAATTTTTCAAAGAAAAACTCTGGATGAGAAGCCTTCATCTTCACTTATGTTTCCCTAGTGCTTTCCATTGGATTATCCCCCAATTGTACTCAGATCAGCCTAATTTCTTGGTTACGAAGCTTTCTAACTCCTTGCTCTGGCATATTTGTAGTGGATGGTATGCTATCGGCTTTGTTTCTATACCTACTAACTGATTAGACTCTACTATAGCGGTTGTGCTATGTAGATAGCTCCTCGGATGTGATATATGAAAAATATTATGGACTCTGGCTAACTTTTTCAAAAGCTCTATTCAATGTGCAAGTTCCCCACCCTCTGCAAAAATAGGGTAAGGCCCAAAAAATCTTGACCCTAACTTCCCCATGGTTCCAAAACTTATAATCGTCCTAAGGGGAGAAACCTTAACAATTACGATGTCCCTAACTGAGAATTCTAACTTTTTCCTTCGTCTATCAGCATAGGACTTCTGTTGGTCCTGAGCAGTCTTTACTCTTTACCTAATTATCTCAATCTTCTTCCTAGTCTTATGGATCAAATCTGCTCCAAGTAGAATATGCCCTGTCTTATCCCACCAATAATTTGGTGACTTGCATGGCCTTCTATATAAGGTGTCAAAAGGTGCCATACCCATTGTCGCATAGTCACTATTAATGTAGATGAACTCTGCTAAAGGTAAATGCTGCATTCAATGTCCTCCAAAATCCATAATACAAGCCCTCAATAAATCCTCCAAGATTATGTTCATCCTTTCGTCTGTCCATCTAAAGGTGCTAAGCAATCCTTAGATTCTGTGTCGTCTCTAAAGCTGACTGCATAAGGGGCCTCTACCTCTGACAATACTGATTGGAATTCCATGTAATCAGACTACTTCCTTGAAGTAAATATATGGTAAGATGTTGCGGTACTATTATTTCTCACCGGAATAAAGTGAGCACTTTTAGTGAGCCTATACACTGTAACCCAAATAGCCTTATTGCCTCTTTGACTTCTAGACAACCCATCTATGAAATCCATCAATATATATATTCCCACTTCCAAGCTGGAACCTCTAATTTCAGCAAAAGACCTCCTGGCTGCCTTTGTTCATCTTTGATTCATTGACATATTTTACTACTTTCTTCTTTCTCCTCGACTAATACAAAATCCTTTGCATGTCAGTATACATCTTATCCCTACCGTAATGAATAATCATCCTAGAACTGTGGCACAGAGCCAGCGCTTCCTCCAAAATGTCCACTATTTTATAAATGATTTTAAAAGTGTCTTAAAAGAGTTTTAATGTATGTATCAAATTTTTCCCATTGATGCACTATTTCGACGATATCGATAGATTTAGGCTATTTTTGTATTAATCCCATATTAGTTGTTTGTATGTACTATATTGTGTTATTCTTGATATACGTAGGTTATTATAGATATTTCTATGCTTGCGGGTTGCATGTATGTTTTTTTCTTAGTTTTGTTGAAAACACCATTCAATGGCGATATAGTACAAGAAAATATCCCACATGATTGGATTTCCATGCATAGAGTTTCACGCATGAAGACCGACCTGAAGATGAAGGTTGGACTTGGGGACATGCTTCGGATTGTGGAATGGATGTCGAATATTTTCACTTGGTTTGTACTTAACCACTTTTGGTTAAGTACACGACCAGAATTGTCATTATTGATTACTCTAGATCAGTCGATATCTACCACTATTGATGATGGACAATTTGGCCAATTTTGATGTGGACGAAGAAGAGGCTTTGAAGGGCATGATGTGATGGTTTGTTCGTTTATTCGACATTTGATCTGATGTTATGACTCTTCGTCGAGAGGTTTTGGCACTGACCAAGGATGAGACGCCTCGACGCGATGACTTCAAAATTTGACGATGATGATTCCATGATGGGTGGTGATGGCTTCTACGATGGATAGCTACTCTTCAGGACATAGAGTAGCTGGATGGAAGAAAATGTTGGAGGAAGGTTATGGGATGCACGATGACATTCTATGACCGACGATGGCTGTCTATGATAGTTCCTTATAGTAATGACTTTAGATGGGAGTTGTGGGAATAGTTCTTGGATGAACTCTGCTATGGATCACATGTGTAAAGGAATCATTGATGTTCGTAGGTTTCGATGTGTACTTGTATAGCATGGGTATGTGAGGACGCTCCTTAGGCATATGGGGAGCCCTGGATTGCATATTGTTTCGATCCAAGCACCCTAGGCTATTTATGGGGGTGTAGTCTGCATCCTGGCTTATTGAATGCCATGGATTCGAGTACCGAGAAACTAGGACATTGAGTAGTCCTTTGCTATATGGGGATGGTCATATGAGTATCATATATCCAATGCATTAAGAGAGCGAATGTGAGGATAGATGATGGATGTTGTGTTTGCTTGATTTTTTATCACCTTAGGCATGTCACACGTTGTAGATATTATCGATGCAGATATCTAGACACCCTTGGTACTTTGATGTATAGTACACCCATGATGACTATGTTGTAGTGTGGCATATAACCTATGTTATGTGCTAACTCTTGGACGCAGTGACAAGTCAGGTATGATTCTTTATGCCATTTGTTCCCCTTATTATACCGACTTTCATAGTGCTTTGAGATTTTTAATCGTCCACACCAGACTATTGTTTGACTTGAGGTTTTATGCTTTGCTTCTTATTACTTCGGGTACTCTAAAATGAGTAGTCTAGAAAGTAGGTGTGAACGGCACATGGGTTTCTACAGATGTCAGCAGGAGGCGACGCTTTCTCATACTTAAATTTTAGGATTATTATTGTTTATTCTACTATGTGACACAGAGGAGCCTCGACAGTGTTGACTTATTATTATTAGAGATAGTTTATCAATTGAATTTATTTATCAATTGTACAAACTCTATTACTATATTATATAATTGTACGTGCCTACATACTCTAATTTTGTAGTTCATGTAGTTATTACGTCTCGCCTGTTTTATATCTGTGATAACTATTATATTTTATCTGACGCGTTGTGAGATATATGATATGTTATATGATTGTGTGATGTTTTCTTTTTCATCTCTTTTTTCCCTTCTCTTTTGTTCTATTTCTGTTCATTTCATCTTCTTTTTTGCATAACAATCGTCCTATATCGACTAGATGTTCCAACAGTGCACTATTAGGTTATATACGCATCAAAGGTGTAGGATGGTCATCACATTTGGTATCGAAGCTTAGGTTACATGATTAAGCTGAGCTAATACCATGATCCAGTAAAGGTATGGTAGGAGTTGTCATCTTAAACTGCATAAAATGTATACCTATATACGAAAGAGTTGGTATTTGTTATATATTTTCATTTTCAAAACTATATAGTAGTATACATAGTATATAATTTTTATTTCACATATGAGTACCATTGATATAGTTATTCTTTATGAGAGACCAATTACTCTTATTATGTTTTAAGAGTGATCTGGAATATGGGTAATGATGCTATAGACTCCATCTCCGGATTTGAGGAGTGCACCAGATCGGGGACCACTAACCCCGATTTACATAATATATTCGCTGAGATGGTGTGAATTAGTATTTGGACTACCTAAGTTTCTCCTAACGACTATGGTGCTCAAGTGCAAACTTGAAGAGTCAATATTGCCGAGCTGTACAAAGACACATATGTCTAGGAGGCAGACCGTTCCTTGGAGCAGAGTCGGCAATTGAGGTGTAAGACAGATGGATATTTATAAGAGGATCTTCATGACTTGGAGTTAGATGATGCAATTAGGTATAAATTGACCTTTAGATAGCCCCAAGGATGAATAATGAACTAGTGGAGTACCCTTATAACTTCGATTCTCGAGAATCATATTACTTGGGATCAGTTCATAGTTAACTTCATAGAAAATTTTCTCTACTCTTCCAAAGTCGATGCTGTTTAGGATGGTTGTTGATTTGAAGTAAGGTGATGTGTCTATGTTGGAGTATATGGCTGAATTCAATGTGCTATCAAAGCACAGTCTATCTTTCATTGATACTCCACTCAGAAAGAATGAAAAGTTTATTATTAGGTTAAGTGATCATTTTGGGAAGTGATTAATTAGCCATATTAATGAGAGTTTACAAAAGTTGATCAAAAAGGCTTTATGATATGAGATCATGTATCCAGTGTTGAAGGATTGTCCCGAGCTAGCTATGCAGATAAAAACTGCTAAGGCATATGCATTGAATATCGTTTTGATTTTGTCAAGTGCTCCATCAAGGAAAAGGGCATTACCATCTAGGGTATGTTTTCCATTTATGGTATTCCACACGTATTTTATTTGACATCGAGGTTTCACATTCCTTTATATTTAGTGATTTGATATACAGATTGGAATTGAGATCTGAACTTTATTACCAGTAGTCTTTACTTCAAGCTTGCCGAAACCAGGAAGAATATAAAAGAGGGATTCACAAGGAAAGATAGCGTTAAGAAAATCTTTCGAAAGAATCGAAGGGATGCTTCAACAAAAAGTTAGATGAGTTAGACACTTTCGAAGAAGTCGAAAGGTGATAGATTCACCCTTTCACTTCAATGAACCCCTTTCGAAACAGTAGCTTCCACATGCATAAAGGAGTTTTGAATGAGTTGAGGAACACCTTTTGAAGACAACAAATTACAAGCTTTCACATGCATGCCAAACCGTTCAAAATAGTAGGTTTCACCTTCATTCACATTCCATAGAAGGACATTTGGATAGAGCTACCCCTTTGAAAGCACAAATAATCCTTTTGAACTAGTTGAGACCGTTCACAATTATAAGAGAAAGCTTACTTAAGTTTAATATGGCCTTCTCATACACTACGGGATGGAGTTCCGCATCATTCAATAAGTATACCTTCTGCACTTAAACCTTCTACTACTATATACCTCCTTTAAATCCCCAAAGATTCACCTTTCGATAGAATTGAAATCCCATAAACTTCCCTACTTGCAACAGCATGTCAACAACAAAGTAGACAGCGCATCTATATCTTTCGACCAACTCACAAGCACTCAAGTTCAATTTAAAAGAAAAGTAGAAGGATGACCTTATCTTAGCAACAACAAAAGGTCACTAAGACACCCATTTGACTAAGTCGAGAGGACCGATTCGAAAAGGGCCAACCCATGCCCATAAATAAGACCCTATGGGCACTGATTAGGTGATCCGATTTCATTCACTCCATACTTGTTCTTTCTTGAATTTGTAAACCCTAATTTTAAAATTAGATTGGGGATTTGGCTTCTTTGTATTTCTTAAGCCTCTAATAATGGAGGAAAACATTATCAAAGCAAGCTTATAACATTTTTGAATATATTAGCTGATTCAATGTTTCTACATGGTTCAAGTTGTGATTTGCTAGTATCAAAATGATGGAAAGGCTACCTTTCGAGGGAGTCGAAACCCTTGAATTCATCTAAAATCCTTAAATCATTAAGTCCTAACCTTGAGTCACCTCGACCACTTCGAAAGGAGGTTTCGATAAGTTCCTAAACTAATTCTACTAGTTCAAAAGTATTTTCAAAAGAGCTTTAATTATCTCAACCACATCAAAAGGTTATTTAGAAGGAGTTATAATCGCAGCAACCTCTTTGAAAGGTGGATTTAAGGGAGATCTAAGTCATCAAAATTATTTGGGTAAAGGTATTCGAAAGGTTTAAACTATTCCTATATATTCGAAAGGTGGATTCGAAGGGGTCAACTACACTTTAAACTTTGTTTTGGGTTGTCTGCAAGCATTCTTATTAACCTTTTTGGTGCAAGAAGAAGGGCTCGAACCTCCACCTTTTTGAACTTCCAACATTACTTTCCTCTAACCTTATTCTATTCCAAGCGTACTTACTTTAGACTTTACACCACCATGTTTAGAAAAATTAAAAATTCCAAACAAGAATCCTCAGAGCCACATTTAATGGGATTCTCTCATAGAACAATTAATGATTGTAAACAACATAAAGGGCAAATTTTGAGATTGGAAGCTTTAATGATCATAAAGAAAAGGAGAGCTAAATCTTATGACCCAAACAAGTGGAGCTTAAACCCCTTTCACATTGGCCCCACACCTATCATTACCTTAGGGGGAACAAAAGTTAATTGTGATAACTTGTTTAATCAAATGAAGAAGATAATTCAATTCCATGTCCAAGGTACTATTTTTGAAAAGGGGAAGATGGCTGATTGCAACAACTTTGCATAAAAATGGCATCAAGTGACAAGTGCGACATTGCCTATATGTGAGCTTCAAAAGGTCTTGAAAAGGAAATTGGTTGTTGATGGTGAAGCTTCAGAATCAAGCAATCAAAAGTATAAAAATCATCCCCAAAAGACAAGATTCGGGTCAAAACTCCAAAAGGAATGCAATATGACTACATCAATTGAGAACGTATATTTGCTAACCAAGCAGGAACTCAACTACTGGCCATCCTAAAAGAAAAAGCCCAAATACGAAAGGAATCGGGGGATCCTAAATTCACTATCACTTAACGAATAGGCATGAAACAAATCAATGTAGGGCACTTGAAGGCAAAATTGATAGATTTGTAAAGAGATCCTAGTCGATTTCAATAAAGAACCACTTTTCTAAGAAAAATCTACATGGTCGGGAGTTGAATTATCCATAAATTTGGAAATTACCTCAAACGGTCAAAGCCTTTGTCCGCATTGAGTTGGCCAGGTCAAAGCGCCTTCTGGAACGAGATTAGAGTGTTAAAGCATCAATAAGCCCTTGATCGTGCCATGCTGTGGCCAGATCAAGGCACCTCTTGGAGGGAGGTTAGATTAAGCTTTATCCGCACCATGCTATGGCAAGGTTAAAACATTGACTAGCCCTTGATCTCATCACTCTATGGCTAGATCAAGGCGGCGCCTCCTAGTGGAAGGATGGAGTTAGCCTTTGGTCCTGCCACACTATAGCTCGGCCAAGGCACCGAACAAGCCTTCAGTCCTGCCTATAAGGCCTAGCTGGAGCACCTCGTGGAGGGAGGTTGGGTAAGACCTAAGGTCTTGCTTGTGGATATGCTAACCAAGCGTACCGGACAACAATGGACTAAAATGTCCAAGCCCTAGAAGCGGAACATTAAACAATAACAATGACAACATACAAGGCCTGAAGGGTGGCACATGTCAAAAGAATCAAAAACCAAAGAGTGGTGCAGAACAGAAGGCACAAATTAGAATCTATAGCCTTCGACTAGTTTCATAAAGAGAATTTCAGAACTTCACTTATTAATACTCAAACCTCGGTTTTGGGTCTTTTACTATTGATCTCTGGTCTTCATAATACCTTAATCTGGGTTTCGAGTCATTTCCTATTGATCACTGGTCTTCGTAATACATAAATTTGGGTTTCGGGTCTTTTACTTTTGATCTATGGTCTTCTTGATATCCAAATCTAGGTTTCGGGGCTCTTATTATTAATTTCTAGACTACACTTATTAATGCCCGAATTTAGGCTCTAGGACCTCTAATATTGAGACTTTTGTTACGGACTTCTGGTCTTCTGCTAGTTTCAGGATATATCTTACCAATACCTGAATCTGAGTTTTCAGTCTTCTATTATTTGCAAATAAAGATTTCTGAACACATTTTACTTATTCCCTAAAAAGGATTCCTAATCTTCCATGACTGAATTCTAGATAATGATCTCTAGACTCTTATTTTTAAACGATTATTATTGGAAGAGGAATTTCTAAACTTCTATAATTAATACCAGAACTGGATTTATGGTTTTCTATAATTAGATTTTCGGTCTTCTGTCGACATAGTTGGAGTCGGATTCTTGGCTATCTCTCATCATTACCAAAGTTGGGTCCCAAGACATTCAATCATATCCAATTTTGAAATTATTTCTCCCTTTTATCACTATTATAACATAATGTTCTGTTAACTTCCATTACTGGGATCTTTTTAAATTATTAATATTATCACTAATAATGTGGACAACTACTGAACATATTTTTATATAGATCCAAGTTAACAATAAGAAATATTGTTCACTTTGTACTTTAAAGGAAGATAAGGTAATAAAGGAGACTAAATGGAACAACAATTATAAAAACCGAAGTAAAAGTTATCAGAAAGAAAATTCAGAAATAAGAGGAAACAGACCAGGTGATATTTATATAATTTACGTAATTTATAAAATTATTTGCATATATACAGCATAAGTGTATATTTCACAGATCCCGAACCGCCTTATCTAGATTTTCAGCAACTAAAGGATCGACGACATAGCGAATTGCTTTACAAAGAATTTCTTTAAGTTTCTTTTCCTTTTTCCTTATTTCATCGGCATCGTTAATGTATTCAATACGAGTCTTTAAAGAATGGTTAAAAGCTTTGTTGGCACCTCCACGGGTTTTGTTTTGTCTTTCCAAATCAGCAATGGCATTTTGAAGAAAATACTACTCACGTTCAAGTTTTTGAATCTTAGTTGTGTATTCATTAATGCGTTGCAAATATCTCACCCTCTAACGATCATCAAAATATCTCATCATTTCAAATTTCGCCTTCCTACACCATTCACTCACTGAACTTCTCTTTTAAACCAAAGGGAGGGTTTGTCCTGGTAGGAAATTTTAGAATTGGAAGAGATGAAGGCCATGTTGATTTTAAGACAGATGAGGTGATTGGAGAAGTCGATAAACCGATATATGGAATGTTGTTCCCAATGATAAATTCCAATGATTTGCATTGAACTTGACTGTTTTTTTAATTTCCAAATCGCTACTCTACTGAAGAAGTTCAGACATATTATGAACAAAATCAATAAAGTGATTTGATTTAATTTGGCATTTTAATTGGAAATTGTTACATTCTTATGCATGATGTTCACTTCAAGACTAGCGATTCGATCATTAAGGTTTCAAAAAAATTTCCTTTGAAGCAAAAATCTCCTATGCCATTTCAATGCTTCCATATTGCCTTGAAAACGAGCAAACAAAGAATCTTTAAGTAGATGCCTCATTTCGACATCCGCAATCAACCTATCTCTAATGCTAGTAAAACGAGATAAGGAATCCGATGAGAGTGGTGCGATAGCTAACTGTGAGTCCTATTTAAACAAAAAACAGAGTAAAGAATCAAATAAGAAATTTCTTTCATTATAATAATGGAAGTTACAACTCAAGAGGAAATAAAACAAAAGGTACAATCTCATTATTTTAATCAAATACTTGTTTTATCACACTTAAAGTTGAGAAACAATATTTTTTACTCTATTCAATGAATTAGCTGAAAGAGTAACTGTTGAATCGAAAGGGACATTAAATCCTTCCGCGATAATAACTTGAGGATGTTTACTATAGTCCCATTCTTCGGCGGGAGGACGATTGTGACGCCCCACCTCTATACCCACACTAGACAAGGACACTACTGAGTAATGCCGTTAACTAGCGCGGAGAATAAGGCTGTTGAGGAGCGACCATCCGTGTAATTGCTTTATGCAAGCACCATTATGTCAGATAGTTTAAGATGCATTTCATTTCAAGAGGAAATCCGACATGCCGATACAAACTCAAAGCTACTACACAGTGGCTATATATAATCTTCGGAAACAAATATAGAAATAAACATAACATAAATTAGTCAAAGATAATTCATATCACTAAGGCGGAAACAGATATGAATATAACACATGAAAGTGTAAATCAGAATAGTGGTCAAATAACATACATAATATCACAAAAGAATAGATACAAGTGCTTGACAAAAGAATATGTGTACATCAAGGAGTCTATATCTCAAATGTGTACAACAAAAACTACTAGACTAAAGTAGTTAAGCAAAAGTCAGAAGATGGTTCCAGATAAGAAGTCATGAGGAAGCACCTGCAATATCTCAGTCTGACCCATGTATTATTTAAGAAGAAAATAATAAACGGATCATTCTAGCTATAATTATCAGATAAAATGAGATATAAGAAGAGATATAATAATTAAACGTATGATAACCAAAAATATCATGCTACGACAAGTATACATTAGAAAATCCACAAAAGTCATACAATATGTCAAGAATCTCATAGCATCAAAAAGAATGTCATATTCTTTATTTAATTCACCAAGCCATAAAAAAATGACATACACATCAATGCCAATTGTAAAAGTTAGTGAAACATAAATTTTAGAAATCAATAATTAGAAATCCAGAAATCACAAGAAAAGGATGGCCAATCCCAAGCGGGAGCATGAAAACCCACCAACACGTGTATCACAAACAATTCGGAACATCGACGCAGTACAAACGGTACGTCCGATGAACCGAAAAGCTGAGACATCGATGTAGTACAAACGGTACATCAGATGAATCGAAACACAAAACAATTCAGAACATCGACGCAGTACAAATGGTACGTACAATGAACCGAAAAGTCGAGACATCGATGTAGTACAAACAGTACATTAGATGAATCGAAACACAAAACAATTCAGATCATCGTCGCAATACAAACGGTACGTACAATGAACCGAAAAGCCGAGACAACGATGTAGTACAAATGATACATCAGATGAATCGAAACACATTAAAAGTACATGGCTCGCTAGCCCACAAAGAAATTAGACGAAGCTCAATAAAATGAGGTACGGTCCACCACATGGACAAAGAGACATCGCACATTGCTAGTCTAAACCATAAAATGATCATCATCGATCATCAAGAAGTGTCAATTAGACTAAGCTAGTAAATATATGAGTTTAGCTTCATGTCCCATAACCACTAGCTTAACTTAAATATTTACGAACAAATTGTAGATCTTCACTAGAAAATTTGTCACAAGAGATTCAATCGAACAAGTCCAAGAATTAACCGACGACGTAAACGCAAGCATTTCATACCACTTGTTTTACTAAGTCGTTTAATTAGATTTCTCATACGAGTGAGGTAAAGGTTTGTATATACTAGTAGGTTGGAAAACGGTTTTATAAACGAGTTTGATATTGAAAATAGAGTTTAAATAATCTTTGATAAAGAGTTTGAATATTTACTACTAGTATAGAAATCTTTGTATTTTAAAGTGACAAACCATAAAAATGATTGTAGAAACGATCAATCATTAAAATCCACATACGAAGACGTGAATCAAATCCAAAGAAGGCGATAAAGAATCCATCGAAATGGATATTCAAAAATCCCTAAAAAGGGAGTCATAATAAATGATAACAACAAATAGGATCATCACGAATCGATTTAAATTGGAAATTCAATCCCAAAAGGCAAATTGGGCAGAAACAACAAATTCAATTGACTAAACAGAGATTTCAGTTGACTAAATCATGCCGGGAAACCTTCTGTTTCCAGGTTCAGTCGACTGAACAGAGACTTAAGTCGACTGAATTATGCCTGGAAACTTTCTGTTTCCAGGTTCAGTCGATTGAATAGAGATTTCAGTCGACTGAATCATACCTGGAAACTTTCGGGTTCCAGGTTCAGTTGACTGACTCAGAGATTTCAGTCGACTGAACTGGAATTTCCAGTACTTTCAGCCTAAAAATGAAGAGGCGGTCTCTTTGCAAATGCAATCGGACGAACAATGGTCGCTAGGGGTTTATGCCAAACGACGACCCGACCCTATAAGCTCTTCGATACATTACCAAAAGCATGAACAAGCATCAAAGCTATCATTTTTAAAGATTTAACTTCAAAACACTAAAAATTGGAATATTCACAAAACCAATCCAAATCAAGAGCAAATGCACATGAATAAGTGTTAGGAATTCATACCTAACAATCAAAGGTAGATATAGGCATAGATGTGAGATAAAAATCTCACCTTTAAACCCAAAACTATGAATGAGAAGCTTGAAGACAAGGGAAGATCAACCACACTTCAATCTCAACACAAGAAGCTTGAATCTAAGCTTAAAAGAGAAACATTTCCCAAATTAGGTTATGGAATTTTCTGAAATCAAAGAGAGAATGAGTTAGAGAAGAAGGAGATGATACTTACCAATGCTTCTCCTTGAATTTGGAGCTAGAACTTGATTTGCAAATGGAAACTAGGGCTTAGGATTTTAATTCGTTTTCTTTTCCCTCATTATTCTCTTTAGAACTGAAAAGATAAGGAACAGGGAAGGAATGAAGAGAAGTGGTTCAGTTTGGGGTATTAAGTTGGCTAGTGGGCTGAACCCAAACCCAAACCCAAACTGAAAAAGGTCAAACTTTTAGCTAGCTTCCTACATATCAATTTTATACTCAAAAAGGTTGAAAATGGCATTTTGAACTCAATGGAAGGGGTCTCGAGTCCCAATTCGACTATTTGCTAAAAGTAGGTTTTCGGACTAAAATCCGACGAACGGTGAAATATTTAAATAAAATATTTAAATATACAATCGATAAATATGCGGGTTGTTACAGACTCCCCCCTTAAAGAAATTGGGTCCTCGTAATACTTAAGAAGAAAATAAAGAGTAACAACCATAAAAGCAAATCAACACAAAAGAAATTTGAAATAGGAAGTTCACCATAAAGAGCATGAAAGAGTAAGCCTGAATGGGATCGCTTGATGAATTCCCAGGATTCCCAAGAGCAATCCTTAGGATCTAGGAATCATTGAACTTTCACAAGAAGAACGTCTTTATTCCGAAGGTGCTCAAACTCCAAAGCAATGATGCGAATGGAATGTTGCTCATAAGTCAAATCTGGTGAAACTTCAATTTCTTCAATAACACCGGGCTCAAGAATAAAAATCGGAATCCCTAAGGCATTTCCGTAGTAGAAAGACGTGCGAAAAGTCATGAATAACAGAAAATTGAGCCGGTGCAACGACGTAGTATAATAACAGTATGCCCGAGAAACTAGAAACTCGAATAATTTGGAACAACGGCATAGTACAATGACGGTACGCCAGATGAACCAAAGCTTAAATAATTCGGAACATCGACGCAGTACAAAAATGGTACGTCCAATGAACTGAAGCTCAAATAATTCGGAACACTGACGCAGTACAAAAACGGTGCGTCCAATGAACCGAACACCATAAAAGAACATCGGACGCAAGCCCATAAAAGAAATGAGACGAAGCTCAATAAAATAAGGTACGTCAAAACGTCCGATGAACTTGGTAAAAGATCACTCCGTTCGGACATCATGAAAAAGACAACCACTTGTTGCTTACCACTAAGGGCATTGGCAACATGATTTCCCTTCCGGGAGTATACAAAGAATATTAAGATCATAAGATGCAAGGAACTCTAGCCAACATTAAGTTCCTTATGAGAAAATAAATATTCCAAAGATTTATGATCGGGGTAGAGAACAAATTTCTCATCCAAAAATGATGATGCTAAATTCTAAAAGTGAAATCAATAGCCGCGAGCACTAGATCATGAATGGCATATCTAGTCTCGTTAGACTCTAATGATTTAGAAACATAAATGATAGGACGTTCTCTTTTGCAAGAGAACGACATTCAAACCAATACGCTAAGCATCGGTACAAAAGATAAAGTCTTGGTTCCCTTCAGGAATCACAAGAATAAGAGTATCGAAAAGTAGTTCTTTTAAATAATCTTCTTTCCCAAAAAGCTAAAACTTTCAAAATTACAATTATCTCAATGTAAAAATCTTTCTAGAAAAATTTGCATTTTACAAGTCAATATATCGTGTCTAATTGTCTCATTAAAGCGTTTAGGAAATTCCTATCGATAACGTTGATCAAGCGCATCGACCAGAATTCTTAAAGCACTCAACGGGCAATACAATCACAAAATCATCTTCTATATGATCAAAATATCTCTTAAAAGTTTTGAGAATATTATTTGCTCGTTTAAGATCAAAATCCAATTGTACTTATAAATAGATCTTATGAAAAAGATTTGCAAAATTTTAAATTTCTATTTTCATCCAAAATCAATAAATACAATATTGGAGTCATCGAGATTTTTGTAGGGTGTTCGATTCATAAGATGGATGAAATAAGCTGGACAAATTGAATGACATAATAAGTCATTCATAAGAATCATAACGAGTGCGGAATGCGGTAAGTGGAATGCTAGCTTCCGCAACTCATAGCAAATGAAAACCTGTGGCAAGGTCGAGCTGAAAAGACCTTAACACCACTCAATAGATTCTTAGGTGAAAATCCTAAGACAAGCTCAAAAATACCAGAAAATTCCACAAACTACCCGAATGAGAAAAATAACGTTTTCCTCATCATGTGGGTTTAAAGAATAAAATGATGTCATCAAATTGGAATCGAAATCGCAAAGAAAAATAGATATCTGCTTAACAGATTAAGAATGTCGAAGATGAATAGTCCACTTGAGACATAGGATATGGCTTCGTAATGATTAAGCCAATCCATTTTAAAAAAAATCAATTCCAAAGCCTAAGTAAAGCATGACATGCAAATTGGCTTGGAAAGAAAAAAAATCACATAAAATAATCTCGACATCAAATCAAAGCAAATTGAGTGTTGCAGATCCACCAACCAGATTCGCAATTCTCAAAGAAGTCGTCAAGCCCAAAATGATTTAAAGAAAAAGGATCAACAAGTTCTTTTGATGTAAAAATAATGAGATGAACCCATATCAAAAAGAACTCAAATAAGAAGATCACGAAATAAAACAATGTCATCAAGGATTAAATAAAAAGTACCTTGACCAAGAGAAGTGTCACTAGGCATTTGCACAACATTAAGCTTTCCCTCCCTCTTGCTTGGAAGTTTGGGACATGTAGATAAAAGATGACCCGAATTTTTGCAATAACGACAAAAGAGAGGTTTCGGACACCTATTAGCATAATGGTCTGTGGAACCACAATTGTAGCACTGTCCTCGACTAGAGGTAGGAGTCTTTGCTACCGGAGTTTGTTGCTTCCCTTTCTTGTTGGGAGTGGGGCCTTTGAATTTGATAGGCCTCTTCATGTTATTGTTGAAGTTCTGTTGGGCACCCACAACTTCAACATCACCCTTATTATCGGCCTCTTCAAGTCGAAGAGCGATATCAATAAGCTGATCAAAAGAAACTTTTAGTTTCAGGAGCAAAGGCTTTTTGAGATTCTTATTCAAGCCATGGACGAATCTCTGATTTTTCTTCAATGGGATATTAATGTATTCAACCCCGTATTTAGAAAGTGATTCAAAAGATGCGACATATTCTGCCACAGAAGATTCACCTTGAACAAGGTCAACAAAAGGCCGGGCCAATGTTACTTTTTTAGCCTCTGGCACAAATTTTGATTCAAATCTTTCCCGGAATTGCTCCCAAGTAAGATCCGCTTCGATAATCTCCGAAGTCAAGAGCTCATACCAATCTAACGCTCTTTCTTGGAGCATGCTAGAAGCCACTTGGACTCGATGTAGATCAATAAGGTTCATGCGAGAAAAGATGCGATCGCACGATTTGAGCCAAGCTTGAATTTCTATAACACTCTCGGATCCCATGAATGGCCTTCTACCCAAATCGGTATAGTCTCTACACAAGCGTGCAAAACCGGATCTAGGATGAGTAGGCTCTGGAATGGGTCCGACTGCTTGAGCGTTCTTTACTAGATCAAGAAGCTGCTGGGCAGACATAAATACTCCATTCTCGGGAGTAGCACTAGATTGTGCGGAACTGGGACGATTTGATCCAACCATTTCTCTTCTTTAAGAAAGAAAGAAGAAAAGTTACTCTTAAAATAAATATCAAGCAATCTTGATAGATAAAACAAGGAATCATAAAGAAAATAGGATGAATCGGTACGAAGACTCGAATTAAATCCTAAAGCACGACTCCTAAGAAAGACTTAGGACAATGATCCTTGATAGATTATTCTACATTATTCCAAAGTTTTGCTCTGATACCAAGCTGTGACGCCCCACCTCTATACCCACGCTAGCCAAGGACACTACGGAGTAATACCGTCAACTAGCACGGAGAATAAGGCTATTGAGGAGCGACCATCCGTGTAATTGCTTTGTGCGAGCACCGATATGTCAGATAGTTTAAGATGCATTTCATTTCAAGAGGAAATCCGACATGCCGATACAAACTCAAAGCTACTACATAGTGGCTATATATAATCTTTGGAAACAAATATAGAAATGAACATAACATAAATCAGTCACAGATAATTCATATCACTAAGGCAGAAACAGATATGAATATAACAAATGAAAGTGTAAATCAGAGTAGTGGTCAAATAAGATCCATAATATCACAAAAGAATATATACAAGTGCTAGACAAAAGAATATGTGTACATCAGGGAGTCTATATCTCAAATGTATACAACAAAAACTACTAGACTAAAGTAGTTAAGCAAAAGTCAGAAGATGGTTCCAGATAGGAAGTCATGAGGAAGAACCTGCAATATCTCAGTCTGACCCGAGTATTATTTAAGAAGAAAATAATAAATGGATCAGTCTAGCTATAATTGTCAGATAAAATGAGATATAAGAAGAGATATAATAATAAAACGTATGATAACCAAAAATGTCATACTACGACAAATATACATTAGAAAATCCACAAAAGTCATACAATATCTCAAGAATCTCATAGCATCAAAAAGAATGTCATATTCTTTATTTAATTCACCAAGCTACAAAAAAATGACATACATATCAATGCCAATTGTAAAAGTTGGTGAAACATAAATTCCAGAAATCAATAATTAGAAATCCAGAAATCACAAGAAAAGGATGGCCAATCCCAAGCGGGAGCAAGAAAGCCCACCAACACGTGTATCACAAACAATTCGGAACATTGACGCAGTACAAACGGTACGTCCAATGAACCGAAAAGCCAAGACATTGATGTAGTACAAATGGTACATCAAATGAATCGAAACACAAAACAATTCAGAACATCGACGCAGTACAAACGGTATGTACAATGAACCGAAAAGCTGAGACATCGATGTAGTACAAACGGTACATCAGATGAATCGAAACACAAAACAATTCAGAACATCGACGTAGTACAAACGGTACGTACAATGAACCGAAAAGCCGAGACATCGATGTAGTACAAACGGTACATCAGATGAATCGAAACACATTAAAAGTACATGGGTCACTAGCCCACAAACAAATGAGACGAAGCTCAATAAAATGAGGTACGGTCCACCACGTGGACAAAGAGACATCGCACATTGCTAGTCTAGACCATAAAATGATCATCATCGATCATCAAGAAGTGTCAATTACACTAAGCTAGTAAATATATGAGTTTAGCTTCATGTCCCATAACCACCAGCTTAACTTAAATATTTACGAACAAATTGTAGATCTTCACTGGAAAATTTGCCACAAGTGATTCAATCGAATAAGTCCAAGAATTAACCGACGAAGTAAACGCAAGCGTTTCATACCACTTGTTTTACTAAGTCATTTAATTAGATTTCTCATACGTGTGAGGTAAAGGTTTGTATATACTAGTAGGTTGGAAAACGGTTTTATAAACAAGTTTGATATTGAAAATAGAGTTTAAATAATCTTTGATAAAGAGTTTGAATATTTACTACTAGTATAGAAATCTTTGTATTTTAAAGTGACAAACCATAAAAATGATTGTAGAAACGATCAACCATTAAAATCCACATACGAAGACGTGAATCAAATCCAAAGAAAGCGATAAATAATCCATCAAAATGGATATTCAAAAATCCCTAAAAAGAGAGTCATCAAAGTCATAATAAATGATAACAACAAATAGGATCATCACGAATCGATTTAAATTGGAAATTCAATCCCAAAAGTCAAATTGGGCAGAAACAACAAATTCATTTGACTAAACAGAGATTTCAGTTGACTAAATCATGCCTGGAAACCTTCTGTTTCCAGGTTCAGTCGACTGAACAGAGATTTAAGTCGACTGAATCGTGCCTGGAAACTTTCTGTTTCCATCTTCAGTCGACTGAACAGAGATTTCAATCGACTGAATCATGCCTGGAAACGTTCGGGTTCCAGGTTCAGTGGACTGACTCAGAGATTTCAGTCGACTGAACTAGAATTTCCAGTATTTTCAGCCTAAAAATGAAGAGGCAATCTCTTCGCAAATGCAACCGGACGAGCAATGGGCGCTAAGGGTTTATGCCAAACGATGACCCGGCCCTATAAGCTCTTCGATACATCACCAAAAGCATGAACAAGCATCAAAGCTATCATTTTTAAAGATTTAACTTCAAAACACTAAAAAATGGAATATTCACAAAACCAACCAAATCAAGAGCAAATGCACATGAATAAGTGTTAGGAATTCATACCTAACAATCAAAGACAGATATAGGCATAGATGTGGGATAAAAATCTCACCTTTAAACCCAAAACTATGAATGAGAAGCTTGAAGACAAGGGAAGATCAACCACACTTCAATCTCAACACAAGAAGCTTGAATCTAAGCTTAAAAGAGAAACATTTCCCAAATTAGGTTATGGAATTTTCTGAAATCAAAGAGAGAATGAGTTGGAGAAGAAGGAGATGATACTTACCAATGCTTCTCCTTGAATTTGGAGCTAGAACTTGATTTGCAAATGGAAACTAGGGCTTAGGATTTTAATTCGTTTTCTTTTCCCTCATTATTCTCTTTAGAACTGAAAAGATAAGGAAGAGGGAATGAATGAAGAGAAGTGGTTCAGTTTCGGGTATTAAGTTGGCTAGTGGGTTGAACCCAAACCCAAAGTGAAAAAGGTCAAACTTTTAGCTAGCTCCATACATATCAATGTTTATACTCAAAAAGGTTGCAAACGGCATTTTGAACTTAATGGAAGGGGTCTCGAGTCCCAATTCGACTGTTTCCTAAAAGTAGGTTTTCAGACTAAAATCCGACGAACGATGAAATATTTAAATATACAATCGATAAATATGCGGCTTGTTACAACTATCGCTACCGCATATTAATTTGGTATGATATGTTAAAATTTCCTTAAGAAGCCTTTCCTTTTCTTCTCCAAGAAAATCAAAGAGAAGGTAGGGATGTTTCATATAAAGCCTCTAAAGATCTCTAGGAAAGCCATATCTAGCCCATTTTGAGGATTTCAAAAGCAAATCCTTTTCTAAATAGTCTCTTCTTAATTTGACATATTTGCCTATATAATCTCTACTAATAGAACTGGTCGAGAGGCATGTACTCTGTAATAACGTAATCAAATATAACTTAGTATGAAAGGAAACTAATATAGAAAATTCACATTGCATAATTACAAATGTTCATCTGGTTCGTCCAAAACTAATTTTTCGTGTAGCTCATAAATGAATTTAATATTATAGTTTTTCAATAGAGAACTCTAGGGGATTGATTTGACCGGCGGTAAATTCCGACAAGGCCCTTGATGTGGATCAGATCTAAATTCATCTAACTATCTCCTATGAAGACGCCTGAGTAGACCATCACTAATATCATCCAAATATGATAAACCTATGTTAGGGTGTGTGCATGTAATGGATCGGAATTTCAACCCTCGAAAATTGACAACGATACGTCCACTGTATAGAATGATGAGCAATCGAGTGCCGGAAACACTAGTTCATTAGGGGTGAAGAAGAAAAAGTTAGAAAGAAAGAAACAGAACAACACAGAATCACACAATCGCAGTGGAACAAAATATAATATATAATGACAAATTTTTATACAAAGAATCTATAATTGTTAAATACTTACAATCATCAGAGTACAACAATTCAATACCTCAAATGGACAGTTATAATAACTTGTTCTCATGCAGCGGAAAATATAACCAGGTATGGAGATATGTCTCTGTTGTCCAGCTCGTCTCCTGAGCTTCATAGCATTCTAATTGAATCTGTAATACTCAGTCTGACCCGACCACTATAATAAAATAACACCCGAGTCAGTCTGGAAAACCAACATAAGATTTAACACTCAACCTAAATTACTAGAATTATCTAAATCCTTTGAAAAACAATGGTATCTCATAAGACCACGTTACACATAAACATGATGAGTTTTTACCGTACGATGCCCAAAACATTTTTATCAAATCTGTATGATATTATAATAGTGTCTGCAGAAAGTGAATAGAAAATAGCTTAAATGCTTGCATCTCACGTTCCAGCATAGTTGGGCACAATCAAAACCGTACAACGCTTATTAGAGAATGGATTCTATTGAATGAATGGGCCACTGGGGTGCCGCCCATCACAATACGCCTCTAGAACAATGTACCAAGGACCATGCCGAGATCCCCTCTATAAAAGACCGGTTTACCCCTAACCTGGATAGACCAAATATGTTATCACCCTGGGTGTTCCTATCCTATCCACCGAACGCACCTTCCATGAACAACCATATCTATATTACATAGGTCTCCGAGCACATCTAGAACGATGATAACATACCCTAATTGGGTGCGACCCACTTGGCCTTGCTGCATCTCCCCTCTTTTAGCAATTCTCGGTTGATGAGCCTCGAGGCTAAGCGTTACCTTACAAGTACAAAATTCTACTTAGAATGCTCATCTTTTCCCAATCACTACTACACAACAGGCCATTTGCATCGGTTGTTCACCCCCCTGTTGCATCAGTTCTACAACCGATCACATGCAACCGATGCAACAGGCTTAACATTTTTGCATCGGTTCTAAAACCGATGCAAAACAGTCCTTTTTGCATCGGTTGTTACTAACAACTGATGCAAAATACGGTTGCAACAAAGGAACATGTTGCATCGGTTGTAATGAAAACCGATGCAACAAAGGAACTTGTTGCATAGGTTGTTGTTGGAAACCAATGCAAACTAATCCCTCTATTATTGATTATAACAAACAATTATTTCATGCAATATTACAATCGTTCAATATTAAATTTGATGGCAAATACAAATACATCAGTGATTGATTATAGAAAGAAGCAGCCAATGAAAGGGTTCTTCAAACTCATAAGTATGAAATTATTCCCACTATGCATGTACCTATGTTAGCTCTCAATGTAAATGCTATCACAACCAATCTCAACACAAAATCACATATGTATCAGAAAACTGTATAATATTTCAAACCACTCACTGCAACCACAACTAAATCAAGTTTACGTTGCATATCCAGTTTATATTGATCTGTGCTATTTGCAACTTTCAGTACTGTTTTCGGTTCATAAAAAAAGACATTTCATTTTACATTTCTATTCAACATCCTTTACCATCACATATACATTGAACATCCTTCATCATCACAAATCCCCACCTCATCAGACCTCTGGTTCCTTTCATCACCTAAACCCACCACCTCAATTGCCAAAACTGGCAACCTAATCCATCAACCACACCATCCCTCCTCAACGAACAAACAGCTTCAACATAAAGTCGTAATTTGACACCATCACTCAAACCAAGCCATTCATCATCCCATCTTCAATATCTGATCGACATTCCAACTTTTGTCAAATAAGCATCAACTGAACTGAAACCAAATAACTCTCATCCACGACCAAGTATCATCCTTGTACTGTTAACATCAACATCAGCATACAAGCATCTGAACTGAAATAAACTGAAAGTGCAACAACTGCCATCAACTCCATATATATCCTAACTTTAGACGAACAAATCACATTCATCAAATCATGGCGGTGACTTCAGGCTATCAATGAAATACGCATCAACATGAATAGTTTTTGAACTAGAAAGAGAATGTATCCATCCAATTACTAGCTTTCTACCCATATCAGCATGAACATAAATTAAACGCAAAAAATCTCACCTGCATCAATTACTGCATCCTAATCCATTTCCCCATTTTTCTCAAACTTGATTAGATCCCAGTTCCCTTTCACTTATTTTAGATCTTTAAATGCTTCAATAGAATCAATTGCTTCACTTTTCAAAGAAAACCCGTTATCCCCAGTCGCTGCTGCTTCTTCTTTAGAATCCATGGCTTCTTCTTCGATTTTCTTTATTTTCTTTTCTTCGATAGTAGAAGCAAGCTTAGGGCTCATGATATCGCCAACTTCATTGTCAGTAGTGGATTTGGTGAGAGTAAGAAATGGTGAATTCTTTACGGAAAGCGTGAGCTAAAAATTGTGAGGAAATTTGGGTTTTTTGGATGAAGTGAAGAGGGTGGTAGTAGGAGAAACTGGAAAAGATGAGCCAGCCATTTGTCGGATTGAATTTATGGATTTAATTCCAGTTTTCTAACCTCAGCCACAACATTTGACTTCGATTTTGATTTGAGAGGAGGAAGAGTTTGGGAGGAGGCCCGCATGGGGGATTAGCTTTTAGGAATATAACATCACCATACTTCTGCCGAAACCATCACTTCAAGAACACTTCATCATCAGAACCTCACTTGCTTTCCTCCCTTAAACCCATACTTGCAACTTCAACTTCCGCCTCTCTCATATCTGTCCCCTTGCATCCAACTTCTCTTCATATGACTAGTACATCACCGCAACACAACCTCTGACAACTGCCTTTCAACACAGTAAACTTCAGATCACTCTAAACTTCCACTGTCAACCCACCTTCATACTGTCTACTCAACAAACTGCCTCCGAACCGCCACTTCCAGAAGAAAAAAACATCCTGCATCACGCAATCAACAACAACGAATTACTCCAAACAACTAAGAAAAAAACTTACTGCCACGATTCCTCAACCGGCAACCAACATCCCAATCGCGACCTTCATAGAATTAGCACCACGTGTTTTGCAAACCACCCGCCATCGACTTCCCAATTCGTACCACCCTCAACAGCCATGAAATCATCCACTCGAACTCAAACTAACGTCGAACCCATAATGAACCGAACCGCTTTCACTAATTAGTGTGGCCGAATCAAGAAAATTGGTTGAATTATGAAAGTTTGATTGAATTGTGAAATTGGGGCTAATCGCGAAAGTTTGATTTTGAATTTTTTTGTATAAGCTTTCTGATAATATAAACAAGTACGCGTGTAGCTATTTTTGAGGAGGAAAGAATTTTTTATTTGGGAGTGGGTATTGAGGAGGAAGGAGTACATTTGTCCAAAGTAGTAACTTTGGAGCCAATTTTTCATTATTTCCCGCCTAAATTTCACATTGCCATCAATATGTAGTTGCATTGGTTGACTTTAAAACTGATGTGACTAAAACTATTTGCATCGGTTGTTGGTGAGAATTGATGCAAATTTGATTTTTTTTTATTACCTATTTCTTTCCACGTACCAATTGCATCGGTTATTAAGATAGAACTGATACAAATAGTTCTATTTGCATCAGTTTTTACTTCAACCGATGCAAATGAGGCGAAGCAATATGCACTTTTTGTACTAGTGAATAACGATGTTCTAATAGCATTTGTCCATACAAGTTGTCCTGGGTCTGGACAAACCAAAACACCGTCTTCATCATCTTCACGGTATTTGTTACGTTAAATCTGGATCGAAGTGGTTTTCGGATAATTAGATCTGATCCCGGTCTCATCGAAACGATTAATGAAAATTGGCCAAAATTGATAGTCAGTTATTTAACTATCAATACACATCCATAACCAATCATCGGGCCTTATTATAGATTTCCCGAAATTTATTTAAAAATATCTTTATAAGATATTACTTTCGGTTCTTCAACATTTTAAAACAGTTTTCAAATCCTTATATCTTCCATGGAATATTTCCACCCCTTTTTCCAACAATTAGAATATTTTTCCCTATTTCATTTTATATTCACACTTAGGAAGTATTCAATCTATTTCCTACTTCCTAATTCTCAAAATCACTTATGATTTTTATTTGTAAATTCCAAAACTAGTTTATAACGAATTCTATAAATTCTAAAATTCTTTAATTAATACTCTTTATATTTCCAAGCCAATTATACTCACTTATAATTTCAATTTTCCATTGTACTTCTTAATGAATTCTATTTCATTTTTTTGAAGTTCACTTTTACTTAACAACTTCGTAAATTTCCTTACCACTTTCCCAAATTATATTTTAAGGATTTCCTTATAAATTCCATATACTGAATAACCCCATTTTCAAACTACCAAGAGGTTTTATAAATAAATCTAAAACATTTAAAACTATATATATATTTGTATGTATGTATGTATGTATGTATGTATGTATGTATATGTAAATAAAAATAAGTATGTAATGGAAAATAATAATAATTTTTTTTAAGTCATATTCAAATAATTATTTAAATATTGAAACACTCTTTATAACATCACCTTGAAAGCAGATTTAAAATTTAGGATTTATTTAAAATGAATATGAAGTATTTCGAAAAAATTACTTCTAAAATACTTCAATACTGACTAACTTTAAATTTACATAGTTTAATAAATGAAAATTTACATCACTTCCATTCCGGTCACCTTAACCATTTTCACTTCGACAATAGTATCCACTATTTTTTCCTCTCACCTATTTCCATATTCAAATGTAAATTCTTTTTGTAATTTATATTCCAAATTTACCATCCGATATCACTTTCCTTTATTTATAAACATTGTTTATAAAATTTTATAACTCCCTTGAGTTCCACTAAAAAGTGTCTCATTTATAAAATTCAATTTTATAAATTCAATTCCTTTATATAATTTTTTAAAAATTTCTATTTAAAATTTTTTTTCCGCATTGTTTAGTACGATCAAAAACCAATTATTGCTTACTCAAATCAACCTCTTTTGAATAATCCAACTTTCGATATACAAATTTTTATATTAAAAATCTCCTTTTAATTCCTTAAAAATTCAAGTTAATATTTATATATTTAATATACCCAAGTTAATTCCCATGCTATTTAACATTTAAAAATTTGCAAC
Source organism: Allium cepa (assembly GCA_030765085.1). NCBI lineage: Eukaryota > Viridiplantae > Streptophyta > Magnoliopsida > Asparagales > Amaryllidaceae > Allium > Allium cepa. Next base: position 302,864,997 of record CM060944.1, on the reverse strand, counting down.
ACACAATAATCTAGCAAATTATTCAATCACATCATATATTTCTATATGTATGAAAAACACTAATATATTTGAGGAATCCAGTTGGATCCCTCCAACCTATTTTCCCTACATCCATAGATGTTAGCAACAATAAAAATACCAATCCCACTTCGAGGGGTTATCGCGGTATGTAGGATCATCCGCTATTGTGCCTGGCATATAGTGTCTCATCCGCTAAAATAAGCAGAAATATCAATCCAACTACTAATCTATATAAATATATATGTATATATATAACATTCAACCGACAATAATAATTATTAATTCATCCAATCAGACAATAAATAATTTATATTATTCAAATTTAAGCAAATTTGTCCAAGAGCGTGAGATTTACTCACCTTGATTTTTATTATTCGACAAAATGTTGTCATTATGATTAAATTGACAAGCGTTTTATTTTATTTTGGAATTTCATATGAGCTCCGACTCTTACCAAACAAGTTTCCAAGCGTAAATCTCCTCATTACGAACCCATCGTAATCTCCTAAATTCGATTTCGACCTCGAATGAACTAGTTATGATTTTTTTTATTAGCATTAGATTTTCAAACTAAAAATTAATCATATATAAATCACCAACCCAAAGCACCGTTTAATTACCATCATATAAATCACCATTTTAAATCCAAAGCACCGTTTAATTTCCTTTGTTACACTAATTACTCACGCTCATTTAATCTGCCACCTTGAACTGGAACTATCATGACTTCAACTTTTACTTTTTTTCCAAATCAAGATCATCAACCATGACCTAAGCCTGATGCTCGACCAACGACTGCTTCACCTCATTGACGAACCCGACCTAAGCCTGATGCTTGATCGATGATGACGATTGCGCTGTCTTCCATCATGACCGCTAGTCACTTGCCGCCTTCACGTGCGAATGCCTCGACCATAATCACGATATCCATTTACCAGGTCGACTTGCGACCTTCATTTGATTTTTTTTTGTAGCAGCCATGATTTATTTTTAAACCGCCTTCATTCGATTTTTTTATTCATTTAAGAATTGAAGAAAGGAAAGGTAGTAGGCGACTTTTTTTCTTAGAATGAGCTTGAGAGAAAGGTAGATGAAAGAAAGAAGAGTTGAGCTTGTTTGCTTTTTTATATTATTTTTATATATACACGATTTCAATCTTACGAAAGAAGAAAGCAAAGATACACGCAATTTTAAATGGTGAAAGGAGCGGCTGCACCATAAGTACAAGGTGGCTCGAGATGACGTAGGGCGGCTTTGAAATGAAAGAAATTGACTTTGATCTGAAAATTTAAAATTTTATTTATAAATATCCCGCTTACCGTATCTTGAAATTCCGAACTCCTATTGTGGCATGCCACCAAGCGTTCGTAATACCCCTATTCCGAACTCATAGGGAAAGGTTCCGAGTCCTAATTCGATCGTTTGGAGAAGATAGCTTTTTGGACCTAATTATTATATTAAATTTCGATATTAATTTCAATGCATTTCTATACCGTACGGCCAAACGGTAACTCCAAACACTATGAAATTTGAAAACCGATAATAATACACTATTATGGATCCAACGGAACTAGGTTCGTCGAATTCCGATGTTGTACCCTAGATCGCTATTTGTCGATTAAATCGAAAAAATTTAAAATTTTGAAATCGCTTAAAAATTCAGTTTTAAACGCTTACTAACTTAATCATAAATCCAAATCAAATATTTAAAACCATTTAAATAGTACAAATTAAACGAAAGAAAAATATTGGTTCTTACATTCCTCTACCCTTAAAAGAATTTCATCCGCAAAATTGTTGAGGCAGGAAAAATGCTCCAAACCCATTACTTATTCAAACCACTTAGTTAAACTTGACATTTCACTTTTCTAATCTCTTAGTTTTCAATAAAAACCATTAGTTTTCAATTCTAATTACACCACCCTTTATTTCGGTTACAATTCGTAATCAAATTATCGTTAACAAAAAATTTCCAATACCCTAAATTTTCAAAAAAAAATTCGCATAGTCTCCTTTATACGGAGGACCTTTTGCAATATAACAAGAGAGATAAAAATGTATACGTCGACCCCCACGGTCGGAAAACAAAATATATATCAATATTTTATATTTCTAAGGTATTTAATCCAAAAACATACCTTAACTTAGCATTTTTAAGCATTATTAAGCAAGAAAGTTACTTCATATGAGATACGCAACATAAATCTAGTCCGGCAGCCTCTAGTTACCCATACTTACTCAATTTAAACCATATGAGTACCAAAATATGAAAGTTCAATAATACTTCATTCAATTAACAAATTAGACACATAATTTTCATAGTATGACCATATAACCACAAGTTTCTAACATCGATTATTCATTTTCAATCTATTTATATATCATTCCATTCAATTCAAATGATTCACAACCCAAACAATTGGATTTAATTCATATTTATGCCAAACAACTTCATATCCCTTCCAAACTAGTTAAAAATCAATTTATTCCTCCCTTTACTAATTCACAGCATCTTATTTACTTCCTTCTACGTTTAACGACAGTCATTTCTATGAAAATTCAGCGATATTCACTTAATAAAATAATCATTTCAGTCTATAGTTATTCCAAATTGATCCCAAATAAATTTATATTATTTCTGTTCCCTTTCAAGTTAATCCCAACTAATTTAGTTGCCTTCCACTCATATTATATTCAAATCCATTTCACAAATTTATTTGAGCCAAGCTTTCATCCAATAATATAAACTTAAGTTAATTTGTTTATTTCCAATTAATTTAACTCTACAACTTAAGTTTATTTCCCTTGCCATCAAGTTTTCAATTCAAATTTTAGATTGATTCCCATTTAATTAAATTTCGTTCCATTCACTAATTAATTAAATTAGTTCCTTTATTTAATCCACTTCAAATTTCAATTTTGAACTAAAATTCATTCTCAAATTCGTTTAAAATAATATTCAAGGCCATATTTAATTAATTTCCACTCACATTGAATTTATTTATAACCGAGCCATTTTTATTTCAATCCAATTTCAATTTATCACATTCAACACATATTTAATCAGCTTATACATATAAGTCGAATTTTAGTTATTACTAAAGTCCCATATTCAACTAGTTCCAGCCCACAATCCATACTATTTAATTAAGTTAAATACCATTTCCCTATTCAATCTACTAATTAATTATCTAATTAGTTCACCTCCCTTATTAATTTACTTGAGTTCAAATTTATTTTATAATTCAAGTTTGGATTTTATCTCTTTACCTTAAAATGGCACACCATTTTTATTTTGGTTGTTCTACTCTATTTTTTTTCAATTTATAAATCTTTCAACTTATTTTTCTCATTCCATCAATTTTAACCCAAGCATATTCACATTTTATTTTAGCTTAAAATTTACGTTACTCACGACTTAAGTTTACTTTTATTTCATAAATTTTGAATCTTATAAGCTATTCAATTTTTTTTTATACACAATCCCAAATTTTCACTTAAATTTTATCCTGTTCAAAATTTATATCTTATGATTATGTAATAATTCACAACTCAAAATTTATATTTACTTTAATTCAATATTATTTCTAATCCAACCCAATTTTATAACTTACGGTTATATAGTCATTTTATAATTCACATTTACATATTTAATTCAATTCAATATGGTTTAAATCCAATTCACTTTTTATTTAAAATTCAGTACCTTTTAACCAACTTTTCAAAACCAAATTCAAGTTATTCATACATAAAATAATTTCACTCCAACAAATTTATTTTTAATTCATTCAATTTAACCAAGTAAGAAATTTAATTCCAATTTAAAATTTCATATTTTTTTCAATTTATTTTAATTACTTTGTTCTAGTTTATGTCTTTAACCTTTGCTTAAGTTAAATTGCAATTCCAACAAATTTCCTTTTATGAATTCAATTTATTTAACTTACACAAGTTAAATTTTTAACTTCATCTTGAAGTTCGCCTTTTTCTAGTTCTATTTCAAAAACTTCATCCCTTCGTTTTCACTTCTCTTTAAATTAGAAATTTCAGACTTCGAAGACCCGGTACTTATTTCAAACCATGTGAAATAATATATATATATATATATATATATATATATATATATATATATATATATTACTATGTTTTAACAAACTATTTCCTTCAACCTTTCAAAACCAACTTGATTTCTGTCCAAAACAATTTCCTTGAAATCTCTAAAATAACATCTTTTTTTCCATAAAAGTCTCCATATCAAATTACTACGTTAACAATCTGTCACTTAGAAACTCGAAAATGAATACCGGTGATGCTGCAGTCATCGCCAGAATTATCTTCCAACAACTGTAGAGAGTTCAGTGCCACGTCTCTTACTAAATCCATTTTGAAACAATTTTCTTTCAAAAATATTCCCAAAAATAATATTCTTATTTTTATTCTTCCACACCACTTTGAAAAACATTTTTCCAACCCCTCGGGATTTAAATTTCCAGATTCAGGTTTGAATCCAATTATAATTTTAATCCATTTGCATAATTTATACTTATACAAATTTCCATTTGGTTATATGAATCATTTCCAATTTTTATGATCTTGTTTGATTAAAATATTATCACCCAAACACTCAAATATACTATAATAATTTTGGAAAATTATTTCTCTCATATCAATATATGTTCTGGGTAACATTATTTCATTTATCCACTTCTTTTTTAAAACAATACCATGTCGGTTTGCCTAGTTTAAGGGTTTAGAAATCCCTATCGATATAGTTGTACAGACTCTACCGACCAGAATTTATAAACACTCAACCGATAAGTCAACACAACATAAAATAATTTATAATCACTAATAAATACGTCCTCAAATCTATTAATACACTCAAACTCATTCAATGGTACTACTGACCCTATCTCTAATGAGTAATCCTCACCAAAGTCAAGGTTCTCGCTTAATCTTATGCTCTGATACCAACTATAACAGATCGGAATTTTCGACCCTCGAAAATCGACATCAATACATCCACTATATAGAATGCCGAGCAATCGAGCGCCGGAAACATCAGTTCATTAAAAGTGAAGAAAAAAAGGTTAGAAGGGAAGAAACAGAACAACACAGAATCTCACAATCGCAACGGAACAAAATATAATACATAATAACGGGTTTTTATACAAATGAATATGTAGCCATTAAATACTTACAATCATCAAAGTACAACAATTCAGCACATCAAATGGACAATTATAATAACTTGTCTTCACACAGCGGAAAATATAACCAAGTATGGAGATACGTCTCTGTCGTCCAGCTTGTCTCCTGAGCTCCATAGCATTCTAACCTGAATCTTTAATACTCATTCTGACCTGAGCATTATAATAAAAAAACACCCGAGTCAGTCTGAAAAACCAGCGTGAGAAAACACACTCAATCTAAATTATTAGAGTTATCAAAATCCTTTGAAAAATAAAGGTACCTCGTAAGACCACGTCACACATAAACACGATGGGTTTTTATCTTACGATGACCAAAACATTTTTATCAAATCCGTCTGATATTATTATAATGTCTATAGAAAGTAAAAAAGAAAATAGCTGAAATGCTTGCATCTCATGTTCCAACATAGTCGGGCATAATCAAAATCATACGACGCTTATTGGAGAACGGATTCCATCGAATGACTAGGCCACTGGGGTATCACCCATTATAGTACACCTCCATAACAATGTACCGAGGACCATGCCGGGACCCCTGCTACACAAGACTAATCACCCCTAACTTGGATAGACCGAATACGTTAACACCCCGGGCGTTCCCACCCTTACCACCGAGCGCACCTTGCATGCACAACCATATCCATAATATATAGGTCTCTGATGACATCTAGAAAGGTGATAACATACCCCAATTGGGTGTGACCCACTTAGCCTTGCTGCATATTCCCTGTTTTAGCCATTACCGGTTGATGGCTAAGCGTTACCTTTCAAGTACAAATTCTTCTTAGAATGCTCATCGTCCTCCAATAACGATGTTTTGATAGCATTCTTCGATTTAACTTGTCTTGGGTCTGGACGAACCGAAACACCGTCTTCATCGTATTCATTCATTAGTTCAAACCGGATCGAAGTGGTTTTCAAACAATTAAATCTGATCCCGATCTCTTCCAAAACGATTAATGAAAATTGGCCAAAATTGATAGTTGGTTATCTAACTATCAATACACAACCATAAGTAATCATCAGGCCTTATTATAAATTTCACGAAATTTACTTCAAAATATCTTTATAAGATATTACTTTCGGTTCTTCAACATTTCAAAACAGTTTTCAAATCCTTATATCTTTCATGGAATATTTCCACCCCTTTTCCAAGACTTAGAATATTTTTCCCCATTTCATTTTATATTCGCACTTAGGAAGTATTCCATCTATTTCCTACTTCCTAATTCTCAAAATCATTTACAATTTTCATTTGTAAATTTCTTGACTAGTTTATAACGAATTTTATAAATTCCGGAATTCTTTAATTAATTCCCTTTAATATTTCCAAGTCAATTATACTCGCTTATAATTTCAATTTCGTTTTGTACTTCTTAATGAAATCTATTTCATTTTTTTGAAGTTTGCTTTTACTTAACTACTTCGAAAATTTCCTTACCTTTCTCCCGAATTATATTTTAAGGATTTCCTTATAAATTCCATATACCGAATACCCCATTTCTAGACTTCCGAGAAGTTTTATAAATAAATTTAAAACATTTCAAAACTCTATATATGTATGTATGTATGTATGTAAATAAAAATAAGTATTTAAAGAAAAATAATAATAATTTGTTTTTAAGACATTCAAATAATTATTTAAAATATTGAAATACTTTTTATAATATCACCTTGAAAGCAGATTTTAAATTTAGGATTTAGTTATAATAAATATTAAGGATTTGGAAAAAATTACTTCAATAATGACTAACTTTAAATTTACATAGTTTAATAAATGAAAATTTTCCTTCTTAAAATAAAACTTAACTTATCAATAAAATACATTTTTTTAAATCTCAGTAACCAAATTTCAATTTGTAAATCTTCTCGATTCCCATCATATCACTTCCATTTCGGTCTCCTTAACCATTTTCACTTCAAAAATAGTATCCACTATTTATTTTCCTCTCGCTATTTCTATATTCAAATGTAAATTCTTTTCACAATTTATATTCTAAATTTACCATCCGATATCACATTCCTTTATTTATAAACATTGTTTACAAACTTTTATAACCCCCTTGAGTTCCACTAAAAAGAGTCTTATTTAAAAAATTCCATTTTATAAATTCAATTCCTTTATATAATTTGTTTTAAAATTTATATTTAAATATTTTTTTCGCATTATTTAGTACGATCAAAAACCAATTATTGCCTCACATCAATCTCCTTTAAATAATCCAGCTTTCGATATAGAGATTTTTATATTAAAAATCTCCTTTTAATTCCTTGAAATTTCAAGGCAATATTTATTGTATTTAATATACCCTAGTTAATTCCCATGCTATTTAACATTTAACAATTTACAACACAAAATAATTCAACAGATTATTCAACCACATCATATATTTCTATATATATGAAAAACACTACTATATTTGAGGAATCCAGTTGGATCCCTCCAACCTGTTTTCCCTACATCCACAGATGTTATACAACAATAAAAATACCAATACCACTTCCAGGGGGATATCATGGTATATAGGGTCATCTACTATTATGCGGGATGCATAGGGTTTCATCCGTTAAAATTTGCGGGAATATCAATCAATTACTAATATATATATATATATATATATATATATATATATATATATATATATATATATATATCATTCAATCGACGATAATAATTATTAATTCATCCAATCAGATAATAAATAATTTTAACTATTTAAATTTAATCTAATTTGTCCAAAAGCTTGAGATTTACTCACCTTGATTTTTTATTCTTCACCCAAACGTTGTCATTTCGATTAAACCGAAAGGCCTTTTATTTTTTTTAGAATTTCATACGAGCTTTGATTCTTGACAACCAAGATTCCAAGCATAGATCTCCTTGATACGAGCCTTCGTAACCTCACAAATTCGATTTCGACCTTGAATGAACCAGTTATGATTTTTTTATTAGCACTAGATTTTCAAAAAAAGTTAATCATATACAAATCACCATTTTAAATCCAAAGCACCGTTTAATTACATTCATTATGCTAATTACTCGCACTCCTTTCCTCTGCCACCCTGAACTAGAGCTGTCATGATTTCAATTTTTATTTTTTTCCAAATCGTGATCATTAGCCGCGACCTAAGCCTGATGCTCGAACGATGACTGCTCCACCTCGCAAGTGAACACGACCTAAGCCTGATGCTCGATCGACGACGGTGATTGCACTACCTTCCATCGCAACCGTTGGTTACTTGCCGCCTTCACGTGCAAATGCCTCGACCCTAATCACGATATCCATTTTCCAGGTCGCCTCACAACCTTCATTTGAATTTTTTTGTAGCAGCCGCGATTTATTCTTAAATCGCCTTCATTCTATTTTTTTTATTCATTCAAGGATTGAAGAAAGGAAAGGCAGTAGGCAATTTTTTTCCTAGAATGAGCTTGAGAGAAAGGTAGAAAGGAAGAAGAGTTGAGCTTGTTTTATTTTTTTTATTTTTATATATACCAGATTTCAATCTTCTAAAAGAAGAAAGATAAGATACATGCAATTTTAAATAGTCAAAGGAGCGGCTCTACTAGAAGTATAGGGTGGCTCGAGATGACGTAGGGTAGCTTTGAAATGCAAGAAATTGACTTTGATTTGAAAATTTAAAATTTTATTTCCAAATATCCGGCTTAGCGTACCTTGAAATTCTAAACCCCTATTGAGGCATGCTGCCTAGCATTCGTAACGTTACACCCCTATTTTGAACACGGTGGAAAAGGTTTTGAGTCCTAATTTGATTGTATTGAGAAAATACCTTTTTGGACCCAATTATTATATTAAATTTCAATATTAATTTCAATGCTTTTCTATACCGTACGGCCAAACGAAAGCTCCAAACGTTACGAAATTTGAAATTTGATAAAAATACACTATTATTGATCCAATGGAACTGGTTTCGTCGAATTCTGAGACTGTGCCTTAGATCGCAATTCAACGAATAGATTAAATCGACAAATTTTAAAATTTTAAAATTTCAAAATCGCTTAAAAATTCAGTTTTAAAACTTACTAACTCAATCATAAATCTGTATCAAATATTTAAAACCATTTAAATATCCCAAATCAAATGATAGAAAAATCCGAGTCGTTACAGTGCAATAAGCTTTGTATAAGAAGTCTAGTAGTATATCCCTTTCTTCAATCAGCATCCAAAAGAGTTTTATTAATTGCCGGTTCTCTTCCAAAAGCTTGTCATATTGAAGGTGTTCTCTTTTCAGTCGGGGGGGAGCTTCCTGGTCTTTAAAGGACGCTAACCCTACAGCACTTTTATTAAGCTTATAATACTTGTCATAGACTTCATTATGTTCTTTAATTTGCTTATCTTACTCTCTATACAAGCGATTTATTTTTGCTTGTTTTCTTTTAAACTTTGTTTTATAAAGTTGGATAGATTTCTTCTTTATCTAGAATAAAAAGGATGTCAACTATTATTATCTTGGAAGTGAAAGCCATTTGGACAAATAATCCCATACCTAAGAAATGGGAATTGTAGTTTGGGGGTCTGCTCTTTCCCTTCATGTTCTCCAACATCAATATTAGTGGCTTCCTCGTAGAGATCGAAAGCATCTGGAAGCTCGGTTTGGCTTGCTACACAACCACTAGGATCTAGGTTAACTTTTTTAAAGCCTTGAGGATAGCATCGCCATCCACTCCATGAGCTCTAGCATGACCTCCTATGGATTCGCCTGAACCTTTATCTCTATCTTTATTGTCAGGGTTATTATCGTTATTATTGTCATCATTGCCACCTTCCTTTGCGACGATTTCATCATCCTCATCACCTTCTTCCTCGTCAGAGTCGGAATCATCTTCTATAAGAGGAGCATCAAAAGATAAGAGGATAGCGGTGTCAATTTCCCCTCTCTCTGGAACCTCGATCCCTTGCTTCGTCACTTAGATTTTATCTGTGAATCTTTTCACTAGAGAAGGATCAAGTGAGGGGAAGCTCAAGTCGGGACACCTTTCAATGTTGTCAAAATAAGCAAGCATAAAAGTGTCCTCGTAAGAATTTACGATGATGTCATTGAGGGAAGCACTCAAAAATTACGACACCTTTTGCTTGGCTTTAGAAATAGTATTAATGGCCATTGTTAAGAATTTCTCTTCTTTCCCAGCTTCTTCTTGAGAAAAGATTGTTTAGCAACCATCCAAGCCTTCTCTTCCTCGGATGAGTATAAAGTCTTTTTTAATGCCAAATTCTCATCAGCTAGTACATGTTTCGCTTTCCTCTCTTCAGAAATGATAGCATCTGCTCGAGCAAGTGAGATGCCCAACCATTTTTATTCCTTCACTGCATTATCTTTAGCAGTAGAAAGGGAAGTAATTTGGCTATTCGGAGTTGAGATTTTGAAGCTTAGACGCCTCAGCGGAAGACTTTGATGCTCTTTCCTAAAGAGAGTGCCAGATTTTATAAATCTGAATGGAAAGGTATGACATTATTCAAAATTCCGTAAGATATAAGTAATAAGATGGGCAAATAATTGAAATGTACTAGAAGTTGTTGCTCGATTAGAGATCGACAATGCTCTATCAAGTCAGGAATGGAAGAAGGCGGATGAATGAATATAAATGAAGAGGAATTCAAAATTGATTGTACCATTGTCTAAAAATCATTTGGAGAAACCAATGATGGAGGTCTAAAGGGGTTCAACTCCTGAAAAGGACTTAAATTGCCCAAGTCCTTTGGCGTCTTTTCGATGGTGCTAGGAGGATCATATACAATAATGTAGGACATGAGGTCGTCCTTTAAAGGAGTTGTTTTGGATTGAACAATAGGAGCTTAAAGAGTAGACCCCTCTAGAGTCTTTCCCATGTCAACAGTTTCACATTCTTTTGGAGGAGGAGGAGATTCGACATTAGCAGCCTTTGTTTTCTTAAGAGAAGGACCTACTGCAGTCCTCTCGCTTAATTTTCTTCTGGCAATCATCCTCGACCTAGCAATGGCCTGGATTAAAGCTGATGTACTGGACTTATAAGTTGGAGGGATTGGTTCTCTTATGATCAATTCAACCAAGGGAGTAGTTGCTTATAATTCAAAAGTATAAGTTAGTAAAGCAATCTAAGGAGTAACACAAAAATAAATTGCATGTACTGCACATAAGCTTACCAAGATGATCCGAACAAATTAGAGACATAGGAGAGAATTTTTTAGGATTACCCAAGGAGAGAAAATGCTTGCTCTTTGAAGTATGTTGGACAAGAGTGGGTTTTCCAAGAATACTCTGACCTATGGGAAAAAGGGAATGTTTTTTAAGGTTGCTTGGTGTCAATAAAGTAAGCCTATTCTCTGTACTATCCGAAGCAGCGGTCAGCAGTTACACGATTTCTTCCCCTCATCGTCGAAATCTTTGGGAGAAGGACCTAATAAGAAAACATAATTTAGCTAAAGAAAGTAGCTTAATAAAGTTGAAAATTATAATCAACTTACGTAGGAAAGAGAAGACTCCGTTAATGTTTGGAAAACATTTGACGTAAAAGAACTGTGTCTCCTAGTCTCTTAACATATCTATGTTCATTTCTTTCTATGCATAAACCTACTTTTAGTCTTTTCCATAACAAAGCCCGATGCATTGGAATTTTGAATAATATCAGTTAAGGGCTAACAGCTGAAGTTTAGGACGTAACCCTACACCAATCTCATTTTATTTTTCTAATCTCTGAATCAATTCATCCTATCACAGTTTATCTAACGGTGATAGAACAATAATTATTTAGTAAAACTCTACGCTAAATGCATGTTTTCTATTTCCTTGAAATTTAAATCTTTATAAATAATTTAACCCTTGAAATAATATTTAAAACAAGGAAAATTATAGCCCTTTACTTTACCCAAAATACTTACGCTGATATATATATATATATATATATATATATATATATGCTTTTATAAAAAAATATTGATGAATTTCAAAACCACTTAGAGGATGTCTCCTCTTAAAACTATAGGCTATAAAGCTAAAGTTAATAAAACAATCATATTGATGAAAATCGACGTCAATATCTACATCGAGGGTTATTGCAACCTTTTTTATACAAAACCATGTTAAAGTCTTTGATCTATAAAGTATAAAGCCATTGTGCCAAAACTGTTTTCACTACACACATAGGTTGCCAACTATAAGTGGTGTCGTTATTTGTTTGCATTGAATAAATCCTTAAAACTTAGAGTTATGAGAATGGATATATTGATGACTTTTGACATCAATGTCTTAAAGAAAAGCATGGCCTTATTACAGCTGTTGCAAAAAAAGTGGCATCATTGCCTAAAGAAAAACGAGTCATTAGTAGGGCCGAGGTTGATAACACGCTACATCGTTATAGCCAATATGAAAATAAGTGGCATCATTACCTTATAGAGCGACAACGTTATAGAAAGTATGGGGCATCATGCCCTTTTATATAAAATGTGGCACATAGGCATGCGACGTAGAGAATTTATGCAGCATCATTGATGTCGTTAGCATGCATGCCGACATCGACTCCAACAAAATGAGTTCATTCCCTATCACCGAGAAGTGATATCTTATGCATTCACTAAGGTATACATTGTTTAACGGTGGCACCATAGACTTCGGCAGCAATGACTTTGTCAAGGAAATATCGTAAATAACATAAAAATTGTTTTATTTCTCTAAATAGCAAGATCATTTCACCAACTCCTTTTATTTGTCAAATTCTTATTCGATAGTAATTCTCTTTATCAAAATCTTTTCCAAAAAATCATTATAGAGCAAATTTGTCTTTCCCAAACTAATTTTGCAAACCATCATTTTATATTGATATTTTAATATAATTACTAGGCGTTTCTAGCCTAATAAATTCATAATAATTCGCAAATACTTTGAAAAAACCACCTAAATTCACAATAAATCAAATTTTATATAATATTTTACATGTAAAAATTTTGGGGACAAAAAAGTTATTTAACTATTTTTAATAGTTAAAACCCAAAATAAACCATTTTCTTCACTTAAGAAAATCTTAAATTATTCATACTTCATCAAAAAATTATGAAATTAAAAACCACTTCCAAAATAATGTTTCTAACATCATATCATAATTTAACTCGTTTTTGTGTCACATGATAGGATTTCACAGTTAAACATATTTAAGAATTTCATAATTAAATTCAATAATTCATTATAAAGCATATAATCATCTAAACATTCAAACATGGCATAATATCAATCATAATATTTTGGGTTTAGACCCAAAACTGAAACCAAACAAGCATATTAGAGATGGGTATAATTATTCACCTAAATTTGATGACGGAACTTGAGATTTGGAATTTGAATATGTTTCTCCTAAGCTTTAATCCCGTTTCCTAGCTTTACTTCTTCTTTATGCTCACTATAATGGCCAACCTTAATTTAGTTTTGGTTTCTATGAATGAAAGTGAATGAAAGAGAAGGAATATAAGTGTTTATGTTTAGGAATTATCGCTTATTCCTATTTTGCCCTTGGCAGGAATTCCTCCTTCTTATCTAAGTTTTAATCGATTCTTAATAACTCGTTTGATTTGGTACGACCTATTTTAGTTATCAAATCTCATTTTTCTTATCATTTTCTATTATTTTATTTTATTTATCTATTTTAATATCTTAAGAAATGTTAACCAAAATTAAGGATGTTATATACTTCTTCCTAAAAGAATTTCATCCTCGAAATTATGATAAGGTACATAACAACCATAATCATAAACGTAAGACATACCATCATAACAGATCTAGATAAGTGTCCCTAATCCTCTTCTCTGTCTCCTAAGTATAGTCTTTTTGTTTTCACACCATTGAACATTTACCAATATGATAGTCTTATTCCTTAGATTCTTCTCGTCTTTCGCCACAATACGAACAGATTGCTTGTCAGTTGTCATGTCCGACTCCACCACTAAATCTTCTAATATAGTCAGAGTGATAGTAATCTATAGATCGCGAACACACTTCCTAAGATGAGAAATATGAAAAACATTATGGACTCCTGCCAAACTGCTCGATAACTCTATCATGTAACCGAGTTTTCCGATCCTCTCTATAATAGGAAATTATCAAACAAATATTAGTGCCAATTTCCTTGACTTTCCAAATCTTACTGCACCCTTTGTTGCTGATACTTTGATGAAAGCATGTGTTATCCCATTTTTGGTCAAAACTGGAATATCAATGTTGTGTGCATTTCCACCACGACCGAACCAAGAAGAAGCAGCCAGCAAGCGTATATAAGTCTGGGATTTCACTCAAGGTTCAAATATAAAAGTTCATTCGGTGAAACAATGCGAGAGTCCATTCGGCACTCCAACACTCAAGCCCATTCGGCAGTATGAAACGAGATCTCATTCGGCATTCAAGATGCCTTGGTTCATCCGGCATTCCCAATACAAGAGCTCATTCGGCACTGTTCATTCGGCATTCCCAACACTGCCGAACCATCTCCCCCCTACATAGCCGAACCAAGCTCCATCCACTCACCACCGGACCAACTCCACTTCCATGAACTACCGAGCCAAGCCCTTGCCGAACCAAAGTTGCCAGTCCAGATTGCTTCAGCCCAGGCCCACCAGCAGTTATATACATCCAGGACCCCTGCCCCCAGTCTCACTCTATAAATAGAGGAGCAGGGGTACAACAATGGGGGACAAGTTTGAGAGCTCGAGCACGGAAGGAACTTTCAAACAACTTTCATATACTTGTATACAAAGCTTTGTACTTGTAATCTGAAGAGAAAAGGAGAATAACATATAAAGTGGACGTAGGCACGTTCTGGCCGAACCACTATAAATATGTGTGTCTTTTACAGTTTAGTCCCTGCTTTTTATATATTTGCATAAATCACCCAAATCGCTAAGAACAACATATAATCAACTAAATCGTACGACTTTGGGGTGTTTGCCCATTTTTTGCGCAAACATTTTGGTGCTTTCGTTGAGAGTTGAACTCAAGGACCTACCGCTTGGAAGTTGAATTTGAGAGTTTAGAGATTCAGATTGGAAGAGTCATGGCGAGACAATCAAGGAGAAGGCCAAGGCCAGAGCAGAGTCAACAGGAAGGGAGTCAAGAGGCTTCCTCAGGAGCAAACCAAGCTTCAGCCTTCATCACCAGGGATGAGATGGAGGCTATGATGAGAAGACAAGAAGAGATGATCCAGAACTTGCTTCAGCAAATTGGGCAACTTGGACCACAAAACCAAGGAGCAACTGGAGTTCAGAACGGAGCAGGACCATCTGGCGTAGCACCAGAGCTAGGGGGCACCCACACTTGGAGCATGTTGATCCAATCCCAGAGAGAGAGATAGGGGCCTCTGAGCAACCTGGTAAGGAATGAACGCTCATCCAGGGGGCGGGTAAAATTCCCTCCTGAACTCGAGGGGCAGGTCGAAAGCGATGAACAAGTCGCAAACCTCTCACTAGCACGGTTAGATCATTTACACATGTAAGCGATCGCGCACGATCCATAGGCATGCTCTGAATGACTACTGACCGCACCATAGTAAGAATTTACGCTTTGACATCCTCGTCTTGCTCTTGCATTGATCTTAACTTGAACATTCCTGTTGTGGAATTCGTATGGTTATTGCTTTGATATTTGCAAATTTACTTGTATGCCCATTGGATCGCGAACGGTCCACGAGAACCTAAACGGTCCACGAGAACCTCTTGCATGGCAGTGAACTGCAGAAGTCTTTGATTCGGAAACTCCCCCAAACAATAACTCCGGCACTGATATTATTAAGTCCCCCCGGGCACACTCATTCGCCTCGAACGGCACCCGACTTCGAACAGTCACAATTCGCCTCGAACGGCACCCGACTTCGAACAGTCACAATTCGCCTCGAACGGCACCCGACTTCGAACAGTCACAATTCGCCTCGAATGGCACCCGATCGCGAACGATCACAACTCGCCTCGAACGGCACCCGATCTCGAACGGTCACAATTCGCCTCGAATGGCACCCGACTTCGAACAGTCACAAACTCGCCTCGAACGGCACAACTCATCTCGCCACAAATGGCTCGATCGCGAAAGGTCGCCATTTGAGGTCCACCCCCTGACCGCCAACAGTCGCACCTTACCACGAATGGCTCGATCTCGAACGATCGTCATCCGAAGTAAGGCGCTTGACCACGAACGGTCTCATTTCATCTTTTGCCGTGAACGACACCGGCCGTGAACGGTCACATTTCACCCCAAGTGGCTTGATCGCGAACGGTCGCCATTTGAGGTCCGCCCTCTGACCGGGCTCGGTCGCACTTTACCTCAAATGGCTCGATCCCGAACGGTCGTCATTTGAAGTAAAGCGCTTGACCGTGAACGATCACATTCCACCGCAAATGACTCAATCTCGAACGATCGTCGCATGGATTTAGACGCTTGACCGCAAACGGTCGCACTTCACCTCAAATGACTCGATCGCGAACGGTCGTCATTTGAAGTTAGGCGCTTGACCATGAACGGCCGCGCTTCATCCCAAATAGCTCGACCCCGAACGGTCGTCATTTGGGGCCATATAAAATATCAAGCTCTTTACAGGTTGTCAACAGGATATGAACATCCGGCTCATGGCATTACAAAACACGCCTTCCTACCGCAAGGACATCAACAGGATATGACATCCAGCTCATGGCATTACAAAACACGCCTTCCTATCGCAAGGCATGTTTTGGGGGGCAAAGTGTTATCCCATTTTTGGTCAAAACTGGAATATCAATGTTGTGTGCATTTCCACCACGACCGAACCAAGAAGAAGCAGCCAGCAAGCGCATATAAGTCTGGGATTTCACTCAAGGTTCAAATATAAAAGTTCATTCGGTGAAACAATGCGAGAGCCCATTCGGCACTCCAACACTCAAGCCCATTCGGCAGTATGAAACGAGATCTCATTCGGCATTCAAGATGCCTTGGTTCATCCGGCATTTCCAATACAAGAGCTCATTCGGCACTGTTCATTCGGCATTCCCAACACTGCCGAACCATCTCCCCCCTACATAGCCGAACCAAGCTCCATCCACTCACCACCGTACCAACTCCACTTCCATGAACTACCGAACCAAGCCCTTGCCGAACCAAAGTTGCCAGTCCAGATTGCTTCAGCCCAGGCCCACCAGCAGCTATATACATCCAGGACCCCTGCCCCCAGCCTCACTCTATAAATAGAGGGGCATGGGTACAACAATGGGGGACAAGTTTGAGAGCTCGAGCACGGAAGGAACTTTCAAACAACTTTCATATACTTGTATACAAAGCTTTGTACTTGTAATCTAAAGAGAAAAGGAGAATAACATATAAAGTGGACGTAGGCACGTTCTGGCCGAACCACTATAAATCTGTGTGTCTTTTACAGTTTAGTCCCTGCTTTTTACATATTTGCATAAATCACCCAAATCGCTAAGAACAACATATAATCAACTAAATCGTACGACTTTGGGGTGTTTGCCCATTTTTTGCGTAAACAGCATGATCTCCAAGTGAGAACTACTGAGAAATCTAAGTCATTCAGTCTTTTATCTACATAATGCCTCTACCTAGACTGAGTTTCCTTCATTCTAGCTTGGACTAACTCAATCTTTTACATGGCTTCCCTTACTAAATCCGGACCAAAAATTAATCTATCTCCAGTCTCTAACCAAAATATAGGGAATTTACATTGTCTTCCATATGAAGCTTCTAAAGGTGCTATGCCTATACTAGACCTATAGCTATTATTATAGGAAAATTCGACCAAGTGTAGCTGGTCTTCCCATGATCCTTAAAATTTTAGCACACAAGCTCTTAACAAATTTTCTAGGAATATGTTGAAAGGGAGTGCAGAATAAGAATCTTAAAGCTAATTTAACACTAGAGAGGGGGTGAATAGTGTTTAATGGATTCTAAGACTTATATGAACTAACTTAAAATTATGACATAAACAAATGCAAAACTTAATCACGGAACAATTACAGAATCAAACACAGATGTAGAAAGTAAATAAGAAACAGTAAAGGAAAAGAACACACTGGATTTTATACTGGTTCGGAGTTACCCTACATCCAGTCCCGTACCAACACAAACCACCTCATATAGATTTTTATTATACCAATGTCGAGATTACACTCCTCAATTTCTAAAGGCCTTGAGGTACCCTCCTCTCACGAGTTTGGGGCAAACTCTTTTGATTTATGGGTCATAAATTACCCAATTGATTTCCAGGAAGAACCACACCTTATAGAGAGACTCGATAAACTTTTGATTACAAATTGATCCTATAACTCTGAATAGCACTTTGATCTTCGAGAGAGGGTAGAAAATCAAACAAGAATGAGATTCTAATATGATTCACTTGAAAATTCAGCAGAATTTCGGCACAATCTTAAAAATATGAAAATTATAAAATACAGATTTGTGGAGAAGAAGAAGTGAAGAAAATATGAAAATAGAAAGATAAAAAATTCGTTTATGAAGCCTATTTATAAAGCACCAACAGTCAAAACTATTCGTGAAGAGATTTAAATGAATAGACACTTCTTTCGAAAATTGAAACTTTTGAATTCAACGGCCACCATGTTGACAAGGGGTATCCCATGATGTCGACATCCCTTTGTAAAAAACAATGTAAAATTTGTTTTTGAAAATGAAGTTTAAAACAAGAGTTTATTTTAAAACTAAAACAAATAATATTTTGTAACGACCCTCCTTTCATTCCATAGAAAGACACATCATTAAGAAGAAAGAAAGGGATAGAAAAGAGAAAAGATAAAAAAGAAAGAAACAAACAACGTCAGAATCTCACAGCGGAACGAATAAATTATATTATTTCACATAAAATATTACATAGTATCATATACATCAGAGTTATACAGCTAATACAACACAAACTAGACAGTTATAAACACCTGTCTAGTTATTACAATTCAAGTACATTACAGAAAACTTATACAACTCTAACACAACGGAACCACTATATATATATATACACGCTGAAGCCTCCTGCTCCATATCTCCTCCAGAACTTGTCAAAGCAATCCTGAATCCCTTGACTACTCATACATAACATGAGTACCCAAGAGTTTAATGAAACAGAAAATAAACACTCAGGTCAGACAGGGGTCTTGTGTGAGTAAACGGGTTTAAAGTTGCTTAACTTTGAAAATATTTTGAAAACGAAAGGTATCATGTAAGACTTCCTACAAATAAACATGGAAAAGTTTTTACCTTACGCTAACCAAAACATTTGATAGGAAATCCAGTGATATTATAATAGTGTCTAGGGTTATCAAAATAAAATACAGAAATAGCTGGAATGCTTACATCTTATGTTCCAACATAGTTGGGCACAATCAAAACCGTATAGGCACTTATTGGATTTTGGATTCCATACAATGGCAGGGCCACCAGGGTATCGCCCGTCACACTGCGTGGCCTAGATCACCGTACCGAGGATCACTCCCAATCCCCTAGAACACAAAGCCGGAACCTTCCCTCACTGGACAGTCCCGAACAAGACAACCCTGCATATGGTCGTCGCCAACTGCCCACACAGCCGAAATAAAAACGGACCTCTAGACAGGGGTAAATCTCGTCCTACTTGGGCATGACCAACTTAGCCTTGCTGCACCTCCCCAGTTTTAGCCATTCCCGGTTGATGAGGCTTGATGCTATGATTACCTTTATAGGACACATTAATCTTAGAATGCTCATCGTCCACCTGACAATGTTCTGAAAGCATTCAATCCATACAAGTTCGTTCCGGGTTCGAACGAAACCGAAGTCATTATCTCGTTACACTCATTTTGGAATCACCCTCAGAGTTAACGACAATAACCCTTGCACTCTGAATCTTCATCTTGAACCTGAAAGCACTACCCCTGTTAAACTCGTATTGGAATCACCCTTAGAGTATTAACATGAATAATCCTTACACCTCGAATCTTCACTCTTCACTTGAGATTCACGACCTAACGTTTAATTTTGATCGATGTGGTTTTCGGAATTCCAAATTTGGAAACCCGATCCCAATCTCATTGAAATCCAAACGCCATCTTAATGTCCAAGTGATTTTAGTTTGAACAATTAATTCAATTCATCATTATCTATATACACACAGGCAGATAATTCACATATCATAATAGATAATCACACTTCCTTCATAACCAGATAATCTGTTTATCATCACAAACAGATAATCCATATTATCATACTTTAACTAAGCATCCATATCATATAGATATTACTCATCTCATTACTCAGATCACAACCATCTAATGAAATATCAATATCACCCATAAGCAATGATTTATTAACCACCAACTATAATTAATTTAAAATGAATTAAATTAATTAATTCAATCTCTAATTAATTTAAAGTAAATTAAATTAGTTACTACATCTATAAATCCTGCTTATATATCCATTAATTAATTAACCTAGTTAATTAATCATTCTCTAAGTATTCATCTTGATTAAACAACTTTGATTAATCATTCTCTAATTACAATAAGCAATTACTCTGTAATTAATTTCACAAATTAATTAACCTTAATCATTAGTAATTAACATTTAATTACTTCATTTATTAATTAACTATAATTAATTACATTTATCCTTAATTAATTACATTAATTAATCACTTTATTATTAATTATTCCTTAATTAAACAATTATTAATTACATCATTAATTATATTAATTAATGATCTCTAATTTATATTTAAATTAATTACTTTATTTAAATTAATTATATTTAGTAATTAATCTAAAATTTAAAATACCATTATTAATCACTCTTGATTAATATCAATCCAGTAATTAACTACCCTTAATTACTCATTAACAAATTAATTATTCCATAATTAATTATCTTCATTAATTAATCCCTCGATTAATTACAAAAGTAATTACCCAAATTACTTTATTATATATCATCTTTCACTAATTACATTTCAGTAATCATCGTTTATTACTTCCCTAAGTAATTATGCTCCATTAATTACATTAAGTAATTACTCTTATTAAATCATCAAATTATTTACTTAAATTAATTAAACTAAATTAATTAACTTAAACTAATCACATTATCATAATTAATTACAATAAGTAATTAATCCCTTAATTACTTTTACCAAGTAATTATGCTTAACAATTTACAATTGATTATCTTCAATTAATTAATCTAATTAATTACCAAAATTAATCACATTAATTAATTACTTAATAATCCTTAGATAATTATCTTTATTAACTAATAACATTTTCTTTAATTACTTACTTAAGAAATTTATCTTAGATTAATCATTATTATTCATCTCTAATTTTAAATTGATCTAAATCATTAATTTAAAATCAAATAAATATGTTATTCCTTAATTACGTTCTTATAAATTAAATTCAATTATTATATTAATTATTTCTAAGATAATTCATTTACTTTATTAATGACTTCATTAACATTCAAGTGTATTTAAAACAATATACTTCTAAATTTAAATTCAAGATTCCATTTTGAATTTAAGATTCAAAATGTTTAACCATTTAAACATTTAACCAAATTTAAATAAATTTGTAGACCTTAAAATAAATATAAAGAACATTCATTTCTTATATAAGATATTTATATAAGAAAACGTTTAAAAACTAAATTACTTAATATTATTAAAGAAATCAAGCTTTAAAATAAAATGATTATTTTAACTTCCAAATTTAAGTTAAACACACCATAACTTTTATTCAAATATTAAAGAAACCTTTATAAAGAATTTTATCAAGTTTAATTATTTGAAAACAAACTCATTTTTAAAAACTACTTTAAAACATTTAAACTTATTCAACTTTTCAAATTTACAAAACTGTTTTAAATTCAAGATTTGAATTCACAGTAAACTCGAAACCATATTTTAGACTTGATTTTAAAAACTTAATTTAAATCTTTCTTTAAATTTAAAATTTTCATTTTAAAAACTTAGGATTTAAAAGTTCATTTGAATTCAAACTTAAACTTTGAATTTGAAGAAAACCCTGTTTAAGTCCTGCTTCGAAATTTGAATTTCATTTAAATTAAAAAAAACTAAAACTGTCAGGTTATAAAACCTGAAACAACAATTACCCAGAACCCCCTACAAATGGCTTCGAGTTAAAACCCTAACTCCTTCGAGTAAAATACTTGATCTACCCGAGTAAAACTCGAGTTCTACTCTCCTGCACAAACCCAAAAATAGTTCATCAGAACAAAATATGCACGGTGCATATGCACCGGCGCTCTGGCAACCTCCAGCCATCATCACCCCCTTCATCACGTCGCCGACCATCCCCAAACATGATCACGACCACCAGAAATCCCACAGAAGCTCGAAATCAAAATCGAGTTAACCAAGCAACCTGGAAGTCGACACTGCATCAAAATCCCAAACCTGTCAACACCTCGCAATCTCATCTTCGACCATCGGAATTACTGCGAATCCGGCAATCCCTTCGCCTACATCCCCTCTTCCAATCCCCAAAACCCAACACAGTCGGTGCACCAGAGAATACTTGAAGCAACAAAAATTTTTCCACCTAAAAACCAGGTTTAGAAATTGGAATAGGCAACCGCCGTCGCCACCAACCTCTGATCATCTACCTGACATTTTTCCCCAACTCATCTATCATTCCTCCACCTCTAGGAAGAACTACAACTTCCCAAATCCACTAGAACATCAGATAAACCCCAAAACTCCTTTTCTGTTCAACCCAGAAATGCTCACTCCATTGTCAACTAAAAAATGTGATTTTAGTTTTAAAAATCATGATTTCATACATGCATTCAAGTTATAAACCTGTTTTAATAATTTAAGATGTTTGAGATTTTCTTATTTGAAATATTAATTGTCCTTACAGTACACAGAGACAACTAGAATCTTAATTTATCTTAATTTAATTTTTAAACTTAATTTCATACTAAACAATCAATTTTGGTTTACATCACAAATCCTAGCTGAGAGCAAATCAAGTGATAAAGGATTTCTATTAAAATCTTAGTTTAAAACATGAACAGATATACAGGTACCTGTAAACTACATATATATATATATATATATATATACACACTGAATATTCATCATAGTGAAATCATACAAAGCAAACTTGTTCCTATTTATCCACATGCAACAGATATATTTAGCCTTTTTAAATTGTGTAGTCACTCACTTTAATAAAAATGAAGGCAGAGCGGTTTTATTCATAGCAGTTCGATTTTTTTTTGAAAGCAGTTTGCATTTGAGACTTAAGTTCTAGTATTTGCTTTAGCATTGAAAAAAAAAGAACTGTTTTTGAAAATAGAAATTTACTCACCAATAATTGAAGAAGCAGAGGACAAACTGTTGCATTATAATTTTCCTAAAACTGACATTGCTCTGGATTATGAATCTGGGGTTTTTAATCTGCTTGCTGTAGTCGAATTAAAAACTGCATTTTGATGAAGATGATCCTAGTCTTAAATGCATGAAGACCCCCATTTCTTTTGCTTGAGTATGAGTTGATCTTCATATTGAAGTTGAAACTTGAAAAAAATAAAATTGCAGATTTGCTATTGAATTTGTTTGCAGATTTGGTTTTGAAATTTTCTTTAAATCTGATTTCAGATTTTCTTTTGAAGATAATGTTTGAATCTAAAGTGAATTGCTAAGTTTTCTACTAAATTTATTTTCAATAAAATGTTTTTTAAAAATAAATAAAACCATTGCCACTTGTTACTTTAGTTTGTAAAGTGATTTACAAGATTTTTCCTTAAGATTTAAATGTCTTACACATGTTCATTTTAATATTATAATAAATTTCTTAATTTTATAAATGTTTTTAAATTCATTCTAAATCAATTTCTTATTTAATTTGACATGTTTTTAAATGTTTATTTACATTTAGCCTTTAAATGCTTACATATAAAGTTTCTATATAAAATTACATATCTTAATGTTTATTTGTATCTTTTAAAAATAATATTTTTAAAGCTAAATTTTCAAGATAGAAAATTTAAAAAGAAAAAGAATATTGAATTAAATCTTATTTCAAAATTTGAAACTAAAATATTGTAGTTTGATGTATAAGGACTAAGTCTATTTCACAACAATTTTTAAAATAAAACAAAATAAACTTTTATTATAATATACAATTTAAACTATTATATATATTTTTAAAACAAAATAAATATTAACTTTAATTTCTTTTGAAAATATTAGATACATTTTTAAACAAACCTTTGAAAAGTTTCTATACTAATTTTAATCAAATTTTCCAATTCATAAATTATACACACACATATATATATATATTAATAAATTTGAAAAATTATTATTAAATTAAAATTAAAATTAAAATCAAACCCCCTATTTACAGTGTATACACATATATACATTATAAATAAAATATCCTTTTAATTTGCTTAGAAAGATAATTTTATTATTAAAATATATTTGAAAAGAATAAAATTCCCAAATTAAATTATTATTATCATTATTATAAATTTTGAAAAGAATAACATTTGTCAAACCAAATAATCATTAGTTTTCAAAAGATAATTTCTGTTTGAATTAGATTATTAAATCAATATTTGACATTTTAAAATAATTATTAATGAAATTATTAAATAAATATTGCCTAAATTTTCGGACATCACATTCCTCCCCCTTAAAAGAATTTCGTCCTCGAAAGTTAAAAGCAAAGATAATTCAATAATTCCATACAGATTTTAATTTTAAAATAGCAAGCATATGCTATCAACCAAATACTAGCAAGCATAGCAACCAATTCAAACAAACAATTCTAACTATCCAAACAAAATTCTGGATAGGATTCCCTAGAGTTTCCCACGTACAAACATCGGGATACTCGCTCTACAGAATCTAAACTGGTTACATCACTCAGATCTAGAGCTCCTATGTATCAGACCTATAAATCTAAACAGGATACTGGACCACAGAAAAACATGATCAACTTCCAAATCTCCCAGAACTACTGGTTCTAAAACCAGTGATAGACCATACACTACTCGCTCAGAGATACGTGAAATACATAATGAATTCCAGCCGTCCGAACTGGCAATTCAATCCTAAAGACCAAATACTTAACCCTTAAAAGAAAATAGAAAGATACAATACTCTTCTAAGCTAGCTACCAACCTTACCCAATCTTATAGCTCTTACGATCGAAGAAAAATTATCCAAAATTAAATTTCCAAATTTTGATATCCAAATCTCCGACTTCAAATTCTGAATTCCTTTATCTCTTATCCACAAATCTTTCCTGTTGATCCTGGGCTTCCTTCAACCTTCTTGATCAATCCAATCATCGCAGATGCCTCACGGAACAAAACTGAACAAAGAAATAAACGACCTCTAGATCCTACTCAACAAAATGGTTCTCCCAAAATCCATCAAAATCCACCACACAAACTCTACTACACAAATATCAGAAGACTTCAGACATACTACTCCTTTATGGAAAACAAAACAGATGCACAAGAAACCAAGCCTCCAGATCCAAAATGAATTTCCTGTAGAAATCCTCTGATCCAAGACAAAACACAAATTCCAATGATTCCGGTGTTGTTTCTATTCTGAAATAGCTGTCACCATGCTTCCACTGCACAACTATGATTTGAGAATGCTGTTGATGAACACAAGTATAGACTTGATCAACTCATCCCGGAAACATTGTTCATCTAATCCCATAAAATCTCAGTGACCTATCCGATTCGGTCATAACACCACAACAAAAATTCAACCAAAAACTAGATCTGATCAATCCTGCCAGCTTAAACAAACTTCTCTCTCAAAGAGCCCTCCTACTAGACTGAACCACCGGTAAAACTCCAAGAACCAAGCTGAAACAGAACTCAATCTTCTGATGTGGATGCAACCTTGACTTCTTTGAAGATATCCAGAAAAATCTCAAACCACTTCGATAACTCTAACATCCTCTAGAGATGCTTCAATCCAAAGCAAAGACTACTAAGGGAACTTTTGAACCATCGCAAGTCACTTTTGCGATTCTACACAGTTCAGATTCCAAGAAATTGTTCTCTCTTCACAATCAGAACAGCTTAAGCCTTCTAACCAAAGAAGAAACTAGTGGTCCACCTTCAACCACAAACATCACACCCAGCTAAGCTTCCACAAGAAATGGACAAGCTTCACCATTTGCCTGGCCTACTAACAGAAGAATCACAGAGACTTCTAAACCATTGAATAAACAGGCCACTCTGCTGCTTCCGGACTCCACCTCTAAGATACAGCTAAGCCAAGAGACTATCCTGATAGCACACTCAACATCTTGTCAAACTGAGTCTCAAACTCAAATATAGACAGAACCCCTTCCTAAGGTTGCCAAGATACCATTGCTGGCTTCAACACTTCCAACTGATCCAAACTCAAGAAAATCCACTTGCACGAGTGCAACCAAGCTTACAATCCAAAGGTAAACTCTGAACCTTAAAAAAGATTTCCTTCAGAGATCGGTGAAATCCTTCACACCAAACTGTAAAAAAACTCAAGATGCCCAATATTGCCCTCGCAGATTCACTTCCAACCTCAAACACTCGGACTCTAACCATTGGTAGTTGTGTTACACACACCACTACCCTATCTACCTCTAGAACATATATTGGAAAACCGAACAGGTAAGCTAATCTAATAGGTAGAAATATATATATATATATATATATATATATATATTCAAAATTACAAATACACTCTCTTAAGATAGACACCACTCCAGAGCCTAGGTATTCGCTCAACCTAGCGCTCTGATACCACAATGTAACTGTAAAAAACCGTAAATCCGTACTCCTTTGAGCTGGCAACATTCCACAATAACCCAGCTAAAGGGGAACAAATTTACGAGTCTTTAGGGTTAAAGAAGAAGAAAGAGGTAGAAGAAGAGAGAAAAAGATAGAACAGAACAGAAAGAAACAACAGAACAATATCAAAATCTCACAATCGCAGCGGAACAACATATAATAGATAAATGAATAATCTTTAAACAAAGAACTATATCAATTATTACATTACATCATATTACATTTCATCATCAGAGTGTACAACAACAAACAACAACAAACAGCGGAAAGGAAATACTATATACTAGTAATACGCCATGCCATCCAGCTTGCTTCCAGCAACTCCTTAATTCCAGAATATCCTGATAAACCTTACTCTTGACTGCCCGTGTGGAAATTGGTGGGCACCCAGAGTTTAGGAAGGAAACAATAAACTCCGAGTCAGTCATGTGACTGGTGTGAGAACTAAAACAGTTATCTTTAAACAAAGAACAAGATAATTTTAAAATAGATTCGCAATGCTTTTTAGAAAATGAGACTACCATACGGCCTCCCGCACACACACACAATGCAAACGCAGAATCGGAGGAGATTTCTGCTTATGATAGTCAAAGATGCTTGATACGCATTAAAAGAAACATTTGATATTATTACTAGTGCATAGTGTGGGAAAAATCGTTTCGAAAATAAAGATATAAATCTTAGCCAGCATAGGCATTTCGCACTTATGCCTACTATAGCTACCATCCAAACAGTGGGGCGCCACCATAAGTGAATGATAAGTTCTACAACTAAAACCGTACAAGATCGTATTGTTTCTTTGTATTTCCAACAAATGGTGAGGCCAAGGAACTTCCCATTGCCACATAGGTACGCCTCTGGAAAGACGACCCGAGAACCAAACTGGATCTCTGCCAATACAAGGCCGGGTTACCCCTAACTGGGTAACTACTAACATGAATATGTCATCCCCCGATCGTAACCGATCTATCCGAGGATCCTCGATTTCCAGCAACCACAAAGCAATAAATTTGCAGCAACAACATAGGTTAAGTATCTGGGCTCCATACCATGATACCACCTCTATCCAGAAGGAATGACATACACTAAAGGGGTGCTACCCCCTAATAACCTTGCTGCATCCTTCCTGTTTTGACCATTTCCGGGGTGTGAGGTCCGACGAAGTCTCGTCCACAAAGCCACGCTTTATACAAAAGCTGTGCTTTGGGTCAACAAATGATCAAAGTAATGATCACCAAGATAAATGATCAAACAAATGATCATATCACAAATGATCAAACAATGATCATCCCACCGCAACACTCAGCATGCTACATTACCAAATTGGGAGTATATCACTAATAACCTTCAACTACATAACCTCTGAGCTCGTACGTCTCAGAGAAGGGTGTTAAGCTAAGAGAATAAATTCTCCACCACCAATAGAAATATATTTGAAAGAAATCAGCTTTATATCTCAACTTGTAATGTCAGACATACAATCCATACAAGTCTGTTCCAGGATCGAACAGAACCGAAGGCACTTACAAAGAAGTCCTTGGATTTTGGATAATTTCTAATCACATCCAGACTTCCCATCTCTAAGGGTGATAAAACCTCTATATCGGAGATCAGCCGATGCAGAGAAACTCAACGGTAATCCTTCCATTTTCAAAAATATCCGGTCTTCAACACCGGTCATCAAATGCAATCCATTACGACGTATCACATATTCGAAATGGGTTATACGACCCCAAGGTCCTTTCCCGGCTGACCCGAATAGTGAGCGCTTATTCAAAAATAAGTGTGGCATTCAAATTCAAACAATCACAACAAATACCTATTTAAAGCTAAATATTGATAGTCGGTTATTTAACTATCAATAGGCGTGTTCAACATCACCAAATCCCAAATAATTTCCCAAATTATTTACTTTCCAAAATATCTTTACAAGATATATATTTTCCACACTTCAACATTTGAAAACAAATTTTCAAATCACTTTTCACCTTTACCACTTTTGAAAACAAATTTCAAACATTTTCCTTACGCGGAAATACTTTCATTTCAACATGGTTCATTTAAACCAATTAAATAAATCCTTAAGGATTTACTTTATATTTACGATTCAAATCCGTAAATTAATTCCCACACTTCAAAAATAAATCAACGTTTATTTTTAAACAAATTCCCTTTTTCATTTATAAATTCCATAGTGAATTTACGTTCCAAAATATCTATGAATATACGATTTTAAATCGATTTCTAATATGCATTTTCAATTTATCTTTAAAAGATAAAATCTCAAAATATCCAGTTCATATTGGAAAACATTTCCATACTTATTTAATAATAAGCAATTTACAAATCCGTTTATTTTCAATACTTAGAAAATATTCAATATACTTAATATCGAAATTAAGTATATATTTCATTCTTTAAGGAAAACATTCACTTAAACACATTTATTTGAGTCAAAACGAATGTTGCGTAAAACACCGTTACGACGACCCAAAATCACTAGTATAGGGATTCAAAATTAAAATAGATATATAAATCCCAATACTATACAAAAACATTTCCTTTCGGAAATCATTTACTATAACAACAGTGTTATAGTCCACCATTTCCTTCTATTTCTCGAAAACGTCTATTTCAACAATGAATGTTGAAATCTATGTATTCGATTTATAATACATTTTAAAACATCGTTAAAATGATGAACTTCATTTTATAATATTCATTTTCCCAAGCATATCCATTTTATTTGATAATATATTCACTGTCCAAAATCGTGAATATACTTCCTTAACCAATTTCAACTTTCTATTTATCAAATTCCATTGATTTCGAATTTATAAACAATGTCTATAAATTCCATTTCTATTTATAAGCTTCGATTTACAAATCTCCTTTAATAATCAATTCTATTTATATTTCGTTTATATGTCGAATCTAACTTATAAGTAAATCACTTATAATCCATTTATTCACAAATCCATTCTTTTATATCATCATTTGTTTATAAATCTAAAATTCTTATTTACTTATAAAACTAGGTACAACTTTATTTTAACACTTATAAAAGCTCGTTTTATAATTTCTATATTTTAATTTATAAATATCAATTTTATACAACTTTTATATAAATTGTTTATAATAATTCAAAAATCCCAATTTAAACTATTTTATAATTTATCAACTACATTTTTCAAAATTCACATTTCAGTTATATTTCGTAAAAATCATAATTTTAAAATATTAAAATTTTAACGTTTATTTTATTTAAGATGAATCAATTCAAAATTTGAATAAAACGTATAATTTCAAAAATCACTTTAAAAATCCCTTTAAAATCAAAATCGTTATTTTTAAACTTTAAAAATGGATCCGATGATGCAACAGCACCAAATAGTCAATCACGACATCCAAATATCATATATCGATATGATAATCAACAAATATCAAAATATCTGTAAATAAATCAATACAGTTGAGGAATCTAGTTGGATCCCTCCTACATGTTTCCCTGCATCCACAAACATTAGCACAATACTAATTCCGTTCCAGTACGGAATTATCGCGGTATATGGGATTTATAAAAATATTATCCGCTTAATAACCGGTGCAATAGGGTCTCATCCGCTATATAATGCGGGAAATCAACTCCAAGTACATATATAATACCAATTCCATATAATTTGGAATTATCGCGGTATATGTTTTTAATAAATAACATCCGCTTACTAACGGCTCATAATGTCTATTTTAACAATCAATAGATAATAATTTATCATTCAGGCATACAATCAATAATTTTAAATCCAAATATTTAAATTAACATCGAACAATTTCGATTGAGTGAGAAGTTCTCACCTTGAGTTTCCGATAATAGTTGTAGCGTTTTATTTCGAATAAAATTAAACGCGCATTTAATTTTACCTGAAATTTACACTAGCTCCAAATGACTCCAATCCAACTCCATAGCATAGTGCTCGACAAAACGAAGCCAACGCAACTGGTTTCGTAATTTTTCAACCTCGTATGAAAAAGATATGCTAATTTAAAGTTTACACAATTAAAATTATAATTTTTTTACAATTTCTTTTCAACTTTTATACCCAGATCTACTCTAGGCCATTGGATTTCGTCCCTCTGCATCCAGGCCGTTCGGCCCTTCTTCCATCTCCCTCCCTCCAGTAAAAACACACGCGTGCTTTGAACCCATCTCCAACATCTAGGGTTCCAAATCGCGGCCACCACACGCCCCTCTAGCTCGATCAAAGAATACCATAACATAGCCCATCTCCCCCTCTACTTTCGGCCCGAAGAGCATGAAGCTCGGCTCCGCCTTATGCACGCATAACGAAGATGAACGGCAGCGAACGCGGCCCCCTTACTCAATTATTCGTGCTTTTCAATTTGTTAGTTGAAGATTTTTGCTAATTATCGACGGATTGGAAGTAATTGAGGAGGAAAGAAAGGAAGTTTCTGGCCATCGATTTTGAAAATGGCGGCTGACCTAATAGCCTTAGGGTTTTAGCAAATTTATGAATGTGATGGCCTTTTATAGAAAAAACGACGTACACTATTCATCGAAAAATTTTCAAACTCCAAACGAAGCGTGCCGGTTGGCGTTTCTAAGATTTACCCTGCGTTCTGAACACAATGAAACGTGTTTCGGAGACTAATTCGATCATCTGTGCGAGTTACGGCAATAAACGATCAATTTAAATTAAATCGATTTAAACTAATTTGTAGGCGTTTTGGCTTGCCCCGGACAAACCATAAATCCGATTGACACAAAATTTGAAACCTTACAATAATATGACATTACGGATCCGATGAAACTGGTTTCGTCGAAATCCGAGACTGTTTGAAAAATGACTATTTTAACTCGCCAAATTAATATTAAAACAATTTCGATGCGTTTCGAGCTGCCATGGTTAAACGAAAACTCCGATTGCTACGAAAATTGAAATCCGATAATAACAAACTATTACGGATCTAATGGAACTAGTTTCGTCCAATTCTGAGACTGTTCGAAAAATGGCTAATTTCACTAGTCGATAAAATATTAAAATATTCAATTTTCACAAATAAACTCTAAATTCAATTTTAAAAGTTCTAAAATATCGTTCTAACTCCAACATGATTAACTAAAATTTTACAAATCAATTTTTATCATATTTAACCCAATTTCCAATTATTTCTGTAATTTCAGCTATTAAATTATTGATTTAATTATCCAACTAAATCCAATTATTCGAAATAAAATTTATTCGACTTATAAATTTCACTTATTAATATTTAAAATTAATTAAATATACGAATTTTGATTAATAGAAATTCTGGGTTGTTACAGTAACGACCCGCCTTTCATTCCATAGAAAGACGCATCATTAAGAAGAAAGAAAGGGATAGAAAAGAGAAAAGATAGAAAAGAAACAAACAAACAACATCAAAATCTCACAGCAGAACGAATAAATTATATTATATTACATAAAATATTACATGGTATCATATACATCAGAGTTATACATCTAATACAACACAAACTGGACAGTTATAAACACCTGTCTAGTTATTACAATTTAAGTACATCACAGAAAACAGATACAACTCTGACACAGCGGAACCACTCTATATATATATCTACACGCTGAATCCTCCTGCTCCATATCTCCTCCAGAACTCGTCAAAGCAATCCTGAATCCCTTGACTACTCATACATAATATGAGTACCCAAGAGTTTAATAAAACAGAAACTAAACACTCGGGTCAGACAGGGGTCTAGTGTGAGTAAACGGGTTTAAAGTTGCTTAACTTTGAAAATCTTTTGAAAACGAAAGGTATCACGTAAGACTTCCCACAAATAAATATGGAAAAGTTTTTTCCTTATGCTAACCAAAACATTTGATAGGAAATCCAGTGATATTATAATAGTGTCTAAGTTTTTAAAATAAAATACAGAAATAGCTGGAATGCTAACATCTCACGTTACAACATAGTTGGGCACAATCAAAACCGTACAGGCAATTATTGGATTTTGGATTACATACAATGGCTGGGCTACCGGGGTACCGCCCGTCACAGTACGTGGCCTAGATCACCGTACCGACGATCACTCCCAATCCCCTGCAACACAAAGCTGGAACGATCCCTTAAAGGACAGTCTCGAACAAGACAACCCCGCAGATGGCCGTCGCCAACTGCCCACACAGTCGAAATAAAAAGGGACCTCTAGACAGGGGTAAATCTCGTCCTACTTGGGCATGACCCACTTAGCCTTGCTGCACCTTCCCTGTTTTAGTCATTCCTCGTTGATGAGACTTGAGGCTACAATTACCTTTATAGGACATATTAATCTTACAATGCTCATCGTCCACCTGACGAGGTTCTGAAAGCATTCAATCCATACAAGTTTATTCCGGGTTCAAATGAAACCGAAGGCATTATCTCGTTACACTCATTTTGGAATCACCCTCAGAGTTAACGACAATAACCCTTGCACTCTGAATCTTCATCTCGAACCTGAAAGTACTGCCCCCGTTAAACTCGTATTAGAATCACCCTAAGAGTATTAACACGAATAGTCCTTACACCTCGAATCTTCACTCTTCACTTGAGATTCACGACCTAACGTTTAATTTGGATCGATGTGGTTTTCAGAATTCCAAATTTTGAAACCCGATCCCAGTCTCATCGAAATCCAAACGCCATCTTAATGTCCAAGTGATTTTAGTTTGAAAAATTAATTCAATTCATCATTATCTATATACACACAGACAGATAATTCACATATCACAATAGATAATCACATTTCCATCATAACCAGATAATCTGTATTATCATCACAAACAGATAATCCATATTATCATACTTTAACTAAGCATCTATATCATATATATATATATATATATATTACTCATCTCATTACTGAGATCACAACCATCCAATGAAATATCAATATCATCCATAAGCAATGATTATTAACCACCATCTATAATTAATTTAAAATGAATTAAATTAATTACTTCAATCTCTAATTAATTTAAAGTAAATTAAATTAATTACTACATCTATAAATCCTGCTTATATATCCATTAATTAATTAACCTAGTTAATTAATCATTCTCTAAGTATTCATCTTGATTAAACACCTTTGATTAATCGTTCCCTAACTACAATAAGTAATTAGTCTTTAATTAATTTCACAAATTAATTAACCTTAATCGTTAGTAATTAACATTTAATTACTTCATTTATTAATTAACTATAATTAATTACATTTATCCTTAATTAATTACATTAATTAATCACTTTTTATTAATTATTCCTTAATCAAACAATTCTTAATTAATTCATTGATTATATTAATTAATGATCTCTAATTTATATTTAAATTAATTACTTGATTTAAATTAATTACATTTAGTAATTAATCTAAAATTTAAAATACCATTATTAATCACCCTGGATTAATATCAATCCAGTAATTAACTACCCTTAATTACTCATTAACAAACTAATTATTCCATAATTAATTATCTTCATTAATTAATCCCTTGATTAATTACAAAAGTAATTACCCAAATTACTTTATTATAAATCATCTTTCACTAATTGCATTCCAGTAATTATCATTTATTACTTCCCTAAGTAATTATGCTCCATTAATTACATTAAGTAATTACTCTTATTAAATCATCAAATGACGTATTTAAATTAATTAAAATAAATTAATTAACTTAGACTAATCACATTATCATAATTAATTACAATAAGTAATTAATCCCTTAATTACTTTTATCAAGTAAGTATGCTTAACAATTTACAATTGATTATCTTCAACTAATTAATCTAATTAATTTCCAAAATTAGTCACATTAATTAATTACTTAATAATCCTTAGATAATTATCTTTATTAACTAATAACATTTTCTTTAATTACTTACTTAAGAAATTTATCTTAGATTAATCACAATTAATCATCTCTAATTTTAAATTGATCTAAATCATTAATTTAAAATCAAATAAATAAGTTATTCCTTAATTACATCCTTATAAATTAATTTCTTTTATTATCTTAATTATTTCTAAGATAATTCAATTACTTTATTAATGACTTCATTAACATTCAAGTGTATTTAAAACATTATACTTCTAAATTTAAATTCAAGATTCCATTTTGAATTTAAGATTCAAAATGTTTAACTATTTAAACATTTACCCAAATTTAAATAAATTTATAAACCTTAAAATAAATATAAAGAACATTCATTTCTTATATAATATATTTATATAAGAAAAAGTTTAAAAACTAAATTACTTAATTTTATTAAAGAAATCAAGCTTTAAAATAAATTGATTATTTTAACTTCCAAATTTAAGTTAAACACATCATAAATTTTATTCAAATATTAAAGAAACCTTTGTAAAAAATTTTATTAAGTTTAAACATTTATTTGAAAACAAACTCATTTTTAAAAACTACTTTAAAACATTTAAACTTGTTCAACATTTAAAATTTACAAAACTGTTTTAAATTCAAGATTTGAATTCATAGTAAACTTGAAACCATATTTTAGACTTGATTTTAAAAACTTAATTTAAGTCTTGCTTTAAATTTAAAATTTGCATTTTAAAAACTTAGGATTCAAAAGTGCATTTGAATTCAAACTTAAACTTTGAATTTAAAAAAAACCCTGTTTAAATCCTGCTTTGAAATTTCAATTTCATTTAAGTTTAAAAAAACTAAAACTGTCAGGTTATAAAACCTGAAACAACAATTACCCGAGACCCCCTACAAATGGCTTCGAGTTAAAACCCTAATTCCTTGGAATAAAATACTCGATCTACCCGAGTAAAACTCGAGTTCTACTCTCCTGCACAAACCCAAAAATTGTTCATCTGAACAAAATATGCACGGTGCATATGCACCGGCGCTCTGGCAACCTCCATCCATCATCACCCCCTTCATCACGTCGCCGACCATCCCCAAACATGATCACGACCACTAGAAATCCCACAGAAGCTCGAAATCAAAATCGAGTTAACCAAGCAACCTGGAACTCGACACTACATCAAAATCCCAAACCTGTCAACACCTCGCAATCTCATCTCCGACCATTAGAATTACTACGACTTCGGCAATCCCTTCGCCTGCATCCCCTCTTCCAATCCCCAAAACCCTACAACACTCGGTGCACCAGAGAACAAGTGAAGCAACAAAATTTCTACCACCTAAAAATTAGGTTTAGAAACTGGAATAGGCAACCACCGTCGCCACCAACCTCTGATCATCTACCTGACATTTTCCCCCCACTCATCTATCATTCCTCCACCTCCAAGAAGAAGTACAACTTCCCAAATCCACTAGAACATCAGATAAACCCCAAAACTCCTTTTCTGTTCAACCAAGAAATGCTCACTCCATAGTTAACTGAAAAAAATTTAGTTTTAAAAATCATGATTTCATACATGCATTCAAGTTATAACGTGTTTTAATAATTTAAGATGTTTAAGATTTTCTTATTTGAAATATTAACTGTCCTTACAGTACACAGAGATAACTAGAATCTTAATTTATCTTAATTTAATTTTTAAGCTTAATTTCATACTAAACAATTAATTTTGGTTTACATCTCAAATCCTAGCTAAGAGCAAATCAAGTGATAAAGGATTTCTATTAAAATCATAGTTTTAAAACATGAATAAATATACAGATACCTGTAAACAACATATATATATATATATACACACACACTGAATATTCATCACAATGAAATCATAAAAAGCAAACTTATTCCTATTTATCCACACGCAACAGATATATTTTGCCTTTTTAAATTGTGAAGTCACTCACTTTAAAAAAAAATGAAGGCAGAGCAGTTTTATTCATAGCAGTTTGATTTTTTTTTTGAAAGCAATTTGCATTGGAGACTTAAGTTCTAGTATTTGCTTTAGCATTGAAAAAAAAGAAAGAACTGTTTTTAAAAATAGAAATTTACTCACCAATAATTGAAGAAGCAGAGGACAAACTGTTGCATTATCATTTTCCTGAAACTGACATTGCTCTGGATTATGAATCTGGGGTTTTTAATCTGCTTGCTGTAGTTGAATCAAAAACTGCATTTTGATGAAGATGATCCTAGTCTTAAATGCATGCATACCCCCATTTCCTTTGCTTGAGTATGAGTTGATCTTCATATTGAAGTTGAAACTTGAAAAAAATAAAATTGTAGATTTGCTATTGAATTTGTTTGCAGATTTGGTTTTGGAATTTTCTTTAAATCTGATTTCAGATTTTCTTTTGAAGATAATGTTTGAATCTAAAGTGAATTGCTAAATTTTCTACTAAATTTATT
The DNA here is from genome assembly GCA_030765085.1 of Allium cepa. Lineage (NCBI taxonomy): Eukaryota > Viridiplantae > Streptophyta > Magnoliopsida > Asparagales > Amaryllidaceae > Allium > Allium cepa. The sequence continues at coordinate 302,827,582 of CM060944.1, read as the reverse complement.
TTCAATAAAATGTTTTTTAAAAATAAATAAAACCATTGCCACTTGTTACTTTAGTTTGTAAAGTGATTTACAAGTGTCTTCCTTAAGAGTTAAATGTCTTACACATGTTCATTTTAATATTATAATAAATTTCTTACTTTTATAAATGTTTTTAAATTCATTCTAAATCAATTTCTTATTTAATTTAACATGTTTTTAAATGTTTATTTACATTTAGCCTTTAAATGCTTACATATAAATTTTCTTTATAAAATTACATATCTTAATGTTTATTTGTATCTTTTAAAAATAATATTTTTAAAGCTAAATTTTCAATAGAGAAAATTTAAAAAGAAAAACAATATTGAATTAAATCTTATTTCAAAATTTGAAACTAAAATATTGTACTTTGATGTATAAGAACTAAGTCTATTTCAAAACAATTTTTAAAATAAAACAAAATAAACTTTTATTATAGTATACAATTTAAACTATTATATATATATATATATATTTTTAAATATTAACTTTAATTTCTTTTGAAAATATCATATAGATTTTTAAACAAACCTTTGAAAAGTTTCTATACTAATTTTAATCAAATTTTCCAATTCACAAATTATACACACACACACACACACACACACACATATATATATATATATAATAAATTTGAAAAATTCTTATTAAATTTAAATTTAAATTTAAATCAGACCCCCTATTTACAATGTATACACATATATACATTATAAATAAAATATCCTTTAAATTAGCTTAGAAAGATAATTTTACTATTAAAATATTTAAAATTTTGAAAAGAATAAAATTCCCAAATTAAATTATTATTATCATTATTATAAATTTTGAAAAGAATAACATTTGTCAAACTAAATAATTATTAGTTTTCAAAAGATAATTTCTGTTTGAATTAGATTATTAAATCAATATTTCACATTTTGAAATAATTATTAATGAAATTATTAAATAAATATTGCCCAAATTTCCGAGACATCACATATTTTAAGGCTAAAACATCTTTTTGAAAAACCATTTGAAAAGATAATTTAAAGGGTAAAATATTTTGAAAATAAGTTTTGGAAATCATTTTGAAAAACCATTTTGAAGTAGTTTTGCAAGCTTCTTCCTGTAGAATATCTCATCACATAAGGACTCGAGAACTTGTACAAATCCAAGATGTCCGTGGGTTTGTAAGCCACTTGTCGTAGGTTTGTAAGCTACTTGTCATGGGTTTGTAATCCACTAAGAAGGTATAAATGGGTTCCATCCCAAATGAAATTCGGAATGAAGATTTCCATGCTATTATGAAGTTTTAACAAAAAAACTAGATACATATCTTGAAATCTTGATTTTGATACTCATGAGTCTTTAAACTTGATTTCTTCATTCTTGATCTTGATACTGTACAGTCTTCAATAATCAGTACCTACCTTATATATATCCTGCATAATAACATTCATATATATCTAGACAATAGTGTTAGTATATAAGTTATAATAAAATAAGTTATAAAGGTTGTTGTCGTCAAAGCTACTATCTCTAGTTCCTAACAATCTCCCCCTTTTTTATGATGACAACCTTATAAAATATACTTACCACTTCGATCGTATCATAACTCCCCTTACTCCAACAACTCCCCCTTACTCCAAGCCTACTATGTTATATAGCTTTCTCCACCTTTGTCATCAACAAAAAAATAACCTATAAACCTTGAACTTAATATAAAAAGAGATACACAAACATATGGCATAGTAATAAAACATCCTAACTAGAATTCATGTTTCTATACATCGAAGATTGTTTTTAGAAGAACCTTAAGATAACACTTATATACAAATTAACAAACCAATTTACAATCACGAAAGAGAAAAACGAAAATCTCTTAACGAGGACCCTTAACTATTGGTGAGTTATGGACTGAACAATTTGGATAGTAGAGACAAAAGTTTCCACATTGTTCAACCAAGTTCCCATTAGCGTCAAAAGGGACCTCTTCAACGCAGATCATGTCATCATCTTCATCCATATGAACATCTAGATTCGGTAGAGGATGTTCTTCTTCTTGATCCTCTTGTGGTTCTTCTAGAGGCTCTTCTTCTTCAGAATCCATGGCTTGTGACGATTCTTCAATAAAAATGGGATTGGCATAGTTATGCATAAGAAATTTTTGTAGATTCCTAAGGATTCTGCCTTGCCTATCTTGTTCTCTTTCCATTCGCAGTTGACTAACTTGAATCTTCATCACCATTTGAAGCAAACCTTTCATCTTCTCTTGCAATTTGAAGACTCGTACGTGTGTGGATCGTTGAAAAGGACTAGAATGAGGAGAAGTGAGTGAAGATGGTTCATTATTAAAAGAGAAAGCCATTAATTTACTGTTTTAGAAGTTTGTTACAGAGAATAAAACAGAGAAAAGGAGTAAAATTCGAAATATAAATATATAACTTAATAACTAATTTTAGAGGGAAATTTAAATTTCAAAATCACTGCTAGTATGTCGACATAGGGGGATGAGTCATGTCGACATGCCTAGTGTAATTTTCGAGAAATTTCTATTTATATTAATTCTTAATTATACTTGTATTATTTATAATTTATATTTTAGTTAATGAACATTTACCTAATTCTCTTTTAAATTTAGTAATGTTTTGTTCATTAAATTGTTTGGCTAAAATATTAGCAATTTTTTTCAGTATTAATATATTCAAGAGTTATGACTTCTTTGCTTACATTATCTCTAAGAAAATGATGTCTAATATCAATATGTTTTGTTCTAGCATGATGAGTTGGATTCTTAGATAAGTTTATCGCACTAGTATTATCGTAATAAATTGATGATTTAGTTATAGTTAATCCAAAATCTTTTAAAGTTTGTTGCATATATATAACTTGAGCACATACCAAAGTAAAAGATATATTATGCTTCAGTTGTTGACAAGGATACAGTATTTTGCTACATACTAAACTAGGAAACCAGAGAATGTCCTAGAAAGTGACAAGTTCCACTTGTACTTTTTCGGTCTTATATACAACCAGTGTAATCGGCATCACAATAAGAAATTAGGTCAAATACATAATTTTTAGGGTAAAATAAACCATAATCTAAAGTATATTTTACATATCTTAAAAAAAATTTAACAGCTTTTAAGTGAGTTTCTTTAGGTTGAGATTGGTATCATGCACGGAGACAGACACTATGCATGTTGTCAGGACAACTTGCTGTTATATAAAGCAGCGAACTAGTCATTCCCCTATATAATTTTTGATCAACATCTTTTGATTTATCTTCTTTAGTTAAAGCTACATTAGCTTTCATTGGAGTTGATTTTCCACCAGAAGTGGCCAACCCAAATTTATTAATTAAATCCTTAGCATATTTTTCTTGACTAGTGAAAATTCCTTTATCTAATTGTTTGATTTGAAGTCCTAAAAAGATACTTAGTTCTTCCATATAACTCATTTCAAATTCTTTATTCATTATGTTATTAGTTGATCCACATATTATATCATATACATATATTTGTACTAGTTGAATATCATTATTGTTTTTTTAATAAAAAGGTTGTATCTATTTTGCCGATTTCAAAACCAGATTGTAGTAAATAAGATTTTAGTCTTTCATACTAGGTTCTAGGAGCTTGTTTCAGACCATATAAAGCTTTCTTTAATTTATATACATGATTTGGAAATTTATTATCTTTAAAAAGTGGAGGCTGTTTAACATAAACATCTTCTTTTACAAAACCATTTAGAAAAGCACGTTTAACATCCGTTTGATATAAATTAAAATTATTGTAGTTTACGAAAGCAAGTAGAATTCTGATAGCTTCTAGTATTGCTACGGGTGCAAAGGTTTCGTCATAATCAATTCCTTCTTCTTGAAAATAACCTTAGACGACTAAACGAGCTTTATTTCTCATGATCTCACCAAATTCATTCATTTTATTTTTATAAACCCATTTTGTTCCAATTATACTTTTATCCTCAGGTCTAGGGACAAGTCTCAGAACATCATTTCTGATGAAATGATTCTATTCTTCTTGCATAGCAAGAATCCATGAATCATCAGATGATGCTTCCTTTGGATTTTTAGGTTCAACAGTTGATATAAAAGCTACATTACTCATACTATTTAGTTTATTTCTTGTTTGAACTATAGATTCAACATTTCCTCGTACATTTTCTATAGGAAGATCTTTTAATAGCCTAATTCTTTTATTAGGTCGATTGATTTCACGATTAGTTTCGTTAGGTTCATTTTTTAAATTTACAAAATCTTCTCCATCTTCTATTTGTACATTACCTTTAAAATTTTCATCAAAAGATACATATATTGTTTCTTCAATAGTGTTAGCTCTTAAATTATAAACTCTAAATGCTTTACTTTTATTAGAATATCTGATAAAGATAACTTGTCGGATTTAGGTGCAAATTTATCTAAATTATCTCTTGTATTAAGAATAAAACACTTACTACCAAAAACTTTAAAATAAGCTACTATGGGTTTCTTATTGTAAAGTAATTCATATGGTGTTTTATTAGTCAATGGTCTAATTAAAATCCTATTTAATATATAACACGCAGTAGCGACAACTTCAGCCCAAAAGTTGTTAGGTAAGTTACTATCAGAAAGCATTGTTCTATCACACTCTTGAATCGTTCCATTTTTACGTTCTACCACTTCGTTTGTTATGGATTTCTTGAAAAGGAGAAATTATGAATAATTCCTTTTTTATTACAGAAATTCTCAAAATTTTCATTTTTAAATTCTCCACCGTGATCACTATGAATAGTTTTTACTTTTAACGAAAGTTGATTTTGATTTCTTTTAGCAAAATTTTTAAATAATTCAAAAGCATCATTTTAAGTTTAAGAAAAATTGTCCAAGCATATCTAGAATAATCATCTACAATTACAAAAACATATTTATTACGATTAATTGATTGAACTTGAGGTGGACCAAATAAATCTAAATAAAGTAATTCTAGATGTTTAGAAGTAGAAATCGTGTCTTTTAGTTTAAATGAACTTTTCTTAAGTTTTCCTAGTTGGGAAGCATCACAAATACTATCTACTTTGAAGTTTAACTTAGGAAGACCTCTAACTTAGTCGTGTTTTGATAACCTAGATAACAGTTTGAAATTTAAATGACCAAATCTTTTATGCCAAATCCAAGGGTCACTTGTATTAGCCAAAAGACATAAGTTATCATTTGAAACTTTCATACTAAGGATGTAAATGTTTTTCTTCCAAATTCCTTCAAAGATAATATATGACTTATTATCTTTGTTGTGACACTTATCTTTTCCAAATTTAATTCTAAATCCTTTATCACATAGTTGACTTATACTAAGAAAATTATGTTTTAAATTCCTAACTAGCAAAATATCAGATATTAGAAGAGTTTTAGAATTACCAATATTTCCTATGCCAACCACATATCCTTTTGAGTTATCTCCAAAGTTGACCAATCCACGATCTGGATATATAATGTCATCGAGTATCTCAGTATTTCCAGCCATATGCCTTGAACATCCACTATCAAGTATCTATTTATCTTTCTCAATTTGCACAGTTTGTCCATTGGTTGTTGATTTTTCAAAAGCCATGTAACATGTCTGTTCCTGCATAACAAACTAATTCGGTAGATAACTTGATTTTCATAAAAACTATATGCAGACTTATGATACTTTGATGAAATGCATAAATTCAAACTAGCATTAACAAAATTTCCTAAAAATGTCATTTTTAACTTTTCAAGTTTCAGATTACGAAAACTATGAAAACCTATACTCTGATACCAATTGAAAGGGAGTATGGATTACGGATCTTAAGGATAGTTTAACACTAGAAGGGGGGTGAATAATGTTTAATGGATTCTAAGACTTATATAAACTAACTTAAAATTATGACACAAATAAATGCAAAACTTAATCGTAGAACAATTACAGAATCAAACACAGATGCAGAAAGTAAATAAAAACAGTAAAGGGAAAGAACACACCAGATTTTATACTGGTTCGGAGTTACCCTATATCCAGTCCTGTACCAAGGCAAACCACCTCATACAGATTTTTATTATACCAATGTCGAGATTACATTCCTCAATTTCTAAAGGCCTCGAGGTACACTTCTGTCTCACGAGTCTGGGGCAAACTCTCTTGATTTACGGGCCACATGATTACCCAATTAATTTCCAGGCATAACCACACCTTATAGAGAGACTCGTTAAACTTTTGATTACAAATTGATCCTATAACTCTGAGTAGGACTTTGATCTTTGAGAGAGGGCAGAGAATCACAGAAGAATGAGATTCTGATTTGATTCACTTGAGAATTCGGCAAAATTTTGGAACGATCTTAAAAATATAAAAATTATAGAATACGGATTTGTGGAGAAGAAAAAGTGAAGAAAATATGAAAATAGATAGATAAAAGATTCGTTTGTGAAGCCTATTTATAAAGCATCAAATGGCCATAATAACCATTCGTGAAGAGATTTAAACGAATAGACACTTCTTTTGAAAATTGAAACTTTTGAATTCAACGGCCCGCATGTCGACATAGGGTATCCCATGTTGTCGACATCCCTATGTATAAAACAATGTAAAATTTGTTTTTGAAAATGAAATTTAAAACAAGAGTTTATTTTAAAACAAAAACAAATAACATTTTAATAAAACATCTTTTGAAAAATCATTCGAATAGATAATTTTAAAGCTACAATATTTTGAAAAGAAGTTTTAAAAATCATTTTGGAAACCATTTTGAAGTAGTTTTGCAATCTTCTTCCTACAGAATATCTCATCACATCAGAAATCGAGAACTTGTACAAAAACAGGATGTTCGCGGGTTTGTAAGCCACTTGTCGTAGGTTTGCATGCTACTTGTCGTGGGTTTGTAAGCCACTAAGAAGGTAGAAATGAGTTTCATCCTAAATGAAATTCGAAATGAAGATTTCCATGCTATTATGAAGTTTTAAGAAAAATAACTAGACACATATCTTGAAACCTTGATCTTGATACTCATGAGTCTTCAAACTTGATTTTTTTCATTCTTGATCTTGATACTGTACAGTCTTCAATAATCAGTACCTGCCTTATATATATCCTGCATAATAACATTCATATATATCTAGACAATAGTGTTATTATATATGTTATAATAAAATAAGTTACAAAGGTTGTTGTCATCAAAACTACTATCTCCAGTTCCTAACATTTGTAACTCTTTCCATTTGCCTATCAATCTATAGACAGTATGCAGTACTCGTCTTGAGCTTGGTATTTAAAACTTCTTGTAGACTTTTTCGGATTCCCTAATGAATAAGGTATCTCTATCATTGACTATATTACTAGAAACTGCATGTGGTCTAATAATATGCTTCATGTATAACTTAGCCAAAACAGGTGTTTCCTTGTCAAATTAACAGGAATGAAATATGCATTCTTATTGGTCTATCCACTATAACCCAGATACTTTCATTTCCTCTAGTCCATCTTTGCAATCATTCAATGAAATCCATAAATATAGAATCCCATTTCTGCACTAGTATATCCAAAAGGAGAAGCAATCTAATTGGCTTCTGATGCTCGGCTTTTACTTGCGGCCAATTCAAGCATTTCTTTACCCGTAAGCCAACATCCCATTTCATATCCTCCCAAACAAAACTTCTCTTTATATCTTGTTACATCTTAGTTCCTTTAGGATGAATAATCAACTTTGATCGATGACACTCCCTAAGGACTTCTTTCCTTAGGTCTCCAATATCTGGAACACACAATCATCCTTTTTTTCTCAACCATCCATTTTGATCAAGATAAAAACCCTTTAAATCTTCAATCCCATTTCCACGTACCAGTCTTCTAATTTTTTCAATTAGCAATGAATTGTCTCTCTACTTAGAAGCAATTTTTTCAATCTTTATTGGTCGGACTTCTAAGCAAGATAACATTGCAGTACTTTGACTAGAACTAGTAGCCGATCTTAACTGCACACTACAAGTAGTTAGGCTTCCAAATCTTTCCACTACGCTAACATCACCAATTGTTAACCCAACTTTGCCAGGGCAGTATACGGGCAAATTTAACCAAACTAATTTCATAATTATCAATGTCGTTGAGTATGGAGCGACGGTTGTTGGACCCAAAAATAGAGCCTGGATAGTTAAACAAAGCCTAGATTGAATAGAGTTGATAGGCAGACGTTCAGGATTCTTGGAGTATGGATTTTTCCTTGGATAAGCTAGGGATTGGTAGGACATAATGGAAGAGGTCGGCATTCCCAAACTAAAGGGGTTGGTGTACTTCAATGGCCTAGCAGGGGGATGGGATTGGCATGTTATGTTGAAAGGATCGGCATGATTAGGCTCGACATAGAACGGGATCGGCATGTCTCAGTGCGAAAGGGATCAGCATGTTAAGCCGAGTGGATATCAAACGTACATGAGCATGTGAAGGGATCAACATGTGGCATCTTGGAGGGTTCACCATAGTTAGGGATCGATGTAGTAACCTAAGATCGGTATGACTTGTAAAACCTAATAGGGTCAGCATGATGAGTTTGGATTGAGGCATGATATGTTCCCCTGTGTCGGGTTGGCATGGTTGGGATTGGATCGGCATGATATGTTCCCCAGTGTCGGGTCGGCATGGTAGGGATCAGGTCATCATGATATGTTCCCCAGTGTGGTGTCAGCACAATATGTTCATGAATATATGGTTGGCATAGCATGTGAAATGATGAGGTCGGCATAGGATATGGAAAAAATGGGGTTGGTATACTAAGAAGGGTTGGCATGATGATACGGATCGGCATAGTGAGTTGGGTTGGCCGATCGTTATGGTGGACCCATGTAGGTGAGAAGACCCAGTAGCCGAAGTTTCATCTATAAATATAGCAGGCAAGGCTTCAGAAAATGGACCTTCATTCTGTTCCTCTTCGTCTTCTACCTAAAGGATACTCTACCATTTTTCATTTTGGGATTTGATTGTAACTGTAATCAAATTTTAATATAATAAAAAGGATTATTTTGGAGTGGACGTAGGCCAGAATTAGGCCAACCATTATAAATCTTGTATCTTTTACTTGCTTTCATTTTAATTTGATTATTCTATCTATTATCTGTGATTATACATTAGTGCATTCACGTATAATTGAGTGTTTTTGATCTACTTTGGTGCAAACATTTTGGTGCTTTCACTGAGAGAGCTTGCACTCAAGGATTTGGAAGTTAGGACCATGGATTCGAAAGCTTGGGAACTTGAATTTAAGAAGTAAAGGCTAGGCAATCAACAAGGATAACGCTACCGGAAAGGAGCCACCATGGAGGTAGTGAAGAGGCTTTCTCAAGAGCTGGAGCTTACCAACATTCTACCTACATCTCTAGAGATGAGTTGGAAACGATGATGGATGCTATGCAGGAGAGAATGCTGAAAAGGCAAAAGGAGATGATGCAAAATCTACTTTGACAAATTGGATAGGCTGGAGCCATAGGAGTGGAAGTAATGCAAAACCAAGGAGTTGGAGCAATGGGAGCTACTGGAGTTGTGGGCCAAGGAGTCGAGGCTGCAGTAATCACTGAAAACCAAAAGCACAAACATGGAGATGGAACTAATAGGTAAAGGAATGAAGTAGAACAACCGGGGGAAACCCCCGCCAAACTAGAGGGGTCAGCAATGATCCCTCCAGAGAGGTCGATATCGATCCCCACAGGTTGGAGGCATGTCCTCGGGTCTAGTTGATCGTGATTCGAAAGGACGGTGCAATCAATCCTGTGGAGCTAGGTGTCAATTGAAATTTGGATGATCAACCGGAGGAGTACGTCTCGAAATTCCCTCGTCAACTCAAGGGTAGCCTGGGCATGATCATAGGAGACTACCGATGGAAGACAATGGTAGGTTTGTAGGGATGATAAGGCGAGCAATGCATGGAGAGTTGGTGAACAAGGATCTCGAGGATGTCAATAGGAGTCCCTTTGCTTCTCATATTAGGCAAGCTAGGAATCCACCAGAGTTTAAACTGCCAACGCTTGAGATGTATGATGGAAAAACAGACCATGGTGTTCATCTGACGAGATACATAAGACACATGGTGGTACTTGAGGGATCAAAGGAAGTCATGGCACGATGCTTACCATTATACTTAACGGATATAGCTACATGATGGTTCAGGCAGTTGGATAGCGGCTCTATTAGCACATGACGAGATTGATCAAAGGGTTTATGAGGTTATTTAGAGTTCACATCTCGAGACCCAAAAATATGATGAGTTTGGCAATACAGAAACAGGGGACCAGAGATTCCTAAGAAAATTTATAACACGGTTTAATGTCACGGCGGCATCAGTGGATCGTCGAGATCCATCAATGGTTTTGATGGCAGCTATATCTAGAATTACTGATGGTATGTAGTTCAAGGATTCATTGGCATAAGACCCATTATGGATCTCGGGGAATTTTATCATGAAGCAGAAATATTTCTACAGTAGGAAGACGCACGAGCAAGTAAACCGGAGGTGAATGTTGTGTAAGGCGGAGGATCATCAAGAGATGTAAACAAGAATGATGAGGGCAAATGGAAAATGGATGATGGCGTTAGTATGTCGAAGAGGCAATGGAGAGAACCAAAATTCTCTTTTTATACGGATTTGACCGAATCTTTGGAAAGGATTTACTTAGATACCCAGGGACGCCTTCAATATCGAAGCAAGGAGGAAACAGTCAGAACGTGAGTGAGCATCAGGAAAACATTGCATATTTCATGAGCTGGATGGGCACAGTACAAATGATTGCAGGCATTTATAGGATATCATTGTGGAATAAGTGAGGAATGGTCAATTACTACAATACATTAGGACTCGAGCTGCGATAGTGGAACAGGAGCAGCCACTGTCCACCTCGAACGAAAATGGAATTGGGACATAGCATCATCGCTAACTTGTCATCAATTGATTGGGATGACAAGAAATAAATAATAAAATCAGTAGTAATACAGTTAAGTCACTTACACATGTACGGGATCAAGGACGGTTCCTAGGCATTCTTTGAGAAGATGATAAACCATAGTGCTCGGGTTGTGAAATTTAGGTTTTTCTTATTTGCTTTGAACTTTGGTTTATTTCTTGTACGGAATTCTATTTTATGGACTTAGGGAAGCTTCAATTTGGATCAATGTAATAAATAATACAGGTTGCGGTTATGGCCTCGATCGAAGAAACGGGAAAACCGCAAGGTGCGAGTTCCTTCGCCGGAGAGCGACATGATGGACACGTACACGAATCAAATCCTCGACTTGGATCAAGGCCGGAGAAGGATACCCCACGAATTAATCCTCGATTGGGAACCGAGGCCGGAGAAGGATATCCCATGGATTAAGCCCTCGACTGGAGAGTCGAGGTCGAAGAATAAAACCCAACAGGTCGTCAAGTATGGATTGTGCTCCGTAAGGATTTGGAGAATCAAGGTCGTCGGGTATGAATTGTGCTCGGCAAGGATCCGGAGAGATAAAGTTCGTAGAGTATGGATTGTGCTTGGTAAGGATTCGACGAGATTAAGAATTTGGATTAGGCTAACGACCCGGAGAGGACTATGGATTTGGATATGGACCAGGAGCAGTCTCAGATTTGGACGAAACAACCCAGAGATGTCTATGGAATTGGATATGGTCCTCAAGCGGTCCTGGATTTGGATAAAACGATTCGGAGAGATCGTGGATTTGGTCTATGGATTTGGGTATGGGCCCGCAGTGGTCCCGTATTCTGATAAAGCGATCCGGAGAGATTATGAATTTGGTTAATGAGTTTGGAATGGATTTGCAATTGGATATCAACTCAGAACAGTCATGGGTTTTGCTAACGATCCAGAGAGATCAAGGGATCAGATTAGCAATGGATTGGATTCTGGATTGGATAATATGGCGATCAATGGAGTACAGGCTTCAAATTTTGGATTTATTACAATACTAAACACGCCTTCATATTGCAGGCATGTTTTAGGGTCAAAGTGTTAACCCGCCTTTTTCCATGGCAGTGTATAAGCGGATTTGACCTAACTGATTTCATAATTATCAAGGACGATGAGTGAAGAGCGACGGTTGTAGGACCTAGAAATAGAGCCTGGACAGTTATACAAAGCCCAGATTGAATAGAGTTGATAGGCAGGCAGTTCAGGATGCTTGGAATATGGATTTTGGCTTGGATAAGTTGGGATCTGTACCACATAATAGAAGGGGTCGGCATTTCCAAACTAAAGGGGTCGGTGTACTTCAATGGTCTAGCAGGTGGAAGGAATCGGCGTGTTATCTTGAATGGATCGACATGATTGGGCTCGGCATAGGAAGGGATCGGCATGTCTTAATGTGAAAGGGATCAACACGTTAAGCTGAGTGGATAGCAAATGTACACGGGCATGTGAAGGGATCAGCATGTGGCATCTTGGAGGGTTCACCATAGTGAGGGATTAGCGTAGTAACATAATATCGGCATGACTTGTAAAACCAAATGGGGTCAGCATGATGAGTTTGGATCGACAAAATATGGATCAGCATGATATGTTGCCCAGTGTCAAGTCGGCATGGTGAGGATTGGGTCGGCATATTATGTTCCCCAGTGTCGAGTCCGCATGGTAGGGTTCGGGTCGGCACAATATGTTCATGAGTATATGATCGGCATAGCATTTGAAAATGGTGAGGTCGGCATAGGATATGGAAACAATGGGGTTGTTATACTAAGAAAGGTCAGCATGATGATATGGATCGGCATAGTGAGTTGGGATGGCCGATTGTTATGGTGGGCCCATGTAGGTGAGAAGACCTAGTAGTCGAAGTTTCACTTATAAATACAACAGGCAGGGCTTCAGACAATGGACCTTCATTCTGTTCCTCTTCATCTTTTTGCTAAGGGATACTCTGCTATCTTTCATTTTGGGATTTTGGATTGTAACTGTAATCAAATTTTAGTATAATAAAAGGGATTTCTTTGGAGTAGACGTAGGCTGAAGTTAGCCGAACCACTATAAATCTTGTCTCTTTTACTTTCTTTCATTTTAATTTGATTATTCTTCATATTATATTCTCTAAATCATGTACTATCTGTGATCTGTGACTGGACATTGGTGTTTTCGCGTATAATTGGGTGTGTGTGACCAATTTTGGCGCAAACACCAATATCGTATTCTTATGTTTTCTACTAAGTGCATCTACAAGTTTATTTCCTTTCCAAGATCTATATTCAATTCTGTAATCATAAGCAGCTATAAACTCTAACCAACTCTACCGTTTCGTATTCAACTCCTTTCAAGAGAATAAGTATCTTAAAGACTTGTGATTCACATACAACTCGAATCTATCTCCTAAAAGGTAGCATCTCCATACCTTCAAAGCAAAAACTACAACAGCCAACTCTAAATCACGAGTCGGACATTTAACTTCATGGTTGTCGAGAAGCATAGGCAATCACTTTACCCTTTTGCATCAACGCAGCTCCTAACCCTATTCTACAAGCATAAGTATACACCACCAAACCTTGATTTCCATCCGAAACAATGAACATGAGCACATTGGTTAATAAATGTTTCAGCTTCTGGAATGCCTCCTCACATTTATCGGTCCAAACATACTACATATCCTTCATTGTTAGTTTTGTCATCGATGTTGCTGTATAAGAGAAATCCTTGATGAATCTTCGACAGTAGTCAGCCATTCTAAGAAAACTATTTATCTCAATCGTTGTCTCGGGTCTCTTTCAATTATTTACAGCTTCTATCTTATCTGGGTCTGTTGACAACCCTTTTTCAAAGAATACATGACCAAGGAACTTTTACTTCTTTCTTCCAAAAACGACATTTTGAAGAACTTTGCTTTCAGCTGATGTTGTCTCATTGTCTCAAGAACTATGCTAAGGTGAATATCATGATGTAGTTCATTCCTAGAATATATCAATATATCATCTATAAATACAAATAACAAATTTATCCATATGCTCTTGGAAGATCTGATTTATCAAATCTACAAAGAAAGCAGGCACATTAATCAATCTGAATGGCATTGATAACCACTCGTACAAGCCATATCTCCTACGAAACGCCATCAACGAATACTGTCTTCCTCCACCCTCAATTGATGGAACCCTATCGCCAAATTTAATTGAGATAATACTTTGACTCTACTCAACTGATCAAAAAAATTATCTATCCATTGCAAAGGATATATATTCTTCTTTTCTTCTCATTTAGCTTATGATGGTCGATACATAGTCTCAACAAACCATTCGATTTCTTTATTAACAACGAGGCCATTCCCCATAGAAATCTGCTTGGCTTAATAAACTTTTCCGTTCTAAGTCCACTAGCTACACATTTAACTCCCTCATCTCTGTAGGTGTTATTCTGCTAGGCGATCTACTTACGGGTTCATCTCTAAGTACAAGATCTATAGGGAACTCAATAGTCATTTCAATGGTAGTCATGTCACTAGCTCAAAGACATCAGCAAATTCTCTAATACCAAAAACTCCATTTAACTCATCTTCCTCCTCTATTGCACCCAACAAAGCACGAACATCAAAATTCAAGATCTATACGGAGTATGTAGTTCGGTCATTACTGTTAGAGAGCCTTAGTGATAGTTCCCTATTCTAGAAAAATATTCGAGAATCATATTTGCTTAAACAATCCATACCAAAAATAATCCCAAAGCCCACAAAGTCAAACACATGAAACCTGTAGGAAAATGTATGACCTAATAATTCAAACAGTAAATGGTCGCATCTCATCCCAAGAGTTGCATGCCCTCTTATCAAATTCACAACCCTTAAGGAAATAACTAAGTATGATGGTTCTAAATTTATCTTATCTCCCAAGCAATGTGATATAAAAGAATGTGATGCACCAGTAATAAACAATGCTTTAATAGGTATGCCGTGAATCAAAAGCATACCACCCATCATTGTTTTTCCCTTTTCCTCTGTCGTGGGTCTTAAGGAAGATGGTTCCAAAGATAACTCTTTTCCTTTCTCAACCTTAATTGCTTTCTCGCACTAATTCTTATAATGTCCAATCTGTTCACAATTAAAGGCCTTGATGTCTTTCTTCCAATAATATTATTTCCATCCCCTGAATGACACTTGTTTGCAAAATGCCCTTTCTTTCCGCAAACGTAGCATACAACCTCTGCTTTTTTGTTCTTAGCAGCTTCAACTTTTTAAGCTCCCTTTTTCTAAAAGAATTTCCTTTTATGATTCTGCCCACACAGAGTCTCCACTGCTTTGTTACTACAAAAGAAAGCAAGCATCTCTTCATTCCTTATCGTCATCTCCATTACTACATCACATAGGTCCTTGAGATATGATAAGGTTTCTCTAGTAAGCTCTGGACTTAGTCCATGGATGAACTTTTCATTTCGCTTAATCACAGTATCAACCGTAGCATACGCATACTCGGATAACCCCTCAAACCTTGTTGCACACTCCAACACATTCATGTCTCCATGCACCAACTCGGAAAACTTTCTTAGCAAAGTCGACTTGGCAATTTCATACATAAACCTCTCCTTGAACCACCTCTTACAATCTTCCCAAGTCAAGTTCTCCTCTGGCACTCAAGTTGTTACATTGTTCCACCAATACAGTGCAGCACCTTGTAGTTGTCTGGATGCCAACCTCCTCCTTTGCTCATCCTTCAAACCTAAATAATTGAAAATCTTTTCAATGGAGTAACAATTTCTCCAACTAAATAGCATCCTCGGTTCTGATAAATGGCTTTCCTCCAAGTCATGCATAATCATTACTCAAAAAGCTTAACTGTTGACGACTGGAACTTCAGGATTTCCTCTTCAATATTTCCATCCACTAATCCAGCTGAACTCCTCCTTGCATCATGTTAATGAAGAACTGATACATTCCATATCTACCTACGATCCTATAATACCCACGCTAGCAACTGTTTGATGACCCAGATTCCTCTTAGTATTGGGCCTAACATTTACATTAATTGTGCTGCTTCCTCTATGGAGATTTACTCTTCCATTTCTAGCCTCCATATCCTACTTTCCTTAAATCTGCATTTGAACCTTAGTAAGACATGGAAGAATAGTTTAAGATAGATAAGAGAAATAGAATAGGATATGTACTTATATAACAAATACAAGTATGTTACTACAGCATTATCCCATACCCCAATCTTAATCTCAATTATTCGGATTATGTTTTCAAAACATTTTTTAAGTTCCAAATTCTTTTATTTTGCGTAAACCTATGCTCTGATGTCTAGTTGTAACATCTTCCATTTTGAAGTCTGAAACTAACCGCTATAGATGTTGTAGTTCTATAGTATTAATTTCCAATGAAAAAATGTAGTCATGTTAATAATATCGATCACATCAGAGCACAAGAATATGAAATTTTCTTAAACACAATTTCAAAAAAAAACTTTCACATTTCATTTCAACGATAATATTTCATATTCATTAAATAATCTCTAACGTTTCTCGGGTTCAAATAAAACTATAATTATTACAAAACTCTCCAAGACCGATATATAAAGATGCCCCTATGGTTGATCAGAGTTAATTACTAGATAGTTATAACATCTATCAAAATATACATTCCAACTAAATAGAACTTCAACATGGCGAATATTAAATACATAGACTCCTAGATAGATATATAAGTCCCCTACACTTCCTTGGAAGCTTTTTTGTCCAATCTATATAACCTAGAAACCTTACACTTGAACAACTCAAACGAGCACCCAAGAGTTAAAAGGGAAAAAACAAAAACTTCGGGTCAGATAAATAATCTGGTATGAATAATAATATGCCACCTTGGTAAATGGATATCTAGTGAGACCATGCCATTGAGTGAAAGGGGTTTTCTATTCACCATATCCTCTAAAATATGTCTTTCTTAAACCAAACACATGCACCAACAACGGTTAAACTAAACAATATAAACAATCATATGCATGCATGTAACCTGGGTAATCATGAACAATCTATCTAAATACTATCTGTCATAATATCATTATTTTCTTAGGGTAACTATAAACCAATATGGCTGACTCGAGCCTACTAGGTATATAAACTTTTTAACTTACCGTTAGAAAAAAAAATGGATGTTCTTTCTGAAACATACTATTTCATGGGCATAGTGATCCTAATGGTTTTGTAGGCGAACCAATACCCTAACTCATCTATGTTTATTAATTTATGTACATAAACCTACTTTTATTATTACCCGTGGCAAAGCCCTATACATTGGAATTTTGGACTAAGATCAACTGGGGACCAATAGCTGTAGTATACGGTGTGGCCCTACACTAGTCCTACCTAATTTCTATAATCTTTGAGTCGGTTCATCCTACCACCGTTTACCTAACGGCGATAAGAATAATGATTCTTTAGTAAAACTCTTGGCTAAATACCCTTCTTCAAGTTCCTTGAAACTAAAATCTATATAAATGATTTAATGCTTAAAATCATATTTAAAAAAAGGAAAATTATAGCTTTTTACTTTACTCGAAATACTCATGGTAAGATATATGCTTTTATAAAATAATATTGATGAATTTTGAAAGCACTTAGAAGTTTTTGCCCCTTAAAACTATAGTCTATAAAATCAAACTTTATAAAACTATCATATTGATGAAAGTCGACATCAATATCGCCATCAAGTGTTGTCCATCCCTTTTTATACAAAATCATGTTAAAGTCTTTGATCTAAAAAGTGTAAAGCCATAAAGCTGAAACTTTTTTCATCGCATACATAGGCCGCCGAATATAAGCAGCGTCATTATTTGTTTGCATAGTATAAAGCCTTAAAACTAAGAGTTATGGTAATGGGGACATTGATGACTTTTTGCATCAATGTCCTAAAGAAAAGCACGACCTCATTATAGCAATTACAAAACAAGCGGCATCATCGCCTTAAAGAAAAATGTAGCATCATTAGGGCCAAGGTTGATAACACGTGGCATCGTTATAGCCAATATAAAAATAAGTGAATCTTTGCCTTGTAGGGCCGGCGACGTTATAAAAAACATGTGGCATCATGCCCTTTTATATAAAATATAGTACATAGGCATGCGGCGTAGAGAATATGTGCAGTATTTTTGACGTCATTAGCATGCAACCGACATTAGCTCCAACCCAAACGAGTTCATTTCATACAACCTAGAAGTGATATCCAATGCATTCACTAAGGTCGACATCATTTAATGGCGGTACCATGGCCTACGATGTCATTGACTTCGACATGTCAATATCATTGTTGAATCGACGGTTTTCTATCAAATTAGAATATCACCGAAGAATTGTAATAAAAATAACCGCAAGTGCACGACGTAGAATTTTAGTAGGTGGCGAGTACAGGAAGATTCATAGAGAATTGAATTGATTTAAAATTAAACTCAATCAAATTATCCAAGAGTTTGAAGTTGTTTAATATAAAAAATGAAAAAAAAACTAACAAAAGAAAATGAATAAAAATATGAGAGTTTGAAGACAACTTAGAGGCAAATCCCTTCTCATGATCACATAAATTAACACGATGAAATTATGATCGCACTTTTTTGGTCATTAGAGAATTTAGTTGATGTGTTTATCATAAGTATGGCCTATTTGTCCTATAAAATAACCCAACATAAACCATCAAACTATAACACACCCTCAAAACACTTGTTACCTCTCATGAAAATGATAATGAAATCAAAAATAAAACTTATTCTAAGCATGATCTATTTACTATTGATTAATAATATAAACCATCAAATTTTGATTCAAAAATCCACTTCACTACCATGATCATTTTTAGATGAAGAGGTAATGTGTGTTTATGTTTGTTTAAGCATAACCTATTTCGTGTCAACAATATAGGCTATCAAATTCAAAGTTAAACAACAAATTTTACCACATCAAAATTCCACCAAGCATAAAAAGAGATCAAATAAAATCACCACGTTGAATCTACATGATTAAGAGAGCTTCATTACCTTTAAATGAAGGGGTTTAGCTTCTCATATTTGGTATCATGTCAACAAATGTAAATTTCAACATTAAAAAGCAAGCAATATAAGAAGAGAGATAATTAGAATAAACAGAGTATTAATCTTCTTGCATAAATAAATCTAAACTATTAACATGAAAGGAAATAAAAAAGAAAAGTGCATCAAAAAAAGTGTATCAATTAAAATTGCATATAAGAAAATTACATGAAGAAAAGGCTAAGAAGCAATTAAAAGAGAAAGAGAGTTTATGTTTATTCTCGTGGCTACCACTAAACTAACTACAAGATGGTGCTAAGAGCTCCATTACGTAAAACATAAGGGTTATTTATACATGCCTAAAACCCTTATGCATATTTTAGAGGACTGCACAAATTGACCTTGAGGAAGTGTGGCCACCAAGTTATTATTAGGATGTAATTAATCTTCTATTAAATGTGCATGCAACTTTAATCTCCACTAACATATACATTAGCTCCTAATTGGAAAATCATGGTAAGTGGGTGGATGAGGTCCTCAATGTTGCATGAATTGATTTATTCCATCTTCATTTGCCACTTCTCCTACGCATACACATTTTCGTGAAGCCTCTTCATAGTTTTCCATCCAATTTCCTAAAAAATAAAATAAAATGCGCAAATAAATATTCTCAAATTAATTCACACACAAAAATGACCATTTTTCCCCTATATGAAGATGAATAAATGATGAGTTGAAAACAATTGAAGCTTTTGTTTAAACATGTTAAAATACACTATATGCTCGTTTATTTAATTAAATTTGATTAAATATGGAAGTAAAAATATGCACATTTACATGCACATCAAATATCCCCACACTTATCTTTTTATTCGTCCTTGAATAAATTAAAACGAAGATAAATCCATTTTCGTATGGAGCAGGATTGCATTGAGAATATGCAACAAGTCGTTAAACCTCTAGGTGTCCCTAGTAGGATGAGTGATGTCTTATGAGAGTTTTAGCAGATACTATCCACAAAATCCAAACGCAACATAAAAGTTCTTAAATGCTAGATTTATTTATAAAGATATGAATGCAAGATTTTGAAAATATTTACAAATGAAAATTTTACTTAATTTGACATGAATAAGTTAAATCTAATTTTTGGTCATCATTAAGAAATTTAAGTCATTTACTCGTCAAAACATCCAACAAAAATTAAGTTATCATCACAATTAGACTCTAGTCTGGCTAATTGTTTCGATTGCTAACATAGTGTAACTATGAAATGGAGCCTTAGTTGATTATCAAAGTTTTTCAAAGTGGTATTTTTATTTCTTTTGAATAACATGTAAAATCAAATAAGTAAAAATAATGCTTGGATTTCAATTGCTTACTCTCTCTTTATTTGAAGATTTTATTGATATTAACAATATTTACTTATGTCTAACTCAGAAAACTTAGGCCAGATATATCACCCATGCACTGACTTGCGGTCTTACGTGAGGGGATTACAGAGTATGGCGAGTGTACACGCAAGTATGCAAACCTATCGAATGTAGGCGTTATTAATGAAAGGATTTTTATATACAGACACATAACTTAGATAAATTAAGGCCAGATATACCGATCATGCACTACTTTTGGGATTACGTGAGAAGGGTACAGAGCAAGGTGAGTATACACACTTCCATGTGAACACATCATTAGGTGTTAATAAATATATACATATATACAAACAATATTTTTTTTTGTTAATGAAAAGAGAGTTTAACAATATCATCTTGGCACCACTTAACTTAGAAAGTCAAAAATGTTATCATCTTTACTTTAAGTTAACCACTTATTAAACAAAGAATTCAATTATAATATATTTCATAATTATATCACTCATGAACCTTCCTATATACTAGTTAAACTATCGTTAGTTGTAATCAAACTTTATTTACATTTTTGTTAAGACAAATAAATTTTCAAAAATTTCAACTTAATAACCAAAATCCTATACTTATCCTATTGTGCTTCTTTAAAAGTAAATAAATATGGTAAAACGAAAATTTGTTCTAGAATTTTTGTTTTTTTGGAATTTTTTAAGTTTTGGAACGAAAATGCAAAAAATAAACCATGAAAAATCAAACACTTGATTTTGACTGTGTCCCCGCAGTCAATTCAAGTGAAAGGAAAAAAATAAAATAAAATAACTTATATTTACATGAAAATGAAACGAGAAACGAGTATTGTTTACACGACATCAAAAAATATACCATTAAATAGTACATGAAACGGTCTTCCAAAGACCAATTCATTTGTCTCGTCAAGTATGAGAGACATAGGTTAAGCACAGAAAACCAAGCCATAAAAGATTTCAAATCTAAACGTTGGTGTGGAAAACGAATGTTGTTTTATTAAAAATCGTATGAATTGTTTGATTGATTTTTGGGATAGATAGAACAATTGGTTGAAGTTCAAGTTTATTTTCACCAAGTTTAAATTCAAGATTATCATTGAAAACTTCTTTGGAATTATTGATTTCAAAATCAAAATCCCCATGAGATTCAACAACTCATCTTCAGAAAGTCAAAAAAATTGTGTTCACTAAATTCGTCCTTTGTTAAATTGTCAACAACTTCATGACATGTATCAATTTCAAAACCTAAAGTTGTTACATTCAATTTTTCAAAATCGAAAAAAGGAAGATCTAATTTTAAATTTGTTCCACACTCTTAAAAGAATTGAAATCCTACTCAATTACCGCATTTTCAACAACTTCATTAAGATTCTCATTTTGAATTTCAAAGTTTTTATTTGAAAATCATCAATTTTGACAAAAGGTAGATTATTATTTGACTCATCACACGTTGGGATTTGATTATATTGCTCATGTTGTTTCATACAGGTTTCAAATAAAAAATACATGTGATTTTTGTGAATTTCTGCCATTTGCTCAAAAAAGTCAAATTTATAACTATTAATTTGAGAATTTTCAAATTATTTAGAATAAAAGTTGTCAGTTGCACCATAACTGAAATTATTCACATTGCCAAAATCGTTTAAAAAACGGTTCACATTTCCATTTTGATTTTGAAATTCATTTCGATGTTCGAAATTGTATTAGCATGAGTTATAATCGAAACATTTGAATTTTGAATTGAATTCAAATTTTGATTATTTAAAATCCTTGACTTATGTTATTGCATATATTACTCAAATTATTTATCATTTGATTTCGTTGTTCAAGTAAGAACAAATCGTTTCAATACTATTTTCAAGAGTTGGGGGCTGGTTATCATTTTGAAAATTTTGTGGATCAAAATTCAAATTATTTGTACAAAAGTTGTTATAAATATTCATAAGAGTTTGGTGTGAAATTATATGGATTATATTGATTTTTACAACTATTGTAAACTTCTTGTGAGTAGGGAAATTTAGACATTTTCACAAATGTTTTTTTTCTTAAAGGAAAAGTATTTACCAAAGAGAATTTATTTTTCAAAAAGGAGATTTGACTTTTTTCATTTTTTTTTTTTGGATTTTCAATTTTTTTTGTTTTTGAAAGACTTTTTTCTTTTCTATAAAAAATTAACTTGAAAATTCTTTTGGATTTTTGATTTTGATTGAAGAAAATTTCAAATGAAAATTTTAAAAACTAAGTTAAGGAAAATTTACAATTTTTTTTTTTAGTTTTGGATTTTGAGTTTTTTTAAATATGCATGAACTAACGCAACAAAATGAATGTAAAGACTTAATTACAAATTTTGTGTCCTATGCAGCTCCAGACCCAAAATTGTATAATCACACTTTGTCTTAACCCAACAATATTGGTGTTAGCCTGGTAACAGACAAGATTTTTTTTTGAAATGGTACTTAAATACAACATGTCACTGGGACAACATAACACAAATCACATGTTAATAAATGTTCACAAGACGCTAAGCAAGTTTCGAACTTGTGACCTCTTGCACTAAAGTCAAATCACTTAACCACTGAGACAATCGTGCTTATCGATGCACCATGAATCACTATAGCAATACATCCAATGGTTTAAGTACCTTCAGTGAAACAATCAGTATAATATTTATGAATCACCGTAATATTTATAACTGATTATTGCTCTACCTTAGCTTAGACAGAGAAATTAAATTGTCGAAATAGGACAACATATCAATATACAATTAAGCCCTGGGTGAGCTTGCGACACCCTTAAGTCTGATGTCTAATCGTTATTATTATAAAATTCTAAGGTGAAATGCAATTTGTGGACCAAGGAAGAGGTGATGAAATCCCCCACCTTTTGTGGATTTTGGCGTTTCCCTTAGAAAAGAAAATAAGACATGATCAATGCAAAATTGAAATTAAATGTGAATTTAACTGTAACATTCCCCGTTTTTTGAGTCGAATTTGAGTTGATAATTAATATAATTTTGGGTTAAAATTATGAATTAATTTTGTATTTTCCAAATTAAATAGATATTTATTTATTTATTAATATAAATGTATATAAATATGATTTTAAAATAGAATTTCTAATTGGAAATTCAGAAATAAATATTTTGAATAATATTTTAATTATAAACTTAATTGTGAATTGATTTGAGTTTTTCAAATTAAATAAGAATATGTGTTTGTTTTATATAAATAGATTTTTAAAAAAATAGAAATTATTATTTTCAAATTAAATGTGTTGTTATAAATTGACTTTAATTTGGATTTTTTAAATTTAATTTGAATTTGGATTTAAATTTAAAATTCAAAAAAGTAGATATTTTAAAATGTTTTGGATTTTAAAATATATGAATAAGATATTATTTTTTATATAATTGGTTTTATAATATTTTCTTTAAAAGTAATTTTTATATATATACAGATAAGTATTTGTAAATTAATAAATTAAGTAAAAGCTTTTATTAACATTTAAAAGTAAATATAAATTACTTAAATGACAAGTGTTAATACATTAAGACACCTTAATAACAAGTGTTAACTAATTAACAATATTTTATGACAAATGTTAAGATTTTGCACAAGTGTCATTTTTAATTTTGTTTTCTTTTATTTTTAAATTAATCATTTTAGCCTATTTAAACATATCTTTTCTTCTCTTCAATTCTTTTTCTATTCTTCAATTCAAAGCTAAGAAATTGCAGTTGTGACAAAATAACTCAAAACAAAATTTGAAAATCTATACTTCTCAAACCAGAAAATCAAACCACTAGCCTGTAACATTTTCTTCAAATAGAAACCTGTACATTTTCAAAGATCAAAATCAAAGCCTGAACTTATTCTTCAACCTGAGATTTTCAAAAGCAAGCAACTTCAATTTTAAATGCAAGCAAACCTAAGATCTAATCAAAGAAAGTTCAAAACCAAGGCAGTCTCATTTCTTCAACAGTTTCAGTAACAAGCAATCATCAGCATTCCAGTTTTCAAATCAAAGAAACATTTTATTCCATCAATTCAAGTTTTAAAATTTTTGAAGCTGTTTCAACATTAAGAGCTCTGTTCATCTTCTTTTGATCCAAGTGAGTAAACTCACTCTTAAACCCTTAGATTTGTTTGAATATCTGGTTTGCATGTGATCTTGGAAGTCATGAATGAAATATGCTGATATGGTTATGTAATTATGCCTATATGTATATATAAACTCGGTGCATATATCTAGAAACAGGAATAAATGCCTCTGTTAAAATTTAACAGGGTTTAATCTAGTTCAAAAATTCAGTTCCACTCTCTCTGATTTTCTATAGCTTGTAATGTTAAGACAAAATATGTTTAAAATCTCCACAACTTAATTTTAAAAATATATTTCCAAGGTAATATGAAAGGGTTGTTGTCTGGAAGAAGAAAAATAGTGTAAATTCAAATTTATCCAAATTTAAACTTGCATGGATCCAAGATTCATTCAAATCATTCACATTCATTTCGAAAACAATGATTTTTAAAACAAAAATCAGGATTTTTAGTTTCGAATTGAGGTCGTATTTGCTAGATGAACGAAATATTGGTTTTTATGAAATTCTGGTGATCGACGCACGATTGGGTATCGGGTTTGTTTCCAGAGGTGCTGGGATGATCGTTGAACTCGAGAAAAATGCGAGATGATTTTTTAATTTATCGTGGATGGTGATTGGGATTGATGTAGGGTTTAAACTCATTTTTTTGTCGAACTGATTCGCGAGGAATCTGCGTTATCGTCGGGGCGTTTCAAATGACCGGACCAAGGGGAAAGAGTTCGGGGATGGTCGGAGTATCTTCAGCCATAATTGTGTGGCTTCTAATGGCCTGTGGCGGCGAAGCAAAGGGGTTTTGGGTGATCGAGTTTTAATGTCAGTTGGGTTATGAAGCTCGATCGTGATTTCGTCAATATTTCGAGTTTCTGGGTGCTTTGGTGGTCGATGGTGGTTGTCGCCGATTCGTCAGAGGTTGTGACATCGATCGAACATCGTGGTGACGACTGTGCATGTGCATGGTGTCATGCTGTATTAGTGGTTTGGGTTTGAGGAAGGAAGGTATTTGTCTCGAAGTAAATCCCGAGTGTTTCGCAAGCTGGCTCGAGTAAATGCTTAGGTGAAATTATGTGGGTTAACAGGTCTAACAATTTTAAAGTTCTAAAAATCAGAAAAAAAGAAAAAAAAATGGGTGGCTCGGGGAAGACTCGGGGGAAACTGGTCTTGGCTCGGGGGTGAACTCGGAGTTGCTTCGGGTTGGTTTGGAAATAACTTTCAAATTTTAAAACAAATTAAAGTTTAAACAATTTTTGGCTCAAAACAATTGTTTATTTAAAAAAATGAAATTAGTAAATGTTTATGTAAGTTATTTTGAAATGATTAAGTTTATTTAATTATGTGATATTATTTTAAGACTAATTAAAAATGTAATTAAAAGTTAATTAAGGAGAAATGATTAATTAACCTTAATACCTTAGGAAAATCTTTGTGTTAATGTTGATTAAGTGCAAGTTTTATTAATTAAAGATTTAATGATAATTAAATGATTAATGATTATAATTACTTGATAATTAAAGAGAAATTAATTAAAATATAATTAATTTATGGGATTAATTAATTAAGGTAATTAATTTGAGAATAATTAATTAGTTAAGATTAATTCATTAATAAAAGTAATTAAAGGATGATTAAGTAATTAAGGGTTAATTACTTAATTAAGTAAAGAAGGATTAATTAATGTGGGTAGTTAAAGAATAATTACTTAATTAATGAAATTAGTTAAGAGTTAATTAACTAAAGGATGATTGCTTAATAAGGGCTAATTAATTAATGCGATTAGTTAAGAATAATTAAGGTAAATTAATTAATGAAGGTGATTAAGGAATGAAAATTAATTGAGGAGTAATAAATTAATGTAATTAATTAATTAAGGATAATTAATAAAGGATAATAAATTAATTAAAGGATAATTAATTAATGATTAAAGGTTGATTAATTAAAAAATTAAATGTTACTTAATTTATTATTAATGGTTAATTAATAAATGATTAAAGAATAATTAATCAAAATGATCTGTAAGTAATTAATATTAATTAACCAGGATTAACAATTTATTCATGAGTGATTAAACCGATTTCAATTAATCAGATGATTAATTAACCTTACTCATGAGTGTTTGAATTGCATGGAATGCTTTGAAATTGTTTGATATCCCTGATGTGTGACACTTTGTGATATGAATTGTTTTGATTTGAGCTGTGATGAATGTAATGTAATTATCTATGATAAATGTAATTTATTTATCTATGATAAATTTATATTATCTGTGAATGAAGATAAGTGTTATAGGACTATACCACATATCAATATTGATGTGCTTGAATCTGTGATGATTGATGTTGTTTATGTAAAACCCCAAGACTACACCATACGCACACAAATATGGATTTGCACAAGGAAATTGGTTAAGTCACAGATATTTGAATTTAATAAAATGGTTTTAAAAGTTGAATTTTGAATCCAAATGGTTTTGATGGAATTTGGTTAGATATGAAAAGCATTTGAAAAGGAGTTTTAAAGATAAAAGTTTTTTTGAATAACTTGATAAAGTTTTGAAATTTAAATAGTTTGATTTGAATGTGAGTTTAAGATTTGAAATTGAATTTTATGATTGGAAATTATGGTTTAAAAAGGATATATAAGTTATAAATGTGTTTATATGGATTTTAAACCATTTTAAAAGTATTTTTTTGGGAATTTGAATTTAGCCCAAGTTTTATACTTTAAAGGATATACCTTATGCAAATTTGACTGGATTTTTCCGAAACGAAAACTATTTGTTTTCAAATAATAATAGCTTTCATATAAAGAAGGGATTTCCGATTTGTGTTGAAAGATTTTAAGTTTGAAATGGAATAGAAATAGTTTTGAAAGTTATGAATGAATCTTTGTGAAAAATGGTTGAACCTTATTTGAAATTGAAGAGGATCTTAAAGGTGTATCTTTTGTATAAAAGATTTGAAATGAATTGTTTCGAAAGTGTAACGACCCGAAATTTTCAGTCCCGAAAATTCCAGATAGTTAGGAAAAAGAAGAAAGAGATAGAAGAAGATCAGAAACATCAACATCTCACATTCGCAGCGGATAAAATATAACAATAAATAATAACAGTTTATAAAAGAAATCTGTATCTGTCAAAATACCTTTATAATACATCAGAGTTACACATACATACAAACACTGAATATACACAATTACTAGTCACAGATATACAGCAATATAATACAGCGAAAACATTTCATACGTTCTTGCCATCCAGCTCGCCTCCTGAGCTCCAGAACGCCTTACCTGAAAATCTGTAATACTCGGTCTGACCCGAGCATTACATCAAAGTAACACCCGGGTCAGGCTGGAAACTAGCGTGAGTAAACCCATCTAACATGAAATACAAAGCATACAGCTTATATAAGACCCGGGGTAACTCGGATCAATTTATAAATTTACAATTTGTTATAGACATCACTGATTGCACACATCAATATCTAAGTACAAAAACTTAGATTAAATGGTCCAATTTACTTAAATCCTTTTGTTCCAGCCTATTGATTTCACATATCAATCTATAAAAATTCGAAGTGGTTTCGGGTATTTTCTAATACCCGACCCCGGTCTCCTTGAATTCAAAACCATCTTAACCCAAGTTATTCAAGTAAAAATACAATTTAACTCTAAATAAAAGATGTTACAACAATTTATCATCAATAGATAACCACATTATCATTGTTCACCCAATTCATATCATATCACAAAACATTTCATATTAGGGATATTAATCAATTCAAGACATTTGATCATCATTAAATCCTTCATAAGCAAGATGGACCATTTCCAAAAAATATTTAATTTATCTCTAATTTAAATTAATTACAAATCTTTAATTGCTTAGATTATCTTTACTTAAACAATTAATTAGTTACAAATAAATTAACTAATCATCTTTTATTTATCCATCTTAATTAATCATCCTTGATTAATTATCCTCAATTGCGTAAAGTAATTATCCTTTACTTAATTACACAAATTAATTATCTTCCAACAATGAAGTAATTAACCGTTAATTACTTCATTAATTACATTAATTAATTACATTAATTAATTACATAAATTAATGGCTCTTTGTTGATTATTTCCATCAGTCAGCCTTAATTAATCATAACAGTAATCAACCATCCTGTAATTACTTACCTTAATTATTAACTCCTTAATTAATTATATAAATCCTTTAATTAATTACACCAAGTAATTAATGCTTAATTACTTCCATTAAGTAGTTAATTTCCAATCACTTCATTAAGGGATTTTCCTTACTTAATTACATTCAGTAATTATCCGATAATTACTTCACTAAGTAATTATACTTAATCGGTTATATTAAGTGACCATCTTTAATTAATTAATTAACTCAAATTAATTATCTTAATTAATAAATTATCTTTTTTTTTATGATCCTTTCCTTAGTTTCCTTCATTTATTATCCAATAATTACTTTATTAAGTAATTACCCTTAATTAATCAATCCTTAACTAATTACACTAATTAGTTAACCTTAATTAATTACATTGATTAATTTACCTTTGTTAATCTCATTAATTAATCACATTAACATATTAACCAATGATTAATCTCATTAATTATCCCCTGATTACTTATATAAATCAACCGTAATTGATTCCATTTAGTAATTACCCATTCAATTACTCCCATTAAATAATTTTCCTTAATGAAGACCTTAATTAAATTAGACAAGGTCAAACAATTTAATTCGAACATTTTATTTTAAATTAAATTTTGGAAACTTGATTTGAAAAACAATTTTGCTTGAACCTGTTATAAACATTTTGTTTCCAAACCAGGTTTACACAATTTACTTACTTCCCAAAACTTGATCATCATTGCCCACTTCTTTAAAACAGAAAATAACATGCCAAACCCACTCGAGATTTACTCGATGCAACACTTGAGTCCCATTCCTCATTTCTCGAGCACGCCCCAAGCCATCTCCACCTCATGAACTCATCAACACAGCATAGGCCATAGACACATCAGGAACTCGTGCACGTGCACCATGATTCCAGCCACTGCTGATCAAAGCCAGGGTCATCGACATATCGGCGATGATCCCACGAACGCCCACATTCACCCAGAAATCGAAGACGACGGTGAAAACGAAATCGAGCAATACAACCCAAACTGGAACCAAGACAATCATTAACGAAATGCCTCGCCCCGACTCCACAGGCCACCAGAGACGATGATACCCTGGTCGGAGCTTCTCCAACCCCTCTTCTTTCAATTGCCATGGGTGCGATTGATTCCGGTGCTGCGACAAAACTGCAGCGATGCAAACTCTGATCGTGACTGAAACAAGGGTTAAAACCCTAGATTAATCTCGTCAGCTCTTCACGGAAAATTATAAATCAATGAGTATTTTCATATGATCAACGATCTACCACCCAGCTATTACCCCAATTTCGAGACCCACAATTATTCTGATCATCAGAATTCGCTCGGAACCCATTTCCTAGTCAACCTGAAATTCCACTCGAAATACACACCTAAAAATCGAAATTTTACTACTAAAAATCCTAGATATTGATATCCATTCAGGTTTTAGTCATAAAACCAGAAATTATTAAATTCGGCAAATTGATATAAATTGAAATTCTCGGTATTTCTATTTTCCTATCAAGACTAACATCAGATAAATCCTACAAATAATTTTAAACTTGATGTTCTGTTAAAACAAACAAATTTCGTTTACAGCTCATAGCCTAAAGAAGATCATATAAGGGAAATTTGATTTTAAATCAAGATTTAAATCCTTAAAAAAAACAAAAAAACTGGAACAAACTCTGTATATATAAATATAGACATGCACTTCAACCAGTACAAACATGCAAGCATCATATCACGGTTACCTCAACATTATCCCAATCCATATTCATAAATATCAAGACAAAAACTGTGTTTAGAAAGAAAATTTTACTCACTTGCTTCCTGAACACAGAGAACAGAGAACAAATTCTGTTTTGAAAAGCAAAACTGCTAACTTGATTTTCCTTTAAATCCTCTTGTTTATTTAGTTGAGATGTATTTGAGTTTATAAGATGATGATGCTTACTTTTTTCCTCCTTTCTCTGATTTGCTGTGTTATGAACGTACTAGAACAAGAGGACATGCATATATAAAAGGGTTTACAGGGTAGGAGTTTCTGGTGTAAGC
This sequence comes from Allium cepa, assembly GCA_030765085.1. Lineage (NCBI taxonomy): Eukaryota > Viridiplantae > Streptophyta > Magnoliopsida > Asparagales > Amaryllidaceae > Allium > Allium cepa. The sequence continues at coordinate 302,796,905 of CM060944.1, read as the reverse complement.
TTGTTTTTTATTAGTCAAAGTTTTTGTCTTGACCAAAAGATTTTTCTTTTCTTCTTAAAAATGAAATGATATGTAAGTATTTTGAAATGACTTGTTTTGTGCTGGAGAAGATAGTATTAAATGCAATGTTTCCTTGCAAGTTAACATATTTATCCCATTGATTTGTTTGTACATAGATATTGTATGTAGATATATTTTTTTCTTTCTTTCTTGCATATCTAAATTCACATACACATATGCCTAGCCTGGTTTTGCTCTTATGTCTTATGTATTTATTTATGTTGTACACAAACCCACTTATAATTAATTTTAACATAATTCCCTATTTTGTTTTTTTATTCATTTCTATTTTTAAGCTTAAACCATCAAACACTGAATTTATGTTCATATGTTTTTATACCTTATTTAATATTGATAAGATTAATTTTATTTTAAGCATTTTTATCTAGATTATATCCATATATATATATATATCAAATGTTAATAATGTAGAGCTTTTAAATTTAATTCCATATGAATAAGATAAATTTTAGTTTGAATGTTTTTGAAAGATTTCATTTTAAATCTTCAAATCATAATTTTCTTCGCAAATACATACATACATACATACATACATACATACATATATATATATATATATATATATATAAATGGCAAATATCCCAAAAGTCTCATTCATTTTAAAAATGATAAGTTTTTATTTCATTTAATTAGATTAAATGCTTATTAAAATAATATTGCCAAAATCCCGGATCGTCACAGAAAGCTATGAAGGAATCTTTGTGAAATATTTGTGAACTTTGTTTTCAAACAAAAGAGGATCTCAAAGATAGATCTTTTGTTTAAATATTGTGAATGAATCTTTATGAAGGATTGGCGAACTTTATAAAGTGAATCTTTTTGGTTTAAAAGATTTGAAAATGATAATTGGTTTAAACCATTTGAAGAAAGGTTTTGGATAATAAGTTGTAACTTAACTAAGATCCCAATATTCATTTGTTTTTAAAATATTGCGCCCACTATTCGATTTAGCCGGAAGAGGACTTTGTGCCATATAACCTGTTCTGAATAGTGATACGACGATATAGATAGTATTTAAAGACCGGTGGTGAAGACCGGGTGTCTTAGAGAACGATAGGATAACCTATCGAATGACTCTGCACTGAGTTGCTCCAGTATAGAGATCTCCATATGTGATGGGGAGTCCGATCGAGATTGTGGATGTCCGGATTACTAGGGCTTCTTTGGAAATGCCTTCGGTTCTGTTCGAACCCGGAACAGACTTGTATGGATGTGTGTCTGACATTACACTTTGAGATGTAAAGCTGGTTTCTATCAAATACATTTCTGTTTGGTGGCGGAGTATTTATTCTCTTAGCTTAAAACCCTTCTCTGAGACGTACGAGCTCAGAGGTTATGTAGTTGATGGTTACTAGTGATACATTACCAATTTGGTAATGTGGTATACGAAGTGCTGCTGATCATTTGTTGATCAAAACATGACTTTCTGAAAAATGTAGCTTTGTGGACGAGACTTCGTCGAGCCTCACAACCCAGAAATGGTCGAAACAGTAATGTTGCGGCAAGGTTTTTAGGGGTCGTGCCACTAGGGTATGTCCATTTCCTTCTGGATTATAAGTGGTGTCATGGTATGGAGCTCAGATACTTAACTTTGTGGCTGCTGCAAACTTATTGCTTTGTGGTTGTTGTCGTAGAGGTACCTCGCATAAAGGTCGGTAACGACCGAGGATGGCTTACTTGTAGGTGTTACTTCCAGGCAGGGGTAACTCAGTCTTGTGTTGATAGGGAACCGATTTGGTTCTTGGGGGCGTCCCTCTAGAGGAGACCCATTTGTTAAGGAAGTTTCTTAGCCTAACCATTTGTTGAAAATCCGAAGAAACAATACGCGCCCTGTACGGTTTTAGTTGTATAACTTGTCATTTACTTATGGTGGTCACCACTGTTTAGATGGTAGCTATAGTAGGCATACAATAATGGTTGTATGCTGGCTAAGATTAATATTATATTTTCAAAAGATTTTTCTGCACTATGCACTATTAATAATATCAAAAGGATTTTACGTATCAAGCATGTTTGACTATCATAAGGAGAAATCCCCTCCAATTGTGCGCTTGCATTGTGTGTGTGGCGGGAGACCTTATGATAGTTTGATTTTCCAAAAAGCATTGCGGAATTCCTTTTTATTTTCTTTTGTTGATTGTTGTTTAAAAGATAAACTGTTTTCGTTGCTCACACTAGTCCCATGACTGACCTAAAGTTTATTGTCCCCTTTCTAAACTTTGGGTGTTCATAATTTTCCACACGGGCAGTCTAGAGTTGGATTTTTCAGATAGTTAAATAGTAGTTGTAGATTCGATAGCATTCAATCTCTGAATATTAGCAATCACATTTGGATCGAGTTGCTTCACTTGATGCATCGATGATGGTGGTTCGAGCGTTTGGTTCAAGCAATCTTTGGTGTTGGATTCTTTTGGAGATGCATTCTATTGAAGTTATCTTTCCGCTGTCGATGGTTGCAAGGTCTAGACCATCTAGTTGTGTTATTTTCCGCTGTTATCTTGTATCTCTGATGTTGATATCAATTGTATCAATGTATTGTATCATTATAATCAACTATTGTATATCAATGATATTATTCATTTTCTTCCGCTGTGTTATTGTACTTAATGTGTTATAAACTCCGACGAACCAGATTCGACGTTTGTATCTGCGGCATTCGAATACGGGTGATGTATTCAGTGCCGATTTTCGAATGCCGAGTCAGGGTCGTTACATTAACAATGCAACTAAAAATGGATTTTTGTTTTTATTTTTGAATTTTTTTTTAAATGCAAGCAACCAACAATGCAAAGCAAATAAAAACAAAAGATGAGAACATGATACCAAAGCGTGCAAAATTACTATCAATTTATTTATTTTATTTTTTTAAGCAGCGATTTTTTTATATAAGCTAGCAAGGTAACTTTTTAGCAAGTAAATCCTTCTATTTTTGCAACCTGGAAAAGAGAGTCGAACATGAACAACAAAACAACACTTAAAACACAAAAAATTTGAACTCAATCCAATTAGAAAAATCGAATAAAACCCTTTTTTCTCTTTTTTTCTTTTTTTCTTTTAAATCTAAGCACAAAAAAAAGAATAAACACCCTGCCCAAACTAAATACACCCGGCCTAACTTCCATTAGTTTACCATGTCATTGAACTTGCAAAGCCGAACCCGAAACTTTTAAATTTCAAAGCCGAATGCGAATTCATCAAACACTCAAATAAGATAATTTCCAAAAATCAAAATCAATGCCAGAAATCATAATCAATACCACGAAAACAGATTTGAAGGGGATCGTGGCCTTGGTTTTGGATTAGAGGCGACTGCGATTTGATTGGCTGAGGTGGTCGAGGGGATTGGGTGATTTAGGTATTGGATTTGAGTGGCTCGATGTACATTTTCGATTGGTGGCGATCATTTGGTGGTTGGAGTTAGGTTTTAAGGTCGATTTTTGGTCGAGTATGTGATTGCTAAATGTGGATGTTGTTGCAGGCAATTTATTTTTGCTTGTTGGTGATTGATTGGAGGTGCGTGTTGGCGATTGCAGAGTTATGGTTTATGTGAAGTTTATGACTGGTTTGATGGGTGTACTGGGTTAGGCAGTGAGAACTGATGAATTGAGGACAAGGTTGTACAGATGAAGTCTGGGGAGCTGTTGTTGCAGGGAATGTAGACAGAGCACTGGTGGTTGATGTTTGTTGACAAGGGGATGATGGTAAGGCAGTGAGTTAAGGAAGTGGTGTAAGAGGAGGCACGGTGCACAGGGTTGATGTGCAAAACTGTGGAGTGATGATGTTGCTATAGTAAGTGTAGGCAGTTTTTGTTGTGGTGTGTGTTGTATGCAAGTGACAGGAATGGTGTGCACTGTGCACAGTTGGTGGTTATGTGATGTAATGAGGACCATGCGATGAGAAGTAATAGGCAGCATGAGACGGGGTGTGCAGTGTGGATGTTCAATAGTGCACAGAAATGAAACAGAGGAGGCAGTGGTAGTTGATGTTGAGGTAGTGATGGCTGGGGCGGCTAGCTGACTGGTGGCAAGTTGAAGTTATAGTGGCTGGAGATGTGGCACAGTTGGTAGTGGAATTTTTATGTATGAAAATGGTGGTGGAGGATTTTGGCAGAGGGTCAGTGAGTTGCAGTGGAGAGGAAGCAGAGGTATGGAGTTTTAGCAGTGGTTATGACGACTGATGTATTTGATGGTTGAAGTGTAGTGAAGTGTATATACTGATGGTTACTGTGATGGTTTGACTGTGATGAGGATGAAATGTTGTGAATGCTAAGTTTTGGGTGGGGGGTGTGGTTGAAGAATGAAGGAGCAATGAGGTGGAATGTTTGGTTTGATGGAAGTTTAGATGGGGCAGCAGTGATAAATGATAGGGAATTTGATCACAGTTTGGTGAAGTATATTGTATGAAGCAAGGAGGAGTTGATATTGAAGCTAAGTGTGATGGGTGTGGTGTTGGTGAATGGTTGGCAGTTTCTGATGGTTTGGGGATCACCTCTGCAATTTCTAAAGATGAATGGTTGAAGAATGGTTTGATAGAGTTGAGGTGTGAAGTAGGAAGAGATGTATGACAGTTTGTATAGGGAGGAGCAGTTTGCGAGAATTGATCAGAGGTGATCAATGATATATGATCAGTGATGCACAGTATGACGTGGCACTTTTGTGGTGACTTTTGTATGCAAGCGCACAAAGATGTTAGTGAAATTGTGGAACTGTTGTTGTATTGCTGTAGCAGTGTATTATGACAGAGGAGAGATGTAAAGACTTCTTGTTGTATGGCTTGACAGTAAGCAACTAAATATGTGTAGAGAGGACTGGTTGAAGTGGAATGACAGAAGGAGTTATAGATAGTGGCAATAAGGAAACGTGCGAAAATAATACTTTACCCGCTTATTTGTTTGTCATTTTGTACGAAAACAATCCAAACCCTTCTTTTATATCACGCCCCTTATTTTCCACCTTCAATTCCCAAATCCGCAAATTCGCATCTTCCACTCTCGGTTACTGTAGCATTGCTCGGAAATGTGCAGGTTGTATTGTAGGTAAGGCAGTGTAGGCAATGCAAAATTGTAAAAAGAAATTCTATATGCAAAATTGTAAAAGAAAGTTGTAAATGCGAAAATTAAAATAAAAAAACGAAATGGAATATATATATATATATATATATATATATATATATATATTTTCTTTTGAAATGCACTTGTGTGTTTTTTTTAAGTAGAAATGCAAATGCAAATGAAACTAGAAAACAAGAGATACACACAAACACAATGAGAATACAAATCACACAACAAACACACAACGCAATTTTTTTTTAAATGCAAATTAACACACAAAAATCAAACAAAATAATTCGAAGAGTAAAATTAAAAATCAAATATATTCCCCAACAATGACGCCAAAAACATGTTGAATCGATAGTTTTCTATAAAATTAGCATGTATAAATATAAACTACTAACATGAAAGGAAATAAGAAAAGAACATGAAAGAAAAATGCATGAATTAAAATTGCATATATGAAAATTACATGAAGAAAAGGCTAAGAAGCCATTAAAAAGTGAAGGAGAGTTTATGCTTATTTTTGTGGCTACCACTAAACTACCTACAAGGTAGTGCTAAGAGCTTCATTACACGAAACATAGTGGGTATTTATACATGCCTAAAACCCTAATGCATATTTTAGGGACTATCCAAATTGCCTTTGAGGAAGTGTGACCATCAAGTTATCATTAGCATGTAATTAATTTTCCATTAAATGTGCATGCAATTTTAATCTACACTAACATATACATTAGCTTCTAATTGAAAATTATAGTAAATGGATGGGCGGAGTCCTCCATGTTGCATGAATTAATTTATTTCCATCATTATTTGCCTTCTTCTCTTGTGCATGCATATTTTCTTGAAGCCTCTTCATATTTTTCCATCCAATTTCCTAAAAAATAATATAAAATGTGCAGATAAATATTTTCAAATTAATTCACACACAAAAATGACCATTTTACCCTCATATGAAGATGAATAAATGATGATTTGAAAACAATTAAAATTTTGGTTTAAACATGTTGAAATACCCTATATGCTCATTTATTTAATTAAATTAGATTAAATATGAAAGTAAAAATATGCACATTTACGTGCTCATCAATCGTAAATAACATAAATACTGTTTTATTTCTTTAAATATCAATATCATTTCACCATTTTTTTTAAATGTCAAATTCTTATTAAATAGTAATTCTCTTTATCAAAATCTTTTCCAGAAAACTACTATAGAGCAGACTTATCTTTCCCAAACTAATTTTGCAAACCATCATTTTATATTAATATTTTATTAATTATTTGGCGTTTCTAGCCTAATAAATTCATAATAATTCGTATATACTTGGGAAAAATCCCCAAAAATCATAATAAATCGGATTTTATATAATCTTTAACATGTAAAAATTTCGAGGATAAATACATTATTAATTATTGGAAATAATTAAAAACCCAAAATAAACCATTTTCTTCACTAAAGAAAATCATAAAATATTCATACTTAATTAGAAAATTATGAAATTAAATGCCCTTTTTCAAAATAATATTCTAACATCATATCAAAATTTCAAATCATTTGGGTGTCATATGATAGCATTTCACACTTAAACCTATTTTAGAATTACATAATTAAATTCAATAATTCATCATAAAACATATAATCATCCAAATATTCAAATTTCACATAATATCAATCATAGTATTTCGGGTTTAATCCTAAAATCAAAATTAAACAAGCATATTAGAGATAGGCATCATGATTCACACTGATTCATTATTCACAAGCTTTATTTTTGTTTCCTAGCTTTTCTTCTTCTTGACGCTCTCAATAATGGTCGGTTTTTATTTAGTTTAAGTTTGTATGAATGAAAGTGAACGAGGAAGAAGGAATGTAAGGGTTTATGTTTATGAATTATAGCCTATTCTTTTTTTTTGCACTTTGCATGAATTCCTTCTTTTTATCTTACTTATAATCTATTCTTAATAATTCACTTGTTAGCGTACAACCTATTTTAGGAATCAAATCTCATTTTCTTATCTTTTTCATTATTTTATTAATTTACCAAACTAAATGCCCTAAATATTGTTAACCAGAATTAGGATGTTACACCGATATACATGTTTCTTGTTAGTAGATTTACAAACTAAGGAATTTAAATTATAATTGATCAAGGAATCCATCATATCTATCTAACTACTTCCAGCCATAGTTCCAAATATATAACAAATAAGTCATGACAGCAAAGAAAATGGCATTTATATCTCTCCTCTCCATAAAAGACATGAAGAGAGTCTATTTGTGCTCTTTTATTTCCAATATTGCACATAATCAGAACATCAAGTTACTCGTTTATAGAAGAGATGTTTCTACACATTCACTTTATTCTCTAGCTTGCACACTTTTAGACAGACTGTTCGATTGGCAAATACTGACTGTAAGTCAACTGCATATAATAAATGTCAACTTAAAATGCCGTATATGTAAGCATGCTTTCTTTAAAAGCATAAAAAATTTGTATAGAAATGAGGATGATGGGAACAAAAGCATTTCAATTCAAGGTAACAAAATTTCTCGATCAAAGTTATATATGCATATGGATTAGTTACTGTCAGTCGAAAAAAAATATTACAAGTTGTAGCATGCTCCATTCAGAAATAAAAAAGTTTTGCTGCAGTTACATATCCAGGCGCACCTACAAATAAAATCCAGTATTAGGCCTTCACAGTTTTATAGACATTGCTTGATATTTGATCATCAGGATATCTTCAAATTTGATCATCTTCCACAAATAGTGGTGATTGGTTTTTCCATAAATAAATCTAGGCAAGTTCACTGATTTCTTCTAGCCAAAGCAACAACTCCTACAAGATTGTACAATTTTCTAGATGTATGCACTGGAGACTTGGTTATCATCACCGCAGTATTTGCACATTTCCCTCATATTTCACCCGATGTGAACTTATTGGACATGAATTAGTGTAATCCGTGCTACTCTTGTTTGTTTAGAACTTTAGACAACTCTATGCATGATTGCATATGTTATGAATTATGGTTGTAGCCGTTTTAGTTTTGAAATCTTCTTATATCATTTTCATTTTCAAGATAGTTTTACTGCAATGTTTCGTTGGTTTTATTCTCTATAAACCGTTTTGTATTGGAAATCATTGACTCGCTCACATTCTCCTTACATAGCAGCGACCATGAAGCAAAGAAAAACTCCACAGAAAAAGTGTTCCATATTGCTAAAATATATAGAATCATTAAATTGCTCAAATTTTAATGAAAGTTTAATTATGAATCTTCTGAACTAAAATCAACTATGTGTCCTGGATATCATATGGGGGCTTATGTAACAGAGTACTTGTGTTCAGTTATACATGTCTTTACGTGCTTCTTACAAATTAGATTTCATCAAGTAATTGAGTTACTGGCATGGTTGATCTCTTTTGCAAGTCATTTCTCAATACTTCATGGTTACTGCTTTTAGATTTTCCTTTAAACACAGTGAACACAACTAAAAGATATGAAAATATGACAACTATTTTCATAGCTAATTTATATCATCAGGATAACCTCATAGAGAAACATATCACGATTATTTTCATAGCATTTACTGCTTTTATTTGTGCAGATTAATTTTGGTAGAACCAGGCTTAGATTTCTAGTTATAACTTATAAGATATCTAAGAATCTTTCTAATAGTCTTGAAGTTAATTTGGTATAGAAGGAACTTAACATAATATGCACGATAGAAATAAGTCATTGCTCTCTCTAGATTTCACAACCTTATTATATTCCCTGTTTATGTCTGCAAGGCCCTCTTAGTGTAAGTGGCATACCTACTCAGTACCCAAGCAGCATCAAGCACCTTGTGTATAAAACATACTGAAATCAATTGCTGTTAAGACAGATTCATCTACAATTTTTCATGCTAGCTCAACCAGGTAATGTCATGATTAACCAATTACAGTCATGAACAAATTAAGTGATATGTAACATATAAAGATGCAAATTCCCGTATGTAAAAATTGAAACAACCTCAAAAGATGGAATTTCAAACAAATCAATTACCATCAGATAGTTAAAATGTGCCGATTTTCCAAAACTGTCATCCTATAGACAACTTTAACATTGAGTTCCAACAGCGGCATCCAAATAAAACATATGAAATATAAATAATTGAAGGAGAACAAAACATGTAAACATTTTAATAAAATATACACATTATAAAATTATAACTTCGAGAAAAACCAGAAGGTATTAACACGCGTGAGTTACCTCTGACGACCCATTCAATAGTGTATTCCGATTGAGGTGGGACGGAGCGACAGGATGGGCGGAGCGATTGAGAAGGGGCGCATTTACAAAATTGGGGTGGAGCGATAAAATTAGGGCAGAGCGATTGAGAGGAGCGGAGTGATAGAATTAGGGTGTAGTTTTGATTAGTGTTGCATTGAACGGGTGTAGACTGCCTGGTAGGGAATGCATTAAGAAAAATTAACACGGTCTCGAGTCATTGCAAAATTATCATCGCTCAAGACAGAATTTCCGCATTGTGGTGTGGCAAAATATATAGTACGGTTCATTGTACTTTCGAGAAAATTTGGATAAAACATATCCCGCCAATCCTATGAAACTCCTCACATCCGTAGAATTGTTGGGCTGGTTCCGTTTCATTCACTGCCTCCTTCGTAGGATCAACTGCAAAACCCTACCCTGAGATGAAATGCCCCAAAAATTTCACTTCTCCCTTCCAGAAGTGGTACTTCAAAAACCTCGTTCTCAACCTATGCTTCCTCAACACCTCGGGCATGATCCTCAAGTGCTTCTTGTGTTCCTTTTCTGTCCTAAATTAGATCAGAATATCTTCCACGAATACAAGTACGAACTTTTTTACTTGATCCCTGAAGATGCGTTTCATGAGATCAACAAAGTATGTCGGAGCATTGGTTAGTCTGAACGGCATAATCAACCACTCATAGAAACCAGATGGTGTACGAAACGCGATGATCAGTACACTCTCCTTTGCTACTCTCAACTAGTCAAATCTCATTGCCAAATCCAATTGGGAGAAAAACATTGCACCATGGAGCCGATCGAACAAGTCATCAATACGTGGAAGTGGATATTTTTCTTTTTCGTCATCTTATACTAGTTTAAGGTAATCTACACATAATCCTAGAGAGTCATCCACTTTAGTAGCGAAAACTATGTGCGTCGCACTAAGGTATGCACCTACGAATGAACCCTCCTTTCAATAGGTCATTTACTTGGACCTCCAACTCCTTTTGCTCTTTAGGTGTCATATGCCTCAATGAAATAACAATTGGTCTGGTACCCTTCACCAAGTCCATTTGGAGCTAAATCTCTTGGTGTCGCGGTAATCCCATCACGTGCTCAAACATATATGGATACTCTCTAACGATAGGCACAGATGGCATCCCATCATGTGGAACCTTAAGTGAATATAGAAAGCTATCGACAACCTTATCCTCCAACAGGCAACCAATCACTACTGTCTATCCCTCCACAGTCATGATCATTACAAACAGCTTTTTGCAATCCACTACCACCGCATACTTTCTTTGCCAATCCATACCCAAGGTAATCCTTAATCCAACGAAATTCGAAACAAAGCAATCACAAACAAAAGAGCATTCATGAGTTGATAAGGCCAAACCATGACAAGCCATGCACAGCTAGTGGAACCTCCAACAGGGTTCATCACAATCATGAGTCAGTCAACTATTTTAGGTTTCAATCTCAATCTATCTTCTAGGTCACATATATAAAGGAATGGGAAGCCTCGGTATCAAATAAAACACGTATGGGAACATGATAAACGGAAAGCATACCTTGAATAACTGCTCTCGTCCCCTTCACTTTCACAAAAGGGAGCACTCGAATAAGTCGGAACAATGTCTAAAGCAAATGCATTCACAACCATTTTGTGTTGTGTTTATTCTAAACAACTTTTCTATATATGTCCGAACTTTCCATAGTTGTAACACTTCTTTCCATCAGCCTTGTAGTCTCTGATCAAATGACCCTTATCTCCACAACCATAATAGATGTGTACCCGTTATTCTTCTTTTAAGTTATCTTTCCTTAAGACTGCTTCCTCTTTCCATTCCATTTATTCTTGCCTCCAACGCCTTATGGCGGTTTTGGTTCTTCTTAATGACAAAAGCTGATTTGGACTCGGCGTATAAATTATGAAGAGCTTTCTCAACAAGTCTCTGAAATGGGTCATCGTTATGACACACCAACTTTTCTCCTAAACAATCATCCAAACCTATAAAAAAAACTTCTCATTCTTCCTCAATGGAGTGTCAATGCAAGATGTCCCGTACTTTGACAAAGCTTCGTATTCAGCAATGTATTCAGAGATAGACGTATCTCCTTGTTACAAAAAAATCCCTTGAATAACACTAACTTTTGAGCAGCCGGAACAAACTTCTCCTCGAAACTAGCTTTGAACTGGTCCCAAGTGAACCGATCCTCGGGTGCAGTGATACTAATGGCATTCCACCAGTTTATGGTCCGCCATTGAAGCTGTCTAGAGGTCAACTTCCTTTTCATGCCATCATCTAGTTCCATGCCACTAATGATACGTTATCAGGTGTACAGTCAATCCTGCACTTCGATGGCACATTCTATTCCAAGGAATGGTTTCCCTCCCACGGTGGAGTAATCCATACATAGCTTGGTAAAATCAGCCCCCAGTGCCTGCACCAGAGCATCTCCACCAACGCTAACACTTGGGGTGACCACTTTGGAATTCTACATCATATTTTCCATCATGGCATTAAACATCACCTGAAAGTCAGGGTTAGTAGACCCCAAAACCCGCTCCTCCTACGACTCAAGAGGTGAAGTTCCTTATAGTGTTTCTTGTGTGTCATCTTATTTTGGAACTGCAATAAGAATGATTGAACTCTCATAAGGAAAACCGTATCAATGTACTCGTATGTGCATGCAAATTATATACTATACATACTGCTATATAGTTTTGAAAATCAAAATATATAACAGCTGCGCTCTCTTTCATATAAATAGACACTCTCAATCTAATCTCGGTAGATAAATTCTTCCAATTCCTACTAGAACACTGTATCAACTCAAGTTAATTGTGTAACCTAAGCTCTGATACAAAATGTGACGACCGCCCTACAACCTCGGAATACAATACAATTGTATAATGCATTGCAGACGTGCATAGCTAATGTAGGACGATCATTAAGGGTTGAAAATGAAATAAAACATCACAGAACGTATCATATACCTCACAATGCATGGAATAAGATACAATATATGTAACGATCCACATTTTCGACCCTTAGAAGTAGACAATAATACATCCCCGGTATTCATGTGCTGAGCATTCAAGTGCCGGGAAGGCAGATTGTTGGGGGGAAAGAAAAAGAAAAGAAGAAGGAAAACAAAATCTTACAGAAAATGTGACGAGCAATATATAATACTAAACATGTCTTTACATAAAGAAAGACTTTAACATACATAAATCAGAGTGCAACACTAAACATCATAAACCTGGACGGTTATAACATTCTGTCCTTACAAACACCGATAACTACAATAAGAACAAACAGTGGAAGATAAAAGAAAATACGAAAGTATGTCTCGGATGCATGCAGCTCGTCCTCGAAAGCTCAAAAGTGTCTAGCTAAATCTGGAGAATATGCTCAGGCTGACCCGAGTATTATAAGTAAATAACATCCGGGTTAGTTTGGTAAAACCAACATGAGAAACACAAACAAATGAATTACTAAATGTTATAAAAACTTTTCAGAAATAAACTTGTGACCACACTGTACACAAACTCAAATGAATTTGTACATTATGATAACCAAACCGTTTTTATAGAAAAATCTGATTATATTGTCATAGTGTCTAGGGGAAAAATATATATCGAATATTGTTAAAATGTTTACATCTCACATTTCAACAATAGTCGGGCACAACTAAGTCTGTAAGGGCACGAAGTGGAGATTTGATTTCCAATGACTGGGCTACTTGGGTACCGCCCATCATAATGCACCTTTAGATAAAATGTACCAAGGTCAATAAGCACTTCTTGCACCTTTACCACACAGTGCTGATTACCTCTTTAACATGGCATACCAGATAACGTCATTCCCTGGAACAAGGCCCCAAATAATGCGCATTAGCCATGGCCCCACTCTTGCGCCCATATCAAAACTGTAAATATCGACTCTAGATCAAGGAATGACGGTCCTAATGGTAGCGCACCACATAACTCTACTGCATATCCTATGTTTTAGTGATTATCGGGCTGCGAGGCTTATGAGGTCGCGATTATCTTTTCCTCTCTTAGCAATTCCCACTTGGAATGCTAACACCGACTTCTAGGCACAATGCAATGCTGGCTATCCCCCATACAAGTTGTTCACGATACGAACAAACTGAAGGCACTACTTCTATTACATTAATTATCACCGTAGGATTAGTAGCAAGTAGCTATTTCTCTTTAAAGATCTCTGTCTTCGATTCCATCATCTTCATGATGTCTTCAATACGACGCTTGTATTTGATCGAAGTGGTTTCCAAATGAAATATACTTATGTGATCCCAGTCTCTTCGGACCAATATTCGATAGTTTTGGTAAACTCAATTCTAGTTCTTTTAGAAATATATAGATAATACATACAAGCGGAGATCACCACCTAGCCTTTTAAGTGGATAGATCTCCATATCATTTGTCCTAGGAGAACAGAACGAGAATTATATGCACAGTACAACATCATCGATGTTGATTGTACCATATAACCTCTGTGTTTATTCCAGATATTTCCAAAGTTATATTTTAGCCAAGATTTTGATAATCGGTTATTTAACTATCAAACAAATAAACAATCAAATATAAATTTAATTCCATATGTAATCCACTAAGCCTTTAGTAATTAATCTTTCCATAAATCAAATTTATTCAAACCGTTATTCTTAATATCTTTATAAAGGCTATTTTCACAAACCTCTTATACTCCTTCCAATAATTTGAAAATATTTATATAATTATCTCAATGGTATTTATATAGTAAACAAAACATTATATTTTCAGTATTTGGAAACTTATCCATATACTTATCTCAATGATATAAGTATATTTACAAAAACCGAGGAAAATTTTCTTTTTCCAAATTCATAATTTAAATGGACCGACAAATTTCATTTAAAACTTTACTTATTATAAAACCGAACCACTTATCTCTCAGTATTAAGTATGGAAAGAACGTTTCCATACCATCATAATTAAGAAGGATTGATAGTCAAACAAACCTCATTCTTTTACAGAATTCCCTTTTATTAGCCCATTTCAAATTTACAAATACTTTTTATAAATTTCAAAATTAATTTATAAAACTTTTTCTATAAATCCCTTTCTATTTATAAAACTCCTTTATAACTCCTTTATAAAAATCCATTACAAAATCCTTTACAAAATGTCATTTGTTGATAAATCCTTTTTTTAAGTAAAATCCCTTTTTATGAAACAATTTATCATTTAAGAACACCTTTACTCAATTAGCGAATTACCTTTAAACATCATAATTAAATAATTAATTAACTCAAAACCCTAATTTTTGAAATAAGTAATTAACTTTAAACATCCTTAACTAAATAATAAATTAACTTTAAACCATCCTTAGAAATATACTTAACCAACTTACTTTAAAAAAATTCCAATTAAATTTTTGATTAACTAACTTTGAAACATATTTTATAGTTATATAAACACTTAGCCTCGAATTGTTCATAAAATTTGGAGTTAATTTAAAATCAAAACTAATACACTAGGATAGTAGCTTAGCAACCACAATGGTACTAATCAAGTTACCATTCTCTTAAGTTGACTTTTCAAGTCACATAACTACAATTTACATAAGCCAATATATATGTATGAAATATCATTTAGTAATAACTAATGTAACATCCCCTACTTGGAGGCCCAAAACTAATGGCTACAAATAATGCAGTCATCCATAGTCATTAATCGTCGGGGACCAAATATATTAATGTTAGATACAATGATATAACAGAAACATATGGATATGGAAAAAATTTAAAATCAACAAAGAACTTTCTCATTCCATTTCAAAGCATTTCAAAATTCATTACATAATCCCAATACGAGAACCACGTTCAGAGAAAATATAATTATTACAACATACGCCAAGAGAAAAGAACTCCAAATAGCTATCATGCCTCCTACACGTCTCCAAAAGCTTATTCATCTAAAGAGGTACCTGAAAACCTCAACTCTCAAACTAATCAAAATCAATTAGCACCCCGAGAGTTTAAGGGAAAACATAAAATTTAAGTCAGGCATAAAGCCTGGTATGAATAATAAACTATCATCCCAAACCTATTGGCCCCTACCAATAACTCAATCTAATCATAGTTTTCATGGGTTTACTTTGAACATATTGGCCCCTGAAAATAACTTTTCCTGAACATAGTTTTCATGAGTTTACTATGAACCTATCTATCTGACAACTTCAACATTTAGGCATCCTACATTTTGGTCTATCAGACCACCTGGATGCAATTCTACTAATTCAGCAGTTATTATATTCAATACTGGGTCAGCCTAGCTGGTTATTCTGCTTTTTTTTCCCAAATACAGTTATGGGTCCATAACACTGTGAATATATATATATATATATAAAAAGAAATAAATATAATAACATAATAATACCAATTTGTGGTTTAATATCCTTAAAATCATTTCATATAAAACTTGGTTAATCCCTTTAACCTACTAATTAAGGAAACTTCTTCAAAACTCCATACTTAAAACCATTTCAAAACTCCTTTACCTTAGGCATGGATTTTCCTTTAAAATGGGATTAGATTATTTGTTTTGAAAACTAAAGCATTCAAAACCTTTACCTTCAAAACAACTGGAAACTTCCTTTCGAAAGTATTAAAATCTTTTTTCAAAACACTAGGCCTTTGCCTTTCGAAACACTTAATACGTGTGTGTATGTTTTACTAAGGTGGTCAAAACGTCTTAAAAAGCTTTTAAATGAAGAAGACATTGAAAATTTTGAAAATGCTTTACAATCACATTTTCTATTTTTATTCGAGCTAATAATTTTTGTAAACACATTTTGAAAACCATTTCACCATCACTTGTTATTATTTAAAATGGGGTATTTTTTGGTGAATAATTCATTATTAATTATTAAAAAATATATTAAATATCCACATTTAAAGTGATTAAATTCTGGTTCATTACATTCTTCCCCCCTTTAAAAGAATTTCGACCTTGAAATTTAATCGTATGAGTACCCATAATTATTTGTAAGTCTACATGATGTTCATAGATCATCCATATGCACAATCTAATTTGAACTCCACTTGAATACATAACCTCTCTTCTGAACTAGTAGCGCTCACCTGATTTCCTAGTGTGGACTCTGATCAGGCTTCTTGATTAGAAACTTTCGTTCTTCTTACATAGCCATATACTATGACAGAAAACTCTGGTTTCCTTATCAAGAACCCTCGTCAAGTATTCTCCATCACAAATCGAGTGATAGATCCTTATTTGGAACAGTATGAAACATCTCGAATTCATTACTCGAATCTGGGATCAAAACTATATAAAAATGAGAAATGATCTACGTTCAATTTATGCACTATATTATCGGTTCTCACTAATACCGATTCTATTACTATTAAAATTATTCATGAGAACATTTCATTAAACTGAACTTACGTTCTACTTGTATAGTAGCCAACCACATCCTAAGAGTATATATAAGGACGTGGTCAAACTTTTTCAATTTGAATTTGTTAACTAAACTCCAGATCCAAATACCCTATTTTATTCCAAAATCCCTTTCGAAATGAATATATATATATATATATATATATATATATATATATATTTGACCAAAGAAAATGCTGCAAATAGCCCGAATAACCCCAAAATGATTCTAAGGAACTGGATACTACCAAATAGTATCATATATTCCTATTCAAGAAGGATAATACTTAAGAGAAGTGCTTAACATCTGAACATATCTCATTTCCATTTTCAGTTATTTTTGTGCCACTCGAACTAGTTAACATAAAAATATTTCTTCTATTCAAACTACCTTTTTAAACAATACTTTACGAATTTCCAAACAAATAGTTTAACAAAATATCTATAGCCAACTTGCTTTGAGTTCATTTGAATTCTAATTTGTTTCGATTGTACAATGATAAAGAGGATAATTTAGTAAGTGCACCGCAGTATTCGTCTAAGCAAACATCCATCCATCACTTGGAAGATTATTCCAATTATCATAAACAGATCGAGACTCATTTTCAGAACCAATCCAAAGAAAATACTCCTTACTTAAAAATTTCTTTCCTAAAATATTTATACCTAAAAATATTTTCAAGTAAATTATTGCTACCTTTTTCCACAAACATTTTAGATCTTCTTCAAGACTCTGGGATTTGAATCCTCAAAACCTTTTATCTATAAACACATTTCTTTGTTACAATCCAAATTTATATAAAATCACTCCTTTATACAATCATTTCTCAAATAATTATTTTAAAATATTCTAATTTTTTATAAACATCTTTTATAAATAAAAATCCGATTCTAATCCAACATTAACATCGGACGCTTAATAGTCAAATTGTTAAACTTAATTCACAAGGTGTTCGCTTCAATTTTTCACCTAATTTCTATTTTCCTAACTCATATTTACAAATTAGAAATTTCTTATAAAACACCCAACAATAGTCAATGCTCAAACTGCATAAGCTTAACTAAACAAACCTAAATGACAATAATTAAATATTATCATTTCCTAATGAACAACACCTCAAATATATATACTATACTATTTTTGAAAAATCATTCTTGTATATATAAAATATATTCCTATGTAAAATTATTTCATTTACCCATTTTAAAATAATAGCGTGTTGTTCGGCCTTAGTCAAGTGTTTAAAAATACCTATCGATAATGTGGGCCAGACACATCGAATAGAAATAATAAACCACTTAATCGATCAAACAACACAATATAAATCATTTTTATACCTCTAACAAATATGCACTCTCATATATATATATATACATATACATATATATATATATAGGATAGAGTAAGTGACACCCTATATGAGTAGAGCATATATATATATATATATATATATATATGTTCTACTCATATAGGGTGTCACTTACTCTATCCTATCGAGTTTACCCTAATAGGGCTAAGATTCTCACTTAACATTTAGCTCTAATACTAACTGTAATGACCCACCTTTTTGACAGTTAGAAGTCGACATTAATACATCTACGGCATTCATGTGCCG
Source organism: Allium cepa (assembly GCA_030765085.1). Taxonomy (NCBI): domain Eukaryota; kingdom Viridiplantae; phylum Streptophyta; class Magnoliopsida; order Asparagales; family Amaryllidaceae; genus Allium; species Allium cepa. The sequence goes on along the minus strand of CM060944.1, from coordinate 302,778,417 downwards.
AGCATCCAAGTGTCGAAAAGACATATTGTAGAAAAAGAAAGAAAAAGAAAAGAAGAAGAAAGACAAAATCTAACAAAACATACGATGAGTAATATATATTACTAAACAAGTATTTACAAATAGAAAGGGACTTTAATATACATAAATAAATCAGAGTACAACCTTAACCCATCATTAGTCTGAACAGTTATAACAATTTATCCCTCCAATCACTGGTAACTACAATAAGAACAAACAATGAAAGATAAATGAAAATATGGATGTATGTCTTGGAGGCGTCCAGCTTATCTCCTGAAAGCTCAAAAGTGTTTAGCTAAACCTGAAAGATATGCTCTAACTGACCCAAGCATTAAAAGAAAAAAATGCTCGGGTTAGTTTGGTAAAGCTGATGTGAGAAACACAAACAAATGGATTACTTAATGTTAAAAAAACCTTTCATAAATAATGGTATCTCGCAATACCACGCTGCAAATAAATGTAGATGAGTTTTTATCATACCATAACCAAATCATTTTTATAAAAAATCTAGTGATATTTTCATAGCGACTAAGAGAAAACGAATATAGAAAATAGCTAAAATGCTTGTATCTCACATATCAATATAGTTGGGCATAACTAAGTCCGAAAAGTCACATAGTGAAGATTAGATTTCCACCAATTACTAGGCTATTAGGGTACCTCCCATCACACTAAACATATAGATAAAATGTACCGAGTTCAACAAGAACTTCTTCCAACCTGCTACATAGAGCTGACTGCTCCTTTAACATGGCATACTGGGTTACATCATTCCTTGGGCCAAGGCTTCAAACAACATGCACCAGCCATTGCCCCATTCTTTCCTGCATACCAAAACGATAAATATATAGACTCTAGATCGAGGAATGATGCTCCTAATGGTAGCAAACCATATAGCTCTGCCGTATCCCTGTTTTAATCATTACCAGGTTGTGAGGCTAGTGGGGTTGTGATTACCTTTTCCTCTCTTAGCAAGTCCCATTTGGAAGGCTAACACTGCCTTTCATGAATAATGCAATGTTAGAATTTTTCCACACAAATTGTTTAAGATATAAACAAACCGAAGACACTACTTCTACTACATCCATTTTCGAATCAAGCTCAATATTAATAGCACATAGCCCTTATTCTTCTAAGAACTCCATCTTTGATTCCATCATCTTCAAGATGTCTTCAATATGACGCTTGAGTTGAATCCAAGTGGTTTTCGGATAATTCATACTTATTTTATCCTGGTCTCTACGAACCAACAATCGATAGTTTCGGTAAACTCAACTCCGATTCTTTCGAAAATATATAGACAATACATTGGAGCGAGGATCACCCTCTAATATTCTAAGTGGACAAATCTCCCTAACCTAGAATTGATTGTCGGTTATTTAACTATCAAAGAAATAAACAATAAAATCTCATTCTGTACTACCACTTATTTAACTTAAGGAAGATTTTCTCCTTCCAAATTCATAATTTAAACGGGCCAACATATTACATTTAAAACTTAACTTATCATAAAACCAAACCACTTATCCTTCGTTATTAAGCATGGAAAGAACGTTTCCATACCACCATAATGAAGAAGGATTAATAGTTAAACAAATCTCATTTCTTTATAAAATTCCCTTTTTATAAGCGCATTTAATATTTACAAATGCTTTTTATAAATTTTTATATTAATTAATAAAATTTCTTTTATAAATCTCTTTCTATTTATAAAACTCCTTTATAAATCTTCCATTATAACTCCTTTATAAAAATCCTTTATAAAATCCTTTACAAAATATCACTTGTGAATCTCCTTCAAATAAATCCTTTTATTAAGTAAAATCCCATTTAAGAAAACAATTTATCATTTAAAAATACCTACTCAGTTAAATAATTCCTTTAAACATTATAATTAAATAATTAATTAAATCAAAACCCTCATTTTCAACGTAAGCGATTAACGTTAAACATCATTAGCCAAATAATAAATATACTTTAGACCATCCTTAGAAATATTCTTAACCAACTTACTTTTAAACACTTCTAATGAAATAGTTAATTAACTAACTTTAAAACATCTTTTATAATTATATACACAATTAAACCTTAAATTGTTAATAAAATTAGAAATAATTTAAAACCAAAACTTACACATTCATAAAGGGGCATAGCGACCACAATGGTACCAAATTAAGTTACCATTCTCTTAAATTTGACCTATCAAGTCATATAATTAGAATTTACATAAACTAAAAAATAAGTAAGAAAATAAATTAGAAATCATTAACTAAACTATTGCTAATGCAACATAAATTAACTGGCATACAATTCATTGTCCAAATTAATATATTAGTAGAATGGGGATTTAATCTGCTAAATGGATGTCCTAATAATCTACTTAATTTCATTACATAAGAATGTGGATTTATTCTACTGAACATATGTCAAAATTTAGTATAACTTATTTATTATCCTGCCTTTTGGCAAAGCGATGATATGATTGATTTGACCGAGGACAAATGGTCATTAGCCCAAAGAGCTAGTTACATACGGTACTATAGACGATAGTCGGGCAGATTCAAACCAGAACCTAATCAAAGTATAGCTAACATGATGTAGTTAGCCTGGCACTGTGAGGTTATATTTCAAATCCGGGTAAATTTGGGGTGGTACGCACGAGTCATGAATGAAGCAAGGATTTGTACGGGCCGACCAAGAACGATTCATGAAACAGTTTAAGTCATCGGAGAGCATTCAATATCATCCATGAAGCCAATTCATGTAAGACTTTCAGAGCATCAACAAAATGGCAAGCGGAGAATACAATAACAATCACGCATCCCAAAGTGAAAGTTGGAGGAAGGCCGATCGTTATGCACCGATCATTTTAGATGTTTCAACATAACAATCGGTGTACTTTAGTGTGCATTCTAGCTTCGACCTAGATCAACCCATATCTCACAATCTACAACTCAAAATGACACTATATATATTAGGAGAAATGTTAAAAGGCATGTGCGAGCCCTCAAGAATGACCTTGATTAGAGCCAAGAAAAAGGATTGGATACCATTAGGTCGATCGTTCCTGATCATCGAGTCAATATGTCCGATCGATGTGATGTGCCCCTTTGGACCTAGAGAGCCTTCTTGCAAAGTTTCAACCTGATCCATGCACGTCTTCTGCTATAAATACAACAGGAATGGCTTTATAAAAGGGAGCCCTCTAGCTACTGGGGAGGATCTTCCATTATCATTCTTGAATCTTGTATTAATGGATCCTAGCTGATCTAAACATCTTTGTAATTGTAAACCACTACAAGATCAATAAAAATACGAAGTGGATGTTGGCCAAGATTGACGAACCACTATAAAAATCTGTATGTTTATTTACATTTTCTAATCTGTTTTTGATTCCATTAATTATACAATCTCCATGAGATTCTACGGATGTTGATGCCCATTTTTGGCGTCAACATTTTGGTGCTTTCACCGAGAAATGAATTCTCAGCTCGAATGGATCTCATCTTCTACTGGTGCATTTTCATGTTTACATGATAAGATCTAGCTTTTGATTGACAATTTTCTCATTCTACTCAGATTTGAAAGAGATCTAGATGGAAACTATTTCCCAAGGCCATAAAAGCCAAGCCTACCACCTTTGCAGAAGAAGGAAATCATGAGAACAGTCAACAATTAGCCATATTTTTCATGAATATGCATATATTTACAAGTTTCAAAGCACATGGGAAAGATAGAAAATTGGCTATAGCTCATACACATGCAACGAATGATCGTTCATTATAGATTCATATGCCTTATCATCTTAAACAAATGTTTCCTACGGTAGTTCACATTGATCGTTTCACCAGCTAGAATATGGTCGGCTGTTCCTCCGCACAATCCTTTTTCAACGATCGTTTCTTTACGATCGTTTTTGTACGACCATTCCAGTTAGTACCCTCACCGGTTATTCTATACGATCGTTTCTTATACGACTGTTCCAGTGGCCAACTTAACCGATCATTCCAAATTAGCTCATTAATCGATTATTCCGAGATCACTGAATACAACCGATCGTTTTTCTATTAACTTATAAAGATCGCTATAAGGATTGCTATGTTCGGAGATTGAATGATCTAATGGCCAGAACGATCTCGAAACATACGAAATTTTCATTTTCAGGCACAATCTCAGATGACAATGAGATTAGTACCATTGGATCTGGAAACATGAGGCGATATACGTAGACAGGTTTCATGACGATCAGATGCGTCATGTGATCGTACGGGATCAAAACGTACAATCATTTATTTAAGAATTTAAATGTATGGAATATAATATTATATTATAAATACCCAAATATGGATCTCCCTCCAAATGTTCAGATCCATTTACTGTAGCATTAATAAGAAAGAAAATCCATGGCTAAGTTTCATAAATACACTTCAAAACTTAATATCGGCCAATCCACTCAACGATCAATTGTGAGACCTGATTCGTCATGATCATGTCAACAAGGGCTACACAGTGATCATGGCAGAACTTTGATTGGTTGCTGATGGCCAACATCAACCCTATAATCGTGGATCTAGGGTTTGAAATTGTCAGATCTTAGAGCGATAGTAAATGGATCGGCGATTACCATTGGATTCTCCTCGATGACACGCACATCTCACCACCTTTTAAGCTCCTTTGATGCTTGGGTGTGATTCAGGACATTTTTCTTTGCTGATGGGTACCTCACGGTCATGTTTCGATAGGATGGTATGGTCGAAGTAAGGTGGGTTGCTGATTGAAGAGATCGCCAATAGAAATGGTTTGGCAAAGACGGTTGTCGATTTTGTTGAGCATTCTTTGAGAAATAGGAGAAAAAAGAGAAGCAAATATACATATCTGTGTCTTCGTACATGTATATACTAATTTGGAAGAAGAATGATTAGATTAAGTAAGGTAATTAAGGATTAGTTATTATTATTATAATTTTTAACTAATCGATAATCTCGATACTTATTTTTATCATATCTTTTGCAAACAAGGTCCATTTTGGATGCAATTTTTTGTGTTGCACTCGTGATGGCGATATATACCTATTGGCGCTAATTTGGACAGATTTGGCTAAGGTGAGTGATATTGTTTCTCACTAAGCTATGATTGGTTGGATGGATAGTATTAGATTGTCGCTCGGGAATGATTTTCGGTTTTAAATTATGATATTACTATACTTATACATCGGCTATATTTTTATAAAAGAAAATAAAATTATTTTAAAATGATTTATATAAAATATCACATATTTTCCATCAACGTACTGTAGTTAGATAATTTTTAGATTAGAGCTATTATTGATATGATTTCCCATATTGAATGATATGGATGGATTGCTTATGTTGTATGTATGTTGTTTAGGATGGATGTATGGATGTTCGTTGTATGTTTGGCTTTTTTGGCTTGTTTTGCTTATTTGGTTATTTTGGTTGAAAATGCCGATTTACGAAGATTGGATTTTAGGTAGCATCTTGAACGTTGGGGTTTCGCACATTCTAAATCCTAATGAACGAGATAAACTATAGAGGAGTGTTTGGACACATGCTGACGGATCTAGATTTTAGGATGGATGCCGGACATGTCCATTTGGTTTGTACTTAATCGTTCGGTTAAGTACTAGACCATGGTACATGGTCTTGACCACTGTAGAGTACTTAATGTCCATCACTTTTATTGATTGGCGATTTTGGTCGATCTTTGGCTTGGATATTGATGAGCACTATAACAAAAAGGCTATCCGTAGCGTTAAAAAATGCTACCGAAACTTCTAGTAGCCTTTCGGTAAACGCTGCGATAAGGCAAGGAAATAAAGTCTGAAATTTTTTTTGCAGTGTTGTAGAAAACACTACCAAAATTTGATATATTGAAGCGTTTTAGAAACACAGCAAAAGTTTATTTCTGTAGTGCCTGTCAACTGCTACCAAAATTGAAAGCTTTTAGTAGCATTTTTATTTGCATTTTTCTAGGTCTTATGTGCTTTTTATCCACTACTATACATTTTTTGTAGCATTTTTGAAATGCTGCTTAAAGCTATTGATTGTTTTGCAACATACTTTTCAAATACCATTCCCTGTTAATAAGTTATGCCATTTCTAGCAATCACTCACGTAATAATCATACTAAAACCAATAATCAATCACATAATCATCATATTCAAATCAGTAATTAATCAATCAATCACACAATCATCATATTGAAATAGTTAAAAAAACACGTTAAATCACATAATCAAAAATGATATTCATAACCATTTCGATAATTGTTTTTCTACAAAATGTGCAAATTCATATAAAATTCATAACCATTAATAAACAAATTTACACAATTAGTACTAACAAAATGTTATAATATATATAACAGTTAAAGCCATATTCATTACTTGATTACTCACAATTCTTTACTGAAGATGGTCTTACTCCGAAAAAGCTAATTCCCTATGGACAAGTTTAATTAATAAATGATTATGAAAGTGTCTTACTTATTTAAGGTATGTCAGACATCCTTAGTCAAACTTTTATTAAATTTAAATAAATTTTATAAAACTAAGTTAACTTGGTTAAATTTTTATAAAACTTGGTTAAGTTTTTAATAAACTTATTTAATTTTTTATAAAACTTTATTAACTTAGTTAAGTTGCAATAAAACTTAATTAATTTGTATGAATTTATTTAATTTTTACAAAACTTGGTTAAATTTTATAAAACTTAGTCAATTTTTAAAAATTTGGCTTATTTTTATAAAATTTTAAATCTTTATAAAGCTCGGTTAACTTTATTTATATTAACTTAAACTTATTAACTTAATTGCTAAAACTTAAAAGGTAATACCTTATATTTTAATTAAGTTAAACTTATAAATTGACCTTTAAAAATTATGGAAAGGATTGTACCACTCGCCTAAAGAATTGAGTTGCCAGAAAGGTTGTCGGGGGTCCATAATGTTTTCCACATGTCTTATTTGAGAAAGTATGTGCATGACCCATCGCTAATTATGGAGCCATCAATTCAAGAGGATTTAGAGATAAAATCGAACTTGACGGTGATCAGACATTCAGCTCATATTGCGGTGAAATTAGTTAAAATTCAATAGAGCAATGATCCTAGAGATTATACTTAGGAGACTGTAGATCATATGAGAGAAACCTATCCTGATTTGATGTTAGAATAATTGTTTGTCTATATGTATTGTCTATGCACTATTGTGTTATGAATGTTTAGTGTATGTCTTTTGAATGGAGTACATGATACATAATATATTCCTTTGTGTTATTTTGAGTTACCTTCTTGATTGCTATTTTCAGGACGAAATTCTTTTAATGGGAGAGAGTGTAGCAATCCATAATTTAATCACTTTAAATATGGAAATAAAAATATATTTTTATAATTAATTAGTGGGTTTTATAACACAAAATAAAGATTTTTAAAATAATTACTAATGATGGTGAAATAATTTTCAAAATTTGCTTAAAAAAATAATTAGTTCAAAGAAAAGTCGGAAATCATTTCCTGGATTTTCGACTTTTCAATGTCTAAAAGTTATCGGAAAATATTGTACACATCTGTGTTAACATATACACACATTTATTAATAAGTTAGGATTTTGATAGATATATAAATATTTACATAATAACTTAATAAATATAATAGTGATGATGTGACTTTTTATGTAAATTTTATGGCACAATATAAATGAAAATAAGTGACATAAAATTTCATTTCTTTGGAAACATTAAGTGCACTAGTTATAAATTCATGTTGGCTCATCAAAATGGATGGGGAAGTGGATAAATTCAATTGAGAAATGGTGGGGGGATAAGGCTTGTGAGGTGGCAAACTATAAGTGGAGGTTTTGTACAATAAGGCTAGTTTGGTAATTTAGTTCATTCAATTTCTATATATACAAATTTCTTAACATTTTCCTCATTTTCCATTTTCAATCCTACTTCCTAAATCCTCCATCATGTCATCATGTATACTTTAATGGCTTCCAAGGATTCTTAATGTCAGAAATCGTAGTCACATTCACTTTAAAATTTCACCAAAGCTTATTTAAAACACCTCCTTCCATTTATACTCCTATAACACACCGTAATTTGGCATTATTATTTAACTAGTTAGTTGATTAATTTAGCCCCAAAAATGGAGTTTTTGCGCACGATGGAATTTGACCACAAAACTTGCACCAATGCGTTCATGGCAAAGTTCTGAGCAACTTTCATATTAGGTGTTTTGTGATTGAAGTCTAAACGAAGAAGTTGCGGACGAAAAATGAATTCAGAACGAAAATAAATAAATGAGAAAAAATTAACTAAACGAACCTGGGCCCACAAGTTAACCCACCAAGATGGGCGGTTGACCTGGGACGTTGGTCCGTAGATGGGCGCCGGTTAACTGCTCTTGGTGTGGCGGCTAGGGTTAGCCTAGGCTCAATGATCCAGATTTAATATATTTTGATCTAAACTTTGAGGTTGATTCTTATGCCTATAAATTCGGGGCTAACCCTCTCTTCTCATCTCATATTTTTCTAGAGGCAGAGGTGAAGATCTACCGTTTCTCTTATCCACTTTCTTTCTAAATTATAAAAATAAGATATTTATATCCATATTCATACAAATTGGAGAAGAATATAAATCTAATAAGAAAGAGAAGAGAAGAGAATCATCTATACGCGTATTTGAGGTAATTTATATAATTGTATCTATTTTCTCTTCCAATCCCAAATCTCTTCTTTTATTTTAATTCTAATGTATGTATATACCATTTTTATACATTTTTCTTGGATTAAAAGGATTTGGAGATGAATCAATGGTTCCACTTCAAATAGAGAGATATGAATCACTTTAAAATATGAGTGGGAAATTTTATAGATTGTTATAATATGAAAATTATCCTATGGGTGCATATTTGATTATTGTGCCTTTCTAAATAATTGTATATGAGTTGTGGACAACAAATTGATTATAATCTGAATATTATAAGTATCGCCTGTATATTCTTATTTATGAATTGATTTAGAATTACATAACACATGATATGGAAATCAGTTCCAAAATTATGAATTTAAAATATTGATTTGAAAGAAATTTATTCCAGATCTGAAATAGGTTGTAGAATAATGTAATGAATTTGGATTATTATCCTAATCCTGTTGGAATGTAAACTTTTTTATGTTTGAAACTACTGGAATTTAGATTAATTAAATGTTTGTAAATTAGTTTGATTTCTTTCCTCTTTTGAAAAAACACAATGTACGATCTAACAAGGAATAGATGCAAATAAAAAGAGAAAGAGATGTGTAAAGTACAGAATCATTTTAGTTTACACCGTTTATTTCAGTAATAAAAAGAAACGATTATTCATTGTAATTTCAAATAATGTATTCTTTTATTTTTTAAAGTTAAATCTTTTGTTTTGGACTAATTTATATAAATTATAACAGATAATCTTTTTAGATATGATCACAACAGCTAAACATGGAAAAGCATATTTTAGTCAAGATATATAACCAAAATATATTTCATAAAAGTTGGTATTTATACGTAATCTACTACGCTTGTAATAATTAACTAAAACTTAACTAATAATGGTGCTTACACATAATAATCACGTTTAGGATAATTAATTAATGGGAAAGAAATTTAAAAGGTTGTAACTCCAATAAATGGAAAATAAAAGTTAATAAATATAAGAGTTATGATAATTTGATAGGGTAAATGGATTAATGGAACTGCTAAATTAAGAAGTTGAATTAATAACTATGGAAGAGTTAAAAGGGTTACTAATTTGAAATTAGTAATCATGCATAAATGTCTTAGGAAATATCTGCTAAGATTTTATGGAAAAATTGACATTTATGAGCATAAAAAGGGAATTTATGGGTAGATAATCATTTAAGGTAAATCTTATTGCCTTAAATAAAAAGGTAATTAGTAAGAAAAGTCCAATATCTACCTAAGATAATATAAGTAAAGACTTAGGATGGTTAATTGGACTTAGTAGGTTGAGATGCGAGGTCAGTAGGGTCACTCGACAAAAGACCGCCCTTCACTCTAAAGCTACCACCAGTCGGCTGCACTTACTAGTGATGTGAGATATTACTATCCTAGGACAAGTGACAACGTGGGAGATTGGGCCTGCTTTCTTAATTGAAAATTTTGAAATGGTCCAAATTTTGAATTAGGAGCGATAAGGGATATCTCCATAGGGGTTCACTTCTAGTTTGAGGTATTAAGTGGCTGTAGGGTCCGACTCTCTAAAAAGGTTCACTTTAGTGTTGAGTGATTAAGCTGCTATTTTAGAGCCCGTCCCCCTACCGAAAGAAGTAACCTAACAAAATTTCATATTTATAATTAACAGTGATAGTGGATATCTTGGGAAGGGTTCACTTCAGATTTGAGGTATTAAGTCACTGATCTAAGGGTTGGCCTCTCTCTTAAAATGAAGTATTAAGCGACATAGTGAGATTCCAAGCGATGTTAACTAATAGTACCATTGAGGATTCCGCCTTGAGGTTAGGTATTAAATGATAAAGGCCTACCTATAACAGTTATTAAATGGTCATGGGTCTTCCTAGTCCTTATTAATGAAGTATTAAGTGGCTTGGGTATAGTCCCTCACATGGCTAAGGCTGCAATAACGGTAGTACCAATAAGGAGTATGCCTGTGGATAGGTATTAAGTGACATAGGACTTGCCTAGAATATAGTTATTAAATGGTTAGAAGTCCGCCTAGTCCTTTTTTAAGTGGTCTGGGTACTGTCTCTTACATGGCTACAAATTTATTAGCGATAGGCATAGTAATAGTTGGACATTAAATGTTGGAAACCTTAAACAGTGGTTAGAGTTCTTTGTAGTTAGGACCCACCAACCATTGACAACATTGTTAGAAAACCACCTTGGGAATGAGTCTTCAATGATGGGTCTACCTTGATTGAGGTCATAAATGGCAGAGTCTGCCTATTTCTCTTTTAAAAGTATTTTATGGTGATAACAAAAGTCCGCTTCATATTTAGAAGTATTAAGTGGCCAATGGATTTGGAAGTATTAGGTTTTCGATAAGGCTTCATTAGTATTTTGTATCATGGGAAGGGGTAGGTAAGTAATCGTGTGTGCAACGTAAGGTTAGGTTGCATTGCAAACCATAATGGACATAACTATTAAATGGAAACCAATTGTATAAATTTATTTTATGGATAGATTATAGATTTTTCAGTCACCAGAACGTTTTTCTAACCTCGTCCTTATTACAACCCATAAGATAGATTTAGAGGAACGAGTCATTGGAACTAGATGTGTTTAATTGTTGGAGAAGTCGACTTCTCTCTCATACTCGATACTGATGTAGCAATACGATATCCAAGGAATTCCCTTGATTCCAAGGTAATAACCATAGTCAGTATTAATCATATTATTGTTTCCGTCATGAGTTTAGATTTCTATCAATCTTTAATAATGTACATGCTTATTTGTAGGTACGAAACCCAACGATCTATTTTTTGATGGACTTGGATTTCGATTTTTGTCACAATTTAAGCCCATTGAGGTAAGGATTTTTACATTTGGTATCAGAGCCTAGGTTAGTAGTTTAGGGGAATTAGGATAAATTGAGAGAATGTATTCGTAATAGTCCATCTAGTAATATTGTATTTGTACGTCAGATTTTAAGGCCTTCGACTATAGAAGTAGGTGTAATTCCACTCCTAATGAATAGGCTAAAAAACTATGTGTTAGAAATATTTTAGAGTTAAAATTTTCACGCTAACTCTGTAGTACCTCATGGAGTGTTGGTGATACGTAAATCGCTGTTGGTGAAAAGCATGAGTTCGACATACGAATGAATACCGAAGGCTGGTGGTTTTCGACTTGATGGTTTAGATTCTAGCTACCCTGTGATTTTGAATTTTGATGATGATTTCCAGTCGGAGACACACATTTGTTCCAGATGGCAGAGAAATTAGAGTTTATATGTCACTATTAGCCAGAGGGAATTTTTTGCTAGGGTGCATTCATCGAATACTCTTTCATGGAAAACCAGATTTTTCCTTGGATAATTAATTTCATTTCCTTAGTCTAGAAACTGTGAGAGAACTTTTATAAAGCATATTTTGAAAGTGCCTTAGATTTTGGAAAAATCCCTAAATATTTATATATGTTTATCAGCAAAGGCTTGATTTTGAATTTTAGTAAATATAACTTGATTTTTAAGAGAAGTTTTGATATGAAATGGTTTCTATTATTTTGAAACAAGTATAAAGGGGCATATGTTTAGCTCGGTGATTTTTTGGTTATTAAAATCTTGGTTTTTGAAATTCTCTCTATAAGATAGAGGCAAAATAGGAATGGCGTTCAATTTATTGGGGTATGTTGTTTGAAGTGATGTTGTATCACCGACTATTGAAAGAAATATTTCCATGAAAAGTATGCAGGAAATAAAAGCTTGAATATTTTCGATTGTTGTTGGTCACAACAATTTTGTTGAGTTATCGCAATCATGCCGAGGAGGGGTCTACACTGTAAGGTAGATACCGTCCTGTGGAAGATTGAAGTTTTCTGCATGAGATAAGCTAAAGATGGTGTGCGAAATGATCATTAGACTATTAATTAATTTAACCTGCCCTATTGGCTCCAGTTTTAGGCCATGCCCAAATCTGGTCTAACAGTCGACTAAATGCGGTCGACGGTAGTGGTCGATCGGATGATCTAATACGTGTCAACCGCTAGGTAGATTCAGACCGAACCCAACCCTGGAATGTGACTATATATCACCTCCAAAACATCAGCCGCCACACCACCTTATTCTATTCCTCCTCTCCAATTTCTGTTGAACCCCATTTCCACCTCGCCCTTCCTTCACCTTCTTCAAAGCCTCTCCCCTCCATTCCACCACCAAGCGATGCCAAAATTCTTGCACGTAAGATCTTGCCCCACCACCACTCCAGATCTAAAACCTTTTATTCCTCTTTCCAATCACCTCTCAGCCCATGGCACCACCCCGGATTGGCGGGTCTTCCTTTCGTCACATCGACTTCACTCCACAGGAAGCCGCTTAGCTTGACTGGAGCCGGCGAAAGATCGCCACTCATTTCAAAATGGAGGAATTTGATTTTCTCCATGGCCAATAAGAAAAATTAGTATATTTTGCCGCTCTTCGGCTTGAAGAGCTTTTCGTCGCTGCAAGAGTTGCATCGATCCTCCGCTTCGAGACTTATAGGCAGGAATATTACCCACTCTGCGTCCATCTTTTCGCATGCACAAATGACATAGAATTTTGATGATGGCAACAGCTATATTGAATCTGAGGTAAAGGGAGCTCACATCGAGGTGACTGATCTCAATGGGATTTTGAAGATATCTGCAGCAGGCATAGATTTGGATGACAAAGAGAGATAACTAATATTGAGATTCTGCAGTGAATCTCTTTTAGAAATGTCGGTGATTGGGGGGATTGACAATTCGCAACTGGTTGACCGTCTCGTCATGTGCATCATTTAGCACAACATCATTCCGAAAATGGGAAGCCTCGACTAGATCTATATGTCAATGTAGAGAGCCGCATATGATATAATTAGTGGCATAGCCGTCAATTGGGATCATGTTTTGATGCTTCCATGGTTGATCAAAGAGTTGGTACCCTAAGGACTTACTTCCTATTTTTCACTTGCTCACTCAAGTGGTTAGGTATTACGAGGTAAATTGAGTGAAGAGCCAATAGTGAGGAAGGTCCCTCCTGCCATCAACCGGACCACTATTAAGAAATTGAATATTCCTTTACGGCCACCCACACCATATGTACCAACACTAGAGCAGCAGCACTTGCAATATAGGATAGCGCAAGGCGCCGATGGATACTTAAGTCCTGAGCTTGTCGCTATTCGTCAATTTCAGGTAGAGCATCGAGAGGTTAGAGTGAAGCAGAAGCACCAAGGGTGTGAGGTTGGGTGCTTGACCACCATGATATGACCATTTCATAGTCGTGACAACGAGTTGAGTTCCATTCTTGGAGCGAGACCTTCATACAATTCGTAGGTGGTGTACTATTTAGGCACTTTGTATCTTTTATTTCCAACATTTTTCCTTTTCCCGTAGGTTTGTTTGGATTGTAAAACAGTTAGTTGTTTCTTGTAAAAGGCACGCACGATATTATGAGTTTCTATTTAATGTTATTGTTTCTAGATAGGCAAACTGCTCCTATATATATGCATAGTGAAGAAGCAGTATAAGTATGGGAATCTCATAAAGACAATTGACTAAAAGTAAATTCAATATAAGAATTGAAGGTTAGAATAGTTGGAAATTTTTTGCGAAGGACGTGAAAAAGTTGTTTTGATATGACGGGTCATTACTTATGCTTCTTGAAAGCTAAATTTTTTGAATAATAGATCTGTTAACATTTTTCCTTTATGTAAAATGTCAAGTTTTATAGGTGAACATTAGTTGTAGATTTGAGAATTTGGTTTATGCGTTTAGCACATATTCGACTTTTGACTATGCTGAAATTGTAGTTTGATTTATGAAATTTTTAAAGAAAAGTATTTTGAAAAGTTTCCCCTTAATTTGAAAAGTTCACTTTTGAAGAATAAAATGGTTTTTGGTTTTAATCATTATTGGCTCTTAAATTATTTTTAGGATCTTCGCCCTAAAATCTAATTTTAGAGGATAATGCGCATCTAAATTTGTTGTGATTTTATTTTACAAATGATGTACAAATTTGAAAAGTGAGAAAGAGTTTTGTGAAATATTTGATTTTGATGGTCACATGTTAAGCGTAGGGAAGGCAAATAGAGTTAAAATTTGCGAATTTAGTAGTGCACTAGGATCGACTGTACTATAAATGCAAGCGATAACAAGGGAAAAGTTGCTTTTGCCTTGGAATTTCCATTTCCATACCTACTCGGTGAAGCACATGAGTATTTTTTTTAAGCTTAATTCAAATTTAGAGCTTGAAATAGGCCTCCTTCTGCATTTTGTATGTGCAAAATTTGGAGCAAATCCGGGCAACAAGGAAACTTCTACCGTACTACGGGAATAGGAAGATTATAGTGTGGTAAGAATGTTAAATTCTCCTCCTAAGTTCCTTTTTTGGTATAGGTGTAAAGTTTAGGAAGTGATTTTTCAATGCATTAAAATATTCGATGGTAGAAAGTGGATGCAAAAATTGGTTGCTTCGTACTTCTGATCGTAAGAGTATAGGGGTTTGGGTTGAAAGGGTTTTTTACAAGCTGCATACAAATAGAAGTGTCAGTGTATATATATAGGTTGTTTGCATTATATTTTAAAAATTGTTCTCAAAAGAAATGCATTCATATAGGAGGATCTAATTTAGAATTATTCTGCATATATATTTTCTATGTGGTCATATAGTAGTACACTTTGCACTTAGGTTGCAAAATTAGTTGTACACTCATTGGTTGTGTACTTTAAGATAATTAGGAGTCAAAACCACGACTTAGTCATTGGTGAAATTTCAAGGATGAAATTCTTTTTATGGGGGAAGAGAAGACAATTATATATATATTCATACAAATTGGCAAAGAATAGAAATCTAGTAAAAATAGAAGAGAAGAGAATCAACTATACACATATTTAAGGTAATTTATATATTGTATCTATTTTCTTTTCCGGTCCCAAATCTCTTATCGGATCTATAGTTCTAATGTATGTGTGCATGTATACCCTTTTAATATGTATTTCTTGGATTAAAAAGGATTTAAAGATGAATCAAAAGTTCTACTTCAGATCTGGATCTTTGGATCGCTTCTAAAAGGCAAGTGAGAAATTTGTCATAATACAAAAATTATCCCATTGTTGGTTATCTGATCATTATTCCTAACTGGTTAATTATATATGAATTATTGGCAACAAATTGAATATAGTCTGAATATAATAAATATTCCCTACATATTTTTTATGAATTGGTTTAGAATTGTTTATAACCTGATCAAGAAATCTATTCCAATAGTATGAATTTAGAATATTGATTTGAATGAAATTTATTCTAGATCTGAAATAGGTTATATAATAATGTCTTGAATTTAGACTGTTACCCTAATCTTGTTGGAATGTAAACTTTTCTACATTCAGAATTGTTGGAATTTAGATTGTTTAACATTTATAAATTAGTTTGATTTCTTTCCCTTTCTAGAAAAATATAGCATTTGCTCTAGCAAGGAATAGATGCAAATAAAATAAGAAAGAGATGTGTAAGTATGAATTCATTATAGTTTACACTGCCTATTTTAGTAATAAAAAGAAATGATTATTCCTTATAATTTCAGATGATGTAATCATTTGTATTTTACAGTTAAATATTTAGTTTTGGACTAATTTATAGAAATTATAGTGGTTAATCTTATTAGATATGATTCCAACAATTGAACATGAAGAAGAATATTTTAGTGAAGATATATAACTAGAATATATCTGATAAAAGTAGGTATTTGTACGTAGTATACTGTATTTATAATAATTAAATATAACTTAGCTAATAACGACGCTTACACATAACATTCACATTTAGGATTATTAATTAATGGGAAAAGAATTTAAAAGATAATAGCTCCAACAAATGGGAAAAATTGGTAATAAATATAGGAATTGCAATAATTTGATATGGTAAATGGATTAATGGGACTAATTAATAAAGAAATTGAATTAATAACCATGGAATTATTATAAGGGTTACTAATTTGAAATTAGTAATCATGCATAAATGGCATAGGAAATGTCCATTCGGATTTTATGGACAAATTGACATATAAGAGAATAAAGGGGGATTTATGGGTAGAATAGCACTTAGGGTAAATATTATTGCCTTAAATAAATAGGTAATTAGTAAGCTAAGTCTAATGTCTACATAAAATAACATAAGCAAAAACTTAGTATGGTTAATTGGACTTAGTAGGTTAGTGATGCGAGGTTAGTAGGGCCACTCGATGGAAGACTGGCCTTCACTTTGAGTCTCCGAGTAGTCAGGTACACTTACTACTGATGTGAGATATCAATAATCCAAGGACCCATGAAGACGTGAAAGATTGGACCTGCTTTCTTAACTGAAAAGTGTTAATTGGTCAAAATTTAGAATTAGGAGCGGTGAGGGATGTCTCCATAGTGGTACACTTCTGGTTTGAGGTATTAAGCAGCTGTAGGGTCTACCTCTCTCCTAAAAGGAAGTTTTAAGTAACCTAGTGAGATTCCAAATAAATTAGGGTATCTTTAAAAGGTTTTACTTCTGTGTTGAGGTATTAAGTGGCTATTTTAGAGCCCTATCTCTACCGAAAGAAGTAATCTAATGAGATTCCATATTTATAATAAAGATTGATGGTTGATATCTCAAGAACAGTTCACTTTAGGTTTGAGGTATTAAGTGACCAATCTAAGGGTTCACCTCTCTCCTATAAAGACGTATTAAGTAACCTAGTGAGATTCCAAGCGATGTCAACTAGATAGTACCAGTAAGGAGTCAACCTTAGGGTTGCGTATTAAATGTCAAAAGCCTACCTATAAATAGGTGTTAAATGGTCAGAGGTCTGCCTAGTTTTTATTAATGAGGTATTAAATGGTTTGGGTACAGTCTCTCATATTCCTAAGGTCGTACTAACGATAGTACCAGTGAGGAGTCTGCGTGAGGATTGGTATTAACTGACTTAGGACCTGCCTAGAATATAGGTATTAAATGGATAGAATTCTTACCTAGTCCTTCTAAAAGTATTAAGTGGCTTAGGTATTGTCTCTTTCATGGCTACGATTTTATTGACGATAGATGCAGTAACGGTTGGACATTAAATGTTAGAAGTCTTAAACAATGGTCAGAACTCTTTGTAGTTAGGACCTACCGACCATTGAAAACATTGTTAGGAAACCACCTTGATAATAGGTCATAAATGAAGGGGTCTACCTTGATTGAGGTCTTAAATGGCAAAGTCTGCTTCTTTCTCTTTTAAAGGTATTTTGTGGTGATGATAGAAGCCGTCTTCATATTTAGAATTATTAAGTGGCTAATGGTTTTGGAAGTATTAGGTGGTTGATAAGGATTCGTCAATATTTTGTACCTTGGGAAAGTGTAGGTGAGTTATCGTGTGTGCAATGCAAGGTTAGGTTGGATTACTAACCTTAATAAGAAGAACTATTAAATGGAAACCAATCGTATAAATTTATTTTATGGACAATTTATAGGTTTTCCAATTACCAGAACGTTGTTATGACCCCCTCCTCCATTTCTAATCCATTCCTCCTCTTTAAAAAAACCCCATTGCCCTCCAACACCTTGGTAGAATTCATATCACGCCGAGGCTGAACACTTTTTTGCTAAAGCTCAAAAAAACTTCATTTTTCCTGAGGCTAAGCAAAGATCTAAGCTGTGTGCAAGCTACGGTGAAAGTCCGGTTCATTTCATGAACTCTTGGTAAGTAAAGTTTTAGCCCTTAACTAAGTTTTCTACACTAAAATATATAATTGACTAGTTGTATAATATGTTGTTATTTTGGGTATAAATTGTGTTGACATAGATGTATGTGTATAAGTTTGTATGAGATGGCACATAGTTTGAAAGTTGAAACTTGAAATGTCAAGTTAGATGCAAGTTGTAATCTTGGTTTGTATTTTTGGTTATAGCATGATTTTATGTTCGTGATGTGGTGGTGATATGGATATGAATGTTATGATTTTGAATACATGATTGGATGTATGTGTACGTCGATTTATGTGTATAGCTTTAGTTTCTAAAATTTCAGACGTTTTCAAGTTTAAAAACTTGTTTAGTTTTCAAAAACATTCCTTTATGTTTCTGTAATGTCTTCCAGGATTAAAATAAAAGAAAAGACTTTAAAAAAATTAAAAATTTCAAATTACTAGTCATATAGTGAAAGTCGTTATAAGTGCAGTTCGGGATGACGGACTCTTTTCGAAATCTAAAAGTGTTTCCATTTAGGAACCTTTTCGAAAAATGTTTTCAAACATAATTTAAGTGTTAAAAAGTAATTATTTGTTTATTTAATTAATGATTATTTAAATAATTAATTAAGTAAGATAATTAGTACTTAATCGTTAAATAACAAAGATAATTAATGCCTAGGTTTTAATTAAGTAAGTTAATAAAACTAGTTAACTAATAAAAAGAATTACTATTTAATTATTAAACGGGGATTAATTATTATCTAAATATTTATTTAAGATTAATTAATAATCAATTATCATTTATAAGAGGGTTTAATTATTAATTAATTATTGATTAAATCAAATTTAATTAAGATTTTAATTAGGACTTAATTAAGATTTCAATAGGAATTAATTAAGATTTAATTATTATCTAATAAGTGTTTAATTTAATTAATTTATTTATTTAATAAGAGTTTAAATTCGAAAAATCACCTCATTTTCTAAAATATTGGTTTCATTCAAAACTGTTTCCTTCTGCAAAGATGTTTTAATGATTTCTTTATTGATTAGCTTTAAGTAACCTTAAACAAATATGAACCCTAATGCTAATATGGCGACTTGTTTATGGGAAGTAAGTCATCTCATATGTAGCGTTAAAAGCCGATGAGTAAGATGATCCTCTATCTGTGAGACTTAGAATTTATTTCTAGGCGAGCGGTACAGTAAGGTCGAAATATCGAACAAATGACATATATGGGAGGGTTAATTTCTATCAATAGGTCATGTTTAATTAAGTATATGGTTATCCATATATGAACTTTGTTTAGTTACCCTAGATAGTGGTTTGGTCGCTTTAAATAACTTGACTTGTTTTAACTTAGAAACTATGTTGTTTTTATTTAAGTATCCCCATGAAGACTCGAATACATATTGCATACTTCCAAAGAACCAGAATTGAATTAGCCAGGAATTATCACTTAGTTTGGAGGCATTCTTTCCGAATGAGTATGATTTATCCCGCCCACTCCACATTAATAATGCTCATGATGGATCATCATAAAGTATGCTATGAAGCCGTAGTATTCTTCCTGAGGGTGATTCCAAAATGGAAGATAGCAATTTTTGAATGTTTATTTGACTCCAGAATAACTTGTATAGATGAATGCTATCATTACATTGGTTGCTTAAAGGGTAGTGTTAGCATTCCAGTATTGTCTGCTATGAGGAAAGGTAAATGCATAGCCTCGAGCCTCACACGTTAGAGGTGGCTAAAATAGGGTAGATGTGGTATGGCTATGTGGGTCGCGTGAATGAGAGTATGATCATTGCCTAATCTAAAGCGATATATGGTTTATTTATGATTCGCGATCCCTTTATGGTTGTTGATCACAACTTTTTTTGGAGAAAGACGGGTATGTAGCGCGAGACTACATAGCCGGTTAGAAATATAATTGTATATATAAAAAGCAGTATAATATCCGATCAACATGCTTGATCGGTAGCACCATCAGCAAAATAAAAACTACTACAAAACCCCAAAGTCATATTACGAACTAGCAAAAGAACCAGAACATCAAAAACAAAACAGCAAGCTGTTAGGGAGTTAAAGTCTTCTGCTATCAAGCACCTCCAGGAGGGAAATCTGTACTACTGCATTGCGAGCTAGCCGGCGACGGATTGCGATAGGGTAAGCGAAGCCTGAAAGGCGCTGAGTGGCTGCAACCTGTATATTGATTGAATAGGTGAGAAATACGCCTGCATAGGCCATCAAGATGTGATGTAGGTTTACCAAACACCCGAGCATTTCTCTCTTTCCAAATACACCAACAGAAGATAGAAATGAGTATGTCGAGATTGGGATCATGCGAGTTGTTCTGCCAGTGACCGAAAATGATGGGCCTGTCAGGAACAAAACCAAGTGTATGGGCGCTAGAGGCGGCCCAAACCGAGTAGGTGGTGTCACACTGACTAAACAGGTGGTGGATGCTTTCATTATGTTCCGAGCAGAAGACACAAAGTGGATTGATTTGGGTAAGAAAACGAGTGAGACGATCTTTAGTGTTGACGCGGTTGTGAGAGAGACACCATTGAAAGAAAATGACTCGGGGCTGAATTGGGCATTTCCAGAGTCTGGAGAAACCGAAGGAGCAACCGGGGTTGGTCAGAAAGGCATAGCATGAGGCTACAGTGAATCCTTTGGAGGGTGCAAGCGCCTAGATGACACGGTCAGGATGGGGGGAGAGGAGAGTAGATCGAAGGATGATGGAGGCAGAGATGAGGTCGGAGAAGGTGGCAGGGCTGAAAAGAGAGGAAGGGCAAAGAGAGTCAGGGCCAAGGTGAACACAATCACTGACTGTAATCGAAGGATCGGTCGAGTGGAGGAAGAGATTATGTAAGACTTTGGCGAGGGGGAGCTGATCAAGCCACGTGTCAAACCAGAAGGAGCTGTTTTCACCATTGCCAACGGTTATGTGGAATAGAGATTTGACACGAGGTAGGCATTGAATCACTCCCGCCCAAAAAGGTGAGGGTTTTATGTTTGGAGGATAGTGAAGGATAAGGTGGGTTTTGGAGCGATAGTATTGCGAAAGGACCAAATCTTTCCAAATGTAGTGATCTGGGCAGAGACATTTCCAGAGCCATTTAGTTAAAAGGGCAATATTGAGGGCACTGAGGTTAGGGATGCCCAGGCCCCCATGGCGTTTATGCAAGCAAACGGTATCCCAGCTAATTAGTATTTTAACACCACCCCCATTCCATAAGAAGTTTCTCCTGATTTTGTCTATACGATTAATGACCCAAGAGGGAAGCTTATGGAGTGACATCCAGTATGATGGAATGGCAGAGAGTACCGATTTAACGAGGACAAGACGACCCGCGATGGATAACGATTGGGCCTTCCAGCCCGAAAGCCTGGAACCAATTTTGGAGATGAGGGGGAGCCAATCAGTTCTAAAGAGCTTGGTGGGCCGGAGGGTTGTGCCGAGATATGACAGTGGGAAGTCTGATATCTTGCAATTAAGCATAGAGGAAATGTGAGGACCCAGATGATGTGAATTACCTAGCATGATGGCTGAACTTTTGCTGAAATTGATTGAGAGACCAGATATTCTTTCAAAGGAGTATAGTGCTACTTTTAAGCAGTGGATAAATTTTTGTTGGGGGGATGCAAATATGATAGTGTCATCTGCGAACTGCAGGTTGGAGACTGATACCGACGAACCAGGGGGGAGATTCCTGAGAATAGGCCATTAGATGAGGCCAATTTCAGCATTCTGTTAAAGACATCAGCCACCAGAACGAAGATCAAAGGTGAAAGGGGGTCACCCTGTCTCAACCCCCTAGCTGATTTGATGTGACCACCCGATACACCATTAATCGAGACCGTAGAGATGCTCGAGTATAGAATATGTTTAATCCAAGAGCACCAGGTGGAGGAAAAGCCTCTGTGTGACATAAGCTCTAGAATGAAGTCCCAGTTTACAGTGTCGAAGGCTTTGGTAAAATCCAGCTTGAGAAGAACTCCAGGTGTGGCAGTGTGGTGACAGAAAGAGATGATTTCTTGGGTCGAGGCAATACAATCCAAGATATTCCTTCCTAGAATGAAGGCCGATTGTTCAGAGCCGACTAGAGGGGCGATGACACTCTGGAGGCGGTTAGCAAGGACCTTGGTGATGATCTTGAAAGTTGTATTGAGGAGGCTAATTGGACGGAAGTCGGGGAGTGAGTTGGCGCCAGGGACCTTGGGGATGAGGATAATTTTAGCGTAGTTTAATCTTGAGATGGTGGAAGGGTCAGATTGAAATTCTCTACACATTTCTAGAATGTCATACTTGACCAAATTCCAGAAGTGTTTGAAGAAAATAGGACCGAAACCATCCGGGCCAGGCGCTTTATCATCTGCCATATCATTTAATGCGACCCATACCTCTTCTTCCGCAAAGGGGTGGTCAATGTGGATGCTGGGTTGGGCTGGGTAGAGGAGTGACCAATTGATATCAGGGAGGGGGGGGGGGAACTCTTACCGAGGATGTCTCTGAAGTAGTCAGTAAATAGACGGAGGTGGTCGGACGGGTCCGAGAAGGAGGAGTTATCATGAAGTAGTTCTGAGATAAGAAGCGATCTGCGGCGCCCACTGGCCATTCGATGAAAGTATGCGGTGTTTCTGTCTCCATCTTTTAACCACCTCTCTTTAGATCTCTGTTTCCAGCCTATTTCTTCTTGTTTGATCAATCTGTCCAGATCTGATTCAAGGAAGAGGAGGCGAGCCCGGTTCGAGTCAGATAACGGGTTAGATTCTTCCATGATGTTGAGTTTCAGAATCTCATCCTGGGTAGTTGAGATTCGTTTGCGGATCGATCCCCAGATAGATCTGGCCCATGGTCTGATGATTTTTCTGAGGGAACGAAGTTTGGATACAATTCTGGCGGAGGCCGAGTGAATTGGCGATGGCTGGGACCATAGTTGGTGGATGAAATTGTCGAAAGAGGGTTCCATTAGCCAAAGGCGTTCGAATCTGAAGGGACGAGAGATGGGGGACCGAGAACCAGTGTCTAAAATGATGGGGCAGTGATCGGAAATCAATGAGGCCAGACCGGCGACCGAGGAAAGGGGGAATAGGTCTTCCCATGAGGAATTATAAAGAAATCTATCTAGTTTAGCTAGGGTGGGGATTGATCTGCGATTGGACCAAGTGTATTGGCGGTTGTTGATCGGAGGGTCTATGAGGGAACAATCGTTGATAAAGGAGTTGAAGGAGTCTGAATCTACTGAAAAGCTATCCGAGTTGCGTTCAGAAGGTGATCTAGTTGTGTTAAAATCTCCTCCTACGATCCAAGGGCCGTTGAGGTAAGAGGCAAAGGAGAAACATTCCGCCCAGAGTTTACATCTTTCTTGTGAACTCTGTGGGCCATAAATGTTGGTGAAGAAGAAGACAGTGTCGGATTGGATGTGTCGTAGGGTTACGTGTAAAGCAGATGAGTGAGAAGAGGTGTTACAATGGGTCCAAGCTGCTTCATTCCAGGCAGTGATTAACCCTCCTTTAGAACCCACTGCGTTTATATGGGCCCAATCCGTTAGGGTTGGCCCACCCATGTGTGAGATGAAAGATTGAGGGGGATCAGATATTTTTGTTTCTTGTAAGAAAAGGATGTCTGCTTTGTGTGGGGTTAGGATAAGACTAACTGCATGTCTTTTGTGTGGGTCCCCCAAGCCCCGAACATTCCACGAAACCACTTTCATTGGGAGAGGGAAATTCTCTCTGATTCTAGGGCTTGCATGGCCCGATATTGCTCATCATTTAAACTCACACCCATGCAACGACTCATTTTTTTATTTAAACTTTTATTGGAAGAAGAAAAAATAACAGTTTTATAGAAACTACCAGGAAGAGAAGAGGCACGACTGATTCTTGAGCTTCGGCGAACAATGGCAGGCGAAAAGCGTCCCAGCTGGTCAGGATCAGGGGTCTGGTGGCTGGAATTGTGAGCGATGGCGGCGGGGGCTTGGACATCAACAGGGATAAGCGTGGTCGTAGGATCATGATTGGAAGGGTCAACAGGGGGTTGTGAAGGTATGGGATTCATGCCTGGAGAACTATGGTCGATTGGGCTAGAGTGGAGAACGAGGGCCGGGGAGGGAGGTGGGATACTAGGGATAGGGTTGAAAAGGCCAATGGGGGAGAGTGGAGGATCCCGGTACATATCATCGGCGGCTTGGGTGTTTGGGTTGGGGATAACTGCAAGGACATCCGGTGGATCCAACGGCCAGGAATTCATACCCAGAGGGCCATCGACTTCGTGGGATGCTTGAAGGTCTGCCACGGGCAGGGGCTGTGGGATGGATGGGTCCAGGGACATGGCATCCAGTCGGTCCTCATTCGAGTCGACTGGGAGACCGACATCGTCAAAGACCCTGACATCCATGTCGTAGTCGGCTCCCAGGAGCATTTGTTCCGGTCTGTGTGTAGGATGGGCATGTACCCACTTTTCTACCGTGATGAGGTATTCCGCGTCGTTTAGGTGTACTATCAACGAGCAAGGATTGGTTACCCCCTTGTAAAATTGCAGACAGACAAGGAGAAATCTGTGGTCAATGTTTGCCCAGTCACAGTCGTCAAAGGCAATAAATCTGCCAACCGATCTGAGCGCCTCGCGAACCGCCATCGGGTTATCTCGGAGGAATTCAGGGAAGCCGCTGATTCTGGCCCACGATGCTGGTTCAAGTTCTGGGATTCTTTGATCTGCGTCCTCCCATCTTTGAAGAAGAACCGAACCACCAGGCTTCCTTAAGAATTTTAGTTGAAGGGCGTGGTTACGGATGTCGAAGGTGGGGCAGCAGAAGATAAAGCGGTCATCTGCAAGTATCCAGAGAGGCCACTCTTCAAGGCCAAAAGTAGCCGAGAGAGTGTTGTGCAGAGTCTCAACGGACCAGAAGCCGTCAATGATCTTGGCAGTGAGATAGAGTGAGGGGTCCGCCATGGAAAATTTCCGTGTGGTATGAGAGATGGGATGAGTGTGAAGAGGATTGTGAGAGGTGAGGGGTTGAGAAGGATCGGGATGCTGCTGAGGGGCTTTTTGTTTTTCGAGATGCAATGATGACTGTGGGACCTTCACTGCGGGATTGAAAGGGCATTTGGACTTGTCTTTTGTGGAAAAGCTTCGGTTGGATTTATTGGGTTTAGGGAACTTTTTATTGGGACAATGCGAGCTGGCATGTCCGAAAAAGCTACAAAGATAGCAAATCTTTGGATCCCTACACGCCTTCGCCACGTGTCCCAATCCTGCGCACCTTAGGCAACGACCTTTCAACTTCAGAAAATCGATTGTAGTTTGCACGGATATGAAATCTGGTATCACTCTTCGTCGGAGCTGAATTTGAGGAGGGTTGGGCTGGGTCGGGGGTCTAGAACCCAGGGCCTGAGCGTATGATTTAAGTGTGGCTGGATTTTGTTGAGGGGTGGCGAGCTTACGATCGGAGGGGTGAGCTGGATTTCGTGCGGAGTGGGACAGTGAGTTTGGAAGGGATTTATAGGAGCTGGGGACGAAGGAGATCTGAGGTGGAGCCGAAGGGGAAGGAGGGGGGCGAGCGGTTGAATTGGAGAGCGGGGGGGATGTGGAATACGCCTTTGCCGCCATTGCCGCCATTAAAAAAAAAGCCGATTGGATAGGATTGTTGATCACAACTTTGGGGTGACCATATAATACTATCATGTAAGGGGTAGGCCAGACCTATGTTGGTAGAGAGGCAAATGCATTTTTAGCCCTCAACACATTTTATATTTAGGTGTATTGTACGGAAGGCAGTCTCTTACATTGCCATTTGTTGGAATCCATTTTCCAATACGATACTTCAAACTTGATTGTATACCCATTATGTTAGAGTTTAATAATGTAACAATTTTGGCTATGATTCCAAATATATTTTAAACCCAGACATTATGATAATATCAGAGAATTTATTATTGAAATTTTTTGGTTATCGTAGGGTAAAAACCCACATGTGTTTCTATGTGGCATGGTCTTATGAGATACCTTTGATTTGAAAGTTTTTATAAAGTTAAACTTATGCTTAACACACACCAAACCCATGTCTAAGCCGGAGTTTTATTTCTTTCCCATAAACTCTAAGGTACTTGATTTTTGTTGTGTGGCAAAGCATTCAGGTTTCATTGAAGCATTTTCGAAAGCGGTATGGAGTAGGAGCTTTCATCATTATCCAGTAGTAATATTTATTTCCATTGTGATCGTATATTATGTATTAGTAATTTTTCCATGCTAATATAGCTGTCCTTGTTGGAAATAGTACTTGTTGTGACTTTGATGTATTTTTTTGGAGTAACCATATGTACTATGCTATGATGATGCATATGTAACTCTGACGTTTATGAGAAAAAAATCTATGTTTGTTTCTTTGTTTTTTATTTTCTTTACCCTACGACCTATCTTTCGGACACTTAGATGATCGACATATGAATACAAAAAAATGTATTAAGTATCGTCTTTGGGTGTAAGAAAGGAAGATTGTCACAATTGGTACCAAAGATTAAGTTGAGCGAACACCTTGGTCTTGGTTGGGGTCAACTCATTAGAGATAGGGTTAGTAGTACCTTGGAATGAGTTAAGTCTTTGAGATTATGTTTCTATGTTATTCTGATCAGCATTTATATTTTTGGTTTTACGCTCTTTTTCCCTAACATAATCTCGTCAATGTATTTTATAAATATGTCACTTTATTCAAGTAGTAAGAATGATTACGAGACGGAGACAGGGATGGGGAAATAGTAGCACAACAATCGCAAAGGGAAGTACCTCAAATGTTAGAAGGTGTGGAATGGCGGTTAAGGCGGTAGCTTCAGTAGCCTTAAGGTACCAAGTGTTTTTGAATAAGAAACCAGCAGCAGCACCCAGCGGCTGTACCATTTACCAAATAAAAGGGAGTTTAACCCAAATTGGAAAAAGAAGCAGGGTAAGGGAAAACCAACAAGAGGAGATCGGGGAAACAAGTATAAAGATGTTGTTTTTTTACAATTGTAAGGAAAAGGGGCATATTTCAACACACTGTTAGCGGGCGAAGGCTATCTCTCCCATTGTCCAAAAGGCACTTTTCTCTAATTGCAAATATCTTGGACACATGGTTTAGGACCGCCCACTATTGAATAAGGGTCAGCTGGTTAAGGTCTAGGCTATTAAGGATGAGCCCTCAACTTCTGAAGATATAAAAGGGAAGGGAGTTTTGGATTGGACTTTGCTTAATAATGGTATTTTTGTTTATGTTTTGTTTAATACCAGAGCTTTTTATTGTTTTATCACTAAAGATTTAGTGGATAGGTTGCAACTTATTTCAAATTTGTAGAAACCCCTATTTGTGTGTCCAAGCCTATAGGTAGTATAACTAATCTATGCTTAGTTTAAGTACAAATTGATTTTCGAAAACATATTTTCTTTTGTGCAATATTTTATTGGATTTTAAGGGGTTTGTGTTATTCTTGGTATGGATTGGTAGTTCAAATATGGAGCTATTCTAGATCGTGTTAAGAGAAGGGTTGCGTTAAAACCCAACCCCAAAAAAGTATTAGAAAGGATAGTTTGTAAGAAGCCTAATAAACGTATCAGTAGTTTCCATTATTCCTTAGAATCATCCCAAAAAGAGTTGTGATCAATAGAAGTTGTTAAGGATTTCCCTGATATATTTGAACCGATTAGCAGTTTTCCTCCACATCTGGAAATTGAATTTCGCATAGATTTAGTTCTCGATGCAAGACCTATCATTCAACCTCTACGTCAAATGGTCCTGAGAGAGAAGGAAGAGCTAGTAAGTCAAACCGATTATTTGTTGAGAAGAGGATTGATTAAACCAAGCCGTTCGAGTTGGGTATTGGCAGAAGTATTTGTAGCTAAATCCGATGGTTCATTAAGATTATGCATGGATTATAGGTAGCTGAACAAGTAGACCATCCGAAATCAGTATCCATTATCCCAAATAGATGATATATTTGACCATCTTCATGAAGCAAAAGTATTTTCCCAAGTGGGCCTTGCTACGCATTTCCATCAATTAAGGGTAGTGGAGGATAGTATACCCTTAACTGCTTTTAGAGGACCAAAAAATTTCTATGAGTGGTTGATTATGCCTTTTCAACTAAACAGTGCACCTGCATTTTTCAATGATTTTATGAATTGACTTTTTAGGGATGTGTTGAATAAGTTCTTTTTAGTTTTCGTTGATGATATTCTTATCTACTCGAAGACTGAGGAAGGGAACAAACACCACATGGAAGTGCTGTTGGAAACGTTAGGGAAATGTGGTCTTAAAGCTAATTATTCTAAGTGCTACTTTTGGCAGTCAGAGGTAAGATACCTAGGACATATTGTATCGGATGATGGCATGTCAGTTGATCCAACAAAGGAAGTTGTTGCACAAAATTTCAAGAGACCCCGAACTCCCACAGAAATGAGAAGCTTTTTGGGGATGGTGGGTTATTATAGGAATTTAATCAAGGATTACTCCGAGATCATCGCTCATCTAACCAAACTGACGAAGAAGGACGTTAAATTCAAGTGGACTCCGATGTATTAGAGCGTATTCCTTGAATTAAAAGAAAGCTTGGTCGTTGCCCCTGCTTCGGCGATTATAGATGGAGGAAAGGGGTTAACCGTTTATACCTATGCTTGTAGAGTTTGGTTGGGTGCAATGTTGATGCAACATAGGAAGGTTGTAGGCTGTATAAGTAGACAGTTAAAGCCTCATGAGAAGAAATATGCCATGCTTGACATGGAGATGTTAGCCGTAGTATTTGCATTAAAGATGTGGATGCATTACATGCTAGGTAAGAATCATTCATTATGTTTATTTCTAATCTTTAAGAATCCGAGTTAGTACTTTCCTTCTTTAAATTGGTGAGAAGTTCAAGCTCTTCATGGATCATAAGTCCCAGATGTATCATTTTACTCAGAAGGATCTGAACCTAAGGCAACAATGATGGTTGGAGTTCCTGGCAGCTTACGACTTGGATATTGTCTATATGCCAGGAAAAGTAAATGTGGTGGTAGACGCTCTAAGTAGGAATGCAGTTTTGGCCACGTTGGAAGTTACACTGACACAATTGGAAAGGAGTGCTAGTAAATAAAAGAAAGACAAACACTTAATGAAGATCATCAAGGATGTCGAGGAGGGGCAGTGTGCAAGTCTTAAGATGGATAACCGTGGCCTTTTTTGTATGAATTAGAGGATCTACATCTCTAATGTCGATAGCCTTTAACAAGAAGTTTTATCGGAATGTCATCGACAAAAATTGAATATCCATCTAGATGTTTCTAAGATGCATCGAGATATGAAATGAGTATTTTGGTGGCCTGGAATGAAGAGGAATGTTTCAATCTTTGTCACCATATTTTTGATCTGTCAACAGATAAAAGGCGATCACTAGAAGGCAACTGGTTTACTTCGACCCTTGGAAATCCCAAATTGGAAGTGGAAGATGACATTAATTGATTTTATCGATGGTTTACCTAAAACCAAAAAAGGGAATGACGCTATATGGTTATAGTAGATCGGCTAATAAAGAGTGCTCATTTTATCACGGTAAAGCCGATAAGAACTACAGCTTCTTTCGCAAAAATTTATATGAGGAAGATTGTTCGATTGCATGGGTGCCAGTAAGCATCATAAGTGATCGATATCCCATCTTTACTAGTCATTTTTGGAAGCCATTGCAAGTAGCTTTAGAATGGGGCTAAACTTAAACACAACATAACACCGCCAAATGGATGGACAAACGGGAAAGGTGAACCGAGTTCTAGAAGATCTTCTAAGGCCATGTATTCTGGATTTTTGAGGATCATGAGAACACATCTCCACATAGTGGAATTCTTCTACAATAATAGTTATCAATCAAGCATTCGCATGCTACCCTTCAAAACTCTCTATGGGCGTCCATGCAAGTCATCGACATGTTGGGTTGAGACTGGTGGTAGGCTAGTACATGGACCAGACAAGATTCAAGAAGCTATGGAAAAGGTTGTGAAGGGTCCATAATGTTATCCACATGTCTCATTTGAGAAAGTATGTACATGAAACATTGCTAATTGTGGAGCAATCAATTCAAGAGGATTTGGAGATAGAACTGAACTAGACAGTGATTAGGGATCCAATGCATATTGTAGATCACGTGAGAAGGGGTTGTGTAATAAGGTGGTGAAATTAGTTGAAATTCAGTGGAGCGTTGATCCTAGTGATCATAGTTGGGAGGATGTAGATCATATGAGGAAAGCCTATCCTGGGTTGATATTAGAATAGTTATTTGTTTGTAAATATTACGTTTGCGCTATTATGTTATGAATGTTTATTGTATGTCTTTTGTATGCAGTACATGAAATATAATATATTCACTATTTGTCATTTTGAGTTACCTTCTTGAATGCTAATTTCGAGATGAAATTCTTTTAAGGGGGGAGAGTATAACAACCTATAATTTAATCACTTTAAATGTAGATATTTAAAAATATTTTTACTAATTAATTAATGGGTTTTATAACTCAAATTATAATAACTACTGATGGTGAAATAACTTTTAAAATTTGTTTACAAAAATAATTAGTTCAAAGAAAATTAAAAATGTGACCGGAAATTGTTTCAGAAATTTTCGACCTTTTGGTGTTTAAAAGTTGTTGGAAAACATTATTAGGTTAACATTTATACATATTAATTAATAAGTTAGGATTTTGATAAATATATACATGTTAATTTAATAAATATAATAAGAGATGATGTCACCTTTTATGTAAATTTTAAAGCATAATATCAATGTAAAATATGTGACATAAAATGTCATTTATTTTACAAAATTAAGTACACTAGTTATAAGTGCATGTTAGCTCATCAAAATGGAAGGTAAGGTGGCCAAATTCACATGAGAAATGGTGGGGGAGACAAGGGTTGTGAGGTGACAAACTATAAGTGGATGTTATATACCGTAAGGCTTGTGATAACCCGAATTTTCGGGCATCAGATAATTAGGTAATTTTCTAATTTAACTATTGAAAAAAATACTGATTTATCGATTAAGCAAATAAATCTGATGAATATTTACATAATTACTTAAAATTTATAAATTGAATTTGGGGTTGTTTAAAATTAATATATATTTGTTTGAGTTGATTTTAAATTGGATTTTAAATTGAATTTAGAGTTGAATTTGAATTTAAATTTGAAATTTAAAAGAAGTATATCTTAAATATATTTTAGTTTAAAAATATATTATATATATGATTTTATTTGATTTTAATTGTTTTTTTATTTTCTTTAAAAGAACTTTTTATATATACATTTAGAAAAGAACTTATTAATTAGTACATAGATACAAAAGGGCTTTTTATTAACATTTAAGAATTTATTAAATTTGCATAATTACAAGTGTTTGTCTTAAAATCATTTTAACAACAAGTGTAATGTGATAAACTTATGTAATTGACAAATTTTAGTTTTTACAAGTGTCACTTCTTGATTTTAATTTTTTTCTTTTATTTTTAATAAATCAAAATTTAGCCTATAAGAACATCTCATTTCCTCTCTTTCAATTCTTTTATCAGCTAAATTTCTATAACAAAGAAAACTTTAGTCTGTAACAAACCAATAAACAACATCAAGAAATTAAAAGCAATCTCTTCACTAATTCAAAATATGGAACAAGCAAGCCTGAAATAAAAGAAATCAAGTCAGATTAACTCAGCTCTATCAAACAGCAAGCAAGGTCTAAGGCATGCAAACTTATTTTAAAACAAAGATGATTCAATGAATCAGTTTCCAGTTAAAACAATTTCTAGAACAAGATAAACTATAGATTCCTTCTCTGACCAAATTAAACAGCAGTTCAGTGATCCAATGCAATTTCAGCTTTCAAAGTTTCCAAGCTACTTCTGTGTTCCTTGTAAACACCGAAGGTGAGTAAACTACTAATCTATACCTGATGCTTTTGATTTATACTTGAAGTTGTGGTGGAAATTGTTTGTACGAGTGAAAAATTATATTTTGTTTGGGTATACATGTTTTAAAACAAGAAATATATGCATGCATGTCTGAAGTATATGCATATCTCTGTGTAGTCCAGACTAGCCTGATTTCCCAAGTAAAAATCAATTTCTCTCTGTATATTTAACTTTAGGCTATAATCTCTAAAAGGATAATGTTAGTAACAATGTAATATAAATTTAAAATAGTTCAAAGTAGAATTATCCAGTAAATATTTTGAAAATAGATTTTTACAGTGAAAACTTTTAAGATCAGAAAAATCAGTCATTCCAATTTCTAGTTCTAATTATAGTAGAAGGTTCGAATTTGGAAAATATGAATTTTGGTCATAGTTTCATGATTTTTAAGGTTGGATGCGACGGGAATTTGCTAGTTGATCGGTTTTTGCACTTCCGCCAAATTCCGACGATCGATGAGGGAAGGAGGGTCGTGCTCAAGGTTGAAGAAAGTTTGTGGGTTGGCGAACCTAGGAAAATATTAGGTGTTCTTTTTTAAGCATAGTGGAGGCGAAAGTTCGTCGGAGTAGGGTTTTGGAACATGTGTATTCGATGATGGAATCGGGAATCATCGTGACGGCGATGCTGGATCGAGCTTGATCGGAGTGGGTGGAAGTGATGCGTGAATTGGAGATGGTGATTTCTGGTGGATCGACATGATCTCTGGTGAAATTGATCGATGAGGCGAGGAGGCTTTTCATCGACAGGTTTGGGTTCGAGGGTATTTCGTCAAGCTCGAATTTGATTCCGGTTGATTTCATTGAATCTGGATGGTCGGAAAAGTTTGGGAGATCATGTGTGGTATGCTGGTGGTCGCGGAAGAGATCGATAATGCCAGGAACGCGTGTGCCTGTGCACGTGCACTTTTAAGTTTTCTGGCGAAGTTAAGATTGACGAAGAAGAAATAGATGAGGAGGAAAGCAAGAAGTTTTGCTCGATGTTTTCTAGGTGTTGAATTCGGGATAATGGAAGTTGGGCTCGAGTATTTCGTGTTTGTGCGCGAGTATTTATATTTTAATAGTCTTCTTAAAATTAAAGCTAAGTTAGAAAAAGAAGAAAAGAAGGTTCAGGGAAAAAGATAAAGGAACTCGGGAACTAGCTCAAGTAGAACCTGGATTTGTCTCAGTAAATATTAGAAGGTTAACAAGCTTTAAAAATTTAACAAAGTCAAGTTTTAAACTAATTGTCTTTAAACTATTTTTAGAAATAATTGATTTTTTTATGTTCATTAATTTAGGTGGAGAAATTCATTTTAAGCTTTTGTTTTTTAATTAAACTTAAAGCTTTCCAATAACTTCACGGTTTATCAAACTCTGAGAATGAATTAAGATAAATGGATTATCTTAAGTTTATTTGGTGATTAAGGTTATTAATGGGCTAATTAATTGATTTGTTAATTTAAGGGTTAATTAATTAAGGGATGATTAATTAATATTAATTAATAAATAATGAATTACTGGAAGTGATTAGAGGATCAATTATGAATGTAATTTATTAATTGAGAAGATTAATTAAAGGATAATTAATGTGAATGGTTAAGGCTAATTAATCTATAAGGTAATTGAAGCATAATTTAACTAGAATGATTAATTTAGATGGATGATGTAAGATTGATTTACTAATTGAGTGGTAATTAATAAATGATAAGTATGTAGGATTAAAAGTGATTAAAGAAATTTATTTAATTGGAATGGTATGACTAAATTATCTTGCATATGAATGATTGAATGATTATAAATACCTTGATTTAGTTGATATTTCTGATATGAAATGTTTTATGACATGATATGTTGAGTGGATAGTGATAATATGGTTATCCATCGATGATGAATTGTTGTGTAAAAAGTAACATCTTATATTTAAGATGAATTGTATTTCACTTGAATAACTTTGGTTAAGGTGGTATTGAATTCGAAGAGACCGGGGTCGGGTATCAGTAAATACCCGAACCCACTTCGAATTGTAACCTACAATGATTCCTTATTTGTTTGATATGTGAAATCAATAGGCTGAAATGGAATAATTTAAATGTCTGGACCATTTAAAAACTAAGTAAAGGTACTTAGATATTTGATTGTGAATATGAGTGTTGACTATAGCAAGTTGTGAACTTGTAGTGATGAACGAATTACCTTGGGTTTTAAGTAAGTTTGTGAATTAAAATTTCTTGATAGATAAGTTTACTCATTCTGGTTTTCAGCCTAACCCGGATGTTACTTTGATGTAATGCTCAAGTCAGACCGAGTATTACTGATTTTTAGGTAAGGACGTTTTGGAGCTCAGGAGGCGAGCTGGATGGCAGGTACGTATGGAGAGTATTCCGCTGTGTATATTATTGTAGTTATCTGGGACATGTTGATTTTAACTGTCCAATGTTTGTGTAAATGTTGTAACTCTGATGTAATGATTTATTTAACTAATACAATTTTCCTTTGTATAGCTACTATTTTATGTGATATTATATTTTGATTTGCTGGGAATGTGAGAATCTATGTTTTGGTGTTTCTGCTTCTTCTTCTGTCTCTTTCTTCTCTTTTTTTCCTAACTATTTGGAATCTTCGGGATCGAAAATTCCAGGCCGTTACATTTGGTATCAGAGCGAAGGTTAAGCGAGAACCTTGGCTCTAGTGGGTTTACTCATTAAGGATAGGGTAAGTGGAACCCTAGAATGAATTGAGTGTATATATGAGAGCGTACTTGTTATTTTCTTATGTAAAGATTTTAAATGATTTTATATAAGAATATATTTTGATATATAAAACAATATTTCTTTCTAATAAATATTAAGGTAATTGGTTGTTAAATTATTGGAATTAAATTAAGTGGTAATAGAAATACAACCAAATTGAAATTGAATAAATATAAGTTTGAAATAGATTCAAACTAAAATTAAATTTGGAGAAGAGTTTCAGAATAAGATAATAATGAATTAGTTTCCAAATATGATAATCTTGGTTATTATCCTAAATGATTGTTGTGTTTAATAAAATATTGTGTATTAATGAGTAAGCAAAATGAAATTTTTTAGGGAAGTAAAACATTTAGGGAAGTATGTCTTATAAATTGGAACTGAAGATGATCTAAATTATGAAGTTTTAAATCTAGGTCCAGAAATTTGGAAATTGTTTCAAAGTGATAAAGAAATAATAAATAATATTATTTAATGTATTTGAATGAAAGGGTCCTATTTCAAATAAGAGTTGTTTGAAAATTTAAAGAAATTTGTATTGAACTATAAACCAAAGGTGGTCTAAAACTTAAGGATAACTTGGTGTGTAAAGGAAATAATATGTATATATGAGGAATATACATAATATCAAAAATAGTTTGAAAAAAACTCTAAATGTTGAGTTTTGAATTTGGAATGAGATGTGATGCCCAAAGTAATAAGTTTTTGAACTTATAAATGGGAAGATGATTAATGTGAAGTTTAAAATTTGTAATGGGCATTCAAATTGGGTAAGGTTGGCTGGATTAAGTAAATTGAATTTAACTTCGGGAAACTTAAATAATTTAACAAGCATCCTGAATTAGAAATTTCAAGATGAAACTGGGATTTAACTTGGGAAGTTAAATGGTTAATATGAATTGGGAGTTTGTGTGATCACAAAATGGGTTTGAGATCTGGAAATTGGAAATGGATGGATGTTTTAAAAATTTGAATAGTACCATCCTGTTGTTATTAATAATCTTCAAGCTGAATTTGGATTTGTTTAAATGAATGAAGTAATGGGGTGTGGTAATATATCCATTATTAAGATAAAAAGGAATCATTTTGGACTTAAGATTTGAATGTTTATGATAAAACTTCAAAGGTTTGGATTCAAAATCGAAATTTGATGATAAATTGAATTTCAAAGATTTAGTTGTTTAAAAAGGGATTGAGTTATTATTTGAACTTTGAAATAAGTTAGAAATGGAATTTCGAGTCAGTGTTAAATGGTTTAGAGATATAAGTTGATTTGATTTAAAGGATTAAACCAACATTTAAAAATTTAACTCGAAATTATATAATTCGGGATGGTTTAAATTTGAAATTTGAATTGGATTAATTTGAAATGAAAATTGAAGTTGAATGAGTTCAAATTCAAAAGGAAATTGGTATCAATTCAAACTGGAATTGATATGAATTAAAATTGGTTCAATTTAAAATTTATTTGAATTAATTAAAATTGGTTCAATTTAAAATTTATTTTAATTAATTTAAATTATGATTAAAAATGAATAAGTAAATTCAAATGGAATTTGAATTGAACATGGAAAAGAAATTAAGGATAATTCAACTTGAATTGGGGTTAAAATCAATTTCAATGGAAATTGAAGTTATTTAAATTGGAATTGAGTCAATTTAAATGGAAGTGGAAATTTAAATTGAATTGATGGAAATGGAGATTGGGAATTGAACAGTTTGGCCCTGGACAATTTTCAAAACAAATTGTTTTAATATAAACCTATTTTTCCAAGCTATTACTATATAACTTTTCTTTTCAAAATCAACCTACTGTATACTTATTTTATAACTACTTTTGGAACTATTTAACTATTTTACAACTATTTTATAAACTAATTACTATTTTTCAACTACTTTATAGCTAATTTCTATTTACAACTTTTTTGCAATTATTTAAATTTCTATAACCGTTTAACTATTTTCTAACTATTTTACAATTACTTAACTATTTTAAAGCTATTTTACAAACTAACAAATATTTTTCAACTACTTATCTGTTTTAAACTTTTCAACCTATTTTCTAAAATTAAACTGAACAAAATTCAAACTGTTTATGATTAGTTACCAATTGAGATAAGGATTAAAGTGATAATCCAAATGGAATTGAAACAATTATGAATAAATGGAATAGATATTAAAGTGAATGTGAGTAGATAGGAGAAATAGATTTAGCTTATAATCAATGGAGGCTACGTAGGATGTACGTATATTATTCTATTCACATAGTGATTTGATCCAGATTCGAGCATAGAATTTTGAGATAATATGTCGATTCGAGTTGGGATTTTTCACTCGATTTTCGACGGCGAACCTGGATATGTATTATTGATTGGTTCTGGATATTCTCTGTCATAGTTATGGCTATGTAAGGAGAATGACGGTTTCTGATCAAGAAACCAGATCTGAGTCCGAACTAGGAAGTCAGGTGGACAATACTAGTTCGGAAGTGGAATTGTGTGATCGAGTGAGCGATCAGATTGGTATAGCGTATGAATGATATGTGTACATCGTACGGGTTTAAATGAAATTGATATTGAAAATTTATGAATAAGAAATGTGAAATGATTTTTGAAATGAAAGTATATTTTGTGAAATATACCATGAATAAAAGCGAAAGTTGGATATTTCTACGATGATAAGTAAGATGGAAACAACTTTATAAAAGAGTAATCAAATTTGAATATTTTATTTCGAATAAACAAGGTTATGTATCTTTGTTATATATATGATAAAACTTCCCTTGTTGAATCTATAGCCGGAAGAAAAGGGTTTTGAAAATATTTGAAGTATAAAATGGGTTTTATACAAGTTTGAAATGATCCAAAGATTTTTCAAGGTTATATATATATACATATATATATATATATATATATAAAGGATCTTATGAGAATGATTTTGGAGGAAAGGTTTTTGGAACCTATTGATTTTGGAAAGGCTTTTGATTTTTGGGTAAAATCAACATTGGAATTTGGAAAGCCTAGTTTGAAAATTATCGATTTTGGGATAATCGATTTTGAGAAAAAGAGATTTATATGGGATTCATACTAGGTGTATGATTTGGAAGATACTATATGTGTATAGTATAAAGTGATTTGAAAATAGCCCTGGAGAAAAAGGCGCTCCCTTGGAATGAAGTTCTTAGGAGTACCATAGGTTGGTACTGCCTTGAGCCTTAAAAGGGGAGGTTCTAAAGTTGATCCTATGAGGAGTCCGAAAAAACTAGTTCCTGAGGATTAATGGATAGCGAAAGTCGAGGGCGCTGATGCCTACAAAGGCATTTGGATTATGTTGTGATGACAGTGTAACTCGATGTCGCTGCGATCTACTGTGGACCATAGCGGAAATCGTGTGGAGGTGAGTGTCAACGGTCTACACTTGATTTTGCCAGGAAGGCAACGTAACATCGGTAGACTGCAATCTATGGTCGAGTGGAGCGGAGAAGTTTCATTCTTTTGGCAGCGAAATTCGAGGGCGTTGAGGCCTATAGTTATATGGGTTTTTGCCGTGACAGCAACATAACCCCGATTGTAGCTGCGATCTGTAGCAGGTTCCATGGCGTAATTGAGGGGTACGGAGGCCTATAGTTATTTATGGATTTTGCCGAGACGGCAACGTGACCATCGGGTTAACTACGACCATAGATGGGGGTGATGATTTCCAGAGCATTCTCACCAAAGATATTTCCTCTATTTCAAAAATGTTTTCTATATTATCAATAAAATTATTTTCCAAGTATTTTCACTGGATGTTGAAAACAGGTTTACCAAGTAATTATAAATTTTCAGTCCTATGCCTGATCAACGTATGACCGAATTTCTGTGAGAACAAGGATGGACTGGCTGAGACATCGAGTTATAAAAAGTATTTTTATAAAAACTATTATATGATATTTTAAAGTGTTTTAAAAATTTATACAAAGGTAATTTGACTGATAAATAGTATTTTAATAAAAATTCTGGATTCGTTCCTTTTTGGGGACGAAAAGATTTAAAGGGGGGAGGAATGTGATAACCCGAATTTTTGGGCATCAGATAATTGGGTAATTTTCTAATTTAGCTATTGAAAAAATTATTGATTTATTGATTAAGCAAATAAATCTGATGGATATTTATATAATTACTTAAAATTTATAACTTGAATTTGGGGTTGTTTAAAATAAATATATATTTTTTTGAATTGATTTTAAATTGGATTTTAAATTGAATTTAGAGTTGAAGTTGAATTTAATTTTGAAATTTAAAGGAAGTATATCTTAAATATATTTTAGTTTAAAAATATATTATATATACGATTTTATTTGATTTTAATTGTTTTTTTTATTTTCTTTAAAAGAACTTTTATATATAGATTTAGAAAAGAACTTATTAATTAGTACATAACAAAAGGGCTTTTTATTAACATTTAAGAATATATTAAATTTGCATAATTACAAGTGTTTGTCTTAAAATCATTTTAACAACAAATGTAATGTGATAAACTTATGTAATTGACACATGTTAGTTTTTACAAGTGTCACTTTTTGATTTTAAATTTTTTTCTTTTATTTTTAATAAATCAAAATTTAGCCTATAAGAACATCTCATTTCATCTCTTTCAATTATTTTATCAGCTGAATTTCTATAACGAGGAAAACTTTAGTGTGTAACAAACCGGTAAACAACATCAAGAAATTAAAAGCAACCTCTTCATTAATTCAAAATCTGGAACAAGCAAGCCTGGAATAAAAGAAATCAAGCTAGATTAACTCAGTTCTATCAAACAGCAAGCAAGGTCTAAGGCATGTAAACTCATTTTAAAACAAAGATGATTCAAAGAATCAGTTTCCAGTTAAAACAATTTCCAGAACAAGATAAACTATAGATTCCTTCTTTGACCAAATTAAACAGCAGTTTAGTGATCCAATCAATTTCAACTTTCAAAGTTTCCAAGCTACTTCTGTGTTCCTTGTAAACACCAAAGCCGAGTAAACTACTAATCTATACCTGATGCTTTTGATTTATACTTGAAGTTGTGGTGGAAATTGTTTGTACGAGTGAAAAATTATATTTTGTTTAGGTATACATGTTTTAAAAAAAGAAATATATGCATGCATGTCTGAAGTATATGCATATCTCTATGTAGTCCAGACTAGACTGATTTCCCATGTAAAAATCAATTTCTCTCTGTATATTTAATTTTAGGCTATAATCTCTAAAAAGATAATGTTAGTAACAATGTAATATAAATTTAAAATAGTTCAAAGTAGAATTATCCAGTAAATATTTTGAAAATAGATTTTTACAGTGAAAACTTTTAAGATCAGAAAAATCAATCATTCCAATTTCAAGTTTTAATTATAGTAGAAGGTTCGAATTTGAAAAATATGAGTTTTGGTCATAGTTTCATGATTTTTAAGATTGGATGCGATGGCAATTTGCTAGTTAATCGGTTTTTGTACTATCGCCAAATTCCAACGATCGATGAGGGAAGGAGGGTTATGCTCGGGGTTAAAGAAAGTTTCGGGGCTGTCAAACCTAGGAAAACATTAGGTGTTTCTTTTTTAAGCACAATGGCGGCGAAAGCACAGTGGCGGCGAAACTAATACAGTTTTCCTTTGTATAACTGCTATTTTATGTGATATTATATTTTGATCCGCTACAAACGTGAGAATTTGTGTTTTGGTGTTTCTATTTCTTCTTCTTCCTTTGTCTCTTTCTTCTCTTTTCTTCCTAACTATCTCGAATCTTCAGGATCGAAAATTCCAGACCGTTACAAAGCTAGTCTGGTAATTTAGTTTATTCACTCTGTATATACACAAATTTCTTAACGTTTTCCTCATTTTTCCATTTTCATTCTTTCTAGAACATCCTTCACGTCTTCATGTACACTTCAATGGCTTCAAGGACTCTTAAGTTCAAAAATCCTAGTTACATTCACTTTAAAATTTCATAAAAGCTTATTTGAAACACTGCCTTCCATTTCTACTTCACTCCTTGTTTCCAAAACAACCCTCACTACCCTCTGCCACCTTAAACGAATTCATATCACACCAAGGCCAAACACCTTTTCTTGCTAAATCTCTAAAAAAATTCATTTTTCCTAAGGATAAGCAAAAATCTAGGCCGTGTGCAAGTTATAGTGGAAGTTCAGTTCATTTTGTGAACTTTTGGTGAGTAAAGTTTTAGCCCTTAACTAAGTTTTCTGAACTTAAATATATGATTGACTTACTGTAAAATATGTTGTTTGCTTGGGTATGAATTGTGTCGAATTGGATGTATGTGTATATGTTTAGATGAGATGACATATAGTTTGAAATTTGAAAGTTGAAAAGTCAAGTTAGATGCAAGTTGTAATCTTGGTTTGTATATTTTGGTTATAGCATGATTTTATGTTTGTGATGTGGTTGTGATGTGAATATGAATGTTATTATCTTGAATACACAATTGTATGCTAAGAAGTTAGCACCTTTATTTGTTGAAGTGACTTCGAACCCTTATGTAAAATTTTGTCCTTTAGTTTCTAAAATTTCAAATGTTTTCAATCTTAAAAACTATTATTTTTTACAAAAACATACCTTTATGTTTTAGTAAAAGTCAAAGAAATGAACAAAAAATTTCAATTTTGAAAATTATGGGTAGTATAGCGGTAAACGCTAAAGGAGTAGTTCGTGAAAACGAACTCTTTTCAAAAGCTAAAAGTTTTTCCACCTAGGATTCTTTTTGGAAAATGTTTTCAAACATAATTTAACTGTTAAAAGGTGATTATTTATTTATTTATTTAATGATCAATTGACTAATTAATTAAGCAAGGTAATTAGTATTTAATTAACAAAGGCAATTAGTACTTAGGTGTTAATTAAGTAAGCTAATTATAATAAGTTAACTAATTAAAAGTAAATTATTATTTAATTATTAGTTAAGGCTATTTAATTATTTATTTAAGATTGATTCATAATTAATTAATTATTTAAAAGAGGGTTTAATTATTAATTACTGATTGAGTCAAATTTAATTAAGATTTTAATTAGGACTTTATTAGGATTTACTTAATATTTAATCAGGGTTCAATTTAATTTATTTCATTAATTTACAAGGGTTTTAATTTTAAAAAACCCTTTATTTTATAAAATATTGGTTTTGTTAAAATGGTTTCCTTTTTCAATGATGTTTTAAATCAAAGGATTTCTTTGTCGATTATCTTTAAGTAGCCTCAAACAAATATGAACCCTAATTCTAATATGGTGACTTGTTTATAAGAAATAAAGCCGATGAGTAGGCTGATCCTATAAGTGAGATCTAGAATTTATTTCTAGACGAGAGGTAGAGTAAGTCAAAATATCGAAAATGTGATAGATATGGGAAGGTTAATTTTTATCAATGGGTCATGTTTAATTAAGTATATGGTTATCCATATGCGAACTTTGTACAATTACCCTAGGTAGCGGTTTGTTTGCTATCAATAACTAGATGTGTTTTAACTCGAGAAGTATGTCATGTATATTCGAGTTCCTCAATGAGGACTCGTATATTTTTTGCATACTTCCAAAGAATCAAAATTGAGTTTTCTGGGAGTTACTGCTTAGTTTAGAGCCACCGGTTTCTTAGATAACTATAATTTATCTGAACCACTCCAAAGTAATAACGTTCATGATGGATTATTATGAAGTATGCTATAGAGCTATACTATTCTTCCTAAGGATGATTCCAAAATGGAAGATAGTGATTGTTGAATGTTTGTTCAATTTCGAAAGTTGTATGGATGAACGCTATCATTGCATTGGTTGCTTAGAGGGTAGTGTTAGCATTCCATGATGGTCCGCTGGGAGGAAGGCAAATGCTTAGCCTCAAGCCTAATGTCCCTAAGGTGTCTAAAACGGGATAGATGAGTAGGGCTATGTGGGTCATGTCCATTAGAGTATGTTCATCGCCTAATCTAGAGCGATATCTATGGTTTATGTATGCTTGGGGATCTCTTTATGGTTGTTGATTACAACCAAGGACTAACCAATCAATCTAGACTTCCCCAAGAACTTCTACCCAAATATCAGAACCAAAAATTGGATCCGCTTTGATGGCATTCCAATCTTCGTCTTCTTTTATGATGGAACAATCAGGATTAGTTATCGTCCCGTCTTTGATTAGGTGAAGAAATCATCCATCAAACGGCGTCAATGTAACGACCAGGGTTTTTGACCCTTGAAAACATCCTTGGTATTCAGGTGCCGCAATTCCAAGTGCCAGAAAGCCCGATTGTTAGGGG
The DNA here is from genome assembly GCA_030765085.1 of Allium cepa. Taxonomy (NCBI): domain Eukaryota; kingdom Viridiplantae; phylum Streptophyta; class Magnoliopsida; order Asparagales; family Amaryllidaceae; genus Allium; species Allium cepa. The sequence goes on along the minus strand of CM060944.1, from coordinate 302,735,009 downwards.
AAAAAGAAACTAAAGATAGAACAGAATCTTACACGAATGGAATAACATATATTATTTCAATATAAAATCTTTAAAGCAGAAAATTTTGAATACAATATCAGAGTCTAACGAAGATTCAGCCTGGACAGTTATAAACCCTCTGTCCTTACAAATGCTGACAAGCAACAAAACAAATGTAGTATATGCAGCGGATTATACAGTACGTCTATACATAGACGAAGAACTCCAGCTCTCCTCTAGAAACTCTAGGCATCTTCAACTAAACATGAAACTACTCAGATCTGAATGGAGTATTAAAAATACCAAGATTAGGCTTGATAAACCAGCTTGAGATACTCGAAATTATAAATGCTGATGTCAATCAAAACCTTTGAAAAGAAGCGCCATAAGACCAAGTCCACACATAAATACGGATGGTTTTATCTTATGTTAAAAAAATACTTAATATCAAAATTGATATTATTATTAATGACATTTTTTTGAAAACACTTTTCAAGTAGTATATCAAAATAAAGTATCAATATCTGAACTAAGGCTATGGTAATATATCCGGACTAGGTCAATGGAATACACCGGATGGAATATATGGTACAAAAGGGTAGTTGAAATGTTTGCAAAGCATTACAACTATTGGGAATAAAATAACAACCGTAAAGCTCGTATTGGAATTGAATTTCCAACATGATAGGGAACTAGTGGCCTTTTTCTCCGATCCACGCATAGAAATCATAGTCCCCCCTTAGTAGCTTTATCGCTTTTCTCAAGCTAGTTACTTGGAACTACACTTGCTATACTGCCAATATCTGGTAGCCTTATCACTTTTCGCAAGCTAGCTACTATATTCAAATAATTGGGGCAATAATTTGAGGGACGCAATCCCCCAATGGGTCCCCTAATGGACGGTGCTATATACATCAAGCAACAGCCCCGAATGTGTTTTCTTCACACCCCATAGTATTTCCTTTCATTCCTAGGATGTGAAGCTCGTGAGGCTCCGCTCATACTTTCCAACTGTTTCCACTTTTAATGCCACACAACCATTCCATAATCACACAAACCGATTTCTATAAACATATAACTCTCGAGCTCCTACGTCTTAGGAAAAGGTGTTAAGCTAAGAGAAGTTGCATTCTCCACCACCAAGCAGATGATACGTTGGTAGAGATCAATTAATATGATCAGAAATGCAATGTCAGACATTCGTCCACACAAGTTCGTTCTGGGACCGATTGAAACCAAAGGTACTCCTCCTACCACCATTAATAGCAAGTAGTCCTTACAATCCAAAGATTCTAAAACACGAAAGGACCACTGCTATATAAATTTCTCTACATTAGGAGATACCTAGAGAATGTAAACAAGCAGTCCTTCCGCTATGAAGATCTATGGTCATCAATAATCACAATCTTCATCAGATCTTCACTTCTGAACGTATACATTGGTTCAAAGTGGTTTTCGGATAGGAATAACCCAAATCCGACCCCGGTTCCTCCGAACCAATCATCGATAAAAGAAGATGTTAAGTTCATATATGATTATCAATCGTTAATCAGTTTAACTCATCTTTTTTTTTCATTCTTAGATATCTCTTAGAGATATATTCATTGAATCATTTCTTTATAATTTCAGAGTATATAGAATCATTTAGCCTCATTTATCATATTATTTGGTTAATTTTAGAATCTTTTTAATCTTGGAATAATTCCAAATTGTTCCAACTTTATTTAGGAAAACATTTCCAAATCATTTCTATGCAATCCAAGTTATTTAAGAAACTTTGATCCGAATATACTAAATTTACCATCCCATCCATCGGGCCAGTCTATATAGCCAGGGAGAGCAGGAAACTGGTTTTCAAACTCAAGCCTAGACATTATCTCTTCGTCACCGATAAGGCAGCCAAGTTATTTGATCGAATCTTAATCATTTACTATTTAACCATTCCATAAATCCTTCAAATCAACTTTAAAATAATTTATTAATCACTTAAAAACATTTACGAAAGATTCGAGAAAGAATCATTAAGTTCGAAACTATATTTCAAAGTTACAAAAAGGGTTGCTGAAAGTGCTTTAAGCTATATTAATCAAAATGACCTTTTATCATTTGAAAATTCATTTTTATAACACAAATAACTTTTAAAAAATTTAAAAGATTTATAGGATTTATTCCATATTTTTAAAATTTTTAAAAATATATATTTAAAACATTTGCCACTATGGCCACTGAACTGCCGAAGCGTGATTTTATCGAAAACTTGATTTGCTCATATTTTAAAATATACTTATCGAAATCTCGATTTTATTTCTTCGTTTTAAAACTATTACCCATAGTTCGAAAAATTCTTATCTCCAAGAATTTCGAGCTATATCCCATTCTATATATTTATTTGAGTTTTATGCGCGAAATCATGAACTTCCGTTACGCGACCGCCTATTTTGACTAAATTTTCAATATTCATCAAAACTTCTCCAAATTGAATTTTAATGTTTATAAAAAAATTTAAACCATTTTCAAACATTAAAACCAATATTTTTCCATATTAAATCTCTTTTTCACTTTTAAAGCATTTCATAATATCATATTATTATAATATTCATTTCCAAACTTTTTTATATTTAAAACCTTTTAGAAGCTAAACAACTCCATCCACAAATTATTTATGGATTAAATTTCCATTTAATTAACTATGTTTAATTACTCACCATTTCTATTATGATTTTTCATCATTTATCACAACCAAGTTATCAACCATATAAACATCCATATACTCAACTATATAATCAACCAAGTTATCAACCAATTATTTAAATTTAAATATTCATATAATTATTTTCTAAATGTAAGTAAATTAAGTACTCACTTATGGCTTCACTTCTCCAATCTTATCTGTAGCTTCTTGAATTTATTCCGACAGCACTTCGGCATCACTTCCTCCTCATTTACTTGCTTCGGAGCCTTTTGAACTCCTTCCTTCTTCCTATATGTGTTCGGCCAAGGCCTAGGAGTGCTAGACCATGCTACTTAGGTACTGGAGCTCTCGGCTTTGAGGTGGGGATGGGGTGGCTGTGAGCTTCTAAGGGGTGGAGGGGAAGATTTAGTAGATTTTTGACGTGTATATGTATATATACATATAATGTATATATTTAAATATTATTTGCTATAATTTTCTCCATAATTTTTCTAAGATGGGAGGCCATTAAGGAGAAGGAGAAAGCTTGAGGAAAGAGGAAGAATAAGATGGAAAGTTGTGTGAAAATGTGAATTAATGTATGCATGTATTTATAGCCAAAATTTACAAAATATCCTACGTCACTTCCTTCCCATCACATCACCCATGTGCCTCCTTTCACCTCGATCATTTCACATGCCCACACCCCTCTCATCATCATCCATCACCTCAAATCAGTTCATGTCCTAATTGTTGACTTTATGAAAGCTTAAGGGTGAAGCTTTCCTAAAACATCTTAGATATTCTTAATATATGTATATATAAATGTATATTTGTTATATCTATGTATGTGTCTATATATGTGTGTGTGTGTGTGTGTGTGTGTTCATGTATATGTTAGTGGATGCATTTGTATGTTATATACATGCACATGACATATAAACAAGGTTGCAACAATTTTCGAACAACTTCTGTTTGTTAAACCGTTGAAAATGGGGAAATCGATTGCCGGTCACATTTTCACTTTTTATTTAATATACATGTATTTGTAAACAAAGTTTGAAAATAAATTCCTAATCTTTTTTGATAAATAAAAGTGATCACATTTGAATTATAAAATCATATAAATCAATATTAGCAATTACTTACAAAAAGTGCATTTATAAGTTAAACCGATATCGATTTTCTTCGTAATTTCAAATTGCTTAAATATCTTTATAAAACTATTATAAATCATTTATTATCACTTTATAGCACTTTAAAATGAATTAATATCATTGAAAAAACAATTATTTGAATAATTATTAAATCATTAAATCTCAATTTAAATTATAAAAATAAAATAAGTAATTTTATTTCATATTCTTGTTCAATTATAAAAATAAGTTTTTGTATCCAGCTCTGCGTGCGATATTTTACGATTTTAGAGTTGTTTATCGATAAAATGGTTTTCAACCATTTAATGGATAAATTTCCAAAGGAAATATTTTCGTAAATACTTATTCAAAATAAGATTACCATTATTATATTGTTCAAAACATCATAATCTATGTTAAAACATCTTATATTTGAATATTTTAAAAATAATTATAATTTATCATATTGATAAATTTACGGGTCGTTATAGATTTTCCCCATTAAAAGAGTTTTATCCTTGAAATTACACCAAAACAAAACCCAAAGGTATTTGTCCAAAATATTTATCTTTAAACTTACATACATATGATGTATACTGATCATCTGTACGAAATACTTGATTCGATCTACTATTCGAATCCATAACTTTACTTTCGAAGTAGTATTGATCCCCCAATCCTCTAATGCGGACTCTGATCAGGCTTCTTGATCAAAAAACTTTGTTTCACTTACATAGCCCTCAATTGTAATAGAAAACTTAAGTATCCAATCATGAACCCTCATTAACATTCGCTGTCAAGAATTGAGTAATAAGTCCTCTTTTGGACCGATGTAAACACCTCAAACTTTCGTACTCGAATCTTAAATCAAAATTTTGTATCGAAATGATCTAGGTACCTCATATGTACTCATTCAAAAATATTTACGAAAAATTTTCACAAATTTTTTGTCTTTTACTTTAAATACTTATACAAACCCTTTATTATTCAAAAATATTTATTCCCAAATATATTTCTATTTCTTTTCCAAAAGAAATCAATTGCCCTTTAATTGGAATAATACCATTATAATTCTTATTTCAAAATTTCTTTGAAATTCCTTTGTTAATAAATCTCATTATAAATTTAATTCCCAACTTATTTTATATTGCACCACTTTCTCTTTTATAGTTTTTCAAAACACTAGGATATGAATTTTCAAATCCATCTTTCTCAAACATCTTTTACTTTTACACTTTATTCTATAAAATATATTCTTAAATAATTTCTTAATTTAAATAATTTAACAAAAAACATTTCAAATATTCTTTTAAACTTTTTATTTCTAAATACCATATTAAACTGATTTGATGGAAGATAAAAGAAATGCATAGCGAGAATGATAAAAAGAGATTTATTAATTAGCTTTGTTTTATACATTCATTGCAAACCCTAGCCTCTCTTACAAACTTTTGTAGATAACTCCCTAGGGAATACAACCAATCAACACCACCATTATATAGATACTTGAACTGCGATATATACTATCTTTTAAGGTAGACGGTGTTTTATCTTGGAAGCCTAAGTTAACCACTTTCATTTTTGGTCAGTACTTCATTAAGTGTTTCCCTTGGAAACACCAAATGCAAGTTCATTTAGGAAAATCTTTGACTTTAAGTCTTAGGTTGTTGCATCGTTAGCAGACCATTGTCTTCTTTTTAATCCTCGGTTTCTTCTTTGTTCTAGGACATTTATATAGAAATGTTCCCTCTCTTTACATTTGAAACAGACTATATCATCTCGATCAGAATTATTGTTTTCCCTCCTCTACTTCTTCCATTTCTTATTTTCACACATAACTACATAATATCCTTTCTTACCATAGTAGTAACCATCGATGTCAGCATAGGCTCCTAGTTTTACTTTTTCTTCAGCTTCTTTCTATGCACGTACTCTATATTTGTGCTTTGGATTAGCCCATAACTCATCACCCGACATATAATAAGACATCCTTACCAAAATGATATACTAAGTTATTATCAGAAGTTTCATACCATTAATCCAAATTACATGATTTAACATGTTAGGCTTTGAACTTGACTTGACTGTACAATGATAAGAAGAATAATATACCAAGGGTTCGATACCATTCGCCAATAACAACATATGATCGATACTTAGAAGATTATTCCCATCATCACTACACAGATCAAGACCTTATTCTTGGAAATTTCCAAAGGGATAACATCTTATGAATTTTACATATCACATAAATATTTATACTTTTTTGTATATACATACATACATACATACATACTCCTTTCAAAATGGTGAGTCGATTTGCCTTGTTTATGTGTTTAGAAACCCTTATCGATATCGTGGCGTCCCATGTACTGACCAGAATCGATAAACCACTCAACAGATAAATCAACACAAAACATTTTTTTATCAATCAATAGATACGAGCTTATGTGTGTATATATATATTTACATGTGTGTGTGTGTGTCTATATATATATACATATACATATATATATATATATATATATATATATATATATATTACTCTCAAACTCATTCTAGGGCATTACTAACCGTATCTCTAATGAGTGACTCGTTCTAGGGTATTACTAACTCTATTTATAATGAGTTTTACTCCACCAAAGACTAGGTGTCCGCTCAACCAAAGCTCTGACACCAAATGTAATAACCGGGATTTTCGACCCATGATAATTGACATTAATACATCCTTGGTATTGACATGTTGCAAATCCAAGTTTCGGAAAGCACGATTGTTAGGGGAAAAAGAAAATTAAAATATAACAGAATCTCACACGAATGAAACAACATATATTATTTCAATATAAAATCTCCATAGCGAATTTTTTTGAATATAATATCCTGTCTAACCTAGATTAAGCCCAGGTAGTTATAAATCCTCTATCCTTACAATTGCTGACAAACAACAAATGAATGCAGTATATGGAGCGGATAATGGAATACGTCCATACGTAGATGTAGATCTCCAGCTCTCCTCTGGAAACTCCAAGCATCTTCAACTAAACATGAAACTGCACGGACCTGACCCGAGTACTAAAAATAACCAGACCAGGCTTGATAAACCAGCATGAGGTACTCGAATTTTTAAATGTTGATGTCAATCAAAACCTTTGAAAAGAAGGGTATCTCATAAGACTATTCCTACACATAAATACGTACAAGTTTTTATCTACTGAAAACCAAAATACTTTATATCATAACATTATATATTATTACTAATGGCAATCTTTTGAAAAAAGATTTCAAGTAATATATCAAAATAAGTATTAATATCCGGACTAAGTCTATGGTGATATATCTGGACTAGGTTAGTGGAATACACCGGATGGGATATATGATACAAAAGGGGTAGCATAAATGTTTACAAAGCATTACATCTATCTTGGGAATACAACCAAAACCATAAAAGCTCATATTTGAATTGGATTTCCAACATGATAGAAAACTAGTGGCCTTTTTCTCTGATCCACACATAGCAACCATAGTCCCTTCGGATGCCTTATCGCTTTCCTCAAGCTAGCTACTTGGAACTACACTTGCTACACTACCAATATCTGGTAGCCTTATCACTTTTCGCAAGCTAGCTACTATATTCAAATAAATGGGGCAATAAATGCCTTGAGGGATGCCTTCTCCCAATGGGTCCCCTACAGGATGCCACCATATACATCAACCAACAGCCCGAATGTGTGTTCTTCACGCTACATAGTATCCCGTATCATTCTTAGGATGTGAGGCTCGTGAGGCTATGCTCATACTTTCCAACTGGTACCACATTGAATGCCATGCAGCCATTCAATAATCATACAACTGATTTCTACGAACGTATAACTCTTGAGCTCGTATGTCTTAGGAAAGAGTGTTATGCTAAGAGAAGTTTCCTTCTCCGTCACCAAGCATATGATACATTGATAAAGATCAACTAATATGATAGGAAATGCAATGCCAGGCATTCATCCATATAAGTTCATTCTGAGACTGAACGAAACCGAAGGCACTTCTCCTACTACCATTAGCAGTGAGTAGTCCTTGCAATCCAAAGATTACAAAAAATGAAAGGACCGCTGCTATATAAATGTCTCTATATTGGGAGCTACCTAGAGAATGTCAACAAGCAATCCTTCCACTATGAAGATCTACGGTTTTCAATAGTCATTTTCATCATCTGGACTTCACTTTCAAAAATATACATTGGTTCGAATTGGTTTTTGGATAGAAATTACCCGACTCCGACCCCGGTTTCTCCGAACCAATCATCGATAAAAAAGATGTTAAGTTCATATATGATTATCAATCTTCAATCAATTTAATTCATCTTTTATATTCATTCATAGATATCTCTTAGAGATATATTCATTGAATCATTTCTTTATATTTTTCGGAGTATACGGAATCATTAAGCCTCATTTATCAAATAATTTGGTTAATTTTAAAACCTTTTCAATCTTGGAATAATTCCAAATCGTTTCACTGTTTATTTAGGAAAACATTTCCAAATCATTTCTATATAATCCAAGTTATTTATGAAATTTTGATTTGGGTAAACCAAATTTACCATCCCATCCATCGAGCCAGTCTGGATAGCCAGGGAGAGCAGGAAACTGTTTCTCCAAACTAAAGCCTAGACACTATCTCTATGTCACTTATAAGGCGGTCAAGTTATTTGATCGACTCTAAATCATTTAATATTTAAACATTCCATAATGCCTAATAATCTTTAAAATACTTTATTAATCATTTAAAAACATTTACAAAATATTCGAAAAAGAACCGTTAAGTTTGAAATTATATTTCAAAGTAACAGAAAAGTGCTGCGGAAAAGTGTTGCGGAAAGTGCTTTTTAAGCTATATTGATCAAAACGACTTTTTATCATTTGAAAATTCATTTTTATAACTCGGATCGCTTTTAAAATATTTTAAAAGATTTATAAGATTTATTCCATATTTTTAAACATTTTAAAAATATATATTTAAAATATTTCCTATTCCGACCACCGATCTGCCAAAGTGCGATTTTATCGAAAACTTGATTTACTCTTATTTTAAAATATACTTATCAAAATCTCAATTTTCTTTCTTTTTTTAAAAATATGGAAAGAATAGTTCGGAAAATTCTTATCTCCAAGAATTTCAAGCTATATTACATTCTATATATTCGTTTGACTTTTATGGCGCAAAATGCCGTTACGCGGCGCGCTTATTTTAGCTAAATTTTCAATATTCATCAAAACTTATCCAAAGAATTTTAATGTTTATAAAACATTTATGAACCATTTTCAAACGTTTAAACAAATATTTTTCCATATTAAATCTCCTTTTTACTTTTAAAACATTTTGTAATATTATATTATTATAATATTCATTTCCAAACTTTATTATATTTAAAACCATTTTGAGGTTAAACAACTCCATACATAAATTATTTATGGATTAAATTTCCATTTAATTAACATTGGTTAATTACTAACCATTTCTATTATGACTTCTCATCATTTATCACAACCAAGTTATCAACCATATCAACATCTATATAATCAACTATATAATCAACCAAGTTATCAACCATGTATTAAAATTTTTAACATTCATATATCTATTTTATAATGGTAAGTAAATCGAGTACTCACTTATAGCTCCACTCCAATAATCTTTTCTTTAGCTTCCTGAATTTATTCCAGTTGCAATTCGGCAGCACTTCCTCCTTTTCTACTTGCTCTGGAGCATTTTGAACTCCTTCCTTCTTCCTATATGTGTTCATCCAAGTCCTAGGAGTGCTCGATCATGCTCCTTAGGTGCTGGTGCTCATGGCTTTGAGGTGGTGATGAGGTGGCCGTGAGCTTCTAAAGGGTAGAGGAGGAGATTGAATAGATTTTTGACGTGTATATGTATATATACATATACTATATATATTTAAATATTATTTGCACAATTTTCTCTATAATTTTTCTAAGATGAGAGGCCATTAAAGAGAAGGAGAAAGCTAGAGAAAAGAGGAAGAAGAAGACGAAAAGTTGTGTGAAATTATGAATGAATGTATGCATGTATTTATAGCCAAAATTTTACAAAATATCATACATCACTTCCTTCCCAACACATCACCCATGTGCCTCCTTTCACTTCCATTATTTCACATGCCCACACCCCTCTTCATCACCCTCTATCACCTCAAATCACTTCATGTCCTAATTGTTGAATTTATGAAAGCTTAATGGTGAAGTTTTCTTAAAATATCTTAGATATTTTTAATATATGTATATATAAATGTATATATGTTATATGTATGTATATATGTGTTTATGTATATGTTAGTGGATGCATTTGTATGTTTTATATGTGCATAAGACATATAAACAAGGTTGCAACAAATTTCGAATAACTTTCGTTTGTTAAACCGTTGGAAATCGGGAAACCAATTCCCGGTCACATTTTCACTTATTATTTAATACACATATATTTGTAAAAAAATTTGAAAATAAATTCCTAATCATTTTTTACAAAAAATGTGATAACATTTGAATTATAAAATCATATAAATCAATATTAGCAATTACTTACGATATGTGCATTATACCGCTAAACCGATATCTATTTCCTTCACAATTTCAAATTAGTCAAACATCTTTATAAATTATAAGTCATTTATTATCACTTTATAACTATTTAAAATGAATTACTATCATTAAAAAAATAATTCTTTGAATAATTATAATAATTATTAAATCATTAAATCTCTGTTTAAATTAAATATAAGGGCATCACTATATATTCATTTAATTTTCCAAAAAAAACTATTTCATATTCTTGTTCAATCATTATGTATATAGCTCTGTGCATGATGTTTTACGATTTTAGAGTTTTTTATCGATAAGACGGTTTTTGGCCATTCTATCAATAAAATTCCAAAGGAATATTTTCGTAAATACTTATTCAAAATAAGGTTACCATTTTTATTTATTGTCCAAAACATCATAATCTATGTTATACAATATTATATTTGAATACTTTAAAAATAAATATAATTTATCAGTATATGATAAATTATGGGTCGTTACAGTCAAAATGCTTTTCTTATTCTTTTACCATTTACATTTGACTCGATTCTAACTGTCTTTGATTTCTAGGGATAAATGTATGGAAAATCTTAAAAGATTGTAGTGGTTTTCAGGATTTGCCCATAATTTCTGGTGTGGAGAAGCTATTATCGAAAAGATATGTTTATAAACAAAAAGGGAGAAGAAGGATAATAAAAATGATGTTTTTCTAAAGTGAATTTATTTATATAGGGATGAGAATTCATTTAAAATGAATTGGTGTTTGGTAGTTATTTTATTTTGAATTTTAAAGTTTTTGATTTTCGCTCGTTATATAGACATGTATGGTATAGACATGTCGACATTTCTACCAATTTTATAAAACAATTATCTTGCTATATTTTGTATTTAGCCCAAACTTTTGTACTTTTATGGATTTCCAAAGACTGGTAACACTATAAACAACAAGGAACATGATTTCATTGATGATAATAGATGAATACCCGAAATTTCACAGATAAACAAAAAGATACATGGATTAAAACTAAGATAATTTAAACTAAAAACTAGAAAAGAAAATAAAACTAGAAAGAAGTAGATGAAGATGAAGCAATTCCATTAATCTTTTGAATCATTTTCCAAAGTACTTGTCAACTTTGTTGGAAAGAGGAGTGAATTTCTTAGACAGTGATATCTAAAGCTTTTTTTGTTGTAAACAATCTTCTCTTGGAAAGGATCTTTGTAGGATGAACTAGATATCATTTCGATACTTTTCAAAAAAGTATCTTCCTCTTCTTTTTGTTCTTCCTTCTCCTCCATTTCCATTTCTTATCCTTTCTCTTCCTCCCCATCTCTTATTTCATGCTCCCCTTCCTAGGCCTATCTTTGTTCCTTTTCCGCAAGTGTTTCATAAGGCTAGAATATGGGTGAAATTTACATAAGAGAGATGGTGGCCTTATTGAAAAGTTTTCGGGGAATGGTTTACTCTCCTTTTAGTTCAACACAAAAAATGTGAATACTTTAGTAAGATACGCAACATGAAAGAGTAAGTTCTCATGCCTAGAGAGATTCTTGAAAAAGAATTCATCCAAAATAACTTATGGCCAATTTATATAATAATGACCATAAATGGCAAAAAGTACTTCGAAAACTTCTTGAGTTGGGTTATTATAATTTCTCATCCTCGGAGTTATGCTTTACTGCAAAACAAGATTTAAAATCCTTGTTTTAGGACATATATTTTTGCTTTTGAACTCAAAATCATCATCACTTTCAAAAATATCATGAAAAACTTTCACGATCTTGAACATCAATTTCAAAAGTTGAAAGGTCCATTCCATTAGATTTGCATCCGAGAATGTTACCTAAAATTTCATAATTTAAAACTATTTGAGTGTCTTTGACACTACTCCAAACTTCACCTTCATTCCGTTTATAAAACTTTCTTTTAAAATTCATATAAAACATTTTTACTGAATTTATAGAACATATGAAATCATTTTCAGAAGCATTAATTAAACCTAGAATTCCATTTTGTATACAAAGATTATAAAGATCATAATAAAGATCATAAGTAGGAAAGTCGTCGAAATGGTAAATCTTCTGCTAGAGACTTTTCAAAAAGTCATATATTACATATAGGCTTGTATGTCTTCTTTTTCATGAAAAAGATAATATTTTGTTTTCTTAGAAAGCCTCATGGTGGATGCAGTGTTGCTAGAGGATGCCTTTTAAGTATAGTTTGAAGAGATAAGAGAGTTAATGAATTTTTAAATTTTAAAAATGAGAGTGAAATGAATGGATGGATATAGTATAATTAAATAGAGAAAATCAATAGACATGTTCTCTGATCAAGAGACACCTTTTTAGGACATTGGGTTCGTGAAAAGGTGAAGTGAATTACGAATTTTGAATTTGAAATGGAAATTCAAATTCTGAATTTGAGTGGGTATGTTGACGTATGGCTAGGGTTATGTCGACATATAGCTCATGATTTTCAAAAATGAAAATAACTAAATTATTCCTATTTGTTTACGCAAATAATTATCTTAAAATTATTACTAATATGTATATTTAGTAAATAATTTAAAAATCATTTTAAATGTATATTTTATATTATTTTATTCAATATTATATTCTTCAAAAAATAAATTTTGTAAAAATTTAATACACACACACATACACTTTATTTATCCAATTCATTATTAATTTATAGGTTATTCCTAACAATCAAAAGTAACTAAAACTTCATTCATAAAAATTCAATATTCAATTTTAAATGTGTACCTGTTTTTGATCCAAGGAACAATAGATGGAGTCTTACCACCTTTACTTATAAAGCTCGTTGGTGGGAAAGTAATGTTAATATCCTAGGTATTGATTTTGATGACAACAACCATATAAACATTACTACTAACATATTTTCAAGTTTTACAATACTTTCAAATATATTATAGAGACGGTTATAGAGATTAAAAAGAACTCGGTGGAAGAAAATGGATTATTTATGAAGATTAATCATAGAAATGGAAGAAAAAAATGATTAAAGAAGGATGCTTAGAGAATAGAGATGTTTGAAGTGATGAGTACTTGGTTGAGTCTTAGAATTCTTTATTAAAGATCCCATGGCAATTATACATCATCAACCATTGACCTTAACCGAATTATAAAAAACCACAAAAAAGAGGTACGAAATCAAAATTTTGCAACATTTACTGGTGTGATGTGTTGTTGTTCTCATTGGAAAATGTCTATATATCGACATATATGGGTCAAGTATGTCGACATACATCCCGTTGGTGAGTTTTTTAAATTTGAATCAGGGGATTTTCCCACCACCTCTTCATAAAAAGACATGTCTCTTCAACCACGATATAAAGGCCTGGAAAATGAATTTTCCAATTAAATATGTCTTCATTCTCATACTCTTTCTCTTCCATACATTTGCAAAAGAAATCCCTTGCATACTCAATCATTCTCTTTGCAAATCCATACCATTTCACTCCTCTTCTTCAAGGATTTGCAAACCACGTTATATTGGAGAGTTTCTATTTGAATTCATATCATTCTCTTTCTAATTTCATCCTATTTCTCAAAGATTTCAAAGATATATTGCCACTGGAGATCTATAGGTTCGTTGTATCGAATCTGAAAGAATCTATATTGAAGATACGACTACTTATAATACTTTGTTTTTGTTTGTGAAAAGGAGAAGGTGTACTTGTAGCCTATGAAATTAAGAGGGTGTATCTTTTAGCTCGTGAAATCAAGATTATAAAGGTGTTCTTGCCACCCATGGAAAGAAAGTGATTATAGTGAAATTCTGAATGGTGGAATGCAGGACTGGATGTATGATTAGTCAATCCAAACCATTATAAAAATCAGCATTTTACTTACTTTACTGTATTTTACTTTACTATTTACTTATTCTACGATTGTTGATTTTCTGTTTGCAATTTGATTAGTTATAGTATTAAAAGTCATAAGTTAGTTCAAAATAAGTAAAATATACACATCACCTCCTCTATTGTTCAAATAGCCTTAAGATCCATTCCGCATTGTGTTATGGACACCCCTTTTTCAATAAGTAAATCCTGAATGAGTTTCGTCTAGGTTGTTGCAAAAGGTGAAATTTATTTCTTCGATGTCATTTAAACTGACGCAGATGTCACCAAAGGAGCAGGGTCAAGGTGAAATCTCTCTTGAAGGAAACACTATTTGCTCTCCAACCGCTTTAAAGTTCCTATAGTGTTATGCTACGAGCGGGGGAAGTTGGAGAGAGTTGGACTCATATAAGGCGTCTCTCCAAATGGTTTTCCCTCTCCTTCACTAGCTTGATAGTCGTTATCGCTATAATTGGCGCCATCTCCATCCTCTTCAACCATAGGCTCTTTCCCTCTCTCCTTTCAGCACACTCATCATCTTCTGAAATTAGAGACATCTGGCATTTTTATCCTCGTCTCTTGGAATATCACCACCAATGGGCTCTTTATTCTCTCCCTCGGTGTGTACCTCTATGTAAGGTATAACAAATAAACCCATAACTTCCTCTGGAAGATTTTTTCTAGAGCTACGAGTATGGATGGGGGAACGTATATGGGCTCTAGAGCCACTAGGCGACTCAATGACAGCGAATCTATAGGAACATAGCAAGTTGCACCATCGTAGGTTTTCATTCGTCAAGAGGAATGTCACTCTGCAATGTTGGAATCTAACTTCTCTCAGGCCATTAAGCGTAACCTCATGCTCCTCGCGATCATCTCAAGCTATAATTCCTATGAAGAAATAAATGTTAGGTCGATAACTGGAGTTAAAGAATTCTGGCATGAAAGTGGTAAAGAAAAGAAAACCAACTTCTAAAATGCTAGAATCGTTTGAAGCGGTGTGGGCATCATACTAAGAATACTTATTTTTGAAGTACAAGCATTTAATGTGAAGGTTTTTGATGACCTAGCACTAGCACCAGGCTTTAATGATCATGTAAGAAGGAGAGTCCCGTCTTTGCTTGAAGTGCAATATATAAGAAAGTTCGCTGAAAGTAGGAGCTCGATTGAACAGATTCATGAAATGGACGTGGAGAGAACATAAAAAAGAATATCCACTTAGATGAATTTGAGACGGAGCTAGCCCAAGTTCTTGTAGAACTATTCTGAGAAAGAGATAGAAAGGAAGGGCGGCACAATCTGAGCACATGTACTGGTTGCATGTCATGTATCTTGGTAGGGGGTTGTGTGCAAACTCGATCCTCCTTATTGGATGAACATCATCTTCAAGAATCCCTACTGATGAAAAAAGCTTTGAAGTATTCTAGCTGTTAGTATTGTGGGCACTTGCTCAAGAAGATCGTTCAACACTCTTAAACATATAAACTCATTTAAGAAGGTAGTTGATCCGCTATAGGCTCTACTAGAATCATCGAGCCTTGAGGTTCTGATGTAACAAGATAACACAACCTAATTGGAATGGTTGGAAAAGTTTAAGCTGCAGAAGATCTAGCTTCTGGAGGGGTAGATATGCCATCATCGGACTTGAATCACGACGATCGACAAGTCATTTTTAAATAGAATACTTGACATTCAACACCATCACATATGTTTTATCTTGAATAATAAATCGGTGTGATCAATGCTTAAAACCCAAAGGACGTCGACATGTGTTGTAGCGACCCAGAAATTCAAATACTTTATTTTCGAATATCTAACCTTTTGGAAAATGATTAAATATTGAAAATAGGATTTTATAACCTTTTTAAACACTTTTAATTAATAATTAACGTGAGAAAACTTATTTTTGAAATGTGTTAAAAAATATATTCATTGTTTAAAAGCTGATAATGACCTAAAAACGTTTTGTTAAAAATCAATATTTTGTTAAATATAAGTTATTGGAATAATTGCACAGTCATAGGGTATCATAAAAACACATTAACAAGAGCTTAAATACAGCTAATAATTAAGAAAAAAGCTTCTAGAAAGAAGGATTAAAGGACCCTAAATTTAAGGAGAAAATGGTGGAGTGATCTAGGGAAAGCATTTTGTGTAAGGGCAAGTTTGCACATGACTAGTTGGTTGGCCATATGAAGGCATGGTAGGTCCTTTATACACTTAGTAAAGCCTATAAATAAGCACCCATGGACCCCTTAATGAGTTAACATTTCACTTGAAAAAGTTATACTCATTTCCACTCTTTTCCCTTCTCAAAACTCTCTAATTTAGAGAACTCTATCATACACTCCCTAAACTTCTCCAAACTCATTCTATCATATAGTATATAACATCATTGTACTGCCTCAAAACTAAAAGAAGTGAAGCCCCTCTCCCAAACTTTTAAGAGTCGCGAGCATTTGGGCACATTTTTGCTTTGGCTGAACTCATTTTCTACCTCCATCTCCTATTGGCCATGATTTTCTAGGATCATCTTCCTCTTGTTTTGTGTGCTTGTGTTGTGGGGAGGAAGGGTGTTGTGTTGTTGCAAGGTAAAGGTTGACATGTGCTCGCTTGATTTGGTTGAAAAGTGAGTTATCTCACTCACTAAAATAAAAGGCATAAACTTATCGTATGTGATCATATTGCTTGTGATAAGCTATGTAATATTACCAGACTTCTTAAAGTTATAACCCTTGATTGTGTGCTTCAAAAAGCATGTTATTTGCCAAAATAGTTGCCTTATGAACCTTCGAAATGTGTATTTTAAATTAAGTACACTCGAATATTTGAAATAGAGTGATTTAAATACATATGTTAAAATATATTTCATAGAATGTCGTTTGAAGTTCGGAACCATACATATGAATATAATGGAATGATAAGAAATGTTGAATTGAATACAGAATTGTCTGTATAGTGATAGTCATTATAAACACACATTGAAATCCCTTCTTTTTAAACTCATTTTCTAAAACTTCATACTTTATTTATTTTCAAGTAAAATGTTTTACATACTTATAATAGTATAAAAGATAGTAAGAAGTGAAGTTTTAAAGCTATGTTGTTTATAAAACAAAGATAGTGAAGTTATGGTCCATAAAGCGATAGTCGCTATAGAAGTATTTTGGAAAAATAAGTTTTCTTTAACAAAGTTTAAAGTGTTATTAATTTTGATATTTTATGAAATCATTCAAAGTGAGTTTTATATAAGATATATAAGTATTTTAAAAAAGAAGTGAGAAGTTTAAATAGGTTTTAAGTATTTATTTGAGTTTTAGTGAAAAGGTCATTTCTAATTTATATACATAAAACTGGTTTATTGTATAAATACAGTAAAAGTTTCAAAATTGATATTAAGTAACTATTCTTAAGGTAATATTTCCTAAAACTATTTATAACTTATTTAAAGGTACTTTAAAGGTAATTTAACTATATATAAATCTATAAAACTATTTTTAACTCTTTTATTAAAATAAGAACTTTTATGCACTTTCCTTTCTAAACTTACCATAAATTCTATTTTCTTTTTAAGTAAATTTATTACATATATATATCATTTCCAAAGAGTTTCTAATTCATATATAAACAATTTCAAAAGATTTTCTTTGGATGAAGGGATGAAAAGTAACAGCTATGTAATGACCTTAGTTTGATTGTTTATTGAATTAGTATTACTAAGCTTAACACTAAAAACCGAATGAGGTAGGCTTTTCTATTTGTCCGAGTCAAGATTGATGTTCGAGTAAGGATGGAGCAATAGGGCTTTATCTTACCGGCTTCCCTCTTGATTGAGGAATAGTTAAGCTAGATGATCGAAAACGTGTTAAGTATACGAACCTTGATTTCTACAAGTAAGCGCTTAAGACTTGACAGTCGATTAGTCAATTACCAATCTTGACCAAACTTAACTTAGGAATATGGAAAGCTTCGTGGATTTATACCAATCGTGAGTAGCATTGGTACGAAATGCCTCTAGCTTTCTAGTACTTCTAAAAGAACCAGAATTAAATTAACCAGATTCATCGATTGGTTTTGAAGAGTTTGGGATTGGTAAGTGTTTTACTTGTTGAATACCATTTCAAAACAATTTTACGGTTTAGTTTTTGAGAAGATAATTGAAGTGGTTTCTGTTCTAGTGATGATGACTCATATGAAAGGTGTCGAACATAGCCTCAGCATTGGAAAAATGACTTAACAAAGAGTAGGCTGCATAATCCAGGCTTTTGCTAACCGAGAGGGGTACATCAACTCCATTATTTAGGGTATACTTATCGATATGTCGCTAGTAGGAGTTGCTGATACTCGGTTCTACATGGCTTATGTTTACATGTTCAGGCATAGGCCAGTTGTCTTTTCCTTACGGTATATTTTATCTAAAGATATACGACAATCGAAAGGTTTCTTCTGATTCTTCTCACTGGAGATCCGCTTTAGTTTTTAAGCTAAAGGCATCTCTGTGGAAAATCCATTTATACAAACGTGCCTCGGCGAATTCAAATGTACTTTAATATATTGTGACATTGATAAGTGTAAGCATCATAACTATTTTCATATTTATATTACACACCATAGATATTATCTATAATATCATCTAATGTAAATATGAATTGAGTTGGTTCTTTTGAGGGGTAACCAATCCACTGAATCGGTTGGTCTTATTATGTGTTTATACACGTTTCTTAGTTTGTCATACCAAATTTATGTCTTAGATATGGAGTTTCTTTTCCTAAAACTCCTCCTGTGCTCTCTCGAGTAGATTGAGTAAAGCAAGTCTTAGAGTTGGAAGCTTTCAACCTTATGGGACGAGCTGGATGCTTCCATCTATCTATCTATCAACATATTTCTATTTCCGTTCACTATTATATATGTATTCAACATTTTGAGGATAGACAGTTATAATTGTCCAACCTGATTGTAGTACTTAGTCAATTTGTTACTCCAAGATTCATGTTTGTTGGAGTAACTCTTTGTACTACAATTTTGGCAAATTATATATTATCATTCCGCATGTGAAATTGTAATATTGTGTTCTTCTTTCATGTTCTGTTTTTGTTTCTTTTTATTTTACCCTAACCTTTTGTCTTTCCGACACTTGGGTGCTCGGCACACTAATTCCTTAGATGTATTTAGTGTCCATATTCGAGGATCAAAAAGGCGATTGTTACATTTTGGTATCAGAGCATAAGGTTGAGCGAACACCCTGGCTTTGGTTGGGTATTGTTTATTAGAGATAGGGTAAATGATGCCCTAAAATTAGTATAGGGCATTATACATATGAGAGCGTACTAGTTATTGCAAAATTAAACTTTTAAAATGTTTTCTTAAAATATTCTCTCCTAGTAACCCCCTTTCTTTGAAAAATCAATTGCTTCTTTGAACTAATCCTTTCTCCATTCTTAGTAATTCATTCTTAGTATATCATTCTTTGATATTACTCTATCATGAAGTGTTCTGAAGACGTTTTGCTAAATTCAAGTAGCAAACTATGAGCATCCATGCTCCAACAGCTAGAGGTGGTAGAGGTTGTGGTGGTAGAAGTAGTACGATCACCAATGGTTAAACTCGGGCTCCAAGAAATGGTGTTCCTATAGCGAATCTAGGGGAAGGTAGTAGAGGAGGTGATGCAAGTTCAACCTCCAATAAAATTTACTTCACTTTGTCGGGATTTTGACAGACTTGGTGGTTAGAGGTTTAGTGGAACTAAATCAAATTTTGAAGTTCAAACATAGTTGAGATTATGTGAGAGGGTCTTTGAAAGCTTGGGTTGGCTGATGCTATGACGTGTCGTTTGGCTTCTTTCCTTCTTTTTGGTACCTCCATGGATTAGTGGAGTTCTATTACTATGGATATTCCAAAAAAATACATCTCTTGGGCCGAACTTAAGGAGCAATTTGGAAGGAAGTTTATACTGGAGGTGGGGAAGACGTTGTTCTTTAGAAGTTTCTTAGATTTAAATCAAGGCACTATGACTTTGGTGGAGTATGAGAATAAGTTTAACGCATTATCTTGTTTTCGGCCTGATATGATCGACATGCCTTTGAAGAAGAATTAGATGTTCATAGCTGGTATGTGTCCTGAGTTTATGCGAGATATGACTAATCGTCTCATGTGATTGTTTGTTGATTTGGTGAATATGGGTTTGATATCTGAGAGTTTGGCACCTAAACATATTATTTCAGCAACGAAACCTATTATTAATACAGCCACTAAGGATAAGAAATGCAAGTTTCAAGAGAAAAGCACCAAGATTGTTTGCCACAACTATGCAGTGATGGACCATTATGCTAATAAATGTCCGTCCAATGGAGGAAGCGGATGGTTAATGCACCAGTAGTGAAAACCCTCATTTTTCCTTGAAAGGTTGCTATGCTTGTCATCAGATTGGTCATATTGCTAAGGATTGTCCTTTGCCAAAGAAGGGAGAGCAGCCTAAGGTATTTTTTATTACTGATGTACCTTCCACTTCAGCAGCAGCTAAGGGAAAGAAAGTTCTAGAAGGTATTCTGTCTATTTCTGGCATTCCTATTCATGTATTGTTAGATAATAGTTCTTCTCATAGCTTTATTCTTAAAAACCTTGTCGGTAGACTTAGTTTGAAACCAGTTATGGTTCATATTCCCATTTGTCTGTCGAACCCTGTAGGGAGCTTAGCAAATCTTAGCATGTTGTGTGAAGGAGTTCCGATTTCTTATTTTGGTCGACCCCTTCCATGCGATATTTTTTTTTTGATTTTCCTGGTTTTAATGTTATTTTAGGGATGGATTGGTTGTCTCATAATCATGCCATACTGGATTGTGAGAAGAAAACTGTTAAGTTGAAGGAGGGATGGAGGGTTCATATCTTATCTTATGAAAATCCTAGTTCTCGTATGAGCAGTTTTCTATATTTTTTCGATTTGTTGGATAAGGACTTAGAGTCTATTCCATTTGTTTAGGAAACTGTGATGTATTCAATGAGGTCTCATGTTTACCACCCCATTGTGAAATTGAGATTCGTGTTGATCTGGTTCCTGGTGCTAAGCCAATTTTATTGCATGTTTGTAGGTTATGTCCGAAGGAGAATTGGAGTTAGCCATTAAGATTAGTGACTTGCTATGTAAAGGTCTTATACGACCCAACCCTTATAATTGGTAAGCCCCCGTCGTATTTGCCACTAAAGCGGACGGTTCCTCAAGACTTTGTGTTGATTACCACGAGCTTAATAAGAGGACTATTCGAAACAAATATCATTTGCCTAAAATTGAGGACTTTTTTGATCTGCTCTATGGAGCTCGTGTATTCTCTTGGTGAAATATTCCCCCTTTATAGGCCCAAAACTAACTGCTGCAAATGCTGTACTCGTCCATAGTTATTAATTCTCGGTGACCCAATGTAGTAATGTTAGATACATTAATATACCAGAAACACATGGATATGAAAAAATTAAACTCAATTTTTTAAAACTAATTTCTCATTCCACTTCAAATCACATTTTTAATTCATTATATAATCACAATTCACAAGCCACGTTCAGAGAAATATAATTATTACAAAGTACGCTGAGAGCGAAATTTGAAGAT
This sequence comes from Allium cepa, assembly GCA_030765085.1. Lineage (NCBI taxonomy): Eukaryota > Viridiplantae > Streptophyta > Magnoliopsida > Asparagales > Amaryllidaceae > Allium > Allium cepa. The sequence goes on along the minus strand of CM060944.1, from coordinate 302,713,149 downwards.
GCCCCCTTGGTAGATTAGAGTCTTGATATAGGAAATTAATCAACTTTTCGATTACATCTAATAACACAGCGGAATTAAACAGAAAGAACTCCAAATAGCCAGTTTGCCTCCTGCACATCTCCGAAGCTTATTCTTCTAAAGGAGAACCTAAAAACCTTATCTCTCAAACTACTCAAAATCAATTAAGCATTCGAGAGTTTAAGGGGAAAACATAAAATTCAAGTCAAATAAAAAATACGGTATGAATAATAACCTACCATCTCGAACCACATAGATATCTAGTGAGACCACGCTGCTTAGCAGAAAGGGGTTTCGCCTCACTAGTATCGTCTCCCAATTTATAGTAACCGGATATCGTGCACCTGAATCCATAATGGTTAAGACATAATATAATAAAATGTACCATGATGCAAACATGCAGTATGCTCTGGATTTCCCATCCCCATTTACTTGATTATCTGTCTCAAGTTATATTTTCTAGGGTCACTATTAACCTATTAGTTTTTATAGGCTGACTAATACTAAGTTAAATCTTTATGGAATTCCCATCCACTTTCATAGTTTTCATGGGGTTACTATGAACCTATTAGTTCCTACCAATACAATCATCGAATCATCAATAACTTTCTCCAGTTATAGTTTTCATGGGCTTACTATGAACCTATTGGATTCTACAATAGCATCTGTCATGTCATAGTTTTCACGGGCTAACTATGAACCTATTTATCTCTTTTAATAACTTATTTTAGACATAGTTTTCATGGGATCACTAAGAAACTATTGGCCCCTTCCAATAACAATTTCCATACATAGTTACATGGGCTTACAAACAACCTACCTAATCCAATAATTCTTTAATTAGTCTTTGTAGCATCCTATATTCTGGTCTGTCCGACCTCCTTAATGTAATTCTGTTCACACGGGACTTAACTTAATGTATATTCACTATTGGGTCAATCTAGTTGGATATTCTACCCATAACACCCCAAAATGCAGTTATGGGTTAATTATGAAGTGAATATGTTTACAAAAGCATACATGATAACTGATCAAAACAAAATAATGTAATCCTCTATGATTTAATTCCTTGTAATCATTTTTCTAATGAAACATGGTTAACACCCTTAACCCGCTATCTTTAGCAAGGAATTCTTCTTCAAAAATTACAAAGTAAAATGTCATTTAAAAACTCTTATATATTGCCATGGGTTTACCTTTAGAAATGAGACTGGGTTTCTTGTTTGAAAACTAAGGCATTCGATTATATCCTTTGTATCATTACTTAAAACCTTAGGTTTTCACTTTCGAAACCATTAAAAACATACCTTTCAAAACACTTAAAGCTTATCTTTAGAAACTATTAAAGGTATATATTTCAAAACACTTAAAGATTATCTTTCGAAACCATAAAAATATACCTTTCAAAACAATTAAAGTTTATCTTTCAAAGGTACTTAGTTCAAGTAGAATTTATAGAAGCATAGCTACGAAACCATTTGAAAGTATCTCTTTTGAAATCATTGGTTTTAGTATTAAATATAAATTTTAGGTCAAAGAGAAAAGAAGCAAAATTAACCCTTTCAAAAGCATTCATCTTCACATAAAAGAATTGGAGAAAAGGATAGCTTCGAAACCAACCTTTCGAAACCATTGACAAAAGCGGCTACAAGGACCCTTTAGAAAGCATTGGGAAGGCAGCTTCAATATTAACAAAACAAAAGCCATCCTTTCGAACTCATTATTATAAGGCTATAAAGAAAAGCGGCCTTTAACCAATTCGAAATTATGAAGGCCACAGCTAGGTATCGAATAGGTTCAAAATGCGGCATCTCATTCGAAAGCTCCTTTAAAACAAAGTAAGCAGCAATTCTTTTGAAAGCTCCTTTCTAAAAACAAAGTTATGATGATTGATTTGAAAGCTTCAACCCCTTTGAAAGCATGCCTTTGACACAATCCCTTCCGCCTTTCTCTAATCCATTACGTAGCAATAGCTTGATACCATGTGCATTGGTTTCGAATGAGTTCATTAGCAGAAGTATGGTGACAAAAGCTAGCAAATGGAAGCGAAGAAGTTGTAAATCAAAACAAAACTGGTTTTATCACCTTTCAAAGAAACTCCTTTTTACCTAACTTATCCAATTTGTCAAAATATGATTGGTTTCCAATTCTTTATAAAAATCCTTTTCTATAAAAGCTGTCGAATTCAATAATTAATAATTGAAATCATTTTAACAAATAAGTCATTTCCTTCAACAACAAAATTAAACATTTAATTCCTCCAACTTAAATAATCTAATAACCATGTTAAAAACTTAGGAAAAATCCCCAAAAATCACAATTATTCACTTTTAATATGTTTTATACAAATTTCTGACCCAAAAATATTACTTATTTGCTTTAAATAATTTAAACCCAAATTATCTATTTCTTCCATTTGAAATTCATAATAAATTATCCATAGCATGGAATATTATGAAATTTTAAACCCATCTCCATAATAATGTTTTACATAACATATTCAAACATCATGGCATTTGAAATCAATTTACATGATTTTAACCTAAAAGTCAAATTATATCATTACATAAAAATCCTTGCTTAAATCAAAACATGGCGTAAAATCAAAGCATATCATCATTCATCTATCGATCCAAATGGTATTAAATCTTAAACCCAAAATTTAAAGTTAAAAAGACTTATATGAGATGGTTTAGATCATTATTAAAGGAACTTGAGATTTGTTCTTGCTTTGATCTTCCTAACTTGAATCTTATCTTCTAAGCTCTTCTTATCATAGGGTAATGGCCGGCCTTGTTTCTCCTTTATTTATATTTCTGTGTTATGAAAAAAACATGAACGAGGATGAGGTAAAGGTTTAGGGGTTATGGGGTTATGGTATACGGCTATTCTCATGTTACCCTTGCCTTATTCCCTTAGATATTTAAATGACGAACCATTTTTATAAATCCATTTAGTTGTGACATGACCCTAAATAGTTTTAAAATCTTAATTCCCTTATCATTTTAATTTATACATTATTCTATTTAATTTATCTAATTAAATCTCCTAAATAATGTCATTTAAAATTAAGGGTGTTATAGGCTCCCCTCCTCAAAGAATTTCGTCCTTTAAATTCATCAAGGACTAAATACTAACCATAGCAACCATCTGTAACATCTCTTAATTATCATACTAGCCTACCTGACTAGGAAATAGCCTAACAAGAAAATATTGAACATACCCTTATAGAAGATCATGATAAGTATCACTAATCCTCTCTTCTGTCTCCCAAGTACAATCCTCATTATCGATCCACTGAACTTTCACCAACTTGACTGTCTTGAGTCCTATCATCTTCTCATCTCTCGCTACAAGCTGAACTAGTTTCCTAACACAAGTTAGATCCAGTTCTACTATTAAGTCTTCCAATGTAGTCCAAGGAATAGTAGTCTTTAGATCATGCACATACTTACGATGATGATACACATGAAATACATTATGGACACCGGCCAAACTGCTCGGTAACTCTATTCTGTATGTGAGCATTCCGATCTTCTTTATAATTGGGAATGGTCCAACATACCTTAATGCCAGATTCCCTGACTTTTCGAATCGTACCGCAACCTTCATCGGTGATATTTTAATGAAAACACTATCTCCAACTGAGAACTCTAATCCTTACGCCTCTTATCTACATAACATTTTTTTCCAGACTGACTTCCTTCATCCTTCCTTGGATAAACTTAACCTTCTCTATTGCCTCTCTTACTAGATCTGGACCTAAGACTAATCTGTCTTCAGTTTCCAACCAACGTGCTAGTGACTTGCATGGTCTCTTGTACAAAGCTTTGAAAGGAACTATTACTATACTAGTCTGATAATTTTTATTATAGGAAAACTCAACTAAGTGTAGGTGATCTTCCTGTGGTCCACCAAAATCTAGAAAACACGCCCGTACATGAAATAGCTTTGAAATCCAAACACCCTAAGATAATACAACTGTAAGTGTCAATTACTATCACTACCAGTAATCACAGGATTACTGGAGTGACAGTAATTAACACTTAGAGTTGTATTATCATAGAATGTTTGGATTTACTCTGATATTACATTTTCAAGCCATTAGGAATCTTTGATATAACAAAATTACGAGATGATTAGTTTGTAGCCTCTCTCTGTTTTCCCATTTGTCAAAGGGTAATAAGCAGTACTCATCCTAATCTTGGTACCTAACACATCCTGTAGACTCTTCCGAAACTCACTAGTAAACAAAGTATCTCTATCACTTAATATACCACTAGGAATTTCATGTAGTCTAACTATGTTCTTCATAAACAATTTAGCTAAAGCAGGTGCCGACCTGGTTGATTAACTGGAATGAAATGGGCACTCTTGGCCAACATGTCAGCTATGACCTACATACTTTAATTTCCTCCATTCGACCTTGGCAACCTGCCTATAAAATCCATAGATATTGAATTCCATTTCCAAACTGTTATCTCCGAAGGTTGATGCAACCCACTTAGCTTCTGACGTTTAGCCTTCACTTGTTGACAGTTCACACATTGCCTTACCCACAAGCCAACATCCTTCTTCATACCTTCCTTTTAAAAACTCCTCTTCATGTCTTGATACATCTTGGTTCCCCTAAGATGAATCGTAAATTTTAATGGATGACATTTCCTAAGAACTTCTCTCCTTAAGTCCCCAACATTCGGAACACACAACCATCCCTTCTTTATGAACCATCCCCTCTGGTTAAGACTGAAATCTTTTAGATCATCAATCTCCGATCCAACCATAAGCCTTTTAATCTTCTCAGTTAAAAATGGATCCTCTTTCTACTTAGAATCAACCTTTTAATCAAAACTGGTCGGACTTCCAAGTAGGATAATATGGCAGTGCTTTAACTAGAACTAGCAGTCGACCTTCACTGCACATTGCAAGTATTCAATGCATCTAGATCCTTCCATTCCATTAACATAGATAACACTGCATTTTGATGTTTTCTGCTAAGAGCATCCGCTACTTTATTCATTTGTTGGTGTATGCTCTATACCAAAATCATGAGCTTCTAAAAACTCCAGCCACCTCTGTTGTCTCTTATTCAACTCCTGATGAGAGAATAAATATCTTAAGGACTTATGACCTATGTATAACTCAAATCTCTCCCCTAAGAGATAATGCCTCCATACTTTCAGTGCGAAGATCATCGCTGCCAACTGTAGATCATGAGTATGATATCTCACTTCATGTGGTCTAAATTGTAGTGAAGCATAGGCAATAACTTTACCTTTATTCATCAACACTGCCCCTAATCTGGTTCCATATGCATCGGTATATACTGCTTATCCTTTGTTCTCGTCGAGAACAACTAACACAAGCACGTCAGTCAACAAATTCTTTACCTTAAGGAATGTTTCCTCACATTCGTCAGACCAAAAAACTTCAGCTCCTTCCTGATTAGCTTAGTCAAAGGCGCTACTATCCACGAGAAATCCTTAATGAATCTCCGGTAATAGCCAATGCGTCCAAGAAAACTTATGATCTTGGTCACCGTCTCTGGTCTCTTCTAGTTATTAACAGCCTCGATCTTACATGGATCAACTACTAAACCATTCTTTGAAACCACTTAACTAAGAAACTTAACCTCTTTTTTTCCAGAAATGACACTTTGAAAACTTCGCTTTCAGTCGATGCCGCCTCAGCGTCTCAAGCACTATTCTAAGATGAACTTTATGCTCTCTTTCATCCTTAGAGTATAATAAAATGTCATCTATGAATACCAATACGAACCTATCCAATTGCTCTCGAAAAACTCAGTTCATCAAATCCATGAAGAAGGCTGGCGTGTTCATTAATCCAAATGGCATTACTAACCCCTCGTATGGACCATACCTAACGTCACCAACAGAATATTGTCCTATACCACTCTTAGCCGATGGAAACCTGTTGTCAAATCCAACTGGGAAAATACACTGGCTCCACTCAGCTGATCGAATATATCATCGATTCTCGGCAAAGGATATTTTTCTTGTTTATATTCTCGTTCAACTTACGATAGTCGATACACATGCTTAATGACCCATCCGGTTTCTTCAAAAACACCGTGGCCACTCCCCAAGGCGAACTGCTTAGTCTAGTCAAATTCTTTCTTTCTAAATCTACTAGTGCACCTACAGTTCTTTCATCTCGGTAGGTGTTATCTTGCTAGGTTGTTCTACTTACAGGTTCTGCTGCTGGCAAAAGATCTATCCGATACTCAATGGTTTCTTGTGGTGGTAGTCTTGTGACTGGCTCAAAAACATCAGCAAACTCCTTGCTACCAAAACCCGATTCAACCCTTCTTCTACTTCCATTGCATTCCGCAGAGCCCAAGCACTTGAGTTTGACTTCTCCATTGAGTATATAATTTGGTTTTGACTATTGGGGTGTCTAAGCGATATTTTCCTATCTTGACATAATATCCTAGCATTATATTTATCTAACCAATTCAAACCCAAAATGATCTTGAAGCCTATGAAATCAGAAACATACAAACTGCATGCAAACTTATGACTTAACAATTCAAGTTCTAACTGGTCACATCTCATCCCTAGAGTTGCGCACCCTCTTATCGAATTCACAATACTTACGTAACAAGGTATAAGGGTTCTAAACATAACTTATCAACCAAACACTAAGATATAAATAAATGGGATGCACTGGTATTAAATAGTACTCTAACTGGTATACTCTGAATCAAAAGCGTACCATCCATCATGGTCTTTCCCTTCCCAGTAGTAGTTGGTTTAGAAGAAGATGGTTCCAAAGCAAAAACCATTACCCTGTCTGCTCTGACTGGTTCTGGACACTAATTCTTATAGTGTCCAATTTGGTTATAGTTAAAGCACATCACTCCTTCTTATCTACAACCTTCTTCCCTTTTCCGATTCGACATTCATGAGCATAATGTCCTTTCCATGTAGCAAACTACATCGGCCTATCCTTTCATGGTGGATCCTCTTTTCTGAGCTCATTTCTTCTTAAAGAATTTCCTCTTCTTACCCTAAGAATCTTGGGTTCTAACATGCTTCACCTTCCAATAAGTAGAAAGCATCTCTTCATTTTGATTTTCCATCATCAATACAACTGTACTTGGATAACGGAGACGTGGCATAGTCGCTATAGCAATCTTGAGTCATAACCCTCGAATTAACTTCTCGTTCCTTTTAATGATGGTGTCAACAATAGCATTTCCTCATCTGGACAACTCATCAAACTTCGTAGCATACTCAATCACCAACATTTCACCCTTTATTAAGTCCATGAACTTTTCCCAAGTCAACTCTTCCACGAGAATTCCCACGGTAATACTATTCCACCAATAAAGTGATGCTCCCTGCAACTGTCTAGAAGCAAGTCTTCTCTTTTGTTCATCGTCAAATCCTAGGTTAGCAAAAATTCTTTCACAATGCAATAGCCAATTTTCTACTTCTGTAGCATCCTCTATTCCCAGCTGGCTTCCCACCAAGACTGGTATAATCCCTTCTTAGCTTGGCATAGTTATTGCCAATTTGGGCCATAGGATTAGCTCCTCCAACATTCATAGCATTTCCCTCAGCTACACCTGTAACTGCTCCAGCTTGCATCATATTGACAAATAATTGATACATCATCCTCACATCTACTGGTAGGGTTCCAACACCTATGTTAGCATTTGCATTTGGATTGGCATTTGCATGTCGACCCGGATTCCTCCTGGCATTTGGTCAAGCATTTCCATTAGTAGTGGTGCTTCCTCTACCTATATTTCCTTTTCCATTTCCTATCTCTGTATCTTCCTTTCTCTTAAATCTGCATATGAACCTTAGTAAGATATAGAAGAACGGTCTAAAAGAGAGGAGAACACGTGCTTATATATATATATATCATTTGCAAGTACGTTACTATAGCATTAACCTAAACCCCGGTCCCATTTTCCAATTCATTGGATTATGTTTCGAAAACCTTTTTGGTTCAATTTTTTTTAAATTTACATAATCCTATGTATTGATACAACTGGTAACATCCCCCATTTGGAGGTCCAAAACTAACTACTACGGATGCTACAGTCATCAATAGTTATTAATTCTCGGTGATTAAATAAGGTAATGTTAAATACATTGATATACTAGAAACATAGAGATATGAAAAAAATTTAAACTCAACTTTTTAAACTAATTTTTCATTCCACTTCAAATCATATTTCAAATTCATTACATAATGCCAATTCGTAAACCACATTCAGAGAAATATAATTATTACAAAATACGCCAAGAGCAACATTTGAAGATGGCCCCTGGGTAGATCAGAGTCTAGATGTAGGAAATCAAACAACTTTTCCATTACATCCAATAACACGGTGGAATCAAACAAAAAGAACTCCTAATAGCTAGTTTGCGTCACACATGTCTCCGAAAGCTTATTCGTCTATTGGAGTACCTTAAAACCTTGACTTTCAAACTACTCAAAATCAATTGACAACCCGAGAGTTTAAAAGAAAACATAAACTTTGAGTCGGATAAAAAAGTCTGGTATGAATAATAACCGACCATCTTGAACCACAAAGATATCTAGTGAGATCACACCGCTTAGCAGAATGGATTTTCCTCTCACTGGTATCTTATCCTAATTTATAATAACCATATATCGTGCACCTGTATCCACAATGGTTAAGACATAACATAATAAAATATATCATGATGATATGTAAACATGCAATATGCTCTGGATTTCCCATCCCCATTTACCTGACTATCAATCTCAAAATATAGTTTCTAGGGTCACTATTAACCTATTAGTTTTTATAGGCTGACTAATAATCTATTAATTCATTATGGAATTCCATCCACTTTTATAGTTTTCATGGGGTCACTATGAACCTATTGGTTCCTACCAATTCTATCATCCAATCATAGTTTTCATGGGATCTCTATGAACCTATTGGTATCTACCAACAACTTTCTCCAATCATAGTTTTCATGGGGTTTCCCATGAACCTATTAGATTCTCCAATAACATCTCTCATGTCATAGTTTTTAGTGATCTGACTATGAGCCTATTGATCTCTTTCGATAACTTATTCCGGACATAGTTTACATGGGATCACTAAGAACCTATTGGCCCCTGCCAATAACAATATTCATACATAGTTTTCATGGACTTACAAAGAACCTGTCTAAATCAATAATTCTTTCATCAGTCATTGGACATCCTATATTCTGGTTTATCTAACCTTCTAGATGCAATTATACTCATAGTGGAGTTAACTCAATGTATATTAATTACTGAATCAACCTAGCTAGCTATTCCACCCTTGGCACCCCAAATGCAATTATGGGTTAATAATGTAGTGAATATGTTTAAAAAAGCATACATTACAACTGATCAAAACATAATAATGCAAAACCTCTATGATTTAACTCCTTGTAATCATTTTTCTAATGAAACTTATTTAATACCCTGAACCCACTATCTTTAGCAAGGAAAGCTTCTTCAAAAATTCCGAAGTAAAATGTCATTTCAAAACTCTTTTATACTGCCATTGGTTTACCTTTAAAAATGAGTTTGGGTTTCTTGTTTGAAAACTAAGGCTTTCGACTATATCCATTGTATCGTTACTTAAAACCTTAGGCCTTCACTTTCGAAACCATTAAAAACGTACTTTTCAAAACATTTAAAGCTTATCTTTCAAAACTACTAAAGATATTCCTTTCAAAACCCTTAAAGCTTATCTAGTTAAACCATTAAGGATATAACTTTTAAAACGCTTAAAGCTTATCTTTCGAAGGTACTAAATTCAAGTAGAATCTATGGAAGCATAGCCTCGAAACCATTTGAAATTGTCACTTTCATAATCATTGGGTTTAACATTACATATAACCTCTCGGTCGAAGAGAACAAAAGTGAAAGTAAACCCTTTGGAAAGTATTGATCTTCAAATAAAAGAATTAGAGAAAAGGATAGCTTTGAAACCAACCTTTCGAAACCATTGATAAAAGCGGCTACAAGGACCCATTCGAAAGGATTTGGAAGGTGACTTCAATATTAATAAGATGCAAGCCTTCCTTTCGAACTCATTATTATAAGAATATAAAGAAAAGCGGCCTTTAACCAATTCGAGAGGTACGACGGCGTAGCTAGGTATTGAGTAGGTTCAAAATGCGGCATCTCATTCGAAAGCTCCTTTAAAAACAAAGTAAGCAGCAACTCTTTTGAAAGCTCCTTTCTTGAAACAAAAGTAAGCTGATTAATTTAAAAGCTTCAACCCCTTTGAAAGCATGCCTTTGACATAGTCCCTTCCGCCTTTCTCCAATCCACTACGTATCAATAGCTTGATACCATCTGCATTACTTTCAAATGAGTTCATAAGCGGAAGTATGGTGACGAAAGCTAGCAAATGGAAATGGTGAAAGTTGTAAGTCAAAACAAAACCAATTTTATTGCCTTTCAAAGAATTCCTTTTTACCTAACTTACCTAATTTCTCAAAATATGATTGGTTGCCAATTCTTTATCAAGATCCTTTTCTAAAAAGGTTTTCGAATTCACCAATTGAAATCATTTTAACAAATAAGCCATTCCCTTTAATAAGATATTTAAGTCCTTCAACTTAAATAATTTACTAACTATATTAAAGCACTTAGGAAAAATTTTGAAAAATCACAATTAGTCATTTTTAATATGTTTTCTAACATATATAAATTTTTGACCCAACATCATTACTTATTTGACTTAAATAATTTAAACCCAAATTATCTATTTCTTCCATTCAAAATTCATATTAAATTATCCATGGCTTGGAATATTATGAAAATTTAAATCTATCTTCAAAATATTTTTTTAAATAAGATATTCAAATATTATGGCATTCACAATCAGTTTACATGATTTTAATCTAAAAATCGAATTATATCATTACACAAAAATTCTTGCTTAAATCAAAACATGGCATAAAATCAAAGCATATCGTCATTCATCCATCCAAACAGTTCTGAACCTTAAACTTGAAATTAAAAGTTCAAATTATCTTATATGAGATGGTTTAGGTCATTATTCACCTTTTTCAGATAAGGAACTTGAGATTTGTTCTTGCTTTAATCTTCCTAGCTTGAATCTTAGCGTTTAATTGATTTTAAAATCTTCTTTTCCTAGAGTAATGGATGGTGTAACATCCCGGAATTTTGTTAAATTTAATTTAGTAAATTATTTGAAATTTTAAATTTAAATTATGAAATTTCAAGAAAATAAAATATTGTTAATATTAATATTATAAGGATGTATGGAATAAAATAAAAATATGTGATAAATTACATGTTAATGGCTAAAACTTTAAATTAAAATAAAATTTAGGAAAATGTACGTTTGAAATAAAATTTATATAATTGTAAAATGACATACACATAAGAGCATGTGAATCATAAAACAAGAAAATTGTTTAAAACAATAAAATAAAATGTGTGTGATAAATTAAATAGGTTTATGATTGTAATAAAATCATCTGGTTATAAAAAAATGACCTAGGAATACATGTAAGCTTGTATGAAAATTTATAAACAGGAAAACATAAGTTTGCATGTAGATTTGTAAACTAGGAATCTAAGAAAAATCTACTAATAAAACAAAATTGTACTTACAAGAGTAAAATAAATTTTTTTGTTAACGTGGATGGAAGCATGGGCATTAAATGCCATCACCTCTAGCACAAATAAGATCATATCAGCCGGAATGAGCTTTGCTTAGTCAAAGCAAGAAAAAAAAATAGAAAAAATCTGATTAAAGAAAGGTGTTGTACCAGATATCACCTATATGTAACAAGTTTTCCCTATTTATATTTATACATATTTGGTTCAGTTCGTTCAAAAAGAAAAAATACAGCAAAGTCCGGAAGGAAAGAAAACATAAGTATCATTACATTTTATAAACTCAAGATCATTTAACAAAACAACAGTTTTCTTTAAAAAAGCAGATCATCTGCAGTTCTTCAAAACACAGAAGCAACTCTGTTCATCAGCATTACTAGGTGAGTAAACATACACTTTCAAGTTTAAGTTTTAATCACAACAGTATAGGCTATTCATTTGATAATATGTGTTGTTTGTGATTTATCTTTGAAAATAATCCTATGTGTGTGTATATATATATATATAGGATGTTCCGCATACTTTACTACCCTGTTTATTGATTACAGGGTTAAATGTTTATTCAAATTCGAATTTATTTCATCAAATCATTATAAAGCTTTAATTTTTTCGACAAAGCAAGATTTCTAAACTCAATTCAGGACTTTTAAATTTTGTTTTAAAACAAAATAGTGAACTATGCTCTGGGATCAAGTTTTACAGGCAAACAAGAATTTTTTTTGATAAATTTGATTTCTGTAAAATGCTAATTCAAATGTATAAGTTGATTCCTAACTGAAAGATAAGATTTTTAAAACAAGAATGGAAATTTTTAGTGATGTATGCTTTGAGCAGTTCATAAATGAATAGGATAGGCTTTTTGATCAATTTCTAGTAATTAAATGAATTTTGGATGTTGTAATTTCGTGTGAAGCTAGTTTGGAACTCAATAATGTTAGGAAAAATGTTGAATAAATTATTTATTGCAAGAATTTTGGGTACGAGATCAAGTTAGGGTTTAAGGGTAATGCAGCGCACTGTGATCAGGCGCACCATGGTAAGTTGCTACAGGGACCTAACATGTTGATAAGTCGCCCAAGCGGCCTTGTGAGTTACCTGGAACGACCTAGCAACCTTTGGCGTGACAAGTTAACCCCTCAAGAAATCAAAGCCAGCGATCTAGCAAGCTACGGCGAAACGAGATACAAAGGAAGGTTGAAGCATTGCACCGGAATAATGAGTTATGCTTTAAGTCGTTCAAGCGACATAGCGATTTAAGGCGCCTACCTTATGCCGCTTCTTTTAAGAAAATCATGTTAAGTCGCAGAAGTTCAGGTTGCGTGAAGTTGTTTTTATTAAGTCGCTGATCTTTAGGTCGCTTCAGATGTTAAGTCGCTCAAGATGTCATGTTTCCTTAAGTCGCCCTAGGATGCCGCTTCAGTAAGTCGCGCAGCCTTATGTCGCTGCCGTGATTTCTGTAGGTCGCTCAGGATATTGTGATGTAAATATTGTTAAGTCATATGTTGTTATTGTTGAGTCGCATAATGTTGAGTCGCTTGATGTGTTGTTTGTTCTTAGGTCATAAGTCGTAGGTTGTGGTGCTGTTGTAACTTGAATCTGTTAGGTCGTAAAGGTCTTGTATTGTGTTGTGCTTTATGATGTTAAGTCGAGTTTGTATGTATGTTGTAACCCTATAAAATAGGGGTGTGTGTCATTTGTAAAGTTAGTTGATTTTGAATAAACTTTTGTCGAGTGCTTTGTGCCTCTTTAAAAATTGAAAGTTGAGTGTGAGCTCCTTTCTCCATCTTCGGTTATTCGAGTGCGCTCGAATCAACGGATTTGAAGCCGATTCACGGAATCTCGTGCGCGAGTTCAACATCGAAGAATCGTAGATCTTTTAACGCGGTATCGTGCATGATCAACGTGTTGAAGATGACTAGAATCAGGTATGTTGAGAGATCAACGGATTTGGGCATTTATCCTGGGTATCATCAATTCATCAGTTTATCATTGTATCGTTCCATCGTTGTTTTTTTGTTATTGCATCATTTGGTGACAACTTGTTATCACCGCTGCGTCAGTTTGGTATCAGAGCTTGAAGAGCTAAGTAAGTTGAGCCGAGCTAAGTTCAAAACCAAGCTAAGTCAGGTTAGGTCAAAGCCGAGCTAGTGCAGAGCCGAGTAAAAGTAGTGTTTGTGTTGAACCGAGATTGTTGGTAATCATGCCTCCGAGACGTGATAATCGATTTCAAAATGTTGAAGATGTATATAGAAGACAAGAAGCTGAGCAGATGGAGCAGCGTATCAATGAAAAGTTTGATGAAGGTATTGGAAAGTTAGAGAAGTTGATGAGAGACATGAATCAAAGTCAAAGGAGAACTTCGTCAGTTTCGCACCATAGTGGAAATAGAGTTTCACCTTCAGTTGCGGGAGAAAGAAGAATGTCACCCCAATTCTATCGAGATCGGAGAGAATCATCAGTTTCTATGAGGCAAGAACATCATGAGTATCGAGGTGAAGAGAGAAGAACTCATCGTGGATTTGAAGATGATATGTATCGTGATGCCGAAAGACATGATAGAAGGACATACATAGTCATAGATATGTAGATGGATGAGATCGATATCGACATACATATGATTTTGAGGAATATGGTGATAGAGGAAGTATTCATGATCGAGATCGAGGCCAAGTGCGAAATCGATATATTGATTCAGAGAATGATCATAAATGGGAGTCGGGGATGAAAAAAGAGATTCTAGAATTCAAAGGGGGAATGACAGCAGAAGAGTTTCTGGATTGGTTATCAAATGTTGAAGAAATTTTTGACTTCAAGGAAGTACCCGAGCATCGTCGAATCAATTTGTTTGATACATGATTGAGGGGAAGAGCTATGGCATGGTGGCAACAAACTAAACTTACACGGGAAAGGATGTGAAAGTCGAAGATTGTTTCATGGGAAAAGATGAAGAAGTTGACGAAGGCTATTTTCTTGCCTTACAATTATCAGTCTCTTATGTATCAGCGCTTACAGAATTTGAGACAAGGGACAAAGTCGGTAAATGATTATGCAGATGAGTTTTATCAACTGATTGCTAGAAACGATATCATGGAAATGGAGGAACAGTTGACATCTAGATTTGTTGGAGGATTGAGAATGCAAATTCAGGATATGGTAAATATGTTTGATCCAAGATCCGTTGCTGAGGCACACCAGAAGGCTCTAGCTTGGGAGAAGCAAGGTAGAAGAGGAGGTGGTGTGCTTACAAGTTCGATCAATTTGGTGAAAGGGGCTAGTATCAATACTAATGTTTCCAAGGCTGTTAGTAAACCGGTTGTCAATGAAGTTGCTAAGACCAAGGTCAACAACAATTTCAAGTGTTATAACTGTCAGGAGTTTGGTCATAAGAGCAATGAATGCCCGAGGCCTAAGAAGCGAGTGATGGTTGCTGAGGTTGAGGATGAGATGCAGAAATAGAATGTTCCAATTCACTATAAGTTGAGGAGGAAGAAGAGTTATTGACGGGACACGAGGGATATACTTTAATGATGAGGAGATCTTGCTTGACGTCAAAGCAGGAAGAGGAGACTAGCTGGTTGAGGAGCAATATTTTTCATTCGACGTGCACTATTTTGGGAAGGCTTTGTAAGTTTGTTATCGATGCAGGAAGTTGTGATGACATCATCTCTACAGAAGCTGTAAAGAAGTTAGCATTAAAGACAGAGAAGCATCCCAAACCCTACAAATTAGCTTGGTAGAGGAAAGGTGGAGAAGTGAAGGTTAGTCAAAGAGCTTGTGTAACTTTTTCCATAGGAAAGAAGTGTAAGGATGGAATTTGGTGTGACGTGGTAGATATGGATGTATGTCATTTGTTGTTGGGAAGACTGTGGCAATTCGATAGAGCCGTGCAACACGATGGAAGGACTAACTGCTATAGTTTCATGTTCAATGGCACTAGAATCACTTTTGTTCCTAAAAAGAGACAACAAAGTGAAAACAAGTTGGAGGAAATCGAAGAACTAAAGACTCTGTTATCTTTGAAGGAGTTTGTCAAAGAAGTAGAGGATGGACCTGAAGTATTTCTGTTGATTGGACGTGAAAGTAGTGCAACGGTTGAAATTCCTGACGAAGTTAAGCCAGTGTTGAAGGAATTTGAAGATGTATTTCCTGATGAATTACCAAAAGAGTTACCACCGTTGGGAGACATACAACACCAGATTGATCTTGTTCCGGGAGCTATGTTACCACATAGACCACACTATAGAATGAGTCCAAAGGAGTACGAAGAGTTGAGAAGGCAAGTGGAGGAGTTACTTGAACAAGGGCGCGTACAAGAAAGTTTAAGTCCTTGTGCAGTACCAGCCTTGTTAGTGCCAAAGAAGGATGGAACTTGGAGAATGTGTACAGATAGTTGAGCACTAAACAAGATTACAGTAAGGTATAGATTTCCGATGCCAAGATTGGACGACTTGTTAAATCAGTTGAGCGGAGCTGCTACCTTTTCAAAGATTGATCTGAAGAGTGGGTATTGATGTGCATGTAAATGTGCATATTTTTACCACCATATTTAATCTATTTAAATTAAATAAATGATCATATTGGGGTATTTTAACTTGTTTAAACCAAAATTCATATTGTTTGAAATTGTCACATATTCATCTTCATCCAGGGGCAAAATGGTCATTTTTGTGCATATATTAATTTGAGAAAATTTAATTGGAAATTTTTATATTATTTTGTAGGAAATTAAACTCAATTACAAGTGGTTTCATGAAGAATATGCATGCACAAAGAATAAAAGGAATGAAGATGGAAATAATTCAAAGTGAAGAACATTGAGGACCCCACCTACCCACTACCTAAATGTACAAATTAAAGGCTAATGCACATGCTAAAAGACATTTAAAGCTTCATGTACATTTAAGTGGGGGGTTATTAAAGCTAATGATAACTTGGCCGCCACACTTCCTCCAAGGGCATTTTGGGCATTCTTCAAATTATGGATTAGGGTTTCATGCTTGTATAAATAACCCCTTATGTTTCATGTAGCCTCCATCTCTTCTCTTAGTCTCTCTTAGGCCTCCTTCTCTTTAGATTAGATCAAAAATAAAATGAAAGTTCCTCTTTCTCTTTTCATGGCTACTTAGCCATTTTTATTTTATGTAATTTTTTGTGCAATTTAATACATGCTCTTTCCTTTTCATGTTCATTTACTTTCATGTTGTAGTGTAGATCTCTTCTCTTTTATGCAAGTAGAATAATTGTTCCTTTCATTTTGCTCTCTTTTTTATTGTTAATGTTTCTTGCTACATTTGTTCATATGATGACAAATATGAGAGGCTAAACCCCTTCAATTTAGGGGGTAATGAAGCTCTCTAATTATGTAGCTCCAACTATTTGTTAATTCATGCTCTATTTTTGTTCTTAATGATGATCAATGAAGTGTTTTATTTGTTGTTTTTGTGTTGAATTTGATAGCCTATATTGTTGACACCAAATAGGCTATGCTTAAACAATCACTAACACAAATGTCTCTTCATGAATATATGATTATGGCATAAGAAGTGATTTGAAATTAAAATTTGATGGTCTATGTTTCTAATCAATAGTTAATAGGCCATACTTAAAATAGATTTCATTTTCATTTTCTTTGTCAAGTTTCATGAAAGATAGTAAGTGTTTTAAGGGGTGTGTTATAGTTTAATGGCTTATGTTGGCTAATCAATAGCTCAAATATGTCATACTTATGATAAACACATCAATTAAAACACTAATGACCATAAAAGAGAGATCATGATTTCATATGTTGAACTACATAATCTAGAGAGTGGATTTATTCTCTAAATTGTCATTTAACTCTCATATTTGCATTTCTTTTCTTTTTGTTAGTTAGTTCATTTCCTCATTTTCTAGCTTAAACACACTCTCGACTTTGGTATAATTTGATTGAGTAGGAAATTTAAATCAACAATTCCCTGTGGATCGACCAGTATTTGCCGCGTGCTACATTCGTACACCGTGCGCTTGCGGTTATTTTTAATTTTCGTTCGACGGTTTTCTAAACCGATAGAATTTCCGTCGACGAACAAGTTTTTTTGGCGCCGTTGCCGGGGAGTTGTTTTGATTTTAATTTTCTATTCTTCGAATTATTATTGCTTAATTTTATTGCGTGTTTGTTTTGTGTGTTGAGTGCATTATTAAAAAGAAAAAAAAAGAATTGTGTGATTGTTTTTGTGTGTTTTTGTTCTTGTGCATTTTTTTTGTTTTCAATTAGAATTTGCATTTATAGTTTATAAAAAAAAATCTCATTTCAAAAACAGATAAAAAAATTATTCATTTAGTTTACATTTCAATTTACATTGAGTTACGTTTCCATTTTCTTCTTACATTGTTTTCCAGTGCTTCTGTTTATTTTGCTTCTGTTCTATGCACTTCTTACATCCTGTTCTGTGTACATTGTTATCTAGTTACTTTCAGTTGCTTTCAGTTTTATCAAAACTCTACAGCTCTTGCTTTCAGTGTGAACACTACATCCCACCTACTGCCATCAAACTTTGGCCACAACGTCATCACTCAACATTCATACAATCACTCTCCTACCACATAACTGACCAAGCCTTCATCATATCACCTGCTACTGCTACTTTTTCTTTTACTACGGCTATCACCACAACCTCTCTGTCCACCTCCAACCACCAAGACAAAACATTTCTGGCCGCTTCAGTTTCCTTCCACCAGCATCTTCCCCCTGCTGCAATACCACATCCCTTCAGACAATCCACCCTCAACTTCAAGTTCAAACTGTCCTTCTCAAACCAGAGCACATACAACTCCACCACCCAGCAAGAAACACATCACTGACCATCATTTCAACATTCATAACACTAACCTATACCACTTCATTATAGTGCCACTGCAATTGCCTGAAATCCTCCAACCAATTCACTCACAAACATTTCCCTACCTCAACTCAAAACCACCTCAGCAAACATCCGCAGCAACTTCAACCGCGCATTCATTTCTCCCTCAATCGCCAGAGCAAATCACCCATCAAACAACTCGCTCACTGCTGCTAACATCCTCTACCTCTAACCCAACGAACTCTCATCTACACCACTGCTTCACAACTGCCTGCTTCGACCACACAGCATATATGAACTGCTTTCCACTACCATCCCCAATCACTTGTGACTGTACTTCAAACCCAGTCGACAATTCAAGCAGACGTCACGCGACCTTCATTCATCATCCACCAATTCAAACACCACTACCCTCTCTCCTACTACACCTCAACCTGAACCACCAACCCCATATCCAGCAGCAATCACCACCTGACAGTGCTAGTCGATCACATCTCCATTGATCAACTCTTCCATTTCACACAACCTTCTCTGCTTACAAACACAACCACTTCCATAACAACTTCAACCAGCACCAAATCAACTCCTGAACACATCACATTCCAGTTCAATAGCAACTTTGCCAACTTAATCCAAACTGCCTTAGCATACAACAGATTCTCATCACCATCCTTGGCTACAACTTCAACCACCGTGCCCGTAACTTTGAACATATGAAAACACAATCTCAAGCTACTGAAATCCAACCGCAACCTTATACGAACCTCTCCAACCACCACAACTTGATTCACTCAAATTCGAAGGCGGCGAATTCGAATTTCATATTTAATTCCTAAGAAAGTGGCGCAATTTGATTTGAAAAATAAAAATAAAAAAGGGAAGTGTTTGCAGATTCGAAGTTTACTTGATGTTTACTTCTGTTGAGAAATTGAACAGGCAGGGTTAAAGGAAATTGGTCCGGGTCCTAAAAAAACAAAAAAACCAGTTTCCATTTGTTTATTTTAAAATTGTCTTGTTTTTACTTTTTTTAGTTTCATTTGTTTTTGTTTTCAATTGTTTTGTTATTTTTACTTGTTTTCATTTCTTCTTTGATAAACATTCAATTTTTTTGTACATATCTTGTTTCACCATTTTTCAGGTTGTCAAAGCAGAAAACCGCAAAAAGAGAAGGCTCGCTTGCTAAAATAAAATAAATTGCTTGTTTTGCCAAGCTCACCAAAAAATAACTGCCTGCTTATTCATAATTTTCTTTTTATTTGCCTTGCATTGTACATATCTATTGTTTTGTTTGCTTTGCATTTGAAAAAAAAATCCATTCGTAGTTGCATTGTTAATACACGTTTAATTTCTGCTTTGCATTTCATCTTAGAATTTGATTAATAATAACGGTTAGACATCAATAACACTTAATTGTATATTGACAATTTGTCTTCTTTGAACAATTTAATTTCTTGGTGTCTAGGCTACGGCAGAGTAATAACCATTTATAAATATTACGGTGATTCGTATATATTATAGTGGTTGTTCCTCCAAAGGTACTTAAACCTTCGGCTGCATTGCTACGGTGATTCATGGTGCATCGATAAATCCTGTCTGTTACCTGGCTGAGAACTATCTTGTTTATCTAAGACAATTTGTGATTATATAATTTTGGGTTAACTTAGGATAAATCATTTGTAATTAACCCTTGCATTCATTTAGTTGCATTAGTTCAAGCATATTTATAAAAAACAAAAAAAAAATTCAAAATCCAAAACTAAAAAAATTTGTAAATGTTCCTTTTCCTTTGAAAGTTTTAAATCATTTTTCTTTAAAATTTCAAAAATCCAAAAAAAATTAGAAAAACAAAAAATTCAAAAAAAATTAATTAATTTTTTTTGTTTAAAAATTAAAAAAAATATAAAATCTTTTCAAAAAAACAAAAAAATTTCGAAAAATAAAAAAGAAAACAAAAATCAATTTTCCTTTTGAAAAATAAATTTTATTTGTAAATATTTTTCCTTTATAAAAAAAACCAAAAACATTCTTGAAAATGTCTGAGTTTCCCCACTTACGTGAATTTTACGATAGTTGTGAAAATCAATATAATCCATACGATTTCACTCCAAATTCGTATGGATATTTTAACAACTATTCTTTAAACAATTCGAATTTTGAACAACAAAGTTTTCAAAATTACGAGCAACCCTCAAATCTTGAAAATAGCATTTCGTCTTTACTTGAAATCTCTACACAACAAAATCAAGAGATAAATGATTTGTGTAATTCATATTTGTGTAATAATTCAAGTCAAGGATTTCAAAATTTAAATACAATTCAAAATTCAAACGATTTCGATTATAACCCATGTCAATTCAATTTCGAGCTTCAAAATGAATTTCAAAATCAAAATGAAAATGTGAACCAATTTTCAAATAATTTTGGCAATGAGAACAGTTTCAATAACGATACGATTGAAAACTTTGGTTGTCAACAAATTCAAAATGAAAATTTTCAAATTAATAATCATGAATTTGATTTTGTTGACCAAATGAAAAAGATAACGGAGATTTATTACTTGAAAAATACAAAACTTTTCGTGAAAATCATAATCAAATCTCAACTTGCGAAGAATCAAATAATAATCTACCGTTTATCGAAATTGACAATTCTTTTTTTCAACAAGCCCAAACTGAAAATTTTCAAGTTAATAACTACAAATTGGATTTTGTTGAACAAATAAACGAAATTTACGATGATCACACGGATTCGTTGTTTGAAACATACATGAAACAACGTGAAAAACAAAATCAAATTCCAATGTGTGACGAGTCAAGTGATAATCCATCTTTTACCCAAATCGACGATTTTCAAATGACAACTTTTGAAATTGAAAATAACAATCTTAATGAAGTTGTTGAAAACACGGTAATTGAGCTGGATTTCAATTCTTTTAAGGGTATGGAACCAAATTTAAAATTCGATCTTCCTTTTCTCGATTTCGAAAATTTGAATACAACAACTTTGAATTTTGAACTTGAGACATGCAATAAAGTTGTTGATAATCCAACGAAGGAAGACGAATTTAATGAACACAAACTTTTTGTACTTTTGGATGACGAGTTGTTATATTCCGACGGGGAAGATGAAAATCACCATTTCGATTTTGAAATCAATAACTCTGAAAGTGTTTTCAATGATAAGCTTGAATTTCAAATTGGTGAAAATAAATATGAACTTCAATCAATTATTTTATTGACACCAAAAATCATCGAAAATAAAACAACTCGTACATTTTTAATAAAACGACATTCGTTTTTCCAAATCAACGTTCAACTTCGAAATCTTTTACGGTTTGGTTTTCTGCGCTTGAGCTGTGTCTCGTATACTTGACGAGACAAATGAATCGGTCTTTGGAAGACCATTTCATTTACTTTTTGACGATATACTTTCTGATCATGTGTAAATACTGTTCGTTTTCATGTAAATAATAATAAACATCCTATTCACTTGGGTTGACTGTGGGGACACAGTCAAAATCAAGTGTGGGGGGAGATTCGTCTACATTTTTTTTCATGGTTTATTTTTGCTTTATTATCTCAAAAAATTTTTTTTTAAAAATCTCAAAAATACATTTTCTTTTGATTTATTTTTAAAAAAACACTATAAGATAAATGTATGGTTTTGGTTTATTAAACTGAAATTTTTGAAAATTTACTTGTCTTAACAAAAATAAAATTGAAGTTTGATTACAAATAATAATGGTTTAACTAGTATATAGGAAGATTCATACGTGTTAATTATGAAATACATCCTAATTGAAAATTTTTGTTTTAAAAGTGGTGAATTTAAAGTAAAGGATATAACATTTTTTGTCTTCTAAGTTAAATGGTGCTAAGATGATTTTGCAAAACTCTCTCTCTCTTAAAAAAAAAATAACATCCAAAGTAGCCACTCTCATTTAAAAGTCCTCACAGTTATGCATGAGTGAATTACTTGGAATCTTTGATTATGTGCTTTCATACTCATTTAAAAGTCCTCACGGTTATGCATGTATGGAGCACATGTAAAAAAAATAGACTTAATAAAAACCACCTACGGTCGATAGGTGTATGCACAAAGTGTGTGCACTCGCCAAGCTCTGTACTCCCCTCATGTAAGCCCGAAAGGCAGTGCATGGGTGGTATATCTGGCCTCAGTTTGCCTGAGCCAGGTGTGTAATTTTTCTTGCAAATAATGAGAGAGCAAGCAATTGAAATCCTAGCACTATTTTTACTTATTGATTTGATTTGTTATTGAAAAGATATGAAAATACCACTTTGACAAACTTAGATAATCAACTAAGGATCCATTTCATAGTTACACTGTGTTATCAACCAAAACGAGTTAAACTATAGTTTATTTATTATGATAACTTCGTTTTTATTGGAAATATTTACGAGTAAATAACTTAAATTTCAAGATAATGACCAAAACTTATATTTAACTTATTCGTGTCAATTGAAAAATAAATCCTTCATTTGCAAATATTTTCAAAAACTCGCATTCATCTCTTTGTAAATAAATCTTGCATTCTGTAAATATTTTCGTCCTGCATTTGGATTTTGTGGATAGTATCTGCTGAAAACCCTCACGAGACAACACTCATCCTACTGGGGACACCCAGAGGTTTAATGGCTTGTTGCATACGCTCAATGCAATCGTGCTCCCTACAAAAACGGATTTATCTTAGTTTTTCTTTATTTGAGGACGAATAAAAAGATAAGTGTGGGGTATTTGATGTGCATGTAAATGTGCATATT
Organism: Allium cepa; assembly: GCA_030765085.1. Taxonomy (NCBI): domain Eukaryota; kingdom Viridiplantae; phylum Streptophyta; class Magnoliopsida; order Asparagales; family Amaryllidaceae; genus Allium; species Allium cepa. Next base: position 302,689,868 of record CM060944.1, on the reverse strand, counting down.
TTTACCACCATATTTAATCTATTTAAATTAAATAAATGATCATATTGGGGTATTTTAACTTGTTTAAACCAAAATTCATATTATTTGAAATTGTCAAATATTCATCTTCATCCAGGGGCAAAATGGTCATTTTTGTGCATATATTAATTTGAGAAAATTTAATTGGAAATTTTTATATTATTTTGTAGGAAATTAAACTCAATTACAAGTGGTTTCATGAAGGAATATGCATGCACAAAGATTATAAAGGAATGAAGATGGAAATAATTCAAAGTGAAGAACATTGAGGACCCCACCTACCCACTACCTTAATGTACAAATTAAAGGCTAATGCACATGCTAAATGACATTTAAAGCTTCATGTACATTTAAGTGGGGGATTATTAAAGCTAATGATAACTTGGCCACCACACTTCCTCCAAGCGCATTTTGGGCATTCCCCAAATTATGGATTAGGGTTTCATGCTTGTATAAATAACCCCTTATGTTTCATGTAGCCTCCATCTCTTCTGTTAGTCTCTCTTAGGCCTGCTTCTCTTTAGTTTAGATCAAAAATAAAATGAAAGTTCCTCTTTCTCTTTTCATGGCTACTTAGCCATTTTTATTTTATGTAATTTTTTATGCAATTTAATACAAGCTCTTTCCTTTTCATGTTCATTTACTTTCATGTTGTAGTGTAGATCTCTTCTCTTTTATGCAAGCAGAATAATTGTTCCTTTCATTTTGCTCTCTTTTTCTTAGTTAATGTTGCTTGCTACATTTGTTCATATGATGACAAATATGAGAGGCTAAACCCCTTCAATTTAAGGGGTAATGAAGCTCTCTAATTATGTACCTCCAATTATTTGTTAATTCATGCTCTCTTTTTATGCTTAATGATGATCAATGAAGTGTTCTATTTGTTGTTTTTGTGTTGAATTTGATAGCCTATATTGTTGACACCAAATAGGCTATGCTTAAACAATCACTAACACAAATGCCTCTTCATGAATATATGATTATGGCATAAGAAGTGATTTGAAATTAAAATTTGATGGTCTATGTTTCTAATCAGTAGTTAATAGGCCATACTTAAAATAGATTTCATTTTCTTTGTCAAGTTTCATGAAAGATAGTAAGTGCTTAAGGGGTGTGTTATAGTTTAATGGCTTATGTTGGCTAATCAATAGCTCAAATATGTCATACTTATGATAAACACATCAATTAAAACACTAATGACCATAAAAGAGAGATCATGATTTCATGTGTTGAACTACATAATCTAGAGAGTGGATTTATTCTCTAAATTGTCATTTAACTCTCATATTTGCATTTCTTTTCTTTTTGTTAGTTAGTTCATTTCCTCATTTTCTAGCTTAAACACACTCTCGACTTTGGTATAATTTGATTGAGTAGGAAATTAAAATCAACAATTCCCTGTGGATCGACCCATTTTCGCCGTGTGCTACATTCGTACACCGTGCGCTTGCGGTTATTTTTAATTTAAATTCGTTCGACGGTTTTCTAAACCGATAGAATTTCCGTCGACGAACAGGTATCATCAGATTCGAATTCGACCAGGGGATAAATGGAAGACCGCATTCAGGACGCGGGAAGGGTTGTATGAATGGATGGTCATGCCATTTGGTCTTTCGAATACACCCAATACTTTTATGCGAGTGATGAATCAGATCTTTCGACCGTTTATTGGAAAGTTCGTGGTGGTATACATTGATGATATATTGATATACAGTGGAAGCACAGAAGATCATCTACAACACTTGCGGGAAGTGTTGATGATACTTCGTCAGGAGCAATTTTACGTGGAAACAAAGAAGTGCATATTCATGACACACAGTATTTTGTTCTTGGGACATGTGTTGTCCAAGGAAGATATTCATGTGGATCAAGGTAAAGTTGAAGCAATCAAGGATTGGCCACAACCCAGGACTATAACTGAAGTGAGAAGTTTCCATGCGTTAGCATCATTCTACCGAAGGTTTATTCCATATTTCAGTAGCGTGATGGCACCAGTGACAGATTGTATGAAAGGAAAGCAATTTGTGTGGACTGAAGAGGCTTATTCTGCTTTCCAATAGATCAAGACACTCTTGACTACAACACCGATTCTAAGATACCCGGATTTTCAGTTGCTCTTTGAGCTAGATACTGATGCATCTAAGGTTGGAATTGGTGGAGTATTAAGTCGGAAGGGTCGTCCAATTGCTTATTTTAGCGAGAAACTTTCTGGAGCCAAGACAAGATACAGTACGTATGACTTGGAGTTCTATGCTATTGTCCAAGCCATAAAGCATTGGAGACACTATTTGTTTCGTAAAGAGTTTGTGTTATATACGGACCATGAAGCGTTGAAGCATTTGTAAGGACAGGATAAGATTGCAGCCAGGCATGCTTCATGGATCGCATACTTGCAACAGTTTACATTTGTTGTAAAGCATAAATCAGGAGTTACAAATCGGGTGGCAGATGCATTGAGTAGAAGAAATCATTTGTTGACTACGATGAGAGTTGAAGTGATGGGTTTTGAAGTATTTCCAGAATTGTTTGTTGAAGATCCTTACTTTGCTAAGATTATAGATGAAGTCGAGAAAGGGATGACAGATGAGTATCTGTTGGTGGATGGTTTTCTCTTCAAAGGAAATTGATTATGTATACCAAAGTGCAGTTTACGGATGAAGATTGTGAAGGAATTGCATGAAGAAGGACATGTGGGAAGAGATCGTATCTTGAAGTTGATTTCTCAATCATATTTTTGGCCTTCCATGAGGAAAGAAGTTGAAAGATTTGTGCAGAGATGTCACATATGTCAAGTTTTCAAAGGGACAGCTACGGATGCAGGATTGTATATGCCATTGCTCGTGCCTACTAGACCATGGATTGATGTTAGCATGGATTTTGTTTTGGGTTTGCCAAGAACTCAACGGGGGAATGATTCTATATATGTTGTGGTGGATAGATTTTCAAAGATGGCACATTTTATAGCTTGTAAAAAGACCGCCGATGCAGTCCGTGTTGCTCAATTATTCTTTAAAGAGGTTTATCAACTACATGGGCTACCTGAGTCTATTGTTTCTGACCGGGATACTCGATTTCTAAGTCATTTTTGGTTGAGTCTGTGGAAGTTGGTTGGGACTAAGATGAGTTTTAGTAGCGCCTATCATCCACAAACGGATGGGCAAACGGAAGTGGTGAACAGATCTTTGGGAAACTTGTTGAGATGTCTTGTGAAGGATAATTTGAAGAGCTGGGATGTGAAATTGGGTCAAGCAGAATTCGCACATAATCATGCCGTTAATCGAAGTACTGGATTCAGTACATTTCAAGTGGTATATTCAGCAATTCCGAAAGGACCGTTGGATTTGTCGATAGTTCCACATCAGAAAGAGGTTGTTAAACGAGCCTGTGAGTTCGTGAATGAGTTGCAGGAATGTCACGGGATTATTCATGAACGATTGCTTAAGTCAAATGAGAAGTATAAGCAACTGCAGATAAGAAGCGAAGGAGTATGGACTTCAAAGAAGGCGATTTAGTTTATGCAGTGTTGACCAAGGATCGTTTTCCAATAGGAACTTACAACAAATTGAAAGCTCGAAAGGTTGTTCCAGTAGAAATCTTGAAGAAGATCAATGATAATGCTTATCGGTTAAGATTGCCGGATAATATCCATACTGCTGACGTTTTCAACGTCATACACTTGATTCTGTATCATAAGGATAAGCGTGTTGAAGAAGATGAAAGTGCGAATTCAGGGACGAATTCTTGTCAACTGCGGAGGGATGATATAGCGCACCGTGATCAGGCGCACTATGGTAAGTCGCTCCAGCGACCTAACATGTTGATAAGTCACCCAAGCGGCCTTGCGAGTTACCTGGAACGACCTAACGACCTTTGGCGTGACAAGTTAACCCCGCAAGAAATCAAAGCCAGCGACCTAGCAAACTACGGCGAAACGAGATACAAAGGAAGGTTGAAGCATTGCACCGGAATAACGAGTTATGCTTTAAGTCATTCAAGCGACTTAGCGAGTTAAGGCACCTAACTTATGCCGCTTCTTTTAAGACGATCATGTTAAGTCGCAGAAGTTCAGGTCGCGCGAAGTTTTTTTTCTTAAGTCGCTGATATTTAGGTCGCTTCAGATGTTAAGTCGCTCAAGATGTCATGTTTCCTTAAGTTACCCCGGGATGCTGCTTCAGTAAGTCGCGCAGCCTTATGTCGCTGCCGTGATTTCTGTAGGTCGCTCAGGATATTATGATGTAAATATTGTTAAGTCGTATGTTGTTATTGTTGAGTCGCATAATGTTGAGTCGCTTGATGTGTTGTTTGTTCTTAGGTCGTAAGTCGTAGGTTGTGGTGCTGTTGTAACTTGAATCTGTTAGGTCGTAAAGGACTTGTATTGTGTTGTGCTTTGTGATGTTAAGTCGAGTTTGTATGTATTTTGTAACCCTATAAATAGGGCTGTGTGTCATTTGTAAAGTTAGTTGATTTTGAATAAACTTTTGTTGAGTGCTTTGTGCCTCTTTAAAAATTGAAAGTTGAGTGTGAGCTCCTTTCTCCATCTTCGATTATTCGAGTGCGCTCGAATCAACGGATTTGAAGCCGATTCACGGAATCTCGTGCGCGAGATCAACGTCGAAGAATCGTAGATCTTTTAACGCGGTATCGTGCGCGATCAACGTGTTGAAGGTAGCTAGAATCAGGTATCTCGAGAGATCAACAGATTTGGGCATTTATCCTGGGTATCATCAATTCATCAGTTTATCATTGTATCGTTCCATCGTTGTTTTGTTGTTGTTGCATCATTTGGTGAAAACTTGTTATCATCACTGCGTCAAAGGGTTACATTTAGTCGAGGTTAGAGACGTGGTCATCGCGCCGCCGTTAGGCTACCGGAGATGATCGGACCAGGTCCATTAGGAACACGAGGGGCTGGCGAAGCTTAGGGTAGAGTGTCGTAGCCTCTATCGATCAGGCGAGGGAGAACGAGAAGTTTAAAAGTGACTCGATTCTGTTCGAATTTTGGTCGAACAGTCAAATTCCAATTTCGTCAAAGTTCCACGACGCTGGGTGCTCGTAGGGTTCAGGTGGAGGATCGTCGACTTAGGTGTGGCTGGGGATTCGATCATCGATGGCGAACTTGGCCGTGCACGTGCACGTGGAGTGCTGTGTGTCAGTGTAATTATTTTGGGGAAGAAGAATATAAACTCGAGTGGTTCCTGCATCTTGCTCGAAGCAAGGTACGGGGAATATGGGTTTGAACTAGAGTTGAAACTCGAAAAACGTCGTTAAGTGCTTCGGGTTTTCTCGCGTTCGAATGGTGTTGGTGTCTGCAGATTTTGTTATCGGCAAGTTGACAGTGGGAGCTCGAGTTGAATTACGAGTAGAAGCACGCTTTGCTTCAGGATGGACTCGCATACACTAGTATATACGGCCATTTGAGTTAGGCTTTTAACTGGAAAAAGGAGAAGAAACTGAAAACAGGGAGAAGAAAGAGAGCGCGGGGAAGAAAGGGAAGAGGCTCGGGTAAAATAGGAGGGGAACTCGAGTGTTACTCGAGAAAAATGTAGGGGTTGCTCGGGTATAATGATTTCCAAACCTGCAGTGTAAAGTATTAAACAAATTTGAATATTAATGAAGTAATTAGTGTCTGACCAATTAAATTGAGAATTTAATTCAAGTTTTAATGAGTTAAGTAAGTATTTAACAACATTTTAATAATCTGATTAATACTTTAAATAAATAATTAAATTAAGATAATTTAAGCTAATTTACATTTAAGCTTTTTGTAGTAGTAACAAATTTCGGAATAAGAAGATTTCTAAATGTTAAATTAGATAAATAACAAATTGTTTTGGAAAGCAACCAAGGATGATTAAATAATTAAGGATTTATGTCGTAATTGAAGATTGGTTAATTAACAATTAAGCATCCGATTAATTTGTATATTAAGAATTGTTAAATTTGATGATTTAAGTTGATTAATTTAAAATTGATAGTTAACTAAGATAATTTATTAAGGAATAACAAATTGATAAAATCAATTGAGATTTAATTAATTTGTCATTACGAAGAACAAATCATTGGTATTAAATAATAGATAAAAATAATTAACTGGGTAATTTAATTAAATCACATTGAACTAAAATTGAAGATGATTGACTATTATCAGATATTGTGTTCTGGATCGGTATTTCTGTTGTGATTGTGATGCGATGTGCTCTGTGTTGAACTCTAATTTGTGATTTAATTCTATATTGATGTGAACACCCTTTGCCCGTAAAACGGCATTTTAAAATTCGATGCGACAGGGAGTCGGATTTTAGTTAGTTATCCGAAACCCACATCGAACCCTGAATATGAATCTTTGTGATTGATATATCCACGTGTTTTAAAAAAATGGAGCGCTAAGTATTCGGTTTAGCCGGTAGAGGACCCTTGTGTCATATAAACCATTCCGAATGAGTGATACGAAGTTATGGATAGCATTTGAAGACCGGTGGTGAAAATCGGGTGTCTTTGAGAACGATAGGATAACCTATCGGTTGTCTCTGCATTGAGTTGCTCCGGTATAGAGATTCCCTAAGTGATGGGAAGTCCGATCGGGATTGTGGATACCCGGATTTGCAAGGGGTTCTTCCTTTATTGGACGAAGTGCCTTCAGTTCTGTTCGAACCCGGAATAGACTTGTATGGTTGTGTGCCTGACACTACACTTTGAGATATAGAGTAGATTTCTTTCAAATATGTATCTGTGGTGGCGGAGAATTTATTTTCTTAGCTTAACACCCTTCTCTGAGACGTACGAGCTCAGAGGTTATGTAATTGAAGGTTATCAGCGATATACTCCCAATTTGGTAGTGTGGCATGCTAAGTGCTGCTGTGTGTTGATGATCATTTGTTGATCAATTGTGATCAAAGCAAGGCTTTCGTGTAAAGCATAGCTTTGTGGACGAGACTTCATCGGACCTCACAACCCAGAAATGGTCAAAACAGGAAAGATGCGGCAATGTTATGACGGTCGCGCCCTTTAGGGTATGTCATTTCCTTCTGGAAAAAGGTGATGTCATGGTATGGAGCCTAGATATTTACCTGTGTGGTAGCTCCAATCTCATTTACTGTGTGGTTGTTGCTTTGTGATAGAGGGACCTCGGATAAAGGTCCCAAAGGACCAGGAAGTGGCATACTCGTGTAGTAGTTACCTAGTTGCAGAGGTAACCTGGCCTTGTGTTGGTAGAGAGCTGGTTAAATTCTCAGGACGTCCTGCCAGAGGCATACCCATGTGGCAGTAGGAAGTTCCTTAGCCTGACCATTTGTTGGAAATCCAATTCCCAATACGAAACCCTGTACGGCTTTAGGTGTAGAACCTGCCATTTACTAATGGTGGTCACCACTGTTAGATGGTAGCTATAGTAGGCATAGTTCAAAATGTCTATGCTGGCTAAGATTAATATTTTATTTTCGAAATGCTTTCTATACTATGCACTAATAATAATATCAAAGAATCTTTTTCGTATCAAGCATATTTGACTATCATAAGAAGAAATCTCCTCCAATTTCTGCGTTTGCATTGTGTGTGTGGCGGGAGGTCTTATGGTAGTCTCATTTTTTCAGAAGCATATTGACTTTTCTTTTATAAATCTAGTTATTTAAAAACAACTGTTCTGTTTACTCATACCAGTCTCATGACTGACCCGGAGTTTATTGTTTCATTTCTAAACTCTGGGTGCTCATAATTTCTACACGAGCAGCCTAGTAGCAGGTTTCCGTATTTTGGAGTTAGCGGCATTTTGGAACTCTTGCTTTGGAGATATCTTAGGAGTTTTTGGGAGATCTCAGGTGTCTAGCTCTTAGGAGTCCGTTATCAATTCTTTCATTGAAGACTTCTGGATATATGATCATCGATGTATTAGTATGATGTTATTTGGAATTGTGGCATATGTATTAAATATTCTGATGTATTGTTGGATATTCTGTGGTTGTACCTGTGTTGTATGCATGATATTCATTTTTTCCGTTGTTTTATATTCATCTGATGTTGTTATAAGCTCCGGCGATACGAATTTGATGTCGTTTGTCGGACATCGAGTTCGGGTCGTCACAAGTGGTATCAGAGCTAGGTTGAGTAAGAATTTTATCTACGGAATATAACACATCAGATGGCTCATTAGAGATAGGGTGAAATATACCCTAGAATGAGTATAACCAAGACCGGAACTCCAAATTTTATTAGTCTATTCCCTTTTACTGCCGGTATTCTTTAAGATATTTCATCCGTATATCCAAATCAATTTTCTTACTTACTAATTACAGATAGTAAGAATGAGTGGACGAAGGGGAAGAGTTAGGCATCAAGGAGGTGCCACAACACCTGATCAAGATCCCCCAATAGCAATAGCGGCAGTTCAGCAACAGCCGAATCTGACTGACTTACATAATAATTTCTCAAGACTTGGTGGTAAGCCGTTCAACCGCAAGGAGTCGATTGTTGAGGCTCAAGCCTGGATAAGATCATGTGAGAAAATCTTCAGAGGGCTAAAACTGCAAGATGATCAGAAGCGACTCATATCTTCTTGGCAACTTCAAGATGAATCCTCAGCCTGGTGGGAGACAATCACGGTAGATAAACCAGAAGACGAGTTTTCTTGGGAGAAATCAAAGAAGTGTTTGAGAAGCGTTATTTGCCATCAGCCAGAATTTCTCGAATGTACCAGGAATTTATGGACCTAAAGCAGGGAAGTTTATCATTCGAGGAGTATCTGAACAAATTTAATGAATTGTCTCGTTTTGGTCACGAATTGGTGAATACGCCTTAAAAGATGAATGAAAGATTCATTCATGGGATGAATAAGAAATTCCACGAAAGAATGACGGGCCACGTTAAGAAATCTTTTTCAAATTTAGTTGATATGGGGTACAGATATGCTACACTTGATATGCAAGAATCCCCGGCAGAGAAAGGAAATTCGGGCAATCAAAATTGGAAGAAGCGGAAATTTGGAGGCAAGAAACCATGGCAAAGCAAGGAGAAAAGGAGGAACATTCACGGAAGCGCGGAAGAAAATGTCACTTGTTATAATTGCTTGGAGAAGGGCCACTACGCAAACAGCTGCAAGAAGCCAAAGAGAGACCAATCCGCTCAAGCAAATCCTAGGAAGTGCTATTACTGTCAAAAAAGTGGGGCATGAAGTTAAAGACTGTCCAACCATGAAGCATGCTCAAACAGCAAAGGTGTACACAATCAAAGACCAACCTGCATCTTCCAAAGCAGAAAAAGGAAAAGGAGTTCTGGAAGGTAATCTTATCATTTATGATAACATTGTTAGAGTTCAATTTGATACGGGCGCTACACATAGTTTTATCTCTCAGCAAGCAATTAATGAATTAAATCCTGAACCTGATTTTGTTGATGAGCCTATATGCGTAAGGAATCCAGTTGGAGGTCCTGCGAATCTTTTTCTTCGATATAGAGACGTTCCTATCTCATATTCTCATTATCAATTCCCTATTGGTCTCTTCGTTCTTGATTTTAACGAGTTTGACGTCTTACTCGGAATGGATTGGCTAGCAAAATACGAAGCCAAATTGGATTGCATTAATCGATTGATTTCGATTAAAACCGAATTGGGAGATTTCATCGAAATTTCTTATGAGGACCCTAGTCCTAAAAGGGAAGGATTGATGTATAATTTGGGTTATCCCGAACCCAGTTTGGAGTCTATACCAATTGTTAGAGATTTTACGGACGCATTCGGAGAAGTAAAATCTTTACCTCCATATCGAGAAATAGAATTTAGAATTGACCTTGTACCCAATGCTCATCCTATTGTTCACGCAAGTCGCAGGATGGCACCCAGGGAAAATGTTGAATTAGTTCAACAAACCGATGATCTACTAGCGAAAGGATTAATTTGACCCAGTGTTTCTGAATGGCGTTCAGTCGTTGTGTTTGTCGCTAAATCGGACGAATCTTTGAGATTGTGTGTAGATTACCGCGATCTCAATAAAATGACTCTCAAGAATAAGTTTCCTTTACCCAGGATCGATGATTTATTTGATCAATTGCACGGCGCTCGTTTCTTTTCAAAGATGGATCTAGCTCAAGGATTCCATCAATTACGAATCGTCGAAGATTGTGTACATTTAACTGCTTTCAAGGGTCTCAATATGTTCTACGAATGGTTAGTCATGCCTTTCGGGCTAACCAATGCTCCAGCATACTTCGTAGATTTGATGACAAGTGTGTTTCGGGAGGTGCTGAATAAATTTGTTCTTGTATTTATCAATGATATCCTAATCTACTCCAAAACCGAGGAGGAACATGCTGAACATCTCAGAATTGTTTTGGAAATTTGGAGAAGGAACATCTTATTTGCAAAATTTTCCAAATGCCACTTCTGGGTCAAAGAAGTCAAATTCCTTGGCCATATTGTTAACGAAGAAGGAATATCGGTTGATCCTAGCAAAATTTGCGCTATTCTTGATTGGAGAAGACCCACTACCCCAAAAGAAGTTTGAAGCTTTTTGGGTTTAGCGGGCTATTACCAAAAATTCGTTCAAGATTTTTACAAGATAGCTAGTCCATTGACCAAGCTAACAATGAAAGATGTAAAATTCATTTGGACTCCAAAATGTGATGAAGCATTTCGGGAGTTGAAGAAGAGATTAACCACTGCTCCTGTTCTCGCTATTATAAACGGGAATCAGGGATTATCTGTTTATACTGACGCGTATGGTGATGGGGGAGGTGCAGCATTAATGAAGAATGGGAAGGTAGTTGCCTACGCGAGTAGACAATTACGTCCGCACGATAAGAACTACACAACACATGATTTGGAACTTTTGGCTGTTGTTTTCGCCTTAAAAATCTGGCGACACTATCTTTTGGGTGAAAAATTTGAATTATTCACCGACCATAAATCCTTGAAATATCTCTTTACCCAGAAGGATCTGAATCTGCGACAACAACGTTGGTTGGAATTTCTGGCATCATATGACCTATATATTTTTTCTACACCGGGAAAAGCCAATGTAGTTGCCGATGCTTTGAGTAGAAAGCACGCTATTCTTGCTCATCTTGTTATCACTCCTACTCTTCTCAAAAAGATTGCGAGACAACAGAAAGAAGAAGAGTTTCTTCGAGGAATCCATAAAAGAATATGCCAGGGTGAAAATACTAGTTTTGAGACTTACAACAATAATGTTATAAGATTGAAAGGAAGAATTTGCGTCCTTGACATTCCGGAGCTGAAACGTGAAGATTTAGATGAATGTCACAAATCCAAACTCAGTATCCATCCAGGAGTTAATAAAATGTATGAGATATTAAAAAAACTTTTTGGTGGAAGACAATAAAAAGAGACATATCTATTTACGTGAGTCGCTGTGCTACTTGTCAACAAGTCAAAAGCGATCAAAAGAAAGTAGCCGGTTTACTTCAACTTTTGGAAGTACCGAAATGGAAATGGGATCAGGTATCGATGGATTTTATCGATGAATTGCCACGAACCAAGAAGGGAAACGAAGAAATTTGGGTTATAGTGGACCGTCTAACCAAAACTTCTCACTTTATTCCAGTGAAATCCACTCGGACTGCAGCAAGCTTAGCAGGGCTATATATAAAGGAAATTGTTCGACTCCATGGTATCCCCAGCAGTATAGTGAGTGATCGTGACTCGATCTTCACTAGTAGATTTTGGGAGGCATTCCAAGCCGCTTTGGGAACGAAATTAAATTTCAGTACTGCTTATCACCCACAGTCTGATGGGCAGACTGAGAGGGTTAACCGAATTCTAGAAGACCTTTTGCGGGCTTGCATTCTCGATTTTGGTGGTTCTTGGAAGGACCATTTACATCTGGTTGAATTCTCATATAATAACAGCTATCAGGCCAGTATAGAAATGGCTCGTTTCGAAGCTTTATATGGTCGTCCGTGTCGATCACCTGCATGTTGGATCGAATCAGGTGATAGACTCGTCCTTGGACCAGACATGATTAAAGAAGCCACGGAGAAGGTAGATTTTATTCGAAAGAAGTTATTAACTGCCCAAAGCCGTCAAAAGAACTATTATGACCGTTGAAGAAGAGATTTGGAATTTCAAGTTGGGGATTCTGTATTTCTTAAAGTGTATCCAATGCGCGGTGTGTTGAGATTCGAAAAAACTGGAAAACTAACACAACGTTATATTGGTCCTTTTCCTATTCTGGAAAGGATCGGTCCTCTAGCATATCGAGTACAGCTACCCACTGGTTGTCTGGCATGCATAATGTGTTCCACGTTTCTAGTCTTCGGAAGTATGTGCACGATCCAGATGATATTATTGAAGAAGCTGCTCAACAGGATTTAGAAATCACTCCTAACTTGGCAGTTAAAAGAGAGCCGATAAAAATTGTAGATCGTGATGAGAAGCGATTGAGAAACAAAGTTGGGAAACTGGTCAAAGTTCAATGGAATGGCGATCCAAAGGACTGTACTTGGGAAACTGAAGATAATGTGAAGAAATCATATCCCAACTGTAGAGTAGACATCTCGGCTTAAATTGTAAGTCATTTCTTTATTTTTCTGAATTCGTAAATTCTTTGTTTGCGTTTCTCTCTCTTTCAATTTCGGGGACGAAATTTTCTTAAGGAGGGGATATTGTAACATCCCGGAATTTTGTTAAATTTAATTTAGTAAATTATTTGAACTTTTAAATTTAAATTGTGAAATTTCAAGAAAAATAAAATATTGTTAATATTAATATTATATGGATGTATGGAATAAAATAAAAATATGTGATAAATTACATGTTAATGGCTAAAACTTTAAATTAAAATAAAATTTAAGAAAATGTATGTTTGAAATAAAATTTATATAATTGTAAAATGACATACACATAGAGCATGTGAATCATAAAACAAGAAAATTGTTTAAAACAATAAATTTAAATGTGTGTGATAAATTAAATATTAATAGTTATCTTTAAAATAGAAATAAAATTCAAGGTCTATGATTGTAATAAAATCATCTGGTTATAAAAAAATGACCTAGGAATACATGTAAGCTTGTATGAAAATTTATAAACAGGAAAATATAAGTTTGCAAGTAAATTTGTAAACCAGGAAACTAAGAAAAATCTACTAATAAAACAAAATTGTACTTACAAGAGTAAAATAAATTTTTTTGTTAACAAGGATGGAAGCATGGGCATTAAATGCCATCACCTCTAGCAAAAATAAGATCATATCAGCCGGAATGAGCTTTGCTTAGTCAAAGCAAGGGAAAAAAAATAGAAAAAATCTGATTAAAGAAAGGTGTTGTACTAGATATCACCTATATGTACCAAGTTTTCCCTATTTATATTCTTACATATTTGGTTCAGTTCGTTCAAAAAGCAAAAATACAGCAAAGTCAGGAAGGAAAGAAAATATAAGTATCATTACATTTTATAAACTCAAGATCATTTAACAAAACAGCAATTTTTTTTAAAAAAACTAGATCATCTGTAGTTCTTCAAAACATAGAAGCAACTCTGTTCATCAGCATTACTAGGTGAGTAAACATACACTTTCAAGTTTAACTTTTAATCACAATAGTATAGGCTATTCATTTGATAATATGTGTTGTTTGTGATTTATCTTTGAAAATAATCATGTGTATATATATAGGATGTTCTGCATACTTTACTACCCTGTTTATTGATTACAGGGTTAAATGTTTATTCAAATTCGAATTTATTTCATCAAATCATTATAAAGCTTTAATTTTTTCAACAAAGCAAGATATCTAAACTCAAGTCAGGAGTTTTAAAATTTATTTTAAAACAAAATAGTGAGTTATGCTCTGGGATCAAGTTTTACAGGCAAACAAGAATTTTTTTGATAAATTTGATTTCTGTAAAATGATAATTCAAATGTATAACTTGAATCCTAACTGAAAGATAAGATTTTTAAAACAAGAATGGAAATTTTTAGTGATGTATGCTTTGAGCAGTTCATAAATGAATAGGATAGGCTTTTTGATCAATTTCTAGTAATCAAATGAATTTTTGATGTTGTAATTTCGTGTGAAGCGAGTTTGGAACTCAATAATGTTAGGAAAAATGTTGAAAAAATTATTTATTGCAAGAATTTTGGGTACAAGATCAAGTTAGGGTTTAAGGGCTACATTTAGTCGAGGTTAGAGACGTGGTCACCACGCCGCTGTTAGGCTACCGGAGATGATTGGACCAGGTCCATTAGGAACACGAGAGGCTGGCGAAGCTTAGGGTAGAGTGTCATAGCCTCTATCGATCAGGCGAGGGAGAACGAGAAGTTTAAAAGTGACTCGATTCTGTTCGAATTTTGGTCGAACAGTCAAATTCCAATTTCGTCAATGTTTCGCGACGCTGGGTGCTCATAGGGTTCAAGTAGAGGATCGTCGACTTAGGTGTGGCTGGGGATTCGATCATCGATGGCGAACTTGGCCGTGCACGTGCATGTGGAGTGTTGTATGTCGGTGTAATTATTTTGGGAAGAAGAATATAAACTCGAGTGGTTCCTGCATCTTGCTCGAAGCAAGCTATGTGGAATATGGGTTTGAACTCGAGTTGAAACTCGAAAAATGTCGTGAAGTGCTTTGGGTTTTCCCGCGTTCAAATGGTGTTGGTGTCTGCAGATTTTGTTATCGGCAAGTTGACAATGGGAGCTCCAGTTGATTCTCGAGTAGAAGCACGCTTTGCTTCGGGATGGACTCGCATACGCGAGTATATACGGCCATTTGAGTTAGGCTTTTAATTGGAAAAAGAAGAAGAAAGTGAAAACAGGGAGAAGAAAAAGAGCACGGGGAAGAAAGGGAAGAGGCTCGGGTAAAATAGGAGGGGAACTCGAGTGTTACTCGAGAAAAATGTGGGGGTTGCTCGGGTATAATGATTTCCAAACCTGCAGTGTAAAGTATTAAACAAATTTGAATATTAATGAAGTAATTAGTGTCTGACCAATTAAATTGAGAATTTAATTCAAGTTTTAATGAGTTAAGTAAGTATTTAACAACGTTTTAAAAATCTAATTAATACTTTAAATAAATAATTAAATTAAGATAATTTAAGCTAATTAACATTTAAGCTTTTTATAGTAGTAACAAATTTCGAAATAAGAAGATTTCTAAATGTTAAATTAGATGAATAACAAATTGTTTTGGAAAGCAACCAAGGATGATTAAATAATTAAGGATTTATGTCATAATTGAAGATTGGTTAATTAACAATTAAGCATCCGATTAATTTGTAAACTAAGAATTGTTAAATTTGATATTGTAAGTTGATTAATTCAAAATTGATAGTTAATTAAGATAATTTATTAAGGAATAATAAATTAATATAATCAATTGAGATTTAATTAATTTGTTATTACGAGGAATAAATCGTTGGTATTAAATAATAGATAAAAATAATTAAGTGGGTAATTTAATTAAATCACATTGAACTTAAATTGAAGATGATTGACTATTATCAGATACTGTGTTCTGGATCGGTATTTCTGTTGTGATTGTGATGCGAAGTGCTCTGTGTTGAACTCTGATTTGTGATTTAAGTCTATATTGATGTGAACACCCTTTGCCCGTAAAACGGCATTTAAAACTTTGATGCGACAGGGAGTCAGGTTTCAGTTAGTTATCCGAAACCCACATCGAACCCTGAATATGAATCTTTGTGATTGATTATCCACGTGTTTTAAAAAAATGGAGCACTCACTATTCGGTTTAGCTGGTAGAGGACCCTTGTGTCATATAAACCATTCCGAATGAGTGATACGAGGTTATGGATAGCATTTGAAGACCGGTGTGAAGACCGGGTGTCTTCGAGAACGATAGGATAACCTATCGATTGTCTCTGCACTGAGTTGCTCCAGTATAGAGATTTCCTAAGTGATGGGAAGTCCGATCGAGATTGTGGATACCCGGATTTGCAAGGGCTTCTTCCTTTATTCGACGAAGTGCCTTCGGTTCTGTTTGAAACCGGAATAGACTTGTATGGTTATGTGTCTGACACTACACTTTGAGATATAAAGCAGATTTCTTTCAAATACGTATCTGTGGTGGCAGAGAATTTATTCTCTTAGCTTAACACCCTTCTCTGAGACGTACGAGCTCAGAGGTTATGTAATTGAAGGTTACCAACAATATACTCCCAATTTGGTAGTGTGGCATGCTAAGTGCTGCTGTGTGTTGATGATCATTTGTTGATCAATTGTGATCAAAGCAAGGCTTTCGTCTAAAGCATAGCTTTGTGGACGAGACCTCATCGGACCTCACAACCTGGAAATGGTCAAAACAGGAAAGATGCGGCAAGGTTCTGAGGGTCGCGCCCTTTATGGTACGTCATTTCCTTCTGTAAAAAGGTGATGTCATGGTATGGAGCGCAGATATTTAACTGTGTGGTAGCCCCAATCACATTTACTATGTGGTTGTTGCTTTGTGATAGAGGGCCCTCGGATAAAGGTCCCAAAGGGCCGGGAGCGGCATACTCGTGTAGTAGTTACCTAGTTACGGAGGTAACCCAGCCTTGCGTTGGCAGAGAGCTGGTTAAGTTCTCGGAATGTCCCGCCAGAGGCGTACCCATGTGGCAGTAGGAAGTTCCTTAGCCTGACCATTTGTTGGAAATCCAATTCCCAATACGAAACCATGTACGGTTTTAGGTGTAGAACCTGCCATTTACTTATGGTGGTCACCACTGTTTAGATGGTAGCTATAGTAGGCATAGTTCGAAATGTCTATGCTGGCTAAGATTAATATTTTATTTTCGAAATGCTTTCTACACTATGCACTAATAATAATATCAAAGAATCTTTTTCGTATCAAGCATATTTGACTATCATAAGAAGAAATCTCCTCCAATTCTGAGTTTGCATTGTGTGTGTGGCGGGAGGTCTTATAGTAGTCTCATTCTTTGAAAAGCTTATCGACTTTTCTTTTATAAATCTAGTTATTTAAAAACAATTGTTTTGTTTACTCATACCAGTCCCATGACTGACCTGGAGTTTATTGTTTCATTTTTAAACTCTGGGTGCCCATAATTTCTACACGGGCAGCCTAGTAGCAGGCTTCCGTATTTTGGAGTTAGCAGCATTTTGGAACTCTTGCTTTGGAGATATCTTAGGAGTTTTTGGGAGATCTCAGGTGTTTAGCTTTTAGGAGTCCGTTATCGCTTCTTTCATTGAAGACTTTTGGATATATGATCATCGATGTATTATTATGATGTTATTTGGAATTGTGGCATATGTATTAAATGCTCTAATGTATTATTGGATATTCTGTGGTTGTACCTATGTTGTATGCATGATATTCATTTTGTTCCGCTGTTTTATATTCATCTGATGTTGTTATAAGCTCCGGTGATACGAATTTGATGTCGTTTGTCGGACATCGAGTTCGGGTCGTCACAGATGGCCTTGTTTCTCCCTTATTTATGTTTTTGTTTTATGAAAAAACATTAATGAGAATGAGGTAAGGGTTTTAGGATCATGGGGTTATGGTATACAATAATTCCCATATAACCCTTGCCTTATTCTCTTAGGTATTTAAATTACAAACCGTTTTTATAAATCCATTTAGTTGTGGCATGATCCTAAATAGTTTTAAAATCTTAATTCCTTTATGACTCTAATCTCTACATTATTCTATTTAATTTATCTGGTTAAATCTCTTGAATAATTTTATTTAAAATTAAGGGTGCTACACTTAGCTTGACCTTGCTACAAGTTTTCATCTGTTGAGGGTAGTAGAGGAAAGTGTACCCTTAACAGCTTTTCTTATCTAATCAATTTTATGAGTGGTTGGTTATTCTGTTTGGTCAAACCAATGCTCCAGCTATTGATTTGATTAGGCGTGTCTTTTCAGATGTCTTGAACAGATTGTGCTTGTTTGCATTAATAATATTTTACTTTATTCTAAAACCGAGGAGGTGCATTCCCTGTGTTTAAGGATTGTACTAGATACATTGGGAGAACATGTTCTTAAGTCTAAGTTCTCAAAATGTCATTTCTTGCGGTCGGAGGTTAGATTCTTAGGGAATGTTGTTTCTGGAGACAGTATTTCTACTGATCCGGTGAAGGTTACAGCTGTTCAGGATTGGAAGAGACCTGAGAGCATAATGGAAATTCGAAGCTTCTTGGGCTTGGCTAGTTATTATAAGAGGTTGATTCAGGATTTCTCTATGATTGGTTCACCACTAATGACTTTAACAAAGAAAGATGTCAAACTTCTTTAGATGGAAAAATGCAAGGTTGCATTTATAGAGTTGAAGGAGAAGTTGGTTAGCATCCCCATTCTAACTATTCAGAACGGGGATGAAGGACTTATTATGTACATTGATGCTTATGGAATAGGATTGGGTGTTGTGTTGATGCAACATGGGAAGGTGGTTGCTTATGCTAGTAGGAAGTTGAAGCCGCACGAGACTGGATATATCACACATGATTTAGAGCTTTTGGTAGCGGTCTTCAAGTTGAAGATATGGAGGCATCATTTGTTGGGTGAGAAGTTTGAGCTTTATTCAGACCATAAACCTTTAAATATCTTTTTACCTGGAAGGACTTGAATTTAAGGCAGCAACGTTGGTTAGTGTTTCTTGTAGCACATGATCTAGAGATTTTATATACGTCAAAGAAAGCAAATGTAATAGCTGATGCATTGAGTAGTAAGTATGTTTTTATGGCTAGTATGGAGGTTCGTCCTACTCTTATCAATGTACAAAGGATAATCGGCAAAGGTATGGTCATCTTGCTCGGCTACCAAAAGCCGTTAGAGAGAATGTTGCTCCGGAGAAGTCTTTAGGATTCGAGGTACATGACCAAGGCATTTTAAGGGTGAATGGAAGGCTATGTTTTTCGAATATTGATAGCGTAAAATAGGAGGTTCTTACAGAGATTCATCATTCCATATTAACGATACATCCAGGGATCACCAAAATGTATCAGGATATGAAATGTGCTTTCTGGTGGGAAGGTATAAAGAGAGACATTTCTATCTCTATGAGCAGATACGTTAACATCCAGCCGATGAAGGGTAATCATTGAAACGCAATTGGTTTGCTATATCCACTAGAGATTCCAAAGTGGAAGTGGAAACAAATTTCGATGGATTTTATCAATGGTTTTCCTAGACCGAGGAGAGCTAATAAATGCATCTATGTTATTGTTGATAGATTGACCAAGAGTGCAAACTTCTTACCAGTTAAGGCAACAATAATGGCGTCTATTTTGCTCAACTTTATGCTAGAGAGAATATTAGGCTTCATGGCATTCCCTGTTGTATTATGAGTGATCGTGTAACGACCCGCCTTTTTGGACAGTTTAAACCGACGATCAAATACCCATGTCGATTCCAAACCATTAAAAGGGCAGATAGTTATTGGGTAAATAAGAAAAGAAAAGGAAGGGAAATAAAGGAAATGAAAAACACAGAATCTCACAGCGGAAGGCTAAAGTATAATAATAAAATAACAGTTCATGAAGCTGTTAATTAAATGAATACATTTGAAATGAATACATTTGATTATTATTATACAACATTTATCAGAGTTACATACACAACAAATATCATACAACAATGCAGCGGAATGGAATGAATATAATAATAGTAGATAATATACCAAATCTTCGTCTCCGTCCTCCAAGGAAATGATCTTCAACCTAAACTGAAAACTCAGGACTGACCCGAGCGTAATGAAAAGACAAAACACTCGAGTCAGGACTAAAATATCCTTATGAAAGTTAAATCAATCGTAAATAAATATGAGTGTAACGGCGTCGAAGATGTTTACGGGGTTTGACATCTCCTATCCAGTGTCAACGTGCGTGCAATAACTTAAGAGATGTTACGGGATTTTCCATCTCTTAAGGATCCGTGAAACTATCTACTATGTAGTAATATACGCTAAGTAGATAATGCCTATCAGTAATATAAAGTATCAAAATAGCGTTAAGGCGTTACCATAATCCCCCTTAACACATTTTATATTCCCAAAAGCATATACAAGACCGTAGTTTCCCCAAAACCGGAAGTCACCAGAGGGCAATCCATATACTCAAGGTACAAATCAAAACGTAGTGGTCGCGAATAGGATAATCAGTATGACAAGGTACATGAGGCGATACCAACTAGGATACTAGTAGTTGCGTGATCCGGACTGATGTTGGGCATAGCCAGCAGCTACCCCAACACCGCGAAACAACACTCCCAAATCAAGGGGTGCACCCAAATCGCATCACAAATGTAATAGATATGGTATCGAAGAAGTGTGTCCGCTAGAGGTGGCGAACCTCAATGGCCCGGCGCGGCTCCTGTTTTAGTCATGTCAGGGGTCATCCAATAATCGTTCTCTTTCTTCAGTCAACGCGTTCACCAACCCATCCACTTCATTCTGGATCAACACTCCGCGTATAATAGTTATTAAAGTGGTTTTCGGTATCGACAGAGAGTATGTCCATATCCGATCCCGGTCTCTTTATTAACTACGTATTATTACACCGTTGGCTCTTTTACATTTCGAATCGATTCATGATTGATATCAAATGTCATATTCACTTCAAAATCAAATCCATTTCAAATATCGACATAGCCATTCAAAATATAAGGTTCCTTTTCAAAAATCATTTTGCGTCTCAATATCTTATTTCGGTTTCAAAATCATTCCGAATTTAAATTTTATGTTGCAACTTCATTTAACCCAATTCGTATTTAAATTCAAGATTTAAACATAAACATTCCTCCTTATTAACCAGCTTGAAATTTTTAGAAAATAGTTTTAAGTAGTTTAAAAGTAGTTTAAATAATTAAAATAGTTAAAAATAATTAAAATCTTGAAATGGATTTAAAATAGATAAATTAGTTTAAAATAATTTAAATTGGGTTAAGTAGATTAAAAATAGATTAAAATAGTTTAAGTATTCAAAATGGTTTATATAACAGAGTAATTTGGAAAACAAATTAAAACAGCTTCAAAACCAATCCATTTCAATTACAACTTCCCAATTCCAATCAATTTCAATTTCCATTTTACCGATTCAATTTCGATTTCAATTCAAAACAACGTCAACTTTAACTTCAAATCAATTCAATTCTACATTCACCTTCAATTTATTCAATTTCAATTTTTTTATCGATTTGGAGCTGGATTTCAAAATATCCATTTATAACACTTAACAAATTTTCCATCAATATTCAAGTCTAAATTCCAATTTCAAATATGATTCAATTCCAAACTCGATTTCAAAATATCATTTTTATATCACTTTTACTTAGTAATATTCAAAGCTAGAATTAAGGTTAAATCTTTAAACAAATCAATTTTCGAAATTCAATCAAATCCTAATTTTTTTAAATTTCAAAGTCTCGACTTATATTATTTAACAATTTCTTTTAACCAAAATTTATTTCAACACTCCAAACTCAATTTTCCGACAAATTCGATTTCTATAAATTTATTTCTATTTATAACTTTTAAATCAAAACATTTAAATAAATTCAAATCGACGATTTCAAAATTTATTAATTTAGCCAATTCGGTGTCCGTATATAATTTTCTATCCTATGGCCAAGTAATTTTTATTTCAATTAAATGTCAGGGATGAGTATATATTACTTAAATTAAATCACAGTATCATATGTATGCATAACAGGATCTATATAAGCAAATAAACATCCAAACATTCAATTATCAACCAATAGCATCCATCAAAATACATCATCCAATAAACAATACAATTCATGGCAGTTTCATAGTTATCAATGTCAGGTAATTTAATCGCAATTCAATTTTAATTCAATTTAACTGTCAATTTAATTTTTCAACGGTTAATGCAAATGACAATCTATATGACAATTAAATTCTATCAAACAACGACAAATAAAATCATAACACTTCATAATATCAAATTTAACTAGCATAAAGATATTTAGTACAGTGTGAGCGTTATAAAACACTCACCTTGATTTTACGATTTCAAATCAAATCGAACAACGTTCGATTTGACCCAAAATTTTCTCTAGCTCCAAATGATTCCAATCCAGTTGCATCGCGTAGGGCTCATCCATACGATTCCAACGCAAAAAGTTTCGTCCGAATCCGACCTCGTATGAAAGAGATATCAATTTTTAAGTTTACACGATTTATATAAACTAAATATACAACATTATTTTCAATTTCAACCTCCAACAGATCGTGTCCGTCCAAATTCTTTGCCCAAGATCTGGGCCGTGCACAGGTCCTTCTTCCCCCACGCGTCTTCTACAGGTAACCATCACGCGCAAATAACCCACCAAGGCCGAAATTAGGGTTAATTTTCGCGACCTCCTCGTCGTCATCCACCACGATCAGAAGCTTCCATCTTGAAGAGCGTCTCCTCCTCTACCTTCGGCCAACACCCCATGCAACTCGGCCTCCCCCATGTCTAGAAATACGCGCGCGACTTTCGGCCGTTTGTGGACGATTTGCCACCAATCCGCTAACCCAGACGCGATCATGACCGTTGGATAGAAAGATCTCACTCCCCTCTACAAGTTTCATGTTGAAGGATTTCGCTAATTATTGATGGATGAAGAGAAATCGAGGGAAGAAGGTTGAATATTTCAGGCCGTTCGAAATACAAGTGGCGGCCGGCATTGTAACTAGGGTTTTTATTTTTTATTTTGTGAGTAAACGGGCTATTTATAGGAACGACGAATACTATTTATCCGGCTTTTCCAAACTTCGAATTTCACGCGGTGACCGGCGTTCCTAGGGTTTATCCCGCGTTCCGGACACAATGGAATAGGTTTCGGGAGCTAATTCGATCATCTGTGCGAGTTACGGAAATAAACGATCAAATTTAAATTAAACTGATTTAACGAATTTCTATGCGTTTTGGCTCGCCCCGAACAAACGGTAAATCCGTTTGACTTGAAATTTGAAATCTTACAATAATATAACATTACGGATCCAATGAAACTAGTTTCGTTGAAATCCGAGACCGTTTGAAAAATGACTATTTTTAACTCGCCAAATTAATATTAAACAATTTCAACGCGTTTCGAGCTGCCACGGTCAAACGACAACTCCGATTGCTACGAAAATTGAAATCCGATAATAACTAACTATTACGGATCCAATAGAACTAGTTTCGTCCAATTCTGAGACTGTTCAAAAATTGGCTATTTTTCAGGCGATAATTAAATATTAAAATATTCAATTTTCACAAATAAATTTTAAATTCAGTTTTAAAAGTTCTATAACATCACTATAACTCCAATATGATAAAATAAAATTTTACAAATCATTTTTAATCATAGTAAACCCATTATTCAATTTATCCAATAAATTCCAATTTTAAAATCTTATTAACTCTATTAAAATCCAAATATAACTTACATTCACTTTGTAAACCAATTTGAATCATATTAAATCAAATTTCAATTATTCACTCTATTTTCGTATATTAAATTTCAATATCAAATTAATCATATCAACTTCGGAATTTAATTATTTAAACATTTGTAATATTAAATTTAAACAATTTTATTATTCTTAAATCAGTATCTTTTGAAATATTCGAAACGAACTTATAAAATTTAACACATTCAAATTATAGAACAACCATTTTCATTAAAACAATTATTCAATGCCCTTTATTCAATTATTCAATAAATTCCAAATATTAAATTTTAAACAATTTAATTGTTCAATATTTGACGGATTTCAATATTGGATTTTTAAATAAAAATTTCATTATCAGTCGATTTACTATATTACATTAGATGAATTCCACGTTATTATTTAACTGCAGTTAGAGATAATGCACTCAACTAATATATATACTTTCATTTCAATTGCAATTGGTTCACAAATTCAATTCGACTAACTAAATGAATAGGTAACTTAAATAATTATCACTGTTGACTTTTAATTACTTATAAGTTTATTATTTACAAACAAGCGTCACAATTACCTATACAATACAAATTCATTCAATTACCTTCGACTACATCTTATTTCAATTGATTTGGGATTTCATTCAATTAATAAACACTTAACTTAGATAAATTTTGTTGCATTTCATTCTAGTTATTATTATTCCAAATGAATTACAATTTTTTTCTAACACTAAATCACGAAATCTTATTAAATTAGCTATTTTAATTATCGGAAATTTACGGGTCGTTACATTCTCCCCCACTCAAAACTTTTCGTCCCCGAAAAGGAAAAAGAAGGGAAAAAGAACTAAGTATAGAATTCAACATTAGATACATTTTATCCAAAGTTACCTACTTATAAAACAATGAAATTCCATCTATAAAGTCATTACTACACTTTTACTAAGTTATTCCAAATGCCTTTTTGACTTTAAAAGTTAGTTATCAAAACAAGTTATAAAATTTTTAAAACCTGAAAATTTTCTAACACCCGGATTTACGGAAAATTTCGGCAGAGTCTCCTTTGCGCGGCTCGATCGAAAAAAATATAATAGCATATATATCACAAATATACATCTCATCTCAATGATGAGGCATCCCATATCTGGGGAAACAACATATATATATCACCAATACCATACAAAACCGTAAGCGTACCTTTTATTTAGCATTTATTAGCAATTTACTTACATTATGCGTTTAGCGTAGAAGCGAGCTCCACAACAAAGCGCAACCCCTTTGCTACCTACTAAAATGCTCAATAACTAAGTTAGAACCATGCATATAAAGATAGATAGATATACTTAGCCTACACAACATATACATAACATATTTAGCTTCAAAACTGAGATTTCAATTTCAGGACAGCAAACAAATCTTAGCTTTAGGTCACCTAAACTGTAAAATTTGATAACAGAATCTAAACAAAAGTTGTTGCATTCATTTCAGGTTTTCCGGAATGTCCAAAATCATCGAATTCGGATCATCCGTTCAAAAGTTATGGCCGGTTTACTTAGGGGATACGCTTCAGCCTGGGCAGTATTTGCGCAGGTCTGCGACGTTCACCCACATTTCCGACCTTCTAAACCACATCAAAACACAAAACACTTAAAACAAAAGTTTTAGCTTAAGTTCTTAGCTTTCCAGAAAGGGCAAGATCATCAAAATCCGATAAACTAGTCAAAAGATATGGCGAAAATACTAAAGATGTATACTACAGATTTTTACCTATTTTACACAGGCCAGCGAGTAACATTCAAGTTTTTTTAACCTAGTAGACGAAGGAATTTCTCAAGACACTCTAAATAAAAGTTGTGCTATAGTTTCTAAGCTTTTCGAAAAGTCCAAGATTGTCAAATTCCGTTGAGTCATTTAAAAGTTATGGTTGTTTTCGTTTCAGCATATATTGGACAATGTTGGATTTTTTTTTTTTTTTCCCAAAATTTGCTTTTATTATTTCAAAGTACAAAACATCAAAACTTCAAATTTTTTAAAGAACAATCATAAACACAAAGTCATTTATTTTCTTATTCATCCATGCAATAGGTCTACATTTAACCTTTTTTCTGATTTATTCAAGTTTGTTTCATTCACATTTTTAATTCAAGTCAATTTGCTTCAATTTAAATTTGAATTTTATTATTTTTAAAATTTTATTCCCTTTATTCAATTCCATTAACACTAATGAAT
The DNA here is from genome assembly GCA_030765085.1 of Allium cepa. Lineage (NCBI taxonomy): Eukaryota > Viridiplantae > Streptophyta > Magnoliopsida > Asparagales > Amaryllidaceae > Allium > Allium cepa. Next base: position 302,664,281 of record CM060944.1, on the reverse strand, counting down.
TCTACTTAATCAATTATCATCCATCTAACAACCAATGCATATCAAACATTAACATTCATCCAAAATCTACACTAAATCAATTATACATTTCCAAGTCAATTTTAATTTCATACACTTCCAAGCTTATAGACATTTAGTTATATTCAAATTTAATTAGTTTCCATTTACCAATTCTATATTTCATTAATTTTAAATTTTTATTCATTCACTTATATATATCCTTCATTTTACAGCTTAAATTTCTTTTATATTTATAACTATCAATAGATCTTCACATTTTATTATTCACTCTCACACTGGTATATTATTTCTCTACTTATCCTTATTAGCATTTTAAACCCTTTAAGTATTTGGTAAGTTATAGTTATGCAAATAGAATGTAGTTAAACAACATACAACTTCTTTTCATTTAAAGTTAAATTTTCAATTTATCAATTCTTAAGTCATTACTTAAATTTCACTATAATTTAATTTCACATTTACATTCACATATAGTATTTCCATTTTATATTAACATAATTGTGAACCACCTTTAAATGTTAATTTAAATTCCAATTATTTACTAACAATTTCATTTATATTTGCAAACCATTAATTAAATGCATATTCCATTATTCAAACCTATACTTGTATATTATCCAATTAACAATTCATATAACATTTTTGAACTTCTTAAATATTTTGGTAAGTTATATCTATGCTATAGAATGAATTTTAATACTACGCGAGTTTTACAGTTTCAATTTTATTTTAAGTTCATAATTTCCTAATTCTAAGGATTTCTACTTCAATTGATATTTTCACTTAGCTCTTAGGTTCATTTCTCATTTCACAATTTAGAAGTTCCTTAATGATTCAAGTCTAAATTCATTTCGATCATTAAAAAAAATCATTAATTATTAAAGGACTTAAGAATTCCAATTCCGGTTTCATTTTAAATCAAGTTTTGAAATAATATATACTTATATAATTTATATATCAAATCATACTATAGAGAATACAAAATAAAATAAAATAAAATTTGAATCAAAACAAGGTTTGGACAAGCTATTAAGTGGTCTCCCCCACTCGGACTCTCGAAAATAAACGCCGATGATGCGTGCACTCATCACCGAAATCATTTTCTAGCGTCAAGAGAAGGGAATATAACACTTCTCATTAAAAAAAAATCATTCGAAAACAATTTCAACTCAATTATACTATCATATAATACTCATATTATATTTTTCAAATTCTTGTAAGTCAATCTCAAACACCGGAATTTAAATTCCCAAATCCAAGTTAAAATTCATTTATATTCATTATCAACTGTGTTTACAAGATTTCATTTTCCTAAATCCATTGTTATTTAATCAATTGTTGTAAATATTGACTGATCAAACAATAACGATAATAATCTAATATTATCATCTCCTAACAATCAATTCAATCAAAATGAATAAATATTCAAATAATTCGTTTATATAAAATATATTCCAAAATGATATTGTGTTGGTTTGTCCTATTCGAGTGTTTAGAAATTCCTATCGACGCCTTGGCGTCCCAAGTATCGACCAGAATTCATAAATACTCAACGGAACAAATTAACACAATATAAAACCATTTTATATCAAATAACAAGTACGCTCTCTCATATACACTCAACTCATTCATATAGTTTACCTCTATTTCAATGAGTTATTCCCCACTAGAGCCAAGGTTTATCGCTAAACCAAAGCTCTGATACCAACTGTAACGACCCGCCTTTTTGGACAGTTTAAACCGACGTTCAAATACCCATGTCGATTCCAAACCATTAAAAGGGCAGATAGTTATTGGGTAAATAAGAAAAGAAAAGGAAGGGAAATAAAGGAAATGAAAAACACAGAATCTCACAGCGGAAGGCTAAAGTATAATAATAAAATAACAGTTCATGAAGCTGTTAATTAAATGAATACATTTGAAATGAATACATTTGATTATTATTATACAACATTTATCAGAGTTACATACACAACAAATATCATACAACAATGCAGCGGAATGGAATGAATATAATAATAGTAGATAATATACCAAATCTTCGTCTCCGTCCTCCAAGGAAATGATCTTCAACCTAAACTGAAAACTCAGGACTGACCCGAGCGTAATGAAAAGACAAAACACTCGAGTCAGGACTAAAATATCCTTATGAAAGTTAAATCAATCGTAAATAAATATGAGTGTAACGGCGTCGAAGATGTTTACGGGGTTTGACATCTCCTATCCAGTGTCAACGTGCGTGCAATAACTTAAGAGATGTTACGGGATTTTCCATCTCTTAAGGATCCGTGAAACTATCTACTATGTAGTAATATACGCTAAGTAGATAATGCCTATCAGTAATATAAAGTATCAAAATAGCGTTAAGGCGTTACCATAATCCCCCTTAACACATTTTATATTCCCAAAAGCATATACAAGACCGTAGTTTCCCCAAAACCGGAAGTCACCAGAGGGCAATCCATATACTCAAGGTACAAATCAAAACGTAGTGGTCGCGAATAGGATAATCAGTATGACAAGGTACATGAGGCGATACCAACTAGGATACTAGTAGTTGCGTGATCCGGACTGATGTTGGGCATAGCCAGCAGCTACCCCAACACCGCGAAACAACACTCCCAAATCAAGGGGTGCACCCAAATCGCATCACAAATGTAATAGATATGGTATCGAAGAAGTGTGTCCGCTAGAGGTGGCGAACCTCAATGGCCCGGCGCGGCTCCTGTTTTAGTCATGTCAGGGGTCATCCAATAATCGTTCTCTTTCTTCAGTCAACGCGTTCACCAACCCATCCACTTCATTCTGGATCAACACTCCGCGTATAATAGTTATTAAAGTGGTTTTCGGTATCGACAGAGAGTATGTCCATATCCGATCCCGGTCTCTTTATTAACTACGTATTATTACACCGTTGGCTCTTTTACATTTCGAATCGATTCATGATTGATATCAAATGTCATATTCACTTCAAAATCAAATCCATTTCAAATATCGACATAGCCATTCAAAATATAAGGTTCCTTTTCAAAAATCATTTTGCGTCTCAATATCTTATTTCGGTTTCAAAATCATTCCGAATTTAAATTTTATGTTGCAACTTCATTTAACCCAATTCGTATTTAAATTCAAGATTTAAACATAAACATTCCTCCTTATTAACCAGCTTGAAATTTTTAGAAAATAGTTTTAAGTAGTTTAAAAGTAGTTTAAATAATTAAAATAGTTAAAAATAATTAAAATCTTGAAATGGATTTAAAATAGATAAATTAGTTTAAAATAATTTAAATTGGGTTAAGTAGATTAAAAATAGATTAAAATAGTTTAAGTATTCAAAATGGTTTATATAACAGAGTAATTTGGAAAACAAATTAAAACAGCTTCAAAACCAATCCATTTCAATTACAACTTCCCAATTCCAATCAATTTCAATTTCCATTTTACCGATTCAATTTCGATTTCAATTCAAAACAACGTCAACTTTAACTTCAAATCAATTCAATTCTACATTCACCTTCAATTTATTCAATTTCAATTTTTTTATCGATTTGGAGCTGGATTTCAAAATATCCATTTATAACACTTAACAAATTTTCCATCAATATTCAAGTCTAAATTCCAATTTCAAATATGATTCAATTCCAAACTCGATTTCAAAATATCATTTTTATATCACTTTTACTTAGTAATATTCAAAGCTAGAATTAAGGTTAAATCTTTAAACAAATCAATTTTCGAAATTCAATCAAATCCTAATTTTTTTAAATTTCAAAGTCTCGACTTATATTATTTAACAATTTCTTTTAACCAAAATTTATTTCAACACTCCAAACTCAATTTTCCGACAAATTCGATTTCTATAAATTTATTTCTATTTATAACTTTTAAATCAAAACATTTAAATAAATTCAAATCGACGATTTCAAAATTTATTAATTTAGCCAATTCGGTGTCCGTATATAATTTTCTATCCTATGGCCAAGTAATTTTTATTTCAATTAAATGTCAGGGATGAGTATATATTACTTAAATTAAATCACAGTATCATATGTATGCATAACAGGATCTATATAAGCAAATAAACATCCAAACATTCAATTATCAACCAATAGCATCCATCAAAATACATCATCCAATAAACAATACAATTCATGGCAGTTTCATAGTTATCAATGTCAGGTAATTTAATCGCAATTCAATTTTAATTCAATTTAACTGTCAATTTAATTTTTCAACGGTTAATGCAAATGACAATCTATATGACAATTAAATTCTATCAAACAACGACAAATAAAATCATAACACTTCATAATATCAAATTTAACTAGCATAAAGATATTTAGTACAGTGTGAGCGTTATAAAACACTCACCTTGATTTTACGATTTCAAATCAAATCGAACAACGTTCGATTTGACCCAAAATTTTCTCTAGCTCCAAATGATTCCAATCCAGTTGCATCGCGTAGGGCTCATCCATACGATTCCAACGCAAAAAGTTTCGTCCGAATCCGACCTCGTATGAAAGAGATATCAATTTTTAAGTTTACACGATTTATATAAACTAAATATACAACATTATTTTCAATTTCAACCTCCAACAGATCGTGTCCGTCCAAATTCTTTGCCCAAGATCTGGGCCGTGCACAGGTCCTTCTTCCCCCACGCGTCTTCTACAGGTAACCATCACGCGCAAATAACCCACCAAGGCCGAAATTAGGGTTAATTTTCGCGACCTCCTCGTCGTCATCCACCACGATCAGAAGCTTCCATCTTGAAGAGCGTCTCCTCCTCTACCTTCGGCCAACACCCCATGCAACTCGGCCTCCCCCATGTCTAGAAATACGCGCGCGACTTTCGGCCGTTTGTGGACGATTTGCCACCAATCCGCTAACCCAGACGCGATCATGACCGTTGGATAGAAAGATCTCACTCCCCTCTACAAGTTTCATGTTGAAGGATTTCGCTAATTATTGATGGATGAAGAGAAATCGAGGGAAGAAGGTTGAATATTTCAGGCCGTTCGAAATACAAGTGGCGGCCGGCATTGTAACTAGGGTTTTTATTTTTTATTTTGTGAGTAAACGGGCTATTTATAGGAACGACGAATACTATTTATCCGGCTTTTCCAAACTTCGAATTTCACGCGGTGACCGGCGTTCCTAGGGTTTATCCCGCGTTCCGGACACAATGGAATAGGTTTCGGGAGCTAATTCGATCATCTGTGCGAGTTACGGAAATAAACGATCAAATTTAAATTAAACTGATTTAACGAATTTCTATGCGTTTTGGCTCGCCCCGAACAAACGGTAAATCCGTTTGACTTGAAATTTGAAATCTTACAATAATATAACATTACGGATCCAATGAAACTAGTTTCGTTGAAATCCGAGACCGTTTGAAAAATGACTATTTTTAACTCGCCAAATTAATATTAAACAATTTCAACGCGTTTCGAGCTGCCACGGTCAAACGACAACTCCGATTGCTACGAAAATTGAAATCCGATAATAACTAACTATTACGGATCCAATAGAACTAGTTTCGTCCAATTCTGAGACTGTTCAAAAATTGGCTATTTTTCAGGCGATAATTAAATATTAAAATATTCAATTTTCACAAATAAATTTTAAATTCAGTTTTAAAAGTTCTATAACATCACTATAACTCCAATATGATAAAATAAAATTTTACAAATCATTTTTAATCATAGTAAACCCATTATTCAATTTATCCAATAAATTCCAATTTTAAAATCTTATTAACTCTATTAAAATCCAAATATAACTTACATTCACTTTGTAAACCAATTTGAATCATATTAAATCAAATTTCAATTATTCACTCTATTTTCGTATATTAAATTTCAATATCAAATTAATCATATCAACTTCGGAATTTAATTATTTAAACATTTGTAATATTAAATTTAAACAATTTTATTATTCTTAAATCAGTATCTTTTGAAATATTCGAAACGAACTTATAAAATTTAACACATTCAAATTATAGAACAACCATTTTCATTAAAACAATTATTCAATGCCCTTTATTCAATTATTCAATAAATTCCAAATATTAAATTTTAAACAATTTAATTGTTCAATATTTGACGGATTTCAATATTGGATTTTTAAATAAAAATTTCATTATCAGTCGATTTACTATATTACATTAGATGAATTCCACGTTATTATTTAACTGCAGTTAGAGAAAATGCACTCAACTAATATATATACTTTCATTTCAATTGCAATTGGTTCACAAATTCAATTCGACTAACTAAATGAATAGGTAACTTAAATAATTATCACTGTTGACTTTTAATTACTTATAAGTTTATTATTTACAAACAAGCGTCACAATTACCTATACAATACAAATTCATTCAATTACCTTCGACTACATCTTATTTCAATTGATTTGGGATTTCATTCAATTAATAAACACTTAACTTAGATAAATTTTGTTGCATTTCATTCTAGTTATTATTATTCCAAATGAATTACAATTTTTTTCTAACACTAAATCACGAAATCTTATTAAATTAGCTATTTTAATTATCGGAAATTTACGGGTCGTTACAGATCGAGATCTGATCTTCACAAGTCAGTTTTGGAAGGGTTTGCATGATGCACTTGGAACGGAGCTTAGTTTGAGTATAGCTTATCATCCTTGGACAGACGGACAGACTGAGAGAGTGAATCGAGTTTGGAGGATTTACTTAGACCTTGAATTCAAGACTTTGGAGGATCTGGGAGGATCACTTTCCACTAGTTGAGTTTTCTTATAACAACAATTTTCAAGCGAGTATTAGGATGTTGCCTTTTGAGCCATTGTATGGAAGGTCGTGTAAGTCTCCTTCGTGTTGGGAAAAAAATGGGAGACTGCTTGGTGCTTGGACCATATATGATTCAGTAGGATACGAATAAGGTTGAGGAGATTAAGAAGCACTTGAAGGTGGCGCAGGATAGGCAAAAGAGCTATGCTGATGTGAGGCATCAAGATTTGGAGTTCTCGGCAGGAGATTTTGTGTTTATCAAAGTTTTTTCGATGAGAGGTGTAATTCGGTTTGGTAAGGGAGGGAAGTTAGCACCACGTTTTATCGGACCTTTTTCGAGTCTAGAGAGGATAGGCACTTTGGCTTATCGGGTTGAGTTACAAACTAAGTTATCGAGTATACATGATGTTTTTCACATATCTTGTCTATGGAAATATGTACATGGTCCTACTTTAATTATCGAGCCATTGCAGCAGCATGATTTGGAGGTTGAGCCTGAATTTACCATTGTGAGATAGCCTATTAGTATTGTTGATCGTGATACGAAGAGGTTGAGGACTAAATTGGGTGGAAGTGGAGTGAGAATGTTCGAGATTGCACTTGGGAGATAGAGGAGAGAATTAGAGCCTCTTATCTTGAGTTGTTCCTTATTCGGTATATTCTGTTGTATCTTAACTTTAGTTGTGTATTCATCGCTTGTGGTGGGGTCACTTAGCTTGTACCTTTGTTGTATGTAATTTGAGCAGTATTCTATATATACACCTTTCATTCGCTTTGTGTAATTCCTGTTTGGATATTAGGGACAAAATATTTAATGGGCCTGAAAAATTCAAACACTTTATATTAGAATATCTCGTCTTTTGGAAAATGATTAAACATTGGAAAACGTACAACCTAATTAACAATTATTTATAAATAACTAATGTTAGAAAACTTATTTTTGAAATGTGTTTACAAAAATATATTCTTTGATTAAAAACTGAAAATTGGACTGAGAAATATTTAAAAAAGTCAATATTTTGTTAAATATAAGTTATTAGAATAATTGCATGCTTGTAGGATATTATATGAACACGTCAACAAGAGCTTAAATCCTCTTGTAATTTATGGCAATTAATTAACATAAGAGATCTAGAAAGAAGGACTTGAAGGACCCTTAATTTAAGGAGGAAATGGTGGAGTGATTTAGGAAAGCATGGTGTGTACGAGCATAGTTGCACATGACTTCTTGGCTGGCTATATGAGGGCATGGAAGGTCATTTCACCACTTACTAAAGCCTATGAATAAGCATCTATAGTCCCCTTAGTGTGTTAACAATTCACTTGAAAAAGTTACACTCATTTTCATTCTTTTCTTTTCTCAAAACAATCTAATTTAGAGCAACTCTACCAAACATTCCGTAAACTTTTCCGACTCATGCTATCACTAGCATTCAACATCATTATACCACCTCAAAACTAAAAGAAGTGAAGCCCATCTCCCAAAACCCTTAAGGGTCGTCAACATCTAGGCTCGTTTTGCCTTGGTCGAACCCATTTTCTACCTCCATCTCTTCATGGCCATGATTATCTAGGATCATCTCCCTCTTGTTTTGTGTGCTTAGGTTGTGGGTGGGAAGGGTGTTCTGTTGTTGCAAGGTAGAGGTTGAAAAGAGCTGGCTTGATTTGGTTGAAAAGTGAGTTATCTCGCTCACTAAAATAAATAACATAAACTTGTCATATGTGATAATATTGTTTGTTATAAACTATGATAATATTCCCTAACTACTTAAAGTTATAAACCTTGACTACAAGCTTCAAAATGTACGTAAATGGCTAAAGTAGTTATTGTAAACTTTTGTAATGTGTAGTTTAAATTAAGTACATTCGAATGTTTAAAATGGACACGTTGATTTAAAAAAGTATCTTAAAATATGTTTCATAGAATGTGGTTTGAAATTAGAAATAATGCATATGAATATAATGGAACGATACTAAATGTTAGATTGAATACGAAATTGTCCGTACAGCGATAGTCGCTATAAACGCACACTGAAATCCTTTTTTTTAAACTTACTTTTTAAAACTGCATATTTCATTTATTTTCAAGTAAATGTTTTACATAATTATAATAGTGTAAAAGATAATAAGAAGTGATGTTATAAAGATGTGTTGTTTATAAAACAGAGTTGGTGAAGTTATGGTCCTTATAGCGATAGTCGCTATGGAAGCACTTTGGAAAAACAAGTTTTCTAACAAGGTTTAAAGTGTTGTTAATTTGGATATTTTATGAAATTTTTCCAAGAGAGTTTTATAAAAGATATGTAAGTATTTTATAAAGAAGTAAGAAGTTTAAAATGGTTTTAAATAATTATTTTTAAGTCTTAAGGTTATTTCTAATTCATACACACAAAACTGGTTTATTGTATAAATATAGTATAAGTATCAAAATCGATATTAAGTAACTATTCTTAAGGTAATATTTCCTAAAACTATTTATGACTTATTTAAAAGTACTTTAAAGGTAATTAGACAATATATAAATCTATAAATCTATTTTAACTCTTTTATTAAATTAAGAGCTTTTATACACTTTCCTTTCTTAATTTACTGTAAATTCTATATTCTTATTGAGTAAAATTATTATATGTATATCACACTACAGCAAAAAGACCCTTTAATGGCGTTTAAGAAACACTATATAAGGCTATGATAGCGTTTTTACAAACGTTGTATATGAACAGGTTGTAGTAGGTCAGCGACCTATAATAGCAAAATAATAAACGCTGTAATAAATGCTATCGAAAAGAACTTTTGGTAATGTTTTTCAAACGCTATGAAATGATTTATTAATTACGTGTTTAAAATGCAATCAAAGACCTTATTATTATGACATGCAGATATATAACGTTCCAAAAATGCTATTACTACCTTTAATGTGTTTCTGAAATGCTGTTAAATCCTTCGCTAGCGTTTTTCAAACGCTGTTAAAACCTTTATTTACGAGCTATCAAAAATCACTTTTGCGCTACATACATATCCATTATCAAACTATAATCGATAGATTTACATAAACACAATGTAACATTTCACACAATCATATAGATCACATTGAACCAAAAATAAACCATTCATTATTCATAGAAAATAATTGTAAAGTCCCGTTTTTCTGTACTCTTTGAATTGACAATAAACCGCACGTCCTACTCAAATTGCACGAAAAGACGGATCTTTAAGGGTAATAAAGAAAAATAGACAGAACAGAATCTCACTCGAACGGGATAACATATAATATTGAACAAATATTTTTACAGCGGAAAACTTTTAAATACATATATCAGAGTCTAACCTAAATTCAGCTTGGACAGTTATAAAACCTACCCTTACAAATGCTGACAAACATCAAACAAAATACACTAAGTACAGCGTATAATAGAATGTGTTCGTACGTCTATGAATATCTCCAGCTCTCCTCTGGAAACTCCAACCGTCTTCGACTATCCTGAAACTACTCGGATCTGACCCGAGTATTGAAAATACCCGAATCAGGCGTGATAAACCAGCGTGAGAAAAACTCAATAATAGATGACAGTGTCATATATCAGCCTTTTTATAAATCCTTTGAAAATAAAGAGTATCTCATAATACCACGCCCACACATAAACAAAGACGGGTTTTTACCTTATGATAACTAAAACACTTTTGTATCAAAACGTTTGATATTATTTTTAACGACATTCTTTGAAAACATTTGCAAATAAACTTATTAATCTTATCCGAAATGGTTACCCATATAGCATTTCGAGGCCTTTCATTACGCCAATACAAACAAAACCGTAGGTTCTTATTGGAGAATGGATTTCCATACAAATGACCTGGCGCAGGATCTACCTTCCTAATGGGTACAACTCTAGATGGATGTCTCGAGGAACCATCACAAAGCTCCTCTACCAACACAAGACCGGCATATCTCTGTAACTAGATAGTACCAAATATGTCATCCCTCGGTCGTTACCGACCTTTAAACGAGCGCTCATTTTCCATACACCACATTAATTTACATCCCGAACGTCATAGCAGGAAGAAATATATCTAGAAAGGGATGATCATACCCTAATTGGGAATGACCCACTTAGATTTGCTGCATCTAATCCTATTTCGGTCATTTCCGGTTTGATAAGGCTGATGGCTACGATTACCTTTTCACAAAGCACATATCACATCTTTGAATGCCACATTGCCATTTCTGTTTAACTACTAATTGCCTTCCACAAAAATACAACCCTTGAGCTCGTACGTCTCAAGGAGGGTGTTAAGCTAAGAGAAGTTGCCTTCTCCGCCACCATAGATGTACGTTGGTAAAAACCAATGTACATAATCTTTAGGAATGCAATGTCAAACAAACGTCCATACAAGTTGTCCGGGAACAGGACAAACCGAAGGCACTCTCCTACTACCAGTAGTAGTGAGTAGTCCTTGCAATACAAAAAATCTCTACAACGAGGAGACCACTGCTATATATAACTCGGGAGCTACCCAGAGCAAGTCAATAAGCAGTCCTCACGCTATAAAGATCCACGGTCTTCAATAATCATCATCTTCAACATGTCTTCACGTTCGAACGTATAGATCGGTTCGAAGTGGTTTTCGAATGAGATTTACCCAAATCCAACCCCGGTTCCTTCGAAATCGAATATCGATAGAAAGTGAATATGAGTATAAAGGATTTATTAAGTCTCTTTTCACTTTAATTCTTTTCGGATGATTTCGAAATCTCTTTCTTTTGACTTAGGATAATTTCTAAGAAATTCGTTCTTTTTCTCTAGAAAATATCTCAAATTTCCTTACTCAATTCTTGATCAAATTCTTTAACTTCGGGTCAAAAACAATGTTATTTAAGACATCGTTTACGATAAACCCTAAATCAATCTTAACAAACATTTTGAAGTAAATAGGATCATAGAAATCTCTCATTTTTGGAGATTGCTTAACTTTTGAATAATACCAATCTTCTTTTATTTTGAAAAACTTAACAGAATATTTTGTTTATTTAAGAGCATCCGGGCTTTCCTTTCGATCTGTTCCACCCTTCGCCTATAAAAAAGAAAACATAGGCCAGTTAAGTTTAGGGCACTGGTTGTTCCATCCCTAACCTTAGTTAAACACCTTGTTTTATCTTCCCAGATCTCACAGGCGGGACAAATGTACTAGTCGTTTCCGCATACTCGGATTTTCAACTTTATTTTGGAATTGCTTATAAATATTCCAAATTATCTTTCAAAACGCTTAATTATCCTTTTTAAAACATTAACAATTTATTTTGGAAAATGTCGTTACGTTTAAACCCATATTCCAAAAGTTATAGAATTCACAGCAGAAAACTGCTGCGGAAAGTGCTAAATAAGCTTATTTGAATTAAACAACTTTTAAACATTCGATGATTCATATTTTCCAATCCAAATCTCTTTTAAATCATTTAAATAAATTTATCAAATTATTGGATTTCAACATTTATAAAATTGTTACAAATCATTTTAAATCAATATTTTCGCTTTTTAAAGTATTTAATATATATTTTCACTATTACCATATTATAATATTACTATATTCTCATTATTTTAATATTAAATTTTAAATTCCAATTTTAACTCAATTTCAATTCTAATCTCAAATTAAACTCATTTAAAACTTAGATTTCAAATCTAGTTTCAATTTAAACTTCAATTCAACCTTAAACTAAACTTCACTTTTTCAAAATCCATTTCAATTTCAATTTCACTATTCATCTCAATTTCAATTCCTAATTAACTACCCTTTTCAAATCCGTTTTACTTCAAATTTCAAATTCTCTCTCATTTTAACTTTAATTTCACTTCTAAATGAAAAACGACTTATTTTTCCACAATTTCTCATATTACTAAAATATGGTCTTATTAAACAAAGGGATTACTTAATTAATAGAAATTTGATGTCCAAATTATCATCACAACCATATAACTATCATATAACACTAACATATCCAAAACAGTAAATGTCATAACATTAATACGGATTATCTAATATATTCAAACAATCAACCAAACATTCATATCATCAAATAGTGATTATCTAACATAATAGTTAAGCATGATAATCAATATAATTCAAAAAGCAGTGAGAATTTCTCACCTTCATATCCACTCCGTCAAACTTTAACGTTAAATTTCCGTCTCTCGCTAATGGGCTAATTCCAACGTCTCTTCTTTTGCCGTTTCCTTTCCGAACGCTTTTGTATTCCTTTTCTTTTCCTTTTCTTCTCTTTTCTTTTTCTTTTCTTTTGTTTTTTTATATGGAAGAGAGGGAGTACGGCCTTGGTGTGGAGGAGGGTGTGGCCTTGGGTATGGCATGTTGGAGGGTGCAGGAGGGTATGGGAAGTTTGGGCTCGGGTTTAGGTGTATGGTGCTCAGCCTTAGTGTTTTAGAGTGGCTCGACCGTGGGCTATAAGGAGGGGTAGGCGTGGGTTTTGGGTGAGGAGGAGGTGTTGGAGGCTTGGAGGAGGCGGGTAGGTGATTTTGGATTATCCAACATATTCAAACAATCAACCAAACATTTATATCATCAAATGGTGATTATCTAACATAATAGTTAAGCATGATAATCAATATAATTCAAAAAGAGGTGAGAATTTCTCACCTTCATATCAACTCTGTCAAACTTTAAGTAAGATTTCCGTCTCTCGCTAACATGCTATTTCTAACATCTCGCCTTTTGCCGTTTCCTTTCCGAACGCTTTTGTTTTCCTTTTCTTATCCTTTCGTTTTCTTTTATTTTGTTTTTTTTATGGAAGAGAGGGAGTACGGCCTTGGTGTGGAGGAGGGTGCGGCCTTGGGTATGGCGTGTAGGAGGGTGTAGGAGGGTATGGGAAGTTTGGGCTCGGGTTTAGGTGTATGGTGCTCAGCCTTGGGGCTTTACGGTGGCTCGGTCGTGGGCTATAGGGAGGGGTAGGCGTGGGTTTTGGGTAAGGAGGAGATGTTGGAGGCTTGGAGGGGCCGGGTAGGTGATTTTGGAGAGGGGTAAGGTGGTTTAGGTGATGGTGTAGCTAAGTTTTGATGATGTGGTGGTAATGGCTTGGAGGTAGAAGGAAGAATGGAGACGGAAGAGGAAGAGAATGAAATTTAGAAATTTTGTAGAATGACATTGTAGTGAAGAAAGAAGGGTTTAGGCTTGTATTTATATGTGGAGTTTGAGTGGCTAATGTCCTAAATACCCTTGCCTTACTTTTTGACTTTTTCTTAACATCATAAGAAGTGTATTAATGGTGAAATGATGGTAGGATGTAAGTTTGTACTTAATGAAATGATATTTGCCTCTTTTTTTTTAAACTTTGTGTTAAAAAGAAAGAAGACTTTTGCTTGATTTGATTTGCATTAAATGGATTTGTAAGTATGCATTAATGGTGAGCATATGTGTCATTAATTCCTTTAGTTACTTATCTTTTCACTTTCCATTTGCTTGAATTCTAGGTGTATAAGTTATATAATTTGTAAAAGAAAAGAAAGTTATGTAATGATGTTGTTTTATAAAAGCTTTAATTATTTTTAAATTTGTCATACTTTTCACTTTTTATACATTTATTTAAACTTTTCAAAAGTAAACTCCTTTTGCCTTTTAGTGCTAAATGTAATGTGCTTAAATAGTTTGTAAACTTGTATTTATGTGTTAGAAAATGTATCAAGTTGCAACAACTTGTCGACAACTTGTTTTGGTTGAAAACGGTGTTTTTGTCGACAAATTTTACCGTCAAAATTTGACGTTTTTATTAAGCTATATATTGAAGTAAAATCAAACTTTAAAATGAACTTTTTACTTCTTTAAATAAATTAAAACGTGTCTCTTTATATTTTAAAATCGTATTTAATAAATATCAAAATCTCTATGTTTACAATGTACGTAAAACTGACAAAATATGACCAATTTTGGTTATTTTTGTAAAACGATTATTAACATACTTTTAAATATATAAATTTACTTTTATTATCTTTATTAGATGTTTTAAATAAGATTTACATTTTTAAATATATATTTAAATTCATTTATTTAAGCCTTTATTTATTATTAACAAAGCTTAACTTTTGTCGATTTGTTCTAAAATCCAAATTTATACTTTTTAATTTATTAACTATAAGAATAGATAATTATTTATTATATATAACATATTTATTTTAAGATTTAAACTCCTTTTTAAATTTAAAACGAACGAAATCTCTTATTTTCGAAGTAGCGAAATTACGGGTTGTTACATTCTCCCCTACTTAAAAGCATTTCGTCCTCGAAATGAAAGTTAGACAAAAGAATCTATCTCATACTCATATGCTTAAATAATTTGACTTATTTCTACTGATGATAGAAAAGAAGAAGGTCGATATCATAACAACACTAAAAGTAAATGATGTCAAACATACATATAAAGATTCCCCACATTAACCAGAGTATCTATCACGTACTTACAGTTATGTATACATACATCAAGTCAAACTTCTACCCTACCAATCCTAATGTGTACTGCACACTTAAGATAATTTATACAACAACCAAACAAGGCTATGCATCCAAAACAACCACACTGATACTATATCAAGATAAACGAATACCACCACATAACTCATTATCTGACCTGAGCATGTACTTCACCTGATGTCTATATGTACATACTATAACATTAGTCCAACCACTATATCTTAATGCCTACTATTTGAGATAACTATCCAACTACTAAGTAGATAGACCCAACACATCATATTATATGTGATATTTGATTCGATCTATTATTCGAATCCACAACTTTCCCTACGAACTAGTATCGATCCTCCGATTTTCTAGTGCAGACTTTGATCAGACTTTTTGATCACAAACCCGTGCTTTCCTTTCATAGCACTCAACTACGATAGAAAATTCCTGTACATAATCATAAACTCCCATCAGTGCTCGCTATCAAGAATCGAGTGGTAAATCCTTTTCGGATTGGTGTAAATACCTCAAAGTTATGTTCTCAAATCTTAGATCAAAATTTATGTGCTGAAATGATCTATGTTTAACTTATGTACTTATTCACATTCATCTTTACCTAATACATTTCTTCAAAATTTCTATTAATCCAAGTTTAGTTCACAACCATTGCTTTCTTCTAAATATGTTATTACTTAAGCATACAAATATGACTTAAACTTGTATAATATACCTTTACTTCCTAAGAGTATATTTACATATCCTTAATCTTCAAACCATCATTACTTCAACTGTAACGACCCACAAATTTTGAGAAATTAATTGCTTAATGTGAAGACCCGCAAATCCGTACTCCTTGAATAAACACTAATCTTCATAGATTAACTCAAGATGAACAGAAATACGAATTCTCAATGTTTAAGAAGAAGAAAGAGATAGAAGAAGAGATAAGAAGATAGGACGGAACAGAAAGAAATAACAGAACACATCAGAATCTCACAATTCGCAGCGGAACAACATATAATAGATAAATGAATAATCTTTAAACAAAGAACTATATCAGTTATTACATTACATCACATTTCATTACATCATATCATCAGAGTGTACAACAACAAATAACAACAAACAGCGGAAAAGAAATACTATATACTAGTAATACGTCATGCCATCCAACTTGCCTCCAGCAACTCCTGAATTCCAGAATATCCTGATAAACCTTAACTCTTGACTGCCCGTGTGGAAATTGGTGGGCACCCTGAGTTTAGGAAGGAAAACAATAAACTCCGAGTCAGTCATGTGACTGGTGTGAGAACTCAAAACATTTTATTTTTCTTTAAAATAAAGAACAGGATAATTTTTTAAAATAGATTCGATATGTTTTTGAAAATGTAACTACCATAAGACCTCCCACCACACACACAATGCAAACGCAGACTTAGAGGAGATTTCTTCTTATGTTAGTCAAAGATGCTTACTACGCAAAATCAAATCCTTTTTGATATTATTATTAGTGCATAGTGTAGAAAACATTTTGAAAGTAGAATATAAATCTTAGCCAGCATAGGTACCATTATATTATGCCTATTATAGCTACCATATTAGATGGCAGGTTCTACAACTAAAACCGTACAAGTCTCGTATTGTTTCTTTGGATTTCCAACAAATGGTTAGGCCAAGGAACTTCCCATTGCCACATGAGAACGCCTTTGGAAGGACGTCCCCGAGAACCAAACCGGATCTCTACCAACACAAGGCCGGGTTACCCCTAACTGGGTAACTACTGACACGAGTATGCCATCCCCCGGTCCTTTGGGACCTTTATCCGAGCGCTCGTAATCAACATCACACCAAAATAATAAGTGTTTCAACATGAGTAAGTATCTGGGCTCCACACCATGATACCACCCTTTTCCAGAAGGAAATGCACATACCCTAAAGGGAGCTACCCCTCATAACCTTGCTGCATCTTTCCTGTTTTGACCATTCCGAGGTGTGAGGCTGGACGAAGTCTCATCCACAAAGCCACGCTTTATACAAAAGCTGTGCTTTGGGTCAACAAATGATCATAGAAATGATCACAAAGATAAGTGATCAAACAAATGATCATATCACAAATGATCAAACAATGATCATTTCACAGCAACACTCAGCATGTCACATTACCAAATTGGGAATATATCGCTAATAACCTTCAACTACATAACCTCTGAGCTCATACGTCTCAGAGAAGGGTGTTAAGCTAAGAGAATAAATTCTCCGCCACCAACAGAAATATATTTGAAAGAAATCAGCTTTACATCTTAATTTGTAATGTCAGACATACAATCCATATAAGTCTGTTTCGGGATCGAACAGAGCCGAAGGCACTTACAAAAAAGTCCTTGCTATCCGGATAATCTCTAATCACGTCCGGATTTCCCATCACATATAGAGATCTCTATACCGGGGATCAGCCAGTGCAGAGACAATCAACAAGAAACCCTTTCGTTTTCGAAAATATCTGGTCTTCAACACCGGTCTTCAAATGCAATTCATAACGACGTATCACATATTCGGAATGGGTTATACGACCCCAAGGTCCTTTCCCGGTTAACCCGAATAGTGAGCGCTTATTTAAAAAAAATAAGTGTGGCATTCAAATTCAAGCAATCGCAACAAATACCCATTCGAAGGTAAATATTGATAGTCGGTTATTGAACTATCAATGGATATGCACAACATCACCAGATTCCAAATAATTTTCCAAATTATTTATTTTTCAAAAATATCTTTACAAGATATATATTTTTTCCATACTTTAAAAATAAGTCGATATTTATTTTTAAACCCATTTTCCCAATTTCATTTATAAATTCCATATTGAATTTACATTTCCAAAAATATCTGTGAACATACGATTTTCAAATCGTTTTCAAATATTCACTTTCAATTTATCTTAAAAAGATAATTCTTAAAACGTTCATTTCTTATTGGAAACCATTTCCCTACTTATTTAATAATAAGTATTTCACAAATCGATTTATTTTCAACATTTGGAAAATATTCGATATACTTAAATTAATATTAAGTACATATTTCATTTCTTAAGGAAAACATTTTCTTTAACACTTTATAACTCAGTCCGAACAAATGTTGCGTAAAACATTGTTACGACGACCCAAAATCTCCAGTATAGGGATTCGAAATTAAATAGATATATAAATCCCAATACTATATAAAACATTTCCTTTCGGAAATCATCTACTATAACAACAGTGTTATAGTCTACCATTTCCTTCTATTTCTCGAAAACGTCTATTTCAACAATGAATGTTGAAATCTATGGTTTCGATAGTTAATTCATTTTAAAATATCTTTTAAAACAATTAACTTCATTTTAAAATTTCACTTCTCCAAATCATACCCGTTTTATTCAATAATATATTCACTGTCCAAAATCGTGAATATACCTTATTTACCCAATTCAGTATTCTACATTTTTATCAAAAGATTATCCACTACCCAAAATCGTGGATATACATCATTTACCAAATTCAACACTTTCACATATTAAATTAAGGATTTTCCACAGTCCAGAATCGTGGATATAATTCCTTTAATAATTTCTATGTTTACTTATCAAATTTATTTGATTACAGATTTATAAAACAACGTTTATAAATTCCGTTTTTATTTCATAACTACTTCGATTTATAAATCTCCTTTAATAACCAATTCTATTTATATTTCGTTTATATATCAAATCCAACTTATAAGTAAATTACTTATAATCCATTTATTCACAAATTCATTCTTTTATATCATCATTAATTTATAAATCTAAAATTCTTATTTACTTATAAAACTAGGTACAACTTTATTTTAACACTTATAAAAGCTCGTTTTATAATTTCAATATTTTTGACTTATAAAATATCAATTTTATAAATTGTTTATAAAAATTCAAAAATCCCAATTTAAATAAACCAATCCTTTAAATAATTTACAAGACGTTATTTTAAAGCTTATATAACTCCAAAAATTTTACATAAGTATTATTTTCGAAAAATATAACTTTTATAACAATAACTTATAACGTTTATTTATTTAAAATAAATCAAATTCAAAATTTTAATGAAACATATACTTTCGAAAATCACATAAAAATCCTTTTATATTGGAAATCATTATCTTAACACTTTTAAAACTTTAAAATAGGTCCAGTGATGCAACATACCAAAGAATCAATGACAACATTCAAACATCATATATCATCATATGATAAATAACAAATACCACAATATCTGTAAATAAATAAATACGGTTGAGGAATCCAGTTGGATCCCTCCAACCTGTTCCCTTGCATCCAAAGATGTTAGCACAATACCAATTCCGCTTCAAGACGGAATATCGCGGTATATGGGATTTATAAAATATTTTCCGCTTAATAGGCGGCACAATAGGGTCTCATCCGCTATACAATGCGGGAAATCAATTCCAATATATACATATGCCAATATATATATTGCTATATATAGATATATCCTACTATATCTAATATCACAACTCAAACAACAATCAATAATTTTAAATCTAACTATTTAAAATTGAAACAAATTCCTTACGAGTGAGAAGTTCTCACCCTTGCTTTTTATTTTGCGATCCATTTCCATCTTGAATTGATTTTCTTGATTTATAGACCTTGTATAAATATTGTACAATTCATTAATATTCGAACAGATCGAATAATAAATTTTCATTTGATAATTTTTGATTCATCGGTGATTTCATTTTAATAGTTAAATTAACTGATAGTTTTATTTAAACCAATATTCTCCTTTAATAAATTTATCTAACTAATGATTAAATTCCTCCTTTAATAAATTTGATTAACTAAAAATTAAATAAGTTAATTTAAACCAAACTAATAAATTTCAAAAATTGTTTTCAAACACCAATAAATTTTAAAATTAAGTAAATCAAAATATGTATTTATTTTCCATTCTCAACTGCTTAAAAAAAATCTACATAGGTTTTAAAACTAAATCTTTATATAAATTCTTATATTCAAATCTTATATATATATATATATATTTCTCAGGTTTAAATTAAATTAAAGTTAACTTAAAATTTAAAAACTGTTTTAAAACTTTACTGTGACCTATAAATTTTCCCTAACACACACACACATATATATATATATATATAAATCTTCCATCTCAGATTTTTTTTTAAACGTACAGAAAAGATAAAAAAGAAGAAGAAATAAATTCATGCCAACTACCGATCGCCATCACCCTATCCACTGCCCTAGCCGCCTCCATCATCTCGCGCGCGCGCCCTGCCTTGTCGTGGCGGCCACCTACGCTGCAGCGCCTCGATCGAGCATCAACTCAGATACGCGACCCCCCTCTGACTCGTGCGCCTTTTGCCCAAACCCTAGGTGAGCGCGACCCCTAGCCTCGGCATCTCCAGTCATACCATCACGTCGCGTGCCCCCCTCTCGATTCAATCGCGATTCGAGCTCAGGGACTGGCGACTGAAATCTAGGGCTTCGATTGAAACTGAAAAGAGGGAAAGCGTTTTTGATTGTATTACTCAGTCATCATTTTTCTTTAGAGTGAAGGGGATTTTCGAACGAAATTGAAGAAGTAAGGGAAGTTGGGTCTCTGTTATTTTTTCAGAAGCGGCCATGATTTTTAACTTCGTGATTTTGTTTTTTTTTTGAACGAGGGAAGATGGTAATTTAAAACTAAAAGAATATGGGTTGCACGATTTACAGAGAGAACGTGTTTTGCCTCCGTGATCATCTGCGTGATTTTAGGCATAATGCTAGGCATGATTTTAGGGATGAAAAGTAACTGATGTGACAAATTTTAAAAGTTTAAATTTAAATCGAGTTTGATTTAATTTCAACGCGTTTATACGTCGTATGCTCGCATAACAACTCCGAATGCTACGAAATTTGAAATCTGATAATAATTCAATATTACGGATCCAATGGAACTGGTTTCGTCGAATTCCGAGACCGTGCCTCGGAAAGCTATTTTAAGTATCGATTGAAACGATAAAAATTTCAAAACTGAACAATTCACTTTCAAATTCAATTCCGAAGCTTCGATTGTCTTCAGTACTATCAATGTGATTTTTTTTTTTGCAAGCCTTTGAAATATTTTTAATCAGCTTAAAATTGAAGATCCAAATTTTTATTCAACTTTCAATAGATTAAATTCAAAAATTTAATCGCTAATTTCAAAGTTATATTGAAAATTCAAACTAAACCATCATTCAAATATTTAAAATTAATTAAATATTTTAAATTTAAATTATTAAAATTTTAGGGTCGTTACACTTAATTTAGTTAAGAGTTTGTAATTAAATTTAGGAAGAAATAAGTGAATACTAAAATTTTAAATAAATGAAATGCAACATTTAAAATTAAAGATAAGTATTAACAATGGAAATGAAATTACGATTTATTTAAAGTAATGGAAATTGTTATAGGCTAAGGAATTGAATATAAGAAAAACAAATGGGAATATTGTATTAACTAATGCAATGATATAATTAGTAATAAATTTAATGAATTCAATGTTATAGTAACATGAAGTAATATGCAATAAATGGAAAAAAAATTGCAACCAATGTAGGCAAGTAAATACAATGTTTATTGTAGATGATAAACATTACTTTAATGGTAATTAATAACATACAGAAAGTGTAGAAATTGTTACATTTTGTTATAAATAGAAAATGAGTAAATAAAAAGTAACTGTTGAATAAACGAATGCAATAATTGTAGACAAGTAATTTTAAGGAATGTTGTTGATAATAAACGTATTTAAAATGGTAATAAATTGAATATAAGGAAACAAAGGCAATTAGTGGATTTATTTAATGAATTCATGAAATAAAAATCAATGTCATGTAGGTAATTATAATATTGTTGGAAGTGAAAACTTATTAAGTATGAAACCAAGAAAGTAAATTAATTAAAGAATGTAAATAGTAATTAATATACATACTTGGTAAATATAACTAAATAGTATGAAATAAAGCATGCATTTATGATATGAAATATAAGTCAATGTTAATTTCACCTACAAATGTCAATTTATTGAATAACAGGGTTTTAAATCAAGTAACGAATTTGTTAAAGTTTCAATTGGTAATTTATAAAATTTAATGTGAAATTAATTGCAGTTGATTGACCTAATTGTGCAGTTAGGATAAATTGATTTGTCATAATTCCAGAGGATGTAACCAATGTTAATTTCATTTATAATATAACAAGTGGTGGATCTTAGGAGTGAAATTTTAGATTTATTAATTTATTTGAAAGTAAAAAAAAATTCAATAAGAGAATTAATTGCAAATAAGGGGGATTTAATATTAAATTTTACATTAACAGAGATGTGGATGAAATTTATGGATATTAATGCAATAGCTATGAATAAATGAAAATTCATCCAATTGGTAACAGGGTGAGAACGGTGTATGTAATCAATTTCAACACTTGTCCGTTAGTGATAACGTAAAGGTAAATTAACGTTAATGGAGGCTAATACATTAAAATGGGAAATCAATAGAAATTTTTGGTTATAAATTGAAATATAGCCATTTGAACAAATCTAAGATGAATATAGGAGTATTGGGTAATAAATTTATTATAAGAAAAACCAATGCAAATGTTGAATTAATCAGTAAAACGATAATAATAAATAGTAATTAATTCAAAATTTGTAACTTGGGAATAATGTAGATTAATATACGTTAGTTATTCAGGGTAGTGACTAAAATTGGTAATCCGTTTGCAATTAATGATAATAGTGTTGATATAAGCTAATAAGTTTAAATGTCAATGCAATGAAAAGCACATAAGTTGCAATTTTTAGGTTGCTTGTTTATTTAATGAGTTAAAATAAAATTTGGTAATCGATTACAAATAAATCTTAATTTTACGTTGGTTAATGTAAATTAAAGTAACAGTTGATGTAATAAAGGATGGAACAGAGGAAAATTAGTTAAGTGGATTTAAAATCTTAATTTATGGGTGAAATCGACAAATTTCAATATGTTGAATTTGGTAGTTATTACACATTAGTGGAAATAAAATAGTAATACGAATAAAGGTGAAACGGAAGTATCGATGTAATGAAACGCAACCAAATGTAAATATGTTTGTGGGATAACGATTGTTTTAATAATAAGAATGAGAATCAACATTTATTTATTTATTTGAATTTTTTGCTGAATGAATTAATTTGACTTTTAATTTGATAAATCAAAACAAATTTTTTTTGTATATATATTAAAAGAATGTTTTAATTATAGATCCATGTTTTAAACTCTTAAACCAAATTGCATTTTTTTAGATCTGAAAGTTTATATACATATAATTTGCATTTGTGTTGAAACAGAAATATTGTATACACATATTGTCACTTTATCTTGAATTGAAAATATCATGAAATTGGAATACTTTGTCAAATAAATTATTTGTTCTTAATCTAATAAGTTATAATAGAAGTTTACATATGCTTAACAATTTTTCGATGATAAATCTAAGCTTTGATTTTGATTACAACAATATTTAAATTTGTCACCTAGTTTAATTCAAATGTCTTTATTTAAGGATCTTAAAGGTTTGTTACTATATTGCTTAATTTGTCGTGTTCCACTTTTGTTTTGTTAAAGAAATAAATAAATTTCATTAAGGTAAAAAGGTTTAATTTATATGTATGTATGTATTTTTGACTTCAAGTATACATAAGTTTACAAATGCATTAGACAATTTAATGTGGTATGGAAGTATGCTTTGAATTAATTAATAAGCTTTGGTTTAATCTTTATGCACACATGTATGTGTGTTTGTGTGTATGTGTAGACATATAAACACTTAATATTTTAATTTCAAATTGCTAAAGCATGATTTAATTTTTATTATTATTATCAATAATTTAAAAGTGAGGTAATATTATATACATATTAATTTATTGTTTATTGTTTACGTTTTCTAGTCATAATACAACTTGCATGATAATTAAATGTCGTATTAATAAAACTGGCTAAAGTGGGAAAGTGGAATTAACCAATGGCGTCACCTTTTATCTCCTTCCTTATTAGATTCTTATGTGATTGCATTTACATTTATTCTTATTCCTATATATTGTCACCAATTAATCGTACTTGATATATGTTTAGCAATTTTGACACACAGTTAAAGTATGAATATATATGATGTATTCAAACTTTTCTGTATCTTGCACTTAATTAATTTAGAATCAAACTAATAAAACGTGACATTTATTTTTGTCCCTCCACATTCATTTCCTAATTATAAATAACCTACATCTTATTTCTTCTTTTACATTTTGTTTCTCCTAACACCTCATATTCAAAAGCTCTTATTCTTGCAAATCCAAAAGCATTCTTTTATAAAATGCTTTTTTTTCATTTTTCGTACACTTCCTGTTCTCATCTTAGTTGTTCTTCAATCTTTTCCTGAAGCCTCATCTTGAGAAAACGTAAGTATTAAAATTTGTTTATTTATATATATTTTTAACGCGTACTAATTTTTATTTTAATAATATTTCTTGTAACATGAATATCTTTTGCATATAAACTTTGATTCACGCGCGATTTCTTCTGTTGGATTCAAATATATATTCCAGACAACATGAAACTAATTTAGTTGAATTTAGAGATTTTTGAGTTTTGCGCTTCTGTTTGGATTTTTATGGGCTAAAATCAAAGGTGAGTGTTTTAACCCACTCACAACTGCTAAGATTTCTTATGTTTGTTAAATTGATTTATGACGTGCTTAGAAATTTAATTATAGCCGTGTGGCATATATTTCATCATTATCTCCGTTAATTTGGCAACTCATTTAATTTACTTGTTATTTAATTTGATATTGCATATTACTGCCAGTTAAATTTATTTATTTTTGAATATAAAACTACCAGTTAAATTGTTAACTATATATTTATTGCAGTTATAATTTAGTTTTGAATATAAACTAATAGTTGATACCTGTTATTATCACCTGTTATATATTGATGTATTGTTTGAATTTGGATGATGATTGTGGTAAATGACATATAACCGTAATTTTTATTTTTAAATTGCGGATTGAATGATAAATATCTGTATCACTTAACCATAGGATAGAAAATTTTATACAGACACCGCGGTATCTATATAAAAATATTTTGGAAATTATTTCTATGGTTTTGTAAAGAAATCTATATATGGTTTTATGAAATATGGATTTCGGATATTTGATTAAGGTTATTATATTATATATATAGTTAAAATTTTGGTTTTAAGCTATGTATAAAATTGGTATAAAGTATAAAATAAAGTTTGATTTTATTGAATAAAATATGGATAAGTATTTATTTAAATTATATTCAATATAGAGTTGTATTGATTTTATAAATCAAGGTTGGAAAGGTAGTGAAATCGATTGAGATTTTAATTAATTAAGAATTATATTTAATAAGAGTCCATTTGGAACTTATTGAAATTTAGATTTTAAAAGAATATTGTTTTATAACAAAAATTCGGGGTTAAGGTGATTTAAGGGAATATATCAAGTCTAAATAAATTCAAGGAATATAAATTTTTGGAATTTGAAGTCTATTTAAAGGATTCTGGATTGATTAAATTAAATATTTTAAAACTAAATGGTAGTAAAGTAAATTTGATATATATGTGAATTATAAAATTTAGTTTTGAAACAATTTGAAATATATGAAATCTGAAACGGTTTATTGACGATTTAAATCTATATTAGAATTGATTGCGAAATTTAAGAAGCTAATTTATTTTATTAAGTAATTTAATATTTAAACCATTCTAGTGGTGTAGTTATATATCAAAGTTATAATA
Organism: Allium cepa; assembly: GCA_030765085.1. Classification (NCBI taxonomy): domain Eukaryota; kingdom Viridiplantae; phylum Streptophyta; class Magnoliopsida; order Asparagales; family Amaryllidaceae; genus Allium; species Allium cepa. The sequence goes on along the minus strand of CM060944.1, from coordinate 302,638,140 downwards.
TTCAAAGTTTTATGTTTTGGAAGGTTATATTTCAAGTATTTGGTTTCAAATATTGTAACATTGAAAGGAGTTTTAGAAAGGGACATATTGAAATGATATCATAATTATTTGGTTTTAAAAAAAAGAAGTGATCTCGTATTTTTATGGTTTTGAAATGAATATTATATCTTGGTTTTAAAGTATAAATTATTTTAAAATAACCGCGGTGTTATGATAACGTTCGGTTGTTGAAGAGTCCGGGATCGGATGTTGTCGTACTCTCAGCCAACTCCGAAAACCACTTTTACAACCGTGTACGCGGTGGAGATTCCCGAATGAAGTAGGATGGTGGCGGTGTTTCCTTTGAGGTACGTACGTGGACCCAACTCCCATGAGTTGGCATAAGGTGGCTAAAACAGGAGCGATTGACGGGTTAATTGAGGTAGCACCTTTGATCGGACACATCCCTTCGATATTATACTTCGACTTTTGGATCGATTCGGTGGCCACTTTTGATTTTTTTTATTTGGGGGTGTGGCTCGAGGTGGGCGGTAGCTGCGGTTACGCGTTACCACCGACCCGGAAGCGTAATTGGTATATCTACCCTGGCATTGCCTAGTTGTGTCGTGTCACCTACCCTATCGTGCCTTGTACGAGTTTGGTTTTCTCCCGTAGCCCGTGGAATATTTAGGGTAGTCTCCCGATCTGGAGATGCACTGATATTGGATGGACTACTGGGACTATTACGTGTTAAGGGCTATATAGGTAACCCCTTAATGCTAAGAAAAAAGTAAGTTTATTTTACAATTAGACACTATAATAATAGCGAAATATACTACATAATAAATAGTTTAACGGATCCTTAAGAGATGTGAATCCCGAGCATCTTTTGAGTTACTGCACTCATATTTATTCCTGTTGATTTAACTTACATAAGATATTTTAGTTCTGACTCGAGTGTTTTGTCTTTTCAATTCGCTCGGGACAGTCCGAGCGTTTCAGGATTTCGAATACCTTAGCTCTGGAGGACGAAGACGGAGATTTATATTATTATTGTTATTAGTCCACTATACTCATATTGTTCCGCTACATTGTTATTGGTATGTGTAACTCTGATAAATGTGTAAGTATAATCGAATATTTTGTAAAACAGCTTTATAAACTGTATATTTGATTATTATATTTTATCCTTCCGTTGTGAGATTTTATTTTGTTTTATTTCTTTTTTTTCTTATTTACCCCATAACAATCCGCCCTTCCGAACGGTTTGAATCGGCACGTGTGTCGATTTAAAGCGTGTGAAAAGGTGGGATGTTACAATGTGGTATCAAAGCTTTGGTTTAGTGAAAACCTTAGCTTTGTGGGGTCTGACTCTTTACTAATTGGGTAGTAATACCTTATGGGAATCGCTGAGTGTATATATGAGAGAACGTACTTGTCAGTGTTATAAAAAGGTTTTAATATAGGGTTAATCTGTTCCGTTTTGTATTTATAAATTCTGGTTGGTGCATGGGACGCTGTGACATCAATAGGGATTTCTAAACACTTAATAGGACAGACCGACATAATATTTGTTTTTATTATAGGCGAATGAAATAATTTTGCCTATTATATTTTCTATATATAAAATAAATTTTTAAATGATATATATATATATATATATATATTTGGTTGCAATAGATTGGTTGTTAGGTAATAACTTTATAATTAATAGTCGAAGTAAGATTTAAAATAAAATAAATGAAATTGGAAATTTAGAACTTAAGTTCCGGGCTATTGAAAATTTCTTTCGAATAATTTTGGAATAGTAATATTATTTTAGAAGTATTTTATGATATAAATATTTCAATATAATTTAAAAGAAATGTTTTAAAAGAAATTTGAAAATAAAATATAAGTTCTGTACCCCCCTCTCTATCACTGAAAAATAATTTCGGTGATGAGTGCATGCATCATCGACATTCATTTTCGAGTTTCGAAGTGGGAAGGCCACTGTAGCAGTTCGACTATAGAAATTTTCAAACAAATATAAATTTGAGTTGTTTAAATATAAGTGGATATATAAGTTGTAAGCGTGTATTTATCTATTATTTTAAAATGATTTGAAATAAAACCCGACATTAAATTCTTAAGTTTCCATTAATTAATAGTTTCAATTACTGTAGTGAATTGGAACGTAGGTAATTAGCAAATCGAAACCTCTAAAGGAAATAAGAGATTTAATGCTAGGTTATAAATGGTATTAAATGAAATTTGAAATTTGTAACCTATGAAATAAAGGATATAATTATTTAACATTAAATTAATTAAAAGAAATGAGAAAACTTGTATAACCTTCAATTTCATTCTTTAAAAGCATATATATATATATATATATATATATAACTTACCAAATATTAAAAGTTCAAATGTTTAATAAGAAATGTAATGGAGATTGTACAAGTAAAAGTATGAAATGAAAGTGTTCAATCAATTGCTTTTATTTATAAGAATTGATGTTATAGAGTTATAAACTTAAGTTATAATGGAATTCTTACTATTATAAGAATTTGGGGTTAGAGGCGTTATGAACATAAGCACTAATTGAAAGGCTATTAATTAAATAGAAAGGCAAGCACTATAAATGGAATTTAGTAATAAATAAAATTAAGTAGTGTATATGAAAGATAATAAACTTAAGTAAATGATTAAAGCTATGTATTAATAAAAAAAGCAGAAAGATGAATACTGCAAATAAATGGAAAAAAAAAGAGATAAACCATTATATGTGTAAAAGAAGTCAAATAACAATAGTATGAAATGAAATTGACAAGAATAAACTTAGTTTATTGTTGAAATTGTTGTTTGTTGGTTTATGGTTGTTTGGGGAAGGATACACTTAGTAGTATTTCTTCATTCTGTACAATTTAAAGTGTCTAAACCAGAACAACTATTTGTTGTGCTTGATATGAATGAATGATTGTTTTTATGGTCGTATGCCTTGTTGCAAGTGTTTGATGTTGTATTGATTTTGTTTATGGTTGTTTGTATTGAATTGGATGTTTGTGGTTGAAACCATTTTTAATATTTCATTTTGTATAATACAATTAAAGTTACGATTATATATAATGATTTACATAATAGATATTAATTTATAAGTTCCCCTTTCCCTTCTTTTCCTTTTTAGGGACGAAAACTTTTGAGTGGGGGAGAGTGTAACGACCCGTAAATTTTGAGAAAATAATTGATTAATTTAATTAAGAGTTTGTAATTAAATTTAGGAAGAAATAAATGAATACTAAAATTTTAAATAAATGAAATGCAACATTTAAAATTAAAGATAAGTATTAACAATGGAAATGAAATTACAATTTATTTAAAGTAATGGAAATTGTTATAGGCTAAGGAATTGAATATAAAAAAAACAAATGGGAATATTATATTAACTAATGCAATGATATAATTAGTAATAAATTTAATGAATTCAATGTTATAGTAACCGGAAGTAATATGCAATAAATGGAAAAAATTTGCAACCAATATAGGTAAATAATTACAATGTTTATTGTAGATGATAAACGTTACTTTAATGGTAATTAATAACATAAAGGAAGTGTGAAAATTGTTACATTTGGTTATAAATAGAAAATGAGTAAATAAAAAGTAATTGTTGAATAAACCAATGCAATAGTTGTAGATAAGTAGTTTTAAGGAATGTTGTTGATAATAAACATATTTAAAATGGTAATAAATTGAATATAAGGAAACAAAGGCAATTAGTGGATTTATTTAATGAATTCATGAAATAAAAATCAATGTCACGTAGGTAATTATAATATTGTTGGAAGTGAAAACTTATTAAGTATGAAACCAAGAAAGTAAATTAATTAAAGAATATAAATAGTAATTAATATACATACTTGGCAAATATAACTAAATAGTATGAAATAAAGCATACATTTATGATATGAAATATAAGCCAACGTTAATTTCACCTATAAATGTCAATTTATTGAATAACAGGGTTTTAAATCAACTAACGGATTTGTTAAAGTTTCAATTGGTAATTTATAAAATTTAATGTGAAATTAATTGCAGTTGACTGACCTAATTGTGCAGTTAGGATAAATTGATTTGTCATAAAAGATTGTTGATTCCAGAGGATGTAACCAATGTTAATTTCATTTATAATATAACAAGTGGTGGATCTTATGAGTGAAATTTTAGATTTATTAATTTATTTGAAAGTAAAAAAAAATCAGTAAGTGAATTAATTGCAAATAAGGGGGATTTAATATTAAATTTTACATTAATAGAGATGTGGATGAAATTTGTGGATATTAATGCAATGGCTATGAATCAATGAAAATTCATCCAATTGGTAACAGGGTGAGAACGTTGTATGTAATCAATTTCAACACTTGTCCGATAGTGATAACTTAAAGGTAAATTAACGTTAATGGAGGCTAATAAATTAAAATGGGAAATCAATAGAAATTTTTGGTTATAAATTGAAATATAGCCATTTGAAAAAATCTAAGATGAATATAGGAGTATTGGGTAATAAATTTATTATAAGAAAAACCAATGCAAATGTTGAATTAATCATGAAACGATAATAATAAATAGTAATTAATTAATTCAAAATTTGTAACTTGGGAATAATGTAGATTAATATACGTTAGTTATTTAGGGTAGTGACTAAAATTGGTAATCCGTTTGCAATTAATGATAATAGTGTTGATATAAGCTAATAAGTTTAAATATCAATGCAATTAAAAGCACATAAGTTGCAATTTTTAGGTTGCTTGTTTATTTAATGAGTTAAAATAAAATTTGGTAATCGATTACAAATAAATCTTAATTTTACGTTGGTTAATGTAAATTAAAGTAACAGTTGATGTAATAAAGGATGGAACCGAGGAAAATTAGTTAAGTGGATTTAAAATCTTAATTTATGGGTGAAATCGATAAATTTCAATATGTTGAATTTGGTAGTTATTACACAATTAGTGGAAATAAAATAGTAATACGAATAAAGGTGAAACGGAAGTATCAATGTAATGAAACGTAACCAAATGTAAATATGTTTATGGAATAATGATTGTTTTAATAATAAGAATGGGAATCAACATTTATTTATTTATTTGAATTTTTTGTTGAATGAATTAATTTGACTTTTAATTTGATAAATCAAAACAATTTTTTTTTGTATATATATTAAAAGAATGTTTCAGTTATAGATCCATGTTTTAAACTCCTAAACCAAATTGCATTTTTTTTAGATCTGAAAGTTTATATACATATAATTTGCATTTGTGTTGAAATAGAAATATTGTACACACATATTGTCACTTTATCTTGAATTGAAAATATCATGAAATTTGAATACTTGGTGGAATAAATTTATTGTTCTTAATCTAATAAGTTATAATAGAAGTTTACATATGCTTAACAATTTTTCGATGATAAATCTAAGTTTTGATTTTGATTACAACAATATTTAAATTTTGTTACCTAATTTAATTCAAATGTCTTTATTAAGGATCTTAAAGGTTTGTTACTATATTGCTTAATTTGTCGTGTTCCACTTTTGTTTTGTTAAAGAAATAAATAAAATTCATTAAGGTAAAAAGGTTTAATTTATATGTATATATGTATTTTTGACTTCAAGTATACATAAGTTTACAAATGCATTAGACAATTTAATGTGGTATGGAAGTATGCTTTGAATTAATTAATAAGCTTTGGTTTAATCTTTTTGCACACATGTATGTATGTTTGTGTTTATGTGTATACATATAAACATTTAATATTTTAATTTCAAATTGCTAAAGCATGATTTAATTTTTATTTTTATTATTAAACAATTTAAAAGTAAGGTAATATTATATACATATTAATTTATTGTTTGTTATTTATGTTTTCTAGCCATAACACAACTTGCATGATAATTAAATGTCGTATTAATAAAACTGGCTAAAGTGGGAAAGTGGAATTAATCAATGTCGTCACCTTTTATCTCCTTCCCTATTAGATCCTTATGTGATTGCATCTACATTTATTCTTATTCTTATATACTGCCACCAATTAATCGTACTTGATATATGTTTAGCAATTTTGACACACAGTTAAAGTATGAATATATATGATGTATTCAAACTTTTCTGTATCTAGCACTTAATTAATTTAGAATCAAATTAATAAAACGTGACATTTATTTTTGTCCCTCCACATTCATTTCCTAATTATAAATAACCTACATCTTATTTCTTCTTTTACATTTTGTTTCTCCTAATACCTCATATTCAAAAGCTCTTATTCTTGCAAATCCAAAAGCATTCTTTTATAAAATGCTTTTTTTTATTTTTCGTACACTTCCTGTTCTCATCTTAGTTGTTCTTTAATTTTTTCCTGAAGCCTCATCTTGAGAAAACGTAAGTATTAAAATTTGTTTATTTATATATTTTTAACACGTACTAATTTTTATTTTAATAATATTTCTTGTAACATGAATATCTTTTGCATATAAACTTTGATTCACGCGCGATTTCTTTTGTAGGATTCAAATCTATATTCCAGACCACATGAAATTGATTTAGTTGAATCTAGAGATTTCTGTTTGGATTTTTACGGGCTAAAATCAAAGGTGAGTGTTTTATCCCACTCACAACTTCTAAGATTTCTTATGTTTGTTAAATTGATTTATGATGTGATTAGAAATTTGATTATAGTAGTTTGGCATATATTTCATCATTATCTCAGTTAATTTGGCAATTCATTTAATTTACTTGTTATTTAATTTGATATTGCATATTACTGCTAGTTAAATTTATTTATTTTTGAATATAAAACTGCCAGTTAAATTGTTATCTATTTATTTATTGCAGCTATAATTTATTTTTGAATATAAACTAATAGTTGATACCTGTTGTTATCACCTGTTATATATTGATGTATTGTTTGAATTTGGATGATAATTGTGGTAAATGGTTGATGGTTGACATTGGATGAATGGATGCTGTATTTTATATTGTTATAAACTGCAAGTTATTATGCATTTTCATTTCATTCGGGATTATGGTTCGAAATGGTATATAACCGTAATTTTTGTATTTAAATTGCGAATTGAAATGATAAATATACGTATCACTTGATCATAGGATAGAAAATTTTATACAGACACCGCGGTATCTATATAAAAATATTTTGGAAATGATTTCTATGTTTTGTAAAGAAATCTATATATGGTTTTATGAAATATGGATTTCAGATATTTGATGACGGTTATTATATGTATATAGTTAAAATTTTGGTTTTAAGCTATGTATAAAATTGGTATAAAGTATAAAATAAAGTTTGATTTTATTGAATAAAATATGGACAAGTATTTATTTAAATTATATTCAATATAGAGTTATATTGACTTTATAAATCAAGTTTGGAAAGGTAGTGAAATCGATTGAGATTTTAATTAATTAGTAATTATATTTAATAAGAGTCCATTTGGAACTTATTGAAATTTAGATTTTAAAAGAATATTTTTTTATAACAAAAATTCGGGGTTAAGATGATTTAGGGGAATATATCAAGTCTAAATAAATTCAAGGAATATAAATTTTTGGAATTTGAAGTCTATTTAAAGGATTTTGGATTGATTAAATTAAATATTTCAAAACTGAATGGTAGTAAAGTAAATTTGATATATATGTGGATTATAAAATTTAGTTTTGAAACAATAATATTTAAGCTTTGAAATATATGAAATCTGAAATGCTTTATTGAGGATTTAAATCTGTATTAGAATTTGTTGCGAAACTTAAGAAGCTAATTTATTTTATTAAGTAATTTAATATTTAAACCATTCTAGTGGTGTAGTTATATTTCAAAGTTATGAAATTCAAATTTTTATGTTTTGGAAGGCTATATTTCAAGTATTTGGTTTCAAATATTGTAAATTTGAAAGGAGTTTTAGAAAAGGGTAAATTGAAATGATATCATAATTATTTGATTTTAAAAGAAGAAGTGCCATCGTATTTTTATGGTTTTGAAATGAATATTATATCCTGGTTTTAAAGTATAAATTATTTTAAAATAACCGCGGTGTTATAATAACGTTTGGTTGTTGAAGAGTCCGGGATCGGAAGTTTTCATACTCTCTGCCAACTCCGAAAACCACTTTAACAACCGTGTACGCGGTGGAAATTCCAGAATGAAGTAGGATGGTGGCGGTGTTTCCTTTGAGGTAAATACGTGGACCCAACTCCCGTGAGTTGGCATAAGGTTGCTAAAACAGGAGCGATTGACGGGTTAATTGAGGTAGCACCTTTGATCGGACACATCCCTTCGATATTATACTTTGACTTTTGGATCGATTCGGTGGCCACTTTTGATTTTTTTATTTGGGGGTGTGGCTTAAGGTGGGCGGTAGCTGCGGCTACGCGTTACCATCGACCCGGAAGCGTAATTGGTATATCTACCCTGACATTGCATAGTTGTGCCGTGTCACCTACCCTATCGCGCCTTGTACGAGTTTGGTTTTCTCCCGTAGCCCGTGGAATATCTAGGGTAGTCTCCCGATCTGGAGATGCACTGATATTGGATGGACTACTGGGACTATTACGTGTTAATGGCTATATGGGTAACCCCTTAATGCTAAGAAAAAAGTAAGTTTATTTTACAATTAGACACTACAATAATAGCGAAATATACTACATAGTAAATAGTTTAACGGATCCTTAAGAGATGTGAATCCCAAGCATCTTTTGAGTTACTGCACTCGTATTTAATCCTGTTGATTTAACTTGCATAAGATATTTTAGTTCTGACTCGAGTGTTTTGTCTTTTCAATTCACTCGGGTCAGTCCGAGCGTTTCAGGATTTCGATGACCTTAGCTGTGGAGGACGAAGACGGAGATTTATATTATTATTATTAGTCCACTATACTCATACTGTTCCGCTGCATTGTTATTGGTATGTGTAACTCTGATAAATGTGTTAGTATAATCGAATATTTTGTAAAACAACTTTATAAACTGTAAATTTGATTATTATGTTTTATTCTTCCGCTGTGAGATTCTATTTTGTTTTATTTTTTTCTTCTTTTTTTCTTATTCACTCCATAACAATCCGCCCTTCCGAACGGTTTGAATTGGCACGTGTGTCGATTTAAAGCGTGCGAAAAGGTGGGATGTTACATCAACTAAGGTGTTTAACAAATGTGGAAGGGGTTTTTAGGCTAAAGGAAAAAGTTAAAGAAAAATTTAGTTTCAGAGACAAGAAGTTTGTTGTTTAGTCTGGAGGACATTTTTTAGTGTAAATCGCATAATGATAGTTGTAACTATCATTTTCAGTTTACACTAAAAAGGGTCCTTCAAACTAAAAAGCATACTTGTTGCCCCTGGGACTAATTTTTTTTTTCAACTTCTTCCTTATGCCTATTTACCTGAATGTGGAACTCTACTATTATCTCAAATTAATAAGTTATAAAACTCAATCCTTAGTTTTCTTTACCTAAGGTTCCCATTTAGCTAATATTATATATCCAATCCATATATTAATAAGGCAACTTTACTAAGTGTACACCTTTTTCTCACCGATTCTATGACTAACTATTTAACTTATTTACCTATCCATTTTCTAAATCAAATTTCTTAATCTTATAACCATCAAATACCTTATTGTCAAATTGTGAAACTTAATTCACATGGTATTTGTTATTAACCTTTTCCATCCAACAATCAACCTACTAACCATATTATTCAAAAATATCCAATTCTAATCTTACTTCATTTTGAATTACAAATGTTACCCTAAATGTTTCACTAATTCAAAGTTTTTATATTAGGATGATATTTCTTGTACCACTTTTTTCTAAAGTTCACTTTGATTTTAACCTAGTCAAAGTGTCTAAATTTCAAATTAACCTAACTCCTTTATGAGTTATAGAACTTACCCTTTCATATTATATTTACCCAAAATTTCAATTTTGGCTTATCGTTTTCTATTTTATTGTTAACAATTTTTTTCTATGTGTACATTTTCTCTTTACTTTCTATAGTTACAACTTGTAGCTTCAATATTATCATCAAATATCTTACAGTTAAATTATGAATTTTACTTCACAAGATATTTGTACTTAGCTTTTAAATCCATCTATTATGATAATCACTTAATCATTATTATTTCTTAATAACCAAAGGTCTAGGGGCATATGATCAAAATTCTAAATTCTAGCTTTCAATTAATTGATTCTATATGGAATATCTTATAGTCAAATTGTGCAATTCTAATCACAAGATATTCATATTTTAGTTTTGCTAAGCAAAACTACAATCAATGCTTAATTTCGAACCCAAAAATAATGATATCTCTTTTAATATTTATAATATTAAAAGATAAAATTGTTTCATTTACCAATTTCTTTTTAAAAACAGAACCATTCTAGGGTGTTACTAACCCTATCTCTAATGAGTTACTCATCCAAGGATATTACTAATCCTATCTCTGATGAGACTTTACCCATAACAGAGCCAAGGTTCTCGCTTAACCTTCAGCTCTGATACCAATGTAACAGGACGCAACCAGTGGGCAATACCCACCGTATCTCACACTGATACCTCGCGCTTTGCTTTTACGGCCAGCCTCTCGACTACAACCAACCCTTTCACTCTAGGGACATGTAGGGGCAAGAGTCATCCATTTGCTACATAACAAGAAGCAAGAATCCCCTATCAGGCTGAACATAATCAAGCAAAATCGATGTATGTAATCTTTAGAAATGAAATGTCAGACAAACGTCCATACAAGTTGTCCAGGAACAGGACAAACCGAAGGCACTCTCCTACTACCAGTAGTAGCGAGTAGTCCTTGCAATCCGAAAAATCTCCACAACGAGGAGACCACTGCTATATATAACTCGGGAGCTACCCAGAGCAAGTCAACAAGCAGTCCTCATGCTATAAAGGTCAACGATCTTCAATAATCATCATCTTCAACATGTCTTCACGTTCGAACGTATAGATTGGTTCGAAGTGATTTTCGAATGAGATTTACCCAAATCCAACGCCGGTTCCTTCGAAATCCAATATCAATAGAAAGTGAATATGAGTATACAGGATTTATTAAGTCTCTTTTCACTTTAATTCTTTTCGGATGATTTTGAAATCTCTTTCTTTTGACTTAGGATAATTTCTAAGAAATTCATTCTTTTCCTTTGGAAAATATCTCAAATTTCCTTACTCAATTCTTGATCAAATTCTTTAACTTCGGGTCAAAAACAATGTTATTTAAGACATCGTTTACGATATACCCTAAATCAATCTTAATAAACATTTTAAAGTAAATAGGATCATAGAAATCATTCATTTTTGTAGATTGCTTAACTTTTGAATAATACCAATCTTCTTTTATTTTGGAAAACTTAACAGAATCTTTTTTTGTTTAAGAGCATCTGGGCTTTCCTTTCGATCTGTTCCACCCCTCGCCTAAGAAAAGAAAACATAGGTCAGGTAAGTTCAGGGCACTGGTTGCTCCATCTCTAACCTTAGTTAAACACCTTGTTTTATTTTCCTAGATCTCACAGGCGGGACAAATGTACTAGTCGTTTCCGCATACTCGGATTTTCAACTTTATTTTGGAATTGCTTATAAATATTCCAAATTATCTTTCAAAACGCTTAATTATCCTTTTTAAAATATTAACAATTTATTCTGGAAAATGTCGTTACATTTAAGCTCATATTCCAAAAGTTATAAAATTCACAGCAGAAAACTACTACGGAAAGTGCTAAATAAGCTTATTTGAATTGAACAACTTTTAGACATTCGATAATTCATATTTTCCAATCCAAATCTCTTTTAAATCATTTAAATAGATATATCAAATTAATTCCATATTTTTCCATAATTAAAATCATCCATTTAAACAAAATTTCTGTTATGGTCACTTAACTGCACTAGCGTGATTTTTCTGAAAAATTGATTTGGATTTATTTCAAAATCTACTTATCGAAACTTTGATTTTCTTTCTTCGTTTAGAAGATACGGATATAATAGTCTAGAATTTTCTTATCTCGAAGAATTCCGAGCCATATTCCACTGTATACACTCAACTGAAATTTTCGGCGCGAAATCGTGAACTACTGTTGCGCGACGCGTCTAGTTTTAACTTATTTTTCAATATTTGAAATAATCTATTCAAATTGGATTTCAACACTTATAAAATCGTTACAAATCATTTTAAATCAATATTTTAACTTTTTAAAGTGTTTAATATATATTTCACTATTACCATATTATAATATTATTATATTCCCATTATTTTAATATTAAATTTTAAATTCCAATTTTAGCTCAATTTCAATTCTAATATCAAATTAAACTCATTTAAAACTTAGATTGCAAATCTAATTTCAATTTAAACTTCAATTCAACCTTAAACTAAACTTCACTTTTTCAAAATCCATTTCAATTTCAATTTCACTATTCATCTCAATTTTAATTCCTAATTAACTACCTTTTTCAAATCCGTTTTACTTCAAATTTCAAATTCTCTTTCATTTTAAATTTAATTTCACTTCTAAATGAAAAGAGACTTATTTTTCCACAATATCTCATATTACTAAAATATGGTCTTATTAAACAAAGGGATTACTTAAGTAATAGAAATTTGATGTCCAAATTATCATCACAACCATACAACTATCATATAACACTAACATATCCAAAACGGTAAATGTCATAACATTACTACGGATTATCCAACATATTCAAACAATCAACCAAACATTTATATCATCAAATGGTGATTATCTAACATAATAGTTAAGCATGATAATCAATATAATTCAAAAAGCGGTGAGAATTTCTCACCTTCATATCAACTCTGTCAAACTTTAAGTAAGATTTCCGTCTCTCGCTAACATGCTATTTCTAACATCTCGCCTTTTGCCGTTTCCTTTCCGAACGCTTTTGTTTTCCTTTTCTTATCCTTTCGTTTTCTTTTCTTTTGTTTTTTTTATGGAAGAGAGGGAGTACGGCCTTGGTGTGGAGGAGGGTGCGGCCTTGGGTATGGCGTGTAGGAGGGTGTAGGAGGGTATGGGAAGTTTGGGCTCGGGTTTAGGTGTATGGTGCTCAGCCTTGGGGCTTTACGGTGGCTCGGTCGTGGGCTATAGGGAGGGGTAGGCGTGGGTTTTGGGTAAGGAGGAGATGTTGGAGGCTTGGAGGGGCCGGGTAGGTGATTTTGGAGAGGGGTAAGGTGGTTTAGGTGATGGTGTGGCTAAGTTTTGATGATGTGGTGGTAATGGCTTGGAGGTAGAAGGAAGAATGGAGACGGAAGAGGAAGAGAATGAAATTTAGAAATTTTGTAGAATGACATTGTAGTGAAGAAAGAATGGTTTAGGCTTGTATTTATAAGTGGAGTTTGAGTGGCTAATGTCATAAATACCCTTGCCTTACTTTTTAACTTTTGCTTAACATATTAAGAAGTGTATTAATGGTGAAATGATGGTAGGATGTAAGTTTGTACTTAATGAAATGATATTTGCCACTTTTTCTTAAACTTTGTGTTAAAAAGAAAGAAGACTTTTGCTTGATTTGATTTGCATTTAATGGATTTGTAAGTATGCATTAATGGTAAGCATATGTGTCATTAATTCCTTTAGTTATTTATCTTTTCACTTTCCATTTGCTTGAATTCTAGGTGTATAAGTTAAATCATGTGTAAGAGAAAAGAAAGTTATGTAATGATGTTGTTTTATAAAAGCTTTAATTATTCTTAAATATGTCAAATCATACTTTTCACTTTTTATACATTTATTTAAACTTTTCAAAAGTAAACTCCTTTTGTCTTTTAGTGCTTAATGTAGTGTTTAAATAGTTTGTAAACTTGTATTTATGTGTTAGAAAATGTATCAAGTTGCAACAACTTGTCGACAATTTGTTTTGATTGAAAACGGTGTTTTTGTCGACAAATTTTACCGTCAAAATTTGACGTTTTTATTAAGCTATATATTGAGGTAAATCAAACTTTAAAATAAACTTTTTACTTCTTTAAATAAATTAAAACATGTCTCTTTATATTTTAAAATCATATTTAATCAATATCAAAATCTCTATTTTTATAGTGCATGTAAAACTGACAAAATGCAATAAATTTTGGTTATTTTTGTAAAACGATTATAAACATACTTTTAAATATATAAATTTACTTTTATTATCTTTATTAGATGTTTTAAATAAGATTTACATTTTTAAATAAATATTTAAATTCATTTATTTAAGCCTTTATTATTATTAACAAAACTTAACTTTTGTCGATTTGTTCTAAAATCCAAATTTATGCTTTTTAATTTATTAACTATAAGAATAGATAATTATTTATTATACTAACATATTTATTTTAAGATTTAAACTCCTTTTTAAATTTAAAACGAATGAAATCTCTTATTTTCGAAGTAGTGAAACTACAGGTCGTTTCAATAATAGATAGTATGTTATAATATTTTATGAACATTACATTATAAGTGTAATAATATAACTGATAAAAGATCGTACTACACAGATGATTAAATTTGAAGCCAAAAAAGTTATTACTAGAATAGAACTTCAAATCACTACCTGAAACCCATGACGATTAAATGAAAAGCTTGAATGTAAAACACTTGAAGTTAATTAAACAATGATAGAATTGATTCCTCAAACTAAATGGTAGGCTAGAATCAAGGGGTGACTTGTTAGTAATCGTAGAAATCATAAACTATGTACAATAGATAGAATTTCTTTTACCTTACTATTATTCAGTAGAATATAGTTAATAAATCATTTTATCAATAATTTAAGTTACATAAGAATAAATCACTGAAAATTAAATCTATTATTGTTTTGAAATATAAATATGTACATACAAATTTAAAATAATTCTATAAAAAATTTGAAACTTAAATAAAATATATATAAAATATAGTATTTAATTAATTCATATATATAGCAAATGATTATAAAAATATATTAATATAATTTTTTTGATAAAAATGGCTTATCTTCTATAATTGGAGGAGTGCGCTTATGTAATTTAAACCTACACTGAAAAATCAAGTTGTTAACACGCCTGACAGGTAGCTGTGCCCTTCATACAATAGAAATAAAATAACTCGCAAACCAAAAGAACTATGGTCCAAAATAAAAATACAAAAAATCATTAAATAAAAAAAACTCTATAGTCTTCCAAATCCGATGAAACCATCCAAATCTTTACGCATACATGAACCTGCTAATAAACTATACAAAAAAGAGTAAGCATAATATATAGATGTATGTATAAATATATATAAATATATATATATATATATATAATTTATATTGCTATTTTCATATCTTTGTGTTAACATAATATTTTTGTTGTTGTAAAATAATTTAAAATATTATTTCTCAAATTAAGTCAATTACAATGTAACTATCATACTTAAATAGTTTATATGTCTAAATAGACTTATAAATAGGTATAGATACTCTTACTTTCTAATTCTAAATATTCATAGTGAAATATATAGTTTTTAAGTTAGTTTCAAAATATTGTTATATTTTAAAGTTTTAATAGATTATATTTTCGATTATATGAAATATTCAGATTAGATTTAGATGAGAGTATAAAATTATAATATGTAAGAAAATGATACACAAGCACGCGCATATATATACACACGATAACCAAGGATGATACTATTTTATTTTTGACTTACTGAAATCGTGAGAAGCTTCATGACAATCAATATAGAGAATAAAGAAGAAATCTTAAAAAGATAGAATTAAGGAGAAAAATATATTTCGTTCTATTTTACTATTATATAGCATATCAATACTTAGCTAGATAAACATATATATATATATATATAATTGATTTAATATATTAACCGAATAGATTATAAGCACCTATATTCTATTTAAATTGTAAATATCTAAAATGATATATTTGGATGATAAAATAATTTTGAAATTTATAACATTAAGTATAATATTTCACTGATTTATATTAGCTAAATAAATATTGATGAATTCATAGAAATATTATCATTATTATTTTTTGATTTTAACATGTTAAATGTTATGTTTTGTTAGTAAAATATATTAAAATATTATTTTCGAATAATTAAAATAATTGTATTTTCATTATTTTCATATTCTAACTATTTAAACTGATATATTTTGTTTCAAATTAGTTTTACAATAATATTTCTAGAGTTTAAGGAAATTATATGTTAAACATATTATTTTATTAATTTATAAGTTTAAAAATTCCAAATAAGTAAATATATATATATATTACTGTTAGTTCCAAAATTTTATGTTTTAAAATATTTATGTAATTTTAAAATAAGTTTAATTTATATCTTGAAATTAAGAAACTATACATTAAGTATGACTGATTTACCTATAAATGCGAAACAATTGTAAGTACTTATTTATATAATAAATTTCAAAGAAAAATATTAATGTAATATTTTCTTTTACGAAGTAATATTAAGTAAATTCATGTTCTTGTGTGCTTTTATATGCATGGACACTTGCACATCTGTATGATGATAGGTTTTAAATGTTAAATTGCAAAATCAATATTGATAAGAATTTAAACGTCACATAAGATAATTAAGGGAAAACGTTTTTTTAATTTACTAAAATTGTAAATAAAAATAACAATAAAGCAATAAGATGTATCACATGCATTGTGTATGCTAGTGTTATAAAAAACATGGTACTCATACTTTAAATGTTGTTAAAATAAAATTTTGTTATGCAATGTTCGATATATCAATCATAAATTAAACTTTTTATTATTGTTTATGCATATAATCTTTCTTAAGTGATTTAGATATTTCTATATTTGGAAAAAATACCTACCATTTTGTTGCTACTAATGCGGTATATAAATTGAAATTTTCATTTTGTTTATAAAATATCAAAGAGCTTATTGAGTATTAATTACTTGAAATAATATGGATTTATAGTATTTGGTTAATTTAAATACATGGATTTGAGTGTAAAATAGTAAGAGAAAATTGATGAAAACTTTGTAAATGACTGTAGAAATTATAAAATTCCAGTATATACAAATATAAAATCATGAGAAAACTTAACGTAATATTTTGGATAACTATAAAATGGTAATTTATATGGATTAAAAAAGTCGAAGAGAATTAAGTAGTAGGGGGAATTTTTATAATTACCGAGATGATTTGTAATTTTTAAACTTTTCTATCGTTTAGCGGATAATTTGTTAAATTAAACAATTTACATTAAAGTTGTTTTTATTGTCTTTTATGTGATCTACATTTTTTATATATTTGAATGCAAATTTAGTTTATACCATTTTGTTACAATGAGCATGATATACTTATTGACATTGTTATCTGTATTATTCATTGGACAAATAAAAAAATAATGGTTACTTAATTTTTCTTTTAAACAGATTATAGTTAAATTATTTGATTATTTTAAATATATAGACTTGAATGTAAATTATACATAAAAATTGAAAACTTTGAAAACAATAGTAGAAAGCAGAAAATGTACATTTTTGAATGTAAAACGATAGTGTAAGATTAATAAAATATTATAAAAATTCAAAAATAATAACTGTATTGGTCTTTAAAATAAGATACTAAAAAATATCTTGAAAACGATAAAAGAGGGTTAAGATAATGGGTAGAATCAACGTGGAAGTTAGAATTTCTTTTGCTTTACCGTTCCTTGTTACATTTGTAACTTTCATTTGGCTTTCGTGCTCTCTTTACTTTCGTGGATAATATACATACTCAACGTAAGTTGTCCCATATTTGATATTTCAATTCCTTTGCCCTCCTTGGTCCACGTGGGTTCCCATTTATGTTTGCTTTTGCTTTCGTGAATTATATATCTATGTTGTCTCCATGCAAAAGGCCTTGTATGTTGTTTTGTTTAAGCACTCATGGGCTATGATTTGGTCTATACTATTATTTACTTTTTTCTTTATTTCTGTTTTCGCTTTGGTGTGTTGTCACAAATGGGAGCTGTGCTAATTTTTCTTACTTGCTATCTTGTACTACATCTTAGCCTGCTTTCGTAAGTTATTTTATTCAGCCTTCGCGATTTAAAATGTTTGGGGTCATTGTGAGGTGTTCACTTTTCATTCTTAGCTTTCATTCACATTTTACCTTGGCCTAATTTAAAGTTTGTGTTATGTTTTACTAGGTCAATAAGGGTTCGATGACAATCTTGTAATTAAATTAAAAATTGACTTATTACTTACTTAAATAATCACTTTACACCTAAAACCGTTGGAGGTTGAATTTCTATTAACCAATTTCATTCTTTTTGGTTTTCTTCGCAGAAAATGTTAATTCCCATACTTAAATTAATTAATTAATTTTCTCCTTAATTAATTAGTGTTTTTCTTTACTAAATAATTCACATAAAATAGAAAAGTGATAGAAAAATCCCAAAAATTTGCCAAAAATAAAATTAATCATATTTTATCTTTCCCAAAATTTCAAGTCAAAATAATTAATTTAAATATTTTTACTAATTAATTGCCCGAAATTGACCATTTTCCCTGCTTAAGAAATTTATAAAATATTCATTTTGACTCAAAAATTATGAAATTAAAAACCTGTGTATATTTCATCATTAAGCACAAAATACTAAAATTTTGTGCCATTTGGAGGAGAGTTAACCATGTTTTACCCTAAATATTAACTAGTTCACCTTAATTGAATTTTGTACCATTAAAACTATATTCAATCATCCAAACGCTTTAACAACATCAAGAACAATCGTTTATAATCAAATCCGAACCAAAATTGGTATGGATAGGTTTTAGAGAAAAAGTATACTCGTCTAGCTTACGAAAACATGTTTTAATCTTCTTTCCTTTTTAGATTTAAAAGCTTGATCTTTCCCAGCTTGAAATCATCATCTTCTTCTTCTTCATTGTATGTGGCCGGCCTTGCCTTTGAAGTCTTGGGATTTTTTTGTGTGTAACGAAACAAAATGGAATGAAGATGGAATGAGGGGTTGGGCCTAAGGAATACGGGTCAGTGGTTTTGGGCCTTACTAACTTATTCCCCTTAACCAAATTCCCTTTAAAATTTAGGTTGTCTGTTTTCACTAATTAAGGCCAATCAAAATTGCTTTGATTACTTTTGATCTATCCAGTTAACTTTGTAAAGTGATCTTGACTTAATTAATTAAATTTCCCTTGCACAATTCTTGCAAGTAAATTAGTTTAATAATTTAATTAATAATGTCCCTGTATTGTTCATTCAATTTAAATTAATTTTCCATGTTATGGACCTTACAATATATGAGTTGATACAAAAAAATACTTATATTATTCTAATTTAATAAACACAAACTATTGTTATGCAGTAGCATATAAACGTGAACTAATATTAGAAGGTAAAATGTAAAAGTAAATGTTGTCTTTTTAAATTCATTAAATAGAAGATGCTACTAACCTACGACATTACAAAACGATACTATGTAGCATCGTTTAAAGACCTATTAAATGATACTCTATATTATCAATATATAAAAAAATCATGCAAAAAATAATAACAAATGCAAAAATGCTATTATACCATACAATTTAAACATAAAATGCTACCGCAAAATAGCATTGTAATGTATTATCACACATTTAGTTACAAAATGATGTTAGAATTCATAAAATACTATTACAAACCATAAGTTATTACCGGACTAAAAATAGCTTTGTAAGCTAAAATAAACACTTCATTTTGATGATGTCCGTAAACTACTATAAATGTTGAAAAACTACGACTACAATTCATAATGTGCTGCTACAATTCACAAACTGCTACTATTGAATAGTATTATTAGCATAATTGTACATGTTTTTAACTATAAATGCTATTACAATTAACATAATGCTACTACGAAATAACATCATGGGCAAAAAATTACATAACTATTTTTCCAAGAAGATATATAAAACTAATACTAGACAATATCTTTACCGTTGTTATCCTTTTCTTCCTAAGTTTGAAGTTAATTCTCTTTAACCACCGTTACCACATCATCTTCAAAATATAGTCGATCTCTTCATTGTTGTCGTCGCCACCAGTGCACTTCAACCTCGAAAACGTCGTTGTTGTCCATCTTTAAACCCTAGCCGGCCTCTTCTAATCCATCTTTGTCATCATAGCAACCGTCATCCATTGTCGCCATCCTAGCTGACCTCTTCATAGAAGACTTGATTTTTTGGTCGATACCGTCACGTGCTATTGCTCATGGCGCATTGACACGTATGCATAGTTTAATGAGTCCTTAAAATGAAACATTTAGACTTTTGCTTTATTACAATGTAAATTTGTTCTTGACATAAAAAAATAAAGTGCATGTCTCAACACCAAAAAATGTTCAAATTTTGTCCTTCATAGTATTTTTCTTCTAAAATAAAAATATCATAAATTTTACATTTTGAACAGAACTAACAATCGAAAGCACCATTTGAGCAAACAACTTTCCGCTAAATACCATTCGTTTAACTATGTTATCAGTGAACTCTGGAAACAGACATTTAACCATTCACTAACCTTTGAAAAAGAATAGATCCTGAAGTAAACATCTTGAGATTGACCAAAATACGGTGGTCAACGCTGTTAATCGACATAAAAGAAAATGATGTCATGTAAAATTGTAAATAGATAAAGTATATTATCACTGGAAACAGCGTGTTTACAAAAACAAAAAAGGGGTGCCCCATACCTCAATTTCAGTAACAAAATAACGCATAAATTAATGACCGAAACATTTTAATCTTAACATAAGACACAAGAAATGTAATGAATAATAAAATAAAGCATGCAACAGACAATATGTGTCCATCAATTGTGGTTTGGGATTTGGTCTTGACTCGATCTGGATCGGTTTAATTATGGTCTCGGGCAATGCAATTCGCCATTTCTTTAGCTACATTTCATGTGAACTTGTTCGTTTGTTTTACCATTTTTCCTTTACCTTTAACCAAACCATTCCCAGTCCGTTATTAAATTGGTAGGTTTTAGTCGCTATGTTGCTGAAGAATTTCTTATGGTTCATTAATGGATTTTGTCAAAAAACATGGTTTGACATGTTTGTTGCAAACCGTTAAAATAAGAATAATTTTATTTTTGGGCACATATTCATTAGGTTCATCTCAACAAAGAGGGTAACGTAGGTCTAAGAGGTGTAAGACCAAATTTAAGACGAATGCTTGTAATATGAACAACGAGTGTTACCGCACGCGCTTCGCGCGTGACAATAGCACACACTTTGCGCGGGTAAATTGATTTTTTTACAAATTATATATGTATTTAACATATTTAAGTGATTTTCATAAATATTTAAGTATGTTTTTGTGTTGAAATCATGAGTACATTTTTATTTCTAAGTTGGAACATTTAATTTTTTTTGTTAGGTTGAATTTTTTTTTCCGTTATCAATTTACAAAGAGCGAAAATGTATAGGAAGTTTAATTAGCGTAACAATACGTGATTGTAACAAAATAAATTCACACATGCTATTAATATTATATATACGAGTATATATGCACGCCCAAGTGGGCTTGCATTTAATCACAACGTGCATGCATTTATAATTTATCAATCGTTTCATTTGTTTTGGTTTATTTATAATACTGGAAATGGAAATAATACTTGCACTTTTACATCCATATGCTCTTTTAGCTAATGTGGGCTGTGAGCAAAAAATAGTCTTCGTTGCCTTATGATAGGGTCGGGCCGGTTGAAAAAATTCATGCATACATCCAGATGCAGAGACGTAGAAACAGGCATATAATAGCAAACACAGAAGGAGATTTGTTTTGGTGTGTGGAGGAAGTCGGTGCCCATGTAGAGAAGCTCAAGCCGAAAGTTCCAGCCAAGACAAGCACCTTTGTCCAAGTGGTTAATTGATTCGGCTTTGGTGCAGGATGTCACAAGTTCGAAACTTGCTTTCGAACGTTTATTTGACATGGGATATGTTGTCCCAATGATTTGTTGTATATAAAGTACCAGTTCAAAAAAAAAAAAAAAAAAAAAGTTCCAGCCAAGGTAGAGGAGATGAAGAAGGGTAGTGAAAAGAGGATGAAAAGGATGAAGGTGTCGTTGGAGATGTTAACTTAGGTTCTCTTAGGACCAACAACGTCATATTTGAGTTTTTTTAAAACGTAAACTATTTTTTTCTCTTTTTTTGTAAAAGCTTTATATAGTCTCTACTTGTCTTCAATAAATTCAAGATAGTTAAGCTTATCCACTGTAATGCATTATCAGTTTTAAAACTACCGTTCAAAGCATCTCAACCATCATTAAATGTATATATCCAAGCTATATGATGTATATATAAATAAACTTGTAAATAAAATGGAAAAACTATATGGTTGTTTAATATTATTCTTCGCATCTGTTCTTCATGTTTTTTCTTCTCTAATTTATTTTATATAGTATGATGTATTTGACGTGTTATCAAATGTTGCATTTCGTATGGTTCAAGTGAAGAAAGTTAAATGTCTTCACATCCTAGTTATGTTAGCAGTATACAGAGCTAGTGGAACATTGAATTTATATACGAATTACTGAGCTATCTATGATAAGTTAGAATTTTACCTACATATGAATAAGGATGTATTCCAATGAAATTTTGGTACAGCTAACCAGGATTAAGCAGCAAATAAAATGCACAATACATAATAAAAATGAATACTACCAAATTTTCAGTGTCCAGGACTACACATGCCAGTTCTAGTATACAAATATATTGCAGCACTCGCTTCTTCAAAACAAACATAATCATGTAAAAGTAGAGCACACAGCCTACACAGATACTTGGTAATTCATTGATTGTTGGAAACCATGGTGCTTTCATTATCACCTAGTAGTAAGATCAAATAATTTTTTTGCTGACAGTTGAATCCATACAATGAATGAGCTAGTATTCTAGCTAACTTGGTAGACTTTCTTTCTGGTCACACCTGCAACAACCTGCATCTGTTGAAACAAAATATGTGCATAGGGAAAGCCTACATGGGTATTGTTCTGGGAGGTTCCAAGCTAGTGGAATAGTTGTTCTATCTAACCTGGTTTTGTAACTTTTGTTCCATATGTGAAGCGGATCAAAGCAAAGAAGAAAAAAAATTAGCAAGGTGACATTGTTATTACCAATATACCTGCAAAAAATGGTTTAATTGATTTGCGTGGTTTCCAAGTTTATGAAATAGACGTTCAATATGATTTAGTGTTGCTGCCTATCTATCTATAATTGATTAAAAAAATCTAGTTATTCAGTATGATTATAAATTTGTAAACTTATAGTTAACCAAAATGTAAAATTTAAGACTTGGAATGTAGCTTGAGCAAATAGTTCATTAGGTGTTATTGAACTATTGTTTGGCAAAGATTCTAGTTGGAGCTTTTTTGAACAAACTAATATGGCAACTTGCTAATTCAAATAAGGATGCAGTCGTGGAAAAGTGGTTAAATATCAGATAAAGAGGTCGTGGTCACATAGCAGCCAGGTCAAAACAAGAGTAAAATTTGCCTATGATAAGAACTGATGCCTCAAGCACTACATAACCCCTAAGGAGAACAACAGTGTAAATGTTACGAATGACGAAGTATTGCAGTTGCTTTTGAATTTAGCCTTATAAATAGAAGCTAAGATGCGTGTATTAGATATAAATGAGTATGCAACAAATATATTTGGAAATATATATATATATATGCATAGGGAAAGCCTACATGGGTAGCTCCTATAGTCAGCTACATGTGTCTTACAGTAGTCGTTGTTTAATAGTTAAGAGCCACGTTTATTTAAACTGTAAGAAAGCTAGATATAGCAGTAACATATTCTATTAAGAATAATTTGAAATAAACATAATTCAAATTATAACCAAATATACTGTAACGACCCGTAAATTTTCGATAATTAAAATAGCTAATTTAATAAGATTTCGTGATTTAATGTTAGAAAAAAATTGTAATTCGTTTGGAATAATAATAACCAGAATGAATTGCAACAATAATTATCCAAATAATTATTTATAGATTGAATGGAGTTCCAATCTAATTAAATTAACTCAAATGTTATAACTTGGTTATAAGGGAATATATGGAAAAAACAAATGTAAGTAAGAGAATAAGAATTGTGAATTATTTAGGTAGAAATACAAATTTTAGTAGATTGGTTGAAGATTTGAATAGTAATAAGTATTGAAAAATAAATGCTACTTAGTCAATGCCATTGCAATCAATAGTTGGATAGGATAATAAATGTTGAATTCATTGGGTATAATAGAGTAATTGATTGATAAGTAAAATCTATCTAAAATCAAATATTGAATATTGAACGGGTAAATTGTTTAAATTAAATATTTAAAACTTACTGAATAATTGAATAACTGTAAAATGAAAATAGGGTTCTAAGATGTGAATTGGTTTTAAAGGTTAAATTTTATAAGTTCGTTTTGAATATTTCAAAAGATAGTGATTTAAGAATAATCAAATTTGTTTAAATTTAATATTACAAATGTTTGAATAATTAAATTCTGAATTTGATATGATTAATTTGATACTGAAATTTAATATATGAAAATAGAGTGAATAATTGAAATTTGATTTAATATGATTCAAATTGGTTTCCAAAGTGAATGTAAGTTATATTGGGATTATAATAGAGTTAATAAGATTTTTAAATTGAAATTTATTGGATAATTGAATAACGGGTTTAATATGATTAAAAATGATTTGTAAAATTTTATTTTATCATATTAAAGTTAGAATGATGTTGTAGAACTTTTAAAATCGAATTAAAAGTAAATTTGCGAAAATTGAATATTTTAATATTTAATTGACGAGTTAAAATAGTCATTTTTCAAACAGTTCGGATTTCGACGAAACTAGTTTCATGGGTCCGTAACATGATATTATTGTAAGATTTCAAATTTCATGTCAATCGGATTTATCGTTTGTCCGGGGCGAGCCAAAACGCATAGAAATTCGTTTAATCGGTTTAATTTAAATTTGATCGTTTATTTCCGTAACTCGCACAGACGATTGAATTAGCCTCCGAAACACATTCCATTGTGTTCGGAATGTGGGGTAAACCTTAGAAATGCCTACCGGCACGCTTCGTTTGGAGTTCCTTTGAAAAAGTCGATAAAAAAATATTAAAATAATTTGTATGCGTATATATACGCGTTTACAACAGAAACCCTAGTCCATTATTCGTGGCCGCCTCCTTTATGTTTCGATGGCCGAAAATTTACGACCTTCCACCCTCAATCTCTCCTCATCCGTGCCGCTTTAGCCTAAACCTCCAACACGAATATCGTAGAGCTAGGTGAGATCTCTCCATCCAACGGCAGATTTTGTTTATCGTCGCCGTTTGGCGCCACGGTGGGGCTGTGAGCATGGGCCGCTCGTTCGTGATTTTCGGGTGATGGTGATAGCCGAGCTCATTGATATTTATGCTGAAGATGGAGGTGGTGATGGGCTTCGAAACGTCACTCGCTGATCATTTGAAGCTTGCTCGAGGTGGGCTGCGAAAATTGCGTGAAAACAGCGGTTATGGGTTCTTGAAACCCTGGGCATGAACGCATGAAGATGGAAGAAGGCTAGTGCGGCCCAGATTCCTTAGGCAAGAAACGAACGGCTGTGATGGAGGTTAGGTGAATAAATAAAAGAAATGTAAATTAAATTGTAATTTAAATCATGTGATGTTTAAAACGTTGTATCTTTGTCATACGAGATCGAAAAATTGCAAAACAAGTTGCGTTGGAATCGTATGGACGAGCACTACGCTATGGAGCTAGATTGGAATCGTTTGGAGCTAGTGAAAATTTCGGGTAAAATTAAACGCTCGTTTAATTTTATTCGAAATAAGACGCTGGAACTACATTGAAATCAAGGTGAGTGTTTTATAACGCTCACAACGTACTGAATATCTTTATGCTAGTTAAATTTGACATTATGAAGTGTTATGATTTTTATTTGTCGTTGTTTGATAAAATTTAATTGTCATTTGAATTAACCGTTGAAATTTAAGTCGACAGTTAAATTGAAATTAAAATTGAATTACGATTAATTACCTGACGTTGATAACTATGAAATTGCCATGAATTGTATTGTCTATTGGATGATGTATTTTGATGGATGTTATTGGTTGATATTTAAATGTTTGGATGTTTATTTGCTTATATATATCCTGTTATGCATACATATGAAACTATGATTTGATTT
Organism: Allium cepa; assembly: GCA_030765085.1. Taxonomy (NCBI): domain Eukaryota; kingdom Viridiplantae; phylum Streptophyta; class Magnoliopsida; order Asparagales; family Amaryllidaceae; genus Allium; species Allium cepa. The sequence goes on along the minus strand of CM060944.1, from coordinate 302,611,913 downwards.
AAGTGATATATATTCATCCCTAATATTTAATTGAAATAACTAATCACTTGGCCATAGGATAGAAAATTATATACGGACACCGAATTGGCTAAATTGATAATTTTTGAAATCGTCGATTTGAAATTTATTTAAATGTTTTGATTTAAAAGTTATAAATAGAAATCAGTTTATAGAAATCGAATTTATCGAAAAATTGAGTTTGGAATGTTGAAATAAATTTTGGTTAAAAGAAATTGTAAAAAAAAAATTAAAGTGGAGACTTTGGAATTTAAAATCGGGATATGATTGAATTTCGTAAATTGATTTGTTTAAAGATTTAACCTTAATTCGAGCTTTGAATATTACTAAGTAAAAGTGATATAAAAATGATATTTTGAAATCGAGCTTGGAATTGAATCATATTTGAAATTTGGATTTAAACTTGAATATTGATGGATAATTTTGTTAAGTGTTATAAATGGATATTATTGAAAAATCAAGCTCCAAATTGATATAAATTGAAATTGAATTAATTGAAAGTGGATATAAAATTGAATAAATTTGAAGTCAAAGTTGACGTTGATTGAATCGAAATCGAAATTGAATCGGTAGAAGGGAGATTGAAATTGTTTTGAATTGGGAAGTTATAATTGAAATGGTTTGGTTTGAAGCTATTTTATTTTGTTTTCCAAATTACTCAATTATGTAAACCATTTTGAATACTTAAACTATTTTAATCTAGTTTAAATCTACTTAACCCAATTTAAATTATTTTAAACTAATTTATCTATTTCAAATCCATTTTAAGATTTTAAGTATTTTTAACTATTTTAATTATTTAAAACTACTTTAAACTACTTAAAACTATTTTCTTAAGATTTTCAAGCTGGTTAATAAGGTGAAATGTTTATGTTTAAATCTTGAATTTGAATACGAGTTGGGTTAAATGAAGTTGCAACCTAAATTGAATTTCGAAATGATTTGGAAATCAAAATGAGATATTGAGGCGAAAATGATTTTTGAAACGGAATCTTACATTTGAATAGATACGATGATATTTGAAATGGATTTGATTTTTGAAGCGAATATGATATTTTGATATCAATTATGAATCGATTTGAAATGTAAAAGAGCGAATGGTGTAATAATACGTAGTTATTAAAGAGACCGGGATCGGATATGGACATACTCTCTGTCGATACCGAAAACCACTTTAATAACTTGTATACGCGGAGTGTTGATCCAGAATGAAGTGGATGGTTTGGTGAACGCGTTGACTGAAGAAAGAGAACGATATTGGATGACCCCTGACATGACTAAAACAGGAGCCGTGCCGGGCCATTGAGGTTCGCCATCTCTAGCGGACACACTTCTTCGATACCATATCTATTACATTTGTGATTCAATTTGGGTGCACCCATTGATTTGGGAGTGTTGTTTCGCGGTGTTGGGGTAGCTGCTGGCTATGCTCAACATCAGTCCGGATCACGCAACTACTAGTATCCTAGTTGATATCGCCTCATGTATCTTGTCATACTGATTATCCTATTCGCGACCAGTACGTTATGTTTTGTGTTATACCTATGGGGTACCCTCTGATAACCACCAGTTTACGGTAGGGCTTACGGTGCTGTATAGACTATGGCATTATAAAAATGTGTTAAGGGGGATTATGGTAACGCCTTAACGCTATTTTGATACTTTATATTACTGATAGGCATTACCTACTTAGCGTACATTACTACATAGTAGATAGTTTAACGGATCCTTAAGAGATGGAAAATCCCGTAACATCTCTTAAGTTATTGCACGCACGTTGACACTGGATATGAGATGTCAAACCCCATAAACATCTCTGACGCCATTACACTCATATTTATTTACGATTGATTTAACTTTCATAAGGATATTTTAGTCCTGACTCGAGTGTTTTGTCTTTTCATTACGCTCGGGTCAGTCCTGAGTTTTTCAGATTTTTGAAGATCTATTATGGAGGATGAAGACGAAGATTTGGTATACTATTGCTATTATTACCCTTGCATCATGCTATCTGCTGCATTATTTGAATTGTTCTATTGTATATGTATAACTCTGATAAATGTTGTATAAATAATTGTCAAAGTATAGTAAACAGCTTCATGAACTGTTTATTTGACTATTATATTTTATCGTTCCGCTGCGAGATTCTGTGTTGTTTCATTTCCTTTATTTATCTTTCTTTTCTTTTCTTATTTACCCCAATAACCATCTTCCCTTTTGAATGGTTTGGGATCGGCATGTGTATTTGATCGTCGGTTTAAACTGTCCAAAAAGGCGGGTCGTTACATATACATTCTTACCATATTGCTTAACCTTCACTTAAAAAGCTATAGAAAGTGCACCAATTGCTAATGCACAATGCAACGTTATTTTGAAACCATCCTACATAATTAGATTCACATATGCTGTAAAAAAATAAAGATGTTAAAGCCGTTTGAAAAAACATAATTAGTACTTCTGAATTCATTTCAGGAGTCGATCCATAGAGCTCCTTTTGTCCAACTTGAAGTAAATCTAAATCATGTAAATAGATATTATGGCTAAAAAATAAGTAGAATAACTAGAGTAATCTTTATAAACTAAATCTAAGACAAAAGAAAAATTGGTAAAACTGAATATTCAAAAGGAAACAATTGAAATAACATCATATATTCAAAAAGAATCATACATAGAAATCAAACAAAAAGTTGCTAATATTAGAAGATATGAAACCCAAAACCAAGGTAACAATGTATATCCAAACCTTCCAATCCATGAAGAGCACCTCTCATTTTTCCTTTTTTAGTGTGGAAGATAGAAGTGTGGAGAAATGAGAAATAATTAACGAAAAAAGGAAGATTGAATAATTGACATATCGTGGGTAGATGGTGGCAAGCATTGCATTGACGTGTCCAATTTCCATCCACATGATACCTATGATGAGAGCAAATCCGAACCTTTCTTTATCTCATAGTAACTAAACGATGGATTTTATTATATAGATTCATAGTACATAGTTAAAAAATCGTATAATGGAAGCAGAAAGATAAGAATCAACCTAAGTGAATTGATTAAGGAGCCTATCCTCGACAAATTCGTCAGAAAATTTAATGAGGAGGACTAAACTCCAATATTTTCCTTAGAGTATATATTATATTTAGACGGTCGTGAAGTGCTTCTTACAAAATACACCAAATACATCAACATTTACACCATTTTTTACATAATATAAATATTTGTGTCTACCTTCATCATCTAGTATAAATAGTACATACCACTAATTTTCATTCATAAGCAAAAGCAGTATAGAGTTACTGCTACTTTAAACCAAAGTCACATTATAGCATAGTTTCTTAACTTTAATTTTTATCTTGTTAAAATGAATGGGTTTGCTAGAAAAATAAACGGACAAAGCGCTTTATGGTGTAAAATTGAAGAAATGCAACACACATAAATTCAAAATGACAACGGTGGTGACGCTGTAAAAATAAAATCATTCTGCAAAATAGAAATTGTTTTGTACTTCCATAGAAAACTATCAAAAGCCTATCAAAGTCCATATCCTAAATTTGGTTAGCTATTTTTGTGTGATAATCACAAATTTGATATTTAAAAATGTAACGACCCAGAATTTTTAGAAATTAAAATTTGAAAATTTAATTAATTTTAAATATTAAGAAGTGAATTTATAAGTCAAATAAATTTTAATTTGAATTATTGGATTTAATTGGATAATTAAATCGATAATTTAATACGTTAAATTATGGAAATAATTGAAAATTGGGTTAAATATGATTGAAAATGATTTGTAAAATTTTATTTTATCATATTGAAGTTAGAATGATATTTTAGAACTTTTAAAATCGAATTTAAGGTTAATTTGTGAAAATTGAATATTTTAATATTTAAATAATCGACTAGTAAAAATAGTCAATTTTTGAACAGTCTCAGAATTGAACGAAACTAGTTCCATTGGATCCGTAATGGTTAGTTATTACCGGATTTAAATTTTCGTGTCAATCGGAGTTATCGTTTGATCGTGGCAGTTCGAAACGCATCGATTTATTTTTAATTTTAATTTGGCGAGTTAAAATAGCCATTTTTCAAAAAGTCTCGGATTTCGACGAAACCAGTTTCATCGGATCCGTAATGCGATATTATTGTAAGGTTTCAAATTTCAAGTCAATTGAATTTACCGTTTGTCCGGTACAAATTAAAATGCCTAGAAATCGATTTAAATCGGTTTAATTCAAATTGAGCGTTTATAGCCATAACTCGCACAGATGTTCGAATTAGCTTTCGAAACCTGTTCCATTGTGTCCGGAACGTGGGATAAACCCCAGGAACGTCAGTTTCGGCGCGTAAATCGGAGTTCGGAATTTCCGGGATGAATAGTGTTTTGATAATTTCTATAAATAGCACCACAACCCTCACAAATAAAAAAAAAAGAAAATCAAACCCTAGTTTATACAGCCGCCACCCTCCCCCATGAATGGCCAGAAACGTTCGACCTTACTCTCTCAATCACTCACGATCCATCAACAATTAGAAGAAATCACCAACTAAGAAGTTGTAGAGGGGAGTGTGTTCTTCAGATCCATACGGTTGAGATCTGAAACGACGTCGCGTAGGAGGAGAAAAAGGGGCCGACAGGGGGGGACTTGCGCACGCAACATGAGGAGGAGGGGACAACCGAGCTTCATGCCTTTGAGGCCGAGTATGGAGTTGGGTGACGCCTTCGATTTGGCGCTATCTGATCGAATTATCGTTGAGTGAAGAGGCTTGGAAATCAAAACCTAATTTGGAAGGCTATGGGTTCATATGCGTGTTCATCACCTGATGATGCGTGAATGAAGAAGAGAAGAAACGCACGGCTCTGATTTGCTCTGGAGATGATGGACGGCCCATGTTAGTTGCAGGTTATAAAAAAATTAAATTAAGTTGTAATTATTATATAAAAATTTGTGTAACTTCAAAAATGTATAACTTTTTCATACGAGGTCGAAAAATGCAAACTCAGTTGCGTTGGAATCGTATGGACGAGCATTACGCGATGGAGTTGGTTTGGAGTCGTTTGGAGTTAGTGAGAATTTTGGGTAAAATTAAACGTCCGTTTAATTTTATTCGAAATAAATCGCTAAAACGGAAAATAAAATCAAGGTGAGAACTTCTCACTCAATCGAATCAGTTTTGATTTTATTTTAAATAGTTAGATTTAAAATATTTGAATGCATGTTTGAATGTTGATTGATATCTATTGATTGTTAAAATAGACATTATGCGCCGTTAGTAAGCGGATGTTATTTATTAAAAACATATACCGCGAATATTTCATAAACAGTGAAATTGGTATTATATATAATAGCAATATATATATATTGGCATACGTATATATTGGAGTTGATTGATTTCCCGCATTTGTTTAGCGGATGAGACCCTATTACGCCGTTATTAAGCGGATAATATTTAATAAGAACATATACCGCGATAATTTCGTACTGGAGCGAAATTGGTATTGTGCTAATGTTTGTGAATGCAGGAAAACAGGTTGGAGGGATCCAACTGGATTCCTCAACAGTTTTTATTTAATTTCAGATATTTTGATATTTGATTGATTATCATATCGATATATGATATCGTTGTTGTCGTAATTGACTATTTGGTGTGTAGCATCATTGGACCCAGATTTTGGGATTTTAAAATGATTTTAAAGTGATTTTAGAAAGTATACGTTTTATAAAATAATTTTGGAATTGATCCATTTTAAATAAATAAACGTTATAATTTTTAATGTTATAAAAATTATGATTTTTGTGAAATACAGTTAAAAACTGATTTTTGAGAATATGATGCTATTGATTTTATAAAATAGTTTAATCGAGATATTTTAGAATTATTGTGAAAAGTTTAAATATAGGATTTATAAAATTTGATTATTTTATAAATCAAGAGAAAGGATGAAATTATAAAGGAAATTAAAGACGTTTTAAAGAATAATATAAATTGATTTATATTAAAGGATTTATAAATTGATATTTATAAATTAAAACATTTGAATTATAAAACGAGTTTTTATAAGTGTTTGAATGAAGTAAAAATGGATTGCATATGTGAATGGGATTTATAAAATTATAAATGGTGAAGTTATAAATGAAATTTATAAATAGTAAGATTTATGAATTTTGTGAGGTTATTAAAGAATATATTTGGATAAATGAATGAATCTTATAAGTTATAAGATTTTTATATTGGGAAGTTTAAAAAGAATGATTTTTGTAAACAAAGAAATTATAAGCATTTAACTTATAAGATGAACTGTTAGTATATCATTGAGATATGGAATTGAATAGTTTAATAAAGGAATTTATAAACGTTGTTTTGTAAATTCGCAAAGGACTTATTTTTATAAGTAAATGGTTATAACTTATTTATGGAGTTATATTCACATTTTTGACTGTGAATAATCCTTTAAAATGAAATGTATAAAAGAATGAAAATTTGTTAACGTAATATATTCACGTTTTTGAATGGTGAACAATATGTTAAAGAAAATGTTTAGATTTGATGTTTAAATTGAATTAAAACGATCTAACGAAGTTTTAATTGTGTTGAGATTCGAAACCATAGATTTCAACATTTATTGTTGAAATAGACGTTTTCGAGAAATAGAAGGAAATAATGGACTATAACACTGTTGTTATAGTAAATGATTTCCGAAAGGAAATGTTTTGTATAGTATTGGGATTTATATATCTATTTTAATTTCGAATCCCTATACTAGTGATTTTGGGTTGTCGTAACGATGTTTTATGCAACATTCGTTTTGGCCCAAATAAATATGTTTAAGAGAATGATTTCCTTAAAGAATGAAATATATACTTAATTTCGATTTAAGTATATTGAATATTTTCCAAGTGTTGAAAATAAATAAAATTTTTGAATTACTTATTAAATAAGTATGGAATTGTTTTCCAATATGAAGTGATATTTAGAATTCATCTTTTTGAAGATAAATTGAAAATGGATAATTGAAAACGTATATCAATAGATATTGTGAAATGTAAATTCAATATGGAATTTATAAAAGAAAGTGGAATCTGTTTAAAAATAAATATTGATTTATTTTTGAAGTGTGAAATAATATATCTTGTATAGATATTTTGGAAAATAAATAATTTGGAAAATTATTTGGAAACTGGTGATGTTGTGCATATCAATTGATAGTTCAATAGCCGACTATCAATATTTTCCCTTTGAATGGGTATTTGATGTGATTTGTTTGAATGTGAATGCCACACTTATTTTTGAATAAGCGCTCACCATTCGGGTTAACCGGGAAAGGACCATGGGGTCGTATAACCCATTCCGAATATGTGATACGTCGTTATAATTGCATTGAAGATCGGTGTTGAAGACCCGGTATTTGCGAGAGCGATAGGATGACCTGTTGATTGTCTCTGCACTGAGTTGCAGCGGTATAGAGACTCCCTAAGTGATGGGAAATCCGATCAGGATTGTGAATATACGGATTGCAAGGACTTCTTTGTAAGTGCCTTCGGTTTTGTTCGAGCCCGGAACAGACTTGTGTGGATTGTATGTCTGACATTACAGATTGAGATATAAAGCCGATTTCTTTCAAATATATTTCTGTTGGTGGCGAAGAATTTATTCTTTTAGCTTAACACCCTTCTCTGAGATGTACGAGCTCAGAGGTTATGTAGTTGAATGTTATCAGCGATATATTCCCAATTTGGTAATGTGACATGCTGAGTGTTGCTGTAAATGATCATTGTGTTGATTATTGTGATAGGATCGTTTATTTGATCGTCTATCTTGGTGATCATTGTGTTGATCATTTGTTGACCCAAAGCATGACTTTTGTATAAAGTATGTTTTTGGTGGACGTGAATTCGTCGAGCCTCACACCCCGGAAATGGTCAAAACAGGAAAGATGCGGCAAGGTTATGAGGGGTAGCTCCCTTTAGGGTATGTACATTTCCTTCTGGATAGAGGTGGTATCATGGTATGGATCCCAGATATTTAACCTATGTGGTTACTGCGAATTTATTACTTTGTGGTTGTTGGTTATCGGGATCCCGTGAGAAAGGTCGTTTACGATCGGGGAATGGCGTGCTCGTGTCAGTAGTTACCCAGTTAGGGGTAACCCGGCCTTGTGTTGGCAGAGTTCCGGTTTGGTTCTCGGGGATGTCTTTCCAGAGGCATTCTCATGTGGCAATGGGAAGTTCCTTGGCCTGACCATTTTTTGGAAATCCAAAGAAACAATACGTGACTTGTACGGTTTTAGTTGTAGAACCTGCCATCTAATATGGTAGCTATTAGTAGGCATAATATAATGGTACCTATGCTGGCTAAGATTTATATTCTACTTTCGAAATCGTTTTATACACTATGCACTAATAATAATATCAAAATTGATTTGATTTTAATGCGTATCAAGCATCTTTGGCTATCATAAGGAGAAATCTTCTCCAAGTCTGCGTTTGCATTGTGTGTGTGGCAGGAGGTCTTATGGTAGTCCCATTTTTAAAAGCATTTCGAATTGACTTTAAAATATTCCTCTATTTTGTTTTCAAAGATAAATAAACTGTTTTGAGTTCTCACACCAGTCACATGACTGACTTGGAGTTTATTGTTTTCCTTCCTAAACTCTGGGTGCCCACCAATTTCCACACGGGCAGTCAAGAGTTAAGGTTTATCAGGATATTCTGGATATTCTGGAGTTGCTGGAGGCAAGCTGGATGGCATGGCGTATTACTAGTTTATATAGTATTCTTTTTCCGCTGCACTGTTGTTGTTGTATGATGTTGTACACTCTGATGATATGATGTAATGTAATGTATGAAATGTAATAACTGATATAGTTCTTTGTTTAAAGATTATTCATTTATTACTATATGTTGTTCCGCTGCGAATTGTGAGATTCTGATGTGATTCTGTTGTTTTCTATTCCGTTCTATGTTCTCTATTCTCTTTTTCTTCTATTTTAAAATTTTGTTCTATTCTCTATTTTCTTTCTCTTCTCTTTTCTTTCTATTTTCTTTTCTTTTTCTTCCCTCTCTTCTTTCTTCTTTCTTCTTCTTTTCTTTTTCATAAAACCATAACATTTCGGGTTTCCGGCCTTCGATTTCTCGGCAGTCGATAAAGTGAGTGTCGATGTTGAATTTTCGAAAGTCGAAAATTTCCGTTTGTTACATCTGGTATCAGAGCTTATGGTTAAGCGACAACCATGGTTCTGTTGGGTATTACTCATTAGAGATAGAGTCAGTAGTACTCTAGATTGAGTTTGAGTGTAATAATAGCTATGAGAGCGTATTTGTTAGTGAATATAAAATTGTTTTGTATTGTGTTGACTTATCGGTTGATTGTTTATAGATTTCGGTCGATGTAGTCTAGCTAACTATCGTAGAAAGGGGTTTCTAAACTCTTAAACAAGATAAATCGACATAATATTGTTTTAAATTGGGTAAATGAAATAATTTTACCTAAGTATATTTTATATATGAAGGAATAATTTTTCAGAATTATTAAAGTGTACATAAGTTGATTGTTTAGTTGTTTGAATAATCTAAATAAAAGAATAATTGTATAAGCAAAAGAATTATAAGAATTGAATTATAATTGAAGTGATTTACAATTGTGAAATAAACTTATATATAAGAAGTGAAACTATATGAATATAACTTAAGAGATGTTGAATGAAGTTGATATTAGTATCAAAGAAAACTAATAAAGTTAAGTGATGGATATGAACTTAAGTTATTTAAATGAAATTCAACTTTTGTAATTGAATTGAATGAATGGATTAAATGTTAATCAATTAAATGTGAATAATTGATGTGAAATAATGAATATAAGTGTTAATTCATTTAAAATCTAATGTTATTAGAAAGTTGAATAATTGAATGAAAATCAATTAATTAAACCAATTGTAAGCAAAAGAATTTGGTTGTAATGAATATACATTGATTGTTATATGATTGTTAGTTGATTGTATATAATTCATTAAGAATTAATGAAATTGGAAGCTAAAGTAATTGAAATTCAATTGGAAGTTAAGTGAAACTTAAATAGAATTGAATTTGATTTGGAAGTGAACCAACTTGAATATGAATTAGTGAATATAAACTAATTGAAAATGAATGTTAATAAAAACATCCACTGTTAATGAATCAAATGTGATTTAAATTAAAAAACCCAATTCATTGAATATTAATGAGAATATAAATGAATATTTATTGGTTATGGATGATAGTTGGTTGATGTTTGCATTTGTTGCTTTTGTTTCAGTTGCTATATGATGTATATTGATACTATTGTCTATATGCATGATTCTCATGTTGTTTGTTGAGTGATTAGTAGGTGCGGATCGCGTTTGCTTCGCATTTGGAGCTCGCTTTCGCGCTATATTAGCCGTATATGCTTGCTAATAAAATATAAGGTACATATCTCGGATTACATACCGTACTTTTATACTTTTTCCCTGCAGGATGCCTCATTACTTGATGAGATGTATATTTGTGATATATATACTGTCATTTTTTTTCAGATCGAGCCGCGCAAAGGAAACTATGGCGAATTTTTCCGAAAATTTAAGGCGTTAGAAAAATTTTGAGAAAATTTGGAAAATTTTGAAAACTTTAAACTTTGATTTGAAGTTGAAAGTTAAACAATAGTAGTTGTTTTTGAAAAGATAACTAAGTATGATTTTGAAAACTTAGTAAAGTTATTGTAAGAAGTTTAACTATGAATTTTGGGAAAATTAATAGATTCTGTAACTTTTCTTACTTGTAATTTCGAGGACGAAATTCTTTTAAGGGGGGAAGATTGTAACGACCCAGAATTTTTAGAAATTAAAATTTGAATATTTAATTAATTTTAAATATTAAGAAGTGAATTTATAAGTCAAATAAATTTTAATTTGAATTATTGGATTTAATTGGATAATTAAATCGATAATTTAATACGTTAAATTATGGAAATAATTGAAAATTGGGTTAAATATGATTGAAAATGATTTGTAAAATTTTATTTTATCATATTGAAGTTAGAATGATATTTTAGAACTTTTAAAATCGAATTTAAAGTTAATTTGTGAAAATTGAATATTTTAATATTTAAATAATCGACTAGTAAAAATAGTCAATTTTTGAACAGTCTCAGAATTGAACGAAACCAGTTCCATTGGATCCGTAATGGTTAGTTATTACCGGATTTCAATTTTCGTGTCAATCGGAGTTATCGTTTGATCGTGGCAGCTCGAAACGCATCGATTTATTTTTAATTTTAATTTGGCGAGTTAAAATAGCCATTTTTCAAAAAGTCTCGGATTTCGACGAAACCAGTTTCATCGGATCCGTAATGCGATATTATTGTAAGGTTTCAAATTTCAAGTCAATTGAATTTACCGTTTGTCCGGTACAAATTAAAATGCCTAGAAATCGATTTAAATCGGTTTAATTCAAATTGAGCGTTTATAGCCATAACTCGCACAGATGTTCGAATTAGCTTTCGAAACCTGTTCCATTGTGTCCGGAACGCGGGATAAACCCCAGGAACGTCAGTTTCGGCGCGTAAATCGGAGTTCGGAATTTCCGGGATGAATAGTGTTTTGATAATTTCTTTAAATAGCACCACAACCCTCACAAATAAAAAAAAAAGAAAATCAAACCCTAGTTTATACAGCCGCCACCTCCCCCATGAATGGCCAGAAACGTTCGACCTTTCTCTCTCAATCACTCACGATCCATCAACAATTAGAAGAAATCACCAACTAAGAAGTTGTAGAGGGGAGTGTGTTCTTCAGATCCATACGGTTGAGATCTGAAACGACGTCGCGTAGGAGGAGAAAAAGGGGCCGACAGGGGAGGACTTGCGCACGCAACATGAGGAGGAGGGGACAACCGAGCTTCATGCCTTTGAGGCCGAGTATGGAGTTGGGTGACGCCTTCGATTTGGCGCTATCTGATCGAATTATCGTTGAGTGAAGAGGCTTGGAAATCAAAACCTAATTTGGAAGGCTATGGGTTCATATGCGTGTTCATCACCTGATGATGCGTGAATGAAGAAGAGAAGAAACGCACGGCTCTGATTTGCTCTGGAGATGATGGACGGCCCATGTTAGTTGCAGGTTATAAAAAAATTAAATTAAGTTGTAATTATTATATAAAAATTTGTGTAACTTCAAAAATGTATAACTTTTTCATACGAGGTCGAAAAAATGCAAACTCAGTTGCGTTGGAATCGTGTGGACGAGCATTACGCGATGGAGTTGGTTTGGAGTCGTTTGGAGTTAGTGAGAATTTTGGGTAAAATTAAACGTCCGTTTAATTTTATTCGAAATAAATCGCTAAAACGGAAAATAAAATCAAGGTGAGAACTTCTCACTCAATCGAATCAGTTTCGATTTTATTTTAAATAGTTAGATTTAAAATATTTGAATGCATGTTTGAATGTTGATTGATATCTATTGATTGTTAAAATAGACATTATGCGCCGTTAGTAAGCGGATGTTATTTATTAAAAACATATACCGCGAATATTTCATAAACAGTGAAATTGGTATTATATATAATAGCAATATATATATATTGGCATACATATATATTGGAGTTGATTGATTTCCCGCATTTGTTTAGCGGATGAGACCCTATTACGCCGTTATTAAGCGGATAATATTTAATAAGAACATATACCGCGATAATTTCGTACTGGAGCGAAATTGGTATTGTGCTAATGTTTGTGAATGCAGGAAAACAGGTTGGAGGGATCCAACTGGATTCCTCAACAGTTTTTATTTAATTTCAGATATTTTGATATTTGATTGATTATCATATCGATATATGATATCGTTGTTGTCGTAATTGACTATTTGGTGTGTAGCATCATTGGACCCAGATTTTGGGATTTTAAAATGATTTTAAAGTGATTTTAGAAAGTATACGTTTTATAAAATAATTTTGGAATTGATCCATTTTAAATAAATAAACGTTATAATTTTTAATGTTATAAAAATTATGATTTTTGTGAAATACAGTTAAAAACTGATTTTTGAGAACATGATGCTATTGATTTTATAAAATAGTTTAATCGAGATATTTTAGAATTATTGTGAAAAGTTTAAATATAGGATTTATAAAATTTGATTATTTTATAAATCAAGAGAAAGGATGAAATTATAAAGGAAATTAAAGACGTTTTAAAGAATAATATAAATTGATTTATATTAAAGGATTTATAAATTGATATTTATAAATTAAAACATTTGAATTATAAAACGAGTTTTTATAAGTGTTTGAATGAAGTAAAAATGGATTGCATATGTGAATGGGATTTATAAAATTATAAATGGTGAAGTTATAAATGAAATTTATAAATAGTAAGATTTATGAATTTTGTGAGGTTATTAAAGAATATATTTGGATAAATGAATGAATCTTATAAGTTATAAGATTTTTATATTGGGAAGTTTAAAAAGAATGATTTTTGTAAACAAAGAAATTATAAGCATTTAACTTATAAGATGAACTGTTAGTATATCATTGAGATATGGAATTGAATAGTTTAATAAAGGAATTTATAAACGTTGTTTTGTAAATTCGCAAAGGACTTATTTTGATAAGTAAATGGTTATAACTTATTTATGGAGTTATATTCACATTTTTGACTGTGAATAATCCTTTAAAATGAAATGTATAAAAGAATGAAAATTTGTTAACGTAATATATTCACGTTTTTGAATGGTGAACAATATGTTAAAGAAAATGTTTAGATTTGATGTTTAAATTGAATTAAAACGATCTAACGAAGTTTTAATTGTGTTGAGATTCGAAACCATAGATTTCAACATTTATTGTTGAAATAGACGTTTTCGAGAAATAGAAGGAAATAATGGACTATAACACTGTTGTTATAGTAAATGATTTCCGAAAGGAAATGTTTTGTATAGTATTGGGATTTATATATCTATTTTAATTTCGAATCCCTATACTAGTGATTTTGGGTTGTCGTAACGATGTTTTATGCAACATTCGTTTTGGCCCAAATAAATATGTTTAAGAGAATGATTTCCTTAAAGAATGAAATATATACTTAATTTCGATTTAAGTATATTGAATATTTTCCAAGTGTTGAAAATAAATAAAATTTGTGAATTACTTATTAAATAAGTATGGAATTGTTTTCCAATATGAAGTGATATTTAGAATTCATCTTTTTGAAGATAAATTGAAAGTGGATAATTGAAAACGTATATCAATAGATATTGTGAAATGTAAATTCAATATGGAATTTATAAAAGAAAGTGGAATCTGTTTAAAAATAAATATTGATTTATTTTTGAAGTGTGAAATAATATATCTTGTAAAGATATTTTGGAAAATAAATAATTTGGAAAATTATTTGGAAACTGGTGATGTTGTGCATATCAATTGATAGTTCAATAGCCGACTATCAATATTTCCCTTTGAATGGGTATTTGATGTGATTTGTTTGAATGTGAATGCCACACTTATTTTTGAATAAGCGCTCACTATTCGGGTTAACCGGGAAAGGACCATGGGGTCGTATAACCCATTCTGAATATGTGATACGTCGTTATAATTGCATTGAAGATCGGTGTTGAAGACCCGGTATTTGCGAGAGCGATAGGATGACCTGTTGATTGTCTCTGCACTGAGTTGCAGCGGTATAGAGACTCCCTAAGTGATGGGAAATCCGATCAGGATTGTGAATATCCGGATTGCAAGGACTTCTTTGTAAGTGCCTTCGGTTTTGTTCGAGCCCGGAAAAGACTTGTATGGATTGTATGTCTGACATTACAGATTGAGATATAAAGCCGATTTCTTTCAAATATATTTCTGTTGGTGGCGAAGAATTTATTCTTTTAGCTTAACACCCTTCTCTGAGACGTACGAGCTCAGAGGTTATGTAGTTGAATGTTATCAGCGATATATTCCCAATTTGGTAATGTGACATGCTGAGTGTTGCTGTAAATGATCATTGTGTTGATTATTGTGATAGGATCGTTTATTTGATCGTCTATCTTGGTGATCATTGTGTTGATCATTTGTTGACCCAAAGCATGGCTTTTGTATAAAGTATGTTTTTGGTGGACTTGAATTCGTCGAGCCTCACACCCCGGAAATGGTCAAAACAGGAAGATGCGGCAAGGTTATGAGGGGTAGCTCCCTTTAGGGTATGTACATTTCCTTCTGGATAGAGGTGGTATCATGGTATGGAGCCCAGATATTTAACCTATGTGGTTACTGCGAATTTATTACTTTGTGGTTGTTGGTTATCGGGATCCCGTGAGAAAGGTCGTTTACGATCGGGGAATGGCGTGCTCGTGTCAGTAGTTACCCAGTTAGGGGTGACCCGGCCTTGTGTTGGCAGAGTTCCGGTTTGGTTCTCGGGGATGTCTTTCCAGAGGCATTCTCATGTGGCAATGGGAAGTTCCTTGGCCTGACCATTTGTTGGAAATCCAAAGAAACAATACGTGACTTGTACGGTTTTAGTTGTAGAACCTGCCATCTAATATGGTAGCTATTAGTAGGCATAATATAATGGTACCTATGCTGGCTAAGATTTATATTCTACTTTCGAAATCGTTTTATACACTATGCACTAATAATAATATCAAAATTGATTTGATTTTAATGCGTATCAAGCATCTTTGGCTATCATAAGGAGAAATCTTCTCCAAGTCTGCGTTTGCATTGTGTGTGTGGCAGGAGGTCTTATGGTAGTCCCATTTTTAAAAGCATTTCGAATTGACTTTAAAATATTCCTCTATTTTGTTTTCAAAGATAAATAAACTGTTTTGAGTTCTCACACCAGTCACATGACTGACTTGGAGTTTATTGTTTTCCTTCCTAAACTCTGGGTGCCCACCAATTTCCACACGGGCAGTCAAGAGTTAAGGTTTATCAGGATATTCTGGATATTCTGGAGTTGCTGGAGGCAAGCTGGATGGCATGGCGTATTACTAGTTTATATAGTATTCTTTTTCCGCTGCACTGTTGTTGTTGTATGATGTTGTACACTCTGATGATATGATGTAATGTAATGTATGAAATGTAATAACTGATATAGTTCTTTGTTTAAAGATTATTCATTTATTATTATATGTTGTTCCGCTGCGAATTGTGAGATTCTGATGTGATTCTGTTGTTTTCTATTCCGTTCTATGTTCTCTATTCTCTTTTTCTTCTATTTTAAAATTTTGTTCTATTCTCTATTTTCTTTCTCTTCTCTTTTCTTTCTATTTTCTTTTCTTTTTCTTCCCTCTCTTCTTTCTTCTTTCTTCTTCTTTTCTTTTTCTTAAAACCATAACATTTCGGGTTTCCGGCCTTCGATTTCTCGGCAGTCGATAAAGTGAGTGTCGATGTTGAATTTTCGAAAGTCGAAAATTTCCGTTTGTTACAAAAGACATGTCCTAATAGTTGATTTAACAACTCATAGTATATAGGTACATGATGTCATAGTCAATTCTTGCTGACAAATATAGTTAGCATCATCTTCATTTATTATACAATAACAAAATATTAGTAATGATTGGTGATTACTCCTAGAAAATTTCTCCTTGTAAATTCTTTTTCAAAGAACCATACATATTCATGAAATTTCAATGATATAGATTATTTACGACAATTTAGCATGTAGATATTAACCATTGTATGCATTTTTTGAGACATGAAGTGTATATGATTAGTTGATGAATTCTCAGTAAACATAATATAGAAATAAATTTCCTTAGTTGCTTGCTGTCGTGTTAAATGAAAATTCAGTACCGAAAGATGCATGTTATAGATAAAAATGTTTTTTTGAACCAAATTAAATGTGGAAACAATTAAGGTAAATAACAAATCATAACAAACTGCCACATTCTTTAAAAAAAACCAAATTAAGCAAGTATTGCAACCTTTTTAAACTTGCAACCTTTTAACCAACTCTAAAAATGTTACCAATTTAAATTATAGTGATGTTTATAAGTGAATGTTTTGTACTACAGGTAATAACCTTGAATGTTCTGCAGTGTTAAAATAAGGAGGAAAATTAAATTCGTCAAAGTCTTTCTCATAAATCGAGCAAATTCATTGCAGAATAAAGCAACCGAAGATACGCATGAAGATAAAGTGAAACAAAGTTAGAAAAATGGCCAAAACCATCGGTGAACTTCGACAAAGTAAGAACTGACATTGAATTCAAATTTAATATAGGAATCATTAAGGAACCCCGTTAGTACTCAAAATCGATTTAGTTAATGAAAATCAACGAATAATTACATTCGGTTGAAATTATGAACCTTCGAACTGTATCAGCTCATTTTAATAAGGCACATATAAATTGATGAACAGAGCACTTTCATTGCAGAATAAAGCAACCTAAGGTATGCATGAAGAACAACTGAAACAAAATAAGAAAAATGCCCAAAACGACCTCTTATGCGAACAGATAAGATCTGAACTATATAACCGAAAGATGAGACATCAAAAGACATGACTTCTTACACCCATTGGCTACACATGAATGGCCTTATTCTCTTTTAACATCCTACCATAGATAAGGTCAGAAATATCCTATTTTGGATGCATTAATCATTAGATCATATTTATGTATGGCCAAGAGTACAACCAAACTAAATAGCAGCTTGAAAGTGACATTTACCGAAATATAGTGATAGTTATTTTACTCCCTGAAGGGTAGGTTTTACGTGAACTATTCGGAACACATTCATGGTTGTTTTCTTTGAATTACTTTACTGTGTAGTTAAAAATATTGCAACCTGAGAGTCTCATATCATGAAAAAAAGAGTGTACTCTAAAATAACAATTTGTTCTTCATTTTTTCCATTTATACACAACATCTATATGTTTATGTCGTGCTAGTCATCTAAGCTGTAACCACTTTTGCCGGTCAAGTCACCGTTCTGTCATTAATCGCTATTTTTGGAGCAGCAACCATGGTCATGGTATTCTAATATTTATCTTATTTCTCTTCATATATATAATAGTCTTATTTTTCTTTGCAAAAAAACATGTCAGTTGCATTTGGTTTTGTAATAGATTACTACAGCAAGGAAAGCTATAACCCTTCTGTTGTCCTGTTTGATATTTACAAAGCCTTTGACAAAACACCACTGGACTACTATATATTACCATGGGCATAGTACTGAGACTGCTTCCTAAATATAATGATGTAAATTCTCATAAGGCTGAAATCCAAAGTCTTCAGCAACATGGAGATGAAAACGAAAATATAAAACTTCTAAAAATGAGGCCTTTAGTTTGAGTTTGTCGCCAGGTAGGTTGTAGAGACAGTGGTTGCTGATGTACACGGCTACTAAATTTGTCAAATTTTGCGATTCTGGAGTGTAGTGCATTTAATGATTGATCTTTAGGGAAGAAGCCATTAATATTGTCGCTGAAGTTGATGGATACGGTGAGTTTGTTGAGAGCGTTCCAGTTGGTGATGGTTCTTTATAGGACTTCAGGCACATTTTTATAATTTCGAATGTTTCCACCAACAACACAACCCATACCATCTCCCCTTCACCAATATAAATGCCTTGTTAAAATTCTTAAATACTGCAAAAAAAAAAGAATAAACAATTCACAATTATCAAAAAAACTAAAATATCATAAAATTGGTACATGTGATGAAAAAAGCAGTAGTTGAATGACAACATAAAGCAGAGGTTTAGACAGCGTAAGCCAACTAAATTTATATTTGGGAAGTAAAAATTTATATTAAAAAGGAGTGGGATGGATGGTGTGTTTGTGTTATGTACAGAAAAGAAACTCAACATTTGGAACATGGGTTCCTTTTCTTTATATCTAAGCTTGTTTAAACTATATGTGCCAAAATATAATTTCTTTTGTCTGCACAACTTATGGGAAGAAGAGTCGGTTTAGTTATAAAAAAAACAGCAATTTCAAGTTTATAAGATAACTTTTTTTAACTTTGATGTCAATGCAGAGGATTAAACCATGAAAACAAATGGACTAATGAATTTCATGTGAATGAAGTTATCTGCTTTAGCAAGTGAATGAAGAATAATGAAACTGATGAAGAGCATTGCCAAATATTTAGAAGATGTCATTGATTAGAAAATGAATAAGAGAGAAACAAATGAAGCAGGTTATGATATATACAGGCTTTGGTTTTCTTGCTATTTATAAGGAACTCAAAGATTATTTTTGTACCATTGAAAAAAGCAGGCCAACTATCACCAACTATAATACACCATATTGCCATGGTGACAGACTGGTCAATCTTGTAACATATTTAAAACATTTACGGACCGTTTACAAAAGAATAACAATGTGATCAAAAACAACTTTTTACCAAAAAA
This sequence comes from Allium cepa, assembly GCA_030765085.1. NCBI lineage: Eukaryota > Viridiplantae > Streptophyta > Magnoliopsida > Asparagales > Amaryllidaceae > Allium > Allium cepa. Next base: position 302,592,544 of record CM060944.1, on the reverse strand, counting down.
AACTCTTATCTGTTGAAAAGAACAATAATTACATTATTTTCTTGATCAAGTTATTTTATAATTCAATGACCATAAAAACAGTCTTATCTGTAAAAAATATATAATAATAAAAACAGATTGGGAGAGGTATTTGATAAATTGGCACATGTCAAAAGATAATTTTTTCTTTTTTCCTAAATTAATTGCCTTCGTCAATTTATTTTCATATTCCGTCCAGCGTAATCCGTCAAGTTATTTTCCTAAACAGATTAGGTTCGTCAAGTTATTCCTTTTGATTTCTTTCTTTGCAGGTTTCTCTTATGTCATTTGCAATGCTAATCTATGCCTTATTTATATCAATTTCAAATTGAATCTTTTTGTTATGATTTAATTCTTTTCAGTTAACATTCTAATGTCCTTTACCAATATATTTTTAGTTCATTCCCCTAATTAATATATCTAAATTCAGAAGTTGGTATTTGCTTTCTCTATATATTACTTTAAAATTTTACATGATGATATATCTCTTCTTATATATATAAGCAATAATCAATTTGTGTTTTATTTAATTCACTTTTCTATGTTACCAAATGTTCTACTTTAAAAAAAAAGTAATAGCTAGATAGATACTGGTCAACAAACCATACCACATCCTTACAATATTGACAAATTATAATTTGGGAATAATAGCAGAGGCTTGAAATTGCAATGAGATACATTTCAACACAATTAAATGCAATCTTGCATTGATATATATATACATATATATATATATGAAATTAATGATAATAAAAATAACTAAACATGCTAAATTTGTAAAATGAAAACAATAAAAAGAACCGCACATTAGAAATTGTGTACATGAATACAGGGTTAAGCAAGTGTGAGGATGATGTGCACATGAATGAATTAATTAATATTAAAGATAAGTCACCTTTTGACTAAAATTAATTAATTGACACATTATTCATCTCAATATCTCCTTAATTTAATACATCAATGAATCTGTGGTATGGTACATGCATAAAAAGGTTTCGTAGTGGCTGGATATGACAATATATAGAGCTTATAAAAGTATAAAAGAAAATCTTTCACGTAAATGAATCGAATAAAATTAGGTTGGCTTACCAAATCATAATCCTTACCTTTTCTTTTAACTAATCAAATATATGCTTCTTCTTCACAAATAGGCGGGTGTAGTTTCTTTGTCAACCACGATAATTTTGTCCAGGGAAAGCATATGGCGCTCTAGCAGTGGCAACTTTGTAATCGCCAAGAAGTTTCAGGTGGTGTCGGATCTTGGCTCCATCAACTTCCGGAGCATCACCTTCAGCTATCAACGGCAGTTGCACAAATTTCCATTCTGATGTTCAAGCTTCCAGTTTACAGCACTACTCCACTCGGCGTCGAAAATCACCCAACGACAAACCCTAGATCGCATTGCGGTAAGCTCCATGACAACATCTCTAAATAGCAAAGGCTACATCGGCGACGTGATTTTTAGGCAAAAATGAATTAAATTGGTAGTGGAGCGCCCTCATTTGCTGCGAAATATTTTCTTTTAGCGAAGTCGATTTTGATTGGATCAGTTTGTTAGGAAGAAGCATATAAGGGGAACCAATTTGGTGATTAGAGGAATCGAGTAAAGGAATCTAGACAAATTGGGGGAGAGATCACTTTATAGGTCGTACGAATCGAGAATGGAAACGTGAGATGCAGAAGGAAATAAGGGCAATTTGGAAAGTTCAAAAAGACACGATGTAAAACAGTTCAATGAATTCTCTTTATTAATAGTAAAGATAGCGGAGGACCACAGATTATGATCCAAAGATAGCAAAAGACACAATCATATCGATTGGTACTGTTGTTGCGAAGTAATTACGCACACCATTATAGAGTGAGCTTTCTCACCCAGAAAACTGTGTACCAGAAAATGGCTGGTATCCACATATTGTCGACTTTGTAATACGAGTTATGCAAAAAATAGCGAGCGATTGATTTTATACACAGTATCATCTCCTACATATTAAAATCAAATAGAGATGGTAACATAGGAATAAACCCTAACAGTAACTCGGAAATAGAAGTAATGAGGTGCATGTAAGCTGAGAACAAATCCACAAACAGTACTGGGGAAAATGACATCAAACAATAAAACTGCAGTTGATATTTCAGCTATGTTAACTCATCTCTAAACAACAAATACAATCATAATCTGTACATGTCAATATTGGCCTACATGTTGAAAATAAACATAATCGCTGCAGCAAGGTATTAGTGTATATGTTCTAATGAATTATACAGGATTAATGTATAAAATACACATTTGTTCCAAACATTAAATGCGCAAAAGAATTATACAAGGATTCATTTATTGTAGAACTACGACTAATGTTCATGTACGTTACTACGTTCTTGACGTCTAATGTTTCTAAAGATGAGCTACCTTTTGACCTATAAATATAAATTTCAAATGGCAACATTTCCTTAACTCTAACCGGATAATCAATTTTGTAGCTGCATTAGCAGAAGTTTTATATGGTATTTTTATTTGGAGTTTTTCGATAGACTTATCCAACGTTATCTATACTATTATATTATTAATGGCTTGCATTCCAAGAGTGCAGAAGCCTTTGGAAAATTTGGAAAATGAACAGTCGCGTTTAATTTCCTTATCTTCGTACTCTTATCTTTTTGCTCCTCACGTCTCCTTTCTCTGCTCTCTCTTTCTCCGTCCTAACCCTAACCCTAATCCAACATTTTTTTCTCAAATCTCAGGCACATCGTTGATCATCATGGATAGGTATCTCGGCAGGTTGTTCTTAGATGAAAGCTCGGTCGTCCTTCATCTTTCTCCCCTGCTTTTTTCTACCTGTACGCAGCTCTCCTTGTCCTTTCCTTCTCATCCAAAACCTACATACTCACATCTTCTTTGATTTGTGCTTTTCTCTGCCATCAACGTCAACATTTCCTCCTACCAACGTCGCCACCCTCTTCGACTTTGCATCTCTACCCGATCGGCGGGCAACCATTCGACATGCCTCATCCCATCGTTCACGTTAGGTACCTTTTTCCTTTTCCTGTAGCTTTGACATGCTCTGCTCACAAACCTCTTCGACTCTGCATCTCGTGCAACCTAGGGAACTCACACGAAGCCCAAAGCCCATAATTTCATTGCCTAATACCCACGTTCATTTTTATTAACGTAATGACACTTATCCATTCGAACCACTCCTATTCATTCTTATCGAAATACGAAGGCAGCTAGGGAAGTAAAGGAAGCAACCCTAAATCAAATTTTAGCTTCCATTTTCTTCCTTAAATCTGGGAGCAAGTGAAGAAAATAAAGAAGAGTAAACTTAAGAGATCTCAGTATAGTTCATTTAGCACTTTCGTGTTTTTGGAATTTCCGCAATTGTTAGGTGAGTGAACTTTATTATCTCCAACTGATTTCTAAAATTAAGTAGCAATAATTCTTTGCGATATATGTTTTGGAGTTCGATTGTTCGCTTTGAAGTTAATTTCGGTTCAGTTATCAAGTAATAAAACTGGTAATAAATATTGTTTGGCAGCCTACCGAGTGATGATGATATGCGTTTCAGTTAAGTTGACCGAGTGTATTAGGTTCTGGTGTTCACTTTGTAATTTGTTTGGGTTGTGTGGCAGCAATACCGATGACTTGAGACATGATCCTTTGCTTTGGAAATGTCTGTGTTATTGTTACATTGGACAGTAATGTGCATGCTTGCTTTGAAATTATAACACACTGCATGTTTTCATGTTTATGTCATACGGTAGCATGTTTTCATGTCTAGATCATACTGTAGCTAAGTTACAAAGCAACAAGTTTTCAATGGATTATTATATAATATGGATTGGGGATAATACATAGCATATTTACAAGTATATTAGTGGTATGAGTTGTATGGGCAATTTGTATCGATAGTATAGGCATACCTTTTTTGTTAGATATTCTTCTGATGTGGTTGTATGGGCAATCTGCGTTAGCAGTCTATCTTAATCATCTTTGAGGAATTTTGCGTTCTTTCCTCATATTATAGTTGTGCATTAAATGTTTGTATATGCAAAAAAATAATGAAGCAGTTGTTTTCCTAGTGCTACAAACCATAATCAGCCTTTAAACTAAATATAATAACTTACCGCAGCCATCCACGCATCGATCTTTTCTTTGGTTTTGGTCATTATTTAAACTCAGCTACCCTTTTATGATAAGCCAAAAGTATAATCAAATAAATTTTTGTCTTATGAATATTTGTGAGTTGCACTGACATGGTAGTTATGAAGAGGCATCCATGTATTGGATTGTCGCTACAATTGTAAAATATTAAACGTTTAAAAATAAAGATTGATCGTTAAAAGAAATAACCTAAATAAAAATGCCGGCAATCAAAAAACTATATGGGTTTCAGAACGACGTTGAGTGTTGCCTCTGAAAACTCATTTTCTAAAATCAGGTGAAATCACCGTAATTCATATTACATTTGGACTAATTCTTATATCATCTGTCGTGCGATAACATCTGCTTTGTTTGCCTCATATATTCAGCTTCAAGATGCATTACTTCACTTATATCACACTACTGATGTGTTATTCTTTTTCTTTTACTGGATATTGAATTGCTTTGAAATGAAATCTACTTCAAGAACATGCGTTTTGAAACGATGAACTTATATAACTATAGCGGAATACAAAAGTTGACAACAACACATCTATGGCTTTACTGCACAAATAAGCTTTGTTGTTGTTAGCATTATTTTCACCTTGAGTTTCCTGATAATAATCATTTTTTTTTCATCAACACTTTGAATTCTTACCATGCTCATTGAACTCACTTTGAATTTTCTCTTTGATATTTTAGATTTGGCTCTTTGGATATTCAACTTACCCCAGTCTCAAGTTTAGTAAGTTTTTATCATTTCAGCTTTTTTAATTTACTCATTTTCATTAATATCTGCCTATTACATAGGTTTTTATCAGAGTTCAATGGAGTAAGATCAAATGTGTTGTTTCTTCTAAATCAAATTTATATTTTCATGTCTAATCAATTTTATGCACTTTAATTTTTAAAGTTCTAACTTTTAATTCGTTGATTAATTGAAATTTTGTTTATGTTCCATAGTTAATTCAATGTTTACAAGAAAATATTTAGGAAATGAAAACTTAAAGTCTTATATAAATTAGTTTCAAGTACATCTTTTTTTTAGTGTAGCAAGGATGTAGCCTTCCACACATAGTTGCTTCCCTTATTAGGTTCTGTGAGAAAGGGGAAGACTATAGTTTTCATAAGAAAATGCGATGCATTCTTTGTTGAGAGTTTGCTTGTCGGTAAGAAAATTGCTTATTAGATGGGAATAATGCTATATGGTTGACAATAATTGCTATTATATTTTTGTACCCTTATTATATAGTAGATGCAAATAAATTTGGACCACTAATGTGTGCTTTCTTTATTTAGTATTTCACTTTATACGCTTTTAATAACAACATCATTATTACTCAAATTCTCCAATGATACAATATTGTACAATATTTTGTAATTTGAATTGTTCATTAAATTTTGATTATGATGTACATTGACACCATAAAAATTAGATGGGTAACAAAATAATTTATTTACTTTGAGGTGAACTAGTGGAGAAACACTAGAGATTTATAATTGTTATATTTCCTTGACTAACTTATCATTTTATTTAGACAAGTGGCATGCTGAAAAAAATACATAGTGGTATGCTGAAAGAAAGTATATAGATGAAGAGCTACACCTCAGCCTTTTGGGCCAGCTTCTTTTGTTAAAATTAAAGCTTTGCATACGATATAATGCTTTGCAGGTTTAACTGGTTTTATTTTATTTTTACATTCCTTCATTATAGACAATATAAATAGGCAATATTACTAAAAAACGTTATTTGAAACTAAGATTTTGCATACTATATAAGTAGGGCAATATAAGCTGAAACAGTTATTTAAAACAAAGGTTTTCTTAAATCAATACACGAACATGTAAACTAAATTTCATTTTTCTTAAGATGCAATTAAAAAAATTACTTTATTTTAGTGCATGTGTTTGTCGAGGACTATATTTTCCTTTAATTATTTCTTAGCAAAGCTGGTACTGGCCGATTAGGTGTTAATTGTCATGGTTTATCTCAATTGTTTTGGTTACATGAGTGATGAATACCACCAACTCATTACGCTTCATAATTTAATGGTGATGTATATCTCACTATAAAATAATCCATTTGACTTATATATCTAATAAGGTAGCCGAACATGATATACATGTATTTTAAGTAATTGGTACTCTGTTGAATGATATTGTCTCCCAACTTTTTCTTACTCTGCATCATTATGTATAGATGAAAGAACATATTTCATTTGTCATTTTCAAAGTAGGCCTTAACATTAGGGCGGTGACTTAACAATTGGGATTTTATTATCATTTTAGCAAACAATAAAAAAAGTGGTGACATAATATGTTTTGCAACTTTTATTTTCCACCATTCAAATTCAAATGATTGTTTTCAGATTATTTCTCCACGATGAATTACTTATCTTTTGTGGGTTTCCAATGAAAGAAGGAAGATATAGTATTATTTTCAAAAAATTGCAATAATCTTTAGAAAGTCAAAGGATGTTGCACATGCGTGAGTTTTTATTGTTGCCTCTTTTTTCTACATCTAACTCATGTAAGAGTTACTACATGCCAATTCATTCAAATAGTGAATAACACTGCTTTATTTCCATCATGTAATAATCCAATAGCTAAGGACTAAAAATGGTAGTTGGTAGTCTCTATAGTGTGAATCATCCTCTTATCTTTTCCAACGAGTTCTCTCTAAGGGTAGGCTGATTTTTGCAAAGGAGTCTGCAACACCTTTAACCATATTTGTAACCTTTTTTTCAACTACAAAAATTTGTACTAAAATTATTTATTCTAAGTCTGCACAGCAGGTAATCCAACTACAGCACACCTCGATCCAATTTACACCTGTGATAATTTACCATCCTTTGGAATTCAAGAACAGACTATCATTGAAGCTAGAAGAATGGCCTGGCTATCTATTACCGCTGAAACAAAAAAGTTTTCTATTTATTAGTTTGTAATGTCAGTGTCACATCCTCAATATATAATATACAAATCAAGAACTGACCAAGTACTACATAATTAAATGTTTGCACGATAAGTTTATTATAATATAACAACGGACTATGCATGATCGGTATTCCAATAGTTTATGATAACGGTGTACATGCATGATGATTTATACTTTGCATGTTTCTATCCTTAGTTCTGTGAATTGATATAAACCGCCGTAAATGATCTGTATTCTAAGTTAACAGCATGCGCTATCAAACTATTGATCTACTTCTCAATATTGAGGGTGCGACTTGCTTCACAGTCTGCATGCATGTGAAACATATCTAACTTCGGGCAATTCTTTTATTCAAATACTGATCTTCGAGGAATAATGATTTATGAGCAGCCGTCTATGAGGACATGAATTCTAACCTCTTTCTCATGTTTATTCACAGACACATGTGCATGTTTCAGTCAGTCCATTTCCCTAACTAGGACATAATAATGTCATCTGACCAGCAAAACAAACAGATTTAAACATCACAATAACTATTGGACGTTGAAAAAAATAAACACACTTAGTCTTTAGGGATAAAATAATTACGGAAAATTGGTAATTTAATTGTAAGATTCCATGTGCGAAGCACGGGTTCACACTAGTTAATAATGAAAGCTATTTTTTCGAAGGTTTATTAAAGGGCCTATAACTTTTCAGTTTCGTGTTTTTTTGGCTTCAAATTTAGATAAAGCATCTTATCATTTTCAGCCCTATTTGAACGTATGACTTGATCTTAAAATACAATTCATTCTTTCCTCCTAATTTTGTTTGTGACTTTGAAAAAATTAATGTACATAGTTCCAACTTATTGAGAAAACATATTTATCAGAAAAGTAACGATGACGATGAGTGCTGTTTAATAAAATAAGCATCTTTTTTTCTATAAAAGGCTATATAGTCTAGATATTTAATGTTGCATATATCACAAGTACAAAGTGGAAAGTGAAACATCCAGCAATTCCACTACTCTAGAAAAAGAAATTTCTACCGTAGATTGGTTGATTAAAAAAGATCTCGACTTACATATCCCTCACGTCCATTCAAATTACAACTATTTATTATTTTCTGACAAAATTAATTTGTGAATCCCATTTGCAAAATTAATGGAGTAGATTCGACGAGGACAATGACACACAACTTTAGGGATAGAGGAATTGGTTCCAAATTGAACTGATTACCATATCAAACGTGCTTTTGATGATTAGGTCTCAAGGTTTCAAAATTCTAATTCAAAAGGATAAACATGATCTGCTATTTTTTTCCACTTTTTCCCCTTTTGTTACTTTATTGTTTGAATAGAAGTGTTGTTTATTTATTAATTATTTGTTAAATTTTTTTATAGAAACCCTACACAATTAAATTTTAGAAGAAACAGAGAGTGAAAAAAAACAGTGACAAACAAATTCCTTCAATCAAAAAAATTTCACCAAAATATTACAAAAAAGAGGCTAAAATTGGGAAGAAATCTCAATTTTAAAACCTCCAATATAAATTTAATTTTACCACACATATTTAATCAATCTTATACATACATATTTATAACCGTCTTAATAAAATATTTCTTTAATTAGCTGTTGATTAACTTCCATCATGAGAATAAATTATTCTCACATAGATAATTCCTCGTATTCATTAATGCAATAAAAGAATGCAACTAATGTTATTTAATTACTCTTCAAAATATATTAAAGATGCAATATATTTGAGTCACAATTTCAACTTGACTCACAATATCTTAAAAATCTATTTTGATTGAAAATATTGTATAATCAAAATAGAACATTATTGATGCAAACATGAACAGAATAGTAAAATGATAATAACGACTATAGTGAAAAATGTGGGGAATGATCCATCACTAACATGCAGAAGCGATTAACCAGGATCTAGTTTTCTCGATCAATTACACTGTCACACAAGATCAAATACAGAAAGAAAAGACACAGAGATCCAAAAACTTTATTACTTCACCAATTTAAAGAGGAGAGATTACAAAATGATAGATATTTCATAAAGAAAATAAATTTTATCTGTATTATAAATCTGTAGAGAAACTATTGTTTGAGAAAATGAGGTTTTTTCCGATAGCTTGAAGCCACTTTAATTAGGAGTAGAATGAAGCCGAGTCTTAGAGAAAAAATGAAATTAATTAGGGAAGCATATAATCAATTTCATAACCATTTTGAAATATTTTCATTTTTCTCAAGATTTGATTTTCCTTCGCTTTAATATAGATATTTATCTTCTTCTATGAAATGATGCACGCATCAAGTTTTCTCTTATTGTATATTTGACCAATCAGTTAATTAAATTATTGATTTATTTCCTTTTTCTTCTATATGCTGATAGATTTGAGTCATGTTTTTCAGCAATGACATGCAGATAATGGCAATCATAGAATGTTCAAATCTACTATTAGATATTTTCTACAAACAATATTGCTCTCACATTACAGCTAAAGAAAGAACATACATTTATTTTCCAAAAAAAATGGTCCTCTTTGCAAAAAAGTACTAGCAACTATTGAGATCTACAAATTCAGGAATCGATGCATAGATTGAAAGAAGTGGCAAGCTTTGGTTTTGAATTTTTTTCCAAGTGGTTTCCTTGTCCAACCAATTCCATATCTATAAATTCTAAATGGACAACCTATTGTTACAAGGCTTTTTAATCCGTGATGTGTCCATTTGCGCAAGTTATGCATGCATGCGTGGGGCTTTCTTGCCTTCTGATTGTCGTAGTTTTCTCTCTTTAAAAAATTAACAAGTAAAACTAAAGTTTGAATATATACCAATACTTTATATTACTTTCCTAATATAAGAAAACTACCTAAACTTTATGATGCTAATATCTCATTGTATGTTTGAATTATTCATATGAATACATCGTCTCATTTAGCTCAACGAGAGCTATGGCATAGACATAAAGTATAATGCATTTTGAGCATAAAACCACAAAAATGAGGGAACGGATTTGATGTTGCTCTAACCATCCTCTACATGAAGGGATACTAACTTCGACTAAATAAAAATTCCCTTTTTAATGCAATAAGTTGTTCAATACCATTTGAAAAGTTACTGCATTGGTTTAAATAAAATGAAAGAATTGAACTTTACCTGGTGATTCCCTAGTGGACCTACTAGCTAATCAGTAGATTGAGATGCCTTTAAACACTAAGTTATTTATGTAAGTTGAGACAATAGAAAAAATAAAGTAACTTTTCACGTTGATCCTATTCTATTTTTACTATCATATTTGCCATGAACACAAACGTCATCTTAAGAATGTTTGTGAGGATTCTATCATAAAATTCTCATTTAAGCAGCAGTTTCACATTCATGTAGATGATTCTTCGAAGGGTATTTCGTAATAACTAACTTTGTTCGTTTAGCTACACAACATGGTCATCATTTAAAACCAAACATATCCTATTCCTTGGTGGATGTTGCACTAGATTATCGTATGAATGATTGATAATCTAATTTCCCTAATGCTACAAAGTGAATCCTGGAAAAAGTTGTTTTTTTTTTAATTAGAACTTGGTATCTCCACTAACTAGGCCGGTTTTCTTTCGAGGAATAACTTATTCAATCCATATGCCTTAAGTTCATTTTTATATATAACATTTGAAATTTCTCTCTATGCTAGTCTTTCGCCCGTGGATCTGTTGACGTCAAACTTTACCACCAACACCAATTTATACGTGAAAGCACCAATATTCGGTCAAAGATCACAAATAGTGTATTTGTAGAGATTATAATATGAAGAATAATCAAAATTAAAATGAAAGAAGGTAAAAAAAACAAGATTTATAGTGATTCAGCCGACTCTGGCCCATGTTCACTCCAGAAAATTCCTTTTTATTATACTGAAATTTGATTACGATTACAATTTGGAATTCTAGAATAACAATGACAGAGTAGCCTCTAAGTAGAAGATGAAGAGAAGCAGAACGAGAATCCCCTTTTCTGAAACCATATCTACTGTATTTATAGGCGAAACTCTGGCTACAAGGCCTCATCACCTACATAGTCCCACCATAGCTACCATCGAGCCCAACTCGTCCATCTATGCTGACCTAAAGTACATAGCATGCCGACCCGAAGCAAGCTTGATGATGACCGGAAGTAAAATGAATGCCGACCCCAAGCGAAAATGCCGACTTAAGCAAATCTCTTCAATGCCGACTCAAAGTGAATCCATAGCTGACCCGAAGCAACCCCTGCAGCCGGATGAAGTGATGAAAAATGCCAACCCCAAGCTCATTCTCCTTTGCCTACCCGAGGTTGAACATGCCAACCCTAAGCTGTTTAAGTGTCGACCCAAAGCGCTCCTATATGCCGACCTGTTGCAACCAATTCCTTGCCGACCCAAAGCCAAAGCAATGCCGACCCAAAGTATTTCCAACTTTGACCCCAAGCAATGTCGACCCCAAGAAAATATGCCGACCCGAGATTGACCAACTGCTGACCCGAAGTAAATGCTTTCCTGACCCGAAGCAAAACACATGGTGACTCAATGCAACCCCTTGGCTAACCCAAAGCAACCTGACCTTTGCCGAAATCCATATTTCAAGTACCCGGCATTGTTTATCCATTGAACGTGATGAATCCTGGTTTCATATTCATATTTATTATCTGTAATTGATCATCCATCCACTTATTCGAATCAAACCCATAATATTCCAGCCTCGATAACCGTGCAGTCCACTAAGTTAAATCCGCCTATATACGGCCTTAACAAAAGGTAGTTTAACACTTGCCCCCCAAATATGCCTTGCTATGGGAAGGCGTGTTTTGAATTGCCATAATTCCAAAAGCCAAAGTCCATAATCCATTGATCGCCATATCATCCAACCTTGATTCCAATCCATTGCCAATTCAATTCCTTGATCTCTTTAGATCGTTAGCAAAATCAATGATGATTTTGTATCGATATCCAATTCTGAATCCGTTAACCGAATCCGCGATCTCTCCATATCATTTTATCCTTGTCCAGGACCATTTCGTGTCATGTAATCCAAATCCGAGACCTCACTGAGTCCATATCCAAATTCGAGACGTCTCCGGGTCTATATCCAAAGCCGGGACCTCTCCGGGTCCATATCCAAAGCCAGAACTCTCCGGTCCATATCGAAATCCGGGACCTCTCCAGTTCCATATCCAAAGCCGAGACCTCTCTGGGTCATTTTATGCTACTCCGGCATCGAATCTCTGGTCGAGGGCTTATCCATGGTTTTCCTTCTCCGGTCTTGACTCTCTAGTTGAGAATTTAATCCATGGGGCATCCACTCCGGCCTCGATCCCCAACCGAGGACTTAATCCATAAATATCCTTCTTCGGCCTCAACTCTTCGGTCGAGTACTTAATCCGTGGGATATCCTACTCCATCCTCAATCCCCAACCGAGGACTTAATCCTTGCATATCCTTCTATGGCCTCGACTCTCCGGTCGAGGACTAAATCCATGGGGTATTCTACTCCAGCCTCGATCTCGGTCGATGACTTAATCCATGAATATCCTTCTCCGACCTCGACTTTTCGGTCAAGGACTTAATCCATGCGGTATCCGACTCCGACCTCGATCCCCAATCGAGGGCTTAATTCATTGGATATCCTACTCCGGCCTCGTTCCCTAGTCGAGGACTTAATCCATAGGATATCCTGCTTCGGCCTCGATCCCCAGTCGAGGACTTAATCCGTGGGGTATCCTCTCCGGCCTCGATCCCTAATCGAGGACTTAATCCGTTTTCAAGTCCATCTTATCACTCTCCGACGAAGGGACTCATAGCTCGTAGTTATTGCCTCGTCTCTCTAGTCGGGGCCATAACCATGACCTGTGTTATTTATCGCAGTAGTGCGGCTCCAAGTGTTTTAAGGTTCATTAATTATGGTGATTTATCGCCATCCTAAAGCATGCCCAAGGACCATCCTCGATCTCATACATGTGTAAGTGACTTAGCCATTTTAGTGTAGAATTTATTATTAGTTATTTGGTCCATGCCATCAAGAGATGATGACTTGTGCCCTTAAGCCAGGCTAGCTCCGATTTGTGGCGAATGATGACTGCTCCTGTTCCATCACCGCTATCCATTTCCAAACAAAGCCATCCAAATTCATGCCCTTAGTTCCATGGGGAGTTGTGTTGTTCCATTCTCCTTGGTCGGGGTTCACCCCCCAGTTGTTCCAATCCATATCTAAGCCTGCTAATTTCTGCTACAAGTCTTGGATTCCAATTTCCATGTGTTCAAGCATCCATTAGTGGTCTTTGACCGCCATTTCCATACTAATCCCGAGTCCACGAGGGAATCCTGAAATATGTTCTTCTGGACGAGCATCCATATCCCGATCAATGCCAAATTGTGTAGCACTGCCTGGTATCATGCCTGGAATAGAGCCAATATGATCTGGGGGGCATGCCCCCGAGTGTGGAACGATCAGGGGCAGCTTCCAGTGGTTACGCTTTATCCCGCTGATGCAGCTCAGGAGATAAGTCGTACTCGACTTAAGGTGGAAGGCCTTAATCGCTCACGAGTTAAGGAAGCTTCGTTTTTAAACCTTAAGCCGTTCACGAGTCAAAATGGGGAGAAAGGTTTTAAGGCGCAAGAAGCATCGGTTTTAGGTCGGCAACGACCTAAGGACTTAGGTCGACAACGACCTAACAAAGCTCGGGGGACAAGGCCACGACCTAACTGGTCTGAAGAAGAAGGGCTGCGACCTAAGGAAGCGGCCTTGAGTCGGTCACGACCTAACAGGACAGAAGAAGAGAAGCTACGACCTAAGCAGCGATGGGATGAGTCGTTGGAACAACCTATGCTAAGAAGAGCCACTTGGTATTGAGTCGTTAAGTCGGTCATATATGTGAGTGTTAGGTCGCTGAACGACCTAGTATATGGTCTTAAGTCGGTAATGAGTTGAGTCGTGTGATTTTAGGTCGTCACCGACCTAAGTGATGTAATTTGTTGAGTAGTTATGTCGTGTACTTTGTGTTGTAGGTCGTAAGTCATTGAGTCGTAAGTCGCTGACTCTGTTAGGTCGCGACATATTATTAGGTCGCATACCTGTGTGTGTAAATCTGTTAAGTCGCGCACGACCTAAGTTGGGTCGTGAGTAATTGCCTTGAGTCGTAAGTGGTGAGTTTCTTTTATAATCCGTGTACGACCTATGTTAGGTCGGTGAAATTGAGTCGTGAGTCGAAGTGTGTTAAGTCGAATGCGACTTAAGGGTCGGGGTCAAAAATCTATAAATACGCTTGAGTTGTAATTTGAAAGTGGTTGATTTTTGAATAAAATTTCTTGTTGATTGTTGTGTGCTTTCTCATCTTAAATTGGTAGTTGAGTGTAATCTCCTATCTCCTCTTTCGGTTAATCGAGTGCGCTCGATTCAACGATCGTAGAAGCTGATTCACGGTATCTAGTGCGCTAGATCAACGTACGAAGAATCGTAGATCTTTGAACATGGTATAGTGCGCTATCAACGTGTTTGAGATAGCTAGAATTCGGTATCTTCGGATCAACGAATTTGGGCATTTTGGTATTCATCAATCCACCTATTGCTACTTTCACCGATTGAAGTTTATTTTGATTAATCCGCTGCGTCAGTTTTTGGTATCAGAGCTAGACTTAGCCAATCATAGCTAAGCCGAGACTTGGAGCCAATTTTTGAAGTTGAAGTTTGAAGTTGTTGTTCATCGTGTTCATCTTGAAGTTGCAACGAGTTTGAAGATTTTGATCCATTTCATTTTGGATCTAGAGTTGGAGAAGTGTTTGAATTTGAAGTTGCTTGGAGACCTTGAGCCGAGCCAAGTTAAGCCATGAAGTGTGAAGGCCGAACATAGCTTGTGTTAAGTAGAGGTCGTGCATCAGTTTTGGTATCCTTGTTTGTTGGAAGTGTTGAGGCCGAGTTAACTTGTTGCCGAGTTAAGGAGTTAAGCCATGAAGAGCTATTGCCGAGACAAGAGTTTGAAGCCGTGACTTGTTTGTTGTTTTGTGTGAAGCTTGTGTTCGATTTGTTGAAGTATTTGAGAAGTTTTGAAGTGTTTGTGAAGAGTTTCCAATCATGCCACCAAGGAGAGCTAATCGTCATCAAAACGTTGAAGCTTTGTATAGAAGAGAAGAAGCCGAGCTTATGGAACAACGTATTAATGAGAAATTTGATGAAGGCATTGAAAAATTAGAGAAGTTGATGAATGATTTGAATCAAACTCAAAGGAGGAGATCACCAACTCGAACCATGGAGGAAACCGAGTTTCGCCATCGGTTACGGAAGCAAGAAGGGTATCACCGCATTCTTTTAGAGATAGAAGAGAAACATCAATTTCATCAAGGAGAGATCACCATGAATATAGACAAGAAGAGAGAAGAAGTCCACGAGAATTTGAGAATGAGCCATATAGAGATGAAGAGAGACAAAGTCAAAGAAGCATGCATGAACGAAGGGGTGTTGATGGTCGAGATCGATATAGACATGCATTTGATTTCAATGAAGAGGGTGATAGAGCAAGTATTCATTATCGAGATCGAGACCCAGTTCGAAATTCTTATCGGGATGTTGAAGATGATCGTCGATGGGAGTCAGGTATGAAGATGGAGATTCCAGAATTTAAAGGTGGGATGGTTGCTGAAGAATTTCTTGATTGGTTGTCAAATGTTGAAGAGATCTTTGATTTCAAGGAGGTTCCTGAGCATAGAAGTGCGAAGTTGGTTGCTACTAGGTTGAGGGGGAGAGCTTTGGCGTGGTGGCAGCAAACTAAACTTACAAGGGAGAGAATGGGAAAGTCAAAGATTGAATTATGGGAGAAGATGAAGAAGTTGATGCGAGATACATTTTTGCCTTACAACTACCAATCACTTATGTACCAGAGGTTGCAGAATCTAAGGCAATGGACGAAGTCTGTTAGTGATTATGCTGATGAATTTTACCAACTCATTGCCAGGAATGATATTATGGAAACGGAAGAACAGCTAACTGCTAGATTCATTGGGGGATTGAGAATGCAGATCCAGGATATGGTTAATATGTTTGATCCTAGATCGGTAGCAGAGGCACATCAGAAAGCGTTGGCTTGGGAGAAGCAGGGAAGGCGTGGAGGTGGTGTGTTTACTAATTCAAGTAATCAAGCGAAGGGTGTTAGTGGAAGTTCTAATGTTCCTAAACCTGTTACAAGACCAGTGGTGAAGGAGGCTGAGAAGGCGAAGGTTAGCAGTGGTTTCAAATGTTACAATTGCCAGGAGTTGGGTCATAAAAGCAATGAATGTCCGAAGCCAAAGAAGAGAACCATGGTTGCAGAAGTTGAGGAGGAGGATGGTGAGGAGGCAGAATGTTCAAATACACCTTATGTCGAGGAGGAAGAAGAATTATCTGGAGATGAAGGTTGTAATCTTATGATGAGGAGGTCATGTCTTACACCAAAGCAAGAAGAGGAATCTAGTTGGTTGAGGAGCAATATTTTTCAATCGACATGCACTATTTTGGTAAAGGTTTGCAAGTTCGTTATTGATGCTGGAAGCTGTGACAATATTATCTCTACAGAAGCAGTAAGGAAGTTGAACTTGAAAACAGAGAAGCACCCTAAACCGTATAAGTTAGCATGGTTGAGGAAGGGTGGTGAAGTGAAGGTATGTCGAAGGGCTTGTGTGAATTTTTCTATTGGGAAGAAGTATAAAGACGAAATTTGGTGTGACGTTGTAGACATGGATGTGTGTCATCTGTTGTTGGGCAGACCATGGCAGTTTGATAGAGCAGTACAACATGATGGACGTGCTAATAGCTATAGTTTCATGTTCGAAGGTACTAAAATCACTTTAGTTCCCAAGAAGCAGCAACAGAAGGAAAGCAAGCTAGATGAGATCGAAGAACTGAAAACTTTGCTATCTTTGAAGGAGTTTGTCAAGGAGATTGAAGAGGAGCCTGAAGTGTTTTTGTTGATTGGGCGAGAGTGTAGTGAAGAGGTTGAAATTCCAGAAGAAGCGAAGCCAATTTTGAAAGAATTTGAGGATGCATTTTCAGAAGAGTTGCTTAAGGAGTTACCACCACTAAGGGACATTCAACATCAAATTGATCTTGTTCCGGGAGCAGTTTTACCATATCGACCACATTACCGAATGAGTCCGAAGGAACATGAGGAGTTACGAAGGTAAGTGGAAGAGTTGTTAGAACAGGGACGTGTTCGGGAAAGCTTGAGTCCTTGTGCAGTACCAGCATTGTTGGTGCCGAAGAAGGATGGAACATGGAGAATGTGTACCGATAGTAGAGCTTTGAACAAGATTACTGTTCGCTACAGATTTCCTATGCCGAGATTGGATGACTTGCTAGATCAGTTGAGTGGGGCTACTATCTTTTCGAAGATTGATTTGAAGAGTGGTTATCATCAAATTCGGATTAGACCTGGAGACGAATGGAAGACAGCCTTCAAGATGAGAGAGGGGTTATACGAAGGGTTGGTTATGCCATTTGGTTTATCGAATGCACCTAGTACATTTATGCGAGTGATGAATCAAATCTGTAGACCATTCATTGGGAAGTTCGTGGTGGTTTATTTCGATGATATTCTGATATATAGCAGGAGTACGGAGGAGCATGTAGAGCATTTGAGAAAGGTGTTAATTATTCTTCGTGAGGAACAATTTTATGCAGTTACGAAGAAATGTGTGTTCATGACGAGAAGTGTATTATTTTTGGGATATATTGTATCTGAGAAGGGAATCCAGGTGGACCGGAGTAAAGTTGAAGCTATTAGAAATTGGCCACAGCCAAGAACTATCACTAAAGTTAGAAGTTTTCATGGATTGGCATCATTCTACCGAAGGTTTATTCCACACTTCAGTAGCGCGATGGCACCGGTTACTGATTGTATGAAAGGGAAGCAGTTTTCTTGGTCGGAGGAAACGGGGATTGCTTTTGAACGAATCAAAGAACTTTTGACGACAGCATCAATTCTTGTATTACCGGATTTTCAGTTGTTGTTTGAGCTACATACTGATGCATCAAAGGTTGGAATTGGAGGAGCGTTGAGTCAGAGTGGAAGACCTATTGCATATTTCAGTGAGAAGTTATCAGGAGCAAAGATGAGATACAGTACATACGATGTTGAGTTTTATGCTGTTGTGCAAGCTGTTAAACATTGGAGGCATTATCTATTTCAGAAAGAGTTTGTTCTTTACATTGATCATGAAACTTTGAAGCATTTACAGGGGCAGGATAAGATTTCAGCGAGACATGCATCGTGGATTGCATATTTACAGCAATTTACCTTTGTTGTTAAGCACAAATCTGGGGTAACAAATCGTGTGGCTGATTCTTTGAGCAGGAGGAGTCATTTGTTGACTACAATGAAAGTTGAGGTGATGGGGTTTGAATTATTGCCAGAATTGATTGACGAAGATCCTTACTTTGCAAAGTTTGTTGAGAAAGTTAAGAATGAAGATACTGATGAATTTATGTTGGCTGATGGATTCTTGTTTAAAGGAAATCGATTATGTATTCCAAAGGGCAGTTTGAGAATGAAGATTATCAAAGAGTTGCACAAGAAAGGACATGTGGGCCGTGATCGTACATTGCATTTGATTTCTCAATCTTATTTTTGGCCATCGATGAGGAAAGAGGTAGAGAGGTTTGTGGAGAGATGTCATATATGTCAGGTTTCGAAGGGAACAGCGACAAATGCAGGATTGTATATGCCGTTACCTGTACCATCTAAACCATGGGTTGATATCAGCATGGATTTCGTTTTGGGTTTGCCGAGAACTCAAAGGGGGAATGATTCTATATTTGTTGTGGTGGACAGATTTTCAAAGATGGCACATTTTATTGCCTGCAAGAAGACAGCGGATGCAGTTCGAGTGGCACAATTATTCTTTAAGGAGGTGTATCGGTTGCATGGGTTACCAGAATCTATTGTTTCTGGTAGGGATACTAGATTTTTGAGCCATTTTTGGTTAAGTTTGTGGAAGATGGTGGGAACAAAGTTGAAATTTAGCGGCGCTTATCATCCGCAAACTGATGGACAGACCGAAGTTGTTAACAGAGCGTTAGGAAATTTGTTGCGATGTCTTGTGAAGGACAATCTGAAAAGTTGGGACATGAAGTTATGCCAGGCAGAGTTTGCTCATAATCATGCAGTGAATCGTAGTACGGGATTTAGTCCATTTCAGATCGTATATTCAAGTTTGCCAAGGGGACCGTTGATTTAGCAGTAGTGCCACAACCGAAGGGGACGGTTAAACGAGCTGTTGATTTTGTTGATGAATTAACTGAATGTCATAAGATCGTTCAGGAATGATTGGAAAAGTCAAATGAGAAATATAAGAAATTTGCAGACTTAAAGCGACGAAATGTTGAATTTAACGAAGGAGATTTGGTGTATGCTGTGTTAACGAAGGATCGTTTTCCAATAGGCGCTTATAACAAGTTGAAAGCCAGAAAAATTGGTCCTGTAGAAGTTGTGAAACGGATCAATGAAAATGCTTACAAGTTGAAGCTACCGGAAGATGTATACACTTCGGACGTGTTCAATGTTAAGCATATTGTACCATATTTTGGGGATGAACAATCCGAAGTGAACGAATTTACAAATTCGAGGACGAATTTTTCTCAACCAGGGGAGGATGATGCAGCTCAGGAGATAAGTCGTACTCGACTTAAGGTGGAAGGCCTAAATCGTTCACGAGTTAAGGAAGCTTCGTTTTTAAACCTTAAGCCGTTCACGAGTCAAAATGGGGAGAAAGGTTTTAAGGCGCAAGAAGCATCGGTTTTAGGTCGGCAACGACCTAAGGACTTAGGTCGACAACGACCTAACAAAGCTCGGGGGACAAGGCCACGACCTAACTGGTGTGAAGAAGAAGGGCTGCGACCTAAGGAAGCGGCCTTGAGTCGGTCATGACCTAACAGGACAGAAGAAGAGAAGCTACGACCTAAGCAGCGATGGGATGAGTCGTTGGAACAACCTATGCTAAGAAGAGCCACTTGGTATTGAGTCGTTAAGTCGATCATATATGTGAGTGTTAGGTCGCTGAACGACCTAGTATATGGTCTTAAGTCGGTAATGAGTTGAGTCGTGTGATTTTAGGTCGTCACCGACCTAAGTGATGTAATTTGTTGAGTAGTTATGTCGTGTACTTTGTGTTGTAGGTCATAAGTCATTGAGTCGTAAGTCGCTGACTCTGTTAGGTCGCGACATATTATTAGGTCGCATACCTGTGTGTGTAAATCTGTTAAGTCGCGCACGACCTAAGTTGGGTCGTGAGTAATTGCCTTGAGTCGTAAGTGGTGAGTTTCTTTTATAAGCCGTGTACGACCTATGTTAGGTCGGTGAAATTGAGTCGTGAGTCGAAGTGTGTTAAGTCGAATGCGACTTAAGGGTCGGGGTCAAAACTCTATAAATACGCGTGAGTTGTACATTTGAAAGTGGTTGATTTTTGAATAAAATTTCTTGTTGATTGCTGTGTGCTTTCATCTTGAATTGGTAGTTGAGTGTAATCTCCTATCTCCTCTTTCGGTTAATCGAGTGTGCTCGATTCAACGATCGTAGAAGCCGATTCACGGTATCCAGTGCGCTAGATCAACGTACGAAGAATCGTAGATCTTTGAACACGGTATAGTGCGCTATCAACGTGTTTGAGATAGCTAGAATTCGGTATCTTCGGATCAACGAATTTGGGCATTTTGGTATTCATCAATCCACCTATTGCTACTTTCACCGATTGAAGTTTATTTTGATTAATCCGCTGCGTCACCCGCCTATTGGCTTTGTTTCCTTGTTTCTAATACGGGACTTCCTCTATTCCTGCAGTTGCAGCTTCGTGATCTACTTTTCTAGCATTCCCTACAGCTCATTCCCTTGGTTTTGGATTCTAGCTTTTCTAATCTGTCGGAATAAGTTCTGCATCGTATCTTCCTATCTCTTCAGCATCCTTTTCTGCATAGCCTCCATCATCATTTCCATCTCGTCTCCGGTGATGAAGATTAAAGTTTGATTAGCTCCTGAGGAAGCCTCCTGACTTCCTTCATGATGCCTCCTCTCTATTCTCTGTCTCCTAATTGATTGCCTAGCCATTGCTTTCCAAATCTAAGTTCTTAAGCTTTCAAATCCAAACTTCTGAATCCATGAGTGCTATCTTTCTTAGTGAAAGCACCAAAATGTTGGCGTCAAAATTGACGACCAACACCCAATTATAGGTGAAAGCACCAATATCCAGCCACAAATCATAGATAGATTATATATAGAGAGTATAATATGAAGAATAGCCAAAATTAAAATGAAAACAAGTAAAAAGACAAGATTTATAGTGGTTTGGCTAACTCCGGCCTACATCCACTCTAGAAAATTCCTTTTTATTATATTGAAATTTGATTACAGTTAAAATTTGGAATTCTAGAATAACAATAGCAGAGTAGCCTCTGTATAGAAGATGAAAAGAAGCAAAACAAGAACCATTTTCTAAAGCCACACCTGTTGTATTTATAGGCGAAACTCTAGCTATAGGGCCTCCTCACCTACATAGTCCCACCATAGTGACCGTCGAGCACAACTCATCCGTCTATGCTGACCTGAAATAGATAATATGCCAACTTGAAGCAACCTTGATGATGATCCGAGGCAACCTTGATGATGACCCGAAGCAACCTTGATGTTGACCCGAAACAACCTTGATGATGACCAGAAGCAACCTTGATGATGATCCGAAGTAACCTTGATGATGAGCCAAAATAAAATGAATGTCAAACCTAAGCAAAAACGCCGATCTGACCAAATCTCTTCAAGCCGATCCGGAGTAATTACATAGCCAACCTGAAGTAACCCTTACACCTGACCCAAAGTGAAGACAAATGCCGACCACAAGCTCCTTTCTCCTTTGCCGACCTGAAGTTGAACATGCCGACCCAAAGCTATTCAAGTGCCGACTTGAAGTGCTCCCATATGCCAACTTGATGCAACCAACCTCTTGCCGACATGAAGCCAAAGCAATGCCGACCCAAAGTATTTCCAACACCGACCCAAGCAATTACGACCCCAAGCAAATATGTTGACCCGAGGTTGACCAACTGCCGACCTGAATTAAATGCTTTCTGACCCGTAGCAAACCACACGGTGACTCAAAGCAACCTCTTGGCTGACCCAAAGCAACCTGACCTTTGCCGAAATCCATATTCCAAGTACCCGACATCGTATGTCCATCGACTGTGCTGAATCTTGGCTTCATGTTCCAATTTATTATTTATAATTGATCATCCATCCACCTATTCGAACAAAACCCATAATATTCCAGCCTCGATAACCGTGTAGTCCATGGAATTATATCCGCTTGTATATGGCCTTACCAAAAGGCGGGTTAATAGGATCCTTGCTTATGTTATCCTTTAACCTTACATTCACAAAAGTGGTAACTCCATTAGAGAGAAATGGTCTAATTGCATTATTTTGACTAACATGCCTTGATTCATATTTAAACATATTGCTACTGGCTATTACAGTAGCTAATTAACTATCACAATATATAACTATATTAAGAAAATGTTTACCCCAATGTGAATATCTTATAGAAACTTCAAAGTCGATTTAGTTCTTCTATAACTTCATCTAATAAGAGAAATTAAGTTTCCTTAGTTTACTTTGCTATAAAATTTCAATTGGAGGATTTCCATCAAAGTGTTCCATTTCCCTAAGTGAACACATATTTACTTGTAAACTTTGTGTTAGTAAGCCTATTTATCAATTTTCATCAATATACTCTATAAAATATACAATCAATAATATGTTTGATAAAAACAAACATTTTTATTGAATGTTTGCAGATTTAATTCAAATATTAATTTTAGAGAAATTAGCTATCTTGTCGAAGTCAACACAATATATTTTTCGATCTCCAATCACAAAAACAACAATATACTATATTCTCTTCATTTAGAACAGCATACATGTATAATATATTCCCAATGAAAACTTCAAATTATAAAAATATATTTCCATTCAAAACCCATCTTTCTTTTAATATTCTTTCCATACTCCTTATATTTCTCTCCACTAGGCATATGTAAACTCAATCATCCATCATACCTTTACTATGGGATCACGATATAACTTTTTTACAATTTAATTCTTCAACCATGATCGAAAGAATCTAGTTAACACAAAAAATTTCTTTCATCATATTAGTGAAGAAAAATAACCTCTATAGCTATGTGAAGCAAAGCACCACAACTATCTCAGTAAAGCATAACTTCTTACTACTCTGTTATTCGATCATCTAAGTGAAGCATAACTTCATCTCCATACACGACAACTTCACCAAAAAGACTTCACTCAACCACTGCATCCACCAGCATTAATTGCAATATATTTTAGAAGCCTCTGTCGCATGATATTATAGACTTTGCCAAGGATTGGAAGTAGAGATGATATGAGTGATAAGAAATGATCGATGAAGTTCTTATGTGCTCCAGTTTTTACTTTTTAAAATGTTTAAAAACACTATAAAGTACATTTTTCAAAAAGAAAAAGATTTGGTACGATAATAAAGTTTTTAAAAAGAAAAAACTTAATACATGATTTGACTTAAAAATCTCAATTTTTAAGGAGTAAAAGTTAAAAAACGGTCTTTAAAAGAAAATTTAATTGTAGTTTTAAAAATTAAGACACGAAGTAATTTTTTTTATTTGCTAAAAAGTTTCTAAGTTACACTTTTAAAGACAAAGGTTTTGAGGTTAAGAATTTCAAAATTTTGAAGGTTTTAATTTTTGAAAAAAAAAATGGGGAAATGAACAAAACAAAATTTTAGATATGGAGTAGATAAGAATGACTGTCTAGGTAAGATGGGGTAAAAGATAAGGCTATAAAGAAGATAGCTAGGACTACTCTTACATTAGCAACAAGGAATCCTTGTAGAGTGTAAAGAATACTGGTGAGAACCTAATAATGTTTTGTTAGACATGTGTGCAAGCCATAAGAATGGCCATGAAGGAATGCTAAATGGTATTAAATTACACTTATACAAGTTCAAAGAGCATGCTCGTAGAAAAGATCACGAGTAAAGGAAGTAAATACCAAGATTTGAAATGATAGAAGATAGCAATAGAGGTTAGTGAGATGGAAAAAACACATAGAGGATGTAACATCCCGCCTTTTCGCACGCTTTAAACCGACACACGTGCCAATTCAAACCATACGGAAGGGCGGATTGTTATGGGGTAAATAAGAAAAACAGAGAAGAAATAAAACAAAATAGAATCTCACAGCGGAAGGATAAAATATAATAATAAATATACAGTTTACAAAACACTTGATTCTTCTTTATACAATAAATATCAGAGTTACACATACCAATACAATCAATGCAGCGGAACAGTATGAGTGCGGTGCAATACTATAAATAAAATAATACGACTCCTTCGTCTTCGTCCTCCAAGCTAAAGTCTTCGATCCTGAAACGCTCGGACTGACCCGAGCGAATTTGAAAAGACAAAAACACTCGAGTCAGACTAAAAGATCTTATGTGAGTTAAATTAACAGAAATAAATATGAGTACAGTAACTCAAGAGATGTTCGGGATTTACATCTCCTAAGGATCCGTTAAACTATTTACTATGTAGTATATTGCGCTATTATAATAGTGTCTATTTATAAAATAAACTTACTTTTAAATAGCGTTAAGGCTTTACATTTTCCACCTTAACACGTAAAATGCCAATAGTCTATACAGTACCGTAATACCTCCTGATCGGGAGGCTACCAGAGGATACTCCATAGGTACGACACAAATAGAAACTCGTAGTAAAGGCACGATAGGGTAGGTGACACGGCACAACTAGGCAATGCCAGGGTAGATATACCAATTGCGTACCCAGGCTGGTGGAAACGCGTAGCCGCAGTTACCGCCCACCTCGAACAAACTCCCCAAAATCAAAATAAAAGTGGCCACTGAATCAATCCAAAGTCATAGTATAATATCGAAGAGGAGTGTCCGATTAGAGGTATGACCTCATTGGCCTGGGAATAGCTCATGTTTTAGCCACCTTATGCCAACTCACGGGAGTCGGGTCCACGTATTTACCTTACAGGAAACGTCGCCACCACCTACTTCATTCTGGAATCTCCACCGCGTACACGGTTAGTCAAAGTGGTTTTCGGTATCGACAGAGAGTATGTCAGATATCTGATCCCGGTCTATTTGCCAACCCATCGTTATTATAACACCGCGGTCATTTAAAAATAGGTTATACTTTAAAAATCAGAATAAACATTCCATTTCATAACCATGAATACGATATCATTTCAAAACCCAAAACCATATTTTATCACTTATCCCAAATATAATTCTTTTCCAAAATCAAAATGCTTTAACTTCATAACGTCTGAAAATCAAATATTTTCAAAGCATAGTATTTTGAAAATCATAATTTAAAACCATAACTTCTAAAACTTGAATGGTTTGGACATTCAACGGTATATGAATTAAATGGTTTAACTTAAATGTTACTTTGTAAAGAAAATAGTTCTCATGGCTTTACGAATACATTTCTTTATTAAAGTCTAAACCAAAATTTATATTATCTCTCTCAAGTTCCAAAACCACTTCAATTTATTTATATATACGTATATCCATTTTGAGTATCAATATTTCAAACTAAAGTTGGATTTTATTCTTTCAACAAATCAATTGTTCTATTAATTAGTCTTGAATATTCATATAAAATCCATAAATAATAAGACTTCAATTTCTAGTAATAAAATATATATATTTTTCCCGGTTCAAATTATACTAGAATATTCATTTTAATTTATTTTGGGAAAAATCCAATTATAAATATCATATCTTAAAATTTCCAAACTTAACATTTAAACATATGATATAAATTATTAAACTCCATTTTCTTAATTTTCTTCCATTTTTAATAAAGATTTTATACACCTTTTAATTTCAAAATTTTCAACTTCATATGTATATATATGGAAGAAAAATATTTATACAATATAAAATTTAAGATTATTATAAACCGTATTCCATCCAAACCATAGAAATCACATTAAAATAGTTATATATAGACCGCGGTGCCTGTATATAATTTTCTATCCTATGGTCAAGTGATACGGATATTTATCATTTCAATCCGCAATTTAAAAGATATAAAATTTTGCGGTTATATATCATTTCAAACCACAATGACCGAATGAAATGAAATATGCATGAAAATTTGCAATTTAATGATATACAATAAACATCCATTCATCAACATCATCCATCATCCAAATCGCAATCATCAATCAATATCAATCAATAACAATATTATTTTTGGTACTACATAACAGGTAATACTGGCAATTTTATTCAAATTAAATTTAACAGCTATTAATCTACAGTCTATATTCCGTAATAAATTATATAACTATTAACTAGCAGTTCATATACAAACAAATAAATTTTAACTGTAAATTTATACGCAATAAATTAATTAAATTAACAGTTAAATTAAATAAATGCAATTCAACAGATATGAATAAAACAAACATGCCAAATACTCATAAATAAATTTCTATTCATTTCTAAAATTAATTTAAACAAACATAAAAGCTTCTAGTAGTTGTGAGTGGGTTAAAACAATCACCTTTGGAATTTAAATCGAATTTAAATTCGATTTAAACCCAAAAATTTGACGGTCTCCAAATTTGTCCAAACCAGCGTCATCAAATCCGGAATTAAATTACGATCCTAACAAAAAAATCTCGTGTGAATCGGAGATCGTATGCGAGAGTTATGTCGAAAATTGCACTCGAATTTCAAAATACAATTAAAATAAACAAAACCAAAACCCTTACCTACCCTTTCCACGTCACCCTCCTCCACCTATCACGCGTTCAGGAAAGCATGCGAACCCAGCACCTCTTGTTTGGACCCAACGCATGCCCTTTGACCGAAGACTTTGACCGCAAATTCCATCGTCCACGGCCGATGCCCTTCAGGCCGACCACCTCCATCGTCCTCAGCTCAATGGGCCGCCTCCCTCCCATGCGTCGCGACCACCAGAAACGCCATAGCCGCCGCCACTTTCGAAACTAGGGCACGAATTCGAGCCAAATCTAACCGTTGATCTGCCGCAAAAATTATATGGATGCACTCCCTATCGTCCATACTACAATACCCAGAAACAGAATTTCGATCAGGCGAACTTTGATGCGACGCTGATGAACGGCCATGAACTGTTTGAATTTATTCTGGGTAAACGGTAACTCCAACTGAAAAACGAATTTCACCATGGGATTACGTGTTTCGAGAGGATCGACATATATTTTTGTGGAATTTTTCTGGAGATTTTGAATTTTCATTTTGTTTTTGAACTGACTGGATCTAGGGTTAGCCCCCATTGAAGAAGAAGAGAAGCTTGAAGAAAATACACGCAGATAAATGAAATTAGGCGGAGGCTAGGGCTGAATAGCTGGGTTTATATAGAGGGGTTTGAAATAGGGTAGATAGACCGTAGAATGAACGTGCGTAGCAAACTATGGCCCAAAAAGCCCGCTATGACTCCGGAACGAAATTTCGTAAATCTATATATCCAAATAGGTAATTTAAAATATTCTGAACGCGATGGAAGAAGTTTCACGTCCAAATTCGATCGTATGAAGAAGTTATGCTGAAAACAAAATTTCCAAATTGATTTTAATTAAATCGATTTCAAGGCGTTTCACGCCCGTACGATCAAACGACAAGTCCGATCGATACGAAACTTGAAACCCTATAATAATTCACTGATACGGATCCGATGAAACTCGTTTCTTCGAAATCCGAGTCTGTGGCCAAAAAGGCTATTTTTACACAAATTTAATAATTGATTAATAAATCAAATGTTAAAGATTCCAATTCTCCAATTGACAAATTTAATCCCTTTAAATTTTCTTACTTAATTCCCCAATTTTTAGACAAATTTAAGTGTCAATAAAAAGTTGATCTATTTATAAATTCCAATGTTAAATCTTAACTCCAATATTACATTTCAATTTCATTAAATTCACATTATAAATTAAATTTTGATAAAACTTATTAAATTCTCTTCCTTCCTATTATTCAAATTTATTGATGTCAATTTAATGAAATTAATATTGGCTCAATATATATAAAAAAAATCTCAATTTTAAACTTAGAACTCAACTTATGAAATAATTAAATAATTAATTTCATCTAAATTTATATTTTCCTAATATCTAAATATTTAATAATTAACCTACCACCTTTAAACTTTATTTAAACTAGTGGATTTGTGTCATTTCTAACCCCTTAGATATTTAAAAATAACTATCAGCACATTTACATATAAATTCATTGTCAGTTATTCCAGTAAATAAATTTTCAAAGGTTACTGTAAATAAATCCAATTGATTGCAATAAATTCTAATAAATTTGATCTTATTGGATTACATCTTAATAAAAATCAATTATTACTCAACTTCATAGTCACCATTTCTTTTATATTCCAATACATAAATATTTCCCAAATTTCATCTTTTATTTGCATATATTACCTTATCTCAATTTTATTGGAACTTTACACATAAAACTTAGAACCTCAATTAATTCATTCCTCTTTGGTTCCATTCTTAAGATTACACTAATTATCATATTATGAATGGAAATTTACCTAGGTTACATCTTATTGGATTCACATTCTTTACTTACCCATATGTAATCCACACTAACTGCAATAATTTAGTGCATTAATTGAGATTGATCAAAATAAACTTAACAAACTAATAGAATAGATAACTTACAAAATTTATTGTCATAAATCTATTTTATAAGTCTACACTTAATTATTACCTTACAATACGTTTTATGTTACTATAAATTTATATTCACTCTTCCGTTACTATATAAATAATTGCTAAAGTAACGTTTTTCTTAATTAAAACTTTCTCCATAATTCAATAAACTTTATATTCAATACATACTACCGAATTGCAATCACCTATGTTCTATCCAACATACATTAAAACTTCACTTCCATTAATTTATCCAATGTTTACATCCACAAATTAACAATTTAATTTCATTATACAATTGCAATTCATATCTTATAAATAAATTTTTCAATTTTGTTTCTTTCAGCATTAATTAAACAAACATATTCAATTAAGAAATTATCATGCTTTTAACTATTTCCATTTGCACTACATAAAACTCAAACGGTCGTTTCAATCACACTTGAATTTGTATATAATTGATTGTCCCTCAACTGCCATTTATTTTCTACCTTAATTCACATACGGTTACAGTTTTATCAATATATATAAATACATAGGAAATTTAAATTCTTGTCTTTAATTCTTTAATTCAGGTGCAACCAATTTACACTATTTCTTTATTAATAATTTACTTAAATTTTCAACAATTAGGTTAGATAACCGTTTCTACAATTCATTATTTATTTATACATTTAAATCTCCCTTATCTTCAACTTACACAAGGTATACATCTTACGCTATCTAAATCATTAGATTTTCATTAAATTTAACAATAATTAAGCTTTAATTGTCGTTGCTAAAATTTCCCTTTAGCGTTCATCCCAGTATTAATTCTATCACTTTTATATACATAAAATTTTCTTTTCTACAAGATTTAAACTTCAGAACCCCTTATATTTAATAATTTAATTGTCGAAATTTTACGGGTCGTTACAGAGGATATTGGTAGGCTCAAAATTTAGGAATACATATTAGAGGGCGAAAATGATATTCCACCAAGCCCCAGTGTGTTATTCAAAAGGAGCATAATTTGTATTTTTTACCCACTACAGTATAGGAGGATACATAGTTTATTTTATAATTAGGTGTGGTAATGGAAGTAACGAATCGACCTTATTTATCAGAAACCATAAAGGAAAGTTAAGATATGTGTTTGGAGAATGATGACACATTAGACAGGTCCATAGGTAATAGTAGTGAGTAGCTAGTAATAGTGGTTATATTTCATTCCAGTGGTTGTTTTTCTTTTAGTTGGGTTGTAAGCTTAGTTGTTTCTATTATGTAAAAACAAATACGATATACCAGAAATGTTCATTTTTAGGTCTTTTGTGTGTGGACAGCTATATTATGGGATAATAATAAAAATAAGGAAATTTTAGAAAAGGCACTTAACTAATGTAGAGGAAAAGAAAATAATAGAGCCATGAAGTAAGAAATAAATTAAGAAAATTTATTTTAACTAGCTACTAAGATAAAAATAATATAACATCTTAAGTCCCTAAAAAATAGAAAAATTTTGGGAAATAAATTTTAGTAAATGGAGGATAGAGATAGGGTTTCGCGTAGGCACGGGTCAATACTCCTGCGCCTTAAAGGCAAAAAATTTTAATTAAATTATGTGCTAGTTGGTATTTAAAAGAAAAGAAAGTATTTTGAAATTTTAAAAGTTTATCGCTTAATCGAATAGAGTTCATTATGGACACTAAATGATTGACCCATGATTTCAAGATGTGTGGAAATATTATTTTTTTTTGAAAATCTATATATATTAGTACTGAAATAAGAATACATTTGTAAAAAAAATTTGAAAAAAGTTGTGTTAGAATTTTTTTTATTGATATTAAAGTAATATTTTTGAATTTAATAAGAAGAAATTTTCAAATTTAAAAAATGCCACATACTTGATATAAGGGAATGGTCGTCAGATTGGTTGATATAGATCTTACAGTGCAATAGAAGTGATAGTAAAATAAAATACAGTTAGTACTGAGAATGTTGTTTTAGGAATGGAATCTTTTCTTGGTCAATAGGTGAACCAAAAGATGATTTTTGACATATTTTAAAATTTAAGATAAAAAGTAACTATGCACACTGTACTTAGAAAAGTTGAAAAAGAATCAGGATCGAAGATGAGGTTCCAAAGTATAGTGGGAAGTTGGGTACCCAGGAGAAAATGGATAGAAATATGGAATTTTCCATCTAAACCTTTTTTCTAACATAAAGAATATAGGTCTAGAAAATTTGATTTTTCAAATTTGGATGTTAGTGAAAGTGTGCTAGAATTATGAATGGCAGGAATTGGATGATAACTTGGTTAAAACTATACTTCTATTCGTAGAAGTGTGGATAATTTGGATGTAAATTAGTTTTTGGTTTTCAAAAACTATCTACGTATAAAACTACCAGTATATTTAGGTTGGTTGCATCATATTTTCAAAATTGTTTCAAAAAGATGCATTTATATAGGAGGCACATATTTAGAATTGCTCAATATACATTTCATATGTATTCTAATACACCATGCACTTGTACACGATTGGTTGAAAAATTGATTGCACACTAATTGATTGGTTAATACAGAATGGTTGTACGTTATGTTATATTTTTTAGTACTTGAGGAATTTCAGGGATGAAATTCCTTTAAGAGGGGAGAATGTAACACCCCATGATATAACGACAATTAATTAAAAAGAAGTTATTAACAAATAATAACGCAAAAAATTAGAATTTTTACAAACATCAGAATTTGACTACTGAACTTACATCATTGGATTCATGGTGATTTTCTAATCAATTTTCATATACAAAGTTTTTCAATTAGAATTTAAGCACAAAGGTTGTTAGTGTTTGAAAATTTTAAATCGAAAATAATTATATATGTAATTATGGTAAAAAAAAAACAAATTAATGTTAATTTATAACGTTAAATCTAATCTTAGAAGAATTTTAAAGTGGGAAATAAACTACCAAAATCGATTAACAAATGAAATAAAATTAACAAAACTCAACATGCTAATTAATCAGCGTTAAACATGGGAACAGTCGACCCTTCGCGCCTAATGGTCGATCGGTAGCAGTCGATATCTAGGGCCTAAGATGGTCGGCCATTGCCTGTGAAAAATATGCAGCAACTATTGGCCTGAAACTCCCAAATTTAAAGTAGTTAACTCTAACGGCTTGCATTGATTTGAGCCTCTATAAATATAAGCCTAGATCCTTACTTCCAAACTCATATTTTCTGATGAAGGTAGAAGTTATTTTCATTTTCTCTTCTCCATAAATTTCTAAATTTTAAAATCAGTTCTAGTTTATACATATATACACCAATTGGAGAATCTATTACTTAAATAGGAAAAGAGAAACCAAAGCGTTTTCATACCGACACCTGTCCTTTTTCATTACCAATCCCTTTCTGCCAAACCATTAACTACCAAATTACTACTGTCAACACGAATTTTCCATACCCCCGTTTCCAGTTTCACAAACTTCATAGCCCATAACCACCGCCATGACCAACCGACTTAACTTATCATCCTTCCCCACTTCGCTCTTATTATCCTCCACTTCCTCCACACATTTGCAGACATCCCGCCTTTGAATTTCCAACCCTTCAGTTCGTCTACGTAGTTGGTCGCAGTAATTTCGTTCCGCTGCCTACTTGACGGAGATTTCCACCGCTACGGTTTCCAAGGTTAGTACCATCGACTTACCAGTCTGAATTTTGATTTTTTACCCACATCACTACAGGTAACCGTCGGGCTTTATACCGTTACATCAACTGAGTTTCAACTGTGGCAAACTCGAATTTCCGTTTTTCCAACCTTTCGTTCGGTCTTCCACTTCGACTTAACCTTTCCTCCGTTCGGTACACGCTTACATTCCCGCCTGACCCACCAACCCCGATTGTAACTGGGTAGGACGATGGTGTTTATTTTCAACCTCCCAATCTAACGAAAGTTATCTTCTTCGCTTCCAAACAGATTCATTATTCAGCGTTCTCCAGTACTGTCACTTTGTCCACCTTTCTGTCTGCACTATTCGTAATGAACTACATTTCATCTGCTTTGATTGAGGTTCACTTTTGGTTTTATACGGTGAAATACGAAATAATTGTGCTTCTATTTATTTCTTCACATTAATAATTGTGCTTCTATTTATTTCACATTATTCACGATTACCTGGTTTATTTCTGATTCTGGTTTAAGCTTCCCCCGGTTATAATTGCGGTTAAAGTGCTAACAGTTTTGATGATATACCAATTTTTTTTCGATCCTCAATACGTTCAGTTTGATTCAAATGCCTTATGAGGAATAAAATTTCAAGCCATGTACACACATTTACTGAAAATTTATGCTATGGTACAAATTTACGTGGAAATTACCACTGCTTCATTGTTCACCTTCAATCCCTGTTTTTTTTTATTTTCATAACTCGATGACACATTTTTCAGACGCAATTTGTTGCCACTTTCGCTCATACCAATTCGTGCTTATTTCTCTCCTTCTGTATTTCTTCTTTAACACAGATTTTACTCAGAATTTCTTAAAAGCGAGTTTCATTCAGTTATTAGTACATTTAACCGGTTTTGTACTGCGCAGATATATTTTAATCAGTTTTCATCTTCTAATTACTTTACCATCCCCCGTGAGCATCATACTATTTATACATACACATGTATATATGTATATGTACATACATACATATATATCACTATATATATGTTTATATATACATATACATATCACTATATATATCTGTATACATAGATATCTAATTGCCTTCCAATGGTTGGACTGTTTAATTTTTTGTACATTTATTAAAGGACATTTACTAATTGCAAACTGAGTTGCTTCCATTATTTAAATTGTCAAAGTGCCATGTGTTTTAACTTTAGATTTTTTTTACAATCAGAAGTTATTATTGATTTACATGATATTGAATTTTGGTTGAAATTTATGTAACAGGTGAATTTGTGTTCTGGCATTTCTTCAAATTTGGTAGATTTGGCGTACTGTTTGTCAACTATTCCGAACAAGGTATTTTGAGCTTTTTGTTTACTAGGCGTGTGTAACATTTGTACACACACTTACTGCATATGTATATATATATATATACATATTGTCTATTTGTACGTATCTGTTTGTGTATACAGACAGTGAGCGTGTGTATGTCTACGCTTATTTGATAAACTTTTCTGTTCAAAAGGTGTGATGCTTAGAGCATTATCACTATATATATGCATTGCTGACTTTGTTGACCCTATTTTAGTGGGCCTGGTTTTGTTAAGCAAAATATTAAATATTATGAAAGAGACAGATTTGAATTCCTTTATTTTAGAAAAGGAATAATGAAAATGAATAAGCATACTGATATTTTTATTATCCGTATTCGAATTCCTCTGTTTGAATTCCTCCACTTGAAGAATTTCCTCGAACGCACAACAATACATTTTTTTATCATCTACAATTTTTTTGCCAAAATCGGTATCCCTTAAATTATCAATATTGGCATATTTAGTATTGTCCGTCAATTGAATTGAAAAAGGAGTACATCTATGAACATAAATTGTTAGCCATTTGTTCACTGATTACTATTCACTTTCTTATCTACATTTATCTATTTAGAAAGAACAAGCCAGTTCAAGAGTCTAATAATATGGATATTAAAAGGTTTCGAATCACTTTACAATCAATTAGAGTGAACAATATTTAGAGCTTCAGAAAATGTCAATTTCTAAAGATGACAATATTATACAAATTCTGAATCGTAGACATAAACAAATACCCATCAACTAAACATGTGCTATAACATTTAACAGTTGACTGTTATGTTTTTTCACTCCGTGGAAGCAATTCAACTTAATACAGGAGAAGTCGGAGGTGTATCCACCGTAGAAGTAATCTCATTATCTTAACAGCGTTCGGTTTCTGAACTAAACAGTTCCAACAATTTTTATGTTTTCATTTTGCATGTAAGATACTTCTTGATCTGGAATTTCCAGTAATAGGATACGTAAGTTCCAATAATAATACGATGATAGCTCATACGCTAACGAACGTGTGTGTGTGTGCGCGCGCGTGCGCACGCGCTCTTCTTTATCATTGACTATTACTATATAGGAAAGTAAGATGGAATTTGCAGTGGCAATTTCAGTCTAATTTATTTCTGATGCATACATGTCATTATTGTAGTATATGTACTAATTATGAATACATTTTCAGAAGTTCATATTACGTACAGTATGCTGCATTTAGTTATCTACCATCAACTGTTTGGACTATGAAATTTTACCGATTTAGAGCACTTTGAAACTAATATAGACCGTTTTATATATCTTGCAAGCAACTGATGGTTATTTATGCTATTCTACCGCGAACATGAGTTTATACATCTACAATTTTGGTATGCTTTTATCCTTATATTATAGATGTTACAGAGCAATCAGGAAAATATGGTTGGCATGAATCTGCACATGCATCACTTTTTATTGTACCGTGGTTGTGTTCTTACTTCGGAATATTGAGATCGTAATGAGTCTACTGAATGCTTTTCTGAAGACTAATCAATGTCATGACACGATCTTTAATCTTTTTTGTTAATGAAGTAGGCCATATTATGGCTGTACTTTTAGTTATTCTCCACATATATATTGAATGTAAAAGGTTTTTTTTATTAAATTACTGTAATATAATAACCTACATGAACAAACCATACCATTGTTCTCCGTAAACTTAAATTTCATGTCAACTGATTTCATATTGCATCATACAGTATATGAAGCAGTGACCTCGATTCATATAAAAGTATATACAACTGTTTTCTTCTATTCAAGACCATATGGCAGGTCAAAATTGGACCATTTATTCAACTTATTGATGACCCCATATTGACTGATGAAAAATATATTTGGTTGCATGCATCCTCTGATCGGTTTAAACTAAGTTTTCAGTTCATCCTTATACATTGTAAAGTCAAACTATATGTTTGTAATCGATTTCTTTTAGGTACCAATTGTCATTATTATTGCCTTTTAACTTATAAAGGTAGCAATTATTTATCGACTTTTTTTGGATATATAAAAGCATGTGCAGTTTACACAGTAACTGTAAATTATAGTACTTTCTAAGTTTCAAGATAATGATAAATCTCTGTTTTGAAAGCAAAAGTCGATTATGCTTTGGTGCTTGGCTCTTTACCATAAACTTCAATACTAAACATAGTTCCACGTCTATATTGATAGGCTCATTGTGTCGTAGAAATGGAGAATATAATGGTTTAGGGTAAATAGTTTGTTCTTTCACTTGCTGCATCTCATTACTGAGAGGGGAGGCGGTTTTACTATTCACCCGCACGATATGACAACCACAGTCATATTTCAGTCTGAATTCATATCTCAACCATTTGGTCTGTCTTCCAATATACATGCTGTTATATTACTTCTGCCATGGTTTGTTTTGAAAAGGCGCTTTACAATTTGGAAAATGAAAAAAGTGCAGTTCGGTCTGTTTGTCACTATTTGATGGCAATAAGCATGGGGCAGAGTTCCGTACGATGTGATGACAAACTAAAATTGATGTATTTAAATAAGCCAGTCCAGTAGGCAGTCATATTGGACGTATAAATAGGAAGGCACATTAGGATACCGTTTATTAATATACATATTGACCTACAAATCAGTATGCATTTGCATACAGTTTTGATCGCTGTTATATCGGAAAATATTATACCTAACTTTCTTCAATATCATATTCCCCTGATTTACGGCCAGTTATGGAGCACTGTTGTATAACAAATTAGTTAATTATCACGGTCTAAACTTGAAATGTGATGTTAAGATAGCAATATTTTATTTACTGCCATCATGCCTTACATAAAGCTCAGTTAACTGCGACCAGATTTCTCTGTTCTTAGTGGGCGCTTATACTTTTATCTTTATCCAACTGTTATACCGACTATACATTTGTCGCTGTCACTGTAAAACTTATCTGCTTTACAGAAGTGTAATTGACAGTTGCAACCAGTTGCAGGTCTTTTTAATTCTCTAAAATTATGGCAGCAATGAAGTAGGTAGAAATGCTAGAGCAAAAAGAAGATTTACAATCAGGGAGCGAAAAAGAGATAGATCTACAATGTTACTACAGGAGGGGACACGGATGGAAGATACACAATATTACAATATTGTGTATCTTCCACCTTGCATTTACTGCTGATGGTTTCATTCAGTACACGTTAGTTTCATATTATTTCTGCCGCTTTTTTTCTACCTGCTTACAAAATTACTGTCAGCTGCTTGAATAAAAATTAAATAAAGATACCATATTAGTACAGGTTGGTGCTTGATTCATATTATATATGTGGTTTCTTATTCCGTCTTTGATATTTTAACTGCTGTTACCATGCGCGTCAACCGATTTGATTTTAAATGGTTATTTATCTGTGCAGTGAGCTACTTCTGTCGTATTAGTTCAAGCTCCTATCTCTATAAGCAAAGCCACATGGACCAAGTACCCTTTACTTTATTGTTATACCATGACAATGGTATTCATGCTCTATTTCTACGCTCAGTTTGCTTATACACTGCAGTCATTATGATGTATAAGTTTTTAGTCAGTAATAGTTAAACCCATTTGCTTCTTTGCACAGTGCCATATGGCTTAAGTACCCCTAAATATAGTGTTACACTCTGAGAATGGTAATCACGATCTATTCAATTTCTATATAACACCATATATTTTACTCTGTCAACACTGGCGTTCCATAGCTTTAACTTTGGAATTTCAATAATCAAAGCTGTCTGTTTACATTTACTAAAACAAGTCTTCTATATTGTTGAAGTCACAAGACAGAGGCTGAACTTGGGATTTGCACTGACAAGTACATATATTTAACTCTGATTGCCTATTAAATTGTGGGTTTTATGGGTGACAAAGAGCATGTTATTATATTTTCAAATATGTCGATATGTCATAGTTATAATAATAGCAGCAGTAGGACGAGTAGGAGGAGGAGCTATTGTTCTTATCATTACCATTAATCCTAAACTGTAATATGAATTTGTATTAGTTGGACACCTAATTATAGGTCGGTTGGACCCAATGAACACAATTCTTAATTTAAGCTAAACCTGTATTTTTAATAAATTAATAGTTCACAAGGTGTATCTTTATAGCATCTTGAGATTGAAAATGAAAAAATTCAATCTTCCAAATTAATTTTGACGGTATTGCCAACACTACAATGTCCAGGCACAAGTTGAGTTTGCGGAAAATTTTGTAATATCAATCCATTATTACTTTTTTTTAGTTCTCAATTTTCCTTACAACGAAATTTTATATATAATATTGTCGTATGATTTTCCGTCATTCACTTTTCTTCCTTTAGCAATTGCATATTTTTTTAGGCAGATCAATAAAATATGGTTTTGTAACCATACTTTTTACGGTTTACTTATATTCTGCTCTTGCACCCAAATATTGCTGCACTAATGGCATATGATGATATAATATATCTCCATGACCCAAATTAGTAAGCATCCAATACCATGGAAAAAAAATGTGGTAGACTGACTAATGATAACAAGATCTTAGATGGTTGAAATATGGACTCTAGCTAAGTATTTATAGATATTATGTATGGATGTGAAAGTGTTTCACATTTACTAAATCCAGGATTTGAAAACTGAATAGAAACACCACTATGTTTTGAATTTGCCATGCTTATGCTATACCTATATATTTGCTGCATCCCCCGTGAATTATAGTTAAACATGATATATAACCTTTCTCCATCCTTATCAAATACAACAACTATAGTTCAGCTGCATGGACGATATGGTAGTTTTTTTACCTTTCTCTAATATGAATCTATCTTGCTCAGTGAGTAGTTTCGTACTGTGTATCGTAAGATATAAATTTACTGTCAACGGTATAAAATTAGGTATTTTGTTTATGCACGTAATTTATTCCTCATAAAATCCAATTTATTTGATTTATGTTTAATTTAGGGTATATGTGATTTTGAACAACACTTGAAAAATACAAATATAATTAACGTATCATACCTATCTGCTATTTGATTGGAAAGGAGAATCTGTCATCTGATTTTGCAGTAAATGTGGATTTTTTGTTTCTAAACTTGCACGATTTTCCTTTGTAATTTTTTGTGAAGGTTTCAAATTCAACCACTATTGTGATCTCACCAAACACTCCATTTACAAACTTCTAATAGTGAACAATGAGGACAAATTTCAACTATGATATACTACATGCAGCCATCAAAATTTCGTACACTCGGTTCACCATCATCGCAACTCCTGAAGGCTATGAGATCTGTGCAATTCTTCCTCATCGCGATTTTGTTTCTCAAGTTTGATTTTTACTATCGCTTACAGTTTCGGTTGGGATCAACACTCCAACTGAGACTATATAAGCATGTATTAGTTTAGGTAAAAAGAGACCAATTGAAGAAGGTAACTCATTTTCCCTTATCCTGCTCTTTTTTCCAACAGATCTATGTTATGCAATATGTCATGATTCAAATTCTTGGTTGCTAACAATTTGTTCAAAATAAATGTGGTTGAAAGCTATATTCTGAACAGGCTTATTTTCAACCACAAAGAATAGGTTATTGAGCTATAATAATGTTTCTGCAGAGGCACTTGCATCTTTTGAACTGTTGTAAGGACCAAATGCTGGAATAGTAGATTAGGCTATAAATAATGATTTATTTTGTTTTTATTTTACTGTTAATCTTACATTTACAGTTTTTCACAGTTTATAAACTTAATTAAGATAGGAAAGATAAGAGATAAAACAACTTCAAACTTTCAACCACTAACAACTTATATAAGAAAAGAGGTTTCTATCCAGTTTAATGCTAAGTAGACATAATATCACCAGAGCATTATATGCACCTAAACTACCTTATTTGAGTAAAAACTATGGTTGGATGTAGCAACCAAACAGGTTTATTTCAAAACTGTAAACATTAGATTTTTTTTCTCTCTCTTACATTTCATTACGTTTAAGAATCAATTTTACAGGTTTAATTTATTTTGGTGTTACTGAATTTTGTTACTTGCTAAAGTGTTTATGTTTCCAAATATTGATTTTCTTCGGTTGAAAGCCTTTTATGGAACCCGTTTTAATTTGAAATAATTCAATGTTTGTGTGGTCATTTCTCAGTTTGGATCTTTTCAATGACTTAGTATAGACAAATCTTCATGACGTGGTGCAAATGTTGCACTCCTCATACTCAACCACTAACAATAAATTAATTCTGTCATCTAATTGTAGTATTGTACTTTAACTGTAAAGTCTCATTTCCAGAAACAACTATCCATTGTTCTGCCGTTTGATTAGTTCATATTTTGATTCTTATGTTTAATTCTTTATAATCCAGTATTTCACTTTAATTACTATTAGGATGCATAACATCATGAACCTTGATTTATGATCTGTCTTTAGATG
Source organism: Allium cepa (assembly GCA_030765085.1). Classification (NCBI taxonomy): domain Eukaryota; kingdom Viridiplantae; phylum Streptophyta; class Magnoliopsida; order Asparagales; family Amaryllidaceae; genus Allium; species Allium cepa. The sequence continues at coordinate 302,552,212 of CM060944.1, read as the reverse complement.
TAACTGTTTTAGATACATACTGAGCTGCTTATCACTATAATTTTATAGGAAGATAGCCTGGTTGGTTTAAAATTTTGTAAAAGAATGTTTTTTTTTTGAATTACCTAGAGAACCAAGCTTCGCTTGTAAACTCTAGGGAAGTATGTGCCTGCCAAACACATACTTCGGGTACTTGTTACAGGGTTGTCAGTTTCGGGGCTCGAACTCGTGACATTCGATCACGCAGTCCGGACCATCAACCAACTGCGCCAACCCTGTTGGCTAAAAGAATGTTTGTTAGCTATGTTAAATCAAGTGCAACTATAACCATTAGCTTTATAAATCACAATTAATTCTCTGTACAACTACATGAAATAGGATATTCTGTTTGTCAATAAAAATGCTATAAACATGAATTCTAAACTGTCTTACTTACTTTGTTGTTGATCTTTATCAAATTAATATATGTGATTCCACTGAACAAGAATAGAAGATGTTGAAATCAGTAGAGCTTGATATCAGTAGACTCAATTGGAAAAGTTATATACGGTATTTTCAGTGATATATGCAAAATGTTAGTTGTTGGTTATATGATGAACGAGTAGATGCTGCATCAGTAACAGGATTTTTGCGGTTGGATTTTATAGTCTGGTTTACAGCCAACACTGTACACACCAGGTCCGTCATAAATAGCTTGAACACCATGTACTTTACAGGTTAGCACTTCTGCATGAACATTTTCACTTGGTTTGTAACTTGATGTATAATATACTTCCAGTTAAATAAGAATGTGCCACTGATTCCTACACTCTTTCTTCTATCGTGCATGCTTAAGTCCCTATAAATGACGTGTTAGTTGATATTAAATTATACAGTATTTTTTAGTTGATATCCATATCTAAGATGTTAGAAGACATAAGAGCTAATGACTATCACGTAATGACATATTATTTCTTCTGTTATACTACCATCATTATTTTACTAAAATTTCTCTCTACTTCTCTGACTTTTAGTCTAAGAAGTATGTAGTGCATGCAACTTTAATGAAGATTAACACAACATCCGGGTGGAGTTATCTGTCATGCCCAATTTGTCGAAAGACTGTGACAAGGAAAGCAACCAGTTTTACCTGCTCAAAATGCAATAATAATATTGCCCATCCTGTAAACAGGTATGTGTAGTTCAATTAGTCATTCACTTTGCCTTCACTTACTACCAACCGCATATACACAGGTATCGGTTAGCAATGGAAGTTTTTAACCACACTGGTTCTGCTACTGTAATTGCGTTTGATAAAGATGCTGCGTGCTTAATCAAACGGAGCGTGGATGAGATGATAGAACTATCGGGAAAGGTACATAAATTATACGTTAAATGGATTTTCAATTTACAGTCCTAATTCTCGATAATTAAACCATAATATATAGATACTGTCATGTTACCCCTGTCATACTCAACTGCAACTTTATAACACCACTGATTATATTCTTTCAGGGCAATGGTGATGAACTGATTGGTAAACTGTTCAGTAGCTTAATGGGTTCCGAAGCTCAGTTTCAATTCAGATCTAGCTACGACATCATCAACCATGGAAAAACACTAATTGTTAACAGAATTTCAAATATTTACCAACCCTACAACTCCCACACTGATCGACCTGAATCCGTGGATTCAACTGATACAACGGAAGTTGGAGGTACACAATTAACTGCCGAGTCAAGCACGGGTCGAAAACTGAGTACGTTTCTCTTTTACAGCCTTTTCTGTTCTTCATAACAAACCTGATACTTTAATCTAACAGACGCTGCTACTCTTACATTACTCAGGTTTGGGGAGTAAAGGAACGACGAAAGTTAAGCAGGTTTGTAATTCAACACACAGTCCACAGTGCTAGCCAACTAACAAAGTAACAAACTGACCTAATCACTCTGCATTCCTGTAGGAGACGGACGACTGTTTCCACACCTCAGGCAAAATAGAAGACAGCGGTGGACCTGACAGTGAACCTCACCATGGCATGGTTAATGGTGGTTCGCAATGAAAACATGGATGGACTTAAGAGAGGAAGAGAAAGAACTAAGCGGTTACAGGGATAAGCGCAACATGAAACATATTCTTCCCATTACATCATTCTATACCTGTTTTCACCCTGTTCACAGTTTCCTTTTATGTTTCAACTTCTCTTTATTTGTATACACTGTTGTACTTACTTCTCTACTCTCCCTGCAAAGAGAAGTCTATTCTCATTATGTACTTAACTTTATGTATGATAGTCCCTGTATATTACTGTTTGTACCATCCTCTGTTTGTGAACTGTTTAGTTCTAATATTCATTACCATATTACCCTACCAAACTCAATCTATTGTACGCTAGACAATCAAATATCCCTATTTCTAATTATGCCTGCAGATTCATATAAACATATGCAATGTCTGTGCACTTTAGAGTTTGTACTGTTACTTTAGGCTTTGACTCATCTCATCACCCTATCAGGTTTTTACGCCTTCTTTTCCTTTATTGTTGTACATGCCTACTTTCCAGGCAAACTCTTTATAAGTGTTTTCTGCCGTGCATAACTAAATGTAGTTCTAACAGTTAAAAATTTAGCACTGTGCTATCCCTGTTTGGTGCATGTACTTTCCCCTGCGGCCAACACTGTATGCAACTCAATCAACATAGTTAAGCGCTCATTGACCAACCTATGTACGATATATGGACAACAGTGACATCCTTTTCCACTTTATGAAATGTGTGTATGCCTCTAATTTCGCCTTCATTACTGCATGCATTTACCATATTTTGCTCCGTAATCAACAACTATGCATACAACTGACTGATGTACTATGGCCCATCTCTCAGCGCACTGCCTGTCAATATAAAGAATAATACTCCAGCTCTAGCTTTGACGCTATATGATTATATTTTTCTACACCATATTAAAATTTGATTTTATTCTACATGCATACATATTGATTTACGGTTTCCATATTTGCACTTCGTACTATTCTCCAAGCATATTACAATACTTTAACCATGGGTTGTGTAGTAATGATTGTAGTTGTCAATTTATACAAATAATCCACTATATTACACAACAAAGCTATATATATATATATATATATATATATATATATAGACACGTACGTATGAAAACCAGTAAACTACACCCTAAACAGTGCATCATCCCTACAGCTCCTACATACACAACCCACGTTCAAGTTTCTCTCTTCTTCCACTGACTCTCTTTCCACTCTTTTAATTATTTAAACATAAACTTAGGGTTGAGATTAACGTGCAATTTGCATGCTACCAACCAGGTGTGTCATCTATTGTTCATGCCTAGACATACAAATATAAATACACACAAACAAACATATATGTGTGTGTGTATATATGTATATACATATGTGTATACACATATGTATACACACATGTAAGTGGTAGACGAGGCAATATAAGTCTCCCTGCACTTGATGTCGCTCAAATAAAGCTTAACCATCACCTACATGCCGCTTAATTTCTTAACAGAAATTATTTGTACCAATATAAATTTACTTAAAGAGAATATATTAAGCACATCATCTGTGTGTTCACAAACTGAGCACAAAGAAGTAAAATTTCAATTATAAATCATATATTGCAAAAGCTAGGTATGAATTTTAATATTCTCCATTAAGTATACTGTATCTAAATACAAACCAACCACAGTTGGCAAATAATATAGTCATAGCTTAACACAAAAAAATACTCACAATCCATTATCCCCTTTGATATAAAACAACCAAATTTTGTTCACACATACCCCTTTTGCGCTCCGAACCAATTTCTTTCAATTTTAGAAATAACACCTTTCTGCCCGATCCTACCTATTCATTGCCCAATTTCAATCCACTCACATATAACAACCAATGAAGCACGCTTACATGCTCATCACTTAATAATACTGCTTTTTCACAAAATTTAGCAACATACAAACCTTCCACACTTAATGGTACTTTTCATAACACACACACGCACACATACACATATATATGTATATATGTACGTATATTACATTTACCAGTATACATCAAATTATACTACAAATCTACATTCCTTTCCTACATAAAATCCCTTTACGTTATTACACAACATTGTACTATGACTTTTTATACCAACTTGCTTACCAACAATGCCCGTGTGCGTAGCACGGGCCCCACACTAGTTATAAAAGATGATGGAGAAGAGGAATAGGTTCAAGTCAAAAGCCAAGGTAAATTATAAACTCGAATCTAAAATACAAATCAAATTCAAAATTTCTATTCTGGTCTATGTCCCAGATAAATGTATATACGCTTTAGGTATATAAATCCAAATAGGGTTAAAAAAAAGTGTTAAAGTGGAATATAAGGATTAGATCTGAAGATTTGAAAAGATAAAAAGGTGAGTGAGAATAATTATATACATTTGTATAATATTAGACTTATATCGTTGTAGATTATTCTAATGGGCTTAAAATGTAAATTGGAGTTATAGGATAACCTATACACATATAATGAAATTATATACCATACCAACATATTTTATAATTATTAACTTGATATACCTAAATGTTATATAAATGTAAATCTGAAAAATATTTAGGTATTAGCAGTCTCTAAATTTATTATTGAATAACAATAGCCATGAATTTATAAATGATGCAATAATTCTAGATTTGCTATTTAAAATGGATGTTGAAAAATAAGAAAGTAAAATAAGAAATCATAATAAGGTTTTAAGGGTTTAAGTGGTATTTTAATTTGTTGGAATCTAAGATTTTGCAATTTAAATTTCTATATATTATCAAGTCTAAAATAAATAAAAGTGCTTCATTTAAAATGACAAGGAATATACCTAAAAAGAAAGATATCTATAAAATAGAGATGTTTACCGTATTTTGAACTGTCTATTTTAATAGCTATAGAAAGGGATAATTCCTTATAATTCCAAATGCAACCAAACTTCCTTATTGGAAGATATAGAAATTTGCAGTGTAAATCTTTCCATTGGGAGAGATGTAATCCCAATGCATTAAAATGCATAAAATCCTTAAGTTTTAAATAAAGAGATATAATTGTGATAAGAATCTTTTAAGGAAATAGATGCACGATATAAATAAATATAGGGATTAATAGGAAAAGAAATTGAAGAATATGCAAGCATAAATTAAATGTTAAAAGGGAATATAAATAGGAATTGGAAAAAAGAATAAAAGAATGTAAAAAAGGCATTGTAGTCTTTAAAAAAGAAAGTGTTATCCGAGAAGTTAACCCAGCAGAATCCAAAATAAGTTGGAACAACTTGATTGAGTCAGAATAGCTCAAAAGCAAACCAAAAGGACTAGAACAACGAGCCAAAGGAAGTCAGAGGAGAAAGAAAGCAAAATTCGCTAAGGACAGTGATCCATGGCCTATGGATCACTAGCAAATCATCGTTTTAACATGTGAGTTCATCGACCTTCTTGCATCATGATTCAATCTATATTCTAAGAATAATGGCTAAGTTTGGTGATATTTTGAGCTAGTTAAATCAAGAGACAAGCGTTCATCTAGTCCAATCAGCAGCCTAGTCAACTAATAAGCAAACCATCATCAAAACAAGGTGACACACTATGAGACTACACAAACAACATCAACACAAGACAACAAAGGCTATGTAGAAGACAAAGTCCAAAATTAGGTCGAGTATACGGATCGCTAGCGATCCATACACTATGGATCGTTGGCGACCCATTCATTGTCGTCAAGTCATTGCAACTCTTATGGCAAAGCGGGGAAAGTGCTATGGCATTGCATCGCCTTCGAGCCTGAACTATGGGTCGCTAGCTATCCATAGCCTATGGATCGCTAGCAATCCATCATTTTAGCTCGGATTGCAGTGGAACTTCCAATGTGCCTTCGTACTATTATCTGCATGTATTATACAAACATGCTTGGCCCAATAGCTCTCCAACCTTTATAAATGGTCTCCTATCTGCAACATAAAGGGGATCCACTAGACTTGTTGCTGAAACTCTACAGAAAGCTTTCTTTACTCTCGTCCTCCTTTACAATGTCATCCAAGGAGTTTACTGTGATCCTCCAATAAACTTCAACATTGGGGACTTAGTCTAACTAAAGATATTGAAGAACTTTGTAATTCAATTCATCTTGTAACAGCAATCAGTCAATAACAATAACTATAATGTGGATATAGACTTCATCAACAGCTGAACCACTATAAAAATATTATTGCCTTCTTTCTATCTTTACATTTTCTATACTTATTCTCTATATTATTGCTCTGTAAGAATAAGGTTTATTCTTTCACACTCAATTCAGGGTATTGATCCTTCTTTTGAGTTAACATTTTAGTTTTTTTCACTGAGAATCCAACTCAGGGTTTTGATCTAGCTATCTACTTTGAATTAGATAAGTCTGCAAGTTAGTTCGTCAATCTCTATTCAAAAGTTCTTTTACTAAAAACCAATGGCTCCGGGAAGAAAAAGAATTGCTTCTAGAACATCTATAGGGGTAGTAATAGCCGGAGAAGAGATAGATCATTAGAAAACCGAAGTAAATAGTGCCAACGTAGGAGATTAGGTGCCAGGATCCTCTAACCAATGCAAAGTCGTTATAAGAGAAGAGTTGAATAAAATGGTCGATGAAATCAACCAAAAAAAGGGAAGCAATCAGGGAGCTTTGATGGATAAGCTTACTACTCACTTAACCTTGCAATTAAATCCTTCTTTAAGAACTACGGCTGAACCCATGGCTGCTGTGGAAAAAGAAAATTCCTCCATTTTCGGTCTAAATGGAAGAAACAAAAAGCAGCCGCAAAGAAGGGTGACAGCAAGAACCATTAGAGTCAACATAGAATGAAACACAAGTACACCACTCACCACATGGCAACCAACTTTGAACTTGAACCAAGGGGAGAAGACCCCACAGGAGGATATAGCCATGGACCTTTCCATTCAGAAGATGGAGAGAAATTTGATAGGGGAAAGTTAGAAGGGAATGCCAACGCGTTCGATAATGCTAGGAATGTACAAACTGCCCCATTCAGGCCAACCGCAAGCCAACGGGATCCCGAGAGAGTGGCTATTCCAAAGACAAGAAAGCCTAGGCTTCAGCCCATTCAACAAGAATGCTTGCAAAGCCAAACACTTAGTGTAGTGACTGATAGCCGCCCCCGACTACCTGACATCAGAGGCATTTATCGTGGATATAGTCAAGCGGTTGATGGACGAGAGTATGAATAGGAGAGATGATGAATGGGGATCCAACCCAAGTCAGATTCCCTTTACTAATGAGAGAGATATCCAAAAAAGTTTGCAATGCCAACTATTCCATCCTATGAAGGGACCAAAGACCCAAAACCCCATTTGTACAAGTATAGTTGGTACATGGATGGAGAAAATGCTTCGGAAGCTATTTGGTGTAGATGTTTTCCCATTTTTCTGCAAGGAATTACTTCCATGTGGTTCACTAGGCTTCCACCAAGATCTGTCTCCACTTTTAACCAACTAGCACCAAGATTCCTCGATCAGTTTAGGCTTCACACCGCACAGCCTAATGATGTGATGTCCCAATCCGGGATATTCCAGAGACGAAACAAATCGCTGAAATCTTTCATGAACTGGTTCAATACAGTTGTGACAGAAGTAAGAAATTCAAACGAGGACATGGTTTTTAAGGCTTTGGTCTGTGCTCACCCCGGAAATGAATTCGAAAAGTGGATCAAAATGAAACAACCCGCTATGAGGAAGGACTTTAATCGCAAAGCTAGTCCAAACTTGAGAATGGAGGAGGCGTAGGAGCTAGAAAGGAAGTCTACTGGCGTGCAACCGATGAAAGTCGGGTAGAGTGACATGACAATGAACCATAATACAAATACTTCTGGGACTGCTTAAGGAATCAAAGGGAAAGATGGAAATCAAAAAAGGAAGAACCAAAATTCTAATTAAAGAAATGGTAACGATAAACGGATTAAAGGCATCTGGCCTGAAGATTACACCCCTCTAAACGATAAAACTCTATCTCACGACAGAGGAGACCGAGGAATATAAAAAACCTTCTTAGAAGGAAGCAATTGAATAACAAAAGTGCTCAGGGAAGTTTTATCGCTTCTACAAGACCATGGTCACAACACAAATGAATGACGCCACCTAAAGACCTTGACTGAAGCACTAATTTGGGAAAACAAGCTTCAGCAATACATGAGAAAATCACAGAATCCTAACCAGCCCATGGCTCCGCAAGCTCCTAAAGATTGAGAAAACCAAGCCGAAACCAGTGAAGAGGGATCAAAGCAAACTGACTAGAGCCTCATTATTAGAACGATATCTTGGGGGACACATCCCACGTAGAGAAGTTGAGGAGAGATGGCGCGGTATGGGTGTTCGTTAAAGCACGCTTTGAGGGAATCATGTCTCACTACCGAAGATGGGGATCCAACCAAGTAGCAAAAAACTTTGAATGACGATATAATATTCCATAATGAGGGGATCGAAGCTCTAACTCTCGATCCAATGGTGGCGATAGTAGGGAATGGGCCCGCTGTGGTTCAACGAGTATTAATTGATAGCGACAGTTATGTGAATATTCTTTTTAAATTTACCTTTAACAAAATAAAGATCAGCATGAAAAACCTATCCACATACCGAACAAAAATCCAAGGGTTCACTGGCGAACCCAAACAACCTATGGGGAGGACTGACTTGCCAGTAGAACTTGGGGAGAGTGACCGAAGAGTCACCCTCATCCAGACTTTCAAAATTGTGGATGAAACTTCTACGTATAACGCCTTCTTGGGACGGCCCGCACTGGCAGATTTCAGAATTGCTCTATCCCAGTGGTGCCATACCATGAAGTTCCCAACGGCAAATGGAATTGGAGTGGTCAAAGGAGATCAATGTGCTGCTAGAGAATGTTACATTGCAGACTTACGTGAATCCAAAAGAAGAGAAAAGGTGAAGGATGTGGGGAGAACTCTCCACATTCGTGAACCTGTGGAATTGCAACTACAGAGCCACCCCTAGCTTGGGGACCATAGCCTATTCAAGGCTATAGATCCTATAAAAAAGAGTTCGAGGGGGATAGGGCAGCACCGGCAGAATTGACGGTGTCTGTCCAAGTCGATATGGATGACCCAACGCAGGTCTTGAAAATTGTATCACACCATAGAAATAAGATGCGATTGGAACTTACTAAATTTCTTCACGCTAACTATGATGTGTTCGATTGGACTCATTCTGGTTTGTGTGGGGTATCGCCAGCAATTGCTTGCCACGCACTCAACATTGACCTTAGGTTTACACCACTAAAGCAAAATAGGCTCAACCTGGGCCTTGGGCGGTCTAAGGGATTAAGAGAAGAAGTGGACAAGCTAATGGCCAATGGTTTTATCCGTGACGTGACGTATCCCAAATGGGTATCTATCTTGGTCTTGGTTAAAAAGTCCAATAGGAAGTGGCAAACTTGTATCGACTACTCGAACTTAAACAAAGGTTGCCCAAAAGATAGCTTCCGTCTGTCGAGAATTGACCAGCTTGTAGACGGAACGGCGGGGCACGAACTGCTATCATTCATGGACGCATACTTGGGGTGTGACTATATCCTGATGCATGAACCTGATCAGGTTAACACAAGCTTCATCACCAATCTAGGACTATACTGCTATAAGGTAATTCCATTCAGTTTAAAGAATGTTGGGTTAACCTACCAGAGATTAGTAAATACCATGTTCAAGCGTCAAAACGAGAAACCATGGAGGTATACGTAGATGACATGTTAGTCAAATCGTGAGTAGCTGCGAATCACCTAGATAATCTTGCTAAAATGTTTAAAATATTCTGAAAGTATAGAATGAAATTCAATCCACTAAAATGTCACTTCGAGGTAGTCTCCAAAATGTTCTTAGGATTCATAGTGAGTACCAAGAGCATTCAAGCAAACCCAGAGCAAATAACTGCCTTACGTGAAGTTCAAGCCCCAATGAACAAAAAGGGATTGCAAACAATGAATAGGAAAGTCATAGAACTAAGCTAATTTATCTCAAAAGCTACCAACAAGTGCATACCGTTCTTTGATGCATTAAAGAAAGAAAAGAAAAACATCGAATGGAGTGAAGCTCGTCTAGCCGCATTTGAAGAATTGCTACGACACATGGTATCAAAGACGGCATATGGAGAGGACCTATTCATTTACTTAGTTGTAACGACCCGTAAATTTTCGATAATTAAATTAGCTAATTTAATAAGATTTCGTGATTTAATGTTAGAAAAAAATTTGTAATTCATTTGGAATAATAATAACTGGAATGAATTGCAATAATTATCCAAGTAATGAAAAAAAAGCTACATAGTGAATGCCTTTGCAATCAATAGTTGAATAGGATATTAAATGTTGAATTCATTGGGTATGATAGAGTAATTGATTGATAAGTAAAATCTATTTGAAATCAAATATTGAATATTGAACACGTAATTGTTTAAATTAAATATTTAAAACTTATTGAATAATTGAATAACTGTAAAATGAAAATAGTGTTCTAAATTTTGAAATGGTTTTAAAGTTGAATCTTATAAGTTCAATTTCAATATTTCAAAAGATAATGAATTATTGGATAAGCGAAATTGTCTAAATTAAATATTTGGAATTTATTGGATAAATAAAATAACGGGTTTAATATGATTAAAAATGATTTGTAAAATTTTATTTTATCATATTGGAGTTATAGTGATGTTATAGAACTTTTAAAACTGAATTTAAAATTTATTTGTGAAAATTGAATATTTTAATATTTAATTTTCGACTGGAAAATAGCCAATTTTTGAACAGTCTCAGAATTGGACAAAACTAGTTCCATTGGATCCGTAATAGTTAGTTATTATTGGATTTCAATTTTCGTAGCAATCGGAGTTGTCGTTTGACCGTGGCAGCTCGAAACGCGTTGAAATTGTTTTAATATTAATATGGCGAGTTAAAATAGTCATTTTTCAAACGGTCTCGGATTTCGACGAAACTTGTTTCATTGGATCCGTAATGTGATATTATTGTAAGATTTCAAATTTTATGTCAATCGGATTTACCGTTTGTCCGGGGCAAGCCAAAACGCCTAGAAAATCATTTAATCGGTTTAATTTAAAATTGATCGTTTATTGCCGTAACTCACACATACGATCGAATTAGCTTCCGAAACACGTTCCATTGCGTTCGGAACGCGGGGTAAACCCTAGAAACGCCAGTCGGCACGCTTCGTTTGGAGTTCGGAAAATTTCGATGAATAGTAAATTGGGAATTTTTTTCTATAAAAGGACCTTCACCCTTTCACTTTGCAAACCCTAATTTACTTCAGCCCTAGCCGCCATTTTACTGAATCAATGGCCACGAAAATTCGAAACTTCTTCCTCATTTTCCTCTCAATCCATCAACAATTAGCAAAAACTCTCAACTACAAAGTTGTAGAGCACGATGAAAGCTTCAAATCCATATGGAGATGATCGAAAACGGAGCCACGGATCAACGGGAAATCACGTTCAAAGATGCTGCGTTTTTCATGTTTTTCGAAGGCCAGAAATAGTCGAAACTTCCTCCTCTATTATCTTCAAATCTACAAACAATTAGCAAAAGTCGTCAACTACAAAGTTGTAGAGGGCATCAAGATCTAGCTATCCAACGGTGGAGATCGGAAACGGAGCCACGGATCGACGGGAAATCGCGTTCAAAGTCGCTGCGTTTTTCACGTTTTTCGAGGCCAAAGGGGCAGCCGAGTTGCATGCTATTCGCGGTGTAGGTAGAGTTCGCCGAGGGCTTCGCGATGGAGGTGGCCGATCGTCTTCAAGTCGTATATTTTGGTCGTGAAAATTCGTTGAAGCTTGACGGCCATGGGTTTGTGCATTTTTTTCACGTACAGGCATTTGGAGAAGATGGAGTTTGGTGGGCTGGGCTTAGTTGCTTTGGGTATGAATTTATTTAAGTATAATATGAATTGTTTTATAAATTCAAATGTCGATAACTTAAAAATGTATAACTTCTACATACGAGGTCCGATTGGAACGAAACTTTTTGCGTTGCAATCGTTTTGTCGAGCACTACGCGATGCAGCTGGATTGGAATCGTTTGGAGCTAGAGAAAATTTTGGGTTAAATCGAACGTCGTTCGATTTGATTTAAAATCGTAAAAATCAAGGTGAGTGTTTTATAACGCTCACAACGTACTAAATATCTTTATGCTAGTTAAATTTGACATTATGAAGTGCTATGATTTTATTTGTCGTTGTTTGATAAATTTAATTGTCATATGGATTGTCATTTGAATTAGCCGTTGAAATTAAATTGACAGTTAAATTTGAATTGAAATTGAAATTGGATTGCGATTAAATTACCTGACATTGGTAACTATGAAATTGCCATGAATTGTATTGTCTATTGGATGATTTATTTCGATGGATGCTATTGGTTGATATTTAAATGTTTGGATGTTTATTTGCTTATATATAACCTGTTATGCATACATATGATACTGTGATTTAATTTAAGCAATATATATTCATCCCTGACATTTAATTGAAATAAATAATTACTTGGCCATAGGATAGAAAATTATATACGGACACCGAATTGGCTAAATTAATAATTTTAAAAATCGTCGATTTGAAATTTGTTTAAATGTTTTGATTAAAAGTTATAAATAGAAATCAATTTATAGGAATCGAATTATCGAAAATTTGAGTTTGGAATGTTGAAATTAATTTTGGTTAAAGAAATTGTAAAAAAAATTAAGTGGAGACTTTGGAATTTAAAATCGGGATATGATTGAATTTCGAAATTGATTTGTTTAAAGATTTAACCTTAATTCGAGCTTTGAATATTACTAAGTAAAAGTGATATAAAAATGATATTTTGAAATCGAGCTTGGAATTGAACCATATTTGAAATTTGGATTTAAACTTGAATATTAATGGAAAATTTGTTAAGTGTTATAAATGGATATTTTGAAATCAAGCTCCAAATCGATAAAAATTGAAATTGAATAAGTTGAAGGTGAATATAGAGTTGAATTGATTTGAAGTTAAAGTGAAGTTGTTTTGAATTGAAATCGAAATTGAATTGGTAGAATGGAAATTGAAATTGATTTGAATTGGGAAGTTATAATTGAAATGGTTTGGTTTTGAAGCTGTTTTATTTTGTTTTCCAAATTTCTCGGTTATATAAACCATTTTGAATACTTAAACTATTTTTAATCTATTTTAAATCTACTTAACCCGATTTAAATTATTTTAAACTAATTTATCTATTTGAAATCCATTTTAAGATTTTAAGTATTTTTAACTATTTTAATTATTTAAAAAAAAATACTTTAAACTACTTAAAACTATTTTCTAAAATTCCAAACTGGTCAATAAGGTGAATGTTTATATTTAAAATCTTGAATCTAAATACGAATTGAGTTAAATGAAGTTGCAACCTAAATTTGAAATTCGAAATGATTTTGAAACGAAATGGGATATTGATGCGAAAATGATTTTTGCAACGGAATCTTACATTTGAATAGATACGAAGATATTTGAAATGGATTTGATTTTGAAGCGAATATGATACTTTGATATCAATTATGAATCGATTTGAAATATAAAAAGCCAAAGGTGTAATAATACGTAGTTATTAAAGAGACCGGGATCGGATATGGACATACTCTCTGTCGATACCGAAAACCACTTTAATAACTATTATACGCGGAGTGATGATCCAGAATGAAGTGGATGGTTGGTGAACGCGTTGACTGAAGAAAGAGAACGATTATTGGATGACCCCTGACATGACTAAAACAGGAGCCGCGCCGGGCCATTGAGGTTCGCCACCTCTAGCGGACACACTTCTTCGATACCATTTCTATTACATTTGTGATTCGATTTGGGTGCACCCCTTGATTTGGGAGTGTTGTTTCGCGGTGTTGGGGTAGCTGCTGGCTATGCCCAACATCAGTCCGGATCACGCAACTACTAGTATCCTAGTTGGTATTGCCTCATGTACCTTGTCATACTGATTATCCTATTCGCGACCACTACGTTTTGATTTGTACCTTGAGTATATGGATTGCCCTCTGGTGACTTCCGGTTTTGGGGAAACTACGGTCTTGTATATGCTTTTGGGAATATAAAATGTGTTAAGGGGGATTATGGTAACGCCTTAACGCTATTTTGATACTTTATATTACTGATAGACATTATCTACTTAGCGTATATTACTACATAGTAGATAGTTTCACGGATCCTTGAGAGATGGAAAATCCCGTAACATCTCTTGAGTTATTGCACGCACGTTGACACTGGATATGAGATGTCAAACCCCGAAAACATCTCTGACGCCGTTACACTCATATTTATTTACGATTGATTTAACTTTCATAAGGATATTTTAGTCCTGACTCGAGTGTTTTGTCTTTTCATTACGCTCGGGTCAGTCCTGAGTTTTCAGTTTAGGTTGAAGATCATTTCCTTGGAGGACGGAGACGAAGATTTGGTATATTATCTACTACTATTATATTCATTTCATTCCGCTGCATTGTTGTATGATATTTGTTGTGTATGTAACTCTGAAAAATGTTGTATAATAATAATCAAATGTATTCATTTCAAATGTATTCATTTAATTAACAGCTTCATGAACTGTTATTTTATTATTATACTTTAGCCTTCCGCTGTGAGATTCTGTGTTGTTTCATTTTCTTTATTTCCCTTCCTTTTCTTTTCTTAATTACCCCAATAACTATCTGCCCTTCTAATGGTTTGGAATCGACATGGGTATTTGATCGTCGGTTTAAACTGTCCAAAAAGGCGGGTCGTTACAGTTGGTATCAGAGCTTTGGTTTAGCGATAAACCTTGGCTCTAGTGGGGAATAACTCATTGAAATAGAGGTAAACTATATGAATGAGTTGAGTGTATATGAGAGAGCGTACTTGTTATTTGATATAAAATGGTTTTATATTGTGTTAATTTGTTCCGTTGAGTATTTATGAATTCTGGTCGATACTTGGGACGCCAAGGCGTCGATAGGAATTTCTAAACACTCGAATAGGACAAACCAACACAATATCGTTTTGGAATATATTTTATATAAAAGAATTATTTGAATATTTATTCATTTTGATTGAATTGATTGTTAGGAGATGATAATATTAGATTATTATCGTTATTGTTTGATTAGTCAATATTTACAATAATTGATTAAATAACAATGGATTTAGAAAAATGAAATCTTGTAAACACAATTGATAATGAATATAAATGAGTTTTAACTTGGATTTGGGAATTTAAATTCCGGTGCTTGAAATTGACTTACAAGAATATGAAAAACATAATATGAGTATTATATGATAGTATAATTGAGTTGAAATTGTTTTCGAAGGATTTTTTTTTTTATGATAAGTGATATATTCCCTTCTCTTGACGCTAGAAAATGATTTCGGTGATGAGTGCACGCATCATCGGCGTTTATTTTCGAGAGTCCGAGTGGGGGAGGCCACTTAATAGCTTGTCTAAACTTTGTTTTGATTCAAATTTTATTTTATTTTGTACTCCCTATAGTATGATTGGTTATATAAATTATATAAGTATATATTATTCCAAAACTTGATTTGAAATGAAACCGGGATTGGAATTCTTAAGTCCTTTAATAATTAATGTTTTTTTTAAATGAGTGAAATGAATTTAGACTTGAATCATTAAGGAACTTCTGAATTGTGAAATGAGAAATGAACCTAAGAGCTAAGTGAAATATCAATTGAAGTAGAAATCCTTAGAATTAGGAAATTATGAACTTAAAATAAAAAGTGAAACTGTAAAACTCGCGTAGTATTAAAATTCATTCTATAGCATAGATATAACTTACCAAAATATTTAAGAAGTTCAAAAATGTTATATGAATTGTTAATTGGATAATATACAAGTATAGGTTTGAATAATGAAATATGCATTTAATTAATGGTTTGCAAATATAAATAAAATTGTTAGTAAATAATTGGAATTCAAATTAACATTTAAAGGTGATTCACAATTATGTTAATATAAAATGGAAATACTATATGTGAATGAAAATGTGAAATTAAATTATAGTGAAATTTAAGTAATGACTTAAGAATTAATTAATTGAAAATTCAACTTTAAATGGAAAGAAGTTGTATGTTGTTTAACTACATTCTATTTGCATAACTATAACTTACCAAATACTTAAAAGGTTTAAAATGCTAATAAGGATAAGAAGAGAAATAATATACCAGTGTGAGAATGAAAATAAAATGTGAAGATCTAATTGATAGTTGTAAATATAAAAGAAATTTAAGCTGTAAAATGAATGATACATGTATAAGTGAATGAATAAAATTTAAAATTAATGAAATATAAAATTGGTAAATGGAAACTAATTAAATTTGAATATAACTAAATGTCAATAAACTTGGAAGTGTATGAAATTAAAAAAAGTTGACTTGGAAATGTATAATTGATTTAGTGTAGATTTTGGATGGATGTTAATGTTTGATATGCATTGGTTGTTAGATGGATGATAATTGGTTAAGTAGAATTCATTAGTGTTAATGGAATTGAATAAAGGGAATAAAATTTTAAAATAATAAAATTCAAGTTTGAAGCAAAATGAAATTAAATATAATGGAATTCAATTTAAATTGAAGCAAATTGACTTTAATTTAAAATATGAATGAAACAAACTTGAATAAATCGGAAACAAATTGAATGTAAACCTATTGTGTGGATGAATAAGAAAATAAATAGCTTTGTGTTTATGATTGTTCTTTAGAAAATTTGATGTTTTGATGGTTTGTACTTTGAAATAATAAAAGCAAAATTTTGGAAGAAAAAAAAAAAAAATCCAAATTGGTCCAATACATGCTGAAATGAAAACAACCATAACTTTTAAATGGCTGAACGGAATTCGACGATTTTGGACTTTCCGAAAAGCTTAGAAACTATAGCACAACTTTTATTTAGAGTGTCTTGAGAAATTCCTTCGTCTACTAGGTTAAAAACTTGAATGTTACTCGCTGTCCTGTGTAAAAAAAATAAGAAAAATCTGAAGCATACAATCTTAGTATTTTCGCCATATCTTTTGACTGGTTTATCGGATTTTTATGATCTTGCCCTTTATGGAAAGCTAAGAACTTAAGCTAAAACTTTTGTTTTAAGTGTTTTGTGTTTTGATGTGGTTTAGAAGGTCGGAAATGTGGGTGAACGTCGCGGACCTGCGCAAACACTGCCCAGGCTGAAGCGTATCCCTTAAGTAAAACGGCCATAACTTTTGAAAGGATGATCCGAATTCGATGATTTTGGACATTCCGGAAAACCTGAAATGAATGAAACAACTTTTGTTTAGATTCTGTTGTCAAATTTTACAGTTTAGGTGACCTAAAGCTAAGATTTGTTTGCTGTCCAGAAATTGAAATCTCAGTTTTGAAGCTAAATATGTTATATATATGTTGTGTAGGCTAAATATATCGATCTATCTTTATATGCATGGTTCTAACTTAGTTATTGAGCATTTTAGTAGGTAGCAAAGGGGTTGCGCTTCGTTGTGGAGTTCACTTCTACGCTAAACGCATAATGTAAGTAAAATGCTAATAAATGCTAAATAAAAGGTACGCTTACGGTTTTATATGATATTGGTGATATTTATATGTCGTTTCCCCACATATGGGATGCCTCATCATTGAGATGAGATGTATATTTATGATATATATGCTATTATATTTTTTCCGATCGAGCCGCGCAAAGAAGACTCTGCCGAAATTTTCCGTAAAATCCGGGTGTTAGAAATTTTTTCAAGTTTTAATTTTTTTTTATAACTTGTTTTGATTACTAACTTTTAAAGTTAGGAAGCCGTTCGGAGTAAGTTAGTGGAAGCGTAGTTATGACTTTATAAATGAAATTTCATTGTTTTATAAGTTGGTAACTTTGAATAAAATATATCTAATGTTGAATTCTATACTTAGTTTCTTTTCCTTTCTTTTCCCTTCTTTTCCTTTTCGAGGACGAAAAGTTTTGAGTGGGGGAGAGTGTAACGACCCGTAAATTTTCGATAATTAAATTAGCTAATTTAATAAGATTTCGTGATTTAATGTTAGAAAAAAATTTGTAATTCATTTGGAATAATAATAACTGGAATGAATTGCAATAATTATCCAAGTAATGAAAAAAAAGCTACATAGTGAATGCCTTTGCAATCAATAGTTGAATAGGATATTAAATGTTGAATTCATTGGGTATGATAGAGTAATTGATTGATAAGTAAAATCTATTTGAAATCAAATATTGAATATTGAACACGTAATTGTTTAAATTAAATATTTAAAACTTATTGAATAATTGAATAACTGTAAAATGAAAATAGTGTTCTAAATTTTGAAATGGTTTTAAAAGTTGAATCTTATAAGTTCAATTTCAATATTTCAA
Source organism: Allium cepa (assembly GCA_030765085.1). NCBI lineage: Eukaryota > Viridiplantae > Streptophyta > Magnoliopsida > Asparagales > Amaryllidaceae > Allium > Allium cepa. Next base: position 302,533,763 of record CM060944.1, on the reverse strand, counting down.
AAGATAATGAATTATTGGATAAGCGAAATTGTCTAAATTAAATATTTGGAATTTATTGGATAAATAAAATAACGGGTTTAATATGATTAAAAATGATTTGTAAAATTTTATTTTATCATATTGGAGTTATAGTGATGTTATAGAACTTTTAAAACTGAATTTAAAATTTATTTGTGAAAATTGAATATTTTAATATTTAATTTTCGACTGGAAAATAGCCAATTTTTGAACAGTCTCAGAATTGGACAAAACTAGTTCCATTGGATCCGTAATAGTTAGTTATTATTGGATTTCAATTTTCGTAGCAATCGGAGTTGTCGTTTGACCGTGGCAGCTCGAAACGCGTTGAAATTGTTTTAATATTAATATGGCGAGTTAAAATAGTCATTTTTCAAACGGTCTCGGATTTCGACGAAACTTGTTTCATTGGATCCGTAATGTGATATTATTGTAAGATTTCAAATTTTATGTCAATCGGATTTACCGTTTGTCCGGGGCAAGCCAAAACGCCTAGAAAATCATTTAATCGGTTTAATTTAAAATTGATCGTTTATTGCCGTAACTCACACATACGATCGAATTAGCTTCCGAAACACGTTCCATTGCGTTCGGAACGCGGGGTAAACCCTAGAAACGCCAGTCGGCACGCTTCGTTTGGAGTTCGGAAAATTTCGATGAATAGTAAATTGGGAATTTTTTTCTATAAAAGGACCTTCACCCTTTCACTTTGCAAACCCTAATTTACTTCAGCCCTAGCCGCCATTTTACTGAATCAATGGCCACGAAAATTCGAAACTTCTTCCTCATTTTCCTCTCAATCCATCAACAATTAGCAAAAACTCTCAACTACAAAGTTGTAGAGCACGATGAAAGCTTCAAATCCATATGGAGATGATCGAAAACGGAGCCACGGATCAACGGGAAATCACGTTCAAAGATGCTGCGTTTTTCATGTTTTTCGAAGGCCAGAAATAGTCGAAACTTCCTCCTCTATTATCTTCAAATCTACAAACAATTAGCAAAAGTCGTCAACTACAAAGTTGTAGAGGGCATCAAGATCTAGCTATCCAACGGTGGAGATCGGAAACGGAGCCACGGATCGACGGGAAATCGCGTTCAAAGTCGCTGCGTTTTTCACGTTTTTCGAGGCCAAAGGGGCAGCCGAGTTGCATGCTATTCGCGGTGTAGGTAGAGTTCGCCGAGGGCTTCGCGATGGAGGTGGCCGATCGTCTTCAAGTCGTATATTTTGGTCGTGAAAATTCGTTGAAGCTTGACGGCCATGGGTTTGTGCATTTTTTTCACGTACAGGCATTTGGAGAAGATGGAGTTTGGTGGGCTGGGCTTAGTTGCTTTGGGTATGAATTTATTTAAGTATAATATGAATTGTTTTATAAATTCAAATGTCGATAACTTAAAAATGTATAACTTCTACATACGAGGTCCGATTGGAACGAAACTTTTTGCGTTGCAATCGTTTTGTCGAGCACTACGCGATGCAGCTGGATTGGAATCGTTTGGAGCTAGAGAAAATTTTGGGTTAAATCGAACGTCGTTCGATTTGATTTAAAATCGTAAAAATCAAGGTGAGTGTTTTATAACGCTCACAACGTACTAAATATCTTTATGCTAGTTAAATTTGACATTATGAAGTGCTATGATTTTATTTGTCGTTGTTTGATAAATTTAATTGTCATATGGATTGTCATTTGAATTAGCCGTTGAAATTAAATTGACAGTTAAATTTGAATTGAAATTGAAATTGGATTGCGATTAAATTACCTGACATTGGTAACTATGAAATTGCCATGAATTGTATTGTCTATTGGATGATTTATTTCGATGGATGCTATTGGTTGATATTTAAATGTTTGGATGTTTATTTGCTTATATATAACCTGTTATGCATACATATGATACTGTGATTTAATTTAAGCAATATATATTCATCCCTGACATTTAATTGAAATAAATAATTACTTGGCCATAGGATAGAAAATTATATACGGACACCGAATTGGCTAAATTAATAATTTTAAAAATCGTCGATTTGAAATTTGTTTAAATGTTTTGATTAAAAGTTATAAATAGAAATCAATTTATAGGAATCGAATTATCGAAAATTTGAGTTTGGAATGTTGAAATTAATTTTGGTTAAAGAAATTGTAAAAAAAATTAAGTGGAGACTTTGGAATTTAAAATCGGGATATGATTGAATTTCGAAATTGATTTGTTTAAAGATTTAACCTTAATTCGAGCTTTGAATATTACTAAGTAAAAGTGATATAAAAATGATATTTTGAAATCGAGCTTGGAATTGAACCATATTTGAAATTTGGATTTAAACTTGAATATTAATGGAAAATTTGTTAAGTGTTATAAATGGATATTTTGAAATCAAGCTCCAAATCGATAAAAATTGAAATTGAATAAGTTGAAGGTGAATATAGAGTTGAATTGATTTGAAGTTAAAGTGAAGTTGTTTTGAATTGAAATCGAAATTGAATTGGTAGAATGGAAATTGAAATTGATTTGAATTGGGAAGTTATAATTGAAATGGTTTGGTTTTGAAGCTGTTTTATTTTGTTTTCCAAATTTCTCGGTTATATAAACCATTTTGAATACTTAAACTATTTTTAATCTATTTTAAATCTACTTAACCCGATTTAAATTATTTTAAACTAATTTATCTATTTGAAATCCATTTTAAGATTTTAAGTATTTTTAACTATTTTAATTATTTAAAAAAAAATACTTTAAACTACTTAAAACTATTTTCTAAAATTCCAAACTGGTCAATAAGGTGAATGTTTATATTTAAAATCTTGAATCTAAATACGAATTGAGTTAAATGAAGTTGCAACCTAAATTTGAAATTCGAAATGATTTTGAAACGAAATGGGATATTGATGCGAAAATGATTTTTGCAACGGAATCTTACATTTGAATAGATACGAAGATATTTGAAATGGATTTGATTTTGAAGCGAATATGATACTTTGATATCAATTATGAATCGATTTGAAATATAAAAAGCCAAAGGTGTAATAATACGTAGTTATTAAAGAGACCGGGATCGGATATGGACATACTCTCTGTCGATACCGAAAACCACTTTAATAACTATTATACGCGGAGTGATGATCCAGAATGAAGTGGATGGTTGGTGAACGCGTTGACTGAAGAAAGAGAACGATTATTGGATGACCCCTGACATGACTAAAACAGGAGCCGCGCCGGGCCATTGAGGTTCGCCACCTCTAGCGGACACACTTCTTCGATACCATTTCTATTACATTTGTGATTCGATTTGGGTGCACCCCTTGATTTGGGAGTGTTGTTTCGCGGTGTTGGGGTAGCTGCTGGCTATGCCCAACATCAGTCCGGATCACGCAACTACTAGTATCCTAGTTGGTATTGCCTCATGTACCTTGTCATACTGATTATCCTATTCGCGACCACTACGTTTTGATTTGTACCTTGAGTATATGGATTGCCCTCTGGTGACTTCCGGTTTTGGGGAAACTACGGTCTTGTATATGCTTTTGGGAATATAAAATGTGTTAAGGGGGATTATGGTAACGCCTTAACGCTATTTTGATACTTTATATTACTGATAGACATTATCTACTTAGCGTATATTACTACATAGTAGATAGTTTCACGGATCCTTGAGAGATGGAAAATCCCGTAACATCTCTTGAGTTATTGCACGCACGTTGACACTGGATATGAGATGTCAAACCCCGAAAACATCTCTGACGCCGTTACACTCATATTTATTTACGATTGATTTAACTTTCATAAGGATATTTTAGTCCTGACTCGAGTGTTTTGTCTTTTCATTACGCTCGGGTCAGTCCTGAGTTTTCAGTTTAGGTTGAAGATCATTTCCTTGGAGGACGGAGACGAAGATTTGGTATATTATCTACTACTATTATATTCATTTCATTCCGCTGCATTGTTGTATGATATTTGTTGTGTATGTAACTCTGAAAAATGTTGTATAATAATAATCAAATGTATTCATTTCAAATGTATTCATTTAATTAACAGCTTCATGAACTGTTATTTTATTATTATACTTTAGCCTTCCGCTGTGAGATTCTGTGTTGTTTCATTTTCTTTATTTCCCTTCCTTTTCTTTTCTTAATTACCCCAATAACTATCTGCCCTTCTAATGGTTTGGAATCGACATGGGTATTTGATCGTCGGTTTAAACTGTCCAAAAAGGCGGGTCGTTACATTAGTAGTCTCACATCATGCGTTAAGTTCTGCCTTTTTGCATGAAGAAGCAAAAATTCAACGACCCGTATACTATATTAGCAAGCGGTTTACTAGAGCTTATTGAAATTACTCGAAGCTAGAAAAGCTAGCGTATTGCCACTTGATCGCGTCCAGGAAACTACGACCATATTTCCAAGCGCATCTGATCAAAGTACTGACTGATCAATCTCTGAAGCAAGTATTGTACCAACCTGAAACTTCCGGATGACTCCACAAATGGAATATCGAATTGAGCTAATATGATATTACTTACCACCCTAGAAAGGAAATCAATGGGCAAGCATTAGAAGATTTTATAGCCAATTTACCATAAGGGGCGACGAAGAAGAAACACCGTCAGAAGTGGAAACGCAATGGAAACTCTTCGTTGATGGCGCATCTAACAACCTCTGTTCGGGGGCAGGGCAGTGCTTGAAACCCTCGAAGGACGAGCCATTTGCTATGCTTTACGTTTGGAATTCCTTGCAACAAATAATGAAGCGAAATGCGAAGCATTGATAGCAGAACTAAAAATTTTGAACGAACTTGAAATAAAGTATGTTCACATCTACAGAAACTCTAAATTAGTTGTCTACTAGGTGAAAGGTGAATACCAGGCTCGAGGGGAGAACCTTGCCCCATATCTATCTAAAGTACAAGAGTTGCTGAATGACATCGAACATTACAACGTAACTCATATTCCAGGGGAGCAAAACACCAAGGCTGACTACTTAGCTAAACTGGCAAGCTATGGAGTAGCTCAATAATTAGGCTTAGTCCCAGTTGAGACCCTGACCACTCCGAGTGTAGACGAAATGGATGTCGATTGGATTTTTGAAACCACCGTTGAACCAGAAACATGGATGATGCCAATCAAGGACAACTTACTTACAGGGACCCTTCCAGTTGATCGCTATCAATGAAAAAAGCTTCTTCGAAAAGTGTCGTATTCATGATACATGACAGCATACACTATCGAAAGGGATTCTCTAACCTCATTCTTAGATGTATGGCCGACGACGAAGCTCGACGGATCCTGAAGGAAGTAAACGAAGGCGAATGTGGAGACCATACTAGGGGGAAAACCTTTACAAAGAAAGTTCTACTGTATGAATACTTCTGGCCAGCAATAAACCGTAATGCAGTAGTGTAACACCCCATATTTTTGGTAACCTTATTGAGGATATTTAATTAGGTATATTAAATAAAATAATGTGTTGATTAGGAGTTGAGATTTGATTTTAATTAAGGGTAGCCATGCCATTTAAACAATGAACTAAAAAAGAAGTTTAAATTAAAATAGACGAGGGGTAAAATAGGAAAGAGGCCATTCTTATACCCTAAACCCTTAGCTGTGTATCCATACACGTTCATTTTCATTTGAAAAGTTTTATAACTCAAGGCCAGCCACCATTAACAAGAAGAAGAGGAAGAAGACAGAGAAAAGCTAAGGAAGAAGCTAAATCAAATCAAACCATACACATCTCAATCTCTTTAATATCTATAGCTAAGGTGAATAATGTTTACATCTCATTTTTAATTGTATTTTCGGTTTTTAATGAATGCTAAATATTTTGTAATGGTTTCCCATGTTTTTGAATGATGGAATAATTATATATACATGTTGATGATTTATGTATGTTCATATTGATTTTATGATATGTTTAAGGCGAAAACCCAATAAATTGACATCTAAATGCCTTGCAAATTTTTAAGAAGATCATAAATATTATTTTGGAGATGGTTTCAATTTTCGAAATTTTCTAAAATTATGTGGAATTTATATGAATTTTCTAGAAAAGAAAGTTTTAATTTGGGTTAATAATTATTTCAGTTAAATAATAAAAGATTTGGATCTAAAAAATTTATATGTTGAAAAACATATTAAAAGAGATTTTTTGGAATTTTTGTAGATTTTTCCCAAGTGTTTTAATGGTTATATAAAATTATTTAAGGTATAGGACTTAAATGTTTTGTATAATTGAGGAAGAAGACGGGGCTTTTCACAAAATAATTTAAATTTGTTGACCTTAGAAAGTCCGTAGCACTTTTGAAAAATTGCATTATTTTTTATTGGTAAAGAAAGACGCAACCAATCATAATTAGACACGTAAGGTATGTTAGGTGGAAAGAACAATTTGCTATATGTTTTTTATTGTTTCGACACCATCGGCACCAAGTTCCACCTCCCCATCTTCGCTTCCGACATAGTCTAAACCAATGCACAAGGTATCAAGGAATTGGTACATAGTGACTTGGATAAAGGCGAAAGGTAAGGAGTCGAAACAAGGGGTTCCGAAGGGGTTCGGGCTTTGCATTGATTTTTAAATAAAAATGCGCCCGCTTTATTTCGACTATGATGCTTTCGACTGGGTTAGCTTTCGACTGGGTCAAATGACATAAAAGGAATTGTTTTGATTAGGTTGCACCACTGGTTTTAAATAATTGTTTTCGACTAAGTCGAAACCTTTTTACTACTGCCTTTTACCTTTTGATCCAGATGGTTTCGAAAGGGTTGCTTTGTTTTTAAAATATGGCCACTTCTCGAATGCATTCGAAGGGATGGTTTCGACGTCATCACTTCATTACTCAGAAAATGGTTTCGAAGCAAATGCTTTCAACATAAATGTTTTTAAGACCCTTGTTCTATAATTGAAGTAAAACACAAATAGTTTCGAAAGAGATAGTTTTAAAAGGTTTCGAAACAGATGTTTTGACTTTAATGGGTTGATTCTTTTGCTCTACTTGAAGGCAGAATCCAAATGGTTTCGACCAAAGCATTTTTCAAAGTTTTGAAGGAGTAAATTTTTAACTATTTTGAAAGGTTTCGACATGTTTTAGATTGAACCCAAAGTGCTTTCGAAAGGATTAATTTTTGACTATTTCGAAAGGTATTAATGAATGGTTTCGAAAGGGTGGTTCCCCCAAGGGGTTTTCCAGTTTTCGAAAGGCAATATTTAAATGCTTTTAAAGGAATATGTCTGATATTTAGAAGCTTTTGGAGAAAAGAAAGGGAAGGCTTTTCCAATGTCTTCGAAAGGCTTTTAATGATTTCGACAGAATCTTTCAATGATTTCGAAGGGGTTACCTTTTAGGGTTTCGAAAGGGTTGTTCAAAGGTTTTAAACAAAAGTTTCGAATGTATTAAATATGAAATATAGCCTACGCATTTTCAAGTTAAAAAGGGTTTTAAATTGTTTTGGAAGAATAGTTGATCCTTATTAAATCTCATCAACATTATTTTGAGTAAAGTGTGTATATATGTGTGTGTGTATATATATATATATATATATATATATATATATCATGGCAAAATCGGTTAGAGTAAAGCAAATAATATATTTTCCTTATATAAAAATATGATTTAAAAGGTTAAATCATTTTGAAAAGGTTTTCAAGGAAAAAGATGAAGGGTGTTAACCCTAAGAAAATGATTCGGACAATTAATCCTTTTGGATCTGGAAAGTTAGTCCAGTTTCCAGGCAGTCAGCCCAGTTTTATGGATAGATAGTCCATTTGTTGCTAACAGACCTTGCTATTATGTTGTGGGAAGGTAGTCCACTTATTATCTATTTTATGGACAAATGGTCCATTTACTAACATAAAGGATATTGCTATTTTGATATAGTCAGTTTGATTAACCGGTTTGGTTACAAGAAGGGATTTGCAAAATATATGTTTTAAAGAGGATATTAGTGAGGGGAAACCCGTTCCGCTAAGCGGCATGGTCTCACTTAGTATCAGTAAACCGAGATCTAACAGAATTATTCACACTAGGCTTTATGTCCAACTCGAAGTTTTTGTTTCCCCTTGAACTCTTAGGTGCACAAAATTGATTTGAGTAGGCTGAGGGTTAAGGTTTTCAAGTTTAGAAATTTTAGGCCAATAAAACTACCGGAGACAAGCAAGTGGCTGACGGATAGCTAATTAGGAATTTCAGATTTTTTTGTTTATTTCCACTATGTATGTTATTCCACCTTTTGGTCAACGACGGGATATCAACAGATTGGTAGGAAAGGATGGAGATCAGGATTGGGGATCGATTGGAAACAAGGCTATGATTGATGTCATCAAAATTGGGCTGAGCTTCAATAATGTCGAGATCGATTGGGAACGATGAACAAGGCTAGGAGAGGCTGCATTTCAAATTTCAGGTCAATCGGAGTTCGTATGCTCGAGATATCGATGGATCAATATTGGTGAGGGATGGTTCTAGATCGATATCTTCATATCGATCAAAGATGGATCTAGCAGTTCAGTTCGAGTCAATGGTTTTTGTATCGATGTAATATGCATCGATCTGGTTGGACATGGTACAATTTTGGCAAAATACTTCGTATCGGCCGATGGGGGGATCGACACAAAGAGCAGAACGATGGTCACAGGGAGTTTGGATGAGCAACTCGTATCGATCGAGTGTTGATCGATACGAAGGATATACTCGGAGGATGGATACAAAGATGGAGTTCATGCCGGTCTTGTTCGCAGCAACCCATAACAAAAGCTTTGGTCGATATGAACAACATGGATACGAAAGAAGGAGGTTGAATGGATATGAAGGCATGTGCTTTCGGAGTGCTCAAGGATCGATACGAAGAGGACAATGGCCGATTGATGGACACGAATGTGATGGATATGAGAGCTATGGATACGGACGAGGCAGCCAACTGAAAAACTACAAATTGCATCGATCATAACTCAACATCGAAAACTCCAAATGCGATGAAATTTGAAGAGGAGCTTTCGGATGGACTCGAGAACCTCCATGATCGATCTCAGCCCCATTGGACTACTTTTGGATCGATATGAATTGAACATGCATCAATCCAAAATCGCTTTGGATCGATCAGGTGGGCCCATTTGCGCAAGAGAAGAGGTTTTCCAGGTTTTGGGTGAATATTTTCGGATCTACACCTACAAGTAGGAGTCCTATGGCAACTAAAAAGGGAATCTTAGGAGGCTCAAACATGGAAACTCTGCCATTTTTGCAATTGATACTAAAGGCTTGTAATTGTACTTAGAGTACAAAAGCAATAAAAAGGATTGACTCAAAGTGGACGTAGGTCGGATTGTCGAACCACCATAAACCTTGTATTCTTTTGTTCTTTCTTCTTTTTAATTTTTACTGTTTCTTCACTTTTACTCTCTACATTATCTAGATTTGAGATCTATGTGTGAATATTGTGGATCTGTGTGCAAACACTGGTGCTTTCACGGCTTTTGGGGTTTATGACCAATTTTGGTGCAAAACTTTGGTGCTTTTAATGAGAGTTGAACTCGAGGTTCAGATTTGGAAAGATGAAGGACCAGATCTAAAAGGAACCATGGTTAGGCAATCGGCTGGAAAGACATTACCAAAAAGGAGTCATCGTGAAGGGAGTCAGGAGGCTTCCTCAGAAGCAAATCAGACCTCAGATTTCATCACTAGAGATGAAATGGAGATGATGGGAACTATGCAGGAAAATTTGTTGAAAAGACAAGAGGAAATGATGCAAAACCTTCTCAGATAGTTTGGACAGACAGGAACAGCTAGAGCTGCTGGAGTTCAGATCCATGGAGATGGAACAGAAGGACTCAATAGGCAATTGGAGCGAACAGCCCAACAGTGCGCAGCCTCTAATCAACATACAACTGTTAATCTAGACTGATCCAGGGTCGAGGGCACACCACCTGGCAGCGATGGACCGATCCATGGAGGAATTTTAGGTGACACCACGCAACAAGATGTTGGCCTAAGAACAAGAGTACATGATGAATAGTATGTACCAGAATTCCCTCGAGGACTCAGGGGCAACCCTTGGTGGACAACGCTGGATTGGCTGAGATTATCAAACAAACTATGCGCGGAGGTTTAGAAAACAGAGATCTGGAAGGAGTAAACAGCAGTTCGTTTACCCGTGACATCAGAATGGCTCAGAATCCATCAGAGTTCAAGCTACCTACTCTGGAGGTATACAAGTCAAGGCTGATCCTACTGATCACTTGATGAGGTACACGAGACATATGGAAGTGCTGGGGGCATCATAGGAAGTTATGGCACAATGTTTCACCCTGCACATGACGGATATAGCTGCTATGTGGTTCAGGCAGTTGGAAGAGGGATCTATCAGGACATGGATAGAATTGGTGGACAGGTTTCTGAAGCAGTTTTAGTTTCATATCAAGGGGCTGAACAACGTAATGACGCTAACGTTGGTAAGACAAAGGACAGGAGTACCGCTCAGGGCTTTCTTAACTCGGTTTAATGCAGCGGTTGCTTCGACGGATCGGCCGGATCCATCAATAGTTTTAATGGCAGCAGTGCCAGGAGTCAGAGATAATTCGAATTTCAAAGTGTTATTGATACGAGACCTACCAATGGATCTCGGTGAATTCTTTCACGAAGCCGAGAGATTCCTTCGACAGGAGGATGCATGTTCAGATATGAAGTTGAAGGAAGTGAACACAGACGAGGATGGAGGACCCTCCGGTGGAAGCTTGGGTAAAGATAAAGATAAAGGAAAGAGGAAGTTGGATGACGAATCAGGAAAGGCTAGGAAGCGATGGAGAGAGCCAATATTCTCCACCTACACAGAACTAACTAAGCCGTTAGAACGGATATTCACGGAGACTCGGGATCACCTTCTCTATCGAAGACCAGAAAGGAGAGAACCCTCAGAACGGGAATGGACATCAGGAAGGCACTGTCTCTTTCATGATTTGGACGGACATGATACCAATAGTTGCAGGCATCTAAAGGATATAATCGAGGAGTATGTATGGAGTGATCGGTTGCGACAATATATTGGAGCTCGGAATGCAGTGATGGAGCAGGAGCAGCCACCATCTACCTCAAACGACAATGGCACGAGTCCAGGAATGATGGTCGATTGGTTATCAACTGACAGGAATGATATGGAATAAGTAGCAAACTCTGGGCGAACGGCTAAGTTACTTACTCATGTACGGTGATGGAGATAGCCCCTAAGCATGCTCTAAAATGATGACGAATCGTGGCACTATAGTTTATGAAATCTATTTTTTTCTCTTTTTTGGTTTGGACATTTTCTTTTTTCTGGTTTGATTTCGGAGTTTAGTTTGAACTCTTGATTTTATTTGCTGTTTGGTTTGGACTTTAGTTTGGATGCTAGTTTTCTGGTTTGGATATTTGTTTGGATTTCTAGTATGGATTTTTGGTTTTCTGACTTGGTCTGGATTTTGGATTGGATTTTGATTGGATTTTTATATGGTTTTTGGTAAATGGCTGTCGGGCATGTATTATGCCCGGCAAGGGGTAAGTCTCTTCATCCGAACGTGGCGAAATGGCTTACTCAGGTCGTCGAGTATGGACTATCCTCGATAAGGGTCTGGAGAGACCATGATTCGGCCTAGGACTTAGGCCCCATAATATCTATCAGTTACTATTTCAGGTCGTTGAGTACGGACTATGCTAGGCAAGGGTCTGGAGCAACCAGGATTTGGCTTAGGACTTATGCCATGGTATTACTCAGCGTTCAGGGACACTGAACCAAGGTACCAAGGTGTTCTTCTATACAGGTCGTCGAGTGTGCACTACGCTTGGCAAGAGCCCAAAAAGGTTATGGATTCGGATATCATCTATGAACAACTAAAGATTTGGGTATGGACCCGGAGTGATCCAGTATTTGGATATCGACCCGGAGAGGTCCTAGATTCGTTTATTAGATTTGGATGGATTAGAACTCGGTTGTCGGAGTCAAATGGATATGAAATTGTCTAACGATTTGTTTACTAGAATCGGAGTAGGACATCGACTTGGAGCAGTCATGGATTTGGATCAGGACATGGCTTTAGCGCTCGGATAGGATGGCTTGGTAATGGATTGGATTATGAATCGGATGGTATGGCTATTGATGGACTTCGGATGTCGGAATCGGAGCTTTTCAAAACACACCTTCTTACCACAAGGCATGTTTTAGGGGGTAAATGTTATCCTAACTTTTGGTCAAGCCCGGAATATCAACAGATTGGCTGGAAAGGATGGATATCAGGATTGGAGATCAATTGGAAACAAGGCTATGATCGATGTCGTCAAAATTTGACCGAGATCCAATCATGACGGGATCGATTGGGAATGATGAACAAGGCTAGGAGAGGCTACATTTCAGATTTTAGGTCAATCAAAGTTTATATGCTAGAGATATCGATGGATCAATATTGGTGAGGGTGGTTCTAGATCGATATCTTCGTATCGATCAAAGATGGGTGGTTTTCATATCGATGTAATATGCATCGATCTGGTTGGACACGGTACAAGTTTGGCAACATACTTCGTATTGTCCAAAGGAGGGATCGACACGAAGAGCAAAACAATGGTTACATAGAGTTTGGATGAGCAACTCGTATCGATCGAGTGTTGATCGATACGAAGGATATACTCGGAGGATGGATACGAAGATAGAATTCATGATGATCTTGTTCGTATCGATCCATAACAAAAGCTTGGGTCGATACGAATGACATGGATATGAAAGAAGCAGGTTGAATGGATACAAAGGCATGCACTTTCGAGGTGCTCAAGGATCAATACGAAGAGGACAGTGGCCGATCGATACGAAGAGGACAGTGGCCGATCGATACGAAGATGACCGTGGCCGATTGATGGACACGAAGGTGATGGATACGAGATCTATGGATACAGACAAGGCAGCCAACTGACAAACTACAACTTGCATCGATCATAACTCAACATTAACAACTCCAAATGCGATGAAATTTGGAGAGGAGCTTCTCAATGGACTCAAGAACCTCCATGATCGATCTCAGCCCGATTAGACTACTTTTGGATCGATACTCACTCTAGATCGATCCGGTGGTCCCATTTGCACAAGAGAAGAGGTATTCTATGTTTTGGGGAGATATTTTCGAATCTACACCTATAAGTAAGAGTCATATGGCATCTAAAAATGGAATCTTGGGGGAGGGGCTCAAACGTAGAAACTCTTCCATTTTTGCAATTGATACTAAAGGCTTGTAATTGTAATTACAGTACAAAAGCAATAAAAAGGATTGATTCAAAGTGGACGTAGGCCAGATTGTCGAACTACTATAAACCTTGTGTTCTTTCCTACTTTCTTCTTTTTAATTTTACTTTTTCTTTACTTTTACTCTCTACATTATCCGGATCTGAGATCAGTGTGTAAATATTGTGGATCTATATGTAAACACTGGTGATTTCATGACTTATGGGGTTTGTGGCCAATCATGGTGCAAACAGTGTATTAAGTCAGATATGGCTATATTGGTTTGATCAACCAACGGGGCATCGTCGTATGTATGGCAAGTGCTTCAACTGTGACCAATTGGCCATTATAAGTGCCAGTGCAAGGCGCCCGCTAAAGATGGAAAGGGAAAGATATATGCATTGGAGTCTGCCGCGTTAATGCCAACAGCTTAGGAAAAATGGAAAGTAGTTTCGGGAGATAAGCTTCAGATTCATGGTATGTTTGTTAGCGTTCTACTTGATACTGGCGCATCACATTTTTTTTATATCTAGATGTTTGACAGATAAGCTTCATCTAGAAACCACATATTTAGTAATTTCCTTACGGGTTGTGAATTCAATATGAGGGTATGCAACTCTAGGGTTGCAATGTGACCAGTTAGAGTTTGTCCTGTTAGGTCATACTTTTTTTTGCAGTTTGCATGCGTTTGATTTTATGAGGTTCGGGATTATTCATGGGATGGATTGGTTAAGTAAGTACGATGCTAGAATATTTTTCCAACATAGGAAAATATCTCTTAAACACCTAGATTGTAGTGATCGAATAATTTATACCACAGAGGGTTCTTGCGGTGAGTTGAATGCTTTGTTGGGTGCTATGAAATAGGATGGTGAGTTGAGTCGAGTTTTCAAGGTTAGAGAATTCAATGATGTTTTTGAGCCTACAGTTGGGTTGCCCCCGATACGAGCTATTGAGTTTCAAATAGAGTTTATTCTGGGAGTAGAATCAGTGAGCAGGCAGCCGAGCATCATGACTCCTACAGAGATGAGGGAGTTTAAGGTGTAGGTAGTGGATTTAGAACGCCAAGAGTTATATCAGGCCGAGTAGTTCGCCTTTGTGAGCAGCTGCAGTGTTCACGAAGAAGCCAGATGGATCATCAAGGCTATGTATCGATTATCATAAGTTGAATGAGAGGACGATAAAGAATCGATATCCACTACCAAGGATTGACGATTTGTTTGACCAGTTGAGTGGAGCCAAGGTATTCTTGTAGTTGGATTTGGCTATAGGTTTCCATCATCTTAGAGTAGCAGAGAATAGTATACCTTTGACGGCGTTTAGAACCAGATATGAGTCGTACGAATGGTTAGTTATGCCGTTCAAACTAACTAACGCGCTAGCCTTCTTTGTGGACTCGATGAACCGGGTTTTTCGAGAGAACTTGGATAGGGTCGTATTAGTTTCCATAAATGATATCTTGATATACTCTAAGGATGATGGAGAGCATGAAGTTCATCTTAGGGTGGTGCTTGAGACGTTGAGGCAACATCAGCTGAAGGTGAAGTTTTCGAAGTGTCATTTCTAAAGAAAGAAGTGAAGTTTCTTGGTTGTGTAGTTACAAAGGAAGTGTTGTCAGTAGATCCGACTAAGATTGAAGTGATGAATAGTTGAAATAGACCCGAGACAGTGACAGAGATAAAGAGTTTCCTTAGGTTTGTCGATTGTTATCAGAGGTTCATTAAGGATTTATTGTGGATAGCGGCACCGACGACCAAGATGGCAAGAAAGGATGTGAAATTTGTGTGGAACGATAAGTGTGAGGAAGCATTCTGGAGTTTGAAACATTTATTGACCCATGCAGCCGTATTAGTTGTCACAGAAGGGAATCAAGATTTGGTGGTTTATACTAATGCGCATGGAACAAGATTAGGAGTTGTGCTGATGTAGAGAGGTAAAGTGATTGTCTATGCTTCTAAACAGCTTAGACCGCATGAGGTCAGATATCCGACGCATGATTTGGAATTGGCTGCAGTTATTTCTACATTGAAGGTGTGGAGACATTACCTTTTGGGAGAAAGGTTTGAGTTATATATAGATCATAAGTCGTTGAAATATTTGTTCTCTCAGAAGGAGTTGAACATGAGACAACAAATGTGTTTAGAGTTTAACCCTGCTTATGATTTTAGGATTAAGTACACCAGGGAAAGGAAACAAAATTGCAGATGCACATAGCAGGAAACATCAGAATGCAGTATTGGCGATGATCACTGAATGGAAGATTTGGAAGCATTGGCTAATTACAAAGTGCAATGGTGATCTGAGGCTGGTCCTAGCGGAGAACCATAGTGTTATCTTTGTTTCGAAGTTCGACCAGTGATGATAAACAGGAAGAGGATCCGGTATTAGCTGGACGGATAAGGAAGCTAAGAGATGGAACCAAGAGTGATGATTTGAAAGATTTCAGTCTCGACCAGAATGGGAGGTTGAGAAAGTAAGGGAGATTATATGTTCCAAGTGTGGGAAACATAAGGAAAGAAGTCTGGGAGGAATGCCATCGTTCAAAGTTCTCTAATCATCCAGGAGGTACTAAGATGTAGCAGGACATGAAGAGCAGTTTCTTCCGAGAAGATATGAAGTAGGAATTGGTTTGTGTGTAAAGCAGTGCTTGATTTGCCAGCAGGCAAAGGTCGAACACCAGAAACCAAGTGGGTTGCTTCGGTGTGGGTTGCTTCGGCCATTAGATATTCTGGTCTAGAAGCGGAATTCTATTTCTATGGATTTTATTAACTGGTTACCAAGGTCGAATAGAGAAAATGATAGTATATGGGTCATAATGTACAGATTGACCAAGAGTGTCCATTTCAGTTAGGTCAACTAGGAGAGCACCTGCTTTGGCAAAGTTTTTTATGAAGAATGTAGTTAGACTACATGGAATTTCTAGTAGCATAGTTTGTGATAGATATCCTTTATTCACTAGTGAGTTCTAGAAGAATCTGTAGGAAGTTTTGGGAACCACGCTCAAGATAGGTACCGCTTACCATCCGTAGACAGATGGGCAAACGGAGAGAGTTAGCAAGATCGTGGAAGCTTTGTTAAGAGCTTGGCTATTAGATTTCGGAGGATCATGGAAAGACCATTTGTATTTAGTCGAGTTTTCATATAACAACAGTTATCAGACTAGTACTGGGATAGCACTGTTTAAAGCTTTGTATGGAAGGCCGTGCAAATCTCCTCTATGTTGGTTAAAGACCGGGGATTGGTTGGCTCTTGGTCCAGATTTGGTAAGAGAGGCTGCAGAAAAGATTGAGGTCATTCGGGCTAGAATGAAGGAGGCTCAGTCTAGGTAGAAGAGTTATGCAGATAAGAGAAGGAAAGATCTAAAATTCTAAGTTGGAGATCGGTTTTCGTTAAAGTATCACCGATGAAGGGTGTGATTAGATTAGTAAAATCAGGAAAGTTAGCATCGAGATTCGTTGGACCTTCTCCTGTTATTGAAAGGATCAGGAAACTTGCATATAGAGTTGAGTTACCGAGCAGTTTAGTAGGAGTCCACGGTGTTTTTCATGTCTCTCATCTCAGAAAGTATGTTAGAGACCCAGAGATTACTATGGCACCGATTGTGGTAGATGATTTAGTAGTAGAACTGGATTTGACTATAGTGAGGAAGCCTATCGTATTGTTGCGAGCGATGAGAAGAGGCTTAGAACCAAGACGGTTAGATTAGTCAAAGTCCAATAGAGCGATGATGACAGCGACTGTACTTGGAAGATTAAGAGCAGGATTAGAGATACTTATCCTAACTTATTTGATGGTATGTTTTACCTTCTTGTTTGATTTGTTGTGTACCTTATCGTAATTTAAGGGACGAAACTCTTTAAGAGGGGAGTTTGTAACACCCCATATTTTTGGTAACCTTATTTAGGATATTTAATTAGATAAATTAAATAAAATAATGTGTTGACTAGAGGATTGACATTTGATTTTAATTAGGGACAACCATGCCATTTAAACAATGAATTAAAATAATAAATATAAATTGAAATAGAGGATTGGAAAAATAAGAAAGAGACCATTCTTATACCCCTAAACCCTTAGGACATGTATCCATGCACGTTCATTTTCATTTGAAAATTTTTGTAACTCAAGACCGGCCACCATTAACAAGAACCAAAGAAAGAAGATAGATAAAAGCTAAGGAAGAAGTTAATTCAAATCAAATCCATTCACAACTCAATCTCTTTAATCGCTAAAGCTAAGGTGAATAATGTTTACATCTCATTTTTTATTGTATTTTTGGGTTTTAGACGAATGCCGAATATTTTGCAATGATTTGCCACGTTTTTGAATGATGGAATGATTATATATACATGTTGATGATTTATGTATATTCATATTGATTTTATAATATGTTTTAAGGTGCAAACCCTATAAAATGACATCCAAATGTCTTACAAATTTTATGAAGATCAATATTATTTTGAAGATGGGTTTCAATTTTTAGAATTTCTTAAATTATGTACAATTTATATGAATTTTCTAGTAAAGAAAGTGTTAATTTGGTTTAACAATTATTTTCGGTTAAGTAATAAAAAAATTGGGTTTGAAATTTTCCTATGTTGGAAAATGTATTAAGAGAGATTTTTCTGGAATTTTTGTAGATTTTTCCGAAGTGTTTTAATGGTTATATAAAATTATCTAAGGTATGAGACTTAAATGTTTTATATAATTAAGGAAGGAGAAGGGCCTTTTTGCAAAATAATTTAAATTTGTCGACCCTAGAAAGTTGGAAGCACTTTTGAAAAATTGTAGTACTTTTTATTGATTAAGAAAGAGGGAACGAATCACAATTAGACACGTAAGGCAGGTTAGGTCGAAAGAACTATTTGCTACATGTTTTTAGCTATTTTGACACCGTCGGCACCAAGTTTCGCCTACTCATCTTCGCTTTCGACGCAGTCTAAACCAGTGCACATGATATCAAGGAATTGGTACGTAGTGAATTGGATGAAGGCAAAAGGATGAGAGTCAAAACTAGGGTTTCCGAAGGGGTTAGGGCATTGCTTTGATTTTTAAAGGAAAATTCTCCTGCTTGCTTTCAACTAAGATTTTTCACTTGAAATGAAATGATTTTGCTTCAGCTTGAACCGTTAAAAGTTATATTTGTTTGGCTCAGTCAACACATTGTTTTACATGTGTTCCTATTATTAGTGCTAGTAGTTGGTCTTTCCTTATTTGCAGGGCAAGAAACAAGTAGTGGTTCTTTGCCTATTTATTTATCTGTATTTTCTTTGTTTCAAGTACTATAAGAAATAACAATGTAGTTGTTTTATGTTTTACCGTTATATCTCTCTCCCTCCTCTCTATATCAAATCCTAACATGGTATCGGAGCTAGGTGAGAGAGGGCAGAGAAAAAAAATCTCTTTTTCTGTTTTACTTCAAAATTGAATTTCCAGAACAAAACTTCACCCAAATTTCAGCCTCTTACCAAAGAAAACGACGCTGCAAATACTTTGCCCTAAAATCAAAGTTGCACAACCGTCCCCTGGAGAGAGAAAGACACCGTTGAAGGTCGATGCCTGAAATCAAATACCGCCAACGTAGGTCGACGCTTGAAGTCGATGAATGCTGACTATTTATTGATCGAAATCTGAACCTGAATTGGTTGTGCCTCTGATTGGGATTTTTCACCGCTCTGATTGCATGGAAGAGATCTGAGTCGCACCAATACTTGTCGTGTTACTTATGGTGCTTTGTCGTTTGTTGGTCAGATTTAGGAGGTGGATGGCAGTTTTGGTGATATGCGCTGCGTTTAGAATTGGTGGTCGTGGCAAGGTTGCAGTCGCTAGTTTGTGTATTGCGGTCGTTTCAGGTTGATTTGGGAAGATGCATGTATTGATTGGAGATTTTTTTTGGTGATTGCTGCAGCGGGATTTGGGTCTCGGTTGTTTATACGTATGGTTGATGAAGACTTGTGTGGATGATGAGGTTTGCTTTTTGTTTGCAGACTGGGTTTGGTTGAGGTAGGAGATGGAGTGGAAGGTGATTTGTTGTAGGAGGTTGAATTATTAGGGAGTTTGGGATGCAACCATGCACTTGCAGTGATTTGATGGACTAGGTTGTCGGGTTTGCTGAGCAAAAACGGTGGTTGAAGCTAATGTGTTGATTGTATGGATGAAATGCTGAAGGTGAAGTTTGTGGTGTGTGAACTGCAAGGAGTTCGAGTTATGGTGATGTGGTGAAGGTGAAGTTTGAGTGTATGAGGTTGGTTTAGGCAGCGTATGGAGATGGAGTTGTTTGTCGATGCTGTGGTAAGGTGAAAGATGGTGATAAAGTTGTTTAGAAAGGGAGATGGAAGCAGAGGCTTGTTTGTGAATATGTTTGCTGGATTTGTTAGTGGTTGTGTTATGGTCGAAGGTGGAGGTTGCTATGCAGCAGTTTGAAGTAGATGATGGGTTTGCGGTGGAGAGACTGAAGGAGTTTTGTGGTGAACGTTGTTGGTGGAGGTTGGAGTTGTTGAAAGTCGAATTCAGGTGAAACAGTTTGGTAAATTGCAGTATGGTGTTGGTGCGGAGGTGATAGCTGTGGATTAGTGAGGAATTTGGAATAAGAAAGCGTTGTAGGGTTGCTCGTTTGGTTTTTTACTGGTCCTAAGAAGGATCGGGTAAGGAGATGCGATTGGGTTTCAATTTGTATTTTAGGCAAGTACTGGTTGTTTTGAAATGGAGTTCTGTGTTGTGTTTGTGAGCAACAAGTTGTAGTTTTGTAGTTTTGGAGGAGTGTAGAATGTTTGGTTTGAAGCATGTCAGTTGGGGAGAATGCTTTTGGCATTGATGATGCAAGATGGTAATAGGAGAAGAATGGGAGGTGCAACACAGTTTGTTTGGTTATTGTAGTAGGGTATGGTGATTGCACTGCAGAAGTGTGGATGATTGCGAGTAGTTGAATTTATATTTCTTGGTAGTGGATATGAAGATGAAGACGACGAATGGTAGACCGTCGGTTATGAGGTTGGACATTTGTGGAGTGCTCAAGAAAGAACTGTTTGAAGAGCATGCCTACATGTGAAGTAGGCTGAATGAGGAAGACTTGGTTTTATGTCATCCAACAAGTAAGGAAGGAGAGCTGCAGTTCTCACTTGTTGGGGATGACAAATACAAGGGACGACCCGAATGGAGAGGTCAGTAAATCCCTTAGAGGAAACCTAGAGTATTCGTTGATGGTTAAAGTACCAATCAACGTGAAATAGTTGAGCATGTCCAACCAGCTAGAGATGAAAGTTGTGATCGGGTTCATCTATGCACGACGATGAAGAAATTGAGAAGCACCGTTCATTACTTGTAAACCGGATGTTAGCACATCTAGTTTAAGGGAGGGTGTTAGAAATTATATTTGTTTGGCTCAGTTAACACTTTGTTTTACATGTGTTCCTATTATTAGTGCTAGTAGTTGGTCTTTCCTTATTTGCAGGGCAAGAAACAAGTAGAGGTTCTTTGCCTATTTATTTATCTGTATTTTCTTTGTTTCAAGTAATTTAAGAAATAACAATGTAGTTGTTTTGTGTTTTACCGTTATATCTCTCTCTCCCTCCTTTCTATATCAAATCCTAACAAACGACATGATATTGAACACTGACGAAGCTACAAAATGACGGTCGGAAAAAAAAGATTTTTCACATCAAATGAGATGACATCTGGATCAGCCATATTTTCACGTCGAAAATTAAGAAACCTAAATCTTTGGTTCCTGACAACCAACATATGGTACAAAGAGAACAAATAAAAATTATATTTTACATCCAAAACTTAGAAAATTAACAATAAAAATTACATAATTGAGTAAAAAAGTAAACTCAAAAGCTAGGATTTCACCCAAAAATATGACCAATCGATCATCTAATCTTTGGCAGAGTTGAATAAAGGCAATTGCATTGTAAGTTGAAAGGATCCAAATAGATATGATTGGGCAAAAAATGCAATTTGTTCAAAGGTGTCGTAACTTTGTTCTAGGTGAGTGATTGACTGCTAAAATAATTATCGTTTAAGTGAAAAATGCTATCTGCCATACAGATTATGCACATGCAATAGCAAAGCATAGGGGTTGACTCCTCTAGGGGTGGATCTGGGCTGAGTATTTCAAAGAGGATCTTGACATTAACCATAGAAGCTTGTCTTTCAAATAGGACTGCTCCATCATTTACTGCAGACTGTTTAGTTTTTACGGAAGCTGACACATGGCAAAGCAGTAAAACCATGTCAAAATCACCAGACGAATCTAAACATAATGGTGAATAACGGAGGAAAGGGTGCTTATTATTTGAGCGGCTCGTGTCCTTAACTAACGTCCAAATGCAAGCTACCTTCTTAAAATAAGGGTAACGAGCTTACTGAGGAAATGGTGCTGAAAATACCAAATTGTGAAATGCACGTTGTCTTCTTTAAACTTAAAAATTCATTTTATGAATTTAAAATTTCCATTGTCAGCACATTGCCAAGCTCTTTAATAAATTCTATATTCCTTTTAAATCAGACTACTATGTGGAGAAATTGAGGTTCAAAAATGTATTATTTATAGAAGAAATGTATGTGTACGTGGTTGCATGTGCACATACGTTATTTACTATGGAAATAAATGATGCTACTAACAACAATTTATTTTATCTAAGCTTTTCCGATAATATGTAAGACCCAGATTTATTACTCATATGATATACTACATAATTTACTAAACTAAGTGTTGTGTAATGTAACGACCCTGAAATTCAGACCCAGTTTAAAATTTTTAAATCGCTTATTTGATGTAGAAATTCGAATTTTCACAAACAATTTCCGTTGCCAACCAAACTTCTCATTCGGAATGCGTCTAGATAGACATAGGCGTGCGCCAAATTTCGTTGAAAAATATTGAAGTAAATTACGCTCGTCGCATTTACATTTTAGTTTAATTCTTGTGTGAAAATTTTCTATCGTCCGAACTCAAATATTTTTCTCGATGTTGCATAAGAAAAATATTCTGAACTTGACGACGCATTTCGTTTCGTCAAATTTCGATGTTAATTGCTAGCTAAAATGTTCGCTCGTGCAAATGGTTCAATAAGATTTCTCACTTCACAAACAATGTCAAACCGTAAATATTTTTATACCGTTGTGTTCGTCGCGTCGCGCTGATCAAAACGGTATATTTGTTTGTGTAAATCGGAGTTCGGCGCTGCGAACTATAATTGTTTAACGGATAGCAAATCGGTCCGTTACGCAGCACAAAACGGTATCCGTTTTCTCCAACGATCAGAATCCTAACAGCCTTTGACTGTTCAGTTACATAGGAAATCAAATAGCCATTTCGGTTACCAAGGCAATAAAATTTGAGACCTTTGATTTTCTAGATTATTTATTTTATACTGGTTCACTTCATTCTTCGTTTGCAAAATCTACATCTCTGGTACAGGTTCTTCTCTCCTTCAACATGTTTATTTCATTTTTTCTTGTTTCGTTTCCTTCCAGAGAAAATTTATATTACTCACTCCTCTACTCCTCCTTCATGCATTCACCGCCCTTTCCACCATCTGCCAAGTCAACTGCTGCAACGCCCACCACGCGCACAGGCCAGCCTTCGCCCAGACTTTCGCCAGCCTTCGTCCAGACCCCCGCCAGCCTTCGCCCAGACCCGCCAGTCTCGTCCAGACCCGCCAGCCTTCGTCCAGACCTCGCCAGCCTTACCCAGACCCGCCAGCCTTTGCCCAGACCCACCAGCCTCCAGCCTTCGCCCAGACCTCGCCAGCCTTACCAGACCCGCCAGCCTTGCCCAGACCCACCAGCCTTCAGCCTTCGCCCAGACCCCGCCATCTTCGTCCAGACCCGCCAGCTTCGCCCAGATTCCGCCAGCTTCGCCCAGACTTTCGCCAGCCTTCACCTAGACCCCCGCCAGCCTCGTCCAGACCCGCCAGCCTTCGTCCAGACCTCGCCAGCCTTCGCCCAGATCCGCCAGCTTCGCCCAGACCCCGCCAGCTTCGTCCAGACTCCACGAGCCTTCGCCCAGACCTCGCCAGCCTTCGCCCAGATCCGCCAGCTTCGCCCAGACCCCGCCAGCTTCGTCCAGACTCCACCAGCCTTCGTCCAGACCTCGCCAGCTTCGCCCAGATCCGCCAGCTTCGTCCAGACCCGCCAGCTTCTGCCCAGACCCCACCAGCCTTCGTCCAGACCCGCCAGTTTCCGCCCAGACCCCACCAGCCTTCGCCCAGACCCGCCAGCCTTCGCCCAGACCACAGCCGGCCTTTGCCCAGCTCTGTCCCCAAACATGCAACCACCGGCTCGCCTCCACCAGTTCGCATATAGCCCAGAACCCGCATCCGTTAACCACCGCAACCCGAACCCAGAACCGCCTCCCCTGCCTACACGTCCAGACCCGCGTCCCAAACCCACCTTATTTGTTTATATAGCCATCTTATCAATAAGTAATATAAGTTACATTATATATTAGTTCCTATGTAGTTGATAGGTTACAGTTTTAAAATTTTATACAAAGCTATTGAAATTATATACAAAGCTACAGGTTTTGAAAATTTTATTTGAAGCAGTTTTCTTATAATCATGTTTGTATTAAGATATGTAAGTGTCCATATTTTAGTTTGGTTTATAGTTCGGTATATAATATGTTAATCTATGAAGCAGTGAGGAGTTATAATCTAGGGGCTCACGATATTTGATTTGGTTGTTACAGCAACTGCTAATCCGGGATTTCAGTCCTAGGCTTCATCCGACTTGTCTGAATCTACCTAGTTTCGTTGTTTGGTATGGTTTATATATATATTCAATTAATATATATTGCAATAAACAAATAGTTGATTTATTTAATTGTTTGAATTGTAGTTTGTGTCGTTTTGCATCGTGCTTGTTCGTGTCTCTTATCTATTCGTCTTCGTTCTTCGTCGTCTTCTCTAACCACGCAAGGTGAATATTTCATTCACGACTCAATCTATTATGCTATGATAATCAAGTGATAAATTGTTGTTTATGTTAATTTGGATGTTAAGTTGTTGATTTTTAGAATTGTTGAAATAAGGATTGCAAATCACTATGCAAGTTAAAAATTTAATATTGTTAGTTCACGACAAACAAGTGTGATACTAAAATTTGTTATGTGATGATTGAATTTGGTTGTTAATGTAAGTGAATTTGAATATGAAATTGATATAGGATAGTCGACAAAATTTAAATTGGACTATATATGTTGAACTTGACCCCTTAACTGTTAAATCAACCGTCGCGTAGAAATAGCATTAACTACACTTTGAACCATTGTATGTATGATTGATGTAGAAATGTGATAATAGACACCAAGTGAAACCATAAGATAATAATCTTTAATCTACATGAAACGATAGTGTAGATTCTAGGAATAATTATATTAATTTGCATAAATAACAAATGTAAGTTAATACGATTATTTCGGGATTATTTAATAAATTGTTAAATTGTATGTATGGTTGCTATTGCTTGTTTATTTACTTTGACACCATCACAGTTATCACACTGCAAGTTCCCTTTGCTATGCTTTGTTTTATATTGAATAATATTGGGTTGAAATGATAAATACTCCATTTAAACAATTTGGCCTAGGATAGAAAATAAAATAAGAAACCCGATTGGTCAACAAAACCACTTTCGAAATTGAAATATATTTTAATTTAAGGAATGAACTTAACAATTTGTTTGGAAATTTAATAACGAACTTAGGAATTTAAGTTGGAATAAATTAGCGGATTTAAAATTGAAACGGATTAATAACTTACCAAATTGGATAAAATGAATTGAAATTTTAAGTGAAATAAGATTTAGAAGCAAGTAAGTTTTAGAATTTAATAATTTAAAGATTCAAAGATTTGTTAGCTCTAGTTTTAAACTCAGGCTTTAATGTAATAAATTGAACTTGTATAAGTTATATTGAGATTTAGGAAATTTTGACTTACTAATTTAATGAATTTAAATTAGGGATAATTTGAATTAAAGGATTTTAAATATTAACGAATTTACCAAATCAGGACATTGTATATGGAAATGAACTTCTTTGATTTGAAATTTAATTGAATCGGTAAATAAACCAATGAAGTTGAAAGGGAAATTTAGTTAATAAAGTTGATTTAATCGAATGTATGATAACAGTGGATATAAACATAAAGTGACATGAATTGAACTTGAGTTAGTATTTTAACTAAGTTTACCTTTAAATTGAATCCATTGATTTTGAACTAAATTTAATAAGCGACTTTTAGACCTTAAATCAAACTTGATTACTAAATTTTAAATTGTCAACTCAATGTTTGAGCGAAAATTTCATTTGGAAATATGTTTAAAAATATCTAAAATAAATTGAATCGTAAAATGTCAAATTTTGGAAGTCAAATTTGCACCTTGACTTTTGGACTTTGATTTGTTTAAACGTTAATTTAATCGACCATCGGGTAATAAATACGTAGTTGTTGAAGAGACCGGGATCGGATATGGACATACTCTCTGTCGATACTGAAAACCACTTTAATAACTATTATACGCGGAGTGTTGATCCAGAATGAAGTGGATGGTCTGGTGAACGCGATGACTAAAGAAAGAGAACGATATTGGATGACCTCTGACATGACTAAAACAGGAGCCGCGCCGGGCCATTGAGGATCGCCACCTCTAGCGGACACACTTCTTCGATACCATATCTATTACTTTTGTGATTCGATTTGGGTGCACCCTTTGATTTGGGAGTGTTGTTTCGCGGTGTTGAGATAGTAGCTACTATGCTCAACATCAGTCCGGATCACGCAACTACTAGTATCCTAGTTGGTATTGCCTCATGTACCTTGTCATACTGATTATCCTATTCGCGACCACTACGTTTTGATTTGTACCTTGAGTATATGGATTGCCCTCTGGTGACTTCCGGTTTTGGGGAAACTACGGTCTTGTATATGCTTTTGGGAATATAAAATGTGTTAAGGGGAATTATGGTAACGCCTTAACGCTATTTTAATATTCTATTTTATTGATTAGACATTACCTACATATCGTATTCTACTATATATATATAGATAATTTATCGGATCCTTAGAGATGTTATTTTATTCATCTTTGAGTTATGGACTTTATTTCTTGCACTTGATTATCCTGTATAAGATTTTGAGTCCTGACTCGAGTGTTTCTTTTGTATATGCTCGGGTCAGCCTGAAGCTATCCAGTTTGCTGATCAAGGTTGGTTGAAGATGTTGAAGACTTAGCATTTATCTTTATCAGTCTATTTCTATTCCAGTATTGTTGTTCTTGTCTGTTGGACATTTATGTATTTCCTTTCAGTCACTTTATGTTTAGACATTGTTGTATGTCATATAGTAGCTTCATGAACTGCTATTACGACGATGTATTTTCCGCTGCATTATTCTGTGACTGTTCTGTGTCTGTGATGTTGTATTGATTCTCATTTACATTTATGTATATATAATCCCATAATGATTCGTGTTTTTTATTATTTAAGTTGACATGTATGGATTATTGTCAATTTAAATGGTCCAAATATACGGGTTGTTACAGTTGGTATCAGAGCTTTGGTTTTCACTAAAAACCTTAGTTTGGGGTTATATAAACTCATTAGACATAGGGTAGCAATACCCGGGGATGAGGAGAATCAATTCAATATACATATCCTTCCAAATTCAAACTTCTTAATTGATTCGTTGATTAGACTTTCCATAAAGTTCTATGATTTTCTATCCTTGGTTCTAAAAAAAAAAAAAAAAAAAAATTTATTTTGGTATTTCAGGATGAGTGCCAGAAGAAACAACAGGGGAGGAAGGGGAAATGGTCCTGCCCAGGCTGCACCTGCCGCCCCAGCTCCAGTCAAATTCACCACTCTTAGTAAGGAGTATACACAACTTGGTGGTGTTAAGTTCTCTGGATCCGAGAATATTATTGAAGCTCAACAATGGCTCAAAAGCTTAGAGATGATATTTTCTGGATTGGAGATCACTGATGCTCAGAAGCGTCAGCTTGCTGCTTGGCAACTTCGGGATGCCGCACGAGACTGGTGGGAATCTGTTACTTCTCGTATCGAGGAGAACACCATCACTTGGGCCCAGTTTAGGTATAAATTTATTTGGATTTCATAGTCTAAATTCTTCTTTCAATCCTTGGAATGTTATTTATCTAGTCTATCTTTTGATTAGGGATACTTTCTCGGAACAATGGATGCCAGCTGCCGGGAAAACCCAACTTTATAGAACTTTTATGGACCTTAAGCAAGGCAGTATGACTTTTTCTGAGTACGAGAGAAAATTCAACGAGCTCTCCAAGTTTGGCCCGGGATTGATTGATACACCACTTCTGAAGAACGAGAAATTCATTTTGGGAGTTAGACCAGAGTATTATGACTTGCTTACTGGCCACATTCACTGCACTTTCACAGAGCTTGTTGACTATGCTCTTCGATATGAGGCGAAGCCAAAGGGACCCACTGCCAAGGCCACTCCTACTCAGTCCTCTTCGAGCCAGCTCGGAAAGAGGAAGATGAACTTTGATCAACAAAAGAAAGCTTGGCAAAAGACTACAGGA
Source organism: Allium cepa (assembly GCA_030765085.1). Classification (NCBI taxonomy): domain Eukaryota; kingdom Viridiplantae; phylum Streptophyta; class Magnoliopsida; order Asparagales; family Amaryllidaceae; genus Allium; species Allium cepa. The sequence continues at coordinate 302,505,955 of CM060944.1, read as the reverse complement.
TTGGGATATGCCCAGAAAAGCCCAATCGACCTTGCTAATATCACTTGCTTCAAATGCGATAAGAAGGGTCATTATGCAAATAGCTGTCCATCCACCGGAGCTGCTATTCCACCACCTCCTCAGATGAGGAATGATTTATGCCATGTCTGCCTCCAGCCAGGTCACTTCAAAAGAGATTGCCCATTGAGGAAGAAAGGCACACCATCAGGAGTATATGCTGTCACCACTCCTGCACCACCTCCACCACCTGCTCAGGATGACCAAGGTACCTTACGAAGTACTTTTTCATTTCATAATTTACCTGTTCGGGTATTATTCGATACTGGTGCTTCTCATAGCTTCATATCTATTGATCTTTGTAATAAGCTCAAATTAGAACCTACTCTTGCTACTACTTCCTTATGTGTCTCCAACCCTATTGGAGGACTTGCCAACCTCAGTAGAATTTGTAAAGGGGTTGTGCTCTTGTATGGAAGATATCGATTCACTTGGGATTTCTATGTGCTTGGCTTCGTAGCATTTGACATTTTGTTGGGTGCTGATTGGTTAAGAAATTTCGATGCTGTTATTTCTTGCAAAGCTCGATCTGTTTCTCTAGTCAATGACAAGGGTCTACCGTTTGTCATCGAATGCAAATCACCTCAGAAATATGCGGGAAGCTTCATATTCTCTCTTGATGCTCACCCGGATGACCTTAGTACTACTCCTATTGTTCAGAAATTTCCCGATGTATTTGGAGAGGTCGACTCTCTACCGCCAAAGCGAGAGATTGATTTTCGTATTGACCTTATTCCCGGAGCTACTCCCGTAGTTCTCCCTCACAGAAGGATGGCTCCTAAAGAAAAAGCTGAACTTAAAACCCAAATTGATGATCTATTTGCTAAGGGTTTGATCAGGAGAAGTTGTTCTGAATGGGGCGCCGCAGTCGTATTTGTCACCAAGTCTGATGGATCTCTTCGCATGTGTGTTGATTACCGGGAATTAAACAAACGCACTCTCAAGAACCGCTATCCGATACCTCGAATCAATGATTTATTCGATCAGCTCCATGGAGCTAAAGTTTTCTCACAGCTTGATCTAGCCACTGGGTTCCACCAACTCAGAGTAGCAGAAGATAGTATTCATAAGACAGCTTTCCGTACCGAAAATGGATTCTATGAATGGTTGGTTATGCCATTTGGTTTGACCAACGCACCTGCTTATTTCGTTGACTTAATGAATAGAGTCTTCCGTGATGTCCTTAACAAGTTTGTTCTTGTCTTCATTGATGATATTCTCATCTTCTCCAAGGATGAGAAAGAGCATGAAACACATCTTGCTTATGTTCTGGGAACTCTCCGAAACCATCAGCTAAAAGCCAAGTTTTCGAAATGCCACTTCTGGAGAGACGAAGTACGATTCCTTGGCCATATTGTTTCTGAAAATGGGATTTCGGTCGATCCAGCTAAGATCGCCGTAATCAGTGTAAGTTCTATCTTATTCGTTATTTCTATTCGATCCATCTTATTCCTTTCTAATTTGAAAAATTTATCTACAGGATTGGGAGACTCCCAAAACTCCTACTGATATCCGTAGCTTCTTGGGCCTAGCCGGTTATTATCGCAGATTCATTGAGCGCTTTGCCCGGATTTCTGCCCCACTTACTGCTTTAACTCGGAAGGATGTCAAGTTTATTTGGAGTGAGAAGTGTGAATCAGCTTTTAATGAGTTAAAACGTAAGTTAACTTCAGCCCCAGTTCTCGCGGTAATTGACGGGAGTGAAGGATTAACTGTCTATACTGATGCTTGTCGAGAAGGTTTAGGCGCTGTCCTTATGCAAAATGGAAAGGTTATTGCTTATGCGGGCCGTCAGTTGAAAACTCATGAAGTAAACTATGCGACCCATGATTTAGAGCTTCTAGCAGTTGTATTCGCTTTGAAACTATGGAGGCACCATCTTTTGGGGACAAAATTTGAATTATTCACAGATCATAAGTCCTTGCGGTATATTTTCTCTCAGAAGGACTTGAACCAGAGACAAGTCCGATGGCTTGAATTCTTAGCTGCATATGATCTCGACATCAATTATACTCCTGGAAAGGCAAATGTTGTAGCTGATGCTTTGAGCGTAGCAAAGCATTGTCATGTTGTAACCTTGTGGAAAGCATGCTCTTTCAGCTTACTATCTCCCCATCTCTGATGGATCGCATCAAAGCTAAGCAATTCGAAGACACCTTGCTCTATCGCATGAAGGAGTTAGTTCTTGGTAGAGTTGGAAATGCTGACAGTAAAGTGGGAGCACAGATAGATAGTAATGGAGTTCTAAAGATTGACAACCGTATTTGTGTTCCTAATGTTGATGGATTGAGACAAGAAGTGCTTAGAGAGAACCATCAATCATCACTTTCATTTCATCCTGGTGTCACCAAGATGTATCGAAACATGAAGCGTTTATATTGGTGGAGTGGGATGAAGAGAGATATTTCCACATATGTCAGTAGATGCACCACTTGCCAGCAAGTCAAGGCCGATCACCGGAAGACGGCAGGATTACTTCAACCCCTGGAGATTCCGTGTTGGAAATGGGATCAGATTTCTATGGACTTCGTTGACGGATTGCCGAGGACCAGAAAAGGGAACGAGAGTATATGGGTGATTGTTGATAGGTTGACAAAATCTGCTCATTTTATTCCTGTTAAGACCACTCGTACTGCTTCGAGTTTGGCCGAGATTTATATGAGAGAGATTGTCAGACTTCATGGAGTTCCATCTAGTATTGTATGCGATAGAGATCCTTTATTCACTAGTAAATTCTGGAAGGCATTTCAGGACGTCTTGGGCACTAAACTGAATCTGAGCACGGCTTATCATCCTCAAACAGATGGCCAAACTGAGAGGGTAAATCAGATTTTGGAAGATCTGCTCCGAGCTTGCATTATTGATTTCGGTGGATCTTGGGAAGACCACCTACATTTGGTTGAATTCACTTACAATAACAGCTATCAGGTAATCCAAAATTTTTAATTTGAATAAGTAAAATTTGAATTGAAATATAACTATCTTTATAATCAGGCGAGTATCGATATGGCACCGTTCGAAGCTTTATATGGACGGCCATGCAAATCGCCAGCTTGTTGGATTGAGCCTGGTGATCGATTAGTTCTTGGCCCGGATATGATTATGGAAGCATCCGAGAAGGTCAATGAGATCAGAAGGAAGATGAAGACTGCACAGGATAGGCAGAAGAGCTATGCCGATAGGCGTAGAAGAGAGTTAAAATTCCAGGTTGGAGATGAGGTCTTTCTTAAAGTATCACCTTTAAAGAATGTTATTCGATTTGGTCGTAGAGGGAAGCTCGCTCCTAGATTTGTTGGACCATTCACTATCACTGAGAGGATTGGTACACTAGCCTACAGAGTTGCGCTGCCGGAGAAATTTGAGGGCGTGCACAACGTATTCCATGTTTCACATCTCCGGAAGGTTGTACACGATCCATCCATGACCATTCCTATTGCTCAGTTAGATGAGGTTGATATTGAGCCGGATTTGACTATAGAGAGGAGACCGCTTCGTATTGTTGATAGGGATACGAAGCAGCTTAGAAGGAAGACTGTTAGCCTAGTTAAAGTCCAATGGAGTCCCGATGATCGTGATTGTACTTGGGAAACCGAGGAGAGTATCCGAGATTCTAATCCAGAATTGTTTGTTGAAGGTAAATTCCATTCTATATTCTTTACTTTATTCGATAATCTATTCTATATCTATCGTACCTCTTTTATTGTTCTTCCACTCTTTCCTTTGTTCCTTTTCGGGGACGAAAAGTTTTGAGTGGGGGAGAATGTAACGACCCTGAAATTCAGACCCAGTTTAAAATTTTTAAATCGCTTATTTGATGTAGAAATTCGAATTTTCACAAACAATTTCCGTTGCCAACCAAACTTCTCATTCGGAATGCGTCTAGATAGACATAGGCGTGCGCCAAATTTCGTTGAAAAATATTGAAGTAAATTACGCTCGTCGCATTTACATTTTAGTTTAATTCTTGTGTGAAAATTTTCTATCGTCCGAACTCAAATATTTTTCTCGATGTTGCATAAGAAAAATATTCTGAACTTGACGACGCATTTCGTTTCGTCAAATTTCGATGTTAATTGCTAGCTAAAATGTTCGCTCGTGCAAATGGTTCAATAAGATTTCTCACTTCACAAACAATGTCAAACCGTAAATATTTTTATACCGTTGTGTTCGTCGCGTCGCGCTGATCAAAACGGTATATTTGTTTGTGTAAATCGGAGTTCGGCGCTGCGAACTATAATTGTTTAACGGATAGCAAATCGGTCCGTTACGCAGCACAAAACGGTATCCGTTTTCTCCAACGATCAGAATCCTAACAGCCTTTGACTGTTCAGTTACATAGGAAATCAAATAGCCATTTCGGTTACCAAGGCAATAAAATTTGAGACCTTTGATTTTCTAGATTATTTATTTTATACTGGTTCACTTCATTCTTCGTTTGCAAAATCTACATCTCTGGTACAGGTTCTTCTCTCCTTCAACATGTTTATTTCATTTTTTCTTGTTTCGTTTCCTTCCAGAGAAAATTTATATTACTCACTCCTCTACTCCTCCTTCATGCATTCACCGCCCTTTCCACCATCTGCCAAGTCAACTGCTGCAACGCCCACCACGCGCACAGGCCAGCCTTCGCCCAGACTTTCGCCAGCCTTCGTCCAGACCCCCGCCAGCCTTCGCCCAGACCCGCCAGTCTCGTCCAGACCCGCCAGCCTTCGTCCAGACCTCGCCAGCCTTACCCAGACCCGCCAGCCTTTGCCCAGACCCACCAGCCTCCAGCCTTCGCCCAGACCTCGCCAGCCTTACCAGACCCGCCAGCCTTGCCCAGACCCACCAGCCTTCAGCCTTCGCCCAGACCCCGCCATCTTCGTCCAGACCCGCCAGCTTCGCCCAGATTCCGCCAGCTTCGCCCAGACTTTCGCCAGCCTTCACCTAGACCCCCGCCAGCCTCGTCCAGACCCGCCAGCCTTCGTCCAGACCTCGCCAGCCTTCGCCCAGATCCGCCAGCTTCGCCCAGACCCCGCCAGCTTCGTCCAGACTCCACGAGCCTTCGCCCAGACCTCGCCAGCCTTCGCCCAGATCCGCCAGCTTCGCCCAGACCCCGCCAGCTTCGTCCAGACTCCACCAGCCTTCGTCCAGACCTCGCCAGCTTCGCCCAGATCCGCCAGCTTCGTCCAGACCCGCCAGCTTCTGCCCAGACCCCACCAGCCTTCGTCCAGACCCGCCAGTTTCCGCCCAGACCCCACCAGCCTTCGCCCAGACCCGCCAGCCTTCGCCCAGACCACAGCCGGCCTTTGCCCAGCTCTGTCCCCAAACATGCAACCACCGGCTCGCCTCCACCAGTTCGCATATAGCCCAGAACCCGCATCCGTTAACCACCGCAACCCGAACCCAGAACCGCCTCCCCTGCCTACACGTCCAGACCCGCGTCCCAAACCCACCTTATTTGTTTATATAGCCATCTTATCAATAAGTAATATAAGTTACATTATATATTAGTTCCTATGTAGTTGATAGGTTACAGTTTTAAAATTTTATACAAAGCTATTGAAATTATATACAAAGCTACAGGTTTTGAAAATTTTATTTGAAGCAGTTTTCTTATAATCATGTTTGTATTAAGATATGTAAGTGTCCATATTTTAGTTTGGTTTATAGTTCGGTATATAATATGTTAATCTATGAAGCAGTGAGGAGTTATAATCTAGGGGCTCACGATATTTGATTTGGTTGTTACAGCAACTGCTAATCCGGGATTTCAGTCCTAGGCTTCATCCGACTTGTCTGAATCTACCTAGTTTCGTTGTTTGGTATGGTTTATATATATATTCAATTAATATATATTGCAATAAACAAATAGTTGATTTATTTAATTGTTTGAATTGTAGTTTGTGTCGTTTTGCATCGTGCTTGTTCGTGTCTCTTATCTATTCGTCTTCGTTCTTCGTCGTCTTCTCTAACCACGCAAGGTGAATATTTCATTCACGACTCAATCTATTATGCTATGATAATCAAGTGATAAATTGTTGTTTATGTTAATTTGGATGTTAAGTTGTTGATTTTTAGAATTGTTGAAATAAGGATTGCAAATCACTATGCAAGTTAAAAATTTAATATTGTTAGTTCACGACAAACAAGTGTGATACTAAAATTTGTTATGTGATGATTGAATTTGGTTGTTAATGTAAGTGAATTTGAATATGAAATTGATATAGGATAGTCGACAAAATTTAAATTGGACTATATATGTTGAACTTGACCCCTTAACTGTTAAATCAACCGTCGCGTAGAAATAGCATTAACTACACTTTGAACCATTGTATGTATGATTGATGTAGAAATGTGATAATAGACACCAAGTGAAACCATAAGATAATAATCTTTAATCTACATGAAACGATAGTGTAGATTCTAGGAATAATTATATTAATTTGCATAAATAACAAATGTAAGTTAATACGATTATTTCGGGATTATTTAATAAATTGTTAAATTGTATGTATGGTTGCTATTGCTTGTTTATTTACTTTGACACCATCACAGTTATCACACTGCAAGTTCCCTTTGCTATGCTTTGTTTTATATTGAATAATATTGGGTTGAAATGATAAATACTCCATTTAAACAATTTGGCCTAGGATAGAAAATAAAATAAGAAACCCGATTGGTCAACAAAACCACTTTCGAAATTGAAATATATTTTAATTTAAGGAATGAACTTAACAATTTGTTTGGAAATTTAATAACGAACTTAGGAATTTAAGTTGGAATAAATTAGCGGATTTAAAATTGAAACGGATTAATAACTTACCAAATTGGATAAAATGAATTGAAATTTTAAGTGAAATAAGATTTAGAAGCAAGTAAGTTTTAGAATTTAATAATTTAAAGATTCAAAGATTTGTTAGCTCTAGTTTTAAACTCAGGCTTTAATGTAATAAATTGAACTTGTATAAGTTATATTGAGATTTAGGAAATTTTGACTTACTAATTTAATGAATTTAAATTAGGGATAATTTGAATTAAAGGATTTTAAATATTAACGAATTTACCAAATCAGGACATTGTATATGGAAATGAACTTCTTTGATTTGAAATTTAATTGAATCGGTAAATAAACCAATGAAGTTGAAAGGGAAATTTAGTTAATAAAGTTGATTTAATCGAATGTATGATAACAGTGGATATAAACATAAAGTGACATGAATTGAACTTGAGTTAGTATTTTAACTAAGTTTACCTTTAAATTGAATCCATTGATTTTGAACTAAATTTAATAAGCGACTTTTAGACCTTAAATCAAACTTGATTACTAAATTTTAAATTGTCAACTCAATGTTTGAGCGAAAATTTCATTTGGAAATATGTTTAAAAATATCTAAAATAAATTGAATCGTAAAATGTCAAATTTTGGAAGTCAAATTTGCACCTTGACTTTTGGACTTTGATTTGTTTAAACGTTAATTTAATCGACCATCGGGTAATAAATACGTAGTTGTTGAAGAGACCGGGATCGGATATGGACATACTCTCTGTCGATACTGAAAACCACTTTAATAACTATTATACGCGGAGTGTTGATCCAGAATGAAGTGGATGGTCTGGTGAACGCGATGACTAAAGAAAGAGAACGATATTGGATGACCTCTGACATGACTAAAACAGGAGCCGCGCCGGGCCATTGAGGATCGCCACCTCTAGCGGACACACTTCTTCGATACCATATCTATTACTTTTGTGATTCGATTTGGGTGCACCCTTTGATTTGGGAGTGTTGTTTCGCGGTGTTGAGATAGTAGCTACTATGCTCAACATCAGTCCGGATCACGCAACTACTAGTATCCTAGTTGGTATTGCCTCATGTACCTTGTCATACTGATTATCCTATTCGCGACCACTACGTTTTGATTTGTACCTTGAGTATATGGATTGCCCTCTGGTGACTTCCGGTTTTGGGGAAACTACGGTCTTGTATATGCTTTTGGGAATATAAAATGTGTTAAGGGGAATTATGGTAACGCCTTAACGCTATTTTAATATTCTATTTTATTGATTAGACATTACCTACATATCGTATTCTACTATATATATATAGATAATTTATCGGATCCTTAGAGATGTTATTTTATTCATCTTTGAGTTATGGACTTTATTTCTTGCACTTGATTATCCTGTATAAGATTTTGAGTCCTGACTCGAGTGTTTCTTTTGTATATGCTCGGGTCAGCCTGAAGCTATCCAGTTTGCTGATCAAGGTTGGTTGAAGATGTTGAAGACTTAGCATTTATCTTTATCAGTCTATTTCTATTCCAGTATTGTTGTTCTTGTCTGTTGGACATTTATGTATTTCCTTTCAGTCACTTTATGTTTAGACATTGTTGTATGTCATATAGTAGCTTCATGAACTGCTATTACGACGATGTATTTTCCGCTGCATTATTCTGTGACTGTTCTGTGTCTGTGATGTTGTATTGATTCTCATTTACATTTATGTATATATAATCCCATAATGATTCGTGTTTTTTATTATTTAAGTTGACATGTATGGATTATTGTCAATTTAAATGGTCCAAATATACGGGTTGTTACATGTAATAACTTCAGGGTATAGTTGATAAATTTATTTATGGAAGTAAATTAGCAAATAAGCGAATGAAGCCAGTTTCTTTCATATGGACGTTAGCAGGTAATTTAAATTCAGGAATATACAGAAATATTTGATGTATTAACTCAAACTATCAAAATTATAACTGGTATAACCAGAAAACCAGAAAGACTAATGAAATACAAATTTTCCTACTGGGCATTTCAAAGCTTTCTACATCTCTGTCTATGTCATAAGTTTTAGTAATGTTTACCTAAGCAATAAAAAAAGTCGGAATCATAGAAAAAACTAATGGTACGACATACCACATATATAAATACATACATACATACATATGCAAAATCCTAATAAATATTCATTGCATAATATAAAAAGAACCAACGAAAATGAATAGAGACCAGTCATTCAGGGTCTGTAATAGTGTTAGTAAAAACACACATCCATAATTGATTAACAATTTATGCCATCCATGGACGAAGTAAAAATGTTTTTATTAAAATCTTATTTGTGTGGAAATTGTCGATAATAATTCTGCGAATTCCTAAAAAAGAAATCATGTTAGGAAAACATGTATATTTTTTATTTTCATTTCATGCATTATTTGTTTGCTACTTCCTTACCATTACGATAGTTAAAAGAATGATGTATATCGTCTAAGGTAATCCTTTTGTGTTTGCCATCTACGGTTTATTTACTGTGTTTCCTTACAAAAGGATAGAGGGCTGCCTTCAGATTTCGTTCCAAGAAGGAATGAGGGTATGTTAACAACAGATTGAATGGAACTCACTATTATCTTATAGGAAATTATAGCGAATATGAATTTTGCTGGAGTTGTCATGTTTAATGAAAATTTCTCATGTAGAAAGTAAAATAAATAAACTCCAATCATTAAGTCCAAAATCAATCAAACCAAAAAAGCTTCCTAATTGATGAATATTTACATATTTGAGTATTTGTACAATTACTGAAACGATTTCAAGTACAGGTATGATTTTTTTGAATCCAACCAACAAAAATAAGAAATTCAATCATTAATGCAAATAGCTTTTCTCTTTTCATTTTGTTTCTTAGACAAAAAGATTGCTTCAAATATCTTAATTTCTAAATAAGAGTTAAATTATATATGGTCAATTGAAAATGAGTGGAAAAAAATTGTAATGGATGATGAAATTTTGTACAATCCTGTGAAAGCATAAAAAATACAATAAAGCCTCTATCATGTGGGAAGAATCCAGTTGTGTTGCACAGTTCCATATACAAATTTATTCCGCCACGATGCCCAATACCCATTCTTAAAACTCAGTTCAAACCCTGAAGTTTAAATTTCATATTCACCCAACAAATCCAGAAAAAATATCACAATTGACACCACCTTTATTTGTTTATAAAATTACACACCAAAACATTTTTCTATTTACTCATTATGTTTTAGTTCAATGATTGTCATGGAAAGCTTCTTTTTCCTTTTATATTTTGCAACACTAACACTTTGTACTTAAATATACATGAAAATAGTAAACAACCTCTAAGTTCAAATTTCATGTCCACTCAACTAATTTATAGTGTAGCACAGTCAACACATTGACATATTGTGTAGAGTCCTTTATTTGTTAATATATTTATATGGAATCACTAAATTACATTACCATACATGCATACAACTGCTTCATGAAACCAAACAATAAGGGGTAGGACTCAATATGAGATATTTTTGTTAGCCTCCATCCAACTTGGGCATGGTTCTACAAAATTGATTATATAACTTACTCAAAAAGTTCTACCCAGTTGAAATTAATATTCCGATTTTACACTGCTATGCATACAAACAGGATTCCAAACTTAACTGTAAATAACGCATGTTCATCATTTGAATATAGGTTGTCCTCACATGTAGAAGCATATATTTCAACACCACAATGAAGTCTATGTGGGTTTGCACTTTACGTATGGTGTCAGTTTATGCATATCACACATTATAATGCTTATTATCAAAAACAGTAATAGTAACAGTAATTTTAAAAAGATTATCATCCTTCGTTCAGCGTGTATGTGTATGCGTGTGAATGTATTGTAGAAATACAAAATGTGTACAACTATTATAGTTAACTATTTTTTTTCGAAATTGAATTAAAATAGGCCCAAGCCCAAAAGTGAAATCGGGTAAAATACCCGTTATAACAAAAACCGGCTCTATACGCGATAAAACAGAATAAGCAAAAGGCTAGGGTTAGCAAGCGTCTCCACAACTCATTTTTCTCCAAATGAAAATCATGGTAGATCTACATAATCTTACGATCATCAAAATTAATGGATATTGAGATTCAAGGAGGCTTCCAATCCTTTAATACGTTGTAGCAGAGCCTTTGAATCTTAAGAGCCGGGCAAAAATGGACAATTATAGTTAACTAAAACAGTCTATTTAAAACCAAAAGCCCTCAAGATACATCTAGTTTCAAGTTTATGCTAAAATCTAAAGACGGCCAGAAGTATTCAGTCAATATAACTTTCTTTGTCTTTCAAATACAAGTTTTTGTTATTAAAAATTTTCGGGAAAAAGCTTGCCGTTGCTCGTCGTTGGAAGCCGTTGGTCAAATGCCGTTGGCGGTCGTTCCTCCGTTGCTATAAACAGTAAGTCTTGTAGTGAAATGTGCATGGTACGACCTATATGTTGCCTATGCATCCTGTGGGATCATACTAAATAAATCCTATAAAATGCTATTGTCGGCTATATAGCATTTATTCAATATATATAACAACTAAACGGTCTGAAACATGTCAAGGAAAATAGATTTTTCTATGAATTTCCATAACTTCCAACTATAACTATCAAACTGCGAATTAAGTACCGAGACCAATTAGAACTTAAGGACTTTCCCTATAAGAAATAAGTTCATTTAAACAAAGCATAAATCAACATGCATAATCCATATTTACAGAGTAGATACACCAACCTTATATGTACTTAATATCCTAGTTGATATATAACATAGATAACTAAGCAAGATATTTAACATACATCTTAATAATAGGCTTATAGCTTCATGGCATTTGTAACGCTGGGAATCTAATAAAAATTGATTATTTGCAAGGAACTTTTATTTAAAATGAAATTGTTACGATTACCTACTACACAACTTATTCCATACTTAGATCAACATACCACACTAATTATTTATATATAAGTTCATATCTATCGTCAGCAAAAAAAATCAACACATGGACCTAAATGATTATGACAGTAATGAATGTAAAGGTTATAAATTCACCTAATAATATATAATTATATAGGTTTCCTACCACAACTTTTAGCCACATCATTCATTTTATATATTTTTTCCTATGATTTGAGATGGTGCTTATCGGTTCGTCCCTTTTCAACAACCTAAAATTTTATAGATCAAAGTAGACATTATTAAATATATATACTCTTACTGTCAGCAAACAGTCAACATGCATTCCTGTAGCTAATTCAACCGAAAATAGCATAGTTAAAGCAACATCTTAGAAAACGAACAAATAACAAAAAAAAAGCAAATAAAACAATAGAAGCTCAAACAGGACAGCAATGACAACATAATGGATTCATCAACAGAAATTAGGTTTTTCTTACCTCCAATAGGATATATAATTAGGGAGATAGCATGTACAGCTCCTCTGCACCTTTAAATGCAAATCAACCAAGCATGGCCGAGCTTTGGCAGAGGGGAAGCAGACGAAAAACAGAGGCGAGCAAGGAACGACGAAAGCGAAAACTAATGGAGAGGCTTAAACGATTAAGGTGTTGACGTTAGGGTTTGTATAATATTTTAAGATATAGGATATGTACCGATAGTAAAGGAACGGTGAAGGTAGAAACGAAGGGAATTTATCGATTCCCAACAGAGGAAAAGAGGGAAGAGGAGATAAGCGTAAGGGGGATCGATTGATGGATGGACGAAATTGGGAAAAGGTGATGGGGGAGAACGGAACTTTCAGGCGGAGGAAAAGGGGAAGATAAAATTAGCGACAGTGTAGAGAGAAACAAACTGGCAGAGGGTTCGATTTTCAGATTTAAAGGGCCTCTTGAAATTAGACTCAATATTCATTCATAGTATAATATAGACTCAAGTGTTTCTGATATTATGGATACCATTATCATTAACATATTTTGTCACCAGAAGTGTTAATATTATGGATGACTACAGCATCTGTAGCGCTTAGCTTTTGGCCTTCAGATACGGAATGTTACAAGCAGACTATGTCGGACGGTGTGTCGTTGCCAAAGTTTTGGAAAAATTAAAACAACTCCCTCAACAGAGCTAACGCAGATGGTCAGCCTGTGTTCGTTCATAATATGGGGAATTAATTTGATTGGCGTATTGCCGATAGCAAAAGAAGGAGCCACATACACTATAGCTGCCGTCGATTACTTCACGAAATAGGCCGAAGCGAAACCGCTGGCCACCATTACCACGAAGAAAGTTCTTAATTTTGTTACTAAAAACATTATTTGCAGATTTGATATGTCATAGAAAATCATCACTGATAACGGAATCCAATTCGAAAGTGCCGAGTTCGAAGATTTTTTCAGACACTTCAAAATTGTGAAGAGCTTTTCCACGGTCGCTCATCCGTAAGCAAACGGGTAAGTGGGAGTAATAAAGAAGATCATCAACTCCACCGTCAAAAAGCGATTAACTAAAGCAAAATGGAAGCTGGGCTGATGACCTTCCACTCACAATATGGGTTTATAGAACTACATACAAAGCAGCACCGGGCATACTCAGTTCACCTTTGCATATGATTAAGAGCCTATGATTCCAATCAAACTAGAATTCCCCTCTCATCGAAGGCAAAATTTGAATCAAACAATATGAGCGGCTCCTACTCGAGTCGCATGATATGATTGACGAAAAGAGGGAAGAAGTTGAGTTGAGGACCGTTGCTCACCCAAAAAGGGTCATACGGTACTTCAACTCTAAAGTTCACAATCAAACCTTCGAAGTGGGAGACCTAATTAAACGAGCCTATCCCGTGCCGGGAGCCTTCAGACCAAATTTGAATGGCCGTATGTGATCAATCAAAAGCTAAGGGTGGAACTTTCAAACTGACAGCCACTGATGGAATCTGAATTCCCAAATCATGGAATAGCGAATCGCTGCGCAATTACTTCATTTGAAAACTACTTTATGTACTTTCTGTTTTTCGGCAAATAAGTTTTCCTGCGATAACAGAGATATTGTAAATAGGCAAAACTTTCCTAACATTTCTTAATAAAAATGATTCTCTTTCTGAACCAACAAAATTATGTTCATAATAGTAACATGCTTAGTCGACGGGGTTAAATCGGCTCAAAGCCATTATGTTGCTACTTGAGATAGTGGAATCCGCTCAAGTATGCCTCACTTACCCGCCGGGTCGATGGAAGAAAATCGCCTCAAACCGTTGGATCGACGGAAATCGATCCCCGCCTTCTAATAACCGGTGTTGTTCCGACAAACATTGGGAAGGTTCAAATAAAAAGCCATGCATCCCATAAGCCGCGCACTAACTTTTTGAACCGTGGAATAACGTTTTTAAAACATAAACTTCTCACGTTGCCCGAAGATTGGCAACATTGAGAAGTATCAAAATCGTGCTGGGTTGACGGGTCATATCGGTCCCAAAAGACGCACATCCCATAAGCCGTTCATACTTCTAAAAAGCCATGCATTTAATAAGCCGCGTGCACTTTTAAGTACTGGAATTGCCTCAGGAATATTGGAAAACTAATCCATAGAAGGAAAAAGAAGGATCATCCCACTCCCACTATCAGGAGCAACAAACATAAATTCAACAAAATCAAAGTGCTACAAATCGGCAGAAAACCCCAATTGTTGACACCCAATGAACTATAACATTTAACGTTAATAACGTTTAACTATCTATAATTAACTCACAAAATGTGCATGCTCCAAGCAATGAAGTGCATGTTTGAAGATGGTAAATTTAATATGCATTCATGAGTATTTATTTATGTTTTTGAGAAGTGATTAGTAGTTTAACTTTCAAAAATTTGCAAAAGTTATTCATTTTGCATGAAAAGTGTTTATGAAATTTTTAACAGTTAATCTTATAACTATATATTCTACACTTTGTTTACATCTTTATGCACATTCTTAAATCCGTTTGTTACTTTTTTCAAAAAGTACATAAAAGACATACACTATATACCAAAGTTACAAACTTACAAGAGGAAAAAAATTCAAATTGTAACTTAGTTTTATTCCAAGTTTCAATTAAAACCATAAGTTCCCAAGGATAGGAACCTTAGAGCAAGTGTGATGAATAAAGAAGACAATAATAAGCAAACAACACTCAGATTAACCGGTCGCAACAATTGTTCGAAGTAAATAACCTTGTGGACTCAGGGGGCATGCATTGGTACTCAAATAAAAATGCTCAAGAAGAAAAGCACTTCACAAGATCTGTAACTCTAAATAAAGTATTTTTGCTGTAATCACAGGACTAGATAAAATAGAATGGAAGTGAAAAAAATAGACACAAGTGCACAAAACATAGATAAGCGGATAAGTAAAATTACGGTCAAAATATCAGCAATGTATTACTTATAACCTTTTTGTACATGGTCTAATGAGAGGGCCATATCCACACAATATCGGCCAACAAAAAGAAAAAAGTACAAACAGTATAACAAAAGTAGTAAATGCAAACTCTACACTTGAACAAAACAATACAAAATGCCTCAAAATCAGCTCAACTACCATCCGAGCTTATCAACGCATTTTCCACCACTTCCCTTCCGGCTTTAGGTTAGAAGTTTTGCTTCCCCTTAGGAGTAGTGTCGCTACCGGTGATGTCGATTATCTCCTCGGTGTTGGCGTCTCCTTCCTACTCTTTAAGTTTCTCAGAAGTCTCCCCCTTCGTCTTGCGCTTCTGAGATTTGCGAGAGCTCTTCGAGGACTTTAGCGCTTCAACTTTTTCTTTCTTGTTAGCAACCAGCTATTATTGGGATTTACATGTCTTCTCAATCTGGATCTCCTACTCCCGAACTTCGACCATCGTTAAGTCGCCATTCAAAGATACGAAAGGATCATCTAAGTCATGCAGTGCGGCGATTTGCTTAGACTCTGGCCTCGGCAGTGAGCCAGACATGGACACGGAAATCAAAAATCGGGTCGGCTATAGCGATAAGCACGGAAGCGGTTGAAATAGCAAAGGTGTTCTGCAGCTTCAAATAATCCTTCGTAGGGGCGGCCTTTTCGACTTCAACACGAGTCATATTGCTAAGCTGCGCAACTTTATCCTAGAGCATGGCGGTCGTCTGAGCTTAATCAGAGATGGTCTTATCGTGCAACTTCACGACTTCCTCATATTCCACGCTCGTTTTGTTATGCCCTTCTACGATCTTGTCGTGGTCGGAAATGGTCTTCTTTTGGGCCTCAATAGTCATGCTGCAAGCTTCCAACTCCCCTTTCAACTTGACTTTTTCCACATGGGCCTTCTTAATTTCATCTTTGTATACGATCTCTATTCTCTCGTGGGTCTCTTCCAACTCTTTTAGCAAGCCGACGTTACTCTTTCTCTCTTGAAGCGTCACGTCCCTTTCTTCTACCTGTCGTTCAATTCTGGCATCGCATTACACCAACGCTTTCTCGTAGTCATCCTTCTTTGATTCAAAGGAGAGAATTTCTTGGTAGTTATTTACGATTTGTACCCAACAGTTGTTTTCATAGTTTTTTCCATCCCTCGGCTTACTCCAAATCATTCTGGATAGCTTGAAGGTGGGGCATATGTAAAAAGCCGGTATTTTGTGATTTTTTTTATTGTTTATTTTAATTTTTTTGAATTTGAAACTCCTGATTTAAAAAATTTATATATTTATTAAAATGAATAAATTTTGTTATTTTAAGAGTATATTTTGATTTTTGTGTGAATTATAATTTCAAACCTGAATAAATATGATATTTCCATAAAAAGTGGATTTTTAGTCAATCTGGTCAAGCTTTGACTTTTTAATTTAAAATTTAAATATTTAAAATTTGAAATTTATCTTTTATTATAATAATATATCAAATTTTGAGAATACTGCTTTTCGTTTCGTTGAAATCCGATATATATTGTGAAAGTTATGCTTTTTACAATATTATGTGTAAATTGATTTATTTAATAAAATTATCTATTTTAATTTATATAAATAATATTTTTATTTGTCAAAACATGTTCTAATATGAGTTATATTACATGTTAGATATATATTTTATTTTAAAACATTTTAAAGTGATGTTATAATTTTTACAAAATTTACTGCATTTATTTCCTATTTTTAAAGGCTAGTTTCAACTTTTTTGCTATTTTCTTCATTTAAATTTTATTCAATTGAATTTTATTTATTTATTTTTGTGAATGCATTTTAATTTATGTTATTATCTTTATTTATAAATATTTTCCAAGTCCATGTAAGTTTTCCAAAATTTATTCTGTTTATTTTCAAATTTTCTAGACTAGTTTTCATTTTTGTGCTATTTTCTTATTTTTATCGTATATAATTATTAATTACTTATTTATATTTTATATTTTATTATATTTTCGAAATTTAAACCGAAATTATAAGTATTTTCAGTTATTTAAACTTATATAAAGAAATTAAAAGAAATTTGAAAAGGTTATGACTTTTGATTTTCCCAAGCCTTTTTATCTTCCACCTTTTCACATTTAACCTAACTTTTCATTCAATTGGCCTTTACTACTCACACTTTCAGCCAACCACCTCCATTTCCATTCACGTACATTTTTGTTTCTTATTCCTGAAGAAAAAATTTCGGCCATTGCCTTTGAGAAATTTTTGGTAAACTCTTTTTCTTTTCATTTGTTTTTACTTTTATTCTCCTTTGATCTTAGCTTTGCACTTGTTCTTCTTCATCATAAATTCAGCCATGCTCCTCTCTATGCCATGCCGCCTCTGTCACCACCTGAAAAAACCACCATCACCACCTCCTCTCTGGCCAAACCACAAGCCGTGCCTCCTTATTGATGATCCACCACCAAAATCCACATAAACCATCACTACATATATAAACCAAGCCAAACATGGTACCACCACCTTCTACCACCTTTTTCCGCCACTTCCTCCACCACCACCACCTCAGACCTGACCATATAGCCTCTGGCCGAACCAAGTTATAGCATAGAAATGTTGATATTTGCCTTGCTATGTAAATAATTGCACACATATACTTCATCACCATTCAAACCAAGTAGGCCGACCCTGTTTGAACCAAACCCAGCCCTTAGTGCATGCCATGGCCGTGCTAAATCCATCCCTTTCTGATCCATGTGAAGTTGAGAACAAGTGCAATGCATTTGATTTGGTTTTGGGCATTGATTTCTAGCATTGTTTAGTGTTTATTTGGTTTTGAAACTTATATATATTGTATTGTTTTGTTTAAATGTTATCAAGGCAATTAGCTTTGGCTCTCCACTCTCAAGTCGTTTCCGTGTTGTCGTGCCTTCTTAGTTTCAGTGTGTGTGCTTTAGTGGCTATCTCCAGCTTTTGACAAGTGAGTTATTCTCACCAGACAATATGTACATATATAACTAGTAAATTGACCCCTGTTGAATCTGTAAAATGCATTATCATGTTACACCTGCTATATTATGATTATATGATATTCACCATGCTTAAACACCTATTATAACATCTGTTACTGTTATATTATGTTGTTCTGTTATTTTTATCAGTTTATCACACTGCAAGTTCCTTTTAGATTAGAATCACTATGGGTTGAAATGATACATACCCGAACAGACTTTAGAATAGGAGAAAATCATTATAGACTGAAATGATAGGCCTGAATGATTTTCAATTATTTTCATTTACTTGGGATTGCGGGTTTGAAATGATCAAACCCGGGTTATCTTTGTAAATTACGGGTTGAAATGATAAATTACCCGTATCACTTTACCTAGGCTGGAAAATGAAATACAGACCCGTTGTTAAAATATGTTTTTCTAAAAATTTTAAAATATTTTAGAAATGTAAATATTATAATATTTTGATTTAAATTTGATTAAAAATTATTTTTTTAAAGCATTATTGATTTTCTGAAAATTTATAAGTGAAATAAATAAATGGTAAAGTTAGAAAATCTGAAATGTAAGTTATTTTGGAAATTATAATTTGGTGCTAAATGGAATTTAAATTAAATATGAAAATATGATAAATTTATGATATTTTGAATTAAATGAATTTAAAATGATTTTATAATATATTAATGATTTTTGAATAAAGTTAAAATGTGAAATGAATGAATATTTAAGTTGAAGTTTTGAAATCTAACTAAAATTGGAAATTTATGAATTTGGCTTAAAAGTGAATTTTAAGTTAAGTAAATAAAAATGAAATTAAGTTATATTTGAAAATTTTTAACTTAAGTGTTAAGTTAAATTTAGTTTAATAAATTTAAAATTTGATGTTGGAATTTAATAAGTGAATTATTATTAAATTTTGATTTTTGAATGGAGATTTAACTTTATAAAATCATGAATATAAGGGTATTTGAATGATTGTTTTAAAAGTGAAATTATATGATTTTATAAGTTAAAAATGATTTAAATAAAAATATAATTGTTTGTGAAATTATACTGAATATTTGAAGTTAATTAACTGCATTTCTGAAATGCTATTAATTCTAATGTAAATGATAATACAACATTTGTAAATGCTGTAGTTGATAATAATGAACCAAATGGCTAAGTTTAATTAAAGGCTATTATAGCATTTTTGCAAATGTTATAATTGTTGAATTTAACGAAGTTTTATTTGAACCTAATGTAACCCTCTTACAGCATTTTTAAATGCTATCTTTTGTTAAATTGAACTGTTTTGAATGTAACTTTCTGTAGCAATTTATAAATGCTGCGAAAGTTGAATTTTCATCTGTTTTAATAAATTAAGTGAATAAATGAATTTTGAAAGACTAAAATTTTGGAAATTTAATTATTAAATATAATAACTTCATTTTATGATTTAAAATGAAGTAATTTGTTTCGAAATATAAACTATTTTGAAATGTGTTTTGTAATGGTATTTAAATTAAATAAAAATGAATGTGGTTTGGAAGATATGATATTTTGAAATGGATTTTGAATGATATTTAATTTTGAAATGATATTTGATTTTGAAGTATAAAATACGATTGTGAAATTTTAACCACGGGATGTATTTAATTTATAGTTTAACTAATTCTTAAAGTATGGGCAATCTCAAGCATCCTTTAAGTTATTGTGCATTTCTACTACAGTTCACTTGAGTTGGTTTACATTATATAAGTATATATTGTCCCGACTCGAGTGTTTTTTGTTTTACTTTACGCTCGGGTCAGCCTGAGTATTCACAGCTTTAGATTCTCTTTCTAAAGCTGGTCTTTGCTGGAGTTTCTACTTATCTACATTTATATCTACTTTCTGTTTCAGCTGTTCAAGTTTATCTCATGTATTAGTGAACTTCTATGTATTTGGGATTTCTATTATGTTGTTTTCAGACTGTATTATGTATTTGGTTTGAGACTCTGTCGTGGTAGCTTCATGAACTACTATGTATTTTATATTCCGCTGCGAGTTATTCTGATATTTCTGTGTCTGTGATTGTATTTCATTTGCTCCAAATTTATTTACAATGCGATATTTTGAGCAATTCAAGTTTGGCATGTGTGGATTCGAATGGCTAAAAATATCGGGTTGTTACATTTGGTATAAGAGCTTTCGTTTTAGGCAAACCTTAGCCTACGGAGCAAAAACTAATTAGAGATATGGTAGAAATACCCTAGAATGAGTGAAATCAATCTCAGAATCCTTTTTTTGTGAGAGAACGTATTTTCGAAGTACAAAATAATTTCCAAATGATTTTTAAAGTATTTTCAAAGATTATTTTGGTATAAAAAATTTCTTATTTTGAAACCAAGATTTTCAAAACTTCATCCCTTCGGTACCCACTTTGTTAGTAATCTCTTGGTTAGGATTCTTATCGATTAGGATTCCTTAAACTTTGGAATGCTTCGAAAAGTTCTGAAATATAGTCTTGTCTTCCCTATCTGTGTTCCTTTGATTTTTGGAGCATTCCATAATTCCACTTTGGAATGACCTCTCTAAAGATCGGTGATTCCGCCAATCTTTCAATGATTTGTAAAGGGGTGAAACTTCTTTACAATTGGCATTGATTCACCGGAGATTTCTATATCCTCGGTTTACAATGCTATCTATCTCCTACTCTACCCGGATTCTATCTCTGGCGATCCAATGTCGATTTGCCTTAGATTTCCGAATTGATTATATTCCTAAAGTCACGGTTGACCGGTTAAGGTCGCCCACGATTTATTTAGGTTTATCAATCTTCTATTTGGTAATAAAAGTATCTCATCTTCCTCCGAGCTTACCTTCAAACCAGAATTCTATTTGATTAAGGTTTCTCAAAAAAATATCTATTTGTTGGAAATTTATCCTCGAATCCCTTGAAAAGTTGTGTTTGGTTGTATTTTGGAATCGTGCATATATCGAAATTATTATTTTGATAAGGATGACCCTATTTTGTATATAAAAGTGAAATGTTTTCGATAAGGATTATATACCTTTAAAAAAAAGAAAGTTTGAAATTTCGGAAGTATTTGAAATTTTGAAAATTTATAAGAATTTGACTTAAATAAAATGATTTATAACTGAAGGGTTTTTGAATTTGAATTTTGAGGAATCGAACGTCGGTGTTTTGAAATTGGTTTAAAATTTTGGAAATATATAATAATAATATGATTTAAAGATATTTTCTAAATAAGAATGTTTCAAATGTATTGAATGAATTCCAATGATTTCAAAGGAGGTTTCAAAGAAGTTTCAAGAAAATAAAAGTCCAGAGCCCACTTATGTCGCTGGAAAATAATTTCGGTGATGAATGCATGCATCATCGACATTGAATTTTGAGTTTTCGAGTGGGGAGAGGCCACTCTAGTAGCTTTGCTATGCGAGTGATTTTGTGAAACCAAATTTTGATTTTAGATTTTGAAGTACGGTTTGGTATTCGAAAGATATATGTATATATATATATATTTGAAATAATTTAAAGCCGGTGTTCAATCCTCGAGATTCAGATTTGTTTTGGTATAACCCTATCTTCTGGAATTGGTTTACTGATTTGTTGGTGATTTCCAACTCTTGGATTGAAAATATGATTTCTTCGACTATTTTGAAGGTTCGAGCACTTCCAAATCAAGGTTAACTTTTCAAAGCTAAGAAATTTTGAATGGTATAGGGTATTTAATAAAGAATATAGGTTTAGTTTGGTATGATTAAAGTATAAAGTAACATGATTTATATAAGTTTGAAACTGTTTGTTGAGAAAAATAAACAAGACTATTTTGAATTATACCGGTATGAAATATAGATTTGAAATGGTTTTGTTGGAAAAGTAAATTGAATTGAACTAAAATTTGAAATCTTAGATTTGGGTTTAATCGAACAAATTTGTGAAATGTAAAGAATTAAAGGAATGTTTTATGATTTCAAATGTATGATTTCTAAATGTTATGATTTTCAAAGTGTAATGATTTCAAGTATTTTGGTTTCGAAAAATTTATAACTTTGAAAGTATTATGATTTTTGAAGATGAGTATATGTTTGAAATGGAAATGAATTCGTTTGACCTAAGTTTTGTTGATCTGGAAATTTGGATTATTGTAACGACCCGCTATTTTGGACTACTCGCATCCGCACATGTCGGACTTGAATAATTCAAAATACCGAGTTGTTAATTTAAATTTGGCAAAACTCAGATATACAGCAAATAAATAATCACAGAACACAGACACAGAGTCGTGAATATGCAGCGGAAATAAAAGAGATAGTAGTTTATGAAGCTACTATATAAATATATAAGATACCTCAGAGTTATACCAGATACAACGAAAGAGTAACATGATACATCAGTTAAAATCAGAATACATCACTGAAATCATCAAATACTGAAAGCAGAATAGATGGCTGGATCTTCAAGCAAAGCTCCAACTCCAAAGGTGAGTCTCGAATACTGGTACACTCAGTCTGACCCGAGCATAAAGTAAAACACAAGACACTCGAGTCAGGATTAATATTCTTATATCAATAAATCCAACTTAAGTGAAATAGCAATCGAAATACATGTAACTCAAAGGACGTTGGAATAACCATCCTCTAAGGATCCGTTAAACTATCTACTAGGTAGTAATGTACGCTAAGTAGATAATGTCTATCAGTAATATAAAGTATTAAAAATAGCGTTAAGGCATTACCATAATCCCCCTTAACACATTTTTATAATGCCATAGTCTATACAGCACCGTAAACCCCACCGTAAACTAGTGGTTATCAGAGGGTACCCCATAGGTATAACACAAAACAAAACGTAGTGGTCGCGAATAGGATAATCAGTATGACAAGGTACATGAGGCGATACCAACTAGGATACTAGTAGTTGCGTGATCCGGACTGATGTTAAGCATAGCCAGCAGCTACCTCAACACCGCGAAACAACACTCCCAAATCGAGGGGTGCACCCAAATCGAATCACAAAAGTAATAGATATGGTATCGAAGAAGTGTGTCCGCTAGAGATGGCGAACCTCAATGGCCCGGCACGGCTCCTGTTTTAGTCATGTCAGGGGTCATCCAATATCGTTCTCTTTCTTCAGTCAACGCGTTCACCAAACCATCCACTTCATTCTGCATCAACTCTCCTCGTATAATAGTTATTAAAGTGGTTTCGGTATCGACAGAGAGTATGTCCATATCCGATCCCGGTCTCTTTAATAACTACGTATTTATTACACCGATTGGTCATTTAATATATTTCAAAACAATCAATTTCAATTTCAATTAGAATTTGTAATAACATTCCATTTGTCTTTCTATATCAATTTCCGTAATTTACATTTCGAAACTTCCAAATTACCATTTCAAAATCTTATAATTCAATTTCAAATTATATTTAAACAATTCAAATATTGATTCAAGTTCGTACAAGAGTTTCATTCGGAAATTATTTAAATTAATTAAATTTAATATTCAAATCAATTTAAATTTATTTATCGATTTTATTCAATATTCATTAAGTTAATTTAACATCCAAAACAATTCTTTTTAATTTCCAAGTCATTAAATCAATCACTTAAGTTAACATCATTATATCAAAACTTATAAATTTAATTAAATTGGTCAAATCAAATTCCTTAAATTACAATTCTTACATTAATTTCAATAAAACACATTTATTTCTTGTTAAGAAATTCAATTTCGCTTATTCTTTACATAGTTACAAATTTCAAAACTCAATTAATAAAGAAAATAAATTTCATATATTCGAGAAATCAAATTTCACTTTAACTTACTTGAATAATCTTTCCTAACTTAAAAGAAACCTAATTTCATTTATTAACGAAGTTCAACTTCACTTATTCAAAAGTTAAATCTCTTATCAAAGAATTCAATTTTTATTCACTTATCAAATACTTCAATCTTATTCAATTATTAAATAATTCCAACTTAATTATTAATAATTTCAAAACCTAATAATTTTCACTTAATTATAAATTCAAATTTAATTATTAAATCATTTCAAACTTAATTAAATAAATAATTCCAAATTTTATTGTCAATAATTAATTTTAAAACAACGCTCTTTCAGCAACTACTATGTAAATATTCGTTTCAGATTTTAAATATTAACATTTTCCTTTCATTAAATTCAAATTCCAATTTTTATTTCAAAACCTTATTCTTTACTCAAATAGAATCATTATTTTATTTTAAATCAAATTTTTGACCAATCGGGTTTTTATTAAATTTTCTATCCTAAGTCAAGTTCATTTGGGTATTTATCATTTCAACCCGATTCCATTTCAATTCAAAAATCAAAGCATAGCAAAGGGAACTTGTAGTGTGATAACAGGGATCGTGTCAAAGTAAATAAATAGCAATAACAACAATCAACAACAATTCAATAATCAATTTAAATAATCCCGAAATAATCGTATTAATTCACATTATTATTTGTGCAAATTAATATAATTATTTCTAGAATCTACACTATCATTTCATGTATATTTAAGATTATTCACTTATTATTCTATGCAATTCTACACTTTAAATTAATTATTCAATTTCATACTTCATCAATTAATACAATATACATTCAACGGTTCAAGGTGTACATAATCAAATTCTACGTGTCAATTAATTAAACATTTACAGGGGTCATATAATACAAATTTAACTAGTCAAATTCAACACCTATGTCGATTCAAAATTTTAACTATCCTACGCCGAATTCAATTGCATAATATTTATCATTTTATACATTACAATTTAACATCCAATAAACAACAAACAATCAATCAATTATCAATCAAACGGGATTATCATCGTATAATTAACAGATAATGGTGTCAGATGTCACAGGTGAACTGGTTTAGGTAATAGCATATATTTAGCAGTGCAAATAACTAGCAGCAGCATATTTCAATTGTCGTTTCAACTGAAATCAAATTTAATAAATAAAAGAACATTAATCGTGAGCGATTGCTCACCTTTCGAGGCTAGAGAAATTTTGACGATGGGATGAGTTACGAAATGCAAGCATGATTTCCAAGGGAAAGCTATATTGGCACGAATCTCGAACAAGGTAGGATTTAATCGATGGATGAAGCTGGTGAAAGAATCGACGAACAAAACGAATTAGCTTTGAAATAATCTAAAATATATACATTACTATTATGATTTATATATATAAATGTAACTTACATTAAAAATAAATAATATTGATAAATACTATACACAACATATTACAATACCTAAAATAAACTTACATGAACATATTGTATACTAAAAGATTTAATAACCTATATATAAACCAAATATAAAAATAACCAGATCCAAAATATAAATTTTTATAAGTAGTATTAGTTTATATGTAAAAAAACACTTATATATGGTGAATCTATACAACCTGTAAACCAAAGAGTAAAACAAATATAAATTCTTTACCGCAACCAAACAAACACATTATAAAATACTTGTATAAATTTATATACAAAACAACTAATGGAAACCAACACACATATACTGACTGACTTGAATAACATATATACATGCACCTTAGAAAGTAATGTGTATAATATATATGACCAATAATATTTTAATTTCAAATGCATAACTTATAAAATCAACAGACTATATATATATTATATAAATAGCTATGCTCCAACAGCCTATGTCATATATGTATCAAAAAGATATTACCTATACTTAAGTTCCAACATACAATTTTATAGAGACTTCCCTTAATAAACTTATATTTTACGCAACTAATATAACAACTTTTTAACAAATAACTTATATAAAGAGATAACTTATAACACTGCAACTTATATATTAGATACAAATGTACTGTAAACATAAGAATAGGCATAACAAGCAAGCATATTGATATATAAATAATTTAGATATAGCTTATATATACGTATATAACACAAAGAAATATAGACGTATACCTACGCACAGAGGAGAAAAACAACAGAGGAGTGGGTTGAAAGCCAAAGCAAGGTGAGGAAAGCATTGTTTGATGGGGAGGTGCTTGGGACTGGGTGTTGAAGGAAGCTTCGGCATGGGCGTCGATGTTGGATGGTCGCACAAGGTTGACGATTGGAGTTACATTGAGTCGGCTATGCTTTTGGCGAGGGCGGAGCTAGGCGAGTGACGGCAGCGGTTAGGGGAGAGGTGGGTTTGCTGTGAGGAAGATGAAGGCCGTGGCTTGCTGCAATGGACAAAGGCAGGGCTGCGCTAGCATGTTCGGTTGATGGGCGGAGCTCTTTGCTTGGTGCGGTGAGCTAGGGTGGTGGAGATTTCTTGTAGGCGGAGCTGGGGAATGAGGAAGGAGCTGGTTGATGGAAGTGGTGATGGTAGAGGGGAGTACGGTGGTCGGTACTGGCTGAAGCGAGGGAGAGGAAAGTGATCGGCGAAGGAGAACCATGTGTCGGCAGAGGTGGAAAACAAGTGGGAAGGGGAACGTGGCCAGTGGGCAAGGCGGCGGCGGCTGAGGCAGTGGACTCGGGGCGCAGTGGGGAGGCGGAGCGGGCTGGTTAGTCGATGCGGTCAGGGTGTTGCGGGCTTGAGCGTGGAAGCGGTGGCGGGAGGCGGTTAGTGAGGCGAGCAAGTGGCACGTGAAACTTCATTCATTTTTTTATAAGTTACAGAGGAGAATATGGAAGAGAGAAGGAAGAAAGGAGGGGTGGTGAGTACAGGAAGGTGAAAGTGAATAGCTTTTCAAAGAAACTGTAAATGCCAGCTAATGTTTGTATTCTTTGAAGATATATAATATTATTAATTGTAAGTATTTAATTTATAATATCACAAATAAAACAAGGTTAACGGCTGTAGATAAAAGGCTTGATGGGATTTAAAATATGACTTCTGACGCACGCAGCCAGCAATTACTGAAGGCAGAGGTAGCAGATATATACAACGAGGTTTAGAGTCCTCAGACCAATGCAATGATATCTTCTGTTAAGTGATGGCTATTGGGTTTCTGAATGGTCAAAGGCTTCTAGAATTCTGAGCGTTGGAAAGTTGAGTACCGGTTTGTGCTGCGTAACGGACCAGTTTGTACTCCGCTAACCAATTATAATTTGCAACGCCGAACTCCAATTGACACAAATAAATATACCGTTTTGATCAGCGCAACGAGACGATCAAAAAAGGTATACAGATATCAGTGATTCGGTTGAGTTATAAAATTCGAAATTTTCTACTGAAGGAAAATGCAGTAAAATGTCGAAAAATAAGATCGAAAGAGCTAAAGAAGTCCGAATTTTGAAAAACGAAAAATGACGTCTCGCTCAGAAGATGATTTAGAATTTTTCTATGTAAAAATATTTAGGTTTCGAAAACGGTTTATTTTCATCGATTACTAACTGATTTAAATTGAAGTAAGTTTACGTGCGAAATAAACTTTCATATTTTCGGACGAAAATTTACTAGTTGCTATGATTAATTAGACACATTCCAAAGGTCAAGTTTGAATAGCATCGGCATTTGTTTGTGAAAATTCGAAATTCTACACTAAATAAGCGATTTTTTTAAATTTTAAACTGGGTCTGAATTTCAGGGTCGTTACATTCTCCCCCACTCAAAACTTTTCGTCCCCGAAAAGGTAGGAGGTAGGAGAATAGAAACAACCAGAAGAAATAGGCTTGAATTACAAAGTAAACAATTGATTTAAATCATAGAAATTTCAATTTAAATTAATTTATATTTAACAATTTGACTTTAAATTCAAGACTTTCATAAAATTGATTTGATTTCACATATATTAATGTTAGGTACAAAAGATTCCTTTCAAATGAAATTCAATTTAAATTCAATTAATTCAAGATATTCTCTTAAGTTGATTTAATTCAATTTATTAACTTTCAAAACAAAATTTTCTTCTATTAATCATACCTATTATTTATTTAACTTATTATTCCATTTATCTCATAAACATTTAAAATTAGAATTTAAGTGAATAACATTTATTATACGCACTTACATTTTATTTATAAAGACAATTTATATTATACAGTATCCAATCTTCTTAAATTAACAACTTCAAAGATCATAAATTTGAAGTCATTTATTATAATCAAACCGTCATTGACAAATTTAATTCTTCTCTTTTTTTTTCAAATTATTATTAAATTTATTCTACTTAATATACCCTATCGCATATATATTAAGTATATTTACATTTATTGTAACTACTCAATTTATTAAGAATTCCTTTGATATCCTTTTCTACTGTATAATATTCAATTACATAATTAACCCTTTTTTATATATATTTAGGTAAGTTATATATATAATGCAATTTGAGTATTATCCAAATAAAATTTTACAATTCAGTTATTTCAAGATAAGTATTTATATAAAATAATTTGGCTTCGTTTAAAATTGTAAAATCATCCTTTAACAAATTTTAAGAATTAATTTCCGATTAGCTTCAAACAACTTGAGATAAAATAAATATATATATTCATAATATATCAAATCAAATTTAAATCTTCAATATATATTATAAATCAAGTTATGTTTAGAAATTCAAATCAATTTATTTTTCAAAACAAACTATAACAAAGCTACAGAATAGTCTCTCCACTTCGAAACTCGAAAATGAATGTCGATGATGCGGCCGTCATCACCGAAATTATTTTCCGGTGACAAAGAGAAGAGCACTGATTTAAACATCTAAAATTTCTTCGAAAAGATTTCTATTCGAAAATACTTTAAGTAATATACCTTTTTAAACTTTAAATCCAAGTTTGAAATCACCGAAAATTAAATTCTCAAATTCTAATTTAAATCCATTTGAATTCCAAATCAAAATATAACCAAGCTTTATACATTCATTTATTTATTAATTTTGACAACAAATTAACAATTTAATTTCAGAGAAATCTATACTTATATATAATATAATCATACCAAACTGTTTTATTCACCAAATTCGAAAATACTATTGTGTCAGTTTGTTATGTTCAAGTGTTTTGGAAATCCTATCGATAGCGTTGATCAGACGAATCGATCGAAAACCCAAATCAACATTAACAACTCAAACAACACAATAATGTAAACATTTTAAATATTAAATTATAAAGACACTTCCTCGCTTGACGATACAACAATGGATTTCAAAACAAATATAGAGATTCAAATTTGATGGAAATTAAATCAAAGAGAATTTTGATTCGACAATAAGTTTGAAACAAAGATATGATAATTCAATTAACAGAATCGGAAGATGGATAAGCTTATTCAATTCATGGGCAACCTTAACCAGATCGACCGTGACTTCAAGAATAAGATCGATGCTAGATTCCGAGGTAAATCGACATTCGATTTCAAGAAATAGAATTCAGGTATAGCAGGGGATAGATAGCATCGTACACCGAGGATACAGAAATCTCCGGTAAATCAATGCTTATTGTAAAGGAGTTTCATCCATTTACAATAAATTCGAAGATTGGCGAGACCACCGATTCATTATAAAGATCACTCGAAGTGGAGTTATGGAATGCTCCAGAATTGAAAGAAGACGAATAGTGAGGGAAACGGATGAATTTCGAAACCGAGGGAACGTTCCAAAATTCAAAGGAATTGAGTCAAAAGGAGAGATTGAAACTCGAATGAGAGTGATTCTGTAAATACATTTTACCCTATATGCTAACTTCTGCCTAGAGCTACCAAAAGCTCTGATACCAACTGTAACGGCCCGCTATTTTGGACTATTCGCATCCGCACATGTCGGACTTGAATAAGTCAAAATACCGAGTTGTTAATTTAAATTTGGCAAAACTCAGATATACAGCAAATAAATAATCACAGAACACAGACACAGAGTAATGAATATGCAGCGGAAATAAAAGAGGTAGTAGTTCATGAAGCTACTATATAAATATATAAGATACCTCAGAGTAATACTAGATACAACGAAAGAGTAACATGATACATCAGTTACAAATCAGAATACATCACTGAAATCATCAAATACTGAAAGCAGAATAGATGGCTGGATCTTCAAGCAAAGCTCCAACTCCAAAGGTGAGTCTCGAATACTGGTACACTTAGTCTGACCCGAGCATAAAGAAAAACACAAGACACTCGAGTCAGGATTAATATTCTTATATCAATAAATCCAACTTAAATGAAATAGCAATCGAAATACAAGTAACTCAAAGGACGTTGGAATAACCATCCTCTAAGGATCCGTTAAACTATCTACTAGGTAGTAATGTACGCTAAGTAGATAATGTCTATCAGTAATATAAAGTATTAAAAATAGCGTTAAGGCACAACCATAATAGCCCTTAACACATTTTTATAATTCCATAGTCTATACAGCACCGTAAACCCCACCGTAAACTAGTGGTTATTAGAGGGTACCCCATAGGTATAACACAAAACGAAACGTAGTGGTCGCGAATAGGATAATCAGTATGACAAGGTACATGAGGTGATACCAACTAGGATACTAGTAGTTGCATGATCCGGACTGATGTTGAGCATAGACAGCAGCTACCTCAACACCGCGAAACAACACTCCCAAATCGAGGGGTGCACCCAAATCGAATCACAAAAGTAATAGATATGGTATCGAAGAAGTGTGTCCGCTAGAGATGGCGAACCTCAATGGCCCGACGCGGCTCCTGTTTTAGTCATGTCAGGGGTCATCCAATATTGTTCTCATTCTTCAGTCAACGCGTTCACCAAACCATCCACTTCATTCTGGATCAACTCTCCTCGTATAATAGTTATTAAAGTGGTTTCGGTATCGACAGAGAGTATGTCCATATCCGATCCCGGTCTCTTTAATAACTACGTATTTATTACACCGATAGGTCGTTTAATATATTTCAAAACAATCAATTTCAATTTCAATTAGAATTTGTAATAACATTCCATTTGTCTTTCTATATCAATTTTCGTAATTTACATTTCGAAACTTCCAAATTACCATTTCAAAATCTTATAATTCAATTTCAAATTATATTTAAACAATTCAAATATTGATTCAAGTTCGTACAAGAGTTTCATTCCGAAATTATTTAAATTAATTAAACTTAATATTCAAATCAATTTAAATTTATTTATCGATTTTATTCAATATTCATTAAGTTAATTTAACATCTAAAACAATTCTTTTTAATTTCCAAGTCATTAAATCAATCACTTAAGTTAACTTCATTATATCAAAACTTACAAATTTAATCAAATTAAATTTGTCAAATCAAATTCCTTAAATTACAATTCTTACATTAATTTCAATAAAACACATTTATTTCTTGTTAAGAAATTCAATTTCACTTATTCTTTACATAGTTACAAATTTCAAAACTCAATTAATAAAGAAACTAAATTTCATATATTCGAGAAATCAAATTTCACTTTAACTTACTTAAATAATCTTTCCTAACTTAAAAGAAACCTAATTTCATTTATTAACGAAGTTCAACTTCACTTACTCAAAAGTTAAATCTCTTATCAAAGAATTCAATTTTTATTCACTTATCAAATACTTCAATCTTATTCAATTATTAAATAATTCCAACTTAATTATTAATAATTTCAAAACTTAATAATTTTCACTTAATTATAAATTCAAATTTAATTATTAAATCATTTCAAACTTAATTAAATGAATAATTCCAAATTTTATTGTCAATAATTAATTTTAAAACAACGCTCTTTCAGCAACTACTATGTAAATATTCGTTTTAGATTTTAAATACTAACATTTTCCTTTCATTAAATTCAAATTCCAATTTTTATTTCAAAACCTTATTCTTTACTCAAATAGAATCATTATTTTATTTTAAATCAAAATTTTGACCAATCGGGTTTTTATTAAATTTTCTATCCTAAGTCAAGTTCATTTGGGTATTTATCATTTCAACCCGATTCCATTTCAATTCAAAAATCAAAGCATAGCAAAGGGAACTTGCAGTGTGATAACAGGGATGGTGTCAAAGTAAATAAACAGCAATAACAACAATCAACAACAATTCAATAATCAATTTAAATAATCCTGAAATAATCGTATTAATTCACATTGTTATTTGCGCAAATTAATATAATTATTTCTAGAATCTACACTATCATATCATGTAGATTTAAGATTATTCACTTATTATTCTATGCAATTCTATACTTTAAATTAATTATTCAATTTCATACTTCATCAATTAATACAATATACATTTAACGGTTCAAGGTGTACGTAATCAAATTCTACGTGTCAATTAATTAAACGTTTACAGGGGTCATATAATAAAAATTTAACTAGTCAAATTCAACACCTGTGTCGATTCAAAATTTTAACTATCCTACGCCGAATTCAATTGCATAATATTTATCATTTTATACATTACAATTTAACCTCCAATATAAACAACAAACAATCAATCAATTATCAATCAAACGGGATTATCATCGTATAATTAACAGATAATGGTGTCAGATGTCACAGGTGAACTGGTACAGGTAATAGCATATATTTAACAGTGTAAATAACTAGCAGCAGCATATTTCAATTGTCGTTTCAATTGAAATCAAATTTAATAAATAAAAAAACATTAATCGTGAGTGATTGCTCACCTTTCGTGGCTAGAGAAATTTTGACGATGGGATGAGTTACAAAATGCAAGCATGATTTCCAAGGGAAAGCTATATTGGCACGAATCTCGAACAAGGTAGGATTTAATCGATGGATGAAGCTGGTAAAAGAATCGACGAACAAAACGAATTAGCTTTGAAATAATCTAAAATATATACATTACTATTATGATTTATATATATAAATGTAACTTACATCAAAAATATATAATATTGATAAATACCGTACACAACATATTACAAAACCTAAAATAAACTTACATGAACATATTGTATACTAAAAGATTTAATAACCTATATATAAACCAAATATAAAAATAACCATATCCAAAATATAAATTTTTATAAGTAGTATTAGTTTATATGTAAAACAACACTTATATATGGTGAATCTATACAACCTTTAAACCAAAGAGTAAAACAAATATAAATTCTTTACCGCAACCAAACAAACACATTATAAAATACTTGTATAAATTTATATACCAAACAACTAATGGAAACCAACACACATATACTGACTGACTTGAATAACATATATACATGCACCTTAGAAAGTAATGTGTATAATATATATGACCAATAATATTTTAATTTCAAATGCATAACTTATAAAATCAACAGACTATATATATATTATATAAATAGCTATGCTCCAACAGCCTATGTCATATATGTATCAAAAAGATATTACCTATACTTAAGTTCCAACATACAATTTTATAGAGACTTCCCTTAATAAACTTATATTTTACGCAACTAATATAACAACTTTTTAACAAATAACTTATATAAAGAGATAACTTATAACACTGCAACTTATATATTAGATACAAATGTACTGTAAACATAAGAATAGGCATAACAAGCAAGCATATTGATATATAAATAATTTAGATATAGCTTATATATACGTATATAACACAAAGAAATATAGACGTATACCTACGCACAGAGGAGAAAAACAACAGAGGAGTGGGTTGAAAGCCAAAGCAAGGTGAGGAAAGCATTGTTTGATGGGGAGGTGCTTGGGACTGGGTGTTGAAGGAAGCTTCGGCATGGGCGTCGATGTTGGATGGTCGCACAAGGTTGACGATTGGAGTTACATTGAGTCGGCTATGCTTTTGGCGAGGGCGGAGCTAGGCGAGTGACGGCAGCGGTTAGGGGAGAGGTGGGTTTGCTGTGAGGAAGATGAAGGCCGTGGCTTGCTGCAATGGACAAAGGCAGGGCTGCGCTAGCATGTTCGGTTGATGGGCGGAGCTCTTTGCTTGGTGCGGTGAGCTAGGGTGGTGTGGCCGATGGAAGTGGTGATGGTAGAGGGGAGTACGGTGGTCGGTACTGGCTGAAGCGAGGGAGAGGAAAGTGATTGGCGAAGGAGAACCAAGTGTCGGCAGAGGTGGAAAACAAGTGGGAAGGGGAACATGGCCGGTGGGCAAGGAGGCGGCGGCTGAGGCAGTGGACTCGGGGCGCAGTGGGGAGGCGGAGCAGGCTGGTTAGTCGATGCGGTCAGGGTGTTGCGGGCTTGAGCGTGGAAGCGGTGGCGGGAGGCGGTTAGTGAGGCGAGCAAGTGGCACGTGAAACTTCATTCATTTTGTTTTATAAGTTACAGAGGAGAATATGGAAGAGAGAAGAAAGAAAGGTGGGGTGGTGAGTACAGGAAGGTGAAAGTGAATAGCTTTTCAAAGACACTGTAAATGCCAGCTAATGTTTGTATTCTTTCAAGATATATAATATTATTAATTGTAAGTATTTAATTTATAATATCACAAATAAAACAAGGTTAACAGCTGGAGATAAAAGGCTTGATGGGATTTAAAATATGACTTCTGACGCATGCAGCTAGCAATTAATGAAGGCAGAGGTAACAGATATATACAGCGAGGTTTAGAGTCCCCAGGCCAATGCAATGATATCTTCTGTAAAGTGATGGCTATTGGGTTTCTGAATGGTCAAAGGCTTCTAGAATTCTGAGCGTTGGAAAGTTGGGTACCGGTTTGTGCTGCGTAACGGAGCAGTTTGTACTCTGCTAACCAATTATAATTTGCAACGCCGAACTCCAATTGACACAAATAAATATACTGTTTTGATCAGCGCAACGAGACGATCAAAAAAGGTATACAGATATCAGTGATTCGGTTGAGTTATAAAATTCGAAATTTTCTACTGAAGGAAGATGCAGTAAAATGTCAAAAAATAAGATCGACGGAGTTAAAGAAGTCCGAATTTTGAAAAACGAAAAATGACGTCTTGCTCAGAAGACGATTTAGAATTTTTTTATGTAAAAATATTTAGGTTTCGAAAACGGTTTATTTTCATCGATTACTAACTGATTTAAATTGAAGTAAGTTTACGTGCGATATAAACTTTCATATTTCCGGACGAAAATTTACTAGTTGCTATGATTAATTAGACGCATCCCAAAGGTGAAGTTTGAATAGCATCGGCATTTGTTTGTGAAAATTCGAAATTCTACACTAAATAAGCGATTTTTTTAAATTTTGAACTGGGTCTGAATTTCAGGGTCATTATAATTATTTTCTAAATCTATTATTTTAAGAAACTTTGAAACTGAATATATGTAATTTGAAAGAAATGATTTGGTCAAATCATATATGACTTTGAAAACTGCAATGTTATTGAAACGAATTAAAATTGAGAACCTTGATTTACTAAATACTTGATTTGGGAGTTATCGAACTTATATAAAATTGATTTGTATAAGTATGAAGTGATTTGAAAACTATTGATTTGTAAAGGTACTCAGCTTGTAAATTGAAATCTTACATAATCGAAGTCAATATAAGTATGATTTGATATATTATTGATTTTGGAAAGTATTTGACTTGAAAGTGGAATCTTATATATAATGGACTTTATATAAGTATGATATTTGAAAGTGATTTTGGAATGTACTATATGATACATATTTTCAAAGTAAAGATATGGAAAGTGCCTTATGCTTGATATCCGCTTTGTGGCCACACTGTGGATTCATTCTATCGATATTATTCTCTCTTTGATTTGGGTTTTTCGGATATGATACTCGAGTGTCCATCGAATTCCACGACGATCTCTGTGGTCTTACAAGCGTGACTGCATAGCGCAACTGCCTGGCTGAGCTGGCCTATGGGTACGGATTATTTCCTAGGGGATCCAGACGTAACCATTGTGTATCCTGCACTCTATGTAGGTCGCATTAGTAGTGAAACTGCCTGGCTGAGACGGCCTAGGGGTACGGTTTGTTTCCTGGGGTATCCAGACGTAACCATTGTGTATCCTGCACTCTACTAGTCATCATGGCGCAACTCGCAGGGCTGAGAAAGCTTACGGATATGGATTGTTTCCTGGGGAATCCTGGCGTAACAATTGTGTATCTGCGATCCATGGTTAGACAACTTTTGGTTTGGTTGATTTGTTTGGATTGTACTTTCCATATCTGTTTTTTTAAAAGAGTTTTCCAGTATTTTCACTGAGTGTTGAAACAAGTTTATTAAGTACCTGAAGAATTCTAGCTTTGCGCCTGATCAATGCATAGCCAGAGTCTACAGGAACGAAAATAAACTTGTTAAGACATCGAGTTATAAAATTATTTTGGTAAAGTATTATATAAAGGATATTTTAATCATGATTTAAATTTTTTTAAATATTGTTTATTTCGAACTATTAAATTTGAATCAAATGACTATTTATCATATTATAAAATGTTTAAAATGTTATAAATTTTTGAAATGTATATGGTTTTAAAATAGGGTTCATCCTTGTCTTTCAACCTATTCTCCCTTCTAGCTATTTCTACCTTTTTCCTCTTCGAAGATCCTTTTCGCATTTGTGGAAAGAGTTGGTTCTTTGGCTTATCGTTTGGATTTTCCCGAGAAACTATCTGGTGTGCATGATGTATTCCACGTCTCACATCTCCTCTAGTATCTTCTTGACTCACCTCTTATTGTTCAGCCTTCTGCTTTTGATAGTTTGGATGTTTAGCCTTATCTGACTGTCGAGAGTAAACCTGTAATGACCCGTAAATTTTCGATAATTAAAATAGCTTATTTAATAAGATTTCGTGATTTAGTGTTAGGAAAAAATTTGTAAGTCGTTGGGAATAATAATAACTAGAATGAAATGTAACAAATTTTATCTAAGTTAATTATTTATGAATTGAATGAAATCCCAGATCAATTGAAATAATATGTAGTCAAAGGTAATTGAATGAATTTGTATTGAATAGGTAATTGTGACACTTGTTTATAAATAATAAACTTATAAGTAATTAAAAGTAACGGTGATAATTATTTAAGTTACCTATTCATTTAGTTAGTCGAATTGAATTTGTGAACCAATTGCAATTGAAATGAAAGTTTATATATTAGTTAAGTGCATTATCTCTAACTGTAGTTAAATAATAATGTGGAATTCATTTGATGTAATATAGTAAATCGACTGATAATAAAAAAAATTATTTAAAAATCCAATATTGAAATCCGTCAAATATTGAACAATTAAATTGTTTAAATTTAATATTTGAAATTTATTGAATAATTTAATAATGAGAATTGAATAACCGTATAATGGAAATGGTTGTTCTATAATTTGAATTTGTTAAATTTTATAAGTTCGTTTGAATATTTCAAAAGATAGTGATTTAAGAATAATCAAATTTGTTTAAATTTAATATTATAAATGTTTGAATAATTAAATTCTGAATTTGATACGATTAATTTGATATTGAAATTTAATATATGAAAATAGAGTGAATAATTGAAATTTGGTTTAATATGATTCAAATTGGTTTCCAAAGGGAATGTAAGTTATATCGGGATTATAATAGAGTTAACAAGATTTTAAAATTAAAATTATTGGATAATTGAATAACGGGTTTAATATGATTAAAAATGATTTGTAAAATTTTATTTTATCATATTGGAGTTATAGTGATGTTATAGAACTTTTAAAACTGAATTTAAAATTAATTTGTGAAAATTGAATATTTTAATATTTATTTATCAACTGGAAAATAGCCAAATTTTGAACAGTCTCATAATTGGACGAAACTAGTTCCATTGGATCTGTAATAGTTAGTTATTATCGAATTCCAATTTTCGTAGCAGTCGGAGTCGTCGTTTGACCGTGGCAGCTCGAAACGCATCGAAATTGTTTTAATATTAATTTAACGAGTTAAAATAGTCATTTTTCAAAAAGTTTTGGATTTCGACGAAACTAGTTTCATCGGATCTGTAATGTGATATTATTATAAGATTTCAAATTTCATGTTAATCGAATTTACCATTTGTCCGGGGCGAGCCAAAACGTATAGAAGTTCGTTTAATCGGTTTAATTTAAATTTGATCGTTTATTTTCGTAACTCGCGCACATGATCGAATTATCTTCCGAAACCTATTCCATTGTGTCCGGAACGTGGGATAAACCCTAGGAACGTCAGTTACCGCGCGAAATTCGGAGTTTGGAAAAGCCGGATGGATAGTATTCGACGTTCCTATAAATAGCCCTTTATTCTCAAATATAAAAAAAGAAGAAAAAAACCTAACCCTAGAAAATGGCCGGCCGCCTTCTCTATAGTCAATGGCCAGAAATCAATCTTCTTCCCACTTCAAATTCTTCAAATCCATTGATCGTTTCGAGAAATCTCCAACTAACAAAACGAAGATCTCGCCGAGTACTCCATATCCAACGGTTGTGATCAATTTTAATTGATCGAATCAATGGGAATTGGCATTCAAAGTGCACACGAGCGGGCACGTTTCTCCATGCCTGGATGCGGCCGAGTGTAGCGTGGTGGTAGGCGTGGGTCGAGCTCGAGACGAGCTTCGTTGTGGTGCTGTTGTGATGGGGTTTCGAGCGGCGTGGAGGGAGCGGCCCTAAGCCCTAGGCGTGCATGTTGGGTTCTTTCGTAACCTGGAAAAAAAAAATTGCGTGAGGGAGGGAAGAAGATACGTGAGAGGCCTGATGTGTGGGGATATGGAATGGACGGCAGATGATGGTTAGGGTTAGAAAATGAAAACTAATTGTAAATTAATTATATTTAATTATCGGTCAAACTTTAAAAATTGATATCTCTTTCATACGAGGTCGGATTCGGACGAAACTTTTTGCGTTGGAATCGTATGGACGAGCTCTACGCGATGCAACTGTATTGGAGTCGTTTGGAGCTAGAGAAAATTTTGGGTTAAATCGAACGTCGTTCGATTTGATTTAAAATCGAAAAATTCAAGGTGAGTGTTTTATAACGCTCACAACGTACTAAATATCTTTATGCTAGTTAAATTTGATATTATGAAGTGTTATGTTTTTTATTTGTCGTTGTTTGATAAAATTTAATTGTCATATAGATTGTCATTTGAATTAACCGTTGAAATTAAATTGACAGTTAAATTGAAATTGAAATTGAAATTGAATTGCGATTAAATTACCTGACATTGATAACTATGAAATTGCTATGAATTGTATTGTCTATTGGATGATTTATTTCGATGGATTCTATTGGTTGATATTTGAATGTTTGGATGTTTATTGCTTATATATATAACCTGTTATGCATACATATGATACTGCGATTTAATTTAAGTAATATATACTCATCCCTGACATTTAATTGAAATAAATAATTACTTGGCCATAGGATAGAAAATTATATACGGACACCGATTTGGCTAAATTAATAATTTTTAAAATCATCGATTTGAAATTTATTTAAATGTTAGATGTAAAAGTTATAAATAGAAATCAAATTTATAGAAATCAAATTTATCGGAGAAATTGAGTTTGGAATGTTGAAATAAATTTTGGTTAAAAGAAATTTTTAAATAATATAAGTCGAGACTTTGAAATTTAAAAATTGGGATTTGATTGAATTTCGAAATTTGATTTGTATAAAGATTTAACCTTAATTCGAGCTTTGAATATTACTAAGTAAAAGTGATATAAAAATGATATTTTGAAATCGAGCTTGAAATTGAATCATATATTGAAATTTGTATTTAAACTTGAATATTGATGGAAAATTTGTTAAGTGTTATAAACGGGTATTTTGAAATCAAGCTCCAAATCGAAAAATTGAAATTGAATAAATTGAAGGTGAATGTAGAATTGAATGATTTGAAGTTAAAGTTGACGTTGTTTTGAATTGAAATCGAAATTGAATCGGTAGAATGGAAATTGAAAGTGATTTGAATTGGGAAGTTATAAATTGAAATGGATTGGTTTTGAAGCTGTTTTATTTTGTTTTCCAAATTACTCTGCTACATAAACCATTTTTGAATACTTAAACTATTTTAATCTATTTTAAACTTACTTAACCCATTTTTAAATTATTTTAAACTAATTTATCTATTTCAAATCCATTTAAGATTTTAAGTATTTTAATTATTTAAAACTACTTTTAAACTACTTAAAACTATCTAAGCTGGTCAATAAGGTGCAATGTTTATATTTAAATCTTGAATTTAAATACGAATTGAGTTAAATGAAGTTGCAACCTAAATTGAAATCCGAATTGATTTTGAAACCAAAATAAGATATTGAGATGAAAAATGATTTTTGAAACGGAATCTGACATTTTAATAGATACGATGATATTTGAAATGGATTTGATTTTTGGAAGCGAATATGATATTTTGATATCAATTATGAATCGATTTGAAATATAAAAGAGCCAACGATGTAATAATACGTAGTTATTAAAGAGACCGGGATCGGATATGGACATACTCTCTGTCGATACCGAACACCACTTTAATAACTATTATACGCGGAGTGTTGATCCAGAATGAAGTGGATGGTTTGGTGAACGCGTTAACTGAAGAAAGAGAACGATATTGGATGACCCCTGGCATGACTAAAACAGGAGTCGCGCCAGGCCATTGAGGTTCGCCACCTCTAGCGGACACGCTTCTTCGATACCATTTCTATTACACTTGTGATTCGATTTGGGTGCACCCCTTGATTTGGGAGTGTTGTTTCGCGGTGTTGGGGTAGCTGCTGGCTATGCCCAACATCAGTCCGGATCACACAACTACTAGTATCTTAGTTGGTATCGCCTCATGTACCTTGTCATACTGATTATCCTATTCGCGACCACTACGTTATGCTTTGTGTTATACCTATGGGGTACCCTCTGATAACCACCAGTTTACGGTGGGGCTTACGGTGCTGTATAGACTATGGCATTATAAAAATGTGTTAAGGGAGATTACGGTAACGCCTTAACGCTATTTTGATACTTTATATTACTGATAGACATTATCTACTTAGCGTACATTACTACATAGTAGATAGTTTAACGGATCCTTAAGAGATGGAAAATCCCGTAACATCTTTTGAGTTATTGCACGCACGTTGACACTGGATATGAGATGTCAAACCCCGTAAACATCTCTGACGCCGTTACACTGATATTTATTTACGATTGATTTAACTTTCATAAGGATATTTTAGTCCTGACTCGAGTGTTTTGTTTTTTCATTACGCTCGGGTCAGTCCTGAGTTTT
Source organism: Allium cepa (assembly GCA_030765085.1). Taxonomy (NCBI): domain Eukaryota; kingdom Viridiplantae; phylum Streptophyta; class Magnoliopsida; order Asparagales; family Amaryllidaceae; genus Allium; species Allium cepa. The sequence goes on along the minus strand of CM060944.1, from coordinate 302,464,595 downwards.
CAGATTTTTGAAGATCTGTTCTGGAGGATGAAGACGAAGATTTGGTATACTATTACTATTATTCCCCTTGCATCATACTATCTGCTGCACTATTTTATTTGTTCTGTTGTATATGTATAACTCTGATAAATGTTGTATAAATAATTGTCAAAGTATAGTAAATAGCTTCATGAACTGTTTATTTGACTATTATATTTTATCGTTCCGCTGCGAGATTCTGTGTTGTTTCATTTCCTTTATTTCTCTTTCTTTTCTTTTCTTATTTACCCCACTAGTCATCTGCCCTTTTGAATGGTTTGGAATCGACATGGGTATTTGATCGTCGGTTTAAACTGTCCAAAAAGGCGGGTCGTTACAAAACCACTTCATATTGTCGACAGAGGTACGAAGCAGCTAAAAAGGAAATCTGTTGGTCTGATCAAAGTATGTGAAGTACTGATGATTAGGATTGTACCTGGAAGACGGAGGAGTGCATTCGTGCTTCGAATCCGAAATTTTTTGTTTCCAGGTACAATTTGTTGTCTATCGTGCTTTTCCTTATTTTTCCTTGTTTGTTCTTTTCGAGGACGAAAAGATTTGAGTGGGGGAGAGTGTAACAACCCAGTATTTTATGATTTTTTTATTGTTTATTTTAATTTTTTTTGAATTTGAAACATCTGATTTAAAAACTTTATTTATTTATTAAAATGAATAAAGTTTGTTATTTTAAGAGCATATTTTGATTTTTGTGTGAATTATAATTTCAAATCTGAATAAATAGGATATTTCCAGAAAAAGAGGATTTTTGGTCAATCTGGTCAAACTTTGACTTTTTAATTTAAAATTTAAATATTTTAATTTTTGAATTTTATCTTTTATCTTTTATTATGAAAATATTTCAAATTTTGGGAATACTGCTTTCCGTTTCGTTGAAATCCGATTTATATTGTGGAAGTTATGCTTTTTACAATATTATGTGTAAATTGATTTATTTAATAAAATTATCTATTTTAATTTATATAAATAATATTTTTATTTTCCAAATCATGTTCTAATATGTGTTGTATGAAATGTTAGATATATATATTTTATTTTAAAACATTTCAAAGTGATGTTATAATTTTTCCAAAATGTACTGCATTTATTTCCTATTTTTAAAGGCTAGTTTCTACTTTTTTGCTATTTTCTTCATTTAAATTTTATTCAATTGAATTTTATTTATTTATTTTTGTGAATGCATTTTAATTTATGTTATTATCTTTATTTATAAATATTTTCCAAGTCCATGTATGTTTTTCAAAATTTATTCTGTTTATTTTCAAATTTTCTAGACTAGTTTTCATTTTTGTGCTATTTTCTTATTTTTATCGTATATAATTATTAATTACTTATTTATATTTATATTTTGTTATATTTTAGAAATTTAAACTGAAATTATAATTATTTTCAGTTATTTAAACTTATATAAAGAAATTAAAAGAAATTTGAAAAGGTTATGACTTTTGATTTTCCTAAGCCTTTTTATCTTCCACCTTTTCACATTTAACCTAACTTTTCATTCAATTGGCCTTTACTACTCACACTTTCAACCGACCACCTCCATTTAGATTCACATACATTTTTTTTCTCATTCCTGAAGAAAAAATTTCGGCCATTTCCTTTGAGAAATTTTTGGTAAACTCTTTTTCTTTTCATTTGTTTTTACATTTATTCTCCTTTGATTGAGCTTTGCACTTGTTCTTCATCATCATAGGTTCAGCCATGCTCCTCTCCATGCCATGTCGCCTCCACCACCACCTGAGAACACCACCATCACCACCTCCTCTCTGGCCAAACCACAAGCCGTGCCTCCTTATTGATGATCCACCACCAAAATCCACATAAACCATCACTAACCTTTTGCCACCACTTCCTCCACCACCACAACCTCATACCAGACCACCACCCTCTGCCACATCATCCACCACCACCTGGACATCTGGACCTGACCATATAGCCTCTGGCCGAACCAAGTTATAGCATAGAAATGTTGATATTTGCCTTGTTATGTAAATTATTGCACACATATACTTCATCACCATTCAAACCAAGTAGGCCGACCCTGTTTGAACCAAACCCAGCCCTTAGTGCATGCCACGACCGTGATAAATCCATCCCTCGCTGATCCATGTGAAGTTGAGAACAAGTGCAATGCATTTGATTTGGTTTTGGGCATTGATTTCTAGCATTGTTTAGTGTTTATTTGGTTTTGAAACTTATATATGTTGTATTATTTTGTGTAAATGTTATCAAGGCACTTAGCTTTGGCTCTCCACTCTCAAGTCGGTTCCGCGTTATCGTGCGTTCGTAGTTTCAGTGTGTGTTCTTTATTGGCTATCTCCAGCTTTTGACAAGTGAGTTATTCTCACCAGACAATATGTACATATATAACTAGTAAATTGACCCCTTTTGAATCTGTAAAATGCATTATCATGTTACACCTGCTATATTATGATTATATGATGTTCACCCATGCTTAAACACCTGTTATAACATCTGCTACTATTATATTATGCTGTTCTGTTATTTTTATCAGTTTATCACACTGAAGTTCCTTTTAGATTAGAATCACTATGGGTTGAAATGTTACATACCCGAACGTACTTTAGAATAGGAGGAAATCATTATGGGCTGAAATGATGGGCCTGAATGATTTTCAATTATTTTCATTTACTTGGGACTGCGGGTTTGAAATGATCAAACCCGGCTTTTCTTTGTAAATTACGGGTTGAAATGATAAATTACCCGTATCACTTTACCTAGGCTAGAAAATGAAATACAGACCCGTTGTTAAAATATGTTTTTCTAAAAAATTTAAAATATTTTAGAAATGTAAATATTATAATATTTTGATTTAAATTTGATTAAAAATGATTTTTGTAAAGCATTATTGATTTTCTGAAAATTTATAAGTGAAATAAATAAATGTTAAAGTTAGAAAATTTGAAATGTAAGTTATTTTGGAAATTATAATTTGGTGATAAATGGAATTTAAATTGAATATGATAAATTTATGATATTTTGAATTAAATGAATTTAAAATGATTTTATAATATACTAATGATTTTTGAATAAAGTTAAAATGTAAAAGGAATGAATATTTAAGTTGAAATTTTGAAATATAACTAAAATTGGAAATTTGTGAATTTGGCTTAAAAGTGAATTTTAAGTTAAGTAAATAAAAATGAAATTAAGTTATATTTGAAAATTTTAAACTTAAATCTTAAGTTAAATTTAATTTAATAAATCTAAAATTTAATGTTGGAATTTAATAAGTGAATCATTATTAAATTTTGATTTTTGAATGGAGATTTAACTTTATAAAATCATGAATATAAGGGTATTTGAATGATTGTTTTAAAAGTGAAATTATATGATTTTATAAGTTAAAAATGATTTAAATAAAAGTATAATTGTTTGTGAAATTATACTGAATATTTGAAGTTAATTAACTGCATTTCTGAAATGCTATTAATTCTAATGTAAATGATAATACAACATTTGTAAATGATGTAGTTGATAATAATGAACCAAATGGCTAAGTTAATTAATGGCTATTGTAGCATTTTTGTAACTGTTATAATTGTTGAATTTAACGAAGCTTTATTTGAAAATAATGTAACCCTATTACAGCATTTTTAAATGCTATCTTTTGTTAAATTGAACTGTTTTGAATGTAACTTTCTGTAGCAATTTATAAATGCTGCGAAAGTTGAATTTTCATCTGTTTTGATAAATTAAGTGAATAAATGAATTTTGAAAGACTAAAATTTTGAAAATTTAATAATTTAATTATTAAATATAATAACTTCATTTTATGATTTAAAATGAAGTAATTTGTTTCGAAATATAAACTATTTTGAAATGTGTTTTGTAATGGTATTTAAATTAAATAAAAATGAATGTGGTTAGGAAGATATGATATTTTGAAATGGATTTTGAATGATATTGAATTTTGAAATGATATTTGATTTTGAAGTATAAAATACCATTTTGAAATTTCAACCACGGGATGTATTTAATTTATAGTTTAACTGATTCTTAAAGGATGGCCGATCCCAAGCATCCTTTAAGTTATTGTGCATTTTTACTACAGTTCACTTGAGTTGGTTTACATTATATAAGTGTATATTGTCCTGACTCGAGTGTTTTGTGTTTAACTTTACGCTCGGGTCAGCCTGAGTATTCACAGCTTTGGATTCTCTTTCTGGAGCTGGTCTTTGCTGGAGTTTCTACTTATCTACATTTATATCTACTTTCTGTTTCAGCTGTTCTAGTTTATCTCATGTATTAGTGAACTTCTATGTATTTGGGATTTCTATTATGTTATTTTCAGACTGTATTATGTATTTGGTTTGAGACTCTGCCGTAGTAGCTTCATGAACTACTATGTATTTTATATTCCGCTGCGAGTTATTCTGATATTTCTGTGTTTGTGACTGTATTTCATTTGCTCCAAATTTATTTACAATGCGGTATTTTGAGAAATTCAAGTTCGGCATGTGTGGATGCGAATGGCTGAAAATATCGGGTTGTTACAGCATATATGAATCTTTGCGAACTGAATGAAGATTGCGGTCAAATTTAACCCTTCTTAGAAACCACCCGGGGAGCGCCGCTTCAAGTCTAGGAGGACCAAACAAAAGAACATAGGCCGATCGCCGGTGAAGACTGAAAAGATATTGCGGATCGTGCTATATGGATTATACTATACTAGTGGGGAAATAAACTAAGATACTATAGCAATGTGAATGAGTAAAATAAAACAAGCACGTTCGGAATTTTTATACTAGTTTGAACTTCCCATTCTACATCCAGTCCCAGACTCCTTCTGGAATTTCAACTAACTATAGCCCTCACTTAACCCGAAGGAATAACTTTACAACACCTCAGCAACGGAACAGGATTTTGTGCCTCAACAGCAGAAGAGGACTTCACTTTGCCTGAGCAGCAGAATAGGTCTTTTACAAATAAAGTTTTCTTGACTCTATGAGTTTTTTAATAACACGAATTTGTCAATTATAATACACCCTTCCTATAATCTTCTCCTTTATGATGTATATATGAATACGTGAAGAATAAGGAAGTAATATAATGAATCTGTACGAAATTGAATGCACAAGAGTATTAGAATCAAAGAATATGAGAGTGGAGAAAGAATAGATTGAATTAAGTTATGAAATATGATTCTAATATGTTTATATAGATTATAAAAAGGTGCATATGTTCGTGAAGAGTTGTCATGAAGAGATACGGTCATATCTATTTTCAGACTTCTGAAATTGCACGAGCTCAAACCAGAAAGGAAATATGCTAAAAATAACCATTTTCAGACGTCTGAAATGAACAAGTCAGACGTTTGAATATTGTACTAAATAATATTCATTTTTTCAGATTCAGACGTCTGATTTGATACATTCAGACGTCTGAATGTAAACTAAAAGTGAGAGTATGCAAAGATTATTAGTGTATGCTAATGTAATGAGAAAAGTGTCGAAATATATATCATATAGGAGAGATATTAACATGAGTAAACTCTAGACATAGACTCGATACATACCTATATAAGATTTGAAGCTTATTTGAATCCAGTCTTGATTAGTTCCTATAAAAACAAGTTAGTATATAATAATGACTTGTATAGCTGTCATAGTCAAAATATCGTAATTATGAAATATCGTAAATACGAAGTTTCAACAAGGGCGTAAAGAACCGAGAGCAAGCACCACATGAGACGATGGAACTTGAGACGAAGACGAAATGTGGACAGAGGAAACTGGAATTTCGGGACCAATTGAAGCAGGGACCGGGACGAAGGCCTGTTGCCCTGAAGAATGAGTGTTACAATCGACCTCTGACTTTTTAAATGGTTCCTCTCATTCATCAAAAGTCTTTCTTTATCATAACCACCTTTGTACACTTGACCTTGTTCCCTTTCGTCTCGGCGACAAGCTTCAGCTTCCAAATCCTTCCGTCTTCTCCATTCCTTCTCTGTTTCGCGAGTTTGATGGCGACTGGAAGATCATTCAACCAACATTGAGAGTCAGTTAATTCCTCAAGATTTTTGTTGAGACCGCGTCCTCTCATGGTACCTGACATGAAAAATAGATAAAGAGCTTAAATAGCTAAGAATAAGCTTGAATAATGTGTGTGTAAGCGAGTGTGACCCCAGTGAAATGTGTAATGTGTCTGGGAGAAGGCCCAAAATGATGTCACAAACCAGATCGGGCAGTCGTTTTGGTAGGAACTGGACTGATTTCATGCGCAACATGGCATGGGCAAGGAGACATCTCTTCAAATCTGGAATTTCCCCAATGAGTGCGTCGAAATCGACGTAGACGTTGCTCAGATCTCCAAAGTCTACACCGGCATCTTTAATCGGGAAATCTCGACATCACCCGACTTCTGGAGTGCCATCTTTATTGTGAATCTCTGAGGGAGGCGAGCTTGCGACAACGGGACTCATCCCTGGAGTCTCGTCGCACGATTCAGAATCTCCGTCGTCGGAATCTACATAGAAATCATCATTGCCACTAGAGGAGGGCTCATCGCCACTGCTCTCAATTTCACCCTCCTCTTTTTCCATATCTATCGCAGCCTTACCTTCTCTCTGTTTAAACTCTTCTTCCCCTTCCTTTGGAATCAGGGGAATTCTAGCCGGACAACAGGCTTCGATCGTGGCATCTTTTCCTTTGTGAGTCTCTTCAACTAACACGCTGGACAAGCCTTCCCTTTCTTGAAATCACCCTTTTTTGAACCGTGAGACGAAGAAGTATATCACATATGTACCCTTGAACGAGAAGGGGATGGGACCTCAACTGGGACTGCAAATCTCTTTGGATGCAATAGTCCATACCAAAGAAAGTTTTCATCTGTTGGCAAGAATTTAACCGATCTTTCCCCGGGATCAACAGCCTTCAGGGTTCGGAAAATTTCATCTAGAGATAAGTCCTTATTCGGCCACCGAATTACCGTAGGAAGTATTTGACTATTAAAAATTTCGTAGCGACATATCAGAGCTTAATAAGTATGAAAAAGAACATGCCCCCTGTTGTCCAGAGACGATTGAACCCTTCAGGACATCTAACAAAGAATTATTTAGTCTTGAATTGAGATAAATTGCTTTGCAGTTGCAACAAGATTTTACGGTTTCTCTGGGCCTCAATTAGGACAAAGATGGACCACTTTCTCTTCTTTTAAACGAGAGAAAATACCTCAGCTTGTCAGAGCTTGGAGCATGGTTGAGTAGTCCGCATAAAAAGAACGTGCAGGCAAGTTAAAATATCACATCCGTTGGGGTGAATCTGGAATGGAACGATTCCCAAGATCGAGAGGGTTTCTCTTAAAAAGTCATTGAAAGGAGGCAACGCACCGTTTAGGCTCATATATTGATGACAAGCAGTATATACCAGAGGTGGTATACAAGCGAATTCATCTTTCCCTAGGAGGTGCACATCTTCCTTTGGAATGTCGTGCTGCAAGTAGTTGTTGTGCTAAACTTTAGCAGAGATCATGGAGGAGGCTCTCTTTGGAAAATTAAGAAGAACTCTGAAGTTTGGAGAAGTTCGATCCAAAACTGGACTGGCTGGGACTAGTTGGCGGTACTTAGCCTGTGAAGCAGAAGATGAAGGAGCGATAGATGATGACTCAGCCTCCGAAAGTGCTGGACTTCCTCCGCTCGACTTACAGCGAGAAGACGGTTACTTCTATCAAAACAACAGATTTGGATCCGAAATGGTCAGGTAAGTATACTCTAAACTAAAGATTCCTCCTAAAACACTTAAAATCCGAAGAAATATCCATTCATGCTGACACATCAAATTTCAAGTATGTACCAGGATAAGTGCGGTGTGTTATCTATATGGGTGGGCTCGGTGTCCTGAATATTACAAACGCTCTATCCTGTGTAGATAGTTTGCTCACAGCAGAAAGGGAAAAGGACTTCTCTTATCATTTTCTTTTTGGATTTACTTCTTCTACACTTACCCGTTATCGATCATCGATCGATAACAGATCCATTGTCCAAAACTACGCTGAAATTTCTTCTCAGGGAGCATGCTAAAGAAAGCAAAACCAATTTGAATCCTCTAGAAGGGTGGATCCAATTCACGATGTATCATGCGGTATTGGCAATGAAACCTAGTACAAGTCAATTCTGGTTTAATGGACGAAGACAGCTAAACTTGTCATGCACCGGGGCAAGGCCCGAATGCCATTCGATGAAGAACTCAACACTCGATTTACTATCTTCCTCCATTAAATCGCAATCAACTAGGATTTTCTACGACTATCATCACGAATACAACTCCATCGCCAAAACGATAAATAAAGGCCATAATTAGTATAACCCACCTTGAATTAATGATCAAAATACAAACTTGGTTGGAATTCTCAATCAGTGGTCTAAGCACTATGGATTGCTAGCGATCCAAGGAAGCAGTCAAACAAGCTAGGCTAGGGTTTGGCCGGCAGCGATTTGAAAAAGTTGCAGCAGGAATCGGGACGGCGGTGAGGTTCTGGAGTCAACAGCAAAGCGAACAATCAGTGGCGTTGATGGAATCATGATGGAAGCTTAGTCGAATTTGGATCGAATCGCTGGAGGTGATGGCTTGAATGGCAGAAGAAAGCTCAGGTCGTAAGGCAAAAGTGAAGTAAGTCGGCTCAAAACATTTAATTAGAAGAGTTACATGCAAAAAAGTTAAGTAATTAGATCGCTAGCAATCCATCAAATTGCTGGCGATCGATCTCAAACTCGTCTAGCGAAATCCATATACCACTTCAAGGCGTTTTGTAAAGCTATAAAGTAAAATTTGGCCCGTTATGATAAGAAAAGTTGGTCTAGGTCAAAGCTTTGCAAGCAACAATATAGCCTAATGCAAATTCATGTGGTACTAATACGACTACTTGAAATTCAACAAGCAGAAACTTAAAAGTGATTACTTCCAGAGCATTCCTTGTTTACAACGAAGACATACTCTAAGGGGAAAATTTTATCCGAGTTCTTAACCTAGCAGAATCCAAAACAAGTCGGAACAACTTGATCAATTCAGAATAGCTAAAAAGCCAACCAAAAGGAGTAGAAACAGTGAGCCAAAGGAAGTCAGAGAAAAAAGAAAGCAAAATTCGCTAAGGGCATGGATCGCCAGGATCCATCGTATTAACTTGTGAGTACATCGACCTTCTTGCATTATAATTCAATCTATATTCTAAGAACAATGGCTAAGCCCGATAAGATTCCGAGCTAGTTAAATCAAGAGACAAGCGTTCGTCGGGTCCAATCAATAGCCTAATACGACTAATAATCAAGCCATAATCAAAATATGGTGATGCGCTATTAGACTACACGAACAATATCAACATTAGACAACAATGGCTATCTAGAAGACAAAGTCCAAAATTAGGTCAGGTATATGGATTGATAGCGATCCATACACTATGGATCACTAGCGAGCCATTCATTGTCATCAGGTCACTACGACTCTTATGGAACACGGCAGGGGAAAGTACTATGGCATTGGATCGCCTTTGAGCCTGAGCTATGGGTCACTAGCAATCCGTAGCCTATGGATCGCTAACGACCATCATTTTAGCTCGGATCGCAGCAAAACTTCCAGTGTGCCTTCGTATGATTATCTGCAGGAATTTAACAAACAGGCTTGGTCCAGTAGCTCTCCAACCTCTATAAATACTCTCTTATCTACAATATAAAGGGGATCCTCTGGACTGGTTGCTAAAACTCTACAGAAAGCTTTCTTCACTCTTGTCTTCCCTCACAATAGTCATCCAAGGAGTTTACTATAATTCTCCAGTGAAGGATTTAGTTTAACTAAGGATATTGAAGAACTTTGTAATTCAGTTCACCTTGTAACAACAATCAATCAATAAACAAAACTATAAAGTGGACGTAGGCTTCATCAACAGCCGAACCACTATACAAATCTTCTCATCTTCTTTCTATTTTTACTTTTTCTATACTTATTCTCTATACTATTGCTCTATAAGAACAGGGTTGGTGCTTTCACACTCAATCTAGGGTGTTGATCCATTTTTTGGTTTAATAAAAAGCGATAAATAGCCTTAAACTAGGTAAGATATAAATGCACAAAGAATAAAGAAATATGGTTAACAATAAATTATGAAGACAAAATAATTAAGGCGGAATCAAGATATAATATACATATACATATACATATACATATACATACACATATACATACACACATACATACACATACACATACGTAAATACATACAACTTCAAGTATGCTTTTATGACGGTTGTGAACTATTAAAGTTAATAAATGATTAAACGATGAAGAATGACATCGTCGTTAGAATAAGTAGGAATGCGAGGTTAGTAGTTTTATAGAGTAGAAGCCTGCCTACCACAAGGGGCTGCCAGTAGTTGTATATACATTATAATAATGCAAGATATATCCAACTATAGGATCTTTGGAGAGTGTAGGCTTGTGTATTGATCAAGGAATACTCGAATAGAAAAGAGAGTCGACTTCAATAAATAGGAAACGGGGTATTGCCTTGATTGCAATAGACAGTCTAAATCGGATGGTTAAGGAAGAACGATGTTACGTCTGCATATGTTGGTACCAAATAATGGTGTAGGGCTGCACATAGGTAGAGAACATCATCAAATCGGTCGATGGGACAGACAAGGGATACACTTAATGGGTTGCACTACCTACTAGTGTACGAACCACGTTAGGTCATACATCGTCAAGTGTTTTGGTAGTTTGTTTCGTAGGAGGCAAGGATAGTTAACCCTATTAGAGAGGTCTTTCAAAACGTGCATAAAGTAGTCCGTAGAGCTAAGTCCACAACCACTGAGGCTGAATTCATCATATCTATAGTTAGTAGAGCCGAGTCGACAATCGAGAAGCAGACAGGAAAATCCCCAAAAAAGAAAAAATTAGAACATTGATAAATTATTGTAAAGATGCTATTAGGCACGACGGGAGTTCCTTGATAGGCGCAGTGATGACAACGTGATACGTCGAGGGTGAGGAATCCTAACGGGATGTTGAGTTAAGGGATACTAACGAGGTTAGTATCATGGTCCGATGGGGAATCGTGATACTTATACACACACACATATATATATAAATGTACGTAGATATAGTCTACAACGAGTAGATGGGATGTACCATACGTGTATGTAAAGCCGAGATGACTAATTACAAATCAAAGTACATAACAAGAGATAGAAGACAATCGGCATAAACTAGTGTTATGTATAAAGTGTGTAATTTACCTGTCACCAGAGCATTGTTCTGACCCCTCTTCTCATTACAATCTGTAGGATTATTAGACAAACAGTTTCCTTTGGCATGCCCGACATTGACAAGGGAACTAGACATTTTAAATATGAATCTTAGTCGGTAACTATGTGACTTGCTTTATTTTATTATTCCATTATGATTTATGTCGTTAGTGCTCTGATATGCATTCATTTATTTTATATGCAGGATACCAAACCAACGATTCGTATTTTGGCTGACTTGGGTTTTCAGTTTAGTGAAAATTCGAGCCCACTGGTGTGTGGATTGTTGTGTGTTCCAAATTGAACTTTATTGTACATATCTAACTATGTATTTAGATATATGTTAAATATAATATATTTTATATTTTATGTTGTTTCCTTCTTCTGTGAGTTCAAAAAGTTTATAGCTGCAATTTGTTTTATTTCTTTGTTATCATATCATAACGACATGTTATTTTTAATCTTTGGGATGTTAACATCGATTCGAGCGTTAAATCCGACAGTAGAAAAGGAGGGTTGTTACATGTTGAAGTTATACTTTGCAACGAAGTTACACATGGCTTAAAGTGGTTCGATTTAGAATGATCTCTCCATTATTTCGCTACTCTTTTCATTACATGAATCAAGAAGATTTAAAACACAAGCTTTCACCATTTTGAAATCCTCCCTTACTATTGCATGGCTCGAAGAATTTATGCAAGTCAAGTTATTGGACCTCATTTCATAGCAGTGAATGTTTAACTGTTGATGTGAACCATTTTTTCCCAACTGTTTGATTTTAGTTACTGAATATGACCTCGATAATGAGTGCAGTGGTATGTTCTTATAGGCGATGTAGTCAATAATGGAGGAAGTAGGCTGGTTGGTTTTGAACAGGTTATCCTTTACAAGAAAAGCGACATCATCAGGAAGTTACTCATGTGGAATTTATTTAATTGAAATTTTATTTAGGTGATCTATATTAGTTTTGAAAACTCTATTTCATAGGGTCCCTCTAATTTTAGACATTATTATTGTTCTTCTAGATGGTAAACATGCAATAGGCGTTCTTGCATCATATAAAGTGAGCAATTTGTATCCACCTCTCCATAACCGTGTATCTTATATAACTTTGTATTTCGTCTTATGGTCATCGCATGTGGGCCTCATAGGTTTTAAGTATGGCATAAAAATTTTCACTCTAATTTTCCTCATGTGAGAGTAAGGGAAATTGCAATGACTAGTAACAGATATGATTTGAATTTTAAACTATTCAAATGCACCGTCTTCTTCCCTTTGATTTGAAATCAACACACACACACACACACACACACATACATACATACATATATATATATATATATATATATATATATATCTGTGTGTGTGTGTAAACCTAACCTTTTTTATTGCCTTCCTTTTTCTTTTAATCTCACCATCATAAGATTATTTTCTCTGCATTCTTGTTATCAAATTTCACATTTACTTCAACGAGTATCTCTTACCTTTCACACTGCTTTCTTCATTTTCTCTGTGCATAATCTTCCCGTTATTGCCTTTAATCATGATTACGAACACAAATACATTGAAACTAAAAATTTCCCAATTCCAAAATGCATGATGAGTCTTTATGCTTCTTTGAGTTCTTATCCAATGGCTTATGTTTCCATCTTTTATTCAAGCCTTTCGAGCCGAATTTTTTATTTTATTTTATTACATATAACTCGTAAGTTTTGATACTAAAGTCGGAGGCTATTGAACCTGGCTTGTTGAGAATTTAATCTTGTTTATACAGGCTAACTATTTGAATGAGTAGTCACTTAGTTGGCAAGTTAATCAGTTAGTAGGATAATTTTTGTTTATACATGAATACTACTTATGTGAGGAGTCACTAAACTTACCTATATTTTTATGCAAAAAACTATTCAATTTGGTTTTTCTCAATTTTCATTTAATTCTATCTAAAGTAGTCAAGGTGATGCCAACTACGAAACCTTCATTGTTCATTGCTCTACCATGCTTAATGCTTGCCACATAACTGCTGCATAGGGTGTGCATCAGATGGCATACTGATTGAGATAAATTTATAATATTTGGATGTGTCCTAGGGCATTAGATCGATGTAGTACTTGTCATGAAGGTTGTTTGTATATACTTTAATTCAATATGCTCGAAAGTAAGGTCAAACTGCATTTTTATATATATAAGCCTATCGTTGATATTATAAACTAGATGCTAAACTCGTGCTTCTTTCATTATCAGAACTGCACTCTCCATGTATTCTGAGACTGCAAGTTGTATGGATAAATCCTCCTCTTGTATTATTTTTGATAAAATAGGTGGTTATAATATCCCTCACTTTGAAACTTGAAGATAAAATGATGCTGCAGCCATTATTGGAATTATCTTCCAGTAATAGAAGTGAGTTCAGTATATTAAAATACAAATAAATATACAGAGTAGCTAAATACTTTCACCACGTAAAAAATTTCTTCAATATTCTTACATGCATTTCTTCCAAAATTAAATCCAATGTCATGCCCATTCAGGGGTCAAATAATAATAGAAGATAGCATAGTAAAGAGTTAGGACAACATACAATGATGTCGCCTAAACTCCTTAAACAGTAGAAATGACATCTTTATTTGCTAATAAATACTTCTGCTTCGTCTCCTATCTGGGTACTATGGCTCTTATCAAAACTTTCCTAATTCCACACACTCGGCCTACTCAAAAAATTACACATGAATTTGTGAGGAAAACAATAATAAAATGCGGGTTTGACATAATGTTTGGTGTGAATAATACTTACCCAAAACAAACATATAATGAGACCAAGCCATACTGCATGGAATGGGTTTCCGCCTTATTATCTAAACACCATAAGTGAAACAATCGTAGTTACCGATGTAAGTATTTCTTATTTACTATTGTTCCCTAAGCATTCGTAAGCGGTTCCCAACTACTACTATTCCTCTAGCACAATCCCTATTAAGCTCTCAGTTAGATTATTCTTTAATATGTTATTCGCATCTGCTGCTGCACCCCCACGCAGTCCCTACTACGCTTCTATTTAGCTTTGTCTTTATTCTGATACTGCCTAGAATCACCGCCCTATGGTATCCTTTTAACTTATTCATTAAACTTCGACTGCATAGACTCAACCTCTTGCAATATTCTTTAAGTTCATTTGTTAATTTTAAACTGCTTAGACTCACTCACCCATAGTATTAAATTATTGATTAGATAAGCTCTAGACCACAATAAACAACCACATGTAGTCCTTATATGATTGTTTACTTAAGTTTTGGGCCACTGTGAAACATCCATATGCAGTCCCTATTTGTTTATTTACTTGATTTTTGGACTAATGTGAAGCAGCCACCTGTAGTCCTTACTTGTTTATCGACTTAAACTTTGGACTACTATGAAACAACCACCAACAGTCCTTAATCTTTTTTAATGTGAAACTGCTTATTACCCTACCATAGTCTCTTGGAAGTTAAGTGTCTCTCCTTACCTTCCTTAGGTGTGCATTCGAGTGAACGCCCCCACTTGGCGTCAATAGCCCTTTCAACCCTAACACTAGCATTAGAATATTTCCCTTTACTACACTTGGGCTCTCCCCGAGTCCTATGGTGGCATACTTCAGTCTCTTTCAACTTTACGTTTTTACAGCACGATATGTCTTCTACATATTACGGCATAGTTCTACTTCCCCTGAAAGTCCCTAGATCCCTTTTGGCAAATCACTACCTTTTCCCTATATGCACAGCTCTTTCATAAATTGTTTGGCTGCTACATTGGCTCTATACTAGACAGTGTCCTTAACTTTTTTCTGCTTTATATTTGGATATAGTTCCATATTTGTCTAATACTTGTTTTATAATTTAAAATTTACAAGCAACCGCGCAGTTACCTTTTCCCCAGTGCACTACCCATCTTATATTTGCTTATTTTCTTCATAGGAAACCTTATTGAAATCCCAAAAAATTCATGAACAACCATTATGATATACTTTATTCATTATTTTGATTTTTAATATATTTTTCTTATTATACTCTAAGCATTCTCCTTAAAAAATTCATGATAAATTAGTTTGGCATAGGAAACTTCTCAAACTAAAAGCCCATTTCTAGGTTCATGGTTAGCATATCATACAAAACTTTCGTAGCATTTAGAAATCATTAGAGTAGGCATATACATCTAAACATCCCATGTTCATCGATGTTTCTCAAAACATTCATTAAATGTTTTACTTATTAATGAAAATCCATTTGAAACTCCATCATATATAAAAAAATACAAAATCATACCGAAACCAAATATTGGGTATAGTGAAATGGGTTTAGTATTACTCACCTATATCTTTAAGATGTCTTTCTTTAGTCTTCTTACTCCCTTTTTAGCTAGCACTTCGTTATCTTTACTTTATTTGATTTTCTTAATATACCACCATTAATGTCTCTCTCAAGCTTTTCATTTTGTTTTTCATGGTTAGAAATGAATGAATAAAAAAGAGTAATGCTTATTGTCTCATAATAACTTGGGCTTGGGCCCTCATACTCTTTTTCGTTAATTCATTTCTCCCTTTCTTCATATTTAGCTTATCTTGACCTTTAGTTAATTAATTAATTAAATCAATAATTACCAGTTGTTATAATGTTCCGCCATAAAGGAATTTCACCCCCAAAATTCAATGAAGGCACGGTAGGGATTTGCAAACTATCCCATGCTTACGCTAAGCATGCCCACGAATTACCAATTCATAAATCCAATGTACTAGTGTTATCTACTGATACAATAATAAACCATAATATTCATGCATATATATGGTCCATAACAACACAATACAACACATATCTCATATGCTAATCTGAAACGAACAACTCTGGATAGTTTCTGTTAACCTTATCCTTAGTTTTTCGCGTGCAGTCTTCTTGATCTACACTCCATTAAACACATACTAGCTTCACCAGCTTGTTCCAAAGCTGCTTCTCATTCTGATCTGCTATCCGAATCGGTTTTCATACATAGGTCATATTCGGTTTTATGACCATGTCTTCTATTTCCCTCGGATTAACAACCTCGTCCATATCTAATGCATTTCCACAAGAAGGATATTTGAAACACATTATAAATCCTTACAAAAACACTAGGTAGTTCCATCTTATACTCCACCTTTCTAATCCTTTCTAGATTGGAAATGACCCTACATATCTCTGTGCTAACATCCCACCTTTCCCAAAACGCATCGCACCTCTCATTGGAGAAACCATCATGAACACCTGGTCGCTACTCCAAACTCCAGTTCCTTCCTCCTTGTGTTAGCATAATTCATTGGCATGGACTGGGCTATCTTTATTCTAGCTTGGATCAGCTCTACTTTCCCGATAGCTTACTTAACCACATCTGGTCCTAATATAATCCTGTTCCCTACCTCCAACCAACATGCAAGCGACTTACACGGTCTTCTACATAATGCCTCGAATAAGGCCATCCCAATACTTCTTTGGTAGCTGTTGTTGTATGAAAACTCCACCATATGTAAATAATCTTCCCAAAATCCATTGAAGTCTACAATGCAAGCCGTAGGCAGACCTTTCATGATCATGTTGATCCTCTCGGTCTGCCCCTTTATCTATGGATGATATGTTGTCCTCATCAGCAACCGTGTGCCCGATATCTTTTACAAGCTGTGCTAGAACTCGTTGGTGAGCAACGAATCTCGATCACTAATAATAGTGCTAGGCACCTTGTGCAATCTCACTACTACCTTCATATATATCTCTGCTTACTTTGGTGCAGTTCTCATAGCCTTTGATGAATGAAAAAGGCACATTTAGTGTAACACCCAATAAAATTAACTATAATTAAAAAATAATTAAAAAATATCCAAAAATGAAAATTGAGCAAACATTGGACTTTATTCATGAAACTTGCATCATTATGTTCATGGCAATTTTCTAAGAAACTTTCAAAATTGGAGCTCAAATGAAATAGTTATCAACATTTGAAGTTTTCGAAGCGAAAATAATTAAAAAGGAAAAAGAAAATAAATAACATTAAATATGGGACACCATCGATCAACCCCCTCCTTTGGTCGTTGACTCCTCGCAGTCAGCTGCCTATAAGGGAGCGGCCAACCTGTTCAAAGATAGTGGTAGGGTCTGAGCTATGGCTAATGACCTGGTTTTAATTATTTTAATCTAACTGTTATGATTGATTCGTGCGCTATAAATAAAAGCCTAACCCCTCATTTCTTTTCTCATACTTACTTATTCAAGCAACGAAGCTCTACTATTTTCTCTTCTCCACTATTTTTAAAAATGATAAAATATTATATATAAATATATAATTGGAGAACGGTAGAAAATAAAAGAGAAGAAGAGAAGAAACGAATCAAAACTATTGAAAAAGATAATTTTTTATAATTATAAATCTATATTCCTCTTAACCTCAAATCTCTTCTTAGATCTGTAATTCTAACTATATGTACATAGGTTGTTGTACATATTCTTTTGGATTTTAAAGGAAAAGGCCTCAACTCAAGGAATGGTTCAGATTTGGAGATTTGGACAGCTTAAAAGGCGAGTGGAAAATTATATAATTAATTATAACATTAAATTTATATCATATGATTTTATTTAATTATTATGCATAAATAATCTGATGAATTGTATGCTTAAAACAAATGTACAGGGTTATCGCCTACACTTCAATAAAATAGGTAGTTGGAATAGAAATAGAATGCACAACCTGATATAAAAATTTGAGTACAATCCTAATTATTTATTCTTGTAGAATGTGTGTTTATTCTAGATCTATAATTGGGTTGTAAATTTAGTTACCCTAGTTGACTTGAAATATGAATTTCTATGTTTTGAATTATGTAGAGCTGGTTTCGTATAATTTCCATAAATTATTCAACTTCAAAATATGTATAAAAGTACATCATTTGAATTAACAAGTGGTATACCAAAAAGGAAAAGAGATGTGTAATATACGGATATTATTCTTCATAGTTTAAACTGTATATTTAAATAAAGGAATAGAAATATTCATTGTAATTTCAAATGAAGCAAAGATTTTACTTTTAGTTGATTTATGAAAAGATATAATGGTAGTCCTTTGTGAAAAGGTAGCTCTGATAAATTAAAACATGGAAAAAATATTCTAGTTTAGAAATTAATAATTAGAACTATAAAAGAAAATAAACACGTATAACCATGCTTAACATTCAAAAATAAAAAATATATGAAAAACTTAATTTATGACAACATTCGTATTAGTTGTTAATAGTGTAGTAATTATAAGACTACGATTTATGAACATTAATTGCATATTTAATAAGCAACAAATTTATAGTTAATAGAGAGTTAAAAAGGAATCAAAAGTGTATTGATTAAGGAATTTAATACGGCATTTATGGGAAACCAAATAGGCATAATAGATCGATTTTGAAAGTGGTAAATAGATTAAATTAATTAAATGAGGATTGATTAGAGATTGTCCAATTTTGATATAAATGGCCAATTATTACGAGTAATAGATATTTATTTGACATTATAAGGAAACCAAAGCCTAAGCGTATACATGGCGAACAAATAAGTATTAATACTATCAAATATATGTAGAAAGCAATATAACTTTCATCGTACAAAATTATATTTCTTCAATTACACGTTTAAAACAAGCATGAACTAGTGATCTTAGCCCAACACTTAGATTTTGGGTGATTGGTTCGGTTTAGTGGGTTGGGATGCGAAGTCAATAGAGTTACACATCAAAAGTCTACCATTCACCTAAAGGCTACCGGTAGTTGTGTATACTTACTGCTAATGTAGGACATCTCCAACTATAGGACCCATGGGGAAGGGATATGCATTGGACATAGGATCTGCTTCTTAGATGGTGGTACTAAGTAGCTATCATAGGGTCCGTCTTCTACCTATTTAGGAAGTATTAAACGGTCAGGGTTAACTATTAGGCACAGTAGTGGATATCTCGAGAAGGGTTATCTTTGGGTTTGAGGTATTAAGTAGCTATTATAAGGTTCGCCTCTTCCATGAAGAAGAGTTAAATGGCTTGACGAGATTCCATGCAATGTCAACTAGATAGTATTAGAGAGGAGTCTTCCTTGGGATAGGTATTAAATGATGGGGACTTTCCTAAAATGTTGTTATTAAATGGTCAGGGTCTGTCTAGTTTCCATTGAAAAAGTATTATGTGGCTTGGGTATTATTTCTAACACTGTTTGGACATGACTGACGGTAGTTGCATGGGACTGGAAAGAGCCTTAGGCCTACAATTGAGGGTAAGTTGTAGAGTTGGGACGCATTAGTATAACGATAATTATATTATAAAGTCTTATCTAGGTGTCATCGATCTTTATAGTTAGGACCGACCAACTTGTGGTTATATTGTAGAGTGCCTACTTCGAGGAGTTGAGGTATTAAATGGCCATTAGATATGCCTCCTCCCTATTTAAGAAATATTAAGTGGTTGTGGTTTTAGGTAGTGAATTTTTTAGATGTAAATAAATATATGTATGTATACATAAGATAAACTGGGGAAGGTTAGGTTAGACTTGTCGTATGTGCATATAAGATTTAACGGATTAGCCGCAAAAAATAGAATGGAAACCAATCGACACAAATTAATGGGATGGATAAAGTACGTAAGTATCCACCCACCAAAACATTGTTCCGACACGCTCCACTTAATAACCCACACGTTAAGTTTAGTAAGACTGGATACTGGGGCTAAATGAGAACTGTAGAAGGTGAAGTCTTCTTATTCATGCTCGGCACTAACAAGGCAATTAAATATCCAAGGAATGATATTCCGACGTAGAATCCTTATTCAAACGTATGTTCTATTATATGCATCAATTCTATTGGGAGTTTAAATTAATCGCTCTCTCATATGCTTGTGTTTATTATAGGCTACCAAGACCAATGATCTATACATTAATGGACTTGGATTTTGATTTATTCGAAATTCAAGCCTATTAAGGTGCGAGTTGTTACATTTAGTATCAGATCTTAGCTTAGTCGATCATAGAAATTAGGATATGCTAAGAGAATTATTTTTATTTTTACCTATAATTATATATAAATTATATGCTTAACTCTATTAATTCCGAATATAGAAGTAGTTGCGACCATATTCCGAAAGGATGGACGGGGCGACTATGAGTTGGAAAATCAAATAGAGTTAAATTTATACTCCTACCCCGATTAACCCATTGGGCTGTGATCGTATCGTAACAAGTGGACCAAGAAGAACATGATGGTGACATATAGAAGCACCCCAAAGGTTGGATGATACTTGACTCCTTTGTTGGGCCTAGACTACCTTATGATTTTGGATTTTGATGGATTGTAGATTGAAGACTAACATTTCATCCAGACAAATGGGAAAAAAGAAACTATATTTAGTAAGCATCTGAAGTAAGGAATGATAGGAATGGAGCCAGATATGAAGGAGTGGAGCAAGTTCTCACGAGAATGAGTGGAGCAAGTTCTCGTGAGAAGATGTATACTAATTACCACAAGAAGATAAGTCAGATGAAGATGAGTTAAGGATGAGTAGAAAAGGAGTGTCCTAAAGATATGGCAATAAAAGTCCATTTCTGAGTCCAACCCCACGTGAAAAAATTTAACAGAAAGATATCTTTGAAAATTCCTTAAAATATTTTGAATGGATTTTTTAATGAATTTATTGGGAAGTTGTTGTTTGGAAGGAAAAAAAAGCGAGGAAATTTGGAAATTCATAATTTGAAAATTTTTTGTGTCAAAAGTTTCTAATTTATAGGTTTTCGGTAAAAGGGTTTTTTATTTTTGAAATTCTTAGTTTAAAATTAGTTAAGTCGAAATTTTTGGTTTAAAGGTATTTGGTAAAGGAATTTTTCATTTTTGAAATAAAGTAAAATAGAAGGTAGTTTAGGCTCGATGATTTTTCCTATTTAATAAATTAGGAAGTTGCTTTTTAAAATTTTCTAAAGTGGGGATAATTGAAATGGTACTTGATTTAAAATGGGGTATAGAGTATAGAAGGATAAAAACACTGATAGTTTAGATAGAAATAGCATTAAGAATTTATATATAAAAATAGGACTAATAATCTAGTTAGAAATTATATAGTAGAAAAACAATAGGAATAAGATATGAAGAATGGATAAAATTCCATGGATATGTAGTAATTGCGCACATACTTTAGATAAATGCTTAAATAGATGTTGCAATACGTATATCTTTTAGAAGTCCCCCTCTTGTGCTACTGAAATCACGGTCAAATGTGGAAGCAAAAATAGCACGAGTAGTAATAAAAGAAGAGGATGAATATTATCATTGTCTACTCCACTTTTCAATATTAAAGTCATAGAAGATGTTGTTGAAAAAAGAAGATTTGGTGTAACAACTGGATCTAAACGTAATAGATGTTTTCAGTTAAAAATCCTTTAAAAGAAGTAAATCTCTTTTGTAGAAAGTCCTTAAAAAGGTAAAATAGGTATGAAAAGGGAATTTTTCATCGTCCCTATTTGGAATCTAGTAATTTTTGAATTTGATAAAAATGTTATTAAGTTTCTACTTTTAAAAATAAAAGTTTTGGATTCGAAACTTCAAGATTATGCAATTTTAGTTTTATAAAGAACGTTGAGAGCTAAAATAAACTTTTAATGTGGAGTAGATAGAGATCACTACCTAAATAAGATGGGGTAAAAGTTTTAGGCTATGAGTAAATAGCTATGAATGCTTATAGGGTAACAATAAAGAATCCCTGTTGAATATAAGGAATTTGGTAAGAAACCAGGAATAGTTTATTAGAGATATAGGGAAGTCATGAAAAGGATCCTCAAAGGAACGGTAAAGATTACCAAAGTACAATTTTGCGAGTCCCATAGCAGACTCGCATGAAGGATCATGGATGTAAAGGAAGTATATACCAAATTTCGAGGATATGGTCGAGAGATTTTGATTTAGAGATTTTAGTAGTGTAGTTGGAGAAGAGAGTAATGAGTGTCAAACACACATGAAGGATGTTGGTTGACTCAAAGCCGATGTAGTCAAGATAGGTGGTAGGGAAGTTATTCCACCAAACAAATTTTTTGGATAAATTATTATAAATGTGAATAATTCATATTTCTTATCCACAGCTGTATGGAGATGTATAGTTTATCCATAATCGAGTAAATAATTGAAGTAACAGGTGGACCGCATTTATTAAAAGCCAAGAAAGAGAGTTAAGGAAGGTGGGTGATAGTGGAATGGAATACCAGGGATGTCCATCTTAATTTAGTAAGGAGTGTTAGGGTCATAATATCATTAACACTAATTAATGATGAATAAAAGCTTCCAACAAAAATTTCTTTTAAGGTCTTTGGACTTTTGTAAAGATTTGAAAATTTTAACATTGCGAATGAGAATATTTAATTTATTTAAATATTCAAATTTAATAAATAATAAGAAAATAAATTTTTAATAAAACGACTTGATTTTTAATAGCGTATTTTTAATTTAATTTATAAAAAATTTCCATAATTTTTAATTTAAAGTATATTTAAATCATCCTTTGACCTATTTTTTGGCAAATGATGTTATTTTCACAATTTCACAAAATAAGTTAACCAGCATATTTTATTGTTGTTTTAAGATTACGTTGCATTTTTGTATATAATCATATTTTTGTTTTTGTATATAATCGTAGTTCATACACAAACAGAATTCTATGTAGCGAAGTGCCTGAAATTGTAAAATAAATTAACCCCCATAAAGACTTCCTTCATTTCAATTTCCCTCCTCTCTTTTACCTTTTTGTTTTCCTTTATAGTAAACAAAGAAATCAAGGTCTCTCCTTTAAAATTTCAAATCAAAATCAACACTTAACTAAAAATCTTGAAACTGGATCCGTTTAGTTCCTATTGTCGAATGCTTAAATTTTATATGAGTTTGGTGAGATTCAATGATCGTTGGTTGTGACTGAAATATTAGGGCATGGCTAGATTTTGAGATAGGTAGAGCTTGAGGTGCCGATGGATGAATTAGAGAGTATAGTTGCATTTTGACTATAAAAGAGCGTCTTTAGGAGAAATATGGGCATGTGCAGCAACGATTTGTGGAGTATGACATTTTTGGGTGTGGGCTCGAATGCAGCAGGTTGCAATTGAAGTGGGGGGCTAAGCTCGAAATCAATGGGTCGAGGAGGTGGAGATTTGGAGGAGAAGTTTGTCGGCGAAGTCAGATTGTCGATTACTAAAGTGTAGAGGGAGGTAAGGGTGTACATGCACTATTATGGTTGGTGTATCAGTGTCTGTGTACATAAAATAGATTAAAGAAGGGGAAGATGGATTATGTGGGGGTAATTACTTTAAAAAATTATTAAATTATACTATTTAATTCAATAGCTTATAAAATGAATATCTCCCCCATACGAGGTCCAGTCGAGACGCAGTCATTTGCATTGTGCTCGTAGGAGCATTATTTACATGCTAGAATTTGTTTCGTCGAGTTTGGAGTAAGTGTAATTTTGAGTTAAATCGAATGTCGTTCGATTTTAGATCAAACTAAAATGAATGCTTAAGCATCCGCTAGAATTTTGGTGAGTTAATTCATCTCTGATTGAACAGTATATGATACTTTATGGATATGAATTATTGTTTTGTACTTAAATGGTTTATTGGTTTGGTTTGGTTGATTTTCCGATTTGAAAGGAAAATGACATTTAAAATGAAATACGGTGAAACTTATAGAGAAATCCAAATTCCTCGCCATTATAACTTTAAATTTCCGTTATATGCCTATAAATTCTAATTTTATTTATATATCTATTGTTTAAATTATTGAATGTTAATAGCTTGGTAGTTAGCCATATTGGATGTGACATTGATATATTTTAAAAGTTAAACCTTTTTACTGAAAAGGTAATAATAGAATTAGTTAAGTGTTATGGTAGCTATTGGTGTCATTTTTGTATTTTGAAATACTATTGTTTATTGTTTGGAGTTGAAAATGGTTGTGATTCAGAAAATGATTTTTAATCTGAGCTTTTGGGATTTTTTATGATATTTTATTTAAATTAATTTTTGTATTTCTCTATTTTACTTCACCATTTTTGATAGTCTTTTCTAAAATATTTGGAAATGTTCATAAAGAATTTTAGGAAATATTAGTTTTACAAAAAGTTTAATATAATAAGGAAAGTTTGTTTTAAAGGAAAATAAAAGGGGATTTTATCCTTTATAATAAAATGATTTTGTTTATAAAAGAAGATAGCAATATTTTGATACAAATATTTCATTTTTATATAAAATGTTGTGTAAAAGGATAGATTTATAAATGGTATTTTATAAATAAAGGAATGGATTTTTAAATGGTGTTTTATAAAAAGGAAGATTTACATCATTTTGATAACTTGGAAATAAATCACATTTCTAAATTTATAGTAATATACGGAATGATCGATTTACGGAAAGTACATGGAATTTGTAAAAGGAGTTCTATAATTACATTTTGAGATTTATAAAAGGTGTTTTATAATTATAATTTTGGATTTATAAAAGGCATTTTATAATTATATTTTAAGATTTATAAAAAGAGTTTTATAGTTATATTTAGAGATTTATAAATGAAGTTTTATAAAGGAGATTTATAAATGAAGTTTTATAAAGGAATCTATAAATGATATTTTATAAAAGAAGTTTGTAAATATAAAAGAGTTTTATAAATTGAAAGGAGTTTTATAAAGAAATTTTACAACAGAGATTTATAAAAATGAATTTTTATAAAAATATTGAGACCTGATTTTAATAAATGATCGTTTAATATTATGGTGGTATGACATTTTCATACTTGACATCAAAAAGTGAAAAGTGATTTGGGTTTTATTGTTACATAAATTTTAAATGACATTTGTTCTTAATTCAATTAAATGTGAATTTGAAAATGAAATCTTCTTTTGGATTGGTAAATATACTTATACCGTTGAGATAAATATATATATATATTATTTCTAAAGTACTAGAAATGCAGTGGTTTGTGAATATACTTGTACTGTTGAGATAAGTACATAGGTACATTTTTTAAGTATTGGAAATGTAATGTTTCGTGAATATACTTATACTCTTGAGATAAGTATATGGGTATATTTTCTAAGTATTGAAAATAATAGGTTTCTTGAATATACTTATATCATTGATATAATTATCTGAAATAGTTTTCTAGGTATTGAAAGTGAGCTGTTTTGCGGGTATACTTATACGGTTGAGATAAGTATATCAATATTTTTCAAATAATGAAAAGTTAAAGAGGGTTTGTGAATATACCTTTTGAAAAGGTATTTTAATATAAATATTTGAAAAGTGATTTTAAATAATGAAAGGATTAATTAAAGAGGCTTAGTGCTTGATTTGTGCTTAATCATGCTGAGTTAAATCTTTGGTTGAATTGTTTGTTCATTTGGTAGTCAAATAACCGACTATGAACGCCAATTTTGAAACTACAGTTGTTGGTCTGGAAAGACCGAGATCGGAATATTATCTGAAAACCACTTTGAACCATTATAAGTTTTCAAATTAACGACATCTTAAAGACGATGGAATCGAAGACAGAGTCTTTGAAGTGCAAGGGCTGCTTGCTACTAATCCTAAAGATGTAGTAGAAATAGCGCCTTCTGTTTGGTCATATTCTAAACGACTTGTATAGATGAATGCTGGCATTGCATTGTTGCTTACAGGGCAGTGTTAGCATTCTAAGTGGGATTTGGTAAAAAAAAGTAATCGTTACCTCGAGCCTCACACCAGCTAATGGAAAAACAGGAGTTGTGCCACAGAGCTTTGTGGGTCGCTCCCATTAGGTAGAATCATTGCATGATCTAGATCGATATTTATGGATTTATATATGCTTCGAGCTTGGTACAGTTGTTGAGTTGGTAGCCGAGAGGTGATCATATTCAGTACTATCCAAGAAGAGGTAGGCTGGTCCTAATTCGCAGAGGTACAAATGTTTTGCAGCCTTAGTGCATTTTCTCTAATGATGTACTATATCGAAGGTAGTCCCTTACCTTGACATTGTATGAAATCCATTTTCCAATATATGCCTTTCGGACTTAATTGTATACTTAAAATACTAGAATGTATAATGAAACCATTTTAGCTATGATTAATTATTTATTTTAAACCCTAGATATTATTTTAGTATATAAGATTTCTTATATATTGGTTTGGTTATCATAAGGTAAAAACTCATCCGTGTTCATGTACGGCGTGGTCTTGGAAGAGACCTATATTTGAAAGTTTTATGACATTAAAAATTTAGATGATTTGTGTTTCTCACGTTGGTTTATTAGACTGATCCAGGTGTTATTTTCTTATAATACTTTGGTCAGCCTGTGCATATTTCTAGATTTAGTTATAGATGCTTTGGAGCTTCAGGAGACGAGCTGGATGCTACAAAGACTGATCACGTATCTTTTATTTCCACTGCACTTCTTGTTTTGTATTTATCAACATCTATGAAGACATGCTGTTATAACTGTCTGAGTTGATGATATGGTAGTTTACTCTGATCAATATATGTATATTACAGTTTTCTTCACTACAACAAACAGGACCTTTAACAGTATTTCAAAAATGCTATAAAAGCTATTAACAGCGTTTTTACATACAATGTATATCGACATGCCGTTATATGTCAGAGATATACAATGATAAGGAATAAACGCTGTTAAATGTCCTTTTTACAGCGTTTCCCAGGTGTCATGAAATCATTTAACAACATTTGTCTAATTTAACGGTATTTTTAAAAAACGCTGTTAAAACAATTCATGACATTTTTAAAACACTAATAAAACATTCAACGACGTTTAAATAACGTAGTGGAATGTTTTAACAGCGTTTTAAAAAATGACGTTAAGTTGTATTTGGTTGTGTTTTTAGATACAATTTAACGACATTTTTAAAACGCTGTTAAAACATTCAACCACGTTTAAAAAACGTCGTGGAATGTTTTAACAGCGTTTTGAAAACGCCATTAAATTGTATACAAAGCTAAGTCAATTAGGCTTTTTCTACTTTTCGGTAAATTCCATTTCAGTAAACATCGGTCACAATGCGTATATATACCACATTTCAAAATTAGCATATTATATTAATACCACATTTCAAAATCAACATATTGTATCAATACCATATTTTGGACACATATTTGATAACCAACGTATGAAATTTCATAATCAAAATACACAATATTCTTACACCAAATGTAAATAGTTCGTCATCAATAGTTCATAAACAAAATATAGAACAAGTAGAAATAGCAAAATAAAAGCATGTAGTGATACATTAAAACCAAAAAGTAGTTCTGGCAACAAAAATAACTTCAATCCATAACTCGTTGCAACCTTTTTTTGTATCTCAGTCATCTATCTACTTGGAAAGAAAAAGTAATGCTTGAGAATCAATTCATCAAAAAAGTGTACACAAAGTTAAATCGGATTCATAATGAAAATGCTAAACATTAATCACACTATTTCATTAGGCGATTGATTAATACAAAGTATACAACATGTCATAAAATCAAGGAGCATTTACAAGTGAAGTAGAGTAAAAAATAATAAACGAACTCGGTATTTTACTTGGAGTAAGATCAAGCTGCATATTATTGACGTATGAAGTGGTCTGTTTAAAAATCACGTAAACTAGTCGTCGATGTTGTTGACTAAGTGGTCCTCTCAGTATACCAATATAGGTGTAGTCGGTTTTCAAAAATTAGACTCGGTTTTTAAGTTAGACTCGGTTCTTGAAATGGAGAATCGGTTAAATTGAGTCTCAGTTGAAACTGAGACCCGGCTAAATTGAGTCTCGGTTTAACTGATACTCAATTTACTGAGCCTACATTGAAACTGAGTTCAGCTAAACCATTTGGGTATAACGGTAAGTGAATTGATTCTTAGTTATAATATATTCGTTTGAGTATATGTTCAGCTCACTCGCTATGACCACCATCGTCTTCAATTTTTTTATTGGAAACAAAATAAAGTCATCATAAGAATAATCTAGCATACAATGTTCAATATTTTTTTACAGGAGCAATAGGAATGTTTTTGTTTTGCTATATATAAATATGGTAAGCAATTAGAGATGATACTTTTCCACATTTTCAAATAAAGCCTAAACGATTTTTTCAGTTTCATACTTTGTGCGCAACTAGTGGATCTTAGGTTTCAGATTATAAAATGAAAATTAAAGTTAATTTCAACAGGAATAGAGTTGTACCTTCTTTTGTAAAATTTCCAACTTCACTTCCATTGTAAAATTTCCAACTTACTACTATTTTCCAAAATGAAAAGCAGTGAAGAAATACCGTTAAAGTCAAAATCACAAATGGTGCGAGGAAATCAGCAGTACAAATATTGAACAAGACGAAACCAAAGTGTAGTCTAAAACCCATCTATGAATAGAAATAAGACTTGGGAATATGAAAATAGCAAGACGAGAAGGCGGCATGTAAATGAATTTTATGGTCAATTATAATTTGGGAGGCGGCATACTTTTAGCATGCAACTTTTAGAACACTAATTTTTCTCAGCGTTTGGTCCCATTTTTTTCCTTTTCAAAACAACTTTCAACTACTGTGAATGCTGAAAAGCCATAGTTTAGCTCTATAAGTGATTAATCAATGTTTGAACTTTTTTTAGGAATAGAAGTATAATTAATAGAAAAATTAATGCATGAAACTGATTTCCAACAAAAGTGAAAAGCCTGAATTGATATATAAATAAATCAATTTGAGAACTCATGGGACAATAGTAAAGAACTTATACCCATAGTTTAATTTTAAGTGTGATTAATAAAAAAATAACCTTCTTTAAAGCATAATTAATAGAACAATTAATGCATGAAGCTGATGTGTATCAAAAATGAAAAGCCTAAAATAAAATAAAAATAAATCAACATAATATTTTTATACGCATATCTTGAAATATATCAATACAGTATCGAAGATACAACTGAGACATAGATTCTTCGTACATATACAAATTACTTGTGATTGATTTATAATATATTCACTGTTTTTACTGACATCGTGCGTAAATTGTTCAGATTTCTAATAGCATATTACTTGTATTTTTATTCTTGAATCTCACCCCTCGTGTAATCCAACAGTTTTGAAATAGTGAAGATGCGATTGACTGCTTTAGCCATCAAAAACAAATTGCTCTAACCATTCGAATCAAACATTTGCATGCATCTATGTTGCTTCTTCCTTAAAAGTCTCCTTATGTTACACATATTGATTTGCCATTGTATCCTATCAACATTTAACCTTGACAAGGTTTTATTGGACATGATTATTGATTCTAACTGGGCATGTAATAAAGACTTAAATGTTCAACTTATATGCAAACAAGAGCGAATGATTCACCAATCGATTGGTAAGTTTATAGAAAGGTTTCAATGGTTCAATGACAGCTATATGCAAATTGATATTTGAAGAATGTTCAACAGAGTGAGAGGTTAAGTCCCAATGAATATGATGGGAACTGTATTTCCAACTTAGTGACAGATTTTGCTGTCGGTTCACCTCGGTTATTCTATATATTTCAACACAATGTTTTTAACTATGGTAGCAATATAGTTAAGTGGTAAATGTTGAAGAGACAAGGCCTTAAAAATACGAGAATAGCAAAATTTTCACAGATGATGCTAAAATAGTTAAGGGGTAACTATGGTAGCAATATAGTTAAGGGTTAAATGTTGCCAGTATATTTGTATAGTCTTATTTTTTCGTGTACTCATGACTTACCTATATTGATAGGACGGAGAATTACATGTGTGTCCATTGTCAGCATATGGTTCAGTATAGATGAATTTGAATTTTCAGATTTGACTTAAATAATAAAGTTAACTCGTAGATTTGGTATTTTATATTAGAATATAAAGAATGATGCTGCACTAGTATCTTTGTGGTGATAATCTATGCTAGAATATCCTACTTGTGTTTTCTTTCTGTGAACTGGTTTTACTCGATAAAATGAATAATAAATTTAATAAATGGCCGTTATATACATGAAAATTTATAAACAGAACTTATATTAACACCATTATTCAACACCATAAAGTTTTCATATATCAAGCTAATTTTATCAATCAACAATTAGCTTTATTTATTCAATTACATACTGCACTAAAGTTATTTGATTGTAAACTAGCTAAACAATAATGATAACAGTTAAGAGTTTATAGCATCAGTTGCATACCTTGTTGTTCAAGCATACTAGACTGAAAATGACAGAATTCTACAAATATCAACAGTTCAAAGCCTGCACACATAAAATAAATTTGTCATTAGCTACTTCATGGCCACCACGTGGAAAAACAAATAAATTATTTAACCATAAGACATACATACTATATGTATAGATATATCTATATACACACACATACACACACACATATATAGGTATATATGTGTGTGTATGTATATATGTATGTAAAAGCCTACATATGGAAAAATTATTGAATGCAATGGTAAACATGTGTGTACATGCACACACAATAATTCACACTGGTATGGCTATGCTGAAGTATTACCATTCCGGTATTATGATTATGATAAGCATGTACATAGTTCTATAAAGATATATAAAATACATGATATCATTGAAAATTATTTCACTGTTTTGATACCACAATCTTTACTATGCAAATTTATTCTATGATACATAATGACATTTTCTAGATATATAGAACCAGATGATATATGAGACCCTTTATTGAAATTTTCTTTAAAATTTTTATATAGTTTGTTTTAATTTGTATGGATTCACATTATATGTTGATTCTTCTCAATATAAGCATTTTCACTGAATTAGATACTTTGTGTGCATTAAAAATAGAATTTAGGATAAAATATATCAACATTTTTCAAAGAAAGTTTACATTATACGTAAGAAAATGGTATGTAGGCTTCATGAACTTGTTCATGGCTACAAACAATTTATTGATTATGTCCTAATGCATAGATCTTGCAATAAATTGATAGTTAGATCAATAGTATTACCAAATTGGAACTCTCATGGTAATATAATATAAGTATGTATGAATCAAGTAATTAAAAAAAATTTGATCTTGACATGAATCGGTAAATTACACAAACATGTTGATTGCATTATTCACATATATGGATAAGTGACCAAGAAGAAATATCATCAAACCTGGAAACAATAACAATCAAGGTTTAACTAACAGCATATCAAAGCATAAGTTCTCTCAATCCATTACATGATAATATGAATGAACAGATTAGGAGATAAAAGTACTGATTAGACAAATGTCAAGATGGCATTTCATTTATAAAACATGAACACATGAGTAAATGTAGCAAGCTATAAATATTGACAGTGCAAAAAGTGAAATGAGACCATATCTATTACAAAGCATAAGGCGAAATGAGACCATATATATTACAAATGTAGCAAGTTAAAGAATCATTGACAACAGAATCATTAAAAAAAAAAAAAAAAAAAAAAAATCAGGTTCTATATATTTAAATCACAAAATACTAGGTAAGTCGGTCCTTTAATATTACAAATAAAATCATCGGATTTGATTGAGCATCGGCAATGAAAAGAATTTGAAATGTTGTCGGCAATCTAACCGATCCCTCTATCTTTTTAGTAAATAACTTCATTTTCATACTGATTAATGAAAACTAAAAGCAGGAAAAGAAATGTAATCTTTATTTCAAAAAAATAATTGGCCAATTTGATATAGTATGATTAGTATTAACAACAAAATCCAACAACATACCAAACCATCATATTGCTCAAGCTGAAATGTTATATATTAGCAAAATTTTCCAATATAAATGCCCAGGAATGAGGTATCTATATGCAGAAGTGGTTGATTTTTTATTTTATTTTAGATGGTTAAGGAGAAGCATTATATAGAAAACATACTACCACTGAATTTATAATAAGTTATCAATAAATTAAATTGTGTTGTAGTTGTTGTGGTTGCTAAAACCTGGATGAAAGATAAGAAACACCCTTCTCGTAGTAAGAAACATTGAAGAAACTAATAGGAAGGAATCGGAAGTATATCGAATTGTAAGGGAAAATTTAAATCATACCACATCTTCAATAATAGATATATTGCCATCCAGAAACTATGAACCTTCAAGCAATTTAACCATAAATAAACGTTTGCTTCTCCAGTTCATTATTACTACCAAAAAGGAACCCAAAAAAAAAAAGTCTAAGTCCAAAAAGGAACCCAAAAAAAAAAAGTCTAAGTGCAAGAATAATTTTTTTTACTCTTTATCTGATAATTAAATAAGAAGATCTTTTTCGAAATAGTTTTCTATCAAGTCTTTATGTTCATAGAATTTTCTCTTTATCTTTCAATGATCTCAACGATTTGAAATGACTAGCTATGATCTATTTTTGTTTATGCATTAATGAGGAGAAGTTGAGTTCGCATGAAAAAACTCATATAGAAAGAGTTATGTTAGCATTTGTTGTCATTAGTGTATTGTTTATACGTGCATTTACATATGCTAATGAACCCGTAAACAAATTAAGGTACCTATTAGTTCAAACATTTGCACAGACAAAAAAAATCATGATGCATATTTGCATATTCATTACAACCATTCATTTCCACCTATGCTACATCTATCAGCACCTCAATGTTATACAGGTATTTGAAAATTAAAAAAATTACCACCAAGAAAATATGGAAATAAACTACCCAAAATAATATTCATTGGTAAAATAATAATTTACCACTGAATTATGATTCAATAATTGAATTATGTACCGGTGGCCTTGTCTCCACATGAAGAGGTACCAAGGCTTCAGTTTAAACTTTGGAAAACAATGCACTAAGTGTACTACTATGTTGAAGGGGTGAATCTTTACGCATTTTCCAACTTATAAAATTAACATTGCATTCAATCTCCTAGAGTAAAATAGAAAGCTAGCATATGTCAATATGTCTTAACCATATTCAAGGAAATATCAATTCCGCTGATACTCGAATTTTGTGTATAATGTGATAAACTATGCATGTAGATAAAACACAAATACCCCAAAAAACATAAGCTTTGAGTGCTAAATGAATGCTAAAAGTGGGAATATATCAAAGTATTGCCCAAAAAACAAAGCAAAAGAAATATTGAACTATACATAAAGTTATAAATTTTAGCATTGAACAGAGAGTGCTTAAAGTCAAAATGCAAACCAACTCTGCAAACTTATTCCAACTTAATTCCAAGAAGCTTAAATATCAATGATTGTTAGGCGAACACTAAACTTAATATTAAGTTGAATATCATATGGAAGAAGGGATGCAAAATAAATTATAATTCAAAAAAGGTGGAACAAAAAAGTATCGAGTGTACATTTTCTCTTCATTTGATTAAGTGCATTGGAAAAAGCATGTGAATTAACCATACAAAAAAATGATAAATAAGTAGACAGTGAACAAGGCAATATATGATGATGAATGCAATTAACCTATGGTTATTAGTATTCAATGGAAGAAAAAAAGTTGAGCATGTCTTATACATCATTCTTGTGATGTGAACTTAACCGATCATGAATAGTAGAACAAAGAAAAACATGTTGAGTCAATTTTCAAAATTACAACCGCTTGAGTGGAATAAAGAATTATTTGCCTAGTTCTATAAAACAATAGTCTCTTCTTCTTATATTAACTCATTTTTTCCTTCTTCATAGCCTAAATCATTAATAAAAGGCCATGCCAATTTAAATCTAAGAAGAACCAATAAGGTTTCAAGTCAATAAATCAACAAGCATGCTAGGAATTCAATATATAGGGAATAGACTCTGTGTGCGCGTTACGGCCTTAAATAGAAGATCCAAATATTTGAGATGTAATAATGTGAAAAAGGCATCTATTATTGTTTTTTGTGTTCCATGGGTATAACTGAGAAGAATATCCTGGTCTCCCTGGCTAAGAAACATTTTCAATTCAAAATGAAAAATTGGGTTAAATCTCCAATTTGGCATATATAGGAGATATAGAGTATTAAGAAATATCCTATATCTCTTTAATGATTTTCCCTGATTGGTGAAGAAAAGATAATTTAAAATAGAGGAAATAACCTCTTTAGTCATAGTCTGTGAAGGAAAAACAATATCAAATGGAGAAATGTCTCACATATCAATAGAGAGAGATAGTAAATGGCTAAGTTCTTTATATTTTGATCGATTTTTTCGAATTGCAAGTTCAGGGAACCATAAATAACTATGGTCATAATTAAGGCTTCCATCTAATCTACGTGCTAATATAGGAAATCAATAAATAAAATGCCTTGCTTGATGAGATCTAATTTGGTACCCAAAACTTACTAAAATTGATAACTCAAAACTAAAGGCTTGCACACATAGAGTCTCCAAGTGAACCTATGTGGTAAAAGAAAATGGTAACTTACTTCAACATGCCCATGCGACACAATATTTAAATGTCAAGCACCTCTCCTTATCAAGGCACTCTACAATGCATTCAAGCTGCTCTTTGAGCCATTGCATCTCCAACCTTTTCCACTGAAGAAACATATCCCTTGGGGTCGCAATATTTTTTTACTTCATTAGGAGTTTTCAAAAGTAATCCATCAAATTTAAAGCGAGCCCATGTCAAGCAATGATCGATGTTGTAAAGGAAAGAGTTAAGTGTGCACATAAGTGCCTCCTTTTCTTGTGGATCTCTAGAGGCGACATAATTCTCTACAAGTTGAGGTATTACTACCTATGAATTGCATTTGGTACCTAAGTTTCCAAATTCCAAAAGTGGCTTTGAAAGTACACACACCTCATATCCATATAGACCGCGATTCATGTTATCCAAGCATCCATAATACAATCTAATATCTCCCAAAATGCATCACTGAACCCATCTTTAGTCTCTAGGCTTGCTCGGTTCTAATGTGCTTCTACATAAGAGCAGGGCTTACTGTACAAGCAGTAGTGGCAGCCACATAGGATTTTGACTGTCCAGTATTCCAATCGTGAAATAAAAATTGACGGTTGAGATTTCTCTTTTCAATGACATCATCGTCTATTATGGTAGTTTTCCTTTGCGACTGCAGCCAACTCCCATAAAAAGAAAAGTTCTTCGAGAACTTGCAGCTAAGGGCAACCTACTACAACCACGAAAACATTAATTGGTAAGCTCCCGCCTTCTTTGAAGCTTGGCATCAAATAAAGAAATCTTAGTATCATAGAGCAAGTTAAGTGGCATCACATTGTCAAGCTTTAAAGGTTCCATAGGAAGAGACTCGATTGAATTGAAGTAGAAATACTGCAACCATACAATACAACAGATGTATAAAAATCTATAAATGCTAAATAGGATCGCAGACAGTAATTAAATTTAAAAATTAGAGAACCCATTAAACCTTACAAAAGAATTAGGGAGATTCGTTGAGAAGGGGTAACCTGAGGCATTAAAGGTGAATTAGGGCAGTGATGATTGACAAAATCGAAGAACAAGCGAAATCCGAGGGAAATGAAAATGAGGGAAAATGAACTAAAAGAGAGACAAGGGAGGAGCGACGAGCGAGAATGAATTTTTGGGGGAAGTATAACGAGAGCGGCGTCAAATATTTTGACAGTGGAAAATAGAACCCTAGTTTCATTCTCAGCGTTTGTGCGTAAATATTTTCATTTTAAAATAGCTTTCGCTGCATTTAGGTTTTGAACGCTGACAATGAGTGCCGTCAAAAGTCTAATTTGTTCTAGTGCTTTTGTAAAAATCTGTTGTATATTATATATTACTCATCATGATGCGAGATTTTGTTCTGTTTTTTCTTTCTTCCACCCTAACAATATGTCTTTCCATCACTCGATTGATCAGCACATGAATACCACGGATGTATTAGTATTGAATTTTATGGGTCAAAAAGGCTGGTCGTTACAGTTATAATTGCTCATTTTCTCTCTTAAGTTATGAGAAAAGCATATGACATGGTATGTGATCATGTTTTATCTTTGTATTGATTTGATGGAAGAGATTAGACCACTTTATAAATATAAATATATTGAAAAATAATGCAAATATAGAGATGTCATAAGGACACTTAAGTAGCGAATAAACTGTTGGTAACATTGGAAGTTTATAAACTAAATTAGGAAATTAAGTTAGCAACTAGAAAGTAAAATACTTAGATCCCAAAACTTTAAAATTTTGGAAAAAATAAATTTTAGCAAACGGAGGACAATGAATGGTTGTTATGAAATCACGAGTTAGTACTATCCCTATGCCTTAAAAGCTAAAATTTATAAATACACTTGTAAATAATTTATTGTTTTAGAGTAAAAGAAAAGTAAAGGTTCCCTAAATTTAGGATTAACTGCACAATATCAGGTTCAATCATATATATTAGCTCATAGACTGAAACCCTGTTACGTTAAAATGTGGCTTGATTGTTTTGAGGATGGAGTGGCAATTGTTTTGAAAATTATGTTCGAGTGCTTTTGAATTATTATTTTGAACGCTTTTGAGAAGCTGGGTTCAAATGTTCTTAGAAATTTTTGGCTAAGTGCTTATATTTTTTTCTGAAAAGAGGCCAAGTTCTTATATATATGTATGTACGTATGTATGTGTATATATGTATATGTACATGTATGTATGCATGTGTGCATGTATGCATGTATGTAATAAAGTATAATAATAATAAAATAGTGTTTAAATGATTTTGGGAATTAGATTTTTCAAACTACCTTTTAAGTTTAATTAGAAAAGGAAAATGATTTTTGATTGAAAATGAAAAAAAATCAATTTTCTAGGGCCACATGCCTAACATAGGGTGGGTCGTTATGTCATGTCAGTGAATATGAATTTTACAGTATGACAAGGGTGACATTATACTAAACATGGATAATAACAAGGGAAAATGCTATTTTAGTTTTGGAATTTTTATTTCCATACCTTGTCGATAGTTTACAAAAACTTGCGCTTAGGATGATCATGCTTTAACATCAAAATAAACCTTCGTATGTAAATTGTAGTTGGAAAAGTTAGAAAACTTTTGTGGGCAGAAGGGAAGGTTCCAAAAACAACGGAATAGGTATCCAAAAGAAAGGTGGGATTGTAAAATTTTCCATCTGAATTCCTTTTTCGACATAGGAGTATAGATTTATAAAAAATTTGAATATTAAAAATTGTGTATTGAGAATTAGATGGTATGGATTGGATGCAAAATTGGTTGAACCATACTTCTACTCGTAGGAGTGTGGAAATTATTATACAAAAAAGGATATTGGAAAACTTGTATACATATAAGACTGCTAGTATATTTAAGTTGTTTGCATCATATTTTCAAAATGTTTTTAAATAATGCATTCATATAGGAGGCGTCGATTTAGAATCATTCTGCATACGTGTCTTATATGTTGTGATGCACCATGCACTTGTACACGTTTGGTTGCAAAATTGATTGTACACTAATTGGTTAGATACTTTAGATTGATTGTGCACCATGTTACATGATTCAACCCATGAGGAATTTCGAGGATGAAATTATTTTAAGGGAGAACTTTACACTCCGTAAACTAAACGATAATTAGTAAATAATTAATAATGCTCTAAAAGTGGAAATTGAGCAAACTTTGGAATTTTTCTACGAAAATTGCACTATTGTGTTAGTGATGATTTTTGAGTAACTTTAGTATTTTGAGTTTCGTGATTGGAGCTCAAACAATAAGGTTATCAGCATTGGAAGTTTTTAAAGTGAAAATAATTAAAAACGAAAAAGAAAATAAATAACATTAAATACGTAATTTCACCGGTCGACCTCCTCATTGGACCGGTCGACCCCCTCCTTGAGTGCTAGCAATCAACTGTCTATAGAGGAGCGATCGTGCGGTTCGAACCTGGCAGCTAGGATTTGAACCTTGGCCAATGGCTCAGATTTAATTATTTTAATCCAACAGTTACGATAGATTCATGCATTTATAAATAAAGGAATAAACCCTCACTTCTTTTCTTGCATTTTCTTATCCAAGCAACAAAGCCCTGCCATTTTCTCTTCTCTACTACTTCTAAATTTTATAAAATATTTATAATCGAAGAAGTGTAGAAAATAAAAGAGAAGTAGAGAAGGAGTGGATTAATACTGCGGAAAAGTGTAATTTTTTATGATTATAAATCTATATTTCTCTTAACCCTAAATCTCTTTTCAGATCTTTAATTCTAATAGCATGTATACTTCTTGTTATACATATTCTTTTGGATTAGAAAGGAAAA
The DNA here is from genome assembly GCA_030765085.1 of Allium cepa. NCBI lineage: Eukaryota > Viridiplantae > Streptophyta > Magnoliopsida > Asparagales > Amaryllidaceae > Allium > Allium cepa. The sequence goes on along the minus strand of CM060944.1, from coordinate 302,426,046 downwards.
AGAGTTAAGTAAAGGAATGGATTCAGATTTAGAGATTTGAAAAGCTTAAAATGTGAGTGGGAGATTACACATTTTATTTATAACATTGAAATTTATATCGTTGGATTTTATTTTATTACTACGTCTAAACAAGATCCGAAAAATTGTTCGCTTAGAACAAATGTGTATAATATTACACAATCAATAAAATAGTAATTGGAATAGAAATAGTATGTACAACCTAATCTAAAAATTTGAATTTATCCTTAAATATTTATTGCTGTAAAACATTTGATTATCTATACTATATTATGATTAACGAGGTTGATTTCAAAAGCACAGAAGCCCCTTGAATTTGGACAACTTCAAATTTGTACCTCCATGTTTTTATCAACCCCTTTTCCTCCACCAAAAACACAGAAGCCCTAATATCCGTATTCCCTTTCCACTTATCTCCTCTTCCCCGCTTTTACTTTGTTTCGTTGGGAATCGATAAATTCTATTTTTTTGTCCCTCCCGTTGTCGAATATGTCTTCCTCCTCTTCGATCGTGTCTCTCCTATTCAGTCTTTCCCCAGATCTAGATCATAACGTCCCCTCGAATTGATGCTTAACCGCTCTGCCCCTGCCTTTTTTACACTTCCTGTCGACGCCCCTGCCGACTTGCGATTGGTTGGGATCGGTTCATCGGTGGATTTAATGCACATTTGCTAGCTCTTCTCCCGACGTAAGCGCTGTTATTACTTCTTTTGGCGATTGATTTAGATTAGTTTGGCTGCTCTTCTTCCCAGTTTTTACAATCATTAGCTGCCTGTTGTGTCTCAGCTCCAACGAATTTGCTGCATGGTAATTTCTATGCCCTTCGTTCCATGTAATCCCCTTCGTTCCATGTAATCCCCTTCGCGTTCATTCTTTGACTTTTTCTTTGCTCTTTTTTTTTTTTGCTACTGCTTAGACAGAAAAGATTTCACAGCCTTTTAATTCTATTAGAAGTAGAAGTTTCGACATTTGAACTTTTATTAGCATAGCTTTTAAGTTGGGTTTTCATTCTAAATACTTCGGCGTTGAATTCTGGAACTTAGATTTTTATAATCGTTGCTCCTTATTAGTTAATTTAGACAGCTTTTGAGCTTACAACATGTAATTCTACAGTTTATTGCTTTAGTAGTTTATCAAATTGATTTTTTTAACGGCTTTGACTTTTTTGTTCTTCATTTTATATCTTTTCGTTTAAAGATTTCAATGTTTAACGTTTAGATTTTTAAAGTTGAAGCCTCACAATTTTGATGCGCGAAATTATTGTCGAATTTCATTTTAATATTGTTGAATTTCGAAGCTTTGATTTTTTTTTAAATCCTTTTTTCACTCTAAAAAATTGTTCATCAAACTGTATAATGATTGGCTTTTAATATTGTTGAAATTAACGGTTTTGACGATTGAACTTTTGCTCAAGTAGCTTTTAATTTAGGGTATGAAGTAATACTATCCTTTATGATTTTGGTTGTTTGAATTTTATATCAAGAGCATTGAAATTTCATTTTACTGTTGTTGTATTCAAATCTTTGATTTTATTGTATTTGGTTATTTTCGTTTTACACACAATGTACGTCAAACCATGAAATGATTGGCTTTTAGGTGTACAACTTATAATTCTACAGTTTATTAATTTAGTACTGAAAACTGTTGTTTATCAATTTTTGAAAGTTTCAAAATTAATTTTTTTTTAGTTGCTTTCTTAACGTCTTTGAATTTTGTGTTTTCCCTTAAGCCATTTGGTCGTAAGATTTCAATGTTTAATGTTGAGATTATTAAAGTTGAAGCCTCACAATTTTAACACGTGAAATTATTGTAGAATTTCATTTTAACGTTGTTGAATTTCAAAGCTTTGGTTGTTCTTTTTTTAAATTCTATCTAGAAACGTGTATGTTAAAAAGTATGATAATTCGCTTTTAATATTGTTAAAATTAAATGTTTTGAAATTTGACCTTTTGTTATAGTAGTTTTCAATTTGGCGTTTTCGTTCTACAAGATTTGACATTGAAATTTAAAACTTATAATTTTAGAATCATTGTTCCCAATAATACTTAATTTAAAAGGCTTTTAAGCATACATATATGTAACGCCCCGAAAATTTTCGACTTTCGAAAATTCGACATTGACACTCACTTTATTGACTGCCGAATATCGAAGGCCGAAAACCGAGAAGTTATGGGTTTTAAAAAGAATTTAAGAAAAAGAAAGAAAGAAGAGAGAAGAGATTGGAAATATAGAGGAAAGAAGATAGACAATTTTTAGAAAACAGAGAAAGAAAAGAAAATAGAGAATTTGAAAATAGAAGATAGAAGCATTTTAAAAATAGAACGGGACAGAAGAAAACAACAGAACAACTTCAGAATCTCACAATTCGCAGCGGAACAACATATAATAATAAATGAATAATCTTTAAACAAAGAACTATATCAGTTATTACATTTCATTTCATTTCATTACATCATATCATCAGAGTGTACAACAACATACAACAACAAACAGTGCAGCGGAAAAAGAAATACTATATAAACTAGTAATACGCCATGCCATCCAGCTTGCCTCCAGCAACTCCAGAATATCCATAATATCCTGATAAACCTAACTCTTAACTGCCCGTGTGGAAATTGGTGGGCACCCAGAGTTTAGGAAGGAAAACAATAAACTCCAAGTCAGTCATGTGACTGGTGTGAGAACTCAAAACAGTTTATTTATTTTAAAATCAAAATAGAGGAATATTTTTAAAGTCAATTCGCAATGCTTTTAAAAATGAGACTACCATAAGACCTCCCACCACACACACAATGCAAACGCAGACTTGGAGGAGATTTCTTCTTATGTTAGTCAAAGATGCTTGATACGCATTTAAAAAGAGCATTTGATATTATTATTAGTGCATAGTGTAGGAAAAATTCATTTCGAAAGTAGAATATAAATCTTAGCCAGCATAGGTACCATTATATTATGCCTACTAATAGCTACCATATTAGATGGCAGGTTCTACAACTAAAACCGTACAAGTTTCGTATTGGGAATTGGATTTCCAACAAATGGTCAGGCCAAGGAACTTCCCATTGCCACTGAGAATGCCTCTGGAAAGACATCCCCGAGAACCAAACCGGAACTCTGCCAACACAAGGCCGGGTTACCCCTAACTGGGTAACTACTGACACGAGCACGCCATTCCCCGGTCCTTTAGGACCTTTTCAACCGAGCGCTCGATATCCAACATCACACCATAATAAATAGAGTGTTTTCAACATGAGTAAGTATCTGGGCTCCATACCATGATACCACCCCTTTCCAGAAGGAAATGCACATACCCTAAGGGGAGCTACAGCAACCCCTAATAACCTTGCCGCATCTTTCCTGTTTTGACCATTTCCGGGATGTGAGGCTCGACGAAGTCACGTCCACAAAAACACACTTTGTACAAAAAGCCGTGCTTTGGGTCAATAAATGATCAACACAATGATCACTAGGATAGACGATCAAATAAATGATCCTATCACAAATAATCAACACAATGATCATTTCAGCATCACTCAGCATGTCACATTACCAAAATGGGATATATTGCTGATAACTTCAACTATATAACCTTTGAGCTCGTATGTCTCAAAGAAGGGTGTTAAGCAAAGAATAAATTCTCCGCCACCAACAGAAATATATTTGAAAGAAATCAGCTTTATATCTCAAATTGTAATGTCAGGCATACAATCCATACAAGTCTGTTCCGGGATCGAACAAAACCGAAGGCACTTACAAAGAAGTCCTTGCAATCCGGATATTCACAATCCTGATCGGATTTCCCATCACTTAGGGAGTCTCTATACCGTTGCAACTCAGTGCAGAGACAATCGATAGGTCATCCTATCGCTTTCGCAAATACCGGGTCTTCAACACCGATCTTCAATGCAATTCACAACGACGTATCACATATTCGGAATGGGTTATACGACCCTATGGTCCTTTCCCGGTTAACCCGAATAGTGAGCGCTTATTTAAAAATAAGTGTGCATTCAAATTCAATCAATTCACATCAAATACCCATTCAAAGGGAAATATTGATAGTCGGTTATTGAACTATCAATTGATATGCATACATCACCAGATTCCAAATAATTTTCCAAATTATTTATTTTCCAAAATATCTTTACTAGATATATAGTTTCAACACTTCGAAAATAAATCAATATTTATTTTCATACAAATTCCACTTTTCATTCATAAATTCCAAAATGAATTTATATTTCAAAATATCCATGCATATATGATTTCAATCATTCATTTCAATTTATCTTCAAAAAGATAAATTCTAAATATTCACTTTATACTGGAAAACAATTCCATACTTACTAAATAAGTAATTCACAATCTTTTATTTTCAACACTTAGAAAATATTCAATATACTTAAACCGAATTAAGTATATATTTTATTCTTTAAGGAAATCATTCACTTAACATATTTATTTGGGCCAAAACGAATGTTACGTAAAACATCGTTACGACAACCCAAAATCACTAGTATAGGGATTCGAAATTAAAATAGATATATAAATCCCAATACTAAACCAAAACATTTCTCTTCGGAAATCATTTACTATAACAACAGTGTTATAGTCCACTATTTCCTTTTATTTCTCGAAACATCTATTTCAACAATAAATGTTGAAATCTATGGTTTCAATCTCAATACCTTTTAAAACATCGTTGAATCGTTTTAATTCTATTTAAAACATTCACATTCTAAACAATTTCTTTAACGTGTTATTCACTGTTCAAGAACGTGAATAAACTACGTTAACAAACTTCATCATTTCTATTCACTTTAACTTAAAGGATTATTCACTGTCTAAAACGTGAATATAACTCCATTTCTAAGTTATAACAATTGACTTGTCAAAATAAGTCCTTTGCGAATTTATAAAAACAACGTTTATAAATTCCTTTTCTATTTATTTATAAAAACTTCCTTTTTTATAAATTCCTTTATTAACATTTTTGATTTCATATCTCAATTGTAAACTAAAAGTTCATATTATAAGTCAATTGCTTATAAAACGATTATTTTACAAAATCGTTCTTTTTAAAGACTTTTTAATTTATAAACCTTATAACTTATAAAATTTATTTATTTAATAAATCTATTTTTCAAATAATTTCACCAAATTTATAAATCTTACTATTTATAAATTTCGTTTATAACTTCACAGTTTATAATTCTATAAATTTCATTCTATTATGAAATTCATTTTCACTTCATTCAAACACTTATAAAAACTCGTTTTATAAGCCAATATTTCAATTTATAAATATCCGTTTATAAATCTCTTAATATAAATCAATTTATATTATTCTTTTAAACGTCTTTAATTTCCTTTATAATTTCATCCTTTTGATTTATAAAATAATCAAATTTTATAAATCCTATATTCAAACTTTTATAATATATTCAAAAATCCAATTTAAACTATTTTATAAAATCATAAATCCATATTTCTCAAAAATCAGCTTTTAACTATATTTCACAAAATCATAATTTTTATAACTTTAACTATTATAACGTTTATTTATTTAAAATGGATCAATTCCAAAAATATTTTATCTTTTCAAAAATCACTTTTAAAAACATTTTAAAATCCCAAAATCTGGGTCCAATGATGCTACACACCAAATAGTCAATCACGACTAACAACGATATCATATATCGATATGATAATCCATCAAATATCAAAATATCTGAAATTAAATAAATACTGTTGAGGAATCCAGTTGGATCCCTCCAACCTGTTTCCTGCATCCAAAAACATTAGCACAATACCAATTTCGCTCCAGTACGAAATTATCGCGGTATATGTTCTTATTAAATATTATCCGCTTAATAACGGCGTAATAGGGTCTCATCCGCTAAACAAAAAAATGCGGGAAATCAACAACTGCAATATATACATATGCCAATATATATATATTGATATTATATATAATACCAATTTCACTGTTTATGAAATATTCGCGGTATATGTTTATATAAATAACATCCGCTTACTAACGGCGCATAATGTCTATTTTAACAATCAATAATTTACAGTCATCATTCAAACATGCATTCAAATATTTTAAATCTAACTATTTAAAATAAAAATCGAAATCTATTCGATTGAGTGAGAAATTCTCACCTTGGTTTTAAATTCCGTTTTAGCTTTTATTTCGAATAAAATTAAACGCGCGTTTAATTTTACCCGAAATTCTCACTAACTCCAAACGACTCCAAACCAACTCCATCGCGTAGTGCTCGTCCATACGATTCCAACGCAACTGGGTTTGCATTTTTTCGACCTCGTATGAAAAAGATATGATAATTTGAAGTTACACGAGTTTTAATATATATAAATTACAACTTAAATTATAACTTTATTTTTTTAACTTAAATTAACAATAGCCGTTAGATCTCTCCCCCCCAACATCATCACCGTAGGACGCAAACCCCTCCCTTCCTCTCTTCTTCCACGCGAACTACTCCCAGGCCATAACAAGCTCGGCCGAACCCAACACACTAATTAGGGTTAAATTTTTCATCAACCATACTCGATGATTTCTCGATCAAGTAGTTGCAATGCGAAGCCCTACACGACCTCTACCTTCGGCCATAACCCCGGCACACTCGGCTGTCCCCATTGCACGCGATTCTAGGCCGAACGGCCTGCCTTCGTGGCTCCCCCACGACCACCACACAGCTCCTTTGTCGATCATCACCATATGGATCGAAAGATCTCACTTCGCTCTTCATTTTCTTAGTTGATTGTTTGTTGAATCTATGCATGTACATGAAGAGATTAAGGGTGGAAGTTGGACAAATTTCGGCCATTAGTTTCTTAATGGCGGCTGTGTATAGTTTAACCTAGGTTTTCTTTTTTTTTTTTTTTAATTTTAACTTCTATTTATAGAAAAAAGCAAGCGTAAACACTATTCATCCCGGGAATTCCGAACTCCGATTTAGACGCCGTAACCAGCGTACCAAGGGTTTATCCCGCGTTCCGGACACAATGGAACAGGTTTCGGAAGCTAATTCGGAAGTATGTGCGAGTTATGGCAGAAAACTTTCAATTTAAATTAAACCGATTTAAGCCGATTTCTAGGCGTTTTAATTTGTACCGGACAAACGGTAAATCCAATTGACTTGAAATTTGAAACCTTACAATAATATCACATTACGGATCCGATGAAACTGGTTTCGTCGAAATCCGAGACTTTTTGAAAAATGGCTATTTTGACTCGCCAAATTTAAATTAAAAATAATTCGATGCGTTTCGAGCTGCCACGATCAAACGATAACTCCGATTGACACGAAAATTGAAATCCGGTAATAACTAACTATTACGGATCCAATGAAACTGGTTTCGTTCAATTCTGAGACTGTTCAAAAATTGACTATTTTACAGTCGATTATTAAATATTAAAATATTCAATTTTCACAGATTTACTTTTAATTTGATTTTAAAAGTTCTAAAATATTTCTATAACTCCAGTATGATTAAATAAAATTTTACAAATCATTTTCTATCATATTTAACTCTATTTTTAATTATTTCCATAATTTTACCTATTAAATTATTGTTTTAATTATCTAATTAAATCCAATAATTCAAATAAAAATTTATTTGACTTATAAATTCACTTATTAATATTTAAAATTAATAAAATATTAAAATTTTAATTTCTAAAAATTCTGGGTCGTTACAATCTTTCCCCCTTAAAAGAATTTCGTCCTCGAAATTACAAGTTAGAAAGGTTACAGAATTTATTAATTTTCCAAAATTCATAGTTAAACTTCTTTCAAATCTTTACTAAGTTTTCAAATCATACTTAGTTATCTTTTTCAAAAACAACTATATCATTTAACTTTCAATTTCAAAATCAAAGTTAAAGTTTTCAAAATTTTCCAATTTTCTTAAATTTTTCTAACGCCTTAAATTTTCGAAAAAATTCGCCATGTCTCCTTTGCGCGGCTCGATCCGAAAAAAAAATGACAGTATATATATCACAAATATACATCTCATCAAGTAATGAGGCATCCCGCAGGGAAAAAAGTGTAAAAGTGCGATATTTAATCCGAGATATGTACCTTATACTTTATTAGCAAGCATATACGGCTAATATAGCGCTAAAGCGAACTCCAAATGCGAAGCAAACGCGATCCGCACCTACTAAACTCAACAAACAACATGAGAACATGCACATATGAAAATAATCTCAATATACAACATATAGCAACATAATGACTATATATGTCACATAGCAATGCAACTAAACAACAAATGCAATACATATTCAACCATCAACCAACTAACATTCACAATTAAATGAATATTCATTTATATTCTCATTCATATACAATGAATTGGTTTTCACTCTAAATCATATTTGATTTATTAACATTGGATTTTATCAACATTCATTCTCAATTTTAATTAGTTTGCATTCACTAATTAAATCCAATTCACGTTCAATTCTATTCAAATTTATTTACTTCTAATTTGAATTCAATTACTTTAGCTTTAAATTTCATTAACACTTAATGAATTTATATACAATCAATCAACAATCAAATAACAACCGAAGTATATTAATTTCAACCAAATTCCTTTGCTTATATTCATACATTCAATTCGGTTTAAATTTTAATTGATTTTCATTCAATTTTTATTCAACTTCTAATAACATTTGAATTTTAATGAATTAACACTTATGTTCATTATTTTATATCAACTTAAATTTGCATTTAATTGATTAACATTCAATCCATTAATTCAATTCAATTACAAAGTTGAATTCTATTACATAACTCAAGTTCATATTTATTACTAACTTCATTAATTTACTTCGATACCAATATTAACTTCATTAACATTACCAAAGTTATATTTCCTTTAAACATCACTTAGTTTTACATAACTTAAATTCATATAGTTTCACTTCTTATATATATAAGTTTATTTCACAATTGTAAATCACTTTAATTATAATTCAATTCTTATAATTCATTTGCTTATACAATTACTCTTTTATTTAGATTATTCAAACAACCTAACAATCAACTTATATACACTTTAATAATTCTGAAAAATTATTTCTTTCATATATAAAATATAATCGAGTAAAATTATTTCATTTACCCAATTTTTAAATCAATATTGTGCCGAATTGTTCTATTCAAGTGTTTAGAAACCCCTTCGGCATAGTCTTGCGGACCACGCTGACGAAAGTTCATATGCCACTCAATAAACCAATCATCACAATATAAAACAATTTTATATTCACTAACAAATACGCTCTCATAGCTATTATTACACTCAAACTCATTCTAGAGTACTGCTGACTCTATCTCTAATGAATTATACCCTACAGAACCATGGTTGTCGCTTAACCATAAGCTCTGATACCAAATGTAACGCCCCGAAAATTTTCGACTTTCGAAAATTCGACATTGACACTCACTTTATCGACTGCCGAATATCGAAGGCCGAAAACCGAGAAGTTATGGGTTTTAAAAAGAATTTAAGAAAAAGAAAGAAAGAAGAGAGAAGAGATTGGAAATATAGAGGAAAGAAGATAGACAATTTTTAGAAAACAGAGAAAGAAAAGAAAATAAAGAATTTGAAAATAGAAGATAGAAGCATTTTAAAAATAGAACGGGACAGAAGAAAACAACAGAACAACTTCAGAATCTCACAATTCGCAGCGGAACAACATATAATAATAAATGAATAATCTTTAAACAAAGAACTATATCAGTTATTACATTTCATTTCATTTCATTACATCATATCATCAGAGTGTACAACAACATACAACAACAAACAGTGCAGCGGAAAAAGAAATACTATATAAACTAGTAATACGCCATGCCATTGTAACGACCCGCCTTTTTGGACAGTTTAAACCGACGATCAAATACCCATGTCGATTCCAAACCATTAAAAGGGCAGATAGTTATTGGGGTAATTAAGAAAAGAAAAGGAAGGGAAATAAAGGAAATGAAACAACACAGAATCTCACAGCGGAAGGCTAAAGTATAATAATAAAATAACAGTTCATGAAGCTGTTAATTAAATGAATACATTTGAAATGAATACATTTGATTATTATTATACAACATTTATCAGAGTTACATACACAACAAATATCATACAGCAATGCAGCGGAATGGAATGAATATCATAGTAGTAGATAATATACCAAATCTTTGTCTCCGTCCTCCAAGGAAATGATCTTCAACCTAAACTGAAAACTCAGGACTGACCCGAGCGTAATGAAAAGACAAAACACTCGAGTCAGGACTAAAATATCCTTATGAGAGTTAAATCAATCGTAAATAAATATGAGTGTAACGGCGTCAGAGATGTTTACGGGGTTTGACATCTCATATCCAGTGTCAACGTGCGTGCAATAACTCAAGAGATGTTACGGGATTTTCCATCTCTCAAGGATCCGTGAAACTATCTACTATGTAGTAATATACGCTAAGTAGATAATGTCTATCAGTAATATAAAGTATCAAAATAGCGTTAAGGCGTTACCATAATCCCCCTTAACACATTTTATATTCCCAAAAGCATATACAAGACCGTAGTTTCCCCAAAACCGGAAGTCACCAGAGGGCAATCCATATACTCAAGGTACAAATCAAAACGTAGTGGTCGCGAATAGGATAATCAGTATGACAAGGTACATGAGGCAATACCAACTAGGATACTAGTAGTTGCGTGATCCGGACTGATGTTGGGCATAGCCAGCAGCTACCCCAACACCGCGAAACAACACTCCCAAATCAAGGGGTGCACCCAAATCGCATCACAAATGTAATAGATATGGTATCGAAGAAGTGTGTCCGCTAGAGGTGGCGAACCTCAATGGCCCGGCGCGGCTCCTGTTTTAGTCATGTCAGGGGTCATCCAATAATCGTTCTCTTTCTTCAGTCAACGCGTTCACCAAACCATCCACTTCATTCTGGATCAACACTCCGCGTATAATAGTTATTAAAGTGGTTTTCGGTATCGACAGAGAGTATGTCCATATCCGATCCCGGTCTCTTTAATAACTACGTATTATACACCGTTGGCTCTTTTATATTTCAAATTGATTCATAATTTATATCAAAATATCATATTCGCTTCAAAATCAAATCCATTTCAAATATCAACGCATCTTTCAAAATATAAGGTTCCCTTTCGAAAAATCATTTTTCGCATCAATGCCTCGTTTCGATTTCAAAATCATTTCGAATTTCAAATTTAGGTTGCAACTTCATTTAACTTAATTCATATTTAGATTCAAGATTTTAAATATAAACATTCACCTTATTGACCAGTTTGAAATTTTAGAAAATAGTTTTAAGTAGTTTAAAGTAGTTTAAATAATTAAAATAGTTAAAATACTTAACAAAAATTTTCAACAATATTCAAGTTTAAACCCAAATTCCAAATATGATTCAATTCCAAACTCGATGTCAAAATGTCATTTTTATATCACATTTACTTGGTAATCTTCAAAGCTCGAATTAAGGTTAAATCTTTAAACAAATCAATTTTCGAAATTCAATCAAATTCCAATTTTTAAATTTCAAAGTCTCGAATCATATTACTTAACAATTTCTTATAACCAAGATTTATTTCATCATTCCAAAACTCAATTTTTCAATAAATTCGATTTTTATAAATTGATTTCTATTTATAACCTTTAAATCAAACATTTAAATAAACTTCAAATCGACGATTTTTAAAATTATTCATTTAGCCAATTCGGTGTCCGTATATAATTTTCTATCCTATGGCCAAGTAATTATTTATTTCAATTAAATGTCAGGGATGAATATATATTACTTAAATTAAATCACAGTATCATATGTATGCATAACAGGATATATATAAGCAAATAAACATCCAAACATTCAAACATCAACCAATAACATCCATCGAAATACATCGTCCAATAGGCAATACAATTCAAGGCAATTTCATGGTTGTCGATGTCGGGTGATTAAATTGCAATTCAATTTCAATTTCAATTTAACTGTCAAATTTAAACTTCAACGATTAATTCGAATGACAATCTATATGGCCATTAAATTTTTATCAAACAACGACAAATAAAATCATAACACTACATAATGACAAATTTAACTAGCATAAATATATTTAGTACGTTGTGAGCGTTATAAAACACTCACCTTGATTTTACGATTTTAAATCAAATCGAACGACGTTCGATTTAACTCAAAATTTTCTCTAGCTCCAAATGATTCCAATCCAGTTGCATTGCGTAGTGCTCGACAAAACGAAGCCAACGCAATTCGTTTCGTCCGATTCCGACCTCGTATGACAAAGTTATGATAGTTTAAAGTTTATTCGAATTATAACATAATAAATTTACAATTTATATTCTCTTTTTTTTTTTTTTTACCTAGCCATATCTGGACCGTCCATTTTCTCCCACTACGGATCTGGCCGCACCTTCATGCTTCTCCCCCTTCGTTCCATACGTGAATAACTCACGTACATGAACCCATAGGCCGCCGAACTTCCATCAATTTACGCGACCAAACCGAGCAACTTGAAGACGATCAGGTTACACCACTTCGAAGCCACCGCCTTACTCCACCTTCACCCCAAATAGCTCCAAGCTCGGCCTCATCCTCTGCCTCGAATTGCGTGAAAAACGCAGCAGGTTTGAACGTGATTTCCCGTCGATCCGTGGCTCCGTTTTCGATCTCCACCGTTGGATAGCTAGATCTTGATGCCCTCTACAACTTTGTAGTTGACAACTTTTGCTAATTGTTTGTAGATTTGGAGATAATAGAGGAGGAAGTTTCGACTATTTCTGGCCTTCGAAAACGTGAAAAACGCAGCGACTTTGAACGCGATTTCCCGTTGATTCGAAGCTCCGTTTTTGATCATCTCCGTATGGATTTGAAGCTTTCATCGTGCTCTACAACTTTGTAGTTGAGAGTTTTTGCTAATTGTTGATGGATTGAGAGGAAAATGAGGAAGAAGTTTCGAATTTCGTGGCCATTGATTCAGGAAATGGCGGCTAGGGCTGAAGTCAATTAGGGTTTCTGGATTAAAATAGTAATAAAACTGCCTCGGTTTGCGTGCGTATTTATATAGGTAGATCCAAAATCATCCGAACTCCAATCGAGACGTGCCGCCAGGCGTTTATAAGGTTTTACCCCCATTCCGGACGCAATGGAACTAGTTTCAAGGCCTAATTCGATCATATGTGAGAGTTACGGAAATAAATGATCAAATTTAAATTAAACCGATTAAACGAATTTCTATGCGTTTTGTCTTGCCCCGGACAAACGGTAAATCCGTTTGACTTGAAATTTGAAACCTTACAATAATATAACATTACGGATCCAATGAAACTAGTTTCGTCGAAATCCGAGACCGTTTGAAAAATGACTATTTTTAACTCGCCAAATTAATATTAAACAATTTCAACGCGTTTCGAGCTGCCACGGTCAAACGACAACTCCGATTGCTACGAAAATTGAAATCTGATAATAACTAACTATTACGGATCCAATAGAACTAGTTTCGTCCAATTCTGAGACTGTTCAAAAATTGGCTATTTTTCAGTCGATAATTAAATATTAAAATATTCAATTTTCACAAATAAATTTTAAATTCAGTTTTAAAAGTTCTATAACATCACTATAACTCCAATATGATAAAATAAAATTTTACAAATCATTTTTAATCATATTAAACCCGTTATTTTATTTATCCAATAAATTCCAAATATTTAATTTAGACAATTTCGCTTATCCAATAATTCATTATCTTTTGAAATATTGATATTGAACTTATAAGATTCAACTTTTAAAACCATTTCAAAATTTAGAACACTATTTTCATTTTACAGTTATTCAATTATTCAATAAGTTTTAAATATTTAATTTAAACAATTACGTGTTCAATATTCAATATTTGATTTCAAATAGATTTTACTTATCAATCAATTACTCTATCATACCCAATGAATTCAACATTTAATATCCTATTCAACTATTGATTGCAAAGGCATTCACTAAGTAGCTTTTTTTTTCATTACTTGGATAATTATTGCAATTCATTCCAGTTATTATTATTCCAAATGAATTACAAATTTTTTTTCTAACATTAAATCACGAAATCTTATTAAATTAGCTAATTTAATTATCGAAAATTTACGGGTCGTTACAGCCATCCAGCTTGCCTCCAGCAACTCCAGAATATCCATAATATCCTGATAAACCTAACTCTTAACTGCCCGTGTGGAAATTGGTGGGCACCCAGAGTTTAGGAAGGAAAACAATAAACTCCAAGTCAGTCATGTGACTGGTGTGAGAACTCAAAACAGTTTATTTATTTTAAAATCAAAATAGAGGAATATTTTTAAAGTCAATTCGCAATGCTTTTAAAAATGAGACTACCATAAGACCTCCCACCACACACACAATGCAAACGCAGACTTGGAGGAGATTTCTTCTTATGTTAGTCAAAGATGCTTGATACGCATTTAAAAAGAGCATTTGATATTATTATTAGTGCATAGTGTAGGAAAAATTCATTTCGAAAGTAGAATATAAATCTTAGCCAGCATAGGTACCATTATATTATGCCTACTAATAGCTACCATATTAGATGGCAGGTTCTACAACTAAAACCGTACAAGTTTCGTATTGGGAATTGGATTTCCAACAAATGGTCAGGCCAAGGAACTTCCCATTGCCACTGAGAATGCCTCTGGAAAGACATCCCCGAGAACCAAACCGGAACTCTGCCAACACAAGGCCGGGTTACCCCTAACTGGGTAACTACTGACACGAGCACGCCATTCCCCGGTCCTTTAGGACCTTTTCAACCGAGCGCTCGATATCCAACATCACACCATAATAAATAGAGTGTTTTCAACATGAGTAAGTATCTGGGCTCCATACCATGATACCACCCCTTTCCAGAAGGAAATGCACATACCCTAAGGGGAGCTACAGCAACCCCTAATAACCTTGCCGCATCTTTCCTGTTTTGACCATTTCCGGGATGTGAGGCTCGACGAAGTCACGTCCACAAAAACACACTTTGTACAAAAAGCCGTGCTTTGGGTCAATAAATGATCAACACAATGATCACTAGGATAGACGATCAAATAAATGATCCTATCACAAATAATCAACACAATGATCATTTCAGCATCACTCAGCATGTCACATTACCAAAATGGGATATATTGCTGATAACTTCAACTATATAACCTTTGAGCTCGTATGTCTCAAAGAAGGGTGTTAAGCAAAGAATAAATTCTCCGCCACCAACAGAAATATATTTGAAAGAAATCAGCTTTATATCTCAAATTGTAATGTCAGGCATACAATCCATACAAGTCTGTTCCGGGATCGAACAAAACCGAAGGCACTTACAAAGAAGTCCTTGCAATCCGGATATTCACAATCCTGATCGGATTTCCCATCACTTAGGGAGTCTCTATACCGTTGCAACTCAGTGCAGAGACAATCGATAGGTCATCCTATCGCTTTCGCAAATACCGGGTCTTCAACACCGATCTTCAATGCAATTCACAACGACGTATCACATATTCGGAATGGGTTATACGACCCTATGGTCCTTTCCCGGTTAACCCGAATAGTGAGCGCTTATTTAAAAATAAGTGTGCATTCAAATTCAATCAATTCACATCAAATACCCATTCAAAGGGAAATATTGATAGTCGGTTATTGAACTATCAATTGATATGCATACATCACCAGATTCCAAATAATTTTCCAAATTATTTATTTTCCAAAATATCTTTACTAGATATATAGTTTCAACACTTCGAAAATAAATCAATATTTATTTTCATACAAATTCCACTTTTCATTCATAAATTCCAAAATGAATTTATATTTCAAAATATCCATGCATATATGATTTCAATCATTCATTTCAATTTATCTTCAAAAAGATAAATTCTAAATATTCACTTTATACTGGAAAACAATTCCATACTTACTAAATAAGTAATTCACAATCTTTTATTTTCAACACTTAGAAAATATTCAATATACTTAAACCGAATTAAGTATATATTTTATTCTTTAAGGAAATCATTCACTTAACATATTTATTTGGGCCAAAACGAATGTTACGTAAAACATCGTTACGACAACCCAAAATCACTAGTATAGGGATTCGAAATTAAAATAGATATATAAATCCCAATACTAAACCAAAACATTTCTCTTCGGAAATCATTTACTATAACAACAGTGTTATAGTCCACTATTTCCTTTTATTTCTCGAAACATCTATTTCAACAATAAATGTTGAAATCTATGGTTTCAATCTCAATACCTTTTAAAACATCGTTGAATCGTTTTAATTCTATTTAAAACATTCACATTCTAAACAATTTCTTTAACGTGTTATTCACTGTTCAAGAACGTGAATAAACTACGTTAACAAACTTCATCATTTCTATTCACTTTAACTTAAAGGATTATTCACTGTCTAAAACGTGAATATAACTCCATTTCTAAGTTATAACAATTGACTTGTCAAAATAAGTCCTTTGCGAATTTATAAAAACAACGTTTATAAATTCCTTTTCTATTTATTTATAAAACTTCCTTTTTTATAAATTCCTTTATTAACATTTTTGATTTCATATCTCAATTGTAAACTAAAAGTTCATATTATAAGTCAATTGCTTATAAAACGATTATTTTACAAAATCGTTCTTTTTAAAGACTTTTTAATTTATAAACCTTATAACTTATAAAATTTATTTATTTAATAAATCTATTTTTCAAATAATTTCACCAAATTTATAAATCTTACTATTTATAAATTTCGTTTATAACTTCACAGTTTATAATTCTATAAATTTCATTCTATTATGAAATTCATTTTCACTTCATTCAAACACTTATAAAAACTCGTTTTATAAGCCAATATTTCAATTTATAAATATCCGTTTATAAATCTCTTAATATAAATCAATTTATATTATTCTTTTAAACGTCTTTAATTTCCTTTATAATTTCATCCTTTTGATTTATAAAATAATCAAATTTTATAAATCCTATATTCAAACTTTTATAATATATTCAAAAATCCAATTTAAACTATTTTATAAAATCATAAATCCATATTTCTCAAAAATCAGCTTTTAACTATATTTCACAAAATCATAATTTTTATAACTTTAACTATTATAACGTTTATTTATTTAAAATGGATCAATTCCAAAAATATTTTATCTTTTCAAAAATCACTTTTAAAAACATTTTAAAATCCCAAAATCTGGGTCCAATGATGCTACACACCAAATAGTCAATCACGACTAACAACGATATCATATATCGATATGATAATCCATCAAATATCAAAATATCTGAAATTAAATAAATACTGTTGAGGAATCCAGTTGGATCCCTCCAACCTATTTCCTGCATCCAAAAACATTAGCACAATACCAATTTCGCTCCAGTACGAAATTATCGCGGTATATGTTCTTATTAAATATTATCCGCTTAATAACGGCGTAATAGGGTCTCATCCGCTAAACAAAAAAATGCGGGAAATCAACAACTGCAATATATACATATGCCAATATATATATATTGATATTATATATAATACCAATTTCACTGTTTATGAAATATTCGCGGTATATGTTTATATAAATAATATCCGCTTACTAACGGCGCATAATGTCTATTTTAACAATCAATAATTTACAGTCATCATTCAAACATGCATTCAAATATTTTAAATCTAACTATTTAAAATAAAAATCGAAATCTATTCGATTGAGTGAGAAATTCTCACCTTGGTTTTAAATTCCGTTTTAGCTTTTATTTCGAATAAAATTAAACGCGCGTTTAATTTTACCCGAAATTCTCACTAACTCCAAACGACTCCAAACCAACTCCATCGCGTAGTGCGCGTCCATACGATTCCAACGCAACTGGGTTTGCATTTTTTCGACCTCGTATGAAAAAGATATGATAATTTGAAGTTACACGAGTTTTAATATATATAAATTACAACTTAAATTATAACTTTATTTTTTTAACTTAAATTAACAATAGCCGTTAGATCTCTCCCCCCCAACATCATCACCGTAGGACGCAAACCCCTCCCTTCCTCTCTTCTTCCACGCGAACTACTCCCAGGCCATAACAAGCTCGGCCGAACCCAACACACTAATTAGGGTTAAATTTTTCATCAACCATACTCGATGATTTCTCGATCAAGTAGTTGCAATGCGAAGCCCTACACGACCTCTACCTTCGGCCATAACCCCGGCACACTCGGCTGTCCCCATTGCACGCGATTCTAGGCCGAACGGCCTGCCTTCGTGGCTCCCCCACGACCACCACACAGCTCCTTTGTCGATCATCACCATATGGATCGAAAGATCTCACTTCGCTCTTCATTTTCTTAGTTGATTGTTTGTTGAATCTATGCATGTACATGAAGAGATTAAGGGTGGAAGTTGGACAAATTTCGGCCATTAGTTTCTTAATGGCGGCTGTGTATAGTTTAACCTAGGTTTTCTTTTTTTTTTTTTTTTTTTAATTTTAACTTCTATTTATAGAAAAAAGCAAGCGTAAACACTATTCATCCCGGGAATTCCGAACTCCGATTTAGACGCCGTAACCAGCGTACCTAGGGTTTATCCCGCGTTCCGGACACAATGGAACAGGTTTCGGAAGCTAATTCGGAAGTATGTGCGAGTTATGGCAGAAAACGTTCAATTTAAATTAAACCGATTTAAGCCGATTTCTAGGCGTTTTAATTTGTACCGGACAAACGGTAAATCCAATTGACTTGAAATTTGAAACCTTACAATAATATCACATTACGGATCCGATGAAACTGGTTTCGTCGAAATCCGAGACTTTTTGAAAAATGGCTATTTTGACTCGCCAAATTTAAATTAAAAATAATTCGATGCGTTTCGAGCTGCCACGATCAAACGATAACTCCGATTGACACGAAAATTGAAATCCGGTAATAACTAACTATTACGGATCCAATGAAACTGGTTTCGTTCAATTCTGAGACTGTTCAAAAATTGACTATTTTACAGTCGATTATTAAATATTAAAATATTCAATTTTCACAGATTTACTTTTAATTTGATTTTAAAAGTTCTAAAATATTTCTATAACTCCAGTATGATTAAATAAAATTTTACAAATCATTTTCTATCATATTTAACTCTATTTTTAATTATTTCCATAATTTTACCTATTAAATTATTGTTTTAATTATCTAATTAAATCCAATAATTCAAATAAAAATTTATTTGACTTATAAATTCACTTATTAATATTTAAAATTAATAAAATATTAAAATTTTAATTTCTAAAAATTCTGGGTCGTTACAATATAAGTCTACAATTTATTAACTTGGTACTTTGAAATGTAGTTTATAAATTTTTTAAAGTGTAGAAAATTAAAATTTTGAATTTCTTTTTTAACACCTTTGAATTTCGTGTTTTTCATTTTAAAACTTTTTGTTTTAAGATTTCAATGTTTTGAATTTTTAAAGTTGAAGATTCACACCTTTGACGCATGAAATTTTTGGAACTAAAATCAGAGCACTAAACTTTTTAGTTGTAATATTTAACGGCTTTAATATTTGTGTTTTTTCACTTTTCAACTTTTAGTTGTAAGATTTCAACGTTTAACTTTTGGATTATTAAATTTGAAGCCTCGCAATTTTGTCGCACGAAACTATTGCAAATTTTCGTTTGAACATTGATGAACGTCGAAGCTTTGATTTTTTTTTAAACATTTTTTTCACTCTAAAATGTTGTACGTCAAAATGTATAATAATTGAATTTTAATATTGTTAAAATAAAAGTCTCAACGTCAAACATTTACAGCTCAAAATTGTTCAAGTAGCTTTTAATTTAGGGTATGAAGTAATTCTATCGTTTAAGATTTTGGTTGTCTAAAATTTAGTTTATCAATTTGAAAAGCACTGAAATTTCATTTTACCATTGTTGCATTTTGAACTTTTGATTTTTTAACTTTTTTTTCGCTCTACACACGTCAAACCGTGTAATAATTGGCTTTTAGGCGTACAACATGTAATTCTATAGCTTATTAATGTAGTACTTAAAATTGTTGTTTATCAATTTTTGACAGTGTTGAAATTTAAAATTTTGAATTCCTTTCTTGACGGCTTGGAATTTTGTGTTTTTAGCTTTAAAACATTTTGTTGTAAGATTTCAATGTTTAACATTGAGACTTTTAAAGTTGAAGCCTCATTATTTTGAAGCGCGAATTTAGTGTAGAATTTTATTTTAACGTTATTAAGGTTCGAAGCTTTGATTTTTTTAAGAATTTTTTTCGTTCTAAATAAATGCATGTCAAACTGTATAATAATTGGCTTTTAATATTGTTAAAATTAAAAAATTTGACGTTTGAACTTCTGTTAGAGTAGCTTTCAATTTGGTGTTTTCATTCTGCAAAGTTAGACTTTGAAAATTTGAAAGTTAGAATTTTATAATTATTATCCCTCATATTACATAAGTTAAAAGGTTTTTAAGTGTACATACAAGTCTATTGTTTATTAATTTGTTTGAAATGTAGTTTATAAAATTTTGAAACTGTGGAAATTTAAAATTTTGAATTTCTTTTTTAATGGGTTTTAATTTTGTGTTTTTCGTTTAAAAACTTTTGGTTATAAGATTTCAACGTTTTGAATTTCTACAGCTGAAGCTTCACAAATTTGACACATGAAATTTTTGGGACTAAAACCAAAGCACTAAACTTTAACGTTTTGGTTGTAAGGTTTCAATGTTTAACTTTTGGATTTTTGAAGTTGAAGCTTCTCGATTTTGACGCGTCAAATACTTGGAACTAAAGCATAGCACTAAGCTTCTCGGGCTTTGAACATTTTGAGTTCAATTAGTTTTTATTCCGTAAATGTAAAATAGGATGTTTCAAATTATACAATTATTTTACTTGATAATATTGAATATAGAAGGTTTGTTATTATTATTATTCTTAAATTTTTTCCAGGTAGTTTGCACATTTAATACTATTGAGATTTTGTATATTTAGTTCGTTGTAGTAATATTTATTTAACTATGAATTTCACTAAGTTGCAAGTTTGTTAAATTTGTGGTTTATAATTTATGTATTTGAACATCTTCACTTATTTCCTTTGTACATACGCTGATCGCATATATCATCGGCAAATTTTGAGCATTGCACCTTTTCTTATTTACACATTCCTTATTTTCAATGTCATAAACTATAAATGTAAAATTAGATGTTTCGAAGTGTAGAATTATTCTATTTAGTAATATTGAATCTGCAAATGTTGCTTTTTAGTTTTTATTTTTACTGGTTCGTTCAAAAATTTAATAATACCGAATTTTTTAAATTGTACTTTGCATAATTCTTTATAGCATTAATGACTACTTGTCTATGAATTTCCCCAAATTGCAGGTTTATTGCTTCGGTCGTTTAAAATTTTGTGGTATAAACACTTGAACTATTATAAATTTTAGTCATTTGGTAAATTTTGAACATCAAGCCTTTTCACCTTTACGCATGTTGAGCATCATCAATTTTGAAGTCTAAATCTAAAATTTGGTGTTTCAAACTGATAACATTGTTAAGTCCAATATTGTTGAGTTTTGAAGCTTTGATTTTTTTTATCCCTTTTAATTTTTTTCCCTGTAAAAATGTTTTATTTCAAAATGTATATATATAGGCTTTTTATGTTGTTAACATTATCAGTTTTGACAGTTGAATTTCTATTAGTGTAACTCTAAATTTGGGGATTCATTTCAAAAAAAAATTAAATCATTGTTCTCAATCTTACATAGTTCAAAAGGTTTTAAGCATTGCAATATTTTATTATTTGTCATGTTACCATGAATACAATTTTAACTAAGATTTTGCTGTGCTATTTAAAATGATATTAAGAAAGAGAAACTTTCCTAAGGTATTATTAAGTCATTTTTGTTACAACAATTTACTCCCATGGCATATTTTGCATAATTGAAATTTAAATCATAACAGTTTACTATTTTTCATTATTATGCATAGTTTAAATATTTCTTTTTGAAACTATTTTTTATGTAAATAAACATCACTTACTATATCTAACCTAAACATTGCTACTTACAGTGAATGACTCTATAAAAAGTTCATGGCCAAATAAAACATCTTCTTTAACATTTTTGATTTCAAATGGTTCTTTTATATAAATATATACATACATACCACATCTACAACCTAATTTTACATTCAAACAATGATAAAATATACCACTTTCGTGTATCCAATGGAGTTGAAAGGCAAAAGAAAAACAAAAAAAAACAAAAAACAAAAAAAAAAAAAAAAAAAAGGAAAAGAAGACAACTTTCAAGTAACTTTGGATCAAACAATTACTATCTAAATTTCTCCTACGGTTATATTTTGCTTAAAAATTTGAATCAGTTGTACAAAAGTTTCCAAGATAACATATATGTTTCAGCAGTTTGTGAGGTCCTGATAACCATGATTGTTAAATTTTAGTTTCAACTAAGATGATTTGATTTTTCTGTATTTAGTTATACTGATGGTTTTGCATGGTTTACCTATGGCTTTAAACTTATATACCTAGGCTCAACCTGGAAATGAAATATGCACAGATCTGGTTGTTTTGTATAATAAAAGTATCGAAGAAATATTAATAACGATCATTTGTCTAAATATTTGAGGACTACTAGCACTAGCATGGTGATACATTTGTTAAGTGTGGAGCAGCATATGTTTATAACTAACTATGACTTGCTTTTAGGTTGGTGTACAAACATGCTTAGGCTATTTAGATTCTCTTTACAACCTACCTATAGGCTACAGTCAACATTCAAAATGATACCAACATATGCATGAATATATAATATTCACACGACTGCTTAAAATCTGTCTGCTTTGAGAGAAGAACTAAGAACTATGATAATGTACACTATAAAATTTTGAACCGGTTCTTAAAGGCTATCAAGAATCATAATTGATTCTAATGTATAAATACAATGTAAAATTCCCCATTTTCATTTTCTTTTTTAATAGCTTTAAATTTTGAATTTCATAACATTTGAAATGTGAGTGTAAAATCGAATGTTTTGTAACGTAGAATTATTCTATCTGATAATATTGTATTTATAACCATTGCATTTATTTTATTATATATATGTATGTATATATATTTGCTGTTAGTTTAAAATTTACTAAGAATTTTGTAACATTCCTGTTTTTAAATCAAATTTAAATTGGTAATTAATTTAATTTTTGGAATTAAATTGTGAATTAATTGGTAAATTAATTTGAAATTTTCTAGGAACAAATAAAATGTGTATTTGTTATACATATGAAAGTAGGTTTTTAATAGATTTGGATTGGAAATTTAAGAATAAATTATATTATAAGAAGAATTTTGGTTTTTGAAATTTAAGAATAAATATTTTAGAAATAAAATTGGATTTCTTAACTTTATATTTCCATGGAACTAATGTGTATTAATATTTATTAGTAATGTATAATTTGGATTTCAAATCATTTTCTTATTAAGTTATATAAATATAAAGACAAGAATGAATAAAAAGTTTTAATATATACAAATTGATTTTTAATCGAATGTTGGAATTGGAATTTAAAAATAAATATTTTGAAGAATAAATTGGATTTGAAAATTCTATAATTTAATATTAATAGGAATTTGTTTCCTAATTATAATATTCATATGTAACATATATTTTGAAAGTTATGTTTTGAATTGGATATAAATAATTTTCAAAAGTTGTTTAAAGTCAAATTTATATTCTAAAGACTTATATATACAATCTATACATATATGTGTTTATTTATTGAGGTGTAATTTCATTTTTTAAATCAATTTCTTTAAAGATCATAAATATATAAATGAAAGGAAAAGTATAAATAAGAAAACATAAAATTATGTAAATATGAAATTAAATAAATTTTTTATAAAGGGTTTAGACATCAAAATACATGTTTATGACATTTGTAAATTTATGAGTACACGTATTTACACTTGTATAATAATTACAACATATAGTAATCAAGTGTAAAAGTTTGGATATGAAAATTAAACAACTGTCCCTAATTTTCATTTATTTTTAAAATAATAAATAAAAGGATTTTATTCCTATATGTATATCTCCAATATCTTTCTCATTTTCTTTCACAAGTCAAAACACAAACTTGAAAAATAAAACTCAAAAGAAATTAAAATTAGTAAAACCTGATCGAAGCAAATAAGTTTCAGATTTAATCATACCTGAAACAAAGATCAACTCCATATTTTAAAACCTGAGAATGAAACCAGAGAAAATTTAAAAGCAGAAGAGATTCAAGCAAGTACAGATCAGTATCAAAGCAGAATCATCCCAAAGCAACATGCAATTTAAGATTCACAAATTCAACTCAATCTTTTACAACTTCAACGTGAAACGAATTAAGATCAAAGTAGATCATAGTGCAAATCAACATGAAGTTTCAAATCTAAGGAAAAATCATTTTCCAGTTCAAACGGTTCAAGTTTTAAAGCCAGTGTATTTGTTCTTCTCTGTTTTCTGCAATCAGCTGGCAAACGCACTTGATTTCCCTTTTATATCTTGATGTTTGAATTGATACTGGAATTATATTATGAGAAGTGTTTGAATAAGCATGTGCATGCTTGTGTTTATGTATGTTAATGCTCTGTTCAAATTACAGGTTTCAAAACCTGTTAAAAATTCATATTCTCTCTTTCTCACTCTCCTTAGGCTTTAAGTTTAAAACAAAATATGTTAGTATAATCATGATTTAATTTTTAAAAATAATTTAAAGTATAATTTATTAAAGTATTTTCTGGAAAATCTGGAAAAATAGATGAATATAAACTATATCAAAATCTCGACTTGAATGATTTGTTGTTTCAAATATATAATCTGATTTGTTATTGAAATCTATGATTTAAAAAAATATAATCATGATTTTTAAGTTTGAAAATCAAACAAAATTACAAGTTGAGCGAAAAGCAAAGATTGGGTGATTTCTGGTGATCGACGAAAGGCATGGGGTCGGGATCATCACTGAAGGGAGCTTGAGGGCTGGTTATCATTAGAAAAATGGTAAATAAATTTTTAAGTCTTCGGTGAAGTTAGTCGATGATGATTTAGGGTTTAAAGCACAATATTGAATTGTCGTAGTTCTCAAGCTCATGTGGAATCGATGGTGGACAAGAGGCAATCGCACGAGAGGGAATCTTTGCTGGGGGTCGTGGCGCAGCTGTGGTCGGAAGGACATGAGCTCTGGTGGTGTAGTTCGTCGTCGCAGTGAGGTTTTGTTAAACTAGTTGGTTCCAGATTTTCATTCGAGTGCTCGATTTTTGTTTTGCTATCGAGTTCTTTCTTCTAGGAGGACATGTGCGATAGCGAGAGATTCGTTGACTTGTTGAGAGTCGGAAGGTTGGTCGGAGTGGCGTGGAGTCACTGTGCACGTGCACGTGTGCACTGTGATATTGTCTGGGTTGGTTGAGTTAGGGGAGAAGAAGGAGGCTTGGGTTGATCTCGTGATGGTATCGTGTTTTACTCGAAGGAAAGCGTGGAAGCGAGTTTCTCGGGGAATACTCCGGAAAAACACGAGGGTGGCTCGAGATCGAGTGTTTAGTATGATAGCAAGTTTTAATATTTTAAAATTAAATAAGTTTTTATTCAAAATTTTAATTAAAAACAAGTCTTAGACCTTTTCTGATTTATTCTTATAGGATAATAAATGTTTTAATTTAGTTTTTAACTTAGGATTGAAGTAAATTATTTTGAAGTTAATTAAGTTTAAGCTTAATTAAGAAATTAATTTAAAAGAGAATGATGTTTTAAATTGTTATTTGACTTTAAAGTCTTAAGTTAATTTATGAATTAAAAAATAATTTTGTTTCAAAGATTAAAGGTTTAGAGATTGAATGTTTTTAAAGTTAAGTAAAAACTAACTACTTTGTGTAATTAAATTTAAGCTTATTACTTTGTGTAGTTGATTTAATGCTAATTAATTATTGTGATTAAATTAAAGAATGATCAATGTAATTAATTAAAGGATTTATTAATTAGGTTAATTAATTAAAGGTAAATTACATGATGTAAGTAACTAAGGATAATTGATTAATTTAAGTAATTAAAGGTAATTAATTACTTAAAGATAATTACTTAATTAAAAGTAATTAATTAATGAATAAAATTGAATAATCAAGTAATTAACGGATAATTACTCAATGTAATTAATTTGTGATTTAATAATATAAGTTGTAACATTCCTGATTTTTAAAGCCTAATTTATTTGGAAATTAATATAAAATTTTGATTTGATTTGGTTAAATTGTGAATTGATAGAAACTAAATTTTAAATATTGGGAATAAACATGTGTTTATAAAATATAGTGAAAATAAACTGAAAATTTGGATTTGAGATTCAAGTATAAATGTGTTGAAATATAAGTTGGATTTAAACTATATTTCAAAATTTATAAGAAATT
Source organism: Allium cepa (assembly GCA_030765085.1). NCBI lineage: Eukaryota > Viridiplantae > Streptophyta > Magnoliopsida > Asparagales > Amaryllidaceae > Allium > Allium cepa. Next base: position 302,399,445 of record CM060944.1, on the reverse strand, counting down.
GTTCTCTAACTTTAATACACATATAATTTGAAAGTTATGTTTGGAATTAAATACAAATGATTTTCAAAACAATTGTTTAAAACTAAAAATCTATAATACATATGTGTTTGTTATATATGTATATTCAAGTTGACTTTAAATTGGATTTCAAATTTAAATTAAATTTGAAATTGGATATAAAAAAAAGTTTGAAATTCAAAAGATAAATATTTTAAAAAGGTATTTTAGGTTTTAAAATATATGCATAAGTTTTTATAACATTTTCTTTAAAAGTAATACATATATAAATTTAGGTAAGAATTATAAAGCAGGTTTAAAAGCTTTTATTTACATTTAAGACAAATGAAATTGCTTAGATGACAAGTGTATGTATATAAATCTTAATTCTAACAAGTGTTGAAGATAATAAGACAAGTGTAAACACTTTCTTTCATATTTGGAAATAAATATACGTAAGTATGAATAAGAAAACATGAAAAAAATGATTTGTAAATTAAAAATGAAGTAAGATTTAAAACAAAATTTATAAATAAATTAACAAAAAGGGGTTAAAACATAAAAGTGATTGTTTTTTACATTTGTGAAGATACAATGTCATGCATCAACAAATGTAAACTAAGTGATAACATGAATTACTAGCGGCAAGGAAATTGTTTTCTTTTTAATTAAGTTTAGAAAATATGCATTAGAGAAAAAAAATGAATGGCAATTAAAACCAGCAAAACAAAACCAAAAATCTGAAAACCAGAAAATTTCTCAGATCAAACCCGAAAGAATAAAGCATTTTCAATTAGAAGTTAATTAATTATAAGATCAAGCCTCCATATCATTTTTATTCAACCTAGAAACAAAGATCAAAGGAAAAAAATCAAAGACAAAAGTTATTTCCATATCAAACAAAGCTACAACCAGAAGATGAAAACCAGATCAAAGTCTTCAACCTGGGAAAAGTGAATGCAACTTCAAACTTGGAAGTATCAAGGCAAAGTAGGTTTCAGATCAAAGAAGAACCCTAAAAAAATCAAAGCAAAACAAATTTAAAAGCAAAGCATAAGAAAACAACAACTGTTCTTCCTCTGTTCTCCACCCTGAGGTGAGCAAAACTACCTATATCCTTGGATAATCTGATTAATGCTTAAAGTAAAATGGGAATGTTTGGTAAATTTGATTGCATGCCTGTGTAAATGTATGTATGATGATATATCTGTGTACAGAGATTTACTCTGTCATGTTACAGGTTTGAAAAATTAGTTTAAAAATTCAAACCATCCTACCCAAACAATTTTAGATTATAATTACTGAATGAAAGATGTTCATATGAGTATAACATCATTTTTAAAAATAAATACAAGTGGAAATATTGATTTAATATCTCGAAAACTGTATATTAGAGTATAAATTCAAAGTAGCATGTGCATGTCTGTAATACATCAATATACCCTGTTCTTATTTTACAGGGTTTAAAACAAAGCTAAAATTCAAATCATTTCATTTAAAAAATTCTGATAGGTTGTGGTGTTTAAATAAACTATGCTTTTTTAATCATACACTAAGATTTAATTTTTTTTAACATAACCAGTTTGAGTTTATCTGGAAAATAAAAGAAATTCACAGTGGGGACTTGAGAGCATGTAAAATTCAAGTGCCAAGATTACAAATTGCAATTATATCATCTGGTTCAACTTCGAAAGACATGATTTTTGAAAATAAAATTAATATTTTTTAATGGTGTTTTCGGGGAGCATTCATGGGTTTGAATGAAAATAATACTTCGGGTAAATTACTGGCGGTAACGGTGGGCAGGAGTCTCGTAATTGATGTGGTAGGTGGCCGATGGGTTGGTAGTTGTTGGAAAAATATTGGATAATTTTGTAATGGGATGTGGTGATCGATCGATGGCGAATTAGGGTTTTGGTACCCAGTTTGGTTTGATGGTTTAATACGGCGTTTTCGTCAACCACGGGTGCTTGGAGGCGATCGCACCCAAGGGAAATGGTTCATGGGTCGTTGAGGCAACTTCGGTCGAGGTGGTGAAGTCTCTGATGATCGAGAATGGTGGTGCGAGACGATTGGGTCAATAGTTTTGTTTCCAAAAAATCGATCGAACAACTAAATTTCGACTTTTGACAAGATTGATCGAACTGGGTTGTTAAGTTGAATGATGAGGTCATCGTTGACCTACGGCGACTAACGGTGATGGCTGGAGAGGCTCTGGCCATCTGTGCACGTGCACTAGTCAGTGGATTTTGGGTTGTTCGCTATGGGTTTTGAGAGGATGGAGCTGTCTCGAGAACGAGTCGGGAAGATGGTGATTTGGCTCGAGTTTTTGTTGATTCGTTCGCGCGTTAACATGTTTAAAGATTTAAACTTTAAAAACAAAACCAGCTGGAAAGATGAAAAGGGAAAGAAGAAGAAGAACGGTAGTAACTTGAAGAAAACTCGAAGCAGGTAGATGGGTTACTCGGAGTAAAATGTGGTTAGGCTCGAAGTAAAGAGGGGGTGTCTCAGGTATTTCATTGTTTACAGGTTTTGAGAAAAACTGTAATATCTGTTTTTAAATTTTATAAAACAGAAGTTTATAAAGGTAAAGCAAGAATTTGAACTAATATTTAAATTCAAGTTTGAAATCTAGAATCCAAGTTTAAAATTTAAATCTCAGTTTTTAAATTTGGTAAAGTTTTTTTAAATTTGAATTGATTTAACTACTTTAAAAAGGGTTAAGTAGTTGTATTTTAAAAAATGAAATTTTAAATTGTAAATAGGTTTTTAAATCTAAAAATAAATCTGGAATCAAATTTAATATGCATTCCAATTTTGAAATAAAAAGAAGTTTTCAAAATTAAAATGTTTTAAACAAATTGAATATTAAAGTGTATTTTTTAACTATGGTTTGAATTTAAACATAAATTTGGTTTTAAGTTTCTTTTAATCTTCTTTATGAAATGAATATTATTTTAATATGGGAATTAAAAATTTTGAATTGTCTTTAAGCTTTGGTTAATGTCAATTTGTATTCATTTTTAAATCTTCAATTTAAAATGAAATTTTAAAGTAAGTTCAAAAGTAAATTGATATCCAATGTTTTGTTAATGACAATTTAGTTATAACTAAGAAATGTTTTTATCTTAAAATTTAATTAAGATTTAGTGATTTGAAATTAATTTAATTAATGAGGAAATTAAGGAATAATTAGTTAATTTAATTAATTAAATGATTAGGGTTAATTAATTAAGTAATTAAATATTAATTAATTTATAATTAGAAGTTAATTAATTAATGATTAAGGATTTATTAATTAAATAATTAATGGTTAATTAATTATAGTTAATTAGGTAATTAAGATAAATTAGTTTCTAATTTGGAATTAATTAAGCAATTAATTAAGATTAATTAATTATAAATTAAGGGTTAATTAGTAATTAATTAAGGAATGGTAAATTTTTAAATCAAGTTTTAATAATGAATAATTAGAGTTATTAATTAATAATAAAAGGGTAATTAATTAATTAATTAAAGATTAATTAATTGACAATGTGGTTGATTAAGAAGTGATAAATTAATTAAGTGATTGTGATCAATAAATTAATGATTGATTAAGTAAAATAAAGTGATTAATTCTTAAGTAATTAATTTAATTTGAATTAATTAAATTAATTAAAATTTGAATTAGAAATATGCTTGTTTATGAATAGTTGTACTGCCTTGCATTTATTGTTATCTCTGGACTGTAATATTCTATGATGTGAGATATGATGTGTATTGATCTATGATATCCGTGATATGTTTTCAATGTAAATACCCTTGGCTGTAAAACGACATTTGAAATTCAATGCGGTAGGGAGTCGGATTCCAGTTGGTTATTAGAAACCCACAACGAATCATATTAGTGAATCCTTCTTATTGATAAATTTACTTTATCTATGAATCTGTGAATGAAGATAAGCATTATACTTATACCGCTTATCGATATTGCTGCACTTTAATCTATGATGTGATGATTGTTGTTGCACTATTGTGTGTAAACCCTTTGGACTACACTATACACACACAAATATGGATTGCACGTGGAAATTGGTTGAGTCACAGATTTTTAAACGAATTTAAAATTTAACTTTCTGAATTCAAATGATTTTTGGAAGGGATCGGGTTTTAAAATGAAAAGCTTTTGGAAAAGGATTTCTAAAATAAAAGTTATTTTGAATGACTTAGTAAAGTTTTGAAACTTAATAAGCTTTGAATTTGAATTTTTAAATTCATTGGAAATAAATTAATTTTAAAATGAAAAGCTTTTGGAAAAGGATTTCTAAAATAAAAGTTATTTTGAATGACATAATAAAGTTTTGAAACTTAATAATTCAGTTTAAATTTGAGTTCAGATTTTGAGATTAAATTTTATTTTGAGAATTTATGAAGTAAAAGTCCATACAAGTTATATGGGTTTTAAAACCATTTTTAAAGTGTTGTTTTTGGAAATTAAATTTAACCCAAGTTTGATAAACTTTAACTTGCGTAATTGAATTTGGATTTTTCCAAAACGAAAAACTATTTGTTTTCAAATGATAAGAGCTTTCATATAAGGAATGAATTTCCAATTTGTATTATAGGAATTTAAAATTTGAAAGGGTTTCCAAGTTATGAATGAATCTTTGGAACGTGTTTTGAAAGCTACGAGTTAAATCTTTTGTTTAAAAGATTAAGTGAGTTAATCCAATAAAGATGGAAATTGTTTTGAAATCCATGGATGGATCTTTGTAAAATTGGATAAGCTTTGTGAAATAAATCTTTTTGTTTAAAGATTTTGAATGGTAATTGGGTAATACCATATGTTTTAAAACTTTACGCTCATTATTCGGTTTAGCCGGGAGAGGACCTTTATGTCATATAACCCATTCCGAATAATGATACATCGTTATGGATATCATTTGAAGACCGGTGGTGAAGACCGAGTATTTGCAAGAGCGATAGGATGACCTATCGATTGTCTCTGCACTGAGTAGCTACGGTATAGAGATTCCCTAAGTGATGGGAAGTCCGATCGGGATTGTGGATACCCGGATTGCAAGGGCTTCTTCAGAAGTTCCTTCGGTACCGTTCGAGCCCGGAACAGACTTGTATGGTCGTGTGCCTGACACTACACCTTGAGATATAAAGCCGATTTATTTCAAATACATTTCTGCTTGGTGGCGGATAATTTATTCTCTTAGGTTAACACCATTCTCTGAGACATACGAGCTCAGAGGTTATGTAGTTGAAGTTTATCAGCAATATACTCCCAATTTGGTAGTGTGGCATGCAAAGTGTTGCTGTGTGTTGATGATCATTTGTGATCAAAGCATGGCTTTCGTGTAAAGCATAGCTTTGTGGACGAGACCTCATCGAGCCTCACAAACTGGTAGTGGTCGAAACAGGAAAGATGCGGAAAGGTTTCAAGGGTAGCTCCCCTAGGGTATGACCATTCCTTATAGAAAAGGGTAGTATCATGGTATGGATCCCAGATACTTACTCATGTGGGCATTGTAGTATATTTATTACTATGTGATGTTGTTGGTATTGATGATCCTCTGTTAAAAGTCCCAAAGGACCGGGGGTAGCATATCTTAGGTTTTATTCCCCGAGAAGGGGGTAGCCGACCTTGTGTTGGCAGATAACGAAGGATGGTTCTCGGGGCGTCCCTCCAGAGGCGTACCCATGTGGCAATGGAAAGTTCCTTGGCCTGACCATTTGTTGGAAAATCCAAAGAAACAATACGCGCCCAGTACGGTTTTAGTTGTATAACCTGCCATCTACTTATGGTGGCGCCCCACTGTTTGGATGGTAGCTATAGTAGGCATAGTACGCAATGTCTATGCTGGCTAAGATTAATATTATACTTTCGAAATGTTTTCCACTATGCACTTATAGTAATAATATCAAAGGATTTTGCGTATCAAGCATTTTTGACTGTCATAAGGAGAAATCTCCTCCAAGTCTGCGTTTGCATTGTGTGTGTGGTGGGAGGCCTTATGGCAGTTTCATTTTCCAAAAAGCATTGTGGATTTCAAGTTTAAAATCTTTTTTTATTTTAAAAAGATAAGCTGTTTTTGTTTGCTCAAACCAGTCCCATGACTGACCCGGAGTTTATTGTTCCCTTCCTAAACTCTGGGTGCCCACAATTTTCCACACGGGCAGTCTGGAGTTGGGTTTTTCAGATAGTAGATATCGATTTGATACCCTTCAGCTTTCTCTTTGGAATTCTTTGGAGTCTTTGGATTCGTGGACGAGATTTGCTCAGCTTGGTGAACGTGATGCTGGTTCAAGCTAGTGGGTTGGAGTTATAGCTTTGGAGCATTGGGTTGGAGTTACCTCTTGGCTATTTGTTTTCCGCTGTAGCAATTTTTTTTATCTTGTATCTCTGATATTGATTCATATTGTATCATTATTGTATCGAATGGTGTATATCAATGTTATTCATTTCTTCTTCCGCTGTGTTGTTATACTTGATGTGTTATAAGCTCCGGCAACTCGGATTTGAGCGGTCGAATCTGCGGCATTCGAGTACGATGTAAAGTATGGATGCTGATTTTCGAACGCGAAAAATCCTGGCCGTCACATTTGGTATCAGAGCTGAAGGTTGAAACTTTAGCTCAGGAGTATAACACATTAAGTAACTCATTAGAGATGGGGTGAAGTATACCCTAGAATGAGTAATCCCTAAGATATCCGTTCGAATGCCTCAGTAAATTCTCGTACCATCCACTGATAGTGAGTATGAGTGCAAGAAGAGGACGAGATAGGGGACCGGGGAGTACGACTACAAATGGTCGATACCCTGCAATAGCGGAAACAACTTTCTATATCAATCTCCTTTGATTCGTCTTTTCAATTCTTTGATGATTCCTGGCAGCTCCAAGAAGAATCTTTGATATATTTGCACGGGACACAAACTCCAGTTCGGTCAGAATTGTTTGTTTGGATGAATTGGTTTGCTTTGGTTGTTATGGTTGATAAGTATATTTTGGTTGTTTAAACTGAAAATTTTGGGATTGTATCCATATATCTGTTCATTCTGTTGGGTCTAGAAATATTTTATGAATGGTTAGTTATCCCTTTGAACTAACTAATACCCCTGTATATTCGTAGTTCTGGTGTCCCAATATCATGTATTGAATGAGTTCGTTCACATAATTATTACTGATATTCTGATTTGGTAAGCCAAATGCAGAATAGATACCCAGTTTGGTTTGGAAACGGTTTCTCTATCTTTGTATATCCATTCTTTGTTGTCTCCCTACTTTCAAATTTCGAGGACGAAATTTTCTTAAGGGGGGAATCTGTAACATTCCTAATTTTTAAAGCGTAATTTATCTAGAAATTAATATAAAATTTTGATTTGATTTGGTTAAATTGTGAATTGATAGAAAATAAATTTTGAATATTGGGAATAAACATGTGTTTATAAAATATATTGAAAATAAACTAAAAATTTGGATTTGAGATTCAAGTATAAATGTGTTGAAATATAAGTTAGATTTAAACTATATTTCAAAATTTATAAGAATTTGTTCTCTAACTTTAATACACATATAATTTGAAAGTTATGTTTGGAATTAAATACAAATGATTTTCAAAACAATTGCTTAAAACTAAAATTCTATAATACATATGTGTTTGTTATATATGTATATTCAAGTTGACTTTAAATTGAATTTTCAAATTTAAATTAAATTTGAAATTGGATATAAAAAAAAGCTTGAAATTCAAAAGATAAATATTTTAAAAAAGTATTTTAAGTTTTAAAATATATGCATAAGTTTTTATACCATTTTCTTTAAAAGTAATACATATATAAATTTAGGTAAGAATTATAAAGTAGGTTTAAAAGCTTTTATTTACATTTAAGACAAATGAAATTGCCTAAATGACAAGTGTATGTATATAAATCTTAATTCTAACAAGTGTTAAAGATAATAAGACAAGTGTAAACACTTTCTTTCATATTTGAAAATAAATATATGTAAGTATGAATAAGAAAACATGAAAAAAAATGATTTGTAAATTAAAAATAAAGTAAGATTTAAAACAAAATTTATAAATAAATTAACAAAAAAGGGTTAAAACATAAAAGTGATTGTTTTTGACATTTGTGAAGATACAATGTCATGCATCAACAAATGTAAGCTAAGTGATAACATGAATTACAAGTGGCAAGGAAATTGTTTTCTTTTTAATTAAGTTTAGAAAATATGCATAAGAAAAAAACATGAATGGAAATTAAAACCAGCAAAACAAAACCAAAAATCTGAAAACAAGAAAATTTCTCAATCAAACCTGAAAGAATCAAGCATTTTCAAGCATGCAACAAATCTGAAGCCTCCATATAATTTTTATTCAACCTGGAAACAAAGATCAAAGAAAAATAATCAAAGACAAAAGTTATCTCCATATCAAACAAAGCTACAACCCGAAGATGAAAACCAGATCAAAGTCTTCAACTTGGGAAAAGTGAATGCAACTTCAAACCTGGAAGTGTCAAGGCAAAGTAGGTTTCAGATCAAAGAAGAACCGGAAAAAAAAAAATCAAAGCAAAACAAATTTAAAAGCAAAGCATAAGAAAACAACAACTGTTCTTCCTCTGTTCTCCATCCTGAGGTGAGCAAACCTACCTATATCCTTGGATAATCTGATTAATGCTTAAAATTAAATGGGAATGTTTGATAAATTTGATTGCATGCCTGTGTGAATGTATGTATGATGATATATCTGTGTACAGAGATTTACTCTGTCATGTTACAGGTTTGAAAAATTAGTTTAAAAATTCAAACCATCCTACCCAAACAATTTTCGATTATAATTACTGAATGAAAGATGTTCATATGAGTATAACATCATTTTTAAAAATAAATACAAGGGGAAATATTGATTTAATATCTCGAAAACTGTATATTAGAGTATAAATTCAAAGTAGCCTGTGCATGTCTGTAATACATCAATATACCCTGTTCTTATTTTACAGGGTTTAAAACAAAGCTAAAATTCAAATCATTTCATTTAAAAAATTCTGATAGGTTGTGGTGTTTAAACAAACTATGATTGTTTAATCATAAACTAAGATTTAATTTGTTTTTTAACATAACCACTTTGAGTTTATCTGGAAAATAAAAGAAATTCACAGTGGGGGCTTGAGAGCATGTCAAATTCAAGTGCCAATATTACAAATTGCAATTATATCATCTGGTTCAACTTCGAAAGACATGATTTTTGAAAATAAAATTAAAATTTTTTAATGGTGTTTTTGGGGAGCATTCATGGGTTGAATGAAAATCATACTTTGGGCAAATTACTGGCGGTCACGGTCGGCAGGAGTCTCGTAATTGATGTGGTAGGTGGCCGATAGGTTGGTAGTTGTTGGAAAAATATCGGATGATTTTGTAATGGGCTGTGGTGATCGATCGATGGCAAATTAGGGTTTTGGTACCCAGTTTGGTTTGATGGTTTAATACGGTGTTTTCATCAACCACGGGTGCTTAGAGGCGATCACAACCAAGGGAAATGGTTCGTGGGTCGTTGAGGCAACTTCGGTCGAGGTGGTGAAGTCTCTGATGATCGAGAATGGCGGTGCGAGACGATTGGGTCAATAGTTTTGTTTCCAGAATACCGATCGAACAACTAAATTTTGATTTTTGACAAGATTGATCGAACTGGGTTGTTGAGTTGAATGATGAGGTCATCGTTGACCTGCGACGACTATCGGTGATGGCCGGAGAGGCTCTGGCCATCTGTGCACGTGCACAAGTCAGTGGATTTTGGGTTGTTCGCTGTGGGTTTTGAGAGGATGGAGCTGTCTCGAGAACGAGCTCGGGAAGATGGTGATTTGGCTCGAGTTGTTGTTGATTCGTTCGCGTGTTAACAGGTTTAAAGATTTAAATTTTAGAAACAAAACCAGGTGAAATGATAAAAAGGGAAAGAAGAAGAACGGGAGTAACTTGAAGAAAACTCGAAGCAGGTAGATGGGTTACTCGGAGTAAAATGTGTTTGGGCTCGACGTAAAGAGGGGTGTCATAGGTATTTCATTGTTTACAGGTTTTGAGAAAACCTGTAATATCTGTTTTTAAATTTTATAAAACAGAAGTTTATAAAGGTAAAGCAAGAATTTGAACTAAGATTTAAATTCAAGTTTGAAATCTAGAATCCAAGTTTAAAATTTAAATCTCAGTTTTTAAATTTGGTAAAGTTTTTTTTTTAAATTTGAATTGATTTAACTACTTTAAAAAGGGTTAAGTAGTTGTATTTAAAATGAAATTTTAAATTGTAAATAGGTTTTTAAATCTAAAAATAAATCTGGAATCAAATTTAATAAGCATTCCAATTTTGAAATAAAAAGAAGTTTTCAAAATTAAAATGTTTTAAACAAATTGATTATTAAAGTGTATTTTTTAACTATGGTTTGAATTTAAACATAAATTTGGTTTTAAGTTTCTTTTAATCTTCTTTATGAAATGAATATTACTTTAACATGGGAATTAAAAGTTTTGAATTGTCTTTAAGCTTTGGTTAAAGTCAATTTGTATTCATTTTTAAATCTTGAATTTAAAATGAAATTTTAATGTAAGTTCAAAAGTAAATTGATATCCAAAGTTTTGTTAATGATAATTTAGTTATAACTAAGAAATGTTTTTATCTTAAAATTTATTAAAGATTTAATGATTTGAAATTAATTTAATTAATAAGGAAATTAAGGAATAATTGTTAATTTAATTAATTAAATGATTAGGGTTAATTAATTAAGTAATTAAACATTAATTAATTTATAATTAGAAGTTAATTAATTAATGATTAAGGATTAATTAATTAAATAATTAAAGGTTAATGAATTATAATTAATTAAGTAATTAAGATAAATTAATTTCTAATTTGGAATTAATTGAGCAATTAATTAAGATTAATTAATTATAAATTAAGGGTTAATTAGTAATTAATTAAGGAATGGTAAATTTTTAAGTCAAGTTTTAATAATGAATAATTAGAATTATTTATTAATAATAAAAAGGGTATTTAATTAATTAATTAAAGATTAATTAATTGATAATGAGGTTGATTAAGAAGTGATAAATTAATTAAATGATTGTGATCAATAAATTAATGATTGATTAAGTAAAGTAAAGTGATTAATTCTTAAGTAATTAATTTAATTTGAATTAATTAAATTAATTAAAATTTGAATTATAAATATGCTTGTTTTTGAATAATTGTACTGCCTTGCATTTATTGTTACCTCTGGAATGTAATATTCTGTGATGTGAGATATGCTGTGTATTGATCTATGATATCTGTGATATGTTTTCGGTGTAAATACCCTTGGCCGTAAAACGACATTTGAAATTCAATGCGATAGGGAGTCGGATTCCAGTTGGTTATCCGAAACCCACATCGAATCATGTTAGTGAATCCTTGTTATTGATAAATTTACTTTATCTATGAATCTGTGAATGAAGATAAGCATTATAGCTTATACCGCTCATCGATATTGCTGCACTTTAATCTATTATGTGATGATTATTGTTACACTATTGTGTGTAAACCCCTTAGACTACACTATACACACACAAATATGGATTGCACGTGGAAATTGGTTGAGTCACAGATTTTTAAACGAATTTAAAATTTAAATTTTTGAATTCAAATGATTTTTGGAAGGGATCGGGTTTTAAAATGAAAAGCTTTTGGAAAATGATTTCTAAAATAAAAGTTATTTTGAATGACTTAATAAAGTTTTGAAACTTAATAAGCTTTGAATTTGAATTTTTAAATTCATTGGAAATAAATTAATTTTAAAATGAAAAGCTTTTGGAAAAGGATTTCTAAAATAAAAGTTATTTTGAACGACTTAATAAAGTTTTGAAACTTAATAATTCAGTTTAAATTTGAGTTCAGATTTTGAGATTAAATTCTATTTTGAGAATTTATGAAGTAAAAGTCCATACAAGTTATATGGGTTTTTAAACCATTTTCAAGTATTGTTTTTGGAAATTAAATTTAACCCAAGTTTGATAAACTTTAACTTGCGTAATTGAATTTGGATTTTCCAAAACGAAAACTGTTTGTTTTCAAATGATAAGAGCTTTCATATAAGGAATGAATTTCCAATTTGTATTATAGGAATTTCAAATTTGAAAGGGTTTCCAAGTTATGAATGAAACGTGTTTTGAAAGCTACGAGTTAAATCTTTTGTTTAAAAGATTAAGTGAGTTCATCCAATAAAGATGGAAATTGTTTTGAAATCCATGGATGGATCTTTGTAAAATTGGATAAACTTTGTGAATTGAATCTTTTTGTTTGAAGATTTGGAATGTTAATTGTGTAATACCATTTAAAAGAAAGTTTTGAATTTTCAGTTGTGACTTAACTGAAATCCATCTCCATATGTTTTAAAACTTTACGCTCATTATTCGGTTTAGCGGGGAGAGGACCTTTGTGTCATATAAACCATTTCGAATAATGATACGTCGTTATGGATAGCATTTGAAGACCGGTGGTGACCGGGTATTTGCAAGAGCGGTAGGATGACCTATCGATTGTCTCTGCACTGAGTAGCTACGGTATGGAGACTCCCTAAGTGATGGAAAGTCTGATCGGGATTGTGGATACCCAGATTGCAAGGGCTTCTTTGGAAGTGCCTTCGGTTCTGTTCGAGCCCGGAACAGACTTGTATGGTCGTGTGTCTGACACTACACCTTGAGATATAAAGCCGATTTATTTCAAATACATTTCTGCTTGGTGGCGGAGAATTTATTCTCTTAGCTTAACACCCTTCTCTTAGACATACGAGCTCAGAGGTTATGTAGTTGAAGTTTATCAGCAATATACTCCCAATTTGGTAGTGTGGCATGCTAAGTGCTGCTGTGTGTTAATGATCATTTGTGATCAAAGCATGACTTTCGTGTAAAGCATAGCTTTGTGGACGTGACCTCATCGAGCCTCACGAACCGGTAATGGTCGAAATAGGAAAGATGCGGCAAGGTTTCAGGGGTAGCTCCCCTAGGGTATGACCATTCCTTCTAGAAAAGGGTAGTATCATGGTATGGAGCCCAGATACTTACTCATGTGGGCATTGTAGTATATTTATTACTATGTGATGTTGTTGGTATTGAGTATCCTCGGTTAAAGGTCCCAAAGGACCGGGGGTGGCATATCTTAGGTTTTATTCCCCTGGAAGGGTAGCCGGCCTTGTGTTGGCAGAGAACGAAGGATGGTTCTCGGGGCGTCCCTCCAGAGGCGTACCCATGTGGCAATGGGAAGTTCCTTGGCCTGACCATTTGTTGGAAAATCCAAAGAAACAATATGCGCCCAGTACGGTTTTAGTTGTATAACCTGCCATCTACTTATGGTGGCGCCCCACTGTTTGGATGGTAGCTATAGCTATAGTAGGCATAGTACGAAATGTCTATGCTGGCTAAGACTAATATTATACTTTCGAAATGTTTTCCACTATGCACTTGTAGTAATAATATCAAAGGATTTCGCGTATCAAGCATTTTTGACTGTCATAAGGAGAAATCTCCTCCAAGTCTGCGTTTGCATTGTGTGTGTGGTGGGAGGCCTTATGGCAATTTCATTTTCCAAAAAGCATTGCAGATTTCAAATTTAAAATCTTTTGTTTATTTTAAAAAGATAAGCTGTTTTTGTTTGCTCATACCAGTCCTATGACTGACCCGAAGTTTATTGTTCCCTTCCTAAACTCTGGGTGCCCATAATTTTCCACACGGGCATTCTAGAGTTGGGTTTTTCAGATAGTAGATAGTAGATATCGATTTGATACCCTTTATCTTTCTCTTTGGAATTCTTTGGAGTCCTTAGATTCGTGGATGAGACTTGCTTAGCTTGGTGAACGTGATGGTGGTTCAAGCTAATGGGTTGGAGTTATAGCTTTGGAGCATTGGATTGGAGTTACCTCTTGGCTATTTGTTTTCCGCTGTAGCAATTTCTTTTATCTTGAATCTCCAATATTGATTCATATTGTATCATTATTGTATCGAATGTTGTATATCAATGTTATTCATTTCTTCTTCCGCTGTGTTGTTATACTTGATGTGTTATAAGCTCCGGCGACTCAGATTTGAACGGTCGAATCTGCGGCATTCGAGTACGATGTAAAGTATGGATGTCGATTTTCGAACGCGAAAAATCCTGGTTGTCACATAAGTGGTTAAGGATAATCACTTATTGTAATTAATTAAAGATGATTAATTAAATGATAATTAATTAAGGGTTAATTAATCAATGTAACCGAGGGTTAATTAATCAATGTAATTAAGGATAATTAATTTAAAGGATAATTAAATAATTAAAGGTTAATAATTTTATGATTAAAGGTTGTTTTATTTATTAATTAAGGTTGATTAATTAATGATTAAAGTTTGATTAATTTATCATTAAAGGTTAATTAATAGATTATTAAAGGATAATTAATTAAAATGGTTTGTAATTAATTAATAATTAATTAACCGGTATTAGTAATTTATTCATAAGTGATTAATCTGGTTTAAATTAATTGGATGACTAATTGATCTTACTTATGGGTGTTTGGATTGTATGGAATGTTTTGAATTGTTTGATATCCCGTATGTGTGATGCTTGGTGATATGAATTATTTTAAGCTGTGATGAATGTAATTTATTTGTCTGTGATGTATTTATAATAGTTATCTGTAAATCTGTGAATGAAGATATGCGTTATAGAAATATACCGCTTATCGATATTGTTGTGCTTGAATTGTGATGATTGATGATATTGTATTGTTATGTGTAAAACCCCTGGACTAACCATACACACACAAATATGGATTCACGAGGAAATTAGTTAAGTCACAAATATTTGAATTAAATATTATGAAATGGTTCTAAAAATTGAATTTTGAATCCAAAATGATTTCGGTAATGGAATTGGGTTAAATATGAAAAGCTTTTGAAAGGAGTTTGAAAGATTAAAATTATTTTAAATAACTTGTTAAAGTTTTGAAATTAAAATAGTTTGATTTGAATTTGAATTCAAGATTTGAAGTTGAGTTCTATAAATATATGTTTAGAAATTATGGTTCAACAAGTTATATAATGTATTTATATGGGTTTTAAACCATTTTAAATGTATTATTTTGGGAATTTGAATTTAACCCAAGTTTATACTTTAAGGGATATAACTTGTGCATATTTGATCAGATTTTCCCAACACGAAAACTCTTTGTTTTCAAATGATAATGGCTTTCAAATAAAGAAAGGATTTTCAGTTTTTGTTGGAAGGGTTTCAAATTTGAAATGGAATTGTTTTGAAAGCTATAAATGAATATTTGTTAAAGATTGGTGAACTTCGTTTTCAAATCTAAGAGGATCTTAAAGGTGTGTCTTTTATATAAAAGATTTGGAATTGAAATAGTTTTGAAAGCTATGAATGAAGAAAGATTGGTGAACCTTGGTTTCAAATTAAAGTGGATTTTTAAAGGGTGAATCTTTTGTTTAAAAGATTTGAAAATGGTAATTTGTTTAAACCATTTAAAAGAAAGGTTTTGGGCTTTAAGTTGTGACTTAACTAAGATCCCAATATCCATATGCTTTTTAAATTAAGCACTCATTATTCGGTTGAGCCGAAAGAGGACTTTATGTCATATGATCCATTTCGAATAATGAAACGATCCTGACTCGACCTTCGAAAATCGACACCCAAATACATTACCCGTATTCGAATGTCGTGGATTCAAACGTCGAATCTGGTTCACCGGAGCTAATAACACATTAAGTACAACAACATAGCGAAAGAAAATGAATATCTTTATACAACAATGGATACAACATTCTGATACAATGAATATCACATAATCAGAGATACACAACAGTGGAAAAGATAACAACTGAGGAGATAACTCCAACATGATCTTCAAAAGAGAATGAATCCACATACTGCATCACCAATCCAAAGCTCCAAAGCCAAAGCTCTAAACTTCAAGATCGAACCATCATCATGTTGTATTAAGCAAGGTTGGTCATGTGAAACAAATGCGATGCCAAATCCAAAGACTCCAAAAGATGAAAGTTGATCATCTGAAAATCTGACTCTAGGCTACCCGTATGGAAAATTGTGGGCATCCAGAGTTTAGAAAGGGAACAATGAACTCCAAGTCAGTCATGAGACTAGTGTGAGCAAACAAAAACAGTTCTATTTTTAACAAAAGAATTTTAAAAGAAATCCGCAATGCTTTTTGGAAAATGAAACTACTATAAGGCCTCTAGCCACACACACAATGCAAGCGCATAATTGGAGGAGATTTCTCCTTATGATAGTCAAACATGCTTGATACGTGAAAAATCATTTTTGATATTATTATTGGTGCATAGTGCAGAAAACATTTCGAAAGTATAATATTAATCTTAGCCAGCATAGGTACCATTATTTTATACCCGCTATAGCTACCATTTAAGAATGGAAGGTTATACAACTAAAACCGTACAAGGCGCGTATTGGATGATTGGATTTCCAACAATGGTCAGGCTAATTAAAGGTAATTAATTACTCAAAGATAATTACTTAATAAGAGTAATTAATTAATGATTAGAGTTTGATTAATCAAGTGATTAAACAATAGTTGATTAAAGGATAATTAATTAATATCATTAATTAATTAAGGTAATTAATTTGAGGATAATTAATTAAAGGTTAATTAATTAATGAAATTGATTAGGGATAATCACTTATTGTAATTAATTAAGAATAATTAATTAAATGGTAATTAATTAAGAGTTAATTAATTAATTAAGGAAAATTAATTAAAGGATAATTAAATAATTAATGGTTAATTATTTAATGATTAAAGGTTAATTGATTTATCAATTAAGGTAGATTAATTTATTATAAAAGGTTAATTAATAAATGATTAAAGGATAATTAATTAAAATGGTTTGTAGATTAATTAATGTTAATTAACCAGGATTAGTAATTTATTCATAAGTAATTAATCTAATTTAAATTAATTAGATGATTAGTTGATCTTACTTATGGATGTTTGCATTGTATGGAATGCTTTGAATTGTTTGATATCCCTGATGTGCGATACTTTGTGATATGAATTATTTTTATTTGAGCTGTGAAAAATGTAATCTACTTATTTATGATGAATTTATATTATTTATCTGTAAATCTACGAATGAAGATAAGCGTTATAGGATTATACCGCTTATCGATATTGTTGTGCTTGGATTTATAATGATTGATGATATTGTATTGTGGTGAGTAAAACCCCTAGACTACACCACACACACAAATATAGATTTCACGGGTAATTGGTTAAGTCACAGATATTTTTGAATTCAATATTATTTTATTCAAATGGTAAAATGATTTTAAAGATTGAATTTTGAATCCAAATGGTTTGGAAATGTAATTGGGTTGAATATGAAACGCTTTTGGAAAAAGAATTTTTGAAATTAAAATTAAGTTTGAATATAATATATCTTATTTAAGATTTGAAATTATTTTGGAAACTATGTTTTGAAATGGTTATACAAGTTATACCATATATATATATATATATATATGGATTTCAAACCACTTTTGAAGTATATTAAAAGTATTATTTTAGGAATTTAAATTTAATCCAAGTTTATACTTTAAAAGGCTTTAATTTGAGCAAATGAAATCGGATTTTCCCGAAATGAAAACTCTTTGTTTTCAAATGATAATGGCTTTCATGTAAAGAAAGAACTTCTAGTTTTTGTTGAAAAGATTTCAAGTTTGAAATTGAAATTGTTTTAAAAGCTATGAATGAATCTTTATTAAAGATTGGTTGTAAAAGATTGGTGAACTTTGTTTTCAAATTTAAGAGGATCTGAAAGGTGAATCTTTGTTTTAAAAGATTAAAAGTGGAAAATTGTTTTAACCATTCAAAAGGAAAGGTTTTGAAACAAGTGTTAAATGTTGTGACTTAACTAAGATCCCACTATATCTATATGCTTTTCAAATTAGGTGCTCATTATTCGATTTAACCGGGAGAGAACTTTGTCTCAAAAAACCCTTTCCGAATAGTGATATGACGTAATGGATAGCATTTGAAGACCAGTGGTGAAGATCGGGTATTTTCGATAACGATAGGATTACCTGTCGAATGTCTATGCATCATGGCTTCGGTATAGAGATCTCCATAAGTGAATGGGAGTCCGATCAGGATTGTGAATACTCGGATTGCAAGGGCTTTTTTGAAGTGCCTTTGGTTCTGTTCGAACCCGGAACAGACTTGTATGGATGTATGTCTGACATTACACTTTGAGATGTAAAGCTGGTTTCTATCAAATTTATTTCTGTTTGGTGGTGGAGAATTTATTCTCTTAGCTTAACACCCTTCTCTGAGACGTACGACCTCAGAGTTATGTAGTTGATGGTTACTAGTGACACGTTCCCAATTTGGTAATGTGGAATGCTGAGTGTTGCTGATCATTTGTTGATCAAAGCATGGCTTTTGTGAAAAGCGTAGCTTTGTGGACAAGACTTCATCAAACCTCACAACACGGAAATGGTCGAAACAGTAAAGATGCGGCAAGGTTATGAGGGTCGCACCCTTTAGGGTATGTCCATTTCCTTCTGGGAAAGGGTGGTATCGTGGTATAGAGCCCAGATACTTAACTCATATGGTTGCTTCAAATTTATTACTTTATGGTTGTTGGTGTTGAGCACTTGGATAAAGGTCGGTAATGACCGGGGGATGGCATACTCGTGTCAGTAGTTACCTAGTTATAGAGGTAACCCGACCTTGTGTTGGTAGAGAGCTGGTTAAGTTCTCGGGGCGTCTCTACAGAGGCGTACCCATGTGGCCCAAGAAGTTCCTTAGCCTGACCATTTATTGGAAATCCAAAGAAACAACAGTCACCCTATACGGTTTTACTTGTATAACCTGCCTTTTTCTTACGGTGGTGACCTGCCGTTTAATTGGTAGTTATAGAAGGTATATCATAATGGTGGTATGTTGGCTAAGATTACTATTATACTTGCAAATGTTTTTTGCACTATGCACTAATAATAATATCAAATGGTTTACGCGTATCAGGCATTTTTGATTGCCATAAGGAGAAATCTCCTTCATGTGGCACTTGCATTGTGTGTGTGGCGGGTGGGCTTATGGTAGTTTCATTTTCCAAAAAGCATTGCAGATTTCTTTTAATTTCTTTTGTTTGTTTTTTTTTCATATAAAACTTTTTTGTTTTCTCATACCAGTCCTATGACTGACCAGGAGTTTATTGTTCCCTTTCAAAATTCTGGGTGCCCGAAATTTTCCACATGGGTAGCCTAGAGTTAGATTTTCAGATAATTGGCTAGTATATATAGATTCAGTAGCCTTCAGCCTTCTGTTTGGAAATCTTTGAAGTCTTTGGTTTGGCAATCGCGTTGTGGATCGAGTTTGCTTAATTCAGTTTGATGGTGGTTCGAGCTTTTGGATTGGAATCTTTGGAGCTTGGGCATTTGAGAGATATCTTTCAGCTACTGATGTTATCTCTTCTTCTGGTGCAATTATATTTCCGCTGTTGTGTATCTCTGATGTATATTGATGTCATTTGTATCAATGTGTTGTGTCAAACATTGTATATCAATAAAGTTATCCATTTTTATTCCGCTGTGTTGTTGCATTTAATGTGTTATAAGCTTCGGTGAACCAGATTCGACGTTTGAATCTACGGCCTTCGAATACGGGTAATGTATTTGGTGCTGATTTTCGAAGGTCGAGTCAGGGTCGTTATAAGTAGTATTAGAGCAAAAGGTTGAGTAAGAACTTTATCTATGGAGTATAACACATTAGGTGACTTATTAGAGATAGGGTGAAGTATACCTTAGAATGGGTATATCCCTAAGATATCTTGTCTGAATGCCTCAGTAAATTCTCTTACTATCCACTGATAGTGAGTATGAGTGCAAGAAGAGGACAAGATAGGGGATAAGGTAATACCACTATAAATGGTCGATACCCTGTAACAACAAGGAACAATCTTTCTCTATCAACCTCTTTTGCTCGTCATCCAATTTCAATTTCTTTGACGATTTCGTGGCAGCTACAAGAAGAAGCTTTGGTGTGGTGGTGGCCCTATGCATCGTGTAGATAAGTTCTTATCTCATATTCTAATCATCAGTTTTCTATCAGCTTTCATTTTAAACTTTAATAAATTTGAAAGTTTATTTGAAATAAATTGATTAACAAAATATGAAGTTGAATTAAATTATATCCATTTATTTATTCTTTGGGGTCCAGATATTTTCTACAAACGGTTAGTTATCCCTTCGTACTAACTAATGCCCCTGCATATTTCATAGATCTGATGACCCGAGTATCTTGTGTAGTATTGAATGAGTTCGTTCTCATAATTATTGTTGATATTCTTATTTGGTAAGCCAAATGCAGAATAAATATTCAGCTTGATCTGGAAAGCTATATCTTTGTGTGGTCATCTATTCTTTGTTATTTCCCTGTCTAGCAAATTTTAGGGACAAAATTTTCTTAAGGTAGGGAATCTGTAACGATCCCAGTTTTTGAGTCAAATTTAATTTGGTAATTAATATAAAATTTTGGATTGAATTGTGGATTAGTTTGAATTTTTCAAATAAAATAAGATATATGCCTGTTTATTTATATAAATAGATTATAATTTAAAATTTGAATTTGAATTTCAAAAATAAATATTTTAAAAAATAATTTGAATTTGAAAACTCTATAATTTTAAAATTAATAAAAAATTGTATTCTAATTATATTAAATAGGCATTTTGATTTGGAAGTATGATTTAAATTTAATATAATAAAAGGGTATTTAAGAATTAAATTCTAATATTTATTAGTATGTAATTTAGTTAAATCATTTTCGTAAGATGACATAAATATAAGTATAAAGAGATTGTAAATAAAGAATTTAATTTGGGAATTTAATTATAGATATTTTGTAAATAAATTGGATTTATTAACCTTGTATTTCAAAGGAACTAATATATATATATATATATATTTATCTTTTAAATAAATTTAGTTTTTTATATATTTAAAATAAATTGAAAATGCATTGCATAATTTATAAAAATTGATAAATCAAGGGTTAAAACAAAATTTATATACTAATTAAAGATTAAAGGTTTTAACATAAAATACACGGCTTTGACATTTGTAAATTTATAGAAAACATGCATTTACAAGTGTTAGTTTAATTAACAAGTGTCAAACTTGATTATTATCTTCATACTAAATAAAAAAAATATAGAAGAAAAGCATGGCAATACACTTCATTTTCTTCAAAATTAAAATCTGAAACAAAAGAACGTTTAAAAATCAATCAATCTATAACAAGCAAAGCAAATCAGATTTAAGTTTAAACAACAGTTTTTCTATTTCAACTTGAATCAAAGCCTGAAAACAAATGAACATCAAAGAAGCAAAATCATCTCAGCAATCAAACAAAATAAAAAAATTCAACCTGAAGCTATGGATTCAATAAAGATCATTTTCAGTTTTCAAAGCCTGGAAGTTATAACTAAAGAAGAATCAAAAGTAAAGTTTAATTCATTTCGAACACCAACCTGATCAGAAAGCAAGTTAATGATCAGATCATCAACAATCAGGCAACTAAATCAATTACAGATCAACAACATTTCCAGATCAATGAAATAAAACCCGCTTCTCTGTTTTACATCATGATAGGTGAGCAAACTCCCCTTTATAAGATCCTAAACCTATATATCTTGATCTTTGAAGTGTGATATGAGATGTTCTTGAATGATTAAGTGAATTTTATTTACATGTTTATAAATGTATATACATGTATATCTCTGTTTATAGTTGCAGGATAAAAGTTTAGAAAAGAAAAATTCCAAATCTCCTCATATAACCTCTTATAGGTTTTGGTATTTAAACAAATCATGTTTCTTTAAACATAAACTAAGTTTATTTTTGAGTTAAATAAGCTTGAATATCATCTGGAAAAAAAAAAGAACGGTGGAAACTTAAAACTTGTTGAAATTCAATTATCACGATTATTTGATTCTCATATATAATCTGTTTTTTGTTCCAAAGAATCATGATTTTGAAGAGTTAAATCACGTTTTATTCCTTTCTAAGGGTGGTGCGGTGCCTGTCGGCCCGGTCATAATGATCAGTCTTTCTCCTTCCCCAGGAGTGAAGGAATTCGTTTATTATAATAGTGAAGGAGTTCGTCTCTATGCCTATAATTTCATTAGTAAGAAAATTTGTTCAGTGGTTGTCATGTTTGGAAGTTCAGTACTAGAGGTGTCTTCCAATATGATTTTAGACTTGATTTTCTAGTGTGGGATCGAGTGAGATATTTGTAGTTGATCGGATTTGGGATTTTGAGGCTTTGCGGTGATCGGCGAGGTTTGGGTGGTCGAGTTCGTCACTAGAGATGGATTGGAGGACGGGGGTCACGACAAAAATAATTGGAGAATTTCTCATCCATGGTGGCGGTAAGTCGACGCTGGATTAGGGTCTAATGCCTAGTTTGGTCGAGGTCTGGAAATATGATCACTATGTTGTCTCCGGTGGATCGGGGTTGATCGGACCCTAGGGGATCGGTGCGTTGTCGTATGGCGAAGCTGTGGGCATGGTGGCGACGTCTCAGGTGGCCGGGATCGTCGGTGAAGATGGGTATTGTTGATCGAAGTTGGGTTCTGGGTGCATCGTCTTACTCGATTTTGAGTTTCAGGCGAGTTAGTGGTTCTGGGTGATTGATTGATTTGGGATGGTCATCGATGACGTGTCAGTAGCCACATCGTTGATCGGAGTGGTGGCAAATGTTGGTGCACGTGCACCTGTGCACATATGTGTCTGGTTAACCAAGTTGTTGGGGAAAAAGGAAAGGTGCTTAGGTTGGATCTCGGGATGAATTCGTGTTTGACTCGAAGCAAAAGAGGGAGTGTGAAACTCGAAGTAAGGCTCAGGTAATTGAGTATTTGGCTCGAGTTTCTAGATCTGGATTATATAGAAAGTTTAAAATTTTAAATTTAATCAAGTTTATATAATTTTCTAATCAATTCTTTTTAAAATACAACTTGTTTTCTTAAGTTAGAATTTAGTTAAAATGTTTTTAAAATTAACTAAGTTTAAAAGAGTTTTTAAATTATATGTGTGTGTGTGTGTGTGTGTGTGTGTGTGTGTGTGTGTGTATGTGCGCGCGTGTGTGTGCGCGCGTGTATATAACCTTAGTTTTTGAAAGTTTATTTTATAAGTAAGTGATTAAAGGATGAAGTGTTTTAAATCCTTAATTTAACTTAAAAGTCTAACTTAAGTGGTTAATAATAATTAATTACAAGATTTTAAAAACAAGGTTTAAATGATAGTTAAAGCAATTAATTAAGATAAAATGTTTTATCTTTTAAGTTCTTAAGTAATTAATGATTTATTAATGAAAATAATTAAAGATTAATTATTTAAGCAGTAATTACTTAATGAAGTTGATTAAGGATAATTATTTAATGTAATTAGTAAGGGATTATTACTTAATGTAATTAAGGTGTAATTACTTTGTGTAATTACAATAAAGGATAACTAATTAAGATTAATTAATGAAAGTAATTAAAGGTAATTAAGTACTTAAAGATAATTACTTAATAAAAGTAACTAAAAGTAATTAATGATTAGAGGTTGATTAAACAATAATTAATTAAAGGATAATTAATTAATGTGATTAATTAATTAAGGTAATTAATTTGAGGATAATTAATTAAACGTTAATTAATTAATGAAATTGAAGGATAATTAATTAATATGGTTTGTAAGTTAAGTAAGGTTAATTATCCAGGATTAGTAATTTATTCATAAGTAATTAATCTGATTTAAATTAAACAGGTGATTAGTTGATCTTACTTATGGATGTTTGGAATGTATGGAATGCTTTGAATTGTTTGATATCCCTAATGTGTGATACTTTGTGATATGAATTATTTTGATTTGAGCTGTGATAATTATAATTTATTTATCTGTGATGAATTTATATAATTTATCTGTGAGTCTGTGAATGAAGATAAGCGTTATAGGATTATATCGCTTATCGATATTGCTGTGCTCGGATTTGTGATGATTGATGATATTATATTGTGGTGAGTAAAACCCCTGGACTACACCACACACACAAAAATATGGATTTCATGGGTAATTGGTTAAGTCACAGATATTTTAGAATTCAATATTATTTTAATCAAATGGTAAAATGATTTTAAAGATTGAATTTTGAATCCAAATGATTTGGAAATGTAATTGGGTTGAATATGAAAAGCTTTTGGGAAAAGAAGTTTTGAAATTAAAATTTAGTTTGAATATAATATATCTTATTTACGATTTGAAATTATTTTGGAAACTTTGTTTTGAAAGGGTTATACAAGTTATGCCATATATATATATATATATATATATATATATATATATATATATATTTTAAACCACTTTCGAAGTATATTAAAAGTATTGTTTTAGGAATATAAATTTAATCCAAGTTTATACTTTAAAAGGTTTTAATTTGAGCAAATGAAATCGGGTTTTTCCGAAACGAAAACTCATTTTTTTCAAATGATAATGGCTTTTACATAAAGAAAGAACTTCTAATTTTTGTTGAAAAGATTTCAAGTTTGAAATTGAAATTATTTTAAAAGCTTTGAATGAATCTTTGTTAAAGATTGGTTGTAAAAGATTGGTGAACTTCGTTTTCAAATTTAAGAGGATCTGAAAGGTGAATCTTTTGTGTTTAACCATTCAAAAAGAAAGGTTTTGAAACAAGTGTTAAAAGTTGTGACTTAATTAAGATCCCACTATATCCATATGCTTTTTAAATTAAGCGTTCATTATTTGGTTTAGTCTGGAGAGGACTTTGTGTCATAAATCCCATTCCGAATAGTGATACGACGTAATGGATAGCATTTGAAGACCGGTGGTGAAGACCAGGTATTTTCGAGAACGATTGGATTACCTATCGAATGTATCTGCATCATGGCTCCGATATAGAGGTCTCCGGTCCGATCAGGATTGTAACGACCCGATTTTATGACGCCTGAAAGTCGAAATTTATACGCCCACTGTATCAAATGTCGCACAGTCGAATGCCGAAAAACCAAACCGTTAGGGTTAAAGAAGAAGAAGATAGAAGAAAAACAGAAACAATAACAGAATCTCACATTTTGCAGCGGAACAATATATAATAGATAAATGAATAATCTTTAAAATAAAGAATCATCTCAGTTAATACAATACAACATCAGAGTTTACAATGACATCATACATCACTGACAGTTATTATAACTTGATTATATAAAAACTGATTTGCACTAACCATACGCAACGGAAACTACATAGTAAAGAGATATGTCTCGCCATCCTGCTTCAACTCCTGATCTCCATAGCAACTCTTTTCTAACTTTGCTCCCGAATAACTGAAACCTGACTCTAGGCCGCCCATGTGGAAAATTATGGGCACCCAGAGTTTGGAAAGGGAACAATAAACTCCAGGTCAGTCATGGGACTGGTGTGAGATCTTAAAAACAGTTATTCTTTAACAAAGGAAAACAAAGTAATTTAAAAGAAATCCGCAATGCTTTTTGGAAAATGAAACTACCATAAGGCCTCCCGCCACACACACAATGCAAACGCAGAATTGGAGGAGATTTCTCCTTATGATAGTCAAACATGCTTGATACGCAAAATCCTTTAATATTATTATTATTAGTGCATAGTGTGGAAAACATTTCGAAAGTATAATATTAATCTTAGCCAGCATGGTCATTTTGAACTATGCCTACTATAGCTACCATATAAACAGTGGGGCGCCACCATAAGTAGATGGCAGGTTATACAACTAAAACCGTACAGGGTTCGTATTGGGAATTGGATTTCTAACAAATGGTCAGGCCAAGGAACTTCCCATTGGCACATGGGTACGCCTCTAGATGGATGCCTCGAGAACCTAACTGGATCTCTGCCAACACAAGGCCGGGTTACCTCTGCAAAAATAGGTAACTACTGACACGAGTATGCCATCCCCCGGTTGTGACCAACCTTTATCCGAGGATCCTCAACAACAACAATCACAAAGTCATATATATTAGCGATATCCAAATAAGTTAAGTATCTGGGATCCATACCATGATACCACTTCTATCCAGAAGGAAATGCACATACCATAAGGGGCGCTACCCCTATAACCTTGCCGCATCCTTTCTGTTTCGACCATTCCGGGGTGTGAGGTTCGACGAAGTCTCGTCCACAAAGCTATGCTTTTCACAAAAGCCATGCTTCGATCAACAAATGATCAGCAGCACTTCATATGCCACATTACCAAATTGGGAATGTATCACTAGTAACCATCAACTACATAACCTCTGAGCTCGTACGTCTCAGAGAAGGGTGTTAAGCTAAGAGAATAAATTCTCCGCCACCAACATAAATGTATTTGATAGAAACCAGCTTTACATCTCAAAGTGTAACGTCAAACACACATCCATACAAGTCCATTCCGGGATCGAACGGAACCGAAGGCACTTCCAAAGAAGTCCTTGCAAATCCTGTTATTCACTAATCACGTCCGGAATCCCCTTCACAAATGGTGATAAAATCTCTATACCAGAGCAGCCCGGTGCAGAGACATTCGACAGGTATCCTTTCGCTTTCGAAAATATCCGGTCTTCAACACCATCTTCAAATGCAATCCCATTTCGTCGTATCGTTATTCGGAATGGGTTTTATGACGCAAGGTCCTCTCCCGGCTAATCCGAATAACGAGCGCTTATTTTTAAAAATAAGCGTTCATTTAGTTTTCAAACAAATCACAACAATTTCACTTTGATCTTTTAACAAAAGATCCATCACAATAACAAAGGTTCGATGTGGCTTTCGAATATCCATTTGGAATTCGACTCCCGGTCGCATCGAAATTCAAATGCCGATTAAAGGCCAATATTGATAGTCCGTTATTTAACTATCAATCATCATTCACAACAGTCACTGGATTTCAAATAAATTTCCCTCAATTATTATTATTTTCAATATATCTTTGCAAGATAAAATTTCACTTTTCAACTCTTTGAAAATAAATTTCAAATCAATTTTTTTCGCACTTCAATCCTTTAAAAATAAATTCCAAATAAATTTTCTTCCTTACGCGGAAAACATTTTCAAATATTTATTCATTTCCACTGAAAATCTGTCGATTTCAAATATTTCAAAATAATATAAAATATGAAAATCTGCAGATTTCAAATATTTCAAAATAATATAAAATACTTATTCAAAATATACTTGAAAACATTTAAAATAAACTATTTTAGAATATTTGCTTAAATATTAGTTATGGAAAAATATTATACTAATATCTCATATTAAAATTTAGTCTAAAACTAAGTTTAAAATAAAATTAGTAGATAGAGTATAAGTATTTAAATAACTATTTTCTAAATCAAATATCAATTTAATCCTTAAGGTAATCCCTTATATAATTAATTAAATAAAATTTCGCTTTAAAACAATTCCCAAAACTAATTTCTCCAATAATAATATTTTAAAACCAAATCTAAAACTTTTAAATTTTATTCAAAAGCTATTTTAAAAATATACTCGGCTTTCCAAGGAAGAATTCTTATTCCATTGCAAAATGGTCCATTCAAATAAATTAATAAATCTTCTTGATTTATTTTAATTTACATTCCAAATCTGTAAATTCCTTTCCACACTTTAAAATAAACCAATATTTATTTTTAAACAATTTCCCTTTCTTTTATAAATTCCCATTGTGAATTTACATTTCCAAATATCGACTGATATACGAATTTTAAATCGATTCCCAAATATCATCTTCAAACCCAATCAAATTCCAAATTGATTTCCAGTTTATTTCAAATACAAAATCAACTTCCAATTTGGTTTCCCAAATTAATTTTCCAATATCAAATCAATTTCGAATTGATTTCCCAAATTATTTCCAAAACATCTAACCAAATTTCTAAATTGATTCCTAAGATTTATTCTAACTCCAAATTAATTCCGAATCGATTTCTAAAATTAATTTCAACTCCAAATTAGATTCCAAATTTAATTTCTAAATTTATTTCCTTTTGAAATAAATTTCTTTATCTCTTTCAATTATTTAAAATCCGTATCTTAAATACATTCTTCAACTATTAAACAATATTACTCGAAAACCTTTCTTAAATTATTTTCCCATATTTTTTTTAGAACTAATTTGATCAGATTATAAAAATCAACTTTAATACTTTAATTGCAACGGTCTAGGCCTTTCTACTTTAATTTCCAAAAATCCAATTTCATATTTCTGGTATCCTACGATACCAAAAATATATTTGGCTAAATTACAGCCTTTACGGTTTCAATCACAAATAATCACACACGGATTTCAAATAATCATTACATAACATACGAAACAAATTAAATATTTAAGGAATCCAGTTGGATCACTCCAACCTGTTTCCCTGCATCCACAGATATTAGCACAACAATTAAATACCAATTCCACTTCGAGGTGGAATATCGCGGTATATGGGATTTATAAAATATTATCCGCTATTATGCGGCGAAATAGGGTCTCATCCGCTATATAATGTGGGAAATCAACAAATCCAAATACATATATAATACCAATTCCACTTCGAGGTGGAATATCGCGGTACATGGGTTTAATATAATAACCTCCGCTATTATGCGGCGCATAGGGTCTAAATTAATATAACTAATAATAAATTAATTATCCAAACACACAATCAATCAATTTTAAATTTGACTATAAAAATTAAATCAACGATTGAGTGAGAAGATCTCACCTTGGATTATGCATGCAATCCATTTTCCATTCCGGTTTGTTTTTCGATTTATACCTTGTATAAATATTTGCACAACTTATCAATATTCGAATTAAATCGAACATTAAATTATCGTTTAATTTATTTACTTAACCAAAATTTTTATCTTAACTAATTTTCCTTTTATAACAAATTTGGTAACTAAATAATTGACATAAATTCATTAACCACATAAGCTACCTTAATAAATTATCTCCAAAATAAACTTACTGTTAATGTTTGATAGCTAAATAAATAAACAATTTATTTAAATTAAATTAAAGTTCACTTAATCTCATATTTAAAATACTGAAATTTAAAAGAAAAGAAACTAATACCTTTATTTTTTTTAAACAAACTCTTTTTAATAAATTTATTCAACTCAAAAATTTATATTTAAAACTAAATCCCCTTTATATAAATTTTCTTTAGTAATTTAAATAGTTTTAGATAAATCAATTAAACAATTCATTTATACTTTATTTTTTGTAAATAAACAAACAGTAAACATTTGTTTTCTTCTTAGCATAAAAATTATATTTCCTTGCATGCATATTAAAATATGAAAACGGCATAAACATTTTTCTGATGAAACATGTTAATTTCATTTAAATTCAGATAAACAGAAATCTATACTTACTATAACTACCTATCTTTTATATTATTTTATCTCGAAAATATTGATGAATAAAATTTGTAAAAATACTTACAGTCGTTTTCGAACGAAACCCTAGCTTCGTTGCCGAAGTCAACCCAGTCATGACCCTCATCGCTTCGTTCACGCGATCGACCACCGAAGTTCGTGCCAGTGCCCTTAGAAAAAATCGCGACTCGAACCACCTCTGCCCTAGACGCCGTTGCCTCGAGATGCTCGATTGCCTATCGCGTCGCGAGATCCATGCGCGTGATTGTTGTCGCCATATCGTGTTCCCCCCAAATCATTGCTGCCGTGCCTTGACCCCGATTCGCCGCGGCCTGCTGTCACACCTACGCGCACACGTACGATCCATCGCGACTACGAACTCACATCGAACATGCCAGCGCAACCCCTCCCCTCGCGACGCGCCGCTTTATTTTCTATTTGAGAAATGAAGTGGAAGAGGGATTTTGTTGATTTTGAATACGATAAGAGAGGCGACCATTTTTAATTTTTTTCCGATTCGAGAATCCTTTGTTTAAATTTGGGTTTCCTGCTATTATTTTGCTCGTCCATTGTTTGATTTCTTTGACGAAAGAAAGAGAAAAAAATATATTTTCATTTTTATTTTATTTCATTGAACGCGTGTAAATTTAGGTAAGACACGTGTTTCGATTCTGCCAAATGTAAGAAATAACAGAACGTGCAAAAATTTATCAAATTGCATGAGAAGTTTAATATTCATTTAATTTAAATTTAAATTCAAATTGAAATTGCCTTAATAATTACAACTCAAAATCTCGATCTCCAATCGAGGGGTGTCGCTAGGCGTTTATAATGTTAACCCCCTATTCCGAACGCGATGGAAAAGGTTCCAAGGCCAAATTCGATCGTATGGAGAAGATAGCCTTTTGGATCCAGTTATTAAATTGAATTTTCGATTCAAATTTCAGCGCGTTTGCTTATCGTATGGTCAAAAGATCACTCCGAATGCTACGAAAATTGAACCGATAATAATACAATATTACGGATCCAATGGAACTAGTTTCGTCGAATTCTGAGATTATGCCTCGGAAGGCTATTTTTAAATATCGATTTAAACATATAAATTTCAATACTGAACAACACAGTTTGAAATTCAATTCTGAAGCTTCTATCATCTTAAGTATTATAAATATAGATTTTCTAAGCCTTTGAATTATTTTAAATCGGCTTATAACTGAAGATTCCAATTTTTACCCAATCTCAATAAATTAAATTTAACCATTAAATTGCCAAATTTGTAACAACCCTGTATTTTGTAATTATTTTAATTGAATTTTGATTTAACTTTATCATATTTAATTTAGATAAATTTTTTATTTTAAAATATAAACCTGGATTTTGATATGAATTATCATTCCAAAACATGACTAAAAAAGAATATTTTCCAAAAAAAGTGAATTTTGGTCAATATGGTCAAACTTTGACTTATAAATTTAAAATTTGAAAGTTTTAAAATTTGAATTTTATCTTTTATTATGAAAGTAAATAAAATTTTAAGAACACTGCTTTTCGTTTGTTTGAAATCTGATTTATAATGTGAAAGTTATGCCTTTTTAACTATTGTGTGTAATTTGCTGTATTTAACAAAATGGTTTATTTTAAATTATATAAATAATATTTTATTTGGTCATGTAATTTTATAATTTATATTTATATCGGTAATAACATGTTATGAATATATTTTGGTTTTAAAATATTTTTAAAAGTGTTATTGACATTTTCAAATGCCAGTTGTATTCTGTTTATAAATTTTAATTCCTAGTTTCAAATAATTAAAGTAATTCTTTATTTAACTTTATATTTTCTTAAGAACATATTTATTCTCATACCTACTGTATTTTTTTTCTCATTTATTTTATTTATTTGAAATTTATTTGTTTTAAAGTGAAATAGAAAGTTTATAAGGATAATGATATTTTATTTTTAATTTTCATGCCCTGTTTCCAGTTTTTAAACAATTTCTTTAGTTCTTTTTCTAATTTTTCTCCAATTTATTTATTTATTTCATTTTAGAAATGATAAATAAATTATTTTATTTCAAATTTTTGCTTTATAATATTTTTAAAATGAAGTAGATATTTTTTCAAAGTCAATGATGATTAAATTTAATTTTTGAACCCTGTTTTGAATTTTTAAGCAATTTCTTTAATTCTTTTTCTACTTTTCTAAATTTATTTACTTATTTTCTTTTTTATTTATTTTGTTTTCAGTTCGGTAATTCATTTACTTAACTTTGATTGTTTTTATTTAATTAAAAGAAGTGGAAATATGGAGAGACTAAGGCTTTAAACCTAAGGCCTTTCCTTTGCCAAAACCTTTTCATTTTCCGGAACTTTTCATTTACTTTGCTTGGCCGTACACTACCTGATCTTTAGCCGTGAGTTCTTAATGGAAATTCACGTGAAAAAGTTTCCTACTCACTCCATTTTCATGGATAAGAAAGATTTGGGTAATGGCCTCTTCCTTTTTCACCTTTTTCTTCATTTTCTTATTGTTTTTCAATGTTTTGCCTTGGATTCTCTTGCTTTGCTCGGCCTAGCACCTCCGCCATCACCTCCACCGACCACTACCACTTCCTTCCCCACATCATCCATAGCCAAACTCCTTCTTCCTTGGACCAATACAAGCCATGCCTCTCCCTTTGGCAAAAACTCCACAAAAACATGCAAAAATCCCCTTAAATCCATGCTAGCCACCACTTTTGCTTCACCACCTTCATTTGTAGGCACGGCCACCACCTCTAGCCTCGACCACCAGCAAGTACACACCCCTAGCCATCAGCCTTAGACTCTGTCCAGACCTAACCATGATTGTCCGTGCACTCCACTTGATCAAAAACCACACAAAACATTGCTAAATCCCTTAAAACCATGCCTAGTCGAGCCAAACTTCAACAACATCACCTTAGATTGCCTTGGCCACCCCCTAATACTCCACCACCACCATGATATGACCACCACCAATCACCTTAGCTACTGTCCAGATCTGAAATATGAATGGCCGAGCCAAACAATGCATGTAGCCGAGCCAAATGTTGCACCAAACCCTCCAATTTTGCCTTAAATCCTTCACATTCTACCGTGTAACTTCCTCCACATGTTCTAACCCCTAGGTTGTGCATTTCTTGGACCCAAACCTGAGCCAAACCTTGTCCAAACCAAAGCCTAATGCATCCCTAGTCCGTGCAAAATAATCTAGAAGGCAAGGCAAAAAGTGTTGCATTCAAATTGCTTTTCAATTCAAAGTTATTTCAATTTAATGTTGTATCGAATTATAACTTATTTTGGTTTTATTTATGGGTTGTGACAAGATCATTAGCTTGGTTATCATCCACTTGAATCCATCGTTGTGTCGTCGTGCCTTTGGGAATCTGTTTGTGTCATTTGCATTGCAATTTCCAGCACAAAGAGGTGAGTAAATCTCACACGACAATATATACTTATGCAGTTGTGAAACAACAACAACTGAATATGTAGAAAATATATGATGTTATAACTGCCATGTGATTATTTATATATGATGTTCAACCTGTTAAATTTCATGTCATATTATGATGCCCCACCTCTATACCCACGCTAGCCAAGAACACTACGAAGTAATGCTGTCAACTAGCACGGAGAATAAGGCTGTTGAGGAGCGACCATCCGTGTAATTTCTTTGTGCGAGCATCGATGTGTCAGATAGTAAAAATATAACTTTTCATCTCAAGAGGAAATCCGACATACAGATACAAACTCAAATCTATCACACAGTGGCTATATAAAATCTTCGAAAACAAATATAGAAATAAACATAACACAAATCAGTCACAGACAATTCATATCACAAAGGCGGAAATAGATATGAATATTACACATAAAAGTGTAAATCAGAGTTGCGGTCAAGTAAGATCCACAATAACAAAAAGAATAGATACAAGTGCTAGACAAAAGAATACGTATACATCAAGGAGTCCATATCTCAATAGTATACAACAAAAAAACTACTAAACTAAAGTAGTTAGCCAAAAGATCAGATAGTGGTCCGATAAGGAGTCAAGCAGAAGCACCTGTAAAATCTCAGTCTGACCCGAGTATTATTTAAGAAGAAAATAATAAACGGACCAGTCTAGCTATAATTATCAGATAAAATGATATAGAATAAGAGATATGACTAAACGTATAATAATCACAATGCCAAGCTGTGATAAATAAGTAATTGAAAAATCAACAAGAGATTAATCAATATCGCAAAGATCTTCTCAAAGATAAAAAGGAATGTCATACTCCTAATTTCATTCACCAAGCCACAATAAATGACATATATATCAATGCCAATCGTAAAAGTCGGTGAAAAATAAATTCCAGAATTCAACACACGAAATCCAGAAATCACAAGAAAAGGATGGTCAAGACATTGATGTAGTGCAAACGGTACATCCAATGAATCACAAAGCAAAGACATTGATGTAGTGCAAACGGTACATCCAATGTATCGAAAGCATATCATTGATGTAGTGCAAACGGTACATCCAATGAATCAAAAGCAAAGACATTGATGTAGTGCAAACGGTACATCCAATGTATCAAAAGCATATTATTGATGTAGTGCAAACGGTACATCCAATGAATCAAAAGGAAAGACATTGATGTAGTGCAAACGGTACATCCAATGTATCAAAAGCAAAGACATTGATGTAGTGCAAACGGTACATCCAATTATCAAAAGTATATCATTGATGTAGTACAAACGGTACATCCAATGAATCAAAAGCAAAGACATTGATGTAGTGCAAACGGTACATCCAATGAATCAAAAGCAAAGACATTGATGTAGTGCAAACGGTACATCCAATGTATCAAAAGCATATCATTGATGTAGTGCAAACGGTATATCCAATGAATCAAAAGGAAAGACATTGATGTAGTGCAAACGGTACATCCAATGTATCAAAAGCAAAGACATTGATGTAATGCAAACGGTACATCCAATGTATCAAAAGTATATCATTGATGTAGTGCAAACGGTACATCCAATGAATCAAAAGCAAAGACATTGATGTAGTGCAAACGGTACATCCAATGTATCAAAAGCAAAGACATCGCACATGCTAGTCTAAAACATAAAGTGATCGTCATGATCAAAGAGAAGTGTCGATTACAGTAAGCTAGTAAATATATGAGCTTAGCTTCATGTCCCATAACCACTATCTTAACTTAAATATTTACGAACAAATTGTAAATCTCCACTAGAAAATTGTCACAAGAGATTCAATCGAACAAGTCCAAGAATTAACCGGCGAAGTAAACGCAAGCGTTTCATACCACTTGTTTTACTAAGTCGTTTAATTAGATTTCTCATACGAGTGAGGTAAAGGTTTGTATATACTAATAGATTGGAAATCGGTTTGAGAAAACGAGCTTTGTTATAAAGTAGTGTTGAAATCATTTGAAGAAAGAGTTTTGATATTTACTACTAGTATATAAAACCTTTATATTTTTAAAGTGACAAATCACAAAGAAGATTGTAGGAACAATCAATCACTAAAATTCACATTTGAAGACGTGAATAGAATCCAAAGAAATCGATACCAAATCCATCGAAATGGATATTCCAAGAATTCCCGAAGAAAATAAGTCATCAAAGTCAGTAACAAATGATAACAACCAATAGGGAAATAACACAAATCGATTAAAGTTGGAAATTCAGACAACTAGGCAAAATAGGCATAGTTGGCAAATAGCAGCAGGTCGGTCGACCGGACTCCCTGAGTCGGCTGACCGAACAGGGGTTGGAAGTGCTCGGGGCACCAGGTCGGTCGACCGGCCCAGGGGATCGGTCGGCCGAAGCCTGTAACCGGCACTTCCAAACAGCGGCAGGAAGTGCCTGGACTACAGGTCGGTCGGCCGGCCCAGGGGCTCGGTCGGCCGAACCTGTATACTTGCACTTCCTACCCTATTTCAAAGGAGGTGCAAATCCCAACCAAATTGCAATCGCACGAGCAATGGCGCTAAGGGTTTATGCCAATCGACTACCCGGCCCTATAAGCTCTTCGATGCACAATCAAAAACACATTCAAACATCAAAGCTATGATTTTTAACGAATTGAACTCAAAACACCAAAAAATGGAATATTCACCAAATCAATCCAAACCAAAAGTAAATGCACACGAATAAGTGTTAGGAATTCATACCTAACATTCGAAGATAAATTTAAGCATAGATGTGAGATAAAAATCTCACCTTTAAACCCAAATCAATGAATGAGAAGCTTGAAGACAAGGGAAGATCAACCACACTTCAATCTCAACACGAGAAGCTTGAATCTAAGCTTAAAAGAGAAACATTTCCTAAATTAGGTTTAGGAATTTTCTGAAATCAAAGAGAGAATGAGTTGGAGAAGAAAAAGGAGATGCTTACCAATGGGTTCTCTTGAGTTTGGAGCTAGAAGATGGATTTGCTAATGGAAACTAGGGCTTAGGATTTCCTAATTCTTTTTCTCTTCCCCCATTTTTGAAGAAGCTTGAATGTATTAGGAAATTATGAAGGAATGAAGAGGATAAGGGGTTGGGACTGAATACATAAGTGGGGTTATTGGGCTCAGCCCAAACCAAAGCCCTAAGTGAAAAAGGTCAAAATTCTACTATCTCCAAACATATCGAAGTTTATACTCAAAAAGGTCGCAAACGTCATTTTGAACTCAATGGGGGTGGTCTCGAGTCCCAATTCGACTGTTTGCAAAAAGTAGCTTTTCGGACCAAAATCCGACGAACGATAAAATATTTAAATATAAAATCGATAAATATGCGGGTTGTTACACATATCATCTGTTACTGTTATATCATGTTATTCTGTTTATTTATATCAGTTTATCACACTGCAAGTTCCCTGTAGATTAGTATCACTATGAGTTGAAATGATACATACCCGAACGGACTTTAGAATAGGAAAAAATCGTTATGGGCTGAAATGATAGGCCTGAACGTTTTTTATTTATTTTATTTTAACTTGGGATTGCGGGTTTGAAATGATAGAACCCGGATTTTTCTTTTTAAACTGCGGATTGAAATGATGTATATCCGTATCACTTTACCTAGGCTAGAAAACTATATACAGACCCGTGGTTATATTTTATAAAGTATTTTGAATATATTAAATATTTTTAAAAGTGAAAATTATGGAATTTGATTTAAATTGGATTTTTAATGTTTAAATAAAGGGATTTTGGATTTTTCTAGAAGTTAAAAGTGTAATTCAAATGAATGGTAAAAAGTAAAATTTTGAAATATAACTTAAATTCGGAAATTTGGACTTTGGCTTTTAAAATGACATTTAAGTTATATAAATAAAATTTTAAGTGGTTTAAATGTAAATTTATGATAATTTGATTTAAATAGATTTTTAAAGTGCTTTAAATAAAGGATTTATGATTTTGTATAAGTGGGAAAGGTTAAACAAATAAATGGTTAAGTTAAATTATTGAAATATAACTTAAAGTCTGAAAATTTAGGTTTTGGTTTAAAAAGGGATTTTTAAGTGATATAAATAAAATGGAAATTTAATTATATTTGGAAAATGGTAAATATTATGATTTGATTAAATTTGAGTTTAAATGAATTAATAAAGTATTATTGATTTTTCTATGTATTGAAATGGTTAAATGAATGAATGCTTAAAAGTGTAATCTTAAAATGAACTTGATCTGGAAATATGAATTTGGTTTTAATTAAGAGTTTAAGTTAATTAAATAAATTGGAAATTTAGTTTAATTTGTGAAATGATAATTTGAAAATGTAAATGTTAATAAAGTGTTAAATGTAAAAATGGGAAAGTTTACACTTGAATTTATTAAGTTGATTTGTGAAATTTGATTTAATTATAAAATGTTGCTTTATAAAAATCATTAATTAAAAGATTATTTTAATAAACATCGTTGAATGTTAAAATAGGATTTTTATAATGTTTAAATGGTTTAAATTGAAATGTTTCCAAGTATAACTTACAGCAGCTTTTTCTGAATGCTGTGAAAGGCTGAAATTTTCAATGTTTATGGTTTTAACTTAGTAAATGAACTCAGAATGATTTAAAACTTTGGAAATTGAATACTTGATTTGAAAGTATATAAATGATATTTTGATTAAAATATAATCTATTTAAAAGGTGATTTGGAATGATAATAAATAAATGATATCTTTGAATTTAAAAGGGATTTAAAGTTGAATATTTGGATTTGAACTTATATGATGTTTTGAAATGAAGTTTGGAAAGATATGATATTCTGATATATATTAAATGTTTTAAAATGAAGTTTGAAAGATATGAGATTTTAATATTACAATGATTTGAAAAATGAAGTTTGAAAGATATGATATTTATGTTTTAAAAATGATTTGAAAGGAAGTTTTGAAAGGATATATATTGAAATGATTTGAAATGACTTGATATTTATTTTGGTAACTATTTGAATTTGAAAGATACGGTATGTTGATATGTTTAAATGGTTTAGAAATGATTAAATCTTTGTTTTGATAAAGATTTGGATTGAAATGATATTTTATTTTGAAGCATAAAATATTATTTTAAAGTTATAACCACGGGTTATAATAACGATTGGTTGGCAAAGAGACCGGGATCGGATATGGGCATACTCTCTGCCGATACCGAAAACCACTTTGACAACCGTGTACGCGGTGGGGATTCCAGAATGAAGTAGGATATTGGCGACGTTCTTATGGTATGTTACGTGGACCCAACTCCCATGAGTTGGCATAAGGTGGCTAAAACAGGAGCGGTCTCGGGCCAGTTGAGGTCGCACATCGTAGCGGACGCATTTCTTCGATACCATACTATTACTTGTGATTGTTTGGGCGCCCCTCCGATTTTGTGGGAATGTGTTCCACGGTGGGCGTATGTGGCTGCTGCGTTACCACCAGCCCGAGTGTCGTAATTGGTATATCTACCCTGGCATTGCCTTGTGTGCCGTGTCACCTACCATATCGAGCCTTTACTACGAGTTTCTATTTGTGTCGTACCTATGTAGTATCTTCTCGTGGTCTCCCGATTTGGAGATATGCAGGTATTGTACAGACTATTGGCATTATTTGTGTTAAGGGGAATATTGGGTCACTCCTTAACGCTATTTAAAAGTAAGTTTATTTTACTATTAGACATTATTATAATAGCGCAATATTACTATATAGTAAATAGTTTAACGGATCCTTAGAGGATGGGCGGTCCCAAGCATCCTTTAAGTTACTTGCACTTTTACTACAGTTCACTTGAGTTGGTTTACATTGTATAAGTATGTATGTCCTGACTCGAGTGTTTGTATTTTTATTTACGCTCAGGTTAGCCTGAGTCATTCACA
Source organism: Allium cepa (assembly GCA_030765085.1). Lineage (NCBI taxonomy): Eukaryota > Viridiplantae > Streptophyta > Magnoliopsida > Asparagales > Amaryllidaceae > Allium > Allium cepa. The sequence continues at coordinate 302,360,582 of CM060944.1, read as the reverse complement.
GATTTGGTTTTCCACTTTCTGGAGATTAGAATCGCTAGAGATTATCTGCTTGTCTAGTTTTATCTATTCCTGTTCTGTTGTTCTATTCAGCTTGTACTTGATTATCATCTTGAGACTTCTGTTGTACTTTATTTATTCTGTTGTATTTTATTTAACTCTGATATATTTACATAGTAGCTTCATGAACTACTATCTCTTTTACTTCCGCTGCATTTCTTACTCTGTGTCTGTGTTCTGTGATTATTATTACTGTATATTTTGAGATTTGCCAAATTTTATTTACAACGCGGTATTTTGAGCAATTCAAGTCCGACATGTGCGGATGCGAATGGTTGAAAATACCTGGTTGTTACAAAATTCATAGTTAAAATTGAAACTCAAGATTAAATTATCGATTTAGATATTTGAAATCAATTAAATATTCCAATTTCAAACGTTCAGATTTCTGGGTCGTTACATCCTTCCCCCCTTAAAAGAATTTTGTCCCGAAATTACTTGTTAAGAAGAATGATCCTTAACCCGTTTATTACTTTCCCAATTCAAATAGTTTTTTCAAAAACTTGCCAAAACAAATATTTTTATTAGAGTCCCATTATCTTTTCATCTAACTTTCCAAAATCAATCATAGATTCCAAACAACACTGTTTTCTCAATAATTCAAATTTAAATTTAAATTCAATCTTTAAATTTTCAAAATTTTCTCAAAATTTTTCTAACTCCCTAAATTTTCAAAAAATTTCGTCAGCGTCTCCTTTGCGCGGCTAGCTCGGTACGACTACAAAAATGGCACCACGACCCCCTGATTTCAAAAAGAAAAGAAAAAGCCGAGCGGCTAGACAAGAAGATCATTAAATTCATACTGAAATTCAAATACGTACCTTTTTGCCGGGAAATTCAATTTTTATCTTCGAAATCAAAATCCAAATTCCAATTTTTTTCTTTTTCCTGTAACGTAGCTGTATATCCTGCTAGCCATAATATCCAATTACAACATTCAAATATCATTTTGCACATTTCTTTACAAAAATTTCAATTTATACTTCTTATACCATTTTTAGTTTATTATTGAAGTTATATATTCATTTTCATTCTATCTTGCATTTTCACTTTCATTTGAATTCAACTTACAATTTCAATTTGGATTCAGTTTAACTTCTAAATATTGAATTTTTCAATTATCTTTCATTCACAATTGATTCATGTCACTATTTTAAATTAGTTTCTTTTACTAATTCATAACAAATTCCAATTCATTTTATTTCAAACCATTTTTGTTTCACCTTTATTATCTTTAGTTCACTTCAAACTAATTTTATAACTTCATTTTATTTCACACAATTCAAATTGGTTTTCAAAGTTCAGTTCCAATTCCAATTTTATTCTTTTGTTCATTTAAAAACACAATTCAATTCACTATTTTTGTTTATAACCACCTATATTTAAACTGTATTTCGAATTCCATATGAATTTAATTTAATTTATTTCAATACTTCGCTTTGCTTATAACAAATCAAATTCAATTCTAATTTTTATTCTATTTGCTTACAAATTCGAAATGAATTTCAACATTCAATTTTGCTTTCATTTAATTGTAATTGTAAATTTATTCATTCATTTAAATTTTTTTTTCCATCTTAATAAATTTTATTCCAACCATTTAGTCTACAAGACTTCTCAAATTCACCTTCAAACAAATTAACTAAATCTTCAGTTTCAATTTCATTTTAAATCCATATCATCATTTTATTTGACTTAAAATTTTCAATCTCAATTCTTTTTTATTAAATTTTCATTTTTAATTCCATTTGATTTAAATTTTTCCTTCCAACTTATTTTGTTTCCACATCTACCTTTTCTAATTTCTATTTAAGCTAGGTTTTTATTTTAACAACTTCAACTTTATCAATTATCAACTTAATGATATTCCATAAATATTTTATATAACATTCCAGAGTCTTTTCAACCTTTCAAAATTCATTTTCGAAATCAATTCAAATTATCCGTTTTGAATTCTCAAAACCAAACCCAGTTTTCCAAATAACCTCAAATTTTAAATAATATGGCAGCAATTCCTCTTTTGGAAACCCGAAAATGAACATTGATGATGCTGCAGTCATCACCAAAATTATTTTCAAGCAACCGAAAAGAGTTTAGAGCTTTTATCCCTTCAAAACATTTTTTTTTTCAAAACCATTTTCAAACTCAAAAGGGATTTAATCTTCCAAATTTTCCAAATCCTTTCAAAAACATTTCCAAAAACTTCTCTGGAATTCTATTTCTAATTATAAATCTCATTTAAAATTTACATTTTCAAATTTCAATTGTATATGGATTTTATTTCTCGACTTCTGATTATGATTTCAATTCTTTATTCAACTTCAATGATAATAATTTAATATTATCACTTCCTAACAAACAAGCAGCCATATACTATAATAATTTTACAAAAATTATTTCCTTTTATATACACAATAGTTTTGGATAAAATTATTTCATTTACCCTAATTTAAAACAATATCGTGGCAAATTGTTCTGTACGAGTGTTTAGAGATCCCTATCGATAGAGTTGTACGGACTATACCGACCCGAATCCATATACCACTCAACAAACCAATCATCACAATATAAAACAATTTTTTTATTCACTAACAAATACGCACTCGTATCTATTATTACACTCAAACTCATTCTAGAGTACTACTAACTCTATCTCTAATGAGTAACACCCAACAGAGCCAAGGTTGTCGCTTAACCAAATGCTCTGATACCACATTATAACGACTCGATTTCAGTACGCTCGAAAGTCGACATTCATACGTCCACAGTATCAAATGTCGCACAGTCGAATGCCGGAAAACCGAACCGTTAGGGTTAAAGAAGAAGAAGAAAGAAGAAAAACAGAAACAATAACAGAATCTCACATTTTACAGCGGAACAATATATAATAGATAAATGAATAATCTTTAAAACAAAGAATCATCTCAGTAAATACAATACAACATCAGAGTTTACAATGATATCATACGTCACTGACAGTTATTATAACTTGACTATATAAAAACTGATTTGCACAAACCATACGCAACAGACACTACATAGTAAAGAGATACGTCTCGCCATCCAGCTTCAACTCCTAATCTCCACATCAACTCTTTTCTGACTTTTCTCCCGAATAACGGAAACCTGACTCTAGGCTGCCCGTGTGGAAAATTATGGGCACCCAGAGTTTAGAAAAAGAACAATAAACTCCAGGTCAGTCATGGGACTGGTGTGAGATCTTAAAAACAGTTTTTCTTTAACAAAGGAAAACAAAGGAATTTAAAAGAAATCTGCAATGCTTTTTGGAAAATGAAACTACCATAAGGCCTCCCGCCACACACACAATGCAAACGCAGAATTGGAGGAGATTTCTCCTTATGATAGTCAAACATGCTTGATACGCAAAATCCTTTAATATTATTATTATTAGTGCATAGTGTGGAAAACATTTCGAAAGTATAATATTAATCTTAGCCTACGACATTCCGAACTATGCATACTATAGCTACCATCTAAATAGTGGGGCGCCACCATAAGTAGATGGCAGGTTATACAACAAAAACCGTACAAGGTTCGTATTGGAATTGGATTTCCAACAAATGGTCAGGCCAAGGAACTTCCCATTGCCACATGGGTACGCCTCTGGATGGACGCTCTGAGAACCTAACTGGATCTCTGCCAACACAAGGCCGGGTTACCTCTGCAAAAATAGGTAACTACTGACACGAGTATGCCATCCCCTGGTTGTGAACAACCTTTATCCGAGGATCCTCAACAACAACAATCACAAAGTCATATATATTAGCGATATCCAAATAAGTTAAGTATCTGGGATCCATACCATGATACCACTTCTATCCAGAAGGAAATGCACATACCCTAAGGGGCGCTACCCCCTATAACCTTGTCGCATCCTTCCTGTTTCGACCATTCCGGGGTGCGAGGTTCGACGAAGTCTCGTCCACAAAGCTACGCTTTTCACAAAAGCCATGCTTCGATCAACAAATGATCAGCAGCACTTCGTATGCCACATTACCAAATTGGGAATGTATCACTAGTAACCATCAACTACATAACCTCTGAGCTCGTACGTCTCAGAGAAGGGTATTAAGCTAAGAGAATAAATTCTCCGCCACCAACAGAAATGTATTTGATAGAAACCAGCTTTACATCTCAAAGTGTAACGTCAGACACACATCCATACAAGTCCGTTCCAGGATCGAACGGAACCGAAGGCACTTCCAAAGAAGTCCTTGCAAATCCTGATATTCACTAATCACGTTTGGAATCCCCATCACAAAGGGTGATAAAATCTCTATACCAGAGCAACTGGGTGCAAAGACATTCGACAGGTATCCTTTCGCTTTTGAAAATGCCTGGTCTCCAACGCCATCTTCAAATGCAATCCCATTTCGTCGTATCGTTATTCGAAATGGGTTTTATGACAAAAGGTCCTCTCCCGGCTAATCCGAATAATGAGCGCTTATTTTTAAAAATAAGTGTTCATTCAGTTTTCAAACAAATCACAACAATTTCACTTTGATCTTTTAACAAAAGATTCATCACAATCACAAAGGTTCGATGTGGGTTTCGAATATTCATTTAGAATTCGACTCCCGGTCGCATCGAAATTCAAATGCCGACTAAAGGCCAATATTGATAGTCGGTTATTTAATTATCAATCATCATTCACAACAGTCACTGGATTTCAGATAAATTTCCCTTAATTATTATTATTTTCAATATATCTTGCAAGATAAAATTTCACTTTTCAACCCTTTGAAAATAAATTTCAAATCAATTTTTTTCGCCCTTTAATCCTTTGATAATAAATTCCAAATAAATTTTCTTCCTTACGCAGAAAACATTTTCAAATATTTATTCATTTCCACTGAAAATCTATCAATTTAAATATTTCAAAATAATATAAAATATGAAAATCTCCCGATTTCAAATATTTCAAAATAATATAAAATACTTATTCAAAATATACTTGAAAACATTTAAAATAAACTATTTTAGAATATTTGCTTAAATATTAGTTATGGAAAAAATATTATACTACTATCTCATATAAAAATTCAGTCCAAAACTAATTTTAAAATAAAATTAGTAGATAGAGTATAAATATTCAAATAACTATTTTCTAAATCAAATATCAATTTAATCCTTAAGATAATCCCTTATATAATTAATTAAATAAAATTTCGCTTTAAAACAATTCCCAAAACTAATTTCTCCAATAATAATATTTTAAAACCAAATCTAAAACTTTCAAATTTTATTCAAAAGCTATTTTAATAAAATACTCGGCTTTCCAAGGAAGAATTCTTTTTCCATTACAAAATGGTCCATTCCAATAAATTAATAAATCTTCTTGATTTATTTTAATTTACATTCCAAATCTGTAAATTCCTTTCCACACTTTAAAAATAAACCAATATTTATTTTTAACAATTTGCCTTTCTTTTACAAATTCCCATTGTGAATTTACATTTCCAAATATCGACTGATATACGAATTTTAAATCGATTCCCAAATATCATCTTCAAACCCAATCAAATTCCAAATTGATTTCCAGTTTATTTCAAATACAAAATCAAGTTCCAATTTGATTTCCCAAATTTATTTTCCAATATCAAATCAATTTCAAATTGATTTCCCATATTATTTCCAAAACATCTAACCAAATTTCCAAATCGATTCCTAAGATTTATTCTAACTCCAAATTAATTCTGAATCGATTTCTAAAATTAATTTCAACTCCAAATTAGACTCCAAATTTAATTCTAAATTTATTTCCTTTTAAAATAAATTTCTTTATCTCTTTCAATTATTTAAAATTCGTATCTTAAATACATTCTTCAACTATTAAACAATATTACTCGAAATTCCTTTCTTAAAATATTTTTCCATATTTTTTTTGAAATTAATTTGATAAGATTATAAAAATCAACTTTAATACTTTAATTGCAACGGTCTAGGCTTTTCTACTTTAGTTTCCAAAAATCCAATTTCATATTTCTGGTATCCTACGATACCAAAAATATATTTGGCTAAATTACAGCCTTTACGGTTTCAATCACAAATAATCACACACGGATTTCAAATAATCATTACATAACATACGAAACAAATCCAGTTGGATCCCTCCAACCTGTTTCCCTGCATCCACAGATATTAGCACAACAATTAAATACCAATCCCACTTCGAGGTGGAATATCGCGGTATATGGGATTTATAAATTATTATCCGCTATTATGCGGCGCAATAGGGTCTCATCCGCTATATAATGCGGGAAATCAACAACTCCAAATACATATATAATACCAATTCCACTTCGAGGTGGAATATCGCGGTATATGGGTTTAATATAATAACCTCCGCTATTGTGCGGAGCATAGGGTCTAAATTAATATAACTAATAATAAATTAATTACCCAAACACACAATCAATCAATTTTAAATTTGACTATAAAAATTAAATCAATGATTGAGTGAGAAGATCTCACCTTGGATTATGCATGCAATCCATTTTCCATTCTGGTTTGTTTCTCGATTTATACCTTGTATAAATATTTACACAATTTTTCAATATTCGAATTAAATCGAACAATTAAATTATTGTTTAATTTATTTACTTAACCAAAATTTTTATCTTAACTAATTTTCCTTTTATAAAAAATTTGGTAACTAAATAATTGAAATAAATTCATTAACCACATAAGCTACCTTAATAAATTATCTCCAAAATAAACTTACTGTTAATGTTTGATAGCTAAATAAATAAACAATTTATTCAAATTAAATTAAAGTTTACTTAATCTCATATTTAAAATACTGAAATTTAAAAGAAAAGAAACTAATACCCTAATTTTTTTTAAACAAACTCTTTTTAATAAATTTATTCAACTCAAAAACTTATATTTAAAACTAAATCCCTTTTATATAAATTTTCTTTAGTAATTTAAATAGTTTTAGATAAATCAATTAAACAATACATTTATACTTTATTTTCTGTAAATAAACAAATAGTAAACATTTTCTTTTCTTTTTACCATAAAAATTATATTTCCTTGCATGCATATTAAAATATGAAAACGACATAAACATTTTTCTGATGAAACATGTTAATTTCATTTAAATTCAGATAAACAGAAATCTATACTTACTATAACTACCTATCTTCTATATTATTTTATCTCGAAAATATTGATGAATAAAATTTGTAAAAATACTTACAGTCGAGTTCGAACGAAACCCTAGCTTCGTTGCCAAAGTCAACCCAGTCATGACCCCCATCGCTTCGTTCACGCGATCAACCATCGAAGTCCGTGCCAGTGCCCTCAGAAAAAAAGGCGACTCGAACCACCTCTGCCCTAGACGCCGTTGCCTCAAGATGCTCGATTACCTTATCGCGTCGTGAGATCCATGTGCGTGATTGCTGTCTCCATCTTGTCTTCCCCCCAAATCGTTGCCGCCACGCCTTGACCCTGATTCGCAGCGCCCTGCTGTCACACCTACGCGCGCGCGTACGATCCATCGCGACTACGAACCCACATCGAACATGCCAGCGCAACCCTTCCCCTCGCGACGCTCCGCTTTATTTTCGATTTGAGAAATGAAGTGGAAGAGGGATTTTGTTGATTCTGAATACGATAAGAGAGGCGGCCATTTTTATTTTTTTCTAATTCGAGAATCCTTTGTTTAAATTTGGGTTTCCCCTTATTATTTTGCTCGGCCATTGTTTGGTTTCTTTGACGAAAGAAAGAGGAAAAAAATATTTTCTTTTTTATTTTATTTCATTGAACGCGTGTAAATTTAGGTAAGACATGTGTTTCAAATCTGCCAAATGTAAGAAATAACAGAACGTGTAAAAATTTATCAAATTGCATGAGAAGTTTAATATTCATTTAATTTAAATTTATATTCAAATTGAAATTGACTTGATAATTGCAACTCAAAATCTCGATCTCCAAACGAGGCGTGCCGCTAGGCGTTTATAATGTTAACCCCCTATTCCGAACGCGATGGAAAAGGTTTTGGATCCAAATTCGATCGTATAGAGAAGATAGAATTTTGGATCCATTTATTAAATTGAATTTTCGATTCAAATTTCAGCGCGTTTGCTTATCGTATGGTCAAATGATCACTCTGAATGCTACGAAAATTGCTATCAATGGAACTGGTTTAGTCGAATTCCGAGATTGTGCCTCGGAAGGCTATTTTTAAATATCGATTTAAACGATATAAATTTCAATACTGAACAACACAGTTTCAAATTCAATTCTGAAGCTTCTATCATCTTCAGTATTATCAATATAGATTTTCTAAGCCTTCGATTATTTTAAATCGGGTTATAACTGAAGATTCCAATTTTTACCCAATCTCAATAAATTGAATTTAACCATTAAATTGCCAAATTCATAGTTAAAATTGAAACTCAAGCTTAAATTAACAATTCAGATATTTGAAATCAATTAAATATTCCAATTTCAAACGTTCAAATTTCTGGGCCGTCACAAGGATTGTGAATACCGAGATTGCAAGGGCTTCTTTGAAGTGCCTTCGATTCTGTTCGAACCCGGAACAGACTTGTATGGATGTGTGTCTGATATTACACTTTGAAATGTAAAGCTGGTTTCTATCATATATATTTCTGTTTGGTGGCGGGGAATTTATTCTCTTAGCTTAACACCCTTCTCTAAGACGTACGAGCTCAGAGGTTATGTAGTTGATGGTTGCTAGCGATACATTCCCAATTTGGTAACGTAGCATGCTAAGTGCTGCTGATCATTTGTTGATCAAAGCATGACCTTTGTGAAAAGCGTAGCTTTGTGGACGAGACTTCATCGAACCTTACAACCCAAAAATGGTTGAAACAGGAAAGATGCAGCAAGGTTATGTGGGTCGCGCCCTTTAGGGTATGTCCATTTCCTTCTGAAAAAGGATGGTATCATGGTATGGAGCCCAGATACTTAACTTATGTGGTTGCTGCAAATTTACTACTTTGTGTTTGTTGGTGTTGAGCGCTCGGATAAAGGTCGGTAACGACTAGGGGATGGCATACTCATGTTAGTAGTTACCTTGTTACAGAGGTAACCCGACCGTGTGTTGGAGAGAGCTGGTTAATTTCTTGGGGCGTCCCTCCAAAGGTATACCCATGTAGCCCAGGAAGTTCCTTAGCCTGACCATTTGTTGGAAATCCAAAGAAACAATACGCGCCCTGTACGGTTTTAGTTGTATAACCTGACTTTTACTTACGGTGGTGACCTGCTGTTTAATTGGTAGCTATAGTAAGTATACCACAACGGTGGTATGCTGGCTAAGATTAATATTATACTTGCAAATGTTTTTCGCTTTATGAACCAATAATAATATCAAAAAGTTTTCGCGTATCAAGCATTTTTGACTGTCATAAGGAGAAATCTCCTCCAAGTGCGCTTGCATTGAGCGTGTGGCGGGAGGCCTTATGGTAGTTTCATTTTCCAAAAAGAATTGCAGATTTCTTTTAATTTCTTTTGTTTGTTTTGTTTAAAATAAAACTATTTTTGTTTGCTCACACCAGTCCCATGACTGACCTGGAGTTTATTGTTCCCTTTCTAAACTCTAGGTGCCCAATATTTTCCATACGGGCAGCCTAGAGTTAGATTTTCAGATAATCAGCTAGTATATATAGATTCAGTAGCCTTTAGCCTTCTTTTTGGAAATCTTTGACGTCTTTGGTTTGGCAATCACATTGTGGATCGAGTTTGCTTAATTCAGTCTGATGTTCGAGCTTTTGGATTGGAATCTTTGGTGCTTGGGAATTTGAGAGATATCTTTCTGCTACTGCTGTTATCTCTTCTTCTGGTGCTATTATATTTCCACTGTTGTGCATCTCTGATGTATATTGATGTCATTTGTATCAATGTGTTTTATCAAATATTATATATCAATAAAGTTATCCATTTTAATTCTGCTATGTTGTTGTACTTAATGTGTTATAAGCTCCGACGAACCAGATTCGACGTTTGAATCTGCGGCATTCGAATACAGATGATGTATTTGGTGCCGATTTACGAAGGTCGAGTCAGGGTTGTTATAAGTTGAATTTGAATTCAAGATTTGAAGTTGAGTTCTATAAATATATGTTTAGAAATTATGGTGCAACAAGTTATATAATGTATTTATATGGGTTTTAAATCATTTTACATGTATTATTTTGGGAATTTGAATTTAACCCAAGTTTATACTTTAAAGGCTATAACTTGTGCATATTTGATCGGATTTTCCCGAAAAGAAAACTCTTTGTTTTCAAATGATAATGGCTTTCAAATAAAGAAAGGATTTTCAGTTTTTGTTGGAAGGGTTTCAAATTTGAAATGGAATTGTTTTGAAAGCTATAAATGAATCTTGGTTAAAGATTGGTGAACTTCGTTTTCAAATCTAAGAGGAGCTTAAAGGTGTGTCTTTCATATAAAAAACTTGGAATTGAAATAGTTTTGAAAGCTATGAATGAATCTTTTTGAAAGATGGGTGAACCTTGGTTTCAAATTGAAGTGGATTTTTAAAGGGTGAATCTTTTGTTTAAAAAGATTTGAATATGGTAATTAGTTTAAACCATTTGAAAGAAAGGTTTTGGGCTTTACATTGTGACTTAACTAAGATCCCAATATGCATATGCTTTTCAAATTAAGCGCTCATTATTCGGTTTAGCCGGGAGAGGACTTTATGTCAGATAACTCATTTCGAATAATGATACGACAAAATGGATAGCATTTGAAGACCGATAGTGAAGACCGAGTATTTTCAAAAATGAAAGGATTACCCGTCGAATGACTCTACACTGAGTAGCTATGGTATAGAGATCTCCATATGTGATGGGGAGTCCAATCAGGATTGTGAATACCGGATTGCAAGGGCTTCATTGAAGTGTCTTCGGTTCTGTTCGAACTCGGAACAGACTTGTGTGGATGTATGTCTGACGTTACACTTTAAGATGTAAAAATGGTTTCTATCAAATACATTTCTATTTGGTGGCGGAGAATTTATTCTCTTAGCTTAACACCCTTCTCTGAGACGTACGACCTCGGAGGTTATGTAGTTGATGGTTACTAGTGAAACATTCCCAATTTGGTAATATGGCATACGAAGTATTGCTGATCATTTGTCGATCAAATCATGGCTTTGGTGTGGAGCGTAGCTTTTTGGACGAGACCTCGTTGGACCTCACAACCCGGAAATGGTCGAAAAAGGAAGAATGCAGCAAGGTTCTTGGGGTAGCGCCCTCATGGTATGTCTATTTGCTTTGGGAAAAAGGTGGTATCATGGTATGGAGCCCAGATACTTAACTTATGTGGTTGTAGAAAATTTATTACTTTATGGTTGTTGGTGTTGAGGATCCTCGGATAAAGGTCGGTAACGACTGATGATGGCATACTCGTGTAGTTACCTAGTTACAGGGTACTCGGCCTTGTGTTGGTAGAGATCCGGTTAGTTCTCGGGGTGTCCCTCCAGAGGCGTATCCATATGGCATAGGAAGTTCCTTAGCTTGACCATTATTGGAAATCTAATCATCCAATACGCGCCTTGTACTATTTTAGTTGTATAACCTGCCATTCTTAAATGGTAGCTATAGCGGGCATAATATAATGGTACCTATATTGGCTAAGATTAATATTATACTTTCGAAATGTTTTCTGCACTATGCACTAATAATAATGTCAAAAATGATTTTTTGCGTATCAAGCATGTTTGACTATCATAAGGAGAAATCTCCTCTAATTTTGCGCTTTGGAGCTTTGGATTGGTGATGCAGTATGTGGATTCATTCTCTTTTGAAGATCATGTTGGAGTTACCTCCTCCGTTGTTATCTTTTCCACTATTGTGTATCTCTGATTATGTGATATTCATTGTCTCAGAATGTTGTATCCAATGTTATATAAAGATATTCATTTTCTTCCACTTTTTTGTTGTAATTAATGTGTTATAAGGTCCGACGAACCAGATTCGACGTTTGAATCTGCAGCATTCAAATACTGGTGATGTATTTGGGTGTCGATTTTTGAAGGTCGAGTCAGGGTCGTTTCATTTGGTCTCAGAGATGAAGGTTGAGTGAAAAACACTTTAGCTCAGTAGTATAACACATTAGGTGACTCATTAGAGATAGGGTTACAAATGCCCTAGAATGAATATATCCCTAAGATATCAGTCTATATGCCTCAGTAAATTCTCTTACTATTCACCGATAGTGAGTATGAGTGCAAGAAGAGGACGAGGTAGGGGACAAGGAAGTACCACTACAAATAGTCTATTCCCTGTAACAACAAGGAACAATCTTTCTTTATCAACCTCTTTTGTTCATCATCCGATTTCAATTCTTTGATGGCTTCGTGGCAGCTCGAGGGAGATGCTTTGGTATAGTGATGGCCCTGTGAATCATTGTAGTGGTTCTAATTCCTATTTTGTAATCATCAGTTTCCCTCAGCTTTCTATTTTAACTTTAATTAACTTGAAAATTTTATTTGAAATAAATTGGTTAATAAAATAAGAAGTTAAATTGGATTGTATCCATTTGTCTATTCTTTGGGGTCCAGATATATTCTACAATTAGTTAGTTATCTCTTCGAACTAACCAATGCTTCTACATATTTCGTAGACTGGATAACCCGGAAACCTTGTGAGGCAGTGAATAGGTACGTTCTCGTATCTTTTGTTGATATTCTGATTTGGTAAGCCAAATACAGAATATAAATTCAGTTTGATATGATAAATCAATTCTCTATCTCAGATGGGTTCATCTGTTTTTTGTTGTCTCCTTTTCTAGCAAATTTCGAGGATGAAATTTTCTTAAGGGGGGAATCTATAACATTCCTGTTTTTAAATAAAATTTAAATTGGTAATTAATTTAATTTTTTTTAATTTAATTGTGAATTAGTTGGTAAATTAATTTGAAATTTTCTAAGAACAAATAAAATATGTATTTGTTATACATATGAAAGTAGGTTTTTAAGAATAAAATGTATTATAATAAGAATTTTAGTTTTTGAAATTCAAGAATAAATATTTTAGAAATAAAATTGGATTAACTTTATATTTCCAAGGAACTAATGCATACGAATATTTATTAGCAATGTATAATTTGGATTTCAAATCATTTTCTTATTAAGTTATATAAATATAAAGACAAGAATGAACAAAAAGTTTTAACATGTACAAATTGATTTTTAATTGAATTTTGGAATTGAAATTTAAAAATAAATATTTTAAAGAATAAATTGGATTTGAAAATTCTATAATTTAATATTAATAGGAATTTGCTTCCTAATTATAATATACAATTGTAACATATATTTTGAAGATATAAATAATTTTCAAAAGTTGTTTAAAGTCAAATTTATATTCTAAAGACTTATATATATATATACATAATCTATACATATATTTGTTTATTTATTGAGGTGTAATTTATTTTTTAAATAAATTTCTTTAAAGATTATAAATATATAAATAAAAGGAAAGGTATAAATAAGAAAACATAAACTTATGTAAATATGAAATTAAATAAAAAAATTATGAAGGGTTTAGACATCAAAATACATGTTTATGACATTTGTAAATTTATGAATACATGTATTTACACTTGTATAATAATTACGACATATTGTAAACAAGTGTAATAGTTTGAATATGCAAATTAAACAAGTGTCCCTAGTTTTCATTTATTTTTGAAATAATAAATAAAAGGATTTTATTCCTATATGTATATCTCTAATCTCTTTCTCATTTTCTTTCACAAGATCAAAACACAAACTTGAAAATTAAAACTCAAAAGAAATTAAAACAAGTAAAACCTGATCAAAGCAAACCAGTTTTAGATTTAATCAAACTTGAAACAAAGATCATCTCCAGATTTTAAAACCCAAGAATGAAACCAGAGAAAATTCAAAACCAGAAGAGATTCAAGCAAGTACATATCATTATCAAAGCAGAATCATCCCAAAGTAACTTGTAGTTTAAGATTTACAAATTCAACTCAATCTTTTACAACTTCAACCCGAAACAAATTAAAATCAAAACAGATCATAGTGCAAATCAATATAAAGTTTCAGATCTAAGGCAAAATCATTTTCCAGTTCAAATAGTTCAAGTTTTAAAGCCTGTGTATCTGTTCTTCTCTGTTTTTTGCAATCAGATGAGCAAACCCACTTGATTTCCCTTCGATATCTTGATGTTTGAATTGATACCGGAAGTATATTATGAGAAGTGTTTGAATAAGCCTGTGCATGCTTGTGTATATGCATGTTAATGCTCTGTTCAAATTATAGGTTTCAGAACCTGTTAAAAATTCATATTCTCTCTTTCTCATTCCCCTTAGGATTTAAGTTTAAAACAAAATATGTTAGTATAATCATGATTTAAGTTTTAAAAGTAATTTTATGTATAATATATTAAAGTATTTTCTGGAAAATTGAGAAAAATAGATAAATATAAACCATATCAAAATCTCGACTTGAATGATATATTGTTTCAAATATATAATTTTATTTGTTATCGAAATCTATGATTTTTAAAAATATAATCATGATTTTTAAGTTTGAAAATCGAATGAAATTGCAAGTTGAACGGAAATCAAAGATTAGGTGATTTCTGCCGATCAGCGAAAGAAGTAGGGTCGGGATCATCACTGAAGGGAGCTTGAGGGTTTACGGGGGAATCGTTGTTGGAGGTCATGGCGTAGCTGTGGTCGGAAGGACGTGAGCTCCGGTGGTGTAGTTCATCGTCGCGGTGAGGTTTTGTTAATCTTGTTGGTTCTAGATTTTCATTCGAGTGCTCGATTTTTGTTTTGCTATCAGGTTCTTTCTTCGAGGAGGGCGTATGCGATGGCGAGAGGTTCGTTGACTTTTCAAGAGTCGAAAGGTTGGTCGGAGTGGCGTGGAGTCACCGTGCATGTGCACGTGTGCACTGTGATATTGTCTGTGTTGGTTGAGTTAGCGGGGAAGAAGGAGTCTCGGGTTGATCTCGGGATGGTTTCGTGTTTTGCTCAAAGGAAAGCGTGGAAGCAAGTTTCTTCGGGAATACTGGGAAAAACATGAGGGTGGCTTGGGTTTGAGTGTTTAGTATGACAAGAAGTTTTAAAATTTTAAAATAAAACAAGTTTTTATTCAAAATTTTAATTAAAAACAAGTCTTAGACCTTTTCTGATTTATTCTTTTAGGATAATAAATTTTTTAATTTAGTTTTGAAATTAGGATTAAAGTAAATTATTTTAAAGTTAATCAAGTTTAAGCTTAATTAAGAAATTAATTTAAAGAGAATGATGTTTTAAATTTTTATTTGATTTTAAAGTCTTAAGTTAATTTATGAATTAAAAGTAATTTTGTTTTAAAGATTAATGGTTTAAAGACTGAATGTTTTTAAAGTTAATTAAAAACTAATAACTTTGTGTAGTTAAATTTAAGCTTATTACTTTGTGTAATTAATTTAATGCTAATTAATTATTGTGATTAAATAAAAAATGATCAATGTAATTAATTAAAGGATTTATTAATTAAGTTAATTAATTAAAGGTAAATTACATAATGTAAGTAATTAGGGATAATTGATTAGTTTAAGTAATTAAAGGTAATAATTACTTAAAGATAATTAATTAATTAAAAGTAATTAATTAATGACTAAAATTGATTAATCAAGTAATTAAAGGATAATTACTCAAGGTAATTAATTTGTGATTTATTGATATAAGTGATTAGGGATAATCAATTTTTGTAATTAATTAAAGATGATTAATTAAATGATAATTAATTAAGGGTTAATTAATCTATGTAATTAAGGATAATTAATTTAAAGGATAATTTAATAATTAAAGGTTAATAATTTAATGATTAAAGGTTGATTTATTTATTAATTAAGGTTGATTAATTAATGATTAAAGGTTGACTAATTTGTCATTAAAGGTTAATTAATTGATTATTAAAGGATAATTAATTAAAATGGTTTATAATTAAATAATAATTAATCAACCAGGATTAGTAATTTATGTTGAGTCACAAGTTTTATGAAGGTTTTGATTTCTGACAAATAAATAAAGGCGATCGACAAAACAAGGTCATTATGGCTATAAAGAGCTACATATGGTACTCTAGATTGTAGGTTGATTATTTGATATTATAATAGTGATAAACTTGTTAAAATCTATCCTCAAATAATCATGCATTTCAAGGAAATCAATATATATACGACTAAATTGTAGTTGCACATTCAGTGTGCAACTTTACAGGGACCGGTCGACCGGTCATAATATATGCGGTCGACCGTTCCTGCATAATTTGCACACTGAACGTGCGCACATGCACATAACGTATATATATTTGAATTCCTGTCTACTGGTCACTTTTTAACCTGTCGACCGTTTTTAAACAGAAAGCAATTTTTCCAAAAGACACTTCTTTTCTCCAAAGGTTGCATCTCTTACCTTTCATCAAAGATCATGTCTCTTAGTGGCAACTGCTCACAAAGAGTTACAACCATTCTTATCTATATAAACTCATCTAATTCGTTGATTAAAACAACATGATTGTATATGCTTTTTACTCTAATCTCTGATCTTACTTTCTACATACTCCTGCATTCTAAAAGCTCTCAATTATTTATTGAATCATTGAAACTATTTCATATCTTTTGATTCAATAAGTAATATACTTTCCTTAATCTTTTCAAAACATCATTCGCATACTTTGAGGATAAGATTATAGGAAGGGTGTACTACTAGTGACAAATCCGTGTTTTCAAGAGCACAAGTTGTCAAGAACAATTGTATTTGTTATTTTGTTGAAGTCCTCTGTATTGTAAGAGGCAAGTGTTGAAGTCCTCAGTGTATTAGAGGCGTGAAATCCCGTTCGGTTGCTCGGGTGTTGTAAACCTATTCCTCCGGGTGAAGCGAGGTAGTTAATAGTGAAAATCCAGATAGAAGTCTGGGACTGGACGTAGGACGGTGCTCCGAACCAGTATAAAAATCTCTGGTGTGATTTTTCTATTTTTATTTACTATGCTATTATCATCTATTTCCGCATTTATATTGTAATCCATATTACACGATCCGTGTGTACTATATTAGCACATATAATTGTATACACACCGCACTTTCATTTGGTATCAGAGCACGGTCAGCATATAACCGTAACACAGTTATTTGATATATTATAGTAATATGGAAAATAACGTAAGTACTAGCACTCAAAACACCACTTACACGGAGGGTCAATCGACACAAAGACCACCATTTTTCAATGGTCTTAACTATAGTTATAGGGCAACACGTATGTCATTCTTTATGCAATCAAATAGCTATGATGCTTGGAATGCCACTCAAAGAGAAATAGTGAATCCAACAACTGATTATTCAGAATGGACTGCAGCTGAGAAAACGGCAGCAGCCGTAAATGCAAGAGCAATAAATATGTTGTTCTGTGCATTAGACCAAAATGAATATAACCGTGTTAGTATCTGCACTACTGCATATCAAATTTGGCAAACACTAAAAATCACTCATGAAGGTACTAACAAGGTTAAACAAGCCAAAATAGCCATGCTGAAGAGTCAATTTCAAAATTTCGAAATGAAACCAAATGAGACAATCAATGACATGTATTCACGGTTTCAAACTATTCACCATGCACTTATTGGCTTAGGACAAAAGTATTCTGATTTCGATGTTGTTTCAACAGTCCTACATTCTCTGACTAGTGAATGGGAAGGAAAAGTATTAGCAATTGAAGAAGCTAATGACCTTTCCGTCATGAAGCCAGATGAATTGATAGGAAATTTAATGTCCTATGAAGCAAATTTGCAGGCTAGAAAAGAACAGAAAGAAGAAAAGAAAAATGTAGCATTTCATGTTGAGAAAGATAAAATGAATCAGATTCTGAAGACGAAGATTTGGCATTCATTGCGAAAGGATTCAAAAAATTCCTAAAATATCGAAAAGCCAGTCGTTACAATAAAAGGAAACCTGGATCAAATAAACCATCTTCATCTGCTATAGAATGTTTCAACTGCCACAAAAAGGGACACATGCATAAGGATTGTCCAGAACAAAAGAAGAAGTCAGAAGATGACAAATTCAAATATAAGAAAGACAAATCTAAGAAACGAGCCTTCTCAGTAACATGGGATGATTCAGAGTCATCTTCATCAGAAAGTGAAAGTGATTCAAAGAATGAACAAGCTAATGTTTGTTTTATGGCAACAGAAGATGAGGTACAAATTCCTACATTTGATGAATTACTTGATATTAATGCTGAATTGATAGTCAAATATAAAGACATAAAACATCAATTAAAAGTAGTCAAAGCAGATTTAAGTAGAGCAGAGTTTGAACGAGATATGTTAAAAGATGAGAAGAAAATATTAGAAGAGGAACTTGAAAATATTCAAGAATCATCATCTAATGTTGACTCTCAAATATCTCTTTTGAGTCAAGAAATAGAAGCTCAAAAAGAGAAAAATAATGCTCTCACTACTGAAAATCATGAGCTTAAAGCAAAAGTCAAAATTCTAGACCTAGAAAAAGCTAGCTTACAAACAAAGTTTGATGACATTACTCAAAATGTTTCTAACTTTAACAAAGGTCGAGAAAATTTGACAAAAATCATTGAAAGTTCACAATCTATTTCAGACAAACAAGGATTGGGATATAACAAACAAGAAACCAAGAAACATCGTGGAAATAAAAGGAAGAAGAAAGTACAAAAACTGAAGCTAAGAAAAATCTTAGTTTATTATATTCCAAACCAAAACCAGTTGTGAAATTTCAAAAGAAAAATGTCAATACTATCAAAATATGGGTTCCTAAAACAAATAACAATCTGATTAGGAACAAATACATTCAACAATTCATGAATACCGTGCATTTTAATAATAATTATATATATAAAGGGGATACCGGACCCATATGGGTTTGGACTCCTAAGACCTAACTCTTAGGACCCTATAAAAAGTGGGTACCATGGACTTAATTCTATTTTTTGCAGGTCCCACTTAAGAAAAGAGGAAAGTGGATATTGGACAGTGGTTGCTCAAAGCACATGACGGGAGACAAGAGCTTATTAACAAATATTACATACTCAGATGGTGGCTCCGTCACTTTTGGAGACAATTCAAAAGGCTATATCATCGGCAAAGGCGATGTGAGCAATTGCGGTACATCTAACTAACCTCTTATTACTAATGTCATGCTAGTTAGAAATTTAAAACACAATTTGCTTAGTATTAGTCAGTTATGTGACAAGGGTTTTATAATTTCATTTTCGAATAATAAGTGTAGTATTTTAGATAAAGACCATAATTTGGTTTTCGAAGGTTATAGAGACAGAAATATATATATTCTGAATATGAATATTAATCATAATTCAGATATGTGTCTTGTGGCTAATGACAATGATCCATGGCTATGGCACAAACGCTTCTGTCATATAAACTTCAGAACTATTGACAAGCTAGCCAAAAACAATCTAGTTAGAGGACTACCCAAAATGAGTTTTAAAGTTAACAACATTTGTGATGCATGTCAATTAGGAAAATTGACCAAATCATCTTTTAAATCCAAGAAAGTCATATCAACATTACAACCACTTGAGTTACTACACATGGATTTATTTGGACCTACTAGGGTTCAATCAATAAATCACAGTCAATATGTGCTTGTAATTGTTGATGATTTCTCTCGTTATACATGGACAATTTTCTTAAAAAATAAAAGTGACACTTTCGATCATTTCAAATCTTTCGTCAAAAGAATTCAAAAATCAAAAGGGATTAAAGTTAAAAATATAAGAAGTGATCATGGCGGAGAATTTGAAAATAATGAATTTGAACATTTTTGTACAAAGAAAGGTATATATCATAATTTTTCGTTTCCCAGAACTCCACAACAGAACGGAGTTGTAGAACGGAAGAACCGAACTTTACAAGAAGGTGCAAGAACATTATTGAATGGAACCACCTTACCAAAACATTTTTGGGCGGAAGCTGTCGCAACTGCCTGTTATGTTTTAAACGTGTGTCCATAAGACCTCTTACCAAAAATACTCCTTATGAATTATTTAACAAAAGGAAGCCTAAAATCTCATACTTCAAAGTTTTTGGTTCCAAGTGCTTTATTTTAAATACGAAAGACCAGCTTGGCAAATTCGATCCAAAAGCCGATGAAGGAATATTTGTCGGTTATTCGGAACGAAGTAAGGCCTATCGGATATTTAATAAACGAACCAAAACTATTGAAGAATCACTTCATTTCTCTTTTGATGAAATCTATCAGCATCCTCACACTATATCAAATGATGACGAATCAATAGTCACTGACAATCCAATCATCACAAATATTGATTCTGACTCGGAAATAATTATTGAGAATATTCCTCAAATATGTGAGTTACAATCACCACCAAGAATATTAAGAGACCATCCGGCCCATAATATAATCGGTGAAATAACATCACATGTCAGAACAAGGAGTCAACTCAATCAAATGGGTCATGTCGCTTTTCTCTCAAATATCGAACCTAAGAATCCAAAAGAAGCTGCTACAGATGATTACTGGATCATTGCCATGCAGGAAGAACTAAATCAGTTTGAGCGCAATGACGTTTGGGAACTTGTTCCAAGACCAACTGATCAGTCAGTTATTGGTACTAAATGGGTCTATAAAAATAAGGCTGACGAACAAAGAAATATCACCAAAAATAAAGCAAGATTAGTAGCACAAGGATATAATCAGGAAGAAGGTATCGATTATGAAGAAACTTTTGCACCAGTTGCTCGACTAGAAGCTATTAGAATCCTATTATCTTTTGCTTGTCACCATAATTTCAAACTTTATCAAATGGATGTCAAAAGTGCTTTTCTCAATGGATTTATCAAAGAGAATGTCTATGTCGAACAACCTCCTTTGTTCATACATGAAAAATATCCTGACCATGTGTTCAAACTTAAGAAAGCTATGTATGGTTTAAAACAAGCACCTCGTGCTTGGTATGAACGACTACGTAGCTATCTTATTAACTCAGGATTTCAAATAGGCAAAGTCGATCAAACTTTTTTTATTAAACATTCTCGAAAAGATATTCTAGTTATCCAGATATATGTAGACGATATCATCTTTGGTTCAACAAACGATAAACTCTGCAAGGAATTTGCAAGTATTATGACCAAAGAATTCGAAATGTCTCATATGGGAGAACTATCTTATTTTCTTGGACTTCAAATAAAGCAACTTTCAAACGGTATTTTTATCAATTAAGAAAAATACTGTGAAAACCTTCTCAAACGCTTCGGATTAGAAAATACATCTGGTAAACCAACTTCTATGAGTACAACTACACATCTTGAAAAAGATGAAAGTGGTAAGAATGTTGACCAGAAATTATATCGAAGCATGATTGGTTCTCTTCTTTATCTTACAGCTAGTCGTCCAGATATAATAATGAGTGTTTGTTTATGTGCTCGTTTTCAAGCCGATCCAAAGGAATCACATCTACGAGCAGTGAAACGTATAATTCATTATCTTAATAATACCAAAGATTTCGGTCTTTTTTATCCAAAAGAATGTCCATTTGAATTAGTATCATATAGTGATGCTGATTTCGGTGGCTCACGAACGGATAGAAAAAGTACAAGTGGTACGTGCCATTTTATTGGAAAATCACTTGTCTCTTGGTTTAGTAAGAAACAGAATTGTGTTTCACTATCAACATGTGAAGCTGAATATATATCAGCAGCTCTCGCTTGTACTCAAGTACTATATATGCAACAAACACTTCAAGATTTTGATATTCATTTATCAAATTCTATTATATACTGTGATAACACTAGTGCTATAAATCTCTCTAAAAATCCAGTAAATCACTCTAGAACCAAACACATTGATATCCGTCATCATTTCCTTCGAGATAATATTGACAAAGGAAATATATGTCTTGAATATGTCCATACTGACAATCAATTAGCGGACATTTTTACTAAGCCTCTGCTCGAATCTAATTTTATTAGATTACGAAGAGAGCTTGGTTTAATTTCAAGAAAAAATCTTGACTAAGTAATTTCTAAAGAACGTCTTCTTTTTAGTTATTCTTTAACCATAACTTTTGCATAAACTACTTTTTACATTAAATATAAGCCACTGCTTGATTTAATGGTTAATTCTCTGTACTCATTTTTCATTCTTTTCTTTTAGTGATCGTCCTTTCCTTTCTTATTTTATAATTTCAGTTTTAAAAGGAGAGCTATTTTTAGAGTTAACATAAATTCTCTGCTTATGTTTTCTTGGTCAAAATTTTCTATTAACTCACATCCATAGGTTTATACATAAGAAACTTGTATATAAGCTTGCAAAAATTTCATATTTTGTTCATCTTTTTTTTATCTAACCATAATATTCTATACAACATTCCCTATGGCTCACATTTGTGATAAATGTGCTCAAGAATCATACATTTCTATTACGAGTTCTGAGTCGGAGGAATATTATTCTCCTACAACACCAAAACAAAAACCAAGTTGTCATCATCAATGCTCTTGTATGTCTGATAATACTCCAAATTCAAAACGAGTGAAGAGAACACTGTTCTGTTCTCCTCGTACCAAAGCACAAATCGATGAGATTCACCACTATCAGAAACATCAAATAGACATTCAGAGACAGCTCCATTATGGGGGCAAAGTCAACTTTATCATGAGCAACAACGGACATCGGCACGATTATCCATTTTAGAAAAGTTGGCAACATTTTTCTGTAGTTCCAACAAGCATGACGTGCATGAACCAATGCCATCTAGACCATCAACATCTAAAAGTCCTAACTCTTGGGATCGGAACTATGAGAAGAATGAAGGTGCTCAGAAACACTGGAGTCCATGGTCAAAACGTATTGAAGGAAACAACGATAATTCTAATGACGAACCTTCCACTTCTCATTAGATTTATATATAGTTATTATATCTTTATCTATCACTTGTGTAATAACGGTTATATTTTGTATTAAGAATGAAATATAATATATATAGGTCAGCAGGCAAAACCGGTCGACCGCCCCATTTATAGCCGGTCGACCGTTTGCTCCCTGGTTGAAAACGGTCGACCGACCATAATTCTTTGGTCGACCGGTTGACGTATTTTCAGTTTTTATATATATCTATGCGTCATTTTTCCTTCTACCCTCTTTCTCTTTTGACTCAAGCTGTTCTTTTTTCCCAAAATCACAAACCCTGGTTTCCTATTTTCAATTCCCAAATCTCAAATCTTTCAACAATGGCTCCTCCTCAAAAGAAATCCAAGAAAGGAACATCCTCTGAAACTTCATCTCTGAGCATCTCCGCCAAAAAATGGCTTCAAAGTCCAATTGCTGTAACAAGATGGAATCAGATGACAAATTACAAGTTTCATCCAGGCTCTTTCATCAAATTTGATGATTTCACGGCTTATGGAGTTCGGAGGTTAGCCAATAATTCCAACATTACTCCATTGATAGATTTTTTAGAAAATAATGTGGAGATAAATCATTTGATGATCAAATTGTTTTATGCCAACATGAATCTCGACGAGTATCAACCTGATAATCCAAACGGAGTCATCTGGTCTGTGGTCTGTGGCAAGCAAATTTTTCTTACTCATGCTAGAATTGCCTCTATACTTGGTATACCAAATCGAGGCGATGAGTTTTCATCTACTTTCTGCGAAGTCTTCACTCGAAATAGTACCAGTCATCAGTTCATAGAAAACAACAGTGATGGCACAAAGTCTATTGGACTTCGACCGACAGCCAGACTACTTCATCGTGTTTTGATGCATTCTCTTTTTCCTAGACTTGGAAATTATGATGCAGTATATAAAGAAATCTTCAAAGCTCTCTATGCTATTTATGGTGAAATCCAAATCAATTGGGTACACATGCTTTTTGATGAAATTCTCAAGGTAAATAACTCTACACGACCTCATTTCTTCTACAATGAATATATCATGCGACTTTTGTTAGCTTGTGGGGTAAATCCTCCTGATTCTGCAACCTCAAAACCAAAATGCATTGATTCCATAACCATCAAACGAATGAAGCTTCCTCCACCTTATCTTGAGATTATGCCTTTTGAAGAATGGCAACAAAGAGGACTAAGAAAACAAAAAGCAACTTCCTCTCGTCCTCGTTCCGATGAAGTAAAACTATTAAAATCAAAATCATCCACAAAAGAATCACTTGAAACTATTGCGCGTAACCAATTTTTGCTTGAATCACGTCTCAAGCGCATGGACTCTAAAATTGATAAGCGCTTCAATAAGGTCAAGTCATTCTTTGGTATGCTATGGGATGCTATATCATGTTCCACATCCACCTCTGTTCAAGCACAAGACCCAGGAAAACGTCCTGCTGCTCCTGTTTTCACCTGGACAACATCTGACGAGTCTACTGGTATGAGTGGTCATGGACATGGAGAATCATCTAGAGGGAACAATGATGAGGAAGAAGAAGAAGAAGATGACGACGACGACGACGACGATGATGATGAAGAGGAGATACGATCTGCTTCATCTTAGATTCTATTATGGTTTAGCACTTTAAAAACATTCATCGACACTTGTACTAAATAGTGTCGTTATTCTTATTTTTCGTTTGACATTATGGTCTGTATTATACTCTGTTATGTTTTGGATGTGTTAATGTTTTATTTTGCTATGCATATCATATTAATTACACTTCTCTACTATTCTAGTATCTGTTACTCCTTTTTGTCGATGACAAAGGGGGAGAAAGGGCTAACAATTGTTTGCAGGAACATACATATATAAGAATTCAAAGAGAGAGATCACATACTCAGGGGGAGATTCAGATTTGCAGATATATATTGTCATCAATCAAAAAGGGGGAGAATGTTGAGTCACAAGTTTTATGAAGGTTTTGATTTCTGACAAATAAATAAAGGCGATCGACAAAACAAGGTCATTATGGCTATAAAGAGCTACATATGGTACTCTAGATTGTAGGTTGATTATTTGATATTATAATAGTGATAAACTTGTTAAAATCTATCCTCAAATAATCATGCATTTCAAGGAAATCAATATATATACGACTAAATTGTAGTTGCACATTCAGTGTGCAACTTTACAGGGACCGGTCGACCGGTCATAATATATGCGGTCGACCGTTCCTGCATAATTTGCACACTGAACGT
Organism: Allium cepa; assembly: GCA_030765085.1. Classification (NCBI taxonomy): domain Eukaryota; kingdom Viridiplantae; phylum Streptophyta; class Magnoliopsida; order Asparagales; family Amaryllidaceae; genus Allium; species Allium cepa. Next base: position 302,335,339 of record CM060944.1, on the reverse strand, counting down.
GCACACATGCACATAACGTATATATATTTGAATTCCTGTCTACTGGTCACTTTTTAACCTGTCGACCGTTTTTAAACAGAAAGCAATTTTTCCAAAAGACACTTCTTTTCTCCAAAGGTTGCATCTCTTACCTTTCATCAAAGATCATATCTCTTAATGGCAACTGCTCACAAAGAGTTACAACCATTCTTATCTATATAAACTCATCTAATTCGTTGATTAAAACAACATGATTGTATATGCTTTTTACTCTAATCTCTGATCTTACTTTCTACATACTCCTGCATTCTAAAAGCTCTCAATTATTTATTGAATCATTGAAACTATTTCATATCTTTTGATTCAATAAGTAATATACTTTCCTTAATCTTTTCAAAACATCATTCGCATACTTTGAGGATAAGATTATAGGAAGGGTGTACTACTAGTGACAAATCCGTGTTTTCAAGAGAACAAGTTGTCAACAACAATTGTATTTATTCTTTTGTTGAAGTCCTCTGTATTGTAAGAGGCAAGTGTTGAAGTCCTCAGTGTATTAGAGGCGTGAAATCCCGTTCGGTTGCTCGGGTGTTGTAAACCTATTCCTCCGGGTGAAGCGAGGTAGTTAATAGTGAAAATCCAGATAGAAGTCTAGGACTGGACGTAGGATGGTGCTCCGAACCAGTATAAAAATCTCTGTTGTGATTTTTCTATTTTTATTTACTATGCTATTATCATCTATTTCCGCATTTATATTGTAGTCCATATTACACGATCCGTGTGTACTATATTAGCACATATAATTGTATACACACCGCACTTTCAATTTATTCATAAGTGATTAATCTGGTTTAAATTAATTAGATGACTAATTGATCTTACTTATGGATGTTTGGATTGTATGAAATGTTTTGAATTGTTTGATATCCTTGATGTGTGATGCTTGGTGATATGAATTATTTTGAGTTGTGATGAATGTAATTTATTCATCTGTGATGAATTTATATTATTTATCTGCAAATCTGTGAATGAAGATATTGTTGTGTGTAGAATACCTGGACTACACCACACACACAAATATGGATTGCACGAGGAAATTGGTTAAGTCACAGATATTGGAATTAAATATTATGAAAAGGTTTTAAAAATTGAATTATGAATCCAAAATGATTTTGGAAATGGAATTGGGTTAAATATGAAAAGCTTTTAAAAGAAGTTTTGAAGATAAAAATTATATAAAATAACTTGTTAAAGTTTTGAAATTAAAATAGTTTGATTTGAAGTTGAATTCAAGATTTGAAGTTGAGTCCTATAAATATATGTTTATAAATTATGGTTTAACAAGTTATATAATGTACTTATGGGTTTTAAACCATTCTAAATGTATTATTTTGTGAATTTGAATTTAACCCAAGTTTATACTTTAAAGGCTATAACTTGTGCATATTTGATCAGATTTTCCTGAAACGAAAACTCTTTGTTTTCAAATGATAATGGCTTTCAAATAAAGAAAGGATTTCCAATTTTTGTTGAAAGAGTTTCAAATTTGAAATGTAATTGTTTTGAAAGCTATAAATGAATCTTTGTTAAAGATTGGTGAACTTCGTTTTCAAATCTAAGAGGATCTTAAAGGTGTGTCATTTATATAAAAGATTTGGTATTGAAATAGTTTTGAAAGCTATGAATAAATTTTTGTAAAAGGTTGGTGAATCTTGGTTTTAAATTGAAGTGGATTTTTAAAGGGTGAATCATTTTTTTAAAAAGATTTGAAAATGGTAATTTGTTTAAACCATTTGAAAGAAAGGTTTTAGGCTTTAAGTTGTGACTTAATTAAGATCCCAATATGCATATGCTTATTAAATTAAGTGCTCATTATGCGGTTTAGCAGGGAGAAGACTTTATGTCATATAACCCATTTCGAATAATGATACGATGAAATGGATAGCATTTGAAGACCGATGGTGAAGACCGGGTATTTTTGAAAATGAAACGATTACCCGTCGAGTGATTCTGCACTGAGTAGCTATGGTATAGAGATCTCTATGTGTGATGAGGAGTCCAATTGGGATTGTGAATACCCAAATTGCAAGGGCTTCTTTGAAGTGCATTCGGTTTCATTTGAACCCGGAACAGACTTGTGTGGATGTATGTCTAACGTTACACTTTGAGATGTAAAACTGGTTTCTACCAAATACATTTCTGTTTGATGGCGGAGAATTTATTCTCTTTTCTTAAAACCCTTCTTTGAGACGTACGAGCTCAGAGGTTATGTAGTTGATGGTTACTAGTGATACATTCCCAATTTGGTAATGTGGCATACGTAGTGCTGCTGATCATCTATTGATCAAAGCATGGCTTTTGTGTAAAGCGTAGCTTTATGGACGAGACCTCATTGGACCTCACAACCTAAAAAAGGTCGAAAAAGGAAGAATGCGGCAAGGTTATGGGGGTAGCGCCCTTAGGGTATGTCCATTTCCTTTTGGAAAAAGGTGGTATCATGGTATGGAGCCCAGATACTTAAACTTATGTAGTTGATGCAAATTTATTACTTTGTGGTTGTTGGTGTTGAGGATCCTCGGATAAAGTTCGGTAACGGCCGGGGATGGCATGCCCATGTAGTTACTTAGTTACAGGGGTAACTCAGCCTTGTGTTAGTTGAGATCCGATTAGGTTCTCGAGGCATCCCTCCAGAGGCGTACCCATGTGGCATAGGAAGTTCCTTAGCCTGACCATTATTGGAAATCCAATCATCCAATACGCGCCTTGTATGGTTTAGTTGTATAACCTTCCATTCTTAAATGATAGCTATAGTGGGCATAATATAATGGTACCTATGCTGGCTAGGATTAATATTATACTTTCGAAATGTTTTCTACACTATGCACTAATAATAAAATCAAAAATGATTTTTCGCGTATCAAGCATGTTTGACTATCATAAGTAGAAATCTCCTCCAATTGTGCGCTTGCATTGTGTGTATGGCGGGAAGCCTTTTGGTAGTTTTATTTTTCAAAAAGCATTGCGGATTTATTTTAATTTTCTTTTGTTTTCTTTTGTTAAAAATAAAACTGTTTTGGTTTGCTCACACCTGTCCCATGACTGACCTGGAGTTTATTGTTCCCTTTCTAAACTCTGGGAGCCCACAATTTTCCACACGGGCAGCCTAGAGTCAGATTTTCAGATAATCACCTTTCATCTTTTGGAGTCTTTGGATTTGGGATCGCATTTGTTTCACATGACCGACCTTGCTTAGTACAACATGGTGATGGTTCGAGCTTGAAATTTAGAGCTTTGGCTTTGGAGCTTTGGATTGGTGATGCAGTATGTGGATTCATTCTCTTTTGAAGATCATATTGGAGTTATCTCCTCCGTTGTTATCTTTTCCGCTATTGTGTATCTCTGATTATGTGATATTAATTATATCAGAATGTTGTATCCATTGTTGTATAAAGATATTCATTTTCTTTTGCTATGTTGTTGTACTTAATGTGTTATAAGCTCCGGCGAACCAGATTTGACGTTTGAATCTGCGGCAATCGAATACGGGTGATGTATTTTGGTGTCGATTTTTGAAGGTCGAGTTAGGTCATTTCAAATGTATGTTTCTTATTTTCAGTTTTGTTAAATTAAAAGTTTTAACATTTAAAATTCTATTAGCGTAGCTTCAAATCTTGGATTTTCAATCTGTAAAAATTTGGCATTTAAAATTTTACATTTAAACTTGTTTGTCGACATTTCTAAAAAAATTCTTCATTCCTATGTGGATTTTCTTTAATGTATGTTACACATGTTTTGGATCATTCATTGATTTAGAATTATTCTTCGCCATGATGCCGTTCGCTTGCCATTCTACATTTATATGCATAATGAGATTTATAATATTGGATTTTTAACTTTCAATAGAACCTTTATTTAATTTTAAATTTGCTATATCTTAAGCAATGTTTCATGTTTCATGGCCACCTAAGGTAGAAATGTGGAGACATAGCCTTCATTTTATCTTTAAGAATGTGGTATTTGAAATTTTTTCTCCCTGTTACTTAACTTGCACGTTTCGCATTTGTAAATTACCTATTACCCATGTACATTTTCAACAGCATATATAATGTTGACAAGTTAACCACTACCCTAATATACTTGAAATTTTTTGCTTTACAATGGCATGCGGAGTGCTTGAGTTTGTATTTTATTCCAATCTGATTAATTTTATGACTCTAGGGATGTTATTGGTTTTTTTCTTTTGATTTTGTAGTGAAATTATTGCACCCAATTCATCATTCCTTCACCCTTGGGAACTTAACATGAATATCCTAGATGTAGGATTCAATGTGCAAATTTCGAATGAAAGTTTGACATTTATATTGCTGATTATTGTTATAACAACTTTCCCATATATAGATGGTAAAAGTTGTCTCATGCAGTTACCATTCTTGGATAAGTCACTACTTTAGCAATCAATCACTTGTCATTGTATACAGTATGGTACTATAGATTTCAACCTCCATTAGTCATTTACTATTTTATATTTCAACATCTTGAATTATTTTCTTTGTATATTTAATTTTCACATAAAAGATTAGCAAATTTTGAGCATTACACTTTGTTTAATTTACTTTCAACTGTCATAAATTTTGAACTGTAATTGTAAAATAAGACGTTTCAAACAGTAGGATTACTCTGTTTACTAATATTGAATTTAGAAGTCTTGCTTTTTTAAAATTTTTTTTGGTTAGTTTTACTTATTTATAATATTAATTTTTTTAATATTATGTTTGACTATTACTTCATAGCATTAATGTTTATTTAATTATGAATTAAACTAAACTGCAGGTTCATTGATTCTGTGGTTTATACATTTTATCTTTCACTAGCTTCGAAATGTATACCTATTCTATGGTTTAATATTTATAAGCTTTTCTTTGCTTAAATTTCTTTTATAGGTTTAAAAATTTAGTATCTCAAACTGTGTATGTAATGACTTCGTTATTATTAAATAAAAGGTTTTGACAGTTGAAAATTTATTAGAAAAACATCAATTTTGGGTGTTCATTCCAAAAAATCAAGCATCAAAACATTACAGTTAAACAAGTTTCTCTAAAATATTTAACCCTTGCTTCATTAACGTGTGCATTTTCCTTAATTTCTACTGCACCTTTAATGTTGAATTCGCTATGCCGTAAACAACATTTTATATTTCATGCCAGCCTACAGTAGAAATGTGTAGAAATAGTCTTCGTTTACCTTAAAATTTAAAATCGTGCGACTAGAAAAGGAAAAATCATTGTTCTCGATAGTACTTGCACATTTTACATTTATGAATATCTACTTTACGATTGCATATTGAATGCTTGAGGTTGTATTTTACTTCGATTCGCTTAATTTAATAACATATGGTAGAACGCTTGAGTTTGTATAATTCTCACCAGTACTAAATTTTATTTTATGCTTATATCTACTTTTACACTGCAATCGATTTGAGTTACCAAATGAAAGTATAAATTTCATTTTATATAACAAATTTTTTTTTAAATGGAGTCAAACTTACGAGGCAGACATAAACATCTAAGATTTTCCACTTTTTTTAAAGATTCATGTGGCGGTCACCTTTTTCAATTCTGATTCCGGTTCAGTTGTACAATTTGTCAACAATGAAATCAATCATTACTTTTACTCTATCCATTTTTCAGTTGTTACATTTGTTTAATACTTGAACTGTACATTGTGCTGACATTGTAACGTAATTTTTGATTTAGCGAAGTTACATCCATATAGCAGGATAATGCTAACAATGATACCAAAGTGGTGCAAAGAGGAAAAGGCAAAAAATCACTGAAATAGAAGAATGGAAACTGTTACCCCTGAAGCTCTGCACATATATTCACGGAACATATATTACCTATGATTTCCAGCAATGAAATCTGATACCTGTACCACTTAATTCAGTTATTATTAACTGTGTTTCATGGCTTCTATATGCTGTAAACATTCAAGTTCAAACATATTACGATTGTAATAATGCAATTGTATATATGCCAACAAATTATTTATACCGTTTTGATTTACTGCAATCAGCGTTCCGTGTTTCTGTTACTATCTTCGATATGCTCTTTTCATGCAATATAATGCATATAGATTTATATTTTCAATGATAGTAGAGCTTACATACAATTGCTTGAAGTCTATCCCACATTGTTTAATACTCTGGCCAACACGTATATATACCCTCCTTCAGCAGCTCTATTCTTTGAACCTATCCTCAACAACATTTGCACCATTAACAATGTTAAATTTACAAAAATACCACTTGATTGTGTATTTAGTTTTCAACTTTTGTTCTTAAATTATATAACTTTTGCAGTCACTGAAAGGGAACACTGACCATAAAACTTATAACTGCCTAGATTTTTCTTCGCCGTTGAGAAGTTTGTATTGGGTATTAAAAATTTGTGCGCATAAATTTGTTCACATATTTGTTGAGTTTTTCAACTAAGTGAACTTCGCCTAATTAATCATAGCTTTATGGTTTGTTTAGATGCTAACATTACTCTTACCTTTTACGGCTAGACGGTAGCTTAGATTCTCAAGAAGGAGTGGAAGATTTGAGAAGTATTACTGTTATTCAAAGAGTGACAAATTTGAGAAATATTATTATTATTTGTTTATTTACCAGTGAATTATTCTTGCTTGCATTAGAACATTGAAAGAAATTGTGCACTAAACTATTTGCATCAACATATTATTAATTTACAGCTACAATCTAAATAGCAACCCAACACGTCTAGGCAAATTTTGGCATGTACCTATCTATGTATAACCAATACACACATCTATAATTGTTTCTATGCAAATACCACTGATTGGTTGCTATATGGTGTTAGTAAACAAAAGACCTTATTCTTACAACACATTATTTATTCTATACATCCATTAGTCATCACTATTCTACGAGGCAGTAAATGATTTCAAGTATTTTGTATCTTTGTGTCCACATTTTTTTATACAATCATTGTATGTGACATTATCTACATGCCATTGTATATGAATTTACGTACACATTGAAATAGAAAGCTTTAATTATATGTTCAGGTTACGCTTGATTTCATGTTTCCATCTAGGTATATAAACATGTATATTTTGCTTTAAAATATTCTTGAATTCCTGATATTAGATTTACTAGTCGGACATATTAGTATATAGACCAATGCATACCTAGCACAACATATGATGCTTGCTGGATTAGTAGATGATGAAGTGAAAATGAAAGAAGAGTTGCATCGCGAATAGGGGATAGAAAAAAAAACTAAATTCCTATGCCAAAATAAATGTAAATTCGATTACAATGTAGATACGTATCACTAATTACAGTTTCCCTCTTCTAACTTTAGCTTCTATACATATCTCTGTCATTCATATTTTATTTGAATTAGATCTCATACCAATATATCCCAACCGTGCGCGTAGCATGAGTTCACAGTCGTTCTAGATATATAATTGGGTTGTAAATTAGGTTGTCCTAGTTTACTTGGAATGTGAATTTCTATGTTTTAATTTATTTGGAGAGGGTTCCCTCTAATTTCCATAAATTATCCAACTTCAAATTACATAAAAAAGCATATCATTTAAATTAAAAATGGATATGCGAAAATGGGGAAGACATGTTTAAGTAGATAGGCTTCTCCAAAGTTTACGCTGTCTATTTCAACAAAAGAAAAGAAATAATGCCTTATAATTTCAAACGAAGGAAAGATCTCACTTTTGATTAATTTATGGAAAGTTACTATGATGACCCTGAATTTTGAACATTTGAAATTAGAATATTTAATTGATTTTAAATATTTGAATGATGAGTTTAACTTGAATTTCAAATAGAAATATGAATTTGGAGATTAAAATTATTGAATTTAATTTATTGAAGTTGGGTAAAATATTTAATCTTCAGTTTTGAGCATGTAAAAATATTGATAATACTGAAGATAATGGAAGCTTCAGAATTGGTTTTGGAAATGTTTTGTTCAGTTTTGAAATTATATCGTTTAAAACGATATTTAAAAATAGCCTACTGAGGCACAGTCTCGGATTTCTACGAAACTAGTTCCATTGGATCCGTAATAATGTTTTATTATCGGATTTCAATTTTCGTAGCATTCAGAGTTGTCGTATGATCGTACGATGAGCAAACGCGCTGGAATTTTTATCAAAATTTAATTTAATAGTTGGATTCAAAAAGCTATCTTCTCCATACGATCGAATATAGACTCGAAACCTTTTTCATTGTGTTCGAAATGGGGGGTTAACATTGTGAACACCTGGCGGCACGCCTTGATTGGAGTTCGAAATTTTGAGTTATGTAATTCGAACGATTTAAAGTTGAATTTAAATTTAAAATATAAATAATATTATTATATCAGAATATTGTGCCAAACCCTTACATGCACGTGTGGAATTTTAAACATGTGTCTTACTTAAATTTACACGCGTTCGTTTTGAATGAAATAAAATAAAAACGAAAACATTTTTTTCTTTCGTCAAAGAAATCAAACAATGACCGAGCAAAATAAAAAGGAGGAAACCAAAATTTAAACAAAGGATTCTCGAATCAGAAAAAAATTTAATAATGGCCTATTCTTTTCAAAATTAAAATCTAAGTTCGAAAAGTCAAGGCCGAGCTTTTCCTTCTCGTTTAAATGTCAGAGACCTTTCAACGCGACTGAGGCTCGCGAGATTCGAATTCAAGATTTCTGGTGGCTGCGATGATTTCAGAAATCGAGGCAAGTGATCGAAGTTGAGTTCGTGATGGTGAGGTGAGGACTGAGCACGACATTGAGGGATAGTCATAGGGGCGGCTCATTCGTGAAGAACTGCGATGGCCGGAGTTGGGAGTTTTTGCGTCGTAGTTCTAGTGGCGTACCGATGGACAGAGAAACGTGGAAGTTCGAGAGGGAAGCAGGTCATGGCAGCGATGGTGATGGCCGTGGCATTGTTAGATGGGTTTGTGAGTTGGGAAAGATGACGTCGATGGCTGCTAGGTTGTGGACAGATATTTGGACAATGGTGTTTGAGCATTCGTGGGTTCGAAACCCTTTTCGAGACGTATACGAATTTACATTCATTCTAGATTTAATAATTTACTCTTACAGTAGAGCAAGTGTGTTAAATAATTAATTATATATATATATATTTTACAGCAAGATATATACATACATCTTTAAAACAGAAAATAAATCACTATAGGTATATGTATATAATTTATTTATTTGATAACAATATGTATATATGGTTTAAAAAACAGGAATTTTAAAAGGTGGAAAAGTTCATTTGAATATTAGATTTTTAAAATCAATATAGATATTTTTATAATTATAAAAGCTGTTTCAAGATAAGAAATAAATTTATATACATATACAAATTTCAGATTTAGTTTTAGTTAATTAAATATATTCAAAATAAATTAATTATTCGGTTGTTTCGAATATTAATAATCATATAAATTGTTTATACAAGGTCTATAAATCGAGAAAACGAGTCAGAATGTAAAATGGATTGCATGCATAAGCAAAGGTGAGAACTTCTCACTCAATCAAAATTTTTTCGATTTAAATTTCAAATAGTTAAATTTAAAATTGTTGATTGTGTACTTGAACGATGGTTGTTATTAATTGAATTTAATTAGACTCTATGCGTCGCATTATAGCGGATCGGATGATATTATATTTTAACCCATATACCGCGATATTCCACCTCGAAGTGGAATTTTTATTATATATGTATATTTGGAGTGATCGATTTCCCGCATTATATAGGGGATGAGACCCTATGCGCCGCATAATAACAGATGATATTTTATAAATCCCATATATCGCAATATTCCACCTCGAAGTGGAATTGTCATATAATTGTTGTGCTAACGTCTGTGGATGTAGGGAAACAAGTTGGAGGGATCCAACTGGTTTCCTCAAATATTGAATTTGTTTCATATGTTGTGTGTTGATTATTTATAATCGCTGTGTGATTATATTGTGATTGAAATTGTGGAAGGCTATGATTTGGCCAAATATATTTTTGGTATCGTAGGATACCAGAAATAAATAAAATCCGATTTTGAAATTCAAGTAGAAAATTATAATAAGTTCATTTAAGGAATTGGGTGAACTTAAAAGAAGAAATTCAAACAGATAAATTTTTATTTTTGAAAACTTATTGAATAAATTCCAAAATATGGGAAAAGATTTTAATAAATGGGTTTTGAGTAATATTATTTAAAAGTTGAAGAATTTATTTAAAATTCGGATTTTAAAGGGTTTGGGAGGAATAAAGGGATTTAGTTTGAAAGGAAATAAATTTTTAGGAAATCAATATGAAATCGATTTTGTTTTTGAAAATAAATCTTTAGGAAAAACAATATGAAAATCAATTTGGTGTTTTAAAAAAGAATTTGGGAAATCAATTCTGAGATCAATATAGTGTTTGAAATAAATGTTTGGAAAATCAATTTGGGATTTGATTTGGTATTTGAAATAAATTTGGAAATCTATTTGAATATTGATTTGGTGTTGAAAGTGAATATTTGGAAATCGATTTGAAAATCATATATCAGTTGATATTTGGAAATCTAAATTCACAATGGGAATTTGTAAAGGAAAGGGAATTTTGTTTTAAAAAAAACATTGGATTATTTTTAAAAGTGTGGAAAGGAATTTACGGATTTGGAACGTAAATTTAAAATAAATCGAGAAGGGTTTATTAATTGGTTTAAATGGACCATTTTGAAATGGAAAGCGTATTTTCCATGAAAAGTCGAGTATGTTTTCAAAGTAGCTTTCAAGTATAAATTAAAGTTCTAGAGATGGTTTTAAAAAGAATATTTTGGAGAAGTTATTTTCTTAAGTTATTTTGAAAATCTTTAAAGTTAAGGTTTATTTAATTAATTATAGAAGTGATTATTTAAAGATTTAAATATTTTTTTTAGTAAATGGTTATTTAAATATTTATACCCTATCTACTAATTGTATTTCTAAAATTAGTTTGGACTTGAAGTTTCAAATAAGATATTAGTATAATATTTTCATAACAAATATTTAAGCAAGCGTTTTAAAATAGTTTTATTCTAAATTTTTCCAAGTATATTTTGGATAAGTGATTCAAAGTATTTTAAAGTATTTGAACTTGGCAGACTTTTAATGGTAATAAATAATATCGAGAATCTTATTCCGTGGGTGAAAAGTGATTTGAAATTTGTTTTCAAAATGATGAAGTGTTAAAAAAAATATCTTGCGAAGATATTTTGAAAGATAAATAATTGGGAAAAATTATTTAAATCTTGATGTTTGTTGTGAATGCTGATTGATAGTTAAATAACCGACGATCAATATTGGCCTTTTAATGGTATTTGAATTTCGATGCGACCAGGGTCGGATTCCAAATGGATATTCGAAAACCTCATCGAACCTTTGTGATTGTGATGGATGTTTTGTTTAAAAGATCAAAGTGAAAATTTGTTGTGATTTGTTTGAATCTGAATGTAACACTTATTTTTAAAATAAGCGCACATTATTTGATTTAGCCAGGAGAGGACCTTGTGTCATATAACCCATTCCGAATAATGATACGACGAAATGGGATTGCATTTGAAGATGCTATTGAAGACCGGGTATTTTCAAAAGCGAAATGATTACCCATCGAATGTCTCTGCACCTGGTTGCTTCGGTATAGAGATTTTTATCACCCTTTATGATAGGGATTTCGGATGTGATTAGTGAATATCCGGATCGCAAGGGCTTCTTTGAAGTGCCTTCGGTTCCGTTCGACCCCGGAACGGAATTGTATGGATGTGTGTCTGACGTTACACTTTGAGATGTAAAGCTGGGTTCTATCAAATACATTTCTGTTGGTGGCGGAGAATTTATTCTCTTAGCTTAACACCCTTCTCTGAGACGTACGAACTCAGAGGTTACGTAGTTGATGGTTACTAGTGATATATTCCCAAATTGGTAATGTGGCATATGAAGTGTTGCTGATCATTTGTTGATTGAAGCATGACTTTTTGAAAAGCGTAGCTTTGTGGACGAGAGTTTGTCGAACCTCACAACCCGGTTATGGTCGAAAGAGGAATCATGGCAGCAAGGTTATTTGGGGGTAGCGCCCCCTGAGGGTGTGTTCATTTCCTTCTGGATAAAAAGTGATATCATGGTATGGAGCCCAGATATTTACTTATGTTGATTTTGAAAGTGGTATCATGGTATGGAGCCATGATATTTTGCTTTGTGGTTGTTGGTTGAGGCGCCTCGTATAAAGGATGGTAACGACCGGGGGGGTGGCATACTCGTGTCAGTAGTTATCCAGTTACAGAGGTAACCCGGCCTTGTGTAGTAGAGATCCGGCTAGGTTCTTGGGGATGTCCCTCCATAGGCATTCCATTTTATGTGGGAAGTTTTTTTTGCCTGGCCATTTGTTGGAAATCCAAACAAAAAAATACGAGCCCTGTACGGTTTTAGTTGTATAACCTACCATGGAATGTGACGGTAACCTGCTATTGACCAGGTAGTTATAGTAGGCTTAAGTGCGAAATCTCTATGCCGGCTAAGATTAATATTATACTTTCGAAATGTTTTCTACACTCTGCACTAATAATAATATTCAAAAAGGATTTTCCGTATCAAGCATGTTTGACTATCATAAGGAGAAATCTCCTCCAATTCTGCGTTTGCATGTGCGGGGAGGCCTTATGGTAGTTTCATTTTCCAAAAGCATAGCAGATTTCTTTTTCTTTGTGAAAATAACTATTTTTAAGATCTCACACCAGTCCCATGACTGACTTGGAGTTTGTTGTTACCTTTCTAAACTCTGGATGCCCATAATTTTCCACACGGGCAGCCTAGAGTCAGGTTATCATTATTCTGGAGTGAAGTCAAAAAAGATGCTGTGGAGATCTGGAGTTCAAGCTGGATGGCGAGGCGTATCATTATACTATGTAGGGTACGTTGCATTGGGTTGGTGCAAGTCAAATTTCTATGTAAGCAAGTTAAAATAACTACCAATGTTTGTATTGTGTCGTTGTAAACTCTGATGATGTATTGTATAAACTGATATAGTTCTTTTGTTTTAAAGATAATTCATTTATCAATTATATGTTGTTCCACTGCAAAATGTGAGATTCTGTTATTGTTTCTGTTTTTTCTTCTATCTTCTTCTTCTTCTTCTTTAACCTTAACGGTTTGGTTTTCCGGCATTCGACTGCACAACATTTAATACAGTTGACGTATTAATGTCGACTTTCGAAAGTCAAAAAAATCGGGTCGTTACAATGTGGTATCAGAGCATTTGGTTAAGCGACAACCTTGGCTCTGGTGGGTGTTACTTATTAGAGACAGAGTCAGCAGTACTTTAGAATGAGGTTGAGTGTAATAGTATATTTGAGCGCATATTTGTTAGTGAATATAAAATTGTTTTATATTGTGCTGACTCATTGGTTGATTGTTTATAGATTCTGGTCGACGCAGTCTAGCTAACTGTGTCGATAGGAGTTTCTAAACTCTTAAACAAGATAAACCGACACATTATTGTTTTAAAATTGGTAAATGAGATAATTTTACCCAAACTATTTTTGTATATAAAAGGAAATAATCTTTGTAAATTAATATAGTATATGGTTGCTTGGATGTTAGGTAGTGATAATATTAAATTATTATCATTGTTATTGAATAAGGAATTGAAAGCATAGCTTAAAGCTGAGAAATATAATCCATATACAAATAGGATTTGTAAATATAAATTGTAAATGTGATTTATAATTTGAAATAGAATTCCAGAGAAATATTGGAAATGTTTTTCGAAAGGATTTGAAATTTGGAAATTAAATCCACTTTATTTGGAAATGGTTTTGAAAAGTTTTGGAAAAATGTTTTAAAGGAGTGAAAGCACTAAACTCCTTTTGGTCGCTGGAAAATAATTTCGACGATTATCGCGACATCATCGGTGTTCATTTTCGAATTTCCAAGAGAGAAATTGCTGCCAAATTATTTTAAAAGGAAGTTGTTTGGAAAACTGGGTTTGGTTTTAGAAATTCAAAAGATAATTTGAATTGATTTCAAAAATAATTTTGAAATGTTGGAAAGACTGTGGAATCTTATTAAAATGTCTATGGAATAATATATAAGTTTGGAGACTTAAAAAATTCAAATTGAAGTTGAATATTGGAAATTGAATTTGATATGTGTTAGATAATGTGAAGTGGAAAATTTATCAAGTTGGATCAAATGAAGCAAAGTATTGAAATAAAAATTAGTAAATAAAACTAATTTAAACAATGACATAAATCAGTTGTGAATGAAAGATAATTGATAAAATTCAATATTCAGAGTTTGAAGATAAAATGAATTCAAATGGAATTGAAAATGCAAAGTTGAATGGAAATGAATATATAACTTCAGTAGTGAAGTGAAAATAAATACTAGAAGTGTATAAAAATACTTATATTAGAACTTAAGAAATGGATAATGGGATTCTTAAGTAAATTTTGAAAGGAGGTAATATTCTAAGCTAATATTTGTATGAAGTGAAATTGTAAGTAAATGAAAATCTAATGTGAATAAAACAAAAGTAATTGATAAAGTTAATTATCAATTGAAAAATAAGTACATAGGATGTACGTATGTTATTTTATTCGCATAGCGATTTGATCTAGAATTCGAGCATAGAATGTTGAGATAATTATATCGATCCGAGTTTGATTTTTCACTCATTTTTGACGACGAACCGGGATATGGATTTTTGGTTGGTTCTGGATGTTCTCTATCATAGTTTACGGCTATGCAAGGAGAATGACGGTTTCTGATCAAAAAACCAGATCAGAGTCCGCACTAGGAAGTCGGGTGGACGATACTAGTTCGAAAGTGAAATTGTGTGATCGAGTGAGCGATCGAATTTGATATTGCGTACGAATGATATGTGTGCATCATACGGATTTGAATAAAATAAATATTTAAACTTTTGTAAAGAAATGTGCAAAATGATAAGCAGGATATACGGGTGTGTTAAAAGAAAAGTGAATTGGATTTTGATTTTCGAAGATAAATTTAAATTGCTCGACAAAATGTTATGTATTTAAATTTCTATATGGAATTTTAGAATTTTCTTTTCCAGCCACTTGGCTTTTCATTTTCTTTTTAAATCTGGGGGCTCGTGGTGCCACTTTGTAGTCGTACCGAGTTCGCCACGGAAAGGAGGCGTTGGCGAAATTTTTCGATAATTTAGGAAGTTAGAAAATTTTTGAGAAATTATGAAAATTTAAAAGTTGAATTTAAATTTAAATTTGAATTGTTGAGAAAATAATGTTTTTTGGAAACTATTGAAAATTTTGTAAAGTTAATTGAGATAATGGTCTTTAAATAAAAAGATTTGTTTTGGCAGTTGATAGAAAACTGTTTGGTTCTAGGAAAAATAATAAAACGGGTTAAGGATCATTCTTTTTGACTTGTAGTTTCGCGACGAAATTCTTTTAAGGAGGGAAGTCTATGACGACCTGAATTTTGAATATTTGAAATTAGAATATTTAATTGATTTTAAATACTTGAATGATAAGTTTAACTTGAATTTCAAATAGAACTACGAATTTGGAGATTAAAATTATTGAATTTAATTTATTGAAGTTAGGTAAAATATTTAATCTTCAATTTTGAGCTTGTAAAAATATTGATAATACTGAAGATAATGGAAGCTTCAGAATTGGTTTTGGAAATGTTTTTTTTCAGTTTTGAAATTATATCGTTTAAAATGATATTTAAAAATAGCCTACTGAAGCACAGTCTCGGGTTTCGACGAAACCAGTTCCATTGGATCCGTAATAATGTTTTATTAACGGATTTCAATTTCCGTAGCATTCAGAGTTGTCGTATGATCGTACGCTGAGCGAAAGCACTGGAATTTTTATCGAAATTTAATTTAATAGTTGGATTCAAAAAGCTATCTTCTCCATACGACCGAATTTAGACTCGAAACCTTTTTCATTGCATTCGAAATGGGGGGTTAACATTATAAACGCCTGGCGGAACGCCTGGCGGCACGCCTTGATTGGAGTTCGAAATTTTGAGTTGTGTAATCCGAACGATTTAAAGTTGAATTTAAATTTAAAATATAAATAATATTCTTATATCATAATATTGTTCAAACCCTTACATGCACGTGTAGAATTTTAAACACGTGTGTTACCTAAATTTACACGCCTTCGTTTTGAATGAAATAAAATAAAAACGAAAACATTTTTTTCTTTTGTCAATGAAATCAAACAATGGCCGAGCAAAATAAAGAGGGGGAACCCAAATTTAAACAAAGGATTGTCGAATCAGAAAAAAATTAATAATGGCCGGTTCTTTTCAAAATTAAAATCTAAGTTCGAAAGTTCAAGGCCGAGCGTTTCCTTCTCGTTTAAATGTCAGAGACCTTTCAACGCGACTGAGGCTCGCAAGATTCGAATTCGAGATTTATGGTGGCTGCGATGATTTCAGAAATCGAGGCGAGGCGGCCGAAGTCGAGTTCTGATTGCGGTCGGCAAATCAACTGAGTAAGAGGCAGGCGAGGTGAGGATTGAGCACGACTGTAACGACCCAGAATTTTATTAATTAAAATTTGAATATTTAATTAATTTTAGATATTAATAAGTGAATTTATAAGTCAAATAAATTTTTATTTGATTTATTAGATTTAATTAGATAATTAAATCAATAATTTAATATGTTAAATTATGGAAATAATTGAAAATTGAGTTAAATATGATTGAAAATGATTTGTAAAATTTTATTTTATCATGTTGAAGTTAGAATGATATTTTAGAACTTTTAAAATCGAATTAAAAGTTAATTTGTGAAAATTGAATATTTTAATATTTAAATCGACTAGTAAAATAGTCAATTTTTGAACAGTCTCAGAATTGAACGAAACCAGTTCCATTGGATCCGTAATAGTTAGTTATTACCGGATTTCAATTTTCGTATCAATCGGAGCTATCGTTTGATCGTGGCAGCTCGAAACGCATCGAATTATTTTTAATTTAAATTTGGCGAGTCAAAATAGCCATTTTTCAAAAAGTCTCGGATTTCGACGAAACCAGTTTCATCGGATCCGTAATGTGATATTATTGTAAGGTTTCAAATTTCAAGTCAATTGGATTTACCGTTTGTCCGGTACAAATTAAAACGCCTAGAAATCGATTTAAATCGGTTTAATTCAAATTGAGCGTTTACAGCCATAACTCGCACATACTTCCGAATTAGCTTTCGAAACCTGTTCCATTGTGTCCGGAACGCGGGGTAAACCTTAGGTACGCTGGTTACGGCGTCTAAATCGGAGTTCGGAATTCCCGGGATGAATAGTGTTTACGCTAGCTTTTTCTATAAATAGAAGTTGAATTCACAAAAATAAATAAAAATTTATAAAACCCTAATCTAAATGTTGCCAGCGCCCACCTAGAAACGAACGGCCATAAAACACTATCTTTTCTCCTCAATTATCTCTTGATCCACGCATTGATTCAAGAATCTTCCAACTAGAAGATTGAAGAGCATATGAAGATCTACAACTTCAACGGTTGTGATCGAATTTGGTTGCACGGATTGGCGGCAATTCGTGTGAGAAGGTGGCGAGTTCGTGCTCGTTTTTCTCGAGTTACGAGGGGCCGAGTTCTTCATGGTTCTGGCCGAAGGTTGAGGGGATGGAGGAGCTTCGTTGGTGAAGAGATGATCGAATTTAGTCGAGTGATGGTGCAGAAAATTGTAACCCTAAATGGGTGTAATGGGTTCGGCTAGGGGGGGTTTTCACGCGTACGAAGAAGATGGTGAGGAAGATCATGCGCAACGGTCCAGATGATGGGGTTTGTAATCTAACGGCTGATGTATGTTATAGGTTTAAAAATATAAAGTTATATTGTAATTAGTTTAAAATCGTATACAAACTTGTAAATTGCATAACTTTTTCATACGAGGTCGAAAAAATGCAAACTCAGTTGCGTTGGAATCGTATGGACGAGCACTACGCGATGGAGTTGGTTTGGAGTCGTTTGGAGTTAGTGAGAATTTCGGGTAAAATTAAACGCGCGTTTAATTTTATTCGAAATAAATCGCTAAAACGGATTTAAATCAAGGTGAGAACTTCTCACTCAATCGAATAAGTTTCGATTTTATTTTAAATAGTTAGATTTAAAATATTTGAATGCATGTTTGAATGATGACTGTAAATTATTGATTGTTAAAATAGACATTATACGCCGTTAGTAAGCGGATGTTATTTATTAAAAACATATACCGCGAAAATTTCATAAACAGTGAAATTGGTATTATATATAATATCAATATATATATATTGGCATATGTATATATTGCAGTTGTTGATTTCCCGCATTTTTTTAGCGGATGAGACCCTATTACGCCGTTATTAAGCGGATAATATTTATTAAAAACATATACCGCGATAATTCCGTACTGGAGCGGAATTGGTATTGTGCTAATGTTTTTGGATGCAGGAAACAGGTTGGAGGGATCCAACTGGATTCCTCAACAGTATTTATTTTATTTCAGATATTTTGATATTTGATGGATTGTCATATCGATATATGATATCGTTGTAGTCATGATTGACTATTTGGTATGTAGCATCATTGGACCAAATTTTGGAATTTTAAAATGGTTTTAAAGTGATTTTTGAAAATATACTATATTTTTGGAATTGATCCATTATAAATAAATAAACGTTATAATTTTTAAAGTTATAAAATTTTGGTTTTTGTGAAATATAGTTAAAAGCTGGTTTTTGAGAAATATGAACCAATGATTTTATAAAATAGTTTAAACTGGATTTTTGAGTTTATTATTAAAAGTTTGAATATAAGATTTATAAAATTTGATTTTTTTTATAAATCAAGAGAACGGTGAAATTTTAAAGGAATTTAAAGACGTTTAAAAGAATAATATAAATTAATTTATATTAAGAGATTTATAAATGGATATTTATAAATTGAATTATGGACATTATAAAACGAGTTTTTATAAGTGTTTGAATGTAGTGAAAATGAATTTCCTAAATGAATGAAATTTATGAAATTATAAACTGTGAAGTTATAAATGAAATTTTATAAGCAATAGGGTTATAAAATTTATAAAGTTATCGAAAGAATGAATTTTGGATAAATAAACAATCTTATAAGTTAAGATTAATAATTTGGGAAGTTAGATGAACGATTTTGTAAAATAATCGTTTTATAAGTAATTAACTTATAATATGAACTTGTAGTTTATAATTGAGTTATAAACTGGAATAGGTTAATAAAGGAATTTATAAAAAGGAAGTTTTTATAAATAAATAGAAACGGAATTTATAAACGTTGTTTTATAAATCCGCAAATGACTTATTTTGATAAGTTAATTGTTATAACTTAGAGATAGAGTTATATTCACATTTTGAACAGTGAATAATCCTTTAAGTTAAAGTGAATAGAAATGATGAAATTTGTTAAGGTAGTATATTCACGTTTTTGAATAGTGAATAATACGTTAAAGAAATTGTTTTAGATATGATGTTTTAAATAGAATTAAAACGATCTAACGATGGTTTAAAATGTGTTGAGATTCGAAACCATAGATTTCAACATTTATTGTTGAAATAGACGTTTTCGAGAAATAAAAGGAAATGTGGACTATAACACTGTTGTTATAGTAAATGACTTCCGAAAGGAAATGTTTAGAATAATATTGGGATTTACATATCTATTTTAATTTCGAATCCCTATACTAGTGATTTTGGGTTGTTGTAACGATGTTTTACGCAACATTCGTTTTGGCCCAAATAAAAATGTTTAAGAGAATGATTTCCCTTAAAGAATGAAATATATACTTAATTCGATTTAAGTATATTGAATATTTTCAAAGGTTGAAAATAAAAAGATTTGTCGATTACTTATTTTTAATAAGTATGGAAATGTTTTCCAATATGAAGTGAATATTTAGAATTTATCTTTTGAAGATAAATTGAAATGGATAGTTGAAATTGTATATGCATGATATTTTGAAATATAAATTCATTATGGAATTTATATGTGAAAGTGGAACTTGTTAAAAATAAATATTGATTTATTTTTGAAGTGTTGAAATTATATATATCTTGTAAAGATATTTTGGAAAATAAAAAAATTTGGAAAATTATTTGGAATCTGGTGATGTATGCATATCCATTGATAGTTCAATAATCGACTATCAATATTTCCCTTTGAATGGGTATTTGATGTGAATTGATTGAATTTGAATGCACACTTATTTTTGAATAAGCGCTCACTATTCGGGTTAACCGGGAAAGGACCATGGGGTCGTATAACCCATTCCGAATATGTGATACGTCGTTGTGAATCGCATTTGAAGATCGGTGTTGAAGACCGGATATTTGCAAGAGTGATAGGATGAACTATCGATTGACTCTGCACCGAGTTGCTCCGGTATTGAGTTCTCCATATGTGATGGTGAATCCGATCAGGATTGTGAATATCCGGATTGCAAGGACTTCTTTGTAAGTGCCTTCGGTTCTGTTCGATCCTGGAACAGACTTGTATGGATTGTATGTCCGACATTATAAGTTGAGATATAAAGCCGATTTCTTTCAAATATATTTCTGTTGGTGGCGGAGAATTTATTCTTTGCTTAACACCCTTCTCTGAGACGTACGAGCTCAGAGGTTATATAGTTGAAGTTATCAGCGATATATTCCCAAATTGGTAATGTGACATGCTGAGTGATGCTGAAATGATCATTGTGTTGATTATTTGTGATAGGATTATTTGTTTGATCGTCTATCTTAGTGATCATTGTGTTGATCATTTGTTGACCCAAAGCATGGCTTTTGTATAAAGTATGTTTTTGTGGACGTGAATTCGTCGAGCCTCACATCCCGGAAATGGTCAAAACAGGAAAGAAGCAGCAAGGTTATGAGGGGTAGCGCCCTTTAGGATATGTGCATTTCCTTCTGGAAAAGGGTGGTATCATGGTATGGAGCCCAGATACTTACTCATGTTGAAAACACTTTATGATTGTGTGAATTGATTACGAGCGCTCGGTTGATAAAGGTCCCAAAGGACCGGGGGATGGCATATTCGGTCAGTTGTTACTCAGTTAGGGGTAACCCGGCCTTGTGTTGGTAGAGATCCGGTTTGGTTCTCGGGGATGTCCATCCAGAGGCATTCTCATGTGGCAATGGGAAGTTCCTTGGCCTGACCATTTGTTGGAAATCCGAAGAAACAATACGATCTTGTACGGTATTAGTTATAGAACCTGCTATTCACTTATGGTGGTCACCACTGTTTGGATAGTAGCTATAGTAGGCATACGATAATGGTCGTATGTTGGCTAAGATTTATATCTTTATTTTCGAAATGATTTTCCTCTACACTATGCACTAATAATAATATCAAATATTATTTTAAATGCGTATCAAGCATCTTTGACTATCATAAGGAGAAATCTCCTCCGATTCTGCGTTTGCATGTGTGTGTGTGCGGGAGGCCTTATGGTAGTCTCATTTTTAAAAACATTGCGAATTGAATTTAAAAATATTCCTCTATTTTGATTTTAAAGTTAAGTAAACTGTTTTGAGTTCTCACACCAGTCACATGACTGACTTGGAGTTTATTGTTTTCCTTCCTAAACTCTGGGTGCCCACCAATTTTCCACACGGGCAGTCAAGAGTTAAGGTTTATCAGGATATTCTGGATATTCTGGAGTTGCTGGAGGCAAGCTGGATGGCATGACGTAATACTACTATATAGTATTTCTTTTCCGCTGCACTGTTTATTGTTGTATGTTGTTGTACACTCTGATGATATGATATGATGTAATGAAATATAATGTGATGTAATAACTGATATAGTTCTTTATTTAAAGATTATTCATTTATTATTATATGTTGTTCCGCTGCGAATTGTGAGATTCTGTTGTTGTTCTGTTGTTTCCTTTCTGTCCGTTCTATTTTTAAAATTCTTCTATCTTCTATTTTTCAAATGTTCTGTTTTCTTTCTGTTTTCTTCTATTTTAAAATGTTCTACCTTCTTTTCTCTCTTCTCTCTATTTTCTATCTTTCTATTTTCTTCTACCTTTTTCTTTTCTTTCTTTCTTCTTTTTAAAACCCATAACATTCAGGTTTTTGACCTTCGAATTCTCGGCAGTCGATAAAGTGAGTATCGATGTTGAATTTTCGGAAGACGAAAATCTACGGGGCGTTACAACGACATTGAGGGATGTTCACGGTGGCGGCTTGTTCGAGAAGAACTGCGATGGACGAAGTTGGGAGTTTTTTCATCGTAGCTCTGGTGGCGTACCGATGAACAGAGCGACGTAGGAATTCGAGGGGGGAGCAGGTCGTGGCCGCGATGGTGATTGCGGTGGCGTTGTCAGATGGGTTCGTGAGTTGGGAAAGATGACGTCGAAGGCTGCTGGGGTGTGGACAGATTTTTGGACAATGGAGGTTGAGCATTCGTAGGTTCGAAACCCTTTTCGAGAGGTATATGAATTTACTTTCGGTCTAGATTTGATAATTTACTCTTACAGTAGAGAAAGTTTGTTAAGTAATAAATTATATACATACATATACATACATATATATACACACACACACACACACACACAGATATATATATATATATATATATATATATATATATATATATATATATATATATATATATTTATAGCAAGATATATACATTCAACTTTAAAACAGAAAATGAACCACTACAGGTATATGTATAAAATTTATTAATTTGATAACAACATGTATATATGGTTTGAAAAACAGGAATTTTAAAAGGTTGAAAAGTTCATTTGAAAATTAGATTTTTAAAATCAATATAGATAATTTTATAATTATAAAAGCTATTTCAAGATAAGAAATAAAATTTATATACATATACAAATTTCAGATTTAGTTTTAATTAATTAAATCTATTCAAAAGAAATTAATTATTCGATTGTTTCGAATATTAATAATTGTATAAATTGTTTATACAAGGTCTATAAATCGAGAAAACGAGTCAGAATGGAAAATGGATTGCATGCATAAGCAAATGTGA
Organism: Allium cepa; assembly: GCA_030765085.1. Classification (NCBI taxonomy): domain Eukaryota; kingdom Viridiplantae; phylum Streptophyta; class Magnoliopsida; order Asparagales; family Amaryllidaceae; genus Allium; species Allium cepa. Next base: position 302,312,268 of record CM060944.1, on the reverse strand, counting down.
GAATTTCTCACTCAATCGAATTTATTTTTTGATTTAAATTTTAAATAGTTAAATTTAAAATTTTTGATTGTGTGCTTGGATGATGGTTGTTATCAATTGAGTTTAATTACACCCTATGCGCCGCATAATAGCGGATGATATTACATTTAAACCCATATACCACGATATTCCAGCTCGAAGTGGAATTGGTATTATATATGTATATTTGGAGTGATTGGTTTCCCGTATTATATAGCGGATGAGACCCTATGCGCCGCATAATAACAGATGATATTTTATAAATCCCATATACCGCGATATTCCACCTCGAAGTGGAATTGGTATTTAATTGTTGTGCTAACGTCTGTGGATGCAGGGAAATAAGTTGGAGGGATCCAACTGGATTCCTCAAATATTGAATTTGTTTCATATGTTGCTGGTTGATTATTTATAATCTCTGTGTGATTATATTGTGATTGAAATTGTGGAAGGCTATGATTTAGCCAAATATATTTTTGGTATCGTAGGATACCAGAAATAGATAAAATCGGATATTTGAAATTCAAGTAGAAAATTATAATAAATTCATTTAACAAATTGGGTGAATTTAAAAGAAGAAAATTAAATAGATAAATTTTTATTTTTGAAACCTTATTGAATAAATTCCAAAATATTGGAAAAGATTTTAATAAATGGGTTTTGAGTAATATTATTTAAAAGTTGAAGAATTTATTTAAAATTGGATTTTAAATGGTTTGGGAGGAATATAAGGGATTTATTTTAAATGGAAATAATTTTTTTGGGAAATCAATATGAAATTGTTTTGGTTTTTGAAATAAATCTCTGGGAAAAACAATATGAAAATTGATTTGGTGTTTAAAAATAAATTTTGGGAAATAAATTTTGAAATCGATTTGGTGTTTGAAATAAATGTTTGGAAAATCAATTTGGGATTTGATTTGGTATTTGAAATAAATTTGGAAATAAATTTGAAAATTGATTTGGTGTAGAAAGTGAATATTTGGAAATCGATTTGAAAATCGTATATCAGTTGATATTTGGAAATCTAAATTCACAATGGGAATTTGTAAAGGAAAGGGAATTTTGTTTTAAAAATAAAGATTGGATTATTTTTAAAAGTATGAAAAGGAATTTATGGATTTGGAACGTAAATTTAAAATAAATCGAGAAGGGTTTATTAATTGGTTTAAATGGACCATTTTGAAATGGAAAGCGTATTTTCCCTGGAAAGCTGAGCATGTTTTCAAAGTAGCTTTCAAGTTTAAATTAAAGTTCTAGAGATGGTTTTGAAAAGAATATTTTGGAGAAATTATTTTCTTAAGTTATTTTGAAAATCTTTAAAGTAAAGGTTTATTTAATTAATTATAGAAGTGATTATTTAAAGATTTAAATAATATTTGTTTTTAGAAAATGGTTATTTAAAAATTTATACCCTATATACTAATTTTATTTTTAAAATTAGTTTGGACTTGAAGTTTTATATAAGATATTAGTATATTATTTTCATAACAAATATTTAAGCAAGTGTTTTAAAATAGTTTTATTCTACCAAGTATATTTTGGATAAGTGATTTAAAGTATTTGAACTCGGTAGACTTTCAGTGGTAATAAATAATATCGGGATTCTTATTCCGCTAGTGAAAAGTGATTTGAAATTTGTTTTCAAAGTGATGAAGTGTTAAAGAAAATATCTTGCGAAGATATTTTGAAAGATAAATAATTGGGAAAATTTGTTTAAATCTTGGTGTTTATTGTGAATGTTGATTGATAGTTAAATAACCGACTATCAATATTGGCCTTTTAATGGCATTTGAATTTCGATGCGACCGGGGTTCGGATTCCAAATGGATACTCGAAAACCACATCGAACCTTTGTGATTGTGATGGATCTTTTGTTTAAAAGATCAAAGTGAAAATTTGTTGTGATTTGTTTGAATCGGAATGTAACACTTATTTTTAAAATAAGCACTCGTTATTCGGTTTAGCCGGGAGATGACCTTGTTTCATATAACCCATTTCGAATAATGATATGACGAAATGGGATTGCATTTGAAGATGGTGTTGAAGACTGGATATTTTCGAAAGCAAAAGGATAACCTGTCGAATGTCTCTGCACCGGGTTGCTCCGGTATAGAGATTTTTATTACCCTTTGTGATGGGGATTTCGAACGTGATTAGTGAATATCCGGATTGCAAGGGCTTCTTTGAAGTGCCTTCGTTCCGTTCGATCCAGGAATGGACTTGTATGGATGTGTGTCTGACGTTACACTTTGAGATGTAAAGCTGGGTTCTATCAAATACATTTCTGTTGGTGGCGGAGAATTTATTCTCTTAGCTTAACACCCTTCTATGAGACGTACGAGCTCAGAGGTTATGTAATTGATGGTCACTAGTGATATGTTCCCAAATTGGTAATGTGGCATACAAAGTACTGCTGATCATTTGTTGATCGAAGCATGGCTTTGTGAAAAGCATCGCTTTGTGGACGAGACTTTGTCGAACCTCACAACCCGGTTATGGTCAAAATAGGAATCGTGGCAGCAAAGTTATTGGGGGAGCGCCCCCTGAGGGTATGTTCATTTACTTCTGTATAAAAAGTGATATCATGGTATGGAGCCTAGATATTTTGCTTTGTGGTTGTTGGTTGAGGCGCCTCGGATAAAGGTTGGTAATGACCGAGGGGTCGCATACTCGTGTCAGTAGTTACCTAGTTACAGAGGTAACCTGGCCTTGTGTAGCAGAGATTCGGTTAGGTTCTCGAGGACATCCCTCCAGAGGCGTTCCATTTTATGTGGAAGTTCCTTTTCCTGGCGATTTGTTGGAAATCCAAACAAAACAATACGAGCCCTATGTGGTTTTAGTTGTATAACCTGCCATGGAATGTGGCGGTAACGTGCTATTGAACATGGTAGCTATAGTAGGCATAAGTGCGAAATGTCTATGCCGGCTAAGATTAATATTATACTTTCGAAATGTTTTCTACACTATGCACTAATAATAATATTCAAAAAGGATTTTCTTTATCAAGCATGTTTGACTATCATAAGAAGAAATCTCCTTCAATTCTGCGTTTGCATTGTGTGTGTGCGGGGAGGCTTATGGTAGTTTCATTTTCCAAAATCATAGCGGATTTCTTTTTCTTTGTGAAAATAACTGTTTTTAAGATCTCACACCAGTCCCATGACTGACCTGGAGTTTAATGTTCCCTTTCTAAACTCTAGTGCACATAATTTTCCACACGGGCAACCTAGAGTCAGGTTATCATTATTCTGGAGCGAAGTCAGAAAAGATGCCGTGGAGATCTGGAGTTCAAGCTGGATGGCGAGACGTATAATTATACTATGTAGTGTACGTTGCATTGGGTTGGTGCAAGTCAAATTTCTATGTAAGCATGTCGAAATAACTACCAATGTTTGTATTGTGTCGTTGTAAACTCTGATAATGTATTGTATAAACCGATATAGTTCTTTTGTTTTAAAGATTATTCATTTATCTATTATATGTTATTCCGCTGCGAAATGTGCGATTCTGTTATTGATTCTGTTTCTTCTTCTATCTTCTTCTTCTTTAACCCTAATGGTTTGGTTTTTCGGCATTCGACTGTTCGGCATTTAATATAGTGGACGTATTGATATCGACTTTCGAAAGTCAAAAAAATCGGGTCGTTACAGTTACAATGGTAATACTTTTTGAAAATGTGGCTCTGATAAATTAAAACGTTGAAAGAAATGTTCTAGTTTAGAAATCAATAGATAGAATTATAAATGAATAAACAAACAAACACAAATAATCGCACTTAATGTTCAAAAAATAAAATATATAAATAGCGTAATGTTCGACGATATTCGTATTGGTTATTAACAGCGTACTAATTATAGGACTAGGATTTATAAACATTAATTACAGATTTAATAGGTAGTAAATTTGTTATTTACAAAAAGTTAAAAAGGAATTAAATAAGAACTAATTTATGAATTTAATACAACATTTATGGGAAACTAAAAAGACATAATAGATGGATTTTCAAGTGGTAAGTAGATTCAATGAAGTAAATGAGGATTGTTTAGGGACTGTCCAATTTTGACATAAGTGACCAACTTTTACGGGTAATAGACATTTATTAGACATTACAAGGAAACCAAAGCCTAAGCATATAATTAGGAATCATTACATAGAAAAAAGTAAGTATTAATGCTATTAAATATACGTAGAAGGCAACGTAACTTTCATAATACAAAATTATATAACTTCAATTATACGTTTAGAACAAGTGTGAACTAAAAGGCTTGGCCCAAACTTAGGCTTTGGATGATTGGTTTGGTTTAGTGGGTTGGTATGCAAGGTCAAAAGAGTTACACAACATAAGTCCGGCTTTCATCTAGAGGTTACCAACAGTTCTATATACTTACTACTGATGTAGGGCATCTTCAAACATAGGACCTGTAGGGAAGGGATATGCATAGGACATTGGACATTCTTTTGGGATGGAGTTGTTAAGTAGTTATTGTAGGGTCTACCTCCTCCCTATTTAGGAAATATTAAATGGTTGGGGATAGCGGTTTGGCATGGTAATGGATATCCCGGGAAGGATCCGCTTTAGGTTTGAGGTATAAAGTAGCTATTATGGGTCAGCCTCTACCATAAAGAAGTATTAAGTGACCTAATGAGATTTCATGCGATGTCAGCTAGATTGTATCAAAGAGGAGTCTGTCTTGGGTTAGGTATTAAATGATGTGGACCTGTCTAAAAAGTGGATATTAAATGGCTAGAGTCTGCATAGTTCCTATTGAAAATATATTAAGTGACTAAGATACTATCCCTTACATTGTTAGGACATGATTGACTGTAGTTGCACGGGACTAAGAATGGCCTTGGGCCTACAGTTGTGGTTAGGTTATAGAGTTGGAATGCTTCAGTATGATGACAATTATATTATAATGCCTTATCAAGGTTTCATCGGTCTCTGTAGTTAGGACCGACTGACTAACAGTTATATTGCTAAGGGCCCACTTTGGAGACTTGAGGTATTAAATAGTTATTAGGTCTGCCGCCTCCTTATTTAAGAAATATTAAGTGGTCACAGTTTTGGGTAGTAAAATATTTAGATGTGAAAGAATGCAGGTGTATATATATTTACATAATGATACATTGGAGAAGGTTAGGTTAGACATATTGTACGTGCATATTAGATTTAACGGATTAGCCATAAATAACAGATATAGCACTTAAGTCGAAACCAATCGACATAAATTAATGGGATGGGTAAAGTACGTAATTCTTCAATAGCCAGAATGTTGTTCTGACCCCCTCCTCATTACAACCCACGGATTGGGTTTAGAAGGACTGTATACTTAAACAAGACAAAAACTGCAGATGGTTAAGTCTTCTTATTCATGCTTGGCACTGATAAGGCAATTAAATATCCAAGGAACGATATTCTGACATAGCAACTTTAGTTAGTACATATGTTCTATTATATTTCTCAATTTTGTTGTGAATTTATATTAATTTCTATCTGATATATTTGTGTTTATTAGAGGTTACCAAAACAATTGATCCATACCCTAATGGACTCGGGTTTCGATTTAGTTGAAATTCGAGCCTATTAATTTGTGCGTTGTTACACTTAGTCGGTCTATCAGCTATGACTCGTATGCTTTCATTCCCTACCCTTGACCTTGGTAACCCATCTACGTAGTTCATAGATATTAAATCCCATTTCCACATTGGAACCTCTAAACGCTGCAAGAGCCCACTTGGCTTTTGATATTTTATCTTTACCTGCTAGTATGTAAGACATCTTATCACATGCTCTCTCATATCTTTCTTCATCCCTTCCCAAAAGAATCTTCATTTCATATCTTGATACATCTTAATGCCTCCAAGGTGGATGGTGAACTTGGAATGATAACATTCATTGAATACTTCTATCCATAGTCGTTTTATACTCGAAACATATGACCTTCCATTCTTCTACAGTCTGCCTTCTCTATCAACCTTGAACCGCTTTAGCTCTTCTACTTCAATTCATAAGTCCAAGTCCCATATTATATCGATGCAGAACTTATCCCCCTTCTACTATTTGGTAATTCTTTATACCACTGAATGCCTCATTCAAAGCTTGATAGCATCCTTGATGCACTGCTCTAGCCTGTACTGGATCGAAAATGTACATCACAGGCCGACAATGTTTCCAAAACAGTCCATTCTTCTAACATAGCCAAAACACAACTCTTCTATTTTAGCTTAAAGCATCAACTACTATACTGCCTTTCTCTAAGGTATACTCTATCTCAAAATCATATAATGCAAGGAACTTTAACCACCTCTACTACCTCATGTTCAACTCCCATTGAGAGAACAAGCATCTCAAGGATTTATGGTCAGTGAAAAACTCAAATTTCATCCTAAAAGACAGTGTCTCTAAATCTTTAATTGAAAGACAACTTCCACTAATTCTAAATCATGAGTTGAATATCCAATTTCGTAAGATCGCAACTGCCTAGTTGCATATGCAATAGCCTTGACCTTCTATATCAGTACCGCTACTAACCTCAAACTTAGTGCATCATTATATATGGTCTTACCATCATTCCCTTGAGGTATCACTAACAAAGGTGCATTTTTCAATCGATACTTTAATTCTTAAAATATCGTCTCACACACCTACAGCTAAACAAACCATTCACTCTTTTGGTCAGTCTTGTTATTAGTACATCTACTTGAGAGAAGTCCTTAATGAATCTCCGGTAGTAGCCAACCAATCCAAAGAAAGTTCAAACCTCAATCATATTCCCTGGGCTCTTCCATATTCACTTCTCAACCTTTGAAGGATATACTACTGATCCATCTTTCGAGATCACGTGGCATAGGAACTTCATTCACCTTCTCCAGAAATGACATGTAGAAAATTTTGCCTTTAACTTATGTCATCTCAACATCTCAAGCATAAGTATTAGTTGAACTACGTATTCCACCTCATCCTTAGGTACATTGAGATGTCGTCTATGAAAATAACTATCCAACTTATTGCAAAAAATTCTATTCATTAAGTCTACGAAGAACACAAGTGGATTCGTTAGTCTAATATTCATCACTAGCCACTAATATGAACCATACCTTGTTCTGAATGTAGTCAAAAGAATGCTTTCCACCATAACTCTCAGCTGATTGAACCCTATAGCCAAGTCCAGCTATGAAAACTCTTTAGCTTCACTCAACTAATCAAAAAGATCATCAATTTTCGACAAAATTACATGTTCTTCACTATCCTTTCATTCATCTTTTGATAGTCTTAACATCCCCCTACTTGGAGGCTCAAAACTAACGGCTATGGATGCTGCAGCCATCCATCGTTATTAATCCTCGGTGGCCAAATACGGCAATGTTAGATACATTGATACACAGAAACACCTGAACATGGAAAATTTTAAAACAGCAAACAAAGTCCACATTCCTTTTCAAAATATTTCAAATTCATTACATAACCTCAATAAGCAGACCACGTTTAGACAAGATATGCTTATTACAAAATACGCCTAGAGCAACATATGAAGATGTCCCATTGGATGATCATAGTTTGAAATATGGCAATAAAACAAGTTTCCCTTTACAACCAAACACAACGGAAATAAAAGAACTCTAAGTAGTTAACATGCCTTCTCTACGTCACCGGATGCTTTATTCGTCTAAAGGAACACCTGAAAACCTTAACTCTCAACCAACTCAAAATCGATTGAGTACCTGCGAGTTTAAGAGGAAAACAAAAACTTCGAGTCAGACATAAAGCCTAGTATGAATAATAATCTACCATCTCAAACCATTTAGATATCTAGTGAGACCACGCCGCTTAGCGGAACGGGTTTTTCCCTCAATAGTATCCTAAAACATTTATAAAACAATATACCGTGCTCTTGCATCCATAATGGATATAACATAGTATTTCAAAACATTATGATAATATGCAAAACAAGTAAGTCAAATCTGGATTACCCATTCCCTTTCATTCTGACTATGTGTATCAATTATAGTTTCTGGGGTTACTATTAACTTGTTAAATGTTTATGGAATATCTGTACAATTTAATAGTTTTCATGAGATCACTAAGAACATATTGGTAACTCTAATATCTTTTCTATTAACCTAGTTTTTATGGGCTAACTAGGAACATATTGACTAACTGTCAATATATTAATCCGAATATAGTTTTCATGGGCTAATTATAAATCTATTGGCCTCTACCAATATCAAACCATAGTTTTCATAGGCTAACCATGAACCTGTTGGACCCTACCAATATCTTTTCCTTACACAGTTTTCATGAGCTTGCTGTGAACCTATTGGCCCCTGCCAATATCTTTAACTAAGATTTTATAATTTCATATGTTATTTTCACTAACGGGTCAACCTAGTTTGTTATTCCGCCCTTCCCCAAAGACCGTTATGGGTTAACTACAATTTGAATAAATATATGAAAAAGAAAAAATCTCAAAAAGATTTATTTATGCCATGGCATTTCCTTTTTAAAATGAGAATAGGTTATTTGTTTTGAAACCTTAAAGCCTTACTTTCGGAACCACAGGATGTCCTTCTTCGAAAGCATAGAAAACCTCTTTTCAGAACTCTAAATATATACCTTTCGAAGCTCTATGAATCAATCCTTTCGAAACCAAATCACACATTTCGAATGTATCAAAACCTAGCTTAATAGTCTTTATGAAAATAGCTTTGAAACTAATGAAAGTACCCCTTTCGGAAAAATTGGTTTTACTCCTTAAAAACATCTTTTGGATCAAAGTGGTTATATATGAAAGTATCTCTTTCAAACCCTTTATGGAATTGTTTGGGGAAAAGTTGATGGTGTCGAAACCACCTATTTGAAAGTTCAAAACATTTAAATTAAAACATTGAAGGGTAGTATAGAAACCCTCTTTCGACCCCATTGCCTTAGGAACCCTTAACCCCTTTCAAAAGTATTTAGGGACGGGTTTAGCTTAGGTTAAAAAAGAGATAACCCTTCGAAAGCATTGATGGCTTCAATACACTTGGATGGGAAAGTAGCGGCTGGGTTTTGACTTGGTCGAAACAATTACTTTCGAAAGCATGTATTCAAAAATAAAAGAAACCCATTCGAAAGCTGATACTTTAAACATAATATGGCAACCTTATTCGAAAGCTATTTATATATACCTTTTGAAAACATACGTTTTGACTAGGTCGAAAGCTCTAAGTAAGACCAAGCGATTACTTAACGTTTGAAAACCAAACAGGATATTGATCCCATCGGCAGCAATGCTTTCAACACCATAGCTTCCGCCTTTCCTCCAATCCACTATCTACCATATAAGTGATACGTTGCATATTGGTCTTGACTAGGTGGGTTTCGGCTGGGTTGGTTTCAACTGAGCTGGAACGGATGCAATGGAGTTGAAAGGCATTAATAAAGGAGGCGGAACCCTCTTTTCTGATTAAAAGCTGAAATCATGCACACTTTTAGTAACTGCTTTAACCTAGCTATGTGTAATCTTTTATTCTGTTTCCATAAATTTTTTTAAATACTTTACAAAATAACTGCCGCATTTATCAGATTTGAATCAATTAAAATTTAACGTTTAATCCCTTCCATCAAGCAAAACCAATATTTGTAGAAAAGTCCCTCTTTCAAAATAATTTATTTTCCCTAGTAAATCAATTGGCGAAAATCCCGAAAAATCACAGAAATCCTTTTTCACTACATAATCAATCATAATAAAATTTTTGACTCAACTTCTTCCTGGAATACTCGAAATAAAATTTAAACCCAATTATCTCATATTTTTCTTTAGAAGTTCAAAATAATTTTTTCTTAGCTTGGAAAATTATGAAATGTTAAAACCATCTCTAAAATAATGTTTTACTTAACATAAAATTTTTCTATGGCATTTTGAAATCAATAACCCTCAGCTTTACCCTAAAACCATGCAAATTCTTATGTAAATGAATTGTTTTAAATCAAACATATAAAAATTCAAGCATATCATCATCCAAAACATCATAAAAACGAATTAATCTTAAATTCGAAAGCATATGATTATAAAACAAAATAGATATGGAACGAATTATTATTCACCATAGATATGATAAGGAATTTGAGAATTGTTGTTGATTAATCCTTTATAGCTCAGATCCTTAGCTTTTGATTGAATTTTCCCCCTTTTCTTCCTTGTTAATGTCGGCTCTATTCTAATATTTGATTTGCATTTATGAAAATAAGAAAATCAAATGTGAATGGACAATTACAAAGGTGTATAGCCTTGTATAAGGAAGTGGCTATTTACTAATATGCCTATGTGTAAATTAATTGGCTTATAAACCAATTTAAGCCCATCTATTTTATTATTAAGCACGACCCCATATATGATTTATTCAAATCTCAATCCCCTTATCATCGTAATTATATTTAATTTATCTAATTAAATCTCCTGAATAATGTCATAAAAAATTAGGGATGTTACAGGCTCCCTCCCTTAAAGAATTTCGTCCTCGAAATTCAGTAAGGACTAAATACTAAACATAGCAATCATTTGTAACAATTCCTAACAACCATAATAGCCTATCTGACTAGCAACTATCTATATAAATCTAATATAGACATACCCTCATAGTAGATCATGATAAGTGTCTCTAATCCCGTCTTCTGTTTCCTAAGTACAATCTTTCTCGTTGTCGCTCCACTGAACTTTCACCAACTTGACTGTCTTATTCCTTAATCTCTTCTCATCTCTTGCTACAACTCGAATTGGTTGTCTAACAAAAGTCAAATTTGGCTCTACTACCAAGTCTTCCAACTCCGTTAGAGGAATAATAGTCTCTAGATCATGCACATATTTGTGAAGATGAGACACATGAAATACATTATGGACACCTGCCATACTACTTGGCAATTCTATTCTGTATGTGAGGTTCCCAATCCTTTCTATAATTTGGAATGCACCCACATATCTCTGGGCTAAATTTTTTAATTTTCCAATTTCGTGCCACACCCTTCATTGGTGACACCTTAATAAGAACCTTATCTCCAAATGAGAATTCTAGGTCCTTACGCCCCTTATCTGCGTAACACTTCTATCTAGATTGAGCTTCCTTCATCCTTTCTTGGATGAACTCAATCTTTTCTGATGCCTCCCTAACCAAATCTGGACCTAAGACTAATCTATCTCTAGTCTCTAACCATAATGTTGGTGATTTGCATGGCCTCCCATATAAAGCTTCAAAAGGCGCCATTCCTATGCTAGACCGGTAACTATTATTGTAGGAAAACTCAACTAAATGTAGGTGATCTTTCCAAGATCCACAAAAGTCAAAGGTACAAGCTCTCAGCAAATCCTCAAGTACCTTTTTGATTCTCTCTATCTGCACATCCATCTGAGGGTGATACGCAGTACTCATATTAAGCTTGGTACCCAATACTTCCTGTGGACTCTTCCAGAATTCACTAGTGAACAGGGCATTTTTTTCACTGACCATACTACTGGGAACTCCATGCAATCTAAACTATGTTCTTCACGAACAACTTAGCTAATTAGGTGCCGTCCTGGTTGACTTTACTGGAATGAAATGGGCACTTTTGGTCAATCTGTCCACTAAGACACATATACTTTTATTTCCCTTATTTGACCTTGGCAACCCGTCAATAAAATCCATAGATATTGATCCCATTTCCACACTGGAATCTCTAAAGGTTGAAGCGACCCACTTGGCTATTTTGATGTTCAGCTTTCACTTATTGACAGTTTGCACACTGCCTAACCTACAAGCCAACGTCCATTTTCATACCTACCCAATAGAAGCTCCTTTTCATATACCGATACAACTTGGTTCCTCTAGGATAAATCATAAACATGGATCGTTGACATTCACCAAGAACCTCCTTCCTCAAGTCCTACACATTCGGAATACGTAACCTTCCTTTCTTTCTTAACCATCCTATTTTAATTGCCTCCATTAATTCTTCAACCTCTTTCTTTCATATTTTGGGTCCAACCTTTAGATTTTGAAACCCTTTTTTCTCATTCCATGGCGAGCCATGACAAGGCTAGATGGACTCATCAAATGTTTTAAAACATTTAGAAATTATTTATTTTTAATTAAAATCAAATGTGCATTGATATCATATGTCGATTTGTACATATTTTACTTTTATATATGCACCCAATTAATCACTAATGGCTCCTATAAAATATTAACATCACCAAATACTTCAAATATATGAATAATTAATATTTCATAAATATTATAATTAATTTATTGCAATTTATGAATTCGTTAAATCGTATGGTATTTTAGAGAATCTATCAATGTGGTTATACAACTCGCATATGAAAATTTAGTCAACCATTAATATTGAACAATATAAATATTAATGTTCACACTTCAGCTTAGCTAGTGGTGTGACAGTTTGATAGAATCTACTGCTTACATCTTTTTCGGTAAAATTCAATTTTAAAGTGTTAAGCGGTACATTTTAGTATCAATGATTTACAACAATTCTCTTTGTCAGCACTCCATCACTTTAGGACTTATGGAATTTGGTTTTGGTGAAAATTCCAACTTCCAACAATGTCCACATTCAATTTGATTAGTCTAGTTTAATAATAAAATTTATTATTAACTATGCTTATCTGGCCAACAACTTTGACTTTGAGTTGACTATAATTGATCATGATACTAACCTTAAACTCACACACAACTATAGTTGTTCGGTGAATGTCATACCATGATTTAACTATAATCAAAGTGGAATGTCCACACCTAAGTACAATGGTATTCTTCAATCGAGAGAACCTTATATTATCACTTCGAGAATTCGTGTTTAACCTTAGTTATTATTAATCATAAGGAAAATCTAGAGTAAGACATTCAATATTTATTCAATAACTATCAGTATATATCCCTTTGGCACCCCCAATAGCCATGAGTAATACACTGTCTAAAATTGGAAGGGCTTTATGTACACTGGTCTCAATGGCTGCATCAATATCCTTTCTTGGACTATCTTAAATATGAATATTAAATATAATATGTTATTTAATATATTGAGAATTTCTCTCATGATCCAACCCTTTTAATTCTTGTCATATTATATAACATTTAAGGATTTATTACATATAATTTAAATTTTATAAATTAATTAAATCATGCGATTTTTCAAAGAATTTACAACTACGGTTATATGACTCGGAGGTGTGAACATAGGGATCGATTAACATTGAACAATTAAAATATTAACGTTCATATATCACTTAGTTAGTTTTTTGACAATTTGGCTAAATTCATCATTTTAGATCATTTTAGTACAATGAAATTATATTTTCTAAAGTGGTACCTTTTAGCAATGATTATTAACATACATTCTCTTTGTCAACGCTATATCATTTTAGTATTTATAGATCAAAATTCCAACATCATCCATATTCAACTAGGTTAGTCTATGAAAAATTCCATGGTTCAATAATAACATGTATTATTAAATGTACTACTCTAGCTAGGGATTTTGGCTTTAAGTGGACTATACTTGACCGTGATACCAACATCATATAATCGAGGAGATAAATTATCTACCGAATAGTGTTTTACTTATAGTGCTTCATCTCAGACCCAAGTAAAGTCGTTCGATGGACGTCATGTCACGATTTAACTTAATCAAAGATCAAATCGTTCAAAGTGGACGTAGACTACAATGCCGAGCCACTATAAACCCTGTCTTTTTATTGCTTTCCTTTTAATTTTTGAGCATTCTTTATATTTGTATCCACTACATATATTCTATCTATGATATGTGACGCCCCACCTCTATACCCACGCTAGCCAAAGACACTATAGGGTAATGCCGTCAACTAACACAGAGAATAAGGATGGTTAGGAGTGACCATCTATAGCCTTGCTCTAACTATCTATTGAATACATCGACAATAGACATACCAAGCAGGTCGACATATCCAACGAATACTTAAAACAAAACCATAGGTGGTTGGAGGATCTATCAGAACAGAATATAACAACTCAAATGTAATATACATCACAGAACAGTAGATCATCATATACACATATACTGATACATAATAGAGAATACAAACTGATACACGTCAAGTGGTACAGCAAACCACAATATACAGACGAATCCAAAAGAATACACATCAGAGTTACAATAAAAAGGGCTACACAAAAGCTAGTGAAGTAGACCATGCGGAAGCAAAATAGGCTAAGTCCAGAAGCACCTAACCTGAAACAACTCGGTCTGACCCGAGTATAAATACACGGGTCAGTCTAGCTAAACAAATTAGTTAGATAAACTGAACAATAATAACCTGCAAAGTCATAAAGTATAACAAATATCTCTAAAAGAGATACACCAATCATCTAACAAAAGATGAATCAAAACAAGACCAGCCTCATATCATCGGCAACACAATAAACAAAGGATACGAATATCCCAAAGCAAGCCAAAAAGGCAATAACAAATACCAATGAAGGTAACACAAGTTCCACAAGGTAATCGCTATATATCGTGCGGCTCAAAAAGACCAACACCGAAGGGCGATACCTAGGGAATTTACATATCAATGAAACATCAGAAAATTGCACGTGCTCAGTACTGTATAAACAAGGATCCATTAGCCTGAAGACTACAAACCCGATGGTGCAAACCCGAAGGCAACACACCCGAAGGCAACAAACCTGAAGGTGCAAACCCGAAGGCAACATACCCGAAGGCAACAAACCTGAAGGTGCAAACCCAAAGGCAAAACACCCGAAGGCAACAAACCTGAAGGTGCAAACCCGAAGACAACACACCCGAAGGCTACAAACCATGGTGGTGAAGGTCCGAAGGCCCAGTACTGGACACCACTAACTGGCGGAATGTGTCACAACTCTTGAAAAGGAACCCGGAAAGTGGTAACGTGAGTCCCATAACCACTCGTTCGCACTAAACGGTTTACTACCCGTTAGTTAATTTCACACTCAAAGCAGTAGAAAGCTTACCTCATCTCATCGGTAAACCAGACCAAAAGGTCAAAACGATCAATCGAATAGGGCGGGGATTAATCGGGAAGACAAACGCATGGATTCATGGTCCGTGTTTTACCTAACCATTTAATCTCCCTACCACTCCACCCGAAGTGAAAAATTGTGTGCGTGCATTTTAAATAGAATTTATAAATTAGAGAAGCAAGCTTTTAATACAATTTAAAAGATTATTTTATAAAAACCCGTGGATGAAGTCAAAAAGGAATCATCAAGGTCAAATATGCATAAACAACTAATTGGAATCAACTTAGATCGATAAAAGTTGGAATCACAAACAAATAGGCACACTAGGAAAAATAGGGAAACATGAGCAGGTCGGTTGACCGGACTTCCTGAGTCGGCCGATCGAAAATAGCCCAGAAAGGCTTCGGGCTCCAGCTCGGTCGACCGACCAGAGAGTTCGGTCGAACGAACCCCAATTTCCTGCATTTCTACCCTACTAATTGAAGTGCAAATTCTCACAATTTGCAACTGGTTGAGCACGGACGCTAGGGGATTACGCCCATCGGCTACCCGGTCCTATTGGCTCCTCGATGCATCACCAAAAACATGTTCAAACATCAAAGTTAGGATCTTTAAAGATTTGAACCCAAAACACTACAAATTGGGATATTCACCAATTCAATCCAAACCAAAAGCAAGTGCACATGAATAAGTGTTAGGAATTCGTACCTAACAATCAAAGATAGTTATAGACAAAGATGTGAGATAAAAATCTCACCTTTTAACTCACAAACAAAGATGGAAAGCTCAAATGCAAAGAAAAGACCAACCACTCTCCACTTCAACTCTACTAGCTTCAATCTAAGATCAAAACAAGTATCTTCCTAAGTTAGGTTTAGTTCTGAAACTGAAGGAGAAAGAGTTGGAGAAGATGAAGAGAGGGCTTACCAATAGCTTCTCTTTGATTTTTTGGAGCAAGAATTTAAGTTGCAAGAAGAAATAGGGCTTGGAATTTCTAATTCCTTTTCTTTTCCCCCATTTTCAGTTTTAGCTTGAGTTTAGAAGTGAAAATGAGTGAATGGAAGGAGAGGAGACTGAGTTAGGTTATTAACTTAGCTAGGGGGCTGGACCCAAACCCAAAACCCAACTAGAAAAAGTAGAAAAAATCAACTTACTCCAAACGTATCAAAGTTTATACTCAAAAAGATCGCAAATGCCATTTTGGACTCAATGGAAATGGTTTCGAGTCCTAATTCGGCCATTTGCAAAAAGTAACATTTCGGACCTAAATCCGACTAACGACTCTATATTTAAATAAAACATTTATATATAAAATCGTTAAATATGTAGGTTGTTACATGATATGTGATTGTGAGTTGGTGATTTAATCTACATTTAGGTGTTTGTGACCAATTTTGGCGCAAACAATATCAAAAAAGTTTTCTTCTTGAATCAGAACATATAGGGCAAAAAATCATGAAAATTTCTTACAACCAAAAGAATTGAGTTTCAAATTTATGCAATTTGTATAGTTATCGTATTGCGGTTTCCATTTAGTTAAATTTGATGATGTTATTGTTCTGCTTTTATTTGAATTTTAAAAAAGTAATTCAGATTTGCTGAAGTGTTGTTCTATTTGGAGTTTCAAACTTGTAAAATTTGCATAGTGCAAAGGCTTTTCACACCAAATCTTTAGCTGTGTATCTTGTAACGTTTAATTTGCATTTTAAGCAGATTACAAGATGAACTTATTGCACTTACAGCTTATTACCTTTAAAGTCTACTTTTGACGATGGACAATTTCTAGGTTTTATGAATTAGTGTTTGTTATTTTAAATGGTTTTTACATGCAGCATGGAGTTGAATAGGTTTTGAGAATACTTACAGAATTTTTTTCACCAAAATATTGTTATATCTAAGAGAATTAGATAGTCATCTCTGGCTTAAATTTTAAATTAATTTTTTAAAAGCTTGGCTTCATTTCAAATTTCAAAATAAAAGTTTAAACTGGCTGATGTGTTGTTCTATTTGCTATTTCAAATTTACAAAATATGTACAACTAAAGCTTTACTTCTAAACAAAATTTAAGTTGTGTCCTCTTTAGCATTCAATTTTGCAATTTATCATATTTAATTATGTATGAAAAGTGAGGTTATTTTATTTATAGTTTCTTAGCAATTAAATCTAATTTTTATTAAGGACATTTTCTTAATTTTATGACTACTTTTTTGTTTTAAATTATAAAATGTATTGAAAAGTTAGCACTTTTATCAATGCTACGGTTTTACTCTTGGGGTTTATAAATTAATATTATGGTTTTACTTCCCTGACAATTTTTTGGCATCATTCATTGAGGAAAACTTGATTATAGTTATCCTTAGCTTAAATTTGAAAATGAAAATTTTAAAAGCTTTACTTCATTTCAAATATCAAAATCAAAATTGAATTTTCTACTTTGTTGTTCTATTTAAATTTTCAAATCTACAAAATTCATACAATTCAAACTTTTTCCTAAATGAAATTTAAGTGGTGTTCTCTTTAACATACAATTTTACGATTTATCATATTTAATTTTGTGTATAAAGCGAAGTTATTTTATTTACATTTTATTAACATAAAATCTAATTTTTGTAAAGGATATTTCTTATTTTTATAGAATATTTTTAGTAGTTTACGTAACAAATTATGTAGGAAAAGTTAGCACTTTTATCAATAGTACATCTTTGCTTTGTAATTCTTTAGCAATGAAGCCCACTGTAAAGGGTCGGTAATTATGACGACCCGAACTCGATGTCCGACAACAACATCAAATTCGTATCGCCGGAGCTTGCAACAACATTAGATGATAAATAACACAGCGGAAATAAAAGATGATATCACCGATACAACATGAATTCAATATCCAATACGTCAATTTTATACAATGATAATCATCAACATCAGAGAATACAATACAAATACAACGGAACACGATACAATATGATAAGTCTTCACAGAATCCAATACTGCAACTCTGATCCAAAAGCTCCAAAACTCCAAGCTCGATCCACCATCAAGGTTGCACCAAGATAAGCAAATCCGTCCGTGGACTCCAAAGACTCCAAAATGATCAAATAGAAAGCTGAAGGCTACCAAAACGATATCGACTACCTGACTATCTGGAAAACAAACTCTAGACTGCCCGTGTGGAAAATGGTGGGCACCCAGAGTTTAGAAAGGGAACAATAAACTCCGGGTCAGTCGTGGGACTGGTATGAGCAAACAAAAACATTTGGTCTTTGAAACAAACAAAAGGGTTTAAGTTTTGAAATCCGCAATGCTTTTTTTAAAATGAAACTACCATAAGGCCTCCCGCCACACACACAATGCGAACGCAGAATTGGAGGAGATTTCTCCTTATGATAGTCAAAAATGCTTGATACGAGGAAATTTCTTTGATATTATTACTATAAGTGCAAAGTGCATAAAAACCCTTTCGAAAGTATAAGATAAATCCTAGCCAGCATAGACATTTCGAACTATGCCTACTATAGCTACCATCCAAACAGTGGGGCGCCACCATAAGTAGATGGCAGGTAATGCAACTAAAACCGTACAAGGCGCGTATTGGATAAATGGATTTCCAACAAATGGTCAGGCTAAGGAACTTCCTATTGCCACATGGGAACGCCTCTGGCGGGACGCCCCGAGAACCTACCCGGCTCTCTGCCAAACAAGGCCGGCTACCCCCTTCCCTGGGAATAAAACCTCAGATATGCCACCCCCGGTCCTTTGGGACCTTTAACCGAGGATCCTCTACACCAACAACATCACACAGTAATAGATATATACTACAGTGCCCACATGAGTAAGTATCTGGGCTCCATACCATGATACTAACCTTTTCCAGAAGGAATGGTCATATCCTAGGGGAGCTACCCCTGAAACCTTGCCACATCTTTCCTGTTTCGACCATTACCGGTTTGTGAGGCTCGATGAGGTTTCGTCCACAAAGCTACGCTTTACACGAAAGCCATGCTTCGATCACAAATGATCAACAAATGATCATCAATCACACAGGAGTACTTAGCATGCCACACTACCAAATTGGAAGTATATCGCTGATAACCTTCAACTACATAACCTCTGAGCTCGTACGTCTCAGAGAAGGGTGTTAAGCTAAGAGAATAAATTCTCCGCCACCAACAGATATGTATTTGAAAGAAATCGGCTTTATATCTCAAAGTGTAGTGTCAGACACACGACCATACAAGTCTGTTCCGGGTTCGAACAGAACCGAAGGCACTTCCAAAGAAGCCCTTGCAAATCCGGGTATCCACAATCCCGATCGGACTTCCCATCACTTAGGGAATCTCTATACCGTAGCTACTCAGTGCAGAGACAATCGATAGGTCATCCTATCGTTCTCTCAAATACCCGGTCTTCACCACCGGTCTTCAAATGTTATCCATAACGATGTATCATTATTCGGAATGGGTTATATGACACAAGGTCCTCTCCCGGCTAAACCGAATAACGAGCGCAAAATTTTAAAAACATATGGATATGGATTTCAGTTAAGTCATAACTTAAAATTCAAAACTATTTCAAATGGTTTACACAAATTACCATTCCAAATCTTTAACCAAAAAGATTTATTTCACAAAGTTCACCTAGTTTCATAAAGACCCATTTACGGATTTCAAAAAGATTTCCATTTTGAGTGGATTAATCCATTTAATCTTTAAATCAAAGATTTAACTTATGGCTTTCAAAAACTGTTTCCAAAAGTTCATTCATAACTTGGAAAACTGTTTTTCAATTCAAACTTGAAATTCCTATAATACCAATTTGGAAATTCATTTCCTATATGAAAGCTTTTATCATTTGAAAACAAACAGTTTTCGTTTTGGAAAAAAATCGATTTCAATTATACAAGTTGAAGTTTCTCAAACTTGGGTTAAATTTAATTCTCAAAACAACACTTTTAAAATTGGTTTAAAAACCCATATAAACTTGTATGACCTCTTACTTCATAAATTCTCAAATAGAATTTAATTTCAAATTTTGAATTTAATTTTAAATTGAATTATTAAGTTTCAAAACTTTATTAAGTTATTCAAAATAACCTTTATTTTAGAAATTCTTTTCCAAAAGCTTTTCATTTTAAAACCCGATCCATTTTCAAAATCATTTAGATTTAAAAATTCAATTTTACAATCTATTTCAAAAATCTGTGACTTAACCAATTTCCACGTGCAATCCATATTTGTGTGTGTATAGTGTAGTCCAAGGGGTTTTACACAATAGTGCACACATCTATCATAAGAATATCGATAAGCGGTATAACTCATAACGCTTATCTTCATTCACAGATTCATAGATAAAGTAAATTTATCAATGACAAAGATTTGCTAATATGATTCGATGTGGGTTTCGGATAACCAACTAGAATCAGACTCCCTGTCGCATCGAAATTCAAATGTCATTTACGGGTCAAAGGGTTTGCATATTCATATAACAAATATTCATCACAAATATAACAACTCAGCACAAAGTATTACATATCAAATATATCAATCCATCACATAACATCCAATAGCAATCAAACCTCTACAACTAAGAAGAATAATTTGGGTGGTTTTTTTTAAATTTATTAACCACATGATTATTTTCATTAATAATTCTTAATCAATGATGATTAAGTTCATCAACTACAATTGATTTAGTTTTTAATCACCTTTATTGTAACGACCCTGACTCGACCTTCGAAAATCGGCACCGAATACGACACTCGTATTCAAATGCCGCAGATCCAAACGTCGAACCTGGTTCGCCGGAGCTTATAACACATTAAGTAAATAACACAGCGGAAGAAATGAATAATATACTTCATATACAGCATTTGATACAATAACTGATACACATGAATGATACAACAGAATGGTACAAGAGATATCAACATTATCAGAGATACAAAGAATAGCAGCGGAAATATAAGATAACACTAGCAGCGGAACAAAATCTCCAATGTAGCTTCAAGAAAGAACTCCAGCTTCGGTAATCTCCATCTCCAAATCACCAATCCAGCGATAGCTCGGACTCCCAAATCAAGATGAAGAGAAGCAACTCGATCCAAATGCGATTGCCAAATCCTAAGGCTGAAAGCTATCGAATCTACATCTACAATAGATCATCTGAAAACCCAACTCTAGACTGCCCGTGTGGGAAAATAGTGGGCACCCAGAGTTTAGGAAAGGAACAATAAACTCCAGGTCAGTCATGGGACTGGTATGAGCAAACAAAAGCATTTGGTCTTTTAAAACAAACAACAAAATTTAAATTTGAAATCCGCAATGCTTTTTGGAAAATGAAACTACCATAAGGCCTCCCGGCACACACACAATGCAAACGCACACATGGGGGAGATTTCTCCTTATGATAGTCAAACATGCTTACTACGAGGAAAATTCTTTGATATTATTACTAGTGCATAGTGGAAAATCTTTCGAAAGTATAATATAAATCCTAGCCAGCATAGGTACCATGATACTATGCCTACTATAGCTGCCATGTTAAATGGCAGGTTCTACAACTAAAACCGTACAAGGCGCGTATTGGATGAATGGATTTCCAACAAATGGTCAGGCTAAGGAACTTCCTACTGCCACATGGGATCGCCTCTGGCGGGACGTCCCGAGAACTAACGTTACGGTTAGATCTCTGCCAACACAAGGCCGGGTTACCTCTGTAACTAGGTAACTACTACACGAATATGTCATCCCCCGGTCCTTTGGGACCTTTATCCGAGGCGCCTCAAAGCAACAACCACACAGTAAATGAGATTGGAGCAACCACATAGGTTAAATACCAGGGCTCCATACCTGATACCACCCTTTACCAGAAGGGAATGACACACCCTAAAGGGAGCGACCCTCATAACCTTGCCGCATCTTTCCTGTTTCGACCATTTCCGGGGAGTGAGGTCCTGATGCAGTCTCGTCCACAAAGCTACGCTTTGGCACAAAGCCATGCTCTGGGTCAACAGATGACCAAAGCAATGATCACAAAGATAAATGATCAAACAAATGATCATATCACAAATGATCAACCAATGATCATCACACAGCAGCACTCAGCATGCCACATTACCAAATTGGGAATATCACTGATAAATATCAACTACATAACCTCTGAGCTCATACGTCTCAGAGAAGGGTGTTAAGCTAAGAGAATAAATTCTCCGCCACCAAGCAGAAATGTATTTGATAGAAATCAGATAACATCTCAAAGTGTAATGTCGGACATACAACCATACAAGTCTGTTCCGGGTTCGAACAGAACCGAAGGCACTTCCGAAGAAGCCCTTGCAAATCCGGGTATCCCCAATCCCGATCGGACTTCCCATCACTAAGGAGAACTCTATACCGGAGCAACTCAGTGCAGAGTCAATCGATAGGTTATCCTATCGTTCTCACAGATACCCGGTCTTCACCACCGGTCTTCAATGCTATCCATAACGACGTATCACATATTCGGAATGGGCTATATGACACAAAGGTCCTCTCCCGGCTAAACCGAATAGTGAGCGCAAAATTTAAAAACATATGGATATGGGATTTCGGTTAAGTCACAACTTAAAAATCCAAAGCTTTTCTTTCAAATGGTTAAACAAATTACCCTTTTAAATCTTTAAATAAAAAGATTAATTTCACAAAGTTTCACCAAATTTCATAAAGGTCTATCTCTAGATTCAAAACAACTTCCATTCCAATTGGATTAACTCGATAAATCTTTAAATTAAAGATTTAATTTATAGCTTTCAAAACACGTTCCAAAGATTTATTCATAACTTGGAAAACCCTTTTCATTTTAAAACTTGAATTCCTTTTAACACATATTGGAAATCCATTTCTTATATGAAAGCTTCTATTATTTGGAAACAACAGTTTTCGTTTCAGAAAAGTCCGATTTATACAAGTTGAAAATCTTGGGTTAAATTTAAATTCCAAACATCACTTTTTAAAATGGTTTAAAAACCCATATAAATCCATTTATAAGTTGGATAACTTTTTAAACCCTAGTTCCCAAATTATAGAATTCAACTTCAAATATTGAATTCAAATTTAAATCAAATTATTTAAATTTCAAAACTCAATCAAGTTATTCAAATAACTTTTATTTTTTTGAAATTCATTTTATTCAAAAGCTTCAATTCTAATTCCAAAACTATTTTGGATTCAAAAATACAATTTTAAATATATTTCAAAAATCTGTGACTTAACCCATTTCCACGTGCAATCCATATTTGTGTGTGTATACGTGTGGTCCAGGGGTTCAACACAATAGTGCACAACATCCATTATCACAGATTCAATCATATCGACAAGCGGTATAACCCATAACGCTTATCTATATTCACAGATTCATAGATAAAATAAAATATCATTCACAAAGATTAACTAATATGATTCGATGTGGGTTTCGGATAACCGACTGGAATCCGACTCCCTGTCGCATCGAAATCCAAATGGCATTCTACGGGTCAAGGGGTTTCATATTCATATGACAATATATTCATCATAAATATAGCAGATCAGCACAAATTATCACATAGCATCACATCACATATCAAATATATCAATCCATCACACAACATCTAATTACAATCAAACATCTATAAATAAGATCTGTTAATTGTTTGATTCAAATCAATTTTAATTACTTGCGAATAATTACTAATCCTTGTTGATTAATATTAATAAATTACAAATCATTGTAATAACTTTTCTTTAATCATTAATTAACCATCTATAATAAATTAATTAACCTTTAATTGTAACTTATCAACCTTTAATTATTTAGTAATTAATCGTAAATTATTTAATTCATCATTTAATAAATTATCTTTAATTTATTGATCAACCCTAAATCAATTAATTATCCTTTAATCACCTTCATAAATTAATTAGCCCTTAATTAATTACGTAATGATAATTAACAATCTAAATTAACTTAACCTTTAAGTTAAAATAAAAAAAAACATTTGATTAACTTCTTAATCACTTTGTTAAGTTTTATTTGAAATAACTCTATTTAAAATACAAGTTTAAAACATCTTTAACTTGATTTATTTAAAGACAATTTATTTCAAAACCTTTTAACTTCACATCCCACTTAACAAACAATTGTCATTTTATAAAGATCAATTTTTTCTTAGAAATCAATATGTTTTTAAACTTTAGACTGGGAAAATTATTACCCGAGCCAAAATGAGTTAAACCTGTGTCTTCCCCAATCCAAACCTCTCCTCTTTTTCCTTTGAACTTTGTTTTAATTTTAAACTTTTTAAAACTGTGATTCTTCATACGCAAATTTAGAAAAAAAATCATTTAACTTTAGCCTATATTCAATTAAATTTTAAAATATCTTAAATATTTCAAATGACATTTAAACATTTACATTCAAATCTTATTTACATTGCAACCAAAATTCAAATTCATGCTTCAGGTTTAAATCCAAAGATTAAAATTTAAAACTCTGTTTAAATCTTCATTTCAGATTTTATAAAATACTCAAACTAAAATATATCATTTGAATTTATCAACCAAATTTTCTTTTTGAAACTTTCAGATTCAAATTCAAATTTGAATCCAGGATTTCAAATTCAGATTTAAACTAAATTTTTAATCTGGTTTAAATCTTAAATTCAGACATATAAATTCTTTAAAAAAAAACTGTGCAGATTTTAAGTTGCTAACTATTTCACCTTTTTATAAATTTATTTATTTCAAAAACTAAAATCCAAATCTAATTTGAATCCATAACTCAAACTTGCTTCAATCCCTATTTTAAATCAGGCTTTGCTTTTCTCTTTTAAATTTAGTTTAAAAAAAAAAAAATTAAAACCTGAAACAGTTCAGGTTACAGGACACACTCAATAAAAACTGTGCAGGTTTTTAAATTTTTAAATATTTTATTTTCTGCAAATCTTGATTTTTTTTTTTTTTTTAAATTCTGAAATTCAAAATCTATTTGATTTCATAGTTTAAATCCTTCTTTAAGTTTAGACTTAAACTTGCTTAGCCTTCTTTTTTTTTTTCAGATTCAAATTAGTTTTAAAAATTTGAAAACCTGAAAATAGTTCAGGTTTCAGGTACAACCTGTAACAAAAGCTACCCGAGAGAAATGCTATCCTACTTCGAGTCATTTCCACTTTTACCCGAGACCAACCCGAGTCAAAATCCCTGCAACCAACAACATCACAAACCTGCACAACACCATCACTGTGCACCCATCCTCTCTCTCCGGCCATCACTGACCACCAACTCTGGCCATCCTCCATCAAATAGTGACTACACTTCAACCTTAAACCCCCAGATCCCCTGAATTCAATCTTGAATTTGAATTCAAGTTTTCAACTACAACCTGAAACAGCCTATACCCAAAACATTTTTTTTTCCCTGAAGAAAGATTATGATTGTGGGAAAAAAAAATAGAACACAGAGGCCTGCACATCCCTCTACAGTTATACATATATATATACTGACAATTACATACTTGTATATGTTCACACAAAAACACCTATTTCTAACATGTTTAAATTTTAAAACACTTGAACATATTTTTAAATCCTAGCTTAAATTAAACTCAGCTAATTTGTTTAAGCAAGGTTTAATAATGATCATATAAAAGAGAACTAGCATTTTGTTTTAAAATTTAAAACCTAGTATCAAAACAGGAAGTAGAAATCACACTTTCAGGCAAAGAAAAGCTCAAGCCTAGCAATTTATTTACAAGCAAAAGCCACTCACATTCATGCAGGAATTAAAACACAAATAATAGGATAAAGCATGGTGTTTACTCACAACAATAACAACAGGTTCAAAGTAGAAGGTTTTGCTCACAATTTTTTTTTCTTTTTTTTTTTTCCTACCAGAGGCCTTAATATCTATTTCCATATTTATGCATAAAGAAGATATATACACAGAGGCATAACCCAACATCATAATAATCAGATCATCACATGCAACAGATATTCAAACAAACCTAAGGCTTTAAGATTAAAGGGTTGCTCACCTGGATATTTGAAGAAAGACAGAGGCAAAGCAGAAATCTGGAAATGATGATTTTTTTTATCTCTTTTGCTCTTGAACTTTAATTTTTTTTTGTTCAGCTTGCCTAAAAACTTGAGTCTGGAACTATGTAAATAAAAATCTTTGCTTATTCATTATTGTATTAATTCACTCAATCCATTAAATACAAACAATTCTTAATTACTTACTGTCTGAAATTTTTTTCATACTGCAGTTGAAAACAGAAATCAATCTTTTGCCTTGAACTTGACTTGTTCCTGCAACTTAGATTGATACTATTACTTAGATTCTTGCTCTACTTATTGATTAACAATATTAAATTCATATTTTTAAAAGAAGTTTCACTTGCCTTCATTGATTTGCTCAGTTTGGTGGCTTTGAACCCAGATTTGCTTTTCCAGGTTGCTATTTCTTTTTCTTTTTTTCTTTCTGATTTTCTTTTTTTTTACTACTTTTGTACTATAGATTTGAGAAGCTCAATCTTTGATACTGTTTGTTTTCAGATTTCTGAAAGATATTATAATTACATGTGGGGAAATGGAAAGGTTTTTTTTGTTTATTTAATTATTTTATTTACTTAATGATGTCTTCATGCCATTTGTAAACAAAGATATCATAACTCTAGATTTTGCTAACTCCTTTACTCTATCCCCCATGTGATGTTTACTTCCTTATGTATGTGTTTGTTTATGCTTTGTAAATAAATGTATTTGTTTATTCATTTGTATGTAGTATGTACATGTTCAATGTTAAAAGAATTTAATCAATATTTATGTATATTAATATATATACATATATTATATCTTAACAAATTTTTAAATGCTACTCATTTTTTTAAAACACTCATTTTAAACTTGAGATACTAACATATGTATTTATTTTACTTTTACAAATTTTTAAAAAGAAATGAATTTAAAACAATTTGTACACTCACAAACAAATCACACATATATATACATTTCTTAGTTTATGAAGCTTTTGTAAACTTATTTATTAAATCAATTTTATAAAATTACTTTTTAAACCAATATTATTTATAAGCTTAGTTTATTTTTATTTTTGAATTAAAACTAGTATACCTTTTAAATAAATCATTATCTATATTTATATTATTTTTAAATTTTTATTTCTTGTTTTATATCCATTTACATAAATGACAAACAAATATCTACTTAAATTTGGAAAATATCCAGTTAATTCACAATTTAATTTCTAAAATTAATTAAATTTCCAATTTAAATTCGATTCAAAAACGGGAATGTTACAGGTTCCCCTCCTTAAGAAATTTCGTCCCCGAAATTTGCCAGGAAGACGAGAAAGAAAAGATAATAGATAAAGAAATGATTGATCAGATCAGAATCGAGATATTTATTCTGCATTCGGTTTACCAAATCAGAATATCAACAATACGAGAACAAACTCATATAATTATTTCACAAGATATTTGGGTCCACTGGTCTACGAATATGTAAGGGCATTGATTAGTTCGAAGGGATAACTAATCGTTCGTAGAATATATCGGATCCCAGAGAATAGATAGATAGATCAAATCTTCATATTAGTTAACCAATTTACTCAATTTTAAATTTCCAATTTATTTAATATTTTCAATTTCAAATTCATTAGAGTTTAGATCGAAAAGCTGATAAGAAATCGATGAAGATACAAAGTAAGAATTTTCTACAACGATACGTATGGCCATCATCACACCGAAACTTCTTTCTGGAGCAGCTATGAAGCAATCAAAAGAATATGAAATCGAATCAAAGGAGATTGATAGAGAAAAGATATTTCCACTGTTGCAGGGTATTGACCATTTGTAGTGGTACTCCCCTGTCCCCTATCTCGTCCTCTCCTCGCACTCATACTTACTATTGGTGGATAGCAAGAGAATTTACTGAGGCATTCGAACGGATATCTTAGGGATATACTCATTCTAGGGTATACTTCACCCTATCTCTAATGAGCTACTTAATATGTTATACTCCTGAGCTAAGGTTTTAACCATCAGCTCTGATACCACTTGTAACGACCCTGACTCGACCTTCGAAAATCGGCACCGAATACGACACTCGTATTCAAATGCCGCAGATCCAAACGTCGAACCTGGTTCGCCGGAGCTTATAACACATTAAGTAAATAACACAGCGGAAGAAATGAATAATATACTTCATATACAGCATTTGATACAATAACTGATACACATGAATGATACAACAGAATGGTACAAGAGATATCAACATTATCAGAGATACAAAGAATAGCAGCGGAAATATAAGATAACACTAGCAGCGGAACAAAATCTCCAATGTAGCTTCAAGAAAGAACTCCAGCTTCGGTAATCTCCATCTCCAAATCACCAATCCAGCGATAGCTCGGACTCCCAAATCAAGATGAAGAGAAGCAACTCGATCCAAATGCGATTGCCAAATCCTAAGGCTGAAAGCTATCGAATCTACATCTACAATAGATCATCTGAAAACCCAACTCTAGACTGCCCGTGTGGGAAAATAGTGGGCACCCAGAGTTTAGGAAAGGAACAATAAACTCCAGGTCAGTCATGGGACTGGTATGAGCAAACAAAAGCATTTGGTCTTTTAAAACAAACAACAAAATTTAAATTTGAAATCCGCAATGCTTTTTGGAAAATGAAACTACCATAAGGCCTCCCGGCACACACACAATGCAAACGCACACATGGGGGAGATTTCTCCTTATGATAGTCAAACATGCTTACTACGAGGAAAATTCTTTGATATTATTACTAGTGCATAGTGGAAAATCTTTCGAAAGTATAATATAAATCCTAGCCAGCATAGGTACCATGATACTATGCCTACTATAGCTGCCATGTTAAATGGCAGGTTCTACAACTAAAACCGTACAAGGCGCGTATTGGATGAATGGATTTCCAACAAATGGTCAGGCTAAGGAACTTCCTACTGCCACATGGGATCGCCTCTGGCGGGACGTCCCGAGAACTAACGTTACGGTTAGATCTCTGCCAACACAAGGCCGGGTTACCTCTGTAACTAGGTAACTACTACACGAATATGTCATCCCCCGGTCCTTTGGGACCTTTATCCGAGGCGCCTCAAAGCAACAACCACACAGTAAATGAGATTGGAGCAACCACATAGGTTAAATACCAGGGCTCCATACCTGATACCACCCTTTACCAGAAGGGAATGACACACCCTAAAGGGAGCGACCCTCATAACCTTGCCGCATCTTTCCTGTTTCGACCATTTCCGGGGAGTGAGGTCCTGATGCAGTCTCGTCCACAAAGCTACGCTTTGGCACAAAGCCATGCTCTGGGTCAACAGATGACCAAAGCAATGATCACAAAGATAAATGATCAAACAAATGATCATATCACAAATGATCAACCAATGATCATCACACAGCAGCACTCAGCATGCCACATTACCAAATTGGGAATATCACTGATAAATATCAACTACATAACCTCTGAGCTCATACGTCTCAGAGAAGGGTGTTAAGCTAAGAGAATAAATTCTCCGCCACCAAGCAGAAATGTATTTGATAGAAATCAGATAACATCTCAAAGTGTAATGTCGGACATACAACCATACAAGTCTGTTCCGGGTTCGAACAGAACCGAAGGCACTTCCGAAGAAGCCCTTGCAAATCCGGGTATCCCCAATCCCGATCGGACTTCCCATCACTAAGGAGAACTCTATACCGGAGCAACTCAGTGCAGAGTCAATCGATAGGTTATCCTATCGTTCTCACAGATACCCGGTCTTCACCACCGGTCTTCAATGCTATCCATAACGACGTATCACATATTCGGAATGGGCTATATGACACAAAGGTCCTCTCCCGGCTAAACCGAATAGTGAGCGCAAAATTTAAAAACATATGGATATGGGATTTCGGTTAAGTCACAACTTAAAAATCCAAAGCTTTTCTTTCAAATGGTTAAACAAATTACCCTTTTAAATCTTTAAATAAAAAGATTAATTTCACAAAGTTTCACCAAATTTCATAAAGGTCTATCTCTAGATTCAAAACAACTTCCATTCCAATTGGATTAACTCGATAAATCTTTAAATTAAAGATTTAATTTATAGCTTTCAAAACACGTTCCAAAGATTTATTCATAACTTGGAAAACCCTTTTCATTTTAAAACTTGAATTCCTTTTAACACATATTGGAAATCCATTTCTTATATGAAAGCTTCTATTATTTGGAAACAACAGTTTTCGTTTCAGAAAAGTCCGATTTATACAAGTTGAAAATCTTGGGTTAAATTTAAATTCCAAACATCACTTTTTAAAATGGTTTAAAAACCCATATAAATCCATTTATAAGTTGGATAACTTTTTAAACCCTAGTTCCCAAATTATAGAATTCAACTTCAAATATTGAATTCAAATTTAAATCAAATTATTTAAATTTCAAAACTCAATCAAGTTATTCAAATAACTTTTATTTTTTTGAAATTCATTTTATTCAAAAGCTTCAATTCTAATTCCAAAACTATTTTGGATTCAAAAATACAATTTTAAATATATTTCAAAAATCTGTGACTTAACCCATTTCCACGTGCAATCCATATTTGTGTGTGTATACGTGTGGTCCAGGGGTTCAACACAATAGTGCACAACATCCATTATCACAGATTCAATCATATCGACAAGCGGTATAACCCATAACGCTTATCTATATTCACAGATTCATAGATAAAATAAAATATCATTCACAAAGATTAACTAATATGATTCGATGTGGGTTTCGGATAACCGACTGGAATCCGACTCCCTGTCGCATCGAAATCCAAATGGCATTCTACGGGTCAAGGGGTTTCATATTCATATGACAATATATTCATCATAAATATAGCAGATCAGCACAAATTATCACATAGCATCACATCACATATCAAATATATCAATCCATCACACAACATCTAATTACAATCAAACATCTATAAATAAGATCTGTTAATTGTTTGATTCAAATCAATTTTAATTACTTGCGAATAATTACTAATCCTTGTTGATTAATATTAATAAATTACAAATCATTGTAATAACTTTTCTTTAATCATTAATTAACCATCTATAATAAATTAATTAACCTTTAATTGTAACTTATCAACCTTTAATTATTTAGTAATTAATCGTAAATTATTTAATTCATCATTTAATAAATTATCTTTAATTTATTGATCAACCCTAAATCAATTAATTATCCTTTAATCACCTTCATAAATTAATTAGCCCTTAATTAATTACGTAATGATAATTAACAATCTAAATTAACTTAACCTTTAAGTTAAAATAAAAAAAAACATTTGATTAACTTCTTAATCACTTTGTTAAGTTTTATTTGAAATAACTCTATTTAAAATACAAGTTTAAAACATCTTTAACTTGATTTATTTAAAGACAATTTATTTCAAAACCTTTTAACTTCACATCCCACTTAACAAACAATTGTCATTTTATAAAGATCAATTTTTTCTTAGAAATCAATATGTTTTTAAACTTTAGACTGGGAAAATTATTACCCGAGCCAAAATGAGTTAAACCTGTGTCTTCCCCAATCCAAACCTCTCCTCTTTTTCCTTTGAACTTTGTTTTAATTTTAAACTTTTTAAAACTGTGATTCTTCATACGCAAATTTAGAAAAAAAATCATTTAACTTTAGCCTATATTCAATTAAATTTTAAAATATCTTAAATATTTCAAATGACATTTAAACATTTACATTCAAATCTTATTTACATTGCAACCAAAATTCAAATTCATGCTTCAGGTTTAAATCCAAAGATTAAAATTTAAAACTCTGTTTAAATCTTCATTTCAGATTTTATAAAATACTCAAACTAAAATATATCATTTGAATTTATCAACCAAATTTTCTTTTTGAAACTTTCAGATTCAAATTCAAATTTGAATCCAGGATTTCAAATTCAGATTTAAACTAAATTTTTAATCTGGTTTAAATCTTAAATTCAGACATATAAATTCTTTAAAAAAAAACTGTGCAGATTTTAAGTTGCTAACTA
Source organism: Allium cepa (assembly GCA_030765085.1). Taxonomy (NCBI): domain Eukaryota; kingdom Viridiplantae; phylum Streptophyta; class Magnoliopsida; order Asparagales; family Amaryllidaceae; genus Allium; species Allium cepa. Next base: position 302,280,143 of record CM060944.1, on the reverse strand, counting down.
TTTCACCTTTTTATAAATTTATTTATTTCAAAAACTAAAATCCAAATCTAATTTGAATCCATAACTCAAACTTGCTTCAATCCCTATTTTAAATCAGGCTTTGCTTTTCTCTTTTAAATTTAGTTTAAAAAAAAAAAAATTAAAACCTGAAACAGTTCAGGTTACAGGACACACTCAATAAAAACTGTGCAGGTTTTTAAATTTTTAAATATTTTATTTTCTGCAAATCTTGATTTTTTTTTTTTTTTTTAAATTCTGAAATTCAAAATCTATTTGATTTCATAGTTTAAATCCTTCTTTAAGTTTAGACTTAAACTTGCTTAGCCTTCTTTTTTTTTTTCAGATTCAAATTAGTTTTAAAAATTTGAAAACCTGAAAATAGTTCAGGTTTCAGGTACAACCTGTAACAAAAGCTACCCGAGAGAAATGCTATCCTACTTCGAGTCATTTCCACTTTTACCCGAGACCAACCCGAGTCAAAATCCCTGCAACCAACAACATCACAAACCTGCACAACACCATCACTGTGCACCCATCCTCTCTCTCCGGCCATCACTGACCACCAACTCTGGCCATCCTCCATCAAATAGTGACTACACTTCAACCTTAAACCCCCAGATCCCCTGAATTCAATCTTGAATTTGAATTCAAGTTTTCAACTACAACCTGAAACAGCCTATACCCAAAACATTTTTTTTTCCCTGAAGAAAGATTATGATTGTGGGAAAAAAAAATAGAACACAGAGGCCTGCACATCCCTCTACAGTTATACATATATATATACTGACAATTACATACTTGTATATGTTCACACAAAAACACCTATTTCTAACATGTTTAAATTTTAAAACACTTGAACATATTTTTAAATCCTAGCTTAAATTAAACTCAGCTAATTTGTTTAAGCAAGGTTTAATAATGATCATATAAAAGAGAACTAGCATTTTGTTTTAAAATTTAAAACCTAGTATCAAAACAGGAAGTAGAAATCACACTTTCAGGCAAAGAAAAGCTCAAGCCTAGCAATTTATTTACAAGCAAAAGCCACTCACATTCATGCAGGAATTAAAACACAAATAATAGGATAAAGCATGGTGTTTACTCACAACAATAACAACAGGTTCAAAGTAGAAGGTTTTGCTCACAATTTTTTTTTCTTTTTTTTTTTTTTCCTACCAGAGGCCTTAATATCTATTTCCATATTTATGCATAAAGAAGATATATACACAGAGGCATAACCCAACATCATAATAATCAGATCATCACATGCAACAGATATTCAAACAAACCTAAGGCTTTAAGATTAAAGGGTTGCTCACCTGGATATTTGAAGAAAGACAGAGGCAAAGCAGAAATCTGGAAATGATGATTTTTTTTATCTCTTTTGCTCTTGAACTTTAATTTTTTTTTGTTCAGCTTGCCTAAAAACTTGAGTCTGGAACTATGTAAATAAAAATCTTTGCTTATTCATTATTGTATTAATTCACTCAATCCATTAAATACAAACAATTCTTAATTACTTACTGTCTGAAATTTTTTTCATACTGCAGTTGAAAACAGAAATCAATCTTTTGCCTTGAACTTGACTTGTTCCTGCAACTTAGATTGATACTATTACTTAGATTCTTGCTCTACTTATTGATTAACAATATTAAATTCATATTTTTAAAAGAAGTTTCACTTGCCTTCATTGATTTGCTCAGTTTGGTGGCTTTGAACCCAGATTTGCTTTTCCAGGTTGCTATTTCTTTTTCTTTTTTTCTTTCTGATTTTCTTTTTTTTTACTACTTTTGTACTATAGATTTGAGAAGCTCAATCTTTGATACTGTTTGTTTTCAGATTTCTGAAAGATATTATAATTACATGTGGGGAAATGGAAAGGTTTTTTTTTGTTTATTTAATTATTTTATTTACTTAATGATGTCTTCATGCCATTTGTAAACAAAGATATCATAACTCTAGATTTTGCTAACTCCTTTACTCTATCCCCCATGTGATGTTTACTTCCTTATGTATGTGTTTGTTTATGCTTTGTAAATAAATGTATTTGTTTATTCATTTGTATGTAGTATGTACATGTTCAATGTTAAAAGAATTTAATCAATATTTATGTATATTAATATATATACATATATTATATCTTAACAAATTTTTAAATGCTACTCATTTTTTTAAAACACTCATTTTAAACTTGAGATACTAACATATGTATTTATTTTACTTTTACAAATTTTTAAAAAGAAATGAATTTAAAACAATTTGTACACTCACAAACAAATCACACATATATATACATTTCTTAGTTTATGAAGCTTTTGTAAACTTATTTATTAAATCAATTTTATAAAATTACTTTTTAAACCAATATTATTTATAAGCTTAGTTTATTTTTATTTTTGAATTAAAACTAGTATACCTTTTAAATAAATCATTATCTATATTTATATTATTTTTAAATTTTTATTTCTTGTTTTATATCCATTTACATAAATGACAAACAAATATCTACTTAAATTTGGAAAATATCCAGTTAATTCACAATTTAATTTCTAAAATTAATTAAATTTCCAATTTAAATTCGATTCAAAAACGGGAATGTTACATTTATTAATTAAATCATCTCTAAATTAATTATCTAAATTAATTGACCCTTAATTAATTAAATCTAAATTTCTTATTCCTTAATTAACTACTTTAATTAATAAACCTTTAATTATTGATTAATTAATCATTAATCTTTAATCATCTTCCCTTAACTACTTTCACTAAGTAATCACTATTTTAAATTGAATAATTCATTAATTACTTGATCAATTAACTTAAATTTCTAATTAATATACTTTAATTAATAAATGCTCAATTATAAATTAATTTAATCTTAATTATAACTAATTATCCTTTAATTGATTTTATTAACTATTAACGAATTAATCTTAAATACAAATTATTACCTACTTGATTATCATTAACGATATAAATCAACTCACTTTTAAGTTAAAAAATTTGAAACGTTTGATTTTTTTTCCTAAATCACTTATGAAGTTTCATTTAAAATAACTTGTTACAAATGTAAATATAAAACTTAATTGTTTTTTTATCCTTTATTTCAAAACGTTTAAATTTATACTTTCTACTTAATGAATAAATCATCATTTATAAGGAGGAATAGTTTCAGGAATTCATTAAACAAATTTATTAAAGTAAAAAAAAAAAACTGGAAAATAAAAATTTCCAGGCAAACCCGAGTATTCCCCCGGGCCAAAACCCAATATACTCGAGCGTCACTTCGAGTTTTTACCAAAATTTACCCGAGCGCCCCCTAAATTTTCGAACTTAAATATTTTCTAAGTGTTATACGCTCGCATTAAAATCCACTTCGAGTTGAAACCCGAGCCACCCCTGCCTTTCCCCAAGCTCTCCTTCGAGTCGCGTGATAACACATCGTCTTCCCCAACACATTATCATTGCTAGCTATCCTAGGGACACCGTGCACATGCACAGCTGCCTGAACCACCTCCGGCCAACCTCGCGACCACCCATGAGTCCCCCGTGATCCCATCCACTTGCCTGAATACCCAGAACCCACGATACCATCATGGTTCAAAATCGAACGTTATTGCAACTTCCTGGAATCACCAGTCACCAGAAAAAGTCCCCGCATCGCCAGTCCCGACCGTCTTTGTTTCGATAATTAAAATAACTAATTTAATAAGTTTTCGTGATTTAATGTTAGAAAAAAAATTTGTAATTCGTTTGAAATAATAATAACTGGAATGAATTGCAAAAATAACTATCCAAGTGATGAAAAATAAAAGCTATTTAGTGAATGCCTTTGCAATCAATAGTTGAATAGGATTATAAATGTTGAATCATTAGGTATTATAGATTAAATGATTGATAAGAAAATCTATTTAAAATCAAATATTGAATATTGAATAGGTAAATTGTTTAAATTAAATATTTAAAACTTATTGAATAATTGAATAACCGAAAAGTGAAATTAGTGTTCTAAATTGTGAATTGGTTTTAAGGGTTGGATCTTATAAGTTCGATTTCAATATTTCAAAAGATAATGAATTATTGGATAAGCGAAATTGTTTAAATTAAATACTTGAGAATTATTGAATAATTTAATAACGGGAATTGAATAACCGTATAATGGAAATAGTTGTTCCATAATTCTAATTCGTTTCAAAAGTTAAATTTTTAAGTTCGTTTTGAATATTTCAAAGGATGTTGATTTAAGTATAATCAAATTTGTTAAATTTAATATTACAAATGTTTGAATAATTAAATTCCGAAGTTGATATGATTAATATGATATTGAAATTTAATATATGAAAATAGAGTGAATAATTTAAATTTGATTTAATATGGTTCAAATTGGTTTCCTAAGTGAATGTAAGTTATATTGGGATTATAATAGAGTTAATAAGATTTTAAAATTGGAATTTATAATTGAATAACTGGTTTAATATGATTAAAAATGATTTGTAAACTTTTATTTTATCATACTAAAGTAAGAATGATGCTGTAGAACTTTTAAAATCGAATTAAAAGTAAATTTGTGAAAATTGAATATTTTAATATTTAATTATCGACTGAAAAATAGCCAATTTTTGAACAGTCTCAGAATTGGACGAAACTAGTTCCATTGGATCCGTAATAGTTAGTTATTATCGGATTTCAATTTTCGTAGCAATCGGAGTTTTCATTTGACCGTGGCAGCTCGAAACGCGTTGAAATTGTTTTAATATTAGTTTGGCGAGTTAAAATAGTCATTTTTCAAGTAGTCTCGGATTTCGACGAAACCAGTTTCATCGGATCCGTAATGTGATATTATTGTAAGATTTCAAATTTCGTGTCAATTGGATTTACCGTTTGTCCGGGGCGAGCCAAAACGCCTAGAAATTCGTTTAATCGGTTTAATTTAAATTTGATCGGTTGTTTTCCGTAACTCGCACAGATGATCGAATTAGCTTCCGAAACCTATTTCATTGTGTCCGGAACGCAGGATAAACCCTAGGAACGTCAGTTACCGTGCGTAAATCGGAGTTCGGGAATCCCGGACGAATAGTATTTGTCGTTTCCTATAAATAGCCTTTTTCCACAAAATAAAAAAAAAAGTGAGAAACCCTAGTTAATGGCCGGCCGCCTCTGATACCATCAATGGCCAAAATACATCTTCCTTCCCCTTCCATTTTCTTCCAATCCGTCATCCTATACTAAAAACTCCCAACTAGAAAAACGTAGAGAGCATCGATATCTCTCTATCCAACGGTTATGATCGGGAAAGAAGCGGTGGATCGTCGGCAATCCTTGCTCAAAGGTGCCGCGTTCGTGCACGAAATTCAAGAGCAAGGGGCGACCGAGCGGCACATGGCTTCGGCCGAAGGTAGTGCTCATGTGGGCGCTTCAAACCATGGTGGCCGATCATCGTATCGTCGAGCGTGGGTCGAGCCGCTATTAGGGTTTTGTGGATAAGTTGGGTTCGGCTACTCTGTGTATACGCGATGGAGAAGATAGAAGTGGGGGGCGGCCTGGATTTGCTTGGCTCGGAACGCACGGTCCAGATGCCTCTAGGTTTTTGAAATTAGAAAAGAATTGTAAAATTATTTTATTATAGTTCGTTCAATCTTTAAAATGATGTAACTCTTTCATACGAGGTCGGATTTTGACGAAACGAATTGCGTCGGATTCGTTTTGTCGAGCACTACGCAATGTAGCTAGAATGGAGTCATTTGGAGCTAGTGAAAATTTCGGGTAAAATTAGACGCCCGTTTAATTTTATTCGAAATAAAACGCTGGAACTACATTGAGGTCAAGGTGAGTGTTTTATAACGCTCACAACGTAATAAATATCTTTATGCTAGTTAAATTTGATATTATGAAATGTTATGTTTTTATTTGTCGTTGTTTGATAAAATTTAATTGTCATATAGATTGTCATTTGAATTAACCGTGAAATTAAAATTGACAGTTAAATTGAAATTGAAATTGAAATTGAATTGCGATTAAATTACCTGACATTGATAACTATGAAATTGCTATGAATTGTATTGTCTATTGGATGATTTATTGCGATGGATGCTATTGGTTGATATTTGAATGTACGGATGTTTATTGTTTATATATATAACCTGTTATGCATACATATGACACTATGATTGATTTAAGTGATATATATTCGTCCCTGACATTTAATTGAAATAAATAATTACTTGGCCATAGGATAGAAAATTATAAATGGACACCGAATTGGATAAATTAATAATTTTTGAAATCGTCGATTTGAAATTTATTTAAATGTTTTGATTTAAAAGTTATAAATAGAAATCGATTTATAGAAATTGAATTCATCGAAAAAATTGAGTTTGGAATGTTGAAATAAATTTTGGTTAAAGGAATTTGGTTAAATAATTAAGTTGAGACTTTGAAATTTGAAATTGGATATGATTGAATGTCGAAAATTGATTTGTTTAAAGATTTAACCTTAATTCGAGCTTTGAATATTACTAAGTAAAAGTGATATAAAAATGATATTTTGAAATTGAGCTTGGAATTGAATCACATTTGGAATTTGGATTTAAACTTGAATATTGTTGGAAATTTTTGTTAAGTGTTATAAATTGATATTTTGAGAAATCAAGCTCCAAATCGATATAAATTGAAATTGAATAAATTAAAGGTGAATGACAAATTGAATTAATTCGAAGAAAAATTGACGTTGATTGAATTGAAATAGAAATCGAATCGGTAAATTGGAAATTGAAATTTATTTGAGTTGGGAGGTTATAATTGAAACGGATTGGTTTTGAAGCTGTTTTAATTTGTTTTTCCAAATTACTCTGTTATATAAACCATTTTGAATACTTAAACTATTTTAATCTATTTTTAATCTACTTAACCCAATTTAAATTATTTAAACTAGTTTATCTATTTGAAATCCATTTTAAAGATTTTAAGTATTTTTAACTTTTTTAATTATTTAAACTACTTTTAAACTACTTAAACTATTTTCTAAAAATTTCAAGCTGGTTAATAAGGTGAAATGTTTATATTTAAACCTTGAATTTAAATACGAATTGAGTTAAGTGAAGTTGCAGCCTAAATTGAAATTCGAAATGATTTTGAAATCGAAATGAGATATTGATGCGAAAATGATTTTTGAAACGAAATCTTACATTTGAAAGGATACGATGATATTTGAAATGGATTTGATTTTAGAAGCGAATATGATATTTTGATATAAATTATGAATCGATTTGAAATATAAAAGAGCCAACGGTGTAATAATACGTAGTTATTAAAGAGACCGGGATCGGATATGGACATACTCTCTGTCGATACCGAAAACCACTTTAATAACTATTATACGTGGATTGTTGATCCAGAATGAAGTGGATGGTTTGGTGAACGCGTTGAATGAAGAAAGAGAACGATATTGAATGACCCCTGACATGACTAAAACAGAAGCCGCGCCGGGCCATTGAGGTTCGCCACCTCTAGTGGACACACTTCTTCCATACCATTTCTATTACATTTGTGATTCGATTTGGGTGCACCCCTTGATTTGGGAGTGTTGTTTCGCGGTGTTGGGGTGGCTGCTGGCTATGCCCAACATTAGTCCGGATCACGCAACTACTAGTATCCTAGTTGGTATCGCCTCATGTACCTTGTCATACTGATTATCCTATTCGCGACCACTACGTTTTGATTTGTACCTTGAGTATATGGATTGCCCTCTGGTGACTTCCGGTTTTAGGGAAACTACGGTCTTGTATATGCTTTTGGGAATATAAAATGTGTTAAGGGGGATTATGGTAATGCCTTAACGCTATTTTGATACTTTATATTACTAATAGGCATTATCTACTTAGCCTATATTACTACATAGTAGATAGTTTAACGGATCCTTGAGAGATGGAAAATCCCGTAACATCTCTTAAGTTATTGCACGCACGTTGACACTGGATAGGAGATGTCAGACCCCGTAAACATCTCCGACGCCGTTGCACTCATATTTATTTACGATTGATTTAACTTTCATAAGGGTATTTAGTCCTGACTCGAGTGTTTTGTCTTTTCATTACGCTCGGGTCAGTCCTGAGTTTTTCAGATTTTTGAAGATCTATTCTGGAGGATGAAGACGAAGATTTGGTATACTATTACTATTATTATCTGTGCATCATACTGTCTGCTGCATTATTTAAATTGTTCTGTTGTATATGTATAACTCTGATAAATGTTGTATAAATAATTGTCAAAGTATAGTAAACAGCTTCATGAACTGTTTATTTGACTATTATATTTTATCGTTCCGCTGCGAGATTCTGTGTTGTTTCATTTCCTTTATTTCTCTTTCTTTTCTTTTCTTATTCACCCCAATAACTATCTGCCATTTTGAACGGTTTGGAATCGACATGTGTATTTGATCGTCGGTTTAAATTGTCCAAAAAGGTGGGTCGTTACAGTCTTACCCCTTGAAACCACCACCGCATCTCCATAACCCTTCCACGAAGCCACCACCAGAACGCGGTGCGACTCGATCAACCGAAGATTTCGCATTTGCCTAAATTAACAGTGTGACCAAAATTAGGTTTAGAAATGCTAATCGACTCTTCGTTGCCACCACAGTGGCCTGACCATCATTCCAATATTTTTCCCAGCAGCGCCGATCTTCCTTCTTCCTCCACGCGAGAGCCCATTCCCCAATACTCCTCCGGCCGCCTGAATTTCGTCAAAACCCACACCCAGTTCATCTATGAACTGCTCCTTCACCTTAGCACCTAAAATCATGATGCTTGCCTTAAAATTCATATTACGGTATGTGGATTCAATCTTCATATCTGAATTCGACAATTAAAAATCTTTAATTTTAACTTGTTAAAAAGCTTTGCTTAGTTATACTGGTTTATAGAAGGGTTTACAAATTTTTCCACTGGAATGAAGTTTAAATCTTGAGTATAGGCTTAACCACTCTATTTGAATGCAGGGTTAATCCATGATAAAATACAAGATTTGGAATTTTTTGACCTATGTTTTCAATCCCTGTGTCAAGGCAGAAAAGAATAAGTATTCCAGAAAATAAATTTCCTGACTTGAATTTAATTTCATTGTAATATCGAGATATTAAATCAATATTTCAACTTGTATTTATTTTTATTTTTAAAATGATGTTATACTTGTATAAACATCTTTCATTCAATGATTATAATCTGAATTTGTTTGGGTAGGGTGATTTGAAAAAAAAAATTGTTTTGTTTTGAACTAATTTTTTTTCAAACCCGTAACATGACAGAGTAAAGCTCTATACACAATTATATATCATCATACATACATTCACACAAGCATGCAATCAAACCTACCAATCATTTCCCTTTTACTTTAAGCATTAATCAGATTATCCAAGGGTATATGTAAGTTTTCTCACCTCATCAATGAAGGATAGAGAACCTGATATTTGCAACTGCAGATCAACTTTAAAACTTGATTGTTTGTTGCTTGCTTTTAGATTTGTTTTGCTTTGCCCTTTTTGATTTTTTTTCCTTGCTATACCCTGAGTTGCCTCTGCTTGATTCTTCCAGGTTTGATTTTTTTTCCAGTTTCTGTTGAAGCTTGGTAATGTTTCTTGTTTTCCAGTTTGAAGCTTTGGCTTGCAAGCTTGATCCTTCCAGGTTTGATCTTGAGATGATCTACAGGTTTTTTTGAACTTACATTTTCTTTGAATCTGGATCTAGCTTTTGCTTCTCAGGTCTGCATCCAGATTCTTGCTTTGATATTTTTTGATTTATTTTCTGTTTTTGATGTTGTCTTGCCTTGCCTTTGAATTTGTCTACAGATCTTTGGAGAGGAGGATGGACTTTGAATTACTGGTTTTAACTCTGGTTTCTTACTTTCGAAAAGAATGAACACAACTGACTTGTGATTTCAAATTTTGGGAAGCTAAATGGCCTGCTATTGTTTTTAAATTTTAATTCAAAAGAGAACAAATTCCCTTTGCCATTTGTAACTTTATTTCTATGCATGTTGTACACTTGCTGTTTGTATGGAAAATTATGTTTAAATCCTTTGACTCAATTTGTTTTGTAAATTTTTGTTTAATCCTCCATGTAATTGTATTTTTATGTATGCATATGTCTTAATTTTAAAAGTTGTTTATGTTTTTATTTGGTTATATCCTCTTTTCATATTTATATTTATATTTACACAACAAAATTTTATTCCAATTATTTTTCACACTACAATCTTTAATTTAGCTCTCACATTTATATACAAGTAATTCATACATTTTATATTCATGCATTTCTTTTATTATTTATTTTCTTTTTGTACAACCTTTAAAAAGTTAAGAGTGATTTAAATACTTTGATTACATATTTACAAAGGATTACTTTTATTTATATAGGTGAATTTTACATAAAAATAATATTTTGAAAATGAGTCCATTAATTATTTATTTTAAATTTCAACTTCCAAATATACCTAATATATTTAAAATTTAGAAACAACCTTTTTACTGATTTAAAGCTTTTAATTCTATTATATTTTTTTTACATTTTATTTTTAAAAAAACCAATATTTGTTGAAAAAAAAACTTTTTCTTATTTCCCAAATCAATTTACTATTTATCTTTAAATCCATATTTATTTTTAAATCAATTTTTTTTTTAATTTATATAATTACTTATCTCTAAATTTTAAACCAAAACCTACTTATAATCTAAAATTTTAAAATCATTCAAGAAATTTCCTAATTAATTCATGAATGAATTCACAATTTATTTTCAAAATTAAATTAATTGCCAAAATAATCGTAGTAAATTTTCAGGAATGTTACAGATTCTCCCCCTTAAAGAAATTTCGTCCCCGAAATTTGCTAGGGAGACGAGGAAGAATAGATGATAGATAAAGAACGATTGATCAGATCAGATCGAAATATTTATTCTGCATTCGTTTTACCAAATCGGAATATCAACAAATATGAGAATCAACTCATTCAATTACGAAATAATTGGGTTATTTAATCTACGAAGTATACAGGGTATTGGTTAGTTCGAAGGAATAACTAACCGCTCGTAGAGTATATCGAAACCCAATGAAACAGACGAAAATGGATTCGACTTCGATTTCAGATTCAAGATTTAACTTATTTACGATTTGCTAAGAAATAAAACTAGGTGTAGCTCCTATAATGAACAAACTTGAAAATTTAATCGTAAACAAGAAGGTTACCTTATAAAATTTCCTTTCCTTTATCAGCCCTTGAGGTTGAAGAATCACCACTGACTGCGTATCTCTTTGCTACTAGAGCTTCCTTCTTTGTTGGACAGTCGTTGATCCTATGTCCTGGTTTGCGGCAATGATAGCATCCCGTAGATTCCTGATCTGGCCTCATAAATGGCTCTCTCAATCCTGGCTTCCAATTATTCTTACATTTATCCGAGTAGTGGCCTTTCTCCAAGCAGTTGAGACAAGTGACTTCTTTTAGCTTTTTCTTTCGGGTATTCTTCTTTTCTTTATCTTTCCTCGATTTCTTTCCACCAAACTTCTTTTTCCTTCAATTCAGATTACTTGTGTTTCCATCCTCCTCTGGAACTTCCTGCTTATCCAGAGTATTATATCTATAACCCATATCAATTAATTCAGAAAAGGATTCCTTTACGTGAGTAGTCATCCTCTCCTGGAATTCCTTGTTCATTCCCCGAATAAACTTTTCATTCTTCTTTAACGGTGTATTTACCAATTCTGGACCGAATCGAGATAACTCGTTGAATTTGTTCAAATACTCTTCAAATGATAAACTTCCTTGCTTCAAATCTATAAACTCTTGGTACATTCTAGAGATACCAGTAGATGGCATATATCGCTGTTCGAACACTTCCTTGAAACGACTCCAAGTGAATTCATCCGCCGGCTCATCTAATGTAATAGTTTCCCACCAAGCTAAAGCCTCTTCCTGGAGTTGCCAAGAAGCTATCAATCGCATCTGATCATCCTCCAACCTTAGTCCTTTGAAAATCCTTTCACACGATCGAATCCAGGCTTGTGCTTCGATAACTGATTCTTTGCCAGTGAATGACTTTCCACCAAGTCTAGAAAAACTTCGATATAAATCAGATAGATTTGATTGAGATTGAATATGAATATCTGTCGTTGCAAGGCCTTGACCAGTTGAAGTGGTACTTGCCTGTCCCCTATCTCGTCCTCTTCTTCCACTCATTCTCACTACCTGTGAATAGCAAGAAAACCGATTTAGGCATTCGGACGAAATATCTTAGGGAATAACAACAGATAAAGGGAATAGATTGAGAATTTTGGATTTTTGTTTCACTGGTTACACTCATTCTAGGGTATACTTCACCCTATCTCTAATGAGCCATCTAATGTGTTACACTCCGTAGCTAAAGTTCTTACTCAACCTTTAGCTCTGATACCAAACTGTGATGACCCGAACTCGATGTCCGACAACAACATCAAATTCGTATCGCCGGAGCTTGCAACAACATTAGATGATAAATAACACAGCGGAAATAAAAGATGATATCACTGATATAACATGAATTCAATATCCAATACATCAATTTGATACAATGATAATCATCAACATCAGAGAATACAATACAAAATACAGCGGAACACGATACAATATGATAAGTCTTCACAGAATCCAATACTGCAACTCTGATCCAAAAGCTCCAAAACTCCAAGCTCGATCCACCATCAAGGTTGCACCAAGATAAGCAAATCCGTCCGTGGACTCCAAAGACTCCAAAATGATCAAATAAAAAGCTGAAGGCTACCAAAACGATATCGACTACCTGACTATCTGGAAAACAAACTCTAGACTGCCTGTGTGGAAAATGGTGGGCACCCAGAGTTTAGAAAGGGAACAATAAACTCCGGGTCAGTCGTGGGACTGGTATGAGCAAACAAAAACATTTGGTCTTTGAAACAAACAAAAGGGTTTAAGTTTTGAAATCCGCAATGCTTTTTTTAAAATGAAACTACCATAAGGCCTCCCGCACACACACAATGCAAACGCAGAATTGGAGGAGATTTCTCCTTATGATAGTCAAAAATGCTTGATACGAGGAAATTTCTTTGATATTATTACTATAAGTGCAAAGTGCATAAAAACCCTTTCGAAAGTATAATATAAATCCTAGCCAGCATAGACATTTCGAACTATGCCTGCTATAGCTACCATCCAAACAGTGGGGCGCCACCATAAGTAGATGGCAGGTAATACAACTAAAACCGTACAAGGCGCGTATTGGATAAATGGATTTCCAACAAATGGTCAGGCTAAGGAACTTCCTATTGCCACATGGGAACGCCTCTGGCGGGACGCCCCGAGAACCTACCCGGCTCTCTGCCAAACAAGGCCGGCTACCCCCTTCCCGGGGAATAAAACCTCAGATATGCCACCCCCGGTCCTTTGGGACCTTTAACCGAGGATCCTCTACACCAACAACATCACACAGTAATAGATATATACTACAGTGCCCACATGAGTAAGTATCTGAGCTCCATACCATGATACTACCCTTTTCCAGAAGGAATGGTCATACCCTAGGGGAGCTACCCCTGAAACCTTGCCGCATCTTTCCTGTTTCGACCATTACCGGTTTGTGAGGCTCGATGAGGTTTCGTCCACAAAGCTACGCTTTACATGAAAGCCATGCTTCGATCACAAATGATCAACAAATGATCATCAATCACACAGCAGCACTTAGCATGCCACACTACCAAATTGGGAGCATATCGCTGATAACCTTCAACTACATAACCTCTGAGCTCGTACGTCTCAGAGAAGGGTGTTAAGCTAAGAGAATAAATTCTCCGCCACCAACAGATATGTATTTGAAAGAAATCGGCTTTATATCTCAAAGTGTAGTGTCAGACACACGACCATACAAGTCTGTTCCGGGTTCGAACAGAACCGAAGGCACTTCCGAAGAAGCCCTTGCAAATCCGGGTATCCACAATCCCGATCGGACTTCCCATCACTTAGGGAATCTCTATACCGTAGCTACTCAGTGCAGAGACAATCGATAGTTCATCCTGTCGTTCTCACAAATACCCGGTCTTCACCACCGGTCTTCAAATGTTATCCATAACGACGTATCATTATTCGGAATGGGTTATATGACACAAGGTCCTCTCCCGGCTAAACTGAATAACGAGCGCAAAATTTTAAAAACATATGGATATGGATTTCAGTTAAGTCACAACTTAAAATTCAAAACTATTTCAAATGGTTTACACAAATTACCATTCCAAATCTTTAACCAAAAAGATTTATTTCACAAAGTTCACCTAGTTTCACAAAGATCCATTTACGGATTTCAAAACAATTTCCATTTCGAGTGGATTAATCCATTTAATCTTTAAATCAAAGATTTAACTAATGGCTTTCAAAAACCGTTTCCAAAAGTTCATTCATAACTTGGAAAACTGTTTTTCAATTTAAACTTGAAATTCCTATAATACCAATTTGGAAATTCATTTCTTATATGAAAGCTTTTATCATTTGAAAACAAACAGTTTTCGTTTTGGAAAAAAATCGATTTCAATTATACAAGTTGAAGTTTCTCAAACTTGGGTTAAATTTAATTCTCAAAACAAAACTTTTAAAATTGGTTTAAAAACCCCATATAAACTTGTATGACCTCTTACTTCATAAATTCTCAAATAGAATTTAATTTCAAATTTTGAATTCAATTTTAAATTGAATTATTAAGTTTCAAAACTTTATTAAGTTATTCAAAATAACTTTTATTTTAGAAATTCTTTTCCAAAAGCTTTTCATTTTAAAACCTGATCCATTTTCAAAATCATTTAGATTTAAAAATTCAATTTTACAATCTATTTCAAAAATCTGTGACTTAACCAATTTCCACGTGCAATCCATATTTGTGTGTGTATAGTGTAGTCCAAGGGGTTTTACACAATAGTGCACACATCTATCATAAGAATATCGATAAGCGGTATAACTCATAACTCTTATCTTCATTCACAGATTCATAGATAAAGTAAATTTATCAATGACAAAGATTTACTCATATGATTCGATGTGGGTTTCGGATAACCAACTAGAATCCGACTCCCTGTCGCATCGAAATTCAAATGTCATTTACGGGTCAAAGGGTTTGCATATTCATATAACAATATATTCATCACAAATATAACAACTCAGCACAAAGCATTACATATCAAATATATCAATCCATCACATAACATCCAATAGCAATCAAACCTCTACAACTAAGATGAATAATTTAGGTGGTTTTTTTTAAATTTATTAACCACATGATTATTTTCATTAATAATTCTTAATCAATGATGATTAAGTTCATCAACTACAATTGATTTAGTTTTTAATCACCTTTATTAATTAAATCATCTCTAAATTAATTATCTAAATTAATTGACCCTTAATTAATTAAATCTAAATTTCTTATTCCTTAATTAACTACTTTAATTAATAAACCTTTAATTATTGATTAATTAATCATTAATCTTTAATCATCTTCCCTTAACTGCTTTCACTAAGTAATCATTATTTTAAATTGAATAATTCATTAATTACTTGATCAATTGACTTAAATTACTATCTAATATACTTTATTTAATAAATGCTCAATTATAAATTAATTTAATCTTAATTATAACTAATTATCCTTTAATTGATTTTCTTAACTATTAACGAATTAATCTTAAATACAAATTATTACCTACTTGATTATCATTAACGATATAAATCAACTCACTTTTAAGTTAAAAAATTTGAAACGTTTGATTTTTTTCCTAAATCACTTATGAAGTTTCATTTAAAATAACTTGTTACAAATGTAAATTTAAAACTTAATTGTTTTTTTATCCTTTATTTCAAAACGTTTAAATTTATACTTTCTACTTAATGAATAAATCATCATTTATAAGGAGGAATAGTTTCAGGAATTCATTAAACAAATTTATTAAAGTAAAAAAAAAAACTGGAAAATAAAAATTTCCAGGCAAACCCGAGTATTCCCCCGGGCCAAAAACCAATATACTCGAGTGTCACTTCGAGTTTTTACCAAAATTTACCCGAGCGCCCCCTAAATTTTCGAACTTAAGTATTTTCTAATGTTATACGTTCGCATCAAAATCCACTTCAAGTTGAAACCCGAGCCACCCCTGCCTTTCCCCGAGCTCTCCTTCGAGTCGCGTGATAACACATCGTCTTCCCCAACACATTATCATTGCTAGCTATCCTAGGGACACTGTGCACATGCACAGCTGCCTGAACCACCTCCGGCCAACCTCGCGACCACCCATGAGTCCCCCGTGATCCCATCCACTTGCCTGAATACCCAGAACCGACGATATCATCGTGGTTCAAAATCGAACGTTATTGCAACTTCCTGGAATCACAGTCACCAGAAAAAGTCCCTGCATCGCCAGTCTCGACTGTCTTACCCCTTGAAACCACCGCCGCACCTCCATAACCCTTCCACGAAGCCACCACCAGAAGGCGGTGCGACTCGATCAACCGAAGATTTCGCATTTGCCTAAATTAACAGTGTGACCAAAATTAGGTTTAGAAATGCAAATCGACTCGTCGTTGCCACCACCGTGGCCTGACCATCATTCCAATATTTTTCCTAGCAGCGCCGATCTTCCTTCTTCCTCCATGCGAGAGCCCATTCCCCAATACTCCTCCGGCCGCTTGAATTTCATCAAAACCCACACGCAGTTCATCTATGAACTGCTCCTTCACCTTAGCACCTAAAATCATGATGCTTGCCTTAAAATTCATATTACGGTATGAGGATTCAATCTTCATATCTGAATTCGACAATTAAAAATCTTGAATTTTAACTTGTTAAAAAGCTTTGCTTAGTTATACTGGTTTACAGAAGGGTTTACAAATTTTTCCACTGGAATGAAGTTTAAATCTTGAGTATAGGCTTAACCACTCTATTTGAATGCAGGGTTAATCCATGATCAAATACAAGATTTGGAATTTTTTGACCTATGTTTTCAATCCCTGTGTCAAGGCAGAAAAGAATAAGTATTCCAGAAAATGAATTTCCTGACTTGAATTTAATTTCAATGTAATATCGAGATATTAAATCAATATTTCAACTTGTATTTATTTTTATTTTTAAAATGATGTTATACTTGTATAAACATCTTTCATTCAGTGATTATAATCTGAATTTGTTTGGGTAGGGTGGTTTGAAAAAAAAAAATTGTTTTGTTTTGAACTAATATTTTTTTCAAACCTGTAACATGACAGAGTAAAGCTCTATACACAATTATATATCATCATACATATATTCACACAAGCATGCAATCAAACCTACCAATCATTTCCCGTTTACTTTAAGCATTAATCAGATTATCCAAGGGTATAGGTAAGTTTGCTCACCTCATCAATGAAGGACAGAGAACCTGATATTTGCAACTGCAGATCAACTTTAAAACTTGATTATTTGTTGCTTGCTTTTAGATTTGTTTTGCTTTGCCCTTTTTGATTTTTTTTCCTTGCTATACCCTGAGTTGCCTCTGCTTGATTCTTCCAGGTTTGATTTTTCTTCCAGTTTCTGTTGAAGATTTGGTTTTCAAGCTTGGTAATGTTTCTTGTTTTCCATTTTGAAGCTTTGGCTTGCAAGCTTGATCCTTCCAGGTTTGATCTTGAGATGATCTACAGGTTTTTTTGAACTTACATTTGCTTTCAATCTGGATCTAGCTTTTGCTTCTCAGGTCTGCATCCAGATTCTTGCTTTGATATTTTTTGATTTATTTTCTGTTTTTGATGTTGCCTTGCCTTGCCTTTGAATTTGTCTACAGATCTTTGGAGAGGAGGATGGACTTTGAATTACTGGTTTTAACTTTGGTTTCTTACTTGCGAAAAGAATGAACACAACTGACTTGTGATTTCAAATTTTGGGAAGCTAAATGGCCTGCTATAGTTTTTAAATTTTAATTCAAAAGAGAACAAATTCCCTTTGCCATTTGTAACTTTATTTCTATGCATGTTGTACACTTGTTGTTTGTATGGAAAATTATGTTTAAATCCTTTGACTCAATTTGTTTTGTAAATTTTTGTTTAATCCTCCATGTAATTGTATTTTTATGTATGCATATGTCTTAATTTTAAAAGTTGTTTATGTTTTTATTTGGTTATATACTCTTTTCATATTTATATTTATATTTACACAACAAAATTTTATTCCAATTATTTTTCACACTACAATCTTTAATTTAGCTCTCATATTTATATACAAGTAATTCATACATTTTATATTCATGCATTTCTTTTATTATTTATTTTCTTTTTGTACAACCTTTAAAAAGTTAAGAGTGATTTAAATATTTTGATTACATATTTACAAAGGATTACTTTTATTTATATAGGTGAATTTTACATAAAAATAATATTTTGAAAATGAGTCCATTAATTATTTATTTTAAATTTCAACTTCCAAATATACCTAATATATTTAAAATTTAGAAATAACCTTTTTACTGATTTAAAGCTTTTAATTCTATTATATTTTTTTTACATTTTATTTTTAAAAAAACCAATATTTGTTAAAAAAAAACTTTTTCTTTTTTCCCAAATCAATTTACTATTTATCTTTAAATCCATATTTATTTTTAAATCAATTTTTTTTAATTTATAAAATTACTTATCTCTAAATTTTAAACCAAATCCTACTTATAATCTAAAATTTTAAAATCATTCAAGAAATTTCCTAATTAATTCATGAATGAATTCACAATTTATTTTCAAAATTAAATTAATTGTCAAATTAATCGTAGTAAATTTTCAGGAATGTTACAGTAATGCACATAAATAGTTAGAGGAGAAAATATATCTTACATAGTGACAGTGTTGCATCTCATTGTTTTATTACTTTAACTAAATAAGTATTAAAATTGTGCAGTTTGACTAGTATCTTAGTCCCCAATGTAACCATTGTTTTTAATAAAAACCTTACTTTTTGTGAATACAAGACGTAACATGTACACGCTATGGTATTTTTTCATAAGAATTTGTCGGCCTCATTCATTGGTAAAACTTAATTATAGTCATCACAAGATTAAATTTGAAAATGAAGATTTTATACGCTTGGCTTTATTTCAAGTTTCAAAATCGTAATTCCAACTTGTTAGTGCATTGTTCTATTTTCAAATTTACAAGATTGGTAAAATTTAAAAAAAATTCTAAGCCAAGTTTAAGTTAATATATTATTTAACATTCGATTTTGCAATTTATCATATTTAATTATCATATTTAAAGCAAACTTATTTTATGTATAGATTATTAGTACTAAAATATAATTCTTAAGAAGGAATTTTTTTATTTTTACGAATGATTATCATTATTTTAAGTGGAATAATATGCAGGGAAGTTAGCATTTTTATTAATGCCTTGCATCATTGATTTGTAATTCTTTTGCAATGAAGCCTTGCATAAATGCTTTTTAAGGGTCCGCGGTGCAAATAAAAAGTTTGGAGAGAAAATTGATATTATACATTATGGTGTTGCATCTGCTGTAGATGAAAAATACATTGTTTGAATGTTTTAATTGACTAAGAATTAAAATTATTCATTTTGATTAGTATCTCCTTCCACCAAAGCTAGAAGAAAAAATTATAAAATCCATAATTTTTGTGAGTACACGATGTTGTATGTACATTTTTGTTAAACCACCTTTTGCCGAGGCAGTAGACGTTCAGATTTAACCCAACAGACTTCACGATTATCAAGAATATTAGTCAACAGCAATGATTGTGGTCCAGAAATCTAGTGCAGACAATTATATGAAGTGATGTTCAATCGATACCAAAAGTTAGAATCTCTTGAATATTCTAAGCATGTATTAGTGCCTTGTCCAGGCAAGGGATCGATACATGTACTCAATTTTTGTCCCAAACTGGGTGAGATCAGTATAAAGTGACAAAGAAGGCCCCATGAGGCTACATTTTGAATCTCAAGTCATTTGGAGTTTGTATGCGCAAGTTATGGCAATTTTCTTTGCGTAAGAAAAGGATCATATAAAAAAGAATTGGTATAAAAGGGATTGGCATATTTCAGCCAAATAACAGTCAATATCTCAAAGTCCATAAGTCCGATGCATATGAAATTATGTGAGCAAGATGTGGAGACCCTATGGAGCCTACTATAGGGATCGCACATCAAAAGGATGAAGAAAGAGGATCGACCCTCTTCCCTCTTAGGGATAGGCTAAACCCAACTTTATAACAAAGATCGACCAATATCTCAACATCTACACATCCAATTGACATGAAACTTTGAGGACAAGCTAAATACAACATGTAGAACACCCCATAGGGATTGCATATCATTTGGAGAAAGTTGGAGGATCCTTCCATAGGGATCGACTATAATCAGCCTTCATAACATATTACAACAAAGGTTGATCAATAACTCGAGTTCTATTAATCCAATAGGCGTAAAACTTGGAGGCTAAGAATAATACAACATGGAGAAGCTCCCTTAGGGATTGCATGACATTGGGAAGAAATTGGAGGGATCGGTACCTATCCCTCGAGAGGGATCAACATAAATCAGAATTCAAGCAACATTTTTTCACGGAAAATGCGATATCTCACGAACTGTAAGTCGGAATTACACGAAATTTGGGAAGCTGGAGGCTAACATCATAAGGCACCCCCTATAAGAATCGCGGTCAATTTTGACACACCAATAGGGATTGGTCATGGGCCCCAATAGTGTAACGAACCGGATTTTTGGACGGTTAATTTGAGATATTTAAATGGGTTTAAATATTGATTTGAACTATAAATTGATTTGAATATGAAAAGTTTGGTTTTATTTAATATAAAAGTGATTCAAAATTTAAATATAATCATTAATTGAACAAATTAATTAATTATTAAAGTGATACTTAGATATTGGGTAAAATATAAAGAATTTGGAATTATAAGTTTGTTAAAAATATTTTAACGGCTTATAAAAGTTATATTGATAATACTGGAAGTAATAGATGGATTGAAATTGAATTTAACTGTCATTTGTTTAATTTTAAATCTGCATCGTTTAAATTGACATTTAAAAATAACCTTCCGAGGCATAGTCTCGAATTTCGACGAAACCAGTACCGTTGGATTCGTAATGTTGACTTATTACCGATTTCAAATTTCGTAATTTTTGGAGTGATCGTGTGATCGTACGGGATATAAACGCTTCGAAAATAATCAATCGTTTTAATTCAAATATCTCACATCATTTCATCAGTCAAATTGCTTTCCTTTCAGCCTTTCTTTCATCTTCCCTAGCACGCCACCTCTTCTTTAATTAAAAACGCAACCTTCTTCTTCTCTGAATTAAAATCGAAAAAACAAAGAAAGGAGAATAATAGCCGCTTTCCCCTTCTAATCGCATACCTTCCTTTTCTCAGATATCCCTTCCTCGTTTTCTATTCTGACCCAAATCGATCAACCCCTCCTCATATTCAAATTAACGAAGTCTTCTTCGTTTTCTGTTATCTTCCTTATGCCGATTCAATGGCATATATATATATATATATATGTATATGTATAAATTCGAATCCAAAATCAACGAATCGGGAGGGACGTCGACCTTCTCGACAAATTCACGTGCGCTC
The DNA here is from genome assembly GCA_030765085.1 of Allium cepa. Classification (NCBI taxonomy): domain Eukaryota; kingdom Viridiplantae; phylum Streptophyta; class Magnoliopsida; order Asparagales; family Amaryllidaceae; genus Allium; species Allium cepa. The sequence goes on along the minus strand of CM060944.1, from coordinate 302,258,491 downwards.
AAGAGAAGAGCTCACGACTTGGAAGGAAGGTGAGGCGCACGCGAGGGGTGCCGTTCGCGAATTGGGGGAAATGGGTTTGTGGTTTTTGTCAAAGAGTAGATCGACATCGAGGTGGCAGCACGCGTCGAGGAGTGCTTGGGTATGGGTTGACGCGGCGACATCGAAGCGTGAGTGAGATGAGCGGCGCTCGGCAGTTTGTCGGAGGGTTTGGCTTCGCGAACGAGGGGGCTAGGGTTCCTCGGTGGTTCGTGCGATGTTGGGTTGGTCTTCTGAGCAGTGAGGTATCGGTTATTTTTTTTCTATTTGATTTATTAAATATATACACTTAGATTTAAAATATAAATATACACCTATTTTAAATATATATACAGTAAAACAGGATATATTTAGGGTTTTAATTTAATTTGAATGTTTAAACGGGAAATTTTATATTTGTATATGCTAAATAAATAAATAAATAAATAATAAGTTAATTTGTTAAGCGGGTTGTTTAAATTATTAAGTTAATCTTGTTTCAATTTTAATATATATAGAAAATACAGGGATTATTTTGGGAATATATAAGAATTTGATTTTTAAATCTATATGGATTACTTATATAAACATATATATATGTAATTACTAAGTGAGAAATAAAGTATATACACCTATATCCATTTTAATTCCTGGGAATAATTTATTAAGGTAATTAATTTCATTCAAGTAAATTACTTAGTCACTTTAGTACTAAAAGATTTTTATAAAGGAGAGTTCGTTTAAAATTTATTTATTTGTTGAAATAAATCATTGGTTAATATTAAATTATTAGAGTTAAAAATAAATAAATTTATTTAAACGGAAATAAATTGTTCGATCTATTCAAATATTAATAAAATCATATAATTGTTTATATAAGGTCAAAAGTCGGGGAATCGGGTCAAGATTGGATAGGATTGCAACTTAAAAGCAAAGGTGAGATTTTCTCACTCATTTGGATGCCCTAAATTAAATTTAAATGTGAAATTTAAATTATTGGATGTGTTTAGTTGATTGATAATAATTTATTCACTGGTTAATATCATAACCCATATACTGTAATATCCATTTGAAAGTGGAATGGATATTTTATTCTGTGCTAACATTTGTGGATGCAGGGAAACAGGTTGGAGGGATCCAACAGGATTCCTCAAAGATATTTATTTATTATATATATTGTTGCCATATGACAGGATGTATGATATTGATATGGATTTGCATGCGAATTAAATTTATATGGAAATTGGAATTTACTAGAATTTTTAAATGCTATAAATAATTTGATTGAAGGAAGTTAAATGAAATTTTAAATTAAAAGAATAATTCTTTAGGATTTGAATTTACTTCTATTGAGACTAAAGTAAAATTAAAAGAATGTTTATTACTTTAGTTAAACTTAAATTAGTTAAAGTTGAGTTTGGGAAAAATTAAATTATGTACAAAGACTTAAAGAAAATATTGTGATCGATGAATAGATTTGAAGTAAAGCAAAACTATATTAAGAAAATAAAATAAGAGAACTATATTAAGAAATAAAATATGGGAACTTTGTTAACAAACGAAATTGAATTTTATTAAGGAACAATATGGAATTGAATTAAAGAATAAAATTTTAAAAATAGGATTGTTGAATAAATTGTCTTCATAACTAAATAAAAGGCAAAACTCGGATTACAAATTTATAAGCGGAGTTTATAAATGAGATAGAAAGTATTAGCGAATATGTAATGAGATAAGTCATGGTAAGGACTTGATTTGAGTTATGAAAATTTGTTTGGAAGGAAATAGTTAAATATTTCTGGAAGTAAGAAATGAGAATATGGTCAAGAGGAATTTATGGATGAATATTGGTTTTTTTCTAAAATTATAAACTTATTTTAAAAGGAGTATTTTAAATAACTACACTATATAAATTTCTTATAAACTATTACTTGAATTTAAAATGTTTTGAATTAGTTATTTTCAAAGGATAGGCAAATATTTATCATAAACTTAGATTTTCTAAAACCAGTTTACAATTTATCATTAACTGGATATGAACTCTAATTTTTATGTTAAATATTTCTTTTAAACCGTAAATTGTATAAAACTATACTTCTTATTTTATAAATCTAAATGTTTTCAAATGCTTTTAAAATCCAATTAATATTCCTCTTGTGATGATAAGTGAGTTATTAAATGAGATAAGATTTATGGGAAATCTTATTAAGTGAAGGAATTGAGTTTGAAAATTTATAAACAAAGTATAAATTGATTTTGAGAAGGGAATGAGAAAATAAGAAATATTTTCAAGGGTTAAATCAGATTGAGTTAAGTGATTTCATGGAAATAAAAGGACTGTGAAATTTGATTCAAATAGGTTAAAATGGGAATAATATCTGAATGATATTCGAGATAAATGGTTTGTGAAAATTATTTGATGGTTGCTTTTGTATGATTAATTGATAGTTAAATAACCGACTATCAATATTGGACAATGCGCTGATCATTTCGAAGAGTCCAGGATCAGATTTAATTATCCGAAAACCACTTCGATCCGGTTTGAACGATAACGAATGAAGACCGTGGAGAGTTGAAGGCGGTGATTCGGTTTGTCCAGACCCAGGGCAACTTGTATGGATTGAATGCTTTCAAACCATCGTCAGGTGGACGATGAGCATTCTAAGTGATGCGTTCTTGAAAGGTAACGCTTAACCTCAAGCCTCATCAACCGGGAATGGCTAAAACAGGGGAGATCCAGCAAGGTTAGGTGGGTCATGCCCAAGCAGGGAAAGATTTTCCCCGTCTAGACGTCCCTTTATATTCAGCTTAGTGGGTGGTTGGTCGCGCCAACCACGGGGTTATCTTATTCGGAACTGTTCAGTAAGGAATGGTTCCGGCCTTCTGTTGCAGGGGAGCGGGCGTACTCCTTGGTACTCTGATCTAGGCCAGGTACTGTGACGGGCGGTACCCCAGTAGCCCAGCCATTGATGGAAATCCATTCTCCCTACGAGCCTTGTACGAGTTTTGTTTGTATTGCCCACTCTGTGGCTAGTAGCTGGAATTTAATAGATGTAACAATTTCGGCTATTTTATAAGTATTTGTATATAAACCCTATTATAATATCATAGGATTTCTATAAAAATGTTTTAGCTATCGTAAGGCAAAAACCCGACATGTTTATTTGTGGCGTGGTCTTACGTGATGCTTTTGTTTTCAAAAGATTTCGAAACTTTAATAATCCAATTGAGTGTGATTTTCTCACGCTGGTATTCTAGACTGACTCGGGTGTTGTTTTATATGATGCTCGGGTCAGACCGAGTTTAACAGGTTCAGATTATGCTGGAGCTCAGGAGACGAGCTGGTGACAGAGCGTATTTACGTATTTGTCTGTTATCTCTGCTGTGTATGGACATGTATGATTGATTGATGTACTCTGATGATGGTATGTATGTATATGTATACAGTACAGATTTCTTGTATTTAAAACTGTATTCTATATATTATATTTTATTCCGCCGCGATGTGAGATTCTGATGTTGTTTTTGTTCTTCTTCTTCTACCTCTTTCTTCTTTAACCCGAAGACTCGTATTTTTGTTCCACTTTGAGCTGAAGTGTGGTGGTTTTGGCCAGCTCAAAGGGGTATGGATTTGCGGGCCTTTACACTTGGTATCAGTGCTGAAAGGTTAAGCGAGAACCTTGGCTCTGGTGGGGAATTACTCATTCAAAATAGAGTCAATGGTACTCTAGAATGAGTTTGAGCGTATTAATAGATATGAGCGCGTATTTTTTAGTGAATATAAAATGGTTTTATATTGCGTTGATTGATTTATTGAGTGGTATATGAACCTTCATCGGCACAGCCTCGAAAACTGTATCGAAGGGGTTTCTAAACACTTAAATAGAGCAATTCGACACAATATTGATTTTCCAAAGAGGGTGAATGAAATAATTTCATCCAAAACATATTTTGATATAAAAGAAATATTTTCTGAAATTATTATAACCTAGATGTTTGGATGATAATATGTTTTACAAATGAGATAATTAAATTTAAAATAGTTATCTAATCAAGGAAAACATTAAATGTTGAATTTTGGAATTAAAATTTAAAGCAAAAAGTTAAAGATGGAAATTTAACTTGGATTAAAATTTAAAACTTGAAATTTAATTAATGATTTGGAAGGGATAAATTAGTATATTTTAAATGAAGTTGAGAAATAAAACTAAAAGTGGATTGAAATTAATTCAAGTTATGTGAATGGAAGTAAATTGAATTAAACTGAAAATAAAATTCAGTTGTGTTTGAATTAAATTGTAATTGGAATTAAAAATGAAATTTAGTGATGGAACCCGAGTTATAAATAGAAATTCCATTGAAATGTTAAGTAAAATTAAATATGAATCTCAATTATTATGAATTGGATTAAAGTAAAGATAGTTTGAATTTACAAATAAAATCCAAATCAAGTATGGCTGGAATAAATTGGTCGTGGATATTATCTTAACAAATTTAGATTGGTTAATTAAATCACATGGGATTTGATCTACATGAGTATCAAATCAATTGCAATGAATTTAAGTAAGAAGTTACAATAAATAAATTAACTTAAGATTTAAAATTTATGGAAGGGTGATTTCGAAGAAAGTGGAAGTTCATTGAATAACATAGATTTACAAAGTACCTTAAACTTTGGATGTGATTGGATAGTGAATAGCAAATTTAATGGGATTGAGAACTTTGATTGAACTGGAATTATCTTAAGCTAAGTTAATGTGTGAATTTGAATGAAGATGAATTAAATTGAGATGTAGATGGTATTGTAATAAAACTCTCACTTAGGTAAAATTCATAATAATGGAATGAGGTTGAATTTAATGTAAGCTGAGTTAAGTAAAATTTGAATTTGAATAAATAAGACTTAGATAGCTCATAAAAGAATTGAGAAGCGTTGAAATAAAATATATACTTGGCTAAGTAAAAATGTATAAATCCCGAACTAAAAAAAATAAAAATGGGAATGTGGTTAACTGTAAATAAATGGAAATGTGAAGATAAATAAGAAGTGGACTTATAAAATTAAGATGGAATAAATAAGTCAAATAGAATCGTTTGAATCTGGAAAATGAATAGAAATCCAAACTTGAATTATAAAATAGAATTGAACCAAAGAAATTTAAATGAAGAGATTTTTGAAGCTAAAAATCAAATATTGAATTATAAATATAAAATTCAACTTGGATTGGTTAGCTAATAAAATGAAATTGGATTAAATATAATGGTTAGAAGTGCAAACAAAATCCAATTGTGTATAAATAAAGTGAAAGTGGTCTTGTAATAAGTTAAATAAGTTCGAGAATGAATCAAACATGGGAATTGAAATTTTTAAATGAAATAATTAGTTGAGCTAAGAAGTAAATGAAAAAGATTTGAATAAAATCAAATTAAATTGGAAAAGAATTTTTGGGTAAATGAAATAAACTTAAGTTATGAAAATTAAATAATTTGAAGTAAATTAACTTAAGTCTAAAATTCAATGAAGCATGACTTATATAAATTTGGGACATGATTGTTAAATTTTAAGCATTGAAGTTGTCGAGTTTAATAAAAAATGGTTTTGAATAAAATCAATGCAAAGATATGGTTTAAAAATAAATTAGAATGGAATGAAATTTCATATAACTTGAGTTGGAATCAATTTTAAAACAGTTGTAAAACTAAAGAAATTGTTTGTTGAATGAATATTGTTGAATTTGGATGAAATAATTGTTGTTGTCGTAAACAAGATTAAATAAAGTTCTATGGAATAAAAGAAGTCAATAAACTTGATTTTTGAATAAATTGCTATGAATACAAAATAGTTCGGGTTAAAAAAATGAATTGGATAAAAGAATGATGTGAAAATCATTCTGAATCGAATATGATGTTATAAATTGAGTAAAAGCAATTGGATTTAATTGGTACCTTATCAATTGTTTATACAAACTGCTTGTATACATTGTTTATAAATATGGTTTTGAATTGTTAAGAAGCAGGAATTGATTTTGGAAATCAATTAAATGGAAAATGGGTTTGTTTGGGCATAATTATAAATTGGAGTTAAGTAAATGTGTTGTAACTCACGTAAAGTTGAATGAAAACGGTATTTGTGTCAGTTATAAACAAATGGAACTAGTTTGGAAACTATATAAATTTGTTATGAAGTTTTTTATATTGCATTGCTTATGATTTTGATTGTTGTAGCTGTTTAAATGAATGAAATATTGTGAATTTCGTAAATATGTTACTTATGTGTTTAAATTGAGTAAGTACAGGTACCAGAAGACTGTTTAGCGAGATTTTGGACGCGCATATGCTAAATTAAATAAGCCACTTGCTTAAATGCTAAATAAGGTACGCCTACGCAATACAAACTAGGAAATATGAACTGTTTTTGGTTTTCCGACCGTGTGGGTCGATGTATATATATTTATACCTACTGTCAAATTGCAAAAGCTCCTCCGTACAAAGGGGAATCTGCCAAAAATTTTCAGAAATTTTGGGAGTTAGAATTTTTTGAAAGTTTTTGAAAATTTTGTTAACGACAAATGTTTTCAAATTGGAAATGAATAAATTAGTGAATGGAACTTATTTAAAATAATGACATGAATTTGTTATAAATGAAAAATAGAATTTAAATATTCGGAATTAAAGAGAAATTGAATTCATATGAAAATGGAAGAATTAATTTGAATAAGAATGGATATAAACTAAAGTGGTAAGATGAAAATAAATATAAGAAACAAATAAAATTCTTATACTAACTTGAGTAAGGAAAGATGCATACTTAATTAGGAATTGATATTTCAAATATAATCTAAATAATATTTGAATGAATAGATATTAACCTTTGTAAGGAAGTCGATAAAATGTTTTTGAATATTGTGATTGGACATATTGCTGTGTAAGAAATGCAGGTAATATAAAGATAAAGAGAATTGATTTTGATTTCAGAAGATAAATTTGAAATGCTCGACAAAAAGGTATGTGTGTAAATTTCTATATGGAAATTGATTGGGATTTTGATCGAGCCCCTTGGCTCTTTTTTTTCTTTTTGGTTTTTGAGAGGCCGTAGAGCCATTTTGTAGTTGTACCGAGCTAGCCGCGCAAAGGAGACGCTGGCAAAAATTTTCGGGAATTTAGGGTGTTAGAAAATTTTTGAGAAAATTTTGATAAGTCAAAATTTGGATTTTAAATTGAAACTTGAATGGTTAAACAAATAGTATAGTTTGAAACTAAGGAAAAGTTTAGGAAGTTAATAAGAAGGATAACGCGTCTTTTATTAAAAAGATAGTTTAGTAGGATGTTGAATTGTTGGTTGTGAAGTAATAATAACGGGTATTGGACCATTCTTCCTAACTAGTAATTTCGGGGACGAAATTCTTTTAAGGGGGGAGGAATGTAACGACCCGGATTTTTGGACTGTTAATTTGAGATATTTAAATGGGTTTAAATATTGATTTGAACTATAAATTGATTTGAATATGAAAAGTTTGGTTTTATTTAATATAAAAGTGATTCAGAATTTAAATATAATCATTAATTGAACAAATTAATTAATTATTAAAGTGGTACTTAGATATTGGGTAAAATATAAAGAATTTGGAATTATAAGTTTGTTAAAAATATTTTAACGGCTTATAAAAGTTATATTGATAATACTAGAAGTAATAGATGGATTGAAATTGAATTTAACTGTCGTTTGTTTAATTTTAAATTTGCATCATTTAAATTGACATTTAAAAATAACCTTCCGAGGCATAGTCTCGAATTTCGACGAAACCAGTACCGTTGGATCCGTAATATTGACTTATTACCGTATTTCAAATTTCGTAATTTTTGGAGTGATCGTCTGATCGTACGGGATATAAACGCTTTGAAAATAATTAATCATTTTAATTCAAATATCTCACATCATTTCATCTGTCAAATTGCTTTCCTTTCAGCCTTTCTTTCTGCTTCCCTAGCACGCCACCTCTTCTTTAATTAAAAACGCAACCTTCTTCTTCTCTGAATTAAAATCGAAAAAACAAAAAAAGAAGAATAATAGCCGCTTTCCCCTTCTAATCGCATACCTTCCTTTTCTCAGATATCCCTTCCTCGTTTTCTATTCTGACCCAAATCGATCAACCCCTCCTCATATTCAAATTAACGAAGTCTTCTTTGTTTCTGTTATCTTCCTTATGCCGATTCAACGGCACACACACACACACACACACACACACACACACACACACACACACACACACACATATATATATATATAAATTCGAATCCAAAATCAACGAATCGGGAGGGACGTCGACCTTCTCGACAAATTCACGTGCGCTCAAGGGAAGAGCTCGCGACTTGGAAGGAAGGTGAGGCGCACGCGAGGGGTACCATTCGCGAATTGGGGGAAATGGGTTTGTGGTTTTTGTCGAAGAGTAGATCGACATCGAGGTGGCAGCACGCGTCGAGGAGTGGTCGGGTATGGGTTGACGCGGCGACATCGAAGCGTGAGTGAGATGGGCGGCGCTCGGCAGGTTGTCGGAGGGTTTGGCTTCGCGATCGAGGGGGCTAGGGTTCCTCGGTGGTTCGTGCGATGTTGGGTTAGTCTTCTGAGCAGTGAGGTATCGGTTATTTTTTTTTCTATTTAATTTATTAAATATATACACTTAGATTTAAAATATGAATATACACCTATTTTAAATATATATACAGTAAAACAGGATATATTTAGGGTTTTAATTTAATTTGGATATTTAAACGGGAAATTTTATATTTGTATATACTAAAAAAATAAATAAATAAATAATAAGTTAATTTGTTAAGCGGGTTGTTTAAATTATTAAGTTAATCTTGTTTCAATTTTAATATATAGAGGAAATACAGGGATTATTTTGGGAACATATAAGAATTTGATTTTTAAATCTATACGGATTACTTATATAAACATATATATATATATATATGTAATTACTAAGTGAGAAATAAAGTATATACACCTATATCCTTTTTAATTCCTGGGAATAATTTATTAAGGTAATTAATTTCGTTCAAGTAAATTACTTAGTCACTTTAGTACTAAAAGATTTTTATAAAGGAGAGTTCGTTTAAAATTTAATTATTTGTTGAAATAAATCATTGGTTAAAATTAAATTATTAGAGTTAAAAATAAATAAATTTATTTAAACGGAAATAAATTGTTCGATCTGTTCAAATATTAATAAAATCATATAATTGTTTATATAAGGTCAAAAGTCGGGGAATCGGGTCAAGATTGGACAGGGTTGCAACTTAAAAGCAAAGGTGAGATTTTCTCACTCATTTGGATGCCCTAAATTAAATTTAAATGTGAAATTTAAATTATTGGATGTGTTTAGTTGATTGATAATAATTTATTCACTGGTTAATATCATAACCCATATACTGTAATATCCATTTGAAAGTGGAATTGATATTTTATTCTGTGCTAACATTTGTGGATGCAGGGAAACAGGTTGGAGGGATCCAACAGGATTCCTCAAAGATATTTATTTATTATATATATTGTTGCCATATGACAGGATGTATGATATTGATATGGATTTGTATACGAATTAAATTTATATGGAAATTGGAATTTACTAGAATTTTTAAATGCTATAAATAATTTGATTGAAGGAAGTTAAATGAAATTTTAAATTAAAAGAATATTTCTTTAGGATTTTAATTTACTTCTATTGAGACTAAAGTAAAATTAAAAGAATGTTTATTACTTTAGTTAAGCTTAAATTAGTTAAAACTGAGTTTGGGAAAAATTAAATTATGTACAAAGACTTAAAGAAAATATTGTGATCGATGAATAGATTTGAAGTAAAGCAAAACTATATTAAGAAATAAAATAGGAGAACTATATTAAGAAATAAAATAAGGGAACTTTGTTAAGAAATGAAATGGAATTTTATTAAGGAACAATATGGAATTGAATTGAAGAATAAAATTTTAAAAATAGGATAGTTGAATAAATTGTCTTCATAACTAAATAAAAGGGAAAACTCGAAGTTACAAATTTATAAACGGAGTTTATAAATGAGATAGAAAGTATTAGCGAATATGTAATGAGATAAGTCATGGTAAGGACTTGATTTGAGTTATGAAAATTTGTTTGGAAGGAAATAGATGAATATTTCTGGAAATAAGAAATGAGAATATGGTCAAGAGGAATTTATGGATGAATATTGGTTTTTTTCTAAAATTATAAACTTATTTTAAAAGGAGTATTTCAAATTACTACATTATATAAATTTCTTATAAACTATTACTTGAATTTAAAATGTTTTGAATTAGTTATTTTCAAAGGATAGGCAAATATTTATCATAAACTTTGATTTTCTAAAACCAGTTTACAATTTATCATTAACTGGATATGAACTCTAATTTTTATGTTAAATATTTCTTTTAAACCGTAAATTGTATAAAACTATACTTCTTATTTTATAAATCTAAATGTTTTCAAATGCTTTTAAAATCCAATTAATATTCCTCTTGTGATGATAAGTGAGTTATTAAACGAGATAAGATTTATGGGAAATCTTATTAAGTGAAGGAATTGAGTTTGAAAATTTATAAACAAAGTATAAATTGATTTTGAGAAGGGAATGAGAAAATAAGAAATATTTTCAAGGGTTAAATCAGATTGAGTTAAGTGATTTCATGGAAATAAAAGGACTGTGAAATTTGATTCAAATAGGTTAAAATGGGAATAATATCTGAATGATATTCGAGATAAATGGTTTGTGAAAGTTATTTGATGGTTGCTTGTGTATGATTAATTGATAGTTAAATAACCGACTATCAATATTGGACAATGCGCTGATCGTTTCGAAGAGTCCGGGATCGGATTTAATTATCCGAAAACCACTTCAATCCGGTTTGAACGATAACGAATGGAGACCGTGAAGAGTTTAAGGCGGTGATTCGGTTTGTCCAGACCCAGGGCAACTTGTATGGATTGAATGCTTTCAAACCATCGTCAGGTGGACGATGAGCATTCTAAGTGATGCGTTCTTGAAAGGTAACGCTTAACCTCAAGCCTCATCAACCGGGAATGGCTAAAACAGGGGAGATGCAGCAAGGTTAGGTGGGTCATGCCCAAGAAGGACAAGATTTTCCCCTGTCTAGATGTCCCTTTATATTCGGCTTAGTGGGTGGTTACTCGCGCCAACCACGGGGTTATCTTGTTCGGAACTGTTCAGTAAGGAATGGTTCCGGCCTTGTGTTGTAGGGGAGCGGGCGTACTCCTCGGTACTCTGGTCTAGGCCAGGTACTTTGACGGGCGGTACCCCAGTAGCCTAACCATTGATGGAAATCCATTCTCCCTACGAGCCTTGTACGAGTTTTGTTTGTATTACCCACTCTGTGGCTAGTGGCTGGAATTTAATAGATGTAACAATTTCGGCTATTTTATAAGTATTTGTATATAGACCCTATTATAATATCAGAGGATTTCTATAAAAATGTTTTAGCTATTGTAAGGCAAAAACCCGACATGTTTATTTGTGGTGTGGTCTTACGAGATGCTTTTGTTTTCAAAAGATTTTCGGAACTTTAATAATCCAATTGAGTGTGATTTTCTCATGCTGGTATTCCAGACTGACTCGGGTGTTGTTTTATATGATGCTTGGGTCAGACCGAGTTAAACAGGTTCAGATTATATGCTGGAGCTCGAGAGACGAGCTGGTGACAGAGCGTATTTACGTATTTGTCTGTTATCTCCGCTGTGTATGGACATGTATGATTGATTGATGTACTCTGATGATGGTATGTATGTATATGTATACAGTACATATTTCTTGTATTTAAAACTGTATTCTATATATTATATTTTATTCCGCTGCGATGTGAGATTCTGATGTTCTTTTTGTTCTTCTTCTTCTACCTCTTTCTTCTTTAACCCGAAGACTCGTATTTTTGTTCCACTTTGAGCTGAAGTGTGGTGGTTTTGGCCAGCTCAAAGGGGTACGGATTTGCGGGCCTTTACAAATTGGAAAACTTTGGGTTGCCTCGTCTTGATCTCTTGAACCTTTTGTCAAAATTTCAGCCTGATTCGTGAACATCTTCCCTTTTAAATACAGCATGTATGACGTCAGAAAAAGGTGCTTCTTTTTTGCTTTTCTTTATCTTCAGTCTCGGCTACGTTTTGCCAATTTATTATTGGATTTGGATCGTAACTGTGAACAAACTTCTGTAACGTCCCGCCATTTTGTATGCTTTAAATCGACGATAAACCACACACGTCAACTTAAACCATACAGAAGGGCGGATTGTTGTGGAGTAAATAAGAAAAAGCAGAGAAAGAAAAAGAAGAAAACAGAATCTTGCAGTGGAACGATAAAATATAATAATCAAATAAACAGTTCCCGAAGTTTTTTTACAAAAACATTTGATAATATTTATACAGTACATACCAGAGTTACACATACCAGAGAATAATAAACGTCATTGCAGCGGAACAGTGTGAATATAGTGGAATACTATAATAACTAATAATAATAAATCTTCGTCTACATCCTCCAGAATATGATCTTCAAATTCTAAAATGCTCAGGCTGACTCGAGCGAATTGAAAAGACAAAACACTCGAGTCAGAACTAAAAGATCTTATGTAAGTTAAATCAATAGTAAATAATATGAGTGGAACAGCGTCAGAGATGTTTACAGGATTTTACATCTCCTATCCAGTGTCTAACGTGTGTGCAATAACTTAAGAGGTGCTCAGGATTCACATCTTCTAAGGATCCGTTAAACTATTTAATATGTAGTAATATAGCTATTATAATAATGTCTAAAGTAAAGTATAATATACTGAAAATAGCGTTAAGGGGTTACCCATATAGCCCTTAACACACTTTTATATTCCCATAGTCTATAAAGTACCGTAATCTCCCCCGTACTGGGCGTCGGCAGTGGCCGCTCCATAGGTATGGTACAAAACAAAATCGTATAAGGCGCGCTAGGGTAGGTGACACGGCACAACTAGGCAATGCCAGGGTAGATATACCAATTGCCATCCGGACTGGTGGTAACGCATACCGCAGCTACCGCCCACCTCGAGCCACACCTCCAAATAAAAAAATCAAAAGTGGCCACCTAATCAATCCAAAAGTCAAAGTATAATATCGAAGGGATGTGTCCGATCAAAGGTTCTACCTCATTGGCCCGAGAATCACTCTTGTTTTAGCCACCTTATGCCAACTCACGGGAGTCGGGTCAATGTATTTACCTCAAAGGAAACGCCGCCACCATCCTACTTCATTCTAGAATCTCCACCGCGTACACGGTTGTTAAAGTGGTTTTCGGAGTTGGCAGAGAGTACGACAACTTTCGATCCCGGTCTGTTCAATAACCAAACGTTATTATAACACCGCAATCTTTTCAAAATAGTTTATACTTTTAAAATCAGAATATAATATCCATTTCAAAACCATATAAATACGATATCATTTCCATTTTAAAAACCCAAATCAATATGATATCATTTTTATTTCAAAATATATCTTTTTCCAAAATCATTGTACTTTCATATCTATATACCTTGAGCCGCATAGCTTCGAAATATAACTTCGAATACTTGAATGGTTTAAATATTAAATTACTTTATATATTAAAATAGCTTTTTATATTTCACAATAAATTCCAAATATCGGTTTGAACCTCCAATTAAACAATTTCAATTTCCATATAATTCAAAGCTTTAAATATTCCACCATTTCAAAACTAATTCTTCGATAATTCCATATATATGTATCAAATTTAATTACTATTATTTAGATTTGAAATGTCTACTTAATAAATCCAATATAATTTAAGTAAAACTTTTAATCTCAACAACTGGATATCCTTTTAATTTATTTAACTTGATATATTCATTTAAATCCCTCTAAGCCAAACCAAGTTATAAGAATCCCACCCTATAAACCTCAATTTTATTTAAATTTGAAATCAAATTTATTCGAGTAAAATTATTAACCAATTTCATATTTATCTTCCAACTTAAATTTTATTTAAGTCATTAAAACTCTCTATATATACAATATCTTAAACAGGTAATTAACCACATAAAATAAAACAATCAAACTCCATGAATAAACTTATTTTTATTTCACTAATTTATAAATAACTTAAATTCAAGAATTTAACTATATATAAAAATAATATTTATATAATATCAAAATTTATTATTTATTAAACCGTATATTTCTCTCCAAAACCATAGAAATCCTTTCAAAATATTTATATATAGACCAACGGTGTCTGTATATAATTTTCTATCCTATGGTCAAGTGATTCGGATATTTATCATTTCAATCCGTAATTTAAAATAAAAATATGGTTATATATCATTTCAAACAGCAACCCCGAATCAATAATGAAAAAGCAATAAAGGACTTGCAAATTATGATGATATAAATAAACATCCATTCACCCATCATAAAATCATACATCCATCACAATCATCATCCAAAACAATCAATCAACTATCAACATATAACTGATAATATTTAACAGGTAATTAACTGGCAGTTATATTCAATAGTAAATTAAATAACGATTTACTTAAAATAAATGCAATTAACTGAGATGATGATAAAAAAATATGAAACAGTCATAAATAAATGCAAAATCACAACATAAATTAAATTTAACAAACTTAAAAAATTTTAGAAGTTGTGAGTGGTTAAAACACTCACCTTTTGAATTTAAATTGAATTTAAATCCAATTTAAACCCAAAAATTGGACACTCTCAAAATTCGTCCAAACCATCGCCTAAATCTTTGGAATTCCAATACGAACCTAGCGGAGAAAACCGCGCGTGAATTGGATCACGTATGTAAAAGTTATAGCGATTAAATCGTTTGAAAACAAAATTTAATTAAAACGAAGAAAAATAAAAATCACCCAGCAGAAACGAGCCACTTCACTAAATACACTTGCATTATCGCCTCCAGAACCCTGAAGGCAACCTCGTTCGAGCCCAGTTCGAACACGTCGAATGGAGCCGCCACCTCTTATGATAAACGCACGCTGCCAAAACCTTCCAGGACCGCCGACTACGCCTTAGGCCATGCCCCCCCTCTCGCGACGCTCCAGTTCAACGCCGCCGTCGAGCCACGTTTTGGATTTCAAACCCTAAAACGCCAATCTCAACCACCACCCGTCGTTCGAGGCTGAGCTAAAACCACCGATAACCTCCTGACGACGAGCTATTCGATACCCAGAAACCAATTTCCCAATTGTCGCCCCAAACAAAATCACCCAATCTAGCTTTGACCGCAATTTTTGGTCATTCCGGTCACTGTCTCGAAAAACGAACAGCAGACATAGGTTCGTATCATTGAGATCTTCGATATATATTTTTTTCAAATTTTTCTGAGGAGATTGAAATTTTTGCTTTGGATTTGAATTTGATTTGTGTTTGGATCTAGAATTCGTTTTCTGCCATGGAGGAGGAGAGATAGTTGAAATGTATGTACAGACAAATGAGAAATAGAAGTACGCTAGGGTTTATAACTAGGGATAAATAGGCAAGCTGAAAATGGAATAGATGGATCGGATTGATAAACGCGCTGAACGATATATGGCCCGAAAAGTTCGTTCCGACTCCGGAACGAAATTGGGTCAATCCATATATCAAAATAGATGTTTTAAAATATTTAAAACACGATGGAACAGGTTTCACATCCAAATTCCATTGTATGAAGAAGTTATGCTAAAATCAATATTTTTCAAATTGATTTCAATTAAATCGATTTCAAGCGTTTCGCATTCGTACGATCAAACGACAGGTCCGATCGCTATGAAACTTGAAATCCTCCAATAATTCACCATTACGAATCCGATGAAACTGGTTTCGTCGAAATCCGAGTCAGTGGCCAAAATGGCTATTTTTGCATTAATTAAATAAATTAGTAATCAATTAATTAAATCAAATTTTCAATTTCAATACTAAATTTGACAATTCTTGTCATTTTTGTATTTCCAAATCATTTACCCAAATTTAAATGTCAATTTAGAGTTGATTAACTTATCTATTTCAGTATTAACCACACTTTTATTAAATTCAGAAATTATAAATTTAATTTCCAAAAATTCTATTAAATTTATTTTTCATTCTACTAGTCAATTCATTACTGTCAAGGGATGGAATAAATATTGGATTCAAAATCTTTTACGTTAATATTATCACATTCCAACTTCATTTCAATTAGCATAATAAGTTAAATTTCATTTAGAATATTCATTTATTAAAGTTTGAGTTCCAATTAATTATAATTAATTCCAAATAACTTTGATTTGATTAGTTTCAGTCTTTATACTAAGTCCATTATCACTCTATACCTAGTTCCTCTTGTTTACCCTTCATTTGCTTGACATTTAAATGAACTTGATTCCAATAAATTCATTGACCAATTAGTTAGGTAATTTATAATAAGTGTTATCATAACCTTAAATTTACACTTAAGTTTATGTTATGTTCAACTAATCATCATGACACTGAATAAAATTTACGTTATTCCGAATTATTACCCTAATTTACATTAACGAAACATTTAATCCAAATTTATTGCAATTGGTTACCCGTTTTAATTTAATAGACTAAATAAATGGTCAACTTAAAACAACCGTTATCATAACTTTTAATTACACGTATGAATCCACTATTCACAAACAAATGTTACAATTCTTACATAAAATTGATTTTATTCAATTACCATTAACTATCTGTTATCTCATTAATTAATTCATATCCGTATATAAATTTTGTAACCTAGTTATAACATTTACATTGTTTCACTTATTAGAATTACATCCAAGTTATTAACAATTAACTTACATTTATACAGTTGCAATTCATTTTAGTTATTATTTCATTAATATTATTTCCAATTTTTTCTTTCAGTATTAATTACACAATAATATTAAATTAACAAATTATAATGTTTTCCACTATTTCTTTATTGGGATTTCATTCCAATTTGTCAAAAATAAATTTTATTTACCATTGCAACATTTTATTTCTAATATTCGCTCCAATATAAATTATAAGATTTTCATTTATTTCTACATTTAATTACAAAATCTTACAAATTTAACCAATTTCAATTATCGAAATTTACGGGTCGTTACACTCTCCCCCACTCAAAACTTTTCATCCCCAAAAAGAAAAAGAAGGGAAAAGAAAAATTTAGGAAATCAATATATCTTTCTTAAAATATTAAATTTATAAACAAATGAATTTACAAAATTAATTAATTTAAATAAAATATACCAATTTATAACCATTAAATCCTTTCATACTCAAATTAATAAAGTTTGGAAAACATATTCAAAAATATTTTCTAAGTCCAAAATTTATGGAAAATTTCGGCAGAGTCTCCTTTGTACGGGGAGGCTCGGGAGAAAATATAATAATATATAACATATATTTTCCAACATAATATATATCCCAACACGGGAAAACTATATAATAGCGCTATAAAACCGTAATCCGAGAACGTACCTATTTGTCGGGCAATTAACGCTTAATTATGAAACCAAAAGCAGCAGCAATTGCTTCCATAACCTGTATTTCACTTACATAATGCAAAAAGGTTAACAATTATATAAAATGAAATATTTTAAGGTTTCAACCATACACAAATCAAATCAATACAAGCATCAATTACTTGCAATAGGGCATACAACCACCACATAGAATCAACACAAATTAATCATTCATTTATATCAAATAAAACAAATAGTTATTCGGGTTTAAAACTTTAAATCATACAGAATGAAGAATAAACTACTAAGTGTACCCTTCACTCAACAGTCTTAGGTGAAACTAAAAAGATTATTCATACCTTCCAAACAAATTTAAAGTATCCTTGCCCAAATTACCATAAACTAAGGCAAACAACAATTCCAAACAATAGATCAAGTTGATTTTTGTAAATTTCATTTCAAAATATTTATTGTTTGATTTCCTTTTCATTCAATTACTGATTTAACTTTTTAGTTTACAATTTATTTCTTACAGTTTTCATTTGTCCATATATAATGCAAATTTCTTTTATTTTCATTACATTCATTTATTCATTACTTAATTTCACTTATTTACAGTATTCATCCTTCTACTTATTTTTTACAAATAAATAACTTCATCATTAACTTAAGTCTATAATTACTTACTTACTATCTTCTATCACATTAGATTATAGTAAGATTTCCATTATAACTTAAGTTTATAACAATTTCAACCTCAAATTCTTATTTATTAAAGAATTCATTGAATACTTTTATTATTTCAACTTTCACTTGTAAAATTTCTGATTACATTTTCTTTTAACATTTTAACCTTTATAGATGGTAAGTTATATATATGTTTATTAAGAATGCAATTGAAATTTATACAAGTTCACCTCATTTCTTTTAATTAATTTAATGTTCAATAATTATATCTTTTGTTTTATAGGTTACAATTCCAACTTCCTTGAAATTTCATTTATAACTTAGCATTTAGTTTCTTTTTAAATTAAAGGTTCCAACTATTAATTAGTTACAACCCATTTCACTACAATAATTGAAACTATTAATTAACAGAAACTTAAGAACTAAATACCGGGTTAAATTTCAAATCATTTTAAAATAATATAAATTTGTACTTACAAATTATATATCAAATTATATTTTAAAAAAATTAAAATTTATGTTTGTTTATCAAAACAAATCTGCAGTAAAACTACTACAGTGGCCTTCCCACTTCGAAACTCGAAAATGAACGTCGATGATGCGTGCACTCATCACCGAAATTATTTTCCAACGACAGAGAGGGGAGTACAGAATTTATTCCTTCCAAATTTCTTTAAAAAATTTCTTTCAAATTATATTGAAATATTTATATCAAAAAATACTTCTAATAATATTATTGCTGTATTCCAAAATCATTCAAAAGAAATTTTCAAAACCGCGGGACTTAAGTTCCAAATTTCCAATTCCCATTTATATTATTCTAAATCTCATCTCTACTATTATTTATAATTTCATTACCTAACAACCAATATATTGCAACCAAATATATATATATATATATCTATATCTTATTTACAAAAATTTATTTTGTATATAGAAAATATAATAGGCAAAATTATTTCATTTAACTATATTAGAAACAAATATTATGTCGGTCCGTCCTATTAAGTGTTTAGAAATCCCTAATGATGTCATAGCGTCCCATGCATCAACCAGAATTTATCAATACAAAATGGAACAAATTAACATAATATTGAAACCTTTTTATAACACTAACAAATACGCTCTCTTATATATACACTCAGCGACTCATCATAGGGTATTACTACCCTATTGATAGGAGTTAGACCCCACAAAGCTATGGTTTATCGCTAAACCAAAGCTCTGATACCAGATGTAACGTCTCGCCTTTTTGTATGCTTTAAATCGACGTTAAACCACACATGTTAGACTTAAACCATACAGAAGGGCGGATTGTTATGGGGTAAATAAGAAAAAGAAGAGAAAGAAAAAGAACAAAACATAATCTTGCTGCGGAACGATAAAATATAATAATCAAATAAACAGTTCTTGAAGTTTTTGCAAAAACATTTGATTATAGTTATACAATACATATCAGAGTTACACATACCAGAGAATAATAAGCGACAATGCAGCGGAACAGTGAGAATATAGTGGAATACTATAATAAGTAATAATAAGAAATCTTCGCCTTTGTCCTCCAGAATAAAGAAATCTTCGTCTTCGTCCTCCAGAATACGGTCTTCAAATCCTGAAATGCTCAGGCTGACCTAGGCGAATTGAAAAGACAAGACACTCGAGTCAGAACTAAAAGATCTTATGTAAGTTAAATCAATAGTAAATAATATGAGTGGAACGGCGTCAGAGATGTTAACGGGATTTGACATCTCCTATCCAGTGTCTAACGTGAGTGTAGTAACTTAAGAGATGCTCGGGATTCACATCTCCTGAGGATCCGTTAAACTATTTACTATGTAGTAATATATGCTATTATAATAATGTCTAAAGTAAAGTATAATATACTGACAATAGCGTTAAGAGGTTACCCATATAGCCCTTAACACACTTTTATATTCCCATAGTCTACACAGTACCGTAATCTCCCCCGTACCGGGCGTCGTCAGATGGAACTCCATAGGTATGGTACAAAACAAAATCGTATAAGGCGCGCTAGGGTAGGTGACACAGCAGAAGTAGGCAATGCCAGGGTAGATATACCAATTGCTATCCGGACTAGTGGTAACGCATAGCCGCAGACCGCCCACCTCGAGCCACACCCCCAAATAAAAAAAATCAAAAGTGGCCACCGAATCAATCCAAAAGTCAAAGTATAATATCGAAGGGATGTGTCCGATCAAAGGTGCTACCTCATTGGCCCAAGAATCGCTCCATTTTTAGCCACCTTATACCAACTCACGGGAGTTGGGTCCACGTATTTACCTCAAAGGAAACGCTGCAACCATCCTACTTCATTCTGGAATCTCCACTGTGTACATGGTTGTTAAAGTGGTTTTCGGAGTTGGCAGAGAGTATGAAAACTTCCGATCCCGGTCTCTTCAATAACCAAACGTTATTATAACACCGCGTCCTTTTCAAAATAGTTTATAATTTTAAAAAACCAGAATATAATATCCATTTCAAAACCATATAAATAAGATATCATTTCTATTTTAAAAACCCAAATCAATATGATATCATTTTTATTTCAAAATATATCTTTTTCTAAAATCAGTGTACTTTCATATCTATATACCTTGAACCCCATAGTTTCTCCAAAACCATAGAAATCCTTTCAAAATATTTATATATATAGACCGACGGTGTCTGTATATAATTTTATATCCTATGGTCAAGTGATACGGATATTTATCATTTCAATCGGTAATTTAAAATAAAAATACAGTTACATATCATTTCAAACCACAATCCCGAATCAATAATGACAAAGCAATAAAGGGCTTGCAGATTATGATGATATAAATAAACATCTATTCACCCATCATAAAATCATACATCCATCACAATCATCATCCAAAACAATCAATCAACTATCAACATATAACTGATAATATTGAACAGGTAATTAATTCGCAGTTATATTCAATAATAAATTAAATAACGATTTAATTAAAATAAATGCAATTAACTGAGATGGTGATAAAAAATACGAAACAGTCATAAATAAATGCAAAATCACAACATAAATTAAATTTAACAAACATAAGAAATTTTAGAAGTTGTGAGTGGTTAAAACACTCACCTTTTGAATTTAAATTGAATTTAAATCCAATTTAAACCCAAAAATTGGACAGTCCCAGAATTCGTCCAAACCGGCGTCAAAATCTTCGAAATTCCAATAGGAAACTAACGGAGAAAACCGCACGTGAATTGGATACGTTTGTAAAAGTTATAGTGATTAAATTGTTTGAAAACAAAATCTAATTAAAACAAAGAAAAATAAAACTCACCCAACACGTGCATTATCGCGTCCAGAACCCTAAAGGCAACCTCGTTCGAACCCAGTTCGAACACGTTGAATGGAGCCACCACCACAATGACGAACGCACGCTGCCAAAACCTTCCAGGACTGCCCACTACGCCTCAGGCGACGCCCCCCTCTCGCGATGCTCCAGTTCAACACAGCCGTTGAGCCACGTTTTGAATTTCAAACCCTGAAATGCCAATCTCGACCACCACACATAGTTCGAGGCCGAGCTAAAACCACCGATAACCTCTTGACGACGAGCTGTTCGATACCCAGAAACCGATTTCCCAATCGTCGCCCCAAACAAAAACGCCCAATCTAGCTTTGACCGCGATTTCTGATCAATCCGGCCACTGTCTCGAAAAATGAACAACAGAAGTAGGTTCGTATCATTGAGATCTTCGATATATATTTTTTTCAAATTTTTCTGAGGAGTTTGAAATTTTTGCTTTGGATTTGAATTTGATTTGTGTTTGGATCTAGAATTCGTTTGTCTGCCAATGAGGAGGAGAGATAGTTGAAATGTATGTACAGAAAAATGAGAAATAGAAGTAGGCTAGGGTTTATAACAAGGGATAAATAGGAAAGCTGAAAATAGAATAGAGGGATCGGATTGATAAACGCGCTGAACGATATATGGCCCGTAAAGCCCGTTCCGACTCCGGAATGAAATTGGGTCAACCCATATATCAAAATAGATGTTTTAAAATATTTAAAACACGACGAAAAAGGTTTCACTTCCAAATTCCATCGTATGAAGAAGTTATGCTAAAATCAATATTTTTCAAATTGATTTCAATTAATCGATTTCAAGGCGTTTCACGTTCGTACGACAAACGACAGGTTCGATCGTTACGAAACTTGAAATCCTATACTAATTCACCGTTACGAATCCGATGAAACTGGTTTTGTCAAAATCCGAGTGGGTGTCCAAAATGTCTATTTTTACATTGATTAATAAAATAATAATTAATTGATTAAATCAAATTTTCAATTTCAATTCTAAAATTGACAAATCTTATCATTTTTACATTTCCAAATTATTTACACTAATTTACCCAAATTTATATGTCAATTTAGAGTTGATTAATTTATCAATTTCAGCATTAACCACACTTTCATTAAATTTAGAAATTATAAATTTAATTTTCAAAATTTCTATTAGATTTTTTTTTCATCCTATTATTCAATTCATTATTGTCAACAGATGAAATAAATATTTGATTCAAAATCTTTTACGTTAATATTATCACATTCCAACTTCATTTCAATTAGCGTAATAAATTAAATTTCATTTAGAATAAATTCATTTATTAAAGTTTGAGTTCCAATTAATTATAATAAATTCCAAATAACTTTGATTTGATTGGTTTCAATCTTTATACTAAGTCCATTATCACTCTATACCTAGTTCCTATTGTTTACCCTTCATTTGCTTGACATTTAAATGAACTTGATTCCAATAAATTCATTGACAAATTAATTAGGTAATTTATAATAATTGTTATCATAACCTTAAATTTACACTTAAAGTTTATGTTATATTCAACTAATTATCATAACACCGAATAAAATTTACGTTATTCCCAATTATTACCCTGATTTACATTAATGAAACATTTAATCCAGCTTTATTGCAATTGGTTACCCGTTTTAATTTAATAGACTAAATAAATGGTTAACTTAAAACAACTGTTATAATAACTTTTAATTACACATATGAATCCACTATTCATAAACAAATGTTACAATTCTTACATAAAATTGATTTTATTCAATTACCACTAAGTATCTATTATCTCATTAATTAATTCATATCCGTATATAAATTTTGTAACCAAGTTATAACATTTACATTGTTTCACTTATTGTAATTACATCCAAGTTATTAACAATTAACTCTCATTTATACTGTTGCAATTCATTTTAGTTATTATTTCATTAATATAATTTTCAATTCTATTTCTTTCAGTATTAATTACACAATAATATTAAATTAACAAATTATAATGTTTTCAACTATTTCTTTATTGGGATTTCATTCCAATTTGTCAAAAATAAATTTTATTTACCATTGCTACATTTAATTTCTAACATTTGCTCCAATATAAATTATAAGATTTTCATTTCTTTCTACATTGAATTACAAAATCTTACAAATTTAACCAATTTTAATTATCGAAATTTACGGGTCGTTACAACTTCAGAATAAGAAAAAGGATTATTTGGAACTGAACGCAGGCCGTTGTTAGCCGATCCACTATAAATCTTATCTTTTTTTTACTTTGCTTTCTAGTTGTTTTAATTTTTTTATTCATTTATTTATCTTCATAATTCTATGATCGGAATGGATATTAGTACTTTTACACAATTGGGTGTTAGTGGTCAATTTTGACTCTAACGTTTTAGTGCTTCCATTAGAGAGCTTGGATTTGGAAAAATGGTGAGACAATCAACAAGGAGACAAGTAGCAGATATGAACCATCATGAAGGGAGTCATGAGGCATCCTCAAGAGTTGGAGCTAATCAAACATCTATTTACATCACCAGAGATGAAATGAGAACAATGATGGATGCTATGTAGGAACAGATGTTGAAAAGGCAGGAGGAGATGATGCAGAACTAATCGAATAGATCGGACAGGCTAGAGCCATAGGAGCTATTGGAATGCAAAACCAAGGAATTGGAATGATAAGGACTAATGGAGCTATGGATCAAGGAGTTATGGCGGCAAGATTCGCTGGAAATCTGAACCGGGAGCATGGAGATAGGGCTATTGGACAAAGAAGTGGAACAAAGTAGCCCCCGGCCATCTTAGAGCACTACAACAAACTGGACATTTAACAGCATTTATAAAATGCTATAGTATCCTTTAACAGCTTTTTTAACCACGCTGTGTAACGGCATGTAGTTATAAGTCAAGAACATACCATAGCAATAGAGTAAATGCTGTAAAAAGCCCATTTTTAATAGCGTTTTTTGGTTGTTATTAATGTATTTTATAGCGTTTATGCTGAAGTGCTAAAACCTTTTCATAGCGTTTAAATTCTATTGTCAACTATATTTGACGACATTTATCTCTTGCTGTCAAATTTATTCATAGCGTTTAATTTATTGCTATGAGTGATCTTTTTACTACGTTTACCATCGTTAAGAACCCTTTTATGATAGTTTAAAAACGCTGCTGAAGTGTACCATAACATTTTTAAAACGCTGTTGAAGTGTACACAGAATTTTACAAATGTTATCGTTTACTGTTTTTGGGTTTTCTCTTTCAGTAGTTCTATTTCTATGCATATCAATCATAACTTATATACCAACGTAGTTAAAATCAACACGTACATTTCATAATCAACATAATATATTAACCACACAATTCATAATCAAAACACATGATATTCTTACATCAAAACATATATAATACGTCCATAATATTCATAAACAATGTAAAACAAATGGTAGCTAGTGACCAAAAGTAGTCGCACAAAAAGTATACAAACCAAATTGTAGTTCTGGCATCAAAAATAAATTTGAATCTATAACATGTCGCGTTACTTTATTGTATTAAAGATACCTATTTACCTGTAAAGTAAAAGTTTAAAAATTAGCAAAAATAAATAATTAGTACAATAAACACAATCTGAAACATAGCTAATGCAAGCAACAGTAACATGAAATCTAGTCTAGAACAAGTGAAAAGTGAAAAGTGATGATACTGTTTATATGATATTATTTAATATATTTATATTTTATTTTATAATCATTCATGCATAATTTTGTATTGTTTGCGTATATATAATTCTATGATATGTTTATATTCTCTGGTTTAATGAGTTTATCCAGTATTATTACCACCGCCACTATTACTTGTGTGTTGAGTGTGTATGCAATTTGCGAATATAATTTATATGATTTGCGTGTATATGTATATATGTATCGTTTATATAATATTTATTTATTATATATATGATTCGTATTAATTTATACACTTATTATATACATTTATTATATTATTTGTTGTATTAATTCATATATATTTATATTAATTAGTACGTAAAATTCTATAATAACTTTTCAAGCTTTGGCTAAGTTTATCAAGATATTATTATTACTCATACTACTACTATTATTACTATTTACTATTGTTATTCATAGTATGTGTATCTTGGTGTACAATTTAATATAGTTTATATGATTTACCTATAAAGATGTAGTTTATATTTATTCGTATGCTCATTGATTATATATATATATATTATAATTATTATACATTAATTCACATATAATTCATTTCTATAATAAGCTAACATGCGAAGATATTATGATTATTATTCGTTCGTACTTCACATGGTATAATTCATACATAGCATAATTAATTCATACATAATTTAATATTTATAATTGATATAATATATACTTGTGTAATTTACAAAGATATAATCTGTGTAATATAATTTGTAATAGTATAAATTTACATACATAAACTTAATTGTTTTTCATAATTCTCAAGAGCAAGTTATAGATCCATTATCCAATATTTTCTTGCTTGATTTCACTTTTAATAGTAAGAACGAAGACATGTAAAAAATTATTACATATTTTCTCTAGCAATGCACTAAATAGGCAACTCTTTAGCAACATGATCATCTTAAGCAAAGAATACAATCAAAATAAGACATTCATTTGTCTAAAAATCACTGCTTAATACTTTTGTAATCAATCGCACTGAATAATTTTAACATGTAGAATTTTTAGAAAAGTTAACACATCCAGCAAGTGCTGATAAAAAAACAAACATGCGTTATTCATGAAAGAATGAAAGCATAATTCAACTAATTTTACATGTTCAATGTTATGCCTTGAGAAAAGTATAAAGCTTTTCCCCAACCATTGGAATAGACATTGAAGGCCCAGTCAGGCATGCCACAACTTGTTATAAAAAGAATCTTTTGATTTATGATATTTGTTCTGATTTCCATGGCCGTTGCTTGGAGCAATTTGGTGTTTTCTCATTCTAAAATCTCCAATTTGCAAATAATAATATGTACAACGCCATATTTTACATTCAGATGAACAATATTATCTTTTAAACCTGTGACGATTGGGATTTTTCGCGCTCGAAAATCGACATCCATACTTTACATCGTACACGAATGCCGCAGATTCGAACGTTCAAATCCGAGTCGCCGGAGCTTATAACAACATTAAGTAAATAACAAAGCGGAATAAAAGAATAATACATTGATATACAGCTTTGATACAATATTTGATACAACGGATGATCCAATAGATATCAATATACATCAGAGATACAATAGAATAGCAGCGGAAAAGAAAATAGATAACATTAGCAACGGAACAAATAACTCCAGATAGCCTTAAAAAGAGAACTCCAGCAGCAGATCGAACCAACATCACGTTTCACCAAGACAAGCAAGTCTCGTCCACATCCAAAGACTGAACTAGCTCTAGATAACCTACTAATCTGACTATCTGAAAAACCCAACTCTAGACTGCCCATGTAGAAAATTTTGAGCACCCAGAGTTTAGGAAAGAAACAATAAACTCCGGATCAGTCATGAGACTGGTGTGAGTAACAAAAATAGTTTTATCTTTAAAACAAATCAAGAAATATTTTAAAATCAATTCGCAATGCTTTTTAGAAATGAGACTACCATAAGACCTCCCGCACACACACAATGCAAACGCAGAATCAGAGGAGATTTCTCCTTATGATAGTCAAAGATGCTTGATACGCATTAAAAAGGAACATTTGATATTATTACTAGTGCATAGTGTAGAAAAAATCATTTCGAAAGTAAAGATATAAATCTTAGCCAGCATAGGCATTTCACACTTATGCCTACTATAGCTACCATGTCCAATAGCAGGTTACCGCCACATTCCATGGCAGGTTATACAACTAAAACCGTACATGGTTCGTATTGTTTCTTTGGATTTTCAATAAATGGTCAGGCCAAGGAACTTCCCATTTCCACATGGAAACCCCTCTGGAAAGACGCCCCGAGAACCTAACCGGATCTCTGCCAACACAAGGTCAGGTTACCTCTGAAAAAATAGATAACTACTGACGCGTGTATTCCATCCCCCGGTTGTAACAAACTTTATCTGAGGATCCTAAATCAAAATCAATCACAAAGTCATATGAATTTGCAACATTCACATAAGTTAAGTATTTGTGCTCCATGCTATGATACCACTTCTATCCAGAAGGCAATGACCCACACTAAGGGGCACTACTCCCTAGAACCTTGCCGCATCTTTCCTGTTTTGACCATTTTCGAGGTGTGAGATCCGACAAAGTCTCGTCCACAAAGCTACGCTTTCACAAGCCATGCTTTGATCAACAAATGATCAGCATCACTCAGCATGCCACATTACCAAGATGGGAATATATCGCTGATAACCTTCAACTACATAACCTCTGAGCTCGTATGTCTCAGAGAAGGGTGTTAAGCTAAGAGAATGAATTCTCCACTACCAACAGAATTGTATTTGAAAGAAATCTGCTTTATATCTCAAATTGTAATGTCAGACATACAATCTATATAAGTCTATTCTGGGTTCGAACAGAACCGAAGGTACTTCCGAAGAAGTCCTTGCAATCCCGGTATTCACAATCCCGATTGGACTTCCCATCACTTAGGGAATCTCTATACTGTAGCTACTTGATGCAGAGACAATCAATAGGTCATCCTATCGTTCTTGCAAATGCCCGGTCTTCACCACCGGTC
Source organism: Allium cepa (assembly GCA_030765085.1). Taxonomy (NCBI): domain Eukaryota; kingdom Viridiplantae; phylum Streptophyta; class Magnoliopsida; order Asparagales; family Amaryllidaceae; genus Allium; species Allium cepa. Next base: position 302,230,159 of record CM060944.1, on the reverse strand, counting down.
TTCAAATGCTACCCATAACGACGTATCACGTATTCGGAATGGGTTATACGACCCAAAGGTCCTTTCCTGGCTAACCCAAATAGTGAGCGCAACATTTAAAACATATGGATATGGGATTTCAGTTAAGTCACAACTTAAAAATCCAAAGCTTTTCTTTCAAATGGTTTAAACAAATTACCATTTCAAATCTTTTAAATAAAAGATTTATTTCATAAGGTTCACTCAGTTTCACAAAGATTCATTCACGGATTTCAAAAGCAATTTCCATTTCAATTGGATTTACTCGTTTAAAAATCTTTAAATCAGAGATTTAACTTATAACTTTCAAATTGTTTCCATAAGTTGAAAAATCATTTTCAATTAAACTTGAAATCCCTTTAACAAAAATCAGAAGTTCATTACTTATGTGAAAGCTTTTATTATTTGAAAACAAATAGTTTCCATGTCAAAAAGATCCAATTATATTTACACGAGTTAAAGCCTTTGAATTTAAGTTCAAATTCCCAAATCAATACCTTTAAAACAGCTTAACATAAATATAACTAGTGTAACATCTTTAATTCCTAGTTTCAAACCATAAAATTCAATTCCAAATTTTGAATTCAATTTTAAATCAAATTATTTAAATTCTAAAACTTAATCAAGTTATTCAAAATAAATTTCATCTTAAAAATTCCATTTCAAAAGCTTTTCACATTTTACCCAATCCATTTCCAAAACATTTGAATTTAAATATTCAACTTTAAAAATAATTTCAAAATCTATGACTTAATCGATTTCCTTATGAAATCCATATTGGTGTGTGTATAAGTGTGGTCAAGGGGTTTAACACAATAGTGCAACATCATTCAATCATCACATATCAAACACAGAAATATAGTTGATAAGGGATATAACTATAAGGCTTATCGCCCATTCACAGATTCACAGATAATATATAGATTTATCATAAATAAATGAATAAAATATACATAGCACAATCCACAGAACAAAGTGTCACAGATTAGATAGGACAATCAATTCAAAGCAGCTCATACAATAAAATCGTTCATAAGTAAGGTCAAACATTCAATAATCATTTGAAAGAAGGATTAATTAATTGTTTATTCATAATTAATTCAATTTATTTCCAATTTAATTAATTACTTATGAATTGGTTATCCAGTCATGATGAATTAATTTCAAATCATTTGATATAAATTAATAAATCAATTACCTTAATTAATTAAATTATTCTTAATTAATCATATTTATTAATTAATCGTTAATTTATCTCCTTTTGATTAATTACCCTTAATTAATCATAATAAGTAATTATCCCTAATTACTTAATTAACTCTAACCATTAATTAATTTCTTTTTTACTAAGTAATTTATCTTTAATCGTTTTCATTAGTTAATTAACCTTTAACTACATTAATTAATCTCAAATTAATTACCCTAATTTATTTATCACATTATCCTTGAATTAATTATTGCTTAATCACTTGATTAATCAACTTTAATCATTAATTTATATTTAATTGAAAATCCTTAGTTGCTAGTTAATTAATCTTTAAACCTTCATATATTACTTTATCCTTTAATTACTTATTTAATTAATCCAAATCATTAATTAATTAAATAAATAAATTATCCATTTTTAATTAAATTAATAATTAATGAATTATAAATCATTCAATCTTCATTACTTAAAGTAAAACTTATTCATACTTATGATTTAATTATTAATCTCAATATGTCTGGAAACATTGATTTCAAATTTCAAATTAAATTCCAAATTAAATTTCAAGCTTTAGAATAAATACAAATTTATCTTTAATAAAGTTTTAAAATCCAAATTATATTTTCTAACTTCTAATTTCTCATGTTAAAGTAATATTTTTGTCATAAAGAAATTTTAAAGAGTTAAAATCAAGTTCTTTTAAATCCACATATTAAAAGTATATTTTAACATTTGAGTTCATTTTTTAAACACTTAGATTTTATAAAACTTTATTTCCCAAACTAAAATTTTCAAACTGAACTTAAATTTATAGTTATACTTTGACTTAAAATTCAGTTTAGACCTTAGTTTACAAAATTTAAATTTAGTTTTAAATTTCAAAAGAAAACAGGTTAAAACATGAAACTAAGACCTACCCGAGCCTCACCAGCCTCTGCTTCGGGTCCAACACACAAAGCTTCGAGTAAAACTTCGAGCCAAACAAAAAAATGCTCGAGCGAATACCCACGACAAAACCCCACAACTTAAACTCTGACACACGCAAGTACATGTGCACCTGCACCAACGACTTCGTCCACTCCGATCACCAACGATGATCTCTTCAAGTCGGCTATCATACTTTAACTCAATTACAAACTTCAGATCATTGATTCAAACGCAAATTCGAATTCGAGCCTTTCACTTGAACCTGGAAGACAAAAACTGGAACCACCTGTCTTCCTGTCAGCGCCTCGTCCTCGATGCCTCGACCACCGGAAACCCTACAATCTCGGCCACGCCATCGCCAACTACCCCTCTACCATCACCCAACGTTTCATAGCACTCGGTTCATCAGAAAGGATGAACGAATTGAAATATCACGACTCGACAAAAATTAGGTTTCCAAACTTCCAGAGCTTGCCGCCGCCACCATGGTCATCGGCGACCATCACCATATTTTTCCTACCACCCCCGTAGCTTCCTCTATCACCACGAGCAACCCCGAGCCCCACGAACTAGCCGATCACCGAAAATTACCCAGATAATGAATTTCGAATAATTTCAAACTGCACCTGAAGCTCAACTCGAAAAATTATGATTTATGCTTTAAAAATCATGTCTTTGCATGGGAATTCAGTTTAGATACCTGAATTCGAAGATTAAAAGATTCGAATTTTAATAAATTTGGAGTTGTGCTCAGACAACTTGCTTTCCAGAGATGATTCCAAGTTATTTTAACTTCAATATGTTTTTAAAATTTAATTCAAAGTCAAATAAACAATTTTGGTTTTGATCCCACGTCCAAACATCAGGTAGATTAAGCAGAAATGATTTTTAAAACAAACTTATGTTTTAGAGTTTGAAAACAGAGAATGTTTTCAACAGCCTACACACATTTTTTTTACTGAGAACTTCTACATATATATATCTTCATCATTGATCTAACTTGCAACACATCCACATTGAAAAGAAAGTTACTCCCACCAAAACATATTCATTTTCCAGAAATTAATATGCAACAGATAACATATACTTTAAATTAAAAAGTGATGTTGCTCACTTTTGTTTTCCAAAAGAATGAACAGAGTTCATTTGGTTGAAGAACTGCAGTTTTCAATCACTTTCTGTTTTTGTTATTGCTCTGGTTTTTGATGATGCTTACTTTATGTTTTCTCAGCTTGAAAATGAACGAATTGAAATGAGAGGAAGTTGATGTATATACACTGAGTTTACAGGGTGTTATCTGGTATTACATGTTTGTACAGGGTATTTAAAATAGGTTTGTAGGCTGATAGTTTCACTTCAGTATGGGCTGAGATGTTTGTATTAAATGCATAGGGTATGTTGCATTTATTATGTTTTGTTTGTACTTGTTTTCTTTTACAAGCTATTCACATATATGTTTATATTTTTGTTTCTTGTTTGCTTCGGCCATTTATTTTATTGCCATTGTTTTATATGCTTATGCATATCACTTTTTTTCTATTTCCATTTGTTTGTTTTGTTTATGTTTGATAGATATTTATTTTACTTTATGTACATATTTTAAAAGTTGTTTTAGTTGTGTTTGTTTCTTAACTAATTGGTTTAATGTGTTTTATTCTATGTTTTATTTCTTTTGTTTCTTGTATTGTATTAATTTGTTAAATATAAATAAATTTCTATTTTATATTACTATAGATTATTTGAGATATTTAAATTGTTTTTAACGATTTCATTTTTAATTTTCAAATCAATTTATCAATTCTAATTTCACCATTTTAAATTAAAATTAATTTTAATTATAAATAAAAATTTATAAAAATCCGGGATCGTTACAGACTTCCACCCTTAAAAGGAATTTCGTCCTCGAAATTCTCCAGAGAGAGATAACGAAGATGAAAGATAGAAAAATATCTTTTCAGATTAAACTGGATATTTATCCTGCATTTGGTAAGCCAAATCAGAATATCAACAATAGATACAAGAATGAATCTATTTAACACTTCACAAGATACTCGGGTTATCGAATCTACGAAATATATAGTGGTATTGGTTAGTTCGAAGGGTAACTAACCGTTCGTAGATTATATCGAGACCCAAATAATAGATAAAAGGATTTAATCTTCCACAATTTCTAAACATCAGATATGGATTCCAAACTCAAGTCGGAATACTTATACTTTAGGGTATATACAACTTGTCCCTCTTCGGACTTCGATCTACTCAAGAAATTACAATAGAATTTCAAATTTGGTTTTAAACGAAATCGCTTTATCAATACAATTTAAATTTAGCTTCATATTTCATTAATAAATTTAACTCAATTTTTAAAATTTCCAATTTATTTAAATTTTCAACTTCAAATTTCCAATTCATATTCATTAAGGTTTAAATCAAGAACTGATAAGAAACCGATGAAGATACGAAGTAAGGACTTTCTACAACGATACGTAGGGCCATCACCGCACTGAAGCTTCTTCTTGTAGCTGTCACGAAGCAATCAAAAGAAATTGGAATCGAATCAAAGGAAATTGATAAGAAAGTTATTTCCACTGTTGCAGGGTATTGACCATTTATAGTCGTACTCCCATGTCCCCTATCTCATCCTCTTCTTGCAATCATACTCACTATCACTGGATAGTAAGAGAATTTACAAAGGCATTCGAACGGATATCTTAGGGATATACTCATTCTAGGGTATACTTCACCCTATCTCTAATGAGCTACTTAATGTGTTATACTCCTGAGCTAAAGGTTTACCTTAGCTCTGATACCAAATGTGACGATAGGGATTTTTCGCGCTCGAAAATCGACATCCATACTTTACATCGTACACGAATGCCGCAGATTCGAGCGTTCAAATCCGAGTCGCCGGAGCTTATAACAACATTAACTAAACAACACAGCGGAATAAAAGAATAATACATTGATATACAGCTTTGATACAATATCTGATACAACAGATGATCCAATAGATATCAATATACATCAGAGATACAATAGAATAGCAGCGGAAAAGAAAATAGTTAACATTAGCAACGGAACAAATAACTCCAGATAGTCCTCAAAAGAGAACACCAGCATCAGCTCGTACCAACATCACGTTTCACCAAGACAAGCAAGTCTCGTCCACATCCAAAGACTGAACTAGCTCCAAATAGCCTACTAATCTGACAATCTGAAAAACCCAACTCTAGAATGCCCGTGTAGAAAATTTTGAGCACCCAGAGTTTAGGAAAGAAACAATAAACTCCGGATCAGTCATGAGACTGGTGTGAGCAACAAAAATAGTTTTATCTTTAAAACAAATCAAGAAATATTTTAAAATCAATTCGCAATGCTTTTTAGAAATGAGACTACCATAAGGCCTCCCACACACACACACAATGCAAACGCAGAATCGGAGGAGATTTCTCCTTATGATAGTCAAAGATGCTTGATACGCATTAAAAAGGAACATTTGATATTATTACTAGTGCATAGTGTAGAAAAAACCATTTCGAAAGTAAAGATATAAATCTTAGCCAGCATAGGCATTTCGCACTTATGCCAACTATAGCTACCATGTTCAATAGCAGGTTACCGCCACATTCCATTGCAGGTTATACAACTAAAACCGTACACGGTTCGTATTGTTTCTTTGGATTTCCAACAAATGGTCAGGCCAAGGAACTTCCCATTGCCACATGGAAACGCCTCTGGAAAGACGCCCCGAGAACCTAACCGGATCTCTGCCAACACAAGGCCGGATTACCTCTGCAAAAATAGGTAACTACTGACGCGCGTATGCCATCCCCCGGTTGTAACAGCCTTTTATCTGAGGATCCTCAATCAACATCAATCTCAAAGTCATATGAATTTGCAACATTCACATAATTTAAGTATTTGGGCTCCATACCATGATACCACTTCTATCCAGAAGGTAATGACACACACTAAGGGGCGTTACTCCCTAGAACCTTGCCGCATCTTTCCCGTTTTGACCATTTCCGGGGTGTTAGGTCCAACGAAGTCTCGTCCACAAAGCTACGCTTTCACAAGCCATGCTTTGATCAACAAATGATCAGCATCACTCAGCATGCCACATTACCAAGATGGGAATATATCGCTGATAACCTTCAACTACATAACCTCTGAGCTCGTATGTCTCAGAGAAGGGTGTTAAGCTAAGAGAATGAATTCTCCGCTACCAACAGAAATGTATTTGAAAGAATTCTGCTTTATATCTCAAATTGTAATGTCAGACAAACAATCCATACAAGTTTATTCTGGGTTCGAACAGAACCTAAGGCACTTCCGAAGAAGTCCTTGCAATCCAGGTAGTCACAATCCCGGTTGGACTTCCCATCACTTAGGGAATCTCTATACCGTAGCTACGCGGTGCAGAGACAATCAATAGGTCATCCTATCGTTCTTGCAAATACCCGGTCTTCACCACTGGTCTTCAAATGCTATCCATAACGACGTATCACATATTCAGAATGGGTTATACGACCCAAAGGTCCTTTCCCGGCTAACCCGAATAGTGAGCGCAACATTTAAAACATATGGATATGGGATTTCAATTAAGTCACAACTTAAAAATCCAAAGCTTTTCTTTCAAATGGTTTAAACAAATTACCATTTCAAATCTTTTAAATAAAAGATTTATTTCACAAGGTTCACTCAGTTTCACAAAGATTTATCCACGGATTTCAAAAACAATTTCCATTTCAATTGGATTTACTCGTTTAAAAATCTTTAAATCAGAGATTTAACTTATAGCTTTCAAATCGTTTCCATAACTTGAAAAATTATTTCCAATTAAACTTGAAATCCCTTTAACACAAATCAGAAGTTCATTACTTATGTGAAAGCTTTTATTATTTGAAAACAAATAGTTTCCATGTCAAAAAGATCCAATTATATTTACACGAGTTAAAGCCTTTGAATTTAAATTCAAATTCCCAAATCAATACCTTTAAAATAGTTTAACATAAATATAACTAGTGTAACATCTTTAATTCCAAGTTTCAAATCATAGAATTCAATTCCAAATTTTGAATTCAATTTTAAATCAAATTACTTAAATTCTAGAACTTAATCAAGTTATTCAAAATAAATTTCATCTTAAAAATTCCATTTCAAAAGCTTTTCACATTTAACCCAATCCATTTCCAAAACATTTGAATTTAAATATTCAACTTTAAAAATCATTTCAAAATCTGTGACTTAATCGATTTCTTCGTGAAATCCATATTGGTGTGTGTATAAGTGTGGTCAAGGGGTTTAACACAATAGTGCAACATCATTCAATCATCACAGATCAAACACAGAAATATAGTTGATAAGCGATATAACTATAAGGCTTATCGCCCATTCACAGATTCACAGATAATATATAGATTTATCATAAATAAATGAATAAAATATACATAGCACAATCCAAAGAACAAAGTGTCACAGATCAGATAGGACAATCAATTCAAAGCATCTCATACAATAAAATCATTCATAAGTAAGGTCAAACATTCAATAATCATTTGAAAGAAGGATTAATTAATTGTTTATTCCTAATTAATTCAATTTATTTCCAATTTAATTAATTACTTATGAATTGGTTATCCAGTCATGATGAATTAATTTCAAATCATTTGATATAAATTAATAAATCAATTACCTTAATTAATTAAATTATTCTTAATTAATCATATTTATTAATTAATCTTTAATTTATCTCCTTTTGATTAATTACCCTTAATTAATCATAATAAGTAATTATCCCTAATTACTTAATTAACTCTAACCATTAATTAATTTCTTTTTTACTAAGTAATTTATCTTTAATCGTTTTCATTAGTTAACTAACCTTTAACTACATTAATTAATCTCAAATTAATTACCCTAATTTATTTATCACATTATCCTTGAATTAATTATTGCTTAATCACTTGATTAATCAACTTTAATCATTAATTTATGTTTAATTAAAAATCCTTAGTTGCTAGTTAATCAATCTTTAAACCTTCATATATTACTTTATCCTTTATTTACTTATTTAATTAATCCAAATCATTAATTAATTAAATAAATAAATTATCCATTTTTAATTAAATTAATAATTAATGAATTATAAATCATTAAATCTTCATTACTTAAAGTAAAACTTATTCATACTTATGATTTAATTATTAATTTCAATATGTTTGGAACATTGATTTCAAATTTCAAATTAAATTCCTAATTAAATTTCAAGCTTTAGAATAAATACAAATTTATCTTTAATAAAGTTTAAAAATCCAAATTATATTTTCTAACATCTAATTTCTCATGTTAAATTAATATTTTTGTCATAAAAGAAATTTTAAAGAGTTAAAATCAAGTTCTTTTAAATCCACATATTAAAAGTATATTTTAACATTTGAGTTCATTTTTTAAACACTTAGATTTTATAAAACTTTATTTCCCATACTAAAATTTTCAAACTGAACTTAAATTTATAGTTATACTTTGACTTAAAATTTAGTTTAGACCTTAGTTTATAAAATTTTAATTTAGTTTTAAATTTCAAAATAAAACAGGTTAAAACCTGAAACTATGACCTACCCGAGCCTCACCAGCCTCTACTTCGGGTCCAACCCACAAAGCTCCGAGTAAAACTTCGAGCCAAACAAAAAAATGCACGAGCGAATACCCGCGACAAAACCCCACAACTTAAACTCTGACACACGCAAGTACATGTGCACCTGCACCAACGACTTCGTCCACTCCGATCACCAACGATGATCTCTTCAAGTCGGCTATCATACTTTAACTCAATTACAAACTTCAGATCATTGATTCGAACGCAAATTCGAATTCGAGCCTTTCACTTGAACCTGGAAGACAAAAACTGGAACTACCTATCTTCCTGTCAGCGCCTCGTCCTCGATGCCTCGACCACCGGTCCACAATCTCGGCCACGCCATCGCCAACTACCCCTCTACCATCACCCAACGTTTCGTAGCACTCGGTCCATCAGAAAGGATGAACGAATCGAAATATCACGACTCGACAAAAATTAGGTTTCCAAACTTCCAAAGCTTGCCGCCGCCACCATGGTCATCGACTGACCATCACGATATTTTTCCTGCCACCCCCGTAGCTTCCTCTATCACCACGAGCAACCCCGAGCCCCACGAACTAGCCGATCACCGAAAATTACCCAGATAACGAATTTCGAATAAATTCAAACTGCTCTTGAAGCTCAACTCGAAAAATTATGATTTATGCTTTAAAAATCATGTCTTTGCATGGGAATTCAGTTTAGATACCTGAATTTGAAGATTAAAAGATTCGAATTTTAATAAATATGGAGTTGTGCTTAGAAAACTTGCTTTCCAGAGATGATTCCAAGTTATTTTAACTTGAATATATTTTTAAAATTTAATTCAAAGTCAAATAAACAATTTTGGTTTTGATTCCACGTCCAAACATCAAGTAGATTAAGCAGAAATGATTTTTGAAACAAACTTATGTTTTAGAGTTTGAAAACAGAGAATGTTTTCAACAGCCTACACACATTTTTTTTACTGAGAACTTGTACATATATATATATATATATATATATATATATATATATATATATATATATATATATCTTCATCATTGGTCTAACTTGCTACACATCCACATTGAAAAGAAAGTTACTCCCACCAAAACATATTCATTTTCCAGAAATTAATATGCAACAGGTAACATATACTTTAAATTAAAAAGTGATGTTACTCACTTTTGTTTTCCAGAAGAATGAATAGAGTTCATTTGGTTGAAGAACTGCAGTTTTCAATCACTTTCTGTTTTTGTTATTGCTCTGGTTTTTGATGATGCTTACTTTATGTTTTCTCAGCTTGAAAATGAACGAATTGAAATGAGAGGAAGTTGATGTATATACACTGAGTTTACAGGGTGTTATCTGGTATTACATGTTTGTACAGGGTATTTAAAATAGGTTTGTAGGCTGATAGTTTAACTTCAGTATGGGCTGAGATGTTTGTATTAAATGCGTAAGGTATGTTGCATTTATTATGTTTTGTTTGTACTTGTTTTCTTTTATAAGCTATTCACATATATGTTTATATTTTTGTTTCTTGTTTGTTTCAGCCATTTATTTTATTGCCTTTGTTTTATATGCTTATGCATATCACTTTTTTTTTCTATTTCCATTTGTTTGTTTTGTTTATGTTTGATAGATATTTATTTTACTTTATGTACATATTTTAAAAGTTGTTTTAGTTGTGTTTGTTTCTTAACTAATTTGTTTAATGTGTTTTATTCTATATTTTATTTCTTTTGTTTCTTGTATTGTATTAATTTGTTAAATATAAATAAATTTCTATTTTATATTACTATAGATTATTTGAGATATTTATATTTTTTTTAAAGATTTCATTTTTAATTTTCAAATCAATTTATCAATTCTAATTTCAACATTTTAAATCGAAATTTAATTTAATTATAAATAAAAATTTATAAAAATCCGGGATCGTTACAAAACCCATTAAATACTTGACATCAATTTCCTGTAATTACTTCCAGCTTCTTTGTCTACAGCCAATTCCAACTACTTTTTCAAACCATGAATCAGCCTATAGGTCATGACAAGTTCATAATTTATGAAACAATTTAGTTTAAACACTCATAATTTTATACATAAAAAACATTCAAAAGAGTTACTTGCAGATTATCACCAATAATGTCGAGGATGTAAAGATACACAGACAATGTTCTTTGAGAATACTTTACAGCCCCATTAATTTATGTATTATGTTTATTTGGGATTGTACCACAACAAACTGTCAAAAGGAGCTTCTTTACCAAATTATTTTGAATGATCATAACACGTATGTATGTTTCATTCAAAAGAGTTACTACATCAAACAGAAGACAATCTCATATACGAAATATTACCGAAGTATTTTGAATAATCATATCATGAATGTTTCACTGTGAGATGGATTTATGTGGAACAAATGTACAGTCTTCTTCTATAATTATAAGCTGTAAAAATTACCCAAGCAACGAGCTACTTCATGGCTAGAGATCCTTTCTTGGTAGTTGGGGAAAAAGGTTGAGAAACTGTCTATAGCAGCTTGTAAAGTCTAAAATAAGATTATTTGAATTTTAGAACAGAATCATATGTACATATGTGTATGTATAAATGCATCAGTATATGAATAACTTAATACATATTACCTAGGTGAAACGCCGCCTATAGTCAGAGCAAGTGAAATGCTTCCAAGTAAGTAAGGCGCAAAATAATCCTACTCCTAAAACTGTAACATGTAGACTCAAACTATCATTGTTTACTAGAAAAATGAATCCGAATTCACAATTCATTTTTGTAATTGAACTTCTAAATGTGAGCATATAGTAATACCCTAGGCAGTTAACCAGTGAATACACCAAGAAATTCTGTAGTTCCAACGACATTAAACAAAAAAGCCACTTGCAAATTGGATGTTAGTCGATATGCTTAACAACACGATGAAATGCATAATATATATAGATGATAGCATACGCCATTTCGAATGCTTGGTATTACAACATTTTCTTCATTTTTAATCCAATTGAAGTTTCCTTTTATTTATTTATTTATTTTAAACCTCCATAAAATGTGAAGATAAAAACTAAAATTTGTATCCGTAGAACTAAATCGGTATAATTCTGGTTAAGGAAATCCATTACAAGTTAATTATAAAGTGACTGGGAAAAGGACCTTTAGATTATTTTTCTAAAGACTTCAAGTGCACTGAACCAAAAGTTGCAAATATTGGGACTGCAACTTTTTATATAACACAAAATATAATTTATTTTACTAATACAAATGTTGATATTGGTATATTTTGATCATGATACATGTACCTCAATAATTTCAGGGGAAAATGGAAAGCTTAACAAAATATCTCAAAAAGAAAATTTAAATGGAAGGCATTTCAATTTTAATATTAAAACCAAAAGCCATTTTACATGGCAGGCATGTTCTAAACCTTTTCTTTTTTATTCTTGTTTATTTAGGCATTTGCAACTGAATTAGTTTATCTTTAGTCTTGGTGCTAGCAGGCTATTGTTTGTTGGAATATCACTTTTAAATTGACACAGACACGCCAATTGCACTGAAAAGAAAACAATATGTGCATACATCTGAGTAATGATCTAATGTTACTAAATGCACGATAATTTAAAAAGGTAATTTTAACACTCAGCCAATAATTAAAGTTGAATATGAATTAATAAGTATGGAAGTTAAAAAGAAATTATCAAAATATTGTTAACACATGATGGACGGATACTATTAGCAGTTATTCATAACTTCTCATATTTGAACTTCTAATTTATCTGGTCTAGCCTCAGATTACATTTATATCAAGGTTGAAATGAAGATATCAAATCATGTATATATGTATGACGTAAGTGGACAAGTTCACACAAAATGCTTTGGGATAAATGAGAGTCGGTAAAATAGTATGTATAAAAGGTTTAAAAACTAGAACATTCACTTTGACAAACTTGCACCAAATGGTGAGTTAAACTAAGCAATTTGACTTTTAACAAAACTAAGCAATTTGATAGATCATCAATTTGATAGAATTTTGCATGCTTTTGAACAAAACTGTAAAACAAGATGGAGATTAGTTAGCGTTTGAATAAAACTTCGCATGCCTTTAGACAAATGTAATTTTCTTGTACTGTGAATATCTAAATTTACAAATTACGATATTTTTTTGGACCTATAATAATATTATTAACGTATACATTGGTTTTTGACAGCGGGTTCAAAGATATATTCGACTGGAGATATTTCATAAAAGTTTTAAAGGAGGACATTGAGATAGTAGAATCGTTGCTAGAAAAATACAGTAAGATAAAGCCTTTTGCCAGGGCACTAATATCTTGGTCCAAGGTCACATCTGCTAATTCAGTTTTACACTAATTGATGACAAAATGATCGATTCCATTATAGCATTTTTTTACAAATTTACTGTTTGTGCAGTCTTTTACTATAAAGGGAAACTTTTAAAGAAGTTCAATGTGGTGAAGTTTACCCATACAGATTCAAGACACGTAAACAATGGCCTTTCTCCTTCGATTCAGAAGCTCAGATGTCTTGCAAATTACAAGGCCCTTAAACATAAACCTTGGATCGAAGATTTAGGAATGAAACTTGTTGAAAGACTAAAAATGGAAGCAACTATTACATTGCTCTACATTTGAGGTATTAACCGGGGTCAGACTTCTCAGTCTTCACATAGTGATAGTATAAGAATCCTAGGCAAATGTATCTATGGGATAAAATAAAAATCATAATATGATTCATATTTACACGTGTATTACATATCAAATAAGAGCATGATCACAAATTTTTGTAGCATGACACATATAACAAAGGTGTTCACACAAATTCTTCTAGATTAAAGCTCTAATGAATTTTTCTGTTTTGGATACATGTACATAGCTATAGTTTAATAAGTTTATCAAGATATCATGATTATTATTCATTCGTACTTCACATTGTACAATTTATACATAGCATAATTAATTCATACATAATATATATAATTGATATAATATACACGTGCGTAATTTATGAAGATATAATCTATGCAATATAATTTGTAATTTTGACGACCCAACTTCCAAACTCCAGGAAGTCGCATCGCTAAGAAGAAAGAAAGGGATAGAAAAGAGAAAAGAAAGGAAAGAAGAAACAGACAACATCAGAATCTCACAGCAGAATCGAATAAATTATAATATATCACATAATACTTTACATAGTATCATATACATCAGAGTAATACAGCTAATACAACACAAACTAGACAGTTATAAACATCTGTCTAGCAATTACAATCCAAGTACATCAGAGATGAACAAATACAACTCAAACACAGCGGAACCACAAAATATATCTACACGCTGAAGCCTCCTGCTCCATTATCTCCTCCAGAACTTGTCAAAGCAATCCTGAAACACTTGACTACTCATACGTAATATGAGTACCCAAGAGTTTAATAAAATAGATAAACACTCAGGTCAGACAGGGGTCTGGTGTGAGTAAACGGGGATAAAAGTTGCTTAACTTTAGAAAAACCTTTGAAAACAAAAGGTATCATGTAAGACTTTCCACACATAAACATGGAAAAGTTTTTACCTTACGCTATCCAAAACATTTGATAGGAAATCCAGTGATATTATAATAGTTGTTATCCCATTTTTGGTCAAAACTGGAACATCAATGTTATGTGCGTTTCCACCACGACCGAACCAAGAAGAAGCAAGCAAGCGTATATAAGTCTGGGATTTCACTCATGATTCAAGTGCAAGTGTTCATTCTCACCCAGGATATCTCGAGACCAAGAAGCATCAGTTTCATCTGGGTTCGCCCACTTCATTCGTTCCATTCCATCCGGTACCTAAGCTCATCCGGTGCACATACCAAAGCCGAACCATGTTCCTTCGCTACCGAACCAGCACAAGGAGAAGGCCAACGAACCATTCGGTACCGGACCAACGTCCTACCAATCCAAAACTCCACTGCCGAGCCAAACCTCAGCCTCCACCGAACCATCTAATCTCCATGACCGAACCAGACCTCGCCTCGCTACTTGCCGAATCAGACCCAAGGCACCACATGCCGAACCAGAGGCCTTTCCACCTCCCACCGAATCAACCTCCTTTCCATCCACTACCAAGTAAACCACCGGACCAACACTCCACTCAACCTACCACCGGACCAACCTACCACCGGTCCAACCAACCCAGCTACGACCGAACCAAGCTCTGCCGAACCAGATGTGCCAGGCTAGATTTCTTCAGCCCAGGCCCACCACCAGCTATATACATCAAGGACCCCTGCCCCCAGCCTCACTCTATAAATAGAGGGGCAGGGGTACAACAATGGGAGACAAGTTTGAGAGCTCAAGCATGGAAGGAACTTTCAAACAACTTTCATATACTTGTATACAAAGCTTTGTACTTGCAATCTGAAACAAAAGAGAGAATAACATATAAAGTGGACGTAGGCACGTTCTGGCCGAACCACTATAAATCTGCGTGTCTTTTTACAGTTTAGCCCCTGCTTTTTACTTATTTGCATAACTCACCCAAATTCCTAAGAACAACATAAAATCAACTAAATCATACGACTTTGAGGTGTTTGCCCATTTTTTGCGCAAACATTTTTGGTGCTTTCACTGAGAGATGAACTCAAGGATTCTACCGCTTGGAATTTGAATATGAGAGTTTAGAGATTCAGACTGGAAGAGTCATGGCGAGACAATCAAGCAGAAGGCCAAGGCCAGAGAGATGTGAACATGAAGAAAAATCAAGAGGCTTCTTCGGAAGCTAATCAGGCATCGATCCTGCATGGGGGTACCACACTTGGAGCATGTTGATCCAATCCCAGAGAGTGAGATAGGGGCCTCTGAGCAACCTGGTAAGGAATGAACGCTCATCCAGGGGGCAGTAAAATTCCCTCCTGAACTCGGGGGGGAGGGGGCAGGTCGAAAGAGATGAACAAGTCGCAAACCTCTCACTAACACGATTAGATCATTTACACATGTAAGCGATCGCGCACGATCCATAGGCATGCTCTGAATGACTACTGACCGCACCATAGTAAGAATTTACACTTTGACATCCTTGTCTTGCTCTTGCTTTGATCTTGACTTGAACATTCCTGTTGTGGAATACGTATGATTATTGCTTTGATATTTGCAAATTTACTTGTATGCCCGTTGGATCGCGAACGGTCCACAAGCACCTCTTGTATGGCGATGAACCGCCAAAGTATTTGATTCAGAAACTCCCCTGAACATGAAATCTGGCAAACGATCCAGGGACCCACTCGAACGTGAACCTGGTATCAACAATACCAAGCCCCTACGGGCACACTTATTCGCCTCCAGCATGCACATAAACGATTCAGGAACTTACCCGAACGTGACCCTGGCATCGATAATACCAAGCCCTCCCGGGCACACTTTCTTGCCTCGAACGGCACCCGACCGCGAACGGTCACAACTCGCCTCGAACGGCACCCGACCTCGAACGGTCACAGTTCGCCTCGAAAGGGACCCGACCGCGAGCGGTCACAACTCGCCTCGAACGGCACCCGACCTCGAACGGTCACAACTCGCCTCGAACGGCACCCGACCTTGAACGGTCACAATTCACCTCGAACGGCACCCGACCTCGAACAGTCACAAACTCGCCTCGAACGGCACAAATCATCTCGCCACAAATGGCTCGATCGCGAAAGGTCGCCATTTGAGGTCCACCCCCTAACCGCCAACAGTCGCACCTTACCACGAATGGCTCGATCTCGAACGATCGTCATCCGAAGTAAGGCGCTTGACCGCGAACGATCCCATTTCATCTTTTGCCGCGAACAGCACCGGCCGTGAACGGTCACATTTCACCCCAAGTGGCTTGATCGCGAACGGTCGCCATTTGAGGTCCGCCCTCTGACCGGGTTCAGTCGCACTTCACCTCGAATGGCTCGATCCCGAACGGTCGTCATTTGAAGTAAAGCGCTTGACCGTGAACGATCACATTCCACCGCAAATAACTCGATCTCGAACGATCGTCGCATGGATTTGGACGCTTGACCGTGAACAGTCGCACTTCACCTCAAATGACTCGATCGCGAACGGTCGTCATTTGAAGTTAGGCGCTTGACCATTAACGGCCGCGCTTCATCCTAAATAGCTCGATCCCGAACGGTCGTCATTTGGGGCCATATAAAATAAAAAGCTCTTTGCAGGACATCAACAGGACATCAACATCCAGCTCATGGCATTACAAAACACGCCTTCCTACCGCAAGGCATATTTTGGGGGGTAAAGTGTTATCCCATTTTTGGTCAAAACTGGAACATCAATGTTATGTGCGTTTCCACCACGACCGAACCAAGAAGAAGCAAGCAAGCGTATATAAGCCTGGGATTTCACTCATGATTCAAGTGCAAGTGTTCATTCTCACCCAGGATATCTCGAGACCAAGAAGCATCAGTTTCATCTGGGTTCGCCCACTTCATTCGTTCCATTCCATCCGGTACCTAAGCTCATCCGGTGCACATACCAAAGCCGAACCATGTTCCTTCGCTACCGAACCAGCACGAGGAGAAGGCCAACGAACCATACGGTACCGGACCATTCGGTACCGATCCAACGTCCTACCAATCCAAAACTCCACTGCCGACCCAAACCTCAGCCTCCATCGAACCATCTCATCTCCATGACCGAACCAGACCTTGCCTCGCTACTTGCCGAATCAGACCCAAGGCACCACATGCCGAACTAGAGGCCTTTCCACCTCCCACCGAATCAACCTCCTTTCCATCCACTACCAAGTAAACCACTGGACCAACACTCCACTCAACCTACTACCGGACCAACACTCCACTCAACCTACCACCGGATCAACCTACCACCGGTCCAACCATCTCAGCTACGACCGAACCAAGCTCCGCCGAACCAGATGTGCCAGTCTAGATTGCTTCAGCCCAGGCCCACCAGCAGCTATATACATCCAGGACCCCTGCCCCCAGCCTCACTCTATAAATAGAGGGGCAGGGGTACAACAATGGGAGACAAGTTTGAGAGCTCAAGCATGGAAGGAACTTTCAAACAACTTTCATATACTTGTATACAAAGATTTGTACTTGCAATCTGAAAGAAAAGAGAGAATAACATATAAAGTGGACGTAGGCACGTTCTGGCCGAACCACTATAAATCTGCGTGTCTTTTTACAGTTTAGCCCCTGCTTTTTACTTATTTGCATAACTCACCCAAATTCCTAAGAACAACATAAAATCAACTAAATCGTACGACTTTGAGGTGTTTGCCCATTTTTTGCGCAAACAATAGTGTCTAGGGTTTTCAAAATAAAATACAGAAATAGATGGAATGCTTACATCTCACGTTCCAACATAGTTGGGCACAATCAAAACCGTACAGGCACTTATTGGATTATGGATTCCATCAATGGCAGGGCTACTGGGGTACCGCCCGTCACAGTACGTGGCCTAGATCACCGTACCGAGGAGTACGCCCGCTCCCCTGCAACACAAAGCCGGAACCATTCCTTACTGAACAGTTCCGAACAAGACTACCCCGTAGATTGGCTGTCGCCAACTGCCACACAACCGAATATAAAGGGACCTCTAGACAAGGATAAATCTTGCTCTCCAGTGGGGGCTACCCACCAAGCTTTGCTGCACCTCCCCTGTTTTAGCCATTCCCGGTTGATGAGGCTTGAGGCTACGATTACCTTTATAGGACATATAAATCTTAGAATGCTCATCGTCCACCTGACGATGTTCTGAAAGCATTCAATCCATACAAGTTCGTTCCGGGTTCGAACGAAACCGAAGGTATTATCTCATTACACTCGTATTGGAATCACCCTCAGAGTTAACGACGATAACCCTTGCACTCTAAATCACCATCTCGAATCTATATGCACTATTCCGTCAAACTCATTACTCACCCATAGAGTTATACTGACGTATAACCCTTACACCTCGAGTCTTCACTTGCTCCCCTTGGATTAACGACCTAACGTTTAATTGGAATCGATGTGGTTTTCGGATATCCAAATATGGAAACCCGATCCTGGTCTCATCGAAACCAAACGCCATCTTAATGTCCAAGCTGTACTTAAGGGTTTTAAACGATTAACACATTTTATTGTTATCTAATTCACACATATAGATAAACTACATCTCACAATAGATAATCAAATTCATATCATAAACAGATAATCTGTATCATCCATAAACAGATAATCATCTCAACTAAATAATCCATCACAAACCATCATACTTAAACCAAGCATTCATATCATACAACTAATCTCATCACTGAGATCACAACCACTCAACCAATAATACCATAAGCAATGATTTATTAACCATCAATTATAATTAATTTAAAATGAATTAAATTAATTACAACCATCACTAATTAATTTAAATTAAATTAAATTAATTACTCATTTAAATCCTGCTTAAAATCCATTAATTAATTAACCCAGTTAATTAATTACTTCCTAAGTATTAAACTTGATTAAATATCTTTGATTAATCATTCGCTAATTACAATAAGTAATTAGTCCTTAATTAATTAACCTTAATCATAAGTAATTAACATTTAATTACAAATTTATTAATTATAATTAATTATATTTATCCTTAATTAATTACAATTAATTAATAACTTATTTTAATTTTAACTTAATCTAACAATCCTTAATTACATCATTAATTATAATAATTAATGATCTCTATATTTAAATATATTATTTAATTAAAATTAATTACATTTAGTAATTAATCTAATTATTAATCACCTTGATTAATATTAAATTTAGTAATTAACTTTCTTTAATTACTTATTTATAAATTAATTATCCAATAATTAATCATTTATTAATTCCTTAATTAATTCCAAAAGTTATTATCCAAATTACTTATTTCAAAATAATCCATCTACTTATTAATGAATTTATTAATATTCAAATGTATTTAAAACCAAACATTTCTAAATTCAATTCAAATTCATTTAAAATTTAAAATTTCAAATGTTTAACTGTTTAAACATTTATCCAAATTTTAAATAAATTAAAACTCTTAAAATAAAATGAATGTTAAAGAACATTCATTACTTAAATATAAAGAAAGATTTAAAATAAATTACTTGATTAAAATAAATTAATCTTTGAAATAAATTGATTATTTCAACTTTCAAATTAAAATTAACACTTCATATTTTAATTCAACACTAAAGGAACTAAATTATTTCAAGTTTTAAAATCTTATTTGAAATCAAATTCCATTTTCAAATTTACTTTAAAACATCTAAATCTGTTCATTATTATTTTCTATTTACAAACTGTTTTGAATCCAAAACTGGTTTCTAAAGAAACTTTTGAACAATTTTTAATCTTGAATTCAAAAACAAATTTAAGTTTTGCTTAAACATTTAAATCTGTTCATACTTTTAAAACTTACAAAAACTATTTTAAATCTAATTCTGGTTTAAAAAAGGGAAACCTGAAACTGTTTTAAATATTGATTTAAAATCAAATTTAGATCTTGTTTAAATTTAAGATTTTCATTTTTAAAAACTTTGAATACAAAAATTCATTTGAATTTAGATTCAACTTCCATTTGAATCAAATTACAATCTTTATATTATGAATTTTATTTAAATTTTTAAAAGACAGCAAATCTACAGATTTTAATACCTGCACTATACTAACCCGAGAAACCATATACTTTACTCCGAGTTCCAAACCAACCTGCTTCGAGTCAAGAACAAAAATACCCGAAGATTACTTCGAGTCAAGAAACCCTGCATCTTAGAAGTTCACCAGAGCTTCAACCTGAATGGTGCACATGCACTGTCACCTTGGCCAACTCCAGCCATGCTAACCCATTCCTACAAGTCACTTACCATCCTCTAACAGAGATACAATCCCCTAGTCTCCCCTGCAACTCACATTTTCAAAATTTCAGGTTGATTAAACAACCTGAAACACAACCACAAACTCTAACAACCTGGAAAACCCAATATCATCTCCTCCTCTTCCGATCATCTATCACCAGTTTCCCCCATTCTTACATCAATACTCCACTAACATGAAACATCTAAACACTTAAAATCCACTGGCTCCTCAGAAAATTCTTAAATCCCTAATTCTGTTCAAAACAGAATGCTAGTACTACAGTTCATAAAAAAAAATTTGAAATTTCTTTTATATTATCTGATTTCTAACATGCATACATGATATAATCTTGTTTTAAATAGTTATTGAAGTTTGATATTCTGATTTCATTTCAAAATGCTAGCTGTGGAGTTCGTTCAGAGAGTAACAGACTTCAAATTCTAACCTATTTAAACTAATTCATCATTTTATAAAACCTGCATTAGTACTAAACAACATGCTCTGTTTATACATATTATTTTCTAACAAAAATTATTCAAGTGAATAAAGTTTCCTATTAATACTTATTTTAAAACAGAAAACTATAGATTAGGATTACTGTAATCCCATACATATATATATATCTATATATATTCACACATCATATTGATCACAATAAAATCATACAAGCATACCCAATCTTACATATTCACAAGCATCAGATAGATTCAACTTCTTGCAGTAAATAAATAAATAAATAGATAACAAGGCAGTTTTAATCTCCCAGATTTTTAATTAATATGTACTAATATTTCATTTAGGAAATTATATATTATCTTGATTTAAAAGAAACTGTTTTTAAAATAAGAAGTTTACTCACATTTTAAATGAAGATGCAGAAACCAATTTCAGAGATGCAATTGCACAATCCAGGAACTGTTTTGAACTGCAGGTTGAAATATGGCTTTCATTTAGATTACAGAAATTGATCTTCTGGTTGATGTAGGTTGCATGCAAATTTGTAGTTTTAATGTTGCAGATTTGAAGTTGTTATTTGCAGATTTGAGAATTAATTTTGCAGATTTGAAGTTGTTTTGTAGAAATTGATTTGCAGATTTTTGATTGAAGTTTGGTTTGCAGATTTTGATTTGCATTTGTTTGAGGTTTTTGATTTACAGAAATTTGATTCTCAGATTTCAAATGAGAAAATGTGTTTTTAACACTTTAGCTATGTTTTATTGTTAATATAATTAAAAATCAAAAATAAATTAACTTGCCACTTGTTGTATTATTATGTTAAATGTTTTACAAGTGTTCACTTTATGTTTTAAGATTTAACACATGTTCATTTCAATATTTAAAAGAGAATTCTAAATTTATAAAGGTATTTGAATTTATCTTAAACCATTTCTAATTTATTTTAGCAAGTTTTAAATGTTTAATTAACATTAGTCTTTAATTAAATACATATAAACTTCTTTATAAAACTATACACTTACATTTAAATGCTTGTTTAATTAGTTTTAAAAATAATATTCTTTAAATTTTAAAAGAAAAGATTTTTAAAAGAAGAAAGATGTTGAGTTTATCTTATTCAAGAGTTTTAAATCAAATGTTATACTTAAATAAGAATGAATTAAATCTTATTTCAAAGAGAAAACCAATTTTAAAATAAAACAAAACAAAATAACTTTTATTATAAAATAAAATCTAAACTATATTTATTCTTATAAACAAATAAATACTTACTTACATTTCTATGAAAATTATAAGATAGATCTTTAAAACAAACTTTTAAAAAGTTTACAATACTAATTGAAATAAATTTAAGTCAATTTACAATTTATACATTTATATAATAATTAGAAAATATTCTTATTTAACATAAATTAAAATTAAAACCAAATCTTCTATTTACAATGTATAAACATTTATACATTATAAATAAAATATCAGCTTAGAAAAATAATTTATTACTTAAATATTTTTAACATTGAAAAGAATATCATTAAACAACAAAATAATTATATATTTTCAAAAGAGAATTTCTGTTTGAATTAGATTATTAAATCAACATTTCATATTTTTAAAATAATTATTAAAGAAATTATTAAATAATTATTGCCTAAATTTCTGGGACATCACATTCCTTCCCCCTTAAAAGAATTTCGTCCCCGAAATTTAAAAGCGAAGGTAATTCAATAATCCCATACAGATTTTGAATTTTAAAAGAGCAAACATATACTATCAACCAAAATATTAGCAACCATAGCAACCAATTCAAACAAACAATTCTAATTTTCCAGACAAAATTCTGGATAGAATTCCCTAGAGTTTCCCAGGTACAAACACCGGGACACTCGCCCTACAGAATCTAAACTAGCCACACCACTCAGATCTAAAGCTCCTATATATCTAGATCTACAAATCTAAAACAGAATACAGGACTACAGACAAGTCCTGATCAATTTCCAAATCTCTCAGAACTACTGATTCTAAAACCAGAGATAAACCATACACGTACTCCCTCAAAGATATGTGAAAACAAAACAAATTCCAGCCATCCGAACTGGCAATTCAATCCTGTAGATCGAACACTTAATCCTTAAGAGAAGGCAGAAAGATCCAATCTCTTATCCACACATCTCTCATGTCGATCCTGGGCTGCATTCAACCTTCTAGATCAATCAAATCCACCACACATACTCTACTACAGATAACATAAGACCTCAAACATACTATTCTATCCGGAAAACAAACAGATACAAAACAATCAAGCCTCCAGATCCAAAATGAATTTCCTGTAGAAATCCTCTGATCCAAGATAAAACTCAAATTCCCAAAGAATCGGGTGTTGCTCCTATTCTGGAATAGCTGCCACCATGCTTCCACTATGCAACTTTGATTCAAGAATGCTGTTGATGAACACAAGTACAAACTTGATCAACTTATCCCGGAATATTGTTCATCAAATTCCATAAATCTCAGTGACCTATCTGATTCAGTCACAAACACACAACAAAAATTCAACCAGAAACCTGGATCCAATAAATCCTACCAACTTAAACAGATCTCATTCTCAAAGAGCCCTCTACTATGCTGATCCACCGGTAAAGCTTCAAGAAACTGGCCGAAACAGAACTCAAACTCTCGATGCGGATGCAAATCTTAACTCCATCGAAGATATCCAGAAAATATCACTTCGATAACTCAAACATCCTCTAAAGATGCTTCAATCCAAACAAAGATTACTCAGAGAACTTCTGAACCATCGCAAGTCACTTTTGCGATTCCACCTAGTTCAGATCCTATGAAATCATTCTCACTTCAACAAACAGAACAGCTAAAGCCTTCAAGAGTAGAAACTAGTGGTCCACCTCTTAACCACTAACATCACACCCAGCTGGGCTTCCAGAAGAAATGGACAAGCTTCACCATATGCCTGGACTACTGACAGAAGAATCACAGGGGTTTCTGATCCATCGAAGAACAGGCCTGCTGCTACTACTACCAAAAACTTCCTTATCCAAAAACTCATCGAACCTCAAAGCTTCACCAGCCTCTTCACAATAGAGCCTTCCAGATAGACGGATATCTCTCAGGAAACTCGCTCCCAAACCAAGCTCAAATATAGACAGAACTCCTTCCCAAGGTTGCCAAAATACCATTGCTGGCTTCAGAACTTCCTACTAATCCAAACTCAAGAAAAACCACTCACACGAGTGCAATCCAGCTTACAATCCAAAGATAAACTCCGAATCTCAAAAAGATTTCCTTCAGAGATCGGTGAAATCCTTCACACCAAACTGCCAAGCTACTCAAGATGCCCAATACTGCCCTAGCAGATCATATCCAATCTCAAACACTTGGACTCCAACCGTTGGTAGTTGTGTTACACACACCACTACCCTATCTACTTTTATTGCTTATTGGAAAACCTGAACAGGTAACCCAATCTAATAGGTAGAAATATACATATATATATATATATGTATATATATATTCAAAATTACAAATACGCTCTCCCAAGAAGGACACCACTCCAGAGTCTAGGTATTCGCTCAACCTAGTGCTCTGATACCACAATGTGACGACCCAACCTCCAAACTCTAGGAAGTCGCATCGCTAAGAAGAAAGAAAGGGATAGAAAAGAGAAAAGAAAGGAAAGAAGAAACAGACAACATCAGAATCTCATAGCGGAATCGAATAAATTATAATATATCACATAATACTTTACATAGTATCATATACATCAGAGTAATACAGCTAATACAACACAAACTTGACAGTTATAAACATATGTCTAGCAATTACAATCCAAGTACATCAGAGATGAACAAATACAACTCAAACACAGCGGAACCACTAAATATATCTACACACTGAAGCCTCCTGCTCCATTATCTCCTCCAGAACTTGTCAAAGCAATCCTGAAACACTTGACTACTCATACGTAATATGAGTACCCAAGAGTTTAATAAAACAGAAATAAACACTCAGGTCAGACAGGGGTCTGGTGTGAGTAAACGGGGATAAAAGTTGCTTAACTTTAGAAAAACCTTTGAAAACAAAAGGTATCACGTAAGACTTCCCACACATAAACATGGAAAAGTTTTTACCTTACGCTATCCAAAACATTTGATAGGAAATCCAGTGATATTATAATAGTGTCTAGGGTTTTCAAAATAAAATACAGAAATAGCTGGAATGCTTACATCTCACGTTCCAACATAGTTGGGCACAATCAAAACCGTACAGGCACTTATTGGATTATGAATTCCATCAATGGCAGGGCTACTGGGGTACCGCCCGTCACAGTACGTGACCTAGATCACCGTACCGAGGGGTACGCCCGCTCCCCTGCAACCCAAAGTCGGAACCATTCCTTACTGAACAGTTCCGAACAAGACAACCCCGCAGGTTGGCCGTCGCCAACTGCCACACAACCGAATATAAAGGGACGTCTAGACAGGGATAAATCTTGCTCTCCAGTGGGGGCTACCCACGAAGCTTTGTTGCACCTCCCCTGTTTAGCCATTCCCGGTTGATGAGGCTTGAGGCTACGATTACCTTTATAGGACATATAAATCTTAGAATGCTATCGTCCACCTGACGATGTTCTGAAAGCATTCAATCCATACAAGTTCGTTCTGGGTTCGAACGAAACCGAAGGTATTATCTCGTTACACTCGTATTGGAATCACCCTCAGAGTTAACGACGATAACCCTTGCACTCTAAATCACCATCTCGAATCTATAAGCACTATTCCGTCAAAATCATTACGGAATCACCCACAGAATTATACTGACGTATAGCCCTTACACCTCGAGTCTTCACTTGCTCCCCTTGGATTAACGACCTAACGTTTAATTGGAATCGATGTGGTTTTCGGATATCCAAATATGGAAACCCGATCCCGGTCTCATCGAAACCAAACGCCATCTTAATGTCCAAGTTGTACTTAAGGGTTTTAAACAATTAACTCATTTTATTGTTATCTAATTCACACATATAGATAAACTACATCTCAGAATAGATAATCACATTCATATCATAAACAGATAATCTGTATCATCCATAAACAGATAATCATCTCAACTAAATAATCCATCACAAACCATCATACTTAAACCAATCATTAATATCATACAACTAATCTCATCACTGAGATCACAACCATTCAACCAATAATACCCATAAGCAATGATTTATTAACCATCAATTATAATTAATTTAAAATGAATTAAATTAATTACAACCATCACTAATTAATTTAAATTAAATTAATTACTCATTTAAATCCTGCTTAAAATCCATTAATTAATTAACCCAGTTAATTAATTACTTCCTAAGTATTAAACTTGATTAAATATCTTTGATTAATCATTCACTAATTACAATAAGTAATTAGTCCTTAATTAATTAACCTTAATCATAAGTAATTAACATTTAATTACTCATTTATTAATTAATTATAATTAATTATATTTATCCTTAATTAATTACAATTAATTAATCACTTATTTTAATTTTAACTTAATCAAACAATCCTTAATTACATCATTAATTATAATAATTAATGATCTCTATATTTAAATATATTATTTAATTAAAATTAATTACATTTAGTAATTAATCTAATTATTAATCACCTTGATTAATATTAAATTTAGTAATTAACTTTCTTTAATTACTTATTTATAAATTAATTATCCAATAATTAATCATTTATTAATTCCTTAATTAATTCCAAAAGTTATTATCCAAATTACTAATTACATTCCAGTAATTATCATTATTACTTCTCTAAGTAAATCTGCTCCATTAATTACATTAAGTAATTACTCTCATAAAATCATCAAATGATTTATTTAAATTAATTAAACTGAATTAATTGACTTAAATAAATCACATATCAAAATTAATTACAATAAGTAATTAATTCCTTAATTACTTTAACAATTAATTATACTTAACAAATTACAATTAATTAGATTCAATTAATTAATCTAGTTAATTATCAAAATTAATTACATTAATTAATTACTAAATTATCCTTTGATAATTATCACCAATTATTAATTAACAACATTTCAACAATTTCATACTTAAGGAAATTTGAATTAGATTAATTATTAATGAATCATTTCTAATTAAAATTAATCTAAACCATTATTTAAAAATCAAATAATTAAGTAAATCCTTAATTATCTTAAATATTTTTCAAAATAATCCATCTACTTATTAATGAATTTATTAATATTCAAATGTATTTAAAACCAAACATTTCTAAATTCAATTCAAATTCATTTAAAATTTAAAATTTCAAATGTTTAACTGTTTAAACATTTATCCAAATTTTAAATAAATTAAAACTCTTAAAATAAAATGAATGTTAAAGAACATTCATTACTTAAATATAAAGAAAGGTTTAAAATAAATTACTTGATTAAAATAAATTAATCTTTGAAATAAATTGATTATTTCAACTTTCAAATTAAAATTAACACTTCATATTTTAATTCAACACTAAAGGAACTAAATTATTTCAAGTTTTTAAATCTTATTTGAAATCAAATTCCATTTTCAAATTTACTTTAAAACATCTAAATCTGTTCATTATTATTTTCTATTTACAAACTGTTTTGAATCCTAAACTAGTTTCTAAAGAAACTTTTGAACAATTTTTAATCTTGAATTCAAAAACAAATTTAAGTTTTGCTTAAACATTTAAATCTGTTCATACTTTTAAAACTTACAAAAACTATTTTAAATCTAATTCTGGTTTTAAAAAGGGAAACCTGAAACTGTTTTAAATATTGATTTAAAACCAAATTTAAATCTTGTTTAAATTTAAGATTTTCATTTTTAAAAACTTTGAATATAAAAATACATTTGAATTTAGATTCAACTTCCATTTGAATCAAATTACAATCTTTATATTATGAATTTTATTTAAATTTTTAAAAGACTGCAAATCTACAGATTTTAATATCTGCACTATACTAACCCGACTAACCATATACTTTACTCCGAGTTCCAAACCAACCTGCTTCAAGTCAAGAACAAAAATACCCGAAGATTACTTTGAGTCAAGAAACCCTGCATCTCAGAAGTTCACCAGAACTTCAACCTGAATGGTGCACATGCACTGTCACCTTGGCCAACTCCAGCCACGCTAACCCATTCCTACAAGTCACTTACCATCCCCTAACAGAGATACAATCCCCTAATCTCCCCTACAACTCACATTTTCAAAATTTCAGGTTGATCAAACAACTTGAAACACAACCACAAACTCTAATAACCTGGAAAACCCAATATCATCTCCTCCCCTTCTGATCATCTATCACCAGTTTCCCCCATTCTTACATCAATACTCCACTAACATGAAACATCTAAACACCTTAAATCCACTGGCTCCTCAGAAAATTCTTAAATCCCTAATTCTGTTCAAAACAGAATGCTAGTACTACAGTTCATAAAAAATAATTGAAATTTGTTTTATACTATCTGATTTCTAACATGCATACATGATATAATCTTGTTTTAAATAGTTATTGAAGTTTGATATTCTGATTTCATTTCAAAATGCTAGCTGTGGAGTTTGTTCAGAGTGTAACAGACTTCAAATTCTAACCTATTTAAACTAATTCATGATTTTATAAAACCTGCATTAGTACTAAACAACATGCTCTGTTTATACATATTATTTTCTAACAAAAATTATTCAAGTGAATAAAGTTTCCTATTAATACTTATTTTAAAACAGAAAACTGTAGATTAGGATTACTGTAATCCCATACATATATATATATCTATATATATTCACACATCATATTGATCACAATAAAATCATACAACCATATCCAGTCTTACATATTCACATGCATCGGATAGATTCAACTTCTTGTAGTAAATAAATAAAGAGATAACAAGGCAGTTTTAATCTCCCAGATTTTTAATTAATGTGAACTAATATTTCATTCAGGAAATTATATATTATCTTGATTTAAAAGAAACTGTTTTTAAAATAAGAAGTTTACTCACATTTTAAATGAAGATACAGAAACCAATTTCAAAGATGCAATTGCACAATCCAGGAACTGTTTTGAACTGCAGGTTGAAATCTGGCTTTCATTTAGATTACAGAAATTGATCTTCTGGTTGATGTAGATTGCATGCAAGTTTGTAGTTTTAATGTTGCAGATTTGAAGTTGTTATTTGCAGATTTGAGAATTAATTTTGCAGATTTGAAGTTGTTTTGTAGAAATTGATTTACAGATTTTTGATTGAAGTTTGGTTTGCAGATTTTGATTTGCATTTGTTAGAGGTTTTTGATTTACTAAAATTTGATTCTCTGATTTCAAATGAGAAAATGTGTTTTTAACAAAATGCTTTAGCTATGTTTTATTGTTAATATAATTAAAAATCAAAAATAAATTAACTTGCCACTTGTTGTATTATTATGTTAAATGTTTTACAAGTGTTCACTTTATGTTTTAAGATTTAACATATGTTCATTTCAATATTTAAAAGAGAATTCTAAATTTATAAAGGTATTTGAATTTATCTTAAACCATTTCTAATTTATTTTAGCAAGTTTTAAATGTTTAATTAACATTAGTCTTTAATTAAATACATATAAACTTCTTTATAAAACTATACACTTACATTTAAATGCTTGTTTAATTATTTTAAAAAATAATATTCTTTAAATTTCAAAAGAAAAGATTTTTAAAAGAAGAAAGATGTTGAGTTTATCTTATTCAAGAGTTTTAAATCAAATGTTATACTTAAACAAAAATGAATTAAATCTTATTTCAAAGAGAAAAACAATTTTAAAATAAAACAAAACAAAATAACTTTTATTATAAAATAAAATATAAACTATATTTATTCTTATAAACAAATAAATACTTACTTACATTTCTATGAAAATTATAAGATAGATCTTTAAAACAAACTTTTAAAAAGTTTACAATACTAATTTAAATTAATTTAAGTCAATTTACAATTTATACATTTATATAATAATCAGAAAATATTCTTTATTTAACATAAATTAAAATTAAAACCAAATCTTCCATTTACAATGTATAAACATTTATACATTATAAATAAAATATCAGCTTAGAAAAATAATTTATTTCTTAAATATTTTTAACATTGAAAAGAATATCATTAAACAAACTAAATAATTATATATTTTCAAAAGAGAATTTCTGTTTGAATTATATTATTAAATCAACATTTCACATTTTTAAAATAATTATTAAAGAAATTATTAAATAATTATTGCCTAAATTTCTGGGACATCACAGTAATAGTACATATTTTCATACATAGACTTAATTTTTTTATATAGTTTAGTTAATTTTTATATATGTTAATTAATTTTTATAAAAATCACTCAATTAATTTAGTTGAATATTTATAAGACTTAGTTTACAAATTAATTAAATAATTTTAGTTAGTTTTCATATAACGTGGTTAAATTTTATAAGAATTAGTTAATTTTTATAAACTTTGAGTTAATCTAGTTATATTTATATAAAACTTGATAACGCAGTTAACTTTTATAAAAAAAATTAATTTTAATCATTTTTTATATAACTTAATTATCTTATTTAAAATTTTAAACTTAGTTAATTTTTGTAAATTTATTTAAATTTTATAAAATTTTATTAATATTTAGATATTAATTTAATTTTACAAAACATAGTTAATTTTTAGAAATTTATTTAATTTTTATAAAACTTGGTTGACGTAGTTAATTTTATAACTTTGTTGGTTTTTATAAATTTATCGGATTTCATGAATTTTTGACCGCACCTCCTTTGCGTGGTTAGTGCTTTCCCGCACACCCCAATTCAATATACATTTACACGATTAAAAAAAGATCGGATTTATACCATATATAAAAAATACACTTCATAATATCATATACATTCAAATGCATAAAAACATACCTATTATTAGCAACTTTAGCTAGTAATCTTCCATATAGCAAAGGAATATTTTATGTACCTATATAGCAAAGTAAAATAAATTAGTTATCTACAAATTGGGGGGGGGGGACAAGAACATATAAGGCAGGCCACTTATAATCAGATTACATAAAAGAATACGATTGTCAAATCTGGGGAGTTGCAAATGTTTTCTATATTCGGAATGGAGAAAAAAATCTATCCTTAAGGGGTTCAGTACGCTGCCCTTCACAGTATAATTACAATGTAATAACTGTACCCAAGTTTCATAACTGAAGAATTTGTCCCTCGTAGAAATTTTGAAGTAGTTAGTCGACGAGTGCAATGGTAACCAATCAACTAAGTTTACCAGGCGACAAAAAGAACTTGCTCCACATTCATGAATGCTGGTTCGTTAGGGATATTAGAAGATCCATTTAACGACAACTGTTTACCTCGTTTATGACTGTAACATAGCTTATCTGTCACATTGGCGAGGATAACATGATAAGATTTGGTAAAAAAAAAAATCTAAAAGTCAAATAAACCATTTGCTTACTACATTGAAAATAACTTAAAAATTTTAATTTGCAACACCTTGCTAATTTTATGCACAAATAGTCCTCAACTACCTATAACGAGGAAATTCAACAACTAGGATCAAATATAAACTAAAATAGAGGTTGTTAAAAAGACAATAAATATAGATAAGAGAAGTATAATTAAAAATGCTTCAAAAGGACTAAATGTGACTACAGCAAGCAGATTAAGAATGAAATAAACAAAAACCGTGTAGTAGTTAAAGAAGCTCAATTATCAAGCTGCCGACTGAAGCATATGATGCCATATACATCGTCTACACTAGAGGTGAAGACATAATCTGTTATGTCACCGACAACCACTTACAACAACCGCGGAAGCACCAACCGAAGGTGTCAGCAGTGACCCTAAGAATTGGATCTAGCAAAGTGGATTTGCTTGTTGTAGTATCTGACCAGCATTTTTAAGAACATGGATAGAGCCAAACACTGACATGCACTTAGCCAGATCCGCTTAGCCAACAACCAGTTGACGGAACAGACCCAAACACTGACATGCACTATTTTGTTACACTAAATACAAATACAACCCACTAAGACAGTTGCAACTCCTATAAATTAAACAAAACAAGCATCCCTCAAGCTAATCCTCCTCCTTTAAGTTCAAGAACATCAATTATTAGCACTACCCTCGATTTTGAACAACAACCAATTAATATCTAATTCTAGACAATAACACCCCAGGCCGTTTCAACAACTTAGAAACTCCATCTCATATAAAATTAATAAAACCAATATCCTTCTCAACATCCATATTAACTTCACTTCCTTATTTAGTCGACAAAAGTCATCAGTAAATAGAATCACGGAAGAAAAGCTAAAAAAGGAAGATAAATTCAACTCATCAGTCTTGAATTTTTTTTGAATAACTTCATGTCCATAATATGATGTATAAACCTTTATTTAAATTTTTGGATATAGTTTATTTGTTTATGGAAGAAGGAAAAGCCATGATCCTTCCGTTATGGGAAACTGGATTGTGATAGTAGAGCATTATTATATGTGACATTGTTATCTATTGAAAAGTTACAAAGGCGAATAAACTAATCAAGTAACAAGAAAAATTAGTTGATGGAAATATCCCATATAAATTAAGTATACTTAAGGGACATGTTATAATTATAAATCATGCTAATTGACAAAGTATATTTTACATATATTCTAGGCGTTAGAATATTTCTTGCATTTATTCCCCGATTTGACGATATCTTTATTTGGTTTGTATTTATTTAGTTATTTTTGTTTTAGCAAATCAGTTGGCTAATTTGTAGCCCCTTTATTTGGTTAGTATTTATTTAGTTACCTTTGTTTTAGGAAATTAGTTAGCTAATTTGTAGCCTATCTTGAAACTTGTAGCCATATAGATTATTGGACGTTGAATACAATGGACAGGCAGTTGATTTC
The DNA here is from genome assembly GCA_030765085.1 of Allium cepa. Lineage (NCBI taxonomy): Eukaryota > Viridiplantae > Streptophyta > Magnoliopsida > Asparagales > Amaryllidaceae > Allium > Allium cepa. The sequence goes on along the minus strand of CM060944.1, from coordinate 302,197,050 downwards.
TAAATTGATTTCTATCATGGTATCGGAGCCTCTTACGATCCTATTCTCCTTACAACACTAGCCTCACCTATCTTCTTCTCCATTCTTCTTCTTCTATCTTTAATTCTTTTACATGGCAGATTCGACCAAGTTTCATCCCGCACTCACCATCACTAATGTTAAATCTCTTATTCTCGTAACATTAGATAATGAGCAAGCCATGTATCATTCTTGGGCTACCCTATTTACCAATCTTGGTAGGATCTATGATCTTTACGATCACTTGGTTCCACCAACGGAGGAGAAGGCTATGGCTGCCTATGCCTAGGCTAAGTCCGCTACTTCGGCTCTTTGGAGGCGTTTGGATGCAGTTTTCTTGCAATGGATTTACAGCACCCTTTCTTCCGATCTTCTCTTCGCTATCCTCAGACGTAATGACATGGAAGAGGGGCATGGAACCATCTTGATGCTCTTTTCAGGACCATAAAGCCTCTCGGGCTGCCCATCTCGAGGAGGACTTTATGAACACTGCTTTTGAGGCTTTCAACTCGATCGATAATTATTGTAATTATCTACCATCTCTGGTGGATAGGTTGGCCGATGTTGATGCTCCGATGACAAATGGTCATTTGGTTTTACGTCTCACCAGGTCTTTAAACGGAGGCGTATAGTGGTACGGTGGACTATATACAAAATCAAGAGCCTTTGTCATCCTTTGAGAGTTGTCGTTCAAGGTTGAAAATGGCTGAGCGTATTATCAAGGCTCGTCAAGCTCGTGAAACTGGTGGTTCGGGGAGTCGGTCTGGTGGTGCTACATGGTTGCCACTGATTCATCTGAAAGAAACAAGCGCAACAACAATAGTAAAGGGAGGAACAATTCAAAAAACAATGGAAAGAAAAAGGCCCACCAAAGTACTAATGGGTCCAGTCCAAGTCTGTCGCCATATCAGCAGCACCAGTGGCAGCCACGTCAACAGGCCCCACTGCCACAGTGGCATCAGATGTGGCAGCCTAGTTAGGGAGGGTGGACTATTCCTCCTTGCCCATTTCCCGCATACTTTTGGCAACCAAAGCCCAATCCAACGGTCCAACGTCCCTCCTCTTCTGGGTCAGGCTTATTTGGGTCCAGACCTCAAGCTTTCAATGCCATTGCTCCTCCTGCTCTTAGCTACATGCCTACCGACATTGAGGCCATTATGCATGCTCTTTCGTTCTCTCAACCAGATGGTTGGATACCGGTGCTACATCTCACATGACGGCGGATGCAGATATTCTCTCTTCTTATTTTAATTCAAGCAATAAGCATCATAACATTGTTTTTGATAGTGGTCATTTAATTCCAATTATTGGTCACGGTCATGCTACATTTCCTCCACCTTGTCCACCATTTACCCTAAACAATGTGTTACATGATCCTAGGCTCATTAAATATCTAGTCTCTATTCTTAAATTTACCAAAGATAATAGGGTTTCTATCTCTTTTGATCCTTTTGGTTTCTCTGTTAATGACTTACAAAAGGGGAACAAACTAATGAGATGTGATAGCAATGAGGGCTTATATCCATTTTTCTCCAACTCTCAAGCCATTTCTTCCAACAATCATTCTGCTTTTACGGCTTTGCCTTCGAATATTTGGCACAATCGTTTAGGTCATCCTGGCAATGCTATTCTTAAGTCTCTTTGTAGTAAAAAGTTTATTGATTATAATAAGGCTTGTAAAACTTTTTGTTCTTCTTGTCCTCTTGGGAAACAATCTAATCTACCTTTTTATGATTCAGTGTCAAATACTTTTCTTCCGTTTGATATTATTCATAGTGATCTTTGGACTTCTCCTATTGTTAGTACTTCTGGCCATTGTTATTATGTTCTTTTTCTTGACGACTATAGCAAATTTTTGTGGACTTTTCCTATCGCCAAAAAATCTCAGGCCAAACAAATTTTCTTAGCATTTCATGCTTTAGTCAAGACAAAATTTGAACGTAATCTTGAGACTTTTCAGTATGACAACGGTACAGAATACATTAATGGCACTTTTAAGGATTGTTTTAAGCAACATGGCATGCTTTTCCGTCTCTCATGTCCTTATACATCTCCTCAAAATGGGAAGGCCGAAGGACACATAAAATCCATAAATAATATCATCCGGACTATTCTTTCTCATGCATCTATTCCACTCTCCTTTTGGCATCATGCTCTCTCCGTGACTGCATATCTTCTCAATATCCTTCCATCCAAGGTATTGAATTACCAATCTCCCACTCAAATCCTCTATCAAAGTGATCTGGATTATTTGGGTTTTCATGTTTTGGTTGCTTATGTTTCCCATTATTCCCCTCTTCTACTATTCATAAATTACAAGAAAAGTCGACTACTTGTGCTTATTTAGGTCCGGCTCCTAATCATCGTGGCACCAAATGCTATGACATGTCTAGTGGTAAAATCATAATTTATCGTCATGTTCGTTTGTTGAAATCGAATTTCCATTTTCCAAACTCCACAAAACAAAACCTTCGAATTATGATTTTTTGAGTGACAATATTAATCCTCAATCAATACATCATTTATCTCAAGATAGCACACCACAGATATGTAGCTTGACCCAACAACGCAGCCCAATAACACGTCCTCTCTTCCTCAATCTGGGCCACAGTCTCATGCAGGACCAGATTCCACACTCCCACTGCTGCCCACACTCAGTCCTCTATTCCTTCAGGCCAGATGCAGCGGCCCACTCCACCTCTTTATCTTTTGGACGACACTACCCCCCGTAGTCCTATTTCCTCCTTTGGCCCATCCTCTCTTCCCCACGGCCCGACCCCGTCTATGAGCTCCCCCACTTTAACCATTCCTCACACCGCCCCCACGCCACCTAACCCCATTTCAACCCTCATGACCGCTTGTGCATCAAATGGCATTTTTAAACCCAACCCCAAATACTCTTCCAATTACCACACTAACACCACTACAGATATTCCTCTTGTTCCGAAAAATCCTGTTAGTGCGCTTAGTGACCATAATTGGAAAAGTGCAATGTTGGATGAATTTAATGCTTTAATTGACAATAAGACTTGGGAATTAGTGCCTAGGCCGCCTAGTATTAATGTTATTTTGTCTATGTGGATTTTTCATTATAAACATAAATCTGAAGGTTCTTTCGAGCTTTATAAAGCTCGTCTTGTAGGTGATGGAAATACACAACAGCAGGGCATTGATTGTGATGAAACGTTTAGCCCCGTCGTTAAACCGGTCACTATTAGAGTGGTTGTCAGTATTGCTCTTTCTAAATCTTGGCCCATTCATCAAATGGATGTCAAGAATGCTTTCTTGCACGGTCATCTCAATGAAGCAGTTTATATGCATTAACCCATGGGTTTTCGTAATAAAAATTATCCGGATCATGTTTGCCTTTCAAAGAAATCTTTGTATGGATTAAAACAGGTTCCCCGACCTTGGTACCAAGGATTTGCTGATTTTGTTGCTACCATTGGGTTCTCTCATAGTACATCAGATCACTCTTTATTCATCTACAAGAATGGTTCTGATATTGCTTATATTCTGTTATATGTGGATGACATTATACTTACAGCTTCTTCTGATCGTCTTCGTAAGTATATTATGACTCTCTTAGCTTTTGAATTTGCTATGAAGGATCTAGGTCCTCTGAGTTTCTTTTTGGGTATTGCTGTCACTCGTCATGCCCATGGTTTTTTCTTATCTCAAACACAACATGCTGCAAAAATTATTGAACGTGTCGGAATGTCTTACCGCAGTTCATGTCCTACTCCTGTTGACACTAAGTCCAAATTAAGTGTCACCGTGGACACTCCTTATGATGATCCGACTAAGTATCCTAGTCTTGCAAGTGCTCTTCAGTATCTTACATTCACTCGACCAGACATTTCCTATGCCGTGCAGCAGATCCGCCTTCATATGCATGCCTCCACTAATGAGCATACTAAAGCTCTTAAGTGTAACGTTTGTGACTTTTCGACGCTCGAAAACCGACATCAATACGTCCACTATATCAACTGCCGAGCAATCGAATGCCGAAAAACCGTACCGCTATGGTTAAAGAAGAAGAAAGAGGTAGAAGAAGAGAGAAAGAGATAGAACAGAACAGAAAGAAACAACAGAACAATATCAGAATCTCACAATCGCAGCGGAACAACATATAATAGATAAATGAATAATCTTTAAACAAAGAACTATATCAGTTATTACATTACATCATATTACATTTCATTACATCTATTCATTTTATAATCTTCACAACTTATAAATTTATAATTTTCAATGAAATCCATTTTATACTTCTTTTTAACACTTAATAAACTCGTTTTATAATTCCAATATTTTAAATTTATAATATCAATTTTAAAAAATATTTTATATTCATCCTTCATAATAATTCAAAAATCCAAATTTAAACCATTTTATAAATCTATTTATTTTAAAAATTACCTTTTGGTTATATTTCACAAAAATCTTAATTTTATAATATTAAATTTTATAACGTTAATTTATTTTAAAATGAATCAATTCAAAATTTAATAAAACGTATCTTTTCAAAAATCACTTTAAAACCCTTTTTAGAAATCAAAATCGTTATTTTAAACTTCAAAAATGGATCCGACGATGCAACAACACCTAATAGACAATCACGACAATCAAACATCATATATCAATATGATAACAGAATATACAACAATATCTGTAAATAAATCAATACAGTTGAGGAATCCAGTTGGATCCCTCCAACCTGTTTCCCTGCATCCACAGACGTTAGCACAATACCAATTCCGTTCCAGTACGGAATTATCGCGGTATATGGGATTGATAAAAATATTATCCGCTTAATAGGCGGTGCAATAGGGTCTCATCCTCTATATAATGCGGGAAAATCAACTCCAAGTACATATATAATACCAATTCCAATCAAGATGGAATTATCGTGGTATATGTTTTTAATAAATAACATCCGCTCACTAACGACGTATAATGTCTATTTCAATCATCGACAGATAATAATCAACATTCAAAACATACAATCAAGCTATTTTAAATCTAACCATTTAAAATATAAATCGAAACAATTCGATCGAGCGAGAAGTTCTTACCCCGATTCCAATTTAGTTTCCGCGTTTTATTTCGAATAAAATTAAACGAGCGTTTAATTTTACCCGAAATTCTCACTAGCTCCAAACGACTCCAACCCAGTTCCATAGCATAGTGCTCGACAAAACGATTGCAAAGCATTTCGTTTCGTCCAAAACGGACCTCGTATGAAAGAGATATGTATTTTAGAAGTTTACACGAATTATAAATATAAAAATTTTACAATTTCTTTTAAGTTTTCAAACCCTATCATCATCTAGCCGTAGATTTCCATTCAATAGATCGTGGCCGTTCGGGCCCCCCTTCTTCTTCCCCCCAGGCAAATTGCACACGCAACAAACCCATGAAGCCGCCTATCAACCCTAATTCACGCGACCTCCACGTCGACTTTTAGCTCGATCAACTATCACCATTCCAACCTCCCACGTCGCCCCTACCCACGGCCAGAAGGATGGCGAGCTCGGTCACACAAGCGCATCGTAATTCGAGCACGAACGGCTAGAGAACGCGGTTGATTTTGGGGCTCTACGATGAACCATTAACGATCATCCTCGTATGGATTTGAAGCTTTCATCGTGATCTTCAATTTTGTAGTTGATGATTTTTGTTAAATGTTTACGGACTTGGAGAGATTGAGGGAAGAAAACGAATCAATTTCGGCCATTTATCTTTGAAGTGGCAGCCGGCTATAGAAGAAACCCTAGCCCCTTTTTATTTATATTTTTTTTGTGAATTAAGGTCCTTATATAGAAATTTTCTCAAACACTATTCATTCCGGATTTTCCGGACTCCGATTTACGTGCGGTAACCGGCGTCTCTAGGGTTTAACCCGCGTTCCGGACACAATGGAATAGGTTTCAGAAGCTAATTCGATCGTCTGTGCGAGCTATGGCAAATAACGATCGATTTAAAATTAAATCGGTTAATCAATTTTCTGTGCGTTTTAGCTTGCCCCGGACAAACGGTAAATCCGATTGACACGAAATTTTAAACCTTACAATAATATGACATTGCGGATCCGATGAAACTGGTTTCGTCAAAATGCGAGACTGTTTGAAAAATGACTATTTTAACTCGCCAAATTAATATTGAAACAATTTCGATGCGTTTAGAGCTGCCACGGTCAAACGAAAATTCCGATTCCTACGAAAATTGAAATCCAATAATAACAAACTATTACGGATCCAATGGAACTAGTTTCGTCCAATTCTGAGACTGTTCGAAAAATGGCTAATTTCACTAGTCGATTAAATATTAAAATATTCAATTTTCACAGATTAACTTTAAATTCAATTTTAAAAGTTCACAAACATCTTTCTAACTCCAACATGATTAAATAAAATTTTACAAATAAATTTTAATCATATTTAACCCACTTTTCAATTATTTCTGTATTTTCACATATTAAATTATCGATTTAATTATCCAATTAAATCCAATTATTCGAAATAAAATTTTATTCGACTTGCGAATCTTACTTGTTAATATTTAAATTCAATTAAATATACAAATTTTGATTAATAGAAATTCTTGGTCGTTACATTAAGCATATCATACGCTATCTCTAGGGTACCCTTTCTTTTGGTCTTCACTTGTACAAATCCAATATTAATCGTATTATCTCATATACAGATGTAGATTGGGGTGGTTGTCCTGACACCCTTCATTCTACCTCTGGTTATTGTGTATTCCTCGAAGATAATTTGATTTCTTGGTCTTTGAAATGGCAACCTACTCTTTCCCGTAGTAGTGCTGAGGCGGAGTACAAAGGTGTTGCAAATGTTGTTTCTGATTCATGCTGGATCAGAAATTTGCTTCTAGAGTTGCATTGTCCTATTCAAAAGGCTACTATAGTTAATTGTGACAATGTGAGTGCTATATACTTATCCGGCAATCCGGTTCAGCATCAACGCACTAAACGCATTAAAATGGATATTCATTTTGTCCGTGAGAAAGTAACTCATGACGAAGTGATGTGTGTAACGGCCCATAATTTTCGATCTCGAAAATTCCAGATAGTTAGGAAAGAAGAAAAGAGATAGAAAAAAAGAAGAACAGAAGCACCAACATCTCACATTCGCATCGGATAAAATATAGTATCAAATAATAACAATTATACAAAGAAACTGTACTTATCAAATTATACTTTATACATCAGAGTTAGACATAAACACAAACACTTGATAGATACAATCTTGTCTCAAATACTACAATATATCACATCGGATACCCTCCATACGTTCCTACCATCCAGCTCGCCTCCTGAGCTCCAGAACGTCCTTACCTGAAAAGTTGTAATACTCGGTCTGACCTGAGCATTACATCAAAGTAACACCCGAGTCAGGATGGAAACCTACGTGAGTAAACCCATCTAACATGGAATACAACAGTATAAAACTTACATAAAACCTGGGGTAACTCGTATCAATTTACAAATTAACAATTTGTTACAAACCTCACTTATTCCACACATCAATTCCTAAGTACCAAAACTTAAATTAAATGGTCCAATTCACTTAAATCATTCCATTCCAACCTATTGATTTCACATATCAATCCATAAAGAATCGAAGTGGTTTTGGGTATTAACTAATACTCGACTCTGATCTCTTCGAATCCAATGTCATCTTAACCCAAGTTATAAGTGATTAAATTCTAAATACAGGATGTCACTTTTACACAGCAATTCATCATAGATAACCAAATTATCTCCGTTCAACCCAACATATCATATTACAAAAACATTTCATTTCATGTAGAATCACAATCACAAATCAGGGATAACAAATAATCCAAGGCATTCAAATATCATTCAATCATTCATAAGCAAGATAAATTAGTCGTACCATTTTTGATTAATTAAATTAACTACTAATGAATTAAATTAATTACTTTATTACAAATAAATCTTGCTTATTTAACATTAATTAATTATTCATAATTAATCATCCCTTAATTATTCATCTTGATTAATCATCCCTGATTAATCAATTCTCTAATTACATTACGTAATTATCCTTAATTAATTACACAAATTAATTATTCTCAAACAATTATAGTAATTAACCTTTAATTACTCCTATTAATTAATTAACTATAATTAATTACATTAATCCTTAATTAATTTACATTAATTAATTATACTATAATCATTTCCCTTGTTAATTATCCTTTAATTAATCTCTTTCATTAATCGACCAACCTTTAATTAATTACCATAATTGATAAATGCTTTAATTAATTACACTAAGTAATTAATCCTTAATTACCTCCATTAAGTAATTTACCTTTAATTACCTTCATTAAGTAATTATCCCATTGGTTAATTATCCTCACTTAATTAACCTTTAATTATTAATTAAATTAATTAATCTTCTATTATTAATTAAATTAATTAATCTTTAACAAATTAATCCTTTAATTACTTATATTTAGTATTTATCATTTAATAAATCACATTCAGTAATTATCCATTATTTACCACCTTAATTAATGATATTAAGTAATTATCTTTCACCTTTAAATAATTAATTAATTTAGCCTTAATTATTTATTAAATAACCTTTAATAAATAAATTTATTAACCTTAATTACACGCATTAAGTTAATATTAATCTTAATCTTTCATTAATTTATTCATAAATCTTAAGCACTTACCTAATTGTATTAGAAAACATTTAGGAATTTATTTAATTAATTAACTAAATAAATCAATACCAAACAATTGATGTTCAAAAAAAATTTACTCTAAATAATTAAATTTTGGAACTTGCTTATGACTTAATCAATACCTCATTTGAAAATTAGTTAAATTGAAAATGTTTGCTTGACTAGACTTTTTTTAGAATTGGCTTTGCCTTGCTTTAAAAACTTGATTTTTATTAAACTTAGAAACTCGTTACATTTCAAATTTAACCCAAGCCCAAATCAAATTACAGAGCCCACTCTCGAGTTTCCCTCCCTCTCAAAATTCTCGAGATCGACTTCGATAAAATCCACGTTTTTCCCGAAGCTCGTCAACACACTGCAACCACATACACGCCTGAACACATGTGCACATGCACATAACCACGCCGTCGCTCCGATCAACGTCGCTTCCACAGTCAAGTCGTCTGCGATCATTCCAACTCAACCGGCCCTCTAGAAATATCAAACTTCCACTAGGACCAAAAACGATAGAATCAAACCCAACATTCAGAAAATCCAAACATCCATCACCTCATAACTCCCATCACCGTTCACGGAGGCCACGGCCTCACTCCAGTGCCTCCACAAAAGTCCCCTGTTCACTTCCCCGTAGCTCTGATTTAACTCGACACAATGACGGCACTTCATTGGCCCTGAAATCAAACCTAACCTAAACATAGCTTAAACCCTAGATTATTCTTGTCGAGCCACCATGGCATCAGAGAATCTAAACCACTATTTTTGCCGTACTTCCCATTTATCTTGCCTTCTTCTAACACAACTCGAGCTCTCGAAGTGGAGCAGTTTACCAGAACTGCCTCATAATCCACTTTCCCATCATCCTTAAATCACATACTCAATCAAGCATTAAAAGTATGAAATTAACTTTTAAAATTCATATTTTACTGTAACAAAATAGATTATAAACCTGGAAACATAAATTTTTTAGGTCGAAAAATTGATATATTTGATAACTCCCACTGTCTTTCTTATCTTCTAGATAGTTTCAAACTTATTATGCTTAAATTATTTTTAAAACCTTGTTTATGTAAAAATAACCAAATCTTATTTGAACTCCACAGCCTATAAAAGATTTTTATAAATATAAAAGAGTAGATTCTGAAATTTTGATTTATATTTAAACCTGTAAGTGTAAAACAGAGGGTTCTACATGTATACAGATATGCATTCAATCATCCTCCTACAAATATACAAGCATTCAAATTTAAATTAACATGCAAACATTTATCACTCTTAACTTTAAATAATTTCTACATGTATAGTTTACTCACCTTAGATTTAATTTTGAACAGGGGAATTCCTTTTGAACTAGAAACTTGAAAATGCCAGAATCTTTTGAAAACTTGAATTTGAACAGAATTTGTTTAAAATTGAATCCTTGAAGTTGAAATGATCTTGCTTGATGATTTTGCTACAGGTTGTAGATTTTGAAAATTTGATTGCTGTTGATAAAACTGAGTTGATTTCTTGCTTGTATATTTAGTTGAACTTGATTTTGTTTCTAGGTTTAGTTACAAATTTACTTCTTTGTTTTGCTTTAAAGAGTGAACTGATAAAAGGAAAAGTAAGAGAGGTATGGATATGTATCTATAAAATCTATCCTATCTTTTATTAATAATTTTTAAAATAAAAATAAAATAGAGACACATGTTCAATTACTTAACACTTGTCATCAAAAAAATATCATTGCTTACATTAGTTATATATAATATAAAGAAAATTTGTTTTATTGTAGTTCTTGTATAAATCCATCTACATTTGTGATTTTCATACATAAATATGTTATTATATGTATTTATATAATATTCTAAATTTAGTTTTGTATTTACAAATGTCTTAACAATGAATGTTTAAATTTTCACTTTATTTATTTACATGTAATTTTAAAAGAAAATGATAAAAATCCACTTACACACTAAGAAAATATTAATTATACTAGTTAAGTATATCCTTTGAAAATTTAATACATTGAATCCAAATCAATGCTTACAATTTACCCATATAAAAACATTATTTAATATGAATTAAATATATACACACATATAAACCAATGTGTATATACTTAAAATTTCCAACTGTTTAAAATATCCATTCAGATATCAGCATTTATTATAGCCCAAATCCATTTATATACATCCATATATTTTAAATTATCAGAATTTCATTTGTATAACCAAATAAAATAAGATAATTATTCAATTATCAGATGACCGAAATTCGGGTTATCACATTCTTCCCCCTTTTGAATCTTTTCTTCCTCGAAAAGGAACAAAGCTAGAATTATAAAAATGCTTAAAATTATATAAATTTTCCTTGATCATTTTTAAAACACTTTAAAATCTATATAATATTGCCAAAATAGTTTTTATAAAAATACTTTTATAACTTGATGTCTAAACAAGTTCATCCTTGTTCTCATAGAAATTTGGTCATACGTTGATCAGACGTAAGATTGAAAATCTATAAGTAATTAGTAGACCCGTATTCAACATCCAGTGAAAATACTTAGAAAAATAATTTTATTGAAAACCTTGTGAAAATATAGAAAACATTTTGAAAATAGAGGAAATATCTTTGGTGTGAATGCTCTGGAATCATCACCCCCATCCATGGTCGTAGTTACACCCTGGGTTACGTTGCCACCACAGCAGAAGTCCATGTAACTATAGGCACTCCGCGCCCCTCGATTACGCCATGGAACCCGCGGCAAATCGCAGTTACATTCCAGTGTTACGTTTCCATCATAGCAAAAGTCCATGTAACCGTAGGCATCAGTCCCATCGATTTTCGCTGCCAAAAATGAAACTTCTCCACTCCCACATAAGCCGTAGTCTACGGATGTAAAATCAAATGTAGACTGTTGGCTCTCAGCGGCACACACGACTTTCCCTATGTCACCATAGGTCACAGTCTACCGATGTAAAATCAAACGTAGACCGTTGGCTCTCAACGGCACACACGACTTTCGCTATGGTCTGCAGTAGATTGTAGTGACATCGAGTTACATTATCGTCACAGCATAACCAAATGCCTCTGTAGGCATCAACACCCTCGATTTTCGCTACACACTACACAAAAATCCTCAGGAACTAGTTTCGTCCGGACTCCTCACAGGATCAACTTTAGAATCCCCCCTTAGGGTTCAAGGCAGTACCACCCTCTGGCACTCCTGAGAAGTTCGTTTCAAGGGAGCGCCTTTTTCCCAAGAGCTAATTTAAAAACACTTTATACTATACTCTTATAGTATCTTTCAAATCATAACCTTTATGATTTTCATCCAAATCTCCTTTACACAAAATCGATTCCCAAGATCGATAATTCTCAAACTAGGCTTTCCAAATTCCAATATTAATTTTACCCAAAAATCAAAAAGCCTTTCCAAATCAAAGGTTCCAAAAACCTTTCTCAAAATCATTCTCATAAGTTCCTTTACATATATATATATATATATATATATATATATATATATATATATATGTAACTTTAAAAATCTTTGGATCGCTTCAAACTTGTATAATTTCCCTTTTCAAACTTCAAAAGCTTTCAATAATCCTTTCCTTCCGACAATAGATTCAACAAGGGGAAATTTATATTTGATATAATAAAGGCATATAACTTTGTTTATTCCAAATCAAATATTCAAATTTGATTACTCTACAAAGTCACTTACCAGTTTACTTACTTCCATAAAGTAATTTTTTACCATAGAAATATCCAATTTCCACTTTACTTCATCATATATTTCACAAAATATATCTTTCATTTTAAAAACCATTTTACAATTCTTATCCACAAATTCCTAGTATAAATTTCATTCAAAACCGTACGATGTACACATATCATCCGTACGCTATACCAATCTGATCACTCACTCGATCATACAATTTCATTTCCGAACTAGTATCGTCCAACCGACTTCCTAGTGCAGACTCAGATATGGTTTCTTGATCAGAAACTGTCATTCTCCTTACATTGTCACAACTATGATAGAGAATTTCCAGAACCAATCAACAATCCATATCCAGGTTCGTCGTCGAAAATCGAGTGAAAAATCCCAACTCAGATTGATGTATTATCTCGAAATTCTGTGCTCAAATCTGGATCAAATCATTATGCGAATGGATTAATATATGTACATCCTAGTATTTATCTTTATTCATTACTAACCAAATAAATTCTCTTTCCTATTCACATTTCCTTTAATTCTATTTACTTATTCTCAATTGCTTCCATCTCTGATTGAGTAATTACTTCAATTACAAACAATTTGAACTCTGACCAATTTAAATTTAAAAATAGCTTGAAAAAAGGTTTAAAATAGATAAGTAGTTGAAAAATAGTTATTAGTCTGTAAAATAGCTATAAAATAGCTATAAAATAGTTAGACAAATGCAAAATAGTTTTCAAAATAGTGATTAGATATAAGTAATTGAAAAATAGTAATTAGTTTATAAAACAGTTTCAGAATAGTTCCAAAATAATTGTAAAATAAGTACAAGATAGTTTAGGGTTTAAAAAGAAAGATTGTATAATAAATGTGAGAAATGCAAATTACGGATCTTAAGGCTAGGATTAACACTAAAGGGGGGGTGAATAGTGTTAATAAAGAATTACTAAATCTTTTTCGATTTATGTTAATTTAGACACCGATGTGTGCAATATACGGACACATATATGATCACAGAAATAAATACAGATGCAGAAATAAAATAAAAGCAGTAAAGGAAAGAACATACCGGATTTTATACTGGTTCGGAGTTACCGTACATCCAGTCCCGCAACACAAGTATGGATTTCCTTTCAAAAGCAATTGTACAATTACACCCTCAGTTTCAAGGTTACGAGGTACACCCTCCAGAATTTCGATCCTCTGGGTAGAGTTACTTGATTTCCGGGCCATAAGTTTACCTAATTGATATACCAAGGCTACAATCACACCTTTTCTTTCTTGATTGATTTTCAACGCTACAATCACACATTTTCTCGCTTAATAGATTACAAAGAAGTCAATAACTCTGAATAGCACTGAGAATCTTGTATAGAGAGTGATAGAGAATCAAACTAGAAGTAATCGAGTTCGATTTAATGTTGATTTCGGCAGAGTAATGATAAGAATATGTATTAAGAAAAGTGGAAGAAAAAGAGGAGTGAAAAACCAGAAAATCTGATATAAAATTCGTTGAAACTAACCCCTATTTATAGAAGAACAACAGCCATGTCCATTCGTGAAGAGTTATGGCGAATAGACACTTCTTTTGAAATTTAAATTTTGAACTCAGCTGAAACCATGTCGACATGGGGTATATAGGCATGTCGACATCCCAAAGCATTTTTTGATGTTTTGATTTTCTTTGAAAATAACCTTTATCTTATATTAAAACTAATTTAAACTTTTTAAATATACTTGAATGTGATTAAAATTCATAAGTAAATATAGAGAATAACATATATAGAAATTAACTCTAATTTTATAATTTAAATCTAAGTATAAATATTTAAAAGTTAAATATATTATATTAAAAGATAGTTTAAAATCAGGAGTATTTTGACTTTGAAATTAAAGATAATTTTGAGGCTAAAATTATTTAAAATCAGGATAGAGGGTTTTGAATCTTTTAAATGAAAAGTTTTGAAAACATTTTGAAAACAGGATATAATTTTGAAAAATCATTTTGAATAAGAAGTTAGCGGATACAAAACAATGTTTCGCTAAATTTTTTGTAGGTTCCATCCTACTTAGGGTTCCATCCCTTTAACAGGATCGAAGTGGATTCCATTCCACGAATAAATTGGATTTTAAGATGTCAGTGCTTTTCTATGAGTTTTAACAAAATTCCTGACAATAAAAAATACTTAACTTTGAAATCTTGAACGCTTGATAATCTTGATACTCATGAGTCTTCTATCTTGATATCTTGAATCTCTATATTGTACAGTCTTCTTTCTTAGTACCTGCATGGTTAAATCCTGCATATACATATATATATATCTAAACCTATAATGTTAGTATTTATATTTTATAATCTATTCTAAGGTTGTTGTCATCAAAACCATCATTTCACGGACTAACAATCTCCCCCTTTTTGATGATGACAACCTTTGTTTATAAAATTTTACTTCTATCCTAATAACTCCCCCTAAAACTAATAACTCCCCCTTAATCTATGCCTAATTACCCTATTTTATATTTCTCCCCCTTTGTCATCAACAAAAAACTAAATGTAAACTATATAACTCCAAACTATATAACTATATAACTCCAAACTATATAACTATATAACTCCAAACTATATAACTATATAACTAATACTCTATGACATGTGATTATAATGATAGTGTTATCATAAGTAATCATTACTTAAATCTGATACTAAAACATAGTCCTAAACTATCAACTATCCTAAGTAAGAAATCATAATAGTATTTATAATTTAAACACATATAAGAACACGAGTTATTTATTACGTATGAAGTTGTATGCACATGAACGTTTAGAAAACATAAGGAAACACAAACAACAATGGAGAAGAAAGAAAAGAAATTATTGTGCGTTATTAAACATAGGAGATCTATGAATCGAACAGTTTGGATAGTGGAAACAGAAGTTTCCACGTTGTTCGACAAGATTCCCATTCTTGTCAAAACACACTTCTCCAACACACACAACTTGGTCATCATCCTCCTTGTGCACTTCTTCCATGGGTTCTTCTTCTTCTTCTTCCTCGCTGGCCTCTTATTCTTGATTGAGTGAAGAGTCTTCATTAATCAAGATAGGGTTATCCTGGTCATCCATTAGGAATTTTTGCAAATTCCTAAGAATCTTGCCTTGCCTTTCCTGTTCCTTTGCCATACGAAGTTGAGTCACTTGAATTTCAGTCAGCATTTGAAGTACATCCTTCATAGATTCCTCCATTTTAGTCACACGAGCGAGAGTAGTACGTTGAAATTGACCCGACGTAGGAGAGGGGAATGAAGAGGTTGATTTTATGTTTGATTTGGAAGAGGAGGCCATTATTTTATTATTTCAGAAGATAGATTAAAGAGAAAACGGAGAGAATGAACAAAAATTCGAAATAGAGAAGAATAATAACTAAATATTTTGAATTTTGGTGGGAAAATTTCAAAACTTAAAAGCGTTGCATGTCGACATGGGTATATGGGGAATGTCGACATGGTCCTTTTTATTTTAACTCTTTGAATTTTTTTAATATTAATTATTAATTATACTTGCTATTTATATTTTATATTTCAGTTATAGAACAAATACCTAATTCTCTTCTTAATTTAGTAAATATTGATTCATTTAAGGGTTTTGTTAAGATATCAGCAATTTGATTCTCAGAATTGGTATACTCGAGAGTAACTACTTCCTTACTTATATTATCTCTGAGAAAATGATGTCTGATATCAATATGTTTAGTTCGAGCATGTTGAGTAGTATTTTTGGATAAATTTATCGCATTTGTATTGTCACTGATTTCGAAAATTTTAAACCAAAATCTTTTAAGGTTTGTTTCATATATATTACTTGAGAACATGCCAAAGCAGCAGAAATATACTCTGCTTCAGTTGTTGATAAAGAAACCGTGTTTTGCTTTTTGCTAAGCCAAAAAATCAGAGAATGCCTCAAAAAGTGACAAGTCCCACTTGTACTTTTTCGGTCTGATTTGCAACCAGCAAAGTCAGCATCACGGTAAGATATTAAGTCAAAAGAAACATTTTTAGGGTAGAATAAACCATAATCAGATGTGTGTTTAACATATCTTATGATTTGTTTTATGGCTTTTAAGTGGGTCTCTTTGGGTTGGGATTGATATCTGGCGCAGAGACAAACACTATGCATGATATCAGGTCTACTGGCAGTAATATAGAGTAGTGGTCCTATCATTCCTCTATATAGTTTTTGATCCACATCATTCGAGAGATCTTCTTTACTAAGGTACTCATTGGTTGCCATGGGAGTGGGTTTTCCACTCCCAGTAGTTAAACCAAATTTACTAATTAGGTCTTTAGCATATTTTTCTTGACTAATAAAAATACCATTATCTAATTGTTTTTTTTGTAATCCTAAAAAGAAATTTAATTCACCTATATGACTCATCTCAAATTCTTTTGTCGTTGTTTCAGAAAATTCTTTGTTCATTTCAAAATTAGTTGAACCAAAAATGATATCATCTACTTAAACTTGTACTAGTTGAATATCATTTTTATTTCTTTTAATAAAAAGAGTATTATTTACTTTACCAATTTCAAAATTAGATTGCAATAAATAAGATCTTAGTCTATCATACCAGGCTCTAGGAGCTTGTTTTAGACCATATAATGCTTTCTTAAGTTTGTAAACATGATTTTGTAATTTATCATTTTCAAAAAGTGGTGGTTGTTTAACATATACTTCTTCTTTTACAAATCCATTTAAAAAGGCACTTTTAACATCCGTTTGAAATAATTTGAAATTATTATGATTTGCGAAAGCAAGTAGAATCCTAATGGCTTCTAATCTTGCTACGGAAGCAAAGGTTTCATCAAAATCTATTCCTTTCTTGACAATAACCTTGAGCGACTAATCGAGCTTTATTTCTAACTACCTCTCCCTGTTCATTCATTTTATTTTTATAAACCCATTTAATTCCAATTATAGTTTCATTTTCTGGTCTAGGATCAAGTTCCCAAACATCATTTCTAGTAAATTGATTTAATTCTTCTTGCATAGCCAAAATCCATGAATCATCAGTTGATGCTTCTTTTCGATTTTTGGGTTCAATAGTTGATATAAAAGCTACATTACTCATTTGACTTAGTTGATTTCTAGTTTTAACAGCAGATTGCATATCTCCAAGTAAATTTTCTATAGGATGATCTTTTAAAAGTTTATTCCTTTTATTAGGATGATTAATTTCATTATTAGTTTCAATTGATTCTTGATTTTGAGTGATTAAATCCTCTTCATCATTTGTATCTTCAAAAATTTTGAAATTTTCATCAAACGAAACATGCATTGTTTCTTCGATGGAATTAGTTTTTAAATTAAACACTCTACGCTTTACTTCTATTAGAATATCCGATAAAGATACCTTTGTCGGATTTAGGATCAAATTTATATAAATTATCTTTTGTATTTAAAATAAAGCATTTACTTTCAAAAATTCTGAAATAAGATACCTTAGGTTTCTTTAAATAAAGAAGTTCATAAGATGTCTTATCAGTTAGAGGTCTAATTAAAATTCTATTCAAAATATAACAGGCGGTAGCAACTGCTTCTGCCAAAAAATTCTTTGGTAAATTACTTTCTGTAAGCATTGTTCTCGCACACTCTTGAATTGTCCTATTTTTACGTTCTACTACTCCGTTTTATTGTGGAGTTCTCGAAAATGAAAAATTGTGAGTTATTCCCTTTTTATTGCATAATTCCTCAAACTTTTCATTTTCAAATTCTCCACCGTGATCACTTCGAATAGTTATAATTTTTAGATAAAATTGATTTTGAATTCTTTTTGAGAATGTTTTAAAACATTCAAAAGTATCACTTTTATGTTTCAAGAATATTGTCCATGTAAATCTAGAATAATCATCTACAATTACAAAGACATTTTACTATGATTTATTGATAGAATTTGAGATGGACCAAATAAATCAAGATGAAGTAATTCAAGAGGTTTTGAAGTTGAAATCATATCTTTTAACTTAAAAGAACTTTTTCTAAGTTTTCCTAATTGACAAACATCACATAAACTATCTACTTTAAAATTCATTTTAGGGAGACCTCTTCCTAGATCATGTTTTGACAGTCTAGATAAGAGTTTGAAATTCAAATGCCCAAATCTCTTGTGCCAAATCCAAGGGTCACTTGTATTTGTCAACAGACACAGGTTATCATTTGAAACTTTCATACTAAGAATATAAATATTCTTTTTCCTGACTCCCTCAAATATAATGGTTGAATTATTATCTTCAATGTGACATTTGTCTTTTTCAAATTTAATTTTATATCCTTTATCACATAGTTGACTTATACTTAGCAGATTATGTTTTAGATTCTTAACTAGCAAAACATTAGTAATAGTAGGAGTTTCAGAATTACCGACTTTACCGATGCCAATCACATATCCTTTCGAATTGTCTCTAAAGTTAACAAATCCTCCATCTTTGTATATTATATCATTTAGTATATCTGGATTGCCAGTCATGTGTCTAGATCACCCACTATCAAGTATCCACTTGTTCTTTCTGATCTGCACAATTTGTCCATTGTGGATTGATTCCTCAACACCCATAAAGCATGATTCCTGCACATCAAACAATCTTGGTAGACAACTTGAATTTGAATATTGATTATATGCAGACTCAAGAAACGATGATGGTTTGAATGCTTCTAAACTAGTATTAACAAATATAGCCATTTTCAAAACTTTTTCAAAAATCAGATTATGAAACTTTGAAAACCTTGCTCTGATAACAATTGTGAGAAATGCGGATTACGGATCATAAGGCTAGGATTAACACTAGAGGGGGGTGAATAGTGTTAATAAAGATTTACTAAATCTTTGTCGATTTATGTTAATTCAGACACCGATGTATGCAATATACAGACACAGATGTATGCAATATACAGAGACAGATATGATCACAGAAATAAACACAGATGCAGAAATAAAATAAAAGCAGTAAAGGAAAGAACACACCGGATTTTATACTGGTTCGGAGCTACCCTATATCCAGTCCCGCAACACAAGTACGGATTTCCTTTCAAAAGCAATTGTACAATTACACCCTCGGTTTCAAGGCTACGCAATCACACCTTTTCTCGCTTAATAGATTACAAAGAAGTCTATAACTCTGAATAGCACTGAGAATCTTGTAGAGAGAGTGATAGAGAATCAAACTAGAAGAAATCGAGTTCGATTCAATGTTGATTTCGGCAGAGTAATGATAAGAATATATATTAAGAAAAGTGGAAGAAGAAGAGGAGTGAAAAACCAGAAAATCTAATATAAAATTCGTTGAAACTAAACCCTATTTATAGAAGAACAACAACCATGTCCATTCGTGAAGAGTTATGGCGAATAGACACTTCTTTTGAAATTTTAATTTTGAATACAACTGACACCATGTCGACATGGGGTATATAGGCATGTCGACATCCCAAAGCATTTTTTGATGTTTGGATTTTCTTTGAAAATAACCTTTATCTTATATTAAAACTAATTTAAACTTTATAAATATACTTGAACGTGGTTAAAATTCATAAGTAAATATAGAGAATAATATATATAGAATTTAACTCTAATTTTATATTTTAAATCTAAGTATAAATATTTAAAAGTAAAATATATTATATTAAAAGATAGTTTAAAATCAGGAGTAATTTGACTTTGAAATTAAAGATAATTTTGAGGCTAAAATTATTTAAAATCAGGATAGAGGGTTTTGAATATTTTAAAAGGAAAGTTTTGAAAACATTTTGAAAATAAGATATAATTTTGAAAAATCATTTTGAATAAAAAGTTAGCGGATACAAAACAATGTTCCGCTAGATTTTTCGTAGGTTTCATCCTACATAGGGTTCTATCCCTTTAACAGGCTCGAAGTGGATTCCATTCCACGAATAAATTGGATTTTAAGACGCCAGTGATTTTCTATGAGTTTTAACAAAATTCCTAATAATAAAAAATACTTAACTTTGAAATCTTGAACTCTTATAATCTTGATACTCATGAGCCTTCTATCTTGATATCTTGAATCTCTATACTGTATAGTCTTCTTTCTTAGTACCTGCATGGTTAAATCCTGCATATACATATATATCTAAACTTATAATGTTAGTATTTATATCTTATAATCTATTCTAAGGTTGTTGTCATCAAAACCATCATTTCACGTACTAACAATAAATAGTTTAGAAAAATAGATTTGTGTTAAAACAATTTATTTTGAAAATAGTCCGGAGTCAAACTATTCAATTCCTAACCTCCATTTCCAATCAATTCAATTTAAATTTCCACTTCCACTTAAATTGACTCAATTCCAATTTAAATAACTTCGATTTCCATTGAAATTGAATTAACCCCAATTCAAGTTGAATTAATTCTAAATTTTTTCCTAAATTCAAATCAAATACAATTTGAATTACTTATTCAACTTTAATGTCATTATAAATTAATCCAATTCAAATTTTCCATTTGAATTTTTAAACCTATCCATCTTTAATCTCAATTCCAATTAATTTAAATCAAATTCAATTTGAACTAATTTAATTCAAATTTCAAACTTAAACCATCCCGAATTATATAAATTCGAGTTAAATTTTTAAATTTTAATTTAAATCAAATCAACTTGTCTCTTTAAACCATTTAATTTTGAATCCAAATTCCATTTTAACCTATTTCAAAGTTCGAATAATAATTCAAATTCTTTTAAACAACTAAATCTTTGAAATTCAATTCATCACCAAATTTAAATTTTGAAACCAATCCTTAACCATTTGAATTTTCAAGTTCCCTTAAACATTCAAACTTAAGTTCAAAATGATTTTATCTTCAAAACTCAATTTATTACCCAATTTATCTTAATAATGAATGTATTACCACAATCCATTTCTTTATTTATTTTAACAAATCCAATTCACAATTTTTAAAGATTATTAATAATAACAGGATGATATCATCCAAATTATTTTAAAGCATCCATCCATTTCCAATTCTCAGATCTTAAACCCATTTTGAGATCACACAAACTCCCGATTCAAATTAACCATTTAACTTTCTAAGTTAAATCCCAATTTCATCCTGTAATTTCCAAATCAGGTTGTTCAGTCAAACTTATTTAACTTCTTCTAAGTTAAATTTAATTTAAATCCCGTTAACCTTACTCAAAATTTGAATTCTCCATTTCAAATTTCAAATTCTTCTCATTTAAAAGTTCATAAACTTATTTTACCTTGGATTTTTACATCACACTTCAGGGAAAATCAAAACTCAATACTTCAGAGTTTATTCCAAATTATCTGTGATACAATATATATCCACACATATGTAAATATTTACTTCTTGGCCCACCATGCCAAATCTTAAAATTTAAACCACCTTTGGTTTTAATTCAACATAGATTTCTTTAAAGTTTCAAACAACCTCTTATTTTAAAATAAGATCACATTAAAAAATGGTTTAAATAATATTATTTATTCTTTCAACATTTTGAAACAATTCAAATGTTTCTAGACTTTAGGGTTTAAAACTTCACAATTTTAAACCTACTTCAATCTATAAGTTATACTCATCTTAAAAGTTTACTTTATTTGGCTTACTTATTAACAAAAATATCATTATTAAACACAATAACCATTTATGATAATACCCAAGAATATCATATTTGGATACCAATTTCTTTTTATCTTATTCTTACTTCTATAAATTCAGGATTTTAGTTCCAGCTTGGATCTATTTCAAACTTATCTTCATTTAATTACTATTTGGTTGTATTACCACTTAATTCTCATTATTAAATTATCAAATAATACAACAACCAATTACCTTAATATATAATGGTTAGAAGAATCATTGCTTTATATATAAACTTATATAAAAATCATTTACTTTTAAAGCCATTATATAAGAAAATAACAAGTATGCTCTCTCAAATATATATTACACTCAACTCATTTTAGGATATCATTTACCTTATCCTTAATTAATACTCCCACCAGAGCCAAGGTTCTCACTTAACCTTCAGCTCCGATACCAAATGTAACGGCCCATAATTTTCAATCCCGAAAAATCCAGATAGTTAGGAAAGAAGAAAAGAGATAGAAGAAAAGAAGAACAGAAACACCAACATCTCACATTCGCAGCGGATAAAATATAATATTAAATAATAACAGTTATACAAAAAACCGTACTTATCAAATTACACTTTCATACATCAGAGTTACACATAAACACAAACGCTAGACAGATACAATCTTGTCTCAAATACTACAATATATCATAGCGGATACCCTCCATACGTTCCTGCCATCCAGCTCCCCTCCTGAGCTCCAGAACGTCCTTACCTGAAAAGCTGTAATACTCGGTCTGAACTCGAGCATTACATCAAAGTAACACCCGGGTCAGACTAGAAACCGGCGTGAGTAAACCCATCTAACATGGAATACAACAACATAAAACTTACATAAAACCCAGGGTAACTCATGTCATTTTAAAAATTTACAATTTGTAATAGACATCACTTATTCCACAAATCAATTTCTAAGTACCAAAATTTAGATTAAATGGTCCAATTCGCTTAAATCATTCCATTCCAGTCTATTGGTTTCACATATCAATCTATAAAGAATCGAAGTGGTTTTGGGTATTAACTAATACCCGACTCTGGTCTCTTCGAATCCAATGCCATCTTAACCCAAGTTATTCAAGTGATTAAATTTTAAATACTGGATTTCACTTTTACACAGCAATTCATCATGGATAACCACATTATCTCTGTTCAACCCAACATATCATATTACAAAAACATTTCATTTCATGAAGCATCACAATCACAAATCGGGGATAACAAATAATCCAAGGCATTCAAATATCGTTCAATCATTCATAAGCAAGATAAATTAGTCATACCATTTTTGATTAATTTAATTAACTACCAATGAATTAAATTAACTACTTTATTACATATAATTCTTGCTTATTTAACATTAATTAATTATTCCATTAATTAATCATCCCTTAATTATTCATCTTGATTAATCATCCCTGATTAATCAATTCTCTAATTACATTATGTAATTATCCTTGATTAATTACACAAATTAATTATTCTCAAACAATTATAGTAATTAACCTTTAATTACTCCTATTAATTAATTAACTATAATTAATTACATTAATCCTTAATTAATTCACATTAATTAATTATATTATAATCACTTCCCTTGATTAATAATCCATTAATTAATCTCATTCATTAATCAACTAACCTTTAATTAATTGCCTTAATTATTAAATCCTTTAATTAATTACACTAAGTAATTAATCCTTAATTACTTGTATTAAGTAATTTACCTTTAATTACCTTCATCAAGTAATTATCCCATTGGTTAATTATCCTCACTTAATTAACCTTTAATTATTAATTAAATTTAATAATCTTCTATTATTAATTAAATTAATTAATCTTTAACAAATTAATCCTTTAATTGCTTATATTAAGTAATTATCATTTAATAAATCATATTTAGTAATTATCCATTAATTACCACCTTAATTAATGATATTAAGTAGTTATCTTTCAATTTTAAATAATTAATTAATTTACCCTTAATTATTAATTAAATAACCTTTAATTAATAAATTAATTAACCTTAGTTACACACATTAAGTTAATCTTAATCTTAATCTTAATCTTTCATTAATTTATTCATAAATCTTAAGCACTTACCTAATTATATTAGAAAACATTTAGGAATTTATTTGACTAATTAACTAAATAAATCAATACCAAAAAATTGATGTTCGAAAAGAATTTACTCTACATAATTAAATTTTGGAAATTACTTATAAATCAATCAATATCTCATTTGAAAATTAGTTAAATTGAAAATGTTTGCTTGGGAAAGACTTGTTTTAGAATTGGCTTTGCCTTGCTACAAAAACTTGATTTTTATTAAACTTAGAAACTCGTTACATTTCAAATTTAACCCGAGCCCTAATCAAATTACACGAGCCCACTCTCGAGTTTCCCTCCCTCTCAAATATCTCGACATCGACTTCGATAAAACCAACGACTTTCTTGAAGCTCTTCAACACACCGCAACCACATATACGCCTGAACACATGTGCACATGCACATAACCACGCCCTCGCTCCGTTCAACGTCGTGACCTTCGTCAAGACGTCTGCGATCATTCAAACTCAACCAACCCCTCAGAAATATCGAACTTCCACTAGGACCAAAAATGAAAGAATCAAACCCAACAGTAAGAAAACTCAAACATCCATCACCTCATAACTCCCATCACTGTTCACCGGAGGCCACGGCCTCATCTTGTGCCTCCACCAGAGTCCCCTGTTCACTTCCCCATTGCTCCGATTTAACTCGACACGATGACATCACCTCATTGGCCGAAAATCAAACCCAGCCTAAACATAGCTTAAACCCTAGATTAGTATCGCCGCGCCACCACAGCGTCAGAGAATCTAAACCACTATTTTTGCCATACTTCCTGTCTGTCTAGCCTTCTTCTAACACAACTCGAGCTCTTGAAGTGGAGCAGTTTACCAGAAATGCCTCATAGTCCATTTTCCCATCATCCTTAAATTACATACTCAATCAAGCATTAAAAATCTAAAATTAACTCTTAAAATTCATATTTTACGGCAACAAAATAGATTATAAACCTGGAAACCTAAATTGTTTAGGTCGAAAATTTTATGTATTTGATAATTCCCACCGTCTTTCTTATCTTCCAGATAGTTTCAAACTTATTATGCTTAAATATATTTTTAAAACCTTGTTTATGTAAAAATAAACAAATATTATTTGAATTCCATAGCCTATAAAAGATTATAAGAGTAGATTTTGAAATTTTGATTTATATTTAACCCTGTAAGTGTAAAACAGAGGAATCTACATGTATACAGATGTGCATTCCATCATCCTACTACAAATATACATGCATTCAAATTTAAATTAACATGCAAACATTTATCACTCTTAACTTTAAATAATTTTTGCATGTATAGTTTACTCACTTAGATTTAATTTTGAACAGAGGAATTCCTTTTGAACTGGAAACTTGCAAATGCAAGAATCTTTTGAAAACTTAATTTGAACTGAATTTGTTTAAAATTGAATCCTTGTAGTTGAAATGATCTTGCTTGATGATTTTGCTACAGGTTGTAAATTTTGAAAATTTGATTACTGCTGATAAAACTAAGTTGATTTCTTGCTTGTATATTTAGTTGTACTTGATTTTGTTTCTAGGTTTAGTTACAGATTTTCTTCTTTGTTTCGCTTTAGAGAGTGAACTGATAAAAGGAAAAGTAAGAGATGTATGGAGATGTATCTATAAAATCTATCCTATCTTTTATTAATTATTTTTAAAATAAAAATAAAATAGAGACATATGTTCAATTACTTAACACTAGTCATCAAACAAATATCTTTGCTTACATTTGTTATATAATACAAAGAGAATTTGTTTATATTGTAATTCTTGTATAAATTTATCTACATTTGTAATTTCCATACATAAATATGTTATTATATGTATTTATATAATATTCTAAATTTAGTTTTATACTTACAAACGTCTTAACATTAAATGTTTGAACTTTCACTTTATTGATTTACATGTATTTTTAAAAGAAAATGATAAAAATCCACTTACACACTAAGGAAAAAATAATTATACTAGTTTAGTATACCCTTTGAAAATTTAATACATTGAATCCAAATCAATGCTTACAATTTACCCATGTAAAAACATTATTTTATTCGAATTATATACACACACACACACATATACACCTATGTGCATATACTAAAAATTTCCAACTGTTTAAAATATCCATTCAGATATCAGCATTTATTATAGCCCAAATCCATTTATATACGTCCATATATTTTAAATTATCAGAATTTCATTTGTATAACCAAATAAAAGCATATAATTATTCAATTATTAGATGATCAAAATTCGGTTATCACAATGTGCTTCATATACCGTCCTGTTATCAAATTGCTGATATTTTTACAAAAGGGTTTCCATGCGTATTATTTAATAATTTCAGGGACAGTCTAAGCATACGAGAACCTTCCGCTTCGACTGAGGGAGTGTGATAGAATATGTTTTACATATATTCTAGGCGTTAGAATATTTCTTGCATTTATTCCCTGATCTGACGATATCTTTATTCGGTTAGTATTTATTTAGTTACCTTTGTTTTAGTAAATTAGTTGGCTAAATTGTAGCCACTTTATTTGGTTAGTATTTATTTAATTACCTTTGTTTTAGAAAATCCGTTGGCTAATTTATAGTCTATCTTGATTCTTGCAACCATATATATTATTGGACGTTGAATGCAATGGGCAGGCTATTGATTTCTATCACTAGTGCATGGTATGCACTAAATTCATTCATTTATTCATTCATTGTGACAGATATTTAAGGTATTAATTATTATTATTTCAGTTTCCAATGTACTTAGGG
This sequence comes from Allium cepa, assembly GCA_030765085.1. NCBI lineage: Eukaryota > Viridiplantae > Streptophyta > Magnoliopsida > Asparagales > Amaryllidaceae > Allium > Allium cepa. The sequence goes on along the minus strand of CM060944.1, from coordinate 302,170,043 downwards.
AATGAGTTACAAAACAAGCGCATAATTATAAATAAGTAAAAGGAGCGCAAACCAACCTAATGTATTTTTTATGTGTGACAGAATTGATATCAGGCCAATTTATGCATATACAAGAAATTAATAAATAAAAAATACCAAGTTATATGAAAGTTTGATTTTTAATATTTACACATTGATATCTAGCTTATCCAACATACGTAACAACTATAATACAATAAATGCATGGACGAAACAAAATTAAATATATAGAATGGATTTACCTATTAGTAGACATACCAGTTTCTGCAATATGGAAGCACTATTTTCTCCATAGTGCAGTTCACCATCAAATCAAGTCCTAACTATTTGTGAGTCAACTTCTTTAGGCCCAACAACAGCCATTATTGGACTTATGTTTCCCTGCATTTTTCGTAAGCGTTGGTAAGCACTTGCTATGACTAAGCTTACTTTTATGTCAATAGATTATAGGTTCAAGAAAACTTTAATGCAGTTTGTCATTGAGAAGATAAAGTAGCAATATTAAAATGACAGTTGTGGTAAATTATAACCTGTCATTGCACGACAATTTCAGCACAAAGATTAAAGAACCTATAGTAGAAATACTGATGACATATATATATATATATATATATATATATATTAATGTTGGAATTCTTAAGAGCAATCATACAAGCGTAGAAGCTAAATACCTAAGAAGAACAATGCGAGGCAGATGGTCAATGAAACTAATAGCTCCATGGAAGAAAGAATACTCTTTGTTTTTGGCCTAGATGTCAGGTTAAGTGATCGCGCCCACTCCACTTCATATCCATTCGCTGATAGTTGTATATGAAAATATATTATCAAACATGGTGAAAAATCGACGGAAAAAATAGTCGATTAAAAACTACAGATAATTGCGTGCGTGTAAATAAAATTTTATGTTAAATATCCACACATTAAGTGTTGGTAGATGTTTAGTATTATTCTTACAATTAATACTTCTAGCTAATAAACTGCTATACGTACCTTGTACCAATCAAACTTGGGACACTTGGTTTGCTTCTTAATTAATTAATTTAACACTGAAGCTCCTTCACATATAACAAACAACTCTTTCAAGCTCCTTCAGAAGAAAAAACAACTAAAATGAGTAAAACCAAAGTACATAGTGTAATGTCCGAAACTACTTATATAAATTAACACTATCATGTTAAGCATATCTTAGAATTGGATGTTCTAAATTTTGAATAAATTTAGTTCCAATCGTTCATCACCAACCCATTGTCCTATAAAATTAGAATGACAAAATTCAAAGTTTATAGTTTAAAAGGATCTAAGGTTCTCTTTTTTTCCAGCGACCAAGTTCATGTTTTAACCAATGTCATAAGTTCCGAACTACTTCATATAATAAGAACAGTAAAAATCACTTCCAAGGCTATCCTCAAACGAGCATGAGCTTTGCTTCAAATACTCCACTAAGTCACAAAAAAGTATGGCAAGTCTTGTACAGATTTTCAACCGCTCATAGACTAACAGTAATATTTAAAATGTTATTTAAAATCAAGGCAACAACTTTTGCAAACAATACATATAGTAAACATAAGAAAACGCAAAGTTATTGAGGGTTAGAAATTCGCTTTGAATAATGATAGCATAGTTCAGCAATTAATATCATAGTGAAACACTATTGACAATTATTATTATTGTACATATATATTATCTTATAGCAACCGCAAGGCCAGAAACATATTACAGTGAAAGTATCCGAAAAAATTGGTAATTTAATCCTTCTATGACTAAAATATTGTACCTACAGACCTATAAACGATTATTTCTATCTGGGGTTACATAGTTTATATAACTATTTTCTCACACCTACTAATGTACTTATTTGTCAAAAATATCTTGGCATGCTAATGAAAAGATATTCTCAGCTCACTTATATACTAATCAAATCAACATTATATGAAGTTGACCTCATACTTCATATATTTCCAAATTTAGTACAATCTCACCTGTGTCTACTAGTAGAGCTATTTAGTGTGCTTGCGATATGAAATTAGTTAGCCAATATAGTAAATGATATTTGTCCTTTGGCTTAAGAAATATACGCAATTTATTTTTTCCTACTTCTGAAATCAAATTGTAAATTCTAATCACTAAACAATATGATTTTTTCCTTTTTTCCTTTTTTTATTTTAGAGTACCTTATATCCAGTAAGTAGTGAGATTAGGTACACTATATTATCTTCAGCATTATGCACTCAACTATATCTTCTTATGGCTTATTAGTCCTCATTTGAAATCTAGGAATAGTACCGTAGTCCAAAGTTAATAGAAAAATAGCTAGAGGTATATAATTTTTCTTTTGATGGATGCTACCTTTGGTTTACACTTCTAGAAAGCATGCTTGATTTTAATTAAAATATATCAGTCATTGACTTAAAATTCCATAAAGTAAATTACAAGTATATATTATATACCCGTTGGCATAAGTGTATATTCTACCTTCATCGCCCATAACATACATATTATTGTAAATGGGACTTGATACGAAGTAGACAATGCAGAAGCTCCACAACTATTATAAGACATCAAATGAGGTATAACTTGATCAAAAAAACTGTAGTTTTTAATTTTGCAAATTTTCTCAATTAAAACTAGTTTAATTTTGCAGGAAACTATGTCTAACCATTTATCAAATAGTTTAATTCTATAGAAAATTCAATATAGATAAAACAATAGTAAAGAATCAGCTAGTTATAAAAGTAAAGGCAAGGTTTCAACTTACTCTGAAACTCGAAGGACGAAGGAATTGGCTAGTTATAAAAGTATAGGCAAGGTTGCAACTTACTCTGAAACTTGAAGGACGAAGGAATTGGCTACTAGCGATGATGACTACCAATTCGTCTCCATCGATGAGCCAATCGACTGCAGGTGGAACTAGGGTTAACAGCGTGAAGGCCGCCGATTCATTTTCACTTAAGAGCCTGCAACAGGGACGACTACAATAGGGACGACTGCAAATGGCAATTAGAGCTATTGACGAACGATTATGAAAGCTACTGACGCTGAAATTTCATTTCGGAGGAGGAAATTTTGTAATTGAATTTGGAGCAATAACTAAAATTTAGGGAAGTTTTCTTTTTTAAGGAGTACGTTGAGATGGAGGGAAAGGAAAGAAATTTAGTAAACAACGCGCACAACGTTAGGTTTTACTGATTTACCGCTTAATTATTATTTTTAATGGCACCCATTCAAAAAATGTCGTTAGTTTATGCTAAGAAATGGAACTTTTCTTGTAGTGGAGGGATCAACACTGATCCCCAAAGAAATGGGAGCATATGCCCTTGGGTTTGGTCGATCGTGATGCTGGAGGTTCTACGGTCAATCCCATGGTGCTTGGTGTGTATCGGAATTTGGATACTCGTGGAATACGTTCCATAATTCCCTCGACTCGAGGGGCAGTTTGGACATGATGATAGGAGACTACCACTGAAAGACAATGATAGGTTTATAGAAATGATCAGATGAGCTACGTGTGGAGCATTAATGAACAACGATATAGAGGATGTAAATTGAAGTCCATTCGCTCCTAATATTTGGAATGCTAGGAATCCACATTGGAAGCTTATGATGGAAAGTCGGATCCATCTATGCATATGATGAGGTATATATGGCACATGGAAGTACTAGGGGCTTCAAAAGAGGCCTTGGCTCGATGCTTCCCCCTGTACTTAACGGACGTAGCTGCACTATGTTTCAGACAGTTTGAGATCTATTCTATTAGCATATTGAAGAATTGGTTGTGAGATTTATGAAGTAGTTTTGGGTTCACTTTACGAGACCTAAGAACGTGATGACATTGACATCAGTAAAACAATGGGCAGGAATATCACTCAAGAATTTCTTAACCAAGTTCAATTTGGTAGTTGTTTCAGTGGATCGACTAGATCCATCGATTATTTTGATTGCGGCAGTGTCAGGAATTGTAGATAATTCAGATTTAAAGATATCACCGATATGGGATCCACCGATGGATCTCGTAGAATTCTGCCATGAAGAAGAAAGGTTTCTATGGCAAGAAGATGAGAAAGCTGATAAAGAGGAAATGGAAGTTAATACGGTATGGGGTGGAGAACCGTCCGGTGAAAGCTCAAGAAAGGATAAGGGTAAAAGGAAAATAGATAATAGCTTCGATGGATCAAAACGACAAAGGGGGAACCCAAATTCTCTTCTTACTCGGTTGAATGAAACCCTAGAATGGATATATCTAGATACTCGAGGATGCCTTTCGTATCGAACGCTGGCAAGGAGTGAACCCTCTGATCGCAAATGGACATCAAGAAACTACCGCCTGTTCCATGAGCTGGATGGGCACAATATAAACGAATGCAGACATTTAAAGGATACCATTGAGGAACATGTGAGGAATGGTTAGTTATAACAATATGTAAGTACTCGGGCTGCGGCGATGGAACAGGAGCAGCCACTGTCCACCTTGAATGAAAATGGCATTGGATTAAGGCATTATCATCAACTTGTCATCAATTGATCGGGATGGCATGGAATAAGTAATAAACCTTGTAGTAGATGACTAAGTCACTTACACATGTACGAGGTCGTGGACGGTTCCTAGGCATGCTCTGAAATGAAAATAAACCAATGTGCTTGGGCTTGAGAAATTTGTTTTTTCTTCTTGTTTACTTCGAACCCTTGATTTTCTAGTTTTTATTTGAACTTGGTTTATTGGTTGTACAAACTCTTATTTTATATTTTGATAAGTGGACTTAGGAATGCTTAAATTTGGATCGATCTAATAGCTAACATATGTTGCGATTTTGGTCATGTCTGGAGAGATGCGATAACAATCAGAACATGCCTTTTCTTCGTGTGAAAATGATGAAACGTACTCGTGCATCATGGATTAAGTCCTTAATGGGTGTGGAGACTGAAGAACAAAACCCAATAAGGTTTTCTGGTATGGACTATGCCCGACAAGGGGTAGGTCGCTTCACTTGAACGCGATGGATTGAACTACTTAGGTCATCGAGTATGGATTGTGCTCGACAATGAACCAAAGAGATCAAGGTCATCAGGTATGGACTATGCCTGCAAAGGGGTAGGTCGTTTCGCTCGAATGCAATGGATCGAAATACTCAAGTTGTTGAGTATGGATTGTACTCAGCGAGGATCCGACGAGATTGAGGATTTGGATTAGGATAACAAGCCAGAGAGGTCATGGATTTGGATATCAGTCTCGAATAGCAATGGATTTGGCTTTGGATGGATGCAGATTCGGATAAAATGATCCCCGGTGACCGTGGATTTGGATTGGATTCTGGATTGGGAAATTCGACTATCAATGGGTTATGGATTTTAAATTTTGGATTTATGGCAATTCAAAACACACAATCCTATCATAAGACATGTTTTGGGGGAAAAATGCTAACCCACCTTTTGCCAAGGCAGTAGATAGGCAGATTGAGCCCAATAGACTTCACGATTATCAAGACCATTTGTCAAGAGCGATTATTGTGAGGTTTAGAAATCAAGTGCAGACAATGAAATGAAGTGATGATCAACTGATACCAAAAGATAGAATCTTCAAAATATTCTATGTATGAATTTGTGCCTCGTCCAGGCAGGGGATCGATGTCTATCCCTTCCTCTAGATATCGGTACATGTCCTCAGTTTTTGTCCATAACTGGGTCAGATCAGTGTAAAGTGACAAAGAAGGCCCCATGAGACTACATTTTAAATCCCTAGTCATTTGGAGTTTGTATGCACAAGTTATGGCAAATTACTTCGCCTAAGAAAGAGATTGCATAAAAATGAGTTGGTATAAAAGGGATTGGCATATTTCATCCAAGAAAGTACAACTCAATGGAAAACAGTCAATATTTCAAAATCCATAAGTCCGATGCATATGAATTTTGTTAGAAAAATGTGAGGACCCTAACCTAGGGATCGCACATCAAAAGGATGAAGAAAGGAGATCGACCCTCTTTCCTCTAAGGGATAAGCTAAACCCAACTTTATAACAAAGATCGATCGATATCTCAACATCTACACGTCCAATTTACATGAAACTTTGAGGACAAGCTAATTACAACATGTAGAACACCCCATAGGGATCGCATATCATTTGGAGCAAGTTGGAGGATCCCTCCATAGGGATCAACTATAATCAGCATTCACAACGTATTGAAACAAGATTGATCAATAGGTCGAGTTCTACTACTCTAATTGGGTGAACATGGAGGCTAAACATAATACAACATGGAGAAGCTCTCCTAGGGATCGCATAATATTTGGTAGAGATTGGAAGGATCGGTACCTATCCCTCTAGTGGGATCGGAAAAATCAGAATTCAAGCAACACTATTTTCACGGAAAATGCGATATCTTACAAACCGTATGTCGGAATTGCACAAAATTTGGGGAGTTGATAGCTAATATCATGGGGCATCCCTTATATGGATCGTAGTCCATTTGGACACACTAATAGAGATTGGTATCGATCCCTATTGCAGTCCTAAATGGGCCTGGAAATTTTTAGGTAGCCTCATCTTGATCTCCCAAACCTTCTGTCAAAATTTCAGCCGATCCATGCACGTTTTCTCTTATAAATACAGCAGACATGGTATCGGAAAAAAGATTTTTTCCGCTTCTCTTTATCTTCAATCTTGGCTACACTCTGCCAATTTTATTCTTGGATTTTGGATTGTAAGTGTAAACAAAATTCAGTATAATAATAAGAATTACTGGATAGTGGACGTAGAGCAGAGTTAGCCAAACCACTATAAATCCTGTCTCTTTTTACTTGTTTTCTGATTGTTTTAATTTTGTTCGTCATTTATTTCCCTTCATATTTCTATGATTGGATTGGATATTGGTACTTTTACATAATTGTATGTTGGTGGCCAATTTTAACTCTGACAATGTTACTGCTTTTTTCCATAAGAATTTTTCGGACTCATTCCTTTATAAAACTTGACTGTATTATCTATAATAGTCAATCTAAAATGTGGTTCTTTGTTGCCCAAAAGATGCAATTACATTAATTTGAAATTTGCTTTGAACATTAATATATTGAAAACAAGTTTTTTATGATTTGTATGTCGTAAAATTGACATCCACATATTTATAGGGAGTGGCTATTTTCTAGTGTTACCTTTGCTATTTTTCTTTGGCTCGGGTTTTAATTTATCATTTGAGTCTATTTTTTTCATTTTTATTTGATTTTTTTTCCCAGATAGACACTTATAAAGGTTTTGAGCTTCTTGGTCAATGTTAAAAGAGTAGATTTAAAGGATTAGAAAAAGGAAATCATACATAACATTTTCCAATCATTTGCCAAAATTTTAATTTTGACAGTATTGTTTTCACCCTTGGCAACAAATTTAGAAAAAACTCACACACACCCGCATATATGTCAATTATATGTCTTTATATAGGCGGAATTTTTCTTTAATCGTTTTCTTTTTTTCAGCATTTTCTCATTTCCCATGGTTTCACTTAGGACGGTCAATGGATAATCGGAAAATCCGAAATCCGTTCGCATCCGCATTTGAAAAGCGGATAAATATCCGATATCTGAAAACACGGATGCGGATATGAAGATATCCGCATCCAATAATTATCCATCTGGTTTTTGTCAAAATTATAATTCAAATTATGTGTTTATTAGTGCAGTGAAAGATATTTTTTTATTTTTTTATTTTTTTATTAAATTTTGCTACAACCACTTTTGCCAATGAGTGTAGTAGCACTGAACCAAGGCTATTTGGGTAATATAAAAATTGAAATATGTAGCAGGAAGAGGCGTTGCTTCTTTTATTAGGTGATTAACGACTTCAAAATTAAACATATTGTTTTTTTGGAAAGCTAGACTATGTAAGATAAGTTTGTTTGAAAAATCATTTCTTTCACTAACATCGAAAATAACTGATCCTTCAATCATTAAAATTTGTTGGTAATTGAGTATTCATACCTTAAGCGTCAATGCGTTAATATATTTTTCATTGAACTCACTTGTGTGAATCTTTATATAGTTCTTTAAGTAAAGCCTGACATATGTATGTCTTACATTTTAGTTCCACCTGGTTGTTGCTGGTTAAGAAATGGATATATTTGATTATTGTAGCATCTAGATGCATATTCTGATATACCTATTTTATTGATAGCCTTTTTCAGGTTTTATCCATACAAAGACGATATGTCATTTGTATGCTTCATTGAGAAGTTTGACAAAAAAATTCAATAAATTTAAGTAGGACAAACTGTTAGCATATTCGTTTACTATATGGTATATTTTCCTTGTTGGAATCCATTCTCTTTTTTACAAAATATACATACGAGCAGTTATGTGTTGGGAGGAAAATCCTTTACATTTACGGACAGGTGATGGATGCATCAAAAGAATTTATCCCTTTTTTCTTACGAAATACAACATTATTAGTTGTAAGACGGATATGTTCAGATTTTTTGAACTGCACAATGTGGATGCATTGTGGTAATTAGATATTACGTTTGTAACTATTTTAACCTGGAAGGCTGAGGCTTAGATTTTTACAAAGCACTGGGCGAAGTAATAAGTAATTGTGCAGCTACACGAACATAAAAGGTTTAGCCGTGTGCCGGAAAAGAAAGAATACGATGCAAAGAATATGGTGTAACAGTTAATTTTTTATTTCCTTTATTTGCTAGCTTAAGGACTTCGTAAACAAAATGCATGATTAGATAATTGCTTTTCCAATTAGCTAGGATTTTTTTTTTATTTCCCTTATTTGCTAGCTTAAGGACTATGGGATAGAGAAGCATTTGCAGCAACAGCTAGTGTTATAGGCATTCCGATAAAGCTAGATGAGCTTATGGCCAATGAGACCAGGCTCTGCTATGCCAGAATTTTAGCAGAAATCAAAGCCAGTGAAGATCTACCAGTACATCATTATGAATGATGGAGAAAATACTCGAAAAATCGAATATGAATCGATTCCACCAAGATGTATGAAATGTGCCTCTTTTGGACATCTCAATGAAGCTTTCTCATCAAGGCCTGCTTGGAAAGAAAAAGAGAATAATTTTTTTAATTTAGTTTCGGGAAAATTGGCACTCTTAGAGAAATCAACAAACGAGCAAGATCCTCCAAATCATGAAAAGAATGAATAGGTAAAAAAACCTATAAACTCTAAAATTTCTTCTGAAGATCCTATCATTCTTGAAATAATCTAGTTTCAGAGAAAATTCAATCCTTTGAAAAAAAGAAAAATCGATTTGGGTTTGGAAAAGTCAGTGGATGATATGGAAATTATGTGCAATGATGAGCAAATAGGGAATTCCTTTTCGTAAGCAACATCAAAAAGCACCAATATTAATGAAACAGCTATTAATGTAGCCAACGGAACTACATAACAAAAGCAGAAAGATGGTCCAAGTGTTGAAATTGTTCCCGATGGCAATATGAATGAAAATACAAAGATTATACAAAAGTGTTATAGGGATCAAAGTGTACAGTTAATGGTTCTCCTCCCCCCAAGCAGGAAGAACCAAGTTTATTTATAGATAATTGCATCTCAAATGGAAAACAAATGGAAAATTCAGTAAATTTAGCTAAGAATAGCCTTCATAATGGCTCTACTATGTCTAAGTCACTAATTGAGAATGCAGACCTCCTTTTATTTTCATCTTCCTCATCTGTCAACAATAAAAGGAAAAAGAACTGGAAAATGAGTATACTGGAAATTATGGATGGTGATGATGATATTACAAACTCAAAACGCTAAGAGAAGTATATCACTAAAAATCCAGATAGGGAAGAATTTCTAAATGTCAAAAGCAAAAAGGCTTACAAGAAAAGAGGAGGGAAAACATCTGAAAGCATAGAAATTAGCAGTAATCCATCTTTATAGCTGCAGTGATATCCTTTCAAATATCCTTTATAATATTTAATTATTATGACATTAATTTCTTGGAATGTTAGGGGATTAAATTCCCCTAAAGGGAAATTAGATTTTTCAAAGTTATTAATGTCTTATAAACCTACTATTGTTGGTATATTAGAAGATAAACTTGTTGACAGTAGTTTAGCTAATTTTCAAAATAGATTTTTAACTAACTGGAAATTTATTAATAATAATTCAATGGTGGGCAATGGTAGGATAATTGTAATGTGAGATCCCAATATTTGGGAAATATGTCATTATACTTTTAACTTGCAATGTATACACTGTAGTTTTAAAAATAAAGGGGATTTACAATTAAGTGTGATTTTTGTTTATGCCTCTAATTTTGAAAAAGGTAGATCTTTATTGTGGAATCATTTGGAACAGTTAAATCAAAACATTAACAATTCATTGATTTTAATAGGTGACTTTAAAACAGTCATGAAAGCTTTTGAAAAAAGGGGAGGAATTTCAATTCCTTTTAAGAAGTTAGAATTCCTCTCCAGTTTTATGCTAAAAAGGGTTTAATTGAACCTCTTATAAAAGGGGACAAATTTAATTGAAAATCAAGGGAGTTTAGAAACATACACTGTAATTGTATAGAACTATGATCGATCAATCTTTTGCAAAAAAAATTCTAACTTCATATGTTATACTTTAACTCAAGCAACCAGTGACCATGCACCATTACAACTGGTTTTTTCTTAAGAGAATATAATAAGAATATTTTTCCTTTCAAATTTAAAAATGGCTGGGTTTATGATGAAGGATATAGACTGTTTGTTAAAAATAGTTTTCAAATTCCAATAGAAGGTTCGGCTCAATACAAGTTTAGAAATTTTTTGCAGAAAACTAAGGGAAATCTAAATAAATGGAGCAAAAATGAAAACAACAATGATATCAATCAAATTAGAGAGGAATGTGCAAGATTGCAAGAAAGTATTGATCTAGATTGCTCAGACACTTTACAAGTAAATAGTTTTTTTCATTTGCAAAAAATGTTAGCCAGGTCATTGCATGTTGAAGCTTTCAACTTAAGGTAGAAAGCCAAGATTGATTGGCTTACTAATGGTGATATGCCATGTAAACTTTTCTATACCAAGATGTCAAGTAGGAAATTTTGTAATGACATATGAAAATTACTTAATGACAAGGGAGTCATTATCAATGAAGCTTCGCAATTAAAAAAAGGAAGCTATTAAGTACTTCTCTGATTTGTTTAATTCTAATGGGAGTCTAGGTATTTTTCCAAACATACTCCTAAATACTTATTCCGTGCCAATAGTGAATAAATTTTACATGATCAAATTTGTTTAGAAGACATCAAAAAATCATTTTTAATGCCAAAGATGATAAAAGCCCAAATGCAGATTTCTTTGGGGCCAAATTCTATAAAACTCGTTGGGAGGAGATAAAAATCATTATATTTGATGCAGTTAATGAATTTTTCTCCACTGACAAACTTTGCAAAAATATTAATCACACTTCTATTACTTTAGTGCCAAAAATAAAAGTGCCTAACTGCCTTGGGGATTTTAGCCCTAATGCCTGTTGTAATTTCTTTTACAAAATTATTACCACAATACTAAGTAATAGAATAAAAGCATTTCTAAAATTCTTGATTTCAAAAAACCAAAGTGTGTTTATCCTAGGTGGATTTATTACTGAAAATACTCTACTAGCACATGAGTTATTAAGAAATTTTAGTTAGGCAAGGAAAAATAAAATGTGCATGAAAATTGATTTGCATAAAACATTTAATAAAATAAACAGGAAATTTATTATATATATGATGAGACAACTAGGTTTCAAAGAAAAATTTTGTAGCCTAGTAAAAGAACGCATATGTAATGTGAAATATTCCACCCTTATTAATGGTTCCCTTCGTGGGTTTGTACATAGCAATAGAGTTGTACATAGCAATAGAGGAATAAGAAAAGGAGATCCTTTATCTCCGTATCTATTTACTTTAGCTATGGATACTTTACATTAAAAATGGAAAAAGAACAATTGGATAAAATTTAAAACCAGTTAATTCAATTATTCCTTGTATTACCCATCTACTCTATGCTGATGATTTATTAATATTTTCGAATGCAGATGTTCAAAATTTAGAGATCATAGGGAAAGTATTTGACAACCTCAAACATTAGGCATGACTCAAAATAAATGAAAGTAAGAGCAAGGTGTACTTCAATAAAGCATGCAAGAGTAAGAAGGAGATACTTAATATTACAAAATTTCAAAAAAGTGAACTTCCAGTCAAATACCTAGGAATACCTCTCAGTTGTAATCAAATAAAGGATAGAGATGATGCTAAATTGCATGATATTATTCAAAGGAAATTTGATATTTGGTCTAGCAAGTTGCTATCAATTGCAGAAAGAGTAGAACTCACCCACACGGTCATTACAGTTATAGTCATGTACTGGATGCAAACTCACAACATTCAAATAAAAGCAATGGAAAAATAGAAAGATTATGTGCAAACTTCATTTGGAGTGGGAAATATCATACAATCTCTTGGAAAGCAGTCACAAAAACAAAGAAGGTAGGAGGTTTAGAAATAAGAAATTTTGCAGATTTGAATGAACCTTGCAATTAAAAATTATTTTGAAATTTATTAAAGGCAGATCATTTTAGGCTAAATGGATGAAAGCCAAATATGTCGAAAAAAGAATTTTTTTTCCATGCCAGTGGAAAATCATCACTCTAATGTTAGAAACTCCAATTTATGTTTCAAAGATAATAACTATACAATCATATACATATATAGAACGTATCTAGATTACATGTATATACTACAAGAAGACACCATGTTCGAAGATATTGAGACTCAAAGAGAAATGAAGTTTCATTAACCATACTAAGGTTATTCAACTGTAAAAGTGTCCTACATAAAATATTGTAAAGGTCTCCTTGATATATATGCATTCACGATCACACACAATTTCATACACATTAAAATTAAGGTGGAAAACTGTTTTTACACCTTACACCTACAGATGTCTAAGATAAAACCACAGATCTCCGTGACAAATCTTGGGTTAAAATATAAACAAGTCATAGAAGTTTGAGGGTTTTACCACAGATGGCTGTCATGGGCAAAAAACTTTCAACTCTGAAAAGACACTTCCTTTTGAAACGAAAGGAAATCACCTTTCGACGAAAGGTTGCATCCATTAAAATGAACAAACTTTCTCAAATAGTAACAACTCTTTATCTGCACCTTTTTAAATCTATAATTATCATGTTGCTTGAGAAGAAATTATCTAACTTGAATCAATCTATTCTTTACTCACTTGATTTCTAAATACTCTCTTGCATATACATTGTTCACGTATTATCAATTTATTACAACCAAAATAGAATTTTGGTTGAATCACTTCCTACAACTCAAAACATTCATATTCATATACTCAAAATGAGACCATAGAAAGATTTGTACTACAAGTCAAAAACTATGTTATTTGGAACACACGATTGTCACAGATACTTTTCTATTAACCTATTCCTCCGGGCGAAGTGATGATAATTTGGTTAAAGGAAATACTGAAGGGGAGCTTTGGGACTAGACGTAGGACGGGAGGTCTGAACCAGTATAAAAACTTTGGTTTGCATGCTTTTTATAATTTTCTATTTATTTTCTACCATTGCATTAACTTATACACTTGCGTATTGTACACAGGGTAGATAATATACGATTCAGAGGACTTTTGAGTGGTATCAGAGCAAGGTCAGTTCAATCTACGATAAGATGTAATTGAAATCATTAAAATGGCAAGTACTTTTCAAAAAGGTCAATCAACTAATCGTCCCCCACTATTTATTGGTTCTAATTATGCTTCAACATGCATTTGAATTTTTATGGAGGCTAATGGATTAGAAATATGGCTAGCAACTCAAAATAAATATGAAACACCTGACACTGATATTGGAACATGGACTCATGCAAAAAAAGCAAAGGCATCTGACAATGCCAATGTAACGACCCGTTAAATTCAATGATATTAAATGAGTCAATTTGATATGTTTTCTAATCTAATTTAAATTGAAATAGAAGTCTTAGGATTTTTAATGGAGTAAATGTAGGGGTTAGCTAGTAACTGTAATTAAAGGTAAATAATTTAAAATGTTTATATGACATAGATTGAAATAACGAAAATTTGTGTTTGTGGTTATAAGTCATAATTAGTTGATTAAAATGGTAATAATGAAATAATAACTGAATTTAATTGCAATATATAAACATCAGAAAAATTTAATTGGTGGATTAAATTTGTTAAAGTTCATAAATTTTGTAATTTAGTTTAGTAGAACTTTAAATTATAAACGAAGATTGAAATAAACGATAAATTTAATTATGTAAATGGTGACTCAAGACCTAGGTTATAGGAATTGGAACATAATCCAATTTGAATTAAGTAGAAGAAGGATTTGCTTAATATGTAAGTTATTGTTCAAGGTATTGAATAAAAACTTGGAATCCAATCATAATTTAATGATAATAACGTTAGTATTAGAGAATAAATATATTTCAATGCAGTACCCGAATGAACGGAATAAAATGAATATATATTGAATAGAAATGAAATGTAAATTGGCACATTTGGTTGAAAGTTAATTTTAAGAAACATATAAATGTTGAATTTGTGAATATTAATATAAATATTAACTTGAATGGGATTCATTAATACAAAGATGTAATAAGTGTAGATAGTAAAAATTTAATGGCTGTAGTGGATAAAAAAATCTAGTAGTAACATAAAATTTATTTATATGGAAAAAGAGTATAGATTTGAACAAATTTATGAAAATTTGATAAGAACAGTGGTTGTAATCAGTTTGGTTATTTAATATTTGGAAGATAGAGATTTGTAAATCCGTTAATAAATTTATAATGGGAAGGAATGGTAAGAATGTAAAAATTATAAGCATTTGATTCAATTAAGGGAATTAAATTATAATAAATGTCATTTAATAAATTCAACGTTCTGTGAGAAATCATGATAGTTGTGTAAAATGTGTACAAACTTCGATTTGGAAATTTATTGGATTTATAACGGTTTTGGTTTACATTTATGAGTTTAAAAGTTATTCCATTTTGTAAAGTAATAAAAGCTTATTTAGGTGACTAGAATTTAGCGTAACGACTATTGTGTGTTACCTATTCTTGTTGCTTGTTAATTTAAATTTTGGGAATCAAATTCAATTTATCCGCCAATTTACCGCAGTTAAAGTGAAATGAATTGGTGGATGAGTAATGTTAAATACAAATAAGATGTAACCAAGAAAAATCCCATTTATAATAATTTATGTAGAATAAAGTAAAGAAACCAGGAAATGAAAATGTGAAAATGTGGATGCAATGAGATCTTAAGTAATAATAACTTTGTTAGGTAAGTGATAACGGATTTTTTTTTGTATAACCAAATAAAGATCCAAATTTATTTGGAAATTAATTGCAATCAATTGAATTTATTGCAATTAAATGGATTTAATATTTAATAGTTATGTAATTATTATTTGGAAGAAATTGGAGTTATTTGTAATAAGTATGAACCTAATGTTAATTTTTCTTATAGGATTGACAATTGATATGGAATGAAAAGAAGAAAATTTGGGTCAGGAAAATTTGGAATTTATGCATAATAAAATGGATTCTAACGTTAAATACTACGTTATTGAGATTTAAATTAGACTTAAAGAATAATGATGTGAATCAAGAACTAATGTTTATGACATCTTTATTTTAGGTGAAAGTTGAGAATATAAAGATTAAAAATCTAAAGTATGGGTTTTGAGAATATAATTTATAAAATTCTTAAATATAAGAAAGTGTAGAAATTAACATTGCAATTAATATACTGTCAACTTTTAATTCACAGCTAAGCCTGTTAAATCTTTTCAATTGATTACGAATCATATAAGAAATAAAATTTGGCCAATTTTAGAATTTAATATAAAATTTGGATTTTTATAATTTATTTAATTTATTTAATGAATATTGAAAATAGTCATTTTGGTCACGGACTCGGATTTCGATGAAACCAGTTTCATCAGATCCGTATCGGTGAATTATTATAGGGTTTCAAGTTTCGTATCGATCGGACTTGTCGTTTGATCGTACGGGCGTGAAACGCCTTGAAATCAATTTTTATAAAATCAATTTGAAATCAATTTGGAAATTTTGTTTTCAGCATAACTTCTTCATACGATCAAATTTGGACGTGAAACTTTTTCCATCGCGTTCAGAATATTTTAAATTACCTATTTGGATATATAGATTTATGAAATTTCGTTCCGGAGACATAGCGGGCTTTTTGGGCCATAGTTTGTTCCGCACGTTCATTCTACGGTCTATCTACGCTACCTCTAACCCTCTACATAAACCCAGCTATTCAGCCCTAGCCTCCGCCTAATTTTCATTTATCTGCGCGTATTTTCTTCAAGCTTCTCTTCTTCTTCAATGGGGGTTAACCCTAGATCCAGTCAGTTCAAAAACAAAATGAAAATTCAAAATCTCCAGAAAAATTCCCCAAAAATATATGTCAATGTTCTCGGAAAACGTAATCTCATAGTGTAATTCATTTTTCGAATGGAGTTATCGTTTGCTCAGAATAAATTCAAACAGTTCGTGGCCATTCATCAGCGCCGTAACAAACTACATCTGATCGAAATTCTGTTTCTGGGTTTTGACGAGGGAACGGAGGGGAGTACATCTATGTGTTTTGTTTCGAGAGTTGACGGCCAGATTTGGGCGAATAATTGGATTAGGGTAACTATGTTAGGGGCGGCTGCTGCTTTGTGCGACGTTGGTCGACGTCGAGACATGGCGCATGGACTATGGCGTGTCGAGGAGAGGGAGGTGGCTGCATCTGGGTAGTGCGGTCTCGGGCAGGCGAGGAGGCGAGCACGTTATGAATCTGGTGGCAGCTCGTGTGCGTGGTCTGCATATTCATGCGATGAAGGTGGGTTTCTGGAGAGCAACAGTGCGATGTAGTGGATGCTGAGGTGGCGTATATATGTTAGGTGAAATATGTGTCATTTTGTTTAGTTTTAATTTTGAATTCAATCACCATTTTTTGCCATAACTTTCTCATACGACCTCGGATTCAAACGAAATTTCTTTTGTTAGGATCGTAATTTAATTCCGGACTTGATGACGCTGGTTTGGACGAATTCCGGGACGGGCGAATTTTTGGGTTTAAATCGAATTTAAATTCGATTTAAATTCAAAAGGTGAGTGTTTTAACCCACTCACAACTACTAGAAGCTTTTATGTTTGTTAAGTAAATTTTAGAAATAAATAGAAATTTATTTATGAGTATTTGGCATGTTTATTTTATTCATATCTGTTGAATTGCATATATTTAATTTAACTGTTAATTTAATTAATTTATTGCGTATAAATTTACAGTTAAAATTTATTTGTTTGTATATGAACTGCTAGTTAACAGTTATATAATTTATTATTGAATATAGACTGTAGATTAATAGCTGTTAAATTTAATTTGAATAAAATTGCCAGTATTACCTGTTATGTAGTACCAAAAATAATATTGTTATTGATTGATATTGATTGATGATTGCGATTTGGATGATGGATGATGTTGATGAATGGATGTTTATTGTATATCATTAAATTGCAAATTATCATGCATACTTCATTTCATTCGGGATTGTGGTTTGAAATGATATATAACCGCAAAAATTTTACATCTTTTAAATTGCGGATTGAAATGATAAATATCCGTATCACTTGACCATAGGATAGAAAATTATATACAGGCACCGCGGTCTATATATAACTATTTTAAAGTGATTTCTATGGTTTGGATGGAATACCGTTTATAATAATCTTAAATTTTATATTGTATAAATATTTTTCTTCCATATATATATGCATATGAAGTTGAAAATTTTGAAATTAAAAGGTGTATAAAAATCTTGATTAAAAATGGAAGAAATTTAAGAAAATGGAGTTTAATAATTTATATCATATGTTTAAATGTTAAGTTTGGAAATTTTAAGATATGATATTTATAATTGGATTTTTCCCAAAATAAATTGAAATGAATATTCTAGTATAATTTGAATTGGGAAAAATATATATATTTTATTACTAGAAATTGAAGTCTTATTATTTATGGATTTTATATGAACATTCAAGACTAATTAATAGAACAATTTATTTGTTGAAAGAATAAAATCCAACTTTAGTTGAAATATTGATACTCAAAATGGATATACGTGTATATGAATAAATTGAAGTGGTTTTGGAACTTGAGAGAGATAATATAAATTTTGGTTGAGACTTTAATAAAGAAATGTATTTGTAAAGCCATGAGAACTATTTTCTTTACACGGTAACATTTAAGTTAAACCTTTTAATTCATATACCATTGAATATCCAAACCATTCAAGTTTTAGAAGTTATGGTTTTAAAATTATGATTTTCAAAATACTATGCTTTGAAAATATTTGATTTTCAGACGTTATGAAGTTAAAGCATTTTTTTTTTGGAAAAGAATTATATTTGGGATAAGTGATAAAATATGGTTTTGGGTTTTGAAATGATATCGTATTCATGGTTATGAAATGGAATGTTTATTCTGATTTTTAAAGTATAACCTATTTTTAAATAACCGCGGTGTTATAATAACGATGGGTTGGCAAAGTGACCGGGATCGGATATTTGACATACTCTCTGTCGATACCGAAAACCACTTTGACTAACCGTGTACGCGGTGGAGATTCCAGAATGAAGTAGGTGGTGGCGACGTTTCCTGTAAGGTAAATACGTGGACCCGACTCCCGTGAGTTGGCATAAGGTGGCTAAAACAGGAGCGATTCTCAGGCCAATGAGGTCACTCCTCTGATTGGACCCTCCTCTTCGATATTATACTTTGATTTTGGATTGATTCAGTGGCCACTTCTATATTTTGATTTTGGGGAGTTAGTCCGAGGTGGGCGGTAACTGCGGCTACGCGTTTCCACCAGCCTGGATAGGAATTGGTATATCTACCCTGGCATTGCCTAGTTGTGCCGTGTCACCTACCATATCGAGCCTTTACTACGAGTTTCTATTTGTGTCGTACCTATGGAGTATCCTCTGGTAGCATCCCGATCAGGAGGTATTACGGTACTGTATAGACTATTGGCATTATTTGTGTTAAGGGCTATATGGGTAACCCCTTAACGCTATTAAAAAGTAAGTTTATTTTATAAATAGACATTATTATAATAGCGCAATATACTACATAGTAAATAGTATAACGGATCCTTAGGAGATGTAAATCCCGAACATCTCTTGAGTTACTGTACTCATATTTATTTCTGTTAATTTAACTCACATAAGATCTTTTAGTTCTGACTCGAGTGTTTTTGTCTTTTCAAATTCGCTCGGGTCAGTCCGAGCGTTTCAGGATAGAAGACTTTAACTTTGAAGGACGAAGACGAAGGAGTCGTATTACTATTATCTATAGTATTGCACCACACTCATACTGTTCCGCTGCATTAGTTGTATTGGTATGTGTAACTCTGATATTTATTGTATAAAGCAAATCAAGTGTTTGTAAATGGTTTGAACTGTATATTTATTATTATATTTTATCCTTCCGCTGTGAGATTCTGTTTTGTTTTTATTTCTTCTCTGTTTTTCTTATTTACCCCATAACAATCCGCCCTTGCGTATGCTTTGAATTTGGCACGTGTGTCGGTTTAAAGTGTGCAAAAAGGCGGGATGTTACAGCCAAAGCAATGCATGTTTTATTTTGCTTACTCAATGAAAATGAATTTTAACGAGTCATGCTTTGCCCTACTACTTATGATATATGGCATACATTACAAATAATCCATGAAGGCACAAATGAAGTTAAGCAAAGAAAAGTTTCTGCTAAATCAGATGAGTCAATAATTGACATGTATGCTAGATCACAAAATATACAACACGACCTTATGGCACTAGGAGTTAAATTCATTGATTTTGATTTAGTTACACGAATTTTGTACTCTTTGACAAACGAATGGGAAAGAAAATTTTTAGCCATCGAAGAAGTTGACGATCTTTCCCAAATCAAAGTCGAAGTGTTAATAGGAAATTTGTTGTCGTATAAAGCTAATTTATTGGCAAGAAAAGAACAAAATCAAAAAATGAAAAAAATCCCTTTTCGGGAAAGTAATGACAACACCAACTTGGAAAAAGACGAGATTATCGTCATAGCCAAAATTACAAAAAGTTCAAGAAATTCAAAATGATGATGAAATTTCAAAACAACAGCAACAAAAATTTCTCAAATCAAACATCGATGAAGTGCTTCGGATGTGATAAATTTTGCTATATGAAGAAAGCCTGTCCACTAATGAACAATGATAAAAAAGAAAAAAAATTCAAAAATTTCAATAAAAGGAGAAGAGCATTTCAAGTAAATTGAAATGATTCCGACTCTTCCTCATTATCCGATAGTGACAGTGACTCAGAATAAGCAAATGTTTGCTTCATGGCTAGCACAAATGAGGTACGTCCTGAATTAACATATGATGAAATTCTTGAAAGTAGTACAGAATTAGAAGACAAGTATAGAGAATTAAAAAAGTTTAAGTAAAGTAATTATGGGAAAATTAAATAGAGCTAAATTAGAATTTGGATTGTTAGAAGACGAGAAAACTATTTTAGAAGAAGAATTAGAATTAGAACAAAAAGAATGTAGAAACTTTCATCTCAAAAAGCTAATTTATCACATGATATAGAGAATAACAAAATTGAGAGGTATAAACTTGAAAAAGAAAAGTATGACTTAAAACAAAATTTAGAATTAGCTAATACAGAAATTTCTGTTCTCGAAAATAAATTTGATAAAATTAGTAATAATGCTTCAAAATTTTATAAAGGAAAGTAAAATCTAGATAATTTGATAAAGATTTCAAAACCATAAGGAAATAGGAAGGGATTAGGATTTAACGAAAATATTCATAAATATTCTAGAAATAATCTAATTTCTAATAATAATCAAAGATTTGAGAAGTATAGTATATTATATGCAAATTTTAGAAAAAAAAAACCTAAACATGAAAAATAAGGAAACAAAAATGAACAAAATATGGATTACTAAAATAAATAACAAATTGATTAGACAAAAACACATAGCTGTATATCTAAATATATAGTTCATAATGAAATTACATCTCTAAAGGTTTCAAACCTTCATGGTTATGGCTACCTTCACCTACTAACACATAGGACCCTAACAGAGAAATTGGGTACGAAATAAAACAATTAAATAATGAAATTTTTATAAATCAAGAAAAAAATACATCAAATAAACCCACTTCAATAAGGACTGCTGCTCATCTAGACAAAGATGAACATGGAAAAGAGTTCGATCAAAAACTATATCGAAGCATGATAGGATCCTTACTATAGTTAACCTCTAGTAGACTAGATATTATGAAGAGTGTTTGTCTATGTGAAAGATTTCAAGCACAACCTAAAGAATCACATCATCGGGCAGTTAAATGGATTTTACGATATTTAACCAATGCTAAATATTATAGTCTATTTTATCCAAAAGGCAGTACGTTCGAACTTGTATCTTACAGTGTTGTGGATTTTGGTGGATGTAAATCGGATAGAAAAAGTAAAAGTGGCACATGTCACCTTATTGGCACTACACCAGAAAAATCATTTCGTAGAGTTGAAAAATGCTACCAAAACTTTTAGTAGCATTTTAGTAAACGCTGCGACACGACATGTAAATAAAAGTCTAAAAGTTTTAGTTGCCTTATAGTAAACACTACCAAAAACAAACATATTGTAGCGTTTCTGAAAACCTACAAAGGTTTTTTTTGTAGCGTTTTCAAAATGCAACCAAAATTACATTTTTAGTAGTGTTTTTACATCCAACGTTCTTTTTTTATGTAGCGTTTTTATGCTACTATAATATTTTCGCAGCGTTTTATCCGTCTTACTATATATTTTTTGTCGCATTTTTTCTCTGCTACAATATATTTTTAATTGCATTGTTCCTGTAGCACTTCTGAAACGGTACCAAAACTTAGTGATTGATTTACAACATATTTTAAACGTCGGTATTTACTGTTAATGGCTTGTATCATTTTCGACAATCACTTATATATAATAGCCATATTAGAACCAACAATCAATCACATAAGTAAGTATAATACGCATAAGAATAGCAAGAGCATTACTATTGAATTTAACATTAGCAAACATTAGCATCCTTATTGGCCATACTTAATGACATTGACAATAGCAAGAGCGTTAGCAAAAGTATTTTAATTCATTGGCTAAGAAAGAATATTTGTACCTCTTCAAACTTCATGCAACTGATTCATACAAGCTTCTATGTTATATCCAATTACTTCAGTAATTAGTTTACTTCCTAAATCATCCTCCACCATCTCCACTCAACAACCCCCATCATCAAAACTGCAAAAATCAACCTCTATCAAATAGCTGCACAAAATACAGAACTCCACTACCCCAAACACTCCTCCACACACTGCTACAACAATAAAATATTACACCCGAACCATCGAGCTCATACGATCACCCTCCCTTGCACGAACCTCAATAGCGCAGCACCAAAAAAACATCCCATCGGTAACTCCTTCCCACGACCAGACTTCATCACATAGACCCAAACACCAAACAACTAAAGCTACCCCAACCATCTCCTTAACCCGTTCCTCCTCCATGAAACTACATATACCAGAATTACACTGTCATCTCCACAATTACACTTCACTGCAATGCATAATTGGCGACCAAAAAACAACCCTCTACAACCTAAAACTGTTCAAAATCACCAAAACACAACCACTTCTCACTGCAGTCTGAACCATCCTCAGCAATTTTTAGAAAAAGCACCAGTTCAACATGAATGTACCCTCCGCAAAACTACCTAAAACCATCGAGCTACAAAACTGTCATCTAAACCATTCTCCACCACCACGAAACGACCATCAACTTCCAAAACAATCAACTGGAGCACTGCAGCTCAATCTTGTCACTAACCACAACACCACTACTATATTAACCATTAACCATAACCAGCCTCACATTCAAAATTACCACATATAAACTTGCTATATTCCTTCCATTCCCATCGCCACAACACCTCCGTGCCACTGTCACTGGTTATCAATCAACCTCCGTCATCGCCTAACATTCCCTCTATGCTTCAGTCACTCAATTCCACTTACTCTCACTACCTTCAACTACCTGCGACATTAATCTTCAATAACAAACAAAAACTGCACATCAGTCGAGCCACTTAAACTTCACAGCAAGCTCCAGTCTTCATTTCCAAATTGCCAAAGTATCCTTCCTCTACAAACATACACTACAAAACCCTCATTCCACAACCCACTGCCACTTTCTAGCGTCCTCGCCACAAAATTCATCATTCTCCATTACAATATCCAAACCCTCCACCATCAACCTTCCTGCGTCCTCATCAATCAACAAACTTTAACCACTTTCCTCTCTTATACAAACACAAAATACAATCTCCTCCTACACCAAAAGCCCATAGAACAACATTATCAAACATCAATTGAACTCGTCCACTGCAAATCCTCCTACAACAAAATCCCACATTACCAAATCCCCGGCATTAAGCGTTCGACTCCAAAATTTGCCAACATCACTGCCTCACAAATACCATAATTACTCAACCCTTGCATTCACCAACTTCTTCCACTACAATTAAGTTCCAATCCTCCCTCTGCAATCACACTTCTATTAACCAAAAGCCAACATGAATCCACCATCTATGTCAAACAACATACAATTGCTTTTAACTTCCGCTCATCACTTCGCCATTTCCACAATAGCCGAAACTAATCGCCCTCCTAACATCAACTCTGTTACCAACCACAACACCACCTAAACAACCACTCTCCTAGTAGAAATACCAACCTAATCCTCAATTAAATCGTTATTGCCACCCTCGAAATTGCATGTATGCACCACTAAAATAAACAATGCCTTATTAAATCTGGTATCACAACGCACCTTTTCCTCATCCAAGTAGCCCTATCTTCTATCAATTTATCTGTATTAACTATATTCTTATTACAATCAATAACACTATCACTAGGCTCGATTTTAGTAACCTCATCTTGAACAACATCATCATACCTCTTAATAACCTCCTTAACATCATCTTAACAAATAACTCAGAGTTTAAATCTAAATCTTTCAAGACACTTAACCCGTCAAACCTATTTGAAGTAGCAACCACAAAGTGTTCCATTTTATAGTATTTTGTTTTATGGTTTCCATTCATACTAACAAAATCTGATTCTTAAGTGATTAGCACTGTTCGATACAACTTTATTAACAGCATAACAAACTCCATTCATACTAGAATAAGGGCGATTGATTACCAACCAGACCTAGAATTTGTGTATGAGCATTTGCATATATAAGAAACACTTTGCATATGCCCTTAATTTTGCGTATGAGTATCAGTGTATATATAAGTGACTGGGTATGTGTGTGTGTGTGTGTGTGTATATATATATATATATATATATATATAAGAGATGCATACAACTACCAACTAATACTTACTAGAACTTGATTCCCCAATGACATATGCGGCCGGCCAAGCTACGATAGTACCAAATGCATCTTCCATGTACGTACATTCTGATGTAGGTCTTTATAGCAATGCTACGTTGACTTTCACCCAAACTTTTACCACATCTTTACCCAATGGACCAAGCGAATCATTGCAGTTGGATTAGTTAAAATGATAGTTCGTTCAGCCAATACTCATCCTATTTCGCTCACATCAATCAATTTGCATTTATTATTTGCTATCGGATTTGCACTCTATTATGTAAGCAAAAATGCATGAATTATCGTATTTTTAGGTAATTATCTTATATTAGGAATCTAGAAAACACAATAAGGGACAACATATAGGCTGGATTGTCATTATTTGTCGAGCTGGATTGTCTTGCATTATCAAATTTTTTTAATTTCCTCCTACATAAATTAATATACATATAGGCTATGAATGATGGAAAAATTATCGCAATGTTTAGTTGTTGACAAAATCTAATATTCTTACAAGAATATTTGCAACATTCCTGTTCACTTGTTCACCATTTTTTTAGTGCGAGATTTAACTCAAACATCAACTATAGATATGGACAATGGTGACTCTGCTTTTTCTAAATTTCGAAATACATTGAATAAATTAATCGATAGTTAATTAAATAATTGGGTACATATTGCTACAATTTATTAACTAACCAAATCGTTCGTCAATCTATCCATTCCTCTACATCTAGTTGTGTGTGGCAATTGTTTTTTCCTAATGGCAATAAATTTCTCACTTCATGCCTGAAAGAAGATAAGGGATAAACAAAGTCATAGGAAATCAAAATAATGTATAGTTTATCTAGAAATATAGCGAAAATGCATGTAAATGTGAAAGAGAACAATAATAGGTCCAGTAGTACATAAAGTTGCACATAGCGAAGTAGCAAAATTTAGAAGCCAACAACAAAAGCTGTCTAGGTAAAAATTCAAAACAAAAGATAGTTTAATGATGCTAAAGAATGTGAAATAGCCAACAATTCTAAATTAACGAGCTTCAGCATCGGTCTCCCTCTTTCTTCCGAGCTACTTGCCAAAATTTTCGAATTCAGTGTAGTCGCTACCGACGACCGTGGTCTAGTGAAACTCCTTTCCTGTGGCGCGCTTAGGGAGCCTGCTCCTTTTCCTATTAAGCTGCTCTTTCTTAGGCTTAGCACCCTGCTTAATAGTAAGCGATAACATCCACCTTGAAGTCTTTGCATATGAGTTCAACATAAAAAAAACCATTCAAATTCTTCTGTGCATTCTAATTCAACTTCTTCCTCTCAACCTCCTTATTGATCGACCTAACCACACTCTACACCTCTTGGCTACTAATTATCAACATTTATCAACTTTCCCCTAGGTAGCACATAACCACTTTCTTCTCATTGAGCTGCTGCTTACTGATGTTCCAAATAGCGAGTCAAGTTTTTTTAATGCGAACTTATTGCTACTTTGCTAAATGCAACTTTATGTACTACTGGCACTACTATTGTTCTCTTGACATGGTTTCTGTAAGCAGTTGAACTCTGACATTATTGCATGCATATATAAGCTTGAATCTGCTTCTTCTCATTTCAAGAGGCAGTGAGTGGATTGATCAAACCAGCTGAAGCTTACCTCGTTGCCAATCCTTGTGCCTTTAGTTAATGTATTCCTATTTACTATTCTAAGTCAACCAACTAAAAAAGGCATGTACATTCTGTAAAGACCCAATTCTTCAACTTTCAAAAATTGACATTAATACGTCCACTGTATCAACTGCCGAACAATCAAATGCCGGAATACCGAACCCTTAGGGTTTAAGAAGAAGAAAAAGGTAGAAGAAGCAGATAGAAGAAGAAAACAGAAACAATAACAAAATCTCACATATCGCAACCGAACAATATATAATAGATAAATGAATATCTTTAAAACAAAGAACTATATCAGTTATTACATTACATCACATTACATTACATTATCAGAGTTTACAACAACAAACAGCGGAAAAGAAATACTATATACTAGTTGATACGCCATGCCATCCAGCTTGCCTCCAGATTTCTACAGCAACTCCTGAATTCCAGAATGACCTGATAACCCGACTCTAGACTTCCCGTGTGGAAATTGGTGGGCACCGAGAGTTTAGGAAGGGAACAATAAACTCCAGGTCAGTCATGGGACTGGTGTGAGAACTTAAAAACAGTTTATCTATAAACGTAAGAAAACAAAGAAATATTTTAAAGTCAATTCGCAATGCAAACACAGAATTTAGTGCACGGTCCAGAACTTTCGAAAATATAATAGTAACCTTAGTCAGCATGGGTATTACGCACTTATGCCAAATATAGGTACCATGTTCAATAGCAGGTTACTGCCACATTCCATGGAAGGTTATACAACTAAAACCGTATAAAGTACGTATTGTTTCTTTGGATTTTCCTACAAATGATCGGGCTAAGGAAATTCCCATACCGAAATG
Source organism: Allium cepa (assembly GCA_030765085.1). Classification (NCBI taxonomy): domain Eukaryota; kingdom Viridiplantae; phylum Streptophyta; class Magnoliopsida; order Asparagales; family Amaryllidaceae; genus Allium; species Allium cepa. Next base: position 302,143,030 of record CM060944.1, on the reverse strand, counting down.
GAACGCCTCTGGAAGGATGCCCCCGAGAACCTAACCGGATCTCTGCTAAACAAGGCCGACGCTACCTCACGCTGTACAGCTGTGACTAGGTAACTAACACATCGATGCTACCTCACGCAGTACAGCTGTGACTAGGTAACTAACACACTGATGCTACCTCACGCTATACAGTTGTGACTAGGTAACTAACACATCGACGCTACCTCACGCTATACAGCTGTGACTAGGTAGTTAACACACAAGCTATGCCATCCCCCGGTCGTTACCGACCTTTATCCGAGCGCTCGAAACCAACAACCACAAAGTAATAAATTTGCAGTAACCACATAGGTTCGATATCTGGGCTCTATACCATGATATCACCTTCTATCCAGAAGGAAATGGACATACTCTAAGGGCGCTACCCCTAACAAAACCTTGCCGCAACATTCCCGTTTCGACCATTTTAGGGTTGTGAGGCCCGACGAAGTCTCGTCCAAAAAGCTACGCTTTTTCACAAAGCCATGCTTCGATCAACAAATGATTAGCAACACTTTGTATGCCACATTACCAAATTGGGAATGTATCACTAGTAACCATCAACTACATAACCTCTGAGCTCGTACGTCTCAGAGAAGGGTGTTAAGCTATGAGAATAAATTCTCCGCCACCAATAGAAATGTATTTGATAGATACCAGCTTTACATCTCAAAGTGTAACGTCAGACACACATCCATACAAGTCTGTTCCAGGTTTGAACAAAACCGAAGGCACTTCCAAAGATGTCCTTGCAATCCGGGTATTCACAATCCCGATCGGACTTCCCATAACTTAGGGAATCTCTATACCTGAGCCATGATGCAGAGAAAATCGACAGGTCATCCTATCATTCTCAAAAATATCCGGTCTTCACCACCAGCCTACACTGCTATCCATATACGTTGTATCACTATTCAGAATGGCTTATATGACACAAAGGTCCTCCCCCGGCTAAACCGAATAACGAGCGCAATATTTTAAAAATAAGTGTAGCATTCAAATTCAAGGAAATCACAACAATTTTCCACTTTGATCTTTTAAATAAAAGATTCATCACAATCACAAAGGTTCGATGTGGTTTCCGAATTGGAATCCGTCCCCCGGTCGCATCGAAATTCAAACGCCATTTAAAGGCAAATATTGATAGTCGGTTATTTAACTATCAATCAATATTCACAACAATTTTCAGGTTTAAATAATTTTCCCAATTATTTATTTTCAAAATATCTTCGCAAGATATATTTTCACACTTCAACCCTTTGAAAACAAATTTCAAATCACTTTTCAATCATTTGAAAACAAATTTCAAATTATTTCCATATACGGGATATATTCACAAATATTTATCCATTTTCATTTCAAAATGGTTCATTTAAACCAATTAAATAAATTCTTACCGATTTACTTTAAATTTATGTTCCAAATCCATAAATGTATTTCCACACTTCAAAAATAAATCATGTTTATTTTATAACAAATTTCCCTTTCCTTTATAAATTCCATGGTGAATTTAAATTTCCAAATATCCACTGATATACGATTTTCAAATCGATTTCAAATATATGCACTTTCAATTTATCTTTAAAAGATATAATCTCAAAACATTCACTTCATATTGGAAAACATTTCCATACTTATTTAATAATAAGAAATTCACAAATCTATTTATTTTCAACATTTGGAAAATATTCAATATACTTATATCACAATTAAGTATATATTTCATTCTTTATGGAAAACATCCTCTTAAACACATTTATTTGAGTAAAAACGAATGTTGCGTAAAACATTGTTACGACAATCCAAAATCACTAGTATAGGGATTCGAAATTAAGATAGATATATAAACCCCAATACTATATAAAACATTTTCTTTCAAAAATCATTTACTATAACAACAGTGTTATAGTCCACCATTTCCTTTTATTTCTCAAAAACGTCTATTTCAACAATGAATGTTGAAATCTATGGTTTCGATTCTTAATACATTTAAAAATATCTTTAAATCGTTTTAATTCGATTTAAAATATCACTTCCTTGAACATTTCTTTATATACTATTCACTGTACAAAATCGTGAATATTATTCCTAACCAAATTCTTTATTATTACAACATTTAATTTAAAGGATAATTCGCTGTCCAATATCGCGAATATATCTCCTTTAATAAAATCCAATATTTAATCTATCAAATTCAATTGATTTCGGATTTATAAAACAACGTTTATACATTCACATTTATTATAAAAACTTCAAATTATAAAATCCCTTAATTAAAAAATTCTATTTATATCTCAATTAAATGCCAAAATCCAGTTTATAAGTTGATTACTTATAAATCTTTTATTTTACAAAAATTCATTTCATTTTATAATTTCACAATTTATAAATCTATAAATTTCATTCACTTATGAAATCCATCTATACTTCATTTTAACACTTATAAAAACTCATTTTATAATTCCAATATTTTCAATTTACAGATATCAATTTTATAAATCTTTTATATAAACCGTTTATAATAATTCAAAAATCCTAATTTAAACCACTTTACAAATTAATCAACTACTTATTTCAAAAATCACATTTCGGTTATATTTCACAAAAATCATAATTTTTATAACATAAAAATGATAACGTTTATTTATTTAAAATGAATCAATTCCATAATTCAATAAATTGTATACTTTCAAAAATCACTTGAAAATCCTTTTAAATTTGAAAATCATCACTTTAACACTTTTAATATTCCAAAATAGGTCCAATGCTGCAACAACACTAAATATAACAATCACGACATCCAAAACATCATATATCATATGACAACAGAATATATCGCAAATATCTGTAAATAAATCAATACTGTTGAGGAATCCAGTTGGATCCCTCCAACCTGTTTCCCTGCATCCATAGATGTTAGCACAATACCAATCCCGTTTCAAGACGGGATATCGCGGTATATGGGATTTATAAAATATTATCCGCTATTATGCAGCGCAATAGGGTCTCATCCGCTATATAATGCGGGAAAATCAACTCCAAATACATATATAATACCAATTCCACTTCAAGATGGAATATCGCGGTATATGTGTTTAATAAATAACCTCTGCTTAATATGCAGCGTATAAGGTCTATTTCAAAACAATAGATAATATTTATCATCCAAGCATACAATCAACACAATCAAGCAATTTTAAATCTAACTATTTAAAATTTAAATCGAAATAGTTTCGATTGAGTGAGAAGTTCTCACCTTTACTTATGCAGGCAATCCATTTTCCATTCCAACTTGATTTCATCATTGAATTTGACCTTGTATAAATAATTTATGCAATTTATTAATATTCGAATAAATCGAACGATTAATTACCATTTTATAAATTTGAATTAAACAATGACTTTATTAATATTTGGACCAATCGAATAATTAATTATCGTTAAATAATTTTTATTTTAACTGAATGAATTCTAATTCCTACCTAGTATCCTCTAATAAATTTTAACTAAAATTCTTCAATATCTAAAACCCCTATATCTTTTCAAAGCTTACCTACTATACCCCCTCTGTTTTACTATTTTGAATTTAAAATAGGTATGAGAATATATAAATTCATAATATTTAATTTAACTGAAAGCAATAACTCTTCTCTGTAAATTGCATATATATTATTAAACTGAAATAAAAGTTATACCTAGTTGCTCTAACCCACAATGCTGTCGCCTCTTCCATGACACTCCTTAACCCACAAAACGAACTTGAGCCTAAACGCGAATGGCTAACTGCCCCCTTCAGGTCGCAACATCGCGAAGCCATCAACTCGCTACCCTGAGCTTAACATTGCGATGAAGTCGCGTGTGCTTGCTTCACTGCCGCGAATCCAGGCCGCACTCTATCCCAATCGAACGACGAACCCTAGCCGTATGCCGCCATTGTCAATCGCGCGCCGTTGATGTCGCCGACCACCACGAACGCGTCGCCCCACTGCCGCCATTGAATTCGAACACAGCCCCATCCACATCGCGACCGATCGCGATGTCGCTCTCGTCCATCACGAGACCGCCTTTGCCCATCAATTTAATTCGATTTGATTTCGAAATTTTAGAACGAGACTTCGTTCGAATCAACTGGGAAGAATAAGGGGAAAACGAAGAGCGGCCATATTTTTTTTTCAAATTGGAATTGCTTTGGCATTTAAATGGAAAGAGGAGCTTTCGTTCGAACGAAGACATTTAAGTGGAACGCTATTTTTCTCTGAAGCTTTCAAATCTGCTATTGATTTTATAAAGGGAAAGGGAACGATGATTCCACTTTTATTTATTTTCTCAGTAACGTGCTTTTGACAATCACGTGATGCGTAAAAAAGGGGAGCACGATTTGAAATTAATGTGTTTGCATTATCTAGCTACAGTGTTTTGATGGGGAAGGCAAAGTACTGATGTAGATATAATTTCAACTAATGTTGACCAAATACAAATTTAAATTGAATTCAATATAAATTTCAACGTGTTTACTTAACGTACGGCCAAACGATCACTCCAAACGCTACAAAAATTGAAATCTGATAATAATACAATATACCAGATCCAGTGGAACTGGTTTCGTCGAAATCCAAGACTATTTGAAAAATGTCTATTTTTGCACGTTAATTAAATATTAAAATATTCAATTTCTGCAATTTAACTCTTAATTAAATTTTAAAAGTTCTATAACATTATTCTAACTCCAATATGATTAAATAAAATTTTACAAATCATTTTCAATCACATTAAACCCAATTGCCGATTATTTCTATAATTTCAAATATTAGATTATCGATTTAATTATCCAATTAAATCACTATATTTGAAATAAAAGTTTATTCGACTTACATATTTTACTTGTTAATATTTAACATTCAATTAAATATACGAATTTTAATTAACAGAATTTCTAGGTTGTTACAAACTTTTCCCCTTTAAAGAATTTCGCCCTCGAAATTACCAAGTAAGAAAAAGTCTTGAAATCCATTAGCTTTTCAAAACAAATTGTTCAAATTAAATTTCCAATTCATTTAAACAGTTTAACTTTTCCAAAATCCATTGTTAAACTTCTTACAATAACTTTACTAAGTTTTCAAATCATACCTAGTTATCTTTTCAAAACCAACTATATCGTTTAACCTTTCACTCCAAAATCAAAGTTATAGTTTACAAAATTTTCCAATTTTCTCAAAAATATTCCAACGGCTTAAATTTTTGAAAAATTTCGCTAGCGTCTCCTTTGCATGGTTAGCTAGGTACGACTACAAAAATGGCCCCACGTCCCCCCATATTCAAAAAGAAAACGAAATGCCAAGTGGCTGGACAGGAAAATCATCAAATTTCATACTGAAATTGAAATACATACCTTATTTTCGAGCAATTCAATTTTTTTATCTTCGAAATCAAAATCCCAATTTCCTTTAATCCACCTGTATAACCTGCTAACTATAATATCGATTTTCATTCAATCTCACATCATCAATTTCATTTGAATTCGATTTACACTTTCAACTTTATTTGGATTTAGTTTACCTTCTGAAAATTGAATTTTATCAATTATTTTTCATTAACAACTGATTCATCTTGCTATTTTAAATTAGTTTCTTTTACTAATTCATTACAAGTTCTAATTTATTTCATCTCGCACAATTCAAATTGGTTTTCGATATTCAGTTTTCATTCTTTTGTTCATTCCCAAACACGATTCAATACATATTTCGGTTTATAACCACTTACATTTAAACTGGATTTCAAATTCCATATGAATTTAATTTACCCTTTATTTATAAATGTGGAATTCAATTCATTTCAACCCATGTTAATTTTGTCATTTCTTCAATTAGTTTTGCTTGCTAATTTTATTTTAATACTTAGCTTTATTTGATCCCACTTGACAAAATTTTAATTTACTTGCAATTTCAAGATGAATTTCAACATTTAGTTTCCAATTTCACTTACTCGCAATTGCAAATTCATTCATTCATAATTTTATTTCCATAATTCAAACTCAATTTCAATTCATTTGTTTCAACCCCAAATTTGTTTTCAACTTAATAAATTTTATTCCATAACTATTTCTATCAGATTCCAGAGTCTTTCCAACATTTCAAAACCATTTTTGAAACTAATTCAAATTATACTTTGAATTTCAAAATCCAAACCCAAATTTTCCAAACAACTTCTATTTAAAACAACTTGGCAGCAATCCCTCTTTTTGAAACCCGAAAATGAACACCGATGATGCCGCTGTCATCGCCAAAGTTATTTTCCAGCGACCGAAAAGAGTTTATAGATTTTATCCCTCCAATTTTTTTTCTTCCAAACCCTTGAAAACCATTTTCAAAATATTTCAAAATATTCCTCTGGAATTTTACTTCAAATTACAAATCACATTTACAATTTATATTTTCCAATTCTATTTGTATGTGAATTTATTTTTTTTACTTTGGAGTTACGATTTCAATTTCTTTTTCAACATTATTGATAATAATTTAATATCATCACTTTCTAGCAACCAAGCAATCATATATTATAATAATTCACAAATTTTTTTTCTCTTTTGTATACGAAAATAATTTAGGTAAAATTATTTCATTTACCCTATTTTAAAACGATATCATGTCGAAATTGTTCTGTACAAGTGTTTAGAGATTCCTATCAATAACGTTAATTACTCGTATTGACCAGAATCCATATACCACTCAACAAACCAATCAACAAAATATAAACAACTTTTTTCACATTCACTAACAAATACACACTCATATCTATTATTACACTCACACTCATTCTAGAGTACTGCTGGCTCTATCACTAATGAGTAACACCCAACAAAACCAAGGTTGTCGCTTAACCAAATGCTCTGATACCACTTTGTAAAGACCCGATTCTTCGACTTTCGAAAATCAACATTAATACGTCCACTGTATCTACTGCCGAACAATCGAATGCCAGAAAACCGAACCCTTAGGGTTTAAGAAGAAGAAAAAGGTAGAATAAGAAGATAAAAGAAGAAAACAGAACCAATAACAGAATCTCACATATCGCAGCAGAACAATATATAATAGATAAATGAATATCTTTAAAACAAAGAACTATATCAGTTATTACATCACATCACATTACATTGCATTACATTATCAGAGTTTACAACAACAAACAGCGGAAAAGAAATACTATATACTAGTTGATACGCCATGCCATCCAGCTTGCCTCCAGATTTCTACAGCAACTCCTGAATTCCTGAATGACATGATAACCTGACTCTAGACTGCCTGTGTGGAAATTGGTGGGCACCCAGAGTTTAGGAAGGGAACAATAAACTCCAGGTCAGTCATGGGACTTGTGTGAGAACTTAAAAACAGTTTGTCTTTAAACATAATAAAACAAAGAAATATTTTTAAAGTCAATTCGCAATGCAAACGAAGAATTTAGTGCATAGTGCGGAACTTTCGAAAATATAATAGTAACCATAGTCAGCATGGGCATTACGCACTTATGCCAACTATAGCTACCATGTTCAATAGCAGGTTATCGCCACATTCCATGGCAGGTTATACAGCTAAAACCGTACAAAGTACGTATTGTTTCTTTGGATTTTCCTACAAACGATCGGGCTAAGGAACTTCCCATACCAAAATGGAACGCCTCTGGAAGGACGCCCCCGAGAACCTAACCGGATCTCTGCTAAACAAGGCTGACGCTACCTCACGCTATACAGCTGTGACTAGGTAACTAACACACCGATGCTACCTCACGCTGTACAGCTGTGACTAGGTAACTAACACACTGATGCTACCTCACGCTATACAGCTATGACTAGGTAACTAACACATCGACGCTACCTCACGCTATATAGCTGTGACTAGGTAGCTAACACACAAGCTATGCCATCCCCCGGTCGTTACCGACCTTTATTCGAGCGATCGAAACCAACAACCACAAAGTAATAAATTTGAAGTAACCACATAGGTTCGATATCTGGGCTCTATACCATGATATCACCTTCTATCCAGAAGGAAATGGACATACTCTAGGGGCGCTACCCCTAATAAAACCTTGCCGCAACATTCCTGTTTCGACCATTTCGGGTTGTGAGGCCCGACGAAGTCTCGTCCACACGCTACGCATTTTTACAAAGCCATGCTTTGATCAACAAATGATCAGCAACACTTCGTATGCCACATTACCAAATCGGGAATGTATCACTAGTAACCATCAACTACATAACCTCTGAGCTCGTATGTCCTAGAGAAGGGTGTTAAGCTAAGAGAATAAATTCTCCGCCACCAACCGAAATGTATTTGATAGAAACCAGCTTTACATCTCAAAGTGCAACGTCAGACACATATCCATACAAGTCTGTTCCGGGTTTTAACAAAACCGAAGGCACTTCCAAAGAAGCCCTTGCAATCCGGGTATTCACAATCCCGATCGGACTTCCCATCACTTAGGGACTCTCCATATCTGAGCCATGATGCAGAGAAAATCGACAGGTCATCCTATCATTCTCGCAAATATCCGATCTTCACCACCGGTCTTCAATGCTATCCATATACGTCGTATCACTATTTGAAATGGGTTATATGACACAAAGGTCCTCCCGCTGCTAAATCGAATAAAGAGCGCAATATTTTAAAAATAAGTGTAGCATTCAAATTCAAGCAAATCACAATAACTTTCCACTTCGATCTTTTAAATAAAAGATTCATCACAATCATAAAGGTTCGATGTGGTTTCCAGATATCCACTTGGAATCCGACCCCCGGTCGCATCGAAATTCAAACGCCATTTAAAGGCAAATTTGATAGTCGTTTATTTAACTATCAATCAATATTCACAACAATTTTTAGGTTTAAATAATTTTCCCAATTATTTATTTTCAAAATATCTTCGCAAGATATATTTTCACACTTCAACCCTTTAAAAACAAATTTCAAATCACTTTTCAATCCTTTGAAAACAAATTTCAAATCATTTCCCTATACGGGATATATTCACAAATATTTATCCATTTTTATTTCTAAATGGTTCATTTAAACCAATTAAATAAATCCTTAACGATTTACTTTAGATTTACGTTCCAAATCTGTAAATGTATTTCCACACTTCAAAAATAAATCGATGTTTATTTTTTAACAAATTTCTCTTTCCTTTGTAAATTCCATGGTGAATTTAAATTTCCAAATATCCACTGATATACGATTTTCAAATCGATTCCAAATATGCACTTTCAATTTATCTTTAAAAGATATAATCTCAAAACATTCACTTCATATTGGAAAACATTTCCATACTTATTTAATAATAAGAAATTCACAAATCTATTTATTTTCAACATTTGGAAAATATTCAATATACTTAAATCACAATTAAGTATATATTTTATTCTTTAAGGAAAACATCCTCTTAAACACATTTATTTGAGTCAAAACGAATGTTGCGTAAAACATTGTTACGACAACCCAAAATCACTAGTATAGGGATTCAAAATTAAGATAGATATATAAACCCCAATACTACATAAAACATTTTCTTTCAAAAATCATTTACTATAACAATAGTGTTATAGTCCACCATTTCCTTTTATTTCTCGAAAACGTCTATTTCAACAATGAATGTTGAAAACTATGGTTTCGATTCTTAATACATTTAAAAACATCTTTAAATCGTTTTAATTCGATTTAAAATATCGCATCCCCAAAACTTTTCATTAATATATTATTCACTATCCAAAATCGTGAATATTATTCCTAACCAAATTCTTTATTATTACAACATTTAATTTAAAGGATAATTCACTGTCTAATATCGCGAATATATCTCCTTTAATAAAATCCAATATTTAATCTATCAAATTCAATTGATTTCGGATTTATAAAACAACGTTTATACATTCACATTTATATATTTTATGAAAACTTCAAATTACAAAATCCCTTAATTAAAAAATTCTATTTATATCTTACTTAAATGCCAAAATCCAGTTTATAAGTTGATTACTTATAAATCTTTTATTTTACAAAAATTCATTTCATTTTATAACTTCACAATTTATAAATCTATAAATTTCATTCACTTATGAAATCCATCTATACTTCATTTTAACACTTATAAAAACTCATTTTATAATTCCAATATTTTCAATTTACAGATATCAATTTTATAAATATTTTATATAAACCGTTTATAATAATTCAAAAATCCCAATTTAAACCACTTTACAAATTAATCAACTACTTATTTCGAAAATCACATTTCGGTTATATTTCACAAAAATCATAATTTTTATAACATAAAAATGATAACGTTTATTTATTTAAAATGAATCAATTCCATAATTCAATAAATTGTATACTTTCAAAAATCACTTGAAAATCCTTTTAAATTTGAAAATCATCACTTTAACACTTTTAATATTCCAAAATAGGTCCAATGCTGCAACAACACTAAATATAACAATCACGACATCCAAAACATCATATATCATATGATAACAGAATATATCGCAAATATATGTAAATAAATCAATTATGTTGAGGAATCCAGTTGGATCCCTCCAACCTGTTTCCCTGCAACCACAGATGTTAGCACAATATCAATCCCGTTTCAAGACGGGATATCGCGGTATATGGGATTTATAAAATATTATCCGCTATTATGCGGCGCAATAGGGTCTCATCCGCTATATAATGTGGGAAAATCAATTCCAAATACATATATAATACCAATTCCACTTCAAGATGGAATATCGCGGTATATGTGTTTAATAAATAAACTCCGCTTAATATGCGGTGTATAGGGTCTATTTCAAAACAATAGATAATAATTTATCATCCAAACATACAATCAACACAATCAAGCAATTTTAAATCTAACTATTTAAAATTTAAATCGAAACAGTTTCAATTGAGTGAGAAGTTCTCACCTTTATTTATGCAGGCAATCCATTTTCCGTTCCAACTTGATTTCATCATCGAATTTGACCTTGTAAAATAATTTATGCAATTTATTAATATTCGAATAAATCGAACGATTAATTACCATGTTATAAATTTGAATTAACCAATGACTTTATTAATATTTGGACCAATCGAATAATTAATTATCGTTAAATAATTTGTTTTAACTGAATGAATTCTAATTTCAACCAAGTGTCCTCTAATAAATTTTAATTAAAATTCTTCAATATCTAAAACCCCTATATCTTTTCAAATCTTACCTACTATACCCCCCTGTTTTACTGTTTTGAATTTAAAATAGGTATGAGAATATATAAATTCAATATATTAAATTTAACTGAAAGCAATATCTCTTCTCTGTAAATTGCATAAATATTATTAAACTGGAATAAAAGTCATACCTAGCTGCTCTAACCCACAATGTTGTCGCCTCTTCCACGACAATCCTTAACCCACAAAACATACTTGAGCCTAAACGCGAATGCCTAACTGCCCCCCTTCAGGTCGCAACATCGCGAAGCCATCAAGTCGCTACCCTGAGCTCGACATTGCGATGAAGTCGCGTGTGCTTGCTTCACTGCCGCGAATCCAAGCCGCACGCTATCCCAATCGAACGACAAACCCTAGCCGTATGCCGCCGTTTTCGATCACGCGCCATTGATGTCGCCGACCACCACGAACGCGTCGCCCCGCTGCCGCCATCGAATTCGAACACAGCCCCATCCACATCGCGACCGATCGCGATGTCGCTCTCGTCCATCTCGAGGCCGCCTTTGCCCATCAGTTTAATTCGATTTGATTTCGAATTTTAGAACGAGACTTCGTTTGAATCAACTGGGAAGAATAAGAGGAAAACAAAGAGCGGCCATATTTTTTTTTCAAATTGGAATGGCTTTGGCATTTAACTGGAAAGAGGAGCTTTCGTTTGAACGAAGACATTTAAGTGGAACGCCGTTTTTCTCTGAAGCTATCAAATCTGCTATTGATTTTATAAAGGGAAAGGGAATGATGATTCCACTTTTATTTATTTTCTCAGTAACGTTCTTTTGGCAATCACGTGATGCGTAAAAAGGGGGAGCACGATTTGAAATTAACGTGTTTGCATTACGTAGCTACAGTGTTTTGATGGGGAAGGCAAAGTACTGATGTGACGCCCCACCTCTATACCCACGCTAGCCAAGAACATTACGGTGAATGCTGTCGACTAGCACGGAGAATAAGGCTGTTGAGGAGCGACCATCCATGTAATTTCTTTGCGCGAGCACCGATATGTCAGATAATATAACATGCATTCTATTTCAAGAGGAAATCCGACATACCGACACAAACTCAAAGCTACTACACGGTGGCTATATAAATCCTTCGGAAAACAAATATAGAAATAAGCATAACACAAATCAGTCACAGACAATTCATATCACAAAGGCGGAAATAGTTATGAATATTACACATAGAAGTGTATATCAGAGTAGTGGTCAAAAGATCCACAATAATACAAAAGAATAGCAACACGTGCTATACAAAAGAATACATCTATGAGTCTAAATCTCAAGTGTATACAACAAAATAAACTACTAATCTAAGTAGTTAACCCAAAAGTCAAGGAGTTAATCCCGGATGAGAAGTCAAGCAGAAGCACTGCAACATCTCGGTCTGACCCGAGTATTATTTATAAGAAAATAATAAACGGATCAGTCTAGCTATAAATATCAGAAGAAATGATATAGAATAGGAGATATGACATAAACATATAATAATCACAATGCCAAGCTGCGATTAATAAGTAATTGAAAAATCAACAAGAGATTAATCAATATCACAATAATCTACTCAAGATAAAAAGGAATGTCATACTCCTGATTTCATTCACCAAACCACAATAAATGACATATATATCAATGCCCATCGTAAAAGTTGGTGAAACATAAATTCCGAAAATCAACACGAGAAATCCAGTCAATGACACACGAATTCACCTATGCACAAGAATTGATAAATCATATCAACAGAAATCACAAAAATAGGTGAAGAAGAAAATTCCAGAATTCGACACACGAAATCCAGAAATCACACAAAATAAGGGGGGAGGCCTAACACATGAACGTGAGCATGAAAACTCACCAACAGCTGTAACACATGAACGAGAAGCTATCTCATGGTAGCTAGCCATTAATTTGACACACGAACGGGGTTTAGTCTCCCACGCAGACAAAGAGACATCGCACATTGCTAGTCTAAATCACAAAAATGATCATCACGATCATCGAGAAGTGTCGATTACAGTAAGCTAGTAAATATATGAGCTTAGCATCATGTCCCATAACCACTAGCTTAACTTAAATATTTACGAACAAATTGTAGATCTCCACTAGAAAATTGTCACAAGAGTTTCAATCGAACAAGTCCAAGAATTAACCAACAAAGTGAACGCAAGCGTTTCATACCACTTGTTTTACTAAGTCGTTTAATTAGATTTCTCATACGAGTGAAGTAAAGGTTTGTATATACTAATAGATTGGAAAACGGTTTTATAAACGAATTTGGTATTAAAATAGTATTTAAATCGTTTAAGGAAAGAGTTTTGATATTTACTACTAGTATAGAAAACCTTTATATTTTTAAAGTGACAAATCACGAAGAAGATTGTAAGAACAATCAATCACAAAAAAAATTCACATACGAAGACGTGAATAAAATCCAACCAAATCGACAAAGGATCCATCGAAAGGGATATTCAAAAATCCCTAAAAAGAGTCATCAAAGTCATAATAGATGATAACAACAAATAGGATTATCACGAATCGATTTAAATTGGAAGTTCAATCCAAAAAGGCAAATTGGACTCAAACAGCAGGTTCAGTCGACTGAACAGAGATTTTCAGTCGACTGACCCTGTACATAGAAATTTTCCAGGTTCAGGAAACTTTCTATTTCCAGTTTCAGTCGACTGTGCAGAGTTTTTCAGTCGACTGAATCATGCCTGGAAACTCTCGGGTTTCAGGTTCAGTCGACTGAACAGAGTTTTCAGTCGACTGAATCATGCCTGGGCTGTTTTTCAGCCTTATTCAAATGAAGAGCAAACTCTTCCAAAATGCAACCGGACGAACATTGGCTCTAAGGGTTTATGCCAATCGGCGACCCGGCCCTATATGCTCCTCGATGCATCACCAAAAGCATGATCAAACATCCATAAAAGGATTTCTCACAAATTTGACTTAAAAACCCAAAAATTGGAATATTCACAAAACCAATCCAAATCAAGAGCAAATGCACATGAATAAGTGTTAGGAATTCATACCCAACAACCAAAGATAATTATAGTCATAGATGTGAGATAAAAATCTCACCTTTAAACTAAATTTATGAAGATGAAGCTTGAAAGCAATGGCAAGAACAAGCACTCTTCAATTCCAACTCAACAAGCTTGAATCTAAGCTTAGAAGAGAAACATTCCCTAAATTAGGTTTAGGAAATTTCGGAAATTGAATGGAGAAAGAGTTGGAGAAGGTGAAGGAGATGCTTACCAAAGGGTTCTTCTTGAGTTTGGAGCTTAAGCTTGGATTTGCAAAGAAAGTTAGGGCTTGGAGTTTTAATTCTTTTTCCTCTCCACCATTTTCAGTTGGAGCTTGAGTTTGAGGAGTTGGAATGAAGAAATGAAGAGGAGAGGGGGATTGGGACTGAATACATAAGTGGTTAATTGGCTCAGCCCAAACCAAAACCCTAAGCAAAAAGTAGCAAAATTCAACTTTCTCCAAACATATCGAAGCTTATACTCAAAAAGGTCGCAAACGGCATTTTGAACTCAATGGAGATGGTCTCGAGTCCTAATTCGACCGTATGCAAAAAGTAGGTTTTCGGTCCAAAATCCGACGAACGATAAAATATTTAAATAAAATATTTAAATATAAAAATCGATAAATATGCGGGTTGTTACAGACTCCCCTCCTTAAAGAAATTGCGTCCTCGCAATAAGTAAGAAGGAAATATATGAAGTAACAACCATAGAAGCATATTAACACAAAAGAAAATTTGAAATAGGAAGTTCACCATAAAGTGCACAAAAGAGTTAGCAAGAAATCTGGTGAAACTTCAATTTCAACAATAACACCGGGCTCAAGAATAAAAACCGGAATCCCTAAGGCATTCCCGTAGATAAAAGACGTGGGGAACGTCAAGAACAGCAGAAAATTGAGCCGGTGCAACGGCGTAGTACAAAAACGGTACGCTCGAGAAACTAGAAACTCAAATAATTTGGGACATCAGCGTAGTACAAAAACGGTACGCCCAATGAACCCAAGCAAAGACATGGATGTAGTACAACGGTACATCCAATGAATCAAAAAGCGGAGACATCGATGTAGTACAACGGTACATCCGATGAATCAAATAGCAAAGACATCGCTGTAGTACAACGGTACATCCGATGAATCAAATAGCAAAGACACCGATGTAGTACAAACGGTACATCCGATGAATCAAAAGCAAAGACATCGATGTAGTACAAACGGTACATCCGATGAATCAAAAGCAAAGACATCGATGTAGTACAAACGGTACATCCGATGAATCAAAAGCAAAGACATCGATGTAGTACAAACGGTACATCCGATGAATCAAAAGCAAAGACATCGATGTGGTACAAACGATACATCCGATGAATCAAAAGCAAAGACATCGATGTAGTACAAACGGTACATCCGATGAATCAAAAGCAAAGACATCGATGTAGTACAAACGGTACATCCAACGGTACATCCGATGAATCAAAAGCAAAGACATCGATGTAGTACAAACGGTACATCCAACGGTACATCCGATGAATCAAAAGCAAAGACATCGATGTAGTACAAACGGTACATCCGATGAATCAAATAGCAAAGACATCGATGTAGTACAAACGGTACATCCGATGAATCAAACGCAAAAACATCGATGTAGTACAAAGGTACATCCGATGAATCAAAAGCAAAGACATCGATGTAGTACAAACGGTACATCCGATGAATCAAAAGCAAAGACATCGATGTAGTACAAACGGTACATCCGATGAATCAAAAGCAAAGACATCGATGTAGTACAACGGTACATCCGATGAATCAAATAGCAAAGACATCGATGTAGTACAAACGGTACATCCGATGAATCAAAAGCAAAGACATCGATGTAGTACAAAGGTACATCCGATGAATCAAATAGCAAAGACATCGATGTAGTACAAACGGTACATCCGATGAATCAAATCCCAAATAATTCGGAACACTGACGCAGTACAAAAACGGTACGTCCAATGAACCGAACACAATAAAAGGACATCGGACGCAAGTTCACAAAAGAAATGAGATGAAACTCAATAAAACGAAGTACATCAAAACGCCCGATGAACTTGATAAAAAGATAATTTCATTCGGTCATCAACAAAGAAACAACCCCTTGTTGCTTACGACTAAACGCATTGGCAACACGATTTCCCCTTCAAGAATAAAATGAATATCAAGATCATAGGAAGCTATGAACTCGAGTCAACAAGCAGTTCCATAAGAGAACATAAATATTCCAAAGATTTATGATCGAGATAGAGAACAAATTTCTCATCCAAATATGATGATGCCAAATTCCAAAAGCAAAAACATTAGCCGAGAGCACTAGATCATAAGTGGCATATCTAGTCTTGATAAGCTATAATGATTTAGAAGCACAAGTGATAGAACGTTCTCCTATGCAAGAGAAGGGCATTCCAAACCAATAGGTACAAATAGCAAAGTCTTGGTTCCCCTTCAGGAATCACAAGAAGGAATAAGAGTATCGAAAAGAAAGAACTTCTTTTAAAATAATTCTCTTCTCCGAAAAGTTAAAACTTTCAAAATTATATTTATCATTATGTAATAATCTTTCTACAAAAATTTACATTTTTACAAGTCAATATATCGTGTCTGATTGTCACATCAAAGCGTTTAGGAAATTCCTATCGATAACGTTGATCAAGCGCATCGACCAAAATTCTTAAAGCACTCAACGGGCAATACAATCACAAAATCATCTTTTATAGGATAAATAAATCTCTTAAAAAGTTTTAGGAATATTCTTTGTTCGTTTCAAGAACAAAAATCCGGTTTTACTTATAAATAAATCTTATGAGAAAGATTTGCAAAATTTTAAATTACTATTTTCATCCAAAATCAATAAATACAAGAATGGTCTCATCGAAATATTCATAGAATATTCGATTTATAAAATGGATGAAATGAGTTGGACAAATTGAATGACATAATAATTCATTCATAGGAATCATAACGAGTGCGGAATGCGGCAAGTGGAACGCTAATTTCCGCAACTCGTAGCAAACGAAAACCGGTGGTAAAGTCAAACTGAAAAGACCTTAACACCACACAAAAGATTTCTTAGGTGATAATCCTAAGACAAACTCAAAAATACCGGAAAATTTCTCAAACTACATGAATGAGAGAAATAACACTTTCCTTATAAGTGGGCTTAAGGAATAAAATGATTCCACCAAATTGGAATCGAAATCACAAAGGAAAAATAGAAATCTGCTTAACAGATTGAAAATGTCGAAGATGAATAGTCCACTCGAAAAACAGGATATGGGCTTCACAATGATTAAGCCGATCCTTTCAAAAAAAAATCAATTCCGAAGCCAAAGTAAATATCGGCTCAGAAAGAAAAGTCACATAAAACAATCTCGACATCTAAACAAAAGCAAATTGAGTGTTGCGGATCTATCATCCGGATTCACAATTCTCAATGAAGTCAATAAGCCCAAAATATTCAAAGAAAAAGAATTGACAAGTTCTTTTGATATAAAAATAATGAGATGAAACCCATATCAAAAAGAACTCAAATAGAAAGTTCACGAATTAAAACAATGCCATCGAGGATTGAATGAAAATACCTTGACCAAAAGTTGCAGCTTTCCTTCTCACTTGCTTGGAAGCTTAGGATACGAAGATAAAAGATGACCCGAACCTTTGCAATAACGGCAAAAGAGGGGTTTCGGGCACTCCCTTACATGGTGGTCTGTGGAACCACAATTGTAGCATCGTCCACGACTAGAGGTAGGAACATTTGCTACCAGAGTTTGTTGCTTTCCTTTCTTATTAGAATCGGGGCCATTGAATTTGATAGGCCTCTTCAAGTTATTGTCGAAGTTCTGTTGGGCACGCACAACTTCAACATCACCTTCATTATCGGCCTCTTCAAGACGAAGAGCGATATCAATAAGCTGATCAAATGAAACCTCAAGTTTCAGGAGTAATGGCTTCTTAAGATTCTTATTCAAGCCATAGAAAAATCTCTGATTTTTCTTCAATGGGGTATTAATGTACTCAACCCCGTATTTGGACAGAGATTCGAAGGATGCGACATAGTCTGTCACAGAAGATTCACCTTGAACAAGGTCTATGAAACGCCGGGCTAAGGTTACTTTTTCAGCCTCCGACACAAATTTCAATTCGAATCTTCCCCGGAATTGCTCCCAAGTAAGATCCGCCTCAACGATTTCAGAAATTAAAAGCTCATACCAATCCAATGCTCTTTCTTGGAGCATGCTAGAAGCTACTTGGACTCGATGAAGGTCAATAAGGTTCATGCGAGAAAAGATGCGATCGCATGATTTGAGCCAAGCTTGAATTTCTATAACACTCTCGGATCCCGTGAATGGCCTTCCACCCAAATCAGTGTAGTCTCTGCATAAGCGTGCAAAACCGGATCTAGGATGAGTAGGCTCCTGATTGGGACCGGCTGCTTGAGCGTTCTTAACAAGATCTAGAAGCTGCTGAGCAGACATGAATACTCCATCCAGAGGAGTAGCGCTAGATTGACCGGCGCTGGAACGGCCTGGTCCAACCATTTCTCTTCTTCAAGAAAGAAAGAAAGAAGAGGAAAGAGTTATTCTCAAAATAAATATCAAGCAATTCTTGATAGATAAAACAAGGAATCATAAAGAAAATAGGATGAATCGGTACGAAGACCCGAATAAAATCCTAAAGCACGACTCCTAAGAAAGACTTAGGACATGATCCTTGCTAAATTATTCTACATTGTTCCGAAGTTTGGCTCTGATACCAAGCTGTGACGCCCCACCTCTATACCCACGCTAGCCAAGAACATTACGGTGAATGCTGTCGACTAGCACGGAGAATAAGGCTGTTGAGGAGCGACCATCCATGTAATTTCTTTGCGCGAGCACCGATATGTCAGATAATATAACATGCATTCTATTTCAAGAGGAAATCCAACATACCGACACAAACTCAAAGCTACTACACGGTGGCTATATAAATCCTTCGGAAAACAAATATAGAAATAAGCATAACACAAATCAGTCACAGACAATTCATATCACAAAGGCGGAAATAGATATGAATATTACACATAGAAGTGTATATCAGAGTAGTGGTCAAAAGATCCACAATAATACAAAAGAATAGCAACACGTGCTATACAAAAGAATACATCTATGAGTCTAAATCTCAAGTGTATACAACAAAATAAACTACTAATCTAAGTAGTTAACCCAAAAGTCAAGGAGTTAATCCCGGATGAGAAGTCAAGCAGAAGCACCTGCAACATCTCGGTCTGACCCGAGTATTATTTATAAGAAAATAATAAACGGATCAGTCTAGCTATAAATATCAGAAGAAATGATATAGAATAGGAGATATGACATAAACATATAATAATCACAATGCCAAGCTGTGATTAATAAGTAATTGAAAAATCAACAAGAGATTAATCAATATCACAATAATCTACTCAAGATAAAAAGGAATGTCATACTCCTGATTTCATTCACCAAACCACAATAAATGACATATATATCAATGCCCATCGTAAAAGTTGGTGAAACATAAATTCCGGAAATCAACACGAAAAATCCAGTCAATGACACACGAATTCACCTATGCACAAGAATTGATAAATCATATCAATAGAAATCACAAAAATAGGTGAAGAGGAAAATTCCAGAATTCGACACACGAAATCCAGAAATCACACAAAATAAGGGGGGGAGGCCTAACACATGAACGGGAGCATGAAAACTCACCAACAGCTGTAACACATGAACGAGAAGCTATCTCATGGTAGCTAGCCATTAATTTGACACACAAACGGGGTTTAGTCTCCCACGCAGACAAAGAGACATCGCACATTGCTAGTCTAAATCACAAAAATGTTCGTCACGATCATCGAGAAGTGTCGATTACAGTAAGCTAGTAAATATATGAGCTTAGCATCATGTCCCATAACCACTAGCTTAACTTAAATATTTACGAACAAATTGTAGATCTCCACTAGAAAATTGTCACAAGAGTTTCAATCGAACAAGTCCAAGAATTAACCAACAAAGTGAACGCAAGCGTTTCATACCACTTGTTTTACTAAGTCGTTTAATTAGATTTCTCATACGAGTGAAGTAAAGGTTTGTATATACTAATAGATTGGAAAACGGTTTTATAAACGAATTTGGTATTAAAATAGTATTGAAATCGTTTGAGGAAAGAGTTTTGATATTTACTACTAGTATAGAAAACCTTTATATTTTTAAAGTGACAAATCACGAAGAAGATTGTAAGAACAATCAATCACAAAAAAAATTCACATACGAAGACGTGAATAAAATCCAACCAAATCGACAAAGGATCCATCGAAAGGGATATTCAAAAATCCCTAAAAAGAGTCATCAAAGTCATAATAGATGATAACAACAAATAGGATTATCACGAATCGATTTAAATTGGAAGTTCAATCCAAAAAGGCAAATTGGACTCAAACAGCAGGTTCAGTCGACTGAACAGAGATTTTCAGTCGACTGACCCTGTACACAGAAATTTTCCAGGTTCAGGAAACTTTCTGTTTCCAGTTTCAGTCGACTGTGCAGAGTTTTTCAGTCGACTGAATCATGCATGGAAACTCTCGGGTTTCAGGTTCAGTCGACTGAACAGAGTTTTCAGTCGACTGAATCATGCCTGGGCTGTTTTTCAGCCTTATTCAAATGAAGAGCAAACTCTTCCAAAATGCAACCGGACGAACATTGGCTCTAAGGGTTTATGCCAATCGGCGACCCGGCCCTATATGCTCCTCGATGCATCACCAAAAGCATGATCAAACATCCATAAAAGGATTTCTCACAAATTTGACTTAAAAACCCAAAAATTGGAATATTCACAAAACCAATCCAAATCAAGAGCAAATGCACATGAATAAGTGTTAGGAATTCATACCCAACAACCAAAGATAATTATAGTCATAGATGTGAGATAAAAATCTCACCTTTAAACTAAATTTATGAAGATGAAGCTTGAAAGCAATAGCAAGAACAAGCACTCTTCAATTCCAACTCAACAAGCTTGAATCTAAGCTTAAAAGAGAAACATTCCCTAAATTAGGTTTAGGAAATTTCTGAAATTGAATGGAGAAAGAGTTGAAGAAGGTGAAGGAGATGCTTTCCAAAGGGTTCTTCTTGAGTTTGGAGCTAAAGCTTGGATTTGCAAAGAAAGTTAGGGCTTGGAGTTTTAATTCTTTTACCTTTCCACCATTTCCAGTTGGAGCTTGAGTTTGAGGAGTTGGAATGAAGAAATGAAGAGGAGAGGGGGATTGGGACTGAATACATAAGTGGTTAATTGGCTCAGCCCAAACCAAAACCCTAAGCAAAAAGTAGCAAAATTCAACTTTCTCCAAACATATCGAAGCTTATACTCAAAAAGGTCGCAAACGGCATTTTGAACTCAATGGAGGTGGTCTCGAGTCCAAATTCGACCGTATGCAAAAAGTAGGTTTTCGGTCCAAAATCCGACGAACGATAAAATATTTAAATAAAATATTTAAATATAAAAATCGATAAATATGCGGGTTGTTACAACTGATGTAGATATAATTTCAACTAATGTTGACCAAATACAAATTTAAATTTAAATTGAATTCGATATAAATTTCAACGTGTTTACTTAACGTATGGCCAAACGACCACTCCAAACGTTACGAAAATCGAAATCTGATAATAATACAATATTCCGGATCCAATGGAACTGGTTTGAAAAATGTCTATTTTTACACGTTAATTAAATATTAAAATATTCAATTTATGCAATTTAAATCTTAATTAAATTTTAAAAGTTCTATAACATCATTCTAACTCCAATATGATTAAATAAAATTTTACAAATCATTTCCAATCACATTAAACCCAATTGCCAATTATTTCTATAATTTCAAATATTAAATTATCGATTTAATTATCTAATTAAATCACTATATTTGAAATAAAAGTTTATTCGACTTACATATTTTACTTGTTAATATTTAATATTCAATTAAATATACGAATTTTAATTAACAGAATTTCTGGGTCGTTACAAATTCAGAACAGGTAAAAACATATATCTATGCCATGCTATCAAAATTGAATGCCACTATGACCAATCATGGAATAATGTTCATTTTGGTTTGTGAAACTACAAAAATAAAATACCCAGTTCATTTTAAGTTGCAAACTATCGAAATAAACATAGCACTTTACATCATGTAAAAACAATCACATTATGTAGTTATGCATCATCTATGTTGATTGAATCTCAAGTTGAAAAATAAATAAATATATAATTTCCATGTTCGGTTATTACTCGTATTTCCAGATCCATACCATTATTCAAGAAATACACATCTTGCAAACCTAGAATATGTAAAGATAAAATATTTTCATTATCTCATGAAAGAAGACCTTATTTTTCCTTAAACACATACATTCAATTGGCTCAAGATTATAAGACTGAAACAATCCAAAAATATTTATGTTCAACCAGACTAAGTGAGGATGAATTTGTGATAGAAATGATGGCAAAGTTGTTTGTTAATCGAGTTTTTAATTAAGTGGTTCCTGGAAGAAGGAAAAGCTCAACCGAAATAGCTCTTGTCAAAACTACTTGTTCTAAGAAATGATTTGGATAAACTATATATTCACATTAGCAAATCGCGTCCAATTAAGCATATGTATAAATACATCTACCACAAAAAATTTAATTCCAAACAATTGTTACCTTAAACTCCAAATTGTTTTCTCCTTTATAAACTTTCTCCACTCCTTCACGTTTTTGATGTTGTAAGGTTTCAAAACAAGTCTTTCCTCTTCCATCGTTGTTTTAGTTATTTATCGAACCAACCTACTTTTTAAGGTTCTCCAAATGGTCCCTATTTTTTGAAACATGGAGGTTTTTGTCATTCATCGTCCTCTTTAAATCTAGCCAACAAATCAGAAGGAAAAAACTGGCGTTATTTCATATTAAAATGAATTTAAAAGGACATTCTGCTAAATAGATTATTTTTGTAAATCTATTATTATGTGACAAAAATAGTAATTTTTCATGCCTGAATGGAATCTTGCAAGACAGTTTTAATTCATCGCTTAGAAGCCTCTAATCGCTAAGTGTAACCGGAACATGCTCGCATACTAGCGGTCCAAAGAAGAAGATAAGTGTACCGAGCCTTCTCTACCGGTACGGCTACCTCATTGAATTCAACTTCAATTCAATTCTCAAGATTTAACGGAAGTCTTTTTACTTTCGTTGGACCTCTACCACTTTTTCTTACATTTATATTTGCAGTTTCAGCTTCGATTGACCACTCGATTTCCATCTCGACATCAACATATTCTTCACAAGCCATTTCATATTCTTCACGCGTTTCATTTTCCTCATAAGGCATTCCAATTTCTTCATGTGTTTCATTTTCTTCTCAAGGCATTTCATTTTCTTCACGCATTTCATTTTCTTCACATGGCATTTCATTTTCTTCACATGACAATCGTATGGGGTCGTGCCCTAATTCTTGTTTCTTCTCTACATGATAAGCTTCGTCGGTTGGCATAATATATTTTACCTATGGCTTATACTTTCAGGATTTCCCGTTCTTCAACTGTTGGCGAGTGCGTACCCTTCTTATATGCATATCCTTTTTCTACAAAAAAATTTAATAAAAGCAATTTCAATGTTAAGGTCGTCACATATTTAAATGCACAATAATAACGAATTATTTTCTAGATGTTATGCTATAGTTTTTGAAGGACAATAATGAATTAGCAAGACACAATATGAAAGTTTATATTGACAAGCATAGATCATTCAGAGAATTTAATATTGGTGACTAGGTATATTTGAAGTTGCAACCCTATAGATAACCGATAGTTAACACACTCACAGGTAAAAGGGAAAAATGACCTTATAGATAACTGATTGTAACAATAATACACGCATATGTAACTGGGTTTATACTAACAAGCCAATACCTAGATTGGCTTACAAATTTGCTTACAAATTGCAATAATTGCTTAAAGGTTGCTTACTGATAGTTAATACACTCACTAAAGTATCGATTAGCAAAAGCATATTACTAGGTAACTAAAATAAAAAGTGTTGACAAACAACATTGTCCAAATGGTTAAGTTATTCGGCTTTGGTGTGAGAGGTCACAAGTTCGAAACTTGCGTAGCATGATCGAACATATTAACATGTGATTTGTGCTATGTTGTACCAGTGATATGTTGTATCTAAGTACCATTTCAAAAAAAATAAAAATAAATAAAAAAGTGTTGGAAAAAAAAATTCACAGTGCCAAGTTACTAAAATAACAAGCATTGGAAAAAATATGGCATATTCTTTGCTTGAGCCTATTACTAGGTTTAGTTCAGATTTAGAAAAATCACTAAATATCGATTAGCTCAAAAATGAGGCAAAGAGGAAAAATCTGAAACATTGTTTTTTTAGTTTGCGTTTTATTTTCATCTTTCTTTTTATTCACTAATTTTAAACATTAGTTCGTGGATTTGATCTATTAAGTTATGTTCACGTATGGTTCACAACTAATTAAATGACCATTTCATGTAAAAAAAATATATAAAACAATTTACTGATTAATTTAATAATTCCTATCGACAATCCTATCTTGGAAAACCTTGATTATAATATAGAAGTCTACACGCTTTTTTCTATTTTGTACTTTTGCACAGTAAATATTCATATTATATGGATTGATACCACGTCCAGTTGTGCTTTTTTGTTACATGTACAAACTGCTGTATGCAAAAAATAATGCAATATCCCTTATACATGGTGAATATGCTACATTTACCACT
Source organism: Allium cepa (assembly GCA_030765085.1). Taxonomy (NCBI): domain Eukaryota; kingdom Viridiplantae; phylum Streptophyta; class Magnoliopsida; order Asparagales; family Amaryllidaceae; genus Allium; species Allium cepa. The sequence continues at coordinate 302,117,884 of CM060944.1, read as the reverse complement.
ATAGTTTTAGACTGATCAATATAAACCAACAAAGTATAACATCCACACCACTTTTAACACACAGACGCTCGCTTTTAACACACCAATGCTCACAGTTTGTTCAAATAATATAAAGTCATGCTTAGAGCCATCTTTTAAAAGTTTAAGCACATTTCTTTTAAATATGATATGCTATTTTTACAATGTCATAAATGCAGAATGCATGCACACAAAAAAAGGTTAAGGTATCATTTAAAGATGGGAGATTAATGGGATCCACATAATTATACTTTTGTTTAAATGTATGCAATGACCCAATAGTGGTGTAACTAAAGCATCATTTAAAGAAGGGGCTAGAAGAACAACTTACAGTAGATCTATGAACTGGTGATGATGTGATGTCACAACCACTTCAAATCTACTCTGAATTAATCGAGAATTTTAAGACTACAATATGATGTTCAAGATAACGGTTACATGAAAATCAGTGCCTTATGATTGGATTAGAAAAAAGAAAATGATGACTTAGGATTGAACTTTGAGTTACTTAAACTTTCAACTATATGTACTTATAGAGCAACAAGGCATCACCTTAAAAATTAACAATTATGAGCAATACAAAATAAAATGGGGAATTCTAAAATACAAACTCAAAACATAGTTTTCATAATTTGAGAAAATGATGACTGAACATAAAAATTAAACTATGCAAAACCTTAAAGAAATCATCAATATGATAATCCTACTTTTGAAATAAAAATTTATAATATAAAAAAGTGCGCGCAGCAATCAAATTCACGACCTCCCAAGCATAAAGCAAAAATCATATCACCGAACCCAATTACTTTGGTTTTGTACATATATGAGCTTTGGCTACGGCGATGGAGCTAGTGTATATACAAACAATTTTACCACTTCTTAAATTGATGCAAGTGCCATACTGTAAACTGGAATTATAATCTTAAATGAGGCATAATGTGTGTACTATTATCTATTATCTTATATTAAATTTAGATGATTTTGACATTTAGATGGTTGAGTTTTTTTCCACATCACAATATCCGTACAACTCTTCTCTCTTTAAGTTAACCTATTTTATATTAGGTAGCTTTTATATTCTTTCTCTGTTCACTCGGATTTTAGTTGACAAGTGTGTAAAATTCAAATGTTCCAACCTCTTTTGGGTTAAATTAAAACAGAAATAGTTTTTCTCACATTAAGTATAATCCACGAGAATACGGTGCAATACTAGAATGATGTGATCTTCAAGTCAAAATTGTTTTGGATTAAAGCACATTATTTTGGGTTAAATTAAAATAAAAACAAGTGTGCAGTTCATCCCTGGTTTATGGCAAGAGATCTCAAATTAAGCATAATCCACAACAATAGGGTGCAAGACTAGAGTAAAACACTGAGGTATATTTTCCCACGGTGCCAAGTTACTTCAAATATTTGTGATATAGGAAACAAATACTAAAATAAAGAACAAATTTGCACTTGAACAAATTTTATTTTTTATTTTTCTAACATGGTTAATTAGTGTGGTCCAATATTTGTAGATTGGTGATAATATCGCATTATGGACATCATTAACTTTCCCGAAATATCACATATGGAAATGTGTATTACATTGGAGAATTTATGGAAAAAATCAACACATATGCAATGTCTAAAATTCTACAATTAAATAAAAGACAACGTGGATACCTTCATGATGAAGACTGGGTATGCCTTCAAGTATGTAGATCTCTATGATATTCAATAATTCAATACCTATGTGAAATATTAATTAGTTGCCAGACATATTAATTACATTTGGCTAATTTAGAAATAAATAATAATTACATTTACCTTAATTTCAACACCATTTCTTACACAACAATCATTGATCTTATGAGAAGACAATAGAAAAACAAACAAAAATGACATGTCCATGTACTCGAAAACAGCTCTCATAATCAAACAAAATATTTGAACTACTCAAGTATGCCTTCATAGTCCTCCCTAATATAACTAACTTCTTTAAAATCCATATTGATTACACCACAATCTTCAACGACATTGATAGCTTATTCTTTATAATCATTTGTCTCTAAACCATAACAAATATTTGGTGGTGCTTTCGTTACAACATACCAACTCGACAAATCATTTTCTGTTGAATAAAATACTTGTTTCGTTTGAGATGCAAGGATGTATGGACCTTTAGAAAATGATGCTTGATTTTGATGTAAATTGGCAAGGGTAAAACCATCTTCATCAACTTTTACCTCATTTCCTATATGTGCCTAACGACACTAAAAAACGGGAATATAAATCATGTGATAATCTAATGAAATTACATCAGTCAGTATTCCATAATAGGTGACCACATCAACTACTTGAGAAATATCTTTTGCACTTGCTCTACACATAGTAGTCGCATCATAAGTCACTCAGCTATTTTGGGTTTCTCTCCCTACATCTTTTATATGAAACCATTGATGATATCCTTTGTAATATAAAGCATCATTCTTCGGACCTTATGCATTCTACTTTAACATCTCATTATGATAATTAAAGTTAATGGGCATCTACAAAAAAATTCATTTACAACAGATATTTTTGAGTAACATTGTTAGCGCCAAAAATGGTCACTAACACCCAAATCCAGCTGAAAGCACCAAATAACAGTCACAAATCATAGATAGAATATATGTAGAGAGTAATAATATGAAGAGTAGTCCAAATTAAAATGAAAGCAGTAAAGAACAACAGATTTTATAGTGGTTTGGCTGACTCCGGCCTACGTCCACTCTAGAAGTTTCCTTTTTATTGATGTAATAGTCAATTACAGTTACAAAATGATAGACTAACCTCCGCCTTAGAAAATAGAAAGCAAGAGATCCAGAAGAAGAAGATCCCTTTTCTGAACCCCCACATTATGTATTTATAGGAAAATCCTTAGTTGTTGCGCTTTCCGCATGGTGTAGGCCCATCAAGACCTTCCACCGAGCCACATACCTCCATGATGCCGAGCCACGTACCTCCACAATGCCAAGTCACATACCTCCACAATGCCGAGCCACACCGGCAACGTTGAGCCGTATCAACAATGCCGAGCGACCCTGACCTGACCAATGCCGAGCGACCTTCGTCCAATGCCAAGCCATCTCACCAATGCCGAACGACCCAATGTCGAGCGAGGTTCGATGCCGAACGACATCCAATGCCGGGCGATTTCCAATGCCGAGCGATCTCCAATGCCGAGCGAATCACAATGCCGAACAGTGTCCAATGCTGATCGATGCCTAGCGCCGAGCGACAACCCATGTCGAGCCATACCTTTTGCCGAGCGGCAACCAATGCCGAGCCACTCCTTATGCCGAGCGGCGACCAATGCCGAACCATGCCTTATGCCAAGCCATGCACATCTAACCTATTCCTGACCAACCGTCTATCCATCCAGCTAGTTCCAGTCAATCGTATTCTAGTTTCGACAAATGAACATTCGATTTGGTTAAATCCGCCTGTCCGTGGCCTTGTAAAAAGGCGGGTTAACACTTGCCCCCCAAAACATGCCTTGCTGTTGGAAGGTGTGTTTTGAATAGCCTCAAATTCAACATCCAAAGTCCATGTTTCATACATGTCCAATAACAAATAACCGAATCCAGGACCTTTTCGAGTCAATATCCAAAACCTTTGCCATTCATAGCCAATATTCATATCCGTAACATCTCCGGGTTCTTGTCAAGCATAATCCACACCTGACAACCGTGGTCCAATGTCCCTGGATGTTGAGTAATTGCCATGGCTTAAGTCCTAAACCGAAACCTAGTCGCTCCGGACCCTTGTCGAGTATATTCCATACTCGATGACCTAAAATAGTAACATATAGTATAGGGCCTAAATCCTAGGCCGAATCCTGGTCTCTCTGGACCCTTGCCAAGCATTGTCCATACTCAACGACCTGAAATAATAACCGATAATATGGGCTTAAGTCTTAGACCAAATGCTGGTCTCTCCAGACCCTTGCCGAGCATAGTCCATGCTCGACGACCTGAAATAATAACCAATAGCATATGGCCTAAGTCTTAGGCCGAATCCTGGTCTCTCTGGACCCTTACCGAGCATAGTACATGCTCGATGACATTTAACAAAAATCCAGAGGAAAATCAAAATCCAATCTGAAATCGAAATCCAACCAGAAAATCCAAAAAAGAAAATGTCTAAGTTGATGGGAAAAAATAGGTCTCACAAACCAAGGCATCTTGGTAAATCATCATCTTAGAGCATGCCTGAGGGTTATCTCCGACCCCGTACATGAGTAAGTGATTTAGCCGAATGCCCAGAGTTTGTTACTTATTTCAAACCATCAACATTGGTTGATGACCAACCGGCCACCATTCCTGGGCCTCATGCCCTCGCCGTTCAAGGTAGACGGTGGTAGCTCCTGTTCCACCGCCGCATCCCGAGTTCAACATATTTTCGCAACTGACCATTCCTAACATGCTTCTCGAGTATGTCCTTCAAATGCTGGCAGCTGTTAGTATCGTGCCCGTCTAGGTCATGAAAAAGACAGTGCCTTCCCGATGCCCTTTCGCGTTCTAAGGGCTCCCTCCTCGCCGGCCTTCGATACGAAAGGCGATCTCGAGTATCCAAAAATATCCGTTCCAATGTTGCATTTAGTCTGGTGTAAGTGGAGAACTTTGGTTCTCCCCAGCGCTCCCTCTTCCCTTTATCCTTGTCCTTACCCGAGCTTTCGCCGGGTAGTCCTCCATCCTTAACCAGGTTTACTTCCTTTGAACTCATGTCCAAACATGCATCTTCTTGTCGGAGAAATCTCTCAGCTTCATGGAAGAATTCCCCAAGATCCAACGGTGGGTCCCGTATCAATGATAGTTTGAAATCCGAATCATTCCTAATTCCTTATACCGCAACCATCAGAACCATTGACGGATCCGGCTGATCCATCGATGCAACTTCTGCATTAAATCGAGTTTAGAATGTCCTGAGCGATTCATCCACCCCCTGTTTAATTGACGTCAATGTCATCACGTTCTTTGGCCTTTTTATGTGAACTTAAAACTGACTTAAGAACCTATCCACCAGTTCCGTCCACGTTCCAATGGATCCATCCTCCAGCTGCCTGAACCACATGACAGCTATATCAGTCAAGTACAGAGGGAAACATCGAGCCATAACCTTCTCTGTTTCCCCTAGCACTTCCATATGCCTAGTGTATCTCATCAAGTGGTCAGTTGGATCCGTCTTCCTGTTGTACACTTCTAGAGTGGGCAGTTCGAAATCAGGATGATTCCTAGCTGTCCTGATGTTCCGGGTAAACAGACTTTTGTTGACTTCCTCTGAATCCCTATTTTTTAGGACTCCGCGAATAGTCCGTGTGATAATGTCAGCCAATCTAGTGTTTCCAACCAAGGGTTGCCCCCTATCCATGTTTCCAAATTGCCCTCCAAGTCCCCGAGGAAATTCTAGCACATATTCCTCATCACGTACTCCTGTATTCCTGTTGGTGTCGGGCTGTGTAGCATCATCTAGTATCCCTTCATGAACTTGTCCAGCATTACCTGGTGGTGTGCCCCCGGGCCTTGGTCCATCCAGATTGTTAGTTGTTTGTTGATTGGGAGCTGCCCCCTACTGAATCACTCCATCCGCCTACTGGTTGAGTTCCTGCGTTCCAGTTCCTAGAACTTGAGCACCTGTAGTCCCTCCTTGTCCGAACTGCCTTAGAAGAGCCTACATCATCTAATCTTGTTGTTTCATCATCTGCTCCTGCATAGAATTCATCATAACCTGCATCTCGTCCCGAGTTATGTAGACGGATGCATGATCCTCTCTAGCTCCAGAAGAGGCAGCTTGATTTCCTTCCTGATTGCTCCTTTCCGCTGCTTGCATCCTTGTTGGTGGTCTAGCCATTGCTTTTCAAAATAGGAGTTCCTAAGCTTTTCAATCCAAAATCCAAGCTCTGAAATCCCAAGTGTTACCTTTCTCAGTGAAAGCATCAAAATTTTAGCGCCAAAAATGGTCACTAACACCCAAATCCAAATGAAAGCACCAAATAACAGTCATGAATCACAGATAGAATATATGTAGAGAGTAATAATATGAAGAACAATCCAAATTAAAATGAAAGCAGTAAAGAAAAACAGATTTTATAGTGGTTCGGCTAACTCCGGCCTATGTCCACTCCAGAAGTTTCCTTTTTATTGCTGTAATAATTAATTACAGTTACAAAATGGTAGAGTAACCTCCGCCTTAGAAAATAGAAAGCAAGAGAGCCAGAAGAAGATCCCTTTTCTGAACCCCCACATGCTGTATTTATAGGCAAATCCTGAGTTGTTGGGCTTTCTACATGGTGTAGGCCCATCAAGACCTTCCACCGAGCCACATACCTCCACTCCACCGAGCCACATACCTCCACAATGCCGAGCCACGTACCTCCACAATGCCAAGACACATACCTCCACAATTCCGAGCCACAACGGTAATGCCGAGCCGTATCAACAATGCCGAGCGACCCTGACATGACCAATGTCGAGCGACCCTGACATGACCAATGCCGAGCCATCTCACCAATGTTGAACGACCCAATGCCGAGTGAGGTTAGATGCCGAACGATGTCCAATGCCGAGCGACTTTCAATGTCGAGCGAGGTACGATGCCGAATGATATCCAATGCCGAGCGACTCATGATGCCGAACGGTGTCCAATGCCAATCGATGCCTAGCGCCGAGCGGCAACCCATGCCGACCCATACCTTTTGCCGAGCGATGACCAATGTCGAGCCACTCCTTATGCCGAGTGGCGACCAATGTCGAACCATGCCTTATGCCGAGCCATGCACATCGAACCTATTCCTGACCGACCGTCTATCCATCCAACTAGTTCCAGTCAATCGTATTCCAGTTTCAACAAATGAACAGTCGTTTTGGTTAAATCCGCCTGTCCATTGCCTTGTAAAATGGCGGGTTAACAAACATTATTAGGCAAATGAGAGTACATTTTAAAATTCATTTAACCTGTTTTTTAATCCAATCAGAAAAAAAATTGATATGCATTTCTCAACATAAGTTGAATTTATTTCCATACACTTGCTTTAATTTTGTAATTCCTCCAAATGCAAACTAGTATAAAACAAGGCATGCTAAGTTATATTTATTAGTACAAACATACCAAAATAATTGAAAAATAAGGTAACATATACTTAGTGTAAAAATGGTTCCACTACGGTTATATTCATTAACACGGCTAAATTAGCACTTTCTTTCCAATGGGAGGATAGCATAAATATCTTAGACATTGAAATTGGACATCCTTCAAGTATTACATTTCTTTCATAATCTTCATTTCGAGTTGTTGTCTCCTCAACATGTCTTGATTTTTTTTAAATTCAATTAAAAACCTCATGCATTCGTGTGTGAGATAAGATTCTGCAATGCATCACATGGGTCTTGAATAGTTTCCTGCATAATCTTTAACAATCTACATATAGCTTTTAAATGGGCACATCCAACGAAATTGAACTGGACCACATATTAGTGCTTCTCTGTCAAGATGAATTGAAAAGTGTACCATTATGTCAAAAAATGATGGAAGAAAATATTTTCAAGCTCATATAAAATTTCAGTAAACTCAATGTTGATTTGCTGCAACTTCTCTCTGTCAAGGACACGTTGACATAATTTGTTGAAAAATGAACATAAGCAAATTATTGCTTTTCTTGCCTTCTCTGACAATAACCCTCTTATTGCTACCGGCAACAGGTGTTCCATTAAAACATGGTAACCATGTGATTTCAGGCCACTAATTTTACAATCCTCTAACGATATACGATTTTTCAATTTGAACAGTAGCCATCGGGTCCTTTGAAATCGTACAATCTTCTGCAAAATATTTTTCCTTGGAAATTTACATTGTATAAGGAGCCGGTGGAAGATACGTTTTCTTCCCACGTGGTTGTGCATGGTGCTCATGCCAAATTCCTCAATCCTCTAAATCCTTTCTAGTTGGTTCCATCTTTTGATTTGTGATCATGCACCTAATATGCTTTCACTAATTTTTTTCTCCACATGCATTACATCTAAATGATGATGTAACGACAATACCTATAAAAATCAATAATGTAACACAAAATTTTATATATCTTTAATTTTTTAATTTTTTTAAAAATATCACTAACCTCCCAATAAGGAAAATCAAAGAAAATTGATCTATTTTTCCACCTTGATAGATCCAAATTTGTAGGATCGTTATCTTTATTGCCTTCATCTTCCATATCATGGGTACTCTTCCTCTTTTTCAGCTTAATGGAATTTATCTTAATGGTCTTTTTCTTATTTTTTCTCCACTCCTTTTTTTCTTTTCTTTCTCCTTCACAAAATCATCTAGAAAATCTTTTAACAACATAGAAATATTTCTTCCACTTAAAATTCTAGGAGCACTACCTATCTCCACGGTGTTATAAAACCAAGTCTTTTGTTTCCTCCGTGAATCTGACATAGGTAGATATCTTTTATGACCCATGTATACATACTTTTGACTATAATTCGACCAATGGTGATGAGTATTAAGAACATACAATGGACAAGCTTTTTCTCCCTTCATACAACAACAAGAAGATTTCCATAAGCTGGAAAGTCATTTACTATCCATAGCAGATTGAATTCATTTTAAATAATGTTTTACTAGATGCATCATAACCATCAACTTCATTACTCCGTAAATAATGCAAGTCTTTGATCAACGGTGCCAATATACATATCACCATAAATCCCCCTCGTCGGATAGCATTTATGTATCACCAACTAGATTCATGCCTACATCAACTCCTTCAGTCTCTCTAAGAATTATTGCATCACCAACATACCACACTGGCTTTTGTCCTAAAGGAAAGAAAGCTAAGCGATCAATTGATCTGAAATCAACATCTCTCCCAGATAAAGTCGATGAGATATATCACTATCAACAAGAAATCATTGGTGTTCAACGTGAAATGTATTTCGAGCAACGACGTCAAGGATCTCATCTAAATTTCCTCCAAACATATATTCTAACAATTTATGGTCATTCACCAACAAAAACTTGCATACATCAAAAGTCTCCTCAATTATAAGAAACTCCTATAAAAGTGCATAACATTACTCCGAGAAATCTATGCAAATTGGGACCTTCAAATCAAGCTTGGATTGATGCTCCAGCTATACAAGTTGGTCTCCACTAAAGCCAATACTTGACGATACAAAAGTTGAACCAAGTTCGTCGGATATACAACAAATCAATAATTCTTATTTCCCTAACAAAAATTCAAAACTTGTGTTACATATCATATAAATTATGTTGATTTATTTAATTTTTGGAATGTATACTGTTTATTATAATAGCATTTTATTGATATTAAATTTGTTTCTCTATATGTTAGAAATTACATATCACAGACGTCTGTGAATATACCATAGACGTCTATCCCTATTTACAGGTAAATTTTCACTATAGCCACAAACATCTATGTAAACCTCATAGTCGTCTGTCAGGACTCTCAGTTTAAATCTTCTGTAGCCACAGACGTCTATGGAACCATCACAAATGTCTCTCGAATCTCTTTGCTCTATTTTTACCCACAAACGTCCATGACTTCCTCATAGACGCCTATCGCTGCTATGGCAACAACTTTCCAACAGCCATATATAAACAAATTTACTCCTCTCTTCACTTTATCTCCATTTCAACTCCTAATTTCTATAACCCTAGCTTTCAAAACATTTAAACTCTTCAATCAATGGCTTCCAAGAAGGTTAGCGTGTCTAGAAAGCAAAAGCAAGGCAAATCTTCCTCCTCCTCTCAAGCCCTGGTTATGCAAGCTCAAATTGACCAATGGCTCTGGAATAATCCAAATGCAATAAAATGATTCAAGGCTCTTTCACAAAGAAAGATCCACTCTGGTCCTTTTTATCACCTTGGTAATGTGATGGAATATAAAATTTTAGGAATTACTACGGATGCCGATTGCTTCAACTTAATAAGCTATGATGTAAATAAGGTAATCATTGATCCTCTAGCTATTTACCTCTTCTCCTTCAATCTATGTAGTACAAAGATTTGGAATCTAGAGAATGATGATGGTTTGTGGCGGTCAAGTGTTTAGGGAAAATAAGTTAAAATTGATGTATATATGTTTGGTCATGTTTTAGGATGTTCTTATGAGGGGTTTGACTTAACCGATATACCGGATCACGGTCTTCTACCTTGGGATGAAGCTACCCATCAAATATGGAAAGATAGAATGCCATAATGGAAATCCATTTACGTTCGACCATGTGCTAGACTATTAAATCGAAAGATAATTAGTACCTTCATTCCTCATCTTGGTAGTCACGAGAAAATTTATCCCAATGACCATCGAGCTTTGTATGTAATATTTGGTCGCCTACCGATTAATTGGGCAAAATTTATTCATGACCAAATTAAAGGATTTTGGTCTCAGCATCGTCGTTCCATTGTTTATGCTCCATATATAATGCGTATCTTGCAAAATCTTGGTGTTCCTTCGTACATACAATATGAAGAAATTCCAACAAAAGATAGTGGTCCACGGTACTTATCACTGATGAATCTTCCCAAAGGCCCACCTCGTATCATCCCCTTTAACCGATGGACTCAAAAACAACAACAACACGAACATCATAGTCCTCCTCGAACTAGCACTCATCAACAAGCCCACTTTCCTCGTCCTTCCCAAAACCACCTTACTCTAGTCATGATACCAAATATTATTCCGACTCGGAAATACAAGAAGGTTACGTTGAACTAATGCAAAATGAATCTCTTTGTGATTTGGCAATCAAAATTCAAAACATAATTACGGCCAATCAATGAGGTTTAAACAGAAAGATGACTGGATTGGAATGTTCTTTCTCCACTAAGATGACAAAGATGGAGAAAACTTTGGATAAAATGGTCTTCACTTTGTGCAAAGTGATGCGCAAAGTACATGGTCGATCTTCCTCGTGCCCATCATCTTCGCCTTCCCCAACACCTCCACCTCGGGTTCAAACACCGATTTATCACTCTCAAGCCTCGCTCGAAGGTACGTCAGACGATAGAGGTGATCGAGGAAAGACTCCTATTCACGCACAAATTGAGGAAGAATACAGTGATGAGATGTATGTATATGATACTCCACATTTTCCATAACATTCATACATGGGATTTCAAGGCCTTTCCACTCACTAAGATGAGGAGTACAACGACCAAACACAATGGCTGGGTACATATGAGCACGACCGATCCTCTTACTGTGAGTATTACGAGAACTATGAAGGCTTATCTAATTTTCAAAATGGGTACAATTAGAGTTTTCTTTTATTTTGCAACTCTTATGCTTGTTTGTTTTCCTATCTATAAATTTTGTAACAACTGCTTCTAATTTTATTTTGAACTTCATATTTGATTTTTTATGATCTAAAGTGATAGTATGCTACGACTATATAATATCTCCATATCTTATATCATTTCCTTCCATTTTGATAATGATAAAGGGGGAGAAATTTATGCATATACATAGCAGGAGACACATATACATAGGGAGAAACAAACATAAATAAACATAATAATATTTCCATTCTACAGTTGATATTTTGACCATAGTTAATATTTCACTATATAGTTGATTTTTGATTGTATAGTTGTCATCATCAAAAAGGGAGATATTGTTAGAACCTCCAATTTATTTTTCAATGGTAACAACTATACAATCATATACATATATAGACCTTGTCAAGATTATAGGTATATACTACAAGAAGACACCATGCTCGAAGATATTGAGACTCAAAGAGAAACGAAGACTCGTTGACCGTACTAAGTTTATACTACTGTAAAAGTGTCCTAAATAAAATGTTGTTAAGGTCGCCTTGAGTATATATGCATACACGATCACACACAATTTCATATACATCAAATTAATGTGAATAACTATTTTTATACCTCATAGATGTTTGAGATAAAACCACAGGCATCTGTGATAATTATAGAGTTAAAATTTAACCAAGTCAGAGACATTTGAGGTTTTACCACAGACATCTATCATAGGCAAAAACTATCAATTCTGAGAAGATACTTTTGTTTTTAAACAAAAGGAAATCACCTTTCAATGAAAGGTTGCAGCCATTAAAATGAAATAAACTTTCTCAAATAGTAATAGCTCTTCATCTGCACCTTTTTGAATCTATAAATACCACATCGATCGAGGAGAAGAAATTATCTAAATTAAATCAATCTATTCTTTACTCAATTGATTTCTAAACACTCTCTTGCATATACATTGTTCACATACTCTCAATCCATTATAACCAAAATAGAATCTGGGTTAAATCACTTCCTACAACTCAAACTACTCATATTCATATACTCAAAAGGAGATCGTAGGAAGATTTGTAATGTAAGTCAAAACCTTTGTTAATTCGAACACACGATTGTCAAAGATATTTTTGTATTATCCTATACCTCCAGGCAAAGTATGTGAAATTTATTTAAAGGAAATACTGAAGGGGAGCTTGGGGACTGGATGTAGGACGAGAGGTCCGAACCAATATATAAACACTAGTTTGCACACTTTTTATACTTTACTATTTATAATCTAAGATTGCATTAACTTATACACTTGCATATTATACACAAGTTAGATAATATGCAATCCACAAGTCTTTCATCTCATACATGGAAAAGCATTCTAAAATGCAGAGAAATAGGTACAAAATTGATAGAAAAAAAGTTTAAAGAAGGTAAAAAAACTAGTCATTGGTTTGATCCATGGATCAATGGAAAATCCTTGATCAATTTACTTGGATGGAGTAATCTTTATCAGTTTGGGGGAGCTAATACAAAAGTGGAAAGAATTATAAAAAATTCATTATGGAATACTTAAATATAACTAACGGCATCCATATTCTATTTTACAATATAAAAAATAGAAATAGATCCAAGCCAAAATGAAGACAACTGGATCTAAAAGTTATCATCAAAAGAAAAATTCTCATTTCAAAACACTTAGGATTTCTTTAAGGGGAGGAAATGGAAGTGGATTGGTGCAAAACAATCTAGAATAGAGCTTGTTGCTCAAAAATGGCATATTGCACTTATTTTGCTGTATTAAATCGACTACCAACAAGCGACATATGTGCAAAGTTGAAAAAAAACAAAGGAAACATTAGCTATCTAATATGCAAGAATGAAACAAAAAATATTTACCATCTTTTCTTTGATTGTCCATATTTAAGGCACGTATGGTTCATAGCCAAAAGCAAACTAAATATCAATCAACAATTGGCACTTCAAAACATCAGAGAATGTATTCAGCATATTCAAAAAGTATTCAAAGGGAAGAAAAAAGAATTCAATAAAGCGTGTGTAGCTCTAACCACAATAGTATACTTTACATGGAAGGAAATGAACAATAGACTGCACAAAAACATTGAAATAGGCAGTATATAGTTATAGAAAGCCATTGAAATAGAATACAATATTATATTCCAGAAAGCTTGCAAATCATCTAACCTCAGCAGACAAAGCCATAAGATATGTGATTCAGACAACTATGAAGAAAGAGTTGAAAGGTAGTTACAAAGAGGGAAATTCTCCTTTGAGAATTCCCTTCAATCTAGTAATAGCCAATGGTCAAATGAGCCAATAGTTCATCATGGCAGTAGTTGTAATCGAGCTATAGCGGAAGGCAGTCATTCCAAAACCCAAACTAGAAATGATTCTTACAAGGAAAGTAAACAGAACTTTGTTAAATATAAATCAGATAAAGTTAATAATTTTTAGTCTAGTAATTTGTTTTGGTTACCTGATTTGAATAGGAACTACCGCACACTCAACTACGAGCTCGAGCAAAATGGAAATTTGCAACTCACAGTGACAAAAGCTTAAAAGCTAAGCAATTAAAGAGCAAGCTTGACTATAATAGCAATCACTTATTTGCTTGGATTCAAGGGAAAAACACTTGCAACATAGCTGATGGTAGCTTTTCCAAAACTCAATTCTAGAACGATTCCTGCAAGGGAAGGAATAAGGCTATAATCAGAAATAAATTTGTAATACTATAGGTTCTAATTCTAATCATAATTTATTTCTACCTAAATTGAATAGGAGCTACTGCGCTATCAATAGCTAAATTGAACAAGATAGGAAGTTTCAACTGGAAATTAATGATCAAAGATTAGGAAATAATCTTTATAAAAGCAAGCTTAACAATCAATTTTATCACTTATATGTCTAGGAAAGAGGTGAAAGTAGCAAGACGCATGAGACAAAGTATCTACCAATCATTGGAAAATGCAACAAACTTCAAAGACATCTGAATTTAACAGGTTGTTCAGAGTAAGATTCATATCCAATAGCATTTGAATATAATTATCATAATTGAAAGGCTGCTGAAGTTATTCTAGAGACCCAAATTGATCTAAACATCAAGGCTCCAGATTTCGAAGCTTCTGCTAAGGATGCTTAGATAAAGCTTAACATTATTTGCAAAATGACTCTTTTTAAGGTTGCTGAGGCAGAAACTACACATCCGGATAAGTTCTACTTAGATACAAAGTTCCAAGGAGTGAGTTGCGTCAAATCGAAGACCTTGAAACCTCCTTGAATCTTCTATTTGGATTAATTTTGATAAGCGAGCAGGCATACTGACATGGAGCTTGGGCAAAGAGTTTTCGTCTTCCACCATTTCTTAGTTTATGTAAGTAGTTTCTAAATTGAAGCGTAAGTTGTACCCTAGAAGTGTTAGGGTTTGTATGCGATGAGTGATGTTAGATGTGAAGTCAGGTGATACCCGAACTCTTATGAGCTTGGACCCATATCTGTTTACATAGTTTCAAAAAAAGGTGGATATGATAATTCATAAATAATAAGAAATTATGGATCATGCCTTCCATTTGATATCCCTCCTTAACTACCTGATTCAATAGACGTTGTCTCCTTCAATTTCCAAGGTTTCAAGGGATAATCATCAAATTTTCAGCTCACACATACAATGACGGAGTGTTTAAGAAATAATGACAAGTGCCAAGGCCATACAGAAATGTCCTAAAAATAAAGGAATTAGATGCAAAACTGCATCGTTCCCTAAAATTTACTGATCCACTCCCGCTCTCGCCTCCGCCTTTTCACATCAATAAGCCCACCTCCAACCATCGAACTTACACCCATTGCCGCCTATAGATGTGTCTTACGTGCAAGAGCACTCTAGGGCAACTACCTTCGCCTATATTCTTCTAGAAGGCAGTCCCTATGAAAAAATGACTAGAACCCAAAAGTTTATAACCCCCAACCCAATGGCCATAAGACTGACCATCTCTAACTGCAAATGGTGTGCCTCCCAAAGCCGTTCACATTTCCACCTTTTTCTATGTTAACAAGTTACCAGAGATGCCGAAATCCGACCATAACTGATACCCTTTTCACCTATTCAAATATTGCCACTGATCAAAACCATAAGTCTATAACCAACTTCAGTGCCTAATTATCAAATTCCTCCACTGTTATGGAGGCTACAGTAACGTAATAGGTTGTCAAGATTCCATGGAAGCGCGATGTTCATCACTGCAATCAAAGTCAACATGATTGGCAAAGCTAGCCATAGGGTTGGAAGGGAAACAAGTTCTTTGCATTCGAAGTTATAATGTGCTTGGTTGAAATTGAATGAAGCATCATTGGTTACCTACATACTTTTCGATTAAATATCACATTCGAGCAAATTTCCATTTGTAAAATATGTGTTATTGTTTGTTTTATCATATGCTCTGTTATGTAATTCATGGAAAGGAAAGGCTAAGTTAAGAACACAATAATATACAATGTAATGTGTACAACGTTTGACATTTTTACTGCTTTTTAAATACTTCAAAATATCATTTTCTTTGGATGAAAAGTTAAAAGGTACTATGAATGCCTTTTATAGGTGAAAAGCAGAACATGTAGTTAATTTTTTTGATAGGTTAATTTTTAAATACTATTTGAGATTGTTTTCATCTATCATTTTTTGTTAAATCATGTGCGAAGCATGGGTTCATCTTAGTATTAAGAATGGTGAAATTTAACATAAGTTTTTTTCAGACATATAACACACATATACCAAATGAATGAAGAAAATAGTATATACATATCAAAATATTTTGTATCACATTCATCCTTCTTTTGGGAAACAAATTAAGTGTTTTCTGAGATTATTTTTCATTTTGCATCATCAACATCCAATTATAACTCACTTCTACTTTTTTTACTGGGTGAAATGTATTTTGAGTTATTGTGATTGGTAATATTGTGAAGCTTTTGTTCTAAAATTAATTTGCAAAAGTTTGCGGTCTAATTCATCTTTGATTATAGGTCAATCCTTTGGCCATTTAGGTCATTATCATTATAAACTTTTACCCAGCTACTAGTTTAGTGAAGGGATTGTTATTGACACTCCATTTTTAGATATGAGGCAGCTAAATTTTATGAAGAATCGCTACAAAATTAAATTACCATGAAAGGTACACTTCATATTAGTCAAACATATATTTTTATTTCTTTTGCGCTTTGTTAAACATCAAATCCTAAACACTTTCATTTACTCTTTCCTTCTCCTTCCATTTTTGAAGAAGAAAATGATGGCATGAACGAAAAATTCATCTTGATCTTTACAATTATATCCAAACTTTGTTAAGAAGGTGATACAAAGTTAATTTCTTAATCCAATTTATTGTGCATTTTTTAACTATGATAAAAAATAGGGTTTAATTTTAACATGTTAAATGTTTTCTTGAGTAAGAAAATGTTCTTGTCTCTTTCATTTGCAATTCCATCTAGAGTTGAGTTTGAATTCTTTATCATTTGAATAATGATTTTGAAAAGGTTAATGATAATTAAAGGAAAATTAGGATAAACAAAAGTAAGGCAATCAGATCAACTTGATTGTAATTTTATGAGAAGACTAGTTAGATTAATACCCACATAGTACAAAAAACATTTTTAATAAAAATTTGCCCCATTATATCCGAAAGTGGAGTATCATTAACAATTCCCTTCAGTAATAGATATTCAGTCCCAATTTGAGATATCATATCTCTACAAAAGATCAAATAATTGACCAGAGAAATCGACAAAGATTACTTTAATTAATCATAGCAAAACACAAGAAATTCTATTAAATGCTTCAACAATCTATTAATTGTTAACTTCAAAAATGTTGACTTTAACTCGAGATTGTGTAAAGATAGTACAAATAAGACTAACGGCTCCATTTTCTACAGAGTTTTCCTAATTAACATATACCAACGATATAACGAGGCATAAATTGGATTCGTTTTCTTTATTCTTTTAGTAATAAAGGTGTTCCTTAATTGCCACTTACATGAATAATATAGCGACCAACATCATGAAAACATCTCTCCAAATGTTCGTGATCTACCGAAGATTAAATCCATATTAAAATCAAAAGTAGAAACAAATGTTTTATTATCCAAACCAAACCCTGAGAAACATTTATATTAAAATTATCACTTATGTATGAAAAAAATAAGTTATTGAAATAATAAATATAATATCACAATGTTTAGGAAAAAACAGATGTTTTCCCCAAGGGTATTGTTATTATCACTCCATTTTTGCATATAATGGGACCAAACTTTATGAGCACTCCTTACAAACTTAAATTGCTACGAGGGGCACAAATCTTATTAATCAAACATATATTTAATCTCTTTCGCCCTTCGTTAAAAAATTGAAATCCTAAACACTTTCATTTACTCTCTCTTTCTCATTCCTTTTTTGAAAAAGAAGCAAGAACAGAAAGCCATCTTGAACTTCACAATCAGATCCAAACTTTGCTAAGAATGTGTTAGAAAGGTAATTTCTTAATTCAATTTATTGCGTGTCTTTTTAACTATGATAAAAATAGGGTTTAATTTTACCATGTTGAATGCTTTCTTGAGTAAGAAAACAATCTTAGCTCTTTCTCATTTGCAGTTCCATTTGAAGATGAGTTTGAATTCTCTATTATTTGGTTAATGATTTTGAAGTTTAAAGAAAAGTAGGATAAACAAAATAAAGGATAATTAGGTCAATCATATTACAATTTTACGAGAAGGCTAGTTTGATTTGTACCCCTTGTAGAAAAAATTAATAATAAATAAGCCTCGTATCCAAAAGTGAAGTGTCAATAACAATAAATTTACCAAATATCAATGTATTTATTGCAGATCTTCAACCATCTGGTGTGTGAATTCCCTTTTAGTCCAGTGTAAGCGACTCCACCTGATGAGCCTGTTGCTACCATCATCACTCCTACCATCAACTACATGCAATTTCCAAGTTGCCAATTGATAGTCGGCACTATGCATTAAGGAAAAAGGTTAAATAATTTAAGACTACATTGGTATAATTACAATGTCAAAGAGGATGAAGAGAAACTATAGCTTTGGCAATGGAGGAGGAGATGAGATCAGAGAGAACGATGTTAGGACGGTTATGATGTTGTAAATGATGACAACTAATAGTGCAACCAGTAGATATATAAGTTATATTTCAATGTAAAACAAATAAACAACATGTTAGACATTTCTAATCATTTTACTTTTGACTTAATTGTACATTCTATATATTACTACAGATGTCTTGCAAATTTCATATATTATAGTAGCATTTATTGACTACTCACATGTGCTAGCATTACTTCAAATAATGATGATTAATTCCTTAAAGATTTCTCATCAAGGTAGGTTTTCCATTTTCTTAAATAGTATTGTTATAGCTTTTATGTTTAGGGTATATGGAATAATAACAATGACTTTCATAACAGTATCGTGAAATATGTAAACTTCTGGTTGGACTCTTCAAAGAAACAGGAATAGCAAGTTGGGCCATAAAAATAAACTTAGCTAACTTATATAGATTAAAAAGGTAGAAATTTTTTTACGCCAATTGTCATCAGAATTGATATTTGCAAATGAATTAGTACTAACTTGGTTAGTTCATTAAAGTCTAATTCATGTTAAATATTATCAGCCATAATGAAGCAAATTAATTAACAAAATACAAGAAGAGCCTAAACGCATGCACATTAGGATGCTGATTGACAAAAATCTTAAATACCAAACCTTTCAGTTTCCCTTGTTTGTTTTTAGTATTTGTTGAACTTACGAGTTTTCAAATAATATTCTAAGGAAAAAAAAACAAATAAGCTTTTTCCTAGCCTCAATAACACTTCTAGTTTCTTTTTTCTCTTTTTTTTCCTAAAAGGCAATATGTTTTCTGTTTTGTACGTTTCCACAATACCACATATATATTAATAATAACAATGTTAATCGATGCATAATCATTAAGGAAAATGAGTAGAATAAGATTATAATTAGCATTTATCCAAAAAATGAGATGAAAATATTATACTAAAACCATAAATTCCTCCTTTATGACAACGATTATTACTAATATAACAACGACATATGATGAAAATAGAATATACATCATTAGAATCAAAAATGAGATAGAAGTTGCTTATTTTTTTATCATAAGATTACTAATGTAATTTTCTTGTTCAGTCTGGTTTAAAATGGTTGGTTCAACCGTGCAAATAGCAACTAAACCGCATCGATGCGGGTTAGTCCAGTTTGGGGTGTTTTCTAGTTAGAAGATACAGTGCGGGTTTCTGCACCGATTTTGCGATCCGGCGGGGGCGGTTTTCATATAGTCGTGCGGTTTAAATCCCACCTTTACCAAATTCAACATACTGGCACAATTTTTAGCAATAAATAGATATTTTCTTATAAATAGATATTATTAAAGAATAATAAATATAATGCAGAATTTGAATCTGAATCTAGAAGAAGTAAAAGAGCTAGAATAGTTAAAGATTTTAGTTCAGAATATTATGTTTATGCACTAGAAGTGGACCCTGCTAATAAAAAAGAAGCTTTGTCTTCTTTAGATTTAGACCTTTGGAAAAAAGCTATATATGAAGAAATGGAATCACTTGAATTTAATAAAATTTGCATCTTGTTGACTTACCTCCAAGTTGTAAACCTACAGATTATAAATGTGTACTTGAAATGAAGTTGAAAGATGATGGTACAATTGATAAATATAAGCCTCGTCTTGTAGCTAAAACATTTAGAAAAATATAAGTCATTTACTTTTCTGATACATTTTCACATGTTACAAGAATAACATCAATTCAAGTATCAATTTATCTTGCTTTACTTTATGAACTACTAATTCACCAAATGTGTGCAAAAATTTGTTTTTTTAATGGTGAATTTAGAAGAAGAGATTTATATGGACCAACCTAAAGGATTTGTTATACCTTGTCAACAGCAGGTCCTAAATAAGTACCTAAACAATGGCATGAAAATTTTGGCAATCTAGTTATTTCATATGGTTTTAAAGTAAATGAACGTTACTAGTGTATTTATTATAATTTTGAGAATAACAATTGCACCATCATATGTTTATATATGGACGATTTACTTATATTTGGTTCATATGTTCATGTTGTAAATCATGTTAAGTCCATACTATGTGCCAAATCTGATACAAAATATCTTGGTTAACCGAGTGTAATTCTTTGTATTCAGGATACTAAGTCTAAAATGGAAATTTCTACGGATCAATCACATTATATTAAGAAAATGTTAAAGAAATATAATTACTTTGAATGTAAACCTGCTTTACACCATATGATCCAAGTGTAAAGCTATTCAAGAACACTGGTGGAGGTGTAACACAATCTGAATATGCGAGCATCATTGGCAGCCTTCGGTATGACACTAGTTGTACTAGACCTGACATTGCATATGTTGTGGGATTATTTTGCAGGTTTACTAAAAGACCTAGTATAGAGCATTGACACGGTATTGAAATGTTCATGAGATACCTTAAAAAAACAATGAATCCTTGATTACACTATCTGATGTTTCTCATGGTCTTTGAAGGATATAATGTTGCGGATTGGAATATGTTATCAAATGATTCCAAAGCCACTAGTGGATGTATTTTTAGTATTGCAGGAGAAGATTTTTTTGGAAACTAAGAAAAAGAATATTTTGGCTCAAGCAACTATGGAGTTAGAAATGATAACACTAGCTACTGCTAGTGATGAAGCATATTACTTAAGAAATGTGCTAGCTGAGATCCCCTAATGAGAAATACCGTTGCCAGCTGTGTTGATCCATTGCGATAGTACCGCTGCTATTGTAAAAGCTGGGAACCATTATTACAACGGTGATAGACGATAGATTCGTCGTAAGTACAGTACTATTAGAGAGTATATCTCTTCAGGATCTGTAAGAATAGATCATGTACACACTGATGAGAATCTGGTGGATCCTTTGATGAAAGGATTGGCCAGAGAGAAAGTCCATTCTAGATCTAAAAGAATAGGACTACTGTCAATAGAATGAGAACTCGAAGAATTGATAACCACTTGTAATAGTAACCCAACCCGATGACTGGAGATCCCTAGAACTAGGTTCAATGGTTAATAACAAGTTATGAAGTGACATTGATTGGACACGCTAGTTTCATTAGATATAAGCATGCAGTCCTGAAGCGATAGGAGGATTAGTTTGACTGTTGATGAAATCTATACTCTATGTGAAGGAGTACCAAGCTACAAGAGTACTCTTGATAGATTCACCTATTGAATGTGGAAACGTGGCGATTTCCTATGAAATTTTTGGCAAATTCCTAGAGATTTCACTAAATTGGGATAGACGTGCATGGCCTTTAAAGCATGGACTATAGATTGCACCCTAGAAAGATTGTGTATGGTTTGATGTCACTGTAGTATAATATTGATCTTACTCACTATGGAAAGGTTTAAATTGAAAGATACCTTTGTTTATGCGCAATTTTATAAAATTGGAAATTTCTCAAGAAAAATATTATTAAAAGTTCAAGTGGGGGAATGTTGGAAAATTTTGTTTTAAAAGTGAATTATTAAAATAAATGAGAAGAGTGTAGAATAACCCTTTTAGTGAATAGTCCAACATTGCTAGGAACTATAAAGTGAATTTGGCTAACGGGATGTTGAACTCTTTATTTTCAATAGTATATATTTAAACCGACTTCGACTTATAAGGCCTAGTAAACTTAAATCCAGCAGCAATGAAATGTCACTACGACACCCATTTGACTAAGTCGAGAGGATCGATTTGGATAGGGTTAACCCACGCCCATAAATAAGACCCTATGGGCACTGATTAGGTGATCCGATTTCATTCACTCCATACTTGTTCTTTCTTGAGTTTGTAAACCCTAATTGTAAAATTAGATTAGGGATTTGACTTCTTTGTATTACTTAAGCCTCTGGTAATGAAGGAAAATATTATCAAAGCAAGTTTATGACATTTTTGAATATATTAGCTGATTCACTATTTCTACATGGTTCTAGTTATGATTTGCTGGTATCAAAATGATGGAAAGGCTACCTTTCGAGGGAGTCGAAACCCTGTAATTCAACTAAAATCCTTAAATCATTAGCTCCTAACCTTGAGTCACCTTGATCACTTCGAAAGGAGGTATCGATAAGATCCTAAACTAATTCAACTAGTTCAAAAGGCATTTTCAAAAGAGCTTTAAGCATCTCAACCGCATCCAAAGGTTATTTAGAAGGAGTTCTAATTGCAGCAACCTCTTTAAAAGGTGGATTTAGGGGAGATCTTAGTCATCAAAATTATTTGGGTGAAGGGATTCGAAAGGTTTAAACTATTCCTATCTATTCGAAAGGTGGTTTTGAAGGGGTCACCTACATTTTTAAACTTTATTTTGGGGTGCGTGCAAGCATTCTTATCAACCTTTTTGGCGCAAGAAGAAAGGCTCGAATCTCCACCTTTTTGAGCATCCAACATTATTTTCTTCTAACCTTATTCTATTCCAAGCATACTTACTTTAGACTTTACACCACCATGTTTAGAAAAATTAAAAAGTTCAATCAAGGATCCTCAAAGCCACATTTAATTGGGTTCTCTCATAGAACAATTAATGATTCTAAACTACATGAAGGGAAAATTTTGAGATTGGAAGCTTTAAAGATCATAAAGTAAAAGAGAGCTGAATCTTATGACCCAAACAAATGGAGCTTAAATCCCTTTCACATTGGCCCACACCTATCTTTACCTTAGAAGGAACAAAAATTAAGAGTAATAACTTGTTTAATCAAATGAAGAAGACAATTCAATTCCATACCCAAGGTATTATTTTTGAAAAGGGGATGATGGCTGATTACAACAGCTTTGCACAAAAATGGCATCAAGGGACAAGTGTGACATTGCCTACATGTGAGCTTCAAAAGGTTATGAAAAGGAAATTGGTCATTGATGGTGAAGCTTTAGAATCAAGTAATCAAAAGTCTAAAAATCATCCCTAAAAGACAAGGTTCAGGTCAAAACTCCATAAGGAATGCAATATGACTACATCGATTGAGAATATATATTTGCTAACCAAGCAGGAACTCAATTATTGGCCATCCCAAAAGAAAAGGCCCAAATACGAAAGGAATCAGGGGGATCCTAAATTTACTATCACTTAATGAATGGGCATGAAACAAATAAATGTAGAGCACTTGAAGGAACGGTGATAAAAAAATTCAGACAAGGCAAAATTAATAGATTTGTAAAAAGATCCTAGTCGATTTCAATAAAGCACCACTATTGTAAGAAAAATCAACATAGTCGGGAGTTGAATTCTCCTTAAATTTGGAAATTACCTTAAACGGTCAAAGCCTTTGTCCATGCTGAGTTGGCCAGGTCAAAGCGCCTCCTGGAATGAGGTTAGAGTGTTAAAGCATCAACAAGCCTTGATCGTGCCACGCTATGGCCAGATCAGCGAACCTCCTGGAGGATGGTTAGATTAATCTTTATCCGCACCATGCTATGGCAAGGTTAAAACATCAACAAGCTCTTGATCGCATCACGCTATGGCCGGATTAAAGAGGCACCTCCTAGAGGAAGGATGGAGTAAGCCCTAGGTCCTGCCACACTATGGCTTGGCCATGGCACCGAACAAGCCTTCAGTCCCGCCTATAAGATCTAGCAGGAGCACCTCCTGGAGGGAGGTTGGGTAAGTCCTTATGTCCTGCTTGTGGATATGCTCACCAAGCATACCGGACAACAACAGACTAAGATATCCAAGCCCTAGAAGTGGCACATTAAAAAATAACAGTCAAAACGTACAAGGCCTAAAGTGTGGCACGTGTCAAAAGAATCAAAATCCAAAGAGTGGTGCAGAACAGAAGGCACAAACAAGAATCTACAACATCCATCTAGTTTCATAAAGAGAATTTTAGAACTTCACTTATTAATAACCTAACCTCGGTTTCGGGTCTTTTACTATTGATCACTGGTCTTCATAATACATAAATCTAGGTTTCGGGCATTTTACTATTGACCATTGGTCTACGTAATATACGAATTTGGGTTTTGGGTCTTTTACTTTTGATCTATGGTCTTCATGATATCTGAATCTGGGTTTTGGGGCTCTTATTATTAATTTCTAGACGTCACTTATTAATGCCCAAATTTGGGCTCCTGGACCTCTAATATTGAGACCTTTGTTAAGGACTTCTGGTCTTCCGCTAGTTTCAGGATCTATCTTACCAATACCTGAATCTGAGTTTTCGGTCTTCTATTACTTCCAAATAAAGATTTCTGGACACATTTTACCTGTTCCCTAAAATGGATTCCTAATCTTCCATGACTAAATTCTAGACAATGATCTCTGGACTCTTATTTTTAAACGATTATTATTGGAAGAGGAATTTCAAAACTTCTATAATTAATACCAGAACTGGATTTATGGTCCTCTATAATTAGATTTTTGGTCTTCTGTCGACATAGTTGGAGTCGGATTCTTGGCTATCTCTCGTCGTTACCAAAGTTGGGTCCCAAGATATTCAATCATATCCAATTTTGAAATTATATCTAACTTATTATACTATTATCACATAATGTTTTGTTAACTTCCATTACTGGGATTTCTTTTAAATTTTAATACTAAGCTAATAATGTGGGCAAACTACTGAAAATATTTTTATACAGATTCCAAGTTAACAATAAGAAATATTGTTCACTTTGTACTTTAAAGGAAGGTAATAAAGGAGATAAATGGATCAACAAATACAAAAAACTTAGTCAAAGTTATCAAAAAAGCAAATTCAAAAATAAGAGGCAATAGACCGGTGATATTTACATAATTTACATAATTTATAAAATTATTTGCATGTATACAGCATAAGTGTAAATTTCACAAATCCTGAATAGCCTTATCTAGATTTTCAACAACTAAAGGATCAACGACATGGCAAATTGCTTTACAAAGAATTTCTTCAAGTTTCTTCTCCTTTTTCCTTATTTCACCGGCATCATCAATGGATTCAATACAAGTCTTTAAAGCATGGTTAAAAGCTTTGTTGGCACCTCCAAGGGGTTTTTTTGTCTCTCCAAATCAGCAATGTGCTTTTGAAGAAAATACTATTCACGTTCAAGTCTTTGAATCTTAGTTGTGTATTCATTAATGCATTGCGAATATCTCGCCCTCTACTGATCATTAAAATATCTCATCATTTCGAATTTCACCTACCTTTACCATTCATTCACTGACCTTCTCTTTTAAACCAAGGGGATGGTTTGTCCTAGTAGGAAATTTTTGAATTGCAAGAGATGAAGACCATATTGATTTTAAGATAGATGAAGTGATTGGAGAAGTTGATAAATCGATATCTGGAATGTTGTTCCCCATAAAAATTCCATTGATTTGCATTGAGCTTGACTGTTTTATAATTTCCAAATCCCTACCCTATTGAAGAAGTTCAGACATATTATGAACATAATCAATGAATTTATTTGATTTAATTCGGCGTTTCAATTGGAAATTATTACGTTCTTGTTCATGATATTCACTTCAAGACTAGCGATTCGATCATTAAGGTTTCTAAAATTGTCTTTTGAACCACAAATCTCCTATGCCAATACAATGCTTCAGTATTGCATTGAAAACGAGCAGATAGAGGATCCTTAAGTAGATGCCTCATTTCGACATCCGCAATCAACCTATCTATGATACTAGTAAAACGAGATAAGGAATCCGATGAGAGTGGTGCGATTGCAAATTGTGAGTCCTATTTAAACAAAAAACAAAGCAAAGACCTAAATAGCCAATTTCTTTTATTACAATAATGGAAGTTACGACATATGAGGAAATAAGATAAAAGGTACAATCTCATTATTTTAATCAAATACTTGTTTTATCACACTTCAAGTTGAGAAATAGCATTTTTTACATTGTTCAATGAATTTGCTGAAAGAATAGCTGCTGAATCGAAAGGGACATTAAATCCTTCCGTGATAATAACTAGAGGATATTTGCTATAGTCCCATTCTCCGACGGGAGGACTATCACCACCGCATATTAATTTGGTATGATATGTTCAAATTTTCTATATAACCAAGTAGGGAGATATGTCTCTATTGTCCAGCTCGTCTCCTGAGTTCCATAGCATTCTAACCTGAATCTGTAATACTCGGTCTGACTAAAGCACTATAATAAAATAACACCTGAGTCAGTTTGGAAAACCAACATGAGAAATAACACTCAATCTAAATTATTAGAATTATCTAAATCCTTTGAAAAACAATGGTATCTTGTAAGGCCATGTCACACATTAACACGACGCGTTTTTAACTTACAATGACCAAAACACTTTTATCAAATCCGTTTGATATTATAATAGTGTCTATAGAAAGCAAATAGAAAATAGCTAAAATGCTTGCATCTCACGTTCCAGAATGGTTGGGCACTATCAAAACTGTACCGCGCTTATTGGAGAATGGATTCCATCGAATGACTGAGGCACTAGGGTACCGCCCATCATAGTACGCCTCTAGAACAATGTATCGAGGACCATGCTGAGATGCCCTAATACACAAGACTGGTCTCCCCTAACCTGGATAGACAAAATATGTTATCACCCTAGGTCTTCCTACCATTACCCCCGAACGCTTCTTCCATACACAACCATATCCATAATATATAGGTCTCTGAAGACATCTAGAATGGTGATAACAAACCCAAATTAGGTGCGACCCACTTGGCCTTGCTGCATCTCCCCTGTTTTAGTCATTCTCGGTTGATGAGGCTCGAGGCTAAGCGTTACCTTACAGGCACAAAATTCTACTTAGAATGCTCATCGTCCTCCAATGACAATGTTCTAATAGCATTTGTCCATACAAGTTGTCCTGGGTCTGGACAAACCGAAACACCATCTTCATTATCATCACGGTATTCATTTGTTACGTTAAAACTGGATTGAAGTGGTTTTCGGAAAATTAAATCCGATCCCAGTCTTTTCGAAACGATTAATGAAAATTGGTCAAAATTGATAGTCGGTTATTTAACTATCAATACACATCCATTAGAAATCATCAAGACTTATTATAAATTTTTCGAAATGTATTTCAAAATATCTTTCCAAGATACTATTTTCGGTTCTTTAACATTTTAAAATAGTTTTCAAATCCTTATATCTTCCGCGGAATATTTCCACCCCTTTTTCCAACACTTAGAATTTTTTCGCCATTTCATTTTATATTCACACTTAGGAAGTATTCCATCTATTTCGTACTTCCTAATTCTGAAAATCATTTACAATTTTTATTTGTGAATTCCTAGATTAGTTTATAACGAATTCTATAAATTTCGAAATTCTTTAATTAATTCCCTTTATGTTTCCAAGCCAATTATACTCACTTATAATTCCAATTTCCCTTTGTACTTCTTAATGAATTCTATTTCATTTTTTTGAAGTTCACTTTTACTTAACTAATTCGGAAATTTCCTTATCATTTTCCCAAATTCTATTTTTAGGATTTCCTTACAAATTCCATATACTGAATAACCCCATTTCAAGACTTTCGAGAAGTTTTATAAATAAATTTAAAACATTTAAAAATATATGTATGTATGTATGTATGTAAATAAAAATAAGTATTTAAAGGAAAATAATAATAGTTTGTTCTTAAGACATATTCAAATAATTTTTTAAAATATGAAAACACCGTTTATAACATCACCTTGAAAGCAGGTTTAAAATTTAGGATTTATTTAAAATAAATGTTAATTATTTCAAAAAATTTACTTCTAAAATACTTCAATACTGACTAACGTTTAATATACATAGTTTAATAAATGAAAATTTTCCTTTTTAAAATAAAACTTAACTTATCAATAAAATATATTTTTTAAATCTCAATAACCTAATTTCAATTTGTAAAACTTCTCCATTCCTATTACGTCACTTTAATTCCGGTCACCTTAACCATTTTCACATTGAAAAAAGTATCCACTAATTTTTCCCCTCACCTGCTTCCATATTCAAATGTAAATTCTTTCCGCAATTTATATTCTAATTTTACCATCCGATATCACTTTCCTTTATTTATAACTTTATTTATAAACTTTTATAACTCCCTTGAGTTCCACTAAAAATAGTCTCATTTATAAAATTTCGTCAATTCCTTTATATAATTTTTATCAAATTTCTATTTAAAATATTTTTTTCCGCATTATTTAATACGATCAAAAACCAATTATTGCTTATTCACCTAAACCTTGACCTCTATCATTATTGTCAGGGTCATTACCATTATTATCATCATCATTGCCACCTTTCTCTACGACGATTTCATCATCCTTATCGCCTTCTTCCTTGCCAGAGTCAGAATCATCTTCTATAAGAGGAGCATCAAAAGATAAAAGAATAGCGCCGTCAATTTCCCCTCTCTCTGGAATCTCCATCCCTTGCTCCATCACTTTTATTTTATCCATGAATCTTTTGACTAGAATAGGATCAAGTGAGGGGAAGCTCAAGTTGGGACACTTTTCAATGTTGTCAAAATAAGCAAGCATAAAAGTATCCTCGTAAGAATTTACGATGATGTCATTGAGGGAAGCACTCAAAAATTACGACACCTTTTGTTTGGCTTCAGAAATGGTATTAATGGCTATTGTTAAAGAATTTCTCTTCTTTCCCAGCTTCTTCTTAAGAGAAGATTGTTTAGCAACCATCCAAGCCTTCTCTTCCTTGGATTATTATAAAATCCTTTTTAATGCCAATTTCCCATTAGCTGGTACTTGTTTTGCTTTTTTATCTTCAGAAATGATAGGTTCTGCGTGAGCAAGTAAGATGCCCAACCTTTCTTGTTCCTTCACTGCATTATCTTTAGTAGTAGAAAGGGAAGTAATTTGGCTATTCAGAGTTGAGATTTTTAAGCTAAGACGCCTCAACGGAAGACTTTGATGCTCTATCCTAAAAAGAGTGCCAACTTTTAAAAAACTAAAAGGAAAGGTACGACATTATTCAAAATTCCATAAGAAATAAAAAATAAGATGGGAAAATAATATGAAATGTACCAGAAGCTGTTGCTCGATTAGAGATCAAAAATGGTCTGTCAAGTCAGGAATGGAAGAAGGTGGATGAACAAATGTAAATGAAGAAGAATTTAGAATTGATTGTACCATCATTTGAAAATCATTTAAAGAAACCAGTGATGGTGGTCTAGAGGGGTTCAACTCCTGAAAAGGTGTTAAAAGTGCCCAAGTCCTTTTGCATCTTTTCGATGATGCTAGGAGGATCATATACAACAATATGGGACATGAGTTCGTTCTTTGAAGGAGTTGTTTTGAATTGAACAATAGGAGCTTCAAGAGTAGAACCCTCTAGAGTTTCTCCTACATCAACAGTTTCACCTTCTTTAGGAGGAGGAGGAGGTTGGACATTAGCAGCCTTTGTCTTCTTAATAGAAGGACCTATTGCAGTCCTCTCGCTCAATTTTCTTCTTGCAATCATCCTCAAACTAGCAATGGCCTGGATCATAGCTGACATACTGGCCTTGGAAGTTGAGGGGACTTATTCTCTTGTGATCAATTCAACTAAGGGTGTAGTTGCTAATAGTTCAAAAAAGTATAAGTTAGTAAAGCAATCTAAGGAGTAACACAACAATAAATTGCAAGTACTACACATAAGCTTACTAAGAAGATCTGGACAAATTGGAGACATAGGAGAGAATTTTTTATGATTACCCAAGGAGAGAAAACGCTTTCTTTTTGAAGTATATTGAACAAGAGTGGGTTGTTCAAGAATACGCTGACCTACGGGAAAAAGGGAATGTTTTTTAAGGTTGCTTGGTGTCAATAAAGTAAGCCTATTCTCAATACTACCCGTAGCAGCGGTCAACAGCTACACGATTCTCTTCCCCTCATCGTTGAGATCTTTGGGAGCGGGACCTAATAAGAAGTCATAATTTAGCAAAAGAAAGTAGCTTAATAAAGTTGAAAATGATAATCAACTTACAAAGGAAAGAGAAGACTCCGCTAATATTTGGAAAACTTTTGACGTAAAAGAACCGTGCCTCCTAGTCTTTGAACTCATCTTTGTTTAATCCTTTCTATGCATAAACCTACTTTTAGTCTTTCCTATAAAAAAACCCGATGAACTGGAATTTTGAACTAATATCAGCTTAAGGCTAACAGCTGAAGTTTAGGATGCAACCCTACACCAGTCTTATTTTGTTTTTCTAATCTCTAAGTCAATTCATCCTATCACAATTTGTCTAACGGTGATAGAACAATAATTCTTTAGTAAAACTCTAGGCTAAATGCCTGTTTTCTATTTCCTTGAAACTTAAATCTTTATAATAATTTAACCCTTGAAATAATATTTAAAACATGGAAAATTATAGCCCTTTACTTTACCCAAAATACTTACGCCAATATATACATATATGCTTTTATAAAAAATATTGATGAATTCAAAACCGCTTAGAGGGTGTTGCCCCTTAAAACTATAAGCTATAAAGCTAAACTTAATAAAACAATCATATTGATGAAAATCGGCGTCAGTATCTCCATCAAGGGTTATTGCAATCCTTTTTACACAAAGTCATGTTAAAGTCATTGATCTATAAAGTATACAGCCATTGTGCCAAAACTATTTTCACTGCGTACGTAGGTTGCCGACTATAAGTAGTGTCGTTATTTGTTTGCGTTGAATAAATCCTTAAAACTTAGAGTTATGAGAATGGAGGTATCGATGACTTTTGACATCAATCTCTTAAAGAAAAGCACAGCCTTATTACATCCATTAAAAAATAAGAGCCATCACTGCTTAAAGAAAAACGAGTCATCAGTATGACCGAGTTTGATTACTCGCTGCATCGTTGTAGCCAATATGAAAATAGTTGGCATCATTACCTTATAGAGCCGACGATGTTATAGAAAGTATGAGGCATACTGCCCATTTATATTAAATGTGGCACATAGGCATGCGACGTAGAGAATATATGCAATATGACTGTCTCCCAAGTATAGTCCTTTTGTTTTCACACCATTGAACATTTACCAATATGATTGTCTTATTCATTAGCTTCTTCTCATCTTTAACCAAATACGAATGGTTTCCTGTCAACAGTCATGTCCGACTTCACCACTAAATCTTCTAATATAGTCGGAGAAATAGTAATCTCTAGATTGTGAACACACTTCCTAAGATGAGAAATATGAAAAATATTATGGACTCCTTCCAAACTGCTCGGTAACTCTATCATATGTAACCGAGTTTTTCGACCCTCTCTATAATAGTAAATTGTCAAGAAAATATAAATGCCAATTTCCTTTGCTTCCCAAATCTTACTACACCCTTCGTTACTGATACTTTGATGAAAACATGATCTCCAACTGAGAACTACAGAGAAATCCAACTGATACATTGGAGGAAGTGTGGAGGCCAAGTAATCATTAACATGTCTTAATCCCCCATGAAGTGTACATGAAACCATTAACTCCATAAGCATGTGCATTAGCCTTTAATTTGTACATTAATGTAGGTGGGTAGGTGGGGTCCTCCATGATCTTCACTTTGAATTATTTCCATCTTCATTCCTTTATAACCATTTTGTGCATGCATGTTTCTTCATGAACCCACTAATATGAGAAGCTAAATTCCTACAAAATATTATAGAAATTTCCAATAAATTCTCTCAAATTAATATACACGCACAAATGGCCATTTTGCCCTTATAAGAAGACGAATATGTGAAAATTTGGAATTAGTATGAATTTTGGTTAAAACAAGTTCAAATACCCAATATGATCATTTATTTAATTTAAATAGAATAAATATGGTGGTAAAAATATGCACATTTACGTGTACATCACGTGGTCTTACGAGATTCTTTTGATTTCAAAGGATTTTGAAACTTTAATAATCAATTTGGGTGTATTTCCCTCACGCTGGTATTCCAGACTTACTTGGGTGTTATTTTATTACAATGCTCGGGTCAGACCAAGTATTATAGATTACAGGAAAGGATGATGTGGAGCTCAGGAGAGGAGCTAGAGTCCGAGACGTATTACCGTATTTGTTTATATCCGCTGCTGTGATTGTTTGAAATTGTTAGGCTGGTATTTGTTGTTTGTTTGTGATACTCTGATGATGTAATATATAAAACAGATATAGTTTTCATTTTGTGTAAAGACCTGTCATTGACTATTATATTTTGTTCCACTGCAATTGTGAGATTCTGTTATTGTTTTGTTCCTTCTTTCTTCTTTCTTCTTTCTTTTTCCTCGACAATCTGTCTTTTTCGGCACCCGATCGTCGGCATATTATACTGTAGCATATTTTGTGTCGATTTTCGAGAGTCGAGAGAGGACGGGTCATCGCACGTGGTATTAGAGCCTAGGTTAGCGATAACCTAGGCTTTGGTGAAAATTACTCATTAGATATAGACTCAATAGTACTCTAGAATGAGTTGAGTGTAATAATAGATATGAGAGCATACTTGTTAGTGAATATAAAACTATTTTTATACTGTTTTGACTTATCGGTTGAGTGTTTATGAATTCTGGTCGGTACCGGAAGTACAACTGTATCGATAAGGGTTTCTAAACTTTTAAACAAGATGAACCGACATAGTATTGTTTTTAAAGTGGGTAAATGAAACAATTTTACCCACAATTATATTTTGGTATAAAAGGAATAATTTTCTGAGATTATTATATATATTTGGATGTTTGGTTGTTAATATTATAATCAAATATAAGAATCTAAAATTTGAAATGATTTATAACCAAATAGAATTATCTAAGTATGGTTTAAATAAAAAGGAGTATACCTAAAATTTGATTTAGACCAGAATTTAAATCCTAGAAATTTTGAAAAGCGTTTAAAGTGTATTTAAACAAAGGTTTGGCAACCTTGGAAATGGTCGACATGTGTTTCCATAAATTTGAAGGAAATAATGGAGTGTTATTTTGGGAAATATTTTTGAATGGAAATTATTTTGAAAGGAATTTGCGGAAGTAAGGAAGCACTGAACTCACTTCAGTCGCTGGGAAATAATCCTGATGATGATGGCCACATCATCAGAATTCATTTTTAAGTTTCTAAAGTGATGGATTGCTTCTGTAGTGATTGGTTATGATATCTGTTTAGACTTGTTTGATATACAAGGTGTTTTAGAAATTTCAAAAGGGAAATTGTTTTGGAAATCCAAAAGTTTGATTTGATATACCAGGTGTGTATGAGTTATTTATAATTTCAAATTGGTTTTGAAATAAAACCGGGTAATTGAATTCTGGGAACTCTATTCAAATAATGTGAAAAGTTAAGATAAAGCAACTATTGAACTTATTAAGTGAATTTATTTGAATAAGAAGGGAGAAATGAAAATTTTAATCTTGAAATTAAAATCTAACTTGAGTAAATAGTGGTGAATAAAATATATTTGAATTTAACCCAGGATAAGTTAAATAAAAATTGAAATTGAAATCGAATTAAATTGGTTATAGTTGAAATGTAAAATGATTATAATTGTGAGTTAAAATTGTGTAATGAAAATTTATACCCTTAAGCTATTAAGTGTTATGTACATAATCTAAAATGGTGATTATAAGATGAAGATAGACTCAAATGAGCAATGTAATTTTTTAAGTAAATAAATTGATGAACATATGAATGGAGAAATGAATTGCAAAACCTAAATAGAAATGGTTGAATGTTATGGTAAAAGGAATGGAAAATTCTAAATTTAATCCTAAATGGAAGGAGAGTTGTAATAAGGTAAAGAAAAAAATAAAATGTGAATGGAGTTAGGTTAGTAAATAAGTTTTGAACTTATATATTGAGAAATAAAATTTAGTAGAAATTGGATTGAAGTAAAAAATCAAAATTCAGTTGTGTTATAAATCATATTGAATGAAATTCGATTCTTATTTAAAATAGTAAAGGAAATGGTATGAATTTAAGTTGGCTAAATAAAATTTAGTTGGACTTGGATTAAATTTGGAAAAGAATTGAATTAAATGGAATTTAAATTAAGTAAGAATGATATTGAATGAATTAAAATCTCACACAACTAAATTCAAAAAGAATTGTTTGGAAATGAATTTAGCTTAAGCTAAATTAAATAAAAGGGTAATGGGATGAATAAAATTTTGGTAGCTTGTTAAAAATTTGAAAGGCAAAATAAAACCTAGTTCTGGTTTAGAATAATTGGAAGGGTTATGTTATTAATAAAATAAATTCCGAAGCGAATTAAGGAGGTGAAGTAAAATTTAATATGGATTAAGTCAGTAAACTAATTGAATTAAAATTTGTAATGGATGGGAATTTTATTGAATAAGAATCAAATTAAAATGAAAATAAAATTTGACGTAAGAAAAATGGAATGTAATAGAGTTGAGATAACTTAAGAAAATGGTGAAAGGGTTGTTGTCAAGCCTATGTGATGGACAGCGTATGAATCGGTATGGATAATGAAATCGAATGTAAGAATAGGGATTTAATTCAATGATTGTAATGAAATAAGAATGTATAAGTTGTAAATAATCCATAATGCAATGATATTAATATAAACTTAAGTTGGATGATGAACTTGAAATGAGAATAGGAATTTGATTTAATAATTGTGATGAAGTAAAAATTGTTTGGGTCATGAATAATTCCGAATGAAATAAAATTGATATAGATTGAGATGAAATTAATTTTAAATGGTTATAAGCTTAAGTGATAGTTACTTACATGGATAACTTTAAAATTTGCATGGAAATTAGTTGTTTGTTGTAAATGGAACTGAATTGATTTAAAGAAGCAAATTAAGCTGTTTTTGAATCAATTGGATTAAGTGAAATCTAATTAAGTGGTTTTGTATATAAATGTAAGTGAATCATAAAAGAAATACAAGTATATCAAATTTAAAATAAAAATTTGATTGTGAATCAATTTGGAATTGAATTGAAGTAAATTGATGTAAGTAAAGCATAGGTTAATCATATTGTAGAGAAAATGAATTGGTTGTAGTAAATATGAATTGTAAAAAAGTAAACTTGATTGTAAATGATTCGAGTGGAATAAAATGAAGTTTAGATTTGTTAGGAAAATTAAATGGTGTTGAAAACTTGTGATTGCTATAAAGAGGTACTTGTAGGGTTATGAAATTTGTTGTTGGGCTATGTAATTGTTGTGTTTAGCTAAGATAAATGCATGGAAGGTTGTTAAAAATCTTATACTGTTGAAAACTGATATTTATGTTTGAGCAAGTACAGGTACGGATGGCAATCGATAGAGCTAGGGCGCGTAAATGCAATATAAATTAGCCGCTTGTTTTAAAAATGCTAATCTAAAGTACGTCTACGCAATAAAATTTGAAAATGATATATATATATATATATATATAGTGATATATTCTGTTTTCCGACCGTGTGGGTCGACGTAGTCAAAAATTTTAGAGTTAGAATTTTTTTGGAAATTTTGAAAATTTTGGGTTAAATAGGAAAATGATTTTTTAAGTGATATTGAAAAAAGCTTTTGAGTTAGAAATAAAAGCAAATGGTTTTGAAATTGAGCTAAAGGTTTTGGTGAAGTGAATGTAAGTTTTTAACTAAGTAAGCATGGGTAAGTAAACGAGTTTAGTAGCATTTTTCGTACCTTAGCAAATTTCAAGGACGAAATTTTTATAAGGGGGAGGAATGTAACGACCCAGAATTTTGGTCGTTAGATTTTGAACATTTAATTCATTTTAAATGTTGAATGTGAATTATAATTTGATTTTGAATAAGAAGATTTTGGTTAAGTTAATAAGATTAGTAAAATTTCAAATATGGCAATTCAATTGGATTTGAATAATAATAATTAAATATTTGGGATTAGGATAATTTGTGAATCTGGATGTAAATAGATATGAACATGGTTTCTACGATTATTTTAAATCTAGTTTGATTTGAATTTTAATATTGGACTTTTGGATGGAATCAAAAGTCGATAAGTCAAATTTGGAATTTTATATTATTTTAATAATGAAATTTAATATTTTAATAATGTAAATAATAAGATTTTGATTTAAATTGAATCAGAATGATTGCTTATGTGATTATAGATTCTATATGATTTATAATTAAGTTAGTAAAGTTTTAAAAGAGAAATTTTAAGTGATTTCGATGATTTTAGAAATCGCTCGAATTAATCGACGAGTTAAAATAGCTTTCTGGGACATAGTCACGGAATTCGACGAAACCAGTTCCATTGGATCCGTAATAGTTAGTTATCATTGGATTTCAATTTTCATAGTGTTTGAAATTACCGTTTGCTCGTACGGGTGAGGAATGCGTTGAGATTTAAATCGATAATTTAATATTTTTAATCGATTCAAAAAGCTATCTTCCACATATGATTGAAATGGGCTCCGAAACGCGTTCCATTATGTTCAAAATGCGGGTAAAAAATCATAAACGCCTGTCGGCACGTTTCAGTTGGAATTCATTTAAAAATATAAGTAATTTATGGATATATTATTAAATTAATATATATATATATATATACACACACACATACGTATATATGCGTATAAGGGCCGAAAACCCTAGTTTGTTCTTTCGAGCTGCCACTTATACCATTAATGGCCAAGAATTGTTCACCTTCACCTAATCTCTCCAAATCCACTCACCTATAGCCTTAAGTTCCAACTGGAGAATTGAAGAACTCGTCGAGTGCTACAGATCCAACGGTGGGAATTATCTTTCGTTCGACGTGATGGCTGAGAATCGATGAGGATGGGGTTTCGTTTGTTCATGTTTTTCACGATGGAGGAAGTGCAGAGCTTCTAGAGATTTGGGGTGGTGTTAGTATGCATGTGGGGGCGCGCGATGGCGGTCGCCGATCGGTTGCTAGGGCTTCGTGAAGGTAGCGGTCGTCAATGGAACGACGATGGCAATGGGTTGTGCGCGATTCTGGAACGAGCGTGGGAGAAGATGGTTTCTGTGGACTGGATTTGTGAAGATTTAATCAACGGCTAGATCTGATAGTGTAATAAAATAAAAATAAATTGTTTACATAAATTATAATTCAAACTTTAAAATAATTCATACCTTGTGCATACTTGGTCAGATTCCGACGAATTTGGTAGTGCCAGAATCGCAGCAACGAGCAGGCCGCTGTGGTGCAGATCTTGAGTCGTTTTGAGCAAGTGAAAATTTTGCATTAAATCGAACGTGCTCGATTTAATGTAAAATTTAAACGCTCGGCGTTTCGAAACTCAAGGTGAGTTAATCTCACTCGCATTTGGAATGCTAGTTAGTTTTAAATAGTTAAATTTAAATGATTGATTGGTTGAATGTGAAAATTATTATCAGATCTATTCAATATTTATTGGCGTGCTAACATCTGTGGATGCAGGGAAACAGGTTGGAGGGATCCAACTGGATTCCTCAGAATATAGAAATTATTTTCATAATTAATGATATATTTCATTTATATACTGTGATAGATTAATTTGGAAATTATGCTGTGTTAGTTATGATTGAATAAGTATAACCTGGCATTTTGAAATATAAATGGAAATAAAATAAATTGGGATTAAATGGAAATGAAAAGGAATTTTTAGGCAATGAATTTAAGGAAATTAAATTCAGATAATTGGTTTGGAATTTGAAGTGTTTTTTAAATGGTGGTTAAAAGGGAAATGAGGAATGCGAATTTATAAATTGGGCTTATATATAAAATAGAAAATTTGTCGGGCAATAAATTTGAAAGTATAGATTTCCGATGGGAACTTTTATAAGAAGGTGCAAATTGTTTTAAAAATAATAGTGAGATTATTTTTAAAGGATGGAAAGTATATTTTTCCTAGGAAATGAAGTATGTTTCAAAAGAGAAGCTTTCAAAGTATAAACCAGAAAGTTTAAAAATGTGTTTTTAGGATTTTTAGAAAAATTATTATCTTTAATTACTTTTAAATGAGAAGTAAATATTTAATTAAGTAATTATGGTATTTAATTATTTTAAAGGTAAATTAGTATTATGTTTTCTAAAGGAAATTTTATTATAAGTATTTGATATAATAACTTTATATTAAAAGAAATTTTTTGATTTAAGTTACCCAATAAACTTTTATAGACTTTCAAAATTATATGAATAAAGAATTTAGCAACTTATTTTACATAAGTTAAGTATATATTTTGGAAGTGATTTCCAGGAAATGGGAGATGTGTTTAAAAATAAAAGGGCGTTTTATTTTTAAAGTGTTGGAAGAAATTTATGGGATTGAAATGTAAACTTGAATTGAGATAAACCGAGTAGGATCTATAAAACGGTTCTTTGGTTTATTCAGAAATGAAAGTGTATTGACTGAAAGCCAAGTATATTATTTCAGAGGAATTTTACTAGCATAAGTTTAAATTTTGAAAATTGTTTTAAAAAGAACGTTTTAGAAGAATTTATTATTTTTAATTGTTTTAGAATTTTAAAGTAAATCTATCCAAAATAATTTTAGTAGTAATTCTTTTAAAGGTTAAATTGACATTATGTTTTTAAAAAGGAATTTTCTAATATTTATACTTTGTATAAAACTTTTATTTTAAAATAGTTTTGTGGCTGAAATTTTACTTGGAAATTTATTATAAAAATTCATAATTGTTATTTTGAGTAAAGTGATTTAGAGTAGTTTTATTTTAAAATGTTTTAAGTATATATTTTTGAGAAAAGTGTTTTAAATTATTTTAAATCTAAAATATTTGGACATGGTTGATTTCAGTGGAAATAGAAAATATTTGGGGAATTTATTCCGTGAGAGGAAGATGGTTCGAAACTATTTTTCAAAGGGTTAAAAAGTGGAAATACATATTGCGAAGATATTTTTAGATTAATAATAATTTGGGAGAAATTATTATGGCTTGATGATTGTTTATGAATGTTATTTGATAGTTAAATAACCGACTATCAATATTAGCCAATGCGTTGATCATTTCGAAGAGACCGGGATAGGGATTTATTTCCTGAAAACCACTTCGATCCTGTTCGAACGTTTTCCTGTGCAAAACAAGAGTTTGGATTCGAAAGTGGAGCAGTGAAGTGTAAGGGCTAGTCGCTACTAATCCTGAGGATGATTCCAAAATGGATGTGGTAGGAGTAGTGCATTCGGTTCCCTTCGAACCCTGAACGGACTTGTATGGATGAAGGCTTTCAGAACATCGTCAGGAGGACGATGAGCATTCTAAGAGATGTGTTCTAAAAAGGTAGCTCTTAGCCTCAAATCTCATCAACCGAGAATCACTGAAAATCAGGGGATATGCAGCAAGGCTAAGTGGGTAGCACCCATTAGGGTGAGGTCATCCCTGTCTAAATGTCCCTTTTATTTGGCTTAGTGGTGCGGTTGCTGATCCCAACCGTGGGGTTATCTTACTCAAGATTATCTAGTAAGGGGCTGTCCTGGTCTTGTATTGCAGGGGATTTAGGGTGGATCCTCGATACGCTAATCTAGACTGGGTACTGTGATAGGTGGTACCCCTGTGCCTAGTCATTAGTTGGAAATCCATTCTCCCTACGCGCCTGTATAGTTTTGATTGTGCCCAACTATTGCTGAAACGTGAGATGCAAGCATTTCTTCTAGATTCTATTTTACTTTCTATAGACACCATTATAATATCAGACGGATTTGATAAAAAGTGTTTTAGCTATCGTAAGGTAAAAACCCGACATGTTTATTTGAGGCGTGGTCTTACGAGATGCTTTTGATTTCAAAGGATTTTGAAACTTTAATAATCAATTTGGGTGTATTTCTGTCACGTTGGTATTCCAAACTGACTCGGGTTTTATTTTATTATAATGCTTGGGTCAGACTGAGTATTATAGATTGAAGGAAAGGATGCTGTGGAGCTCAGGAGAGGAGCTGGAGTCCGAGGCGTATTACCGTATTTGTTTATACCCGCTTTTGTGATTGTTTGAAATTGTCGAGCTGGTAATTGTTGTTTGTTTGTGATACTCTGATAATGTAATATATAAAACAGATATAGTTTTCGTTTTGTGTAAAGATCTGTTATTGACTATTATATTTTGTTCTGCTGCGATTGTGAAATTCTGTTATTGTTTAGTTCCTTCTTTCTTCTATCTTCTTTTTTTTCCCTCAACAATCTGTCTTTTCCGGCACCCGATCGTCGGCATATTATACTATAGCATATTTTGTGTTGATTTACGTGGGTCGAGAGAGGACGGTTCGTGACACTAGCAATGAATCATCTCTCTATTTAGAAGCGATTTTTTCTATCTGTATTGGTCGGACTTTTACGCAAGATAACATTGCATTACTTTGACTAGAAATAGCAGTCGATCTTAATTGCACACTACAAGCAGTTAAGGCTTCCAAATCTTTCCACTCCGCTAATATCACAGAATGTTAACCCGCCTTTTGCCAAGGCAGTATACATGCAAATTTAAAAAAACTAATTTCATAATTATCAATGCCGATACGGAGCGACGGTTGTAGGGCCCGGAAATAGAGCCTAGATAGTTAAACAAAGCCTAGATTGAATAGAGTTGATAGGCAAACAGTTCAGGATTCTTGGAATATGGATTTTGGCTTGGATAAGTAAGGGATCGATAAGACACAATGGAAAGGTTGGCCTTCCTTAGCTAAAGGGGTCGGTGTAATTCAATGGCCTAGCAGATGGAAGGGGTCGGCATGTTATGTTGAAGGGATCGGCATGATTGGGCTCGATATAGAAAGTGATCGGCATGCCTCAATGTGAAAGGGATCAGCATGTTAATTCGAGCAGATAGCAAACGTACACGATCATGTGAAGGGATCGACATGCGGCATCATGGAGGGTTCACCATAGTGAGGGATCGACGTAGTAACCTAAGATCGGCATGACTTGTAAAACCCAATAGGGTCGGCATGATGAGTTTGGATTGACATAATATGCATCGACATGATATGTTCCTCTATGTCGGGTTGGCATGGTTGGGATTGGATTGGCATGATATGTTCCCCTGTGTCGGGTCGGCATGGTAAGGATCAGGTCAGCATGATACGTTCCCCGGTGTGGGGTCGGCGTGGTAAGGATCGGGTCGGCACAATATGTTCTTGAGTATACGGTTGGCATAGCATGTGAAATGGTGAGGTCGACATAGGATATGGAAATAATGGGATCGGTACACTAAGAAGGTTCGGCATGATGATATGGATCGGCATAGTGAGTTAGGTAGGCCGATCGTTATGGTGGGCCCATGTAGGTGAGAAGACCCAGTAGGCAAAGTTTCATCTATAAATATAGCAGGTAGGAATTCAGAAAATGGACCTTCATTCTGTTCCTCTTCGTCTTCTACCTAAGGGATACTCTGCCATTTTTCATTTTGGAATTTTGGATTATAACTGTAATCAAATTTTAATATAATAAAAAGGATTGTTTTGGAGTGGACTGTGACGACCCGGAATTTCTAGCAATTTAAATTTGAATAGTTAATTGATTTTTAAAATATTTAAAGGTTAATTTTAACTTGAATTCAAGATATCAATATTTACTTGATAATTAAATCATTGGATTATATAGTCAATATTGAATTTAATAATTGAAAATTGGGTAAATTGTTGAATCTGAAATTTCTAAGCCTGTTAAAAATAATTTGAAGGCTTATAAAATTTATATTGATAGCACTGATGGTAGTGAAAGCGTTGAAATTGAGTTTGGAAGTGTTTTGTTCCATTTTGAAAATATATCGTTTAAATTAAATTTAAAAATAGCCTTCCGAGGCACAGTCTCGGAATTAGACGAAATCAGTTCCTTTGGATCCGTAATAGTTAGTTATTATCGGGTTTCAAGTTTCGTAGTGTTTGAGGTTGTTGTGAGAGCGTACGACATGTGAACCCGCTAAATTTTTTAACGAAATATTTTGAACGCTTGTTTATTTATATACGTATTGACCAAGTCAACTTGGGTTCCTTCACGAATACGCGTGCTTTCTTCCTTTTATCACGCAATTGTTCTTTCTCCCTTAAAAATCAAATCACCTCGTCCTTACCTTCTGAAGGAAGCCAAAGCTTTCGTTATTTTAATCGAACCCTGCTCCTTCTTTAAGAAGGCATTCTGAAGTTTCACCTCAAGCAAAATGGCCGATCGATCTATATCTTCGTTCAAAAAAAAGGGGAGATTTGAACTAGGGTTTGCGATCGTTCCTTTTCAGAACATCACGGCCTCAGGTTGATGAACGAAGAGTGGGTGGAATCGAGTGAGTTCGTGCATGGCGTGGGGTCGAGGCCGTAGTCATGATGGGGAGTTACGCCTTCGAGTGCGCGCATGGTGGTGAAAGAGGGATGCTGACAACGTCGTGGTCGGTTTGGGGTTGCACATCGCGGCGGCAGGAGATGGTGAGCGAATTAGGGTTTTGCGAGTACTTTCGAGGCGGTGTCGATGTTGAAGGCGGTGGCTCGTGCGGTATGGCGATGTCGCGATGATTGATGGAGGGGTTCGACGCATTTAGGGTTTCGTGTGTTTCAATCTGGATTCGATGAGGTATAACTTCTGTATGTTTATTATTTTTTTATAATAGACATGTTTTTATTAGGAAAATTATTACATGTTAGTTAGTAAAAAGAAATTATTGATTAACAGTAAGTTGTTAAGACAATTTAATTCTTAAATTTATTTAAAAGAAATGGGTTTAAAAAATAAAAGTATTAGTTTAAAATTTTAATCCTTTGATTTAAAATTAAATCAGTGATTGAAGTAAATCATCGGTTAAAATTTGATTGTTAATTAATTAAATTTATGAAACAAAAATTTAATTGTTTGACTTGATTCAAATATTAACAAAATCATATAATTATTTATACAAGGTCGAAATCGAGGAAACCAAGGCAAGTTTGAGGTGGATTGCAAATAGGAGCAAAGGTGAGTAAACCTCACTCTGTTGAATTTTTATTTAAATTCAAATGGTTAAATTTAAATAAATTGGATGAATGATTGAAATGTTTAGATGTGTGCTGATGACCTTGTGATTTAGTTTTGGTTGTCAACTGTGGTTTGACTTGAAGTATTCGGGTTTTAAATTGTTTAAACTTAAATCATAGTAAGAAGTTTAATGATTTGTGGAACGTCAAAATCGTAGGGTAATCGAAATGGATGATTTATTAATTAAATTAATTAATAAATGGAGTTGATTAATTAGTAAGTAAAGGTTTGAATTCATTTTGGTTAAGTTAATTTAGTCGAATTAATTTAGAATAATCAATGGATGGTTTGATAGATAATTACTCAATGAAATTAATAAAATAAAATTTCTTTGTGAAATTAATCCAGGAATAAATTAAGATGGTTAATTAAGGAGCAATTGATTACTAAATGAAGTAAATAAAAGTATAGTTAATTATCGTTTGGAATTAATCGGAATGATAAATATCATGGTTTAATTAAGGTAATTGAATTTGATCAGGATAAATTAAAATATAAATGGAAATCCTCAATTTATATAGAAAACAAAAATGATGTAATTAAAGATTTGATTAATTAAGATTTATCAAGTATTAAATAAGTGACTCATGAGAAATTAATTAGCGTAAGTAATTAAGGGCAATGAAATTTTAATAGTTAATTAATTCGAGAAGTAATGAAAGATTACTTATTGATTTTGGTAAGAAGAATTAATATCGTGAAATTAATTAAATATAATTACTTGGATGTAATTGAAAGTTAACTAATCCATGGTGATTAATTAAGATGAATGATTATGGAAGAGTTGATTAATTAATTGATTTGGAATTAATGAATGAAGGAATCTAAGTGATTGAAGTTTGCAATTCAATTAGAATCAATTGAATTGATTTGTATGTGATTAAGTTTTGCCTATGGGTGATTGAATGGTATTGGGTGCTTTGAATGAGTTGATACCTCTAATATGAAATGTCGTGTATTTGGATAACCTGGGTTAGGATGACATGAGTTTCGAAGAGATCGGGGTCGGGTATTGGGAAATACCCAAAACCACTTCGAATTTTTATAGATTGATATGGGAAATCAATAGGCTGGAATGAAATGATTTAAGTGAATTGGATTATTTTATCAAAGTTTGGTACTTAGAAATTGATGTGAGGATTAAGTGTTGTCTATAACAAATTGTGAATTTGTTAAATTGATATAAGTTACCCCGGGTTTATATAAGTTGTTTGTTTGGTATCCCATGTTAGTTGAGTTTACTCACGCTGGTTTCCAGCCTGACCCGGATGTTACTTTGGTGTAATGCTCGGGTCAGACCGAGTATTACAGATTTTCAGGTAGGTACGTTCTGGAGCTTAGGAGGCGAGCTGGATGGCAATAGCGTATATGGTATTTTCCGCTGTATTTATATTATTGTTAATCTGAGACATGATAATTGTAAATATTCAGTGACTGTATATAATGTGAAACTCTGGTGTATATTAAATATAATCGACAGATATAGTATCCTTTTGTAAATTGTTATTATTTATTATTATATTTTATCCGCTGCGTATGTGAGTTGTTGATGTTTCTCTTCTTCTTCTTCTATCTTTTTCTTCTTTTTCATAACTATCTGGAATTTTTCGGCTTGAAAATTATGGGTCGTTACATGGACGTTGGCCAAAATTAACCCAACCACTATAAATGTTGTCTCTTTTACTTGCTTCCAT
Organism: Allium cepa; assembly: GCA_030765085.1. Taxonomy (NCBI): domain Eukaryota; kingdom Viridiplantae; phylum Streptophyta; class Magnoliopsida; order Asparagales; family Amaryllidaceae; genus Allium; species Allium cepa. The sequence continues at coordinate 302,072,906 of CM060944.1, read as the reverse complement.
TTTAATTTGATTATTCTTCATATTATATTCTCTACATCATGTACTATCTGTGATCTACGATTGGACATTGGTGCGATCACGTATAATTGAGTGTTTTTGACCTATTTTGTTGCAAACATTTTGGTGGTTTAACCAAGAGAGCTTGCACTCAAGGATTTGGAAGTTAGGACCATGGATTTGAAAGCTTGGGAACTTGAATTTAAGAAGTAAAGTCTAGGCAGTCAACAAGGATAACGCTACTGGAAAGGAGCCACCATGGAGGTAATCTAGAGGCTTTCTCAAGAGCTGGTGCTTACCAAACATCTACCTACATGACCAGAGATGAGTTGGAAACGATGATGAATGCTATGCAGGAGAGAATGCTGAAAAGGAAGGAGGAGATGATGAAGAATCTACTTTGACAAATTGGACGGGCTGGAGCCATAGCATGGTAGAAATGCAAAACCAAGGAGTTGGAGCAATAGGAGCTACTGGAGTTATGAGCCAAGGAGTCGAGGCTGCAGGAGTCAATGAAAACAAAAATCAGGAACATGGAGATGGAAATAACAGGTAAAGGAATAAAGTAGAACAGCCGAGGGAAACCCCCCGCCAACCTAGAGTGGTTGGCACTGATCCCTCCAGAGAGGACGATATCGATCACCATGGGATCGGGAGCATGCCTCCGGGTCTGGTTGATCGTGATGCCGGAGGACCTGCAATCAATCATGTGGAGCTAGGTGTCAATCATAATTTGGATGATCAACCGGAGGAGTACGTCCTGAAATTCCCTCGTCGACTCTGGGGTAGCTTGGGCATGATCATAAAAGACAACTGATGGAAGACAATGGTAGGTTTGCAGAGATGATAAGGCGAGCAATGCATGGAGGGTTGGTGAACAAGGATCTCGAGGATTATAATAGGAGTCCCTTTGCTTCTAATATCAGGCAAGCTATGGATCCACTAGAGTTTGAACTGCCAATGCTTGAGATATATGATGGAAAAATGGACCCTGTTGTTCATCTAATGGGATACATAAGACACATGGAGGTGCTTAGGGCGTCAGAGGAAGTCATGGCACGATGCTTACCTTTATACTTAAAGGATATAGCTATGTGATGGTTCAGGCAATTGGAAAGCAGCTCTATTAGCCCATGACGAGATTGATCAAAGGATTCATGAGGCAATTTAGCGTTCGCATCTCGAGACCCAAAAATATGATGAGTTTGAAAACATAGAAACAGGGGACCAGAGAGTCCCCGAGAAGATTTCTAACACAGTTTAATGTCGCGGCAGCATCTGTGGATCGTCCAGATTCGTCTATTGTTTTGACGGCAGCTGTATCTGGAATTACTGATGGTACGCAGTTCAAGGATTCATTGGCACGGGACCCACCTATGGATCTCAGGGAATTTTATCATGAAGCAGAAAGGTTTCTGCAATTGGAAGACGCATGAGCAAATAAAACGGAGGTGAATGTTGTGCAAGATGGAGGATCATCAAGAGATGTAAACAAGAATGATAAAGGCAAACAAAAAATGGATGATGGCATTAGTATGTCGAAGAGGCAATGAACAGAACCAAAATTCTCTTCTTATATGAATTTGACCGAATCTTTGGAAAGGATTTACTTGGATACTCAGGGACGCCTTCAATATCGATGGCTGACAAGGAGGGAACCGTCAAAACATGAGCGAGCATCAGGAAAGCATTGCCTATTTCATGAGCTGGATGGGCACAGTATAAACGACTGAAGGCTTTTAAAGGATATCATTGAGGAATAGGTGAGGAATGATCAATTACTACGATACATCAGGACTCGGGCTGCGACGGTGGAACAGGAGTAGCCACTGTCCACCTCGAACAAAAATGGCATTGGGACAAGGCATCATCGCTGACTTGTCATCAATTGGTCGGGATGACAAGGAATAAACAATAAACTCTATAGTAATATGGCTAAGTCACTTACATATGTATGGGATCGAGGATGGTTCCTATGCATGTTTTGAGATGATGATAAACCATAGTGCTTGGGTTTGTGAAATTTTGCTTTTTCTTATTTGCTTTGAACTTTGGTTTATTGCTTGTCAGGAATTCTATTTTATGGACTTAGGGAAGCTTAAGTTTGGATCAAGGTAATAAATAATGCAGGTCGCGGTTGTAGCCTCGACTGGAGAAACGGGGTAATAACTGCAAGGTGCGAGTTCTTTCGTCGGAGAGCGACAGGATGGACACGACACGGATCAAATCCTCGGCTTGGATTAAGGCCGAAGAAGGATACCCCTTGAACTAAGTCCTCGATTAGGAACCGAGGACAAAGAAGGATACTCCATAGATTATGCCCTCGACCGGAGAGTCGAGGCCAAAGAATAAAACCCAACAAGTCGTTGAGTATGGATTGTGCTCGATAAGGATCCGAACAGATCAAGGACGTCGAGTATGGAATGTGCTCAGCAAGGATCTGGAAAGATCAAGGTCATAGAGTATGGATTGTGCTCGGTAAGGATTCGGTGAGATTAAGGATTTGGATTAGGCTAACGACCTGGAGAGGACTATAGATTTGGATATGGACCAGGAGCGGTCCGGATTTGGATAAAACAACCCAGAGAGGTCTATGGAATTGGATATGGACCTGAAGCAGTCCTGGATCTGGGTAAAATGATCTAGAGAGATCGTGGATTTGGTCTATGGATTTGGGTATGGGCCCGGAGCGGTCCCAGATTTGGATAAAACGATCCAGAGAGATTATGGATTTGGTCAATGGGGTTGAATGGATTTGCAATTGGAATTCGACTCAGAGCAGTCATGGGTTTCGCTAATGATCCGAAGAGATCAAGGTATCACATTAGCAATGCAATGGATTCTGGATTGGATAATACGGCGATTAATGGATTACAGGCTTCAAATTTTGGATTTATGGCAATACAGAACACGCCTTCATATCGCAAGGCATGTTTTGAGGGGCGGTGTTAACCCACCTTTTGCCAAGGGAATATATAGGCAGATGTAACCTAATTGATTTCACAATTATCAATGCTGATGAGTGCAGAGAGATGGTTGTAGGACCCAGAAGTAGAGCCTGGACTGTTATACAAAGCCTGGATTGAACAGAGTTGATAGGCCGGCAGTTCAAGATACTTGGAATATGGATTTTGGCTTGGATAAGTTAGGGATCGGTATGACATTATGGAAGGGGTCGACATTCCCAAACTAAAGGGGTCAGTGTACTTCAATGGCCTAGCAGGTGGAAGGGATCGGCGTGTTATGTTAAATGGATCGGCATGATTGGGCTTGGCATAGGAAGGGATCGACATGTCTTAATGTGAAAGGGATCAACATGTTAAGCCAAGTAGATAGCAAATGTACATGGGCATGTGAATTGATCGATACGTGGAATCTTGGAGGGTTCACCACAGTGAGGAATCAGCGTAGTAACCTAAGATCGACATGACTTGTAAAACCCAATGGGTTCGGCATGATGAGTTTGGATTGACAAAATATGGATCGGCATGATATGTTGCCTAGTGCCGGGTCGGCATGGTAGGGATTGGGTCGACATGTTATGTTCCCCAGTGTCAGGCCGGCATGGTAGGGTTTGGGTCGGCACAATATGTTCATGAGTATATGATCGGCATAACTTTGAAAATGGTGAGGTCGACATTGGATATGGAAACAATGAGGTCGACATAGGATATGGAAACAATGGTGTCGGTATACTAACAGGGTCGGCATGATGATATGGATCGGCATAGTGTGTTGTGCTGGCCGGTCGTTATGGTGGGCCCATGTAGGTGAGAAGACCCTGTAGCTGAAGTTTCACTTATAAATACAACAGGCAGGGCTTCAGAAAATGGACCTTCATTCTGTTCCTCTTCATCTTCTTGCTAAGGGATACTCTGCTATTTTTCATTTTGGGATTTTGGATTGTAACTATAATCCAATTTTAGTATAATAAAAGGGATTGCTCTGGAGTGGAAGTAGGCCGAAGTTAGCCGAACCACTATAAATCTTGTCTCTTTCTTTCATTTTAATTTGATTATTCTTCATATTATATTCTCTACATCATGTACTATCTGTGATCTGTGACTAGATATTGGTGCTTTCGCGTATATATTGGGTGTTTGTGACCAATTTTGGCGCAAACACCAATATCACATTAATATGTTTTCTACTAAGTGAATCTGCAAGTTTGTTTCCTTTCCAGGATCCATATTCAATTCTGTAATCATAAGCAGCTATAAACTCTAACCATCTCTACTGTCTCGTATTCAACTCCTTCCGAGAGAATAAGTATCTTAAAGACTCTTGGTTCATATACAGCTCGAATCTATCACCTAATAGGTAGTATCGCCGTACCTTCAAAGCAAAAACTACACCAGCAAACTCTAAATCATGAGTCGGACATTTAACTTCATTGCTATCGAGAAGCATAGGCAATCACTTTACCCTTTTGCATCAACACAGCTCATTACCCTATTCTACAAGCATAAGTATGCACCACCAAACCTTGATTTCGATCCCGAACAACTAACATGAGCGCATTGTTTAATAAATGTTTTAGCTTCTGGAATGGCCTCCTCACATTTTTCGGTCCAAACATACTTCATATCCTTCGTTGTTAGTTTTGTCATCGATGCTGCTGTACAAGAGCAATCCTTGATGAATCTTCGGCAGTAGCCAGCCATTCTAAGGAAACTATTTATCTCAATCGTTGTCCGGGTCTCTTTCAATTATTTACAGCTTCTATCTTATCTGGGTCTACCAACAACCCTTTTTCAAAGAATACATGACCAAGGAACTTTTACTTCTTCCAAAAATGATATTTTGAAGAACTTTGCTTTTAGCTGATGTTGTCTCAATGTCTCAAGAACTATTCTAAGGTGAATCTCATGATCTAGTTCATTCCTAGAATATATCAATGTATCATCTATATATACTAATAAAAAATTTATCCAGATGCTCTTGGAAGATCTAGTTTGTCAAATCTACATAGAAAGCAGGCACATGAACCAATATGAATGGCAATATTAACCACTCGTACGAACCATATCTCCTACGAAACGCCAACAACGAATACTGTATTCCGCCACCCTCAATTGATGGAACCCTATTGCCAAATTTAACTGAGATAATACTTTGGCTCTACTCAACTAATCAAACAAATTATCTATCCTTTCCAAAGGATATTTATTCTTCTTTTCTACTCGTTTAGCTTATGATGGTCGCTACATAGTCTCAATGACCCATTCGGTTTCTTTACTAACACCGAGGCCACTCCCCAAGGCAAACTGCCTGGCCTAATAAACTTTTCCATTCTAAGTCCACTAGCTACACCTTTAACTCCCTCATCTCTGTAGGTTTTATTCTGCTAGACGATCTACTTATGGGTTCAGCTCTATGTACAAGATCTACATGCAACTCAATAGCTCATTTCGATGGTAGTCCTGTCACTGGCTCAACGACATCAGCAAATTCTCTAATAGCAAAAACTCGTTTCAACTCATCTTCCTCCTCCATTGCACCCAACAAATCATAAACATCAATATTCAAGATCTATATGGAGTATGTAGTTCGATCATTACTGTTAGAGGATCTTAATAATATTTCCCTATCCTAGCAAAATATTAGAGAATCATATTTTCTTAAAAATCCATACCCAAAATAACCCCAAAGCTCACAAAGTCAAACACATAAAACCTATAGGAAAATGTATGACCTAATAATTCAAACTCTAAATGGTCATATCTCATCCCAAGAGTTGCATGCCCTCCTATCAGATTCCCAACCCTTAAGGAAGTAACTTGGTATGATGGTTCTAAATTTAGGTTGTCTCCCAAGCAATGTGATATAAAAGAATGTGATACACTAGTAATAAACAATACTTTAATAGGTATATCGTGAATCAAAAGCATACCTTCCATCATTGTCTTTCCCTTTTCCTCTATCGTGGGTCTCAAGGCAGATGGTTCCAAAGACAACTCTTTTCCTTTGTCAACCTTAGTTGGTTCCTCGCACTAATTTTTATAATATCCAATATGTTCATAATTAAAACACTTGATGTCTTTCTTCCAATAATATTATTTACATCTCCTGAATGACACTTGTTTGCAAAATTCCCTTTCTTGCCGCATTTGTAGCATATAACCTTTGCATTTCTTTTCTTGGTAGCTTCACCTTTTTGAGCTCCCTTTTTCTGAAGGAATTTCCTTTTGTGATTCTGCCCACACAGAGTCTCCACTACTTTGTTACTACCAAAGAAAGCAAGCATCTTTTCATTTCTTATCGTCATCTCCATTACAACATCACACGGGTCCTTGAGATATGGTAAGGTTGCTCTAGTGATCTCTGGTCTTAGTCAACGAATGAACTTTTCGTTTCTCTTAATCACGGTATCAACCATAGCATACTCATACTTGTATAACCCCTCACACCTTGTTGCACACTCTAACACATTCATGTCTCCACGCACCAACTCGGCAAAATTTCTAAGCAAAGTCGACTTGGCAATTTCATACATAAAACTCTCCTCGAACCACCTCTTAAAATCTTCCCAAGTCAAGTTCTCCTTTGGCACTCAAATGGTTACAATGTTCCACTAATACAATGCAGCATCTTGTAATTGTCTGGGTGCCAACCTCCTCCTCTGCTCATCCTTAAAACCTAAATCACTGAAAATATTTTCAATGGAGCAACCAGTTCTCCAACTAAATAGCATCCTTAGTTTCGATAAATGGCTTTCCTCCAAGTCTTGCATAATCACTACTCAAAAAGCTTAACTGCCAATGATTGGAAATTCAGGATTTCCCCTTCATCATTTCCATCCACTAATCCAGCTGAACTCCACCTTGCATCATGTTAATGGAGAACTGATACATAGCTTCCATATCTACCTACGGTCCTCCAATAGCCACATTAGCAATTGTTTGTCGACCCAGATTCCTCTTAGTATTGGGCCTAACATTTCCATTAATTCTGGTGCTTCCTCCATCGAGATTTACTCTTCCATTTCCAGCCTCCATATCCTACTTTCCTTAAATCTACATTTGAACCTTAGTAAGACTTGGAAGAATGGTCTAAGGTAGATGGGAGAAATAGAATAGGATATGTACTTATATAGCAAATACAAGTACGTTACTATAGCATTATTCCATATCCAATCTTATTCTCAATTATTCGGGTTATGTTTTCAAAACCCTTTTTAAGTCCAAAATTCTTTTGGTTTTACGTAAACCTATGCTCTGTATCTAGTAGTAACATCTCCCATTTTGAAGTCCGAAACTAACCGCTACCGATATTGTAGTTCTACAGTATTAATTTCCAATGAAAAAATGCAGTCATGTTAATAGTATCGATCACATCAGAGCAGGAGAAAATGAAATTTTCTTAAACACAATTTCAAAACAAACATTCACATTTCATTTCAAAGATGATATTTCATATTCATTAAATAATGCCTAACGTTTCCCGGGTTCAAATAAAAATATAATTATTACAAAACTCTCCAAGACCGATATATAAAGATGTCCTCTTGGTTGATCAGAGTTAATTACTAGATAGTTATAACATCTATCAAAATATACATTCCATTTAAATAAAACTTCAATATGGAGAATATTAAATATATGGACTCCTAGATAGATATATATGTCCCCTTCACTTCCTTGGAAGCTTTTTTCATACAACCTAGAAACCTTACTCTCGAACAACTCAAACGAGCACCCAAGAGTTAATAGAGAAAAAAACAAAAACTTCGGGTTAGATAAATAATCCGGTATGAGTAATAGTATGCCATCTTGGTAAATGGATATCTAATGAGACCATGCCATTGAGTGGAAGGGGTTTTCCCTTTACTATATCCTCTAAAATATATCTTTCTTATACCAAACACATGCAGCAACAATGGTCAAACTAAACAATATAAACAATTATATGCATGCATGTAACCTGGTCAGTCATGACCAATCTGTCTAAATACTATCTGTCACATTATAATTGTTTTCTCTGGTAACTATAGATCTATATGGCTGACTCGAGCCTACAAGGTATATAAAACTTTTTAACTTACCATTAAAAAAAACTGGACGTTCTTTTTGAAAGTTACTATTTCATGGGCATAGTGATCCTAATGGTTTTGTAGGCCAACCAATACCCTAACTCATCTATGTTTATTACTTTCTGTACATAAACCTACTTTTATTATTACCCATGACAAAGCCCTACACATAGTAATTTTGGACTTATAACGACCCTGACTCGACCTTCGAAAAATGGCACCGAATACGTCACCTGTATTCGAATGTCGCAGATCCAAACGTTGAATCTGGCTCACCGGAGCTTATAACACATTAAGTACAACATCACAGCGGAAGAAAATGAATATATCAATATAACTCCAATGATACAATATCCAATGATATACAACAATGATCACAAATACAAACTAGAGATCTACAACAACATAGTGGAAACATAAAGGCACGAGCAGCAGAAATAACTTGAACTAAAAATGAAACTCCAATATCTACAACTCCATCACCAATCCAAAACTTCGAAGATTCCAATCCAATAAGCTCGAACCACCATTAAGTTATATTAACCAAGGTCGGCCATGAATGCTGAAGTGTATCAAATGCGATCCCCAAATCCAAAGGCTTCAAAGGCTATCGAATCTATACCTACTGTTTGATTATCTGAAAAACCCAACTCTAGACTGCCCGTGTGGAAAATTGTGTGCACCCAGAGTTTAGAAAGGGAATAATAAACTCTGGGTCAGTCATGGGACTGGTACGAGTAAATAAAAACAGTTTATCTTTAAAACAAACAACAAAAGAATTTAAATCATTGAAATCTGCAATCCTTTTTGGAAAATGAAACTACCATAAGGCCTCCCGCCGCACATACCATGCAAATGCAGAATTGGAGGAGATTTCTCCTTAAGATAGTCAAAAATGCTTGATATGCGAAAACCATTTTGATATTATTATTAATGCACAGTGAAAAACATTTGCAAGTATAATATTAATCTTAGCCAGCATACGGACCGTTATAGTATGCCTACTATAACTACCATATTAAATGGCAGGTTCTACAACTAAAACCGTATAAGGCGCGTATTGGGAATTGGATATCCAATAAATGGTCAACGAAGGAACTTCCCATTGCCACATAGGTACGCCTCTGAAGGACGCCCCAAGAACCTACCTGACTCTCTGCAAACACAAGGCCGGCTTACCCCCTTCTCGGAAGTAAGACCTAAGATATGCCATCCCCGGTCGTTTGCGACCTTTATCCGAGAGCTCTCAACCACAACAATCACACATTAATAGATTTACAATGTCCACATGTGTTAAGTATCTGGGCTCCATACCATGATACCACCCTTCTCCAGAAGGAATGGATATACCCTAGGGGCGCGACCCCTGCAACCTTGCTGCATCTTTCCTATTTCGACCATTTTTGAGGTGTGAGGTCCTGATGCAGTCTCGTCAACAAAGCTACTCTTTTCACCAAAGCCATGCTTTGATCAACAAATGATCAACAGCACTTCATATGCCACATTACCAAATTGGGAATGCATCATTAGTAACCATCAACTTCATAACCTCTAAGCTCGTACGTCTCAGAAAAGGGTGTTAAGCTAAGAGAATAAATCTCCGCCACCAAACAGAAATGTATTTGATAGAAACCATCTTTATATCTCAAAGTGTAATGTCAGACACACATCCATACAAGTCTGTTCCGGGTTCGAACAGAACCGAAGGCACTTCTGAAGAAGTTGCAATCCGGGTATTCACAATCCCGATCGGACTCCCCATCGCATATGGATATCTCTATACCGGCGTGAATCAGTGCAAAGACAATCGACGGGTTATCCTTTCGTTCTCAAAAATACCCGATCTTCTCAACCGGTTTTCTAATGCTATCCATATCGTCATATCATTATTCGAAATGGGTTATATGACACAAGGTCCTCTCCCGGCTAAACCGAATAAGGAGCGCAACATTTTAAAACCATATGGATAATGGGATTTCAATTAAGTCACAACTTAAAACCCAAAACATTTCTTTCAAATGGATTAAACAAATTACCATGTTCAAACATTTAAACAAAAAGATTCATTTCACAAAGTTCACCCACCTTTCACAAAGATTCATTCACATTCTTTCAAAACAATTTCCCTTTCAAATTGGCTTAACCCATTCAATCTTTAAATCAAAGATTTAATTCATAGCTTTATAATCATTTCCAAAGATTCATTCATAACTTGGAAAACCATTTTCATTTCAAACTTGAAATCTTTCAATACAAATTGGAAATTTTTTCTTTGTATGAAAGCTATTATTATTTGAAAACAAATAGTTTTCGTTTTGGAAGAATCCGATTTCATTTGTACAACTTAAAGACCCTGGGTAAATTCCCAAATCAATACTTTTTAAAATGGTTTAAATCCGTATTAACACATTTATAACTTGTATAACCTTTTTTAATCATAATTTCCAAACATAGGATTCAATTTCAAATTTTTGAATTTAAATTCAAATCAAACTATTTAAATTTCAAAATTTTATCAAGTTATTCAAAATAACTTTTATTTTTGAAACTCCTTTTCAAAATCTTTTCGTATTTAACCCAATTCCACTTCCAAAACTATTTAAATTCAAAATTAAATTTTTAAAACCATTTCGAATAGAATTAAATTCAAATATTAATGACTTAATCGATTTGCCATGAAATTCATATTTGTGTGTATATGGTGTAGTCCAGGGGTCTTACACAATAGTGCAACAACATTAATCATCACAGATTCAGTCATAACAATATCAATAAGCAGTATATTCCTATAACCTTACCTTTATTTATAGATTCACAGATAAATGTATCACAGACAAAATAAATAAATAAATAAATTACACACAACTCAATTCACAGAATAGAATATTATAATCCAGAGATAATAATCAATTCAAGCCATTTCATACAATACAAATATTCGTAAGCAATCCAAGCATACAATAATCATTTATAAGCAGGATTAATTAATTATTTAATCCTAAGTTAATTCAATTTAATTTTTTAATTAAATTAATTGCTTATGAATTAGTTACTAAATCCTGATTATAACTTAACTTAAACCAGATTAATAAATTATAAGTCTTGGTTAATTAACATTAATTAATTATAAACCATTAAATTATTTAACCTTTAATTATTAATTGATCAATCAAAATTAATAAATCAATCAATCTTTAATTACTAGATAATTAACCCCTATTTATTTAATTAATATTTAATTAATTAATCATATTAATTACATTAATTAACCCTTAATTAATTTAATTAATCATCTTTAACTAATTACAATAAGCGATTATCCCTAATCACATAAATTAATTAAGGAATTATCCTTTAATCACTTGATTGATTAACTTTAGTCATTAATCAATTACTTTTAATTAATTAATTATCTTTAAGTAATTAATTACCTTTTAATCACTTATCATAAATTAATTAACCTTAAATTAAAAGTAATTTTCATTTATAAGTCAATATTGATCCATTAATTAAGACCTTAATTAATCAAAATAAATTCCGTCTTAATTGATTACTTAATTACAACATTTAATTCTCATTTAATAAAATATTTACCAATAATAAATAAATTTTAAACCATTTAAGTTAATCAAAACATTTATTTAAGATAAAGCATTTATCTTCATAAAACCTCATTAACCTCTTAATTCCATTATTAAGTTTATTTAAAAAAAACTTTTAAAACAAAGGTTATATAAAACAAAATTTTGACTTAATTACTTCAAAAATACTTATCTTAAACTTTTGATTTATTCCCATACTTAAATCAAATTTTATTTTCAAAAGATAAGTTTAAATTTAAAAACTTGTATCACTTAAACTTTTTTTAAGAAATAATTTAGAAATTTATTTAGCTTAATTTGTTAAAGTTTTAAGCTGGAAAACATAACCCCGAGTCAAACCCCAGTGTTTCCCGGGCCTATTTCCTGTTTGCTTCGGGTTTTCCCAAAATTAACCCGTATGCTTGAATTTTCAAAACTTAAAATTTTATTCAAGTATTTAAGTCGTGCCACCCATAAATTGCTTTGAGCCTATACCCTTATTTCCCGAAGGCTACTTCGATACATCATCACCCAAAACACAACTGACACGATCGTCGACATGTGTACGTGTACGACGATCCTACCGATCTACGATCGAAGTTCTGGACATAGACCAGTCGGCTACAACCCCCGCACACCACCAAACCACCCAGCATTCCCAAACAACAACGAGATCAAAATTGAGCAACTGACTTAAACCTGGAACAAAACCCATTATCACAAAATCGCCTCGCTTCTCCTTCCCTGACCATCAAAGGTTGCATGTTTATGGTCAGTGCATCGCCTGACTTCAAAGCTTCGATCGCCACCAACGCGAAACATTCCTGTCAACTGAGGACGACACAGCACTAAGATTTCCGACCCATGTGCAAACACTAGCTCGAACCCCAGATCGTCAAAGTCCGGCCACCACGATTGATGAGAAAATTTGCGATCATTTTTCCTACAATCTACATCACATCCTTCCCCTCCAGATTCGAACTCGAAGCTCGATTATTCATAAATCGACGGAAATCGACATTTTTCGAAATTTCGTTCAAGCTCGCATTTTGTCTCCAAATACAAACATAAAAATTCTGAAATGACTTTCAAAAATAACGATTTTGTAATAGAAATTCATTTCTATGATTAAAATTCGAAATCCAAATATTCTAATTTGAACTTAAATTTTGATCTTTCCTGTTACTTCCTATTTTGGTTTAAATACTAAATATTTTCTACTGAAATTATCTTTAAAAATGACTTCATAATATTATAAACATCTTCTTTTCAAAAGTTATATTCTGAATTGGTTTGGATAAGAAGATATGATTTTTTTCCAGATTCTGTTGATGTAACAAGGGGAGATATATGTACAGAAGCTCATATACACAGGCATAAAATATTCGCAACATGCAGTCACAACCAATCATCCATATAAAATACATTCACACTTCAACCATTTATCTCCTCAAATCAAGACATAACCATATTGAGGTTAAAAGGGTAGGGTTTGCTCACCTTAATGAAGAACAGAGCCTGGAAATGAAATCTAACAAAGATTTTCATATGCATTTTTGATTTGCACTTTCATCTGAATTTGATCTGAATTTTGAAGTGAAGCCATATATTTATTTAGCATTCTGGCTTCCAGGTTGAAGTTGAGTTGCATTTGTTGCTTGATCTGATTTGCCTCAGATTTTAAATTTTAATTTTAATTATGATTTTCTTGAATTACCTGAGTTTATCATTCCCGGTTTTAAGATTAGATGATCTTTGTTTCAGTTGTTTGATTTTCCAGTTGAAGCTGAAACCTTGAATTGATTTCCTTTGTTGTGAGGATCTGGTTTACTTTGATTCAGGTTGCTTAAACTATGGATTCAAGTTGAACAGATGAAGGTTTTTTTGAGTTGAATCAGGACTTTGCAACATGAAAACAGGTTGAAGTTTGTTTGATTCCAGACTGTAAAATTAATGTTTTGATGTTCTTTCTGGTTTTGATCCTCAGGTTGAAGATTCCTTTTGATAAAATTCTTTTTCTGGTTTTCAGTTTTAAATGGAGGATAAAAAGGATGATATGGAGGACATTTTTCTCATATTTGAAAATGAAGAAGAATTTTGATGAAATACACACTAGCCTTGTTTCTCTCATTTGATTTTTTTATTTACATTAAAATTTTAAAAGAAAACATTTTGCCATTTGTAATTGTTGAACTAACACTTGTCATTTGCTTGCATCAATATTTTACAAATGTATTTTGCATGTCTTTGTATATTTACAAATGTCTTAAAAATGCATTTTTTTATGTTTCAGACCCATGTCTTATTTTTATTTATTTACATATACATTATATTTTGATTTTAGTTTTTAATTACTTTATTCAAATCTTATTAATTTTTCAAAAGATATGTATGCATTTGATTTTAACTTTTTAAATAGCTTGTGTGAAATTTATTATATTAAATTTAAGTCATAACTTCTAAATCAAAATGCCTATTTATATTTCCATATATTTATATTTGAATTTCAAATCCAAATTCCTTTATTTACAATCTTTTGATATATGTATTTATTCAATTTTTCAAATAAATCCACAATTAAATTTATAATTAAAATATTATTCAAAATATTTATTATTTGAATTTCCAAAATAAAAATTTATTTAAAAATCACATTTATATATACACACACGCATTTATATTAATAAAAAAATATCTTATTAATTTGGAAAATACCAAATTGATTCACAATTTAATTCCAAAATTTAAATTAATTTCCAATTTAAATTTTATTTAAAAACGGGAATGTTACAGATTCCTCGTTAAGAAACTTTTGCCCCCGAAATTTGCCAGGGAGACGACCAAGAACAGATGAAAGATAGAGAAATATCTTTCCAGATCAAACTGAATATCTATTTTGCATTTGGCTTACCAAATCAGAATATCATCAATATGAGAACAAACTCATTCAATATTGCATAAGATACTCGGGTTACCAGATCTACGAAATATACAAGGGATTGGTTAGTTTGAAGGGATAACTAACATTCGAAGACTAAATCGGGACCGAAAGGAACAGACAAATAGATTCAATCTTCCACAATTCTCAAATACTAGGTATGGATTCCAACTCGGATCGGAATATCCCAAAGTTTACATCAATTTTGTCCCTTTTCGGACTTTGATCCTCACAAGAAATTACAGCAGAATTCCAAATTTGCTTTAAATCGAAATCGTTTTATCGATACAAATCTTTATATATTTATATGTTGACCAGTTTATTTCAAATAATATCTCAAATTTATTGAAGTTAAAGATGGGAAGATTGATAAGAAACTGATGAAGATACGAAGTAAGGATTTTCTACAACGATTCGCAAGGCCACCACCACTTCAAAACTTCTTTCTGGAGCTGCCATGAAGTAATCAAAGAATTTGAAATCGGATCAAAGGAGACTGAGAAGAAAGTTGTTTCCACTGTCGTAGGGTATTGACCATTTCTAGTGGTACTCCTTTGTCCCCTACCTCATCCTCTTCTTGCACTCATACTCATTATCAGTGGATAGTTAGAGAATTTACTGAGGCACACGAATGGATATCTTAGGCAATACTCATTCTAGGGTATACTTCACCCTATCTCTAATGAGTTACCTAATGTGTTATACTCCTGAGATAAAGTTCAACCTTCAGCTCTGATACCAATTATAACGACCCTGACTAGACCTTCGAAAAATCGGCACTGAATACGTCACCAGTATTCGAATGCCGTAGATCCAAACGTCGAATTGGTTCGCTGGAGCTTATAACACATTAAGTACAACAACACGGCGGAAGAAAATGAATATATCATATAACTCCAATGATACAATATCCAATGATATACAACAATGATCACAAATACATATCAGGGATCTACAACAACAAAGAGGAAACACAAAGGCACCAGCAGCGGAAATAACTTGAACTCCAAATGGAACTCCAATATCTGCAAGTCCATCACCAATCCAATACTTTGAAGACTCCAATCCAATAAGCTCGAACCGCCATCAAGTTGTATTAAGCAAGGTCGGCCATGAATGCTGAAGTGTATCAAATGCGATCCCCAAATCCAAAGCTTCGAAGGCTATCAAATCTATACCTACTATTTGATTATCTAAAAAACCCAACTCTAGACTGTCTGTGTGGAAAATTGTGGGCACCCAGAGTTTAGGAAGGGAACAATAAACTCCGGGTCAGTAATGGGACTAGTATGAGCAAAAAAACAGTTTATCTTTAAAACAAACAACAAAAGAATTTAAACATTGAAATTCGCAATGCTTTTTGGAAAATGAAACTACCATAAGGACTCCGGCCGCACACACCATGCAAATGCAGAATTGGAGGAGATTTCTCCTTATGATAGTCAAAAATGTTTGATATGTGAAAACCATTTTGATATTATTATTAGTGCATAGTGGAAAACATTTGCAAGTATAATAATAATCTTAGCCAGCATACGGACCGTTATAGTATGCCTACTATAACTACCATATTAAATGGCAGGTTCTACAACTAAAACCGTATAAGGCGCGTATTGGGAATTGGATATCCAATAAATGGTCAACGAAGGAACTTCCCATTGCCACATAGGTACGCCTCTGAAGGACGCCCCAAGAACCTACCTGACTCTCTGCAAACACAAGGCCGGCTTACCCCCCTTCTCGGAAGTAATACCTAAGATATGCCATCCCCGGTCGTTTGTGACCTTTATCTGAGAGCTCTCAACCACAAAAATCACACAGTAATAGATTTACAGTGTCCACATGAGTTAAGTATCTGGGCTCCATACCATGATACCACTCTTTTCCAGAAGGAATGGACATACCCTAGGGGCGCATCCCCTGCAACCTTGCTTCATCTTTTCTGTTTCGACCATTTTCGGGGTGTGAGGTCCTGATACAGTCTAGTCCACAAAGCTACGCTTTTTACAATAGCCATTCTTTGATCAACAAATGATCAGCAGCGCTTCGTATGCCACATTACCAAATTGGGAATGTATCACTAGTAACCATCAACTTCATAACCTCTGAGCTCATACGTCTCAGAGAAGGGTGTTAAGCTAAGAGAATAAATCTCCGCCACCAAACAGAAACGTATTTGATGGAAAAAAGCTTTACATCTCAAAGTGTAACGTCAGACACACATCCATACAAGTCTGTTCGGGGTATGAACAGAACCAAAGGAACTTCCAAAGAAGCCTTTGCAATCCAGGTATTCACAATCCCGATCGGACTCCCCATCGTATATGGAGAACCCTGTACCAGCGTGACTCAGTACAGAGACAATCGACGGGTTATCCTTTCGTTCTCAAAAATACCCGGGCTTCACCACCGGTCTTCAAATGTTATTCATATCGTCGTATCATTATTCGGAATGGGTTATATGATACAAGGTTCTCTCCCGGTTAAACCGAATAATGAGTGCAACATTTTAAAACCATATGGATAATGGGATTTCAATTTAGTCACAACTTAAAACCCAAAACTTTTCTTTAAATGGTTTAAATAAATTACCATTTTCAAACCTTTAAATAAAAAGATTCATTTCACAAAGTTCACCCATATTTCACAAAGATTCATTCACATTCTCTCAAAACAATTTCCCTTTCAAATTGGATTAACCCATTCAATCTTTAAATCAAAGATTTAATTCATAGCTTTCAAATCATTTCCAAAGTTTCATTCATAACTTGGAAAACTATTTTCATTTCAAACTTGAAATCTTTCGATACAAATTGGAAATTCTCTCTTTATATGAAAGCTATTATTATTTGAAAACAAATAGTTTTCATTTTGGAAGAATCCGTTTCATTTGTACAAGTTAAAGCCCTTTGGTTAAATTCCTAAATCAATACATTTTAAAATGGTTTAAATCCGTACAAACAAATTTATAACTTGTATAACCTTTTTAAATCATAATTTCCAAACATAGGATTCAATTTCAATTTTTTGAATTTAAATTCAAATCAAGCTATTTAAATTTCAAAATTTTATCAAGTTATTCAAAATAACTTTTATTTTTGAAACTCCTTTTCAAAAGCTTTTCGTATTTAACCCAATTCCATTTCCAAAACTATTTGAATTCAAAATTAATTTTTGTAAACAATTTCCAATAGAATTAAATTCAAATATTTGTGACTTAATCGATTTCCCGTGAAATCCATATTGTGTGTGTATGGGTAGTCCAAGGGTTTTACACAATAGTGCAATAATATCAATCACCACAGATTCAATCGTATCAATATCGATAAGCAGTATATTCCTATAATGCTTACCTTTATTCACAGATTCACAAATAAATGTATCACAGATAAAATGAATAAAGAAATAAATTACACACAGCTCAATTCACAGAACAGAATATTACAATCCAGAGATAGCAATCAATTCAAGGCATTTCATACAATACAAATATTCATAAGCAATCCAAGCATACAATAATCATTTATAAGCAAGATTAATTAATTATTTAATCATAAATTAATTCAATTATTTTTTTAATTAAATTAATTACTTACCAATTAATTACTAAATCCTTATTATAACTTAACTTAAACCAAATTAATAAATTACAAGAAATTTTTTCCTCCACGATGAACTTCAACTTTCTTTGAAATTTTAATGGCGATCTCTTCTTCTTCTCCTTTTTCGTCTTCTTTCTCTTTTGACTTTGCCTCGTTTCCTCCTCTTGTAACTTCTTCTTCTTTACCGCTATCCTATCAATCCGCTCCATCATCCTCTTCTATTCAATCCTCATCTCTCCATACTTCTTCTGTCTCCCTTCAGTCTGGTTCTATTGAGTCTTGTATCAAGAATGTCTCAATTTCTTTGAATTCGAATTTGTCTTCTCTCTTCAAATCTCTTCCTCGTAATGTTGGGTCTTACAAGCCCATTCATTTTGATATATCTAGGGATAAATCTTCAAATGTTTTGCCAGATCTAGTAAAGGAGGAAGGATTAAAGTACTGGAATAATCATTTAGTTGGATTCTTTTTGGATGGTATGCTTTCTTTCTTAACTGTTGTCGATTTATTGAAAAGGTACTGGAAAATTAAAGGTGAAGTTGAATTTAAATCATATGGGTTTAATTTCTATTTCTATTTTTCTAACCAAGAGGATAAGGAACTTGTTCTTAATTCGGATCCAATTTTTATAAGGGGTAGAATGTTCATAATTACTAAATGGGATCCTTCTATTGGTATCTCTCAAGCCAAAATCAAAAGGGTACCTGTGTGGATTCATTTTCATAGGATTCCTCTTATACTATGGACGTTGGTAGGCATTAATTGGTTAGCTTGTCATGTTGGTAGACTAATTTGTTTTGATAGTAGTACTGAGAAACTGCAAAGATTTAAGTATGCAAAAGCTTTATTGGAGATTTCGCCTGATTTTGAATTACCTGATTCTATTGCCATTCCTCGGTTGGGAGATAATTGTCCAGATGTTAAACTGTCATATGATTGGAGGCTAAAAATCTATACACATTGTAAAATCTTTGGTCATGATACTGTCAGGTGTGAGATTGTAAACAAGATTAAAGATATTGATGTTAACAGAGTGGTTAATTCAGTTGAGAATGATGATAACAACCAATGTGATCATGGAGTTACTAATCACAACTTAATTGATCATGGCTGGAGGAATATAGATAAGAAGAATAAGGGAGTATGGAAGAGGAAAGAGACAGTGGTTAAAGAAAATCTTCATTTAAATAACGATCCTATAATTAGCATACAAAATGGAAAAGGAAAGAATTGTGAAGTTAATAATGTTAATAGTTCTTCATCTCATTCTTCTGTTACTTCAAATTCTTTTTCAGTTTTATCTAATTCTTCTTTTGATTCAAACATTAACCATGACATAACTTGGGAAAGTATTATTGGTAGTTGTAGTGATGCAATACCATCTTCCTCAACTTTTTCTTTTGACAATTTATCCAATTCTTCAATTGACTCTGTTGCTAAAGTAATATCATCTGTTTTCACCAATAACTCTACTTCGATTTCTACTTCATGCAGTTCACAATTTAGTTCTCAATCACCATCTATGTTTGGTTCTAACAATTCATCACCTTATCTGCATTTGTCTCCACCTGATCATATTATACTCCCAGCCTCTTCCAAATCAGGTGAATGTATGGAAGTCATGACTAATAAAGGTAGCACTCATAATTCTGATGATTTGAATAAAGGAAAAGATTTTAAGGCTCAGGATGTTCTTCCTTTATCTTCAATAAAAAATAACTCTCATTCTAGACATACAAGGAAAAATCCATCACCTTTGCTTCCTCCCCTCCCCATCAAATGAATAACATTGCCTTTTGGAATATAAGGGGGGCTAACTTACTCCCTAAACAGATTGAGATTAGGAATCTTATCAGAGAAAAGGATATTAAATTGATGTGTGTTTCTGAAACAAAGCTAGACATTCAATCTACTCTTAAGGCTGTTCAATTGATATCTCCTTCTTGGTCACATGATCATAATTTTGTTGAATCTAATTATGGTAGACTTCTTATATTATGGAATCCTCAAATATTCAAGCTTTCCAAAATTATTGCCACTGATCAATTCATTCATTATAATTGTGTTCATTTGCCCTCTAATACGAATTTCCTTCTAACTTCAGTTTATGCTCAAAATTCTTTATCATTAAGACAGATTTTCTTGGATCAACTACCAACTCTAAATTCTTCTTCTGATCCTTGGTTGATAGGTGGTGATTTTAATTGTATGCTTGATTGTAATCAAAAATATGGTGGTTGTCCTTTATCTCTAAATGATATTACTCCTTTAAATAGTGCCATTAATCAATCAAATCTAATCTCGGTTAAATATTTTGGTTCAGATTTCAGTTGGTCAAATTGTAATAGGAGTGGAAATTTAACTCTCTGTAAGCTGGATCACATTTTCATAAACATTCCTTTCCTTCAACTCTGGCCCAAATCATTCTATGATATACCTCAGCCTTCTTTATTTGATCACTGTCCTTTAACTTTTCATTGGGGAGCTGATGACTCCATTCTTTTTAATTTTTTAATTTTTGGACTAAGCATGTGGATTATCAAATTATTCTTAAACAGGTTTGGAATATGCAATTTGGCAGGAATCCTCTAGCAAATGTTTCTCTCAAGATGAAGGCTCTCAAATTTCACTTAAAGGTTTGGTTTGCAGCTAATTTTTGTAATGATTCTAAGCTTTCTACTCATATTAGGAATGAGCTTAATAAGATTCAACAAGAATTGAGTGTAAGAGCATATGATAATCTTTTACAACATGCTGAATTGGAATTAAAGAAGAAACTTGAACAAATTATTGAAAGGTAATTATCATCTCTTAAAAAGAAAACTCATTTGAGAATAGAGAAGGAGGCTGACAGGAATACTAAGTATTTTCATAATTTTTTAAAAGTTAAGAGAGCTAGAGATTGCATATTTCAGATAAAGGATATGATTGGTAATGTGGTGAACTCTTTTGATGGTATTAATGATGCTTTTGTTCAGTATTTCTCATCTATCTTAGCTCCTTCCAATACCTTTAAACCTGATATAAAACCTCTATTTAACATAACACTTCCAACCTTATCCATCTCTCAATCTGATTCTTTAATATGTGCCATTTTTGCTAATGAGATTAGAACTGCAGTTTTTAGCTTGGATAGTAACAGTTGTGGAGGTCCAGATGGTTTTAATGCCCATTTTATACAAAAAAGTTGGAATATAATTGGGTTTGATATTTTCAAGGCTATACAATACTTTTTCTTTAATAACAAACTTTCTGCTGGTCTATCTGCTACTGCCATTACCTTAATTCCTAAGATTGATAACCCTACTACGGTTGCTGATTATAGGCCAATATCCTGTTGTAACATCATTTATAAAATCATCTCAAAAGTGTTGGCTAATAGATTACAATTAGTTCTTCCATCCATTATCTCCAATAACCATGCTGCTTATATTAGTGGAAGATCTATTAGTGGTAATATTCTCTTAACTCAAGAATTATTGTTTGGATATGAGAGGAAAAATATATCACCTAGATGCATGTTGAAGCTGGATATTAAGAAAGCATTTGATTCTATTGCATGGACTTATATTTTAGCTATTATGTCTAGGATGAATTTTCCTAAACCTTTTTTAGCTTGGATTTTCACTTGTATTTCATCACCAATGTACTCAATTTCGAGAGAGGGTGGTCTGTATGGATATTTTAAAGGTACACAAGGTGTTAGGCAAGGTGATCCTATTTCTACAGACTTGCTCATTATTGTTATGGAGCTGCTCAATTCTATCTTGATGGATCTTGTTGTAAAGAAAGCACTTGATTTACATCCTAAATGTAAACATCCTCTCATTACTCATCTTCTTTTTGCTGATGATTTGATCATCTTCACAAAGCCTTCATATAGAAATATTCAGTGTATTATCTCCTCTCTGCAATTCTTTTATTCCATTACTAGCCTTCAAATCAATCTTTCAAAATCCAATATTCTTGTTGCTGGTTTGCCTACTTTAAAGAAGAATGATATTATTAAATGCTCGGGTCTTCAGGAATTACCTAAAAATTCATTTTATTTGGGTTTGCCTATCATTAGCTCTAGAATAAGCAAGCAAAACTGTTTGCCACTTTTTGAAAAGATTATTGAAAGGTTGCAGTTATTGCCAGCTAATAAACTATCACAAGCTGGCAGGCTCACTATTATTCAATCAATTGCAGTGGCTATGACTACGTATTGGACTAGACACTACATTCTTCCAATCAAGTTAATTAATATGATTTCTAGTGCACTGAATAAATTCCTTTGGCATGGGGATCCTTTCTCAAAAAAACTCATGCCCATTTCTTTCTGTAAGTTGTTTGATGCTAAAAAGTTTGGTGGACTTGGTATTACTAATATTTTTCAGTGGAATAAGGCTGCTATTTCAGTATATTTCAACAAGATTTTTGCAACTGATAAGGACTTATGGTCTCAATGGGTTAATCAAAATCTTATTGGTAAGAGGAATTTTTGGACTATGACAATACCCCAAAATTGTAGTTGGAGTTGGAGATGTATACTTAAACTAAGGGGAACTTTCTTACCTTTTATACAATGTAATTATGCAGTGATTAAAGGATTATCTTTTTGGCATTCTCCTTGGGCCAAACAGGGACTGATTTTAAGTACTGTAGTTGATTACAATTTGAGAAGGAATTCTGGTATTTCAGAAGAAGCTAAAGTTGATGATTTTGTACATGATGATAATATTGTATTACCTTATTCCTGCTCCTTTCAGCTAAGAAATTTGTGGAATTTCATTACCAGTAATCCTATTACAATTAGTGATAATGCTCTAGTCTGGTCAAGGAAAGGTAAAAACCATTCTATCAACCTTGTATATAACTACCTTTGTCAAAATGTTTCTGAGTTCCCCTGGCATTCAAGAATCTGGAAAACTGGTAGTTCTGCAAAAGAAAATCTGTTGTTATGGAAAGTGATGGCAAATGCTTTGAATACTAAGGACAAGCTTTGTAGATGGGTATTATTTCAGAGGATTTACGTGTATTTTGCAAATCTGAATCTGAAACTAATACTCATTTATTTTTTGAATGTCCTTATGTTTATCAAATATGGTATAGGCTCTTATCTAATAGTGGTTTTTATAAGCCTATAGCTGTTAGTTCTATTGAATGGTTTAATGTATTCAAAGAAACTAGATGGAAGACTCGTACAACTAAGCTTTTGATAAAGCTTCTTAAAAAATTGATATATGTTGTGTGGTCTGAGAGAAACAATAGAATATTTGGAATTGGTAGCAAGAATTCATCTAAACTTTATAACATGATTCATGGCAATATTTTGAGGGATTTAAAGACTGATAATATTTGAAGTTTGATGATTACAAGGTACTGCTGGCATTTGGCTTATCTGCTCTGATCTGAATGATATTATGTCTTCAGCTTACAGTGATGTGTTTCCCTGAAAGTGAAGTCAGGTTTTCATACTTCCATCAGCTATTGTTTTTCCTGGAAGTGAAGTCAGTTTAGTTTATTTTTACTTCATGGTTGGTCCAGTTTGTTTTGGTTGTATTATTGTCATTGTAATCCTTATCATGATAATGGTATTGAGTGAGTTGTAATTGCTTGTAATGGTATATTAGTCAATAATATGAGTTTATGCTCTTGCTTTTCAAAAAAAAATTAATAAATTACAAGTCTTGGTTAATTAACATTAATTAATTATAAACCATTAAATTGTTTAACCTTTAATTATTAAAATCAAAATTAATAAATCAATCAATCTTTAATTATTAGATAATTAACCCCTAATTATTTAATTATTCTTTAACTAATTAATCACATTAATCACATTAATTAACCCTTAATTAATTTAATTAATCATCTTTGATTAATTACAATAAGTGATTATCCCTAACCACCTAAATTAATTAAGGAATTATCCTTTAATCACTTGATTGATTAACTTTAGTCATTAATTAATTACTTTTAATTAAGTAATTAATTTTAAGTAATTATTCACCTTTTAATCACTTATAATAAAATAATTAACCTTAAATTAAAAGTAATTGTCATTTATAAGTCAATAATGATCCATTAATTAAGACCTTAATTAATCAAAATAAGTTCTTTGTCCTAATTGATTACTTAATTGCAACATTTAAATCTCATTTAATAAAATAATTTATCAATAATAAATAAATTTTAAACCCTTTAAGTTAATCAAAACATTTATTTAAGATAAACCATTTATCTTCATAAAACCTCATTAACCTCTTAATTCCATTACTAAGTTTATTTAAAAATAAACTTTTCAAACAACGGTTATATAAAACAAAACTTTAACTTAATTACTTCAAAAATACTTATCTTAACTTTAGATTTATTCCCATACTTAAATCAATTTTTATTTTCAAAAGATAAGTTTAAATTTAAAAACTTGTATCATTTAAACTTTTTTTTTTAAAAATAATTTAGAAATTTATTTAACTTAATTTGTTAA
Source organism: Allium cepa (assembly GCA_030765085.1). NCBI lineage: Eukaryota > Viridiplantae > Streptophyta > Magnoliopsida > Asparagales > Amaryllidaceae > Allium > Allium cepa. The sequence goes on along the minus strand of CM060944.1, from coordinate 302,048,281 downwards.
AGTTTTAAGCTGGAAAACATAACCCCGAGTCAAACCCCAATGTTTCCCGAGCCTATTTCCTGTTTGCTTGGGGATTTCCCAAAATTAACCCGTATGCCAAAATTTTCAAAACTTAAAATTTTATTCAAGTATTTAACCCGTGCTACCCATAAATTGCGTCGAGCCTGTACCCTTATTTCCCGAAGGCAACTTCGAGACATCATCACCTAAAACTCGATTGACACGATCGCAATTCTTTCTTCACGAATACCATAATTGGAATAATCTTTCCATTACTCAGAAGAAATCTATTTATGTTTTTTCGAAAGAAATAAAAGATCGACCTATGTGTGATATCCCGGATATATTTGAATTGATATTAAGTTAGATTTTAAAATGAATTTGAATTTAGATTTAAATTTCAATCTAAATGAATATAGATATCTTAAAAATATTTTGATTTAAATTATATGAATAAGTTTTATTTAATATAAGGTTTTGTTTTCCTAAAAAAATTAAATACTTAAGATCGATATTTAAAAAATTTAAAAGTATGATAATTTAAATAAGATTTTAATAAAGGATTAAAATCTTTTTCTTTTGTACTTGAAATTAAACATAATATATAAAATAAATATAAAGAGATATATTAAAAAAAACATAAGAAATATTTTTAAGAATTATGATACATGAGATTAACATTTGTAGCAAGTATAATACATATAGTGACAAGTGTCATTAGCTTCTTTTTCTTTAATAATAAAAAACAAACAAACAAACAAACAAAGTTATACATATCATTAAATTCCTCTATTATCATTCTTCTTTTGCTCAAAAAAAAAAACATAGCAAACAAAGATCTGAAAACCCAGATTAGTAATTAAACAAACATGCAAATCAAACTCCTTATATCAAGATCGAATACCTATAAACAAATTCTTAGTTCAAACATGCAAACCATTTCACTGTAATTCACTTAAAATTGCAAAGTGGGAATTGTATTGCATGCAAATCTGTCCATCTTCAAATCAATGCAACCTGCCAACCAGTTTTAAAAGTTTCAATGCAATCTGGAAAGCAATCTATTTTCAAAAACCTTGAGCATCACCATGGTTCCAGTCTTAAAGAAATCAAAGTTTCAGGAGTCATCAACAACAGTTTTCAAATTTTAGAAAAAAAGGGGTTTTCATTGCAGTTCCAAGATTTTGTGCAAAGTCAAAAATAGGTGAGTAAACAATTAATCTAAATATTAAGTAGGATATAATTTGTTGCTTAAGTGATATTGATTCTTGCATGTGTGGAAAATAGTTTAGATTCTGTAATTATGAAATTATTTATGTTCTGCATGTCAGTAAATTGACGTTCCTCTGTTCATTCATGTTTACAGAATTTTTATAAATAAACAAAATTAAGCTTTCATATAAACACGTTGAAGTTTTGAATCTAAAACAAATTAGTTAAGTTGTAAATTCATCTAGCTTATGAAATCATGTTTAAGCAAATTATGTTTGGAATTTACTTGTAAGCTTAAATATGCAGTAAAACTTATAAAATGTAAAAAAAAAAAATTGAATTTTATTGATTCATGTATATATATTGAATCACCATTCAAAGTTATGATTTTTAACACAAAAATCCAGATTTTTTAAAATAGGATTGAGTTTGGAATTGGGGTTTTACTGGAAGGTTGATTTTGGGTGATTTCTGGAAGATGGATCCATTTGGTGGGTCGGGGTTGCTACTGGAGGTGGAGGAGGTCACGGAGTTTTAAGGAAAAATAGTAGTCGCGGCTGTAAGGGGCGGTGGCGACGGCGATGATCGGAAATAGGATTTGAACCCTAGTTTTAGCTATGCCTGGTAAATCATTCACCACGGTTCGTACCATTGATCGAGTTCTACTAGTTTTTGGGTAGAGGAAGCTTGGCCGTAGTTGAAGTCAGTGCTGGAGTTATAGATGTCACGGTGGTCGGAGGGACGAATGCGAAGCGTTGTCAGGTTTGGTCGTGGAGGACTCTGATTTTTCCAGGTTTGGGGTCGAGGCTTCGATTTCAATTTCGAGAGTGGAAGTTCATTTTGATGTTCATGGTGGGTTGTAGTGTTGACTAATGGTGCGTAGCGATCATCGCCGATGATCAAGGGTGGCCGGAGTCACCGTGCATATGCACGGTGAAGTGTTTTGTCTGATGCTGTTTTGGGTTGACTTTTGAAGCAGGGAGGACACTCGAGTAAATCTCGGTGTGACTCGAAGTAGTAACGTAAATTTCTTGGGAGGATTGAGCATTGAACCCGAAGTAAAAGGGATGGTATTTCGGGTTTAACAGCAGTTACAGGTTTTAACAAAACCTGCAATGTTTGTTAAAACTACAGTTTTTAAATGAAAGATAGTGTTTTAAACCTAGTTTTAAATTCAAAGTTGGAAATTTTTAGAATTCAAGTTTAAAGTTAAAATCTCAGTTTTAAAAAAAAGTTTAAAACTAAATTGTTAACAACTTTAAAAATGGTTAAGTAGTTTAAATTTATAAAAAAAATATGAAGTTTTTAAAAAATATGAGCAAGATTTAAAATTTAGTTTAAAACCGGAAATCAAAGATTTTAAATTTGTATTGCTGTTTGAAATAAAAGAAGTTTTTTTTCTAAATTTGAAAGATTTAAACATCTGTGTATGTAATTCATTGAATTTAAAAATGAAATTAGTTTTAAACTCTTATGAAATTCTTTTATAAGATAAGCATTTGTTTGACATGTAATTTTAAAAAGGTTTTTAAATTGTTTAAAAAACTTTGCTAGGTTAAATTATTTTCATTTTAAATCTTATATTTGAAGTGAAAATTTAAAGTTAGTTCGAAAGTAATGGCGTTTTCAAATGATTTTGTTAATGACAATTTAGTCATAACTAAGAAATGTTTTTATCTTAAAATTTTATTAAGATTTAATGATTTGAAATTAATTGAATTAATGAGGTAATTATGTAATGATTAGTTAATTTAATTAATTAATTGATTAGGAATTAATAAATAATTGATTAAGAGTTAATCAATTGGTAATTAGGATCATTGATTAGATAATTAAAGATTATTAAGTAATGATTTAAGATTTATTGATTAAGCAATTAAGTTATAATCAAGGTTAACTAATTAAACAATTAAGGATTAATTAAGTTACGGTTAACACTTAATTAATTGAATAATTAGAGTTTAATTAATGGGTAATTTAGGATAATAAATGTGTGATTAACGATGGTTAATCTAAGTTAATTACTTAATGGAGTAATTAAAGAATGGTTAATGTAAGTGATTTAGAAATTAATTACTTAATGTAATTAATGGAGTTCAATGTGATTGGTTTAAATTAATTAATTAAGTTTAATTAATTTTAATCACCTGATGATTTGATAATAATTACTTAATGTAATTGATTAAGTATAATTACTTAGTGAAGTAATTAATGATGATTACTGAATGTAATTAGTGGAAGATGGAATTTTGAAAGAAATTTGGATCAAATTATTTTGTATAATTAATCAAGGGATTAATTAGAGATAATTAAGGAGTAATTAATTTAAATGATAAAGTAATTAAAGGTGGTTAATTACTGATGTTATTAATCAAGGGTGATTAATATTTATGGTTAGCAATTAATTAATGAAATAATTAAAGGTTAATTACCGTATTGGGTTAAGGATAAATAATTTGTGAATTAATTAAGGGTTAATTACATAAATGTAATTAAAGGATAAATAGAACGATATTGGAAGTCTTTGATTAATTGTTATTCCTAATATGTGGTTTGTGATGCTATGTGATAAGATATGTTGATTTAAACTATGATGATGTGGTTATTTATTGTTGATGAATTAGGTGACATCTTGTATTTAACATTGAGTTGTATTTCACTTGAATAATATAAGTTAAGTTGATATTGATTTCGAAGAGACCGGAGTCGGGTATCAGTAAATACCCGAAACCACTTCGATTCTTTATAAGTTGCTTTGTGAAATCAATATGCTGAAATGAAATGATTTAAGAGAATTGAACCATTTAATCTAGGGTTTTGGTACTTAGAAATTGATGTGTGAAATGAGTAATGTCTTTAACGACTTGTGAACTTGTAAGTTGTTTATATAAGTAGTATGCTTTTGTATTCCGTGTTAGATGAGTTTACTCACGCTGGTTTCCAACCTGACCCGGGTGTTACTTTGACGTAATGCTCGGGACAGACGGAGTATTACAGATTTCTAGGTAAGGACGTTCTGGAGCTCATAAGGCGAGCTGGATAGCAGGAACGTATGGAGCGTACCCGCAGTATATATATTATAGTAGTATATCTGGACATGTTATTTTAAACTGCCCAATGTTGTGTAAATGTTGTAACTCAGATGTATAAATGTATAATTGAATTGATATAGTTCTTCTTTGTAAAACTATTATTTATGTGATATTATATTTTATCCGCTGCGAATGTGAGATTCTGAGTTTGAGTTTTCTGTTTCTTCTTCTTTCTGTTTCTTCTTTTCTCTAACTATGTGGAATTTTCGGGATCGAAAATTTCGGGTCGTTACGTTTGGTATCAGAGCCAGGTTAAGCGAGAACCTTGGCTCTGGTGGGAATACTCATTAATGATAGGGTAAGTGGTTCCCTAGAATGAGTTGAGTGAATATATATATGAGAGAGCGTACTTGTTATTTTCTTATATAAAGATTTTGAATGATTTTATATAAGAATATATTTTGATATATAAAGCAATATTTCTTTCTAACAAATAGTAAAGAAATTGGTTATTAAACTATTGAATTAAATTAAGAAGTAATAGAAACACAACAAAACTAAAATTAAATCTTGAATTTGGGAAAGGTTTCAGGATAAGGATAATCAATTAATTTATGGATAATAATTGTAAATGATAAAAAAAGAGGGAGTTACTTAATGAAGTAACTAGAGATAAGTAATTTAAGGGACAATTATTTAATGAAGGTAATTAAGAAATAAGCTAATTACCGAATGTGATTAATTAATGATCTAATTAATTTAAAGAAATAACAAATAATATTATTTAATGCATTTGAATGAAAAGGTCCTATTTCAGACAAGAGTTGTTTGAAAATTTAAAAGAAATTTGTTTTGAATTAAAAACCAAAGGTGGTTTAAAATTTTAAAGTATAACTTGGTATGTAAAAGAAATTAATATGTATATGTGTGGACATACATAATATCAAAGGTAGTTTGAAATAAACTCTAAATGTTGGGTTTTAAATCTGGAATAAGATATGATACCCAAAGTGATAAGTTTTTGAACTTAATAAGCGGGAAGATTATTTCTGAGAAGTTCAAAATTTGAAATGGAAGTTCAAACTGGGTAAGGTTGACTAGATAAAGTGACTTGAGATTAACTTGGGAAAAGTTAAATATGTTGGGGTGTTCAACCTGATTTGTAAATTTTAAGATGAAATTAAGATTTAACTTGGGAAGTTAAATGGTTGATTGTAATTGAGAGTTTGAGTGATCTCAAATTAGGTTTGAGATCTAGAAATTTAAAAATGAATAGATGTTTTAAAATAAATTAGATAATATCATCCTATTGTTGTTAAAAATCTTTAAGTTATGAATTGGAATTGTTTAAAATGAATGAGAGATGGTTTAAAATTTTAAATTTGAATTAGTTCAAATTAAATTTGATTTGAATTAATTGAAATGGTGATTGAAGATGTATGAGTATAAGATTCAAGTGGAAAATTTGAATTGGATTGATTTGAATATTTTGGAATTGTAATTAAAGTTGAATATTTTTAAATTCAAATGGAATTCGAATTTGAATTTGGAAGGAAATTAAGAATAATTCAACTTGATTTGGAAATGGAGTTTGAAAATTGGGATTAATTCAAAATGGAATTGAAATGAATTGAAATTGGAACTGGTCCAATTGAAATTTATTTGAATTAATAGAATTTGAGATCAAGATTGAATAAAGTTAAAGTTGGAAAGAAACTGAGGTTAATTCAACTTGAATTGGGGTTAAATCAATTTCAATGGAAATTGAAGTTATTTAAATTGGAATTAGGTCAATTTAAATGGAAGTGGAATTTAAATTGAATCGAATTGGAATGGAGATTGGGGATTGAACAGTTTTGACTCTGGACTATTTTTAATATAAATTATTTTTAATATAAACTTATTTTTCCAAGCTATTCATTATATATACAACCTTTCTTTTAAAAGCAAAATTATCTTATACTTGTTTTACAATTATTTTTGAAATTGTTTAACAATTTTCCAACTGTTTTATAAAATTACTATCTTACTATTATTTTGCAATTATCTAAAACATTTATAATTATTTTAACTATTTTCTAACTATTTTACACCTATTTTACAAACTAGTAATTATTTTCCAACTACTTATCTATTTTAAAATTTCAAGCTATTTTCTAAATTTAAATTGGACAGAGTTCTAACTGTTATTGGTTAATACCCAATCGAGATAGGAATAGAGGTGATAATCCAAATAGATTGAAGCAATTGTGAGTAAGTGAATGAAAATCAAGATGAATGTGAATAGAAATGGAATTAATTTGTCTAATAACCAATAAGACAAATACGTAGGGTGTACGTATGTTATTCTATTCGCAAAGTGATTTGATCCAGATTCGAGCATAGAATTTCGAGATAGTATGTCGATCCGAGTTGAGATTTTTCACTCGATTTTCAACGGCGAAACTGGATATGGATTGTTGATTGGTTCTAGATATTCTCTATCATAGTATGACTATGCAAGGAGAATGACGGTTTCTGATCAAGAAACCAGATCTGAGTCCGCACTAGAAAGTCGGGTGGACGATACTAGTTCGGAAGTGAAATTGTGTGATCGAGTGAGCGATCAGATTGTTGTAGCGTACGGATGATATGTGTACGTCGTACGGATTTGAATGAAAATGATATTGAAGAGAGTAATTAAATTTGACTATTCGATTTTGAGTGAACAAAGTTAAATATCTTTGTATTATAAGATGAAACTCCCCTTGTTGAATCTTTTGCCAAGAGAAAAGAGTTTTTGAAAATGTTTGAAGTATAAAAGGAGTTTTATACAAGTTTGAAATGATCCAAAGTTTTAAAGATTATATATATCTGTATATATATATAAAGGATCTTATGAGGATTTTGGAAAAAGGTTTTGGGAACCTATGGATTTGGAAAGGCTTTTGATTTTTGGGTAAAATCAATATTGAATTTGGAAAGCCTAGTTTGAGAATTATCGATTTTGGGATAATCGATTTTGTGTAAAGGAGTTTTGTATGAGATCATACCAGGTGTATGATTTAAAGAAACTATATATTTATAGTATAAAATGTTTTGATGATGGCTCTGGGGAAAAAGGCGCTTTCTTAAAATGAACTTCTCAGGAGTACCACCGGGTGGTGCTGCCTTGAGCCCCAAGGGGGTTTCTAAAGTTGATCCTGTGAGGAGTCCGGACAAAACTAGTTCCTGTTGATTATGAGTAGAGTATACCATAGAGAAAGTCATGTGTGTCGCTGAGAGCCAACAGTCTGCGTTTGATTTTATATCGGTAGACTGCGACCTATGGTATAACATAGCGAAAGTCGTGTGTGCCGCTAAGAGCCAACCGTCTGCATTTGATTTTATATCGGCAGACTGCGACCTATGTAGGAGTGGAGAAGTTTCATTTTGACAGCGAAAATCAGAGGCCGCTGAGAGCCTGCAATTACATGGACTTTTGCTGCGATGACAACGTAACCCTGGATGTAACTGTGATCTGTTGTGTGGGATCTACGGCGTAATCGAGAGGCCGCGGAGAGCCTGCAGTTACATGGACTTTTGCTGCGACGGCAATGTAACCCTAGAATGTAACTGCGACCATGGATGGGGGTGATAATTTCCAAAGCATCCTCACCAAAATATATATCCTCTATTTTCAAAAACTGTTTTCTATATTTTCAATAAAATTATTTTTCAAATATTTTCACTGGGTGTTGAAAACGGGTCTGCTAAGTACCTATAGATTTTCAGTCGTATGCCTGATCAACGTATGACCGAATTTCTGTAAGGACAAGGATGGACTGGTTAAAACATCGAGTTATAAAAAGTATTTTTATAAAATAATTTTATAATATTATGTAGATTTTAAAAGTATTTCAAAGAATAATTTTTCTAAAAATAAGCATTATAATAAACTCTGGCTTCGTTCCTTTTCGAGTTCGAAAAGATTAAAAGGGGGGCGGAATGCGATATCCCGGATATATTTGAATTGATATTAGGTTAGATTTTAAAATGAATTTGAATTTAAATTTAAATTTCAATCTAAATGAATATAGATATCTTAAAAATATTTTGATTTAAATTATATGAATAAGTTTTATTTAGGATAAGGTTTTGTTTTCCTAAAAAAAATTTAAATACTTAAGATCAATATTTATAAAATTTAAAAGTATGATAATTTAAATAGGATTTTAACAAAGGATTAAATTCTTTTTCTTTTGTACTTGAAATTAAACATAACACATAAAATAAATATAAAGAGATATATTAAAAAAAACATAAGAAATATTTTTAAGAATTATGATACATGAGATTAACATTTGTAGCAAGTATAATACATATAGTGACAAGTGTCATTAGCTTTTTTTTCTTTAATAATAATAATGATAATAATAATAAAACGAACAAAGTTATACATATCATTAAAATTCCTCTATTATCATTCTTCTTTTGCTCAAAAACAAAACATAGCAAACAAAGATCTGAAACCCAGATTAGTAATTAAACAAACATGCAAATCAAACTCCTTATATCAAGATCAAATACCTATAAACAAATTCTCGGTTCAAACATGCAAACCATTTCACTGTAATTCACTTAAAATTGCAAACTGGGAATTGGTATTGCATGCAAATCTGTCCATCTTCAAATCAATGCAACCTGCCAACCAGTTTTAAAAGTTTCAATGCAATCTGGAAAGCAATCTATTTTCAAAAACCTTGAGCATCACCATGATTCCAGTTTTAAAGAAATCAAAGTTTCAGGAGTCATCAACAACAGTTTTCAAATTTTAGAAAAAAAGGGGTTTTCATTGTAGTTCCAAGATTCTGTGCAAAGTCAAAACGAGGTGAGTAAACAATTAATCTAAATCTTAAGTAGGATATAATTTGTTGCTTAAGTGATATTGATTCTTGCATGTGTGGAAAATAGTTTAGATTCTGTAATTATGAAATTATTTATGTTCTGCATGTCAGTAAATTGATGTTCCTCTGTTCATTCATGTTTACAGAATTTTTATAAATAAACAAAATTAAGCTTTCATATAAACACATTGAAGTTTTGAATCTAAAACAAATTAGTTAAGTTGTAAATTCATCTAGCATATGAAATCATGTTTAAGCAAATTATGTTTGGAATTTACCTGTAAGCTTAAATATGCAGTAAAACTTATAAAATGTAAAAAAACAAAATTTTGAATTTTATTGATTTATGTATATATATTGAATCACCATTCAAAGTTATGATTTTTAACACAAAAATCCAGATTTTTTAAAATAGGATTGAGTTTGGAATTGGGGTTTTACTGGAAGGTTGATTTTGGGTGATTTCTGGAAGATGGATCCATTTGGTGCGTCGGGGTTGCTACTGGAGGTGGTGGAGGTCATGGAGTTTTAGGGAAAAATAGTAGTCGTGGCTGTAAGGGGCAGTGGCGACGGCGATGACCGGAAATAGGATTTGAACCCTAGTTTTAGCTATGCCTGGTAAATCGTTCACCACGGTTCGTAGCGTTGATTGAGTTCTACTAGTTTTTGGGTAGAGGAAGTTTGGCCGTAGTTGAAGTCAGTGCTGGATTTATAGATGTCACGGTGGTCGGAGGGACGAATGCGAAGCGTTGCCAGGTTTGGTCGTGGAGGACTCTGATGTTTCCAGGTTTGGGGTCGAGGCTTCGATTTCAATTTCGAGAGTGGAAGTTCATTTTGATGTTCATGGTGGGTTGTAGTGTTGACTAATGGTGTGTAGCGATCATCGCCGATGATCAAGGGTGGCCGGAGTCACCGTGCATATGCACTGTGAAGTGTTTTCTCTGATGCTTTTTTGGGTTGAGTTTTGAAGCAGGGAGGACCCTCGAGTAAATCTCGGTGTGACTCGAAGTAGTAACGTAAATTTCTCGGGAGGATTAAGCATTGAACCCGAAGTAAAAGGGATGGTATTTCGGGTTTAACAGCGGTTACAGGTTTTAACAAAACCTGTAATGTTTGTTAAAACTACAGTTTTTAAATGAAAGCTAGTGTTTTAAACCTAGTTTTAAATTCAAAGTTGGAAATTTTTAGAATTCAGGTTTAAAGTTAAAATCTCAGTTTTAAAAAAAAAGTTTAAAACTAAATTGTTAACAACTTTAAAAATGGTTAAGTAGTTTAAATTTATAAAAAAATATATGAAGTTTTAAAAAAAATATGAGCAAGATTTAAAATTTAGTTTAAAACTGGAAATCAAAGATTTTAAATTTGTATTGCAGTTTGAAATAAAAGAAGTTTTTTTTTAAATTTGAAAGATTTAAACATCTGTGTGTGTAAGTCATTGAATTTAAAAATGAATTTAGTTTTAAACTCTTATGAAATTCTTTTATAAGATAAGCATTTGTTTGACATGTAATTTTAAAAAGGTTTTTAAATTGTTTAAAAATCTTTGCTAGGTTAAATTATTTTCATTTTAAATCTTATATTTAAAATGAAAATTTTAAGTTAGTTCAAAAGTAAATGTGTTTTCAAATGATTTTGTTAATGACAATTTAGTCATAACTAAGAAATGTTTTTATCTTAAAATTTTATTAAGATTTAATGATTTGAAATTAATTGAATTAATGAGGTAATTATGGAATGATTAGTTAATTTAATTAATTAATTGGTTAGGAATTAATAAATAATTGATTAAGAGTTAATCAATTGGCAATTAGGATCATTAATTAGATAATTAAAGATTATTAATTAATGATTTAGGATTTATTGATTAAGCAATTAAGTTATAATCAAGGTTAACTAATTAAATAATTAAGGATTAATTAAGTTACAGTTAACACTTAATTAATTGAATAATTAGAGTTTAATTAATGGGTAATTTAGGATAATAAATGTGTGATTAACGATGGTTAATCTAAGTTAATTACTTAATGGAGTAATTAAAGAATGGTTAATGTAAGTGATTTAGAAATTAATTACTTAATGTAATTAATGGAGTTCAATGTGATTGGTTTAAATTAATTAATTAAGTTTAATTAATTTTAATCACCTGATGATTTGATAATAATTATTTAATGTAATTGATTAAGTATAATTACTTAGTGAAGTAATTAATGATGATTACTGAATGTAATTAGTGGAAGATGGAATTGTGAAAGAAATTTGGATCAAATTATTTTGTATAATTAATCAAGGGATTAATTAGAGATAATTAAGGAGTAATTAATTTAAATGATAAAGTAATTAAAGGTGGTTAATTACTGATGTTATTAATCAAGGTGATTAATATTTATGGTTAGCAACTAATTAATGAAATAATTAAAGGTTAATTACCGTATTGGGTTAAGGATAATTAATTTGTGAATTAATTAAGGGTTAATTACATAAATGTAATTAAAGGATAAATAGAACGATATTGGAAGTCTTTGATTAATTGTTATTCCTAATATATGGTTTGTGATGCTATGTGATAAGATATGTTGATTTAAACTGTGATGATGTGGTTATCTATTGTTAATGAATTAGGTGACATCCTGTATTTAACATTGAGTTGTATTTCACTTGAATAATATAAGTTAAGTTGATATTGATTTCGAAGAGACCGGAGTCGGGTATTAGTAAATACCCGAAACCACTTCGATTCTTTATAAATTGCTTTGTGAAATCAATATGCTAAAATGAAATGATTTAAGAGAATTGAACCATGTAATCTAGGGTTTTGGTACTTAGAAATTGATGTGTGAAATGAGTAATGTCTTTAACGACTTGTGAACTTGTAAATTGATATAAGTTACCCCGGGTTTATATAAGTAGTATGCTTTTGTATTCCGCGTTAGATGAGTTCACTCACGCTGGTTTCCAGCCTGACCCGGGTGTTACTTTGATGTAATGTCCGAGTCAGACCGAGTGTTACAGATTTCCAGGTAAGGACGTTCTGGAGCTCAGAAGGCGAGCGGGATAGCACGAACGTATGGAGCGTACCCACAGTATATATTATAGTAGTATATCTGGACATGTTATTTTAAACTGCCCAATATTGTGTAAATGTTGTAACTCAGATGTATAAATGTATAAGTGAATTGATGCGGTTCTTCTTTGTAAAACTATTATTTATGTGATATTATATTTTATCCGCTGCGAATGTGAGATTCTGAGTTTGAGTTTTCTGTTTCTTCTTCTTTCTGTTTCTTCTTTTCTCTAACTATTTGGAATTTTCGGGATCGAAAATTTCGGGTCGTTACACTATGCTCGTGTACTATGATCCCGGCCATCTACGATCGAAGTTCTGGCCATGGACCAATCGGCTACAACCCCCGCACACTACCAAACCACCCAGCATTCCCAAACAACAACGAGATCGAAATTGAGCAACTGATTTAAACCTAGAAAAAAACCCATTATCACAAAACCGCCTTACTCCTCCTTCCCAACCATCAGAGGTCGCGTGTTTCTAGGCAGAGCACCGCCTGACTTCAAAGCTTTGATCGCCACCAATGCAAAACCATTCCGGTCAACTGAGGACGACACGACACTAAGATTTCCGACTTATGTACAAACACTAGCTCGAACCTAGATTGTCAAAGTCCGGCCACCACGATTGATGAGAAAATTTGCGATCATTTTTCCTACAATCTGCATCACGTCCTTCTCCTACAGATTCGAACTCGAAGCTCGATTATTCTTAGATCGACGGAAATCGACATTTTTCTAAATTTCATTCAACTCGCATTTTATCTCCATATACAAACTTAAAAATTTTGAAATGACTTTCGAAAATCATGATTTTGTAACACAAATTCATTTCTATGATTAAAATTCGAAATCATAATATTTGAATTTGAACTTAAATTTTGATCTTTCCTGTTACTTCCTATTTTGATTTAAATACTAAATATTTTCTTCTGAAATTATCTTTGAAAATGACTTCATAATATTATAAACATCTTCTTTTCAAAAGTTATAACCTGAATTGGTTTGGATAAGAGGATATGATTTTTTTTCCAGATTCTATTGATGTAACAGGGGGAGATATATGTACAGAAGCTCATATACACATGCATAAAATATTTGCAACATGCAATCACAACCAATCATCCATATAAACAACATTCATACTTCAATGATTTATCTCCTCAAATCAAGACAAAACCATATTGAGGTTAAAAGAGTCAGGTTTGCTCACCTTAATGAAGAACAGAGCATGGAAATGAAATCTGCAACAAAGATTTTCATCTGCATTTTTGATTTGCTCTTTCATCTGAATTTGATCTGAATTTTGAAGTGAAGCCATATATTTATTTAGCTTTCTGGCTTCCAGGTTAAAGTTGAGTTGCATTTGTTGCTTGATCCGACTTGCCTCAGGTTAAAAATACTGAAGTTAATTATCGTTTTGATTGCTTCTTATTTTAAATTTTAATTTTAATTATGGTTTCGCTTGAATTACTTGAGTTTATCATTCCTGGTTTTAAGATTTGGAGATGATCTTTTTTCAGTTGTTTGATTTTCTAGTTGAAGCTGAAACCTTGAATTGATTTCCTTTGTTGTGAGGATCTGGTTTACTTTGATTCATGTTGCTTAAACTTTAGATTCAGGTTGAACAGATGAAGGTTTTTTTCTTGAGTTGAATCAAGACTTTGCTACTTGAAAACAGGTTGAAGTTTGTTTGATTCCAGACTAAAAGCTTAATGTTTTGATTTTCTTTCTGGTTTTGATCCTTAGGTTGAAGATTCCTTTTGATAAAAATCTTTTTTTGGTTTTTAGTTTTAAATGGAGGACGAAAAGGAAGACATGGAGGACATTTTTCTCATATTTGAAAATAGAGAAGAATTTTGATGAAATACACACTAGCCTTGTTTCTCTCATTTGATTTTTTATTTATACTAAAATTATAATAGAAAACATTTTGCCATTTATTATTGTTGAACTAACACTTGTCATTTGCTTGCATCAATATTTTAAAAATGTATTTTGCATGTCTTTGTTTATTTACAAATGTCTTAAAAATGCATTTTTTTATGTTTCAAACCCTTGTCTTATTTTAATTTATTTACATATGCATTATATTTTCAATTTAGTTTTATAATTACTTTATTCAAATCTTATTAATTTTTCAAAAGATAAGTACGCATTTGATTTTAAATTTTTAAATACCTTTTGTGAAATTTATTATATTAAATTTAAGTCATAACTTCTAAATCAAAATGCCTATTTATATTTCGATATATTTATATTTCGATATATTTATATTTGAATTTCAAATCCAAATTCCTTTATTTACAATCTTTTGATATATGTATTTATTCAATTTTTCAAATAAATCCACAATTAAATTTACAATTAAAATATTATTCAAAATATTTATTTTCTGAATTTCCAAATTAGAAATTCTATTTAAAAATCACATATATATACACACACACATTTATATTAATAAAAAAAATATTTAATTTGGAAAATACCAAATTTATTCACAATTTAATCCAAAATTTAAATTAATTTCCAATTTATATTTGATTTAAAAACGAGAATGTTACAAGAGTAAGATCAACTGGGGACTAACAGCTGAGGTATAGGGTGTGACCCTCTACTAGTCCTATCTAATTTCTATAATCTATAAGTCGGTTAATCCTAACATAGTTTACCTAATGGCAATAAGAACAATAATTCTTTAGTAAAACTCTTGGCTGAATACCATTTTTCAATTTCCTTGACACTAAAATCTTTATAAATGATTTAATGCTTGAAATCATATTTAAAACAAGGAAAATTACTGCTCTTTACTTTACTCGAAATACTCATGGTAAGATATATTCTTTTATAAAATAATATTGATGAATTTCATAAATTTTTAGAAGTTTTCGCCCCTTAAAACTATAGGCGGTAAAGCCAAACTTTATAAAACTATCATATTGATGAAAATCAACATCAATATCGCCATCAAGGGTTGTCCATCCCTTTTTATACAAAATCATGTTAAAGTGTTTGATCTATAAAGTGTAATGTCATAGAGCTAAAACTGTTTTCATCGCATACATAGGCCATCGAATATAAGCAACGCCATTATTTGTTTGCATATTATAAAGCCTTAGAACTTAGAGTATTGGTAATGGGGACATTGGTGACTTTTGGCATCAATGCGCTAAAGAAAAGCGTGACCTCATTATAGCGATTATAAAACAAGTGGCATCATTGCCTTAAAGAAAAACGCGGCATAATTAGGTCCAAGGTTGATAACACGTGGCATCATTATAGCTAATATAAAAATAAGCGAATCTCTGCTTTATATGGCCGACGACGTTATAAAAAACATGCGGCATCATGCCCTTTTATATAAAATGTAATCATAGCACGCGGCATAGAAAATATGTGCGGTGTTATTGACGTCATTAGCATGCATACCGACATTGGCTCCAACCCAAATGAGTTCATTTCATATAACCTGGAAGTGATATCCTGTTTATTCACTAAGGTCGACATTGTTTAATGGCAGTACCACGGTCTTTGATGTCAATGACTTCAGCATGTCAATATCGTTGTTGAATCGACAATTTTCTATCAAATTAGAATATCGCCAAATAATTGCAATAAAAATATCCGCGAGTGCATGACATACAATTTTAGTAGGTGGCGACTACGGGTCGATCCATAGGGAATTGAATCGATTTAAAATTCTACTCAATCAAATTATCCAAGAGTTTGAAATTCTTTAAGATAAAAAAAGTAAAAAACTAACAAAAGAAAGTGAATAAAAATATGAGAGTTTGAAGGCAATTTAGAGGCAAATCCCTTCTCATGATCACATAAATCAACACAATGAAATTATGATCACTCTTTTTTGGTCATTAGTGAATTTAGTTGATGTGTTTATCGTCTATTAAATAACCCAAGGTAAACCATAAAACTATAACACACCCTCCAAAACACTTGTTAACTCCTATAAAAATGATAATGAAATCAATAATAAAATCTATTCTAAGTATGATCTATTTACTATTGATTAGTAATATAGACCATCAAATTTTGATTCAAAAATCCACTTCATTACCATAATCATATATAGATAATGAGGTAATTTATGTTTATGTTTGTTTAAGCGTAGCCTATTTGGTGTCAACAACATAGGCTATCAAATTCAAAGTTAAAAAACAAATTTTACCACATCAAAATGCCATTAAGCACAAAAAGAGATCAAATAAAATCAATATGTTGAATCTACATGATTAAGAGAGCTTCATTACCCACTAAATGAAGGGGTTTAGCTTCTCATATTTGATATCGTATCAACAAATGTAAATTTCAACATTTAAAAGCTAGCAAAATAAGAAGAGAGCTAATTAGAATAAAAAGAGAATTAATCTACTTGCATAAATAAATCTAAACTACTAACATGAAAGGAAATAAAGAAGAAAAGTGCATCAAAATTAGTGCATGTATTAAAATTGCATATAAGAAAATTACATGAAGAAAAGGCTAAGAAACCATTAAAAAGAAAGAGAGTTTATGTTTATTTTCGTAGCTACCACTAAACTAACTACAGGGTGGTGCTAAGAGCTTCATTACATAAAACATAAGGGTTATTTATACATGCCTAAAACCCTAATGCACATTTTAGGGGACTACCCAAATTTCCCTTGAGGAAGTGTGGCCACCAAGTTATCATTTGGTTGTAATCAATCTTTCATTAAATGTGCATGCAACTTTAATCTCCACTAACATATACATTAGCTCCTAATTGAAAATCATGGTAAGTGGGTGGGTAGCGTCCTCCATTTTGCATGAATTGATTTATTTCCATCTTCATTTGCCATCTTCTCTTGTGCATGCACATTTTCATGAAGCCTCTTCATATTTTTCCATCCAATTTCCTACAAAATAAAATAAAATGTGCAAATAAATATTCTCAAATTAATTCACACACAAAAATGATCATTTTGCCCCCATATGAAGATGAATAAATAATGATTTGAAAACAATTGAAATTTTTGTTTAAACATGTGAAAATACTTTATTGCTCGTTTATTTAATTAAATTAGATTAAATATGGAAGTAAAAATATACATATTTACGTGCACATCAAATACCCTCACACTTATCTTTTTATTCGTCCTCGAATAAATTAAAACTAAGATGAATCAGTTTTCGTAGGGAGCAGGATTGCATGAAGCATATGTAATAAGCCATTAAACCTCTTGGTGTCCCTAGTAGGACGAGTGATGTCTCGTGAGGGTTTTAGCGGATACTACCCACAAAATCCAAACGCAACATAAAAATTCCTAAATGCTAGATTTATTTACAAAGATATGAATGAAAGTTTTTGAAAATATTTACAAATGAAAATTTTACTTTTAATTTGACACTAATAAGTTAAATATAAGTTTTGGTCATCATTAAGAAATTTAAGTCATTTACTCGTCAAAACGTCCAACAAAAATTAAGTTATCATCAATGTTAGACTCTAGTCTGGCTAGTTGTTTCGATTGATAACATAGTGTAACTATGAAATGGATCCTTAGTTGATTATCAAAGTTTTTCAAAGTGGTATTTTTATTTCTTTTGAATAACAAGTAAAATCAAATAAGTAAAAACAATTCTTGGATTTCAATTGCTTAAACTCTCTTTATTTGAAGATTTTATTGATATTAACAATATTTACTTATGCCTAACTCAGAAAACTTAGGCCGGATGTATCACCCATGCACTGCCTTGCGGTCTTATGTGAGGGGAATACAGAGCATGGCGAGTGTACACACAAGTATGTATACATATCGACTGTAGGCATTATAAATGAAATAATTTTTATACACACATACATAACTTAGATAAATTGAGGCCAGATATACCGATCATGCACTGCATTTGCCATACGTGAGAAGGGTACAGAGCAAGGTGAGTATACACACTTGCGTGTGAACACATGGCATTAGGTGTTAATAAAATATATACATATATACAAACAATTTTTTTTAATGAAGTGAGAGTTTAACAATATCATCTTGGCACCACTCAACTTAGAAGGTCGAAAATGTTATCGTCTTTACTTTAAGTTAACCACTTATTAAACAAAGAATTCAATTATGATATATTTCATAATTATCACCCATGAATCTTCCTATATACTAGTTAAACTATCGTTACTTGTAATCAAACATTATGTTCATTTTTGTTAAGACAAATAAATTTTCAAAAATTTCAACTTAATAACCAAAATCCTATACTTATCCTATGTTGTTTCTTTAAAAGTAAACAAAATATGCTAAAACAAAAATTTGTTCTAGAATTTTTGTTATTTTTGAATTTTTTTAAGTTTTGGAAAGAAAATGAAAAAAATAAACCATGAAAAATCAAACACTTAATTTTGACTGTGTCCCCACATTTAATTCAAGTGAAAGGAGAAAAATAAAATTACTTATACTTACATGAAGATAAACAGGAAACGGTTATTGTTTACACGACGTCAGAAAATATACCGTTAAAGATTAAACGAACCGGTCTTCCCAAGACCAATTCATTTGTCTCGTTAAGTACGAGAGACATAGCTTAAGGACAGAAAGCCAAGTCATAAAAGATTTCAAAATTAAACGTTGGTGTGAAAGACGAATGCTGTTTTATTAAAAGTCATACGAGTTGTTTCATTTTTGATGATTTTTGGGGTAGATAGAACAATTGGTTGAAGTTCAAGTTTATTTTCACCAAATTTAAATTCGAGCTTATCACTGAAAATTTCTTCGGAATTATTGATTTAAAAATCAAAATGGTGATTTAATTCTATCCCTTTAGAATTCAACAACTCATCTTCGAAAAGTCAAAAAAAAATTGTGTTCACTAAATTCGTCTTCCTTTGTTGGATTGTCAACAACTTCATGACATGTATCAATTTCAAAATCTAAAGTTGTGACATTCAATTTTTCAAAATCGAAAAAAGGAAGATCTAATTTTAAATTTGTTTCTACACTCTCAAAAGAATTGAAATCCAACTCAATTACCGCATTTTCAACAATTTCATTAAGATTCTCATTTTCAATTTCAAAAGTTTTTATTTGAAAATCATCAATTTTGATAAAAGGTGGATTATTATTTGACTCGTCACACATTGGAATTTGATTATGTTGCACACGTTGTTTCATGTAGGTTTCAAACAACAAATCCATGTGATTTTTGTGAGTTTTTTCCATTTGCTCAACAAAATCAAATTTATGTTTATTAATTTGAGAATTTTCAATTTGAAATTGTTGAGAATAAAAGTTGTCTGTTGCATCATAATTGAAATTATTCCTACCGCCAAAATCATTTACAAAACTATTCACATTTCCATTTTGATTTATAAATTCATTTTGAAGTTAGAAATTGTATTGGCATGAGTTATAATCGCAACATTTGAATTTTGAGGTGAATTCAAATTTTGATTATTTAAAATTCTTGACTTAAGTTATTGCATAGATTACTCAAATTATTTATCTTTTGATTTCATTGTTCAACTTAGACAAAATAATTTCAATAATATTTTCAAGAGTTGAGGGTTGGTCGTCATTTTGAAAATTTTGTGGTTCAAAATTCGAACTGTTTGTACAAAAGTTGTTATAAATATCCGTTAAGAGTTTGATGTTAAATTATATGGATTATATTGATTTTACAACTATTGTAAACTTTTTGTGAGCAGGGAAATTAGACATTTTCACTAATGTTTTTTCATTAAGGAAAAGTATTTACCAAAGAGAATTTATTTTTCAAAAGGGATGTAACGACCCGTAAATTTTAATGAACAAATTTGTTAATTTAAATTGGATCTTTGTAATTAAATTTAGAAAGAAAGAATTTTTTTATAATTTATAATGAAATGAATGTTAAAAAGAAGTGTAGCAATGGTAATTTAAAAGTTAATTATTGATAATTGGAGTGGAATCCCAATGATGTAATAGTGTAAATTGTTGCACTTGGTATAAATTGGAAAATAAGAAATTAAAAGTAAGCGTTTAATTAACCAATGCAAGAATATGTTGATTAGTAGTAACTGCATGTAAATTTAGGCAATAATGTTAATGCAAGGTAAACAATACTAATTAAAATTAATAATAAATGAATGGAAGGAAATTCCAATTAATGAAAATATTAGGACTTGGTTGTAAATGCAAATTAAGTAAATAAAAGTAAGTATTGTATGAATATAGGAATTAATGTCTGATTTAGGGGAATATAATGAATTCATATGATGTAAGAAATTATAATAAATAGTGAAATAATAACTAGGATGGAATATAACAACGAAGTTAATTAAAGCTGAATTGTGTAAATTGAATAGAAACGTAATTTATTTATAAGGTAGTAATTTATGTAATAAAAGTATGAAACCAAGTAAATAAATTGATTGAGAATATAAACCGTAATTTATGTACAGATATGGCTATTTATAATAAAATGGAAATAGTAGTTAATACAAAGAAAGGCTGGATTTTTGAATATAGTAGTTTAATGAAAGACAAACAAACCATTCCGTCTAAATCCAATTTATAATAAAGCGTAATTATTGCAGCAGTTGGAATTAAATATTATGCAATTGAAATAAAGATGAAAATAGAAATGGAATAAAATTTATGTTATATATGGGATAATAACCTGGGTTGATAGGTATCAAATTTTTAAATGCAAATAAAAGCAAATAGGTGACAATTAATATAGGTTGTTTATTTATTTAATGTGTCAAATAAACTTTGGTAATCAATTTCAATAAATCTTAATTTAACGTTTTGTTATTGCAAATTAAAGTAACAATTGATGTAATAAAGAATGGAGCTAAGGTAAATTAATTTATTGGATTTAAAATCTAAACTAATGGGTGAAATTGACAAATTTCAGTATGATTGGATTATGGTAGTTATTACACAATAAGTGGAAATAAATTTGTTAATACGAATAAAGGTGAAACGGAAAGTATCAATGTAATGAAACGTAACCAAATGTTAAATATGTTTACAACATAATGATTGTTTGAATAATAAGAATGGGAATCAAGATTTATTTACTTAAATTTAAATTATGGTAATTGGGTTTATTGTAATTAATTGGAATTAAATATTTAAATATTACGTTAATGGAGTTTAAGACGAAATTTGAGAATTACAATGTAATAAACCATAAACGAATGCTAATTTCATCCGTGGATAATAAAGAATTGAATAATAAAGAATGAAAAGTAAATTCAATGGAATTATTGAGAATTTTAAATTTTAATTTGTGAATATAATGAAATTGAAAATTTAACGCTGAAATTGATAAATTAATCAACTCTAAATCGACATTTGAATTTGGTTAAATTAGTGTAATGGATTAAGAAAGTTAAATCTGATGAAATTTGTTAATTGTAGAGTTGAAATTGAAAAGTGATGTAATTAATTTATTTAATTAATATTAAAACAACCATTTTGGCCACTGACTCAGATTTCGACGAAACTAGTTTCATCGGATCCGTAACGGTGAATTATTGTAGGGTTTCAAGTTTCATAGCGATCGGATCGTATGGACTCGAAACGCCTTGAAATCAATGAAATTTACATCAATTGAAATCAATTTGAAAAATATTGATTTTAACATAACTTCTTCATACGATGGAATTTGGACGTGAAATCTATTAAATCGCGTTTAAAATATTTTAAAACATCTATTTTGATATATAGGTTGACCCAATTTCATTTCGGAGTCGAAACAGGCTTTTCGGGCCATATATCGTTCAGCGCTTTTATCAATCCTATCCATCTATTCTTTTTCAACCTTGTCTATAAATACCCAGTAATAAACCCTAGCCTACCTCTGTTCTCATTTGTCTGTGCATACAATTCCTCAGCTCCTCCTCTTCCCAATGTCTGCAAACCCTAAGTTCAATTGCAATTCAAAAATCAAATGAAAATTCAATCACTTCAAATACTATCAAATTTAATGTGGATTCGAAGCTCTCGAAGAGCGTAACTCGGATCTTCAACTCGTTTTTCGATTCGACGCATTTTTTTCCGAAAATCAAAGAACAATTTTCGGCCATTCATCACGTCGAAATCAAACTTGTCCGATCGTCAAACCGTTTCCGGGTTTTGTAGAGATCGTCAAGCAGAGTTCATTAGTGTTATGCGCATGGTGGTTCGACGGTTAGATCGTGCGGTTAAATTGGATTAGGGTTTTCTCTAGGGGGCAGCGGCGTGCGGCTAGTGACGACCGGAGGTCGTGGCATGGTTAGGGGGTGTGCGGCATGGAGTGAGGGTCGTGTTGGCATGCTTCGATCTGAGGGTAGACCAGTGGAGGCGGAGCAAATTGTCGGTCAAAGTTGTTGACTGATGTCGGCCTGTAGCTTCTTCGTGCGTAGGGTTTCAACGTGTAGAAAGAGATGAAGTGACGTGGCAAATTTCTAGTGTGAGCGTTGTTTATTTTATTTTAACTTTATTTTGATTTCAAATCTTTTAATTCGAATATCTTTTACATACGATATCCATTTTACGCGCGGTTTTCTCCGCTAGGTTCGTATTGGAATTCCGGACATTTTGGCACTAGTTTGGGCAGGTTCTGAGACTGTGTAAATTTTTGGTTTAAATTTGGATTTAAATTCAATTTAAATTCAAAAGGTTAGTGTTTTAACCCACTCAAAACTTCTAAAATTTCTTATGTTTGGTAAATTAATTTATGTTGTGATTATTCATTTATTTATGGCTGTTCGTATATTTTTAATCATCATCTCAGTTAATTGCATTTACTGAAATTAAATCGTTATTTAATTTATTTTGGAATACAACTGCCAGTTAATTACCTGTTATATATTATCAGTTATATATTGATTGATTGTTTGTATGATGATTGTGATGGATGTATGGTTTTATAATTGATGAATGGATGTTTTATTTATATCATCATAATCTCCAAGTTGTTATGCATTTATTTTAATTCATGATTGGGTTTGAAATGATATACAACTGCATTTTTATTTTAAATTGCGGATTGAAATGATAAATATGTTTATCACTTGACCATAGGTTATAAAATTATATAAAGGCACCGCGGTATATATATAAAATTATTTTGAAATGATTTTATATGGTTTTGGAAAGAAATGTACGGTTTAATAAATATTAATTTTTGATGTTATATAAATATTAGTTATATATATAGTTAAATTCTTTAATTTAAGCTATGTATAAATTTGATTAATAAAAATGAGTTTAATCATAAAGTTTGATTTCTTTTATATAAAATGGTTAAGTATCTATTTAAATTCTATTGTATGTAGAGTTTATAATGACTCAAATAAAATTAAGGTTGGAAAATAAATGTGAATTTGATTTGAATTAAAGTATTTAAGAATTATCCTCGAAAATTTTGATTTGAAATGTAAATAAATTGAGATTTAAAGGGTATGATTTTATAACTTGATTTTGTTTAGATGATTTAAATGAATATCAAATTGATTTAAATGAATATTATCAGGTTAATTTAATTAAAGGAATATCTAGTTGTTTGAAGTCTAAAGGTTTTACTAAAATAATATTTGATTTATTTAGTAAACATTTCAAATCTAAATAATAGTAGTTGAAATTGATATATATGAAATTATCATAAAATAAGTTTTGAAATGGTGGGATAATTAAAGCTTTGAAATACATGGAAATCATATTGGTTTAGTTGGGAATTTAAAATCCATATTGGAATTGATTTGTGAAGGTGAAGAAGCTATTTTACTATATAAAGTAATTAAGTATTTAAACCATTTAAGTGGTGTAGCATGTTTCAAAGTTACAAATTTCAAAGTATTACGTTTTGGAAGGGTTATAGTTTAAGTCTTTGGTTTCGAAATTTTATAACTTTGAATACTATGATTTTAAAAAGGATATCATATTGATTTGGTTTCAAAACGAAAATGATATCGTATTTATATGGTTTTGAAATAAATATTATATCCTGATTTTGAAGTATAAATTATTTTAAAGTGACTGCGATGTTATAATAAAGTTTGGTTGTTAAAGAGACCGGGATCGGAAGTTGTCATACTCTCTGCCAACTCCGAAAACCACTTTGACAATCGTGTACGCGGTGGAGATTCTAGAATGAAGTAGGATGGCGGCAGCGTTTCCTTTGAGGTAAATACGTGGACCCAACTCCCGTAAGTTGGCATAAGATGGCTAAAACAGGAGCGATTGACGGGCAAATGAGGTAGCACCTTTGATCGGACACATCCCTTCGATATTATACTTTGACTTTTGGATTGATTCGGTGGCCACTTTTGATTTTTTTTATTTGGGGTGTGGCTCGAGGTGGGCGGTAGCTGCGGCTATGCGTTACCATCGGTCCGAAAGCTTAATTGGTATATCTACCCTGGCATTGCCTAGTTGTGACGTGTCACCTACCCTGTCGCGCCTTGTACGAGTTTGGTTTTCTCCCGTAGCCCGTGTGGTATCCTCTGGTGGCTTCCCAATCAGTAGGGACTATGATATTGGATAGACTACTGGGACTATTACGTGTTAAGGGCTATATGGGTAACCCCTTAATGCTATGAAAAAAGTAAGTTTATTTTACTATTAGACACTATTATAATAGCGAAATATTACTACATAGTAAATAATTTAATGGATCCTTAGGAGATGTGAATCCCGAGCATCTCTTAAGTTACCGCACTCAAGTTAGACACTGGATAGGAGATGTCAAATCCCGTAAACATCTCTGATGTCGTTCCACTCAAGTTAGTTCTGACTCGAGTGTTTTGTCCTTTCAATTCGCTCGAGTCAGTCCGAGCATTTCAGGATATGAAGATTTTAGTCTGGAGGACGAAGACGAAGATTTGTAGTACTATTATCTACTATATTATTCCACTACACCATTAAATTCCGCTGCATAATTATTATTCTATGGTATGTGTAACTCTGATATGCATTGTATAAGTATAATCGAATATTTTGTAACAGCTTCATGAACTGTATATTTGTTTATTATATTTTATCATTCCACTGCAAGACTCTATTTTGTTTTTTTCTCTACTTTTTCTTATTTGCCCCATAACAATCCGCTCTTCTGTATGGTATAAGTTTGGCATGTGTGATTTATCGTTGATTTAAAGCATACAAAAAGGCGGGACATTACAATCTGGTATCAGAGCTTTGGTTTAGCGATAAACCTTAGCTATGTGGGGTCTGACTCTTTATTAATAGTGTAGTAATACCCTATGGGACTCGTTGAGTTTATATATATGAGAGAGCGTATCCGTTTCACGCGCGGTTTTCTCCGCTATGTTTGTATTGGAATACCGGACATTTTGGCGTTGGTTTGGACGAATTCTGAGACTGTCCAATTTTTTGAGTTTAAATTAGATTTGAATTCAATTTAAATTCAAAAGGTGAGTGTTTTAACCCAATCACAACTTCTAAATTTTGTTATGTTTGTTAAATTAATTTATGTTGTGATTATGAATTTATTTATGACTGTTTATGTATTTTTAATCATCGTCTTAATTAATTGCATTTATTTAAATAAAATCGTTATTTAATTTATTATTGAATATAACTGCTAGTTAAATACCTGTTATATATTATCAGTTATATATTGATATTTATTGATTGTTTTGGATAATGATTGTGACAGATGTATGATTTTTTTGATGGATGAATGGATGTTTTATTTATATCATCATAATCTGCAAGTTGTTACGCATTTATTTCATTCGGGGTTGCGGTTTGAAATGATATAACCGCAACTTTTATTTTAAATTGCGGATTGAAATGATAAATATTTGTATCACTTGACCATAGGATAGAAAATTATATACAGACATCGCGGTCTATATAAAAAATATATTTTGAAATGATTTCTATGTTTTTGTAAAGAAATATATGATTTTTTTTGAGATATTGATTTGGATATTATATAAATGTTATCTTATATATAGTGGAATTCTTGGTTTTGAGCTATTTATAAAATTGATTTAAAGTATAAAGGAAGTTTAATAATAAGGTTTGATTTTATTAAGATATAAATATGGTTAAGTATTTATTCAAAGTTTGTTTCTGGAGTATAATAACTTAAAGGGAAATAAGGAGGGTAGATAATATGAAATTGATTTGAATAAAAAAATTAAGAATTATACTCGAATAAATTTGATTTCAAATTTAAATAAAATCGTGATATTAAAGAGTACAATTTTTATAACTTGATGTTTAGTCTAGAATGATTTAAATGAATATCAAGTCGATTTTAATGAGTATATCAAGTTAACTAAATTGAAAGAATATCCAGTTGTTGAAGTTAAAAATTTTACTTAAAATTTTTTTTTGAATTTATTAAGTAAACATTGAATTTGATATATATGGAATTATCAAAGAATTAGTTTAAAATGGTTGAATATTTAAGCTTTGACATATATTGAATTTGGAATGGTTTATTTGGAGGTTCAAAACGGTATTTGGAATTTATTTGTGAAATTAAAGAAGCTATTTTATTTTATAAAGTAATTTAATATTTAGACCATTTAAGTGGTGTAATTATATTTCAAAGTTATGAAACTCAAAGTTTTATGTTTTGGAAGGCTATATTTCAAGCATTTGGTTTCGAAATATTTAACCTTGAAAATGTTATGGTTTTTGAAAAGGATATATTTGGATAATGATATCATATTGATTTGGTTTTAAAAAAGGGAAAATGATATCATAATTATATGGTTTGGAAATAGATATTATATTCTGGTTTTGAAGTATAAATTATTTTGAAATGACCGCGGTGTTATAATAACGTTGGTTGTTAAAGAGACCGGGATCGGAAGTTGCCATACTCTCTGCCAACTCCGAAAACCACTTTAACAACAGTGTACGCGGTGGAGATTCCAGAATGAAGTAGGATGGTGGCGGTGTTTCCTTTGAGGTAAATACGTGGACCCAACTCCCGTGAGTTGGCATAAGGTGGCTAAATAGGAGCGATTGACGGGTTAATGAGATAGCACCTTTGATCGACATCCCTTCGATATTATACTTTGACTTTTGAATTTATTCGGTGGCCACTTTTGATTTTTCTTTTTAGGGGTGTGGCTCTAGGTGGGCGGTAGCTTCCCGATCAGAAGGGACTATGATATTAGATGGACTACTTGGGCTATTACGTGTTAAGGGCTATATGGGTAACCCCTTAATGCTATTAAAAAGTAAGCTTATTTTACAAATAGACATTATTATAATAGCGAAATATTGCTACCTAGTAAATAGTTTAACGCATCCTTAGGAGATGTGAATCCCGAGCATCTCTTGAGTTACTGCACTCATGTTGACACTGGATAGGAGATATCAAATCCCGTAAACATCTCTGATGCCGTTCCACTCATATTATTTACTATTGATTTAACTTACATAAGATCTTTTAGTTCTGACTCGAGTGTTTTGCGTTTTCAATTCGCTTGGGTCAGTCCGAGCATTTCTGAATTTGAAGATTTTATTCTGGATGAAGAAGACGAAGATTTGTATTACTATTATCTATTATATTATTCCACTACACCATTTTATTCCGTTGCATTATTGTTGTTCTCTGATATGTGTAACTCTGATATGTATTGTATAAGTATAATCGAATATTTTATAAAACAGCCTCATGAACTGTATATTTGATTATTATATTTTTATCGTTCCACTGCAAGATTATGTTTGTTCTTTTCTTTCTCTGCTTCTTCTTATTTATCCCATAACAATCCGCCCTTTTGTAAGATTTAAGTCTGACGTGCGTGGTTTATCGTCGATTTAAAGCGTGCTAAAAGGCGGGATGTTACATCTGGTATCAGAGCTTTGGTTTAGCGATAAACCTTAGTTTTATGGGGTCTGACTCTTTTTAATAGGGCAGTAATACCCTATGATGAGTCGCTGAGCGTATATATGAGAGAGCGTATTTGTTAGTGTTATAAAAAGGTTTTAATATTGTGTTAATCTGTTCCGTTTTGTATTTATAAATTCTGGTTGGTGCGTAGGACGCTATGACATCAATAGAAATTTCTAAACACTTAATAGGATAGACCGACATAATATTTGTTTTTAATATAGGTGAATGAAATAATTTTGCCTATTATATTTTCTATGTATAAAATATTTTTTTTT
The DNA here is from genome assembly GCA_030765085.1 of Allium cepa. Classification (NCBI taxonomy): domain Eukaryota; kingdom Viridiplantae; phylum Streptophyta; class Magnoliopsida; order Asparagales; family Amaryllidaceae; genus Allium; species Allium cepa. The sequence continues at coordinate 302,019,994 of CM060944.1, read as the reverse complement.
TACAAAGTTTATTGTTTCCCAGGTAATTGACCAGGCAACTTAGTACTCAGGCTCTCCATCGTTCGGCATCAATGAGCGTTCGGCATATTAAGACCGTTCGGTACGAACGCATCGTTCGGCATCAATGGGCGTTCGGCATGGGATAGCGTCCGGCATCTAGGAGCATTCGGCATCGAGAAACGCTCGGTATTGAATACCGTTCGGCCAGAGAAGGACGCTCGGCATAACATCGTTCTACGACCAAAGAATTATTCGGCCTCATATCATTCGGCCTAGCCATCTTTCGGCCTAGCCATAGTTCGGCCTAGCCATCGTTCGGCCAAGACATTGGTCCGACTTCTAGTTTCATTCGACACAAGTGCTCCCTACGGTAGTCAGTATGTTCGGCCTCATCTTGTTCGGCTAAAGGAGAACGTTCGGCTAAAGGAGATCGTTCGGTTAAAGGAGATCGTTCGGCTAAGTAGATCGTTCGGCCTCTCTGGTTCGGCGCACAGAGACCACTCTGTTTGGGCCAATTTATTCATCTGCCAGGCCCGCTAGCGAAGTCCAACCCACCTTCGTCTATAAATAGAGGGGCAGGGGCATAGAAAAAAGGGAGGAGATTTTAGAGAACACTGGGGAGACTCTGCAATTTTCAAGACTCATTCCAGACTTATTTCTTTTATTTTGCAATTGTATTCTAGTAACTAAAAATGGATTGCATTTGTAATCACCCATCAAGGAAATCAATGGAAATCAACTTCAAAGTGGATGTAGGTAGTTACGCCGAACCACTATAAATTTGGTGTTCTTGTTCTCTGCATTTAAATTTACACTCTATTCTCTATTTTAATTTACCTTCTCCATTATTCTCTCTACACAATCTTTCTAAGGGTGTCAGTGACCATTTTTGGTGCTAACATTTTGGTGCTTTCACTGAGAGTTTGAATTCTCAGGCTATTAGGATCCACTTTGCAGCTACTGGATTGCATAAAACCCCTGAAGAAGATCCATAATCATTTATAAGGCATCTGTTGATTCTACTCAGAGTTACAACCAACAACTCTACCATGGGAAGACCACGAACTAAATCAGCCTCTCAAAATGCAGATGCCCACGAAACCGCTAGTGTGCAAACAACTGGAAACTAGCAATCAGCAAGCGATTCGAGGTGCAGGGCCCTCCAACCAAAACCAAGCAGAAGTTGTTTCCCAAGCAGAATTCAATGACTTGATAAGAGAACTTAAGGAAAGTAGAAGGCAACTTGCTGAGCAAATGCAAGCCAATGCTGACCTCATGACTTAGTTTACTCAGCAGCAGCATCAGAATGCTGGAGGTAGCCCCGTCCCTTACTCTGAAGATGATAGTTCGACCTCTGCTGACGAACCTCCTAGGCGTAGACACCGTAAGGATGATGATGCACATGCATGTGCTACTGATCGATCTACTAGAAACCAAGACCCAAATAGGACGGGACATCAACCTGCACGGTCCCGTGGAACGGAACCCAACCTCCCATCTTCCATACAAACCTCGGATTTGACGGCTATGGTCAGGCAGTTGATGAAAGAAAACCAAGGTCCAGCTAATGAAGACTGGGGAGTGTCTAAGAGTTATACTCCCTTCAGGGATACCATTCTACAGGCCGAATACCCAAGAAAGTTCAGCATGCCCACCATTCCAGCCTAGGAAGGGAAGACTGACCCCAGGCAGCATGTGATGAGGTACGGATGGACGATGGATTCTGCAAGAGCTAATGACGCAACCAAGTGTAGGTGTTTCCCAATCACCTTGTCCGGGATTGCAACCATGTGGTTCACTCGACTCCCACCATGATCTATATCCAGCTTCGATGAATTAGCAATGAAATTCGTAGAACAATTCAGAATACACACCACTCGTTCAAAGGACGTGATGTCCTTATCAAGTGCAACTCAAACTCCAGGAGAGTCATTGAAAGCATACTTGCAAAGATTTCATGTTGCTGCTACCGAGGTGAGCAATCCTAACGACCACGCAATTTTGATGGCAGTAATGCATGGAGTGGATCCGGATTCTGAATTTGGAGATTGGTTGGAGGGCAGGCCCCAGCTACGCTGGAACGTTTTTATTCGAAAGCTCATCAGTTCATAAAAAGGGAGGAAGCTCGTGGACAAGGCGAGACAAGGCATCAGGGCCCGTTCAAGAGTCTGTGAAAAGTTACGTCGTCGTAAAACAAACCGAAGATAATCCTGGAAAAACTCAAGTTAACATACAGAACAAGCCAGGCAGTCTAAAGGATCCGGAGGTGGAAATCCCGGAAAGAAAAAAGAAACAACGAAATGGAAATCAAGGATCCCAACATACAATGAATACACTGTTGAACGCATCTCTTGAAAACATCTATCTAACAACTTGCAACACTTTCCAATATAGGAAGCCGCGTCCAAAGGAATCGACGGAAGAACAGAAGCGGACCGGGAAGTATTACCGTTTCCACGAGTCTTATGAGCACAACACGGAGGAGTGCAGATACCTCCATGATGCTATAGGAAAGCTGATAAGACAGAAAAAGCTGCAGGAATTTGTTAAAGACCCACAGGATGGGAGGCAAGAAACATCGGACCCTGGACGCGGGCCAGCCCCACACCAACCGGAATAACCTACTCGGACTGTGGGTAGATTGGTTATTAACATGATTGCTGGCGGACCTCATCCTGCAGATAAGAATTGGCAAGAGATGGAGCGATATGCTAATTCCTTGAGACATGCGGAGTACGAGTGTTGTTCGAACGTGGAGGATGGGACTCCTGCAAAGCAGCAGCGCACGATGAATGATGATATCGTATTCAGGAGCAGAGATGCGGATAAGGTAGAGGCTCCTACCATTGACCCAATGGTCATATCTGCAACCATCGGGCTGGCATTCGTAAAGAGAATTCTAATTGATTGTGGAAGTTCCGTTAACATCATCTTCCGGAAGGCATACGACCAAATGAAGCTGGAGACCAAGGATTTAAAGCCATCCAAAGCCAGAATCCATGGCTTTAATGGCGCAGCGATTGATGCAGTGGGATATGTGGAATTACCAGTTGAACTGGGACAAGGTGAATGTAGAAGGGTGTGAATCTTACCATTCATAGTACTGGACATCGATTCCACGTACAACGTATTTCTGGGTCGTCCAACCCTGGCGGAATTTAGGGCAGCTTTGGCCCCTTGGTGTTTGACGTTAAAATTTCCAACAGACAAAGGGGTTGAAGTGGTACACGGCGACCAGGCAACCGGCCGTGCATGCTATGTAGCTGAACTCAGGGAGGCACAGCGTAGAGAGAAAGGAAAGGTTGCAGACCGCTCCGTCCGCCGCCGAAATGCTGATGATTGACAAGTAGCACCCGAGCCCTGGCTCGGGCAACATTCTCGGATCTATAGGGACATAGATCCGGGAGACGATGATGGGAAACTCAGGGAAACCAATGCAGCACCGGCTGAACTCACAATTGACATCCCAGTTAGCCAGAGCGACCCACCACGAGTCCTTAAAAATGGGTCGCAACTCGACCCTTTGGCCGCTGAGAACCTTACTGATTTCCTTCGAGCAAATCTTGATGTTTTCGCCTGGACACATTCTGATATGTGCGGGATTTCTCCTGCGATCGCAAGTCATATGTTGAACATAGACCCGAAACATGTACCTATGAAACAAAAAAGGAGAGGCATGGACCCGGAGAGGTCCGCGGCTCTCAAAGAGGAGGTGGACAAGCTCAAAGCCAACAGGTTCGTCCGCGACGCCCTCTACCTTGAATGGGTATCTAACCTGGTGCTAGTGAAGAAAGCGAATGGAAAATGGAGGACCTGTGTTGATTATTCTGATTTAAACAAAGCGTGCCCTAAGGATAGTTTCCCATTACCTAGGATTGACCAGCTGGTCGACTCAACTGCCGGACATGAGATATTATCATTTACGGATTCGTATTCAGGATATAATCAAATCCCAATGCACCTCCCAGACAAAGAACACTCCAGTTTTGTCACGAACATGGGATTCTATTGCTATGTAGTAATGCCATTTGGATTGAAGAACACATGAGCGACTTATCAACGCCTGGTGAATCGAATGTTCAAAGATTAGATTAGTAAAACAATGGAAGTCTATGTGGATGACATGCTAGTGAGTCACGGCAGTCAAACGACCACATCCAAGACCTAGTGGAGATGTTTGACATACTCAGGCATTATGGAATGAAGATCAATCCGTTGAAGTGTTCATTCGGCGTAGCATCAGGAAAGTTTCTGGGATTCATTGTGAATGCCCGGGGAATCAAGGCTAACCCAGAGAATATCCTAGCTATCCGAGATATACAAGTAACCAGAACCATAAAGCAGGTGCAAAGCCTGAATGGAAAAGTGGCTGCGCTAAGTCGATTCATATCCAGAGCTACAGACAAGTGTATTCCCTTCTTCTACATTATAAAAAAAGAAAAGAGAAACTTTGAATGGACATCCGACTGTGAGGAAGCATTCCAGGCTCTGGTAAGGCACTTGGAAAGTCCCCCTGTATTGTCCAAGCCGATAGACCACGAAATGTTGTATGTATACTTGGCGGTATCCCAGCACGCTATCAGTACAACCTTGGTCCGTGAGGAAGACCGGATTCAAAAGCCGGTTTACTATGTCAATAAACGCTTGACAGGGGCGGAAAGAAATTATCCAAAGATTGAAAATCTAGCATATTGCTTGGTGATCGCATCACGCAAGCTTCGCCCCTACTTTCAGGCACACTCAATCAGTGTCTACACTGACCAATCCCTACGGTAGGTACTCCAATGACCAAAAACTTCCGGAAGGATGTTAATATGGAATATTGAGTTGAGTCAGTTCGATATCGCCTATCTACCGCGAAGGGCCATACAAGGACAAGCACTAGCCGACTTCATTGCTGAATTCACTGTGCTAGATGAACCGAGCAGTCACAGAATCATACCCCCCGTTCGATGGAAGATGTACACCGATGGGGCATCTAACGACCGTTTCTCGGGGGCAGGTATAATCCTCGTAACTCCTGAAGACCGACCAATCTGCTACGCTTTGAAGCTCGAGTTTGCAGCAACAAATAACGAAGCCGAATATGAAGCATTGATTGCTGGCTTGAGAATTGTTATCGAACTGGGAGTGAAGTCAATCGAAATCTTCTGTGACTCGCAGCTAGTAGTATATCAGGTGCGAGGAGACTATCAAGTGAAGGGGCAGAGACTTGCTCCGTACCTTGCTCGGGTTCAAGAGCTGCTTGCGAATCTGGAATACAATGACATCTCGTATGTCCCATGCAAACAAAATAGAGAAGCCGATTCGTTGGCAAAATTTGCAAGAACTAGTGATGCACAGCAAATGGGATTGTTCCCTATTGAGACCCTCTATGCTCTGAGTATAAACAACTCAAAATCTCCAAGTCCCCGGAGTGCGGACTCGAGTATAAACGAATAAAAACCTCTAGGTCCCCGGAGTGCGGACTGGAGTACTCTAAGTCCCCGGAGTGCGGACTCGAGTACAAACGACTTGAAACCTCCAAGTCACCGGAGTGCGGACTGGAGTACTATAAGTCCCCGGAGTGTGGACTCAAGTATAAACGAATAAAAACCTCCAAGTCCCCGGAGTGCTGACTGGAGTACTCTAAGTCCCTGGAGTGCGGACTCGAGTACAAACGACTTAAAACCTCCAAGTCCCCGTAGTGCGGACTGGAGTACTCTAAGTCCCTGGAGTGCGGACTCGAGTATAAACGAATAAAAAAATCCAAGTCCCCGTAGTGTGGACTAGAGCACCCTAAGTCCCCGGAGTGCGGACTCGAGTATGAACGACACAAAAGCTCAAAATCTTCGTAGTGCGAACTGGAGTACTCTAAGTCCCCTGAGTGCGGACTCGAGTATAAACGAATAAAAACCTCCAAGTCCCCGAAGTGCGGACTGGAGTACTCTAAGTCCCGGAGTACGGACTCGAGTATAAACGAATAAAAACCTCCAAGTCCCCGGTGTGCGGACTGGAGTACTCTAAGTCCCCGGAGTGTGGAATCGAGTATAAACGAATAAAAACCTCCAAGTCCCCGGAGTGCGGACTGGAGTACTCTAAGTCCCCTGAATGCGGACTCGAGTAGAAACGAATAAAAACCTCCAAGTCCCCGGAGTGCGGACTGGAGTACTATAAGTCCCCGGAGTGTGGACACGAGTACAAACGACTTAAAACCTCCAAGTCCCCGGAGTGCGGACTGGAGTACTCTAAGTCTCCGGAGTGCGGACTGGAGTATAAACCACTCAAAATCTCCAAGTCCACGGTGTGCGGACTGGAGTACTCTAAGTCCCCAGAGTGCGGACTTGAGTATAAACGAATAAAAACCTCCAAGTCCCCAGAGTGCGGACTGGATTACTCTAAGTCCCCTGAGTGCGGACTCGAGTACAAACGACTTCAAACCCCAAGTCCTCGGAGAGTGGACTGGAGTACTCTAAGTCCCCGGAGTACGGACTCGAGTACAAACGACTTAAAACCTCCAAGTCCCCGGAGTGTGGACCGGAGTACTCTAAATCCCCGGAGTGCGGACTCAAGTATAAACGAATAAAAACCTCCAAGTCCCCGGAGTGCGGACTGGAGTAATCTAAGTCCCCGGAGTGCGGACTTGATTATAAACGACTCAAAATCTCCAAGTCCCCGAAGTGCGTGCTGGAGTACTCTAAGTCCCCGAAGTGCGGACTCGAGTATAAACGAATAAAAACCTCCAATTCCCAGGAGTGCAGACTGGAGTACTCTAAGTCCCCATAGTGCGGACTCGAGTACAAACGACTTAAAACCTCCAAGTCCCCGGAGTGCGGACTGGAGTACTCTAAGTCCCCGGAGTGCGGACTCGAGTATAAACGAATTAAAACCTCCAAGTCCCCAAAGTGCGGACTAGAGTACTCTAAGTCCCCTGAGTGCGGACTCGAGTATAAACGAATAAAAACCTCCAAGTCCCCGGAGTGCGGACTGGAGTACTCTAAGTCCCCGGAGTGCGGACTCGAGTATAAACGAATAAAAACCTCCAAGTCCTCGGAGTGCGGACTGGAGTACTCTAAGTCCCCGTAGTGCGGACTCGAGTATAAACGAATAAAAACCTCCAAGTCCCCGGAGTGTGGACTGGAGTACTCTAAGTCCCCGGAATGCGGACTCGAGTACAAACGACTTAAAACCCCAAGTCCCCGAAGAGCGGACTGGAGTAGTCTAAGTCCCCGCAGTGTAGACTCGAGTACAAACGACTTAAAACCTCCAAGTCCCCGGAGTGCAGAATGGAGTACTCTAAGTCCCCGGAGTGCGAACTCGAGTATAAACGAATAAAAACCTCCAAGTCCCCGGAGTGCGGACTGGAGTACTCTAAGTCCCCGGAGTGCGGACTCGAGTATAAACGACTCAAAATTTCCAAGTCCCCGGAGTGCGGACTCGAGTATAAACGACTCAAAATCCCCAAGTCCCCGTAGTGCGGACTGGAGTGCTCTAAGTCCCCAGAGTGTAGACTCGAGTATAAACGAATAAAAACCTCCATGTCCCAAGAGTGCGGACTGGAGTAATCTAAGTCCCCGGAGTGCGGATTCAAGTACAAACGACTTAAAACCTTCAAGTCCCCGGAGCGTGGACTGGATTACTCTAAGTCCCCGGAATGCGGACTCGAGTATAAACGAATTAAAACCTCCAAGTCCCCGAGGTGCGGACTGGAGTAATCTAAGTCCCCTGAGTGCGGACTCGAGTATAAACGAATAAAAACCTCTAAGTCCCCGGAGTGCGGACTGGAGTACTCTAAGTCCCCAGAGTGCGGACTCGAGTATAAACAGCTCAAATTCTCCAAGTCCCCGGAGTGTGGACTGGAGTACTCCAAGTCCTCGGAATGCGGACTTGAGTATAAACGAATAAAAACCTCCAAGTCCTCAGAGTGCGGACTGGAGTACTCTAAGTCCCCGTAGTGCGGACTCGAGTATAAACGAATAAAAACCTCCAAGTCCCCGGAGTGTGGACTGGAGTACTCAAAGTCCCCGGAATGCGGCTCGAGTACAAACGACTTAAAACCTCCAAGTCCTCGGAGTGCGGACTGGGGTACTCTAAGTCCCCGGAGTACGGACTCGAGTATAAACGACTCAAAATCTCCAAGTCCCCGGAGTGCGGACTGGAGTACTCTAAGTGCCCAGAGTGCGGACTTGAGTATAGACGTATAAAAACCTCTAAGTCCCCCGAGTGCGGACTGGAGTAATCTAAGTCCCCGGAGTGCGGACTCGAGTACAAACGACTTAAAACCTCCAAGTCCCCGGAGTGCGGACTGGAGTATTCGAAGTCCCCGGAGTGCGGCCTCGAGTATAAACGAATAAAAACCTCCAAGTCCCTGGTGTGCGGACTGGAGTACTCTAAGTCCCTGTAGTACGGACTCGAGTATAAACGACTCAAAATCTCCAAGTCGCCGGAGTGTGAACTGGAGTACTCTAAGTCCCCGGAGTGCGTACTCGAGTATAAACGAATAAAAAACTCCAAGTCCTAGGAGTGCGGACTGGAGTACTCGAAGTCCCCGGAGTTCGGACTCGAGTACAAATGACTTAAAACCTCCAAGTCCCCGGAGTGCGGACTCGAGTATAAACGAATAAAAACCTCCAAGTCTCCGGAGTGCAGACTGGAGTACTCTAAGTCCCCGTAGTGTGAACTTGAGTATAAACGAATAAAAACCTCCAAGTACCTGGAGTGCGGACTGTACTCTAAATCCCCGGATTGCGGACTCGAGTATAATTGACTCAAAATCTCCAAGTCTACGGAGTGCGGACTGGAGTGCTCTAAGTCCCCGGAGTGCGGACTCGAGTATAAACGACTCAAAATCTCCAAGTCCCCAGAGTGCGGAGTGGAGTGCTCTAAGTCCCCGGAGTGCGGACTCGAGTACAAACGACTGAAAATCTCCAAGTCCCCGGAGTGCGGACTGGAGTACTCGAAGTCCCCAAAGCATGAACTCGAGTATAAATGGTAAAAATTCTCCAAGTCCCCGGAATGCAGACTGGAATATTCTAAGTTCCCGTTGTACATATTAAAAAATGTTCTAAGTGCTTGAAGCATGGGAGGAAAATGAATAACTCTCATAGAATCAACAGGCTATGCGAAGACAAACCAAGAAGTCTATATTACGCACAACTACATGGATTCGAATCACAATCACAAAGAAAACTGAATAATAAGAATCTTTTAAAAAGATAGAAAAGGAAACTAAACTATATTCAGGAAAAGTTTTCTGCTACAAGCACTCCAAAATTCAGAGTCAACAATCTATCTACAAAAATTACAAAAAATTATTGCACAACTTAGATTGACTCTCGTTGAACGAGGACGGTAGTCACTTCTTGTGCTTCTTCAACTTCTTCCCGGACGGCTCTTCCCCAGTGCGCTTAACCTTGGAACCTTTCCTTGATGGAGGAGTAATAACTGAAGAAGTAGGGGGAACATCCAAGGGATTGGACCTGCCAAGAAGGATGACCTTCAATGGCTTGTTCAAGGGATCATCCAGGTCCACTTCACGCGGCTCAACCTTGACCTTGACTGTATCTCTTTTCTCTTTCTCGAGCCGCTCCTTCATGCTCAATTCAAATGTATGCTAAGAAGCGCCTGTGACTTCTACTTCATAACTCCCAGAGGAGGAGTTGGACTTACCTTCGTCAAGCGCCTCGATCACCTGAGCATCAGGACCGGGAGCCTCACCTGTGTGAGGGGCCTCACTTGTTTCCTTCTCCTCCTCCTTGGCGACATCGCTTCTCGGAGTGGGTTGAAGATCAGAACTACCTGCACAAAGTCACGAAAAGCAAGTATTAGAATACGATAGCTTCTAGGGATGTTAATGCAAAAGAATTGCCTACCATGTTCCGGCTAGATTTCAGCCACTAGGGGGGTCTCACCCTCCGGGATAGGAGACAAAAAATGAACGCCCAGGCCGGGGGCTTCCGGATCGTAGCCAATGTGTCGTTCAAAACGATCAAGTATCGGCCGACTGGCTGGCTGGGAAGGCACATGAATAGGAGGCTCGACCCCGGATGGACCGGCGACAACTTCTTTCCCTTTTCTAGAGGGGGAGCCTTTGCAATAAAGGGCCTTGGCCGCTGATAGGTCCGAAGGTTCATATCCCTTCAGAAATTCTTTTATCAAAGCCCCCTCGTCAACCTCCTCGACACCGCGCTCGTCCTTCCTGATTTGATTTAAGGTTTCCCACGCCTCGAGTAATGATTCAAGATAGCCATCGTCCAAAAAAGTTAAGCCACGGTGCATGAGCACGCAGGTGTTGAATTCGGTAATGAGTGGGTCGAACGCGGTTTTGATCTCTTCTCTACCTTCTTCCTTGGCTTCCTCAAGACGGGAATCGATTTCCGTCAACACCATCTTCTTGCCCTCTTCACGGGCCTCGCTCTTTAACATCTCAACCCTAGAAAGCTCGCCCTCGAGTTATTCTTTTAAAAGTTGGGTGGCGACAATCTCGTCACAGTATCGCTGTGACTCTTCTTAGGCAGCCGTTTTCTCCTCTTTCTCTCTACGGAGAAGCTCCTCAAGTTCCTTGACCCGGGTGCTGAACGCATCCCTCTCCTTTTGAACGAAGTCCTTCTCTAAGGCCAAAGCCCCACATCGTTGAACCGCCTCGTCAAGCTTTTTCTTATGAGTTGATACCAAGCGAGTAACGGCCTCAGCAGTATCCCTAGCACTCCGATGGGCGACCTCGAGTTCAAACTTATAAGTGGTGATTTCTTCGTCTTGGGCCTTAATGATGTTTCTATCATGGATAGCCTCAAGTTTCAAATGGTCTATCTCATGCTGGCGCTCCACAGAGACTTCGGAAAGTTTCTCAACTAGGTGAACAAATGCGTCATGTTGAACATAGACGTTATTCGTACAGGCAAGAGCGCTCTGTTTAACATGACCGGGAATAGGATGAATCACCGGAAGGAATTTCAGGCCATCGAAGCAGATTCTTGGAAATTTGTCTTTAAGGTCAGCCAACTTCTCTGACACTGTTGGGTCTGTCGCAGGAGCAGAGGGTGACGGCTTTGAAAGTTTTCCCCTCTGGTGAGAACCTCGGGACTGTCGAGTAAAAGAGGAGTCAGAGTGTTGGTCCCGAGGAGCGTCGGTTTGCGACCTCTTATGGCCGGGCTTGTCATTGCTATGCTCTGCGTGAGATGAAGTATCCTGGTGTTGCTTTGGCTGAAAGTAAGTTTTCCTCTGGGATGAGGAGTCCCGGGAATGATAGTCTTTATTGCCATTGCCATCTCCATCTCGACATCTTCCGAAACCCGAATCCCGTCCTGGTTGATGAAAAATGGACGAACCGCGAAGACGATCGAATCCATGTGAGCGCCCCATGTCACCTGCATAGAATTCAAATAACAGCGAATTAGCAAAGAGATAGTGTGACAATAAAAACTAAGTGCAAATGGAAGTACGAGTGTTTTGTGTGTGTCCTAGTGTGTTTCCCCCTGATAGACCGGTCGCTTTGCTAACAGGAGTTTTCTCTCCTTGGCTGTGGGATAAGATGCCTGCATCGCCTCTAACGGGCGAGTGAAGCTTGAATGCCTTCGGATCATTGAAGTCATAGTTGAGCAGATCTTTCGGAATGGAGAGGTTCGAGAGGCCCTTTAGCGAACTTTCAACGTGCTGTGAAGAAGCCTCCTTCTCTGCTGGGATGAGGGTAACTTTGGAAGTTCCACCAACCTTCTCCTTCCTAATCTTACATGTCACTTTCTTTTTCCCCTTCGAAGGGGAAGATGACGTTTCAATATCGTGCACTTCGACCAGCGAATCCTGAGTAGGACCCGTATTCTCACTTTGTGTTTCGGGTGCTTCACTTTCTTTGATTTCCCCCTCCTCCTATGCACCGGGGGTGTGGCATGACGATGATTCAGCCAACTTCTTCCCTTTACCGGATGCGGGCTTAGGGGTGGAGACGCCCTTAGGAAGGCTCACCCGACAACCTTTTGCTAACAGCCCGAACCTTGAAAGTGACTCGTTTGAAATGAGGGTTCGGATGTCTCGTTCCTCGGCGGGAAGAGCTCTAATAACCTCAACAGCCTCCGAATAGTCGCGGCCCTCATGACGTGGATTGATATCTGAAAAAATGAAATAAGAGTTAGAAAAAGCCTCACCTCGACCGAAATATGAGCATCTCCCCAAGAAGAAGACTTACTTCCTTCAACCCATCTCCTTGCGAAACCAGGAGGGCAGCGCACGTAGAACGATTCCTATTTGTACAGGGAAAACTTGCTCCATGCTCCGGTTAGAATTTAGCACTTGTGGTGCGGCTCGAGGAGCACAAAGGAGGGGATATCTCTCTGCTTCTTGATCATATAAATACATCTGATGTCGTCGGAAGTTGGAGGCCTGGAGAAGACAGCCATGAAAAGGAGGTAGGTCCCATAAATGAACGCATGACCGTTTGGGTGCAACTGCGACGGGGTGACGTCTATGTATTGCAGCACGTCCCGAAGAAATAAATTAAATGGAGGCATGTTGCCCACCCAGCACATAAACTTATTGCAGGCGGTGTATCTGACTGGGGTCAGGTGTGGACGATCATGCCTCGGCGGAACCAACACATCGGCAAAAGGGATGTCGTGGATAGAGCATATTCGCCAAAGGGCGACTTCGTTAATCTTCGAAGCCTGTGAATCGGTCGGATTATCTAAGAGAATAGATGACTCTAGGGCATCAGGAGCTAAATTATGAGCGGGGGAGGTCGACGGGTTAGAAGTGTCTACGTCCCCTTATTTGGGAGACGGCCCGGGTCTGTCCGAGATTGTGGCGGAACTAGATTTTTTAGACATTTTTTGATGGGAATCGAATCCTGCAGAGCACTTGTATGAACTTTACTCAAAAAATGATCAGCGTTAGACTTAACAACATAAATTTCCCCCCTGTGTGGTGTGTGAGCTAGTGCAATCAATCGTGTATAAGCATTGGAAATTCGAGAGTCGCAAGGTTACTGATATAAAACTAAGCTTAAAAAACATTGCCATCGAAGACCGTCATTGCTGACCATCTCCAAAAGCCTTCCTTATGGCGATTACAGTTTCAGATTCAGAAAACGTTAGAAGAAGATCAATCTAGGTTCGGGTTTATGTCTACTGAAGCTAGGGAGTTAATAGTCTGGATCAGTTCGATATGCTAGCAAGTTAGAGTCCTTGTCATTGTTCATCATGATTGGTTCGGCATTTATGTGTTGTTAACTAAGTACCATTCGGCATGTTTTGTTCGGCGTTTACGTGTTGTTTGGCTAAGAATTGTTTGGCTAAGCATTGTTTGGTGTGATTGGTTCGGCATCTATGTTTGGTCGGCCTAAGTATCGTTCGGCATGTTTTGTTCGGCATTTATGAGTTATTCGGCAAGGCATCGTTCGGCCGAGGTTCTGTTCGGTCGAAACAACACACAGCATCCCCACTGACTCCTGCTTCCTCACTAACCCCAAATCCCATCGACCGGCATATGGTGTGCCATACCAAACCTGGACTAGGCCGAGCTTCAATGCTCGGCACTACCTTCAATTTTTTACCTTCTTCCACCAGCTACACCGAACGACGAGGACGATACAGTTCGGCATTTTAACCATCTCCTACTCTTCCACCATTCTTTTTTTCCCAAATCTCGTTCGGCACAAAGGAACCGTGCCGAACCACAGTATCTCTCCCAAACAACCCCTACGTTTGGTCATCCCTGATCACTCCTCCTTGCCTCACGTCATTTGGCCTTAGAAATATCCTAAACCCTTTCGGCTACAGTTCTAATCTATGGACTTGGGCCTCTCGTCGAAACCTTTTTAATCAGGGAAAGGAGTTGGGTAAATGAATTGATACCTAGTTCGTAGATCGAGCTTTGGAAAGGATTGAGAAGTCTTTAGAGTCTGATAATAGGAGTGGTTCGCAAGTTTGAGATTGCAGAAGTGAAAGTGAAAAAAGAAGGGGGGAAGAAGAGGATACCGAGTTTTATAAGGGAGAAGGAGAAGTTGAAGGGACTATGACTGGTAGAACCGGTCAAGGCCATAGCGTTCGGCTATCTCGAATTGTTCGGCCTGGGCTAGCATGGATCGTTCGGCATCCCGGGTACTCGTCTTCAGATGGGTTGTACCACATACGAAGTCGCTCGACGTAACATGGATGGTTCGGCCTCGGCTACACTGTTCGGCACACACACCTCTATAGCTGATATTCTCAAGAAGGCACCTCCAAGGAGATTTAACCAAGGCTCGAAGCAAATCATGGAAGATACATACTTCAAAGCGTTTCACGTTCAGTCACCTAATACGCTTTAAGGGGCAAGTGTTTTCTAGGGAATTGACCGGGCAACTTAGTACTCTGGCTCCCCATCGTTCGGCATCAATGAGCGCTCGGCATGTTAAGACCGTTCGGTATGAACGCATCGTTCGGCATCAATGGGCGTTCGGCATGGGATAGCGTCTGACATCTAGGAGCGTTCAACATCGAGAAACGCTCGGTATTGAATACCGTTCGGCCAGAGAAGGACGCTCGGCATAAGATCATTCTACGACCAAAGAATTGTTCGGCCTCATATCGTTCGGCCTAGCCATCGTTCGGCCTAGCCATAGTTCGGCCCAGCCATCTTTCGGCCAAAACATTGGTCCGGCTTCTAGTTTCGTTCGGCACAAGTGCTCCCTACGATAGTCAGTATGTTCGGCCTCATCTTGTTCGGCTAAATGAGAACGTTCGGCTAAAGGAGATCGTTCGGCTAAAGGAGATCGTTCGGCTAAAGGAGATCGTTCGGCGTCTCTGGTTCGACGTACAGAGACCACTCCATTTGGGCCGAGTTATTCAGCTGCCAGGCCCGCCAGGGAAGTCGAACCCACCTTCGTCTATAAATAGAGGGGCAGGGGCACAGAAAAAAGGGAGGAGATTTTAGAGAACACTGGGGAGACTCTTCCATTTTCAAAACTCATTCGGGACTTATTTCTTTTACTTTGCAACTGTATTCTAGTAACTAAAAAGGGATTGTATCTGTAATAACCCATCAAGGAAATCAATTGAAATGAACTTCAAAGTGGATGTAAGCAGTTACGCCGAACCACTATAAATTTGGTGTTCTTGTTCTCTGCATTTAAATTTACACTCTATTCTCTGTTTTAATTTACCTTCTCCATTAATCTCTCTACACAATCTTTCTAAGGGTGTTAGTGACCAATTTTGGTGCTAACGGTTATATCATTTCAAACTGCAATCCCGAATGAAATAAATGCATAACAACTTACAGATTATTATGATATAAACAAAACATCCATTCGTCCATCATAAAAATCATACATCCATCACAATTGTCATCCAAAACAATCAATCAATATCAATATATAACTGATAATATATAACAGGTAACTAACTGACAGTTATATTTAATAATAAATTAAATAACGATTTAACTTAAATAACTGCAATTAACTGAGATGATGATTTAAATTATTTTATTATTATTTTGAAATGATTTTTATAGTTGTAAAGAAACATATAGGCTATATAGATATTGTTTTTAGATGTTATATAAATGCTATTTTATTATTGATTTTAGCTATGTATAAATTTGTTTTGAATTATAAAATAAGCTAAAAAATAAAGTTTGATTTCTTTTATATAATATGGTTAAGTATCTATCTAAATTTTATGGTATATAGAGTTTATAAATGAATCAAATAAAATTAAGGTTGGAAGATAAATGGGAATTTGATTTTAATTAAAGTATTTAAGAATTATCTTTGGAAAATTTTATTTGAAATGTAAATAAATTTGAGGTTTAAAAGGTATCATTTTACAACTTGATTTTTTCTAAGAGGATTTAAATGAATATCAAAGTGATTTAAATGAATATTATCAAGTTAATTAAATTGAAAGTATATCTTGTTACTTGAAGTGTAAAGATTTTACTTAGATCATACATGATTTATTAAGTAAACATTTCAAATCTAAATAATAGTAATTGAATTTAATGTATATGAAATTATCAAAGAATTCGTTCTGAAATGGTGGAATATTTAAAGCTTTGAAAGATATGCAAATTGAAATGTTTGTTTGGGATTTAAATATATATTTGGAATTGATTTGTGAAGGTGAAGAAACTATTTTATTTTGATGTAACATCCCACCTTTTAGCACGTTTTAAGTCGACGATAAACCACACACGTCAGACTTAAATCATACAAAAGGGCGGATTGTTATGTGGTAAATAAGAAGAAGCAGAGAAAGAAAAGAACAAACAGAATCTTGCAGCGGAACGATAAAATATAATAATCAAATATATAGTTTATGAGGCTGTTTTACAAAATATTCGATTATACTTATACGATACATATCAGAATTACACTCATATTTATTTCAGTTGATTTAACTTACATATGATCTTTTAGTTCTGACTCGAGTGTTTTGTCTTTTCGATTCGCTCGGGTCAGTCCGAGCATATCAGGATTTGAAGATTTTATTCTGAAGGAAGAAGACGAAGATTTGTATTACTATTACCTATTATATTATTCCGCTACACCATTTTATTCCGCTGCATTATTATTGTTCTCTGGTATGTGTAACTCTCATGTGTATTGTATAAGTATAATTGAATATTTTGTAAAACAGCCTCATGAACTGTATATTTGATTATTATATTTTATCGTTCCGCTGCAAGATTCTGTTTGTTCTTTTCTTTCTCTGCTTCTTCTTATTTACCCCATAACAATCCACCCTTTTGTATGATTTAAGTCTGATGTGTGTAGTTTATCGTCGATTTAAAGCGTGCTAAAAAGCGGGATGTTGCATCTGGTATCAGAGCTTCTAGCGATAAACCTTAGCTTCCTGGGGTCTGACTCTTTTAATAAGGTAGTAATACCTTATGATGAGTAGTTGAGCGTATATATGAGAGAGCGTATTTGTTAGTGTTATAAAAAGGTTTTAATATTGTGTTACTATGCTCCATTTTGTATTTATAAATTCTAGTTGGTGCATGGGACGGTATGATATCAATAGGGATTTCTAATCACTTGATGGGACAGACCGACATAATATATTTTTTTAATATAGGTGAATGAAATAATTTTGCCTATTATATTATCTATATATAAAATAATTTTTTTTTGATAAATGTTATATCATTTCAAACCGCAATTCCGAATGAAATAAATGCATAACAACTTGCAGATTATGATGTTATAAACAAAACATCCATTCATCCATCATAAAAATCATTCATCCATCACAATCATCATCCAAAACAATCAATCAAGATCAATATATAATTGATAATATATAACAGGTAACTAACAGACAGTTATATTCAATAATAAATTAAATAATGATTTAATTTAAATAAATGCAGTAAATTCAATTTAAATTCAAAAGGTGAGTGTTTTAACCCACTCGCAACTTTAAAAATTTTCTTATGTTTGTTAAATTAATTTATGTTGTGATTATGAATTTATTTATGACTGTTTGTATATTTTTAATCATCAACTCAGTCAATTGCATTTATTTAAATTAAATCGTTATTTAATTTATTATTGAATATAACTGTCTGTTAGTTACCTGTTATATATTATCAGTTATATATTGATGTTGATTGATTGTTTGGATGATGATTGTGATGGATGTATGATTTTTATGATGGATGAATGGATGTTTTGTTTATATCATCATAATCTGCAAGTTGTTATGCATTTATTTCATGCAAGATTGTAGTTTGAAATGATATAACCACAACTTTTATTTTAAAGTACGGACTGAGTGATAAATATTCGTATCACTTGACCATAGGATAGAAAATAATATACAGACACCGCGGTCTATATAAAAAAATATTTTGAAATAATTTCTATGGTTTTGTAAAGTAATATATGATTTTTTTTAAGATATTGATTTGGATATTATATAAATGTATCTTATATATAGTGGAATTCTTGGTTTTGACCTATTTATAAAATTGATTTAAAGTATAAAGGAAGTTTAATAATAAGGTTTGATTTTATTAAGATATAAATATGGTTAAGTATTTATTCAAATTTTATTTCTGGGGTATAATAACTTAAAGGGAAATAAGGAGGGAAGATAATATGAAATTGATTTGAATAAAAATTTTAAGAATTATACTCGAATAAATTTGATTTGAAATTTAAATAAAATCGTGATTTTAGAGAGTACGATTTTTATAACTTGATGTTTAGTCTAGAATGATTTAAATGAATATCAAGCTGATTTGAATGAGTATATCAAGTTAACTAAATTGAAAGAATATCCAGTTGTTGAAGTTAAAAGGTTTACTTAAATTTTTTTTCGAATTTATTAAGTAAACATTGAATTTGATATATATGGAATTATCAAAGAATTAGTTTTAAATGGTTGAATATTTAAGCTTTGATATATATTGAATTTGGAATGGTTTATTTGGAGGTTCAAATCGGTATTTGGAATTTATTTGTGAAATTAAAGAAGCTATTTTATTTTATAAAGTAATTTAATATTTAGACCATTTAAGTGGTGTAGTTATATTTCAAAGTTATGAAATTCAAAATTTTATGTTTTGGAAGGCTATATTTCATGCATTTGGTTTCGAAATATTTAACCTCGAAAATGTTATGGTTTTTGAAAAGGATATATTTGGAGAATGATATCATATTGATTTGCTTTTAAAAAAGAGAAAATGATATCGTAATTATATGGTTTGGAAATGGATATTTATTCTGGTTTTGAAGTATAAGTTATTTTGAAATGACCGCGGTGTCATAATAACGTTGGTTGTTAAAGAGACCGGGATCGAAAGTTGTCATACTCTCTGCCAACTTCGAAAACCACTTTAACAACCGTGTACGCGGTCGAGATTCCAGAATGAACTGGGATGGTGGCGGCGTTTCCTTTGAGGTAAATATATGGACCCAAACTCCCGTGAGTTGGCATAAGGTGGCTAAAACAGGAGCGATTGACGGGTTAATGAGGTAGCAGCTTTGATCGGACACGTCCCTTCGATATTATACTTTGACTTTTGTATTGATTCGGTGGCCACTTTTGATTTTTCTTTTTGGAGGTGTAGCTCGAGGTGGGCGGTAGCTGCATGCTACGCGTTACCACCGACCCGGAAGCGTAATTGGTATATCTACCCTGGCATTGCCTAGTTGTGCCGTGTCACCTACCCTAGCGCACCTTGTACGAGTTTGGTTTTCTCCCGTAGCCCGTATGGTATCCTCTGGTAGCTTCCCGATCAGGAGGGAGTATGATATTGGATGGACTACTGGGACTATTACGTGTTAAGGGCTATATTGGTAACCCCTTAATGCTATTAAAAAGTAAGTTTATTTTACAAATAGACATTATTATAATAGCGAAATATTACTACATAGTAAATAGTTTAACGTGTTTTCTGGTTCACGTGTGCAGGTGATTGAAGAGTGACGTGTACTGTTGTTTTTTTTTCTATTTTTTTAATTTCTTTTGTAATTATGTTTTCAAATGTTCTAATTGTAATATATTTTGCATACGAGGTTGAAATTTCGCACGGATTTTTGCGTTGGGATCGTATCAGAGTTCCGAACGTTTTGACACGTATGTGGACGAATATGTACGTTTTCGGATTATGATTTATAGCATTATTATTTTTCCCGTGTGGGATATATATATATATATATATATATATATATGTATATATATATATATGGAAAAATATATGTTATATATTGTTATATTTTGATATTATATTTTCTCCCAAGCCCCTCCGTACAAAGGAGACTCTACCGAAATTTTCCGTAAATTTTGGACTTAGAATATATTTTGAAAATGTTTTCCAAACCTTATTAATCTGAATATATAAAGATTTAATTGTTTATAAATTTATATACTTTATTTAAATTATCCAATTCTGTAAACTTATTGTTATGTATATAATGTTTTGAATAATATATATTGATTTATCAGTTCCTTTTTCCCCTTTATTTCCTTTTCGGGGACGAAAAGTTTTGAGTGGGGGAGAGTGTAACGACCCGTAAATTTTAATAAATAAATTGATTAATTTAATTGGATCTTTGAAATTAAATTTAGAAAGAAATAAAATTTTATTTTAATTCGATTTCAACTCGTTTTATTTCAATAACTTTCGCATACGAACTCCATTTCACGCGCGGTTTTCTCCGCTAGGTTCGTATTGGAATTACAGACTTTTTGACGCTGGTTTGGATGGATTCTGAGACAGGTAAATTTTTGGGTTTAAATTGGATTTAATTCAATTTAAATTCGAAAGGTGAGTGTTTTAACCCACTTACAACTTCTAAAATTTCTTATGTTTGGTAAATTAATTTATGTTATGATTATGCATTTATTTGTGGTTGTTTCGTATATTTTTAATCATCATCTCAGTAAATAGCATTTATTTAAATTAAACCGTTATTTAATTTATTCTTTCATATAAACTGCAAATTAAATAGATTGTTTAATTTATTATTAAATATAACTACCAGTTAATAACCTGTTATATATTATCAGTTATATATTGATATTGATTGATTGTTTTGTATGATGATTGTGATGGATGTATGATTTTATGATGGAAAATGGATGTTTTATTTACATCATCATAATCTGCAAGTTGTTATGCATTTATTTTGATTTGGGATTACGGTTTGAAAAGATATACAACCGCATTTTTATTTTTAAATTATAGATTGAAATGATAAATGTCCATATCACTTGACCATAGGATAGAAAATTATATACAGGCACCACGGTGTATATATAAAATTATTTTTGAAATGATTTTTATGGTTTTGTAAAGAAATATATGGGCTATGTAGATATTGATTTTAGATGTTATCTAAATGCTATTTTATTATTGCTTTAGCTATATATAAATTGATTTGGAATTATAAAATAAGCTAAATAATAAAGTTTGATTTCTTTTATATAATATGGTTAAATGTCTATTTAAATTCTATTGTATATAGAGTCTATAATGACTCAAATAAAATTTAAGGTTTGAAAATAAATGTGAATTTGATTCGAATTTAAGATTTAAGAATTATCCTCGAAATTTTTTATTTGAAATATAAATAAATTGAGATTTAAAGGTATGATTTTATAACTTGATTTTTGTTTAGAGGATTTAAATGAATATCAAATTGATTTAAATGAATATTATCAAGTTAATGAAATTGAAAGAATATCCAGTTATTTAAAGTCCAAAAGGTTTTACTAAAATGATATTTGATTTATTAAGTAAGCATTTCAAATCTAAATAATAGTAGTTGAAATTGATATATATGAAATTATCAAAGAATAAGTTTGAAATGGTGGAATAATTAAAGCTTTGAAATATATGGAAATTTTATTGGTTTATTTGGGAATTTAAAATCCATATTGGAATTGATGTGTGAAGGTGAAGAAGCTATTTTATTATATAAAGTAATTTAATATTTAAACCATTTAAGTGGTGTAGTATGTTTCAAAGTTATGAAATTCAAAGTTTTATGTTTTGAAAGGCTATATTTCAAGATTTGGTTTCGAAATATTATAACTTTGGAAATGTTATGGTTTTAGAAAAGGATATATTTGAAAATGATATCAAATTTGATTAGGTTTTTAAAAAGAGGAAATGATATCGTATTTATATGGATTGAAATGGATATTATATTCTGGTTTTAAAAGCATAAACTATTTCAAAAAGACCGCAGTGTTATAATAACGTTTGGTTGTTAAAGAGACCGGGATCGGAAGTTGTCATACTCTCTACCAACTCCAAAATCCACTTTAACAACCGTGTATGCGGTGGAGATTCCAGAATGAAGTAGGATGGCGGCGGCATTCCTTTGAGGTAAATACGTGGACCCGACTCCCATGAGTAGGCATAAGATGGCTAAAACAGGAGCGTTGGACGGGCTAACGAGGTAGCACCTTTGATCGGACACATACCTTCGATATTATAATTTGGCTTTTGGATTTATTCGGTGGCCACTTTGATTTTCTTTTTAGGGGTGTGGCTCGAGGTGGGCTGTAGCGGCGCGCTACACGTTACCACAGGCCCGGAAGCGTAATTGGTATATCTACCCTGGCATTGCCTAGTTGTGCCGTGTCACCTACCCTATCGTGCCTTGTACGAGTTTGGTTTTCTCCCCGTGGTCCATCCAATATCATAGCCCCCCCTGATCGGGAAGCCACCAGAGGACACCACACGGGCTACAGGATTTAAATCGTGTCTTGTTGCAACTAAATGTTGTTTTATTGATTTGCTTGTTTATGGTTGAAACAATTTAAATATTTCATTTTATATAATTGTTAACCTTTTGGATTATATAAGTGAAATACAGGTTATGGAAGCAATTGCTATTGCTCTTGGTTTCATAATTAAGCGTTAATCGTCTGACAAATAGGTACGTTCTGGGATTACGGTTTTATAGCGTTATTATATTGTTTTCCCGTGTGGGGATATATATTATTTTGGAAAATATATGTTATATATTGTAATATTTGATATTATATTTTCTTCCGAGCCTCTGCGTACAAAGGGGACTCTGCCGAAATTTTCCATAAATTTTGGACTTAGAAAAATTTGAAAATGTTTTCCAAACTTTAATAATTTAAGTATAAAAGGATTAATGGTTATAAATTGGTATATTTTATTTTAAATTATTTTATTTTGTAAATTTATTTGTTTATAAATTTAGTATTTTAAGTAAGATGTATTGATTTCTTAATCCTTCTTTTCCCTTCCTTTTCCTTTTTGGGGACGAAAAGTTTTGAGTGGGGGAGAGTGTAACGACCTGTAAATTTTGATAAATAAATTGGTTAATTTAATTAAGATTTTGTAATTTAATATGGAAAGAAATAAAAAATTTATAATTTATATTGAAGTAAATGTTAAAAAAGAAATGCCACCTTGGAAATTAAGCGGAGTATTAACAATTGAAATGAAATTATGATTAATTGAAGTAATGTATTGTGATACTAGGCTAAGAATTGAATATAATAAAACAAATAGGAATATTGTATTAAATAATGAAATGATATAATTGGTAGTGATTAAATGAATTCAAAGTTATATTAATCGATGAAGTAATACGTAATAAATTGAAAATTTATGCAATCAATGTATATAAGTAATTTTAATATTTGTTGTTGATAATAAACGTACTTAAATGGTAATTAATATAATAACGGAAGTGTGAAAGTATAAATTTGTTGTAAACAAAACGTAGGTAAATAAATGTCAGTATTAAATTAATTAATGTAATAATACAGTGTTAATGGTAGGCAATAAATTTGTAAATGTAGTTAAAAGTAAATGGTGACAATAATTATGGGTTGCCCGTTTATTTAGGCTATTAATTGAAATGAGCAATCAAATTTTAACAAATATAAACAAAAGTTACATAAATGTGAGGAGTAATACAATGTTTGGAAGTTGTTAATTTAGAGTATATTAAGATTTAGAAATTGAAATTTGAATCAACTGCAATAAAAATGAATAAAATTTTACGTTAATGTTAATTAAGGGATATTTGGAAATAATGTTAACTGCATTCATAATAGAACAAGTTGTTGAATTAGAGGAATGGAAGTAAAGATTTATTAATGTAAATTTAATAAATGGATAAATGGAAAGGGAAGGTCTGGGGAGTTATTGAAATTTGTTATAATTGGTTATGAGATTGAAATGTAAGAAACGAATGTAATTACTAAAATAGTTAATGGAATAATAATAATAATATAGTTAATGGTAATTAAATGAAAGCAGAATTATTTAAGAATTGTAACATTTTCCTGATAATAGGGAATTCGTAGGTGAAATTAAAGTCATGGTAACACATGCTATAAGTTACTCGTTTATTTGGTTTAATAATTAAAAAGTGAATCAATTGGAATTAAATGAACTTTAATGTATTTTAATAAGAATTTACGCAATAACTAAAGGTGTGAATGTAATAAATATAAACCAATATTAATTGTAACTATGAGGTGACAATTTAGTGAATAACAGGATTTAAAAACCAAATAAATAAATTCCTTGGGAATTTAAGTTTTAATTACTGGATAAATTAAAATTGAAATTTAATATTGTAAATTGGGAATTATTCGATGATAAATTGATGTAGAAATTTGTTTAAAGGATTCTAAATTTACCAAGTAATCCAAACTGATAAAATTTGTAAATATTTAAAGTTGAATTATAAATTTGATTTAATTAACTTATTATTAATTTATTTATTAATTTATTGAATTAAAAATAGCCATTTTGGCCACTGACTCGGATTTCGACGAAACAAGTTTCATCAGATCCGTAATGGTGAATTATTATAGGATTTCATGTTTCGTAGCGATCGAACTTGTCATTTGATCGTACGGACTCGAAACAAAAAAAAAGGTGAGTGTTTTAACCCACTCACAACTTCTAAAATTTCTTATGTTTGTTAAATTAAATTTTGTTGTGATTATGCATTTATTTACGACTTTTTCTATATAATTTAATCATCATCTCAGTTAATTGCAATTATTTAAATTAAATCGTTAATTAATTTAGTTTTGAATATAATTTCCAGTCAAATACCTATTATATATTATCAGTTATCTATTGAAATTGATTGATTGTTGTGGATGATGATTGTGATGGTTGTGTGATCTATTGATGGATGAATGAATGTTGTATTATATATTATTATAAACTGCAAGTTGTTATGCACTTTTATTTCATTTGGGATTGCGGTTTGAAATGGTATATAACCGTAATTTTAATTTTAAATTACGAATTGAAATGATAAATATCTGTATCACTTGACCGTAGGATAGAAAATTATATACAAGCACCGCGGTCTATATATATAAATATTTTGGAATGATTTTCTATGGTTTTGGAAAGGAATATTTAATAAATATTAATTTTTGATGTTATATAAATATTATATTATACATATATATTAGTTAAATTCTTGAATTTAAGCTATGTATAAAATTGATTAATAGAAATGAGTTTAATAATGGAGTTTGATTATTTTATATTATATGGTTAAGCACCTATTTAAGATATTGTATAAATAGAGTTTTAAATGACTTAAATGAAATTTAAGTTGGAAGATAATATGTTGGTTTAAATTGAGTTATTTAAGAATTGTACATGAATAAATTTGATTTGAAATTTAAATAAAAATGGAGATTTTAAAGGGTATGATTCTTATAACTTGATTGGTTTAAAGTAATTTTAAATGAATATAAAGTTGAGATAAATGAATTTATCAAGTTAAATAAATTGGAAGAATATCCAGTTGTTTGAAGTTAAAAGTTTACTTAAATTATATTGGATTTATTAAGTAAACATTTCAAATCTAAATAATAGCAATTGAATTTGATATATACGGAATTATCAAAGAATTAGTTTTGAAATGGTGGAGTATTTAAAGCTTTGAAATATATGGAAATTTGAAATGGTTTATTTGGAGGTTCAAATCGGAATTTGGAATTTATTTATGAAATTAAAAAAGCTATTTTATTTTATAAAGTAATTTCTAATTCAAACTATTTTATTTATATACCGTTTGAATATCCAAACTATTTAAGTTTTGGAAGTTATGGTTTTAAAGCTATGAAATTCGAAGTATTATGTTTTGAAAAGTTATAGTGAAATGTTTTGGTTCGAAGTATATAAATTTGAAAGTGCTTTGATTTTTGGAAAGAATACATCTGATATAAAAATGATATTATATCGATTTGGATTTTATAAAAATTTGATATCATATTGATTTGGGTTTTTAAACGATATCGTATTTATATGATTTCGAAATGGATATTATATTTTGGTTTTGAAGTATAATTAGTTTAAAATGACCGCGGTGTTATAATAACGGTTGGTTGTTAAAGAGACCAGTATCGGAAATTGTCATTCTCTCTGCCAACTCTGAAAACCACTTTAACAACCCTGTACGCGGGGGAGATTCCAGAATGAAGTAGGATGGTGGCGGCGTTTCCTATGAGTTAAATATGTGGACCCGACTCCCGTGAGTTGGCATAAGGTGGCTAAAACATGAACGATTGACGGGCTAATGAGGTAGCACATTTGATCGGACACATCCCTTCGATATTATACTTTGACTTTTGGATTTATTCGATGACCACTTTTGATTCCTTTGATTTGGAGGTGTGGCTCGAGGTGGGCGATAGCTGCGCGCTACGCGTTATTACCGGCCCGGAAGCGTAATTGGTATATCCACCCTGGCATTGCCAAGTTGTGCCGTGTCACCTACCCTATCGTGTCTTGTACGATTTTGGTTTTCTCCCGTAGCCCGTGTGGTATCCTCTTGTGGCTTCCCGATCAGGAGGGACTATGAAATTGGATGGACTACTGGGACTATTACGTGTTAAGGGCTATATAGATAACCCCTTAATGCTATTAAAAAGTAAGTTTATTTTACAAATAGACACTATTATAATAGCGAAATATTACTACATAGTAAATAGTTTAACCGATCCTTAGGAGATGTGAATCCCGAGCATCTCTTAAGTTACTGCACTCACGTTAGACACTAGATAGGAGATGTCAAATCCCGTGAACATCTCTGATGCCATTACACTCATATTTATTTCAGTTGATTTAACTTACATAAGATCTTTTAGTTCTGACTCGAGTGTTTTTTGTTTTCAATTCGCTCGGGTCAGTTCGTGCACTTCAGGATTTGAAAGATTTTTATTTTGAAGGACGAAGACGAAGAATTATTATTACTATTATCAATTATAGTATTCCACCACATTCATACTGTTTCCGCTGCATTAATTATTATTCTCTGGTATGGGTAACTCTGATATGTATTATATAAGTAAATCAAATGTTTTTTGTAAAACAGCTTCATGAACTCTATATTTGATTATTATATTTTGTCGTTCTGCTGCTAAATTCTGTTTTGTTTATTTCTTCCTTCTTTTTCTTATTTACCCTATAACAATCCGCCCTTCTGTATGGTTTGAGTCTGACGTGTGTGGTTTATCGTCGATTTAAATCGCGTAAAAAGGCGGGACGTTACAAATATCAAAGTACTACGTTTTGGAAGGGTTATAGTTTAAGTCTTTGGTCTCGAAATTTTATAACTTTGAATACTATGATTTTAAAAAGGATAACATATTGATTTGGTTTCAAAACGAAAATGATATCGTATTTATACGGTTTTGAAATAAATATTATATCCTGGTTTTGAAGTATAAATTATTTTAAAGTCACCGCGGTGTTATAATAACGTTTGGTTGTTAAAGAGACCGGGATCGGAAGTTGTCATACTCTCTGCCAACTCCGAAAACCACTTTGACAACCGCGTACGTGGTGGAGATTCCAGAATGAAGTAGGATGGTGGCTGCGTTTCCTTTGAGGTAAATACGTGGACCCAACTCCCGTGAGTTGGCATAAGGTGGCTAAAACGGGAGCGATTGACGGGCTAATGAGGTAGCACCTTTGATCGGACACATCCCTTCGATGTTATACTTTGACTTTTGGATTGATTCAATGGCCACTTTTTATTTTTTTATTTTGGGGTGTGGCTTGAGGTGGGCCGTAGCTGCGGCTATGCGTTATCACCGGCCCGAAAGCGTAATTGGTATATCTACCCCGGCATTGCCTAGTTGTGCCATGTCACCTACCCTATCGCGCCTTATATGAGTTTGGTTTCTCCCGTAGCCCGTGTGGTGTAACGACCCGGAATTTTCGATCCATAAAATTCCAAATAGTTAGGAAAAGAAGAAAAGAGAAAGAAGAAGAAACAATAACAAGTCACAGAAACATCAGATTCGCAGCGGATCAAAATATAATATCACATAAATAACAGTTTTACAAAGAAGAACTGTATCGGTACACTTATATATATGCTTCAGAGTTACAACCATTACCAATCACTGGATAGTTTAAACCAACATGTCCTAGTTATACAATAATATATCACAGCGGGAAACACTCCATACGTTCCTTCCCTCCAGCTCGCCTCCTGAGCTCCAGAACGTCCTTACTTGAAAATCTGTAATACTCGATCTGACCCGAGCATTACATTAAAGTAACACCCGGGTCAGGCTGGAAAACAGCCTGAGTGAACCCATCTAACATGGAATTCAAAAGCATAAAGCTTAAATAAAACCCCGGGTAGCTTTTATTAATTTACAAATCCACAATTTGTTAAAGAACATCACTTATTTCACACATCAATTTCGAAGTAACAAAACTTAGATTAATTGGTCCAATTCACTTAAATCATTCCATTCCAGCCTATTGATTTCACATATTAAATCTATTAGGAATTTGTAGAAGATTACAAATCGATATGGTTTCGGGTATTCTGATACCCGACCCCGGTCTCTTCAAACCAATGTCATCTTGAAAACAAGGCTACTCATGTTTTAAACAATTCCATATATATCTCCAAAATTTCATATTACATAGCCGTTCATCACAGATTGACAAACCTTATTATCACAGTTCAGTCTAAACATATCAAACCACATAGCATCACAAATCACTTATCAGAGATTGTCAAATGATCCAAGGCATACATTATAATTCAATTGTTCATAAACAAGATAAATTGGTCACACCATTTCTAATAAATTAAATTAATTACTTCAATCACTTCTAATCCTGCTTACTTAATATTAATTAATTTCAAACTAATTAATTAATCATTCTTTAACTACCCATCTTAATTAATCTTCTTTAATTAATTATTCCTAATTAATCATCCTTGATTAATTATTCCTTAATTACATTAAGTAATTAACCTTTAATTAATTACGCAAATTAATTTTTCTTTATCCACTTTCATTTACCTATAATTATTTCCATTAATTTTGATTAATTAATGATCCTCTAGTTATTTCATTACATCATTACCTTTTTAAGTTAATTATATTTAACAAGTAATCATATATATTAATTTACCTTCATTTATCACATGCAGTAATTAACTATCCTTAATTACTTTCATTACTCGATTAATTCCTTGATTAATTATATTAATCAATCCTTTAATTAATTACACTGAGTAATTTACCCTTAATTATTTCCATTACGTAATTATCATTAAATAAATCACATTAAGTAATCACCCATTAATTACCCTCTTAATTAATGTCATTAAGCAATTATACTTTAACTAAAGCAATTATCATTAGGTTAATCTTTAATTTTAATCATCTTTTAATTGATAACTTAATTAATTAATACTTAATTACAAATTAATTAATCCTCATTAATTAATTACAATCCATTTATTTACTTAATTACATATTTGGAATTTATTATTAACATATAAAATGACTTAAGATCCTTGGTTAATTAAAGGTTTAAACCAATTTACATTCTTTATAAATCTACTTAACTTCACTATTTATCTATATTAATAAATTTGGAATAAATTTAAATACTTAACCTAATATATAATTATTCTAAACCAGATCCATTTATGTTCAAAACATTTCTTCTTGTTTTTTTTCAACTTGTTAACATATTTTATTATAACTTTGTTGACTTACAATTTAAAACATTTTAAACTCTCGGCCCAAAGCCCAAAATCTCAATCCAACTCTCTTCTTTCCCTAACCTCTTCATTCTACTGAAGCACTCATCAACAACATCAAATGTCGACTTCCACATGCACATACATGTAGTGCACATGTATGTTGCCTCGGATCAGATGAACTACCTGCCAACCATCCCAGCAGACCGCCTCCGTCCATCTCATCACTATTACGCGCCTGGAACCACGTTCTGACCTTCGAAGCAAAATTCGAACCACCCAATCCCAAAAACTGAAAGCGTCACCGCCTTCTTCGATCACCCACCAGCACTCTGACCATCTTACATCATCGACTTTTGCCAAAACGAACGCCGCGATTCCCTCCTACTTTTCCACCCGGTCCGCACCTAGCTCTTGTCGCCTCGTTGTCACTGATTCGCTCGATAACGAACCACCTAGAACTGATCCAAAACCCCATTTCGACCCTGAACGACCACCATGAGCATCTAAGAATTTCTATGCTAATTTTCCCTAAATCCCCAGCCAGTGACCCACCTCTGGTTTCAATTCCGAAGCCACCATCCCACTTGTTCGTCGGAATTTGACAATTCCCTAAATACAATTCATCTCTCGAAACCTCAACATTCCCCTCATTAAAAATCATGAAACCTAGATCAAAATTCATTATTTTCGAAACCAAAACAGTTTATACAATTAAAACTTGAGAATTTGAAAATCAAAATTTTGATTTGAATCTTAATTCTACTGTAATTTCTATTTTCCAATAATCCTACCAGTTAATGACACTTAATGACATTTTTAGAACAATGTTTCGACATTTCAAACGACTTACACTTATACATCATAACCCAGAAATGCTTAGTTAAAGAGAATTTAAATTAAATTGTTATTTGGTCTGTTTAAACAAGACAGAGATATGAATATGAGTACCTATAGCAAATCCAAACGATATACCCAAGCAATCCATCTTCCTCATTCATGCATGCAAGTATATAAAGACATTTCCCGACTATCAAATGCAAACAAATATAAACTGGAATTTCGGTTTTAAGAAGGCGGATTTACTCACCTGATGGGTTACATAGAACAGAGAACAGTCTGGGAATGTTTATGCCTTTAAAAATTGATCTGGGTTTCAATGTTTTGAATTAAATCTGAATCTGTTCTTGGTTGAACTTGAATTTCTTTTATTCTGTTCAGATTTCAGAAATGCTTCCAGGTTGAAAACTTTGATTTGTTTGTTTTTGATCTGGTTAAACTGGAAGCTGATTTCTTTGAATTTGATCTTGCTTTCAGGCTTTGATTTTGTTTTCTTTTTAAAACTAAGCTTTGATTTTCTCTGATTTATACTTACAGGTTTGTGAAAGAAGAAATGAAAAACCTAGTTCTTTTTATGTATTATTTACATTATCAACTTAAAAGAAATATAAGCTATAGCCACTTGATTATTTCATGTCTTCCTTGATTTACATTTGTTAAATTAAATGAACATTTATTAAAAAATCTTCCATTTGTCATTTACATATACTTACTAATTAGCACTTGTTAGTGTTAAGCCTTATAGATTTACACTTGTCCTTTAAGTAACAGATATTTATTTTAAATGTTTAAATGAAAGCTTTATATTAATTTACAATTTTATAAATGCTTATTTAAATACATTCATATGAACTTCTTTTTTTTAAAGAAAATAAAACCAATTATATATATAAAAGCTTATGCATATAATTTAAACCCAATATTTTTAAAATGTCTATCATTTGAATTTTAAAATTAAATCCAAATTCAAACTCCAATTAAATTTAAAAATCCAATTTAAAATCACTTATGTATACATATATAACAACACATTAAATTTTGAAAACTACAATTCTATTTTCTCTTAAATTTTTTTACTTACATCTATATAAAAACAACATTATTAATATTGTTTGAAACACTTAAATCATTAAAAATTTAATGATCTAAACCATGATTTTTGGAAGTGAAACCATACTTTTCACAAATTATTTAAACAATCCATTATTTCTATTGTTTGAAAATATCAATTTTTACCAGTTGACAATTAATAAAAGTGACTATCATATTTAAATTGCTTGAAATTCCGGAATATCACATTCCTCCCCCCTTTAAATCTTTTCGTCCTCGAAAAGAAACGAAGCCAGAATTTATTAAATACTAAAAATCAGATAAATTTTCTTTGATCGTTTTTAAAACACTTTTAAAATCTATATAATATTGCTAAAATAGTTTTTATAAAAATATTTTTATAACTCGATGTCTCAACAGGTCCATCCTTATTCCTACAGAAATTCGGTCATATGTTGATCAGGCGTAGGACTGAAAATATATAAGTACTTAGCGGATCCATTTTCCAACCTCCAGTGAAAATACTTGGAAAATAATTTTATTGAAAATATAGAGAACAGTTTCTAAAAATAGAGGATATATCTTTGGTGAGAATGCTCTGGAAATCATCACCCCCATCCATGGTGGCAGTTACATCCTGGGTTACGTTGCCATCACAGCAAAAGTCCATGCAACTGTAGGCACTCCGCGGCCCTCGATTACGCCATGGAACCCACAACGGATCGCATTTACATTACAGGGTTACGTTGTCATCACAGCAAAAGTCCATGTAGCTGTAGGCATCAGAGCCCTCGATTTTTGCTGTCAAAATGAAACTTCTCCACTCCTACATAGGTCGCAGTCTACCAATGTAAAATCAAACATAGACTGTTAGCTCTCAACGGCACACACGACTTTCGCTATGTTACCATAGGTCGCAGTCTACCGATATAAAATCAAACGTAGACCGTTGGCTCTCAACGTCACACACGACTTTTGCTATGTTACCATAGGTCGCAGTCTACCGATATAAAATCAAACGTAGACCGTTGGCTCTCAGCGGCACACACGACTTTCGCTATGGTCTGCAGTAGATTGCTGTGACATCGAGTCACACTGTTGTAACAGCATAACCCAAATGCCTCTGTAGGCATCAGCACCCCTCAACTTTCGCTACACACTACTCATAATCCTCAGGAACTAGTTTTGTCCGGACTCCTCACAGGATTAACTTTAGAACCTTCCCCTTTGAGGCTCCAGGCAGTACCAACCTATGGTACTCCTGAGAAGTTCATTTCAAGGGAGCGCCTTTTTTTCCAGAGCCATTTCAAAACACTTTATACTATACACATATAGTATCTTCCAAATCATACACCTATTGTGAATCTCATATAAATCTCCTTTCTCAAAATCGATTATCCCAAAATCGATAATTCTCAAATTAGGCTTTCCAAATCAAATATTGATTTTATCCAAAAATCAAAAGCCTTTCCAAATCCAAAGGTTCCAAAAACTTTCCAAAATCATACTCATGAAATCCTTTATATATATATATATATATATATATATATATATATATATATATATATATATAATTTTGAAAATCTTTGGATTACTTCAAACTTGTATAAATTCCCTTTTTATACTTTGAATACTCATCAAAAATCCTTTTCTTCTGGCAATAAATTCAACAAGGGGAGATTTATCTTAAATAATAAAGACATGTAACTTTATTTATTCCAAATCAAATATTCAAATTTGATTACTCTATAAAGTCATTAACCATATTACTTACTTCCATAAAGTAAGTTTCTACCATAGAAATATCCAATTTCTGTTTTATTTCATCATATATTTCACAAAACATATTTTCCACTTCAAAAACCATTTTACAGTTTCTATCCACAAACTTTCAATATCAATTTCATTCCAATCCGTACGATGTACACATATCATTCGTACGCAATATCAATTTGATCGCTCACTCGATCACACAATTTCCCTTCCGAACTAGTACCGTCCACCCAACATTCTAGTGTGGACTCAGATCAGGTTTCTTGATCAGAAACCATCATTCTCCTTGCATAGCCATAACTATGATAGAGAATATCCAGAACCAATCAACAATCCATATCCAGGTTCGCCGTCAAAAATCGAGTGAAAAATCCCAACTCGGATCGATAAAATATCTCGAAATACTATGCCCGAATCTAGATCAAATCGTTATGCGAATAGAATAACACACGTACATCCTACGTATTTATCTTTATTGATTATCAACTAAATCAATTTCTCTTTCTATTCACATTTTCTTTAATTTCCATCCACATAATCACAATTCTTTCAATTCCATTGGATTATCACTTTAATCCTTATCTCAAATGGATATTCAACCATAAACAGTTTGCACTCTGACCAGCTTATATTTAGAAAATAGCTTGAAAGGTTAAAAATAGATAAATAGTTGAAAAATAACTATTAGTTTGTAAAATAGCTATAAAATAATTAAGTAATTGTAAAATAGTTAGAAAATAGTCAAACAGTTATAGAAATTTTAAATAATTGCAAAATAACTATAAAATAGTAATTAGTTATAAAGTAGTTGAAAAACAGTAATTAGTTATAAAGTAGTTGAAAAACAGTAATTAACTTGTAAAACAGAAGAAAAAAAATTGTTAAATAATTCCAAAAACAATTGTAAAACAAGTATAAGATAGTTTTACGTTTAAAAAGAAAAGTTGTATAGTAAATAGTTTGAAAAAAAAGTAGATTTATATTAAAACAATTCTATTTTGAAAATAGTCCAGAGCCAAACTGTACAACTTCCCAATCTCCATTTCCAATCAATTCAATTTAAATTTTCACTTCCATTTAAATTGACTCAATTTCAAATTGAATATCTTCAATTTCCATTGAAGTTGGTTTAACCCTAATTCAAATTGAATTAATCCTCAATTTCTTTCCTAAATTCAAATCAAATTACATTTGAATTTACTTATTCAACATTAATCACAATTTCAATTAATTCAAATAAATTTCAAATTAAACCAATTTCAATTCATATCAATTACGTTTTGAATTAATCCTAATTCCTATTTGAATTTGAACTCATTCAACTTCAATTTCATTTCAAATTAAACCAATTCAAAATTTTCATTCGAATTTTTAAACTTATCCATCTTCATTCACAATTCCAATTGATTCAAATCAAATTCAATTTGAACTAATTCAATTCAAATTCTAAATTTAAACCATCCTAAATTATATAAATTCGAGTTAAATTTTGAAACCAAACCTTTGAATTTTTATCTTAAACTTTCAAATCTTAAGTCTAAAATGATTCCATTTTATTTAAAACATCCATCCATTACCAATTTTCAGATCTCAAACCCATTTTGAGATCACTCAAACTTCCAATTCAAATCAACCATTTAACTTCTCAAGTTAAATCTTAATTTCATCTTGAAATTTCCGAATCAGGTTGATCACTCAAACTTATTTAACTTCACATTAATATTTTTCCCACTTATAAGTTCAAAAACTTATCACTTTGGGTTATACATCACCTTCCAAAATTAAAACCCAATATTTAGAGTTTATTTCAAACCATCTTTGATATTATGTATATCCACACTTATATACATATTTACTTCTTGGCCCACCAAGCCAAATTTTAAAATTTAAACCACCCTTGGTTTTAATTTAAACAAATTCTTTTAAAATTTACAAACAACTTCTTATTCTAGAATAAGATTAAATTCAAAATAGTTTGAATAATATTATTTCCTTTAAATTTTTGAAAACAATTTTCAAATGTTTAAATTTAGAATTCAAAACTTCACAGTTTGAAACCCACTTCAATTTACATGTCATACTTATTTAAAGTTACCCCCTTAAAACATTTCATTTTTGCTTACTCATTAATACACATTTTATTATTAAACACAACAATTATTTGTGATAATAACCCATATTATCATATCTGAAAACCTTATTCTGAAACTCTTCCCCAAATTCAAGATTTTAATTTCAGTTTGAATTCATTTCAAACTTATCTTTATTCAATTTCAATTTCAGTTTGGTTGTA
Organism: Allium cepa; assembly: GCA_030765085.1. Lineage (NCBI taxonomy): Eukaryota > Viridiplantae > Streptophyta > Magnoliopsida > Asparagales > Amaryllidaceae > Allium > Allium cepa. The sequence goes on along the minus strand of CM060944.1, from coordinate 301,984,580 downwards.
TTTCTATTACTTCTTAATTTAATTCCAATAATTTAACAACCAATTACCTTAATATTTATTAGAAAGAAATATTGCTTTATATATCGAAATATATTCCTATATAAAATCATTTAAAATATTTATATAAGAAAATAACAAGTACGCTCTCGTGTATATATATATACACACACACACACACACACACACACACACACACACACACACACACACACACACACTTAACTCATTCTAGGATACCATTGACCCTATCCTTAACGACTAATCCCACCAGAGCTAAGGTTCTCGCTTAACCTTCGGCTCTGATACCAAATGTAACGACCCGGAATTTTTGATCCAGAAAATTCCAGATAGTTAGGAAAAGATGAAAAGAGAAAGAAGAAGAAGAAACAGTAACAAGTCACAGAAACCTCACATTCGCAGCGGATCAAAATATAATATCACATAAATAACAGTTTTACAAAGAAGAACTGTATCGATACACTTATATTTTTATACATCAGAGTTACAACCATTACCAGTCACTGGACAGTTTAAAACACCATGTCCTAGTTATACAATAATATATCACAGCGGGAAATGCTCCATACGTTCCTGCCCTCTAGCTCGCCTCCTGAGCTCCAGAACGTCCTTACCTGAAAATCTATAATACTCGGTCTTACCCGAGCATTACATCAAAGTAACACCCAGATCTGGCTTGAAACCAGCGTGAGTAAACCCATCTAACATGGAATTCGAAAGCATAAATCTTAAATGAAACCCGGGGTAGCTTTTATTAATTTACAAATCCACAATTTGTCAAGGAACATCACTTATTTCACACATCAATTTCTAAGTAACAAAACTTAGATTAATTCGTCCAATTCACTTAAATCATTCCATTCCAGCCTATTGATTTCACATATTAAATCTATCAGGAATTTGTAGAAGATTACAAATCGAAGTGGTTTCGGGTATTTTTTTGATACCCAACCCCGGTCTCTTCGAACCAATGTCATCTTAAAAACAAGGCTACTCAAGTTTTAAACAATTCCATATATATCCAGAATTTCATATTACATAGCCATTCATCACAGTTTAACAAACCTTATTATCATAGTTCAATCTAAACATATCAAATGACATAGCATCACAAATCACTTATCAGAGATTATCAAATGATCCAAGGCATACAATATTATTCAATTATTCATAAACAAGATAAATTGGTCACACCATTTCTAATAAATTAAATTAATTACTTCAATCACTTTTAATCCTGCTTACTTAACATTAATTAATTTCAAACTAATTAATTAATCATTCTTTACCTACCCATCTTAATTAATCTTCTTTAATCAATTATTCCTAATTAATCATCCTTGATTAATTATTCCTTAATTACATTAAGTAATTAACCTTTAATTAATTATGCAAATTAATTTTTCTTTATCCCCTTTCATTTACCTTTAATTGTTTCCATTAATTTTCATTAATTAATGATCCTCTAGTTATTTCATAACATCATTACCTTTTTAAGTTAATTATATGTAACAAGTAATCATATTTATTAATTTACCTTGATTTATCACATGCAGTAATTAACTATCCTTAATTATTCTCATTACTCAATTAATTCTTTGATTAATTATATTAATCAATCCTTTAATTAATTACACTGAGTAATTTACCCTTAATTACTTACATTATGTAATTATCATTAAATAAGTCACATTTAATAATCACCTATTAATTACCCTCTTAATTAATGTCATTAAGCAATTATACTTTAACTAAAGTAATTATCATTAGATTAGTCTTTAATTAATCATCTTTTAATTGATAACTTAATTAATTAATACTTAATTACAAATTAATTAATCCTCATTAATTAATTACAAGCCATTTATTTATTTAATTACATATTTGGAATTTATTATTAACATATAAAATGACTTAAGATCCTTGGTTAATTAACGGTTTAAACCAATTTACATTCTTTATAAATCTACTTAACTTCACTATTTATCTATATTAATAAATTTGGGAATAAATTTAAATACTTAACCTAATATATAATTATTCTAAACCAGAACCACTTATGTTCAAAACATTTCTTTTTTTTCAACTTGTTAACACATTTCATTATAACTTTGTTAACTTACAATTTAAAACATTTCAAACTCTCGGCCCAGAGCCCAAAATCTCAATCCAACTCTCTTCTTCCCCTAACCTCTTCATTCTACTGAAGCACTCATCAACAACATCAAATGCCGACTTCCACATGCACATACACGCAATGCACGTGTACGCTGCCTCGGGTCAGATGAACTACCTGCCGACCATCCCAGCAGATCGCCTCCGTCCATCTCGTCACTATTACGCGCCTGGAACCACGTTCTGACCTTCGAAGCAAAATTCGGACCACCCAATCCCAAAAAATAAAAACGTCACCACCTTCTTCGATCACCCACCGACACTCTGACCATCTTGCATCATCGGATTTTGCCAAAACGAACGCCACGATTCCCTCCTACTTTTCCCCCGGTCCGCACTTCACTCTTGTCGCCTCATCGTCACTGATTCGCTCGATAACAAACCACCTAGAACTGATCGAAAACCATATTTCGACCCTGAACAACCACCACGAGCATCTAAGAATTTCTATGCTAATTTTCCCCAAATCCCCAGCTGGCGACCCACCTCTGGTTTCAAATCCGAAGCCACCATCCCACTTGTTCGCCGGAACTTCACAATTCCCCAAATACCGATCATCTCTCGAAACCTCAATATTCCCCTCATTAAAAATCATGAAACCTAGATCAAAATTCATTATTTTCGACATCGAAACAGTTTATACAATTAAAACTTGAGAATTTGAAAATCAGATTTTTGATTTGAATCTTAATTCCATTGTAATTTATAATTTCCAGTAATCCAACCACTTAATGACACTTAATGACATTTTTAAAACAATGTTTCAACATTTCAAATGACTTACTCTTATGCATCATAACCCAGAAATGCTTAGTTAAAGAGAATTTAAATTAAAATGTTATTTGGTCTGTATAAACTAGACAGAGACATGAATATGAGTACCTACATCAAATCCAAACTATATACCCAGGCAATCCATCTTCCTCATTCATGCATGCAAATATATCAAGACATTTCTCGACTATCAAATGCAAACAAATATAAACAGGAATTTGGGTTTTTAAGATGGCAAATTTACTCACTTGATGTGTTGCATAGAATAGAGAACAGTCTGGGAGTGTTCATGCCTTCGGAAATTGAACTGGGTTTTGATGCTTTGAATTAAATCTGAATATGTTCTTGTGTTGAACTTGAATTTCTTTTATTCTGTTCTGATTTCAGAAATGCTACCAGGTTGAAAACTTTGATTTGTTTGTTTTTGATCTGGTTAAACTGGAAGCTGATTTCTTTGAATTTGATCTTGCTTTCAGGCTTTGATTTTGTTTGCTTTTTAAAACTAAGCTTTGATTTTCTCTGATCTAAACTTACAGATTTGTGAAAGAAGAAATGAAAAACCTGGTTCCTTTTTATTTATTATTTACATTATCAATTTAAAAGAAATATAAGCTATAGCCACTTGATTATTTCATGTCTTCCTTGATTTACATTTGTTAAATTAAATGAACATTTATTAAAAATCTTCCATTTGTCATTTACATATACTTACTAATTAACACTTGTTAGTGTTAAGCCTTATAGATTTACACTTGTCCTTTAAGTAACAAATGTTTGTTTTAAATGTTTAAATGAAAGCTTTATATTAATTTAAAATTTTATAAATGCTTATCTAAATACATTCATATGAACTTCTTTTTTTAAAGAAAATAAAACCAATTATATATATAAAAGCTTATACATATAATTTAGACCCAATATTTTTAAAATGTCTATCATTTGAATTTTAAAATTAAATAAAATTCAAACTCAATTAAATTTAAAAATCCAATTTAAAATCACTTATATATACATATATAACAACACATTAAATTTTGAAAACTACAATTCTATTTTCTCTTAAAAAAATCTACTTACATCTATATAAAAACAACATACTATTAATATTGTTTGAAACACTTAAATTATTAAAAATTTAATGATCCGAACCATGATTTTTGGAAGTGAAACCATAATTTTCACATAATTACTTAAACAATCCATTATTTCTATTATTTGAAAATATCAATTTTTACCAGTTAATAATTAATAAAAGATACTATCATATTTAAATTGCTTGAAATTCTGGAATATCACATGTGGTATCCTCTGGTGGCTTCCCGATCAGGAGGGACTATGATATTGGATGGACTACTGGGACTATTATGTGTTAAGGGCTATATGGGTAACCCCTTAAAGCTATGGAAAAAGTAAGTTTATTTTACTATTAGACACTACTATAATAGCAAAATATTATTACATAGTAAATAGTTTAACGGATCCTTAGGAGATGTGAATCCCTAGCATCTCTTAAGTTACTACACTCACGTTAGACACTGGATAGGAGATGTCAAATCCCGTAAACATCTCTGATGTTGTTCCACTCATATTTATTCCCGTTGATTTAACTTACATAGGATATTTTAGTTCTTACTCGAGTGTTTTGTCCTTTCAATTCGCTCCGGTCAATCCGAGCGTTTCAGGATTTGAAGATTTTATTCTAGAGGATGAAGACGAAGATTTGTAGTACTATTATCTACTATATTATTCCAATACACCATTTAATTCCGCTGCATAATTATTATTCTATGGTATGTGTAACTCTGATATGTATTGTATAAGTATAATCGAATATTTTGTAAACAGCTTCGTGAACTGTATATTTGATTGTTATATTTTATCATTCCGCTGCAAGATTCTATTTTGTTTTTTTCTCTACTTTTTCTTATTTACCCCATAACAATCCGCCCTTCTGCATGGTTTAAGTTTAACATGTGTGATTTATCATTGATTTAAAGCGTACGAAAAGGCAGGATGTTACAATCTGGTATCAGAGCTTTGGTTTAGCAAAGCTTTGTGGGGTCCGACTCTTTATTAATAGGGTAGTAATACCCTATGGGAGTCGTTGAGTGTATATATATGAGAGAGCGTATTTCTTAGTGTTATAAAAAAGTTTTATATTGTGTTAATTTGTTCCGTTTTGTATTTATAAATTCTGGTTGGTGCATGGGACGCCATGACATCAATAGGGATTTCTAAACACATAATAGGATAGACCGACATAATATTTGTTTGGAATATAGGTGAATGAAATAATTGCCTATTATATTTTCTGTATACAAAATAAATTTTTTAAATGATATATATATTTGGTTGCAATATATTAGTTGTTAGGTAATGAAATTTATAAACAATAGTGAAATAAGATTGAAAATAAAATAAATCAAATTGGAAATTTAAGAACTTAAGTTCCAAGGTTTTGAAAATTTCTTTAAAATGATTCTGGAATATAATAATAATATTTTAGAAGTATTTTCTGATATAAATATTTCAATATAATTTGAAGGAAATGTTTTAAAATAAATTTGGAAAAGAAATAAGTTCTGTGCTCCCCTCTCTATCGCTGGAAAATAATTTCGGTGATGGCGGCCGCATCATCGACATTCATTTTCGAGTTTCGAAGTGGGAAGCCCACTGTAGTAGTTTTACTACAGATTTATTTTGATAAACAAATATAAATTTTAAATTCTTTTAAATATAATTGGATATATAAATTTCAAGCATATGTTTATCTGTTATTTTGAAATGATTTTGAATAAAACCCAGTATTTAATTCTTAAATTTATGTTAATTAATAGTTTCAATTAAGTGTAGTAAAATGGAATATAACTAATTTACAAATTGGAACCTTTAATTAAAATACATGTCTGGTGAGTAAAATTTTTTTAAGGCTTAACTGGTAGTACAATTTGATGAATGTGATGATGTCATAAACAATGTTGTATGAGTATATAAATGTGAATGCATGTATATGAATATGAGATGCCTGTGCAATGTCTATGTATATGTATCTGTACACTCCTCTGTTTATATTACAGGGACAAATTCGTTACTAAAGATCATATCTCCCGATGTAATCAACTTTAGGCTATGACTTATAAATGAAAAAATGATTATAACAACGTAATATCAATTTTAAAAATAGTTTCAAGTATTTAAATTTAGTAATTATTTCAATATTAGGAAATTATAGTAATAATCAAGTACAAGTCAAAAATTGAATGTCTGGAAATCAAGTTTGGATTTTACCACCTGGTTCGTATTGCAAAATTATGAATTTTGATAATCAATTCAAGTTTTTTAAGATTGTAAATAGGGAGATATCTCGAGTTGATCGGTTTTTGGTTATTCGTTGATTTTCGACGAACGGCGAGGAGATGTTCGTCGTACTCGAGGCTGAATGTTTCTCAGCCGTCCAAGGTCAGAAGAAAAATGCTTGGAGGATTTATAGGTGGCTATGTTAGCTGGGAGACAACAGATTAGGATTTGTGGTGCAGTTTTGGACAACAATGTTGTCGTGGTTCCTGTGTCCTTGAGAGTGCATCGTGGTCGATCGCATGCAAGGGTATTGATGCGTGGGGTGGTGACGCTGCTCTGGACAAGGCATCGTGGTTCCGGTGGATGAGATCGTCAAAGCGAGCTGATTTTGGTTGGTCAGTTGGGTTCCAAGTTGTGAGGAAGTGGCTCGATTTTGATTACAGGAAAGATCGACGGAACTGGATGGTCGTAGCTTTCGTGGGGGTCGTCGTCGACTTGCAAGTGTCATGGCAAGGTGTCGGAGACAATCAGATCGCCGTGCACTTGCACGTGTGCACGTTTTTATCTGGTGTTGTTTGAAAGGTTTGGGGAAGAAGTTTTTTGCTCGGGTCAGGCTCGATGACGAGTGTGGGTTGTCTCGAAGTAAGTGAGTTCATGAGTAGCTTGCGAGTGGCTCGGGTTTTCTTTTGTAGGTTAACTTGTTTTAAAAACAAGAAAAATGTACAAGTTTTTTAAAAATACTAAAGAAAATCATGTCCAGATTTTTAAAAGAAAACTTGATGGGGTTTTAAAGAAAAGGTAACATTAGTTAATCAAGTTTTCAGTATATATATATTTACTAGGTTTTAAAGGCAATTTATTAAACAAAGGTTTAAAGTATACTAATGTGAACAAGTTTTTAAAGTCTATAAAAATAAATAAGTTTTCAAAAGTAATATTATCAAGTTCCAAAGCAAAGTATTAACAAATTTTAAACAAGTTTTCAAAGATTTAAATGTTTAAAATTGTTTGTTTAAAAGTAATTTATAGTAGGTAAATTATGTAATTAATTTAAAAATGTTTTTCAAATGTGAGTTAATGAGGTAATTAAGATGTGGTTAAAGTAAGAGTATTTAACTTTAATAAATCAAAAGGTTATCAAATGTTTTTGTATAAATTGTTTTCAAGCATTTAATTGATAAGTAAGTGTTTAATTAAGGTAAATAGTTTATCTTAATTAATTAAGGTCTTATTAATAAAAGTATTTAAAGTATAATTACTTAATTAATTAAATATAATTAATTAATGTAACTAAATTAAGATAATTAATTGGTTTAATTAATTAAGGATAATCACTTAAGGTAACTAGTTAAATATAATTAGTTAATGTAACTAATAAAGTATAATTACTTAGTATAAGTAATTAGATGATAATCAATTACTTAATGAAATTAATTAAAGGTTAATTAATGTAAGTAATAAAAGGCTAGTTAATTACTTAATATGATTAATTTAAGGATAATTAATGAATGTGATTAATTAAAAGATAACTAATTATGTAAGTGATTATAGGATAATTAATTAATGTAATTAATTAAGTATCATTGATTAATGTAACTAATTAAGATAATTAATTAATTTAATTAATTGTGGATAATCACATAATGAAACTGATTAAGTATAATTACTTAATGTAGTTAATAAAGTATAATTAATTAGTGTAAGTAATTAATGGACAATTACTTAATGTAATTAATTAAAGGATAGTTACTTAATGTAAGTAATTAAAGGAAGATTAATTTATGTAATTAATTAAAGGCTAAGTACTCGATGTAATTAAGGAATAAGTAATTTAAGGATAATTAATGAATGTGATTAATTAAAAGATAATTAATTAATGTAAGAGATTATGGGATAATTAATTAATGTAATTAATTAAGGATCATTAATTAATGTGAGAAATTAAAAGTAAATTAATTAATGTGAATAATTAAGGAATGATTAATCAATGTTTTATAATTAATTAATGTTAAGAAAGCAGGATTAGATGTAATTACAGTAATTAATTTAGTTTATTTGGAGGTTAAATTAAATTAACTAAAAATGGACATACTAATAAATTTTGCTTATGGATGATTATATTATATTGAATGGCTTGGATTATTTGATATCTTTGATATGTGATTTGTGATGCTATGTGATATGAGATGTTTTGGATGAATTGTGACAATATAAGTATTAATCTATGATAGAATTGCCATGTGAATATGTTGTTATAATAAAATGAATTGTTTAAACGTTCTAATAAAATGAATTGTTTAAACTTTAAAACAACTTGGACTTTAAGAAACGCTTGGATTTCGATGAGACCGGGATCGGATTCTAAATTGGATATCAGAAAACTATATCGATCCGAATTAAATGATAGGTCATGAAATCTCAAGTGAATATCAAGATGAAGAATTCAGAATGCAAGGGCTATTTATCGTTTACTCTGAAGGTGATTCCAAAATGAGTATAGTGGAGATAGTGCCATCGATCGAGATGAAGATTCAGAGTGCAAGGGATATTTTTCGTTAACTCTAAGGGTGGTTCCAAAATGGGTGTAATGGAGATAGTGCATTCGGTTTCGTTCGAACCCGGAACGGACTTGTATTGATGAATGCTTTCAGACCATGGTCATTGGAGTACGGTGACCCTTCCAAGATACGTGTTCTAAAAAGGTAATCGTAGCCTCAAGCCTCATCAACCGGGAATGGCTAAAACAGGGGAGGTCCAGCAAGGCTAAGTGGGTAGCACCCATGTAGGATAAGATTTACCTTGTCTAGAGGTCCCTTTTTCGGCATAGTGGGCGGTTGGTTGCACCAACTGTAGGGTTGTCTTAATCGGGATTATGTAGTAAGGGATAGTTCCGGCCTTGTGTTGTAGGGGATCTGGGTGGATCCTCGGTACTCTAATTTAGACCAGGTATGACGGGTGATACACCAGTAGCCCTACCATTGTATGGAATCCAATCTCCAATAAGTGATCTCGGACATGATTGTATACCTATGTATGCTGGAATTTAATATTGTAACAATTTCGGTTATGTGAATATTTATTTGAAAACCCTAGACACTATTATAATATCACTGGATTTCCTATAAAATGTTTTGGTTACCGTAAGGTAAAAACCCGACATGTTTATTTGTGGCATGGTCTTACGAGATACCTTTGTTTCAAATGATTTTCAAAATTAAACAACTTTAACACGTCTACTCACACCAGACCCATGTCCGACCCAAAGTTTATTTTTGCTTTTTCTTAAACTCTTGGGTACTCAAATTTTTGTGAGTAGCCAAGGCATTTAGGTTAGCTTTGACGAATATTGGAGGAGGACATGGAGCAGAAGGCTTCAACATATATAGATATTGTGGTTCCGCTGTGATAGTAGCTCTGTTGTATTTTGAGTTGTATGATAGACAGGTCTTCATGACTTTCTAATGTATGTTGTATAAAGCTGTATGACTCTGATAGATGATGTCTATTATGTAATAACTTATGTGATGTATTATATTTTGTTCCTTTCGCTGTGAGATTCTGATATTGTTTAGTTCTTTCTTTTCAATCTATTCTCTTTTCTACCTACTTCTTTCTGAATGATGATGCGTCTTTCTGTGGAATGAAAGGCGGGTCATTACAAAAAGTGTCATGCTAAATCTGGAGAATATGCTTAGCTGACTCGAGCATTATAAGTAAACAACATCAGGGTTAGTTTGGTAACACCAACATGAGAAACACAAACAAATGAATTACTAAATGTTATAAAAACCATTCGGAAATAAACGTGAGACCACACCATACACAAACACGAATGAATTTTTTCCTTATGATAACCAAACCGTTTTATAGAAAATCTGATGATATTATCATAGTGTTTAGGGGAAAAAAATAAATATCGAAAATAGCTTAAATGATTACATCTCACATTTCAACAATTATCGAGCACAACTAAGTCCGTAAAGGCACGTAGTGGAGATTGGATTTCCATCAATGACTGGGCTACCTAGGTACCGCCCATCACAGTGCACCTTTTGATAAAATGTACGAAGGTCAATAAGCACCTCTTGCACCCTTACTACACTATGCCGATTACCTCTTTAACATGACATACTGGATAACTTCATTCCCTGGAACAAAGCACCAAACAATGTGCATTAGCCATGGCCCCACTCTAGTACGCATATGAAAACTATAAATATCGACTCTTGGTCAAGGAATGATGATCCTAATGGCAGTGCACCACATAACTCTACTGCATATCCACGTTTTAGTGATTACCGGGCTGTAAGGCTTATGAGATCACGATTATCTTTTCCTCTCTTAGCAATTCCCACTTGGAATGCTAGCACCGCCTTCCGTTTGAGTTTTCATACTCTGTTCGAGTTTTCATACTCCGTTCGAGTTTTCATACTCTCATTCGAGTTTTCATACTCCCGTCCGAGTTTTCATACTCTTATTTTGTGATTTCTGGATTTCTTGTGTAGATTTCTAGAATTTGTGCTTCACCAATTTTCGTGATTTCTATTGATAAGTTTTATCAATTCTTGTGCATTGGTGAATTCGTGTGTCATTGACTTGTTATGAGTACAAGTTTAGGGTATGATATCCCTTTCTATCTTTGAGAAGATTCTTGTGACACTTTTGATGAATGAAAATCCACTTATCGAAGTTGCTACTGATATCGCTGTTTTAATCACGTGTTTTAATAATTGTTTCAAAATAAAAATCGTTCTCAAAATTTTTATAGTTTACGCTTTCAAAAGAATGAGGAAGCGATTTAAACGTTTCAGCAAAATCGAGGACTATGACCCCTTTCTTTTACTGATTCGTTTAATTCCGGACATGTCCATTTGAGGGTGAAAATTTGTAAATTCCTTTTATAAAATTAAGAGAATATTTTGTGATTGTATTGCCCATTGAGTGCTTTAAGAATTCTGGTCGATGCGCTTGATCAACGATATCGATAGGAATCTCCTAGACGCTTTGATGAGACAATCAGACACAATAAATTGAATTTTAAAATTTTCTGAAAAGATAATTACATAAAGTAAATTGTAAATTTCGAAAGTTTTAGCTTTTCGGGAAAGAATATTATTTAAAACAACTCTTTTCCGACACTTCTATTCTGGTGATTCCCGTGGGAACCAAGACTCTATCGTTTGTACCAATGCTAATCGTGTTAGTTTGCATGCCATTCTCTTGCAAAAGAGAACGTGCTGTCTCTTGTGTTTCTAAATCATTAATGCCTATTGAGACTAGATATGTCACTCTTGATCTAGTGCTCGTGGCTATTGATTTCGCTCTTAAAAATTTTGGCATCATTATTTTGGGTGAGAAATTTGTTCTCTACCCTGTTCACGAATCTTGGGAATAGTTATTTTCTCATAAGGAACTTAATTTGCGTCAACCACGTTGACTCAAGTTCCTTACAAGTTATGATCTTGATATTCTTTACCACTCCCGTATGGGAAATCGTGTTACCGATGCACCTGTCGTAGGCAACAAGTGGTTGTTTCTTTGATGATGTCCGAATGGAATCATCTTTTTACCAAGTTCATCAGACAATTCGACGTACTTCGTTTTATTGAGATTCGTCTCATTCCTTTTATGGACTTACGTCTGATGTTCTTTTATGTTGATCGGTTCATCGGATGTACCATTATTGTACTATATCGATGTCCCGACTTTTCGGTTCACTGGACGTACCGTTTTTGTACTACGTCAGCGTTCCGAATTAATGAAGCTTTGATTCATCTGGCGTATCGTTATTGTACTACGCTGTTGTTCCAAATTATTCGTGTTTCACCTATGAAATGTGTTGTGCGTTTCAATCGGTCGGGAAAGTAAGTGCCTCGATATATTGGGCCATTTCCTATCACTGAACGTATTGGTTTCTTGGTTTATCGCCTCTTATTACCGGCTCAATTTTCTGTTATTCATGACGTGTTTCACGCGTCTTTCTTTTACGGAAATGCCTTAGGGATTCCGATTTTTATTCTTGAGCCCGGTATTATTGAAGAAATTGAAGTTTCACCAGATTTGACTTTGAGCAACATTCTATTCACATCATTTCTTCGGGGGTTGAGCGCCTTCGAAATAAAGATGTTTCTCATGTTAAAGTACAGTGGTTCTCAAATCCTAGGGATTTCATTTAGGAATCCGGAGAACCCATCGAGCAAACACGCTCAAGCTTATTCTTTCATGCTCTATATGATGAACTTCCTATTTCAAATTTCTTGATCTTGTGATGAATTATTCTTATGGTTGCTACCTTTTGTCCATGTATTCCTTATGATTGCGAGGACGCAATTTCTTTAAGGAGGGGAGTCTGTAACAACCCGAGACTTTGCGCTAATTAGACAATAAAAAACCTGTTGCTAATTGTTATTGGCACTTTATTTTGGTTAAAATTCTTTTAAGAAAATTTGTTAAAGAGATATAATGGGCTTTAAATTGAAAAAAATAAATTGGGCCACACTTCTTTTGACATTATGTTACAGGATGACATCTGTTCTCCTCTTATTTTTGCAAACCCGACCCTTTGCAAATCCATTCATTCGTTTTAAACCCTAATCGGAAAAAAAGGGAGAAACGATAACGGCGCCCACTTCTTTTCGTCTCCTTCCATCGAGATTAGGGCTCTTTGAAGCGCCTTCAATCGCGTGGGTGATCGGGAGTGGCTTCTCGTTGCTTACCTCGGCTGCGCAATTCCAGATCGAGTTCGACCTTGGCTTCGTTGGATTTGGAGCTGCGACTCGTCGACAAAAAGTGAGTGAACTCTCTTCACTCACATCTAGTTTGAAATGTTCTAGCTTATCTGTTTATTGTGTTTTAGGGTCTTCGATTCAGCTTGGTCTTATGATGTGTTTTTGGTTCTAGCATTTCACTGTAAGTTATGGCTTTGATTGTTTTGTTTTGAGGTTGATGATTCCTTGTTTTTGAATATCATGGCACCGTTGTATTCTCGTAGACACCACGACTTGATCTGCTTTCGGCTTCGGTCGCCTTGTTTTGTGTGATTGTTAAATTCTGATTTCCAAGATTATGCCTTGATTTTGAAACCTACAGATTTGGCTTTGTGAAAATATTCATTTGACTTCGACAGTTTTGGGACCCCTGATATTGCGGTCATGCCTTTGTGAAAATATATTTTGATGGAATTCTAAATTGACTTGCTTTTGCTAAGTACTGATTTTAGCCATTAGCTATAGCTTGAAATTTTCCGTTGGCTTTGAAATCTCCCCTGTGTGATTGTACCATTAAGTTGTTCACTGTCTACATGAACCTGAAATTCGTGTCTGTAAGTGGATAGCATCTCATGTGTATTCCATGGTTCACCATTCTCGAGTTCACTGCATATTATTGCAGTTGCCACTGCCTTCACTTGTACATGTTTATTGTACTTGAATATGTTGCATTGGCCTGTGTCATTGAAGTAGTTGTCACTGTGTACACTTCTGTTGCCACCGTGTTCATTTCTATTGATTTGGTGCCTTCATTTCTGTTGTATTCTTCCATTTGACAACCGTTTATTTCACTTGAGTGTACATGCAGCTTGGAGACAGTTTCCTTGTAGTGCTTACATTCTTGAAACTATTTTGACTTCTGGAATTACTTGAGTTTCTTGTTGCATTAAAACACCTTATTTGATTTACTTGCACGGTTACATGCGTGCTCAATATCACTTGATGTTGTTGCTTCACCACTGAGCCTTATTCATGCTTGTGTCATTGGGAATCTGTAGTGTTTTTGAATGCACATATAAGTTGCTTGACACTTGCATATGTGCTGCTTTGTCCAGTTTTATGCATTCTGACTGTTGTTCTATGGTTCACCTTGCGTCTTTGAGTATTCTTACATCATGTTGAATTTGGTGTAGTTGTGTGAACATGCTGTTGCTACACACATACTTGTTCCACTTGTAGCCTTTGTGCTTTGTACTGTGTTACACTTGAATGTGTAGCCTTGTTTCACTAATTCAGGCTGGTACTGTTTCAGTGATAGGTTGTTTTATCATGTTCACTTGGTGTCTTTTGCAATATCGTTTACCTTTCCAAACAGTTCTGGTTGTCTTGCTACATGTGGTGTTCAATTTAATTGAGCTTGCATTTGTATCATACTGTTTCTTGTGCCATTTACTTGGTGCTGTTCCATGTTGCACCCCTGTTTCATTTTATTCATGTGCAACCAGTAGTGTACGTCCATTGTGTACATTTGGGTTCGCATTTATGTCGTCCAAACTTGACCTCTGCAGTTTTTGATTGCTGTCAGTATTCAATGGGTACATCATCACTGTAGTGGCACGGCAGTGCACGCAAGCGTGAACTGCAGCCACACGGTATTCAATGGGTACATCATCACTGTAGTGGCACGGCAGTGCACGCAAGCGTGAACTGCAGCCACACGGTATTCAATGGGTACATCATCACTGTAGTGGCAAGGCAGTGCACGCATGCATGAACTGCAGCCACACGGTATGGTTTTATGATATCTATCTTGTTTTGATTAATTGATCTTTTGCATATTCCATATGCTGTAGTGGCGAGGCAGTGCACGCGTGCGTGTACTGCAGCCCTACTCGACTTAATATTTTAATTAATATTTAAATGTTTTGAAATGTTTTGTTTATTTCAATTCAATATTCTGAATTGCATTCTGATTTGGTTTAATTACTGTCGTCTATTCATTATTTTATTATTATTGCTTCTGTGCACTAATAACTGAGTTTGAATTAGACTGACCCGAGTATTATTTTCTTTTGAATTTAATACTCGGGTCAGACCGAGTATTTCAGGTTGTAGATATTCTGCTTCGGGTTGCTGCTAGAGCTATGAAGTTCTTTCATATCTTTTGGAGTTGTCGTGTCATTGTATAGGTTGATATGTATTTATGTATGTTAGTCGTTAATGTACTTGTATATATAACTTCCTGAGTCGACTGTTGTAGTTGTATCACATGTACCGTGTAAATGTATTGTAACTGACATCAGTTATTATATATGTATATGAGATTTTCTGTTTCATCTGTGTTCCGCATTCATATTATCTGTTATTAGTTTATATTTTGTCCTAGACTATTATAGCCACTGTGTAGTAGCTTTGAGTTTGCATTGGCATGTCGGATTTCCTCCTGAAATGAAATGTACATCTTTACTATCTGGCATATCGGTGCTTGCACAAGGCAATTACACGGATGGTCGCTCCTCAACAGCCTTATTCTCCGTGCTAGTTGACAGCACTACACCGTAGTGTTCTTAACTAGCGTGGGTATAGAGGTGGGGCGTCACAGCTTGGTATCAGAGCCTGGGGTTTAGAACAAATATAAAACATAACTTAGATAGTACATGTGTTACAACTATTTGTCAATGTTTTCTCTCTCATCTTTGCTTAAGATCATCTTTGATTTGTTAGGTATGAATTCCTAACTCTTATTCATGAGCATTTCTGCTATTCTCTATTGCACTTGCTCATTTCTGTATGCACTACTAAGTATCATTGTGTATATGCTTTACCAAGTTGCATATTGCTGCAACTCGTACCACTTCAATTTGAACTCGCATTGTTTATTCGAACTGCTGTATATATGCATTCTTATCTCTGATTCGTGTACTTAATGCAGTCTCCATGCAATTGGGTTTTGGGTATCAATCTTTGAGACAAATTGAGTTTCAATGGTCGACTCTGTCTGTTTATCCGACATATTGCATTTCAATTGTCGACTCTGTCTGTTTATCCATGGTTCTTTGGCTTTCATGTGCCTCTCTCTGATAGTTTTAAAATTTCTTTGGTATAAAAGAAATTATCTTGGACATTGCCTGGTCGATATCGACATTGACTTGACTTTTACTTTTGCTAAAGTCGTTCAAGCATTTATGCTCGTTCTGCTTTGTTTTTCCAATTGTTGATCGATTCTTCTTTTCGATTAGTTGTTACCACCTTTGTCAACTTTGATAACTTCTATTTTAGGAATTTTTGGGTATTCCTACTTTGATGGATTGGAATCGAATTCTTCGGATTTTATTCACGTCTTCGAATGTGAATCTTAGTGAATTGATTTGGTTTTCGAATTTAATCGATTCTTGATTATTTCCCGATTTGTTGCTATCATTTATTAGCAACTTTGATGACCTTTTCTTCGGGATTTTTGTGGACATACCTTTCGATGAATTCGGTATCGATTTCTTTGGATTCTATTCACGTCTTCGTATGTGAATTCTTGTGATTGATTGTTTCTACAATCATTTTTGTGATTTGTCACTTTATAATATAAAGGTTTCAAATACTAATAGTAAATATCAAAACTCTTTTATCAAAATGTTTTCGACTCTATTTTCAATACAAAACTCTTTTTCTCAAACTGTTTCCTAATCTACTAGTATATACAGGCCTTTACCTCACTCGGATGAGAAATCTAATTAAACGGCTTAGTAAAACAAGTGGTATGAAACGCTTGCGTTTGCTTCGTCGGTTAATTCTTGGACTTGTTCGATTGAACATCATGTGACAATTTTCTAGTGAAGATTTACAATTTGTTCGTAAATATTTAAGTTAAGCAAGTGGTTATGGGACATGAAGCTAAACTTTTATATTTACTAACTTAGTGTAATTGACACTTCTCGTTGATCATGACGATCATTTTTTCGGTTAGACTAGGCCTCATCGGTGTGATTTCGTCTCACACATATCTCTTGGGCTTTGAGGATTGTCTAGACACCACTTGTGTGATTTCATTCACACATACTTTTCTTTTGATTGCGAGGTTAGTTTTGACCTCAATCTGTGTGATTCCGACTCACACATGTGGGGTAGCGCCCCACGGTCTTCGGGCCATTCGTGTGTCAAAATTAATGGCTTGCAACCATGAGATAGCGTCTCGTTATGCGTTGCACGTGTTGATGATTTTTCATGCTCGCGTGTAGGTGAGATTCTGTGCTCCCGTTCTCGCTTTGCGTTGCAAGTGTTGATGATTTTTCATGCTCGCGTGTAGGTGAGATTCCGTGCTCCCGTTCTCACTTTGCGTTGCACGTGTTGATGATTTTTAATGCTCGCGTGTAGGTGAGATTCCGTGCTCCTGTTCTCGCTTTGCGTTTCACGTGTTGATGATTTTTCATGCTCGCGTGTAGGTGAGATTCCGTGCTCCCGTTCTCGCTTTGCATTGCACGTGTTGGTGAGTTTTCATGCTCGCATGTAGGTGAGTTTTCGTGCTTCCGTTCTCGTTATGCGTTGCACGTGCTGATGAATTTTCATGCTCGCATGTAGGTGAGTTTTCGTGCTCCCGTTCTCGCTTTGCGTTACATGTGCTGATGAGTTTTCATGCTCGCATGTAGGTGAGTTTTCGTGCTCCCGTTCTCGTTATGCGTTACATGTGTTGATGAATTTTCATGCTCGCGTGTAGGTGAGTTTTCATACTCTGTTCGAGTTTTCATACTCCGTTTGAGTTTTCATACTCTGTTCGAGTTTTCATACTCTGTTCGAGTTTTCATACTCCGTTTGAGTTTTCATACTCTGTTCGAGTTTTCATACTCCGTTTGAGTTTTCATACTCTGTTCAAGTTTTCATACTCCGTTCGAGTTTTCATACTCTCATTCGAGTTTTCATACTCCCGTCCGAGTTTTCATACTCCTATTTTGTGATTTCTGGATTTCTTGTGTAGATTTCTAGAATTTGTGCTTCACCAATTTTCGTGATTTCTATTGATAAGTTTTATCAATTCTTGTGCATTGGTGAATTCGTGTGTCATTGACTTGTTATGAGTACAAATTTAGGGTATGATATCCATTTCTATCTTTGAGAAGATTCTTGTGACACTTTTGATGAATGAAAATCCACTTATCGAAGTTGCTACTGATATCGCTGTTTTAATCACGTGTTTTAAAAATTGTTCCAAAATAAAAATCGTTTTCAAAATTTTTATAGTTTACGCTTTCAAAAGAATGAGGAAGCGATTTAAATGTTTCAGCAAAATCGAGGACTATGACCCCTTTCTTTTACTGATTCGTTTAATTCCGGACTTGTCCGTTTGAGGGTGAAAATTTGTAAATTCCTTTTATAAAATTAAGAGAATATTTTGTGATTGTATTGCCCATTGAGTGCTTTAAGAATTCTGGTCGATGCGCTTGATGAACGATATCGATAGGAATCTCCTAGACGCTTTGATGAGACAATTAGACACAATAAATTGAATTTTAAAATTTTCTGAAAAGATAATTACATAAAGTAAATTGTAAATTTCGAAAGTTTTAGCTTTTCGGGAAAGAATATTATTTAAAACAACTCTTTTCCGACACTTCTATTCTGGTGATTCCCGTGGGAACCAAGACTCTATCGTTTGTACCAATGCTAATCGTGTTAGTTTACATGCCATTCTCTTGCAAAAGAGAACGTGTTGTCTCTTGTGTTTCTAAATCATTAATGCCTATTGAGACTAGATATGTCACTCTTGATCTAGTGCTCGTGGCTATTGATTTCGCTCTTAAAAATTTTGGCATCATTATTTTGGGTGAGAAATTTGTTCTCTACCCAGTTCATGAATCTTGGGAATAGTTATTTTCTCATAAGGAACTTAATTTGCGTCAACCACGTTGACTCAAGTTCCTTACAAATTATGATCTTGATATTCTTTACCACCCCCGTATGGGAAATCGTGTTACCGATGCACTTGTCGTAGGCAGCAAGTGGTTGTTTCTTTGATGATGTCCGAATGGAATCATCTTTTTACCAAGTTCATCAGACATTTCGATGTACTTCGTTTTATTGAGCTTCGTCTCATTCGTTTTATGGACTTACGTCTGATGTTCTTTTATGTTGATCGGTTCATCGGATGTACCATTATTGTACTATATCGATGTCCTGACTTTTCGGTTCACTGGACGTACCGTTTTTGTACTACGTCGGCGTTCCGAATTAATGAAGCTTTGATTCATCTGGCGTATCGTTATTGTACTACGCTGTTGTTCCAAATTATTCGTGTTTCACCTATGAAAGGTGTTGTGCGTTTCAGTCTGTCGGGAAAGTTAGTGCCTAGATATATTGGGCCATTTCCTATCACTAAACGTATTGGTTTCTTGGCTTATCGCCTCTTATTACCGGCTCAATTTTCTGTTATTCATGACGTGTTTCACGCGTCTTTCTTTTACGGAAATGCCTTAGGTATTCCGATTTTTATTCTTGAGCCCGGTATTATTGAAGAAATTGAAGTTTCACCAGATTTGACTTTGAGCAACATTCTATTCACATCATTGCTTCGGGGGTTGAGCGCCTTCGAAATAAAGATGTTTCTCATGTGAAAGTACAGTGGTTCTCAAATCCTAGGGATTTCATTTAGGAATCCGGAGAACCCATCGAGCAAACACGCTCAAGCTTATTCTTTCATGCTCTATATGATGAACTTCCTATTTCAAATTTCTTGATCTTGTGATGAATTATTCTTATGGTTGCTACATTTTGTCCATGTATTCCTTATGATTGCGAGGACGCAATTTCTTTAAGGAGGGGAGTCTGTAACAACCCGAGACTTTGCGCTAATTAGACAATAAAAAACCTGTTGCTAATTGTTATTGGCACTTTATTTTGGTTAAAATTCTTTTAAGAAAATTTGTTAAAGAGATATAATGGGCTTTAAATTGAAAAAAATAAATTGGGCCACACTTCTTTTGACATTATGTTACAGGATGATATCTGTTCTCCTCTTATTTTTGCAAACCCGACCCTTTGCAAATCCATTCATTCGTTTTAAACCCTAATCGAAAAAAAAGGGAGAAACGATAACGGCGGCCACTTCTTTTCGTCTCCTTCCATCTGAGATTAGGGCTCTTTGAAGCGCCTTCAATCGCGTGGGTGATCGGGAGTGGCTTCTCGTTGCTTACCTCGGCTGCGCAATTCCAGATCGAGTTCGACCTTGGCTTCGTTGGATTTGGAGCTGCGACTCGTCGACAAAAAGTGAGTGAACTCTCTTCACTCACATCTAGTTTGAAATGTTCTAGCTTATCTGTTTATTGTGTTTTGGGGTCTTCGATTCAGCTTGGTCTTATGATGTGTTTTTGGTTCTGGCATTTCACTGTAAGTTATGGCTTTGATTGTTTTGTTTTGAGGTTGATGATTCCTTGTTTTTGAATATCATGGCACCGTTGTATTCTCGTAGACACCACGACTTGATCTGCTTTCGGCTTCGGTCGCCTTGTTTTGTGTGATTGTTAAATTCTAATTTCCAAGATTATGCCTTGAGTTTGAAACCTACAGATTTGGCTTTGTGAAAGTATTCATTTGACTTCGACAGTTTTGGGACCCTTGATATTGCGGTCATGCCTTTGTGAAAATATATTTTGATGGAATTCTAAATTGACTTGCTTTTGCTAAGTACTGATTTTAGCCATTAGCTATAGCTTGAAATTTTTTGTTGGCTTTGAAATCTCCCCTGTGTGATTGTACCATTAAGTTGTTCACTGTCTACATGAACCTGAAATTCGTGTCTGTAAATGGATAGCATCTCATGTGTATTCCATGGTTCACCATTCTCGAGTTCACTGCATATTATTGCAGTTGCCACTGCCTTCACTTGTACATGTTCATTGTACTTGAATATGTTGCATTGGTCTGTGTCATTGAAGTAGTTGTCACTGTGTACACTTCTGTTGCCACCGTGTTCATTTCTATTGATTTGGTGCCTTCATTTCTGTTGTATTCTTCCATTTGACAACCGTTTATTTCACTTGAGTGTACATGCAGCTTGGAGACAGTTTCCTTGTAGTGCTTACATTCTTGAAACTATTTTGACTTCTGGAATTACTTGAGTTTCTTGTTGCATTAAAACACCTTATTTGATTTACTTGCATGGTTACATGCGTGCTCAATATCACTTGATGTTGTTGCTTCACCACTGAGCCTTATTCATGCTTGTGTCATTGGGAATCTGTAGTGTTTTTGAATGCACATATAAGTTGCTTGACCCTTGCATATGTGCTGCTTTGTCCAGTTTTATGCATTCTGACTGTTGTGCTATGGTTCACCTTGCGTCTTTGAGTATTCTTGCATCATGTTGAATTTGGTGTAGTTGTGTGAACATGCTGTTGCTACACACATACTTGTTCCACTTGTAGCCTTTGTGCTTCGTACTGTGTTACACTTGAATGTGTAGCCTTGTTTCACTAATTCAGGCTGTTACTGTTTCAGTGATAGGTTGTTTTATCATGTTCACTTGGTGTCTTTTGCAATATCGTTTACCTTTCCAAACAATTCTGGTTGTCTTGCTACATGTGGTGTTCAATTTAATTGAGCTTGCATTTGTATCATACTGTCTCTTGTGCCATTTACTTGGTGCTGTTCCATGTTGCACCCCAGTTTCATTTTATTCATGTGCAACCAGTAGTGTACGTCCATTGTGTACATTTGGGTTCGCATTTATGTCGTCCAAACTTGACCTCTGCAGTTTTTGGTTGCTGTCGGTATTCAATGGGTACATCATCACTGTAGTGGCACGGCAGTGCATGCAAGCGTGAACTGCAACCACACGGTATTCAATGGGTACATCATCACTGTAGTGGCAAGGCAGTGCACGCAAGCGTGAACTGCAACCACACGGTATTCAATGGGTACATCATCACTGTAGTGGCAAGGCAGTGCACGCAAGCGTGAACTGCAGCCACACGGTATGGTTTTATGATATCTATCTTGTTTTGATTAATTGATCTTTTGCATATTCCATATGCTGTAGTGGCGAGGCAGTGCACGCGTGCGTGTAC
Organism: Allium cepa; assembly: GCA_030765085.1. Classification (NCBI taxonomy): domain Eukaryota; kingdom Viridiplantae; phylum Streptophyta; class Magnoliopsida; order Asparagales; family Amaryllidaceae; genus Allium; species Allium cepa. The sequence goes on along the minus strand of CM060944.1, from coordinate 301,962,559 downwards.
TGCAGCCCTACTCGACTTAATATTTTAATTGATATTTAAATGTTTTGAACTGTTTTGTTTATTTCAATTCAATATTCTGAATTGCATTCTGATTTGGTTTAATTACTGTCGTCTATTCATTATTTTATTATTATTGCTTCTGTGCACTAATAACTGAGTTTGAATTAGACTGACCCGAGTATTATTTTCTTTTGAATTTAATACTCGGGTCAGATCGAGTATTTCAGGTTGTAGATATTCTGCTTTGGGTTGTTGCTAGATCTATGAAGTTCTTTCATATCTTTTGGAGTTGTCGTGTCATTGTATAGGTTGATATGTATTCATGTATGTTAGTCGTTAATGTACTTGTATATATAACTTCCTGAGTCGACTGTTGTAGTTGTATCACATGTACCGTGTAAATGTATTGTAACTGACATCAGTTATTATATATGTATATGAGATTTTCTGTTTCATCTGTGTTCCGCATTCATATTATCTGTTATTAGTTTATATTTTGCCCTAGACTATTATAGCCATTGTGTAGTAGCTTTGAGTTTGCATCGGCATGTCGGATTTCCTCCTGAAATGAAATGTACGTCTTTACTATCTGGCATATCGGTGCTTGCACAAGGCAATTACACGGATGGTCGTTCCTCAACAGCCTTATTCTCCGTGCTAGTTGACAGCACTACACCGTAGTGTTCTTAACTAGCGTGGGTATAGAGGTGGGGCGTCACACTTAATTATCTTCAAATAACTTTATTAATCAATTCTTAAATTTATTACGCTAAGTGATTAATTATTAATTACTTGCACTAGGTAATTATCCTCCTCCTAATTACACAAGTAATTAAACCCAGATCACTTCCATTAATAATTATCCTTCAACTAATTACATCCAGTAATTATGCATTAATTACTTCACTATGTAATTACACTTCATTAATTACATTAAGTAATTATACTTAACAATTCATCAAGTGATTATCTTAAATTAATTAAACTAATTAATTAACTTAAACTAATCACATTAATTTAACTAATTACATTGAGTAATTAATTCCTTTAATTACTTTCATTAAGTAATTATACTTAAACAATTCCACAAATGATTATCTTTAATTAATTAATATAATTAATTATTAAAATTAATCACATTAATTATTTAATAATACCTAGTTAATGATCTTCATTAACTATCCTTTAATTACTTTCCTAATTAATTAAACTTTAATTAACCATTTTCAATTACAAATTAATTAATTTTTAATAACCAATTAACTCATCTCTAATTACTTTTATTAATTAAGTGCTTAACTGTAACTTAATTAATCTTAAATTACTTTAATAACTTGATTAATTAATTCCAAATCATTAATTTATAATTTATACTTATCTAATTAATTATCCTTAATTAAAAATTAATTAACCCTTAATTAATTAACTTAATCCTTAATTACATAACAAATTAATCCTTAATTAATTAAATTAAACCCTTAATTACTCAACTAACTAATCCTAAATCATTAAATTAATTAAATAACCTTAAATTTCCTTATTAATTTAATGAATCACAAATCATTAAATCTTAATTTACTTTAAGATAAAACATTTTCTTATTTATGACTAAACTGTCATTAACAAAAGCATCTAAAAAAATTTTACTTTTAAATTTACCTTTAAATTCATTTCAAATTAAAGATTTAAAATAATTACAGATTTAACTTTAACAAAATTTAAAAACTATTTAAAAACCCTTTAAATCAAATGATAAAGAAACACTTATCTTATAAAAGAAATCTATAAGATTTTTAAACCAAATTCATTTAAATTCAAATCATTTTAAAATATACTTTAACATTTAAAGTTGTTTTAAACATTTTAAATTTTATAAGACTTATTTGTTTCAAAACTAGGATACAAAATTAAATTTGAAACCATACATTACAAATTTGATTTTAAACTTTGTTTAAAATCTTGCTTTCAAAATTTAAATTCAATTTAAAATTTAAAAACAAACAGGTTTTAAAAACACGTAAACAAAATTATTTGACCCGAGACCATATCCTAAAGACTTCGAGCCAACCCTCACAACACTTCGAGAAATTTACGAAACAACTCGAGTAAAACTCGAGTAATCAACCTCTCCTTCAACCCAAACTCACCAAAAAAAAAAAGAAGTGCACCATTCACATGCAAGGAGGCTCCGACCAACTTCGGTCATCCACGATGACCACCTCACATCGGCGATCGTTCCCGCACCATCCCTCGATCATCAGAACACCGATAATAGCTCGAAATCAAAAATTGAGCTTCCAAGCACAATCCTGGAACCATAACCCAAATCTGAAAATAACCACAAACTCGTGTCTCCGACCACTGGAGTGTCAGCTCCTCCGGCCACGACCTCGTCAACATCCCCTCTTCCATCTCCCCAAGTTCTACTGAACTCGATCATCCAGAGTTACCGTGACGATCAAAATACCTGATCTAGCAAAAATAGGGTTACAAACTTATACAATCGCCGCCGCCTCCAAGGTCACCGGCACACACATCTGATATTTTTACCACCATCTTCGATCATCGTTGCACCACCAGACAAAACCCCGACCTTCTCGAGCAAGTGGATCACCAGAAAACCCGCCAAAACACATTATCTGGTCAACCTCAAACTGCTCCTTCTATTCAATGCTAAAAATTATGATTTCAGTTTTAAAAATCAAGTTTTGGGTTGAGGTTTCAGATCCTAAGCCTAAAACATTGAATTGGTATATTTGAATTTTCACAAATCCTAAGTTAGCTCTGTTCTTTTTAGTTTCCACAACAATTCTAAATTTATTTTGACATAAATAAATTTTTAAAACTTAATCTACAGTTAAACAAACAAATCTGGTTTGAAGCCTAAGTCCTAACAACAAGTAGATCAAGAGAATATGAATTATGTTCACAATCTTAATTTGAAAACTAAGAACAGAGAGGTTACAGGTGAAAATGGACATGCACAAATCCATCATCCAAATATAATGTGATAACCCGGATTTTTGGACATTTGAAAATTAGATATTTTAACTGGTTTTCACCTTTGAGATACTAAATTAATTTAGTTAGATAAATAAATTTCAGATAATTATAAATATATGGATGTGTATAAATGGACTTCGAATTATAATAAGTGTTGAATTTAAATGATAAACCTTATTATGAAATTAATGAATTTATATAAATAGATATATGCCAAAAACTTTATAATATTGAAATTCTAAGTATAATTTGTATATATGCATAATTCATAAAATATATGTTAATAATAAAAACATAAGAACAAAATTTAGATATTACATTTGACATTTGTAAGACAATTAAAAACATGTAATAACATTTGTAAGCTTTACATAGAGTGAAATAACAAGTGGCAAGCATTGTTTTTCTTTCTATAAAAATATGAATTATTTTGAGGAAAAGATGTGTACAGGTAAAACATTTTCTTTTTCCTCAACTTTTCTTTTTTGAAATCAAAACCAAAGAAGAAATCAAAACATAAATCAATACTTCATATTATTTCAAACCTGAGGCAAGCTGTAGATCTGTTTCAAGTAATCTCAAATCTGAAATCAAAAGATTTTCAGATCAAAACTGCTGATCAACAACCCAAGTGTAATTTCCAATTTTTCTTCAAAAGTAAAATTTCTTCTCTGTTCAAAGCATATGCAGGTGAGTAAACCATTCTTTTTAAAGGGTTCAAATCTAATTTAAATCTAGATGAATGAAATTAATATCTGAAGTAAAGTGTGATAAATTTGTATGCATGATGGTATAATATAAATTGTATGTATATTTATGTTGGTATATGGATGTGCATGCTTGAATCTAGATTTTTGGCTCTGTTCTAGTTGAACAGGTTTTAATACCTTAATAAAATTCAAAAAATTTCTCCTTGATTCTTTTTAGATCTAGAAGTATAAGTCCAACTTGATTGAAATGATAAAGTATTTGATTTAAAATGTTCCCAGGCAAGATGTAAGGACAGTTTCTAATAAAATGATGAATTACAGTAAAAAGCCTAAAAAGATCAAAATCTCAATGTAAATAAATTATGAATTCAAGTTTGTAATTTGATTTGTAATCTCTAATAATGATTTTTAAAAATAAAATCATGAATTTTAAGTTTATAAATCACGAGATATTGTTTGTCGAACGAAATTAGTGTTTTTATCTTTTTCTGGTGAAGTGGTTGATCGGGGGTTATTGGGTTGAAGCCGGAGATGGGTTGTTGTTCGATGATAGGGGAAAAATAGTCGGAGGGGTTACCTTTTGCCGTGGTGGTGCGGCAAGATGTTTTTAGGGTTTTAAGCCGAGTATGGGTCGGGGTTGATTTCTGGGTGATCGTGACTTCGTACTAGCATCGAGTGATGCCGAAGGAAGGGGATAAGATCGTGGGGTGCGGAGCGAAGATTCAGGCGTTGGCGTGTGGATTATGGCGACCGATGGCAGCGGTACGAGACGAATACAGGTAGAGGTATTCTTTTCTGGTGGTGTCAAATATCGATTTTTTGGGTTTAAGCTTCGGCAAGTTTTTCGATGGGTCGGAAGGATTGAGGAGGTCGGCAGTGATCAGGGGAGTGGTTCAATGGTGGTTGAAGAATCATCGATGCCTTATGCATGTGCACGAGACCTCTGTGCCTGTGTTTCCGTGTGACGTTGTTGAAGGAGTTTAGTTTTTCTCGGGTTTTGTTCGAAGCGGTAAGATGTATGTGTCGAAGTTGGAGCGTGCAGTGTGCTCGTGAGAACTTGGGTATAGCTAGGATATGTGTGGATTGTGTTCGAGTTTTACTAGATCTATTAAGGAATGGTCTCAGGATTGTTGTTTCAGGTTTGAAGTATGGGTTGAGTTATCAGGTAAGCAAGATGACCAAAGCTTTTAACATATAGGAATAGACCAATCTTTAAGGAAAATTTAATTCTAAAAACAAGTTTTTGTTCAATGTTTTTAAAAGATTTTAAAATTTGTTTAAAGATAATTATTATAATAGGTTAATTTCAGAATGTTTCCAAAAGTGTTTCAAATAATGTAATTAATTCGAGGATAAATTATTTAGGAATGGTTAACTGGTTAACGAAATCAGTTAAGGGAGTAATTAATCAATTTATTTATTAAAGATTAATTAGTTTATGTAATGAATTACAGAAATGATTTATGAATGTGATTTATTAAGGAAATTAATTAAAGGATGAATAATTTATTTAAGGCTAAATTACTTAATGTAATTAAGTAATGATAATTACTTAATGTAAGTAATTTAAAGGATTAATTGTTAAGAATTAATTAATTTAATTAGTAATTAAAGGTTAATCACTTAATTAATCAGTGATAATAATGAAGGTAGTTACTTAATGCCATTAATTAAGAAAGGTAACTAATGGGTAATTACTAAAGGTGATTTATTTAATGGTAATTACATAATGGGAGAAATTAAGGGTTAATTACTTAGTATAATGAGTTAAAAGATTGATTAATTAATGAAATTAATGAGTGTGAATTAATTAAAGGATAATTAATCAATGTGATCGTCGGATAATTAATTTGGGTAAGTAAGTAAGATGGTAATTAAAGGTTAATTAATGTGATGGATTTTGAGAATAATTAATTTGTCTAATTAATTAAGGGCAAATTACTTGATGTAATTAAAGAATGATTAATCAAGAATGATTAATCAGGATGAATAATTAAGGGATGATTAATTAATTAAATATAATTAATTAATGTTAAATAAGCAAGATTTATAAGTAATAAGTAATTAATTTAATTCATTGGTAGATAATTAAATTAATTAGAAATGGTATGACTAATTTATCTTGCTTATGGATGATTGGATGATATTTGAATGCCTTGGATTAATTGTTATCCTTGATATGTGATCGTGATGCTATGTGATATGAAATGTTTCTGTAATATGATATGTTGGGTTGAACAGTGATAATCTGGTTATCTATGATGAAATGCTGTGTAAAGTGACATCTAGTGCTTAAAAGTAAATTGTATTCACTTGAATAACTTAGGTTAAGATGACATTGGATTCGAAGAGATCGGAGTCGGGTATTAGTTAATATCCGAAACCACTTTGATTCTTTATAGATTGATATGTGAAATCAATAGGCTGGAATGGAATGATTTAAGTGAATTGGACCATTTAATCTAAGTTTTGGTACTTAGAAATTGATGTGTAAAATAAGTGATGTCTATAACAAATTGTGAATTTGTAAATTGATACGAGTTACCCTGGGTTTTAAGTAAGTCTTATGCACTAATTTTTCTTGTTATATGGGTTTACTCACGCTGGTTTCCAGCCTGACCCGGGTGTTACTTTGATGCAATGCTCAGGTCAAACCGAGTATTACAGATTTTCAAGAAAGGACGTTCTGGAGCTCAGGAGGCGACCTGGATGGTAGGAACGTATGGAGTGTATTCTGCTGTGATATATGGTAGTTTATATGGGACTTGTTTATTTTAAATGTCCAGTGTTTTGTGAAAAGTTGTAACTCTGATGTAAGTTAATGTAAATTGACAGATACAGTTTTCTTTTGTATAACTGCTATTATTTGATATTATATTTTGATCCGTTGGGTATGTGAGATTCTGTGACATGTTTTCTGTTCTTCTTCTATCCCTTTCCTTCTTTTCCTATCTATTTGGAATCTTCGGGATCGAAAATTTTGAGTCCTTACATTTTGTGTCAGGGCAAAAGTGTAACATCCCGACTTTTTGTACGCTTTAAATCGACGATAAACTACATAGGTCAGACTTAAGCCATACAAAAGGACGGATTATTATTGGGGTGAATAAGAAAAAGTAGAGAAAGAAAAAAAATAAAACAGAATATTGCAGCGGAACATTAAAATATAATAATCAAATAAACAGTTCATGAAGCTGTTTTACAAAATGTTCGATTATACTTATACAATACATATCAGAGTTTCACATACCAAAGAATAATAAATAATGTAGTGGAACAATGTGATGCAGTGAATATAATAAATAATAATAATACAATCTTCGTCTTCGTCCTCCAAAAATAAAGTCTTCAAATCCTGAAATGCTCATGCTGAGCCGAGCGAATTTGTAACGACCCAGAATTTTCAGAAATTAAAATTTGAATATTTAATTAATTTTAAATATTTATAAGTGAATTTATAAGTCAAATAAATTTTAATTTGAATTATTGGATTTAATTTAATAATTTAATCGATAATTTAATACGTTAAATTATGGAAATAATTGAAATTGGAGTTAAAAATGATTGAAAATAATTTGGAAAATTTTATTTAATCATACTGGAGTTATAGAAATATTTTAGAACTTTTAAAATCGAATTAAAAGTAAATCTGTGAAAATTGAATATTTTAATATTTAATAATCGACTGTAAAATAGCCAAATTTTGAACAGTCCCAGAATTGAACGAAACCAGTTTCATTGGATCCGTATTAGTTGGTTATTACCGGATTTCAATTTTCGTGTCAATCGGAGTTATCGTTTGATCGTGGCAGCTCGAAACGCATCGATTTATTTTTAATTTAAATTTGGCGAGTCAAAATAGCCAGTTTTCAAAAAGTCTCGGAATTCGACGAAACCAGTTTCATCGGATCCGTAATGTGATATTATTGTAAGGTTTCAAATTTCAAGTCAATTGGATTTACCGTTTGTCCGGTACAAATTAAAACGCCTAGAAATCGATTTAAATCGGTTTAATTCAAATTGAACGTTTTCAGCCATAACTCGCACATACTTCCGAATTAGCTTCCGAAACCTGTTCCATTGTGTCCGGAACGCGGGGTAAACCCTAGGTGCGCTGGTTACGGCGCGTAAATCGGAGTTCGGAATTCCCGGGATGAATAGTGTTTACGCTAGCTTTTTCTATAAATAGAAGTTGAATTCACAAAAATAAATAAAAATTTATTAAACCCTAATTCTATCGTGGCCGCCACTTCTATAACCTATGGCCAGAAAATGGTTTTCTTCCTCCTTCAATTCCTCAAGATCCGTTGATAATTAGCAAAGATTGTCAACTAGAAGATTGTTAAGCTCAACAAGATCTCCACATTCAACGGTGGTGATCAAGTTTCAAGCTACGGATGATGAGATATGGAGCCACGAAGGCAGGCCGTTCGGCCTCGAATGGCGTGAAACGTGGGTGACCGAGCTCCAAGGGGTGGTGGCCGAGCATGGGGGTTGACGAGGGCTTCAAAGTGGCACGTCCTGATCGAGCTGGAACGCGACGGTTTGGGGGCGATTTCAAACCCTAGATTGGAGCTTATGGGTTTCTTTTGCACGATGATAACCTGGAGGGGACGCATTCTTGAACGGGAGAGATGAGTGGTGGGGGCCACGCGCGTGAGGGGTGGTGAGAAGTTTTTTTTTTTTTTAAATTTGAATTGTAAATTAAACCGTTCAAACTTTAAAACGTGATATCTTTTGCATGCGAGGTCGGATTCGAACGAGATTTTTTGCGTTGGCTTCGTATCGCCGTGCTCTTCGTGATGCAACAGGTTTGGAGTCGTTTGGAGGTCGTTTGAATTTCGGGTAAAATTAAACGTTCGTTTAATTTTATTCGAAACGAACGACGAAACGGAAAATAAAACCAAGGTGAGAACTTCTCACTCAATCGAATAGATTTCGATTTTATTTTAAATAGTTAGATTTAAAATATTTGAATGCATGTTTGAATGATGACTGTAAATTATTGATTGTTAAAATAGACATTATGCGCCGTTAGTAAGCGGATGTTATTTAATATAAACATATACCGCGAATATTTCATAAACAGTGAAATTGGTATTATAAATAATATCAATATATATATATTGGCATATGTATATATTGCAGTTATTGATTTCCCGCATTTTTTGTTTAGCGGATGAGACCCTATTACGCCGTTATTAAGCGGATAATATTTAATAAGAACATGTACCGCGATAATTTCGTACTGGAGCGAAATTGGTATTGTGCTAATGTTTTTGAATGCAGGAAACAGGTTGGAGGGATCCAACTAGATTCCTCAACAGTATTTATTTTATTTCAGATATTTTGATATTTGATTGATTATCATATCGATATATGATATCGTTGTTGTCGTGATTGACTATTTGATGTGTAGCATCATTGGACCCAGATTTTGGGATTTTAAAATGATTTTAAAAGTGATTTTGAAAATATACTTTATTTCTAGAATTGATCCATTATAAATAAATAAACGTTATAATTTTTAAAGTTATAAAAATCATGGTTTTTGTGAAATATAGTTAAAAAGCTGATTTTTAGAAATACGATTAAAAGTCGATTTTTGAGAAATATGAACTAATGATTTTATAAAATAATTTAGATTGGATTTTTGAATATATGATAAATGTTTAAATATAGGATTTATAAAATTTGATTTTTTTATAAATCGAAATGATGAAATTATAAAGGAATTTAAAGACGTTTTAGAATAATAATATAAACTGATTTATATTTAGAGATTTATAAATGGATATTTATAAATTGAAATATAGACATTATAAAACGAGTTTTTATAAGTGTTTGAATGTAGTGAAAATGAATTTCCTAAATGAATGAAATTTATGAAATTATAAACTGTGAAGTTATAAATGAAATTTTATAAGCAGTAGGTTTATAAAATTTATAAAGTTATCGAAAGAATGAATTTTGGATAAATAAACAATCTTATAAGTTAAGATTAATAATTTGGGAAGTTAAATGAACGATTTTGTAAAATAATCGTTTTATAAGTAATTAACTTATAAGATGAACTTGTAGTTTATAATTGAGTTATAAACTGGAATAGGTTAATAAAGGAATTTATAAAAAAGAAGTTTTTATAAATAAATAGAAATAGAATTTATAAACGTTGTTTTATAAATCCGCAAACGACTTATTTTGATAAGTTAATTGTTATAACTTATAAATGGGGTTATATTCACGTTTTTAAACAGTGAATAATCCTTTAAAATAAAATGAATAGAAAGGATGAAATTTGTTAATGAAGTATATTCACGTTTTTGAATAGTGAATAATACGTTAAAGAAAATGTATTGAATGTGAATGTTTTAAACAGAATTAAAACGATCTAACGATGTTTTAAAGGTGTTGAGATTCGAAACCATAGATTTCAACATTTATTGTTGAAATAGACGTTTTCGAGAAATAAAAGGAAATGGTGGACTATAACACTGTTGTTATAGTAAATAATTTCCGAAAGAAAATGTTTAGTATAGTATTGGGATTTATATATCTATTTAATTTCGAATCCCTATACTAGTGATTTTGGGTTGTTGTAACGATGTTTTACGCAACATTCGTTTTGGCCCAAATAAAAATGTTTAAGAGAATGATTTCCCTTAAAGAATGAAATATATACTTAATTCGATTTAAGTATATTGAATATTTTCAAAGGTTGAAATAAAAGAGATTTGTGAATTACTTATGAATAAATAAGTATGGAAATGTTTTCCAATATGAAGTGAATAATTAGAATTTATCTTTTTGAGGATAAATTGAAATGGATTATTGAAATCGAATATGCATGAATATTTTGAAATATAAATTCATTATGGAATTTACATGTGAAAGTGAAATTTGTTTGAAAATAAATATTGATTTATTTTTGAAGTGTTGGAATTTTATATCTTGTAAAGATATTTTGGAAAATAAATAATTTGGAAAATTATTTGGAATCTGGTGATGTATGCATATCAATTGATAGTTCGATAGCCGACTATCAATATTTCCCTTTGAATGGGTATTTGATGTGAATTGATTGAATTTGAATGCACACTTATTTTTGAATAAGCGCTCACTATTCGGGTTAACCGGGAAAGGACCATGGGGTCGTATAACCCATTCCGAATATGTGATACGTCGTTATGAATTGCATTGAAGATCGGTGTTGAAGACCGAGTATTTGCAAAAGCGATAGGATGACCTATCGATTGTTTCTGCACTGGGTAGCTCCTGGTATAGAGATCTCCTAAGTGATGGGAAATTCGATCGGGATTGTGAATACCCGTATTGCAAGGGCTTCGTAAGAAGTGCCTTCGGTTTTGTTCGAACCCGGGACAGACTGTATGGATTGTATGCCTGACATTACAAGTTGAGATATAAAGCCGATTTCTTTCAAATATATTTCTGTTGGTGGCGGAGAATTTATTCTTTGCTTAACACCCTTCTTTGAGACGTACGAGCTCAAAGGTTATATAGTTGAAGTTATCAGCGATATATCCCATTTTGGTAATGTGACATGCTGAGTGATGCTGAAATGATCATTGTGTTGATTATTTGTGATAGGATCATTTATTTGATCGTCTATCCTTGTGATCATTGTGTTGATCATTTGTTGACCCAAAGCATGGCTTTTGTATAAAGTATGTTTTTGTGGACGTGAATTCGTCGAGCCTCACACCCCGTGAATGGTCAAAACAGGAAAGAAGCAGCAAGGTTATGAGGGGTAGCACCCTTTAGGATGTGTCCATTTCCTTCTGGAAAAGGGTGGTATCATGGTATGGAGCCCAGATACTTACTCATGTTGAAAACACTTTATGATTGTGTGAATTGATTACGAGCGCTCGGTGATAAAGGTCCCAAAGGACCGGGGGATGGCATATTCGGTCAGTTGTTACTCAGTTAGGAGTAACCCGGCCTTGTGTTGGTAGAGATCCGGTTTGGTTCTCGGGGATGTCCATCCAGAGGCATTCTCATGTGGCAATGGGAAGTTCCTTGGCCTGATCATTGTTGGAAATCCAATTCCCAATACGAAACTTGTACGGTTTTAGTTGTAGAACCTGCCATCTAATATGGTAGCTATTAGTAGGCATAATATAATGGTACCTATGCTGGCTAAGATTTATATTCTACTTTCGAAATGAATTTTTCCTACACTATGCACTAATAATAATATCAAATATTATTTTAAATGCGTATCAAGCATCTTTGACTATCATAAGGAGAAATCTCCTCCGATTCTGCGTTTGCATTGTGTGTGTGTGCGGGAGGCCTTATGGTAGTCTCATTTTTAAAAGCATTGCGAATTGAATTAAAAATATTCCTCTATTTTGATTTTAAAGATAAATAAACTGTTTTGAGTTCTCACACCAGTCACATGACTGACTTGGAGTTTATTGTTTTCCTTCCTAAACTCTGGGTGCCCACCAATTTCCACACGGGCAGTTAAGAGTTAGGTTTATCAGGATATTCTGGATATTCAGGAGTTGCTGGAGGCAAGCTGGATGGCATGGCGTATTACTAGTTTATATAGTATTTCTTTTTCCGCTGCACTGTTTGTTGTTGTTGTTGTACACTCTGATGATATGATGTAATGTAATGTATAAAATGTAATAACTGATATAGTTCTTTGTTTAAAGATTATTCATTTATTATTATATGTTATTCCGCTGCGAATTGTGAGATTCTGATGTTGTTCTGTTGTTTTCTGTCCCGTCCTATTTTCTTCTGTTTTTCTTTTTCCTCTCTTCTCTTTTCTTTCTATTTTAAAATTTTCTACCTTCTATTCTGTTTTCTATTCTCTCTAATTTCTATTTTCTATTTCCTTCTTTCCTATCTTCTTTCTTCTTTTCTTTTTCTTAAAAACCCTCAGTGTTCGGTTTTCCGTCGTTCGATTTCTCGGCAGTCGATAAACTGAGTGTCGATGTCGGATTTTCGGAAGACGAAGAATCGGGTCCTGACAATGTGGTATCAGAGCTTATGGTTAAGCGACAACCATGGTTCTGTTGGGTATTACTCATTAGAGATGGAGTCAGCAGTACTCTAGATTGAGTTTGAGTGTAATAATAGCTATGAGAGCGTATTTGTTAGTGAATATGAAATTGTTTTATATTGTGATGATTGGTTTATTGAGTGGCATATGAACCTTCGTCAGCACGGTCAGTCAAACTATGCCGAAGGGGTTTCTAAACACTTGAATAGAACAATTCGGCACAGTATTGTTTTAATTGGGTAAATGAAATAATTTTGCCTCGATTATATTTTTATATATAAAGAAATAATTTTTCAAAATTATCAAAGTGTATAAGTTGATTGTTAGGTTGTTTGAATAATATAAATTAAAGAATAATTGTATAAGCAAATGAATTATAAGAATTGAATTATAATTAAAGTGTTTACAATTGTGAAATAAACTTATATATATAAAAAGTGAAATTATATGAATATGAGTTGTAAATAAAAGTGAATTTAAAGTTAAATGAAATATAACTTAAGTGTTGTTGAATGGAATTGATTTTGGTATCGAAGTAAATAATCAAGTGGATTAAAAGAAATGTGAACTTGAGTTATATAAATGAAATTCAACTTTGTGATTGAATTAAATAAATGGATTGAATGTTAATCAATTAAATGTGAATAATTGATATGTAATAATGAATATAAATGTTAATTCATTAAAATCTAATGTTATTGGAAGTTGAATAAATTGAATAAGAATGAATATAAGCAAAGGAATTTGGTTGTAACTGATATATATTGGTTGTTATATGATTGTTGATTGGTTGTATATAATTCATTAAGTATTAATGAAATTAAAAGCTAATGCAATTGAATTCAAATTAGGAGTAAATAAATTTGAATAGAATTGAAAGTGAATTGGATTTAATTAGTAATGTAAACTAATTTAAATGGAGAATGAATGTTAGTAAATCCAATGTAAATAAATCAAATGCAATTTAAAGTGAAAACCAATTCATTGAATATAATGAAAATATGAATGAATATATTGGTTATGGATTATAGTTGGTTGATGGTTGATGTTTGCATTTGTTGTTTAGTTGCATTTGCTATGTGACATGTATAGTTATGTTGCTATATGTTGTATATCGATACTATTTTCATATATGCATGATTCTCATGTTGTTTGTTGAGTTTAGTAGGTGCGGATCGCGTTTGCTTCGCATTTGGAGTTCGCTTTTGCGCTATATTAGCCGTATATGCTTGCTAATGAAATATAAGGTACATATCTCGGATTAAATATCGCACTTTTATACTTTTTTCCCTTCGGGATGCCTCATTACTTGATGAGATGTATATTTGTGATATATATACTGTCATTTTTTTTTCGGATCGAGCCGCGCAAAGGAGACTATGGCGAATTTTTCCGGAAATTTAAGGCGTTAGAAAAAAATTTGAGAAAATGGAAAATTTTGAAAACTTTAAACTTTGTTTTAAAATTTAAAGTTAAATGATATAGTTTGTTTTTGAAATGATAACTAAGTATGATTGGAAAACTTAGTAAAGATTTGTAAGGAATTTAATTATGAATTTTGGAAAGTTAATAAATTCTGTAACCTTTCTTACTTGTAATTTCGAGGACGAAATTCTTTTAAGGGGGAAAGATTGTAACGACCCAGAATTTTCAGAAATTAAAATTTGAATATTTAATTAATTTTAAATATTTATAAGTGAATTTATAAGTCAAATAAATTTTAATTTGAATTATTGGATTTAATTTAATAATTTAATCGATAATTTAATACGTTAAATTATGGAAATAATTGAAATTGGAGTTAAAAATGATTGAAAATAATTTGGAAAATTTTATTTAATCATACTGGAGTTATAGAAATATTTTAGAACTTTTAAAATCGAATTAAAAGTAAATCTGTGAAAATTGAATATTTTAATATTTAATAATCGACTGTAAAATAGCCAAATTTTGAACAGTCTCAGAATTGAACGAAACCAGTTTCATTGGATCCGTATTAGTTGGTTATTACCGGATTTCAATTTTCGTGTCAATCGGAGTTATCGTTTGATCGTGGCAGCTCGAAACGCATCGATTTATTTTTAATTTAAATTTGGCGAGTCAAAATAGCCATTTTTCAAAAAGTCTCGGAATTCGACGAAACCAGTTTCATCGGATCCGTAATGTGATATTATTGTAAGGTTTCAAATTTCAAGTCAATTGGATTTACCGTTTGTCCGGTACAAATTAAAACGCCTAGAAATCGATTTAAATCGGTTTAATTCAAATTGAACGTTTTCAGCCATAACTCGCACATACTTCCGAATTAGCTTCCGAAACCTGTTCCATTGTGTCCGGAACGTGGGGTAAACCCTAGGTGCGCTGGTTACGGCGCGTAAATCGGAGTTCGGAATTCCCGGGATGAATAGTGTTTACGCTAGCTTTTTCTATAAATAGAAGTTGAATTCACAAAAATAAATAAAAATTTATTAAACCCTAATTCTATCGTGGCCGCCACTTCTATAACCTATGGCCAGAAAATGGTTTGCTTCCTCCTTCAATTCCTCAAGATCCGTTGATAATTAGCAAAGATTGTCAACTAGAAGATTGTTAAGCTCAACAAGATCTCCACATTCAACGGTGGTGATCAAGTTTCAAGCTACGGATGATGAGATATGGAGCCACGAAGGCAGGCCGTTCGGCCTCGAATGGCGTGAAACGTGGGTGACCGAGCTCCAAGGGGTGGTGGCCGAGCATGGGGGTTGACGAGGGCTTCAAAGTGGCACGTCCTGATCGAGCTGGAACGCGACGGTTTGGGGGCGATTTCAAACACTAGATTGGAGCTTATGGGTTTCTTTTGCACGATGATAACCTGGAGGGGACGCATTCTTGAACGGGAGAGATGAGTGGTGGGGGCCACGCGCGTGAGGGGTGGTGAGAAGTTTTTTTTTTTTTTTTTAAATTTGAATTGCAAATTAAACCGTTCAAACTTTAAAACGTGATATCTTTTGCATGCGAGGTCGGATTCGAACGAGATTTTTTGCGTTGGCTTCGTATCGCCGTGCTCTTCGTGATGCAACAGGTTTGGAGTCGTTTAGAGGTCGTTTGAATTTCGGGTAAAATTAAACGTTCGTTTAATTTTATTCGAAACGAACGACGAAACGGAAAATAAAACCAAGGTGAGAACTTCTCACTCAATCGAATAGATTTCGATTTTATTTTAAATAGTTAGATTTAAAATATTTGAATGCATGTTTGAATGATGACTGTAAATTATTGATTGTTAAAATAGACATTATGCGCCGTTAGTAAGCGGATGTTATTTAATATAAACATATACCGCGAATATTTCATAAACAGTGAAATTGGTATTATAAATAATATCAATATATATATATTGGCATATGTATATATTGCAGTTATTGATTTCCCGCATTTTTTGTTTAGCGGATGAGACCCTATTACGCCGTTATTAAGCGGATAATATTTAATAAGAACATGTACCGCGATAATTTCGTACTGGAGCGAAATTGGTATTGTGCTAATGTTTTTGAATGCAGGAAACAGGTTGGAGGGATCCAACTGGATTCCTCAACAGTATTTATTTTATTTCAGATATTTTGATATTTGATTGATTATCATATCGATATATGATATCGTTGTTGTCGTGATTGACTATTTGATGTGTAGCATCATTGGACCCAGATTTTGGGATTTTAAAATGATTTTAAAAGTGATTTTGAAAATATACTTTATTTCTGGAATTGATCCATTATAAATAAATAAACGTTATAATTTTTAAAGTTATAAAAATTATGGTTTTTGTGAAATATAGTTAAAAAGCTGATTTTTAGAAATACGATTAAAAGTCGATTTTTGAGAAATATGAACTAATGATTTTATAAAATAATTTAGATTGGATTTTTGAATATATGATAAAAGTTTAAATATAGGATTTATAAAATTTGATTTTTTTATAAATCGAAATGATGAAATTATAAAGGAATTTAAAGACGTTTTAGAATAATAATATAAACTGATTTATATTTAGAGATTTATAAATGGATATTTATAAATTGAAATATAGACATTATAAAACGAGTTTTTATAAGTGTTTGAATGTAGTGAAAATGAATTTCCTAAATGAATGAAATTTATGAAATTATAAACTGTGAAGTTATAAATGAAATTTTATAAGCAGTAGGTTTATAAAATTTATAAAGTTATCGAAAGAATGAATTTTGGATAAATAAACAATCTTATAAGTTAAGATTAATAATTTGGGAAGTTAAATGAACGATTTTGTAAAATAATCGTTTTATAAGTAATTAACTTATAAGATGAACTTGTAGTTTATAATTGAGTTATAAACTGGAATAGGTTAATAAAGGAATTTATAAAAAAGAAGTTTTTATAAATAAATAGAAATAGAATTTATAAACGTTGTTTTATAAATCCGCAAACGACTTATTTTGATAAGTTAATTGTTATAACTTATAAATGGGATTATATTCACGTTTTTAAACAGTGAATAATCCTTTAAAATAAAATGAATAGAAAGGATGAAATTTGTTAATGAAGTATATTCACGTTTTTGAATAGTGAATAATACGTTAAAGAAAATGTATTGAATGTGAATGTTTTAAACAGAATTAAAACGATCTAACGATGTTTTAAAGGTGTTGAGATTCGAAACCATAGATTTCAACATTTATTGTTGAAATAGACGTTTTCGAGAAATAAAAGGAAATGGTGGACTATAACACTGTTGTTATAGTAAATAATTTCCGAAAGAAAATGTTTAGTATAGTATTGGGATTTATATATCTATTTAATTTCGAATCCCTATACTAGTGATTTTGGGTTGTTGTAACGATGTTTTACGCAACATTCGTTTTGGCCCAAATAAAAATGTTTAAGAGAATGATTTCCCTTAAAGAATGAAATATATACTTAATTCGATTTAAGTATATTGAATATTTTCAAAGGTTGAAATAAAAGAGATTTGTGAATTACTTATGAATAAATAAGTATGGAAATGTTTTCCAATATGAAGTGAATAATTAGAATTTATCTTTTTGAGGATAAATTGAAATGGATTATTGAAATCGAATATGCATGAATATTTTGAAATATAAATTCATTATGGAATTTACATGTGAAAGTGAAATTTGTTTGAAAATAAATATTGATTTATTTTTGAAGTGTTGGAATTTTATATCTTGTAAAGATATTTTGGAAAATAAATAATTTGGAAAATTATTTGGAATCTGGTGATGTATGCATATCAATTGATAGTTCGATAGCCGACTATCAATATTTCCCTTTGAATGGGTATTTGATGTGAATTGATTGAATTTGAATGCACACTTATTTTTGAATAAGCGCTCACTATTCGGGTTAACCGGGAAAGGACCATGGGGTCGTATAACCCATTCCGAATATGTGATACGTCGTTATGAATTGCATTGAAGATCGGTGTTGAAGACCGAGTATTTGCAAAAGCGATAGGATGACCTATCGATTGTTTCTGCACTGGGTAGCTCCTGGTATAGAGATCTCCTAAGTGATGGGAAATTCGATCGGGATTGTGAATACCCGTATTGCAAGGGCTTCGTAAGAAGTGCCTTCGGTTTTGTTCGAACCCGGGACAGACTGTATGGATTGTATGCCTGACATTACAAGTTGAGATATAAAGCCGATTTCTTTCAAATATATTTCTGTTGGTGGCGGAGAATTTATTCTTTGCTTAACACCCTTCTTTGAGACGTACGAGCTCAAAGGTTATATAGTTGAAGTTATCAGCGATATATCCCATTTTGGTAATGTGACATGCTGAGTGATGCTGAAATGATCATTGTGTTGATTATTTGTGATAGGATCATTTATTTGATCGTCTATCCTTGTGATCATTGTGTTGATCATTTGTTGACCCAAAGCATGGCTTTTGTATAAAGTATGTTTTTGTGGACGTGAATTCGTCGAGCCTCACACCCCGTGAATGGTCAAAACAGGAAAGAAGCAGCAAGGTTATGAGGGGTAGCACCCTTTAGGATGTGTCCATTTCCTTCTGGAAAAGGGTGGTATCATGGTATGGAGCCCAGATACTTACTCATGTTGAAAACACTTTATGATTGTGTGAATTGATTACGAGCGCTCGGTGATAAAGGTCCCAAAGGACCGGGGGATGGCATATTCGGTCAGTTGTTACTCAGTTAGGAGTAACCCGGCCTTGTGTTGGTAGAGATCCGGTTTGGTTCTCGGGGATGTCCATCCAGAGGCATTCTCATGTGGCAATGGGAAGTTCCTTGGCCTGATCATTGTTGGAAATCCAATTCCCAATACGAAACTTGTATGGTTTTAGTTGTAGAACCTTCCATCTAATATGGTAGCTATTAGTAGGCATAATATAATGGTACCTATGCTGGCTAAGATTTATATTCTACTTTCGAAATGAATTTTTCCTACACTATGCACTAATAATAATATCAAATATTATTTTAAATGCGTATCAAGCATCTTTGACTATCATAAGGAGAAATCTCCTCCGATTCTGCGTTTGCATTGTGTGTGTGTGCGGGAGGCCTTATGGTAGTCTCATTTTTAAAAGCATTGCGAATTGAATTAAAAATATTCCTCTATTTTGATTTTAAAGATAAATAAACTGTTTTGAGTTCTCACACCAGTCACATGACTGACTTGGAGTTTATTGTTTTCCTTCCTAAACTCTGGGTGCCCACCAATTTCCACACGGGCAGTTAAGAGTTAGGTTTATCAGGATATTCTGGATATTCAGGAGTTGCTGGAGGCAAGCTGGATGGCATGGCGTATTACTAGTTTATATAGTATTTCTTTTTCCGCTGCACTGTTTGTTGTTGTTGTTGTACACTCTGATGATATGATGTAATGTAATGTATAAAATGTAATAACTGATATAGTTCTTTGTTTAAAGATTATTCATTTATTATTATATGTTGTTCCGCTGCGAATTGTGAGATTCTGATGTTGTTCTTTTGTTTTCTGTCCCGTCCTATTTTCTTCTGTTTTTCTTTTTCCTCTCTTCTCTTTTCTTTCTATTTTAAAATTTTCTACCTTCTATTCTGTTTTCTATTCTCTCTAATTTCTATTTTCTATTTCCTTCTTTCCTATCTTCTTTCTTCTTTTCTTTTTCTTAAAAACCCTCAGTGTTCGGTTTTCCGTCGTTCGATTTCTCGGCAGTCGATAAAGTGAGTGTCGATGTCGGATTTTCGGAAGACGAAGAATCGGGTCCTGACAGAATTGAAAAGACAAAACACTCGAGTCAAAACTAAAAGATCTTATGTGAGTTAAATCAGCAGAACAAATATGAGTGGAGCAGCATCAGAGATGTTTACATTTCCTATCCAGTGTCTAACGTGAGTGCAGTAACTTAAGAGATGCTCAGGATTCACATCTCCTAAGGATCCGTTAAACTATTTACTATGTAGTAATATACGCTATTATAATAATGTCTATTAGTAAAATAAAATTACTTTTAAATAGCATTAAGGGGTTACCCGTATAGTTCTTAACACGTCATAGTCCCAGTAGTCCATCCAGTATCATGGTTCCTCCTGATTGGGAAGCCACCAAAGGACACCATACGGGCTACAGGAGAAAACCAAACTCGTACAAGGCGCGATAGGGTAGGTGACACGGCACCACGAGGCAATGCCAGGGTAGATATAACATATGCTATCCGAACTAGTGGTGAAGCATAGCGCGTAGCTACCGCCCACCTCGAGCCACACCCCCAAAATCAAAAATCAAAAGTGGCCACCGAATTAATCTCAAAGTCGGTACATAATGGAATGGTATCGAAGGAGTGCGTCCGATAAGAGGGGCTACCTCACAGGCCTGGAATCGCTCTTGTTTTAGCCACCTTATGCCAACTCATGGGAGTCGGGTCCGCGTATATACCTCAATAGAACGTCGCCACCATCCTACTTCATTCTGGAATATCCACCACGTACACGGTTGTTAAAGTGGTTTTCGGAGTTGGCAGAGGGTATGAAAACTTCCGATCCCGGTCTCTTTAACAACCAAACGTTATTATAACACCACGGTCATTTTCAAAATAGTTTATACATTAAAACGAAATATAATATCCATTTCAAAGCTATATAAATACAATATTATTTCAAATATATCCTTTCCAAAATCATAGCACTTTCAACATTATAACACTTCAAAATCAAAACACTTGAAATATAGCACTTTCAAATCATAATACTTTGAAACTCATATCCTTGAAACATATATTCCACCACTTAAATGGTTAAAATATTAAAATACTTTATAAAATAAACTATCTTCTTCAATTTTGCAAATTAATTCCAAACCAATCTCGAATTCCAAAATTTTATATTTAACCAAATCCCAAATCATAAATTTTAATACGATTCAGATTTCAATCAAACTATTCCAAATTATATCGATTTCAAAACAGATTTGTTTTATAGAATAAACCATTTCAAATTCAATATATTTCAATTTTAAGTATTCAACAATTTCAAAACTAAGTTGGTAATTATGATTCAACAATTCAATTTTCTATCATTTAATTTTGAAATAATTTACATAATCAATCCATTATCATTTAAATAATACTCAATTTAAAAATAACTAAATATTTCCTTTCATTTATTTATACTTTAAATATTCATTTAATTCACCTCAACCAAAATCAAGTTATAAAAGTCATGCCTTCTAAAGTTTCCAATCTTATAAATTTCACATCAATTTTATTTGAGTTTAACTGTTAAATAAATTCAATTTCAAATAAATCTCAAATTTATCTCAATTTAAAATCAAATTTATTCGAATAAAATTATTGATTCAAATCAATTTCATATTTATCTTCCAACCTTAATTTTATTTAAGTCATTATAAACTTTATATACAATATAATTTAAACAGATAATCATATTGCCCTCAATAAAATCAGACTTATTATTATGCTTATTCTATACTAATTTTTTTTATACATGGCTTAAAATTTAGAATAAAATAACATTTATATAACATCAAAATCTATATATATATATATATATATATATATATATATAACCATATATTTCTTTACAAAACCATAGAAATCATTTCAAAATATTTTTATATATAGACCATGGTGTCTGTATATAATTTTCTAGCCTATGGTCAAGTGATACAGATATTTATCATTTCAATCCGTAATTTAAAACACAAATACGGTTATATATCATTTCAAACCGCAATCCCGAATGAAATAAAATCCATAACAACTTGCAGTTTATAACAGTATAAAATACAACATCCACTCATCCAATATCAATCATCAAACATTTATCACAATCATCATCCAATTCAATCAATAACATCAATATAGAACAGATAAGATATAACAGGCATTTACTGGCAGTTTATATTCAATAATAAATTAAATAACAGTTTAACTTGAAGTTTATATGCAATAATAAATTAAATAACAATTTAATTCAATAAATTCAATTTAATTGGGATGATGATCAAAAATATGCCAAACAGTTATAAATAAATTTCTAATCACATCATAAATCAATTTAACAAACATAAGAAATTTTAGAAGTTGTGAGTGGGTTAAAACACTTACCTTTGAATTAAAATTAAATTTAAATCCAATTTAAACTCAAAATTTGAACAGTCTCAGAATCTGCCCAAACTAGCACCAAAACGTCCGAAATTTCAATACGAACCCATAGGAACAAATCACGCATGAAACAGACCTTGTATATGAAAGATATCGTCGTTAGATCGTTTGGAAACAAAATTTAAATAATTGAAAATAATAAAAGCAAAAGAAAATGGCCACGTCACTTGTCTTCTACAGCAGCCCTAGTCAACAATCTCGAACGCTACAGCTACATGCCGACATGAGAAACCTAGCATCAAACGCCTTTGATTGCCGCGCCTACGGTCCTCTAGGAGCCATTGAACACCACCATCCATCTTCCCACGACGAGCCGCACCCTTGCCTCCCCTGATAACGCTTCCGGTCAAGCCCATCACCGTCGATCTAGCCGCTATCTTCACGAACGAACAATGCCAATGGATTACGTTCCGTCTCCTCTACACGATGGTACAATCGATTTGACGATCCAATGAAGTTCATCGAAACGTGATCAATGGTCGATAATTTTCTCAGATTTCTAGGCAGACAGAAGTTCAGATTGAAAAACGAATTATAGATCTGAGATGCGCTCGTCGAGAGCTTTCCAACGATATAAAATATGATACAGTTTGAAGAGTTTGAAATTTTGATTTGGTTTTGAATTGCAATTGGATTTGGAAGTGAGAATCTGTTTGTCTACCATTGAGGAGGAGAGATGGCTGAATTGCACGTACAGAAATGAGGAATAAGAAATAGGTTAGGGTTTATAACGAGGTATATATAGACAAAGCTGAAAAATAGAGGAACGGATATGATTGGTTTGGATCGTTGAACGATAAATGGCCCGAAAAGCTCGTTTTGACTCCGTAACGAATTTGGGTCAACCCATATATCAAAATAGATGTTATTTAAATATTTTAAATGCAATGGAACAGGTTTCAAGTCCAAATTCCATCGTATGAAGAAGTTATGCCAAAATCAAGTTATTTCAAATTGATTTCAAATTGATTTCAATTTAATTTATTTCTACGCGTTTCGAGCCCGTACGATCGAACGACTTGTCCGATCGATACGAAACTTGAAATCCTTAAATAATTCACCGTTACGGATCCGATGAAACTAGTTTCGTCGAAATCCGAGTCAGTGGCCAAAATGTCTATATTCTAGTAAATTGAATAAATTAATATTAAAATTAATTAAATCAAAATTTTAAATTCCAATTTCATAATTAATAAATCTTATCATTTTTGGTTCCTTAAACAATTGCAATACTTCAAACAATTTCGATAGCAATTCAAAGTTAAATAATCTACCAGTTTTCGTATTCAATTTCAATTGTAAATAAATTCATTAATCATCGATTGAAATTCCAAATAAATCCATTTATTTGATTCTAAGTCTTGTTATCCAATCCATTATCATCAAATAGATAAAAGTAACATTGGTTTATGCTTTATTATATAAATATCTTAAAATTTCATCTAAATTAATATTTACGTAATATTTAAATATCTAATTCCATTTAGTTGCAATAAATCCAATTATAAAGATTTAAATTCCATTAAATTAATAAATCTTGACTTCCTTTTTATCCAACCATTTTCCATATTATGAATAGAATTAACATTATTTCTGATTATTACTTAAATTTACATTAACAAAACATTAAATTTAGATTTATTACAATTGGTTACCAAAGTTTATTTAACACATTAAATAAATGAACAACCTATGTTAATCGTCGCCTATTTACTTTAAATTGCAATTATAAGTTTGTTACTAATTTACTAACATTTACACTATTACACTTTATTTTGATTATTATTTCAGACATAAATCACAAGTTTTCATTTCTGTTAATATTAATTTACTAAAGTCTCATTTTATTAGCAAATTTATCATCAAAATTTTACGGGTCGTTACACTCTCCCCTACTCAAAACTTTTCATCCTCGAAAAGGAAAAGAATGGAAAAAGAAGAATTGAGTAAACAATACATCTTATATAAAAATATTAAGTCTATTGTAACAACCCGCATATTTATCGAGTTTACATTTAAATATTTTTATTTAAATATTAAATCGTTAATCGGATTTTGGTCCGAAAAACTACTTTTTGCAAACGGTCAAATTAGGACTCGAGACCACTTCCATTGAGTTCGAAATGTCGTTTACAACTTTTTAAGTATAAACATCGATAGGTTTGGAGTTAGTGAAATTTCACTAACTTTTCCCGCTTTGGACTTTGGGTTAGTTTAGCCTATTAAGCCCAAGTTCCAACCCTCTTCTCCTCACTCTTCATAAATTTCCTAACTAACTCAAGCTTTAGCATTAATGGTGAAGAGAATGGGAAATTAAAACTCCAAGCTCAAATTCAATTGCAACTCCATCATTCAACTCCAAATTCAAGTAGAAGATATTGGATTCAAGCTTTGGATTGCTTCTCCTTGCTTTCAAGCTTCATCTTCATAAATTTTAGTGCAAAGGTGAGATTTTTATCTCACAATTCTAGCCTATAATTATATTGGACTGTTGGGAATGATTCCCTATCATTTTTGCATGCATGTTAGCATTTGGTTTGGATTGGATTGGCAAAAAACTCCAATTTTTAGCGTTTTGTTGAATTTTCTGCACTTGAGTCGCTGAGTCGTTGGACCCTTGAGTCGCTGAGTCGTTGGACCCCTGAGTCGCTGAGTCGTTGGACCCTTGAGTCGCTGAGTTGTTGGACCCTTGAGTCGCTGAGTCGTTGGACCCTTGAGTCGCTGAGTCGTTGGACCCTTGAGTCGCTGAGTCGTTGGACCCTTGAGTCGCTGAGTCGTTGGACCCTTGAGTCGCTGAGTCGTTGGACCCTTGAGTCGTTAGGTCGTATGACCCTTGAGTCGTTAGGTCGTTAGACCCTTGAGTCCTTAGGTCGTTAGACCTCATTTTATCTTCACTAGGTCGTACCGTTTTGGTCGGGGCGCTGCCCCGCACCCCGTCGGGGGCGCTGCCCCCTGGACCCCCGCGACCTGACCGGGCAGGTCGAACCCCGTAAGCGGTGGCGTCGCCCCCGCACCCCCACCTTGGGGGGTTGCCACCCCCCCCCGGACCCCCTCTCCGTAGGCGATCTTATCTGAAAAACATTCAACAGAACTTGCTTTGTTGAGATGCTGAGTTGACCATTCTTCGAGACAAACCATCTCTGGTTATCTCGGCCACGTTTGGTCGTTGGGGAACTTCCACTTTGATGCTTTTGAGCCGATTTCCTTGGATTTTATTCACATCTCCGAATGTGATCTTTGTGATGATTGTTTCTACAATCTCTTCTGTAATTTGTCATTTTAAAAATATAAAGGTTTCAATACTAGTAGTAAATATCAAAACTCTTTTAACAAACAATTTCAACTCTATTTTTAATAACAAAGCTCTTTTCTTAAACCATTTTCCAATCTATTAGTATATACAAACCTTTACCTCACTCGGATGAGAAATCTAATTAAACGACTTAGTAAAACAAGTGCTATGAAACGCTTGCGTTCACTTCGTCGGTTAATTCCTGGACTTTTTCGATTGAACCTCTTGTGACAATTTTATTAGTGAAGATTTACAGTTTGTTCGTAAATATTTAAGTTAAGCAAGTGGTTATGGGACATGAAGCTAAACTTCTATATTTACCAGCTTAGTGTAATTGACACTTCTCGTTGATCATGACGATCATTCTGATGATTTAGACTAGCAACTGTGCGATGTCTCTTGTTGCGAGGTTAGACTAGACACCACTTGTGTGATTCCACTCACACATACCTTTTTGCTTTTTGGTTAGTCTGGACCTTAATCTGTGTGATTCCATTCACACATGTGGGGTAGCTCCCCTTGGTCTTCGGACCGTCATGTGATAGGCCTCTTTCCCTTTTTATGATTTCTGGATTTCTCGTGTTAATTTCTGGAATTTATGTCATTGACTTGTTATGAGTACAAGTTTAGGGTATGATGCCCCCTTCGAATCTTTGAGAAGATTCTTGTGATATTGATTATCTCTTATTGATTGATCTTCTGTTGATCATTATTTACATACTTATAGTGGTATGTCGTTATGGATGTTTATGTTTATGCCATATCTTTTATGTTATATCATGTCATCTGATATTTATAGCTAGACTGATCCGTTTATTATTTTCTTAAATAATACTCGGATCAGACCGAGATGTTACAGGTGCTTCTGCTTGACTTCTTCCCAGGGATTCATCACTCTTACTTTTGGCTAACTGTTTAGATTAGCAGTTTTTGTTGTATACACTTGAGATATAGACTCATAGTTGTATTCTTTTGTATAGCACGTGTTGCAATTCTTTTGTATTATCGTGGATCTTATTGACCACTACTCTGATGTACACTTTCATGTGTTAGTTATATATTCATATCTTCTTCCGCCTTTGTGATATGGATATCTGTGACTGATTTGTGATATGATTATTTCTATGTTTGTTTCCGAAGATTATTTATAGCCACCGTGTGATAAGCAATTACATGGATGGTCGCTCCTCAACAGCCTTATTCTCCGTGCTAGTTGACAGCACTTCTCCGGAGTGTTCTTGGCTAGCGTGGATATTGAGGTGGGGCGTCACAGCTTGGTATCAGAGCCAAACTTCGGAACAATGTAGAATAACTTAACAAGGATCATCGTCCTAGGTCTATCTTAGGAGTCATACCATAGGATTAATTTGAGTCTTCGTACCGACTCATCCTATTTCCTTTATGATTCCTTGTTTTATCTATCAAGATTGCTTGATGTTCATTGGTAAATAACCTTCTTCCTTCTCTTCTTTCTTTCTTTAAGAAAGAGAATGTCTAGACCAGGCCGTCCCAGAACTGGATCATCTGGTGCTGCTCCTCCGGATGGAGTTTTTATGACTGCTCAACAGCTTCTTGATTTAGTAACTAATGCTCAAGCAGCTGGAGCTAACCCGGAACCTACTCACCCAAAGTCGGGATTTGCACGCTTGTGCAGCGATTACACCAACTTGGGTGGGAAGCCCTTCAAAGTTTCGGAAAATATCATCGAGGTCCAGGCTTGGTTAAAATCATGCGATCGAATCTTTTCTCGCATGAATCTTATCGATCTCCACCGCGTTCAGGTGGCTTCCAGCATGCTCCAAGAGAGAGCATTGGACTGGTACGAACTCCTTATTTCAGAAATTAATGAAGCGGATCTCACCTGGGAGCAATTTCAGGGACGCTTCGAGTTAAAGTTTGTACCAGAAGCTGGGAAAGTAAGCTTGGCTCGACGTTTTATAGACCTTGTTCAAGGTCAATCCTCTGTGACTGATTACGTCGCAGCCTTCGAGTCGCTTTCCAAATATGGGGTTGAATACATCAACACCCCATTGAAGAAGAACCAGAGGTTCGTTTATGGCTTAAATAAGAGTCTTAAGAAGCCACTGCTCCTGAAACTAGAAGTCGCATTTGATCAACTCGTCGATATCGCTCTTCGTCTTGAAGAGGCTGATAGAGAGAGTGATGTTGAAGTGGAAGGCGCTAAACCAAACTTCAACAACAAGAAGAGGCCAAACAAATTCAAGGGTCCTTATCCCAACAAAAAGGGTAAGCAGGCAACCCCTGTGGCAAAGTATCCTTCTCCTAGTGGTGCGAGTTGCTTCAACTGTGGGTCTGGGGATCATTATGCGAATAAGTGCTCTAAGCCCAAATCTTGTCGCTATTGTAAGAGCCCAGATCACTTTATACATCAATGCCTCAAACGTAAAAGCAGGAATGAGGGAAAGTTAAATGTGGCTCAAGCCCCTGGCAACACATCTCGTGGCCAAGGTATTTCTCATTCCATTCTTGATGGTATTATTTTATTTCATGATCAACCTATTAGAGTTCTCTTTGATACGGGTGCATCCCATTCCTTTATATCAAAGGAATTGGTAGACACTTTTTCCTTAAGTGTTACTGCATTGATGACTTCTTTAAAAATTGCGAATCCTGTTGGTGGATCCGCAACTCTTAGTTTTCTTTGTAAAGATGTGGAGATTATTTTATGTGATTTTTCTTTCCTAGCCGATTTGCATGTCATGCGTTACTTAGGCTTTGGAATAATTTTGGGAATGGATTGGCTTAACCGTTATCAAGCCCATATCCTATGTCCTGAGCGGACTATTCATCTCCGACATCCACAATCTGTTAAACATATTTCTGTTAATCTTAAAGATTCAGAATCATGTTTGGTGGCATCTTTATATTCTTTAAATCCTCGTGATAACGATGATGATGATGAAGATGATATTATTTCTTGTATTCATGTTGTTCGTGAATTTTCCGACATATTCGAGCCCGTTTTAGGTTTACCACCTAAACGAGCAATTGAGTTAAGAATTAATCTTGTTTCTGGAGCTCAACCTATTACTCGTCCTCCTTATCGCATGTCCAATAAGGAAAATGAGGAGATGCGTAAACAATTATCTGAGTTGGAGACGAGGCAATTTATTCGCTCTAGTTCCTCGCCTTGGGGAGCTTCGGCTATTTTCGTAAAGAAATCCGATGGTACTCTGAGGCTCTGCGTTGATTATCGCAAGCTTAACGATCTTACTATTAAAAATAAATATCCTTTACCTCGGATTGATGATCTATTCGATCAGCTTAGTGGTGCTAAGGTCTTTTCACAATTGGACTTGGCTACCGGTTTCCATCAGCTTCGTATCGCTGAGGATAGCATTCCGTTGACATCATTCCGTACTCGATATGGATCTTATGAATGGCTTGTTATGCCATTTGGGTTAACAAATGCTCCAGCTTATTTCGTTGACCTCATGAATCGAGTTTTCAAAGATTTCTGTAACGACCCGTTAAATTTATGATATTTAATAAATTAAATTAATATAATTTCTAATTTGATTATGAATAAATGTAAAGTTTTGGTATAGTAAATGCAATTTAGTGTGACTATAAAATTTTATGATAATAGATGTGGATAATGTAATTTGTCACAACTTGCTTTAAAGTTAAATTTTTAAGAAACAAATAAATGTTGAATTTGTGAATGTTAGTATAAATATTTCTTTGAATGGTATTCATTATTACAAAGGTGAAATTAGTGTAGAACGCAATAATTTATGTCTGTAGTGAAAAGAAAAGGAAACTGATAGAAACATAAAATTTATTTTATGTAAACAAAAGTATAGTTTGAACAAATTTATGAAAATTGATAGAAACAGTGTTTGTAATCAGTTTGGTTATTTTATATTTGAAAGATAGAGTTGTGTAAATACGTTAATGAATTTATAATGGTAAGAATGGAAAAATATATACTAATACGTTAATAGACAAAACTCCGCATTCAAATATTCTTACAAAGCTAAGTGTGAATAGAAACACCAATGTAAAATAAGATAAATAGATGGAATCAACATTATGTATGTGATTAATGGAATTTAATTACTATGGTAGGAAAATCGTAATTAAAGGAAATTGAAATAGTTAATTTGTACGTTAGTTGAAATTTAGCTAGAATATGTAAATATTGAATGAAAATGTGAAAATGTGGATGAAATGAGATCTTAAGTAATAATAACTTGTTAGGTAAGTGATAACGGAATTTTGTGTATAACCAAATAAAAATCAAAATTTATTTGGAAATAAATTGCAATCAATTGAATCTATTGCAATTTAATGGATTTAATATTAAATAGTTTATGTAAGTATTATTTGGAAGGAATGGGAGTTATTTGTAGTTAGTATTGACCCAAACGTTAATTTTTCTTATGAAATAGTGAAATAAAATGAATATAAAGGTTTCAATTATACATTGAAATTCATATTCACCATAAAATGCTAATTGAAACCAAAGAAATTAATATAGGAGTCAAGCCTCATTTATTAATTTGGATTTATTGCAATAGTTAATACCATAGAACAAAGTTAAAGCTAATTCAAATTTTGTTTGACCATTGTTGATGTAACTTTAGAAAACAAGATTTTATTTATAATTTGAATATTAAGGTCAACAAATGGTATTTACTACATATAAAATGGAATTAAACGTAAATTAGTACGTTATTGGATTTAAAGCGAGATTGGTAAGCATTTGTCTTAAAGAACAGTGATGTGAATCTTAACAAATGTTAGTTCATCATATTTACAGCTATAACTTTGAATAATAGAAAGGAAGTGGATATAATAAATTAACCAAATTTATAGTGGTGAATTCAATTGGTTTGGAATTAATAAATAGTTAAGTAAAATAAGGGTTATTAATAATGTGGAATATAATTTATGGAAAAGGAATTGCAAATCATATGAGTTGAAACGGAAATCAAGTTATTTATATAATTAGATTTAAGTTGAGAGTACAAGAATATAAGAATTTATAATTGGGTTTTAGAATAAAATCTATAATTTCCAAATAATAAGAAAACGCAGAAATTAACACTGCAAAATTTATATACTTATAAATTTTAATTCGCATCCAAGCTTGGTAAAC
This sequence comes from Allium cepa, assembly GCA_030765085.1. NCBI lineage: Eukaryota > Viridiplantae > Streptophyta > Magnoliopsida > Asparagales > Amaryllidaceae > Allium > Allium cepa. Next base: position 301,931,731 of record CM060944.1, on the reverse strand, counting down.
CATTTGGGATTGTCTGAATTATATAAGTCACAAAATTTGGCCAATATTAGAAGTTGAAAACATAAAACTGGATTTATAATTTATTTTAATTTATTTAATAAATATTAAAAATAGCCATTTTGGGCACGGACTCGGATTTCAACGAAACCAGTTTCATCGGATCCGTATCGGTGAATTATTATAGGGTTTCAAGTTTCGTATCAATCGGACCTGTCGTTTGATCGTACGGACGTGAAACGCCTTGAAATCGATTTAATTAAAATCAATTTGAAATCAATTTGGAAATTTTGTTTTTTTGGCATAACTTCTTCATACGATCGAATTTGGTCGCGAAACTTTTTCCATCACGTTCAGAATATTTTAAAATACCTATTTCGATATATGGGTTTACCCAATTTCGCTCCGGAGTCGAAACGGGCTTTTCGGGCCATATATCGTGTAGCGCGTACATCTATCGTATCCGTTCCATCCTATTTCAACTTTGTCTATAAATATATCGCTATAAACCCTAATTCCCCTCATTTTAATTTGGCTGTACGTATATCTCAGCTCCTTCTCCTCCTTAATGGCAGACAATAATTTCAGATCCAATTACAATCAAATCAAAAGTCAAATTTAAAAGTACTCAGAAAAATTCGAGAAAAATATATGTGGAAGTCCTCAAAATACGTAATTCAGCGGTGCAACTCGTTTTTCGTTTTGGTATGTGGTTTGGCCAGAAGAAATCAGAAAAGTCTCGGCCGTTCGTCGTAGTTTTGTGATTCGACGGTGGATTCACGTCTTTAGACCGATCGGGTTGCGTAGTTGGGAAGGGGTCGTCAAGGCGAGTTCATCTGTATGGTTGCTTCGTGTCAAAGGCTCACAAAATCGCCAGAATTTGGCTAATAATGGGGCGGCGGTCGCACAAGCCAGGGGGTACCGGAGGTCATGGAATTTGGGGCATAAGGGCGGCTCGGCAAGGGGATCACGGTGGCACTTTCTGATCTTGGTGGAGGTGCGAGCGGTGGTCGGGGTTTTTGAAAATGCGGTGGCGGCTTCAACGTTTTCGCGGCCTGTAGGGTTTGTGACTTAGGTTTTTCGGTTGCTGTTGCGTAGAGTTTAGGTGACGTGGACAAATTTAATTTAGGTAAGTTTGTTTTGATTTAATTTTGTTTTCATACGTTCAAATCAACATAACTTTCGCATACGAGCTCGGTTTCACGCGCGATTTTTTTTGTTAGGTTCGTAATAAAATTCCAGATCTGTTGACATTGGTTTGGATGGATTTGGAGACCGTCAAATTTTTGGATTTAAATCGAATTTAAATTCGATTTAAATTCCAAAGGTGAGTGTTTTAACCCACTCACAATTACTAGAAGCTTTTATGTTTGTTAAATAAATTTTAGAAATGAATAGAAATTTATTTATGAGCTTTTGGCATGTTATTTCATCCACATCTGTTGAATTGCAGTTTATTTGATTTAGCTGTTAATTTAATTAATTTATTGCGTATTTATTTGACTGTTAGGAACTTTGTTTGCATATGAAATGCTAGTTAACGGTTATATAAATTATCTCTAAATAGTAATGGTCAGATTAATAGTTGAAATTTAATTTGAATGAACTGACAGTTATTACCCGTTGCATATTATCGAACTAATATTTTTTATTGATTGATATTGGTTGATAGTGATTGATATTGATTGATGGTTGAAATTGGGTGATGGATGTGTTGTTGAATGGATGATTTATGTGGATATTATTAAACTGCCAGTTAGCATGCATTTTACATTTTCGGGATTGCGGTTTGAAATGATATACAACCGCAAAGTTTTATTTTAAATTACGGATTGAAATGATAAATATCCGTATCACTTGACCATAGGATAGAAAATTATATACAGGCACCGCGGTATATATATATATAACTATTTTAATGTGATTTCTATGGTTTGGATTGAATACGGTTTATAAATCTTAAATTTTATATTGTATAAATATTTTATTCCATATTTATATACCTATGAAGTTAAAATTTAGGAATTTAAAAGGTGGATAAATTTCTTTATTGAAATGGAAGAAATTTAGAAAATGGAGTTGGTAAATTTATATCCTATGTTTAAATGTAAAGTTGGAAATTTTAAGATATGATATTTGAAATTGGATTTTCCCAAAATAAATAGAAATGGATATTCTAGTAAAATTTTGAATTGGAAAATTTATATATATATTTTACTAGAAATTGAAGTTTTATTAATTATGGATTTTATGTGAATGGTCAAGATTAATTAATAGAATATTGATTTTGAAAGGATAAAAATCCAACTTTAGTTGAAATATTAATGCTCAAAAATGGATATAAATATATATAAAATTGAAATGGTTTTGGGACTTGAGGTAATATTTTGGATTTTGGTTTAACTTTAAAGGAAGAAACTTTTGGAAAGCCGTGTAATTTATTCCTTTATAAAGCAACAGTAAAGTTAAACCTTTTTAATTCGCATACCGTTGAATATCCAAACCATTTGAGTTTAAAAGTTATGGTTTGAAATTATGGATTTCCAAAAATATTAAGCTTTGAAAATATTCGATTTTCAGATATTATGAAGCTAAAGCCTTTTAATTTTGGAAAGGAATTATATTTGGAATAAGTGGTAAAATATGGTTTTGGGTTTTGGAATGATATCGTAATATTATGGTTTTGAAATGGATTATATTCTGGTTTTAAAGTATAAACAATTTTTCAATGACCGCGGTGTTATAATAACGATTGGTTGGCAAAGAGACCGGGATCGGATATGGACATACTCTCTGTCGATACCGAAAACCACTTTGACTAACCGTGTACGCGGTGGAGTTCCCAGAATGAAGTAGGTGGTGGCGACGTTTCCTGTAAGGTAAATACGTGGACCCAACTCCCGTGAGTTGGCATAAGGTGGCTAAAACAGGAGCGATTCTCAGGCCAATGAGGTCATTCCTCTGATCGGACGCTCCTCTTCGATATTATACTTTGACTTGGATTGATTCAGTGGCCACTTCTATATTTTGATTTTTGGGGGAGTTAGTTCGAGGTGGGCGGCAGCTGCGCGCTGCGCGTTACCATCAGCCTGGATAGCAATTGGTATATCTACCCTGGCATTGCCTAGTTGTGCCGTGTCACCTACCCTATCGCGCCTTGTACGAGTTTGGTTTTCTCCCGTAGCCCGTGTGGTATCCTCTAGTTGCTTCCCGAGTAGGAGGAGCTATGATATTGGATGGACTACTGGGACTATTACGTGTTAAGGTGGAAAATGTAAAGCCTTAACGCTATTTAAAAGTAAGTTTATTTTATAAATAGACACTATTATAATAGCGCAATATACTACATAGTAAATAGTTTAACGGATCCTTAGGAGATGTAAATCCCGAACATCTCTTGAGTTACTGTACTCATATTTATTTCTGTTTATTTAACTCACATAAGATATTCTAGTCTGACTCGGGTGTTTTTGTCTATTCAAATTCGCTCGGGTCAGTCCGAGCATTTCAGGATAGCAGATTTAGCTTGGAGGACGAAGACGAAGATTCAGCATTATTTATATATAGTATTGCACCACACACTCTTTATATTCCGCTGCATTGTTGTATTGGTATGTGTGACTCTGATGTTCATTGTATAAGTGAAATAACTATTTTGTAAACTGTTTTGAATTGTATACTTATTATTATATTTTATCCTTCCGCTGTGAGATTCTATTTTGTTTTATTTCTTCTCTGTTTTTCTTATTTACCCCATAACAATCCGCCCTTGCGTATGCTTTGAATCGGCATGTGTGTCGTTTTAAAGTGTGCGAAAAGGCGGGACGTTACAGTTGGCATCAGAGCCAGGTTTAGCGATAAACCTTGGCTTTGTGGGGTTTGACTCTTTGTTAATAGGGTAGAAATATCCTATGGGAGTCACTGAGTGTACATATATGAGAGAGCGTACTTGTTAGTATTAATAAAAGGGTTTTAATATTGTGTTAATCTGTTCCGCTTTGTATTTATAAATTCTGGTTGATGCATGGGACGCTATGCCATCAATAGGGATTTCTAAACACTAAATAGGACAGACCGACATAATATTTGTTTTTAATATAGGTGAATGAAATAATTTTGCCTATTATATTTTCCATATATAAAAATATTTTATAAAGATATATATATATTTTTTGGTTGCTATAGATTGGGTGTTAGGAAATAAAATATTTATAATAACTAAAGCTAGGTGAAATCATAATAAACCCAATTTGGAGATTTTAGAACTTAAGTCCGGGATTTTTGAAATGTGCTTTCAAAGAATTTATGAAAAGTAATGATTTGGTTTATAAGGAATTTCTTATATAAAAAGTATAATTTGGAAGTATGATAATATTGTCATATATATATTTTCCGATATGAATATTCCATTTTAAATTCGGGAAAATTGTTTTAAAAAGAAGATTTTGGAGAAATAAATTTTGTACTTTTCTCTCCGTCGCTGGAAAATAAATTCGGTGATGACGGCCGCATCATCGACTTTCATTTTCGAGTTTCAAAAGGGGAAAGGCCACTGTAGTAAATTCTACTACAGATTTATTTTGAAATTTTCTAAAATTTTTCTTTTATTGTTCTAAATATAATTAGAGATATTGAGTTGTAAGAACTTATTTATCTATTATTTTGAAATATTTGAAATTTAACCCGGTATTTAATTCTTAAATTTCCATTAATTAATTGTTTAAATTATTTTAGTTGAATAAAAAGATAAGTAATTAATAAGTTGAAACCTCTAATTTAAGTAAGAGAATTAATGCAATATTATAAAGAGAAATTTGAAATTTTTAACATATGAGATAAAAGAGTAATATGGATAAACATTAAATGAATTAAAAGAATTGAGATAAACCTGTATAAGTTCTATTGCTTTTTCTTTAACATAAATAACTTACCAAATATAAAAAGTTGAAATGTTAAATAAGAGATTTGAATAGAATATTATACAAGCAGGATTTTGGAAATAATGTAGTATTCAATAAATTGCTGTTATAAATAAGAATTTAATGGTATTAACTTAAGGGATAATTGAAATTTTACAAAAATTAAAGGTTAGTATTATTAATATGTGATTTTAAACGTAAATATATAAAATAAAATTCCTTAATTAATAAAGATTGATGTGTAAGGTTATTAACTTAAGTATGATTGAAATACTACTACTTTAATATAATAAAGGTAGGTAATATAAGTATTTGACTGTGAACCCTAGGTAATGAATTAATAAAATCTTTTATTTATAAGAATGAAGGTTATTAAGTTTAGAATGAAGGTTATTAAGTTTAGAATGTAAACATTTAATAAATGATTGAATTTGAGAAATGTATTAAATATAATACAAATAAAAGAAACTTGCTTGACCTGAATGAATAAAAATTAATAATTGCAAGTAATAAGTAAAAATTAAGGAAACGACCATTGATGAGTAAATACAATTTAAAAGTTGTTAGAAATAAAGGAAATCTATGTAGTTTGAATAAAAGAAAGGAAATCAAACAGCTAATGTGTGAAATAATGAAATTTTATAACAAGTAATTTAATGTTTGGTTTGAATTGCTATTGTTTGCTTTATGGTTGGTCGGGTAAGGAAATTTGAAGTTGTGGGATGGAGAAATAATCTATCTTTGTTCCATCTAAGACTGTTGAGTAAAGGATGCACTTGATAGTTATTTTACATTTCGTATAATTTCGGAATTTGAACCTAACAACTAATTGTTTGTTTGATTGAATGATTGTCTGTTGGTGGCATGTGCTGTTTGTTAAAATTTATGGTTGTTGCATTTGATTGGATATAAATGATTGAATCTACCCAAACATTTCACTGTAAAATAAATATTTAACCTTTTAGATTATATAAGTGAATACAGGGGTTGGAAGCAACTGCTACTGCTTTTGGTTCCAAAATAATAAGCGTTTTGCCCGACAAATAGGTACGTTTTCGGATTACGATTAAAGCGCTATTTTATATATTTTTCCCGTGTGGGATATTTTATTTTGGATATATATGTAATATATTTGTATATTTGGATATTATATTTTCTCCAGAGTCCCTCCGTACAAAGGAGACTCTGTCGAAATTTTTCGTAAATTTTGGACTTAGAATTTTGTTGAGAATATTTTTCCAACTTTAATAATTCAAGTATTAAAGGATATAATAATTATAAAACCAGTGTATTTCATTAAAGGAAATTAATCCAGAAAAAAAAAAAATAAGTTAATATTTGAAGTAAAATGCACTGTTATTCTTCCTTCTCCCTTCTTTTTTCCTTTTCGGGGACGAAAAGTTTTGAGTGGGGGAGATTGTAACGACCCGTTAAATTTATGATATTTAATAAATTAAATTAATATAATTTCTAATTTGATTATGAATAAATGTAAAGTTTTGGTATAGTAAATGCAATTTAGTGTGACTATAAAATTTTATGATAATAGATGTGGATAATGTAATTTGTCACAACTTGCTTTAAAGTTAAATTTTTAAGAAACAAATAAATGTTGAATTTGTGAATGTTAGTATAAATATTTCTTTGAATGGTATTCATTATTACAAAGGTGAAATTAGTGTAGAACGCAATAATTTATGTCTGTAGTGAAAAGAAAAGGAAACTGATAGAAACATAAAATTTATTTTATGTAAACAAAAGTATAGTTTGAACAAATTTATGAAAATTGATAGAAACAGTGTTTGTAATCAGTTTGGTTATTTTATATTTGAAAGATAGAGTTGTGTAAATACGTTAATGAATTTATAATGGTAAGAATGGAAAAATATATACTAATACGTTAATAGACAAAACTCCGCATTCAAATATTCTTACAAAGCTAAGTGTGAATAGAAACACCAATGTAAAATAAGATAAATAGATGGAATCAACATTATGTATGTGATTAATGGAATTTAATTACTATGGTAGGAAAATCGTAATTAAAGGAAATTGAAATAGTTAATTTGTACGTTAGTTGAAATTTAGCTAGAATATGTAAATATTGAATGAAAATGTGAAAATGTGGATGAAATGAGATCTTAAGTAATAATAACTTGTTAGGTAAGTGATAACGGAATTTTGTGTATAACCAAATAAAAATCAAAATTTATTTGGAAATAAATTGCAATCAATTGAATCTATTGCAATTTAATGGATTTAATATTAAATAGTTTATGTAAGTATTATTTGGAAGGAATGGGAGTTATTTGTAGTTAGTATTGACCCAAACGTTAATTTTTCTTATGAAATAGTGAAATAAAATGAATATAAAGGTTTCAATTATACATTGAAATTCATATTCACCATAAAATGCTAATTGAAACCAAAGAAATTAATATAGGAGTCAAGCCTCATTTATTAATTTGGATTTATTGCAATAGTTAATACCATAGAACAAAGTTAAAGCTAATTCAAATTTTGTTTGACCATTGTTGATGTAACTTTAGAAAACAAGATTTTATTTATAATTTGAATATTAAGGTCAACAAATGGTATTTACTACATATAAAATGGAATTAAACGTAAATTAGTACGTTATTGGATTTAAAGCGAGATTGGTAAGCATTTGTCTTAAAGAACAGTGATGTGAATCTTAACAAATGTTAGTTCATCATATTTACAGCTATAACTTTGAATAATAGAAAGGAAGTGGATATAATAAATTAACCAAATTTATAGTGGTGAATTCAATTGGTTTGGAATTAATAAATAGTTAAGTAAAATAAGGGTTATTAATAATGTGGAATATAATTTATGGAAAAGGAATTGCAAATCATATGAGTTGAAACGGAAATCAAGTTATTTATATAATTAGATTTAAGTTGAGAGTACAAGAATATAAGAATTTATAATTGGGTTTTAGAATAAAATCTATAATTTCCAAATAATAAGAAAACGCAGAAATTAACACTGCAAAATTTATATACTTATAAATTTTAATTCGCATCCAAGCTTGGTAAACCATTTGGGATTGTCTGAATTATATAAGTCACAAAATTTGGCCAATATTAGAAGTTGAAAACATAAAACTGGATTTATAATTTATTTTAATTTATTTAATAAATATTAAAAATAGCCATTTTGGGCACGGACTCGGATTTCAACGAAACCAGTTTCATCGGATCCGTATCGGTGAATTATTATAGGGTTTCAAGTTTCGTATCAATCGGACCTGTCGTTTGATCGTACGGACGCGAAACGCCTTGAAATCGATTTAATTAAAATCAATTTGAAATCAATTTGGAAATTTTGTTTTTTTGGCATAACTTCTTCATACGATCGAATTTGGTCGCGAAACTTTTTCCATCGCGTTCAGAATATTTTAAAATACCTATTTCGATATATGGGTTTACCCAATTTCGCTCCGGAGTCGAAACGGGCTTTTCGGGCCATATATCGTGTAGCGCGTACATCTATCGTATCCGTTCCATCCTATTTCAACTTTGTCTATAAATATATCGCTATAAACCCTAATTCCCCTCATTTTAATTTGGCTGTACGTATATCTCAGCTCCTTCTCCTCCTTAATGGCAGACAATAATTTCAGATCCAATTACAATCAAATCAAAAGTCAAATTTAAAAGTACTCAGAAAAATTCGAGAAAAATATATGTGGAAGTCCTCAAAATACGTAATTCAGCGGTGCAACTCGTTTTTCGTTTTGGTATGTGGTTTGGCCAGAAGAAATCAGAAAAGTCTCGGCCGTTCGTCGTAGTTTTGTGATTCGACGGTGGATTCACGTCTTTAGACCGATCGGGTTGCGTAGTTGGGAAGGGGTCGTCAAGGCGAGTTCATCTGTATGGTTGCTTCGTGTCAAAGGCTCACAAAATCGCCAGAATTTGGCTAATAATGGGGCGGCGGTCGCACAAGCCAGGGGGTACCGGAGGTCATGGAATTTGGGGCATAAGGGCGGCTCGGCAAGGGGATCACGGTGGCACTTTCTGATCTTGGTGGAGGTGCGAGCGGTGGTCGGGGTTTTTGAAAATGCGGTGGCGGCTTCAACGTTTTCGCGGCCTGTAGGGTTTGTGACTTAGGTTTTTCGGTTGCTGTTGCGTAGAGTTTAGGTGACGTGGACAAATTTAATTTAGGTAAGTTTGTTTTGATTTAATTTTGTTTTCATACGTTCAAATCAACATAACTTTCGCATACGAGCTCGGTTTCACGCGCGATTTTTTTTGTTAGGTTCGTAATAAAATTCCAGATCTGTTGACATTGGTTTGGATGGATTTGGAGACCGTCAAATTTTTGGATTTAAATCGAATTTAAATTCGATTTAAATTCCAAAGGTGAGTGTTTTAACCCACTCACAATTACTAGAAGCTTTTATGTTTGTTAAATAAATTTTAGAAATGAATAGAAATTTATTTATGAGCTTTTGGCATGTTATTTCATCCACATCTGTTGAATTGCAGTTTATTTGATTTAGCTGTTAATTTAATTAATTTATTGCGTATTTATTTGATTGTTAGGAACTTTGTTTGCATATGAAATGCTAGTTAACGGTTATATAAATTATCTCTAAATAGTAATGGTCAGATTAATAGTTGAAATTTAATTTGAATGAACTGACAGTTATTACCCGTTGCATATTATCGAACTAATATTTTTTATTGATTGATATTGGTTGATAGTGATTGATATTGATTGATGGTTGAAATTGGGTGATGGATGTGTTGTTGAATGGATGATTTATGTGGATATTATTAAACTGCCAGTTAGCATGCATTTTACATTTTCGGGATTGCGGTTTGAAATGATATACAACCGCAAAGTTTTATTTTAAATTACGGATTGAAATGATAAATATCCGTATCACTTGACCATAGGATAGAAAATTATATACAAGCACCGCGGTATATATATATATAACTATTTTAATGTGATTTCTATGGTTTGGATTGAATACGGTTTATAAATCTTAAATTTTATATTGTATAAATATTTTATTCCATATTTATATACCTATGAAGTTAAAATTTAGGAATTTAAAAGGTGGATAAATTTCTTTATTGAAATGGAAGAAATTTAGAAAATGGAGTTGGTAAATTTATATCCTATGTTTAAATGTAAAGTTGGAAATTTTAAGATATGATATTTGAAATTGGATTTTCCCAAAATAAATAGAAATGGATATTCTAGTAAAATTTTGAATTGGAAAATTTATATATATATTTTACTAGAAATTGAAGTTTTATTAATTATGGATTTTATGTGAATGGTCAAGATTAATTAATAGAATATTGATTTTGAAAGGATAAAAATCCAACTTTAGTTGAAATATTAATGCTCAAAAATGGATATAAATATATATAAAATTGAAATGGTTTTGGGACTTGAGGTAATATTTTGGATTTTGGTTTAACTTTAAAGGAAGAAACTTTTGGAAAGCCGTGTAATTTATTCCTTTATAAAGCAACAGTAAAGTTAAACCTTTTTAATTTGCATACCGTTGAATATCCAAACCATTTGAGTTTAAAAGTTATGGTTTGAAATTATGGATTTCCAAAAATATTAAGCTTTGAAAATATTCGATTTTCAGATATTATGAAGCTAAAGCCTTTTAATTTTGGAAAGGAATTATATTTGGAATAAGTGGTAAAATATGGTTTTGGGTTTTGGAATGATATCGTAATATTATGGTTTTGAAATGGATTATATTCTGGTTTTAAAGTATAAACAATTTTTCAATGACCGCGGTGTTATAATAACGATTGGTTGGCAAAGAGACCGGGATCGGATATGGACATACTCTCTGTCGATACCGAAAACCACTTTGACTAACCGTGTACGCGGTGGAGTTCCCAGAATGAAGTAGGTGGTGGCGACGTTTCCTGTAAGGTAAATACGTGGACCCAACTCCCGTGAGTTGGCATAAGGTGGCTAAAACAGGAGCGATTCTCAGGCCAATGAGGTCATTCCTCTGATCGGACGCTCCTCTTCGATATTATACTTTGACTTGGATTGATTCAGTGGCCACTTCTATATTTTGATTTTTGGGGGAGTTAGTTCGAGGTGGGCGGCAGCTGCGCGCTGCGCGTTACCATCAGCCTGGATAGCAATTGGTATATCTACCCTGGCATTGCCTAGTTGTGCCGTGTCACCTACCCTATCGCGCCTTGTACGAGTTTGGTTTTCTCCCATAGCCCGTGTGGTATCCTCTAGTTGCTTCCCGAGTAGGAGGAGCTATGATATTGGATGGACTACTGGGACTATTACGTGTTAAGGTGGAAAATGTAAAGCCTTAACGCTATTTAAAAGTAAGTTTATTTTATAAATAGACACTATTATAATAGCGCAATATACTACATAGTAAATAGTTTAACGGATCCTTAGGAGATGTAAATCCCGAACATCTCTTGAGTTACTGTACTCATATTTATTTCTGTTTATTTAACTCACATAAGATATTCTAGTCTGACTCGGGTGTTTTTGTCTATTCAAATTCGCTCGGGTCAGTCCGAGCATTTCAGGATAGCAGATTTAGCTTGGAGGACGAAGACGAAGATTCAGCATTATTTATATATAGTATTGCACCACACACTCTTTATATTCCGCTGCATTGTTGTATTGGTATGTGTGACTCTGATGTTCATTGTATAAGTGAAATAACTATTTTGTAAACTGTTTTGAATTGTATACTTATTATTATATTTTATCCTTCCGCTGTGAGATTCTATTTTGTTTTATTTCTTCTCTGTTTTTCTTATTTACCCCATAACAATCCGCCCTTGCGTATGCTTTGAATCGGCATGTGTGTCGTTTTAAAGTGTGCGAAAAGGCGGGACGTTACAATTTCCTCGATCGGTTTGTTCTCATATTCATTGATGATATTCTTGTGTATTCAAAAACCGAGGAGGAACATGAGAAACATCTTCGGATTGTATTGGAAACACTTAGGAGTAATCAATTAAAGGCGAAATTTTCTAAATGCCACTTTTGGCAATCTCGTGTGAAGTTTCTCGGTCATATTATTTCCGAATCCGGGATATCTGTGGATCCTTCAAAGATTGAAGCGATTCAAGATTGAAAGAGACCGGAGAGTGTGACAGAGATTCGTAGTTTTCTCGGATTGGCGGGCTATTACCGTCGTTTTATTAAAGACTTTTCTAAGATTGCCGTGCCTCTTACTGGCTTGACTAAGAAGGGAGTTAAATACATTTGGTCGGACAAATGTGAAGCCTCTTTTCAGAAATTGAAAGAACTCCTTTCCGATGCTCCTATTCTTGTTATTCCCGAGGGGAATCAAGATTTTGTTGTTTATACCGATGCTAGTCACGTTGGTTTGGGTGCCGTTCTTATGCAAAAAGAACGTGTTGTTGCTTATGCTTCTAGGCAATTGAAGCCGGCCGAGACTAGATATGCCACACATGATCTAGAGCTCGCGGCTATTGTTTTCGCCCTTCGAATGTGGCGTCATTATCTATTGGGAGAGAAATTTATTCTTTACACGGATCATAAGTCTTTGAAATATTTATTTTCTCAAAAAGAACTTAATTTACGTCAACAGCGTTGGCTCGAGTTCCTTGCACCTTATGATCTTGATATTCTTTATACCCCCGGTAAGGGTAATCGTGTCGCCGATGCTCTTAGCCGTAAGCAACAAGCAGTTGTTTCTATGATGATATCCGAATGGAACGATCTCGAGATCTTATCCACTTGTGAGATTCGAGAGCGCGTATCCGATTTATGCTCATCGCTTGTTTTATGTAGCCTTGAGGCTCATCCTTCTCTTTTAGACCGCATTCTTGAAGCTCAAGGGCTAGATTCTGAATTGGCTCTTCTTGGCAAAAATGTTAAGGATACAATTGATATTGAAGGTTTGAAAGACTATGATATTGATTCTCGTGGCGGCATTCGAAAATTTGGTAGACTTATCGTACCAAATATTGGAGATCTTCGTAAAGATATTTTAGAAGATTCCCATTGTTCTAAATTCACCATTCATCCCGGTAGTAGTAAAATGTACGCTGATATGAAGCGACTTTATTATTGGGAGGGAATGAAATCTGATATTGCTAACTTTGTTAAGTGTTGCATGACTTGCCAACTTGTCAAGGCCGAACATCAAAGGCCTGGTGGGTTATTGCAACCTTTAGAAATTCCAATTTGGAAGTGGGATCAAATTTCCATGGACTTTATAGATGGCCTTCCCCGTTCTCGTTCGGGTCATGATAGCTTATGGGTGATTGTTGATAGACTTACTAAATCCACCCATTTTATTCCGGTTCGGTCTAACCGAACCGTTCCTCTTTTGGCCAAACTATTTGTCAAGGAAATTGTAAAATTGCATGGAGTTCCTACTTCTATTGTTAGCGATCGTGATCCATTGTTTACTAGTGGATTTTGGAAGAGTCTTCAAAAAGCTTTAGGAACGAAGCTTAATTTTAGCACCGCTTATCACCCCCAGTCCGATGGACAAACCGAGCGTGTGAATCAAACTCTTGAAGATCTTCTTCGTGCTTGTGTGCTTGATTTTGGTGGAAGTTGGGAAGATCATATTTCACTTGTTGAATTTTCCTATAATAATAGCTTCCAATCTAGTATTGGTATGGCACCTTTCGAGGCACTCTACGGAAGGCCATGCCGATCTCCTTCTTGTTGGCTGGAGGCCGGTGAGAAGCTGGTTTTAGGTCCAGACTTTATTCGTGATTCCACGGAAAAGATTGAACTTATTCGACATAGGATGAAAGAAGCCCAGAGTAGACAAAAATCCTATGCCGATAATCGAAGAAGGAAATTAGAATTTTCTGTTGGGGATCCTGTTTTTATTCGTGTTTCACCTATGAAGGGTGTTGTACGTTTCAGTCGATCGGGGAAGTTAGCGCCTCGATATATTAGGCCATTTCCTATCACTGAACGTATTGGTTCCATGGCTTATCGCCTTGCATTGCCAGCTCAGTTTTCTGCTATACATGATGTATTTCACGTTTCTCAATTACGGAAATGCCTTCGGGATTCCGATTCTATTCTTGAGCCTGCTGTTGTGGAAGAAATTGAAGTTTCGCCGAATTTAACTTATGAGCAGCATCCTATTCGAATTATAGCTTCTGAGGTTAAACGACTTCGAAATAAAGATGTTCCACTTGTAAAGGTTCAATGGTCCTCAAATCCTAAGGATTGTTCTTAGGAATCCAGAGAATTCATCGAGCGTACACATCCGGACTTGCTTACTCCTGCCCTTTGAGGTGAACTTCTTATTTCAAATTTCTCTTGTGTTAATATGCTTTTATGGTTGTTACTTTTTATTTCCACCTTATATATATATTGCGAGGACGCAATTTCTTTAAGGAGGGGAGTCTGTAACAACCCGCATATTTATCGAGTTTACATTTAAATATTTTTATTTAAATATTAAATCGTTAATCGGATTTTGGTCCGAAAAACTACTTTTTGCAAACGGTCAAATTAGGACTCGAGACCACTTCCATTGAGTTCGAAATGTCGTTTACAACTTTTTAAGTATAAACATCGATAGGTTTGGAGTTAGTGAAATTTCACTAACTTTTCCCGCTTTGGACTTTGGGTTAGTTTAGCCTATTAAGCCCAAGTTTCAACCCTCTTCTCCTCACTCTTCATAAATTTCCTAACTAACTCAAGCTTTAGCATTAATGGTGAAGAGAATGGGAAATTAAAACTCCAAGCTCAAATTCAATTGCAACTCCATCATTCAACTCCAAATTCAAGTAGAAGATATTGGATTCAAGCTTTGGATTGCTTCTCCTTGCTTTCAAGCTTCATCTTCATAAATTTTAGTGCAAAGGTGAGATTTTTATCTCACAATTCTAGCCTATAATTATATTGGACTGTTGGGAATGATTCCCTATCATTTTTGCATGCATGTTAGCATTTGGTTTGGATTGGATTGGCAAAAAACTCCAATTTTTAGCGTTTTGTTGAATTTTCTGCACTTGAGTCGCTGAGTCGTTGGACCCCTGAGTCGCTGAGTCGTTGGACCCCTGAGTCGCTGAGTCGTTGGACCCTTGAGTCGCTGAGTCGTTGGACCCTTGAGTCGCTGAGTCGTTGGACCCTTGAGTCGCTGAGTCGTTGGACCCTTGAGTCGCTGAGTCGTATGACCCTTGAGTCGTTAGGTCGTTAGACCCTTGAGTCCTTAGGTCGTTAGACCTCATTTTATCTTCACTAGGTCGTACCGTTTTGGTCGGGGCGCTGCCCCGCACCCCGTCGGGGGCGCTGCCCCCTGGACCCCCGCGACCTGACCGGGCAGGTCGAACCCCGTAAGCGGTGGCGTTGCCCCCGCACCCCCACCTTGGGGGGTTGCCACCCCCCCCGGACCCCCTCTCCGTAGGCGATCTTATCTGAAAAACATTCAACAGAACTTGCTTTGTTGAGATGCTGAGTTGACCATTCTTCGAGACAAACCATCTCTGGTTATCTCGGCCACGTTTGGTCGTTGGGGAACTTCCACTTTGATGCTTTTGAGCCGATTTCCTTGGATTTTATTCACATCTCCGAATGTGATCTTTGTGATGATTGTTTCTACAATCTCTTCTGTAATTTGTCATTTTAAAAATATAAAGGTTTCAATACTAGTAGTAAATATCAAAACTCTTTTAACAAACAATTTCAACTCTATTTTTAATAACAAAGCTCTTTTCTTAAACCATTTTCCAATCTATTAGTATATACAAACCTTTACCTCACTCGGATGAGAAATCTAATTAAACGACTTAGTAAAACAAGTGCTATGAAACGCTTGCGTTCACTTCGTCGGTTAATTCCTGGACTTTTTCGATTGAACCTCTTGTGACAATTTTATTAGTGAAGATTTACAGTTTGTTCGTAAATATTTAAGTTAAGCAAGTGGTTATGGGACATGAAGCTAAACTTCTATATTTACCAGCTTAGTGTAATTGACACTTCTCGTTGATCATGACGATCATTCTGATGATTTAGACTAGCAACTGTGCGATGTCTCTTGTTGCGAGGTTAGACTAGACACCACTTGTGTGATTCCACTCACACATACCTTTTTGCTTTTTGGTTAGTCTGGACCTTAATCTGTGTGATTCCATTCACACATGTGGGGTAGCTCCCCTTGGTCTTCGGACCGTCATGTGATAGGCCTCTTTCCCTTTTTATGATTTCTGGATTTCTCGTGTTAATTTCTGGAATTTATGTCATTGACTTGTTATGAGTACAAGTTTAGGGTATGATGCCCCCTTCGAATCTTTGAGAAGATTCTTGTGATATTGATTATCTCTTATTGATTGATCTTCTGTTGATCATTATTTACATACTTATAGTGGTATGTCGTTATGGATGTTTATGTTTATGCCATATCTTTTATGTTATATCATGTCATCTGATATTTATAGCTAGACTGATCCGTTTATTATTTTCTTAAATAATACTCGGATCAGACCGAGATGTTACAGGTGCTTCTGCTTGACTTCTTCCCAGGGATTCATCACTCTGACTTTTGGCTAACTGTTTAGATTAGCAGTTTTTGTTGTATACACTTGAGATATAGACTCATAGTTGTATTCTTTTGTATAGCACGTGTTGCTATTCTTTTGTATTATCGTGGATCTTATTGACCACTACTCTGATGTACACTTTCATGTGTTAGTTATATATTCATATCTTCTTCCGCCTTTGTGATATGGATATCTGTGACTGATTTGTGATATGATTATTTCTATGTTTGTTTCCGAAGATTATTTATAGCCACCGTGTGATAAGCAATTACATGGATGGTCGCTCCTCAACAGCCTTATTCTCCGTGCTAGTTGACAGCACTTCTCCGGAGTGTTCTTGGCTAGCGTGGGTATTGAGGTGGGGCGTCACATCTATAAACAAATAAATTTAAAAATTAACTAATTTATGTAGAATATACCAATTTATAACCATTAACTCTCTTTATACTCGAATAAATAAGGTTTCGAAAACATTTTCAAAAATGTTCCAAATCTAAAATTTACAGAAAATTTCGGCAAAGTCTCCATTGTACGGAGAGGCTCGGGAGAAAATATAATATCAAATGTAAAAATATACATTATATATTTTCCAAAATAATATATATCCCAACACGGTAAAAATAATACAATAGCGCTATAAAACCGTAATCCGAAAATGTACCTATTAGTCAGGCAATTTACGCTTGTATTATGGAACCAAAAGCAGTCACCATTGCTTCCGTAACCTGTATTTCACATATATAATCCAAAGAGTTAATAATTATATACAATGGAATATTAATTTTGTTTCATCCACTAGCAAACAAATCAACGTCGAGCAATAACAATAACTTGCAACCACAGCATACAATAATCATACAGAATCAACCCAAATCATCCATTCATTCATATCAAACAAACAAATAGTTGTTCGGGTTCAAAATCTTTAAACTGTACGAATGAAGAAAAAACTGCTAGGGCACCATTTAATCAATAGTCTTAAATGAACCTAAATAGATTATTCATACATCCAAACAATTTTAAAGTATCCTTGCCCAAACAACCATAAACCAAACAAACAACAATTTCAAACAACAAATCACATTCATTCTTATTAATTTCATTTCATAACATTTGTTGTTCGATTCCCTTTTTATTCATATAATGTTTCATCCTTTAAATTTTCATTTACTTCATACAAACTTTTACTTTTATTCATTGATTCAATGTTTATTTCCTTTACTTTCATTTATTACTTTATATTTGTTTTCATTTATTAATGTCATGTTAGTTTCCTCTTTATCGCATTATATTTATTCATTGATTCATTATTACATAATTCCATTTATTAACATTCATTTATTTAGTATTCATGTTTAATTACATTTCTTTGCATATTAATTCATTTACTTAATTTTAAAATCTTATACTAGCAATACTTACTTCCTATTACCTTTACTACAGTAACATTTTGATTATCACAACAATTAGAACATCAAATTCTTATTTGTAAAAGAATTTCATTACATGCTTTCATTACCTCAAGTTCATCACTTGTATAATATCCATTACATTTTCTTATTAAACATTAGAACTTTTAATATTTGGTAAGCTACATATATGCTTTTAAGGATGTAATTGAAAGTTACACTAGTTTATTTTTATTTCTTTTAATTAACTAAATGTTCAATAATAATGTCATTTGTTTCATAGGTTACAATTTCAGTTTTCTTGAAATTTCATTTATGACTTAACATTAAATCTATTATTTCATTTAAAGGTTTCAATTATTAGTTAAATACCATTTCACTACACTAATTGGAACTATTAATTAACGGAAATTTAAGAATTAAATACTGGGTTTTATTCAAAATCGTTTTTAAATAATAGATAGATGCATATACTTGCAACTTATATATCCAATTATATTTAAAACAATTTGAAACTTATATTTGTTTATCAAAATAAATCTTCAGTAAAACTACTATAGTGGCCTTCCCACTTCGAAACTCGAAAATGAATGTCGATGATGCGTGCACTCATCACCAAAACTATTTTTCAGCGACAGAGAGGGGAGTACAGAACTTGTTTCTTTTCAGAATTTCTTAAAAACAATTCTTTCAAATTATCTTGAAATATTTATATCAAAACATACTTCTAAAAATATTATTATATTCCAAAGTCCTTTAAAAGAAATTTTCAAATATCCCTTAATTTAAGTTCTCAAATTTTCCATTTTCATTTATTTGATTTTCTTCAAATTTTGTTTCAAATCAATATTTATAAATTTCACTACCTAACAACAAATATATTACAACCAAATATAACCTTTATAAAAAATTGATTTTATATATAGAAAATATAATAGGAAAAATTATTTCATTCACCTATATTCAAAATAAATATTATGCCGGTTTGTCCTATTAAGTGTTTAGAAATCCCTATTGATGTCATAGCGTCCTATGCGCCAACCAGAATTTATAAATACAAAACGGAACAAATTAACACAATATTAAAAATCTTTTTATAACACTAACAAATACGCTTTCTCATATATATACACTCAGCAACCCATCATAGGGTATTACTACCCTATAAATAAAGAGTCAGACCCCACAAAGCTAAGGTCTATCACTAAACCAAAGCTCTGATACCAGACGTAACATCCCGCCTTTTTGTATGCTTTAAATCGACGATAAACCACACATGTCAGACTTAAACTATACAGAAGGGCCGATTATTATTGGGGTGAATAAGAAAAGGTAGAGAGAGAAAAAAACAAAACTTAATCTTACAGCGGAACGATAAAATATAATAATCAAATAAACAGTACATGAAGATGTTTTACAAAATATTCGATTATACTTATACAGTACATATCAGAGTTACACATACCAGAGAATAATAAATAATGCAGCGGAACAATGTAATACGGTGAATATAATGAATAATAATAATACAATCTTCGTCTTCGTCCTTCAGAAATAAAGTCTTAAAATCCTAAAATGCTCAGACTGACCCGAGCGAATTGAAAAGACAAAACACTCGAGTCAGAACAAAAAGATCTTATGTGAGTTAAATCAACAGGAACAAATATGAGTGGAACGGCGTCAGAGATGTTTACGGGGTTTGACATCTCATATCCAGTGTCTAACATGAGTGCAGTAATATAACGATACAATTTTTCGACGCCCGAAAGTCGACATTAATACGTCCACTGTACCAAATACCACACAGTCGAATGCTGGAAAACCGAACCGTTAGGGTTTAAGAAGAAGAAGATAGAAGAAGAAACAGAAACAACAATAGAATCTTACATTTCACAGCGGAACAAATATAGTATATAAATGAATATCTTTAAACAAAATCACTATATCAGTTTACACACATAACATTATCAGAGTTTACAACAACACAAAACACAACACTGACATTCATTAGAACTTGCTTACATGAAAACTTGACTTGCACTAACCCATACGCAGCGGACACTATATAATATAAGTGATACGTCTCTCCAGCCAGCTTGGACTATAGATCTCCACAGCAACTTCTTGACTTCGCTTCAGAATAATGATAACCTGACTCTAGGCTGCACATGTGGAAAATTATGGGCACGCAGAGTTTAAAATGGGAACAATAAACTCCAGGTCAGTCATGGGACTGGCGTGAGATCTTAAAAATAGTTATTTTTAACAAAAGGAAAACAAAAGGGGAATAGAAGAAATTCGCAATGCTTTTTGAAAAATGAAACTACCATAAGGCCTCCCGGCACACACACAATGCGATCGCACACTTGGAGGAGATTTCCCCTTGTGATAGTCAAACATGCTTGATACGCAAATTATTTTTGATATTATTATTAGTGCATATTGTGGGAAAATTTTGCAAGTATAATATTAATCTTAGCCAGCATATGTACCATTATATTATGCCTGCTATAGCAACCATTTAATATGGCAGGTTCTACAACTAAAATCGTACAAGACGCGTATTGGTGATTGGATTTCCAACAATGGTCAGGCTAAGAAACTTTCTAGGCCACATGGGTACGCCTCTGGAGGGGCGCCCCGAGAACCTAACCGGATCTCTTCCAACACAAGGCCAGCTTACCTCTGTAACTAGGTAACTACTACACGAGTATGCCATCCCCGGTCGTTTGCGGCCTTTATCCGAGGATCCTCAATCACAAAGCAACAACCACAAAGTAAAATAAATTTGCAACAACCACATAGGTTAAATATCTAGGCTCCATACCATGATACAACCCATTTCAAGAAGGAAATGACATACCCTCAGGGGGCGCTACCCTCAAATAACCTTGTTGCATCCTTCCTGTTTTGACCATTCCGGGTTGTGAGGTCCGACGAAGTCTCGTCCACAAAGCTACGCTTTTTACAAAATCCATGCTTCGATCAACAAATGATCAGCAGCACTTCGTATGCCACATTACCAAATTGGAAATGTATCACTAGTAACCATCAACTACATTACCTCCGAGCTCATAGGTTTCAGAGAAGGTTGTTAAGCTAAGAGAATTCTCCGCCACAAATAGAAATGTATTTAATAGAAACCAGCTTTACATCTTAAAGTGTAATATCAGATACACGTCCATACAGGTCCGTTCCGGGATCGAAAGGAACCGAAGGCACTTCAAAGAAACCCTTGCAAATTCGGATATTCACAAATCACGTCCGGAATCCCCATCACAATGGGTGGTAAATTCTCTATACCGGAGCAACCTGGTGCAGAGACATTCGACAGGTAATCCTTTTTCTTTCGAAAAATAACCGGTCTTCAACACCATCTTCAAATGCAATCTCATTTCGTCGTATCATTATTCGGAATGGGTTTTATGACACAAAGCCCTCTTCCGGCTAATCCGACTAACGAGCGCTTATTTTAAAAATTAAGTGTTACATATAGATTTCAACAAATCACAACAATTTGCACTTTGATCTTTTAAACAAAAGATCCATCACAAAGGTTCGATGTGGTTTTCGAATATCCATTTGGAATTCGACCTCCGGTCGCATTGAAATTCAAATGCCATTTAGAGGCCAATCTTGATAGTCGGTTATTTAACTATGTATAAATATTCACAACAATTACCGGATTTCAAATAATTTTCCTCCAATTACTATTTTCAAAATATCTGCGCAAGATATAATTTTAACAATTCAACCATTTGGAAAACAAATTTTCAAATCACTTTTCACCATTCAATCTTTTGAAAACAAATTTCAAATCGCTTTTCACACTTCAATCCTTTGAAAACAAATTTCAAATCGCTTTTCACACTTCAATCCTTTGAAAACAAATTTCAAATCACCTTCCTCACGTGGAATAAATTTTCAAATATTTATTTAATTCCACTGAAAATTTGCTGAGTTCAAATATTTTAAAATCATTTAAATTACTTATCCAAACATATGTACTTGGAAATATTTAAAATAAAACTATTCTTAAACACTTGCTTAAACATTAATTATGAAAATCTTATACTAATACCTCATATGGTACTTCAAGTCCAAACTAATTTTTAATATAAAATTAGTATATAGAGTATAAATATTAAATAACTATTTTCTAAATCGAATATTAATTTAATCTTTAAAATAATCCCTTCTATAATTAATTAAATAAATCTTTACTTTAAAGATTTAACACAATCTTCAAAACTAATTTCTCCAACAATATTCTTTCAAATCAATTTTTAGAAACTTTTAATTTATAATTCAGAAGCTACTTTAAAATATACTCGGCTTTCCAGGGAAGAATTCTCTTTCCATTACAAAATGGTTCATCTATGCCAATTAATAAACCTTTCTCGATTTATTTTAAATTTACATTCCAAATCCGTAGATTTCTTTCCACCCTTAAAAATAAACCGATATTTATTTTTTTAAAACAAATTCCCCTTTCCTTTATAAATTTTCATTGTGATTTCGAATTTTCAAATATCTACTGATATACAATTTTCATATCCTTTTCAAAATATTCACTTTCAAATACCAAATCAAATTTCAAATTTATTTCTAATTTTATTTTCCAATACCGAATCAAACTTTCCAAATCGATTTCCCAAAGATTTAATTTTAAACACCAAATCAAATTTCCAAATCGATTTCTAAAATTTATTTTAACTCCAAATTAAATCCCAAATCGATTTGTAAAATTTATTTCCTTTTAAAATAAATTCCTTTATCTCTTCCAAACTATCTAAAATCAGAATTTTAAATAAATTCTTCAACTATTAAACAATATTACTCAAAACCTATTTATTAAAATCTTTTCCCATATTTTGGAATTTATTCAATAAGTTTTCAAATAAAACTTTATCTATTTAAAATTTCTTCTTTTAAATTCGCCCAATTCTTTTAAATGAATTTATTATAAATTTTCTACTTGAATTTCAAAAATCCAATTTTTTTTATTTCTAGTATCCTATGATACCAAAAATATATTCGGTTAAATTATAGCCTTCAATGGTTTCAATCACACTTATATCACCTACAGATTATAAATAATCAACACACAATATTGAAACCAATTCAAATATTTGAGGAATCTAGTTGGATCCCTCCAACCTATTTCCCTGCATCCATAGATGTTAGAATAACAATTAAATACCCATTCCACTTTAAGGTGGAATATCGTGGTATATAGGACTTATAAAATATCATTCGCTATCATGCGGTGCATAGGATCTCATCCGCTATATAATGCGGGATAGCAATCACTCCAAATACATATATAATACCAATTCCACTTCGAGGTGGAACATCGTGGTATATGGGTTTATATATAATATCATCCGCTATTATGTGACGCATATGGTCTAATCCAATACAACTGATAATAATTTATCATCAAGCACACAATCAACACAATAAACAATTTTAAATCTAACTATTTAAAATTAAATCAAAATAAATCCGATTGAGCGAGAAGATCTCACCTTTGCCCTTTTATTTTGCAATCCTATCCAATCTCGACCTTTTCTTCACAGTATTAGACCTTATGTAAACAATTATACAATTTATTAATATTCGAAATAAATCGAACCATTTATCCCATTTATTTATTTATGTTTATATACTTATTTATTACCTTTAAATTAAAGTAGAAATATTTTATCTTATTGTAAAATTATTAGTGTTATATTATTTATAAAAACAGAATTTCACCTTATTGTAAAAAAAATTCTGTAAATAAACTAATCAGAATTTGCTTTGTGTAACTATATACATACATACATTCATATATATATATGTATATATATATATATGTGTATATATATATATATATATAAATTCATAAATTGAAAGAAATAGATATTTTTATAAAATCCTCTTTGTGATACTATTATTATTTCCTATATAGATGCTACCAGTAAAAATTGAAAAGAACCACATGTATACCTTAATAATTGATCAATTGAACATGCTCAGCCAACAGGCTAGCATCTCTTCAGACATCGATGTTACCCAAACCCACGCGTGCAGTAGCCCAGATGCACCCCCATCACCTCTTGCGCCTTTCGAACGAAGCCTCCATTGCCATCGTACTTCCGTCGAACGAAAACCCTCCACCATTCGAACTTCGATCGACCACCGACAAACAACCTTCCTTCCCATGAGCACGAATCCTATTCGCCTCGTCATTCGCCGCCCTTTACTGCTCGCTCGAGATCGAATCCCCTCCCTCAACCGATTGCGACATCGATCGAATCCACAGCAGCCACAAATCCATCGTGATGAACCATCGCGGTCACTACCGCCTTCGTTTGCATCGAGCTCGAGATCACCTGAGGCGTCGCAATCCATAGGCACGTGAACCCGCCTCTATCGCAGCATGAAATCGCCCCCCATCCACGAGAATTTGATTTGAATGAACTTGAATGTTTGGCGGCCATTTAATTTTTTTTAGATTCGATTTTTGTTTGCTCGGCCACCATTTTATTTGTTTTGAACGAAAAGGTTTTCGTTTGATTTTTGAACGAGATGCTTCTTATTTATTTTATTTTTTCTTTTTTATTTTGAACTGAATGAACGTGTGTAAACATAGAGGCATGAAGATGAACACCTGTTGAAAATCCTATACGTGTAAAAATTGCCCTGAGAAAACATTATATCCAATATACATATACATATATTATAAATTTAAGTTTAAGTTCAAATTTAAATCATATTAATTTCGCAACTCAAAATGTTGATCTCCAATCGAGACGTGCCGCCAGGCGTTTATAATGTTAAACCCCTATTCCGAACGTGATGGAAAAGGTTTCGAGTCCAAATTCGATCGTATGGAGAACATATCTTTTTTTGAACCCAGTTATTTCATTAAATTTCAATATAATTTTCAATGCGTTTACTTATCGTACAGCCAAACGATCACTCCAAACATTAAGAAAATTGAATTCCGATAATAATACAATATTACGGATCCAATGAAACTGGTTTCATAAAAATCCGAGACTATGCTTTGGAAGGCCATTTTTAAATATCGATTTAAACGATGTAAATTCCAAAACTGAACAAACACTTTAAATTTCAAATTTTAACACTTCCATTATCTTTAGTATTATCAATATAAATTTTCTAAGCCTTGAAAAATATTTTTAATGAGCTTAAAACTAAAGATTCAATATTTTACCCCACCTTTAATAATTAAATCAATAACTTTATATGCCAAATTCGTAGTTATAATTGAAATTCAAGTTAAAACAACTTTCAAACATTCAAAATCAATTAAATATTTCAATTGCAAATGTTCAAAATTCTGGGTCGTCACATCCTTCCCTCCTTAAAAGAATTTCGTCCTAAAATTACTAGTTAAGAAGGATGATCCTTACCCGTTTATTATTTTCCCTAAAACCAAACAGTTTTAACAACTTGCCAAAACCAAATTTTTATTAAAGACCCATTATCGCTTCAACTGATCTTTCCAACATTAACCATAAGTTCCAAACAGTATCGTTTTCTTAACAATTCAAATTCAAATTTTAAATTAGCAAAATTTCTCAAAATTTTTCTAACTCTCTAGATTTTCGAAAAATTTCTCCAGCGTCTCCTTTGCGCGGCTAGCTCGATACGAATACAAAATGCCACTACAGGCCCCCAGATTTCAAAAGAAAACAAAAGGCCAAGCGGCTGGACAAGAACGTCATTAAATTTCATATTATAATTCAAATACATACCTTTCGTCGAGCAATTTAAATTTTATCTTCAAAATCAAATCCAATTCCTTTATATCACCTGTATGCTATTTAATAACCATATCCAGTTTCTACATTCAAAAATCATTTTGCACATTCCATTACAAAAGTTTGAATAATTACTTCTTATACAATTTTTTACTTCACTATTGAAGTTATATATCCATTTTCATTCAATCTTACATTTCAATTTTATTTGAATTCAATTTACACTTTCAATTCTATTTGGATTCAATTTACCTTCCGAATATTGAGTTTTATCAATTATCTTTTATTCACAATTGATTCATATCATTATTTTAAATTAGTTTCATTTACTAATTCATTACAAATTCCAATTCATTTTATCTCCCCCTTTATTACCTTTAGTTCACTTCGAACTAATTTTACAACTTCAATTTATTTCACACAATTCAAATTAGTTTTCAATATTCAGTTTCAATTCCAGTTTTATTCTTTTGTTCATTCCCAAACACAATTCAGTTCGCTATTTTGGTTTATAACCACTTATATTTAAACTGGATTTCGAATTCTATATGAATTTAATTTACCTTTCATTTATAATTATTGAATTCAATTCATCTCAGACCATATTTATTTGGTCATTCCTTCAAATAGTTTCACCAACTAATTTATTTCAATACTTTGCTTTGTTTATCATAAATCAAATTCAATTCCAATTCAAATCTATTTGCTTACAAATTCGAATTGAATTTCAACATTCAATTTCACTTCCATTTACTTGCAATTGTAAATTCATTTATTCATTCACAATTTACCTTTTCACCATAATAAATTTTATTCCAATCATTTAGTCTATAACACTTCTCAAATTCACCTTTATTCAAATTAACTCAAGTTAATTTCAGATTAAATCTGAATTTTCTAAGTTTTCAAACTTATTTATCATTCCATAACTTTTTTATAAGATTCCAGAGTCTTTCCAACATTTCAAAAATCATTTTTGAAATCAATTTAAATTTTCTATTGAATTTCCAAAACCAAATCTAATTTGCAAACAACTTCTATTTAAAATAATTTGGCAGCAATTCCTCTCCTGGAAACTCGAAAATGAACACCGATGATGTCGCGATCATCATTGGAAATATTTTATAGCGACCGAAAAGAGTTTAGTATTTTTATCCCTTTAAAACAATTTTCCAAATCTTTGAAAATTATTTTCAAATTTAAAAAGGGATTTAAACTTTTCACCAAACTTTCAAAATTTTCAAATCCTTTCATATTCTTTCAAAATCATTTTCAAATCAAAAGAGATTTTAAATTTTCACCAAAATTTCCAATTTCAAATCTTTTCAATCCACTTTCAAATATTTCTCTTAAATCTATTTCAAATCATAAATTACATTTACATTTAGAATTCCCATTTGTATATGGATTTTATTTCTCAGTTTTAAGTTGTGATTTCAATTAATTGTTCAATAATCAATGATAATAATTTAATATCATCACTTCCTAACAATCAAGCAACCATGTACTATAATAATTTACGGAAAATCATTCCTTTTATATACAAAAATAATTTGGGTAAAATTATTTCATTCACCCAATTTTAAAACAATATCGTGTCGAATTGTTCTGTACAAGCGTTTAGAGATCCCTAACGATAGAGTTGTACAGACTATACCGACCAGAATCCATATACCACTCAACAAACCAATTAACTCAATATAAAACAATTTTTTATATTCACTAACAAATACGCGCTCGTATCTATTATTACACTCAAACTCATTCTAGAGTACTACTGACTCTATCTCTAATGAGTAATCCCCACCAGAGCCAAGGTTGTCGCTTAACCAATTTCTCTGATACCACATGAGATGACCCATTTTTTCGACGCCCAAAAGTCGACATTAGTACGTCACTGTATCAAATGTCGCACAGTCGAATGCCGGAAAACCAAACCGTTAGGGTTTAAGAAGAAGAAGATAAAAGTAGAAACATAAACAACAACAGAATCTCACATTTTGCAGCTGAACAAATATAATAGATAAATGAATATATTTAAACAAAATCACTATATCAGTTTACACACATCACATTACCAGAGTTTACAACAACACAAAACACAACATTGACGTTCATTAGAACTTGCTTACATGAAAACTTGACTTGCACTAACCCATATGCAGCGGACATTATATAATATAAGTGATACGTCTCGCCATCCAGCTTGAACTCCAGATATCCACAGCAACTTCTTGACTTCGCTCTAGAATAATGATAATCCGACTCTAGGCTGCCCGTCTGGAAAGTTATGGGCACCCAGAGTTTAGGAAGGGAAAAATAAACTCCAGGTCAGTCATGAGACTGGTGTGAGATCTTAAAAACAGTTATTTTTAACAAAAGGAAAACAAAAGGGGAATAAAAGAAATTCGCAACACTTTTTGGAAAATGAAACTACCATAAGGCCTCCTGGCACACACACAATGCAATCGCACACTTGGGAGATATTTCTCCTTATGATAGTCAAACATGCTCGATACGCAAATTCTTTTTGATATTATTATTAGTGCATAGTGTGGATAACATTTGCAAGTATAATATTAATCTTAGCCGCCAGCATACGTACCATTATATTATGGCTGCTATAGCAACCATTTAAGATGGCAGGTCTACAACTAAAACCGTACAAGGCGCGTTTTGGTGATTGGATTTCCAACAATGGTCAGGCTAAGGAACTTCTTGGGCCACATGGGTACGCCTTTGGAGGGACGTCCTGAGAACCTAACCGTATCTCAGCCGACACAAGGCCGGGTTACCTCTGTAACTAGGTAAGTACTACACGAGTATGCCATCCCCCGATCGTTTGCGACCTTTATCCGAGGATCCTCAGTCACAAAGCAACTACCGCAAAGCATAATAAATTTTCCGCAACCACATAGGTTAAATATCTGGGCTCCATACCATGATACAACCCCTTTCCAGAAGGAAATAGCATACCCTTAGGGGGCGCTACCCCCAAATAACCTTGTTGTATCCTTCTTGTTTTGACCATTCCGGGTTGTGAGGTCCGACGAAGTTTTGTCCACAAAGTTACGCTTTTCACAAAATCCATGCTTCAATCAACAAATGATCAGCAGCACTTCGTATGCCACATTACCAAATTGGGAACGTGTCACTAGTAACCATCAACTGCATAACCTCTGAGCTCGTACGTCTCAGAAAAGGGTGTTAAGCTAAGAGAATAAATTCTCTGCTGTCAACAGAAATGTATTTAATAGAAACCAGCTTTACATCTCAAAGTGTAATGTCAGACAAACATCCATACAAGTCTGTTCCAGGATCGAACGAAACCGATTCAGTGAAGCCCTTGCAAATCCGGATATTCACTAATCACGTTCAGAATCCCTATCAAAAAGGGTGATAAAATCTCTATACCGGAGCAACCAGGTGCAGAGACATTCGATAGGTAATCCTTTCGCTTTCGAAAAATATCTGGCCTTCAACACCATCTTCAAATGTAATCCCATTTTGTCGTATCATTATTCGGAATGGGTTTTATGACACAAAGTCCTCTCGCGGCTAATCCGAATAACGAGCGCTTATTTTCAAAAATAAGTGCTGCATTCAGATTTCAACAAATCGCAACAATTTCCACTTCGATCTTTTAAACAAAAGATCCATCACAAAGATTCGATGTGGTTTTCGAATATCCATTTGGAATTCGACCCCCGGTCGCATCAAAATTCAAATGCCATTCAGAGGCCAATCTTGATAGTCGGTTATTTAACTATCTATCAATATTCACAACAATCACCGAATTTCAAATAATTTTCCTCCGATTATTATTTTCAAAATATCTTCGCAAGATAAAATTCAACACTTCAACCATTTGAAACAAATATTCAAATCACTTTTCACCTTTCAATCTTTTGAAAAAAAATTCAAATCGCTTTTCACACTTCAATCCTTTGAAAACAAATTTCAAATCACCTTCCTTACGTGGAATAAATTTCCAAATATTTATTTAATTCCACTAAAAATTTACGAGTTTAAATATTTTAAAATCATTTAAATACTTATCCAAACATATATACTTGGAAATATTTAAAATAAAACTATTTTTAAACTCTTACTTAAATATTAATTATGAAAATCTTATCTTAATACCTCATATGATACTTCTAGTCCAAACTAATTTTTAAAATAAAATTAGTAGATAGAGTATAAATATTAAATAACTATTTTCTAAATCAAATATCAATTTAATCTTCAAAACTAATTTCTCCAACAATATTCTTTCAAATCAATTTCTAGAAACTTTTAATTTATACTTCAAAAGCTACTTTAAAAATATACTCGGCTTTCCAGGGAAGAATTCTCTTTCCATTACAAAATGTTCATCTATGCCCATTAATAAACCTTTGTCGATTTATTTTAAATTTACATTCCAAATCCGTAGATTTCTTTCCACCCTTAAAAATAAACCGATATTTATTTTTTAAAACAAATTCCCCATTCCTTTATAAATTTTCATTGTGAATTTAAATTTTCAAATATCTACTAATATACGATTTTCAAATCGGTTTTCCAAATATTCACTTTCAAATACCAAATCAAATTTCAAATTAATTTCTAATTTTATTTTCCAATACTGAATCAAACTTTCCAAATCGATTTCCCAAAGATTTATTTTAAAACACCAAATCAAATTTCCAAATTGATTCCTAAAATTTATTTTAACTCCAAATTAAATCCCAAATCGATTTCTAAAATTTATTTCCTTTTAATATAAATTCCTTAATCTGTTCCAAACTATTTAAAATCCGAATTTTAAATAAATTCTTCAACTATTAAACAATATCACTCAAAACCCATTTATTGAAATATTTTCCCATATTTTGGAACTTATTCAATAAGTTTTCAAATAAAACTTTATCTATTTAAAATTTCTTCTTCTAAATTCACCCAATTCTCTATTTTCTACTTGAATTTCAAAAATCCAATTTTATTTATTTGGCTAAATTATAGCCTTCAACGGTTTCAATCACACATATATCACATACAAATTATAAACAATCAACACACAATATTGAAACAAATTCAAATATTTGAGGAGTCCAGTTGGATCCCTCCAACCTGTTTCCCTGCATCCACAGATTTTAGCACAACAATTAAATACCCATTCCACTT
This sequence comes from Allium cepa, assembly GCA_030765085.1. Lineage (NCBI taxonomy): Eukaryota > Viridiplantae > Streptophyta > Magnoliopsida > Asparagales > Amaryllidaceae > Allium > Allium cepa. The sequence continues at coordinate 301,900,922 of CM060944.1, read as the reverse complement.
CAAGGTGGAATATCTTGGTATATGGGATTTATAAAATATCATCCGCTATTATACGACGCATAGGGTCTCATCCGCTATATAATGCGGGAAATCAATCACTCCAAATAAATATATAATACCACTTCGAGGTGGAATATCGCGGTATATGGGTTTATATATAATATCATCCGCTATTATGCAGCGCATAGGGTCTAATCCAATACAACTGATAATAATTTATTATCAAACACAAAGCAACACAATTAACAATTTTAAATCTAACTATTTAAAATTAAATCAAAAAAAATCTGATTGAGCGAGAAGATCTCACCTTTGCCCTTTTATTTTGCTATTCAATCCAATCTCGACCTTTTCTTCACAGTATTAGACCTTGTGTAAACAATTATACAATTTATTAACATTCGAAATAAATCGAACCATTTATCCCATTTATTTATTTATTTTTATATACTTATTTATACCTTTAAATTAAAAAAGAAATCTTTTATCTTATTGTAAAATTATTAGTGTTATATTATTTATAAAAATAGAATTTCACCTTATTGTAAAAAAAAATTCTATAAATAAACAAAATAGAATTTTCTTAATGTGTAACTATATACATATACATATACATACATACACACATGCACACACAAATATATATATATATATATATGTATATATAAATTCGTAAATTGAAAGAAATAGATATTTTTATAAAATCCTATTTGCTATACTATTATTATTTCCTATATAGATGCTACTAGTAAAAATTGAAAAGAACCACATGTATACCTTAACAATCGATCGATTGAACATGCTCAGCCAACATGCTATCATCTCTTCAGACATCGACGCTACCCAAACCCATGCGTGCGGCAACCCAAATGCGCCGCCATCACCTCTTGCGCCTCTCGAACGAAGCCCCCATTGCCATCGTACTTTCGTCGAAGGAAAACCCTCCACCATTCGAACTTCGATCGACCACCAACAAACAACCTTCCTTTCCATGTGCACGAATCCCAATTCGCATCGTCATTCGCCGCGCTTTACTGCTCACTCAAGATCGAGTCCCCTCCCTCAACCGATTGCGACATCTATCGAATCGATAGCAGCCACAAATCCATTATGACGAACCATCGCGGTCGCTGCCGCCTTCGTTTGCATCGAGCTCCAGATCACCTGAGAAGTCGCAATCCATACGTGCGCGAACCTCGTCTCCCTCGCAGCATGAAATCGCCCCCTATCCACGAGAATTTGATTTAAACGAACTTGAATGTTTAGCGGCCATTTTATTTCTTTTAGATTCGATTTCTGTTTGCTCGGCCACCATTTTATTTGTTTTGAATGAAAAGGTTTCCGTTTGATTTTTGAACGAGATGGTTCTTCTTTATTTTATTTTTTCTTTGTTATTTTGAACCGAACCAACGTGTGTAAACATAGAGGCATGAAGATGAACACATGTTGAAAATCCTATGCGTGTAAAAATTGCCCTGAGAAAACATTATGTCCAGTATATATGTGTGTGTGTGTATATATATATTAAATTTAAATTTAAGTTCATATTTCAATCATACCAATTTCGCAACTCAAAAACTCGATCTCCAATCGAGGTGTGTCGCCAGACGTTTATACTGTTAAATCCCTATTCCGAACATGATGGAAAAGGTTTTGAGTCCAAATTCGATCGTATGGAGCAGATAGCTTTCTTTGAACCCAGTTATTTAATTAAATTTCGATATAATTTTCAGCGCGTTTGCTTATCGTACGGCCAAACAATCAATCCAAACATTACGAAAATTAAAATCCGATAATAATACAATATTACGGATCCAATGGAACTGGTTTCGTCGAAATCCGAGACTGTACCTCGGAAGGCTATTTTTAAATATCAATTTAAACGATATAAATTCCAAAACTGAACAAACACTTTAAATTTCAAATTTTAACATTTCCGTTATCTTCAGTATTATCAATATAAATTTTCTAAGCCTTGAAAATATTTTTAATCGGCTTAAACTGAAGATTCAATATTTTACCCCATATTTGATAATTAAATTCAATAACATTAATTGCCAAATTCATATTTATAATTGAAATTCAAGTTAAAATAACTTTCAAACATCAAAATCAACTAAATATTTCAATTTCAAATGTTCAAAATTCTGGGTCGTCATAAGTAACTTAAGAGATGCTCGGGATTCACATCTCCTGAAGATCCGTTAAACTATTTACTATGTAGTAATATACACTATTAAGATAATGTCTATTAGTAAAATAAACTTACTTTTAAATAATATTAAGGGGTTACCCGTATAGCCCTTAACACGTAATAGTCCCAGTAATACATCGAGTATCATGGTTCCTCCTGATCGGGAAGCCACTAGAAGATACTACACGAGCTACGGGAGAAAACCAAACCCGTACAAGGGCCAATAGGGTGATACGGCACAACGGGGTAATTCCAGAGTAGGTATACCAATTTCTATCCGGACTGGTGGTGACGCATAGCGCGCAGCTACCGCCCACCTCGATCCACACCCCCAAAATCAAAAATCAAAAGTGGCCACCGAATCAATCTCAAAGTCAGTATATAATGGAATGGTATCGAAAGAGTGTGTCCGATAAGAGGGGCTACCTCACTGGCTCGGAATCGCTCCTATTTTAGCCACCTTATGCCAATTCACAGGAGTTGGGTCCGCGTATATACCTCAATAGAACGCCTCCACCATCCTACTTCATTTTGGAATCTCTACCGCGTACACGGTTGTTAAAGTGGTTTTCGGAGTTGGTAGAGAGTATGACAACTTCCGATCCCGGCCTCTTTAACAACCAAATGTTATTATAACACCGCGGTCATTTTCAGAATAGTTTATACTTTAAACCAAATATAATATCCATATAAAAGCTATATAAATACAATATTATTTTAAATATATCCTTTCCAAAATCATAGCACTTTCAACGTTATAACACTTCGAAATCAAAACACTTGAAATATAGCACTTTCAAATCATAATACTTTGAAACTCATACCCTTGAAACATATCTTCCACCACTTAAATGGTTAAAATATTAAAATACTTTACAAAATAAACTAGCTTCTTTAATTTCGGAAATTAATTCCAAACCAAAATCGAATTCCAAAATTTATATTTAGCCAAATCCCAAATCATAAATTTTAACACGATTCAAATTTCAATTAAACCATTCCAAATTATATCTATTTCAAAACATATTTGATCCATAGAATAAAACATTTCAAATTCAATATATTTCAATTTTAAGCATTCAACGATTTCAAAACTAAGGTTGTAATTACGATTCAACAATTCAATTTTCTATTATTTAGTTTTGAAATAATTTACATAATCAATCCATTATCATTTAAATAAAACTCAATTTATGAATAACTAAATATTTCCTTTAATTTATTTATACTTTAAATATTTGTTTAATTCACCTTAACCAAAATCAAGTTATACAAGTCATACCTTTTAAAATTACCATCCTTAATTTCACATCAAGCTTATTTGAGTTTAATTCTTAAATAAATTCAATTTCAAATAAATCTCAAATTTATCTCAATTTCAAATAAAATTTATTCGAGCAAAATTTTTGATTCAAATCAATTTCATATTTATCTTCCAACCTTAATTTTATTTGAGTCATTATAAACTACATATACAATATAATTTAAATAGATACTTAACCATATTACCCTCAATAAAATCTAACTTATTATTAAGCTTATTCTATATTAAAACAATTTATACATAACTTAAATTTAGAATAAAATAACATTTATATAAAGTCAAAAATCAATATTTATATAAAACAATATATTTCTTTACAAAACCATAGAAATCATTTTAAAATATTTTTATATATAGACCACGGTGTCTGTATATAATTTTCTATCCTATGGTCAAGTGATACAGATATTTATCATTTCAATCCGTAATTTAAAACACAAATCGGTTATATATCATTTCAAACTGCAATCTTGAATAAAATAAAATCCATAACAACTTGCTGTTTATAATAGTATAAAATACAACACCCATTCATCCAATTCAATCGTTGACATCAATATAGAACAGATAATAAATAACAGGCATTTACTGGAAGTTTATATTCAATAATAAATTAAATAACAATTTAACTGGCAGTTTATATGCAATAATAAATTAAATAATAGTTTAATTCAATAAATTCAATTTAACTGGGATTATGATTAAAAATATGCCAAACAGTCATAAATAAATTTTTAATCACAACATAAATCAATTTAACAAACATAAGAAATTTTAGAAGTTGTGAGTGGGTTAAAACACTCACCTTTTGAATTCAAATTGAATTTAAATCCAATTTAAACCCAAAATTTGAATAGTCTTAGAATCTACCCAAACTAGTACCAAAACGTCCAGAATTTCAATACGAACCCATAGGAACAAACAGCGCGTGAAACAGACCTCATATGTGAAAGATATTGTCGTTAGAACATTTGGAAACGAAATTTAAATAAATGAAAATAATAAAAGCAAAAGAAAATGGCCACGTCACCTGTCTTCTACAGCAGCCCTAGTCAACAATTTCGAATGCATGCTATAGCTACAGGCCGACATGAGAAACCTAGCATCGAACGCCTTCGATTGCCGCGCCTACGGCCCTCTGGGAGCCGTCGAACACCTCCATCCATCTTCCTACGACGAGCCACACCCCTGCCTACCTCGATAACACCTCCGTTCAAGCTTATCTCGGCGCCACCGTATAGGTTACGAACCCTATTCGACGAATGGTCGTCAATCTAGTTGCTAACTTCATGAACGAACTACGTCGGTGGACTACGTTCCATCTCCTCTACACGATGGTACAATCGATTTGACGATCCAACAACGTTCATCGGAATGTGATGAACGGTCGATAATTGTTCTTAGATTTCTAGACAGATAGAAGTTTAGATTGGAAAACAAATTACAGATCTAAGATGCGCTCGTCGAGGGCTTTCCGACGATATAAAATATGATATAGTTTGAAGAGTTTGAAATTTTGATTTGGTTTTGATTTGCAATTGGATTTGGATGTGAGAATCTATTTGTCTGCCATTGTGACGCCCCACCTCTATACCCACACTAGCCAAGAACACTACGGTGTAGTGCTGTCAACTAGCATGGAGAATAAGGCTGTTGAGGAGCGACCATCCATGTAATTTCTTATCACACGGTGGCTATGAATAACCTTCGGAAACAAACATAGAAATAATCATAACACAAATCAGTCACAGACATCCATATCACAAGGACGGAAGAAGATATGAATATATAACTAACACATGAAAGTGTACATCTGAGAAGTGGTCAGTAAGATCCACAATAATACAAAAGAATAGCAACACGTGCTATACAAAAGAATACAACTATGAGTCTATATCTCAAGTGTATACAACAAAAACTACTAATCTAAACAGTTAGCCAAAAGTCAGAGTGATGAATCCCTGGGAAGAAGTCAAGAAGAAGCACCTGTAACATCTCGGTCTGACCCGAGTATTATTTAAGAAAATAATAAACGGATCAGTCTAGCTATAAATATCAGATGACATGATATAACATAAAAGATATGGCATAAACATAAAATATCCATAATGACATACCACTATAAGTATGTAAATAACGATCAACAGATGATCAATCAATAAGAGATAACCAATATCACAAGAATCTTCTCAAAGATTCGGAAAGGGCATCATACCCCAAACTTGTACTCATGACAAGTCAATGACATAAATTCTAGAAATCAATGCAAGAAGTCCAGAAATCATAGAAAAGAGAAAGAGAAAGAGGCCTATCACATGACGGTCCGAAGACCAAGGGAAGCTACCCCACATGTGTGAATGGAATCACACAGATTAAGGTCCAGACTAACCAAAAAGCAAAAAGGTATGCGTGAGTGGAATCACACAAGTGGTGTCTAGTCTAACCTCGCAACAAGAGACATCGCACCGTTGCTAGTCTAAATCATCAGAATTATCGTCATGATCAACGAGAAGTGTCAATTACACTAAGCTAGTAAATATAGAAGTTTAGCTTCATGTCCCATAACCACTTGCTTAACTTAAATATTTACGAACAAACTGTAAATCTTCACTAATAAAATTGTCATAAGAGGTTCAATCGAACAAGTCCAAGAATTAACCGACGAAGTGAACGCAAGCGTTTCATACCACTTGTTTTACTAAGTCGTTTAATTAGATTTCTCATCCGAGTGAGGTAAAGGTTTGTATATACTAATAGATTGGAAAATGGTTTAAGAAAAGAGCTTTGTTATTAAAAATAGAGTTGAAATTGTTTGTTAAAAGAGTTTTGATATTTACTACTAGTATTGAAACCTTTATATTATAAAGTGACAAAACACAGAAGCAATTGTAGAAACAATCAGTCACAAAAATCGGATACGGAGATGTGAATAAAATCCAAGGAAATCAGCTTAATGTTTTTCAGATAAGATCCCCTACGGAGGAGGGGTCCAAGGGGGTGGCAACCCCCCAAGGTGGGGGTGCGGGGGCAACGCCACCGCTTACGGGGTTCGACCTGCCCGGTCAGGTCGCGGGGGTCCAGAGGGCAGCGCCCCTGGCGGGGTGCGGGGCAGCGCCCCGTCCAAAAAGGTACGACCTAAGTGAAGACAAGCGGCCTATGACCTAAAGAAAAATGAGGTCTAACGACCTAAGGGTTCACGCGACCTAACACAATGGCCGAGCGACCTAACTGGAGTTAAGGGAGGCAAGCGACTTAAGGTCCAACGACCTACGACTCAAGCAAGCCGAGCGACCTAGTGTGGAGGGGTCGAGCGACTTAAGGAAGGCGAACGACCTAAGGTCCAACGACCTACAACTTAACAGAGTCGAGCGACCTAAAAGCACACGACCAAACTAGCAGATGAGATTTAAGGTCGATAACGACTTACGACTTACGAAATAGAGGGTGAACGACTTAACAAGGTTCACGACCTAAAGGGGGTCAACCCAACGAGTTATAGGTCCAACGACCTATCGGTTTAAAGGTCATGCGACCTAAAAACCACGCGACCTAAGACTTAACAGAAGCCTAGGTCGGAGACGACCTACGAGATAAACCAGGCCGACTTAGTGGACGAGCGACCTAAGGTAAATGGTCCAACGACCTAACTCGAACGAATTATTAGGAGCTTAGGTCGGAGATGACCTACGAGATAAACCAGGGCGAGCGATTTAACGCTTGCCTAGAGATTATAGGTCGGAAACGACCTACGACTTAAGTCCAGGCGACTTTTCCACGCGCGCGTCACGAACCCGAGCGACCTAAGGGTCCAGAACGACCTAAGGCTGGAAGTTCACCAAAAATGCTAAAAAGTGGGGTTTTTCGCCAATCCAATCCAAACCAAATGCAAATATACATGCAAACATGATAGGGGTTCATTCCCAACAGTCCAATATGGTTATAGGCTAGAATTGTGAGATAAAAATCTCACCTTTGCACTAGAATTTATGAAGATGAAGCTTGAAAGCAAGGAGAAGCAATCCAAAGCTCGAATCCAATATCTTCTACTTGAATTTGGAGTTGAATGTTGGATTTGCAATTGAATTTGTGCTTGGAGTTTTAATTTCCCATTCTCTTCACCATTAATGCCAAAGCTTGAGTTAGTTAGGAATTTTATGAAGAGTGAGGAGAAGGGGGTTGAAACTTGGGCTTAATAGGCTAAACTAACCCAAAGTCCAAAGCGGGAAAAGTTAGTGAAATTCCACTAACTCCAAACCAATCAGTGTTTATACTTAAAAAGGTTGTAAACGGCATTTCGAACTCAATGGAAGTGGTCTCGAGTCCTAATTTGACCGTTTGCAAAAATTAGCTTTTCAGACCAATATCCGATTAACGACAAAATATTTAAATAAAATATTTAAATATAAAATCGATAACTATGCGGGTTGTTGCAGCCATTGAGGAGGAGATATAGCTGAATTGTATATACAGGAATGCGGAATAAGAAATAGGCTAGAGTTTATAACAAGGTATATATAGACAAAGCTAAAACATAGAGGAACTGATACGATTGGTTTGGACCGTTGAACGATAAATGGCCCGAAAAGCTCGTTTCGACTCCGGAACGAAATTGGGTCAACCCATATATCAAAATAGATGTTTTTTAAATATTTTAAACGCAATAGAATTGGTTTCAAGTCCAAATTCCATCGTATGTAGAAGTTATGCCAAAATCAAGTTTTTCAAATTGATTTCAATTTAATTTATTTCTAGGCGTTTCGAGCCCGTACGTTCAAACAACAAGTCCGATCGATACGAAAATTGAAATCCTAAAATAATTCACCGTTACGGATCTGATGAAACTGGTTTCGTTGAAATTTGAGTCAGTGGCCAAAATGGCTATTTCCTAGTAAATTAAATAAATTAATATTAAAATTAATTAAATCAAAGTTTTAGATTCCAATTTCATAATTAACAAATCTTATCATTTTTGATTCCTTAAACAATTGCAATACTTTAAACAATTTAGATATCAATTTAAAGTTAAATAATCTACCAATTTTCGTATTCAATTTCAATTTTAAATAAATTCAATAATCATCGATTTAAATTCCAAATAAATCCATTTATTTGATTCTAAGTCTTGTTATCCAATCCATTATCATCAAGTAGATAAAATTAACATTGGTTCATGCTTTATTATATAAATATCTTCAAATTTCATCTAAATTAATATTTACGTAATATTTAAATATCTAACTCCATTTAGTTGCAATAAATCCAATTATAAAAATTTAAATTCCAATAAATTAATAAATCTTGACTTCCATTCTTTTGATCCAACCAATTGCCATATTGTAAATAAAATTAACATTATTTTCGATTATCACTTAAATTTACATTAACAAAACATTAAATTTAGATTTATGGCAATTGGTTACCAAAGTTTATTTAACACATTAAATAAATGAACAACCTATATTAATTGTCACTTATTTACTTTAAATTGCAATTATAAGTTTGTTACTAATTTACTTACATTAACACTATTACACTTTATTTTGGTTATTATTTCAGACATAAATCACAAGTTTTCATTTCTATCAATATTAATTTACTAAAGTCTCATTTTATTAGAAAATTTATCATCAAAATTTTGCGGGTCGTCACAAGAAGGTTAAGCGAGAACCTTGGCTCTGCTGGGTGTACTCATTAAGAATAGGGTCAAGGGTACCCTAGCAATATATAAGAGTGTAATTGATATTTTCTTATATAAAGGTTTTAAAAATGGTTTTAATGAATGATTTTTATAAAATCTTATATTTTATATATAAAGCAATAATTAGGCGTTGGATATTGAAATTAGATAAAAATTAAGTGATAAATATATATATCCAAATAGGAGTTGGATAGAATGAACTATACCAATAAGATGAATTATAATTGGTTTCAAACCAGAATATAAATGATTATTGTGTTTAATAATGGGATGATTGTTTTCCAATAAACAATAAAATGCTTTAAGGAAGAAACAATTAGATGAGAATAACTTGTATATTAGAATGGATCTAAATTGTGAAATTTTTGTAACGACCTGGAATTTTCGATCTCGAAAATTCCAGATAGTTAGGAAAAAGAAGAAAGAGATAGAAGAACAAGAAGAACAGAAACACCAATATCTCACATTCGCAGCGGATAAAATATAATAACAAATAATAACAGTTATACAAAGGAAAAACTGTACCTGTCAAATTTCACTTTAATACATCAGAATTTCAATATATATACATATATAATCAACATGACTCAGATATATATACAATAATATAATACAGAGTGAACTCTCCATACGTTCCTGTCATCCAGCCCGTCTCCTGAGCTCCAGAACGTCCTTACCTGAAAACCTATAATACTCGGTCTGACCTGAGCAAAGTAACACTCGGGTCAGGCTGGAAACCAGCGTAAGTAAACCCTTCTAACATGGAATACAAAACATACAACTTATATAAAGCCCAGGTAACTCGTATCAATTTACAAATTCACCATTTGTTATAGACTTATCTAATTTCACACATCGATATCTAAGTACCAAAACTTAGATTAAATAGTTCAATTCACTTAAATTATTACATTCCAGCTTATTGATTTTACATATCAATCTATAAAAATTCGAAGTGGTTTCGGGTATTTTCTAATACCCGCATTCAAGACATCCAATACCATTCAATTATCCATAAGCAAACTTGATCACTTCCAAATTAATTCAATTGATTCTAATTGAATTTCTAACCTCAATCACTTAGATTCCTTCACTTAACCTTAATTAATTCCAAATCAATTAATTAATCATCCCTTAATTATCCATCTTAATTAATCACCCTGGATTAATTATTCTTCAATTACCTTCAAGTAATAATCTTTAATTAATTTCACAAATTAATTATTCTTAACCAAAATCAATAATTACTTCACAAATTAGTTAACTATATTAATTACATTAATCCTTAACTACTTATACTAATCAATTCCTCATAAAGCACTTAGTATTGATTAATTAATCTTAATTAATCAATCTTTAATTACGTCATTGATTATATAAATTAATGGTTTCCCATTTACATTTCAATTTATCCTAATCTAATTTAATTACATTAAATAATTAATCATTTGTTAAACCATAAATATTAATCACTCTTGATTTATCTCATCCTGTAATTATCTACCTTTTTATTTGCTTCATTAAATAAATTAGTTACTCCTTAATTAATTATGTTAATTAATCTCTTGATTAATTACACAAAGTAATTATATTTTATTAATTACGTTAAGTAATTACTTATCAAACCACCCAATGATCATTTTAAATTAATTAAACTTAATTAATTAACCCAAATCATTAATTAATTGAATTAATTAATTATCCATTTCAATTACCCTACCAATTTAAATAAATCACAAATCATTAAGCCCTCATTAACTTTAAAATGAAAACATTTTCTTATTTATGATTTAATTTTTAAACAATTTAAAACCCAAATGCTTCAAGTCAAGCAACAATTAACTCAAGAACCAACCAAAACCAAAGTCACCAGATCATCAGTGCACATCAAATCAATTCAATCATTCAACCAATTATTTAAACTTAACCATTTAAATTTAAATAAAAATCCAAGGAGTGAGATTTACTCACCTTTGTTTCAAATTGCAACCCAACCCAATCCGGCTTGTATTCTCTATGATTTAGATCTTGAATAAACATTAGATGATTTATTAATATTCGAACTAATCGAGCAATCAGTTATCATTTAATAATTTTATTTAATCTAATAATTTGATTTAACTCAAAATTTTGGTAGCCAACCTAATAAATTAAATCTTACTCAAAATTCTCTTTTTGAAACCTTGTGTGTGTGTGTATTTTCTTCAACCTTTATATATATATTTATTAAATTAAATTAACTAATCTGCAATTGCCTTGCTGTTACTGTACTGATAAGTGAAATAAAAATCAGCAATCTCTTTATAAGTTTAAACTTAAGTAATGCTTAAATTTAAACATTTGAAATCAAGTTACATACTCGAACAGGAAAACAGTTTTAAACAGTTTATAAGTTAATTATTATTATCAATATTTTCCTGCACATGATTATTCAATTCAGCAGAAAAAAAACAATAGGGCGATATACCTGTAATTATAACCTCGAAATTCATCTAGCCGAAATCCTCCTTCCACGCGACCCACCAACCCTGCTCTACCTTCGCCATCGCCTGCCGCCATACTGATACCATCACCAACGCGACGAACCACACTGCCTCAGATTGCAAGCCACCGTGAACTCGAGCTCGAATTTGAGCTTGCGCTAAAACCCCAAATCGCGAGCCTCGCAATCCCAAAACTCCACCACTGCTGGCCTCGAATGTACCCTAAGCGCCAGCCCATCTTCGTGCTCGCGAAAACCCTTCCCTCGCCATCGCGAACGACTCACCTGGTCGCCGCTTCGTTCGAGAACGCGAAATCAATTTTCCATTTTCTTACACATCGAACGAAATAGATTTCGTTCGAATTTGAAGAGAAGGGAAAGGAGTGGAATTATTCGAACGAATAGGAATTTTCGATTTATTAGTTTGGCCATTTTATTTCTTTTGCGAATTCGATTCGATTTTGGGGATAAGGGAGTGGATACAATTTTTTTTAGCAGAAAGAGAGGCGTATTTAGGAAGGAAGGAATGGCGTATTGAAGAAGGTTAATGCTTTTATATGATTTTGCTTTTATATAATATTTTTTCTTCTTCAAAATAACAAAAATTATATACTGTAAAAATTTGAAATCATATTTAGGCGTGTCGCTAGGCGATTATAAGGTTTTACTAGCATTTTGAACACAATGGAACGTGTTTCGAAGGCTAATTTGATCGTATGTGGAAGTTAGCTTTTTAAATCGATTTAAAATATTAATTTATCGATTTTAATTTCAATGCGTTTCTCACCCATACGAGCAAGCGATAAATCCAAGTGCTACGAAATTTGAAATACGATAATAGCTAACTATTCCTGTTCCAATGGAACTGGATTCGTCGAATTCCGAGACTGTTCCTCGGAAGGCTATTTTTAACTATCGATTTAAATGATATATTATTAAAACTGAACAAATCACCTTTAAATTAAATTTTAACCATTCTATTATCTTCAGTATCACCAGTATAAATTTTATAAGCCTTGAAATTATTTTTAACAGGCTTAAAATGTAACGACTCGATATTTTCAACCATTCGCATCCATTGTAAGTGTATAGATAGACACTCATGCCAGAATTGAATTGCTCAAAATACCGCATTGTAAATAAAATTTTGGCAAACCTCAGAATATACAGTAAATAAAATCACAGATCACAGACACAGAGTATATAAAAATGCAACGGAAGAAAAAGAGATAGTAGTTCATGAAGCTATTATATAAATATGAGATACATCAGAGTTAAATAAGATACAACAGAAGAGTAACAGGATACATCAGGTACAAATCAAATACACCACTGAACCACTGGATACTGAAACAAAATAGGTGGTTGGATCTTCAAGGAAAGCTCCAACCGCCGAAGGTGAATCTGGAATGCTAACTCACTCAGTCTGACCCGAGCGTAAAGCAAAACACAAAACCCTCGAGTCAGGACATAAATACTTATAAACTGTAAATCAAATCAAGTGAACAGTAACAAAATGCATCAGTAACTTAAAGGATGCTTGGGACCGCCCATCCTCTAAGGACCCGTTAAACTATTTATTATGTAGTAATATACGCTATATACGGTAGTGTCTAATCAGTAAAGTATAATCATATAGAAAATAGCGTTAAGGGGATGGTGAACCTTAACGTGGTCGGATCTTTAAAACCAAAATCGTAGTGGGCTCGATATAAGGATATGACACGGCACGCGAGCCAATATCAAGGTGGATACACCGTTTGCACTCCCGGACCGGTGGTGACGGCAAGCCAGCAGCTTCCGCCCACCTCGAACAATACCCCCGAATCAAAGTGGCGCCACCGAATCGAATCACAACAGTAATGGAATAGTTTCCGATGGAGCATGCTCGATGAAAGGGTGCGACCCTTTGTGTAGCCCGGTATAGCTCCTGTTTTAGTCATATATGCCAACTCACGGGAGTTGGGTCCACGTAACATACCTCGAGAACGTCGCCACCATCCTACTTCATTCTGGAATCTCCACCGCGTACACAGTTGTTAAAGTGGTTTTCGGTATTGTCCGGCTATAAGACAATATCCGATCCCGGTCTCTTTAACAACCAATCATTATTATAACCCATGGATATTTATTTCAAATAATTTATACTTTAAAGACCAAAATATCATACTCATTTCAAAACAATATCACAATTGTATCATTTTCATTTCAAAAATAATTCAATACTATATCATTCAAATAAAACCCAAATTTTCAAATCATTGAATATTTCTTTAAATTAATTAAACTTGAAATATTCCTTTAAATTATCATAGCATTTTGGAAATGTTACCTTAAGGAATCATAACATATTTGGAATGTACTACTTTCTACTTTACATTGTATATAATCAAAGTATTGATAAGCTTAAGATTTTAACATGTCAATTTATCATAGCCTTATAGTTAAATAAACTTTCTTACTGTAATATACAATTTAAACCGAAATTCTTATGTTAAGTTAAAAGCACCTCATTAACTTACATTATTATTACAATAAGTAACATTTATCATTTTAATCAATTTAAAATACACCATTACATTGATTAAAATCTACGTGTCAAATGTACGTTTTAAACTTTATATTCCTACTACAATAATGAACATTTATTAATTAAATCAATACCACACTACTTAAAACTTTACATGTTTCTTTCTTAATTAAACTTTACATGTACTTGCATTAATTAAAACTTTCATGTTCTCTCATTAATTAGGACTTTACACGTTTCTTTCATTAATTAAAAACTTATATGTTTCTTTCATTGATCAAAACTTATACCATTCTTTCATTAATTAGGAATTTACATGTTCCTATCATCAATTAGAACACCATACGTTCTTTCATTAATTAAAAACCTATATGTTTCTTTCATAAATTAAAACCTATATGTTTCTTTCATAAATTAAAACTTATACGTTTCTTTCATAAATTAAAACCTATACGTTTCTTTCATAAATTAAAACTTAACATTTCAGATTTATATTACTTTTTCACAAATTTAACTAAACTTCCAGTTTATTTAATTAATTTAACATCTTTAGTTAAAACTCAAATTTCACATTTTCAAGTCAAGTTATAATTTAAAATTTCATTATCAACAGTCATTTATTTAACCACTTAAATTTATAGAAAATCAATAATTCTTTAATAAATCACTTAAATTCAAATATAAATCAATTTATCATATTTACCATTTTCCAAATAAAATTAAAGTCCATTTTATTCATGTAACTTAAATATCATTTTTAGTCAAAATTCGAAATTTCAAACATAAGTTATATTTCAAAATCCAGTTAATCCATTCATAAATTACATTTTTAACACATAGAAAAATCAAAATTTATTTATTTTAAAACCTTTCAAAATCTATTTAAATCAAATTTCATAATTTTATATTTTTAAAATACTTATAATATTCAAAGTACTTTATAGAATAACCACGGGTCTGTATGTAGTTTTCTAACCTAGGTCAAGTGATACGGATATGTATCATTTCAATCCGCAGTTTTAAAAGGTAAAAATCCGGGTTCTATCATTTCAAACCCGCAATCCCAAGTATAGATAAATAAATAAAATAACTCAGGCTTATCATTTCAGCCCATAACGATTTTTATCCTAACAGGGAACTTGCAGTGTGATCATATACAGAAATAATATAAACAATGTCAATATCACAATATACAGTCATGTATCAGATGTCAGGTGAAAATTAACAGTTTTAACATGGTAATAACATGGTAATAACACGACATAACATATCATATGATCATCATTAACTTGCATAAACATTTTACACTACTAAACACTTGTCATCAATCCATTTTTCATAAGTATATATGTCAGAGTGAGAAAGACTCACCTTTTTCAAAGCTAGAGACCAAAACAACATAGAAGCACGACTCCAAAGGCCCGACAAGCACAATTTCACGACTTTTGATTTGAGTTGAAAGATAGCCAAGATATGATTTTGTATCACCAACCCAAAGCAAAACAATGAAAGGAGAACAAATGAAATAAAACAAGAGTGAAAAGAAGAAAGAAAGAAAAAAAGAGAAAAAAAATGAAAGGAAAAGCATGCGCCGGTTCATACCTTCAGGAGATGCTTACGCAAATTTTGATGGAAGCAAAATGAAAAATTTATGGTATGGAACTTTTGAACATGAAATATATATTAACATTTGCTCACTAATTTATGTAGAGGGCAGGCAAGAGAAAAATGCTTGAATGGTAGAGGCAATTAAGGCATTCAATTCTATCCAATAGGTGGAAACGTATGGGAGGCAAGAGGGAAAGAAATAATTCACACACGGAAATGATTTAAGACAAGATTTGAGCAAGATTTTGGATTCTCAAAAGAGAATATACGGCTGAAAACTTTGCATTGTTAACGCAAGAAGGAAAAAAAATCAAATAGATAACGAAAAGGCAAGAGCAACAATTAAATATATGCCCAAAGTAACGTACAAATTATTTTGTTTCTCTTATTAAATAACGTACAAATTATTTTGTTTCTCTTATTAAATAAATTTAAAATACTAACGTTTCTATTAGGAAAATAAACCATCACTTTAAACCAAAATTTAACAGCTATTGTACCATAATTAATAACATTTGATTTAGCTTCATCCAATTGATTGTTAAATATAAAGTTAAGAAACAGATGTAAACGTATGTAAAAGAAATGTAAAGTTTATTTCCCGTTTCACACTAATTATTACTAACTTTTTTTAAAAAAAAAGTAAACAACAAATCTGACCAAAACAAAAGTGAAACAAATGTTACACAATTGTATACAGTTCAAGATGAAAAATTTGCCTTTAGAATTATAAAATTTAGAATTTCTATTAAAGTTACACTTTTTATCCAAATCAAATTTTCAGACATTGTTTATTTTTATTTGGACAAATGATCAGAAATCATTTCAAGAAAATTTCCAAAATCAGATTTTTAAGAAAACAAAAGCCAAAGTCTTTAAATAAATGAAAAAATTAAAATTTAGGGAAAACAAGTAGAAAAGTAAGAAAAAGAAAGGGAAGCCATTACCAGATCTTTGAAGCCGTGAGAAACAAATGAAAATGATTTTTTTTTCACGTGAAAACCTAATGAGATGACGGCTACATTAGGGTTTTACACGGCTAAGGCAATTGATTGAGGAGTTTAAGGAAATGAAGGGTTTGGGCAAATAAAAGGGCTTACGTTTCAAAGTGATTTATAATCTTCCATATTCTTTTCCTTTTAAAACTTTACATAAACGAAATTTCAGGAGAAAATAATTTACAAACCGAAATCAATTAGAAATATTAGGTAACAAATAGTATAATTTGAAAAAAATATAAAATAATGAAGAAAATGCCTTAAAAATACCTAACAGTGTTCTAAAATTGTGCATAAATCACTGTTAGTCCTGGAAAATTATACATTTCATTATAAAATTATTATGAAGTGGAAAGGAATGTTTTCATGTGAAAATGAGGTAAGAAATGCACAGCTACAATAAAGAAAGGAACGGTCAAAGGAAATTAAATTTATTAACTGGAAAAGAAACGGAAGAAGAAACGTTAAAACGGGTTTACGTTTCTTTGCTTTCAAACCTTTTAAACTTTCTATATATATATTCATATACATCTAAATAACTGAAAATAATTAGAATCTCAGTTAAAATTCGAAAATATAACAGATAAACAAAATATTAATAATTAAATATTAATTAGATATGATTAAAATAAGAAAAATAGCACAGAAAATGAAAACTTGACTTAAGAATTAGAAATAACTTCAATACACTTTGGAGAAATTTACTTTAATTTAAATATATGTAAAATGAATAAAATAAAGTAAAACATAGAAAATAACAGTGAGTGCATAAATAAATAAATAAATTTTAATTAGATATAATTAAATTAAGAAAATGGCTTAAAATTGTAGACTAGGCTTTTAAAATTAGAAATAAATTCAAATGAACTTTAGAAAAATTATATTATCATTTTAAAAATACTTAAAAGTCAAAATATACATTATATAACATATTATCACATATTAAAATAAAATAAAACAAAGAAGAAGTAGTTTATACAATTTAAAATAGTCATTGTTAAATAACCCTATATACGCACAATATTGTAAAGGGTATAACTTTCACAATTTACATCCAATTTCAACGAAATGAAAAGTGGTGTTCTTATAATTTTATGTACTTTCATAATAAAAGAAAAAATTTGAATTTTTAAACTTTTAAAATTTTAAGTTGAAAGTCAGAGTTTGACTATTTTGACTAAAATCAGCATTTCAGGCAAATATTTCAACTTACACAAGTTTGAAATTATAACTCATAAAAATCAAGATTAAAAAAATAAATTTAATCATTTCAAATAGGTAAAATAATTTTTTAAATCAAAATCTTACATTAAAAATAATTAAAATATACAATAAAATAATTACAAAATACAGGGTTGTTACACTCTCCCCCACTCAAAACTTTTCGTCCCCGAAAAGGAATGAGGTATGGAAGGGCACAGAAAAGATAGAGTGAAATAGGATTAAGATGACAAGAAGATTGAAGTTATACCTGATAACTGTTGTTATAGGTAAGTTTTACAAGGTGGAGATTATCAAAGATTATAGAAAGATTTCTAAACAGAAAGATCATAGAAAGATGCATATACCAGTCTATAGCAAGATGAGGACGATAAGAACAACCAAAAGATAGTTTGAAAAACAAAATAAGAAAATGAATTTGAAAGCATGGAGATTTCAACTTAAATAGAAAATAAACTTTTACACAAGTTACATAAATCTTAACTATCTCAAATTTCATTATCTTATTATCCAATCATCTTAAATTAACAATTTTTTTTAATTTTCTTTTTATAATTGAAATTATTGTTAAAAATAAAATTTAAGAATTAAATTTCCGATTTCTTCAAACCATTTAGAGATAAGAAATAATATATATACATATATAATATGTCAAATCAAATTTCAATCATATATCTATATATATTGTAACGACCCAGGATTTTTAGTAATTAAAATTTGAATATTTAATTAATTTTAAATATTAATAAGTGAATTTATAAGTCAAATAAATTTTATTTCGAATAATTGGATTTAATTGAATAATTAAATCAATAATTTAATATGTTAAATTATGGAAATAATAGAAAATAGGGTTAAATATGATTGAAAATGATTTGTAAAATTTTATTTTATCATATTGAAGTTAGAATGATATTTTAGAACTTTTAAAATCGAATTAAGAGTTAATTTGTGAAAGTTGAATATTTTAATATTTAAATCGACTAGTGAAAATAGTCAATTTTTGAACAGTCTCAGAATTGGACGAAGCTAGTTCCATTGGATCCGTAATAGCTAGTTATTACCGGATTTCAATTTTCGTGTCAATCGGAGTTATCGTTTGAGCGTGGCAGCTCGAAACGCATTGAATTATTTTTAATTTTAATTTGGCGAGTTAAAATAGCCATTTTTCAAAAAGTCTCGGATTTCGACGAAACAAGTTTCGTCGGATCCGTAATGTGATATTATTGTAAGGTTTCAAATTTCGTGTCAATTGGATTTACCGTTTGTCCGGTACAAATTAAAACGCCTAGAAAATCGCTTAAATCGGTTTAATTTAAATCGATCGTTTGTTGCCATAACTCGCACAGATGATCGAATTAGCTTCCGAAACCTATTCCATTGTGTCCGGAACGCGGGATAAACCCTAGAAACGCTGGTTACGGCGCGTAAATCGGAGTTTGAAAAATCGGAATGAATAGTGTTCGATTTTTCCTATAAATACACCAACACCCCCCTTCATAAATAAAAAAATATATATCAAAACTGCAGTCGCCACTACCATGATCAAAGGCCAGAAACTCACGAATTTCATTCCTTAATCTCTTCCAATCCGTGAAGTTTTAGCCAAAATTATTAACTACAACATTGAAGAGGAAGGAGAGCTCTACGATTCTATACGGATTTGATCGCGAATGGAGCAGTGTGGTGGTCGTTGGGGAGCCATGAAGGCAGGCCGTTCGGCCTCGATTTGCGCGCAACATAGGTGGCCGAGCTCATGGTGCTTGGGGCCGAACATAGAGGAGGTTAGGGGCTTTGATGTGGCGCTATCTGATCGAAGTGTAGTCGAGTGTAGTGAGAGCAAAATTTAACCCTAAATTTGAGCTATGGGTTTCATTTGGTTCGGCTAATGTCTGTAGAGGAACGTGAAAGAGGGAGGAAGCAAAGCACGGTGGTGATGCAAAGGACCAGGGGATCTACGGCCTATGTTTGATTTAGGTTAAAAAATTATATAATTTTGTTGTAAATATTATAAATAAAATTCGTATAAACTTTGTAAAACCATAACTTTTTCATACGAGGTCGAAAACGCGCGAAACCAGTTGCGTTGGAATCGTATGGACGAGCACTACGCGATGAAATTGGATTGGAGTCGTTTGGAGTTAGTGAGAATTTTGGGTAAAATTAAACGCGCGTTTAATTTTATTCGAAATAAATCGCTAAAACGAAATTGAAATCAAGGTGAGAACTTCTCACTCAATCGAATCGGTTTCGATTTTATTTTAAATAGTTAGATTTAAAATATTTGAATGCATGTTTGAATGATGATTGTTATCTATTGATTGTTAAAATAGACATTATGCGCCGTTAGTAAGCGGATGTTATTTATTAAAAACATATACCGCGAATATTTCATAAACAGTGAAATTGGTATTATATATAATAGCAATATATATATATTGGCATATGTATATATTGGAGTTATTGATTTCCCGCATTTTTTAGCGGATGAGACCCTATTGCGCCGTTAGTAAGCGGATGTTATTTATTAAAAACATATACCGCGATAATTTCGTACTGGAGCGAAATTGGTATTGTGCTAATGTTTTTGGATGCAGGAAAACAGGTTGGAGGGATCCAACTGGATTCCTCAACAGTATTTATATGATTATGGATATTTTGATATTCTTTGATTATCATATACGATATATGATATCGTTGTTGTCGTGATTGACTATTTGGTATGTAGCTTCATTGGACCAAATTTTGAAACTTTAAAATGATTTTTAAAGTGATTTTTGAAAAGTATACGTTTTATAAAATAATTTTGGAATTGATCCATTTTAAATAAATAAACGTTATAATTTTTAAAGTTATAAAATTTATGATTTTTGAGAAATATAGTTGAAAACTGATTTTTGAGAACATGATGCTAATGATTTTATAAAATAGTTTAATCGGGATTTTAGAATTTATTGTGAAAAGTTTAAATATAGGATTTATAAAATTTAATTATTTTATGAATCAAAATGGTGAAATAATAAAGGAGATTAAAGACGTTTTAAGGAATAATATAAATTGATTTATATTAAGAGATTTATAAATGGATATTTATAAATTGAAATATTGACATTATAAAACGAGTTTTTTTATAAGTGTTTGAATGAAGTGAAAATGGATTTCATAAGTGAATGAAATTCATAGAATTATAAACGGTGAAGTTATAAATGGAATTTTATAAGCAGTAGGTTTATAAAATTTGAAAAGTTAATTGAAGAATGGATTTTTGATTAAATGAATCTTATAAGTTATAAGATTTATGAATTGGGATGTTTAAAAGAACGATTCTTGTAAACAAATAAATTATAAGTGTTTATCTTATAAGGTGAACTTTTGTTTTATAATTGAGTTATAAATCAAATAGGTTAATAAAAGAATTTATAAAAGGAAGTTGTTATAAAATAAATAATAATGGAATTTATAAACATTGTTTTATAAATTCGCAAACGACTTATTTTAAGAAGTAAAATTGTTGTAACCTATTAATGGAGTTATATTCACATTTTTGACTGTGAATAATCCTTTGAAATAAAATGAATAAAAGGATGAAATTTGTTAACGTAGTATATTCACGTTTTT
The DNA here is from genome assembly GCA_030765085.1 of Allium cepa. Lineage (NCBI taxonomy): Eukaryota > Viridiplantae > Streptophyta > Magnoliopsida > Asparagales > Amaryllidaceae > Allium > Allium cepa. Next base: position 301,879,249 of record CM060944.1, on the reverse strand, counting down.
GAATAGTGAATAATATGTTAAAGAAAATGTTTAGAAGGTGATATTTTAAATGGAATTAAAACGATCTAACGATGTTTTAAAATGTGTTGAGATTCGAAACCATAGATTTCAACATTTATTGTTGAAATAGACGTTTTCGAGAAATAGAAGGAAATAATGGACTATAACACTGTTGTTATAGTAAATGATTTCCGAAGAGAAATATTTTGTTTAGTATTGGGATTTATATATGTATCTTAAATTCGAATCCCTATACTAGTGATTTTGGGTTGTCGTAACAATGTTTTACGTAACATTCGTTTTGGCCCAAATAAATATGTTTAAGAAAACGATTTCCTTAAAGAATGAAATATATACTTAATTTCGATTGAAGTATATTGAATATTTTCCAAGTGTTGAAAATAAATAAAATTTGTGAATTACTTATGAATAAATAAGTATGGAAATGTTTTCCAATATAAAGTGAATATTTTGAGAATTTATCTTTTTGAAGATAAATTGAAATGAATAATTGAAATCGTATATTCATAGATATTTTGAAATATAAATTCACTATGGAATTTATAAAAGAAAGGGGAACTTGTTTAAAAATAAATATTGATTTATTTTTGAAGTATTGAAAATAATATATCTTGTAAAGATATTTTGGAAAAGAAATAATTTGGAAAATTATTTGGAAACTGGTGATGTGTGCATATCCATTGATAGTTCAATAACCGACTATCAATATTTCCTTTTCGAATGGGTAATTGATGTGATTTGTTTGAATTTGAATGCCACACTTATTTTTGAATAAGCGCTCACTATTCGGGTTAACCGGGAAAGGACCATGGGGTCGTATAACCCATTCCGAATATGTGATACGTCGTTATGATAGCATTGATGACCGGTGTTGAAGACCGGGTATTTGCGAAAGCGATAGGATGACCTATCGATTGTCTCTGCACTGTGTAGCTCCTGGTATAGAGATTTCCTAAGTGATGGGAAATTCGATCGGGATTGTGAATGCCCGGATTGCAAGGGCTTCGTGAGAAGTGCCTTCGGTTTTGTTCGAGCCCGGAACAGACTTGTATGGATTGTATGTTTGACGTTACAAATTGAGATATAAAGCCGATTTCATTCAAATATATTTCTGTTGGTGGCGGAGAATTTATTCTTTTAGCTCAACACCCTTCTCTGAGACGTACGAGCTCAGAGGTTATGTAGTTGAATGTTATCAGCGATATATTCCCAATTTGGTAATGTGACATGCTGAGTGTTGCTGTTAAATGATCATTGTGTTGATTATTTGTGATAGGATCGTTTATTTGATTGTCTATCCTGGTGATCATTTCTATGATCATTTGTTGACCCAAAGCATGGCTTTTGTATAAAGTATGTTTTTGTGGACGTGACTTCATCGAGCCTCACACCCGTGAATGGTCAAAACAGGAAAGATGCGGCAAGGTTATGAGGGGTAGCGCCCTTTAGGATGTGTGCATTTCCTTCTGGAAAAGGGTGGTATCATGGTATGGAGCCCAGATACTTACTCATGTTGAAAACACTTTATGATTGTGTGAATTGATTGCGAGCGCTCGGTGAAAGGTCCCAAAGGACCGGGGGATGGCATATTCGGTCAGTTGTTACTCAGTTAGGGGTAACCCGGCTTTGTGTTGGTAGAGATCCGGTTTGGTTCTCGGGGATGTCCATCCAGAGGCATTCTCATGTGGCAATGGGAAGTTCCTTGGCCTGATCATTCGTTGGAAATCCAAAGAAACAATACGATCTTGTACGGTTTTAGTTGTAGAACCTGCTTCCTCAGGAGGTAGCTATAGTAGGCATAATATAATGGTACCTATACTGGCTAAGATTTATATTCTACTTTCGAAATGATTTTTCCTACACTATGCACTAGTAATAATATCAAATGTTCTTTTAAATGCGTATCAAGCATCTTTGACTATCATAAGGAGAAATCTCCTCCGATTCTACGTTTGCATTGTGTGTGTGTGCGGGAGGCCTTATGGTAGTCTCATTTTTAAAAGCATTGCGAATTGACTTTAAAAATATTCCTCTATTTTGATTTTAAAGATAAATAAACTGTTTTGAGTTCTCACACCAGTCACATGACTAACTCGGAGTTTATTGTTTTCCTTCCTAAACTCTGGGTGTCCACCAATTTCCACACGGGCAGTCAAGAGTTAGGTTTATCAGGATATTCTGGATATTCTGGAATTGCTGGAGGCAAGATGGATGGCATGGCGTATTATTAGTATATAGTATTTCTTTTTCCGCTGCACTATTTGTTGTTGTTGTTGTACACTCTGATGATGATGTGATGTAATGTATAAAATGTAATAACCGATAGTTCTTTGTTTAAAGATTATTCATTTATTTATTATATGTTGTTCCGCTGCGAATTGTGAGATTCTGATATTGTTGTGTTCTGTTCCGTTCAATTTTCTATTTTCTTTTCTCTCTATTTTCTCTATTTTCTACCTTCTTTTCTCCTTTTCTTTTTCTTTTCTTTTTTTAAAACCCTAACTATTCGGTTTTTCGGCAACGAAAAATCGCAATCGTTACATTTGGTATCAGAGCATATGGTTAAGCGACAACCATGGTTCTGTTGGGTATTACTCATTAGAGATAGAGTCAGTAGTACTCTAGAATGAGTTTGAGTGTAATAATAGCTATGAGAGCGTATTTGTTAGTGAATATAAATTGTTTTGTATTGTGTTGACTTATCGGTTGATTGTTTATAGATTTCGGTCGATGTAGTCTAGCTAACTATCGTAGAAAGGGGTTTCTAAACTCTTAAACAAGGTAAACCGACACGATATTGTTTTAAATTGGGTAAATGAAATAAATTTTACCTTGATTATATTTTATATATAAAAGAAATAATTTTTCAGAATTATTAAAGTGTATATAAGTTGATTGTTTAGTTGTTTGAATAATCTAAATAAAAGGATAGTTGTATAAGTATAATGAATTATAAGAATTGAATTATAATTAATGTGATTTACAATTGAGAAATAAACTTATATATATATATATATAAGAAGTGAAACTATATGAATATATTTATGAATATGAGTTGTAAATGAAAATGAATTTAAGTTATATAAATGAAATTCAACTTTTTTAAATTGAATTGAATTAGTGGATTGAATGTTAATCAATTAAATGTGAATAATTGATAAGAAATAATGGATGTACGTGTTAATTCATTAAAATCTAATGTTGTTAGAAAGTTGAATAATTGAATGAAAGTGATGGTGTTAAACCAAATTGAATGAATATAAGCAAAGGAATTTGGTTGAAATTAATATAAATTGGTTGTTATATGGTTAGTTGATTGATTGTATATGATTCATTAAGGGTTAATGAAATTGGAAGCTAAAGTAATTGAAATCCAATTTGAAGTTAAGTGAATCTTGAATAGAATTGAATTTGATTTGGAAGTGAACCAACTTGAATATAAATTAGTGAATATAAACTAATTGCAAATGAATGTTAGTAAGAACATCCACTATTAATGAATCAAAAGTGATTTAAATTGAAAACAATTTCATTGAATATTAATGAGAATATGAATGAATATTTATTGGTTATGAATGTTAGTTGGATGATAGTTGGTTGATGTTTGCATTTGTTGCCTTTACTACATTTGCTATGTTAACATATATAGTTATTATGTTACTATATGTTGTATATTGATACTATTGTTTATATACATGTTCTCATGTTGTTTGTTGAGTGATTAGTAGGTGCGGATTGCGTTTGCTTCGCATTTGGAGCTCGCTTTCGCGCTATATTAGCCGTATATGCTCGCTAATAAAATATAAGGTACATATCTCAGATTAAATATCGTACTTTTACACTTTTTCCCTTCGGGATGCCTCATTACTTGATGAGATGCATATTTGTGATATATATACTGTCATTTTTTTTCGGATCGAGCCGCGCAAAGGAGACTATGGCGAATTTTTTCGGAAATTTAAGGCGTTACAAAAAATTTGAGAAAATTGGAAAATTTTGAAAACTATAACTTTGATTTGGAGTTGAAAGTTAAACAATAGTAGTTGTCTTTGAAAAGATAACTAAGTATGATTTGAAAACTTAGTAAGTTATTATAAGAAATTTAAACTATGAATTTTGGGAAAGTTAATAAATTCTGTAACTTTTCTTACTTGATAATTTCGAGGACGAAATTCTTTTAAGGGGGGAAGATTGTAACGACCTAGGATTTTTAGTAATTAAAATTTGAATATTTAATTAATTTTAAATATTAATAAGTGAATTTATAGGTCAAATAAATTTTATTTCGAATAATTGGATTTAATTGGATAATTAAATCAATAATTTAATATGTTAAATTATGGAAATAATTGAAAATAAGGTTAAATATGATTGAAAATGATTTGTAAAATTTTATTTTATCATATTGAAGTTAGAATGATATTTTTGAACTTTTAAAATCGAATTAAGAGTTAATTTGTGAAAATTGAATATTTTAATATTTAAATCGACTAGTGAAAACAGTCAATTTTTGAACAGTCTCAGAATTGGACGAAACTAGTTCCATTGGATCCGTAATAGTTAGTTATTACCGGATTTCAATTTTCGTGTCAATCGGAGTTATCATTTGAGCGTGGCAGCTCGAAACGCATCGAATTATTTTTAATTTTAATTTGGCGAGTTAAAATAGCTATTTTTCAAAAAGTCTCGGATTTCGACGAAACTAGTTTCATCGGATCCGTAATGTGATATTATTGTAAGGTTTCAAATTTCGTATCAATTGGAGTTACCGTTTGTCCGGTACAAATTAAAACGCTTAGAAAATTGCTTAAATCGGTTTAATTTAAATCGATCGTTTGTTGCCATAACTCGCACAGATGATCGAATTAGCTTCCGAAACCTGTTCCATTGTGTCCAGAACGCGGGATAAACCCTAGAAACGCTGGTTACGGAGTGTAAATCGGAGTTTGGAAAATCGGAATGAATAGTGTTCGATTTTTCCTATAAATACACCAACACCCCCCTTCATAAATTAAAAAATATATATCAAAACCCTAATGAAAACTGCAGCCGCAACTACCATGATCAAAGGCCAGAAACTCACGAATTTCATTCCTTAATCTCTTCCAATCCGTGAAGTTTTAGCCAAAATTATTAACTACAACATTGAAGAGGAAGGAGAGCTCTACGATTCTATACGGATTTGATCGCGAATGGAGCAGTGTGGTGGTCGTTGGGGAGCCATGAAGGCAGGCCGTTCGGCCTCAATTTGCGTGCAACATAGGTGGCCGAGCTCATGGTGCTTGGGGCCGAACATAGAGGAGGTTAGGGGCTTTGATGTGGCGCTATCTGATCGAAGTGTAGTCGAGTGTAGTGAGAGCAAAATTTAACCCTAAATTTGAGCTATGGGTTTCATTTGGTTCGGCTAATGTCTGTAGAGGAACGTGAAAGAGGGAGGAAGCAAAGCACGGTGGTGATGCAAAGGACCAGGGTATCTACGACCTATGTTTGATTTAGGTTAAAAAATTATATAATTTTGTTGTAAATATTATAAATAAAATTCGTATAAACTTTGTAAGACCATAACTTTTTCATATGAGGTCGAAAACGCGCGAAACCAGTTGCGTTAGAATCGTATGGACGAGCACTACGTGATGAAAATGGATTTAAGTCGTTTGGAGTTAGTGAGAATTTTGGGTAAAATTAAACGCGCGTTTAATTTTATTCGAAATAAATCGCTAAAACGAAATTGAAATCAAGGTGAGAACTTCTCACTCAATCGAATCAGTTTCGATTTTATTTTAAATAGTTAGATTTAAAATATTTGAATGCATGTTTGAATGATGATTGTTATCTATTGATTGTTAAAATAGACATTATGCGCCGTTAGTAAGCGGATGTTATTTATTAAAAACATATACCGCGAATATTTCATAAACAGTGAAATTGGTATTATATATAATAGCAATATATATATATTGGCATATTTATATATTGGAGTTATTGATTTCCCGCATTTTTTAGCGGATGAGACCCTATTGCGCCGTTAGTAAGCGGATGTTATTTATTAAAAACATATACCGCGATAATTTCGTACTGGAGCGAAATTGGTATTGTGCTAATGTTTTTGGATGCAGGAAAACAGGTTGGAGGGATCCAACTGGATTCCTCAACAGTATTTATTTGATTATGGATATTTTGATATTCGTTGATTATCATATACGATATATGATATCGTTGTTGTCGTGATTGACTATTTGGTATGTAGCATCATTGGACCAAATTTTGAAACTTTAAAATGATTTTTAAAGTGATTTTTGAAAAGTATACGTTTTATAAAATAATTTTGGAATTGATCCATTTTAAATAAATAAATGCTATAATTTTTAAAGTTATAAAAATTTATGATTTTTGAGAAATATAGTTAAAAACTGATTTTTGAGAATATGATGCTAATGATTTTATAAAATAGTTTAATCGGGATTTTAGAATTTATTGTGAAAAGTTTAAATATAGGATTTATAAAATTTAATTATTTTATGAATCAAAATGGTGAAATAATAAAGGAGATTAAAGACGTTTTAAAGAATAATATAAATTGATTTATATTAAGAGATTTATAAATGGATATTTATAAATTGAAATATTGACATTATAAAACGAGTTTTTTTATAAGTGTTTGAATGAAGTGAAAATGGATTTCATAAGTGAATGAAATTCATAGAATTATAAACGGTGAAGTTATAAATGGAATTTTATAAGCAGTAGGTTTATAAAATTTGAAAAGTTAATTGAAGAATGGATTTTTGATTAAATGAATCTTATAAGTTATAAGATTTATGAATTGGGATGTTTAAAAGAACGATTCTTGTAAACAAATAAATTATAAGTGTTTAACTTATAAAGTGAACTTTTGTTTTATAATTGAGTTATAAATCGAATAGGTTAATAAAAGAATTTATAAAAGGAAGTTGTTATAAAATAAATAATAAAGGGATTTATAAACATTGTTTTATAAATTCGCAAACGACTTATTTTAAGAAGTAAAATTGTTGTAACCTATTAATGGAGTTATATTCATATTTTTGACTGTGAATAATCCTTTGAAATAAAATGAATAAAAGGATGAAATTTGTTAACGTAGTATATTCACGTTTTTGAATAGTGAATAATATGTTAAAGAAAATGTTTAGAAGGTGATATTTTAAATGGAATTAAAACGATCTAACGATGTTTTAAAATGTGTTGAGATTCGAAACCATAGATTTCAACATTTATTGTTGAAATAGACGTTTTCGAGAAATAGAAGGAAATAATGGACTATAACACTGTTGTTATAGTAAATGATTTCCGAAAGGAAATGTTTTGTTTAGTATTGGGATTTATATATATATCTTAAATTCGAATCCCTATACTAGTGATTTTGGGTTGTCGTAACAATGTTTTACGTAACATTCGTTTTGGCCCAAATAAATATGTTTAAGAAAACGATTTCCTTAAAGAATGAAATATATACTTAATTTCGATTGAAGTATATTGAATATTTTCCAAGTGTTGAAAATAAATAAAATTTGTGAATTACTTATGAATAAATAAGTATGGAAATGTTTTCCAATATAAAGTGAATATTTTGAGAATTTATCTTTTTGAAGATAAATTGAAATGAATAATTGAAATCGTATATTCATAGATATTTTGAAATATAAATTCACTATGGAATTTATAAAAGAAAGGGGAACTTGTTTAAAAATAAATATTGATTTATTTTGAAGTATTGAAAATAATATATCTTGTAAAGATATTTTGGAAAAGAAATAATTTGGAAAATTATTTGGAAACTGGTGATGTGTGCATATCCATTGATAGTTCAATAACCGACTATCAATATTTCCCTTTGAATGGGTAATTGATGTGATTTGTTTGAATTTGAATGCCACACTTATTTTTGAATAAGCGCTCACTATTCGGGTTAACCGGGAAAGGACCATGGGGTCGTATAACCCATTCCGAATATGTGATACGTCGTTATGATAGCATTGATGACCGGTGTTGAAGACCGGGTATTTGCGAAAGCGATAGGATGACCTATCGATTGTCTCTGCACTGGGTAGCTCCTGGTATAGAGATTTCCTAAGTGATGGGAAATTCGATCGGGATTGTGAATACCCGGATTGCAAGGGCTTCGTTTGAAGTGCCTTCGGTTTTGTTCGAGCCCGGAACAGACTTGTATGGATTGTATGTCTGACGTTACAAATTGAGATATAAAGCCGATTTCATTCAAATATATTTCTGTTGGTGGCGGAGAATTTATTCTTTTAGCTTAACACCCTTCTCTGAGACGTACGAGCTCAGAGGTTATGTAGTTGAATGTTATCAGCGATATATTCCCAATTTGGTAATGTGACATGCTGAGTGTTGCTGTTAAATGATCATTGTGTTGATTATTTGTGATAGGATCGTTTATTTGATCGTCTATCCTGGTGATCATTTCTATGATCATTTGTTGACCCAAAGCATGGCTTTTGTATAAAGTATGTTTTTGTGGACATGACTTCGTCGAGCCTCACACCCCGTGAATGGTCAAAACAGGAAAGATGCGGCAAAGTTATGAGGGGTAGCGCCCTTTAGGATGTGTGCATTTCCTTCTGGAAAAGGGTGGTACCATGGTATTGTAACGACCCAGAATTTTTAGAAATTAAAATTTGAATATTTAATTAATTTTAAATATTAAGGAGTGAATTTATAGGTCAAATAAATTTTTATTTGAATTATTGGATTTAATTGAATAATTAAATCGATAATTTAATATGTTAAATTATGGAAATAATGGAAAATTGAGTTAAATATGATTAGAAATGATTTGTAAAATTTTATTTTATCATATGGAAGTTAGAATGATATTTTAGAACTTTTAAAATCGAACTAAAAGTTAATTTGTGAAAATTGAATATTTTAATATTAAATCGACTAGTGAAAATAGCCAATTTTTGAACAGTCTCAGAATTGAACGAAACCAGTTCCATTGGATCCGTAATAGTTAGTTATTACCTGATTTCAAATTTCGTGTCAATCTGAGTTATCGTTTGATCGTGGCAGCTCGAAACGCATCGATTTATTTTTAATTTTAATTTAGCGAGTAAAAGTAGCCATTTTTCAAAAAGTCTCGGATTTCGACGAAACCAGTTTCATCGGATCCGAATGTGATATTATTGTAAGGTTTCAAATTTCGTGTCAATTGGATTTACCGTTTGTCCGTTACAAATTAAAACGCCTAGAAATCGAGTTAAATCGGTTTAATTTAAATTGAGCATTTATAGTCATAACTCGCACATATGTCCGAATTAGCTTTCGAAACCTGTTCCATTGTGTCCGGAACGCGGGATAAACCCTAGGAACGTCAGTTTCGGCGCGTAAATCGGAGTTTGGAATTTCCGGATGAATAGTGTTCGATTTTCTTCTATAAATAGGCTCATAAATCCAAAAAAACAAAAAAAAAACACAAAACCCTAATCTCTAAACTGCAGCCGCCACCCCCCATGAACGGCCAGAAAACTCCCAACTTCCTCCCTCGATTACTCCAAATCCGTCGACAATTAGCCTTAGGTTTCAACTAGAGAATTGTAGAGCACAACACGATCTTTAATATCAACGGTCAAGATCGCGAATAGCTTCACGAATCAACGGGAAAATGACCATGAAGTGGCCGGCCTGTGCACGCAAAACGAGGAGGAGGAGGGGGCCGAGCTTCAGGTGGTGGATGGTGGAGGTAGCTATCGCGAAGAGCTTCGAATTGCAAGTGGTTTGATCGAGTTTCATCGAGTTTTGACGTTGCAAATTTAAAACCCTAATTGGGTGTTGTATGGGTTCTTGCGTGTGCGGCTGTTGAACGTGAAGAGGAAGGAGATGAGGGGGGGGGGGACTGCGCACGGATCTTCTCAATCAAGAATGGACGGCCAAGAATGAATGGGTATAAAATTATAAAGTTAATGTTATAAAATTTGTAAATATAAAATCGTATAAACTTTAAAATATCATAACTTTTTCATACGAGGTCGAAAATGCGCGAAACCAGTTGCGTTGGAATCGTATGGACGAGCACTACGCGATGGATTTGGTTTGGAGTCGTTTGAAGTTAGTGAGAATTTTGGGTAAAATTAAACGTCCGTTTAATTTTATTCGAAATAAATCGCTAAAACGGAATTTGAAATCAAGGTGAGAACTTCTCACTCAATCGAATCAATTTCGATTTTATTTTAAATAGTTAGATTTAAAATATTTGAATGCAAGTTTGAATGATGATTGTTATATATTGATTGTTAAAATAGACATTATACGCCGTTAGTAAGCGGATGTTATTTATTAAAAACATATACCGCGAATATTTCATAAACAGTGAAATTGGTATTATATATAATATCAATATATATATATATATTGGCATATGTATATATTGGAGTTATTGATTTTCCGCATTTTTTGTTTAGCGGATGAGACCCTATTGCGCCGTCTATTAAGCGGATAATATTTAAATCCCATATACCGCGATAATTTCGTACTGGAGCGAAATTGGTATTGTGCTAATGTTTGTGGATGCAGGAAAACAGGTTGGAGGGATCCAACTGGATTCCTCAACAGTTTTTATTTGATTTCAGATATTTTGATATTTGATGGATTTTCATATTGATATATGATATCGTTGTAGTCGTGATTGACTATTTGGTGTGTAGCATCATTGGACCCAGATTTTGGGATTTTAAAATGATTTTAAAGTGATTTTAGAAAGTATACGTTTTATAAAATAATTTTGGAATTGATCCATTTTAAATAAATAAACGTTATAATTTTTAATGTTATAAAAATTATGATTTTTGTGAAATACAGTTAAAAACTGATTTTTGAGAATATGATGCTATTGATTTTATAAAATAGTTTAATCGAGATATTTTAGAATTATTGTGAAAAGTTTAAATATAGGATTTATAAAATTTAATTATTTTATGAATCAAAATGGTGAAATAATAAAGGAGATTAAAGAAGTTTTAAAAGAATAATATAAATTGAATTATATTAAGAGATTTATAAATGGATATTTATAAATTGAAATATGGACATTATAAAACGAGTTTTTATAAGTGTTTGAATGAAGTGAAAATGAATTTCATAATTGAATGGAATTTATAGAATTTTATACGGTGAAGTTATAAATGGAATTTTATAAGCAGTAGGTTTATAAAATTTATTAAGTTATTAAAATAATGATTTTGGATAAATGAATGAATCTTATAAGTTGTAAGATTTATAATTTGGGGAGTTAAAAAGAACGATTTTGTAAAATAATCATTTTATAAGTATTTAACTTATAATATGAACTTTTAGTTTATAATTGAGTTATAAACTGGAATAGGTTAATAAAAGAATTTATAAAAAGGAAGTTTTTATAAATAAATAGAAATGGAATTTATAAACGTTGTTTTATAAATTCGCAAATGACTTATTTTGACAAGAAAATTTGTTGAAACCTATAAGTGGAGTTATATTCACGTTTTTGAATAGTGAATAATCCTTTGAATTAAAATGAATAAAAGGATGAAATTGTTAATGAAGTATATTCACGTTTTTGAATAGTGAATAACACGTTAAAGAAATTGTTTTGGATTTGGATGTTTTAAATAGAATTAAAACGATCGAACAATGTTTTAAAATGTGTTGAGATTCGAAACCATAGATTTCAACATTGATTGTTGAAATAGACGTTTTCGAGAAATAAAAGGAAATGGTGGACTATAACACTGTTGTTATAGTAAATGATTTCCGAAAGGAAATGTTTTGTATAGTATTGGGATTTATATATCTATTTAATTTCGAATCCCTATACTAGTGAATTTGGGTTGTCGTAACGATGTTTTACGTAACATTCGTTTTGGCCCAAATAAATATGTTTAAGAGAATGATTTCCTTAAAGAATGAAATATATACTTAATTTCGATTGAAGTATATTGAATATTTTCCAAGTGTTGAAAATAAATAAAAATTGTGAATTACTTATGAATAAATAAGTATGGAAATGTTTTCCAATATAAAGTGAATATTTTGAGAATTTATCTTTTTGAAGATAAATTGAAAAGATAAATTGAAATGAATAATTGGAATCGAATATTCATAGATATTTTGGATTATAAATTAACTAAGGAATTTATAAAGGAAGGGGAATTTGTCTAAAAATGAATATTGATTTATTTTTGAGATATTGAATTTTATATCTAGTGAAGATATTTTGGAAAATAAATAATTTGGAAAATTATTTGGAATCTGGTGATGTATGCATATCAATTGATAGTTCAATAGCTGACTATCAATATTTCCCTTTGAATGGGTAATTGATGTGATTTGTTTGAATGTGAATGCTACACTTATTTTTGAATAAGCGCTCACTATTCGGGTTAACCGGGAAAGGACCATGGGGTCGTATAACCCATTCCGAACATGTGATACGTCGTTATGATAGCATTGAAGATCGGTGTTGAAGACCCGGTATTTGCGAGAGCGATAGGATGACCTGTCGATTTACTCTGCACCGAGTTGCTCCGGTATAGAGTTCTCCATATGTGATGGTGAATCCGATCAGGATTGTGAATATCCGGTTTCAAGGACTTTTTTGTAAGTGCCTTCGGTTTTGTTCGAGCCCGGAACAGACTTGTATGGATTGTGTGTCTGACATTACAAGTTGAGATATAAAGCCGATTTCTTTCAAATATATTTCTGTTGGTGGCGGAGAATTTATTCTTTTAGCTTAACACCCTTCTCTGAGACGTACGAGCTCAGAGGTTATGTAGTTGAATGTTATCAGCGATATATTCCCAATTTGGTAATGTGACATGCTGAGTGTTGCTGTAAATGATCATTGTGTTGATTATTGTGATAGGATCGTTTGTTTGATCGTCTATCTTGGTGATCATTTCTATGATCATTTGTTGACCCAAAGCATGGCTTTTGTATAAAGTATGTTTTTGTGGACGTGACTTCGTCAAGCCTCACACCCCGGAAATGGTCAAAACAGGAAAGATGCGGCAAGGTTATGAGGGGTAGCTCCCTTTAGGGTATGTACATTTCCTTCTGGATAGAGGTGGTATCATGGTATGGAGCCCAGATATTTAACCTATGTGGTTACTGCGAATTTATTACTTTGTGGTTGTTGGTTATCGGGATCCCGTGAGAAAGGTCGTTTACGATCGGGGAATGGCGTGCTCGTGTCAGTAGTTACCCAGTTAGGGGTAAACCGGCCTTGTGTTGGCAGAGTTCCGGTTTGGTTCTCGGGGATGTCTTTCCAGAGGCATTCTCATGTGGCAATGGGAAGTTCCTTGGCCTGACCATTTGTTGGAAATCCAAAGAAACAATACGTGACTTGTACGGTTTTAGTTGTATAACCTGCTATGGAATGTGGCGGTAATCTGCTATTGAACATAGTTAGCTATAGTAGGCATAGTTCGAAATGTCTATGCTGGCTAAGATTTATATTCTACTTTCGAAATGAATTTTTCTCTACACTATGCACTAGTAATAATATCAAATGCTTCTTTTTAATGCGTATCAAGCATCTTTGACTATCATAAGGAGAAATCTCCTCCGATTCTGCGTTTGCATGTGTGTGTGTGCGGGAGGCCTTATGGTAGTCTCATTTTTAAAAGCATTGCGAATTGAATTTAAAAATATTCCTCTATTTTGATTTTAAAGATAAATAAACTGTTTTGAGTTCTCACACCAGTCACATGACTGACTTGGAGTTTATTGTTTTCCTTCCTAAACTCTGGGTGCCCACCAGTTTCCACACGGGCAGTCAAGAGTTAGGTATATCAGGATATTCTGGATATTCTGGAGTTGCTGGAGGCAAGCTGGATGGCATGGCGTATTACTAGTATATAGTATTTCTTTTTCCGCTGCACTGATGTTGTATGTTGTTGTACACTCTGATGATATGATGTAATGAAATGAAATGTATAAAATGTAATAACTGATATAGTTCTTTGTTTAAAGATTATTCATTTATTATTATATGTTGTTCCGCTGCGAATTGTGAGATTCTGTTGTTGTTCTGTTGTTTTTCTGTTCCGTTCTATTTTCTATCTCTTTTCTACTCTCTTTTTCTTCTAATTTAAAATTTTCTATCTTCTCTTTTCTCTTTTATTTTCTAATTTTTTGTTTTCTTTCCCTATCTTCTACCTTCTTCTCTCCTCTTCTTTCCTCTCTTTCTTCTTCTTTTCTTTTTCTTAAAGCCATAACATTTCGGGTTTCCGGCCTTCGATTTCTCGGCAGTCGATAAAGTGAGTGTCGATGTTGAATTTTCGAAAGTCGAAAATTCTCGTCTGTTACATTTGGTATCAGAGCTTATGGTTAAGCGACAACCATGGTTCTGTTGGGTATTACTCATTAGAGATAGAGTCAGTAGTACTCTAGATTGAGTTTGAGAGTAATAATAGCTATGAGAGCGTATTTGTTAGTGAATATAAAAATTGTTTTATATTGTGATGATTGGTTTGTTGAGTGGTATATAGATTCTGTTTAATACGAGTAATTAACGTTGTTGATAGGGATCTATAAACACTTGAATAGAACAATTCGACATAATATTGTTTTAAATTGGGTAAATGAAATAATTTTACCTTGAGTATATTTTATATATAAAGAAATAATTTTTCAAAATTATTAAAGAGTATATAAGTAGATTGTTTATTTGTTTGAATAATCTAAATAAAAGAATAAATTGTATAAGCAAAAAGAATTATAAGAGTTAAATTATAATTAAAGTGATTTACAATTGTGAAATAAACTTATATATAATAAGTGAAACTATATGAATATATTTATGAATATGAGTTGTAATAAAAATGAATTTAAGTTATGTAAAACAAGTGATGTTTATAAAATGAATATAACTTAAGTGTTGTTGAATGGAATTGATATTGATATCAAAGTAAAATGAATAAAGTTAAGTGATAGATATGAACTTGAGTTATATAAATGAAATTCAACTTTTGTAATAGAATTGAATTGAATGAATGAATTGGATGTTAATCAATTGAATGTAAATTAAGTTGATATGGAATAATGAAAGTAAGTGTTGATTCATTTAAAAATCTAATGTTATTGGGAGTTGAATAAATTGGAATGGAAATCAATTTAATGTTAAACCAATTGTAAGAAAAGGAATTTGGTTGTAATTAATATACATTGATTGTTATATGATTGTTAGTTGATTGTATATAATTCATTAAGTGTTAATGAAATTGATTTAATAAAATTGGAAGCTAAAGTAATTGAAATTCAATTGGAAGTTAAGTGGAACTTAAATAGAATTGAATGTGAATTGGATTTAATTAGTAAATGCAAACTAATTGAAATTGGATATGAATGAAAGTTGATAAAATCCAATGTATATGAGTCATATGTGATTAAATTGAAACCTAATTCATTGAATATTAATGAGAATATAAATGAATATTTTTTGGTTATGAATGATAGTTGGTTGATGTTTGAAATTGTTGCTTTTATTGCATTTGCTATGTGACATATATAGTTATTATGTTACTATATGTTGTATATTGATACTATTGTCTATATGCATGTTCTCATGTTGTTTGTTGAGTAATTAGTAGGTCCTGATCGCGTTTGCTTCGCATTTGGAGTTCGCTTTCGCGCTATATTAGCCGTATATGCTCACTAATAAAATATAAGGTACATATCTCGGATTAAATATCGTACTTTTACACTTTTTTCCCTGCGGGATGCCTCATTACTTGATGAGATGTATATTTGTGATATATGTACTATCCTTTTTTTTTCGGATCGAGCCGCGCAAAGGAGACTATGGCGAATTTTTCCGAAAATTTAAGGCGTTAGAAAAATTTGAGAAAATGGGAAATTTTTTGAAAACTTTAACTTTGATTTTGGAATTGAAAGTTAAACAATAGTAGTTGTTTTTGAAAAGATAACTAAGTATGATTTGAAAACTTAGTAAAGTTATTGTAAGAAGTTTAACTATGAATTTTGGGAAAGTTAATAGATTCTGTAATTTTTCTTACTTGTAATTTCGAGGACGAAATTCTTTTAAGTGGGGAAGATTGTAACGACCCAGAATTTTTAGAAATTAAAATTTGAGTATTTAATTAATTTTAAATATTAAGGAGTGAATTTATAAGTCAAATAAATTTTTATTTGAATTATTGGATTTAATTGAATAATTAAATCGATAATTTAATATGTTAAATTATGGAAATAATGGAAAATTGAGTTAAATATGATTAGAAATGATTTGTAAAATTTTATTTTATCATATGGAAGTTAGAATGATATTTTAGAACTTTTAAAATCGAATTAAAAGTTAATTTGTGAAAATTGAATATTTTAATATTAAATCGACTAGTGAAATTGCCAATTTTTGAACAGTCTCAGAATTGAACGAAACTAGTTCCATTGGATCCGTAATAGTTAGTTATTACCGGATTTCAAATTTCGTGTCAATCGGAGTTATCGTTTGATCGTGGCAGCTCGAAACGCATCGATTTATTTTTAATTTTAATTTGGCGAGTAAAAGTAGCCATTTTTCAAAAAGTCCCGGATTTCGACGAAACCAGTTTCATTGGATCCGTAATATGATATTATTGTAAGGTTTCAAATTTCGTGTCAATTGGATTTACCGTTTGTCCGTTACAAATTAAAACGCCTAGAAATCGAGTTAAATCGGTTTAATTTAAATTGAGCGTTTATAGCCATAACTCGCACATATATCCGAATTAGCTTTCGAAACCTATTCCATTTTGTCCGGAACGCGGGATAAACCCTAGGAACGTCAGTTTCGGCGCGTAAATCGGAGTTCGGAATTTCCGGATGAATAATGTTCGATTTTCTTCTATAAATAGGCTCATAAATCCAAAAAAATAAAAAATAAAAACACAAAACCCTAATCTCTAAACTGCAGCCGCCACCCCCCATGAACGGCCAGAAAACTCCCAACTTCCTCCCTCGATTACTCCAAATCCGTCGACAATTAGCCTTAGGTTTCAACTAGAGAATTGTAGAGCACAACACGATCTTTAATATCAACGGTCAAGATCGCGAATATCTTCACGAATCAACGGGAAAATGACCATGAAGTGGCCGGCATGCGCACGCAAAACGAGGAGGAGGAGGGGGCCGAGCTTCAGGTGGTGGATGGTGGAGGTAGCTATCGCGAAGAGCTTCGAATTGCAAGTGGTTTGATCGAGTTTCATCGAGTTTTGACGTTGCAAATTTAAAACCCTAATTGGGTGTTGTATGGGTTCTTGCGTGTGCGGCTGTTGAACGTGAAGAGGAAGGAGATGAGGGGGGGGGGGACTGCGCACGGATCTGCTCAATCAAGAATGGACGGCCAAGAATGAATGGGTATAAAATTATAAAGTTAATGTTATAAAATTTGTAAATATAAAATCGTATAAACTTTAAAATATCATAACTTTTTCATACGAGGTCGAAAACGCGCGAAACCAGTTGCGCTGGAATCGTATGGACGAGCACTACGCGATGGAGTTGGTTTGGAGTCGTTTGGAGTTAGTGAGAATTTTGGGTAAAATTAAACGTCCGTTTAATTTTATTCGAAATAAATCGCTAAAACGAAATTTGAAATCAAGGTGAGAACTTCTCACTCAATCGAATCAATTTCGATTTTATTTTAAATAGTTAGATTTAAAATATTTGAATGCAAGTTTGAATGATGATTGTTATATATTGATTGTTAAAATAGACATTATACGCCGTTAGTAAGCGGATGTTATTTATTAAAAACATATACCGCGAGTATTATATATAATATCAATATATATATATTGACATATGTATATATTGGAGTTATTGATTTCCCGCTTTTTTTGTTTAGCGGATGAGACCCTATTGCGCCGTCTATTAAGCGGATAATATTTAAATCCCATATACCGCGATAATTTCGTACTGGAGCGAAATTGGTATTGTGCTAATGTTTGTGGATGCAGGAAAACAGGTTGGAGGGATCCAACTGGATTCCTCAACAGTTTTTATTTGATTTCAGATATTTTGATATTTGATGGATTTTCATATTGATATATGATATCGTTGTAGTCGTGATTGACTATTTGGTGTGTAGCATCATTGGACCCAGATTTTGGGATTTTAAAATGATTTTAAAGTGATTTTAGAAAGTATACGTTTTATAAAATAATTTTGGAATTGATCCATTTTAAATAAATAAACGTTATAATTTTTAATGTTATAAAAATTATGATTTTTGTGAAATACAGTTAAAAACTGATTTTTGAGAATATGATGCTATTGATTTTATAAAATAGTTTAATCGAGATATTTTAGAATTATTGTGAAAAGTTTAAATATAGGATTTATAAAATTTAATTATTTTATGAATCAAAATGGTGAAATAATAAAGGAGATTAAAGAAGTTTTAAAAGAATAATATAAATTGAATTATATTAAGAGATTTATAAATGGATATTTATAAATTGAAATATGGACATTATAAAACGAGTTTTTATAAGTGTTTGAATGAAGTGAAAATGAATTTCATAATTGAATGGAATTTATAGAATTTTATACCGTGAAGTTATAAATGGAATTTTATAAGCAGTAGGTTTATAAAATTTATTAAGTTATTAAAATAATGATTTTGGATAAATGAATGAATCTTATAAGTTGTAAGATTTATAATTTGGGGAGTTAAAAAGAACGATTTTGTAAAATAATCATTTTATAAGTATTTAACTTATAATATGAACTTTTAGTTTATAATTGAGTTATAAACTGGAATAGGTTAATAAAAGAATTTATAAAAAGGAAGTTTTTATAAATAAATAGAAATGGAATTTATAAACGTTGTTTTATAAATTCGCAAATGACTTATTTTGACAAGAAAATTTGTTGAAACCTATAAGTGGAGTTATATTCACGTTTTTGAATAGTGAATAATCCTTTGAATTAAAATGAATAAAAGGATGAAATTGTTAATGAAGTATATTCACGTTTTTGAATAGTGAATAACACGTTAAAGAAATTGTTTTGGATTTGGATGTTTTAAATAGAATTAAAACGATCGAACAATGTTTTAAAATGTGTTGAGATTCGAAACCATAGATTTCAACATTGATTGTTGAAATAGACGTTTTCGAGAAATAAAAGGAAATGGTGGACTATAACACTGTTGTTATAGTAAATGATTTCCGAAAGGAAATGTTTTGTATAGTATTGGGATTTATATATCTATTTAATTTCGAATCCCTATACTAGTGAATTTGGGTTGTCGTAACGATGTTTTACGTAACATTCGTTTTGGCCCAAATAAATATGTTTAAGAGAATGATTTCCTTAAAGAATGAAATATATACTTAATTTCGATTGAAGTATATTGAATATTTTCCAAGTGTTGAAAATAAATAAAAATTGTGAATTACTTATGAATAAATAAGTATGGAAATGTTTTCCAATATAAAGTGAATATTTTGAGAATTTATCTTTTTGAAGATAAATTGAAAAGATAAATTGAAATGAATAATTGGAATCAAATATTCATAGATATTTTGGGTTATAAATTAACTAAGGAATTTATAAAGGAAGGGGAATTTGTCTAAAAATGAATATTGATTTATTTTTGAGATATTGAATTTTATATCTAGTGAAGATATTTTGGAAAATAAATAATTTGGAAAATTATTTGGAATCTGGTGATGTATGCATATCAATTGATAGTTCAATAGCTGACTATCAATATTTCCCTTTGAATGGGTAATTGATGTGATTTGTTTGAATGTGAATGCTACACTTATTTTTGAATAAGCGCTCACTATTCGGGTTAACCGGGAAAGGACCATGGGGTCGTATAACCCATTCCGAACATGTGATACGTCGTTATGATAGCATTGAAGATCGGTGTTGAAGAACCGGTATTTGCGAGAGCGATAGGATGACCTGTCGATTTACTCTGCACCGAGTTGCTCCGGTATATTCTACTTTCGAAATGAATTTTTCTCTGCACTATGCACTAGTAATAATATCAAATGCTTCTTTTTAATGCGTATCAAGCATCTTTGACTATCATAAGGAGAAATCTCCTCCGATTCTGCGTTTGCATGTGTGTGTGTGCGGGAGGCCTTATGGTAGTCTCATTTTTAAAAGCATTGCGAATTGAATTTAAAAATATTCCTCTATTTTGATTTTAAAGATAAATAAACTGTTTTGAGTTCTCACACCAGTCACATGACTGACTTGGAGTTTATTGTTTTCCTTCCTAAACTCTGGGTGCCCACCAGTTTCCACACGGGCAGTCAAGAGTTAGGTATATCAGGATATTCTGGATATTCTGGAGTTGCTGGAGGCAAGCTGGATGGCATGGCGTATTACTAGTATATAGTATTTCTTTTTCCGCTGCACTGATGTTGTATGTTGTTGTACACTCTGATGATATGATGTAATGAAATGAAATGTATAAAATGTAATAACTGATATAGTTCTTTGTTTAAAGATTATTCATTTATTATTATATGTTGTTCCGCTGCGAATTGTGAGATTCTGTTGTTGTTCTGTTGTTTTTCTGTTCCATTCTATTTTCTATCTCTTTTCTATTCTCTTTTTCTTCTAATTTAAAATTTTCTATCTTCTCTTTTCTCTTTTATTTTCTAATTTTCTGTTTTCTTTCCCTATCTTCTACCTTCTTCTCTCCTCTTCTTTCCTCTCTTTCTTCTTCTTTTCTTTTTCTTAAAACCATAACATTTCGGGTTTCCGGCCTTCGATTTCTCGGCAGTCGATAAAGTGAGTGTCGATGTTGAATTTTCGAAAGTCGAAAATTCTCGTCTGTTACAGGTATGGAGCCCAGATACTTACTCATGTTGAAAACACTTTATGATTGTGTGAATTGATTGCGAGCGCTCGGTGAAAGGTCCCAAAGGACCGGGGGATGGCATATTCGGTCAGTTGTTACTCAGTTAGGGGTAACCCGGCCTTGTGTTGGTAGAGATCCGGTTTGGTTCTCGGGGATGTCCATCCAGAGGCATTCTCATGTGGCAATGGGAAGTTCCTTGGCCTGATCATTCGTTGAAAATCCAAAGAAACAATACGATCTTGTACGGTTTTAGTTGTAGAACCTGCTTCCTCAGGAGGTAGCTATAGTAGGCATAATATAATGGTACCTATGCTGGCTAAGATTTATATTCTACTTTCGAAATGCTTTTTCCTACACTATGCACTAGTAATAATATCAAATGTTCTTTTAAATGCGTATCAAGCATCTTTGACTATCATAAGGAGAAATCTCCTCCGATTCTGCGTTTGCATTGTGTGTATGTGCGGGAGGCCTTATGGTAGTCTCATTTTTAAAAGCATTGCGAATTGACTTTAAAAATATTCCTCTATTTTGATTTTAAAGATAAATAAACTGTTTTGAGTTCTCACACCAGTCACATGACTGTCTCGGAGTTTATTGTTTTCCTTCCTAAACTCTGGGTGCCCACCAATTTCCACACGGGCAGTCAAGAGTTAGGTTTATCAGGATATTCTGGATATTCTGGAATTGCTGGAGGCAAGATGGATGGCATGGCGTATTATTAGTATATAGTATTTCTTTTTCCGCTGCACTATTTGTTGTTGTTGTTGTACACTCTGATGATGATGTGATGTAATGTATAAAATGTAATAACAGATAGTTCTTTGTTTAAAGATTATTCATTTATTTATTATATGTTGTTCCGCTGCGAATTGTGAGATTCTGATATTGTTGTGTTCTGTTCCGTTCTATTTTCTATTTTCTTTTCTCTCTATTTTCTCTATTTTCTACCTTCTTCTCTCTTTTTCTTTTTCTTTTCTTTTTTTTAAACCCTAACTATTCGGTTTTTCGGCAACGAAAAATCGCAATCGTTACATATATTATAAATTAAGTCATATTTTAGAAATTCAAATCAATTTAATTTCCCAAAACAAAGCTGTAGCAAGACTACACAACAGTCTCTTCACTTCGAAACTCGAAAATGAACGTCGATGATGCTGCAGTCATCACCGAAGTT
The DNA here is from genome assembly GCA_030765085.1 of Allium cepa. Taxonomy (NCBI): domain Eukaryota; kingdom Viridiplantae; phylum Streptophyta; class Magnoliopsida; order Asparagales; family Amaryllidaceae; genus Allium; species Allium cepa. The sequence goes on along the minus strand of CM060944.1, from coordinate 301,857,185 downwards.
ATTTTCCAGCGACAAAGAGAAGAGTACTAATTTTAAACTTAAAATTCTTTGAAAACAAATTCTATTCAAAATACTTTAAATAATATAATCTTTTAAAACTTTAAACCAAAGTTCGAAATAATCGGAATTTAAATCCTCAAATTCTTGTTTTAAATTCATTTCAGTTCCCAAATAAATTTATAAACAAATATTTATAGATCTATTTGTAGAACAATAAATGATAAATCAAGTATTATCATTTCAGATTATCAATTTAAATCATTTCATTAAGTTCCATAAATTTACTTATATATCAGAATTTATTTCATTAACCAATTTTTTTTTTAAAATATATTGTGTTCGTTTGTTCTGTCAAAGTGTTTTGGAAATCTTATCGATGGCGCTGATCAGACGTATCGATCAGAAACCCAACTCAACATCAACAACTCAAACAAAACAATATATAAAACATTTTAATTTTAAATACTAGTTTACAAATACACTATACATGAATAAATTTTCAAAGAAGGATAGAGATTCAAATTTTTGATTATCACAAATCAAAGGAGATTATGATTAAAAATAAGTTGGAAACAAGGATGACATGATTAAATAATAGAATAGGAAGACGGATAAGCTTATACAAATCGCGGGCAATCTTAACCGGGTCAACCGTGACTTAAAGAATAAGATCAATGTTGATTATTCTAGGGTAAATCTACATTCGATCTCAAGAGTTAGAGTTTGAAATAACAAAAGATATTAGCATCTAAACCAAGGATAGATAAGAATCTCTGGTGAATCGATGCTAACTGCAAAGGAGTTTTCCCCTTTTTTTCAATTCAATTTGAAATTGGCGTGACCGCTGACTCACTAAAAAATCATTCGAAGCGGAATTATGAAATGCTCTAGAGTCAAAAGAAGATGAATAGTGAGGGATACGAATGGATTTTGGAACCGTAGGGAATGTTCCAAAATTCAAAGGAATCGAGTCAAAAGGGAGAGATTCAAACTCGAATGAAAGTGATTCTGTAAATAAATTCACTCCATATGCTGAGCTTTGCCTAGAGCTACCAAAGCTCTGATACCAACTGTAACGACTCGATATTTTCAACCATTCGCAACCATTGTAAGTGTATAGATAGACACTCATGCCGCAATTGAATTGCTCAAAATACCGCGTTGTAAATAAAATTTTGGCAAACCTCAGAATATACAGTAAATAAAATCACAGATCACAGACACAGAGTATATAAAAATGCAGCGGAAGAAAAAGAGATAGTAGTTCATGAAGCTACTATATAAATATGAGATACATCAGAGTTAAATAAGATACAACAGAAGAGTAACAGGATACATCAGGTACAAATCAGATACATCACCGAACCACTGGATACTGAAACAAAATAGGTGGTTGGATCTTCAAGGAAAGCTCCAACGCCGAAGGTGAATCTGGAATGCTAACTCACTCAATCTGACCCGAGCGTAAAGCAAAACACAAAACCCTCGAGTCAGGACATAAATACTTATAAACTGTAAATCAAATCAAGTGAACAGTAACAAAATGCATCAGTAACTTAAAGGATGCTTGGGACCGCCCATCCTCTAAGGATCCGTTAAACTATTTACTATGTAGTAATATACGCTATATACGGTAGTGTCTAATCAGTAAAGTATAATCATATAGAAAATAGCGTTAAGGGGATGGTGAACCTTAACGCGGTCGGATCTTTAAAACCGAAATCGTAGTGGGCTTGATATAAGGATATGACACGGCACGCGAGGCAATGCCAGGGTGGATACACCGTTTGCACTCCCGGACCGGTGGTGACGGCAAGCCAGCAGCTTCCGCCCACCTCGAACAATACCCCCGAATCAAAGTGGCGCCACCGAATCGAATCACAACAGTAATAGAATAGTTTCCGATGGAGCATGCTCGATGAAAGGGTGCGACCCTTTGTGTAGCCCGGTATAGCTCCTGTTTTAGTCATATATGCCAACTCACGGGAGTTGGGTCCACGTAACATACCTCGAGAACGTCGCCACCATCCTACTTCATTCTGGAATCTCCACCGCGTACACAGTTGTTAAAGTGGTTTTCGGTATTTTCCGGCTATAAGACAATATCCGATCCCGGTCTCTTTAACAACCAATCGTTATTATAACCCATGGATATTTATTTCAAATAATTTATACTTTAAAGACCAAAATATCATACTCATTTCAAAACAATATCACAATTGTATCATTTCCATTTCAAAAATAATTCAATATTATATCATTCAAATAAAACCCAAATTTTCAAATCATTGAATATTTCTTTAAATTTATTAAACTTGAAATATTCCTATAAATTATCATAGCATTTTGGAAATGTTACCTTAAGGAATCATAGCATTTTTGGAATGTACTACTTTCCACTTTACATTGTATATAATCAAAGTATTGATAAGCTTAAAATTTTAACATGTCAATTTATCATAGCCTTATGGTTAAATAAACTTTCTTACTGTAATATACAATTTAAACCGAAATTCTTATGTTAAGTTAAAAGCACCTTATTAACTTGCATTACTATTACAATAAGTAACATTTATCATTTTAATCAATTTAAAATACACCATTACATTGATTAAAATCTACGTGTCAAATGTACGTTTTAAATTTTAAATTCCTATTACAATAATGAACATTTATTAATTAAATCAATACCACACTACTTAAAACTTTACATGTTTCTTTCTTAATTAAACTTTACATGTTCTTGCATTAATTAAAACTTTCATGTTCTCTCATTAATTAGGACTTTACACGTTTCTTTCATTAATTAAAAACTTCTACGTTTCTTTCATTAATCAAAACTTATACCATTCTTTCATTAATTAGGAATTTACATGTTCCTATCATCAATTAGAACACCATACGTTCTTTCATTAATTAAAAACCAATACGTTTCTTTCATAAATTAAAACCTATACGTTTCTTTCATAAATTAAAACCTATACGTTTCTTTCATAAATTAAAACTTAACATTTCAGATTTATATTACTTTTTCACAAATTTAACTAAACTTCCAGTTTATTTAATTAATTTAACATCTTTAGTTAAAACTCAAATTTCACATTTTCAAGTCAAGTTATAACTTAAAATTTCATTTTCAACAGTCATTTATTCAACCACTTAAATTTATAGAAAATCAATAATTCTTTAATAAATCACTTAAATTCAAATATAAATCAATTTATCATATTTACCATTTTCCAAATAAAATTAAAGTCCATTTTATTCATGTAACTTAAATATCATTTTTAGTCAAAATTCGAAATTTCAAACATAAGTTATATTTCAAAATCCAGTTAATCCATTCATAAATTACATTTTTAACACATAGAAAAATTAAAATTTATTTATTTTAAAACCTTTCAAAATCTATTTAAATCAAATTTCATAATTTTATATTTTTAAAATACTTAAAATATTCAAAGCACTTTATAGAATAACCACGGGTCTGTATATAGTTTTCTAACCTAGGCCAAGTGATACGGATATGTATCATTTCAATCCGCAATTTTAAAAGGTAAAAATCCGGGTTCTATCATTTCAAACCCGCAATCCCAAGTATAGATAAATAAATAAAATAACTCAAGCTTATCATTTCAGCCCATAATGATTTTTATCCTAACAGGGAACTTGCAGTGTGATCATATACAGAAATAATATAAACAATGTCAATATCACAATATACAGTCATGTATCAGATGTCAGGTGAAAATTAATAGTTTTAACATGGTAATAACATGGTAATAACACGGCATAGCATATCATGTGATCATCATTAACTTGCATAAACATTTTACATTACTAAACACTTGTCATCAATCCACTTTTCATAAGTATATATGTCAGAGTGAGAAAGACTCACCTTTTTCAAAGCTAGAGACCAAAACAACATACAAGCACGACTCCAAAGGCACGACAAGCACAATTTCACGACTTTTGATTTGAGTTGAAAGATAGCCAAGATATGATTTTGTATCACCAACCCAAAGCAAAACAATGAAAGGAGAACAAATGAAATAAAACAAGAGTGAAAAGAAGAAAGAAAGAAAAAAAGAGAAAAAAAAATGAAAGGAAAAGCATGCGCCGGTTCATACCTTCAGGAGATGCTTACGCAAATTTTGATGGAAGCAAAATGAATAATTTATGGTAAGGAACTTTTGAACGTGAAATATATATTAGCATTTGCTCACTAATTTATGTAGAGGGCAGGCAAGAGAAAAATGCTTGAACGGTAGAGGCAATTAAGGCATTCAATTCTATCCAATAGGTGGAAACGTATGGGAGGCAAGAGGGAAAGAAATAATTCACACACGGAAATGATTTAAGGCAAGGTTTGAGCAAGATTTTGGATTCTCAAAAGAGAATATACGGCTGAAAACTTTGCATTGTTAACGCAAGAAGAAAAAAATAAAATCAAATAGATAACGAAAAGGCAAGAGCAACAATTAAATATATGCCCAAAGTAACGTACAAATTATTTTGTTTCTCTTATTAAATAACGTACAAATTATTTTGTTTCTCTTATTAAATAAATTTAAAATACTAACGTTTCTATTAGGAAAATAAACCATCACTTTAAACCAAAATTTAATAGCTATTGTACCATAATTAATAACATTTGATTTAGCTTCATCCAATTGATTGTTAAATATAAAGTTAAGAAACAGATGTAAACATATGTAAAAGAAATGTAAAGTTTATTTCCCGTTTCACACTAATTATTACTAACTTTTTTTTAGAAAAAAAGTATACAACAAATCTGACCAAAACAAAAGTGAAACAAATGTTACACAATTGTATACAGTTCAAGATGAAAAATTTGCCTTTAGAATTATAAAATTTAGAATTTCTATTAAAGTTACACTTTTTATCCAAATCAAATTTTCAGACATTGTTTATTTTTATTTGGACAAATGATCAGAAATCATTTCAAGAAAATTTCCAAAATCAGATTTTTAAGAAAATAAAAGCCAAAGTCTTTAAATAAATGAAAAAATTAAAATTTAGGGAAAACAAGTAGAAAAGCAAGAAAAAGAAAGGGAAGTCATTACCAGATCTTTGAAGCCGTGAGAAACAAATGAAACTGATTTTTTTTTCACGTGAAAACCTAATGAGAGGACGGCTACATTAGGGTTTTACACGGCTAAGACAATTAATTGAGAAGTTTAAGGAAATGAAGGGTTTGGGCAAATAAAAGGGCTTACGTTTCAAAGTGATTTACAATCTTCCATATTCTTTTCCTTTTAAAACTTTAGATAAATGAAATTTCAGGAGAAAATACTTTACAAACCGAAATCAATTAGAAATATGAGGTAACAAATAGTATAATTTGAAAAAAATATAAAATAATGAAGAAAATGCCTTAAAAATACCAAACAGTGTCCTAAAATTGTGCATAAATCACAGTTAGTCTTGGAAAATTATACATTTCATTATAAAATTATTATGAAGTGGAAAGGAATGTTTTCATGTGAAAATGAGGTAAGAAATGCACAGCTACAATAAAGAAAGGAACGGTCAAAGGAAATTAAATTTATTAATTGGAAAAGAAACGGAAGAAGAAACGTTAAAATGGGTTTACGTTTCTTTGCTTTCAAACCTTTTAAACTTCCTATATATATATTCATATACATCTAGATAACTGAAAATAATTAGAATCTCAGTTAAAATTCGAAAATATAACAGACAAACAAAATATTAATAATTAAATATTAATTAGATATGATTAAAATAAGAAAAATAGCACAGAAAATGAAAACTTGACTTAAGAATTAGAAATAACTTCAATACACTTTGGAAAAATTTACTTTAATTTAAATATATGTAAAATGAATAAAATAAAGTAAAACATAGAAAATAACAGTGAGTGCATAAAATAAATAAATAAATTTTAATTAGATATAATTAAATTAAGAAAATGGCTTAAAATTGTAGACTAGGCTTTTTAAATTAGAAATAAATTCAAATGAACTTTAGAAAAATTATATTATCATTTTAAAAATACTTAAAAGTCAAAATATACATTATATAACATATTATCACATATTAAAATAAAATAAAACAAAGAAGAAGTAGTTTATGCAATTTAAAATAGTCATTGTTAAATAACCATATATACGCACAATATTGTAAAGGGTATAACTTTCACAATTTACATCCAATTTCAACGAAACGAAAAGTAGTGTTCTTATAATTTTATGTACTTTCATAATAAAAGAAAAAATTTAAATTTTTAAACTTTTAAAATTTTGAGTTGAAAGTCACAGTTTGACTATTTTGACCAAAATCAGCATTTCAGGCAAATATTTCAACTTACACAAGTTTGGAATTATAACTCATAAAAATCAAGATTAAAAAAAATAAATTTAATCATTTCAAATAGGTAAAATAAGTTTTTAAATCAAAATCTTACATTAAAAATAATTAAAATATACAATAAAATAATTACAAAATACAGGGTTGTTACATAAAACTCCAGATTCAACATTTTACCCAATTTCAAATTATATAATTCAATAATTTAATTATCAAGTAAATAGTGATATTTGGAATTCAACTTAAAATTAACCTTTAAAATATTTAAAATCAATTAAATATTCCAATTTAAATTGTTAGAAATTTCGGGTCATCACATTTCTCACCCCTTAAAAGAATTTCGTCCTCGAAATTGCTAGTTAAGAAGAACGGTCCAATACCCATTACTATTTTCCAAAACCAAATAGCTTTATCAACAACCCAACAATTTTTATTAAAGGCACACTATCCATCTTACAAACTTTCCAAACTTTTCCAAACAACTTTACTTATTCAACCATTCAAATTATAATTCAAAACCAAGTTTTAAATTTTCAAAATTTCTCAAAATTTTCTAACGCCCTAAGTTTCCGAGAAATTTTGCCAGCGTCTCCTTTAAGCGGATAGCTCGGTACAACTATAAAATGCCTCTGCAGGCTCAAATTCCAAAAGAAAACAAAACGCCAAGTGGCTGGAATAAAAACCCAATCAAATTTCGTACAGAAATTTAAATCATTCCTTTTTAGTCGGGTAATTCAAATTGTCTTCTGAAATAAAAACCAATTTTCCTTACCCTTTATAATGCATGTATATCCTATTTAGCAATAATATCCAATCATAGCTTTTAGAATCATTTTATACCTTTCCTTACAGAAGTTTCATATCTACCTTTATTCAGATTAGTTTTTTCATTTCCATACGAATTCAATTTATCTTCAACTCTTAATATTGAATTTAATCTTCCATTTATAACTAATTCATATCCTTATTTTAAATTAGTTTCATCCACTAATTTATTTCAATTTCTAATTTGAAATCGTTTTGTCGCTAACAAAAATTTTCTCAAAAATTTTCTAACTCCCAAAATTTTCATAAAATTTTGGTAGAGTCTCCTTTGTACGGAGGAGCTTTTGCAATTTGACAAGAGATATAAATATATATACATCGACCCACACGGTCGGAAAAACAAAAACAGTTCATATTTCCTATTTTTATTGTGTAGGTGTACCTTTATTTAGCATTTTAAGCAAACGACTTATTATTTTAGCAATTAGCGCAACCAAATCCAGCCAAACGGCCTTCAGGTACCTGTACTTACTCAATTTAAATATGTAAGTGTCATATATAGAAAATTTATTAGCATTTCACTTACTTTCAATAGCTAAACACATGCATTTCATAAGCAACAAGCACCAAACGCTTTCCATAAGTGATTTATATGATTTAAAGCTAATTCAATTGCTTCTAACCAATTCATATGCCATTTCATTCAATTTAAATGGTTTACAACTCAATTTCTTACATTCAATTTATTTTTAATTCCAAACAAGCTCATATTCAATTCAATTGATCCTAAAATCAATTAATTTAATCTCTATCAACTCATAGAATTTTAATTACTTTTGTTTACGTCAAATGACAACTATTTTTATGTAAATTCGGCGATATATGCTTAATACAGTATCATTTTAGTTTATAACCACTTCAAATTAATTTCAACTCATTTTGTATTTAATTACATTTCATTTCTAATTTATTCACCAACCATACATTTGCATTTCATTTCATCTCCGCATTGGTTTCATTTCAAAACTATTTCATTGAGCTTGACAACATTCGATGCTTATATTAATGTCATATTTTTTTTCCAAATAAATTTAACCCAAACTTTTATTTAATGGTCTTCCATTCTTACTCGAAACCAAGATTTTATTTACTTAAGTAATTTTACTTCAAATTAATATGCCTCATAACTCAAGTTCATTCTGATAACCCAATTCCAGTTAAAACCTTGATTTAATTTTTATTCACTCAGACTTCATCCATTTATTATTTAATTCAATTAACCCATTTATTCACCCCATTTTATATTTTTAATTCACCTACTTAATTCATTTTCAAATTTATTTTATTTATACAAAACCATTCTCAATTTATTTCTACTCACCTGGGTTTTGTTTGCAACTCAAACCATTTCTATTATAATTCACTTTCATTTCATTCGACAACACTTCCATTATATCTAATTTACTTACAAATTACGTTAAATATTATTTATAACTCACTTAAAATTTTATTTTTAATTCAAACTTTAACGGCACTGGTTTTGGTAATTAACTAATATTAAATTATAACGGAAGTTATAATTTAACATTGTGAATTGAAATAAATTGGAGATTTAAATTGTTTATTTTAAATAAACAATGAAGTTTGAAAATAAAATGTGGAATAAAGTTTTAGAAAACTTTATCATGTTTATTTGTGAGAATAATGAGTGGAAAATGACTTTATTTGATGAAAATGCAATAATTATATTAACAATTGCCAATTACTTCTTTTAATAATTTTTAAAAAGAAGTATGAGATTTTTAAAGGTTGTTTATTTAAATAAAATTGGTTATTTATGAAAAATAAGAGTTTTTAATAATAAAATTGTTTTATAAAATAAATTATATTTTTATTAAGTGTAAAATGTTTTGTTTAACTTGTAGATATGTTTACATTATTTATTGTGTTAAAACTTGGTGGAAAATGTTGTTTTATTAAGTAACATATGTGCATATATTTTGTTTAAGTGATGAATTAACTAACATAGGCTATTGATTTTCTTTTGTTTGGGTCCAAAGCCCATTTATTAACATAGCCTGAATGGAGAAAGAAATGTTTCCTTCTTCCTTCCCCTGTACGCACACAATTCATTTACAGTAAACCAAACAGAAAGAAAAAGAACTATCTCCTCTTTTCAAATCTAAACCAAATTCTTATCTTTCTTCAATTTTAATTGCTATTTTATCAAATCAAAAGAGAAATCAGAAGGTTATTGGAAGATTTCTTCTTCTCAAAACTTGCTTCTTTCAGCAAAAATATGAGGTTGGATCATCTCTAATTCAAGGTGAGTATCAAAACTCACATTTTCTAGATTTGATTGAGATTTCAAGGTAAGAAATCTCAATTTTGGTTGTTGCATGTTCATTTATGAATCGCTGTCAGTAAATTAGGCATATCTCTTTCATTTAAAATCGAAATTTAATAAATTTAGGTGATTTGGAAAGCTTGGACATAGTGCTACAGGTTTAATGTTTTAAGTTTTCTAAAATTCTGATGTTTGCTTGATCAAAATTGTACTTGTTTGTTGCTGTCCCGAGAGCAAATTGACAGCAACAACAATCACAGAACTAAGAATTGTTTTAGTCATAAGTTACTCGTTTCTTATCCAAATTTAATAATCTTGAATGTTCTGGAAAGCTTGAGAATAGGGCTATAAGTTTCATATTTTAAGTTTTCTAATATTCTGATGTTTGCTAGATCAAAACTATACTTGTTTGTTGCTGTCCCGAGAGCAAATCGACAGCAACAACAATCACGGAACTAAGAATTGTTTTAGCCATAAGTTACTCGTTTCATATCCAAATTAAATAATCTTGAATGTTCTGGAAAGCATGAAAATAGAGCTACAAGTTTATTGTTTTGAGGTTTCCAGAAGTTTGAAGTTATCTGGGTCAAAATTGAGTGTTTCTATTATTATCCCGAGAGCAAAACTAACATTTGCTCTGTGTTTGAATCTGAAACGAAATTAATCATATCTCTTTCGTTTCTTAACCAAATTCAATAATTTTATATGTTCCAGAAATCTTTGATCATGTACTACAAGTTCTATGTTTTGAGTTTTCTGAAATTTTTAAGTTTGCTTGGTCAAAATTATATTTGTATGTTGCTGTCTTGAGTGCAAAATGACAACACTAACAATCATTAATCTTAGATTTATATTAGCTCATTTTTGCTCTTATTCTCGTTCGGTTTTGATATTCTTTTTAAGATATTTTGAGAGCTATGATGCCTATTAGTAGGCTACCTATATTTGGAGAATTAGAAATTCAAATTTAAATAGAATTTGAATTGATTTTAGTTAAATTTGAATTGAATTCGTATTGAATTCAAGTTATTGGTCTTGTGTTATCTTTCTTGTTTTTCATTATTTTCGAGTGCGGTTTTCACTAAACCACTTTTGGACTGATTTTTGAAACAAATGGACAGTTTAAATTATTATTATGTAGCAGTTTAATATTATTTTTCTAATATAAAATCTATTTATTTCATATAGTAAAGGAATTTCAAATGTTGCTTTTGTTAATCTTTTCGGGAAAAAAGTTTTAAAAGCCTGTTTCCTTTAGTAAACTATTTTAAATATAAAATATACATTTTTACACTATTCGAACGTATGAGAAAGATAATTAAATGATTTGGTAAAACATGGTATGGGACATGTGCGTTTACAATTTCGGTTGATTCCGGACTTGTAAGATCGAAGTTATTTGGTTTTATTGATTCTGAGATGTTTTGCCATTTTATGGCGTATTTTGAATTTTATCATTTCTATTTATTGGAATTATTTAAGATGGCCAATATTTGGCAAGTATTATGGTTTGAGATCTCCTATATAGGAGTATGGTCGATGAAAACCTTCATGATGTTTTGTTTACTTGCCAATGATATAAGGCAAGTCTTGAGTATATGATTTTATATTTTGAGATTTATGGTTTGTAAGGAACAATCACGATGTTTTCACTTGTTGATGAGATGAGACAAGTTACGATGCCATTTAATACTTGTCGATGAGATGAGACGAGTATGGTGTCTCTTTATCACTCGCCAATGAGACGATGTGAGACATGATTTTCTGAGTTTTATGATGTTTCTAGTGTGGCATCGACTAGCGGCTAGTAAACCGCTAAGTGCGAACGTGTGGTATGGGACACACGTTAACACTTTTCGGGTTCCTATCCATGAGTTTATGACACATTCACGATGTTTACCTAACAGAACTGCTTTGAGAGGTGTTAGCGACCTAGTCATGGGGATGAACTGCTTTGGGAGGTGTTAGCAACCTTGTTAGGGCTGACAAAATGGCTTGGAAAGGTGTCAGTGACCTTGTCATGAGGACGAACTGCTTTGGAGAGGTGTTAGCGACCTTGTCATGAGGACGAACTGCTTTGGGAGGTGTCAGCGACCTTGTCTGAGGCTTCGGCTGCCTGAGTTTAGCACGTGCATCATTGCTTCAGCATTGCAATTGAGGATTTGGCCAATCCAAGTTTTCTGTTTTATTGTGATTTCACCATTTTAAGAAGTTTAATTACATTGATAGCCTAGTGCTATATGAGATGTTATATATATGGTGATTTTACTTAAGATGTTCTTAACTCTTATCGAGTTCCTTGAGTTATGAGTTTGGATGATTTCATGATTTTATAGGATTTCTGGGTTTTTCCATTTTGGCGGGTTGAGATTGAGAATTATATAAATTTATACTGATGAGATGAGGTATAATTGAATTTGGAGATTCTTCTGTATTTGAGTTTTGGATCATCCTATTTGAGAATGTTTTATATTTGCCATTTTGGCAAGAGTTTGTATTGATGTTTCTCCTTTTGAGGGGATATGGTTCATGGAAACCATGTAGACATTTTTGGATGTCGCCAATGATATGAGGCGAATGTTTATATTATTTGAGTATGATTATCGAATTTACCTCTTTTGAGGTCTTTTTATACTTAAGTGACATTAGTTCACTTAAGTCATGAGTTGTATTCTTTATGTTTCCTCTTCTCATTCGAAAAGAATTATCATCTTGTATCTTATGCTTCATTTTATCGTCTATCCTCATTAACTATTGTTTTATCTAGACTGACCCGTGTATTTTGTAGTCGGGTCAGACCGAGTTGTTTTAGGTTAGCTGTCAGTTATGGGACATAGCTTTAATGCATCTGTTTGGATATCAGCCTAACATTTTGTGTAGTTTATATTTCTTTCCGCTTAACTTTGATATATATTTGATTAGATGTATATAGTGTGGTCTCTGTACCACTTTTGTGTATCGGTTTGTATCATACCGGGATGTATATATGTAAATGTATTTATATATATGATGATTGCTGTTATGTGATGTAACATGCATTCTATTATTGTATTTTGTTCTGATAGATCCATTAGCCACCTATAGTTTTGTATTAAGCATTTATTGGATATGTCGATCCACTTGAAATAGAAAAAAAAAATATAGAGCATTTATCGGCGTATGTAATAGATGTTTAAGACAAGATTATAGATGGTCGCTCCTAACCAGCCCTATTCTCCGCATCAGCAGACAGAATTACCTAGTAATTCTCTTTGTTAATGTGGGTCTCCGGGTGGGGCGTCACAGCTTGGTATCAGAGCTGAATTCATAACAAAATAGGATAAACATAGAACAAAATCATATATTACGATATGTCCAAGTATAGTACAAATGTTCCAATTCCTTAATCATTGTGTCTTTATCTTATCGTGTCCTTTGAGATTAAAGTTTGGAATATGTCTTGGAATATTTTATTCCGTAGTATTCCAAAAATAGAATTAATGACATTTTGTCTTAAGAATAATCCTAATCATGATTGTTTTATATGAGTCCTCTTCAATACGGATGCTGGACACTTATCTGTATCGAAGGAGTTTGTTGATACTTTTGGATGTCCTTATCTTGTTCTTTTGTGAGGATTGCAAATCCTATTGAGTGGGTCCACAACTTTGATGTATGAGGATTCGGGATTGTTGCTTATTGATTATCTTTTTGTTCGAATTAGCACACCATTTTCTATCTAGAGTTTGGAGTGTTGAAATGAAGTGGCTTGCCTATTATCAAGCCACATTCTGCGATTTGAAGAATCCTATATTGAGTGTCTTAGTTTGGCTAATTCATTGTTTCTTGTCCATCGAAATGTTAACAATGATTCCGAAGTCTTTGTATTTACTCTTGTGTTTCGTGTTGTTGAAGATATATCTTGAATTTCAGCCAGTGTGACTGTTGATTTCTGTGAGTCCGTTCGGGTATGACATCAAGTCGGGCAATTGAGTATTGTATTGACCTCTCTTCCTATTCTGAGCCTTTAGGTCATCCACCCACAAGGATGACCGCTAATAAATTGAGGTGATTCAGTGAATTTATTTGATATTGCCATTTTTACTCCTTTTATGTTATCCTGTTTGGATACTCAATTGTTGATATACTTTGTCGTATTACTTCACTCGAAGTAATAATTTGTTATCAATGTTAATTCTCCTCAATTGAGAAGATATTTTACCCTTGCTTTTATATCTCATAGATTTCTTTAATCTCTTGAGTGGTGTTAGGGTCATTCCTTAGCTTGACCCTACATCGATTTTTCATGAGTTACGAGTCGAGGAGAGTAGCGTTACTCTTACCGCATTTTGCACTTGTTATGAGTCTTGTGAGTGATTCGTTATACTGAACACTCCAGTCTATTCCATCAATCTTGTGAATCGAGTATTCTGGGAATATCTCGACGAGTTCTTCTTGTGTCTTTGATTTTGAGAATAAGTTATAATTGAATCTTTGTTTCTAAGAGAAACTAGATTTGTGTTTTTTAGAAAAAAAAATATTTTGAGTAGTGTATATAAAGTATTTCTTTTTAAAGAAAATGAATTTTGTGTTCGGTTGTCCGTCAAGTGCTTTAAGAATTCTGGTCGATGCGTTTAGCCAACGTTATCGATAGAAATTTCCTAAATGCTGTGATGAGACAGTCATGCACGATAAATTGAGCTTTAATAAGTAAAGTTTGGAAATAATTAATACGGCGGAGTATTAATTTTTATTTTATTTTAAATGTTTAATGAAGCCATTAAACTATAGTGTGTGTTAGTTTAGAACTTTTAGTATAAATTTGTGAGCTAGTTTTTGTTTTAAACCAAAATGGTATAACAACCCGCATATTTATCGATTTTATATTTAAATATTTCATTTAAATATTTCATCGCTCGTCGGATTTTGGTCCGAAAAGCTACTTTTTGCAAACAGTCGAATTGGGACTCGAGACCACTTCCATTGAGTTCAAAATGCCGTTTGCGACCTTTTTAAGTATAAGCTTCGATATGTCTGGAGAAAGTTGATTTTTGCTACTTTTTCCCGCTTATGACTTTGGTTTGGACTGCACCCTTATTAGCTCAGCCCAACCCCTTCTCTTCATAACTTCTCCTCTTTAATTAAAACACTTCAAGCTAAAGTAAAAATGGTGGAAGAGATGGGAAAAGGAAATTCATAAGCCCTAGTTTTCTTTGCAAATCCAACTTCTAGCTCCAAACTCAAGTGAACCCATTGGTAAGCACCTCCTTCATCTTCTCCAACTCTTTCTCCATTCAATTTCAGAAATTTCCTAAACCTAATTTAGGAAATGTTTCTCTTTAAGCTTAGATTGAAGCTTCTTGAGTTGTTATTGAAGAGGAATTGATCTTAGCTTGTTTTAAAAGCTTCTCCTTCATTAATTTGGGTTCAAAGGTGAGATTTCTAATCTTACATCTATGCTTATAATTCTCTTCGATTGTTAGGTATGAATTCCTAACGCTTATTCGTGTGCATTTGCTTTTGGTTTGGATTGATTAGGTGAACATTCCAATTTTTAGTGTTTTGCGTTCAATTCTTTAAAAATCATAACTTTGATGTTTGAACATGTTTTTGGTGATGCATCGAGGAGCTTATAGGGCCGGGTAGTCGATTGGCATAAACCCTTAGCGCCGTTGCTCGAGCGAATGCAATTTGGTCGAGATTGGATCTCATTAGGATGGGCTGGGAAGAGGCTGGCATCAGGTCCGGTCGACCGACTACAGAGCTCAGTCGACCGACCTGCTTCCCGAACTATTTTTCAGAACAGGGTCCGGTCGACCGAGCTCTGTAGCCGGCCGACCGACCTGTTGCACTTTTGCCCACTTCGCCTAACTATTTGAATTTTCAACTTTAATCGATTCGTGTTGTTTCCTATTTGTTGTTATCAATTATTATGACCTTGATGACTCTTTTTAGGGATTTTTGAATATCCATTTCGATGGATCCTTTATCGATTTCTTTGGATTTTATTCACGTCTTTGAATGTGAATCTTTATGAGTTGATTGTTTCTACAGTCACTTCTATGATTTGTCACTTAAAAATATAAAGGTTTTCTATACTAGTAGTAAATATCAAAACCCTTTCCTCAAACGATTTCAATACTATTTTAATACCAAAATCGTTTATAAAACCGTTTTCCAATATATTAGTATATATAAGCCTTTACCTCACTCGTATGAGAAATCTAATTAAACGACTTAGTGAAACAAGTGGTATGAAACGCTTGCGTTTACTTCGTCGGTTAATTCTTGGACTTGTTCGATTGAATCTCTTGTGACAATTTTATAGTGGAGATCTACAATTTGTTCGTAAATATTTAAGTTAAGCTAGTGGTTATGGGACATGAAGCTAAGCTCATATATTTACTAGCTTATTGTAATTGACACTTCTCGTTGATCATGACGATCATCTTTGTGGTTTAGACTAGCAATGTGCGATGTCTCTTTGTTTTTGTGGAGGATTGTTCCTCATTTTATTGAGCTTCGTCTCATTTCTCACATGGTTCGTACCTTTTTAGGTGCGTCAATGTTTTATTATGCATGGGGTGTACCTTTCTAGGTGCATCGATGTTTGTTTATACATGGGTCGTACCTTTTTAGGTGCGTCAATGTTTATTTATGCATGGGGTGTAACTTTCTAGGTGCATCGATGTTTATTTACTTCGTGGAGCAATCGGCTCAATAAGTCGGGACATGGGGCGTATCTTTCTAGGTGCGTCGATGTTCGTCTATGCATGGGGTGTATCTTTCTAGGTGCGTCGATGTTCGACTTAGCATGGGGTGTATCTTTCTAGGTGCATCGGTGTTAGATATTACATGGGGTGTATCTTTCTAGGTGCATCGATGTTTATTTATGCATGGGATGTATCTTTCTAGGTGCATCGATGTTTATTTATGCATGGGGCGTATCTTTCTAGGTGCGTCGATGCTAGAGCATGGGGCATATCTTTCTAGGTGTGTCGATGTTCGACTGTACCTGGGGCGTGTCTTTCTAGGTGCGTCGATGTCCAGTTTGTGGGATTGGCCATCCTTTTTATTGTGATTTCTGGATTTCGTGTGTTGATTTCTGGAATTTATGTTTCACCAACTTTTACGATGGGCATTGATATATATGTCATTTATTGTGGCTTGGTGAATGAAATTAGGAGTATGACATTCCTTTTTATCTTGAGTAGATTATTGTAATATTGATTAATCTCTTGTTGATTTTCAGTTACTTATTTATCACAGCTTGGCATTGTGATTATTATATGTTTATGTCATATCTCTTATTATATATCACTTCATCTGATAATTATAGCTAGACTGATCCGTTTATTATTTTCTTCTTAAATTATACTCGGGTCAGACCGAGATTTTACAGGTGCTTCCTCTTGACTTCCTATCTGGAACAATCGTCTGATTTTTGCTAACTACTCTAGATTAGTAGTTTATTGTTGTATGCATTTGAGAAATATACTCCTTGATGTATACATATTCTTTTGTCTTAGCACTTGTATCTATTCTTTTGTGATGTTGTGGATCTTATTTGACCACTACTCTGATATACACTTTTATGTGTAATATTCATATCTATTTCCGCCTTTGTGATATGAATTGTCTGTGACTGATTTATGTTATGTTTATTTCTATATTTGTTTCCGAAGATATTATAGCCACTGTGTAGTAGCTTTTAGTTTGTGTCGGCATGTCGGATTTCCACTTGAAAAGAATTGCATGCTATACTATCTGACATATCGATGCTCGTACAAAGCAATTACACGGATGGTCGCTCCTCAACAGCCTTATTCTCCGTGCTAGTTGACAGCATTACACCGTAGTGTTCTTGGCTAGCGTGGGTATAGAGGTGGGGTGTCACAAATGTATTAAAACTTGTGGGTTTAAAATTATAAAATTCTTTTGAAAACAACTTTGAATAAATTCTCAACTTTAATAAGTTTTGTGTTGATAACTAGATGTAAAGTTAGTTCTTGTGACAAGTGGAAATGTGAATTTGGATTGTTTTGATAAATGAACAATTCATGTAGTATAATCAATTTAAATTTTGAGAATAATTTTAAAACTTTATATATATCCCAAAAATTTATTTTGTTGGATAATCTATAATCATATCTTGATAATGAAAGAGAGTAGGTGTCTTTTCAAAATGAGTTTTCTAGTTGATTGTTTTAAAAGTAGATTTTGGGAAGTGATGAAAATATTTCCACTTAATGAAATGTTTTATGACGATTACATAAGTTGATCATAATTTTTTATGTTTTAGCTTTCTGGGATTAAAAAAAAATTAATAAATGATGTAGCAAAAAGTTTGTTTGAAAATATAGTTTGGGCTTAAAATGGTTTAGGTAAATTTCAAAATTTTAAATTGATTTTAAAAGCTGAAATTTCATTTAGAAAAGTGCTGAACTAAAACAGTGATAACTTGTGATTTATAACTCCAAAAAAGCTCAATCTTTTTGCAAATTAAAGAACATTCAGAAAGCTATAAATTTTATTTTAACCGCTTTAAAATATTTTGCTTTTTAATAAGTCTAAAATTGGTTTGAAAGTGGATAGGTGGTTTTGCCCTATTACAAAATTCTCTAAAACTAAGTTGAATGTAAAATTAACATAACTTTCAAACCGTAAATCTGATTTTGATGATCTTAATATTTCTGAAAATCATAGACTTAGTAGAACAACTTTTACTTTATAATGTTTTTCATATTTTGTTGTTTACTTGGTCAAAATATGTCTTCTTTACTGCAGGTCTGAAATAAATTGTCCTATTTCCCTTAATAATTAAATGTAGCACTTCTTATTTATGAAGATGAACTAATATCATCTATTCGAGTTGAGTACAGGTGAAAAGAGGATAGTTGGGCTATATTTTGAGCAAAAAGAATGTATATAAATTTATGCAAACTTGCTAAAAAATGCTAAAAAGGAAGGTATGTATTCAGATTAATTTTAAAGTGTTAAATGATGATATATATTGTGTTTCCGACCTAATGGTCGATGTATATTATATAAATCACTTTTGTAGCATTGTATACGGCCCTCCATACAAAGGAGGTTCCGCCAATTTTTTTGAAAATTTCCAACACTCAGAAAATTTGAGAAACAAGTTGAAAAACAATATGTTGCAAACTAGAGTATACCTATGAAAGAATTAGAGAATAAATAACTTAAACTTTATTTACTCTAATGAAGAGTAATGAATTTATAATACCTAAGTAAGAAGTTTTGAAAATTTTCAAGTGTTGAAAATTGTTAATTTTAAATCTTGAGGATAATGGGTTGGAATAACCAATTTGGTCCTCAGGTAAGGAATAATCAGTTACACCAAAAGATGCAGTCAATACAGCCAGAACCACACCTGTAACCCAAGTTAATTTGCGGGGTTTTTTAAACCCACCTGTAAGATACACACGAAATACGTGCAGAATCATCATTAGAACCATCATACTTGCTGACCATCGATGAATTGATCGAATTAACCAACCAAAGTTAGCTTCAGTCATTATGTATTGAACAGAGGAAAAGGCCTCCGTAACAGTTGGACGATAGTAAAAAGTCATAGCAAAACCCGTAGCTACTTGTACTAAAAAACAAGTAAGCGTGATTCCTCCTAGACAATAAAATATGTTGACATGAGGAGGAACATATTTACTAGTTATATCACCTGCAATCGCTTGAATCTCGAGATGTTCCTCGAACCAATCATATACTTTATTGAGATAGGGAATCCGAGAGGACCACCCCCCCCCCCACCGAGAACCGTATATGAGAATTTCATCTCGTACTACTCAAATAAAAACACACAAATACCGATTTTGATGGATATACAATAGAAAGTTCAAAACTTCGTAGCCGCTCAATGCAATTTGTGCCAAAGATAGGAAGTAAAAAAAAATCCGAAATCTCTTCTTTGTGATACTAATGCCAAAATTATCAAGTTAGCTCGTACACCTTTCTTTTTCTTTATATTGATCATTCCAGGCCTCTTGAATCTTCTTTTTTTCCTAACGACGTGCATTGATGCGGTCGTTTGAATCCGGTGGCCCTTGAAGAAACCAACTTTTTGTTGAACTATCTTGCCTCTATTGTTTCTATCTAGCATCGTTGCGGTTCCTTCCGTAGTGTCATACGGAAAGAACATATCGATAACCATCTTGTTGGTTAGACTTCGGGTTGAAGTTGTGCTAAATCCCGACTCTACTCGAGGAGCTTATGAGAAATCAATCTCATTTGATTGATCCTTGTGTAGCAACTTGTTGTGTTCTCATTCGAAGTTGAGACGTCTTCGAAATCTTGTTTGTTGCTCGAAAAATTCAATGGTTTGCGAGTCCCGATGTTAGCACTTTGGAAACCGTAGAATTAATCGAGTGAGTCTTATCTTGGTTTTCTGTCGTCCCATTTTGAGAGTGGGAAAATTTCTTTTAGACTCGAGCTAGTCTATTCTTCCTTTGATTAATGAAAATAAATTAGTTGAATATAAACTCTTCTCTAGAAATAGCGAGACGCAATTTTATTAAGGGGAGGAGTCTGTAACAACCCTGGTTTTGGTAATTACCTAATATTAAATTATAACGGAAGTTATAATTTAATATTGTGAATTGAAATAAATTGGAGATTTAAATTGTTTATTTTAAATAAACAATGAAGTTTGAAAATAAAATGTGGAAAAAGTTTTAGAAAATTTTATCATGTTTATTTGTGAGAATAATGAATGGAAAATGACTTTATTTGATGAAAATGCAACAATTATATTAACTATTGCCAATTACTTCTTTTAATAATTTTTAAGAAGAAGTATGAGATTTTTAAAGGTTGTTTATTTAAATAAAATTGGTTATTTATGAAAAATAATAGTTTTTAATAATAAAATTGTTTTATAAAATAAATTATCTTTTTATTAAGTGTAAAATGTTTTGTTTAACTTGTAGATATGTTTACATTATTTATTGTGTTAAAACTTGGTGGAAAATGTTGTTTTATTAAGTAACATATGTGCATATATTTTGTTTAAGTGATGAATTAACTAATATAGGCTATTGATTTTCTTTTGTTTGGGTCCAAAGCCCATTTATTAACATAGCCTGAATAGAGAAAGAAATGTTTCCTTCTTCCTTCCCCTATACGTACACAATTCATTTACAGTAAACCAAACAGAAAGAAAACGAACTATCTCCTCCTTCCAAATCTAAACCAAATTCCTATCTTTCTTCAATTTTAATTTCTATTTTATCAAATCAAAAGAGAAATCAGAAGGTTAATGGAAGCTTTCTTCTTCTCAAAACTTGCTTCTTTCAGCAAAAATATGAGGTTGGATCATCTCGAATGCAAGATGAGTATCAAAACTCACATTTTCTGGATTTGATTGAGATTTCAAGGTAAGAAATCTCAATTTTGGCTGTTGCATGTTCATTTATGTATCGCTGTCAGTAAATTAAGCATATCTCTTTCATTTAAAATCGAAATTTAATAATTTTAGGTGATTTGGAAAGCTTGGACATAGTGCTACGGGTTTAATGTTTTAAGTTTTCTAAAATTCTGATGTTTGCTTGATCAAAATTGTGCTTGTTTGTTGTTGTCCCGAGAGCAAATCGACAGCAACAACAATCACGGAACTACGAATTGTTTTAGCCATAAGTTACTCGTTTCTTATCCAAATTTAATAATCTTGAATGTTATGGAAAGCTTGAGAATAGGGCTATAAGTTTCATGTTTTAAGTTTTCTAAAATTCTGATGTTTGCTTGATCAAAATTGTACTTGTTTGTTGCTGTCCCGAGAGCAAATCGACAGCAACAACAATCACGGAACTAAGAATTGTTTTAGCCATAAGTTACTCGTTTCTCATCCAAATTTAATAATCTTGAATGTTATGGAAAGCATGAAAATAGAGCTACAAGTTTATTGTTTTGAGTTTTCCAGAATTTTGAAGTTATGTGGATCAAAATTGAGTGTTTCTATTATTATACCGAGAGCAAAACTAACATTTGCTCTGTGTTTGAATATGAAACGGAATTAATCATAGCTCTTTCGTTTGTTAACCAAATTCAATAATTTTATATGTTTCGGAAAGCTTTGATCATGTACTACTATTTTTATGTTTTGAGTTTTCTGAAATTTTGAAGTTTGATTGGTCGAAATTATATTTGTATGTTGTTGTCTTGAGTGCAAAATGACGACAATAACAATCATTAATCTTAGATTTATATTAGCTCATTTTTGCTCTCATTCTCGTTCGGTTTTGATATTCTTTTGAAGATATTTTGAGAGCTATGATGCCTATTAGTAGGCCACCTATATTTGGAGAATTAGAAATTCAAATTTAAATAGAATTTGAATTGATTTAGTTAAATTTGAATTGAATTCGTATTGAATTCAAGTTATTGGTCTTGTGTTATCTTTCTTGTTTTTCATTATTTTCCAGTGCGGTTTTCACTAAACCACTTTTGGAGTGATTTTTGAAATAAATGGACAGTTTAAATTATTATTATGTAGCATTTTAAAATTATTTTTCTAATATAAAATATATTTATTTCATATAGTAAAGGAATTTCAAATATTTCTTTTGTTAATCTTTTCGGGAAAAAAGTTTTAAAAGTCTGTTTCCTTTAGTAAACTATTTTAAATATAAAATATACATTTTTACACTATTCGAACGTATGAGAAAGAGAATTAAATGATTTGGTAAAACACATGGTATGGGACATGTGCGTTTACTATTTTGGTTGATTCCGGACTTGTACGATCGAAGTTATTTGGTTTTATTGATTCTGAGATGTTTTGCCATTTTATGGCGTATTTTGAGTTTTATCATTTCTATTTATTGGAATTATTTAAGATGGCCAATATTTGGCAAGTATTATGGTTTGAGATCTCCTATGTAGGAGTATGGTCGATGAAAACATTCACGATGTTTTGTTTACTTGCCAATGATACAAAGCAAGTCTTGAGTATATGATTTTATATTTTGAGATTTATGGTTTGTAAGGAACAATCACGATGTTTTCACTTGTCGATGAGACGAGACAAGTTACGATGCCATTTAATACTTGTCGATGAGATGAGACGAGTATGGTGTCTCTTTATCACTCGCCAATGAGACGATGTGAGACATGATTTTCTGAGTTTTATGATGTTTCTAGTGTGGCATCGACTAGCGGCTAGTAAACCGCTAAGTGCGAACGTGTGGTATGGGACACACGTTAATACTTTTCGGGTTCCTATCCATGAGTTTATGACACATTCACGACGTTTACCTAACAAAACTGCTTTGAGAGGTGTTAGCGACCTAGTCATGAGGATGAACTACATTGGGAGGTGTTAGCAACCTTGTTAGGGCTGAAAAAATGGCTTGGAAAGGTGTCAGCGACCTTGTCATGAGGACGAACTACTTTGGAGAGGTGTCAGCGACCATGTCATGAGGACGAACTGCTTTGGAGCGGTGTCAGCGACCTTTTCATGAGGACGAACTGCTTTGGGAGGTGTCAGTGACCTTGTTTGAGGCTTCGGCAGCCTGAGTTTAGCACGTGCAGCATTGCTTCGGCATTGCAATTGAGGATTTGGCCAATCCAAGTTTTCTGAGTTTTCTGTTTTATTGTGATTTCACCATTTTAAGAAGTTTAATTACATTGATAGACTAGTGCTATATGAGATGTTATATATATGGTGATTTTACTTAAGATGTTCTGAACTCTTATCGAGTTCCTTGAGTTATGAGTTTGGATGATTTCATGATTTTATAGGATTTCTGGGTTTTTCCATTTTGGCGGGTTGAGATTGAGAATTATATAAATTTATACTGATGAGATGAGGTATAATTGAATTTGGAGATTCTTCTATATTTGAGTTTTGGATCATCCTATTTGAGAATGTTTTATATTTGCCATTTTGGCGAGAGTTTGTATTGATGTTTCTCCTTTTGAGGGGATATGGTTCATGGAAACCATGTAGACATTTTTGGATGTCGCCAATGATATGAGGCGAATGTTTATATTATTTGAGTATTATTATCGAATTTACCTCTTTTGAGGTCTTTTTATACTTAAGTGACATTAGTTCACTTAAGTCATGAGTTGTATTCTTTATGTTTCCTCTTCTCATTCGAAAAGAATTATCACCTTGTATCTTATGCTTCATTTTATCATCTATCCTCATTAACTATTGTTTTATCTAGACTGACCCGTGTATTTTGTACTCGGGTCAGACCGAGTTGTTTTAGGTTAGCTGTCAGTTATGGGACTTAGCTTTGATGCATCTGTTTGGATATCAGCCTAGCACTTTTGTGTAGTTTATATTTCTTTCTGCTTAACTCTGATATATATATTTGATTAGATGTATATAGTGTGGTCTCTGTACCACTTTTGTGTATCGGTTTGTATCATACCAGGATGTATATATGTAAATGTATTTATATATATAATGATTGCTGTTATGTGATGTAACATGCATTCTATTAATGTATTTTGTTCTGATAGATCCATTAGCCACCTATAGTTTTGTATTAAGCATTTATTGGATATGTCGATCCACTTGAAATAGAAAAAAATATATAGAGCACTTATCGGTGTATGTAATAGATGTTTAAGACAAGATTATAGATGGTCGCTCCTAACCAGCCCTATTCTCCACATCAGCAGACAGAATTACCCAGTAGTTCTCTTTGTTAATGTGGGTCTCAGGGTGGGGCGTCACACAAACCATCACTATTTCGATCCAATTCTATTTTATTTAACTCAAGTTCATTCCCAAACTCCATTAATAACTCCCAATTCAACTTCTATTTAACCAATTTAAATTTTATTAACATACTCACTTATTTAATTTATTTAGCTAACTAGCTTACTTCTTTATTTTAAAATTTTAGAAATACTTTTAAATTCAAATAATACTATTAAAATAGCTTTTTATAAAAATACTTCTTATAACTCGATGTCTCAATCAATCCAACCTTGCTCTCACAGAAATTCGGTCATACGTTGATCAGGCGTAGGACTGAAAATCTATAAGTACTTAGCAGACCCTTCAACATCTAGTGAAAATACTTGGAAAATAATTTTATTGAAAATATAGAAAACAATTTTTGAAAATAGAGGAAATATCTTTGGTGAGAATGCTCTGGAAATCATCACCCCCATCCATGGTCGCAGTTACATCCTGCGTTACGTTGTCATCGCAGCAAAAGTCCATGTAACTATAGGCACCCCGCGCCCCTCGATTACGCCATGGATCCTGCAACAGATCGCAGTTACATTGCAGGGTTACGTTGCCATCGCAGCAAAAGTCCATGTAACTGTATGCATCAGCGCCCTCGATTTACGCTGTCGAAATGAAACTTCTCCACTCCCATATAGGTTGTAGTCTACCGATGTAAAATCAAACGCAGACTGTTGGATCTCAGCGGCACACACGACTTTCACTATGTTACCATAGGTCGCAGTCTACCGATATAAAATCAAACGCAGAATGTTGGCTCTCAGCGGCACGCACAACTTTCGCTATGGTTTGAGTAGATCGCAGCGACATCGAGTTACACTGTCGTCACAGCATAACCCAATGCCTCTGTAGGCATCAGCGCCCCTCGACTTTCGCTACACACTACCGATAATCCTCAGAAACTAGTTTTGTCCGGACTCCTCACAGGATCAACTTTAGAACCCCCCTTAGGGTTCAAGGCAGTACCACCCTGTGGCACTCCTGAGAAGTTCATTTCAAGGGAGCGCCTTTTTCCCCAGAGCCATTTTCAAAACACTTTATACTATACATATATAGTATCTTCCAAATCATACACCTAGTATGAATCTCATATAAATCTCCTTTTCTCAAAATTGATTATCCCAAAATCGACAATTCCCAAACTAGGCATTCAAATTCCAATATTGATTTTACCCAAAAATCAAAAGCCTTTCCAAATCCAAAGGTTCCCAAAACCTTTTTCCAAAGTCCTCATAAGATCCTTTATATATATATAGATATATATAATTAATTTATTTATTTTAAAAACTTTGGATCATTTCAAACTTGTATAAAACTCCTTTTATACTTCAAACACTCTCAAAATCCTTTTCTTTCGGCAACAGATTCAACAAGGGGAGATTTATCTTATATAACAAAGATATATAACTTTGTTTATTCAAAATCAAATATTCAAATTTGATTACTCTTTTCAATATCAATTTCATTCAAATCCATACAATGTACACATATCGTCCGTACGCTATACCAATCTGATCGCTCACTCGATCACACAATTTCACTTCCGAACTAGTATCGCCCATCCAACTTCCTAGTGCGGACTCAGATCTGGTTTCTTCATCAGAAACTGCGATTCTCCTTGCATAGCCATAACTATGATAAAGATTATCCTGAACCAATCAACAATCCATATTCAGGTTCGCCGTCGAAAATCTAGCGAAAAAAATCCCAACTCGTATCGATAAACTATCTCGAAATTCTATGCTCGAATCTGGATCAAATCACTATGCGAATAGAGTAATATACGTACATCCTACGTATTTAACTTCATTGATTATTAGCCAAATCAATTTCCTTTCTATCCATCCTCACTTCGATTTTATTCACTTATTCACATTTACCTTAATCTTCATTTGGATTATCACTTCAATTCCTACCTCACTTGGGTATTTAATCAATAACAGTTCGAACTCTGGTCAGTTTATATTTAGAAAATAGCTTGAAAATTTTAAAAATAGATAAGTAGTTAAATAATAATTATTGGTTTGTAAAGTAGCTGTAAAATAGTTAACTAATTGTAAAATAGTTAAATAGTTTCAGAAATTTTAGATAATTACAAAATAGTTGTAAAATAGTAATTAATTCGTAAAATAGTTGAAAAATAGTAATTAGTTTATAAAACAGTTGAAAATTTGTTAAATAGTTCCAAAAATAATTGTAAAACAAATATAAAATAATTTGGCTTTAAAAAAAAGGCTGTATATATTAAATAGCTTGGAAGAATAAGTTTATATTAAAACAATTTATATTGAAAACAGTCCAGAGTCAAAACTGTTCACTTCCTCATCAATTCAATTTAAATTTCCACTTCCATTTAAATTGACTCAACTCCAACTTGAATAACTTCAATTTTCCTTAAAATTGACTTAACCCCAATTTCAAATGAAATTCCATTTGATTTTAAACCTACTCAACATTAGTTATAATTCCAAATTATTCCAATCAATTTGGACTAATATCAATTGAACCCACTTCAATTTCAATCATTTCAATTCAATCCAATTCAAATTTCAAATTTAAACCATCTCGAATTATATAAATTCGAGTTAAAATTTTAAATGTTGACTTAATCCTTTAAATCAATCAACTTATCTCTTTATACCATTTAATTCTGGATCCATTTCAAACCTATTTTCATTTAATTTTAATTTGGCTGTATTTCTATTACCACTTAATTTAATTCTAATAATTTAACAACCAATCACCTTAATATTTATTAGAAGGAAATATCGCTTTATATATCAAAATATATTTTTATATAAAATCATTAAAAACCTTTATATAAGAAAATAACAAGTACACTCTCATATATATATATATATATATATATATATATATACATACATACATACATACACACACGCACACACACACACACACTCAACTCATCCTAGAGTACTACAGACTCTATTTAAGGAGTAATCCCCACCAGAGCCAAGGTTCTCGCTTAACCACTCAGCTCTGATACCAAGTGTAAGGACCTGGAATTTTCGATCTCGAAAATTCCAGATAGTTAGGAAAAAGAAGAAAGAGATAGAAGAACAAGAAGAACAGAAATACCAATATCTCACATTCGCAGCGGATAAAATATAATAACATATAAGAATAGTTATACAAAGGAAAAACTGTCCTAGTCAAATTTCCCTTTAATACATCAGAGTTTCAATATATATACATATATAATCAACATGACTCAGATATATATATACAACAATATAATACAGAGGAAACTCTCCATACGTTCCTGTCATCCAGCCCGTCTTCTGAGCTCCAGAACGTCCTTACCTGAAAACCTGTAATACTCGGTCTGACCCGAGCATTACATCAAAGTAACACCCGGGTCAGGCTGGAAACCAGCGTAAGTAAACCCTTCCAACATGGAATACAAAACATACAACTTATATAAAACCTGGGTAACTCGTATCAATTTACAAATTCACCATTTGTTATAGACTTATCTAATTTCACACATCGATATATAAGTACCAAAACTTAGATTAAATAGTTCAATTCACTTAAATCATTACATTTCAGCCTATTGATTTTACACATCAATCTATAAAAATTCGAAGTGGTTTCGGGTATTTTCTAATACCCGACCCCGGTCTCTTCGAGTCACATTCAAGACATCCAATACCATTCAATCATCCATAAGCAAACTTGATCACTTCCAAATTAATTCAATTGATTCTAACTGAATTTCTAACCTCAAGGACTTAGATACCTTCACTTAACCTTGATTAATTCCAAATCAATTAATTAATCATCCCTTAATTATCCATCTTAATTAATCACCCTGGATTAATTATTCTTCAATTACCTTCAAGTAATAATCTTTAATTAATTTCACAAATTAATTATTCTTAACCAAAATCAATAATTACTTCACAAATTAGTTAACTATATTAATTACATTAATCCTTAACTACTTATATTAATCAATTCCTCATAAATCACTTAGTATTGATTAATTAATCTTAATTAATCAATCTTTAATTACGTCATTGATTATATAAATTAATGGTTTCCCATTTACATTTCAATTTATCCTAATCCAATTTAATTACATTAAATAATTAATCATTAATTAAACCACAAATATTAATCACTCTTGATTTATCTCATCCTGCAATTATCTACCTTTTTATTTGCTTCATTAAATAAATTAGTTACCCCTTATTAATTATCTTAATTAATCTCTTGATTATTACACAAAGTAATTATATTTTATTAATTACGTTAAGTAATTACTTATCAAACCACCCAATGATCATTTTAAATTAATTAAACTTAATTAATTAACCCAAATCATTAATTAATTGAATTAATTAATTATCCATTTTAATTACCGTACTAATTTAAATAAATCACAAATCATTAAGCCCTCATTAACTTTAAAATGAAAACATTTTCTTATTTATGATTTAATTTTTAAACATATTAAAACCCAAATGCTTCGAGTCAAGCCACAATTAACTTAAGAACAAACCAAAACCAAAGTCACCAGATCATCAGTGCACATCAAATCAATTCAATCATTCAACCAATTATTTAAATTTAACCATTTAAATTTAAATAAAAATCCAAGGAGTGAGATTAACTCACCTTTGTTTCAAATTGCAACCCAGCCCAATCCGGCTTGTCTTCTCTACGATTTAGATCTTGAATAAACAATAGATGATTTATTAATATTCGAACTAATCGAGCAATCAATTACCGTTTAATAATTTTATTTAATCTAATAATTTGATTTAACTCAAAAATTTGGTAGCTAACCTAATAAATTAAATCTTACTCACAATTCCCTTTTTGAAACCTTATGTGTGTTTGTGTATTTTCTTAAACCTTTATATATTTATTTATTAAATTAAATTGACTAATCTGCAATTGCCTTGTTGTTACTGTACTGATAAGTGAAAGCAATCTCTTTATAAGTTTAAACTTAAGTAATGCTTAAATTTAAACATTTGAAATCAAGTTACATACTCGAACAGGAAAACAGTTTTAAAAAGTTTATAAGTTAATAATATTTTCCTGCACGTGATTATTCAATTCAGCAGAAAAAAGACAATAGGGCGATATACCTGTAATTATAACCCTGAAATTATCTAGCCGAAACCCTCCTTCCACGCGACCCACCAACCCTGCTCTACCTTCGTCATCGCCTGCCGCCCGACTTATACCATCGCCAACGCGACGAACCATACCGCTTCAGATTGCACGCCACCATGAACTCGAGCTCGAATTTGATCTTGCGCTAAAACCCCAAATCGTGAGCCTCACAATCCCAGAACACCACCACTGCTGGCCTCGAAAGTACCCCAAGCGCCAGCCCATCTTCATGCACACGAAAACCCTTCCCTCGCCATCGCGAACGACTCACCAGGTCGCCACTTCGTTCGAGAACACGAAACCAATTTCCTATTTTTTTCACATAGCGAACGAAATAGATTTCGTTCGAATTTGAAGAGAAGGGAAAGGAGAGGAATTATTAGAACGAATATGAGTAACGACTCGGAATTTTAGGAAATATCAATTTAATAATCCATATTAATAATTAAATTGATTTGATAATTTTTCTTTATAATTTTAATTTAAATTGATAAATTTAATCTTTTAAAGGTTAATAAATATTTAATCAGCTAATTTTGATCAATATCTTTTTAACGATTTAAAATTTGATAAGAATTATTTTTCAAAGCTAATAAAATTTTATTCTATTTATAATATATATATTTGATATATATTGTGGATAGGAAAATCTTTTGTTTTAAATAAAAGATTGTATTTTCAAATTGTAATATATATGTATGTATATGTTATAATTTGGAATTGTTTTGAAACTTAATTTAATCTATTTATAATTTACATATGAAAGAATTATAATTTAAAGCTTGGTTTTAGAATTAATATTTTTAAAAAAGTTAATTTGGGATTTATTCATTTGTTTTCAAAATATAAGATAATTATTTATTTTAAATATGATAGTTTAAACAAAGTTTTATTTTGTTTTCTTTTTAAAATGCTTAATTTAAAATGGTTATAAATGTATATATATAAATGTTTTAGAATATTTTCTTTCAAAGGTAAACTTATATTTATTAATTAAGAGAATTAAATAAGTAAGTTATATTATCATTTAAATTAAATAAAAATTTGTTAAAAATACATAAGTAACATCTGTAACTATCTTAAGTCATTCTAACAACACATGTAAGTCAATTAAGATATATAAGTGACAAGTGTCTTCATTTAAAATTTATTTTCTTTAATTTTAATAAATATAACATAAATTTAAACATATGAAGGAAATTGTTTTTCTCTTTCAAATTTCCAAACCTTTACCTTCTTCTCATTTCTTTTATTTTTCTTTGTCTTCATTTCTTAACTCAAATTAATGGCAAATCAGTGAACTACCTCAGATCTGAAAATTTAAACACAAAATCAAATCTGAAGCAAAAGATAAAATCTGCAATTTACAAGCTGCAACACCCAATCAACCTGCAATTCAAGGAATAATGATCAATAGCAGTTTTAAAACAACATTTTGAAGGCATGCAAGTATTCATTTTCATCAGCAAGCATCAAAGGAAAAGTAAAAGCATTTTTCAGATTTAATGATTCAAGCCTGGAAAATAAAATAAAATCTGCTCTGCCTTAAAATAGGTGAGTAAATCTCTTAAAAACAGTTTTAATTTACATTGTAGTTGAATTTATTTTTGCATGTGATGAATCTGGCTATGGTTTTGAATAATGGTTTACATGAATACTGTTGTATACCCATGATTGAGTGTATGGAATGTTGGGTATAGATGAAACCTGTTTATGTTCATCTCTGTATAATTACAGAAGTTGTTCTTCTTAAAGAAAGATGCAAAATCTTTCAAATCTATACCTTATTTGAATTTGATATGTAAATGAAAAATGTATGTTAATGCTTGATAGTGATTTTAAAAATAGTTTCATAATTTTAAAAGCAACAAATGATTATAAATAAGGGATTAACAGTAAACTAAGTTTTTTGTAAAAAAAAACAACTACCTTAAATTATAATTTGAATTACATGCATGTAATCATGATGGAAAATCATGAATTTAGATATGCAATTTGTAATTTTTAGTTGGGTATTTAATGTGATATTTGGGTTTGTCAGATTTGGGGATTTTAGTGATTTTCCGTTGATTGGCGTGATGATTGAAGCTAGAATTTTGATCGAAGCTTGCTTGTATGTTATGGATGATGGGAAAAATGCAATTTAATTTTTCCAATGTCTGAATTGTTCGAATTTGATCGAACTAGGGTTTCAGCTTGCATTTTGTTCGGCTTTATTGTCGAGATGGTTGCGTCGTGGATGATGGACCGGAGTTGTTAGCTTTTGGGGAGGTTGAAGCTCGTGACATGGCGTTTCTGTGGTGAGGACGGCGAAGTTCAGTGGCGTCGATATGGTCGACCGTGGGTGGTTTTGTGGTCGTGACTGCTGCTGTATTTTGGTTCGTATGTTCGAATTTTTATTCGATTGAGTTTTCGTGATTCTGGGTTTGTGGAGAGGTCGTTGTGATCACCGACGACTTGTTGATGGACGTGGTGACGAACGTTGGTGGCCGGAGGCTTTGTGAACATGCACCGTGCACGGTGGAAATAGTGGGCATCAGGTAGAAGTTTGGAAGTTTGGGGAAGAAGGTCGTTCCGAAGCTTTGCTCGCGTTTTTATCGAGAGCGACTCGAAGAAGATGCCGCTGGGGATTAGCTTCGGGGCAGGCTCGTGTTATTTGAGTTTCGTACTCGAGATTTTTGGTCGCGTGTTGTTTTTTCGGGTAGTACTATGTAGGATGTTAGTACTGTAAAAAAAATTAAATGTTATAAGGTTGCTGTTTTAAAACCTGTTAATGAAATAAAGATGCAAAGTAAACCCGAGTCTGAATAAATGAAATTAGGCATTAAATTATAAACAAGTTGATAAAAGAAAATAAATTTATAAAAGTTAAACTTGTTCTTTGAAATAAAATGTAAATCAAACTTTTAAGGGTGTTAATTGAATTTATTTTGAAATTTTAAATTGTTTTAAGATGATTGCTTTTGAAAATAATTATCTAATTAAAATTTTGAATTTCAATTTAATGAGTGTTTTGAATTTAAATGTTAAATCAAAGTTTTAAGTAAAATTTTAAAGTAATGTTTAAAAACTTAAGTTTCAAATTTTATTGAAAATGAATAAGTTTGAATTAGAAAATTTAAGTGTTTTTAGATTTTAAAATTAATTTCTAAATGCTTTATTTTCAAAAAAAGTTTAAGTTATAATTTTGTAAACCAAATTGAATAATTTGTTTTTAAGTTATTAAGATTTGATTAATTTCAAATAATTTATTTATGAAGGTAAACAAGGTTAAATTATTTTGATATGAATTTGAAAATACTAAATTTAATATGATTTGTTAATAAGTAAAAGATTAATTAAGATTAATGTTTTTCTTAATTAATTAAGGATTTTTAAATATAAGAAGTTAATTAATTATTTGATTAATTTTAAATAATTGGTCAATTGTTTATTTAATTTTTAATATCACTTAATTATGAATTAATTAAGTGTAATTACTTAATGAAGCAATTAATGATTAATTATTGAATGTAATTAAGAATGGTAATTGCTTATGAAGTAATTAATGGAAAATTACTCATGGGAGTAATTAGTTGAAGTGATTAATGGATAATCACTTGATGTTATTAATTAAGGATTGATTGATATAATTGTTTTGAAGTTAATTAATTATAGAGTAATTAATTAATTAATGAATTAAGGATTATTTAATGATGGAATTAATTACTTGTTATGGTAATTAATGGAAGTGATTAGAAGATAATTACTTATGTAAGTAATTAAGAGTTAATTACTTAATTAATTTAGTTAATTAATTAATGTGATTAATTAATTAATGAATGTGATTAATTTAAGATTAATTACTAAGGGTAATTAATTAAAATTGTAATTAATTAATAAGTAATTAATTAAGGATTATTAATTAATTTAATTGAATAATAATTACTTAATGAAGTAATTAAAGATTAGTTAATTAGATTAATTAATCAAAAGGTTAATATAATTAATTAAGAAGTTAATTAATTAAGATAAGTAATTATAAATTGTTAATTACTATTTATGATTAATGAGATGATTAATTACAAGTTAATTATTTAATTTATTAAAGGAATTATTAATTAATAAGGATCATTAGTTAATATAATTTATGAGTTAATCAGGGTGAGGTCATTCCTGTCTAGATGTCCCTTTATTTCGGCTTAGTGGGTGGTTGGTCACGCTAACCACGGGGTGATCTTACTCGGGACTGTTCAGTAAGGAATGGTTCCGGCTTTGTGATGCAGGGGATTGGGCGTAACCCTCGGTACTGTGATCTAGGCCACGTACTGTGACGGGCGGTACCCCGGTAGCCCTGCCATTGATGGAAACCCATTCTTCCTATGAGACCCTACGGTTTTGTTTGTATTACCCACTTTTGTGGCTAGTAGTCGGAATTTAATCATGTAACAATTTCGGTTATTTCTTATTTACTTGAAAACTCTAGACACTATTATAATATCATTGGATTTCCTATCAAATGTTTTGGTTAGCGTAAGGTAAAAACTTTTCCATGTTTATGGGTGGGAAGTCTTACGTGATACCTTTTCTTTTCAAAGGTTTTTCTAAAGTTAAGCAATTCTAACCAGTTTACTCACACCAGACCCCTGTCTGACCCGAGTGTTTATTTTCTGTTTTATTAAACTCTTCGGTACCCATATTATGTATGAGTAGTCAAGTGATTAAGGTTAGCTTGACGAATTCTGGAGGAGATATGCAGCAGGAGGCTTCCACGTTTAGATATATTATGGTTCCGCTGTGTTTGTATGATATTTGTATCTTGTGATAACTTGAGTTGTATGGTTAGATAGATGTTTATAACTGTCTAATATTTGTTGTATAAGTTGTGTACTCTGATGTTGTTGTATTTCTTCTTTCTTATCTTTTCTTCTTCTATCCCTTTATTTCTTAATTAGTGATGCGACTTTCTGGTGTTAGAACGTTGGGTCGCAACAATAGGGATTTTCGATTTTATTAGTTCGACCATTTTATTTCTTTTGCGATTTCGATTTTGATTTTGGGGATAAGGGAGGGGATACGACTTTTTTTAGCAGAAAGAGAGGCATGTTTGGGAAGGAAGGAACGAGGTATTGAAGAAGGTTAATGTTTTTATTTGATTTTGCTTTTATATAATATTTTTTTCGAAATATCTCAAATTATATATACTGTAAAAATTTGAACTCATATTTAGGCGAGCCGCTAGGCGATTATAAGGTTTTACCCGCATTCCAAATACAATGGAACATGTTTCGGAGGCTAATTTGATCGTATGTGGAAGTTAGCTTTTTAAATCGATTTAAAATATTAAATTATCGATTTTAATTTCAACGTGTTTCTCACCCGTACGAGCAAACGATAAATCCAAGTGCTACGAAATTCGAAATCTGATAATAACTAATATTACGGATCCAATGGAACTGGTTTCGTCGAATTCTGAGACTGTGTCCCGGAAGGCTATTTTTAAATATCGATTTAAACGATATATTATTAAAACTGAACAAATCACCTTCAAATTAAATTTTAACCATTTTATTATCTTCAGTATCATCAATATAAATTTTATAAGCCTTCAAATTATTTTTAACAGGCTTAAAACTCCAAATTCAACATTTTACCCAATTTCAAATTATATAATTCAATAATTTAATTATCAAATAAATATTGATATTTGGAGTTCAAGTTAAAATTAACCTTTCAAATATTTAAAATTAATTAAATATTCCAATTTAAATTGTTAGAAATTTTGGGTCGTCATAATTTTAAATTCTAGGTTTAGAAACATTTGAATTGTTTCAAAGTGTTAAAAGGAAAGAATGAATAATATAAATCAGAATATTTTTGAATATAATCTTATTTTAAATAAGAGGTTGTTTGAAAGATTTAAAGAAATCTATTTTGAATTAAAACCAAAGGTGGTTTAAAAACCTAAGGTATGACTGGGTGGGCTAAGAAGTAATATGTATATATGAGGAATATACATAATATCAAAGATAGTTTGAAATAAACTCTAAATGTTGAGTTTTAAATTTGGAATATGATGTGAAAATCCATAGTGAAATAAGTTTTTGAACTTATAAGTGGGAGGATTATTAATAAGAAGTTTAAAATTTGAAGTGGGAATCCAAAATTGGGTAAGGTTGACTGGGTTAAGTAAATTGACTTTAACTTAGGAGAAGTTAAATATGTTAACAAGCAACCTGAATTGAAAGTTTCAAGATGAAATTGGGATTTAACTTGGGAAGTTAAATGTTTAATTTGAATTGGGAGTTTATGTGATCTAAAAATGGGTTTGAGATCTGGAAATTGGAAATGGGTGGATGTTTTAAAATAATTTGAATGATACCGTCTTGTTGTTATTAATAATCTTTAAGCTGAAATTGGATTTGTTTAAATGAATGAAGAAATGGGGTGTGGTAATATATCTGATGTTAAGATAAAATGGAATCATTTTGTACTTAAGGTTTGAATGTTTAAGATAAAACTTCAAAGGTTTGGTTTCAAAATTGAATTTGGCGACAAATTGAATTTCAAAGTTTACTTGTTTAAAAACGATTTGAATTATTATTTGAACTTTGAAATAGGTTAAAAATGGAATTTGGATTCAGAATTAAATGGTTTAAAGATATAAGTTGATTTGATTTAAAGGATTAAGTCAACATTAAAAAAAAATTACTCGAATTTATGTAATTCGAGATGGTTTAAATTTGAAATTTTAATTGAATTAGTTCAAATAGAATTTGATTTGAACTAATTGGATTTGTAATTGAAGATGGATAAGTTTAAAAATGCAAATGGAAAATTTGAATTGGATTAATTTGGAATGAAATTGAAGTTGAATAAGTACAAATTCAAATGGGAATTGGAATTTATTCAAATTGGAATTGATATGAATTGAAATTGGTTCAATTTGAATTTTATTTCAATTGATTGAAATTGTGATTAAAGTCGAATAAGTAAATTCAAATGGAATTTGATTTGAATTTAGAAAAGAAACCGAGGATTAATTCAACTTGAATTGGGGTTAAATCAATTTCAATGGAAATTGCAGATTATTTAAATTGGAATCGAGTCAATTTGAATAAATGTGGAAATTTAAATTGAATTGATGGGAATGGAGATTGGGAATTGAACAGTTTGGCTCTAAATTATTTTTCCAAATAAAATATTTTAATATAAATTATTTTAAATCTATTTTCCTATCTATTTACTATAAAACTTTTCTTTTTAAAACTCAAACTATCTTATACTTGTTTTGCAACTACTTTTGGAACTATTTAACTATTTTACAACTGTTTTATAAACCAATTACTTTTTTTCAACTACTTTATAACTAATTACTATTTTGTAACTATTTTGCAACTATTTAGAATTTCTATAACTATTTGACTATTTTCCAACTATTTTAAAATTACTTAACTATTTTACAGCTATTTTACAAACTAATAATTATTTTTCAAGTACTTTTCTATTTTTAACCTTTCGTGCAAACTGTTTATGATTAAATATCCATCTGAGACAAGAATTAAAGTGATAATCCAAATGGGGATTGAAGCAGTTGTGAGTAAGTGAATAAAGATCTAAATGAATGTGAATAGAAAGGGAATTGATTTAACTAATAATCAATGAAGATAGATATGTAGGATGACGTATATTATTCTATTCGCATAGTGATTTGATCCAGATTCGAGCATAGAATTTCGAGATAGTATACGATCCGAGTTGGGATTTTTTATTCGATTTTCGACGGTGAACCTGGATATGGATTGTTGACTGGTTCTGGATATTCTATCATAGTTATGGCTGTGCAAGGAGAATGACGGTTTCTGATCAAGAAACCAGATCTGAGTCCGCACTAGGAAGTCGGGTGGACAATACTAGTTTGGAAAAGAAATTGTGTGATCGAATGAGCGATCAGATTGATATGGCGTACGGTTGATATGAGTACATCATACAGGTTTGAATGAAATTGATATTGATTTGTAAATAAGAGGTTTGAAATGGTTTTTGAAATGAAAGGTATATTTTGTGAAATATATGATGAAGTAAAATGGAAATTGGATATTTCTATGGTAGAAATTTACTCTATAGAAGTAAGCAATTTGGTAAGTGACTTTATAGAGTAATCAAATTTGAATATTCTATTTGGAATAAACAAAATTTTATACCTTTGTTATATAAGATAAATCCCCCCTTGTTGAATCTATTGCCGAAAGGAAAGGATTTTTGAAAGTATTTGAAGTATAAAAAGGGAATTTATACAAGTTTGAAGTGATCCAAAGATTTTCAAAGTTATATATATATATATATATATATATATATATATATATATATATATATATATATATATATATATATATAAAGGATCTTATGAGAATGATTTTCGAAAAAGGTTTGGAACCTTTGGATTTGGAAAGGCTTTTGATTTTTGGGTAAAATCAATATTAGAATTTGAAAGCCTAGATTGAGAGTTATCGATCTAAGGAATCGATTTTGTGTAAAGGAGATTTTGATGAAAATCATAAAGGGCATGATTTGAAAGACACTATAAGAGTATAGTATAGAGTGTTTTGAGTTTGGCTCTGGGGAAAAAGGCGCTCCCTTGAAATGAACTTCTCAGGAGTGCCACAGGGTGGTACTGCCTTGAACCCTGGGTGGTTCTAAAGTTGATCCTATGAGGAGTCCGGACAAACTAGTTCCTGAGGATTATGTGTAGTGTGTAGAGAAACTCGAGGGCACTGATGCCTACAAAGGCATTTGGGTTATGCTGTGACGACAGTTTAACTCGATGTCACTTCGATCTACTATAGACCATACCGAAAGTGTATGTGCCGCTGAGAGCCAACAGTCTACGTTTGATTTTACATTGGTAGACTGCGACCAATGGTAATATAGCGAAAGTCGCGTGTGCTGTTGAGAGACAACGGTCGATGTTTGATTTTATATCGGTAAAGTGCGACCTGTAAAGACATAGCGAAAGTTGAAAGGCCGTGAGAGCCTAAGGCTGCATTGGGACTTGACTGATGTAGTCTGCGATCTATGTGGAAGTGGAAAAGTTTCGTTCTTTTGGCAGCGAAATTCGAGGGAGCTGATGCTTACAGTTACATGGGCTTCTGCTTTGATGGAAACTTAACCCAGGATGTAACTGCGACCTGTAGTGGGTTCCATGGCGTAATCGACGGGCACAGAGTGCCTACGGTTATCTATGGATTTTGCCAGGATGGCAACGTAACCATCGGGTTAACTACGACCGTGGATGGGGGTGATGATTTCCAGAGCATTCTCACCAAAGATATTTCCTCTATTTTCAAAAAACTGTTTTCTATATTTTCAATAAATTATTTTCCAAGTATTTTCATTGCGTGTTGAAAATGGGTTTACCAAGTACTTACAGATTTTCAGTCCTACGCCTGATCAACGTATGACCGAATTTCTGTGAGAACAAGGATGGACTGGTGGAGACATCGAGTTTTAAAAATTATTTTTATAAAATCATTTTTGCAAGATGATCAAAGAATAATTTATTTGATTTTAAGTTATGAAATAAATTATGGCTTCGTTCCTTTTCGAGGACGAAAAGATTCAAAGGAAGGAGGAATGTGATAACCCGGATTTATGGACATCTGAAAATTGGATATTTTAACTGGTTTTCACCTTTGAGATACTAAATAAATTTAGTTAGATAAATAAATTTCAGATAATTATAAATATCTGGATGTGTATAAATGGACTTGGAATTATAATAAGTGTTCAATTTAAATGATAAACCTTATTATGAAATTAATGAATTTATATTAATATGTATATGCAAAAAACTTTATAGTATTGAAAATTCTAAGTATAATTTGTATGTATGCATAATTCATAAAATATATATTTATAATAAAAACATAAGAACAAAATTTAAATATTACATTTCACATTTGTAAGACGTTTAAAAACATGTAATAACATTTGTAAGCTTTATATAGAGTGAAATAACAAGAGGCAAGCATTGATTTTCTTTCTAAAAAATATGAATTATTTTGAGGAAAAGCTGTGTACAGGTAAAACATTTTCTTTTTCCTCAACTTTTCCTTTTTGAAATCAAAACCAAAGAAGAAATCAAAACAGCAATCAATACTTCAAATTATTTCAAACCCGAGGCAAGTTGTAGATCTGTTTCAAGTAAGCTCAAATCTTAAATCAAAAGATTTTCCGATCAAAACTGTTGATCAACAACCTAAGAGCAACTTCCAGTTTTTTTTCAAAAGTAAAATTTCTTCTCTGTTCAAAGCATATGCAGGTGAGTAAACCATTCTTTTTAAAGGGTTTAAATCTGATTTAAATCTAGATGCATGAAATTAATATCTGAAGTAAAGTATGATAAATTTGTTTGCATGATGGTATAATATAAATTGTATGTATATTTATCTTAGTATATGGATGTGCATGCTTGAATCCAGATTTTTGGCTTTATTGTAGTTGAACAGGTTTTAAAACCTTAATATAATTCAAAAAATTTCTCCTTGATTCTTTTTAGACCTGGAAGTATAAGTCAAACTTGATTTAAATGATAAAGTATTTGATTTAAAATGTTCCCAGGCAAGATTTAAGTACAGTTTTTAATAAAATAAATAATTACGGTAAAAAGCCTGAACATATCAGAATTCCAATGTAAATAAACCATGAATTCAAGTTTATAATTTGATTTGTAATTTGAAATAATGATTTTTAAAAATAAAATCATGAATTTTAAGTTTATAAATCACGAGATTTTGTGTATTGAACGAAATTAGTGTTTTCATCTTTTTCTGGTAAACTACTTGATCGGGGGTGACGGGGTTGAGGCCGGAGATGGGTTGTTGCTCGATGATAGGGAAAAAATAGTCGGAGGGGTAACCTTTCACCGTGGTGCGCGGCGAGATGTTTTTAGGCTTTTAAGCTTAGTAAGGGTCGGGGTTGATTTCAGGGTGATCGCGACTTCGTACTGGCATCGAGTGATGCCGGAGGAAGGGGTTAAGATAGTGGGGTGCGGAGCGAAGAATCAGGCGTTGACACATGGATTCCGGTGACCAATGGCAGCGGTACGAGATGAACACATATAGGTGTATTCTTTTCTGGTGGTGTCAAATATTGATTTTTGGGGTTTAAGCTTCGGCAAGTTTTTCGATGGGTCGGAAGAATTGAGGAGGTCGACAGTGATCAAGGAAGAGGGTCGATGATGGTAGGAGAATCGTCGACGCCTTGTGCATGTGCACGAGACGTCTGTGCCTATGTTTTCGTGTGATGTTGTTGAAGGAGTTTAGTTTTTCTTGTGTTTTGTTCGAAGCGGTAAGATGTTTGTCTCGAGGCTGGAGCGTGCAGTGTGCTCGCGAGAACTCGGGTATTGCTAGGGTATGTGTGGAGTTGTGTTCAAGTTTTACTCAATGTATTTAGGAATGGTTTCGGGATTGTTGTTTCAGATTTGAAGTTTGGATTGGGTTATTGGGTAAGCAAGATGACCAAAGCTTTTAACATATAGAAATAGAACAAGCTTTAAGGCAAATTTAATTCTAAAAACAAGTTTTTGTTCAAAGTTTTTAAAAGATTTTAAAATTTGTTTAAAGATAATTATTATAATAGGTTAATTTAAAATGTTTCCAAAAGTGTTTCAAATAATGTAATTAATTCAAGGATAAATTATTTAGGAATGGTTAATTAGTTACTGAAATCAGTTAAGGGAGTAATGAATCAATTTATTTATTAAAGATTAATTAGTTTGTGTAATAAATTAACGAATTGATTTATTAATGTGATTTATTAATTAAAGAAATTAATTGAAGGATGATT
Organism: Allium cepa; assembly: GCA_030765085.1. NCBI lineage: Eukaryota > Viridiplantae > Streptophyta > Magnoliopsida > Asparagales > Amaryllidaceae > Allium > Allium cepa. The sequence goes on along the minus strand of CM060944.1, from coordinate 301,816,017 downwards.
AATTTATTTAAAGCTAAATTACTTAATGTAATTAAGTAATGATAATTACTTAATGTATGTAATTTAAAGGATTAATTGTTAAGAATTAATTAATTTAATTAGTAACTAAAGGTTAATCACTTAATTAATCAGTGATAATAATGAAGGTAATTACTTAATGCCATTAATTAAGATAGGTAATTAATGGGTAATTACTAAAGGTGATTTATTTAACGGAAATTACTTAATGGGAGAAATTAATTGTTAATTACTTAGTATAATGAGTTAAAAGATTGATTAATTAATGAAATTAATGAGTGTGAATTAATTAAAGGATAATTAATCAATGGGATCGTCGGATAGTTAATTTGGATAATTAAGTAAGATGGTAATTAAAGGTTAATTAAAGTGATGGGTTTGAGAATAAATAATTTGTGTAATTAATTAAGGGCATATTACTTAATTTAATTAGAGAATGATTAATCAAGAATGATTAATCAAGATGAATAATTAAGGGATGATTAATTAATTAAATATAATTAATTAATGTTAAATAACCAAGATTTATAAGTAATAAGTAATTAATTTAATTCATTGGTAGTGTAACGACCCGTATTTTACGTGTCGATAAAACGTAGAATTTGCAGGTCGATAGTGTTGTTTGTGTGGCCTCTAGCTTGAGTCGTTTAGGAGTTGACCCGAGTGCAAGTGATGAGTCGTGACCGACTCATAGATAAGTCGTAGACGACTTAAGGGGATGGACCGAGTTAAGGGATAGAACGGCATAGTAGTTGCCGACTTAAGAAGAGAGGCGAAATAGGGGTCAAGTGATGAGTCGTGGCCGACTCATAGAGGGCCGACTCATAGGCATTGCCGAGTTAAGGGTTGAGTCGTGACCGACTCATAGGATAGGTCGTGTACAAGTTACGACTCATAGGATGGAAGGCTTGGGAGTTAGGTCGTTTGAAGGATAGGTCGTAGGTAGGGGTGAGCGACCTAAGGAGCTAACGGGTTAGGATGTTAATGTGTTGAGAGTTAGGTCGGTTGAGCGACCTAGGATAGAGGAACGACCTAAGAAAGTGACCGACCTAGTGGAGAGCGACCTAAGAGGGGGTAGCGACCTAAAGGAAATAGGTTGAGTCGTGAGTCGGCTATGTTGTTAGGTCGTAGCATGATAGGTCGGCAACGACCTAAGTTAGGTCGGAGGCTTTTGTATTGTGTGTTTGTTAGGTCGTTGGGGACATAGGTCGGCAGGGGTTTGAGTCGGCACTGGTATTAAGTCGTAAGTCGGCATGGTGGTTAAGTCGCCATACGACTTAGGACTTGGGATATGCGGCCTGTGTTTTAGGTTATGTCTGGGTTGTGTCGTAGGTCGTTAATGTTATAAGTCGTTAGGTCGGCCTTGGGCTTAAGTCGGCCTTGTTTGTTAGGTCGCAGGGGGTTTAGGTCGTGAGACCCTGTGTGTTTGGATAAGCCGTAGGTCGCTAGGGCGGGCTGGTTTTAGGTCGTAGGTCGTTGGAGTGTTAGGTCGGGGACGACCTAAAGGGCGACGACCTAAGGGTTGTTCAGCCTATAAATAGAGGGGTTTGGCTCACTTTTTGGCACCGGTTTTTGAAGCGACGAAGTGCTGCCATTTTGAAGACTCGACTACAACATTTCTTCATCTTCTTTTCTCCATTCCAATCTAGTTCTAACATCCATCCAAGATCGAAGATTTAGATTGAAGATCAAGATCAAAGATCAAGAGCCAAAGTTGAAGATTTTCATCCGAAGAAGCTAGATTTCACCGTTTCAAGTGAAATTTCTCCGGATCAAGCTCAAGTCCTTGCTGTCCAGATCTGAAGTTGATTGATTTTAGGTTGTTTTGGTGATTTGGTGAGTGGTAGTTATCTCTCACGCGGATCCAAAGGAGTATATTGGATTGGTGGCATGTTTGGGTGTTAAAGTTAGAGATTTCATGCATTTTTCTTAGATCGAAGTCTAGATCCATGGTTTTTGAAGATGTTTACTTATGCAAGTTTGTTTAATAAGCATTAGAGACAAAACCCATGTTTTATATTTGATAGATCTATGCTAAAAACCATGATTTCACATATGTTGGACTTTTGCTCGTTTATTTACGAAATTCCCATTATAGTTGATATTGCTTAAATTGCTTAATAGATCTTGTTTGAATGATTGATTATTTGAATGTATGATTGATTTGATTGTTTCCAAGTTAGCTAGTAGTTGATTTGGAACAAGATGATGAAAGAGGATTCAAAAGCTATGGAAGAAGGCTCTTGAATGGTGAAAGCTGCTTAAGGCATATGTAGCGGATGTTGAAGCTCATATGTATAGATTGGATGATGTTGAGATGGGACTTTGCCATGATTTGATGAGGCAAGCCATGTTGTTGAGTTGAGACTTTGCTTTGATGCGATGAAGCGAAGTATGATGTGAGTCTTGGCTTAATCCAAGCAGGGATCATTCCAAGCATGTTGATAACTTGAAGAGTAGTTCAAGTTGGTTGATAATGGATTGTTCAAGAGGTAGCTTGAGCTTGTATGAGGATAGTCGTCAAGAAGGATGGCTAGGAGGCTTGGATCTCGTCGTTGTTGAAGGTTCTAGCATGCTCAAAAGCAAGAGTACATGGGGCGCCCATAACGACTACAGGTAGGTAGTCGGGACACCCAAAAGACTACAGGTAGGTAGTTGAGTACTCTGGGCAAAGTAGATAAGTCCTAGGCACAAGGCAGTGTGCGGAGTTATGGTTAGAACCGGGGTTACCATTAGCCCTTGACAGATGGTCATTCAACTAACGGTGAAATCGAGGCAAGGATAACAGTGATAGCCAGAGTCATGGATGTTTGGTTGTATTATCATTCGGCTTCAAGAGCGGTGTTTTCTGGGTGCTTATCTGATCTTGGTTTAGGCCTTGGGGGTTTGTATTTGGAAAACATCGTCCTTGACTCGAGTGGTATTCGCTTTACCTTAATTGTCTATGTTGTTATGCTTGCTTCTCCTTAGTGTATGTCTGGGGCTATCACTGTAGAAAGAGGTGGAGTGGGATGGTTTGGTTCCTATTCCTTTTATCCTTTATGCTCTTTTGGTATGTTTGATAGTTAATTTACTGCTCACTAAGACTTTGTCTGACTCAAGGTTTTATGTCTCCTCTTATTACCTTGGGCTGTTCATCCATGTTTGGGATGGGCAGACTAGGTAGCAGGTGACAGGTGCTGTGCTAGGAGTTCTACGATGAAGATGACGAAGACGAGCATGAGGCTTTGCATATTAGTCTTCTTACTATATGTACTGGGTATCCGCTGCTGTATTTGGTTGAGTGATTTGTAGTGAGGCTTTCATGTATGGATTTGAGTAGATGATTGTATAAAACTACTGTGATGCTTATATGATGATGTTCTGTTCTATGGAGCTTCACTATATTATATTTCTCTATTGTATTTTATCCATGCGCTGTGAGTTGTACGATAGAGATTCTTCTGTTTTGTTTTACCCTGACTATCGTCCATGGCTGCCTGGCACACCTTTTAGCGCATTATTTCCTTGATTTGGTGCGGGAGTCATGGGCGGTCGTCACATTTGGTATCAGAGCTTTGGTTAATCGATTTTAGCCAACGCTCGCTGATGTAACTACGTAAGAGAGACGTAATTGTAATTTGATGGATGATTACTATATATAATATAGTAGTTTAGAAGGGTTTGAACTCCTTATGCAGTTGTTTCTTAAGGTGTTCTAATCATTCTTATTTACAGATATTAAGGATGAGTCGAAGTGAGAGACAAGCTGCGAGGGGTAGCCGTGATGCTAGGGAAGCTGTTGATTATGCTCCTATGTTTGAGGCCATGATGACTTCAATCATGAGGAGAATACCAGCTTCAGGATCATCTGTGGATGTGGGAGTTCAAGTCCAAGCTCCGAGACCGGTGGATTTTGCCAAGCTTTGCAAGGATTATACTGCTCTTGGAGGGAAAGTTTTCTTGGGGACGGAGTCGACTATTGAGGTGCAGAGATGGATTGATGCATGTCGAAGGATCTTTGGTGACTTAGGGATTGAGGATGCAACTAAGAGAAAGCTTGCATCGAGACAGCTTCAGGGAAGAGCTGCTGATTGGTGGAATTCTATCACCATTGATACCCCAGAAGAAGAGATTACTTGGGAGCAATTCCAAGTTAGATTTGAAGCCAAGTTCATCTCTACGGCTCAGAAGTCTGTTTTGTTCAAGAGGTTTGTAGAGCTCAAGCAAGGTGGGAGACCAGTTCTTGAGTATATTTCTGAGTTTGAAGCTTTGTCCAAGTATGCCAGATCGTACATTGATTCTCCCTATCAGAAGAATGAGAAGTTTGTGACTGGTCTGGATGCTTATCTTGGGAGGCAGTTAGTGGATCATCTGGACGATCCATTTGAGAAGCTTGTGGAAAAAGCTCTTAGGCATGAGAGTTTGTTTCCTAGGGAAAGTTCTGTCGTTTCTGTAACCAGGGAAGGATCTAAACCACAGCAGAGTGGCAATAAGAAGAGGAAACAACAGCAACAGAGGGGTAGGGATGGCCAGAAGAAGCCGAAGAGTGAAGTGACTTGCTATAACTGCCAGCAGAAGGGCCATCTTTACAAAGATTGTAAGAATCCCAAAGTGCCGGGAAAGTGTTACAACTGTGATAAGCTGGGACATATCAAGAAGGATTGTCCAGAACCGAGGAAAGATAGGCAGGTTGTGCAAGCCTATGCTTTGGGGGCTGTTCCATCGTCTTCGAAAGCTCCTACTGCTGAGGAGAAGGGGAAGAGTGTGGTTGTTCAAGGTACTCTTTCTATTTGTGGTGTTCCAGTTAGAGTGTTGTTTGATACTGGAGCGTCGCATTCTTTTGTTTGTGATGATTTGGTAAGCCGGTTAGGTATGAAACCGGATATTGTTGATAGGCCATTGGTTGTGACTAATCCAGTGGGGGGTTCGTCATGTTTGTGTATGATATGCCGTGGTCTAGTTGTGTCGAGTCATGATTGCTCGTTTGTTTGTGATTGCTTTGTTCTGAACTTTGCGGGGTTCGGAATTATTTTGGGTATGGACTGGCTTAGGAAGTATGCGGCAAGGATTGATTGTGAGAGGCTTGAGGTGACAGTCGGGAATGTGGAAGGGCGAAAGGTTGTGATACGATGTAAGCATGAAGAAGGCGTCTTCATGAGCTTCATGTATTCGCTAGTTGTTCCACGGGATGGACTGTCATTGGTGCCTATTGTGAATGAGTTTGAGAATGTCTTTGAGGAAGTCAAAGGGTTGCCGCCGCATAGGGAGATCGAGTTTCGTATCGATCTAGTTGAGGGAGCCAGACCTGTTGTGATGCCTCTTAGGCGGATGGCACCGAGGGAGCAGCAAGAGCTGAAGGTGCAAGTTGATGACCTTTTGCGGAAAGGATTCATTCGGAGAAGTGTGTCCGAATGGGGTGCGCCCGTTGTGTTCGCAACCAAAACGGATGGATCGTTGAGGTTGTGTGTTGATTATCGTGAGCTGAATAAGGTGACTAGGAAGAACAAGTATCCATTGCCGAGAATAGATGACTTGTTTGATCAGCTTCACGAGGCTAAGGTGTTTTCTCAGATGGATTTGGCAACGGGATTTCACCAGTTGAGAGTGGCGAAGGATAGTGTGCCGAAGACTGCTTTCAGGACACCATCCGGGTTTTATGAGTGGCTGGTAATGCCGTTTGGGTTGACTAACGCGCCAGCATATTTTGTGGATCTTATGAATAGAGTGTTCAGAGATCAGTTGAATAAGTTCGTGCTTGTGTTCGTGGATGATATTCTGATTTATTCCAGAACTGAGGGAGAGCACAAGACGCACTTGAGGATTGTTTTGGAAATTTTGCGGAAACATCAGCTGAAGGCTAAGTTTTCGAAGTGTCACTTCTGGAAGAGTGAAGTGAGGTTCTTAGGCCATGTTATCTCTGGAAATGGAATAGCGGTTGACCCCGCTAAGGTGGCAGCGATCCAGGATTGGGTTAGGCCTAAGAATGCATCTGATGTGAGAAGTTTTCTTGGATTAGCAGGATATTATCGACGGTTTATCAAAGACTTTTCCAAGATAGCTGCACCGTTAACAGGGTTGACGAAGAAGAACCAAGTGTTCAGATGGGATGATAAGTGTGAGCAAGCTTTCGTAATCCTGAAAGAGCGACTGACAAGTGCTCCTGTTTTGACTATTCCTAGTGGGAATGATGAGATGGTGGTCTACACCGATGCATGTGGCACTGGACTAGGAGCGGTGCTAATGCAGAAGGATAAAGTTGTTGCATATGCTAGTCGACAACTGAAGCCGCATGAAAGGAATTATCCGACTCATGATTTGGAGTTAGCGGCGATTGTGTTTGCTTTGAAGATATGGAGACATTACCTATTGGGAGTTAGATTCGAGTTGTTTACAGATCATAAGTCGTTAAAGTATCTGTTCTCCCAAAAGGATTTGAATCTTCGACAGCAAAGGTGGCTAGAGTTCCTAGCATCTTATGATTTTGGTATAGCCTATACTCCAGGAAAAGGTAACGTAGTGGCAGATGCGTTAAGTCGAAGACATGCAGGTTTGGGAGCCATGTTTTCGGAATGGAAGAGTCTTGAGTATTTGGCTGGATTTGACTTCAGGCCTAGATGTGAATTGGAACCTAAGATGTTGGCAAACTTATCGATAAGGCCTACTCTTGTGGAAAGGGTTGGCGAGAGCCAAAAGGGAGATGATAAGCTTGTCAAGATTATCTGTGATTTGGAATCTGGATTGGACCCGGAGAAGGATAAGGGATTCGAGGTCTATCGAGAGGGTTGGCTTCGAAAGCAAGGGCGACTAGTTGTTCCCGATGTAGATGGATTGAGAGATGAAGTTCTGAGGGAGAGTCATCACTCGAAGTTGACAATTCATCCAGGTGGAAATAAGATGTATCGGGATATGAAGAGAACCTACTACTGGGAAGGTATGAAGAAGGATGTTGGAAATTTTATTTCCAAGTGTATGAATTGCCAGTTGGTGAAAGCTGAGCAGAAGAAGCCCAGTGGATTGCTTCAGCCATTAGAGGTTCCTACATGGAAGTGGGAGCAAGTGTCGATGGACTTTATCGGTGGTCTACCTAGGACAAGAGCAGGGAATGAAGGGATTTGGGTCATTGTAGATCGTTTGACCAAGAGTGCAAGGTTCATTCCTGTTCGATCGACTAGGACTGCATCAAAGTTGGCTGAACTGTATGTGAAGTGGATAGTTCGTTTCCATGGTGTTCCGAAGAGTATAGTGAGCGATCGAGACCCATTGTTCACTAGTAAATTTTGGAAGAGCTTCCAGGAAGTTTTGGGAACTGAGTTGTGTTTGAGTACAGCTTATCACCCTCAAACAGATGGTCAGACTGAGAGAGTCAACCGAGTTTTGGAAGATCTTCTTAGAGCATGTGTTTTGGACTTCGGAGGATCATGGGAAGATCACCTTCATTTGGTGGAGTTTGCTTATAATAACAGTTATCAGTCGAGTATCGGTATGGCACCATATGAGGCATTATATGGAAGACCGTGTAACTCTCCGACATGTTGGTTGGAAACTGGAGAAAAGCTGATACTTGGGCCAGAGATGATTCGACAGACTTCAGATTGTATAGAGATCATTCGGCAACGAATGAAGGCAGCCCAAGATCGTCAGAAAAGTTATGCCGATAATCGTCGTAAGGATTTGGAATTCGACGTAGGTGATATGGTTTTTGTGAAGATTTCTCCTCTGAAGAGTGTCATTAGATTCGGGAAGAAAGGAAAGTTAACTCCGAGATTTGTTGGACCATTCCCGATTATCGAGCGTATTGGAAAGCTCGCTTATAGATTGGAGTTACCGGAAAAGATGGCGGGTGTGCACAGTGTTTTTCATGTATCTTATCTACGGAAGTATGTGCACGACCCAACTACGGTGGTTTCTGCTGATAGCTGTGAAGACTTGGAGGTTGATCCAGTTGTTACAAGACCTCGTAAGCCGCTTCGTATTGTTGAAACTGATACGAAACAGCTTAGGAGGAAGACGATTACGTTGCTCAAGGTACAATGGAGTGATGATGTTAACGACTGTACGTGGGAGGAGGAAGAGAGGATGAAGGCAGCTCATCCCGGACTCTTCGAGGTATGGCCCTAAAGTGTCGTGACATCTCATGAATTTGTAGCTTGTTCTAAGTCTTAGAATTCTGCATGCTAGGTTAGAATTGGTTGCATGGATTGTTGATTGCCATGGATGATAGGCATGCGGAATAATTTTGATTGCTGTTGTTTGCTTGGAATTTCGGGGGCGAAATTCCTAAGGGGGAGAGAATGTAACGACCCGTATTTTACGTGTCGATAAAACGTAGAATTTGCAGGTCGATAGTGTTGTTTGTGTGGCCTCTAGCTTGAGTCGTTTAGGAGTTGACCCGAGTGCAAGTGATGAGTCGTGACCGACTCATAGATAAGTCGTAGACGACTTAAGGGGATGGACCGAGTTAAGGGATAGAACGGCATAGTAGTTGCCGACTTAAGAAGAGAGGCGAAATAGGGGTCAAGTGATGAGTCGTGGCCGACTCATAGAGGGCCGACTCATAGGCATTGCCGAGTTAAGGGTTGAGTCGTGACCGACTCATAGGATAGGTCGTGTACAAGTTACGACTCATAGGATGGAAGGCTTGGGAGTTAGGTCGTTTGAAGGATAGGTCGTAGGTAGGGGTGAGCGACCTAAGGAGCTAACGGGTTAGGATGTTAATGTGTTGAGAGTTAGGTCGGTTGAGCGACCTAGGATAGAGGAACGACCTAAGAAAGTGACCGACCTAGTGGAGAGCGACCTAAGAGGGGGTAGCGACCTAAAGGAAATAGGTTGAGTCGTGAGTCGGCTATGTTGTTAGGTCGTAGCATGATAGGTCGGCAACGACCTAAGTTAGGTCGGAGGCTTTTGTATTGTGTGTTTGTTAGGTCGTTGGGGACATAGGTCGGCAGGGGTTTGAGTCGGCACTGGTATTAAGTCGTAAGTCGGCATGGTGGTTAAGTCGCCATACGACTTAGGACTTGGGATATGCGGCCTGTGTTTTAGGTTATGTCTGGGTTGTGTCGTAGGTCGTTAATGTTATAAGTCGTTAGGTCGGCCTTGGGCTTAAGTCGGCCTTGTTTGTTAGGTCGCAGGGGGTTTAGGTCGTGAGACCCTGTGTGTTTGGATAAGCCGTAGGTCGCTAGGGCGGGCTGGTTTTAGGTCGTAGGTCGTTGGAGTGTTAGGTCGGGGACGACCTAAAGGGCGACGACCTAAGGGTTGTTCAGCCTATAAATAGAGGGGTTTGGCTCACTTTTTGGCACCGGTTTTTGAAGCGACGAAGTGCTGCCATTTTGAAGACTCGACTACAACATTTCTTCATCTTCTTTTCTCCATTCCAATCTAGTTCTAACATCCATCCAAGATCGAAGATTTAGATTGAAGATCAAGATCAAAGATCAAGAGCCAAAGTTGAAGATTTTCATCCGAAGAAGCTAGATTTCACCGTTTCAAGTGAAATTTCTCCGGATCAAGCTCAAGTCCTTGCTGTCCAGATCTGAAGTTGATTGATTTTAGGTTGTTTTGGTGATTTGGTGAGTGGTAGTTATCTCTCACGCGGATCCAAAGGAGTATATTGGATTGGTGGCATGTTTGGGTGTTAAAGTTAGAGATTTCATGCATTTTTCTTAGATCGAAGTCTAGATCCATGGTTTTTGAAGATGTTTACTTATGCAAGTTTGTTTAATAAGCATTAGAGACAAAACCCATGTTTTATATTTGATAGATCTATGCTAAAAACCATGATTTCACATATGTTGGACTTTTGCTCGTTTATTTACGAAATTCCCATTATAGTTGATATTGCTTAAATTGCTTAATAGATCTTGTTTGAATGATTGATTATTTGAATGTATGATTGATTTGATTGTTTCCAAGTTAGCTAGTAGTTGATTTGGAACAAGATGATGAAAGAGGATTCAAAAGCTATGGAAGAAGGCTCTTGAATGGTGAAAGCTGCTTAAGGCATATGTAGCGGATGTTGAAGCTCATATGTATAGATTGGATGATGTTGAGATGGGACTTTGCCATGATTTGATGAGGCAAGCCATGTTGTTGAGTTGAGACTTTGCTTTGATGCGATGAAGCGAAGTATGATGTGAGTCTTGGCTTAATCCAAGCAGGGATCATTCCAAGCATGTTGATAACTTGAAGAGTAGTTCAAGTTGGTTGATAATGGATTGTTCAAGAGGTAGCTTGAGCTTGTATGAGGATAGTCGTCAAGAAGGATGGCTAGGAGGCTTGGATCTCGTCGTTGTTGAAGGTTCTAGCATGCTCAAAAGCAAGAGTACATGGGGCGCCCATAACGACTACAGGTAGGTAGTCGGGACACCCAAAAGACTACAGGTAGGTAGTTGAGTACTCTGGGCAAAGTAGATAAGTCCTAGGCACAAGGCAGTGTGCGGAGTTATGGTTAGAACCGGGGTTACCATTAGCCCTTGACAGATGGTCATTCAACTAACGGTGAAATCGAGGCAAGGATAACAGTGATAGCCAGAGTCATGGATGTTTGGTTGTATTATCATTCGGCTTCAAGAGCGGTGTTTTCTGGGTGCTTATCTGATCTTGGTTTAGGCCTTGGGGGTTTGTATTTGGAAAACATCGTCCTTGACTCGAGTGGTATTCGCTTTACCTTAATTGTCTATGTTGTTATGCTTGCTTCTCCTTAGTGTATGTCTGGGGCTATCACTGTAGAAAGAGGTGGAGTGGGATGGTTTGGTTCCTATTCCTTTTATCCTTTATGCTCTTTTGGTATGTTTGATAGTTAATTTACTGCTCACTAAGACTTTGTCTGACTCAAGGTTTTATGTCTCCTCTTATTACCTTGGGCTGTTCATCCATGTTTGGGATGGGCAGACTAGGTAGCAGGTGACAGGTGCTGTGCTAGGAGTTCTACGATGAAGATGACGAAGACGAGCAGGAGGCTTTGCATATTAGTCTTCTTACTATATGTACTGGGTATCCGCTGCTGTATTTGGTTGAGTGATTTGTAGTGAGGCTTTCATGTATGGATTTGAGTAGATGATTGTATAAAACTACTGTGATGCTTATATGATGATGTTCTGTTCTATGGAGCTTCACTATATTATATTTCTCTATTGTATTTTATCCATGCGCTGTGAGTTGTACGATAGAGATTCTTCTGTTTTGTTTTACCCTGACTATCGTCCATGGCTGCCTGGCACACCTTTTAGCGCATTATTTCCTTGATTTGGTGCGGGAGTCATGGGCGGTCGTCACAGGTAGATAATTAAATTAATTAGAAATGGTATGACTAATTTATCTTGCTTATGGATGATTGAATGATATTTGAATGCCTTGGATTAATTGTTATCCCTGGTATGTGATCGCGATGCTATGTGATATGAAATGTTTCTGTAATATGATATGTTGGGTTAAATAGTGATAATGTGGTTATCTATGATGAAATGCTGTGTAAAGTGACATCCAGTGTTTAAAAGTAAATTGTATTCACTTGAATAACTTGGGTTAAGATGACATTGGATTCGAAGAGACCGATGTCGGGTATTAGTTAATATCCAAAACCACTTCGATTCTTTATAGATTGATATGTGAAATTAATAGGCTGGAATGGAATGATTTAAGTGAATTAGACTATATAATCTAAGTTTTGGTACTTAGAAATTGATGTGTAAAATAAGTTATGTCTATAACAAATTGTGAATTTGTAAATTGATACGAGTTACCTCGAGTTTTAAGTAAGTCTTATGCACTAGTTTTTCTTATTATATGAGTTTACTCACGCTGGTTTCCCGCCTGACCCAGGTGTTACTTTGATGTAATGCTTAGGTCAGACCGAGTATTACAGATTTTCAAGTAAGGACGTTTTGGAGCTCAGGAGGCGAGCTGGATGGCAGGAATGTATGGAGTGTATTCTGTTGTGATATATGGTAGTTTATCTGGGACATGTTGATTTTAACTGTCCAGTGTTTTGTGAAAAGTGTAACTCTGATGTAAATAAATATAAATTGACAGATACAGTTTTCTTTTGTATAACTGTTATTATTTGATATTATATTTTGATCCGCTACGTATGTGAGATTCTGTGACTTGTTTTATGTTCTTCTTCTACCTCTTTCCTTCTTTTCCTAACTAGTTGGAATCTTCGGGATCGAAAATTCTAGGTCATTACATATACACAGTAACTTCATATATATACATACACACAAACATACTTTATTCCAGAAGTTAACACGCAACCAGATTATACTTATGTCATTTTTAAAAAAAAATGTTACTCACCTGAGACAGATGATCAACAGAGCACTTAGTAACAGTTTTGATTTGAAAACTTGAGTTACTGTTGCTTATTTTTGAAATAGCTTTTGACACTTTAAAACTTGAAAATATGTACTTGAATTTTTTTTCTTTATCCTTCTTTGGATAAATTCCAGATTTGAAGAAATGCACTACAGGTTGATGATTTCGATTTGCAAACTTGATTACAGGTTTGCTTGCTTTAGACAAATTCTAGATTTGAAGAGAATATACTGGCTTTGTTTTTTATGTTGAAAATGGATTGCAGGCTAATGATTTGATTTTTAGGTTTAAGAAATGATGCAGGCTAATGGTTTGATTTTGCAAATGAATTACAGGTTTTGGATTTGATTATTTATGGTTTGAGGAAGTGAATTACAGATTTTGTTTTTGAGGAATTTGCAGGCTGAAAATTTTCTTATTTTTTGAAAAGAGGAATAAGAAAAGGAAATGAAATAAAGAAAGCATGGTTTTTATATAATCTGAAATATGATTTAATAAAAATAAAGAAAAATAAAATTATAAGGGACACATGTCTAACATCTTTACATTTGTCATACACATTAATTTATTAAATTACACATGTTACTATGGTTACTTAATGTATTAACACTTGTCTTTTAAGTAATTCCTTTTTATTTTAAATGTTAATAAAAGCTTTTATACATAAGTAATAAATTCTTATCTAAATATATAGATATATATATTTAAATTTCTTTAAAGTAAATAAAATAAAACAAATTATATACAAATAAAAGCTTATTCATATATTTTTAAATACAAAACATTTTAAAATATCTCTCTTTGAATTTCAATTTTGAATACAAATTCAAGCTAAAATTTAAATATCCAATCCAAAATCAATTCGACAATACATATATATTTTAGACAAACCCAAATTCAATTTGTAATTAATAATTCTATTTATTTATCTATATTTAAAAACAACCCATTATCATTATTGTTTGAAAATAATTTTTTATCAATTTAAAATAATTTATAAAGAGGATTATCACATTTAAATTTCCTTGAAATTTCCGTGATATCACATTCTTCCCCCCTTTGAATCTTTTCGTCCTCCAAAAGGAACGAGGCCAGAATTTATTAAAAAACTTAATATTAGTTAAATTTTCTCTTTAAACATTTTTAACACATTTTAAAATCTATATATTATTGATAAAATAGTTTTTATACATTTTTGTAACTCGATGTTTCAACAAGTCCATCATCGTTCTCACAGAAATTCGGTCATACGTTGATCAGGCGTAAGACTGAAAATCTATAAGTACTCGGTAAACCCATTTTCAACATCCAGTAAAAATATTTGAAAAATAATTTTATTGAAAATATAGAAAACATTTTTGAAAATACTAGAAATATCTTTCGTGAGAATGCTATAGAAATCATCACCCCCATCCACGGTTGCAGTTAATTCGATGGTTATGTTGCCATCCCGGCAAAATCCATTGACAATTGTAGGCTTCTGCACCCCTCGATTACACCGTGGAACCCACTACAGATCGCAGTTACATCCTGGGTTACGTTGCCATCACAGCAAAAGTCTATATAACTGTAGGCATCAGCGCCCTCGAATTTCGCTGCCAAAAATGAAACTTCTCCACTCCCACGTAGGTCGCAGACTACATCAGTAAGGTTCCAATATAGCCTTAGGCTCTCACGACCTCTCGACTTTCGCTATGTCTTTATAGGTAGAAGTCTACCAATGTAAAATCAAACGTAGACTGTTGGCTCTCAACAGCACACGACTTTCGCTATATCACCATAGGTCGCCGTCTACCGATGTAAAATCAAACGTAGATTGTTGGCTCTCAACAGCATACACGACTTTCGCTGTGGTCTGCAGTAGATCGCAGTGACATCGACTTACACTGTTGTCACAGCATAACCCAAATGCCTCTGTAGACATCAGCGCCCTCGACTTTCACTACCCAATAATCCTCAGGAACTAGTTTGTCCGGACTCCTCACAGGATCAACTTTAGAGCCTTCCCCACTTTGAGGCTCAAGGCAGTACCAACCTATGGTACTCTTGAGAAGTTCATTTCTAGGGAGCGCCTTTTTCTCCAGAGCCATTTTCATAATGCTTTATACTATACACATATAGTATCTTCCAAATCATACACCTAGTATGAATCCCGTATAATTCTCTTTTCTCAAAATAGATTATCCCAAAATCGATAATTCTCAAACTAGGCTTTCCAAATTCCAGTATTGATTTTTTTTCCAAAAATCAAAAGCCTTTCCAAAATCCATAGGTTCTAAAAACCTTTTCTCAAAATCCTTCTCATAAGATCGTTTACATATATATATATAACTTTATAAATCTTTGGATCACTTCAAACTTGTATAAATTCCCTTTGTGACGCCTCACCTCTATAACCACGCTAGCCAAGGACACTACAGGGTAATGCCGTCAACTAACACGGAGAATAAGGCTAGTTAGGAGCGACCATCTATAGCCTTTCTCTAACTATCTATTGAATACATCGACAATAGACATACCAAGCAGGTCGACATATCCAATGAATACTTAAAAAAAAAACCATAGGTGGTTGGAGGATCTATCAGAACAGAATATAACAACTCGAATGTAATATACATCACATAACAGTAAATCATCATATACACATATACTGATACATAACAGAGTATACAAATTGATACACGTCATGTGGTATAGCAAACCACAATATACAGACAAATCCAAAAGAATACATATTTCAGAGTTACAACAAGAAGGACTACACAGAAGCTATAACAAAAAGGAACAAGATGGATAGCTAAGTAAATGAATCTGGAAGTCAAAGATATAAAATCCTCTCAGAACAATAATCGTGGCATCGTACCTCACTAGCCAGTCCATTCCCAAAATCATATCAAATTCCAGACAGGAAATAACGTGCAGATTCACACGAAAAGAAAAGCCACATAAAACAATCTCAACATCATCACAAAGCATGCTAAGGGTCACGGATCCCCCAATAGGATTCGCAATCCTTGAAGAAGTAACAAAGCAAGAAACATCCAAAGATAAATCATCGACGAGCTTTTTCGATACGAAAGAATGTGAAGCACCCGTATCGAAAAGAACTCGAATACTATGGTCATGAAACAAAGTAGAACCTTCCAAAATAGATGGAGATATACCTTTGGGTTGAGAAGGACCTTCAGAAGCCTTAGCAGCATAAAGCTTGCTAGACTTGGCACCAGCCAGAACAGTAGGGCAAGTGGAAACATGATGACCTTCCTTCTTGCAATAACGACCGAAGAGAGGCCTAGAACAAGCTCGAATCATATGATCAGGAGAACCACAATTGAAACACTTTTGAATGAAAGGTGTTCCAGCAGACTGAGGCTGAGAATTAGAACCACTAGTTTTCTTCTTCTTGTAAGGTAAAGACCTGGACTTATGAGATGGAAACTGTCTCTTGTTGGGGTTCTTGGAAACCTCAACATCATCACCACTATCACACTCCTTCTCGACGGTTTCGAGATGAAGTGCCGAATCAACCAACTCCTCTAAAGAAAGCTTAAGCTGGAGCAACAAAGACTTCTTAAGATATTTCTTAAGACTAGAAAGAAACTTCAAATTATTCTTATAAGAAGTGCTAATGAATTCAAGACCATACTTAGATAAAGCCTCAAATGATGCAACATACTCAAAAACATAAGATTTCCCTTGCTTCAACTCAAGGAAGCGACGGGTCAATAAAACTTTTTCAGATTCAGGAATGAACTTGAGTTCGAATCGTCCCCGAAACTGAGTCCAAGAAAGAGTAGACTCATCAATTTCGGCTATAAGAAGCTCGTACCAAACAAGGGCACGCTCTTGCAATAAGCTAGAAGTTACAAGAACTCTATCATGATCAGAAAGATCCATGCGAGAGAAGATATGCTCGGACGTGCAAAGCCAAGCTTGGACTTCAAGAACATACACGGAGCCTTTAAACAGCTTTCCCCCAAGATGAGAAAAATCACTACACAGACGTGCAAAGGAAGACTTGCGAGGTGGAGATACTCGAGGAGGAACTGGAGGCTGAGTGCTCCTAAACAATTCCAAAAACTGATCGACAGACATATAAACGCCATACGGATGTGAGCCACTGGATTGCCCAGCATCCGAACGTCGTCCCCTGCCTCTTCCATCCATACGCTGAAAGTAAGATAAGAACAAGATTATTCACACGGTAGATGTCACTAATCCAAATATGGAATACTACAGAACAAAATGCATTCCTAGACATATTCCCAATTTCTATCTACCACCAAAGGCACGGAAGGAATAAAGGCAAGGTGGTTCAAAGATTTGTATCACTTATTACACTTTGATGTATTAGAATATTTCCATCTATTCTGTGTTTATCATATTTTTTTCTGAACCTTGCTCTGATACCAAGCTGTGACACCGCACCTCTATACCCATGCTAGCCAAGGACACTACAGGGTAATGCCGTCAACTAACACGGAGAATAAGGCTGCTTAGGAGCGACCATCTATAGCCTTGCTCTAACTATCTATTGAATACATCGACAATAGACATACCAAGCAGGTCGACATATCCAATGAATACTTAAAACAAACCATAGGTGGTTGGAGGATCTATCAGAACAGAATATAACAAATCAAATGTAATGTACATCACAGAACAGTAGATCATCATATACACATATACTGATACATAACAGAGTATACAAACTGATATACGTCAAGTGGTATAGAAAACCATAGTATACAGACGAATCCAAAAGAATACATATTTCAGAGTTACAACAAGAAGGACTACACAGAAACTATAACAAAAAGGAATAAGCTGGATAGTCTATACGGAAGCAAAATAGGCTAAGTCCAAAAGCACCCAACCTGAAGCATCTCGGTCTCACCCGTGTTTAAAATACACGGGTCAGTCTAGCTAAACAAATCAGTTAGATAAACTGAAAAACAATAACCTGCAAGGTCACAAAGTATAACAAATATCTCTAAAAGAGATAACACAATCATCTAACAAAAGATGAATCATAGCAAGACAAGCCTCATATCATCGGCAACACGATAAAAAAGGGATAGGAATATCCCAAAACAAGCCAAAAAGGCAAATAACAAATACCAATGAAGGTAACACAAGTTCCACAAGGTAATCGCGATATATCGTGCGGCTCAAAAGGACCAGCACCAAAGAGCGATACCTAGGGAATATACATATCAATGAAACATCAGAAAATTTGCACGTGCTCAATACTGTACAAACAAGGATCCATGAGCCCGAAGACTCCAAACCCAATATCACTCGAGCGGTGACGAATGACCAACTCCGAAAGCGATGCAATATGGCAACAAACCCGAAGGCACAGACCCGAAGGTACAAACCCGAAGGTAACATACTCGAAGGCAACAAACCTGAAGGAGACGGTTCGGAGACACTATCCCAAAGGCAACAAACCTGAAGGTGCAAACCCGAAGGCAACACATCCGAAGGAAGCAAACCGTAGTGGTGAAGGTCCGAAGGCCCAGTACTGGACACCACTAACTGGCAGAATGTGTCATAACTCTCAAAAAGGAATCCGAAAAGTGGTAACATGAGTCCCATAACCACTCGTTCACACTAAACGGTTTACTATCCGTTAGTTAATTTCATACTCAAAGCAGTACAAAGTTTACCTCATCTCATTGGTAAACGAGACCAAAGGTCAAAACGATCAATCGAATAGGTCGGGGATTAATCAGAAAGATAAACGCATGGATTCATAGTCCGTGTTTTACCTAACCATTTAATCTCCCTTGCACTCCGCTCGAAGTGCGAAATTGTGTGTGTATGTGTTTTAAATTGAATTTGTAAACTAGAGAAGCAAGCTTTTAATACAATTTAAAAGATTATTTTATAAAAAAACCCGTGGATGAAGTCAAAAAGGAATCATCAAGGTCAAATATGCATAAAAAACTAATTGGAATCAACTTAGATCGATAAAAGTTGGAATCACAAACAAATAGGCACACTAGGCAAAACAGGGAAACAGGAGCAAGTCGGTTGACCGGACTTCTTGAGTCGGCCGACCTAGAATTGTTTCGGGCTCCAGCTCGGTCGACCGACCAGAGAGTTCGGTCGACCAAACCCTATTTCCTTCATTTTTCCACCCTACTAAATTGAAGTGCAAACTCTCCCAATTCTCAACCGGTCGAGCAATGGACCTAAGGGCTTTTGCCAATCGATAACCCAGCCCCATTGGCTCCCCGATTCGCCACCAAAAACATGTTCAAACATCAAAGTTAGGATCTTTAAAGATTTGAACCCAAAACACTAAAAATTTGGATATTCACCAATTCAATCCAAACCAAAAGCAAATGCACATGAATAAGTGTTACGAATTCACACCCAACAATCAAAGATAGTTATAGACAAAGACATGAGATAAAAATCTCACCTATTAACTCACAAACAAAGAAGAAGAAACTCAAATGAAAAGGAAAATCAACCACTCTCCACTTCAACTCTACCAGCTTCAATCTAAGATCAAAACAAGTATTTTCCTAAGTTAGGTTTAGGAAACTTTCTGAAATTGAAGGAGAAAGAGTTGGAGAAGATGAAGAGAGGGCTTACCAATAGCTTCACTTTGATTTTGGAGCAAGAATTCAAGTTTGCAAGAAGAACTAGGGCATGGAATTTCTAATTCTTCTTCCTTTCCCCCATTTTCAGTTTTAGCTTTAGTTTTAGAATGGAAAATGAGTGAATGGAAGGAGAGGGACTGAGTTAGGGTATTTAGTTAGCTAGTGCGCTGAACCCAAACCCAAAACCCAACTAGAAAAAGTAGAAAAATTCAACTTACTCCAAACATATCAAAGCTTATACTCAAAAAGATCGCAAACGCCATTTTGAACTCAATGGAAGTGGTTTCGAGCCCTAAATCGGCCGTTTGCAAAAAGTAACATTTCAGACCTAAAATCCAACTAACGACGCTATATTTAAATAAAACATTTAAATATATAATCGTTAAATATGCGGGTTGTTACACCCTTTTTATACGTCAAATACTTTCAGAAACCCATTTCTTCTGGCAAAAGATTCAACAAGGGGAGTTTTATCATATACATAACAAAGATACATAACTTTTTTTATTCCAAATCAAATATTGAAATTTGATTACCCTTTTATAAAATTGTTTCCATCTTACTTATCATCATAGAAATATCCAACTTTCACTTTTATTCGTCGTATATTTCACAAAATATACTTTCATTTCAAAAATCATTTCACATTTCTTATTCACAAATTTTCAATATCAATTTCGTTCAAACCCATACGATGTACATATATCATCCGTACGCTATATCAATCTGATCGCTCACTCGATCATACAATTTCTTTTCCGAACTAGTATCGTCCATCCGACTTTCTAGTGCGGACTCAAATCTGGTTTCTTGATCAGAAACCGTCATTCTCCTTACATAGCCATAACTATGACAGAGAATATCCAGAACCAATCAGCAATCCATATCCAGGTTCCCTTAGAAAATAGAGTGAAAAATCCCAACTTGGATCGATATATTATCTCGAAATTTTGTGTTCGAATCTGGAACAAATCATTATGCGAATAGAACAATATACGTACATCCTACGTATCTACCTTTATTGGTTGTTAGAAAAATCAATTCTCTTTCTATTCACCTTCACTTTGATTTTCATTCACTTACTCACTTAAATCCTCATTTGGATTATCACTTTAATTATTATCTCAAATGGATATTTAATCATAAACAGTTCGAACTCTGTCCAGTTTAAATTTAGAAAATAGCTTGAATATTTTTAAATTCAAAATATTTTAAAATATCTCTATTTTGAATTTCAAATTTTAAACCAAACCTTTGAAGTTTTATCTTAAACATTCAAATCCTAAGTCCAAAATGATTCCATTTCTCTAATTCCCGTTTTAAATTTGCGAGTTCCCTTTAAACATTTAAATCTTAAATTAAAAGTGATTTCATTTTCCATTTATCTCTACAATGGATATATATTATTCTAATCCATTTCTTAATTCATTTCAAATATTCCAATTCACGGTTTTATAAATTATTTATAGCAATAGAATGATATCAGGATAAATAAACATCCAAATTTATCCAAACACCAAATAACAGCATCCATTTTCAATCTCCAGATCTCAAACCCATTTTGAGATCACTCATAACTCCTATTTCAAGTCAATCATTTAACTTTTCGAGTTAAATTTTAATTTCATCTTGAAATTTCCATTTCAGGTTGTTCATTCCAAACTTACTTAACTTCCTCTAAGTTAAACACAATTTAACCCCGTTAACCTTACTCAAATTTGAATTCCCACTTCAAATTTGAAAATTCTTTCCCACTTATAAGTTCAACACTTATAGCATTTCTGTTTTACATCACACTTCAGGGAAATCAAAAGTCAACACCTTAGAGTTTATTCCAAATCATCTATGATAATATATACATCCACACATATTTATATATTTACTTCTTGGCCCACTAAGCCAAATTTTAAAATTTAAACCACCTTTGGTTTTAATTCAAAACAAATTTCTTTTAAATTTTAAAACAACTCTATTCAAATACATTAGATAACAGTATTTATTATTTCTTTATCACTTTGAAACAATTTTCAAATTCTGGACCAAGATTTAAAACATCACAATTTAGATCATCTTCAATTCCAATTTATAAGTCATGCTTCCTTGAATGTTTTACTTCCCTAAAACATTTCATTTTTTCTTAATCATTAACAAACATTTCATCATTTTAGGATAATAACCAAGGTTATTACAACTAGAAACCAATTCACTATTATCTTATTCCGAAAACCCATCTCCAAATTCTAGATTTAATTTTAGTTTGGTTGTATTTCTATTACCACTTAATTCCCATTATTTTATTTAATTCCAATGATTTAACAACCAATTTCTTTAATATATTTAATAATTAGAAAATTTATTTCTTTATATATCAAAAGATATTCTTACATAAAAATCATTTTTAAAATCATTTTATACGAAAATAACAAATACGCCCACATATACTACACTCAACTCATTTTAGGGTACCATTGACCCTATCCTTAATGAGTAAACCCGCCAGAGTCATGGTTCTCGCTTAACCAGGTTCTGATGCCAAATGTATTGACCCAGAATTAGGAAAAGAAGAAAAGAGGTAGAAGAAGAAACAGAAATGAAACAAAGAATCTCACATTTACAACGGATCAAAATATAATATTAAATAAAATAACAGTTATACAAAGGAAAAACTATATCAGTTAATTTACATTAATACATCAGAGATACAACATTGACACAGACACTGGAAAAATAAAATTAACTTGACCTAGATAATCCATAATATCTCTCGGCGGAATACACTCCATACGTTCCTGCCATCCAGCTCGCCACCTGCGCTCCAGAACGTCCTTACCTGAAATCTGTAATACTCGGTCTGACCCGAGCTTTACATCAAAGTAACCCTCGGATCAGGCTGGAAACCAGCATGAGTAAACCCATATAATTTGAAATGCTAAGTTATAAAACATAACAGAAATTCGGGGTAACTCATATCCCCACTACGAGTTCATAACTTATTATATCCAAAGCTCGTTTCACAAACAATCTTTAAGTATCCTTACTCAGTTTCTAAGGTCCCGTTTACTCAAAATATTCCATTCCAACCCATTTATTTCACATATCAAAACTTATAAAGAATAATAGTGGATTATAAGTCGAAGTGGTTTCGAGTATTAACTGGTACCCTACCCAGGTCTCTTCGAAATCCAAAACGCCATCCTTTAAGTCCAAGTTGTTTTAAAGTTAAAACAAATTTGATTTCTTATCTATTTTCATATAGATAGAAATTCACAATTTCACAAATAGATAATCCATATCATCACAATTCAACCAAAGCATCCTATTATCACAGATAAGCACATATCTCCTATTAGAGATATCAAACAATCAAAGGCATTCGAAAATATTCAGCCATCAAAGGCAAAGATTTAAGCAATCACACTATCACTAATTAATTTAAAATGAATTAAATAAATTACTTCCATTACTTTAAATCCTGCTTACTTAACCATTGATTAATTAGAAACCAATTAATTAACCATTCTCTAATTATCCATCTTAATTATTCATCCCTGATTAATCACATTAGTAATTAATTACCCTTAATTAATTATATCACTTAATTATCTTAAAATAACTTTATTAATCAATTCTTAAATTTATTACACTAAGTGATTAATTATTAAATACTTGCACTAAGTAATTATCCTCCTCACTAATTACACAGGTAATTAAAACCAAATCACTTCCACTAATAATTATCCTTCAACTAATTACATCCAGTAATTATCCATTAATTACTTCACTAAGTAATTACACTTCATTAATTACATTAAGTAATTATACTTAACAATTCATCAAGTGATTATCTTAAATTAATAAAACTAATTAATTAACTTAAACTAATCACATTAATTTGACTAATTACATTGAGTAATTAATTCCTTTAATTACTTTCATTAAGTAATTATACTTAAACAATTGCACAAATGATTATCTTTAATTAATTAATATAATTAGTTATTAAAATTAATCACACTAATTAATTATTTAATAATCCCTAGTTAATGATCTTCATTAACTATCCTTTAATTACTTCCCTAATTAATTAAACTTTAATTAACCTTTTTTAATTACAAACAAATTAATTTTTAATAACCAATTAACTCATCTCTAATTACTTTTATTAATTAAGTGCTTAACGGTAACTTAATTAATCTTAAATTACTTTAATAACTTGATTAATTAATTCCAAATCATTAATTTATAATCTATACTTATCTAATTAATGATCTTTAATTACAAATTAATTAACCCTTAATTAATTAACTTAATCCTTAATTGCTTAACTAATTAATCCTTAATTAATTAAGTTAAACCCTTCATTACTTAACTAATTAATCCTAAATCATTAATTAATAAAATTTATTAAATTACCTTAACTTTCCTTATTAATTTAATGAATCACAAATCATCAAATCTTAATTTACATTAAGATAAAACATTTTCTTATTTATGACTAAATTCTCATTAACAAAAGCATTTGAAAACATTTTACTTTTAAATTTACCTTTAAATTCATTTCAAATTAAAGATTTAAAATAATTACAAATTTAACTTTAACAAAATTTAAAAACTATTTAAAAACCCTTTAAATCAAATGATAAAGAAACACTTATCTTATAAAAAAAATTATAAGAGTTTTAAACCAAATTCATTTAGATTCAAATCATTTAAAATGTACTTTAACATTTAAAGTTGTTTGAAACATTTTAAATTTTATAAGACTTATTTATTTCAAAACTATGATACAAAATTAAATTTGAATCCATACTTTACAAATTTGATTTTAAACTTTGTTGAAAATCTTGCTTTCAAATTTAAAATTTAATTTAAAATTTAAAAACAGACAGGTTTTAAAAGCCTGTAACAAAAATATTCGACCCAATCCCATATCCTAAAGACTTTGAGCCAACCTTCATAACACTTCGAGAAATTTGCGAAACAACTCAAGTATAACTTGAGTAATCAACCTCTACTTAAACCCAAACTCACCAGAAAACAAAGAAGTGCACCGTGCACATGTGCGGAGGCTCCGAAGAACTCCGGTCATCCACGATGACCTCCTCACATCGGCGATCGTCCTCGCACCATCCCTCAATCATCAAAACACCGATAACAACTCGAAATCCAAAATCGAGCTTCCAAGCACAATCCTGGAACCATACCCAAACCTGAAAATAACCTCAAACTCATGTCTCGGACCATCGGAGTGTCAGCACCTCCGGCCATGACCTCGTCAACATCCTCTCGTTTATCTCCCCGAGTTCTGTTGAACTTGATCATCTAGAGTTACCATGACGATCAAAATACCCGACCTAGCCAAAACTAGGGTTACAAACTTAATACGTTCGTCGCCGCCACCACGGTCACTTGCATGCACATCTTATATTTTTCCCACCATCTCCGATCATCCTTGCACCACCAGATCAAACCCCCAACCTCCCCGAGCAAGTGGATCACCAGAACCCCCCCCCCCCCCCCCAAAAAAAAAAACACATTATTTGGTCAGCCTCAAACTGCTCCTTCAATTCAATGCTAAAAATTATGATTTCAGTTTTTAAAATCAAGTTTTTGGATGAGGTTTCAGATCCTAAGCCTGAAACATTGAATTACTGTATTTGAATTTTTGCTAGTCCTAAGTTAGTTCTGTTCTTTTTAGTTCCAGAGCAATTCTAAATTTATTTTAACTTAAATAAATTTTTAAAACTTAATCTATAGTTAAACAAACAAATCTGGTTTGAAGCCAAAGTCCTAACAGCAAGTAGATCAAGAGAATATGAATTATGTACAAAATCTTAGTTTGAAAACTAAGAACAGAGAGGTTACATGTGAAAAAAGACATGCACAAATCCATCATCCAAATATACACAGTAACTTCATATATATACATTCACAAAACATACTTTATTCCAAAAGTTAACATGCAACCGGATTTTACTTAAGTTATTTTAAAAAAAAAATGTTACTTACCTGAGAAGGATGATGAGCAGAGCACTTAGCAACAGTTTTGATTTGAAAACTTGAGTTGCTGTTCCTTATTTTTGAAATAGCTTTTGACACTTTAAAACTTGAAAATTTGTACTTGAATTTTTTTTATCTTTCTTTGGATAAATTCCAGATTTGAAGAAATGCACTGGCTTTGAGTTGAAAATGAACTACAGGTTGATGATTTCGATTTGCAAACTTGATTACAGGTTTGCTTGCTTCAGACAAATTCCATATTTGAAGAAAATATACTGCCTTTGTTTTTAATGTTGAAAATGTATTGCGTGCTAATGATTTGATTTTCAGGTTTGAGGAATGATGCAGACTAATGATTTGCTTTTGCAAATGAATTACAGGTTTTGGATTTGATTATTTCTGGTTTGAGGCAGTGAATTATAGATTTTGTTTTTGAGGAATTTGCAGGCTGAAAATTTTCTTAGTTTTGGAAAAGAGAAATAAGAAAAAGAAATGAAAGAAAGAAAGCATGTTTTTTATATAGGCTGAAATATGATTTAATAAAAATAAAAAAAATTGTAAGGGACACATGTCTAACATCTTTACATTTGTCATACACATTAATTTATTAAATTACACATGTTACTATGGTTACTTAATGTATTAACACTTGTCCTTTAAGTAATTCCTTTTTATTTTAAATGTTAATAAAACTTTTATAACTAATTAATAAATTCTTATCTAAATATATATATATATATTTTAATTTCTTTAAAGTAAAAGAAATAAAA
The DNA here is from genome assembly GCA_030765085.1 of Allium cepa. Lineage (NCBI taxonomy): Eukaryota > Viridiplantae > Streptophyta > Magnoliopsida > Asparagales > Amaryllidaceae > Allium > Allium cepa. The sequence goes on along the minus strand of CM060944.1, from coordinate 301,790,318 downwards.
AAATTATATACAAATAAAAGTTTATTCATATATTTTAAAATCCAAAACATTTTAAAATATCTCTCTTTTGAATTTCAATTTTAAATCCAAATTAAAATTAAAATATCCAATTCAGAATCAATTCAACGATACATATATATTTTAAACAAACCCAAATTCATTTTTTAATTAATAATTCTATTTGTTTATCTATATTAAAAAACAACCCATTATCATTATTGTTTGAAAATAACAATTTTTATCAATTTAAAATAATTTATAAAGAGGATTATCACATTTAATTTTGCTTGAAATTTTCGAGATATCACAGTTATTTAACTATCAAACAAACAAACAATCAAATATAAATTTAATTCCATATGCGATCCACTAAGCCGTTAATAATTAATCTTTCCATAAATCAAAGCAGTTCAAATCGTTAATTCTTAATATCTTTATAAAGGCTATTTTCACAAACCTCTTATACTCCTTCCAATAATTTGAAAATATTTATATACTTATCTCGATGGTATTTATATAGTAAAAAAAAAATTATATTTTCAATACTTAGAGACTTATCCTTATACACATCTCAACGATATAAGTATATTGACAAAAACTGAGGAAAATTTTCTTTTTCCAAATTCCTAATTTAAATGGGCCAACAAGTTTCATTGAAAACTTTACTTATTATAAAACCAAACCACTTATCCCCCATTGTTAAGATGGAAAGAACGTTTCCATACCATCATAATTAAGAAGGATTAATAGTCAAACAAATCTCATTCTTTTACAAAATTCCCTTTTATTAGCCCATTTCATATTTACAAATACTTTTTATAATGTACAAGACTTTTTCTATAAATCCCTTACTATTTATAAAACTCCTTTATAACTCCTCTATAAAAATCCATTACAAAATCCTCTACAAAATGACATTTGTAAATAAATACTTTTTTAAGTAAAATTCCTTTTAATGAAACAATTTATCATTTAAAAACACCTTTACTCAACTAGATAATTACCTTTAAACATCATAATTAAATAATTAATTAACTCAAAACCCTAATTTTTTTAAAAAGTAATTAACTTTAAACCATCCTTAGAAATATACTTAACCAACTTACTTTTAAATATTTCCAATTAAATAGTTAATTAACTAACTTTGAAACATATTTTATAGTTATATAAACACTTAACCTCGAATTGTTAATAAAATCTAGAGTTAATTTAAAATCAAAACTAACACACTAGGAAAGTAGCTTAACGATCATAATGGTACTAATCAAGTTACCATTCTCTTAAATTTGACTTTTCAAGTCACATAACTAGATCGTAAGCCAACATATATTTATAAAATATCAATTAGTAATAAATAATGTAACATCCTCCACTTTGATGCCCAAAACTAATGGTTATGGATAATGCAGTTATCCATAGTTATTAATCCTCGGGGACCAAATATGTTAATGTTAGGTACACTAATATAACATAAACACATGGATATGGAAAAAATTTAAAATCAACAAAAAACTTTCTCATTCCATTTCAAAGCATTTCAAAATTCATTACATAGTCCCAATATGAGAACCACGTTCAAAGAAAATATAACTATTACAGCATATGCCAAGAGAGACATATGAAGATGCCCCATTGGATGATCAGAGATATAACTTGGCAATTAAAAAAAATTTCCATTACAATAAAATACGGTGGAATCAAAATAGAAAAGAACTCCAAATAGCTATCATGCCTCCTTCACGTCTCTGGAAGTTTATTCATCTAAAGAGGTACCTGAAAACCTCAACTCTCAAACTAATCAAAATCAATTGAGCACCCGAGAGTTTAAGGGAAAACATAAAATTTAAGTCAGACATAAAGCCTGGTATGAATAATAAACTACCATTCAAAACCTATTGGCCCCTACCAATAACTCAATCTAATCATAGTTTTCATGGGTATACTTTGAACATATTGGGGCCTCACATTAACTTTTCCTGAACATAGTTTTCATGGGTTTACTATGGACATATCTGTTTGACAACTTCAACATTTAGGCATCCTACATTCTGGTTTATCAGACCACTTGGATGCAATTCTACTAATTCAGTAGTTAATTATATTCATTACTGGGTCAACCTAGCTGGTTATTCTACCTTTTTTCCCTAATACAGTTATGGGTCCATTACACTGCGAATATATATATATATATATATATATATATATATATATAAAGAAATAAACATAACAACATAATAATACCAATTTGTGGTTTAATATCCTTAAAATCGATTCATATAAAACTTGGTTAATCCCTTTAACCTACTAGTTAAGGAAACTTCTTTAAAACTCCATACTTAAAAACCATTTCAAAACTCCTTTATCTTAGCCATAGGTTTTGCTTTAAAATGGGATTGGATTATTTGTTTTGAAAACTAAAGCATTCAAAACCTACAAACCTTTACCTCCAAAACCATTGGAAACTTCCTTTCGAAAGTATTAAAATCTTTTTTTCAAAACACTTGGCCTTTGCCTTTCGAAACACTTAATACCTGTGTATATGTGTTACTAAGATGGTCACAACATCTTAAGAAGCTTTTAAATGAAGAAGAAATTGAAAATTTCGAAAAAGCTTTCCAATCACATGTTCTATTTTTATTGGAGCTAATCATTTTTGTAAACACATTTTAAAAACCATTTCATCATCACTTGTTATTATTTAAAAAAGGGCATTTTTTAGTAAAACAAATCCATTATTAATTATTAAAATATATATTAAATATCCACATTTAAAGTGATTAAAATCCGGTTCATTACATTCTTCCCTTTTTAAAAGAATTTCGACTTTGAAATTTAATCATATGAGTACCCATAATTTTTTATAAGTCCACATGATGTTCATAGATCATCCATATGCATAATCTAACTTGATCTCAACTTGAATACATAACCTCTCTTCCAAACTAGTAGTGCTCACCTGATTTCCAATTGGGGACTCCGATCAGGCTTCTTAATTAGAAATCTTTGTTCATCTTACATAACCATATACCATGATAGAAAACTCTGGTTTCCCTATTAAGAACCCTCACCAAGTATTCGCCATCACAAATCGAGTGATAGATCCTTATTTAAAACAATGTGAAATGTCTCAAATTCATATACTCGAATCTGGGATCAAAAATATATGAAAATGAGAAATGATCTACGTTCAATTTATGCACTATATTTTCGGTTCTCGCTAATATAGATTCTATTTCTATTAAAATTATTAACGAGAACATTTCATTAAACTGAACTTACATTCTACTTGTATAGTAGCATACCACATCCTAAGAGTATATATAATGATGTGGTCAAAGTTTTTCAATTTGATTTTGTTAACCAAACTCCAGATCCAATAACCCTATTTTATTCCAAAATCCCTTTCAAAATGAATATATATATATTTGACCAAAGAAAATGCTGCACATAGCTCGAATAACCCCAAAATGATTCTAAGGAACTGGATACTACCAAATAGTATCATATATTCCTAACCAAGAAGGATGATACTTATGAGAAGTACTTAACATCTAAACATATCTCTTTCCCATTTTTAGTTATTTTTGTGCCACTCGAACTAGTTAACATAAAAATATTTCTTCTATTCAAACTACCTTTTTAAACAATACGAATTTCCAAACAAATAGTTTAACAAAATAACTATATCCAACATGCTTTGAGTCGTTCGAATTCTAATTTTTTTCGATTTTACAATGATAAAGAGGATAATTTAGTAAGTGCACCGCAGTATTTGACTAAGCAAACATCCGTCCATCACTTGGAAGATTATTCCAATTATCATAAAATAGATCGAGACTCATGTTTCAAACCAATCAAAGAAAATACTCCTTATTTAAAAATTTCTTTTCTAAAATATTTGTACCTAAAAATATTTTCAAGTAAAATATTACTACCTTTTTCCACAAACATTTTAAATCTTCTTCAAGACTTTGTGATTTGAAGCCTCAAAACCTTTTATCTATAAACAAATTTCTTTGTTATAATCCAAATTTATATAAAATCACTCCTTTATACAAATCTTTTCTCAAATAATTATTTTAAAATATTCTAACTTTTTATAAACATCTTTTATAAAAATACGGTTTTAATCCAACATTAACATCGGACGCCTAATAGTCAAATTGTGAAACTTAATTCACAAGGTGTTCGTTTCAAATTTTTCACGTAATTTCTATTTACCCAACTCATATTTACAAATCAAAAATTTCTTATAAAACACCCGTAATAGTCAATGCTCAAACTGCACGACATAACTAAACAAACCCTAAATGATAATAAATAAATATTACCATTTCCTAACAAACAACACCTCAAATATACTGTACTATTTTTGAAAAATCATTCTTGTATATGTAAAATATATTTCTATGTAAAATTATTTCATTTACCCATTTTAAAATAATAGCGTGTTGTTCGGCCTTATTCAAGTGTTTAAGAATCCTTATCGATAATGTGGGCCAGATACATCGAATAGAAATAATATACCACTTACTCGATCAAAAAACACAATATAAATCATTTTTATGCCACTAACGAATATGCACTTTCGTATATATATATACATATACATATACATACATACATACATATATATATGTATATGTATATGTATATGTATATGCTCTACTCAAATTGGATGTCACTTACTCTATCCTACCGAGTTTACGCTACCAGGGCTAAGGTTCTCGCTTAACATTTAGCTCTAATAGTAATTGTAATGACCCTCCTTTTTGAAAGTCAGAAGTTAGCATTAGTACATCTACGATATTCATGTGCCGAGCATCCATGTGTCGAAAAGACATATTGCCGAAGAGAAAGAAAAAGAAAAGAAGAAGAAAGATAGAATCTAACAAAAAACATGATGAGTAATATATAATATTAAACAAGTATTTACAAATAGAAAGAGACTTTAATATATATACATAAATCAGAGTACAATATTAACCCATCATTAGTCTCGATAGTTTTAACAATTTATCCCTACAATCACTGATTACTACAACAAGAACAAACAGCGAAAGATAAATGAAAATGTAGATGTATGCCTTAAAGGCATCCATCTTATCGCCTGAAAGCTCAAAAGTGTTTAGCTAAATCTAAAAGATATGCTCGGGCTGACCCAAGCATTAAAAGAAAACAATGCTTGGCCAAAAAACAATGCTCAGGTTAGTTTGGTATAACCGGTGTGAGAAACAAAAACAAATGAATTACTTAATGTTATAAAAACCTTTCCGAAATAATGGTATCTCATAAGACCACGCTGCAAATAAACGTAGATGGGTTTTTAACTTACGATAACCAAATCATTTTAAAAAAACACTAGTGATATTTTCATAGTGACTAAGAGGAAAACGAATATAGAAAATAGCCGAAATGCTTGTATCTCACATTTGTTTATAGTTGGGCATAACTAAGTCCTTAAAGTCACATAGTGAAGATTAGATTACCTATCACATTACACCTCTAGATAAAATGTACCGAGTTCAACAAGAACTTCTTCCAACCTGCTACATAGAGCCGGCAGCCCCTTTAACATGGCATACTGGATTACATCATTCCTCAAGCCAAGGCTTCAAATAATGTGCACCAACCATGGCCCCACTCTTGCCTGCATACCAAAACTGTAAATATATAGACTCTAGATCGAGGAATGATGCTCCTAATAGTAGCAAACCATATAGCTTGCTGCATATCCCTGTTTTAATCATTACCAGGTTATGAGGCTTGTGAGGTTGTGATTACCTTTTCCTCCCTTAGCAAGTCCCATTTGGAAGATTAACACTGCCTTTCATGAACAATGCAATGTTAGAACTTGTCCACACAAATTGTTTGAGATATGAACAAACCGAAGACACTACTTCTACTACACCCATTTTCGAATCATGCTCAATATTAATAGCAAGCAGCCTTACTCTTCAAAGAACTCCATCTTTGATTCCATCACCTTCAAGATGTCTTCAATATGATGCATGATTTGAATCGAAGTGGTTTTCGGATAATTCATACTTATTTTATCCCGGTCTCTTCGAACCAACGTTCGATAGTTTCGGTAAACTCAACTTCCATTCTTTCTAAATACATAGATAATACATTGGAGCGGGGATCACCCCCTAATCGTTTAAGGGGATAGATCTTCCTAATCTAGAATTTGATTGTCAGTTATTTAACAATCAAAGAAACAAACAATAAAATCTCATTCCGTACTACCACTTATTTAACTTAAGGAAGATTTATCTTTCCAAATTCATAATTTAAATGAGCTAACATATTACATTAAAACTTTACTTATCATAAAACCAAACCACATATCCTTCGTTATTAAGCAGGGAAAGAATGTTTCCATACCACCATAATTAAGAAGGATTAATAGTTAAACAAATCTCATTTCTTTATAAAATTCCCTTTTTATAAGCGCATTTCATATTTACAAATACTTTTTATAAATCTTTAAACTAATTAATAAAATTTCTTTTATAAATCTCTTTCTATTTATAAAACTCCTTTATAAATCTTCCATTATAACTCCTCTATAAAAATCCTATACAAAATATCACTTGTAAATATCCTTCAAATAAATCCTTTTATTAAGTAAAATCCCATTTAAGAAAACAATTTATGATTTAAAATCACCTTTAGTCAGTTAAATAATTACCTTTAAACATTATAATTAAATATTTAATTAAATCAAAACCCTCATTTTCAAAGTAAGTAATTAACATTAAACATCATTAGCCAAGTAATAATATACCTTAGACCATCCTTAGAAATATAGTTAACCAACTTACTTTTAAACACTTCCAATGAAATAGCTAACTAACTAACTTTAAAACATATTTTATAATTATATAAACAATTAAACCACATATTGTTTTAAAATTGGAATTAATTTAAAACCAAAACTTACACATTCGTAAAGGGGCATAGCAACCACAATGGTACCAAATTAAGTTACCATTCTCTTAAATTTGACCAATCAAGTCATATAATTAGAATTTACATAAGCCAAAAATAAGTAAGAAAATCAATTAGCAATCATTAACTAAACTATTACTAATGCAGCACAAATTAACTAGCATACAATTCATTGTTTAAGTCAGTATATTAGTAGCACGGGGATTTAATCTGCTAAATAGATATCCTAATAATCTACTTAATTTCATTGCATAAAAATGTGGATTTATTCTACTGAACATATGTCAAATTTTAGTATAACTTATCTATTATCCCGCCTTTTGGAAAAGCCATGATGTCATTGATTTGACCAGGGATAAATGCTCATCAGCCCAAAAAGCTAGTTGCATACGGTATTATAGACGGTAGTCGGGAAGATTCAAACCAAAACCCAATCAAAGTATAGCTAGCATGAAGTAGTTAGCATGGCACTATGAGGTTATATTTCAAATCCAGAGTCAATTGGGGTTGGTAAGCACGAGTCATGAAAGAAGCAAGGATTTGTATGGATCGACAAAGGACGATCCGTAGAACAGTTTAAGTCATCGTAGAACATTCAATATCATCCGTGAAGCCAATTCATGTGAGACTTTCAAAGCATCAACAAAATAGCAGGAGAAGCATACAATAATAATCACGCATCCCAAGGTGAAAGTTGGAGGAAGGCCGATCATTATGCACTGATCATTTTAGATTGTTCAACAAAATGATCGGTGTACTTTAGTGTGCATTCTAGCTTCGACCTAGATCGACCCATATCTCACAATCTACAACTCAAAATGACACTATATATTATGAGCAATGTTAAGAGGTCATGTAGGAGCCTGCAAGAATGATCGCACCTTGATTGGAGCCAAGAAAAAGGATTGGATATCATTAGGTCGATTGTTCCTCATCATCGAGTTAATATGGTCGATCGATGTGATTGGCCCCTTTGGACCTAGAGAGCCTTCGTGCAAAGTTTCGACCTGATCCATGCAAGTCTTCTGCTATAAATACAAGATGAATAGCTTTAGAAAAGGGAGCCCTCTGGCTGCTATGGAGGCTCAGCAATTATCATTCTTGAATCTTATATTAATGGAACCTAGCTGATCTAAACATCTTTGTAATTGTAATCCACTACAAGATCAATAAAACCATGAAGTGGATGTTGGTCAAGATTGCCGAACCACTATAAAAATTTGTATGTTTATTTACGTTTTCTACCCTATTTTTTATTCCAATAATTACACTATCTCTATGAGATTCTACGAGCGTTGATGCACATTTTTGGCGTCAACATTTTGGTGCTTTCACCGAGAAATGAATTCTCAGCTCAATTGGATCTCATCTTCTACTGGTGCATTTTCATGTTTACGTGATAAGATCCAGCTTGTGATTGACAAGTTTCCCATTCTACTTAGATTTGAAAGAGATGTAGATGGAAACAATTACCCAAGGCCATAAAAGCCAAGCCTACCACCTTTGTAGAAGAAGGAAATCATGAGAACAGTCAACATTTAGCAATATGTTTCATGAATGTGCATATGTTTACAAGTTTCAGAGCAAATGAGAATGATAAAAAATTGGCTATAGCTCATACACATGCAATGAATGATCGTTCATTGTGGATTCATACGCCCCATCATCTTATACAAAAATTTCCTACGGTGGTTCACATTGGTCGTTACACTAGCTTGAATATGGTCGACTGTTCCTCCACACGATCGTTTTTCACCGATCGTTTCTTTATGATCGTTTTTATATGACCGTTCTAGTTAGTATGCTCACAAATTATTCTATATGATCGTTTCTTATACGACTATTCTAGTGGCCAACTTAACCGATCATTCAGAATCAGCTCATTAATCAATCATCCCGAGATCACTGTATACAACCGATCGTTTTTCTATTAACTTATAATGATCGCTATAAGGATTGCTATATTCAGAGATTGACCGATCCGATGGCCAGAACGATCTCGAAATATATGAAATTTGCGTTTTGAGCCACAATCTCAGATGACAATGAGATTAGTACCACTGGATCTGGAAACATGAGGTGATATACGCAGACAGGTTTCATGACGATCAGATGCATCGTGTGATCATACAGGCACAAAACGTACAATCATTTATTAAAGAATTTAAATATATAGAATATAATATACTATTATAAATACCCAAATAAGGATCTCTCTCCAAATGTTCAGATCCATTTATTGTAGCATTAATAAGAAAGAAAATCCATGGCTAAGTTTCATAAATACACTTCAAAACTTAATATCGGCCAATCCACTCAACGATCAATAGTGTGACCTGATCCGTTGTGACCATGTCAACGAATGACATGTAATGATCATGGCAGAATTTTGATTGGTCGCTACTGGCCAACATCAACCCTATAATCGTGGATCTAGGGTTTGAAATCGTCAGATCTTAGAGCGACAGTAAATGGATCGGCGATTACCATTGGATTCTCCTCGATGACACGCACCTCTAATCACCTTTTGAGCTCTTCTGATACTTGGGGTGTGATTTGGGACATTTTCCTTTGCTGATGGTTGCCTCATGGTCATGTTTCGATAGGATGGTATGGTCAGAGTAAGGTGGGTTGCTGATTGAAGAGATCGCCAAGAGAAATGGTTTGGCGAAGACGGTTGTCGATATTGTTGAGCATTCTTTGAGAAATCGGAGAAAAAAGAGAAGCAAATATACATATCTATGTCTTTGTACATGTATATATTAATTAGGAAGAAGAATGATTAGATTAAGTAAGGTAATTAAGCATTAATTATTATTATTATTATTTAACTAATCAATAATCTCGATTCTTATTTTTATCAAATCTTTTGCAAACAAGGTCCAAAATGCAATTTCTTGTGTTGCACTCGTGATGGCGAGATATACCTTTTGGCGCTAGTTTGGATAGATTTGGCTAAGGTGAGTGATATTGTTTCTCACTAAGCTATGATTGGTTGGATAGTATTAGATTGTCGCTCGGGAATGGTTTTTGGTTTTAAATTATGATATTACTATACTTATACATCAGCTATATTTTTATAAAAGAAAATGAAATTATTTTAAAATGATTTATATAAAATATCACATATTTTGCATTAACGTACCGTAGTTAGATAATTTTTAGATTAGAGCTATTATTGATATGATTTCTTACATTGATTAATATGGATGGATTGTTTATGTTGTATATGTGTTGTTTAGGATGGATGTAAGGATGTTGGATGTATGTTTGGCTTGTTTGGCTTGTTTTTCTTGTTTGGTTGTTTTGGTTGAAAATGCCGATTATCAAAGATTGGATTTTAGGCAGTATCTTGTATGTTGGGGTTTTGCGCATGCAAAAACCAAATGAACGAGATAAACTATAGAGGAGGGTTTGGACACATGCGGACAGATCTAGATTTTAGGATGGATGCCGAACATGTCCGTTTGATTTGTACTTAATCGTTCGGTTTAGTACAAGACCATGGTACATGGTATTGATCATTGTAGAGTACTCAATGTCCATCACTTTTATTGATTTGTGATTTTGGCCGATCTTTGGCATGGATTTTGATGAGCACTTTAAAAAAAGGCCATCCGTAGCGTTAAAAAAATGCTACTGAAACTATTAGTAGCCTTTCCATAAATGCTGTGATAAGGCAAGCAAATAAAGTATGAAATTTTTGTAGCGTTGTAGAATACGCTACCGAAATTTGATATATTAAAGCGTTTTAGAAACGCACCGAAAGTTTATTTCTGTAGCGCCTATCAACTGCTACCAAAATTGAAAGTTTTTATTAACTTTTTTATTTGCATTTTTCTAAGTCATATGTACCCTTTTTTCCACTATTATACATTTTTTGTAGAATTTTTAAAATGCTGCTAAAAGCTATTGATTGTTTTGCAACATACTTTTAAAACTAACATTCCCTATTAATAACTTATGTCATTTCCAACAATCACTCACGTAATAGTCATATTAAAACCAATAATCAGTCACATAATCGTCGTATTCAAATCAACAATTAATCGATCAATCACACAATCATCATATTCAAACAGTTAAAAAACATGTTAAATCACAAAATCAAAAATGATATCCATAACCATTTCGATAATTGTTTTTCTACAAAATGCGCAAATTCATATAAAATTCATAACCATTAATAAACAAATTTACACAATTAGTACTAACGAAATGTTATAATATATACAACAGTTAAAGCCATATTCATTACTTGATTACTCACAATTCTTTATTGAAGCTGGACTTACTCCGAAAAAGCTGATTCCCTGTAGACAAGTTTAACAATCAATAAATGTTTATGAAAGTGTTTTACTTATTTAAGGTATGTCAGAGATCCTTAGTTAAACTTTTATTAAATTTAAATAAATTTTATAAAACTTAGTTAACTTGGTTAAATTTTTATAAAACTTGGTTAAATTTTTATAAAACTTGGTTAAGTTTTTAATAAATTATTTAATTTATAAAAAATTAATTAACTTAGTTAAGTTTCAATAAAACTTAATTAATTTGTATGAAATTTTTTAATTTTTACAAAACTTGGTTAAATTTTATAAAACTTAGTTACTTTTTAAAAACTTGACTAATTTTTATAAAATTTTAAATCTTTATAATGCTCGGTTAACTTTATTTATATTAACTTAAACTTATTATCTTAATTGCTAAAACTTAAAATTTCATAGCTTATATTTTAATTAACTTAAACGTATAAATTGACCTTTAAAAATTATGGAAAGGATTGGACCACTCGCCTAAAGAATTGAGTTGCCAGAAAGGTTGTCGAGGGTCCATAATGTTTTCCACATGTCTTATTTGAGAAAGTATGTACATGGCCCATCACTAATTATGGAGCCATCAATTCATGAGGATTTCGAGACAAAATCAAACTTGACGGTGATCAGGAATTCAGTTCATATTGTAGATCAGGATGAGAAGAGATTGCATAATATGGCGATGAAATTAGTTAAAATTCAATAGAGCAATGATCCTAGAGATTGTACTTAGGAGACTGTAGATCATATGAGAGAAACCGATCTTGATTTGATGTTAGAATAATTTTTTGTTTGTATGTATTGTCTATGCACCATTGTGATATGAATGCTTATTGTATGACTTTTGAATGCACTACATGATACATCGTATATTCCATTATGTCATTTTGAGTTACCTTCTTGATTGCTATTTTCAAGACGAAATTCTTTTAACGGGAGAGAGTGTAGCAATCTATCATTTAATCACTTTAAATATGGAAATATAAATATATTTTTCTAATTAATTAGTGGGTTTTATAACTCAAAATAAAGATTTTTTAAATAATTACTAATGATGGTGAAATAGTTTTCAAAATTTGTTTTAAAAAGAATTAGTTCAAAGAAAAGTAAAAAATGGAACCGAAAATCATTTCTCGAATTTTCAACTTTTTAATGTCTAAAAGTTATCGGAAAACGTTGTCCACATTTGAGTTAACATATACACACATTTATTGGTAAGTTAGGATTTTGATAAATATATAAATATTTACATAATAACTTAATAAATATAATAGTGATGATGTGACTTTTTATGTAAATTTTATGGCATAATATAAATGTAAAATAAGTGACATAAAACTTCATTTCTTTGTAAACATTAAGTACATTAGTTATAAATTCATGTTGGCTCATCAAAATGGATGGGGAAGTGGATAAATTCAATTGAGAAATGGTGGGGGATAAGGCTTGTGAGGAGGCAAACTATAAGTGGAGGTTCTGTACAATAAGGCTAGTTCGGTAATTTAGTTCATTCAATTTCTATATACACAAATTTCTTAACATTTTCCTCATTTTCCATTTTCGTTCCTACTTTCTAAATCCTCCATCATGTCATCATGCATACTTTAGTGGCTTCCAAAGATTCTTAATGTCAGAAATCCTAGTCACATTCACTTTAAAATTTCATCAAAGATTATTAAAAAGACCTCCTTCCATTTCTACTCCTATAACACACCATAATTCGGCATTATTATTTAATTAGTTAGTTGATTAATTTAGCCCCAAAAATGGAGTTTCGGCACACAATGGAATTTGAACACAAAACTTGCACCAATGCGTTCATGGCGAAATTTTGAGCAACTTTCATATTAGGTATTTTGTGATCGAAGTTTAAAAGTAGACGTTACAGACGAAAAATCAATTCAAAACGAAAATAAATAAATGAGAAAAATTAATTAAAGGAGCCTAGGCCCACACTTTAACCCACTAAGATAGGGGTTGACCTCGGCGATCGACCCCTTGGTGGGCGCCGATCGGCTGTTCTCTGTGCGGTGGCTAGGGTTAGCATAGGCCCAATGACCCGGATTTAATATATTTTGATCCAACCTTTGAGGTTGATTCTTATGCCTATAAATTCGGGGCTAACCCCTCTACTCATCTCATATTTTTCTAGAGGCGGAAGCAGAGCTCTGCCATTTCTCTTATCCACTTTCATTCTAAATTATAAAAATAAGATATTTATATCCATATTCATATAAATTGGAGAAGAATATAAATCTAATAAGAAGGAGAAGAGAAGATAATCATCTCTACATGTATTTGAGGTAATTTATATAACTGTATCTATTTTCTCTTTCAATCCCAATCTCTTCTTGTATATTTAATTCTAATGTATGTACATACCGTTTTTATACATTTTTCTTGGATTAAAAAGGATTTGAAGATGAATCAATGGTTCTACTTTAGATAGATTTGGATCACTTTTAAAATATGAGTGGGAAATTTTATAGATTGTTATAATATGAGAATTATCCTATGGGTGCTTATTTGATTATTACGCCTTTCTAAATAATTGTATATGAGTTGTAGATAACAAATTGAATATAATCTGAATATTATAAATATCACCTACATATTCTTATTTATGAATTCATATAGAATTATCTACACATGATCTGGAAATCAGTTCCAAAATTGTGAATTTAAAATATTGATTTGAAAGAAACTTATTTAGATCTGAAAAAGATTGTAGAATAATGTAATGATTTTGGATTATAATCCTAGTCCTGTTGGAATGTAAACTTTTTTATGTTTGGAACTGTTGGAAGTTATATTCATTTAATGTTTGTAAATTAGTTTGATTTCTTTCCCCTTTTGGAAAAATACAACGTTCGATCTAGCAAGGAATAGATGCAAATAAAAAGAGAAAGAGATGTATAAAGTATAGAATCATTTTAGTTACATTGTCTATTTCAGTAATAAAAAGAAATTGCAAATAAAAAGAGAAAGAGATGTGTAAAGTACAGAATCATTTTAGTTTACACTGTCTATTTCAGTAATAAAAAGAAACGATTATTCCTTGTAATTTCAAACAATGCATTCATTTATTTTTTAAAGTTAAATCTTTTCTTTGGACTAATTTATATAACTTATAGCAGATAATCTTTTTAGATATGATCCCAGTAGCTAAACATGGAAAAGCATATTTTAGTCAAGATATATAACCAAAATATATTTCATAAAAGGTACTTATATGTAATTTACTACGATTGTAATAATTAACTATGACTTAGCTAATAATGAAGCTTACACACAACAATCGCGTTTAGGATAATTAATTAATGGGAAAGAAATTTAAAAGGTTGTAACTCCATAAATGGAAAATAAAAGTTAATAAATATAAGAGTTGTGATAACTTGGTAGGGTAAATGGATTAATGGGACAGATAAATTAAGAAATTGAATTAATAACTTTGGAAGAGTTAAAAGGGTTACTAATTTGAAATTAGTAATGATGCATAAATGTCTTAGGAAATGTCTGCTAAGATTTTATGGACAAATTGACATTTATGAGCATAAAAAGGGAATTTATGGGTAGATAAGCATATAAGGTAAATCCTTTTCCCTTGAATAAAAAGGTAATTAGTAAGCAAAGTCCAATATCTACCTAAGATAATATAAGTAAAGACTTAGGATGGTTAATTAGACATAGTAGGTTGTGATGCGAGGTCAGAAGGGTCATTCGACAGAAGACTGCCATTCACTCTAAAGCTACCACCAGTCGGCTGCACTTACTACTGATGTGAGATATCACAATCCTAGGACCAGTGACAACGTGGGAGATTGGGCCTAATTTCTTAATTGAAAATTTTATAATGGTCCAAATTTTGAATTAGGAGCGATAAGGGATATCTCCGTAGGAGTTCGCTTCTGTTTTGACGTATAAAGTGGCTGTAAGGTCCGACTCTCTAAAATGGTTCACTTTAGTGTTGAGTTATTAAGTGGCTATTTTAGAGCCAACCCCCTACCGAAAGAAGTAATCTAATGAAATTTCATGTTTAAAATTAAGAGTGATAGTGGATATCTTAGGAAGGATTCACTTCAGATTTGAGGAGTTAAGTCACTGATCTAAGGTTGGCCTCTCTTTTAAAATGAAGTATTAAGTGACCTAGTGAGATTCCAAGCGATGTCAGCTAAATAGTACCAGCGAGGATTCCGCCTAGGGGTTAGGTATTAAATGACAAAGGCCTACCTCTAATAGGTGTTAAGTGGTCATGGGTCTGCCTAGTCCTTATTAATGAGGAATTAAGTGGCTTGGGTATAGTCTCTCACATGGCTAAGGCCGCAATAATGGTAGTACCAACAAGGAGTCTGCTTGTGGATAGGTATTAAATGATGTAGGACTTGCCTAGAATATAGATATTAAATGGTTAGAAGTCAGCCTAGTCCTTTTTTAGGTGGTTTGGGTGCTGTCACTTACATGGCTACGATTTTATTGGTGATAGACGCAGTAAAAGTTGGACATTAAATGTTGAAAACCTTAAACAGTGGTTAGAGTTCTTTGTAGTTGGGACCCTCCGACCATTGGCATCATTGTTGGGAAACCACCTTGGGAATAGGTCTTAAATGATGTGGTCCACCTTGATTGAGGTCGTAAATGGCAGAGTCTGCCTATTTCTCTTTTAAAAGTATTTTATGGTGATAATGAAAGTCCTCTTCATATTTAGAAGTATTAAATGGCCAATGGGTTCGGAAGTATTGGGTTGTCGATAAGGCTTCATCAGTATTTTGTACCTTGGGAAGGGGTAGGTAAGTAATCGTGTGTGCAACGTAAGGTTAGGTTGCATTGCGAACCTTAATGGACATAACTATTAAATGGAAACAAATTGTACAAATTTATTTTATGGATAGTTTATAGATTTTCCATTCACTAGAATGTTGTTCTAACCTCCTCCTTATTACAACCCACAAGATAGATTTAGAGGAATAGGTCAATGGAACTAGATGTGTTTAGTTGTTGGAGAAGTCGTTTGCTCTCTCATACTCGATGCTGATGTGGCAATACGATATCCAAGGAATTCCCTTGATTCCAAGGTAATAACCATAGTCAGTATTAACATTTTATTGTTTCCGCCGTGAGTTTAGATTTCTATCAATCTCTGATAATGCACATGCTTATTTGCATGTACGAAACCCAACGATCTGTTTTTTGATGGACTTGGATTTTGATTTTTGTCAAAATTTAAGCCCGTTGAGGTATGGGTTCTTACATTTGGTGTAAGAGCCTAGAATAGTAGACTAGAGGAATTAGGATAAATTGAGAGAATGTATTCTTAATTGTCTATCTAGTAATATTGTATATATACGTTAGATTTTAGGGCCTTCGACTATAGTAGTTGGTGTAGTTCCACGCTGAATGAATAGGCTAAAAAACTGTGTTAGAAATATCTTAGAGTTAAAATTTTCACGTCGACTCTTTAGTACCTCATGGAGTGTTGGTGATAAGTAAATCGATGTTGGTGAAAAGCACGAGTTCGATATATGAATGAATCCCGAAGATTGGAGGTTTTTGACTTGATGGTTTAGATTCTAGCTACCTTGTGATTTTTAATTTTGACGATGATTTCCAGTTGGATACACAGATTTGTTGCAGATGGACAAGAAAATAGAGTTTATATGTCACTATTGTCCAGAGGGATTTTTTTGCTAGGGTGCATTCGTCGATCGCCTCTTTCATGGCAAACCATATTTTTGCTTAGATAATTAATTTCAATTCCTTAGTCTAAAAAATATGAGAGAATTTTTATAAAGCATATTTTGGAAATGCCTTAGATTTTGGAAATATTTATATGTGTACCAGGAAAGGCTTGATTTTTATTTTTAGTAAATATAACTTGATTTTTAAGAGAAGTTTTGATATGAAATGGTTTCTATTATTTTGAAACAAGTACAAAGGAGCATATATTTAAAATTGCTGATTTTTTAGTTTTTAAAATCGTGGTTTTTGAAATCCTCTCTATAAGATAAAGGCAAAATAGGAATGGCATTAAATTTATTGGGGTATGTAGTTTGAAGTGATGTTGTGCGAAATTACCGTTAGACAATTAATTAATTTAACCTGGCCCTATTGGCTCCAAGTTTAGGCCATGCCCAAATCTGGGCTAATAGTCGACTAAATGCGGTTGACGGTAGTGGTCGATCAGTTGACCTAATACTGGTCAACCGCTAGGTAGATTCAGACCGAACCAAAACCTGGAACGTGACTATAAGTCAACTCCAAAACATCGGCCGCCACACCACCTTATTCTATTCCTCCTCTGCATTTTCTATTCAACCCCATTTCCACCCGCCCTTCCTCCACCTCATCAAAGCATCTCTCCTCCATTCCTCTACCAAGCGATGCCAAAATTCTTACACGTCAGATTTCTGCCCCACCACCACTCCAGATCTAAAACCTTTTCTTCCTTTTTCCAATCGCCTCTCATCCCATGGCACCACCCTGGACAGGCGGGTCTTCCTCTCGTCACATCGACCTCACTCCACAGGAAGCCGCTTAGCTTGACTTGAGTGGGTGAAAGATCGCCACTTATTTCAATACAGAGGAATTTTATTTTCTAGATGGACAACCAGTGAAGTTTGTATATTTTGCTGCTCTTGGTCTTGAAGAGCTTTTCGTCGCTGTAGAACTTGCATCGATCCTCTACTTTGGGACTTATAGGCGGGAATATTACACACTCTGCGTCCATCTTTTCGCATGCAAAAATGGCATGGAATTTTGATGATGGCAACAACTATATAGAATCTAAGGTAAAGGGAGCTCGTATCGAGATGACAGATGATAATCTCAATGGGATTTTGAAGATATCTGTAGTATGCGTAGATTTGGATGAAAAAGAGATGACTAATATTGAGATTCTACAGTGAATCTCTTTTAGAAATGTCAATGATTAGGGGATTGACAACTTGCGACTGGTTGACCATCTTGTCATGTGCATCATTCAGCACAACATCATTCCAAAAATGGGAAGCCTCGACCAGATCTCTACCTCAGTATGGAGAGCCGCATATGCTATAATTGGCGACAAAGCCATCAATTGGGCTCATGTTTTGATGCTTCCATGGTTGATCAAAGAGTTAGTACCCTAAGGACTTACTTCCTAAATTTCCACTTGCTCACTCAAGTGGTTAGGTATTACGAGGTAAATTGAGTGAAGAGCCAATAGTGATGAAGGTCCCTCCTACCATCAACCAGATCACTATTGAGAAATTGAATATTCCTTTACCGCCACCCCAATCATATGTACCAACACTAGAAATATAGCATAGCGCAAAGCGTCGAGGGATACTTAAGTCCTGAGCTTGTTGCTATTCGTCAATTTCAGGTAGAGCTTCGAGAGGTTAAAGTGAAGCAGAAGAACCAAGGGCGTGAGGTTGGGTGCATAGCCACCATGATACGACCATTTCGTAGTCGCGATAATGGGTTAAGTTGCATTCCTAGAGCAAGACCTTCATACAATTCGTAGGTGGTGTATTGTTTAGGCTTGTTGTATCTTTTTATTTCCAACGTTTTTCCTTTTTCTGTAGGTTTTTTGGGCTGTAAACTAGTTAGTTGTTTCTTGTAAAAGGCACGCACGATATTATGGGTTTCTATTTATTTACTATGTTATTGATTCTAGACAGGCAAACCGCTCCTATATATATGCATAGTGAAGAAGCGGTATAAGTATGGGAATCTCATAAAGACAATTGACTAACAGTAAATTCAATATAAGACTAAAAAGTAAGAATAGTTGGAATTTTTTGCAAAGGACATGAAAAAGTTGTTTTGATATGATGGGTCATTGCTAATGTTCCTTGAAAATTAAATTTTTGAGTAATAGATCTGTTAGCATTTTTCCTTTATATAAAATGTCAAGTTTTACAGGTAAACATTAGTTGTAGATTTGAAAATTTGGTTTATACATATATTCGACTTTAGACTATGTTGAAATCGTAGTTTGATTTACGAAAATTTTTAAAGAAAAATAATTTGAAAAGTTTCCGCTTAATTTTAAAAGTTCGCTTTTGAAAAATAAAATGATTTTAGGTTGTAATTATTTTTGGCTCTTAAATTATTCTTACTATTTTCGCCCTAAAATCTAATTTTAAAGGACAATGCGCATCTAAATATTTTGTGATTTTATTTTCCAAATGATGTACCAATTTGAAACGTGAGAAAGAGTTTTGTGAAATATTTGATTTTGATGGTCATATGTTAAGCGTAAGGAAGGGAAATGGAGTTAGAATTTGCGAATTTAGTAGTGCACTAGGATCGACTATATGATAGAAGCAAGCGATAATAAGGGAAAAGTTACTTTAGCCTTAAAATTTCTGTTTCCATACCTACTCGATGAAGCATGCGAGTATTTTTTGAAACTTAATTCAAATTTAGAGCTTGAAGTAGACCTCCTTGTGCATTTTTTATGTGGAAAATTTGGAGCAAATCTCAGGCAGTAAGGAAATTTCCACCATACTATGGGAATAGGAAGATTATAGTATGGCAAGAATGTTAAATTCTCCTCTTAAATTCCTTTTTCGGTATAGGTGTAAAGTTTAGGAAGTGATTTTTCTATGCGTTAGAATATTCGATGCTAGAAAGTGGATGCAAAATTGGTTGCTTCATACTTTTAATTGTAAGAGTAAGGGGTTTGGGTTGAAAGGGTTTTTTAAAAGCTGCATATATATAGAACTGCCAGCGTATGAATATAGGTTGTTTGCATCATATTTTAAAAAAAATCAAAAGAAATGCATTCATATAGAATGATCTAATTTAGAATTATTCTGCATATATATTTTCTATGTGGTCATACAGTAATATACTATGCACTTGTGCATATTAAGTTGCAAAATTAGTTGTACACTCATTGGTTGTGTAATTTAAGATAATTAGGAGCCAAAACCATGACTTAGTCATTGGTGAAATTTCGATGATGAAATTCTTTTTAAGGGGGAAGAGAAGAATGTAACACCCCATAATTTGGCATTAGTTATTTAATAAGTTAGTTGATTAATTTAGGCCCAAAAATGAAATTTTTGCAAACAATGGAATTTGACTGTGAAACTTGCACCATTGCGTTCGTGGCAAAACTCTAAGCAACTTTTATATTTGGAGTTTTGCGATCGAAGTCCAAACGAAGAAGTTATGGATGAAAAACGAATTTGGAACGAAAATTAGTAAATGAGAAAAAATTAACTAAACTAACCCGGGCTTACAGGTCGAACCACCATCATGGGCGGAGGGATAGTCGACCCCTGGTAGGGGCGATTGACCATTCCCCGTGTGGCGGCTAGGGTTAGCCTAGGCCCTGCGGCACATTTAATATATTCTGATCTAATGATTGTGTTTGATTCTTATGCCTACAAATTCAAGCCTAACCCTCTCTTCTCTTCTCATATTTTTCTGCAGGCAATAGCAAAGCACCGTTATTTCTTCTTCTCCATTTTCTTTCTAAATTTTAAAATAAGACATTTATATCTATATTCATACAAATTGGCAAAGAATAGAAATCTAGTAAAAATGAGAAGAGAAGTGAATCAACTATACATGTATTTGAGGTAATTTATATAATTATATCTATTTTCTTTTCCAATCCTAAATATGTTCTTGGATCTGTAGTTCTAATGTATGTATATATACTCTTTTAATATGTATTTCTTGGATTAAAAAGGATTTGAAGATGAATCAAAGGTTCTACTTTAGATTTGGATATTTGAATCGCTTTTAAAAGGTGAGCGAGAAATTTTATATATTCTTATAATACAAAAATTATCCCGTTGTTGGTTATTAGATTATTATGTCAAACTGGTTAATTGCATATGAGTTGTAGGTAACAAATTGAATATAGTCTAAATATAATAAATATTCCCTACATATTCTTGTTTATGAATTGATTGAGAATTGTTTGCAACCTGATCTAGAAATCTATTCCAAAATTATGAATTTAAAATATTTATTTGAATGAAATTTATTCTAGATCTAAAATAGGTTATATAATAATGTTATGAATTTGGACTGTTACCCTAATCTTGTTGGAATGTAAACTTTTCTACATTCAAAATTGTTGGAATTTAGTTCATTTAATATTTGTAAATTAATTTGATTTCTTTCCCTTTTTAGAAAAATATAACGTTTGATCCAGCAAGGGATAAATGCAAATAAAATAATAAAGAGATGTGTAAGTAAGAATTCATTATAGTTTACACTGTCTATTTTAGTAATAAAAAGAGATGATTATTCCTTGTAATTTCAGACGATGTAATCTTTTGTATTTTACAGTTAAGTCTTTTGTTTTTGACTAGTTTATAGAAATTATAACGGTTAATCTTATTAGATATAATTCCAACAATTGAACATGAAGAAGAATATTTTAGTGGAGATATATAACTAGAATATATCTGATAAAAGTAGGTATTTGTACGTAATTTACTGCATTTATAATAATTAAATATAACTTAGCTAACAACGACGCTTACACATAACATTTGCGTTTAGAATTTTTAATTAATGGGAAACGAATTTAAAAGATAGTAGCTCCAATAAATGAGAAAAAATCGTAATAAATATGAGAGTTGCAATAATTTTACATGGTAAATGGATCAATGGGACTAATAAATATAGAAATTGAATTAATAACTATGGAATTATTACAAGGGTTGCTAATTTGAAATTAGTAATCATGCATAAATGTCGTGGGAAATGTCCATTCGGATTTTATGGACAAATTGACATATATGAGCATAACAGGGGATTTATGGGTAGAATAGCATTTAAGGTAAATATTATTGCCTTAAATAAATAGGTAATTACTAAGCTAAGTCTAATGTTTACCTAAAAGAATATAAGAAAAAACATAGGATGGTTAATTTGACTTAGTAGGTTAGTGATGCAAGGTTAGTAGGGTCACTCGATGGAAGACTGCCCTTCACTTTGAGTCTCCGAGTAGTCAGGTACACTTACTACTGATGTGAGATATCACTAATCCTAGGACCCATGATTACGTGAGAGATTGGACCTGCCTTCTTAATGGAAAAGTGTTAAATGGTCCAAATGTAGAATTAGGAGCGGCGAGGGATGTCTCCATAGGGGTGCATTTCTTGTTTGAGGTATCAAGCGGCTGTAGGGTCTACCTCTCTCCTAAAAGGAAGTATGAAGTAACCAGTTGGATTCCAAATAAATTAAGGCATCTTCTAAAGGGTTTACTTTAGTGTTGAGGTATTAAGTGGCTATTTTAGAGCCTGTCTCTCTGCTGAAAGAAGTAATATAATGAGATTCTATATTTATAATTAAGATTGATGGTTGATATCTCAAGAAGGGTTTGCTTCAGGTTTGAGGTATTGAGTCACCAATCTAAGGGTTCACCTCTCTCCTATAAAGAAGTATTAAGTAACCTAGTGAGATTCCAAGCGATGTCAGCTAGATAGTACCAGTTAGGAGTCAACCTTAGGGTTGCTTATTAAATGCCAAAGGCCTACCTATAAATAGGTGTTAAATGGTCAGAGGTCTGCCTAGCTTTTATTAATGAGGTATTAAATGGTTTGGGTACAGTCTCTCATATTCCTAAGGTCGTACTAATGATTGTACCAATGAGGAGTCTGCTTGAGGATTGGTATTAACCGACGTAGGACCTGCCTAGAATACAGGTATTAAATGGATAGAAGTCCACCTAGTCCTTTTAAAAGTATTAAGTGGCTTAGGTATTGTCTCTTACATGGCTATGATTTTATTGACGATAGATGCAGTAACGGTTGGACATTAAATGTTGGAAGTCTTAAACAGTGGTTAGAGCTCTTTGTAGTTAGGGCCTACCGACCATTGAAAACATTGTTAGGAAACCACCTTGATAATAGGTCATAAATGATGGGGTCAACCTTGATTAAGGTCTTAAATGGAAGAGTCTTCTTATTTCTCTTTTAAAAGTATTTCATGGTGATGATAGAAGCCCTCTTCATATTTAGAAGTATTAAGTGGCTAATGGTTTTGGAAGTATTAGGTGGTTGATATGGCTTCGTCAATATTTTGTACCTTGGGAAAGGGTAGGTGAGTTATCATGTGTGCAACGCAAGGTTAGGTTGGATTACTAACCTTAATAAGAAAAACAATTAAATGGAAAAACAATTAAATGGAAACCAATCGTATAAATTTATTTTATGGACAGTTTATAGATTTTCCAATTACCAGAATGTTGTTATGTCCCCCTCCTCTATTTCTACTCCATTTCTCCTTTCTAAAAAAACCCCTACTACCCTCCAACACCTTGGCAGAATTCATGTCAACCTAGGCTGAACAATTTTTTGCTAAATCTCACAAAAACTTCATTTTTCCTAAGGCTAAACAAAGATCTAAGCTATGTGCAAGCTATGGTGAAAGTCCTATTCATTTCATGAACTCTTGGTGAGTAAAGTTTTAGCCCTTAACTAAGTTTTCTACACTAAAATATATAATTGTTTTGTTGTATAATATGTTGTTTTTTGGGTATAAATTGTGTTAACATAGATGTATGTATATAAGTTTGTATGAGATGACACAGTTTGAAATTTGAAAGTTGAAATGTCAAGTTAGATGCAAGTTGTAATCTTGGTTTTTATTTTTGGTTGTAGCATGATTTTATGTTTATGATGTGGTGGTGATATGAATACGGCTGCTATGATCTTGAAAACATGATTGGATGTATGTGTACGTCGATGTATGTGTATAGCTTTAGTTTCTAAAATTTCAAATGTTTTCATGTTTAAAAACTTGTTTAGGTTCAAAAAAATTCCTTTATATTTCAGTAATATTTTCCAAGGTCAAAATAAAAGAAAAGACTTAGAAATTCTTTTTTTCAATTTTATAAATTACTGGTCGTATAGTGGAAGTCGCTGTAAGTGCAGTTCGTGATAACGGACTCTTTTTGAAATCTAAAAGTGTTTCCATTTAGGAACCTTTCCGAAAAATGTTTTCAAACATAATTTATGTGTTAAAACTAATTATATATTTATTTAATGAATGATTATTTAAATAATTAATTAAGGGAATTAGTACTTAATCATTAATTAACAAAGATAATTAATGCTTAGGTTTTAATTAAGTAAGTTAATTATAATTAGTTAACTAATAAAAAGTTAATTACTATTTAATTATTAATCGGGGATTAATTATTATCTAAATATTTATTTGGGATTAATTAATAATCAACTATCATTTATAAGAGGGTTCAATTATTAATTAATTATTGATTAAGTCAAATTTAATTAAGATTATAATTAGGACTTAATTTAGATTTCAATAGGAATTAATTAAAATTTAATTATTATCTAATAAGTGTTTAATTTAATTAATTTATTTATTTAATAAGGTTTTAAATTCGAAAAGTCACTTTGTTTACTAAAATATTGGTTTTGTTTAAAACTGTTTCCTTTTGCAAAGATGTTTTAGTGATTTCTTTATTGATTAGCTTGAAGTAACCTTAAACAAATATGAACCCTAATGCTAATATGGCGACTTGTTTATAGGAAGTAAGTCATCTCATATGTAGCACTAAAAGCCGATGAGTAAGATGATCCTCTTTTTGTGAGATCTTGAATTTATTTCTAGGTGAGTTGTACAATAAGGTCGAAATATCGAAAACATGATAGATATGGGAGGGTTAATTTCTATCAATAGGTCATGTTTAATTAAATATAGGGTTATCCACATATGAACTCTGTTTAATTACCCTAGATAGTGATTTGGTCGCTTTCAATAACTTGACCTGTTTTAACTCAGAAATTATGTTGTTTTTATTTGAGTTTCCCCATGAAGACTCAAATACATATTGGGTACTTCCAAAGAACTAGAATTGAATTAGCCAGGAATTACCACTTAGTTCGGAGGCATGCTTTCCGGATGAGTATGATTTATCCAGCCCACTCCAAATTAATAATACTCGTGATGGATCGTTATAAAGTATGCTATGAAGCTGTAGTATTCTTCCTGAGGGTGATTCCAGAATGGAAGATAGCAATTGTTGAATGTTTGTTAGACTCGAGAATAACTTGTATGGATGAATGCTATCATTACATTGGTTTCTTAAAGGGTAGTGTTAGCATTCTAGTATTGTCTGCTATGAGGAAAGGTAAATGCATAGCCTCGAGCCTCACACGTTGGAGGTGGCTAAAACAGGGTAGATGTGGTAGGGCTATGTGAGTCGCACGGATAAGGGTATGATCATCGCCTAATATAAAGTGATATATATGGTTTATCTATGATTCGTGATCCTTTAATGGTTGTTGATCACAACATAGGGGTGACCATATGATACTATCAAGTAAGGGGTAGGCCAGACCTGTGTTGGTAGAGAGGTAAATGCGTTTGTAGCCCTCAACACATTTTATATTTAGGTGTATTGTACGGAAGGTAGTCTCTTGCATTGCCATCTGTTGGAATCCATTTTCCAATATGAGACTTCAAACTTGATTGTATACCCATTATGTTAGAGTTTAATAATGCAACAATTTTGGCTATGATTCCATTTAAACCCAGACATTATGATAATATCATAAATTAATTATTGAAATTAATTGGTTACCGTAAGGTAAAAACCCATAAGTGTTTACGTGTGGCGTGGTCTTATGAGATACCTTTTATTTGAAAGTTTTTATAAAGTTAAACTTATTCTTTACACACACCAGACCCATGTCTGATCCGGAGTTTTATTTCTTTCCCTTAAACTCTAAGATACTTGATTTTTTTTTGTGGCCAAGCATTTAGGTTTCATTGAAGCATTTTCAAAAGCGGTATGGAGTAGCAGCTTTCATCATTACCCAGTAGTAATCTTTATTTCCATTGTGATTGTACATTATGTATTAGTAATCTTTCCATGCTAATATAGCTGTCCTTGTTGGGAATAGTACTTGTTGTGACGTTGATGTATTTTTTTGGCGTAACCATATGTACTATGCTATAATGATGTATATGTAACTCTGACGTTTATGAGAAAAAAAATATGTGTTTGTTTCTTTGTTTTTTATTTTCTTTACCCTATGACCTGTCTTTCAAACACTTAGATGATCGACACATGACTACCGAGAATGTATTAAGTATCGTCTTTGGATGTAAGAAAGGCAGATCGTCCCAATTGGTACCAAAGCTTAGGTTGAGCGAACACCTTGGTCTTGGTTGGGGTCAACTCGTTAGAGACGGGGTTTGTATTACCTTGGAATGAGTTAAATCTTTAAGATTATGTTTCTATATTATTCTGATCGACATTTATATGTTTAGTTTTATGCTCTTTTTCCCTAACATAAACTCGGCAATGTATTCTAAAGATATCTCACTTTATTCAAGTAGTAAGAATGATTACGAGACAGGGACAGGGAGGGGGAAATAGTAGCACAACAATCACAAATGGAAGTACCTCAAATGTTAGAAGGGATGGAATGGCGGTTAAGGCAGTAGCTTCAGTGGCCTTAAGGTATAAAGTGTTTTTGAATAAGAAACCAGCAGTAGCACCCAGCGGCTAGACCATTTACCAAATAAAAGGGAGTTTAACCCAAATTGGAAAAAGAAGCAGGGTAAGGGAAAACCAACAAGAGGAGATCAGGGAAACAATTATAAAAATGTAGTTTTTTACAATTGTATGAAAAAGGTGCATATTTCAACACACTGTTAGCGGGCAAAGGCTATCTCTATAATTGTTCAAAAGACACTCTGCTATAATTGCAAATAGCTTGGGCACGCGGTTTAGGACCACCCACTATTGAAGAAGGGTCAGCAGGTTAAGTCTATGCTATTAAGGATGAGCCCTCAACTTCTGAAGAAGTAAAAGGGAAGGGAGTTCTGGGTTGGACTTTAATTTTTAATGGTATTTTGGTTCATATTTTTTTGATACCAGAGCTTTTCATTGTTTTATCACTAAAGAATTAGTGGATAGGTTACAATTTATTTCAAATGTGTAGAAACCCCTATTTGTGTGTCCAAGCCCAAAGTTGGTATAACTAATCTAAGCTTAGTTTGAGTACAAGTTTATTTCTGAAAACATATTTTCTTTCGTGGACTATTTTTCTTGGATTTTAAGCTGTTTGCGTTATTCTTGGTATGGATTGGTAGTTGAAATATGGAGCTATTCTAGATCATGTTAAGAGAAGGTTTGCGTTAAAACCCAACCCCGAAAAAGTATTAGAATGGATAGTTTGTAAGAAGCCTAACAAACGTATGAGTAGTTTTCTTTATTCCTTAGAATCATCCAAAGAAGAGTTGTGATCAATAGAAGTTGTTAAAGATTTCCTTGATATATTTGAACCGATTAGCAGTTTTCCCCCACATCGGGAAATTGAATTTTGTATAGATTAAGTTTCAGGAGCGAGACCTATCATTCAACCTCTATGTCAAATGGCCATGTGGGAGAAGGAGGAGCTAGTAAGTCAAACCGATTATTGTTGAGAAGAGGATTGATTAGACCAAGTCGTTCGAGTGGGGATTGGCAGTAGTATTGTAGCTAGGTCTGATGGTTCTTTAAGATCATGCGTGGATTATACGTAGCTGAACAAGTAGACCATTCGAAATAAGTATCCATTATCCCAAATAGATGATATATGTGACCAACTTCATGAAGCAAAGGTATTTTCCTAAGTGGGTTTTACTACACATTTCCCCCAATTAAGGGTAGTGGAGGATAGTACACCCTTAACTGCTTTTAGAGGACCAAAAAATTTCTATGAGTGGTTGATGATGCCTTTTCAACTAAACAGTGCACCTGCATTTTTCATTGATCTTATGAATCGAGTTTTTAGGGATATGTTGAATAAGTTCTTGCTGGTTTTCATTGATGATATTCTTATCTACTCGAAGACCGAGGAAGAGCACAAACACCACATAGAAGTGGAGTTGGAAACATTAGGGAAATGTGCTCTTAAAGCTAATTGTTCTAAGTGCCACTTTTGGCAGTCAGAGGTAAGATACCTAGGACATATTGTATCGAATGATGGAATCTCAGTTGATCCAACGAAGGAAGTTGCTGCGCAAAATTTTAGGAGACCCCAAACTCCAACAGAAATGAGAAGCTTTTTGGGGATGGCGGGTTATTATAGGAATTTCATCAAGGATTACTCCAAGATCATCGCTCGTCTAACCAAACTGACGAAGTAGGATGTTAAATTCAAGTGGACTCTGAAGTATGAGAGCACATTCCCTGAGTTAAAAGAAAGCTTGACCGTTGCCCCTACTTCGGCGATTATAGATGGAGGGAAGGGGTTAACCGTTTATATCAATGCTTGTAGAGTTTGGTTGGGTGTAGTGTTGATGCAAAATGGGAAGGTTATCGGCAGTATAAGTGGACAGTTAAAGCCTCACGAGAAGAATTATGCCATGCATGACATGGAGCTGCTGTCCGTAGCATTTGCGTTAAAGATGTGGAGGCATTACATGCTAGGTAAGAATCCTTCATGTTGTTTATTTCTAATCTTTAAGAATCCTAGTTAGTACTTTCCTTCTTTAAATTGGTGAGAAGTTCGAGCTCTTCATAGATCATAAGTCCCGGAAGTATCATTTCACTCAAAAGGATCTGAGCCTGAGGCAACAACGATTGTTGGAGCTGATGGCAGCTTACGACTTGGATATTGTCTATATGCCATGAAAAGTAAATATGGTGGTAGACGCTCTAAGTAGGAATGCAGTTTTGGACATCTTGGAAGTTACACTGACACTATTAGGAAGGATTGCTAGTAAATAAAAGAAAGACAAACACTTAATGAAGATCATCAAGAATGTTGAGAAGGGGCAGCGTGAAATTTTTAAGTTGGATAACCGAGGCATTTTTTGTATGAATTCGAGGGTCTACATCTCTAATGTCGATAGCCTTTAGCAAGAAGTTTTATCAAAATGTTATCGATCAAAATTGAATATCCATCTAGATGTTTCTAAGATGCATCGAGATATGAAGCGAGTATTTTGGTGGCCTGGAATGAAGAGGAATGTTTCAATCTTTGTCACCAGATTTTTGATCTGTCAACAGATAAAGGCGATCACTAGAAGACAGCTGGTTTACATCGTCCCTTGGAAATCCCAAAATGGAAATGGAAGATGATATCAATTGATTTTATCAATGGTTTACCTAAAACCAAAAAACGGGAATGATGCTATATGGTTATAGTAGATCCGCAAAAAAATAGTGCTTATTTTATCATGGTAAAGCCGGTAAGGACTATGGCTTCTTTCGCAAAAATTTATATGAGGAAGATTGTTCGATTTCTTGGGTCCCAGTAAGCATCATAAGTGATCGCGATCCCATCTTTATTAGTCATTTTTGGAAGCCATTGCAAGTAGCTTTAGAATGGAGCTAAGCTTAAACACAGCATAACACCCCCAAATGGATGGAAAAACAGAAAGGGTGAACCAAGTTCTAGAAGATCTTCTTAGGGCATGTATTCTGGATTTTGGAGGATCATGGGAACACATCTCCACATAGTGAAATTCTCTTATAATAATAGTTATCAATCAAGCATTGGCATGCTACCATAGAAATCTCTCTATGGGCCTCCATGCAAGTCATCGACATGTTGGGATGAGACTGGTGGTAGGCTAGTACTTGGAACCAAACATGATTGGAGAAGCTATGGAAAAGGTTGTGAAGGGTCCATAATGTTTTCCACGTCTCATTTGGGAAAGTATCTACATGACACATTGCTAATTGTGGAGCCATCCGTTCAAGAGGATTTGGAGATAGAACCGAACTAGGCGGTGATTAGGGATCGAGTGCATATTGTAGATTAGGTGAGAAGGGGTTGTGTAATAAGGTGGTGAAATTAGTTAAAATTCAGTGGAGCGTCGATCCTAGTGATTGTAGTTGGGAGAATGTAGATCATATGAGGAAAGCCTATCCTGAGTCGATGTTAGAATAGTTGTTTGTTTGTAAATATTATATATGCGCTATTGTGTTATGAATGTTTATTGTATCTCTTTTATATGGAGTACATGAAATATAATATATTCACCGTGTGTCTTTTTGAGTAACGTTCTCGATTGCTAATTTCGAGATGAAATTCTTTTAAAGGGGAGAGTCTTACAACCCATAATTTAATCACTTTAAATATAGATATTTAAAAGGATTTTTACTAAGTGATTAATGGGTTTTATAACTCAAACTAAAACACTTTTAAATAATAACTAATGATGGTTAAATAATTTTTAAAATTTGTTTACAAAAATAATTATTTCGAAGAAAAATTAAAAATATGACCGGAAATTGAATCCGGAATTTTTGACTTTTTGGTGTTTAAAAGTTGTTGGAAAACATTGTATACATTTAGGTTAACATATACACATATTAATAAGTTAGGATTTTGATAAATATATACATGTTAACTTAATAAATATAATAAAAGATGATGTGACCTTTTATGTAAATTTTTAAACATAATATCAATGTAAAATAAGTGATACAAAATGTCATTTCTTACACAAACATTAAGTACATAAGTTATAAACGCATGTTGGCTCATCAAAATGGGAGGTGAGGGGGAAATTCACAAGAGAAATTGTGGGGAGAAATGGGTTGTGAGGTGGCAAACTATAAGTGGATGTTATGTACCATAAGGCTAGTTTGGTAATTTAGTTTATTCACCCTGTATACATATAAATTTCTTAACATTTTCCTCATTTTCCATTTTCATTCTGACTTTCGAAAACATCCTTCATGTCTTCATGTACACTTCAATGGCATCCAAGGACTCTTAAGTTCAAAAACCCTTGTAACATTCACTTTAAAATTTCATAAAAGCTTATTTAAAACACTGCCTTCCATTTCTATTTCACTCCTCCTTTCCAAACAACCCTTACTACACTCTGCCACCCTAAACGAATGCATATCACACCTAGGCCAAACCCCTTTTCTTGCTAAATCTCATAAAAAATTTCATTTTTCCTAAGGATAAGAAAAAATCTAGGCCGTGTGCAAGTTATAGTGGAAGTTCGGTTCATTTCGTGAACTTTTGGTGAGTAAAGTTTCGGCCCTTAAATAAGTTTTCTAGATTTAAATACATGATTGACTTAATGTAGAATATGTTGTTTGTTTGGGTATGAATTATGTCGACTTGGTTGTATGTGTATATGTGACATAGAGTTTGAAATTTAAAAGTGTAAAGTCAAGTTAGATGCAAGTTGTAATCTTGGTTTCTATATTTTGATTATGGCATGATTTTATGTTTGTGATGTGGTTGTGATGTGAATATGAATGTTATTATCTTGAATACATGATTGTATGCTAAGAAGTTAGCACCTTTATTTGTTGAAGCGACTTAGAACCCTTATGTAAAATTTTGATCTTTAGTTTCTAAAATTTCAAATGTTTTCAAGTTTAAAAACTATTAGTTTTTACAAAAACATACCTTTATGTTTTTATTAAATTTTCGAGGGGTTAAAGTCAAAGAAATGACCAAAAAAAATTCAATTTTGAAAATTACGGGTCGTATAGCGATAAACGCTAAAGGTGCAGTTCATGAAAACGAATTCTTTTCAAAAGCTGAAAGTTTTTCCACCAAGGAAAATGTTTTCAAACATAATTAAACTGTTAAAAGGTATTTATTTATTTATTTATTTAATGATCAATTGATTAATTAATTAAGCAAGGTAATTAGTACTTTAAATAACAAAGGCAATTAGTACTTAAGAGATAATTAAGTAAGCTAGTTATAATAAGTTAACTAATTAAAAGTTAATTATTATTTAATTATTAATTAAGGGTATTTAATTATTTATTTAAGATTGATTAATAATTAATCAATTAATTAAAAGAGGGTTTAATTATTAATTACTAATTTGAGTCAAATTTAATAAAGATTTTAATTAGGACTTAATTAGGATTTAATTATTATTTAATCAGGTTTTAATTTAATTTATTTCATTAATTTACACGGTTTTAATTTAAAAATCACCTTATTTTCTAAAATATTGGTTTTGTTAAAAAAGATTTCTTTTGCAATGATGTTTTAAATCAAAGGATTTCTTTGTCGATTATCTTTAAGTAGCCTAAAACAAATATGAACCCTAATTCTAATATGGTGACTTGTTTATAAGAAATAAAGTCGATAAGTAGGTTGATCCTCTATAAGTGAGATCTAGAATTCATTTCTAGACGAGAGGTAGAGTAAGTCAAAATATCGAAAACATGATAGATATGGAATGATAGATATGGAAGGGTTAATTTTTATCAATGGGTCATATATTTAATTAAGTATATGGCTATCCATATGCGAATTTTGTACAATTTCCCTAGATAGCGGTTTGTTTTCTATCAATAACTTAATGTGTTTTAACTCAACAAGTATGTTCTGTACATGCGAGTTCCTCAACGAGGACTCGAATATTTGTTACATACTTCCTAAGAATCGGAATTGAGTTTGCTGGGAATTACTGCTTAGTTTAGAGACACCGGTTTCTAGATAACTATAATTTATCTAAACCACTACAAAGTAATAACATTCATGATGGATTATTATGAAGTATTCTACGGATCTGTACTATTCTTCCTAAGGGTGATTCCAAAATGGAAGATAGAGATTGTTGAATGTTTGTCCAAACCCAAAAGTTGTATGGATGAATGTTATCATTGCATTGGTAGCCTGGAGGGTAGTGTTAGCATTCCATGATAGTCTGCTAGGAGGAAAGGTAAATGCATAGCCTCAAGCCTAATGCCCCAAAGGTGTCTAAAACAGGATAGATGAGTACGGCTATGTGGGTCGTGTCCATTAGAGTATGTTCATCGCCTAATCTAAAGCGATATATATGGTTTATGTATGCTTCGAGATCCCATTATGGTTGTTGATCACAACCAAGGGGTGATCGTATTCAATACTATCCAGTAAGGGGTAGGCCGCTCCAATGTTGGTAGAGGGGCAAATGTGTTTATAGCCCTTGGTATATTTTATCTAGAGGTGTACTATACGGAAGGTAGTCCCTTACCTTGTCATCTGTTGGATTCCATTTTCCAATACGAGCCTTTGGACTTGATTGTATACCTATTATGCTAGAATTTAATAATGTAACAATTTCAGTTATGATTCCATATTTGTTTCAAGCGTAGATATTATGATAATATCAGAGGATGTTATATAAAAAGGTTTTCGTTGTCATAAGATAAAAGTCGTTAATGTTTACGTGGAGCGTGGTCTTACAAGGTACCTTTGATTTGAATGTTTTTTTAAAATGATCTACTCACACCAGACCCATGTCTGACTCGGTGTTTTATCTCATTCCAATAAAATCTTTGGTACTCAAATATTTATGAGTAGCCCAGTAGTCAGGCTTCGTTGAATCATTTTTGAAAGCGGTATGGAGTAGAAGCATTCATCACTATCCATTGGTAGTCATTATTTCCTCTATGACTGTATATTATGCATTGGTAATTTGGGTTACCTATATAGCCGTCCTTGTTGGGAATAGTACATTTTGTAACGTTGATGTAATATTTTAGCATAACAAGGTACTATGCTGTGGTGATGTATATGTAACTCTAATGCTTGTGAGAAAAAAATATGTGTTTGTTTCTTTTTCTTTTATTTTATTTACCCCATGACCTGTCTTTCGAACACTTAAACGATCGGCACATGATGTATTATAACGTACTCTAACGTTTGGAGTAACCATATGTACTATGTTGTGATGATGTACATGAGGATGTACTAAGTGACGTTTTTGGGTGTAAAAATGGTAAATCATCACAAAACCTTTCATATTTTTTATAATCACTTTATAATGGTTGTTTTGAAAATATTAAGCTTCGTAAAGTATTTTGAAACTTTGTACAATCATATAAACAAAGCTTATACATGTTTTAATCATATCAAAACTTAAGAAAACTTTATAAAATTATTTTTAAATATTTTTAAATATATAAAGGATTTGATTTGAATTTCTTTTGAAAATAATATATATAAAGCATAAGTGAATATATATTAAAATCAAAGTTATAAAAAATGTTAAAATATACTTATAAGCTTTTAAAAAGCATAAAACTAAAATTGTAAGAAAGTATAATACATTTAAAAGTATATTTAAAATATAGAACACCTATAAACTTAATTACTCAAAATATAATTAAAAGTTAGAAATCAATTGAAGGTCATTTCGAGAGAATGTTTTGAAAACAGGGATTCTTTAAA
The DNA here is from genome assembly GCA_030765085.1 of Allium cepa. NCBI lineage: Eukaryota > Viridiplantae > Streptophyta > Magnoliopsida > Asparagales > Amaryllidaceae > Allium > Allium cepa. The sequence continues at coordinate 301,755,919 of CM060944.1, read as the reverse complement.
ATTATTTATGAAATTTAGAATATTTGATAACCATTTAAAATCAGAGAATAGATTTTGAATCCTATTAGAAAAATGAAGAGATAGATCAAAGAAGTGTTATCAAGGTTTTAACAATAATCCATGACTCTATAACTTATCTGGATATCTTGAATCTTCAATGCCAATGAGTCTTCAATCTCTAACTCTTGAATCTTTATATCAGCCTCATGAATCAACACTTGATATTCGACAGTCTTCTTAATCAACACCTGTCTAATATCCTACATTATATATTACATATAACCTTATAAAAACATTAGTATCCATATTTTATATGATGTCATATGACTGTTTTCATCAAAACTAATGCCTATATAATACGACTTAACTCTTCCCGGGGTTACAAAACTCCCCTAAATCTATGCCTGCATTTTTTATTTATTTATCCCTCTTTGTCATCAATAAAAATATAATCAAAACTCTCCTTAAATAAGGTCCTATATGATATATACAAGAGTGATATGTAAATAGGAAGTAATAACATAACCCAATTTTATTAATCCCACAAGCTCATTGCATCCATGTTGTTAATCCAAATAAAATTCAATAAAAATCAATCCAAATAACTCAATCTGACCCAACAAGTTAATACACACCAATCCATACTCCTAATGTGAAGACCTGCAAATCCGTACTCCTTGAATGTACACTAATATCCATAGATTAACTCAAGATGAACAGAAATACGAATTCTCATTATTTAAGAAAAAGAAAAAGACAGAAGAAGAGAGAGAAGGTAGAAAATAGAGAGAAAAGAAAATAGAACGGAAAGAAAACAGCATAACAACATCAGAATCTCACAATTCGCAGCGGAACAACATATAATAGATAAATGAATAATCTTTAAACAAAGAACTATATCAGTTATTACATTACATTACATTACATCATATCATCAGAGTGTACAACAACAAACAACAACAAACAGCGGAAAAGAAATACTATATACTAATAATACGCCATGCCATCCAGCTTGCCTCCAGCAACTCCTGAATTCCATAATATCCCGATAAACCTTAACTCTTGACTGCCCGTGTGGAAATTGGTGGGCACCCAGAGTTTAGGAAGGAAAACAATAAACTCCGAGTCAGTCATGTGACTGTTGTGAGAACTCAAAACAGTTTATTTAACTTTAAAATCAAAATAGAGGAATATTTTTAAAGTCAATTCGCAATGCTTTTAAAAATGAGACTACCATAAGGCCTCCCGCACACACACACACAATGCAAACGCAGAATCGGAGGAGATTTCTCCTTATGATAGTCGAAGATGCTTGATACGCATTAAAAAGAATATTTGATATTATTACTAGTGCATAGTGTAGAAAATATTTCGAAAATAAAGATATAAATCTTAGCCAACATACGACCATTATCGTATGCCTACTATAGCTACCATGTTCAATAGCAGGTTACCGCCACATTCCATGGCAGGTTATACAACTAAAACCGTACAAGATCGTATTGTTTCTTTGGATTTCCAACGAATGGTCAGGCCAAGGAACTTCCCATTGCCACATGAGAACGCCTTTGGAAGGAGTCCCCAAGAACCAAACCGGATCTCTGCCAACACAAGGCCGGGTTACCCCTAACTGGGTAACTACTGACACGAGTATGCCATCCCCCGGTCCTTTGGGACCTTTAACCGAGCGCTCGTAATCAATTTTCACAAATTAAAATATTAAAATATTCAATTTTCACAAATTAACTTTTAATTCGATTTTAAAAGTTCTATAACATCATTCTAACTTCAATATGATATAATAAAATTTTACAAATCATTTTCAATCATATTTAACTCAATTTTCAATTATTTCTATATTTTCACATATTAAATTATCGATTTAATTATCCAATTAAATCCAATTATTCGAAATAAAATTTATTCGACTTATAAATTTCACTTATTAATATTTAGAATTAATTAAATATTCAAATTTTAATTAATAGAAATTCTGGGTCGTTACATACTCCCCCCCTTAAAAGAATTTCGTCCTCGAAAATAACAAGTAAGAAAAGTTACAGAATCTATTAACTTTACTAAGTTTTCAAATCATACTTAGTTATCTTTTCAAACCAAACTATCTTGTTTGACTTTCAATTTCAAATCAAAATTAAATTTTTCACAAATTTCCCAAATTTTCTCAAAATTTTTCTAACGCCTTAAATTTTCGGAAAAATTCGCCATAGTCTTCTTTGCGCGGCTCGATCCCAAAAAAATGACAGTATATATATCACAAATATACATCTCATCAAGTAATGAGGCATCCCGCAGGGAAAAAAAGTGTAAAAGTACGATATTTAATCCGAGATATGTACCTTATATTTTATTAGCGAGCATATACGGCTAATATAGCGCGAAAGCGAGCTCCAAATGCGAAGCAAACGCGATCCGCACCTACTAAACACTCAACAAATAGATGAGAAACATGTATATAGACAACAGTATCGATATACAACATATAGCAACATGATAACTATATATGCCAACATAGCAAATGAAACAAAAGCAACAAATGCAACTATCAATGAACTAACATTCATATAACAACCAATGTATATTAATTGCTACCAAATTCCTTTGCTTATATTCATTCAATTTGGTATAACACCATCACTTTTAATTGGTTTAATTAAATTGATTTTCATTCAATTATTCAACTTCCAATAACAATAGATTTTTAATAAACTAACACTGACATTCATTATTTCATATCAACTTAATTTGCATTCAATTGATTAACATTCAATCCATTAATTCAATTCAATTACTAAAGTTGAATTTCATTTACATAACTTAAGTTCACATTTATCACTTAACTCTATTAATTTACTTTGATACCAATATCAACTTCATTCTACATCTCTTAAGTTATACTTCATTTTATAAACATCACTTTGGTGGGGGTTGCTTAGCTTTGGGCTATGTGATAGGGGGTTCTCGCTTCGCGGTTTGGTGGCGAACGGGAGACTCTTGCCCCCACACGTCCTCTTTTAGGGGGTTGGTTAGGCGTAAGCTGAGACAGTCGAGAGGCTGGCCGTAAAAGCAAGTTTGGGATATCAGTGTAAGCCACGGTGGGGCTGGGATGGTTGAAATGCCTACCGGTTGTGACCGCAAACGTTACATTTGGTATCAGAGCATATGGTTAAGCGACAAAAAATCCTGTAAAGACCGAAAATCTGTACTCCTTGAATATACACTAATCTCCATAGATTAACTCAAGATGAACAAAAATACGAATTCTCATTGTTTAAGAAAAAGAAAAAGACAGAAGAAGAGAGAGAAGGTAGAAAATAGAGAGAAAAGAAAATAGAACGGAAAGAAAACAGCATAACAACATCAGAATCTCACAATTCGCAGCGGAACAACATATAATAGATAAATGAATAATCTTTAAACAAAGAACTATATCAGTTATTACATTACATTACATTACGTCATATCATCAGAGTGTACAACAACAAACAACAACAAACAGCGGAAAAGAAATACTATATACTAATAATACGCCATGCCATCCAGCTTGCCTCTAGCAACTCCTGAATTCCATAATATCCTGATAAACCTTAACTCTTGACTGCCTGTGTGGAAATTGGTGGGCACCCAGAGTTTAGGAAGGAAAACAATAGACTCCGAGTCAGTCATGTGACTGCTGTGAGAACTCAAAACAGTTTATTTATCTTTAAAATCAAAATAGAGGAATATTTTTAAAGTCAATTCGCAATGCTTTTAAAAATGAGACTACCATAAGGCCTCCCGCACACACACACAATGCAAACGCAGAATCGGAGGAGATTTCTCCTTATGATAGTCAAAGATGCTTGATACGCATTAAAAAGAATATTTGATATTATTACTAGTGCATAGTGTAGAAAATATTTCGAAAATAAAGATATAAATCTTAGCCAACATACGACCATTATCGTATGCCTACTATAGCTACCATGTTCAATAGCAGGTTACCGCCACATTCCATGGCAGGTTATACAACTAAAACCGTACAAGATCGTATTGTTTCTTTGGATTTCCAATGAATGGTCAGGCCAAGGAACTTCCCATTGCCACATGAGATCGCCTCTGGAAGGACGTTCCCGAGAACCAAACCGGATTTCTGCCAACACAAGGCCGGGTTACCCCTAACTGGGTAACTACTGACACGAGTATGCCATCCCCCGGTCCTTTGGGACCTTTAACCGAGCGCTCGTAATCAACATCACACCATAATAATAAGTGTTTCAACATGAGTAAGCATCTGGGCTCCATACCATGATACCACCCTTTTCCAGAAGGAAATGCACATACCCTAAAGGCTGCTACCCCTCATAACCTTGCCGCATCTTTCCTGTTTTGACCATTCCGGGGTGTGAGGTTCGACGAAGTCTCGTCCACAAAGCCACGCTTTATACAAAAGCTGTGCTTTGGGTCAACAAATGATCATAGAAATGATCACAAAGATAAACGATCAAACAAATGATCCTATCACAAATGATCAACACAATGATCATTTCACAGCAACTCTCAGCATGTCACATTACCAAATTGGGAATATATCGCTTATAACCTTCAACTACATAACCTCTGAGCTCGTACGTCTCAGAGAAGGGTGTTAAGCTAAAAGAATAAATTCTCCGCCACCAACAGAAATATATTTGAAAGAAATCTGCTTTATATCTCAATTTGTAACGTCAGACATACAATCCATACAAGTCTGTTCCGGGCGCGAACAGAACCGAAGGCACTTACAAAGAAGTCCTTGCAATCCGGATATCCACAATCCTGATCGGATTCCCCATCACATATGGAGAACTCTATACCGGAGCAACTCGGTGCAGAGTCAATCGACAGGTCATCCTATCGCTCTCGCAAATATCCGGTCTTCAACATCGGTCATCAAATGCAATACATAACGACGTATCACATACTCGGAATGGGTTATACGACCCCAAGGTCCTTTCCCGGCTAGCCCGAATAGTGAGCGCTTATTCAAAAATAAGTGTGGCATTCAAATTCAAACAAATCACAACAAATACCTTTCAAAGGTAAATATTGATAGTCGGTTATTGAACTATCAATGGATATGCACAACATCACCAGATTCCAAATAATTTTCCAAATTATTTATTTCCCAAAAATATCTTTACAAGATATAAAATTTCAATACCTCAAAAATAAATCAATATTTAGTTTTAAACAAATTCCACTTTCTTTTATAAATTCCATAGTGAATTTATATTTCACAATATCTACTGATATACGATTTTCAATAGGTTTCAAATATTCATTTTCAATTTATCTTCAAAAAGATAAATTCTCAAAATATTCACTTATTGGAAAACATTTCCATACTTATTTAATAAGTAATTCACAAATCCATTTATTTTCAACACTTGGAAAATATTCAATATACTTAAATCGAGATTAAGTATATATTTCATTCTTTAAGGAAATCATTCTCTTAAACATATTTATTTGGGCCAAAACGAATGTTACGTAAAACATCGTTACGACAACCCTAAATCACTAGTATAGGGATTCGAAATTAAAATAGATATATAAATCCCAATACTATATAAAACATTTCCTTTCGGAAATCATTTACTATAACAACAGTGTTATAGTCCACCATTTCCTTTTATTTCTCGAAAACGTCTATTCCAAAAATAAATGTTGAAATCTATGGTTTCGAATCTTAATACATTTTAAAACATCGTTAGATCATTTTAATTCTATTTAAAACATCATATCCAAAACATTTTCTTTAACAAAATATTCACTATTCAAAAACGTGAATATACTTGTTAACCAATTTCATCATTTCTATTCATTTTACTTTAAAGGATTATTCACTGTCTAAAACGTGAATATAACTCCATAAATAAGTTACAACAATTTACTTATCAAATAAGCCGTTTGCGAATTTATAAAACAATGTTTATAAATTCCATTTCTATTTATTTTATAACTACTTCCTTTATCAATCTTCTTTATTAACCTATTCAATTTATAACTCAATTATATACTAAAAGTTCATATTATAAGTTAAATACTTATATTTCATTTGTTTGCAAAATCGTTCCTTTAAACTTCATAGTTATAAATCTTATAACTTATAAGATTCATTTATTTACCCAAATCTATTATTTTAGTAACTTTACAAATTTTATAAACCTGCTACTTATAAAATTCCATTTATAACTTTACCGTTTATAATTCTATAAATTTCATTCATTTATGAAATTCATTCACAATTCATTCTAACACTTATAAAAACTCGTTTTATAATTCAAATATTTTAATTTATAAATATCAATTTATAAATCCCTTATATAAATCAATTTATACTATTATTTTAAAACATCTTTAATCTCCTTTATAATTTCACCATTCTCTTTGATTTATAAAATAATTAAATTTTATAAATCCTATTTTTATACTTTTCATAATAAATTCAAAAATCCCAATTTAACTATTTTATAAAATCATTAACCCCATATTTTCAAAAATCAACTTTTAACTATATTTCTCAAAATCATAATTTTATAACATTAAAATTTATGCGTTTATTTATTTATAATGGATCAATTCCAAAAATATTTATAGACGTATACTTTCAAAAATCACTTTAAAAATCCTTTTAAAATTTCAAAATTTGGTCCAATGATGCTACATACCAAATAGTCAATCACGACAACAACGACATCATATATCGATATGATAATCAATCAAATATCAAAATATCTGAAATTAAATAAATACTGTTGAGGAATCCAGTTGGATCCCTCCAACCTGTTTTCCTACATCCAAAGATGTTAGCACAATACCAATTCCGTTCCAGTACGAAATTATTGCGGTATATGGGATTTAAAATATTATCCGCTTAATAGACGGCGCAATAGGGTCTCATCCGCTATATACTGCGGGAAATCAAATCCAAGTACATAAATAATACCAATTTCACTGTTTATGAAATATTCGCGGTATATTTTTTTAATAAATAACATCCGCTTACTAACGGCGCATAATGTCTATTTTAACAATCAATAGATAACAATCATCATTCAAACATACATTCAAGAATTTTAAATCTAACTATTTAAAATAATAAACGAAACCGATTCGATTGAGTGAGATGTTCTCACCTTGATTTCAATTTCGTTTTCAGCTTTTATTTCGAATAAAATTAAACGGACGTTTATTTTTACCCAAAATTCTCACTAACACCAAACGACTCCAATCCAATTCCATAGCGTAGTGCTCGTCCATACGATTCCAACGTAACTGATTTCGCGCGTTTTTGACCTCGTATGAAAAAGATATGATTTTTACAAGTTTACAAATTTTTAAAGCATATAAATTACAACTTTCTTTATTATTTTTAACCTACATCAATTACTGGCCGTAGGATCTCCATCCACTGCAAATCTCACCGTGCCTTCTTCATCTTCCACTCACACAATTTCTACAGGTATACACGACGCATCCAAACCCATAAAGCACAAAATTAGGGTTGAACATCGCGGCCTCCACGATCAACTTCAGGTCGATCAACGACCATCAACATGCTCGCCTCTGTCTCCTCTACTCTCGGCCGCAACCCTAGCAAGCTCGGCCACCCAGGTGCACAGAAAAATGTGAGCGACTTCATGACAAACGCGGCCACATTGATGAAGATCCGTAGCTCCAAATGCGATCTCCACCGTTGATCTCTTAGCTCTCGCTACGATCTACAATGTTGTAGTTAACAACTTTTGCAAATAACTGATGGATTGAAAGGAATTTGAGGAAGAAAGAAATGAATTTCTGGCCGTGTATCCCATTAGTGGCGGCAAGCTGAAGAGAATTAGGGTTTTATAAATTTTCTTATTTTTTTGTGAATTTAAGGTCTATTTATAGGAAATTGTTGAACACTATTCATCCGGGTTTTTCGGAATCCGATTTACGCGCTGTAACCGGTGTTTCTGAGGTTTATCCCGCGTTCCGGACGCAATGGAACATGTTTCGGAAGCTAATTCGGTCATCTGTGCGAGTTATGGCAATAAACGTTTAATTTAAATTAAACCGATTTAAACGATTTTCTAGGCGTTTTAGCTTGCACCGGACAAACGGTAAATCCAATTGACACGAAATTTGAAACCATACAATAATATCACAATACGGATCCGATGAAACTGGTTTCTTCGAAATCCGAAACTGTTTGAAAAATGACTATTTTAACTCGCCAAATTAATATTAAAACAATTTCGATGCGTTTCGAGCTTCCACGATCAAACGATAACTCCGATTGCTACGAAAATTGAAATCCGATAATAACAAACTATTACGGATCTAACGGAACTGGTCTCGTCCAATTTTGAGACTGTTCGAAAAACGGCTAATTTCACTAGTCGATTTAAATATTAAAATATTCAATTTTCACAAATTAACTTTTAATTCGATTTTAAAGGTTCTATAACATCATTCTAACTTCAATATGATATAATAAAATTTTGCAAATCATTTTCAATCATATTTAACTCAATTTTCAATTATTTCTATATTTTCACATATTAAATTATCGATTTAATTATCCAATTAAATCCAATTATTCGAAATAAAATTTATTCGACTTATAAATTTCACTTATTAATATTTAGAATTAATTAAATATTCAAATTTTAATTAATAGAAATTCTGGGTCGTTACATACTCCCCCCTTAAAAGAATTTCGTCCTCGAAAATAACAAGTAAGAAAAGTTACATAATCTATTAACTTTACTAAGTTTTCAAATCATACTTAGTTATCTTTTCAAACCAAACTATCTTGTTTGACTTTCAATTTCAAATCAAAATTAAAGTTTTCACAAATTTCCAAAATTTTCTCAAAATTTTTCTAACGCCTTCAATTTTCGGAAAAATTTGCCATAGTCTCCTTTGCGCGGCTCGATCCGAAAAAAATGACAGTATATATATCACAAATATACATCTCATCAAGTAATGAGGCATCCCGCAGGGAAAAAAAGTGTAAAAGTACGATATTTAATCCGAGATATGTACCTTATATTTTATTAGCGAGCATATACGGCTAATATAGCGCGAAAGCGAGCTCCAAATGCGAAGCAAACGCGATCCGCACCTACTAAACACTCAACAAATAGATGAGAAACATGTATATAGACAATAGTATCGATATACAACATATAGCAACATAATAACTATATATGCCAAAATAGCAAATGAAACAAAAGCAACAAATGCAACTATCAATCAACTAACATTCATATAACAACCAATGTATATTAATTGCAACCAAATTCCTTTGCTTATATTCATTCAATTTGGTATAACACCATCACTTTTAATTGGTTTAATTAAATTGATTTTCATTCAATTATTCAACTTCCAGTAACAATAGATTTTTAATAAATTAACACTTACATTCATTATTTCATATCAACTTAATTTGCATTCAATTGATTAACATTCAATCCATTAATTCAATTCAATTACTAAAGTTGAATTTCATTTACATAACTTAAGTTCACATTTATCAATTAACTCTATTAATTTACTTTGATACCAATATCAACTTCATTCTACATCTCTTAAGTTATACTTCATTTTACAAACATCACTTTGGTGGGGGTTGCTTAGCTTTGGGCTATGTGATGGGGGTTTCTCGCTTCGCGGTTTGGTGGCGAACGGGAGACTCTTGCCCCCACACGTCCTCTTTTAGGAGGTTGGTTAGGCGTAAGCTGAGACAGTCGAGAGGCTGGCCGTAAAAGCAAGTTTGGGATATCAGTGTAAGCCACGGTGGGGCTGGGATGGTTGAAAAGCCTACCGGTTGTGACCGCAAACGTTACATTTGGTATCAGAGCATATGGTTAAGCGACAAAAAATCCTGTAAAGACCCGAAAATCCGTACTCCTTGAATATACACTAATCTCCATAGATTAACTCAAGATGAAAAAAAATACGAATTCTCATTGTTTAAGAAAAATAAAAAGACAGAATAAGAGAGAGAAGGTAGAAAATAGAGAGAAAAGAAAATAGAACAGAAAGAAAACAGCATAACAACATCAGAATCTCACAATTCGCAGCGGAACAACATATAATAGATAAATGAATAATCTTTAAACAAAGAACTATATCAGTTATTACATTACATTACATTACATCATATCATCAGAGTGTACAACAACAAACAACAACAAACAGCAGAAAAGAAATACTATATACTAATAATACGCCATGCCATCCAGCTTGCCTCCAGCAACTCCTGAATTCCATAATATCCTGATAAACCTTAGCTCTTGACTGCCCGTGTGGAAATTGGTGGGCACCCAGAGTTTAGGAAGGAAAACAATAGACTCCGAGTCAGTCATGTGACTGCTGTGAGAACTCAAAACAGTTTATTTATCTTTAAAATCAAAATAGAGGAATATTTTTAAAGTCAATTCGCAATGCTTTTAAAAATGAGACTACCATAAGGCCTCCCGCACACACACACAATGCAAACGCAGAATCGGAGGAGATTTCTCCTTATGATAGTCAAAGATGCTTGATACGCATTAAAAAGAATATTTGATATTATTACTAGTGCATAGTGTAGAAAATATTTCGAAAATAAAGATATAAATCTTAGCCAACATACGACCATTATCGTATGCCTACTATAGCTACCATGTTCAATAGCAGGTTACCGCCACATTCCATGGCAGGTTATACAACTAAAACCGTACAAGATCGTATTGTTTCTTTGGATTTCCAACGAATGGTCAGGCCAAGGAACTTCCCATTGCCACATGAGAACGCCTTTGGAAGGAGTCCCCAAGAACCAAACCGGATCTCTGCCAACACAAGGCCGGGTTACCCCTAACTGGGTAACTACTGACACGAATATGCCATCCCCCGGTCCTTTGGGACCTTTAATCGAGCGCTCGTAATCAACATCACACCATAATAATAAGTGTTTCAACATGAGTAAGCATCTGGGCTCCATACCATGATACCACCCTTTTCCAGAAGGAAATGCACATACCCTAAAGGGAGCTACCCCTCATAACCTTGCCGCATCTTTCCTGTTTTGACCATTCCGGGGTTTGAGGTTCGACGAAGTCTCGTCCACAAAGCCACGCTTTATACAAAAGCTGTGCTTTGGGTCAACAAATGATCATAGAAATGATCACAAAGATAAACGATCAAACAAATGATCCTATCACAAATGATCAACACAATGATCATTTCACAGCAACACTCAGCATGTCACATTACCAAATTGGGAATATATCGCTGATAACCTTCAACTACATAACCTCTGAGCTCGTACGTCTCAGAGAAAGGTGTTAAGCTAAAAGAATAAATTCTCCGCCACCAACAGAAATATATTTGAAAGAAATCTGCTTTATATCTCAATTTGTAATGTCAGACATACAATCCATACAAGTCTGTTCCGGGCTCGAACAGAACCGAAGGCACTTACAAAGAAGTCCTTGCAATCCGGATATCCACAATCCTGATCGGATTCCCCATCACATATGGAGAACTCTATACCGGAGCAACTCGGTGCAGAGTCAATCGACAGGTCATCCTATCGCTCTCGCAAATATCCGGTCTTCAACACCGGTCATCAAATGCAATCCATAACGACGTATCACATACTCGGAATGGGTTATACGACCCCAAGGTCCTTTCCCGGCTAACCCGAATAGTGAGCGCTTATTCAAAAATAAGTGTGGCGTTCAAATTCAAACAAATCACAACAAATACCTTTCAAAGTAAATATTGATAGTCGGTTATTGAACTATCAATGGATATGCACAACATCACCAGATTCCAAATAATTTTCCAAATTATTTATTTCCCAAAAATATCTTTACAAGATATAAAATTTCAATACCTCAAAAATAAATCAATATTTAGTTTTAAACAAATTCCATTTTCTTTTATAAATTCCATAGTGAATTTATATTTCACAATATCTACTGATATACGATTTTCAATAGGTTTCAAATATTCATTTCCAATTTATCTTCAAAAAGATAAATTCTCAAAATATTCACTTATTGGAAAACATTTCCATACTTATTTAATAAGTAATTCACAAATCCATTTATTTTCAACACTTGGAAAATATTCAATATACTTAAATCGAGATTAAGTATATATTTCATTCTTTAAGGAAATCATTCTCTTAAACATATTTATTTGGGCCAAAACGAATGTTACGTAAAACATCGTTACGACAACCCAAAATCAAAAGTATATGGATTCGAAATTAAAATAGATATATAAATCCCAATACTATATAAAACATTTCCTTTCGGAAATCATTTACTATAACAACAGTGTTATAGTCCACCATTTCCTTTTATTTCTCGAAAACGTCTATTCCAACAATAAATGTTGAAATTTATGGTTTCGAATCTTAACACATTTTAAAACATCGTTATATCGTTTTAATTCTATTTAAAACATCATATCCAAAACATTTTCTTTAACAAAATATTCACTATTCAAAAACATGAATATACTTGTTAACCAATTTCATCATTTCTATTCATTTTACTTTAAAGGATTATTCACTGTCTAAAACGTGAATATAACTCCATAAATAAGTTACAACAATTTACTTATCAAATAAGTCGTTTGCGAATTTATAAAACAATGTTTATAAATTCCATTTCTATTTATTTTATAACTACTTCCTTTATAAATCTCCTTTATTAACCTATTCAATTTATAACTCAATTATATACTAAAAGTTCATATTATAAGCTAAATACTTATAATTCATTTGTTTGCAAAATCGTTCCTTTAAACTTCATAATTATAAATCTTATAACTTATAAGATTCATTTATTTACCCAAATCTATTATTTTAATAGCTTTACAAAGTTTATAAACCTACTGCTTATAAAATTCCATTTATAACTTTACCGTTTATAATTCTATAAATTTCATTCGTTTATGAAATTCATTCACAATTCATTCTAACACTTATAAAAACTCGTTTTATAATTCAAATATTTTAATTTATAAATATCAATTTATAAATCCCTTATATAAATCAATTTATACTATTATTTTAAAACATCTTTAATCTCCTTTTTAATTTCACCATTCTCTTTGATTTATAAAATAATTAAATTTTATAAATCCTATTTTTAAACTTTTCATAATAAATTGAAAAATCCCAATTTAACTATTTTATAAAATAATTAACCACATATTTTCAAAAATCAACTTTTAACTATATTTCTCAAAATCATAATTTTATAACATTAAAATTTATACGTTTATTTATTTATAATGGATCAATTCCAAAAATATTTATAGACGTATACTTTCAAAAATCACTTTAAAAATCCTTTTAAAATTCCAAAATTTGGTCCAATGATGCTACATACCAAATAGTCAATCACGACAACAACGACATCATATATCGATATGATAATCAATCAAATATTAAAATATCTGAAATCAAATAAATACTGTTGAGGAATCCAGTTGGATCCCTCCAACCCGTTTTCCTGCATCCAAAGATGTTAGCACAATACCAATTCCGTTCCAGTACGAAATTATTGCGGTATATGGGATTTAAAATATTATCCGCTTAATAGACGGCGCAATAGGGTCCCATCCGCTATATACTGCGGGAAATCAAATCCAAGTACATAAATAACACCAATTTCACTGTTTATGAAATATTCGCGGTATATGTTTTTAATAAATAACATCCGCTTACTAACGACGCATAATGTCTATTTTAACAATCAATAGATAATAATCATCATTCAAACATACATTCAAGAATTTTAAATCTAACTATTTAAAATAAAAATCGAAACCGATTCGATTGAGTGAGAAGTTCTCACCTTGATTTCAATTTCGTTTTCAACTTTTATTTCGAATAAAATTAAACGGACGTTTAATTTTACCCGAAGTTCTCACTAACTCCAAACGACTCCAATCCAATTCCATAGCGTAGTGCTCGTCCATACGATTCCAACGCAACTGATTTCGCGCTTTTTCGACCTCGTATGAAAACGATATGATTTTTACAAGTTTACGAATTTTTAAAGCATATAAATTACAACTTTCTTTATTATTTTTAACCTACATCAATTACTGGCCGTAGGATCTCCATCCACTGCAAATCCCACCGTACCTTCTTCATCTTCCACTCACGCAATTTCTACAGGTATACACGACGAATCCAAACCCATAAAGCACAAAATTAGGGTTGAACATCGCGGCCTCCACGATCAACTTCAGGTCGATCAACGACCTTCAACATGCTCGCCTCCATCTCCTCTACTCTCGGCCGCAACCCTAGCAAGCTCGGCCACCCAGGTGCACAGAAAAACGTGCATGACTTCATGACAAACGCGGCTACATTGATGAAGATCCGTAGCTCCAAATGCGATCTCCACCGTTGATCTCGTAGCTCTCGCTACGATCTACAATGTTGTAGTTAACAACTTTTGTAAATAACTGATGGATTGAAAGGAATTTGAGGAAGAAAGAAATGAATTTCTGGCCGAGTATCCCATTAGTGGCGGCTAGCTGAAGAGAATTAGGGTTTTATAAATTTTCTTATTTTTTTGTGAATTTAAGGTCTATTTATAGGAAATTGTTGAACACTATTCATCCGGGTTTTCCGGAATCCGATTTACGCGCTGTAACCGGCGTTTCTGGGGTTTATCCCGCGTTCCGGACGCAATGGAACAGGTTTCGGAAGCTAATTCGGTCATCTGTGCGAGTTATGGCAATAAACGTTCAATTTAAATTAAATCGATTTAAACGATTTTCTAGGCGTTTTAGCTTGCACCGGACAAACGGTAAATCCAATGGACACGAAATTTGAAACCTGGTTTCGTCGAAATCCGAAACTATTTGAAAAATGGCTATTTTAACTCGCCAAATTAATATTAAAACAATTTCGATGCGTTTCGAGCTACCACGATCAAACGATAACTCTGATTGCTACGAAAATTAAAGTCCGATAATAACAAACTATTACGGATCCAATGGAACTGGTCTCGTCGAATTCTGAGACTGTTCGAAAAACGGCTAATTTCACTAGTCGATTTAAATGTTAAAATATTCAATTTTCACAAATTAACTTTTAATTCGATTTTAAAAGTTCTATAACATCATTCTAACTTCAATATGATATAATAAAATTTTACAAATCATTTTCAATCATATTTAACTCAATTTTCAATTATTTCTATATTTTCACATATTAAATTATCGATTTAATTATCCAATTATTCGAAATAAAATTTATTCGACTTATAAATTTCACTTATTAATATTTAAAATTAATTAAATATTCAAATTTTAATTAATAGAAATTCTGGTCGTTACATCTAATATGTTTAATATAAAAATTTATAGTAATCCTACATATATTAGGACTAACCAATCAATCTTAGACTTCCCTATGAACTTCTTACCAACTATCAGTACCAAATATTGGATCTGCTTTGATGACATTCCAATCTTCATCTTCATTGTTGATGGCACAATCAGGATTATTGATCGTTCCATCTTTGATTAGGTGAAGAAATCATCCATCAAATGGCGTCAATGTAACGAGCGGGGTTTTCGACCTTGAAAATCAACACTAATACATTCTTGGTATACATGTGCCGCATTTCCAAGTGCCAGAAAACCCGATTGTTAAGGGAAAAAGAATATAAAGATAGAACAGAATCTCACATGGATGGAATAACATATATTATTTCAATATAAAATCTTTACAACAGAAAATTTTGAATACGATATCAGAGTCTAACGTAGATTCAACCTGGACAGTTATAAATCTTCTATCCTTACAAATGCTGACAAACAACAAAACAAATATAGTATATGAAGCGAATAATACAATACGTCTATACATAAACGAAGATCTTCAGCTCTCCTCTAGAAACTCCAGGCATCTTCAACTAAACCTGAAACTGCTCAAATCTGAACTGAGTATTAAAAATTACCCAGATTAGGCTTGATAAACCAGCATGAGATACTCGAAATTATAAATGCTTATGTCAATCAAAACCTTTGAAAAGAAGCGTATCTCATAAGACCACGCCCGTACATAAATACGGACGGATTTTATCTTATGATAACCAAAATACTTTATATCAAAATTGATATTATTATTAATGACATTCTTTCGAAAACACTTTTCAAGTAATATATCAAAATAAAGTATCAATATCCGAACTAAATCTATGGTAATATATCTGGACTAGGTCAATGGAATACACTGAATGGAATATATGATACAAAAAGGGTAGTTGAATTGTTTGCAAAGCATTACAGATATTTTGGGAATAAAATCAAAATGTAAAGTTCGTATTGGAATTGAATTTTCAACATGATAGGGAACTAGCGGCCTTTTACTCCGATCCATGCATAGCAAACATAGTCCCCCCTTAGAAGCTCTATCACTTTTCCTAAGCTAGCTACTTTGAACTACACTTGCTACACTGCCAATATCTGGTAGCCTTATCACTTTTCGCAAGATAGCTACTATATTCAAATAATTGGGGCAATAACTTGAGGGATGCAATCCCAATATTAGTCCCCTAACGGACGTTGCTATATACATCAACCTACAACCCCGAATGGGTGTTCTTTAGACCACATAGTATTTCGTATCATTCCTAGGATGTGATGCTCATGAGGCTACGCTCATACTTTCCAACTGGTTCCACACTGAATGCCACATTGCCATTCCATAATCACACAAACCGATTTCTACAAATGTATAACTCTCGAGCTCATACGTCTCAGGAAAGGGTGTTAAGCTAAGAGAAGTTGCCTTCTCCACCACCAAGCAGATGATACATTGGTAGAGATCAATTAATATGATCAGAAATGTAATGTCAGACATTCGTCCACACTAGTTCGTTCTAGGATCGAATGAAACCAAAGAAACTCCTCCTACTACCATTAATAGCAAGTAGTCCTTGCAATCCGAAGATTATATAACACGAAAGGACCACTGCTATATAAATTTCTCTAAATTGGGAGCTACCTATAGAATGTCAACAAGTAGTCCTTCCGCTATGAAGATCTCCGGTCATCAATAATTACTATCTTAATCAGGTCTTCATTTCTAAACGTATATATTGGTTCAAAGTGGTTTCCGGATAGGAATGACCCAAACCTGACCTCAGTTCGTCCGAACCAATCAACGATAATAGAAGATGTTCAGTTCATATATGATTATCAATCATTAATCAATTTAACTCGTCCTTTTTATCCATTCTAAGATATCTCCTAGAGATATATTCATTGAACCATTTCTTTATAATTTTCAGAGTATATGGAATCATTAAGCATCATTTATCAAATTATTTGGTTAATTTTAGAAACTTTTTAATCTTGGAATAATTCCAAATTGTTTCACATTTTATTTAGGAAAGCATTTCCAAATCATTTCTATGCAATCCAAGTTATTTAAGAAACTTTGATCGGAATATACTAAATTTACCATCCCATCCATCGGGCCAGTCTGGATAGCTAGTGTAAC
Source organism: Allium cepa (assembly GCA_030765085.1). Lineage (NCBI taxonomy): Eukaryota > Viridiplantae > Streptophyta > Magnoliopsida > Asparagales > Amaryllidaceae > Allium > Allium cepa. The sequence goes on along the minus strand of CM060944.1, from coordinate 301,738,356 downwards.
AACCCTAGATTTTTTTTCCATATATTTTAATATTTGACTTTATTTTATTTTGAAATTATTTTTAAACTTATTTTATTTCAAACATTTCATTTTTAAATATAAGTGTTCATTATTATGTTAATTATAATTTCAAACCGGTATAAATTGGATATTTTACTGAAAGATGAATTTCTGTTCAAACTGGTCAAACCTTGACTTTTAAATTTCAGATTTAAATATTTAAATTATTAAATTTTATCTTTTATTATGAAAATAGATTTAATAACTTGAATACTGCTTTTCGTTTCGTTGAAAACGGATTTAAATTGTGAAAGTTATGGGTATTTCAATTTTGAGTATAATTTGTTTTATTTTGCAATTTTGTCTATTTTAAATTATATAAATCATATTTTCTTTGTTATATTTTATTCAAGTATTTGTTAATATGTTATTTTATGTATATTTTCTCTTTTAATATTTTTAAATTGATAATAAATTTTTTTCCAAAATTTACTGTATTTATTTCTTATTTTTAAAGGCTGTTTTCTATTTTTCTGTTATTTTCTTCATTTAAATTATATTTAATTAAAATTTATATACTTATTTTGTGAATGCATTTTTATTTTATTTTATTATCTTTGTTATAAATATTTTTACAAGTCCATATAAATTTTTCAAAGTTCATTCTGTTTATTTTCCATTTTTCTAGACTAGTTTGCAATTTTGTGCTATTTTCTTATTTTAACCTTATATAATTAATAAATATTTATATATATTTTATATTTTGTTATATTTCGAATTTGTGACTGAAATTATTATTATTTTCAGTAATATAAACTTATATAAATAAATTAAAGGTAATTTGAAAGGTTTAAACTCTTAAAATTCCAAGGTCATTTTGTCTTCCGACCTTTCACTTTCTCAACCTCCATTCTTTATGATTTTGGCCATACCTTTCCTTCTTTCTTTCAGCTGCATTCTTCATCATTTTCACGAGAAACACATTTCTCAAAACCACAAAAATTTGTACGGCCATTTGCTTGAAGAGATTTGGTAAAAACCTTCTTTTTCTTCTTTGTTTTTTTCTACTTTCTATTGAATTTTGCATATGTTCTCTACATTCATGCCTCCACTCCTCCTCAACCAGGCTTTGGCCGACCATCACCACCCCCATCCTCTGACCATCACCCATCCTACTACCACTCCTCTTTAGGCCGAGCCATCCCAAGGCATAGATCACCACAAAATCCATCAAAAACCATCACTATATACACTAGATGAGCCACCTTTGCCATCACCTCATTCTTTAACCTCTAGCCGCCACTACCTCCACCACCACCACCTCTGGCCTGACCTCCACCCTCTTCCATGTCACTCACCACCTCCTGGAGCCACTGGCCGTGAGCCATGACCTTTGGCCGAACCAAATTATAGCCAAGATGTGATGTTATTTGACTTCTTATGTTGTAGCCTTGTACACCTAGACCTTTTCACCTTCAAAACAAATGTTGGCCGACCACTTGCACACCCAAACCAGACCTATAGTACCCCTAGGCCGAGCTAAATACCTGCATAACTGAAGTACATGAGGTAGAGAGCAAGTGCAATGCAAATGGATATTGCTTTGGGTGTTGATTCTGTTATCCCACTTTTTGGTCAAAGCTGGGATATCAACAAATTGTCAAGGGATGATGGATATTGGGATTGGAGATCGATTGGAATCAAGGCCGCAAACGATGTCGTCAAAATTTGGTTGAACTCCGATCGGGACGAAATTGATTGGAGATGATGATAAGGACTAGGAAAGGCTATGTTTCAAATTTCAGGTTAATCGGAGTTCGTATGAAGGAGATATGATCGATGCAAGGTAGGAAGAACATGCTGTTCATATCCATCGGCACGCAAGGATGGTTCGAATCGATACACTTCGTATCGATCAGGAAGTGAGGACTTCGAATCGATACACTTCGTATCGATCGGCATGGACAAGACTCGGTTATTTCGTATCGATCGGAAGAGAATTGTAACGACCCAGAATTTTTATAATTAATTAAAAATTCTGGGTCGTTACAAGAAGGTTAGGTGGACTTCGACTCGATGACAACATAGGTCTCCTTCGTATCCATAGGCGTACAGGGGTTGGTTCGTATTGATACAGTTCATATCGATCAAGAGGAAATGTAGGAGTTTGCTTCGAATCGATGCACTTCGCGTCGTTGTGGAATAATGGGATGGCTACGCAGAAGTCCTTCGTATCGATCAGCGTTGGATCGATACGAAAAGGAAGTAGCAGTTTTGGGATTCTGGATTCGTACCTATCGATACGAAGAGGGCGTTCGAGAAGGATACGTAGGGAGTCGGCTTCATGGATTCGAAGGACTTAGGGACAATGTTCATATCTATTCGAAACAATCGATACGAAGGAAGTGGACAGAGTGATACGAATAGAATGGATACGAACTGGGGTGCAAAGCATGATTAAGCGCGTGAAGTATGCGCGGTTCAAGGGCAGAAACGTTCAACACGGCGACAAAGGTGGATTGACCCTGAGATTTCGCGACACGTCATCGATGCGCACGTGCTTTGGATGGAGTCGAACAAGATGGATTCGAAGTAATGGATTCGAAGACGACAACCAAGCGGACAACCCAAACTTGAATCGATCATATCTCCTACACCGATGATCCAAATGCAATGAAATTTTCACAGAAGCTTGCATACACGTTGAAGAATGTCCACACCAAATTTCACCTCGATTGGATGATATTTCTGATCGATTCGAATGGAGCTCAAATCGATCCCAAAGTGGGCCCAAATTTCCTGAGGCCGGGCATGTGGGCCCCCTCACGTGCCAGAAGTGGTCTCCCGGATTTTCTGCGAAATATCAGCATCCCACGCCTATAAATAGAGCCCCTGGTCATTTAGAAAAGGGGATCTCTGGGATCTTTGGCCTTTCAACCTCCAGACTCTGTCGGATTCATTTCTACGCTTCAATACTGCTGTTGTACTGGAAATTCTTCACATTTACTGCTGTAATCATCTGTAATCATCAAGGATAATCAATAAAAGGATAAAACTTTGGAGTGGACGTAGGCCGGAGATAGCCGAACCACTATAAAACTAGTGCCTCTGATCATTATTTTTGAATTGTTGTTTGATATTTGTTGAGATCTGTGATTTGTGTTTGAATATCGCTGATTTGTATTCATACACTGGTGCTTTCACGATACTTGGGGTTTGTGACCAATTTTGGCGCAAACAGATTCTTATATTATTTGATGATATATTGTGTTGGATACTAATGTATGAATGTATTATTGTGTGTATATGTTATCAAGCCTTATAGCTTTGGCTCTCCACTCTCTCAAGTCTTGTCTGTATTATCGTGCCTTCATTGTGTCAGTGTGTGTGCTTTGGTAGCGATCTCCAGCTTTGAACAGGTGAGTTATTCTCACCAGACAATATGTAAATATATAACTAGTAAATTGACCCCTTTTGAATCTGTAAAATGCATTATCATGTTACACCTGCTATGTTATGATTTTATGATGTTTACCCATGCTTAAACACCTGTTATATCATATGTTACTGTTATACTATGATGTTCTATTATTTTTATCAGTTTATCACACTGCAAGTTCCCTTTAGATTAGAATCACTATGGGTTGAAATGATACATACCCGAACGGATTTTAGAATAGGAGAAAATTGTTATGGGTTGAAATGATAGGCCTGAATGATTTTCAATTATTTTCATTTACTTGGGATTGCGGGTTTTAAATGATCAAACCTGGGTTATCTTTGTAAATTACGGGTTGAAATGATATATTACCCGTATCACTTTACCTAGGCTAGAAAATGAAATACAGACCCGTTGTTAAAACATGTTTTTCTAAAATTTGTAAAATATTTTAGAAATTTAAATATTATAATATTTTGATTTAAATTTGATTAAAAATGATTTTTGTAAAGAATTATTGACTTTCTGAAATTTATAAGTGAAATAAATTAATGGTAAAGTTAGAAAATCTGAAATGTAAGTTATTTTGGAAATTATAGTTTGGTGGTAAATGTAATTTAAATTAAATATGAAAATATGATAAATTTATGATATTTTGAATTAAATGAATTTAAAATGATTTTATAATATATTAACGATTTTTGAATTAAGTTAAAATGTGAAATGAATGAATATTTAAGTTGAAATTTTGAAATATAACTAAAATTGGAAATTTGTAAATTTGGGAATTTTAAGTTAAGTAAATAAAAATGAAATTAAGTATATTTGAAAATTTAAACTTAAGTGTTAAGTTAAATTTAATTTAATGAATTTAAAATTTAACGTTGGAATTCAATAAGTGAATTCCTATTAAATTTTGATTTTGAATGGAGATTTAACTTCATAAAATCATGAATATAAGGGTATTTGAATGATTGTTTTAAAATTGAAATTATATGATTTCATAAGTTAAAAATGATTTAAATAAAAATATAATTGTTTGTGAAATTATACTGAATATTTGAAGTTAATTTACTGCATTTCTAAAATGCTATTAATTCTAATGTAAAGGATAATACAACATTTGTAAATGCTGTAGTTGATAATAATGAACCAAATGGCTCAATTTAATTAAAGGCTATTATAGCATTTTTGTAAATTTTATAATAGTTGAATTTAACTAAGTTTATTTGAAACTAATGTAACCCTATTACAGCATTTTAAATGTTGTCTTTTGTTAAATTGAACTGTTTTAAATGTGACTTTCCGTAGCATTTTCTAAATGCTGCGAAAGTTGAATTTTCATTGAACTTTGAAAGATTAAAATTTTGGAAATTTAATAATTTAATTATTAAATATAATATCTTCATTTTAATGATTTAAAATGAAGTAATTTGTTTCGAAAAATAAACTATTTTGAAATGTGTTTTGAAATGGTATTTAAATTAAATAAAAAGGAATGTGGTTTGGAAGATATGATATTTTGATATTTTGAAATGGATTTTGAATGATATTGAATTTTTAAATGATATTTGATTTCGAAGTATAAAATACTTTTTTTGAAATTTTAACCACGGGATGTATTTAATTTATGGTTTAACTGATCCTTAAAGGATGGGCGATCCCACGCATCCTTTAAGTTATGGTGCATTTCTACTACAATTCACTTGAGTTGATTTACATTATATAAGTATATATTGTCTTCACTCGAGTGTTTTGTGTTTTACTTTATGCTCGAGTCAGCCTGAGTATTCACAACTTTGGATTCTCTTTTTGGGCTGGTCTTTGCTGGAGTTTCTGCTTATCTACATTTATACCTACTTTCTGTTTCAACTATTCTAGTTTATCTCATGTATTAGTGAACTTCTATGTATTTGGGATTTCTATTATGTTGTTTTCAAATTGCATTATGTATTTGGTTTGAGACTCTGCCGTAGTAGCTTCATGAACTACTATGTATTTTATATTCCACTACAAGGCATTCTATTTGTTCTATGTCTGTGATTCTGTGATTTGTATTTCATTTGCTCTAAATTTATTTATAATGCGGTATTTTGAGCAATTCAAGTCCGACAAATGCGAATGCGAATAGCTGAAAATACTGGGTTGTTACATTTAGTATCAGAGCTTTGGTTTTAGGCAAACCATAGCCTGTAGTGCAAAAACTCATTAGAAATAGGGTAGAAATACCCTAGAATGAGTGAAATCAATCTCAGAATCCTTTCTTGTGAGAGAACGTATTTTCGAAGTATAAATTAATTTCCAAATGAAATTTAAAGGATTTTCAAAGATTATTTTGGTATAAAAATTTTCTTATTTTGAAACCATGATTTTCAAAAACTTCATCCCTTCAGTATCCATCTTGTTAAGAATCTCTTAGTTAGGATTCTTATCGATTAGGATTCCTTGAACTTTAGAACGCTCCCACTTGTTCTGAAATCCAGTCTTGTCTTCCCTATTCTATCCATTTTGATTTTGGAGCATTTCATAACTCCATTTTGGGATGACCTCTATAAAGATCGGTAATTCCGCAAATCTTTGGTTGATTTGTAAAGGGGTGAAAATCCTTTATAATTGGCATTGATTCACCGAAAATTCATATATTCTCGGTTTTTGATGCTATCTATCTCCTGCTCTACCCGGATTCCATCTTTGGCGATTGAATGTCGATTTGCCTTAGATTTCCGAATTGATTACATTCCTGAAGTCACGGTTGACCGGTTAAGGTCGCACGCGATTTATATAGGCTTATCATCTTCTATTTGGTAACAAAATTATCTTATCCTCGTTCGAGCTTATCTTTGAACCAGAGTTCTACTTGATTAGCGTTCCTCTAAATTCGAATCTCCGTACTGCTTGAAATCTCACCTTGAATCATTCTTTGGAAATTTGTGTTTGATTGCATTTTGAATTTGTGCATACATCGAAATTATTATTTTGATAAGGATGGACCTATTTTGTATATAAAAGTGAAATATTTTCGATAAGGATTTTTACCTTTGGAAAATGAAAATTTGAAGCTTTGAAAGGATTTGAAATTTTGGAAATTTATAAGAAATTGTGATTTATATAAAAATGATTTATAAATGAAGGGTTTTGAATTTGAATTTCGAGGAATCGAACTCTGGTGTTTTGAAATGGGTTTTTGGAAAATATATAATAATAATATGATTTAAAGATATTTTTCCAGATAAGAAATGTTTCAAATGTGTTCGAATGAATTCCAATGATTTAGAAGAGATTTCAAAGAAGTTTCAAGAAATAAAAGTCCAGAACCCACTTATGTCGCTGAAAATAATTTCGACGATGAATACATGCATCAACGACATTGATTTTTGAGTTTCTGTGTGGGGGAGAGGCCACTCTAGTAGCTTTGCTATGCGAGTGATTTTATGAAACCAAATTTTGATTTCCGATTTCGAAGTATGGTTTGATATTCGAAAGATATGTGTGTATATATATAATTGAAATGATTTAAAATAAGTCGGTGTTCAGTCCTCGAGATTTAGATTTGTTTTGGTATAACCTTACCTATTGGAATTGATTTACTAATTTGTTGGTGATTTCCAACTTTTGGATTGAAAATATGATTTCTTCGACTACTTTGAAGGTTTGAGCGCTTCTAAATCAAGGTTAACTATTCAAAGCGAAGAAATTTTGAATCGTATAAGGTATTTGATAAAGTATAAGTTTAGTTTGGTATGATTAATGTATAAAGTAATATGATTTATATAAGTTTGAAACTGTTGTGGAGTGAAATAAATAAGACTATTTTGAATTATACTGGTATGAAATATAGTTTAAAAAAGATATTTGAAGTAAAATGTTGAGTTTTTGTTAAATTTATAAGTTATGGAAAATAGTGAATTTTGACTTAACAAATGAAAGTGAGTTTTAAATTGAATATTTGATTTAAAATTTTGTTGTGATAAATCATATGTTAGAAATTATTTAAATGTGAAATTTTGAAGTCTAGATATATGATTTATAAGTTTAAAATTTGATAAAATTGAAGTTGTATTGTTTTTGAAAAGTTATAATAAAATCTGGAATTTTATTAATAGCATTTCTAAAATGCTATAGTTTTATGACAACACTTTAAAATGTCGTTGTTTTTGAATTTAACTTTGTTTGAAGTAACTAAATATCTGTTATGGCATTTTACAAATGCCGTTATTCTTGAACTAAACTATTTTGGAAACTATAAGTTACGATAGCAATTTTAAATGCTGTTGTTGTTATAATTTGACAATGTTTCGTAATGTTATAGATTTTAACACTGTTTGAGTTATGTTTTAAAGTGTTAAATGATTTAATTTTTGGAATTGATTATTTGTGAAATTTAAGGAGTTTTGAATATAATTTAATGTTTAAATTTGAATTTAAGGAATTTGAATTTAAATAAGGTTTACTTGGTTATGTGTTAAATGGAATGAAATGTAATGAGATAAATGAATGGAATTTTGAAATGTATTTTGTAATGATATTTGAAATAATAAATGAATGATATATTTGATTTTTTAAATGATATTTAAATTTGAATATTTGAAATTAAATTCAAAAAATGATTTGATAATGAGGCTTTGAATGATATAATCTTTATTTGATAAAGAATGTGAATTTGGAATGATAATTGGTTTTGATAAATGAATATTTGAAGTTTATATTAGTATGAAAGGATATTTAGTTATTGGAAATTCTGATTTATTTAAATGATATTGGATTTATGAAATGAATATTTCAAAACTATGTAATAATGAAGTAAAATTCAAGATATATGAAATTATAAAATTTAGTTTTGGAATATGGTGCATTTAAGCTCTGAAATATATTAAATATTGAATAGTTTATTTTGTGGATCAAATCTTTATTTGAAATTTGATAATATTTGAAATGGTTTTGTTGGAAAACTAAATTGAATTGAAACTGATGGTTTGAATTGAATTAAAGCTGGAACTTGTAGACTTGGGTTTAAATTGAATAAATTTTGTGAAATGTAAAGAATTAAAGGAATGTTTTATGATTTCAAATGTATGATTTAGAAAAGTTATGATTTTCAAAGTGCAATGATTTCAAGTATTTTGGTTTCGAAAGATTTATAACTTTGAAAGTATTATGATTTTTGAAAGTGAATATATGTTTGAAATGGAAATGAATTTGTTTGACCTAAATTTTTGTTGATTTGGAAATTTGGATTATTTTCTAAATCTATTGTTTTAAGAAACTTTGAAACTGAGTATATGTAATTTGGAAGAAATGAATTGGCGAAATCATATATGATTTTGAAACTGAAATGTTATTGAAACAAATTAAAATTGAGATCCTTGTTTTACTAAATACTTTATTTGGGAGTTATCGAACTTATATAAAATGGATTTGTATAAGTATGAAGTTGATTTGAAAATGTTGAATTGAAAAGGTACTTAATTTGTAAATTAAAATCTTATATAATCAAAGTCTATATAAGTGTGATTTGATATGCTATTGATTTTGGAAAGTATTCGATTTGAAAATGAAATCTTATATATAATGGAATTTACATAAGTGCGATATTTGAAGCTATGATTTTGAAGGGCTACTACATATGGTATATTATATTTTGATGTAAGAGGCATGGGAAGTACCCTTCGGAAGAAGTATAGTGATATGCTTCGACCCAGATGGACTTGGGGAATCCAGGAATGGATTCGACCAATAAACCCTAATGGACTTGGGTGAATTCAGAAATGGATTCGAGCTGATATGGTTGTCCGGACTTAAACTCATGAGTTCCTCAATTTTTTCGGGGTAGATGGTTCTTTAGTTTACGCAATGGAGGCACTTTCGATCTTGGGATCTGTTGTTTATGGATCTTCCAGGAAAGAAGTGCATCCATTGCGTAAATCATTGAATCAGCAGCGTACCACTGCAGCAGGGGTCGATGGTCCCTTGTTTATGAACTGGCTACGATATTTTTCTGAAATCCGAAAAGTAGAAGGATCTTCTGGAAAGTGTTATGTCCATTACGTAAATACTAGATCAGCAGCGGGCCACTGTTATCGTATTATCATCATTTGACATTGGATTTTGAGCGGAACTTCTCATACCTACTTTTTTTTAGTATTTTCACTGGGTGTTGAAACAGGTCTACTAAGTACTTGGAGAATTCTAGCTTTGTGCCCGATAAACGCATAGCCAGAGTCTGCAGGAATGAAAGTAAACTTGTTAAGACATCGAGTTATAAAAGTATTTTAGTAAAGTATTGTATAAAGGATATTCTAATCATGATTTAAAATGTCTTAAATATTGTTTACTTCGAACTATCAAATTTGAATCAAATAACTAATTATCATGGTAAATGTTTAACATGTTAAATATAAAAATAAAAAAAAAATTAAAATAATGGTTCATCCATGCCTTTCAAACTGCTTTCCCTCCTAGCTACTTTTTCCCTACCTTCTTTCAGGATGTCTTCCAACCCACTGTTCTTTCTTGTTGTTTCTCCGCTTCCTTCCTTTTCGAGGACGAAAAGATTTGAGTGGGGGAGAGTGTAACAACCCTAGATTTTTTTTCATATATTTTAATATTTGACTTTATTTTATTTTGAAATTATTTTTAAACTTATTTTATTTCAAACATTTCATTTTTAAACATAAGTGTTGATTATTATGTGAATTATAATTTCAAACCGGTATGAATTGGATATTTTACTGAAAGATGAATTTCTGTTCAAACTGGTCAAACCTTGACTTTTAAATTTTAGATTTAAATATTTAGATTCTTAAATTTTATCCTTTATTATGAAAATAGATTTAATAACTTGAATACTGCTTTTCGTTTCGTTGAAAACAGATTTAAATTGTGAAAGTTATGTGTATTTCAATTTTGAGTATAATTTGTTTTATTTTGCAATTTTGTCTATTTTAAATTATATAAATCATATTTTCTTTGTTATATTTTATTCAAATATTTGTTAATATGTTATTATATGTATATTTTCTCTTTTAATATTTTTAAAGTGATAATAAATTTTTTCCAAAATTTACTATATTAATTTCCTATTTTTAAAAGTTGTTTTCTATTTTTCCTGCTATTTTCTTCATTTAAATTATATTTAATTAAAATTTATATATTTATTTTTTGAATGAATTTTTATTTTATGTTATTATCTTTGTTATAAATATTTTTACAAGTCCATATAAATTTTCCAAAGTTCATTCTGTTTATTTTCCATTTTTCTAGACTAGTTTGCAATTTTGTGCTATTTTCTTATTTTAACCTTATATAATTAATAAATATTTATATATATTTTATATTTTGTTATATTTTGCGAATTTGTGACTGAAACTATTATTATTTTCTGTAATATAAACTTATATAAATAAATTAAAGGTAATTTGAAAAGGTTTAAACTCTTAAAATTCCAGTGTCCTTTTGTCTTCCGACCTTTCACTTTCTCAATCTCCATTCTTTATGATTTTGGCCGTACCTTTCCTGCTTTCTTTCAGCTGCATTCTTCATCATTTTCACGAGAAAAACATTTCTCAAAACCACAAAAATTTGTGCGTCCATTTGCTTGAAGAGATTTGGTAAAAACCTTCGTTTTCTTCTTTGTTTTTTCTACTTTCTATTGAATTTTGCATATGTTCTCTACATTCATGCCTCCATTCCTCCTCAACCAGGCTTTGGCCAACCATCACCACCCCCTTCCTCTGACCATCACCCATCCTATTACCCCTCCTCTTCAGGCCGTGCCATCCCAAGGCATAGATCACCACAAAATCCATCAAAAACCATCACTATATACACTAGATGAGCCACCTTTGCCAACACCTCATTCTTCAACCTCTAGCCGCCACTACCTCCACCAACACCACCTCTGGCCTGACCTCCACCCTCTGCCACGTCATTCACCACCTCCTGGAGCCACTGGCCGTGAGCCATGACCTCTGGCCGAACCAAAATATAGCCAAGATGTGATGTTATTTTCCTTATGTTGTAGCCTTGTACACCTAGACCTATTCACCTTCAAAACAAATGTTGGCCGACCACTTGCACACCCAAACCAGACCTATAGCACCCCTAGGCCGAGTTAAACACCTGCATAACTGAAGTACATGAGGTAGAGAGCAAGTGCAATGCAAATGGATATTGCTTTGGGTGTTGATTCTTATGTTATTTGATGATATATTGTGTTGAATACTTATGTATGTATGTATTGTTGTGTGTATGTTATCAAGCCATATAGCTTTGGCTCTCCACTCTCTCAAGTCTTGTCCATATTATCGTTCCTTCATCGTGTCAGTGTGTGTGCTTTGGTAGCGATCTCGAGCTTTGAACAGGTGAGTTATTCTCACCAGACAATATGTACATATATAACTAGTAAATTGACCCCTTTTGAATCTGTAAAATGGATTATCATGTTGCACCTGCTATGTTATGATTTTATGATGTTTACCCATGCTTAAACACCTGTTATATCATACGTTACTGCTATATTATGTTGTTCTATTATTTTTATCAGTTTATCACACTGCAAGTTCCCTTTAGATTAGAATCACTATGGGTTGAAATGATACATACCCGAGCGGACTTTAGAATAGAAGAAAATCGTTATGGGCTGAAATGATAGGCCTGAATGATTTTCAATTATTTTCATTTGCTTGGGATTGTGGGTTTGAAATGATCAAACCCGGGTTTTCTTTGTAAATTACGGGTTGAAATGATATATTACCCGTATCAATTTACCTAGGCTAGAAAATGAAATACAGACCCGTTGTTAAAATATGTTTTTCTAAAATTTTAAAATATTTTAGAAATTTAAATATTATAATATTTTGATTTAAATTTTTTTAAAATTGATTTTCGTAAAGCGTTATTGACTTTCTGAAATTTAAAAGTGAAATAAATTAATGGTAAAGTTAGAAAATCTGAAATGTAAGTTATTTTGGAGATTATAATTTGGTGATAAATGGAATTTAAATTAAATATGAAATATGATAAATTTATGATATTTTGAATTAAATGAATTTAAAATGATTTTATAATATATTAATGAGTTTTGAATCAAGTTAAAATGTGAAATGAATGAATATTTAAGTTGAAATTTTGAAATATAACTAAAATTGTAAATTGTAAATTTGGGAATTTTAAGTTAAGTAAATAAAAATGAAATTAAGTTATATTTGAAAATTTAAACTTAAGTGTTAAGTTAAATTTAATTTTATGAATTTAAAATTTAAAGTTGGAATTTAGAAAGTGAATTACTATTAAATTTTGATTTTGAATGGAGATTTAACTTTATAAAATCATGAATATAAGGGTATTTGAATGATTGGTTTAAAAGTGAAATTATATGATTTCATAAGTTTAAAATGATTTAAATAAAAATATAATTGTTTGTGAAATTATACTGAATATTTGAAGTTAATTTACTGCATTTCTAAAATGCTATTAACTCTAACGTATAGGATAATACAGCATTTGTAAATGGTGTAGTTGATAATAATGAACCAAATGGCTCAATTTAGTTAAAGGCTATTATAGCATTTTTGTAAATGTTATAATGGTTGAATTTAACTAAGTTTATTTGAAACTAATGTAACCCTATTACAGCATTTTAAACGCTGTCTTTTGTTATATTGAACTGTTTTAAATGTGACTTTCCGTAGCATTTTCTAAATGCTGCGAAAGTTGAGTTTTCATTGTTTTAATAAATTTAAGTGAATGAATGAACTTTGAAAGATTAAAATTTTGATAATTTAATAATTTTATTATTAAATATAATATCTTCATTTTAATGATTTAAAATGTAGTAATTTGTTTCGAAATATAAACTATTTTGAAATATGTTTTGAAATGGTATTTAAATTAAATAAAAAGGAATGTGGTTTGGAAGATATGATATTTTTTTATTTTGAAATGGATTTTGAATGATAGTGAATTTTTAAATGATATTTGATTTCGAAGTATAAAATACTTTTTTTGAAATTTTAACAACAGGATGTATTTAATTTATGGTTTAACTAATCCTTAAAGGATGGGCGATCCCAAGCATCCTTTAAGTTATGGTGCATTTCTACTATAGTTCACTTGAGTTGATTTACATTATATAAGTATATATTGTCCTGACTCGAGTGTTTTGTGTTTTACTTTATGCTCGGGTCAGCCTGAGTATTCACAGCTTTGGACTCTCTTTCTGGAGCTGGTCTTCGTTGGAGTTTCTGCTTATCCACATTTATACCTACTTTCTGTTTTAGCTATTCTAGTTTATCTCATGTATTAGTGAACTTCTATGTATGTGGGATTTCTATTATTGTGACGACCGCCCGTGACTCCCGCACGGAAACAAGGGAATGGTGCGCTGAAAGTGTGCCAGGCAGCCATGGGTGACTGTCAAGGGTAGAATAAAACATCGCAGAATCTATCGTATAACTCACAGCGCATGGATAAAATACAATAGAGAAATATATAGTGAAGCTCCATAACAGAAAATTATCATATAAGCATCATAGTAGTTTTATACAACCATATGAATAAATCCATACATCAAAGCCTCACTACATAACACTCAAACAAATACAGCAGCGGAACACCCAGTACATATAATATGAAATAATATGTAAAGCCTCCTGCTCGTCTTTGTCATCATCAGCGTGAGCCACTAAGATCAGCACCTGCCACCTGTCACCTAGTCTGCCCATCCCAAACATGGATGAACAGCCCAAGGTAATAAGAGGAGACATAAAACCTTGAGTCAGACAACAGTCTTAGTGAGCAGTAAATCAACTATCAAACATACCAAAGGAACATAAAGGATAAAAGGAATAGGAACCCAAATCATCCCACTCCACCTCTTTCTACAGTGATAGCCCCCGGACACACACTAAGGAGAAGCAAGCATAGCAAAGCAGATAATTAAAGTAAAGCAATAATCACTCGAGTCAAGGTCGATGTTTTCCAAATACAAACCCCCAAGGCCTAAACCAAGATCAGATAAGCACCCAGAAAACACCGCTCTTGAGACCGAATGATGATACAACCAAACATCCATGATTCTGGCTATCACTGTTATCATTGCCTTGATTTTATCGTTAATTGAATGACCAATTCATCTTTCAACCATCCGTCAAGGGCTAATGGCAACCCCGGTTCTAGACATAACTCCGCACGTCACCGTGACTCGTGCCTAGGTATAACGGATCTACCCAGAGTACTAGCACGTCATCATGACCCGCGCCTGGGTATAACGGATCTACCCAACGTACTCTTGCTTTGAGCTTGCTAGAACCTTCAATAACGATAAGGTTTCAGCCTTCTAGTCATCCTCCTCGACGACTATTCCCATTATAGCTCAAGCACCTCTCGAGCCCACCATTATCCACCAACTCGAACCGCATCATCGAGTAATCAACATGCTTGGGATGATCCCGTCTGGATTAAACCAAGGCTTCCACATCATGCTTTGCTCCAACGCATCTTAGCAAAGTCCATCTCATCATCATACTTCGCCTCAACATATCATGGCAAAGTCCATTTCGTCATCATACTTCGCTTCCTCTAACTATAACAAAGTCCTCGAACCCATCCATATGAGCTTCATCATCCGCTTCATATGCCACAACAGCTTTCACCATTCAAGAGCCTTTCCACTTAGCTTTTGAATCATCTTCAACCATCTTGTCCCAAATCAACTACTAGCTAACTTGAAACAATCAAATCAATCATACATCCAAACAATCAAGCATTCAAACCAGATCTAATAAGCAATTTAACTATAATGGCAATTTCGTAAATAAATGAGCATGAGTCTAACATACATGAATCATGGGTTTTTAGCATAGATCTAACAAATATAAATCATGGGTTTTGTCTCTACAACTTGATGAATGAACTTGCATAAGTAAACATCTTCATAAGTAATGGATCTACACTTGGATCTAAGGAAAATGTATGAAATCACTATCTACAACACATAAACAAACCACCGATCCAATATACTCCTTTGGGTCCGCATGAGAGATAAATACCACTCACCGAATCTCCAAAACAACCCAAAAGCAATACGCTTCAGATCTGGACAGCAAAGATTCAAGTTTGATTCGTCAAAATCCCGCTTGAAACGATGAAATCTCACTTCGTTGGATGAAGATCTTCAACTTTGGCTCTTCAATCTTCGATCTTGATCTTCGATCTTGACGGATGTTAGCACAAGATTGAAGTAGAGAAAGAAGTGAAGAAAATGTTGTAGTCGAGTTTCCAAAATGGTAGCACTTCGTCGCTTCAAAAACCGGTGCCAAAGAGTGAGCCAAACCCCTCTATTTATAGGCTGAAATCACCCTTAGGTCGTCGCCCAGTTTTAGGTCGTTGCCGACCTAGAGACCCCCGACCTAACTTAGGTCATTTACGACCTAAGTCTCCATAGCACACGCGACCTAAAAACACAGCTGCCTTCAACGACCTACGACCTAAGACCATGCCGACCTAAAATAAACATGCGACCTAATTTCCTTGCGACCTATGATTCTGCCGACCCAACCTACCTAGCGACCTAACACAAACCACGATCTAACACTTCCCTTAGGTCGCTCAACAACCTAACTTAGGTCGTTACCCCTATAGGTCGTCCACGACCTATCTCTTAACTCGTTAACTCCCTTAAACCGTTAGCTCTTAGGTCGGTCTCCCTTTTAGGTCGCTCTACCTATAAGTCGTTAAACCCTATAGGTCGGCCAACCATACTAACTCGTTCACGACCTAACTTCCATAGGTCATAAACACTCTTAAGTCGGTCCATACCTAGGTCGGTCAGGAACCATAACTCGTAACTGTTAGGTCGTTAACCCTAGGTCGCTAACTACCTTAGCTCGGCAACTTCCTTAGGTCGCTACAACCTATAGGTCGCTCATCCTATAGGTCGCTCCCGCTCTTCCTTAGGTCGTTACTACTAGGTTTTATACAACCCTTAGGTCGCTTGAACGACCTTCCTCCCCTAGGTCGCTAATCTACTTAAACCGACCTATCTACTTAGGTCGCTCCAACGACCTAAACTAACCTATCTTACACACGACCTAAACTCCCTCACGACTTAAACTGCACTAAGCCTTAACTCACCAACTCTTAGGTCGTTAACTCCACTAACTCGCTCACACAACCCAAGCTTCCCACGACTTAAACACTACACGAGCTAGCTGCCACACGACTTAAGCTATGGATGACCTAAACAACTCTAACGACCTAATAATTCTACGATATATCAATACGTAAAATACGGGTCGTTACATTCTCTCCCCCTTAGGAATTTCGCCCCCGAAATTCCAAGCAAACAAGAGCAACCAAAACTATTCTGCATTCCTACCATCCATAGCAATCAACAAACCATGCATCCAATTTCTAGCCTAGCATGCAGAATTCTAAGATTAGAACAAGTTACAAATTCATGAGATGCCACGACACCTTAGGTCCATATCTCGAAGAGTTCAGGATGAGCTGCCTTCATCCTCTCTTCCTCCTCCCATGTACAGTCGTTAACATCATCACTCCATTGTATCTTGAGCAACGTAATCGTCTTCCTCCTAAGCTGTTTCGTATCGGTTTCAACAATACGAAGCGGCTTACGAGGTCTTCTAACAACTGGATCAACCTCCAAATCTTCACAACTATCATCAGAAACCACTGTGCTAAGGTCGTGCACATACTTCCGTAGATACAATACATGAAAAACATTGTGCACACCCGCCATCTTTTCTGGTAACTCCAATCTATAAGCGAGCTTTCCAATTCGCTCGATAATCGGGAATGGTCCAACAAATCTCGGAGTCAACTTTCCTTTCTTCCCGAATCGAATAACATTCTTCAGTGGAGAAATCTTCACAAAAACCATATCTCCTACTTCGAACTCCAAATCCTTTCGACGTTTATCTGCATAACTTTTCTGCCGATCCTGGGCTGCCTTCATTCGTTGCCGAATGATCTCTATGAAATCCGTAGTCTGACGAATCATCTCTGGCCCAAGCATCAGTTTTTCTCCAGCTTCCAACCAACATGTCGGAGAGTTACACGGTCTTCCATACAGTGCCTCATATGGTGCCATACCAATGCTTGACTGGTAACTGTTGTTATACGCAAACTCCACCAAATGAAGATAATCTTCCCATGATCCTCCGAAATCCAAAACACATGCCCTCAGAAGATCTTCCAAAACTCGGTTGACTCTCTCAGTCTGACCATCTGTTTGGGGATGATAAGCTGTACTCAAACACAACTCGGTTCCCAAAACTTCCTGGAAGCTCTTCCAAAATCCACTAGTGAACAATGGGTCTCGATCGCTCACTATACTCTTCGGGATACCATGGAATCGAACTATCCACTTAACATACAACTCAGCCAACTTCGATGCAGTCCTAGTCGATCGAACAGGAATGAATCTTGCACTCTTGGTCAAACGATATACGATGACCCAAATCCCTTCATTTCCCGCTCTTGTTCTAGGTAGACCATCAATAAAATCCATCGATATTTGCTCCCACTTCCATGTAGGAACTTCTAATGGCTGAAGCAATCCACTTGGCTTCTTCTGTTCAGCTTTTACCAACTGACAGTTCATACATTTGGAAATAAAATTTCCAACATCCTTCTTCATACCTTCCCAATAATAGGTTCTTTTCATATCCCGATACATCTTATTTCCACCTGGATGAATTGTCAACTTTGAGTGATGACTTTCCTTCAGAACTTCATCTCTCAATTCATCGATATCGGGAACAACCAGTCGTCCTTGGTTGCGAAGCCAACCCACTTGATCGACCTCGAATCCTTTATCCTTCTCTGGTTCCAATCCAGATTCCAAATCACGGATAATCTTGACAAGCTTATCGTCTCGCTTTTGGCTCTCGCCAATCCTTTCCACAAGAGTAGGCCTTATCGATAAGTTTGCCAACATTTCAGGTTCCAATTCACATCTAGGCCTGAAACCAAATCCAGCCAAATACTCGAGACTCTTCCATTCCGAAAACATGACTCCCAATCCCGCATGTCTTCGACTCAACGCATCAGCTACTGCGTTACCTTTTCCCGGAGTATAAGCTATACCAAAATCATATGATGTTAAAAACTCTAGCCATCGTTGCTGCCGAAGATTCAAATCCTTTTGGGAGAAAAGATACTTCAACGACTTGTGATCCGTAAACAACTCGAATCGAACCCCCAATAGATAATGTCTCCACATCTTCAGAGCAAACACAATTGCCGCTAACTCCAAATCATGAGTCGGGTAATTCCTTTCATGCGGCTTCAGTTGTCGACTCGCGTACGCAACAACTTTATCCTTCTACTTTAGCACTGCCCCAAGTCCAGTACCACATGCATTGGTGTAAACCACCATCTCATCATTCCCACTTGGAATAGTCAAAACAGGAGCACTCGTCAGTCGCTCTTTCAGGATTCCAAAGGCCTGCTCACACTTAGCATCCCAACTGAATACCTGATTCTTCTTCGTCAATCCTGTCAATGGTGCAGCTATCTTGGAAAAGTCTTTGATAAACCGTCGATAATATCCTGCTAGTCCAAGAAAACTTCTCACATCTGATGCATTCTTAGGTCTGACCCAATCCTGGATCGCTGCCACCTTAGCGGGATCAACCGCTATTCCATTTCTAGAAATAACATGGCCTAAGAATCTCACTTCACTCTTCCAAAAGTGACACTTCGAAAACTTAGCCTTCAGCTGATGTTTCCGCAAGATTTCCAAAACAATACGCAAGTGCGTCTTGTGCTCTTCCTCAGTTCTGGAATAAATCAGAATATCATCCACGAACACAAGTACAAACTTGTTCAACTGATCTCTGAACACTCTATTCATAAGATCTACAAAATATGCTGGTGCGTTAGTCAATCCAAACGGCATTACCAGCCACTCATAAAACCCGGATGGTGTCCTAAAAGCAGTCTTCGGCACACTATCCTTCGCCACTCTCAACTGGTGAAATCCCGTTGCCAAATCCATCTGAGAAAACACCTTCGCCTCGTGGAGCCGATCAAACAAGTCATCTATTCTCGGCAATGGATACTTGTTCTTCTTAGTCACCTTATTCAGCTCACGATAATCAACACACAACCACAACGATCCATCCGCTTTGGTTGCGAACACAACTGGTGCACCCCATTCAGACACACTACGCTGAATGAATCCTTTCCGCAAAAGGTCATCAACTTGCACCCTCAACTCTTGCTGTTCTCTAGGCGCCATCCGCCTAAGAGGCATCACAACGGGTCTGGCTCCCTCAACTAGATCGATACGAAACTCGATCTCTCTATGCGGCGGTAACCCTTTGACCTCGTCAAAGACATCCTCGAATCCATTCACGATTGGCATCGATGACAGTCCATCCCGTGGAACAACTAGCGAATACATGAAGCTCATGAAGACGCCTTCTTCATGCTTACATCGTATCACAACCTTTCGCCCCTCCACATTCTCGACTGTCACCTCCAATCTCTCACAATCAACCTTTGCCGCATACTTCCTAAGCCAGTCCATACCCAAAATAATTCCGAACCCCGCAAAGTTCAGAACAAAGCAATCACAAACAAAAGAGCAATCATGACTCGACACAACTAGACCACGACATAGCATACACAAACAAGACGAACCCCCAACTGGATTAGTCACTACCAATGGTCTATCAACAATTTCCGATTCCAAACCTAACCGGTCTACCAACTTATTACAAACAAAAGAATGAGACGCTCCAGTATCAAACAAAACTTTAACTGGAACACCACAAATGGAAAGAGTACCTTGAACCACCACACTCTTCCCCTTCTCTTCAGCAGTAGAAGCTTTCGAAGACGACGGGACAGTCCCCAGAGCATAAGCTTGCACAACCTGCCTGTCCTTTATCGGTTCCGGACAGTTCTTCTTAATGTGCCCCAGCTTATCACAGTTGTAGCACTTCAACAACACCTTCGGATTCTTGCAATCCTTGGAGAGATGGCCCTTCTGCCGACAATTATAGCAGGTCTTTTCCCCCTTCAGCTTCTTCTGACCATCCTTACCCTTCTGCTGTTGCTGCTTCCTCTTCTTGTTTCCACCCTGCTGTGGTTTAGATTCCTCCTTGGTCACAACAACAACAGATACTTCCTTAGGAAACAAACTCTCGTGCCTGAGAGCTTTCTCCACCAGCTTCTCAAATGGATCGTCCAGATGATCCACCAACTGTCTTCCAAGATAACTGTCCAAGCCTGTCAAGAATTTCTCGTTCTTCTGGTAGGGAGATTCAATATACGATCTAGCATACTTGGACAGAGCCTCAAACTCAGAAACATACTCAAGAACTGGCTTCCCACCCTGCTTGAGTTCAACAATCTTCTTAAACAAAACAGACTTCTGAGCTGTAGAAATAAACTTATCTTCAAATCTAGCTTGGAACTGTACCCAAGTAATTTCTTCCTCCGGAGTATCAATGGTGATAGAGTTCCACCAATCAGAAGCTCTTCCTTGAAGCTGTCTCGATGCAAGCTTCCTCTTAGTTGCATCATCAATTCCCAAGTCACCAAAGATCCTTCTACAAGCATCTATCCATCTTTGGACTTCAATGGTTGACTCTATCCCTAAGAAAACCTTCCCTCCAAGAGCAGTATAGTCCTTACACAACTTAGCAAAATCCACCGGTCTTGGAGCTTGAACTTGAACTCCAACATCCACTGATGGCCCTGGAGCTGGTATCCTTCTCATGATAGAAGTCATCATAGCTTCAAACATAGCTCCATAATCAGTAGCTTCCCCAGTAGCATGGTTTTCTCTAGCAGCTGGTCTCCCTCTTCGACTCATCCTTAATATCTACAAAAAGAATGATTAGAACACCTTGAGAAACAACTACATAAGGAGTTCAAATCCTTCTAAACTACTATATTATATATAGTAATCATCCATCAAAATACAATTATGTCTCTCTTACGTAGTTACGTCAGCGAGCGTTGGCTAAAATCGATTAACCAAAGCTCTGATACCAAATGTGACGACCGCCCATGACTCCCGCACGGAAACAAGGGAATGGTGCGCTGAAAGTGTGCCAGGCAGCCATGGGTGACTGTCAAGGGTAGAATAAAACATCGCAGAATCTATCGTATAACTCACAGCGCATGGATAAAATACAATAGAGAAATATATAGTGAAGCTCCATAACAGAAAATCATCATATAAGCATCATAGTAGTTTTATACAACCATATGAATAAATCCATACATCAAAGGCTCACTACATAACACTCAAACAAATACAGCAGCGGAACACCCAGTACATATAATATGAAATAATATGTAAAGCCTCCTGCTCGTCTTTGTCATCATCAGCGTGAGCCACTAAGATCAGCACCTGCCACCTGTCACCTAGTCTGCCCATTCCAAACATGGATGAACAACCCAAGGTAATAAGAGGAGACATAAAACCTTGAGTCAGACAACAGTCTTAGTGAGCAGTAAATCAACTATCAAACATACCAAAGGAACATAAAGGATAAAAGGAATAGGAACCCAAATCATCCCACTCCACCTCTTTCTACAGTGATAGCCCCCGGACACACACTAAGGAGAAGCAAGCATAGCAAAGCAGATAATTAAAGTAAAGCAATAATCACTCGAGTCAAGGTCGATGTTTTCCAAATACAAACCCCCAAGGCCTAAACCAAGATCAGATAAGCACCCAGAAAACACCGCTCTTGAGACCGAATGATGATACAACCAAACATCCATGACTCTGGCTATCACTGTTATCATTGCCTTGATTTTATCGTTAATTGAATGACCAACTCATCTTTCAACCATCCGTCAAGGGCTAATGGCAACCCCGGTTCTAGACATAACTCCGCACGTCACCGTGACTCGTGCCTAGGTATAACGGATCTACCCAGAGTACTAGCACGTCATCATGACCCGCGCCTGGGTATAACGGATCTACCCAACGTACTCTTGCTTTGAGCTTGCTAGAACCTTCAATAACGATAAGGTTTCAGCCTTCTAGTCATCCTCCTCGATGACTATTCCCATTATAGCTCAAGCACCTCTCGAGCCCACCATTATCCACCAACTCGAACCGCATCATCGAGTAATCAACATGCTTGGGATGATCCCGTCTGGATTAAACCAAGGCTTCCACATCATGCTTTGCTCCAACGCATCTTAGCAAAGTCCATCTCATCATCATACTTCGCCTCAACATATCATGGCAAAGTCCATTTCGTCATCATACTTCGCTTCCTCTAACTATAGCAAAGTCCTCGAACCCATCCATATGAGCTTCATCATCCGCTTCATATGCCACAGCAGCTTTCACCATTCAAGAGCCTTTCCACTTAGCTTTTGAATCATCTTCAACCATCTTGTCCCGAATCATCTTCAACCATCTTTTCCCAAATCAACTACTAGCTAACTTGAAACAATCAAATCAATCATACATCCAAACAATCAAGCATTCAAACCAGATCTAATAAGCAATTTAACTATAATGGCAATTTCGTAAATAAATGAGCATAAGTCTAACATACATGAATCATGGGTTTTTAGCATAGATCTAACAAATATAAATCATGGGTTTTGTCTCTACAACTTGATGAATGAACTTGCATAAGTAAACATCTTCATAAGTAATGGATCTACACTTGGATCTAAGGAAAATGTATGAAATCACTATCTACAACACATAAACAAACCACCGATCCAATATACTCCTTTGGGTCCGCGTGAGAGATAACTACCACTCACCGAATCTCCAAAACAACCCAAAATCAATACGCTTCAGATCTGGACAGCAAAGATTCAAGCTTGATTCGTCAAAATCCCGCTTGAAACGATGAAATCTCACTTCGTTGGATGAAGATCTTCAACTTTGGCTCTTCAATCTTCGATCTTGATCTTCGATCTTGACGGATGTTAGCACAAGATTGAAGTAGAGAAAGAAGTGAAGAAAATGTTGTAGTCGAGTTTCCAAAATGGTAGCACTTCGTCGCTTCAAAAACCAGTGCCAAAGAGTGAGCCAAACCCCTCTATTTATAGGCTGAAATCACCCTTAGGTCGTCGCCTAGTTTTTGGTCGTTGCCGACCTGGAGACCCCCGACCTAACTTAGGTCATTTACGACCTAAGTCTCCATAGCACACGCGACCTAAAAACACAGCTGCCTTCAACGACCTACGACCTAAGACCATGCCGACCTAAAATAAACATGCGACCTAATTTCCTTGCGACCTATGATTCTGCCGACCCAACCTACCTAGCGACCTAACACAAACCACGATCTAACACTTCCCTTAGGTCGCTCAACAACCTAACTTAGGTCGTTACCCTTATAGGTCGTCCACGACCTATCTCTTAACTCGTTAACTCCCTTAAACCGTTAGCTCTTAGGTCGGTCTCCCTTTTAGGTCGCTCTACCTATAAGTCGTTAAACCCTATAGGTCGGCCAACCATACTAACTCGTTCATGACCTAACTTCCATAGGTCATAAACACTCTTAAGTCGGTCCATACCTAGGTCGGTCAGGAACCATAACTCGTAACTGTTAGGTCGTTAACCCTAGGTCGCTAACTACCTTAGCTCGGCAACTTCCTTAGGTCGCTACAACCTATAGGTCGCTCATCCTATAGGTCGCTCCCGCTCTTCCTTAGGTCGTTACTTCTAGGTTTTATACAACCCTTAGGTCGCTTGAACGACCTTCCTCCCCTAGGTCGCTAATCTACTTAAACCGACCTATCTCCTTAGGTCGCTCCAACGACCTAAACTAACCTATCTTACACACGACCTAAACTCCCTCACGACTTAAACTGCACTAAGCCTTAACTCACCAACTCTTAGGTCGTTAACTCCACTAACTCGCTCACACAACCCAAGCTTCCCACGACTTAAACACTACACGAGCTAGCTACCACACGACTTAAGCTATGGATGACCTAAACAACACTAACGACCTAATAATTCTACGATATATCAATACGTAAAATACGGGTCGTTACAATTATGTTGTTTCCAAACTGTATTATCTATTTGGTTTGAGACTCTGCCGTTGTAGCTTCATGAACTACTATGTATTTTATATTCCGCTGCGAGGTATTCTGTTTGTTCTATGTCTGTGATTCTGTGATTTGTATTTCATTTGCTCCAAATTTATTTACAATGCGGTATTTTGAGCAATTCAAGTCCGACATGTGCGACTAAGAATGGCTGAAAATACCGGGTTGCTATAGCTAGGGAAAGCAGGAAACTGGTTTTCCAAACTCAAGCCTAGACACTGTCTCTTCGTCACCCATAAGGCGGTCATGTTATTTGATCAACTCTAAATCATTTAATATTTAATCGTTCCATAAATCCTTCAAATCAACTTTAAAATATTTTATTAGTCATTTAAAAACATTTACAAAAGATTCGAGAAAGAATCGTTAAGTTTGAAACTATATTTCAAAGTTATAGAAAAGTGCCATGGAAAGTGCTTTTTAAGCTATATTAATCAAAATGGCTTTTTATAGTTTGAAAATTCATTTTTATAACACAAATGACTTTTAAAAAATATAAAAGATTTATTCCATATTTTTAAACTATTTAAAAATATATATTTAAAACATTTGCCACATTAGCAACCGAACTACCAAAGTGTGATTTTAGGGAAAACTTGATTTGCTCATATTTTAAAATACACTTATCGAAATCTCGATTTTCTTCCTTTGTTTTAAAACTATTATCCATAGATCTCCAAGAATTTTGAGCTATATCCCGTTATATATATTAATTTGACTTTTATGGCTTGAAATCTCGAACTGCTTTACGCGACGCGCCTATTTTGACTAAATTTTCAATATTCATCAAAACTGTAACAACCCTGTATTTTGTGATTATTTTAATTGTATATTTTGATTATTTTAATTGAAATTCCTGATTTAAAAACTTTATTTGTTTATTTAAAATGGTTAAAACATTATTTTATTTATTAAAATGAAAAAAAACTTATTTTAAATATACATTTTGATTTTTATGTGAATTAGAAATTCAAACATGAATAAATTGAATATTTTCCAAAGATGTGGATTTTGGTCAATCCGGTCAAACTTTTACTTTTAAATTTAAATTTTAAATATTTGAAAATTTGAATTTTATCTTGTATTATGAAAATAAATAAAATTTCAAGAACACTGCTTTTCGTTTCATTGAAATCCGATTAATATTGTAAAAGTTATGCTTTTTACAATATTGTATGTATTTATTTTATTTGTTAAAACATGTTCTAATATGTGTAGTATGGCATGTTATGTATTTATTTCATTTTTAAAATATTTTTAAAGTGATGTTATAATTTTCCAAAGCTTACTGTATTTTATTTATAATTTTTAAACGCTAGTTTCAATATATTAGCTATTTCTTAATTATTTTCTATTTTTCCTTAAATTATATTTTCTTTTTATTTTTCATTTTATTTTGTTCAGTTTTATTTTCATTTTTACTGAAATTTATTTAGTTATTTTTAATTTAAAAGAAATAGAAAACAAAGAGACATAAACCTTTCATTTTCCATTGACTTTTCATACACTTGCCTTTCCATTTTCCAATTGCCTTTTCATTTTTTTTGTAGCCGACCATATTTTTTCTGTAGCCGTGACTTTTTCTTTTCTTTTCACATGAAAACTTGTCACCATCCCAAAAAATTGCACGGCTATCTCCATCTCTAAAAAAATGGTAATGGTTTCTCTCTTCTTTTCATTTTGCTTCTTATTTTTCATTGATTTTTGCCTCACTCTCTCTTGTTCTTTGCTAGGCACCTACCACCCACCATCACCACCATCTACAGTAGCACCAACACCCTCTCAACTGGCCACCACCTCTGGCCATGACCATTAGATGAAGCCACCACCTCAAATTTGCAATGCACTCCACCAAAACATGCCTAGCCAAGCCTAGTTTCACCACCCCCTTCACATATGGCTTTGGCCACACCCCTAGCTCCACCACCACCTACCTACACAACCACAGGCCACCTCTAACCATCAGCTCTAGATCTGACCTGATCCATATATGACATGGCCGAGCCTTGTTGTGCTAGAAAAACTCGAACTTTTGTACTAGACCCTTTGTATGCTTCATGTTGTATCTCCTACCATCATCATCTCCATGTTGTTGTGCATATATGATGCATACCCGAGGATATAACATGGTCATGGATGAGCCGTGTTGACACCTAAGCCGAGCCTAGTGTGGTGTGATCAAGCCCATTTGATCAAGTGTCAAGCCATGTTGTCATCGTCAAGAAATTTGTGTTGAAGCTGGGTAATGTTCTTTGTTGATTCAAAAATTCCATTTCGTTTCAATTCATATTTGTATTGTATATATATATTTATATTGCCTTGTTTATTTGTTGTATACAAGATCAATATCAAGGCTCTTCATTCATTCAAATCAAATCATGCTTTTCGTGCCCTTGGAATCGTGCTTGTGTGTTGTTTTGGTCTCTAGCTTTGTAAAAGGTGAGTCTTTCTCACTCTGACATTTCTACTTATGAAGTGGTGAACCGATGAAAAGTGTTTAGTAATTAAAAATGTTTATGCAAGTTAATGATGATCAAATGATATGCTATGCTTGTTATTACCATGTTAAAACTGTTAATTATCACCTGACATCTGATATATGACATTATATTGTGACATTGACAGTGTTTATACTGTTTATTTATTTATGATCACACAGCAAGTTCTCTGTTAGAATAGAATCACTATGGGTTGAAATGATACATACCCGAACGGACTTTCGAATAGGGAAAAATCGTTATGGGCAGAAATGATAGGCCTGAGCGATTTTTATTAATTTTTATTTTCTTGGGATTGCATGTTTGAAATGATAGAACCCGGTTTTCTTTTAAATTGCGGATTGAAATGATATATATCCGTATCACTTGACCTAGGTTAGAAAATTATATACAGACCCCGTGGTATTTTTTAAATGATTTTATTAAGATATGTATTTTTGAAAGTATGAAATTTTGATTTAAAAATATATTTTATAGTTTTGAGTAAGCTAAATATTAAGTTTTGAATTCGTGAATTTAAGTATATAAATTTTAAAGTAAGTTGATTTTGACTTTAAATTATATTTTTAAAAATGTAAGTAAATAATGGAAATTAATTTTAAAGTTTTGAATTGATATTTGAAGTAAACTGCTAAGTTTTTTTAAATTTATAAGTTAAGAAAACAGTGAATTTTGACTTAACAAATGAAAGTGAGTTTTAATTAGATATTTAATTATAAAACTTTGTTGTGATAAATCATATGTTAAAATTATTTAAATGTGAAAGTTTGAAGTCTGGAAATATGATTTATATGCTTAGAATATCAAAAGTTTGAAGTTTTATTGTTTTTGAAAATTTATAATAAAATCTGAAATTTTATTAATAGCATTTCTAAAATGTTGTAGTTTTAAGACAACACTTTAAAATGTTGTTGTTCTGAACTTAACTATGTTTGAAATAAATAAATATCTATTACGGCATTTTATAAATGCTGTTATTCATGAACTAACTATTTTGAAAACTATAAGCTACGATAGCACTCTATAAATGTTGTCGTTACTATATTTTATCAATGTTTTGAAATGTTATGGATATTAACACTGTTCGTGTTATATTTTAAAATGTTAAATGATTTAACTATTGGAATTGATTATTTGTGAAATATAAGGAGTTTTGAATATAATTTAATATTTAAAATTTGAATTTTAAGGAATTTACATTGAATTTGAATTTAAATAAGGTTTACTTGGTTATTTGTTAAATTGAATGAAATCAAATAAGATAAATGAATTTTTGAATGGAATTTTGAAATGTATTTTTGTAATGATATTTGAAATAATAAATGAAAGACATGTTTGATTTTTAAAATGATATTTGAAATTTGGATATTTGAAATTGAATTCAATAATGATTTGAAAATGAGGTTTTGAAGGATATGATATTTTATTGATTTTGAAATGATTTTTTATGATATAGTCTTTATTTGATAAAGAATGTGAATTTTGAATGGTATTGAATTTTGATAAATGGATATTTGAAGTTATATTTGTATGAATAACATTGGATTTACAAAATGAATGTTTCAAACTTAAGTAATAATGAAGTTAAATTTGGGATATATGAAATTTTAGAATTTAGTTTTGAAATGCGGGATATTAAAGCTTTGAAATATATTAATATTGAATAGTTTAATTTGTGGATCAAATCAATATTTGAAATTGATATGATTTGAAATGGTTGTTGGGAAATTTAATTGAAACTGATGGTTTGAATTGAATTAAGTTGGAAATTGGAAATTTGGAATTAATTGAATGAATTGTAAAATGTAAAGAATTAAAGGAATGTTTCATGATTTCAAATGTATGATTTTGAAATATTATGATTTTTAAAGTATAATTGTTTCAAGTATTTTTGGTTTTGAAAGACTTATACTTTGAAAGTATTATGATTTTGAAATGAATATATGTTTGAATTGTTTTGGGTTTCGAAGTATAAACTATGTTGATTGAATAAATAGTTTTGAAATAAAAATGTTTTTAGTTTCGAAGTATAAACTATTTTGATTGAATAAATAGTTTTGAAATAAAAATGGTTTTGGCTTCGAAGTATAAACTATTTTGAAAGGAATATAGTTTGAAATGAAATGATTTGATCTTTTTGAAGTATAAACTATTTTGAAATGACCACGGCGTTATAATAACGTTTGGTTGTTAAAGAGACCGGGATCGGAAGTTGTCATACTCTCTGCCAACTCCGAAAACCACTTTAACGACCGTGTACGCAGTGGAGTTTCCAAAATGAAGTAGGTTGGTGGCGACGTTCTTGAGGTATATTACGTAGACCCGACTCCCGTGTGTTGGCATAAGGTGGCTAAAACAGGAGCGATCTCGGGCCAAGTGAGGTCATTCCTTTGATCGGACACGTTCCTTCGATACTATACTCTTACTTGTGATTGATTAGATGGCCATCCTCCGATTTTGATATGGGAGTGTGTTCCGAGGTGGGCGTATGTGGCTGCTGCGTTACCACCAGCCCGTGTGCATAATTGGTATATCTACCCTGGCATTGC
Source organism: Allium cepa (assembly GCA_030765085.1). Taxonomy (NCBI): domain Eukaryota; kingdom Viridiplantae; phylum Streptophyta; class Magnoliopsida; order Asparagales; family Amaryllidaceae; genus Allium; species Allium cepa. The sequence continues at coordinate 301,708,792 of CM060944.1, read as the reverse complement.
CTTGTGTGCCATGTCACTTACCATACCGAGCCTTTACTACGAGTTTGTTTTTCCCTATAGCCCGTGTGGTATCCTCTGATAGTCTCCCGATCTGGAGATATCGTGATATTGGATGGACTATTAGGACTATTATGAGTGAAGGGTGATATGGGTAAGCCCGCAATGTTATTTTAAAGTAAGTTTATTTTACTGTAGACATTATTATAATAGCACAATATTACTACATAGTAAATAGTTTAACGGATCCTTAAAGGATGGGCGATCCCAAGCATCCTTTAAGTTACTGGTGCATTTTTTTACTGTTCACTTGAGTTGATTTACAGTTCATAAGTATTTATGTCCTGACTTGAGTGTTTTGTATTTTGCTTCACGCTCGAGTCAGACTGAGTGATTCTGCATTCAAGACTCCCCTTCGGAGTTGGAGCTTGCTTGAAGATCCAGCCATCTATTTTGCTTTCTGTATCCAGTGGTTTCAGTGATGTATTCTGATTTATACCTGATGTATCTTATACTCTTCTGTTGTATCTTGTTTAATTCTGATGTATCTTATTTTTTTATATAGTAGCTTCATGAACTACAATCTCTTTAATTCCGCTGCTTTGTTATTTACTTTGTGTCTGTGATTTGTGTTTATTTATTTGCTGTATATTTTGAGATTTGCCAAATTTTATTTACAACGCGGTATTTTGAGCAATTCAACTCCGACATGTGCGGATGCGAATGGTAGAAAATACGGGCTGTTACATTTGGTATCAGAGCTTTGGTAGCTCTAGGCAAAACTCGGTATATAGGGTAAATGTATTTATAGAATCATTTTCATTCGAGTTTAAATCTCTTCCTTTTTGACTCGATTCCTTTGAATTTTGGAACGTTCCATGCGGTTCCAAAATTCATTTCGTATCCCTCACTATTCATTTTCTCTTGATTTTGGAGTATCCCATAACTCCAGTTCGAAGGATCTTTATAATGAGTCGGCAGTCCCGCCAATCTCAAATTATTTGTAAAGGGGTGAAACTCCTTTACAATAGCATCGATTCACCAAGGATTTTATATCCTCAGTTTAGATGATAGTATATCTTACTATCCCAAACTCTATCTCTTGAGACCGAATGTTGATTTACCCTAGAAATCCACATCGATCTTATTCTTCAAGTCACGGTTGACCAGGTTAAGGCTGCCCGTGATTTATATAAGCTTATCCATCTTCCTATACTGTTATTTAATCATTTCATCTTTGTTTTCCAACTTATCTTCAAATCATTCTTAAAGTGTAATTGTAAACTAATATATATAATGTTTTATATATTGTGTTGTTTGAGTTGTTGATGTTGATTTGGGTTTCGGATCGATTCGTCTGGTCAACGCTATCGATAAGATTTCCAAAACACTTGAACATAGCAAACTGACACAATATGTTTTTCAAATTTAGCAATGAAATAATTTTGTAACTATATTATAAATCGTTTTCTGGATTTTATTGAATTGGTTGTTAAGAAATAATATTTGATCTTATATATCATCATCTCTTGCTTTATATATAAATAATTGAATTATAAACATGGTTATAAATTTATTTGGAAATTTAAAATGAATTTAAACAAGAATTTGAGAATTTAATTTTCGATGGTTTCAAACCTTATATTTAAAGTTTAAAAGGATATACTGTTTAAAGTATTTTCGAATAGAAATTTGTTTCCAAAGAATTTTAAATTTAAATTTAGTGCTCTTCTCTTTGTCGCTGGAAAATAATTTCGGTGATGACTGCAGCATCATCGACATTCATTTTCGAGTTCCGAAGTGAAGAGACCGTTTTGTAGTCTTGCTACAGTTTTGTTTTGGGAAATTTAATTGATTTGTATTTCTAAAATAAGACTAGATTTATAACATATGCTGATATTTAATTTAAATTTGAATGGATATATATATTGATATGTGCATTTATTTATCTCTAAATAGTTTGGAATTTACCGAAAATTTAATTCCTAAATTTTATCTTGAAGGATAATTTTAAGTATAATTTCAAGATTTGGACAAATATTCAAGCTTGAAATGATTAAATTGGAAAGTTTTATTTGTATAATACACAATTTCATTCCAATATAACTTACCTAAATTATACAAAAGTTGAATATGAAATTGGAATAATACAAAATATAAAAAGGGTTTTTTAAATAAAATTTGAGTGGTTATAATAAATATTATATACTTAAATTTTAGTTATAAAAAGATTAAAAGTGGTAAATAGAGAAACGGGGTAATGGAATAATTTACAATATAAAACGATATTAAAGAACTAAGAATAAAATTTAAGCAGCTATAATAAGTATAAACATATTTATCATAGGTGATAAATATATTGAGAGGAATAAATTTAAGTTTAATTAGTAATAAAGAATAATTAAATTTATTGAGTACATTATGAGTATAAATGATTTTTCAAATCCACGATTTTAGAGATTGTTAATTTAAGATAATTGGATGATAAGATAATGAAATTAGAGATGGTTAAGATTTATTTAACTTATGTAAAATTTATTTTCTATTTAAGTTGAAATTTTTATGGTTTCAAATTTATTATCTTATTTTGTTTTTCAAACTATCTTTTGGTTGTCCTTATTTTTCTTATCTTGCTACAGAATAAGGAGACTATTGCTTATACCATCCTGTTTAGAAATCTTTCTACAATCTTTGGTACTCATCTTGAATCTGAGCACTACTTGCCATCCACAGACCGTGGGTTAAGCGGAAAGGGTGAATCAGATTCTAGAAGATCTTTCTCGTTCTTGTGTTCTTAATTCTGGAGGATCTTGGGAATATCATCTCCACCTTGTTACACTTACCTACAACAACAGTTATCGGGTATAAATTCAATTTTCTTATCATCTTGGATTATTCCTATTTTATTCTATTTTTTCTATGCTTTCCCATACCTCGTTCCTTTTCGTGGATGAAATTGTTTGAGTGGGGGAGAGTGTAACAACCCTGTATTTTGTGATTATTTTAATTGTATATTTTGACTATTTTAATTGAAACTCCTGATTTAAAAACTTTATTTATTTATTCAAAATGGTTAAAACTTTATTTTATTTATTAAAATGAAAAAAAATTAGATATACATTTTTATTTTTATGTGAATTAGAATTTCAAACATGAATAAATTGAATATTTTCCAAAAATGTGGATTTTTGGTCAATCTGGTCAAACTTTGACTTTTAAATTTAGATTTTAAATATTTAAAAATTTTAATTTTATCTTTTGTTATGAAAATAAATAAAATTGCAAGAACACTGCTTTTCATTTCGTTGAAATCCGATGAATATTGTGAAAGTTATGCTTTTTACAATATTGTACGTAAATTGTTTTATTTAACAAAATTATTCATTTTAATTTATATAAATAATATTTTTATTTGTTAAAACATGTTCTAATATGTGTAATATGACATGTTATGTATTTATTCATTTTTAAAATATTTTTAAACTGATGTTATAATTTTCCAAAGCTTATTGTATTTTATTTACAGTTTTTAAACGCTAGTTTCAATATATTAGCTATTTCTTAATTATTTTATATTTTTCCTTAAATTATATTTTCTTTTTCTTTTTCTTCTTGTTTTTTTCAGTTTTATTTTTATTTTTATTGAAATTTATTTAGTTATTTTTAATTTAAAAGAAATAGAAAACAAAGATACATAAACCTTTCATTTTCCATTGACTTTTCATACACTTGCCTTTCCATTTTCCAATTGCCTTTTCATTTTTTTTGTAGCCGACCATATTTTTGCTGTAGCCGTGACTTTTTTTGTTCTTTTCACGTGACAACTTCTCACCATCACAAAAAATTGGACGGCTATTTTCATCTCTAAAAAAAATGGTAATGGTTTCTCTCTTCTTTTCATTTTGCTTCTTATTTTTCATTGATTTTTGCCTCACTCTCTCTTGTTCTTTGCTAGGCACCTACCACCCACCATCACCACCATCCTCTCCACCATCTACAATAGCACCAAAGCCCTCTCCTCTGACCACCACCTCTGGCCATGCCCATTAGATGAAGCCACCACCCTAAATTTGCAAAACGCTCCACCAAAACATGCCTAGCCAAGCCTAGTTTCACCACCCCCTTCACATATGGCTTCGGCCACACCCCTAGCTCCACCACCACCTGCCTACACCACCCCTGGCCACCTCTGACCATCAGCCCCAGATCTGACCTGACCCATATATGACATGAACTCCAACTTTTGCACTAGACCCTTTGTACGCTTTATGTTGTATCTCCTACCATCATCATCTTCATGTTGTTGTGCATATATGACGCATACCCGAGCCTATAAAATGGTCATGGTTGAGCAATTTTGACACCTTGGCCGAGCCTAGTGTGGCGTGATCAAGCCCATTTGATCAAGTGTCAAGCCATGTTGTCATCGTCAAGCAACTTGTGTTGAAGCTGGGTAATGTGCTTTGTTGATTCAAAATTTCCATTTCGTTCCAATTCATATTTAATTGTGTGTGTGTGTGTATATATATATATATATATTGACTTGTTTATTTGTTATATACAAGATCAATATCAAGGCTCTCGATTCATTCAAATCAAATCGTGCTTGTCGTGCCCTTGGAATCGTGTTTGTGTGTTGTTTTGGTCTCTAGCCTTGTAAAAGGTGAGTCTTTCTCACTCCGGCATTTCTACTTATGAAATGGTGAATCGATGACAAGTGTTTAGTAATTAAAAATGTTTATGCAAGTTAATGATGATCATATGATATGCTATGCTATGTTATTACCATGTTAAAATTGTTAATTATCACCTGACATCTAATATATTACATTATATTGTGACATTGATAGTGTTTATACTGTTTATTTATTTATGATCACACTGCAAGTTCTCTGTTAGAATAGAATCACTATGGGTTGAAATGATGCATACCCGAACGGACTTTAGAATAGGGAAAAATTGTTATGGGCTGAAATGATAGGCCTGAGCGATTTTTATTTATTTTTATTTACTTGGGATTGCGGGTTTGAAATGATAGAACCCGGTTTTCTTTTAAATTGCAGATTGAAATGATATATATCTGTATCACTTGACCTAGGTTAGAAAATTATATGCATAACCTGTGGTATATTTTAAATGATTTTATTAAGATATTTATTTTTAAAAGTATGAAATTTTGATTTAAAAAAATATATTTTATAGTTTTGAGAAAGCTAAATATTAAGTTTTGAATTCGTGAATTTAAGTATATAAATTCTGAAGTAAGTGTGATTTTGACGTTAAATTATATTTTTAAAAATGTAAGTGAATAATGGAAATTAAGTTTAAAGTTTTGATATGATATTTGAAGTATACTGTTAAGTTTTGTTAAATTTATAAGTTAAGAAAATAGTGGATTTTGACTTAACAAATGAAAGTGACTTTTAATTGGATATTTAATTATAAAATTTTGTTGTGATAAATCATATGTAACGTCCCGCCTTTTCACACGATTTAAACGGACACACGTGCCAATTCAAACCATACGTAAGTGCGGATTGTTATGGGATAAATAAGAAAAACAGAGAAAGAAAAAAAAACTAAACAGAATCTCACAGCGGAAGGATAAAATATAATAATCAAATATACAGTTCATGAAGCTGTTTTACAAAACCCTTGATTTTATTTATACAATACATATCAGAGTACACATACCATACGACAAAGCAGCGGAACAATACGAGTGTAGTGGAATATAATTAATATTAATAATAGAAATCTCCATCTTCGTCCTCTAGAGCTAAAGTCTTCGATCCTGAAACGCTCGGACTGACCCGAGCGAATTTGAAAAGACAAAACACTCAAGTCAGAACTAAAAGATCTTATGTGAGTTAAGTTAACAGAAATAAATATGAGTACAGTAACTCAAGAGATGCTCGGGATTTACATCTCCTAAGGATTCGTTAAACTATTTACTATGTAGTATATTGCGCTATTATAATAGTGTCTAATTGTAAAATAAACTTACTTTTAAATAGCGTTAAGGCTTTACATTTTCCACCTTAACACATTTATATATTCCCATAGTCTATACAGTACCGTAATCTCCCCCGTACTGGGCGTCGTCAGAGGGCAGTCCATAGGTATGGTACAAAACAAAATCGTATATGGCGCGCTAGGTAGGTGACACGGCACAACTAGGCAATGCCAGGGTAGATATACCAATTACGCTTCCGGGCCGATGGAAACGCGCAGCGCGCAGCTGCCGCCCATCTCGAACAAACTCCCCACATCAAAGAAATCAAAAGTGAAGGTGGCCACCGAAAAATCCAAAGTCAGAGTATAGTATCGAAGGGATGTGTCCGATCAGAGGTGCTACCTCATTAACCAGTCAATCGCTCCTGTTTTAGCCACCTTATGCCAACTCACGGGAGTTGGGTCCACGTATTTACCTTACAGGAAACGTCGCCACCAACCTACTTCATTCTGTAATCTACACCGCGTACACAGTTAGTCAAAGTGGTTTTCGGTATCGACAGTGAGTATGTCCATATCCGATCCCGGTCTCTTTGCCAACCAATCGTTCTTATAACACCGCGGTCATAAAAATAATAATTATTCTTTTAAAACCAAAATAAAATATCCATTTAAAACCCATATAAATACGTTATCATTTATTCTTAAATATATATTCTTTCCAAAATCATAGGGTTTCCAAAGTAAAATATTTAGAAATCAAAACTCTTGAATATAATATTTCCAAATTATACTACCTTGAAAAACATAGCTTTGAAACAAATTTCCATCTCTCAAATGGTTAAATATTAAACTACTTTTATAAAACAAAAAATCTTCTTTAGATTTCCCAAATCAATTTCAAATATCGATTTAAACTTCCAAATACCATTTCAATTCTTATGTTTTAAAGCTTTAAATATTTCACCCTTTCAAAAACAACTCATTTGAAAAATCCATATATATTAAATTCAATTACTTATTTTTTTTTTTTAAACTTGAAATCTTTACTTAATGAATTCAATATAATTTAAGAAACCTTTAACTTCACATGACTGGAAAATCTTTTAAATTATTATATATTCATTTAAATCAACCTGATATTCATTAAAATCACTTTACACAAAAATCAAGTTATAAAAATCATATCCTTTAAAAATTCTAATTTTTATTAAATTTCAATTTAACTTAATATTCATCTTCCAAATCTATTCTCATTTAAGTCATAAAACTCCAGAAATTAAATTTTAAATAAATGTTTAATCTTATTTGATCTTAAAATCAAATTTTATTTAAACTTCAAATCAAATTTATACAAAGCTTAAAAACCGGAAATTACTATATATATATAATAGCCTTTATCAATAACCAAATCAATATTTCATAAACCATATATATATATAACTTTACAAAACCATAGAAAAACATTTCAAAAATAATTTTATATATTTACCACGGTGCCTGTATATAATTTTCTATCCTATGGTCAAGTGATACGGATGTTTATCATTTCAATCCGCAATTTGAAATGAAAAAAAATGCGGTTATGTATCATTTCAAACCGCAATCCCAAATGAATGAAATGCATAGCAACATGCAATTAATAAAATTAATCATCCATTCATCCATCAAATCATACATCCATTTATCACAGTCATCATCCAATTTCAAACAATCATCAATACATAACAGGTGATAAATAATGGTATCAATTATCAGTTTATACTCAAAATAAATTTAATAACTGTTAATTGGCAGTTTATATGCAAAAATAAACGTAAATTTAACTGGCAGTTAATATGAAATAAAAATTTAACATAACTATGACTGGGAGTTAATATGCAATTAAATAAATTCTAACTGTCAAATTTATGCAATAAATAAAATTAATTAACAGTTATATTAAATGAACGCGATTTATCAGAGATAATGAATAAAACATGCCAAACAGTCATAAATAAATTTCTACTCATATCTAAAATTAATTTAACAAACACAAGAAATTTTAGAAATTGTGAGTGGGTTAAAACGCTCACCTTTTGAATTTAAATCGAATTTAAATCCGATTTAAACCCAAAAATTCGACGGTCTCCAAATCTGTCCAAACCAGTGTCAAAAGATCTGGAATTTTATTACGATCCTAACAAAAAAAATCTCGCGTGAAACGGAGTTCGTAGGAGAAAGCTATACGCATTAATGGTGATTGAAATTTCAAAAAAAAGAAAAAAGAATAGAAATAAAAGAACACCTTCAAGCGCCACGTCATCCCCCTTTCTTTCCCTCTCTCCCTCATGCGTTTTTCTTCCAGATTTTTCTGACAAGTTTGAATTTTAGCTTTTGATTTGGTTTGGAATTTTTATTTGGATCTAAGATTTGTTTGTCTGCCATTGAGGAGGAGAAGGAGCTGATGAAATTTTACGCGCTGACAAATGAGAATAGGCGGAGGCTAGGGTTTAGCGGGGTACTTATAGATGAAGTTGGAATAGACAGATGGATCCGAATTTAAATGAATTCACAATTTGTCAAATTTAAATTCCAATAATCCATTTATTTGATTTTTAGATCTTATTATGAATAAATGGTCAACTTACCATTCCTATCATTTCTGATTGCAATTAGCTTCAAATTTATTAACCAAACCTCCATATCAAATAAAGATTTGTTGCAAAAATTTTAGTGTTTACCTTTAATTCAATAAATTATAAAATCTTATTTCAAATGAAATTTTATACCATTCGTATTCAATTTTCTTTATTAAATCAATCCTCATCTTATGTATATATTTAACATTAGTATATATCAATTTACACCAATTAAATAAAAATTTATTTGCAAATTGATTTACAGCCTAATATAACATTTGAATTTTATTCCCAATTCATAAATTACTACTTTAACTAAATTTTACGTTTCCCTTTTAATTTACATTTTCACCTTACGTTACTACATTAATTATCCTTAAAGTAACGTCTATTATTAATAACAATATTATAATTACTTACCATTTTATTTCATAAATTAATCCATTTCATCTAAATTCTTATCTATGTAATATTTCAACATTTAATTTCATCAAATGTAATTGTTTTCCAATACGTTAATAACTTTATTTCCAAGTCTTATATTACAACAAACTATCCAATACGAAAGTCTTAACATTGTTACAAATACTACTTTAATTAACATTAACGCAATACTCAATTAAAAATTATTGTAACTGATTTCAAAATTGTAAATTAACAAGCTACCAAAATAGGCAACATACAATAATCGTACTCTAACCTTTAGTCACATTAATACGCTTTTATTTCTCAAAACCAAAGTTCCCATTTAACTAAATCTCCATAAATGAATTTGACGTTATCTTCAAAAAGTACTTTATATTAACATTAACGTAAAAATTTATTTATATCTATTGCAATCGATTTAGTACTATTTTCTCAATATTTAAAATGATTTAACAAATTTTATATGTTAATTTATTAAAGATTAAATCAATATAGATATTCAATTGCATAAAATCCAAAATTGTTGATAAATTTCCAAAACTTCCTTTTTTTTATTGAATCAATCTATATTTATTCCTTTCATTAATCTCAAATATAAGGGTTTACCCTTTGGATAAAAAAATTATCACATAAATATCCTATTTCAACGTAATTCTTAATTTAACATAATAAATAAAATTTGATTTCATTTATCTCAATAAGTCCTACTATTATAAATTAACCAATTGACTCACTATTCAAATTCACCTTCTATAATTCAAAAATTTTCTATCACCTTGATTTACTTAACTTTATAATTCCTTAGACAAATCTCTATCTCAAATCTTAAATGTAAGTCATTCTACTAATTATAGTACTTAATATTTTCTTAAAATAATCTTTCTACAATCCAATTTATTAAATAAGTTTCCAATTAGATCCAATTTCAACCTTGCACATAAGTTTAGGTTATAATTAACTTATAACATATACTTCCCTAGTTATTTCTTTATATACTCCCCATATTAATTCCACAATTAACCATTATTATTAGAATAACGTTGATAATAAATACGATCCTATAATTTACTCAACACTTAATTATTTCCTTTTCCATTAGGGTAACATTCCTTTATCTGATTATTACTTATTACACATTCTAGTTCCATTAACAAGGAAGCAGGTAAATTATGATATATGCTACAAATTTTCAATTTATTACTATTCATTATTATTAACCTAAATTCAGCATTACTTACCTCGCATTAACCTTATTACTTAAAATCCTTATCCAATTGAAATTAATACTCTAAATAAATACATTTACTCCTTTCGTTATTTTATTAGTTACAATTAAGGCACACCTAATTATCTTTATAGGTAAATGAGTGAGTTTACTAGTATCCTACTATTACAACCTTTAATATACTTGTATATGGTTATTTTACCCTTTTATAATCCCTTTATAAATATATGCACATCTACAAATTAAGATTCTAAATCCAATTTCTTATTCCATCTAGGTTCCATTTCTTCACTTTATGAATAACTAGAATTTCCTATTCATTTGTTACATCTACTTATATTCACTTTACGAATAGTTTTGATATTCCATTTATTACTAACTTTAATTATTCCAATTTATTATCTACATACAATTTGAATCTATTTTCAAATTTTCACCCTTTTAATAATTAACACCTTCCAATAATAAATAAAAGGATTGTACTAAATAAAATTTTATTTTCATTAATGAATTCAATCCTTGCCTTTATTTACTTATTTCTAACCTTATATCCAATTGCAACAATTTCCACTATTACACTTAATTGCAATAAACATTCAATTTGTAAATTTCAATTAACCTAGATACATCTAATTTCAACATTCTCTTTCATATAAATAAATAAGATTTCCGTTTCTTTCTAAATTAAAATTAAAAAAATTAAAAATCCTATTAATATAATTCATTTTAGGCATCGAATTTACACGGGTCGTTACACTCTCCCCCACTCAAAACTTTTCGTCCCCGAAAAGGAAAGGAAGGGAAAAGAAGAATTAAATAACAATACATCTTATTAAAAATATTAACTCATAAACAATAACTTACTAAATTTATTACCTTAAATAAGATATACCCATTTTATAATCATTATATCGTTTTATACTTAAATTACTAAAGTTCTGAAAACATTTTCAAAATATTCTAAGTCTAAAATTTTACGGGAAATTTTGGCAGAGTCTTCTTTGTACGGAGGGCTCGAAAGAAAATATAATATAAATATAACAATATACACAAATACTTTCCAAAATAATATATATCCCTACATGGGAAAATATATAAAATAGTGCTATAAACCGTAATTCGAAACGTACCTATTTGTCGGGCAATTTATGCTTAGTTTATGGAACCAAAAGCAGTAGCAATTGCTTCCATAACCTGTATTTCACTTATAAAATCCAAAGGGTTAACAATTTATATAAAGTGAAATATTTAAGTGGTTTCAATCACTATCAACAAATCAATACAACAACTAACAATTTCAACAAATAGCATATACAACAATACAAACAACCATTCAATCAAACAAACAAATAGTTGTTCGGGTTCAAAACTTTTAAGTTATACGGAATGAAGAATAAACCATCAAGTGCATCATTTACTCAACAGTCTTAGATTAAACACAATGGATTATTCATCCATCCCAACAAGATTAAAGTTCCCTTACCCAACAACTCCAAACCACGACAAACAACAATTTCGATCAACAAATCAAATTAACTTATTATAAATTTTATTTCATACATTAGTTGTTTGATTCTTTTCATTTATTTCATTCAATTTTATTTCCATTTTATTTCTTTCAATTATATTCAGAAATAACTCTACCCTATTTCTTAAATTTACAATTTCTCTTTATTATATTACATTCATTTATTTTCACTTTAATTACTTAAGTTTATAATCGTTTATTTACCATACTTACCTTTAATTATATTTACTTGGCAAAATTTCAATTATAACTTAAGTTTATAACATTAAATTCTCATTTAACAGCAATTTCATTGAATACTTCATTACCTACCTTTACTTGTACAATTTTCATTACATTTCCTATTAAACATTTCAACTTTTAATATTTGGTAAGTTATATATGTTATTTAAGAGTATAATTGAAAGTTATACAAGTTTGTTCTATTTCCTTAAATTAAATTAAAGTTCAATAATAGTAATCTTTATTTCATAAGTTACAAATTTTCAATTTCATTTAATACCATTTTTACTTTAATTAAAGGTTCAAATTTGCTACACTTAATTGTCCTATTAATTAACTGGAACCTAAGAACCAAATACCGGGTTTAATTTTAAATCATTTAAAATAATAGATAGATATCTACACTTAACATATGTATCCAATTATAATTAAAACGATAAAATTTCTTAGCGATTCTGCAGTTAATTACTACATTGGCCTTCCCACTTCGAAACTCGAAAATGAATGTCGATGATGTGTGCACTCATTACCGAAACTATTTTCCAGCGACAGAGAGGAAAGTACAAAACTTATTTTATCCAAAAATATTCTTTAAAAAAATTTCTTTTAAATTATATTAAATATTTATATCAGAAAATACTTATAACAATATTATTATATTCCAAATCTGTGACATCCCGGAATTTTGACCCTATTATTACAATAAGTTTTTGATCAAATTTAAATAAGATACAAGATTTTCATTTTGAAATAAATAAGATGTTGGATATTATTGGTTGTATATGTGATATAAAGGAATTTATCATTTCAAAATGTAAACCAGACTCTTTTAACAATATTTAAAAATTAAATCTATTTTATTTAATAAAACAAAACAAAAATAAATTGTGTATGAATGGCATTTAATATCAGAAAAATGAATGCAGTTGATAATAACAAGTATATTAATACAATTCTTTCCATATTCATATAAATATAAAATACATTAGTACTAATGTAACGACCTGATAAATTTATGATATTTTTATAAATTTAATTTATATGTTTGCTAATTTAATCCAGTATAAAATTAAAGTCTTAGGATTTTAAAAGGATGAATGTAGGAGTTAGATAGTAACTGTAATTACAGGTAGAGATTTAAAAGGTTATATGACATAGATTTGAAAATAACTGAAAGTTGTGTTGTAGTTATAAGTCTTAATTTGTTGGTTTAATGGTATTAATGTAACAATAACTGAATTGGATTACATACACACAAACATTTGAAAAATTTATTAGGTGGACTAAATTGGTTAAAGTTCATAAGTTGTGCATTTCAATTTAGTAGAAATTCTAAACGATAAACGAAGATTTAAATAAACGCTAAATTAAAACTATGTAAAATGGTGACTTAAGGCCTAGTTATAGGAATTGGAATATAATCCAAAATTTAATTAATGATAGTAACGTAGTATTAGCTAATAAATAGATTTCAATGCAGTAACCAAATGAAAGGAATAGGAATGAATATATATATTGAATAGGAATGAATATATATATTGGTTTGAAATGAAATAAAAATGTGTCACATTTAGATGGAGTAAAATTTAAGAAACCTATAAATGTGGAATCAGTAAACATTTGTAAAAATTATTGCCTAGAATAAAATTCATTTAATATAAGAATTCAAAGGTGGAAGATTTACATTTGGATTGAAAGGTATAATTAATTGAATTGGTGATTTGGGAATTTAATCCAAGGGTTACTCTAAAAATAAATACGGATAAAAAGAGGTTAAACTAAGGAGGGGCATTAATTGATTTTAAGGCTTATTTAATACGTTAATAGGCAAGACTCTACATTCATACATTTATACAAAGCTAAATAGAAGCACAAGTGTGATATAATGTAAATAGATGGATATCAACCTTTATTTATATGTTAATGGGATTTAATTTCTATTGTATAAAAACCGCAATTTAATGAAGATTGAAATAGCTAATTCATACGTTAGTTGATTTAGCTGGAATATGAAGATATTTAGTGGAATAGTGAAATCAAATGGGAATGGGTTTCCATTGTTCATTTGAATTCACATTCATCATAAAAACTTATTTGAAAACCAAAGGAATAATAAAGGAATCAAGACTTAATTAGTAATTTGGATTTAAGACATGGCAATTTGGATTTATTGCAACATTTAATACCATAGAATTTAGTAAAGCTTATTCAAATTTTAGTTGACCATTTGTGATATAACTTTTTGAAAACAAGACTTTATTTATGAATTGAGTATTTGATTCAACGAATGGTAATTACTTCATTTAAAAATGGAATTTAACGTAAATTAGTACGTTATTAAAGTTAAATGAAAGCTGTAAACATTTGACTTAGAGAACAATTGAGTGAAATCTTAACTAATGTAAACTTCATCATATTGACATCCATAACTGTGAATCATAGGAAGAAGGTAAATAAATGAACTTAACCAAACTATTTATGTTGAATATTGAAAATTTGAATAAATAAATAGTTAAGAAAATTAAGCGAATGGGAATAAAAATTTATTTATAATTTGGAATTTTAATTACGGTGAAAAGGGTTAACTGCAATTAAAAGTAAGTTGAGATGGAAATCAAGTTATTTATTTAATTTGGTTTAAGATGAGAGTGTATAAGTATAAGATTAGGTAATTTGTGAGAATAAATTTATAATTCCCAATTAATAAGAAAGTGCAGAAATTAAAATTGCAAATTTATATACCTATAAATTTTTATTCACATCCAAGCTTGTTAAATTTATTGGGATTAATTGAACTATCTAAGTAATGAAATTTGGCCAATAATAGGAGTTGAAACATAAAAATTGATTTTTTATGATTTATTTAATTGATTTAATAATATTAAAAATAGCCATTTTTGTCACGGACTCGGATTTCGACGAAACCAGTTTCATCGGATCCGTAAAGGTGAATTATAATAATGTTTCAAGTTTCATTGCGATCGGACTTGTCGTTTGATCGTACGGACTCGAAACGCCTTGAAATTTACGCATTTTGAAATCAATGTGAAATTTTTGTTTTTTTGCATAACTTCTTCATACGATCGAATTTGGTCGCGAAACTTTTTCCATCGCGTTCAGAATATTTTAAAACACCTATTTGGATATATAGTTTTAACAAATCCGACTCCGGAGGCATAGCGGGCTTTTTGGACCATGGTTTGTCACGCACGTTCGCGTATCCAGTCTAGCTACCCTACCTCTAGCCTATCTATAAATATACATCTATAAACCCTAGCTCCTTTCTTTTTCATTTGCTGTACGTTCATTTCTTCACTCTTTTCTCTTCCCCAAATGTATACATCTCAGATCCAATTCCAGATCTATCCACAGTTCAAAATCAAAAGTCAAAACTCAAAAATTTCAGAAAATTCCAGAAAAAATATATGTTGATGTTTTCGATACGCGTAATCTACTGGTGAAATTCGTTTTTCAATTGGAGATGTCGTTCATCCAGAATAAATTCAAACAGCCCCAAAACCGTTCATCATCGTCGCGCAAAACTTCGTCGGATCGAGATTCTGTTTCTGGGTTTTGAAGAGGGAACCGAGGGGATCGCATGTATGTAGTTTGTTTCGAGTTTCAACGGTTGGATTGGCGGGAATTTTGGTTTAGGGTTTGGCCTGGGTACAATCTTTAGTGGCGGCTGGGTGTTTTTGGTGGCCGATCGAAAGCCATCTTGAGATCGGCACGCGTGGCTCCAGGAGGTGGCAGCGATCCAAGCAAAAAAAAAAAAAAAAAAATCTGGTCAACTGGCGCGTTCAAACATGGGTTCGAAACTGGAAAAATGCGTCCGTGCGTAGGTCTCTGGAAGGAATCGCGTGCGACTGTAGCATGCAAGCAGGGGTGATGATGTGTCAAAGTTGTAGGTGAATATGTACCATTCTTGTTTATTTTAAATTTGAAATTCAAGTGCAATTTTCGACATAACTTTCGCATACGAACTCCGATTCACACGAAATTTCTTTTGTTAGGATCGTAATTTAATTCCGGACTTGATGACGCTGGTTTGGACGAATTCCGAGACGGACGAATTTTTGGGTTTAAATCGGGTTTAAATTCGATTTAAATTCCAAAGGTGAGTGTTTTTACCCACTCACAATTACTAGAAGCTTTTATGTTTGTTAAATAAATTTTAGAAATGAATAGAAATTTATGTATGAGCTTTTGGCATGTTATTTCATTCATATCTGTTGAATTGCATTTTATTAAATTTAACTGTAAATTTAATTGATTTATTGCGTATTAATTGGCTGTTAGAAATTATTGTTTGCATATGAACTGCTAGTTAACAGTTATATAAATTATCACTGAATATAAACTGTTAGATTAATAGTTGATAAATATAATTTGAGATAAAACTGCAAATTATTACCTGTTGTATATTACCAAACATATATGGTTATTGACTGATATTGATTGATGTTTGTGATTGGATGATGGATGTGTTGTTGAATGGATGTTTTATTTGGATATTATTAAACTGCAAGTTAATATGCATTTTTCATTTTTCGGGATTGTGGTTTGAAATGATAAAACCGCAAAGTTTATTTTTAAATTGCGGATTGAAACGATAAATATCCGTATCACTTGACCATAGGATAGAAAATTATATACAGGCACCGCGGTCTATATATAACTATTTTAATGTGATTTCTATGGTTTGGATGGAATAAGGTTTATAATAATCTTAAATTTTATACTGTATAAATATTTTTCTTCCGTATTTATGTACATGAAAAGTTGGAAATTTTGAAATAAAAAGGTGTATAAATTCCCTTAGTAAAATGGAAGAAAATTTAGAAAATGGAGTTGGATAAATTTATATCATATGTTTAAATGTTAAGTTTGGAAATTTAAGATATGATATTTATAATTGGATTTTTCCCAAGATAAATTGAAATGAATATTCTAATATGAATTTGAATTGGAAAAATATTCTAATATAATTGGAATCGAAAAATACATATGTTTTATTACTAGAAATTGGAGTTGTTTAAGGATTTATGTCAATATTCAAACTAAATAATAAAACATTTAATTTGTTGAAAGAATATATTCCAATTTTAGTTTTTGAATATTAATACTCCAATGGATTTATATATATGGAAATTGAAATGGTTTTGGAACTTAAGAGTGATATCTAAATTATGGTTTTAACTTTAGATAAAGAAATATTTCCATAAAGCCATATAACTTATTTCTTTACAAAGTGACAGTAAAGTTAAGCCTTTGAAATTCATATACCGTTGAATATCCAAACCATTTGAGTTTTAAAAGTTATGGTTTGAAATTATGGATTTCCAAAAATATTATGCTTTGAAAATATTCGATTTTCAGATATTATGAAGTTAAAGCCTTTTTATTATTGGAAAGGAATTATATTTGGGATAAGTGGTAAAATATGGTTTTGGGTTTTGGAATGATATCGTAATATTATGGTTTTGAAATGGATTATATTCTGGTTTTAAAAGTATAAACTGTTTTAAATAACCGCGGTGTTATAATAACGATGAGTTGGCAAAGAGACCGGGATCGGATATGGACATACTCTCTGTCGATACCGAAAACCACTTTGACTAACCGTGTACGCGGTGGAGTTCTAGAATGAAGTAGGTGGTGGCGACGTTTCCTGTAAGGTAAATACGTGGACCCAACTCCCGTGAGTTGGCATAAGGTGGCTAAAACAGGAGCGATTCTCAGGCCAATGAGGTCATTCCTCTGATCGGACGCTCCTCTTCGATATTATACTTTGACTTGGATTGATTCAGTGGCCACTTCTATATTTTGATTTTGGGGGAGTTAGTTCGAGGTGGGCGGCAGCTGCGTGCTGCGCGTTACCATCAGCCTGGATAGCAATTGGTATATCTACCCTGGCATTGCCTAGTTGTGCCGTGTCACCTACCCTATCGCGCCTTGTACGAGTTTGGTTTTCTCCCGTAGCCCGTGTGGTATCCTCTAGTGGCTTCCCGATCAGGAGGGACTATGATATTGGATGGACTACTGGGACTATTACGTGTTAAGGGCTATATGGGTAACCCCTTAACGCTATTAAAAAGTAAGTTTATTTTATAAATAGACACTATTATAATAGCGCAATATACTACATAGTAAATAGTTTAACGGATCCTTAGGAGATGTAAATCCCGAGCATCTCTTGAGTTACTGTACCCATATTTATTTCTGTTTATTTAACTCACATAAGATTTTCTAGTCTGACTCGAGTGTTTTTGTCTTTTCAAATTCGCTCGGGTCAGTCCGAGCGTTTCAGGATTGAAGATTTTAGCTTTGGAGGACGAAGACGAAGAATCCGTATTGTTATTATTATTATTATAGCGTTGCACCACACTCTTTCTATTCCGCTGCATTGTTGTATTGGTATGTGAACTCTGATATTCATTGTATAAGTAAAATAACTGTTTTGTAACCGTTTATGAACTGTATATTTATTATTATATTTTATCCTTCCGCTGTGAGATTCTATTTTTATTTTATTCCTTCTCTGTTTTCTTATTTACCCCATAACAATCCGCCCTTGCGTATGCTTTGAATTGGCACGAGTGTCGTTTTAAAGTGTGCGAAAAGGCGGGATGTTACAGTTGGTATCAGAGCTTTGGTTTAGCGATAAACCTTGGCTTTGTGGGGTTTGACTCTTTGTTAATAGGGTAGTAATATCCTATGGGAGTCGCTGAGTGTATATATATGAGAGAGCGTATTTGTTAGTATTCATAAAAGATTTTAATATTGTGTTAATCTGTTCCGCTTTGTATTTATAAATTCTGGTTGATGCATGGGACGCTATGCCATCAATAGGGATTTCTAAACACTAAATAGGACAGACCGACATAATATTTGTTTTTAATATAGGTGAATGAAATAATTTTGCCTATTATATTTTCCATGTATAAAAATATTTTATAAAGATATATATATATTTTTTGGTTGCTATAGATTGGGTGTTAGGAAATAAAAATATCTATAATAACTGAAGCTAAGTTGAAATTATGATAAATCAAATTGGAGATTTTAGAACTTAAGTCCGGGATTTTTCCAAACATGTTTTCAAAGAATTTATGAAAAATAATGGTTCGGTTTATAAGTATTTTCTTATATAAATATTTCGTATAAATTGGAAGAATTGTTTTAAAGAAGATTTTGGAAAAGAATTAAATTCTGTACTTTCCTCTCTGTCGCTGGAAAATAAATTCGGTGATGACGGCCGCATCATCGACTTTCATTTTCGAGTTTCGAAGGGGAAAGGCCACTGTAGTAAATCCTACTGCAGATTTATTTTGAAATTTTCTAAAAATTTTCTTTTATTGTTCTAAATATAATTAGAGATATAAAAGTTGCAAGAAATTTATTATCTATTATTTTGAAATAAATTGAAATTTAACCCGGTATTTAATTCTAAATTTTTCCGTTAATTAATTGTTTAAAATTTGTTAGTGAAATAAAAGTTAAGTAATAAATGAATGGAAACCTCTAATTGAAATAAGAGAATAATTGCAAAAATTTAAAGAGGAATTTGCATACATATGAGACAAAGGGTAATATGAATAAACATTAAATTTAATTAAAAGAATGGAGATTAAACTTGTATAAGTTCAATTGCAATTTCCTTAACATAAATAACTTACCCAAATATAAAAGTTGAAGTGTTAAATGAGAAACTGGAATTGAATATTTTACAAGTAGGAATTTAGGAAAAATGAAGTATTCGATAAATTACTGTTATAATAAGAATTCAATGGTATAAACTTAAGTTATAATTGAAATTTTGCTGAAAATAAGTTAAGAATTATTAATAGGTGAGATGAACTTAAAGCAAATAAAATGAAATTCTAAATAAGAATTGATTGTAGGATTATTAGTTTAAGATGTCTTAAGTCTCCCCTATTCCAATGTAATGGAAAGTAGGAAAAATTGAAATGACTACAATTAACAGTTGATGAATAAATAAAAACTTCCACTTATAAGAATGAATGTTAGCAGATTAAGAATTTAAGGGAAATCTTACAAGTGAAGAGTAAGGAAATGAAGATATTCAAAATATTTGTTGTTATTAATGAGAATTTATTTTATAAACTTAAGTAATAAAAAAGAAATGCAAATATAATGAATTTTGTGATAGTTGGAAAATAAAACTTGTAAGAAATAAAGAAATTCCTTCATAAATGAAGGGAAGAAAATCAAACCACTGAAGTATGAAATAAATGTATAATAAGCTATTTTGGTGTTGATTTGAATTGTTTGGTTGATGTATGGTTGTTGGGTAAGGAATTTTGAAGTTGTTGGATGGAGAAATAATCTATCTTTGTTCCATCTAAGACTGTTGAGTAAAGGATGCACTTGATAGTTATTTGACATTTCATACAATTTCGGAATTTGAACCTAACAACTAATTGTTTGTTTGATTGTATGATTTTGTTTGCAGTGTGTGCTGTTTGTTAAAATGTATGGTTGTTGCATTTGATTTGGATATGAATGATTGAATCTACCCAAACATTTCACTGTAATATAGATATTTAACTTTTAGATTTTATAAGTAAATACAGGGGTTGGAAGCAACTGCTACTGCTTTTGGTTCCAAAATAATAAGCGTATTGCCCGACAAATAGGTACGTTTCCGGATTACGTATAAAGCGCTATTTATATATTTTCCCGTGTTGGGATATTTTATTTTGGATAATATATGTAATATATTTGTATATTTGGATATTATATTTTCTCCAGAATCCCTCCGTACAAAGGAGACTCTGCCAAAAATTTTCGTAAATTTTGGACTTAGAATTTTGTTAAAAATATTTTTCCAACTTTAATAACTCAAGTATTAAAGGATATAATGATTATAAAACAAGAATATTTCATTTAGGAGGATTAATCCAGGAAAATATTGTTTATAAATTAAAAATTGAAATAAAAAGTACTGTTTATTCTTCCTTCTCCCTTCTTTTTTCCTTTTCGGGGACGAAAAGTTTTGAGTGGGGGAGATTGTAACGACCTGATAAATTTATGATATTTTTATAAATTTAATTTATATGTTTGCTAATTTAATCCAGTATAAAATTAAAGTCTTAGGATTTTAAAAGGATGAATGTAGGAGTTAGATAGTAACTGTAATTACAGGTAGAGATTTAAAAGGTTATATGACATAGATTTGAAAATAACTGAAAGTTGTGTTGTAGTTATAAGTCTTAATTTGTTGGTTTAATGGTATTAATGTAACAATAACTGAATTGGATTACATACACACAAACATTTGAAAAATTTATTAGGTGGACTAAATTGGTTAAAGTTCATAAGTTATGCATTTCAATTTAGTAGAAATTCTAAACGATAAACGAAGATTTAAATAAACGCTAAATTAAAACTATGTAAAATGGTGACTTAAGGCCTAGTTATAGGAATTGGAATATAATCCAAAATTTAATTAATGATAGTAACGTAGTATTAGCTAATAAATAGATTTCAATGCAGTAACCAAATGAAAGGAATAGGAATGAATATATATATTGAATAGGAATGAATATATATATTGGTTTGAAATGAAATAAAAATGTGTCACATTTAGATGGAGTAAAATTTAAGAAACCTATAAATGTGGAATCAGTAAACATTTGTAAAAATTATTGCCTAGAATAAAATTCATTTAATATAAGAATTCAAAGGTGGAAGATTTACATTTGGATTGAAAGGTATAATTAATTGAATTGGTGATTTGGGAATTTAATCCAAGGGTTACTCTAAAAATAAATACGGATAAAAAGAGGTTAAACTAAGGAGGGGCATTAATTGATTTTAAGGCTTATTTAATACGTTAATAGGCAAGACTCTGCATTCATACATTTATACAAAGCTAAATAGAAGCACAAGTGTGATATAATGTAAATAGATGGATATCAACCTTTATTTATATGTTAATGGGATTTAATTTCTATTGTATAAAAACCGCAATTTAATGAAGATTGAAATAGCTAATTCATACGTTAGTTGATTTAGCTGGAATATGAAGATATTTAGTGGAATAGTGAAATCAAATGGGAATGGGTTTCCATTGTTCATTTGAATTCACATTCATCATAAAAACTTATTTGAAAACCAAAGGAATAATAAAGGAATCAAGACTTAATTAGTAATTTGGATTTAAGACATGGCAATTTGGATTTATTGCAACATTTAATACCATAGAATTTAGTAAAGCTTATTCAAATTTTAGTTGACCATTTGTGATATAACTTTTTGAAAACAAGACTTTATTTATGAATTGAGTATTTGATTCAACGAATGGTAATTACTTCATTTAAAAATGGAATTTAACGTAAATTAGTACGTTATTAAAGTTAAATGAAAGCTGTAAACATTTGACTTAGAGAACAATTGAGTGAAATCTTAACTAATGTAAACTTCATCATATTGACATCCATAACTGTGAATCATAGGAAGAAGGTAAATAAATGAACTTAACCAAACTATTTATGTTGAATATTGAAAATTTGAATAAATAAATAGTTAAGAAAATTAAGCGAATGGGAATAAAAATTTATTTATAATTTGGAATTTTAATTACGGTGAAAAGGGTTAACTGCAATTAAAAGTAAGTTGAGATGGAAATCAAGTTATTTATTTAATTTGGTTTAAGATGAGAGTGTATAAGTATAAGATTAGGTAATTTGTGAGAATAAATTTATAATTCCCAATTAATAAGAAAGTGCAGAAATTAAAATTGCAAATTTATATACCTATAAATTTTTATTCACATCCAAGCTTGTTAAATTTATTGGGATTAATTGAACTATCTAAGTAATGAAATTTGGCCAATAATAGGAGTTGAAACATAAAAATTGATTTTTTATGATTTATTTAATTGATTTAATAATATTAAAAATAGCCATTTTTGTCACGGACTCGGATTTCGACGAAACCAGTTTCATCGGATCCGTAACGGTGAATTATAATAATGTTTCAAGTTTCATTGCGATCGGACTTGTCGTTTGATCGTACGGACTCGAAACGCCTTGAAATTTACGCATTTTGAAATCAATGTGAAATTTTTGTTTTTTTGCATAACTTCTTCATACGATCGAATTTGGTCGCGAAACTTTTTCCATCGCGTTCAGAATATTTTAAAACACCTATTTGGATATATAGTTTTAACAAATCCGACTCCGGAGGCATAGCGGGCTTTTTGGACCATGGTTTGTCACGCACGTTCGCGTATCCAGTCTAGCTACCCTACCTCTAGCCTATCTATAAATATACATC
The DNA here is from genome assembly GCA_030765085.1 of Allium cepa. Classification (NCBI taxonomy): domain Eukaryota; kingdom Viridiplantae; phylum Streptophyta; class Magnoliopsida; order Asparagales; family Amaryllidaceae; genus Allium; species Allium cepa. Next base: position 301,685,514 of record CM060944.1, on the reverse strand, counting down.
TATAAACCCTAGCACCTTTCTTTTTCATTTGCTGTACGTTCATTTCTTCACTCTTTTCTCTTCCCCAAATGTATACATCTCAGATCCAATTCCAGATCTATCCACAGTTCAAAATCAAAAGTCAAAACTCAAAAATTTCAGAAAATTCCAGAAAAAATATATGTTGATGTTTTCGATACGCGTAATCTACTGGTGAAATTCGTTTTTCAATTGGAGCTGTCGTTCATCCAGAATAAATTCAAACAGCCCCAAAACCGTTCATCATCGTCGCGCAAAACTTCGTCGGATCGAGATTCTGTTTCTGGGTTTTGAAGAGGGAACCGAGGGGATCGCATGTATGTAGTTTGTTTCGAGTTTCAACGGTTGGATTGGCGGGAATTTTGGTTTAGGGTTTGGCCTGGGTACAATCTTTAGTGGCGGCTGGGTGTTTTTGGTGGCCGATCGAAAGCCATCTTGAGATCGGCACGCGTGGCTCCAGGAGGTGGCAGCGATCCAAGCAAAAAAAAAAAAAAAAAAAAAAAAAAATCTGGTCAACTGGCGCGTTCAAACATGGGTTCGAAACTGGAAAAATGCGTCCGTGCGTAGGTCTCTGGAAGGAATCGCGTGCGACTGTAGCATGCAAGCAGGGGTGATGATGTGTCAAAGTTGTAGGTGAATATGTACCATTCTTGTTTATTTTAAATTTGAAATTCAAGTGCAATTTTCGACATAACTTTCGCATACGAACTCCGATTCACACGAAATTTCTTTTGTTAGGATCGTAATTTAATTCCGGACTTGATGACGCTGGTTTGGACGAATTCCGAGACGGACGAATTTTTGGGTTTAAATCGGGTTTAAATTCGATTTAAATTCCAAAGGTGAGTGTTTTTACCCACTCACAATTACTAGAAGCTTTTATGTTTGTTAAATAAATTTTAGAAATGAATAGAAATTTATGTATGAGCTTTTGGCATGTTATTTCATTCATATCTGTTGAATTGCATTTTATTAAATTTAACTGTAAATTTAATTGATTTATTGCGTATTAATTGGCTGTTAGAAATTATTGTTTGCATATGAACTGCTAGTTAACAGTTATATAAATTATCACTGAATATAAACTGTTAGATTAATAGTTGATAAATATAATTTGAGATAAAACTGCAAATTATTACCTGTTGTATATTACCAAACATATATGGTTATTGACTGATATTGATTGATGTTTGTGATTGGATGATGGATGTGTTGTTGAATGGATGTTTTATTTGGATATTATTAAACTGCAAGTTAATATGCATTTTTCATTTTTCGGGATTGTGGTTTGAAATGATAAAACCGCAAAGTTTATTTTTAAATTGCGGATTGAAACGATAAATATCCGTATCACTTGACCATAGGATAGAAAATTATATACAGGCACCGCGGTCTATATATAACTATTTTAATGTGATTTCTATGGTTTGGATGGAATAAGGTTTATAATAATCTTAAATTTTATACTGTATAAATATTTTTCTTCCGTATTTATGTACATGAAAAGTTGGAAATTTTGAAATAAAAAGGTGTATAAATTCCCTTAGTAAAATGGAAGAAAATTTAGAAAATGGAGTTGGATAAATTTATATCATATGTTTAAATGTTAAGTTTGGAAATTTAAGATATGATATTTATAATTGGATTTTTCCCAAGATAAATTGAAATGAATATTCTAATATGAATTTGAATTGGAAAAATATTCTAATATAATTGGAATCGAAAAATACATATGTTTTATTACTAGAAATTGGAGTTGTTTAAGGATTTATGTCAATATTCAAACTAAATAATAAAACATTTAATTTGTTGAAAGAATATATTCCAATTTTAGTTTTTGAATATTAATACTCCAATGGATTTATATATATGGAAATTGAAATGGTTTTGGAACTTAAGAGTGATATCTAAATTATGGTTTTAACTTTAGATAAAGAAATATTTCCATAAAGCCATATAACTTATTTCTTTACAAAGTGACAGTAAAGTTAAGCCTTTGAAATTCATATACCGTTGAATATCCAAACCATTTGAGTTTTAAAAGTTATGGTTTGAAATTATGGATTTCCAAAAATATTATGCTTTGAAAATATTCGATTTTCAGATATTATGAAGTTAAAGCCTTTTTATTATTGGAAAGGAATTATATTTGGGATAAGTGGTAAAATATGGTTTTGGGTTTTGGAATGATATCGTAATATTATGGTTTTGAAATGGATTATATTCTGGTTTTAAAAGTATAAACTGTTTTAAATAACCGCGGTGTTATAATAACGATGAGTTGGCAAAGAGACCGGGATCGGATATGGACATACTCTCTGTCGATACCGAAAACCACTTTGACTAACCGTGTACGCGGTGGAGTTCCAGAATGAAGTAGGTGGTGGCGACGTTTCCTGTAAGGTAAATACGTGGACCCAACTCCCGTGAGTTGGCATAAGGTGGCTAAAACAGGAGCGATTCTCAGGCCAATGAGGTCATTCCTCTGATCGGACGCTCCTCTTCGATATTATACTTTGACTTGGATTGATTCAGTGGCCACTTCTATATTTTGATTTTGGGGGAGTTAGTTCGAGGTGGGCGGCAGCTGCGCGCTGCGCGTTACCATCAGCCTGGATAGCAATTGGTATATCTACCCTGGCATTGCCTAGTTGTGCCGTGTCACCTACCCTATCGCGCCTTGTACGAGTTTGGTTTTCTCCCGTAGCCCGTGTGGTATCCTCTAGTGGCTTCCCGATCAGGAGGGACTATGATATTGGATGGACTACTGGGACTATTACGTGTTAAGGGCTATATGGGTAACCCCTTAACGCTATTAAAAAGTAAGTTTATTTTATAAATAGACACTATTATAATAGCGCAATATACTACATAGTAAATAGTTTAACGGATCCTTAGGAGATGTAAATCCCGAGCATCTCTTGAGTTACTGTACCCATATTTATTTCTGTTTATTTAACTCACATAAGATTTTCTAGTCTGACTCGAGTGTTTTTGTCTTTTCAAATTCGCTCGGGTCAGTCCGAGCGTTTCAGGATTGAAGATTTTAGCTTTGGAGGACGAAGACGAAGAATCCGTATTGTTATTATTATTATTATAGCGTTGCACCACACTCTTTCTATTCCGCTGCATTGTTGTATTGGTATGTGAACTCTGATATTCATTGTATAAGTAAAATAACTGTTTTGTAACCGTTTATGAACCGTATATTTATTATTATATTTTATCCTTCCGCTGTGAGATTCTATTTTTATTTTATTCCTTCTCTGTTTTCTTATTTACCCCATAACAATCCGCCCTTGCGTATGCTTTGAATTGGCACGAGTGTCGTTTTAAAGTGTGCGAAAAGGCGGGATGTTACAACTAATATAAGTTATAATTCAAATATTGAAAGATAAACTTTCAATAAAAATAAGATTTAAGTACTGTTTCTAAACAATAACTTTTATAATTGAAATAAAATAAGCTTATAAATATTAAACATGAGCTTCTATATAAATATAAAAACTTATAAATATGGTTATAAACATGAGCTTTTATATATTTAACATAAATATAACATAACAGTAGGATTACAAACTTAAGTACAAAATTATAACTTGAATAAGAAATAAATAAAAGTGTTAACTATTGAAAGACAAATATACATAATCTGTAAATAATAAGACAAATATCTTTAAACAAATGTGACTTGTCTGCAAACATTAATAGGAACGTTAATATCAGCAATGAAGAAAAATTGGAAACCTGCAAACATCTCTTATATGTGATCATAAGAAACATCATAATACAAACACAAATGAAAACCTGCAAACTGTATATGCATAAAAACCTGCAAGCAAACATTAACCTATATGTGAACATAAGGAAACAAATATTCACATCTTAGTTCAAAAGCAAGGGTCTGCAAATATCTTTACAAAAATCACTGTGCAAATTCACAATAGACAAATGCAAAGGTCCTTATGTATCATTAGGCAAAACTGCTCTGCAAACATGTTGCCTATATGTTGACATAAATATGTTCAAACAAATATACTGCAAATATCTTTGTACAAAATGGTGTCAGCAAACCTGAAAATATCTTTGTACCAAAAGTATTGTGTCAGTAAACATTATGATATCTTAACATATATGTTAACACAAACATTAATTAGCCACCTTTATTTCGAAAAAAAATAGCTGCTAGCCGAAATTTTTAATCCATCACAGGTTTTAGTACAAAACAAAATAACATAAAATAAGCAAGATATTTATCAAGTGAAAGCTTGTTCAGGAAGACAAGATGTTCAAAGTTATAAATATTTGTATTTATCATTCTTTTTTGTGATTCCATAAACTAAACAAGGATCTGAAAAGCAAAAGAAGAAAATAAACAAAACTTCATATTTGCAAGTTCAAAACAAGTTCAGGAAACAAGAGAAAAAAAAAAGAAAAAGTTGCAGGAATTTCAAAACTGCATACTATCAAGCTTAATCGAATTCAAGCTTCAGGTTTTTGCATCAGCAACTACTTTCTGTTCAGCTGTTTTTAGGTGAGTAAACCTATTACTTGATTTAATCTATGAAATACTAAGTTGTTATATAGTTTGAACAAGAATTAGTATTAACCCAGTGCACTGCAAGTACTTCAGTAGCAGTTTCCTTTATCCTTTGATTATAGAACAAAAACAGTAGCTAGTTTGTAGTATTTCTTGTTGCAAATACTTTGTACATAAGGATTTAAGTTGAATTTACTTGTAGGAAACTGAAAATCATGAATTGATGCTAAGTTTTGAAGGTGGTAGTGAAATTCACATTCTGTATATTCCAATTTGCAGTAACAATCAATATATGTATAAATTCAAAAAATTTAAATTGTTAATTCAAATTCATATATTAAACAAACATGCAAAGTTAGGAATTTAAAAGGTGAAATGAGAATTTTTAGATCGAAGTTTGAAGCGCAGTTTCAAGAGAAGCCGAACATTGATTTTTATCAATATTGATTGATTCAATAAAATGTAATCATTGAAATTTCCTATGAAGCTAGATTGATGTTGGATTAACACTGGAAAAATGTCAAATTAATTTTCGAATGTATAGATTTTGAGGTTGTGAGTAACATAGGGTTTTGGTCACGAGTTTTACAAAGTTCTGTAAATGTTCGACCGCGACTCACCTAGATGACCGAGCTTCACGAAATTTTAGGGAATGATGGTGTGGAGGCCAATGGTGGTGTAGCCGGAGTTTCGAAGCTTCCAGAGGGTTGTATCGGTTGAACGAGGGGAAAGTTAATCAAAGCATTGTGTTGTCCTGCACCTCAATTGTCGATTCTTGTTCCCGAGTTTCATCAGAATTTCGGGGTGCTGGGGTTAAGAGGGTGAACGGTAAGTGACCTGTTGGCGATCGACTCAGGTGATGGAGGTTCGCCACGACGTTGTGCACGTGTACGGTGCTTTAGTGTGTGTCTGTTTTTTTTGTCAGAAATCGTCTCGAGTGGGTACTCGAGTAAGAGGGTGGGTTGGCTCGGGTTAGAACTCGTGTTTACGCGAGTGTTAGTCACAGCTGTTTGTTTAACTTATAGATACAAGAGTAAAAAGTTACAGAAAAAAAAGTAAAAGAAGAAGTTACAGAGAAATGGAGGAGAGAAGAAGATGGGAGAGAAGCACGGGAAAGAGCATGAGGGTAACCCGAGTTTTTCTCGAGTAAGGGTAGTGCGATTCCAGGGTAGTTCTCTGAATGAACGTGTACAATGAATTTTTGTTAATTTAACAATTAATTAGTTAATTAGGCTAACATTTGTTTAAAAGCTTAATAAGGAAAGTATGTAAAGATAGATGATTAATGATAAGTAATTAGTCTGTTAATTAATTTATATTTGAAATTTTATATTGATAACTTTAAATTGATTTTGTACTCACAAATAAATAATATGTTAAATCGATTCAAAACTTTAAAACGTTAGCTAATTACTTGAAGTTGATTATTGGAAATTAACTTAAATATGAATTTTACTTTAATTAAATTGATAATAATTGATTTATTAAAGTAATTTCATTAAGAACAAATAAAGGGTTAAGAAAGTAATTAGTAATTAATAAAAGGATAATTAAGTTGATTAATAATTAAGATTATTAATTAAATGGTAATTAAAGTAAATAATCGAGTTAAGAAATAATTAGGTAATTGATAGTTTGAAGTACAATAAGTATGTAATTATGATTAAATAATTAAGAAATCATTAATTAAACAATATGAGATGAAATAGGAAATTAATTGTTAATTAATGATTAATTAAATAGAGTTAAGCGATTAACTCTCAAGTAATTAATTCTAAACGGAATTAATTACAAATAAGATTTAAAGGTGACTGTTTATGGACTGATGTGATTGAATATCTGATTATGATAATTATGTGATGATATCCTATGCTATTCTGTGATATGCTGTGTTATATCTATGATGCTTGTATCTGTGATAGATGCTATGTTAATTCAATTGTTGAATTTAATTTATTTAAACTATTTAAGTTAATTAGACAACTTGGCCCTTAAAATGGAGTTTGGATCCGATGAGACCGGGATCAGATTTGCTACACTACAGCGTGATAGGGGGTTCTCGCTTTGTGTTAGGTGGCGAACGGGAGACTCTTCCCCTACATGCCCCTAGGGATAGTATAAGGTCTTGCGGGGTTGGTTGCGACTCGAGAGGGTGGCCGTAAAAGCAAATTCGAGGTATCACTGTGAGCCACAGCGGGGCTGGGATGGTTGAAAAGCCTACCGGTCGTGAGCCGTTGCTGATGGTTGAAAAGCCTAGGCCATCACAGTTGGTATCAGAGCATAGGTTGGTGATAACCTTGCCTCTGGTAAGAATTACTCATAGAATAGAGTTTGTAGAACTCTAAAATGAGTTTGAGTGTATAAATAGATGTGAGTGCGTATTTGTTAGTGAATACAAAAATTGTTTTTATATTGTGTTGATTTATCTGTTGAGTGTTTATGAATTCTGGTCGATGTGTGGGACGCCATTTCATCGATAGGAATTCCTAAACTCTTAGACAAGATAGACCGACACAGTATGATTTTTAAAAGGTAGGGTAAATGAAATAATTTTACCCAAAATTTAATTTTGATATAAAAGAAATATTTTTCTGAAATAATTATACATACTTGGATATTTGATTGTTAATAATACAATCAAATAAAATTTTAAATGTGAGTGGTTTATAATCAAATAGAATTATTTAAAAATGATTTTTAAATAAAAAGGAATATAACTGAAATCTGAGTAAACTATAATTTAAGTCCCGGAAATTTGAAAGTGTTTAAATGAATTTGGGAATTTACAATCTTGGGAATGTTTGAAAATGTGTTTTTCCAAAGAGTTGAAGGAAATAATGGGATTTTGTTTTGGAAAATATGATTGAATGAAAATTGTTTTGGAAAGAATTTGTGAAAGTAAGTAAGCGATGAACTCACTTCAGTCGCTGGAAAATAATCCTGATGGTGATGGCCACATCATCAGTATTCATTTTCGAGTTTCTAAAGTGATGGATTGCTACCAAGATATTGGTTATGATATTGTTTGGGGTTGTTGGGTATGCAAGTTGTTTTAGAAATTTTCAAAAGGAGAAAATTTGTTTTGGTGCAAACAAGTGTTTGAAATTTGATTATCATTTCAAATGGTTTTGGAAATGAAAACCGGGCAATTGAATTTTAAGAAAAATCTATTTAATAATAGGGTTTGAATAAATCAACTATTGAACTTATAAAGAAAAGTTGATAAAGTTGATATTGATAATAAGAAGTCGGGAATTGTAATCCCGGAGTTAAAATTTAATTTAAGTAAATGAAAATAAGGAAACATATTGGAGTTTAACCTGAGATAAGCTAAATGGAATTGAAGTTCAAAATAAACTTATTTGGATATAAAACTAGAAGGTAAAATGATTGTAATAGTGAAATGACAATTTATACCTTAAGATGCTAAGTGTTATATTTATATAATCTGAAATTGTGGTTGTAAAATGAAATGACTCAAATGAGTGATATAAACTTTTAAGAAAACAAATAAGTTTGAGCTCATATATTGAGAAATAAATTTAAGAATTGGTAAGTAGCTAAATTTAACTGAAGATGAGTTAAAATAAAAATTGAATTTAAATGAACTCAGTCGAGTTATAGATAAAATTTGAATGAAATAAAAAAAAAATTCTTAAACAAATAAGTAAATGTAAAACCAAAGTAAGTAGTGAATTGGATTTAAATAGAATTGGTGTGAGTTGTAAACAAATTTAATTCAAGTATAAATTGAATAATTGATTATGAATAAATTTAATAATGAATTGTTCATGTAAATTAAAATTTAAGGATGGATAAAAGAATAAATTAATCAGTAAGTAGTTGAGATTTGATTAAAAGAAAATCAAATCAAAGATTTGAATGGGAATTGGTGGAATAGAATGAACTTAAGTTATTAAGTGAAACAGTTAATGACTTAAATAAATTGTGAGATGATCAATTTAAAATATGGGTTGTCAAATTTAATAAAATGGTTTGGAATCAAACCTGTTGAAATGAAAGGAAATGCAATGGTAAGATTGTGAATAAATTAATTGAGATGGACTCAAGTATAAATTGAGTAGGAATCAATTTAAGATTTGTTATAAAGCTGAAGTGATTGTTTGTTCACAATAATATTGTTAAAATTGCATAGGGAAATGGGTTGTTTGAAGTAAATGAGAATTAGATAAATTCTATGAATTATTGGAAGCAAAATAGGATGATTTTGAAATCATTTGCAATAAATAAGGAATTGTTTTGCTTAAATGGATTATATAAGCAAGTAAGTTGTAAATTCCTTTTAATTAAAAGGGAATGGTTTGAGAATTGATTGAAATTAATTGTGTTGAGGATTGGAACCTTACATATGTGCTTATGAAAATATGTAATGGAGAATATGTCAAAGCTTTTCAGAATTTGAAAACCAAAAATAAAAAAATTTAGCAACAAAACAATTTCAAATTGAAAATTTAAAGTAAACTAATGAATGAAATTAATTTAAAATAATAATAGGAATCAGTTATAAATGGAGATGATCAATAAAGGTCCAATATTCAGGGATTAAGAAAGTTGAATTCATATGGAATTGGTAATTCAGATTTAAATAAGAAGATATTAAGGCTAAAGTAATAGAGTAATAATATAAGGGAATATATAATGCTTATATTAAGCTTAAGAAATGAATGATGAAATTCTTAAGTAAAATTTGATATTGGGAAAAATCATTCCAAGTGGATAGAATCAAAATAATGTGAATAAAAGAAATTGATATGGTTGATAATCAATAGATATGAATACGTAGGATGTACGTATATTATTTTATTCGCATAACAATTTGATCCAGATTCGAGCACAGAATTTCGAGATAGTAAAATCAATCTGAGTTGGGATTTTTCACTCGATTTTTGACGACGAACCATGGATTTGGATTTTGATTGATTCTGGAAATTCTCTATCATAGTTGTGACTATGCAAGGAGAATGACAGTTTCTGATCAAGAAACCAGTTCTGAGTCCGTACTAGGAAGTCGGGTGGACGATACTAGTTCGGAAATGAAATTGTGTGGTCAAGCGAGCGATCGGATTTGATATTGCGTACGAATAGTATATGTACATCGTACGGGCTTGATTGAATAGATATTGAAATTCTGTAAATGTAGTCAACAAAATTTGGAAAAAAGTTATTACTGTAGCTTTTAGAATTGAATTGCTAAAACAGATATCTGGAATTTATTGTGTATTCCATATTCCATATATCTCAGGAAATTGGAAGTTGAATCAAATTTAACTGTGGTCAGGAATCCAATTCGGATTTGTTGATCATCGAGAGACAAACTCTCGATAATTTTAGGAATGCTTATCCGGATTTATGATCGGATAACTAGTGATGTTTGTTAGAGTAGACTGTTGTTTGTTTGCTATTGTATGAATGATATGTGTTTTTAGATTGTTAATATAAAGTTTTTGAAAATTAACTGTTGTTTAAATTTCGGGGATGAAATTCTTTTAAGGGGGAAAGAATGTGACATCCTGGAATTTTGACCCTATTATTACAATAAGTTTTTGATCAAATTTAAATAAGATACAAGATTTTTCATTTTGAAATAAATAAGATGTTGGATATTATTGGTTGTATATGTGATATAAAGGAATTTATCATTTCAAAATGTAAACCAGACTCTTTTAACAATATTTAAAAATTAAATCTGTTTTATTTAATAAAACAAAACAAAAATAAATTGTGTATGAATGGCATTTAATATCAGAAAAATGAATGCAGTTGATAATAACAAGTATATTAATACAATTCTTTCCATATTCATATAAATATAAAATACATTAGTACTAATATAAGTTATAATTCAAATATTGAAAGATAAACTTTCAATAAAAATAAGATTTAAGTACTGTTTCTAAACAATAACTTTTATAATTGAAATAAAATAAGCTTATAAATATTAAACATGAGCTTCTATATAAATATAAAAACTTATAAATATGGTTATAAACATGAGCTTTTATATATTTAACATAAATATAACATAACAGTAGGATTACAAACTTAAGTACAAAATTATAACTTGAATAAGAAATAAATAAAAGTGTTAACTATTGAAAGACAAATATACATAATCTGTAAATAATGAGACAAATATCTTTAAACAAATGTGACTTGTCTGCAAACATTAATAGGAATGTTAATATCAGCAATGGAGAAAAATTGGAAACCTGCAAACATCTCTTATATGCGATCATAAGAAACATCATAATACAAATGAAAACCTGGAAACTGTATATGCATAAAAACCTGCAAGCAAACATTAACCTATATGTGAACATAAGGAAACAAATATTCACATCTTAGTTCAAAAGCAAGGGTCTGCAAATATCTTTACAAAAATCACTGTGCAAATTCACAATAGACAAATGCAAAGGTCCTTATGTATCATTAGGCAAAACTGCTCTGCAAACATGTTGCCTATATGTTGACATAAATATGTTCAAACAAATATACTGCAAATATCTTTGTACAAAATGGTGTCAGCAAACCTGAAAATATCTTTGTACCAAAAGTATTGTGTCAGTAAACATTATGATATGTTAACATATATGTTAACACAAACATTAATTAGCCACTTTTATTTCTAAAAAAAATAGCTGCTAGCCGAAATTTTTAATCCATCACAGGTTTTAGTACAAAACAAAATAACATAAAATAAGCAAAATATTTATCAAGTGAAAGCTTGTTCAGGAAGACAAGATGTTCAAAGTTATAAATATTTGTATTTATCATTCTATTTTGTGATTCCATAAATTAAACAAGGATCTGAAAAGCAAAAGAAGAAAATAAACAAAACTTCATATTTGCAAGTTCAAAACAAGTTCAGGAAACAAGAGAAAAAAAAGAAAAAGTTGCAGGAATTTCAAAACTGCATACTATCAAGCTTAATCGAATTCAAGCTTCAGGTTTTTGCATCAGCAACTACTTTCTGTTCAGCTGTTTTTAGGTGAGTAAACCTATTACTTGATTTAATCTATGAAATACTAAGTTGTTATATAGTTTGAACAAGAATTAGTATTAACCCAGTGCACTGCAAGTACTTCAGTAGCAGTTTCCTTTACCCTTTGATTACAGAACAAAAACAGTAGCTAATTTGTAGTATTTCTTGTTGCAAATACTTTGTACATAAGGATTTAAGTTGAATTTACTTGTAGGAAACTGAAAATCATGAATTGATGCTAAGTTTTGAAGGTGGTAGTGAAATTCACATTCTGTATATTCCAATTTGCAGTAACAATCAATATATGTATAAATTCAAAAACTTTAAATTGTTAATTCAAATTCATATATTAAACAAACATGCAAAGTTAGGATTTTAAAAGGTTAAATGAGAATTTTTAGATCGAAGTTTGAAGCGCAGTTTCAAGAGAAGCCGAACATTGAATTTTATCAATATTGATTGATTCAACAAAATGTAATCATTGAAATTTCCTATGAAGCTAGATTGATGTTGGATTAACACTGGAAAAATGTCAAATTAATTTTCGAATGTATAGATTTTGAGGTTGTGAGTAACATAGGGTTTTGGTCACGAGTTTTACAGAGTTCTGTAAATGTTCGACCGCGACTCACCTAGATGACCGAGCTTCACGAAATTTTAGGGAATGATGGTGTGGAGGCCAATGGTGGTGTAGCCGGAGTTTCGAAGCTTCCAGAGGGTTGTATCGGTTGAACGAGGGGAAAGTTAATCAAAGCATTGTGTTATCCTACACCTCAATTGTCGATTCTTGTTCCCGAGTTTCATCAAAATTTCGGGGTGCTGGGGTTAAGAGGGTGAACGGTAAGTGACCTGTTGGCGATCGACTCAGGTGATGGAGGTTCGCCACGGCGTTGTGCACGTGTACGGTGCTTTAGTGTGTGTCTGTTTTTTTTTGTCAGAAATCGTCTCGAGTGGGTACTCGAGTAAGAGGGTGGGTTGGCTCGGGTTAGAACTCGTGTTTACGCGAGTGTTAGTCACAGCTGTTTGTTTAACTTATAGATAACAAGAGTAAAAAGTTACAGAAAAAAAATAGAAGAAGAAGTTACAGAGAAATGGAGGAGAGAAGAAGATGGGTGAGAAGCACGGGAAAGAGCACGAGGGTAACCCGAGTTTTTCTCGAGTAAGGGTAGTGCGATTCCAGGGTAGTTCTCTGAATGAACGTGTACAATGAATTTTTGTTAATTTAACAATTAATTAGTTAATTAGGCTAACATTTGTTTAAAAGCTTAATAAGGAAAGTGTGTAAAGATAGATGATTAATGATAAGTAATTAGTCTGTTAATTAATTTATATTTGAAATTTTATATTGATAACTTTAAATTGATTTTGTACTCACAAATAAATAATATGTTAAATCGATTCAAAACTTCAAAACGTTAGCTAATTACTTGAAGTTGATTATTGGAAATTAACTTAAATATGAATTTTACTTTAATTAAATTGATAATAATTGATTTATTAAAGTAATTTCATTAAGAACAAATAAAGGGTTAAGAAAGTAATTAGTAATTAATAAAAGGATAATTAAGTTGATTAATAATTCAGATTATTGATTAAATGGTAATTAAAGTAAATAATCGAGTTAAGAAATAATTAGGTAATTGATAGTTTGAAGTACAATAAGTATGTTTCCGGCCTTGTGTTGCAGGGGATGAAGGGAGTAATCCTCGGTACGGTGATCTAGGCCCCGTACTGTGACGGGCGGTACCCCAGTAGCCCTGCCATTGTTGGAAATCCATTTTCCCTACGAGACCTTACGGTTTTGATTTGTATTACCCACTTTTGTGGCTAGTAGCTGGAATTTAATCATGTAACAATTTCGGCTATTTCTATTTACTTGAAAACCCTAGACACTATTATAATATCACTGGATTTCCTATGAAATGTTTTGGTTAGCGTAAGGTAAAAACTTACCCGTATTTATTTGTGGGGAGTCTTACGTGATACCTTTATTTTCAAATGTTTTTCAAAAGTTAAACAACTTTAAACCATTTACTCATACCAGACCCATGTCTGACCCGGAGTTTATTTTTTTGTTTTCATAAACTCTCGGGTACCCAAATTTTTACGGGTAGCCAAGGGATTCAGGTTAGCTTTGACGAATTCTGGAGGAGCAATGGAGCAGGAGGTTTCAGCGTTATATATATATAGTTCCGCTGTGTGGGTATCTCTGAGTCATATTGTTTAAGTTGTATTGTATCGAGTTGTGTTAACTGGACAGACGTTTATTACTGTCTAATATTGATGTATTATCTGTATAACTCTGATATATGTAAAACTTTTAAATATTTAAGTGATATATTATATTTCGTTCCGTTCCATTGTGAGATTCTGATGTTGTTGTTCTTTCTTTCTCTATCTTTCTATTTTCTCATCCCTTTCTTTCTTAATGATGATACGTCTTTCTGGTAGCAGAAGGGCGGGTCGTCACAAAATCATTTGAAAGAAGTTTTCAAAAACCCCGGAACTTAAGTTCTAAATTCCCAAATTACATTTATTTATTTTTAATTTTATTTACCCATTATTTATAAATTTTATTCCTAACAACCAATATATTGCAACCAAATATAGATATCATTTGAAAATTTTATTTTATATATAGAAAATATAATAGGCAAAATTATTTCATTCACCTATATTAAAAACAAATACTATGTCGGTCTGTCCTATTAAGTGTTTAGAAATTCCTATTGTTGTCACAGCGTCCCATGCACCAACCAGAATTTATAAATACCAAACGGAACAAATTAACACAATATTAAAACCTTTTATAACACTAACAAATACGCTCTCTCATATATATATACACTCAGCGACTCCCATAGGGTATTACTACCCTATTAGTAAAGAGTCAAACCCCACAAAGCTAAGGTTTATCGCTAAACCAAAGCTCTGATACCAGATGTAACGTCCCGCCTTTTCACACGATTTAAACGGACACACGTGCCAATTCAAACCATACGTAAGGGCGGATTGTTATGGGATAAATAAGAAAAACAGAGAAAGAAAAAAAACTAAACAGAATCTCAGAGCGGAAGGATAAAATATAATAATCAAATATACAGTTCATGAAGCTGTTTTTCAAAACCCTTGATTTTATTTATACAATACATATCAGAGTACACATACCATACGACAAAGCAGCGGAACAATACGAGTGTAGTGGAATATAATTAATATTAATAATAGATATCTCCGTCTTTGTCCTCTAGAGCTAAAGTCTTCGATCCTGAAACGCTCGGACTGACCCGAGCGAATTTGAAAAGACAAAACACTCGAGTCATAACTAAAAGATCTTATGTGAGTTAAGTTAACAGAAATAAATATGAGTACAGTAACTCAAGAGATGCTCGGGATTTACATCTCCTAAGGATCCGTTAAACTATTTACTATGTAGCATATAGCGCTATTATAATAGTGTCTAATTGTAAAATAAACTTACTTTTAAATAGCGTTAAGGCTTTACATTTTCCACCTTAACACATTTATATATTCCCATAGTCTATACAGTACCGTAATCTCCCCCGTACTGGGCGTCGTCAGAGGGCACTTCATAGGTATGATACAAAACAAAATCGTATAAGGCGCGCTAGGGTAGGTGACACGGCACAACTAGGCAATGCCAGGGTAGATATACCAATTACGCTTCCGGGCCGATGGAAACGCGCAGCGCACAGCTGCCGCCCACCTCGAACAAACTCCCCACATCAAAGAAATCAAAAGTGAAGGTGGCCACCGAAAAATCCAAAGTCAGAGTATAGTATCGAAGGGAAGTGTCTGATCAGAGGTGCTACCTCATTAACCCGTCAATCGCTCCTGTTTTAGCCACCTTATGCCAACTCACGGGAGTTGGGTCCACGTATTTACCTTACAGGAAACGCCGTCACCAACCTACTTCATTCTGAAATCTCCATCGTGTACACGGTTAGTCAAAGTGGTTTTCGGTATCGACAGAGAGTATGTCCATATCCGATCCCGGTCTCTTTGCCAACCAATCGTTATTATAACACCGCGGTCATAAAAATAATAATTATTCTTTTAAAACCAAAATAAAATATCCATTTAAAACCCATATAAATACGATATCATTTATTCTTAAATATATATTCTTTCCAAAATCATAGGGTTTCCAAAGTAAAATATTTAGAAATCAAAACTCTTGAATATAATATTTCCAAATTATACTACCTTGAAAAACACAGCTTTGAAACAAATTTCCATCTCTCAAATGATTAAATATTAAACTACTCTTATAAAAAAAAAGCTTCTTTAGATTTCCCAAATCAATTTCAAATATCGATTTAAACTTCCAAATACCATTTCAATTCTTATGTTTCAAAGCTTTAAATATTTCACCCTTTCAAAAACAACTCATTTGACAAATCCATATATATTAAATTCAATTACTTATTTTTTATTTTATTTTTTTAACTTGAAATCTTTACTTAATGAATTCAATATAATTTAAGAAACCTTTAACTTCACATGACTGGAAAATCTTTTAAATTATTATATATTCATTTAAATCAACCTGATATTCATTAAAATCACTTTACACAAAAATCAAGTTATAAAAATCATATCCTTTAAAAATTCTAATTTTTATTAAATTTCAATTTAACTTAATATTCGTCTTCCAAATATATTCTCATTTAAGTCATAAAACACCAGAAATTAAATTTTAAATAAATGTTTAATCTTATTTGATCTTAAAATCAAACTTTATTTAAACTTCAAATCAAATTTATACAAAGCTTAAAAACCGAAAATTACTATATATATATATATATAATAGCCTTTATCAATAACCAAATCAATATTTCATAAACCAGTTATATATATATATATATATAACTTTACAAAACCATAGAAAAACATTTCAAAAATAATTTTATATATTTACCGCGGTGCCTGTATATAATTTTCTACCCTATGGTCAAGTGATACGGATGTTTATCATTTCAATCCGCAATTTGAAATGAAAAAAAATGCGGTTATGTATCATTTCAAACCGCAATCCCAAATGAATGAAATGCATAGCAACTTGCAATTAATAAAATTAATCATCCATTCATCCATCAAATCATATATCCATTTATCACAGTCATCATCCAATTTCAAACAATCATCAATACATAACAGGTGATAAATAATGGTATCAATTATCAGTTTATACTCAAAATAAATTTAATAACTATTAATTGGCAGTTTATATGCAAAAATAAACGTAAATTTAACTGGCAGTTAATATGAAATAAAAATTTAACATAACTATGATTGGCAGTTAATATGCAATTAAATAAATTCTAACTGTCCAATTTATGCAATAAATAAAATTAATTAACAGTTATATTAAATGAACGCGATTTATCAGAGATAATGAATAAAACATGCCAAACAGTCATAAATAAATTTCTACTCATATCTAAAATTAATTTAACAAACACAAGAAATTTTAGAAATTGTGAGTGGGTTAAAACACTCATCTTTTGAATTTAAATCGAATTTAAATCCGATTTAAACCCAAAAATTCGACGGTCTCCAAATCTGTCCAAACCAGTGTCAAAAGATCTGGAATTTTATTACGATCCTAACAAAAAAAATCTCGCGTGAAACAGAGTTCGTAGGAGAAAGTTATACGCACTATGGTGATTGAAATTTCAAAAAAAAAAGAAAAAAGAATAGAAATAAAAGAACAACTTCAAGCGCAATGTCATCCCCCTTTCTTTCCCTCTCTCCCGCATGCGTTTTTCTTCCAGATACTTCTGAGAAGTTTGAATTTTAGCTTTTGATTTGGTTTGGAATTTTTATTTGGATCTAAGATTTGTTTGTCTGCCATTAAGGAGGAGAAGGAGCTGATGAAATTTTACGCGTAGACAAATGAGAATAGGCGGAGGCTAGGGTTTAGCGGGGTATTTATAGATGAAGTTGGAATAGACAGATGGATCCGAATTTAAATGAATTCACAATTTGTCAAATTTAAATTCCAATAATCCATTTATTTGATTTTTAGATCTTATTATGAATAAATGGTCAACTTACCATTCCTATCATTTCTGATTGCAATTAGCTTCAAATTTATTAACCAAACCTCCATATCAAATAAAGATTTGTTGCAAAAAAATTTGTGTTTACCTTTAATTCAATAAATTATAAAATCTTATTTCAAATGAAATTTTATACCGTTCGTATTCAATTCTCTTTATTAAATCAATCCTCATCTTATGTACATATTTAACATTAGTATATATCAATTTACCCCAATTAAATAAAATTTTATTCCAAAATTGATTTACAGCCTAATATAACATTTGAATTTTATTCCCAATTCATAAATTACTACTTTAATTAAATTTTACGTTTCCCTTTTAATTTACATTTTCACCTTACCTTACTACATTAATTATCCTTAAAGTAACGTCTATTATTAATAACAATATTATAATTACTTACCATTTTATTTCATAAATTAATCCATTTCATCTAAATTCTTATCTATGTAATATTTCAACATTTAATTTCATCAAATGTAATTGTTTTCCAATACGTTAATAACTTTATTTCCAAGTCTTATATTACAACAAACTATCCAATACGAAAGTCTTAACATTGTTACAAATACTACTTTAATTAACATTAACGCAATACTCAATTAAAAATTATTGTAACTGATTTCAAAATTGTAAATTAACAAGCTACCAAAATAGGCAACATACAATAATCGTACTCTAACCTTTAGTCACATTAATACGCTTCTAATTCTCAAAATCAAAGTTCCCATTTAACTAAATCTCCATAAATGAATTTGACGTTATCTTCAAAAAGTAATTTATATTAACATTAACGTAAAAATTTATTTATATCTATTGCAATCGATTTAGTACTATTTTCTCAATATTTAAAATGATCTAACAAATTTTATATGTTAATTTATTAAAGATTAAATCAGTATACATATTCAATTCCATAAAATCCAAAATTGTTGATAAATTTTCAAAACTTCCTTTTTTTTATTGAATCAATCTTTATTTATTCCTTTCATTAATCTCAAATATAAGGGTTTACCCTTTGGATAAAAAAATTATCACATAAATATCCTATTTCAATGTAATTCTTAATTTAACATAATAAATAAAATTTGATTTCATTTATCTCAATAAGTCCTACTATTATAAATTAACCAATTGACTCACTATTCAAATTCACCTTCTATAATTCAAAATTTTTCTATCACCTTGATTTACTTAACTTTATAATTCCTTAGACAAATCTCTATCTCAAATCTTAAATGTAAGTCATTCTACTAATTATAGTACTTAATATTTTCTTAAAATAATCTTTCTACAATCCAATTTATTAAATAAGTTTCCAATTAGATCCAATTTCAACCTTGCACATAAATTTAGGTTATAATTAACTTATAACATATACTTCCCTAGTTATTTCTTTATATACTCCCCATATTAATTCCACAACTAACCATTATTATTAGAATAACGTTGATAATAAATACGATCCTATAACTTACTCAACACTTAATTATTTCCTTTTCCATTAGGGTAACATTCCTTTATCTGATTATTACTTATTACACATTCTAATTCCATTAACAAGGAAGCAGGTAAATTATGATATATGCTACAAATTTTCAATTTATTACTATTCATTATTATTAACCTAAATTCAGCATTACTTACCTCGCATTAACCTTATTACTTAAAATCCTTATCCAATTGAAATTAATACTCTAAATAATTACATTTACCCCTTTCGTTATTTTATTAGTTACAATTAAGGCACACCTAATTATCTTTATAGGTAAATGAGTGAGTTTACTAGTATCCTACTATTACAACCTTTAATATACTTGTATATGGTTATTTTACCCTTTTATACTCCCTTTATAAATATATGCACATCTACAAATTAAGATTCTAAATCCAATTTCTTATTCCATCTAGGTTCCATTTCTTCACTTTATGAATAACTAGCATTTCCTATTCATTTGTTACATCTACTTATATTCACTTTATGAATAGTTTTGATATTCCATTTATTACTAACTTTAATTATTCCAATTTATTATCTACATACAATTTGAATCTATTTTCAAATTTTCACCCTTTTAATAATTAACACCTTCCAATAATAAATAAAAAGGATTGTACTAAATAAAATTTTATTTTCATTAATGAATTCAATCCTTGCCTTTATTTACTTATTTCTAACCTTATATCCAATTGCAACAATTTCCACTATTACACTTAATTGCAATAAACATTCAATTTGTAAATTTCAATTAACCTAGATACATCTAATTTCAACATTCTCTTTCATATAAATAAATAAGATTTCCGTTTCTTTCTAAATTAAAATTAAAAAAATTAAAAATCCTATTAATATAATTCATTTTAGGCATCGAATTGACACGGGTCGTTACACTCTCCCCCACTCAAAACTTATGTAAAATTTATTTTCTATTTAAGTTGAAATTTTTATGGTTTCAAATTTATTATCTTATTTTGTTTTTCAAACTATCTTTTGGTTGTCCTTATTTTTCTTATCTTGCTACAGAATGAGGAGACTATTGCTTAAACCATCCTGTTTAGAAATCTTTCTACAATCTTTTGTACTCATCTTGAATCTGAGCACTACTTGCCATCCACAGACCGTGGGTTAAGCGGAAAGGGTGAATCAGATTCTAGAAGATCTTTCTCGTGCTTGTGTTCTTAATTCTGGAGGATCTTGGGAATATCATCTCCACCTTGTTACACTTACCTACAACAACAGTTATCAGGTATAAATTCAATTTTCTTATCATCTTGGATTATTCCTATTTTATTCTATTTTTTCTGTGCTTTCCCATACCTCGTTCCTTTTCGGGGATGAAATTGTTTGAGTGGGGGAGAGTGTAACAACCCTGTATTTTGTGATTATTTTAATTGTATATTTTGACTATTTTAATTGAAACTCCTGATTTAAAAACTTTATTTGTTTATTCAAAATGGTTACAACTTTATTTTATTTATTAAAATGAAAAAAAATTAGATATACATTTTTATTTTTATGTGAATTAGAATTTCAAACATGAATAAATTGAATATTTTCCAAAAATGTGGATTTTTGGTCAATCTGGTCAAACTTTGACTTTTAAATTTAGATTTTAAATATTTAAAAATTTTAATTTTATCTTTTGTTATGAAAATAAATAAAATTGCAAGAACACTGCTTTTCATTTTGTTGAAATCCGATGAATATTGTGAAAGTTATGCTTTTTACAATATTGAACGTAAATTGTTTTATTTAACAAAATTATTCATTTTAATTTATATAAATAATATTTTTATTTGTTAAAACATGTTCTAATATGTGTAATATGGCATGTTATGTATTTATTCATTTTTAAAATATTTTTAAACTGATGTTATAATTTTCCAAAGCTTATTGTATTTTATTTACAGTTTTTAAACGCTAGTTTCAATATATTAGCTATTTCTTAATTATTTTATATTTTTCCTTAAATTATATTTTATTTTTATTTTTCTTCTTGTTTTTTTCAGTTTTATTTTTATTTTTATTGAAATTTATTTAGTTATCTTTAATTTAAAAGAAATAGAAAACAAAGATACATAAACCTTTCATTTTCCATTGACTTTTCATACACTTGCCTTTCCATTTTCCATTTGCCTTTTCATTTTTTTGTAGCCGACCATATTTTTGTTGTAGCCATGACTTTTTTTGTTCTTTTCACGTGACAACTTCTCACCATCACAAATGTCAGGACACGATTCTTCGTCTTCCGAAAATCCGACATCGACACTCACTTTATCGACTGCCGAGAAATCGAACGACGGAAAACCGAACACTGAGGGTTTTTAAAAAGAGAAGAAAAGAAAGAAGAGAGAAAACGAAGAAAGAAAAAGAAAAATAGAGGGAAAAGAAGATAGACAATTTTTAGAAAACAGAGAATTAGAAAAACAGAAGATAGGAAATTTTAAAAATAGAACGGGACAGAAGAAAACAACAGAACAACAACAGAATTTCACAATTCGCAGCGGAACAACATATAATAATAAATGAATAATCTTTAAACAAAGAACTATATCAGTTATTACATTACATCACATTTTATTACATCATATCATCACATCAGAGTGTACAACAACATACAACAACAAACAATGCAGCGGAAAAAGAAATACTATATAAACTAGTAATACGCCATGCCATCCAGCTTGCCTCCAGCAACTCCAGAATATCCAGAATATCCTGATAAACCTAACTCCTAACTGCCCGTGTGGAAACTGGTGGGCACCCAGAGTTTAGGAAGGAAAACAATAAACTCCGAGTCAGTCATGTGACTGGTGTGAGAACTCAAAACAGTTTATTTATCTTTAAAATCAAAATAGAGGAATATTTTTAATCAATTCGCAATGCTTTTAAAAATGAGACTACCATAAGGCCTCCCGCACACACACACATGCAAACGCAGAATCGGAGGAGATTTCTCCTTATGATAGTCAAAGATGCTTGATACGCATTTAAAATAACATTTGATATTATTATTAGTGCATAGTGTAGTAAATTCTTTCGAAAGTAGAATATAAATCTTAGCCAACATACGACCATTATCGTATGCCTACTATAGCTACTATCCAAACAGTGGTGACCACCATAAGTGAATAGCAGGTTCTACAACTAATACCGTACAAGTTTCGTATTGGGAATTGGATTTCCAACAAATGGTCAGGCCAAGGAACTTCCCATTGCCACTGAGAATGCCTCTGGATGGACATCCCCGAGAACCAAACCGGATCTCAACCAACACAAGGCCGGGTTACTCCTAACTGAGCAACAACTGACCGAATATGCCATCCCCCGGTCCTTTGGGACCTTTTTCCGAGAGCGCTCTCTAATCAATTCACACAATCATAACAAAGTGTTTTCAACATGAGTAAGTATCTGGGCTCCATACCATGATACCACCCTTTTCCAGAAGGAAATGGACACATCCTAAAGGGTGCTACCCCTCATAACCTTGCTGCTTCTTTCCTGTTTTGACCATTCACGGTGTGTGAGGCTCGACGAATTCACGTCCACAAAAACATACTTTATACAAAAGCTATGCTTTGGGTCAACAAATGATCAACACAATGATCACTAAGATAGACGATCAAATAAATGATCCTATCACAATAATCAACACAATGATCATTTCAGCATCACTCAGCATGTCACATTACCAAAATGGGATATATCGCTGATAACTTCAACTATATAACCTTTGAGCTCGTACGTCTCAAAGAAGGGTGTTAAGCAAAGAATAAATTCTCCGCCACCAACAGAAATATATTTGAAAGAAATCGGCTTTATATCTCAAATTGTAATGTCAGGCATACAATCCATACAAGTCTGTTCCGGGATCGAACAGAACCGAAGGCACTTACAAAGAAGTCCTTGCAACCCGGATATTCACAATCCTGATCGGATTCACCATCACATATGGAATCTCTATACCAGGAGCGACCCAGTACAGAGACAATCGATAGGTCATCCTATCGCTCTCGCAAATACCGGTCTTCAACACCGATCTTCAAATGCAATTTACGTCGTATCACATATTCGGAATGGGTTATACGACCCCATGGTCCTTTCCCGGTTAACCCGAATAGTGAGCGCTTATTCAAAAATAAGTGTGCATTCAAATTCAAACAATCATATCAAATACCCAATCAAAGGGAAATATTGATAGTCGGCTATTGAACTATCAATTGATATGCATACATCACCAGATTCCAAATAATTTTCCAAATTATTTATTTTCCAAAATATCTTTATAAGATATATAATTTCAACACTTCAAAAATAAATCAATATTTATTTTCAAACAAATTCCACTTTTCACGTATAAATTCCATAATGAATTTATATTTCAAAATATCCAGGCATATTCGATTTCAATAATTCATTTCAATTTATCTTCAAAAAGATAAATTCTAATTATTCACTTCATATTGGAAAACATTTCCATACTTATCAAAAATAAGTAATCGACAAATCTTTTTTATTTTCAACCTTTGAAAATATTCAATATACTTAAATCGAATTAAGTATATTATTCATTCTTTAAGGGAAATCATTCTCTTAAACATTTTTATTTGGGCCAAAACGAATGTTGCGTAAAACATCGTTACAACGTCCCAAAATCACTAGTATAGGGATTCGAAATTTAATAGATATATAAATCCCAATACTATTCAAAACATTTCCTTTCGGAAATCATTTACTATAACAACAGTGTTATAGTCCACTATTTCCTTTTATTTCTCGAAAACGTCTATTTCAACAATAAATGTTGAAATCTATGGTTTCGAATCTCAACACATTTAAAACATCGTTAGATCGTTTTAATTCAATTTAAAACATCAAACCTAAACATTTTCTTTAACATATTATTCATTATTCAAAAACGTGAATAAACTCAGTTAACAAATTTGATTCTTTTATTCATTTTAATTCAAAGAATTATTCACAGTCTAAAAACGTGAATATAACTCCATTTATAAGTTATAACAATTAACTCATCAAAATAGGCTGTTTGCGAATTTATAAAACAACGTTTATAAATTCTATTTCTATTTATTTATAAACTTCCTTTTACAAATTCCTTTATTAACCTATTCCAGTTTATATTATAAGTTAAATACTTATAAAACGATTATTTTACAAAAATCGTTCCTTTAAACTTTAAAATTATAAATCTTATAACTTATAAGATTCATTTATTTATCCAAACTATTCTTCTAATAACTTTACAATTTTATAAACCTATTGCTTATAAAATTCCATTTATCACTTCACCGTTTATAATTTTATAAATTTCATTCATTAATGAGATTCATTTTCACTTCATTCAAACACTTATAAAAACTCGTTTTATAATGTCTATATTTCAATTTATAAATATCCATTCATAAATCTCTTAATATAAATCAATTTATATTATTCTCTAAAACGTCTTTAAATTACTTTAAAAACTTCATCATTCTCTTAATTTATAAAATAATCAAATTTTATAAATCCTATATTTAAACTCTTTTAAATAAATTCCAAAATCTCAATTTAAACTATTTTATAAAATCATTAATCCATATTTCTCAAAAATCGACTTTTAATCGTATTTCTAAAAATCAGCTTTTTTAACTATATTTCACAAAAACCATAATTTTTATAACTTTAAAAATTATAACGTTTATTTATTTATAATGGATCAATTCCAAAAATATAGTATATTTTCAAAATCACTTTTAAAATCATTTTAAAATCCCAAAATCTGGGTCCAATGATGCTACACACCAAATAGTCAATCACGACTAACAACGATATCATATATCGATATGATAATCCATCAAATATCAAAATATCTGAAATTAAATAAATACTGTTGAGGAATCCAGTTGGATCCCTCCAACCTGTTTCCTGCATCCAAAAACATTAGCACAATACCAATTTCGCTCCAGTACGAAATTATCGCGGTACATGTTTTTAATAAATATTATCCGCTTAATAACGGCGTAATAGGGTCTCATCCGCTAAACAAAAAATGCGGGAAATCAACAACTGCAATATATACATATGCCAATATATATATATTGATATTATATATAATACCAATTTCACTGTTTATGAAATATTCGCGGTATATGTTTATATTAAATAACATCCGCTTACTAACGGCGCATAATGTCTATTTTAACAATCAATAATTTACAGTCATCATTCAAACATGCATTTAAATATTTTAAATCTAATTATTTAAAATAAAATCGAAATCTATTCGATTGAGTGAGAAGTTCTCACCTTGGTTTTAAATTCCGTTTTAGCTTTTATTTCGAATAAAATTAAACGCGCGTTTAATTTTACCCGAAATTCTCACTAACTCCAAACGACTCCAAACCAACTCCATCGCGTAGTGCTCGTCCATACGATTCCAACGCAACTGAGTTTGCATTTTTTCGACCTCGTATGAAAAAGTTATGAATTATTGAAGTTCGTACACGATTTTAACTTAACAATTTACAATATCTCCTTTATTTTAAACTACAACCATTACCAGCCACTAGATCCATCTCCTCCACATCTGGACCGTCCCCCCCATCTTCCTCTTTCACGTTTTTGGCTACAGGTAATAGCCGTGCAAACCTAACCCATCAAGCTCCACTAGGGTTCCACTTTTCTCCACGATCACTTGACGAAATCCGATCACTCCAACGCCATGACGAAGCCAACGACAAGAGCTATGCTCGGCCCAACCCCTGTGGCACTCGGCCACGTGTACAGCCTCGAATGGCGTGCAAAACCTGATGCAAACGGCCCAAAGTATCTCCCAATCCATAGCTCCATTCGCGATCTCCACCGTTGATCTCGTAGCTCTCGTCGTGCTCTTCATCTTTGTAGTTGAAACCTAAGGCTAATTGTCGACGGATTGGAAGAAATCGAGGGGGAGAGGAGAGTGATTTCTGGCCTTAGAAGGGGGGTGGCGGCTGGCATATGTAAATTAGGGTTTTAGGTTATTTTTTTTTTATTTGTGTGTGTGGTGTATTTATAGAAACAGCTAGCGTAAACACTATTCATCCCGGGAATTTCGAACTCCGATTTAGACGCCGTAACCAGCGTACCTAGGGTTTATCCCGCGTTCCGGACACAATGGAACAGGTTTCGGAAGCTAATTCGGAAGTATGTGCGAGTTATGGCTGAAAACGTTCAATTTGAATTAAACCGATTTAAATCGATTTCTAGGCGTTTTAATTTGTACCGGACAAACCGTAAATCCAATTGACTTGAAATTTGAAACCTTACAATAATATCACATTATGGATCCGATGAAACTGGTTTCGTCGAATTCCGAGACTTTTTGAAAAATGGCTATTTTGACTCGCCAAATTTAAATTAAAAACAATTCGATACGTTTCGAGCTGCCACGATCAAACGATAGCTCCGATTGACACGAAAATTGAAATCCGGTAATAACTAACTATTACGGATCCAATGGAACTGGTTTCGTTCAATTCTGAGACTGTTCAAAAATTGGCTATTTTACAGTCAATTATTAAATATTAAAATATTCAATTTTCACAAATTAACTTTTAATTCGATTTTAAAAGTTCTAAAATATCATTCTAACTTCAATATGATAAAATAAAATTTTACAAATCATTTTCTATCATATTTAACTCAATTTTCAATTATTTCCATAATTTAACATATTAAATTATCGATTTAATTATCCAATTAAATCCAATAATTCAAATTAAAATTTATTTGACTTATAAATTCACTTATAAATATTTAAAATTAATTAAATATTCAAATTTTAATTAAATAAAATTCTGGGTCGTTACAATCTTTCCCCCTTAAAAGAATTTCGTCCTCGAAATTATAAGTAAGAAAAGTTATAGAATCTATTAATTTTCCAAAATTCATAATTAAACTTCTTATAATTCTTTACTAAGTTTTCAAATCATACTTAGTTATCTTTCCAAAAACAAACTATATCATTTAACTTTCAACTCTAAAACAAAGTTAAAGTTTTCCAAAATTTTCCCAATTTTCTCAAAATTTTTCTAACGCCTTAAATTTCCGGAAAAATTCGCCATAGTCTCCTTTGCGCGGCTCGATCCGAAAAAAAAATGACAGTATATATATCACAAATATACATCTCATCAAGTAATGAGGCATCCCGCAGGGAAAAAAGTGTAAAAGTACGATATTTAATCCGAGATATGTACCTTATACTTTATTAGCGAGCATATACGGCTAATATAGCGCTAAAGCGAACTCCAAATGCGAAGCAAACGCGATCCGCACCTACTAATCACTCAACAAACAACATGAGAACATGCACATATGCAAATAATCTCAATATACAACATATAGCAACATAACTATACATGTCACATAGCAAATGCAACTAAAGCAATATATATTCAACCATCAACCAATTACATCCAACAAATTCATAACCAATATATTCATTCATATTTTCATTCATATACAATGAATTGGTTTTCAATTTAAATCACATTTGATTTGTTTACATTGGATTTTATCAACTTTCATTCATATTTCAATTAGTTAACATTTACTAATTAACTTCAATTCACATTCAATTCTATTCAAATTTATTTACTTCTAATTTGAATTTAATTACATTAGCTTTCAATTTCATTAATACTTAATGAATTATATACAATCATATAACAATCATATAACAACCAATTTATATTAATTACAACCAAATTCTTTTCACTTATATTCATTCAATTTGATTTAACATTAAATTGATTTCCATTCCAATTTATTCAACTCCCAATAATATTAGATTTTAATGAATTTACACTTATATTCATCTTTTCATATCAATTATTCACATTCAATTGATTAACAGCCAAGCCATTCATTCAATTCAATTACAAAGTTGAATTCTATTACATAACTTAAGTTCATATTCTTTTAATCCATTTGATTATTTACTTCGATACCAATATCAACTTAATTCAATATCTCTTAAGTTATATTCCATTTAACTTTAAATTCACTTTACATTTTATTTACAACTCATATTCATAAATATAGTTTCACTTCTTATATATATAAGTTTATTTCACAATTGTACATCACTTTAATTATAACTCAATTCTTATAATTCTTTTGCTTATACAATTATTCTCTTATTCAGGTTATTCAAACAACCTAACAATCAACTTATATACACTTTAACAATTCTGAAAAATTATTCCTTTATATATAAAATATAATCAAGGCAAAATTATTTCATTCACCCAATTTTAAAATCAATATTGTGCCGAATTGTTCTATTCAAGTGTTTAGAAACCCCTTCGGCTCAGTTTCGAGGCTGTGCTGACGAAAGTTCATATACCACTCAATAAACCAATCATCACAATATAAAACAATTTTATATTCACTAACAAATACGCTCTCATAGCTATTATTACACTCAAACTCATTCTAGAGTACTACTGACTCTATCTCTAATGAATTATACCCAACAGAACCATGGTTGTCGCTTAACCATCAGAGCTCTGATACCAAAATTGTCAGGACACGATTCTTCGTCTTCCGAAAATCCGACATCGACACTCACTTTATCGACTGCCGAGAAATCGAACGACGGAAAACCGAACACTGAGGGTTTTTAAAAAGAGAAGAAAAGAAAGAAGAGAGAAAACGAAGAAAGAAAAAGAAAAATAGAGGGAAAAGAAGATAGACAATTTTTAGAAAACAGAGAATTAGAAAAACAGAAGATAGGAAATTTTAAAAATAGAACGGGACAGAAGAAAACAACAGAACAACAACAGAATTTCACAATTCGCAGCGGAACAACATATAATAATAAATGAATAATCTTTAAACAAAGAACTATATCAGTTATTACATTACATCACATTTTATTACATCATATCATCACATCAGAGTGTACAACAACATACAACAACAAACAATGCAGCGGAAAAAGAAATACTATATAAACTAGTAATACGCCATGCCATCCAGCTTGCCTCCAGCAACTCCAGAATATCCAGAATATCCTGATAAACCTAACTCCTAACTGCCCGTGTGGAAATTGGTGGGCACCCAGAGTTTAGGAAGGAAAACAATAAACTCCGAGTCAGTCATGTGACTGGTGTGAGAACTCAAAACAGTTTATTTATCTTTAAAATCAAAATAGAGGAATATTTTTAATCAATTCGCAATGCTTTTAAAAATGAGACTACCATAAGGCCTCCCGCACACACACACATGCAAACGCAGAATCGGAGGAGATTTCTCCTTATGATAGTCAAAGATGCTTGATACGCATTTAAAATAACATTTGATATTATTATTAGTGCATAGTGTAGTAAATTCTTTCGAAAGTAGAATATAAATCTTAGCCAACATACGACCATTATCGTATGCCTACTATAGCTACTATCCAAACAGTGGTGACCACCATAAGTGAATAGCAGGTTCTACAACTAATACCGTACAAGTTTCGTATTGGGAATTGGATTTCCAATAAATGGTCAGGCCAAGGAACTTCCCATTGCCACTGAGAATGCCTCTGGATGGACATCCCCGAGAACCAAACCGGATCTCAACCAACACAAGGCCGGGTTACTCCTAACTGAGCAACAACTGACCGAATATGCCATCCCCCGGTCCTTTGGGACCTTTTTCCGAGAGCGCTCTCTAATCAATTCACACAATCATAACAAAGTGTTTTCAACATGAGTAAGTATCTGGGCTCCATACCATGATACCACCCTTTTCCAGAAGGAAATGGACACATCCTAAAGGGTGCTACCCCTCATAACCTTGCTGCTTCTTTCCTGTTTTGACCATTCACGGTGTGTGAGGCTCGACGAATTCACGTCCACAAAAACATACTTTATACAAAAGCTATGCTTTGGGTCAACAAATGATCAACACAATGATCACTAAGATAGACGATCAAATAAATGATCCTATCACAATAATCAACACAATGATCATTTCAGCATCACTCAGCATGTCACATTACCAAAATGGGATATATCGCTGATAACTTCAACTATATAACCTTTGAGCTCGTACGTCTCAAAGTAGGGTGTTAAGCAAAGAATAAATTCTCCGCCACCAACAGAAATATATTTGAAAGAAATCGGCTTTATATCTCAAATTGTAATGTCAAGCATACAATCCATACAAGTCTGTTACGGGATCGAACAGAACCGAAGGCACTTACAAAGAAGTCCTTGCAACCCGGATATTCACAATCCTGATCGGATTCACCATCACATATGGAATCTCTATACCAGGAGCGACCCAGTGCAGAGACAATCGATAGGTCATCCTATCGCTCTCGCAAATACCGGTCTTCAACACCGATCTTCAAATGCAATTTACGTCGTATCACATATTCGGAATGGGTTATACGACCCCATGGTCCTTTCCCGGTTAACCCGAATAGTGAGCGCTTATTCAAAAATAAGTGTGCATTCAAATTCAAACAATCATATCAAATACCCAATCAAAGGGAAATATTGATAGTCGGCTATTGAACTATCAATTGATATGCATACATCACCAGATTCCAAATAATTTTCCAAATTATTTATTTTCCAAAATATCTTTATAAGATATATAATTTCAACACTTCAAAAATAAATCAATATTTATTTTCAAACAAATTCCACTTTTCACGTATAAATTCCATAATGAATTTATATTTCAAAATATCCATGCACATTCGATTTCAATAATTCATTTCAATTTATCTTCAAAAAGATAAATTCTAATTATTCACTTCATATTGGAAAACATTTCCATACTTATCAAAAATAAGTAATCGACAAATCTTTTTTATTTTCAACCTTTGAAAATATTCAATATACTTAAATCGAATTAAGTATATTATTCATTCTTTAAGGGAAATCATTCTCTTAAACATTTTTATTTGGGCCAAAACGAATGTTGCGTAAAACATCGTTACAACGTCCCAAAATCACTAGTATAGGGATTCGAAATTTAATAGATATATAAATCCCAATACTATTCAAAACATTTCCTTTCGGAAATCATTTACTATAACAACAGTGTTATAGTCCACTATTTCCTTTTATTTCTCGAAAACGTCTATTTCAACAATAAATGTTGAAATCTATGGTTTCGAATCTCAACACATTTAAAACATCGTTAGATCGTTTTAATTCAATTTAAAACATCAAACCTAAACATTTTCTTTAACATATTATTCATTATTCAAAAACGTGAATAAACTCCGTTAACAAATTTGATTCTTTTATTCATTTTAATTCAAAGAATTATTCACAGTCTAAAAACGTGTATATAACTCCATTTATAAGTTATAACAATTAACTCATCAAAATAGGCTGTTTGCGAATTTATAAAACAACGTTTATAAATTCTATTTCTATTTATTTATAAACTTCCTTTTACAAATTCCTTTATTAACCTATTCCAGTTTATATTATAAGTTAAATACTTATAAAACGATTATTTTACAAAAATCGTTCCTTTAAACTTTAAAATTATAAATCTTATAACTTATAAGATTCATTTATTTATCCAAACTATTCTTCTAATAACTTTATAATTTTATAAACCTACTGCTTATAAAATTCCATTTATCACTTCACCGTTTATAATTTTATAAATTTCATTCATTAATGAGATTCATTTTCACTTCATTCAAACACTTATAAAAACTCGTTTAATAATGTCTATATTTCAATTTATAAATATCCATTCATAAATCTCTTAATATAAATCAATTTATATTATTCTCTAAAACGTCTTTAAATTACTTTAAAAACTTCATCATTCTCTTAATTTATAAAATAATCAAATTTTATAAATCCTATATTTAAACTCTTTTAAATAAATTCCAAAATCTCAATTTAAACTATTTTATAAAATCATTAATCCATATTTCTCAAAAATCGACTTTTAATCGTATTTCTAAAAATCAGCTTTTTTAACTATATTTCACAAAAACCATAATTTTTATAAATTTAAAAATTATAACGTTTATTTATTTATAATGGATCAATTCCAAAAATATAGTATATTTTCAAAATCACTTTTAAAATCATTTTAAAATCCCAAAATCTGGGTCCAATGATGCTACACACCAAATAGTCAATCACGACTAACAACGATATCATATATCGATATGATAATCCATCAAATATCAAAATATCTGAAATTAAATAAATACCGTTGAGGAATCCAGTTGGATCCCTCCAACCTGTTTCCTGCATCCAAAAACATTAGCACAATACCAATTTCGCTCCAGTACGAAATTATCGCGGTACATGTTTTTAATAAATATTATCCGCTTAATAACGGCGTAATAGGGTCTCATCCGCTAAACAAAAAATGCGGGAAATCAACAACTGCAATATATACATATGCCAATATATATATATTGATATTATATATAATACCAATTTCACTGTTTATGAAATATTCGCGGTATATGTTTATATTAAATAACATCCGCTTACTAACGGCGCATAATGTCTATTTTAACAATCAATAATTTACAGTCATCATTCAAACATGCATTTAAATATTTTAAATCTAATTATTTAAAATAAAATCGAAATCTATTCGATTGAGTGAGAAGTTCTCACCTTGGTTTTAAATTCCGTTTTAGCTTTTATTTCGAATAAAATTAAACGCGCGTTTAATTTTACCCGAAATTCTCACTAACTCCAAACGACTCCAAACCAACTCCATCGCGTAGTGCTCGTCCATACGATTCCAACGCAACTGAGTTTGCATTTTTTCGACCTCGTATGAAAAAGTTATGAATTATTGAAGTTCGTACACGATTTTAACTTAACAATTTACAATATCTCCTTTATTTTAAACTACAACCATTACCAGCCACTAGATCCATCTCCTCCACATCTGGACCGTCCCCCCCATCTTCCTCTTTCACGTTTTTGGCTACAGGTAATAGCCGTGCAAACCTAACCCATCAAGCTCCACTAGGGTTCCACTTTTCTCCACGATCACTTGACGAAATCCGATCACTCCAACGCCATGACGAAGCCAACGACAAGAGCTATGCTCGGCCCAACCCCTGTGGCACTCGGCCACGTGTACAGCCTCGAATGGCGTGCAAAACCTGATGCAAACGGCCCAAAGTATCTCCCAATCCATAGCTCCATTCGCGATCTCCACCGTTGATCTCGTAGCTCTCGTCGTGCTCTTCATCTTTGTAGTTGAAACCTAAGGCTAATTGTCGACGGATTGGAAGAAATCGAGGGGGAGAGGAGAGTGATTTCTGGCCTTAGAAGGGGGGTGGCGGCTGGCATATGTAAATTAGGGTTTTAGGTTATTTTTTTTTTATTTGTGTGTGTGGTGTATTTATAGAAACAGCTAGCGTAAACACTATTCATCCCGGGAATTTCGAACTCCGATTTAGACGCCGTAACCAGCGTACCTAGGGTTTATCCCGCGTTCCGGACACAATGGAACAGGTTTCGGAAGCTAATTCGGAAGTATGTGCGAGTTATGGCTGAAAACGTTCAATTTGAATTAAACCGATTTAAATCGATTTCTAGGCGTTTTAATTTGTACCGGACAAACCGTAAATCCAATTGACTTGAAATTTGAAACCTTACAATAATATCACATTACGGATCCGATGAAACTGGTTTCGTCAAATTCCGAGACTTTTTGAAAAATGGCTATTTTGACTCGCCAAATTTAAATTAAAAACGATTCGATACGTTTCGAGCTGCCACGATCAAACGATAGCTCCGATTGACACGAAAATTGAAATCCGGTAATAACTAACTATTACGGATCCAATGGAACTGGTTTCGTTCAATTCTGAGACTGTTCAAAAATTGGCTATTTTACAGTCAATTATTAAATATTAAAATATTCAATTTTCACAAATTAACTTTTAATTCGATTTTAAAAGTTCTAAAATATCATTCTAACTTCAATATGATAAAATAAAATTTTACAAATCATTTTCTATCATATTTAACTCAATTTTCAATTATTTCCATAATTTAACATATTAAATTATCGATTTAATTATCCAATTAAATCCAATAATTCAAATTAAAATTTATTTGACTTATAAATTCACTTATAAATATTTAAAATTAATTAAATATTCAAATTTTAATTAAATAAAATTTTGGGTCGTTACAACAAAAAATTGGACGGCTATTTTCATCTCTAAAAAAAATGGTAATGGTTTCTCTCTTCTTTTCATTTTGCTTCTTATTTTTCATTGATTTTTGCCTCACTCTCTCTTGTTCTTTGCTAGGCACCTACCACCCACCATCACCACCATCCTCTCCACCATCTACAACAGCACCAAACCCCTCTCCTCTGACCACCACCTCTGGCCATGCCCATTAGATGAAGCCACCACCCCAAATTTGCAAAACGCTCCACCAAAACATGCCTAGCCAAGCCTAGTTTCACCACCACCTTCACATATGGCTTCGGCCACACCCCTAGCTCCACCACCACCTGCGTACACCACCCTTGGCCACCTCTGACCATCAGCCCCAGATCTGACCTGACCCATATATGACATGGCCGCGCCTTGTTGTGCTAAAAAAACTCCAACTTTTGCACTAGACCCTTTGTACGCTTTATGTTGTATCTCCTACCATCATCATCTTCATGTTGTTGTGCATATATGACGCATACCCGAGCCTATAAAATGGTCATGGATGAGCAATTTTGACACCTTGGCCGAGCCTAGTGTGGCGTGATCAAGCCCATTTGATCAAGTGTCAAGCCATGTTGTCATCGTCAAGCAACTTGTGTTGAAGCTGGGTAATGTGCTTTGTTGATTCAAAATTTCCATTTCGTTCCAATTCATATTTTATTGTATATATATATATATTGACTTGTTTATTTGTTATATACAAGATCAATATCAAGGCTCTCGATTCATTCAAATCAAATCGTGCTTGTCGTGCCCTTGGAATCGTGTTTGTGTGTTGTTTTGGTCTCTAGCCTTGTAAAAGGTGAGTCTTTCTCACTCCGGCATTTCTACTTATGAAATGGTGAATCGATGACAAGTGTTTAGTAATTAAAAATGCTTATGCAAGTTAATGATGATCATATGATATGCTATGCTATGTTATTACCATATTAAAACTGTTAATTATCACCTGACATCTGATATATGACATTATATTGTGGCATTGACAGTGTTTATACTGTTTATTTATTTATGATCACACTGCAAGTTCTCTGTTAGAATAGAATCACTATGGGTTGAAATGATACATACCCGAACGGACTTTAGAATAGGGAAAAATTGTTATGGGCTGAAATGATAGGCCTGAGCGATTTTTATTTATTTTTATTTACTTGGGATTGCGGGTTTGAAATGATAGAACCCGGTTTTCTTTTAAATTGCAGATTGAAATGATATATATCCGTATCACTTGACCTAGGTTAGAAAATTATATGCATAACCTGTGGTATATTTTAAATGATTTTATTAAGATATTTATTTTTAAAAGTATGAAATTTTGATTTAAAAAAATATATTTTATAGTTTTGAGAAAGCTAAATATTAAGTTTTGAATTCGTGAATTTAAGTATATAAATTCTGAAGTAAGTGTGATTTTGACGTTAAATTATATTTTTAAAAATGTAAGTGAATAATGGAAATTAAGTTTAAAGTTTTGATATGATATTTGAAGTATACTGTTAAGTTTTGTTAAATTTATAAGTTAAGAAAATAGTGAATTTTGACTTAACAAATGAAAGTGACTTTTAATTGGATATTTAATTATAAAATTTTGTTGTGATAAATCATATATAACGTCCCGCCTTTTCACACGATTTAAACGGACACACGTGCCAATTCAAACCATACGTAAGTGCGGATTGTTATGGGATAAATAAGAAAAACAGAGAAAGAAAAAAAACTAAACAGAATCTCACAGCGGAAGGATAAAATATAATAATCAAATATACAGTTCATGAAGCTGTTTTACAAAACCCTTGATTTTATTTATACAATACATATCAGAGTACACATACCATACGACAAAGCAGCGGAACAATACGAGTGTAGTGGAATATAATTAATATTAATAATAGAAATCTCCGTCTTCGTCCTCTAGAGCTAAAGTCTTCGATCCTGAAACGCTCGGACTGACCCGAGCGAATTTGAAAAGAGAAAACACTCAAGTTAGAACTAAAAGATCTTATGTGAGTTAAGTTAACAGAAATAAATATGAGTACAGTAACTCAAGAGATGCTCGGGATTTACATCTCCTAAGGATTCGTTAAACTATTTACTATGTAGTATATTGCGCTATTATAATAGTGTCTAATTGTAAAATAAACTTACTTTTAAATAGCGTTAAGGCTTTACATTTTCCAACTTAACACATTTATATATTCCCATAGTCTATACAGTACCGTAATCTCCCCCGTACTGGGCGTCGTCAGAGGGCACTCCATAGGTATGGTACAAAACAAAATCGTATAAGGCGCGCTAGGTAGGTGACACGGCACAACTAGGCAATGCCAGGGTAGATATACCAATTACGCTTCCGGGCCGATGGAAACGCGCAGCGCGCAGCTGCCGCCCACCTCGAACAAACTCCCCACATCAAAGAAATCAAAAGTGAAGGTGGCCACCGAAAAATCCAAAGTCAGAGTATAGTATCGAAGGGAAGTGTCCGATCAGAGGTGCTACTTCATTAACCAGTCAATCGCTCCTGTTTTAGCCACCTTATGCCAACTCACGGGAGTTGTGTCCACGTATTTACCTTACAGGAAACGCCGCCACCAACCTACTTCATTTTGGAATCTACACCGCGTACACAGTTAGTCAAAGTGGTTTTCGGTATCGACAGAGAGTATGTCCATATCCAATCCCGGTCTCTTTGCCAACCAATCGTTCTTATAACACCGCGGTCATAAAAATAATAATTATTCTTTTAAAACCAAAATAAAATATCCATTTAAAACCCATATAAATACGATATCATTTATTCTTAAATATATATTCTTTCCAAAATCATAGGGTTTCCAAAGTAAAATATTTAGAAATCAAAACTCTTGAATATAATATTTCCAAATTATACTACCTTGAAAAACATAGCTTTGAAACAAATTTCCATCTCTCAAATGGTTAAATATTAAACTACTTTTATAAAACAAAAAATCTTCTTTAGATTTCCCAAATCAATTTCAAATATCGATTTAAACTTCCAAATACCATTTCAATTCTTATGTTTTAAAGCTTTAAATATTTCACCATTTGAAAAACAACTCATTTGAAAAATCCATATATATTAAATTCAATTACTTATTTATTTATTTTTAAACTTGAAATCTTTACTTAATGAATTCAATATAATTTAAGAAACCTTTAACTTCACATGACTGGAAAATCTTTTAAATTATTATATATTCATTTAAATCAACCTGATATTCATTAAAATCACTTTACACAAAAATCAAGTTATAAAAATCATATCCTTTAAAAATTCTAATTTTTATTAAATTTCAATTTAACTTAATATTCATCTTCCAAATCTATTCTCATTTAAGTCATAAAACTCCAGAAATTAAATTTTAAATAAATGTTTAATCTTATTTGATCTTAAAATCAAACTTTATTTAAACTTCAAATCAAATTTATACAAAGCTTAAAAACCGGAAATTACTATATATGTATAATAGCCTTTATCAATAACCAAATCAATATTTCATAAACTATATATATATATATATATATAACTTTACAAAACCATAGAAAAACATTTCAAAAATAATTTTATATATTTACCACGGTGCCTGTATATAATTTTCTATCCTATGGTCAAGTGATACGGATGTTTATCATTTCAATCCGCAATTTGAAATGAAAAAAAATGCGATTATGTATCATTTCAAACCGCAATCCCAAATGAACGAAATGCATAGCAACATACAATTAATAAAATTAATCATCCATTCATCCATCAAATCATACATCCATTTATCACAGTCATCATCCAATTTCAAACAATCATCAATACATAACAGGTGATAAATAATGGTATCAATTATCAGTTTATACTCAAAATAAATTTAATAACTGTTAATTGGCAGTTTATATGCAAAAATAAACGTAAATTTAACTGGCAGTTAATATGAAATAAAAATTTAACATAACTATGACTGGCAGTTAATATGCAATTAAATAAATTCTAACTGTCAAATTTATGCAATAAATAAAATTAATTAACAGTTATATTAAATGAACGCGATTTATCAGAGATAATGAATAAAACATGCCAAACTGTCATAAATAAATTTCTACTCATATCTAAAATTAATTTAACAAACACAAGAAATTTTAGAAATTGTGAGTGGGTTAAAACGCTCACCTTTTGAATTTAAGTCGAATTTAAATCCGATTTAAACCCAAAAATTCGACGGTCTCCAAATCTGTCCAAACTAGTGTCAAAAGATCTGGAATTTTATTACGATCCTAACAAAAAAATCTCATGTGAAACGGAGTTCGTAGGAGAAAGTTATACGCATTAATGGTGATTGAAATTTCAAAAAAAAAGAAAAAAGAATAGAAATAAAAGAACACCTTCAAGCGCCACGTCATCCCCTTTTCTTTCCCTCTCTCCCTCATGCGTTTTTCTTCCAGATTTTTCTGAGAAGTTTGAATTTTAGCTTTTGATTTGGTTTGGAACTTTTATTTGGATCTAAGATTTGTTTGTCTGCCATTGAGGAGGAGAAGGAGCTGATGAAATTTTACGCGCAGACAAATGAGAATAGGCGGAGGCTAGGGTTTAGCGGGGTACTTATAGATGAAGTTGGAATAGACAGATGGATCCGAATTTAAATGAATTCACAATTTGTCAAATTTAAATTCCAATAATCCATTTATTTGATTTTTAGATCTTATTATGAATAAATGGTCAACTTACCATTCCTATCATTTCTGATTGCAATTAGCTTCAAATTTATTAACCAAACCTCCATATCAAATAAAGATTTGTTGCAAAAAATTTAGTGTTTACCTTTAATTCAATAAATTATAAAATCTTATTTCAAATGAAATTTTATACCATTCGTATTCAATTTTCTTTATTAAATCAATCCTCATCTTATGTATATATTTAACATTAGTATATATCAATTTACACCAATTAAATAAAAATTTATTCGCAAATTGATTTACAGCCTAATATAACATTTGAATTTTATTCCCAATTCATAAATTACTACTTTAACTAAATTTTACGTGTAACGACCCAGAATTTTTAATAATTAAAATTTGAATATTTAATTAATTTTAAATATTAATAAGTGAATTTATAAGTCGAATAAATTTTATTTGAAGTATTGGAATTTATTGAATAATTAAATCGATAATTTAATATGTGAAATTGTGAAAATAATTGAAAATTGAGTTAAATATGGTTGAAAATGATTTGGGAAATTTATTTTATCATATGGAAGTTAGAACGATATTTTAGAACTTTTAAAATCGAATTTAAAGTTAATTTGTGAAAATTGAATATTTTAATATTAAATCGACTAGTGAAAATAGTCAATTTTTGAACAGTCTCAGAATTGAACGAAACTAGTTCCATTGGATCCGTAATAGTTAGTTATTACCGGATTTCAAATTTCGTGTCAATCGGAGCTATCGTTTGATCGTGGCAGCTCGAAACGCATCGATTTATTTTTAATTTTAATTTGGCGAGTTAAAATAGCCATTTTTCAAAAAGTCTCGGATTTCGACGAAACCAGTTTCATCGGATCCGTAATGTGATATTATTGTAAGGTTTCAAATTTCAAATCGATTGGATTTACCGTTTGTCCGGTACGAATTAAAACGCCTAGAAATCGATTTAAATCGGTTTAATTTAAATTGAACGTTTACTGCCATAACTCGCACAAATGTCCGAATTAGCTTTCGAAACCTGTTCCGTTGTGTCCGGAACGCGGGGTAAACCCTAGAAACGCTGGTTACGGCGCGTAAATCGGAGTTCGGAATTTCCGAAATGAATAGTGTCGTTCGTTTTCCTATAAATAGACCACTCTCTTCATAAAAAAAAAGAAAATATAACCCTAGCCGCCACCCCTTTCACCAATGGCCAGAAAACACCCACGTTTCTCCCTCGATTACTCCAAATCCATCGACAATTAGGCTAAACTTTCAACTAGAGTATTGAAGAGGGCGATGAGAGATACAAGATCAACGGTTAAGATGTGGATTGGAGCTATAAATTGGGAGATATGGGGGGCCGTTTGCAGCAAGTTGCGCACGCAACTCGAGGAGAAGGGGGGGCCGAACTTCAGGTGGTGCATGGTGGAGGTAGCTCTTGCAATGGGCTTCGACATGGCGGTGGTGTGATGAAGTTTAGTCGAGAAATGAGGTTGCAAAGTCGAACCCTAGTTTGTGGATGGTGGGTTCAAGTGCGTCGTGTGTAACCTGAAGCATATTTGCGTGAGGAAGGAGATGCTATGTGCGGTCATGATGGAAGGAGGTTGGATCTAAGGGCTGGAATGTGATAGGTTTAAAATTAATTAGAATTTATGTTGTAAATATTAGTTTAAATCGTGTAAAACTTTGAAAATGCATAACTTTTTCATACGAGGTCGAAAACGCGCGAAACCAGTTGCGTTGGAATCATATGGACGAGCACTACGCGATGAAATTGGATTGGAGTCGTTTGGAGTTAGTGAGAATTTTGGGTAAAATTAAACGTCCGTTTAATTTTATTCGAAATAAAAGCTGAACACAGAATTAAAATCAAGGTGAGAACTTCTCACTCAATCAAATCAGTTTCGATTTTATTTTAAATAGTTAGATTTAAAATATTTGAATGCATGTTTGAATGATGATTGTTATCTATTGATTGTTAAAATAGACATTATGCGCCGTTAGTAAGCGGATGTTATTTAATAAAAACATATACCGCGAATATTTCATAAACAGTGAAACTGGTATTATATATAATAGCAATATATATATATTGGCATATGTATATATTGGAGTTATTGATTTCCCGCATTTATTTGTTTAGCGGATGAGACCCTATTGCGCCGTTATTAAGCGGATAATATTTAAATCCCATATACCGCGATAATTTCGTACTGGAGCGAAATTGGTATTGTGCTAATGTTTTTGGATGCAGGAAAATAGGTTGGAGGGATCCAACTGGATTCCTCAACAGTATTTATTTGATTATGGATATTTTGATATTCATTGATTTTCATATCGATATATGATATCGTTGTTGTCGTGATTGACTATTTGGTGTGTAGCATCATTGGTCCAAATTTTGAAATTTTAAAATGTTTTTAAAGTGATTTTTGAAAGTATACGTTTATAAAATATTTTTCTGAATTTATCCATTTTAAATAAATAAACGAATAATTTTTAATGTTATAAAAATTATGATATTTGAGAAATATAGTTAAAAGCTGATTTTTGAGAAATAAGGGTTAATGATTTTATAAAATAGTTTAAATTGGATTTTTGAATTATTATAAAAAGTTAAAATATAGGATTTATAAAATTTGATTATTTTATAAATCAAAATGGTGAAATTATAAAGGAATTTGAAGACGTTTTAAAGAATAATATAAATTGATTTATATTAAGAGGTTTATAAATGGATATTTATAAATTGGAATATTGACATTATAAAACGAGTTTTTATAAGTGTTTGAATGAAGTGAAAATGAATTTTGTAAATGAATTGAATTTATAAAATTATAAATGGTGAAGTTATAAATGAAATTTATAAATAGTAAGATTTATAAATTTTGTGAAATTATCAAAGAATATATTTGGATGAATAATTGAATCTTATAAGTTATAAGATTTATAATTATGAAGTTCAAAGAAACAATTTTGTAAAATAATCGTTTTATAAGCATTTAACTTATAATGTGAACTTTTGGTTTATAATTGAGTTATAAATCGAATAGGTTAATAAAGGAATTTATAAAAGGAAGTTGTTATAAAATAAATAGAAAAGGAACTTATAAACGTTGTTTTATAAATTCGCAAACGACTTATTTTGATAAGAAAATTGTTGAAACCTATTAATGGAGTTATATTCACGTTTTTGACTGTGAATAATCCTTTAAAATGAAATGTATAGAAAGGATGAAATTGATTAACGTAGTATATTCACGTTTTTGAATAGTGAATAATATGTTAAAGAAATTGTTTTGAATGTGATAATTTAAACAGAATTAAAACGATCTAACGATGTTTTAAATGCATTGAGATTCGAAACCATAGATTTCAACATCTATTGTTGAAATAGACGTTTTCGAGAAATAAAAGGAAATGGTAGACTATAACACTGTTGTTATAGTAAATGATTTCCGAAAGGAAATGTTTTGTATAGTATTGGGATTTATATATCTATTTTAATTTCGAATCCCTATACCAGTGATTTTTGGTTGTCGTAACGATGTTTTACGCAACATTCGTTTTGGCCCAAATGAATATGTTTAAGAGAATGATTTCCTTAAAGAATGAAATATATACTTAATCTCGATTTAAGTATATTGAATATTTTCTAAGTGTTGAAAATAAATAAAATTTGTGAATTACTTATTAAATAAGTATGGAAATGTTTTCCAATATAAAGTAAATACTTTGAGAATTTATCTTTTTG
Source organism: Allium cepa (assembly GCA_030765085.1). Lineage (NCBI taxonomy): Eukaryota > Viridiplantae > Streptophyta > Magnoliopsida > Asparagales > Amaryllidaceae > Allium > Allium cepa. The sequence continues at coordinate 301,642,688 of CM060944.1, read as the reverse complement.
AAGATAAATTGAAATGAATAATTGAAATCGTATATTCATAGATATTTTGGAATATAAATTCACTAAGGGATTTATAAAAGAAAGTGGAATTGGTTTAAAAATAAATATTGATTTATTTTTGAAGTATTGAAAATTATATATCTTGTAAAGATATTTTGGAAAATTATTTGGAATCTGGTGATGTGTGCATATCCATTGATAGTTCAATAACCGACTATCAATATTTCCCTTTGAATGGGCAATTGATGTGATTTGTTTGAATTTGAATGCCACACTTATTTTTGAATAAGCGCTCACTATTCGGGTTAACCGGGAAAGGACCATGGGGTCGTATAACACATTCCGAATATGTGATACGTCGTTATGAATTGCATTTGAAGATCGGTGTTGAAGACCTGGTATTTGCGAGAGCGATAGGATGACCTATCGATTGTCTCTGCACTGAGTTGCAACGGTATAGAGACTCCCTAAGTGATGGGAAATCCGATCAGGATTGTGAATATCCGGATTGCAAGGACTTCTTTGTAAGTGCCTTCGGTTTTGTTCGAGCCCGGAACAGACTTGTATGGATTGTATGTCTGACGTTACAAGTTGAGATATAAAGCCGATTTCTTTCAAATATATTTCTGTTGGTGGCGGAGAATTTATTCTTTTAGCTTAACACCCTTCTCTGAGACGTACGAGCTCAGAGGTTATGTAGTTGAATGTTATCAGCGATATATTCCCATTTTGGTAATGTGACATGCTGAGTGTTGCTGTAAATGATCATTGTGTTGATTATTGTGATAGGATCGTTTATTTGATCGTCTATCCTGGTGATCATTTCTATGATCATTTGTTGACCCAAAGCATGGCTTTTGTATAAAGTATGTTTTTGTGGACATGACTTCGTCGAGCCTCACACCCCGTGAATGGTCAAAACAGGAAAGATGCGGCAAGGTTATGAGGGGTAGCGCCCTTTAGGATGTGTGCATTTCCTTCTGGAAAAGGGTGGTATCATGGTATGGAGCCCAGATACTTACTCATGTTGAAAACACTTTGTTATGATTGTGTGAATTGATTACGAGCGCTCGGTGAAAGGTCCCAAAGGACCGGGGGATGGCATATTCGGTCAGTTGTTACTCAGTTAGGGGTAACCCGGCCTTGTGTTGGTAGAGATCCGGTTTGGTTCTCGGGGATGTCCATCCAGAGGCATTCTCATGTGGCAATGGGAAGTTCCTTGGCCTGATCATTCGTTGGAAATCCAAAGAAACAATATGAAACTTGTACGGTTTTAGTTGTATAACCTGCTATGGAATGTGGCGGTAATCTGCTATTGAACATAGTTAGCTATAGTAGGCATAGTTCGAAATGTCTATGCTGGCTAAGATTTATATTCTACTTTCGAAATAAATTTTTCCTACACTATGCACTAGTAATAATATAAAATGTTCTTTTAAATGCGTATCAAGCATCTTTGACTATCATAAGGAGAAATCTCCTCCGATTCTGCGTTTGCATTGTGTGTGTGTGCGGGAGGCCTTATGGTAGTCTCATTTTTAAAAGCATTGCGAATTGACTTTAAAAATATTCCTCTATTTTGATTTCAAAGATAAATAAACTGTTTTGAGTTCTCACACCAGTCACATGACTGACTCGGAGTTTATTGTTTTCCTTCCTAAACTCTAGGTGCCCACCAATTTTCCACACGGGCAGTTAAGAGTTAGGTTTATCAGGATATTCTGGATATTCTGGAGTTGCTGGAGGCAAGCTGGATGGCATGGCGTATTACTAGTTATATAGTATTTCTTCTTCCGCTGCACTATTTGTTGTTGTTGTTGTACACTCTGATGATATGATGTAATGAAATGTAATGTGTAAAATGTAATAACTGATATAGTTCTTTGTTTAAAGATTATTCATTTATTATTATATGTTGTTCCGCTGCGAATTGTGAGATTCTGTTATTGTTCTGTTGTGTTCTGTTCCGTTCTATTTTCTCTATTTTCTATTTTGCATCTTTTTCTCTCCTATGTTCTTTCCTCTCTATTTTCTACCTTCTTATCCCTTCTTCTGTCTTTTTCTTTTCTTAAATTCATTTTAAAACCCATAACTATTCGGTTTTTCGGCAACGAAAAATCGCGTACGTTACATTTGGTATCAGAGCATATGGTTAAGCGACAACCATGGTTCTGTTGGGTATTACTCATTAGAGATAGAGTCAGCAGTACTCTAGATTGAGTTTGAGTGTAATAATAGATATGGGAGCGTATTTGTTAGTGAATATAAAATTGTTTTATATTGTGATGGTTGGTTTATTGAGTGGCATATGAACTTTCGTCAGCGTGGTCCGCAAGACTATGCCGAAGGGGTTTCTAAACACTTGAATAGAACAATTCGGCACAATATTAATTTTAAATTGGGTAAATGAAATAATTTTACTTGAGTATATTTCATATATAAAGAAATAATTTTTCAGAATTATTAAAGTGTATATAAGTTGATTGTTTAGTTGTTTGAATAATCTAAATTAAAGAATAATTGTATAAGCAAAAGAATTATAAGAATTGAATTATAATTAATGTGATTTACAATTGTGAAATAAACTTATATATATATAAGAAGTGAAACTATATGGATATATTTATGAATATGAGTTGTAAATAAAATGTGAACTTAAGTTATATTAATGAAACTCAACTTTAGTAATTGAATATGAATTAGTGAATATAAACTAATTGAAAATGAATGTTAGTAAAAACATCCAATGTTAATGAATCAAATGTGATTTAAATTGAAAACCTATTTCATTAAATATTATTGAGAATATGAATGAATATTTATTGGTTATGGATGTTAGTTGGTTGATGTTTGCATTTGTTGCTTTTATTGCATTTGCTATGTTGACATATATAGTTATTATGTTGCTATATGTTGTATATCGATACTATTATCTATATGCATGATTCTCATGTTGTTTGTTGAGTGTTTAGTAGGTGCGGATCGCGTTTGCTTCACATTTGGAGCTCGCTTTCGCGCTATATTAGCCGTATATGCTCGCTAATAAAATATAAGGTACATATCTCGGATTAAATATCGTACTTTTATACTTTTTTCCCTGCGGGATGCCTCATTACTTGATGAGATGTATATTTGTGATATATATACTGTCATTTTTTTTTTCGGATCGAGCCGCGCAAAGGAGACTATGGCGAATTTTTTCGGAAATTTAAGGCGTTAGAAAAATTTGAGAAAATTGGAAATTTTTTGAAAACTTTAACTTTGATTTAGAATTGAAAGTTAAACAATAGTAATTGTTTTTGAAAAGATAACTAAGTATGATTTGAAAACTTAGTAAGTTATTATAAGAAGTTTAAACTATGAATTTCGGAAAATTAATAGATTCTATAACATTTCTTACTTAATAATTTCGAGGACGAAATTCTTTTAAGGGGGGAAGATTGTAACGACCCAGAATTTTTAATAATTAAAATTTGAATATTTAATTAATTTTAAATATTAATAAGTGAATTTATAAGTCGAATAAATTTTATTTGAATTATTGGATTTTATTGAATAATTAAATCGATAATTTAATATGTGAAATTATGGAAATAATTGAAGATTGAGTTAAATATGGTTGAAAATGATTTGGGAAATTTTATTTTATCATATGGAAGTTAGAACGATATTTTAGAACTTTTAAAATCGAATTTAAAGTTAATTTGTGAAAATTGAATATTTTAATATTAAATCGACTAGTGAAAATAGTCAATTTTTGAACAGTCTCAGAATTGAACGAAACTAGTTCCATTGGATCCGTAATAGTTAGTTATTACCGGATTTCAAATTTCGTGTCAATCAGAGCTATCGTTTGATCGTGGCAGCTCGAAACGCATCGATTTATTTTTAATTTTAATTTGGCGAGTTAAAATGGCCATTTTTCAAAAAGTCTCGGATTTCGACGAAACCAGTTTCATCGGATCCGTAATGTGATATTATTGTAAGGTTTCAAATTTCAAATCGATTGGATTTACCTTTTTCCGGTACGAATTAAAACGCCTAGAAATCGATTTAAATAGGTTTAATTTAAATTGAACGTTTACTGCCATAACTCGCACAGATGTCCGAATTAGCTTTCGAAACATGTTCCATTGTGTCCGGAATGCGGGGTAAACCCTAGAAATGCTGGTTACGGTGCGTAAATTGGAGTTCGGAATTTCTGGAATGAATAGTGTCGTTCGTTTTCCTATAAATAGACCACTCTCTTCATAAAAAAAAAAAGAAAAGAAAAGAAAATATAACCCTAGCCGCCACCCCTTTCACCAATGGCCAGAAAACACCCACGTTTCTCCCTGATTACTCCAAATCCGTCGACAATTAGGCTAAACTTTCAACTAGAGTATTGAAGAGGGCGATGAGAGCTACAAGATCAACGGTTAAGATGTGGATTGGAGCTATAAATTGGGAGATATGGGGGGCCGTTTGCATCAAGTTGCGCACGCAACTCGAGGAGAAGGGGGGGGCCGAACTTCAGGTGGTGCATGGTGGAGGTAGCTCTTGCAATGGGCTTCGACATGGCGGTGGTGTGATGAAGTTTAGTCGAGAAATGAGGTTGCAAAGTCGAACCCTAGTTTGTGGATGGTGGGTTCAAGTGCGTCGTGTGTAACCTGGAGCATATTTGCGTGAGGAAGGAGATGCTATGTGCGGTCATGATGGAAGGAGGTTGGATCTAAGGGCTGGAATGTGATAGGTTTAAAATTAATTAGAATTCATGTTGTAAATATTAGTTTAAATCGTGTAAAACTTTGAAAATGCATTACTTTTTCATACGAGGTCGAAAACGCGCGAAACCAGTTGCGTTGGAATCGTATGGACGAGCACTACGCGATGAAATTGGATTGGAGTCGTTTGGAGTTAGTGAGAATTTTGGGTAAAATTAAACGTCCGTTTAATTTTATTCGAAATAAAAGCTGAAAACAAAATTAAAATCAAGGTGAGAACTTCTCACTCAATCGAATCAGTTTCGATTTTATTTTAAATAGTTAGATTTAAAATATTTGAATGCATGTTTGAATGATGATTGTTATCTATTGATTGTTAAAATAGACATTATGCGCCGTTAGTAAGCGGATGTTATTTAATAAAAACATATACCGCGAATATTTCATAAACAGTGAAATTGGTATTATATATAATAGCAATATATATATATTGGCATATGTATATATTGGAGTTATTGATTTCCCGCATTTATTTGTTTAGCGGATGAGACCCTATTGCGCCGTTATTAAGCGGATAATATTTAAATCCCATATACCGCGATAATTTCGTACTGGAGCGAAATTGGTATTGTGCTAATGTTTTTGGATGCAGAAAACAGGTTGGAGGGATCCAACTGGATTCCTCAACAGTATTTATTTGATTATGGATATTTTGATATTCATTGATTTTCATATCGATATATGATATCGTTGTTGTCGTGATTGACTATTTGGTGTGTAGCATCATTGGTCTAAATTTTGAAATTTTAAAATGTTTTTAAAGTGATTTTTGAAAGTATACGTTTATAAAATATTTTTCTGAATTTAGCCATTTTAAATAAATAAACGTATAATTTTTAATGTTATAAAAATTATGATTTTTGAGAAATATAGTTAAAAGCTGATTTTTGAGAAATAAGGGTTAATGATTTTATAAAATAGTTTAAATTGGATTTTTGAATTATTATAAAAAGTTAAAATATAGGATTTATAAAATTTGATTATTTTATAAATCAAAATGGTGAAATTATAAAGGAATTTGAAGACGTTTTAAAGAATAATATAAATTGATTTATATTAAGAGGTTTATAAATGGATATTTATAAATTGGAATATTGACATTATAAAACGAGTTTTTATAAGTGTTTGAATGAAGTGAAAATGAATTTTGTAAATGAATGGAATTTATAAAATTATAAATGGTGAGGTTATAAATGAAATTTATAAATAGTAAGATTTATAAATTTTGTGAAATTATCAAAGAATATATTTGGATGAATAATTGAATCTTATAAGTTATAAGATTTATAATTATGAAGTTCAAAGAAACAATTTTGTAAAATAATCGTTTTATAAGCATTTAACTTATAATGTGAACTTTTGGTTTATAATTGAGTTATAAATCGAATAGGTTAATAAAGGAATTTATAAAAGGAAGTTGTTATAAAATAAATAGAAAAGGAACTTATAAACGTTGTTTTATAAATTCGCAAACGACTTATTTTGATAAGAAAATTGTTGAAACCTATTAATGGAGTTATATTCATGTTTTTGACTGTGAATAATCCTTTAAAATGAAATGTATAGAAAGGATGAAATTGATTAACGTAATATATTTACGTTTTTGAATAGTGAATAATATGTTAAAGAAATTGTTTTGAATGTGATAATTTAAACAGAATTAAAACGATCTAACGATGTTTTAAATGCATTGAGATTCGAAACCATAGATTTCAACATCTATTGTTGAAATAGACGTTTTCGAGAAATAAAAGGAAATGGTAGACTATAACACTGTTGTTATAGTAAATGATTTCCGAAAGGAAATGTTTTGTATAGTATTGGGATTTATATATCTATTTTAATTTCGAATCCCTATACCAGTGATTTTGGGTTGTCGTAACGATGTTTTACGCAACATTCGTTTTGGCCCAAATGAATATGTTTAAGAGAATGATTTCCTTAAAGAATGAAATATATACTTAATCTCGATTTAAGTATATTGAATATTTTCTAAGTGTTGAAAATAAATAAAATTTGTGAATTACTTATTAAATAAGTATGGAAATGTTTTCCAATATAAAGTAAATACTTTGAGAATTTATCTTTTTGAAGATAAATTGAAATGAATAATGGAAATCGTATATTCATAGATATTTTCGAATATAAATTCACTAAGGGATTTATAAAAGAAAGTGGAATTGGTTTAAAAATAAATATTGATTTATTTTTGAAGTATTGAAAATTATATATCTTGTAAAGATATTTTGGAAAATAAATAATTTGGAAAATTATTTGGAATCTGGTGATGTGTGCATATCCATTGATAGTTCAATAACCGACTATCAATATTTCCCTTTGAATGGGCAATTGATGTGATTTGTTTGAATTTGAATGCCACACTTATTTTTGAATAAGCGCTCACTATTCGGGTTAACCGGGAAAGGACCATGGGGTCATATAACCCATTCCGAATATGTGATACGTCGTTATGAATTGCATTTGAAGATCGGTGTTGAAGACCCGGTATTTGCGAGAGCGATAGGATGACCTATCGATTGTCTCTGCACTGAGTTGCAACAGTATAGAGACTCCCTAAGTGATGGGAAATCCGATCAGGATTGTGAATATCCGGATTGCAAGGACTTCTTTGTAAGTGCCTTCGGTTTTGTTCGAGCCCGGAACAGACTTGTATGGATTGTATGTCTGACGTTACAAGTTGAGATATAAAGCCGATTTCTTTCAAATATATTTCTGTTGGTGGCGGAGAATTTATTCTTTTAGCTTAACACCCTTCTCTGAGACGTACGAGCTCAGAGGTTATGTAGTTGAATGTTATCAGCGATATATTCCCATTTTGGTAATGTGACATGCTGAGTGTTGCTGTAAATGATCATTGTGTTGATTATTGTGATAGGATCGTTTATTTGATCGTCTATCGTGGTGATCATTTCTATGATCATTTGTTGACCCAAAGCATGGCTTTTGTATAAAGTATGTTTTTGTGGACGTGACTTCGTCGAGCCTCACACCCCGTGAATGGTCAAAACAGGAAAGATGCGGCAAGGTTATGAGGGGTAGCGCCCTTTAGGATGTGTGCATTTCCTTCTGGAAAAGGGTGGTATCATGGTATGGAGCCTAGATACTTACTCATGTTGAAAACACTTTGTTATGATTGTGTGAATTGATTACGAGCGCTCGGTTAAAGGTCCCAAAGGACCGGGGGATGGCATATTCGGTCAGTTGTTACTCAGTTAGGGGAAACCCGGCCTTGTGTTGGTAGAGATCCGGTTTGGTTCTCGGGGATGTCCATCCAGAGGCATTCTCATGTGGCAATGGGAAGTTCCTTGGCCTGATCATTCGTTGGAAATCCAAAGAAACGATACGAAACTTGAACGGTTTTAGTTGTATAACCTGCTATGGAATGTGGCGGTAACCTGCTATTGAACATAGTTAGCTATAGTAGGCATAGTTCGAAATGTCTATGCTGGCTAAGATTTATATTCTACTTTCGAAATAAATTTTTCCTACACTATGCACTAGTAATAATATAAAATGTTCTTTTAAATGCGTATCAAGCATCTTTGACTATCATAAGGAGAAATCTCCTCCGATTCTGCGTTTGCATTGTGTGTGTGTGCGGGAGGCCTTATGGTAGTCTCATTTTTAAAAGCATTGCGAATTGACTTTAAAAATATTCCTCTATTTTGATTTCAAAGATAAATAAACTGTTTTGAGTTCTCACACCAGTCACATGACTGACTCGGAGTTTATTGTTTTCCTTCCTAAACTCTGGGTGCCCACCAATTTTCCACACGGGCAGTTAAGAGTTAGGTTTATCAGGATATTCTGGATATTCTGGAGTTGCTGGAGGCAAGCTGGATGACATGGCGTATTACTAGTTATATAGTATTTCTTCTTCCGCTGCACTGTTTGTTGTTGTTGTTGTACACTCTGATGATATGATGTAATGAAATGTAATGTGTAAAATGTAATAACTGATATAGTTCTTTGTTTAAAGATTATTCATTTATTATTATATGTTGTTCCGCTGCGAATTGTGAGATTCTGTTATTGTTCTGTTGTGTTCTGTTCCGTTCTATTTTCACTATTTTCTATTTTCTATCTTTTTCTCTCCTATGTTCTTTCCTCTCTATTTTCTACCTTCTTATCCCTTCTTCTGTCTTTTTCTTTTCTTAAATTCTTTTTAAAACCCATAACTATTCGGTTTTTCGGCAACGAAAAATCGCGTACGTTACATTACGTTTCCCTTTTAATTTACATTTTCACCTTACGTTACTACATTAATTATCCTTAAAGTAACGTCTATTATTAATAACAATATTATAATTACTTACCATTTTATTTCATAAATTAATCCATTTCATCTAAATTCTTATCTATGTAATATTTCAACATTTAATTTCATCAAATGTAATTGTTTTCCAATACGTTAATAACTTTATTTCCAAGTCTTATATTACAACAAACTATCCAATACGAAAGTCTTAACATTGTTACAAATACTACTTTAATTAACATTAACGCAATACTCAATTAAAAATTATTGTAACTGATTTCAAAATTGTAAATTAACAAGCTACCAAAATAGGCAACATACAATAATCGTACTCTAACCTTTAGTCACATTAATACGTTTTTATTTCTCAAAATCAAAGTTCCCATTTAACTAAATCTCCATAAATGAATTTGACGTTATCTTCAAAAAGTACTTTATATTAACATTAACGTAAAAATTTATTTATATCTATAGCAATCGATTTAGTACTATTTTCTCAATATTTAAAATGATTTAACAAATTTTATATGTTAATTTATTAAAGATTAAATCAATATAGATATTCAATTCCATAAAATCCAAAATTGTTGATAAATTTCCAAAACTTCCTTTTTTTTATTGAATCAATCTATATTTATTCCTTTCATTAATCTCAAATATAAGGGTTTACCCTTTGGATAAAAAATTATCACATAAATATCCTATTTCAACGTAATTCTTAATTTAACATAATAAATAAAATTTGATTTCATTTATCTCAATAAGTCCTACTATTATAAATTAACCAATTGACTCACTATTCAAATTCACCTTCTATAATTCAAAATTTTTCTATCACCTTGATTTACTTAACTTTATAATTCCTTAGCCAAATCTCTATCTCAAATCTTAAATGTAAGTCATTCTACTAATTATAGTACTTAATATTTTCTTAAAATAATCTTTCTACAATCCTATTTATTAAATATGTTTCCAATTAGATCCAATTTCAACCTTGCACATAAGTTTAGGTTATAATTAACTTATAACATATACTTCCCTAGTTATTTCTTTATATACTCCCCATATTAATTCCACAATTAACCATTATTATTAGAATAACGTTGATAATAAATACGATCCTATAATTTACTTAACACTTAATTATTTCCTTTTCCATTAGGGTAACATTCCTTTATCTGATTATTACTTATTACACATTCTAATTCCATTAACAAGGAAGCAGGTAAATTATGATATATGCTACAAATTTTCAATTTATTACTATTCATTATTATTAACCTAAATTCAGCATTACTTACCTCGCATTAACCTTATTACTTAAAATCCTTATCCAATTGAAATTAATACTCTAAATAAATACATTTACTCCTTTCGTTATTTTATTAGTTACAATTAAGGCACACCTAATTATCTTTATAGGTAAATGAGTGAGTTTACTAGTATCCTACTATTACAACCTTTAATATACTTGTATATGGTTATTTTACCCTTTTATAATCCCTTTATAAATATATGCACATCTACAAATTAAGATTCTAAATCCAATTTCTTATTCCATCTAGGTTCCATTTCTTCACTTATGAATAACTAGCATTTCCTATTCATTTGTTACATCTACTTATATTCACTTTATGAATAGTTTTGATATTCCATTTATTACTAACTTTAATTATTCCAATTTATTATCTACATACAATTTGAATCTATTTTCAAATTTTCACCCTTTTAATAATTAACACCTTCCAATAATAAATAAAAAGGATTGTACTAAATAAAATTTTATTTTCATTAATGAATTCAATCCTTGCCTTTATTTACTTATTTCTAACCTTATATCCAATTGCAACAATTTCCACTATTACACTTAATTGCAATAAACATTCAATTTGTAAATTTCAATTAACCTAGATACATCTAATTTCAACATTTTCTTTCATATAAATAAATAAGATTTCCGTTTCTTTCTAAATTAAAATTAAAAAAGTTAAAAATCCTATTAATATAATTCATTTTAAGCATCGAATTTACACGAGTCGTTACATCATATGTTAAAATTATTTAAATGTGAAATTTTGAAGTCTGGAAATATGATTTATAAGTTTAGAATATCAAAAATTTGAAGTCTTATTGTTTTTGAAAAGTTATAATAAAATCTGAAATTTTATTAATAGCATTTCTAAAATGCTATAGTTTTATAACAGCACTTTAAAATGCTGTTGTTTTTAACTTAACTATGTTTGAAATAAATAAATATCTATTACGGCATTTTATAAATGCCGTTATTCTTGAACTAACTATTTTGGAAACTATAAGCTACGATAGCACTTTATAAATGCCGTCGTTACTATATTTTGTCAATGTTTTGAAATGTTATAGATTTTAACACTGTTTGTGTTATATTTTAAAGTGTTAAATGATTTAACTATTGGAATTAATTATTTGTGAAATATAAGGAGTTTTGAAAATAATTTAAAATTTAAAATTTGAATCTTAAGGAATTTACATTGAATTTGGATTTAAATAAGTTTTACTTTAACCATGTGTTAAATTGAATGAAATCAAATGAGATAAATGAATTTTTGAATGGAATTTTGAAATGTATTTTTGTAATGATATTTGAAATAATAAATGAAAGACATATTTGATTTTTAAAATGATATTTGAAACTTGAATAATTGAAATTGAATTCAAATACTGATTTGAAAATGAGGTTTTGAAGGATATGATATTTTAATGATTTTGAAATGGTTTTTTATGATATAATCATTATTTGATAAAGAATGTGAATTTGGAATGGTATTGAATTTTGATAAATGGATATTTAAAGTTATATTTGTATGAATAATATTGGATTTATAAAATGAATATTTCAAAACTAAGTAATAATGAAGTTAAATTTGGGATATATGAAATTGTAGAATTTAGTTTTGAAATGCGGGATATTAAAGCTTTGAAATTATTAAATATTGAATAGTTTAATTTGTGGATCAAATCTATGTTTGAAATTGATATGATTTGAAATGTTTGTTGGGAAATTTAATTGAAACCGATGATTTGAATTGAATTAAGTTGGAAATTGGAAATTTGGGATTAATTGAATGAATTGTAAAATGTAAAGAATTAAAGGAATGTTTCATGATTTCAAATGTATGATTTTGAAATGAATATATGTTTGAAATGTTTTTGGTTTCGATGTATAAACTATTTCAATTGAATAAATAGTTTTGAAATAAAAATGTTTTTGGTTTCGAAGTATAAACTATTTTGATTGAATAAATAGTTTTGAAATAAAAATGGTTTTGACTTCGAAGTATAAACTATTTTGAAAGGAATATAGTTTGAAATGAAATGATTTGATCTTTTTGAAGTATAAACTATTTTGAAATGACCACGGCGTTATAATAACGTTTGGTTGTCAAAGAGACCGGGATCGAAAGTTGTCATACTCTCTGCCAACTTCGAAAACCACTTTAACAACCGTGTACGCGGTGGAGTTTCCAGGATGAAGTAGGTTGGTTGCGACGTTCTTGAGGTATATTACGTGGACTCGACTCCCGTGAGTTGGCATAAGGTGGCTAATACAGGAGCGATCTTGGGCCAAGTGAGGTTATTCCTCCGATCGGTCACATTCCTTCGATACTATACTCTTACTTGTGATTGATTAGATGGCCATCCTCCGATTTTGATATGGGAGTGTGTTCCAAGGTGGGCATATGTGGCTGCTGCGTTACCTCAAGCCCGTGTGCATAATTGGTATATCTACTCTGGCATTGCCTTGTGTGTCGTGTCACCTACCATACCGAGCCTATACTACGAGTTTGTTTTTCTTCCGTAGCCCGTGTGGTATCCTCTAATAGTCTCCCGATCTGGAGATATCATGATATTGGATGGACTACTGGGACTATTATGTGTGAAGGGTGATATGGGTAAGCCCGGAACGCTATTTTAAAGTAAGTTTATTTTACTGTAGACATTATTATAATAGCGCAATATTACTACATAGTAAATAGTTTAACGGATCCTTAAAGGATGGGCGATCCCAAGCATCCTTTAAGTTACTGGTGCATTTTGTTACTATTCACTTGAGTTGATTTACAGTTCATAAGTATTTATGTCCTGACTCGAGTGTTTTGTGTTTAGCTTCATTCTCGAGTCAGACTGAGTGATTCAGCATTCAAGACTCACCTTCGGAGTTGGAGCTTGCTTGAAGATACATCCATCTATTTTGCTTTATGTATCCAGTGGTTCTAGTGATGTATTCTGATTTGTACTTGATGTATCTTATACTCTTCTGCTGTATCTTGTTTAACTCTAATGTATCTTATTTTTTTATATAATAGCTTCATGAACTACTATCACTTTAATTCCGCTGCATTATTATTTACTCTGTGTATGTGATCTGTGTTTATTTATTTACTGTATATTCTAAGATTTGCCAAATTTTATTTACAATGCGGTATTTTGAGCAATTCAACTCCGACATGTGCGGATGCGAATGGTTGAAAATAACGGGCTGTTACAAAAACTTCTCCAAATTGAATTTTAATGTTTATAAAACATTTATAAACCATTTTCAAACATTTAAACCAATATTTTTCCATATTAAATCTCTTTTTCACTTTTAAAACATTTCATAATATTATATTATTATAATATTCATTTCCAAACTTTTTTATATTTAAAACCATTTAGAAGCTAAACAACTCCATACACAAATTATTTATGGATTAAATTTCCATTTAATTAACCATGGTTAATTACTGACCATTTCTATTATGTTTTCTCATCATTAATCACAACCAAGTTATCAACCATATGAACATGCATATACTCAACTATATAATCAACTAAATTATCAAACAATTATTTAAATTTAAACATTCATATAATTATTTTCTAAATGTAAGTGACTCGAGTACTCACTTATGGTCCACTCCACCAATCTTTTCTGTAGCTTCCTGAATTTATTTCTTAGCACTTCCTCCTCTTTTACTTGCTCCGGAGCCTTTTGAACTCCTTCCTTCTTCCGATATGTGTTCGGCCAAGGCCTAGGAGTGCTCGACCATGCTCCTTAGGTGTAGGTGCTCTAGGCTTTGAGGTGAAGATGAGGTGGCCGTGAGCTTCTAAGGTGTGGAGGAGAAGATTGAGTAGATTTTTGACATGTATATGTATATATACATATGCTGTATATATTTAAATATTATTTGCTATAATTTTCTCCATAATTTTTCTAAGATGAGAGGCCATTAAAGAGAAGGAGAAAGCTTGAGGAAAGAAGAAGAATAAGATGGAAAGTTGTGTGAAAATGTGAATGAATGTATGCATGAATTTATAACCAAAATTTACAAAATATCCTACATCACTTCCTTCCCATCACATCACCCATGTGACACCTTTCACCTCCATCATTTCACATGCCCACACCCCTCTTCATTATCATCCATCGCCTCAAATCACTTCATGTCCTAATTATTGACTTTATGAAAGCTTAAGGGTGATGTTTTCCTAAAATATCTTAGATATTCTTAATATACGTATATATAAATGTAAATATGTTATATGCATGTGTGTGTCTATATTCTATACATATATATGTGTGTGTGTGTGTGTGTGTTCATGTATATCTTAGTGGATGAATTTGTATGTTATATATGTGCACACAACATATAAACAAGGTTGCAACAACTTTCAAACAACTTCCGTTCGTTAAACCGTTGAAACTTAGAAAACCGATTCCAGGTCACATTTTCATTTTTTATTTAATATACATATATTTGTAAACAATGTTTGAAAATAAATTACTAATCTTTTTTGATAAATAAAAGTTATCACATTTGAATTATAAAATCATATAAATCAATATTAGCAATTACTTGCAAAAAGTGCGTTTATATGATAGACCGATATCGATTTTCTCCGTAATTTCAAATTGGTTAAATATCTTTATAAAACTATTATAAATCATTTATTATCACTTTATAACACTTTAAAATCAATTACTATCATTAAAAAACAATTATTTGAATAATTATTAAATCACTAAATCTCAATTTAAATTATAAAAGTAAAATAAGTAATTTTATTTCATATTCTTGTCCAATTATAAAAATAAGTTTATGTATCCAGCTCTTTGTGCGATATTTTACGATTTTAGAGTTGCTTATCGATAAAACGGTTTTTAACCATTTTATTGATAAATTTCCAAAGGAAATATTTTCGTAAATACTTATTCAAAATAAAATTACGATTATTACTTATTGTTCAAACATCATAATCTATTTTAAAACATCTTATATTTGAATATTTTAAAAATAAATATAATTTATCATATTGATAAATTTGCGGGTCATTATAGATTTTCCCCCTTAAAAGAATTTAATCCTTGAAATTACACCGAAACAAAACCTAAAGGTATTTGCCCAAAATATTTATCTTTAAACGTACATTCATATGATGTATACAGATCATCCATACGAAATAATGCATTCGATCTACTATCCGAATCCATAACTTTACTTTCGAAGTAGTCTTGATCCCCCAATCCTCTAGTGCGGACTCTGATCAGGCTTCTTGATTAGAAAATTTTGTTTCCCTTACATTGCCCTCAACTATAATAGAAAACTTAAGTATCCAATCATGAACCCTCATTAATGTTCGCTGTCAAGAATCGAGTGATAAGTCCTCTTTTGGACCATTGTAAACACCTGTGACGCCCCACCTCTATACCCACACTAGCCAAGAACACTACGGTGTAGTGCTGTCAACTAGCATGGAGAATAAGGCTGTTGAGGAGCGACCATCCATGTAATTGCTTATCACACGGTGGCTATGAATAATCTTCGGAAACAAACATAGAAATAATCATAACACAAATCAGTCACAGACATCCATATCACAAGGGCGGAAGAAGATATGAATATATATCTAACACATGAAAGTGTACATCAGAGTAGTGGTCAGTAAGATCCACAATAACACAAAAGAATTGCAACACGTGCTATACAAAAGAATACAACTATGAGTCTATATCTCAAGTGTATACCACAAAAAAACTGCTAATCTAAACAGTTAGCCAAAAGTCAGAGTGATGAATCCCTGGGAAGAAGTCAAGCAGAAGCACCTGTAACATCTCGGTCTGACCCGAGTATTATTTAAGAAAATAATAAACGGATCAGTCTAGCTATAAATATCAGATGACATGATATAACATAAAAGATATGGCATAATCATAAAATATCCGTAATGACATACCACTATAAGTATGTAAATAATGATCAACAGAAGATCAGTCAATAAGAGATAATCAATATCACAAGAATCTTCTCAAAGATTCGGAAAGGGCATCATACCCCAAACTTGTACTCATGACAAGTAAATGGCATAAATTCTAGAAATCAATGCAAGAAGTCCAGAAATCATAGAAAAGAGAAAGAGAAAGAGGCCTATCACATGACGGTCCGAAGACCAAGGGGAGCTACCCCACATGTGTGAATGTAATCACACAGATTAAGGTCCAGACTAACCAAAAAGCAAAAAGTTATGTGTGAGTGGAATCACACAAGTGGTGTCTAGTCTAACCTCGCAACAAGAGACATCGCACAGTTGCTAGTCTAAATCATCAGAATGATCGTCATGATCAACGAGAAGTGTCAATTACACTAAGCTAGTAAATATAGAAGTTTAGCTTCATGTCCCATAACCACTTGCTTAACTTAAATATTTACGAACAAACTGTAAATCTTCACTAATAAAATTGTCACAAGAGGTTCAATCGAACAAGTCCAAGAATTAACCGACGAAGTGAACGCAAGCGTTTCATACCACTTGTTTTACTAAGTCGTTTAATTCGATTTCTCATCCGAGTGAGGTAAAGGTTTGTATATATTAATAGATTGGAAAACGGTTTAAGAAAAGAGCTTAGTTATTAAAAATAGAGTTGAAATTGTTTGTTAAAAGAGTTTTGATATTTACTACTAGTATTGAAACCTTTATATTATAAAGTGGAAAAACACAGAAGCAATTGTAGAAACAATCAGTCACAAAGATCGCATACGGAGATGTGAATAAAATCCAAGGAAATCAGCTCAATGTTTTTCAGATAAGATCCCCTACGGAGGGGGGTCCGGGGGGGTGGCAACCCCCCAAGGTGGGGGTGCGGGGGCAAAGCCACCGCTTACGGGGTTCGACCTAAAGTTCTTTGCGACCTAACGAGGTAGAGGGGACACGCGACCTAAAGGTACGCGACCTAAGAAAGCACACGACCTATCGGCAACAAGGATCGAGCGACCTAACGGCAACATGGGTCGAGCGACCTAACTTCGCCGCGACCTATAAATATCACGACCTAAGGCCACAACGACCTAAGAAATAAAGGGGAGCGACCCAAAAGAGGAAGGGTTTAACGACCTAAGCAGTGAAGAGGCCAAGCGACCTAGCGTGGTCAACGACCTAAAAGGGTTCGCGTCCTAAGAAAGTGCGCGACCTAAAGCACACGCGACTTACGACCTAAGAAAAGCAGGCGACCTAACTCCACACACAAGGCCTAACGACCTAAGAGTTAAACGACCTACGACCTACGCCACCAACTCACGAGCGACCTAAGTACTAGGTCGTGAACGACCTAACTCCGAACACACGAAAAGTGGTCAGAACGATCTAGGAGCTATCTCGTACGCGACCTACGACCTAAGACCCACACGACCTAACTCCGAACGACCTAAAAATGGCCAGAACGACCTAAATGCAGAAATTTCGCCAAAACGCCAAAAATCAGAGTTTTTCGCCAATCCAATCCAAACCAAAAGCAAATATTCATGCTAAAGTGATAGGTAATCATTCCCAACAACCCAAGATAGTTATAGACAAGAATGTGAGTTAAAAATCTCACCTTTGCACTAAAGTTTATGAAGATGAAGCTTGAAAGCAAGGAGAAGCAATCCAAAGCTTGAATCCAATATCTTCTACTTGAATTTGGAGTTGAATGTTGGATTTGCAATTGAATTTGTGCTTGGAGTTTTAATTTCCCATTCTTTTCACCATTAATGCCCAAGCTTGAGTTAGTTAGGAAATTTATGAAGAGTGGGGAGAAGTGGGTTGGAACTTGGGCTTAATAGGCTAAACTAACCCAAAGTCCAAAGCGGGAAAAGTTAGTGAAATTTCGCTAACTCCAAACCTATCGATGTTTATACTAAAAAAATTTGTAAACGGCATTTCGAACTCAATGGAAGTGGTCTCGAGTCCTAATTTGACCGTTTGCAAAAAGTAGCTTTTCGGACCAATATCCGATTAACGACCTAATATTTAAATAAAATATTTAAATATTAAATCGATAAATATGCGGGTTGTTACAACACCTCAAAGTTCTGTACTCGAATCTTAAATCAAAATTTTGTATCGAAATGATCCACATACCTCATATGTACTCATTCTAAAATCTTTACGAAAAATTTTCACAAATTTTTTTTCTTTTACTTTAAATACTTATACAAACCCTTTATTCTTTGAAAATATTTATTCCTAAATATATTCTATTTCTTTTCCAAAAGAAATCGATTATCATTTATTTGGAATAATACCATTATAGTTCTTATTTTAGAATTCCTTTGAAATTCCTTCGTTAATAAATCTCATTATAAATTTAATTCCCAACTTATTTATATAGCATAACTTTCTCTTTTATAGTTTTTCAAAACACTAGGATATGAATTCTAAAATCCATCATTCTCAAACACCTTTATTTTACACTTTATTCTATAAAATATATTGTTTAATAATTTCTTAATTTAAATACATTAAAAAACATTTCTAATATTCTTTTAAACTTTTTATTTGTAAATACCTTGTTAAATTGATTTGATGGAAGATAGAAGAAATGCATAATGAGAATGATCAAAAGAGATTTATTAATTAACATTATTTTTATACATTCATTACAAGCCCTGGCCTCTATTACAAACTTTTATAGATAACTCCCTAGGGAATACAACCAATCAACACCACCATTATATAGATACTTGAACAGCTATATATACTATCTTTTGAGGTAGACAGTGTTTTATCTTTGTGGCCCAAGTTAACCACTTTCGTTCTTTGTCAATCCTTCATTAAGTGTTTCCCTTGGAAACACCAAATGCAAGTTCGTTTAGGACAATCTTTGACTTTATGTCTTAGGTTCTTGCATCGTTAGCAGGCCATCGACTTCTTTTTAATCCTCGATTTCTTCTTTGTTCTAGTAAATTTATATAGAAAATGTCTCCTCTCTTTACATTTGAAACAAACTATATCATCCCGATCAGAATTTTTGTTTTCCCTCCTCTACTTCTTCCTTTTCTTATTTTCACACATAACTGCATAATATCCTTTCTTACCATAATAGTAGTCGTCAATGTCAGCATAAGGTCCTAGTTTTTCTTTTTCTTGAGCTTCTTTCTATGCACGTACTCTACATGCTTGCTTTGGATTAGCCCATAACTCATCACCGGGCATATAATAAGACATCCTTACCAAAATGATATACTAAGTTATTATCAGAGGTTTCATACCATTAATCCAAATTACGTGATTTAACATGTTCGGCTTTGAACTTGCCTTGATTGTACAACGATAAGAAGAATAATATACTAAGGGTTCAATACCGTTCGCCTAATACAATATAAGATCCATACTTAGAAGATTATTCCCACCATCACTAAACAGATCAAGACCTTATTCTTGGAAATTTCCAAAGGGATAACGTCTTATGAATTTTCCACATAACATAAATATTTATACTTTTGTATATATATAAAATATACTCCTTTTAAAATAGTGAGTCGATTTTCCTAGTTTAAGTGTTTAGAAACCCTTATCGATATCGTGGCATCCCATGTACTGACTAGAATCTATAAACCACTCAACAGATAAATCAACACTAAACATTTTTTTATCAATCAACAAATACGGGCTTATATATATATTACTCTCGAACTCTTTCTAGGGCATTACTTACCCTATCACTAATGAGTCACTCATTCTAGGGTATTACTAACCCTATTTATAATGATTTTTACTCCACCAAAGACTAGGTGTTCTCTCAACCAAAGCTTTGACACCAAATGTAATAATCGGGATTTTCGACCCTTGATAATCGACACTAATACATCCTTGGTATTCACATGTCGCAAATCAAAGTGCCGGAAAGCTCAATTGTTAGGGGGAAAAGAAAATAAAAATATAATAGAATCTCACACGAATGAAATAACATATATTATTTCGATATAAATCTTTACAGCGGAAAATTATGAATACAATATCAAGTCAAACCTAGATTAAACCTGGACAGTTACAAATCTTCTATCCCTACAAATGCTGACAAACAATAAACGAATGCTGTATATGGAGCGGATAATAGAATACATCCAAACGTAGATGAAGATCTCCAGCTCTCCTCTATAAACTCCAAGCATCTTCAACTAAACATGAAACTACATGGATCTGACCCGAGTACTAAAAATACCGGGATCGGGCTTGATAAACCAGCATGAGGTACTTGAAATTTTAAATGCTAATGTCAATCAAAACCTTTGAAAAGAAGGGTATCTCATAAGACCATGCCCACACATAAATACGTACAAGTTTTTATCTACTAACAACCAAAATACTTTATATCAAAACATTAGATATTATTATTAATGGCATTCTTTTGAAAAAACATTTCAAGTAATATATCAAAATAAAGTATCAATATCCGGACTAAGTCTATGGTAATATATCTAGACTAGGTTAACGGAATACACCAGATGGAATATATGATATAAAAGGGGTAGCAGAAATGTTTGCAAAGTATTACAGCTACCTTGGGAATACAACCAAAACCATAAAGCTCGTATTGGAATTGGATTTCCAACATGATAGGAAACTTGTGGCTTTTTTCTCTGATCCACGCATAACAACCGTTGTCCCTTCGGATGCCTTATCGCTTTCCTCAAGCTAGCTACTTGGAACTACACTTGCTACACTACCAATATCCAGTAACCTTATCACTTTACGCAAGCTAGCTACTAGATTCAATTAAATGGGGCAATAAATGCCTCTAGCGATGCCTTCCCCAAATGGGTTCCCTACAGGACGCCACCATATACATCAACCATTAGCCCGAATGTGTGTTCTTTAGGCCACATAGTATCCCGTATCATTCCTGGTATGTGAGGCTCGTGAGCTACGCTCATACTTTCCAACCAGTACCACTTTGAATGTTACACTGCAATTCCATAATCACATAACTGATTTCTACAAACGTGTAACTCTTGAGCTCATATGTCTTAGGAAAGGGTGTTAAGCTAAGAGAAGTTGCCTTCTCCGCCACCAAGCATATGATACGTTGATAAAGATCAACTAATATGATCAGAAATGCAATATCGGGCATTCAACCATACAAGATCGTTCTGGGAATGAACAAAACCGAATGCACTCCTCCTACTACCATTAGTAACGTGTAGTCCTTGCAATCCAATGATTACAAAACATGAAAGGACCGCTGCTATATAAATGTCTCTATATTAGGAGCTACTTAGAGAATGCCCACAAGCAATCCTTCAGCTATGAAGATCTACAGTCTTCAATTATCTTTTTCTTCATCCGGTCTTCACTTTCGAAAATATACATTGGTGTGAAGTGGTTTTCGGATAGGAATTACCCGAATCTGACCCCGGTTCCTCCGAACCAATCGTCAATAAAAAAGATGTTAAGTTCATATACGATTATCAATCTTCAATCAATTTAATTCATCTTTTATATTCATTCATAGATATCTCTTAGAGATATATTCATTGAATCATTTCTTTAGATTTTTTAGAGTATATGGAATCATTCAACCTCATTTATCAAATCATTTGGTTAATTTTAAAAACTTTTCAATCTTGGAATAATTCCAAATCGTTTCACCGTTTATTTAAGAAAACATTTCCAAATCATTCCTATGCACTCCAAGTTATTTAAGAAATTTTCATCTGAGTAAACCAAATTTACCATCCCATCCATTAGGCCAGTCTGGATAGCCAGGGAGAGCAGGAAATTGGTTTTTCAAACTCAAGCCTAGACAATATCTCTCTGTCACCCATAAGACGACAAATTATTTGATCGACTCTAAATCATTTAATATTTAAACATTCTATAAATAATTCAAATCGTCTTTCAAATACTTTATTAACCATTTAAAAAAATTTACAAAATATTTGGAAAAGAACGGTTAAGTTTGAAATTATATTTCAAAGTTACAGAAAAGTGATGTGGAAAAGTGCTGCGGAAAGTGCTTTTTAAGCTGCATTGATCAAAACGACTTTTTATCATTTGAAAATTCATTTTTATAATTCAGATCGATTTTAAAATATATTAAAAGATTTATTAAATTTATTCCTTGTTTTTAAACATTTTAAAAATATATATTTAAAATATTTCCCATTCTGACCACCGAACTTCCAAACCGTGATTTTATCGAAAACTTGATTTGCTCGTATTTTAAATATACTTGTTGAAGTCTCAATTTTCTTTCTTTGTTTTAAAACTATGGATTGAATAGTTCAAAATTTTCTTATCTCCAAGAATTTCAATCTATATTCCATTCTATATATTTGTTTGACATTTATGTCGTGGAATGCCGTTACGCGACGCGCCTATTTTGACTAAATTTTCAGTATTCATCAACACTTCTCTAAATTGAATTTTAATGTTTATGAAACATTTATGAAACATTTTCAAACATTTAAAAAATATTTTTCCATATTAAATCTACTTTTTACTTTTAAAACAATTTGTAATATTATATTATTATAATATTCATTTCTAAACTTTTCTATATTTAAAACCATTTAGAGGTTAAACAACTCCATACAGAAATTATTTATTGATTAAATTTCCATTTAATTAACACTGGATAATTACTAACCATTTGTATTATGATTTCTCATCATTTATCACAACCAAGTTATCAACCATATCAACATACATATAATCAACTATATAATCAACCAAGTTATAGACCATTTATTTAAATTTTAACATTCATATAATTATTTTCTAATTGTAAATAAATCGAGACTCATTTATGGCTCCACTCCACCAATCATTTCTTTAGCTTTCTAAATTTATCCAATAGAACTTCGGCAGCACTTCCTCCTATTTTACTTGCTCTGGAGCCTTTTTAAACTCCTTCCTACTTCCTATATATGTTCGTCCAAGGCCTAGGAGTGCTCGACCATGCTCCTTAGGTGATAGTGCTCTTAACTTTGAGGTGGTGATGATATGGCAGTGAGCTTCTAAAGGGTGGAGGAGGAGATTGAGTAGATTTTTGATGTGTATATGTATATATACATGTACTATATATATAAATATTATTTGCTACAATTTTCTCCATAATTTTTTTAAGATGAGAGGCCATTAAAGAAAAGGAGAGAACTTGAGAAAAGAGGAAGAAGAAGATGGAAAGTTGTGAGAAATTATGAATGAATATATGCATGTATTTAAAGCCAAATTTTACAAAATATCCTACATCACTTCCTTCCCATCACATCACCCATGTGCCTCCTTTCACCTCCATTATTTCACATGCCCATACCCCTCTTCATCATCATTTATCACCTCAAATCAATTCATGTCCTAATTGTTGAATTTATGAAAGCTTAAGGGTGAAGTCTGTGTGGCGTGTCTAAAAGGTTGTGTTTGTTGGGTTCATGCGTGTATTTGTATATAATCTATGATGATACACTTTTTGTTTTCGCTGCTTGATATACATTTGATTTTATAATAAAGTACGTTGATAGTTGTGCATATATTTTACTATGCTTTGTGTTTCGAATGTTTATATCATATGTTGTGTTTGTACTTAGCAGATTTTTGTGATAATATATATATATATATATATAAAATGATATTTTTGTAATAAATTATATATAGATAGTTTATATATGATTTGCTAGGTCTAAATATATGTGTGTATTTATATAGTTTGCTTGTTTATTTTGTATATATATGTATACATATTTTATTGGGTACGTCAGTATATACACTGGTGTTATATATAATGGTTTATATATACATGATTTAGAAATTTGTTAACTTGGAGTATTAAAATTCAATCTGTAAATATACGTATAAGTTTGTGTATATATATAATTTTATTAACATTGCAAATTTATGTTCATATCCGAAATAGCTTCATAACAGTTTAGTATATAAGTATACTTTTGAGTCTGCACATATACATATCGTCAATATAATTTGTAAAGTTTATAAGTTGTATGTATCTGCCTATTTATTGGTTATATATATTGATGTTAGTTATGTAAGCAGGTTGATTTAAATAATTTGTTTAAAGAGTGCTTATATCCGTTTTATAAAATAAGACTGTAGTTTGTTGATGTTATATAGGTATAGATTTTTATATATGTAATATATATATATATATGAGTGTTTGACTTTTTTTGAAATTTGTGTGTATATATATATTTTAAAATAATATATATATATATAGATAGATGTTGTGATTTTATTACATGTGTTTTATTAAATAATGATTCTTGAAAATATAATAAGTATGTTGTTTCCATCAATCTCTATCTAATCTAAATTTGGTTCATCGATGTGTAATTAACAGCTTCGTCTGTCAAATCCATGCTCAGCTTACTTCGCTTTGAGATTTTGTTGGTTGGATCGATCGATTGTCGAATTCGTGATTTATTCCTCATGTCTGTCCTGTTCTCTCTAGCCTCGAAAGATGAGAAATCACTCGCGATAACGTCCTTTTATTTATTAAATTTGATTTCAATTGAAACGACAACTGAAATATGATGTTGTAGTTATTTAAATGGTTATATATGCTATTATCTATAACCGTTCACATGTGGGAGATGACACCATATCCTATTGTTTATATTATATTGTTACTGATGATATATGCATATTGTTATATTTATATTATCTGTTATCACTCGACAAGTTCCCTGTTAGTATAGAATTCACTAATGGTTGAAATGATACATACCCCAACTGACTTTAGAATAGGAGAAAATTGTTATGGGTTGAAATGATAAACCCAAGCGATTTTCATTGAACTGAATTTGGGATTGCGGGTCGAAATGATATCTACCTGTATATAATACGGATTGAAATGATAAATAACCGTATCACTTGACCATAGGATAGAAAAATATATATAGACACCGTTGGTCCATATATAAATGTTTGAAAATAATTTCTATGGTTTTTAAAAGAAATGTATGGTTTTTAATAAATATTTGTTCTTAAAATATTATATATATATATGGTAATTTTATATAAAGAGTTAATATTAATGTTATTGAGATTGATTTAATACATGTAATATGATAAAGTATTTATTTAAATCTGTATATCAAAATAGATTGTTGTAATAATTTGAATAAGTTATGTTTAAGAAGATAAAGCTAAATTAATTGAGATTGTATTCAATTAAGAATTCTACTAAATTTAATCGATTTGAACAATTAAAGTTGAAGTTTAAGATTGATTTTATAATTTGATTTTTGATTTAAAGTGACTGAATGGATATTTCAACTTTAAACAAATCGAAAGGAACATTTAGTTTAAGGTTAAATTAAGGTTATTTAAATAATACTGAATTTATTAAGTGAATATTTCTAGGCTAAATAATAATGAGTTAAACCGAGATCTATATGAAACCGTTAAATTGAATTTTGAAAATGTTGAATACTAAAGCTTTGAAATGCTGGAATTTAAATGGGTTATTTGTGATGTAACGGCCCTGAATTTCCGACCCGATTTAAATTGTAAATTCATCGTTTTAATGTAAAAAAATTTGAAAATTTATAAACGATTTCGATTTGCGTCCAAACTTTATTTATGACATACGTCTAGTTAGATATGAGCATGGAAAAAGTTTCGCCGCAAAATGTTACAGTAAACTTCGTTCGCGTTCTACTGTATATCAGTCCATATAAAGCTGCGTAAAATTTATCTTTCAAATCCAAATCTTTTTACACAGTTATATTGTAAAAATTATTCTGATCATGATTATGAAATTCATTTCGTCAAAAACGGTCATCGCCTGCTCCGTTTAAATTGTTTTGCAAAACGTACAATTTTAGCGACGTAATTCGTATTTTTATAAACTATCGTATCGCAATAATCTGTGTACCGTTGTAATCGCCTCGGCGCACTGACCATAACGGTATATTTATTTGCGCGAATCGGAGTCCGGCAAAATTCGTCGCGTTGTTTTCTAACCGTTCTAAATAGACCGGTTAATAAAATCGCAGCCCAAAATTTGAGCCTGTTACAAAAGAAATTTGAAAAGAAAATATTTCAGCTGAATTGGCATTTAATAGGGAGATGAAGGGTGAAGGGTTGCATATGGGAATAATAAAACGTTGGGGACCCAAAAGACATTCACGGTACTAGTTAAAGCAACATTTCATTTTCCACAAATTCCTAAATCTCATTTTGCAAGTTCAGGTAACCGCTCTCCTTCCTCTTCTCCTTCTCATTTCTGTAAGTAAAAAAGAAAAAAGAAAAAGGGAAACTGAGCCGCGTGTAAACTGGGTTGTGTCCATGCATGCATATAGGGGTATGCTTGCATGCGTATTTCATCCAGGTGTGATATATAAAAGGAAGAGTGGTTGAAGTTGTGTATAGTTGTTTGTGGCGTGCGTGTAGTGCTGTAGGAGAAAAGGGGGGATGAAGTGAAGCGTGCATGCACCGTGTGTATGTATTTAGTGTAGGCCATGTTATATATAAAAAAAAAAAAAAAAGAAGAAGTGTGCCGTGTACGTTGTAAGTGGTCTAAAGCATGCAAATATAAGTGGCATAGGTACAGCATGCAAATATAAGTGACATAGGTACTTTACTTAGTAGGGGTGCATGCGTGAGTTTAGTTTCATGAAACTTGGATTTTTTTTTTTTTGTGTATGTTTAGTCTCGGCTTGTATTAAAAAAAAAAAAAAAAAAAAAAAAAGGAACATGTTGCGTGCGTGTGAGGGGAGCTGTGTACATGGATGGTGGGGGTTTGTGGAATGCATGAATTCCCAGGTCTATATTTTTAGCTTGCGTATGAAGGTTTGGGTGATATGCAAGCTTAGTTTAAAAATGAAAATTATGTTGTGTGCAGGCATGTTTTCTTACCTGCGTGTAGTGTTGCGTGTGTTGTGCTTTGTGTGCGTTTTGTGTTGCATGCGTTGCGTGCATATGTTTCAAAAAAAAAAAAAATTTAAAAAAAAAAATGAATATATTTGGAGTGTGCGTGCGTGTTGTTGCATGCGTGGGTATTAGGTGTATGTATATAGTGCGTGTATGTGGTGTATGCGTGCGTTATTGTGTGTTGCGTGAGTCGGCCTGGAAACAGAAAAAAAAATATATGAAATTGAACGGTATCGTTTGGTTGAGAAGATGGTAACCGTTTTTTTTTTCTCTGTTGTTGCAGCAACCGACTGAGTTCTTTCGCAGCAGCATCGATCTTCAGCTTTCGCTCTTTTTTCTCCGTCGTCGGTAAGCGTATTTATATAAATTTATAAATTATATACAAACGTTCATTGTATTAATATCGTTTTCTTTGTCGATATTACAGTGTTCGTTGTTCGTGTTGTACCGACTTCTATTCGTGCTTTTCTTGCTTCGCCGTCAATTTCCTTATCCACGAAAGGTGAAATAAATTTTCACGACATATATTTTATGCAAGTTTAGTTTGATTTCTATGTGATGATGAATTGGATGCTAAATTTTTATTGTTGAGGGATAAATAATTTGTAAGTGAAATTGATATAGGATAATTTACAATTAAAATGGATTATATCCGTCGAACCTTGATTTGTTAAACTTGACCCCTTCATATGTTGAATACTGATTTGTTAAACTTGACACTTTGATTGTTAATTAAATTGACGTAGAAATTGGTTAATTTCACTTTGTACCATTTGACGTATATCGGATTAATTGTTTAGTGTAAATTCGAAATAGAAATTGAACGCAAGTGAAAAACCGTAATGTAATAATTTTTAATCTACATGAAATGATAGTGTAGATTCTAGGAATAATTATATTAATTTGCATAAACAACAAATGTGAATTAATACAATTATTTCGGGATTATTTAAATAAATTATTGAATTGTTGTGAATGGATGCTATTGCTTGTTTATTTACTTTGACACCATCCCAGCTATCACACTGCAAGTTCCCTTTGTATGTTTTGTTTTGAATTGAAATGGAATCGGGTTGAAATGATAAATACCCAAATAACTTTGAGTTAGGATAGAAAATTAAATTAAAACCGATTGGTCAATGTTTTGATTTAAAATAAAATAAATTTTTATTTGACTAATAATAAGGTTTTGAATAAAAATTGG
The DNA here is from genome assembly GCA_030765085.1 of Allium cepa. Classification (NCBI taxonomy): domain Eukaryota; kingdom Viridiplantae; phylum Streptophyta; class Magnoliopsida; order Asparagales; family Amaryllidaceae; genus Allium; species Allium cepa. Next base: position 301,614,274 of record CM060944.1, on the reverse strand, counting down.
AATTTAAATTCGAATGAATTGTAAATGTGAATATTTAAGTTTGAAACAAATATGAACGTCGTAATTGACAAAAAGAATATTGATTAAAATTTAATTATGTAATAATTAAATTAGAATTAATTGATAATTGAATTTGAAATTGTTAATAATTAAGTTGAAATAAGTAATAATTAAATTGGAATTACTAATAATCAAGTCTTGAAATTTATTAATTGAATTTGGAATTATAAGTAACGAAGTTGAAATTGTTAATAATTAAGTTTTGAAAATCTTGATAATTAAGTTTTGGAATCGTTAATAATTAAGTTTGAAATGATTAAAAATTAAGATTTGAAATTATCAATGATTGAATAGATTAAATTATTTAATGATTAAAATAAATTTAATTGGATTTGTTTATTAAGAAAAATCGAATTTTGAATAAGGGAAACTAATTTCTTTAATTGAGTTTGAAATTGGTAACGAAGGTAATAAATGAATGAATTTAATCTCTTTAATAAGAAATAGCATGCGTTTATCGAACAAATGAAAGATTTGAAAGTTAAGAAATTGGATTTGACAAATTTAAATTTAAATTTAAATTGTAAGCTTTGATAATGAAACAAACCTAAGGAAGTAATGAATTGGAAATTTAATTGAAATTGTTTAATGATAAATAATGTAATGAATATCGAATAAAATCGATAATTGAATTTAAACGATTTGTACGTTAAATGATTTTGGAACGAACTTATACATGGAATTAAATGAATATTTGAAATTGTTTTAAGTTGAAACTTTGAAATTGAATTATAGAAATTTTGAAATAAAGTTATGAAGTTATGAAACGTAATGTTAGAAATTGATTTAGAATGACTAACGAAATGTTGATTTACGAATTATTATTGAAATTGAAATTGAATTGGTTTTTGAAATATATTAAGCGACCAATCGGAAAATTAATTACGAAGGTTATTAAAGGAGCCGGAATCGGTTAGGGACATACTCACTGTCTAAACCGAAAACCACTTTAATAACTATACGCGGAGTGATGATCCAGAATGAAGTGGTTGGAATGACGTACGTCGATGATTGAAGAAAGTGAACAATAATGGATAGCCTTGACACTTGTGTCAAATTGGAAATGACTAAAATCAGGAGCCGTGCCGGGCCAAATGGGGTTAGCTACCTCGAGCGAACACACTTCTTCGTAAACTACTCATTTACTTTTGTGATTGATTGGTGCGCATCCTTGAATTTGGAGTGTTGTTTCGCGGTGTTGCGATCGTTGCGGCGATGCGTTCTCACCAGTCCGGATCAGGCAAACGGTAGTTTCACTATCTTGGGTATTGCCTCATGTGCCTTGTCATACTTGTATCCTGTATACGCGACCACTACGAATTTGTTTTGTATTATAACTATGGAGTACTCCCTGATATCCCACTAGTTTACGGTGGAGTTTACAGTGCTGTATAGACTATGATATTTATAAAAATGTGTTAAGGGGGATAATGGTAACGCCTTAACGCTATTTTGATATTTTACTTTATTGTTAGACATTATCTATGTATCGTACACTATTATGTATAAATAGTTTACCGGATCCTGAAAGATGTTTATTCCATTCATCTTTGAGTTATTGTTATTTTGAATTTGGATTATATTAACTGTATAAGAATATATGTCCTGATTCGAGTGTTTGTTTGTGCATATGCTCGGATCAGACTGAGGATTGCTGTTGCTATTTCTGCTTGGAGCTGAAGACCTAAGACTATCATTATCTTATCTTATCAGTATTGCTCTTTCTATTTAGACTATTGGACATCTATGTTGTTCTATTTTATTTTATCTGAGATATTGTTGTATTTCTGGGTAGCTTCATGAACTACTCTTATGACTATGTTGTATTTCCACTGCACTATTCTGTGATGTTATATTTATGTGATTCTGTGATGATTCTCATTTATATATATATCTATACTCCATTAATGATTCGTGTTTTGTACTATTTAAGTTGACATGTGTGGATTATTGTCAATTTAAATGGTCCAAATATGCGGGTTGTTACAGTTGGTATCAGAGCTTTGGTTCCCGATAACCTTAGCCTGTGGAGTTTTAAAGCTCATTAGAGATAGGGTAAATATACCCTAGAATGAGGAGAATCATTTCAGAATTCACATCTTTTGATTCATCTTTCTTATTGAATTCGTTTGAGCAGAATTTCCTTAAGTTCTATAAATTCCTATCTTTGATTCTAAATCACTTTTGGTATTCCAGGATGGCTGCCAGAAGAAATGTTAGAGGTGGAAGGGGTGGAAATGCTCCTGCTCCACATGCCCCCGCAATCCGATTCTCCACTCTTAGTAAGGAGTACACTCAGCTTGGAGGAGTCAAATTCACTGGCTCCGAGAGTATCATCGAAGAACAGCAATGGCTAAAGAGTTTGGAGAGGATCTTTACTGGCTTGGAAATCACGGACGCTCAGAAGCGTCAGTTGGCCGCTTGGCAACTTCAGGATGCTGCACAAGACTGGTGGGAATCCGTCACTTCTCGTACCGATGAGGAAATCATCACTTGGGCCCAGTTTAGGTAGAAATCTATTTAAATTACATCGAATAAATTCCTTCTATCTTGTTCAAAATTTTGACCCGTTTTCATATCATTTGTAAATAGGGACTCCTTTATGGCTCAGTGGATGCCAGCTGCTGGGAAAGCCCAACTCTATCGTTCTTTTATGGATCTCAAGAAAGGCAACATGACTTTCACTGAGTATGAACGGAAGTTCAACGAACTATCCAAGTTCGGACCTGGCTTGATTGACACACCACTTCTTAAGAATGAGAAGTTCATACATGGCGCACGCCCTGAGTATTACGAGCTTCTCACCGCTCATGTCCATGGAACATTCACTGAGTTGATGGACTTTGCTCTTCGATATGAGGGAAAACCAAAGGAAACATCATCCTCCAAAGCCCCAGTTGCTCAGACATCAACTAGTAAGTCGGGAAAGAGAAAGCCAAACTTTGCACAACAGAAGAAGAATTGGCAGCAGAAAACAGGGCTTGGATACTCCCAGAAGAAGCCCATTGACATATCATCCATTACTTGCTTCAACTGCAACCAAAAGGGTCATTATGCTAGTAGCTGCCCATCTCCAAAGAGCGCAGCTGTTCCGCCACCGGCACAGATGACTAGGAGGGATTTGTGTCATATCTGCTTACAACCTGGACACTTCAAGAAAGACTGCCCAACACAGAAGCGTGGTACACCATCTGGAGTCTTTGCTCTTTCCACACCTGCCCCGGAAGTTCCTACCCCGGAAGTTCCGGATAACCAAGGTACTTTACAAAGTACTTTTATGTTACATACCTTGCCTGTTAGAGTTCTATTTGACACCGGAGCTACACACAGCTTCATATCTATTGATTTATGTGATAAACTTGGTTTGGAACCCACTGTTGCATCTATTTCCTTATGTGTATCTAACCCTATTGGGGGGCCCGCTAATCTCAAAAGGGTTTGCAAATATGTTACTCTTATGCATGGCATTCACCGCTTCATTTGGGATTTCTATGTCCTTGGATTCGAGGCATTTGATATTCTATTAGGCATTGATTGGCTACGAAAGTTCGAAGCCGTTATCTCATGCAAAACTCGAACAGTCTCTCTTATTGACGACAAGAGTATGCCTTTAGTTGTTAAAGGCAAATTACCTCAAGAATGTGCTGGGAGTTTTATATTCTCTCTTGACTCTCATCCAAATGAACTTAGCTCCACCCCAGTAGTTCAACTCTTTTCTGATGTATTTGGAGAAGTTAATTCTCTACCACCTCCACGGAAAATCAAATTCCGCATCGACCTTATTCCTGGTGCACGACCAGTAGTTCTTCCTCCAAGGAGAATGGATCCTAAAGAAAAGGCAGAGTTGAATGTTCAAATTGAAGATTTATTTTCTAAAGGCTTGATTCGTCGCAGTCATTCAGAATGGGGTGCTGCAGTTGTATTTGTCACCAAATCTGATGGCTCACTCAGAATGTGTGTGGACTATAGAGAGCTAAACAAGCTCACACACAAGAACAGGTACCCGATGCCTCGCATCAATGATCTTTTCGACCAGCTTCATGGAGCTAAAGTCTTTTCTCAACTTGATTTGGCTACCGGTTTTCACCAACTCAGAATCGCCGAGGATAGCATTCCTAAAACAGCATTCCGCACTGAAAATGGATTCTATGAATGGCTAGTTATACCGTTCGGCCTCACTAATGCTCCAGCTTATTTCGTCGACTTGATGAATAGAGTTTTCAGGGATGTTCTTAACAAGTTCGTGCTTGTTTTCATCGATTGATATTCTCGTCTTCTCCAAAGATGAGAAAGAACATAGTTCACATTTGGCTTTTGTACTTGAAACTCTTCGCAAACACTAGCTTAAAGCCAAGTTTTCGAAATGCCACTTTTGGCGAGATGAAGTTCGGTTTCTTGGCCATATTGTTTCGGAGAATGGGATTTCGGTCGATCCAGCTAAAATCGCCGTAATCAATGTAAGTTCTATTCTTACTTGTAAAATTCTATCTAAACAGCTTATCAATATCTAAATTCAAATCCTTGGAATTTGCAGGATTGGGAGACTCCCAAAACTCCTACAGATATCCGCAGTTTCTTGGGATTAGCTGGCTATTATCGCAGATTCATAGAAAACTTTGCTCGTATCGCTGCCCCACTTACCGCACTGACCAGAAAGAATGTGAAATTTATTTGGAATGAAAAGTGCGAAGCAGCTTTCAATGAGATGAAGCGAAAGTTGACCTCTGCCCCAGTGCTTACAGTTATTGATGGTAGCGAAGGATTGACCGTCTATACAGATGCCTGTCGAGATGGACTTGGAGCAGTTTTAATGCAGAAAGGAAAGGTTATTGCAAATGCGGGTCGTTAGTTAAAGACCCATGAAGCAAATTATGCAACTCACGATTTAGAACTTCTTGCAGTTGTATTTGCTCTTAAGCTATGGAGGCACTATTTATTGGGAACAAAATTCGAGTTATTCACTGACCACAAGTCATTGAGATATATCTTCTCACAAAAGGATTTGAATCAGAGACAAGTCCGATGGCTCGAATTTCTAGCTGCATACGATCTTGATATTAATTACACTCCAGGGAAAGCGAATGCCGTAGCTGATGCTTTGAGCAGAAACCAAGCAATGGCATGTTGTAATCTTGTTGAGGGAATGTTATTCCAGCTTTCCGTCTCCCCAGCTCTTATGGATCGTATTATAGCCAAGCAATACGAGGATACGTTGCTTTATCGCATCAAAGAAATAGTTCTCGGTAGAGTTGGAAATGCTGACAATAAATTGGGTGCACATGTGGATAGTAATGGAGTCTTGAGAATTGATAATCGCATATGTGTTCCTAATGTTGATGGTCTTAGACAAGAAGTGCTGAAAGAAAACCACAACTCTTCACTTTCATTTCATCCCTGTGTTACTAAAATGTACCAGAATATGAAGAAGTTATATTGGTGGAGTGGGATGAAGCGCGATATCTCTACCTATGTCAGCAGATGTACAACTTGTCAGCAAGTTAAAGCTGATCATAGAAAGACAGCCGGTTTGCTTCAACCATTAGAGATTCCAGGATGGAAGTGGGAGCAAATTTCTATGGACTTTATTGATGGGCTGCCAAGGACTAGAAAGGGTAATGAAAGCGTTTGGGTGATTGTCGATAGATTGACGAAATCCGCCCACTTTATTCCAGTCAAGTCCACTCGTACAGCTTCGAGTTTGGCCGAGATATACATGAGAGAAGTCGTTAAACTCCATGGTGTACCATCTAGTATCGTATGCGATCGAGATCCTCTTTTCACCAGTAAATTCTGGAAAGCATTTCAGGATACTTTGGGCACCAAACTGAATCTGAGCACAACTTATCATCCTCAGACAGATGGCCAAACTGAGAGGGTGAATCAGATTTTGGAAGACCTTCTCCGAGCTTGTATTATTGACTTTGGTGGATCCTGGGAAGACCATCTTCACTTGGTAGAATTCACTTATAATAATAGTTACCAGGTAAATTATTGAATTTCAAATTTGAATAAGTATATTTGAATTTGAATTAAACATCTGTAATAAAACAGGCAAGCATTGGTATGGCACCGTTCGAAGCCTTATATGGACGGCCGTGCAAATCGCCAGCTTGTTGGATCGAGTCTGGAGATAGACTTGTGCTTGGCCTAGAAATGATTATGGAAGCTTCTGAAAAGGTCGAAGAAATCAGAAAGAAAATAAAGACGGCACAGGATAGACAGAAGAGTCACGCTGACAAAAGGAGAAGAGATCTTGAATTCAGCGTAGGAGACAAAGTATTTCTGAAAGTGTCGCCTTTGAAGAATATTGTTCGATTTGGAAGAAAAGGGAAGCTAGCTCCGAGATTTGTTGGTCCATTTGAGATTACGGAAAGAGTTGGAACATTGGCATATAGAGTCGCATTACCAGAGAAGTTCGCCGGTGTGCACAACGTGTTCCACGTCTCACACCTGCGCAAAGTTGTGCACGATCCATCTATGACTATTCCCACTGCTCAGTTGGAAGAGATAGTAATTGAGCCTGATTTGACTATTGAGCGTAAGCCGCTTCGGATAGTCGATCGTGAGACAAAGCAACTCAGAAGGAAGTCGGTAAATCTCGTCAAAGTCCAATGGAGCGCAGATGAGCGAGATTGCACATGGGAAACTGAGGATAGTATTCGGGATTCAAACGCCGAATTACTAATTTCAGGTATAATTCAAATTTCTTAAACTATCTTGATCTTTTCTGCTTATTTCATTTCTACCTCACTCGTCTCGTTCCTTTTCGAGGACGAAAAGTTTTGAGTGGGGGAGATTGTAACGACCCTGAATTTCCGACCCGATTTAAATTGTAAATTCATCGTTTTAATGTAAAAAATTTGAAAATTTATAAACGATTTCGATTTGCGTCCAAACTTTATTTATGACATACGTCTAGTTAGATATGAGCATGGAAAAAGTTTCGCCGCAAAATGTTACAGTAAACTTCGTTCGCGTTCTACTGTATATCAGTCCATATAAAGCTGCGTAAAATTTATCTTTCAAATCCAAATCTTTTTACACAGTTATGTTGTAAAAATTATTCTGATCATGATTATGAAATTCATTTCGTCAAAAACGGTCATCGCCTGCTCCGTTTAAATTGTTTTGCAAAACGTACAATTTTAGCGACGTAATTCGTATTTTTATAAAACTATCGTATTGCAATAATCTGTGTACCGTTGTAATCGTCTCGTCGCACTGACCATAACGGTATATTTATTTGCGCGAATCGGAGTCCGGCAAAATTCGTCGCGTTGTTTTCTAACCGTTCTAAATAGACCGGTTAATAAAATCGCAGCCCAAAATTTGAGCCCGTTACAAAAGAAATTTGAAAAGAAAATATTTCAGCTGAATTGGCATTTAATAGGGAGATGAAGGGTGAAGGGTTGCATATGGGAATAATAAAACGTTGGGGACCCAAAAGACATTCACGGTACTAGTTAAAGCAACATTTCATTTTCCACAAATTCCTAAATCTCATTTTGCAAGTTCAGGTAACCGCTCTCCTTCCTCTTCTCCTTCTCATTTCTGTAAGTAAAAAAAAAAAAAAAGGGAAACTGAGCCGCGTGTAAACTGGGTTGTGTCCATGCATGCATATAGGGGTATGCTTGCATGCGTATTTCATCCAGGTGTGATATATAAAAGGAAGAGTGGTTGAAGTTGTGTATAGTTGTTTGTGGCGTGCGTGTAGTGCTGTAGGTGAAAAGGGGGGATGAAGTGAAGCGTGCATGCACCGTGTGTATGTATTTAGTGTAGGCCATGTTATATAAATAAATAAAAAAAAGAAGAAGAAGTGTGCTGTGTACGTTGTAAGTGGTCTAAAGCATGCAAATATAAGTGGCATAGGTACAGCATGCAAATATAAGTGACATAGGTACCTTACTTAGTAGGGGTGCATGCGTGAGTTTAGTTTCATGAAACTTGGATTTTTTTTTTTGTGTATGTTTAGTCTCGGCTTGTATTAAAAAAAAAAAAAAAAAAAACTGGAACATGTTGCGTGCGTGTGAGGGGAGCTGTGTACATGGATGGTGGGGGTTTGTGGAATGCATGAATTCCTAGGTCTATATTTTTAGCTTGCGTATGAAGGTTTGGGTGATATGCAAGCTTAGTTTAAAAATGAAAATTATGTTGTGTGCAGGCATGTTTTCTTACCTGCGTGTAGTGTTGCGTGTGTTGTGCTTTGTGTTGCATGCGTTGCGTGCATATGTTTCAAAAAAAAAAAAATTTAAAAAAAAAATGAATATATTTGGAGTGTGCGTGCATGTTGTTGCATGCGTGGGTATTAGGTGTATGTATATAGTGCGTGTATGTGGTGTATGCGTGCGTTATTGTGTGTTGCGTGAGTCGGCCTGGAAACAGAAAAAAAAAATATATGAAATTGAACGGTATCGTTTGGTTGAGAAGATGGTAACCGTTTTTCTTTTCTCTGTTGTTGCAGCAACCGACTGAGTTCTTTCGCAGCAGCATCGATCTTCAGCTTTCGCTCTTTTTTCTCCGTCGTCGGTAAGCGTATTTATATAAATTTATAAATTATATACAAACGTTCATTGTATTAATATCGTTTTCTTTGTCGATATTACAGTGTTCGTTGTTCATGTTGTACCGACTTCTATTCGTGCTTTTCTTGCTTCGCCGTCAATTTCCTTATCCACGAAAGGTGAAATAAATTTTCACGACATATATTTTATGCAAGTTTAGTTTGATTTCTATGTGATGATGAATTGGATGCTAAATTTTTATTGTTGAGGGATAAATAATTTGTAAGTGAAATTGATATAGGATAATTTACAATTAAAATGGATTATATCCGTCGAATCTTGATTTGTTAAACTTGACCCCTTCATATGTTGAATACTGATTTGTTAAACTTGACACTTTGATTGTTAATTAAATTGACGTAGAAATTGGTTAATTTCACTTTGTACCATTTGACGTATATCGGATTAATTGTTTAGTGTAAATTCGAAATAGAAATTGAACGCAAGTGAAAAACCGTAATGTAATAATCTTTAATCTACATGAAATGATAGTGTAGATTCTAGGAATAATTATATTAATTTGCATAAACAACAAATGTGAATTAATACAATTATTTCGGGATTATTTAAATAAATTATTGAATTGTTGTGAATGGATGATGTTGCTTGTTTATTTACTTTGACAACATCCTAGCTATCACACTGCAAGTTCCCTTTGTATGTTTTGTTTTGAATTGAAATGGAATCGGGTTGAAATGATAAATACCCAAATAACTTTGAGTTAGGATAGAAAATTAAATTAAAACCGATTGGTCAATGTTTTGATTTAAAATAAAATAAAGTTTTATTTGACTAATAATAAGGTTTTGAGTAAAAATTGGAATTTAAATTCGAATGAATTGTAAATGTGAATATTTAAGTTTGAAACAAATATGAACGTCGTAATTGACAAAAAGAATATTGATTAAAATTTAATTATGTAATAATTAAATTAGAATTAATTGATAATTGAATTTGAAATTGTTAATAATTAAGTTGAAATAAGTAATAATTAAATTGGAATTACTAATAATCAAGTCTTGAAATTTATTAATTAAATTTGGAATTATAAGTAACGAAGTTGAAATTGTTAATAATTAAGTTTTGAAAATCTTGATAATTAAGTTTTGGAATCGTTAATAATTAAGTTTGAAATGATTAAAAATTAAGATTTGAAATTATCAATGATTGAATAGATTAAATTATTTAATGATTAAAATAAATTTAATTGGATTTGTTTATTAAGAAAAATCGAATTTTGAATAAGGGAAACTAATTTCTTTAATTGAGTTTGAAATTGGTAACGAAGGTAATAAATGAATGAATTTAATCTCTTTAATAAGAAATAGCATGCGTTTATCGAACAAATGAAAGATTTGAAAGTTAAGAAATTGGATTTGACAAATTTAAATTTAAATTTAAATTGTAAGCTTTGATAATGAAACGAACCTAAGGAAGTAATGAATTGGAAATTTAATTGAAATTGTTTAATGATAAATAATGTAATGAATATCGAATAAAATCGATAATTGAATTTAAACGATTTGTACGTTAAATGATTTTGGAACGAACTTATACATGGAATTAAATGAATATTTGAAATTGTTTTAAGTTGAAACTTTGAAATTGAATTATAGAAATTTTGAAATAAAGTTATGAAGTTATGAAACGTAATGTTAGAAATTGATTTAGAATGACTAACGAAATGTTGATTTACGAATTATTATTGAAATTGAAATTGAATTGGTTTTTGAAATATATTAAGCGACCAATCGGAAAATTAATTACGAAGGTTATTAAAGGAGCCGGAATCGGTTAGGGACATACTCACTGTCTAAACCGAAAACCACTTTAATAACTATACGCGGAGTGATGATCCAGAATGAAGTGGTTGGAATGACGTACGTTGATGATTGAAGAAAGTGAACGATAATGGATAGCCTTGACACTTGTGTCAAATTGGAAATGACTAAAATCAGGAGCCGTGCCGGGCCAAATGGGGTTAGCTACCTCGAGCGAACACACTTCTTCGTAAACTACTCATTTACTTTTGTGATTGATTGGTGCGCACCCTTGAATTTGGAGTGTTGTTTCGCGGTGTTGCGATCGTTGCGGCGATGCGTTCTCACCAGTCCGGATCAGGCAAACGGTAGTTTCACTACCTTGGGTATTGCCTCATGTGCCTTGTCATACTTGTATCCCGTATACGCGACCACTACGAATTTGTTTTGTATTATAACTATGGAGTACTCCCTGATATCCCACTAGTTTACGGTGGAGTTTACAGTGCTGTATAGACTATGATATTTATAAAAATGTGTTAAGGGGGATAATGGTAACGCCTTAACGCTATTTTGATATTTTACTTTACTGTTAGACATTATCTATGTATCGTACACTATTATGTATAAATAGTTTACCGGATCCTGAAAGATGTTTATTCCATTCATCTTTGAGTTATTGTTATTTTGAATTTGGATTATATTAACTGTATAAGAATATATGTCCTGATTCGAGTGTTTGTTTGTGCATATGCTCGGATCAGACTGAGGATTGCTGTTGCTGTTTCTGCTTGGAGCTGAAGACCGAAGACTATCATTATCTTATCTTATCAGTATTGCTCTTTCTATTTAGACTATTGGACATTTATGTTGTTCTATTTTATTTTATCTGAGACATTGTTGTATTTCTGGGTAGCTTCATGAACTACTCTTATGACTATGTTGTATTTCCACTGCACTATTCTGTGATGTTATATTTATGTGATTCTGTGATGATTCTCATTTATATATATATCTATAATCCATTAATGATTCGTGTTTTGTACTATTTATGTTGACATGTGTGGATTATTGTCAATTTAAATGGTCCAAATATGCGGGTTGTTACATGTGATCCAGATCTGTATTTGAAATCAATAAAATTTGAATTTGTTATTTAGAAACTGAATTGAATTAAAATGGATAAATCTAAATTGAATTAAACGTGAATTTGGAACTCGAATTCGTTGGAATCTATTTGTGAAATTGAGGAAATATATATATATATTTAATGGAAATGACAATTTGGCTTTAAAGCACAAATTTATTGAAATGACCATGGTGTTATAGTGTATATTTTCTGCATTGTAGATAGTTCCACGGATCCTTAGAGGATGGTTATCCCAAACTTCCTTTAAGGTAATTGTATTTCAGTAGATATTTCGCTTGAGTTGGATTTATTGATATAAGAATGTTAATCCTGACTCGAGTGTTTTGTGTTTTGTTTTACGCTCGGGTCAGACTGAGTGATATAGCATTTGAGACTCACCTTTATAGTTTGGAGCTCATTTGGAGATCCAACTATCGATTCAGCTTTCAGTTTCTCCAGTTGATTGGTTCAAAGATGTCATCTGTTTGTATTCGAGACTTCAGTGTATTTGAGTTATTCTACTGTATTTTATTTCTAAATCTGATGTTTACATAGTAGCTTCATGAACTACTATTTATCTATTCCGCTGCATTATATTACTCTGTGTCTGTGTTCTGTGATTGATTTATTTACTGTATATGCTGAGCTTTGCCAAATTTTAAATTAAAAATATGATATTTTGAGCAATTCAAGTCTGATTTGTGTGGATTTTTGTCGATTTGAATGGTCCAAAATTCAGTTCGTCACAGTTGGTATCAGAGCTTTGGCTCTAGGCAAGCTTAGCATATATAGTAAATTTATTTGCAGAATCACTTTCGTTCGAGCTTGAATTTCTTCCTCTTGATTTGGTTTTTGCCTTTGGACTTCGGAACGTGACCTGCGGTTCCAAAATCCATTATCTTCTCTCCCTATTCATGTTTCTTGATTCTGGAGTATCCCATAACTCCACTTCGAATGATCCCTATAAGAATAGGTGGTCCCGCTAATATTTGAATGATTTGTAAAGGGGTGAAACTCCTTTACAATTGGCATTGATTCACGGGAGAATTCTATACCCTCGGTTCAGATGATCCTATCTTTGTTTTGGAAATCCATTCTTGAATCATCCTTTGAAAATCGGGTTTGTCTGTATTTTAGAAATTGTTTTATACATTGAATTATTATTTTTGATAAGTATGATTTTATTCTATATATAAAGTGAAAATATTTCGATAAGGATTATATACCTTTTAAAAACGAGAATTTAAAATTTCGAAAGGACTTAAAATTTTAAAGATTTTATATAAGAAATGGATTTATATAAAAATTATTATAACTGAAGGGTTTTAATTTGAAATTCGAAAGATTGAATTTCGGTGTTTTGAAATTTGTTTTAAGATTTTGGAAAATATATAATAGTACGATTTAAAAGTATTTTCTAAATAAGAAATGTTTCAAATGACTTCAAATGAATTCCAATGATTTCGAAGAAATTTCAAAAGAAGTCTTTTGAGAAAATAGAAGTCCAGAACCCACTTATGTCGCTGGAAAATAATTTCGGTGATGAATGCATGCATCATCTACATTGATTTTCGACTTTTTGAGTGGGGGAGAGGCCACTTCGGTAACTTTGATATGCTATTGATTTGGGAAACCAATTTTGATTTCAAATACCGAAGTATAATTTGATTTTCGAAAAGATATGCATATATATATATGACCCTGTTTTGAAATGAGCCGGTGTTCAGTTCTTGAGTTTCGAATTTGATTGATATAACCCTATCTTTTGGAATTGATTTGCTGATTTGTTGGTGATTTCCAACTCTTGGATTGAAAATATGATTTCTTCGACTATTTTGAAGGTTCGAGAACTTCCAAATCAAGGTTAACTTTTCAAAGCTAAGTAATTTTGAAAAGTATAAATTATTTGATAAAGTATATAAGTATAGTTTTGTATGTTTAAGTATGAAGTAATATGGTTTAAATAAGTCTGAAACTGGTTTGTTAAGAAATGAATAAAACTATTTTGAATTATACTAATATGAAATTTAGTTTTGAAATGAAGAAAAATTTAGTTTTTTTAAAAATATTTTGAATAAAATTTAGTTTAAATGTTTTAACTTAGTAACATCTTTTATAAAACTATATATAATAATAATAACTTTCAAAGGTATAGAATTGTAATCGATTTGAGGATAAGTGATTCTTGAGGAAAAGATTTGGTTTCGAAAATAGATTGAAATTTTAAAACCCAGTATATTTATGATGATTTTTGGGAAACAGATTTGTTTGACATAAATTATGTTGATTTGGATTATTTTCTGAACTTATTATTTTGGGAACTTGAAACTGAAGATAATTGATTTAGAAGAAATGATTTGGTAAAATCGTATATGTTTTTCCTTTTGAAAACTGTACTGATTTTGAAAGGAATTGAAATTAAGAACCTTTTTTTATTAAATACTTGATTTGGAAGTTGTCGAACGTATGTAGAATTGATTTGTACAAGTATCAAGTTGATTTGAAACTATGGATTTGGAAAAGTACTCATTTTGGAAAGAGAAATCTTGTATAATCGAAGTCTATATAAGTATGATTTGATATACTATTGATTTTGGAAAGTTTTCGATTTGAAAATGGAATCTTATATAAAATGGACTTTGTATAAGTAAGATAATTGAAATTGATTTGAAAGGTACTATATGATACATATTTTTGAAGTAAAGATATGGAAAGTGCCTTCTGCTTGATATCCGTTTTGTGGCCACATTGTGGATTCATTCTATCGATATTATTCTCTCTGATTTTTGTTTTCCGGATGTGATACTCGAGTGTCCATCGAATTCCATGGCGATCTCCATGGTCTTACAAGTGTGACTGCATAGCATAATTCGCCTGGGTGAGATCACCTATGGGTACGGATGCTTCCTGGGGGATCCAGGCGTAACCATTGTGTATCTGCGATCTATGTAGGTTGTTTTTAATAGCGAAATCCGTAAGGATGAGATAGCTTACGGATACGGATGTTTCCTATGGGATCCAGGCATAACCACTGTGTATCTGCGGTCTACTAGTCATCATGGCGTAATTCGCAGGGCCGAAATAGCTTACGGATATAGATGTTTCCTGGGGGATACAGACGTAACCATTGTGTATCTACGATCTATGGTTTGACAATGATTTGGTTGTTTTGTTGGGACTGTACTTTCCATATCTGTTTTTAAAAGTTTTTCCAGTATTTTCACTGGGTATTGAAACAGGTCTATTAAGTACTTGAAGAATTCTAGCTTTGCATCTGGTCTGCTCATGGCCAGAGTCTGCAAGAACGCGGATAAACTTGTTGAAACATCGAGTTATAAAAGTATTTTCGAAAGGAAAATTTGTTTCGATATAAAAGTACTTTACTATAAAAGTATTTTCAACAAAGAAATTTTGTATTTATATTTGAAATTGAAATTCTTGTGGTTTGAATTAACTATTCATGCCCGATACTATTCTTTTGAATATACCTTATCTGCTCAGTTTTATTTTCACCTACATTCCGTTTTTCCGAGTCCACATTCTTTTCCATGTTTACTATATCCTTTTTAAAATATTGCCTATTTATATACTGCATGGTTTAACAGAAATTTTTAATATCATATTTCAGAAGTTATTAATTAAATAAAATATATTTAAAGAAAATGATTGTTGATTTATTAATAAAGTTTGAAAAGTATTTTGCGATAAAATTAATAAATTTATGATTATGGATTTAATGTTTCAATAACATATAAATGGAAATATTTTGATTTGCAAAGTTTATAAATGATTGTTTATGGATATAATAAATGGGTTTAATCAAATTATTGAACATTAATTAACTTAAATTGAAATTTATATAGTTTTAAAATTAATTGTCTATCCTTGTCTTTCAATCTATTTTCTTTCTGTTTGTTCTATTCTCCTACCTACCTCCTTTTCGAGGACAAAAAGTTTTGAGTGAGGGACAGTGTAACGACCCGTAAAATTTAATAATTTTATTTATTTTAATAATATATTTAATTGAAATTATGTGAAATTTTAAACAATAAAATTTTGAAATATAAATTTGATATTTGGGATACGTCTGTTTTAAAATAGCAACTGATAAATTTTCATCAGATAATATGAATGTTTATTTTATTGTGTAATTTTATTTCAATTTAAATCAGTTAATATTTGTTGATAATAAAAGGTTTTCCAAACCTAGATATTTTTATATAGGAAATTTGTAAATCATCTTTTGAGTGAGACGTCAAATTTCATTTCATCAAATTCGGACTTTTATAGCTCCGTCGGTCTTATTTTCTGACATGCTGCATTTTGGTACCGATATCAACTTTTGACTGGATGATCGCACCACTGATATTTGTATACTTTTTTGATCGTCTCGTCATGTTGATCACTGTGGTATATTCAATTGTGTGTTTCGAATTCCGGTACCCGGCGATAACCGTGGAATAGTCAATCGTATTGGTACTCAAATCTTTACCTTTTGGCCTCTTGTGACCATTTATATTCACCGAATGATTCCAATGGTCACTACATTCAATATTTTTCAGAAATTAACAGGCAACCTTTTCTATTCCCTATAGTCTTTATTGTTAGTTGAATTTATTTCATCAGTTCATTCTACTATTTTTTCTTTGAATGATGTTTCGTTTTCATGTTCTGGTTCATTTATTTCTTTTTCTTCCTCTCTTTTCATTTCTTTTGGTCTGCAATGAAAAATTTGGCCAGTGCGTTTCTTCTTCTCTTCATTTTTCCCCTTGCTCTTCGCTATTCCTACCCATCGCCTCACCACAATCAAACCACTCCACCGATGCTAACACCCCTCTCTCCGGCAACCACTCTCTCTCCTCCGCCTTTTCTCTTCTCTTGTCTCATCCACGTGAAACCATGGCCTCACGGCTTTTGCTTCCTCGCCACCAACCAATGCATTTGCCCTCCCTAACTTCTAGCCGACCTTCTCACTAGCCACCCGACCATGCCATCCCTCTTCACCATGCTCCAACTTCCGCCTTTGTCCAGCCGAGCATAGGTTATTGAGGCGAGCCCGCTTCTTCTCTTCTCTAGTTTTGTATTTTTTTGCTTTTCCCGTTATATATTGTGTATATATATTAGTTGAACAGATTTTGGTACAAAATTTTACTTAAATATATATAGCGTGTGTGTGTCGTGTCTGAAAGGTTGTGTTTGTTGGGTTCATGCGTATATTTGTATATAATTTATGATGATACACTTTTTGTTTTCGCTGCTTGATATACATTTGAATTTATAATAAAGTTTGTTGATAGCTATGCTTATATTTTACTATACTTTGTGTTTCGAATGTTTATATCATATGTTGTGTTTGCACTTAGCATATTTTTGGGATTATATATATATATATATTTAAATGGTATTTTTGTAATAAATTATATATATATAGTTTATATATGATTTGCTGGGTCTAAATATATGTGTGTATTTATATAATTTGCTTGTTTATTTTGTATATATATGTATACATATTTTATTGGGTATGTTAGTATATACACTGGTGTTATATATAATGGTTTATATATACATTATTTAGAAAACTGTTAACTTGGAGTATTAAAATTCAATCTGTAGATATACATATAAGTTTGTGTATATATATAATTTTATTTACATTGCAAATTTATGTTAATATCTGAAATAGCTTCATAACAGTTTAGTATATTAGTATACTTTTGAGTCTACACATATACATATATCGTTAATATAATTTGTAAACCTTATAAGCTTTATGTATCTGCCTATTTATTGGTTATATATATTGATGTTAGTTATGTAAGCATGTTGATTTAAATAATATGTTTGAAGAGTGCATATGTCTGTTTTATAAAATAAGACTTAGACAGTGTTGTTTGTTGATGTGATATAGGTATTGTTTTAATATATGTAATATATATATATATATGAGTGTTTGATTTTTTTTGAAATGTATATATATATATATATATATATATATATATATATATTTTAAAATAATATATATATATAGATATTGTGATTTTATTATAGAGTTTTATTAAAGAATGACTCTTGAAAATATAATAAGTATGTTATTTCCATCAATCTCTATCTAATCTAAATTTGGTTCATCGATCTGTAATCAATAGCTTCGTCTGTCAAATCCGCGCTTAGCTAACTTTGCTTTGAGATTTTGTTGGTTGGATTGATCGATTGTCGAATTCATGATTTATTCTTCGTGTCTGTCATGTTCTCTCTAGCCTCGAAAGGTTAGCAATCACTCACGATTAACATTCGTTTATTTATTAAATTTGATTTCAATTGAAATGAAAACTGAAATATGCTGTTGTAGTTATTTAAATGGTTATATATGCTATTATCTGTAACCGTTCACATGTGGGATATGACACCATATGCTGTTGTTTATATTATATTGTTATTGATGATACGTGCCAGTTGTTATATTTATATTATCTGTTATCACTTTGCAAGTTCCCTGTTAGTTTAGAATTCACTATGGGTTATACCCGAACGGACTTTAGAATAGGAGAAAATCGTTATGGGTTGTAATGATAAACCAAAGCGATATTCATTGAATTGAATTTAGGATTACGGGTCGAAATGATATCTACCCCTATATATTATGGATTGAAATGATAAATATCCGTATCACTTGACCATGGGATAGAAAAATATATACAGACACCGTTGGTCCATATATAAATGTCTGAAAATAATTTCTATGGTTTTGAAAAGAAATATATGGTTTTTAACAAATATTGGTTCTTAAAATATTATATATATATATATATATGGCAATTTTATATAAAGATTTAATAATAATATTATTGAGATTGATTTAATACATATAATATGATTAAGTATTTATTTAAATCTATATATCAAAATAGATTGTTGTAATAATTTGAATAAGTTAAGTTTGAGAAGATAAAGCTAAATTAATTAAGATTGTATTTAATTAAGAATTCTACTAAATTTAATCGATTTAAACTATTGAAGTTGAAGTTTAAGATTGATTTTATAGTTTGATTTTTGATTTAAAGTGACTAAATGGATATTTCATGTTTAAAAAAATCGAAAGGAACATTTAGTTTAAGGGTAAATTAAGGTTATTTAAGTAATACTGAATTTATTAAGTGAATATTTCTAGACTAAATAATAATGAGTTAAATCGAGAGTATATGAAATCGTTAAATTAAACTTTGAAAATGTTGAATACTAAAGCGTTGGAATGATGAAATTTAAATGGTTTATTTGTGATCCAGATTTGTATATGAAATCAATAAAATTTGAATTTGTTATTTAGAACTGAATTGAATTAAAATGGATAAATCTAAATTGAATTAAATGTGAATTTGGTACTCGAATTGGTTGGAATCTATTTATGAAATTAAGGAAATATATATTTAATGGAAATGACAATTTGGTTTTGAAGTATAAATTTATTGAAATAACCACATTGTTATTGCGTATATTTTGTGCATTGTAGATAGTTCCACGGATCCTTAAAGGATGGTTATCCTAAACATCCTTTAAGTTAATTGTATTTCAGCTGATATTTCACTTGAGCTGGATTTATTGATATAAGAATGTTAATCCCGACTCAAGTGTTTTGTGTTTTATTTTACGCTCGGGTCAGACTGAGTGATACAGCATTTGAGACTCACCTTTGGAGTTTGGAGCTTATTTGGAGATCCAACTATCAATTCAGCTTTCAGTTTCTCCAGTTGATTGGTTCAAAGATGTCATCTGTTTGTATTCAAGACTTCAGCGTATTTGAGTTATCTTGCTGTATTTTATTTCTAACTTGATGTTTATATAGTAGCTTCATGAACTACTATTTATCTATTCCGCTGCATTATATTACTCTGTGTCTGTGATTCTGTGATTGATTTATTTACTGTATATGCTGAGCTTTGTCAAATTTTAAATTAACGATCTGATATTTTGAGCAATTCAAGTCTGACATGTGTGGATTATTGTCGATTTGAATGGTCCAAAATTCAGGTCGTTACATAAAGTATAGTATTTAATTATTTCATATGTATAGCAAATGAGTATTCAAATATATTAACAGAAATTATTTTTTGACAAATGACTTGTCTTCTATCATTGGAGGAGTGCGCTTATGTAATTTGAATCTACACTAAAAAATGAAGCTGTTAACATGTGTGACAGGTAACGGTGCCCTCATACAATAGAGATAAAAAAAACCACAAACCAAAAGAACTATGGTCCAAAATAAAAATACAACAAATCACTAAATAAAAAAACTCCATAGTGTTCCAAATCCGATGAAACCATCCAAATCTATACGCGTACCTGAACATGCTAATAAAATATACAAAAAAGAGTAAGCATAATATATAAATGTGTGCATAAATATATATAAATATATATATTTATACACACCCACACACACACACATATATATATATAATTTGTATTGCCATTTTCATATCTTTGTGTTAACATAATGTTTCTCAACTTAAGTCAATTACAATTTAACTATCATACTTAAATAGTTTATATGTCTAAATAGACTTATAAATAGTTATAGATACTCTTACTTTCTAATTCTAAATATTCATAGTGAAATATATAGTTTTTAAGTTAGTTTCAAAATACTGTTATATTTTAAAGTTTTATTAGACTATATTTTAGATTATATGAAATATTCAGATTAGATTTAGATGTGAGTATATGTAACGACCCATAAAATTCAATAATTAAATTGGTTAAATTAATAAGATTTTCATAATTAAATTTAGAAAGAAATAAAAAATTTATAATTTATATTGAAGTAAATGTTAAGAATGAAATATAGCAATGGTAATTAAAACTAATTATTTGTAATTTGAATGAAATTCTAATAAATGAAGTAGTGAAAGTGTTATACCTGGATATAAATTGAATATGAGAAAATAAAGGTAAGTTTTGAATTAATTAATAAAATAAGACATTGTTAACAGTAATTGGATGTAAATTAAGGAAATATGTTAATGCAAGTTAATAATTAATTAACTTGAATGAACATGCTAATTAAACAAAATAATTTAAATGTTATGACTTAGTTATAAATGGAATATAATAAAAAAAAATGCAATTATTGTATTAATGTGTGAAATAATATGATAGATGGAAATTGTTTGTGAAGAATAAACGTACAAGTATTCTAAAGGGAGGTGACAAATTGTAGTTGTTACCAGTTAATTTACCAATTACAAATAAGGGTAATTAAATGTTACTTTAATGATAATTAATATAATAGTGGAAAGTGTGAATGTAAATTTAATAGAAATGTAAATTTATTTATAAGGTAGTAGTTGATGTAATAAAAGTATGAAACCAATTAAATAAATTAATTGAGAATATAAATCATAATTAATGTACATATTTGGCAAATATAATAAAATGAAAATAGTAATTGATATAAAGGAAAGATGGATATTTGAATATAGTAGTGTAATGAAAGACAAACAAATCATTCCATTGAAATCTAATTTATAATTAGTGTAATTATTGTAGCTATTAGAATTAAATATTATGCAATTGAAATAAAGATGAAATTGGAAATATTGAAGTATGTAATGCATGGGTATCATAAATAGAAATGGAATAAAATTAGTGTTACATATGGAATAATAACCTGGGTTGATAGGTAACAAACTTTTAAATGCAATTAAAAACAAATAGGTGACAATCAATATAGGTTGTTTATTTATTTAATGTGTTAAATAAACTTTGGTAATCAATTACAATAAATTTTAATTTAACGTTTTGTTAATGTATTAGGATATATACCAAAGTAAATGGTACCTAAGATGATAATAATTGGATTAATTGCAATTAAATGAAATTTAATATTTAATTATTACGTTAATTAAAATTAAAATGAAACTTAGTATTACATTTATGAGTCTAAGACAATAATTACAAGATATGAAGATAATAGGATGAATTGAAATGTTAGTTTATTTGTAAAGAAACAAGTGATGTAATAAAGGAATGAAATCAGGATAAGTAAATTAATTGAGACTTTAATGTATGAATATGCGCTTATATGTTTTTGTTTGATGATAATAAACATATATATTCATTGAAATGTATTTGGTAATGTACTATTTTGTTTTTCATAGATTAAATAAATATTTGCTGAATAAAATAAATTACACAGAATTTGAATTCAAACAGAAATTTTATTCAAACAAATATTTATTACAATCTTGAATAGTACAAATTTAAGCTCTCACTATATATATACATTTTTGATTACATCACAATTACATCTCAATTCAGTTTACATAATTTCCTCACTACATATCACTCACACTCGTATTTTGTCTTCAACTGCATTCCAGTTTGAATCCGGCATCTGAGCAATCTGCAAAAATATTCACTAACGCAGTAAAATTGAAAAAGAAATATTTTTGCAATATAAAATAAAATATGTTTTTTGGAAATATGATTTGCCTCAGTTATTTGGGTTGTTCGTCATCATTCACGTTTGAATTCATCATACACGAACAATGTGACATGCACAGTGTATCACTGCACATGCCACAAGGCCTGCACATCAATATACACTTGATAATGCTACAGGGACAGGCGAGCACAGGTCAAACCCAAATGAAAAGCCGGGTTCAACTCACGTGCAATATATTGAAAATCACGACAAGAGCACAAGGTCAAACCCAAGTTTTTGAAACTGGATTCAACTCAAGTGAAAATTCAAAAATCAACATGAATGAGAAGACCACAAAGAAAACAGCCAGTTACTCAATGCATGCAACATGGTGTTCAAGCCCAATGAAGATTGCAGCAAAATTCAGCAATCCAAATAACACAGTATACACAATTCATGAAGCAACACAGAAAGAGATTCAAGTTCAAGACATATCAATGGAAATGAGATAGGAAGCAAGTCAGTGACATACACAACAAAGGGTCAAGATTGCCACAAACAACAACATGAATACTGCGCCAACCAGAATGAAGCAATCAACATGAATGCAACAAAGACCAAGCTGTAGCATACTAGAGGTGCAGACAACTCAAATGAACACAATGCACAAAGGCATAGCAACTACAACAAAGACCAAGTCAAAGTCCAGTGATGTAAACAGTGAAGAACATAGATGTCAAAGGCAATACACAAGTGACAGTGCACTGATAACCAGAAACTCAAGATCACACAAACAAATGTCCAAACAACAATTCTACAGCAAGATCAGAATGCTCAAATACAATATGAATTAATGAAGTAGTGCAAATGAACAAGTGCAACAGTCAAGCAACAAGGCAGACCACAAAGAAAAGCCACCAAGACCACAAACGATCAATGTGCAAATTGAAGCAAACTACTGAATCAAGTTCAGTGACACAAGCAACATCGATAAACCAAAGTGCAGACCAAACAGAAGACAGGTACACAAATGTGCCAGAGAAAGAAAGATCACAACACAGCATCAATAATACATGAAGTGAATCAAGTCAGTAGCAAGCTTCAAACACCCACATATATGAAGTACACAAGTACAAGATCAAAGACAGCAAACAATGTGCACCAGTCCAGGCTACAACATGAAGAATGCAGTAACAAGTTCTGCTGCTCAAATATACCAAATGCAAGACCACAAATATAACAACTCAACAACAGTCAGTGCCAACATGAACAGAAGACAATTGAAACAACAATCTCTGCAAACAACAGTCCCAACAGCAATGCATGTATCATGAAACCAAAGTACACAGTGCAGACAAATGCAAATTTAAATGAATATGAAATAACCACATCGTAGCATTAATAATGCAAGTGACTCAAGCAACATGTCTAGTTACAACAGAGCCAAAGTTCACACTGAAGTTCATGTTAAACCAACCAGAAAAGAGGGCCAGAAAATCAAATAGTAATTCCAAGTCCAATTCAAATTCATAACAGTGTATCAAATTCGTATCTTTGAAAAAGTCAAACAAAGTAGAATAGGAAAGTTTTTGCCGTGTAACACAAGAAGGATCGAACGCTCTCAAATTAAAGCCGTGAGTATCAAGTCGAGAAACTATATCAGGAAAGAAAAATTTGGAAAGTATCGAATTGATACGAACGAATTCAAGCGTCCAGAATTCATATAAATACATTGTAACGATCCCAGTTTTAAAGACGAATTTAAATTTCTAATTTAAATTGAATTTTTGGATTTAATTATGGATTTATTTGAAATTTTCAAATTTTGATAAGATATGTATACTTATTTATTTTATAAATGGGATTTGAAACTTATTTTAAATGTAATTGAATTGGAATTGAAATAAAGTGTTTAAAATAAAATAAAATAAAACTACGTATCAATATTGAATATAAGTGTATAGAGTAAAATATAAAGTTAAATATTTTCAATTGAATGGAATTATAAACAAAATTTTGATTTGGAAGTTCAAAATGAAGTTTCTTTAAAAATATAATAAAAAGTATAAAATAATATAAGTTATAAATCAATGTTTAGTAATCAAACTATAAAATAAAAACAAACAAAACTAGAATAAAATTTACATACATAAATAAAAATATAAGAAAGAGGCTGCAACAAGTAAGGAACATGTTAAGAGGAAAAAAATAGAATACAAAGCATAAAACAAATATGAAAAGTAAGAAAAATGTAAAGTAAACATCAAAATAAAGAAACTAAAAACTGCAAACAAACAAAAATATAAAATCAAATGAATTTTGTGACGCCCCACCTCTATACCCACGCTAGCCAAGAACACTACGGTGTAATGCTGTCAACTTGCACGGAGAATAAGGCTGTTGAGGAGCGACCATCCGTGTAATTGCTTTGCGCGAGCACCGATATGTCAGATAGTATAACATGCATTTTACTTCAAGAGGGAAATCCGACATACCGATACAAACACAAAGCTACTACACAATGGCTATAATAATCTTTGGAAATAAATATAGAAATAAACATAACATAAATCAGTCACAGACAATTCATAGCACAAAGGCGGAAATAGATATGAATATTACACTAGGAAGTGTACATCAGAGTAGTGGTCTAAAAAGATCCACAATATCACAAAAGGATAGTTTCACGAACTACACAAAAGAATAAGTATACATTATGGAGTCTATATTTCAAATGTATACAACAAAATAAACTACTAATCTAAGTAGTTAGCCAAAAGTCAGAGTAATGATCCTGGATGAGAAGTCAAGCAGAAGCACCTGTAACATCTCGGTCTGACCCGAGTATTATTTAATAAGAAAATAATAAACGGATCAGTCTAGCTATAAATATCAGATGAAACGATATAGAATCAGAGCTACGACTAAACACATAATAATCACAATGCCAAGCTGTGATATATAAGTAATTGAAAATCAACAAGAGATTAATCAATATCACAAAATCTACACAAGAATCAAAGAAATGTCATACTCCTTATTTCGTTCATCAAACCACAAATATTGACAATTGTATCAATGTCAATCACAAAAGTCAATGACATACAAATTCACCAATGCACAAATATTGATAAAACTTATCAATTGAAATCACAAAAATTGGTGAAACACAAATTCTAGAAATCATCTCAAGAAATCCAGAAATCACAAAAAGGGAGGGAGGCCTATCACAAACGGGAGCATAAAGCTCACCAACACGTGTATCACAAATGAAATGCTAATTCCATGGTTGCTAACCATCACAAATTGAGCCAAAGCTCCACGAACGGCCCGAAGACCATGGGTTGCTACCCCACCAATTTGAGTCGAAACTCCGAAAAATGGGGTTTAGTCTCCCTCGCAGACAAAGAGACAACGCACATTGCTAGTCTAAATCACAAAGATGATCGTTATGATCAACGAGAAGTGTCAATTACACTAAGCTAGTAAATATATGAGTTTAGCTTCATGTCCTATAACCACTTGCTTAACTTAAATATTTACGAACAAACTATAGATCTCCGCTAGAAAATTGTCACAAGAGATTCAATCGAACAAGTCCAAGAATTAACCGATGAAGTAAACGCAAGCGTTTCATACCACTCGTTTTACTAAGTCGTTTAATTAGATTTCTCATACGAGTGAGGTAAAGGTTTGTATATACTAATAGATTGGAAATCGGTTTGAGAAAACGAGCTTTGTAATAAAATAGTGTTGAAATCATTTGAAGAAAGAGTTTTGATAATTACTACTAGTATAGAAACCTTTATATTTTTAAAGTGACAAATCACAAAGAAGATTGTAGGAACAATCAATCACTAAAATTCACATACGAAGATGTGAATAAAAACCCAACGAAACCGATAAAGAATCCATCAAAATGGATATTCAAAAATCCCTAAAGAGGAGTCGTCAAAGTCATAACAAATGATAACAACATAGAGGAAACAACACGAATCGATTAAAGTTGGAAATTCAAACAACTAGGCGAAATAGGCAAAAATGCACCAGGTCGGTCGACCGGACACAGAGCTCGGTCGACCGAACCAGGGGTTGGAAGTGCTCGGGGCACCAGCTCGGTCGACCGGCCCAGGGGCTCGGTCGGCCGAAGCCTGTAACCGGCACTTCCAAACAGAGGCAGGAAGTGCCTGGTTAGCAGGTCGGTCGACCGGCCCAGGGGCTCGGTCGGCCGAACCTGTTGCCAGCACTCCCCTGCCCTCTTTCAAAAGAGGTGCAAACTCGATCAAATTGCATTCGCTCGTGCAACGGTGCTAAGGGTTTATGCCTATCGACTACCCGGCCCTATATGCTCCTCGATGCATCACCAAAAACATGTTCAAACATCAAAGTTAGGATTCTTAACGAATTGAACTCAAAACACCAAAAATTGGAATATTCACCAAATCAATCCAAACCAAAAGCAAATGCATACGAATAAGTGTTAGGAATTCATGCCTAACATTCGAAGATAAATATAAGCATAGACGTGAGATAAAAATCTCACCTTTGAACCCAAACGATCGAAAAAGAAGCTTAGAAGCATATGAGAATCAACCTCTCTTCAACACAACCCAAATGAGCTTGAATCTATGCTCAAAACAAGAACATTCCCAAAATTAGGTTTAGGAATTTCTGAAATTGGTAAGAGAATAAGTTGGAAAAGAAGAAGAGAATGCTTACCAATGGGTTCTCTTGAATTTGGAGCTAGGAATTTGATTTGCAAAAGAAAACTGGGTTTTGGAGTTTTAATTTCAAATCTCTCCCACCATTATTGCCTTAGAACTGAAAAGAGAAGAGAATGAGGGTGAGTGGGGAAGAGTGGCTCAGATTTGAGCATAAGTTAAACATAGGGCTGAGCCCAAACCCAAAGTGAAAAGTAGCAAAAATCAACTTTCTCCAAACATATCGAAGCTTATACTCAAAAAGGTCGCAAACGGCATTTTAAACTCAATGCGAGTGGTCCTGAGTCCTAATTCGACCGTATGCAAAAAGTAGCTTTTCGGACTAAAATTCGACTAACGATAAAATATTTTAAATAAAATATTTAAATATAAAATCGATAAATATGCGGGTTGTTACAGACTCCCCTCCATAAAGAAATTGCGTCCACGCAATATTTAAGAAGAAGATATGTAGTAACAACCATAAAAGCATATTCAACACAAAAGAAATTTGAAATAAGAAGTTCACCTCAAAGAGCACGAGAAAGTAAGTCCGGATGTGTTCGCTCAATGTACTCTCTAGATTCCCAAGAACAATCCTTAGGATTTGAAGACCATTAAACTTTAACAAGCGAGACATCTTTATTTCGAAGGCGTTTGACTTCTGAAGCAATGATTCGAATAGGATGCTGGTCATAAGTTAAATTAGGCGAAACTTCAATCTCTTCCACAACACCGGGCTCAAGAATACAATCGGAATTTCGAAGGCATTTCCGTAATTGAGAAACGTGAAACACGTCATGAATAGCAGAAAATTGAGCTGGTAATAAAAGGCGATAAGCCATGGAACCAATACGTTCAGCGATAGGAAATGGCCCAATATATCGAGGCGCTAACTTTCCCGATCGACTGAAACGTACAACACCCTTCATAGGTGAAACACGAATAAAAACAAGATCTCCAACAGAAAATTCTAATTTCCTTCTTCGGTTATCGGCATAAGGTTTTTATCTACTCTGGGCTTCTTTCATCCTATGACGAATAAGATCGATCTTTTCTGTGGAATCACGAATAAAATCTGGACCTAAAACTAGCTTCTCACCGGCCTCAAGCCAACAAGAAGGAGATCGGCATGGCCTGCCATAGAGTGCCTCAAAAGGTGCCATACCAATACTAGATTGGAAGCTATTATTATAGGAAAATTCAACAAGTGAAATATGATCTTCCCAACTTCCACCAAAATCAAGAACACATGCACGAAGAAGATCTTCAAGAGTTTGATTCACACGCTCGGTTTGTCCATCGGACTGGGGGTGATAAGCGGTGCTAAAATTAAGCTTCGTTCCCAAAGCATTTTGAAGACTCTTCCAAAATCCACTAGTAAACAATGGATCACGATCACTAACTATAGAAGTAGGAACTCCATGCAATTTAACAATTTCTTTAATAAAAAGTTTGGCCAAAAGAGGTACGGTTCGGTTAGACCGAACGGGAATAAAATGAGCAGATTTAGTAAGTCTATCAACAATCACCCATAAGCTATCATGACCCGAACGAGAACGGGGAAGGCCATCTATAAAATCCATGGAAATTTGGTCCCACTTCCAAATTGGAATTTCTAAAGGTTGCAATAGCCCACCGGGCCTTTGATGCTCGGCCTTAACGAGTTGGCAAGTCATGCAACGCTTAACGAAGTTAGCAATGTCAAGTTTCATTCCCTCCCAATAATAAAGTCGCTTCATATCCGCGTACATTTTACTACTACCGGGATGAATGGTAAATTTAGAATGATGAGAATCTTCTAAAATATCTTTACGAAGATCACCAATACTTGGCACGACAAGTCTACCAAATTTCCGAATGCCGCCACGAGAATCAATATCAAAGTCTTTCAAACCTTCAATATCAATTTTATCCTTAATATTTTGGCCGAGAAGAGCCAATTCAGGATCTAGCCTTTGGGCTTCAAGAATGCGGTCAAAAAGAGAAGGATGAGCCTCAAGGCTACATAAAACAAATGATGAGCATAAATCGGATACGCGGTCTCGAATCTCACAAGTGGATAAGATCTCGAGATCGTTCCATTCGGATATCATCATAGAAACAACAGCTTGTTGTTTACGGCTAAGAGCATCGGCGACACGATTACCCTTACCGGGAGTGTAAAGAATATCAAGGTCATATGGTGCAAGAAATTCGAGCCAAAGCTGTTGACGCAAATTAAGTTCCTTTGAGAGAATAAATACTTCAAAGATTTATGATCGGTATAAAGAATGAATTTCTCTCCCAAAAGATAATGACGCCAAATCCGAAGAGCAAAAACAATAGCCGCGAGCTCTAAATCATTAGTGGCATATCTAGTCTCAGCAGGCTTCAATTGCCTAGAAGCATAAGCAATAACACGTTCTTTTTGCATAAGAACGGCACCCAAACCAACGCGACTAGCATCGGTATAAACAACGAAATCTTGATTCCCCTCGGGGATAACAATAATAGGAGCATCAGAAAGAAGTTCTTTTAATTTCTGAAAAGCAGCTTCACATTTGTCCGACCAAATGTATTTAACACCTTTCTTCGTTAAGCTAGTGAGAGGCACAGCAATCTTAGAAAAGTCTTTGATAAAACGACGGTAATAGCCCGCCAATCCGAGAAAACTACGAATCTCTGTCACACTCTCCGGTCTCTTCCAATCTTGAATCGCTTCAATCTTTGAAGGATCCACGGAAAATCCAGATTCGGAAATAATATGGCCTAGAAACTTCACACGAGATTGCCAAAAATGGAATTTAGAAAATTTTGCTTTTAATTGATTACTCCTAAGAGTTTCCAATACAATTCGAAGATGTTTTTCATGCTCCTCCTCGGTTTTTGAATACACAAGAATATCATCAATAAAGATGAGAACAAATCGATCGAGGAAGTCTTTGAAAACTCTATTCATAAGGTCAACGAAATAAGCCGGAGCATTCGTTAAACCAAATGGCATAACAAGCCATTCATAAGATCCATAACGAATACGGAACGATGTCAAAGGAATGCTATCCTCTGCAATACGAAGCTGATGAAATCCAGTAGCTAAGTCTAATTGCGAAAAGACTCTAGCACCACTAAGTTGATCAAATAGGTCATCAATCCGAGGTAAAGGATATTTATTTTTGATAGTAAGATCATTAAGCTTGCGATAGTCAACGCAAAGCCTAAGTGTACCATCGGATTTCTTCACAAAAATAGCCGAAGCTCCCCAAGGCGAGGAACTAGAGCGAATAAATTGCTTCGTCTTCAATTCGGATAATTGTTTACGCATCTCCTCGTTTTCTTTATTGGACATACGATAAGGAGGGCGAGTGATAGGTTGAGCTCCAGGAATGAGATTAATTCTGAACTCAATTGCTCGCTTAGGTGGTAATCCTAAAACGGGCTCGAATATGTCGAAAAATTCACGAATGACATGAATAAGAGAAATGATATCACCCTCATCATCATCATCGTCATCTCGAGGGTTTAAAGAATATAAAGATGCAACCAAAGCAGAATCCAAATCTTTAAGAATAACAGAAACCTGATTAACAGATTGAGGATGTCGAAGATGAATAGTCCGCTCAGGACATAGGATATGAGCTTCATAACGGTTATGCCAATCCATTCCCAAAATCATTCCAAAGCCTAAATAACGCATGACATGCAAATCGGCTAGGAAAGAAAAATCACACAAAATAATCTCGACATCTTTACGCAATAAACTGATTGTTGCGGATCCACCAACCGGATTCGCAATCCTCAAAGAAGTCATTAAACACAAAACATCCAAAGAAAAAGTATCAACAAGTTCTTTTGATATAAAAGAATGGGACGCACCCGTATCAAAAAGAACTCGAATAGGATGATCACGAAATAAAATAATTCCATCCAGAATAGAATGAGAAACACCTTGGCCACGAGATGTGTTGCTAGGGGCTTGAGCAACATTAAGCTTTCCCTCCTTCTTGCCCTGAAGCTTGGGGCATGAGGATATAACATGACCGGGACCTTTGCAGTAGCGACAAGAGATAGACTTGGGACACTTGTTCGCATAATGGTCCTTCGAACCACAATTATAGCACTCCCCACGACCAAAGGAAGAAGTCTTTGCCATGGAGGTCGCTTGCTTCCCTTTCTTATTGGGATAAGGGATTTTGAATTTACTGGGCCTTTTCTTGTTGTTGTTGAAGTTTGGTTTGGAACCCACCACTTCAACATCATTCTCCCTATCCGCCTCTTCAAGACGAAGAGCGATATCAATGAGTTGGTCGAAAGAAACTTCTAATTTTAGAAGTAATGGCTTCTTGAGATTTTTGTTTAAGCCATAGACGAACCTCTGATTTTTCTTCAATGGGGTGTTGATGTATTCAACCCCATATTTGGAGAGAGATTCAAAAGACGCGACATAATCTGCCACGGAAGATTCACCTTGAACAAGGTCTATAAAACGGCGAGCCAAAGTCACCTTCTCAGCTTCTGGCACGAATTTCAACTCGAAGCGTTCCCGGAATTGCTCCCAGGTGAGATCCGCTTCATTAATCTCAGAAATAAGAAGCTCGTACCAGTCCAATGCTCTTTCTCGGAGCATACTAGAGGCCACCTGAACTCGGTGAAGGTCAATAAGATTCATGCGAGAAAAGATTCGATCGCATGACCTTAGCCAAGCCTGTACTTCAATAATAGTTTCGGAACCTTTGAATGGCTCCCCACCCAAATTAGTATAATCGCTGCACAAGCGTGCAAATCCCGACTTTGGGTGAGTAGGTTCTGGGTTAGCTCCAGCTGCTTGAGCATTTGTCACTAAATCAAGAAGCTGTTGAGCAGTCATAAAAACTCCATCCTGGGGTGGAGTGCTAGATGGTACGGCTCTGGGGCGGCCTGGTCTAGACATTTCTCTTCCTTTAGAAAGAAAGAAGAAGAAGAAAAAGGTTATTCACCAAATTGAATATCAAGCAATCTTGATAGATAAACAAGGAATCATAAGGAAAATAGGATGAATCGGTACGAAGACTCGAATTAAATCCTAAAGCACGACTCCTAAGATGGACTTAGGACGATGATCCTTGTTATAATATTCCATATTGTTCCAAAGTTTGGCTCTGATACCAAGCTGTGACGCCCCACCTTTATACCCACGCTAGCCAAGAACACTACGGTGTAATGCTGTCAACTTGCACGGAGAATAAGGCTGTTGAGGAGCGACCATCCATGAAATTGCTTTGCGCGAGCACCGATATGTTAGATAGTATAACATGCATTTTATTTCAAGAGGGAAATCCGACATACCAATACAAACACAAAGCTACTACACAGTGGCTATAATAATCTTCGGAAATAAATATAAAAATAAACATAACATAGATCAGTCACAGACAATTCATATCACAAAGGCGAAAATAGATATGAATATTACACTAGGAAGTGTACATCAGAGTAGTGGTCTAAAAAGACCCACAACATCACAAAAGAATAGTTTCACGAACTACAAAAAAGAATAAGTATACATTATGGAGTCTATATCTCAAATGTATACAACAAAATAAACTACTAATCTAAGTAGTTAGCCAAAAGTCAGAGTAATGATCCTGGATGAGAAGTCAAGCAGAAGCACCTGTAACATCTCGGTCTGACTCAAGTATTATTTAATAAGAAAATAATAAACGGATCAGTCTAGCTATAAATATCAGATGAAACGATATAGAATCAGAGCTATGACTAAACACATAATAATCACAATGCCAAGCTGTGATATATAAGTAATTGAAAATCAACAAGAGATTAATCAATATCACAAAATCTACACAAGAATCAAAGAAATGTCATACTCCTTATTTCGTTCATCAAACCACAAATATTGACAATTGTATCAATGGCAATCACAAAAGTCAATGACACACAAATTCACCAATGCACAAATATTGATAAAACTTGTCAATGGAAATCACGAAAATTGGTGAAACACAATTCTAGAAATCATCTCAAGAAATCCAGAAATCAAAAAAAGGGGGGAGGCCTATCACAAACGGGAGCATAAAACTCACCAACACGTTTATCACAAACGGAACGCTAATCCCATGGTTGCTAACCATCACAAATTGAGCCAAAGCACCACAAACGGCCCGAAGACCAAGGGTTGCTACCCCACCAATTTGAGTCGAAACTCCACAAAACGGGGTTTAGTCTCCCTCGCATACAAAGAGACATCGCACATTGCTAGTCTAAATCACAAAGATGATCGTTATGATCAACGAGAAGTGTCAATTACACTAAGCTAGTAAATATATGAGTTTAGTTTCATGTCCCATAGCCACTTGCTTAACACAAATATTTACAAACAAACTGTTCATCTCCACTAGAAAATTGTCACAAGAGATTCAATCGAACAAGTCCAAGAATTAACCGACGAAGTAAACGCAAGCGTTTCATACCACTCGTTTTACTAAGTCGTTTAATTAGATTTCTCATACGAGTGAGGTAACGGTTTGTATATACTAATAGATTGGAAATCGGTTTGAGAAAACGAGCTTTGTAATAAAATATTTTTGAAATCATTTGAAGAAAGAGTTTTGATAATTACTACTAGTATAGAAATCTTTATATTTTTAAAGTGACAAATCACAAAGAAGATTGTAGGAACAATCAATCACTAAAATTCACATACGAAGATGTGAATAAAAACCCAACGAAACCGATAAAGAATCCATCAAAATGGATATTCAAAAATCCCTAAAAAAGAGTGATCAAAGTCATAACAAATGATAACAACACATAGGAAACAACACGAATCGATTAAAGTTGGAAATTCAAACAACTAGGCGAAATAGGCAAAAATGCACCAGGTCGGTCGGCCGGACACAGAGCTCGGTCGACCGAACCAGGGGTTGGAAGTGCTCGGGGCACCAGGTCGGTCGACCGGCCCAGGGGCTCGGTCGGCCGAAGCCTGTAACCGGCACTTCCAAACAGAGGCAGGAAGTGCCTGGGTAGCAGGTCGGTCGACCGGCCCAGGGGCTCGGTCGGCCGAACCTGTTGCCAGCACTCCCCTGCCCTCTTTCAAAAGAGGTGCAAACTCGATCAAATTGCATTCGCTCGTGCAACAGTGCTAAGGGTTTATGCCTATCGACTACCCGGCCCTATATGCTCCTCGATGCATCACCAAAAACATGTTCAAACATCAAAGTTAGGATTCTTAACGAATTGAACTCAAAACACCAAAAATTGGAATATTCACCAAATCAATCCAAACCAAAAGCAAATGCACACGAATAAGTGTTAGGAATTCATGCCTAACATTCGAAGATAAATATAAGCATAGATGTGATATAAAAATCTCACATTTGAACCCAAACGATCGAAAAAGAAGCTTAGAAGCAAAGGAGAATCAACCTCTCTTCAACACAACCCAAATGAGCTTTAATCTATGCTCAAAACAAGAACATTCCCAAAATTAGGTTTAGGAATTTCTGAAATTGGTAAGAGAATAAGTTGGAGAAGAAGAAGAGAATGCTTACCAATGGGTTATCTTGAATTTGGAGCTAGGAATTTGATTTGCAAAAGAAAACTAGGGTTTTGGAGTTTTAATTTCCAATCTCTCCCACCATTATTGCCTTAGAACTGAAAAGAGAAGAGAATGAGGGTGAGTGGGTAAGAGTGGCTCAGATTTGAGCATAAGTTAAACATAGGGCTGAGCCCAAAACCAAACCCAAAGTGAAAAGTAGCAAAAATCAACTTTCTCCAAACATATCGAAGCTTATACTCAAAAAGTCGCAAACGGCATTTTAAACTCAATGGGAGTGGTCCCGAGTCCTAATTCGACCGTATGCAAAAAGTAGCTTTTCGGACTAAAATCCGACTAACGATAAAATATTTTAAATAAAATATTTAAATATAAAATCGATAAATATGTGGGTTGTTACAAATTTTATATAAGCACAAGTACACATGAGCATGCTTATACAAAGCAAGAAGTATACATACATAACAAATAGTATAAGTTGTAAATAAAATAGGACATATGCATCAAATTCCACATCTCCTCTGCATGTCTTGATATCATCTCAGCCGAAGTAGGCTACTTCCTTTCAGCCTCCAAAACATTCAAGATCTTTAGTTAAATAAAGGAAGTACATGTTCAAGCAAAAGAAGTAAGCCTATACTAGATAGCACCTATCTGTATAAACCTCTTTATATATGTATATACACATTCATATCTATTTTAGTTCATTTAGTAAAAATAAGCAAAGCCAGAAAGAAAAAAAAGAGGAAGTAAAAGCATCATCATTTAATTCAACCAAGTAAGCAACAGGGTTAAAGGCAGATCAACTGCAGAATTTTCAAAACAACAAAGTTTCCTCTGTTCAAAAATCTTGTTTCCAGGTGAGCAAACCCTTAACTTAATTAATAAATCCATTTATATGATACTTCTTGTGATAAATAATCAAAATAATGTGGTTTCTATGGAAGTAAGTATGTGATTGCCTGGGATAATTGATGCATGTATGTATAGGTTTATATATATACACCTCTGTTCTTTGTTAAAACCTAAAACAGTGAGTAAACTTGCTTTGTTTTAAAATTAGTAACTGAGTATTTAGTCCATAGAAAATTTGGTGTAGTTGCATATGGAGGAAATTCATTCAGTAAGTTCTATGAGATTCAGGAAATTGTTTTACAACATGTTCTCCCTGTTTTGGTTCTCAGAGTAAAGTAAGTTAGAAAGAAAACAAATGAACCTTCATACAAACATGTTAGGATTGGGATTCTTAAACAAAATAAGTTGTTTAAATTTAACTCACAGTTTAAAACTTTGTTTAAGCTTGATCATGAAGTGTTTGACCCTGTAAACTTGGTTTTACAGTAAAAACAAAAATTTGTGATAATTTCAACTATTTTAAATCATTGATTTGATTTCATATTTTGAATAAACATACGAAAATAGGATTTTTAAAACAATAGTGATGATTTTTAGTTGAGTAATTCGAGGGCAGTTCGAATTTGAACAAAATTGGCACTTTGATCAATTACGGGAAATCAAAGAAATATTGGGTGTTGTAATTTTGCGTGGAGCTAGATTTGGACTCAATAATGTTAGGAAAAATGTTAAAAAAAATTATTTGTTGCAAGTATTTTGGGGGCGAGAGAAAATTAGGGTTTAACAACCCATATTTATCACGGTCGGAATCGCTATTGCCGCGTCACCATTAGACGATCGGAATCGATCGCACTAGGATCAATCGAAGCGTCAGACGTATGCGAAGCTTCGGGAGCGACCACGTGGCTTCTGATGGATAGAAGTGGATGGATGATGCGATTTACTGATGTTGGTTGGGTTCCAGGAAATGTTCGAACAACCCAAATCTCGATTTCGTGGAGGTATTGGATTTTTGAGTTGTGGAGTTTGTCGATGGGGTCATGAGAGACTCGGGGTTGATCTCGACGTCGATCGGCGATGCTCGACGTATCTGTGCACGTTTGGGTTGGTGGGGCTGCGAAAATTTGGGGAAGACGAAGACGTGCTTGATGATGGTGTTGTGTTAAACTCGAGTTTGGGTTACCTGTTCTTTGATGTATTCGTTTAAACCTAAAAGTTTAACTCGCTAAAAAAAAAGAAGAAGAAGAAGAACGAACGAGTGGGAGAGGAGGTCATGGGGAACATGAGAGGAACACGCGGGGTTACTCGAGATAATAGGGGAGAGACTCGGGTAATTTTCTTCAAACTGCAGTGTTAAAAACAAAATCTTGCTCAGGTTGATTTTTCAACCTGCAAACTAATAGTAGCATGCGAACTGTTTAAAACAAGTTTCAATATTAATGGCCAATTAATGCATGCCAAATATAAGTTAAGCCTTTGTTACCAGTTCATGAGTTAAGAAGAATACTTAACAAAGTTTTAGAATTCAATTAATACTTTAATTTAGTAATTAATGTAAAACAAACAAGTGTTGAAATTTATTTACCATTAAAGTTTTTAATTTAGTGATAATTTGATTTCAAAGTTTGAGAGAGATTCTAAAATGTTAATTAAGACAAATAAATATTATTAAGGGTTTACTCTATTTGTAATTACGAATTGTTGATCAGATAATCAAAGTAAATTAATCTCTAATTAGTAGTTAATTAGGATAATTGATTGAGAATCGATTTGTTAATTAACTAATTTGAAATGAGATGAGTGATTAATTGATAACTAATGATAAATTAAACAGGGTTAAGTGATTAATTCTAAGTAATTAAAATTAAATTTGAATTAATTACAATAAGAATTAAGGATGATTGCTTATGGATTGTGTAAGTAGGATATCTGATTTGTTGCCTATTGAATTGATATTTCTATTTATCATTGTGATGCTATGTGATGTGAACTGCCTTATGTTGTACTGTGAATTTGGATTTGTTTCCGTATATATGTGAAAACCCCTTTGCCTGTAAAACGGTATTTGAATTTTGATGCGACTGGGATTCGGATTCCAGTTGGTTATCCGAAACCCAAACTGAATCGTAATGATGAATCTCTGTAATGATTGATGTTGTGCACTATTGTGTAAAATCCCTGGACCACACAATGCACACAGAAATATGGATTTCATGTGGAAATCGGTTAAGTCACAGATTTTTAAATAAGTTTGAATTCGAATTTTCAAATTTAAATAGTTTTGGAAATAAATTAAGTTTTAATGTGGAAAACTTTTGAAAAGCTGTTTTAAGAATAAAAGTTATTTTTGAATAACTAATAAAGATTTGGAATTTAAATAATCGGATTTAAATTGAAATTCAAAAATCTGAAATTGAATTCTATGTTCGGTATTTATGATTTAACAAGGATTTTACAAGTTATACGGGTTTAAACCATTTTTAAGCGTAGATTTAGAAATTTGAATTAAACCAAAGATTGTAACTTGTATAAATGGAATCGGGGTTTTTCCAAAATAAAACTATTATTTCTAAGTGATAAAAAGCTTTCATATGAGTAATGAACTTCCAATTAATATTAAAGAGATTTCAAGTTCGAATCGAAAATGATTTTTCCAAGTTATGAATGAATCTTTGGAAATAAGTTTTGAAAGCTATGAGATAAATCTTTGATTTACGAGTTAATCCAAATGAAATAGAAATTGTTTTGAAATCGTAAATGGAATTTGTGAAATAAATCTTTTGTTTAAAAGATTTGAAATGGTATTTGGTTTAAACCATTTGAAAGAAAGTTTTGGATTATTAAGTTGTGACTTAATCGAAATCCCATATCCATATGTTTTAAATGTTGCGCTCACTATTCGGGTTAGCCGGGAAAGGACCTTTGGGTCGTATAACCCATTCTGAGTATGTGATACGTCGTTATGGATAGCATTTGAAGACCGGTGTTGAAGACCGGGTATTTGCGAGAGCGATAGGATGACCTGTCGATTGACTCTGCACCGAGTTGCTCCAGTATAAAGTTCTCCATATGTGATGGGGAATCCGACCAGGATTGTGGATATCCGGATTGCAAGGACTTCTTTGTAAGTGCCTTCGGTTCTGTTCGAGCCCGGAACAGACTTGTATGGATAGTATGTCTGACATTACAAATTGAGATATAAAGCCGATTTCTTTCAAATATATTTCTGTTGGTGGCAGAGAATTTATTCTCTTAGCTTAACACCCTTCTCTGAGATGTATGAGCTCAGAGGTTATGTAGTTGAAGGTTATCAGCGATATATTCTCATCTTGGTAATGTGGCATGTTGAGTGTTGCTGTGAAATGATCATTGTGTTGATCATTTGTGATATGATCATTTGTTTGATTTTTTATCTTTGTGATCATTTCTATGATCATTTGTTGACCCAAAGCACATCTTTTGTATAAAGCGTGGCTTTGTGGACGAGACTTCATCGAGCCTCACAAACCGGTAATGGTCGAAACAGGAATTGTGCAGCAAGGTTTTCAGGGATAGCTTCCCTAGGGTATGACCATTCCTTTTGGAAAAGGGTAGTATCATGGAATGGAGCCCAGATACTTACTCATATGGACACACTATATTATTTACTGTGTGATGTTGTTGGTTAGAGAGCTCTCGTTTAAAGGTCCCAAAGGACCGGGGGTGGTATATCTGCGGTTTCTTACTCCCTGGGAAGGGGGGTAGCCGGCCTTGTTTGGCAGAGATCCAGTTGGGTTCTCGGGGCGTCCTTCCAGAGGCGTTTCCATGTGGCAATGGGAAGTTCCTTGGCCTGACCATTTGTTGGAAAATCCATTCATCCAATACGAGCCTTGTACGGGTTTAGTTGTATAACCTGCCATGGAATGTGGCGGTAACATGTTATTGAACATGGTAGCTATAGTAGACATAGTTCGAAATGTCGATGTTGGCTAAGATTTATATCTTTACTTTTGAAATGATTTTTCATACACTATGCACTAGTAATAATATCAAATGTTTCTTTTTAAGGCGTATCAAGCATCTTTGACTATCATAAGGAGAAATCTCCTCCGATTCTGCGTTTGCATTGTGTATGTGTGCGGGAGGCCTTATGGTAGTCTCATTTCTAAAAAGCATTACGAATTGATTTTAAAATATTTCTTTGTCTGTTTTTAAAGATAACGTTTTTGTTTGCTCACACCAGTCCCACGACTGATCCAGAGTTTATTGTTTCTTTCCTAAACTCTGGGTGCTCAAAATTTTTCTACATGGGCAGTCTAGAATTTGGTTTTTCAGATAATTAGATTCAGTGGATTATCTG
The DNA here is from genome assembly GCA_030765085.1 of Allium cepa. NCBI lineage: Eukaryota > Viridiplantae > Streptophyta > Magnoliopsida > Asparagales > Amaryllidaceae > Allium > Allium cepa. Next base: position 301,574,913 of record CM060944.1, on the reverse strand, counting down.
GAGCTAGTTCAGTTTTTGGATATGGACGAGACTTGCTTAGTTTGGTGCAATCTTGATGGTGGATCGAGATAGGAGTTTTGGAGCTCTGTCTTTGGAGCTTTTTGGATCAGAGTTGCAGTATTATATTCTGAGAAGACTTATTTCATATTGTATCGTGTTCCGCTGTATTCTATGTTGTATATTCTCTGATGTTGATGATTATCATTGTATCAAATTGATGTATCGGATATTGTATTCATGTTATATCAGTGATATTATCTTTTATTTCCGCTTTTTTATTTATCATTTAATGGTGTTGCAAGCTCCCGCGAAACGAATTTGATGTTGTTTGTTGGACATCGAGTTCGGGTCGTGACATACATCACCCAAACCATCATCGGAAAGGGGGAAAAAATCGAATCAAATTCAAACACATACCCAAGTCATCATCGGCAAGCAGAGCAACAATCGAATTCAAGCATTCAATCCAGAAAAGCAAAAAGGATAGTTACATACCAAATTGAAGCCGAATTCCAGAAGCTCTAATTTCACAATCGATCATCAGCGAAGCAAGAGCAACGCAAACAAGACAATTGATCATCAGAAGCAGCGCGCAAGAGAAACACAAATCAGATTGAACGAGGAAACAAAGCCCTAATTTTCGCAAGGGAACAAAACACCCTTGTTTGTTAAAAAGGGGATTTAATTTATTTTAATTTTAGAGGGCTTTAGTTTTTGGGTTTATACTCAAATAGGGTTTTAGTTTTAAACTGTTTTGTTTTTTTGTTTTTTTCCTTTTCAATTCAAAGAATTTGTAAATCACCACCTAGGTTGTAGGTAGTGTCAGATTGTCTAGTTAGAATTAGTTCAGTGAGCAGGGTGTGCGAGTTTGCAAAACTCTATAGGCGGGAGCAGAGTTTGCGAGTAAGTGAAACTCTATAGGCGGAGCAGAGTGTGCGAGTCTAGTAGAGTGTTTGTGAGCGGGAGCAAAGGTTTGCAGTCTAGTAGAGTGTTTGTAAGCGGGATACTGTTTAATTTTAATAGAAATTTAGGAATGCAGCAGTAGGCAGGGGTTGCCGAAGCTGGGTAAATTTTGTGTGTGATTTACTTCTCAGCATATTTATTTCTGCAGTTTGTTTTTACGTTTAAATCGAGAAAATTTGCTATAACCCTATTCACCCCCCCTCTAGGGTTAATCTAGATCCTACAAGTGGTATCAAAGCCCGGTATTTTTCTTTAACTCTAGAGTCATGAATTCACCAAATAATACTTTTGTTGAGGGTCGTTCCAATATTATTCCTTCTATTTTCGATGGAACAGATTTTTTGAACTGGAAATTGAAAATGGAATTTTATTTAAAATCTGTTAATATTAAATGTTGGGATATTATTGAAAATGGGTGTGATATAACAAATAAGGAAATTATCTCGATTAATGCTCTTGCTACGCATATATTATATTCTCATATTAATCGTGATAATTTTTATTTCGTCTCTCATTGTGAAAATGCACAGAAAATCTGGAATACTTTCGATGCAATATATGGAGCAAAAGTCAACAGCAATGAGATGTCCTCCACAAATGTAATAGCGGTTGTGATGAGGATGATGATGATGGAGCAGCCGAGCTGGCTTTACTAATGAAGAAATTCAAAAGGAGGAACCGTAAATATGGAAATCTAGCTCTAAATGAAAAATTAAAAAACAGAGAGCACGATATGAAGCCAAGCGAGGTATCAAAACTCACTCACTCTGAATTACTTATTTATTTCCACGAAGTGAATGGCTGTTTTGAACGACTTAGGGAGAAGTATGCCAAACTTGAATCACAAAAAGATACTTTGATAGAATTAAACGAACAACTCGAAAAATTAGTTAAAACCTATCAAAGTAAGATCCCTAAGTGTGATAAGTGTCCAACATTCGAAAAGGAAATTAAAAAATCAGAAATCAATATAAAATCACATGAAAATGAAATTCTGATTTTAAAAGAGAATGAAAATACTAGGAGAGAGAATTCTATTAAAAAGTGCACACAATTGATAAATGAAAATGAATCTCTCAAAAAACAAGTCCAACAATTGTCAACGACTGTAGATAAATTTTCAAAAAGTGAAAAATCGTTGAATATGCTATTAGGAAAGCAAACTGTTAATACGGTTAGAAAAGGGCTTGGATATAGTCAATGTAAAATTGTTGAAAACAAGATTAATCAAGTTAACATTATGTGCACAATTTGTAGAAAATATGAAAACAATCACAATGATTGTTGGTATAGACTCAAACATGTGAAAACTATACCGATTTGGGTTCCAAAAGGCACAAATATAAAAACTCTCAAAGTTAAACAAATTTGGGTGCCGAAGGGAACAATTATAAATAGATTTGGTTCTTTACAAAATTGTTTTTCAAATTTTTCTGCCACTAACAACCATGGACCTATAAAAACAAATAGGTCACAAAAATCTTTCATCGTGTAGGTGTGGTGGTAGGCTATGGAACAACAATAGTGCTACTTGGATTCTGGCTGTTCCAAGAGCACACTGAGCAACAAAGCAAAGTTCCTTAGCCTAGTACAAAGGTGACAGAATCACAATGGACAATCACGAAAAATTATCGTAAAGGTAAAACAGGTGAAGGTATATTAAATGTGATAATCTGCACCATATTCTGAATTAAATCAGCCAAAATTGTGATAATGATGTGATGATGATTTTGTTGATTCTGACTTGTTCAACATAGTTGGCCAATTATATTGATGCCAAAAACACCACTCTTTGAATTAATTCATACATATTTGTTTGGATTAAACATAGTGTTTTGGTGGATACATTTGGTCATAATTCGGCTAACTCTATATTCTCAGTTTCTGATTGTTTACATGGCTTCAATTCAAATTCAAAGAATGTCATTTAAATTGTTGTTAAAAATTGAGTTTGAGTTTTTTGTGCACACATCATAGTCTGGTCTATCAAACTTAGTTAGTGATATTTTGGAGTGAAAAAGAAATTCAGATGCAGATTACTCTGGTAATATAGTTGATAGAAAAATTACTAGTGCAACGTGATTAATTTTTGAAACATTCATTTGCAGCATCGTTTTTCAAAGAAAATATCTGCATATTTTTCATAATTTTCAAATAGCAGAAAATTCTCTCATATAAACCCCTCGAGAAAATCATTTTTGACCATATTTTCATATTAGTCATTTTTATTTGATTTTAAATGACAAATTTTGACTAATCCGACTCCCTACTAATTATCAAAAAGATAAATAGTGATTGAAAAGGTGATAAGTGTTGATATTTAACATACATTATTCAAGAGAGTATATTTGGAAAATTTCTTTAGGAATTCAAACAAGAGTTAAAAAACTTTTTGTTGGGTAAAGATTCCATGACCATTTCTATATCTATCATATTTCAATCGACCATTGTTTATCAAATATTAAATATAGTTTGTCGATATGTGGTACTATAATCAGGAATCATTTGTTTTCCATTTCACATTTTTTTGTAAAAATAAATAAATATCCAAAGTATTCACTCTCATTTAAAAGTCCTCACGGTTATGCATGGGAGAATTACTTGGATTTTTGATTATTTGCTTCCATGCTCATTTAAAAGTCCTCACGTTTATGCATGTATGGACGCATATCAAAATTAATCGATTTAATAGACAAGTTGATTCTAATCCCATTTAAAAGTCCTCATGGTTATGCGTGGTTAGAAGATACTTGAATTCATTTTTAAAATTAAGTTGGAATACTACTTATCTCATTTAAAAGTCCTAACGGTTATGCATGATTAGTAGATATTCAAATTCCTGATATAAATGTACCATAAGAAGATTCAACTATATGATTTTATATGAGAACATCATATCCATCATTTCTAAAAGTGGAATATGCGCCTAACAAGGGTAGTTATGGTTTTTTGTTTGATTTTTATTGAAGTTTAATATTTATATTCAATTTGAGTTTAATGTTGGATTAATATTGATCACTTTATCTCTATTTTCTCTAACACTATTATTCTTTTGCTGATAACAAAAGGGGGAGAGAAAAGTTAAGATTTTGTCAAATAGAATCAAGCAAAGGTCAAATAATTTTCCATTTGCATCTAGGCTCATTTATATATTTCTATTTGTATGCATATATGTAGGGGGAGCATCATGTAGAGAGGAAGCATTTAAATAGGGGGAGCCACTAGAGTATATCATTGATCAAATACATTTAACACGGTCAAAATCTTAAATATATGTTTATTATCATCAAAAGGGGAAGATTGTATGAATATGCGCTTATATGTTTTTGTTTGATGATAATAAACATATATATTCATTTAAATGTATTTGGTAATGTACTATTTTGTTCTTCATAGATTAAATAAATATTTGTTGAATAAAATAAATTACACGGAATTTGGATTCAAACAGAAATTTTATTCAAACAAATATTTTTTACAATCTTGAATAGTACAAATTCAAGCTCTCACTATACATATACATTTTTGATTACATCACAATTACATCTCAATTCAGTTTACATAATTTACTCACTACATATCACTCACACTCGTATTTTGTCTTCAACTGCGTTTCAGTTTGAATCCAGCATCTGAGCAATCTGCAAAAATATTCACTAACGCAGTAAAATTGAAAAAGAAATATTTTTGCAATATAAAATAAAATATGTTTTTTGGAAATATGATTTGCCTCGGTTATTTGGGTTGTTCGTCATCATTCACATTTGAATTCATCATACACGAACAATGTGACATGCACAGTGTATCACTGCGCATGCCACAAGGCCGTGCACATCAATATACACTTGATAATGCTACAAGGACAGGTGAGCACAGGTCAAACCCAAATGAAAAGCCGGGTTCAACTCACGTGCAATATATTGAAAATCACGACAAGAGCACAAGGTCAAACCCGAGTTTTTGAAACTGGATTCAACTCAAGTGAAAATTCAAAAATCAACATGAATGAGAAGACCACAAAGAAAACAGCCAGTTACTCAATGCATGCAACATGGTGTACAAGCTCAATGAAGATTGCAGCAAAATTCAGCAATCCAAATAACACAGTATACACAATTCATGAAGCAACACAGAAACAGATTCAAGTTCAAGACATATCAATGGAAATGAGACAGGAAGCAAGTCAGTGACATGCACAACAAAGGGTCAAGATTGCCACCAAACACAACATGAATACTGCGCCAACCAGAATGAAGCAATCAACATGAATGCAACAAAGACCAAGCTGTAGCATACTAGAGGTGCAGACAACTCAAATGAACACAATGCATAAAGGCATAGCAACTACAACAAAGACCAATTCAAATTCCGGTGATGTAAACAGTGAAGAACATGGATGTCAAAGGCAATACACAAGTGACAGTGCACTAATAACCAGAAACTCAAGATCACGCAAACAAATGTCCAAACAACAACTCTACAGCAAGATCAGAATGCTCAAATACAATATGAACTGATGAAGCAGTGCAAATGAACAAGTGCAACAGTCAAGCAACAAGGCAGACCACAAAGAAAAGCCACCAAGACCACAAATGATCAGTGTGCAAAATGAAGCAAACTACTGAATCAAGTTCAGTGACACAAGCAACATCAATAAACCAAAGTGCAGACCAAACAGAAGACAGGTATACAAGTGTGCCAGAGAAAGAAAGATCACAACACAGCATCAATAATACATGAAGTGAATCAAGTCAGTAGCAAGCTTCAAACAACCACATATATGAAGTACACAAGTACAAGATCAAAGACAGCAAACAATGTGCACCAGTCCAGGCTACAACATGAAGAATGCAGTAACAAGTTATGCTGCTCAAATATACCAAATGCAAGACCACAAATATAACAACTCAACAACAGCCAGTGCCAACATGAACAGAAGACAATTGAAACAACAATCTCGGCAAACAACAATCCCAACAGCAATGCATGTATCATGAAACCAAAGTACACAGTGCAGACAAATGCAAATTCAAATGAATATGAAATAACCACATCGTAGCATTAATAATGCAAGTGACTCAAGCAACATGTCTAGTTACAATAGAGCCAAAGTTCAAAGTGAAGTTCATGTTAAACCAACCAGAAAAGAGGGCCAGAAAATCAAATGGTAATTCCAAGTCCAATTCGAATTCATGACAGTGTATCAAATTCGTATCTTTGAAAAAGTCAAAGCAAAGTAGAATAGGAAAGTTTTTTCCATGTAACACAAGATGGATCAAACGTTCTCAAATTAAAGCCGTGAGTATCAAGTCGAGAAACTATATCAGGAAAGAAAAATTTGGAAAGTATCGAATTGATACGAACGAATTCAAGCGTCCAGAATTCATATAAATACATCACCCAAACCATCATCGGAAAGGGGAAAAAATCGAATCAAATTCAAACACAAACCCAAGTTCATCATCGGCAAACAGAGCAACAATCGAATTCAAGCATTCAATCCAGAAAAGCAAAAAGGAAAGTTACATACCAAATTGAAGCCGAATTCCAGAAGCTCTAATTTCACAATCTATCATCAGAGAAGCAAGAGCAACGCAAACAAGACAATTGATCATCAGAAGCAGCGCGCAAGAGCAACACAGATCAGATCGAACGAGGAAACAAAGCCCTAATTTTCGCAAGGGAACAAAACCCCCAAATTGACAGAGCCGCCATTTTTCTTCACGAGTCAAAAGAAGGAACGGGTCAAAGAATAGAAGTGGATTGAGTTAAAGAACAAGGGGCCGGCCTTGTTTGTTAAAAAGGGGATTTAATTTATTTTTATTTTAGAGGGCTTTAGTTTTTGGGTTTATGCTCAGATAGGGTTTTAGTTTTAAACTGTTTTTTTTTGTTTGTTTTTTTCCTTTTCAAGTCAACGAATTTGTAAATCACCACCTAGGTTGTAGGTAGTGTCAGATTGTCTAGTTAGAATTAGTTCAGTGAGCAGGGTGTGCGAGTTTGCAAAACTCTATAGGCGGGAGCAGAGTTTGCGAGTAAGCGAAACTCTATAGGCGGAGTAGGGTGTGCGAGTCTAGTAGAGTGTTTGTGAGCGGGAGCAAAGGTTTGCGAGTCTAGTAGAGTGTTTGTAAGCGGGATACTGTTTAATTCTAATAGAAATCTAGGAATGCAGCAGTAGGCAGGGGTTGCCGAAGCTGGGTAAATTTTGTGTGTGATTTACTTTTCAGCATATTTATTTCTGCAGTTTGTTTTTACGTTTAAATCGAGAAAATTGCTATAACCCTATTCACCCCCCCCCCTCTAGGGTTAATCTAGATCCTACAAGTGGTATCAAAGCCCGGTATTTTTCTTTAACTCTAGAGTCATGTATTCACCAAATAATACTTTTGTTGAGGGTCGTTCCAATATTATTCGTTCTATTTTCGATGGAACAGATTTTTTGAACTGGAAATTGAAAATGGAATTTTATTTAAAATCTGTTAATATTAAATGTTGGTATATTATTGAAAATGGGTGTGATATAACAAATAAGGAAATTATCTCGATTAATGCTCTTGCTACGCATATATTATATTCTCATATTAATCGTGATAATTTTTATTTCGTCTCTCATTGTGAAAATGCACAGAAAATCTGGAATACTTTCTATGCAATATATGGAGCAAAAGCGTAACGACCCGCCTTTTGGGACAGTTTAAACCGACGATCCAATACACATGTCGATTCCAAACCATTCAAAAGTGCAGATAGTTATTGGGGTAAATAAGAAAAGAAAAGAAAAGAAATAAAGGAAATGAAACAACACAGAATCTCGCAGCAGAACGATAAAATATAATAGTCAAATAAACAGTTCATGAAGCTATCTACTATACTTTGACAATTATTTATACAACATTATCAGAGTTATACGTATACAACAGAACAATTAAATAATGCAGCAGTAGCATGATGCAAGGGTAATAATAGTAATAGTATACCAAATCTTCGTCTTCGTCCTCCAGAATAGATCTTAAAAATCTGAATAACTCAGGACTGACCCGAGCGTAATGAAAAGACAAACACTCGAGTCAGGACTAAAATATCCTCATGTAAGTTAAATCAATCGTAAATAAATATGAGTGTAACGGCGTCAGAGATGTTTATGGGGTTTGACATCTCCTATCCAGTGTCAACGTGCATGCAATAACTTAAGAGATGTTACGGGATTTTCCATCTCTCAAGGATCCGTGAAACTATCTACTATGTAGTAATATACGCTGAGTAGATAATGCCTATCAGTAATATAAAGTATCAAAATAGCGTTAAGGCGTTACCATAATCCCCCTTAACACATTTTATATTCCCAAAAGCATATACAAGACCGTAGTTTCCCCAAAACCGGAAGTCACCAGAGGGCAATCCATATACTCAAGGTACAAATCAAAAACGTAGTGGGCGCGAATAGGATAATCGGTATGACAAGGTACATGAGGCGATACCAACTAGGATACTAGTAGTTGCGTGATCCGGACTGATGTTGAGCATAGCCAGCAGCTACCCCAACACCGCGAAACAACACTCCGAAATCAAGGGGTGCACCCAAATCGAATCACAAATGTAATAGAAATGGTATCGAAGAAGCGTGTCCGCTAGAGGTGGCGAACCTCAATGGCCCGGCGCGGCTCCTGTTTTAGTCATGTCAGGGGTCATCCAATATCGTTCTCTTTCTTCAGTCAACGCGTTCACCAAACCATCCACTTCATTCTGGATCAACACTCCGCGTATAATAGTTATTAAAGTGGTTTCGGTATCGACAGAGAGTATGTCCATATCCGACCCCGGTCTCTTTAATAACTACGTATTATTACACCGTTGGCTCTTTACATTTCAAATCGATCATAATTGATATCAAAATACCATGTTCGCTTCAAAAATCAAATCCATTTCAAAATATCATCGTATCTATTCAAATGTAAGATTCGTTTCAAACATAAATTTTCGCAGCAATATCTCATTTCGATTTCAAAATCATTTCGAATTTCAATTTAGGTTGCAACTTCATTTAACTTAATTCGTATTTAAATTCAAGTTTTAAATATAAACATTTCACCTTATTGACCAGCTTAGGATTTTAGAAAAAAATAGCTTTAAGTAGTTTAAACTAATTAAAATAGTTAAAATACTTTAAAATCTTAAAACGGATTTGAAATAGATAAATTTAGTTTAAAATAATTTAAATTGGGTTAAGTAGATTTAAAATAGATTAAAATAGTTTAAGTATTCAAAAAAATGGTTTATATAACCGAGAAATTTGGAAACAAAATAAACAGCTTCAAAACCAAACCATTTCAATTATAACTTCTCAATTCAAAACAATTTCAATTTCCCTTCTACCGATTCAATTTCGATTTCAATTCAAATCAATGTCAACTTTGACTTCAAATTTATTCAATTTTATATTCACTTTCAATTAATTCAATTTCAATTTATATCGATTTAGAGCTTGGTTTTTCAAAATATCCATTTAGAACACTTACAAGATTATCCATCATTATACGAGTTTAAATCCGAATTTCAAACATGATTCGATTCCAAGCTCGATTTCAAAATATCGCTCATATCTCACTTTTACTTAATTATCCTTCAATACTCAAATTTAAATCTAAATTTCAAATATGATTCAATTTCAAGCTCAATTCCAAAATATCATTTTTATGTTGCTTTTACGTAGTAATACTCAAAGTTCGAAATAATGTTCAATCTTAAATCAAATAGATTTTCGAAATTCAATCATATCCCAAATTTTATTCTCAAAGTCTCAACTTAAATTATTTAACAATTTTCTTTTACCAAAATTTATTTCAACATTCCAAACTCAATTTCCCGATAAATTCGATTTCTATAAATTTATTTGTATTTATAACTTTTAAATCGAACATTTAAATAAATTTCAAATCGACGATTTCAAAAATTATTAATTTAGCCAATTCGGTGTCCGTATATAATTTTCTATTATATGGCCAAGTAATTTTTATTTCAATTAAATGTCAGGGATGAGTATATATTACTTAAATTAAATCACAGTATCATATGTATGCATAACAGGATCTATATAAGCAAATAAACATCCAAACATTCAATTATCAACCAATAGCATCCATCAAAATACATCATCCAATAAACAATACAATTCATGGCAGTTTCATAGTTATCAGTGTCAGGTAATTTAATCGCAATTCAATTTTGATTTAAATTTAACTGTCAATTTAATTTTTCAACAGTTAATTCAAATGACAAGCTATATGAAAATTAAATTTTTATCAAACAACGACAAATAAAATCATAACACTTCATAATATCAAATTTAACTAGCATAAAGATATTTAGTGCGGTGTGAGCGTTATAAAACACTCACCTTGATTTTACGATTTTAAATCAAACTGAACGACGTTCGATTCAACCCAAAATTTTCTCTAGCTCCAAACGACTCCAATCCAATTCCATAGCGTAGTACTTGTCAATACGATTCCGACGCAAGAAGTTTCATCCAAATCCGACCTCGTATGAAAGAGAAACATCATTTTAAACATTTACAATCAATTTACATTATAATATTAATTTCAAAACCCTAAATCTAATCTCGGCCGCACACAACCTCAATCTCAGATCTGGGCCGCTCCTACTATCTTCTCCCCCTCATCGGGTTTACAGGTTCGCATGTGAACCCAAAGCCGCCGCTCCATATCCAAAATTCATGGCCACTACGCTCGTCAATAGCACGATCAGATAAGGCCACATCGAAGCCCTACTCGCCAAGCACCTCCGCCTCCATTCCCATGCAACTCGGTGGTCCCCACGCACGTGAAAACGTGCACGAACGCCGGCCACTCTAGCTCGATTTCCCGATGATCCCTGCGTCTATAAAAGATCACGACCGTTGGTTAGCTAGATCTCCCTGCCCTCTTCGAGTTTGCAGTTGATGACATTTGCTAAATGTTCACGGATTGGAAGTAATCGAGGGAAAGATGAAACTAAATTATGGCCGTGGGTTTCTATGGAGGCGGCTGAGTAAAGAAACCCTAGGGTATATTAAATTTTGCAAAAGAATGAATATATTGAGTGCTTATATAGAAATTTCAACGAACCGTATTCACCCGAAATTTCCAAACTCCGATTTACGCGCGGTGACCGGCGTTTCTAGGGTTTACCCCGCATTCCGGACACAATGGAACAGGTTTCGGAAGCTAATTTGATCGTCTGCGCGAGTTATGGCAATAAACGTTCGATTTTTAAATTAAATCGATTAAATCGATTCCTATGCGTTTTGGCTCGCCCTGGACAAACGATAAATCCAATTGACACGAAATTTGAAATCTTACAATTATATCACATTACGGATCCGATGAAACTGGTCCCGTCGAAATCCGAGACCGTTTGAAAAATGGCTATTTTAACTCGCCAAATTAATATTAAAACAATTTCGATGCGTTTCGAGCTGCCACGGTCAAACGACAACTCTGATTGCTATGAAAATTTAAATCCGATAATAACTAACTATTACGGATCCAATGGAACTAGTTTCGTCCCATTCTGAGACTGTTCGAAAATTGGCTATTTTCAGTCGCTAATTAAATATTAAAATATTCAATTTTCACAAATTTACTTTTAATTCGATTTTGAAAATTCTACAACATCATTCTAACTTTAATATGATAAAATAAAATTTTACAAATCATTTTTAATCATATTAAACCCGTTATTTAATTTATCCAATAAATTCCAATTTTAAAATCTTATCAACTCCATTATAATCCCAATATAACTTACATTCACTTTGGAAACCAATTTGAATCATATTAAATCAAATTTCAATTATTCACTCTATTTTCATATATTAAATTTCAATATCAAATTAATCGTATCAAATTCGGAATTTAATTATTCAAACATTTGTAATATTAAATTTAAACAATTTGATTATTCTCAAATCACTATCTTTTGAAATATTCAAACGAACTTATAAAATTTAACAAATTCAAATTATAGAACAACCATCTTCATTAAAAAAGTTATTCAATTCCCGTTATTAAAGATTTCAATAAATTCCAAATATTAAATTTAAACAATTTACCTTATCCAATAATCACTATCTTTTGAATATTGAAATTGAACTTATAAGATTTAACCCTTAAAACCAATTCACAATTTAGACACCAATTCATTTTACAGTTATTCAATTATTCAATAAGTTTAAATATTTAATTTAAACAATTTACCTGTTCAATATTCAATATTTGATTTTAAATAGATTTTACTTATCAATCAATTACTCTATTATACCCAATGAATTCAACATTTATTATTATTCCAATGACTTACAATTTTTTTCTAACACTAAATCATGAAATCTTATTAAATTAGCTATTTTAATTATCGAAAATTTACGGGTCGTTACACTCTCCCCCACTCAAAACTTTTCGTCCCCGAAATGGAAAGAAGAAGGGAAAAGGAACTAAGTATAGAATTCAACCTTAGGTATATTTATCTCAAAGTTACCAACTCATAAAACAATGAAATTTCATTTATACAGTCATAACTACGCTTCCACTAAGTTACTCCAAACGGCTTTCTAACTTAAAAGGTTAGTTATCAAAACGAGTTATAAATAATTTTTAAAACTTGAAAAATTTTCTAACACCCGGATTTTACGGAAAATTTCGGCAGAGTCTCCTTTGCGCGGCTCGATCGGAAAAAAAAATGACAGTATACATATCACAAATATGCATCTCATTAAGTGATGAGGCATCCCGCAGGGAAAAAGTATAAAAATACGATATGTAATCCGAGATATGTACCTTATATATTGTTAGCGAGCATATACGGCTAATATAGCGCGAAAGCGAGCTCCAAATTCGAAGCAAGCTAAATCCGCACCTACTAAACACTCAATAACTAAGTTAGAACCATGCATATAAAGATAGATCGATATACTTAGCCTACACAACATATATATAACATATTTAGCTTCAAAACTGAGATTCCAATTTCAGCACAGAAAACAAATCTTAGTTTTAGGACACCTAAACGATAAAATTCGGCAACAGAATCTAAACAAAAGTTGTTGCATTCATTTCAGGCTTTCCGGAATGTCCAAAATCATCGAATTCGGACCATACGTTCAAAAATTATGGCCGTTTTACTTAGGGGATACGTCTCAGCCTGGGCAATGAATTACGCAGGTCCGCAACGTTCACCCACGTTTTCTACCTTCTAAACAACATCAAAACACAAAACACTTAAAACAAAAGTTTTAGCTTAAGTTCTTAGATTTCCATAAAGTGCAAGATCATCAAAATCCGATAAACCAGTCAAAAGATATGGCGAAAATACTAAGGGTGTATACTACTGATTTTACTTATTTTTACACAAGACAGCGAGTAACATTCAAGTTTTTAACCTAGTAGACGAAGGAATTTTCTCAAGTTATCTAAACAAAAGTTGTGCTATAGTTTCTAAGCTTTCCAAAAAGTCTAAGATCGTCGAATTTTGTTCAGCCATTTAAAAGTTATGGTTGTTTTCGTTTTAGCATATATTGGACAATTTTGGATTTTTTTCCAAAATTTGCTTTTATTATTTCAAGGTACAAACCATCAAACTTCAAATTTCTAAAGAACAATCATAAACATAATGTCATTTATGTTCTTATTCATCCATGCAATAGGTTTACATTCAATTTGTTTCCGATTTATTCAAGTTTGTTTCATTCACATTTTAAATTCAAGTCAACTTGCTTCAATTTAAATTGAATTCAATTATATTTAATTTCACTTTGCTTCAAATTTGAATTTAATTATTTTAAAATTTTATTCCGTTTATTCAATTTCCGTTAACACCAATGAATTCTACTTAGTCAATTTTCATCCATCTAACAACCAATGCATATCAAACATTAACATCCATCCAAAATCTACACTAAATCAATTATACATTTCCAAGTCAATTTTTAATTTCATACACTTCCAAGTTTATTGACATTTAGTTATATTCAAATTTAATTAGTTTCCATTTACCAATTTTATATTTCATTAATTTTAAATTTTGTACATTCACTTAGATATATCATTCATTTTACAACTTAAATTTCTTTTATATTTACAACTATCAATAGATCTTCACATTTTATTATTCATTCTCACACTGGTTATTATTTCTCTACTTATCCTTATTAGCATTTTAAATCTTTTAAGTATTTGGTAAGTTATAGTTATGCAAATAGAATGTAGTTAAACAACATACAACTTCTTTTCATTTAAAGTTGAATTTTCAATTAATTAATTCTTAAGTCATTACTTAAATTTCACTATAATTTAATTTCACATTTACATTCACATATAGTATTTCCATTTTATATTAACATAATTGCGAATCACCTTTAAATGTTAATTTAAATCCCAATTATTTACTAACAATTTTATTTATATTTGCAAACCATTAATTAAATGCATATTTCATTATTCAAACCTATACTTGTATATTATCTAATTAACAATTCATATAACATTTTTGAACTTCATAAATATTTTGGTAAGTTATATCTATGCTATAGAATGAAATTTAATACTATGCGAGTTTTACAGTTTCAATTTTATTTTAAGTTCATAATTTCCTAATTCTAAGGATTTCTACTTCAATTGATATTTCCACTTAGCTCTTAGGTTCATTTCTCATTTCACAATTTAGAAGTTCCTTAATGATTCAAGTCTAAATTCATTTCAATCATTAAAAAAAATCATTAATTATTAAAGGACTTAAGAATTCCAATCCCGGTTTCATTTCAAATCAAGTTTTGAAATAATATATACTTATATAATTTATATATCAAATCATACTATAGAGAATACAAAATAAAATAAAATTTGAATCAAAACAAGGTTTAGACAAGCTATTAAGTGGTCTCCCCCACTCGGACTCTCGAAAATAAACGCCGATGATGCATGCACTCATCACCGAAATCATTTTCTAGCGTCAAGAGAAGGGAATATAACACTTATCATAAAAAAAATCCTTCGAAAACAATTTCAACTCAATTATACTATCATATAATACTCATATTATATTTTTCAAATTCTTGTAAGTCAATTTCAAACACCGGAATTTAAATTCCCAAATCCAAGTTAAAATTTATTTATATTCATTATCAATTGTGTTTACAAGATTTCAATTTACTAAATCCATTGTTATTTAATCAATTGTTGTAAATATTGATTGATCAAACAATAACGATAGTAATCTAATATTATCATCTCCTAACAATCAATTCAATCAAATGAATAAATATTCAAATAATTCTTTTATATAAAATATATTCCAAAATGATATTGTGTTGGTTTGTCCTATTCGAGTGTTTAGAAATTCCTATCGACGCCTTGGCGTCCCGAGTATCGACCAGAATTCATAAATACTCAACGGAACAAAGTTAGCACAATATAAAACCATTTTATATCAAATAAAAAGTACACTCTCTCATATACACTCAACTCATTCATATAGTTTACCTCTATTTCAATGAGTTATTCCCCACTAGAGCCAAGGTTTATCGCTAAACCAAAGCTCTGATACCAACTGTAACGACCCGCCTTTTTGGACAGTTTAAACCGACGATCCAATACACATGTCAATTCCAAACCATTCAAAAGTGCAGATAGTTATTGGGGTAAATAAGAAAAGAAAAGAAAAGAAATAAAGGAAATGAAACAACACAGAATCTCGCAGCGGAACGATAAAATATAATAGTCAAATAAACAGTTCATGAAGCTGTCTACTATAATTTGACAATTATTTATACAACATTTATCAGAGTTATACGTATACAACAGAACAATTAAATAATGCAGCAGTAGCATGATGCAAGGGTAATAATAGTAATAGCATACCAAATCTTCGTCTTCGTCCTCCAGAATAGATCTTCAAAATCTGAAAAACTCAGGACTGACCCGAGCGTAATGAAAAGACAAACACTCGAGTCAGGACTAAAATATCCTCATGTAAATTAAATCAATCGTAAATAAATATGAGTGTAACGGCGTCAGAGATGTTTACGGGGTTTGACATCTCCTATCCAGTGTCAACGTGCATGCAATAACTTAAGAGATGTTAAGGGATTTTCCATCTCTCAAGGATCCGTGCAACTATCTACTATGTAGTAATATACGCTAAGTAGATAATGCCTATCAGTAATATAAAGTATCAAAATAGCGTTAAGGCGTTACCATAATCCCCCTTAACACATTTTATATTCCCAAAAGCATATACAAGACCGTAGTTTCCCCAAAACCGGAAGTCACCAGAGGGCAATCCATATACTCAAGGTACAAATCAAAAACGTAGTGGCCGCGAATAGGATAATCAGTATGACAAGGTACATGAGGCGATACCAACTAGGATACTAGTAGTTGCGTGATCCGGACTGATGTTGAGCATAGCCAGCAGCTACCCCAACACCGTGAAACAACACTCCGAAATCAAGGGGTGCACCCAAATCGAATCACAAATGTAATAGAAATGGTATCGAAGAAGCGTGTCCGATAGAGGTGGCGAACCTCAATGGCCCGGCACGGCTCCTGTTTTAGTCATGTCAGAGGTCATCCAATATCGTTCTCTTTCTTCAGTCAACGCGTTCACCAAACCATCCATTTCATTCTAGATCAACACTCCACATATAATAGTTATTAAAGTGGTTTCGGTATCGACAGAGAGTATGTCCATATCCGATCCCGGTCTCTTTAATAACTACGTATTATTACACTGTTGGCTCTTTACATTTCAAATCGATCATAATTGATATCAAAATACCGTGTTCGCTTCAAAAATCAAATCCATTTCAAAATATCATCTTATCGATTCAAATGTAAGATTCGTTTCAAACATAAATTTTCGCATCAATATCTCATTTTGATTTCAAAATCATTTCGAATTTCAATTTAGGTTGCAACTTCATTTAACTCAATTCGTATTTAAATTCAAGTTTTAAATATAAACATTTCACCTTATTGACCAGCTTAGGATTTTAGAAAAAAATAGCTTTAAGTAGTTTAAAATATTTAAAATAGTTAAAATACTTTAAAATCTTAAAACGGATTTGAAATAGATAAATTTAGTTTAAAATAATTTAAATTGGGTTAAGTATATTTAAAATAGATTAAAATAGTTTAAGTATTCAAAAAAATGGTTTATATAACTGAGAAATTTGGAAACAAAATAAACAGCTTCAAAACCAAACCATTTCAATTATAACTTCTCAATTCAAAACAATTTCAATTTCCCTTCTACCGATTCAATTTCGATTTCAATTCAAATCAATGTCAACTTTGACTTCAAATTTATTCAATTTTATATTCACTTTCAATTAATTCAATTTCAATTTATATCGATTCAGAGCTTGGTTTTTCAAAATATCCATTTAGAACACTTATAAGATTATCCATCAATATACGAGTTTAAATCCAAATTTCAAACATGATTCGATTCCAAGCTCGATTTCAAAATATCGCTCATATCTCACTTTTACTTAATTATCCTTCAATAATCAAATTTAAATCTAAATTTCAAATATGATTCAATTTCAAGCTCAATTCCAAAATATCATTTTTATGTTGCTTTTACGTAGTAATACTCAAAGTTCGAAATAATGTTCAATCTTAAATCAAATAGATTTTCGAAATTCAATCATATCCCAAATTTTATTCTCAAAGTCTCAACTTAAATTATTTAACAATTTTCTTTTACCAAAATTTATTTCAACATTCCAAACTCAATTTCCCGATAAATTCGATTTCTATAAATTTATTTCTATTTTTAACTTTTAAATCGAACATTTAAATAAATTTCAAATCGACGATTTCAAAAATTATTAATTTAGCCAATTCGGTGTCCGTATATAATTTTCTATTCTATGGCCAAGTAATTTTTATTTCAATTAAATGTCAGGGATGAGTATATATTACTTAAATTAAATCACAGTATCATATGTATGCATAACAGGATCTATATAAGCAAATAAACATCCAAACATTCAATTATCAACCAATAGCATCCATCAAAATACATCATCCAATAAACAATACTATTCATGGCAGTTTCATAGTTATCAATGTCAGGTAATTTAATCGCAATTCAATTTTGATTTCAATTTAACTGTCAATTTAATTTTTCAACGGTTAATTCAAGACAAGCTATATGACAATTAAATTTTTATCAAACAACGACAAATAAAATCATAACAATTCATAATATCAAATTTAACTAGCATAAAGATATTTAGTGCGGTGTGAGCGTTATAAAACGCTCACCTTGATTTTACGATTTTAAATCAAATCGAACGACGTTCGATTCAACCCAAAATTTTCTCTAGCTCCAAACGACTCCAATCCAATTCCATAGCGTAGTACTTGTCAATACGATTCCGACGCAAGAAGTTTCGTCCGAATCCGACCTCGTATGAAAGAGAAACATCATTTTAAACATTTACAATCAATTTACATTATAATTTTAATTTCAAAACCCTAAACCTAATCTCGGCCGCACACTACCTCAATCTCAGATCTGGGCTGCTCCTACTATCTTCTCCCCCTCATCGCGTTTACAGGTTCGCATGTGAACCCAAAGCCGCCGCTCCATATCCAAAATTCACGGCCACTACGTTCGTCAATTGCACGATCAGATGAGACCACATCGAAGCCCTACTCGCCAAGCACCTCCGCCTCCATTCCCATGCAACTCGGTGGTCCCACGCATGTGAAAACGTGCACGAACGTCGGCCACTCTAGCTCGATTTCCCGATGATCCCTGCGTCTATAAACGATCACGACCGTTGGTTAGCTAGATCTCCCTGCCCTCTTCGAGTTTGCAGTTGATGACATTTGCTAAATGTTCATGGATTGGAAGTAATCTAGGGAAAGATGAAACTAAATTATGGTCGTGGGTTTCTATGGAGGCGGCTGAGTAAAGAAACCCTAGGGTATATTAAATTTTGCAAAAGAATGAATATATTGAGTGCTTATATAGAAATTTCAGCGAACCGTATTCACCCGGAATTTCCGAACTCCAATTTACGCGCGGTGACCAGCGTTTCTATGGTTTACCCCACATTCCAGACACAATGGAACAGGTTTCGGAAGCTAATTCGATCGTCTGCGCGAGTTATGGCAATAAACGTTCGATTTTTAAATTAAATCGATTAAATCGATTCCTATGCGTTTTGGCTCGCCCCGGACAAGCGATAAATCCAATTGACACGAAATTTGAAGTCTTACAATAATATCACATTACGGATCCGATGAAACTGGTCCCGTCGAAATCCGAGACCGTTTGAAAAATGGCTATTTTAACTCGCCAAATTAATATTAAAACAATTTCGATGCGTTTCGAGCTGCCACGATCAAACGACAACTCCGATTGCTATGAAAATTTAAATCCGATAATAACTAACTATTATGGACCAATGGAACTAGTTTCGTCCCATTCTGAGATTGTTCGAAAATTGGCTATTTTCAATCGCTAATTAAATATTAAAGTATTCAATTTTCACAAATTTACTTTTAATTCGATTTTGAAAGTTCTACAACATCATTCTAACTTTAATATGATAAAATAAAATTTTAAAAATCATTTTTAATCATATTAAACCCGTATTTAATTTATCCAATAAATTCCAATTTTAAAATCTTATCAACTCCATTATAATCCCAATATAACTTACATTCACTTTGGAAACCAATTTGAATCATATTAAATCAAATTTCAATTATTCACTCTATTTTCATATATTAAATTTCAATATCAAATTAATCGTATCAAATTCGGAATTTAATTATTCAAACATTTGTAATATTAAATTTAAACAATTTGATTATTCTCAAATCACTATCTTTTGAAATATTCAAACGAACTTATAAAATTTAACAAATTCAAATTATAGAACAACCATCTTCATTAAAATAGTTATTCAATTCCCGTTATTAAAGATTTCAATAAATTCCAAATATTAAATTTAAACAATTTACCTTATCCAATAATCACTATCTTTTGAATATTGAAATTGAACTTATAAGATTTAACCCTTAAAACCAATTCACAATTTAGACACCATTTCATTTTACAGTTATTCAATTATTCAATAAGTTTAAATATTTAATTTAAACAATTTACCTGTTCAATATTCAATATTTGATTTTAAATAGATTTTACTTATCAATCAATTACTCTATTATACCCAATGAATTCAACATTTATTATTATTCCAACGACTTACAATTTTTTTCTAACACTAAATCACGAAATCTTATTAAATTAGCTATTTTAATTATCGAAAATTTACGGGTCGTTACAAAAAGTCAACAACAATGAGATGTCCTCCACAACCAACTTAGTTAAAGAAATGTGCATAACATAATTGGTAAATAGCGGTTGTGATGAGGATGATGATGAAGGAGCAGCCGAGCTGGCATTACTAATGAAGAAATTCAAAAGGAGGAACCGCAAATACGAAAATCCAGCTCTAAATCAAAAATTAAAAAACAGAGAGCACAATATGAAGCCAAGCGAGGTACCAAAACTCACTCACTCTGAATTACTTATTTATTTCCACGAAGTGAATGGCTGTTTTGAACGACTTAGGGAGAAGTATGCCAAACTTGAATCATAAAAAGATACTTTGATAGAATTAAACGAACAAGTCGAAAAATTAGTTAAAACCTATCAAAGTAAGATCCCTAAGTATGATAAGTGTCCAACGTTCGAAAAGGAAATTAAAAATCAGAAATCAATATAAAATCACTTGAAAATGAAATTTTGATTTTAAAAGAGAATGAAAATACTAGGAGAGAGAATTCTATTAAAAAGTGCACACAATTGATAAATGAAAATGAATCTCTTAAAACACAAGTCCAACAATTGTCAACGACCGTAGATAAATTTTCAAAAAGTGAAAAATCGTTGAATATGCTATTAGGAAAGCAAACTGTTAATACGGTTAGAAAAGGGCTTGGATATAGCCAATCTAAAATTATTGAAAACAAGATTAATCAAGTTAATATTATGTGCACAATTTGTAGAAAATATGGACATAATCACAATGATTGTTGGTATAGACTCAAACATGTGAAAACTATACCGATTTGGTTTCCAAAAGACACAAATATAAAAACTCTCAAAGTTAAACAAATTTGGATGCCGAAGGGAGCAATTATAAATAGTTTTGGTTCTTTACAAAATTGTTTTTCAAATTTTTCTGCCACTAACAACCATGGATGTAACGCCCCGAAAATTTTCGACTTTCGTTCATTCAACATCGACACTCACTTTATCGACTGCCGAGAAATCAAAGGCCGAAAACCGAGATGTTATGGGTTTTAAAAAGAATTAAGAAAAAGAAAGAAGAGAGAAGAAGAGAAAAGAAGATAGAAAATAGAGGGAAAAGAAGATAGACAATTTTTTTTTTAGAAAACAGAGAATTTTTAAAATAGAACGGGACAGAAAGGAAACAACAGAACAACAACAGAATCTCACAATTCGCAGCGGAACAACATATAATAATAAATGAATAATCTTTAAACAAAGAACTATATCAGTTATTACATTATCATCATATTACATTACATCAAATCATCAGAGTGTACAACAACATACAACAACATAACAGCGGAAAAAGAAGTACTATATACTAGTAATACGCCATGCCAATCCAGCTTGCCTCCAGCAACTCCTGAATATCCAGAATATCCTGATAAACCTAACTCTTAACTGCCCGTGTGGAAATTGGTGGGCACCCAAAGTTTAGGAAGGAAAACAATAAACTCCGAGTCAGTCATGTGACTGGTGTGAGAACTCAAAACAGTTTATTTAACTTTAAAATCAAAATAGAGGAATATTTTTAAATTCAATTCGCAATGCTTTTAAAAATGAGACTACCATAAGGCCTCCCGCGCACACACACATGCAAACGCAGAATCGGAGGAGATTTCTCCTTATGATAGTCAAAGATGCTTGATACGCATTTAAAATAATATTTGATATTATTATTAGTGCATAGTGTAGAGGAAAATCATTTCGAAAATAAAGATATAAATCTTAGCCAACATACGACCATTATCGTATGCCTACTATAGCTACTATCCAAACAGTGGTGACCACCATAAGTGACTAGCAGGTTCTACAACTAATACCGTACAAGTTTCGTATTGGGAATTGGATTTCCAACAAATGGTCAGGCCAAGGAACTTCCCATTGCCACATGAGAATGCCTCTGGATGGACATCCCCGAGAACCAAACCGGATCTCTACCAACACAAGGCCGGGTTACTCCTAACTGAGCAACAACTGACCGAATATGCCATCCCCCGGTCCTTTGGGACCTTTTTCCGAGAGCGCTCTCTAATCAATTCACACAATCATAACAAAGTGTTTTCAACATGAGTAAGTATCTGGGCTCCATACCATGATACCACCCTTTTCCAGAAGGAAATGGACACATCCTAAAGGGTGCTACCCCTCATAACCTTGCTGCTTCTTTCCTGTTTTGACCATTTCCGGGATGTGAGGCTCGACGAAGTCACGTCCACAAAAACATACTTTATACAAAAGCCATGCTTTGGGTCAACAAATGATCAACACAATGATCACAAGGATAGACGATCAAATAAACAATCCTATCACAAATAATCAACACAATGATCATTTCAGCATCACTCAGCATGTCACATTACCAAACTGGGAATATATCGCTGATAACTTCAACTATATAACCTTTGAGCTCGTACGTCTCAAAGAAGGGTGTTAAGCAAAGAATAAATTCTCCGCCACCAACAGAAATATATTTGAAAGAAATCGGCTTTATATCTCAAATTGTAATGTCAGACATACAATCCATACAAGTCTGTTCCGGGCTCGAACAGAACCGAAGGCACTTACAAAGAAGTCCTTGCAATCCGGATATTCACAATCCTGATCGGATTCACCATCACATATGGAGAACTCAATACCGTAGCTACTCGGTGCAGAGTCAATCGATAGTTCATCCTATCACTCTCGCAAATACCGGTCTTCAACACCGATCTTCAAATGCGATTCACAACGACGTATCACATATTCGGAGTGGGTTATACGACCCCATGGTCCTTTCCCGGTTAACCCGAATAGTGAGCGCTTATTCAAAAATAAGTGTGCATTCAAATTCAATCAATTCACATCAAATACCCATTCAAAGGGAAATACTGATAGTCGGTTATTGAACTATCACTGGATATGCACACATCACCAGATTCCAAATAATTTTCCAAATTATTTATTTTCCAAAATATCTTTACTAGATATATAATTTCAACACTTCAAAAATAAATCAATATTTATTTTTAACAAGTTTCACTTTCACATATAAATTCCATAATGAATTTATATTTCAAGATATCCATGCATATGCGATTTCAATTATTCATTTCAATTTATCTTCAAAAGATAAATTCTATAAATTCACTTCATATTGGAAAACATTTCCATACTTATTTATAAATAAGTAATTCACAATCTTTTATTTTCAACCTTTAGAAAATATTCAATATACTTAAATCGAATTAAGTATATAATTCATTCTTTAAGGAAATCATTCACTTAAACATATTTACTTGGGCCAAAACGAATGTTGCGTAAAACATCGTTACGACAACCCAAAATCACTAGTATAGGGATTCGAATTTAAAATAGATATATAAATCCCAATACTAATCAAAAACATTTCCTTTCGGAAATCATTTACTATAACAACAGTGTTATAGTCCACCATTTCCTTTTATTTCTCGAAACATCTATTTCAACAATAAATGTTGAAATCTATGGTTTCGAATCTCAACACATTTAAAACATCGTTAGATCGTTTAATTCAATTTAAACATCTCATTCAAAACAATTCTTTAACATATCATTCACTATTCAAAAACGTGAATATACTTCTTTAACAAATTCCATCCTTTTATTCATTTTAATTTAAAGGATTATTCACTGTCTAAAAACGTGAATATAACTCTATTTCTAAGTTATAACAATTAACTTATCAAAATAAGTCGTTTGCGAATTTATAAAACAACGTTCATAAATTCCATTTCTATTTATATATATAAAAACTTCCTTTTTATAAATTCCTTTATTAACATATTCCAGTTTATAACTAAATTATAAACTAAACGTTCATATTATAAGTTAACTACTTATAAACGATTATTTCACAAAATCGTTCCTTAGAATTTCATAATTATAAATCTTATAACTTATAAGATTCATTTATTTATCCAAAATTATTATTTTAACAACATAATAAATTTAATAAACCTACTGCTTATAAAATTCCATTTATGACTTCACCGTATAAAATTCTATAAATTTCATTCTATTTATGAAATTCATTCACAATTTATTCTAACACTTATAAAAGCTCGTTTTATAATTCCTACGTTCTAATTTATAAATTATCAATTTATAAATCTTTAATATAAATCAATTTATATTTTTCTTTTAAAACGTCTTTAAATTCCTTTATAATTTCATCATTCTGATTTATAAAATAATCAAATTTTATAAATCCTATATTTAAACTTTTATAACAAGTTTAGAATCCCAATTTAAACTCTTTTATAAAGTCATTGATTCCTTATTTTCAAAAATCAGCTTTTAACTATATTTCTTAAAAATCATAATTTTTATAACTTTAAAAATTATAACGTTTATTTATTTGAAATGGATCAATTCCAAAAATATAGTATATTCTCAAAATCACTTTTAAAAATCATTTTAAAATCCCAAAATTTGGGTCCAATGATGCTACACACCAAATAGTCAATCACGACTAACAACGATATCATATATCGATATGATAATCCATCAAATATCAAAATATCTGAAATCAAATAAAAACTGTTGAGGAATCCAGTTGGATCCCTCCAACCTGTTTCCTGCATCCAAAAACATTAGCACAATACCAATTTCGCTCCAGTACGAAATTATCGCGGTACATGTTCTTAATAAATATTATCCGCTTAATAACGGCGTAATAGGGTCTCATCCGCTAAACAAAAAATGCGGGAAATCAACAACTGCAATATATACATATGCCAATATATATATATTGATATTATATATAATACCAATTTCACTGTTTATGAAATATTCGCGGTATATGTTTATATTAAATAACATCCGCTTACTAACGGCGCATAATGTCTATTTTAACAATCAATAATTTACAGTCATCATTCAAACATGCATTCAAATATTTTAAATCTAACTATTTAAAATAAAATCGAAACCGATTCGATTCAGTGAGAAATTCTCACCTTGATTTAAATTCCGTTTTAGCTTTTATTTCGAATAAAATTAAACGCGCGTTTAATTTTACCCGAAATTCTCACTAACTCCAAACGACTCCAAACCAACTGCATCGCGTAGTGCTCGTCCATACGATTCCAACGCTTCTTGTTTCGCACGTTTTCGACCTCGTATGAAAAAGTTATAAATTTTTGAAGTTACACGAGTTTATACTTAAACTAATTACAACATTTAATATATATAATTATCAACCTATTCAACAAGAGCCACTGGATCCTTCAACTTCTCATCACAGCCGCACATTGCTTTCTTCCTCACTCACGTATTCATCTCCAGGCAAACGCATATGAGGCCGAACCCATTCTTCAAACCTAGGGTTAAATATTGCTTCATCCATACTCGATGATTCCTCGATCAAGTAGTTGCATTGCGAAGCCCCCAACTCCCCCTAGGTTCGGCCTGACCCCCATGAAGCTCGGCTGTGTCATTTACATGGAAAGTTGTGCGCAACTAAGCACGGTCGGCCCCCTATTGCTTCCCCTACGCAACTCCAAACTCCATCAAATCCGTATGGATTGAAAGCTCATCTCGTGTTCTTCATCTTTGTAGTTGATGGCTTCGTGAATCGATGAATGGATTGGGAGTAATTGAGGGTTGAAATTGGGCAATTTCTGGCCTTAGAAATAGGATGTGGCGGCTAGCAATTATTAGGGTTAGGGTTTGTGAATATTTTCTAAATTATGAAGAGTACGGTGTATTTATAGAAAAAGCTAGCGTAAACACTATTCATCCCGGGAATTCCGAACTCCGATTTAGACGCCGTAACCAGCGTACCTAGGGTTTATCCCACGTTCTGGACACAATGGAATAGGTTTCGGAAGCTAATTCGGAAGTATGTGCGAGTTATGGCTATAAACGCTCAATTTGAATTAAACCGATTTAAGTCGATTTCTAGGCGTTTTAATTTGTACCGGACAAACGGTAAATACAAACGACTTGAAATTTGAAACCTTACAATAATATCACATTACGGATCCGATGAAACTGGTTTCGTCGAAATCCGAGACTTTTTGAAAAATGGCTATTTTGACTCGCCAAATTTAAATTAAAAACGATTCGATGCGTTTCGAGCTGCCACGATCAAACGATAGCTCCGATTGACACGAAAATTGAAATCCGGTAATAACTAACTATTACGGATCCAATGAAACTGGTTTCGTTCAATTCTGAGACTGTTCAAAAATTGACTATTTTACAGTCGATTATTAAATATTAAAATATTCAATTTTCACAAATTAACTTTTAATTCGATTTTAAAAGTTATAAAATATTTCTATAACTCCAGTATGATTAAATAAAATTTTCCAAATTATTTACAATCATTTTTAACTAAATTTTCAATTATTTTCATAATTTAACATATTAAATTATTGATTTAATTATCTAATTAAATCTAATAAATCAAATAAAAATTTATTTGACTTATAAATTTACTTTTTAATATTTAAAATTAATTAAATATTCAAATTTTAATTTCTAAAAATTCTGGGTCGTTACAATCTTCCCCACTTAAAAGAATTTCGTCCTCGAAATTACAAGTAAGAAAAGTTATACAATTTATTAACTTTCCCAAAATTCATAGTTAAACTTCTTACAAATCTTTACTAAGTTTTCCAAATCATACTTAGTTATCTTTTCAAAAACAACTACTATGTTTAACTTTCAATTCCAAAATCAAAGTTTAAAATTTTCAAAATTTTCCCATTTTCTCAAATTTTTTCTAACGCCTTAAATTTCCGGAAAAATTCGCCATAGTCTCCTTTGCGCGGCTCGATCCGAAAAAAAAATGACAGTATATATATCACCAATATACATCTCATCAAGTAATGAGGCATCCCGAAGGGAAAAAAGTGTAAAAGTACGATATTTAATCCGAGATATGTACCTTATATTTTATTAGCAAGCATATACAGCTAATATAGCGCTAAAGCGAACTCCAAATGCGAAGCATACGCGATCCGCACCTACTAAACTCAACAAACCACATGAGAATCATGCATATATGAAAATAGCATCAATATACAACATAGAGCAACATAACTATACATGTCACATAGAAAATGCAACCAAACAACAAATGCAAACATCAACCAACTACCATCCATAATCAAATGAATTTTCATTCATATTCTCATTAATATTCAATGAATTGGTTTTCACTTTAAATCATATTTGATTTATTTACATTGGATTTACTAACATTCATTCTCAATTCAATTAGTTTACATTTACTAATTAAATCTAATTCACATTCAATTCTATTCAAATTTATTTACTTTCAATTTGAATTTCAATTTCATAGCTTTCAATTTCATTAACACTTAATGAATTATATACAATCATCTAACAATCAAATAACAACCAATGTTTATTTATTACAACCAAATTCCTTTGCTTATATTTATTCTCATTCAATTTATTCAACTTCCAATAACATTAGATTTTAATGAATCTACATTTATGTTCATTATTTCATATCAATTAAATTTACATTCAATTGATTAACATTTAAGTCATTCATTCAATTCAATTTCTAAAGTTGAATTTCATTTATATAACTTAAGTTCATATTCATTTAACTTTAAATTCATTTGCTTATTTACAACTCACATTCATAATTATATTCATATAGTTTCACTTCTTATATATATAAGTTTATTTCACAATTGTAAATCACATTAATTATAATTCAATTCTTATAATTCTTTTGCTTATACAATTATTCTTTAATTTAGATTATTCAAACAACCTAACAATCAACTTATATACACTTTAATAATTCTGAAAAATTATTCCTTTATATTTAAAAATATAATCAAGGTAAAATTATTTCATTTACCCAATTTAAAACAATACTGTGTCGAATTGTTCTATTCAAGTGTTTAGAAACCCCTTCGGCATAGTCTTGCGGACCACGCTGACGAAAGTTCATATGCCACTCAATAAACCAATCATCACAATATAAAACAATTTCATATTCACTAACAAGTACGCTCTCATAGCTATTATTACACTCAAACTCATTCTAGAGTACTGCTGACTCTATCTCTAACGAGTAATACCCTACAGAACCATGGTTGTCGCTTAACCATCAGCTCTGATACCACATTGTCAGATCTAGGCTTTTCAACCATCGACAGCAGTCACAACCGGTAGGCTTTTCAACCATCCCAGCCCCACCGTGGCAACAACTGGTATCCCAAACTTGCTTTTACGGCCAGCCTTTCGACTGTCACAGCTTACGCCTAACCAACCCCCTAAAAGAGGATGTGTGGGAGTAAGAGTCTCCCGTTCGCCACCAAACCGCGAAGCGAGAATCCCCCATCACATAGCCCAATAGCTTAACAAGACTGGTGTGAGAACTCAAAACAGTTTATTTAACTTTAAAATCAAAATAGAGGAATATTTTTAAATTCAATTCGCAATGCTTTTAAAAATGAGACTACCATAAGGCCTCCCGCAAACACACACATGCAAACGCAGAATCGGAGGAGATTTCTCCTTATGATAGTCAAAGATGCTTGATACGCATTTAAAATAATATTTGATATTATTATTAGTGCATAGTGTAGAGGAAAATCATTTCGAAAATAAAGATATAAATCTTAGCCAACATACGACCATTATCGTATGCCTACTATAGCTACTATCCAAACAGTGGTGACCACCATAAGTGAATAGCAGGTTCTACAACTAATACCGTACAAGTTTCGTATTGGGAATTGGATTTCCAACAAATGGTCAGGCCAAGGAACTTCCCATTGCCACATGAGAATGCCTCTGGATGGACATCCCCGAGAACCAAACCGGATCTCTACCAACACAAGGCCGGGTTACTCCTAACTGAGCAACAACTGACCGAATATGCCATCCCCCGGTCCTTTGGGACCTTTTTCCGAGAGCGCTCTCTAATCAATTCACACAATCATAACAAAGTGTTTTCAACATGAGTAAGTATCTGGGCTCCATACCATGATACCACCCTTTTCCAGAAGGAAATGGACACATCCTAAAGGGTGCTACCCCTCATAACCTTGCTGCTTCTTTCCTGTTTTGACCATTTCCGGGATGTGAGGCTCGACGAAGTCACGTCCACAAAAACATACTTTATACAAAAGCCATGCTTTGGGTCAACAAATGATCAACACAATGATCACAAGGATAGACGATCAAATAAACAATCCTATCACAAATAATCAACACAATGATCATTTCAGCATCACTCAGCATGTCACATTACCAAACTGGGAATATATCGCTGATAACTTCAACTATATAACCTTTGAGCTCGTACGTCTCAAAGAAGGGTGTTAAGCAAAGAATAAATTCTCCGCCACCAACAGAAATATATTTGAAAGAAATCGGCTTTATATCTCAAATTGTAATGTCAGACATACAATCCATACAAGTCTGTTCCGGGCTCGAACAGAACCGAAGGCACTTACAAAGAAGTCCTTGCAATCCGGATATTCACAATCCTGATCGGATTCACCATCACATATGGAGAACTCAATACCGTAGCTACTCGGTGCAGAGTCAATCGATAGTTCATCCTATCACTCTCGCAAATACCGGTCTTCAACACCGATCTTCAAATGCGATTCACAACGACGTATCACATATTCGGAGTGGGTTATACGACCCCATGGTCCTTTCCCGGTTAACCCGAATAGTGAGCGCTTATTCAAAAATAAGTGTGCATTCAAATTCAATCAATTCACATCAAATACCCATTCAAAGGGAAATACTGATAGTCGGTTATTGAACTATCACTGGATATGCACACATCACCAGATTCCAAATAATTTTCCAAATTATTTATTTTCCAAAATATCTTTACTAGATATATAATTTCAACACTTCAAAAATAAATCAATATTTATTTTTAACAAGTTTCACTTTCACATATAAATTCCATAATGAATTTATATTTCAAGATATCCATGCATATGCGATTTCAATTATTCATTTCAATTTATCTTCAAAAGATAAATTCTATAAATTCACTTCATATTGGAAAACATTTCCATACTTATTTATAAATAAGTAATTCACAATCTTTTATTTTCAACCTTTAGAAAATATTCAATATACTTAAATCGAATTAAGTATATAATTCATTCTTTAAGGAAATCATTCACTTAAACATATTTACTTGGGCCAAAACGAATGTTGCGTAAAACATCGTTACGACAACCCAAAATCACTAGTATAGGGATTCGAATTTAAAATAGATATATAAATCCCAATACTAATCAAAAACATTTCCTTTCGGAAATCATTTACTATAACAACAGTGTTATAGTCCACCATTTCCTTTTATTTCTCGAAACATCTATTTCAACAATAAATGTTGAAATCTATGGTTTCGAATCTCAACACATTTAAAACATCGTTAGATCGTTTAATTCAATTTAAACATCTCATTCAAAACAATTCTTTAACATATCATTCACTATTCAAAAACGTGAATATACTTCTTTAACAAATTCCATCCTTTTATTCATTTTAATTTAAAGGATTATTCACTGTCTAAAAACGTGAATATAACTCTATTTCTAAGTTATAACAATTAACTTATCAAAATAAGTCGTTTGCGAATTTATAAAACAACGTTCATAAATTCCATTTCTATTTATATATATAAAAACTTCCTTTTTATAAATTCCTTTATTAACATATTCCAGTTTATAACTAAATTATAAACTAAACGTTCATATTATAAGTTAACTACTTATAAACGATTATTTCACAAAATCGTTCCTTAGAATTTCATAATTATAAATCTTATAACTTATAAGATTCATTTATTTATCCAAAACTATTATTTTAACAACATAATAAATTTTATAAACCTACTGCTTATAAAATTCCATTTATGACTTCACCGTATAAAATTCTATAAATTTCATTCTATTTATGAAATTCATTCACAATTTATTCTAACACTTATAAAAGCTCGTTTTATAATTCCTACGTTCTAATTTATAAATTATCAATTTATAAATCTTTAATATAAATCAATTTATATTTTTCTTTTAAAACGTCTTTAAATTCCTTTATAATTTCATCATTCTGATTTATAAAATAATCAAATTTTATAAATACTATATTTAAACTTTTATAACAAGTTTAGAATCCCAATTTAAACTCTTTTATAAAGTCATTGATTCCTTATTTTCAAAAATCAGCTTTTAACTATATTTCTTAAAAATCATAATTTTTATAACTTTAAAAATTATAACGTTTATTTATTTGAAATGGATCAATTCCAAAAATATAGTATATTCTCAAAATCACTTTTAAAAATCATTTTAAAATCCCAAAATTTGGGTCCAATGATGCTACACACCAAATAGTCAATCACGACTAACAACGATATCATATATCGATATGATAATCCATCAAATATCAAAATATCTGAAATCAAATAAAAACTGTTGAGGAATCCAGTTGGATCCCTCCAACCTGTTTCCTGCATCCAAAAACATTAGCACAATACCAATTTCGCTCCAGTACGAAATTATCGCGGTACATGTTCTTAATAAATATTATCCGCTTAATAACGGCGTAATAGGGTCTCATCCGCTAAACAAAAAATGCGGGAAATCAACAACTGCAATATATACATATGCCAATATATATATATTGATATTATATATAATACCAATTTCACTGTTTATGAAATATTCGCGGTATATGTTTATATTAAATAACATCCGCTTACTAACGGCGCATAATGTCTATTTTAACAATCAATAATTTACAGTCATCATTCAAACATGCATTCAAATATTTTAAATCTAACTATTTAAAATAAAATCGAAACCGATTCGATTGAGTGAGAAATTCTCACCTTGATTTAAATTCCGTTTTAGCTTTTATTTCGAATAAAATTAAACGCGCGTTTAATTTTACCCGAAATTCTCACTAACTCCAAACGACTCCAAACCAACTGCATCGCGTAGTGCTCGTCCATACGATTCCAACGCTTCTTGTTTCGCGCGTTTTCGACCTCGTATGAAAAAGTTATAAATTTTTGAAGTTACACGAGTTTATACTTAAACTAATTACAACATTTAATATATATAATTATCAACCTATTCAACAAGAGCCACTGGATCCTTCAACTTCTCATCACAGCCGCACATTGCTTTCTTCCTCACTCACGTATTCATCTCCAGGCAAACGCATATGAGGCCGAACCCATTCTTCAAACCTAGGGTTAAATATTGCTTCATCCATACTCGATGATTCCTCGATCAAGTAGTTGCATTGCGAAGCCCCCAACTCCCCCTAGGTTCGGCCTGACCCCCATGAAGCTCGGCTGTGTCATTTACATGGAAAGTCGTGCGCAACTAAGCACGGTCGGCCCCCTATTGCTTCCCCTACGCAACTCCAAACTCCATCAAATCCGTATGGATTGAAAGCTCATCTCGTGTTCTTCATCTTTGTAGTTGATGGCTTCGTGAATCGATGAATGGATTGGGAGTAATTGAGGGTTGAAATTGGGCAATTTCTGGCCTTAGAAATAGGATGTGGCGGCTAGCAATTATTAGGGTTAGGGTTTGTGAATATTTTCTAAATTATGAAGAGTATGGTGTATTTATAGAAAAAGCTAGCGTAAACACTATTCATCCCGGGAATTCCGAACTCCGATTTAGACGCCGTAACCAGCGTACCTAGGGTTTATCCCACGTTTTGGACACAATGGAACAGGTTTCGAAAGCTAATTCGGAAGTATGTGCGAGTTATGGCTATAAACGCTCAATTTGAATTAAACCGATTTAAGTCGATTTCTAGGCGTTTTAATTTGTTCCGGACAAACGGTAAATCCAAACGACTTGAAATTTGAAACCTTACAATAATATCACATTACGGATCCGATGAAACTGGTTTCGTCGAAATCCGAGACTTTTTGAAAAATGGCTATTTTGACTCGCCAAATTTAAATTAAAAACGATTCGATGCGTTTCGAGCTGCCACGATCAAACGATAGCTCCGATTGACACGAAAATTGAAATCCGGTAATAACTAACTATTACGGATCCAATGAAACTGGTTTCGTTCAATTCTGAGACTGTTCAAAAATTGACTATTTTACAGTCGATTATTAAATATTAAAATATTCAATTTTCACAAATTAACTTTTAATTCGATTTTAAAAGTTCTAAAATATTTCTATAACTCCAGTATGATTAAATAAAATTTTCCAAATTATTTACAATCATTTTTAACTAAATTTTCAATTATTTTCATAATTTAACATATTAAATTATTGATTTAATTATCTAATTAAATCTAATAAATCAAATAAAAATTTATTTGACTTATAAATTTACTTTTTAATATTTAAAATTAATTAAATATTCAAATTTTAATTTCTAAAAATTCTGGGTCGTTACAATGGACCTATAAAAACAAATAGTTCACAAAAATCTTTCATCGTGTAGGTGTGGTGGCAGGCTAAGGAACAACAATAGTGCTACTTGGATTCTGGCTGTTCCAAGAGCACACCGAGCAACAAAGCAAAGTTCCTTAGCCTAGTACAAAGGTGACAGAATCACAATGGACAATCACGAAAAATTATCGTAAAGGTAAAACAGGTGAAGGTATATTAAATGTGATAATCTGCACCATATTCTGAATTAAATCAACCAAAATTGTGATAATGATGTGATGATGATTTTGTTGATTCTGACTTGTTCAACATAGTTGGCCAATTATATTGATGCCAAAAACACCACTCTTCGAATTAATTCATACATATTTGTTTGGATTAAACATAGTGTTTTGGTGGATACATTTGGTCATAATTCGGCTAACTCTATATTCTCAGTTTCTGATTGTTTACATGGCTTCAATTCAAATTCAAAGAATGTCATTTAAATTGTTGTTAAAAATTGAGTTTGAGTTTTTTGTGCATACATCATAGTCTGGTCTATCAAACTTAGTTAGTGA
The DNA here is from genome assembly GCA_030765085.1 of Allium cepa. Lineage (NCBI taxonomy): Eukaryota > Viridiplantae > Streptophyta > Magnoliopsida > Asparagales > Amaryllidaceae > Allium > Allium cepa. The sequence goes on along the minus strand of CM060944.1, from coordinate 301,540,584 downwards.
TATTTTGGAGTGAAAAAGAAATTCAGATGTAGATTACTCTGGTAATATAGTTGATAGAAAAATTACTAGTGGAACGTGATTAACTTTTGAAACATTCATTTGCAGCATCGTTTTTCAAAGAAAATATCTTCATATTTTTCATAATTTTCAAATAGCAGAAAATTCTCTCAAATAACCCCCTCGAGAAAATCATTTTTGACCATATTTTCAGATTAGTCATTTTTATTTGATTTTAAATGTCAAATTTTGACTAATCCGACTCCCTACAAATTATCAAAAAGATAAATAGTGATTGAAAAGGTGATAAGTGTAGATATTTAACATACATTATTCAAGAGAGTATATTTGGAAAATTTCTTTAGGAATTCAAACAAGAGTTATAAAACGTTTTGTTGGGTAAAGATTCCATGACCATTTCTATATCTATCATATTTCAATCGACCATTGTTTATCAAATATTAAATATAGTTTATCGATATGTGGTACTATAATCAGGAATCATTTGTTTTCCATTTCACATTTTCTTGTAAAAATAAATAAATATCCAAAGTATTCGCTCTTATTTAAATTTCCTCACGGTTATGCATGGGTGAATTACTTGGATTTTTGATTATTTTCTTCCATGCTCATTTAAAAGTCCTCACGGTTATGCATGTATGAACGCATATCAAAATTAATTGATTTAATAGACAAGTTGATTCTAATCTCATTTAAAAGTCCTCACGGTTATGCGTGGTTAGAAGATACTTGAATTCATTTTTAAAATTAAATTGGAAATCTACTAATCTCATTTAAAAGTCCTAACGGTTACGCATGATTAGTAGATATTCAAATTCCTAATATAAATGTACCACAAGAAGATTCAACTGTATGATTTTATATGAGAACATCGTATCCATCATTTCTTAAAGTGGAATATGCGCCTAACAAGGGTAGTTATGGTTTTTTGTTTAATTTTTATTGAAGTTTAATATTTATATTCAATTTGAGTTTAATGTTGGATTAATATTAATCACTTTATCTCTATTTTCTGTAACACTATTATTCTTTTGCTGATAACAAAAGGGGGAGAGAAAAGTTAAGATTTTGTCAAATAGAATCAAGCAAAGGTCAAATAATTTTCCATTTGCTTCTAGGCTCATTTATATATTTCTATTTGTATGCATATATGTAGGGGGAGCATCATGTAGAGAGGAAGCATTTAAATAGGGGGAGCCATTAGAGTATATCATTGATCAAATACATTTAACACGGTCAAAATCTTAAATATATGTTTGTTATCATTAAAAGGGGGAGATTGTATGAATATGCGCTTATATGTTTTGGTTTGATGATAATAAACATATATATTCATTTAAATGTATTTGGTAATGTACTATTTTTTTTTCATAGATTAAATAAATATTTGTTGAATAAAATAAATTACACGGAATTTGAATTCAAACAGAAATTTTATTCAAACAAATATTTATTACAATCTTGAATAGTACAAATTCAAGCTCTCACTATACATATACATTTTTGATTACATCACAATTACATCTCAATTCAGTTTACATAATTTCCTCACTACATATCACTCACACTCGTATTTTGTCTTCAACTGCGTTCCAGTTTGAATCCAGCATCTGAGCAATCTGCAAAAATATTCACTAACGCAGTAAAATTGAAAATGAAATATTTTTGCAATATAAAATAAAATATGTTTTTTGGAAATATGATTTGCCTCAGTTATTTGGGTTGTTCGTCATCATTCACATTTGAATTCATCATACACGAACAATGTGACATGCACAGTGTATCACTGCGCATGCCACAAGGCCGTGCACATCAATATGCACTTGATAATGCTACAGGGACAGGTGAGCACAGGTCAAACCCAAATGAAAAGCCGGGTTCAACTCACGTGCAATATATTGAAAATCACGACAAGAGCACAAGGTCAAACCCGAGTTTTTGAAACTGGATTCAACTCAAGTGAAAATTCAAAAATCAACATGAATGAGAAGACCACAAAGAAAACAGCCAGTTACTCAATGCATACAACATGGTGTACAAGCTCAATGAAGATTGCAGCAAAATTCAGCAATCCAAATAACACAGTATACACAATTCATGAAGCAACACAGAAACAGATTCAAGTTCAAGACATATCAATGGAAATGAGACAGGAAGCAAGTCAGTGACATGCACAACAAAGGGTCAAGATTGCCACCAACAACAACATGAATACTGCGCCAACCAGAATGAAGCAATCAACATGAATGCAACAAAGACCAAGCTGTAGCATACTAGAGGTGCAGACAACTCAAATGAACACAATGCACAAAGGCATAGCAACTACAACAAAGACCAAGTCAAATTCCAGTGATGTAAACAGTGAAGAACATGGATGTCAAAGGCAATACACAAGTGACAGTGCACTAATAACCAGAAACTCAAGATCACGCAAACAAATGTCCAAACAACAACTCTACAGCAAGATCAGAATGCTTAAATACAATATGAACTGATGAAGCAGTGCAAATGAACAAGTGCAACAGTCAAGCAACAAGGAAGACCACAAAGAAAAACCACCAAGACCACAAATGATCAGTGTGCAAAATGAAGCAAACTACTGAATCAAGTTCAGTGACACAAGCAACATCAATAAACCAAAGTACAGACCAAACAGAAGACAGGTACACAAGTGTGCCAGAGAAAGAAAGATCACAACACAGCATCAATAATACATGAAGTGAATCAAGTTGGTAGCAAGCTTCAAACACGCACATATATGAAGTACACAAGTACAAGATCAAAGACAGCAAACAATGTGCACCAGTCCAGGCTACAACATGAAGAATGCAGTAACAAGTTCTGCTGCTCAAATATACCAAATGCAAGACCACAAATATAACAACTCAACAACAGCCAGTGCCAACATGAACAGAAGACAATTGAAACAACAATCTCGGCAAACAACAATCCCAACAGCAATGCATGTATCATGAAACCAAAGTACACAGTGTAGACAAATGCAAATTCAAATGAATATGAAGTAACCACATCGTAGCATTAATAATGTAAGTGACTCAAGCAACATGTCTAGTTACAACAGAGCCAAAATTCACAGTAAAGTTCATGTTAAACCAACCAAAAAAGAGGGCCAGAAAATCAAATAGTAATTCCAAGTCCAATTCGAATTCATGATAGTGTATCAAATTCGTATCTTTGAAAAAGTCAAAGCAAAGTAGAATAGGAAAGTTTTTGCCGTGTAACACAAGAAGGTTCGAACGCTCTCAAATTAAAGCCGTGAGTATCAAGTCGAGAAACTATATCAGGAAAGAAAAATTTGGAAAGTATCGAATTGGTACGAACGAATTCATGCGTCCAGAATTCATATAAATACATCACCCAAACCATCATCGGAAAGGGGGAAAAAATCGAATCAAATTCAAACACAAACCCAAGTTCATCATCGGCAAGCAGAGAAACAATCGAATTCAAGCATTCAATCCAAAAAGCAAAAAGGAAAGTTACATACCAAATTGAAGCCGAATTCCAGAAGCTCTAATTTCACAATCGATCATCAGAGAAGCAAGAGCAACGCAAACAAGACAATTGATCATCAGAAGCAGCGCGCAAGAGCAAAACAAATCAGATCGAACGAGGAAACAAAGTCCTAATTTTCGCAAGGGAACAAAACCCCCAAATTGACAGAGCCGCCATTTTTCTTCACGAGTCAAAAGAAGGAATGGGTCAAAGAATAGAAGTTGATCGGGTTAAAGAACAAGGGGCCGGCCTTGTTTGTTAAAAAGGGGATTTAATTTATTTTTATTTTAGAGGGCTTTAGTTTTTGGGTTTATACTCAAATAGGGTTTTAGTTTTAAACTGTTTTGTTTGTTTGTTTTTTTTCTTTTCAAGTCAAAGAATTTGTAAATCACCACCTAGGTTGTAGGTAGTGTCAGATTACCTAGTTAGAATTAGTTCAGTGAGCAGGGTGTGCGAGTTTGCAAAACTCTATAGGCGGGAGCAGAGTTTGCGAGTAAGCGAAACTCTATAGGCAGAGCAGGATGTGCGAGTCTAGTAGTGTGTTTGTGAGCGGGAGCAAAGGTTTGCGAGTCTAGTAGAGTGTTTGTAAGAGGGATACTGTTTAATTCTAATAGAAATTTGGGAATGCAGCAGTAGGAAGGGGTTGCCGAAGCTGGGTAAATTTTGTGTGTGATTTACTTTTCAGCATATTTATTTCTGCAGTTTGTTTTTATGTTTAAATCGGGAAAATTTGCTATAACCCTATTCAACCCCCCCCCCCTCTAGGGTTAAGATAGATCCTACATTTAATTACAAATAATGTGTGAAATTAACCAAAATATAGTAAATAGAAATATGATAGTCAATAAATAAAGGATGGAATGGGAGCACTGATGTAATTAATGTAAAACTTAATAAATGGATAAATTGAAATGAAAGGTCAGGTGAAATATTGAAAATTGTTATAATTGGTTATGAGATTGGAATGTAAGAAACGAATGTAAATACTTAATTAGCTAATGGAATAATAATACTATAGTTAATGGTAATTAAATAAAAGCAGAAGTATTTAAGGATTGTAACATTTACTTGATACTAGGGAATTCATAAGTGTAATTAAAGTCATGGTAACACTTGTTATAAGTTACTCGTTTATTTGGTTTAATAATTAAAATGGGAATCAATTAGAATTAAATGAACTTTAATGTATATTAATGAGAATTTATGCAATAACTAGAGGTGCGAATGTAATAAATACAAACCAATGTTAATTTATGACACAAATTTGTGTAGAGAAGTTATTTTCCTTTATTGTGTGTTAATTAAATCTTTAAACGATGTTAATTTTGGTACGTTTAGGGTTAACAAAATTAATTAAGTGAACGATTGTTTTGAAATTTGAATTCTAAAAATTTATTTACAATATAGATGTAACGCCCCGCCTTGTCACACGTTTTAAATCGACGATAAACCACACACGTCAGACTTAAAACATACGGTAGGGCGGATTGCTATGGGTAACTAAGAAAAAGTAGGGAAAGAAAAAAAAAACAAAATAGAATCTTACAACGGAACGATAAAATATAATAATCAAATATATGGTTCATGAAGCTGTTTTATAAGCATCTGATTTTATTTATACAATACATATCAGAGTTACACATACTAACAAATAATAATCGATGCAGCGGAATACAGTGTGAAGAGTAATATAGTAGATAATAGTACTACAAATCTTCGTCTTCGTCCTCCAGAATAAAATCTTCAAATCCTGAAATGCTTGGACTGACCCGAGGGAATTGAAAGGACAAAACACTCGAGTCAGAAGTAAAATATCTTATGTTAGTTAAATCAACAATAAACAATATGAGTGGAACGGCGTCGGAGATGTTTACGGGATTTGACTTCTCCTATCCAGTGTCTAACGTGAGTGCAGTAACTCAAGAGATGCTCGGGATTCACATCTCCTAAGGATCCGTTAAACTATTTAGTATGTGGTAATATTTTTCTATTAATATAGTGTCTATTAGTAAAATAAACTTACTTTTTAATAGAGTTAAGGCTTTACATTTTCCACCTTAACACACTTTTATATTCCTATAGTCTATACAGTGTTGTAATTTCCCCCGTACTGGGCGTCGTCAAAGGGCGCACCATAGGTATGTTACAAAACAAAATCGTATAAGGCGTGCTAGGCTAGGTGACACGGCACAACTAGGCAATGCCAGGGTAGATATACCAATTACGCTTTCGGGTCGGTGGTAATGCATAGCCGCAGCTACCACCCACCTCGAGCCACACCCCCAAATCAAAGAAATCAAAAGTGGCCACCGAATAAATCCAAAAGTTAGAGTATAATATCGAAGGGATGTGTCCAATCAAAGGTGCTACCTCATTAACCCGTCGATCGCTCCTGTTTTAGCCACCTTATGCCAACTCACGAGAGTTGGGTCCACGTATTTACCTCAAAGGAAACGACGTCACCATCCTACTTCATTCTGGAATCTCCACTGCGTACACAGTTGTTAAAGTGGTTTTCGGAGTTGGTAGAGAGTATGACAACTTCCGATCCTGGTCTCTTCAACAACCAAACATTATTATAACACCGCGGTCATTTCAAAATAATTTATACTTCAAAACCAGGATATAATATTCATTTCAAAACCATATATTTACGATATCATTTCCCTTTTAAAACCAAATCAATATGATATCATTTTCAAATATATCCTTTTCTAAAACCATAACTTTTCATAGTTTTAATATTTCTAAACCAACGCTGAAATATAGCCTTTCAAACATAAAACTTTGAATTTCATAACTTTGAAATATAACCACACCACTTAAATGGTTAAAGTATAAATTACTTTATATAATAAAATAGTTTCTTCACCTTCACAAATCAATTCCAAATATAGATTTAAATTCCAAATAAACATTTCAATTTCCATATCTTTCAAAGCTTTAAATATTCCACCATTTCAAAACGAATTCTTTGATAATTTCATATATATCAAATTCAATTTCTATTATTTAGATTTGAAATGTTTACTTAAAAAAATCAAATATCATTTAAGTAAAACCTTTAAACTTCAAACAACTGGATATTCTTTCAATTTATTTAGCTTGATATATTCATTTATCTCAACTTTATATTCATTTAAGTCACTTTAAACCAAATCAACTTATAAGAATCATACCAATTAAAATCTCCATTTTTTTGAATTTCAAATCAAATTTGTTCAATTATAATTCTTTAAAGAATTCAATTTAAACAAATTTAATATTTATCTTCCAACTTAAATTTCATTTAAATCATTTATAAACACTATATATACAATATCTTAAATAAATACTTAACCATATAATATAAAACAAAACAAACTCCATTGTTAAGCTCATTTTTATTAAACAAATTTATATATAGCTTAAATTCAATGATTTAACTATATATATAAATTATTTATATAACTTCAAACTTAATACTTATTAAACCGTATATTCCTTTCCAAAAACATAGAAATCATTTCAAAATATTTTTATATATAGACCACGGTGTCTGTATATAATTTTCTACCCTATGGTCAAGGGATACGGATATTTATCATTTCAATCCGTAATTTAAATATAAAAATACGGTTATATATCATTTCAAATTCAATCCAGAATGAATATAAAGTGCATACAAATTTGCAATTTAAAACAAAATAATATACAACATCCATCCATCCAATATCAATCATCAACCATTCGTTACAATCATCATCCAATTTGAACAATAACATCAATTATAGAGCATATAATAAATAACAGGTAATTACTGACTGTTTATATTCGATAATAAATTAAATAATCTATCTAACTGGGAGTTTATACGCAATAATAAATTTAATAACAGTTTAATTTAAATAAATGCAATTAACTAAGATGATGAACAAAATATGCGGGAAAAATCATAAATAGATGCATAATCACAACAAAAATTTAATTTAACAAACATTAGAAATTTTAGAAGTTGCGAGTGGGTTAAAACACTCACCTTTTGTATTTAAATTGAATTTAAATCCAGTTTAAACCCAAAATTTGAACAGTCTCAGAATCCGTTCAAACCAGCGTCAAAATATCTAGAATTCTAATACGAACCTAGTGGAGAAAACCGCATATGAAACGGAGATCGTATGAGAAAGTTATGATGTTAAAACTATTAAAATTTTAAACCTTAAAATAGAAAAAGAAAAAAAACAAAACAACTCACCGCATAACTTTCTGCCACGTCACCACGAAAAATCATGCGCACAGCCTCATAGATTCAAAAGCCTACTCTGAACTCTATAGCTCCTTTCGAACCCACAAACAGGCTGTTAACCGAGTCTTTGACCTTGATCTACGAGCGCCTCCACCCACCGTGGTCGACGCCGACCTCCCCACGAACATCCCACGTCTGGATACACCTGATCATCACCTTCGATTTGCCAACAAAAAGCCGCCGCTACCACCAAGCATGAACCCAAATCAAATTATCCACCACGATCCATCCGTTAAAATACCGAACTAACTGCACCAATGGGCTACGCTCATCGATCTCTACAAAACCAGTAAATTAATTGACGATCCTACAACGTTCATCGTCGCGCGATGAACGGTTGAAACTTCTTCCATTTTTACTGATCATACGATGAACCAAAACGAAAAACGAATCATGGATCTCAGATGCGCTCGTCGAGAGCTTCGATATGTAGTTTTTCTGAATTTTTCCAAGGAATTGAATTTTTGACTTTGATTTTGAATTGTAACTGGATCTAGAATGTGAATTTGTTTGTCTGCCATTGGGGAGGAGAGAATAGCTGAATTGCGTACAGATAAATGAGAATTAGGGAGGCAAGTGTTTATAGAAGGATATTTATAGGCAAAAATCAAAATTAGAATGGGTGGGCTCAATTGCTATACGGGTTGAACGATGTATAGCCCGAAAAGCCCGTTTCGACTCCGGAACAAAATTGGGTCAACCCATATACCAAAATAGATGTTTAAAAATAGTTTAAACGCGATGGAAAAGGATTCAATTCCAAATTCCATCATACGAAGAAGTTACGGTAAATCAATATTTTTCAAATTGATTTCAATTTCATTGATTTCAACGCGTTTCGAGTCCATACGATCAAACGACAAACCCGATCGCTACGAACGGGAAATCCTACAATAATTCACCGCTACAGATCTGAGGAAACTGGTTTCATTGAAATCCGAGTCAGTGGCCAAATGGCTATTTTTCCATTAATTAAATAAATTAAAAAATCAATAAATTAAATCCGATTTTTAACTATAATCGACAATTTTTATCACCTTTATTTTTCTTTATCAATTACACTAATTTACCCAAATTTAAATGTCAGATTAGAGTTGATTAATCCATCAATTCCAATGTTAACCTCGATTTCAATATTTAATTTCAATTTCATTAAATATAGAAATTATAAAATAAAACTCCAAAAATCCATTTATTAAGTAAATAAATTATCATTCCATTCATTCCTATCAATAGATGGATTAAACCATCGATACAAAACCATTACATAGATATTCTCACTCATCTTAATTCCCATTTTTAAATATTTAATTCATTTAATTGCAATTAACCTTTTTATCATAAATTAAATTCCAATATATTGATAAAACTTTATTTCCATTCTTTTATTCACTAATCATCATATTATGAAGAATATTTATGTTATTCCCCGTTATTACCTTAATTTATTTTAATGTAACATTAAATTTAGATTTATTGCAACGATTTCCAATTCAATTGAATGATATAACTCATAATAATTGTTGTCAAAACTCTTAATCACACATTTATAAATTTATTATTTCAACTCCAAAATAATCCATTTGACTTATATATCTAATAAGGTAGCTGAACATGATACACATGTATTTTAAGTAATTGGTACTCTATTGAATGATATTGTCTCCCAACTTTTTGTTACTCTGCATCATTATGTATAGATGAAAGAACATATTTCATTTGTCATTTTCAAAGTAGGCCTTAACATTACGGCAGTGACATAACAAATGGGATTTTATTATCATTTTAGCAAACAATAAAAAAAGTGGTGACATAATATGTTTTGCAACTTTTATTTTTCACCATTCAAATTCAAATGATTGTTTTCATATTATTTCTCCACGGTGAATTATTATCTTTTGTGGGTTTCCAATGAAAGAAGGAAGATATAGTATTATTTTAAAAAATTGCAATAATCTTTAGAAAGTCAAAGGATGTTGCACATGCGTGAGTTTATATTGTTGGTTCTTTTTTCTACATCTAACTCATATAAGAGTTACTACATGCCAATTCATTCAAATAGTGAATAACACTGCTTTATTTCCGTCATGTAATAATTCAATAGCTAATGACTGAAAATGGTAGTCGGTAGTCTCTATAATGTGAATCATCCTCCTATTTTTTCCAACGAGTTCTCTCTAAGGGTAGACTGACTTTTGCAAAGGAGTCTGCAAAATCTTTAACCATATTCGTAACCTTTTTTTTAACTACAAAAATTTGTACTAAAATTATTCATTATCAGGCCGCACAACAGGTAATCCAACTATAGCACACCTCAATCCAATTTACACCCATGATAATTTACCATTCGTTGGAATTCAAGAACAAACTATCATTAAAGCTAGAAGAATGGCCTGGCTATATATTACCGCTGAAACAAAAAAGTTTTCTATTCATTAGTTTGTAATGTCCATGTCACATCCTCAATATATAATATACAAATCAAGAACTGACCAAGTACTACATAATTAAATGTTTGCATGATAAGTTTATTATAATATAACAATGGACTATGCATGCTTGGTATTCCAATAGTTTGTCATAACAGTGTACATGCATGATAATTTATATACTGCATGTTTCTATCCTTAGTTCTGTGAATAGATACAGTGCATGGCGAGGCACGCAAAGAATGAAAACTTCATTCTCGATTCTACGAGGATTTTTATGAAAGCGTTTCATTTGCTTCTCTTCAATGGAAGTTTCATTTTCCCAGAATGTATCCTAATTTTTGGCCTAATTCTTCTTCTGATGATCGATTCAACCTCTGATCAAAAAGATAGACCTTAGTTCTATTTTAGTCCGTATTGGCTGAAAGTCCAGCTAAATCCTCCAGGAGTCAAGGTGCCAGAACAACTATGAATTTGTTATTTCACGATCAAAGGTGTAGTACTGCTTGTAGTAGCGGTCCTTATATCTCGTATTACCAATCGAAAGATGGTTGAAAGAAAAAATCTCTATTTGATGTTGTATTCTAAGTTAACAGCATGTGTTATCAAATTATTGATCCACTTCTCAATATTGAGGGTGCGACTTGCTTCGCAGTCTTCATGCATGTAAAACATATTTAACTTCGGGCGATGCTTTTATTCAAATACTGATCTTCGAGGAAAAATGAATTATGAGCAGCCATCTATGAGGATATGAATTCTAATCTCTTTCTCATGTTTATTCATAGACACATGTGCATGTTACAGCTAACAGTCCATTTCTCCAACTAGGACATAATAGTGTCATCTGACCAGCAAAACAAACAGATTTAAACATCACAATGACTATTGGACGTTAAAAAAATAAACACATTTAGTCTTTAGGGATAAAATAATTATGGAAAATTGGTAATTTAATTGTAAGATTCCGTGTTCGAAGCACGGGTTCACACTAGTTAACAATGAAAGCTGTTTTTTCGAAGGTTTATTAAAGGGCCCATAACTTTTCAGCTTCATCTTTCTGGGATTCATATTTAGATAAAGCATCTTATCATTTTTAGCCTTATTTGAACGTATGACTTGATATTAAAATACAATTCATTCTTTCTTCCTAATTTTGTTTGTAACTTTGAAAAAAATTAATGTACATAGTTACCAACTTATTGAGAAAGCATATTTATCAGAAAAGTAACGATGATGATGAGTGTTGTTTAATGAAATAAGCATCTTTTGCTCTACAAAAGGCTATATAAAGTCTAGATATTTAATGTTGCATATATCACAAGTACAAGGTGGAGAGCGAAACATCCAGCAATTCCACCACTCCAGAAAAAGAAATTTCTACCGCAGATTGGTTGATTAAAAAAAGGTCTTGACTTACATATCCCCCATGTCCATTCAAATTACAACTATTTATTATTTTCTGACAAAATTCATTTGTGAATCCCACTTGCAAAATTAATGGAGTAGATTCGACGAGGACAATGACACACAACTTTGGGGACAGAGGAATTAGCTCCAAATTGAACTGATTACCATATCAAATGTGCTTCTGTTGATTAGGTCTCAAGGTTTCAAAATCCTAATTCAAAAGGGTAAACATGGTGTGCTATTTTTTTTCTACCTTTTTCCCTTTTCTTACTTTATTGTTTGAATAGAAGTGTTGTTTGGTTATTAATTATTTGTTAAAGTTTTTTATAGAAACCCTACACGATTAAATTTTAGAAGAAACAGAGAATGAACAAAAAACAATGAAAAACAAATTCCTTCAATCAAAAAATTTTCACAAAAACATTACAAAAAAGAGGCTAAAATTGGGAAGAAATCTTACTTTTAAAAACTCCAATATAAATTTGTTTTTACCACACACAGCTAATCAATCTTGTACATACATCTTTATAACAGTCTTAATATAATATTTCTTTAATTAGCTGTTGATTAACTTCCATCATGAAAATAAATAATTCTCACACAGATAATTCCTCGTATTCATTTATGAAATAAAAGATTGCAACTAATGTTTTTTAATTACTCTTCAAAATCTATTAAAGATGCAATATATTTAAGTCAAAATTTCTACTTGACTCATAATATCTTAAAAATCTATTTTGATTGAAAATATTGTATAATCAAAATAGAACATAATTGATGCAAACATGAACAGAATAGTAAAACGATAATAACCACTATAGTGAAAAATGTGGGGAATGATTTATCGCTAACATGCAGAAGCGATTAACCAGGATCTAGTTTTCTCGATTGAACATAAATGCAAATTCAATATCAATTACACTGTCACACAAGATCACATAGCAGAAAGAAAAGACACGGAGATCCAACAACTTAATTACTTCACCAATTTAAAGAGGAGAGATTACAAAATGATAGATATTTCTTAAAGAAAATAAATTTTATCTGTAATATAAATCTATAGAAGAATACTTAAGAGAAACTATTGTTTGAGAAAATGAGGTTTTTTCAATAGCTTAAAGCCACATTAATTAGGAGTAGAATGAAGCCGAGTTGTAGAGAAAAAATGAAATTAATTAGGGAAGCATATAATCAATTTCATACCAATTTTGAAATATTTTCATTTTTCTCAAGATTTGATTTACCTTTGATTTAATGTAGATATTTATCTTCTTCTATGAAACGATGCATGCATCTAGTTTTCTCTTATTGTATATTTGACTAATCAATTAATTAAAATATCGATTCGTTTCCTTTTTCTTCTATATGTTGATAGATTTGAGTCATGTTTTCAACAATAACATGCAGATAATGGCAATCATAGAATGTTCGAATCTACTATTAGATATTTTCTACAAACAATATTGCTCTCACATTGCAGCTAAAGAAAGAATATACATTTATTTTCCAAAAAAATGGTCCTCTATGCAAAAAAGTACTTGCAACTGTTGAGATCTACAAATCCAGGAATCGATGCATAGATTGAAACCATGAAGTAGCTAGCTTTTGTTTTGAAATTTTTTCCAAGTGGTTTCCTTGTCCAACCAAATCCATATCTATAAATTCTAAAGGTAAATCCTATTGTAATGAGGCTTTTTTTTATCCGCGAAGTGTGCATTTGCGCAAGTTATGCATGCATGTGTGGGGCTTTATTGCCTTCTGATTGCCGTAGTTCTCCCTATAAAAAATTAAAAAGTAAAACTAAAGTTTGTATATATACCAATACTTTATATTACTTTCCTAATATAGGGCAACTGCTTAAACTTTATGATGCTAATATCTCATTATATGTTTGAATTAGTCATATGAATATATCGTCTCATTTGGCTCAACGAAAGCTATGACATAGATGAAAAGTACAATGCATTACGAGCACGAAACCACAAAAATGAGGGAAAGAATTTGGTGTTGCTCTAACCATCCTCTACATGAAGGGATACTAACTTCGACCAAATAAAAATTCCCTTTTTAATGCAATAAGTTGTTCTAATACCATTTCAAAAGTTACCGCGTCGGTTGAAATAACTTGAAAGAATTGAACTTTACTTGGTGATTCCCTTTTGGACCTACTAGCTAATCAGTAGATTGAGATGCCTTTAAACACTAAGTTATTTATGTAAGTTGAGACAACAAACAAAATAAAGTAACTTTTCATGTTTATCCTAGTTCTATTTTTACTATCATATTTACCATGAACACAAACGTCGTCCAAAAAATGCTTGTGAGGATTCTATCATAAAATTCTCATTTAAGCAGCAATTTCACATTCATGTAGGTGATTCTTCAAAGGGTATTTCGTAATACCTAACTTTTTTTGTTTAGCTACACAACATGGTCATCATTTAAAACCTAGCATATCCTATTCTTTGGTGGATGTTGCACTAGATTACCGTATGAATGATTGATAATCTAATTTCCCTAATGCTACAAAGCGAATCCTGAAAGAAGTTGTCTTTTTGAACTAGAACTTTGTATCTCTACTAATTAGGATGGTTTTCTGTCGAGTAATAACTTATTTAATCCATATGCCTTAATTTCATTTTTATATATAACGTTTGAAATTTCTCTCTATGCTAGCCTTTCGCCAGTAGATCGGTTGACGTCAAAATTGACCACCAACACCAAATTATACGTGAAAGCACCAATATCCAGTCAAAAATCATAAATAGTGTATATGTAGAGAGTATAATATGAAGAATAATCAGAATTAAAACAAAAGCAAGTAAAAAAAACAAGATTTATAGTGATTCGGCTAACTCTGCCTATGTTCACTCCAGAAAATTCCTTTTTATTATACTGAAATTTGATTACAGTTACAATTTGGAATTCTAGAATAACAATAGCAGAGTAGCCTCTTAGTAGAAGATGAAGAGAAGTAGAATGAGAATCCCCTTTTCTGAAGCCGCATCTGTTGTATTTATAGGCGAAACTCTGGCTACAAGGCCTCATCACCTACATATGCCCACCATAGCGACTGTCGAGCCCAACTCGTCCATCTATGCCGACTTGAAGTAGATAACATGCCGACCCGAAGCAACCTTGATGATAACCCGAAGTAAAATGAATGCCGACCCAAGCGAAAATGTTGAATTAAGCAAATCTCTTCAATGTCGACTCAAAGTGAATCCATAGCCGACCCGATGCAACCTCTACAGCCGACCTGAAGTGATGAAAAAGGCCAACCCCAAGCTCATTCTCTTTTGCCTACCCAAGGTTGAACATGCCAACCCGAAGCTATTTAAGTTTCGACCCGAAGCACTCCCATATGCCGACCTGATGCAACCAACCCCTTGTCGACCCAAAGCCAAAGCAATGCCGACCCGAAGTATTTCCAATACCGACCCCAAGCAATGTCAACCCCAAGCAAATATGCCGACCCGAGGTTGACCAACTGCTGACCTGAAGTAAATGCTTTCCTAACCTGAAGCAAACAACATGGTGACTCAATGCAACCCCTTGGCTAACCCAAAGTAACTCGACCTTTGTCGAAATCCATATTTCAAGTACCCGACATTGTTATCCATCGAATGTGCTAAATCCTGGTTTCATGTTCATATTTATTATCCGTAATTGTTCATCCATCCACTTATTCGAACCAAACCCATAATGTTCCAGCCTCGGTAACCGTGCAGTCCACTAACTTAAATCCACCTATATACGGCCTTAACAAAAACACTTGCGCCCCAAACATGTGTTGCTATTGGAAGGTGTGTTTTGAATTGCCATAATTCTAAAATCCAAAGTCCATAATCCATTGATCGCCATATCATCCAACTTTGAGTCCAATCCATTGCCAATTCAATTTCATGATCTTTCTAGATCGTTAGTGAGATCCATGATGATTTTGAATCGATATCCAATTCCGAATCCATTAACCGAATCCACGATCTCTCCAGATCATTTTATCCAAGTCTGGGACCACTTCGTGTCATGTAATCCAAATCTGAGGCCTCTCCGAGTCCATATCCAAATTCGAGACCTCTCCGGGTCTATATCCAAAGCCGGACCCCTACGGGTCCATATCCAAATCCAGGACCTCTCCAGTTCCATATCCAAAGCCGGGACCTCTCTAGGTCATTTTATGCTACTCCGGCCTTGATTCTCCGGTCGAGGGCTTATCTATGGTTTTCCTTCTCCGGCCTTGACTCTCTAGTCGAGGACTTAATCCATGGGGCATCCTACTCCGGCGTCGCTCCCCAATCGAGGACTTAATCCGGGAATATCCTTCTTCGGCCTCGACTCTTCGATCGAGTACTTAATTCATGGGATATCCTACTCCAGCCTCGATCCCCAACCGAGGACTTAATCCATGCATATCCTTCTATGGCCTCGACTCTTTGGTCGAGGACTAAATCCATGGGGTATCCTACTCCAGCCTTTATCCTAGTCGATGACTTAATCTAGAGACCGGTTAGTTTTACAAGGCGTCCCTCCAGAGGCGTACCCATGTGGCATAGGAAGTTGCTTAGCCTGACCATTGTTGGAAATCCAATCATCCAATATGCGCCTTGTACGGTTTTAGTTGTATAACCTGCCATTCTTAAATGGTAGCTATAGCGGGCATAATATAATGGTACCTATGCTGGCTAAGATTAATATTATACTTTGAAATGTTTTCAACACTATGCACTAATAATAATATCAAAAATTATTTTTCGCGTATCAAGCATGTTTGACTATCAAAAGGAGAAATCTCCTCCAATTGTGCGCTTGCATTGTGTGTGTGACGGGAGGCCTTATGGCAGTTTCATTTTCCAAAAAGCAATGCAAATTCTTTTAAATTTTTTTTCTTCTGTTAAAAATAAAACTATTTTTGTTTGCTCACACAAGTCCCATAGCTGACATGGAGTTTATTGTTCCCTTTCTAAACTCTGTGTGCGCACAATTTTCCACATGGGCAGCCTAGAGTCAGATTTTTAGATAATCAGCTTTCATCTTTTGGAGTCTTTGGATTTGGGATAGCATTTGTTTCATTGACCGACCTAGCTTAATACACCATGATGATTGTTCGAGCTTGAAGTTTAGAGCTTTGGCTTTGGAGCTTTGGATTGCTGATGTAGTATGTGGATTCATTCTCCTTTGAAGATCATGTTGGAGTTATCTCCTCAGTTGTTATCTTTTCTGCTGTTGTGTATCTATGATTATGTGATATTCATTGTATCTTAATGTTGTATCCATTGTTGTATAAAGAAATTCATTTTCTTCCGCTGTGTTGTTGTACTTAATGTGTTATAAGCTCCGGCGAACCAGATTCGATGTTTGAATCTGCAATATTCGAATACGGGTGATGTATTTGGGTGTTGATTTTCGAAGGTCGAGTCAGGGTCGTTTTAATGTATATTTCTTATTTTCAGTTTTGTTAAATTAAAAGCTTTAACATTTAAATTTCTGTTAGCATAGCTTCAAATCTTGGATTTTCAGTCTATAAAAATTTGGCATTAAAATTTTACATTTAAACATGTTTGTCGATATTTCTAAAAAAATTCTTCATTCCTATGTGGATTTTCTTTAATGTATGCTACACATGTTTCGGATCATTCATTGATTTGGAAATATTCTTCGTCATGATGCTGTTCGCTTGCCATTCTACATTTATACGGATAATGAGATTTATAATGTTGGATTCTTAACTTTCAATAAAACCTTTGTTTAATTTTAAATTCGCTATATCGTAAGCAATATTTCATGTTTCATGGCCGCCTAAGGTAGAAATGTGGAGACATAGCCTTCATTTTATCTTTGAAAATGTGGTATTTGAATTTTTTCTCCTTATTACTTAACTTGCATGTTTCATATTTATAAATTACCTATTACCAATGTACATTTTCAATAGCATATATAATGTTGACAAGTTAACCATTACCCTAATATACTTGAATTTTTTTTTGCTTTACAATGGCATGCGGAGTGCTTGAGTCTGTATTTATCCAATCTGATTAATTTTATGACTTTAGGGATGTTATTGGTTTTCTGCTTTTGATTTTATAGTGAAATTATTGTACCCAATTCATCATTCCTTCACCCTTTGGGAACTTAACATGAGTATCCTAGATGTAGGATTCCACTGTGCAAACTTCGAATGAAACTTTGACATTTATATTGCTGATTACTGTTATAACAACTTGCCCATATGTAGATGGTAAAAGTTGTCTCATGTAGTTACCATTTTTGGATAAGTCACTACTTTAGCAATCAATCACTTGTCATCGTATACAGTATGGTACTATCGGTTTTAACCTCCATTGGTCATTTACTATTTTATATTTCAACATCTTGAATTATTTTCTTTCTATGTTTAATTTTCTCATAAAATTTTGGCAAACTTTGAGCGTTACACTTTGTCTAATTTACACGATTCGACTATCATAAATTTTGAACTGCAATTGTAAAATAAGACGTTTCAAACTATAGGATTACTCTGTTTACTAATATTGAATTTAGAAGCTTTGATTTTTTTTAAATTTTTTTTTGCTTAGTTTTACTTATTTATAATATTGAATTTTTTTAATATTTAGTTTGACTGTTACATGATATCATTAATGGTTATTTAATTATGAATTAAACTAAACTGCAGGTTTGTTGATTCTGTGGTTTATACATTTTATGTTTCACTAGCTTCATAATGTATATCTATTCTATGGTTTAATATTTATAAGCTTTGCTTTGCTTTAATTTCTTTTTTAGGTTTAAAAATTTAGTATCTCAAACTATGTATGTATTGACATCGGTATTATTAAATAAAAGGCTTTGACAGTTGAAAATCTATTAGAATAACATCAAAATTTGGGTGTTCATTCCAAAAAAATAGGCATCAAAACATTACAGTTAAACAAGTTTCTCTAAAATATTTAACCCTTGCTTCATTAACGTGTGCATTTTCTTTAAATTTTGTTGCACCTTTAATGTTGAATTCGCTATGCCGTAAGCAACATTTTATATGTCATGCCAGCCTACAGTAGAAATGTGTAGAAATAGTCTTCGTTTAACCTTAAAATTTAAAATCGTGCTACTAGAAAAGGCAAAATCATTGTTCTCGATAGTACTTGCACATTTTACATTTATGAATATCTACTTTACGATTGCATACTGAATGCTTGAGTTTGTATCTTACTTCGATCTGGTTAATTTAATAACATACAGTAGAACGGTTGAGTTTGTATAATTCTCACCCGTACTTAATTGTATTCTATGCTTATATCTACTTTTACACAGCAATCGATTTGACTTACCAAATGAAAGTATAAAGTTCATTTTATATAACAATAAAAATTTTAAATCAAGACAAACTAACGAGGCTGACATAAACATCTAAGAGTTTCCACTTTTTTGAAGATTCATGTAGCAGTTTCCTTTTTCAATTCTGATTCCAATTCAGTTGTACAATTTGTCAAAAATGAAATCAATCATTACTTTCACTCTGTCCATTTTTTAGCTGTTACATTTACCACTTCCACACAATATGTTTAATACTTGAACTTTACATTGTGCTGACATTGTAACGCAATTTTTGATTCAGCGGAGTTACATCCATACAGCAGGATAATGCTGACAATGATACCAAAGTGGTGCAAAGAGGAAAAGGCAAAAAATCACTGAAATAGAAGAATGGAAACTGTTACCACAGAAGCTCTGCACCTATATTCAAAGAACATGTAACGACCCGGTATTTTAAACCATTCGCATCCGCTGATGTCGGACTTGAATTGTTCAAAATACCGCTTTGTAAATAAATTTTGGCAAATCTCAGAATATACAGTAAATAAATAATCACAGACACAGAATCAGAATACTCACTGTGGAATTTAAAAATAACTTAGTGGTTCAAGAAGCCACTATCAATAGTCTCAAAATAAGTATAAAGTACATAGTCTTAAACCAAATATAGTTTGAAATCTCCACAGAAAATCTCAATATTAAATTTGTCTTGATTACAAAGGCTAAAAATAAGAACTGAACAAAAACTCGACGGTATCTTGAAAAGAGATGATCTGCTGAAGTCCTAGCTCCGAAGGTGAAGTCTGAAATGAAACTCAGGCTGACCCGAGCGTAAAATAAACATAAACACTCGAGTCAGGACATACATACTTATACAGTGTAATCTAATTCAAGTGAATTGTGATATAAAGGCAGGTAACTTAAAGGATGCTTGCGACCGCCCATCCTCTAAGGATCCGTTAAACTATTTACTATATAATAATACTTCGCTATTATAATAGTGTCTATTAGTAAAATAAACTTACTTTAAAATAGCGTTAAGGTGTGACCCAATATTCCCCTTAACGCATAATATATTCCCATAGTCTATACAGTACCGTAATCTCCCCCGTACTGGACTTCGTCAGAGGGCACTCCATAGGTATGGTACAAAACCAAAATCGTATAAGGCTCGCTAGGGTAGGTGACAA
This sequence comes from Allium cepa, assembly GCA_030765085.1. NCBI lineage: Eukaryota > Viridiplantae > Streptophyta > Magnoliopsida > Asparagales > Amaryllidaceae > Allium > Allium cepa. The sequence goes on along the minus strand of CM060944.1, from coordinate 301,520,422 downwards.
GTGTAACAACCCGCATATTTATCGATTTTATATTTAAATATTTTATTTAAATATTTTATCGTTAGTCGGATTTTAGTCCGAAAAGCTACTTTTTGCAAACAACCGAATTAGGACTCGAGACCACTTCCATTGAGTTTAAAATGCCGTTTGCGACCTTTTTGAGTATAAGCTTCGATATATTTGGAGAAAGTTGATTTTTGCTACTTTTTCCCGCTTAGGGCTTTGGTTTGGGCTGAGCCAATTAACCACTTAGTAACTCAGTCCCAATCCCCCTCTCCTCTTCATTACTTCATTCCAACTCCTAACTCTCTAGGAAAACTGAAAATGGAGGCGGAGAGTGGAAATTAAAACTCCAAGCCCTAGCTTCCTTTGCAAATCCATCTCCTAGCTCCAAAGTTCAAGAGAACCCATTAGTAAGCTTCCTCTTCATCTTCTCCAACTCATTCTCTTTTTGATTTCAGAAATTTCCTAAACCTAATTTAGGGAATGTTTCTCTTTTAAGCTTAGATTCAAGCTTGTTGAGTTGGAATTAAAGAGTGCTTGTTCTTGCCATTGCTTCATAGCATCTTCTTCATTCGTTTGGGTTCAAAGGTGAGATTTTTAATCTCACATCTAAGTCTATGAATTATCTTCGATTGTTAGGTATGAATTCCTAACACTTATTCATGTGCATTTGATTTTGATTTGGATTGCTTTTGTGAATATTCCAATTTTAGTGTTTTGAGTTCAACTCGTTAAAAATCCTAACTTTGATGTTTGAACATGTTTTTGGTGATGCATCGAGGAGCATATCGGGCGGGTAGTCGATTGGCATAAACCCTTAGCGCCGTTGCTCGTGCGATTGCAATTTGATCGAGATTTGCACCTCACTTGAAATAGAGCATGGGAGTGCCAGCAACAGGTTCAGCCGACCGAGCCCCTGGGCCGGTCGACCGACCTGTAGAACGGGCACTTCCTGCCTCTGTTTGGAAGTGCAGGCTATAGGGCTCGGTCGACCGAGCTCAGGGTCCGGTCGACCGACCTGCTACCCCGTGCACTTCTGTTTTTGGTTCGGTCAACCGACTCAGGGAGTCCGGTCGACCGACCTGCTCCTACTTGCAAGTTTTGCCTATTTGCTTGAGAATTCCAACTTCAATCGATTCATGTTGATTCCCTTTTGTTATTATCACTTATTATCGACTTTGATGACATTTTCTTCGTGATTTATGGGAATATCCATTTTGATGGATTCGGTATCGATTTCTTTGGATTTTATCCACGTCTTTGAATGTGAATCTTTATGAGTTGATTGTTTCTACAATCACTTCTATGATTTGTCACTTAAAAATATAAAGGTTTTCTATACTAGTAGTAAATATCAAAACTCTTTCCTCAAACGATTTCAATACTATTTTAATACCAATTTCGTTTATAAAACCATTTTCCAATCTATTAGTACATATAAGCCTTTACCTCACTCGTATGAGAAATCTAATTAAACGGCTTAGTAAAACAAGTGGTATGAAACGCTTGCGTTTACTTCGTCGGTTAATTCTTGGACTTGTTCGATTGAATCTCTTGTGACAATTTTCTAGTGGAGACCTACAATTTGTTCGTAAATATTTAAGTTAAGCTAGTGGTTATGGGACATGAAGCTAAGCTCATATATTTACTAGCTTACTGTAATCGACACTTCTCTTTGATCATGACGATCATTTTATTGTTTAGACTAGCATTGTGCGATGTCTCTTTGTCCACGTGGAGGACTGTACGTCGTTTTTATTGAGCTTCGGCTCACCAGGAGGAGCTTCGGCTCAATGTCCGCAATGGGGGACTACACCCTGTCATGAGGAACTTCGGTTCACCACGAGGAGCTTCGGCTCAATGTCTGCAATGGGGGACTATACCCTGTCAGGAGGAGTTTATTTTTCTGGGATTGGCCATCCTTTTATTGTGATTTCTGGATTTTTTGTGTTGATTTCTGGAATTTATGTTTCACCAACTTTTACGATTGGCATTGATATATATTTCATTTATTGTGGCTTGGTGAATGAAATTAGGAGTATGACATTTCCTTTGATTCTTGTGTAGATCTTTGCGATATTGATTAATCTCTTATTGATTTTTCAATTACTTATTTATCACAGCTTGGCATTGTGATTATTATACGTTTTGTCATATTTCTTATTCTATATCATTTCATCTGATATTTATAGCTAGACTGATCCGTTTATTATTTTCTTATTAAATAATACTCAGGTCAGACTGAGATATTACAGGTGCTTCCTCATGGCTTCCTATCTGGAACCATCTTCTGACTTTTGGCTAACTACTTTAGTTTAGTAGTTTTTGTTGTATACATTTGAGATACAGACTCTATGATGTATACTTATTCTTTTTTCTTGCACTTGTATCTATTCTCTTTGATATTGTGGATCTTGTTTGACCACTACTCTGATGTACACTTTCATGTGTTATATTCATATATATTTCCACCTTTGTGATATGAATTATCTGTGACTGATTTGTGTTATGCTTGTTTCTATATTTGTTTCCGAAGATTATTATAGCCACTGTGTAGTAGCTTTGTGTCTATATCGGTATGTCGGATTTCCTCTTGAAATAAAATGCATGTTATACTATCTGACATATCGGTGCTCGCGCAAAGCAATTACACGGATGGTCGCTCCTCAACAACCTTATTCTCCGTGCTAGTCGACAGCATTACTCCGTAGTGTTCTTGGCTAGCGTGGGTATAGAGGTGGGGCGTCACAGCTTGGTATCAGAGCCAAACTTCGAAACAATATGGAATCTTATAACAAGGATCATCGTCCTAAGTCTTTCTTAGGAGTCGTGCTTTAGGATTTAATTCGAGTCTTCGTACCGACTCATCCTATTTTCTTTATGATTCCTTGTTTTATCTATCAAGAATTGCTTGATATTTATCTTGAGAATAACTTTTTCTTCTTCTTTATTTCTTTCTTAAAGAAGATAAATGGTTAGACCTGGCCGTCCCAGCGCCGGTCAATCTAGTGCTACTCCCCAAGATGGAGTTTTCATGTCTACCCAGCAGCTTTTAGATCTCGTGAAGAATGCTCAAGCTGCAGGACCCAATCCAGAGCCTACTCATCCTAGATCCGGTTTAGCACGCTTGTGCAGAGACTACACCGATTTGGGTGGAAGGCCATTCAGGGGATCCGAGAGTGTTATTGAAATTCAAGGTTGGCTCAAATCATGCGATCGCATCTTTTCTCGCATGAACCTTATTGACCTTCATCGAGTCCAAGTGGCTTCTTGCATGCTCCAAAAAGAGCATTAGATTGGTATGAGCTTTTAATTTCTGAAATCATTGAAGTGGATCTCACTTGGGAGAAATTCCGGGAAAGGTTCGAATTGAAATTTATGCCGGAGGCCGAAACAGTAACTTTGGCCCGGCGTTTTATTGACCTTGTTCAAGGTGAATCTTCTGTGACAGACTATGTCGCATCTTTCGAATCTCTTTCTAAGTACGGGGTTGAATACGTCAACACCCCATTGAAGAAAAATCAGATATTTGTCTATGGCTTGAATAAGAATCTTAAGAAGCCATTACTTCTGAAACTTGAGGTTTCATTTGATCAGCTTATTGATATCGCTATTCGTCTTGAAGAGGCCGATAGAGAAAGTGATGTCGAGGTTGGGAGTGCCAAACCGAACTCCAACAACACCAAGAAGAGGCATCCCTTTATTAGGTTCGAAAGTCCTAATCCTAACAAGAGGGCGAAGCAAGAGACTTCTATAGCACATACTCCTATCCCTAATCGCGGAGAATGCTACAATTGTGGCTCTAGGGACCACTATATAAATAGGTGTCCAAGGCCTATTTCTTGCCGCTATTGCAAAAGTGCGGATCATTATATATCTTCGTGTCCCAAGCGTCAAAGCAAGAGAGAAGGAAAGCTGCAAGTCCCTAGCAACACTTCTCTTGGTCAAGGTATTTTTCACTCAATCCTTGATGGAATTGTTTTATTTAGTGATCTTCTTATTTGAGTTCTTTTTGATATGAGTTCCATCTCACTATTTTATATCAAAAGAACTTGTCGATTCTTTTTCTTTGAATATTTTGGGCTTGGATGTTTTCTTTGAGAGTTGCGAATCCGGATGGTAGATCCGCAACACTCAATTTGCTTTCTATTGATGTCGAAATTATTTATATTTGATTTTTCTTTCCGAGCCGATTTTTACTTAGGCTTCGGAATTGATTTTGGTAAGGATTGGCTTAATTGTGAAGCCCATATCCTATTTTCTATGTGGACAATTCATCTTCGACATTTTCTATCTGTTAAGCAGATTTCTATTTTTTCTTGAGATTCCGATTTCAAATTCTTGAAGGCATCATTTTATTCCTTAAGCCCACTTATAAGGAAAGTGTTATTTCTCTCATTCATGTAGTTTGAGAAATTTTCCGGTATTTTTGAGTTTGTCTTAGGATTATCACCTAAGAAATCTTTTGTGTGGTGTTGAGGTCTTTTCAGTTTGACTTTACCACCGGTTTTCATTTGCTACGAGTTGCGGAAATTAGCATTCCACTTACCGCATTCCGTACTCGTTATGATTCTTATGAATGACTCATTATGTCATTCAAATTGTCCAGCTTATTTCATCCATTTTATAAATCGAATATTCTATGAATATTTCGATGAGGCTATTCTTGTATTTATTGGTTTTGGATGAAAATAGAAATTTAAAATTTTGTAAATCTTTTTCGTAAGATTTATTTATAAGTACAATTCGATTTTGATCTTAAAACGAGCAAAGAATATTCTTAAAGGTTTTTGAGAAACATGTTATCATATAGAAGATGATTTTGTGATTGTATTGCCCGTTGAGTGCTTTAAGAATTCTAGTCGACGCGCTTGATCAACGTTATCGATAGGAATTTCCTAAACGCTTTGATGTGACAATCAGACACAATGTATTGACTTGTAAAACGTAAAATTTTTCTAGAAAGATAATTACATAAAGATAAGTGTAATTTTGAAAGTTTTAACTTTATGGGAAAGAAGATTATTTAAAAGAAATTCTTTCTTTTCGAAACTCTTATTCTTGTGATTCCTGAAGGGGAACGAAGACTTTGCTATTTATACCGATACTAGTCATATTGGTTTGGGTGTCGTTCTCTTGCAAAAGAGAACGTGCTATCTCTTGTGCTTCTAAACCATTAAAGCCGATCGAGACTAGGTATGCCACTCATGATCTAGTGCTCGCGGCTATTGTTTTTACTTTTGGAATTTGGCATCATCATATTTGGATGAGAAATTTGTTCTCTACCTCGATCATAAATCTTTGGAATAATTATTTTCTCATATGGAACTCCATGTTGACTCGAGTTCCTGACATCTTACGATCTTGATATTCTTTTTATTCCTGGAAGGGAAATCATGTTGCCAATACGTTTTGTCGTAGGCAACAAGTGTTGATTCTTTGATGTTGTCTGAATGGAATTATCTTTTTATCAAGTTCATCGGACGTTTTGATGTACTTTGTTTTACTGAGTTTCATCTCATCTCTTTTATAGACTAGCGTCCGATGTTCTTTTATGGTGTTCGGTTCATTGGACGTACCGTTTTTGTACTACGTCTGCGTTCCGAAATTATTCGGGCTTTTATTCATTGGGCGTACCGTTTTTGTACTACGCTGATGTCCCAAATTATTTGAGTTTCTAGTTTCTCGGGCGTACCGTTTTTGTACTACGCCGTTGCACCGGCTCACTTTTCTACTATTCTTGACGTTCTCCACGTCTTTTATCTACGGAAATGCCTTAGGGATTCCGGTTTTTATTCTTGAGCCCGGTGATATTATGGAAATTAAAGTTTCACCAGATTTGATTTTTGAGCAACATCCTATTCGAATTATTGCTTCGGAGCTCAAACGACTTCGAAATAAAGATGTTCTTTGTAACATTCCTGAAATTCGTCAAGTTTAAATTGGCAATTAAATTAATTTTTGAAGATAAATTGCTAATTTATTTATGAATTAATTGGATAATTTCTAGAATAAAAAAAAATTTAGCTTATAAAGTAGGATTGGTTTAAGATTTATGAATAAGTATTTTATAAACAAATATTGAATTTAAAAATAAGATGTATAAAATATATTTATATTAATATGTGAGCTAAATTAAAAGATTTAAAAATAGAATCTATAAAATAATTTAAACTAAGGAGTTGAATATGATTTGTATATTAAACATTAAAAATAGAATTCATGAATTAATAAAAAAAATATGATTGGTACAATGACTTGAGTTTAAAAATTTAAAAACAAGAATGAATATGAAATACTTACCTTTTGGAATTTAATAAATGTATTGTAATAAAATTGATGTAATAAAATAAGTTTACAAAAGCACCATAAACTAAGAAATGTATATTTATGTGTGATTTTTTTGTTGAGTGTACAAATTGTTATACATTCATTTCTTTTTAAAATTTTGTAAAAGTAAAATAAATACAAATGTTGTATTTCAAGTTTAAGATTGAAATTTAAATTTAAAATGAGTGTTTTAAAAATGAGTAGCATTTAAAAAAAAAAAAATTATTATTAAGATATAATATATGTATATATATATATAAATGTTGACTAGATTCTTTTAGCATTGAACATGTACATACATATACAAATAAATATAACTATTGTTAATATAAAATCAAAGTATTTAAAAGTCATTCTTTTCTTTTTATAAAAGATTGTACAAAAATAAATAAATAAATAAAAATATGTATGAATGTAAATTGTGTAGATATAACTTTTTTCTAAATAAATGTATGGATATGAATATATATATAAATGTACATAAGTGGTTATAATTCAATTTGAATTGAAATTTAAAATAAATATAAACATATACAAACATGCACATGTGAGAATGTAAATTTTGTGAATATAGATATGAAAGAAAACACTACACATACAAATGAATAAAGAAGTGGACATTTCATAGAGATCTCATAATCATCTCTTTTAGACAAGTGGCATTCATTTTTTTTAATTAAATAAAAAATTGCAAAGAAACTTTTGAGTTCCCCATATGCAATTATAATAACCTCTCACCAAAATCTGAACTACAGTAATAAAAGATTTTGCATTTCAAATCTCAACAAAGAAAGAAAAATCAGAAAGAAAAAAAAATGTCAAAATCTGAAACCAGAAACAATTCAAAACAAATAAAAGTAGAGAAAAAAAAAAACTGTCTCTGTTTCTGAAAAAAATCAATTCCAAACTGAAATGGAAATCAGAAGCAAAGCAAACAAATCAAAGTAAACTTCAACCTGGGAGCAACTCAACAAGAATCAGAGCATCTCAAACTTAATCAAGCAAAACAGATTTAGAAAACAGGAAAAGAAGTCTAGAAGAAAAACTGAAAACCTGGAAATAAATAGTAAAGGCAAGTAAAATTTTCCTTTAAAAGTTTTTTTAGTTTGAATTTTCAAACATTAATGAAAACAAGAGCATGCAACAGTGATCAAACAAAATGTTATACCTTCAAGTTGCAGATTTAAAATTTCACAAATCAATGATTCAACCTGAAGCATTATGAAGCAAGCATCATTTTTTAAAGGCAGGGGTCTGCATTTTTAAGAGCATTCAAGCCTGCATTTTCATAATTTGGAACCTGCATTTGAATGGGCATTCAAGCTTCTGCATGATCAATCTGGACAGTGCATGCTCTGCATTTTGGCAAATAAGGTGAGTAACTTATCCTTTAAAAAAATTAAGTAGGTGAAAGTTGTTGCATGCTTTTATTTAGAAATGACTTAACATTTGAATTTGTTGTTTATATGTGTATATAGGATACATTCTGTTATGTTCTGGCTATCTACAATATAGGTTCTAGTTGATAGAAAAATCCTTTCCTTTTGATTGTTTGCTGTTATGTTTAATCTGTGAATGAAATTTGCTTATATCAAATATAGTAAGCATTAAACAAAATTATATAAGTTAAAATCAAATTTTGTTTTACTTGATAATAATATAACAGAGTAAAGATTTATGTCAAGTGAAATTTAAATTATAGAAATTCATGTTTTAAGTTAGTATATTAAATCATCAAACAAAATAGAATTTTTTAAAAGTAAAATTACAGTTCTTATTGCTTTAACCAGAAAGCAATTCAAACTCTACTGTATTTTATATTTGAACAAGATCAGTTGATTCTTGTATTTGAATTGGATGAATTTGTTTCTGGTGATAGTTTATCTATCACCAATCACAAGAAAACTATTGAATTGATTTGCAATTCAAAATTGAGATTGAAATTTGGAAATTACTGTGATGAACCCTAGTTTATTTGGGTTACAGTTTTGGGTCGATTATGTACTCCTCATTGAATCGAGTTCAAAGCTATTTTGGGAATTGATGGTTGGTGTAGTGATGAAGCTAGTGCCGGAGTTTGGGTGTTGATGTTGGTCGGAGTTGAGAGAAATTGGAGTTGACAGGTTTTAGGTGATATTGGTGAAGGCTGTTTCAGGTTTCAGGGGTATTGGAATTGCAGTGTTTTGACTCGGGTTGATCTCGGGATTTTTGGGAAATGACTCGAAGCAATGAGGCTACTGACCCGAAGTAAAATAGAGGAGTACAGGGTGTATGTGTTCAGGGTGTAATCAACAGACCTGTTCTGTTTTTTTTTATAATTTTAAGAATCAAGTTTAAATTAAATTTAGAAATTTGAACTTAGGATTAAACTTGAATCTAAAATGAATTCAAATTTGTTTGAATTCTTATTTTATAATTGTTTAAATGCAGAAATTCAAATTTTGGTTTGGAATTAAAATAAAGAGAAAGGGGGAATAGGAAGCCTGTTTCAGGTTTTATAAAATTTGAAAATAAGGTGCAAAAATACAAATGTGACTTAGAATTTTGAAAATTGAATTTTAGTTGAATTCAAATAGGTTTGAATCCTGTATCTTTGAAATAGTTTAAATTCAGAAATCTCAAAAGTTAGTTTACTTTTTTTTTTATATAAACAGAAAACAGTTTCTGTTTTAAATGTAAGAGGTAAGTTTAAATTTTTAAATGGAGATTTAAACTGAGTTTAAGTTGAAGTTTGAATATGAATTCAAATGCTGATGGTTTGAAATTTGAAACCATTTAAGTTTTTAAATTCAAATTTGATTTTAACTCTCAAGTATAAAATGCATTGTTGTTTTGCATATTGAATTGGAAAGTTAAGTATTTAATTTAGAAATTCAAATTGAATTCAAAACTGAGTTTTAAATCTGGAGTTAAAATTTAGACTTCAGTTTTTAAATAAAGATTTAAATTTAGATTGTTTTCAAATGACATACATTTGAATTGAAAGTGCAAATTGTAGGAAGAGTTTTAGAGAGTTTAAACTAAATTGAGAATGGAAGTTATATTTCAATTTTGAAATTTTAAAGTAATTTTTAAATTGATTTGAATTTGATTTGAATTGAAATTTAAATCCTTTTCAACTTATTAATAAAGTATATGTTTCTTTTAAACATATAAGATTAAGTTGTGTATTGTTTTAAACTCTTATTTAAGACAAATTTGAGTCTTGAGTTTAAAGAAAATGTTAAATGGAATTTAATGTAAATTTAAAAACATTTTGTTTTTAAATGCATAATTTAAATAAGGAATGTTTATTTAAAGATAAAGAAAAGTATAATGATTTGTAATTCATTTAATTATTAAGGTATTACAAATGGATAATTAATATAATTAATTAATTAATGAAATGGATAATTAATTAAAGTAATTAAGGGTTTTAATTTGATTTATTAAAGTTTAAGATTAATTTTTCTTAGAATAATTAATTTGTAATTAAGAAATCATTAACTGAATGATATTAGATTTTAAATTAATAATTGAAGATTTATTAATTTAATAAATATGGATAGTTAATTAATTAGGAATAATAAATGAAAGTAATCATGTAGGTAATAAATTTAAAACCACCCAGTTTATTCATCTTAATTGTAGATGCTGATTGTTATTGAATGTTGTGTGATGGATTGATATATTTGATATGTGATGTGATGCTATGTGATACTTTGTGCTGATCTGCTATATTTGTGATGAATATACTGTTGTATGAATATGAAACCCTTTGACCCGTAAAACGACATTTGAGTTTCGATGCGACAGGGAGTCGGATTCCAGTTGGTTATCCGAAACCCACATCGAATCATATTAGTGAATTTTTGTGATTGATAATTTACTTTATCTATGAATCTGTGAATATAGATAAGCGCTATAGGTTATACCGCTTATCTTTATGATTGAATCTGTGATGATGATGTTGTGCACTATTGTGTTGAACCCCTAGACCACACTTATACACACACAAATATGGATTGCACGTGGTAATGGGTTAAGTCACAGATTTTGAAATTGTTTAAAAATTTGAATTTTTGAATCCAAAATAGTTTTGGAATTAGAATTGAAGCTTTTGAAAAAAAATGAATTTCAAAAATAAAACTTATTTTGAATAACTCGATTGAGTTTTGAAATTTTAAATAATTTGAGTTAAATTTGAATTCAATAATTGAATTGAATTCTATAATTTGGGAACTAGGGTTTAAAAAGTTATCCAACTTATAAATGGATTTATATGGGGTTTTAAACCATTTTTCAAGGTGATGTTTTGAAATTTAAATTCAACTCAAGATTTCAACTTGTATAAATTAGATTTGCTTTCTCACAAGAAATGGACTTTCAAGTTGTGTTAAAAGAATTTTCAAGTCTAAAAGGAAAATTGTTTTCCAAGTTTTAGATAAATCTTTGGAAATGTGTTTTGAAAGCTATAAATCTTTAATTTAAAGATTTATCGAGTTAATCCATTTGGAATGGAAGTTGTTTTGAATCTATGAATAGATCTTTGTGAAACTAGGTGAAACTTTGTGAAATAAATCTTTTTGTTTAAAGATTTAAAAATGGTAATTTGTTTAACCATTTGAAAGAAAAGTTTTGGATTTTTATAAGTTGTGACTTAGCTAAAAATCCCATATCCATATGTTTTAAAATATGGCGCTCACTATTCGGTTTAGCCGGGAGAGGACCTTGTGTCATATAGCCCATCCCGAATAGTGATACGACGTTATGGATAGCTTTTGAAGACCGGTGGTGAAGACCGGGTATTTGTGAGAACGATAGGATAACCTGTCGATTGACTCTGCACTGAGTTGCTCCGGTATAGAGTTCTCCTTAGTGATGGGAAGTCCGATCGGGATTGTGGATACCCGGATTTGCAAGGGCTTCTTCGGAAGTGCCTTCGGTTCTGTTCGAACCCGGAACAGACTTGTATGGTTGTATGTCCGACATTACACTTTGAGATGTTAATTGATCTCTATCAAATACATTTCTGCTTGGTGGCGGAGAATTTATTCTCTTAGCTTAACACCCTTCTCTGAGACGTACGAGCTCAGAGGTTATGTAGTTGATATTTATCAGTGATATTCCCAATTTGGTAATGTGGCATGCTGAGTGCTGCTGTGTGATGATCATTGGTTGATCATTTGTGATATGATCATTTGTTTGATCATTTATCTTTGTGATCATTGCTTTGGCCATCTGTTGACCCAAAGCATGGCTTTGTTGCACAAAGCGTAGCTTTGTGGACGAGACTGCATCAGGACCTCACACCCCGGAAATGGTCGAAACAGGAAAGATGCGGCAAGGTTATGAGGGTCGCGCCCTTTAGGGTATGTCATTCCCTTCTGGTAAAGGGTGGTATCATGGTATGGAGCCCAGATACTTACTCATGTGGATACTGCAGATCTATTACTTTGTGATACTTTGTGGTTGTTGCGCGCGCTCGGATAAAGGTCCCAAAGGACCGGGGGATGACATATTCGTGTAGTAGTTACCTAGTTACAGAGGTAACCCGGCCTTGTGTTGGCAGAGATCTAACCGTAACGTTAGTTCTCGGGACGTCCCGCCAGAGGCGATCCCATAGACAGTAGGAAGTTCCTTAGCCTGACCATTGTTGGAAATCCATTCATCCAATACGTGCCTTGTACGGTTTTAGTTGTATTACCTGCCATTCACTTATGGTGGTCACCACTGTTTGGATGGTAGCTATAGTAGGCATAGTTCGGAATGTCTATGTTGGCTAGGATTTATATTCTACTTTCGAAATTGTTTTCTACACTATGCACTAATAATAATATCAAAAATGATTTGATTTTTGCGTAGTAAGCATATTTGACTATCATAAGGAGAAATCTCCTCCAAGTCTGCGTTTGCATTGTGTGTGTGGCGGGAGGCCTTATGGTAGTTTCATTTTCTAAAAAGCATTGCGGATTTCAAATTTAAATTTCTCTATCTGTTTTAAAAGACCAAATGTTTTTGTTTGCTCATACCAGTCCCATGACTGACCTGGAGTTTATTGTTCCTTTCCTAAACTCTGGGTGCCCACTATTTCCCACACGGGCAGTCTAGAGTTGGGGTTTTCAGAAATCAATGGTAGGTGTAGATTCGACAGCTTTCAGCCTTAGGATTTGGCAATCGCATTTGGATTGAGTTGCTTCTCTTCATCTTGATTTGGAGTTCGAGCTATTTTTGGATTGGTGCTTTGGAGATGGAGATTACTGATACTGGAGTTCTTTCTTGAAGACCATATTTGAGCTTTGTTCCGCTGCTAGTGTTATCTTTTCTTTCCGCTGCTATTATCTTGTATCATATCTCTGATGTATGTTGATATCTATTGTATCATTCTGTTGTATCATTCATGTTGTATATTGATATATGTTATTCATTTCTTCCGCTGTGTTATTTACTTAATGTGTTATAAGCTCCGGCGAACCAGGTTCGACGTTTGGATCTGCGGCATTTGAATACGAGTGTCGTATTCGGTGCCGATTTTCGAAGGTCGAGTCAGGGTCGTTATAAGTGGTATCAGAGCTGATGGTTAAAACCTTAGCTCAGGAGTATAACACATTAAGTAACTCATTAGAGATAGGGTGAAGCATACCCTAGAATGAGTATATCCCTAAGATATCTGTTCGAGTGCCTTAGTAAATTCTCTTACTATCCACTGATAGTAAGTATGAGTGCGAGAAGAGAACGAGATAGGGGACAGGGGAATACGACTACAAATGGTCAATACCCTGCAACAGTGGAAATATCTTTTCTCTATCAATTTCCTTTGATTCGTCTTTTCAATTCTTTGATTACTTCGTAGCAGCTCGAGGAGTAGCTTCGGTGTGATGATGGCCCTACGAATCGTTGCAAGAAATTCTTACTTTGTATCTTCATCGATTTCTTATCAGCTTTTCGATCTAAACTCTAATGAATTTGAAATTGAAAAATTAAATAAATTGGAAATTTTAAATTAAGTAAATTGGTTAGCTAATATGAAGATTGAATCTATCTATCCATCTATTCTCTGGGATCCGATATATTCTACGAACGATTAGTTATCCCTTCAAACTAATCAATGCCCTTGCATATTCGTAGACAGGTGGACCCAAATATCTTGTGTAATAATTGTATGAGTTCGTTCTCATATTATTGATATTCTGATTTGGGTAGACCAAATGCAGAATAAATATTTCGATCTGATCTGTTCAATCATTTCTTTATCTATTATCTATTCTTTGTCGTCTTCTTTGCAATTTCGAGGACGAAATTCTTTTAAGGGGGGAAATCTGTAACATTCCTGAAATTCGTCAAGTTTAAATTGGCAATTAAATTAATTTTTGAAGATAAATTGCTAATTTATTTATGAATTAATTGGATAATTTCTAGAATAAAAAAAAATTTAGCTTATAAAGTAGGATTGGTTTAAGATTTATGAATAAGTATTTTATAAACAAATATTGAATTTAAAAATAAGATGTATAAAATATATTTATATTAATATGTGAGCTAAATTAAAAGATTTAAAAATAGAATCTATAAAATAATTTAAACTAAGGAGTTGAATATGATTTGTATATTAAACATTAAAAATAGAATTCATGAATTAATAAAAAAAATATGATTGGTACAATGACTTGAGTTTAAAAATTTAAAAACAAGAATGAATATGAAATACTTACCTTTTGGAATTTAATAAATGTATTGTAATAAAATTGATGTAATAAAATAAGTTTACAAAAGCACCATAAACTAAGAAATGTATATTTATGTGTGATTTTTTTGTTGAGTGTACAAATTGTTATACATTCATTTCTTTTTAAAATTTTGTAAAAGTAAAATAAATACAAATGTTGTATTTCAAGTTTAAGATTGAAATTTAAATTTAAAATGAGTGTTTTAAAAATGAGTAGCATTTAAAAAAAAAAAATTATTATTAAGATATAATATATGTATATATATATATAAATGTTGACTAGATTCTTTTAGCATTGAACATGTACATACATATACAAATAAATATAACTATTGTTAATATAAAATCAAAGTATTTAAAAGTCATTCTTTTCTTTTTATAAAAGATTGTACAAAAATAAATAAATAAATAAAAATATGTATGAATGTAAATTGTGTAGATATAACTTTTTTCTAAATAAATGTATGGATATGAATATATATATAAATGTACATAAGTGGTTATAATTCAATTTGAATTGAAATTTAAAATAAATATAAACATATACAAACATGCACATGTGAGAATGTAAATTTTGTGAATATAGATATGAAAGAAAACACTACACATACAAATGAATAAAGAAGTGGACATTTCATAGAGATCTCATAATCATCTCTTTTAGACAAGTGGCATTCATTTTTTTTAATTAAATAAAAAATTGCAAAGAAACTTTTGAGTTCCCCATATGCAATTATAATAACCTCTCACCAAAATCTGAACTACAGTAATAAAAGATTTTGCATTTCAAATCTCAACAAAGAAAGAAAAATCAGAAAGAAAAAAAAATGTCAAAATCTGAAACCAGAAACAATTCAAAACAAATAAAAGTAGAGAAAAAAAAAAACTGTCTCTGTTTCTGAAAAAAATCAATTCCAAACTGAAATGGAAATCAGAAGCAAAGCAAACAAATCAAAGTAAACTTCAACCTGGGAGCAACTCAACAAGAATCAGAGCATCTCAAACTTAATCAAGCAAAACAGATTTAGAAAACAGGAAAAGAAGTCTAGAAGAAAAACTGAAAACCTGGAAATAAATAGTAAAGGCAAGTAAAATTTTCCTTTAAAAGTTTTTTTAGTTTGAATTTTCAAACATTAATGAAAACAAGAGCATGCAACAGTGATCAAACAAAATGTTATACCTTCAAGTTGCAGATTTAAAATTTCACAAATCAATGATTCAACCTGAAGCATTATGAAGCAAGCATCATTTTTTAAAGGCAGGGGTCTGCATTTTTAAGAGCATTCAAGCCTGCATTTTCATAATTTGGAACCTGCATTTGAATGGGCATTCAAGCTTCTGCATGATCAATCTGGACAGTGCATGCTCTGCATTTTGGCAAATAAGGTGAGTAACTTATCCTTTAAAAAAATTAAGTAGGTGAAAGTTGTTGCATGCTTTTATTTAGAAATGACTTAACATTTGAATTTGTTGTTTATATGTGTATATAGGATACATTCTGTTATGTTCTGGCTATCTACAATATAGGTTCTAGTTGATAGAAAAATCCTTTCCTTTTGATTGTTTGCTGTTATGTTTAATCTGTGAATGAAATTTGCTTATATCAAATATAGTAAGCATTAAACAAAATTATATAAGTTAAAATCAAATTTTGTTTTACTTGATAATAATATAACAGAGTAAAGATTTATGTCAAGTGAAATTTAAATTATAGAAATTCATGTTTTAAGTTAGTATATTAAATCATCAAACAAAATAGAATTTTTTAAAAGTAAAATTACAGTTCTTATTGCTTTAACCAGAAAGCAATTCAAACTCTACTGTATTTTATATTTGAACAAGATCAGTTGATTCTTGTATTTGAATTGGATGAATTTGTTTCTGGTGATAGTTTATCTATCACCAATCACAAGAAAACTATTGAATTGATTTGCAATTCAAAATTGAGATTGAAATTTGGAAATTACTGTGATGAACCCTAGTTTATTTGGGTTACAGTTTTGGGTCGATTATGTACTCCTCATTGAATCGAGTTCAAAGCTATTTTGGGAATTGATGGTTGGTGTAGTGATGAAGCTAGTGCCGGAGTTTGGGTGTTGATGTTGGTCGGAGTTGAGAGAAATTGGAGTTGACAGGTTTTAGGTGATATTGGTGAAGGCTGTTTCAGGTTTCAGGGGTATTGGAATTGCAGTGTTTTGACTCGGGTTGATCTCGGGATTTTTGGGAAATGACTCGAAGCAATGAGGCTACTGACCCGAAGTAAAATAGAGGAGTACAGGGTGTATGTGTTCAGGGTGTAATCAACAGACCTGTTCTGTTTTTTTTTATAATTTTAAGAATCAAGTTTAAATTAAATTTAGAAATTTGAACTTAGGATTAAACTTGAATCTAAAATGAATTCAAATTTGTTTGAATTCTTATTTTATAATTGTTTAAATGCAGAAATTCAAATTTTGGTTTGGAATTAAAATAAAGAGAAAGGGGGAATAGGAAGCCTGTTTCAGGTTTTATAAAATTTGAAAATAAGGTGCAAAAATACAAATGTGACTTAGAATTTTGAAAATTGAATTTTAGTTGAATTCAAATAGGTTTGAATCCTGTATCTTTGAAATAGTTTAAATTCAGAAATCTCAAAAGTTAGTTTACTTTTTTTTTTATATAAACAGAAAACAGTTTCTGTTTTAAATGTAAGAGGTAAGTTTAAATTTTTAAATGGAGATTTAAACTGAGTTTAAGTTGAAGTTTGAATATGAATTCAAATGCTGATGGTTTGAAATTTGAAACCATTTAAGTTTTTAAATTCAAATTTGATTTTAACTCTCAAGTATAAAATGCATTGTTGTTTTGCATATTGAATTGGAAAGTTAAGTATTTAATTTAGAAATTCAAATTGAATTCAAAACTGAGTTTTAAATCTGGAGTTAAAATTTAGACTTCAGTTTTTAAATAAAGATTTAAATTTAGATTGTTTTCAAATGACATACATTTGAATTGAAAGTGCAAATTGTAGGAAGAGTTTTAGAGAGTTTAAACTAAATTGAGAATGGAAGTTATATTTCAATTTTGAAATTTTAAAGTAATTTTTAAATTGATTTGAATTTGATTTGAATTGAAATTTAAATCCTTTTCAACTTATTAATAAAGTATATGTTTCTTTTAAACATATAAGATTAAGTTGTGTATTGTTTTAAACTCTTATTTAAGACAAATTTGAGTCTTGAGTTTAAAGAAAATGTTAAATGGAATTTAATGTAAATTTAAAAACATTTTGTTTTTAAATGCATAATTTAAATAAGGAATGTTTATTTAAAGATAAAGAAAAGTATAATGATTTGTAATTCATTTAATTATTAAGGTATTACAAATGGATAATTAATATAATTAATTAATTAATGAAATGGATAATTAATTAAAGTAATTAAGGGTTTTAATTTGATTTATTAAAGTTTAAGATTAATTTTTCTTAGAATAATTAATTTGTAATTAAGAAATCATTAACTGAATGATATTAGATTTTAAATTAATAATTGAAGATTTATTAATTTAATAAATATGGATAGTTAATTAATTAGGAATAATAAATGAAAGTAATCATGTAGGTAATAAATTTAAAACCACCCAGTTTATTCATCTTAATTGTAGATGCTGATTGTTATTGAATGTTGTGTGATGGATTGATATATTTGATATGTGATGTGATGCTATGTGATACTTTGTGCTGATCTGCTATATTTGTGATGAATATACTGTTGTATGAATATGAAACCCTTTGACCCGTAAAACGACATTTGAGTTTCGATGCGACAGGGAGTCGGATTCCAGTTGGTTATCCGAAACGCACATCGAATCATATTAGTGAATTTTTGTGATTGATAATTTACTTTATCTATGAATCTGTGAATATAGATAAGCGCTATAGGTTATACCGCTTATCTTTATGATTGAATCTGTGATGATGATGTTGTGCACTATTGTGTTGAACCCCTAGACCACACTTATACACACACAAATATGGATTGCACGTGGTAATGGGTTAAGTCACAGATTTTGAAATTGTTTAAAAATTTGAATTTTTGAATCCAAAATAGTTTTGGAATTAGAATTGAAGCTTTTGAAAAAAAATGAATTTCAAAAATAAAACTTATTTTGAATAACTCGATTGAGTTTTGAAATTTTAAATAATTTGAGTTAAATTTGAATTCAATAATTGAATTGAATTCTATAATTTGGGAACTAGGGTTTAAAAAGTTATCCAACTTATAAATGGATTTATATGGGGTTTTAAACCATTTTTCAAGGTGATGTTTTGAAATTTAAATTCAACTCAAGATTTCAACTTGTATAAATTAGATTTGCTTTCTCACAAGAAATGGACTTTCAAGTTGTGTTAAAAGAATTTTCAAGTCTAAAAGGAAAATTGTTTTCCAAGTTTTAGATAAATCTTTGGAAATGTGTTTTGAAAGCTATAAATCTTTAATTTAAAGATTTATCGAGTTAATCCATTTGGAATGGAAGTTGTTTTGAATCTATGAATAGATCTTTGTGAAACTAGGTGAAACTTTGTGAAATAAATCTTTTTGTTTAAAGATTTAAAAATGGTAATTTGTTTAACCATTTGAAAGAAAAGTTTTGGATTTTTATAAGTTGTGACTTAGCTAAAAATCCCATATCCATATGTTTTAAAATATGGCGCTCACTATTCGGTTTAGCCGGGAGAGGACCTTGTGTCATATAGCCCATCCCGAATAGTGATACGACGTTATGGATAGCTTTTGAAGACCGGTGGTGAAGACCGGGTATTTGTGAGAACGATAGGATAACCTGTCGATTGACTCTGCACTGAGTTGCTCCGGTATAGAGTTCTCCTTAGTGATGGGAAGTCCGATCGGGATTGTGGATACCCGGATTTGCAAGGGCTTCTTCGGAAGTGCCTTCGGTTCTGTTCGAACCCGGAACAGACTTGTATGGTTGTATGTCCGACATTACACTTTGAGATGTTAATTGATCTCTATCAAATACATTTCTGCTTGGTGGCGGAGAATTTATTCTCTTAGCTTAACACCCTTCTCTGAGACGTACGAGCTCAGAGGTTATGTAGTTGATATTTATCAGTGATATTCCCAATTTGGTAATGTGGCATGCTGAGTGCTGCTGTGTGATGATCATTGGTTGATCATTTGTGATATGATCATTTGTTTGATCATTTATCTTTGTGATCATTGCTTTGGCCATCTGTTGACCCAAAGCATGGCTTTGTTGCACAAAGCGTAGCTTTGTGGACGAGACTGCATCAGGACCTCACACCCCGGAAATGGTCGAAACAGGAAAGATGCGGCAAGGTTATGAGGGTCGCGCCCTTTAGGGTATGTCATTCCCTTCTGGTAAAGGGTGGTATCATGGTATGGAGCCCAGATACTTACTCATGTGGATACTGCAGATCTATTACTTTGTGATACTTTGTGGTTGTTGCGCGCGCTCGGATAAAGGTCCCAAAGGACCGGGGGATGACATATTCGTATAGTAGTTACCTAGTTACAGAGGTAACCCGGCCTTGTGTTGGCAGAGATCTAACCGTAACGTTAGTTCTCGGGACGTCCCGCCAGAGGCGATCCCATAGACAGTAGGAAGTTCCTTAGCCTGACCATTGTTGGAAATCCATTCATCCAATACGTGCCTTTTACGGTTTTAGTTGTATTACCTGCCATTCACTTATGGTGGTCACCACTGTTTGGATGGTAGCTATAGTAGGCATAGTTCGGAATGTCTATGTTGGCTAGGATTTATATTCTACTTTCGAAATTGTTTTCTACACTATGCACTAATAATAATATCAAAAATGATTTGATTTTTGCGTAGTAAGCATATTTGACTATCATAAGGAGAAATCTCCTCCAAGTCTGCGTTTGCATTGTGTGTGTGGCGGGAGGCCTTATGGTAGTTTCATTTTCTAAAAAGCATTGCGGATTTCAAATTTAAATTTCTCTATCTGTTTTAAAAGACCAAATGTTTTTGTTTGCTCATACCAGTCCCATGACTGACCTGGAGTTTATTGTTCCTTTCCTAAACTCTGGGTGCCCACTATTTCCCACACGGGCAGTCTAGAGTTGGGGTTTTCAGAAATCAATGGTAGGTGTAGATTCGACAGCTTTCAGCCTTAGGATTTGGCAATCGCATTTGGATTGAGTTGCTTCTCTTCATCTTGATTTGGAGTTCGAGCTATTTTTGGATTGGTGCTTTGGAGATGGAGATTACTGATACTGGAGTTCCTTCTTGAAGACCATATTTGAGCTTTGTTCCGCTGCTAGTGTTATCTTTTCTTTCCGCTGCTATTATCTTGTATCATATCTCTGATGTATGTTGATATCTATTGTATCATTCTGTTGTATCATTCATGTTGTATATTGATATATGTTATTCATTTCTTCCGCTGTGTTATTTACTTAATGTGTTATAAGCTCCGGCGAACCAGGTTCGACGTTTGGATCTGCGGCATTTGAATACGAGTGTCGTATTCGGTGCCGATTTTCGAAGGTCGAGTCAGGGTCGTTATATTCTTCTTGTGAGAGTTCAATGGTTCTCAAATCCTATGGATTGCTCTTGGGAATCCAGAGAATTCATCGAGCGATCCCGTTCGAGCTAACTCTTTCGTGCTCTTTATGGTGAACTTCTTATTTCAATTTTCTTTTGTGTTGATATGCTTCCATGGTTGTTACTTCTTATTTTCCTCCTAAGTATTGCGAGGACGCAATTTTTTTTAAGGAGGGGAGTCTGTAACAACCCGCATATTTATCGATTTTATATTTAAATATTTTATTTAAATATTTTATCGTTAGTCGGATTTTAGTCCGAAAAGCTACTTTTTGCAAACAGCCGAATTAGGACTCGAGACCACTTCCATTGAGTTCAAAATGCCGTTTGCGACCTTTTTGAGTATAAGCTTCGATATGTTTGGAGAAAGTTGATTTTTGCTACTTTTTCCCGCTTAGGACTTTGGTTTGGGCTGAGCCAATTAACCACTTACTAACTCAGTCCCAATCCCCCTCTCCTCTTCATTACTTCATTCCAACTCCTAACTCTCTAGCAAAACTGAAAATGGAGGCGGAGAGTGGAAATTAAAACTCCAAGCCCTAGCTTCCTTTGCAAATCCATCTCCTAGCTCCAAAGTTCAAGAGAACCCATTGGTAAGCTTCCTCTTCTTCTTCTCCAACTCATTCTCTCTTTGATTTCATAAATTTCCTAAACCTAATTTAGGGAATGTTTTTCTTTTAAGCTTAGATTCAAGCTTGTTGAGTTGGAATTAAAGAGTGCTTGTTCTTGCCATTTCTTCATAGCATCTTCTTCATTCGTTTGGGTTCAAAGGTGAGATTTTTAATCTCACATCTAAGTCTATGAATTATCTTCGATTGTTAGGTATGAATTCCTAACACTTATTCATGTGCATTTGATTTTGATTTGGATTGCTTTTGTGAATATTCCAATTTTTAGTGTTTTGAGTTCAATTCGTTAAAAATCCTAACTTTGATGTTTGAACATGTTTTTGGTGATGCATCGAGGAGCATATAGGGCCGGGTAGTCGATTGGCATAAACGCTTAGCGCCGTTGCTCGTGCGATTGCAATTTGATCGAGATTTGCACCTCATTTGAAATAGGGCATGGGAGTGCCAGCAACAGGTTCGGCCGACCGAGCCCCTGGGCCGGCCGACCGACCTGTAGAACGGGCACTTCCTGCCTCTGTTTGGAAGTGCAGGCTATAGGGCTCGGTCGACCGAGCTCAGGGTCCGGTCGACCGACCTGCTACCCCGTGCACTTCTGTTTTTGGTTCGGTCAACCGACTCAGGGAGTCCGGTCGACCGACCTGCTCCTATTTGCAAGTTTTGCCTATTTGCTTGAGAATTCCAACTTCAATCGATTCGTGTTGATTCCCTTTTGTTATTATCACTTATTATCGACTTTGATGACATTTTCTTCGTGATTTATGGGAATATCCATTTTGATGGATTCGGTATCAATTTCTTTGGATTTTATTCACGTCTTTGAATGTGAATCTTTATGAGTTGATTGTTTCTACAATCACTTCTATGATTTGTCACTTAAAAATATAAAGGTTTTCTATACTAGTAGTAAATATCAAAACTCTTTCCTCAAACGATTTCAATACTATTTTAATACCAAATTCGTTTATAAAACCGTTTTCCAATCTATTAGTATATATAAGCCTTTACCTCACTCGTATGAGAAATCTAATTAAACGACTTAGTAAAACAAGCGGTATGAAACGCTTGCGTTTACTTCGTCGGTTAATTCTTGGACTTGTTTGATTGAATATCTTGTGACAATTTTCTAGTGGAGACCTACAATTTGTTTTTAAATATTAAAGTTAAGCTAGTGGTTATGGGACATGAAGCTAAGCTCATATATTTACTAGCTTACTGTAATCGACACTTCTCTTTGATCATGACAATCATTTTATGGTTTAGACTAGCATTGTGCGATGTCTCTTTGTCCACGTGGAGGACTGTACGTCGTTTTTATTGAGCTTCGGCTCACCAGGAGGAGCTTCGGCTCAATGTCCGCAATGGGGGACTCTACCCTATCATGAGGAACTTCGGTTCACCAGGAGGAGCTTCGGCTCAATGTCCGCAATGGGGGACTATACCCTGTCAGGAGGAGTTTATTTTTCTGGGATTGGCCATCCTTTTATTATGATTTCTGGATTTCTTGTGTTGGTTTCGGGAATTTATGTTTCACCAACTTTTACGAATGGCATTGATATATATGTCATTTATTGTGGCTTGGTGAATGAAATTAGGAGTATGACATTTCCTTTGAATCTTGTGTAGATCTTTGCGATATTGATTTATCTCTTATTGATTTTTCAATTACTTATTTATCACAGCTTGGCATTGTGATTATTATACGTTTTGTCATATTTCTTATTCTATATCATTTCATCTGATATTTATAGTTAGACTGATCCGTTTATTATTTTATTATTAAATAATACTCGGGTCAGACTGAGATATTACAGGTGCTTCCTCATGGCTTCCTATCTGGAACCATCTTTTGACTTTTGGCTAACTACTTTAGTTTAGTAGTTTTTGTTGTATACATTTGAGATACAGACTCTATGATGTATACTTATTCTTTTTTCTTGCAATTGTATCTATTCTCTTTGATATTGTGGATCTTGTTTGACCACTACTCTGATGTAACTTTCATGTGTTATATTCATATCTATTTCCGCATTTGTGATATGAATTATCTGTGACTGATTTGTGTTATGCTTGTTTCTATATTTGTTTCCGAAGATTATTATAGCCACTGTGTAGTAGCTTTGTGTCTGTATTGGTATGTCGGATTTCCTCTTGAAATAAAATGCATGTTATACTATCTGACATATCAGTGCTCGCGCAAAGCAATTACACGGACGGTCGCTCCTCAACAGCCTTATTCTTCGTGCTAGTCGACAGCATTACTCCGTAATGTTCTTGGCTAGCGTGGGTATAGAGGTGGGGCGTCACAACAAGGCACAACTAGGCAATGCCAGGGTGGATATACCAATTATGCTTCCGGACCGGTGGTAGCACGCAGCAGCTACTACCGCCCACCTCAAACAACACTCCCAAATCAAAGGTGCGCACCAAACAATCACAAAGTAGTAGAATGACATATGAAGAAGTGCGTCCGATAAAAGGTGCTGCCTCCTTAGCCCGTCGATCGCTCCTGTTTTAGCCACCTTATGCCAACTCACGGGAGTCGGGTCCTCGTACATACCTCAAGGAATCGTCACCACCATCCTACTTCATTCTGGAATCTCCACCGCATACACGGTTGTCAAAGTGGTTTTCGGTATCGATAAAGAGTATGCCCATAAGCTGATCCCGGTCTCTTTAACAACCAACGTTATTATTACCCGTGGTTATAAAATCCAAAATAGTTTATATTTAAATCAAATACTAACCTTTCTAATAAAAAGTGAAGTTATTTTTCTTACAAAAAATCCAATATAAATCCCAAAGGTTTAGCCTTAGTTCATTTGTATCAATTTCAGCACTTGCAAAGTGTGGGAATATCCTTTTACAACAGATTTGAGTAAATAAAATTTTATACTTCAATAAAATTTTAGCAAAATATAAACCTTTACTTAAACAAATTTGACTTATAAATCATAATTTCCACCTTTAAATAGTCATTTAAATTACTCAATAACTTATGATTTTTATAAAGTAAATTTTGCAAATATATATCTAACTTCTTTATACTTACTTATTAAAATCAAGTGCAAAATTTCTATGAATTTTACTTAACAATTAAGTTAAATTACCATTTCCAAATTAAACTAAATTTCCATTTAATTTCTTAACTTACCTTTATTTCAAAAACCAGCCTCCCATTTCTAAATCAAGTTATATTTCAAGTTCCATTTTTTTCACTAATTTAATTATTTAATTCATAGAACTTAACCTTTATTAATTCGCTTTATATTCAAGTTATACCAAATTTCCTATTTTATCTCTTAACTTAAATTCCATTTATTTTACAAATCCAAAATTTTAAGATAATTTAAACTTTATATTTCTAACATTTATTTACATATTTAGATAGTATAATATCACTATACATATAAAAATCATTTTAATCCAATTTTAAACAAAGAATTATAACATGTAAAATATTTAATGTTTCCAAATATGTATATATATATATATATATATATATATAACCACGGGTCTGTATAATATTTTCTAACCTAGGTCGTAACGACCCATAAAGTTTTGTTAATTTTTAATGGTTTTATTTAGCGTACTTAATTAGATTTTTTAGAAATTTTAGATAATAATATTTTGAAACAAAATTTTTCATTCTAAATCCAAATATAATAAATTTAATACACATGCGTTTCAAACATATATATAAAAAAAAAAATCAAACTTACATTTATTAAAATCAAACATACATATAAGATAATATAATAAATTATAATATAGTATAGTATAACTGACATGCCTAAATGTATATGTTTTAATAACTAACGCATAAAGTTCCTATACGTATATATCATTATACTAATAAAAAAATCAAACTCCCTGTTAATAAATATTTCATATTTGTAAATAATTTCAAATTCTCACTTTTTACGTGATAAACCTACTAATAAAGAAGAAAAGTACATATTGAATAGTAGTGTGCTCTACTGCATGCACTGACACATTCTATTAAAATAAATTGTTCGAGGTAACGGTACCTTTAATTTTGACTTTATTTCTCCCGTTTCAAAATTTGAACGTGATATCCATTCAAGCTATTAATCGCCTTAATTGGTCTAAATCAGTGGGTAGCTATCATTTTTTCCTACCGTTCAAATTATTATTTTCTTTAGTAAATTTTTCAATCTTTGGATAGATTTCCCCATTCCTTGAATTCAGCTTACCTTGCCGTTTCCATTTTCAATGTATTCAATAAATTTATTCGTGACCTTCTTTGACTTTATATTGGCTCATTTATTTTCTTTACTGTTTAATTGCTGTAAATATTAACCAAATCAAAACGTTTGATAGTTACTCTTCATTTCCTTTTATTTTGATTAAATCACGTTGATGAATCAATGGGTAATTTCCGTTTCTTTTACAATTAAAACTTTGAAACGTGCTGGACAAAAATAATAACAAATTTCTCAGCTCAAATCCAGGGAATTTGACCGTTGATATTACCTTATTCTTTCCCCTATTTTATACATATTCGTTTCCTTTTTTTTTTGATTTCGGTTACAGAATAAATTTAAGCTATATATTTTCTTCCTATTGAAGTTTTATTACCTCTCCATCCTCTCTGCTTTTAATATATATGCTTGCCTAAATTCATCTTCATGTTTCTCTCGCCATTGAAAAAAACAAAACAAGACTAGCTGTTTCATCTTTTGCCTTTATAATTTTCCGTTTGCTTACATTTCTCTATCCATTCTTTTTCCCCTTTATCCTTGCCTTTTCAAACTGATGACGTGATGTACAAACATCAAAATTAATTGCTTTAAAATTCTAGCTATATCATAGGGTGACTGTTGATAGTGCATTCATTTTGTTTCGTTCAAAATTCCCTTCCGTTTCAAAATTCAAAGTGTGCCATCCAATCAAATTTATTGCTTTAATAATATTTCCTAAATCTATGCTTCTAGGTGTTGTTATGTCATCTCTGTATTTTGGGGTGATAACTTTTTGAACGTTTGATAATAATAATAAATCTTCTTAATATAATAGGCAATGAATTGAGATCTAGGAAATAAATAAATATAAAACTTATAACCTGCCAAATAATAAAATTGCTTTAATTGTATCGTTGATTTTGAAACATATAAAATTCTATACGTTCTTTACGCATTCATTTATTTCCTTTCTAATTTCCTATACGTTTTATTTCAATTATTTATTTCCTCTCTAAATTCCTATACGTTTTATTCCATTCATTTATTTCCTTTCTAATTTCCTGTACGTTTCCATTTCAATCAAATTTATACCCTTCCTATTCATTTTTCTCTCCACAATCAGCCTTTCTTCTCTCCTCTCTATTCTTCTTACCTCTCCACTTATGTCTGCACCCCCACTTTTCACGTGAAACCACTCCTTCCTCCTCCGCCTCCCCTCCTTTTCTTGTATAGCCGGTAGATGATGCAAGTTAGTATTATATATGTACATATTTAACTTGTATCTATATTTTGATTTTTTTTCCGTTTATAATATATGATGCATTCAGTTAGTTGATGAATGTAGTTTGTTTAAAAAGGTTAGATTAGATAAGTTGATACAATTTAGGTCTGCATTTGTATTTTATGTATTCGATTGCATGTTTTATACATTTGTTTACACATATTTTATGTTAAGGATTTCAATTTTAATATTGCAGTAGACTAGGGTACTTTTATATTGGTATACTGATATGAAGGGACAAACCCATATTGATTCTCTGACTAACATTTATTTTAATAAAATAAGTATGTTTATAGCATACATATTTACAGTAATAGGTTACAAGGTATATTATAAGTTACGAATATTGATTTGTAAGCTATATGTATACATAGTATAATAATTCTTTGAGTCTATGTTTAAATGTTTACAAGGTAAGCTATATATATATATCTATAAGCATATATTATATTATATAAAGCAAGACTGTTTGATTATACACATGGAATAAAGTACTGTAAGTATATGAAGTTAAAAATCTCTGTTTTTTTCTCTTACGGTCAATGATAAAAGTATATGTATATTTATTAATTTTTATATGTGTATATGATATATTTAAATCTATGTTAGTTTATACGTATATAAGTCGGTTTATATAAATAGGTTTACGTATAGTATATATACATATAAAGCTTTGTCTATGTGTTATATATATTGGTTTTGTCATTTACAGTTGTGTACAGTTGGTAACATTTCAAAACATAACATGATAATTTATGATATTGGTAAAGTAGTACATATTTTTTTGCATAAGGGTTTGAATTTATACAAAGTGTCTGTATTTATATTATAGAAATTTAGTTATCTTTGGTTCATCGGTCTGTTGTTTAAATAGAGTATATACACTGATGTTTTACAAAGCGTATTAATTTAATTTATGTTTAAATTTATTTTGATTTGGAATAAGTATAATACATATATCCCTCTTATTTAAATATATGTTTTAAAGGAAAATTCGTTTTAGGGAATAATTTATAACTTATATTTTCTTTTCCGATTATATCAATAGGATTCTGATTCATTTCCATCAAACTCTATCTTTCAGCTTTACACGTCAAGATCCACTTTCATTCTTACTTCGCTTTGCGATTTTGTTTGGATTTGTTCGATTTTCTAGAGCATGACCAAAATTCATAGCTTGCTCTGTTGTCGATCTTCTTTAGCCTCGAAAGGTGAGCAATCACTCACGATTAACATTCTTTTATTTATTAAATTTGATTTCAATTGAAACGACAATTGAAATATGCCGCTGTTAGTTGTTTTTACTGTTATGACTGCTATTATCTGTATCTGTTCACCTATGACACCTGACACCATTATCGGTTAATTATTTATGTGATAATAATACAGATTGGTTGATAATTGATTTTTTTGATTGATTGTTGTTTAAATTGGATGATAATTATTATTGTTAAATGATAACTAGTTTGCTAGTTTAAGTTGGGGTAGTATAGTTTACAAATTTAACGGATTATATATGACGGACCTGGATTTATTAAAACCTGACCCCGCCATATGTGAACTTGATTAGTAGATTTAACCCATTAATTGTCGTAGAAATTGATAAATTATACTCTAAATATTTGAACGTAGTCTGGATTAATTGTTGTAGCTTTAAACTGAAATTTAAAAAGGAACGACAAAAAAAAAACCCAAAAATTTATCTCCCAATCTTAATTGTTCAATATTATTGCAAAAACTATTCGAGATAAAATTTACATAAATATTTATCATAATTTATGTATTTAATCAAATCTTGACTAAACTAGATATAATTAACTCTATATTTATCATTACCCTTTAAATATGTATTTAAGAATTTACATTTAATAAGACCATATATTTCTTATCATATGGTCAAGTGTTACGGATATTATCATTTTAATCCGTACACTAAATGTATACGGGTGGATAGCATTTCAACCCGTAACCCCAAATTTGATTAAATGGAAACCGCTTGGGTCTATCATTTCAACCCATTTCAATTCAAAAACAAACATAACAAAGGGAACTTGCAGTGTGATGACAGGGATGGTGTCAAAGTAAATAAACAAACAATAACAACAATCAATAACAATTCAATAAATAAATCAAATAACCCCGAAATAATCGTATTAATTCGCATTGTTACTTGTATAATTATTTCTAGAATCTACACCATCATTTCATGTAGATTAAAGATTATTACATTACAGTTTTTCACTTGTCGTTCCTTTTTAAATTTCAGTTTAAAGCTACAACAATTAATCCAGACTACGTTCAAATATTTAGAGTATAATTTATCAATTTCTATGACAATTAATGGGTCAAATCTACTAATCAAGTTCACATTGGCGGGGTCAGGTTTTAATAAATCCAGGTCCGTCATATATAATCCGTTAAATTTGTAAACTATACTACCCCAACTTAAACTAGCAAACTAGTTATCATTTAACAATAATAATTAACATCCAATTTAAACAACAATCAATCAAAAAAATCAATTATCAACCAATCTGTATTATTATCACATAAATAATTAACCGATAATGGTGTCAGGTGTCATAGGTGAACAGATACAGATAATAGCAGTCATAACAGTAAAAACAACTAACAGCAGCATATTTCAATTGTCGTTTCAATTGAAATCAAATTTAATAAATAAAAGAATGTTAATCGTGAGTGATTGCTCACCTTTCGAGGCTAAAGAAGATCGACAACAGAGCAAGCTATGAATTTTGGTCACGCTCTAGAAAATCGAACAAATCCAAACAAAATCGCAAAGCGAAGTAAGAATGAAAGTGGATCTTGACGTGTAAAGCTGAAAGATAGAGTTTGATGGAAATGAATCAGAATCGTATTGATATAATCGGAAAAGAAAATATAAGTTATAAATTATTCCCTAAAACGAATTTTCCTTTAAAACATATATTTAAATAAGAGGGATATATGTATTATACTTATTCCAAATCAAAATAAATTTAAACATAAATTAAATTAATACGCTTTGTAAAACATCAGTGTATATACTCTATTTAAACAACAGACCGATGAACCAAAGATAACTAAATTTCTATAATATAAATACAGACACTTTGTATAAATTCAAACCCTTATGCAAAAAAACATGTACTACTTTACCAATATCATAAATTATCATGTTATGTTTTGAAATGTTACCAACTGTACACAACTGTAAATGACAAAACCAATATATATAACAAATAGACAAAGCTTTATATGTATATATACTATACGTAAACCTATTTATATAAACCGACTTATATACGTATAAACTAACATAGATTTAAATATATCATATACACATATAAAAATTAATAAATATACATATACTTTTATCATTGACCGTAAGAGAAAAAAACAGAGATTTTTAACTTCATATACTTACAGTACTTTATTCCATGTGTATAATCAAACAGTCTTGCTTTATATAATATAATATATGCTTATAGATATATATATAGCTTACCTTGTAAACATTTAAACATAGACTCAAAGAATTATTATACTATGTATACATATAGCTTACAAATCAATATTCGTAACTTATAATATACCTTGTAACCTATTACTGTAAATATGTATGCTATAAACATACTTATTTTATTAAAATAAATGTTAGTCAGAGAATCAATATGGGTTTGTCCCTTCATATCAGTATACCAATATAAAAGTACCCTAGTCTACTGCAATATTAAAATTGAAATCCTTAACATAAAATATGTGTAAACAAATGTATAAAACATGCAATCGAATACATAAAATACAAATGCAGACCTAAATTGTATCAAATTATCTAATCTAACCTTTTTAAACAAACTACATTCATCAACTAACTGAATGCATCATATATTATAAACGGAAAAAAAATCAAAATATAGACACAAGTTAAATATGTACATATATAATACTAACTTGCATCATCTACCGGCTATACAAGAAAAGGAGGGGAGGCGGAGGAGGAAGGAGTGGTTTCACGTGAAAAATGGGGGTGCAGACATAAGTGGAGAGGTAAGAAGAATAGAGAGGAGAGAAGAAAGGCTGATTGTGGAGAGAAAAATGAATAGGAAGGGTATAAATTTGATTGAAATGGAAACGTACAGGAAATTAGAAAGGAAATAAATGAATGGAATAAAACGTATAGGAATTTAGAGAGGAAATAAATAATTGAAATAAAACGTATAGGAAATTAGAAAGGAAATAAATGAATGCGTAAAGAACGTATAGAATTTTATATGTTTCAAAATCAACGATACAATTAAAGCAATTTTATTATTTGGCAGGTTATAAGTTTTATATTTATTTATTTCCTAGATCTCAATTCATTGCCTATTATATTACGAAGATTTATTATTATTATCAAACGTTCAAAAAGTTATCACCCCAAAATACAGAGATGACATAACAACACCTAGAAGCATAGATTTAGAAAATATTATTAAAGCAATAAATTTGATTGGATGGCACACTTTGAATTTTGAAACGGAAGGGAATTTTGAACGAAACAAAATGATTGCACTATCAACAGTCACCCTATGATATAGCTAGAATTTTAAAGCAATTAATTTTGATGTTTGTACATCACGTCATCAGTTTGAAAAGGCAAGGATAAAGGGGAAAAAGAATGGACAGAGAAATGTAAGCAAACGGAAAATTATAAAGGCAAAAGATGAAACAGCTAGTCTTGTTTTGTTTTTTTCAATGGCGAGAGAAACATGAAGATGAATTTAGGCAAGCATATATATTAAAAGCAGAGAGGATGGAGAGGTAATAAAACTTCAATAGGAAGAAAATATATAGCTTAAATTTATTCTGTAACCGAAATCATTAAAAAAAAAAAGGAAACGAATATGTATAAAATAGGGGAAAGAATAAGGTAATATCAACGGTCAAATTCCCTGGATTTGAGCTGAGCAATTTGTTATTATTTTTGTCCAGCACGTTTCAAAGTTTTAATTGTAAAAGAAACGGAAATTGCCCATTGATTCATCAACGTGATTTAATCAAAATAAAAGGAAATGAAGAGTAACTGTCAAACGTTTTGATTTGGTGAATATTTACTGCAATTAAACAGTAAAGAAAATAAATGAGCCAATATAAAGTCATAGAAGGTCACGAATAAATTTATTGAATACATTGAAAATGGAAACGGCAAGGTAAGCTGAATTCAAGGAATGGGGAAATCTATCCAAAGATTGAAAAATTTACTAAAGAAAATAATAATTTGAACGGTAGGGAAAAATGATAGCTACCCACTAATTTAGGCCAATTAAGGCGGTTAATAGCTTGAATGGATATCACGTTCAAATTTTGAAACGGGAGAAATAAAGTCAAAATTAAAGGTACCGTTACCTCGAACAATTTATTTTAATAGAATGTGTCAGTGCATGCAGTAGAGCACACTACTATTCAATATGTACTTTTCTTCTTTATTAGTAGGTTTATCACGTAAAAAGTGAGAATTTGAAATTATTTACAAATATGAAATATTTATTAACAGGGAGTTTGATTTTTTTATTAGTATAATGATATATACGTATAGGAACTTTATGCGTTAGTTATTAAAACATATACATTTAGGCATGTCAGTTATACTATACTATATTATAATTTATTATATTATCTTATATGTATGTTTGATTTTAATAAATGTAAGTTTGATTTTTTTTTTTTTATATATATATGTTTGAAACGCATGTGTATTAAATTTATTATATTTGGATTTAGAATGAAAAATTTTGTTTCAAAATATTATTATCTAAAATTTCTCAAAAATCTAATTAAGTACGCTAAATAAAACCATTAAAAATTAACAAACTTTATGGGTCGTTACATAGGTCAAGTGATACGGATAATATATCATTTCAATCCGTAATTTACAAAGAAAATCGGGTTCTATCATTTCGAACCCGCAATCCCAAGTTAAAGAAATGACTAAATAAATAAATAAATATCGTTCAGGCTTATCATTTCAGCACGTAACGATTTTTTGCCACAGGGAACTGGCAGTGATAAACAGTACATAAATAAATAGTGTAACAGCATAAATAAAACAGTATATAATATAACTGATGATGTGTAGGTTTAATAACGTCATCAATTTATATCACAGTCAAATAAAATGAAGTAAAATCATTCTACAATTACACTTGTTATTAATTTACAGATATATAAGTACGTTTGTCAGGTGAGAATACTCACCTTTTTGCTGCCGAAGATTAGACTCACAACTAAGATAACCACAATGAAACAACATAGAAAGCACGATAAATATTAGAAGATGGGACCACCGATTTCGATCTTGAAACAAGATAAATAAATAAAACCGTGTACGCGAATTCCAATTTACGGACAAAGCAAATTTTTAAATAAAACAAAATTGGAACGAGCTAAAATAAAATGAAAATTGACTCAAATTGCTCGACTATTCCACCGTACGACTTGACCCATTAAAACAAAAGCTCGGCCAGCCCATTTATTTTTTCTAAATCAAAATTTACAAAATAAATTTATACTATATTATTTTAGCCTTTTACAAAATATTATGATGTGTTAATAAAAAGGTGGCAAATCTTATGTAGGCAACATGAAATTTACGGTAGTGATACATAAAAGTGGCGCATGCAATATTTTTTTCTTCTTTTTCTTTCTTTTTTTTCTCTTTTTTTTCTGTTAGGAAACAAGTAAAATATCAGAATCTCCAGATCAAAGCAACTTTATACTCTTCTTACATAAATCATATATCCTCATACGTAATGTTTCTATATTTTAAAACACAGGTAACCAACATAAAAACGCATACGATTTGGAAATACTTCTTCCCTGAACACTCGCGCAAACAAAACAGTGGAATTATCTGAAAAATTTTAGGCTAGGCGAACTTTAGGTGGCGTATGCCTTTTATATTACATTTTTTTCTTCAAATTGAAGTGCAGCTATACTCAAACAAGTGTGTAGTGATACAATATACAGATGGCGATAAGATAAATATTCAAGTGCTAGGCCAAAACTGCATCAGAGATGCTTGACAATGCACATCCAGATCGGAAAGGAGGGGAAAGAAGTTAGGCGTTTGTCATGCGGTGGAGCAGTTTGAAAAGAAAGATGGGAAAAAACAAAAGAAGGAAATAAAATTGTAGCCATTACCTGATGCTACTGATTCTCACGCACGCAAGGAAGAAGAGGAGAAACCAAATGCAGTGAATGATGGAATTTATGCAGACGTGTTTGGTATTTAAAGATAAAGCTTGCGTTAATAGAGGTGAGAAAATAGGAAAATTATATTCTGAACGGTCAAGAAATTTCATTATGTTTGAGCTTATGTAATCTCGTTAGATAAAGGCAAGAAATAACTTTGCTTGAAACGTCAAGAAACCATGATACGTGAGTTGTTCATTCACCAGTGGTGCGTTGGTTTAGATGAGAGATTATAGGCAAGCATTTAATTTAAAACAATTATATCCGTTGCATTGATTTTTTTGTGAAGGGAAAAGGCAATAGATGATTCTAGAAACGGTCAGGAAAACATTTATTCCTACAATAAACCAAAGGTAAATGGAAAATTTTTGAACGTTATAAATTTTTTTCCAAGGAGGTGCAAATTAATTGTTTGTGACGTGTTAGAGTATTTCTGGGGCAGCTGCGTTGATTATACTCAAAAAGTAATGATACAACGGATAAGCGTGAGTTATGGCATGCGAGATAAAATGGCAAGAAATCTTAAATTATAAACGGTATGGAAAAACGTGATGCTAAGAATTTAAAAGGAGGTAATTCGTTAATTATTTAATCCAAGGAACGCAAGAAATAAAAGTATTCAAACGTTATAACTTTCAAAGATTTTATACCATTTTCAAAATAATTTGAATCAAAAGAAAAGTGTGTAAAATTTACGCGAATTCAGGGCAAACTATTAAATGACATTAAATGGCTAGGAAAATTATTCATTTACCACTGAATTGCACGCATACATATCTTAATTATTTATTTATATACGGTACGAATTTTAAAAATGCATACTACAGACGCAAAAATTTACGCCAAAAATATAACGAAAATAACGTATTTAAATTTATACGTTTTCCTATTTATTTGGTATTTATATTAGAAAATATACGTTTAAAGAGTATTCATTATATACATACTATTTATACCACCAAATTAATCAAAACGGGTATAAATGTGCAAATTGAAATGCGCCTTTCTACAAAGCTAATTTATACACTAATTTTTTTTTTATTGGTAAACATTCGTACGTGTTAAATTAAGGAAGAAAATGCGTTGATTTGATTGGAGCAATATTTGCAATGGACATAAATTTTAATCAGTAGAGATTGCGTGAATTAAGGGGAAAGAAACGACAAGCACAATATGTTTAAACGGTAAGGAGCATGAAATTTTGAACGTGTTTAATTTGAAAGATGGAAACTTGCAATGATTTGGGGTGAAAGAATAGGTAAGCAATTACTTTGAACCGGTCAGGAAATTGTGTGGTGTTTAGAGTTTATGTAATTGCGTTTATAAAGGCAAGGAATAAATGGGCTAAACTTAAATCAGGGAGGAAAATTTTGGCAAGAAAAATTATTTGTTGGAACGGCTACGTGAATCAAAGGTTTTTATATGTGAACTTCAGGTTGCTAAAGTGGGTAAGCACAATTTAATGCGTGCGTAATTTAAGGCCAGCCCGGATTCAAAATTTTGAACGTTAAAGGAAAATAATTTCTTTCATTATAAAAGAGGTGCGTGGGTTTATATTTAAATAGGGAAATTTTGCATATGTTTACGGGAATTTAGGGGAAACACAATAGCAAAGAATAATTTATAAATCGTCAGAGGAGATTTCTAATATTTTATTCCATAGTTACATGCGAATCAAAGGAAATATGTGAATATTTTTGAATGCGTTTTATAAATAAAAATTTCCTTGATTTGGAAACAATGGCAAGAATTAAATGTGAACGGTTATGAAATTTTTGGATAACGTTTCTATTAAATTAGGAGAGAAAAAGGAAGGTGGAATGTTTACACACTAATTTCAATCAAGCTTTAAATGAAATTTAACGGCTCTCTGGAAGAGTCAAAAATATTATATACATATTAAACAAATTGAAGTAAAGGAAAGTGAGAAGTTATACGCGAATGAAAATGCTATACGTGAATTTTGAATGTCAAGGAAATTAGTATTTTATTCCAATTTAAAATTTATTTAAGAAAAATAAAAGTATGCAAAGATTTTATTTCTTAATTAAACATGATTTTGCTTAAAATTAAGTTATTTACCATTTCAACAAAATAAACCAAATTTCCAATTAAAGCTAATGCTTAACCAAAGTAAAAATTTCAGAAATCTTATCTTTTATTTAAAAATTCGGGCAATGTTTTAATCAATTCAAAATTTCGATTTTTATATAATAAACCCACAAAGTTTTATAATTAAAAGTGAAAAATACTTGTTAAAACTTCGGGCTGTTACACTCTTCCCCACTAAGAACTTTTCATCCTCGAAAAGGAAGAAGGTAGGGGAATTGAAACAACCTGAAAGAAAACTAATTTGAAACTCAAAATAGGATCATTAATCTAAACCATACAAATTAAATTTTAAATTAGTAATTGATTTCATCTATTTAATTTCACTTAAGTTAAATTTTACTATTTCAAATTTTATTACTTAATCTTTCAATTATCTTAAATTAAAATTTCTAAAATCATAAGTTTGAAAATCATTTGTTATGCTCGAAAATGTGTTCAATAAATTAATATCTTTTTTTATTCCTAATTATAACTAAATTTATTTCTCTTAATATATTTTTATCATCTATGTTAAATATGTTTACACTTATTGCAACTGCTTAAATTTATTCTTAGTTCCTTTAACATCATTTTATATTGTAAATTATTCCATTACCTCTGTTAATATTTTTATAACTAGAAATTATGACCACTCAAATTTTATTTATAAAACCTTTTTATATTGTATATTATCCAATTACATTGTTAACTTCTGAAAATCAAGGTAAGTTATATAGAAATGCAATTGAGTATTATACAAATAAAACTTTCAAATTCAATTATCTCAAGTTGGAATCATTTATTCAAAAATTTGATTTTCTTTTTCTATAATTGAAATTATTCCTCAAGATAAAATTTAAGAAATAAATTTATGATTCCCTTTAAACCATTTAGAGATAAATAAATATATGTACATAATATGTCAAATCAAATTTAAATCATATATCTATATATTATAAATCAAGTCATATTTTAGAGATTCAGATCAATTAAATTCTCAAGGTAACACTGTAGCCAGACTACAGAATGGTCTCTTCACTTCGAAACTCGAAAATGAATGTCGATGACGTTGCAGTCATCGCCAAAATTATTTCCCAACGACAAAGAGAAGAGCACTGATTTTTAAACCTTTGAAATTCTATGGAAACTAATTTCTATTCGAAAATAATTTAAATAATATATCCTTTTAAACTTAAAACACAAGGTTTGAAACCATCGGAAATTGAATTCTCAAGTTCTTGTTTTAGATTCAATTCTGTTTCCAAATTAATTTATAACCATTGTTTATATTCAATTATTTATATGAGCAAAACCCATGCTTTACAAAACCATGAATAAAATCAAAGACTATTATCTCTTGACAACTAGTTAAATTAATTATAAAATTCTGAAAATTTATACTTATATATAATATTAGATTTTTTTCCAAATATAGGAATAAATTTTTCAAAACAAGGATAGAGATTCAAATTTGATGGACTCAAATCAAAGAGAATTTTGATTTAAAGATAAGTTGGAATCAGAAGATCCGATGATTAAATAACCGAATAAGGAACTGGATAAGTTTATATAAATCGCGGGCAACCTTAACCGGGTCAACTGTGACTTAAAGAATAAGATCGATGTGGATTTTCTGGGGTAAATCTACATTTGATCCGAAGAGAAAATGTTTGGAATAACCAAAGATACTAGCATCTAAACCGAGGATAAATATAAATCTCTGGTGAGTCAATACTAATTGTAAAGGAGTTTCACCCCTTTATTAGAATATTGGCGAGACCGCCAATTCACTATAAAGATCATTCAAAGTGGAGTAATGTAATACTCCAGAATTGAAAGAAGATGAATAATGTGGGACATGAATGAACTTTGGAACCGCAGGGAACGTTTCAAAATTCAAAGGAAATCGAATCAAAAGGAAGAGATTGAATGAAAGTGATTCTGTAAATCAAATTTACCATACATTCTAAGTTTTGCCTAGAGCCAAAGCTCTGATACTAAATGTAACAACCCAGTATTTTGAACCATTCACATCCGCTGATGTCGGACTTGAATTGTTCAAAATACCGCGTTGTAAATAAAATTTGGAAAATCTCAGAATATACAGTAAATAAATAATCACAGAATCAGAATACTCACAGCGGAATTTGAAAATAACATAGTGGTTCAAGAAGCCACTATCAATAGTCTCAAAATAAGTATAAAGTACATAGTCTTAAATCAAATATAGTTTGAAATCTCCACAGAAAATCTCAATATTAAATTTGTGTTGATTACAAAGGCTAAAAATAAGAACTGAACAAAAACTTGACGGTAGCTTGAAAAGAGATTATCTGCTGAAGTTCTAGCTCCGGAGGTGAAGTCTGAGCTGAAACTCAGGCTGACCTGAGCATAAAATAAACATAAACACTCGAGTCAGGACATACACACTTATACAGTGTAAGCTAATTCAAGTGAATTGTAATATAAAAGCAAGTAACTTAAAGGATGCTTGGGACCGCCCATCCTCTAAGAATCCGTTAAACTATTTACTATATAGTAATTGTTATCCTGCTTTTTGGCAAAGCCGTGATACCAAAGGATCGATTGGAAATAAAAGACAGTTCGTCTCAAAGATTGGTTACACATTGCTTCACTATGGATATCGATGAATTTTGTCCGAGCCTGGATCAGGCTACAACTGATAAGACATGACAAGAAAGATCATAAAAGCCAGCGTTTCAAATTTCAGGTTAATCGGAGTTCGTATGAACGAGATATGATCGATGCAAGTTAGCCAAAGTACGTTGTTCGTATCCATCAGATTGTTGAGGAGATGTCCATTTCAAATCCATCGGATTTGAATCCATCCATGTTTTTTTTTTTCGAATCCATTAGGTTCCACATACTTCGAATCGATCGAGTTCGAATCGATCAGTACATGATATCGGTATGTTCCAATCGATCGGTTTCGAATCGATCAAATGGGCATTGCCTCAACATGTTCATAACCATTGAATTTAGAGCAGTTCGAATCCATCGTTCGCATCCATCAATACACGCCGTTTCGCATCCATTGATGTACCCTACTTCGAGTTGATCGGTCTCGTATCCACCCCCAAGCACTGCTTCGTATCGATCGTCCTCGCATCCATCAACAGTGATACGTCACAATTTCGTATCCATGAATTCTTCCCTATTCGTATCCACTCGGTTCGTCTCGATCAAGTTCATATCGATCAATGATTCGTATCCATCGATGGAAACTGGGTCATGACGCTTGATACGAACAAGGCGAAGTTCGTGGATACGAAGCGGTCAACTCGGAGAAAAAATAGGATCGATGCGAGGAGTGCGCGCCACACATCACGAGACCACGTGAGGTGATCGAGTCGAAGGGATCGTTTCGAATTGATGGGTTCGAAATAAACAGCCAACCGAAACATACCCACTCGTATCGATCATATCTCCCAAACCGCTGATCCAAATGCAAGAAATTTTCACCGAAGCTTCCATACAAGGTAAAGATTGTTACTGCCAAGTTTCAGCTCGATTGGATGAATTTTTGATGGATATGAAATCATTTCGTATCGATTACAGATCGAATCGAAACTTGGTGGGGTCGGTCGCGTGGGCCCACTCACGTGCCAGAAAAAGTCCCCCAAAGTTTGAGCGAGATATGAGCCTCCTACTCCTATAAATAGCACCCTGAAGCCCACAGAAAAGGGATCTTTTGGCGATTCAACGTCCATACCCTGCCTGATTCAATTCTAATCTTCATTACCGCTGTTGTAATCAGATTTCAGAGCTATTATCAACTGTAATCTGCTGTAATTGATTGAAATCATCAAGTGAATTAATAAAGACATAAACTTCAGAGTGGACGTAGGCAAGATCGCCGAACCACTATAAATCCTGTGTTTGAGATTGTTATTTCTGAATTGTTGTGTTTGATATTGCTCAGATCCGAGATTTGTGTTGAATATTGCTGATTTGTGTTAATAAACGAGTGCTTTCACAATATTGGAGTTTGGACCAATTTTGGTGCAAACACTTTGGTGCTTTCACTGAGAAAGATGATTCAGGAGAAGTTGAATTTGATGATCTAAGAATTCATATCTAAGAGCTATGAAAAGACAAACAAGTAGAAGGCAAAGGCCATAGAGAAGTGAACATGAAGGAAATCAAGAGGCTTCTTCAGGAGCCAATCAAGCATCAATCTTCATCACTAGGGATGAGATGGAGGCGATGATGAAGAAACACGAAGAGCTGATTTAGAGTTTATTTCAAAATATTGGGCAACTTGGAGCGCAGAATCAAGGAGCTGATGGAGTTCAGAATGAAGCAGGACCATCCGGTGTAGCACCTGGATTAGGGGGCACACACTTGGAGCATGTAGATCCAATCCCGGAGAGAGAGAGAGAGGAGCATCTACGCAACCTGGAGGTAGCAGAGGAATGAACGCTCAGTCAAGGGGGTAGATTCCAGAATTCCCTCGTGAACTCGGGGGGCAGGTCGAAACTGATGAACGAGGATTGCATCTTGGAGACAATGATAGATTGGCGCAAATGGTCAGGCGAGCCATGAGAGGCGGATTAATAAACAGAGATCTAGAAGACGTGAACATGAGTCCCTTTTCTCTTGCAATCAGGATGGCTAGGAACCCGCCAGAGTTCAAGTTACCATCAGTGGAGATGTACGATGGGAGAACGGACCCTGCGGTCCATCTGAAAAAGTATATGAGACACATGGAAGTGCTGGGGGCATCACAAGAAGTTATGGCCCGGTGCTTTCTATTATATCTGACGGATATCGCAGCATTACGGTTTAGGAAACTAGAGAGCGGCTCCATGGAACATGGGCAGATTTAACTGAGAGATTCATGAGGCAATTTAGGGTTCACATTGCGAGACCCAAGAATGTGATGAGTTTGGAAATCTTGAAGCAGAAAGCTGGAGGGTCTTTGAGGAGTTTTCTGACGCGGTTCGATGCGGCAACAACATCGGTGGATCGGCCAGATCCATCCATGGTTTTGATGGCAGCTGTGTCCGGAATAGCTGATGGCACGGATTTCAAAAATTCATTGACTAAAGATCCACCTATGGATCTAGGAGAATTCTATCACGAGGCAGAAAAGTTCTTGCGATTGGAAGATGCGAGTGCAGAAAGAGAAGAAAATGATGAATTCAATGTTTATGCGATCAAAGATGGAAATCCCCCGGGAAAGGCACAGAAACTAGCAAGGGGAACGAAAGGCTGAGAGTAGCTATAACAAATCAATGCGGCCACGAAAGTAACCAAGATTCACCACATACTCAGAGCTGAATTATAGTTTGGAGCGAATCTATCAGGATACCAGAGAACAGGTTCCATATCGTAGACCAATTCGAAGGGATCCAACTTCCGACGAGAGAAAATCAGATAAGTATTGCATATTCCATGAAATGAACGGTCATAACACTAATGATTGTAGACATCTGAAGGATGAAGTAGAAGGGCATATCAGGAACGGTATACTACTTCAGTATGTGAGGAGGCGAACTCCAGCGGTGGAGCCAGAGCGACCACCGTCTACATCAGCTAGAGGTGACCCTGAACCGGGACAACGTTTGATTATCAATTGATTGATTGATTGAAATAATGATGAACAAGTCGTAAACCTCTCACTAAAACGGTTAAATCCTTTACACATGTAAGAGATCGCACACGATCCATATGCATGCTCTGAATGACTACCGACCGCACCAAAGTGAGAATTTACACTTTGACATCCCTGCTTTGTTTTTGTTTTGTTTTGATTTGGACATTTAGACTTTGCTTGTTCGGACATTTCTGTTGCGGGATTCGTATGATCATTGCTTTGATATTTGCAATTCTGTGAAAGAATTTACTTGTATGCCCGTTGGATCGCGAACGGTCCACGAGCACCTCCTACATGGCGATGAACCACCAAAGTCTTTGATTCTGAAACTCCCCCAAACGTGAAATTTGACACCGATAATACTAAGTCCCCCCAGGCACACCAATTCGCCTCGGACGGCGCACGATCACGAACGATCACAATTTGCCTCGAACGGCACACGATCGCGAACAATCATAATTTGCCTCGAATGGCACCCGATCGCGAACGGTCACGATTCACTTATTATGATATCCGACCTCAAACGGTCACAATCAGCCTTGAACGGCACTCGATCGCGAATGATCGACATTCGCCATGAACGGCATCCGACCGCGAACGGTCCCATTTCAACATTTGCCACGAACGGCCCCCAACCGCGAACGGTCTCATTTCATAATTCGCCTCGAACGACATCCGACCTCGAACGGTCACATTTCTCCACGAACGGCACCTGATCGCGAACGATCACCATTTGCTGTGAACGGCATCCAACCATGAACGATCCCATTCCATCCTTCGCCGTGAACGGCATCGATCGCGAACGGTCCCAATTCACCTCAAATGGCACACGATCCCGAACGATCGTCATTCGAGGTCATATGAAATTATCAAGTTCTTTACAGGTTGTTGATAGTATATGAACATTCAACTTATGGCATTACAAAACACACCTTCCTATCACAAGGCATGTTTTGGGGGACAAATGTTAACCTGCTTTTTGGCAAAGTCGTGATACCAAAGGATCGATCGGAAACAAAAGACAGTTCGTCTCAAAGATTGGTTACACATTGCTTCGCTGTGGATATCGATGAATTTTTTCCGAGCCCGGATCGGGCTATAAATGATAGGACATGACAAGCAAGATCATAAAAGCCAGCTTTTCAAATTTCAGGTTAATCGGAGTTCGTACGAACAAGATATGATCGATGCAAGTTAGCCAAAGTACGTTGTTCGTATCCATCAGATTATTGAGGAGATGTCCATTTCGAATCCATCAGATTCGAACCCATCAATGTTTGTTTTGTTCGAATCCATCAGGTTCCATATACTTCGAATCAATCGAGTTCGAATCGATCAGTACATGATATCGGTCTGTTCGAATCGATCGGTTTCGAATCGATCAAATGGGCATCGCCTTAACATGTTCGTATCCATTGAATTTAGAGCAGTTCGAATCCATCGTTCGCATCCATCAATCCACGCCGCTACGCATCCATCGATGTACCTTACTTCGAGTCGATCGGTCTCGTATCCACCCCCAAGCACTGCTTCGTATCGATCATCTTCGCATCCATCCACAGTGATACGTCACTATTTCGTATCCATGAATTCTGCCCTGTTCTTATCCACTTGGTTCGTCTCGATCTAGTTCGTACCGATCAATGATTCGTATCCATCGATGCAAACTGGGTCATGACGCTTGATGCGAACAAGGTGAAGTTCATGGATACGAAGCGGATAACTCGAAGAAGAAATAGTATCGATGCGAGGATTGCACGCCACATCATCACGAGACCACGTGAGGTGATCGAGTCGAAGGGATCGTTTCGAATTGATGGGTTCGAAATAAACAGCCAACCGAAACATACCCACTCGTATCAATAGCACCCTACGCCTATAAATAGCACCCTGAAGCCCACAGAAAAGGGATCTTTTGGCGATTCAACGTCCAGACTCTGTCGGATTCAATTCTACTCTTCATTACCGCTGTTGTAATCAGATTTCAGAGCTATTATCAACTGTAATCCAATGTAATTGATTGAAATCATCAAGTGAATCAATAAAGACATAAACTTCAGAGTGGACGTAGGCAAGATCGCCGAACCACTATAAATCCTGTGTTTGATATTGCTCAGATCCAAGATTTGTGTTGAATATTGCTTATTTGTGTTCATAAACGGGTGCTTTCACGATATCGGTGTTTGGACCAATTTTGGTGCAAACAGTAACACCTCGCTATTATAATAGTGTCTATTAGTAAAATAAACTTACTTTAAAATAGCTTTAAGGAGTGACCCAATATTCCCCTTAACACATAATATATTCCCATAGTCTATACAGTACCGCAATCTCCCTCGTACCAGGCGTCGTCAAAAGGCACTCCATAGGTATGGTACAAAACCAAAATCGTATAAGGCTCGCTAGGGTAGGTGACAACGCACAACTAGGCAATGCCAGGGTAGATATGCCAATTACGCTTCCGGACTGGTGGCAGCGCATAGCTGCTGCTACCACCCACCTCAAACAACACTCCCGAATCAAAGGTGCGCACCAAACAATCACAAAGTAATAGAATGGCATACGAAGAAGTGCGTCCGATAAAAGGTGCTACCTCCTTAGCCCGTCGATCTCTCTTGTTTAAGCCACCTTATGCTAACTCACGGGAGTCAGGTCCACGTACATACCTCAAGGAATCGTCACCACCATCCTACTTCAATCTGGAATCTCCACCGCGTACATGGTTGTCAAAGTGGTTTTCAGTATCGACAGAGAGTATGCCCATATCCGATCCCGGTCTCTTTAACAACCAACGTTACTATTACCCATGGTTATAAAATCCAAAATAGTTTATATTTAAATCAAATACTACCCTTTCTAATAAAAAGTGAAGTTATTTTTCTTATAAAAAATCCAATATAAATCCCAAAGGTTTAGCCTTAGTTCATTTGTATCAATTTCAGCACTTGCAAAGTGTGGGAATATCCTTTCCAACAGATTTGAGTAAATTAAATTTTATACTTCAATAAAATTTTAGCAAAATATAAACCTTTATTTAAACAAATTTGACTTATAAATCAAAATTTCCACCTTTAAATAGTTATTTAAATTAATCAATAACTTATGATTTTTATAAAGTAAATTTTGCAAATAAATATCGAACTTCTTTATACTTACTTATTAAAATCAAGTGCAAAATTTCTATGAATTTTACTTAACAATAAAGTTAAATTACCATTTCCAAATTAAACTAAATT
The DNA here is from genome assembly GCA_030765085.1 of Allium cepa. Classification (NCBI taxonomy): domain Eukaryota; kingdom Viridiplantae; phylum Streptophyta; class Magnoliopsida; order Asparagales; family Amaryllidaceae; genus Allium; species Allium cepa. The sequence continues at coordinate 301,475,500 of CM060944.1, read as the reverse complement.
TCCATTTAATTTCTTAACTTACCTTTATTTCAAAAACCAGCCTCCCATTTCTAAATCAAGTTATATTTCAACTTCCATATTTTTCACTAATTTAACTATTTAATTCATAGAACTTAACCTTTATTAACTAGCTTTATATTCAAGTTATACCAAATTTCATATTTTATCTCTTAACTTAAATTCGAATTGTTTTACAAATCCAAATTTTTAAAATAATTTATACTTTATATTTCTAACATTTATTTACATATTTAGATAGTATAATATCACTATACATATAAAAATCATTTTAATTCAATTTAAAACAAAGAATTATAACATTTAAAATATTTAATATTTCCAAATATATATATATATATATAACCATGGGTCTGTATAATATTTTCTAACCTAGGACAAGTGATACAGATAATATATCATTTCAATCCGTAATTTAAAAAGAAAATCGGGTTCTATCATTTCAAACCCGCAATCCTAAGTTAAATAAATGACTAAATAAGTAAATAAATAGATATCGTTCAGGCCTATCATTTCATCCCGTAATGATTTTTTTCCATAGGGAACTGGCAGTGATAAACAGTACATAAATAAATAGTGTAATAGCATAAATAAAACATATATAATATAACTGATGATGTGTAGGTTTAATAACAGGATTTTAACATCATCAATTTATATCATAGTCAAATAAAATGAAGTAAAATCATTCTACAATTACACTTGTTATTAATTCACAGATATATAAGCACGTTTGTCAGGTGAGAATACTCACCTTTTCGCTGCCGAAGATTAGACTCACAACTAAGATAACCACGCCGAAACAGCGTAGAAAGAACGATCAAATATTGGAAGATGAGACAATTGATTTCGATCTTGAAACAAGATAAATAAATAAAAATGAGTACGAAAATTCCAATTTACGGACAAAGAAAATTTTTAAATAAAACAAAATTGGAATGAGCTAAAACAAAATGAAAATTGACTCAAATTGCTCGACCACTCCACCGCACGACTTGATCCATTAAAAAAAAGCTCGGCCTGCCATTTATTTTTTCCAAATCAAAATTTAAAAAACAAATTTATACTCTATTTTTTTTACCCTTTTTACAAAATATTACGATGTGTTAATAAAAAGGTGGCAAATCTTATGTAGGCAACATGCAATTCACGGTAGTGATACATAAAGGTGGCGCATGTAATATTTTTTTTTCTTCTTTTTTTCTCTTTTTTTCTGTTAGGAAACAAGTAAAATATCAGAATCTCCAAATCAAACCAACTTTATACTATTCTTACATAAATCATATATCCTCATACGTAATGTTTCTATATTTTAAAACACAGGTGACCAACACAAAAACGCATACGGTTTGGAAATACTTCTTCCTTGAACACTCGCATAAACAAAACAGTGGAATTATCTGAAAAATTTTGGGCTGGGCGAACCTTAGGTGGCGTATGCCTTTTATATTATTTTTTTCTTCAAACTGAAGTGCGCCTATACTTAAACAAGTATGCAGTGATACAATATACAGGTGGCGATAAGATAAATATTCAAGTGCTGGGCTAAAACTGCATCAGAGATGCTTGGCAATGCACGTCCAGATGGGAGAGGAGGGGAAAGAAGTTAGGCGTTTGTCATGTGGTGGAGCAGTTTGAAAAGAACAATGGAAAAAAAAAAGAAGGAAATAAAATTATAGCCAATACCTGATGCTACTGATTCTCACGCACGCAAGGAAGAAGAGGAGAAACCAAATGCAGTGAATGATGGAATTTATGCGAACGTGTTTGGTATTTAAAGATAAATCTTGCGTTAATAGAGGTGAGAAAATAGGCAAATTATATTCCGAACGGTCAGGAAATTTCATTATGCTTGAGCCTATGTAATCTCGTTTGATAAAGGCAAGAAATAAATTTGCTTGAAACGTCAAGGAATCATGATACGTGAATTGTTCATTTACTAGCGGTGCGTTGATTTAGATGAGAGATTATAGGCAAGCATTTAATTTAAAACAATTATACCCGTTGTGTTGATTTTTTTGTGAAGGGAAAAGGCAAAAGATGATTCTAGAAACGGTCAGGAAAACATTTATTCCTACTATAAAAGAGGTAAATGGAAAAATTTTGAACGTTATAAATTTTTTTCCAAGGAGGAACTTGCGCTGATTTAAGAAAATAAGGCAAGTCAAAATGAGATGCAAATTAATTGTTTGTGATGTGTTAGAGTATTTCCGGGGCAGCTGCGTTGATTATACTCAAAAAGTAATGATACAACGGGTAAGCATGAGTTATGGCATGCGAGATAAAGTGGCAAGAAATCTTAAATTATGAACGGTATGAAAAAACGTGATGCTAAGAATATAAAAGGAGGTAATTCGTTGATGATTTAATCCAAGGAATGCAAGAAATAAAAGTATTTAAACGTTATAGCTTTCAAAATTTTATACCAATTTTAAAATAATTTGAATCAAAAGAAAAGATTGTAAAATTTACGCGAATTCAGGGCAAACTATTAAACGACATTAAATGGCAAGGAAAATTATTCATTTACCACTGAATTGCACACATACTGATCTTAATTATTTATTTATATCTGTGGTACGAATTTTAAAAATGCGTACTACAGGCGCAAAAATTTACGCCCAAAATATAATGAAAATAACGAATTTAAATTTTATGCGTTTTCTTATTTATTTGGCATTTATATTAGAAAATATACGTTTAAAGAGTATTCATTAAATACATACTATTTATACCACCAAATTAACCAAAACGGGTATAAATGTGCAAATTAAAACGCGCCTTTTTATAAAGCTTATTTATACACTAATTTTTTTATTGGTAAACATTCGTACGTGTTAAATTAAGGAAGAAAATGCGTTGATTTGATTAGAGCAATATTTGCAATGGACATAAATTATAATCAGTGGAGATTATGTGAATTAAGGGGAAAGAAACGGCAAGCACAATATGTTTAAACGGTAAGGAGCATGAAATTTTGAACGTGTTTAATTTAAAAGATGGAAACTTATGATGATTTGGGGTGAAAGAATAAGCAAGCAATTACTTTGAACCGGTCAGGAAATTGTGTGGTGTTTAGAGTTTATGTAATTGCGTTTATAACGGCAAGGAATAAATGGGCTAAACTTAAATCATGAAGGAAAATTTTGGCAAGAAAAATAATTTGTTGGAACGGCTACGTGAATCAAAGGTTTTTATATGTGAACTTCAGGTTGCTAAAGTGGGTAAGCACAATTTAATGCGTGCGTAATTTAAGGCCAACCCGGATTCAAAATTTTGAACGTTAAAGGAAAATGATTTCTTTCATTATAAAAGAGGTGTGTGGGTTTATATTTAAATAGGGAAGTTTTGCATATGTTTACTTAAATTTAGGTGAAATAAAATAGAAAAGAATGATTTATAAATCGGCAGAGGAAATTTCTAAGATTTTATTCCATGATTACACGCAAATCAAAGGAAATACGTGAATTTTTTTGAACGTGTTTTATAAATAAAAACTTCCGTTGATTTGGGAACAATGGCAAGAACTAAATGTGAACGGTTATGAAATTTTTGGATAACGTTTCTATTAAATTAGGAGAGCAAAAGGAAGGTGGAATGTTTACACGCTAATTTCAATCAAGCTTTAAATGAAATTTAATGGCTCTCTAGAAGAGTCAAAATGATTATATACATATTAAACAAATTGAAGTAAAGGAAAGTGGGAAGTTATACGCGAACGAAAATGCTATACGTGAATTTTGATGTCAAGGAAATTAGTATTTTATTCTAGTTTAAAATTTATTTAAGCAAAATAAAAGAATGCAAAGATTTTATTTCTTAATTAAACATGATTTTGCTTAAAATTAAGTTATTTACCATTTCAACAAAATAAACCAAATTTCCAATTAAAGTTAATCCTTAACCAAAGTCAAAATTTCAGAAATCTTATCTTTTATTTAAAAATTTGGACGATGTTTTAATCAATTCAAAATTTATATTTTTATTTAATAAACCCCCAAGTTTTATAATTAAAAGTGAAAAAGACTTGTTAAAACTTCAGGCTGTTACAGAACATATATTACCCTATGATTCCCAGCAATGAAATCTGATACCTGTACTGCTTAATTCGGTTATTATTAACTGCATTTCATGGCTTCTATATACTGTAAGCATTCAAGTTAAAACATATTGCTGTTATAATAATGCAATTGTATATCTGCTAACAAATTATTTATACTGTTTTGATTTACTGCAATCAACGTTCCATGCTGCTGTTACTATCTACGGTATGCTCTTTCCGTGCAATATAATGTATATAGATTTATGTATGTATGTTTTTCTGTATCAACTTTTTATACTTTTCTACATGTTAAATGTGAAGTTTTTTCTTCATTTTTATTTTAAAAAGATATATAATTTGATCTAAATTAAGATATTATCAATGTTTCAATAATAGTGGATCTAAATTAAGATATTATCAACATTTTCAATAATAGTAGAGTTTACATACAATTGCTTGAAGTCTATCCTACATTATTTAATACTTTGGACAACAAGTATATATACCCTGCTTTAGCAGTTCTATTCTTTTACATATCCTCAACAACATTTGCAGCGTTGACAACATTAAATTTACAAAATACCACTTGATTATGTATTTAGTCTTTAACTTTTGTTCTTAAATTGTATACTTTTGTAGTCACTGAAAGGAAACACTGACTATAAAACTTAGAACTGCCTAGATTTTTCTTTACCGTTGAGAAGTTTGTATTGGGTTTTAAAAATTTGTACGCATAAATTTGTTCACATATTTGTTGAGTTTTTCAGCTAAGTGAACTTCGCCTAATTAATCATAGTTTTATGGTTTTATTTAGATGCTAACATTACTCTTACCTTTTACGGCTAGACGGTAGCTTAGATTCTCAAGAAGGAGTAGAAGATTTGAGAAGTATTACTGTTATTCAGTGAGTGAGAGATTTGAGAAATATTATTATTATTTGTTTATTTACCAATGAATTAGTCTTGCTTGCATTAGAACATTGAAAGAAATTGAGCACTAAACTATTTGCATCAACATATTACTAATTTACTGCTACAATTTAAATAGCAACCCAATATGTTTTGGCATAGTTTTGGCATGTACTTGTCTATGTATAACCAATACACACATTTATAATTATTTCTATGTAGATACAACTGATTGGTTGCTATATGGTATTAGTAAATAAAAGACCTTATTCTTACAATGCTTTATTTATTCTAGAAATCCATTAGTCATCACTATTCTACGAGGCAGTAAATGATTTCAAGTATTTTGTATCTTTGTGTCCATATTTTTTTGTACAATCGTTGTATGTGACATTATCTACATGCCATTGTATATGAATTTACGTATACATTGAAATAGCAAGCTTTAATTATATGTTCAGGTTACGCCTGATTTCCATGTTTCCATCTAGGTAATAAACATGTATATTTTGCTTTAATATATTCTTGAATTCCTAATATTAGATTTACAGGTCAGACATATTAGTATACAGACCAATGCATACCTAGCACAACCGATGATGCTTGCTGGACTAGTAGATGAAAAAGTGAAAATGAAAGAAGAGTTGCATCGCGAATAGGGGATAGAAAAAAAAATAAATTCCGATGCCAAAATAAAGGTAAATTCGATTACAATGCGGATAGGTATCACTAATTACAGTTTCGCTCTTCTAACTTTAGCTTCTATACATATCTCTGTCATTCATATTTTATTTGAATTAGATCTCATACCAATATATCCCAACGTGTGCGTAGCACGGGTTCACACTCATTCTAGATATATAATTGGGTTGTAAATTAGGTTGTCCTAATTTACATGGAATGTGAATTTCCATGTTTTAATTTATTTGGAGCGGGTTCCTTCTAATTTCCATAAATTATCCAACTTCAAATTATGTATGTAAGCATATTGTTCGAATTAACCATGGATATGCTAAAAAGGGAAAAAGATGTTTAAGTAGACAGTCTTCTCCATAGTTTACGCTATCTATTTCAATAAAAGAAAAGAAATAATGCCTTCAAATGAAGGAAAGATCTCACTTTCGATTAATTTATGGAAAGTTAAAATGGTAATACTTTTTGAAAATGTGGCTCTAATAAATTAAAACGTTGAAAGAAATGTTCTAGTTTAGAAATTAATAGATAGAATTATAAATGAATAAATAAATAAACACGTATAATCGCACTTAATGTTGAAAAATAAAAATATATAAATAACATAATTTACGATGGTATTCGTATTGGTTATTAGGACTAGGATTTATAAACATTAATTACAGATTTAATAGGCAGTAAATTTGTTATTTATAGAGAGTTAAAAAGGAATTAAATGGGGACTAATTTAGGAATTTAATACGACGTTTATGGGAAACTGAAAAGACATAATAGATGTGATAACCCAAATTCTGGAGTATTGGTTAATTGATAATTAACTCGGTTAATTAATAAAATACTGATTTTTAATGATTGTTAAGGATGATACTAATAAATCCAGAAATTAATATTCATATCTGAGAAATAATTATTTAATAATCTCCTAATAGGGTTATTTAAAATAGGCAAAACTTGTTATATTCGATATAAATTTAATAATGTGTTTGTTTAAAATTAATATATATTTGAGTTGATCTTAAGTTGAAGTTTTAAATTGAATTTGAATTTGAATATTTGGATTTAAAATTTGAATTTATAGAATAATTATTTTGAATAGTTTGGATATAAAAATATAAGAATAAAGTTTTCATTAGGATATAATTTGTTTTATATTGTTTTTCCTTAAAAGAATTTATTTATATAAATTATGAAAGTATTATTTAAATAGTAAACAAATACAAAAGTTTTATATCTACATTGATAAATGAATTAAATACACTATACATGATTTTACTTGAAATATGATTGATTTTATATTTAAATTACTTTTAAAGGTTTTATTTTTATAAATTTACAAAAAAGCATTTATTAATTAAGAAATGCACTAAATTAATTAGGAAAATTTATATAAAAGCTTTTTAACTCATTTTAAAAATATATGATAATGAATTAATATATGTGTTATGAGATGTTGAGATTTAACTGAGATGTTTTACTTTTCTATTGATGATGAATTAATGTGAATGACATTCTGAGTTTGGAATTTGAATTGTGTTCCACTTGAATTTAAAATTTATGAAATCCAAAGTATAGATTTTAAATTGTTTTGGATTTCTAATTATATGCATAAGCTTTTATTTATAAGTATAATTGGCTTATTTCTTTTGAAATTATCTGTACATATATATATTAATTACTAATTAACTAATCCTTTAAGCTAGATCTTGTATTAATCTTTCATTGAACATCTAACTAAATAATAATTAACCTTAAAAGACATGTGTTATGAGATTAACATACTAAAATGACACTTGTAAATTCATAAGCATAGGTGTAAGATAATTAAGGCATCATAGTGACAAATGTCTTTCTTCATTCTCAACCAAAATGTAAATCAAAACAAGATTTGAGAAATTTTAAAAAAAAAAATCTGAAAAGAGAAATAAAACCTGGAAAGAATATGATGGGTTTTCAACATCATGCAAAATCTGGAATCAAGTTCAATATTAATGGAAGATTTTCTAATTCAACATGCAAGATCTTCATGTTCAATCAAACAATTCAGTAATCAGCAGCTGCAAAACTTGTTTTCAACATGCCAATTAATTCAAGAACATGTAGTGAATTTCAAGAGCCTGGAAAGCAAATAACAGTCTCTACCCTCTGCATATTTTTGTGAGTAGCCTCGTTCTTTAAAAAAAAACTTAAGTATAATAACCTGTTGCATGCTCATATCTGGGAATATATATATGCTTGTGAGTATATGAATTGACTGTAAATATGTGAATGATGAATGTATGTATTCTTGTTTCCTGTGACATTCTCTTCTTTGTTATCAAGCCTCACTTTGATTTAAAATCATTACCTCTTGATCTAGGCTTGGTTTAGAATTAAAACTTAAATAAAAACTGTTCGTTTCATCATAAATTTAGTTTAAGAATTTTATTTAAGTCAAGATATATATGAAATAGTTCTGAAATTAAATCAACAGAGAAAATTTTAAATAAGGTGAAAATTTAAAACTTCTTGATTCATTAATTCAGGCTTATAACCTGATTGGTATTAGAAAAACATGAATTTAGAAGTTAAAATCCTGATTTTTAAATAAGTAATCAATGAGGAAAGCCGTGGAAATCAATTTTTGGTTAATTAGTAAATCGTTGGCGATCGATGATGATCTGAAGCTCGAGTTTGGTGTCGAGGAAGGTTTAGGGGATGACGACTTGGGAAAAAATGGCCGCATGATTAGTCAGTAACCGTGGTGGCCAGAATGAGATGAACAAGGGCTTGAAAAGCTGATTTGGTACATCGGTGTTGTCATGGCAATTGTGGCGACGGAGGTGCTCCGTGATGGACAACATGGGGGTGGGGGAAATAAAGAATTGAGGTCAAGGCATCTTTGGTAAAGATGGAGATGATCATCGTGGTCGAGAGTCGTGGATGGAAGTTTTTCCGATGATGACCGTTTCCTGTTTGTGGGATGATGGGTTCGTATTTGATTCAAGGATGAAAATCGCCATTCTGGGAGACCGTGGTGGTCAGTGTAGTGGGGGTCGACTTGTGGGAGGGTTCGTCGTCGACCGTTGGTGGTCAGAACCACCGTGCATGTGCACGATGCACACGGGAGTCTTATGTGGTTTGAGCTTGGGATGGGGGAGAAACGTTTTCTTCGGGATTAACTCGACAATTTTGGCGTGTTGACTCGGGTTGTTGAGAATGGGTTTCTTGTTCCAGTTTTTACTGTAGACAAGAATAAGTTTTTGAGAAAAAGGGATATTCTCGAGTTGTACCCGAGTAGGCTTCGGGTCAAACCCGAAGTAGCATGGGAGTCAGATTGTTTAAAAGGTTTAAAATTTAAAACAAAGTTTGAAATTAAATAATTTGATTTTAAATTTTTATAAATCTCTTTTATTGATAAGTAATTTTATTTAACATTTGTTTTAAAAAGATTGTAAAGTTTGATTTAAATCTTGTTTGAGTTTAAATTATAATTATTTTAAATCTTTAAATTGAAACTAATTATAGGAAGATTTAAAAGTAAAATGTTTTAAAGCTTTTTGTAAAATGTAAGGAAAGTTTCAAAATAAGGTATTGAAATAAATTAATCGAAAGGGGACTTAAGTGATTTTGTATATATCAAGTATATCATCTAATAAGGTTTAAATATGATCTAGTAATAAATTGTGACAAATGGACTATCTGCAATTGAATAAGATCTTAAGTAATTAAAGTTAATTACTTAATGTAAGAGATTAAAGATTTTTATTTCACTTAAGTGATTTGAGGATAATTAATTAAAGATTAAATTGTTAGAGGATAATTAATTTGGAGATAATTAAGAGTTAATTAAATTAATTAAACCATGGGATAATTACCTGAAGAAAGTAATTAATAAAATGACAATTACTTAATACAGTAATAAATGATTAATTATTTAGTTTAGGTAAATAAAGGATTTATTAACTAAGGAAATTTATTAAGGGTTAATAAATTAATAAGTGTGATTAATTAAGGATAATTAATCAATGTAGGTGATTGTCGGATAATTAATTTGGTAATCAATAAAGAGGGTAATTAAAGGTTAATTAATATGATGGGTTTAAGAATAATTAATTGAATAATTAATTAAAGAGAAATTACTTAATGTAATTAAAAGAATGATTGATCAAGGATGATTAATCAAGAGGGACAATTAATGAATGATCAATTAATTGAGTATAATTAATTAATGTTAAATAAGAAAGATTTATAAAGTAATTAACTTAATTCATTGGTAGTTAATTAAATTAATTAGAAATGTTATGACTAATTTATCTTGCTTATGGATGATTTAATGATACTTAAATGCCTTGGATTATTTGTTATTCCTGGTATGTGATTGAGATGCTATGTGGTATGAAATGTTTTTGTAATATGATATTTTGTGTTGAACAGTGATAATCGGGTTATCTATGATAAATTGCTGTGCAAAAGTGACATCTAGTATTTAAAGGTAAATTGTATTCACTTGAATAACTTAAGTCAAGACGACATTAGATTCGAAGAGACTGGAGTCGGGTGTTAGCAAATACCCAAAACCACTTCGATTCTTTATAGATTAATATGTGAAATCAATACGCTGGTATGGAATGATTTATTTGAATTGGACCATTTAATCTAAGTTCTGGTACTTAGAAATTAATGTGAAATAAGTAATGTCTATAACAACTTGAGAAGTGTAGATTGATATAAGTTACCCGGGTTTATATAAGTTGTATGCTTTTGTATTCCATGTTAGATGGGTTTACTCACGCTGGTTTCCAGCCTGACCCGGGTGTTACTTTGATGTAATGCTCCAGTCAGACCGAGTATTACAAATTTGCAGGTAAGGACGTTCTAGAGCTCAGGAGGAGAGCTAAAGGAAAGGAACGTATAGAGTGTTTATCCGCTGTAATATATATTGTTATTTATTTGGAACAAGTTATTTTAAACTGTCCAATGTTGTGAAATTTGTTGTAACTCTGATGTAAAAATGTAAATATACTGATACAGTTTTGCTTTGTAAACTTTTATTTATTTGCTATTATATTTCATCCGATGCGAATGTGAGATTCTGTATTACTTTTCTGTTCTTCTTCTTTTATCTCTTTCCTTCTTTTCTCTAACTATCTGGAATTTTCGGGATCGAAATTTTCGGGTCGTTACATTTGTATCAGAGCATAAGGTTAAGCGAGAACCTTAGCTCTGGTGGGATTACTCATTAAGGATAGGGTAAGTGGTACCCTATAATGAGTTGAGTGTGTATATATATATGAGCGAGCGTACTTGTTATTTTCTTATATAAAGATTTTAAATAGTTTTATATAAGATTATATTTAGATATATAAAGCAATATTTATTTCTAATAAATATTAAGGAAATTGGTTGTTAAAATTATTGGAATTAAATTGAGAAGTAATAGAAATACAACCAAATTGAAATTAAATAAGAATAAGTTTGAAATGGATTCAAACTTAAATTAAAATCTTATAGTTAAGGAAGAATTTCAAAATAAGATGAATCAGAATTGGTTTCAAACCAGAAAATTGAATGGTTATTGTGTTTAATAATGGGACGATTGTTTTAAACAATAAAATGTTTTAAGGAAATAACCATTTGATAAGAATAACTTGTAAATTAGAAAGGATGGAAATTGAAGTGGATTTAAAATTGTGAAATTCTGAATTCTAAATTTAAACATTTGAAATTATTTTCAAAATGTCAAGGAAATAATATTATTCAAAATATTTTGAATGTAATCTTATTTTAGAATAAGAAGTTGTTTGTAAACTTTAAAAGAATTTTTTGAATTAAAACCAGGGGTGGTTTAAATTTTAAAATTTGGCTTGGTGGGCTAAGAAGTATCAAAGATAGTTTGGAATAAACTCTAAATGTTGGGTTTTAAATTTGGAATGTGTTTTAAAACCCAAAGTGGTAGATTTTTGAACTTATAAGAGGGAGGATTATTAATGTGAAGTTAAATAATTTGAACGATCAACATGATTTAGAAATTTCAGGATGAAACTGGGATTTAACTTGGAAAGTTAAATGGTTGATTTAAATTAGGGAATTTGAGTGATCTCAAATTGGGTTTGAGATCTAGAAATTGAAAATGAATGGATGTTTTAAAATAAATTAGATGATATCATCCTATTGTTGTTAAAAAAAAATTAAGTTGTGAATAGGAATTGTTAAAATGAATGAGAGATGGAGTATGGTAATCCATTATTGAAATAAAAGGGAAATTAAACTTTAATTTGAAATTAAGGGTATGGAATTACCTTGAACTAAAAATTTGAGTAATTGAATTTGTAAATTAAAAATTGTTTGAAACTCTTACTTGAACCTTGTAATGAGTTAGGTAAAGATAATTTAAAATGGAATTTTGAGAATTTGACTCAAAATTAAATTAAATTAAAGGTTAATTTAATTTATGGTATAATAAGTTAGGTCTGAACTGTGAATCAAATTGTTTTTTTAAAAAAAACTTTAGAGGTAAATTGATTTAAAGGAATTAAATCAACATTTGAAGTATTAACTCGAATTTATATAATTCGAGATGGCTTAAATTTGGAATTTGAATTGAAATTAGTTCAAATTGAATTTGATTTGAATTAATTTTAATTGTGATTGAAGATGTATGAGTATAAGATTCAAATGGAAAATTTGAATTGGATTGATTTGAATAATTTGGAATTGTAATTAATGTTTAATAGTTTTAAATTCAAATGGATATTTGTCCAAAGTGAATGGAATAACTTGGGATTGTAATTAAAGTGGAATGTGTTTAAAATCAAATGGAATTTGATTTAAATTTGAAAAGAAATAGAGAATTAATTCAACCTGAATTGGGAATAAATCAAGCCCAATAGAAATTGGAATTATTTAAATTGGAATTGGGTCAATTTAAATGGAAGTGGAAATTTAAATTGAATTAATGAGAATGGAGGTTGGGAAGTGAGAAGTTTTGACTCCGGACTATTTTTTTTATATAAATTGTTTTAATATAAACCTATTTTTCCAATCTATTTATTATATATACAACCTTTCTTTTAAAAGCCAAACTATCTTATACTTGTTTTACAATTTTTTTTTCTGAACTGTTTAACAATTTTCCAACTGTTTTATAAACTAATTACTATATTTCAACTATTTTACAAAACAAATTACTATCTTACTATTATTTTGCAATTATCTAAAATTTCTATAATTATTTTAACTATTTTCTACCTATTTTACACCTATTTTACAAACTAGTAATTATTTTCCAACTACTTATCTATTTTTAAATTTTTCAAACTATTTTCTAAATAAATTGGACGGAGTTTCAAACTGTTAATGGTTAAATACCCAATCGAGATAAGAATAGAGGTGATAATCCAAATGGATTGAAGCAATTGTGAGTAAGTGAACGAAAATCAAAGTGAACATGAATAGAAATGAAATTAATTTGGCTAATAACCTATAAAGATAAAAACGTAGGGTGTACGTATGTTATTCTATTCGCATAGTGATTTGATCCAGATTCGAACACATAATTTCGAGATAGTATGTCATCGGAGTTGAGATGTTTCACTCGATTTTCGACGGCGAACCTGGATATGGGTATTTGATTGGTTCTGGATATTATTTATCATAATTATGACTATGCAAGGAGAATGACGGTTTCTGGTCAAGAAACCAGATCTGAGTCCGCACTAGGAAGTCGGGTGGACGATACTAGTTTGGAAATGAAATTTTGTGATCGATTGAGCGATCAGATTTGTATAGCGTACGGATGATATGTGTACATCGTACGGACTTGAATAAAATTGATACTGGGAATTTGTGGATTAGTAATGTGAAATGGTTTTTGAAACGAAAGTTATATTTTTTGAGGTATATGATGAAGTAAAGTGGAAATTGGATATTTCCATAATAGAAATTTACTTTTTGGAAGTAAATAATATGGTTAATGACTTTATAGAGTAATCAAATTTAAATATTTGATTTGGGATAAATAAAGTTATATATCTTTGTTATATATAAGATAAATCTCCCCTTGTTGAATCTTTTGCCAGAAGAAAAGGATTTTGAAGGTGTTTTAAAGTGTAAAAGGAGTTTTATACAATTTTGAAATGATCCAAAGTTTTAAAATTTATATATATCTCTCTGTGTGTGTGTGTGTGTGTGTGTGTGTGTGTGTAAAGGATCTTATAAGGATTTTAGAAAAGGTTTTGGGAACCTTTGGATTTGGAAAGGCTTTTGATTTTTAGGTAAAGTCAATATGAGAATTTGGAAAGCCTAGTTTGAGAATTATCGATTTTGGAATAATCAATTTTGTGTAAAGGAGCTTTGTATGAGATCATACTAGGTGTATGATTTGAAGATCCTATATGTGTATAGTATAAAATGTTTTGATGATGGCTCTGGGGAAAAATGCGCTCCCTTGAAATGAACTTCTCAGGAGTGCCACCGGGTGGTGCTGCCTTGAGCCCCAAGGGGGGGTTCTAAAGTCGATCCTGTGAGGAGTCCGGACAAAACTAGTTCCTGGGGATTATGAGTAGAGTATAACATAGCGAAAGTCGTGTGTGCCGCTGAGAGCCAACAATCTGCGTTTAATTTTATATCGGTAGACTGCGACCTATGTAGGAGTGGAGAAGTTTCATTTCGACAGCGAAAATCAGAGGCCGCTAAGAGCCTACAGTTACATGGACTTTTGCTGTGACAACAACGCAACCCTGGAATGTAACTGTGATCTGTTGTGTGGGATCCATGGCGTAATCGAGAGGCCGCTGAGAGCCTGCAGTTACATGGACTTTTGCTGCGACGGCAACGTAACCCTGGAATGTAACTGCGACCATGGATGGGGGTGATGATTTCCAGAGCATTCTCACCATAGATATATCCTCTATTTTCAAAAACTGTTTTCTATATTTTCAATAAAATTATTTTTCCAAGTATATTCACTGGATGTTGAAAATAAGTCTGCTAAGTATTTATACATTTTCAGTCTTACGCCTGATCAACGTATGACTGAATTTCTATGAGAACGAGGATGGACTTATTGAGACATCGAGTTATAAAAGTATTTTTATAAAACTATTACTGTACTACTATATAGATTTTAAAAGTGTTTTAAAAATGATCAAAGTTAAAAACTTGGTTTTAAATATTAAATAAATTCTGGTTTCGCTTCTTTTCGGGGACGAAAAGATTCTAAGGGGGGAGGAATGTGATAACCCGAATTCTGGAGTATTGATTAATTAATAATTAACTGGGTTAATTAATAAAATTCCGATTTTTAATGATTGTTAAGGATGATACAAATAAATCCAGAAATTAATATTCATATCTGAGAAATAATTATTTAATAATCTCCTAATAGGGTTATTTAAAATAGGAAAACTTATTATATTCGATATAAATTTAATAATGTGTTTGTTTAAAATTAAAATATATTTGAGTTGATCTTAAGTTGAAGTTTTAAATTGAATTTGAATTTGAATATTTGGATTTAAAATTTGAATTTAAAGAATAAATATTTTGAATAGTTTGGATATAAAAATATAAGAATAAAGTTTTCATTAGGATATAATTTGTTTTATATTGTTTTTCCTTAAAAGAATTTATTCATATAAATTATGAAAGTATTATTTAAATAGTAAACAAATACAAAAGTTTTATATCTACATTGATAATTGAATTAAATACACTATATATGATTTTACTTGAAATATGATTGATTTCATATTTAAATTTCTTTTAAAGGTTTTATTTTTATAAATTTACAAAAAGCGTTTATTAATTAAGAAATGCACTAAATTAATTAGGAAAATTTATATAAAAGCTTTTTAACTCATTTTAAAAATATATGATAACGAACTAATATATGTGTTATGAGATGTTGAGATTTAACTGAGATGTTTTACTTTTCTATTGATGATGAATTAATGTGAATGACATTTTGAGTTTGGAATTTGAATTGTGTTCCACTTGAATTTAAAATTTATGAAATCCAGAGTATAGATTTTAAATTGTTTTGGATTTCTAATTATATGCATAAGCTTTTATTTATAAGTATAATTGGTTTATTTCTTTTGAAATTATCTATACACATATATATATATATTAATTACTAATTAACTAATCCATTAAGCTAGATCTTGTGTTAATCTTTCATTGAACATTTAACTAAATAATAATTAACCTTAAAAGACATTTGTTATGAGATTAACATACTAAAATGACACTTGTAAATTCATAAGCATAGGTGTAAGATAATAAAGGCATCATAGTGACAAGTGTCTTTCTTCATTCCCAACCAAAATGTAAATCAAAATAAGATCTGAGAAATTAAAAAAAAAGTAATCTGAAAAGAGAAATAAAACCTGGAAAAAATATGCTGGATTTTCAACATCATGCAAAATCTGGAATCAAGTTCAATATCAATGGAAGATTTTCTAATTCAACATGCAAGATCTTCAAGTTCAATCAAACAATTCAGTAATCAGCAGCTGCAAAACTGGTTTTCAACATGCAAATTAATTCAAGAACATGCAGTGAATTTCGAGATCCTGGAAAGCAAATAACAATCTCTACCCTCTGCATATTTTAGTGAGTAGCCTCGTTCTTTAAAAAAAACTTAAGTATAATAACCTGTTGCATGCTCATATCTGGGAATATATATATATATATATATATATATATATGCTTGTGAGTATATGAATTGACTGTAAATATGTGAATGACGAATGTATGTATTCTTGTTTCCTGTGACATTCTCTTCTTTGTTATCAAGCCTCACTTTGATTTAAAATCATTACCTCTTGATCTAGGCTTGGTTTAGAATTAAAACTTAAATAAAAACTTGTTCATTTCATCATAAATTTAGTTTAAGATTTTTATTTAAGTCAAGATATATATGAAATAGTTTTGAAATTAAATCAACAGAGAAAATTTTAAATAAGGTGAAAATTTAAAACTTCTTGATTCATTAATTCAAGCTTATAACCTGATTGGTATTAGAAAAACATGAATTTAGAAGTTAAAATCCTGATTTTTAAATAAGTAATCAATGAGGAAAGCCATGGAAATCATTTTTTGGTTAATTAGTAAGTCGTCGGCGATCGATGATGATCTGAAGCTCGAGTTTGGTGTCGAGTAAGGTTTAGAGGATGACGACTTGGTAAAAAATGGCCGCATGATTAGTCAGTAACTGTGGTGGCCCGAATGAGATGAACTAGGGCTTGGAAAGCTGATTTGGTACATCGGTGTTGTCATGGCAATTGTGGCGACGGAGGTGCTCCGTGATGGATCGCATGGTGGGGAAATAAAGAATTGAGGTCAAGGCTCTTTGGTAAAGATGGAGACGATCATCGTGGTCAAGATCGTCGTGGATGGAAGTTTTTCCGATGATGACTATTTCCTGTTGTGGGATGATGGGTTCGTATTTGATTCAAGGACGAAAATCGCCATTCTGGAAGACCATGGTGGTCAGTGTAGTGGGGGTCGACTTGTGGGAGGGTTCGTCGTCGACCGTTGGTGGTCAGAACCACCGTGCATGTGTACGGTGCACACGGGAGTCTGATGTGGTTTGAGCTTGGGATGGGGGAGAAACATTTTCTTCGGGATTAACTCGACAATTTTGGCGTGTTGACTCGGGTTGTTGAGAATGGGTTTCTTGTTCTAGTTTTTTTAGACAAGAATTAGTTTTTGAGAAAAAGGGATGTTCTCGAGTTATACCCGAGTAGGCTTCGGGTCAAACCCGAAGTAGCATGGGAGTCAGATTGTTAAAAAGGTTTAAAATTTAAAACAAAGTTTGAAATTAAATAATTTGATTTCAAATTTTTATAAATCTCTTTTATTGATAAGTAATTTTATTTAACATTTGTTTTAAAAAGATTGTAAAGTTTGATTTAAATCTTGTTTGAGTTTAAATTATAATTATTTTAAATCTTTAAATTGAAATTAATTATAGGAAGATTTAAAAGTAAAATATTTTAAAGGTTTTTGTAAAATGTAAGGAAAGTTTCAAAATAAGGTATTGAACTAAATTAATCAAAAGGGTACTCAAGTGATTTCGTATATATCAAGTATATCATCTAATAAGGTTTAAATATGATCAAGTAATAAATTGTGACAAATGGACTATCTGCAATTGAATAAGAACTTAAGTAATTAAAGTTAATTACTTAATGTAAGAGATTAAAGATTTTTATTTAACTTAAATGATTTTAGGATAATTAATTAAAGATTAAATTGTTAGAGGATAATTAATTTGGAGATAATTAAGAGTTAATTAAATTAATTAAACCATGGGATAATTACCTAAAGAAAGTAATTAATAAAATGACAATTACTTAATATAGTAATAAATGGTTAATTATTTAGTGTAGGTAAATAAAGGATTTATTAATTAAGGAAATTTATTAAGGGTTAGTAAATTAATAAGTGTGATTAATTAAGGATAATTAATCAATGTAGGTGATTGTCGGATAATTAATTTGGTAATCAATAAAGAGGGTAATTAAAGGTTAATTAATATGATGGGTTTAAGAATAATTAATTGAATAATTAATTAAAGAGAAATTACTTAATGTAATTAAAAGAATGATTGATCAAGGATGATTAATCAAGAGGGACAATCAATGAATGATCAATTAATTGAGTATAATTAATTAATGTTAAATAAGCAAGATTTATAAAGTAATTAACTTAATTCATTGGTAGTTAATTAAATTAATTAGAAATGTTATGACTAATTTATCTTGCTTATGGATGATTTAATGATACTTAAATGCCTTGGATTATTTGTTATTCCTGGTATGTGATTGAGATGCTATGTGGTATGAAATGTTTTTGTAATATGATATTTTGGGTTGAACAGTATTAATCGGGTTATCTATGATAAATTGTTGTGCAAAAGTGACATCTAGTATTTAAAGGTAAATTGTATTCACTAGAATAACTTAAGTTAATACGACATTAGATTCGAAGAGACTAGAGTCGGGTGTTAGCAAATACCCGAAACCACTTCGATTCTTTATAGATTGATATGTGAAATCAATACGCTGGTATGGAATGATTTATTTGAATTGGACCATTTAATCTAAGTTCTGGTACTTAGAAATTAATGTGAAATAAGTAATGTCTATAACAACTTGTGAAGTGTAGATTGATATAAGTTACCCGGGTTTATATAAGTTGTATGCTTTTGTATTCCATGTTAGATAGGTTTACTCACGCTGGTTTCCAGCCTGACCCGGGTGTTACTTTGATGTAATGCTTGGGTCAGACCGAGTATTACAGATTTGCAGGTAAGGACGTTCTGGAGTTCAGGAGGAGAGCTAAAGGACAGGAACGTATAGAGTGTTTATCCGCTGTAATATATATTGTTATTTATTTGGAACAAGTTATTTTAAACTGTCCATTGTTGTGAAATTTGTTGTAACTCTGATGTAAAAATGTAAATGTACTGATACAGTTTTGCTTTGTAAATTGTTATTTATTTGCTATTATATTTTATCCGCTGCGAATGTGAGATTGTGTATTACTTTTCTGTTCTTCTTGTTCTATCTCTTTCCTTCTTTTCTCTAACTATCTAGAATTTTAGGGATCGAAATTTTCGGGTCATTACAATAGATGGATTTTGAAAGTGGTAAGTAGATTAAATGAAGTAAATGAGGGTTGATTAGGGACTGTCCAATTTTGACATAAGTGACCAACTATTACGGGTAATAGACATTTATTAGACATTACAAGGAAACCAAAGACTAAGCATATAATTAGAAATAATTATGTAGAAAAAATGTAAATATTATTACTATTAAATATATGTAGAAGGCAACATAACATTCATGGTACAAAATTATATAACTTTAATTATATGTTTAGAACAAGTGTGAACTAAAAGGCTTAGCCCAAACTTAGGATTTGGGTGATTGGTTTGGTTTAGTGGGTTGGTATGCAAGGTCAAAAGAGTTACACAACATAAGTCTGCCTTTCACCTAGAGGTTACTAACAGTTGTGTATACTTACTACTGATGTAGGACATCTTCAAACATAAGACCTGTAAGGAAGGGATATGCATAAGACATTAAACCTTCTTTTGGAATGGAGTTATTAAGTAGTTATTATATGGTCTACGTCCTCCCTATTTAGGAAATATTAAATGGTTGGGGATAGTGGTTTGGCATGGTAATGGATATCTCGAGAAGGGTCCAGTTTAGGTTTGAGGTATAAAGTAGCTATTATGGGTCCACCTCTTCCGTAAAGAATTATTAAGTAACCTAATGAGATTTCATGCGATGTCAGCTAGATAGTATCAAAGAGGAGTCTTTCTTGGGTTAGGTATTAAATGATGTGGACCTGTCTTAAAAGTGGATATTAAATAGCTAGAGTCTGCCTAGTTCCAATTGAAAAAGTATTAAGTGACTTAGATACTCTCTCTTACATTGTTAGGACATGATTGACTGTAGTTGCATGGGACTAGGAATGGCCTTGGGTCTACAGTTGTGGTTAGGTTACAGAGTAGGAATGCATTAGTATGATGACAATTATATTATAATGCCTTATCTAGGTGTCATCGGTCTCTATAGTTAGGACCGACTGACTAACGGTTATTGCAAAGGGCCAACATTGGAGACTTGAGGTATTAAATAGTTGTTAGGTCTTCCGCCTCCCTATTTAAGAAATATTAAGTGGCTAGAGTTTTGGGTAGTAAAATATTTAGAATTGAAAGAATATGGGTGTGTATATATATACATAATGATACATTGGAGAAGGTTAGGTTAGACATATTGTACGTGCATATTAGATTTAACGGATTAGCCATAAATAATAGATAAAGGACTTAAATCGAAATCAACTGACATAAATTAATGGGATGCTTAAAGTACGTAATTTTACAATCGCCAGAATGTTGTTCTGACCCCCTCCTCATTAAAATCCACGGATTAGGTTTAGAAGGACTGTACACTTAAACAAGACATAAACTGTAACATTCCTGAAATTCATTAAGTTTAAATTGGCCATTAAATTATTTTTTGAAATAAATTGTGATTTAATTAGAAAATTTTCTAGAATGAATAAATAAATAAATAAAAGGAAAATGTATGAATATATGTATATAAATAGATATAAATAAATTTAATTCAAGTAAATTGGGGATTTGAACCTACATTTGAGATAAATGTTTTTAAAATAAACATTTGGCCTTTAAAATCATTAAGGTGAAATTTAGGTATTTTTAAAATGGAACTTTTAATTGAAAATTCAATAATTTATATTTTTATCAAATTAGTTGGATTTAAAAGTTGTATTTTGAATTGGATACAAATGATTTTCAAAACAATTGTTTAAAACTAAATACTATTTTATATGGGTTTATTTATTAAAAACATAATTAGTTTAAAATTCATTTCCTTTCTTTAAATTAGAATAAGTAGGAATAATGGACAAAATGGTTATAAAATAAGAAATAAAAATCTGAAATAATATAAACATAGATAATTATTTATTTAAATGGTATACTAGTCTTAATTCAAAAATAAAATAAACTAAGAAATGTATATATATGTGTGTGATTTGTTTGTGAGTGTACAAATTGTTTTAAATTCCTTTCTTTTTAAAATTTGTAAAAGTAAAATAAATACATATGTTAGTATCTCAAGTTTAAAATGAGTGTTTTAAAAAAATGAGTAGCATTTAAAAATTTGTTAAGATACAATATATGTATATATATACATACATAAATATTGATTAAATTCTTTTAACATTGAACATGTACATATTACATACAAATGAATAAACAAATACATTTATTTACAAAGTATAAACAAATACATACCTTTAGATCTTACATATATGTATACATACAAATAGCATCATTACTTTTATTTAAAATAATGAAATTTTTTTTAAAAAATAAATACAAGAAGCTTCACATCTTCCCATATGCCATCATATAACATATCTTAGCATATCTCAGCAAAATCTGAAAAACAGATTTTGCATCACACATCTCAATATCAAAGCTTTTTAAAAACATAGATATCAAAAAGAAAACCAAATCACATTCTCAAACCATATACTAATCTGCAACCTTGAAATCAAACAAACTCCTCCTCTTTTTCAAAACAAATCTCATTCACAACCATATTCAAAACCTGCAGCATACATTCATGTATTCAAAACTCCTCTTTTCCAAAATTCAAATCTGCATGCATCATTATGAATCAAGAAACCTCATCAAACAATCAAACTCTGGAAACAAAAGGGGGCTGCATTTCATACTTTCATAATCTGGAAATGCAAGGGAACCCTGCATTTTCTTTGCATCTGCAAATTCAATCATAGAACCTGTTTTCACAATTCAATTCATCAATGATTCAATACAAAGATTAAAAGGCAAACAAGATCAGAGAAGTAAAACAATCAGGTGAAGTTTTTAAAGCAAAGCAAAACATGAAGTTTGAAAATAAAAGTGGAAGCCTGGAGATGATAACCTGGAAAGCATGCAGTGGATTTCTAAAACAAACTCAAAGGCAAGTAAATTTCCTTTCTAAAATAATTTGAGTTTAATGTTGAAATCAGTAACTAAAACAAGATTTAAACAATTAGGTCAATCCAAGTTGCAGGAAATCAAGCCTAAGACTTGAGCTAATTCTGATTTCAGGTTGTAGAGAGAAAAAGAAAGAAAAAAAAAAACTTCTTTGTCATTCAACTGTAAGTAATTAGAAGTGTTTGTATTTAATAAATTATGTACAACAAAGAGTAAATAGAAATCTGTACTTACAATTTACAGATCTAAACTCTATGATCTAAAGAAGAAAAAGAAAAAAAATTCAGGCTTTCACTCTTTGAAGCTGTCAAAACACCTCTCTGCTTCTTCTTTGTTCTCTGTCAAAATACCCAGGTGAGCAATCTAGCCCTGAATTTGTTCTCTGTCTTGATGAATGCTTGAATGACTTGTCTTCTCTGATATGTGATGATTCTGAAATAGAAATATGTTTACATGTGTATGTATATGTGTGATGCATGTTTGGGAAACACAACAAAGCTTGCTTTTGTTTCATTCATTCCAGATCTCAAGAACCTGGTTGCAAAATAAAAAAATAAAAAAATAAAAAAAATGACTGAGACATTATCTGGTTATGTGAGTAACTCTTCTTTATAAAACAGTTTTTTTTAGGTAAATTATGCATGTTTATAAATTTTAAATAAACATATATGGAAGTACTTGCAAGTTGTGACTGTAAACAAGTTGGTGGCTGTGCATGTGTGCTTTTCAAATTTCAAAACTTATGTCTTGATTTCTAAAATTTCTTTGACTTTTTTTTACTGAATTTAACTTAAATGCTTGAACAAATCAAGTTTGTTTAGAATGTGTGAGTTCTAATTGTATATAAACTACATATGATATCTGGAATCTGAAAACCAAATTACACAAAACAAATTTGACTGGAGTTATAAATTTAAAGATTTATGATGTAATGTTCCAGGTTTATTAATTCAATCAGTGAGTAAATTCAAGAATTTTAAAACTAAAATTTAAATTTACAGTGAAAAGAGAAAATACAGTTTCATGTTTACTGTATTTTACTTTTTGATCAAGATCCTTTGATCCTTGTATTTGAATTGAGTAAAATTGTTTCTGGAAATGGTCATCTATTTTAGATCATAAGTAAATCATTGAATTGATTTACAATTCAAAATTTAGTTTGTAAATTGGAAATTACAGTAAGATCACTAGTTTACTGGGTTTGGGGTAAGTTTCTGGGTTGCAGGGAATTTTGACTCGGGTAGGTCTCGGGTAAATTGAAAAAAAACTCGGAGTAGTAGGAGAAGTGACTCGAAGTAAATCAGGGAGTTCTGTGTGTATGTGCAGGCTTAATAACAGAGTTGTTCTGTTATTTTTAAAATTTGAAGTAAAGTTTAAATTTAAATCTGGAAGCTTAGCTTAGGATTTAAACTTGAGTTTGAAAATTAAATTCAAATAGTTTGAATTCCTATTTTTGTAATAAGTTAAATGCAGAAATTCAAAGTTTGTTTGAAATATAAAAAAATAAATAAAAGAGATGAATCAGGAAACCTGTTTCAGGTTTTATAAAATTTGAAATAAAGTGCAAAATACATTTGTGACTTGGAATTTTGAAACTGAATTTATGTTGAATTCAAATAAGTTGAATTATGTTCTTTTGAAATAATGTAAATTTAGAAAAAGATTTCAAAGTTTAAGTTTTTGAATTAAACAGAAACTGTTTCTGTTTTAAATGAAAAAAAAAAAAAGTAAATTTAAAATTAAGATGGAGATTTAAACTTAGTTTTTAATTTGGAATTTTGAATATGAGTTCAGATTTGATTATCAGAGATTTGAAGGTAATTATATTTCAAATTCAAATTTGATTTTGACTCTCAAGTATAAAGGCAATGTTGTTTTGAATTTTGTATTGGAAAGGTTAAGTATTTGAAATTTAGGAATTCAAATGAATTCAAACTCTGAGTTTTTAAATCTATTTTTTTTAACTTCAGTTTTTAAATTAAAGATTTAAATTTAAATTGCTTTCAAATGATTTTCATTTGAATTAAAGGTGTAAATTATAGAAAGAGTTTTAAAGAATTTAAAACTAAAATGAGAATGAAAGTTGTATTTAAATTTTGAAGTTTTAAAAGTAATTTTTAAAATTGATTTGAATTTGATTTGAATTGAAATTTAAATCCTTTTCAACTTATTAATTAAGTATATGTTTCTTGTAAACATATAAGATTAAGTTGTATTGTTTAAAATCTTATTTTAAATTTGGATCTTAAGTTTAAAAAGAGAATGTTAAATGGAATTTAATGTAAATTTAAAAACATTTTGTTTTTAAGTGCATAATTTAAATAAGGAATGTTTATCTAAAAAAGAAAAGTATAATGATTTGTAATTCATTTAATTATTAAGGTAGTACAAATGGATAATTAATATAAATAAATTAATTAAGAAATGGAAAATTAGTTAAAGTAATTAAGGGTTTTAATTTGATTAATTTAAGTTTAAGATTAATTTTTCTTAGAATAATTAATCTGTAATTAAGAAATCATTAATTGAATGATATTAGATTTTAAATTAATAATTGAAGATTTATTAATTGAATAAATATGGATAGTTAATTAATAGGGAATAATAAATGAAAGTAATCATGTAGGTAATAAATTTAAAACCACCCAGTTTATTCATCTTAATTGTAGATGCTGATTGTTATTGAATGTTGTGTGATGGATTGATATATTTGATATGTGATGTGATGCTATGTGATACTTTGTGCTGATCTGCTATATTTGTGATGAATATACTGTTGTATGAATATGAAAACCCTTTGACCCGTAAAATGACATTTGAGTTTCGATGCGACAGGGAGTCGGATTCCAGTTGGTTATCCGAAACCCACATCGAATCATATTAGTGAATTTTTGTGATTGATAATTTACCTTATCTATGAATCTATGAATATAGATAAGCGTTATGGGTTATACCGCTTATCTTTATGATTGAATCTGTGATGATGATGTTGTGCACTATTGTGTTGAACCCCTGGACCACACTTATACACACACAAATATGGATTGCACGTGGAAATGGGTTAAGTCACAGATTTTGAAATTGTTTTAAAATTTGAATTTTTGAATCCAAAATAGTTTTGGAATTAGAATTGAAGCTTTTGAAAAAAAATGAATTTCAAAAATAAAAGTTATTTTGAATAACTCGATTGAGTTTTGAAATTTTAAATAATTTGAGTTAAATTTGAATTCAATAATTGAATTGAATTCTATGATTTGGAAACTAGGGTTTTAAAAAGTTATTCAACTTATAAATGGGTTTATATGGGGTTTTTAAACCAATTTAAAAGTGATGTTTTGAAATTTAAAATTTAACCCAAGATTCCAACTTGTATAAATCGGACTTTTCTGAAACGAAAACTGTTGTTTTCAAATAATAGAAGCTTTCATATAAGAAATGGATTTCCAATGTATGTTAAAAGGAATTCAAGTTTTGAAATGAAAATGGTTTTCCAAGTTATAAATAAATCTTTGGAACGTGTTTTGAAAGCTATAAATTAAATCTTTAGTTTAAAGATTTATTGAGTTAATCCAATTGGAAATGGAAGTTGTTTTGAAATCTATGAATAGATCTTTGTGAAACTAGGTGAAACTTTGTGAAATAAATCTTTTTGTTTAAAGATTTAAAATGGTAATTTGCTTAACCATTTGAAAGAAAAGTTTTGGATTTTATAAGTTGTGACTTAACTAAAATCCCATATCCATATGTTTTAAAATATGGCGCTCATTATTCGGTTTAGCCGGGAGAGGACCTAGTGTCATATAGCCCATTCCGAATAGTGATACGACGTTAGGGATAGCAATTGAAGACCGGTGGTGAAGACCGGATATTTCCGAAAACAAAAGGGTAACTCATCGATTGTCTCTGCACTGGCTGATCCCCGGTATAGAGATCTTCATATGTGATGGGAAGTCCGGACGTGATTAGGGATTATCCGGATTTGCAAGGGCTTCTTCGGAAGTGCCTTCGGTTCTGTTCGAACCCGGGACAGACTTGTATGGTTGTATGTCCGACATTACACTTTGAGATGTTAACTGATTTCTATCAAATACATTTCTGCCTGGTGGCGGAGAATTTATTCTCTTAGCTTAACACCCTTCTCTGAGACGTACGAGCTCAGAGGTTATGTAGTTGATATTTATCAGTGATATTCCCAATTTGGTAATGTGGCATGCTGAGTGCTGCTGTGTGATGATCATTGGTTAATCATTTGTGATATGATCATTTGTTTGATCATTTATCTTTGTGATCATTGCTTTGGTCATCTGATTGACCCAAAGCATGGCTTTGTTTCACAAAGCGTAGCTTTGTGGACGAGACTGCATCAGGACCTCACTCCCCGGAAATGGTCGAAACAGGAAAGATGCGGCAAGGTTATGAGGGTCGCTCCCTTTAGGGTGTGTCATTCCCTTCTGGTAAAGGGTGGTATCAGGTATGGAGCCCTGGTATTTAACCTATGTGGTTGCTCCAATCTCATTTACTGTGTGGTTGTTGCTTTGAGGCGCCTCGGATAAAGGTCCCAAAGGACCGGGGGATGGCATATTCGTGTAGTAGTTACCTAGTTACAGAGGTAACCCGGCCTTGTGTTGGCAGAGATCTAACCGTAACGTTAGTTCTCGGGACGTCCCGCCAGAGGCGTACCCATGTGGCAATAGGAAGTTCCTTAGCCTGACCATTTGTTGGAAATCCATTCATCCAATACGTGCCTTGTACGGTTTTAGTTGTAGAACCTGCCATTTAACATGGCAGCTATAGTAGGCATAGTATCATGGTACCTATGCTGGCTAGGATTTATATTATACTTTCGAAAGATTTCCACTATGCACTAGTAATAATATCAAAGGATTTTTCTCGTAGTAAGCATGTTTGACTATCATAAGGAGAAATCTCCCCCATGTGTGCGTTTGCATTGTGTGTGTGCCGGGAGGCCTTATGGTAGTTTCATTTTTCAAAAAGCATTGCGGATTTCAAATTTAAATTCTGTTGTTTGTTTTAAAAGACCAATTGCTTTTGTTTGCTCATACCAGTCCCACGACTGACCTGGAGTTTATTGTTCCCTTCCTAAACTCTGGGTGCCCACTATTTTCCCACACGGGCAGTCTAGAGTTGGGATTTTCAGATAATCTATAGTAGGTGTAGATTCGATAGCTTTCAGCCTTAGGATTTGGCTCTCTAGAGTTGCTTCTCTTCATCTTGATTTGGGAGTTCAAGCTATTTCTGGATTGGTGCTTTGGAGATGTAGATTGCTGATGCTGGAGTTCTTTCTTGAAGACTATTTTGGAGATTTTGTTCCGCTGCTAGTGTTATCTTTTATTTCCGCTGCTATTCTTTGTAACTCTGATGTATATTGATGTTCATTGTATCATTCTGTTGTATCAGATATTGTATCAAATGTTGTACATTGATATATATTATTCATTTCTTCCGCTGTGTTATTTACTTAATGTGTTATAAGCTCCGGCGACTCGAATTTGAACGATCGAATCTGCGACATTCGAGTACAATGTGAAGTATGGATGTCGATTTTCGAACGCAAAAAATTCGAACCGTTACATTTGGTATCAGAGCTGATGGTTAAAACCTTAGCTCAGGAGTATAACACATTAAGCAGCTCATTAGAGATAGGGTGAAGTATACCCTAGAATGAGTAATCCCTAAGATATCCGTTCGAATGCCTCAGTAAATTCTCTTACTACCACTGATAGTGAGTATGAGTGCGAGAAGAGAATGAGATAGGGGACATGGGAGTACCACTATAAATGGTCAATACCCTGCAACAGTGGGAATATTTTTTCTCTATCAATCTCCTTTGATTCGATTTCGAATTCTTTTGATTGCTTCGTGACTGCTCCAGAAAGAAGTTTCGGTGTGATGATGGCCCTACGAATCGTTGTAGGAAATTCTTACTTCGTATCTTCATCGGTTTCTTATCAGCTTTTCGATCTAAATTCTAATGAATTTGAAATTGAAAATATTAAATAAATTGGAAATTTTAAATTAGTAAATTGGTTAACTAATATGAAGATTTGATCCATCTATCTATTCTCTGGGATCCGATATATTCTACGAACGATTAGTTATCTCTTCAAACTAGTCAATGCTCTTGCATATTCGTAGACCGATGGACCCAAATATCTTGTGTAATATTATATGAGATTGTTCTCATATCTATTGTTGATATTCTTATTTGGTAAGCCAAATACAGAATTTATATCCAGTTCGATTTGGAAAGGAATTTCTCTATCTTTCATCTTTTCTTTCTCGTCCTTGCAATTTCGAGGACGAAATTCTTTTAAGGGGGGAAATCTGTAACATTCCTGAAATTCATTAAGTTTAAATTGGCCATTAAATTATTTTTTGAAATAAATTGTGATTTAATTAGAAAATTTTCTAGAATGAATAAATAAATAAATAAAGGAAAATGTATGAATATATGTATATAAATAGATATAAATAAATTTAATTCAAGTAAATTGGGGATTTGAACCTACATTTGAGATAAATGTTTTTAAAATAAACATTTGGCCTTTAAAATCATTAAGGTGAAATTTAGGTATTTTTAAAATGGAACTTTTAATTGAAAATTCAATAATTTATATTTTTATCAAATTAGTTGGATTTAAAAGTTGTATTTTGAATTGGATACAAATGATTTTCAAAACAATTGTTTAAAACTAAATACTATTTTATATGGGTTTATTTATTAAAAACATAATTAGTTTAAAATTCATTTCCTTTCTTTAAATTAGAATAAGTAGGAATAATGGACAAAATGGTTATAAAATAAGAAATAAAAATCTGAAATAATATAAACATAGATAATTATTTATTTAAATGGTATACTAGTCTTAATTCAAAAATAAAATAAACTAAGAAATGTATATATATGTGTGTGATTTGTTTGTGAGTGTACAAATTGTTTTAAATTCCTTTCTTTTTAAAATTTGTAAAAGTAAAATAAATACATATGTTAGTATCTCAAGTTTAAAATGAGTGTTTTAAAAAAATGAGTAGCATTTAAAAATTTGTTAAGATACAATATATGTATATATATACATACATAAATATTGATTAAATTCTTTTAACATTGAACATGTACATATTACATACAAATGAATAAACAAATACATTTATTTACAAAGTATAAACAAATACATACCTTTAGATCTTACATATATGTATACATACAAATAGCATCATTACTTTTATTTAAAATAATGAATTTTTTTTAAAAAATAAATACAAGAAGCTTCACATCTTCCCATATGCCATCATATAACAATCTTAGCATATCTCAGCAAAATCTGAAAAACAGATTTTGCATCACACATCTCAATATCAAAGCTTTTTAAAAACATAGATATCAAAAAGAAAACCAAATCACATTCTCAAACCATATACTAATCTGCAACCTTGAAATCAAACAAACTCCTCCTCTTTTTCAAAACAAATCTCATTCACAACCATATTCAAAACCTGCAGCATACATTCATGTATTCAAAACTCCTCTTTTCCAAAATTCAAATCTGCATGCATCATTATGAATCAAGAAACCTCATCAAACAATCAAACTCTGGAAACAAAAGGGGGCTGCATTTCATACTTTCATAATCTGGAAATGCAAGGGAACCCTGCATTTTCTTTGCATCTGCAAATTCAATCATAGAACCTGTTTTCACAATTCAATTCATCAATGATTCAATACAAAGATTAAAAGGCAAACAAGATCAGAGAAGTAAAACAATCAGGTGAAGTTTTTAAAGCAAAGCAAAACATGAAGTTTGAAAATAAAAGTGGAAGCCTGGAGATGATAACCTGGAAAGCATGCAGTGGATTTCTAAAACAAACTCAAAGGCAAGTAAATTTCCTTTCTAAAATAATTTGAGTTTAATGTTGAAATCAGTAACTAAAACAAGATTTAAACAATTAGGTCAATCCAAGTTGCAGGAAATCAAGCCTAAGACTTGAGCTAATTCTGATTTCAGGTTGTAGAGAGAAAAAGAAAGAAAAAAAAAAACTTCTTTGTCATTCAACTGTAAGTAATTAGAAGTGTTTGTATTTAATAAATTATGTACAACAAAGAGTAAATAGAAATCTGTACTTACAATTTACAGATCTAAACTCTATGATCTAAAGAAGAAAAAGAAAAAAAATTCAGGCTTTCACTCTTTGAAGCTGTCAAAACACCTCTCTGCTTCTTCTTTGTTCTCTGTCAAAATACCCAGGTGAGCAATCTAGCCCTGAATTTGTTCTCTGTCTTGATGAATGCTTGAATGACTTGTCTTCTCTGATATGTGATGATTCTGAAATAGAAATATGTTTACATGTGTATGTATATGTGTGATGCATGTTTGGGAAACACAACAAAGCTTGCTTTTGTTTCATTCATTCCAGATCTCAAGAACCTGGTTGCAAAATAAAAAAATAAAAAAATAAAAAAAATGACTGAGACATTATCTGGTTATGTGAGTAACTCTTCTTTATAAAACAGTTTTTTTAGGTAAATTATGCATGTTTATAAATTTTAAATAAACATATATGGAAGTACTTGCAAGTTGTGACTGTAAACAAGTTGGTGGCTGTGCATGTGTGCTTTTCAAATTTCAAAACTTATGTCTTGATTTCTAAAATTTCTTTGACTTTTTTTTACTGAATTTAACTTAAATGCTTGAACAAATCAAGTTTGTTTAGAATGTGTGAGTTCTAATTGTATATAAACTACATATGATATCTGGAATCTGAAAACCAAATTACACAAAACAAATTTGACTGGAGTGATAAATTTAAAGATTTATGATGTAATGTTCCAGGTTTATTAATTCAATCAGTGAGTAAATTCAAGAATTTTAAAACTAAAATTTAAATTTACAGTGAAAAGAGAAAATACAGTTTCATGTTTACTGTATTTTACTTTTTGATCAAGATCCTTTGATCCTTGTATTTGAATTGAGTAAAATTGTTTCTGGAAATGGTCATCTATTTTAGATCATAAGTAAATCATTGAATTGATTTACAATTCAAAATTTAGTTTGTAAATTGGAAATTACAGTAAGATCACTAGTTTACTGGGTTTGGGGTAAGTTTCTGGGTTGCAGGGAATTTTGACTCGGGTAGGTCTCGGGTAAATTGAAAAAAAACTCGGAGTAGTAGGAGAAGTGACTCGAAGTAAATCAGGGAGTTCTGTGTGTATGTGCAGGCTTAATAACAGAGCTGTTCTGTTATTTTTAAAATTTGAAGTAAAGTTTAAATTTAAATCTGGAAGCTTAGCTTAGGATTTAAACTTGAGTTTGAAAATTAAATTCAAATAGTTTGAATTCCTATTTTTGTAATAAGTTAAATGCAGAAATTCAAAGTTTGTTTGAAATATAAAAAAAATAAATAAAAGAGATGAATCAGGAAACCTGTTTCAGGTTTTATAAAATTTGAAATAAAGTGCAAAATACATTTGTGACTTGGAATTTTGAAACTGAATTTATGTTGAATTCAAATAAGTTGAATTATGTTCTTTTGAAATAATGTAAATTTAGAAAAAGATTTCAAAGTTTAAGTTTTTGAATTAAACAGAAACTGTTTCTGTTTTAAATGAAAAAAAAAAGTAAATTTAAAATTAAGATGGAGATTTAAACTTAGTTTTTAATTTGGAATTTTGAATATGAGTTCAGATTTGATTATCAGAGATTTGAAGGTAATTATATTTCAAATTCAAATTTGATTTTGACTCTCAAGTATAAAGGCAATGTTGTTTTGAATTTTGTATTGGAAAGGTTAAGTATTTGAAATTTAGGAATTCAAATGAATTCAAACTCTGAGTTTTTAAATCTATTTTTTTTAACTTCAGTTTTTAAATTAAAGATTTAAATTTAAATTGCTTTCAAATGATTTTCATTTGAATTAAAGGTGTAAATTATAGAAAGAGTTTTAAAGAATTTAAAACTAAAATGAGAATGAAAGTTGTATTTAAATTTTGAAGTTTTAAAAGTAATTTTTAAAATTGATTTGAATTTGATTTGAATTGAAATTTAAATCCTTTTCAACTTATTAATTAAGTATATGTTTCTTGTAAACATATAAGATTAAGTTGTATTGTTTAAAATCTTATTTTAAATTTGGATCTTAAGTTTAAAAAGAGAATGTTAAATGGAATTTAATGTAAATTTAAAAACATTTTGTTTTTAAGTGCATAATTTAAATAAGGAATGTTTATCTAAAAAAGAAAAGTATAATGATTTGTAATTCATTTAATTATTAAGGTAGTACAAATGGATAATTAATATAAATAAATTAATTAAGAAATGGAAAATTAGTTAAAGTAATTAAGGGTTTTAATTTGATTAATTTAAGTTTAAGATTAATTTTTCTTAGAATAATTAATCTGTAATTAAGAAATCATTAATTGAATGATATTAGATTTTAAATTAATAATTGAAGATTTATTAATTGAATAAATATGGATAGTTAATTAATAGGGAATAATAAATGAAAGTAATCATGTAGGTAATAAATTTAAAACCACCCAGTTTATTCATCTTAATTGTAGATGCTGATTGTTATTGAATGTTGTGTGATGGATTGATATATTTGATATGTGATGTGATGCTATGTGATACTTTGTGCTGATCTGCTATATTTGTGATGAATATACTGTTGTATGAATATGAAAACCCTTTGACCCGTAAAATGACATTTGAGTTTCGATGCGACAGGGAGTCGGATTCCAGTTGGTTATCCGAAACCCACATCGAATCATATTAGTGAATTTTTGTGATTGATAATTTACCTTATCTATGAATCTATGAATATAGATAAGCGTTATGGGTTATACCGCTTATCTTTATGATTGAATCTGTGATGATGATGTTGTGCACTATTGTGTTGAACCCCTGGACCACACTTATACACACACAAATATGGATTGCACGTGGAAATGGGTTAAGTCACAGATTTTGAAATTGTTTTAAAATTTGAATTTTTGAATCCAAAATAGTTTTGGAATTAGAATTGAAGCTTTTGAAAAAAAATGAATTTCAAAAATAAAAGTTATTTTGAATAACTCGATTGAGTTTTGAAATTTTAAATAATTTGAGTTAAATTTGAATTCAATAATTGAATTGAATTCTATGATTTGGAAACTAGGGTTTTAAAAAGTTATTCAACTTATAAATGGGTTTATATGGGGTTTTTAAACCAATTTAAAAGTGATGTTTTGAAATTTAAAATTTAACCCAAGATTCCAACTTGTATAAATCGGACTTTTCTGAAACGAAAACTGTTGTTTTCAAATAATAGAAGCTTTCATATAAGAAATGGATTTCCAATGTATGTTAAAAGGAATTCAAGTTTTGAAATGAAAATGGTTTTCCAAGTTATAAATAAATCTTTGGAACGTGTTTTGAAAGCTATAAATTAAATCTTTAGTTTAAAGATTTATTGAGTTAATCCAATTGGAAATGGAAGTTGTTTTGAAATCTATGAATAGATCTTTGTGAAACTAGGTGAAACTTTGTGAAATAAATCTTTTTGTTTAAAGATTTAAAATGGTAATTTGCTTAACCATTTGAAAGAAAAGTTTTGGATTTTATAAGTTGTGACTTAACTAAAATCCCATATCCATATGTTTTAAAATATGGCGCTCATTATTCGGTTTAGCCGGGAGAGGACCTAGTGTCATATAGCCCATTCCGAATAGTGATACGACGTTAGGGATAGCAATTGAAGACCGGTGGTGAAGACCGGATATTTCCGAAAACAAAAGGGTAACTCATCGATTGTCTCTGCACTGGCTGATCCCCGGTATAGAGATCTTCATATGTGATGGGAAGTCCGGACGTGATTAGGGATTATCCGGATTTGCAAGGGCTTCTTCGGAAGTGCCTTCGGTTCTGTTCGAACCCGGGACAGACTTGTATGGTTGTATGTCCGACATTACACTTTGAGATGTTAACTGATTTCTATCAAATACATTTCTGCCTGGTGGCGGAGAATTTATTCTCTTAGCTTAACACCCTTCTCTGAGACGTACGAGCTCAGAGGTTATGTAGTTGATATTTATCAGTGATATTCCCAATTTGGTAATGTGGCATGCTGAGTGCTGCTGTGTGATGATCATTGGTTGATCATTTGTGATATGATCATTTGTTTGATCATTTATCTTTGTGATCATTGCTTTGGTCATCTGATTGACCCAAAGCATGGCTTTGTTGCACAAAGCGTAGCTTTGTGGACGAGACTGCATCAGGACCTCACTCCCCGGAAATGGTCGAAACAGGAAAGATGCGGCAAGGTTATGAGGGTCGCTCCCTTTAGGGTGTGTCATTCCCTTCTGGTAAAGGGTGGTATCAGGTATGGAGCCCTGGTATTTAACCTATGTGGTTGCTCCAATCTCATTTACTGTGTGGTTGTTGCTTTGAGGCGCCTCGGATAAAGGTCCCAAAGGACCGGGGGATGGCATATTCGTGTAGTAGTTACCTAGTTACAGAGGTAACCCGGCCTTGTGTTGGCAGAGATCTAACCGTAACGTTAGTTCTCGGGACGTCCCGCCAGAGGCGTACCCATGTGGCAATAGGAAGTTCCTTAGCCTGACCATTTGTTGGAAATCCATTCATCCAATACGTGCCTTGTACGGTTTTAGTTGTAGAACCTGCCATTTAACATGGCAGCTATAGTAGGCATAGTATCATGGTACCTATGCTGGCTAGGATTTATATTATACTTTCGAAAGATTTCCACTATGCACTAGTAATAATATCAAAGGATTTTTCTCGTAGTAAGCATGTTTGACTATCATAAGGAGAAATCTCCCCCATGTGTGCGTTTGCATTGTGTGTGTGCCGGGAGGCCTTATGGTAGTTTCATTTTTCAAAAAGCATTGCGGATTTCAAATTTAAATTCTGTTGTTTGTTTTAAAAGACCAATTGCTTTTGTTTGCTCATACCAGTCCCACGACTGACCTGGAGTTTATTGTTCCCTTCCTAAACTCTGGGTGCCCACTATTTTCCCACACGGGCAGTCTAGAGTTGGG
Source organism: Allium cepa (assembly GCA_030765085.1). NCBI lineage: Eukaryota > Viridiplantae > Streptophyta > Magnoliopsida > Asparagales > Amaryllidaceae > Allium > Allium cepa. The sequence continues at coordinate 301,440,242 of CM060944.1, read as the reverse complement.
ATTTTCAGATAATCTATAGTAGGTGTAGATTCGATAGCTTTCAGCCTTAGGATTTGGCTCTCTAGAGTTGCTTCTCTTCATCTTGATTTGGGAGTTCAAGCTATTTCTGGATTGGTGCTTTGGAGATGTAGATTGCTGATGCTGGAGTTCTTTCTTGAAGACTATTTTGGAGATTTTGTTCCGCTGCTAGTGTTATCTTTTATTTCCGCTGCTATTCTTTGTAACTCTGATGTATATTGATGTTCATTGTATCATTCTGTTGTATCAGATATTGTATCAAATGTTGTACATTGATATATATTATTCATTTCTTCCGCTGTGTTATTTACTTAATGTGTTATAAGCTCCGGCGACTCGAATTTGAACGATCGAATCTGCGACATTCGAGTACAATGTGAAGTATGGATGTCGATTTTCGAACGCGAAAAATTCGAACCGTTACATAAACTGCAGATGGTGAAGTCTTCTTATTAATGTTTGGCACTAACAAGTCAATTAAATATCCAAGGAATGATATTCTGAGGTAGCATCTTTAGTTAGTATGTATGTTCAATTATATTTCTCAATTTCACTGTGAATTTATATTAATTGCTCTCTGATATATATGTGTGTTTATTATAGGTTACCAAAACAAATGATCCATACCATAATGGACTTGGATTTGATTTAGTTGAAATTCGGGCTTATTAATGTGTGGGTTGTTACACTTAATCGGTCTATCAACTATGACTTATATTCTTTCATTCCCTACCCTTGACCTTGGTAACCCATCTACGCAGTTCATACATATTGAATCCCATTTCCACACCAGAACCTCTAAACGCTGCAAGAGCCCACCTGGCTTTTGATATTATGCCTTTACCTGCTAGTATGTAAGACATCTTATGACATACTCTCTCATGTCTTTCTTCATTCCTTCCCAAAAGAAACTTCTCTTCATATCTTCTGCAAATACTTCCTTCCATAGTCGTTTTATACTCGAAACATACAACCTTCCATTCTTCTGCAGTCTGCCTTCTCTATCAACCTTGAACCGCTTTAGCTCTTCTACATCAATTCATAAGTCCAAGTCCCATATTGTATCGATGCGGAACTTGTCCCCCTTATACTATTTGGCAATTCTTTCTACCATCGAATGAATCATTCTGTGCTTGATAGCATCCTTGATGCACTGCTCCAGCCTGTACTAGATCGAAAATGTACATCATAGGCTGACAACGTTTCCAAAACAGTCCATTCTTCTAACATAGCCAAAACACAACTCTTCTATTTTCGGCTTAAGTATCAACTACTTTATTGCCTTTCCCTAAGTTATACTCTATCCCAAAATCATATAATGCTAGGAAATTTAACCACCTCTACTACCTCATGTTCAACTCCCTTTGAGAGAACAAACATCTCAAGGATTTAGGGTCAGTGAAAACTCAAATATGACCCTAAAAGATAGTTCCTCTAAATCTTTAATTGAAAGACAACTTCCGCTAATTCTAATTTATGAGTTGAATATTCAACTTCGTAAGATCGCAACTGCATAGTTGCATGCGCAATAGCCTTGACCTTCTATATCAGTACTGCTCCTAACCTCAAACTTAATGCATCAGTATATATGGTCATACCATCATTCCCTTGAGGTATCACTAACAAAGGTGCATTTGTCAATCGATACTTTAATTCTTATAATATCGTCTTACACTCCTGCATCTAAAAAAATCATTCACTCTTTCGGTCAGTCTTGTTATTAGTACATCTACTTGAGAGAAGTCCTTAATGTATCTTCGGTAGTTGCCAACCAATCCAAAGAAACTTCAAACCTCAATCATATTCCCTGGTCTCTTCCATATTCACTTCTCAACCTTTGAAGGATATACTACTAACCCATCTTTCGAGATCACGTGGCTTAGGAACTTCATTCCCTTTCTCCAAAAATGACATTTAGAAAATTTCACCTTTAACTTATGCCATTTCAACATCTCCAGCATAAGTATTAGTTGAACTACGTATTCCTCCTCATCCTTAGGTACACTGAGATGTCGTCTATGAAAATAACTATCCAACTTGTCATGGAAAATTCTATTCATTAAGTCTACGAAGAATACAAGTGGATTCGTTAGTCCAATATTCATCACTAGCCACTAATACAAACCATACCTTGTTCTGAACATAGTCAAAAGAATGCTTTCCACCACAACTCTCAGCTGATTGAACCCTATAGCCAAGTGTAGCTATGAAAACTCCTTAGCTCCACTCAAATGATCAAAAAGATCATCAATTTTCGGCAAAATTACATGTTCTTCACCATTCTTTCATTCGTATTTTGATAGTCTGTAACATCCCCCTACTTCGAGGCTCAAAACTAACGGCTACGGCTGCTGCAGCCATCCATCGTTATTAATCCTTGGTGACCAAATACAGCAATGTTAGATACATTGATACACAGAAACACCTGAACGTGGAAAATTTTAAAATAGCAAACAAAGTCCACATTCCATTTTAAAATATTTCAAATTCATTACATAACCCCAGTAAGCAGACCACGCTTGGACAAAATATGCTTATTACAAAATTTGCCAAGATCAACATATGAAGATGCCCCATTATTTGATCATAGTTTGAAATATGGCAATAAAACAAGTTTGCCTTTACAACCAAACACAGCGGAAATAAAAGAACTCTAAGTAGCTAGCATGCCTCCTCCACATCACCGGATGCTTTATTCGTCTAAAGGAACACCTAAAAACCTTAACTCTCAAGCAAGTCAAAATCAATTGAGTACCTGAGAGTTTAAGAGGAAAACAAAAAGTTCAAGTCAGACATAAAGCCTAGTATGAATAATAATCTACCATCTCAAACCATTTAGATATCTAGTGAGACCACGCCGCTTAGCGGAATAGGTTTTTCCCTCGGTAGTATCCTAAAACATTTATAAAACCATATACCATGCTCTTGCATCCACAATGGTTATAACATAGTATTTCAAAACATAATGATAATATGCAAAACAAGTAAGTCGAATTTGGATTACCCATTCCCTTTCATTCTGACTATCTGTCTCAATTATAGTTTTTGGGGTTACTATTAACTTGGTAAATGTTTATGGAATATCTATCCAACTTCATAGTTTTCATGAGATCGCTAATAACCTATTGGTAACTCTAATATCTTTTCTATTAACCTAGTATTCATGGGCTAACTAGTAACATATTAACTAACTGTCAATATCTTAAGCCGGATATAGTTTTCATGGGCTAATTATAAATCTATTGGCCTCTACCAATATCAAACCATAGTTTTCATGGGCTGACTATGAACCTACTGGCCCCTACCAATATCATTCCCTTTACACAGTTTTCATGAGCTTGCTGTGAACCTATTGGCCCTGCCAATGTCTTTAACTAAGATTTTATAATTTCATATGTTATTTTCACTAATGGGTCAACCAAGCTGGTTATTCTGCCCTTCCCTAAAGACCGTTACGGGTTAATTACAATTTGAATAATTATATGAAAAAGAAAAACTATCAAAAGATTTATTTATGCCATGGAATTTCCTTTTTAAAACGAGAATAGGTTATTTATTTCGAAACCTTAAAGCATTACTTTCGGAACCACAGGATGTCCTCCTTCAAAAGCATAGAAAACATCTTTTCAAGATTCTAAATATATACCTTTCGAAGCTCTATAAATCAATCCTTTAGAAACCAAATCACATATTTCAAATGTATCAAAACCTAGCCTAATAGTCTTTAAGAAAATAGCTTTGAAACTAATGAAAGTACCCCTTTCGAAAAAAATTGGTTTTACTCTTTAAAAACAGCTTTTCGATTGAAGTGGTTATATACGAAAGTATCTCTTTCAAAACCTTTATGGAATTGTTTGGGGAAAAATTGATGGTGTCGAAACAATCTATTTGAAAGTTCAAAACCATTAAGTTAAAACATTGAAGGGTAGTATCGAAACCCTCTTTCGACCCCATTGCCTTAGGAACCCTTAACCCCTTTCGAAAGTATATAGGGACTATTTTAGCTTAGGATAAAAAAGAGATAGCACTTCGAAAGCATTGATGGCTTTAATACACTTGGAAGGGAAAGTAGCGGTTGGATTTCAACTTGGATGGAACCATTACTTTCGAAAGCATTTATTTAAAAATAAAAGAAACCCATTCGAAAGCTGATACTTTAAACATAATATGGAAACCTTATTCGAAAGCTATTTATGTACTCCTTTCGAAAACATAAGTTTTGACTAGGTCGAAAGCTCTAAGCAAGACCAAGCGATTACTTAGCTTTTGAAAACCAAACAGGATATTGATCCCATCGGAAGCAATGCTTTCGACACCATAGCTTCCGCCTTTCCTCCAATCCACTACGTACCATATAAAAGATACGTTGTATATTGGTCTTGACTAGGTGGGTTTAGGCTGGGTTGGTTTCGAATGAGTTGGAACGGAAGCAATGGAGTTAAAAGGCATTACTAAAGGAGGCGAAACCCTCTTTTCTGATTAAAAGCTGAAATCATGCACATTTTTAGCAATTTCTTTAACTAACTTGCCTTTGTGTAATCTTTTATTCTGTTGCCATAAAAAATTTCAAATACTTTACAAAATAACTGCTGCATTTATCAGATTTGAATCAATGGAAATTAAACTTTTAAGCCCTTCCATTTAGAGAAACCAATATTTGTAGAAAAGACCCTCTTTCATAATAATTTATCTTCCCTAGTAAATCAATTGGAAAAAATCCCCAAAAATCAAAGAAACTATTTCACTATATAATCAATCATAATAAATTTCTGACTCAACTTCTTCCTGGAATACTCGAAATAAATTTTAAACCCAATTATCTCATATTTTTCTTTAGAAATTCATAATAATTTTTTTATAGCTTGGAAAATTATAAAAAGTTAATCCCATCTCTAAATTCATGTTTTACTTAACATAAAATTTTGCTATGGCATTTTAAAATCAATAACCCATAGTTTTACCCTAAAAAAGTGCAAATTCATATGTAAATGAATTGTTTTAAAATCAAACATATAATAATTCAAGCATATCGTCATCTAAAATATCATAAAAATGAATTAATCTTAAATACGAAAACATATGATTATAAAACAAAATAGAGATGGAATGAATTATTATTCACCTTAGATATGATAAGGAATTTGAGATTTGTTGTTAATTAATCCTTTATATCTCCGATCCTTAGCTTTTGATTGAATTTTCCCCTTTTTCTTCCTTGTTAATGGTCGGCTCTATTCTAATATTTGATTTGCATTTATTGAAAATAAGAAAATGAAACGTGAATGGACAATTACAAAGGTGTATAGCCTTGTATAAGGAAGTGGCTATTTACTAATATGCCCATGTGTAAATTAATTAGCTTATAATCCAATTTAAGCCCATCTATTTTATTATTAAGCACGACCCCCATATATGATTTATTCAAATCTCAATCCCCTTATCATTGTAATTATATTTAATTTATCTAATTAAATCTCCATAATAATGTTATCAAAAATTAGGGAAGTTACAGGCTCCCTCGCTTAAAGAATTTCGTCCTCGAAATTCAGTAAGGACTAAATACTAAACATAGAAATTATTTGTAACAATTCCTAACAATCATAATAGCCTATCTGAATAGCAACTATCTATATAAATCTAATATATACATACCCTCATAGCAGATCATGATAAGTATCTCTAATCCTGTCTTCTATTTTCCAAGAACAATCTTTTGTGTTGTCGCCCCACTGAGCTTTCACTAACTTGACTATCTTATTCCTTAATCTCTTCTCATATCTTGCTACAACTCAAATTAGTTGTCTAACAAAAGTCAGATTAGGCTCTACTACCAAGTCTTCCAACTCTGTCGGAGGAATAGTAGTCCCTGGATCATTCACATACTTGTGAAGATGAGACACATGAAATACATTACGGACACCTGCCATTCTGCTTGGCAACTCCATTCTATATGCGAGGTTATGGACCCACATATCTCTAGGCTAACTTTTCTAATTTTCCAATTTCGTACCACACCCTTCATTGGTGACATCTTGACAAAAACCTTATCTCCAAATGAGAACTCTTGGTCCTTGCGCCTCTTATCTACGTAACTCTTCTGTCTGGATTGAGCTTCCATTATCCTTTCTTGGATTAACTCAATATTTTCTGATGCCTTCCTAACCAAATTTGGACCTAAGACTAATATATCTCCAGTCTCCAACCAATATGTTGGTGATTTCCATGGCCATCCATATAATGCTTCAAAAGGCGTCATTCCTATGCTAGTCTGGTAACTATTATTGTAGGAAAACTCAAATAAATGTATGTGATCTTTCCAAGATCCACCATAGTCTGACGTATAAGCACTCAGCAAATCCTCAAGTACCTTTTTGACTCTCTCTGTCTGCACATCTATCTGAGGGTGATATGCAGTACTCATATTAAGCTTGGTACCCAATACTTCCTGTAGACTCTTCTAGAATTAACTAGTGAACAAGGAATCTTTGTCACTGACTATACTACTAGGAACTCCATGCAATCTAACTATGTTCTTCATGAACAACTTAGCTAATTAGGTGCCATCCTGGTTAACTTTACTGGAATGAAATGGGCACTTTTGGTCAATCTGTCCACTAAGACCCATATAATTTCATTTCCCTTATTTAACCTTGGCAAACCATCAACAAAATCCATAGATATTGATCCCATTTCCACACTGGAATCTCTAAAGGCTGAAGCAACTCACTCGGCTATTTTGATGTTCAGCTTTCACTTACTGACAATTTGCACACTGCCTAACCCACAAGCCAACATCCCTTTTCATACCATCCAAATAGAAGCTCCTTTTCATATCCTGATACAACTTGGCTCCTCTAGGATAAATCAAAAACTTGGATCGATGACATTCATCAAGAACCTCCTTCCTCAAATCCTCCACATTCGAAACGCACAACCTTCCTTTCTTTCTCAACCATCCTACTTTAATTGCCTCCATTAATTCTTCAACCCCTTTCTTTCATATTTTTGGTCTAACCTTTAGATTTTGAAACCCTTTTTTCTCATTCCATGGCGAGCCATGACATGGTTAGATGGCTCTTTAAATGTTTTAAAACATTTAGAAATTAATTATTTTTTATTAAAATCAAATGTGCATCGATATCATATGTCGATTTGTACATATTTAACTTTTATATATGCACCCAATTAATCGCTAATGGCTCCAATAAAATATTAATGTCACCAAATACTTCAAATATATGAATAACTAATATTTCATAAATATTAAATAATATAATTAATTTATAGCAATTTATAAATTGACTAAATCGTATGGTATTTTAGAGAATCTATCAATGTGGGTATACAACTCGCATATGAAAATTTTGCTAGTCAACCATTAATATTGAACAATTCAAATATTAGTGTTCACATTTCAGCTTATCTAGGGGTGTGGCAGTTTGACTGAATCTACTGCTTACATCTTTTTCAGTAAAATTCAATTTTAAAGTGTTAAGCGATACATTTTAGTAATAATTATTTACAACAATTCTTTTTGTCTGCACTATATCATTTTAGGACTTATGGAATTTGGTTTTGGTAAAAATTCCAACAATGTCCACATCCAATTTTATTAGTCCAGTTTAATAGTAAAATTTATTATTAACTATGCTTATCTGGCCAACAAATTTGACTTTGAGTTGACTATAATTGATCGTGATACTGACCTTCAACTCACACACAATTATAGTTGTTCGGTGAATGTCATACCATGATTTAACTATAATCAAAGTGGGATATCCAGATCGAAGTACAATGGTATTCTCCAATCGAGAGAACCGTATATTATCACTTTGAGAATTCGTGTTTAACCTTGGTTGTTATTAATCATAAGAAAAATCTCGAGTAAGACATTCCATATGTATTCAATAACTATCAGTATATATCCCTTTAGCACCTCCAATAGCTATGAGTAATACACTGTCTTAAATTGGAAGGGCTTTATGTGCACTTGTATCAATGGCTGTATCAATATCCTTTCTTAGACTATCTTAAACAAGAATATTAAAAATAATATGTTATTTAATATTTTGAGAATTTTTTCCATGATCCAACCATTGTAATTATTGTCATATTACATATTATTTAAGGAATTATTATATATAATATACATTTTATAAATTAATTAAATCATGTGATTTTTTAAAGAATTTACAAATACGGTTATATGACTCGGAGGTGTGAACTCAGGAATCGATTAATATGGAACAATTAAAATATTAACGTTCATACATCACTTAGTTAGTGTTGTATAATTTGGCTAAATTCATCATTTTAGATCATTTTAGTAAAATGAAATTATATTTTTTAAAGTGGTACCTTTTAGCAATGATCATTAACATACATTCTCTTTGTCAACACTGTATCACTTTAGTATTTATAGATCAAAATTCCAATTTCATCCATATTCAACTACGTTAGTCTATGAACAATTCCATGATTCAATAATAACATTTATTATTAAATGTACTGCTCTAGCTATGGATTTTGGCTTTGAGTGGACTATACTTGACCGTGAAACCAATATCATATAATCAAGGAGATAAATTATCTATTGAATAGTGTTTTACTTATAATGCTTCATCTCAGACCCAATTAGAGTCGTTCGGTGGATGTCATGTCACGGTTTAACTTAACAAAGATCAAATCATTCAAAGTGGACGTAGACTACAATGCCGAGCCACTATAAACCCTGTCTTTTTATTGCTTTCCTTTTAAATTTTGAGCGTTCTTCATATTTGTATCCACTACATATATTCAATCTGTGATATGTGATTGAGAGTTGGTGCTTTCATCTACAATTGGGTGTTTGTGACCAATTTTGGCGCAAACAATATCAAAAATGTTTTCTTCTTAAATTAGAACATATAAGGCAAAAAAGCATGCAAATTTCTTACAACCTAAAGAATTGAGTTTCAAATTTACGCAATTTGTATAGTTATCTTGTTACAGTTTCCATTTAGTTCATTTTGATGATGCTATTGTTTTGCTTTTATTTGAATTTTAAAAAATAATAATTCGGATTTGCTGAAGTATTGTTCTATTTGGAGTTTCAAACTTGCACAATTTGCATAGTCCAAAGGCTTTTCGAACCAAATCTTTAGTTGTGTATCTTGTAACATTTAATTTGCATTTTAAGCTGATTACAAGACGAACTTGTTGCACTTACATCTTATTACCTTTAAAGTCTACTTTTTAGAATGGACAATTTCTAGGTTTATGAATTAGTGTTTGTTATTTTAAATGGGTTTTACTTGCAGCTTGGAGTTGCATAGGTTTCGAGAATACTGATTGAATTTTTTTTCACCAAAATATTGTTATATCTAAGAGAATTAGATAGTTGTCTCTAGCTTAAATTTGTAGATGAATTTTTAAAAGCTTGGCTTCATTTCAAATTTCAAAATAAAAGTTTGAACTGGCTGATGTGTTGTTCTATTTACTATTTCAAATTTACAAAATGTGTACAACTAAAGCTTTATTTCTAAACAAAATTTAAGTTGTTTCCTCTTTAACATTCAATTTTCCAATTTATCGTATTTAATTATGTATGAAAAGTGAAGTAATTTTATTTATAGTTTATTAGCAATTAAATCTATTTTTTATTAAGGATATTTTCTTAATTTTACGACTGCTTTTTTGTTTTAAATTATATAATATGTTGAAAAGTTAGCACTTTTATCAATGCCACGGTTTTACGCTTAGGGTTTATAAATTAATGTTATGATTTTATTTCCTTAACAATTTGTTGGCATCATTCATTGAGGAAAACTTGATTATAATTATCCTTAGCTTAAATTTGAAAATGAAAATTTTAAAAGCTTTACTTCATTTCAAATATCAAAATCAAAATTCAAACTTGCTAATTTGTTGTTCTATTTAAATTTTCAAATTTACAAAATTCGTACAATTCAAACTTTTTCCTAAATGAAATTTAAGTGGTGTTCTCTTTAACATAAAATTTTACGATTTATCATATTTAATTTTGTGTATAAAGCGAAATTATTTTATCTATAGTTTATTAACATAAAATCTAATTTTTATGAAGGATAAGTTCTTATTTTTATAGAAGATTTTTAGTAGTTTACGTTACAAATTATGTAGGAAAAGTTAGCACTTTTATCAACAGTGCATCCTTGCTTTGTAATTCTTTAGCAATGAAGCCCACTGTTAAGGGTCGGTAATGCACATAAATAGCTGGAGAAGGAAATATACCTTACGCAGTGATGGTGCTGCATCTCATTGTTTTATTACTTTAACTAAATAAGTATTAATGTTGTGCATTTTGATTAGTATCTTAGTCCCCAATGTAACCATTATTCTTAATAAAAACCTTACTTTTTGTGAATACATGATGTAACATGTACACGCTATGGTTTTTTCATAAGAATTTATCGGCCTCATTCATTGGTAAAATTTAATTATAGTCATCGCAAGATAAATTTGAAAATGAAGATTTCATACGCTTGGCTTTGTTTCAAATTTCACAATCATAGTTCCAACTTGCTAATGCATTGTTCTATTTTCAAATTTACAAGATTGGTAAAATTTAAAAAAAAATCTAAGCCAAGTTTAAGTTAATGTATTCTTTAACATTCAATTTTGCAATTTAGTATATTTAATTATCATATTTAAAGCAAACTTATTTTATGTATAGATTATTAGTGTTAAAATATAATTCTTAAGAAGGAATTTTCTTATTTTTACGAATGATTATCCTTATTTTAAGTGGTATAATATGCAGGGAAGTTGGCATTTTTATTAATTCCTTGCATCATTGCTTTGTAATTCTTTCGTAGTGGGGCCTTGCATCATTGCTTTTAAGGGTCTACAATGCACATAAAAGGTTTGGTGAGAAAATTGATCTCATACATTATGGTGTTGCATCTGCTGTAGATGAAAAATAAATTGTTTGAATGTTTTAATTGAATAAGAATTAAATTGTGCATTTTGATTAGTATCTCATTCCACCAAAGCTATAAGAAACAATTATAAAATTCTTAATTTTTGTGAGTACACGATGTTGTATGTACATGTTTGTTAACCCACCTTTTGCCAAGGCGGTAGACATGCGGATTTAACCCAACAGACCTCATGATTATCAAGAACATTAGTCAAGAGCAATGATTATGAGGTCCAGAAATCAAGTGCAAACAATGATATGAAGTGACGATCAATCGATGCCAAAAGATAGAATCTTTAGAATATTCTAAGTATGTATTAGTGCCTCGTCCAGGCAAAGGATCGGTACATGTCCTCAATTTTTGTCCCAAACTAGGTGAGATCGGTATAAAGTGACAAAGAAGGTCCATGAGGCTAAATTTTGAATCTCAAGTCATTTGGAGTTTGTATGCACAAATTATGGAAAATTTCTTCACCTATGAAAAGGAACGTGTAAAAAAGAATTGGTATAACAGGGATTGGCATATTTCAGCCAAGTAAGTACAACTCAATGGAAAACAGTCAATATCTCAAAATCCATAAGTCCGATGCATATGAAATTATGTGAGAAAGATGTGGATACCCTAAGGAGCTTACTGTAGGGATCGCACATCAAAAGGATGAAGAAAGAGGATCGACCCTCTTCCCTCTTAGGGATAGGGTAAACCCAACTTTATAACAAAGATCGATCAATATCTCAACATCTACACATCCAATTGGCACGAAACTTTGAGGACAAGCTAATTACAACATTTAAAACACCCCATAGGGATTGCATGTCATTTGGAGCAAGTTGGAGGATCCTTCCATAGGGAACGGCTATAATCAGCCTTCACAACATATTACAACAAAGATTCATCATTAACTCGAGTTCTATTAATCCAATTAGCATAAAACTTAGAGGCTAGAATAATACAACATGGAGAAGCTCCATTGGGGATTAAATGACATTGGGAAGGGATTGGAGAGATCGGTACCTATCCCTCTAGAGGGATCGACATAAATCAGAATTCAAGCAACATTATTTCAATGAAAATTCGATATCTCACAAACTGTATATCGGAATTACACGGAATTTGGGATGCAGGAGGCTAACATCATATGGCACCCCTCATCAGGATCGCATCCTATTTGGACATACTAATAGGGATTGGTTATGGACCCCAATAGGCTCGGAAAACTTTGGGTGGCCTCGTCTTGATCTCCTAAACCTTTTGTCAAATTTCAGCCCGATTCGTGCACATCTTCCCTTTTAAATACAACATGTGTGACGTCAAAAAGGGGCTTCTTTTTTGCTTTTCTTTATCTTCAAACTAGGCTACACTTTACCAATTTTATTATTGAATTTTGGATTGTAACTATAAACAAACTTCAGTATAATAAAAAGGATTATTTGGAAGTGAACGCAGGCCGTTATTAGCAGAACCACTATAAATCTTGCCTTTTTTCACTTTGCTTTCTAATTGTTTTAATTTTTTTTATTTATTTATCTTCATATTTATGTGATCGGAATGGATATTAGTACTTTTACACAATTAGGTGTTAGTGGTCATTTTTGACTCTAACATTTTAGTGCTTCCATTAGAGAGCTTAGATTTGGAGCAATGGGGAGACAATCAACAAGGAGCAAGTAGCAGATATGAGCCATCATGAAGGGAGTCATGAGGCTTCCTCAGGAGTTTGAGCTAATCAAACATCTATCTATATCACCAAAGATGAAATGAGTACAATGATGGAAGCTATGTAGAAACAAATGTTGAAAAGGCAAGAGGAGATGATGCAGAATCTAATCCAATAGATCGGATAAGCTGGAGCCATAGGAGCTGTTGGAATGAAAAACCAAGGAGTTGGAATGATAGGGACTAATGGAGCTATGGATCAAGGAGTTGTGGCGGCAAGAATTGCTGGAAATCAGAACCGGGAGCATGGAGACATGGCTATTGGACAAAGAAGTGGAACAAAGTAGCCGCTAGCCATCTTAGAGCACTACAACAAACTGGACATTTAACAGCGTTTATAAAATGCTATAGAAGCCTTTAACAGCGTTTTTAACCACGCCGCGTAAGGACATGCAGTTATAAGTCACGAATATACCATAGCAATAGAGTAAACGCTGTAAAAATCCCATTTTTAATAGCGTTTTTAGGTTGTTATTAATGCATTTTACAGCGTTTATGCGGAAGTGCTAAAACCTTTTCATAGCGTCTAAATTCTGGTGTCAACTATATTTAACGACATTTATCTCTTGCTATCAAATTTATTCATAGCGTTTAATTTATTGCTATGAGTAATTTTTTTACTACGTTTACCATCGTTAAGAACCCTTTTATGACAGTTTAAAAACGCCGTTGAAATGTACCACAACATTTTTAAAAAGATGTTGAAGTGTACACAGCATTTTACAAATGCTATCGTTTACTGTTTTTGGGTTTTCGCTTTTAGTAGTTCTATTTCTATGCATATCAATCATAATTTATATACCAACGCAGTTAAAATCAACACATACATTTTATAATCGACACAATATATTAAACACACATTTCATAATTAAAACATACGATATTCTTACATCAAAACATATATAATACGTCCATAATATTCATAAACAATGTAACACAAATAGTAGCTAGTGACCAAAAGTAGTTGTAACAGCCCTAGTTTAGATATTTATTTTATTATTAATTATTTAATTTCAAAGTATATTTTATATAAATTGTGTCTAAAGATATAGTTTAATTATTTAATTTGAAGATATATTTTATAAAATTGCATATGTCAATAAAATTTAATAATAACCGTGAAAATTTGAGCTATGTTAGAACTGTTAAAATTCGCGTTTAAAAGACGCGTCAATTTTAGGGTATAAGTGACGTAATAAAACGTGTGTTTTTAAAATGTTATTTTATGAAAATTTTTGATGTTTTAGACTGCGTCTGTTTAACGTAGTGTAAAAGTCATATTTTCAAATTATTTTGAAGAAAAATATCAGTCAGAGTTTTTATAACAACCGTTACGTGTTTTAACTAACGGTCAGATTTCAATTAAAATTTGTGTACGTTTTCCTTCCTAAAGCCTTGCATAAAATTTTACCATTTCATTTAGTGATATCAACAAAAATCAAGATGAATAACATGAATTTGACATGAAGAAACATTCGAAACTCATGTGTTCACACCTATGCATATCAGTAACAAACTATTGGTAACTGGTCAGATTTAAAATCTCCACTTCCTCTGTTCTCTTGTTACCACGCATATTAAAGATTTATATTAACCAGTGCTTGTTTTCTCTTCCTCCCTCTGATTTATACGAAACAAAAATTTGCATTTAAACTGAAATCATGATGTAATCAACGCATGATAATAAGTATTAGTATAACGTTCAAAGCATTGTGCCGTTCATATGAAAATATCAACATTTCCTCTCTGCTCATAAATCACGCAGCCTTTATATTAAAGGAAAATATGCTAAAACCTCTTGCCTATTCAGTTCTTAGCCAATTTATTTTCTAACCGTTTGCCTAAAATCACGCTTTTGTAACCTTCTTTGTTTTATCACTTTAACCATGCGCATAAGCATTCATTCGAAAAAGAACTGAAGTCATATCTCTCGTGGCCTTCCCTTGAAGTTCATATAAAATCAATTTTTAAGAAACTGATATAGTTAATCACGCGTCATTTATAAATGTAACTGATACGTTATATTTTCCCACTTATCCTCCCCTGAAACTTCGCATACCTCAGATATAAATACACCAGTTTTTTTTCACATCCTCCACTATCTCTAGCTTCATCCCATTCCTTCACTCTAACCCATCAGGTAATCATATTTCTTTCCTTTCATTTTTGCCAGTCCTTTTGTTATTGTTAGTAATTCTGGTCTGCCTTGCTCGACCATTCAGTGTTGTTTATGCCTTGCCTTGCCTCAATACTGATGTGTGGGAACCTTAGTGAGATGGTGGTCTGCATATCTTTTGGTTTGAAAGTTGCGTGCATATAGATATCTTAGGATTGTCTTCATATTTACCCAGAGATTTGGTTATAAGTGGAGGTTGGTGGAAAGAGGTAGGCTAGAACTGTGAGTTTCAGTTAGTTGCATATATGTAACCTTCATAATAGACTGTGCATATCATAGTGAGCAGTTTTTTTTTTTTTTAAAAAAAAAAGACAAGTCTGCATGTATGTTAAATTTTTGGGAAAAGCAGTACATGTTGTATCTCTGTGCACATGCTTTGTGTCTGTGCATGTATGCATCAGTGGAGTTTGCATTTGGATACAATGGCCGAGACTTGTGAGTAAAGTCACCACTGACCAGAGGGTTGTAGTATGAATGAAGTTGGTGATGATGGATAGAAGACTGGTAGTTGCAACTTGGTGATATGGATGGTGTGAGTGAAGTTTTGAAAGAATTTGACTCGAAGAGTTTACTTTTGTCTCGAGGATTTGCATTTTTTTTTTATTTTTTTCTTTCGAAGTAGATACATGGTTCTCGAAGTAAAAGAAGTGGGGCTCAGGTTGTTGAAATTTAGGCTGGGTATTTTGACATTTACAGTTGTAACAAATTGTGAAAACTGGAAAGAGATTTGCAGTAGAAGTTGAAATAGTAGTAGGAAATTTTCCCGAAGTAGTTATGTGTGACACGGTGAAACTGGAGGATAGGTTGTGTATGCATGCACAAGTTTGAGTCTGGAAAATTTTATTGTAGATAAATTTAAGTGTAAAAGCTATGATGGAAAAAAAAAAAACTGGGTAGGCATGAAATAGGAACTGAATTCTTGTAGTTGGATCTGAGTTTGATATTCAGAGAAATGTGGGTTGGTGTAAATGCTTTGGCGTGAGTGTTCAAAGAAGAAGGGAAAAGGAAAAATGTGCGCACGTGTACATACCCCGGCATATAATAAGAAAACTTCACCATATTGCTTTAGTCTGACTTTAGGAAATTTTGTCGTAAATTTTAGTGTTAGCATGGTTCACGTAT
Organism: Allium cepa; assembly: GCA_030765085.1. Lineage (NCBI taxonomy): Eukaryota > Viridiplantae > Streptophyta > Magnoliopsida > Asparagales > Amaryllidaceae > Allium > Allium cepa. The sequence continues at coordinate 301,424,270 of CM060944.1, read as the reverse complement.
TTGGGTATATTTTGGTCATATTACACGGTGGAGTGGTCGAGCAAGTCAAACAGATTTTCGTTCTATAAAAATTTTCTTTGACCGTAAATTCTAAAGTCGCGTATTCAATATTTGAATTTTGTTCTAGATTTGAATCTAGGCGACATCCGAGAAATTTTGATCGTTACTCTCTGTCGTCCTTTTCCGGTGAATCGTCGTTTTGAAATTCAAAATTTTCTGCAACATTCAAGTGAGTATTTCTCACCAGACATACGTATTTATATTTTTAGTAAATTATTGCAAGTGTATGTGTAAAATTGTATTTCACTATTATCTGTCTGTAGTGTAATAGAATGATGAACCCCATTGACACCTCATCAGTATTCATCTGTTGTATTATATCTGTAGTTATATTATGTTATTGTTTATTTACTGCTTAAATCACACTGCAAGTTCCCTATTATATGTAGATTGTTATGGGCTGAAATGATAGGCCTAAATGATGATTATTGTTAAACTATTCTGTTAACTGCTTAACTGATAACTTGGGATTGCGGGTTTGAAATGATAGAACCCGGGGTTTTGTAAATTACGGGTTGAAATGATATACATCCGTATCACTTGACCTAGGCTAGAAAACTATATACAGGCCCGTGGTCCTTGTAATATTTTCTGAAATATTTAAAAATTATTCTGGGAGATAAATATTTGATTTAATATCTTAAAAGGATTTTATATTGATTTTGAATGAGTTAAAAATGTTAATAAATAAATAAATATTTGAAAAAAATTTATGGAATATAACTTATTTTGGTAATTCAGGATTTTTGAAAGAATAAGATTTCAGTTAAGAAAAATATATAAATAAATGAGTTATATTTGGAAATATTTATTAAGTTAAACAATCTACTACAGCATTTAAATGCTGTCTTTTGAAATTGGACTAGTTTTACCCATAACTTTAGGTAGCATTTCCTAAGTGCTACGGAATCTAGAATTTGATTGCTTTAAAATTTATGGAATTTGATAAATTTTATTTTATCTTAAGTTTTGGAAAAGCTTAAGACATAATATTTATAACTGAATTTTTCTTAATAAATTAAAGATGAATATTCTGGTATTAAGTAAATTTTGGAAAAATTTAATGGCTAAAAATTTGGGAGTTTTATTTATGGAAATTATGGGAATATTCAAGACTAAATAATAAAACATTGATTTGTGAAAGAATAAAACCCAAACTTAGTTTTGAATAGTAAATACTCCAATTTAATATATATATGGGAATTGTAATGTTTTGGGAACATAAAATGGTATTTAATTTATGGTTTAAAATTTTAAATAGAGAAATTTATTTGCAAAACTATGTAAATTCTCTTCTTTACGAAGTAACCATAAAGTTAACCCATTTATTATATATACCGTTGAATATCCAAACCATTGTGTTTGGGAGTTATGGTTTTAAAGTAAATTTCCAAAATATTATGTTTCGAAGATATAATTCAAATATTTGGTTTCCAGATATTTAAAAATTTTAAGCAGTATGGTTTTTGGAAAAGAATTATATTTGGATATAACGATATCATATTGTTTTGGGTTTTAAAATGATATCGTATTTATAGTTTTGAAATGGAAAAGTTATACTGGTTTTAAGGTATAAATTGTTTTTAAATGACCACGGGTTATAATAACGATGGGTTGGCAAAGAGACCGGGATCGGATATGGACATACTCTCTGTCGATACCGAAAACCACTTTGACCAACCGTGTACGCGGTGGAGATTCCAGAATGAAGTAGGTTGGGGGCGACGGTTTCTTGAAAGGTATATACGTGGACCCGACTCCCGTGAGTTGGCATAAGGTGGCTAAAACAGGAGCGATTCTCGGATTAATGAGGTAGCTCCTCTGATCGAACGCACTTCTTCGTATACCTTTCTATTACTCTTGTGATTGTTTGGGTGCACCCTTTGATTTGGGAGTGTTGTTCGAGGTGGGCGGTTGCTGCGGCTTCGCGTTACCACCGGTCCGGATAGCAATTGGTATATCTACCCTGGCATTGCCTAGTTGTGCCGTGTCACCTACCATATCGAGCCTTGTACGAGTTTGGTTTTCTCCCGTAGCCCGTGTGGTATCCTCTAGTTGCTTCCCGAGTAGGAGGAGCTATGATATTGGATGGACTACTGGGACTATTACGTGTTAAGGGCTATATGGGTAACCCCTTAATGCTAAGAAATAAGTATGTTTACTTTATAAATAGACACTATTATAATAGCGCAATATACTACATAGTAAATAGTTTAACGGATCCTTAGAGGATGGGCGGTCCCAGGCATCCTTTGAGTTACTTGCTATATATTACAGTACACTTGATTTAGCTTACATTATATAAGTATGTATGTCCTGACTCGAGTGTTTTGTTTTATTTTATGCTCGGGTCAGCCTGAGTTGCAGCTTCAGTTTCTTCTCCGTAGCTAGGACACTCAGTAGATCATTCGTGCTGCTGGAAGTTGTTTCAGCCTTTATCTTTTCCGGAATTCAAGGCTTCGAAGACTCTATCTCTATTTATGTATTAAATTTGTATTGAGTATTATAGACAATGTAAGTTCTGTTTTGTAAAGTCGTATCAGTGGCTTCATGAACCACTAAATTTTTAATTTCCGCTGCGAGATTCTGATATCTGTGTATGTGATTCTGCGATTTATTTATTGTATATTCCGAGTTTTGCCAAATTTATTCTACAATCTATTATTTTGAACTATTCCAGCTCGACATGTTCTATTATTGTCGAATTCGAATGGTACAAAATAGTGGGTCGTTACAGCTGGTATCAGAGCTTTGGCTCTAGGCAAAACTTAGAATGTATGGTAAATTGATTTATAGAATCACTTTCATTCGAGCTTCAATCTCTTCCTTTTGATTCGATTTCCTTTGAATTTTGGGACGTTCCCTGCGGTTCCAAAGTTCATTCGTATCCCTCACTTTCATCTACTTTAGATTCTGGAGTGTCCCATAACTCCACTTCGGATGATCTTTATAGTGAATTGGCGGTCTCGCCATTATTCTAATAAAGGGGCGAAACTCCTTTACCATTAGCATTGATTCACCAGAGATTTATATTTATCCTCGGTTTATATGCTAGTATCTTTGATTATTCTGAACCCTATCTCTCCAGATCAAATGAGGATTTACCCAACCATATCGATCTGATTCTTTAAGCCACGGATGACTAGGTCAAGTTGTCCGCGATTGATATAAACTTGCCAGTTCCTTATTTTGTTAATCATCGGATCTTCTGATTTCAACTTATCTTGAATTCTATTTGATTTGAGTTCATCAAAATTTGAGTCCCTATCCTTGTTTTGAAATTTTATTTCTATATTTGAAAATAAAATCTATATATATATATATATATATATATATATGAGTATAATTTTCAGAATTTTATAATAAATTTAACTATTTGTCAAGAGATGATAGTTTTGATTTATTTTTGATTTTAAAACCATGTGTTGTCTAATATATAATTAAATATAAAACAATGGTTATAAATTAATTTAGAAAACAGAAATGAATTTAAGAACAAGAACTTGAGAATTCTATTTTTGATGATTTCAAACCTTGGGTTTAAAAAGGTTTTAAAAGATATATTATTTAGAGTACTTTTGTATAGAAATTGTTTTCAAAGAAATTTAAAATTTAGTGCTCTTCTCTTTGTCGCTGGGAAATAATTTCGGTGATGACTGCAGCGTCATCGACATTCATTTTCGAGTTTCGAAGTGAAAAGACCATTCTATAGTCTGGCTACAGTATTACCTTGAGATTTTAATTAATTTGAATTTCTAAAAAGTTCCAACTGGAGATAATTGAATTTGGAAGTTTATTTGTATAGTACCCAATTTCATTTCAATATAACTTACCTTGATTTTCAAAAGTTAACAATGTAATTGAATAATATACAGGATAAAAGGATTTTTATAAATAAAATTTGAGTGGTTATAATAAATGTTATACACTTAAATTTTAGTAATAAAGATTAATAGAGGAAAAGGAATTTAAGGAATCTTATTTAAAATAACTTAACAATCAAATTTGATTTAATATGGAACCTTAAATCTAACCAGGAAATTCTAATAAAAGTTATTTCCTGAAATGAATAATTATGATTTAAGACGTATTTTAATATCACTAAAAATTTGATAATTGAGAATTTGGTTTTCAAATGGAAATTTCAACAAGGAATATCTTATTTATAAAATAGGTATTCCAAATAAAGTGTTAGGTTATTTGTTAAATTAAGAATTAAGAAAAATGTTGAACTAATTAGAAATATTATTATATCTGCTGTAGCATATTTTAAGTGCTGCTGTTCTAAAAATAAAATATTATGGAAATTTATAACTGAATAAATGAAGATTATTTTAAAAAGGTGTTATGATTTTAGTAGTATTTCCAAATAATAATCTATAAATTTTAATGACTTTCAAAGTATTATGATTTCAAATTTATTATCTTATCTTGTTTTCCAGACTATCTTAAATGTCCTTGGTTTCCCTATCTTCTACGGATTGGGATGCTATCGCTTATACCAGTCTATTTAGAAATCTCTCTATAGTCTTTAGAAATCTTTGTTACTCCTCAGGATCGGGGCATTATCCCATAGACTGACAGTCGAACTGGAAGGGTAAAACCGACTCTAGAAGATTTTCTTCGTGCTTTAAAATCCGGAACCATCCGTTTAAAATACTTGTTATCTAGCTTATCTTCTTTGTTTCTCTTCTTTCGTTCCTTTTCGAGGACGAAAAGTTCTAAAGTGGGGGAGAGTGTAACAGCCCTAGTTTAGATATTTATTTTATTATTAATTATTTAATTTCAAAGTATATTTTATATAAATTGTGTCTAAAGATATAGTTTAATTATTTAATTTGAAGATATATTTTATAAAATTGCATATGTCAATAAAATTTAATAATAACCGTGAAAATTTGAGCTATGTTAGAACTGTTAAAATTCGCGTTTAAAAGACGCGTCAATTTTAGGGTATAAGTGACGTAATAAAACGTGTGTTTTTAAAATGTTATTTTATGAAAATTTTTGATGTTTTAGACTGCGTCTGTTTAACGTAGTGTAAAAGTCATATTTTCAAATTATTTTGAAGAAAAATATCAGTCAGAGTTTTTATAACAACCGTTACGTGTTTTAACTGACGGTCAGATTTCAATTAAAATTTGTGTACGTTTTCCTTCCTAAAGCCTTGCATAAAATTTTACCATTTCATTTAGTGATATCAACAAAAATCAAGATGAATAACATGAATTTGACATGAAGAAACATTCGAAACTCATGTGTTCACACCTATGCATATCAGTAACAAACTATTGGTAACTGGTCAGATTTAAAATCTCCACTTCCTCTGTTCTCTTGTTACCACGCATATTAAAGATTTATATTAACCAGTGCTTGTTTTCTCTTCCTCCCTCTGATTTATACGAAACAAAAATTTGCATTTAAACTGAAATCATGATGTAATCAACGCATGATAATAAGTATTAGTATAACGTTCAAAGCATTGTGCCGTTCATATGAAAATATCAACATTTCCTCTCTGCTCATAAATCACGCAGCCTTTATATTAAAGGAAAATATGCTAAAACCTCTTGCCTATTCAGTTCTTAGCCAATTTATTTTCTAACCGTTTGCCTAAAATCACGCTTTTGTAACCTTCTTTGTTTTATCACTTTAACCATGCGCATAAGCATTCATTCGAAAAAGAACTGAAGTCATATCTCTCGTGGCCTTCCCTTGAAGTTCATATAAAATCAATTTTTAAGAAACTGATATAGTTAATCACGCGTCATTTATAAATGTAACTGATACGTTATATTTTCCCACTTATCCTCCCCTGAAACTTCGCATACCTCAGATATAAATACACCAGTTTTTTTTCACATCCTCCACTATCTCTAGCTTCATCCCATTCCTTCACTCTAACCCATCAGGTAATCATATTTCTTTCCTTTCATTTTTGCCAGTCCTTTTGTTATTGTTAGTAATTCTGGTCTGCCTTGCTCGACCATTCAGTGTTGTTTATGCCTTGCCTTGCCTCAATACTGATGTGTGGGAACCTTAGTGAGATGGTGGTCTGCATATCTTTTGGTTTGAAAGTTGCGTGCATATAGATATCTTAGGATTGTCTGCATATTTACCCAGAGATTTGGTTATAAGTGGAGGTTGGTGGAAAGAGGTAGGCTAGAACTGTGAGTTTCAGTTAGTTGCATATATGTAACCTTCATAATAGACTGTGCATATCATAGTGAGCAGTTTTTTTTTTTAAAAAAAAAAAGACAAGTCTGCATGTATGTTAAATTTTTGGGAAAAGCAGTACATGTTGTATCTCTGTGCACATGCTTTGTGTCTGTGCATGTATGCATCAGTGGAGTTTGCATTTGGATACAATGGCCGAGACTTGTGAGTAAAGTCACCACTGACCAGAGGGTTGTAGTATGAATGAAGTTGGTGATGATGGATAGAAGACTGGTAGTTGCAACTTGGTGATATGGATGGTGTGAGTGAAGTTTTGAAAGAATTTGACTCGAAGAGTTTACTTTTGTCTCGAGGATTTGCATTTTTTTTTTTTTTTTTCGAAGTAGATACATGGTTCTCGAAGTAAAAGAAGTGGGGCTCAGGTTGTTGAAATTTAGGCTGGGTATTTTGACATTTACAGTTGTAACAAATTGTGAAAACTGGAAAGAGATTTGCAGTAGAAGTTGAAATAGTAGTAGGAAATTTTCCCGAAGTAGTTATGTGTGACACGGTGAAACTGGAGGATAGGTTGTGTATGCATGCACAAGTTTGAGTCTGGAAAATTTTATTGTAGATAAATTTAAGTGTAAAAGCTATGATGGAAAAAAAAAAACTGGGTAGGCATGAAATAGGAACTGAATTCTTGTAGTTGGATCTGAGTTTGATATTCAGAGAAATGTGGGTTGGTGTAAATGCTTTGGCGTGAGTGTTCAAAGAAGAAGGGAAAAGGAAAAATGTGCGCACGTGTACATACCCCGGCATATAATAAGAAAACTTCACCATATTGCTTTAGTCTGACTTTAGGAAATTTTGTCGTAAATTTTAGTGTTAGCATGGTTCACGTATTTGGGTATATTTTGGTCATATTACACGGTGGAGTGGTCGAGCAAGTCAAATAGATTTTCGTTCTATAAAAATTTTCTTTGACCGTAAATTCTAAAGTCGCGTATTCAATATTTGAATTTTGTTCTAGATTTGAATCTAGGCGACATCCGAGAAATTTTGATCGTTACTCTCTGTCGTCCTTTTCCGGTGAATCGTCGTTTTGAAATTCAAAATTTTCTGCAACATTCAAGTGAGTATTTCTCACCAGACATACGTATTTATATTTTTAGTAAATTATTGCAAGTGTATGTGTAAAATTGTATTTCACTATTATCTGTCTGTAGTGTAATAGAATGATGAACCCCATTGACACCTCATCAGTATTCATCTGTTGTATTATATCTGTAGTTATATTATGTTATTGTTTATTTACTGCTTAAATCACACTGCAAGTTCCCTATTATATGTAGATTGTTATGGGCTGAAATGATAGGCCTAAATGATGATTATTGTTAAACTATTCTGTTAACTGCTTAACTGATAACTTGGGATTGCGGGTTTGAAATGATAGAACCCGGGGTTTTGTAAATTACGGGTTGAAATGATATACATCCGTATCACTTGACCTAGGCTAGAAAACTATATACAGGCCCGTGGTCCTTGTAATATTTTCTGAAATATTTAAAAATTATTCTGGGAGATAAATATTTGATTTAATATCTTAAAAGGATTTTATATTGATTTTGAATGAGTTAAAAATGTTAATAAATAAATAAATATTTGAAAAAAATTTATGGAATATAACTTATTTTGGTAATTCAGGATTTTTGAAAGAATAAGATTTCAGTTAAGAAAAATATATAAATAAATGAGTTATATTTGGAAATATTTATTAAGTTAAACAATCTACTACAGCATTTAAATGTTGTCTTTTGAAATTGGACTAGTTTTACCCATAACTTTAGGTAGCATTTCCTAAGTGCTACGGAATCTAGAATTTGATTGCTTTAAAATTTATGGAATTTGATAAATTTTATTTTATCTTAAGTTTTGGAAAAGCTTAAGACATAATATTTATAACCGAATTTTTCTTAATAAATTAAAGATGAATATTCTGGTATTAAGTAAATTTTGGAAAAATTTAATGGCTAAAAATTTGGGAGTTTTATTTATGGAAATTATGGGAATATTCAAGACTAAATAATAAAACATTGATTTGTGAAAGAATAAAACCCAAACTTAGTTTTGAATAGTAAATACTCCAATTTAATATATATATGGGAATTGTAATGTTTTGGGAACATAAAATGGTATTTAATTTATGGTTTAAAATTTTAAATAGAGAAATTTATTTGCAAAACTATGTAAATTCTCTTCTTTACGAAGTAACCATAAAGTTAACCCATTTATTATATATACCGTTGAATATCCAAACCATTGTGTTTGGGAGTTATGGTTTTAAAGTAAATTTCCAGAATATTATGTTTCGAAGATATAATTCAAATATTTGGTTTCCAGATATTTAAAAATTTTAAGCAGTATGGTTTTTGGAAAAGAATTATATTTGGATATAACGATATCATATTGTTTTGGGTTTTAAAATGATATCGTATTTATAGTTTTGAAATGGAAAAGTTATACTGGTTTTAAGGTATAAATTGTTTTTAAATGACCACGGGTTATAATAACGATGGGTTGGCAAAGAGACCGGGATCGGATATGGACATACTCTCTGTCGATACCGAAAACCACTTTGACCAACCGTGTACGCGGTGGAGATTCCAGAATGAAGTAGGTTGGGGGCGACGGTTTCTTGAAAGGTATATACGTGGACCCGACTCCCGTGAGTTGGCATAAGGTGGCTAAAACAGGAGCGATTCTCGGATTAATGAGGTAGCTCCTCTGATCGAACGCACTTCTTCGTATACCTTTCTATTACTCTTGTGATTGTTTGGGTGCACCCTTTGATTTGGGAGTGTTGTTCGAGGTGGGCGGTTGCTGCGGCTTCGCGTTACCACCGGTCCGGATAGCAATTGGTATATCTACCCTGGCATTGCCTAGTTGTGCCGTGTCACCTACCATATCGAGCCTTGTACGAGTTTGGTTTTCTCCCGTAGCCCGTGTGGTATCCTCTAGTTGCTTCCCGAGTAGGAGGAGCTATGATATTGGATGGACTACTGGGACTATTACGTGTTAAGGGCTATATGGGTAACCCCTTAATGCTAAGAAATAAGTATGTTTACTTTATAAATAGACACTATTATAATAGCGCAATATACTACATAGTAAATAGTTTAACGGATCCTTAGAGGATGGGCGGTCCCAGGCATCCTTTGAGTTACTTGCTATATATTACAGTACACTTGATTTAGCTTACATTATATAAGTATGTATGTCCTGACTCGAGTGTTTTGTTTTATTTTATGCTCGGGTCAGCCTGAGTTGCAGCTTCAGTTTCTTCTCCGTAGCTAGGACACTCAGTAGATCATTCGTGCTGCTGGAAGTTGTTTCAGCCTTTATCTTTTCCGGAATTCAAGGCTTCGAAGACTCTATCTCTATTTATGTATTAAATTTGTATTGAGTATTATAGACAATGTAAGTTCTGTTTTGTAAAGTCGTATCAGTGGCTTCATGAACCACTAAATTTTTAATTTCCGCTGCGAGATTCTGATATCTGTGTATGTGATTCTGCGATTTATTTATTGTATATTCCGAGTTTTGCCAAATTTATTCTACAATCTATTATTTTGAACTATTCCAGCTTGACATGTTCTATTATTGTCGAATTCGAATGGTACAAAATAGTGGGTCGTTACAGTAGTCGTATAAAAAGCATACGAACCAAAATATAGTTCCGGCATCAAAAATAAATTTGAATCTATAACATGCTGCGGCACTTTTTTGTATCAAAGATACATACTGTAAAGTAAAAGTTTAAAAATGAGCAAAAAGAAATAATTAATACAATAAACACAATCTGAAACATAGCTATTGCAAGCAATAGTAACATGAAGTGCAGTCTAGAACAAGTGAAAAGTGATGCTTCTATTTATATGATATTATTTAATATATTTATAATTTATTTTATAATAATTCATGTATAATTTTGTATTGTCTGCATATATATAATTCTATGATACATTTACATTCTCTGGTTTAATGACTTTATCCATTATTATTACCACTGCCACTATTACTTGTATGTTGAGTGTGTATGCAATTTACGAATATAATTCATATGATTTGCACGTATATGTATATATGTATCATTTATATAATATTTATTTGTTATATAAATTTTCAAGCTTTGGTTAAGTTTATCAAGATATTATTATTACTCGTACTACTATTACTATTACTATTTACTATTTCTATTTATAGTATGTGTGTCTGGGTGTACAATTTAATATAGTTTATATGATTTACCTATAAATATGTAGTTTATATTTATTCGTATGCTCATTTATTATATATATATATATATCATAATTATTATATATTAATTCAAATATAATTCATTTCTGTAATAAGCTAACATGCTAAGATATTACGACTATTATTCATTCGTACTTCACATGGTATAATTCATACATAGCATAATTAATTCATACATAATTTAATATATATAATTGATATAATTTATACTTGTGTAATTTACAATGATATAATCTATGTAATATAATTTGTAATAGTATATATTTACATACATAAACTTATTTGTTTTTCATGATTCTCAAGAGCAAGTTACAAATCGATTATCCAATATTTCTTGCTTGATTTCACTTTTAAAAGTAAGAACGAAGACATGTAAAAAATTATTATTTATTTTCTCTAGCAATGCACTAAACAAGTAACTCTTTAGCAACATGATCATCTTAAGCAATGAATACAATTAAAATAAGAGATTCATTTTTCTAAAAATCACTGCTTAACACTTTTGTAATCAATCGCACCGAATACTTTTAACATGTAGAATTTTCAAAAAAGTTAGCACATTCAGCAAGTGCTGACAAAAAAACAAACATGTGTTATTCATAAAAGAATGAGAGCATATTTCAACTAATTTTACCTGTTCTATGTTATGCCTTGAGAAAATTTTAAAACTTTTCCCCAACCCTTGGAACAGACATTTAAGGCCCAGCTCAGGCATGCCACAACTTGTTATAAAGAGAATCTTTTGATTTTGATATTTGTTCTGATATCCATGGTCGTTGCTTGGAGTAATTTGGTGTTTTCTCATTCGAAAATCTCCAATTTGCAAATAGTAATATGTACATCACCATTTTACATTCAGATGAACAATATTATCTTTTAAACCTTTTAAATACTTGATATCAATTTCCTGTAATTACTTCCACCTTCTTTGTCTACAGCCAATTCTAACTACTTTTTCAAACCATGAATCAGCCTATGGGTCATGACAAGTTCATAATTTATGAAATAATTTAGTTTAAACACTCATAAATTTATGCATAAAAAACATTCAAAAGAGTTACTTGTAGATTATCACCAATAATATCGAGGATGTAAAGATACACAGACAATGTTCTTTAAGAATACTTTGCAGCCATGTTAAATTTATGTATTAGCTTTATTGGGGATTGTACCGCAACAAACTGGCAAAAGGAGCTTCTTTACCAAAATATTTTGAATAATCATCCCATGTATGTAATTTTCAAAAAAAGAGTTACTACATCAAACAGAAGACAATCTGATATATGAAATATTACCGAAGTATTTTGAATAATCATATCATGAATGTTTCAATGTGAGATGGATTTATGTGGCACAGGTGTACAGTCTTCTTTTATAATGATAAGCTCTAAAAATTACCCAAGCAACGAGCTACTTCATGGCTATAGATCCTTTCTTGGTAGTTGGGGAAAAAGGTTGAGAAACTGCCTATAGTAGCATGTAAAGTCTAAAATAAGATTATGTGCAATTTAGAACAAAATCATATGTACATATGTGTATGTATAAATGCATCGGTATATGAAGAACTTAATAAAGAAATACCTAGGTGGAACACAGCCTACAGCCAGAGCAAGTGAAATGCTTCCAAGTAAGTAGGGCACAAAATAATCCTACTCCTAAAACTGTAATATGTAGATTCAAACTATCATTGTTTACTGGAAAAATGAATATGAATTCAAAATTCATTTTTTCAATTGAACTTCTAAATGTGAGCATATAGTAATACCCTACGCAGTTGACCAGTGAATACACCAAGAAATCCTATAGTTCCGACTATAGTAAACAGAAAAGCCACTTGCAAATTGGATGTTAGTCGATATGCTTAACAACATAATGAAATACATAATATATATATATATATATATATATATATATATATATGATAGCATATGCCATTTCGGATGCTTGGTATTACAATATTTTCTTCATTTTTTAATCCAATAGAAGTTACCTTTCTTTATTTATTTTAAACCTCTGTAAAATGTGAAGATAAAAACTAGCATTTGTATCCGTAGAAATAAATCGGTATAATATTGGTTAAGGAAATCCATAATAAGTTAATTGTAACGACCTGTAAGATTTTAATAAACTTTATCGTTTTATTTACGTATTTAATTGGATTATGGTGAAATTTTTAAATAAATTAATTTGCAAATAAAAAGTTAATATATGGATTACGTCCAATTAAACATAGCAGATGGCAAAATTTCAATTTATTTTATGAAAATTTATTTATTATGTAATTCTATTAAATTCAAGCTAGCTAATAATTGTTGATAATAAAAAAAAAATTTCTAATGCAGAATATTTTACATAGAAAAATTCTAAATCCTCATCTGAGAAAGGCGTCATCTTTAGTTTTTCAAAATCCGGACTTCTATAGCTTCGTCGTTCTTATTTTCTGCATTCTACTGCATTTTTTTTTTCTACTAGTGAAAAATTCGAATTTTTATAACTCAATCATACCACTGATAACTGTATACCATTGTGAGCGCCTCGTCGTGCTGATCTCAAAAGTATATTTATTTCTGTATTTCGGAACCCGGTGTACAACGGAAGCAATAAATTTGTTCGTTTTAATGACACCATAAATTGTGCCTCCTTAGCTTCTCCTTATTTCGTTTCGATTTAAACCGTGCTACCCAATATAAATTTATTACTTTAAATTTACAGCTATAAACATTATTTGACCGTTTCTCTTACATTCATTTCACTTAAGAGATACGTTTCCGGTAGCTCTAAGTTCATTTCTCTTTTGGCTTCTATTCCAATAGCATACGTTACTTTTATAATTTCCTATTTATAATACATTGTTTTATAACTCCCAATTCAATGCTAACGTTATGTGCTTTATTTCAAACAGCTCAATTGAACTTTTGAATTCTCTGTTCATTCAACTCATCGCCGTTTTGCTATTAGTATTTGTTTCCTGATTTCATCATCAAACGTTTCTACTCCTAATTATTAGTAAATTTAGAATCAACGTTTGTTGCTTAATTTATGGCATACGTTCTAATCTTTTGCTTTTATCATTTAGAAATCGAAACGTTTCTTTTGCTTTTGAATTTTGTAACGTTTGATAATAATTAATCTCCATAGTATAATTGCCTACGTATTGGGACCTAGGAAATAAATAAAATTAAGAAAACGTATAACTTGCAAGAAACAATAGATTACTTTATTTGTTTATCTGGTTTCAAACGAGTGACCATTTATTTCGGGAGAAACCGTTTCTTTTGCATGTGTAAAAATCTACCATCATCTTTCTAGATCTGTTCATATATTTTTTCCTTCCGCCTCCTTTTATTTTGCTCTCAAATTTCCACCATCTTCTTTCCAGAACTCTCCCATGCAAACAAATCCATTTATTACTCGACCTATATATATATAACTCTATGGATTCACGCACCTTTCCTTCTCTGTTTTAATATAACTCTTCATTTCTTTTTCTCTCTCTCTTCTTTATTTCTATTTATAACTTTGTCAGAAACGTATGTGTCTATATAATTTATTTATTCCTTTCTCTGTTCATTTTCTTGCTTTCAAAATGTCCTTTCCTTTGTTATTCCCTTAATTTTAGTGCGTTACTTTACACCACTACAGGACATTTATTTATGTACGTTTCACTATGTTTCTTATATAATTTGATAAGCTGCACTTTTCTCTCCTTAATTTCTTTCTTCCATCATGATTCTAAAGACTTCTGCAAAAAAAAAAAAAAAAAAAAATATATATATATATATATATATATATATATATATATATATATATATATATATCACAGCATCTCTACATTCCTACTTTCTTTCTTCATTCTATAAACATATTTTTCCCTTACCTGAAGCCTCTCAGATCTGTTCTTCTCCTACAAAAAAAAAAAAAAACACACACACATAAGAAACGCATAAAATAACAGGCAGCAGCCGCCTTCCATCCCTCTATCCTCTCTCGTTCATCACCTCCGCACTCTCACCTCCGCCTCGGGTACCACTGCATCTCCCACTTCAACTGGTGAGTAGCCACCTTTATTTGTATGCACAATTTTTTTAAATGCAATTATTTGAACGTATGCGTGCTTAGTTAGGATAACATATGATTAGTTTGGGTTTAGGTCACGTTAGTCTTATATATATGAGTATAGAATGTCTGCATATATTTGTGTAGTAAATTGTTTGCATATTTTACTTAAATAATTTTAAAGTATCAAATTGTTTTTCCTTCAAAGATATATATATATATATATAGGTTAGTTATAGACAAAAGTATATGTATATGAGCTTTATGAGATGTACGTCTACGTAAGTTTTAAAGTATACATTATACATATACGCACAGCTGTTATATTTTAAAGTGGTATTTTATATAGATTTTTTTTTTTTTTTTAGTAAATTTTCGTTCTGATTAAATTTTATACATGTTGATGTTCACGTAATTTATAGGTTTTAAGATGTATAAGTTAAGTTATATATATATGACTTTATTTACGCATATAAAATTTTAAAAGTGGTATGGTCTGTTTATACGCATGGTTAGTAAAGGTGATTTATTTATTTATAATATATTGTTTTGCCGTTTATATATGTCACAGTTTTTAAAAATGGAGGAAAGGACAGTACATGTGTTCATTTGAAGAAGTCTGTGTCTATTTTGTTAGTACGCATATAATTTAAGTATGTTCATATAGGTGGAGTACAGACTTGCAGTGCATTATAATAACAAAAATTTTATGGATTATTTTATAAGTTGTTATATAGTTTTGTTTTATAAATATGTTATTTACGTATGTAAGTATTTTTTTAAAAAAATGTAAGTATTTTTAAAATTGTAAGTATTTTGTATAAATACATATTTTATAAACTAAGTTTACATTAGTTTATATGTGTGAGTATCGGCTGTTAGTTCATATATGGTATAACAATAAGTAATATAATATGGTTGATGTTATAATAAGTTAGGTTACTGTAAGTGTATTTGTGTATATACATTGAGTTACATTTTATAGAATATGTCCTTAAGTTATTAAGTATTTAGGTCGTGTCTGCATATCAGATTTGTTCAGTACATGAATTATAAAAGTTCGCTTATACCATTTATCTTCATCGTTTCAGTTCTGATCTGATCCGTTTCAATTAGCTTTGATCGAATTCGTGCCGATTTTGTTTTGCTTGGATTTGAAATTTAATTTCAGTATCCGTAGCAGTGTGCATATCCGTATCACCTTCTGTATTCTCGTTCATCTCTAGCCTTGAAAGGTGAGCAATCACTCACGATTAACGTTCTTTTATTTATTAAATTTGATTCAATTGAAACGTCAATTGAAATATGCTGCTGTTAGTTGTTTACTGTTACGACTGCTATCATCTGTATCTGTTCACCTATGACACCTGACACCATTATCGGTTAATTATTTATGTGATAATAATACAGATTGGTTGAAAATTTACTGATTGATTGATTGTCGTTTAAATTGGATGTTAATTACTATTGTTAAATGATAACTAGTTTGCTAGTAAGATTTGAGGTGGTATAGTTTACAAAGAAAACGGATTATATACGATGGACCTTGATTGATTAAACCTGACCCCGCCATATGTAAATTTGATTAGTTTAATTTGACCCATTAATTGTCGTAGGAATTGATAAGTTATACTTTAAAGCTTTGAACATAGTTTGGATTAACTGTTGTAATACTAAACTGAAATTGAAATGGAACGACAATTGAAAAACTGAAATGTAATAATCTGTAATCTACATGAAATGATAGTGTAGATTTTAGAAATAATTATAAAAATAACAATGCGAATTAATAAGATCATTTCGGAGTTATTTGATTTAATCTATTGAATTGTTATTGATTGTTGTTATTGCTTGTTTACTTACTTTGACACTATCCTTGTCATCACACTGCAAGTTCCCTTTGTTATGTTTGATTTTTGAATTAAAATGGGTTGAAAAATAGGCCCAAGCGGGTTTCGTTTAATTAAATTTGGGATTACGGGTTGAAATGCTATCCACCCGTATACATTTAGTGTACGTATTGAAATGATAATAGCCATAACACTTTGACCATATGAAAAAAAAAATCTATGGTCTTATTAAATGTAAATTCTTAAATACATCTATAAAGGGTAATGATAAATATAGAGTTAATTATATCTAGTTAATCAAGATTTGATTAAATACATAAATTATGATAAATAATTTATGTAAATTTTATTCGGATAAATGTTGCAATAATATTGAAAAATTAAGGTTGAGAAATAAATTTGGGTTATTGTAAAATGATGTTTAGATAAGGATTTATTTATTTAAATCAATTTGAAATTTATCGAATGAGATATTTCACGTTTAATAAAATTTGAGAAATCTTGAGAAAGATGTAATTTAAAGTCACTAAAATGGTATTGAATAAGGGAAGGTTCAAACTAAATAATAATGATGTAAAAACCAAGAATCTATATGAAACTGTTAAATTTAACATCTAAGTATTTAAGCCATGAACTGTATTGAAATTAAATGGTTTAGAAATTTGGTATGTATTTGGGACCAAGATAGTTGAATTTGTTATGTAGATAACTAATTGAATTTAATGGAAATTGAGGTTGAACGAAGTCTGGAAATTTGTATTTAGAGAACTAGATTGGGAAATTTAGGGGAAATATTAAATACTTAAAGTATGGAAACATATTGAAATGGAAAGGGTAATTAGGATATCAAATCCAGATTTGAGATTTATAATTGAGATTGAATTTAATTTAAATGGAAAGGTCAGGTTGATGTGAACGATTTGTTACGTTAAGGAAATTGCAAGTGCTTTACCATATACAGCATTTAATATATATAAATACTATTTGGGAAATATAATTATTCGAAGGGAATTTGACATTTGGGTTTGAAGTATAAATTAAGTGAATGACCACGATGTAATAGTGTATATTTCTACCCTGTAGATAGTTCTATGGACCCTTAGAGGATGGTCATCCCAAACATCCTTTAAGTTATTTGTATTTCAGTTGATATTTCACTTGAGTTGGATTTATTGATATACGAATGTTAATCCTGACTCGAGTGTTTTGTGTTTTGCTTTACGCTCGGGTCAGACCGAGTAATACAGCTTTAGAGACTCACCTTTGGAGATTGGAGCTTCATTTGGAGATCCAACTATCGTTTCAGCTTTCAGTTTTCTAGATTGACTGGTTCAGAGAAGTCATCGGCTCGTACTGAAGACTTTTCTGTATTCCAGAGATTCTGATGTATTTTATTTTAAACTCTGATGTATATAGTAGCTTCATGAACTACTATTTTTCTATTCCGCTGCATTATATTACTCTGTGTCTGTAATCTGTGATTGGTTTATTTACTGTATATTTTAGGTTTTGCCAAATTAAATTAACAATTCGGTATTTTGAATTATTCAAGTCGTACATGTACGGTTTTAGTGTCGATTTGAATGGTCCAAAATAGCGGGTCGTTACATTAATTATAAAGTGACTGGGAAAAGGACCTTTTAGATTATTTCTTCTAAAGACTTCAATTGCACTAAACCAAAAGTTGCAAATATTGGGACTGCAACTTTTTATATAACAAAAAATACAATTTATTTTACCGATACACATGTTGATATTGGTATATTTTGATCATGATACATCTACCTCAATAATTTCAGGAAAAAATGGAAAACTTAACAAAATGTCTCAAATAGAAAATTTAAATGTAAGGCATTTCAATGTTAATATTAAAACCAAAACCATTTTACATAGCAGGCATAATCTAAACCTTTTCTTTTTTATTCTTGTTTATTTAGGCATTTGTAACTGAATAAGTTTATCTTTAGTCTTGGTGCTAGTAGGCTATTGTTTGTTGGAACATCACTTTTAAATTGACACAGACACACCACTTTCACTGAAAAGAAAACAATATGTGCATACATCTGAGTAATGATCTAATGTTACTAAATGCAAGATAATTTAAAAAGGTAATTTTTACACTTAGCCAATAATTATAGTTGAGTATGAAAGTTAAAAAGAAATTATCAAAATATTGTTAACACATGATGGACGGATACTATTAGTAGTTATTCATAACTTGTCATTTTTGAACTTCTAATTTATTTGGTCTAGCCAGAGATTTATATTTATATCAAGGTTGAAATGAAGATATCAAATCATGTATATATGTATGATGTAAGTTGACAAGTTCACACAAAATGCTTTGGGATAAATGAGAATCAGTAATATAATATGTACAAACGGTTTAAAAACTAGAATATTCACTTTGATAAACTTGCACAAAATGGTGAGTTAAACTAAGCAATTTGATAGATCATCAATTTGACAGAGCTTTGCATGCTTTTAAATAAAACTATAAAACAAGATGGAGACTAGTTAGCATTTGAATAAAATTTTGCATGTTTTGGACAAATGTAATTTTCTTGTAGTGTGAATATCTAAATTTACAAATTACAACATTTTGTTGGACCCATAATAATATTATTAACGTATACATTGGTTTTTGACGGTGGGTTCAAAGATATATTCGATTGGAGACATTTCATAAATGTTTTAAAGGAGGACATTGAGTTAGTAGAATCGTTACCAGAAAAATACAGGAAGATAAAGCCTTTTGCCAGGGCACTAATATCTTGGTCCAAGGTCACATCTGCTAATTCAGTTTTACTCTAATTGATGAAAAAATGATCGATTCCATTATAGCATCGTTTACAAATTTACTGTTTGTGTAGACTTTTACTATAAAGGAAAAGTTTTAAAGAAGTTCAAGGTGGTGAAATTTACCCATACAGATTCAAGACACGCAAACAATAGCCTTTCTCCTTCGATTCAGAAGCTCAGATGTCGTGCAAATTACAAGGCACTTAAACATACACCTTAGATCGAAGATTTAGGAATGAAACTTGTTGAAAGATTGTGAAATGGAAGCAACTATTACATTGCTCTATATTTGAGGTATTAACCAGGGTCAGTCTTCTCAGTTTTCACGTAGTGATAGTATGTGAATCCTAGGCAAATGTATCTATGGGATAAAATAAAAGCCATAATATAATGCATATCTACACATGTGTTACATATCAAATAAGAGCATGATCATAAATTTTTGCAGCATGACACATAAAACAAAGGTGTTCACATAAATTCTGCTAGATTAAAGATCTAATGAATTTTTCTGTTTTGGATACATGTACATAGCTATAGTTTAATAAGTTTTCAAGATATTATGATTATTATTCATTCGTACTTCACATAGTATAATTCATACATAGCATAATTAATTCAGACATAATTTAATTTATATAATTGATGTAATATATATGCATGTAATTTACGAGGTTACAATCTATGTAATATAATTTGTAATAGTATATATTTTCATACATAAACTTAATTGTTTATATAACTTAGTTAGTTTTTATATGTTTTGAATTAATTTTTACAAAACTCAGTCAATTAACTTAGTTGAATATTTATAAGACTTAGTTTACAAATTAGTTAAATAATTTTAGTTAGTTTTTATATAACGTAGTTAAATTTTATAAGAATTGGTTAATTTTTATAAACTATTAGTTAATCTAGTTAAATTTGTATAAAACTTGACAATGTAGTTAAATTTTATAAAAAAAATTAATTTTAATCATTTTTATATAACTTAATTATCTTTGTTAAATTTTTAAACTTAGTTAATTTTCATAAATTTATTTAAATTTTATAAAAATTTGTTAATATTTAGATATTAATTTAATTTTATAAAACTTAGTTAATATTTAGAAAATTATTTAATTTTTATAATACGTGGTTGACGTAGTTATTTCTTATAAACTTTGTTGGTTTTTATAAATTTATCGGATATCATGAATTTTCGACAGCACCTCCTTTGCACGGTTAGTGCTTTCCCGCACACCTCAATTCAATATACATTTACACGATTAAAACAAGATCGGATTTATATCAAAATACACTTCATAATAGCGTATACATTCAAACGCATAAAAACATACCTATTATTAGCAACTTTAGCTAGCAATCTTCCATATAGAAAAGGAATGTTTTATGTACCTATATAGCAAAGTAGATAAAATTAGTTAATAAACGTCACACTGGTACTACACCTGCTACAAATTGGGAGGGGGGAGACAAGAACTTATAAGGCAGATAACTTTTAATCCAGATTACATAAAAGAATACGATTGTCAAATCGAGGAGTTGTAAATGTTTTTTATATTCGGAATGGAGAAAAACGCTATCCTTAAGGGGTTCAGTACGCTGCCCTTCACAGTATAATTACAATGTAATAACTGTACCAAAGTTTCAAAACTGAAGAATTCTCCCCTTATAGAAATTTCGAAGTAGTCAGTCGATGAGTGTAATGGTAATCAGTCAACTAAGTTTAACAGGCGACAAAAAAGAACCTACTCCACATTCATGAATGCTGGTTCGTTGGGGATATCAAAATATCCATTTAACAACAACTGTTTACCTTGTTTATGACTGTAAAATAGCTTATCTCTCACATTGGTGAGGATAACATGATAAGATTCAGTAAAAAAAAAATCTAAAAGTCAAATTAAACCATTTGCTTACTACATTGAAAAGAACTTAAAAACTTTAATATGCAACACCTTGCTAATTTTGGGCATAAATAGTCCTCAACTACATATAACGAGGAAATTCAACAACTAGGATCAAATATAAACTAAAAGGGAGGTTGTTAAAAAGACACTAAATTTAGATAAGAGAAGTATAATTAAAAATGATTCAAAAGGACTAAATGTAACTGCAGCAAGCGGATTAAGAATGAAATAAGAAAAAACTGTATAGTAGTTAAAGAAGCTCAATTAAGCAAGCTGTTGGCTGAAGCATATGATTCCATATACATTGTTTACACTAGAAGTGAAGACATAATCAGTTATTTCACCGACAGCCACTTACAGCAACCGCGGAAGCACCAACCGGAGGTGTCAGCAGTGACCCTAACAATTGGATCTAGCAAAGTGGATTTTCTTGTTGTTGTATCTAACCAGCATTTTATAGAACATGGACAGACCCAAAAACTGACATGCAGTTAGCCAGTTCTGCTTAGCCAACAACCAGCTGATAAAACAGACCCAAACACTGAAATGCACAATTCTGTTACACTAAATACAAATACAACCCACTAAGACAGTTGCAACTCCTACAAATTAAATAAAACAAGCATCCCTCAAGCTAATCCTCCTTCTTTAAGTTCAAGAACATCAATTATTAGCACTACCCTCAATTTTGAAAAACAAACGACCAATCAATATCTGATTCTAGACATTAACACCCAAGGCCATTTCAACAACCTGAAAACTCCATCTCATATAAAATTAACAAAACCAGCATCCATATTAACCTCACTTCCTTATTTTGTAGATAAAAGTCATCAGTAAATAGCATCACGGACGAAAAGCTAAAAAAGGAAGAAAAATTTAACTCATCAGTCTTGAATTCTTTTTGAATAACTTCGTGTCCATAATATGATGTTTAAACCTTTATTCAAATTTTTGGATATAATTTATTTGTTTATGAATGAAGGAAAAGCCACGATCCTTCCATTATGGGAAACTGGATTGTGACAGTAGAGCATTATTATATGTGACATTGTTATCTATTGAAAAGTTACAAAGACGAATAAATTAATCAAGTAACAAGAGAAATTAGTTGATGGAAATATCCCATATGAATTAAGTATAGTTAAGGAACATGTTATGGTTATAAATAATGCTAATTGATAGAATATATTTTACATATATTCTAGGCGTTAGAATATTTCTTGCATTTATTCCCTGATCGGACGATATCTTTATTTGGTTAGTATTTATTTAGTTACCTTTGTTTTAACAAATCGGCTGGCTAATTTGTAGCCTCTTTATTTGGCTAGTATTTATTTATTTACCATTGTTATAGCAAATCAGTTGGCTAATTTATAGCCTATCTTGACTCTTGTAACCATATATATTATTGGACGTTGAATACAATGGGAGGGCAATTGATTTCTAAATTGATTTCTATCATGGTATCGGAGCCTCTTACGGTCCTATTTTCCTTTACCTAGCCTCACCTATCTTCTTATCCATTCTTCTTCTTTTATCTTTAATTCTTTTCCATGGCATACTCGTCCAAGTTTCATCCCGCACTCACCATCACTAATGTTAAATCTCTTATTCTCTTAACATTAGACAATTAACAAGCCATGTATCATTATTGGGCTACTCTATTTACCAATCTTGCTAGGGTTCATAATCTTTATGATCACTTGGTTCCACCAATGGAGGAGAAGGCTATGGCTGCCTATGCCCAGGCTAAGTCCGTTGTTCCGACTCTTCGAAGGCATTTAGATGCAGTTGTCTTGCAATGGATTTACAGCACCATTTCTTCCGATCTTCTCCTCGCTATCCTCAGATGTAATAACACGGCAGAGGGGGCATGGAACCGTCTTGAAGCTCTTTTTTAGGATAACAAAGCCTCCTGGGCTACCCATCTCGAGGAGGACTTTACGAACGCTGCTTTTGAGGCTTTCAACTCGATTGACAATTATTGTAATTATCTACAATCGCTGGCGGACAAGTTGGCTGATGTTGATGCTCCGGTGACAAATGGTCGTTTGGTTTTACGTCTCACCAGGTCCTTACCAGAGGCGTATAGTGGTACGGTGGACTATATACAAAATCAAGAGCCTTTTCCATCCTTTGAGAGTTTTCGTTCAAGGTTGAAAATGGCTGAGCGTACTATCTAAGCTCGTCAAGCACGTGAAACTGGTGGTTCTGGGAGTCGGTCCGGAGGTGCTGCCATGGTTGCCACTAATTCATCTGCAAGCAACAAGCACAACAACAATAATAAAGGAAGGAACAATTCGAAAAACAATGGGAAGAAAAAGGCCCACCTAAGTACTAATGGGTCTAGTCCTAGTCAGCCGACATATCAGCAGCACTTGTGGCAGCCACGTCAGCAGGCCCCACCACCACAGTGGCAACAGATGTGGCAGCCTGGTTGGGGAGGTTGGATTATTCCACCTTGCCAATTTCTCGGATACTCTTGGCAGCCAAAGCCCAATCCAGCGGCCAACGTCCCTCCTCTTCTGGGTCAGGCTTACTTGGGTCCAGACCTCAAGCTTTCAATGTCGTTGCTCCTCCTACTCCTAGCTACATACCTACCGACATTGAGGCCACTATGCATGCTCTTTCCTTCTCTCAACCAGATGGGAACTACTACATGGACATCGATGCTACATCTCACAAGACGGCGGATTTACGTATTCTCTCTTCATATTTCAATTCAAGCAATAAGCATCATAACATTGTTGTTGGTAGTGGTCATTTAATTCTAATTATTGGTCACGGTCGCACTACATCGCCTACACCTTATCCACCATTTACCCTAAACAACGTGTTACATGCTCCCAAGCTCATTAAAAATCTGGTCTCTGTTAATAAATTTACCATAGATAATAGGGTTTCTATCTCTTTTGACCCTTTTGGTTTCTCTATTAATGACTTACAGATGGAGAATGAACTAATGAGATGTGATAGCACTGAGGGCTTACATCCACTTTCCTCCAACTCTCAAGCCATTTCTTCCAACAATCATTCTACTTTTACTGCTTTGCCTTCGAATATTTGGCACAATCGTTTACGTCATCCCGGCGATGTTATTCTTAAGTCTCGTTGTAGTAAAAAGTTTGTTGATTGTAATAAGGCTTGTAAAACTTTTTGTTCTTCTTATCCTCTAGGAAAATATTCTAAGCTACCTTTTTATGATTCAGTGTCATATACTTTTCTTCAATTTGATATTATTCATAGTGATCTTTGGAATTCTCCTATTGTTAGTACTTCTGGCCATTATTATTATTTTCTTTTTTCTTGATGACTATAGCAAGTTTTTGTGGACTTTTCCTATTGCCAAAAAATCTCTGGTCAAACAACTTTTCTTAGCGTTTTACGCTTTAGTCAAGACACAATTGAACGTAATATTAAGACTTTTCAGTATGACAATGGTACGGAATACATTAATGGAATTTTAAGGATTCTTTTGAGCAACATGGCATGTTTTTCCGTCTCTCGTGTCCTTATACATCTCCTCAAAATGGGAAGGCCGAAAGACACATAAAATACATAAATAATATCATTCAGACTATTCTTGATCATGCATCTATGCCACTCTCCTTTTGGCATCATGCTCTCTCCATAGCTACATATCTTCTCAATATCCTTCCTTCCAAGGTATTGAATTACCAATCTCCCTTCAAATCCTCTATCAAAGTGATCCACATTATTCGGGTTTTCGTGTTTTTGGTTGCTTATGTTTCCCATTATTCCTCTCTTCTACTATTCATAAATTACAAGAAAGGTTGACTCCTTATGCTTATTTAGGTCCGGCTCCTAATGTAACGTATGCGGATTTTCGTTGCAGAAAAACCGAATAGTTATGGGTTTTTAAAAAAAAATTTAAGAAAAGAAAAAGAAAGAAAAAGATAGGAAATAGAGAGGAAAGAAGATAGACAATTTTTAGAAAACAGAGAAAGAAAACAGAGAATTTGAAAAATAGAAGATAGAAGAATTTTAAGATAGAACGGACAAAAGAAAACAACAGAACAGAAAGAACAACATCAGAATCTCACAATTCGCAGCGGAACAACATATAATAATAAATAAATAATCTTTAAACAAAGAACTATATCAGTTATTACATTACATCACATTTTATTACATCATATCATCACATCAGAGTGTACAACAACATACAACAACAAACAATGCAGCGGAAAAAGAAATACTATATAAACTAGTAATACGCCATGCCATCCAGCTTGCCTCCAGCAACTCCAGAATATCCAGAATATCCTGATAAACCTAACTCTTAACTGCCCGTGTGGAAATTGGTGGGCACCCAGAGTTTAGGAAGGAAAACAATAAACTCCGAGTCAGTCATGTGACTGGTGTGAGAACTCAAAACAGTTTATTTATCTTTAAAATCAAAATAGAGGAATATTTTTAAAGTCAATTCGCAATGCTTTTTAAAAATGAGACTACCATAAGACCTCCTGCCACACACACAATGCAAACGCAGACTTGGAGAAGATTTCTCCTTATGATAGTCAAAGATGCTTGATACGCATTAAAATCAAATCAATTTTGATATTATTATTAGTGCATAGTGTAGAAGAAATTCATTTAGAAAGTAGAATATAAATCTTAGCCAGCATAGGTACCATTATATTATGCCTACTAATAGCTACCATATTAGATGGCAGGTTCTACAACTAAAACCGTACAAGTTTCGTATTGGGAATTGGATTTCCAACAAATGGTCAGGCCAAGGAACTTCCCATTGCCACATGAGAATGCCTCTGGATGGACATCCCCGAGAACCAAACCGGATCTCTACCAACACAAGGCCGGGTTACTCCTAACTGAGTAACAACTGACCGAATATGCCATCCCCCGGTCCTTTGGGACCTTTTCACCGAGCGCTCGTAATCAATTCACACAATCATAAAGTGTTTTCAACATGAGTAAGTATCTGGGCTCCATACCATGATACCACCCTTTTCCAGAAGGAAATGGACACATCCTAAAGGGTGCTACCCCTCATAACCTTGCTGCTTCTTTCTTGTTTTGACCATTCACGGGGTGTGAGGCTCGACGAAGTCACGTCCACAAAAACATACTTTATACAAAAGCCATGCTTTGGGTCAACAAATGATCAACACAATGATCACAAGGATAGACGATCAAATAAATGATCCTATCACAAATAATCAACACAATGATCATTTCAGCATCACTCAGCATGTCACATTACCAAAATGGGATATATCGCTGATAACTTCAACTATATAACCTTTGAGCTCGTACGTCTCAAAGAAGGGTGTTAAGCAAAGAATAAATTCTCCGCCACCAACAGAAATATATTTGAAAGAAATCGGCTTTATATCTCAACTTGTAATGTCAGGCATACAATCCATACAAGTCTGTTCCGGGATCGAACAAAACCGAAGGCACTTTTTACGAAGCCCTTGCAATACGGGTATTCACAATCCCGATCGAATTTCCCATCACTTAAGGAATCTCTATACCAGGAGCTACCCAGTGCAGAGACAATCGATAGGTCATCCTATCGCTTTCACAAATACTCGGTCTTCAACACCGATCTTCAAATGCAATTCATAACGACGTATCACATATTCGGAATGGGTTATACGACCCCATGGTCCTTTCCCGGTTAACCCGAATAGTGAGCGCTTATTCAAAAATAAGTGTGCATTCAAATTCAATCAAATCACATCAAATACCCATTCAAAGGGAAATATTGATAGTCGGCTATCGAACTATCAATTGATATGCATACATCACCAGATTCCAAATAATTTTCCAAATTATTTATTTTCCAAAATATCTTTACAAGATATATTATTTCAACACTTCAAAAATAAATCAATATTTATTTTTAACAAATTCCACTTTTCACATATAAATTTCATACTTATCAAAAATAAGTAATCGACAAATCTTTTTATTTTCAACCTTTGAAAATATTCAATATACTTAAATCGAATTAAGTATATAATTCATTCTTTAAGGAAATCATTCACTTAAACTTATTTATTTGGGCCAAAACGAATGTTGCGTAAAACATCGTTACGACAACCCAAAATCACTAGTATAGGGATTCGAATTTAAAATAGATATATAAATCCCAATATTATTCAAAAATATTTCCTTTCGGAAATCATTTACTATAACAACAGTGTTATAGTCTACCATTTCCTTTTATTTCTCGAAAACGTCTATTTCAACAATAAATGTTGAAATCTATGGTTTCGAATCTCAACATGTTTTTAAAACATCGTTAGATCGTTTTAATTCTGTTTAAAACATTCACATTCAATACATTTTCTTTAACGTATTATTCACTATTCAAAAACGTGAATATACTTCATTAACAAATTTCATCCTTTCTATTCATTTTATTTTAAAGGATTATTCACTGTTTAAAAACGTGAATATAACTCCATTTATAAGTTATAACAATTAACTTATCAAAATAAGTTATTTGCGGATTTATAAAACAACGTTTATAAATTCCGTTTCTTTTTATTTATAAAAACTTCCTTTTTATAAATTCCTTTATTAACATATTTGATTTCATATCTCAATTATAAACTAAAAGTTCATATTATAAGTCAATTGCTTATAAAACGATTATTTTACAAAATCGTTCTTTTTAAAGACTTTTCAATTTATAAACCTTACAACTTATAAGATTTATTTATTTAATAAATCTATTCTTCAAATAATTTCACCAAATTTATAAATCTTACTATTTATAAATTTCGTTTATAACTTCACAGTTTATAATTCTATAAATTTCATTCTATTATGAAATTCATTTTCACTACATTCAAACACTTATAAAAACTCGTTTTATAATGTCTATATTTCAATTTATAAATATCCATTTATAAATCTCTTAATATAAATCAGTTTATATTATTATTCTAAAACGTCTTTAAATTCCTTTATAATTTCATCATTTCGATTTATAAAATAATCAAATTTTATAAATCCTATATTTAAACTTTTATCATATATTCAAAAATCCAATCTAAATTATTTTATAAACTCATTAGTTCATATTTCTCAAAAATCGACTTTTAATCGTATTTCTAAAAATCAGCTTTTTAACTATATTTCACAAAAACCATAATTTTTATAACTTTAAAATTTATAACGTTTATTTATTTATAATGGATCAATTCCAGAAATAAAGTATATTTTCAAAAATCATTTTAAAGATCATTTTAAAATCCCAAAATCTGGGTCCAATGATGCTACACACCAAATAGTCAATCACGACTAATAACGATATCATATATCGATATGATAATCCATCAAATATCAAAATATCTGAAATCAAATAAAAACTGTTGAGGAATCCAGTTGGATCCCTCCAACCTGTTTCCTGCATCCAAAAACATTAGCACAATACCAATTTCGCTCCAGTACGAAATTATCGCGGTACATGTTCTTACTAAATATTATCCGCTTAATAACGGCGTAATAGGGTCTCATCCGCTAAACAAAAAATGCGGGAAATCAACAACTCCAATATATACATATGCCAATATATATATATTGCTATTATATATATATAATACCAATTTCACTGTTTATGAAATATTCGCGGTATATGTTTATATTAAATAACATCCGCTTACTAACGGCGCATAATGTCTATTTTAACAATCAATAATTTACAGTCATCATTCAAACATGCATTCAAATATTTTAAATCTAACTATTTAAAATAAAATCGAAACCTATTCGATTGAGTGAGAAATTCTCACCTTGGTTTTAAATTCCGTTTTAGCTTTTATTTCGAATAAAATTAAACGCGCGTTTAATTTTACCCAAAATTCTCACTAACTCCAAACGACTCCAAACCAACTCCATCGCGTAGTGCTCGTCCATACGATCCCAACGCAACTGATTTCGCGCAGTTTCGACCTCGTATGAAAAAGATATCAAATTTTGAAGTTTACACGCATTTATATTAACAAATTTATAACTAACTTAACTATTTTAAACCCACTTCAAATCCAAGCCTTTAGATCCATCCTCACCAAATCTTGGCCGCACACCCCCTCCCTCTTCTCACGTTCCTCTTCTACAGACATTAGACGCAAGCTTTGAACCCAACATGCCAAATTAGGTTTTAGCTTTGCCACCACCTCGAGCGACTATACTCGATCACGCTACCACCATCACATAGCCCACGACCCCCTCTAGGTTCGGCCCAAACCCTGTAGCACTCGGCCCCATCCTCCTCTCTGAAACGCGTGCGCAAGTTACAAGTTCCCAGCTCGATTTGCCGCCAATCCGAAGCTCCAAACACGATCATAGCCGTTGATATCGTAGATCTTGATGTGCTCTACGATTTCTTAGTTTAGAGTTTGTGATAAAAGTGAATGGATTTCGAGATATGAGAGGGGAAAGAAGGAGAAATGCTGGCCATTGAAACATGGGTGGCGGCTGTAACATAGAATTAGGGTTTTGCATTTTCTTTTTATTTTAGATTTTAACTCCTATTTATAGAAAAAGCTAGCGTAAACACTATTCATCCCGGGAATTCCGAACTCCGATTTAGACGCCGTTACCAGCGTACCTAGGGTTTACCCCGCGTTCCGGACACAATGGAACAGGTTTCGGAAGCTAATTCGGAAGTATGTGCGAGTTATGGCTGAAAACGCTCAATTTAAATTAAACCGATTTAAATCGATTTCTAGGCGTTTTAATTTGTACAGGACAAACGGTAAATCCAATTGACTTGAAATTTGAAACCTTACAATAATATCACATTACGGATCCGATGAAACTGGTTTCGTCTAAATCCGTGACTTTTTGAAAAATGGCTATTTTGACTCGCCAAATTTAAATTAAAAACGATTCGATGCGTTTCGAGCTGCCACGATCAAATGATAACTCCGATTGACACGAAAATTGAAATCCGGTAATAACTAACTATTACGGATCCAATGGAACTGGTTTCGTTCAATTCTGAGACTGTTCAAAAATTGGCTATTTTACAGTCGATTATTAAATATTAAAATATTCAATTTTCACAAATTAACTTTTAATTCGATTTTAAAAGTTCTAAAATATTTCTATAACCCCAGTATGATTAAATAAAATTTTACAAATCATTTTCTATCATATTTAACTCTATTTTCAATTATTTCCATAATTTAACATATTAAATTATCGATTTAATTATCCAATTAAATCCAATAATTCAAAATAAAATTTATTTGACTTATAAATTCACTTATAAATATTTAAAATTAATAAAATATTAAAATTTTAATTTCTGAAAATTCTGGGTCGTTACACCTAATCATCGTGGCACCATAATGCTATGACATGTCTAGTGGTAAAATCATAATTTGTCGTCATGTTCGTTTTGTTGAAACAGAATTTCCATTTTCCAAACTCCATAAATAAAACTTCGAATTATGATTTTTTGAGTGACAATATTAATCCTCAATTAATACATCATTTATCTTAAGATACCACACCACATATATGCAGCTTGACCCAACAACGCAGCCCAACGACTGTCCTCTCTTTCTCAATCTGGGCCACCGTCTCACACAGGCCCAGATTCCACACCTCCCACTGTTGCCCACACTCGGTCCTCTATTCCTTTGGGCCAGATACAGCAGGGGCCCACTCCACCTCTTCATCTTTTGGACGAAACTACCTCCTGTAGTCCTGTTTCCTCCTCTGGCCCATCCTATCTTCCCCATAACCCAACCTCGTCTATGAGCTCCCCCACTTTGACCATTCCTCACACCACACCTTGGCCTCCCAACCCTATTTCAACCCGCATGACCACTCGAGCATCAAATGGCACTTTTAAACCCAACCCCATATACTCTTCCAATTACCACAATACCACCACTACGGATATTTTTCCTGTTCTGAAAAATCCTTTTAGTGCGCTTAGTGACCATAATTGGAAAAGTGCAATGTTGGATGAAATTAATGCTTTAGTTGACAATAAAACTTGGGAATTAGTGCTGAGGCCGCCTAATATTAATGTTATTCAGTCTATGTGGATTTTTCGTCATAAACATAAATCAGACGTTTCTTTTGAGCATTATAAAGCTCGTCTTGTAGGTGATGGAAATACACAGCAGTAGGGGCATTAATTGTGATGAAACATTTAGCCCCGTCATTAAACCGGTCACCATTAGAGCGGTTCTCAGCATTGCTCTTTCTAAATCTTGGCCCATTCATCAAATGGGTGTTAAGAATGCTTTCTTGCATGGTCATCTCAATGAAGCAGATTATATGCATCTACCCATGGGTTTTCGTAACAAAAATTATCCGGATCATGTTCACCTTTTGAAGAAATCTTTGTACGGATTAAAACAGGCTCCTCGAGCTTGGTACCAAAGATTTGCTGATTTTGTTGTTACCATTGGGTTCTCTCACAGTACGTCAGATCACTCTTTAATTCATCTACAAGAATGGTTCTGATATGGCTTATATTCTATTATATGTGATGACATTATACTTATAGCTTCTTCTGATCGTCTTCGTAAGTATATTATGACTCTCTTTGCTTCTGAATTTGCTATGAAGGATTTAGGTCCTCTGAGTTTCTTTTTGGGTATTGATGTCACTCGTCATGCCCATGGTCTTTTCTTATCATAGTATGCCGCAAAAATTATTGAACGTGCCGAAATGTCTAACTGCAGTTCATGTCCTACTCCTGTTGACACTAAGTCCAAACTAAGTGTCACCGCGGATGCTCCTTATGATGATCCAACTAAGTATCGTAGTCTTGCAGGTGCTCTTCAGCATCTTACATTCACTCGGCCAGACATTTCCTATGCCGTGTAGCAGATCTGCCTTCATATGCATGCCCCGACTAATGAGCATATGAAAGCTCTTAAGCGTTACATACACTATCTCCAGGGTACCCTTTCTTTTGGTCTCTACTTGTGTAAATCCAATATTAATCGTATTATCTCATATACAGATGTAGATTGGGTTGGCTGTCCTGACACCCGTCGTTCTACCTCTGGTTATTGTGTATTCCTCGGAGATAATTTGATTTCTTAGTCTTTGAAATGGCAACCTACTCTTTCCCCTACTAGTTTTAAGGTGGAGTATAGGGCTGTTGCTAATGTTGTTTCTAATTCTTGCTAGATCAGAAATTTGCTTCTAGAGTTGCATTTTCCTATTCAAAAGGCTACTCTAGTTTATTGTGACAATGTGAGTGCTATATACTAATCCGGAAATCCTATTCAGCATCAACGCACTAAATAATTGAGATGGATATTCATTTCCTCTGTGGGAAAGTAGCTCATGGCGAAATGCATGTGCTTCATGTACCGTCCCATTACCAAAGTGCTTATACTTTTACAAAAGGGCTTCTACGCGTATTATTTAATAATTTCAGGGACAATTTAAGCATACGTGAACCTCACTTTGACTGACGGGGTGTGATAAAATATGTTTTACATATATTCTAGGTGTTAGAATATTTCATGCATCTATTCCCTGATCTGACGATATCTTTATTTGGTTAGTATTTATTTAGTTACCTTTGTTTTAGCAAATCAGTTAGCTAATTTGTAGCCTCTTTACTTGGTTAGTATTTATTTAGTTACCTTTGTTTTAGCAAATCTGTTGGCTAACTTGTAGCCTACCTTCACTATTGTAACCATATATATTATTAGATGTTGAACACAATGGGCAGGCAATTGATTTCTATCACTAGTACATCGTATGCACTAAATTCATTCATTGTGACAGATATTTAAGGTATTAATTATTATTATTTCAGTTCCATTGTACTTAGGGAATGAGTTACAAAACAAGCGTAGAATTATAAATATGTAAATGGAGCACAAACCCAACTAATGTATTTTTTATGTGTGACATAATTGATATCAGGCCAATTTATGCATATATAAGAAATTAATAAATATAAAATACCAAGTTATATGAAAGTTTGATTTTTAACATTTACACATTGATATCTAGCTTATCCAAGACACGTAACAAATATGATACAATAAATGCATCGACTAAAAAAAATTAAATATATAGAATGGATTTACCTATTAGTAGACATATCAGTTTCTACAATATGGAGGCACTACTTTCTACATAGTGTAGTTCACCACCAAATCAAGTCCTAACTATTTGTGAGTTAACTTCTTTAGGCCCAACAATAACCATTATTGGACTTATGTTTCCCTGCATTTTTCGTAAGCTTTGGTAAGCACTTGCCATGACTAAGCTTGCTTTTATGTCGATAGATTGTTGGTTCAAGAAAACATTAATGCAGTTTGTCATTGAGAAGATAAAGTAGCAGTATTAAAATGATAGTTGTGGTAATTATAATCTGTCATTGCATGATAATTTCAGCACAAAGATTTAAAAACCTATAGTAGAAATACTGATGATATATATATATATATATATATATATTAATGTTGGAATTATTAAAATCAATCATACAAGCGAAGAAGCTAAATACCTGAGAAGAACAATGCGAGGCAGATGGTCAGTGAAACTGATAGCTCCATGGAAGAAAGGATACTCTTTGTTTTTGGCTTAGATGTTAGGTTAAGTGATCACGCCCACTACACTTCATATCCATTCGCTGATGGTTGTATATGAAAATATATTATCAAATATGGTGAAAAATCGATGGAAAAAATAGTCGATTAAAAACTACAGATAATTGTGTGAGTGTAAATAAAAATTTATGTTAAAAATCCACACAATAAGTGTTGGTAGATGTTTAGTATTATTCTTACAATTAATACTGCTAGCTAATAAACTGCTACACGTATTTTGTACCAATCAAACTCGGGACACTTCGTTTGCTTCTTAATTAATTAACTTAACACTAAAGCTCCTTTACATATAACAAACAGCTCTTTCAAGCTCCTTCAGAAGAAACAAAACTAAAATGAGTAAAACCAAGGTACGTAGTGTGATGTCTGAAACTACTTATATAAATTAACACTATCATGTTAAGCATATCTTAGAATTGGATGTTCTATATTTTTAATAAATTTAGTTCCAATCGTTCATCATCAACCCATTGTCCTATAAAATTAGAATGACAAAATTCAAAGTTTATAGTATAGAAGGATCTAAGGTTCACTTTTTTTCCAGCGACCGAGTTCATGTTTTAACCAATGTCATAAGTTCCGAACTACTTCATACAATGAGAACAGTAATATCACTACCAAGGCTATCCTCAAACGAGCATGGGCTTTGCTTCAATTACTCCACTAAGTCACAAAACAAGTCTGGCAAGTCGGGTAGAGATTTTCAACCGCTCACAGACTAACAGTAATATTTAAAACATAATTTAAAATCAAGGCAGCAACATTTGCAAACAATCCATATAGTAAACATAAGAAAACGCAAAGTTATTGAGGGTTAGAAATTTGCTTTGAATAATGATAGCATAGTTCAGTAATTAATATCATAGTGGAACACTATTAATAATTATTATTATCGTACATATACATTATCTTACAACAACCGCAAGGCCAGAAACATATTACAGTGAAAGTATCCGAACAAATTGGTAATTTAATCCTTTTATGATCAACAGATTGTACCTACAGATCTATAAATGATTATTTCTATTTGGGGTTATATAGTTTATGTAACTATTTGCTCACACCTAGTAATGTACTTGTTTGTCAAAAATGTCTCTGCATGCCAATGAAAAGATATTCTCAGCTCATTTACATGCTAATCAAATCGACATTATATGAAGTTGAGGTCATACTTCATATATTTCCAAATTCAGTATAATATCACCTACATCTGCTAGTGGAGCTATTTAGTGTGCTTGCTATATGAAATCAACTAGCCAATAAAGTAAATGATATTTGTCCTTTGGCTTAAGAAATATATGCAATTTATTTTTTCCTACTTCTGAAATCAAATTGTAAATTCTAATCACTCAAAAATATGATTTTTTTTCCTTTTTTCTTTTTTAATTTTAGAGTACCTTATATCCAATAAGTAGTGAGATCAGGTACACTATATCATCTTCAGCATTATGCACTCAACTATATCATCTTATGGCTTATTAGTCCTCATTTGAAATCTAGGAATAGTACTGTAGTCCAAAGTTAACAGAAAAATGGCTAGAGGTAGATAATTTTGCTTTTGATAGATGCTAGCTTTGGTTTACACTTCTAGAAAGCATGTTTGATTGTAATTAAAATATATCATTCATTGACTTAAAAATCCATAAAGTAAATTACAAGTATATATTACATACCATTGGCATAAGTGTATATTCTACCTTCATCCCCCATAATATACGTATTATTGTAAATGGGACTTGATACGAGGTAGACAATGCAGAACCTCCACAACTATTATAAGACATCAAATGAGGTATAACTTGATAAAAAAACTATAGTTTTTAATTTTGCAAATTTTCTCAATTAAAACTAGTTTAATTTTGCAAGAAACTATGTCCAACCATTTATTAGATAGTTTAATTCTATAGAAAATTCAATATAGATAAGTAGAGAATCAGCTAGTTATAAAAGTAAAAGCAAGGCTCTAACTTACGTTGAAACTTGAAGGACGAAGGAATTGGCTACTGGCGATAACGGCTACCAATTCGTCTCTATCGACGAGCCAATCGACTACAGATGGAACTAGGGTTAACAGCGCGAAAGCCGCTGATTCGTTTTCACTTACGAGCCTGCAATGGGGATGACTACAACGGGGACGACTACAAATGGCGATTAAAGCTATTGATGAACGATTATGAGAGCTACTGACGCTGAAATTTTATTTCGGTGGAGGAAATTCTGTAATTAAATTTGGAGCAGGGAACTAAAATTTTGGGAACTTTTCTTTTTTTAGGAGTATGTAGAGATAAAGGGAATGAAAAGAAATTTAGTAGACAGCGCGCACAACGTTAGGTTTTACTTATTGACCGCTTAATTATTATTTTTGATGGCAACCGTTCAAAAAACGTCATTAGTTTATGTTAAGAAAAGGAACTTTTCTTGTAGTGGAGAGATCGACATCGATTCCTAAAGAAATGTGGGCATATGCCCTTGGGTTGGTCGATCGTGATGCTGGAGGATCTACGGTCAATCCCATGGAGCTTGGTGTGAGTCGGAATTTGGATGCTCGTTCATAGGAATACGTTCCATAATTCCCTCATAAACTCGAGGGGCAGTTTGGACATGATGATAGGAGACTACCACTGGAAGACAATGATAGGTTTGCTGAAATGATCAGACTAGCTACGTGTGGAGCAATAATGAATAGGGATATGGAGGATGTAAATAGAAGTCCATTCTCTCCTAATATTTGGAATGCTAGGAATCCACTACAATTCAAACTACCAACATTTGAAGCTTATGATGGAAAGTCGGATCCATCTATGCATATGATGAGGCATATACAGCACATGGAAAGGGGCTTCAGAAGAAGCCCTGGCATGATGCTTCCTCCTGTACTTAACGGATGTAGCTGCGCTATGTTTCGGACAGTTGGAGAGCTGTTCTATCAGCATATTGACAGAATTGATCGTGAGATTTATTAAGTAGTTTTGGATTCACTTTACAAGACCTAAGAATGTGATGACATTGACATCAGTAAAGCAGTGGCAGGAATATCACTCAAGAATTTCTTAACTAAGTTCAATTTGGTAGTCGTTTTAGTGGATCGACTAGATCCATCGATTATTTTGATAGTGGCAGTGTCAGGAGTTGTCGATAATTCAGATTTAATGATATCATCTATATGGGATCCACCAATGGATCTCGGAGAATTCTGCCATGAAGTAGAAAGGTTTCTATGGAAATAAGATGAGAAAGCTGATGAAGAGGAAACGGAAGTTAATACGATATAGGGTGGAGAACCATCCGGTGAAAGCTAAAGAAAGGATAAGGGTAAAAGAAACATAGATAATAGCTTCGATGGATCAAAGCGACAGAGGGGGAACCCAAATTCTCTTCTTACTCGGTTGAATGAAACCCTAGAATGGATATATCTAGATACTCGAAGACGCCTTCTGTATCGAAGGCCGACAAGGAGGAACCCTCCGATCGTAAATGGACATCGGGAAACTACTGCCTGTTCCATGAGCAGGATGAGCACAATATAAATGACTGTAGACATTTGAAGGATATCATTAAG
Organism: Allium cepa; assembly: GCA_030765085.1. Classification (NCBI taxonomy): domain Eukaryota; kingdom Viridiplantae; phylum Streptophyta; class Magnoliopsida; order Asparagales; family Amaryllidaceae; genus Allium; species Allium cepa. Next base: position 301,386,946 of record CM060944.1, on the reverse strand, counting down.
AAATATGTGAGGAATGGTCAGTTACAACAATATTTAAGTACTCGGACTGTGACGGTGGAACAGGAGCAGCCACTGTTCACCTTGAACGAAAATGGCACTGGATTAAGGCATCATCATCGACTTGCCATCAATTGATCGGGATGGCATGGAATAAGTAACAAACCGTGCAGTAGAAGACTAAGTCACTTACACATGTATGGGATCGAGGATGGTCCCTAGGCATGCTCTGAAATGATAATAAACCGTTGTGCTTGGGCTTGTGAAATTTGTTTTTTTCTTCTTGTTTACTTCGAACTCTTGCTTTTCTATTTTTTATTTGAACTCGGTTTATTGATTGTACGAACTCTTATTTTATATTTTGATAAATGGGCTTAGGAATGCTTAATTTTGGATCAATCTAATAGCTAACATACGTCGCGATGTTGGTCATGTCTAGAGATATGGGATAACAATCGCAAGGAACGGGCCTTTTCTTCGTGTGAAAATGATGAAACAGACTCGTGCATTATGGATTAAGTCCTCAACGGGGTATGGAGGCTGAAGAATAAAACCCAATAATGTTGTCTGGTATGGACTATTCCTGGCATGGGGTAGGTCGCTTCACTTGAATGCGATGGATCGAACTACTCAGGTCATCGAGTATGGATTATGCTTAGCAATGATCCGCAGAGATCAAGGTCATCAGGTATGGATATGCCTGCCAATGGGTAGGTCGTTGTGCTCGAATGCAATGGATTGACATACTCAGGTTGTTGACCATGGATTGTACTCGGTGAGGATCCGGTGAGATTGAGGATTTGGATTAGGATAACAAGCTGGAGAGATCATGGATTTGGATATCAGTTTCGAATAGCAATTGATTTGGCTTTGGATGGATGCAGATTCGGATAAAATGATCCGAAGAGACTGTGGATTTGGATTGGATTCTGGATTAGGAAATACGACTATCAATGGGTTATGGATTTCGGATTTTGGATTTATGGCAATTCAAAACACACGATCCTATCGCAAGGCATGTTTTGGGGGGAAAAATGCTAACCCACCTTTTGCCAAGGCAGTAGATAGACAGATTGAACCCAATAGACTTCACGATTATCAAGACCTTTAGTCAAGAGCGATTATTGTGAGGTTTAGAAATCAAGTGTAGACAATGATACGAAGTGACGATCAACTAATAACAAAAGATAGAATCTTCAAAATACTCTAAGTATGAATTAGTGCCTCGTCTAGGCAAGGGATCGGTGTCTATCCCTTCCTCTAGAGATCGGTACCTGTCCTAAATTTTTGTCCATAACTGGGTCAGATCAGTATAAAGTGACAAAGAAGGCCCCACGAGACTACATTTTGAATCTCAATTCATTTGGACTTCGTATGCACAAGCTATGGTAGATTACTTCACCTAAGAAAGAGATCGTATAAAAAGGAGTTGGTATAAAAAGGATCGGCATATTTCATCCAAGCAAGTACAACTCAATGGAAAACAGTCAATATTTCAAAATCCAAAAGTCTGATGCATATGAAATTTTGTTAGCAAAATGTGACGATCCTACCCTAGGGATCGCACATCAAAAGGATGAAGTAAGTGGATCGACCCTCTTTCCTCTAAGGGAAAGGCTAAACCCAACTTTTTAACAAAGATCGATCGGTATTTCAACATCTACGCATCCAATTTACATGAAACTTTAAGGACAAGCAAATTACAACATGTAGAACACCCCATAGGGGTCGCATATCATTTGAAGCAAGTTCGAAGATCCCTCCATAAGGATCGACTATAATCAGCATTCACAGCATATTGAAACAAGATTGATCAATAGCTCGAGTTCTACTACTCTAATTGGCGTGAACTCGGAGGCTAAACATAATACAACATGGAGAAGCTCTCCTAGGGATCGCATAACATTTGGAAGAGATTGGAAGGATCGGTACCTATCCCTCTAGTGGGATCGGAAAGAATCATAATTCAAGCAACACTATTTTAATGGAAAATGGGATATCTTACAAACCGTATGTCGGAATTGCACAAAATTTGGGGAGCATGTAGCTAATATCATGGGGCACCCCTTATAGGGATCGCAGTCCATTTGGACACACTAATAGAGATCGGTACTGATCCCTATTGTAGCCCTAAATGAGCCTAGAAATTTTTAGGTAGCCTCGTCTTGATCGCCCAAACCTTCTATCAAAATTTCAGCCTGATCCATGCACGTCTTCTCTTATAAATACAGCAGACATGGTATCAGAAAAAAGGGTTTTTTCTACTTCTCTTTATCTTCAGTCTCGGCTACACTCTGCCAATTTTATTCTTGGATTTTGGATTGTAAGTGTAAACAAAATTCAGTATAATAATAAGGATTGTTGGGTAGTGGACGTAGAGCAGAGTTAGCCAAACCACTATAAATCTTGTCTCTCTTTACTTCATACAGTTAATAGATCCTATTTTTAACTTTAAAAAACTTCCAAGTACCAAAACGTTCACTTCTAATTTGTAAATCCATGAAAGATATATTATTTACATGTTTCATCTTCATTAATTCAGCCCATAACCTCTTGTTGTTAATAACCTTCCAAATTAATTTAATACCTAGCATCTTGTTCGTATCCACCAGAACTCTTAAATTTAAGCCTCCTCCTAATTTCTATTTAAAAATTAAACTGTAGGATTCTAATGCTGCTTTTCTCACATCATTGAACCTTAAAGATATCTTGCATGAATTTAATGTGATATATGAGTTAAGTCATTTTTGCTTCTTATAGTAATTAAAGTACGATTGATGTTAAATGCATGAATAATTTTAACCCAAAATATGCACGAGTGTTTTCTTATATGCACTCTTTAACTGGATAATCATTTTCAGACAAATTATTTTAGCCAATCTATGTGTTTTCACATCATTGACCATCTTCGTTACCCCATATTTGCAAGCATTAAATTACAAATAATTCTAGCCAAACCAATAAACAAAAACATGAATTACAGCCTTCCCAATCCATGAGTTACACTGGATTGCAACCCATGTAAAGCGTATTATATATTTCAGAATGAAAATATTGAACTCGACACTGAATCGTGTTTTCAGTTCCAACATCAAAGTGAAACAAAATCAAAAAGATCAAGTAAATGAGCATCAAGATTACCAAGAACTACCGATTCAGGGAGAACAAATAGCAAGGCCGAAAGTACGAGCAAAATGAAGAAGAGTCGATCGATGGAAATAGCAAGCCGTGAACGAAAACGAAGCTGCATAGAGTAGAAACGTAACGGTGTGGAGTAGGAGATGGAAAAAACACGTAGGGTATATTTTACTATTGGGCGGCATGCGTATTATTTTGACGGTGTTAAAAATCTATAGTAAAAAAAGAAACCTAAAAATGGTATTAGTTGCATTCATACTATAAAGGCTGCTAATAAGTGCAACTAAATGTACGTTTTTTTGGTAGTGTGGTCAATCGTTAGTTTCGTGGATTAATAAAAAGAAAAATTGCTTTTCTCTTTCAACATTTGCAGCCGAATATATTTCTGCTGCCTTAGCTTGCCCTAAAGTAATATATATGCAACAAAAACTAAACACTATGAAAAAACAATAAACAAATCTCCAACATATTGCGATAATACTAGTGCTATAAATTTATCTACAAATCCAATTAATCATTTATGAACAAAAATATTCGTCACCATTTTTTGAGAGATAATTTTGAAAATGAAATATAACCCTAGAATTTGTTAATACCGAAAATTAAATAGCTGATATTTTGACAAAACCATTATGTGAACTAACTTTTATTAAGTTAAGACGGGATCCAGGAATTTGTTCGTAATTGGTTAAATAAAATTATAGAAATAATTTTCTCTTCACTTAAATTTGCAATAGATTATATGCAATTTCAACTGAATAATTAATTTTATAACTTAGAATTAACAGCAACCACATAAATTTTTTTAAATAACAACCATTTAAAAACAAACTAGTATCTATTAAATTCCTACGACTTAACTCATTTTCTCAACTTATTTTCTAAATATCACAAAATTTTATCTTATAAATTTAGATTTTGTTCTACTTACACATAAATAAACAAAAATAAATTTTTAAAAGCAAATAATACAACGTCTTCTGATCACGACTCCACTATTCAACTACGGACTATGAATCCCCTCGTCAGATAGCACTTACATATCACCAACTAAATCCACGCCTACATCAACTCCTTTATCTCTCTAACATTATTGCATCACCAACATACCACACTGGCTTTTCTCCCTAAGGAAAGAAAGCTAAACGATCAATTGATCTAAAATCAACATCTCTCACTGACAAATTCGATGAGATATATCACTATCGACATGAAATGATTGGTGTTGAACGTGAAATGTATTACGAGCAACGATGTCAAGTATCTCATCTAAATTTCCTCCAAATGGGTATTCTAACAATTTATGGTCATTTATCAACCAAAAATTGCATACATCAAAAGTCTCCTCAATTACAAGAAACCCCTACAAAAGTGCATAACATTACTTTGAGAAATCTGTGCAAATCGGGACCGTCAAATCAAGCTTGGATTGATACTCTGGCTATACAAGTTAGTCTCCACTAAAGCCACTACTTGACGATACAAAAGTTGAACCAAGTTCGTGGGATGTACAACAGATCAATAATTCTTATTTCCCTAACAAAAATTAAAAACTTGTGTTACACATCATATAAATTATGTGTATTTATTAATTTTTGGAATGTATACTGTTTATCATATTAAAAATTTTATTGATATTAATTTTTTTCTCTATATGTTAGAAATTACATATCACAGACGTCTGTGAATATACCACAGACGTCTATCATCATTTACAGGTAAATTGTTCCTATAGCCACAAACGTCTATGGAAACCTCATAGTCGTCTGTCAAGACTCTCGGTTTAAATCTTCTATAGCCACAGTGGTCTGTGGAACCATCACAATCGTCTTTCGAATCTCTTTGCTTTATTTTTACTAAAGCCACAAACGTCTATGACTTCCTCACAGACGTCTATCGCTGCTCTGGCAACAACTTTCCAATAGCCATATATAAAAAACTTTACTCCACTCATCACTTTACCTCCATTTCAACTCCTAATTTATAAAACCCTAGCTTTCAAAACATTTAAGTTCTTCAATCAATGGCTTCCAAGAAGGTTACCGTGTCTAAAAAGCAAAAGCAAGGCACATCTTCCTCCTCCTCTCAAGCCCTGGTTATGAAATCTCAAATTAACCAATGGCTCTAGAATAATCCTAATGAAATTATTTGATTCAAGGCGCTTTCCCAAAGGAAGATCCACTCTGGTCCTTTTTATTGCATTGGCAATGTGATGGAATATAAATTTTACAAATTACTACGGATGCCGGTTGCTGCAACTTAATAAGCTATGATATAAATAAGGTAATCATTGATCATGTAGCTATTTACGTCTTCTACTCCAATCTATGTAGTATGAAGATTTGCAATCTGGAGAATGATGATGGTTGGTGGCGGTTAAGCGTTTACGGAAAAGAAGTTAAAATTGATGTATATATGGTTGGTCGTATTTTAGGATGTTCTTATGAGGGGATTGACTTAACCGATATACCGAATCATGGTCTTCTACCTAGGGATAAAGTTACCCATCAAATATGGAAGATAGAATGTCATAACGGAAATCCATTTACCTTCGACCACGTGGTAGACTATTAAATCGAATGATAATTTGTACCAACATTCCTCGTCTCGGTAGTCGCAAAATTTATCCCAATGGCCATCGAGCTTTGTATGTAATATTGGTCGCCTACCGATTAATTGGGCAAAATTTATTCATGACCAAATTAAAGGATTTTGGTCTCAGCATCGTCGTTCCATTGTTTATGCTCCATACATAATGCGTGTCTTGCAAAATCTTCGTGTTCCTTCATACATTTCACAATATGAAGAAATTCCAACAAAAGATAGTGGTCCACGGTACCTATCACTGATGAATCTTCCCAAAAGCCCACCTCGTATCATCCCCTTCAACCGATGGACACAACAACAACAACAAAAATATCATAGTACTCCTTCGACTAGCACTCCTAAGCAAGCCTACTCTCCTCATCCTTCCCAACAACCACCTTCTTCTAGTCATGGTACCAAATATTATTCGGACTCAGAAATACAAGAAGATCGTGTTGAACTAATGCCAAATGAATCTCTTCGTGATTTGGCAATTGTTACCGGGCACCTTGGCCCGGCTACAAGGTGACAGTTGAAGACATTATCGTTAGCACAAGACAAGATTCTGACCAAGAAGAGTTTGATGATATACGGGTTTGATGCATTTGACTTGTTTTGGAGTTAACGTGCATGGCGGTTGGTACGGTTCGACACATGTCGCTCGGTCCAAGTCACTCAACACACGTCGCTCGGTCCAAGTCACTCGACATGCATCGCTCGGTCCAGATCGCTCAGCAAGCATCGATCGGTCAGTTGAGTCGTCGTTGCGCGGCATGTGCCGCTCGGCCAAGGGAGGTGAAGTCACACATGGCTCGGTCAGATTGGAGTAGAACGTGTCGCTCGGTCGATGACGCAAATCACATGCGAAAGACGACACTACTTTTCTTCGAGGTCCAATGCGAGCTACCCCAAGTCATTTAAGAGATCGCTTCGAGTCAGTTACCCAAATGACCACCGTTAGGCCATCCTGGGTCGGCATTTGCTGATCGGAGTATATCGCTCAGCTTGCCTGGTTCGGTCAACTTGGGGTTCCCATATATAGGCCAAGGCACTTGCCTCCTAGGCCTGAGAAGGAAGTCCAGCCTATCTTCGTCTATAAAAGAGGGGCATGGTGCAGTGAAAAGGGACCTTTTTCCGAGAACATTGGGGAGACTCTTCCATTTTTATACTCTCCTCTTTTTAATTCAAACTTGTATTCGGGTGATTTGTTTATGGATTGTATCTGTATTCAAGTGATTGAGAAAGTGCTAAAGATTTTATTCAAAGTGGACGTAGGCAATTATGCCGAACAACTATAAACCTAGTGTTCTCATTTTTGCTGTTGAATTACACTATTTTTCTATTCTAATTTACTCTCTTCATTAATCTCTCTACATAAATCTGTTCAAGGATGTTACTGACCAATTTTGGTGCTAATAGCAATCAAAATCCAAAACATAATCATGGCAAATCAATGAGGTTTAAATAGAAAAATGACTGGATTGGAACATTCTTTCTCCACTAGAATGACAAAGATGGAGAAAACTTTGGACAAAGTGTTCTCCGCTTTATGCAAAGTGATGCACAAAGTACATGGCCGATCTTCCTCACGCTCATCATCTTCGCCTTCCCCAACACCTCTACCTCGGGTTCAAACACCAATTTATCGCTCTCAATCCTCGCCCGAAGGTACGTCACATGATAGAGGTGATCGAGGGAAGACTCCTATTCACGCACAAACTAAGGAAGAAGACATTGATGAAATGTATGTATATGATACTCCACATTTTCCACAGCATTCATACATGGCATTTCAAGGCCTTTCTATTCATGAAGATAAGGAGTACAACGACCAAACATAATGGCCGGGTACATATGAGCACGATCCATCCTCTTACTGGGAGTATTATGTGAACTACGAAGACTTATCTTATTCTCAAAATCGGTACAATTAGATTTTTCTTTATTTTGCAACTCTTTTGCTTGTTTGTTTTCCTATCTATAAATTTTTCTTACATTTGCTTCTAATTTTAGTTTGAACTTTCATATTTGATTTTTAATGATCTTAAGCGATAATATGCTATGACTATTTAATATCTCCATATCTTATATCATTTCCTCCATTTCGATAATGACAAAGGGGGAGAAATCTATGCATATACATAGGAGGAGATGCATATACATAGGGAGAAACAAACATAATAAAACTTCCATTCTACAGTTGATATTTTGATCATATAGTTAACATTTCACTATATAGTTGATTTTTGATTATATAGTTGTCACTGTCAAAGGGAGGACATTGTTAGAACCTCCAATTTATGTTTCAATGATAACAACTATACAATCGCATACATGTATAGACCTTGTCAAGATTACAGGTGACACCATGCTTTAAGATATTTAGACTCAAAGAGAAAGAAAGACTCGTTGACCATACTAAGGTTATTCTATCATAAAAGTGTCCTAGATAAAATGTTGTTAAGGTCTCCTTAAGTATATATGTATGCATGATCACCCATAATTTTATATACATCAAACTTAAGTGGAAAAACTATTCTTACACCTCATAGATGTCTGAGATAAAAGGACAGGTGTCTATGACAGTTATTGGGTTAAAATTTAAACAAGTCATAGACGTTTGGGGTTTTACCATAGACGTATGTCATGGGCAAAAACTATCAATTCTGAAAAGATACTTTTGTTTTTAAACAAAAGGAAATCACCTTTCAATGAAAGGTTACATCCATTAAAATGAATAGACTTTCTCAAATAGTAACAGCTCTACATCTGCACCTTTTTGAATCTATAAATACACTTTGATCGAGGAGAAGAAATTATCTAAATTGAATCAATCTATTTTTACTCACTTGATTTCTAAACACTCTCTTGCATATAAATTATTTAAATACTCTCAATCCATTATAACCAAAATAGAATTTTGGTTAAATCACTTCCTACAACTCAAACCATTCATATTCATATACTCAAAAGGAGATCGTAGGAAGATTTGTACTATAAGTGCTAATTCGAACACACGATTGTTAAAGATACTTTTGTATTAGCCTATTCCTCCAGGCGAAGTAAGGGAAATTTGTTTAAAGGAAATACCAAAGGGGAGCTTGAGGACTGGACGTAGGACGTGAGGTCCGTACCAGTATATAAACTCTGGTTCGCATGCTTTTTATACTTTACTATTTATTATCTAACATTGCATTAACTTATACATTTACATATTTTACACAAGTTAGATAATATGCAATCCACAAGACTTTCATTTCATACATAGAAAAGCATTCTAAAATGCAGAGAAATAAGCACAAAATTAATAGAAAGAAAGTTTAAAGAAGGTAAACAAACAAGTCTTTGGTTTGATCCATGGATCAATGGAAAATTCTTGATCAATTTACTTGGCTGGAGTAATCTTTATCAGTTTGGGGGAGCTAATACAAAAGTGGAAATAATTATATAAAATTCATTATGGAATACTCAAATATAACACACAGCATCCATATTCAATTTTACAATATACAAAATTGAAATAGATCCAAGCCAAAATGGAGACAACTGGATCTAAATGTTATCATCAAAAGAACAATTCTCATTTAAAAACACATGAGATCTCATTAAAGGGGAGGAAATGGAAGTGGATTGGTGCAAAACAATCTGGAATTCAGCTTGTTTCCCAAAAATGGCATATTACACTTATTTTGCTGTATTAAATAGACTACCAACAAGAGACATATGTGCAAAGTGGAATAAAAACAAAGGAAACATCAGCTATCTATTATGCAAGAATGAAGCAGAAAATATTTATCATATTTTCTTTGATGTTCCATATTCAAGACACATATGGTCCATAGCCAAAAGCAAACTAAATATCAATCAACAATTAGCACTTCAAAACATCAGAGAAAGTATTTAGCGTATTCAAAAAGTATTCAAAGGGAAGAAAAAAGAATCCAATAAAGCATGTGTAGTTCTAACCACAATAATATACTTTACATGGAAGGAAATGAATAATAGACTGAACAAAAACATTGAAACAGACAGTGTGCATTTATAGAAAGCCATTGAAACAGAATACAATATTATATTCCAAAAAGCTTGCAAATCATCTAACCTCAGCAGACAAAGCCATAACAAATGTGATTCAAACAACTATGAAGAAAGAGTTGAAGGGTACTAATAAAGAGGGAAATTCTCCTTTGAGAATTACCTTTAATTGAGTAATAGCCAATGGTCAAATGAGCCAATAGTTCATCATGGCAGCAGTTGTAATCGAGCTATAGCGGAAGGCGATCATTCCAAAACCCAAACCAGAAATGATTCCTACAAGAGAAGTAAACAGAATTTTGTTAAATATAAATCATATAAAATTAATAATTTGAGTATAATAATTTGTTTTGGTTACCTGATTTGAATAGGAGCTACGCACACTCAACTACGAGCTTGAGCAAAATGGCAATTTGCAACTCACAGTGACAAAAGGTTAAGAACTAATCAATTAATAGCTAGCTAGACTATAATAGCAATCACTTATCTGCTTAGATTCAAGGGAAAAGCACTTGCAACATAACTGATGGTGGCTTTTCCAAAACTCAATTCAAGAACGATTCCTTCGAGGGAAGTAATAAGGCAATAATTAGAAATAAATTAGTTAATACTACAGGTTCTAATTCTAATCATATTATTTCTACCTAAATTGAATAGGAGCTAATGCGCTTTCAATAGCAAAATTGAACAAGATAGAAAGTACCAACTGGAAATTAATGATCAAAGATTAAGAAATAATCTTTATAAAAGCAAGCTTAATAATCAAGTTTATCACTTATATGCCTAGGAAAGAGGTGAAAGTATCAATATGCATGAGCCGAAGTATCTACCAATCATTGGAAAAAGCAGCAAACTTCAAAGACAAGTGAAGTTAACTACTAGTTCAGAGTTAGATTCAAATCCAATAGCATTTGAATATAATTATCATAATTGAAGGCCGCTGAAGTTGTTCTAGAGACCCACATTGATCTAAACATCAAGGCTCCAGTTTTTGAACGTTCCGCTAAGGATGATTTAGATCTAAAGCTTGATGAGGTCATTATTCTCTTTTTAAGGTTGCTGAAGCAGTAACTACACATACGAGTAAGTTTTGCTCAGATACAAAGTTCCAAGGAATGAATTGCATCAAATCGAAGACATGGAAACCTCCTTGAATCTTCTATTTGGATTAATTTTGATAAGCGAGCAGGCATACTGACATGGAGCTTGGGAAAAGAGTTTTCGTCTTCTGACATTTCTTAGTTAATGTTGAATAGTTTCTAAATGGAGGCATAAGTTGTAACCCTAGAAGTGTTAGGGTTTGTATGCGATGAGTGATGTTGGGTGTGAAGTTGGGTGATACCCAAACTCTTATGAGCTTGGACCCTTATATGTTTACAAAGTTTCAAAAAAACATGGATATGATAATTCATAAATAATAAGAAAATATGGATCATGCCTTCCATTTGATTTCCATCCTCAACTATCTGCTCTAATAGATGTTGTCTCCTTCAATTTCCAAGGTTTCAAGGGCTAATCTTCAAATTTTCAGCTCACGTATACAGTGATAGAGTGTTTAAGGAATAATCAACAAGTGCCAAGGCCATACAGCAATGTCCCAAAAATAAAGGAATTAGGTGCAAAACTGCATCGGTCCCCTAAATTTACTGATCCACTCCTGCTCCCGCCTTTTCACGTCGATAAGCCTGCCTCCAACCTTCGAACTTACGCCCATTACTGCCCATAGAGGCGTCTTACGTGCAAGATAACTCTAGGGCGACCAACTTCTCTTGTATTCTTCTAGAACGCAGTCCTTGTGAACAAAACGACTGGAACCCAAAACTTAAAAACCCCCAATCCAATGGCCACAAGACTGACCATTTCTAAATGCAAATGGTGAGCCTCCCAAAGCCGTTCATGTTTCCACCTTTTGCTATGTTGAAAAATTAACAGAGATGTCGAACTCCGGCCATCACCGATACCCTTTTCACCTATTCAAATATCGCCACTAATCAAAACCATATGTCCATAACCAACTTCAATGCCTAATTATCAACTTCATCTATTGTTATAGAGGCTACAATAACATAAAAGGTTGTCAAAAGTCCATGGAAGCGTGATGTTCAACACTGCAATCAAAGTCAACATGATTTGCATATTTAGCCACATGGTTTGAAGGGAAACAAGTTCATTTCATTCGAAGTTAGAATGTGCTTGGTTGAAATTGAATGAAGCATTATTGGTTACATGCATACTTTTCGATTAAATATCACATTTCGAGCAAATTTACATTTTTAAATACATGTTATTGTCTGTTTTATCATATGCTATGTTATGTGATTCATGGAAAGGAAAGGCTAAGTTAAGAACACAATAATGTACAATGTAATGTGTACAGCGTTTGATGTTTTTACTGTTTTTTACATACTTCAAAGTATCATTTTCTTTGGATGAAAAGTTAAAAGGTATTATGAATACCTTTTATAGATGAAAAGTGGAACATGTAGTTAGTTTTTTTGATAGGTTAATTTTTAAATACTATTTGAGATTGTTTTCATCTTTCATTTTTTGTTGAACCATGTGCGAAGCACGAGCTTGTCTTATTATTAAGCGCGGTGAAATTTAACATGAGTTATTTTCGGACATATAGCACACATTTACCAAATGAATGAAGAAAACAAGATATACATATCAAAATATTTTGTACCACATTCATCCTTCTTCTGGGAAACAAATTAAGTGTTTTTTTGAGATTCTTTTTCATTTTCCATCATCAACATCCAATTATAACTCACTTCTACTTTTTTTTACTGGGTGAAATGTATTTTGAGTTATTGTGATTAGTAATATTGTAAAAAATTTGTTCTAAAATTAATTTGCAAAAGTTTGCAGTCTAATTCATCTTTGATTATAGGTCAATCCTTTTTCCATTTAGGTCATTGTTATTACATAGACTTTTACCCAGCTACTAGTTCAGTGAAGGGATTGTTAGTGACATTCCATTTTTAGACATGAGGCAGCCAAATTTTATGACGACTCGCTACAAAATTAAATTACCATGCAAGGCATGCTTCATATTAATCAAACATATACTTTGATTTCTTTTGCCATTTATTAAACATCAAATCCTAAACATTTTCATTTACTCTTTCCTTCTCCTTTCATTTATTAAAAAGAAAATGATGGTGAGAACAAAAAATTCATCTTGATCTTTACAATTAGATCCAAACTTTGTTAAGAAGGTGTTACAAAGTTAATTTCTTAATCCAATTTATTGTGCATTTTTTAGCTATGATAAAAAGTAGGGTTTAATTTTACCATGTTAAATGCTTTCTTGAGTAAGAAAAATTTCTTATCTCTTTCTCATTTGCAATTCCATCTAGAGATGAGTGTGAATTCTTTATTATTTGACTAATTATTTTGAAAAAGTTAATGATAATTAAAAGAAAATTAGGATAAATAAAATTAAGGCAATTAGATCAATTTGATTGTAATCTTATGAGAAGACTAGTTAGATTAATACCCACATAGTAAAAAAACTTTTTTAATAAAAGTTGGCCTCGTTATATCCAAAAGTGGATTATCATTAACAATTCCCTTCAGTAATCGATATTCAATTGAGATATCATATCTCCACAAAAGATCAAATAATTGACCAGAGAAATCAACAAAGATTACTTAACTTAATTGTAGCAAAACATAAGAAATTCTATTAAATGCTTCAACAATCTATTAATTGTTAACTTCAAGAATGTTGACTTTAACTCGAGATAGTGTAAAGATGGTATAAACAAGAAAAACGACATCACCTTCTACAGAGTTTGCCTAATTAACATATACCAACGATATAACAAGGCATAAATTGAACTCATTTTCTTTATTCTTTGAATAATAAAGGTGTCCCTTAATTGACACTTACATGAATAATATAACGACCAACATCATGAAAACATCTCTTCAAATGTTCGTGATCTACCGATGATTACGTCCGCATTAAAATCAAAAGTAGAAATAAATGTTTTATTATCCAAACCAAACCCTGAGAAACATTTATTTTCAAATTATCACTTATGTATGAAAAAAATAAGTTATTGAAATAAGAAATAACAAGAAATATAATATCACAACGTTTAGGAAAAAACAGATGTTTTCCCAAAAGGTATTGTTATTACCACTCCATTTTCGCATATGAAGGGACCAAACTTTATGAGCACTCCTACAAAGTTAAATTGCTCTGAGGGGTACAAATATTATTAATCAAACATATATTTAATCTCTTTTGCCCTTCATTAAAACATTGAAATCCTACACTTTCATTTACTCTCTCTTCCTCCTTCCTTTTATGAAAAAGAAGCAAGAACAAAAATCCATCTTGAACTACACAATCAGATTCAAATTTTGCTAAGAATGTGTTAGACAGATAATTTCTTAATTCAATTTATTGCATGTTTTTTTAACTACGATAAAAAGTAGGGTTCAATTTTACTGTGTTGAATGCTTTCTTGAGTAAGAAAACAATCTTAACTCTTTCTCATTTGCAATTCCATTTGAAGATGAGTTTGAATTCTCCATTATTTGGTTCGTGATTATGAAGGTTAAAGAAAAGTAGGATAAACAAAAGAAAGGACAATTAGGTCAATCATATTGCAAATTTATGAGAAGGCTAGTTTGATTTGTACCCCTTGTAAAAAAACTTTTTAATAATAAATAATCAGCGTATCCAAAAGTGAAGTGTCAATAACAATAAACTTACCAAATGTTAATGTATTTATTGCAGATCTTCAACCATATGGTGTCTGAATTCCCTTTTAGTCCAGTGTAAGTGACTCCACCTGATGAGCCTGTTGTTGCCACCATCCCTCTTATCATCAACTACATGCATTTTCCAGGTTTCCAATTGATAATCGGCACTGTGCATTAAGGAAAAAGGTTAAATAATTTAAGACTACATTGGTATAATTACAATGTCAATGAGGATGAAGAGAAACAATAGCTTTGGCGATGGAGGAGGAGATGAGATCAGAGAGAACGATGTTAGGATGGTTATGATGTTGTAAATGATGACAACTGATAGTGCAACCAGTAGATAATTATATTTCAACGTAAAACAAATAAACAACATGTTAGACATTTCTAAGCATTTTATTTTTGATTTAATTGTAGATTCTATATATTACTACAGATGTCTTGCAAATTTCATATATTCTAGTAGCTTTTATTGACTACTTACATATGCTTCGCATTGTTTCAAGTAATGATGATTAATTCCTTAAAGATTTCTCATCAAGGTAAGTTTTCCATTTTCCTAAATAGTAGTGTTGTAGCTTTTATATTTAGGATACATGGAATAATGACAATGACTTTCATAATAGCAGCATCAAATATGTAAACTTCTGGTTGGACTCTTCAAAGAAACAGGAATAGCAACTTGGGCCATAAAAATAAACTTAGCTAATATATATCGATTAAAAAATTAGAAATTTAGTTTCGCCACTTATTATCAGAATTGATATTTGCAAATGAATTAGTACTAACTTGATTAGTTCATTAATGTCTAATGCATGTCAAATATTTTTAGCCTTAATAAAGCAAATTAATTAACAAAATCCAAGAAGAGCCTAAACGCATGCACATGTATGATGCTGATTGACAAAAATCTTAAATACCAAAACCTTTCAGTTTCCCTTGTTTGTTTTTCAGTATTTGTTAAACTTACGAGTTTTCAAGTCAAATTTTAAGAGAAAAAACAAATAAGCTTTCTCCTAGCCTCAATAACACTTCTAATTTCTTTTTTCTCTTTTTTTCCCTAAAAGGCTATTTGTTATTTGTTTTGTACATTTCCATAATACCACATATATTAATAATATCAACGTTAATCGATGTATAATCATTAAGTAAAATAACTTGTATAAGATTATAATTAGCAATTATCCAAAAAATGAAATGAATATATTATACTAAAATTATAAATTCTTGCTTTATGACAACGATTATTATTAATGTAACAACAACATATGATGAAAATAGAATATACATCGTTAGAATCAAAAATGAGATAAGAGTTGCTTATTTTTTTATTATATGATTACTTGTGTAATTTTTTGGTTCGGTCCAGTTTAAAATGGTTGGTTCAACCGTCCAAACAGCAACTGAACCACATCGATGCGGGTCGGTCAAATTTGGGGTCCTTGTTTAAGTTAGAAGATAGATGTGGGTTTTCGCACCGATTTTCGATCCGACAAGGGCAGTTTTCATATAGTGGTGCGACTTAAATCCTACCCTTACCAAATTCAACATATATACTAGCACATTTTTTAGCAATAAATAGATATTTGCTCATAAATAGATATTTGTTCAATAATGATAAATATAATGCGGAATTTGAATCTGAATCTAGAAGAAGTAAAAGAGCTAGAATAGTTAAAGATTTTAGTTCATAATATTATGCTTATGCACTAGAAGAGGACCTTGCTAATTAAAAAGAAGCTTTGTCATCTTTAGATTCAGACCTCTGGAAAAAAGATATAAATGATGAAATGGAATCTCTGGAATTTAACAAAATTTGGCATCTTGTTGACTTACCTCCAAGTTGTAAACCTACATATCGTAAATGGGTACCTAAAAAAAAGTTGAAACATGATCGTACAATTAATAAATATAAGCCTCGTCTTGTAGCTAAAGCATTTAGAAAAATAGAAAGCATTGACTTTTTTGATACATTTTCACATGTTACAAGAATAATATTAATTCAAGTATTAATTTCTCTTGCTTCAATTTATGATCTACTAATTCACCAAAAGGATGTAAATACCACTTTTTTGAATGGTGAATTTAGAAGAAGAGATTTATATTGTCCAACCTGAAGGTTTTGTTTTACCTTGTCAACAGTAGGTCCTAAATAAGTACCTAAACAATAGCACGAAAATTTTGGCAATCTAGTTATTTCATATGGTTTTAAAGTAAATGAAAGTGACTAGTGTATTAATTATAATTCTGAGAATAACATTTGCACCATCATATGTTTATATGTGGATGATTTACTTATATTTGGTTCAGATATTCATGTTGTAAATCATGTTAAGTTCATACTGTGTGCCAATTCTGATATGAAAGATCTTGGTTAAACGAGTGTAATTCTTGGTATTAAGGTTACAAAGTCTGAAAGAAAATTTCTTTGGATCAATCTCATTATATTGAGAAAATATTAAAGAAATATAATTACTTTGAATGTAAACCTTCTATAAACCATATGATCCAAGTGTAAAACTATTAAAGAACACTGGTGGAGGTGTAACACAATCTGAATATGCGAGCATCATTGGCAGCCTTCGGTATGACACCGATTGTACTAGACCTGACATTGCATATGTTGTGGATTATTGTGCAGGTTTACTAAAAGACCTAGTATAGAGCATTGACACGCTTTTGAAATTTTCATGAGATACCTGGAAAAAAACTATGAATCCTTGATTACACTATCATAAGTTCCCCATGGTCCTTGAAGGATATAACGTTGCGGATTGGAATACGTTATCAAGTGGTTCCAAAGCCACTAGTAGATGTATTTTCAGTATTGTAGGAGAAGCTATTTTTTGGAAATCTAAGAAACAGAATATTTTGGCTCAAGCCATTATGGAGTTAGAAATGATAACACTAACTACTTCTAGTGAAGAAGCAGATTACTTAAGAAATCTGCTAGCTGAGATCCCCTTATGGGAAAAACCGAAACCAGCTGTGTTGATCCATTACGATAGTACCGCTGCTATTGTAAAAGTTGAGAACCGTTATTACAACGGTGATAGACGATAGATTCGTCGTAAGTACAATACTATAAGAGAGTATATCTCTTCAGGATCTGTAAGAATAGATCATGTGCGCACTGATGAGAATCTAGCGGATC
The DNA here is from genome assembly GCA_030765085.1 of Allium cepa. Taxonomy (NCBI): domain Eukaryota; kingdom Viridiplantae; phylum Streptophyta; class Magnoliopsida; order Asparagales; family Amaryllidaceae; genus Allium; species Allium cepa. The sequence continues at coordinate 301,369,311 of CM060944.1, read as the reverse complement.
CTTTGATGAAAGGATTGGCAAGAGAGAAAGTCCTTTCTAGGTCTAAAAGAATAGAACTACTGCCCATAGAATGAGAACTCGGAGAATTGATAGCCACTCATGTAACCCAACCTAATGACTGGAGATCCAAGAACTAGGTTCAATGGGTAATAACAAGTTATGGAGTTACATTGATTGAACATGCTAGTTTCATTAGACATAAGCATGTAGTCCTGAAGCGATGGGAAGATGAGTTTGACTGTTAATGAAATCTATACTCTATGTGGAGGAGTACCCAGCTACAAGAGTACTCTTGATAGATTCACCTATTGAATATGGAAATGTGGCCATTTCCTATGAAACTTTTGGCAAAATTCCTAGAGGTTTCACTAAATTAGGATAGACATGAATGACCTTTAAAGCATGGACTATAGACTTCACCCTAGAAATTTTTATATGGTTTGATGTCAAAGAAAGAGTTTAAGACTACTGGTTACTCTAGTATAATATAGATCTTACTCACTATGCAAAGGTTCAAATTGAAAGATACCTTTGTTTATGCGCAATTTTATAATATTAAAAATTGCTCAAGAAAAATATTATTAAAAATTCAAGTGGGGGATTGTTGGAAAATTTTGTTTTAAAAGTGAATTATTAAAAATAATGAGAAGAGTATAGAATACCCCTTTTAGTGAATAGTCCAAAATTGCGGGGAACTATAAAGTGAATTTGGCTAATGTGATGTAGAACTCTTTATTTTTTGTAGTATATTTTTAAACCGAATTTGACTTATATGGCCTAATAAAGTTAAATCCGGTATTTTCTCATGACTCAACCCCATTTTCTACTCATATTTTCCCCCATATAAACCAATCTATTTAATAGAATTTTTATCAGTTTCGAAATAGGGTTCTCTACTTCTTCTGCCTTAAAACCACTTTAGATCCGAGCAATATTTTTGGGTGCTATTGAATCAGCGATCTTTGTACAAGAGATTGCTGATGCTCATATTTAGAGCTATTTTGTCCTAGAGGCAGCGCTGCATGAGTGACTGCCTTGCACAATTTCAGCATTGCAGCGAAACATCTTAAAAAGATAGACCTAGTCTATGACTTAGCCACAAAGACACTACAGATTCAGATCGAGGTACAAGAAGATCTGAAACCCACTAGTTTACAGTGTCCAAATCTGTTAATGGGTATTTGTAATAGTGACACTATGTGCTACATATAGTTCCATTTTAATGTTAGACATATATTTCGTATCCTCATGCAGGTATTTGACAAATCTATGACATCCTTGTCTAGGTAATTAGTTTTGCTACAACTCCACATAATCCTCGAAATAAGTATTGTATTCTTTGCATGATACAAAGTAGAAATTAGGAAAACAAACGATATTTTAGTTCTATGTTTCATTAGATCCTTAGTCTGTTTAGTTTAAGTATTCATAATGATCATAGACGTTAAATGTAACGCTTGACGATTTTTCGTTGACGAAAAACCGAAATGTTATGGGTTTAAGAAAGAAGAAAAGAAAAAGAAAGAGGTAGAAGAAGAGAGAAAGAAAAACAGAACAGAAAGAAACAACAACAGAATCTCACAATTCGCAGCGGAACAACATATAATAAGTAAATGAATAATCTTTAAACAAAGAACTATATCAGTTATTACATCACATTATATTACATTACATCAAATCATCAGAGTGTACAACAACAAACAATTTTAAAACAGCGGAAAAGAAATACTAAGTACTAGTAATACGCCATGCCATCCAGCTTGCCTCCTGCAACTCCTGAATTCCAGAATATCCTGATAAACCTTAAACTCTTGACTGCCCATGTGGAAATTGGTGGGCACCCAGAGTTTAGGAAGGAAAACAATAAACTCCGAGTCAGTCGTGGGACTGGTGCGAGAACTCAAAACAGTTTATTTTCTTTAAAATCAAAAATAGAGGAATATTTTTAAATCAATTCGCAATGCTTTTAAAAATGTAACTACCATAAGACCTCCCGCCACACACACAATGCAAACGCAGACTTGGAGGAGATTTCTTCTTATGTTAGTCAAAGATGCTTGATACGCATTAAAATAAAACATTTGATATTATTACTAGTGCATAGTGTAGAAAACATTTCAAAAGTAGAATATAAATCTTAGCCAGCATAGGTACCATTATATTATGCCTACTAATAGCTACCATATTAGATGGCAGGTTCTACAACTAAACCGTATAAGTCACGTATTGTTTCTTTGGATTTCCAACAAATGGTCAGGCCAAGGAACTTCCCATTGCCACATGAGAACGCCTCTGGAAGGACGTCCCCGAGAACCCTACCGGAACTCTGCCAACACAAGGCCGGGTTACCCCTAACTGGGTAACTACTGACACAAGCACGCCATTCCCCGATCGTAAACGACCTTTCTCATGGGATCCCGATAACCAACAACCACAAAGTAATAAATTCGCAGTAACCACATAGGTTAAATATCTGGGCTCCATACCATGATACCACCTCTATCCAGAAGGAAATGTACATACCCTAAAGGGAGCTACCCCTCATAACCTTGCCGCATCTTTCCTGTTTTGACCATTTCCGGGGTGTGAGGCTCGACGAAGTCTCATCCACAAAAAAACATACTTTATACAAAAGCCATGCTTTGGGTCAACAAATGATCATAGAAATGATCACAAAGATAAACGATCAAACAATTGATCCTATCACGAATAATCAACACAATGATCATTTCACAGCAACACTCAGTGTGTCACATTACCAAATTGGGAATATATTGCTGATAACTTCAACTATATAACCTCTGAGCTCGTACGTCTCAGAGAAGGGTGTTAAGCTAAAAGAATAAATTCTCCGCCACCAACAGAAATATATTTGAAAAAAATCGGCTTTATATCTCAATTTGTAATGTCAGACATACAATCCATACAAGTCTGTTCCGGGCTCGAACAGAACCGAAGGCACTTACAAAGAAGTCCTTGCAATCCGGATATTCACTAATCACGTTCGGACTTCCCATCACATATGGAGTCTCTATACCGGGGACCAGTCGATGCAAAGACATTCAATTCATAACGACGTATCACATATTCGGAATGGGTTATACGACCCCATGGTCCTTTCCCGGTTAACCCGAATAGTGAGCGGTTATTTTAAAAAAATAAGTGTGGCATTCAATTTCAAACAAATCACAACAAATACCATTCAAAGGTAAATATTGATAGTCGGTTATTGAACTATCAATAGATATGCACACATCACCAGATTCCAAATAATTTTCCAAATTATTTATTTCCCAATAATATCTTTACAAGATATAAAGTTTTCACACTTCAAAAATAAATCAACATTTATTTCTAAACAAATTCCCCTTTTCATTTATAAATTCTATTTCCCAAAATATCTATGAATATACTATTTCAATTATTCATTTCAATTTATCTTTAAAAAGATAAATTCTCTAACATATTCACTTTATATTGGAAAACATTTCCATACTTATTAAATAAGTAATTCACAATCTTTTTATTTTCTACACTTGGAAAATATTCTATATACTTTAATCGAGATTAAGTATATATTTCATTCTTTAAGGAAATCATTCTCTTAAGCATATTTATTTGGGCCAAAATGAATGTTGCGTAAAACATCGTTACGACAACCCAAAATCACTAGTATAGGGATTCGAAATTAAAATAGATATATAAATCCCAATACTATATAAAACATTTCCTTTCGGAAATCATTTATTATAACAACAATATTATAATCCACTATTCCCTTTTATTTCTCGAAAACATCTATTTCAATAATAAATGTGGAAATCTATGGTTTCGAATCTCAACATATTTTAAAACATCGTTAGATCGTTTTAATACTAACATCACATTCAAAATAATTTCTTTAACTTATTATTCACTATTCAAAAACGTGAATATACCTTGTTAATAAATTTCATCACTTCTATTCATTTTATTTTAAAGGATTATTCACCGTTTAAAACGTGAATATAACTCCATTAATAAATTACACAATTCACTTATCAAAATAAGTCGTTGCGGATTTATAAAACAATGTTTATAAATTCTATTTCTATTTCTTTTATAACAACTTCCTTTTATAAATTTCCTTTATTAACTTATCTCAATTCATATCACAATGATATATTAAAAATTCATATTATAAGTCAAATACTTATAATTTATTTGTTTATAAAACCGTTCCTTTAAACTTCATAAATTTTATAAATCTTATAACTTATAAGATTCATTTATTTATCTTCAAAATTCATTCCTTTAATAACTTTATAAATTTTATAAACCTATTGCTTATAAAATTCCATTTATAATTTCACCGTTCATAATTCTATAAATTTCATTTATCTATGAAATTCATTCACAATTCATTCTAACTCTTATAAAAACTTCGTTTTATAATCCCAATATTTTAATTTACAAATATCAATTTGTAAATCTTTTATATAAATCAATTTATATCATTCTTTTAACATCTTTAAACTCCTTTATAATTTCACCATTTTCTTTATAAAATAATCAAATTTTATAAACCCTATATTTAAACTTTTTTACAATAGATTCAAAAATCCCAGTTTAAACTATTTTATAAAATCATTAATCCCATATTTTCAAAAATCAACTTTTAATTATATTTCTCAAAAATCATAATTTTATAACATTTAAAATTATAATGTTTATTTATCTATAATGGATCAATTCCAAAAATATTTTATAAACGTATATTTCCAAAAATCACTTTAGAAATTCCTTAAAAATCAAAATCATATTTTAAACTTCCAAAATTGGATCCGATGATGCAACACATCAAATAGTCAATCACGACTTTCAAACATCATATATCACCCATGATAAACAATCAAATATCACAATATATGAAATCAAATAAATATTTGTGAGGAATCCAGTTGGATCCCTCCAACATGTTTCCCTGCATCCACAGACATTAGCACAATACCAATTCCGTTTCAAGATGGAATATCGCGGTATATGGGATTTTTATAAATATTATCCGCTTACTAACGGCGCATAGGGTCTCATCCGCTATACAATGCGGGAAATCAATCAACTGCAATATATACATATGCCAATATATATATATATTGCTATATATATAATATAATACCAATTCCACTTCAAGATGGAATATCGCGGTATATGTGTGTAATAAATAACCTCCGCTTACTAACGGCGTATAGGGTCTATTCACATCCAATATATATATAACAATCATCATTCAAGCATTCAATCAACACAGTCAAGCAATTTTAAAATTTAACTATTTAAAATTTAAATAAACAACAAAATTCTTTTTGAGTGAGAAGTTCTCACCTTTATTCCCGTTTGCAATCCACTTCCAATTCAACTTGTTTTCTTCATTTATACCTTGTATAAATATTTACAAAATTTATTAATATTCGAAATAAATCGAATAAACATTTTCATTTGAAAATTTCAATTCATCAGCGATTTTATTTTAAACCAATTTTCTTCTTTTAAATTATCTAATCGAAGAATTAAATCTTAAACTAGAATTCCTTTAATAAATTTATTCAACTAATAAATTTAATTTCAAACTAGTGATTTAAATTTTTAACCAAAGAATCTAAATTTTAAACTAATTCCCTATTAATTTTAAACAGACTACTCCTAACAAATTTATCAAATAAAATTTAAATTTCAACTAAATTTACTTAAATAAATTTATTTAACTACAATTTAATTTTAAAACTAAATTTTCTTCTTTTAATAAATTATTCTTAGTAACACAAAAAAAAATTTAGATTTAATTAACTCACCCTATAATTAAATTTATCCAACTAACTATTAAATTTCTTTTTCTTATCAATTAATAATTTTAATTGACAAATCTTAAATTTATACAAATTTTATGGTTTCAAACTAAAAATCTGAATTCAAACTGATTTTTCTTTAATTAAATTTGTTTAACTAAATATTGAATTAAAACTAAACTTCCTTTTTAATAAATTAATCAAATACATATATTTAAACTCTAGGATTTTTCCTTTTCTCAGTTTTATCCATATAAATAATTCTCGTTTATAAATTTATTAAAAAATTAAATCTTAAACTACATTTCAAGAACTTATAATTAATTAAGAGGCATATATAAATTTCTCTTTACTGCAAATTTCTCTCTTTAACCTTACTGTATTATTATTTTTCTATACATATACTTTTCTATTTTATAAACAGGATTTGCTTTACTGTAAACATTTTTTTTTCTTTAAACGTATATATATCTATATATCCTAAATTTAAATAATAAATAAATTAAAAAAAAATTAGCAAATAACTTACTGTATTTCGCGTGCCCTAGTTTCACCGTGCGCCACCCCTCCACCTTGTCGCGCACCCCAATTTCACGAAACCCACGCCTCCTCCAATCGAGGCCAACACGAGCGCCGCTTCATCTAATCGCGTCGCGCCTCTGCCTGATGCCGCCGACCTCCTTCGGCGCCTGCGATCGACCCACGCCGCTTCGTGCCACGCGAGTGCTCCTCTCCTTCCATCGCGCCTCCACCTTGAATCGCACGCCACTGCCTCTTCACGCGCGAGCACGCGCGCGTGCCGCGAGCCTTAGCGCCGCCATCGGTCGCGTCGCGACCATTTAACCTCGCCTCGTGCGGTGCGCACGCCATCCCCAGGTCGCCGCTTCTTGATAGCTCGAACGCCATTTTTTTTCTTTTTTTTTCGTGAATTCGATTTGGGGGGGGGGGGAAACGAATATTTCACGCGACCTTGTTTTGAATTTGTTTGATCGGCTGCGGCCATGAATAATTTTTGATTCTTGGCTTCGGCCATTTGATTTCTTCTGATATTTGTTTTGAATTTTTTTTTTGAACGACAAGGGAGAGGGATATTTAAAATTTTCAGGAGCATGGGTTGCACGATTTCTATCGTGACGTTCTGCGTGATCGAAGGCGTAGGTTTAGGGAAGAGAACGTGATGTCGTTGACCAATTCAAATTTTAAATTTAAATTGAATCCGGTTTAATTTCGACGCGTTTTCTCGCCGTGTAATCACATATCAACTCCGAAAAATACGAAATTTGAAATCCGGCAATAATTCAATATTACGGACCCAATGGAACTGGTTTCGTCGAATTCCGAGACTGTGCCTCGGACGGCTATTTTTAATTATCGATTCAAATGATATATTTTCAAAACTGTACAATTCACTTTAAAATTCAATTCTGAAGCTTCTATTATCTTCAGTATTATCAATATAAATTTTTAAAAGCCTTTGAAATATTTTTAATTGGCTTAAATTTGTAGATTCAAATTTTTATTCAACTTTCAATAGATTAAATTCTATAATTTAATCGCTAAATTCGTAATTATATTGAAAATTCAATCTAAACCATCATTCAAATATTTAAAATTAATTAAATATTTTCAAATTAAATTATTCAAAATTTTGGGTCGTTACAATCTTTCCCCCTTAAAAGAATTTCGTCCCGAAATTACAAGTTAAGAAGAATGCCCTTATCCCATCTATTATTTTTCACAATCCAAATAGTTTTATCAACTTTCTAAAACAAATCTTTTTACTAAAGATTCATTATCATTTCAACTAGCTTTCCAACTTCAACTATAAGTTCCAACCAACATTGTTTTCCAAACAATTCAAGTTTAAATTCAAATTCAAATTTTAAACTTTCAAAATTTCTCAAAATGTTTCTAACACCCTAAATTTTCGAAAAATTTCGCCAGCGTTTCCTTTGCGCGGCTCGATCGGTACGACTACAAAATGGCACCACGGCCCCTCAGAATCAAAAAGAAAAGAGAAAAGCCAAGTGGCTAGAGAAGAAAGTCATCAAATCTCATACTGAAATTGAAATACGTACCTTTTTTTCGAGCAATTCAATTTTATCTTTGAAATCAAAATCTCAATTCCTTTATATACCTGTATAACCTGCTAGTAGTAGCATCCAAATCCAACATTCAAACCATTTTGCTAATTCTATTACAAAATTTTTAACATATGTTTCTTATATATTTTTACGTCACTATTGAAGTTACATATCCAATTTCATTCAATTTTTACATTTCAATTCAATTCACAATTTCAATTCTATTTGAATTAATTTCACAATTTAAATTCTATTTGAATTCAATTCTCAATTTAAATTTCATTCGAATTCAATTCTCAATACTAAATATTGAATTCTATCGATTAACTTTCATTTACTAATTCATTTCAATTAGTACATCCACTTATTCATTTTAAATTTCAATTTCCATATTCAATTCATCTCGAATTTACTTAATTACCAACAAAGAGAATTCAATTTATTTCTTTTACTTACTTGATTTTATATACAAATTCAAATTTATCTTCAAATTTAGCTCACGACTAAACTTTAATTTAACCAATTCAAATTCTAATTCGTTAGTCCATGAATTAATAATTTATCAAGTTAGTTTACTTGAATTCAATCCATCTTATTTTATTCCATATACTAATGATAATAATTCAATATTATCACTTCCTAACAATCATGCAACCATATACTATAATAATTCATAGAAAGTCATTTTTTCTATACAACAATAGTTTTGGGCAAAATTATCTTATTTACCCGATTCAAAAATAATTTTATATTCACTAACAAATACGCGCTCATATCTAATATTACACTCAAACTCATTCTAGAGTACTGCTGACTCTATCTCTAACGAGTAACACCCAACAGAACCATGGTTATCGCTTAACCAACAGCTCTGATACCAAATGTAACGCTTGACGATTTTTCGTTGACGAAAAACCGAAATGTTATGGGTTTAAGAAAGAAGAAAAGAAAAAGAAAGAGGTAGAAGAAGAGAGAAAGAAAAACAGAACAGAAAGAAACAACAACAGAATCTCACAATTCGCAGCGGAACAACATATAATAAGTAAATGAATAATCTTTAAACAAAGAACTATATCAGTTATTACATCACATTATATTACATTACATCAAATCATCAGAGTGTACAACAACAAACAATTTTAAAACAGCGAAAAAGAAATACTAAGTACTAGTAATACGCCATGCCGTCCAGCTTGCCTCCTGCAACTCCTGAATTCCAGAATATCCTGATAAACCTTAAACTCTTGACTGCCCGTGTGGAAATTGGTGGGCACCCAGAGTTTAGGAAGGAAAACAATAAACTCCGAGTCAGTCGTGGGACTGGTGCGAGAACTCAAAACAGTTTATTTTCTTTAAAATCAAAAATAGAGGAATATTTTTAAATCAATTCGCAATGCTTTTAAAAATGTAACTACCATAAGACATCCCGCCACACACACAATGCAAACGCAGACTTGGAGGAGATTTCTTCTTATGTTAGTCAAAGATGCTTGATACGCATTAAAATAAAACATTTGATATTATTACTAGTGCATAGTGTAGAAAACATTTCAAAAGTAGAATATAAATCTTAGCCAGCATAGGTACCATTATATTATGCCTACTAATAGCTACCATATTAGATGGCAGGTTCTACAACTAAAACCGTACAAGTCACGTATTGTTTCTTTGGATTTCCAACAAATGGTCAGGCCAAGGAACTTCCCATTGCCACATGAGAACGCCTCTGGAAGGACGTCCCCGAGAACTAAACCGGAACTCTGCCAACACAAGGCCGGGTTACCCCTAACTGGGTAACTACTGACACGAGCACGCCATTCCCCGATCGTAAACGACCTTTCTCACGGGATCCCGATAACCAACAACCACAAAGTAATAAATTCGCAGTAACCACATAGGTTAAATATCTGGGCTCCATACCATGATACCACCTCTATCCAGAAGGAAATGTACATACCCTAAAGGGAGCTACCCCTCATAACCTTGCCGCATCTTTCCTGTTTTGACCATTTCCGGGGTGTGAGGCTCGACGAAGTCTCGTCCACAAAAAAACATACTTTATACAAAAGCCATGCTTTGGGTCAACAAATGATCATAGAGATGATCATAAAGATAAACGATCAAACAATTGATCCTATCACAAATAATCAACACAATGATCATTTCACAGCAACACTCAGTGTGTCACATTACCAAATTGGGAATATATTGCTGATAACTTCAACTATATAACCTCTGAGCTCGTACGTCTCAGAGAAGGGTGTTAAGCTAAAAGAATAAATTCTCCGCCACCAACAGAAATATATTTGAAAAAAATCGGCTTTATATCTCAATTTGTAATGTCAGACATACAATCCATACAAGTCTGTTCCGGGCTCGAACAGAACCGAAGGCACTTACAAAGAAGTCCTTGCAATCCGGATATTCACTAATCACGTTTGGACTTCCCATCACATATGGAGTCTCTATACCGGGGACCAGTCGATGCAAAGACATTCGACAAGAAACCCTTTCGTTTTCGAAAATATCCGGTCTTCAACACCGGTCTTCGAATGCAATTCATAACGACGTATCACATATTCGGAATGGGTTGTACGACCCCATGGTCCTTTCCCGGTTAACCCGAATAGTGAGCGCTTATTTTAAAAAAATAAGTGTGGCATTCAATTTCAAACAAATCACAACAAATACCATTCAAAGGTAAATATTGTAGTCGGTTATTGAACTATCAATAGATATGCACACATCACCAGATTCCAAATAATTTTCCAAATTATTTATTTCCCAATAATATCTTTACAAGATATAAAGTTTTCACACTTCAAAAATAAATCAACATTTATTTCTAAACAAATTCCCCTTTTCATTTATAAATTCTATTTCCCAAAATATCTATGAATATACTATTTCAATTATTCATTTCAATTTATCTTTAAAAAGATAAATTCTCTAATATATTCACTTTATATTGGAAAACATTTCCATACTTATTAAATAAGTAATTCACAATCTTTTTATTTTCTACACTTGGAAAATATTCTATATACTTTAATCGAGATTAAGTATATATTTCATTCTTTAAGGAAATCATTCTCTTAAACATATTTATTTGGGCCAAAACGAATGTTGCGTAAAACATCGTTACGACAACCCAAAATCACTAGTATAGGGATTCGAAATTAAAATAGATATATAAATCCCAATACTATATAAAACATTTCCTTTCGGAAATCATTTATTATAACAACAATATTATAATCCACTATTCCCTTTTATTTCTCGAAAACATCTATTTCAACAATAAATGTGGAAATCTATGGTTTCGAATCTCAACATATTTTAAAACATCGTTAGATCGTTTTAATACTAACATCACATTCAAAATAATTTCTTTAACTTATTATTCACTATTCAAAAACGTGAATATACCTTGTTAATAAATTTCATCACTTCTATTCATTTTATTTTAAAGGATTATTCACTGTTTAAAACGTGAATATAACTCCATTAATAAATTACACAATTCACTTATCAAAATAAGTCGTTGCGGATTTATAAAACAATGTTTATAAATTCTATTTCTATTTCTTTTATAACAACTTCCTTTTATAAATTTCCTTTATTAACTTATCTCAATTCATATCACAATGATATATTAAAAATTCAGATTATAAGTCAAATACTTATAATTTATTTGTTTATAAAACCGTTCCTTTAAACTTCATAAATTTTATAAATCTTATAACTTATAAGATTCATTTATTTATCTTCAAAATTCATTCCTTTAATAACTTTATAAATTTTATAAACCTACTGCTTATAAAATTCCATTTATAATTTCACCGTTCATAATTCTATAAATTTCATTTATCTATGAAATTCATTCACAATTCATTCTAACTCTTATAAAAACTTCGTTTTATAATTCCAATATTTTAATTTACAAATATCAATTTGTAAATCTTTTATATAAATCAATTTATATCATTCTTTTAACATCTTTAAACTCCTTTATAATTTCACCATTTTCTTTATAAAATAATCAAATTTTATAAACCCTATATTTAAACTTTTTTACAATAGATTCAAAAATCCCAGTTTAAACTATTTTATAAAATCATTAATCCCATATTTTCAAAAATCAACTTTTAATTATATTTCTCAAAAATCATAATTTTATAACATTTAAAATTATAATGTTTATTTATCTATAATGGATCAATTCCAAAAATATTTTATAAACGTATATTTCCAAAAATCACTTTAGAAATTCCTTAAAAATCAAAATCATATTTTAAACTTCCAAAATTGGATCCGATGATGCAACACATCAAATAGTCAATCACGAATTTCAAACATCATATATCACCCATGATAAACAATCAAATATCACAATATATGAAATCAAATAAATATTTGTGAGGAATCCAGTTGGATCCCTCCAACCTGTTTCCCTGCATCCACAGACATTAGCACAATACCAATTCCGTTTCAAGACGGAATATCGCGGTATATGGGATTTTTATAAATATTATCCGCTTACTAACGGCGCATAGGGTCTCATCCGCTATACAATGCGGGAAATCAATCAACTGCAATATATACATATGCCAATATATATATATATATATATTGCTATATATATAATATAATACCAATTCCACTTCAAGATGGAATATCGCGGTATATGTGTGTAATAAATAACCTCCGCTTACTAACGGCGTATAGGGTCTATTCACATCCAATATATATATAACAATCATCATTCAAGCATTCAATCAACACAGTCAAGCAATTTTAAATTTAACTATTTAAAATTTAAATAAACAACAAAATTCTTTTTGAGTGAGAAGTTCTCACCTTTATTCCCGTTTGCAATCCACTTCCAATTCAACTTGTTTTCTTCATTTATACCTTGTATAAATATTTACAAAATTTATTAATATTCGAAATAAATCGAATAAACATTTTCATTTGAAAATTTCAATTCATCAGCGATTTTATTTTAAACCAATTTTCTTCTTTTAAATTATCTAATCGAAGAATTAAATCTTAAACTAGAATTCCTTTAATAAATTTATTCAACTAATAAATTTAATTTCAAACTAGTGATTTAAATTTTTAACCAAAGAATCTAAATTTTAAACTAATTCCCTATTAATTTTAAACAGATTACTCTTAACAAATTTATCAAATAAAATTTAAATTTCAACTAAATTTACTTAAATAAATTTATTTAACTACAATTTAATTTTAAAACTAAATTTTCTTCTTTTAATAAATTATTCTTAGTAACACAAAAAAAAATTTAGATTTAATTAACTCACCCTATAATTAAATTTATCCAACTAACTATTAAATTTCTTTTTCTTATCAATTAATAATTTTAATTGACAAATCTTAAATTTATACAAATTTTATGGTTTCAAACTAAAAATCTGAATTCAAACTGATTTTTCTTTAATTAAATTTGTTTAACTAAATATTGAATTAAAACTAAACTTCCTTTTTAATAAATTAATCAAATACATATATTTAAACTCTAGGATTTTTCCTTTTCTCAGTTTTATCCATATAAATAATTCTCGTTTATAAATTTATTAAAAAATTAAATCTTAAACTACATTTCAAGAACTTATAATTAATTAAGAGGCATATATAAATTTCTCTTTACTGCAAATTTCTCCCTTTAACCTTACTGTATCATTATTTTTCTATACATATACTTTTCTATTTTATAAACAGGATTTGCTTTACTGTAAACATTTTTTTTTCTTTAAACGTATATATATCTATATATCCTAAATTTAAATAATAAATAAATTAAAAAAAATTAGCAAATAACTTACTGTATTTCGCGTGCCCTAGTTTCACCGTGCCCCGCCCCTCCACCTTGTCGCGCACCCCAATTCCACGAAACCCACGCCTCCTCCAATCGAGGCCAACACGAGCGCCGCTTCATCTAATCGCGTCTCGCCTCTGCCTGATGCCGCCGACCTCCTTCGGCGCCTGCGATCGACCCACGCCGCTTCGTGCCACGCGAGTGCTCCTCTCCTTCCATCGCGCCTCCACCTTGAATCGCACGCCACTGCCTCTTCACGCGCGAGCACGCGCGCGTGCCGTGAGCCTTAGCGCCGCCATCGGTCGCGTCGCGACCATTTAACCTCGCCTCGTGCCGTGCGCACGCCATCCCCAGGTCGCCGCTTCTTGATAGCTCGAACGCCATTTTTTTTCTTTTTTTTTCGTGAATTCGATTTGGGGGGGAAACGAATATTTCACGCGACCTTGTTTTGAATTTGTTTGATCGGCTGCGGCCATGAATAATTTTTGATTCTTGGCTTCGGCCATTTGATTTCTTCTGATATTTGTTTTGATTTTTTTTTTTGAACGACAAGGGAGAGGGATATTTAAAATTTTCAGGAGCATGGGTTGCACGATTTCTATCGTGATGTTCTGCGTGATCGAAGGCGTAGGTTTAGGGAAGAGAACGTGATGTCGTTGACCAATTCAAATTTTAAATTTAAATTGAATCCGGTTTAATTTCGACGCGTTTTCTCGCCGTGTAATCACATATCAACTCCGAAAAATACGAAATTTGAAATCCGGCAATAATTCAATATTACGGACCCAATGGAACTGGTTTCGTCGAATTCCGAGACTGTGCCTCGGACGGCTATTTTTAATTATCGATTCAAATGATATATTTTCAAAACTGTACAATTCACTTTAAAATTCAATTCTGAAGCTTCTATTATCTTCAGTATTATCAATATAAATTTTTACAAGCCTTTGAAATATTTTTAGTTGGCTTAAATTTGAAGATTCAAATTTTTATTCAACTTTCAATAGATTAAATTCTATAATTTAATCGCTAAATTCGTAATTATATTGAAAATTCAATCTAAACCATCATTCAAATATTTAAAATTAATTAAATATTTTCAAATTAAATTATTCAAAATTTTGGGTCGTTACATTAAACAAAAATGCATATCTGGTGGTAATAGGAGCAAAGTTACTAGCAGCATATTAAGTTTATTTCTATCGTTTTTACCACTTTTTAATCTGCTCTAAGTGCTAAACCTTGTTCGAGTCAGCTCTATTTGAAGCTAAAAAAATTACGCATAGTAATATTTATAACATTATTATAACAACCCGGATATATTAACGATTTTTTTATTTAATTAACGGAATTTTTATGAAATTTTAAACATCTGAATTTAGAAATAAAAATTTAATATTTGGAATAGGTCGATTTAAATATAGAAAATGGAAAATTTTCATCAGAAAATATTGAAATTTATTTTATATAATGTAATTTTATTTCAATTCAAATCCGTTAAAATTGATTATAATAAAATGTTTCGGCAAATTTCCATCTGTCTTATTTTTGGCAAATTTGCAGCGTTTTGGTACCAATATCGACTTTTGATTGATTGGTCGTGTCACTGATATCAGTATACCATTTTGATTGTCTTATCGTGCTGATCTCTACGGTACATCCATTTTTGTGTTTCAGAGTTCCGGTACATGATGGAATCTGTGAAACGGTAGTCCGTATCGGTATCTGTTTGAGCTGTTTGTTTCCTTGTGTCCATTGTGTTCTCGAGACATCCAACAACCTTCCACCTTTTATTATTCCCAGAATTTAACGATGGTCTTTTTTTATTCCAACATTTTTTTTTCGGCTCACACTTTTATATGGTCATTGCTTAATTCCTGGTTTCAATCGTAAGTAAATATATTTATAACATTTCCTTTATCAATCTGAGAGAAGCCTATTCTTCTCCCTCTCACATACTAGTGCAAAGCCCTATCTTTTCTTCTAACCCGTGCAACCCATCATCCTTAACCATTTCAAAGCCAAGCCCATCATCTCCTGACTTTATCTCAACCACAGTCGAAAGCAATTCCCTCCCCCTCCAGTCGAGCGCAACACAGCAAACCTCATGCCACAACCCACTTCGGTCGAACTTCCACCACCTAACGGTAGTCGATCCCGAGCATGAGCCCGCCTACCAAGGCTCCGCCTTCTCCACCCTTGTCTTTCATCAACAGTACCTCCATGGTCCGCCTTTCCATCTTTGCTTGCCGAGGACGAGATCCTTCAACTGCTCCTCTTCCTCACCCTCTCACCAATCATGCTTGGTTTTGTATGTAAGTATATGTGTATATATATCTTAATTAAATGATATGTATAGTATGTAGGATGTATTGTTTATATATTTGATTTTAAAAAAGTACATAATGTACATATTAGCTTATATATAGCCTGTCTCTGAAATAGATATAAGTTTATAAAAAGTTGCATTATTTGTTAGTAAAAATATAAGGTACTGGTTGTTTTTATACTTATCCATATAGTTAAGTTATATATTTTATATTATAAGTTTTATAGTTTATATATATTAGTTTTGATTGTAAAAGTTTATATATATATATATATATATATATATATATATATATATATAAATGCCTACATATATTAGTTTATAGAGGTTACGGTATATAGATAAGGGTGTACATATGTTATGCTAGCTTATATATGATTTATTGTATGTATTTTATATTATTATTTTTATTATGTAAAGGTTTGTTTGTAAACATATAAATGTATAAATAAACTTTAAGATTTGTTACATATATAGTTATAAAATGTGTTGCATGTATATATATGATATAAAAGTTGTTCTGTTTATGTATATAGAATCAAGTGATCTGTTAATATATATACATGCAAGTTTAATATATGTTAGTTATACAATATGTTTTTTTATGTAAGTATGCGTTGGGTTGCAGTTTATATAATAGTATATATAAGTAGTGTTTCGGTTGTAATTTATATATGATTGCAATTATATGTATTCTAGTATAATCTGAGTTGTTATGTATAAATATAGGCTGTGTTAGTTAGATATATATGTGAGTCTGCATATATGAGTTTTATACTGAATGAACAAGCTGCTGTTTATATTGGTAAACATTGGGAAGTTGTTGTTTAATATATGATATAAGTTGTTTGTTATATATATATAGTATATGGTACAATTTGATCTGTTGTTATATAATACATATATGTTCTAGGTTATATATTTTATATAAGTAATATATATATATATATGTTAATTCGTTAAGTTCTGATGTACGGATACAAAATTTACTTTATATATATATATATATGTGTGTGTGTGTGTGTGTGTGTGTGTGTTTGACTTTAATATTTGAGTTTTATTGTAAAGAATTATTTTTGAAACACATGTGTATATGTGTGTGTATTCTATTAATATGTATTTGAAATTAGAACAAGATTTTTATATATACAATTTTATATCTATATCAATTCACTTATATAAATTCTCTTCATCGATTCAGTTCTGATTGGATTTCGTCTATTCCTATCTATCGGCTTTGCTTCTCAAATTCGCGCTCAATCTTGCTTTGCTTCGAAATTCGTGTTTGATTCATTGCTAAATTTCTCATCGTTCTCTAGCATCGAAAGGTAAGCAATCACTCACAATTAACGTTCTTATGTTTATTAAATTTGATTTCAATTGAAATGAAAATTGGAATATGCTGCTGTTAGTTATTTACATTGCTATATATATGATGTTATCTATATTTATTCACCTGTGACATCTGACACTATTATCTGTTATTTGTACTGATGATATATGCCTGTTATATTATTATCGTATCTGTTATCACTCTGCAAGTTCCCTATTAGTATAGAATTCCCTATGGGTTGAAATGATATATACCTGATCGATCTTTAGAATAGGAAAAAATCGTTATGGGTTAAAATGATAAACCTAAGCAATTTTCATTAAATTGAATTTGAGATTGCGGGTTGAAATGATGCATACCCGTATATATTTAAATTGCGGATTGAAATGATAAATATCTGTATCACTTGACCATAGGATAGAAAATTATATACAGACACCATTGGTCTATATATATAAATATTTTGAAAATGATTTCTATGATTTTGAAAAGAAGTATATGGTTTAATAAATAATGATTTTAAGATATTTTATAAAGGTATTTTTATAAAGGTTTAAGTACTAGATTTTAAAGCTATATGTTTTGAAATTTTTATACTTATGAGTTAAAATTTGAAATTATAAATTTTTAGAATTTACCTATAATTTTACTATTTTTAAATATATAAATAGATTTAATTTATAAATAAATTTAATAATATGTTTAAGTATTTATTTAAAATTATATTTTCAAATATAGAGTTATAATAATTTTTAATAAATTAAGGTTGAGAAGTTAGATTTGAAATTGATTTGAAATGGTATGTAATTAAGAATTTTATTTTATTAAATTGATTTGAAACTTATTGAATTTGAGGTTTATAAAGGATATGATTTTATAACTTGATTTTGGTTTATGGTGATTTAATGAATAATTTAAGTTTACAAAAATTAAAGGAAATATTTATTTATTTGAAATGTGAGGTTTTATTTAAATGATATTGGATTTATTAAGTGAATATTCCAAAACTAAATAATAATGATGTTAAAGTAAGATATATGTTAAATTATCAAATTTAGTTTGGAAATGTGGAATATTTAAAGCTTTGAAGTATACTGAAATTGAAATGGTTTATTTTGTTATTCAAATCTGTATTTGAAATCGATATAATTTGAAATGGTTTATTTAGAAACTAAATTGAATTGAAATTGATTAATTGAGATTGAATTAAATGTGAATTTTGGAATTCGAGTTGATTTGAATTGATTTATGAAATTTATGGAAATTATTTTATCGTATAAATTATTTTAAATTATATTTAAACTATTTTATATTGCTTTATAAACTATTTTGATATAAACTATTTTTTGTATAAATCATTTTTAATATATGCTATTTTGATATAAAATATTTTAAAATAAACTATTTAATATCCCAATTACTTATAAACTATTTTATCTTATAACTATTTTATATAAACTATTTATTTTATATACTATTTTGTTATATATACTATTATTAATAACTAAACGGAATAAAGGAAGTGCTATGATTTCAAAATGTTATGATTTCCAAAGTGCTATGATTTCAAAATGTTATGATTTCCAAAGTGTTATTATTTCAAGTATTTTGGTTTCGAAGTGTTATAATTTTGAAAGAACTATGATTTTTGAAGTGAATATATTTGAAATGGAAATGATATCGTATTGATTTGGTTTGAAATGGAAATGATATCATATTGATATGGTTTTTGAAATAGAAATGATATTTTGGTTTTGAAGTATAAACTATTTTGAAATGACCGCGGTGTTATAATAACGTTTGGTTGTTAAAGAGACCGGAATTGGATATTGTCATACTATCTGCCAATGCCGAAAACCACTTTAACAACCGTGTATGCAATGGAGATTTCAGAATGAAGTAGAATGGTGGTGACGATCCTATATAAGGTATATACGTGGACCGGACTCTCGTGAGTTGGCATAAGGTAGCTAAAACAAGAGCAATTGACGGCCAAGTGAGGTAGCTCCTTTGATTGGACACACTTCTTCATATGCCATTCTATTACTTTGTAATTGATTTGTTGTGCAACTTTGGATTTTTGGGGGTGCGGCTCGAGGTGGCCGGTAGTGGCTGCTATGCGTTACCACCAGTCCGGAAATGTAATTGGTATATCTACCCCTGACATTGCCTAGTTGTGCTGTGTCACCTACCCTAGCCTGCCTTCTACGAGTTTGATTTGTGTCGTACCTATGGAGTATCCTCTCGTAGCCTCCCGATCTAGAGGTTTTAGGGTACTTTATAGACATTGGCACTATAAAATGTGTTAAGGGGGATATGGGTAACGCCTTAACTCTATTTTAATAGTTTACTTTACTTTAGACATTATTATAATAGCGTAGTAGATAGTTTAATGGATCCTTAGAGGATGGTCATCCAAAATATCCTTTGAGTTACTTGTATTTCAGTTGTTATTACACTTGAGTTGGATTTTTTGATATAAGAATGTTAATCCCGACTCGAGTGTTTTGTGTTTTGCTATACGCTCAGGTCAGATTGAGTGATACAGCTTTTGAGACTTACCTTTGGAGTTGGAGCTTCATGTGGAGATCCATCTACATTTTTTCAGCTTACAGTTATTCAGTTGATTCTAGTGATGTATTCAGATTTTTGTATTTGACTATTGTATTTGAGACTTCTGTTGTATTTTGTTTAACTCTGTTTATATATAGTAGCTTCATAAACTACTATTCATTTGTTTCCACTGGTTATTGTTATATTAATCTATATCTGCGATTCTGTGATTATTTATTTACTGTATATGCCAAGTTTTGCCAAATTTAAAATAACAATCTGGTATTTTGAGCAATTCAAGTCTGACATGTGCAGATGCGAATGGTTGAAAATACTAGGATGTTACAGTTGGTATCAGAGCTTTGGTTTTAGGAAAAACTCAACATATAAAGTAAATTTAATTACGAAATCACTTTCGTTCGAGCTTGAACCTTTTATTCTTTGACTCAGTTTCCTTTGAACTTTGGAACGTTCTTCCCGGTTCCAAAATCCATTCTTGTCTCTCTCTATTCGTGTTTTTCAGATTCTGGAGCATCTCATAGCTCTACCATATGATTTGTAAAGGAGTGAAACTCCTTTACAACTACATTGATTCACCGGAGATTTCTATATCCTCGGTATGCCCGAATACTGTCTCTTGTGATCAGATGCCGATTTGCCTCAAAATTCTACATCAATTTTATTCTTGAAGTCTCGATTGAACCGGTTAAGGTTACCGACGATTAATACCAGTCTATCCATCTTTCTACTTTGCTATTCAATTATCTTATCTCCCATTCAAGACTATCTTCTGGTTAGAGTTCTCTTTGATTAGGCTCCCTCTTAATTCGGATCTCTATCTTTGTTTTGAAACCTATTTTGTATCGTCGAGTAAGGGAGTGTATTTGTAGTAATATTAAAATATTTTATTTTGTGTTATTTGAGTTGTTAATGTTGGTTTGGGTTTTCGATTGATTCGTCTTATCAGCGTTATCGTCAGGAATTCCAAAACACTTGAACAGAGCAAACTGATATAATATTGTTTTCAAAATTGAATAAATTGTTGTATGATTATACTATATATATAAGTATAATTTTCTGGAGTTTAATAGTTAAATGAAATTATAACATGGCTATATATTTATTTAGAATTTGAAATGAATTTAAATTTAGAATTTGAGAATTTAATTTCCAGTGATTCCAAACTTTGGTTTTAAAACTTTAGAATGTGTATTATTTAAAGTATTTTCAAATAGTAATTGTTTTCAAAGAATTTTTAATTTTTAATTCAGTGCTCTCCTCTTTTGTCGTTGGAAATTAATTGTGGTGACGGCGGCCGCATCATCGACATTCATTTTCGAGTTTCAAAGTGGAGTGAGCATTTGTAGCTTTGCTACACTTTTGTTTTGGAAAATAGTTTGATTTAAATTTCTTATGTATGACTTGATTTATTATATATATAGGAATATGATTTTAAATTTGATTTGAATATATGTGTGTGTGTGTGTGTGTGTGTGTGTGTCTAAATGGTTTGAAGTGGATCGTAAATATAATTCTTAAATTTTATGCTTATGATGATTTTAATTATAAAATGAAACCAGAATTTTAAATAAATATTTAAACTTGAAATATTTGAAGTTGGAAAGTTTTATTTGTATAATACTCAATTGCATTCCAATATAACTTACCAAAATTATTCAAAAGTTAACTATGTAATTGGATAATTTACAACGTAAAATGATGTTAAAAGAATTTATAAATAAATTTGAATGGTTATAATAAATGTTATATACTTATTTTTATGACTATAGAAATGTTAATTGAGATAAAATTTAATAATAATAAGATAGTGAATAAATGGGATAGATAAAACAAATTTTGTTTGAAGCAATTTATAAATTGAAATTAAATTAACTTAATGAAATACCATGAGTTTAAAACCAATTGTTGAATATTAATTAATTTAAATTGAAATTTATATGGGTTAAATTGATTGTTTTATCTTCTTTTTCAATCTATTTTCTTTCTGGGTGTTCCTATTCCCCTACCTCGTTCCTTTTCAGGGACGAAAAGTTTTGAGTGGGGGAGAGTGTAACAACCCGGATATGTCAATTGTAACGATCCCAGTTTTAAAGACGGATTTAAATTTATAATTTGATTGAATTTAAGATTAAATTATGGAATTATGTGAAATTTTCAAACTAATGTATTTTAAAAAGAAAAATTGATTTGAAACTCAAGAATGAATATTTTCAATTGAATTGAAAAATAAATAAAGTGTTTAAAAAAAAATATAAGCAAAACCAGAAAAAAATATGAAGCAAGGAAATAAGCAAAACAAGGGGGTCGTGTACTTATGTAAAGCAACATAACAAAATAAATGCATAAACAAACAAAGAATTGTGCAAAACATAATTAGAAAGCATAAGTTACAAACAAAAGAAATATCTACTAAATAAAAACAAAGAAGTACAAACTACATACATATAAAAAGCAATATGAACAAACAAAACAAAACTGTATAAAGCTAAAGTATAAAAGCTTGCAAATGAACTGTATATACATAATAATAAAATAAAAAGAATAGTATAGCTTGTACACCTAATAACTCATGCATTTAATGTCAAAATCCTCTCAGCACCATTGAAATCTCCCCAACCGAGTTAAATAAGTATGAATACTTGGAAAGCAAAGCCAAAAGTTATAAACAAAAGTACATATAAAATATATAGCATAGGAGAGTAAAACAAAATGAGAAAAACACAAACAAAGCAAGTCTTGAAATCATCTCAGCCAAGTACAAAGTAAAATAATGAACTGTACAAAGTAAGCTTGTAAACATGAAGTTGACCATTGCATTTAATGCAACATGCCTCCCCTACCTTGAACAACATCCTCCTGTGTGTTAATACACATTCATTTGTGTTATTTTGTTCATCCAAAAAAAAAAAAAAAACCAGCAACATAAACATCACCTTGTTTTCAAACTTAAAAACAGGATTCAAGAAAAATACTGCAGTTTCAACACAAAGAGTTCTCTGTCATCTTCCTCTTCTCAAAACTGTGAGCAAACTATTTTGTTAAAACTTAGAAACTAATTGAATCTTGCAAGTATGCTGCTGTGAAGAGAAAAAAAAATCTTGTATAAATGTGAATGTATTTGCATGCTTTATAGTAAAGAAATAATAATAATTGTTGAAAAGGAGTAATTAAGAGCACAGGCAAGAAACCGTACCTCTGTTTCATACTCTACAAGTTTAGAATCTGTTTATAAATTTAATACCTCTTCATAGAATCAATTGTAGGCCATGATTCGTGAAAGAAAAATGGTTGTAACAAGTTAACATTAAATTTAAAAACAAATTCAAAAGGATTTAGGAAGCAATTATTTTAACATGTATGGTTCACAGTAAGATCATCCTAAATCAGAAAATTCAAGTATTTTAGTTTTATAATCTGATTATATAATTGTGTTCGTATTGCAAAATAATGATTTTTGGTGAAAGAATTATGATTTTTAAGTTTATGAATGATGAGAAAATTTCCAGTTGAGCTGAATCGATATTTTATCAAAACACGATAATCAACGATGAATTGGGGATCGTGATTAAGGGTGAAGGTAGCCTAGGCAGTGGAGATTCGAGGAAAAATGGTAATAGGATTTATCAGTGGTTGTGGTGGTAGAAATTGACAGGGATAGGGTTTAAGGATGGTGAAGATGGCGTATGGGTTTTCGGCTCGTGCACACTTGTCGTGGCGTCGAGTGGGACCGGACTTGGAGAGGAGATGCGTGGGGAGGTGTAGCAGCTGTAGGGGGTGATCGCAAGTTCTCCGGTGACCAGAGGTGGCCACGCGGAACGGAATTTGGTGAACTGGGTGATTCCTAGAGGCTGTTGATAGTTCGATTTTCGAACGCGTCGTCGACTTAGGATGTTGGGTGGTTAGATGGGTTGCCGTGGTCATTCGCGACTTGTTGAGGGTCGCGATAGCCACCGGAGATGGCAGCGGTTCGTGTGCACGTGCACGACACTGATTAGTGTCAGGAAAGTTTGGGCCGAGGGGGAAGGGGTGAAGCTCGAGAGGAAGTTCGAGTACGTGATGCTTTGACTCGAGTTTTTATTTTGTTTTGGATTTGAGCGAGCATCTTGTAACTTCAGGTAAAAGAAAAAAAAAGAAAAAAAAACAACAGAAATAAGAAGAAGAACGAACAAGAGAGGGAGCGGGGGATGACTCGTGAAAGATGGAAGGAAACTCGAAGTGTTTCTCGAGTGGAGCCGGGTAAACCTCGGGTTTGTGGTAATTGGGATTAAGCCCTACAGATTTAAAAAGATAAAATTGTTGAACAATTTTAGTGTTAACAAGGTAATAAATGTTGATCACTGTCGGTTAGGAATTTGTTTCAAATTTGAATTAACCAAATGAAAATGTTAGAATGTCCTTTTAAAATCTAAATTAATGTTTTAATTAAATAAATAATTTAAGTTAAGTGTTAAAGTTAATCAACATTACAGATTTTATAATTAATAATATTTTTTTTTAAAGTTTGAAGAAGATTTTTAAAATGTAAATTAAGATAAATTATTATTTATTAATTGTTGAAAAGGAGTGATTAAGATAAATAATTTAATTTTGAAATTGAAATCAATTAAGTGACTAGAGATTTGTCGATTTGGAATTAATGATTTGATCAAATTCACAATTAAGGGTTTAATCTATTTGTAATTACTAATTGTTAATTAGATAATCAAAGTTAATTAATCTCTAATTAGTAGTTAATTAAGATAATTGCTTAAGAATTGATTTGTTAATTAACAAATTTGAAATGAAATAAGAAATTAATTGATAACTAATGATTAATTAAACAAGGTTAAATAATTAATTCTCAAGTAGTTGTTTTTAAATTGAATCAATTTCAATAAGAATTAGAGATGATTTCTTATAGATTGTGTATGTCGGATATTTGATTTGTTGTAAAATGAATTGATATTTCTGTTTTGATATTGTGAGATGTGAATTACTCTGTGCTGGATTATGATTGGTAATTTTATTCTGTAAACCCTTGACCTGTATACGATATTTGAATTTCGATGCGACAGGGAATCAGATTCCAGTTGGTTATCCGAAACCCACATCGAATTGTAATGATGAATCTTCGTGATTTATAAATATATTTTATCTGTGAAACTGTGAATGAAGATAAGCGTTATTGGTTATACCGCTTATCGATATTGATATATTTGTGATGATTGTCGTGCACTATTGTGTTAAACCCCTGGACCACACTATACACACACAAATATGGATTTCACGTGGAAATCGGTTAAGTCACAGATTTTTAAATAAGTTTGAATTTGAATTTTAAATTCAACCATTTTTGGAAATAAATTAAGTTTAATATGAAAAGCTTTTGAAAGGCTGTTCTAAGAATAAAAGTTATTTTTGAATAACTAATAAAGATTTGGAATTTGAATAATTGGATTTAAATTGAAATTCAAAAATCTGAAATTGAATTCTATATTCAATACTTATGATTTAAAAAGGGTTTTTACAAGTTATACGGGTTTAAACCATTTTTAAGCATTGCTTTAAAAATTCGAATTAAAGATTGTAACTTGTATAAATGGAATTAGGGTTTTTTTCAAAATAAAACTATTATTTCTAAGTGATAAAAAGCTTTCATTTGAGTAATGAACTTCCAATTTATATTAAAGAGATTTCAAGTTTGAATCGAAAATGATTTTCCAAGTTATGAATGAATCTTTGGAAATAAGTTTTGAAAGTTATGAGATAAATCTTTGATTTAAAGATTTAAATGAGTAATTCAATTGAAACGGAAATTGTTTTGAAAATCCGTAAATGAATCTTTGTGAAACTAAGTAAACTTTGTGAAATGAATCTTTTTGTTTAAAAGATTTGAAATGGTAATTGGTTTAAACCATTTGAAAGAAACTTTGGAATTATTAAGTTGTGACTTAATCGAAATCCCGTATCCATATGTTTTAAATGTTGCGCTCACTATTCGGGTTAGCCGGGAAAGGACCTTTGGGTCGTATAACCCATTCCGAATATGTGATATATCGTTGTGGATAGCATTTGAAGACCGGTGTTGAAGACCGGGTATTTGCGAGAGCGATAGGATGACCTGTCGATTGACTCTGCACCGAGTTGCTCCGGTATAGAGTTCTCCATATGTGATGGGGAATCCAATCAGGATCGTGGATATCCGGATTGCAAGGACTTCTTTGTAAGTGCCTTCGGTTCTGTTCGAGCCCGGAACAGACTTGTATGGATAGTATGTCTGACATTACAAATTGAGATATAAAGCCGATTTCTTTCAAATATATTTCTATTGGTGGCGGAGAATTTATTCTTTTAGCTTAACACCCTTCTCTGAGACGTACGAGCTCAGAGGTTATGTAGTTGAAGGTTATCAGCAATATATTCCCAATTTGGTAATTTGACATGCTGAGTGTTGCTGTGAAATGATCATTGTGTTGATTATTTGTGATAGGATCATTTGTGTGATCGTCTATCGTAGTGATCATTTCTATGATCATTTGTTGACCCAAAGCATGGCTTTTGTATAAAGTATGTTTTTGTGGACGTGACTTCGTCGAGCCTCACAAACCGGTAATGGTCGAAACAGGAATTGTGCGGCAAGGTTTTCAGGGATAACTTCCCTAGGGTATGACCATTCCTTCTGGAAAAGGGTAGTATCATGGTATGGAGCCTAGATACTTACTCATGTTGAAACACTTATTATTATGGTGTGATGTTGGTTAGAGAGCGCTCTCGTTTAAAGGTCCCAAAGGACCGGAGGTGGCATATCTGAGGGTTTGTAATATTCCTTGGGAAAAGGGATTCCCGGCTTTGTTTAGCAGAGAAAGGTGGTTCTCGGGGCGTCCTTCCAGAGGCGTTTCCATGTGGCAATGGGAAGTTCCTTGGCCTGACCATTTGTTGGAAATCCATTCTTCAAATACGTACTTTGTACGGTATTAGTTGTAGAACCTATCATTCACTTATGGTGGCGCCCCACTGTTTGGATGGTAGCTATAGTACGCATAGTTCGAAATGTCTATGTCGGCTAAGATTTATATCTTTACTTTCGAAATGAATTTTCTCTACACTATGCACTGGTAATAATATCAAATGTTCTTTTTAATGCGTATCAAGCATCTTTGACTATCATAAGGAGAAATCTCCTCCGATTCTGCGTTTGCATTGTGTGTGTGTACGAAGGCCTTATGGTAGTCTCATTTTTAAAAAAGCATTGCGAATTGACTTTGAAATTCTTTTGTTGAATGTTTTAAAAGATAAAATGTTTTTGTTGCTCACACCAGTCCCATGACTGATTCAGAGTTTATTGTTTATTTCCTAAACTCTGGGTGCTCAAAATTTTTCTACACGGGCAGTCTAGAGTTTGGTTTTTCAGATAATTAGATTCCGTAGATTATCTGGAGCTAGTTCAGTTTTCTTTGGATATGGACGAGACTTGTTTAGCTTGGTGCAATCTTGATAGTGGGTCGAGATAGGAGTTTTGGAGCTTTGTCTTTGGAGCTTTTTGGATCAGAGTTGCAGTATTATATTCTGAGAAGAGTTATTTCATATTGTATCGTGTTCCGCTGTATTCTATGTTGTATATTCTCTGATGTTGATGATTATCATTGTATCAAATTGATGTATCAGATATTGTATTCATGTTATATCAGTGATATCATCTTTTATTTCCGCTGTGTTATTTATCATTTAATGGTGTTGCAAGCTCCCGCGAAACGAATTTGATGTTGTTTGTTGGACATCGAGTTTGGGTCGTGACAGATTGGTATCAGAGCTGAAGGTTGAGTAAGAACTTTAGCTACGGAGTGTAACACATTAGATGGCTCATTAGAGATAGGGTGAAGTATACCCTAGAATGAGTACAACCTGTGGAACCAAAAATACAAATTTCTTAATCTATTCTCTTTATCTGTTGTTATTCTCTAAAGTTTTTCGTCTGAATGCCTAAATCGGATTTCTTACTATTTACAGATAATAAGAATGAGTGAAAGAAGAGGACGAAATAGGAGACAGGAAAGTACTACTTTAGCTGGTCAAAACCCTGCAACGACAGATATTCCTATTCAATCTCAATTGAATTTGGCCGATTTATATCAAAAGTTTTCTAGACTTGGTGGAAAGCCATTCACAGGCAAAGAAACCGTTATCGAAGCACAAGCATGGATTCGATCGTGTGAAAAGATTTTCTAAGGATTAAAATTAGAAGATGATCAGATGCGACTGATAGCTTCATGGAAACTCCAGGAAGAGGCTTTAGTTTGGTGGGAAACTGTTACCGTGGATGAGTCGGCGGGTGAATTTACTTGGAGTCATTTCAAGGAAGTGTTTGAGCAGCGATATATGCCGTCTGCTGGTATCTCTAGAGTGTATCAGGAGTTTATGGATTTAGAGCAAGGGAGTTTATTGTTTGAGGAGTACTTGAACAAATTTATTGAATTATCTCGATTTGGTCCAGAATTGGTGAATACACCGTTAAAGAAGAATGAAAAGTTTATTCGGGGAATGAACAAGGAGTTTCAGGAACGGATGACTACTCACGTCAAGGAATCTTTTTCTGAATTGATTGATATGGGCTGTAGATACGATACTCTGGAAAAACAAAATGATCCGGAGGAGAATGTAGATGCAAGAAATCTGAATTGGAGAAAAAGAAAGTTTGGCGGAAAGAAATCGAAGAAAACTAAAGGAAAGAAGAGTATACCGAAGAAAAAGAAGGATGTTACTTGTCTCAATTGCTTGGAGAAAGGTCACTACTCGGATAAATGTAAGAATGATTGGAAGCCAGGAATGAGAGAGCCATTTATGAGGCCAGATCAGGAATCTACTGGATGTTATAAATGCCGCGAGCCGGGACATAGGATTAACAATTGTCCAGCCAAGAAGCAAACTTTAGTAAAGAAAGTGTATGCAATTAGAGATGATTCTTCAACCTCAACATCTGATTAAGGAAATGAATTTTATAAGGTAATCTTCTCGTTTACGATTAAATTGTTCGAATTTTGTTCGACACTAGAACTACCCTTAGTTTCATTTTTCAGCAAATCGTAAATGAATTAAATCTTGAATCTGAAATCGTAATCGAATCTATTTCTATCTATTTCATTGGGTTTCGATATATTCTACGAATGGTTAGTTATCCCTTCGATCTAACCAATACCTCTGTATACTTCGTAGATCAAATAAGCCAATTGTTTCGTAGTTGATTGAGTTTGTTCTTATATCTATTGTTGATAATTCTGATCTGGTAAGCCCAAATGCAGAATTGATATCCAGTTTGATCTGAAAAGATATTTCTCTATCTGTCATCTATCTTTGTTATCTCCTTGGCGAATTTCGAGGACGAAATTCTTTTGAAGGGGGGAAGTCTGTAACGATCCCAGTTTTAAAGACGGATTTAAATTTATAATTTGATTGAATTTAAGATTAAATTATGGAATTATGTGAAATTTTCAAACTAATGTATTTTAAAAAGAAAAATTGATTTGAAACTCAAGAATGAATATTTTCAATTGAATTGAAAAATAAATAAAGTGTTTAAAAAAAAATATAAGCAAAACCAGGAAAAAATATGAAGCAAGGAAATAAGCAAAACAAGGGGGTCGTGTACTTATGTAAAGCAACATAACAAAATAAATGCATAAACAAACAAAGAATTGTGCAAAACATAATTAGAAAGCATAAGTTACAAACAAAAGAAATATCTACTAAATAAAAACAAAGAAGTACAAACTACATACATATAAAAAGCAATATGAACAAACAAAAAAAAAAACTGTATAAAGCTAAAGTATAAAAGCTTGCAAATGAACTGTATATACATAATAATAAAATAAAAAGAATAGTATAGCTTGTACACCTAATAACTCATGCATTTAATGTCAAAATCCTCTCAGCACCATTGAAATCTCCCCAGCCGAGTTAAATATGTATGAATACTTGGAAAGCAAAGCCAAAAGTTATAAACAAAAGTACATATAAAATATATAGCATAGGAGAGTAAAACAAAATGAGAAAAACACAAACAAAGCAAGTCTTGAAATCATCTCAGCCAAGTACAAAGTAAAATAATGAACTGTACAAAGTAAGCTTGTAAACATGAAGTTAGACCATTGCATTTAATGCAACATGCCTCC
Organism: Allium cepa; assembly: GCA_030765085.1. NCBI lineage: Eukaryota > Viridiplantae > Streptophyta > Magnoliopsida > Asparagales > Amaryllidaceae > Allium > Allium cepa. Next base: position 301,339,176 of record CM060944.1, on the reverse strand, counting down.
CCTACCTTGAACAACATCCTCCTGTGTATTAATACACATTCATTTGTGTTATTTTGTTCATCCAAAAAAAAAAAAAAAACCCAGCAACATAAACATCACCTTGTTTTCAAACTTAAAAACAGGATTCAAGAAAAATACTGCAGTTTCAACACAAAGAGTTCTCTGTCATCTTCCTCTTCTCAAAACTGTGAGCAAACTATTTTGTTAAAACTTAGAAACTAATTGAATCTTGCAAGTATGCTGCTGTGAAGAGAAAAAAAAAATCTTGTATAAATGTGAATGTATTTGCATGCTTTATAGTAAAGAAATAATAATAATTGTTGAAAAGGAGTAATTAAGAGCACAGGCAAGAAACCATACCTCTGTTTCATACTCTACAAGTTTAGAATCTGTTTATAAATTTAATACCTCTTCATAGAATCAATTGTAGGCCATGATTCGTGAAAGAAAAATGGTTGTAACAAGTTAACATTAAATTTAAAAACAAATTCAAAAGGATTTAGGAAGCAATTATTTTAACATGCATGGTTCACAGTAAGATCATCCTAAATCAGAAAATTCAAGTATTTTAGTTTTATAATCTGATTATATAATTGTGTTCGTATTGCAAAATAATGATTTTTGGTGAAAGAATTATGATTTTTAAGTTTATGAATGATGAGAAAATTTCCAGTTGAGCTGAATCGATATTTTATCAAAACACGATAATCAACGATGAATTGGGGATCGTGATTAAGGGTGAAGGTAGCCTAGGCAGTGGAGATTCGAGGAAAAATGGTAATAGGATTTATCAGTGGTTGTGGTGATAGAAATTGACAGGGATAGGGTTTAAGGACGGTGAAGATGGCATATGGGTTTTTGGCTCGTGCACACTTGTCGTGGCGTCGAGTGGGACCGGACTTGGAGAGGAGATGCGTGGGGAGGTGTAGCAGCTGTAGGGGGTGATCGCAAGTTCTCCGGTGACCGGAGGTGGCCACGCGGAACGGAATTTGGTGAACTGGGTGATTCCTGGAGGCTGTTGATAGTTCGATTTTCGAACGCGTCGTCGACTTAGGATGTTGGGGGGTCAGATGGGTTGTCGTGGTCATTCGCGACTTGTTGAGGGTCGCGATAGCCACTGGAGATGGCGGCGGTTCGTGTGCACGTGCACGACACTGATTAGTGTCAGGAAAGTTTGGGTCGAGGGGGAAGGGGTGAAGCTCGAGAGGAAGTTCGAGTACGTGATGCTTTGACTCGAGTTTTTATTTTGTTTTGGATTTGAGCGAGCACCTTGTAGCTTCAGGTAAAAGAAAAAAAAAAGAAAAAAAAACAACAGAAATAAGAAGAAGAACGAACAAGAGAGGGAGCGGGGGATGACTCGTGAAAGATGGAAGGAAACAAGAAGTGTTTCTCGAGTGGAGCCGGGTAAACCTCGGGTTTGTGGTAATTGGGATTAAGCCCTACAGATTTAAAAAGATAAAATTGTTCAACAATTTTAGTGTTAACAAGGTAATAAATGTTGATCACTGTCGGTTAGGAATTTGTTTCAAATTTGAATTAACCAAATGAAAATGTTAGAATGTCCTTTTAAAATCTAAATTAATGTTTTAATTAAATAAATAATTTAAGTTAAGTGTTAAAGTTAATCAACATTACAGATTTTATAATTAATAATAATTTTTTTTTTTAAAATTTGAAGAAGATTTTTAAAATGTAAATTAAGATAAATTATTATTTATTAATTGTTGAAAAGGAGTGATTAAGATAAATAATTTAATTTTGAAATTGAAATCAATTAAGTGACTAGAGATTTGTCGATTTGGAATTAATGATTTGATCAAATTCACAATTAAGGGTTTAATCTATTTATAATTACTAATTGTTAATTAGATAATTAAAGTTAATTAATCTCTAATTAGTAGTTAATTAAGATAATTGCTTAAGAATTGATTTGTTAATTAACAAATTTGAAATGAAATAAGAAATTAATTGATAACTAATGATTAATTAAACAAGGTTAAATAATTAATTCTCAAGTAGTTGTTTTTAAATTGAATCAATTTCAATAAGAATTAGAGATGATTTCTTATAGATTGTGTATGTCGGATATTTGATTTGTTGTAAAATGAATTGATATTTCTGTTTTGATATTGTGAGATGTGAATTACTCTGTGCTGGATTATGATTGGTAATTTTATTCTGTAAACCCTTGACCTGTATACGATATTTGAATTTCGATGCGACAGGGGATCGGATTCCAGTTGGTTATCCGAAACCCACATCGAATTGTAATGATGAATCTTCGTGATTTATAAATATATTTTATCTGTGAAACTGTGAATGAAGATAAGCGTTATTGGTTATACCGCTTATCGATATTGATATATTTGTGATGATTATCGTGAACTATTGTGTTAAACCCCTGGACCACACTATACACACACAAATATGGATTTCACGTGGAAATCGGTTAAGTCACTGATTTTTAAATAAGTTTGAATTTGAATTTTAAATTCAACCATTTTTGGAAATAAATTAAGTTTAATATGAAAAGCTTTTGAAAGGCTGTTTTAAGAATAAAAGTTATTTTTGAATAACTAATAAAGATTTGGAATTTGAATAATTGGATTTAAATTGAAATTCAAAAATCTGAAATTGAATTCTATATTCAATACTTATGATTTAAAAAGGGTTTTTACAAGTTATACGGGTTTAAACCATTTTTAAGCATTGATTTAAAAATTCGAATTAAAGATTGTAACTTGTATAAATGGAATTGGGGTTTTTTTCAAAATAAAACTATTATTTCTAAGTGATAAAAAGCTTTCATTTGAGTAATGAACTTCCAATTTATATTAAAGAGATTTCAAGTTTGAATCGAAAATGATTTTCCAAGTTATGAATGAATCTTTGGAAATAAGTTTTGAAAGTTATGAGATAAATCTTTGATTTAAAGATTTAAATGAGTAATTCAATTGAAACGGAAATTGTTTTGAAAATCCGTAAATGAATCTTTGTGAAACTAAGTAAACTTTGTGAAATGAATCTTTTTGTTTAAAAGATTTGAAATGGTAATTGGTTTAAACCATTTGAAAGAAACTTTGGAATTATTAAGTTGTGACTTAATCGAAATCCCATATCCATATGTTTTTAATGTTGCGCTCACTATTCGGGTTAGCCGGGAAAGGACCTTTGGGTCGTATAACCCATTCCGAATATGTGATATATCGTTGTGGATAGCATTTGAAGACCGGTGTTGAAGACCGGGTATTTGCGAGAGCGATAGGATGACCTGTCGATTGACTCTGCACCGAGTTGCTCCGGTATAGAGTTCTCCATATGTGATGGGGAATCCGATCAGGATCGTGGATATCCGGATTGCAAGGACTTCTTTGTAAGTGCCTTCGGTTCTGTTCGAGCTCGGAATGGACTTGTATGGATAGTATGTCTGACATTACAAATTGAGATATAAAGCCGATTTCTTTCAAATATATTTCTGTTGGTGGCGGAGAATTTATTCTTTTAGCTTAACACCCTTCTCTGAGATGTACGAGCTCAGTGGTTATGTAGTTGAAGGTTATCAGCAATATATTCCCAATTTGGTAATGTGACATGCTGAGTGTTGCTGTGAAATGATCATTGTGTTGATGTGATAGGATCATTTGTGTGATCGTCTATCGTAGTGATCATTTCTATGATCATTTGTTGACCCAAAGCATGGCTTTTGTATAAAGTATGTTTTTGTGGACGTGACTTCGTCGAGCCTCACAAACCGGTAATGGTCGAAACAGGAATTGTGCGGCAAGGTTTTCAGGGATAACTTCCCTAGGGTATGACCATTCCTTCTGGAAAAGGGTAGCATCATGGTATGGAGCCCAGATACTTACTCATGTTGAAACACTTATTATTATGGTGTGATGTTGGTTAGAGAGCGCTCTCGCTTAAAGGTCCCAAAGGACCGGGGGTGGCATATCTGAGGGTTTGTAATATTCCTTGGGAAAAGGGATTCCCGGCTTTGTTTAGCAGAGAACGGTGGTTCTCGGGGCGTCCTTCCAGAGGCGTTTCCATGTGGCAATGGGAAGTTCCTTGGCCTGACCATTTGTTGGAAATCCATTCTTCAAATACGTACTTTGTACGGTATTAGTTGTAGAACCTATCGTTCACTTATGGTGGCGCCCCACTGTTTGGATGGTAGCTATAGTAGGCATAGTTCGAAATGTCTATGTCGGCTAAGATTTATATCTTTACTTTCGAAATGAATTTTCTCTACACTATGCACTGGTAATAATATCAAATGTTCTTTTTAATGCGTATCAAGCATCTTTGACTATCATAAGGAGAAATCTCCTCCGATTCTGCGTTTGCATTGTGTGTGTGTGCGGGAGGCCTTATGGTAGTCTCATTTTTAAAAAAGCATTGCGAATTGACTTTGAAATTCTTTTGTTGAATGTTTTAAAAGATAAACTGTTTTTGTTGCTCACACCAGTCCCATGACTGATCCAGAGTTTATTGTTTATTTCCTAAACTCTGGGTGCTCAAAATTTTTCTACACGGGCAGTCTAGAGTTTGGTTTTTTAGATAATTAGATTCAGTAGATTATCTGGAGCTAGTTCAGTTTTCTTTGGATATGGACGAGACTTGTTTAGCTTGGTGCAATCTTGATAGTGGATCGAGATAGGAGTTTTGGAGCTTTGTCTTTGGAGCTTTTTGGATCAGAGTTGCAGTATTATATTCTGAGAAGACTTATTTCATATTGTATCGTGTTCCACTGTATTCTATGTTGTATATTCTCTGATGTTGATGATTATCATTGTATCAAATTGATGTATCAGATATTGTATTCATGTTATATCAGTGATATCATCTTTTATTTCCGCTGTGTTATTTATCATTTAATGGTGTTGCAAGCTCCCGCGAAACGAATTTGATGTTGTTTGTTGGACATCGAGTTTGGGTTGTGACATCAATGTTTTTTTATTTATTAACTGAATTTTTATGAAATTTTAAATATTTGAATTTAGAAATAAAAATTTGATATTTGGAATGCGTCTATTTAAACATAGAAAATGAAAGAAATTCATCAGAAAAATATTGAAATTCATTTTATTATGTAATTTTATTTCAATTCAAATCGGTTAAAATTCATGATAATGAAATATTTTCCAAACCTAAATATTTTTACGCAATAAATTTTTAAACCATCTTCTGAGTGAGAGGTCATATTTCGTTTTGTCAAATTTAGACTGTTATCGCTCCATCTGTCTTTTTTTGGCAAATTTGCAGCGTTTTGGTACCGATATCTACTTTAGATTGATTGGTCATATCACTGATATCAGTATACCATTTTGATCATCTCGTCGTACTGATCTTTGCGGTTCATCCATTTCTGTGTTTTGGAGTTACAGTACATGATGGAATGCGTGACACGGTGGTCCGTATCGGTATCCATTTGAGTTGTTTGTTTCCTTGTGTCATTTATGTTCCCCAGAAATCTAACAGCCTTCCGCCTTTTATTATTCCCAGAATTTAACGATGGTCTATTATTATTCCAACTTTTGTTTGTTGGTTCACACTTTTATATGGTTCGTTGCTTAATTCCTGGTTTCAATCGTAAATATATTTATAACATTTCCTTTATCAATCTGAGAGAAGCCTATTCTTCTCCCTCTCAGATACGCCTCGCATACTAGTGTAGAACCCCATTTTTTCTTCTAACTCGTGCAACCCATCATCCTTCACCGCTTTGAAGCCAAGTCCATCATCTCCTAACTTCCTCTCCACCACAACCGAATGCAATTCCCTCCCTTCCCATTCGAGCGCAACACAGCAAACCCCATGCCACGACCCACTTCGGCCGAACTTCCTCCACTTAGCGGTAGTCGATCCCGAGCCTAATCCGGCCAACCAAGGCTCCACCTTCTCCACCCTTGTCTTCCACCAGCAGCCTCTCCATGATCCTCCGTTCCATCTTTGCTTGCCGAGGACGAGATCGATCAGCTGCTCCTTCTTCCTCACCCTCTCACTAATCATATTTGGTTTTGTATGTAAGTATATGTCTATATCTTAATTAAATGATATGTATAGTATGTAAGCTGCATTGTTTATACATTTGGTTTTAACAAAAGTACATAACTATGACGACCCGTCCCTCCGCTACCAGAAAGACGTATCATCATAAAGAAAGAAAGGGATGAGAAAATAGAAAAGATAGAGAAGAAAGAACAACAACATCAGAGTCTCACAGCGGAACGGAACAAAATATAATATATCACATAAATATTACATAGTATAATACATCAATCAGAGTTCTACAGATAATACATCACATACTAGACAGTTATAAACACTTGTCTAGTTAACACAAGTCAATATACAATACAGATAAACAGCTCAGAGATATCAACAAAGCGGAACACCATATATATATCTACAATGTAGAAGCCTCCTGCTCCATTGCTCCTCCAGAATTCGTCAAATCTAACCTGAATCCCTTGGCTACCCGTAAAAATTTGGGTACCCGAGAGTTTATGAAAACAAAAATAAACTCCGGGTCAGACATGGGTCTGGTATGAGTAAACGGTTTAAAGTTGTTTAACTTTGAAAAACATTTGAAAATAAAGGTATCACGTAAGACTCCCCACAAATAAATACGGGTAAGTTTTTACCTTACGCTAACCAAAACATTTCATAGGAAATCCAGTGATATTATAATAGTGTCTAGGGTTTTCAAGTAAATAGAAAATAGCTGAAATTGTTACATCTATTAAATTCTAGCTACTAGCCACAAAAGTGGGTAATACAAATCAAAACCGTAGGGTCTCGTAGGGAAAATGGATTTCCAACAATGGCAGGGCTACTGGGGCACAGTATGGGGCCTAGATCACCGTACCGAGGATTACTCCCTTCATCCCCTGCAACACAAGGCCGGAACCATTCCTTACTGAACAGTCCCGAACAAGATAAACCCCGCGGTTCTAGCTAGCAAACCGCCCACACAGCCGAAATAAAAAGGGACATCTAGACAGGGGAAATATCTTGTCCTGCTTGGGCATGACCCACCTAACCTTGCTGCATCTCCCCTGTTTTAGCCATTCCCGGTTGATGAGGCTTGAGGCTGCGATTACCTTTATAGAACATAACACTTAGAATGCTCATCGTCCGCCTGACGATGTGCTGAAAGCATTCAATCCATACAAGTTCATTCCGGGTTCGAACGAAACCGAAGGCATTATCTCGTTACACTCATTTTGGAATCACCCTCAGAGTCAACGACGATAACACTTGCATTCTAAAAACACCATCTCGATCACCATTTGATAAGTCACAACCTATCGTTTAATTTGGATCGATGTGGTTTTCGGAGAATCAAGATTGATTCTTCCGATCCCGGTCTCATCGGATCCAAACGCCATTTTAAGGGCCAAGTTGTCTAATTAACTTAAACAGTTTAAATAATTTAAATTCAACAATTGAATTAACATAGCATCTATCACAGATACAAGCATCATAGATATAACACAGCATATCACTGAATAGCATAGAATATCAACACATAAATATCACAATTAGATATTCAATCACAACAGTCCATAAGCAGTCACCTTTAAATCTTATTTGTAATTAATTCAGTTTAGAATTAATTACTTGAGAGTTAATCGCTTAACTCTATTTAATTAATCATTAATTAACAATTAATTTCCTATTTCATCTCATATTGTTTAATTAATGATTTCTTAATTATTTAGTCTTAATTACATACTTATTTTACTTCAAACTATCAATTACCTAATTATTTCTTAACTCGATTATTTACTTTAATTACCATTTAATTAATAATCTTAATTATTAATCAACTTAATTATCCTTTTATTAACTACTAATTACTTTCTTAACCTTTATTTATTCTTAATGAAATTACTTTAATAAATCAATTATTATCAATTTAATTAAAGTAAAATTCCTATTTAAGTTAATTTCCAATAATCAACTTCAAGTAATTAGCTAACGTTATAAAGTTTTGAATCGATTTAACATATAATTTATTTGTGAGTACAAAATCAATTTAAAGTTATCAATATAAAATTACAAATATAAATTAATTAACAGACTAATTACTTATTATTAATCATCTATCTTTACATACTTTCCTTATTAAGCTTTTAAACAAATGTTAGCCTAATTAATTAATTAATTGCTAAATTAACTTAGTTATATCACTAAAAAAAAAATTCATTATACACGTTCATTCAGAGAAATACCCTGGAATCGCACTACCCTTACTCGAGAAAACTTGGGTTACCCTCGTGCTCTTTCCCGTGTTTCTCTCCCATCTTCTTCTCTCCTCCATTTCTCTGTAACTTCTTCTTCTATTTATTTTTCTGTAACTTTTTATTCTTGTTATCTATAAGTTAAACAAACGGCTGTGACTAACACTCGCGTAAACATGAATTCTAACCCGAGCCAACCCACCCCCTTACTCGAGTACCCACTCGAGACGATTTCTGACAAAATACAGACACACACTAAAGCACCGTACACGTGCACAACGTCGTGGCGAACCTCCATCACCTGAGTCGATCGCCAACAGGTCGATTATCGTTCACCCTCTTAATCCCAGCACCCCAAAATTCTGATGGAACTCGAGAACATGAATCGACAGTTTGAGGTGCAGAACAGCATAATGCTTCGATTAATTTTCCCCTCGTTCAAACGATACAACCCTCTGGAAGCTTCGAAACTCCGGCTACACCACCATTAGCCTCCACACTATCATTCCCTAAAATTTCGTGAAGCTCGGTCATCTTGGTGAGTCGCGGTCGAACGTTTACAGAACTCTGTAAAACTCGTGACCAAAACCCTATGTTACTCACAACCTCAAAATCTATGCATTCGAAAATTAATTTGACTTTTTTCTACTGTTAATACAACTTCAACCTAGCTTCATAGGAAATTTCAATGATTACATTTTGTTGAATCAATCAATATTGATAAAAATAAATGTTAGGCTTCTCTTGAAACTGCGCTTCAAACTTCGATCTAAAAATTCTCATTTCACCTTTAAAAATCCTAACTTTGCATGTTTGTTTGATATATGAATTTGAATTAACAATTTAAAGTTTTTGAATTTATACACATATTGATTGTTTACTGCAAACTGGAATATACAGAGTGTGAATTTCACCACCACCTTCAAACTTAGCACCAATTCATGATTTTCAGTTTCCTACAAGTAAATTCAACTTAAATTCTTATGTACAAAGTATTTGCAACAAGAAATACTACAAATTAGCTACTGTTATTGTTCTGTAATCAAAGGATAAAGGAAACTGCTACTGAAGTACTTGCAGTGCACTGGGTTAATACTAATTCTTGTTCAAACTATATAACAACTTAGTATTTCATAGATTAAATCAAGTAATAGGTTTACTCACCTAAAAACAGTTGAACAGAAAGTAGTTGCTGATGCAAGAAACTTGAAGCTTGAATTTGATTAAGCTTGATAGTATGCAGTTTGAAATTCCTATAACTTTCCTTATTTCCTGAATTTGTTTTGACTTGCAAATATAAAGTTTTGTTTGTTTCTTTTGCTTCTTCTCAGTTTTGTGTTCATAAGTTAAAGACTGAACTAATGAAATAAGAATGTTCAATACATATATATCTTGAACAAGCTGTGCCTTCTTCAATAAGCTTTCACTTGATAAATATCTTGCTTTATTTTTTTTCATGTACTAAAACCTAAATCAATTCAACCATTTCGGCTGAATAAATTTGTTTCAGAAAGAAAAGTGTGCTAATTTATGTTTATGTCCTCTCTTAAGTTAACACAATCAATATTTGCTTGCTGACACAACATCTTGTACAAAGATATTGCAGGTTTGCTTGTACTAATGTGTTCATTTGGGCTAACATGATATTAATGTTTGCTGACACCATCATTTATACAAAGATATTTGCAGTATATTTGTTTGAATATATTTATGTTAGCATATTAACAAAATGGTTGCAAGCTTGTCTTGATACTTGCACATTTTGTGTTTCATATTATAAATGTTTGCTATTAACTTTGTTTTGTTAACTTTGTTTTTTCTTATTATTATTTGAACACAAATATATACACTGATTTTGACCAATTAATTACATATGTTTGTCTTAACATAGTTCACATTTTTATTTATATCTTATTCACACCACATCTTGTACTTATGTTTATGACCCCACTTTTATGTTATATTTATACTAAATATATAGAAGCTCATGTTTATAACCATATTTATAAGTATTTATATTTATATAGGAGCTTATTTTAAATATTTATAAGCTTGTTTTATTTTAGTTATAAATAGTAAACTTATATTCATGAGTTTACTTATTTGTTTATATTCATATTTTTGACTTACATAAATATTAACATTTTGTATTGAACATCATCATCAATTTATAGTTTATATCTTATATTGCTAGAATTTGATTTTAAATTTTAAACATTAACAAGCATATGGATTTATTTAACCAATGTTAGCAATGTATAGCATTCTAATTTAATTATATGACTTCAATTTTGTTAGTTATATTGTTAAGAAACTTATTTTACAATTTCTACATTATCATCAATATATATTATTTTATACTAAATATAAACAATGTAAAGTATTTTAAGTAATTTTATAAGATAGATTTTTATTGGGAATATTATTGAAATACTTATTTCAATTTCCAAATCAATTTCGTTTAAAAAATACAGTTTATATAAATAGATGTCAATATTTCCAAAATCATATTCATTCAAAATATGAACAATTCATATTTTATATTCATATTTCCAAAATTGTTATGAAATCAAATCATTAACTTAACACAATTCATATTTTATATATTTAATTAGATTAAACATTTATTAAAATAACAGGGGCCGAAATCCAGGGTCGTTACATTCCTTCCCCCTTTAAAGAATTTCGTCCCCGAAATTTAAAACAACAGTTAATTCAAAAGCTTTTATATCAACTATTCAAACATTTTTATCATTTATATATTAGCACATTTATATATTAGCAAATAACCAAACAGTCTACTCAAACAAACATTACTGATTATCCGAACCAGATTTCTGACCACAGTCAAATTTATTTTGACTTCCAAATTCCTGAACTACTGGTTCAACAACTAATGGTGAATCATGAACAAATTTCTAAGATGGGATATACAGAATACACAATAAATCCCAGATATCTACTCTGGCAATTCAATTTCGAAATCTACAATATTAATTCTTTCCAAATTTTATTGACTTCTTAACAGAATTTCAACACATATTCAATCAAGCCCGTACGATGTACATATATCATTCGTACGCAATATCAAATCCGATTGCTCGCTCGATCACACAATTTCACTTCCGAACTAGTATCGTCCACTCGACTTCCTAGTACGGACTCGGAACTGGTTTCTTGATCAGAAACTGTCATTCTCCTTGCATAGTCACAGTTATGATAGAGAATTTCCATAACCAATCAAAATCCATATCCATGGTTCGTCGTCGAAAATCGAGTGAAAAATCCTAACTCGGATCGATATAACTATCTCGAAATTCTGTGCTCGAATCTGGATCAATTTGTTATGCGAATAAAATAATATACGTTCATCCTACGTATTTATATCCATTGATTATCAACTATATCAATTTTCTTTTATTCACATTATTCTGATTCTATTCACTTGGAATAAGTTTCTCAATATCAAATTTACTTAAGAATTTCACCATTCATTTCTAAAGTTCAATATAAACATTATATATATTCTTATATTATTACTCTACCATTTAAGCCTTAATATCTTCTTATTTCCAAATTGAATTTCTAATTCAATATGAATTCAATTTTCTGAACTCTGATTATTGAACTTTTGTTGACTATCTCCGTTTATAACTGATTACTACTATTATTTTTAAATTAATTTCATCCACTAATTTATTGTCAGTTTTCAATTTGAAAATCTTTTTATTGCTAATTTAATTTAATTTTTTTTTTATATAGTTTCAAATTCTGAAAAGTTTGACAGAGTCTCCATTTGTTTAACATTACATATTTCCATAAGCACAGGTGTAAGGTTCCAATTATCATCACAATTAATTTCAATCAATTCTCAAACCATTCCCTTTCAGCTAAAAGGAATTTACAACTTACTTTGCTTATGTAATCCATCAAAACAAACACATATTCACAATCATCCTATTTTGCTTCCAATAATTTATAGAATTTTATCTAATTCTCATTTACTTCAAAACAACCTATTTAATGTAACAATCCATTTCCTTATGCAATTTAACAATATCATTGTGAATAAATAATCACTTAAGCTTTATAACCATTTTGAATTGATTCCAATTCAATTTACACTTGATTTCATCCCAATTAAATTATTCACAATCCTTTCATTTCATTTTCTTTCATTTCAACGGGTTTGATTCCAAACTATTTTATTAATCTTGACAACCAATATTTTAAATAATCATTTCACTATTTACCTCATTTAATTTCTTCAAACTGTTCCACTCAACAACTTAGGTTTATTCTATTACACCAATTTCCATTCAAATCTTTGATTTGATTTTTTTTCCTTTAATCAAATCTCAACTATTTACTAATCTATTTGATTAGTTTATTCTTTTATCCATCCTTAAATCTTAATTTACATTATCAATTCATTATTGAATTTATAATAAAGTCATTCAATTTATGCTTGAATTAGATTTGTTTACAACTCACACCATTACTAATTAAATCCAATTCAATACTTACTTTGGTTTACATTTACTTATTTACTTAAGAATTTTATTCTATTCAATTTTATCAGTAACTCGATTGAATTCATTTAAATTCAATTTTATTCCAACTCAACTTTGGTTAAATTTTGTTACTTACCATTCCTTTAAATTTATTTCTTAATATATATAACACTTAGCATCTTAAGGTATAAATTTCCATCTCACAATTAAAATCATTTTACCTTCAAACTTTATAGCCAATTAAGTTCATTTGGAACTACAATTCCATTTAACTTATCTCAGTAAACTCCAGTATATTTTCTTATCTTCATTTTCTTAAGTTAAATTTTAATTCCTGGATAAAAATTCCCAATTTTCATCTTGTTAATGTCAATTTTACTTTATAAGTTCAATAGTTGATTCATTCAAACCTTTCACATTACTTAAATAGAATTTCTTAGAATTTAATTTCCCGGTTTTCATTTCCAAACCATTTTGAAATGATACTACACATACCTACTTGGTATATCAAATCAAATTCACAAATTCCAAACACTTGTTTTTACCAAAACAAATTTTCTCTCTTTGAAAATTTCTAAAACATTTTGTATACCCAACAAGTCCAAACAAGACCAATATCCTGATAGCAATCCATCACTTTAGAAACTCGAAAATGAATTCTGATGATGTGGCCAGCATCATCAGGATTATTTTCCAGCAACTGTAGTGAATTCAGTGCTTCCTTACTTTCACAAATTTCCCAAAACAATTTCCATTTAATAATATTTTCCAAATCAATATTCCAATATTGCCTTCAAATCCTTGGATAAACATTTCAAACATTTCCAAGATTTTTAAATTCCCAAATTCTTTTGTTTAAATTTATTTAAACGCCTTTCAAATTTCCGGGACTTAATTCTAGTTTAATTCAATTTTAGTTATATTCCTTTTTATTTAAATCATACTTAGACAATTTTACTTGGCTATAAACCATTCAAATTTTAAATTTTTATTCAATTATAGTATTAACAACCATCATCCAAATATATATAATTATTTCAGAAAAATATTTCTTTTATATCAAAATATTAATTTTGGGTAAAATTATTTCATTTACCCTACGTTAAAATAATACTATGTCAGTCCATCTTGTTTAAGAGTTTAGAAATCCCTATCGATGAAATGGCGTCCCACACATCGACCAAAATCCATAAACACTCAACAGATACATCAACACAATATAAAAACAATTTTATATTCACTAACAAGTAAGCGCTCATATCTATTAATACACTCAAACTCATTTTAGAGTTTTACAAACTCTATTTGAGTAATCACTACCAGAGCCAAGGTTATCACCAACCTATGCTTTGATACCAACTGTGACGACCCACCCCTCCGCTACCAGAAAGACGTATCATCATAAAGAAAGAAAGGGATGAGAAAATAGAAAAGATAGAGAAGAAAGAACAACAACATCAGAGTCTCACAACGGAACGAAACAAAATATAATATATCACATAAATATTACATAGTATAATACATCAATCAGAGTTCTACAGATAATACATCACATACTAGATAGTTATAAACACCTGCCTAGTTAACACAAGTCAATATACAATACAGATAAACAGCTCAGAGATATCAACACAGCGGAACACCATATATATATCTACAACGTAGAAGCCTCCTGCTTTATTGCTCCTCCAGAATTCGTCAAATCTAACCTGAATCCCTTGGCTACCCGTAAAAATTTGGGTACCCGAGAGTTTACGAAAACAAAAATAAACTCCGTCAGACATGGGTCTGGTATGAGTAAACAGTTTAAAGTTATTTAACTTTGAAAAACATTTGAAAATAAAGGTATCACGTAAGACTCCCCACAAATAAATACGGGTAAGTTTTTACCTTACGCTAACCAAAACATTTCATAGGAAATCCAGTGATATTATAATAGTGTCTAGGGTTTTCAAGTAAATAGAAAATAGCTGAAATTGTTACATCTATTAAATTCCAGCTACTAGCCACAAAAGTGGGTAATACAAATCAAAACCGTAGGGTCTCGTATGGAAAATGGATTTCCAACAATGGCAGGGCTACTGGGGTACCGCCCGTCACAGTACAGGGCCTAGATCACCGTACCGAGGATTACTCCCTTCATCCCCTGCAACACAAGGCCGGAACCATTCATTACTGAACAGTCCCGAACAAGATAAACCCCGCGGTTCTAGCTAGCAAACCGCCCACACAGCCGAAATAAAAAGGGACATCTAGACAGGGGAAATGTCTTGTCCTGCTTGGGCATGACCCACCTAACCTTGCTGCATCTCCCCTGTTTTAGCCATTCCCGATTGATGAGGCTTGAGGCTGCGATTACCTTTATGGAACATAACACTTAGAATGCTCATCGACCGCCTGACGATGTGCTGAAAGCATTAAATCCATACAAGTTCATTCCGGGTTCGAACGAAACCGAAGGCATTATCTCATTACACTCATTTTGGAATCACCCTCAGAGTCAACGACGATAACACTTGCATTCAGAAAACACCATCTCGTTCACCATTTGATAAGTTACGACCTATCGTTTAATTTGGATCGATGTGGTTTTCGGAGAATCAAGATTGATTCTTCCGATCCTAGTCTCATCGGATCCAAATGCCATTTTAAGGGCCAAGTTGTCTAATTAACTTAAACAGTTTAAATAATTTAAATTCGACAATTGAATTAACATAGCATCTATCACAGATACAAGCATCATAGATATAACACAGCATATCACTGAATAGCATAGAATATCAACACATAAATATCACAATCAGATATTCAATCACAACAGTCCATAAGCAGTCACCTTTAAATCTTATTTATAATTAATTCAGTTTAGAATTAATTACTTGAGAGTTAATCGCTTAACTCTATTTAATTAATCATTAATTAAAAATTAATTTCCTATTTCATCTCATATTGTTTAATTAATGATTTCTTAATTATTTAGTCTTAATTACATACTTATTTTACTTCAAACTATCAATTACCTAATTATTTCTTAACTCGATTATTAACTTTAATTACCATTTAATTAATAATCTTAATTATTAATCAACTTAATTATCCTTTTATTAACTACTAATTACTTTCTTAACCCTTTATTTATTCTTAATGAAATTACTTTAATAAATCAATTATTATCAATTTAATTAAAGTAAAATTCCTATTTAAGTTAATTTCCAATAATCAACTTCAAGTAATTAGCTAACGTTATAAAGTTTTGAATCGATTTAACATATAATTTATTTGTGAGTACAAAATCAATTTAAAGTTATCAATATAAAATTACAAATATAAATTAATTAACAGACTAATTGCTTATTATTAATCATCTATCTTTACATACTTTCCTTATTAAGCTTTTAAACAAATGTTAGCCTAATTAATTAATTAATTGCTAAATTAACTTAGTTATATCACATAAAAAAACAAAAATTCATTGTACACGTTCATTCAGAGAAATACCCTGGAATCGCACTACCCTTACTCGAGAAAACTCGGGTTACCCTCGTGCTCTTTCCCGTGTTTCTCTCCCATCTTCTTCTCTCCTCCATTTCTCTGTAACTTCTTCTTCTATTTAGTTTTCTGTAACTTTTTATTCTTGTTATCTATAAGTTAAACAAACGGCTGTGACTAACACTCGCATAAACACGAGTTCTAACCCGAGCCAACCCACCCCCTTACTCGAGTACCCACTCGAGACGATTTCTGACAAAATACAGACACACACTAAAGCACCGTACACGTGCACAACGTCGTGGCGAACCTCCATCACCTGAGTCGATCGCCAACAGGTCGATTATCGTTCACCCTCTTAATCCCAGCACCCCAAAATTATGATGGAACTCAAGAACAAAAATCGACAGTTTGAGGTGCAGAACAACATAATGCTTCGATTAATTTTCCCCTCGTTCAAACGATACAACCCTCTGCAAGCTTCGAAACTCCGGCTACACCACCATTAGCCTCCACACTATCATTCCCAAAAATTTCGTGAAGCTGGGTCATCTAGGTGAGTCGCAGTCGAACATTTACAGAACTCTGTAAAACTCGTGACCAAAACCCTATGTTACTCACAACCTCAAAATCTATGCATTCGAAAATTAATTTGACATTTTTCTAGTGTTAATACAACTTCAACCTAGCTTCATAGGAAATTTCAATGATTACATTTTGTTGAATCAATCAATATTGATAAAAATCAATGTTCGGCTTCTCTTGAAACTGCGCTTCAAACTTCGATCTAAAAATTCTCATTTCACCTTTAAAAATCCTAACTTTGCATGTTTGTTTAATATATGAATTTGAATTAACAATTTAAAGTTTTTGAATTTATACACATATTGATTGTTTACTGCAAACTGGAATATACAGAGTGTGAATTTCACTACCACCTTCAAACTTAGCACCAATTCATGATTTTCAGTTTCCTACAAGTAAATTCAACTTAAATTCTTATGTACAAAGTATTTGCAACAAGAAATACTACAAATTAGCTACTGTTATTGTTCTGTAATCAAAGGATAAAGGAAACTGCTACTGAAGTACTTGCAGTGCACTGGGTTAATACTAATTCTTGTTCAAACTATATAACAACTTAGTATTCCATAGATTAAATCAAGTAATAGGTTTACTCACCTAAAAACAGTTGAACAGAAAGTAGTTGCTGATGCAAGAAACCTGAAGCTTGAATTTGATTAAGCTTGATAGTATGCAGTTTGAAATTCCTGTGACTTTCCTTATTTCCTGAATTTGTTTTGACTTGCAAATATAAAGTTTTGTTTGTTTCTTTTGCTTCTTCTCAGTTTTGTGTTCATAAGTTAAAGACTGAACTAATGAAATAAGAATGTTCAATACATATATATCTTGAACAAGCTGTGCCTTCTTCAATAAGCTTTCACTTGATAAATATCTTGCTTTATTTTTTTTCATGTACTAAAACCTAAGTCAATTCAACCATTTCGGCTGAATAAATTTGTTTCAGAAAGAAAAGTGTGCTAATTTATGTTTACGTCCTCTCTTAAGTTAACACAATCAATATCTGCTTGCTGACACAACATCTTGTACAAAGATATTGCAGGTTTGCTTGTACTAACGTGTTCATTTGGGCTAACATGATATTAATGTTTGCTGACACCGTCATTTATACAAAGATATTTGCAGTATATTTGTTTGAATATATTTATGTTAGCATATTAACAAAATGTTTGCAAGCTTGTCTTGATACTTGCACATTTTGTGTTGCATATTATAAATGTTTGCTATTAACTTTGTTTTGTTAACTTTGTTTTGTCTTATTATTATTTGAACACAAATATATACACTGATTTTGACCAATTAATTACATATGTTTGTCTTAACATAGTTCACATTTTTATTTATATCTTATTCACACCACATCTTGTACTTATGTTTATGACCCCACTTTTATGTTATATTTATACTAAATATATAGAAGCTCATGTTTATAACCATATTTATAAGTATTTATATTTATATAGAAGCTTATTTTAAATATTTATAAGCTTGTTTTATTTTAGTTATAAATAATAAACTTATATTCATGAGTTTACTTATTTGTTTATATTCATATTTTTGACTTACATAAATATTAACATTTTGTATTGAACATCATCATCAATTTATAGTTTATATCTTATATTACTAGAATTTGATTTTAAATTTTAAACATTAACAAGCATATGGATTTATTTAACCAATGTTAGCAATGTATAGCATTCTAATTTAATTATATGAGTTCAATTTTGTTAATTATATTGTTAAGAAACTTATTTTAGAATTTCTACATTATCATCAATATGTATTATTTTATACTAAATATAAACAATGTAAAGTATTTTAAGTAATTTTATAAGATAGATTTTTATTGGGAATATTATTGAAATACTTATTTCAATTTCCAAATCAATTTCCTTTAAAAAATACAGTTTATATAAATAGATGTCAATATTTCCAAAATCATATTCATTCAAAATATGAACAATTCATATTTTATATTCATATTTCCAAAATTGTTATGAAATCAAATCATTAACTTAACACAATTCATATTTTATATATTTAATTAGATTAAACATTTATTAAAATAACAGGGGCCGAAATCCAGGGTCGTTACAATAACATAAATATTAGCTTATATATAGCCTGTCTCTGATATAGATATAAGTTTAAAAAAAGTTATATTATTTGTTTGTAAAAATATAAGGTACTAGTTATTTTTATGCTTATCCATATAGTTAAGTTATATATTTTATGTTATAAGTTTTATAGTTTATATATATATTAGTTTTGATTGAAAAAGTTTTTATATATATACAAACGTCTATATATATTATTTTTTGGAGGTTACAGTATATAGATAAGGGTGTACGTATGTTATACTAGCTTATGTATGATTCATTGTATATATTTTATATTATTATATTTATCATGTAAAGGTTTTTTGTAAACATATAAATGTATAAATATACTTTAAGATCTGTAAAGACCCGCGTAAATTCGATGTTTGAAATGAATTAAATTAATAGGATTTTATTTTAAAATTTAGAAAGAAATAAAAATCTAATTAATTTATATGAAAGAAAATATTGAAATTTGATGTACAAAAGGTAATTAAAATTTGCAAATTTAATTATATATTGCAATTAATAGTAATAGTGGAAGTTGTTGCAAGTATTGAATTTGTCAATGGAATAAAATATTGATTTACGGAAATTGAATATAAACGGAGGTAATAAAGTAATGCAAGAAAATAAATAATGTAATTAGTACAATCCCTTTTATTTGTAAACTATTGTAAGGTGTTAATTAATTGAAATATGAAAATTTGGAAATAGATTCAAAATTTATGTTAGATAAATGAATTGCAATAATAAAAGTTAGTAATTAATAGGTTAAAGGGAATACCAATTTATTCATAAATGAATATAAGTGAATGTAACAAAATAAATAGGAAACGCTAATTATTCATAAGTGATGGTTGATGATATAAACGTTACTAACTATTAATGTAGTAACGTAAGATGTAAATGTATTTTCAACGGAAATGTAACTTTATTTCTAGGTAGAAATTGCAGGTAGATTTATGAAATGGAGTTTATGAGATAAATAGAATTGAATGTTTCGTTAGTATGAGTTTAAGGGAATATGGGGTAAATTGATTAAATCAATAAAAGACAATAAATGCAATGATGATGGGTTAGTAATAAAAGTGAATAGGGAAATGATTGTATAGTAAAAATGGAATTCCAACTTGTTGGAATGGAGTAAATACACTTAGTAATAAATTTAGGATAGGAAAACGAAATGGAAATATTGAATTAGTTAATTCATATATATATATATGGAATGGCGATTATTGGATTGTAAATAATAAACTTATTAATGGTGATCAAGAGTTGTGACCACAAGTTATTATGAGTGAAACATATATATTTAATTTAATTCAATTGATTTGAAAATCATTGCATTAAATATAAATTAAATGTTACGTTGAATAAGTTAAGGTAATAAATGGATAATAACGTAAATGTTCTTCATAGATATGATAATTTGAATCTATTGAAATTTATGGAATTTGAATATAACATTTTACGTTAATTGGAGATAAAGATGGAAATAGGAAATAATTGCATTAATTTGTAAGTAGAAATAAATCGTTAATGAGAACAAGTATTTAAGATTTAACACCTATTTAGTATATTAAGTTATAACGGAAAATAAATTGCAATAATTAACAATATATTTATTTCATTAATGATAATGACGTAATATTTGAAATATTAAATAGGATGGAATTCAAATGTATATAACGATAGAAATGTGAAATTTGGGGAATAGATTCAAAATTATAAATGAGTTGTTAAAATAATACATAATAAGTGCAAATTGAATGAATCAATGGGAGCATAGATTTAAGTTTAGAAAACGATATTTTGGTTTAATTAAGTATTGCAAAATAAATGAAATTAACGTTTAAATATTTCGTTTATAAGAGATTAAACTAAAATCCAAGGATATTAAAATAATAGATTTTGAACCCAACATGGAATCCTTCTACTTAAAATTTTAGATGGAATAAACATTTGATTATTTAATTGAATAGAGAAAAAGATTTATTTAGTATGTAATTTAATGCTTGTTGAAAACTGTAATTTTATAAACATGTTTGCTTGACTATAAATAAGGATTACAAAGTTCACGTATTTATTTAATTGATTTCATCAATTAGGGTCTGTTGTGAAGTGGAAGATTAAAATTAATTGGAAATAAATTTATTAAAATCTTTCAATTGAAAAAGGAAAAGAAACAAAGTGCAATTAATAAAATTTATGTAAGAATGTTTTCATTATGAATGTACATTATTTGGAAATATAAGAATTGATTTAATATTGTATAAGTTGATCATTTTAGTATATAAGAATGTTTACATTATGAATTACAAGTAACAAATAAGCATTTTAAGGAAAATAAAAGAATGTTGAGGAAATAAAGTGAACGTTTCCATTCTAAATATAAGGAAGTGGAGAAATTAACACTGCAATGGATAGACTTATCAGCTTTTAATTTACATCTAAATTTGTTTAGATCAATTTGGAAATTAATAAAATTGTGGATATATTTTGAAACGTAAACGAAACGTCTAGATTTACATTTGTAAATACGTTTAAAATAAAATGTAAATGATAAGGAATTTATTTATTTCCTAAATCCATAACGTGTGTAATTAATATTATTTATCTTTTGGGACCACCTCCGTTTGCACGTTAAAATTCGTGCACACCTATTCTTTTGCGATCTATCTATAAATAGGCGGTGAAACCCTAGCCTCCATCTTCATTCCTCTGTATAGTCTCTTCTTCAAATTCTTCTCTTCTTCAATGGCAACAGACAATTTCTAGATCCAGTTTCAATCCAAATAAAAGTCAAAATTCAAACTCCTCTAAAAATTTCAGAAAAATTATATGTTGGAGTTCTCAGAATACGCAATCTACTGGTGGTGTTCGTTTTCCATTTTGGGTTTGGTCTGGAAACATATTCGCGTGCTCCTGTAGCCAAAGCGCGTGGAAGACGATAGTGACGTGGCGAGTATTTAATTAAGGTTTGTTTTGTTTTATAATTTATTTTGATTTTCAAATCGTTTAAATCGCATAACTTTTTCATACGGCCTCGGATTCACGCGAAACTTTTTTTGTTAGGATCGTAATTAAATTCCGGACAGTTTGGAACTAGTTTGGACCAATTCGGAGACCGTCGAATTTTTGGGTTTAAATCGGATTTAAATTCGATTTAAATTCAAAAAGTGAGTGTTTTAACCCACTCACAACTTCTAAAAGTTTTTATGTTTGTTAAATTTATTTTAAATATGAGTAGAAATTTATTTATGACTGTTGGCGTGTTTTATTCAGCATATCTGTTAAATCACATTTATTTAACTTAACTGTTAATTTAGTTTATTTATTGCATAAAATTTGACATGTAGAATTTATTTTTGCACATAAACTGCTAGTTAACAGTCATTTAATTTATTTTGGAATAGAAACTGTTAGTTAATAATCTGTTATTAATTCCTGTATAATTCATATGCTATGTATCAATGATTGTTAAAAATTGGATGATGATTGCAATTGATGATTAATATTTGGATGAATGAATGCTATAATTATATTGTATAAACTGCAAGTTATCATGCATTTTTCGTTTCATTCGGGATTGTGGTTTGAAATGATATACAACCGCAAAATTTTATTTTTAAATTGCGGATTGAAATGACAAATATCCGTATCACTTGACCATAGGATAGAAAATTATATACAGGCACCGTGGTCTATATATAAATTATTTTAAAGTGATTTCTATGGTTTGGATGGGATACGGTTTATAAAAAATTTGATTTTGATATTTTATAAAATATTATTCTTCGATATATATACACATGAAGTTAAAAATTTGAAAATTAAGTTGTGTATAAACCTGTTGAATAAAAATGAAAAATTGAGAAAATGGAATTTGGAAATTTATCTTATACGTTTAAGTTTGGAAATTTTAAGGTATGATATTTATAACTGGATTTTCCAAGATGAATTAAAAATGAAAATTCTAGTATAAAGTAAATTTGAGAAAATATTTAATTGCTAGAAATTGGAGTTTTATTTATGGAATTTATATGAATATTCCAGACTAAATAATAGAATATTAATTGTTGAAAGAAGAAAATCCAACTTTAGTTTTGAAGTATTAATACTCCAAATGGATATATATATATATATATATATATATAGAAATTGAAGGGGTTTTTGGAACTTGAAGTGATATTTAAATTATGGTTTAAACTTTAAATAAAGAAATATATTTGAAAAGCCATGGAAATTATTTTTCTTTACAAAGTAACTTTAAAGTTAAACCATTTATTTTACATTCGTTGAATATCCATACCATTCAAGTTTTAGAAGTTATGGTTTTAAAATTTTGAATTTCGAAATATTATGCTTTGAAAGTATAAGTCAAATATTTGGTTTCCAGATATTTTAAATTTTAAAGCAGTATGATTTTGGAAAAGAAATATATTTGGATAAAATGATATCATATTGTTTTGGGTTTTAAGATGATATCGTATTCATAGTTTTGAAATGGAATTTTTATTCTGGTTTTAAAGTATAAACTATTTTAAATGACCACGGTGTTATAATAACGATGGGTTGGCAAAGAGATCAGGATCGGATATGGACATACTCTCTGTCGATACCGAAAACCACTTTGACTAACCGTGTACGCGGTGGAGATTCCAGAATGAAGTAGGTGGTGGCGACGTTTCCTGTAAGGTAAATACGTGGACCCGACTCCCGTGAGTTGGCATAAGGTGGCTAAAACAGGAGTGATTCTCGGGCCAATGAGGTCATACCTCTGATCGGACGCTCCTCTTCGATATTATACTTTGACTTTGGATTGATTCAGTGGCCACTTCTATTTTTGATTTTGGGGGAGTTTGTTCGAGGTGGGCGGTAACTGCGGCTATGCGTTTCCACCAGCCCGGATAGCAATTGGTATATCTACCCTGGCATTGCCTAGTTGTGCCGTGTCACCTACCATACCGAGCCTTTACTACGAGTTTTGTTTTGTACCATACCTATGGAGTGTCCTCTGACGACGCCCAGTACGGGGGAGATTACGGTACTGTATAGACTATGGGAATATATTCTGTGTTAAGGGCTATATGGGTAACCCCTTAATGCTATTAAAAAGTAAGTTTATTTTACAAATGGACACTATTATAATAGCGCAATATACTACATAGTAAATAGTTTAACAGATCCTTAGGAGATGTAAATCCCGAGCATCTCTTGAGTTACTGCACTCATATTTATTTCTGTTAATTTAACTCACATAAGATCTTTTAGTTCTGACTCGAGTGTTTTGTCTTTTCAATTCGCTCGGGTTAGTCCGAGCGTTTCAGGATTTGAAGTTTTAGCTCTGGAGGACGAAGACGAAGATTTGTAGTATTACTATTATTATTTATACTAGTGCACTACACACTATTCTGCTGCATTGTTATTGGTATGTGTAACTCTGATATGTATTATATAAATGTTTGTAAACAGTTTTATAAACTGTATATTTTATTATTATATTTTATCCTTCCGCTGTGAGATTCTATTTTGTTTATTTCTTCTCTGTTTTTCTTATTTACCCCATAACAATCCGCCCTTCCGTATGGTTTAAATCG
Organism: Allium cepa; assembly: GCA_030765085.1. Lineage (NCBI taxonomy): Eukaryota > Viridiplantae > Streptophyta > Magnoliopsida > Asparagales > Amaryllidaceae > Allium > Allium cepa. Next base: position 301,314,640 of record CM060944.1, on the reverse strand, counting down.
GCATATGTGTCTGTTTAAATCGTGCGAAAAGGCGGGATGTTACAGTTGGTATCAGAGCTTTGGTTTAGCGATAAACCTTGGCTTTGTGGGGTTTGACTCTTTGTTAATAGGGTAGTAATACCCTATGGGAGTCGCTGAGTGTATATATATAAGAGAGCGTACTTGTTAGTGTTATAAAAAGGTTTTAATATTGTATTAATCTGTTCCGTTTTGTATTTATAAATTCTGGTTGATGCATGGGACGCTGTGACATCAATAGGGGTTTCTAAACACTAAATAGGACAGACCGACATAATATCTGTTTTAATATAGGTGAATGAAATAATTTTTCCTATTATAATTTCTATATATAAAATAAATTTTTCAATCTATATCTATATTTGGCTGCAATAGATTGGTTGTTAGATGATAAAGTGTATAATTAATAATATAAGTTAGATTGGAAAATAAGATTGATGAAATTTGGAAATTTAGAACTTAAGTTCCGGGGTTTTGAAATTTCTTTCGAATAAATTTTGGAATATAATAATATTATTTATAAGTATTTTCTGATATAAATATTTCAATATAATTTGGAAAAATTGTTTTGAAGAAGATTTCGAAAAAAATAAGTTTTGTACTTTCCTCCCTGTTGTTGGAAAATAATTTCGGTGATGAGTGCACGCATCATCGACTTTCATTTTCGAGTTTCGAAGTCGGAAGGCCACTGTAGAAATTTACTGTAGAATTGTTTAATAAATTTTTATCGTTTTAATTATAATTGGATATATATATATATATATATATATATGTTAAGAATAGATATCTATCTATTATTTTTAATGATCTAAAAATTAAACCCGGTATTTGGTTCTTAAGTTCCGGTTAATTAGTAGTTCAATTAAGTGTAGAAATTGGAACCTTTAATTAAAGTAAAAATTTAATACAATAGGAAGATAAGTAATGTAAATAAACGATTGTAAACATTATTAAATGAATTAATGAACTTCTTTATTTATAAGAACTGATGTATAAAGTTGCAAACTTAGTGTAGTTAAATTGTTACCATTATTAAATATAATAGAAATGTAAGCATTAAATAAATGAATGAAATTAAAAGTAAGTTGAAATTGTAATTTATAAAACGAATATATATAATTATTGAACCATTAATTAATTAAAGGAATTGAGAAGAAACTTGTATAATTTTCACTTACATTCTTAAAGCATATATATAACTTACCATATAATAAAAGTTGCAATGTTAGTAAGAAAATGTAAGGGGAAATCTTATAAGTGAAGCTTGAGGTAATGAAGGTATTCAATGAATTTGCTGTTACAAAATGAGAATTAAATGTATAAACTTAAGTTAAAATGGAAATTTTAAGTATTATAAATAGATGATTATAAACTTAAGTAAATAAAACGGAATGCAAATATAATGAATATTGTAATAAATGAAAAATGAAAATTGTAAGTAATGAAGGAATCACTCAATAAATGAAAGAAAAGAAATTAAACAAATAAAGCATGAAATAAATGTATAATAAGTTAATTTGGTTGTTGGTTTGAATTGTTATTGTTTGACTTATGGTTGGTTGGGCAAGAGAATTTGAAGTTGTTGGATGAATAAATAATCTATCGTTGTTCCATCTAAGACTGTTGAGTAAAGGATGCACTTGATAGTTATTTTCATTCCATACAATTTCAAGTTTTGAACCCGAACAACTATTTGTTTGTTGGATTAAATGGTTGCTTTGTCTTGTGTATGTATGCTGTTTGTAAAGTTGATGGTTGTTGTATTGATTGGTTGATTAATGGTTGAAACCGCTTAAATATTTCACTTTATATAAATTGTAAACCTTTGGATTATATAAGAAAATGCAGTATCTTGGAAATATTTTGGAAATGTTTTTCCAAACTTTAATAATTTAAATATAAAGGATTAAATACTTATAAATAGGATATCTTATTTAAAGTGATTAATTTTGTAAATTTAATTGTTTATAAGTTAAATATTTTGGATAAGATGTATTGTATTTAATTTTTCCCTTCTTTTCCTTTTCGAGGACGACAAGTTTTGAGTGGGGGAGAGTGTAACGACCCGCGTAAATTCGATGTTTGAAATGAATTAAATTAATAGGATTTTATTTTAAAATTTAGAAAGAAATAAAAATCTTATTAATTTATATGAAAGAAAATTTTGAAATTTGATGTATCAAAGGTAATTAAAATTTGCAAATTTAATTATATATTGCAATTAATAGTAATAGTGGAAGTTGTTGCAAGTGTTGAATTTGTCAATGGAATAAAATATTGATTTACGGAAATTGAATATAAACGGAGGTAATAAAGTAATGCAAGAAAATAAATAATGTAATTAGTACAATCCCTTTTATTTGTAAACTATTGTAAGGTGTTAATTAATTGAAATATGAAAATTTGGAAATAGATTCAAAATTTATGTTAGATAAATGAATTGCAATAATTAAAGTTAGTAATTAATAGGTTAAAGGGAATACCAATTTATTCATAAATGAATATAAGTGAATGTAACAAAATAAATAGGAAACGCTAATTATTCATAAGTGATGGTTGATGATATAAACGTTACTAACTATTAATGTAGTAACGTAAGATGTAAATGTATTTTCAACGGAAATGTAACTTTATTTCTAGGTAGAAATTGCAGGTAGATTTATGAAATGGAGTTTATGAGATAAATAGAATTGAATGTTTCGTTAGTATGAGTTTAAGGGAATATGGGGTAAATTGATTAAATCAATAAAAGACAATAAATGCAATGATGATGGGTTAGTAATAAAAGTGAATAGGGAAATGATTGTATAGTAAAAATGGAATTCCAACTTGTTGAATGGAGTAAATACACTTAGTAATAAATTTAGGATAGGAAAACGAAATGGAAATATTGAATTAGTTAATTCGTATATATATATAGAATGGCGATTATTGGATTGTAAATAATAAACTTATTAATGGTGATCAAGAGTTGTGACCACAAGTTATTATGAGTGATACATATATATTTAATTCAATTCAATTGATTTGGAAATCATTGCATTAAATATAAATTAAATGTTACGTTGAATAAGTTAAGGTAATAAATGGATAATAACGTAAATGTTCTTCATAGATATGATAATTTGAATCTATTGAAATTTATGGAATTTGAATATAACATTTTACGTTAATTGGAGATAAAGATGGAAATAGGTAATAATTGCATTAATTTGTAAGTAGAAATAAATCGTTAATGAGAACAAGTATTTAAGATTTAACACCTATTTAGTATATTAAGTTATAACGGAAAATCAATTGCAATAATTAACAATATATTTATTTCATTAATGATAATGACGTAATTTTTGAAATATTAAATAGGATGGAATTCAAATGTATATAACGATAGAAATGTGAAATTTGGGGAATAGATTAAAAGTTATAAATGAGTTGTTAAAATAATACATAATAAGTGCAAATTGAATGAATCAATGGGAGCATAGATTTAAGTTTAGAAAACGATATTTTGGTTTAATTAAGTATTGCAAAATAAATGAAATTAACGTTTAAATATTTCGTTTATAGAGATTAAACTAAAATTCAAGGATATTAAAATAATAGATTTTGAACCCAACATGGAATCCTTCTACTTAAAATTTTAGATGGAATAAACATTTGATTATTTAATTGAATAGAGAAAAAGATTTATTTAGTATGTAATTTAATGCTTGTTGAAAACTGTAATTTTATAAACATGTTTGCTTGACTATAAATAAGGATTACAATGTTCACATATTTATTTAATTGATTTCATCAATTAGGGTCTGTTGTGAAGTGGAAGATTAAAATTAATTGGAAATAAATTTATTAAAATCTTTCAATTGAAAAAGGAAAAGAAACAAAGTGCAATTAATAAAATTTATGTAAGAATGTTTTCATTATGAATGTACATTATTTGGAAATATAAGAATTGATTTAATATTGTATAAGTTGATCATTTTAGTATATAAGAAAGTTTACATTATGAATTGCAAGTAACAAATAAGCATTTTAAGGAAAATAAAAGAATGTTGAGGAAATAAAGTGAACGTTTCCATTCTAAATCACCACACCATAATCATCTATTAGAAACGGTTTATAACCGTTGCTTACACCATTACCAACGGTTAAAAACCGTTTCTAATAACGGAGTGGTAAACTTTAGCAACGGTAACTAACCGTTGTTTTTTGATCATAAGCAACGGTTTTAAACCGTTGCTTAATGTCCATAAAGCAACGGTTATTGCCCGTTGTTTATTTACAAATAGCAACGGTTTTAAACCGTTTCTTAGTGTCTATAAAGCAACGGGTATTGCCCGTTGTGTTATCGTAAATAGCAACGGGTTTTAGCCGTTCCATTTGAGCCATAATTCCATGGCCTTTACTCATAACGAAACGGGCAGAAACCGTTGTTATGTACTATATTACAACGGTTCTTACCCGTTGTAATTCTGTCCGTTTGAAAAAAAAAATATAGGCATTAAAAGCATTAGTCATGACACAGTATTATCATACATTTACAAACAGCTACCAGACATACAATTACAAACAGCTACCCGACATACAAATACAGTGCTACCAGACATACAATTACAAACAGCTACATAAGTCATGACACAGTATTATCACAGTGTTATTACATAACATATAATAATAGCATCCATCGTCCTAAGTTTGAAGATAACAGTATTTTCACCATACATATGATAACAACACTTAACTTGAGCAGTCTAAGATAATTCACACAAGCATACGTTCTTAATACAGCGTTCATTTACATGCTCAAACAGCTTTCCTCGTAACCAGGCCTTCCATGCAGCTGCAAAATGAATAAACATGAGTTAGCATTAAACTAACCTATACATATAAATGTTAAAACCCAACGCATTCTGGTTACTGAATCATATATAACATGAAATACAAGAGAACATAAAATGGTATTAATAGTTTAAAGGTTATAAATTAAGAGATTTTACTAGACTGCACATAAGAAAACATGTTTCCTATGATGTCCAAGGATCAATCAGTTTCAGGTTATGATTAAATTAAGACTGATATGAAACAACAAAGTGCATACTAAAATTGAAACAACAAAGCCCCAAACTTCCAGTCCACTTTCAAATTAAGACTGAATTCTTAAAAGTCTGATACTCATGCTCCAAAAATATTTCAGTTTGTAATAACTGGCCATACATCAGCATGCTACATATCAGACAATGGTTTTAGGTGCTTCAAACACTTCAACTCATTGGTACAACTACAACAGAACATTGCTCGTGCAGTCTATCTAGTCTTAATAGTCCAACTCACCTGATCAACCCTATTGCCACAACTCCTGATTCTATCAATTTACTACTGACCAGTCATGTGTTTCAGCAACTATGATGTGTGCTTTCATCAGAAATCACTCCTACATGACGTTTGTTCATTGTTGTTTTAGCTACAATTTTCAGTATGGTATACTATTTAAAATCCTGTACACATGGAAATATGGAACCTAGATTGTACCAGTAAACAATTTAATCATAACGTTCTTGTTACATGGGTAATTTTAAGCCAAGTAATTCTAATTAAGATATCATTTGCTTTACATAAAACGAATATAAATAACTAATCTAAATATCTGTTACTACTTGCATTCGAGAAAGCAGACATAGAACAAAAATGACGCAACGAAGCCATTACGTGGTTTGAATCCAAATCAGGTTTACATATAAATTATTTCATGTTTACATATATGAAATGAACCAAGATTGGCTACATCCACAAATTTTGGTCAATGTACAGGCAATCGAAGTGAACCTAAATAGTTTAATCAACATAAGCATACTACTCATTTTGATCAAATTAGTCATAATTTCTGATTTAAAAGGTACAAAGTAGGCTAATTCAAATTGACTGAAATTCACAACAACTACTCTCAAATTATTTAGCAACCCAAATTTACTAATCAAATATAATTATGTATAGAACAGTCTTGTAAGAAAATGTACCAGTGCTCTTTCGTTTGGACACCTGAATGTAAGTACAATAGAAGCTGCCTGCACATAAATCAAAGAAATTCCATAAGCAATAGTGAAAACTCAACATACTTCGCCACAATAAAGATAAAACAAATATGATTGATATCGTATCAATAAAGATAAAACAAATACATATTACAAGATATATTAATCATGCTCAAGTAAGTAATACAAAAATAGTCTTAGATGAGTAAACATTCTGAGAAATTTTAGAAGTGAGATCTTGTTATAGAATACGTTTTCAATTGCCATCAGATTTAGAAGACTTCATCCAATAAGCTCTACGCGATGGTATAAGTCACGTCGTCTAATTTCAATATTTGTAAAATTATCATTTTGCCTTTAGTATTAAAATAACGATTAATACAGGGTATTATACCCACCCACCCAGACCTCCACCCCCGCCCAAATATTTTGAAAAAACTTCTAACAGGTGGTGCACCAGGCCCCTTGTATTCAGATGCAAACAATTCTCCATTATTTGTCTGAGCTTGTCTATGCAGCATTGCAGCATCTTATGATTCTTATCAGCTAATAAATCCAAAAAAAAAAAATTGTATCACATTCACATGTACAGATCGGTTACCCTATCTTAATCCATGTATGATTAATTTTAGTAATTGATGATTCCTCACGGCATCCCGTTCAGTAGCCAACGCACTGCATTAGCAGCCAATATCACGGGGTATAAACCACCTACTCCCTTTCATTCCAAAATTATTTTCAAATGCAACCATATAACATGGACGATGATATCAAAAACTCATTATTTACATCACAACCATGCTCAGAAAATGTGAAACAACTTGAGTAACAAAGAAATCGACTACTCACCCTTCACGTCCCTTCATTCAAATTCAGTTTGTGTTTACATACACAACATCCTAACCATCTATACAAGATTTCTTATTGAAAATATATAAATAATACTACCCATTTACCCAGAAAAAAAAGAAAAATTTAGTAAGAAAAATACATGTATAGTACTTCCAACCCAAAGCATCCTTGTATAACCATCCTCTCCTTTTTCAGCATTGATCAATTTGACCTCTGTAACGACGAGATAGCTCTCATCTAAAATAATGTATTCAAAATGATGTGCAACTCTACCTAACAAAATGGACTACTATTCTCAAACAAAAGATTTGCCTTTCAGTTACACAAAATGTGTGCACTTCATTTCAAAACAACAGAATATAACGTGAATGTTCATCTGCATAGTTATCACGAATTCACTATAAACCAAAGAGCGATCGCTAACATTGAAGATCCGATGCTAATGTATTGTTATAATAACGTAAAAATACAAATTACCATGGAAAGCAAGCTGTATATTGCTAAACAAATATAAAACAAAAGACATACCTCCGACTAAAGATATCGTATCAAACCCTTTTGATGGCACACATAACCTCCGACTCCAATGTCCCTAAAGGTCTCGGCCATATGTCGATTCATTTTGGCAGTTCGCTCATCCTCCAACAAAATTTTGTCTAACAAAACTTTTTCATATGCGAGTGGTACTTGTTTTCCATGACATACTGATTGTGTGGAATCTCGGCATATAGTACCTGTTATATCATTGGTATATGTATAATATGGATTTAATAATATCATACAGATTTAATAAGCATTCCAGGAGTAAATATATGTCGAATTATATACACTGATATATAAAATAGTACCTGTTGCAATTACTTCATCCTCGAAGTTCAGGATTTCACATCTTTGGTCGATTGACGGATTGGTCGGAATGAGATTCTGAGAAGTACCGGTGCTACTGCCTACTTGACCACCTTCGGCTAGCTTGAGAATACGCTCCAGTTTATCATCCATGCTATCCACCTTCAACAGTTTTTGCTCCACAGCTTGCAGCCGCTGCTCATATTCTCCTTTGGCCTCTTTGAGTCGTTTGCATGGAATGGCAGCACCCTTAACTTGACTAGGAGATATATTGGTCCCAATACATCGGCTCCTGCCCTTTACATCATTACCAAACACTTTTATAAAAACTTCTTCATCACCACCACTCGCCGTTTCCTTTTCTTTTCCAATTTTGTCCTGAAATGTAAATACATACATATATATATATATATAATGAATAATGAAAAATTAATTTAAAGGCGTTATTATTTGTTTAACTTACAAAGAACGAAGATGACGCATCAGACACGCTGCCATCTTTTTTCATATGTGTTTTCTCCCATACTTGAAGACGTGATACTTCTGCTCCCGAACTTGTATCGACCTGCATACAAGAAATCAAATGCATATAAAAACAAATATATATATATAAGTATGGTATTTAAGCAGCTGTACTTTGCATGTGCTATGCAAACATGGGAAAAGAACATACAAATTTCAAATCTTAAAAACTACCAGCATTTTCATCCATTGTGCATTTTCAAAGTATGTATAGATTGGGTTATTCCCAAAGTTTATTTAGTCAAAAAGCATGGAATAGTGTAAAACAAGCGATGCGTTGCTATATCAATTCAACTTGCATACTTTGCTGTCATGTTATAAATCTAAACAAGGGAACATGCTGCCATTTGAGTTTAAGCAATAAAACATGTATAAGAAGTTTTTTTTTCTGCACACATTCACTGTCGTTTTTTGCTCCAAGATCAATTTCTTTGAAGTTTGAATGGGTTTGAAATAGAGTGAGCATACTCCCTTGTTTGAAGTTTTTTGCTCACTCTACAGTATAATATGCAACTACTATAACATGATTAAACTACAAAACTTAAATGCAAATTCTTCTTTTAATGCAAATTAACAAAGAAAATAAAATTCACTAAAACCTGATAATACATTGACAGTACAAAATCTCTGGTCAAGCAACGATATACCGGTTATGCATTTGTAGTGCCAAAAATCAGGCATAGTGTTCGTTTCTGCAAGTCTAAAACAGTAGCATACACATAGTACAGTCACGGGAATAGCAGTACATAAAACTTCTCCCTAAATTTGATGTTGATATTGCATGTGAATTCCTGTTATCTTTTAGATAAACCACTGTCACATTGTGCACTAATCCCAGTATTATACTTTAAATCCTAGACCTTGCAGGTAACAAAATACAAAGCACCAAATTTGAAAAAGCAATGGGAACTGGAGCACTTATATCCACGCTCTTACCACACTTATCCCCTGTACTACATCCACTACATGACAAGACATTCTTAAAAGAAAAACTACAGTATATTCACTGACCATGACAACCCTCAAAACAGCATGATCATACACACAAAGGTAGATCAGAAATACCCCAAGACATCTCAAAACATTCGAAAACAGTATCACAACTTGAATAATACTGCACCACTTCACCTGACACCCATTCATGCATATATAGTATAACAAATTTGACCTAGGTCGTATAGGAGTCTTTTTAATCCTATCTGAATAATCAATTTTAATACACAAAAAACAACCCTTCAATAAAAAAAATTGAATTACATACCTATTTTATTTCTGATTATGTTATCTTTATATGCATAGCTCAATTTCTTGAATCGGTATGTAAGGAAAACATAGTAAAAACACGTACCATTTCTTGAGTAATCCTAGCGTGACTCTTACGTCCCGAATGATGACAATATTCGAGCTTTGATCTATTTTGTTTGCCTTTCTTCCTTTTTTCTTTTGCCTCGGGTGTTGATTCGTATCTTATGAACTCCTCCCAATCATTTTTACCAATTTTCGGCGGATAATTTTTCATTCTTTCTTCGTCAGTGTTGAAAATATCATAATAATTCTTGCGCAAATCACTCTTGTGTCCCCTAAAAATCTCGGACATCTTTTTGAACATAAGGTCCTTTGATAGAGGATCGAGCTCAAAATATTTCTGTATAACAAACCAAGATAAAGGGATTATTTCACATACAATATAACAAATGACATAGGCTACAACCATGCATGTCTAATGGAGTATGACTGTGTTCTAATATACATGTTTTACACTTGAATTAATTATAGATGTTTTACAGATGTTTTACACTTGAATTAATTATAGATGTTTTACACTTGAAATTAATCAAATTAGCATAAGCCTATACTTCTCATACAATGCACTGAATCAAATCTCCAGTGGATGATGTGTGACCGTATCATATGATACTCCAAATTGAAAAAACAATACCTCCAATTGATTCCACACGTCTTCCTTGTAATTTGACGGAACTTTTTTCCAACTTGGATAGGAGATTGGCACATGATTTCTTACTAGTTTACCCATCTTCGAGGCGACCTTTGAAGCATTTTTTCCGACTGGAGAACCGTAGTTGTCTATATCAATTTTCTCCCGGTTTAAAGTGGATGATTGTGACGATTGTGACATTATTTCCTGCAAAATGCAAACTTGATTTCATTAATATGCAAACTTGATTATTATTATCTAAAATACTGGCATCGCACAAAATCTTTTAATACAGAAAAAAAGGAACATGACTCAAACAATATAAAAATATAACTTCCAAAATCAAATAGAAAACATACCTTAAAATCATAATTTGAGTGTCTCTTTCGCGTAGGCCTGTCCAAAATAGTTAAAGGAACTGCGTCTTCGTCATCATCTATGAATACATAAGCATTAGTATTGACAAAAAAGAAAAAAATGATTGTGATTTCAGCGGAAGAACCTATTAATAGAAAAAGGAGTTTACCATCGAGGACAACATATAACACACCATTTTATATTTTACAACATATATCAGGATATTATAATGGCACTAATAAAAAATATAATGCATCTATTACTATCATATAACACACCATTTTATATTTTACACCATTTTAAATAAATATTTTGTTAAGGTACAATAACATAACTGAAATACAAAGTTAACATATGCATTTGATAAGATCTTCTAATTTTTCATTGTCTTCAAAAGCTGATTGATAAACGGTGGGAAACTCAGTGTCATCCACATTTATGGTCAACCGTTTTGGTGTATGCAAAACCACAAACCATCCATCATTTTTTAAATCTTTTGAGTAGAACACTTGACTCGCTTCCGATGCAAGAATAAATGGCTCATCATTCACGCTGTCTTTACTCTTCAATTTTCCCAAGTTAACTGTGATCAAGTTTGAAACAGGATCTATTTTACAACCATTGATCTTATCTTCGACCTTTACCCAATCACAATAAAAAACTGTTTGTTTGAAGTCAATGTAATCCAACTCAATTATTTGTTGAATAACTCCGTAATACGTTGTTTCTGCTTCTTTAAAATTTTTATCCTTCCCACTCGCTCTAAATTGTGTAATTGCTCTCATGCATACACCACTATCCTGTGTTAGCTTTCGCTCTTCATAACTTTTCGGAGAAAATAAAAACCCATTCACTTGGTACTTCATATAACTACGGGCATCAAACATCGGCCCGTTAACTAGCCGCCAAAGAGTTGAGTCAACATCGACGGTCTTCAACAACTACAACTGTAACGATCGCGATTTTTCGTTGCCGAAAAACCGAACCGTTAGGGTTTTAGAAGAAGAAAGAGGTAGAAGAAGAAAGAAAAGAAAGAGAAGAGAAAACAGAAAAAAACAAGCAACAGAACGAGAAACAATAACAGAATCTCACAGTCGCAGCGGAACAACATATAATAGATAAATGAATATTCATTAAAACAAAAGAACTATACATTTTATACATTACATCACATTACATTACATCAATCAGAGTGTATGACAACAACAGCGGAAGGAAATACTATATACAATAAATAATAGACTACGCTATCTGGCTCGCCTCCAGATCTGCACAGCAACTCCCGAATCCAGAATAACCTGATAACCTAACTCTAGACTGCCCGTGTGGAAAATAGTGGGCACCCAGAGTTTAGGAAAGGAACAATAAACTCCAGGTCAGTCATGGGACTGGTGTGAGAACTCAAAACAGTTAATCTTTTAAAAAAAGCAACAAGAAAAATTTAAATTTAACCTTCGAAATTCGAAATGCTTTTTGGAAAATGAAACTACCATAAGGCCTCCCGCCACACACACAATGCAAACGCAGAATTGGAGGAGATTTCTCCTTATGATAGTCAAAGATGCTTACTACGCGAAAATCAAATCATTTTTGATATTATTACTAGTGCATAGTGTAGAAAACAATTTCGAAAGTAGAATATAAATCCTAGCCAACATAGACATTCCGAACTATGCCTACTATAGCTACCATCCAAACAGTGGTGACCACCATAAGTGAATGGCAGGTAATACAACTAAAACCGTACAAGGCGCGTATTGGAGGAATGGATTTCCAACAAATGGTCAGGCTAAGGAACTTCCTACTGCCACATGGGATCGCCTCTGGCGGGACGTCCCGAGAACTAACGTTACGGTTAGATCTCTGCCAACACAAGGCCGGGTTACCTCTGTAACTAGGTAACTACTACACGAATATGTCATCCCCCGGTCCTTTGGGACCTTTATCCGAGCGCTCGATACCAACAACACCACACAGAAATATATATAGTGTTTTCCACATGAGTAAATATCTGGGCTCCATACCATGATACCACCCTTTTCCAGAAGGGAATGACATACCCTAAAGGGCGCGACCCTCATAACCTTGCCGCATATTCCTGTTTCGACCATTTCCGGGGAGTGAGGTCCTGACGAAGTCTCGTCCACAAAGCTACGCTTTGTGTAACAAAGCCATGCTTCGGGTCCACCGATGACCAAAGCAATAATCACAAAGATAAATGATCAAACAAATGATCATATCACAAATGACCAACCAATGATCATCACGCAGCAGCACTCAGCATGCCACATTACCAGATTGGGAAATATCGCTGATAACCTTCAACTACATAACCTCTGAGCTCGTACGTCTCAGAGAAGGGTGTTAAGCTAAGAGAATAAATTCTCCGCCACCAACAGAAATGTATTTGAAAGAAATCTGCTCTATCTCTCAAAATGTAATGTCAGACACGTAACCATACAAGTCTGTTCCGGGTTCGAACAGAACCGAAGGCACTTCCAAAGAAGCCCTTGCAATCCGGGTATTCACAATCCCGATAAAATTTCCCATCACAAAGGAAATCTCCATATCGTAGCTAACGATGCGGAGACAATCGATAGGTCATCCTATCGTTCTCACAAATACCCGGTCTTCACACCGGTCTTCAAATGCAATCCAAACGACGTATCGCATATTCGGAATGGGATATATGACACAAAGGTCCTCCCCCGGCTAAACCGAATAGCGAGCGCTTATTTTAAAAATAAGTGTGGCAATTCAATCACAACAATCACAACAAATACCATCCAAGGGTAAATACTGATAGTCGGTTATTTAACTATCAATAAAGATGCGCCACATCATCAGATTCCATATAATTTTCCAAAATTATTTAATTCCCCAAAATATCTTTACAAGATATATATACACAATTTCCAAATAATTTCCCAAAGTTATTTGGTTTACCAAAACACCTTTACACGATAAAATTTCCACACTTAACCATTTGAAAACCCATTTCAAATTACACAACTCAACCATTTGAAAACAAATTTCAAATCACACACCTTAACCATTTGAAAACAAATTTCAAATCACACACCTTAACCATTTGAAAACAAATTTCAAATCACACACCTTAACCATTTGAAAACAAATTTCAAATCACACACCTTAACCATTTGAAAACCAATTTCAAACTACAATTCATCTTTTATACCTTTTTGAAAACAAATTTCAAATCAACAAATAAATCCTTACCGATTTAATTTAACTTACGTTCCAATTTCGTAAATTTTATTTCCATATTTTAAAAAATAAATCAACATTTATTTTTAAACAAATTTCCCTTCCTATTTATAAATTCCAAAGTGAATTTAAATTCCAAGCATCTACTAGCATACGATTCCCAAATCGATTTCAAGTTATTTGCTTTCAATTACTTTAAAGGTGAATTCACAAAAACCGTTCCATTTCATATTAGAAAACCATTCCCATGCTTATTTTAAAAAATAAGTAATTCACAAATTTATTTATTTTCAACAATTTGGAAATATTCAATATACTTAAGTTACCGTTAAGTATTTTATTCCATTCTCTTTAAGAAAACATTCTTTTATTCACATTTATTTGGGTTAAAAACGAATGTTGCGTAAAACATCGTTACGACAACCCAAAAACACTAGTATATGGATTTGAAATTAAAAATAGATATATAAATCCAATACTATACAAATTATCCCCTTCTGTTTCTCGAAAACGTCTATTTCAACAATCAATGTTGAAATCTATGTTTTCAATACTCAATACATTTTAAAACACCTTTAATTCGTTTTAAATTCCATTTAAAACATTCCTTTCCAAAAAAACAAACCCATTTTATTTAATAATCTATTCAATATTCAAAATAGTGAATATAGCCCACTTAACAAATTCCCATATTTCAATTTATCAAATTCGATGGATTTCAAATTTATAAACATAGTTTATAAATTCCATTTCTATTATAAACCCCAATTTTATAAATTCCTTTATTAATCCGATGCAATTTTACATAACCCAATTTCATACCCAAAAGCCATATTGTAAGTTAAATACTTATAATATTATTTATTTACCAAATCGTTCCTTTGAACTTCACCAATTTAAAATCTTATCACTTACAAGATTTCTTTATGGTTTATAATAATTTCAACTAATGAAATCTTCATTTATTAACAATTTCTATAAAATTCCCCTTTTTAATGCCCAAATCCATTTCTATAAGTTAATAACTTATAAACTTAAAATTTTTCCAATAACCATTCGTTTATAAATTTCACATTTATTAATCTATAAATCCTAGTGAAATGCATGTTATACATCAACTTAACACTTTATAAATTTATTCTATAACTTCAATAATTTTTTATTTAAAAACATCCATTTATAAAATCCTTTATATAAACCATTAATAATAATAACTCCCCAAAAAACCAAATTTAACTATTTATAAAAACCTATTATTGTTAAAAATTTCTTTTAAGTTATATTTTATAAAAATATAAATTTTTAAAACATAAAATTTTATCCATCTATTTATTTTAAAATTTAATCAATTCAAAATTTTAATAAACCATATTCTTTGAAAAATCGATTTAAAACCCCTTTTTAAATTCAAAACCGTTATTTTAATTTTAAAAATTTGAATCCGATGATGCAACAACATCAGATGGTCAACCACGGGAATAAGTGTCATATATTAATATGATTATCAACAATCAACATAATATTTATAAACAAATAAATATGCGAGGAATCCAGTTGGATCCCTCCAACCTGTTACCCTGCATCCACAGACGTTAGCACAATACCAATTCCACTTCGAGGTGGAATATCGCGGTATATGGGATTTTATAAAATATCCGCTTAATAGGCGGCGCAATAAGGTCTCATCCGCTATACGAGGCGGGAAATCAAATCCAATATATACATATGCCAATATATATATATTGCTATATATAATATATATCCTACTATATCTACTAGCACAATCAAACAGCAATCATCAATCAACATTAACTACTTAAAATTTTAAACAAAACCTTTCGATTGAGTGAGGAGTTCTCACCTTGGTTTTATTTCCGGTTTTCGCGTTCGTTTCGAATAAAATTAAACGAACGTTTAATTTTACCCGAAATTCAAACGAGCTCCAATCGACTCCAGACCAGCTTCATCGCGAAGAGCACGACCATACAATTCCAACGCACTTTGATTCGTCCCAATCGGACCTCGCATGAAAAAGTTATTGATTTTTAAAGTTTGTACAATCGTTAATAGAATTAAATCAACAATCTCTTCATAATTTCACCTTGGATCTGGGCCCACGCACTAGCTTCCTCCCTTCTTCTTTGTACGCACGGCATCTCTCCCCTCCAGGTAAAAAAAAGACGCACACCAAAACCCATATGCACAAATCTAGGGTTAAAGGCCACGACCACCACGATGCACGAAAACATGATCAGGGAGTGCCACTTCGTAGCCCACGACAAGAGCCATACTCGGCTGCCCTGGGGTAGAGCTCGGCCCCACCATGCTTTCGGAATTGCGCACGAAACGCATGGCAAACATAGGCGATTTCCCGACAATTGGCTCCACCATTTCCGATCACTACCGTTGAATATGTCGATCACACAGCCCTCTACGAATCTCCAGTTGAAAACTTTCAAAATCGACACACGAATTGAGATATTTTTGAGGAAATACGAAATTGAATTTCAGCCATTAACTGAAATGGAGGCGGCTGGTGGATAATGATTAGGGTTTAGTGAAAAAAAATGAATAATTATAATAGTTTTTTACATTATTTAATTAATAAAATTCTCACTTTAACAGTTTATGCAAACGACCACCAAACTACGCGTTCCGACAGACGATCCTAAGGATTTTCCGCGTTCCGGACACAATGGAATAGGTTTCGGAAGCTAATTCCATCGTATGTGTGAGATACGGCAATAAACGCTCGATTTAAATTTAAACCGATTTAAGCGATTTCTAGACGTTTTGGCTTGTACCGGACAAACGACAAATCCAAACGACTTGAAATTTGAAATCTTGCAATAATATCACATTACGGATCCGATGAAACTGGTTTCGTCGAAATCCGAGACCGTTTGAAAAATGGCTATTTTAACTCGCCGAATTAAAATTAAAACGATATCGATGCGTTTGGAGCTGCCACGGTCAAACGACAACTCCGATTGCTACGAAATTTGAAATCCGATAATAACTAACTATTACGGATCCAATGGAACTTGTTTCGTTCAATTCTGAGACTGTTCAAAAATTGGTTATTTTTCAGTCGATAATTAAATATTAAAATATTCAATTTTTACAAATTAACTCCAAATTCAGTTTTACAAGTTCTAAAATATTTCTATAACTTTAATATGATATAACAAAATTTTCCAAACCATTTTCAATCATATTTAACCCAATATCTAATTATCTACGGAATTTCACTATTAATTAATCGATTTAAATGACCAATTAAATCCAATATTCAAGAAATAACTTATTTAACTTAAAATTTTCACTTATAAACATTTAAAATTAATTAAATACTCAAATTTAAATTACTAAAAATTCTGGGTCGTTACAATCTTCCCCCCTTAAAAGAATTTCGTCCTCGAAATTGCAAGTTAAGGAGAATAATTCATAATCCGTTTATTATTTTTCCAAAACTAATTAGTTTTATCAACCTTCTAACACCAATCTTTTTATTAAAGATTTACTATCATTTCAATTAGCTTTCCAACTTCAATTATAGGTTTCAAACAACATTGTTTACTCAACAATTCAAATTTAAATTTAAATTCAAATTTCAAACTTTCAAAATTTCTCAAAATTTTTCTAACTCCCTAAATTTTCAAAAAAAAATTCGCCAGAGTCTCCTTTGCGCGGCTAGATCGGTACGACTACAAAACGGCTCTACGGCCCCTCAGAATCAAAAAGAAAAGAGAAAGCCAAGTGGCAGGAGAAGGAAATCATCAAATCTCATATAAAAACTGAAATACGTACCTTTTTGTCGAGCAATTCAATTTTTTTTTTAACTTTGAAATCAAAATTCCAATCCATTATATACCTGTATATCCTGCTAGCATAATATCTAATTATAATATTCAAACCAATTTGCCAATTCAATTATAAAATTTCCAATACATGCTTCTTATACCACTTTTAGCTTACTATTAAAGTTGCATATTCATTTTCATTCAACTTTGCATTCCAATTTTCATTTGAATTCAATTACATAGCTTCCAATTTTTTACTAATTCAATTTCATTAACACTTAATGAATTTACATACAACCAACCAACAAGCAATAACGACCAATGCACATCCAATACAACCAAATTTTATTCGTTTTACTTAAATTCATTTGGTTCAACTGTTTTAATTCCAATTGGTTTAACATTCACTTGATTTTCATCCAATTATTAAACTATTTTCAAATGAATTTACACTTGCATGCATCATTTCATATCAACTTATTCATATTCTATTGATTAACATTCAATTCATACTTTAACTCAATTGCTAGTTCTTTTTACAAATAAAATTGAATTTCATTTATATAACTTAAGTTCACATCTTTAACAATTTTATTTACTCACTTTATTCACTTACTTTGATATTAACATCAATTCTTTCAACATTACTTAACTTGCATTCCATTTCAACTTTATTTACCTCATTTAATTCACTTGATTATTTAACTTTGATGCAAAGATCGATTTTTTATTCAACTTCACTTAAGTTATTCCATTTAAACATCATTTGTTAATTAAACTTAAGTTTTACTTATCAATTCAATTCGGATTTTAAATTCCAAAGTAAATCCCATTTAACTTTTACTTAAGTCAAATTCATATCAATATTCAAATTCATATTCCATTTTACTTAACTTAATTGTTTAACCACTTCAACAACTGGTTTCACTTACATTTTCCCATTCTATAAGTCATGCAACTTATTATTCAACTTCTAACTTATATTATAAGTTCAAAACTTATTTCGCTTATACTTATCAACTTCAAGTTGAATTTTAATTTCAAATTGATTTATTACAACAAAACTTCAATTTTAAATTCATTATTGTAGCAAATCCATCACATAGAAACTCGAAAATGATACTGATGATGCTGCAGTCATCACCCTTATTATTTCCCAGTGACAATAGTGAAATCAATGCTAATTATTCTTTCAAAAAGTTTTCTTTCTATTCATAAATCACTTTTATAAACCTTTTACTTATATAATTTTACTTCTTATATACATACATGCTTATCTTACAATTGTAAATCATCATTAATTATTATTTCATCTTATGATTCATTGGTTTATACCATTATTCTTTTACAATAGTTGCTTTTATTAGCTTATTCAAACAACTTTTAATTATTTTATATATATATATATCATTTACAACAACCAAGCAATCAATTATATACACACTTCAATAATTCCTAAAAAAATTATTTTCTTTTTATATATAAAATATAATCGAGGTAAAATTATTTCATTTACCCAATTTAAAACAATATTGTGTCGAATTGTTCTATTCAAGTGTTTAGGAACCCCTTCGATTCAGTTTTCGAGGCTGCGCCGACGAAGGTTCATATACCACTCAACAAACCAATCATCACAATATAAAACAATTTTATATTCACTAACAAATACGCACTCATATCTATTATTACACTCACACTCATTCTAGAGTACTGCTGACTCTATCTCTAATGAGTAACACCCAACAGAGCAGGTTGTCGCTTAACCATAAGCTCCGATACCAAATGTAACGATCGCGATTTTTCGTTGCCGAAAAACCGAACCGTTAGGGTTTTAGAAGAAGAAAGAGGTAGAAGAAGAAAGAAAAGAAAGAGAAGAGAAAACAGAAAAAAACAAGCAACAGAACGAGAAACAATAACAGAATCTCACAGTCGCAGCGGAACAACATATAATAGATAAATGAATATTCATTAAAACAAAAGAACTATACATTTTATACATTACATCACATTACATTACATCAATCAGAGTGTATGACAACAACAGCGGAAGGAAATACTATATACAATAAATAATAGACTACGCTATCTGGCTCGCCTCCAGATCTGCACAGCAACTCCCGAATCCAGAATAACCTGATAACCTAACTCTAGACTGCCCGTGTGGAAAATAGTGGGCACCCAGAGTTTAGGAAAGGAACAATAAACTCCAGGTCAGTCATGGGACTGGTGTGAGAACTCAAAACAGTTAATCTTTTAAAAAAAGCAACAAGAAAAATTTAAATTTAACCTTCGAAATTCGAAATGCTTTTTGGAAAATGAAACTACCATAAGGCCTCCCGCCACACACACAATGCAAACGCAGAATTGGAGGAGATTTCTCCTTATGATAGTCAAAGATGCTTACTACGCGAAAATCAAATCATTTTTGATATTATTACTAGTGCATAGTGTAGAAAACAATTTCGAAAGTAGAATATAAATCCTAGCCAACATAGACATTCCGAACTATGCCTACTATAGCTACCATCCAAACAGTGGTGACCACCATAAGTGAATGGCAGGTAATACAACTAAAACCGTACAAGGCGCGTATTGGAGGAATGGATTTCCAACAAATGGTCAGGCTAAGGAACTTCCTACTGCCACATGGGATCGCCTCTGGCGGGACGTCCCGAGAACTAACGTTACGGTTAGATCTCTGCCAACACAAGGCCGGGTTACCTCTGTAACTAGGTAACTACTACACGAATATGTCATCCCCCGGTCCTTTGGGACCTTTATCCGAGCGCTCGATACCAACAACACCACACAGAAATATATATAGTATTTTCCACATGAGTAAATATCTGGGCTCCATACCATGATACCACCCTTTTCCAGAAGGGAATGACATACCCTAAAGGGCGCGACCCTCATAACCTTGCCGCATATTCCTGTTTCGACCATTTCCGGGGAGTGAGGTCCTGACGAAGTCTCGTCCACAAAGCTACGCTTTGTGTAACAAAGCCATGCTTCGGGTCCACCGATGACCAAAGCAATAATCACAAAGATAAATGATCAAACAAATGATCATATCACAAATGACCAACCAATGATCATCACGCAGCAGCACTCAGCATGCCACATTACCAGATTGGGAAATATCGCTGATAACCTTCAACTACATAACCTCTGAGCTCGTACGTCTCAGAGAAGGGTGTTAAGCTAAGAGAATAAATTCTCCGCCACCAACAGAAATGTATTTGAAAGAAATCTGCTCTATCTCTCAAAATGTAATGTCAGACACGTAACCATACAAGTCTGTTCCGGGTTCGAACAGAACCGAAGGCACTTCCAAAGAAGCCCTTGCAATCCGGGTATTCACAATCCCGATAAAATTTCCCATCACAAAGGAAATCTCCATATCGTAGCTAACGATGCGGAGACAATCGATAGGTCATCCTATCGTTCTCACAAATACCCGGTCTTCACACCGGTCTTCAAATGCAATCCAAACGACGTATCGCATATTCGGAATGGGATATATGACACAAAGGTCCTCCCCCGGCTAAACCGAATAGCGAGCGCTTATTTTAAAAATAAGTGTGGCAATTCAATCACAACAATCACAACAAATACCATCCAAGGGTAAATACTGATAGTCGGTTATTTAACTATCAATAAAGATGCGCCACATCATCAGATTCCATATAATTTTCCAAAATTATTTAATTCCCCAAAATATCTTTACAAGATATATATACACAATTTCCAAATAATTTCCCAAAGTTATTTGGTTTACCAAAACACCTTTACACGATAAAATTTCCACACTTAACCATTTGAAAACCCATTTCAAATTACACAACTCAACCATTTGAAAACAAATTTCAAATCACACACCTTAACCATTTGAAAACAAATTTCAAATCACACACCTTAACCATTTGAAAACAAATTTCAAATCACACACCTTAACCATTTGAAAACAAATTTCAAATCACACACCTTAACCATTTGAAAACCAATTTCAAACTACAATTCATCTTTTATACCTTTTTGAAAACAAATTTCAAATCAACAAATAAATCCTTACCGATTTAATTTAACTTACGTTCCAATTTCGTAAATTTTATTTCCATATTTTAAAAAATAAATCAACATTTATTTTTAAACAAATTTCCCTTCCTATTTATAAATTCCAAAGTGAATTTAAATTCCAAGCATCTACTAGCATACGATTCCCAAATCGATTTCAAGTTATTTGCTTTCAATTACTTTAAAGGTGAATTCACAAAAACCGTTCCATTTCATATTAGAAAACCATTCCCATGCTTATTTTAAAAAATAAGTAATTCACAAATTTATTTATTTTCAACAATTTGGAAATATTCAATATACTTAAGTTACCGTTAAGTATTTTATTCCATTCTCTTTAAGAAAACATTCTTTTATTCACATTTATTTGGGTTAAAAACGAATGTTGCGTAAAACATCGTTACGACAACCCAAAAACACTAGTATATGGATTTGAAATTAAAAATAGATATATAAATCCAATACTATACAAATTATCCCCTTCTGTTTCTCGAAAACGTCTATTTCAACAATCAATGTTGAAATCTATGTTTTCAATACTCAATACATTTTAAAACACCTTTAATTCGTTTTAAATTCCATTTAAAACATTCCTTTCCAAAAAACAAACCCATTTTATTTAATAATCTATTCAATATTCAAAATAGTGAATATAGCCCACTTAACAAATTCCCATATTTCAATTTATCAAATTCGATGGATTTCAAATTTATAAACATAGTTTATAAATTCCATTTCTATTATAAACCCCAATTTTATAAATTCCTTTATTAATCCGATGCAATTTTACATAACCCAATTTCATACCCAAAAGCCATATTGTAAGTTAAATACTTATAATATTATTTATTTACCAAATCGTTCCTTTGAACTTCACCAATTTAAAATCTTATCACTTACAAGATTTCTTTATGGTTTATAATAATTTCAACTAATGAAATCTTCATTTATTAACAATTTCTATAAAATTCCCCTTTTTAATGCCCAAATCCATTTCTATAAGTTAATAACTTATAAACTTAAAATTTTTCCAATAACCATTCGTTTATAAATTTCACATTTATTAATCTATAAATCCTAGTGAAATGCATGTTATACATCAACTTAACACTTTATAAATTTATTCTATAACTTCAATAATTTTTTATTTAAAAACATCCATTTATAAAATCCTTTATATAAACCATTAATAATAATAACTCCCCAAAAAACCAAATTTAACTATTTATAAAAACCTATTATTGTTAAAAATTTCTTTTAAGTTATATTTTATAAAAATATAAATTTTTAAAACATAAAATTTTATCCATCTATTTATTTTAAAATTTAATCAATTCAAAATTTTAATAAACCATATTCTTTGAAAAATCGATTTAAAACCCCTTTTTAAATTCAAAACCGTTATTTTAATTTTAAAAATTTGAATCCGATGATGCAACAACATCAGATGGTCAACCACGGGAATAAGTGTCATATATTAATATGATTATCAACAATCAACATAATATTTATAAACAAATAAATATGCGAGGAATCCAGTTGGATCCCTCCAACCTGTTACCCTGCATCCACAGACGTTAGCACAATACCAATTCCACTTCGAGGTGGAATATCGCGGTATATGGGATTTTATAAAATATCCGCTTAATAGGCGGCGCAATAAGGTCTCATCCGCTATACGAGGCGGGAAATCAAATCCAATATATACATATGCCAATATATATATATTGCTATATATAATATATATCCTACTATATCTACTAGCACAATCAAACAGCAATCATCAATCAACATTAACTACTTAAAATTTTAAACAAAACCTTTCGATTGAGTGAGGAGTTCTCACCTTGGTTTTATTTCCGGTTTTCGCGTTCGTTTCGAATAAAATTAAACGAACGTTTAATTTTACCCGAAATTCAAACGAGCTCCAATCGACTCCAGACCAGCTTCATCGCGAAGAGCACGACCATACGATTCCAACGCACTTTGATTCGTCCCAATCGGACCTCGCATGAAAAAGTTATTGATTTTTAAAGTTTGTACAATCGTTAATAGAATTAAATCAACAATCTCTTCATAATTTCACCTTGGATCTGGGCCCACGCACTAGCTTCCTCCCTTCTTCTTTGTACGCACGGCATCTCTCCCCTCCAGGTAAAAAAAAGACGCACACCAAAACCCATATGCACAAATCTAGGGTTAAAGGCCACGACCACCACGATGCACGAAAACATGATCAGGGAGTGCCACTTCGTAGCCCACGACAAGAGCCATACTCGGCTGCCCTGGGGTAGAGCTCGGCCCCACCATGCTTTCGGAATTGCGCACGAAACGCATGGCAAACATAGGCGATTTCCCGACAATTGGCTCCACCATTTCCGATCACTACCGTTGAATATGTCGATCACACAGCCCTCTACGAATCTCCAGTTGAAAACTTTCAAAATCGACACACGAATTGAGATATTTTTGAGGAAATACGAAATTGAATTTCAGCCATTAACTGAAATGGAGGCGGCTGGTGGATAATGATTAGGGTTTAGTGAAAAAAAATGAATAATTATAATAGTTTTTTACATTATTTAATTAATAAAATTCTCACTTTAACAGTTTATGCAAACGACCACCAAACTACGCGTTCCGACAGACGATCCTAAGGATTTTCCGCGTTCCGGACACAATGGAATAGGTTTCGGAAGCTAATTCCATCGTATGTGTGAGATACGGCAATAAACGCTCGATTTAAATTTAAACCGATTTAAGCGATTTCTAGACGTTTTGGCTTGTACCGGACAAACGACAAATCCAAACGACTTGAAATTTGAAATCTTGCAATAATATCACATTACGGATCCGATGAAACTGGTTTCGTCGAAATCCGAGACCGTTTGAAAAATGGCTATTTTAACTCGCCGAATTAAAATTAAAACGATATCGATGCGTTTGGAGCTGCCACGGTCAAACGACAACTCCGATTGCTACGAAATTTGAAATCCGATAATAACTAACTATTACGGATCCAATGGAACTTGTTTCGTTCAATTCTGAGACTGTTCAAAAATTGGTTATTTTTCAGTCGATAATTAAATATTAAAATATTCAATTTTTACAAATTAACTCCAAATTCAGTTTTACAAGTTCTAAAATATTTCTATAACTTTAATATGATATAACAAAATTTTCCAAACCATTTTCAATCATATTTAACCCAATATCTAATTATCTACGGAATTTCACTATTAATTAATCGATTTAAATGACCAATTAAATCCAATATTCAAGAAATAACTTATTTAACTTAAAATTTTCACTTATAAACATTTAAAATTAATTAAATACTCAAATTTAAATTACTAAAAATTCTGGGTCGTTACAACAACAAACACAATAAGTAAAAAAAACATTGTCAAGGAGGTGTATGACCAACTTAAAAATACGTTAAATATCTAATATGTATACCTCCTCACGTAACCAAAAAGTGAAATTCTTAATAGCTTCCCCAGATGTACCCCCGCCTCGAGTTCGAGATTTGGTGCTTTGAACATAGGAGTTATACCTCCTACGAAAAACACACAATAATTACTATATATATGAATTGATGAATTGATTTACAATAATAAAAATTCAAAACAAATTTATGAACTTACTTCTTCCACTCATCCAATCCGGCATATTTATCAAGGACCCATTTACGCACTTGTTCAAATTGCACTCGAGTTAACGTTATATCTTTACCATTATCTAGTGCTATTTCATCAGCAAACTCATCATCCTCATCTAAAAACGCTTCACGGGTATGTTTATGAGTGCCATCACCTCCCTTTGGCATATACTCCATGCAGTAAAGACTAGCTTCTTGTACAATATATCCTTCTGCAATACACCCTTCAATATATCTTTTGTTGCGCACATATCCTTTATATGTTTTCATCAACCTATGAAGATGAACAGTTGTAAATTGTAGACATCAATAGCTATTTAAATCGAATAATGATGTACATAATTGAAATTAGTAATTTACCGTTCAAATGGGTACATCCACCTATATCTAACAGGACCAGAAATCAATGCTTCATCGGCTAAATGAATCATAAGGTGAATACTGATATCAAAAAATGCAGGCGGAAAATGTTTTTCAAGAACACACATTGCTTCTACCAAACTAGCCTTTGCTTTTTGAAGATGTTGCCTATTGATCACCTTTGAACATAAAATGTTATAAAAGAGACTTATGCGGTGAATAGCATTCCGTAGATCCTTATGTTGCGGAAAACAATGCTGAAGCAATACCGGAAGTAAATGTTGCATTATGACGTGGTAATCATGCGACTTCATATTTCTTAGTTCAGGAGGGTTGATGCTCACATTATTACGGAAGTTAGAAGAGAATCTGCTCGGCACTTTCAAATTTTTCAAAATGGTGCAAAACCTTATCTTTTCTTCTTTGCTCAAAGTGAAAGTCGCAATTGGTATGGTTAGTTTACTTGTTTCAGGATCTTCTATCACCCACAACTTTTGTTTTATACCCATGATTTTCAAATCCTTCCGTGCATTGAAGCCATCTTTTGACATGTCTTTATGGTCCATAATTGTGTTAATCAAATGTTTCATGACATTCATCTCTGTATGCATAACATCAATATTATGTCGGGTCAAATTTGCTTTCCAATATGGTAAATCAAAGAATTTCGACCTCCTATACCATGCAGGAACTTCTTCATCGATTATCTTTTTTCGTTTTCGACCAATTTCTCGTTTTTCTTTACCAACTTTCATTTTTATATTCGCTACCTTTTTTTCAACTTGATAACCAGTCAGTGGCTTTGGAGGACGCTTAAGTTCTTGCTCGTTGTTGAAATTTGTCTTATCGTATCGAAACTTGTGTCCGGACGGAAGAAATCTACGATGTCCCATGTAACAAATTTTCTTACTTTCAGGGAGATAATAAGAATCAGTTTCTTCCCCACAAATAGGACATGCAAAGTAGCCGTGAGTTGTACATCCCGATAAAGTCCCAAGAGCGGGATGATCATGGATTGCCCACAACACTCTAGCTCTCATTATGAACTCAGAATTCGTAAATGAATCAAATGTAACGACTCCTTCCCATAACTGCTTTAACTCGTCTATCAAAGGTTCTAAATAAACATCAATATCCTTCCCTGGTTGTTTTGGCCCAGAAATCAACAGTGTTAACATTGAGAACTCTCTTTTCATGCACAAAGACGGAGGAAGGTTATATGGTACTACAATCACTGGCCAACAGCTATAAGGATTTGTTAAAGAAGCATTCGGACAAAAACCATCTGTTGCTATTCCAAGCGTGATATTTCGTGGTTCGGCAGCAAACGAAGAATCAAAAGAATCTAAAGTTTTCCATTGAGAAGTGTCACGCGGATGACGCATTACGGTTGTACCGGACTTGGCACGACCATGCCAGGTCATCGCTTCTGCTATCCATGGTACAGTATACAGCCTCCTCAATCTAGAAATTAAAGGAAAATGTCTTACCGTCTTTTGAGGTACTTTGGTAGCTTTTCTCTCTTCGTCGAGCGTTGTCTTATATCTTGGTTCGGGGCAATTTGGACAACAAACTTTGTTTGCATATCTTTCCGGTACAAGATGCAGTCATTAATGCATGCATCATAAGTTATGTAATCCATCCCAAGTTGCCTAATGATCTTCTTCACGTCGGGATACTTTGACGGTAGCGTGTTACCTTCGGGGAGTAACTCCTTTATGAATTCGAGTAGTGCAGTCACACCATTGTCTGAAAAGCCGTATTGGGTCTTCAAGCTATTCAGTTTAACAATGGCATACAACTTTGTAATCCCTTTTGGACATGAAGGATACAATGGCTCTGTTGCAGTTGCACTACCGAAAAATGATTTATCCGTAGACTGCTCTCCAATACTAGCATTATCATGCAACTGACTTGTAGGTTGAAAATGATGGAATCTATCCGCATCATTGACCAAATCTTCCATCCTAATTTTTGCAGACTCATCGGTATTAGTGGCATGACTAACCGGTTGTTGTTTTGGCTTCTCCGGTATTCTTTCCCCGTGAAAATACCACACAGTGTATGATTGATCAATACCATATCTAAGCAAATGATAATGAATTTCCTTTAATTCAAATGTATCTTCGTTTTTGCACCGCGTGCAAGGGCACGAAAACTTTTCCTTATTGCCACCATTTTCAGTAACAAATTTAATGAAATTTATCACTCCTTGCACATATTCTTCATTTCTTCGATTAGATTCATTCATCCATTGTTTGTCTATATTAAAAGACATACTGAAAGAAAATAATGAGCTACTAAGTACGTGAATAATTTCATGTTTAAATGCAAAGGCTTCGAGGATTAAAATGCATAATAATTCTAAAATAATTATCATAATTAAATAAATTAACTAAGTTAACAAAATTTTATCATAATTAAATAAATTAACTAAGTTTATTATTTTAGTATCAAACTATTTCCAAAAAAAATTGACATTACAACGATTAACTAGGTTTATTATTTTACTATGTTTTATAAAAATTAACTAAGTTAACAAAATTATATCATAATTAACTAAATTAACTATGTTTTATAAAAATTAACTAAGTTAACAAAAAAGTTATTCTTATTTTTAACATTAGCACCAAACTGTTTCCAAAAAAATTTGACATTACAACGACATGAATTTTAGCACCGGCATAACGTCTATGCGCTACTCCTCTTTTACGCAACACATGGCTCGCGTCATTTACAAAATTTAATTTACCCAATAATAGTTATCTACAATTACTACTAAACAATTATTTATCATCGATTAATAATCAACTACCAATCGAATAATATCACTAGTTGATATTATCCTACAACAATCAACTCAATCAACTACCAATCAAATAATATCCCTACTGGTTATTATTTTTCACAATCAATCTTATTTTTAACACTAGCACTAAACTAGTGAATGTGACAACTAGTGAATGATTCAACCGAACATATATATCAAAATAAAAGGACTGATAATTAAGGAATCCACATACTACAAATCAATCTTTTGCTTCTTCTGATATAAAACCAAATGAAGCCAAATAAAACCAATACGTATTCAATGTACGTGATCAATACGACCAACGCGTAACACAACTAACAACTGTATATACATACTTTTTAAAGTGGAAGAAGATTCTAGTTTTGAATTTAATATTAACCAATGTGAAAATTATGTCCGCATGAGTATATAATGAAAAAAAAAAGGTGAGGACTCATAAGTTTGTGTAAATAAGCTTGCGAAATGCTGTAACTAGAATTAAAACAATACAATTTATCTAGTACAATATAGTATACAATTACAACAGCAATTACACCAATTAAATATACTAATATAAAGCTTATACTATGATCAATTTCAGTAATAAAAAATTGTTAAACTATTTACGTTTCAAACATGATAAAGTGGTTTAGTTTAAAATTACATGTCTAGACTACTAAAAGTCTAGGCAAACAAATATTAAGTCATGACAAGAAAACAGATATTCAGCCGTTAATTGTGAGATAATTTGTTAAGGCAATACGTAAGGCTTTGTAGTTATATTTATTTTCCTAATTTGGTCCATCTTTTTATACTATCAGATTTCCTTCAAATTTTCAAAGAATCTGCGTGCATCCTTATTTCCCATAATTTACACCAGTTTCTCATAAGTCATGACTATTATTACTGATCCTCATGATATAAAACCAAATGAAGTTTACAATTGGTACCAATACGTATTCAATGTACGTGATCAATCCAGTTAGATGTACCTAATTAACTAATACCTGATACCAATACGTATTCAGATGTACCAAATTAACTAATAGAATTCACTTTGATAACTTTAGAAGCTGAAATCAATTTAAGTGCAATAGTTTAAAATGATATTAAGTACATCTGAATATGTGTAGACGTTTAATGCATCATCAAAATATAAAATACACATTCTGTAAGCAAACTCTGTAAGCAAACTTAATAAATAAAAAAGCAGAAAATCAAATTTGGGTACTAATTAATGATAATTAAATAATTCATGCATACAAATTCTGTAAGCAAATTAAAACTGCTAATAAAATCATTCAATCCTAACAATTTAAGTAACCTAAATTTTGACCTAGCCATTCAACTCGTCCTAATACTCAAGCCCTAATCAGTCCCACTGCAATTTCACAATTTCAGTAAGCGAAACGACTTACTCGCCGCGATTGGTGGCACGCTCCTTCCTTGATTGGCACGCCGCGATTGATTGGCACGCTCCTTCCTTGATTGGCACGCTCGGCAGCAACCTGCTCCTCGAAGTGGTCTTAGCTCTGGCTCTTTCGGAAGAGGCGGAGGTGGTGGAGATATTTTGGGGCGAAATCGATTAATTTAGGTCGAATGGGGAAATAATTTGGGACGAGAAATGTTTCGTGGTTTGTTGTAAACATTATGGCGCAAAGGTACTAAATTATACCGCCAGAAATTAGCACAATATAAACGACGGTTAAATCCCGTCGCTAAAAGAAAAGAAACGGGCAAAACGTATGGCGCCAAAGGTGAAATTTCCCTCCAAGTTGCTAAATACATAACAACGGTTAAAACCCGTTGTATTTTAACAACGGGAAATTACCGTTGCTATTTAGGCGGAGGGCTTGTTGTAAAATTCAGCTTTTGGTGTAGTGAATATAAGGAAGTGGAGAAATTAACACTGCAATGGATAGACTTATCAGCTTTTAATTTACATCTAAATTTGTTTAGATCAATTTGGAAATTAATAAAATTGTGGATATATTTTGAAACGTAAACGAAACGTCTAGATTTACATTTGTAAATACGTTTAAAATAAAATGTAAATGATAAGGAATTTCTTTATTTCCTAAATCCATAACGTGTGTAATTAATATTATTTATCTTTTGGGACCACCTCCGTTTGCACGTTAAAATTCGTGCACACCTATTCTTTTGCGATCTATCTATAAATAGGCGGTGAAACCCTAGCCTCCATCTTCATTCCTCTGTATAGTCTCTTCTTCAACTTCTTCTCTTCTTCAATGGCAACAGACAATTTCTAGATCCAGTTTCAATCCAAATAAAAGTCAAAATTCAAACTCCTCTAAAAATTTCATAAAAATTATATGTTGGAGTTCTCAGAATACGCAATCTACTGGTGGTGTTCATTTTCCGTTTTGGGTTCGGTCTGGAAACATATTCGCGTGCTCCTGTAGCCAAAGCGCATGGAAGACGATAGTGACGTGGCGAGTATTTAATTAAGGTTTGTTTTGTTTTATAATTTATTTTGATTTTCAAATCGTTTAAATCGCATAACTTTTTCATACGACCTCGGAATCACGCGAAACTTTTTTTGTTAGGATCGTAATTAAATTCCGGACAATTTGGAACTAGTTTGGACCAATTCGGAGACCGTCGAATTTTTGGGTTTAAATCGGATTTAAATTCGATTTAAATTCAAAAGGTGAGTGTTTTAACCCACTCACAACTTCTAAAAGTTTTTATGTTTGTTAAATTTATTTTAAATATGAGTAGAAATTTATTTATGACTGTTGGCGTGTTTTATTCAGCATATCTGTTAAATCGCATTTATTTAACTTAACTGTTAATTTAGTTTATTTATTGCATAAAATTTGACAGGTAGAATTTATTTTTGCACATAAACTGCTAGTTAACGTCATTAAATTTATTTTGGAATAGAAACTGTTAGTTAATAATCTGTTATTAATTCCTGTATAATTCATATGCTATGTATCAATGATTGTTTAAAATTGGATGATGATTGCAATTGATGATTGATATTTGGATGAATGAATGCTATAATTATATTGTATAAGCTGCAAGTTATCATGCATTTTTCGTTTCATTCGGGATTGTGGTTTGAAATGATATACAACCGCCAAATTTTATTTTTAAATTGCGGATTGAAATGATAAATATCCGTATCACTTGACCATAGGATAGAAAATTATATACAGGCACCGTGGTCTATATATA
Source organism: Allium cepa (assembly GCA_030765085.1). NCBI lineage: Eukaryota > Viridiplantae > Streptophyta > Magnoliopsida > Asparagales > Amaryllidaceae > Allium > Allium cepa. The sequence goes on along the minus strand of CM060944.1, from coordinate 301,282,953 downwards.
AATTATTTTAAAGTGATTTCTATGGTTTGGATGGGATACGGTTTATAAAAAATTTGATTTTGATATTTTATAAAATATTATTCTTCGATATATATACATATGAAGTTAGAAATTTGAAAATTAAGTTGTGTATAAACCTGTTGAATAAAAATGAAAAATTGAGAAAATGGAATTTGGAAATTTATCTTATATGTTTAAGTTTGGAAATTTTAAGGTATGATATTTATAACTGGATTTTCCAAGATGAATACTATTCTATTAGGCTGCGCTCATTGGACTTTTCAAACTTAGCGAACCCTCTCCACGGAATGGAAAAAATGATGGCCGGGAATTATTATCAATTATCGGCCGCTACGCACCTTTGACAACACCCGGTTCATCTGTTTCATTGGGTTGATCATCTGGTTCATTGGACTGCTTGTCCAACATTTTAAAGTTAAATAAGAGTGGTCAGCAAGGCAGTTTTCTTTTGTTCAGTGAGGTATTGATTTCGCAAGCGTATGAAAATTCTAGTATAAAGTAAATTTGAAAAAATATTTAATTGCTAGAAATTGGAGTTTTATTTATGGAATTTATATGAATATTCAAGACTAAATAATAGAATATTAATTGTTGAAAGAAGAAAATCCAACTTTAGTTTTGAAATATTAATACTCCAAATGGATATATATATATATATAGAAATTGAAGGGGTTTTTGGAACTTGAAGTGATATTTAAATTATGGTTTAAACTTTAAATAAAGAAATATATTTGAAAAGCCATGGAAATTATTTTTCTTTACAAAGTAACTTTAAAGTTAAACCATTTATTTTACATTCGTTGAATATCCAAACCATTCAAGTTTTAGAAGTTATGGTTTTAAAATTTTGAATTTCGAAATATTATGCTTTGAAAGTATAAGTCAAATATTTGGTTTCCAGATATTTTAAATTTTAAAGCAGTATGATTTTGGAAAAGAAATATATTTGGATAAAATGATATCATATTGTTTTGGGTTTTAAGATGATATCGTATTCATAGTTTTGAAATGGAATTTTTATTCTGGTTTTAAAGTATAAACTATTTTAAATGACCACGGTGTTATAATAACGATGGGTTGGCAAAGAGACCGGGATCGGATATGGACATACTCTCTGTCGATACCGAAAACCACTTTGACTAACCGTGTACGCGGTGGAGATTCCAGAATGAAGTAGGTGGTGGCGACGTTTCCTGTAAGGTAAATACGTGGACCCGACTCCCGTGAGTTGGCATAAGGTGGCTAAAACAGGAGTGATTCTGGGCCAATGAGGTCATACCTCTGATCGGACGCTCCTCTTCGATATTATACTTTGACTTTGGATTGATTCAGTGGCCACTTCTATTTTTGATTTTGGGGGAGTTTGTTCGAGGTGGGCGGTAACTGCGGCTACGCGTTTCCACCAGCCCGGATAGCAATTGGTATATCTACCCTGGCATTGCCTAGTTGTGCCGTGTCACCTACCATACCGAGCCTTTACTACGAGTTTTGTTTTGTACCATACCTATGGAGTGCCCTCTGACGACGCCCAGTGCGGGGGAGATTACGGTACTGTATAGACTATGGGAATATATTCTGTGTTAAGGGCTATATGGGTAACCCCTTAACGCTATTAAAAAGTAAGTTTACTTTACAAATAGACACTATTATAATAGCGCAATATACTACATAGTAAATAGTTTAACGGATCCTTAGGAGATGTAAATCCTGAGCATCTCTTGAGTTACTGCACTCATATTTATTTCTGTTAATTTAACTCACATAAGATCTTTTAGTTCTGACTCGAGTGTTTTGTCTTTTCAATTCGCTCGGGTCAGTCCGAGCGTTTCAGGATTTGAAGTTTTAGCTCTGGAGGACGAAGACGAAGATTTGTAGTATTACTATTATTATTTATACTAGTGCACTACACACTGTTCCGCTGCATTGTTATTGGTATGTGTAACTCTGATATGTATGATATAAATGTTTGTAAACAGTTTTATAAACTATATATTTTATTATTATATTTTATCCTTCCGCTGTGAGATTCTATTTTGTTTATTTCTTCTTTGTTTTTCTTATTTACCCCATAACAATCCGCCCTTCCGTATGGTTTAAATCGGCATGTGTGTCTATTTAAATCGTGCGAAAAGGCGGGATGTTACAAGATCTATTATATATACATAGTTATAAAACATGTTGTATGTATATATATGATATAAAAGTTGTTATGTTTGTGTATATAGAATCAAGTTATATGTTAATATATATACAAGCCAGTTTAATATATATCAGTTATATAATATGATTTTTCTTATGTAAGTATGCATTGGGTTGCGTTTTATATAATAGAATATATAAGTAGTGTTTCGGTTGTAATTTATATATGATTGCAATTATATGTATTCTAGTATAATATAAGCCGTTAGGCATATATATAGGCTGTGTTAGTTATACGTATGTGAGTCTGCATATATAAGTTTTATACTAAAAACAAGCTGTTGTTTATATTGGTAAGCATTGGGAAGTTGTTGTTTAATATGTAATATAAGTTGTTTGATATATATATATATACATATATATATATATATATATATATATAGTATAAGTTGATCTGTTGTTATTTGACTTTAATATTTGAGTTTTAGTGCAAACAATGATTTTTGAAACAAACAAACACACACACAGATATATATATATATATATATATTCTATTAATATGTGTTTGAAATTAGAACATGATTTTTATATATACAATTCTATATCTATATCAATTCACTTATATCAATTCTCTTCATCGATCCAGTTCTGATTGGATTTCGTCTATTCCTATCTATCAATTTTGCTTGCCAAATTCGCGTTCAATCTTACTTTTCTTTGGAATTCGTTTTTGGAATCATAGCTAAATTTCTCACCGTACTCTAGCCTCGAAAGTTGAACAATCACTCACGATTAACGTTCTTATATTTATTCAATTTGATTTCAATTGAAACGACAATTGAAATATGTTGTTGCTAGTTATTTATAGTGCTATATATGTGATGTTATCTGTATCTGTTCATCTATGACATCTGAAACTATTATCTGTTATTTATATTGATGATATATGCCTGTTATATTATTATCATATCTGTTATAACTCTGGAAGTTCCCTGTTAGTATAGAATTCCCTATGGGTTGAAATGATACATACCCGAATGATCTTTAAAATAGGAGAAAATCGTTATGGGTTGAAATGATAAACGAAGAAAATATTCACGTGTGTACCACATAGTGCCTCATTCTACGTATTGTCCAACAGTATTACTTAGTAATACTTTGGGTGTAACAATCCAGAATTTCAGTCATTTGAAATTCGTACATTTATTTGATTTTAAATATTTCTAAGTAAATTTTATTATCTCATATAACTTATGTTTTGAATATCTAGATTTAATTAGATAATTAAATTGCTCATTTAATATTTGAAATCGTGTAAATAACTGAAAATTGGATTTAATGTGAATAAAAATGTTGTATAAAGTAGAATTAAATCATATTTTAATTCGAATGACGTTAGAGAACTTTTAAAACTGAACTAAAAGTTGATTTGTAGAAATTGAATATTTTAATATTTAATTAACGTGTAAAAATAGCCATTTTTCAAACAGTCTTGGATTTTGACGAAACAAGTTTCATTGGATCCACAATGTAATATTATTGTAAGATTTCAAATTTCGTGTCAATTGGATTTACGGTTTGTCCGGGGCAAGCTAAAACGCGTAGAAATCGGTTTAAGTGAATTTTAAATTTAAATTAGTCGATTCGAAAACTTATCTTTCAAATATGATCGAATTGGCTCCCGATATATATTCCATTGCGTTTGGAATGAGGGTAAAATATTATAAATGCCAGGCGGCACACTTCGTTTCGAGTTTGAAAATTTTCCGGATGAATAGTGCGCGTAAATTTTCTACAAAAGGCCAAACTATTTCACAATTTTCATCAAACCCTAATCCCCTAGGGCTAGCCGCCAAGTTAATTTCAATGGCCAGAGATCTTCGATATTCCTCCTCCATTTTCTTCAAATCGATGTGTTATTACGAGGAACTTTCAACTGGAAAAAGGTCAGGCTCGTCGAGATCCATCGATCCAACAGCTATGATCATCCTTTACGAAGTGGATCGACAAAAATTTCATCGTAAAATCTCTACGTTCGCACACATTTTTATAGAGGAAGACACGACCGAGTTACAAGTGCTCATGGCCGAAGGTAGAGTGGAGCACGAGCTTTCAACTGGTGGTAGTTGATCGACATATAATCGACGATTGTGGCACGGCTAGCTAGGGTTTAACGGCGGCGGGATGGGTTTCTTTGTGCGATTTTTTTACCTAGAGAAGAAGAAACAAGCAGGATCTGATGTTTGAAACGTACGGCTATGATGCAAGGTTTCGAAAATATAAAATAGAAATAGAAATTTGTTGTAACATCCTTGAAATTTTAGTTAAGATAATTTGATAACTAATTTAAATTTTTTGAAATTAAGTTGTGAATTTACATATGAAATAATTAGAAATAAAATTTAAATAAATAAATTTTTTGGATTATAAATAGAATTTGAAAATTTAAAGATTTATAAAAGATATGTTCTGTTATTTATTTATATTTACAAAATTTAGTTTAAATTAAATCTTGGAATTAAAATTCAAAATTCAAAATCTTATAAATATTTTGGGTTTGAAAACAATATATTTTCAATCAATAAAGATTTGTTTTCCAAATTATATTAAATAAATATTTTTATTTGAAATTCAAAAGTGAATATTTTGAAATTAATTGGACTTAAAGAAAATTTTATAATTGAAACTAATGAAATCTTGTTTTCTAATTTTATGTGAATATGCATTTTGATATATAAGTATAAGTAATTGAAATTATCTTTTGAAAATAAAATAAGAAAACATAGATATGTAAGGTATTAAAATGGACTAAGTTGGAAATACATAAAAGTATAAGTAAGAAAAATATGAAAAACATGATTTGTAAATTAAAATAAAACAAGGTTTAAAAAAACACAATTTGTAAATAAATTCATGGAAAAGGGTTTAAACTATAAATTTTAAATTAATTTGAATAAAGGACTTAAACAAAATTTATAATTAAAATTAACAAAAGGATGTAAACATAAAAAGTTATATTTCAACAAGTGTCTATTTAAAATTACAATTGTTAGATTAGTATTAACAAGTGTTCACAAATTATATACAAGTGGCATTTAGTCCACTCTTAAAAATTTAAAATTTTATTTACATGTATTAAAAGAAAATGACTAGGCTCAATCTAATTTTTCACAACCTGGTAACACAAACCAGAAAAGAAAACTAGAATTAAATTCAAGCTAACAAGATTCAATTCAAACTCAAAGTATTTTAAAGATTAACAATCAAGTTGTTGTTTCAAAATCTAAAAGCATACAAGTTCAACCTGGAAAACAAATAACCAGATCAAGTGTTCCAGATCTTTCAAAAAAAAAGCATAACAAATCAAGCTGTAACATATGTTCCTTCTCTCAGGAAAAATTTGCAGATGTGTTTTATAAAAAAAAGGTGGAGCTTCAGTTTTCCAGTGAGTAGTTTTCTCTGGAAATAAGTGGATAAAGGCAAGCAAATTTTTTAAGATTTGAACTTAACAGTGTTAATCAGTATTAAAGCAAAAAGATTTAAACAATTTTATCAATCTAAGTTGCAGGGGCAAATCAAGTTAAAGGCAAAGTAAATATTTAAGCTAGTTCAACCCAATCTGGATTCAGATCACTTCAACTCTTAGGATGCAAATAACCAGGGGAAATCAAGTCCTGACCAAAATTTAAATTTCCAGGCCTCTGTCCATATTTATCAGTGAGTAAACTCTCCTTTCTAAGTTGTTAAACTTGTTACATCTACATGATTTTTGAAGACTGACCTGAAATGGCTTAAATATGTACTTTGGCATGTTTGCGTGTATTTTACAAATGTGTGAGTGCATATCTGGATGAAGGTGCTTTCTGTTCTTGATTAACAGGTTTCCAAACCTTTTAAAAATCAAGATCTCATCTCTTCGAATTCCTGATAGACTTTACTGATTAAACCAATATTGTTTAAAATAGAAAGATTTTTAATTTAAAAATAGTGATGGGTATAATATTGTTCATATGCAATCTGAAAGCAAGAAGAACAGTAAAAATGTATAACATGTTGAAATTCAAGTATCGAAATCTTATAATCCACTTATATATTCTGAATTACTATTTAAATTCATGAATTTTAAAAGTTAAATCATTAATTTTTGTTTGTGATTGAAAGAGATATGGGTAGTTGAACGGTTTACACCTTTCGCTCATTTTCTGGTGACCAACGGCGAATTAGGGCACGTGACTTGGCATGAAGGAGGCTGGGGGTTTGGTGGTGATCAGAAAAAATGGATGATAATTTTATAAATTGTCGTGGAGGATAAACGAGCTTGATTTAGGGTTCGAACTTGTTTTTGGTTCGCTTAGATTTATGAAGCCACTGCAATGTCCTTGGATGATCGAGTGGTATGTGAATTGGGGGAGAGAAGAGTCGATAGTCAGGGAACACGTGGCCAGAGTCGCTGGGCCTTCGGTGGACCGTGGCGTTGGCAGGGGAAGCTTTCCGGTGAGGGGTTAGTTTCAGTTTATACGTTTATGCTTCGATTTTTGGGCAGTTTTGAATTTCTGGGTTGCTATTTAGGATGAGGAGATCGTAGTCAACTTGATGGTAACCTCGGTGATGATCGGAGGTGTGATGATCATTGGTGCATGGATACGCGTGTCGTTGTGCCTGTTGGTTACAGGAATTGGAAAAGGGAGAAGAAGAATGGTGGAAGAAGAAGATGGCTCGTGTTCAAGCACGAGGGAACAGGCATTCGACTCGAAGTCGAACTCGAAGTAGGATTTTGGTGTTAAGCAAAATACTTAGAAAAAATTTAAAATGCAAAATTCTGGGTCACTCGGGTCAATTTCTGGAAAATCTCGAAGTATAGCTCGAGTTCGTAGGGGTTTAGCTCAGGGAAACACTCGGGTTCGCCTGGGAATTGTTATATTTCCAGTTTTAAACTTCACTGGATTAGTTAAAGAAATTTCTGGAATTATTCTTTTTGATAAATGATGATTTATTTATTGAGTAGGAAGTATAAATTAAAAGTTTCAAAATTTTAAATTTTTATGTTGAATATTTAAAATTATTTGTTTATTTAATTTTTCTAATGCTTTCAAATGGAATTTTTTAATTAGTTATTAAGGTAGGTTATTAATTTATCAATATGATTAATTAAAGGATTAATTGTTTTAAATCAAGGTGATTGATTTAATTTTGTTAATCAATCATGAACTATGGTAAAACAATTACACGATTAAGGTTAATCAAGTAATGATTTAAAGATAAATTAAATAATTAACGAAAGTATTTGAGGAATGATTTATTAATAAAGGTAATAATGGTTAATTAAGCAATTAAAGGTAATTAATTGTTAATTAAGTAATTAAGGGTAATTACTTGCTCAGAGGTAATTACTTAATTAAAAGTAATTAATTTATCATTGAAGATTGATTAACAAGTGATTAAAGAATAAGTAATTTAAGGAATAATTAATTAATGTGGTTAATTAATTAAGGTAATTAAATTAAGTATAATTCATTAAAGGTTAATTAATTTCAAATGATTAAGAAATCATTATTAATTAAGGGATAATTTATTGAGGATTCAATTAATTACAATTAATGGTTAATTAATTAAGATAATTAATTAAAGAAATGATAAATTAATGAAGGTGGTTAAGACTTAATATTGTAATTAATCATTGATTAAGGATAATTAATGAAGTAATTATGTGGTTAATTAAATTAAACCACACGATTTATTCATCTTAATTGAAGATGTTTAATTGTTACTAAATGCTGTGTATTGGATTGATATATCTAATATGTAATTGTAATGCTATGAGATATGAATTGCTTTGTGCTGAATTGTAATATTTATGATAGTTTCTGTGTAGATATGAAAACCCTTGGCCGTAGAACGACATTTGAATTTCGATGCAACAAGGGGTCGGATTCCAGTTGGTTATCCGAAACCCACATCGAATTGTAATGATAGATCTTTGTGATTGATAATTTATTTTATCTATGTGTCTGTGAATAAAGATAAGCGTAAAGGGTTATACCGCTTATCGATATATTGAATCTGTGCTGATTGATGATGTTATGCACTATTGTGTTACACCCCTGGACCACACCAACACACACACAAATGTGGGTTGCAGGTGGAAATGGGTTAAGTCACAAAATTTTGAAATTGTTTTAAAATTGAATTTTTGAATCCAAAATAGTTTTGGAATTAGGATTAATAGCTTTTGAAAATGAATTTAAAAAATAAAAGGCATTTTGAATAACTTGATTGAGTTTTGAAATTTAAATAAATTTAATTTAAATTTAATTCAATATCTGAAATTGAATTCTATATCTGGTATTTATGATGTAAAAATGCTATACAAAGTTATAAATGTGTTTATATGGATTTTAAACCATTTTATAGGTATTACTTTGAGAATTTGAATTTAACCCAAGTTTATATTTGGAAAGGCCTTAACTCGTGCAAATATAATTGGGTTTTTCGAAACGAAAACAAGTGATTTCAAATAATAATAGCTTTTATATAAGGAAAGAATTTCCAAAATTATGATGAAAAGGTTTCAAATTTGAAATTGAATAGAATTTTAAATGATGTATCTTTTATATATAAAAGATTGAAACGAGAATTGTTTTGAAAACTATGAAATGTGTCTTTGACTTAAAGACCGGATGAGTTAATCCAATTTGAAATGGAATTGTTTTAAAAGGCTATGAATGAATCTTTTTGTTTAAAAGATTTGTAAATGGTAATTTGTTTAACCATTTGAAAGAAAAGTTTTGGATTATAAGTTGTGACTTAAGTGAGATCCCATATCCATATATTTTTAAATATTGCGCTCACTATTCGGTTTAGCCAGGAGAGGACCTTTGTGTCATATAACCCATTCCGAATAGTGATACGACGTATATGGATAGCAATTGAAGACCGGTGGTGAAGACCGGATATTTTCGAAAATGGAAGGATTTCTTGTCGAATGTCTCTGCATCGGCTGATCCCCGATATAGCGATTTGAGAATCCATTGTGATGGGAAGTCCGGATGTGATTAGAAATTATCTGGATTTGCAAGTACTTCTTCGGAAGTGCCTTCAGTTCTGTTAGGACCCAGAATAGACTTTTATGGATGTGTGTCTGACATTACACCTTGAGATGTAAAACCGGTTTCTATCAAATACATTTCTGTTTGGTGGCGGAGATTTATTCTCTTAGCTTAGCTTAACACCCTTCTCTGAGACATACGAGCTCAGAGGTTATGTAGTTTATGGTTACTAGTGATACATTCCCAATTTGGTAATGTGACATACGAAGTGTTGCTGATCATTTGTTGATCAAAGCTTGGATTTTGTAAAAAGCGTAGCTTTGTGGACGAGACTTCGTCGAACTTCACAACCCGGAATGGTCGAAACAAGAAGAATGCGGCAAGGTAATTTGGGGTAGCGCCCCCTGAGGGTATGTTCATTCCCTTCTGGATAGAGGTGGTATCATTGTATGGAGCCCGGATACTTAACCGATGTGGTTGCTGCAAATTTATTACTTTTTGGTAGTTGGTGAATCCCGGGATAAAGGTCGATTATGACCGGGGGATGGCATACTCGTGTCAGTAGTTACCTAGTTACAAAGGTAACCCGACCTTGTGTTGGCAGAGAACCGGTTAGGTTCTTGGGGCGTCCCTCCAGAGGCGTACCCATGTGGCAATGGGAAGTTCTTTGGCCTGACCATTTGTTGGAAATCCAATTACCAACGCGCGCCTTGTACGGTTTTAGTTGTAGAACCTGTCATTTACTAATGGTGGTCACCACTGTTTAGATGGTAGCTATAGTAGGCATAGTTCGGAATGTCTATGCTGGCTAGGATTTATATTATACTTTCGACATGATTTTGCACACCATGCACTTATAATAATAATAATATAAAAGAAATTTTCCCGTATCAAGCATATTTGACCATCATAAGGAGAAATCTCCTCCAATTCTGCGTTTGAATTGTGTGTGTGGCGGGAGGCCTTATGGTAGTTTCATTTTACAAAAGGCATTGTGGATTTCAAATTTAAATTCTTTTGTTTGTTTTTAAAGTCAAACTGTTTTTGTTTGCTCGTACCAGTCCCATGACTGACCCGGAGTTTATTGTTCCCTTCCTAAACTCTGGGTGCCCACTATTTTCCACACGGGCAGTCTAGAGTTGGGTTTTTCAGATAGTAGAGATAGATATTGATTATGTAGCTTTCAACATTCTCTTTGGAATTCTTTGGAGTCTTCGGATTCACGGTCTGGACTTGCTGAGCTTGGTGCAACTTGATGGTGGTCTGACCTATCTATGGAGATTGCTGATATTGGTGTTTCTTCTGGAGTTTCAAGTTCCGTTTGTTTCCGCTGCCAGTTCATTTGGTTTTCCGCTGTAGCATTGTTATCTTGTATCTCTGATATTGATTCATATTGTATCATTGTTGTATCGAATGTTTTATATCTATGATATTCATTCTTTTCTTATGTTGTGTTGTTATACTTGATGTGTTATAAGCTCCGGCGAACCAGATTCGACGTTTAGATCTGCGGCATTTGAATATGAGTGTCGTATTCGGTGCCGGTTTTCGAAGGTCGAGTCAGGATCGCTACAAGTGGTATCGGAGCTGAAGGTTGAAACTTTAACTCAGGAGTATAACACATTAATGTAGCTCATTAGAGATAGGGTGAAGTGTACCCAAGAATGAGTATATCCCTAAGATATCTGTTCGAATGCCTCGGTAAATTCTCTTACTATCCACTAATAGTGAGTATGAGTGCAAGAAGAGGACGAGATATGGGACAGGGGAATACGACTACAAATGGTCGATACCCTGCAATAGCGGAAAACAATCTTTTCTCTATCAATCTCCTTTGATTCGTCTTTTCAATTCTTTGATGGTCCCTGGCAGTTCCAGGAAGAAGCTTTGATTTCGCATGGGACGCAAACTCCTGACGGGTGAGAATTGTTTGTTTGGATGAATTGTTTGCTTTGGTTGTTATGGTTGATAAATATATTTTGGTTGTTTAAACTAAAAGTATCAGAATTTTATCCATATATCTATCTATTTTTTGGGGTATTCCAACTTGAGCTTGGAATCCATACCCAATGTTTGAGAATTATGAAAGATTAAACTCATTTATTTGTTCTTTTGGGTCTCGATATATTCTACGAGTGGTTAGTTATGTTTTGAACTAATTAATATCCCTGTATATTCGTAGATCTGGTGACCCGAGTATCTTAATTCATTCTTGTATCCATTATTGATATTCTGATTTGGTAAGCCAAATGCAGAATAGATAATCATTCGATTCTCTATCTTTATGTATCTAACTTTTGATGTCTCCCTACTTATAAATTTCGAGGATGAAATTTTCTAGGGGGGAAATCTGTAACATCCCTGAAATTTTAGTTAAGATAATTTATAGCTAATTTAAATTTTTTGAAATTAAGTTGTGAATTTAATTATGAAATAATTGGAAAAAAATTTAGAATAAATAAAATTTTGGATTATAAATAGAATTTGAAAGTTTAAAGATTTATAAAAGATATGTTCTGTTATTTAATTATATTTATAAATTTAGTTTAAATTAAATCTTAGAATTAAAATTCAAAATTCAAAATCTTATAAATATTTTGGGTTTGAAAACAATATATTTTCAATTAATAAAGATTTGTTTTCCAAATTATATTAAATAAGTATTTTTATTTGAAATTCAAAAGTGAATATTTTGAAAATTTGGACTTAAAGAAAATTTTATAATTGAAACTAATGAAATCTTGTTTTCTAATTTTTTGTGAATATGCATTTTGATATATAAGTATAAGTAATTGAAATTATCTTTTGAAAATAAAATAAGAAAACATACATATGTAAGGTATTAAAATGGACTAAGTTGGAAATACATAAAAGTATAAGTAAGAAAAACATTAAAACATGATTTGTAAATTAAAATAAAACAAGGTTTAAAAAAAAACAATTTGTAAATAAATTCATGGAAAAGGGTTTAAACTATAAATTTTAAATTAATTTGAATAAAGGACTTAAACAAAATTTATAATTAAATTAACAAAAGGATGTAAACATAAAAAGTTATATTTCAACAAGTGTCTATTTAAAATTACAAGTGTTAGATTAGTATTAACAAGTGTTCACAAATTATATACAAGTGGTATTTAGTTCTCTGTTAAAAATTTAAAATTTTATTTACATGTATTAAAAGAAAATGACTAGGCTCAATCTAATTTTTCACAACCTGGTAACACAAACCAGAAAAGAAAACTAGAATTAAATTCAAGCTAACAAGATTCAATTCAAACTCAAAGTATTTCAAAGATTAACAATCAAGTTGCTGTTTCAAAATCTAAAAACATACAAGTTCAACCAGGAAAACAAACAACCAGATCATGTGTTCCAGATCTTTCAAAACAAAAGCATTTCCAGTTCAAGTAACAAGTAACAAATCAAGCTGTAACTTATGGTCCTTCTCTCAGGAAAAATTTGCAGATGTGTTTTATAAAAAAAAAAGTGGAGCTTCAGTTTTCCAGTGAGCAGTTTTCTCTAGAAATAAGCGGATAAAGGCAAGCAAATTTTTTAAGATTTGAACTTAACAGTGTTAATCGGTATTAAAGCAAAAGGATTTAAACAATTTTATCAATCTATGTTGCAGGAGCAAATCAAGTTAAAGGCAAAGTAAATATTTAAGCTAGTTCAACCCAATCTGGATTCAGATTACTTCAACTCTTAGGATGCAAATCAACAGGGGAAATCAAGTCCTGACCAAAATTCAAATTTCCAAGCCTCTATCCATATTTATCAATGAGCAAACTCTCCTTTCTAAATTGTTAAACTTGTTACATCTACATGATCTTTGAAGAGTGACCTGAAATGGCTTAAATATGTACTTCGGCATGTGTGTGTGTATTTTACAAATGTGTGAGTGCATATCTAGATGAAGGTGCTTTCTGTTCTTGATTAACAGGTTTCCAAACCTTTTAAAAATCAAGATCTCATCTTCGAATTCCTGATAGACTTTACTGATTAAACCAATATTGTTTAAAATAGAAAGATTTTTAATTTAAAAATAGTGATAGGTATAATATTGTTCATATGCAATCTGAAAGCAAGAAGAACAGTAAAAATGTATAACATGTTGAAATTCAAGTATCGAAATCTTATAATCCACTTATATATTCTGAATTACTATTTAAATTCATGAATTTTAAAAATTAAATCATTAATTTTTGTTTGTGATTGAAAGAGATATGGGTAGTTGAACGGTTTACACCTTTCGTTCATTTTCTGGTGACCAACGGCGAATTAGGCCTTGTGACTTGGCATGAAGGAGGCTGGTGGTTTGGTGGTGATCGGAAAAATGGTTGATAATTTTATAAATTATCGTGGAGGATAAACGAGCTTGATTTAGGGTTCGAACTTGTTTTTGGGTCGCTTTGATTTATGAAGCCGCTGCAATGTCCTTGGATGATCGAGTGGTACGTAAATGGGGGGAGAGAAGCGTCGATAGTCAGGGAACACATGGCCGGAGTCGATGGGCCTCCGGTGGACCGTGGCGTTGACAGGGGAAGCTTTTCCGGTGAGGGGATAGTTCCAGTTTTTACGTTTATGCTCGATTTCGATTTGTAGGCAGTTTTGAATTTCTGGGTTGCTGTTTGGGATGAGGAGATCGTAGTCGACTTGATGGTAACCTCGGTGATGATCGGAGGTTTGATGATCATTGGTGCATGGATACGCGTGTCGTTGTGCCTGTTGGTTACAGGAATTGGAAAAGGGACAAGAAGAATAGTGGAAGAAGAAGACGGCTCGTGTTCAAGCACGAGGGAACAGGCATTCGACTCGAAGTCGAACTCGAAGTAGGATTTTGGTGTTAAGCAAAATACTTAGAAAAATTTTAAAATGTAAAATTCTGGGTCACTCGGGTCAATTTCTGGAAAATCTCGAAGTAGAGCTCGAGTTCGTAGGGGTTTAGCTCGAGGAAACACTCGGGTTCGCCTAGGAATTGTTATATTTCCAATTTTAAACTTCACTGGATTAGTTAAATAATTTTCTGGAATTATTCTTTTTGATAAATGAAGATTTATTTATTGAGTAGGAAGTATAAATTAAAAGTTTCAAAATTTAAAATTTTTATGTTGAATATTTAAAATTGATTTGTTTATTTAATTTTTCTAATGCTTTCAAATGGAATTTTTTAATTAATTATTAAGGTAGGTTATTAATTTATCAATATGATTAATTAAAGGATTAATTGTTTTAAATCAAGGTGATTGATTTAATTTTGTTAATCAATCAAGAACTATGGTAAAACAATTACACGATTAAGGTTAATCAATTAATGATTTAAAGATAAATTAATTAATTAACGAATGTATTTGAGGAATGATTTATCATTAAAAGTAATTAATTGTTAATTAAGCAATTAAAGGTAACTAATTGTTAATTAAGTAATTAAGGTTAATTAATTGCTCAGAGGTAATTACTTAATTAAAATAATTAATTTATCATTGAAGATTGATTAACCAAGTGATTAAAGAATAAGTAATTTAAGGAATAATTAATCAATGTGGTTAATTAATTAAGGTAATTAAATTAAAAATAATTCATTAGATGTTAATTAATTAAAATGATTAAGAAATCATTATTAATTAAGGGATAATTTATTTAGGATTCAATTAATTACAATTAAGGGTTAATTAATTAAGATAATTAATTAAAGAAATGATAAATTAATGAAGGTGGTTAAGACTTAATCTATTGTAATTAATCATTGATTAAAGATAGGTAATGAAGTAATAATGTGGTTAATTAAATTAAACCACACAATTTATTCATCTTAATTGAAGATGTTTAATTGTTACTAAATGTTGTGTATTGGATTGATATCTCTGATATGTAAGTATAATGCTATGAGATATGAACTGCTTTGTGCTGAATTGTAATATTTGTGATTGTTTCCGTGTAGATATGAAAACCCTTGGCCGTAGAATGACATTTGAATTTTGATGCAACAGGGAGTCGGATTCCAGTTGGTTATCCGAAACCCACATCGAATTGTAATGATAGATCTTTGTGATTGATAATTTATTTTATCTATGTGTCTGTGAATAAAGATAAGCGTTATGGGTTATACCGCTTATCGATATATTGAATCTGTGCTGATTGATGATGTTGTGCACTATTGTGTTAAACCCTTGGACAACACCTACACACACACAAATATGGGTTGCAGGTGGAAATGGGTTAAGTCACAAAATTTTGAAATTGTTTTAAAATTGAATTTTTGAATCCAAAATAGTTTTGGAATTAGGATTAAGAGCTTTTGAAAATGAATTTCAAAAATAAAAGGCATTTGAATAACTTGATTGAGTTTTGAAATTTAAATAAATTTGATTTAAATTGAATTCAATATCTGAAATTGAATTCTATATCTGGTATTTATGACGTAAAAATTCTATACAAAGTTATAAATATGTTTATATGGATTTTAAACCATTTTAAAGGTATTACTTTGAGAATTTGAATTTAACCAAAGTTTATATTTGGAAAGGCCTTAACTCGTGCAAATATAATCGGGTTTTTCGAAACGAAAACAAGTGATTTCAAATAATAATAGCTTTTTTATAAGGAAAGAATTTCCAAAATTATGATGAAAAGGTTTCAAATTTGAAATTGAATAGAATTTTAAATGATGTATCTTTTATATATAAAAGATTGAAAGGGGAATTGTTTTGAAAACTATGAAATGAGTCTTTGTTTTAAAGACCGGATGAGTTAATCCAATTTGAAATGGAATTGTTTTGAAAGGCTACGAATGAATCTTTTTGTTTAAAAGATTTGTAATTGGTAATTTGTTTAACCATTTGAAAGAAAAGTTTTGGATAATAAGTTGTAACTTAACTGAGATCTCATATCCATATGTTTTTAAATATTGCGCTCAATATTCGGCTTAGCCGGGAGAGGGCCTTTCTATCATATAACCCATTCTGAATAGTGATACGACGTATATGGATAGCAATTGAAGACCGGTGGTGAAGACCGGATATTTTCGAAAACGAAAGGATTTCTTGTCGAATGTCTCTGTATCGGCCGATCTCCAATATAGAGATTTGAGCACCCATTGTGATAGGAAGTCCGGACGTGTTTAGAAATTATCCGGATTTGCAAGGACTTCTTCGGAAGTGCCTTCGGTTCTTTTCGAACCCGGAACAGACTTGTATGGATGTGTGTCTGACATTACACTTTGAGATGTAAAACCGGTTTCTATCAAATACATTTCTGTTTGGTGGCGGAGATTTATTCTCATAGCTTAACACCCTTCTCTGAGACGTACGAGCTCAGAGGTTATGTAGTTGATGGTTACTAGTGATACATTCCCTATTTGCTAATGTGGCATACGAAGTGCTGCTGATCATTTGTTGATCAAAGCATGGCTTTTGTGAAAAGTATAGCTTTGCGGACGAGACTTCGTCGAACTTCACAACCCGGAATGGTCGAAACAGGAAGAATGCGACAAGGTTATTTTGGGGTAGCGCTCCCTGAGGGTATGTTCATTCCCTTCTGGATAGAGGTGGTATCATGGTATGGAGCCTAGATACTTAACCTATGTGGTTGCTGCAAATTTATTACTTTGGTAGTTGGTGATTCCCAGGATAAAGGTCGGTTACGACCGGGGGATGGCATAGTCGTGTCAGTAGTTACCTAGTTACAGAGGTAACCCGGCCTTGTATTGGTAGAGATCTGGTTAGGTTCTCGGGGCGTCCCTCCAGAGGAGTACCCATGTGGCAATGGGAAGTTCCTTGGCCTGACCATTTGTTGGAAATCCAATTACCAATATGCGCCTTGTACGGTTTTAGTTGTAGAACCTGCCATTTTCTTATGGTGGTCACCACTTTTTAGATGGTAGCTATAGTAGGCATAGTTCGGAATGTCTATGCTGGCTAGGATTTATATTATACTTTCGAAATGATTTTGCACACCGTGCACTTATAATAATAATATAAAAGAAATTTTCCCGTATCAAGCATATTTGACCATCATAAGGAGAAATCTCCTCCAATTCTGCGTTTGAATTGTGTGTGTGGCGGGAGGCCTTATGGTAGTTTCATTTTACAAAAGGCATTGTGGATTTCAAATTTAAATTCTTTTGTTTGTTTTTAAAGTCAAACTGTTTTTGTTTGCTCGTACCAGTCCCATGACTGACCCGGAGTTTATTGTTCCCTTCCTGAACTCTGGGTGCCCACTATTTTCCACACGGGCAGTCTAGAGTTGGGTTTTTCAGATAGTAGAGATAGATATTGATTATGTAGCTTTCAACATTCTCTTTGGAATTCTTTGGAGTCTTCGGATTCACGGTTTGGACTTGCTGAGCTTGGTGCAACTTGATGGCAGTCCGAGCTATCTATGGAGATTGCTGATATTGGTGTTTCTTCTGGAGTTTCCAGTTCTGTTTGTTTCCGCTGCCAGTTCATTTGGTTTTCCACTGTAGCATTGTTATCTTGTATCTCTGTTATTGATTCATATTGTATCATTGTTGTATCGAATGTTTTATTATCTATGATATTCATTCTTTTCTTCCGCTGTGTTGTTATACTTGATGTGTTATAAGCTTCGGCGAACCAAATTCGACGTTTGGATCTGCGGCATTTGAACACGAGTGTCGTATTCAGTGCCGATTTTCGAAGGTCGAGTCAGGATCGCTACATTTGTATATATAATAATTCGTATAAACTTTAAAACGCTATATCGTTTTCATACGAGGTCCGTTTCGCACGAAACGAATTTCGTTGGGTCCGTATGGACGAACACTACGCGATGGAACTAGTTTGAGTTGATTGGAGCTAGTGTGAATTTTGGGTAAAATTAAACGCTCGTTTAATTATTCGAAATAAAACTCTGAAGCCGCTACTACAAGCAATGTGAGTACAACTCACTCTTTCTGACCCACTGATATTTTATATAAGTGAGAATAAATATTATTTATGATGATTGATGATTGTTTGGATGATATATTGATTGGTATTTGGATATTACCTGCCTAGTGGAGCAGAAGACCCTATATGTTCCCGTGTATGAGCGGATGACCCCTTGTATGCGCGTCTGCCTTGAAGTGGACATTGTACACATTTTCTAATATGTATATTTATTGCAGGTGATACGTTGGAGGGATCCAACTGGATTCCTCATCTGTATTGATTTATTTGCAGATATTGCGATATATGCTGTTATCAAATGATATATGATGTTTTGGATGTCGTTATTGATGTATTTAGTGCTGTTGCAGCATTGGGCCTATTTTGATAATTTAAAAATGTTAAAGTGATAATTTTCAAATTTAAAAGAATTTCAAAGTGATTTTGGAAATAAACGTTTTATTGATTTTTGAATTGTAAAGGAACTGAATTTATTTTGAATAAATAAAATTTATAATTTTTATGTTATAAAAATTATGATGTTTTGGGAAATAAAATGGAAATGTGATTTTTGAAATGTGAGGTTAACTATTTTTTGAAATAGTATAAATTGAGTTTTTTGATTTATTATAAAAGGTTTATATATAAGATTTATAAAATGGATATTTTATCAATCAAAACAATGGAATTATAAAGATGTTTTATATGTGTAAAAATGAAGTATATATGGATTTTATAAGTGAATGAGATTTACGAATAGTGAAGTTATAAGATGAATGGATTTTGTAAAATGAATGAATTATAAGTTATTAACTTATAATTTGGCTTTTTTGGCATATAAATGATATAAATGGAATTGGTTGATAAAAGGATTTTATAAGTGGAAGCTTTTATAAAAATGTAAATGGAATTTATAAACATTGTTTTATAAATCCGAAAACAATTGAATTCGTTAAGTCAAATATAGAAGTTTATTAAAGGAGATATATCCACGATTTTGGACAGTGGATTATCCTTTGATAAATGTGTAGAAATACTGAATTTGGATACAGATTTATATTCACGATTTTGGACAGTGAATAATATATTAAATAAAATGGATATTTTTAGGAAGTGATATTTTAAATGGATTTAAATGGTTTAAAGATATATTGAAATGTGTTAAGGATCCAAACCATAGATTTCAACATTCATTGTTGAAATAGACGTTTTCGAGAAATAAGGTAATGATGGACTATAACACTGTTGTTATAGTAAATGATTTTCGAAAGGATATATTTTGTATAGTATTTGGGATTTATATATATATATATATATATATATATATATATATCTTATTATCGAATCCCTATACTAGTGATTTTGGGTTGTCGTAACGATGTTCTATGCAACATTCGTTTTAACCCAAATAAAGGATGTTTAAAAGAACGTTTTCCTTATAAAATAAAATATATACTCAATCGTGATTTAAGTATATGTAATATTTTCTAAGTGTTGAAAATATAAATCGAATTGTGAATTACTTATTATTAAATAAGTATTTGGAAATGTTTTCCAATGTACAAACGATTTTGAGATTATATCTTTTTAAAGATAATTTGAAGTGAATATTTGGCAAGTAATTTAATTAATGGAAAATTAAAATGGCCCAGTGATTGTTATGGTGCTGAATATCTGTTTGTTTGCTTTGATAGTTAAATAACCGACTATCAAATTTGGCCAAATTTTAGTTCCTCAACTTAATGTGGGAACTATTAAGTCGTACACTTAGTACGTAGCCTTCTATTTAGGCTTGATTATCCTTTGTGTTGAGGATGTTGATTCGTATAGTGCGGTGTATTACTCCAATCTATCGAGTTTCCTTCTTGGCCCGAAGGGTAGCAAGTTGAAAGTTGGAGACATGATAAGTCTATGAGACTTAGTTTATGTGTGAGGTTGAGAAACGCTTTTACGTTGTTGATGCGAAGAGACCGAGATCAGATTTATCTGAAAACCACTTTGGACCAACGTATATGCGACGATTGTGCAGGTTGCTTGTGATAATATTGATATTCCTGAGTTTCATAGTGGGGGACTGCTTGTTGATCGTTTGGAGTTAAAATCCTAATATACATCCAGTAGCAGTGGTCTCTTCATTATGAAATATCCAATGCAAGGACTATTCGCTACTAATCCTAGGGATTTCGACAGGATGTGGTAGGAAAGTACCTTCGGTTTGTCCTGTTTCTGGACAATTCGTATGGATGTTTGTCTGACATTGCAATTCTATAGATTACGTACATTGATTTTTACAAACGTACATCAGTGGTGGCGGAGAAGGCAACTTCTCTTAGCTTAACACCCTCCTTGAGACGTATGAGCTTAAGGGTTGTATTTTTGTGGAAGGAAATGGTCGTGCGGCATTCAAAGTGATATGATTGTGCTTTGTGAAAGTTAATCATTACTTCTAGCCTCATCAACCGAAAATGACCAAAACAGGGTTAGATGCAGCAGGGCTAAGTGCGTCGTTCCCATTAGAATATGATCATCCTCTTCTAGATATATCTTTACACGCTATGACGTCGTGTATCTGATTATTGTAGTTTGTACGCTAGAAGGCCCTCGGTAAAGTTCGGTAACTACCGGAGGATGATATATTCGGTACCATCTAGTTATAGAGGTGGGCTGGTCTTGTGTTGGTAGAGGATCCTTTGTGATGGTCCTCGGTACATTCTTCTAGAGATGTACTGCCGGAGGGTAGTCCCTTCACCTAGTCATTTTTATGGAAATCCAATCCCCACTGCGTGTTTGCCATTTTGATTGTATTACCCAATTGGGCTATATGCTAGAATTTAATCAATATAACAATTTCGGCTATGATTAATATTATTTGTATATAGTAGACACTACTATAATATAAGAGGATTTGATATGATATGTTTTAGTTATCATAAGGAAAAAACATGTCTGTGTTTATGTGTGAACTTGTCTTACGAGATACCTTTGTTTTGATAAAAGAAAAGTTTTGGTAATTTAATAAATTCAGTTGAGTGTGTTTCTCACGCTGGTTTACGTGACTGATCCCGGCGTTCTTCCCTTTCAATGCTCGGGTCAGACCGAGTATATTTACAGGTTCAGATTTGGTGCTTTTGGAGCTTCAACAGGAGAGCTGGAGATCTTCATTTTCGTACATCCATATTTGTTTGATTATCCGCCGTGCTTAGTTGTTGTTATTATCAGCATTTGTGAGGACATGTTATTATAACTGTTCAGGCTAATAACTATTGATTGATTGTTGAACTCTGATTGATGTGTGTATATTGTAAAGATCATTGATATGATAGTATATATTTTCCGCTGCGATGTGAGATTTCATATTGTTCTTTTTGGTTCTATCTTCTCTCTTTCTTCTATTCTCTTCTTCTCTCTTCTTTTCTTTCTCTTGGATTTCCGTCAATCTTTACTTTTTGGATCGTACATGTGTGGATTATTGTCGATTCAAAGGTATATTCCTAAGCTTTGATGTGTACTCATTATAGATAGGGACAGTAGCACCCTAGATTGAGTATGAATGTATTATATATATGAGCAGCTAGTGAATAAAAATATTTTATATTGTGCTTGCTTATCCGTTGAGTTGTTTGTGAATTCTGGTCGGTATGTGGGTTGTCATGTTATCGATAGGGATTTCCAAACACTTAAATAAGGCAAGTCGACATAGTATCATTTTAAACTGGGTAAATGAAATAATTTTACCTCTATTATATTTTTTATATAAAGGAATAATTTTTCAGAATTATTAAAGTGTATATAAACTGATTGTTTTGCTGTTTGAAAATGTAAATATACATATAAGTTGATAAAAGCTGCTTGAATAATCTAAATAAAAACAACAATTGTAAGAGAATAAATTATATAAGCAAATGAATTATAAAGTATGGAATTATAATTAAATATGATTTACAATTGTTAAATAATCTTATATATAAGAAGTAAAACTATATGAATATATTTATAAAAATGTGTTATAAATGAAAATGGACTTAAACTAAGAATCTGTGAAATTTGAATCCCGATGATTTTGAAAGTTATTTTTCAAAGTTAAAGAGATTATATTGTTGTAACTCTAAACAAGATAAATAAATTTGAAATGATCTCACATAAGTAAAGTGAATAGTGAAATTATATAAGAAATATTTGTAAATGTGATTTATAAATAAAAGGAATTTTTAAAAGAATAAAAAGCACTGAATTCACTACTGTTGCTGGGAAATAATAAGGGTGATGACTGCAGCATCATCAGTATCATTTTCGAGTTTCTGTGTGATGGACTTGCTACCAATAGTAAATTGAAATTGAAGTTTTGTTGTGATAAACAAATTTGAATTTAAAATCCAAGTTGTAATTGATAAATATAAGTAAAATAAGTTTTGGACTTATATTATATGAGATAATAAAATTTTAGCTTTGGAAAAGTTGAAATAAAATTTGAGTTAGCATATTAAATATATGATTTGAAATTTAACTAAAGTAAAGTTAAATAAATTGAATTGGATCTTAATTGTATTGGACAAATTAATGGAATGGAAATTAAACAGGTAAGTGATTATATAATATGAATTTGGAAGTTTAAATAATAAGTTGTATAATTTATAAAGTGAGAAAATGTAAGTAAAACAAATGTTAAAATGGTTAAACTATTTTGTTAAGTAAAACCAGATATGAATTTGAATAGTGAGATGAAATTTGACTTTAGTAAAAGGTTAATGGAATAAATTAGAGATGAACTTAAGTTGTATAGTGAAAATGAAGGTTAAATGAAGTTAACTTTGGTATCAAAGTAAATTAATAATGTTAATTAATAAAGTAAAGTGATGAATGTGAATTTGAGTTATATAATGAAATTCAACTTTAGGGGAAAAATGAATTAGCATTAAAAATGTTGTTGCTAAGAATTGAATAAAACTTAAGTTAAGATGTAGCGACCCGCCTTTCTATCACCAGAAAGACGCATCATTACTTAAGAAAGAAAGGGATAGAAGAAGAAAGAAAGAGAAGAAAGAACAACAACACATCAGAATCTCACAGCGGAACGAATGAAATATAATATATAACATATATATATATGTATATCATATACATCAGAGTACACAACTATACATCTCAATTTAGACAGTTATAACATTTCTGTCTAATGTACAATACCAGAACATCCATACAGAAAAACATCACAGCGGAAACTCTATCTATATATCTACACACTAAAGCCTCCTGCTCCGAAGCTCCTCCAGAATTCGTCAAGGATAACCTGAATCACTTGACTACACATACATAATATGAGTAACCAAGAGTTTAATAAAACAGAAAATAAACACTTCGGTCAGATAGGGGTCTGATGTGAGTAAATGCTTTAAAATTTCTTAACTTTAGAAAATCCTTTAAAAAGAAAGGTATCACGTAAGACTTCCCACACATAAACATGGAAAAGTTTTTGACTTACGCTAACCAAAACATTTGATAGGAAATCCTGTGATATTATAATAGTGTCTAGGGTTTTCAAGTAAATAGAAAATAGCCGAAATTGTTACATCTATTAGATTCCAGCTACTAGCCACCAAAATGGGTAATACAATCAAAACCGTAGGGTCTCGTAGGAAGAATGGGTTTCCATCAATGGCAGGGCTACTGGGGTACCGCCCGTCACAGTATGTGGCTTAGATTACCGTACCGAGGAGCCACCCTAACTCCCCTGCAACACAGGGCCGGGACCATTCTTTACTGAATAGTCCTGAACAAGACAACCCCGTAGTTGGCTGCAGATCTATCTGCTCACACAGCCGAAATAAAGGGACATCTACACAGGGGTGAATTTTGTCCTACTTGGGCATGACCCACTTAGCCTTGCTGCACCTCCCCTGTTTTAGCCATTCCCGGTTGATGTGGCTTGAGGCTGCGATTACCTTTATAGGACACGTCTATCTTAGAATGCTCATCGTCCACCTGACGATGTTCTGAAAGCATTCAATCCATACAAGTCCGTTTCGGGTTCGAACGGAACCGAAGGCACTATCTCATTACACTCATTTTGGAATCACCCTTAGAGTTAACAACAATAGCACTTGCACTCTGAATCTTCATCTCGAATCTGAAAGTACTATCTTCGTTAAACTCATTCTGGAATCACTCTTAGAGTTATAACGATATATAGTTCTTACACTTCGAGTCTTCACTTCACTTCACTTGGATTTACGACCTAACGTTAATTTGGATCGATGTGGTTTTCGGATATAAAATCTGATCCCGGTCTCACCGAATCCAAAACGCCATTTTAATGTCCAAGTTGTACTTAAGGGTTTAAACAGTAGATATTCAAAATATCACTTACATAAATGAATGATTCATAACACACAGATAGATAATTCACTATTATCAAATTCATCCACACATATAACAATGCAGCATATATATCACATTCAAATCACTACATATCGCTAATGACATTCAATATCATCCAATATCATTAACTCATCTAATGACATTTATCATCCAATCATTAATCATCCACAAACAAGTTTGGACCATTCTTAGTTAATTTAATTAATCCTTAATTAAATTAATCCCTTACTTAATCACTTGGATTATCATCAATCCAACTTACTTATTCATTAATTAATTACAAATTAATTAATTAAACATCACTTAATTATCCACTTTAATTAATCTCCCTTCATTCATTATCTCTTAATTATTTTAAGTAATTATTCCTTAATTATAATTTTAATTAATCATCTTGATTAATTACTTCTTAATTATACCAAGTAAATATCTCTTAATTATCCTTTTAAATTAATCATCCTTGATTAATTATTATTTAATTACCCTAATTAATTATCTCTTAATTATCTTTTAATTAATCACACCTGATTAATCACTTTTTAATTAATCACGCTTGATTTATTAATTTTTAATAACATTAGTAATCAAAACTTAATTATACATTAATTATCCTTTAATTATTAATTAACAAATAATTATTTAATTAATAATTCCTTCCATTAATCAAATCCTTTCTAATTAATCATCTAACAAGCAATTAGTCACCTTATTAATTACTCTAAATCTTTTCATTAATTAATTAGTCTTCAATTAATTAATTAATTTTAAACCTTTAATTAATTATATTAATTAATTCTTCAATTAATAACACAAGTGATTAACCCTTAATCACTTCTACCTAATTACTTTCATAAAGTAAATAACCTCTAATTACTTTGTTAAATAATTTCCTTTTACTTAATTACCTCCAGTGATTAATTACTTAATTACTTCACCAATTAATTACACTTAATCAATTTAAATCATAAGTGATTTTCTTTAATTAATCACTAATTACTTAATTAATTATTTAACTAATCATTTAAGTTTAATTAAATAATTCTTTAACTTCTTATATTACAAAGATCCTTAATTAAGAAAATCACTATCTTAATTAAATTATTTATATTAACCAATAACTCTTTGATTATTAATAATAATTGAATTGTCTTAATTATCTTCACACATTTTTTTATTTTTAATTAACCAAACTCTTAATTACTTAAGATAAATCTTTATTACAATTGATTGCTAAATCTTAATCATTAATCTTTATTTAAAATATAACATTTTAGAAATCAGCTATAATTAAAACAATTTAAACATTCAAATTAAACTTTTAAATCTTTAAAACTTTCCAAGACTATTTAATAAAATTCAATACAAACCTCATTTTCGAAAATCCACTTATTTTATTTTAAAAACTTTATATTGCAATATATATATATAAACTCATTTAAAACTTAACTTTGAAACAAATTAGTTTTATAAATAAAAAATTGTTATACTTTTGTTTAAAACTTGAATCATTTATAAAATCAATTTTCTTTGTTTAAATTTTTTTTTAAACATTTGCTGCCAAATTCTAAAAGCATGAACAACAAAAACCTGCTCAAACTCGAGCAAAAACTAAATCTTCCCAAAGAAAACACGAAACCACACTCCTTCTTCGAGAAAAACTCGAGCATAATCGACATAAAACCTGAGCCACTCGATCCTTTCCCAAAACCAAACTTCAGATGCAAGAAACCGTGCACAGCGCCGCCGAGCGTCGATGAACATCGCTCCCGCCTCCGACACATCGCTCTCGACCAAGGCAACAACATTCGAAACCCAGAAACCCATGATTCGAGCTAAAATCAATATCGACTCCTAACCCAAACTGCCTGAACAAAAACCATCAGAAAACAGTTCGCCGCCGACGATCCAATACTCGAGACCTCACGCCATCCTCTCTGTAACTACGTCACGACCTCCAGCACCTCCAGAACGACATGCGATCAACTCCGGTTGCTTCTCGTCGCCGCGAAACCCAAATAAACATCGACGTCAAATCTCAGGGTGTTAAGCCCTACCCCATCGATTCTCGGCCAACTCAATCAACAATAAATTCCCAAAGCATTTTTCCCATGATCATCGTCATCCCTCTACCTTCAAGCTCAACCTTGACGTCGAATTCGCCGTCGATCGCCGTAATTTGGCCAATTTGTCCAAAATAGACAACCCGAGAATTCACACCAATTACCAAACTAAAAATCATGATATAACCATTAAAATTCATGCTTTTGCATCACGAATTCAATTATGTAATTAAACCTTAAAATTTAATTGATTAAATTTTGACCCAAACTAAGATTTTACTGTAAATTTAAAATTTTCCAGGCAATATCTAATGTAATTACCTGTAATGATTTTTAATAGTGTTATTACATGATTCCAAACAACTTTCCTTTGCAACTCACAAGCTAATTTGAATTCAAAATTGAATTATTGAATTTATTAAGAAATTGATGACTGTTATTATCACACAGAGACTATTTTAACAACACGGGCTTTCAAATATTCATCATTCAAACATGCATCCAATTTAATTCAATTATTTTAGATAACATCATGATATTCATTCACAAGAACAAGTTGAAATCCAGGATTTAAAACTGTTTTTAAAATTCGTTTACTCACCTAGAAATGCAGAGGATGGAGACTATTTTTTTGTTTCCAGGCTCTTGAATTTTCTTTCTCCATGTTGAATATAATCCTGCTGCTGTTGATTTCTATTTTGCTTGTTGATTAATCCTGATTGCATTTGAAAATCTTGCATTGATGCTGAATTTTCCTTTGCCTATGATTTCTTTGATTTTCTTGTTTCAGATGTTAGATTCCATATTTATTTCCTCTTCTTATTTTCAGATTTCCCAGTATTTTACTTCTTTTGAATTGTATTCATTTTGGTTGAAAAAAAGAAAGGATTCGGCTGAAAGCAAATCTCTTCTTCTTATTTTTTTTTAGATTTTAAATTATCAAATAGAATTGACATTTGTCCCTTTTATGTTTTAATTAGCTTACACCTAAGCTTATATGTTTACAAATGTCTCTAACCCAAATTAATATACTTACAAGTGTTATTACTATTTATACTTTTTTTAACTTATTTAAGCCTTGTATGTATAAGTATGTAATATGTATATGTATGTAATGTATTTTAATGCTTTATTATTGGTTTACAAGTGTTACTTTTTTTTATAATTTATTTAAGCTATGTATATGAAATTATGAAATATTTACATGTATATAATGTGTATTTATCTTTTTATAATTTAAGCTCTTAGTTTTATAAAAATATATAAAAGTTACTTCATGTAAACAATTATAAATAACTTATGCTCTTATTAAATTAAATGCATCATATGTTTATAAGCTTGAGAAATTTATTTTAATTTTATATATAAAATTCGTAAACCAAATTTATCTTATGTTAAAATTTTAAAAGGAAAGAATATTTAAAAACAATTGAACTTTTTAAATTTAATTCTTATTTAATACTCAAGTTTAAAATATATATATTTATAATAAATAAGAAATTATTCTTGTTGTTAGAAATTTAAATCTCAAATATCACTTTTAAAAGTATTAAGTCAAATTAAAATTTTCAAATTATAAACTATATATATTAAAGTTTGAAAACACTTAATTAAGTTCAAAACAATATTTTTTTTCCCATTTCTAATATATATACAAATATATACATTTCATATGAAAAATATTTTAACATTAGTTTTGATAATCACTATATTAAATTTTGAAACACAAATCCAAACCACAATATATATATATATACACACATATATATTACAATTTGAATATATAGCTTTTATTACATTAAAGACTTCCAATATATAATATATACCTATATATATATATATACACATTATAAATAGAAGATATTTTGATTAGCTTTTGAAAAATAAATCTTACCAATTTTAAATTGCTAGAATAAATATTTCCAAATTAAAATATTATTAGTTTTCAAAAGAATTAAACTTGCCAATTTTATGTTGTTCGGAAAAATGTTAATAGATATCATCAAATTATTATTATTAGCTTTTAAAACAATTTTAACTTGTAAATTTATGATATAAAATTATCAAATCAATTTAATTATTAACAAAGATTATTAAGTTGATATTGCTCAAAATCACGGGTCATCACATTCCTCCCCCTTAAAAGAATTTCGTCCTCAAAATTTAAAAGCAAAGATAATTTAATAACCCAGCAAAAGTTTTAATTTCAAGCAGCAACCACACAAATCAATCATACACTATCAATCATAGCAACCAATTCAAACAATTTTAACTATTCAGACAAAATTCTGGATAGAATTTTCTAATATTATCTAGAGTTTCCAGGTACTTATTCTAGAATACTCGCTCTACAGAATCTTAAGTAACTACACTACTATATCCCAGAACTCCCTCTTATTTGGATCTACAAATCTGATCAAGATATCAGACTAAACTCAAGAACAACTCAACTACCAGATCCTTCTGAACTGCTGATTCTATCACTCGATGAATCATATACATATTCCTCAGAGATACGTGAAATACAATGAATTCCAGCTATCCGAACTGGCAATTCAATTCTTTAGACCAAATTCTAATCTCCAGAGAACATAGGAAAATCTCAAAACACATCTAGAGCTAGTTTTCCAGATTTACCCAATCTTATATCTCCTTTGATCGGATAAAACTAAAGCAATGTCCAAATTCAAACTTCACATTTCAAATCTCCTCAATTCTTAACTACATAAACTTTCTGATGATACTGGGTCCTCCATCTTTCCTGATCAGCTTAACCCTTGCTGATTGCTTCATGAAACAAACTGGACCAAAACCAAACCAATTTCCAGATCCTACTCAACAAAATGATTCTCTCAAAAATTTGCCGAAATTCAAAACACAACTCTATTCCACAAGTATTAGTGGACTTTGAACCTACTTCCCTTATTTGGAATAGCCAAACAGTTGCACTTGACAACCTTGCCTTCAAATCCTGAAAATTCCTTCTTGAATTTCCTGTAGAAATCCCTTACTGCAACACTCGTTTGCTGCCATTCTAGAATAACTGCTATCTCGCTTCCGCTGCACAACTCTGATCTGGAGTAGATGAGAATGCCATGGAAGAACTTGAGCATAAACTTTCTCCATACACTGTTTATTAGATCCTAAAAAATCTTAGTGACCCATTCCACTTGGTCAAAACATCCCAGTAGAATCTTAACTAGAAAACTAGATGTGATAAATCCCTCCTCAAGAATCCTGAGCTGCTTCACCAACTTCTTCTTATTCTAAGAGTCATCCCTCTGCATGGTTGAACCATTAATATTGCTCCTGGAAATCCAAGTCGATAAGGAACTCAAACTCCGATGCGGTAGACTTCTAATTTCCTCAAAAACATCTGGAAAATCTCTGACTACTTTAATAGCTTTTACCTCCACATGAGGTTCCTCAAATATCAAACAAAAGAATACTCAAAGATTTCCCAAACTAATCGCAAGTCACTTTTGCGATCATACTCAGTGTAGATTCCAAAGAAACTGTTCTCTCTTCACCAACCAGAACAACTTTCCTAATCAAGGTCAATCTTCAAGAATGACTTATTCATCAGAAAAACCGATAGATCACCTACCAACAAATATCCTGCTCTGCTGAGCTTCCCGAAGAAATGGATAAGCCTTCACTATCTGCCTGGTCTGCCGATAGTAGAATCCCAAAGATTTCTGAATCATAGAAGAAACGGGTCCAGGCTGCTGCTTCCAAACATAAGAAACGGGTCCACGCTGCTGCTTTCGAACTTCACTTCAATGATACTGCTAAGCCAAAAGATCTTCCTTAACCAAAATCTTCTTGAAACTCAAAACTATCACCCAATTCCACTAAAAGATCCCTGAGACGGGTAGTCATCTCCTCAAGAAACTCGGCTCCAAACCAACACCAACCACTTGTTCTTCTTAAGGGAAACAATGAGACCATGTCCGAAATGAGGTAACTCATCGACCTTAGTCTCATACTTCAATATATATAAGACTCCCTTACTTGAGATCCAGAAGATTCCTAAATATCCGAATCTTCCTTGCAGTAGGCATCACTGTTCCTCCAACACCATCTTAATCTTGCTCCAAAAGAACATCTTTAGAACCATATATGGATACTGCATCTCACCACACAGCTATTCCTTCCTGAAGTCACCAAGATACCATCACCTGCTTCTGCTCAGCTGACAGATTCAACTCTTAGAATTCCCGCTCACTCGAGAGCAAATCAACCTCACACTTCAAGAATATACTCCAATCCTTGAAGAGATTTTCTCTGGGATCAATGAAATCCTTTCACCATTCTACAAAGCTTATTCGAGACGGTATTAGGTCTACAATCTCGATAGATACACCTCCAACCACAACATATGAGCATCTTCCATTAGTGGTAGTCGTGTTACTTACACTCCTACCTTATCTACCTTTATAACATATGTTGGAAAACCCGAACAGATAACCCAACAGATTAGGTAGATTTATAAATATATCCATATATAAAAATTACAAGTACGCTCTCTCAAGAAAGAAGTCACTCCAAAGCCTAGGTATTCACTCAACCTAGCGCTCTGATACCAACTGTAGCGACCCGCCTTTCTATCACCAGAAAGACGCATCATTACTTAAGAAAGAAAGAGATAGAAGAAGAAAGAAAGAGAAGAAAGAACAACAACACATCAAAATCTTACAGCGGAACGAATGAAATATAATATATAACATATATATATCATATACATCGGAGTACACAACTATACATCTCAATTTAGACAGTTATAACATTTCTGTCTAATGTACAATAACAGAACATCCATAGAGAAAAACATCACAGCGGAAACTCTATCTATATATCTACACACTGAAGCCTCCTGCTCCAAAGCTCCTCCAGAATTTGTCAAGGATAACCTAAATCACTTGACTACTCATACATAATATGAGTACCCAAGAGTTTAATAAAATAGAAAATAAACACTTGGGTCAGACAGGGGTCTGGTGTGAGTAAACGGTTTAAAATTTATTAACTTTAGAAAATCCTTTGAAAAGAAAGGTATCACGTAAGACTTCCCACACATAAACATGGAAAAGTTTTTACCTTACGCTAATTAAAATATTTGATAGGAAATCCAGTGATATTATAATAGTGTCTAGGGTTTTCAAGTAAATAGGAAAATAGATGAAATTGTTAGATCTATTAAATTCCAGCTACTAGCCACAAAAGTGGGTAATACAATCAAAACCGTAGGGTCTCGTAGGAAGAATGGGTTTCCATCAATGGCAAGGCTACTGGGGTACCGTCCGTCACAGTACGTGGCCTAGATCACCGTACCGAGGAGCCACCATAACTCCTCTGCAACACAAGGTCGGGACCATTCCTTACTAAATAGTCCCGAACAAGACAACCCCGCAGTTGGCTGCAGATCCAACTACCCACACAGCCGAAATAAAGGGACATCTAGACAGGGGTAAATCTCGTCCTACTTGGGCATGACCCACTTAGCCTTGCTGCACCTCCCCTGTTTTAGCCATTCCCGGTTGATAAGGCTTGAGGCTGCGATTACCTTTATAGGACACATCTATCTTAGAATGCTCATCATCCACATGACGATGTTCTTAAAGCATTCAATCCATACAAGTCTATTCCGGGTTCGAACGGACCCGAAGGCATTATCTCGTTACACTCATTTTGGAATCACCCTCAGAGTTAAAGACAATAGCCCTTGCACTCTGAATCTTCATCTCGAATCTGAAAGCACTATCTTCGTTAAACTCATTTTGGAATCACCCTCGGAGTTATAACGATATATAGTTCTTACACTTCGATTCTGCACTTCACTTGGATTTACAACCTAACATTAATTTGGATCAATGTGGTTTTCGGATATAAAATCCGATCCCGGTATCACCGAATCCAAAACGCCATTTTAATGTCCAAGTTGTACTTAAGAGTTTAAACAGTAGATATTCAAAATATCACTTACATAAATGAATTATTCATAACACACAGATAGATAATTCACTATTATCAAATTCATCCACACATATCACAATGCAGCATATATATCACATCTCAGATATATCACATTCAAATCACTACATATCGCTAATGACATTCAATATCATCCAATATCATTAACTCGTCCACTGATATTTATCATCCAATCATTAATCATCCATAAACAAGTTTGGACCATTCTTAATTAATTTAATTAATCCTTAATTAAATTAATCCCTTACTTAATCACTTAGATTATCATCAATCCAACTTACTTATTCATTAATTAATTACAAATTAATTAATTAAACATCACTTAATTATCCACTTTAATTAATCTCCCTTCATTAATTATCTCTTAATTACTTTAAGTAATTATTCCTTAATTATAGTTTTAATCAATCATCTTGATTAATTACTTCTTAATTATACCAAGTAATTATCTCTTAATTACCCTTTTTAAATTAATCATCCATGATTAATTATTATTTAATTACCCTAAGTAATTATCTCTTAATTATCTTTTAATTAATCACACTTGATTAATCACTTTTTAATTAATCACACTTGATTAATTACTTTTTAATTGCATTTAGTAATCAAAACTTAATTATAGATTAATTATCCTTTAATTATTAATTAACAATTAATTATTTAATTAATAATTCCTTCCATTAATCAAATCCTTTCTAATTAATTATCTAACAAGTAATTAGTCACTTTATTAATTACTCTAAATCCTTTCATTAATTAATTAGTCTTCAATTAATTAATTAATTTTAAACCTTTAATTAATTATATTAATTAATTCTTTAATTAATAACACAAGTGATTAACCCTTAATCACTTCCACCTAATTACTTTCATAAAGTAACTAACCTGTAGTTACTTTATTATATAATTTCCTTTTACTTAATTACCTCTAGTAATTAATTACTTAATTACTTCACCAAGTAATTACACTTAATCAATTTAAATCATAAGTGATTTTCTTTAATTAATCGCTAATTAATTACTTAATCAATTATTTAACTAATAATTTAAGTTTAATTAAATAATTCTTTAACTTCTTATATTATAAAGATCCTTAATTAAGAAAATCATTATCTTAATTAAATTATTTATATTAACCAATAACTCTTTGTTATTAATAATAATTGAATTATCTTAATTATCTTTACGCATTTGTTTATTTTTAATTTACCAAACTCTTAATTATTTAAGATAAATCTTTATTATAATTGATTACTAAATCTTAATCATTAATCTTTATTTAAAATATAACATTTTAGAAATCAATTATAATTAAAACAATTTAAACATTCAAATTAAACTTTTAAATCTTTAAACTTTCCAAAATTATTTAATAAAATTCAATACAAACCTCATTTTCGAAGATCCACTTATTTTATTTTAAAAACTTTATATTTCAATATATATAAACTCATTTAAAACTTAACTTTGAAACAAATTAGTTTTATAAATAAAAACTAGTTATACTTTTGTTTAAAACTTGAATCATTTATAAAATCAATTTTCTTTGTTTAAATTTTTTTTAAACATTTGCTGCCAAATTCTAAAAGCAACAAAAACCTACTCAAACTCGAGCAAAAACTAAATCTACCCGTAGAAAACACGAAACCACACTCCTGCTTCAAGAAAAACTCGAGCATAATTGACATAAAACCCAAGCCACTCGATCCTTTCCCAAAACCAAACTTCAGATGCATGAAACCGCGCACATCCACGTGCACAGCGCAGCCGAGCGTCGATGAACTTCACTCCTGCCTCCGACACATCGCTCTCGACCAAGGCAATAACATTCGAAACCCAGAAACCCATGATTCGAACTAAAATCAAAATCGACTCCTAACCCAAACTGCCTGAACCAAAAACCATCAGAAAACAGTTCGCCGCCGACGATCCAATACTCGAGACCCCATGCCATCCTCTCTGTAGCTGCGTCACGACCTCCAACACCTCCATAACGACATGCGATCAACTCCGGTTGCTTCTCGTCGCCGCGAAACCCAAATAAACTTCAACGTCAAATCTCATGGTGTTAAACGCTACCCCATCGATTCTCGGCCATTTCAATCAACAATAAATTCTCAAAGCATTTTTCCCATGATCATCGTCACCCCTCTACCTTCAAGCTCAACCTCGACGTCGAATTCGCCGTCGATCGCCGTTATTTGGCCAATTTGTCCAAATGGACAACCCGAGAATTCACACCAATCACCGAACTAAAAACCATGATATAACCATTAAAATTCATGGTTTTGCATCACGAATTCAATTATGTAATTATACCTTAAAATTGAATTGATTAAATTTTGACCCAAACTAAGATTTTACTGTAAATTTAAAAATTTCCAGGCAATATCTAATGTAATTACCTTTAATGATTTTTAATAGTGTTATTACATGATTCCAAACAATTCCTTTGCAACTCACAAGCTAATTTGAATTTAAAATTGAATTATTGAATTTATTACGAAAGTGATGTTTGTTATTATCACATGGAGACTATTTTAACAGCACACACATTTAAATATTCATCATTCAAACATGCATCCAATTTAATTCAAGTATTTCAGATAACATCATGATATTCATTCACAAGAACAAGTTGAAATCCAGGATTTAAAACTATTTTTAAAATTCGTTTACTCACCTAGAAATGCAGAGGATAGAGACTATTTTTTGTTTCCAGGCTCTTGAATTTTCTTTCTGCATGTTGAATATAATCCTACTTCTGTTGATTTCTGTTTTGCTTATTGATTAATCCTGATTGCATTTGAAAATCTTGCATTGATGTTGAATTTTCCTTTGCTTCTGATTTCTTTGATTTTCTTGTTTCAGATGTTAGATTCCATATTTATTTCCTCTTCTTATTTTCAGATTTCCCAGTATTTTACTTCTTTTCATTTGTATTCATTTTGGTTGAAAAGAAGAAACAATTCAGCTGAAAGAAAATCTCTTATTATTATTATTATTATTTTTAGATTTTAAATTATCAAAGAGAATTGACATTTGTCCCTTTTATGTT
Organism: Allium cepa; assembly: GCA_030765085.1. NCBI lineage: Eukaryota > Viridiplantae > Streptophyta > Magnoliopsida > Asparagales > Amaryllidaceae > Allium > Allium cepa. Next base: position 301,247,372 of record CM060944.1, on the reverse strand, counting down.
TTAATTAGCTTACACCTAAGCTTGTATGTTTACAAATGTCTCTAACCGAAATTAATATACTTAAAAGTGTTATTACTACTTATATATATTTTTAACTTATTTAAGCCTTGTATGTATAAGTATGTAATATGTATATGTATGTAACGTATTTTAATGCTTTATTATTGGTTTACAAGTGTTACCTTTTTTTATAATTTATTTAAGGTATGTATATGAAATTATGAAATATTTACATGTATATAATGTGTATATATCTTTTTATAATTTAAGCTCTTAGTTTTATAAAAACATATAAAAGTGACTTCATGTAAACAATTATAAATTACTTATGCTTTTATCAAATTAAATGCATCATATATTTATAAGCTTGAGAAATTTATTTTAATTTTATATATAAAATTCCTAAACCAAATTTATCTTATGTTAAAATTTTAAAAGGAAAGAATATTTAAAAACAATTGAACTTTTTAAACTTAAATCTTATCTAAAACTCAAGTTTAAAATATATATATTTATAATAAATAAGAAATTATTCTTGTTGTTAAAAATTTAAATCTCAAATATCACTTTTAAAAGTATTAAGTCAAATTTAAATTTTCAAATTATAAACTATATATATATTAAAGTTTGAAAACACTTAATTAAGTTCAAAACAATATTTTTTTTTCCCATTTATAATATATATACAAATATATACATTTCAAATGGAGAATATTTTAACATTAGTTTTGATAATCACTATATTAAATTTTGAAACACAAATCCAAACCACAATATATATTCATATATATTACAATTTGAATATATAGCTTTTATTACATTAAAGACTTCCTATATATAATACATACCTATATATATATACATTATAAATAGAAGATATTTTGATTAGCTTTTGAAAAACAAATCTTACCAATTTTAAATTGCTAGAATAAATATTTCCAAATTAAAATATTATTAGTTTTCAAAAGAATTAGACTTGCCAATTTTATGTTGTTAGGAAAAATGTTAATAGATATTATCAAATTATTATTATTAGCTTTTAAAAGAATTTTAACTTGTAAATTTATGATATAAAATTATCAAATCAAATTAATTATTAACAAAGATTATTAAATTGATATTGCTCAAAATCCCGAGTCATCACATAAGAAGTGTGAATTGAATAATTGAATGAAAGTCAATTGAATGTTAAATCAATTTTGGAATTAAAAGTGTTGAACCAAATTGAATGAATGTAAAGTAAATTAATTTGGTAAATGTTTGTTATGCATTGGTTGTTACATGAATGTTAGTTGATTGAATAAAATTTCATATGTAATGAAATTGAATTAATAAAATTGAAAGCTAAATAATTGAATTCAAAATGAGAAATGAAGTGAATTTAAATAGGATTGATTTGATTTGAAAGTGGACTAACTTAAATGTGAATTGGTGAATGTAAACTAATTGAATACGAATAAATGAATGTTAGTAAATCCAATGTTAATGAATCAAATGTGATTTAAATTGAAAACCAATTCATTGAATATAAATGAATAATGAATGTATATTGATTTGGTTATGGATTGATCGGATAGATATGGTTTGTTGGATGATAGTTGGATGATAGTTATTTGATGGTTGAATTTGTTTTTTGGTTGCATTTGCGATATTGGCATATAGTAGTAGTTGGTATATGTTGTATATTGATATTATTTTCATATATACATGTTTCTCATTTTTTTGTTGAGTGTTTAGTAGGTGCGGATGGCGTTTGCTTCGCATTTGGAGCTCGCTTTCGAGCTATATTAGCCGTATATGCTTGCTAATAATATATAAGGTACATATCTCGAATTACATATCGTACTTTTACACTTTTTTCCCTTTGGGATGCCTCATCCTTGATGATGAGATGTATATTTGTGATATAAATATTGTTATTTTTTTCGGATCGAACCGCGCAAAGGAGACGCCGGCGAATTTTTTGAAATTATAGGCGTTAGAAAATTTTGGGGAAAATTGAAAAAATTAGTGAAAACAAAATTTTGGTTTGAGTTAAAAGTTAAACGATATAGTTGGTTTTGAAAAGATAACTATATATAGATTTGAAAACTTAGCAAAGTTTTTGTGAGAAGTTTGACTAATAAATTTTGGAAAAGTTAAAAGGTTAAACAGATTTGGTAAATCTAATTTGAACGAATTGTTTTGAAAATTTAATGGATATTGTGACTTTTTCTTACTTTGTAAATTTGAGGACGAAATTCTTTTAAGTAGAGGAGAATGTAACGATCCAGAATTTCAGTCATTTGAAATTCGTATATTTAATTAATTTTAAATATTTCCAAGTAAATTTTATTATCTCATATAACTTATATTTTGAATATCTAGATTTAATTGGATAATTAAATTGCCCATTATTATTTGAAATTGTGTAAATAACTAAAAATTGGATTTAATGTGAATAAAAATGTTGTATAAAGTTGAATTAAATCATATTTGAATTAGAATGATGTTAGAGAACTTTCAAAACTGAACTAAAAGTTGATTTTGTAGAAATTGAATATTTTAATATTTAATTAACGTGTAAAAATAACCATTTTTCAAACAGTCTCAGAATTTGAAAAAACAAGTTTCATTGGATTCGTAATGTAATATTATTGTAAGATTTCAAATTTCGTATCAATCGGATTTACGGTTTGTCCGGGGCAAGCTAAAACACGTAGAAATCGGTTTAAGTGAAAATTTAAATTTAAATTAGTCGATTCGAAAACCTATCCTTAAAATATGATCGAATTGGCTTCCGATATATATTCCATTGCGTTCGAAATAGGGGAAAACATTATAAACGCCAGACGGCATGCTTCGTTTCGAGTTCGAAAATTTTCCGGATGAATAGTGCACGTAAATTTTCTATAAAAGGCCAGACTATTTCACAATTTTCATCAAACCCTAACCCTCTGGGGCTAGCCGCCATGTTATTTTCAATGGCCAGAGATCTTTGACCTTCCTCCTCCATTTTCTTCAAATCGGCACGTTGTTACGAGAAACTTTCAACTGGAAAAAGGTCAGGCTCATCGAGATCCATCGATCCAACGGCCATGATCGTCTATTACGAAGTGGATCAACAGAAATTTCATCGTAAAATCTCCACGTTCGCACACATTTTTATAGAGTAAGACACGACCGAGTTTCAAGTGCTCATGGCCGAAGGTAGAGTGGAGCACGAGCTTTCAACTGGTGGTAGTTGACCGACGTATAATCGACGATGGTGGCGCGGCTAGCTAGGGTTCAACGACAGTGGGATGGGTTTCTTTGTGCGATTTTTTAACCTGAAGAAGAAGAAACAAAAGAAACGGCTGGATCTGATGTTAACAACGTATGGCTATGATGCAAGGTTTCGAAAACATAAAATAAATGTTGAAATTTGTATATATAATAATTCGTATAAACTTTAAAACGCTATATCTTTTTCATATGAGGTCCGTTTCACACAAAACGAATTTCCTTGGGTCCATATGGACAAACACTACGCGAGGAGCTGGTTTGGAGTTGATTGGAGCTAGTGTGAATTTTGGGTAAAATTAAACGGTCGTTTAATTTTATTCGGAATAAAACGCTGAAACCGCTACTACAAGCAATGTGAGTACAACTCACTCTTTCTGACTCACTGATATTTTATATAAGTGAAATAAATATTATTTATGATGATTGATGATTGTTTGGATGATATATGATATATTGATTGGTATTTGGATATTACCTGCCTATTGGAGCAGATGACCCTATACGTTCCCGTGTATGAGCGGATGATCCTTTGTACACACGTCTGCCTTGAAGCGGACATTGTACATATATTCTAATATGTATATTTGTTGCAGGTGAAAGGTTGGAGGAATCCAACTGGATTCCTCATCTGTACTGATTTATTTACAGATATTGCGATATATGCTGTTATCATATGATATATGATGTTTCGGATGCCGTGATTTATGTATTTAGTGTTGTTGCAACATTGGGCCTATTTTGATAATTTAAAAATGTTAAAGTGACGATTTCCAAATTTAAAAGAATTTTAAAGTGATTTTGGAAATAAACGTTTTATTGATTTTTGAATTATAAAGGAACTGAATTTATTTGAATAAATAAAAGTAATAATTTTTATGTTGTAAAAATTATGATGTTTTGGGAAACAAAATTGAAATGTGATTTTTGAAATGTGAAGTTAACTATTTTATGAAATAGTATAAACTGAGATTTTTGATTTATTATGTAACGACCTGGAATTTTCGATCCATAAAATTCCAGATAGTTATGAAAAAGAAGAAAGAGATAGAAGAAGAAGAACAGAAACATCAACATCTCACATTCGCAGTGGATATAATATAATAAATAATAATAACAGTTTACAAAAGAATACTATATCTGTCGATTACATTTAGTACATCAGAGTTACACATATATACAGACACTGGATATACACAATTATCATGTCTCAGATTTACAATAATATAGTACAGTGGAAATACTCTATACGTTCCTGCCATCCAGCTCAACTCCTGAGCTCCAGAACGTCCTTACCTGAAAATCTGTAATACTCGGTATGACCCGAGCATTACATCAAAGTAACACCCGGGTCAGGCTGGAAACCAGCGTGAGTAAACCCATCCAACATGGAATATAAAGTATACAACTTATTTAAAACCCGGGTAACTCGTATCAATTTACAAAGTCACAATTTATTACAAACATCACTTATTCCACACATCCATTTTATAAGCACTAGAGTTTAGATTTAAATAGTCGAATTCCTTTAAATCACTTCATTCCAGCCTATAGATTTCACATATCAATCTATACAAATTCGAAGTGGATTCGGGTATCTTCTAATACCCAAACCTAGTCTCTTCGAGTCTCGTGTCATCCTAACCCAAGTTATCCAAATGAAATACACAACATTTCGTATCAGAGATATCAACTCATTCAAAGCATCCAATACCATTCAATCATCCATAAGCAAACTTGATCACTTCCAAATTAATTCAATTGATTCTAGTTGAATTTCTAACCTCAATCACTTAGATTCCTTCATTTAACGTTAATTAATTCTAGATCAATTAATTAATCAACTCTTCATTAATCATCTTAATTAATCACCCTGGATTAATTATTTTTCAATTACATTCAAGTAATTATCTTTATTTAATTTCACGATATTGATTATTCTTAACCAAAATCAATAAGTAATCATAATTACTTCATAAATTAATTAACTATATTAATTTCATTAGTCCTTAATTACTTATATTAATTAATTTCTCATAAGTCACTTATTACGGATTAATCAAATTTAATTTATCACTCTTTAATTACATCATTAACTATATAAATTTATGATTTCCAATTGTATTTTAATTTTTTTTCTAATCTAAATTAATTACATGAATTAAACCACAGTATTAATCATACTTGATTTATTTCCACCTGAAATTATCTACCTTTTTATTTACTTCAGTAAATAAATTAATTCTCCTTAATTAATTATCTTAATTTATCTCTTGATTAATTACACATAGTAGTTTTATTAATTTCATTAAGTAATTACTTATTAAACTACCCAATGATCATTCGAAATTAAATTAAACTCAATTAATTAGCCCAAATCATTAATAATTTAATTAATTAATTATCCATTTAAATTATCCTACCTATTTAATGAATCACCAATCATTAAACCCTTATTGATTTTAAATTGAACCATTTTCTTATTTATGATTTAAGTTTAAAACCATTTAAAACCCAAATGCTTCAAGTCAAACAACAATTAACTCGAGAACCAACCAAAACCAAAGTTACCGGATCATCGATACATATTCAATCAATTCAATCATTCAACTAATTATTTAAATTTAACCATTTAAATCTAAATAAAAATCAAACAGAGTGAGATTTACTCACCTTTGATTTTGGTTTGGAATTCCACTTCAATCCCGACTATTTTCTTCACGATTTTGACCTTGTAAAACAGTACATCATTTATAAATATTTAAAATAATCAATAATTTATTTTTACCTTTTATAAATCTTAATAATATATTTTGAACCAATAATCTCCCCTTTTTAACAATTTATTAGTAACTGAAATAAATTAAATAAATTAATTGAAATAATATATATATATATATATACTTTTAAAATAAATCTTTTTAGATCTCATAAAACTCTAATTCGTATATAATTTCATATTTTCCCAAAATCTATAATAATTTCCGTTTAAAAATACACGTATGTATCTATATTCATCTTCATATGCTTTTCTGAAAATATCAAAGCAGAAATTTCCTTTACCGAATATATATAAATTCACTACATTAAATAAAAATGGAAATATTATACCTTACTACCCTCACGTCAGTTCCCTTGGATAGCCATCGCGATCAACTCCGACGCCGTGCCGCAGACCCAAACCCAAATTCCAGAGTCGAGGATCTGTTCTTCCTCTTCACTGCCGAGCCCTTCCTCCTACCTTTGAGCAAGCAAGGGCACGTCAATGTCATGACTCCTCCATAACCGATCGCGACCCAACCCTAGATCGCGAACCATGAGCTTAACCGCTTCAATGCTTCGAGCTCGCGATTCCACCTTCCCATACGCGCCGCGAATCCCAACCTCGCGCCTCACGATTCACCCCAAATTCGACTCCATCTCCGCTTCGCCATCATCGCGAACCATTCGCGATTGCCTCAGAGCAATACACCACCTCCTTCCTGACTCGATCGAACGATTAAGTCGTTCGTTAATTTATTTTTTTATTATTTTTTTGTTTCGAAGGCTTTTTCCATTTTTTCTTTTTTTTTTCTTTCAAATGCGTTCGATTTCTGCTATCGAGAATAGAGAGTGGGACGGGAATAAGATATAGGTTGGGTGGAAAGGCTTCTTGAGTATGCGTTTGTAAATGAAAACATTTTTGACTGTTTGGCCATAAATTTATTATATTATAAAACTTTCAAAACGACTCGTTAATTGCCATTTAAAATTTTGAACTCCTCTTAAGGAATGCCGCTAGGTGATTATAAAGTTTTACCCGCGTTCCGAACACAATGGAACGTGTTTCGGAGGCTAACTTGATCGTACGTGGAAGTTAGCTTTTTAAATTGATTTAAAATATTAAATTATCGATTTTAATTTCAACACGTTTCTCAACCGTACGAGCAAACGGTAAATCCAAACACTATGAAAATTGAAATTCGATAATAACTAACTATTATGGATCCAATGAAACTGGTCTCGTCGAATTCCGAGACTGTGCCTCGGAAGGCTACCTCTAAATATCGATTTAAACAATAAAATTTCAAAACTTAACAAAACATTTCCAAATTCAATTTCAACACTTTCACTACCCTCGGTACTATCAATAAAAAATTTATAAGCCTTCAAATTATTTTTAACAAGCTTAAAACTCCAGATTCAACATTTTACCCAATTTCAAATTATAAAATTCAATAATTTAATTATCAAGTAAATAGTGATATTTGGAATTCAAGTTAAAAATTAACTTTTAAATATTTAATATCAATTAAATATTCGAATTTAGATTGTTAGAAATTCCGGATCGTCACATTCCACCCCCTTAAAAGAATTTCGTCCCTGAAATTACTAGTTAGGAAGAATGGTCCAATACCCGTTTACTTTTCCCCCAAAACCAACAGTTCAATATCCTACCAACTATCTTTTTATAAAAGACCCCTTATCAATCTTACTAACTTCCCAAACTCTTCCATAGTTTTCAAACAATACCCTTTCGCTCAATCATTCAAATTTCCATTTAAACCCAAATTTTGAATTAACAAAATTTTGTCTAAATTTTTCTAACTCTCTAAATTTCAAAAAAAATTTGCCAGCGTCTCCTTTGCGCGGCTAGCTCGGTACAACTACAAAGGCCTCTACGGGCTTCCAAATTCCAAAAAGAAAACAGAAAGCCAAGTGGCTAGATCAAAACCCAATCCAATTTCATATAGAAATTTAAATACATACCTTTTAGTCGGGCAATTCAAATTATCTCCTGAAATCAAATCCAATTTTCTTTTTCCTTTATAAAACCTGCATATCTTACTTAGAAAAAATATCCAATCGTAACTTTTAAAATCATTTATATATTTCCTTATAGAAGTTTTCACATCTACTTCTATTCAACTTATTTTTCCCATTCCCATATGAATTCAATTTGTCTTCACTTCTGAGTATTGAATTTTATCTTTCATTTAGAACTGATTCATACTAGTTTCATCTACTAATTTACTTTAATTTCCAATTTGAAATCGTTTTGTCGTTAACAAAAAAAATTTCCAAAATTTTTCTAGCTCCCAAAATTTTCAAAATTTTTTGGTAGAGTCTCCATTGTACGGAGGAGCTTTTGCTATTTGACAAGAGATATAAATATATATACATCGACCCACCGGGTCGAAAAAACAAAAACAGTTCATATTTCCTATTTTTATTACGTAGGCGTACCTTTATTTAGCGTTTTAAGCAGCAGCTTATTTATTTTAGCAATTAGTGCAACCAAAGCCAGCCAAACGGCCTTCAGGTACCTGTTCTTACTCAATTTAAACATATAAGCACTATATATATGAAGTTTATAACATTTCTCTTACTTAAACTACTATAACACTTCAATTCTAAAAGAAATGCGTTCAAAATAACTTCCACGAGCAATTTATATGTTTCCAAAACTAATTCAATTGCTTTCAACCAATTCATATACCATTTCATTAAATTTAATGGTTTTCAACTCAAGTGCTTACATTCAATTTATTTTTAATCCAAACAAGCACATATTCACTTCAATTAATTCTAAAACCAATTTATTTAATCTTTGTCAACTCATTCTGTATTTAATTCCATTTCATTTCTAATTTGTTCACCAACCATACCTTGCATTTCATTACATTTCGCAATTGTTCCATTCAAAACAATTTATTAAGCTTGGCACATTCAAAACTTATAAATTAATAACCATTTCCAAATTAATTTGACCCAGACTTTTATGATCTTTCACTTTTGCTCGAAGCCAAACTTCTATTAATTTTAAACTTAAGTTAATTTACTTTCTTCAAATTATTTCAACTTCATAACTTAAGCTCACATCATTTGCAAATAAATTTGTTTTTTTCACCTTAACTTGATTCTATTTCAATCAAATCTCATTTCAATCTACAAATTTATTTGATTAGTTATTATAAATTAAATTCCCAATTTCAATTCATTCACGACTCATTTAACTAATTAGCAGGCCATTTTCAATTTATTTCTACATACCTGGGTTTTGTTTGCAATTCAAACCATGTCTATTATAATTCAATTTCATTGTATTCGACAACACTTCCCTTATATCCAATTTACTTGCAAAATTTCATTAGATATTATTCATATTACACTCGAATTTTATTCATAATTCAAACCATCACTATTTCGATTCAACTATATTTTATTTTTATGTTTACAACATCTCCACTTATTTAATTCATTATCAAATCCAAGTCTAATTTTATTTACAATTCGAATTCATTTCCAAACTCCATTATTAACTTGCAATCCATTTTATTTAACCGAGTTAAATTTTATTAACATACCCAATCAAATAATTTATTTAGCTAATTAGCTTACTTCCAATTTTTAAATCAATATTCGATTTTAATTACAAAAATCACATCATTAAATTTCCTAAGTTCAATTTTTTTTTCATAATTCCAATTTGGATTCCCTTTCATTTTCCAAAATTCCAACACTTTTATTGTAAAACTTTAGAAATGCTTTTAAATTCACAGCATATTATTAAAATAGCTCTTTATAAAAATACTTCTTATAACTTGATGTCTCAACCAGTCCATCCTTGTTCTCACAGAAATTCAGTCATATGTTGATCAGGCGTAGCACTGAAAATCTATAAGTACTTGGTAAACCCGTTTTCAACATCCAGTGAAAATACTTGGAAAATAATTTTATTGAAAATATAGAAAATAGTTTTTGAAAATAGAGGAAATATCTTTGGTGAGAATGCTCTGGAAATCATCACCCCCATCCATGGTCGCAGTTACATTCCAGAGTTACGTTGCCATCGCAGCAAAAGTCCATGTAACTGTAGGCACTCCACGCCTCTCGATTACGCCATGGAACCCACAACAGATCGCAGTTACATTCTAGGGTTACGTTGCCATCACAGCAAAGGTCCATGTAACTGTAGGCATCAGCGCCCCTCGATTTTCGCTGTCAAAATGAAACTTCTCCACTCCTACATAGGTCGCAGTCTACCGATATAAAATCAAACGTAGACTGTTGGCTCTCAGCAGCACACACGACTTTCGCTATGTTACCATAGGTCGCAGTCTATAAATCAAACGTAGACTGTTGGCTCTCAGCAGCACACACGACTTTCGCTATGTTACCATAGGTCGCAGTCTACCGATATAAAATCAAACGTAGACCGTCGGCTTTCAGCAGCACACACGACTTTCGCTATGTTACCATAGGTCGCAGCCTACCGATATAAAATCAAACGTAGACTTTTGGCTCTCAGTAGCACACACGACTTTCGCTATGTTACCATAGGTCGCAGTTTACCGACATAAAATCAAACGTAGACTTTTGGCTCTCAGCGGCACACACGACTTTCGCTATGGTACACACTACTCATAATCCTCAAGAACTAGTTTTGTCCGGACTCTTCACATGATCAACTTTAGAACCCCCCTTTGGGGCTCAAGGCAGCACCACCCGGTGGCACTCCAGAGAAGTTCATTTCAAGGGAGCGCCTTTTTCCCAGAGCCATCATCAAAACACTTTATACTATACACATATAGTATCTTTCAAATCATGCACCTAGTATGATCTCATACAAAGCTTCTTTACACAAAATCGATTATCCCAAAATCGATAATTCTCAAACTAGGCTTTCCAAATTTTAATATCGATTTTACCCAAAAATCAAAAGCCTTTCCAAATCCAAAGGTTCCCAAAACCTTTTCTCAAAATCCTCATAACATCCTTTATATATATATATATATATATATATATATATATATATATATATTCAGATATATATAATTTCTAAAACTTTGAATCATTTCAAACTTGTATAAAACTCCTTTTATACTTCAAACACTTTCAAAATCTTTTCCTTTTGGCAATAGATTTAACAAGGGAAGATTTATCTTATATAACAAAGATATATAACTTTGTTTATTCAAAATCAAATATTCAAATTTGATTACTCCTTTCAATATCAATTTCATTCAAATCCGTACGATGTACACATATCATCCGTACGCTATACCAATCTGATCGCTCGCTCGATCACACAATTTCACTTCCGAACTAGTATTATCCACCCGACTTCCTAGTGCGGACTCAGATCTGGTTTCATGATCAGAAAATATCATTCTCCTTGCATATCCATAACTACGATAGAGAATATCCAGAACCAATCAACAATCCATATCCAGGCTCACCGTCGAAAATCGAGTGAAAAATCCCAACTCAGATCGATAAGCTATCTCGAAATTCTGTGCTCGAATCTGGACCAAATCATTATGCAAATAGAATAATATACGTACATCCTTCGTATTTATTTCATTGATTATTAGCCAAATCAATTTCTTTTCTATCCATCTTCACTTCGATTTTATTCACTTATTCAAATTTACCTTAATCCTCATTTGGATTATCACTTCAATTCTTATCTCAGTTGGGTATTTAATCAATAACAGTTTGAACTCCGACCAATTTATATTTAGAAAATAGCTTGAAAATTTTAAAAATAGATAAGTAGTTGAAAAATAATTATTAGTTTGCAAAATAGCTGTAAAATAGTTAACTAATTGTAAAATAGTTGAGAAATAGCTAAATAGTTTCAGAAATTTTAGATAATTGCAAAATAGTTGTAAAATAGTAATTAATTTGTAAAATAGTTGAAAAATAGTAATTAGTTTGTAAAACAGTTGAAAAAATTGTTAAATAGCTCCAAAAATAATCGTAAAACAAATATAAAATAATTTGGCTTTAAAAAGAAAGGTTATATATATTAAATAGCTTGAAAAAAATAAGTTTATATTAAAACAATTATATTGAAAATAGTCCAGAGTCAAAACTGTTCGCTTCCCCATCAGTTCAATTTAAATTTCCACTTCCATTTAAATTGACTCAATTCCAATTTGAATAACTTTAATTTCTATTGAAATTGATTTAACCCCAATCCAAGTTGAATAAATCCTGATTTCTTTCCCAATTTAAATCAAATTCCATTTGATTCTAAACATGTTCAACTTCAATTATAATTTCAAATTATTCTAATCAATTTGGACTAATTTCAAATTGAATTCTTGAATTAATCCCAATCCCTATTCAAAATTTTAAACCTTCAGACTGATAAACTTTTCACTTAAGTTTAAATTTTGCTTCACTTTGGGTTTCACATCACATTCCAAGGAAAATTCAAAACTCAACCTTAGAGTTTATTTCATATTTATTTCCTTTACACACCAGGCTACTTTTAAATTTTTAAACCACCTTTGATTTTAATTTCAAAACAAATCCCTTAAAAATCTTCCAAACATTTGTTGTTTTAAAATAAGATTATATTCAAAATAGTCTGAATTATATTATTTGTTATTTTCTTTAACTCTTTGAAACAATTGATTGTTTCTAAACTTAGGTTTTAAAACTTCACAATTTTAAAAACTACTTTAATTTAGAAGTTATACTCATCTTATAAATTAACTTCATATGGCTTACTTAATAGCAAATATATCATTATTAAACACAACAACTATTTATGATAATACCCAAGGTAATCATATCTAGATACCAATTCCTTTTTATATTATTCTTACTTCTATAAATTCAAGATTAAATTTCAGTTTGAATCCATTTCAAACTTACATTTATTTAAAGTTTTTAAACAATTTAATTTCTGAGCTCAAATTTTAGAATTTCATTTCAATCAATTTAATTTTAATTTGGTTGTATTTCTGTTTTTACTTAATTTAATTCCAATTCAAGATTTCAATTTGGTTGTATTTTATGTTACTTCTTAATTTAATTCTATTAATTTAACATCCAATCACCATAATATTTATTAGAAGGAAATATTGCTTTATATATCGAAATATATTTTTATATAAAATCATTTAAAATCTTTATATAAGAAAATAATAAGTACGCGCTCATATATATATACACACACACACACTCAACTCATTTTAGTGTACTACGGACTCTATTTAATGAGTAATTCCCACCAGAGTCAAGGTTCTCGCTTAACCTGGCTCTGATACCAACTGTGACGACCCGGAATTTTTGATCCCGAAAATTCCAGATAGTTATGAAAAAGAAGAAAGAGATAGAAGAAGAAGAACAGAAACATCAACATCTCACATTCGCAGTGGATAAAATATAATAAATAATAATACAGTTTACAAAAGAATACTATATCTGTCGATTACATTTAATACATCAAAGTTACACATACATACAGACACTGGATATACACAATTATCATGTCACAGATTTAAAATAATATAATACAGCAGAAATACTCTATAAGTTCCTGTCATCCAGCTCGACTCCTGAGCTCTAGAACGTGCTTACCTGAAAAATCTGTAATACTCGGTCTAACCCGAGCATTACATCAAAGTAACACCCGGGTCAGGCTGGAAACCAGCATGAGTAAACCCATCCAACATGGAATACAAAGTATACAACTTATTTAAAACCCGGGTAACTCGTATCAATTTACAAAGTCACAATTTATTACAAACATCACTTATTCCACACATCCATTTTATAAGTACCAGAGTTTAGATTTAAATAGTCGAATTCCTTTAAATCACTTCATTCCAGCCTATAGATTTCACATATCAATCTATAAGAATTCGAAATGGTTTCGGGTATCTTCTAATACCCGAACCCGGTCTCTTCGGGTCTCGTGTCATCCTAACCCAACTTATCCAAATGAAATACACAACATTTCGTATTAGAGATATCAACCCATTCAAAGCATCCAATACCATTCAATCATCCATTAGCAAATTTGATCACTTCCAAATTAATTCAATTGATTCTAATTGAATTTCTAACCTCAATCACTTAGATTCCTTCATTTAACATTAATTAATTCCAAATCGATTAATTAGTCAACTCTTCATTAATCATCTTAATTAATCACCCTGGATTAATTATTTTTCAATTATATTCAAGTAATTATCTTTATTTAGTTTCACGATATTAATTATTCTTAACCAAAATCAATAAGTAATCTTAATTACTTCATAAATTAATTAACTATATTAATTTCACTAATCCTTAATTACTTATATTAATTAATTTCTCATAAGTCACTTATTATGGATTAATCAAATTTAATTTATCAATCTTTAATTACATCATTAACTATATAAATTTATGATTTCCAATTGTATTTTAATTTTTTTTTCTAATCTAAATTAATTACATGAATTAAACCACAGTATTAATCGTACTTGATTTATTTCCACCTGAAATTATCTACCTTTTTATGTACTTCATTAAATAAATTAATTCTCCTTAATTAATTATCTTAATTTATCTTTTGATTAATTGCACAGAGTAATTTTATTAATTGCATTAAGTAATTACTTATTAATCCACCTAATGATCATTCGAAATTAAATTAAACTCAATTAATTAGCCCAAATCATTAATTAATTTAATTAATTAATTATCCATTTAAATTATCCTACCTATTTAATGAATCACCAATCATTAAACCCTTATTGATTTTAAACTGAACCATTTTCTTATTTATGTTTTAAGTTTAAAACCATTTAAAACCCAAATGCTTCGACTCAAATAACAATTAACGCGAGAACCAACCAAAACCAAAGTCACCAGATCATCAGTACACATTCAATCAATTCGATCATTCAACCAATTATTTAAATTTAACCATTTAAATCTAAATAAAAATCAAACAGAGTGAGATTTACTCACCTTTGATTTTGGTTTGCATTACCACTTCAATCCCGACTATTTTCTTCACGATTTTGAGCTTTTAAAACATTACATCATTTATAAATATTTAAATTAATCAACAATTTATTAGTAACTAAAATAAATTAAATTAATTAATTGAAACAATGTATATATATACACTTTTAAAATAAATCTTTTTAGATCTCATAAAACTCTAATTCGTATATAATCTTAGATTTTCCCAAAATCTATAATAATTTCCGTTTAAAAATACATGTATGTATCTATATTCATCTTCATATTCTTTTTTGAAAATATCAAAGCAGAAATTTCCTTTACCAAATATATATAAATTCACTACATTAAATAAAAATGGAAATATTATACCTTACTACCCTCACGTCAGTTCCCTTGGATCGCCATCGCGATCAACTCCGACGTCGTGCCACAGACCCAAACCCAAATTCCAGAATCGAGGATCTGTTCTTCCTCTTCATTATCGCGCCCTTCCTCCTGCCTTCGAGCACGCAAGAGCACGTCAATGTCGTGACTCCTCCATAACCGATCGCGACCCAACCCTAGATCGCGAACCATGAGCTTAACCTCTCCAATGCTTCGAGCTCACGATTTCACCTTCCCATACGCGCGCCGCGAATCCCAACCTCGCGCCTCACGATTCGCCCCAAATTCGACTCCATCTCCGGCAATATACTACCCCTTCCCGACTCGATTGAACAATTAAGTCGTTCGTTAATTTATTTATTTATTTATTTTGTTTCGAAGGCTTCGGCCATTTTTTTCTTTTTTTTTCAAATGCGTTCGATTTCTGCTATCGAGAATAGAGAGAGGGACGGGGATAAGATATAGGTTGGTGGAAGGCTTCTTGAGTACGCGTTTGTAAATGAAAATATCTTTGACTATTTGGCCATAAATTTATTACATTATAAGACTTTCAAAACATCTCGTTAATTACCATTTAAAATTTTGAACTCCTCTTAAGGATTGCCGCTAGGTGATTATAAAGTTTTACCCGCGTTCCGAACACAATGGAACGTGTTTCGGAGGCTAATTTGATCGTACATGGAAATTAGCTTTTTAAACCGATTTAAAATATTAAATTATTGATTTTAATTTCAACGCGTTTCTTACCCGTACGAGCAAACGGTAAATCCAAACACTACGAAAATTGTAATCCGATAATAACTATCTATTACGGATTCAATGGAACTAGTTTCGTCGAATTCCGAGACTGCATCGGAAGGCTATTTCTAAATATCGATTTAAACAATAAAATTTCAAAACTTAACAAAACATTTCCAAATTCAATTTGAACACTTTCACTACCCTCAGTGCTATAAGTAAAAAAATTATAAGCCTTCAAATTAATTTTAACAGGCTTAAAACTCCAGATTCAACATTTTATCCAATTTCAAATTATATAATTCAATAATTTAATTATCAAGTAAATAGTGATATTTGAAATTCAAGTTAAAAATTAACTTTTAAATATTTAAAATCAATTAAATATTCCAATTTAGATTGTTAGAAATTCCGGATCATCACATATTATAAAAGGTTTATATATAAGATTTATAAAATGGATATTTTATAAATCAAAACAATGGAATTATAAAGAAGTTTTAAATGTGTGAAAATGAAGTATAAATGGATTTTATAAGTGAATAAGATTTACGAATAGTGAAGTTATAAAATGAATGGAATTTGTAAAATAAATGAATTATAAGTTATTAACTTATAATTTGGCTTTTTTGGCATATAAATGATATAAATGGAATTGGTTAATAAAAGGATTTTATAAGTGGAAGTTTTTATAAAAATGTTAATGGAATTTATAAACATTGTTTTATAAATTCGAAAACAATTGAAATTGTTAAGTTAAATATAGAAGTTTATTAAAGGAGATATATCCACGATTTTGGACAGTAGATTATCCTTTGATAAATGTGTAGAAATAATGAATTTGGATAGAGATTTATATTCACGATTTTGGACAGTGAATAATATGTTAAATAAAATGGATATTTTTAAGAAGTGAAATTTTAAATGGTTTAAAGATGTATTGAAAAGTGTTAAGGATCGAAACTATAGATTTCAACATTCATTTTTGAAATAGACGTTTTCGAGAAATAAGGAAATGATGGAATATAACACTATTGTTATAGTAAATGATTTTCGAAAGGAAATATTTTGTATAGTATTTGGGATTTACATATCTATCTTATTTTAGAATCCCTATACTAGTGATTTTGGGTTGTCGTAACGATGTTTTACGCAACACTCGTTTTAACCCAAATAAAAGATGTTTAAAAGAACGTTTTCCTTATAGAATAAAATATATACTCAATCGTGATTTAAGTATATGTAATATTTTTTAAGTGTTGAAAATATAAATCGAATTGTGAATTATTATTAAATAAGTATTTGAGATTTTTTTCCAATGTTGAAATGATTTTGAGATTATATCTTTTAAAGATAATTTGAAGTGAATATTTGGCAGGTAATTTAATTAATGAAAGATTAATTAAAGTGGCTCAGTGATTGTTATGTTGCTGAATATTTGTTTGTTTGCTTTGATAGTTAAATAACCGACTATCAAATTAGGCCAAATTTTAGTTCCTCGACTTGATGTGGGAACTATTTAGTCGTAGACTTAGTACGTAGCCTTCTTTGTAGGCTTGATTATCCTTTGTATTGAGGATATTGATTCGTATAGTGCGGAGTATTACTCCAATCTATCGAGCTTCCTTCTTAGCCCGAAGGATAGCAAGTTGAAATTTGGAGACGTGATAAGTCTATGAGACTTAGTTTCTGTGTGAGGTTGAGAAACGCTTTTGCGTTGTTGGTGCGAAGAGACCGGGATCGGATTTATCTGAAAATCACTTCGGACCAACGTATATGCGACGATTGTGCAGGTTGCTTCTGATGATATTGATATTCCAGAGTTTTATAGTGGGAGACTGCTTGTTGATCGTTTGGGGTTAAAATCCCAATATACATCCAGTAGCAGTGGTCTCTTCATTATGAAATATCTAATGCAAGGACTATTCGCTGCTAATCCTAGGGATTTCCCGACAGGATGTGGTAGAAAAGTTCCTTCGGTTTGTCTTGTTCCTGGACAAGTTGTATGGATGTTTATCTGAGATTGCATTTCTACAGATTACATACATTGGTTTTAACAAACATACATCAGTGGTGGCGGAGAAGGCAACTTCTCTTAGATTAACACCCTCCTTAAGACGTACGAGCTTAAGGGTTGTATTTTTATGGTAGGCAATTAGTAGTCAATGGAAATGGCCGTATGGCATTCAAAGTGATCTGATTGTGCTTTGCGAAAGGTAATCGTTACCTCTAGCCTCATCAATTGGAAGTGACCAAAACAGGGTTAGATGCAGCAGGGCTAAGAGGGTCATTCCCATCAGGATATGATCATCCTTTTCTAGATATATCTTTACACGCTATCACGTCTTGTATTTGATTATTGTGGTTTGTATGCTAGAGGGCCCTCGGTAAAGGTTGGTAATGACCGAAGGATGATATATTCGGTACCATCTAGTTGTAGAGATGGGCCAGTCTTGTGTTGGTAGAGGATCCTTTGTGATGGTCCTCAGTACATTCTTCTAGAGATGTACTGCCGGAAGGTACTCCCTTCACCTGGTCATTTGTATGGAAATCCAAACCCCACTACGTGTTTGCCATTTTGATTGTATTACCCAATTGAGCTATATGCTTGAATTTAATCAATGTAACAATTTCGGCTATGATTAATATTATTTGTATATAGTAGACACTACTATAATATAAGAGGATTTGATATGATATGTTTTAGTTATCGTAAGGTAGAAACATGTCCGTGTTTATGTGTGGACTTATCTTACGAGATACTTTTGTTTTGATAAATGAAAAGTTTTGGTTATTTAATAAATTCAGTTGAGTGTGTTTCTCACGCTGGTTTACCAGAATAATCCGGGCGTTCTTCCCTTTCAATGCTCGGGTCAGACCGAGTATATTTACAGGTTCAGATTTGGTGCTTTTGGAGCTTCAGCAGGAGAGTTGGAGATCTTCATTTTCGTACATCCGTATTTGCTTGATTATCCGTTGTGCTTAGTTTTTGTTATTATCAGCATTTATGAGGACATGTTATTATAACTGTTCATGCTGATAACTATTGATTGATTGTTGAACTCTGATTGATGTATACATATATATACAGTTTCTGTTTTGTAAAGATTATTGATGTGATATTATATATTTTCCGCTGCGATGTGAGATGCTGTATTGTTTTTTTTTGTTTCTATCTTCTCTCTTTCTTCTCTTCTCTTCTTCTTTCTTCTTTTCTTTCTCCTGACTTTCCGTCAATCTTTGCTTTTTGGATCGTACGTGTGTGGATTATTGTCGATTCAAAGGATACGGATTTGTGGGTCGTCACAGGGGGATAGTATGGGTATGGAGGTGAGGGTATTTACAAGAACGGAAGAAGAAGAAAATTGATTTAGAATTTAGAATGTTTTTTATAAAAAATGGATACCCTACTGTAGAAAAATGGTTCAAATTCGAGAATAGACATATCTTAACATGTGATTGAATAAATTTGGAATTATATCAGTATAGATGTACTGACAAAGATCTAATTTACAAAAAATTACGAATATTAATGGCCTGCTTTACATTTAAAACATCAAAGACCAACCTAATTTTAAGGCGATTATTTGCAGTGTTTTAAAGACCTAACTCAACCACGGTTCGAGCACGGTTAAACTTCGATCTTGTAACACTGCGACTTTTAAAAAATGAAATAACCTTGTGCACGTATGAACCCACGATCTAGCCTCAAAACTTTGAAAATATCTCTAGACCGTCATTTTTGAACACACAGTTCTTTAAATTTGAAGAAAAAACCTATCGCCGTACTGTTCATTTTTTTTCATGTAATCAATTTAACAAATATTTTCATAACCTTTGCTTATTAAATTATTGGATATTAATTTTGGACGAAATGATAAATTATTAGTATACAATTTTTTATTATTGTTGAACCGAATTTTTTTATCTTTAAAAAAATAAAAAAATTAACAATTATTCTTTGAAAAAATTATTATAGGATTATTTTAATTGATGTTATTATCAAATATTCAAGAATAGCTGTTTTAAATGTAAATACATAAATTATAATTGGTTAAAATTTAATATTCATTGAAATAATTTTACCTTTAAATCAGAATAATAGAAAATAACGGTGGACGCGGTTTTTATAATGTAACTGGTTGAAACAGTAGAACCTCTGCTTTTGCGTTAAGATAGTTGACTCGCGGTTCGGTCTCGGAAGCCTTGATTATTATATGTATGCCAACATAAAATACTAAGCACCGGTATAACGTCAATGCCTCTCCAAATTTATAATAGACCACGAGTTCATTTCACGTGCTTCCCCCTTCCATTTAACTCCCCCTTCTGTTCAAAGTCAAACTACATTATATATACTTCCGCTGCTGTGAAGGGAAGGAGTAAACCCTCCTGAAACCGAAACAAAACTAAACTCAGGGAAAAAGAAAAGAAATGGTGTCCGACGCAAAACAACTACACATCCTATTCTTCCCCTTTATGGGCCCAGGCCACTTCATCCCGATGATCGACATGGCCTGCATCTTCGCCTCCCACAATGTCCGCTCCACCTTGGTTACCACCCCCTTCTATGCTTCCAAAATCCCGCTTTCCAAATCCAAATACATCTCCATCGTCACCGTCCCCTTCCCTTCCCCTTCCCTCACCAACCTCCCTCCCGAACACGAAAACCTCGCCACCATCCCTTCTTCCATGCTGGGCCTCTTCTTCTCCGCCCTCCCTCTCTTGCAATCCCCCTTACAAAACCTCATCCACGACCTCAAACCCGACTGCCTCATCTCCGATTACCTCTTCCCCTGGACCGCAGATCTCGCCTTGCAGTTCAAAATCCCTAGAATCGTCTACCCCATCGATGGCGCCCTCGTCTTGTGCACCATCTCCAACATCTTCTCCCACTTCCCTTTAGACGAATCAAAGGAAGAATTCTTCCTGGATGGGCTTCCAGAAAAAATCAAACTTTATCGAAAAGGCCTCCCTGAAATGTTCCGCAACATCCCGTTCTTGATCGCCGTGCGCGAAGCTGAGGCCAAAAGCTACGGCGTTGTCGTAAACACCTTCAGGGAGATGGAGCCTACCTACGTCGACTTTTACAAAGAGACGACGAAGGCATGGTGCATAGGCCCAGTCTCCTCAGCTAATAAGTTGGACAAGGAGGAGATAACAGGGTGGATGGCTGAACAGGAAGAAGTGAAGGAGAAAATTGTAAAATGGCTGGATGGGAAGGAAGAAGGGAGTGTGGTTTACGTCTGTTTTGGAAGTGGCTGCCATTTTAGTGGAGGGCAGCTGAGGGAGTTGGCTTTAGGATTGGAAAAGTGCAACATGAACTTTTTATGGGCGGTGAGGAAGGAGCCAGAAGGGGATGATGTGAAAGAGAAGGAATGGATGCCGGAGAATTACAAAGAGAGAGTAGGAGAACGAGGGCTTGTCGTTAAGGGGTGGGTGCCTCAGACTACAGTGCTCGATCATAAGAGTGCAGGGTGGTTCCTGTCACACTGTAGATGGAACTCGTTTCAAGAGAGTACGTCAGCAGGTGTGCCAATGATAGCTTGGCCATTGTATAATGAGCAGTTCATAAATATGGAGTTTTTAGTAGAGACGATGGGGATAGGGGAAAGGATGTGGGAAGGGTTTAGGAAGAGTGAGTATGGGAAGTTTGATGATGTGATTGTGACTGCGGATGAGATAGCGGGTGTTGTGGGGAGGGTGATGGGGGGTGGGGAGAAGTATGAGGAGATGAAAAGGAAGGCGAAGGATTATGGGGAGAAAGCGAAGAAGGCGGTGGAGGAAGGAGGGAGCAGTTATAATGATGTGGTGGCTTTGATTGAGGAATTGAAGACATTGCAATCTTGTACGTAGATACGCTTCACTTGAGTGATCGTAACGTTGTGTCTTTATTATGTTCCTGTCGTTTACATTTGAAAGTGTTCGTGTTATATGAATATTGCTTTTACTGGGTAGGACTACGTTAAGCACAACGGACGAACGTCTGCAAAGAATAAATAAATAAATAAATAATTCATGAAAACTTATTTTGTTGTGAAACAATGGTCATATGGACAAGTAAACTATACAAATATGTGGACTATCTTCGTTTTATTGTTAATTTTTAACACTTTTATAATCAATGAAATTGAAAAATATTTATGTTAAACTAATTTTTTTTTAATTCTTGATTTATCGGTCGTTAGCGGATAGGATAATTATCCAATATCCGTCTGAATTCGTGGATGCGAATGTCCAATATCAAAAATGCTTTCGGAAGCGGATGCGGATGCGACGCTATCTGCATCCGTGGATGCGGATACCCAATATCCAAAAATACTTTCGCAAGCGGATGCGGATGCGACGCTGTCCGCATCCGAAAACATCCGTTGACCGGTATAAAACCGACTACCTCAATCAAATATGCTACGCATTCGATGCTTGCATTATTCTCATATGGAAAAAGATTCAGATAAGTATAAGCCTACTTCATTCATCCATATTTCATAACAATCTATTTTTTGTTTTACATAATTGAGCGAACTCGTGCAACGTCCATAAGTTCTGATCTCATAATCAATAAGATTATATATGTATATCATAGACGATTCTTTCTTCCAAAAGCTATTCCAAATCCATACATGAACTTCCACCGAACTTTTCCCAAAGTTAAATAAGTAAAAAAAAAATAAAAAAAGGAAAATGTAAGACACTAACAACAAGTGCAATAAAACCACAGTTGTAGCTTGACTTTCGGATGAACTTCATTTGTTTTCTCTAATAATTGTTGATTTTTGAATTTCACTGTAGGATTACAATTCAGGTATCAACTTCAACATAAGTACTAAAAAGCTAACATATTTTTCCACATAAAAAGATCTTCATTTAGAAACATGATGTAGAGGAGCTAGTAGTCCACTTCTATACATTAAGTACATTATAGGTAGAATATTGATATGTAACTAATATATTCAAAATATTTGTAATAAAAATGCACTTTCATTATAAATATATCCATCTACACATGAGATTTGGTCACGTTGCATATCTTATGGACCTAATGAACTGTTTGCATGTTGGTTCTCACAGAGTTAATGAACACCACAATTTGTAAGCAAAATCGGTTTTGGATGACAGAGGGCAACTTAAAAATTTCAATGTTTTTGTCATTTATACCTTATTCATCTGTTGTACCTACAAGATGGAATTTTTGTATTAAAAAGTGGAATAAATGTAAGATTTTGATGACACGGTATTTTCAAATTTAAGTAGATTTTGGACGTATTTTGAGTCAATGTGGAATTATGTCTCAAATGTGTTACCTCCTTTATTGCATTAAAGAAACCAAAGAATATTCTACTTGGGGAGAAACTATTTTGAAAATCTGAACTACTCAATCAATTCCCTAATCAACTAATTATAGAAGATATTTTATCAAATGCATGCATATCGGTATAAACTGAAAAAATCCAAATGATATACGTTTCCCATATGAATCGCTGAATTGTTTGTGCAATTATTTGTTGACATAAATCAGTAATTTCAACCTCAAGTAATAATCTCTACATAAAGACAGTCATTTTTTAGCAATTGAATCATCCTGTAACGATCTGTGTTTTGCATATCGGAAGATCGTAAAATATTATTTTTAAATTTGATGTAGTTGTTTTATTCTATAACTTTGAAAAATGCTTACTAGTGACATTTTCTATCTTTAGAATTTTTTTGGACAATTTTATCCCCGAAAACTGCAACGGCTATAATTTCTAATAAAACCAGATTCAGCATTAGAGAGCACATCCATTAAAAAATACAATGGTTTTCCTTTTTTTAAACTGGTCATAATAGCAATTTTGACTTTCTTACTAAGAGATATGATTGTTTGAAGATTGACAGTTTTTAGAGCAATTTAATGGGTAATTGATGAATTTGGGGCCAGCCCACTAACTCATTTCTGGTTTGCAGACTATGTTTGACCGAATCATCATCCCCAAATCATTTTTATCTTTTTTGAAAAATAGATCCAAGCCTCCATTAACCCATTCTTTACCCAAAGGCTTCTTTTTTCTCGTCCAAATCAAATCTAAATGGTAGATTAATTGTCAATTAGTACGGAGATTCATTAAAGATCTTCAAATCACACATTTTTTGGGAGGAAAATTATATCTTGGCTGTTGATTTTTAGATTTGCCTCGATTTGCATGCAAAACTTGGATTTTTGAGGTTTTGGTGTGTGATTTATCAATCTCTCACTTTATTATATATGTGTCTAAGGTTTTAACATGTTTTAAACCCATTTTTAAAGTCAAAATCATGTTTTGGAACTGTTTTAAAGTTAAGTCTAAAGTACGAAAGAATTTAAAATGTTTTAAAAGTGTTTTAATCATGTTAATTCGTCGTATGATTGCCTTGATATGTGTTAGACTATGCTAGAGACCTATTATACGCAGATTTTCCATGAATTGTTATATGTTTGAATACTTGAATATTGTTTAGTGCATGTGTGGTGTTTGCTTGTATGCTTATATGGTTGAAAACGCTTAACAGAGCGATTTAGAGTTAGAAACTGTGAAATCAGACTTCGATGGATAGGCTAGAAGAAGTTAAGCATTGTATCGATGCATACGGAAGGCAAACATGTCAAAGAACGGAGCATAACAATGGGATGGATGCAAAATTGGGATTTGATGACTCGATAGTATTTTAGTTTGGAGGATTCTGGTTGGTGCTAGCCGTGCCTCGGCATGAGACATTAGTTGGTTTAGGACTGAACAAGAATGGCTATTCGAGGGAGGTTGGCTCGGGCTTGAATTTCATCTGGTGGTGGTGTTAGCTTAGGCTAGAGATGGAAATTGGTTCGTTAGGTGGCTTTAGGTCGGCCCAATGGAGGAAATAGGTAGGGCTTCAGTCAGATTCTGGTCAGTGAAATCTGTTTAATGCTTCTTGGGGTGCTTTAGGCTTTTGCTTCAACACCTTTAGGCTAAGTTCGGCACCACCGAACGGATTATGGGAGGTGAGTAATTCTCCTCACGGCATGGCCATTCTTTGGGAACTTCTTCATGGCATGCTCCGCGATTGTAACGACCCGTATTTTACGTGTCGATAAATCATAGAATTTTTAGGTCGTTATTCTTTTCTAAGTTGTCAAGAGATAGCTCGTAAAGGGATTAACTCGTAGGTGGCTTAGGTCGTGTGAAAGTTAGGATTGGATTGGAGGAACTAACGGGTTAAGAGTAATGACCGACTTAAGAGTTACGAGTTAAGGTAGTTGGCGAGTTAAGGGTTGGTATATTAGGTCGTTAACGAGTTAGGGAGTTCGAGTCTTAAGTCGTAGACGACCTATAAGGTAGACGACCTAAGGAAGTTGCCGAGTTAGTAAGGCTAGCGAGTTAGTGAGTTAGTAAGGCTAGCGAGTTAGCGAGTTAGCATAGCTAGCGAGTTAGCATAGCTAGCGAGTTAGCAGGGATAACGAGTTAGCGGGTTAGTGGATATAGTTAGCGACCTATAGATAAGCGACTTAGGCTGGTTAGCGACTTAAGGTGTTTATGGTGGTTGCTGACTTAAGGGTTATCGGCCTAAGGTGATAAGCCGTGTGATAGCTTAGGTCGTATAGTGTTAGGTCGGCATGATGATAAGTCGTTTGGGCGACTCAGTGCATAGCTTAGGTCGGCTATGTCGAGTTATAGGTAAGGCCGTTAGATAGTTAGGTCGGTGGGATTTTGGCCTAAGGCTTAAGTCATATACGACTTATGGTGGTAGGGTGTGTAGTTGAGTCGTAGACGAGTTATGGCTTAAGTGTAGTTGGGTCGTATGACTGATAGGTCGGCTATGCCGAGTTAAGTTTAGGTCATTTGGGACGACTTACCGACTTAACGAGTTAGGGGTTAGCGTATTGATTGTGTTAGGTCGGTAGTAAGATGGGTCGGTGTCTCTGTTGAGTCGGCTAGGGGTTAGGTCGTATACGAGTTAAGGTAATGAGTCGTAGGTCGTAGCATTTGTTGAGTCGTGGATGACTCATGGGATAAGTCGTGACCGACTTAAGGGGCGAACGACTCATGGGATATTCAGCCTATAAATAGAGGGGTTTGGCTCACTTTTTGGCACCGGATTTTGAAGCGACGAAGTGCTGCCATTTTGAGAGCTCGACTACAACGTTTCTTCACTTCTTTTCTCCACTTTGATCTAGTGCTAACATCCATCCAAGATCGAAGATCAAGATTGAAGATCCAAGAGCCAAAGTTGAAGATCTTCATCCAACGAAGCTAGATTTCATCGTTTCAAGCGGGATTTCGACGAATCAAGCTTGAATCCTTGCTGTCCAGATTTGAAGTGGTTATCTTTTGAGGTGTTTAGGTGATTCGGTGAGTGGTGGTTATCTCTCACGTGGACCCAAAGGAGTATATTGGTTTGGTGGTTTGTTGGAGTGTTGTAGATAGTGATTTCTCGCATTTTCCTTAAGTCTGCATGTAGATCCATCATCTATGAAGTTTTGAATACCCTTTTTACTACATGTGAACCTATACAAGTTTATTCATTGAATTGTAGAGACATTTGCCTATTATTCATGCTTGTTAGATTTAGACACTTTAATTACGAAATTGCCATTATAGTTAATATTGGTTGTTAGATCTTGTTTGAATGTTTGATTGTTTGTATTGATGATTGATTTGATGGTTTCAAGTTAGGTAGTAGTTGATTTGGAACAAGATGGTTGAAGATGATTCAAAAGCTAAGTGGAAGGGCTCTTGAATGGTGAAAGCTGCTTGTGGCATATGGAGCGGATGATGAAGCTCATATGGATGGATTCGATGATGATGGACTTTGCTATGATTAGAGGAAGCAAAGCATGACGAGAGTTGGACTTCGCCATGATGTGTTGAGGCGAAGCATGATGTTGAGATGGACTTTGCTAAGATGCGATGAAGCAAAGTATGATGCGAGATAGTCTTTGTTTTATCCAGGCGGGATCATTCCAAGCAGGTTGATGACTCGATGATGCGATTCGAGTTGGGTGATAATGGATGGCTCGAGAGGCGCTTGAGCTAGTATGAGAATAGTCGTCGAGGAGGATGACTAGGAGGCTGAGACTTCATCGTTGTTGAAGGTTCTAGCATGCTCAAAACAAGAGTATGTTGGGTAGTTGCGAAAATTCCCAAGCACGGGCTGCGACGACGTGCTAGTACTCTGGGAAGTTGCGAAAATTCCTAGGCACGGGCTGCGACGATGTGCAGAGTTATGTCTAGAACCGGGGTTACCATTAGCCCTTGACAGATGGATAAAAGAATGAGTTGGTCATTCAATTAACGGTGAAATCAAAGCAATGATAACAGTGATAGCCAGTGTCATGGATGTTTGATTGTACCATCATTCGGTCTCAAGAGCAGTGTTTTCTGGGTGCTTATTTGATCTTGGTTTAGGCCTTGGGGGTTTGTATTTGGAAAACATTGACCTTGACTCGAGTGGTTATTGCTTTACTCTAGTTATCTGTTTGCTATGCTTGCTTCTCCTTAGTATGAGTCTGGGGGCTATCACTGTAGAAAGAGGTGGAGTGGGATGGTTGGGTTCCTATTCCTTTTATCCTTTATGCTCTTTTGGTATGTTTGATAGTTGATTTACCGCTCACTAAGACTGTTGTCTGACTCAAGGTTTTATGTCTCCTCTTATTACCTTGGGCTGTTCATCCATGTTTGGGATGGGCAGACTAAGTGATAGGTGGCAGGTGCTGATCTTAGTGATTGATGACGCTGATGACGAAGACGAGCAGGATGCTTGCGTATTATTTTCTTAATAATATGTACTGGATATTCCGCTGTTTGTTGTTACTCTGAGTGCTATGTAGTGAGGTTTCTTGTATTGATAGTTTGGACCTATGTATAAAACTATTATGATGCTTATATGATGATGTTCTGTTCTGTGGAGCTTCACTATATTAATATTTCTCTATTGTATTTTATCCATGCGCTGTGAGTTGTACGATAGATTCTGCGATGTTTATTTCTACCCTTGATGGTCACCCATAGCTGCCTGGCACACTTTTCAGCGCACTATTTCCTTATTTGGTGCGGGAGTCATGGGCGGTCGTCACATTTGGTATCAGAGCTTTGGTTAATCGATTTTAGCCAGCGCTCGCTGACGTAACTACGTAAGAGAGACGTAATTGTATTTTGATGGATGATTACTATATATAATATAGTAGTTAGAAGGATTTGAACGTCTTATGCAATTGTTTCTCAAGGTGTTATAAATCATTCCATTTTGTAGATATTAAGGATGAGTCGAAGTGAGAGACAAGCTGCTAGGGAAAGCCGTGCTGCTGGGGGAGCTACTGATTATGCTGCGATGTTTGAAGCTATGATGACTTCCATTATGAGAAGGATACCAGCTCCAGGGCCATCGGTGGATGTTGGAGTTCAAGTTCAAGCTCCAAGACCGGTGGATTTTGCTAAACTTTGTAAGGACTATACTGCTCTTGGAGGGAAGGTTTTCTTGGGAACGGAATCGACCATTGAAGTCCAAAGATGGATGGATGCTTGTAGGAGGATCTTTGGAGATTTGGAGATTGAGGATGCAACTAAGAGGAAGCTTGCATCAAGGCAGCTTCAAGGGAGAGCTTCTGATTGGTGGAACTCTATCACCATTGATACTCCAGAGGAAGAGATTACTTGGGAGCAATTCCAAGTCAGATTTGAAGCTAAGTTTATCTCTACGGCTCAGAAGTCTGTTCTGTTTAAGAAATTTGTGGAGCTCAAGCAAGGTGGGAGACCAGTTCTTGAGTATGTTTCTGAGTTCGAAGCTTTGTCCAAGCATGCCCGGTCGTATATTGAATCTCCATATCAAAAGAATGAGAAGTTTGTGACAGGCTTGGACAGTTATCTTGGAAGGCAGTTGGTGGATCATCTGGACGATCCATTTGAGAAGCTAGTGGAGAAAGCTCTCAGGCATGAGAGTTTGTTTCCTAAGGAAGGGTCTGTTGTTGCTGTGACCAAGGAGGAGTCTAAACCGCAGCAGGGTGGAAATAAGAAGAGGAAACAGCAACAGCAGAAGGGTAAGAATGGCCAGAAGAAACCGAAGGGCGAAGTGACCTGCTATAACTGTCAGCAAAAGGGCCATCTCTCCAGGGATTGCAAGAATCCGAAAGCGCCGGCGAAATGCCATAACTGCAACAAGCCAGGGCATTTCAGGAAGGATTGTCCGGAACCACAGAAGGACAGGCAGATTGTGAAAGCTTATGCTTTGGGGGCTGTTCCATCATCTTCGAAAGCTCCTACCGCTGAAGAGAAGGGGAAGAGTGTGGTGGTTCAAGGTACTCTTTCCATTTGTGGTGTTCCAGTTAGAGTGTTGTTTGATACTGGGGAGTCGCATTCCTTTGTTTGTAATGAGTTGGTAGACCGGTTGGGTTTGAAACCGGATATTGTTGATAGACCTTTGGTAGTGACTAATCCAGTTGGGGGTTCGTCTTGTTTGTGTATGATATGCCGTGGTCTAGTTGTATCGAGTCATGATTGCTCTTTTGTTTGTGATTGTTTTGTTCTGAACTTTGCGGGGTTCGGAATTATTTTGGGTATGGACTGGCTTAGGAAGTATGCGGCAAAGGTTGATTGTGAGAGATTGGAGGTGACAGTCGAGAATGTGGAGGGGCGAAAGGTTGTGATACGATGTAAGCATGAGGAAGGCGTCTTCATGAGCTTCATGTATTCTCTAGTTGTTCCACGGGATGGACTGTCATCGGTGCCAATCACGAATCGATTTGAGGATGTCTTTGAGGAAGTCAAAGGGTTATCGCCGCATAGAGAGATCGAGTTTCGTATCGATCTAGTTGAGGGAGCCAAACCTGTTGTGATGCCTCTTAGGAGGATGGCAACTAGGGAACAACAAGATTTGAAGGTGCAAGTTGATGACCTTTTACGAAAAGGATTCATTCAGCGTAGTGTGTCCGAATGGGGTGCACCAGTTGTGTTCGCAACCAAAGCGGATGGATCGTTGAGGTTGTGTGTCGATTATCGTGAGCTGAATAAGGTGACTAAGAAGAACAAGTATCCATTGCCGAGAATAGATGACTTGTTTGATCAGCTCCACGAGGCGAAGGTGTTTTCTCAGATGGATTTGGCAACGGGATTTCACCAATTGAGAGTGGCGAAGGATAGTGTGCCGAAGACTGCTTTCAGGACACCATCCGGTTTTTATGAGTGGCTGGTAATGCCGTTTGGATTGACCAATGCACCAGCATATTTTGTGGATCTTATGAATAGAGTATTCAGAGATCAGTTGAACTAGTTCGTACTTGTGTTCGTGGATGATATTCTGATTTATTCCAGAACTGAGGAAGAGCACAAGACGCACTTGCGTATTGTTTTGGAAATCTTGCGGAAACATCAGCCGAAGGCTAAGTTTTCGAAGTGTCACTTCTGGAAGAGTGAAGTGAGGTTCTTAGGCCATGTTATCTCTGGAAATGGAATAGCGGTTGATCCCGCTAAGGTGGCAGCAATCCAGGATTGGGTTAGACCTAAGAATGCATCTGATGTGAGAAGTTTTCTTGGATTAGCAGGATATTATCGTCGGTTTATCAAAGACTTTTCCAAGATAGCTGCACCATTAACAGGATTGACGAAGAAGAATCAGGTGTTCAGTTGGGATGCTAAGTGTGAGCAAGCTTTTGGAATCCTGAAAGAGCGACTGACAAGTGCTCCTGTTTTGACTATTCCAAGTGGGAATGATGAGATGGTGGTTTACACCGATGCATGTGGTACTGGACTTGGAGCAGTGCTGATGCAGAAGGATAGAGTTGTGGCGTATGTGAGTCGACAACTGAAGCCGCATGAAAGGAATTACCCGACTCATGATTTGGAGTTAGCGGCGATTGTTTTTGCTCTGAAGATGTGGAGGCATTATCTATTGGGAGTTCGATTCGAGTTGTTTACGGATCATAAGTCGTTGAAGTATCTTTTCTCCCAAAAGGATTTGAATCTTCGGCAGCAACGATGGCTAGAGTTTTTAGCATCATATGATTTTGGTATAGCTTATACTCCGGGAAAAGGTAACGCAGTAGCTGATGCGTTAAGTCGAAGACATGCGGGATTGGGAGCCATGTTTTCTGAATGGAAGAGTCTCGAGTTTTTAGCTGGATTTGACTTCAAGCCTAGATGTGAATTGGAACCTGAGATGTTGGCAAACTTATCGATAAGACCCACTCTTGCGGAAAGAATTGGCGAGAGCCAAAAGCGAGACGATAAGCTTGTCAAGATTATCCGTGATTTGGAATCTGGATTGGAACCAGAGAAGGATAAAGGATTCGAGGTCGATCGAGAGGGTTGGCTTCGGAAGCAAGGACGACTAGTAGTTCCCGATATCGATGAATTGAGAGATGAAGTTCTGAACGAAAGTCAACACTCGAAGTTGACAATTCATCCAAGTGGAAATAAGATGTATCGGGATATGAAGAGAACCTATTACTGGGAAGGTATGAAGAAGGACGTTGGAAATTTTATTTCCAAATGTATGAACTGTCAGTTGGTAAAAGCTGAACAGAAGAAGCCAAGTGGATTGCTTCAGCCATTAGAAGTTCCTACATGGAAGTAGGAGCAGATATCGATGGATTTTATCGATGGTCTACCTAGAACTAGAGCGGGAAATGAGGGGATTTGGGTCATAGTAGATCGTTTGACCAAGAGTGCAAGATTCATTCCTGTTCGATCAACTAGGACTGCATCGAAGTTGGCTGAGTTGTATGTTAAGTGGATAGTTCGATTCCATGGTATCCCGAAGAGTATAGTGAGCGATCGAGACCCATTGTTCACTAGTGGATTTTGGAAGAGCTTCCAGGAAGTTTTGGGAACCGATTTGTATTTGAGTACAGCTTATCATCCCCAAACAGATGGTCAGACCGAGAGAGTCAACCGAGTTTTGGAAGATCTCTTGAGGGCATGTGTTTTGGATTTCGGAGGATCATGGGAAGATCATCTTCATTTGGTGGAGTTTGCGTATAATAACAGTTACCAGTCAAGTATTGGTATGGCACCATATGAGGCACTGTATGGAAGACCGTGTAACTCTCCGACATGTTGGTTGGAAACTGGAGAAAAGCTGATACTTGGGCCAGAGATGATTCGTCAGACTTCGGATTGTATAGAGATCATTCGGCAACGAATGAAGGCAGCCCAAGATCATCAGAAAAGTTATGCCGATAAGCGTCGTAAAGATTTGAAGTTCGACGTAGGTGATATGGTTTTTGTGAAGATTTCACCATTGAAGAATGCTATTTGATTCGGGAAGAAAGGAAAATTGACTCCGAGATTTGTTGGACCATTCCCGATTATCGAACGAATTGGAAAGCTCGCTTATAGATTGGAGTTACCAGAAAAGATGGCGGGTGTGCATAATGTTTTTCATGTATCTTATCTACGGAAGTATGTGCACGACTCGAATACAGTGGTTTCTGCTGATAGCTGTGAAGATTTGGAGGTAGATCCAGTGATTACGAGACCTCGTAAGCCGCTTCGTGTTGTTGAAACCGACACGAAACAGCTTAGGAGGAAGACGATTACGTTGCTCAAGATACAATGGAGTGATGATGTTAACGACTGTACGTGGGAGGAGGAAGAGAGGATGAAGGCAGCTCATCCTGAACTCTTCAAGGTATGGCCCTAAGGTGTCGTGACATCTCATGAATTTGCATCTTG
Source organism: Allium cepa (assembly GCA_030765085.1). Classification (NCBI taxonomy): domain Eukaryota; kingdom Viridiplantae; phylum Streptophyta; class Magnoliopsida; order Asparagales; family Amaryllidaceae; genus Allium; species Allium cepa. Next base: position 301,214,592 of record CM060944.1, on the reverse strand, counting down.
ATCTAATCTTAGAATTCTGCATGCTAGGCTAGAAATTGGATGCATGGTTTGTTCATTGCTATGGATGGTAGGCATGCAGAATAGTTTTGGTTGCTGTTGTTTGCTTGGAATTTCGGGGGCGAAATTCCTAAGGGGGAGAGAATGTAACGACCCGTATTTTACGTGTCGATAAATCATAGAATTTTTAGGTCGTTATTCTTTTCTAAGTTGTCAAGAGATAGCTCGTAAAGGGATTAACTCGTAGGTGGCTTAGGTTGTGTGAAAGTTAGGATTGGATTGGAGGAACTAACGGGTTAAGAGTAATGACCGACTTAAGAGTTACGAGTTAAGGTAGTTGGCGAGTTAAGGGTTGGTATATTAGGTCGTTAACGAGTTAGGGAGTTCGAGTCTTAAGTCGTAGACGACCTATAAGGTAGACGACCTAAGGAAGTTGCCGAGTTAGTAAGGCTAGCGAGTTAGTAAGGCTAGCGAGTTAGCGAGTTAGAACAGCTAGCGAGTTAGCGAGTTAGCATAGCTAGCGAGTTAGCAGGGATAACGAGTTAGCGGGTTAGTGGATATAGTTAGTGACCTATAGATAAGCGACTTAGGCTGGTTAGCGACTTAAGGTGTTTATGGTGGTTGCTGACTTAAGGGTTATCGGCCTAAGGTGATAAGCCGTGTGATAGCTTAGGTCGTATAGTGTTAGGTCGGCATGATGATAAATCGTTTGGGCGACTCAGTGCATAGCTTAGGTCGGCTATGTCGAGTTATAGGTAAGGCCGTTAGATAGTTAGGTCGGTGGGATTTTGGCCTAAGGCTTAAGTCATATACGACTTATGGTGGTAGGGTGTGTAGTTGAGTCGTAGACGAGTTATGGCTTAAGTGTAGTTGGGTCGTATGAATGATAGGTCGGCTATGCTGAGTTAAGTTTAGGTCGTTTGGGACGACTTACCGACTTAACGAGTAAGGGGTTAGCGTATTGATTGTGTTAGGTCGGCAGTAAGATGGGTCGGTGTCTCTGTTGAGTCGGCTAGGGGTTAGGTCGTATACAAGTTAAGGTGATGAGTCGTAGGTCGTAGCATTTGTTGAGTCGTGGATGACTCATGGGATAAGTCGTGATCGACTTAAGGGGCAGACGACTCATGGGATATTCAGCCTATAAATAGAGGGGTTTGGCTCACTTTTTGGCACCGGATTTTGAAGCGACGAAGTGCTGCCATTTTGAGAGCTCGACTACAACGTTTCTTCACTTTTTTTCACCACTTTGACCTAGTGCTAACATCCATCCAAGATCGAAGATCAAGATTGACGATCCAAGAGCCAAAGTTGAAGATCTTCATCAAACGAAGCTAGATTTCATCGTTTCAAGCGGGATTTCGACGAATCAAGCTTGAATCCTTGCTGTCCAGATTTGAAGTGGTTATCTTTTGAGGTGTTTAGGTGATTCGGTGAGTGGTGGTTATCTCTCACGCGGACCCAAAGGAGTATATTGGTTTGGTGGTTTGTTGGAGTGTTGTAGATAGTGATTTCTCGCATTTTCCTTAAGTCTGCATGTAGATCCATCATCTATGAAGTTTTGAATACCCTTTTTACTACATGTGAACCTATACAAGTTGATTCATTGAATTGTAGAGACATTTGCCTATTATTCATGCTTGTTAGATTTAGACACTTTAATTACGAAATTGCCATTATAGTTAATATTGGTTGTTAGATCTTGTTTGAATGTTTGATTGTTTGTATTGATGATTGATTTGATGGTTTCAAGTTAGGTAGTAGTTGATTTGGAACAAGATGGTTGAAGATGATTCAAAAGCTAAGTGGAGGGGCTCTTGAATGGTGAAAGCTGCTTGTGGCATATGGAGCGGATGATGAAGCTCATATGGATGGATTCGATGATGATGGACTTTGCTATGATTAGAGGAAGCAAAGCATGACGAGAGTTGGACTTTGCCACGATGTGTTGAGGCAAAGCATGATGTTGAGATGGACATTGCTAAGATGCGATGAAGCAAAGTATGATGCGAGATAGTCTTTGTTTAATCCAGGCGGGATCATTCCAAGCAGGTTGATGACTCGATGATGCGATGCGAGTTGGGTGATAATGGATGGCTCGAGAGGCGCTTGAGCTAGTATGAGAATAGTCGTCGAGGAGGATGACTAGGAGGCTGAGACTTCATCGTTGTTGAAGGTTCTAGCATGCTCAAAACAAGAGTACGTTGGGTAGTTGCGAAAATTCCCAAGCACGGGCTGCGACGACGTGCTAGTAATCTGGGTAGTTGCAAAAATTCCTAGGCACGGGCTGCGACGACGTGCGGAGTTATGTCTAGAACCAGGGTTACCATTAGCCCTTGACAGATGGATAAAAGAATGAGTTGGTCATTCAATTAACGGTGAAATCAAAGCAATGATAACAGTGATAGCCAGTGTCATGAATGTTTGGTTGTACCATCATTCGGTATCAAGAGCGGTGTTTTCTGGGTGCTTATCTGATCTTGGTTTAGGCCTTGGGGGTTTGTATTTGGAAAACATCGACCTTGACTCGAGTGGTTATTTCTTTACTCTAGTTATCTGTTTGCTATGCTTGCTTCTCCTTAGTATGAGTCTGGGGGCTATCACTGTAGAAAGAGGTGGAGTGGGATGGTTGGGTTCCTATTCCTTTTATCCTTTATGCTCTTTTGGTATGTTTGATAGTTGATTTACCGCTCACTAAGACTGTTGTCTGACTCAAGGTTTTATGTCTCCTCTTATTACATTGGGCTGTTCATCCATGTTTGGGATGGGCAGACTAAGTGACAGGTGGCAGGTGCTGATCTTAGTGATTGACGACGCTGATGACGAAGACGAGCAGGAGGCTTGCGTATTATTTTCTTAATAATATGTACTGGATATTCCGCTGTTTGTTGTTACTCTGAGTGCTATGTAGTGAGGTTTCTTGTATTGATGGTTTGGACCTATGTATAAAACTATTATGATGCTTATATGATGATGTTCTGTTCTGTGAAGCTTCACTATATTAATATTTCTCTATTGTATTTTATCCATGCGCTGTGAGTCGTACGATAGATTCTGCGATGTTTATTTCTACCCTTGATGGTCACCCATAGCTGCCTGGCACACTTTTCAGCGCACTATTTCCTTATTTGGTGCGGGAGTCATGGGCGGTCGTCACAGCGATTCTTAAGGGTGATATGGAGTGAAGTAGGCGAGTCCAAATGACTAGGGATGACCTTTGATCCTATTTGGCGATTAACGAGGCAATGGAGGATGCTCTGATATGATGATACCAACGACGTTGATGACAACATCAAAACTTTGGTGTTATGACACTACATGTAACAACCCTGTATTTTCTGATTATTGTAATTGTATATTTTAATTATTTTAATTTAAATTCCTAATTTAAAAACTTTATTTTATTTATTAAAATTAATATATTTTGTTAATTGAAATATAAATGTTGATTTTGATGTGGATTAGAATTTCAAACATGCATAAATTGAATATTTTCAGAAAATGTTGATTTTGGTCAAAATAGTCAAACTTTGACTTTTAACTTAAAAATTTAAAAGTTTGAAATTTTAAATTTTATCTTTTATAATGAAAATAGATTTAATAACTTGAACATTGCTTTTTGTTTCGTGGAAAACGGAGTTAAACTGCAAAAGATATGTACATTTCAATTTTGAGTATAAATTGTTTATTTTGCAATTTTGTTATTTTAAATTGAATAAATTTTATTTTTCTTTGTCATATTTTATTTTAAAATGTTTTAATATGTTATATTATGTATATTTTGACTTTTAAATATTTTTGAAATGATAATATAATTTTTCTAAAATTTACTATGATGATTTTCTATTTTTAAAAGGCTGTTTTCCTTTTTCTGCTATTTTCTTCATCTAAACTATATTTAAATTAAAATTTATTTATTTATTTTTGTGATTTCCTTTTTATTTTGTGTTCTTATCTTTATTTATAAATATTTTTAAGTACATAAAAATTTTTCCAAGTTCGTTGCACTTATTTTTCATATTTTCAAGACTAGTTGCAAATTTTGCTGTTTTATTTAATTAAACTATATATAATTAATAATTAATATATTTTTTTTACTAAATTTTCGTATTTTATCTGAATTTATATATATTTTAAAGTTATATAAAATTTAAAAAGAAATATTGGAAATTTGAAGAGTTTAGTGACCTTTTATTTGCTTAAGCCTTTTTGCATTCTGTCTTTTCGTTTTCTTGCCTTTTCACTTCATTGCTTTAACCGTTCACATCTCTTGCTTTAGCCGTGAATTTCTTTCAGCATTCACGTGAAATATTCTCCTCTTCCTCAAACAAAACTCACGGCATGAGAAGAAACAAATAAAATTGCAAATGTCTTCCTTTATCTCTTCTCTTCTTCACAATTTCAATGATTTTGCTTCCTCCTTTGCAAAACTTTGCTTGGCCCCACTCTCCACCATCATCACCGACCATCACCTCCTCCATCTCCAGCTGCAACATCAGCCTCTCCTCTATCCATGTCAGCTCGTGATCATTAGATGATGCAAGCACCTTAAATTTGCACAAAAACTCCTTGAACCTATGCTAGCCTAGCCATAAAACATCACCTACCTCTTCCTATACACTTTGGCCACCCCTAGAACCACCACCACCAGCAACTACATGACTTTTTGGTGCTGCTATACCATCACTCCCCACTGTCCAGACCTGTACTTTCCTTTGGCCGAGCCTCACTTGCTTTTGATCGAGCCAAAAATGCACCAAAACCCTACCTATTGTTGCCTTGACCCTTAGTATGCTTCATGTTGTAACTCCTCCATCTTCATCCACTTGTTGCTATGTGTTTTGATGCTAAACCCAAGTCATGTTGACACCTATGCAGAGCATAGCGTCATGAGAACAATCACATTTGATCATGTGACAAGCCATGTTGTCGTGGTCAGGCACTTTCGTGTTAAAGCTGGGTAATGTTCGTTGTTGATTTAAAATTTCCATTTCGTTTAAATTCATATTTGTATTGTATGCATATGTTTATATGGTCTTGTTTATTTGTTGTATACAAGATCATTATCAAGGCTTTCCATTCATTCAATTCAAATCGTGTTTATCGTGCTTTTGGAATCGCTCTTGTGTTTGTTGTTTTGGTCTCTAACTTCGAAAAGGTGAGTCTTTCTCACTCTGACATTTATACTTATGAAATAGTGAATTGATGACAAGTGTTTGGTAATATAAAATGTTATGCAAGTTAATGATGATCATATGATATGCTATGCCATGTTATTACCATGTTAAAACTGTTAATTATCACCTGACATGTGATATATGACATTATATTGTGACACTGACATTGTTTATATTGTTTATGCATATATTCACACTGCAAGTTCCCTGTTAGAATAGAATCACTATGGGTTGAAATGATACATACCCAAACGGACTTTAGAATAGGGAAAAATCGTTATGGGCTGAAATGATAGGCCTGAGCGATTTTTATTGTATTTTATTTGGCTTGGGATTGCGGGTTTGAAATAATAAAACCCGGTTTTCTTTGTAAATTACGGATTGAAATGATATATATCCGTATCACTTGACCTAGGTTAGAAAATTATATACAGACCCCGTGGTATATTTTTAAATGATTTTTTTTAAATATGTATTTTCAAAAGTATGAAATTTTGATTTAAAATATATATATTATGGTTTTAAGAAAGTTAAATATTAAATCTTGAAATTGTGAATTTAAGTGAATTCAAGTATGTAAATTTGGAGTAAATGTGACGTTTGACTTTAAATTTTATTTTAAGATGTAAATAAATAATGGAAATTAAATTTAAAGTTTTGAAATGATATTTGAAGTAAAATTTTAAGTTTATTAAATTTATAAATTAAAAAACAGTGAATTTTGACTTAATAAATGAATGGAGTTTGCAAAATTGAATATTTGATCTTAAAATTTTATTGTGTTAAATCATATGTTAAAATGATTTTAAATGTGAAATTTTGAAGTTTAGAAATATGATTTTTAAGTTGTAATAATAAAAATTTGGAGTTTTATTATTATTTTTGAAAAGCTAAAATGAAACCTGGAATTTTATAGCATTTTCAAAATGCTTTAGTCTTTTGACAGCATTTTTATGCTATTGTTTTGAATCTAACAATGTTTGAAATAACTAAATATCTATTACGACATTTTATAAATGTCGCTATTCTTGAAATAAACCATTTTGGAAAATATAAGCTACGATAGCAATTTATAAATGCTGTCGTTGCTATAATTTGGCAATGTTTTGAAATGTTATAGATTTTAACACTGTTTGGGCTATATTTTAAAGTGTTAAATAATTTAACCTTTGAAATGGATTATTTGTGAAATTTTAGAAGTTTTGAATATTTAAATTTGAATTTTTAAGGAATTTAAATTGAATTTGAATTTAAATAAAGTTTACTTGGTTATGTGTTAAACGGAATGAGATGTAATGAGATAAATGAATTTTTGAATGGAATTTTGAAATGTATTTTGTAATGATGTTTGAAATAATAAATGAATGAAATATTTGATTTTTAAATGATATTTAAAAATTGAATATTTGGATTTGAATTCAAATAATGATTTGATTATGAAGTTTTGAAAGGATGTAATATTTTAATGATTTTGAAATGGTGTGGAAATGATTTGATCTTTATTTTAATAAAGAATGTGAATGTTGAATGATATTTGATTTTGCTTTATTTGATAAAGGAATATTTGAAGTTTATATTTGCATGAAAAGATATTTTGTTTAATTGTAATTTAAGTTTATTTTAACAATATTGGATTTGTGAAATGAATATTTCAAAACTACATAATAATGAAATTAGATTTGAGATATGAATATATGGAATTATAAAGTTTAGTTTTGAAATGTGGGATATTAAGGTTTGGAAACATATTAAAATTGGATAGCTTATTTTGTAGATCAAATCTATATTTGAAGTTTATAAGATTTGAAATGTTTTGTTAGAAAACTGAATTGAATTGAAATTGATGGTTTGATTTGAATTAAATTGGAAATTTGAAAATTTGAATTAAATTGGAAATAAATTTGTAAAATGTAAAGAATTAAATGAATGTTTCATCATTTCAAATGTATGATTTCAGAATGTTATGATTTTCAAAGTGTAATGATTTCAAGTATTTTGGTTTCGAAAAAGTTATAACTTTGAAAGTATTATGATTTTTGGAAGTGGATATAGGTTTGAGATGGAAATGATAAAGTATAAACTATTTTGATTTGAATATAGTTTGAAATAAAGATGATTTTCGTTTCGAAGTATAAACTATTTTGATTGAATAAATAGTTTTGAAATAAAAATGGTTTTGGTTTCGAGGCGTAAACTATTTTGAAAGGAATATAGTTTTGAAATGAAATGATTTGATACTTTTGAAATATAAACTATTTTGAAATGACCACGGCGTTATAATAACGTTTGTTGTTAAAGAGACCGGGATCGGAAGTTGTCATACTCTATGCCAACTCCGAAAACCACTTTAACAACCGTGTACGCGGTGGAGATTCCAGAATGAAGTAGGATGGTGGCGACATTCTTGAGGTATATTACGTGGACCCAACTCCCGTGAGTTGGCAAAAGGTGGCTAAAACAGGAGCGATCTCGGGCCAAAGGAGGTAGCACCTCTGGTCGGACACATTCCTCCGATACTATACTCTTACTGGTGATTGATTAGATGGCCATCCTCTGATTTTGATTGGGAGTGTGTTCCGAGGTGGGCGTATGTGGCTGCTGCATTACCACCAGCCCGTGTGCGTAATTGGTATATCTACCCTGGCATTGCCTTATGTGCCGAGTCACCAACCATACCGTGCCTTTACTCCGAGTTTGTTTTTCTCCCGTAGCCCGTGTGGTATCCTCTGACAGTCACCTGGAGTGGAGATGGCATGATATTGGATGGACTACTGGGACTATTATGTGTGAAGGGTGATATGGGTAGCCCGGAACGCTATTTAAAAGTATGTTTATTTTACTGTAGACATTATTATAGTAGCGCAATATTACTACATAGTAAATAGTTTAACGGATCCTTAAAGGATGGACGATCCCAAGCATCCTTTAAGTTACTGATGCATTTTGTTACTGTTCACTTGAGTTTATTTACAGTTCATAAGTATTTATGTCCTGACTCGAGTGTTTTGTATTTTGCTTTACGCTCGAGTCAGATAGAGTGAGTTAGCATTCAAGATTCACCTTCGAGTTAGAGCTTTCCTTGAAGATCCAGCCATCTATTTTGCTTTCTGTATCCAGTGATTTCAGTGATGTATTCTGATTTGTACCTGATGTATCTTGTTACTTTTGTTGTATCTTGTTTAACTCTGATGTATCTTATTTTTATATAGTAGCTTCATGAACTACTATTTCTTTTAAATTCCGCTGCATTATTAAATACTCTGTGTCTGTGATCTGTGATTATGTACTTACTGTACATTCTGAGATTTTCCAAATTTTATTTACAACGCGGTATTTTGAGCAATTCAAGTCCGACATGTGCGGATGCGAATGGTTGAAAATATCGGGTCGTTACAGTTGGTATCAGAGCTTTGGTAGCTCTAGGCAAAACTCAGTATATAGGGTAAATGTATTTACAGAATCACTTTCATTCGAGTTTAAACCTCTTCCTTTTTGACTCGATTCCTTTGAATTTTGGAACATTCCCTGTGGTTCCAAAATCCATTCATGCCCCTCACTATTTATCTTCTTTTGTTTCTGGAGTATCCCATAACTCCACTTCAAAAGATCTTCATAATGAGTCGGCGGTCTCGCCAACCTTAAATTTATTTGTAAAGCGGGAAAACCCCTTTACAACAACATCGATTCACCAGAGATTCTATATCCTCGGTTTAGATGCTAGTATCTATTATAATTTCGAACTCTACATCTTGAGATCGAATGTCGATTTACCCAAGAAATCCACATCGATCTTATTCTTTAAGTCACGGTTGACCCGGTTAAGGTTGCCCGCGATTTATATAAACTCATCCATCTCCCTATTCTGTTATTTAAGCATCTCATCTTTGTTTCCAACTTATCTTCAAATTATTCTTGAAGTGTATTTGTAAACTAATATTTAAAATATTTTATATATTGTGTTGTTTGAGTTGTTGATGTTGATTTGGGTTTCTAATCGATTCGTCTGATCAACGCCATCGATAAGATTTCCAAAACACTTGAACAGAGCAAACTGAAACAATATGTTTTTAAAATTTAATAATGAAATAAATTTTTGTGAAATAAATTTTGTACCTTTATTATATATCTTTATCTGGATTTTATTTGAATTGGTTGTTAAGAAATAATATTTGATTTTATATATCATTTTCTATTGTTTCATATATCTAATTGAACTATAAAACATGGTTATAAATTTATTTGGAAATTTAAAATGAATGTAAAACAAGAATTTGAGCATTTAATTTCCGATGGATTTCAAACTTTGTGTTTAAAGTTTTAAAGGGTATATTATTTAAAGTATTTTCGAATAGAAATTTGTTTCCAAAGAATTTTAAATTTAAATTTAGTGCTCTTCTCTTTGTCGCTGGAAAATAATTTCGGTGATGATTGCAGCATCATCGACGTTCATTTTCGAGTTTCGAAGTGAAGAGACCATTCTGTAGTCTTGCTACAGTTTTGTTTTAGGAAAATTTAATTGATTTTAATTTCTAAAATAAGAATGGATTTATAACATATGCTGATATATGATTTAAATTTGAATGGATATATACATATATATAGTATATGAGCATTTATTTATCTCTAAATAGTTTGGAATTTATCGGAAATTTAATTCCTAGATTTTTTTTCTTCAAAGATAATTTCTAAGTATAATTTCAAGATTTGGATTAATATTCAACCTTGAAATAATTTAATTAGAAAGTTTTATTTGTATAATACACAATTTCATTCCAATATAACTTACCTTAGTTTTCAAAAGTTGAATATGTAATTGGATAATATACAATATAAAAAAAAAGGATTTTTATAAATAAAATTTGAGTGGTTATTATAAATGTTATATACTTAAATTTTAGTTATAAAAGGATTAACAGAGGTAAATAAAGAAAAAGGGTAATGGAATAATTTACAATATAAAATGATGATAAAGGAACTAAGAATAAATTTAAGGCAGTTGCAATGAGTGTGAGTATATTTAACATAGGTAATAAAATATATTGAGAGAAATAAATTTAATTTTAATTAGTAGTGAAGAAGAATTAAAATTATTTGGCACATTTTGAGTATAATAAAAGATTTTTCAAATACACGATTTTAGGGATTTGTAATTTAAGATAATTGGATGATAAGAAAATGAAATTAGAGATGCTTAAGATTTATTTGACTTATGTAAAATTAATTTTCAGTTTAAGTTGAAATTTTATGGTTTTAAATTTATTATTTTATTTTGTTTTTCAAACTATCTTTTGGTTGTCCTAATTTCCCTTATCTTGCTACAGAATGGGAGGCTATTGCATATACCAGTCTGTTTAGAAATCTTTCTAAAATCTTTAATAATCTTTGGCACTCATCTTTGAATCTAAGCACCGCTTGCCATCCACAGACCGTCGGTCAAACGGGAAGGGTGAATCAGATTCTAAAAGATTCTTTTCATGCTTGTGTTCTTGATTCTGGAAGATCTTTGTAACGACCCAGTATTTTCAACCCTTCGCATCCGCACATGTCGGACTTGAATTGTTCAAAATACTGCGTTGTAGAATAAATTTGGCAAAACTCAGAATATACAATAAATAAATCACAGAATCATGCGCCAGTGGGGTAACACCCACCGTAGCATACAACGGTACCTCTGTTCTGCCTTTACGGCTAGCCTTTCGACTACACCACCAACCTCCACGAGGACATGTAGGAGTAAGAGTCAACCGTTCGCTACCCAAACCAGGAAGCGAGAACCCCCTATCATGTTGCACCGAGTGCAGTGGCAGACACAGATATCAGAATCTCGCAGCGGAAATTAAAATTTAGTGGTTCATGAAGCCACTGATACAACTTTGCAACACAGAACTTACATTTTTATAATACTCAATACAAATTTAAGACATAAATGGAATAGAGTCTTCAAAGTCTTGAATTCCAGAAAAGATAAAGGCTGAAACAACTTCCAACAGCACGAATGATCTACTGAGTGTCCTAGCTACGGAGAAGAGACTGAAGCTGCAACTCAGGCTGACCCGAGCGTAAAATAAAACAAAACACTCGAGTCAGGACATACATACTTATATAATGTAAGCTAAATCAAGTGTACTGTAATATATAGCAAGTAACTTAAAGGATGCTTGGGACCGCCCATCCTCTAAGGATCCGTTAAACTATTTACTATGTAGTATATTGCGCTATTATAATAGTGTCTATTTATAAAGTAAACTTACTTTTTAATAGCGTTAAGGAGTGACCCAATATTCCCCTTAACACGTAATAGTCCCAGTAGTCCATCCAATATCATAGCTCCTCCTACTCGGGAAGCAACTAGAGGATACCACACGGGCTACGGGAGAAAACCAAACTCGTACAAGGCTCGATATGGTAGGTGACACGGCACAACGAGGCAATGCCAGGGTAGATATACCAATTGCTATCCGGAACGGTGGTAACGCGAAGCCGCAGCAACCGCCCACCTCGAACAACACTCCCAAATCAAAGGGTGCACCCAAACAATCACATAAGCAATAGAATGGTATACGAAGAAGTGCGTTCGATCAGAGGAGCTACCTCATTAATCCGAGAATCGCTCCTGTTTTAGCCACCTTAAGCCAACTCACGGGAGTCGGGTCCACGTATATACCTTTCAAGAAACCGTCACCACCAACCTACTTCATTCTGGAATCTCCACCGCGTACACGGTTAGTGAAAGTGGTTTTCGGTATCGACAGAGAGTATGTCCATATCCGATCCCGGTCTCTTTGCCAACCAAACGTTATTATAACCCGTGGTTATTTAAAAACAGTTTATACTTTAAATCAGAATAAACATTTCCATTTCAAAACTATAGATACGATATCATTTTAAAACCCAAAACAATAGGATATCGTTATATTCAAATATAATTCTTTCCAAAACCATACTGTTTATAATATCTGGAGACCAAATATTTGAATTATATCTTCAAAGGATAATGTTTTGGAAACTTTACTTAAAACCATAACTCCCAAACATAATGGTTTGGACATTCAACGGTATATATATAAATGGGTTAACTTTATGGTTACTTTGTAAAGAAGATAATTTACATAGCTTCACAAATATATTTCTTTATTTAAAGTTTAACCATAATTTAAATATCCCTTTATGTTCCCAAAACCATTTCAATTTTTATATATATCCAATTGGAGTATTTACTATTCAAAACTTAGTTTGGGTTTTATTCTTTCACAAATCAATGTTTTATTATTTAGTCTTGAATATTCCCATAATTTCCATAAATAAAACTCCAAATTTTAACCATTAAATTTTTCCCAAAATTTACTTAATACCAGAATATTTATCTTTAATTTATTTAGGAAAATACAGTTATAAATATTATGTCTTAAGTTTTTCCAAAACTTAAGGTAAAATAAAATTTATCAAATTCCATAAATTTTAGAGCAATCAAATTCTAGATTCCATAGCACTTAGGAAATGCTACCTAAAGTTATGGGTAAAACTAGTCCAATTTCAAAAGACAGCATTTAAATGCTGTAGTAGATTGTTTAACTTAATAAAGATTTTCAAATATAACTTATTTATTTATATATATTTCTTAACTGAAATCTTATTCTTTCCAAATCCAGAATTTCTAAAATAAGTTATATTCCAAAATTTTATTCAAATATTTATTTGTTTATTAACATTTATAACTCATCCAAAATCAAAATAAAATCCTTTAAAGATATTAAATCAAATATTTACTTCCAAAATAATTTTAAATATTTCAGAAAATATTATCAGAACCACGGGCCTGTATATAGTTTTCTAGCCTAGGTCAAGTGATACGGATGTATATCATTTCAACCCGTAATTTACAAAACCCCGGGTTCTATCATTTCAAACCCGCAATCCCAAGTTATCAGTTAAGCAGTTAACAGAATAATTGAACAATAATAATCATTTAGGCCTATCATTTCAGCCCATACAATCTAAATTAACAGGGAAACTTGCAGTGGTGATTTAAGCAGTAAATAACAATAATATAATATAACTGCAGAAATAATACAACAGATAAATAACTGATGTGGTGCCAATTAAAATGGGGTTCATCCTTCTATGTTATACTACAGACAGATAATAACAGAATAAAATTTTACACATACACTTGCAATAATTTACCAAATATAAATACGTATGTCTGGTGAGAATTTCTCACCTGGAAGTTGCAGAAAAAATTGAATTTCAAAACGACGTTTCACCGGTAAAGACCGACAGAAAGTACCGATAAAATTTCTCGGATGTCGCCTAGATTCAAATCTAGAACAAAAGTAGAAAAATAGAATACACGACTTAGAATTTTACGGTCAAATCAAAATAGAACGAGAATGACTTGACTTGCTCGACCACTCCACCGTGTACCGTGACCAAAAACATACCCTAAAACGAGAACCGGGTTAACCCAAAATTTACGACAATTTTTTTTTTTTTTTTTTTTTTCCTAAAGCCAGACTCAAACACAGGGTGAATTTTCCTACTCTATGTCGTGATACACATGTACACGTGCACACCTAAAATTCCAACTTGCTTATGCACATGTACACACGCCAACATCTTATTGTTGCCTATCATACTTAAATCTTAGATTTATATATATATTTTACTTTCAACCCATTTTTTCTAAAATTTCCATGCTTTGAAATCATCGGACAGAAACTACTAAATATGAAACTTCCCAGATCTTTATACACTTCCCCGACTCACTCCCCTCATAACTTCGAGAAAGACATGTGTTTGCTTCGAGCAAACCGGGCAGCTGCTTCGAGTTTATGAGAAAAACACCCCGGCATTTGCAAAACTTCTCTGCCAATCCTATTGCAACTTTGATCACATCTTCCATGCACCAATACTAATGATGCCTATTTTCACTTAGCTACAACAGCTAGAACTGCAACCAACCATCCCATCACCAAAGTCACCATTTCTCTTCTTCTACCAACAGACTACAACTTCCATATATATATATGCAGACCTTTGTGAGACATGAATGCAATTTGGAAGAACTTGCTCACTATATGTACTGTGCTTTCCAAATGCCTTTGCACCACTGCTTCATACTCCCCATTTTTTTTTCCCTCAATCTTAGTTCATAGGCTTCAAATTTTCAACAACTTTACCTAGACCTGTCCTCCCAGTTATACCATTTATCATAAGTTTGTATGCATGCATTTTTGAACAGGATAAATATGATGCATTGGTACAGAACAGGGAAGCTTCCCCTTCAGATATACATATGAAAACTTCCTCTGCATAAGTGCTTAAAGCCAACTCTTCCCACCAACCACTGCACAACAGCCATCACCATGCAACTACACAGAGGCATTAATACTCCAGTCAGTTTAACCATGTACACAGTGATACAAATGTGTACACGTGCACACACCTTCTACATTACCTGAAACACTTCCAATATCCTATTCCAACATCTATCCACATTTTTGTCAGATCAAAGCCCTTCTCTACCTCAGTCCAACAACATGCACCTTATCCTACTACAACCAGGGGCCAGGCCTTTACCATGCACAATCTTTTGAACAGCAAATCATATAGGTGATAAATTTCAAATCAAAACATAAAAAAATATATGCAGACTATGGTGTAACTTGTATATGCAGACTACTTTCAAACTAATGCAACTGCATCTCTAAACAACTCAGTTTCTCCTTCTATTCAAATTTAGCATCAAGCCTACTCAACATCACAACCAACTCAGGCCAGGTGGCTTTTACAGCAGCTACTCCAATCAAAGGAAGGTTTTAAGATAAGTTCAGCCTTTATGCAACAAATTCACACTCAAAAACCCAAAGTATTTACAGCTAAGTTCCTATTACTACTGCTTTGCAACTTATAGCATATATGTCTGGGTAAATATGCAGACTAATCAAACATGGATGTTATCCCATACTAAACAAAATACACTGTCCCTCTTTAAACTGGTCTTGATATTTGTTTCATACTTTGATTCAGAACAACTTTAGCTATGGACTTACTCTTTCAGATGATGGTAAATCATCTACAGATCCTAACATACTCAACAACCATCCTATATGCCTACAGACCACTGTGGGAAATGGCCGAGCAAATCAACTATCAGAGAGGACTTAGAAGAAGAAAAATGGACTAACCTGATAGCTCGAGAAAAGGAGAAGATGAGGTGAATCACAGAGGAAAAGTTTTGCAGAGGAAAAATGAATTTTTATAGACAAATGCTTCAAGTTATTCAGGGAAATAAAAAGGCAGTTTCTTTTGCAATAACTCTGGAGAATGCGAGCAAATTCTTCCATCAGTTTTCAAGATGAACACCTGATGCGTGATTGTAGCAGCTGATGGTGTGATAGTAGGAATAAAAGGTAAGGCAGAGCAATACGTTTGAGATTCTAGCCTAAATTCATCAATGCATTTTAAGGCTTATCAGTTTCAAACCCGGAAAGCTATTGGATTCTTTGATTTGGAAAGCATTTACACAGTATCTTGATGGAAAAGAAACTGATCATAGGAAAACTTGCGAGAGATAAAGTTTGATAACTGAAAATTGAAGTGGGAAAGGTTGATGCACAATTTCAGCTATAAATTTTTCAAGTATATTAAATTTCGAACATTAATTCAGGGTTTTCTTTGATTCATTGATGTGTGTTATGGTTTTAGCCTGGCCATGCATGAGATAGGGGAGTTGATTGTGCACGTTCCAGTTATGAAATGAACGTGAACACTTTGCCAATGAAACTGTTAGAGAGGAAAAGAGGGTAAAGCTTGAACGTTTTAAATATAAACGTTGTGATTCATTTTTTTTTTCAAAGTTTCCTCTAATTTAGTTTGATATTTTTTTAAATGTTAACGTTAACGTTTTTATGTAGTCAGTTTAAAATAGAACGTATGTCAGAAATATATAAAATCAGCTGACAAATAAAATACGTACGTTCGTTAAAACACTGACTGACATTTTATGTCCAAAAATATCTAAAACTTGATTTTTACACTATGCTAGACAGACGCAGTCTAGAACATCAAAAATTTTCGTAAAAAATAATATTTTAAAAAAACACACGTTTTATTACGTTGCTTTATACCCTATAATTGACGCGTCTTTTGAACGCGAAATTCAACTGTTCAAACTTAGCTTAAAATTTCACAGTTATTATTAGATTTTATTGACATATGCAATTTTATAAAATATATCTTCAAATTAAATAATTAAACTACATCTTTAGACACAATTTATATAAAATATACTTTGAAATTAAATAATTAATAATAAAATAAATATCTAAAACTAGGGCT
Source organism: Allium cepa (assembly GCA_030765085.1). NCBI lineage: Eukaryota > Viridiplantae > Streptophyta > Magnoliopsida > Asparagales > Amaryllidaceae > Allium > Allium cepa. Next base: position 301,198,081 of record CM060944.1, on the reverse strand, counting down.
GTTACACTCTCCCCCACTTAAGAACTTTTCGTCCTCGAAAAGGAACGAAGAAGAGAAACACAAGAAGATAAGCTAGATAAACAAGTACCGTAAACGAATAGTTCCGGTATTTGAAGCATGAAGAAGATCTTCTAGAATCGGGTTTTACCCTTTTCAGTTTGACCGTCAGTCTATGGGTGGTAAGCGGTGCTCAGGTCCCGATGAGTAACAAAGATTATAGAAAGATTTCTAAATAGACTGGCATAAGCCATAGCCACCCCATTCTGTAGCTGATAGGGCAACCAAGGACACTCGAAGATAGTTTAAAACAAAATAAGATAATAAATTTGAAATCATAATACTTCGAAAATTATAATACTTTGAAAGTCATTAAAATTTATAGATTATTATTTGGAAATCATATTACTAAAATCATAACACTTTAAAAATAATCTTCATTTATTCAATCATAAATTTTCCAAAACATTTATTTCTTTAGAACAGCGGCACTTAAAATATGCTATAGTAAATATATTAGTAATTCAAATCAGTTCAATTTCTGAAATATTCATTTCAAGAGTTCATTATTCTACTTAACTCTTAATTTAACAAATAACCTATCTCTTTATTAAAAATACCTATTTTGTAAATAAGATATTCCTTTAATAAGTGTCACTTGAAATTTTCATTTAAACAAATTCTCAATTAGTGATGTTACCATATGTCTTAACTATTTAAATCATAATTATTTATTTAGACACCAATTAAATAAATAATCCTTACTACAAAATACCCCTTTCAAAAATATATTTTTTCAAAGATACATTGTGTATCACACAACATATTCATTTCAGGAAATAACCTTTATTAAAATTTCTAGGTTAGATTTAAGGTTCCATATTAAATCAAATTTGATTATCAGGTTATTTAAATGAAATCCTTAAATTCCCTTTTTCCTTATTTACCTCTATTAATCTTTTATAACTAAAATTTAAGTATATTACTCAAATTTTTATTTATGAAATCCTTTTTATATTGTATATTATCCAATTACATTGTTAACTTTTGAAAATCAAGGTAAGTTATATTTGAAATGAAATTGAATATTATACAACTAAAACTTCCCAATTCAATTATCTCCAAGTTGAAATTTCTTATTCAAATTTGAATTATTCCTCAAGATAAAACTTAAGAATTAAATTTCTGATTCTCTTCAAACCATTTAGAGATAACTAAATATATATACAAAATATGTCAAATCAAATTTAAATTATGTATCTATATATATATATTAAGTCATACTTTAGAAATTTAAATCAATTCAAATCTCAAGGAAACACTGTAGCCAGACTACAGAATGGTCTTTTCACTTCGAAACTCGAAAATGAACGTCGATGATGCTGCAGTCATCACCGAAATTATTTTCCAGCGACAAAGAGAAGAGCACTAAATTTTAAAATTCTTTGGAAACAAATTTCTATACAAAATACTTATAACATCCTTTAAAAATTTAAACATAAGGTTTGAAACTATCAGAAATTGAATTCTCAAGTTCTTGTTTTAAATTCAATGATTTATCTTAGCCAAAACACATGGTTTACAAAATCAAAATAAATCAAAATTATTATCTCTTGTCAACTAGTTAAATTAATTATAAAATTCTGAAAATTATACTTATATATAATATTAGATTTTTTTTTTTAATATAGGAATAAACTTCTCAAACCAAGATAGAGACTCAAATTTTGATGAACTCAAATCAAATAGAATTCAAGATAAATTGAAATCAGAAGATCTGATGATTAACTAACAAAATAAGGAACTGGGTAAGATATATAAGTCGCGGGCAACCTTAACCGGGTCAACCGTGACTTAAAGAGTCAGACCGATGTGATTGGTGTAAATCTACATTTGATCTGAGGAGATATAATAACCAAAGATACTAGCATATAAATCGAGGACAAATAAAAACCTCCGGTGAGTCGCTGCTAATGGTAAAGGAGTTCACCCCTTTATGAGAACAATGGCGAGACCGCCAATTTACTATAAGGATCATCCGAAGTGGAGTTATGGGATACTCCAAAATCTAAGGTAGATGAAAAAGTGAGGGACACGAATGAACTTTGGAACCACAGGGAATGTTCCAAATTCGAAAAGGAAGAGATTCAATCTCGAATGAAAGTGATTCTATAATCAAATTTACTTTACATTCTAAGTTTTGCCTAGAGCCAAAGCTCTGATACCAACTGTAACGACCCAGTATTTTCAACCCTTCGCATCCGCACATGTCGGACTTGAATTGTTCAAAATACTGCGTTGTAGAATAAATTTGGCAAAACTCAGAATATACAATAAATAAATCACAGAATCATGCGCCAGTGGGGTAACACCCACCGTAGCATACAACGGTACCTCTGTTCTGCCTTTACGGCTAGCCTTTCGACTACACCACCAACCTCCACGAGGACATGTAGGAGTAAGAGTCAACCGTTCGCTACCCAAACCAGGAAGCGAGAACCCCCTATCATGTTGCACCGAGTGCAGTGGCAGACACAGATATCAGAATCTCGCAGCGGAAATTAAAATTTAGTGGTTCATGAAGCCACTGATACAACTTTGCAAGACAGAACTTACATTTTTATAATACTCAATACAAATTTAAGACATAAATGGAATAGAGTCTTCAAAGTCTTGAATTCCAGAAAAGATAAAGGCTGAAACAACTTCCAACAGCACGAATGATCTACTGAGTGTCCTAGCTACGGAGAAGAGGCTGAAGCTGCAACTCAGGCTGACCCGAGCGTAAAATAAAACAAAACACTCGAGTCAGGACATACATACTTATATAATGTAAGCTAAATCAAGTGTACTGTAATATATAGCAAGTAACTTAAAGGATGCTTGGGACCGCCCATCCTCTAAGGATCCGTTAAACTATTTACTATGTAGTATATTGCGCTATTATAATAGTGTCTATTTATAAAGTAAACTTACTTTTTAATAGCGTTAAGGAGTGACCCAATATTCCCCTTAACACGTAATAGTCCCAGTAGTCCATCCAATATCATAGCTCCTCCTACTCGGGAAGCAACTAGAGGATACCACACGGGCTACGGGAGAAAACCAAACTCGTACAAGGCTCGATATGGTAGGTGACACGGCACAACGAGGCAATGCCAGGGTAGATATACCAATTGCTATCCGGACCGGTGGTAACGCGAAGCCGCAGCAACCGCCCACCTCGAACAACACTCCCAAATCAAAGGGTGCACCCAAACAATCACATAAGCAATAGAATGGTATACGAAGAAGTGCGTTCGATCAGAGGAGCTACCTCATTAATCCGAGAATCGCTCCTGTTTTAGCCACCTTAAGCCAACTCACGGGAGTCGGGTCCACGTATATACCTTTCAAGAAACCGTCACCACCAACCTACTTCATTCTGGAATCTCCACCGCGTACACGGTTAGTCAAAGTGGTTTTCGGTATCGACAGAGAGTATGTCCATATCCGATCCCGGTCTCTTTGCCAACCAAACGTTATTATAACCCGTGGTTATTTAAAAACGGTTTATACTTTAAATCAGAATAAACATTTCCATTTCAAAACTATAGATACGATATCATTTTAAAACCCAAAACAATAGGATATCGTTATATTCAAATATAATTCTTTCCAAAACCATACTGTTTATAATATCTGGAGACCAAATATTTGAATTATATCTTCAAAGGATAATGTTTTGGAAACTTTACTTAAAACCATAACTCCCAAACATAATGGTTTGGACATTCAACGGTATATATATAAATGGGTTAACTTTATGGTTACTTTGTAAAGAAGATAATTTACATAGCTTCACAAATATATTTCTTTATTTAAAGTTTAACCATAATTTAAATATCCCTTTATGTTCCCAAAACCATTTCAATTTTTATATATATCCAATTGGAGTATTTACTATTCAAAACTTAGTTTGGGTTTTATTCTTTCACAAATCAATGTTTTATTATTTAGTCTTGAATATTCCCATAATTTCCATAAATAAAACTCCAAATTTTAACCATTAAATTTTTCCCAAAATTTACTTAATACCAGAATATTTATCTTTAATTTATTTAGGAAAATACAGTTATAAATATTATGTCTTAAGTTTTTCCAAAACTTAAGGTAAAATAAAATTTATCAAATTCCATAAATTTTAGAGCAATCAAATTCTAGATTCCATAGCACTTAGGAAATGCTACCTAAAGTTATGGGTAAAACTAGTCCAATTTCAAAAGACAGCATTTAAATGCTGTAGTAGATTGTTTAACTTAATAAAGATTTTCAAATATAACTTATTTATTTATATATATTTCTTAACTGAAATCTTATTCTTTCCAAATCCAGAATTTCTAAAATAAGTTATATTCCAAAATTTTATTCAAATATTTATTTGTTTATTAACATTTATAACTCATCCAAAATCAAAATAAAATCCTTTAAAGATATTAAATCAAATATTTACTTCCAAAATAATTTTAAATATTTCAGAAAATATTATCAGAACCACGGGCCTGTATATAGTTTTCTAGCCTAGGTCAAGTGATACGGATGTATATCATTTCAACCCGTAATTTACAAAACCCCGGGTTCTATCATTTCAAACCCGCAATCCCAAGTTATCAGTTAAGCAGTTAACAGAATAATTGAACAATAATAATCATTTAGGCCTATCATTTCAGCCCATACAATCTAAATTAACAGGGAAACTTGCAGTGGTGATTTAAGCAGTAAATAACAATAATATAATATAACTGCAGAAATAATACAACAGATAAATAACTGATGTGGTGCCAATTAAAATGGGGTTCATCCTTCTATGTTATACTACAGACAGATAATAACAGAATAAAATTTTACACATACACTTGCAATAATTTACCAAATATAAATACGTATGTCTGGTGAGAATTTCTCACCTGGAAGTTGCAGAAAAAATTGAATTTCAAAACGACGTTTCACCGGTAAAGACCGACAGAAAGTACCGATAAAATTTCTTGGATGTCGCCTAGATTCAAATCTAGAACAAAAGTAGAAAAATAGAATACACGACTTAGAATTTTACGGTCAAATCAAAATAGAACGAGAATGACTTGACTTGCTCGACCACTCCACCGTGTACCGTGACCAAAAACATACCCTAAAACGAGAACCGGGTTAACCCAAAATTTACGACAAATTTTTTTTTTTTTTTTTTTTTTTTTCCTAAAGCCAGACTCAAACACAGGGTGAATTTTCCTACTCTATGTCGTGATACACATGTACACGTGCACACCTAAAATTCCAACTTGCTTATGCACATGTACACACGCCAACATCTTATTGTTGCCTATCATACTTAAATCTTAGATTTATATATATATTTTACTTTCAACCCATTTTTTCTAAAATTTCCATGCTTTGAAATCATCGGACAGAAACTACTAAATATGAAACTTCCCAGATCTTTATACACTTCCCCGACTCACTCCCCTCATAACTTCGAGAAAGACATGTGTTTGCTTCGAGCAAACCGGGCAGCTGCTTCGAGTTTATGAGAAAAACACCCCGGCATTTGCAAAACTTCTCTGCCAATCCTATTGCAACTTTGATCACATCTTCCATGCACCAATACTACTGATGCCTATTTTCACTTAGCTACAACAGCTAGAACTGCAACCAACCATCCCATCACCAAAGTCACCATTTCTCTTCTTCTACCAACAGACTACAACTTCCATATATATATATGCAGACCTTTGTGAGACATGAATGCAATTTGGAAGAACTTGCTCACTATATGTACTGTGCTTTCCAAATGCCTTTGCACCACTGCTTCATACTCCCCATTTTTTTTCCCTCAATCTTAGTTCATAGGCTTCAAATTTTCAACAACTTTACCTAGACCTGTCCTCCCAGTTATACCATTTATCATAAGTTTGTATGCATGCATTTTTGAACAGGATAAATATGATGCATTGGTACAGAACAGGGAAGCTTCCCCTTCAGATATACATATGAAAACTTCCTCTGCATAAGTGCTTAAAGCCAACTCTTCCCACCAACCACTGCACAACAGCCATCACCATGCAACTACACAGAGGCATTAATACTCCAGTCAGTTTAACCATGTACACAGTGATACAAATGTGTACACGTGCACACACCTTCTACATTACCTGAAACACTTCCAATATCCTATTCCAACATCTATCCACATTTTTGTCAGATCAAAGCCTTTCTCTACCTCAGTCCAACAACATGCACCTTATCCTACTACAACTAGGGGCCAGGCCTTTACCATGCACAATCTTTTGAACAGCAAATCATATAGGTGATAAATTTCAAATCAAAACATAAAAAAAAATATGCAGACTATGGTGTAACTTGTATATGCAGACTACTTCCAAACTAATGCAACTGCATCTCTAAACAACTCAGTTTCTCCTTCTATTCAAATTTAGCATCAAGCCTACTCAACATCACAACCAACTCAGGCCAGGTGGCTTTTACAGCAGCTACTCCAATCAAAGGAAGGTTTTAAGATAAGTTCAGCCTTTATGCAACAAATTCACACTCAAAAACCCAAAGTATTTACAGCTAAGTTCCTATTACTACTGCTTTGCAACTTATAGCATATATGTCTGGGTAAATATGCAGACTAATCAAACATGGATGCTATCCCATACTAAACAAAATACACTGTCCCTCTTTAAACTGGTCTTGATATTTGTTTCATACTTTGATTCAGAACAACTTTAGCTATGGACTTACTCTTTCAGATGATGGTAAATCATCTACAGATCCTAACATACTCAACAACCATCCTATATGCCTACAGACCACTGTGGGAAATGGCCGAGCAAATCAACTATCAGAGAGGACTTAGAAGAAGAAAAATGGACTAACCTGATAGCTCAAGAAAAGGAGAAGATGAGGTGAATCACAGAGGAAAAGTTTTGCAGAGGAAAAATGAATTTTTATAGACAAATGCTTCAAGTTATTCAGGGAAATAAAAAGGCAGTTTCTTTTGCAATAACTCTGGAGAATGCGAGCAAATTCTTCCATCAGTTTTCAAGATGAACACCTGATGCGTGATTGTAGCAGCTGATGGTGTGATAGTAGGAATAAAAGGTAAGGCAGAGCAATACGTTTGAGATTCTAGCCTAAATTCATCAATGCATTTTAAGGCTTATCAGTTTCAAACCCGGAAAGCTATTGGATTCTTTGATTTGGAAAGCATTTACACAGTATCTTGATGGAAAAGAAACTGATCATAGGAAAACTTGCGAGAGATAAAGTTTGATAACCGAAAATTGAAGTGGGAAAGGTTGATGCACAATTTCAGCTATAAATTTTTCAAGTATATTAAATTTCGAACATTAATTCAGGGTTTTCTTTGATTCATTGATGTGTGTTATGGTTTTAGCCTGGCCATGCATGAGATAGGGGAGTTGATTGTGCACGTTCCAGTTATGAAATGAACGTGAACACTTTGCCAATGAAACTGTTAGAGAGGAAAAGAGGGTAAAGCTTGAACGTTTTAAATATAAACGTTGTGATTCATTTTTTTTTTCAAAGTTTCCTCTAATTTAGTTTGATATTTTTTTAAATGTTAACGTTAACGTTTTTATGTAGTCAGTTTAAAATAGAACGTATGTCAGAAATATATAAAATCAGCTGACAAATAAAATACGTACGTTCGTTAAAACACTGACTGACATTTTATGTCCAAAAATATCTAAAACTTGATTTTTACACTACGCTAGACAGACGCAGTCTAGAACATTAAAAATTTTCGTAAAAAATAATATTTTAAAAAAACACACGTTTTATTACGTTGCTTTATACCCTATAATTGACGCGTCTTTTGAACGCGAAATTCAACTGTTCAAACTTAGCTTAAAATTTCACAGTTATTATTAGATTTTATTGACATATGCAATTTTATAAAATATATCTTCAAATTAAATAATTAAACTATATCTTTAGACACAATTTATATAAAATATACTTTGAAATTAAATAATTAATAATAAAATAAATATCTAAAACTAGGGCTGTTACAATCTTGGAAAGATCATCTCCACATTGTTAAACTTACCTATAGCAACAGTTATCAGGTATAATTTTAATCTTCTTGTCATCTTGTCTTAATACTATTTCATTCAATCTTTTTCTGTGCTTTCCCGTACCTCATTCCTTTCCGGGGACGAAAAGTTTTGAGTGGGGGAGAGTGTAACAACCCTGTATTTTCTGATTATTGTAATTGTATATTATAATTATTTTAATTTAAATTCGTAATTTAAAAACTTTATTTTATTTATTAAAATTAATATATTTTGTTAATTGAAATATAAATGTTGATTTTGATGTGGATTAGAATTTCAAACATGCATAAATTGAATATTTCCAGAAAATGTTGATTTTGGTCAAAATAGTCAAACTTTGACTTTTAACTTAAAAATTTAAAAGTTTGAAATTTTAAATTTTATCTTTTATAATGAAAATAGATTTAATAACTTGAACATTGCTTTTTGTTTCGTGGAAAACGGAGTTAAACTGCAAAAGATATGTACATTTCAATTTTGAGTATAAATTGTTTATTTTGCAATTTTGTTATTTTAAATTGTATAAATTTTATTTTTCTTTGTCATATTTTATTTTAATATGTTTTAATATGTTATATTATGTATATTTTGACTTTTAAATATTTTTGAAATGATAATAGAATTTTTCTAAAATTTACTATGATGATTTCCTATTTTTAAAAGGCTGTTTTCCTTTTTCTGCTATTTTCTTCATCTAAACTATATTTAAATTAAAATTTATTTATTTATTTTTGTGATTTCCTTTTTATTTTGTTTTCTTATCTTTATTTATAAATATTTTTAAGTACATAAAAATTTTTCCAAGTTCATTGCACTTATTTTTCATATTTTCAAGACTAGTTGCAAATTTTGCTGTTTTATTTAATTAAACAATATATAATTAATAATTAATAATTTTTTTTACTAAATTTTCGTATTTTATCTGAATTTATATATATTTTAAAGTTATATAAAATTTAAAAAGAAATATTGGAAATTTGAAGAGTTTAGTGACCTTTTATTTGCTTAAGCCTTTTTGCATTCTGTCTTTTCGTTTTCTTGCCTTTTCACTTCATTGCTTTAACCGTTCACATCTCTTGCTTTAGCCGTGAATTTCTTTCAGCATTTACGTGAAATATTCTCCTCTTCCTCAAACAAAACTCACAGCAAGAGAAGAAACAAATAAAATTGCAAATGGCTTCCTTTATCTCTTCTCTTCTTCACAATTTCAATGATTTTGCTTCCTCCTTTGCAAAACTTTGCTTGGCCCCACTCTCCACCATCATCACCGACCATCACCTTCTCCATCTCCAGCTGCAACATCAGCCTCTCCTCTGTCCATGTCAGGTCGTGATCATTAGATGATGCAAGCACCTTAAATTTGCACAAAAACTCCTTGAAACTATGCTAGCCTAGCCATAAAACATCACCTACCTCTTCCTATACACTTTGGCCACCCCTAGAACCACCACCACCAGCAACTACATGACTTTTTGGTGCTGCTATACCATCACTCCCCACTGTCCAGACCTGTACTTTCCTTTGGCCGAGCCTCACTTGCTTTTGGTCGAGCCAAAAATGCACCAAAACCCTACCTATTGTTGCCTTGACCCTTAGTATGCTTCATGTTGTAACTCCTCCATCTTCATCCACTTGTTGCTATGTGTTTTGATGCTAAACCCAAGTCATGTTGACACCTATGCTGAGCCTAGCGTCATGAGAACAAGCCCATTTGATCATGTGACAAGCCATTTTGTCGTGGTCAGGCACTTTCGTGTTAAAGCTGGGTAATGTTCGTTGTTGATTTAAAATTTCCATTTCGTTTAAATTCATTTTTGTATTGCATGCATATGTTTATATGGTCTTGTTTATTTGTTGTATACAAGATCATTATCAAGGCTTTCCATTCATTCAATTCAAATCGTGTTTATCGTGCTTTTGGAATCGCTCTTGTGTTTGTTGTTTTGGTCTCTAGCTTCGAAAAGGTGAGTCTTTCTCACTCTGATATTTATACTTATGAAATAGTGAATTGATGACAAGTGTTTAGTAATATAAAATGTTATGCAAGTTAATGATGATCATATGATATGCTATGCCATGTTATTACCATGTTAAAACTGTTAATTATCACCTGACATGTGATATATGACATTATATTGTGACACTGACATTGTTTATATTGTTTATGCATATATTCACACTGCAAGTTCCCTGTTAGAATAGAATCACTATGGGTTGAAATGATACATACCCAAACGGACTTTAGAATAGGGAAAAATCGTTATGGGCTGAAATGATAGGCCTGAGCGATTTTTATTGTATTTTATTTGGCTTGGGATTGCGGGTTTGAAATGATAAAACCCGGTTTTCTTTGTAAATTACGGATTGAAATGATATATATCCGTATCACTTGACCTAGGTTAGAAAATTATATACAGACCCCGTGGTATATTTTTAAATGATTTTTTTTAAATATGTATTTTCAAAAGTATGAAATTTTGATTTAAAATATATATATTATGGTTTTAAGAAAGTTAAATATTAAATCTTGAAATTGTGAATTTAAGTGAATTCAAGTATGTAAATTTGGAGTAAATGTGACGTTTGACTTTAAATTTTATTTTAAAATGTAAATAAATAATGGAAATTAAATTTAAAGCTTTGAAATGATATTTGAAGTAAAATTTTAAGTTTATTAAATTTATAAATTAATAAACAGTGAATTTTGACTTAATAAATGAATGGAGTTTGCAAAATTGAATATTTGATCTTAAAATTTTATTGTGTTAAATCATATGTTAAAATGATTTTAAATGTGAAATTTTGAAGTCTAGAAATATGATTTTTAAGTTGTAATAATAAAAATTTGGAGTTTTATTATTATTTTTGAAAAGCTAAAATGAAACCTGGAATTTTATAGCATTTTCAAAATGCTTTAGTCTTTTGACAGCATTTTTATGCTATTGTTTTGAATCTAACAATGTTTGAAATAACTAAATATCTATTACGACATTTTATAAATGTCGCTATTCTTGAAATAAACCATTTTGGAAAATATAAGCTACGACAGCAATTTATAAATGCTGTCGTTGCTATAATTTGACAATGTTTTGAAATGTTATAGATTTTAACACTGTTTGGGCTATATTTTAAAGTGTTAAATAATTTAACTTTTGAAATGGATTATTTGTGAAATTTTAGAAGTTTTGATTATTTAAATTTGAATTTTTAAGGAATTTAAATTGAATTTGAATTTAAATAAAGTTTACTTGGTTATGTGTTAAACGGAATGAGATGTAATGAGATAAATGAATTTTTGAATGGAATTTTGAAATGTATTTTGTAATGATGTTTGAAATAATAAATGAATGAAATATTTGATTTTTAAATGATATTTAAAAATTGAATATTTGGATTTGAATTCAAATAATGATTTGATTATGATGTTTTGAAAGGATGTAATATTTTAATGATTTTGAAATGGTGTGGAAATGATTTGATCTTTATTTTAATAAAGAATGTGAATGTTGAATGATATTTGATTTTTCTTTATTTGATAAAGGAATATTTGAAGTTTATATTTGCATGAAAAGATATTTGGTTTAATTGTAATTTAAGTTTATTTTAATAATATTGGATTTATGAAATGAATATTTCAAAACTACATAATAATGAAATTAGATTTGAGATATGAATATATGGAATTATAAAGTTTAGTTTTGAAATGTGGGATATTAAGGTTTGGAAACATATTAAAATTGGATAGCTTATTTTGTAGATCAAATCTATATTTGAAATTTATAAGATTTGAAATGTTTTGTTAGAAAACTGAATTGAATTGAAATTGATGGTTTGATTTGAATTAAATTGGAAATTTGAAATTTCGAATTAAATTGGAAATAAATTTGTAAAATGTAAAGAATTAAATGAATGTTTCATCATTTCAAATGTAAGATTTCAGAATGTTATGATTTTCAAAGTGTAATGATTTCAAGTATTTTGGTTTCGAAAGAGTTATAACTTTGAAAGTATTATGATTTTTGGAAGTGGATATAGGTTTGAGATGGAAATGATAAAGTATAAACTATTTTGATTTGAATATAGTTTAAAATAAAAATAATTTTGGTTTCGAAGTATAAACTATTTTGATTGAATAAATAGTTTTGAAATAAAAATGGTTTTGGTTTCGAGGCGTTAACTATTTTGAAAGGAATATAGTTTTGAAATGAAATGATTCGATCCTTTTGAAGTATAAACTATTTTGAAATGACCACGGCGTTATAATATAGTTTGGTTGTTAAAGAGACCGGGATCAGAAGTTGTCATACTCTCTGCCAATTCCGAAAACCACTTTAACAACCGTGTATGCGGTGGAGATTCTAGAATGAAGTAGGATGGTGGCGACATTCTTGAGGTATATTACGTGGACCCAACTCCCGTGAGTTGGCATAAGGTGGCTAAAACAGGAGCGATCTCGGGCCAAAGGAGGTAGCACCTTTGGTCGGACACATTCCTTCAATACTATACTCTTACTGGTGATTGATTAGATGGCCATCCTCTGATTTTGATTGGGAGTGTGTTCCGAGGTGGGCGTATGTGGCTGCTACGTTACCACCAGCCCGTGTGCGTAATTGGTATATCTACCCTGGCATTGCCTTGTGTGCCGAGTCACCTACCATACCGTTCCTTTACTACGAGTTTGTTTTTCTCCCGTAGCCCGTGTGGTATCCTCTGACAGTCACCCGGAGTGGAGTGTGCATGATATTGGATGGACTACTGGGACTATTATGTGTGAAGGGTGATATGGGTAGCCCGGAACGCTAGTTAAAAGTATGTTTATTTTACTATAGACATTATTATAGTAGCGCAATATTACTACATAGTAAATAGTTTAACGGATCCTTAAAGGATGGGCGATCCCAAGCATCCTTTAAGTTACTGATGCATTTTGTTACTGTTCACTTGAGTTTATTTACAGTTCATAAGTATTTATGTCCTGACTCGAGTGTTTTGTATTTTGCTTTACGCTCGAGTCAGATAGAGTGAGTTAGCATTCAAGATTCACCTTCGGAGTTGGAGCTTTCCTTGAAGATCCAGCCATCTATTTTGCTTTCTGTATCCAGTGATTTCAGTGATGTATTCTGATTTGTACCTGATGTATCTTGTTACTTTTGTTGTATCTTGTTTAACTCTGATGTATCTTATTTTTATATAGTAGCTTCATGAACTACTATTTCTTTTAAATTCCGCTGCATTATTAAATACTCTGTGTCTGTGATTATGTATTTACTATATATTCTGAGATTTGCCAAATTTTATTTACAACGCGGTATTTTGAGCAATTCAAGTCCGACATGTGCGGATGCGAATGGTTGAAAATATCGGGTCGTTACACTACATCTTACGATGGATGTCTCAGGCATTCCAAAGATGATGACTTAACGATGAAAGTCGTAACGTTGATGTACAAAGTCAAGTTAAAAGATAGAAGGCAAGTAGTATTTGCGACTGTTTCCTATTGTGGAAATAGCCGTGATGGAATAATGATTGACTTGGAGATGCCTGTAAAGGGGTTGTTGATAACTTGGAGACTTCTGGTGTGCTCATAAAGGAGTATGTGGGATGTCCACCTAGATTTGTGGTTTTGTTTGGATCTTGCAATAGTGGATTATGCCAGTCTTTGTGATTATTGGCTTGGTTTCTAGCCTTTTGAAGTGGCATGGATTCGAGCACTAATGGAGTCGGGATTTCGATTGTGCCCTTGGTTTGCGATTGTGCTATATGTGTTATCATATATCCAGCGAGTGATGGTAAGGATTGTTTGATTGATGCTATGTTTACCATGGTAGCTTATTGCTTTAGAGTGTCAAACAATGTAGGTATCGTCGATCGTATATCTAGATAGTGGATATTGTACTTCGACTCTAATACACTTATATGGCTATGATAGTGGATTAGCATATATCGATTGTTATGTGCCAACTCTTTAGGTGCAAGGATAGGTCAGGTATGGTTCTTCATACCCTGTGCCCTTATTTACTATAAACGATTTTTGTAGTATTTCTGAGACGACATATCGCTCGCACTAGACTGTTGTTTGACTCAAGGTTTTATGCTTTGCTTCTTATTACGGATACTCTTAAATAAGTAGATTATGGATAATAAGTCTGGATAGCGCATGTGGCTATATAGAGTTCGAGCAGGAGATTGCGCTTTCATATGTCTATATTTAGAGCTTGCTAGCACTTATATTTTGTTGTGCAATACCGTGAAACTATATCAATACTTGTATTACTTTGGAGATTGTTTGGAATTTATTTTCGAGATTCTTGATGTATAAACTCTATTATTTTATTTTTTGTAGAATATGTGAACCTGATGCACTCCAATGTTCTTATTTACGGTTCATTTACTTATATCAATGTCTCATCTATTTTACATGTATGTTATTATATTATATTTTGTCTATGCACCGTGAGATATTCTACAAGTTCATTATTTGGATTTTTCTCCACTTTACATTATTAGCTTCTGTCCTGCATCGGTCGGGCACCTCCACAACACATCATACAGGTATATGGGATACCGAAGGAGTAAGGTGGTCATCACATCTAGTTTTAGATCTTAGGTTGCATGGACGACCTAAGTTGATACTTAGGTCCATTAGGGATAAGGAAGGAGCTATCACCTTAGAATGGATCTAACAATATATGAGAGAGCGTACTTATTGTATTTTGGTTTTTAAAACTATATAGTAGTACATATATAGTACATAAGTTGCATTGCATTCGTGGACACCACTTATACCTCTTAGAGAGATTGATCATTCTTATTACAACTTGTAAGAATGAGCTTACCAATGAAGAACGTTGCTAAAAACTCCATATGTGGAGTTGAGAAGGGAGCAGGATCGGGGCTGCTAACCCCGACTTGCAGAACATTATTCTCTAAGATGATGCGAAACTTTGTTCAAAATCTCCAAGTTTCTCTTACTACGGCTGTTGGAGGTGGTCCTCCAGTCCAAAAATCAAAGGCTAACTTTACCAAACTGAACAAGGATTATTCTACTCTAGAAGGTAAACCGTTTATTGAAACAGAATCATCCATCAAAGTACAGGATTGGTTAGACACCTATGAACACATCTTTGAGGATATGGAGTTAGAGCATGCAATGAAGAGAAAGCAAGATCTAGACAGCTTCAGGGAAGGGCTATAGTTGGTGGAACGCCATCAGGATTACTACTTCGGAGGAAAAGATTACTTTGGAGCAGTTCAAGGTGAGATTTGAAGAAAAATATATGCCGACGACTAAGAAGGGTGGTGCACTTTCAAAAGATTGCTGACTTAGGACAGGTGGTTATCTGTGCCGGAGTATGTGGGTAAGTTTGACACACTATTGGAGTATGACTTATCTTTTATTAATACTTAGCTCATAAACATAATAGGTCGAAGAATAGAGCATAGCAATGGAAACGATGTGAAATTGGGATTCGAAGACTTGATGGTATTTTAGTTTGGGGGATTTTGGTCCGTGCTAGGCACGGTTTAACTTAGGCATGAATTGGCTCGGAGCCAAACATAAATTGTTGTTTGAGAGAGGTTGGCTTGGGCTTGACTTCGATCCAATGGTGGTGTTGACTCAGCTCGAACATGGAAATTGGTTCGGTGTGTGGCTTCGGATCGGCTCCATGGAGGAAATAGGTGGGGCTTCAGCCTAATTCTGGTTGGTGAAATCGGTTTGGTGTCTCTTACGGTGCATTGGGCTTTTTCTTTAACATCATCGAGCTTGGCTCGGCACTACTGAACAAAGTATGGGAGATGAGCAATTCCAGTTGTGGCATGGCAATACTATGAGAATTTCTTCACGGTGTGCTCCATGGTTCTTGGTGGTGGTATGGAGTGAAGTAGGCGACTCTAAATGACTCGGGATGACCTTGGATCTTGTGTGGTGATTAGCAAGGTGATGGCAGGACACTTTGACATAATGACACCAATGATGATGATGATGACAACTTCGGAACCTTGATGTGATGGTTCTACAACTTACAAAAGGTGGCTGAGGCATTCCAAAGATGATGACATAATGATGAGAGTCATGACGGTGAACCACAAATGTAAGTTTAAAATGGGGGCTTGCGAGTGGGGTTTGCGAGTGGGGTTTGCGACCGTCTTCTACTGTGGAAATAGTTGTGATGGAACAATGACTCATTTCAATTATGGGGATGTCTACAAAGGGATCATTGATAACTCAAAGGCTTCTAATTTGCTCGTAAAGAAGGGGTATGTGGATGCCCATCTGGATTTTTGATTGTGTTTGGATCTTGCGATAGTTGATTACCCTGGCTTTGCAATTATTGGCCTGGTTTATAACCTTTCGGAGTGGCATGGATTCAAGCACCAACGGAGCCAAGATTTCCATTAGGTCCCTAATTTGGGATTGTGCCATATATGATATCATATATCCAACACACACGAGTACGTGAGTATTGTTCGATGGATGCCATGTTTTCCATGGTTTCTTTCGCTTTAGGATATCACACGATGTAGGTAATTTCGATCATATATCTAGACACTGGATATTATATTTCGACAATAGTACACTTATATGGCTATGACAGTAGATTATCAGATATCGAATGTTATGTGCTAACTCTTTGGGTGCAGGGACATGTCATGTATGGTTCTTCAGACCCTGTGCCCTTATTTACTATAGATGTTTTTCATAATATATTCGAGACGATAAATCGCTCACACTAGACTATTGTCTGCTTTTTACTATCTCGGGTACACTTAAATAAGTAGATTATGGATAACATGTCTAGATAGCGCATGCAGCTACATGGAGTTCAAGGAGGAGGCCAAGCTTCCATATATCTATATATAGAGCTCACTAGCGTTTATATTCTTGGTGCAATACTGTGGAGCTATACCAGTACCTGTATTACTTTAGAGATAATTTAGAGCTTATTTTAGAGACTTAGGATGCGTAAACTCTATTTTTTCACTTTTTGTATAATTTGTGATTCCGATGCACTCTAATTTCTTATTTATGATTCATTTAATTATATCATCATCTCGCTTGTTTTACATCTATGTTATTATATTATATATTATCTATGCGTTGTGGGATATTCTACAGGTCTTATGCTTGGACTTTTTCTCTGCTCTACATTCTTGGCTACCTTCCTGTATCGGCTGGGTACCTCTACATCAGACCATACAAGTGTATTGGGTACCGAAGGTATAGGTTGGTCGTCACATCTGATTTCAATGCTTAGGTTGCATAGACGACCTATGGATCCATTAATGATAAGGAAGGAGCTATCATCTGAGAAAGGATCTAGCATATATGAGAGAGCATACTTATTACCTTACAGTTTTCAAAACTAAATAGTAGTTCACATATATGGTATATAACATAGTGCATTCACGGACACCACTTATTCCACTTAGAGAGACTGATCATTCTTATTACAGCTTGTAAGAATGAGCCAACTAATTAGGAGCACTGCTAGGAACTCCATCTTTGGAGTTGAGGAGGGTGCGGGATCGATGCCTGCTAACCCTGACTAGCAGAACATATTCGCTAAAGTGGTGTGAAGCATGGTTAAAATGTCAAAGTCGCTCTTGCTACGGCTGTTGGTAGTCGTGCTTTGGTGCAATCATTGAGGGCTAACTTGCCAAACTGAACGAGGATTATTCTACTCTGAAAGGCAAACCATTTCTTGAAATGGAATCATCCATCGAAGTACATGATTGGTTAGACACCTACGAATGCATCTTTGAGGATATGGAGTTAGAGCTTGCGATGAAGAGGAAGCTGTCCTTTAGACAGCTTCAAGGAAGGGCTATAGGGTGGTGGAACACCATCAAGATTACTACTTTCGAGGAACAGATTGTTTGGGAGCAATTCAAGGTATGATTTGAAGAAAAATATATGTTAGGCTCTCGGAAGTCTGTGCACTTTCGAAAGTTTGCTAACTTGGGACTGAGCGTTTGTCTGTGTTAGAGTATGTGGATAAGTTTGACACACTTTCAAAGTATGGCCTATCTTTTATCAATACTCCACTCAAGAAGAAAGACAAATTTATTATGGGCTTGGATGATTATCTTGGAGAGAAGCTAGTAATACATATAGATGAGACCTTTGATAGGTTGGTGGAGTAGGCTCTTCGACATAAGACTTTGTACCGTGAGCCTAAATCAGTTGTTGCTTCCAAGGATGAACTAAAGCCACAAGGTGGCAGGGAGGCAAGAGAAAGTGGGACAACAACAACAACAAGAAGCAGTTCCAAAAGAGTGGTAAGAAGAAGGCAAGTGGAAACCAACTTGCTATAATTGTGGAGAAAAGGGCCGTCTTGTCAATGACAACAAGGCGAAAGGGAAAAAAGGCAAAAATTGTAACAAGTTGAGGCATATCAAGGAGGATTGTCCGAAAGTACTAAGAAATAAGCAGGTTATGTCTGCTTAGCTTTGAACATTGTTTCGGTTTTGTCGAGTGCTCCATCAACGGAGGAGAAGGGAAAGAGTGTCGTTATACAGGGTATTTTTTCTTCTATATTTGATACACCTGCACGTGTTTAATTTGATATCAGGGCTTTATATTCCTTTATATCTAGTGATTAGGTAGATAAATTAAGACTGAAACTCGAGATAGTTGACCAACCTTTGATTGTTACAAACCCTGTAGGGGGACCAACTAGCCGTTTCGTGGTTTGTCCAGACTTAGTCCTATCGAGTCATGGATGCTTGTTTGCTTTAGATTGCTTTGTTTTGAGTTTCCTAGGGTTCGTAATATTTTTAGGATGTAATGACTGTAGAAGTGTGGAGTAGTGGATTGTGAGAGCTTGTTAGTGACGATAGGGATGGATGGATGATGGACGTAGGTTGGAGATAGGCTGCCTACCCGACAATGAGGTGATGGTTAGCATTTTGTACCCACTTGGGATCCCAAAAGATGAGCTTTCATCTGTGCCTATAGCAAGGGAGTATTTGGGCATATTCGAGGAGATGACCAGATTACCACTACACAAAGAGAGATTTACGTGTAGATTTGATGAAGGATGCCAGATAGATATTTATGTTGCTAACAAGAAAACTTGTCAACACCCCAAAGTTGAATCTAAAGAGTAAGTAACCTTTTCAAAACCTTTTTCAAATAGATGAAGGTAGTCGACATTTCTTAGTCAGGTTAAGATTGTTATAATCCATTCTGTTCTCTTTAACTTTCCTTTCATGTAGATTATTGTGGTAGAAACTCCTTATTGTACCTTTCGATTTAGATGAAACATTGAAAGTCCTCCTTATATTGCCTTTAGAACCAGTTATTCTGCTTTAGTACTCTGTCGAAACTTCCCTTTCGAATCAATTAGAGATGTCCTAGGGTTGGCTTTAATGAGTTAGGATTTAGGTCGGATAAATTGGTTTCGACTTCTTTGGAAGCTAACCTTTTGACAATCTGAGAGTAGGAGTTAAGGTTCTAAGGTTATTAGATAAACTAATGGTTTCAACTCACTTTAATAGTGAACCTTCAATCAAGTTGACATTGGAAAATTTATGAACAGAATCTAGTCAGAAATATCAAATCTACCAAGCATCCTAAAATTCCATAAGCTTGCTCTCATTAAACCCAAATAGTACAAATTGATCAAATTCTCAATTTAATTTGGAAATTAGGGTTTACAACTGTTAAAAAATTCAAGAGCAGAGTGAGAGCATTCAGATCCCTAAAACCAGACCCCTAGGGTCTTATTTATAGGTGTGGGTTGGCACCTTAGACCCAATGCTTTCGACCTGGTTGAAAGGCATCCTTGTAGAACTTTCATCACCATTATCATTTGCGCATCCTTCTACATTGCATTTGATTGGATTTGGACGCTTCCATTTTCATCGAAAGGGGTAGGTGCACCTTTTTTTTTTTGTCAACGAGTAATTCTTTGGGGTTTCGAAGGTGTTGAAATGTTGGAGGTTTTGACGCGGATGGTAACTTCCGAAAATATACTTGTCACTTGACGTAGAACCCCTCTTGGTTGTGAAAGGCTTCGACTGGTTTGAAAGGCTTAGCTATGCTTTCAAAGGTGTAGTTCCAACAAAACATCTTTTTAGGTAATTTGAATGAAGGCGAAATCTTCAATTTCAAAAGGGTTGGCATGCATGTGAGTGGTTGTTATTTGCTGCCTTCAAAAGGCACTCCTTCACTTATTCAACGTGTCTTCATGTAGGCAAAAGCATTGGTTTCGAAAGGAAGCAATTGAAGCGAAAGGGTGCTTTTGAACCCTGCGAAAGCTTATAATATATCTGACTTTTGACCGTAGCATCCCTTCGACTCCTTCGAAAGGCTTTGTTGGTGTTATTATCTCTTGTTCTTCCTTCTCTTCTATTCATTTTGTTTTCGACCAGGTTGAAGTGAGAATTGGTGGTAACACTTGCCCTCCTCCCCCATCCCCCGTGAAGGGATGCTCTTGACTTTTCAAGTCAACCATTTCAAAACCCACAAAATTTCCTACCTTTTCATATTTTTTCATAAATCTCGGTCCTTCATTTAAATTTGATTGTATGATCTGTTCCTCATGCTAACTTTTCTTATAAATTGCACTCCTTTCTTCTCTCTTTCATTTACTTACAATAAAGCTAAACTCCAGCAAAGATCCAACCTCTCAATTTCTTGAATAATTTCCTGTTTTCAGCAAATAGAAGCTTAAATTCAAAGTAAGTTCTTGTTATCTTGCTTTTCGAAGTTACTTTCCACAATAAATTTATTTGGTTTTAACGAACCGCTGTTTTAATTTTATAATTTGAGTTGTTCATCTATATGTAAGTATCCTTGGATCTCTTTCTATAACTTATTTTGTTCCATTTCTATATCAATCTATATCTAAAATTTATTTGATTTGATTTGGTTTTTTCGTTTTAAATTCGAATTTACAATTTTGGGGATTTTTATTATTATTGATTGCAAATCCGCATTCCAATCAATTTTGCTCTTAATTTGAATTTTTTTAAAGTATTATATACAAATTGTATTGGGAAGAAAGAGTTTTCCAGTTAATTAATATAGAAGTTTAAGCCATATGAATCACGATTTGGCACAGTAATTTTAACTTTCTACCCCTTCGTGGCTAATTTGTTTTACTTGTTCAACCACTTTTGATGGGTCAAAAGGAAGTCCAGCGCCTTTTTCTTAATTAATCTTATTGAAAGGTTGATGTAGTTAATATGAAGTGGACTCTTTTGAAAGTATAAATATACTTTAGTATATTTTGATAACTTTCGAAAAAGTTGCCTAATGTGCCTTACAAATGATTACCTAGTACATACTTTTGGAAGCATAATCTTCATTTTATAGGTTTCGAGACCTCTAGTACATGCTTACTATCTTAGGAGATGTGTGTAGTTAGAGATTCAACATCGTTTTTTCATAAATTGAGTTGAGAAAAACATTCTTTGTAAATCAAATCAAACCTTTCTAATTGATCGAAACCTACTGTATCAAATCAAGTTCGGTTGTTGGTATGCTTTTGAAACCATATACTCTTTTCGACTTTCTCGACACCCCTTGTAGTTAATTAGGATTCGATCATTATTTTATAAAATTTTGTTAAAATGCCCCAAAGCCTTTTCATTTATCTCAATGTTACTCAAACCCAAACCTTCCGACTCAATCGACATATAGGGTTTCGACAGCATTCATACTCCCTTAGTAATTCAAAGCTCATGGGTTTTGATCGTGTCGAAAGGCTTACTTGTTTTATCTATTGAATGTTGTCAGTGCATATTTATATCTGAATTAGTTGTGTAGGCTTTATTTACTCCTTTCAACATTAAAGTTTTCCTCGAGCTTTCGACATTGTTAAAGAGTGTTTGTTGGAGGTCCACTTCAATTTTCCCTTTTGACACTATTGAAAGCTCAACAAAATTCATTTTCCAAAACTAACTTTAAAATTCTTTCAAGAATATGACATTTCATTTTTTGGTTGATATTTTAATTGTTGTAATAGGTTTTCGATATCCTTGACAAATGTGGATTACATAACAAACTATTACTTCTTACTAAAGTGATTTCACCTGGTAGGATAATGGGCGTGAACTCAAAAACCAGAAAAAGATACAATACCGATTGTCGAATCTTCTCCAGAGAAGATTGAAGCTACTTATAAACACTCTTGAGTATCCTCTCAGGATGAGGTGGATGCAATTCTAAATGACTTCGGCAATACTGTAGTTGAAGCTATTCCCCCAAGTGATAGTGACACTATCCAAAGCCCTTCTGAAGGATATTTCGCCTACACTGCTATCCATATTTGGTGCAGCGGCTTCCTGCCCTTCCCAAATTTCTTAGCCAAATTCTTGACCTACCTGGGCATCGTTCCCATCCAGATATCTCCAAATATATATATATATATATATGTATATGTACGTATGTATCTTCTATCTCTGGAACTTATAGATCTAGAGTCAGGGATTCCATCATTAAACATTAAAGTTATGAACTACCTTGTTCGACTAGTCAATCTTAGCAATCTTAGCAATCAATTTTTTAGAGCTAATCCCCACAAAAAGCTAATTTTCGAGGAAGTAAACGAATTCAGAGATTAGGAAACACAATTTTTTTTAAATGCTTTCCCAATATCAATGGAGCCTTCTCTTCCCCTCGTAAGCTGATCACATTGTTTACTTTTATCCAAAAACTTTCTTTTACTAATATATGCTTGCGTATTAGGTCCTTCCGCTAAAGATCTAAATGAGATAACAGAACTATCAAGCTATTAATTGCTGCTTCGAGTAGCATTGGGAGTAGGCTTACTTTGTTGAACCCCTCAAACCTTCAAAGGCACTCCCTCCTTCCAACTGGTCAAAGGGTACATAGTCAAATTTCTATAGTTCAACACACTTCTTGAAGAAAACGTTTTCAATCATTGGGTGATCCAAAGAACTTCTCCGCAATATCTCCAATTTGCCCCCGATCACTCTAGTAGGTTTTAACATAGTACTTGCAGTTTGTTATCATGTCTACTTTTTAAATTACTCTACTGACTTTTATTTTTTTTAAATCTTCAGCAACCGCTCCTCGGGTTGAACCAATCATAAGTGATCCGGCTCTCCAACTTCTACATCCCGTGCCTCATCTTTAACTTCGGCCATAGCTAGGTCAATGATGGCTGCTAAAAGGAAACTAGGTAAAGTGGCCGTGACGGAACCATCCCCCAGAAAGACAAATTTGTTGAAATTCCAAATTCTCGCCACTAGAAGAGGGCGAGGCTATTAATATGAATAAAACTTCAGAGATTCCACTGGTTGAAGCTTCTATTGATCATCCCAAGACGACTCCTTTAAAGGACGATCCCTTGTCTTGCATTGTCATTTCCTGCTCTCCTTGCATCATTGAGCAGATGCAAAAGGACTTGGGAACTTCAACCTCTGGACCCATGTCTCCCATGTCCATAGGAGATTTTGAAAAGATAGTTCAATCTATCTTGAATTCTTCATCTTTTGCCTCTATTCACCCACCATCTTCAGTTCCAGATCCGACGGGTCATTGTCGATCTCTTATGGAACAACAACTCCTAGCACGTTTCACATTATTTATCCCCATTATCATTGTTTCATTCTGAATACTAATTTTCTTTATGCTTTTCCTTTTAGATTCCTAAAAGCTGTCTCTCTTTACAATAAAACGTATTAAAATCCTCCACTAAAACGTCCAAGCTTCGAGAGAAAATGTCTAACTTGAATAGCCAAGTCATCTCCTTGTCCATTGGTAAAAATGAAGCTACAATGGAACTGAAGAGATTGAGAGCCTCTCTTGCTCAATCAGAATCTATTATCTTCAAGGAAAGAAAAGCACGCCAACTTTTAGTTGATGAAAATCATGCTTTGAAAGTGGCTTTGAAAGTATCTGATGATGAAAGTGCTTAAATGGCGGCGAAACAATCCACCCTTATGGAAAAGATGGGGAAAAGGAAAAATTCTCTAAAGTTGGCTGTCAATGTCATCTCTGATGCTAAGCAGCAAATGTCAAAATTCCTAAGTACTTCCCTCGATGACATTATTATTAACTACTAAAAAACGCCCTAATGCTTGCTTATGTAGACAACATAGAAGGATGGCCAAATTTGAGCTTTCCCTCTCTCGACCCTGCTCTAAATTTTCAATAGATTAATGGCTAGAGTCAAAGAGATGGAGCAGTGGGTTAAAGTTCCTGAAAGAGAGGTGACTGTTGCCTCTAAGGTTTTATCCTTCGAAGGATTCTGAGGATGAAGGTGATAAAGATGAAGCCGTCGAAGAAGAAGGCAATGAAGGTGATGACAATAATAATGATGATGGTGTTGACGATAATGATGATAATGGAGATGGTGGCCAAGGTTCAGGTGGCGATGGGGATGGTAACTATAATATCCATGAAAAAATGACGACGACAATACCAGGGCTTCAAAAAAGGTCAACCTCGATTCAATCATCCGTGAATCAAGCCAACATGAATCCCCAGAGCCTTTCGACCTTCCAAAAGAGACTGCGAACATTGATGTTGATGAAC
This sequence comes from Allium cepa, assembly GCA_030765085.1. NCBI lineage: Eukaryota > Viridiplantae > Streptophyta > Magnoliopsida > Asparagales > Amaryllidaceae > Allium > Allium cepa. Next base: position 301,173,454 of record CM060944.1, on the reverse strand, counting down.
AAAGAGAGAAAAATAAAGTCTCCAAACTACTATTCCTGCTTCTTAGGTATGGGATTACTTGTTTAAATGGCTTTCTCTTCCCAGATAATAATATTTACACCTTTTGTTTTAGACAAGGAGGAAATCCATTCACCCTTATAAAACGAAGCTTGAAAGAAAACAAGTAGAAATAAATAACTTATATAGAAGTTGGATAAGCAGTTAAAAGAGCACAATGCCCTCTCCGATAAATATCATAGGCTTAACAAAAGTGCGGCAGTGTTAGCGTCTTTCGAAAATCAAGAAGCTGCCCCACGACTGAGGAGGGAACGACTTCGATATGATAGTCTTTGAAAGAGAGTAGGGATTTAATTACACACTTTTGGATGTTGGTTGAAGACAAGAACATCATTATAGATTTATTATACAAAACCAATTGTAGCCACCCAACGGTAGATTTTTCATGCTTAGGTGATTTTAGTAGGAGTCTACTTAGGCATCTACACAAGAGATATTTGGACGAATTTGGATCTGATCCTTATCTGGGAGCCTGTTGGAACTTGCCACGAGTCAAATCGATTCCTCAAGAGTTGCCTCCTAAAAAACATAAATACTATAAGGAAAAACGTGTTTTAAAGTTATTTACAAAGTCGATTTTATATGAACCAGATGAACATTCACAATTATGTAATAATATTGGTTTGTTAACTTTTTTTACTCTAGTTTCCTTTTATACTTAGTTGTATTTTATTACGTTTTCACAAAATGAATGTCCCCTAAGCAGCCTTGTTTCTAGAAATTATTTAAGCAAATATGTTAAACTAAGAAAAGATTATCTTGAAAAGGCTTCTTTTTTGAAATCTTTAAAATTAGCCAGATATGGCTTTTTTAGAGATTTGCAAAGACTTTACATGGAACATCCTCATATTCGTTTCGATTTTATTGGTGAAGAAAAAGAAAAAATTCTTAAGGAAATCCGGACATATCATACCAAATTGATATGTGGTCATGATAGTCCTCTTTCCGAGGAGTGGGACTATAGCAAATTTCCTCCGGTTATTACCTAGAAAGGATTTAATGTTCCTTTTAACTCAATAGTTATTCTTTCAGCTAATTCCTTGAATAAAGTTAGAGTTTCTGAACTTGAAATATGAAACAAATGTCAAATTGTACTTTGTCGTTTCACTTCAACTTAATCTTTTATTGTTATAATAAAAGGGATTGATTATTCTTGTCTTGAGTTTATTTTCTTTTTATTTGTTTAAATAGGAGTTAAAGTTATCTGCAACGCCACTCTCGCTAGATTCAACTTCTCGCTTTATGTACTAGAGATAGGTTGCTAGAAGATATTGAAAAGAGAAAGCTTCTTAGCGATCAATTGTCTACTAGCTTTTAAAACAATGCCGAAGCTCTAGAATGGCGTAGAAGATATTTGCTTCAAAAGACAATTGTTAGAAATCTCAATGATTAGATTGTCAATCTAGAAGCGGACAATAAGAGTAAGAATGAAACGATTTCCATATTGAAGCGTCAAATTAAATCAAATCCTTCAATTGTTTTTGATCATAAGATGTCCGAACTTCTCTAAAAAATTAGTGATTTGGAGATTAAGTTAAAAGATAGTCAAGCTTGTTGAATATACGATTATATGATTTTTGTTTGATGATAATAAACACATATATATATATGTATATATATTCGTGTAAATGTATTTGTTAATGTACTATCTTATTTTTTATAAATATTTGCTGAATAAAAATAAATAACACAGAATTTGAATTCAAAAATAAATTTTATTCAAACAAATATTTATTACAATTTTGAATAGTACAAATTCAAGCTCTCACTATACATATACAACTTTGATTACAATACATCACAATTTCACATTTACAGTTGACCTCACTACATATCACTCACACTCGTATTTATCTTCAACTTTATTCCAAATTGAATCCAGCATCTGAGCAATCTGCAATTATAAATATTGATGCCGTAAAATTTAAAATGAAATATTTTTGTAGTATTAAACAAAATGTGGATTTCGAAAATAATATTTGCCTCAGTTATTTGGGTTGTTCGTCATCATTTAATTTTCGATTCATCATACACAAACAGCTTGTGACATACACATTGTATCACTGTATATGCCACAAGGCCGCGCACACCGATATATACACTTGATAAATTTACAGGGACATGTGAGCACATGTCAAACCCAAAATACCGAATTCAACTCAAGTGCAATAAAATAATGTCATAACTTTCAGCACAAGGTCAAATCCAAGCTAGAAACTGGATTTAACTCAAGTGTAATGCACAGTCCAACTAAAAGCCAACATGCTTACAAAAGACTGCACAATTCAAGAAAGCACCAAACCATAAACAAAATGCAAAGGTCAAGTCACTGCTATCCTGACTCAACTCAACTTCAAGACCAAACCAAAGCTAACAGCAATACCAAGAAATCAAACAAGGTCAGGTCTGGGCAACAATGAATGACCAATAAGTTCACATCACTGCCCAAATGTATCATGAAACTAAAGTAGTGAAACTGAACATATACTCGAATCAATACAGTGAACTGCACGATGAATATGTATGCAGTGACAACATACATTTCGACCAGGCTGCACATTGAAGAAAATATGCAAAAAAAGTAGCATAAACCAGTACAATGTGAACTAGCTCGAATGAATCAAGTGTAGACCATACATATATACAGAGTTGACGCAATAAAAACTTAAAGACTGCAATATACTCAAACGAACATGACTCAAAACATCATCGTTGAAGACGAGAAGAATCAAGTGCAGACAATACAAACCCAAATGAACAAATTATGTCAACGTGAAGAAGACTCAAACACAGCAGAATAAAAGTGCACAAAGGTAGTGGTACAAACATGAAGACACAACAGAATGAAGGTGAAAGCAAACAAAGATAAGGCATCCACCCAGTGCACTTCAACCATCAAATGAACAAGACAAGCTAATGATACATGACTAAAGACTACAGACCGAATCAAGATATCAGCAAGCATATATACAACAAAGATGAACATCAAAATTGCACCAGTACAGTGTCAATGAACAAACAAGCCCAAGTGCAAAACCAAATAATAAACACAGCAGTATGTTGAAGCAACTCGAGCTCCAGAAGATAATGGCACAATCCAGTGAAATACAATGAACCAGACCAACTCGTGGCATCAGGAACTTCAAATTAAACAGAGAAGCCGAAGTCATAGCATAAAGTGCACAAGGCAAATTGAACAAGTCAAGCATGCTACAGGTATGAACAGAGAATACTTGCAACAGTTGTGATGCAATGTAAACAACATGAATGGTCACAGGCATGAACACATGAATAAATGTATGCAGCAGAGACAATATCAAAGCAATGGTGATGGCCGAAGTTAATACAAAGTCATGGAGTCGCATACACATTATCCAGTGCCGAAGTCAAACAAATGAAAATCAAGTTTAAAAAATCAAGGACGATACACAAAATCATATGACTGAAGTCAAATGAAAATCGAAATCATGGTGGCCAAGAAAATTGACCGAGTTATAAATCAAAACCATGAGTGTCAAGTATCAATTTATACAAAATTGAAAAAGTCAGTGAAATCATCAACATCTAAAACGAAATCGAATGGCCGAAGCTAAAATGTTGAAAAAATCAGACGAACGCAAATCTAGGGATTCAAATCCTATATAAACCATAACATCATCGGCAATGAAAATATCGAGTTCAAGCATTCAATCAGAAAGTAAAAAGAGAAAAAAAATCACATACCGAAGCCATCTCGAACTCGATCAAATTCGAAGCAGTCGAAGCAAAAAGGGAAACCATCGGTTGAGAGAAAAGGAATGCCGAATCAATTATTCAATCGAGCATTCAAAGACGCTTCTTCGAATTACACGAAAACCCTAAATCATGAAGAGGAATGAATAACAGAGAGCCGCCATTATCACAAAGGAACGGGTCGAAGGAAAATAAAGAGAAAAGATATATGGGCCGGCCTTTAGTTTAGCTTTTGGGTTTAAAATTATAATAAGGCTCATTAGGGTTTAGTTTTAATTTTTAATTTTTTTTTAAATTTTTATTTCAATTTTAAACCATTGTAATTTCTATTCTTGTTACCAGGGGACAAACTACATGGCGTAGTTTGAGAATTCGCAACTCAGTGGCTGAGTTGTCGCAGGGTTTTGAGCGTAGAGTTAGGTTAGTCAGTAGCGGGTGTCGCGAGTTTACATGTGTAAGCGTGTGGCTACTTAATTTCTAGTAGAAACCTTGGGGGAAACACGTAGGCAGGGTTTTGCCGAAGCTGGGTAAATTCTACGTCGTTCTATTTCTGCATTTATTATTCTGCTATTATCTGTGCTGCTATTATTCTGTGATCTGTGTTGAAATTATTTTATAAGCTTCCGCAATTAATTTTTATAATTAATAACATCACCCTATTCACCCCTATCTATGTTGAAATCGATCCTACAAGTGGCATCAGAGCTAGGAACAAAAGCCGTTTTTGTTTTTAAAAAATTTGGTTTTGCAAAAACCAATTTTTGTTTTAAAAAGTTGAATTTTTAAAATGGCTTCTTTTAATACTGCTTTTGCTGAGGGTCAATCCATAGTTAGACCACAAATGTTCAATGGTGAATATCTGTAAAAGCTCGTAAATCCGTACCCCTTGAGTCATCACTGTTCTAACTAAATCAACTCAAGTTGTACAGAACAACGAACCATTTGGGTTAAAGAAGAGAGGTAGAAGAAGAAAATAGAAATCAACATCAGAATCTAACCATCGCAGCGGAATAAAATATAATAGGTAATAAATGGTCTTTACTCAAAATCAAATATATCTGTTTATATATATTACATCATCAGAGTACATCAATCAAAGTTCAACGTCAATAACATACAACTGGATACACAGCAACTCAACACAGCGGGATATATAAAAGCAAGTACGAGAGTACGTATCGCCATCCAGCTCGTCTCCTGAGCTTCCCAGCATCAAATCCTGTATCCTATAATACTCGGGCTGACCCGAGCATTACAATTAAATAACACCCGAGTCAGTCTGGAATACCAGCATGAGAAAATCACACTCAATGGATTATTAAAGTTTCAAAAATCCTTTGAAAACAAAAAAAATCTCGTAAGACCACCCACAAATAAACATGTCGGGTTTTTACCATACGATAGCTAAACATTTTCTTATAAAATCCTCTGATATTATAATAGTGTCTATATACAAATACTTATTAAAATAGCTTAAATTGTTACAACTATTAAATTCCAGCTACTAGCCATAGTGTGGGTAATACAAACAAAACTCGTACAAGTCTCGTAGGGAGAATGGATTTCCAACTAATGACTAGGCAATGGGGTACCACCTGTCACGATACGCGGCCTAGATCACAGTACCGAGGAGTACGCCCGCTCCCCTTCAACACAAGACCGGGACTACCTCTTACTGGATAATCCCGAGTGAGATTGTAACGACCCACCTTTTTGGACAGTTTAAACCGACGATCAAAAACTCATGTCGATTCCAAACCATTCAAGAGGGCAGATAGTTATTGGGGTAAATAAGAGAAGAAAAGAAAGAGAAATAAAGGAAATGAAACAACACAGAATCTCGCAGCGGAACGATAAAATATAATAGTCAAATAAACAGTTCATGAAGCTGTCTACTATACTTTGACAATTATTTATACAACATTTATCAGAGTTATACATATACAACAGAACAATTAAAATAATGCAGCAGATAGCATGATGCAAGGGTGATAATAGTAATAGTATACCAAATCTTCGTCTTCATCCTCCAGAATAGATCTTCATGAATCTGAAACTTAGGACTGACCCGAGCGTAATGAAAAGACAAAACACTCGAGTCAGGACTAAATACCCTTATGAATGTTAAATCAATCGTAAATAAATATGAGTGCAATGGCGTCGGAGATGTTTGCGGGGTTTGACATTTCCTATCCAGTGTCAACGTGCGTGCAATAACTTAAGAGATGTTACGGGATTTTCCATCTCTCAAGGATCCGTTAAACTATCTACTATGTAGTAATATACGCTAAGTAGATAATGTCTATCAGTAATGTAAAGTATCAAAATAGCGTTAAGGCATTACCATAATCCCCCTTAACACATTTTATATTCCCAAAAGCATATACAAGACCGTAGTTTCCCCAAAACCGGAAGTCACCAGAGGGCAATCCATATACTCAAGGTACAAATAAAAACATATTGGTCGTGAATAGGATAATCAGTATGACAAGGTACATGAGGCGATACCAACTAGGATACTAGTAGCTGCGTGATCCGGACTGATGTTGGGCATAGCCAGCAGCTACCCCAACACCGCGAAACAACACTTCGAAATCAAGGGGTGCACCCAAATCGCATCACAAATGCAATAGATATGGTATCGAAGAAGTGTGTCCGCTAGAGGTGGCGAACCTCAATGGCCCGGCGCGGCTCCTGTTTTAGTCATGTCAGGGGTCATCCAATATCGTTCTCTTTCTTCAGTCAACGCGTTCACCAAACCATCCACTTCATTCTGGATCAACACTCCGCGTATAATAGTTATTAAAGTGGTTTTCGGTATCGACAGAGAGTATGTCCATATCTGATCCCGGTCTCTTTAATAACTACGTATTATTACACCGTTGGCTCTTTTATATTTCAAATCGATTCATAATTGATATCAAAATATCATATTCGCTTCACAAATCAATCCATTTCAAATATCATCGTATCTTTTCAAATGTAGGATTTCGTTCCAAAATAAATTTCGCATCAATATCTCATTTCGATTTCAAAATCATTTCGAATTTCAATTTAGGTTGCAACTTCGTTTAATCCAATTCGTATTCAAATTCAAGGTTTAAACATAAACATTTCAACTTATTAACCAGTTTGGAATTTTAGAAAATAGTTTTAAGTGGTTTAAAAGTGGTTTTAAATAATTAAAATAGTTAAAATACTTAAGATCTTAAAACGGATTTGAAATAGACTAATTAGTTTAAAATAATTTAAATTGGATTAAGTAGATTTAAAATAGATTAAAATAGTTTAAGTATTTAAACGGAGTAATTTGGAAAACAAAATAAATAGCTTCAAAACCAAACCATTTCAATTATAACTTCTCAATTCAACAAATTTAAATTTCCGTTTTACCGATTCAATTTCGATTTCAATTCAAATCAATGTAACTTTGACCTCAAATTAATTCAATTTTACATTCACCTTCAATTTACTCAATTTCAATTTATATCGATTTTTAGCTTGATTTTTCCAAAATATCAATTTATAACACTTAACAAAATTATCTTTCAATATTCAAATTTAAAACCCAATTACAAATATGATTCAATTTCAAGCTCAATTTCAAATATCATTTTTATCGCTTTTACTTAATAATATTCACAGCTCGATTTAAGGTTCAATCCTTTAAACGAATAAATTTTCGAACTTCAATCATAACCAATTTTTAAATTTCAAAGTCTCAACTTAATTATTTAACAAAATTCCTTTAACCAAATTTTATTTCAACATTCAAAACTCAATTTTTCGATGAATTCAATTTCTATAAATCGATTTCTATTTATAACTTTAAATCAAAACCTTTAAATAAATTTCAAATCGATGATTTCCAAAAATTATTAATTTAGCCAATTCGATGTCCGTATATAATTCTCTATCCTATGGCCAAGTAATTATTTATTTCAATTAAATGTCAGGGATGAGTATATATTACTTAAATTAAATCACAGTATCATATGTATGCATAACAGGATCTATATAAGCAAATAAACATCCAAACATTCAATTATCAACCGATAGCATCCATCAAAATACATCATCCAATAAACAATACAATTCATGGCAGTTTCATAGTTATCAATGTCAGGTAATTTATTCGCAATTCAATTTTAATTTCAATTTAACTGTCAATTTAATTTTTCAACGGTTAATTCAAATAACAAGCTATATGACAATTAAATTTATATCAAACAACGGCAAATAAAATTCATAACACTTCATGATGTCAAGTTAACTAGCACAAAGATATTTAGTACATTGTGAGCGTTATAAAACACTCACCTTGATTTGTACGATTTTAAATCAAATCGAACGACGTTCGATTTAATTCAAAATTTTCTTTAGCTCCAAACGATTCCAATCCAGATCCATAGCGTAGTGCTCGACAAAACGATTCCAACGCAAAAAGTTTCATCGAATTCCGACCTCGTACGAACAAGTTATGACATTTATAAGTTAATACAATTTTTTTAAATAAATCAATTTCAACTTTATTTTAATATAAACCTAAATACCATCCTCACCGCTGATTCCCCTAGGACTAATCCAGGTCGTTGCCCCTCTTTCCCTCACGTTCGTTCCAAGCCAAGAATCCGCGCACGCACATAAACCCAAAGGCCGGCCCTATGCCCTAAATCACGCACCACCCACGAGCACCTCCACGCAGATAAGGCACCACCATTAGAAGCGCCATCACCTCCTCTATGCTCGGCTGCAAAGCCAAGGAGCTCGGCCCTCCCTACTGCACGCGGTACGAGGCCGAACGGCCAAGGTTCCAGCCCCAATTGCCGTAGAGTCGTTCGCCCAAACTCGATCTCCACCGTTGAACTCGTAGAACTCAATACGCTCTTCAATGTTGCAGTTGGAAATTTGTTGAATCGCTTTACGGATTTGAAGAAACGGAGGGGAGAAAATCTGACAATTTCGGCCATTGATCCATGGAGTGGCGGCCACGAACCCTAAACCCCTCTTTTTTTTTGTAGAATAAAAGGCAATTTATAGGAACGACGAACACTATTTCAACCCGGGTTTTCTGAACTCCGATTTACGCGCGGTAACCGGCGTCCCTAGGGTTTATCCCGCGTTTTGGACACAATGGAACAGGTTTCGGAAGCTAATTCGATCATATGTAAGAGTTACAGCGATAAACGATCAATTTAAATTAAATCGATTTAAACTAATTTCTGCGCGTTTTAGCTCGCCCCGGACAAACGATAAACCCGATTGACTTGAAATTTGAAATCTTGCAATTATATCACATTACGGATCCGATGAAACTAGTTTCGTCGAAATCCGAGACCGTTTAAAAAATGACTATTTTAACTCGCCAAATTAATATTAAAACAATCTCGACGCGTTTCGAGCTACCACGGTCAAACGACAACTCCGATTGCCACGAAAATTGAAATCCGATAATAACTATTACGGATCCAATGGAACTAGTTTCGTCCAATTCTGAGACTGTTCGAAAATTGGTTATTATTCAGTCGCTAATTAAATATTAAAATATTCAATTTTCACAAATAAATTTTAAATTCAGTTTTAAAACTTCTATAACATCACTATAACTCCAATATGATAAAATAAAATTTTACAAATCATTTTTAATCATATTAAACCCGTTATTCAATTTATCTCATAAATTCCAATTTTAAAATCTTATTTACTCTATTAAAATCCAAATATACTTACATTCACTTTGGAAACCAATTTGGATCATATTAAATTAAATTTCAAATATTCACTCTATTTTCATATATTAAATTTCAATATCAAATTATTCATATCAAATTCGAAATTTAATTATTCAAACATTCGTAATATTAAATTTAACAAGTTTGATTATTCTTAAATCACTATCTTTTGAGATATTCAAAACGAACTTATAAGAATTTAACTTTTGAAACGAATTAAAATTATAGAACAACTATTTCCATTATACGGTTATTCAATTCCCATTATTAAATTATTCACTAAATTCCAAATATTAAATTTTAACAATTTCGCTTATCCAATAATTCATTATCCTTTGAAATATTGAAATTGAACTTATAAGATTCAACCTTTAAAACCAATTCACAATTTAGAACACTATTTTCATTTTACAGTTATTCATTTATTCAATAAGTTTTAAATATTTAATTTAAACAATTTACCTATTCAATATTCAATATTTGATTTTAAATAGATTTTACTTATCAATTAATTACTCTATTATACCCAATGAATTTCAACATTTATTATCCTATTCAACTATCGATTGCAAAGGAATTCACTAAGTCGCATTCATTTTCATTACTTGGATAATTATTGTTGCAATTCGTCCTAGTTATTATTATTCTAAACGAATTACAAATTTTTTTCCAACACCAAATCATGAAATCTTATTAAATTAGCTATTTTAATTATCGAAAATTTACGGGTCGTTACACTCTCCCCCACTCAAAACGTTTCGTCCCCGAAAAGGAAAAAGAAGGGAAAAGACACTAAGTATAGAATTCAACACTAGCTATATTTTATTTAAAGTTATCAACTTATAAAACAATGAGACTCCATTCATAAATCGTTACTACACTTCCACTAACTTACTCCGAACGGCTTTCTAAACTTAAAAGTTAGTTATCAAAACAAGTTATAAAAATTTTAAAACTTGAAAAATTTTCTAACACCCGGATTTTACGGAAAATTTCGGCAGAGTCTCATTTGCGCGGCTCGATCGACACAACTACAAAACGCCTCTACGGGCCCCAAACCAACAAAAGAAAATCCAAAAGCCAAGTGGCTCATCAAAAATCACCAAATCCAATGATAAAATAAACATGTACCTTATATTTTTGTTAGCGAGTATATACGAATAATATAGCGCGAAAGCGAGCTCCAAATGCGAAGCAAGCGAAATCCGCACCTACTAAACACTCAACAAACAATGAGAATCATGCACATATATGAAAATAGTATCAATATACATCATATAGCAACATAACAACTACATGTGCCAACATAGCAAATGCAACAAAATGACAAATGCAACCATCAATCAAGTATCATCCAACAAATCCATAACCAATCGATATAAATTCACTTCTCATTAATATTTATTGACTTGGATTTCAATTTTAATCATAGTTGATTCATTAATGTTGGATTTTACTAACATTCATTCTCAATTCAATTAGTTAACATTCACTAATTTATATTAGTTCACTTCAAATTTGAATCAAATTAAATTCTATTTAAATTCATTTAACTTCCAATTTGATTTCAATAACTTATATCTTTCAATTTCATTAACACTTAATGAATTATATACAATCAACTAACAATCATATAACAACCAAATCACACCCAACACAACCAAATTATTAAGTTTACATTCAATTTGGTTTATCTCTTTTATATATATGTCCTGTTATATAATTTTAAACGAATCATTTTATATTTGGCTTCTTAAATTCCAATATTAACTTTAATTAAGCTCGTAAGCCGTACATATATCATCCGTGAGCAATACCAATCTAATCGCTTATTCGATCACACAATTTCACTTCCAAACTAGTATCGTTCACACGACTCTCTATTGCGGACTCAGATTTGGTTCCTTGATTGGAAACTGTTACTCTCCTTGCATAGCCATATACTATGATAGAGAATTTCAGAATCAAACTAAAAATCCATATCTAGGGTTCGCCGTCGAAAATCGAGTGAAAAATCCTAACTTGGATCGATATAAATCATCTCGAAATTTTATGCTCGAATTTGGATCAAATCGTTATGCGAATGAAATAATATACGTACAATCTCACGTATTTTCTTTCAATGGGTTTCTATCCAATTTATCTATATTAAATTATTTTATTGACTTCTATTTTTTCCACTTAATTACTCACAATCCATTATTCAGTTAGTATATTCATTTCTTTACATAGCATATTCTTTGACATTATCTTTTCTTAACATCATATCAAAAAATTTCTTACTCAAGTTCATTTTAAACATTCCATGTGATTTAATTAAATTCAATTTCATTTCCAGTTGATTCTTAGCTATAAGAAATTCCTTTGTTTACATTTATTTCATTTTCATAATTTCAGTTAATACAAATTTATTTGTGGAACATTTATTAACGCAGAACATTTTATTAATCATCACTTTAATTTATAGTCATTCCATAAAGCCTAACTTCTTATATATGACTTTTCTTAGTTTATAGTTATCTTAAAGGTTACAAATTTAATTTTCTTACAATCCTTTGTAATTTATATTTATTTCTATAACCAATTTATAAAGATATAACACGATTCATTTCTTAAGTTCACTTACTTGTTTCATTTATCCATTTATCATTTCATGCTATATTTAAGTTTTTATAATTTTTATCACAACCAAATTTCCCTTTATATACATTTTAGTTCCTTTTTAGTTTTCCTTACTCGTATACTTCAATTATTTTCAGGTTCTGTTTATTTATACAATATCTCATTACATATCCAAAACATCATTTTAACTTTTAACATTTGGTAAGTCTTATTATATGTTATCAGAATGTAATTTTGATATTATACAATTTATAGAATTTGATTTTTACTTAATTTGAATGTACACACATTTGATTTATTTAAATCCTCTTTACCTTTCAACTTTAAAGTTTTCCCAAACAATAAGCTTAGATATCTGAATCCACTTATTTTATGAATTCTGGTTATTCACATTTCATTCAAATAATTTGAAAATTATTCATTAACAGTACTTAGAATTTTAAATGCCCGGTTCTTTCCAAATCGTTTGAAATAAACATATATACTTATATCCTTTTAAATTATCACATCATACCTTTAGAGTTTAAACCAAAACCCATTTATCCAAAATAATTTCGAAGAAAAGCAAAGCTTCTTAAAAGTCTCCCCCACTTTGAGACTCGAAAATGAACGTCGATGACGCTGCGCAGTCATCACCGAAATTATTTTCCAGCGACAGAAGAGAGGAGTACTTAATTCATTCTTTCCTTTAAAATCCTTTAAAATCCTTTCAAAATATTTCCATAAATAATTTCCAACTAATATTACTATATATTTCTTCAAAACTTTGAGAACCATTTTCCAAAAGCTCCGGGTCTTAAATTCAATATTTTCCAATTTAATCCTATTTTTAATTCATAAGTCACCTTTATAAAATATTCTTATAGGATTTTCTTTCTTAAAACATCCCACAAGTGTTTTATCATTGTTCATTTTGTAATTCACCTTATTTATTTAAATTACAATATCCGATTAATGTTAATAGCCAATATTTCATTTCCAACAACCAAATAAGTTAGATTGATCACAATAAATTTTGAAATAAATTCTTTATATACAAAATATAATTAGGGCAAAATTATTCCATTTACCCAATTTCAAAACAATACTATGTCGAGTTGTTCTGTTTAAGGGTTTAGAGATCCCTGTCAATGACGTTAATTACTCGTATTGACCAGAATCCATAAGCCACTCAACAAATCAACCGACACAATATAAAACATTTTATATCACTAACAAATACGTTCTCCCATATACACTCAACTCATTCATATAGTTCACCTCTATTTCAATGAGTTATTCCCCATTAGAGCCAAGGTTTATCGCTAAACCAAAGCTCTGATACCAAATGTAACGACCCACCTTTTTGGACAGTTTAAACCGACGATCGAAAACCCATGTCGATTCCAAACCATTCAAGAGGGCAGATAGTTATTGGGGTAAATAAGAAAAGAAAAGAAAGAGAAATAAAGGAAATGAAACAACACAGAATCTCGCAGCGGAACGATAAAATATAATAGTCAAATAAACAGTTCATGAAGCTGTCTACTATACTTTGACAATTATTTATACAACATTTATCAGAGTTATACATATACAACAGAACAATTAAAATAATGCAGCAGATAGCATGATGCAAGGGTGATAATAGTAATAGTATACCAAATCTTCGTCTTCATCCTCCAGAATAGATCTTCAAGAATCTGAAACTCAGGACTGACCCGAGCGTAATGAAAAGACAAAACACTCGAGTCAGGACTAAATACCCTTATGAAAGTTAAATCAATCGTAAATAAATATGAGTGCAACGGCGTCAGAGATGTTTACGGGGTTTGACATTTCCTATCCAGTGTCAACGTGCGTGCAATAACTTAAGAGATGTTACGGGATTTTCCATCTCTCAAGGATCCGTTAAACTATCTACTATGTAGTAATATACGCTAAGTAGATAATGTCTATCAGTAATGTAAAGTATCAAAATAGCGTAAAGGCGTTACCATAATCCCCCTTAACACATTCTATATTCCCAAAAGCATATACAAGACCGTAGTTTCCCCAAAACCGGAAGTCACCAGAGGGCAATCCATATACTCAAGGTACAAATAAAAACGTAGTGGTCGTGAATAGGATAATCAGTATGACAAGGTACATGAGGCGATACCGACTAGGATACTAGTAGTTGCATGATCCGGACTGATGTTGGGCATAGCCAGCAGCTACCCCAACACCGCAAAACAACACTCCGAAATCAAGGGGTGCACCCAAATCGCATCACAAATGTAATAGATATGGTATCGAAGAAGTGTGTCCGCTAGAGGTGGCGAACCTCAATGGCCCGGCGCGGCTCCTGTTTTAGTCATGTCAGGGGTCATCCAATATCGTTCTCTTTCTTCAGTCAACGCGTTCACCAAACCATCCACTTCATTCTGGATCAACACTCCGCGTATAATAGTTATTAAAGTGGTTTTCAGTATCGACAGAGAGTATGTCCATATCCAATCCCGGTCTCTTTAATAACTACGTATTATTACACCGTTGGCTCTTTTATATTTCAAATCGATTCATAATTGATATCAAAATATCATATTCGCTTCACAAATCAATCCATTTCAAATATCATCGTATCTTTTCAAATGTAGGATTTCGTTCCAAAATAAATTTCGCATCAATATCTCATTTCGATTTCAAAATCATTTCGAATTTCAATTTAGGTTGCAACTTCGTTTAATCCAATTCGTATTCAAATTCAAGGTTTAAACATAAACATTTCACCTTACTAACCAGTTTGGAATTTTAGAAAATAGTTTTAAGTGGTTTAAAAGTGGTTTTAAATAATTAAAATAGTTAAAATACTTAAGATCTTAAAACGGATTTGAAATAGACAAATTAGTTTAAAATAATTTAAATTGGATTAAGTAGATTTAAAATAGATTAAAATAGTTCAAGTATTTAAACAGAGTAATTTGGAAAACAAAATAAATAGCTTCAAAACCAAACCTTCAATTATAACTTCTCAATTCAACAAATTTAAATTTCCGTTTTACCAATTCAATTTCGATTTCAATTCAAATCAATGTAACTTTGACCTAAAATTAATTCAATTTTACATTCACCTTCAATTTACTCAATTTCAATTTATATCGATTTTTAGCTTGATTTTTCCAAAATATCAATTTATAACACTTAACAAAATTATCTTTCAATATTCAAATTTAAAACCCAATTACAAATATGATTCAATTTCAAGCTCAATTTCAAATATCATTTTATATCGCTTTTACTTAATAATATTCACAGCTCGATTTAAGGTTCAATCCTTTAAACGAATAAATTTTCGAACTTCAATCATAACCAATTTTTAAATTTCAAAGTCTCAACTTAATTATTTAACAAAATTCCTTTAACCAAATTTTATTTCAACATTCCAAACTCAATTTTTCGATGAATTCAATTTCTATAAATCGATTTCTATTTATAACTTTAAATCAAAACATTTAAATAAATTTCAAATCGACGATTTCCAAAAATTATCAATTTAGCCAATTCGGTGTCCGTATATAATTCTCTATCCTATGGCCAAGTAATTATTTATTTCAATTAAATGTCAGGGATGAGTATATATTACTTAAATTAAATCACAGTATCATATGTATGCATAACAGGATCTATATAAGCAAATAAACATCCAAACATTCAATTATCAACCAATAGCATCCATCAAAATACATTATCCAATAAACAATACAATTCATGGCAGTTTCATAGTTATCAACGTCAGGTAATTTATTCGCAATTCAATTTTAATTTCAATTTAACTGTCAATTTAATTTTTCAACGGTTAATTCAAATAACAAGCTATATGACAATTAAATTTATATCAAACAACGACAAATAAAATTCATAACACTTCTTGATGTCAAGTTAACTAGCATAAAGATATTTAGTACGTTGTGAGCGTTATAAAACACTCACCTTGATTTTTACGATTTTAAATCAAATCGAACGACGTTCGATTTAATCCAAAATTTTCTCTAGCTTCAAATGATTCCAATCCAGCTCCATAGCGTAGTGCTCGACAAAACGATTCCAACGCAAAAAGTTTCATCGAATTCCGACCTCGTACGAACAAGTTATGACATTTATAAGTTAATACAATTTTTTTAAATAAATCAATTTCAACTTTATTTTAATATAAACCTAAATACCATCCTCACCGTTGATTCCCCCAGGGCTAATCCAGGCCGTTGCCCCTCTCTCCCTCACGTTCGTTCCAAGCCAGGAATCCACGCACGCACATAAACCCAAAGGCTGGCCCTATGCCCTAAATCACGCACCACCCACGAGCACCTCCACGCAGATCAGGCACCACCATTAGAAGCGCCATCACCTCCTCTATGCTCGGCTGCAAAGCCAAGGAGCTCGGCCCTCCCTACTGCACGCGGTACGAGGCGGAACGGCCAAGGTTCCAGCCCCAATTGTCGTAGAATCGTTCGCCCAAACTCGATCTCCACCGTTGAACTCGTAGAACTCAATACGCTCTTCAATGTTGCAGTTGGAAATTTGTTGAATCGCTTTACGGATTTGAAGAAACGGAGGGGAGAAAATCTGACAATTTCGGCCTCTGCGGGGTGGCGGCCACGAACCCTAAACCCCTCTTTTTTTTTTAGAATAAAAGGCAATTTATAGGAACGACGAACACTATTTCAACCCGGGTTTTCCGAACTCTGATTTACGCGCGGTAACCGGCGTCCCTAGTGTTTATCCCGCGTTCCGGACACGATGGAATAGGTTTCGGAAGCTAATTCGATCATATGTAAGAGTTACAGCGATAAACGATCAATTTAAATTAAATCGATTTAAACTAATTTCTGCGCGTTTTAGCTCGCCCCGGACAAACGATAAACCCGATTGACTTGAAATTTGAAATCTTGTAATTATATCACATTGCGGATCCGATGAAACTGGTTTCGTCGAAATCCGAGATCGTTTAAAAAAATGACTATTTTAACTCGCCAAATTAATATTAAAACAATTTCGATGTGTTTCGAGCTACCACGGTCAAACGACAACTCCGATTGCCACGAAAATTGAAATCCGATAATAACTAACTATTACGGATCCAATGGAACTAGTTTCGTCCAATTCTGAGACTGTTTGAAAATTGGCTATTATTCAGTCGCTAATTAAATATTAAAATATTCAATTTTCACAAATAAATTTTAAATTCAGTTTTAAAACTTCTATAACATCACTATAACTCCAATATGATAAAATAAAATTTTACAAATCATTTTTAATCATATTAAACCCGTTATTTAATTTATCTCATAAATTCCAATTTTAAAATCTTATTAACTGTATTAAAATCCAAATATACTTACATTCACTTTGGAAACCAATTTGGATCATATTAAATTAAATTTCAAATATTCACTTTATTTTCATATATTAAATTTCGATATCAAATTATTCATATCAAATTCGAAATTTAATTATTTAAACATTTGTAATATTAAATTTAACAAGTTTGATTATTCTTAAATCACTATCTTTTGAGATATTCAAAACGAACTTATAAGAATTTAACTTTTGAAACGAATTAAAATTATAGAACAACTATTTCCATTATACGATTATTCAATTCCCATTATTAAATTATTCACTAAATTCCAAATATTAAATTTAAACAATTTCGCTTATCCAATAATTCATTATCCTTTGAAATATTGAAATTGAACTTATAAGATTCAACCTAGAAAACCAATTCACAATTTAGAACACTATTTTCATTTTACAGTTATTCAATTATTCAATAAGTTTTAAATATTTAATTTAAACAATTTACCTGTTCAATATTCAATATTTGATTTTAAATAGATTTTACTTATCAATTAATTACTCTATTATACTCAATGAATTTCAACATTTATTATCCTATTCAACTATCGATTGCAAAGGAATTCACTAAGTCGCATTCATTTTCATTACTTGGATAATTATTGTTGCAATTCGTCCTAGTTATTATTATTCTAAACGAATTACAAATTTTTTTCCAACACCAAATCATGAAATCTTATTAAATTAGCTATTTTAATTATCGAAAATTTACGGGTCGTTGCAGAGATCAACCCGCGGTTGGGATCAGCCACCGCCCACTAAGCCGAAATAAAAAGGGACATCTAGACAGGATGACCTCACCCTGCTTGGGTGCTACCCACCTAGCCTTGCTGCATAACCTTTGATTTTCAGTCATTCCCATTTAATGAGCCTTGAGGCTAAGCGTTACCTTTTCAGAACATATCCCTTAGAATGCCCATCGTCCACCTGATGACGTTCCGAAAGCATTCATCCATACAAGTCCGTCTCGAGTTCGAACGGAACCGAAGACACTATTCCTGCCACATCCATTTTGGAAATATCCTCAGGATTTGTTGCGACTAGCCCTTGCACTTCACTGCTCCATCTTCGAATCCAAACTCGTTTTCCACGAAAATGTACAAACCGGATCGAAGTGGTTTTCGAGAAATAAATCTCGATCCCAGTCTCTTTGAAACGATCAACGCGTTTGGCCAATATTGACAGTCGGTTATTTAACTATCAATTAATATTCACAAATAACCATCAACCAATAAATAATTTCCCAAATTATTTATTAAACTTAAAAATATATTCACAAGGTATATTTTTACTTTTCAATCCTTTTGAAAAAAACAGTTTCAAAACTATCTTCCTTTCTCAAAATAAATTCCAAGTATTTTCTATTTCCACTGGAATCACCAAACACAAAACTTAAGATTTTTAAAATAATTTAAAAACACTTTATTGTAAAATATATTTAACATTTAATTTAGAAGAATTACTTTAATACTTGATTTAAAATAATACTCTAGAAATAACAAAAATAAGGTTACCTTATAACTATACATTAGATTTTCTTCTTTAAAATACCAAATCATTATTTAGATAATTATTACGATAATGGATTAAATTAAAATACTTACTTTGGAATTTACTTTAAAACATTTAAGTTAAGACTACTTCAATAATTGGCTGAAATATATACTATATGAATATTTGAAAATAGGGTTACTTTATAAAATATAAAACTAGGTTTTCACTTTTGAAATAGAATTACTAAGTCACTTTTTATAAATAATTACTATGGTAATAGATTTGAATAAATATTTACTTTCGAATTTTGATATTTAGAAATAATAATTCCTAAAACATACTTCTTTTTTTTAAACAACATTAAAACCTTTATTTTATTTTTAAAAACTTACTTTGGAAACGTACTTGGCTATCCAGAGAAATATACTTCTCTTCACATTTTTCTTAAAATTTTCAATTCCAAACACTTGAATCAATTTCCAAATTGATTTACAATTAACCCCATTTATTCCAAATTCCATTAACTCCGAATTTAAATCCTTATTATGATTTAAAATATTTTTACTGAAATACCAATTTAGATTTCTCCATTTACTTCTTTATCTTTTAAATAAAATTTAACTGTGAATTTTAAAATAATTCTTTATTTCTTTAAATAATATCAATTAATTTTTCACTTCACTAATTTCTGTTTATTCAAAATCTTTTTCTTTCCATACTCGTAGTTATTTATTAGTATTTTAATATCACTTCCATTTCTTTCAATTCATTCTTAATTTATTCAAACTTCCTATAATGATTTCCCTTACAAATTCACTTCTTTTATTTTCTTTCCAAATTCCAATTTATATATTTTTGGTAAATTCATTATACCAAATATTTCCAATCAAACCATAACATTCAATATTCCAGTATAACCCATCATAGAATACCAAATAATCACAACAGAGAATATTAAATAATTTAAATAAATGTTGAGGGATCCAGTTGGATCCCTCCAACCTATTTCCCCTGCATCCACAGATGTTTGCACAATATAATATGCCAATTCCAAAATATACCATACTATAGCTCACCAATTAATTCAATCATTCAAACAATGATTTAAATGTAATCATTTGAATTTAAATTTAATCATTTGAATTTAAATTTAAATTTAAATTTAATTGAGTGAGATTAACTCACCTTTGCTCTTAAATTTGCAATCTGACCCAATCCAGCTTGATTTTCATTATTTTTGACCTTGTATAAACATTATAGGATTTTATTAATATTTGAACTATCGAACAATAAATTTCCCATTTAGTAAATTTAATTAACAAAATGGTTTGGTTTGAAACTAATTTCCTTTAATAACTTACCATTAATAACCAAATAATTGATTAACCAGTTAAATAAATTATTTCCTTAATATTGATAAATTAAAATGTACATTTATTTTCCTTTGAGACTACGTAGTAAATACTTACAAGATAACCTATACAGATTTTTCAATCTTTATCTATACAAAAAAAATCTCCCTTTAATAAATTATTCCTAAATGACTAAAATAATTTAAATGAGCTAATTAAATAAATTGACGACCTTAATAGTTTTTATATTTTCTTTTCAAATCAACAAAACTGCAGTTTGCTCACTGTAAAACTGTTTCTATTTAATATATATGTATATTTTTACAAATAAAATAAAAAAAATGATTTTAGAACTTCTTTGTGTATATATATAAACATCTACTTATTCAATTAAATCAAACAAAAACAAGATACCTCACTGCCATTTGACCAAGAACGAACCCAGCCTCACTTCGATCCCTCCAGGAACCCTAGCTCCCCCTCCACGTCACCACTCAAACGAAACCCCTCCACCAGCCCATACTCCAGGCGCGCCATCACTTCACGACGTCGCCGCTTCGATCCAAAATGACATCGCTCCCAAAGATTTCGAAATTCGAATCGCCTGCCTGCATCGCCACCTCCAATCGCGACTACCACCACCGTTGCTCGCTCACAACCCTAGATAGATCGAATCCCCCTCTACTAGCCGAACTCGAGAGCCACGAGCCTATGCCCTAAACTCCTATCACGACTACATCGCCGACTCATTGATCGAACCTCTCGATTTCGCTCATTTGAACAAACCCCCTCCCCTTTTCCGATTTTGAAATCGAGTAAATGAGAGTGCTCGTCGTCCCATTCGATATACGATCGAGTTTCCCCCCATATAAATGAATGCGATTGAATTCAATTGCTCTCCTGTTTTATGTTTTTTATTTTTTTCATGCGATTTCAATTTGCTCTGAGTCAATTTAATTGAATAAGGAAATGGAAAGAGGGAAACGCATTTTGATAATGAGGAGAGGGAAAGATTTCATCGGGATTTGCTTTCGAAAGAAGGCGACCATTATTGATTGCGTTTTAAAATTTTGCAAAGGAAGATTGCGTGATGTTCTAAAAAAAAGAAACATGATTTTGAAAGAAAGGCTGCGTGTTGAAATGAAGAAAAGTTTTGATGTGGATATATTTTCGGCTGATGGAAAAGAATATATGTTTGTTGACTTAGGTTATATAAATAATTATATATTTAATTTTCAACGCGTTTACTTATCGTACGCTCACACAACAACTCCGATTAATACGAAATTTGAAATCCAATAATAATTTAATATTACGGACCCATTGGAACTGGTTTCGTCGAATTCCAAGACTGCGCCTCGGAAGGCTATTTTTAAATTGAATTTAAATAGTATAAATTTTAAAACTGAACAACCCACTGTTAATTTCAATTTTACCACTTCTATTATCTTCAGTGTTATCAATATAAATTTTGAAAGCTTTCAAATTATTTTTAACGGGCTTAGAATTCTAGATTCAATATTTTATCCATCTTCAAATTATTTAATTCAATAATTTATTTATCAAATAAATGGTGATATTTGAATTCAAGTTAAAAATTAACTTTTAAACATTTAAAATCAATTAAATATTCCGATTTCAAATGCTTAAAAATTCCGGGTCGTCACATTCCTCCCCCTTAAAAGAATTTCGTCCCCGAAATTACTAGTTAGGAAGAATGGTCCAATACCCGTTTACTATTTTCCAAAACCAAACTGTTCAACATCCTATCCACTATCCTTTTATAAAAGACCCATTATTATTCTTACTAACTTTCCAAACTTCTTTCATAGTTTCAAACAATATTACTTACTCAATTATTCAAATTTAAATTTTAAACTAAATTTGAAATTATCAGAATTTTCTCAAAAAATTTCTAACTCTCTAAATTTCCAAAAAATTTCGCCAGCGTCTCCTTTGCGCGGCTAGCTCGGTACAGCAACAAAATGGCTCTACGGCCCCAAATCTCAAAAAGAAAACAAAAAGCCAAGTGGCTAGATCCAAAAACCCAATCAAATTTCATAGAAATTTAAACACATACCTTTTTTGGTCGGGCAATTCTAATTTATTATCTGAAATCAAAACCAACTTCGTTTCCCCTTTTCATACCTGCATATCCTGTTTAACGATAATATCCAATCACAACATTCAAAAACATTGTATTGAATTCTTTTACACATTTTCAATACTCGTTTTACTTAAGCCCGTACGATGCATATATATCATCCGTACGCAATACCAAATCCGATCGCTCACTCGATCACACAATTTCACATCCGAACTAGTATCGTCCACCCGACTTTCTAGTGCGGACTCAGATCTGGTTTCTTGATCAGGAACCGTCATTCTCCTTGCATAGTCATAACTATGATAGAGAATTTCCAGTATCAATCAAAATCCATATCCAGGGTTCGCCGTCGAAAATCGAGTGAAAAATACTAACTCGGATCGATAAAATTATCTCGAAATTATGTGCTCGAATCTGGATCAAATAGCTATGCGAATAAAATAATATACATACATCCTATGTATTTTCCCCAATTGATTATCACTATATCAATTTCCCTTTTTATTCTCATTTATTTTGCTTGTTATTCACTTATTCACACTTTCCCCTTGTCCCAACTTCCAGTTTTAACCTTTTTGTATTCCAATTCCAAATAAATTCAATTCGCTTCAATTTGCGAATTAATTTCAAACCTCAATACTTTTATCTAAATTTCATTTTTAATTTTACTTGAGTTTAATTCACCTTCCAATTCAAAATATTGAGTTTAATTCATCTCATTTCAAACGATATTCGATTAATCATTCCTTAAATTAATTTCGCTTACTAATTTGTTTTTATATCTTGGATAAAAGTTTGTTTGCAAACTTTTTCTATCTTCAATTTCTTTGAAAAATATCTTCAGTTCATCTTACTTTACATATACAAATTAAATTAGATTACAACATTCAGTTATAATTCCATTTGCTTAACAAATTTAAATCATTTGTCATTAGTGAAAATTTCCAAAAGATTAAAAAAAATTCTAACTTCCAAAATTTTCGAAATTTTTTGGCAGAGTCTCCTTTGTACGGAGGAGCTTTTGCAATTTGACAAGAGATATAAATATATATACATCGACCCACACGGTCGGAAAACAGAAAAAAAGTTCATATTTCCTATTTGTATTGCGTAGGCGTACCTTATTTAGTATCTTAAGCAAACGGCTTATTTATTTTAGCTGTTAGCACGGTCAAAACCAGTCAACGGCTTCCAGAAACCTATACTTACTAAATTTAAACATGTAAGTGACAAATATACAAAGCTTATTAACATTCTACTTAATTTCAATAGCTAAACACATACGTACATAAGCAATATCCACTAAACACTTACCATAAGCAAATTTATTAGGCTCCACACAATTTAAATGCTTTCAATCCATATTCAAACCATCCTATTCAATTCAAATGATTACACAACTCTCAACTTAACTCAATTTCATTCTTAGTCCAAACAAACTCATTTAAAATGAATTAATCCCAAAAGCAATCTGACTCCCATTTTCCCGAAGTCAAATCCTCATTAATATAACTTACGTTAATTAACTCAATTACTAATTTCATTTCATTTACCAAACAAGTTTTATTTAAAATCATTTCATAAAACTCGACACAACCATTTCACAGTTTTACTTAAATCAAGCTTTTATTCAAATATTACTTAAGTTATTTTATTTTTCGTCAAGTTATTTCAACTTTAAAACTCAAGTTATATATATATATATATATATATATATATATATATATATATATATATATATATATATATATATTATAAGCACTTTCTAATTTAAATCTTTAATTTGATTTCAATTACCAACCAATTTCATCTACCAACTAGTTTAAATTAGTTTATTCAGCCAACCTTTTTGAATTTCAAACTTCCAATTATATTTAATTCACCGACAATCCAAACAGAATTCATTTACACTTCATTGTTTATATTCAATTATTTTTCATCCAAACAAGCCCATATTTATTACAATTGATTCAAAATACCAATTTCATTGGCTTCTGTTAACCTATAGAATTTATATAATCTCGTTTACGTCAAATGACAATTATTTTTATGCAAATTCAGTGATATTTACTTAAAAGAATATCGATTCCTGTTTATAACTATTTTAAATTAATACCAATTCAATCTATACTTAATTTGATTTCATTTTAATCGATTCCGTTCAATTTATTTCGCATTCCACATCCACATTCAATTTATTTAAATTCATTTATTAATCTTCGAACATTTCATATTTGTTACATCAAATACTCATTTCATAATTCATTTAGAAACTAAACATTTGCCACATTAAATTGGTATTCGACTTTCATTTAACCAATTCAAGTTCCATCTCCATATTTCATTACAAATTAATTATTAATTTGTTTATTCAAGGTTTATTCCCAATATTTTATTTTTATTCAAAACCACTTTAACTATTTTACTGGAGGTCAATTTATTTTATAATTTAAGCTTTGAATTTTTAATTCACTTCCCAATATTCAAATCAATTTTATTTTGGCTTATTTATTTCTCTTCTAAATTTTATAAATCACAAACTTATTTATTTTGATACTATCATCAATGGACAACCAATCCCATCCACGTTTTACTTTTAACTCGGAATTATACATTTTATTTAGCCAATATTTTTTTATTATTCCATAAACATTTAAAATAAAATTCCAGAGTTCAACAATTTCTCAAAATTTCAAAATCACTTTTGAAATCAACTACATCCAAAATCCTTTGGCAAACTCAATTATCCCTTTGAATTTCAAAACCAAACCCAGTTCGCAAACAAATTCCAATTTAAAATATTCATGTAGCAATTCCTCTCTTGGAAACTCGAAAATGAACACTGATGATGTCGCGATCATCATCGAAATTATTTTCCAGCGACCGAAAGAGTTTAATGCTTTTATCTCTTTGACAACATTTCAAATATTTTTAATTTCCAAATCTCACAAGATTTCAAATTCAACACAAAATATTTCCAAAATAATACTATTATTCCTCCAAGCCTTTTTGAAACCGTTTTCAAACCCAAAGGAATTTAATTTTTTCCCAAAAATTCCAAATTGCAATTCCTTTAAATCTATATTAAAACATTCTCTGGAATTTTATCTCATTTCAAAATTATAATCACCTTTACAGTTTACATTAACAAATCTCATTTGTATATGAAGTTTATTTCAATTTATAAATTACATTTATAATCTATATTTCAAATTCCATTTTGTTATATAAGTTTATTCTTCAACTTTGGTTATAAGTTTTCCATTTCTTATTCAATTTCTACACAATAGTGTTAATAATTTAATATTATCATTTCTTAACAAATCAAGCATCCAAATACTATATTACTTTAAAAAAATTATATCTTTTATACAAAAAAATAATTTGGGGAAAATTATTTCATTTACCCTACTTTAAAACAATACCGTGTCGAATTGTTCTATTCAAGTGTTTAGAGATCCCTGTTATTAACGTTAATTACTCGTATTGACCAGAATCCATAAACTACTCAATAAACCAATCAACACAATATAAAATCATTTTATATTCACTAACAAATACGCGCTCGTATCTATTAATATGCTCAAACCCAGTTTGGAGTACTATTGACTCTATTTCAATGAGTAATTCCCACCAGAGCTAAGGTTATCACCAACCTAAGCTCTGATACCAACTGTAACAGCCCGTAAATCCGTACCCCTTGAGTCATCACTATTCTAACTAAATCAACTCAAGTTGTACAGAAATACGAACCATTTGGGTTAAAGAAGAAGAGGTAGAAGAAGAAAATAGAAATCAACATCAGAATCTAACCATCGCAGCGGAATAAAATATAATAGGTAATAAATGGTCTTTACTCAAAATCAAATATATCTGTTTATATATATTACATCATCAGAGTACATCAATCAAAGTTCAACGTCAATAACATACAATTGGATACACAACAACTCAACACAGTGGGATATATAAAAGCAAGTACGAGAGTATGTATCGCCATCCAGCTCGTCTCCTGAGCTTCCCAACACCAAATACTGTATCATATAATACTCGGTCTGACCCGAGCATTACAATTAAATAACACCCGAGTCAGTCTGGAATACCAACGTGAGAAAATTACACTCAATTGATTATTAAAGTTTCAAAAATCCTTTGAAAACAAAAAGCATCTCGTAAGACCACGCCACAAATAAACATGTCGGGTTTTTGCCTTACGATAGCTAAAACATTTTCTTATAAAATCCTCTGATATTATAATAGTGTCTATATACAAATACTTATTAAAATAGCCGAAATTGTTACATCTATTAAATTCCAGCTACTAGCCATAGAGTGGGTAATACAAACAAAACTCGTACAAGTCTCATAGGGAGAATGGATTTCCAACCAATGACTAGGCACTGGGGTACCACCTGTCACAGTACGTGGCCTAAATCACAGTACCGAGGAGTACGCCCGCTCCCTTGCAACACAAGACCGGGACTACCCCTTACTGGATGATCCCGAGTGAGATCACCCCATGGTTGGGATCAGCAACCGCCCACTAAGCCGAAATAAAAAGGGACATCTAGACAGAATGACCTCACCCTTCTTGGGTGCTACCCACCTAGCCTTGCTGCATAACCCCTAATTTTCAGTCATTCCCATTTGATGAGGCTTGAGGCTAAGCATTACCTTTTTAGAACATATCCCTTAGAATGCCCATCGTCCACCTGACGATGTTCCCGAAAGCATTCATCCATACAAGTCCATCCTGGGTTCGAACGGAACCGAAGGCACTATTCCTACCACATCCATTTTGCAAATATCCTCAGGATTAGTAGCGACCAGCCCTTGCACTTCACTTCTCCATCTTCGAATCCAAACTCGTTTTCCATGAAAACGTACAAACTAGATCGAAGTGGTTTTCGAGAAATTAATCTCGATCCCGGTCTCTTCGAAACGA
Source organism: Allium cepa (assembly GCA_030765085.1). Taxonomy (NCBI): domain Eukaryota; kingdom Viridiplantae; phylum Streptophyta; class Magnoliopsida; order Asparagales; family Amaryllidaceae; genus Allium; species Allium cepa. The sequence continues at coordinate 301,146,037 of CM060944.1, read as the reverse complement.
TCAACGCATTTGGCAAATATTGATTATCGGTTATTTAACTATCAATTAATATTCACAAACAACCATCAACCAATAAATATTTTCCCAAATTATTTATTAACCTTAAAAATATGTTCACAAGGTATATTTTTACTTTTCGATCCTTTTGAAAGAAAAAGTTTCAAAACTATCTTCCTTTCTCAAAATAAATTCCAAGTATTTTATATTTCCACTGAAATCACCAAACAAAAAACTTAAGATTTTTAAAATAATTTAAAAACACTTTATTGTAAAATATATTTAACATTTAATTTATAAGAATTACTTCAATACTTAATTTAAAATAATACTCTAGAAATAACTAAAATAAGGTTACCTTATAACTATACATTAGATTTTCTTCTTTAAAATACAAAATCGTTCTTTAAATAAATATTACGATAATGGAGTAAATTAAAATACTTAATTTGGAATTTACTTTAAAACATTTAAGTTAAGACTACTTCAATAATTGGCTAAAATATATACTATATGAATATTTGAAAATAGGGTTACTTTATAAAATATAAAACTAGGTTTTCACTTTTGAAATAGAATTACTAAGTCACTTTTTATAAATAATTACTATGGTAATAGATTTGAATAAATATTTACTTTAGAATTTTGATATTTAGAAATAATAAATTCCTAAAACATACTTTTTTTAAACAAGATTAAAACCTTTATTTTATTTTTAAAAAACTTACTTTGAAAACGTACTTGGCTATCAAGAGAAATATACTTCTCTTCACATTCTTCTTGAAATTTCCAATTCCAAACACTTGAATCAATTTCCAAATTGATTTACAATTAACCCCATTTATTCCAAATTCCATTAACTCTAGATTTAAATCCTTATTATGATTTAAAATATTTTTACTGAAATACCAATTTAGATTTCTCCATTTACTTCTTTATTCTTTAAAATAAAATTTAACTGTGAATTTTAAAATAATTCTTTATTTCTTTAAATATCAATTAATTTTTCACTTCACTAATTTCTATTTATTCAAAATCTTTTTCTTTCCGTACTTGTAGTTATTTATTAGTATTTTAATATCACTTCTATTTCTTTCAGTTCATTCTTAATTTATTCAAATTTCCTATAATGATTTCGCTTACAAATCCACTTCTTTTATTTTCTTTCCAAATTCCAATTTATATATTTTTGGTAAATTCATTATACCCAAATATATCCAATCAAACCATAACATTCAATATTACAATATAATCCATCATAGAATACCAAATAATCACAATAGAGAATATTAAATAATTTAAATAAATGTTGAGGGATCCAGTTGGATCCCTCCAACCTATTTTTCGTGCATCCACAGATGTTAGCACAATATAATATGTCAATTCCAAAATATTCCATACCATAGCTCACCAATCAATTCAATCATGCAAACAATTATTTAAATTTAATCATTTTAATTTAAATTTAAATTTAACTGAGTGAGATTAACTCACCTTTGCTCTTAAATTTGCAATCCGACCCAATCCAGCTTGATTTTCATTATTTTTGACCTTGTATAAACATTATAGGATTTTATTAATATTTGAACTATCGAACAATAAATTTCCCATTTAGTAAATTTAATTAACAAAATGGTTTGGTTTGAAACTAATTTTCTTTAATAAATTATCATTAGTAACCAAATAATTAATTAACCAGTTAAATAAATTATTTCCTTAATATTGATAAATTAAAATGTACATTTATTTTCCTTTGAGACTACGTATGTAAATACTTACAAGATAACCTATACAGATTTTTCAAACTTTATCTATACAAAAAAAATCTCCCTTTAATAAATTATTCCAAAATGACTAAAATAATTTAAATGAGCAAATTAAATAAATTGACCACCTTAATAGTTATTATATTTTCTTTTTCAAATCAACAAAACTGCAGTTTGCACACTGTAAAACTGTTTCTATTTATTATATATGTATATTTGTACAAATAAAATTAAAAAAAATATGATTTTAGAACTTCTTTGTGTGTATATATAAAAATCTACATATTCAATTAAATCAAACAAAAATAAGATACTCACCACCATTTGACCAAGAACAAACCCAACCTCACTTCGATCCCTCCATGAACCCTAGCTCCCCCTCCACGTCACCACTCGAACGAAACTCCACCACCGGCCCATACTCCAGGCATGCCACCACTTCACGACATTACCGCTTCGATCCAAAATGACATCGCTCCCAAAGATTTCGAAATTCGAATCGCCTGCCTGCATCGCCACCTCCAATCGCGACTGCCACCACCGTTGCTCGCTCACAACCCTAGATAGATCGAATCCCCCTCTACTAGCCGAACTCGAGAGCCACGAGCCCATGCCCTAAACTCCTATTGCAACTACGTCGCCGACTCATTGATCGAACCTCTTAATTTCGCTCGATTTGAACAAACCCCCTTCCCCTTTTCCGATTTCGAAATCGAGTAATTGAGAGTACTCGTCGTCCCATTCGATATACGATCGAGCTTCCCCCATATAAATGAATGCGATTGAATTCAATCGCTCTCCTGTTTTATTTTTTATTTTTTTTCATGCGATTTCTATTTGCACTGAGTCAATTTAATTGAATAAGGAAATGGAAAGAGGGAAATGCATTTTGATAACGAGGAGAGGGAAAGATTTCATCAGGATTTGCTTCCGAAAGAAGGCGACCATTATTGATTGCGTTTTAAAATTTTGCAGAGGAAGATTGTGTGATGTTCTAAAGAAAAGAAATATGATTTTGAAAGAAAGGCTGTGTGATGAAGTGAAGAAAAGTTTTGATGTGGATATATTTTCGGCTGATGGAAAAGAATATCTGTTTGTTGACTTAGGTATATAAATAATTATATATTTAATTTTCAACGCATTTACTTATCGTACGTTCATACAACAACTCCGATTAATACGAAATTTGAAATCCGATAATAATTCAATATTACGGACCCAATGGAACTAGTTTCATCGAATTCCGAGACTGCGCCTCGGAATGCTCTTTTTAAATTCAATTTAAACAGTATAAATTTTAAACTGAACAACCCAATGTTAATTTCGATTTTACAACTTCTATTATCTTCAATGTTATCAATATAAATTTTACAAGCCTTCAAATTATTTTTAACGGGCTTAGAATTCCAGATTCAATATTTTATCCATCTTCAAATTATTTAATTCAATAATTTAATTATCAAATAAATGGTGATATTTGAATTCAAGTTAAAAATTAACTTTTAAACATTTAAAATCAATTAAATATCCGATTCAAATGCTTAATAATTCCGGGTCGTCACAATATGCTTACTGGAAAAATAGAATGGAAATTTTTCTGAAAACCATTGACGCTTGGAATATTATTGAGACAGGTTATAGAGCACCAACTATAACTATAGATAATCAGGAAATAGATTAACCAAAGGAACAATGGATAGAACTAGAAAATGAATTACAAAATACTAATGCTAAAGCTATGAATTCTATTATCTATTCATTGGATCAATATGAATTTAATCGTGTCTCACATTGTCTAACTGCGCAGGAAATATGGCACACATTAGAAGTGACTCACGAAGGAACATCTCAAGTCAAAGAATCTCGCCTTGCCATGCTAAGCAGCGAATACGAGAACTTCATAATGGCGAAGGAAGAAAATGTCAAAGAGATGCATGGACGACTTTCCAATATCGTATACAAATCAAAAGCTCTCGAAAAATCATACACAGAGTTGGAGATAGTCCAAAAAATCCTCATAGTCCTTCCACGAAGATTTGAAGCAAAAGTGACTACCATTCAAGAATCAAAAGACTTAAAACAAATGAAAGTTGAAGAACTCATCGGAAATCTCACCACTTATGAGCTAGAAATGAAATTCAAGGAAGATCATGAAGGAGGAGATGCTCGAAAGAAATCAATAGCTCTCAAAGGAACAACCAAAAGTGATGATGATAACGATGATGATGATGGAGCAGCAGAGCTGGCACTACCAATGAAGAAATTCAAAAGTTGAATTACAAATGCGGAAATCCAGCTCGAAATCAAAAATTGAAAAGAAGAATAGCCAAAGCACTAGACTACTCAGAAGAACAGAAGATCATCTGCCACAAGTGCAACCAACCCGGACACATCAAGCCCAATTGTCCTCAAAATCGATGCGACTTTGGAAAGAAATCAAAAAGGAGAAGTTTTGCAGCCACGTGGAATACAAGTGATGAAGATAATCAAAGTTCTAGCAGTGAGAGTGAGAAAGCAGATATGTGCCAACAGGGAAATATAACTGATAGCGACGATGATGAGCCAAGCGAGGTATCAAAACTCACTCGCTCAGAATTACTTATATATTTCCACGAAGTAAATGGCTTTTTGAATGACTTAGGGAGAAGTATGCCAAACTTGAGTCACAAAAAGATACTTTGATAGAATTAAATGAACAACTTGACCAATTAGTTAAAACTATCAAAGTAGGATCCCTAAGTGTGATAAGTGTCCAACATTCGAAGAAGAAATTAAAAAATCAGAAATTAATATAAAATCACTTGATAATGAAATTCCGATTTTGAAAGAGAGTGAAAATACTAGGAGAGAGAATTCTATCAAAAAGTGCACACAATTGTTAAACGAAAATGAATCTCTCAAAACACAAGTCCAACAATTGTCAACGACTTTAGATAAATTTTCAAAAAGTGAAAAATCGTTGAATATGCTATTAGGAAAGCAAACTGTTAATACAGTTAGACAAGGACTTGGATATAATCAATCTGAAAATATTGAAAGTAATATTAATCAAGTTAATTCTATGTGCATAATTTGTAGAAAATATGGACACAATCACAATAATTGTTGGTATAGACCTAAACATGTGAAAACTATACCGATTTGGGTTCCAAAAGGCACAAATATAAAATCTCTCAAAGTTAAACAAATTTGGGTGCTAAAGGGAACATATATAAATAGTTTTGGGTCTCACAAAATTATTTTTCTAAATATTCTGCCACTAACAACCATTGACCTATAAAAAAAATAGGTCACAAAAATATTTTCCCGTGTAAGTGTGGTGGCAGGCAAAGAAACAACAATAGTGTTACTTGGATTCTGGCTGTTCCAAGGACACAACGAGCGACAAAGCAAAGTTCCTTAGCCTAGTACAAAGGTGACAGAATCATAATGGACAACAATGAAAAATATCGTAAAGGTAAAACAGGTAATGGTATATTTATTTGAACGATATATTAAATGTGATAATTTGCACCGTAATCTGAGTTAAATCAGCCAATAATGAGATGATGAAATAATGATGATTTTGATTTTGATTTATTTAAAATTGTTGGCCAATTATATTCTTATGCCAAAAACACTATAAAAATCTTTTGAGCCTTTGAATTACTTCATATATATTAGTTTGAAATTAATAATAGTGTTTTGTTGGATGATAATACATTTGGTTATAATACGGCTAACTCTATATTCACGGTTTTTGATTATTTACACGGTTTCAATTCAAATTCAAGAGAATGTCATTTAAAAAGCTGTTAAAATTGATTTTGAAATTTTTGGTGCACACTTCATGGTCTATCAAATTCAATTAATGATAATTTTGAGTGAAAGTGAAATTCAGATGCAGATTACACTGGTAATCTAGTTGATAGAAAAATTGCTGGAGGAATGTCATTTTTGTTAAGACATTTAGTAACTGCATCGTTTTTTTAAAGAAAATATCTGCATATTTTTCAATTCAAATAATTTTCAAATAGCAGAAATTTTTCTCATATAACCCCTTCGAGAAAATCATTTTTGACCATATTGTCAGATCAGTCATTTTTGAAAAATTGATTTTATAATTATTTTTGAATTTGATTTTAAATGACTATTGTGACTAATCTGACTCCCTAATAATTACCGAAAAGATAAATAGTGATTGAAAAAGTGATGAGTGTTGATATTTATCATATATTATGACTCGAGACGGTATAATTAGTAAATTTCTTTAGAAATTTAAATAAGAGTTATAAAACTTTGGTTGGTAAAAATTCCATGACCATCTCTATTTCTATCATATTTCTAACGACCATCACTCATCAAAATTCTATATAGTTTGTCAACATGTGGTACTTTAAACAGGAATCATTCATTTTTCATTTTTCGTTCTTTTTAATAAAATAAAAAAATATAGTAGATAAAATAATAATAAAAAATCCAAAGTATTCACTCTCATTTAAAATTCCTTATGGTTATGCATGGGTGAATTACTTGGAATTTGTTATGTGCTTCCATGCTCATTTAAAAGTCCTCACGGTTATGCGTGGTTAGAAGATACTTGAATTCATTTTTTTTTAAATAAAATTGGAATACTACTAATCTCATTTAAAAGTCCTAACGGTTATGCATGGTTAGTAGATATTCAAATTCCTGATATAAATATACTACAAATAGACACAACTATATGGTTTTATATGATGACATTTCCATCACTCTAAAAATGGAATATGCGCCTAACAAAGTATTTATGATTTTTGTTTGATTTTTTATTGAAATTTAATATTTACAATCAATTGAGTTTTAATGTTGGATTAATATCGATCATTTTATCTCTATTTTCTCTAACACTATTACTCTTTTGCTGATAACAAAAGGGGGAGAGAAAAGTTAAGATTTTGTCAAATAAAATCAAGCAAAGGTCAAATATTTTCCATTTGCATCTAGGGTCATTTGCATATTTTTAATTGTATTCATATTTGTAGGGGGAGCTTTGTGTAGAGAGGAAGCATTTAAATAAGGGGAGCAATTATAGTATATCAATGATCAAATACATTTAACATATTCAAAATCTTAAATATATGTTTGTTATCGTCAAAAGGGGGAGATTGTTGAATATGCGATTATATGATTTTTGTTTGATGATAATAAACATACATATATTCATGTAAATGTATTTGTTAATGTACTATTTTATTTTTCATAAATATTTGCTGAATAAAAATAAATAACACAGAATTTGAATTCAAACAGAAATTTTATTCAAACAAATATTTATTACAATTTTGAATAGTACAAATTCAAGCTCTCACTATACGGATACAACTTTGATTACAATACATTACAACTTCACATTTATAGTTGACCTCACTACATATCACTCACACTCGTATTTATCTTCAACTTTATTCCAAATTGAATCCAGCATCTGAGCAATCTGCAAATATAAATATTGACGCAGTAAAATTGAAAAGGAAATATTTTTGCAGTATTAAACAAAATGTGGATTTCGAAAATAATATTTGCCTTAGTTATTTGGGTTGTTTGTCATCATTTAATTTTCGATTCATCATACACGAACAGCTTGTGACATACACAGTGTATTACTGTATATGCCACAAGGCCGTGCACACCGATATATACACTTGATAAATTTACAGGGACAGGTGAGCACAGGTCAAACCCAAAATATCGGATTCAACTCAAGTGCAATTAAATAATGTTACAACTTTCAGCACAAGGTCAAATCCGAGCTACAAGATGGATTCAACTCAAGTATAATGCACAGTCCAACTAAAAGTCAACATGCTCACAAAAGACTGCACAATTCAAGAAGGCACCAAACCACAAACAAAATGCAAAGGTCTAGTCACTGCTATCGTGACTCTGCTCAACTGCAAGACCAAACCAAAGCTAACAGCAATACCAAGAAATCAAACAAGGTCGGGTCTTGGCAATAATGAATGACCAATAAGTTCACATCACTGCCCAAATGTATCATGAAACCAAAGTAGTGAAAGTGCATATATACTCGAATCAATACAGTGAACTACATGATGGACATGTATGCAGTGACAACATACATTTCGACCAGGCTGCACATTGAAGAAAATATGCAAAGAAAGTAGCATAAACCAGTACAATGTGAACTAGCTCGAATGAATCAAGTGCAGTCCATACATATATATAGAGTTAACACAATAAAAACATAAAGACTGCAGTATACTCAAGCGAACATGACTCGAAACATCATCGTTAAAGATGAGAAGAATCAAGTGCAGACAATACAAAACCAAATGAACAAATTATGTAAACGTGAAGAAGACTCAAACACAGCAGAATAAAAGTGCACAAAGGCAGTGGTACAAACATGAAGACACAGCAGAATGAAGGTGAAAGCAAATAAAGATAAGGCGTCCACCCAGTGCACTTCAACCATCAAATGAACAAGACAAGTTAATGATACATGACTAAAGACTACAAACCAAACCAAGATATCAGCAAGCGTATATAAGACAAAGATGAACATCAAAATTGCACCAGTACAGTGTCAACGAACAACCAAGCCCAAGTGCAAAACCAAATAATAAACACGGCAGTATGTTGAAGCAACTCGAGCTCCAGATTATAATGGCACAATCCAGTGAAATACAATGAACCAGACCAACTCGTGGCATTAGGAACTTCAAATTAAACAGAGAAGCTGAAGTCATAGCATAAAGTGCACAAGGCAAATTGAACAAGTCAAGCATGCTACAGGTATGAACAGTGAATACTTGCAACAGTGGTGATGCAATGCAAACAACATGAATGATCACGGGCATGAAACCAGGAATACATGTATGCAACAGAGGCAATATCAAACCAATGGTGATGACCGAAGTTAATACATAGTCATGGAGTCGCATGCACAATATCCAGTGCCGAAGTCAAATCAAATGAAAATCAAGTTTAAAAAATCAAGGCAGATACACAAAATCATATGACCGAAGTCAAATAAAAATCGAAATCGTGGTGGCCAAGAAAATTGACCGAGTTATAAATCAAAACCGTGAGTGTCAAGTAACAATTTATATTAAATTGAAAAGTCAGTGAAATCATCAACATCCAAACGAAATCGAATGGCCGAAGCTAAAATGTTGAAAAAATCAGATGAACGCAAATCTAAGGATTCAAATCCTATATAAACCATAACATCGTCGGCAACGAAAATCATTGAGTTCAAGCATTCAATCAGAAAGTAAAAAGAGAAAAAAGTTACATACCGAAGCCATCTCGAACTCGATCAAATTCGAAGCAGTCGAAGCAAAAATGGAAACCATCGATTGACAGAAAAGGAACGCCGAATCAATTTTTCAATCGAGCATTCAAAGACGCTTCTTCGAAAACCCTAAATCAGGAAGAGGAACGGATAACAGAGAGCCGCCATTATTACAAAGGAACGGGCCGAAGGAAAATAAAGAGAAAAGATATTTGGGCCGGCCTTTAGTTTAGCTTTTGGGTTTAAAATTATAATAAGGCTCATTAGGGTTTAGTTTTAAATTTTAATTGTTTTAAATTTGTATTTCAATTTTAAATCATTGTAATTTCTAGTCGTGTGACTAGGGGACAAACTACGTGGCGTAGTTTGAGAATTCGCAACTCAGTGGCTGAGTTGTGGCAGGGTTTTGAGCGTAGAGTTAGGTTAGTCAGTAGCGAGTGTCGTGAGTTTACATGTGTAAGCGTGTGACTACATAATTTCTAGTAGAAACCTTGGGGGCAGCACGTAGGCAGAGTTTTGCCGAAGCTGGGTAAATACTATGCCGTTCTATTTCTGCATTTATTATTCTCCTATTATCTGTGCTGCTATTATTCTGTGATCTGTGTTGAAATTATTTTATAAGCTTCCGCAATTAATTTTTATAATTAATAGCATCACCCTATTCACCCACCCTCTAGGGTGAAGTCGATCCTACAAAGCTCAATGTGAATCGTTAAAATTCATTAAGGGAAAACCATTTCAAACATTAATTCACCAGCTTCTTCCATTATTCCATCTATTGCAAAATCAACAACATCTACTTCCCTTACCATCTAAAAGTTTCTTGCTATGACTAATCCTCCTACCAGCTTAGACGAGAAGGTAGCATGAGAATGGTGCAGGAAAGTCAAATTTGAGATGATGAAATATTTTGATGAACAATATAGAATGAGATATTCGCAGCACGTAAGTTAGTATGCAACTAAGATTCAGAAACTTGAACGCAGAAAGTATCTTCTTCAGAGGCATATTGCTGATTTAGAAAGGGAAAATAAAACTCTCAAAGGTGTAAACAAAGCCTTTAGTCATGCTTTAAAGGACAACATTGAATGTATTGATGATGCCAATAAGATAAGGAAAAAAGAGATGAAGCTTAAGGAAGTTCATCGTATTGTGATCCGTCTCATTGTTGATCCTTTAATTAATGAGAATCATAATAACCCTGTTCAAGATTTGTGAATCACGTATATTTATTCCAAATACTTGTAGATAATTTATGAAATTATGTAAATTATGAATATTTTGTAAATATCACCTGGTCTATGGTCATTTCCTATAATGTAATTTTTGAATCAACTTTCTAATAAATTGATCTATGGTTTTTGTGTTTACTGATCCATTTAGTCTTCTTTACTGATTTCCTTTCCCTGAAAAGCACGAAGTAAACAATATTCCTTATCGCTAGCTTGAAATCTATATAGAAGTTTATCCATATTATTTGCAGAGATTAACAAATCATTATGTTAGCATACGATAATAAGTAAAAAATAATTCTATAATTGAATACAGTCGAATGTCTTGAAACCCATCTTTGGCGATGAAAGTTAACTAGGAATTGAACTTCAATTATATTGGTGGAATATCAGAAGTCTGAAGGTAGAAACCCATAAATTCTATCAAGGATTTAACTTTTGATGTTTAGAAAGTCATCTACTAGAGATAGCTAATCAAAGTTGATAATGATCGTGCAGTAGATGTCGAAAAATCATTGTTTGAAAGTTTTTAGTAGAAGTCAATGACCTAGATTTGGGAATTGATGGACGAAATTTAAAAGTTAGAAAATCCGAAACCCAAATTCGGGTATTTGTAGATGATAACCGAAAGTCCATAATAATAATCTTCTTAATAGAGATCGTTATCCTAGATTTGGGCATTAATGAGTGAAATTCTGTAATTAATATTAATTGCCCCGAAACCCAGATTCGGGTATGATGAAGATAACATATTAAAAGACCTAAGGCCTTGATTCAGGTATTAATAAGTGAAGTCTAGAAATTTATTTTTGATGATATTTAGAGGTTGTAGATTCTTATTTAATCCCTCTATTCTATACCACTCCTCGGGTTTTGACAAGTGTGACCCTTTAGGCTTTGTAAGTTATTGTTGTTTAATTTGTTGCTTCTTGAGCTTGGATATATTAGTCCATCGTTTGATATGCCGCTTTTCAAACTTGGATGTCTTAGTCCTTTGTTTGATATGTCACTTCTCGGGCTTGGACCTCTTAGGCCATTGTCATCTGGTGCGCTTGGTTAGCTTATCCACAAGTAGGACCAAAGGACTTACCCAACCTCTCTCTAGGAGGCACCTTGACTTTGCCATAGCATGCTAGGATTAAGGGTTTGTTCGATGCCATGGCCAGGCCATAGCATGACAGGACCAATGGCTTACTCCATTCTCCTTCCAGAGGTGCCTTGACTTGGCCATAGCATGCCGCGATCAAAGGCTTGTAGCAGGTGCCATGGTCAGGCCATAATGTGTTGGGATCACGGGCTTACTCCAATCTCCCTCCAGGGGGTGCCTTGACCTAGTCCTAACATGGTGTGGTCAAGGCTTGTCAATGCTTTACCCTGGCCTTAGCATAACACTGATAAAGGCTTACTCTAACCTCCCTCCAAGAGGCACTTGACCTGATCAAACTCAACGCGGGCAAAGGCTTTAACCATTTAAGGTAATGTCCAAGTGCAAGGAGAATTCTACTCCCAACCATGTAGATTTTTCTTAGTGAAGTAGCTCTTTATTGACTTCATCCAGGATCTCTTTACAAACTCATTAATTTTGCCTAGTCTGAAAAATTGTATTATCATCCCTTCGAGTGATCTACATTGACTTGTTCCATGACCATTCATCATATGGTAGTAACAATAGGACCCTTTCAGATTCGTTTCATATTTAGATTTTTTTTTGTGATGGCTAATAGCATACCTCTTCCTTGGTTAATAGATAAACATTCTCGATTGATGTTGTCAAATTGCATTCCTTAGGAAGTCTTGACTTGAAGCTTGGCTTTTGAAGATCGTTTCTGGGTCTTTTATTACTTGGTTTTGGAATTTCACCCTCAACAACTAGTTTACTTTTTTAAACCCTTTGAAGTTCCTATGTTGGTAGTGTCCATTTGTTGCTTGATTCCATTGTGTGCAAAGGCATTGTAATCGCCATCATTCCTTCTTCAAAGATTGTTCCTTTGGTGTAATATTGAATTATTTTCCTCATTTGATCAAAAAAGTTGTCACTTTCATTTTTCTTTTCTCCTAAGGGAAAGATAGGGGTAGAGCTAATATGGAAAGGGTTAAACTCGATTTATTTGGATCATAGGGTTCAACTTTCTTTTTCTTCATGATCCTTAAGGCATGTACTCTTAACATTTGTTCTTCATGTAGATTTGAGTCATTAATTGTTCCATGGGAGAATCCAAATAGATGTGGTTCCGAGGATCCTTGTTCAGATTTTTTGGCTTTGCTAAACATGATGATGTAAAGTCTAAAGTAGATAGGCTTGAAATAATATCAGGCTAGTGGTAAGTGGAGTTGAAAGTTCAACAAGGGCAGAGGTTCAAGCCCTCCATCCAGCACTAAAATGTTAACAAGAAAACTTTTGAACACTCCAAAGTTGAATCCAAAGTGTAAGCAACCTTTTCGAAACCTTCTTTGAAATAGATGAAGGTAGTTTCCACTTCTTAATCAGGTTAAGATGGTTATAGTCCATTCTATTCTCTTCAGTTTTCCTTTCGTGTAGATTGCTGCGGTAGAAACTCCTTCTTATGGGACCTTACGATTTAGACGAAAACTAAAAATCCTTCATATATTGCCTTCCGAACTAGTTAATATGCCTTCACACCAGTTGTAGAGGCCTTAGGTTTGGCTTTAATGAGTTAGGATTTGGTTTGGATAAATTGGTTTCGACTTCTTCTGAAGCTAACCTTTCGACAATCTGAGAGTTGGAGTTAAGGTTATAAGGTGATTGGATAAACTAATTGTCTCGAATCACTTCAATAATGACTCTTCAATCAAGTTGACAAAAGAAAATTTATGAATAAAATCTAATCATAGATATCAACTCTACCAAACATCCTAAAGTTCCATAAGCTTTCTTTCATTAAACTCAAATAGTACAAAATGATCAAATTATCAATGTAATTTGGAAACTAGGTTTTACAACTATTGGAAAATTAAAGAGTAGAGTTAGAGAATTCAGATCCTCAAAATCAAACCCCTAGGGTCTTATTTATAGGTGCAGATTATCACCTTTTGACTCAAGGCTTTCAACCTTGTCGAAAGGCAGCCTTGTAGACCTTTCTTCAACTTTAACATTTATGCATCCTTATACATTGCATTTGAATGGATTTAAAGGCTTCTGTTTTCATCCAACAGTGTAGATGGCCTTTTTGCTTTAATTTGCTTTGTTGTTGCAAGTAAGAAGAAGCATGAGCTTTCGACTCCATCAATAGGTAATTTTTTAGGGTTCCGAAGGTATTGAAATGTTGAGGGTTTCGACGAGGATGGAAACTTTCGAAAGTATACTTGTGGCTTGGTACAGAACCCCTCTTGGTTCTGAAAGGCTTCGACTGGTTTGAAAGGCTAAATTATGCTTTTGAAGAGGTCGTTCCAACAAAGCTGGGTAATTTGAATGAAGGCAAAACCATCAATTTGATGCATATATAAGTGGTTATTATTTGCTTCCTTCGACAGGTACTCTTTCACTTATCCAGAATGCCTTCATGTAGGCAAAAACATCTATTTCAAAAGGAGGCCGTTGAAGGGAAAGTATGCTTTCAACTCCTTCGAATCCTTCGAAAGATTATAACATATTTTAATTTTCGCTGTAGCAACCTTTCGACCCCATCGAAAGGCTTTGTTGGTGTTATCATTTCTTTTTCTTCCTTCTCTTCATTCATTTTGGTTTTGACCAGGTTGAAGTGAGAATTGTTGGAAACATATGCCTTTAAGGCATATGGCACCTAAAGAGTAGAAGGAGTTGGAGGTGCAAGTGAATGATCTATTGAGGCGAGAGTTAATTCCTAGGATCATATCTAAGTGTCGTGCCCACGTAATATTCTCCACCAAGGCAGATTGCTCTCTAAGATCATTTGTATATTAACTTAAGTCGAATAAGGTAACGAGGAAGAATAGGTATCCACTCCCATGTATCGAGGAATTGTTTTATCGACTCCATGGTGCTAGGGTGTTCTCTCAGTTGGACCTTGCAATAGCGTTACATCAACCAAGAGTAGCAAAGGAGAGTATGTCAATCACAGTGTTATGTACGCCGTCTGGGTTTTATGAGTTGTTTGTTATGCCGTTCGAGAAAACCAATGCATTGTTGATCTTATGTACTATGTTTTCAGGGATCAACCAAATAAGTTTGCACTTGTGTTCATGGCCGTTATCCTTGTTTATTCAAGGACAGAGGAAAAACATAAGGTCTATTTGTATACTTATGGTATTGAGGAAGCATTGATTGAAGGTGAAGTTTTCGAAGGGTCACTTCTAGAAGAGGGAAGTTCGGTTTTTAGGTCACATTGTTTCTGTGTAGCATATTGCTGCAGATCTTGCGATGGTGGTAGTAGTACAGGACTGGAATCGACCTAAGGCTACTACAGACATGAGAAGTTTCCTAAACTTGGTAGAATATTATTAGAATTTTATTAAGGACTTCTCTAAGGTAGCAATGTCATTAACTAATTTGATGAAGAAGAATCATACTTTTATTTCAGATGTCAGTTTCGAGCTTGCATTCTTCGGTTTATAGGAGATGTTGATGAGTGCAATGGTGTCAGTCATTCCCGACGCGGGAATGAGGAGCTAACAGTACACACATATGCCTATGGTACTGGACTACATATGGTGTTATTGCAAATGGGAAATATTATAGCCTACGCCAGTCCATTGATGAAACTACACGAGAGCAAGTATCCGACTCATGATTTAGAGTTGGCAACTATAGTATTTGCTTTAAAGATATAGAGGCATTATTTGGTTGGAGAGAGGTACGAGTTGTATATGGAACATAAGTTGTTGAAGTATTTATTCTCCCAGAAGGACCTTAATCTTCGTCAGTAGTGACAATTAGAGTTCATAGCCACCCATGACTTTGGCATTAAATGCAGTCATTGATGCATTAAGTAGGAGACATGGCATCTTAGAAGCGATATTCCAAGAGTAAAGCTATTTGAGTTTATTACTAGCTATGATTTTAGATCCCGATGTGAGCTAGTGCCGGAAGTGTTAGCTAGCGTAATGATTTGACCTACCTTGATTATGCAGATCAGTACTAGTCACAGGCGAGATGCTATACTAGCCGAGATCATGGAGAAGATAGAGGAAGGGTTAGAGTCTGAGGAAATGTAGTAGTATAGGCTCGACTATGATGGTTGACTTCGTAAGGGTAGGAGATTGTTTGTTCCTGATGCCGATGGTTTGAGGGATGAAGTGCTACACGAGTGCTATCATTTGAGATTGACTATACATCGTGATGGCGATAAAATGCACTGCTACATGAGGTAGACATTTTATTAGAAAGGGATGAAGAAGAACGTTGAGACAATCATCTTGAAGTGCATGAACCATTATTTGGTCAAGGAAACACAAAAGAAGCTGAGTGGTTTTGTACAACCACTCGAGATTCCAAGTGGAACTAGGAACAATTTTTGATGGACTTCATCGATAAATTGCCAAAGATTAGAGGGTGTACGATAACATTTGGTTCATAGTCTATAGATTGACGAAGAGTGCTTGATTTATACTTGTCAAGTCTAGTAGAACGACATCTTAATTGGCCGAATGTATGTTAAGTGGGTTGTGAAATTCCATGATATCCCGAAGTGCATCACAAGAGATACATACCCTTTCCTCACTAGTGGGTTTTTAGAAGAGCTTACAATAGGCATTACGGATGGATTTGCATCTCAATACAATTATCACCCACAAATTAATGGATAGATCGGGGTGAATCGTATCTTGGAGTAACTCTTGCATTCTGTCCTTCTCGATTTCAATGGCTCCGACGATGACCATTTACACTTTGATCTCGCAGGCAACAAAATTTATCAGTCTAGCATTGGTGTGGCACCATTTGAGGTGTCAAATGGCCTACCTTGCAATGCTTCTTCATGTTGGTGGGAAGCAGGTGAGAAATTGATACTTGGGACAGATGTGATTAGAGAGATTTCAAAGAAGATCGTGACCATTCGACAACGAATGAAAGCTACTTAGGATAGGCAGAAGAGCTACATTAATAGGAGAAAATGTGATTTAGAATTCTCTATCGGTGATATGGTGTTTGTTAAGATCTCTCCCTTGAAGAATGTTGTTCGATTTAGTATTAAGAGGAAGTTGGCATCAAGATTAATTGGTCCTTTTCTGATACTTGAGAGAATTGGGAACGTGGCTTATAGAATTAATTTAACTCAAAAGATGGTGGGTGTCCACAACATGTTCCACATCTCTCACTTGTTGAAGTTTGTTTATGGATCAGGCCTGATAGTTGAACCGAACCAGATTGATGATATCGAGGTTGAACCGGAAGCATCGTGACCTCGTAGGCCTATTTGTATCGTCAGATGCGGTATGAAGTAGCTACGGAGGAAGACTGTAGAGTTGGTGAAGGTTCAATGGAGTAAGAGCAACGACTATTGTAATTGGGAGACATAGGAGAGCATGAGGACCTCTTATCCGGAGTGTTTTATTTGGTCACACTTCTGTTTATAACATTTACTTTCACTTTTGAAATTATATAGGAAGTTTATTATCATGCATGCTAGGATAAGTATAGATATCATTTTTTCTTTTTTATGCATGTTTGATGATTGGTATGCTTGCTCGTGGATGCTAGGCATGCGGGGTAACTATGTTTGATTTTACCTTGTTTGTACCAGGGATTTTGGTGGCGAAATTCCTAAATGGGGGAGAGTTTAACGATCCCTATTTACATATCAGAGGATCGTAATATATTATTTTTAAATTCAAATGAGGTTGTTTTACTCTATAACTAGAAAATGCCTATTAGTTACATTTCCTATCTTTAGAACTTTTCCAGATGATTTTACCTTTGAAGACTGGTAATGTCTTTAACTTTTGATATAATTAGAATCAACATCCAAGATTGCTTCCATTGGAAAGATACACGGTTTCCCTTTCCATAAAGTGGTCATAGTAGCGATTTCGATTTCCTGGCTATGGGAAATGACTGCTTGAAGATTAGCAGTTTTTAGAGCAGCTTAGTGGGTAATTAGAGAGTTTGGAGGCAAGCACACTAACCCATTTTGGGTTGGGAGACTATATTTCGCTGAACCATCATCCCCAAATCACATTTGCCACTTCCCAAATAGATCTAGCCACCAAATCAAGTCTAAATCATAGATTATGGGTAGATTAGCAAGGAGATTTACTAGATATCTTTAATTTTCTTATTTAGGGAAGGAAAATTACATATTGGCTGGTTATTTCTAGATTTGCCTTGATTTGTGTGCAGAACTATGATTTTGGATGTTTTGGCATGTATTTATCATCGCTCACCTTATTATATATGTGGCTATAGGCTTTGGCATGTTTATACCCATTTTTAAAGTCAAAATCATGTTTTGGAACCGTTTTAAAGTAAAACCCGAAGTAACCAATTTAAAATGTTTTAAAATGTTCTAATCATGTTAATTCGTTGTTTGATTGCCTTTACGCGTGTTAAGCTATGTTAGGGACCTATGATAGGAAGATTTACCATGAATTGTTTTATATTTTCTTGTTTGAATATTGTTTGATGCATGTGTGGTGTTTGCTCATATACTTTTATGGTTGAAAAAGCTTATCGGAATGACTTAGAGTTGGGAACCATGAAACCGGATTTTAATGGGTAATCTCGTAGAAGTTCGGAGTTGTATTGATGAGTAAAAGGCATATAGGTCGAAGAATAGAGCGTTGTACATCGACATGAAATTGTGATTCAGAGACCCGATAGTATTTTGGTTGGTGGTGGGAGCAGAATTCTGTTCGGTACTAGGAGTGGCTTAGAGTGAGGCACAAGTTGGCTTGGAGTTGAACAAGAATTGCTATTCGGGGGAGATTCGGTTGAGCTTGACTTTGGCCTGGTGATGGTGCTGGCCAGCACTGAACACAAAAATTGCTCGGTGGGTGGCTTCGAGTTGGCTCAGTAGAGAACATAGGTAGGGCTTCGGTTTGGTTCTGGTTGATCAAATTGGTTTGGTGCTTCTAAGAATGCTTTGGGCTTTTGATTCAACATCTTCGGGCTTGGCTCAGAACTGCTGAACGGAGTGTGGGAGATGAGCAACTCTCATCATGGCAAGGCGATACGTGGGAAACTTCTTCATAGCATGCCTTGGGATTCTTGGTGTAGGATCGATTTCGTCCTAGAGGGGTGAATAGGGTGATACTAATAATTATAAAAATTAATGCGGAAGTATATAAAATAATTACAACATTGATAATAGTAGAATAATAGAAAGTAGAAATAGAACAACACAGATTAACCAGCTTTGGCAAAAACCTGCCTACGTGCTGCCCCCAAGATTTCTAATAGAAATTAAGTGGTCAAACGCTTACACATGTAAATTCACGACACTCGCTATTGACTAACCTAACTCTATGCTCAAAACCGTGCCACAACTCAACCACTGAGTTGTGAATTCTTAAACTACACCACCGTAGTTCGTCCCCTAGTCACATGACTAGAATTTTACAAATTTTTTAAAAAGAGAAATACAAGAATAAAAACAACTTTAAAATACAAGACCCTAATTTATATTTAAGCCCAAATTAATACTAAAGGTGCCGGCCTAAATTAAAATAAAGAGAATTTGTTATTCTCCGGTCTTCCCCTTTTCTTATTTTATTTCTTCTTCCTGTATCCAATTGTTTCTTCGTTCATTCCTCTTTCAGACTTAGGGCTTTGCGAATTTGATGAAGCCGACTTTGTTGATCGATCGAGTGGATGTTTTCGCTTCCCTTGCTTTTTTGATCGATCATCTCTTTGGTTTGCACACGGTTGCTTCCCCATCGAGTTCGATTTGAATTGGTATGTGATTTCCCTTTTGCTTTTCTGGTTAATTTGCTTGAACTCGATACCTCTATATGCCGATGATGATAACGGGTTTTATAGGGTTGAAAACCCTAAATTTTCGACCGAATATATTATTTGCATTCGTCTGATGATTTTAGCTCGGCCGTTTGATTTTGATCGAATACATGTGATTCATCTTGACCGGTTCAATTTCGTATATGCTTTTGCTTGATTATCACGGCTTTGATTTTGGCTTGTTTGATTTTTTTTCCTTGGTCACTGACATGATTATTTAAAATCTATATAACTTCTTCTCTGAGTTATTCATTGTTTTAGTGTATAGTTGACCCCTGCTGATTTTTATCCATGTCTATCCCTGGTTTACCTATACCGTTAGCCGAGTTATCCTATTTCCTTTGTTATTGTATAATATTGGTCTGGGTTGAAGTCTGTCTGTGTTTGGTCTTGGCCATTCATGTATAAATTTGTATATCACCATTCACTGTTTCACTGCTTATATCATCCATGCTTATAATTATTGTGCCTGCGACCTTCTTGTTTAGTTTCCACTGTTACTCGAAGCGGTCTTGGTTGGGATTTTACTTGCATGCCCTGATTGGTCTTTGTTGCTTATGCATGCACTGTGTATGTACATGTGCTAGTTGCATTCCTGAACTGTTGTCACCTACTTGCTTGCATATAGTCTTGTTTCCTCGAGTACATATGTATATATGATGTTGTGTTCATTTATTTGGGATTTTTGTTTCACTATGGTCTTGTAATCTGGTTCAGGTTGCATTGCTTCTAGTCATGTATACTTGATTCCTGGATTTACTTGTGCACTTCAAGGTTGCATTCATTATGGACTGGACAGGTGCACCGTGTGGTTTGTATGCTTATGCACTTGATTGCCTCTGGTCTGATTTGTTGTATTGCATCATGTGTCTGACCATATGTGTTTTCACCGAGCTGTTGCTTTGAGCTAGTTTGCATTTTTTCCAGTGTATCTAGACTTGTGCCTGGTCAGGTTGAGTTCAGAACTATACTGGTCTTGTTGGATTTCATGTGAGCTTCAAGTGCTCCTTTGTGTAGTCCTGCATTCCACTCTATTGTAGTCATGCCTCTGATTGCACTGCTGTTATAGTTGATCTGGTTCATCTTGAATTCTACATGTGATTATTGATTTGAAATACTACTTTGTGTTTGCAGTCTTCATTTCTGGATTTAGTTCAACCTGAACTTTGTTTTCCTTGACCACCATACCCGATTTTGTACCATCTATCTGGAGTGGTTTTGAACTATATGCATACACACACACATGTGCGTGTGTATTCATGTACACCACTGTTATCTTGATATTGCTTTGTTTGCATTGAGTTGATGTGCACTTGTTGATGGTCTTCATGGGTTTACTGGTCTAGTGTAGTTTGACCCACTTATTTGGACTCATATATGTGTATACATATATGTATATGCATATATGTATATAAGTTTATGTGGTCTTTGCCTTTGTGCCATGCCGCTAGCTTGAACAGTTGAACTGTTTGATGCACCTGAGTTGAATCCAGCCTCGGCTCAGGTTTGACCTTGTGCTCACCTGTCCCTGCAGTTTTATCAAGTGTATATCAGTGTGCACGGCCTTGTGGCATGTACAGTTATACGCTGTACATGTCACAGGTTGTGTGCGTGCCACATGTTGTTCATGTATGATGAATTCAAAATGAATATGATGTCGAACAACCCAAATAACCGAGGAAACTAATATTTTCAAAATACATTTTATTTTTTACTGTAAAAATATTTCCTTTACAATTTTACCGTGTCAGTGTGTATTTTACAGATAACTCATATGCTGGATTCAATCTGGAATAGAGTTGAAGATAAATATGATTGAATGAGTGAAATATAGTGAGGTGAACAAGTGAATAGAAATCAAAATGAATGTGAATAGAGAATGGCATTGAATTGGCTAATAATTAATAGGGATAGATACGTAGGATGTACGTATGCTATTCTATTCGCATAACGCTTTGATCCAGATTCGAACACAGAATTTCGAGATAGTATATCGATTCGAGTTGGAATTTTTCACTCGATTTTCGACGGCGAAACTGGATATGGATTTTTGATTGGTTCTGGAAGTTCTTTACCATAGTTATGACTATTTAAGGAGAATGACGGTTCCTGATCAAGAAACTAGATCTGAGTCCGCACTAGGAAGTCGGGTGGAAGATACTAGTTTGGAAGTGAAATTATGTGATCGAGTGAGCAATCAGATTGATGTAGCATATGGATGATATGTGTACATCGTACGGGTTTGAATGGAACTGCTATTGAAAATTTGTGGATAAGAAATGTAAAATGGTTTTTGAAACGAAAAGTATATTTTATGAAATATATGATGAAATAAAGTGGAAATTGGATATTTCTATGGTAGAAATTTACTTTGTGGAAGTAAGTAATATGGTAAGTGACTTTATAGAGTAATCAAGCTTGAATATTAATTTGGCATAAACAAAGTTATGTATAGATAATTGAATAAACTTCCCTTGTTGAATCTATAGCCAGAATAAAAAGGGTTTTTGAAAGTATTTGAAACATAAAAAGGGAATTTATACAAGTATGATGTGATCTAAAGATTTTCAAAGTTATATATATCTATATATATTTATATGAAGGATTTTATGGGAACAATTTTGGAAAAATGGTTTTGGAACCTATGGATTTTGGAAAGGCTTTTGATTTTTGGAGAAAAGTCAATTTTGGAAATTTGGAAAGCCTAGTTTGAGAATTATCGATTTTGGGATAATCGACTTTGAGAAAAAGGAGATTTATATGGGATTCATACTAGGTGTATGATTTGGAAATTACTATATGTGTATAGTATAAAGTGTTTTTAAAATGGCTTAGGAGAAAAATGTGCTCCCTTGAAATGAACTTCTTAGGGGTACCATTGGTTGGTACTGCCTTGAACCCCAAGGGGGAGGCTCTAAAGTGGATCTTATGAGGAAGTCCGGACAAACCAAAGTTCCTGAGGAATATTGGGTAGCGAAAGTCGAGGGCGCTGATGCCTACAGAGGCATTTGGGTTATGCTGTGACGACAGTGTAACTCGAAGTCGCTGCGATCTGCTGTGGACCATAGCGGAAATCGTGTGGAGGTGAGTGTCAAAGGTCTACGTTTGATTTTGCCGGGAAGGCAACGTAACATTGGTAGACTGCGATCTATGGTGAAGTGGAGAAGTTTCATTCTTTTGGCAGCGAAATTCGAGGGCGCTGATGCCTACGGTTATATGAGTTTT
Organism: Allium cepa; assembly: GCA_030765085.1. Classification (NCBI taxonomy): domain Eukaryota; kingdom Viridiplantae; phylum Streptophyta; class Magnoliopsida; order Asparagales; family Amaryllidaceae; genus Allium; species Allium cepa. The sequence continues at coordinate 301,123,651 of CM060944.1, read as the reverse complement.
TGCTGTGATAGCAACGTAACCTCAGATGTAGCTGTGGTCTGTAGCGGGTTCCATGGTGTAATCGAGAGGTGCGAAGTGCCTATAGTTATCTAAGGATTTTGCTAGGATGGTAACGTAACCATCGGGTTAACTGCGAGCATGGTTGGCGGTGATGATTTCCATAGCATTCTCTCCAAAGATGTTTCCTCTACTTTCAACATGTTTTCCATATTTTCAATAAAATATTTTTCAAGTATCTTCGCGGATGTTGAAAATGGATCTGCTAAGTACTTATAGATTTTCAGTCCTACGCCTGATCAACGTATGACCGAATTTCTGTAAGAACATGGATGGACTTGTTGAAACATCGAGTTATAAAAAGTACTTTTACAAAACTATTTTATAATGTTATGGGGATTTTTAAAAGTGTTATAAAATTGATCAAGGAATAATTTATCTAATTTTGGGTATAGAATAAATTCTGGTTTCTTTCCTTTTCGAGGACGAAAAGATTCAAAGGGGGGGGGGGAATGAGATAACTCGAATTTTTGGGCATCAAATAATTAGATAGTTATCTGATTTAACTATTGAAAATACCGATTTATAAATTGAACAAATGAATGGGATAATCTCCTTTATAAATTATTTAAAATTGGCAAAATTGTTATTTTCAAACAATAATAATAATGTGTTGTTTTAAATATAAGATAAATATATTTTAAAATAGAATTATTATTTACAAATTTAATAATGTGTTTTTTTAAATATATATATATATATATATATATATATACATATATATATATTTGAGTTGATTTTAAATTGGATTTTTAAATTGAAATTGAATTTGAATTTTAATTGGGATTTGGATTTAAATTTGAAATGTAAAAGATATATATCTTAAACATATTTGGAATTAAATATATTATATATGATTTTATTTAGGATATAATTGGTTTTTATTTTATTTTATTTAAAGGATTTTATTTATATAAATTAAGAAATGTATTTATCAATTAGGGAAATTAAATATAAAGCTTTTAAATCATTTTAAAATAATTTAAAATTTGCTTAATTACAAGTGTTAGCTTTTAAATCGTGTTAAGTACATGTGTAAGGAGTTAAATAATGATAAATGACAAATGTTAGTAATTGAACAAGTGTCATTTCTTTTTATTTTCATTTTCTTTAAATTTTAATAAATCATAATTTAGTTTATATAAGCATACATCTCCTCTTTTCTATTTCTTTTACTATCATCATTTCTAAAGCTCAAGAAACTCAACCTGTAACACTATTTTTCAACCAGAAATCCACAAGAAAATCAAAACAAACTCAAGTTCAAAACCCTGTAAACCATTTATCAAAAGACTATAACAAATACAATCCCAAAAGCCTAGAATATCAAGCCTGTAGCATTTTCAAAATATTAAGCAACATACTCAGGCAACCTTCTCAAACAACAAATAAGCTTCAGATTTCAAGTTTTCAGTTCATAAATCAAAGCAGCAACTAAGCATTTCAGATTAAAAACAAGATCATAACAATTCAAAGTTTCTAGTTTTCAAGCAACTATTTAAAGCTCTCTGTACATCTTTTCAGATGAGTAAACATTTTATATTAAAAGCTTAAGTAAATTAAATTCTGTGGCACGTGAAGTTCTTAGATGAATAATGCTTTGCTTGGGTATATATAAGTGATTGCTCTGTGTATATGAATGGATTTAAGTATGCATGTCTGATATGTCTGTGCTTCTTTGTTTTTTTAAGATGCAACGATTAAATTTGATAAAAATTTCAATTTTTTATCTGTTCACTGTTAAGCTTTGGATTTCAAACAAGATAGTTTAGTTTAAACATAATCTAGGTTTTAAAATAGGTTCAAGTGCTTTAAGTTTGAAATCTGCTGGAATCAAGAAAAATACAACAACTATTTTAAAATCATGTTAAAATCAAATGTTGAAATTTGCTGATTCAATTATATAAATTGATTCGACTCAGAAAAATATGGTTTTTAAAAAGAGAATCTTGTTTTTTAAGGTTGTATCGAGTGAGTAACCCTGGTTCAACCAAAAAGTGGGTTTTGAGCAAATGCTGATGGCCGGAGGATGTAGGATGATCGGGATTTCGATTGGAGGTGGTGAGGAAGTTGTCGAGGCCAGGAAAAATGGTGGATGATTTTCTTCATCATCGTGGCGTTGGAATTTGGATGATTTCGGGTTTAAATTCCAAAATGGGTCGAGGTCTGGAAATGGTTTGCACGATGTCTCTGGGTAATAGAAGTGCATCGAACTTTGGGCATTGGTAACGTGGAAGTCTGGCGAAGCTTGGGACGAGGCTGCTCGACGTCTGGTGGTCAGAATCACGTGGATGAGGGGTTTTCAAGCATAAGTTTTCGTTCCAGGGTTGTCTGAGTTACTCGATTTTGATCAGTGGCTTGTGCTTGTGAATTTGTGGTCAGGATCGATGGATTGGGCGATGGTCGATGTGCCGAAGGTGTCGTGGATGGTCGGAACACTGGTGTTGTTCAGTGCATATGCACGGTGGTTCTATGGTAACAGTTGATTGGGTAGTGGTTTTGACTCGAAGAGGGACTCGGTTGTTTGGGGGAGTGACTCGAGTATAAACTCGAGTAGTTTGTGAGTGATAAGCATGCTACAGGTTTTAATTTACAATTAAACTAAGTTTTTTTTTTTAAAAAGAAAGAAGATGAAGAAACTCATGTCAGGACTCGAGCAATTGTAGGGTTAGACCCGAAGCAGGTTTTACCAAGTTTTTAATAAAAAAAGGTTTTGAAATTTAAGGTAAATTTAGTTTAAAAACTTTTCTTAAATAATTATCTTTATATAAAATAAATGTTTTCTTAACATTTGATTTGGAAGGTATAAAATTTGTTGACTTTAATTTGCTAAGTTAAATGATTTTATTTTAAAACTTAATTTACATGATTTAATTAAGTAAGTTAATTAATGATAAAGGTTTAAAATTTATATGATAATGATAATTGGGTAATTATAAAGATAATGATTTTCCCTTAAAAGCTAACTAAGGTTTTGATGGTTTGAGTTTAATTAAGTTCATAAATAAATTTAAGTATAATTAATTAATTTAACTAATTAATGATAGAGGATTAATTAAGTAATTAATTAAGGGTAATTAATTAATTTGATTAATTAATGATTAAGGATTAATGATAAATAATTAAGGGTTAGAAGTTAATTAATTTGTAGTTAAGAATTAGTTATTAGATAATTAGAGATTATTAATTAATGATTAAAGACTAATTAATTAAGTTGTAATTAAGAATTAATTAATTAAGAAATTAAGATTTATTATTTTGTAATTAGAGATTAATCAATCTATGGGGTAAGTAGAGGTTAATTACTTAATGTAATTAAAGGATAATTAATCAAGTATGATTAATTAAGATGGATGATTAAAGAATGATTTATTAATTGGGTTGTAATTAATTAATGTTAAGTAAGAAGGATTAAGGTAATCCAAGTGATTAAAGTTGGTAATTAATTTAATTGGAGATTAATTAAATTAATTAAGAATTATATATCTTATAAATCTTGTTTATGGATGATTGAATGATATTGGATGACTTGGATTGATGATATCTCTGATGGGCAACTGAAATGTGCTGTGATATGAATGGATTGAACTATGATAATATAGGTTACCTATCTGAGTTGAATTGTTATGTGATATTATATCTTGGATATGAATTGTATTGTTTAAAACTTAACAACTTGGATTAGAGATGACATTGAATTCGAAGTGACTGGGGTCGGGTATTAGTAAATACCGAAACCACTTCGATTCTTTATAAATTTGAGTTAGAAGCAAACAGGCTGGAATGAAATAAGTTAAGAATCATGGATATTTAAACTGGATAACGATTCTTGGATATTGTTTTGAGATAAATGATTGACTTAAATAAGAATAGAACTCGTAGAAAAGTACGAGTTACTCAGGTAATTCATTTAAGTTATATATCTTGGTATTTCATATTATATGGGTTTACTCACGCTGGTTTCCAGCCTAACCCGGGTGTTACTTTGATGCAATGCATGGGTCAGACCGAGTGCTACAACTTTTCATGTTAGGGCGTTCTGGAGCTCAGGAGGCGAGCTGGATGACAGGAACCTATGGAGCTTACCGCTATGTATGTGAGAGTTGTTGTGACATTAATCTGGGACAGGTTGATATAACTGTCCAGTTATGTGTATATGGTTGTAACTCTGATGAATTGTATGAAAAATAACAATTAAAGCTTTTCTTTTAAATGCTGTTATTTGTTCTTATATTTTATCCGCTACGAATGTGAGATGCTGTTGTTTTCTGTTTTCCTTCTTCCTTCTTTCTTCTTCTTTGACAATTTGGGATTTTTGAAATCGTAAATTTCGGGTCGTTACATTTGGTATCAGAGCTGACGATTAAGCGAGAACCTTGGCTCTGGTGGGTTTACTCATTAAAGATAGGGTCAATAATACCCTAGAATTAGTTGAGCGTAGTATATATACGGGCGTATTTGTTATTTTCTTATAAAATGATTTTAAAAATGATTTCCATATAAGTTTATCTTTTTTTATATAAAGAAATAATTTTTCCCATTATTAAATATATTAAAGAAATTGGTTGTTGATTATTGGAATTGAATAAAATAATGAGGATTAAGTGGAAGTAGTAGTACAACTAAATTGAAATTAAATGAAGACGAGTTTGAAATGGATCCAAACTGAAGGTAAAATCCTGAATTTGTAGAAGTGTTTTCAAAATAGGATAATAATGAATTGGTTTCCAGATACGATAACCTTGGTTATTATCATAAATGGTTGTTGTATTTAATAATGAAATGTGTGTTAACGAGTAAGTAAAATGAAATACTTTAGGGTAGCAAAACATTTAGGTGAGTATAACTTATAAACTGGAATTGAAGATGATCTAAATTGTGAAGTTTTAAATCTAGGTCCAGAAATTTGAAAATTGTTTCAAAGTGGTAAAGAAATAATAAGTAATATTATTTAATGTATTTGAATGAAGGGTCCTGTTTCAAACAAGAGTAGTTTGAAAATTTAAAGGAATTTGTTTTGAATTAAAAACCAAAGGTGGTTTAAAATTTAAGGATAACTTGGTGTGTAAAGGAAATAAATATGTATATATGAGGGATATACATAATATCAAAGATGATTTGAAATAAACTCTAAGTGCTGAGTTTTAATTTTTACTTGGAATGAGATGTGAAAACCCAAAGGATAAGTTTTTGAACTTATAAATTGGATTGGATATTAATATGAAATTTAAAATTTGAAATGGGAATTCAAATTGGGTAAAGTTGACTGGACTAAATTAAATTGAATTTAATTTAAGGGAAGTTAAATAAGAACAACCCGAAATAGAAATTTCTAGATGAAATTAAAATTTAACTTAGGGAAGTTAAACGGGTTGATTTGAGATGGGAGTTGTGTGTGATCTCAAACGGGTTTGGGATCTGAAAAATGGAAATGGATAATTTAAATAAATTGGATGTTTATTTATTTTGACTTATCTTAATATCATCCTATTGTTATTAACAATCCATGAAACTATGAATTGGATTATTACATCCATTACTAAAATAAAATAGAAATTGCTTTGAACTTAAAGATTAAAATGTTAGAATGAGCTTGCTGAAAATTTGACAAGAAATTTTGAAATTGGACTTAGAATTAAATGGTTTAATTTTTTTTTAAGTTGTTAATTTAAAAAATAAAGGTTGGTTTGATTTAAAGGATTAAATCAACATTTAAAATTTAACTCAAATTTATATAATTTAAGATGGTTTTAAGTTGAGATTTGAATAGAATTAGTTCGAATTGAATTTGAATTGAATTAATTTGAAGTGAAATTGAAGTTGAATAAGTTTGGATTTCAAATGGGGGTTGATTTGAATTTGGGAATTGAAATTAACTTAATTTGAATTGGAATTGAATCAATTTGATGGGATGAGAAATTGATTGGAAATGAAGATTGGGTAGTTGAACAATTTGGCTCTGGACTATTTTCAAAATAAGTTGTTTTAATATAAACCTTTTTTTTCAAGCTACTTACTATACAATCTTTCTTTATAAAGCCAAACTATTTAATACTTATTTTACAATTATTTTTGGAACTATTTAACTATTTACAACTGTTTTATAAACTAATTACTATTTTTCAACTACTTTATAACTAATTGCTATTTTACAACTATTTTGCAATTATCTAACTATTTTATAACCATTTGATTATTTTATAACAACTTAACTATTTTGCAGCTATTTTACAACTAATAATTATTTTTCAACTACTTATCTATTTTTAATTTTTCAAGCTATTTTCTAAATTTAAGCTGGACAAAGTTCAAATTGTTTATAATCAAGTACCAATTGAGATGAGAATTTTAGTGATGATCCAAATGGAAATTGAGGCCACTGTAAAAAAGTGAATAGAAATCAAAATGAATGTGAATAAAGAAGGGAATTAAATTGGCTAATAATCAATGGGGATAGGTACATAGGATGTACATATGCGATTCTATTCGCATAACGATTTGATCCAGATTCGAACATTGAATTTCGAGATAGTATATCGATAGGAGTCAGAATTTTTCACTCGATTTTTGACGGCGAACCTGGATATGGATTTTTTATTGGTTCTGAAAATTCACTATCATAGTTATGACTACGCAAGGAGAATGACGGTTTCTGATCAAGAAACCAGATCTGAGTCCGCACTAGGAAGTCGGGTGGAAGATACTAGTTCAGAAGTGAAATTTGTAATCGAGTAAGCAATCAGATTGATATAGCGTACGGATGATATGTGTACATCGTACGGGTTTGAATGGAATTGCTATTCAAAATTTGTGGATAAGAACTATAATATGGTTTTTGAAATGAAAAATATATTTTATGAAATATATGATGAAATAAAGTGGAAATTGGATATTTCTATGGTAGAAATTGGATATTTCTATGGTAGAAATTTACCTTATGGAAGTAAGTAATATGATAAGTGACTTTATAGAGTAATCAAGCTTGAATATTGATTTGGCATAAACAAAGTTATGTATATATAGTTGAATAAACTTCCCTTATTGAATCTATAGCCAGAATAAAAAGGGTTTTTGAAAGTATTTGAAATATAAAAAGGGAATTTATACAAGTATGATGTGATCCAAAGATTTTCAAATTATATATATATATATGAAGGATTTTATGAGAATGATTTTTGGAAAAAGTTTTTGGAACCTATGGATTTTGGAAAGGCTTTTGATTTTTTGGGGTAAAGTCAATTTTGGAAATGTGGAAAGCCTAGTTTGAGAATTATCGATTTTGGGTTAATCGATTTTTAGAAAAAGGAGACTTATATGGGATTCATACTAGGTGTATGATTTGAAAAGTACTATAAGTGTGTAGTATAAAATGTTTTGAAAATGGCTCTGGAGGAAAAGATGCTCCCTTGAAATGAACTTCTTAGGAGTACCATAGATTGGTACTGCCTTGATCCCGAAGTGGGAGACTCTAAAGTGGATCCTGTGAGGAAGTTCAGACAAACTGAAGTTCCTGAGGATTATTGGGTAGCGAAATTCGAGGGCGCTGATGCCTACAGAGGCATTTGGATTATGCTGTGACGACTGTGTAACGCGATGTCACTGCGATCTACTATGGACCATAGCGAAAATCATGTAGAGGTGAGGGTCAATGGTCTACGTTTGATTTTTTCGGGAAGGCAACGTAACATCGGTAGACTGCGATGAATGGTGAAGTGGAGAAGTTTCATTCTTTTGGCAGTGAAATTCGAGGGCGCTGATGCCTACAGTTATATGGGTTTTCGCAGTGATAGCAACATAACCCCAGATTTAGCTGTGATCTGTAGCGGGTTTCATGGTGTAACCACGGGGTGCGGAGTGCCTACAGTTATCTATGGATTTTCCCGAGATGGCAACGTAACCATCGGGTTAACTGCAACCATGGATAGGGGTGATGATTTACAGAGCATTCTCTCCAAAGATGTTTCCTCTATTTTCAAAATGTTTTCTATATTTTCAGTAAAATATTTTTTGTGTATTTTCACTGGGTATTTAAAATGGGTCCGCTAAGTACTTATAGATTTTCAGTCCTACGCCTGATCAACGTATGACCGAATTTCTGTAAGAACAAGGATGGACTTGTTGAAACATCGAGTCATAAAAAGTATTTTTATAAAACTATTTTTGTAACAATCCGGATATTTTAAAGATTTTATTTCATTTAATTAACCATTTTGTGAGAAAATAAAAAATAATATAAACGATAAAATTTTGAAATACAAATTCGATATTTGGAATGCGTCCAGTTAAACATAGCAACCGGTAAATTTTCGTCCGAAAACATGAAAGTTTATTTCGCGCGTAAATTTACTTCAATTTAAGTAGTTAAAAAGCGATGAAAATAAAACGTTTTTAAAACCAAAATATTTTTACATAGAAAAATTCTAAAACATCTTTTGAGCAAGCTGTCAGTTTGTCGTTTTTCCAAATTCGGAAATCTGTGGCTCCGTCGATCTTATTTTTCTGCTATTTTTATGCATTTTCCACTATTATAAAATTTCAAATTTTTATAATTCAATCATGCCACAGATATCCATATAGCGTTTTGATCGTCTCGTCGTGCTGATCTCTGTAGTATATTCGATTGTGTATTTCAGAGCCCGGTGTGCGATGCAGTCTGCGAAACGTTCAGCGTATCGGTTCTGCAAGGATTTCCTGTGACTATTCGTTATCCAACGTAAAACCAATAGCCACGAAGCAATTAATATTTTCGAAATTCTAGGCGACTTTTGGTTATTTTCCATTGTTTACGTTTTATCGTTCTCGGTGCATTCTCTCTTTTTCATGTTCCCTCTTCATATATTGAAGAATACTGCAATTTTATATATGTAAAGTTGGTTGCGTCTCTTCTTTCCCACCCCTTGCTTTCTTTATTTCCCCTCACTCTCCCACAAGCAAGCAATGGTCGCACGCAACACCCACTAATATCCGCTCCTTCTTGCAAGCCGACTTCATCACCTATGTTGCAGTAGCTCCTCTTCCTCTCCTATGAATGCCAATACAACTCTTCTCACGACCATGCCCTACTGCCGCTACTTCCTGCCCTCCCTCATCCGCGCTCTCTCTCTTCCCTCCGCCCAACCTCACGCTCACGTCACCATTACATATATATAAAGTATCAGCAGTATGGGCATATACATATATTATATTGATTTTTAAATTTATAATAGTTTATAAATAATCGGTTGTTACTATGTATCTGTTAGTTACTTTATATATATGTATTGTGAATCTGTGATTGTAGACGTACTTTGCTGTCTACCTAAAGAAAAAAAAAGTTAAGTAAGGCTTGTTTGGTTATATAGCTGTTATTGCACTTATGTCAACTAATTTATTAGAATTCAGTAACAGGGGCTATAAGGATTGTTGATTATTTGAATGTATAGGTTAGTCAGATTTAGTTTCAAGCATATGTAGATCAATCAAAGCTAGCAAAAATTTAAAGTATAGGTTGGTTGAACCTGTTAGTTAAAGCATGATCATTGTGAGTCACTGAAACATGCGTACGTAAATAGAAACAAAACTAAGTTTGCCCTACTAAAGAAAAAAGAATAAAGAATAAGTTCCACCTGCCAAAATCGCATCATGCGTGTTGTACATTAGTTGGGTTCGGTCTGCATAACTATGATGTTTTTTGTTATATAGCTTGATACATATATGCTTAAAAAGTATGTTTCGTGTGTGCTGACTTTTATTAAATATAGTTACTTTTATAACTTATAAATACAAGCTTGCCTATATTTTGATAGCTTAGAAAAGTATGTTTTCGTATGTTGCGTGTGCAGGGTATAAAGAATTTATAACTGTACATTATATTGAAGTTCGGCCCTAATATATATTATGAAATAATATGCGTTTAAATTAGCGTTGATTTGAAAATAATAATAACAAAATAATGTACGTTTCATTTTTTTGTGTTATCGTACTGATTTAGGTTCTAAATCCCAATTTATCAGCTTGGTCCATCGAACTCGTCTCCATCGTGCTTTGCTTCAAAATTCGTGCTCAGATTCGTAGCTCATCCCCATCGTCTAACCTCTCTAACCTCGAAAGGTGAGTAATCACCCACGATTAATATTCTTTTATTTATTAAATTTGATTTCAATTGAAATGACAATTGAAATATGCTGCTGTTAGTTAATTACACTGTTATATATGTTATGGCCTGTATCAGTTCACTTGTGACATCTGAAACTACTATCTGTTATGTATGCAAAATAAGCTAGTTTGATTGATAATTTGATTGATCATGTGATGTTGACATTGAACGTTAAACTGTTAATGTTGTAAATGATAAATAAACTTGAAATTGAAATTGTCATTGGATAGTTAGGTTTGACATATGGGTTAAATTTGATTTGATGACATTTGCATAAGATTACCCCTTAAATGTTTAAATGAATCGACACGTAGAAATATGGTAAATCGCACTTTGAACTATTTAAATGTATGTCGTGTAAATCGATGTAGTTAAAATTGAATAATGAATGACAGTGAAGAACCATATAAATAATATTGTAATAATCTTTAATCTACGTGAAATGATAGTGTAGATTCTGGAGATAATTATATTAATTCGCACAAACAACAATGCGAATTAATATGATTATTTCGGGATTATTTGAATTGATTATTGGATTGTTATTGATTGTTGTTATTGCTTGTTTATTTACTTTGACACCATCCCAGTTATCACACTGCAAGTTCCCTTTATTATGCTTGATCTTGAATTGAAATTGGAATCGGGTTGAAATGATATATACCCAAATGAATTTGACCTAGGATAGAGAATTAAATAAAAATCCGATTGGTCAATAAATTGATTAAAAAATAAAATAATGATTTTATTCGAGCGAAGAATAAGTTTTGAAATGAAGTTGAAATTTGAAATTTTTGAAAGGAAATTGTAAAGATTTAAATCTGGAACAAATATTACGTAGTAATTGATGGAAGAACGTTGTTTGAAATTTAATTATATAATAATTAAATTTGGAATTATTAGTAAATAATTTGGAATTAGTAATAATTGAGTTTTGAAATTATTAAATTTGAAATCATTTAATAATTAAATTTGAAATTATAATTAAGTTCGGAATTAGAATTAAGTTTGAAATCATTAAGTTGAATTTATAATTAGGTTGAAATGATTTGATAATTAAGTTTGAATTCAAAATTACGTGGAAATGATTTAACAATTAAGTTTGAATTGATAATCAAGATTTTAATTATTATGTTTTGAAATTATTAATAATTAAGATTGAAATTATTTAATAATTGAATAAGATTTAATTATTTGATAATTGAATAAAAATTAGATTCTTTGATAAAAGAAATTGAACTTTCGAATAAGTGAATTGGAACTTCGTTAATAAATGAAATCGGGTTTTCTTAGTTTATTAAGTTTGAAAATTATTTAAGTAAGTTAATAAGTGAAATTGAACTTCTCGAATATGTGAAATTTAGTTCTTTATTAATTGAGTTTGAAATTTATAACGAAGTCATAAATAAGTGAAAATTGAATTACTATAACAAGAAATAAATGTGATTTATTGAAATAAAAACGTGATTTATTGAAATTAACGTAAGACTTGTAATTTAAAGAATTGATTTGACGAATTTAATTTATTTCAATTTGATGTTTTGATATAACGAAGTTGAACGTAAGTAGTTGATTTAATAAATTGGAAATTAAATGGAAATTGTTTTGAATGTCGAATTTACTTAATGAATATTGAATGAAATCGGTAAATGAATTTGAATTGATTTGAATGTTAAATTAAATTAATTTAAATGATTCCGGAATGAAACCTATATATGAACTTGAATCAATATTTGAATTGTTTTAAATAAAAATTGAAATTGAATTGTAAGACTTTGAAATGGTTATTTGGAATTTTTGAAACGTAAACTTTGGAAATTGTTAGTGAAAGACAAATGAAATGGGGTTTACGAATTGAAATTGAAATTGAATTTGATTTGGTTTTTGAAATTTGTTAAATGACCAATCGGTGTAAAAATTACGAAAGTTATTAAAGAGACCGGAATCGGCTATGGATATACTCTCTATCTAAACCAAAAACCACTTTAATAACTATATGCGGAGTGATGATCCAGAATGAAGTGGTTGGAATGATGTACGTGATGACTGAAGAAAGAGAACGATAATGGATAGCCTTGACACTTGTGTCAAATTGGAAATGACTAAAATCAGGAGCCGTGCCGGGCCAAATGGGGTTAGCCACCTCGAGCGAACACACTTCTTCGTAACTACTACTCATTACTTGTGATTGATTGGTGCACCCTCATACTTTTCAGGGGTGTTGTTTCACGGTGTTGCGATCGCTGCGGCGATGCGTTCTCACCAGTCCGGACCAGGCGAACGGTAGTTTCACTACCTTGGGTATTGCCACATGTGCCTTGTCATACTTGTATCCCTATATACGTGACCATTACGAATTTGTTTTGTGTTATACCTATGGAGTACTCCCTGATATCCCACTAGTTTACGGCGGAGTTTACAGTGGTGTATAGACTATGATGCTTATATAAAATGTGTTAAGGGGGATAATGGTAACGCCTTAACACTATTTTGATATCTATGTTACTGATAGACATTATCTACTTGGCGTACACTACTACATAGTAGATAGTTTGACGGATCCTTGAAGGATGGTTATTCCAAACATCCTTTGAGTTACTTGTATTTCGATTGCTATTTCACTTGAGTTGGATTTATTGATATGAGTATATTTATCTTGACTCGAGTGTTTTGTGTTTTGCTTTACGCTCGGGTCAGACTGAGAGTACCAGTTTTCGAGGCTCATCTTTGGAGTTGGAGCTTTGCTTGAAGATCCAGCCATCTACTCTGCTTTCAGTATTCGATGATTACAGTGATGTATTCTGATTTGTATTTGATGTATCGTACTTCTCTTCTGTTGTAAACTCTGATGTATCCTATATATTTATATAGTAGCTTCATGAACTACTATCTCTTTTACTTCCGTTGCATATTATTACTCTGTGTCTGTGATTCTGTGATTATTTATTTACTATATATCTGAGTTTTGCAAAATTTAAATTAACCATTCGGTATTTTGAATTATCCAAGTCCGACATGTGCCGATGCGAATAGTCCAAAACAGCGGGTCGTTACAATTGGTATCAGAGCTTTTGGTAGCTCTAGGCAGAACTCAGCATATAGGGTAAATGTATTTACAGAATCACTCTAATTCGAGTTTCAATTTTCCTTTTAACTCAATTCCCTTGAATTTTGGAACGTTCCCTCGGTTCCGAAATTCATTCTTGTCCCTCACTATTCGTCTTCTTTCAACTCTGGAGCGTCCTATAACTCTACTTCAAATGATCTTTATAATGAATCGGCGGTCTCGCCAACCTTCAAATTATTGTAAATGGGCGAAACTCCTTTACAATAGGCATTGATTTATCGGAGATTTCTATATCCTCGGTTTGCGATGCTATCTATTTCCTGCTATACCTGAATTCTATTTCTTGAGATCGAATGTTGATTTACCTCGGAATTCAGCATCGATCTTATTCTTGAAGTTACAGTTGACCTGGTTAAGGTTGCCCGTGAATTAAATTAGCTTATTCATCTCCTGATTCTGTTAAGTGAATCATTTTATCTTTTCTTTTGAACTTGTATTCGAATCAAAATTCTCTTTGATTTGAGTCCATCAAATTTAAATCTCTGTACTTGTTTTGAAAACTATACTTGTATCGTCGAGCGAGGAAACGTATTTGTAAATTTATATTTAAGATGTTTGACATATATTGTGTTGTTGAGTTGTTGACGTTGATTTGGATCGATCGATTCGTCTGATCAACGCTATCGATAGGATTTTCAAAACACTTGAGCAGAGCAACTGACACAATATTGTTTTCAAATTTGTTAGATAAAATAATTTTATTTGATTATACAAGTATAAATTTTTCTGAAATTAAATTGTTAATGAATTTGTTGTCCGAAGTGATAATATTTAAATCTTCAATTATTGTTTTATAAATGATCGACTATTTCATAATGTAAATAAATGAATTTATAAACTGTGTTAAATTGATTTGAAATTTAAATGGATTTAAGCTAAAAGTTGAGAATTTAATTTCCGGTGATTTCAAACTTTGATTTGAAAGTTTTAGTTGTATAATTTTAAAATATTTTCAAATATAAACCATTTTCAAAGAATTTTAAATGTTAAATTAGTGCTCTTCTCTTTTGTCGCTGGAAAATAATCTCGATGATGACGGCCGCATCGTCGACATTTATTTTCGAGTATCGAAGTAGAGAGACTATTCTGTAGCTTTGCTACGGTTTGTTTTGAAAAATAAATTGATTTGAATTTCATAAAGTATGATTTGATTTGTAGTATATATTGATATGATTTAAACCTGATTTGATATTATATATATATATATATTTATTTCTAAATAAACTTGAAGTTACTCTAAAATTTAATTCTTAAATTTACGATAAAGGATAATTTCAATTATAAAATGAAATCAAAAGTTTTGAATAAATATTTAAGTCTGAATAATTAAATTAGAAATTTACATATATAACACTCAATTGCATTATATAGAAATTACATAATTTTCAAAAGTTAACTATGTAATTGAATATTATACAATATAAATGATATTAAAGGAAATTTTAAATAAATTTGAGTAGTTATAATAAATGTAAATATACTCAATACATATGTGATAGGATATATTAAGTAGAATAAATTTAATAATAATTTGGAATAAAGAAGAATTAAATTTGTCGAATAAGGTATGATTATAATAAATGACTATTCAAATTTATGATCTTTGAAATTGTTAATTTGAGATAATTGGATAATATACAATATAAATTGTCTTCATAAATAAACAGCGAGTGTGTATAATAAATGTTATTCACTAAATTTTAATTATAAATGTTTATGGAGATAAATAGAATAATAAGTTAGATAAATAATAGGTATGATTAGTAGAAGAAGATTTGTATTGGAAGTTAATAAATTTAATTAAATTAACTTAAGGGAGTATCTTGAATCAATTAAGTTTAAATTTAATTTCGTTTTGGAAGAAAGCTTTTCTATCTAACATTAATAAATGGGAAATGAAAAAAATTAATGGAAATCTTGAAGTTAAAGACTAGTTGTTGAATATAAATATTATTAAAATTGAAATATATATGGTTTGAACTAATTATTTATTTTTTAATTCAAGTTTATTTTCTTTTGGTTGTTTCTATTCTCCTACTTCCTTCCTTTTCGGGGATGAAAAGTTTTGAGTGGGGGAGAGTGTAAGAATCCGGATATTTTAACGATTTTATTTCTTTTAATTAACCATTTTGTGAGAAAATAAAAATAATATAAACGATAAAATTTTGAAATATAAATCTGATATTTGGAATAGGTCCAGTTAAACATAGCAACCGGTAAATTTTCGTCCGAAAACATGAAAGTTTATTTCGCGCGTAAATTTACTTCAATTTAATCAGTTAAAAAGCGATGAAAATAAAACGTTTTTAAAACCAAAATATTTTTACATAGAAAAATTCTAAACCATCGTTTGAGCAAGTTGTCAGTTTGTCGTTTTTCCAAATTTGGACACTTTTGGCACCGTCGATCTTATTTTTCTGCTATTTTTATGCATTTCCGCTATTATAAAATTTCAAATTTTTATAATTCAATCATGTCACAGATGTCCATATACCGTTTTGATCGTCTCGTTGTGCTGATCTCTGTAGTATATTCGATTGTGTATTTCAGAGCCCGGTGTGCGATGCAGTCTGCGAAACGTTCAGCGTATCGGTTCTGCAAGGATTTCCTGTGACTATTCGTTATCCAACGTAAAACCAATAGCCATGAAGCAATTAATATTTTCGAAATTCTGGGCGACTTTTGGTTATTTTCCTTTTTTTACGTTTTATCGTTCTCGGTGCATTCTCTCTTTTTCATGTTGCCTCTTCATATATTGAAGAATACTGCTATTTTATATATGTAAAGTTGGTTCCGTGTCTCTTCTTTCCCACCCCTTGCTTTCTTTATTTCCCCTCACTCTCCCACAAGCAAGCAATGGCCGCACGCAACACCCACTAATATCCGCTCCTCCTTGCAAGCCGACTTCATCACCTATGTTGCAGTAGCTCCTCTTCCTCTCCTCTGAATGCCAATACAACTCTTCTCACGACCATGCCCTACTGCCGCTACTTCCTGCCCTCCCTCATCCGCGCTCTCTCTTCCCTCCACCCAACCTCACGCTCACGTCACCATTCACCGCAGCAGGCCACACCTTACTTCATGCTATCATGCGCGCCAGAGCACACGTCTCCATGCTTGGCCGAACTTCCCCACACCACCGCCATGTGCCCCAGCCGAGCCTCTCCACTGCTCTCAATCCGATCCTCTCGCCACCACCTCCACTCCCTGACCGTGAAGAACCATCGCCAACCCACCTCCCCGCATGCTCACCCTGACCCACTCCACTTGCACATGCCGCAGTTCGCCGTCAACCACTTCCGGCCTGCGTTTCCTCCCTCCACTCTGCCGAACTAGCAGTTTTTTTCTCTCACTCGTAAACTCTGGCCTTCCTTTTTTTTTTGCAGCTGCGTGCGTCCGTTGTTTGAGGTATAGATTTATAAACATACGCTCCAATATCTTCTCTTCACTTTTGCATGTAGGTGTATTTATATAAAACAGTTTTGCTTATATATGAATTTCGTTAAATATTGTCTCAAAACTTTGTTTTGTTAGGTATAGAAAGGGGTTGTTATAAATAAAGTATTAGTAGTATGGGCATATACATATATTATATTGACTTTTAAATTTTATAATAGTTTATAAATAATCGGTTGTTACTATGTATCTGTTAGTTACTTTATATATATGTATTGTGAATCTGTGATTGTAGATGTACTTTGCTGTCTACCTAAAAAAAAAAGTTAAGTAAGGCCCGTTTGGTTATATAGCTGTTATTGCACTTACGTCAACTAATTTACTAGAATTCAGTAATAGGGGCTATAAGGATTGTTAATTATTTGAATGTATAGGTTAGTCAGATTTAGTTTCAAGCATATGTAGATCAATCAAAGCTAGCAAAAAATTAAAGTATAGGTTGGTTGAACCTGTTAGTTAAAGCATGATCATTGTGAGTCACTGAAACATGCGTACGTAAATAGAAACAAAACTAAGTTTGCCCTACTAAAAAAAAGAATAAAGAATAAGTTCCATCTGCCAAAATCGCATCATGCGTGTTGTACATTAGTTGGGTTCGGTCTGCATAACTATGATGTTATTTGTTATATAGCTTGATACATATATGCTTAAAAAGTATGTTTCGTGTGTGCTGACTTTTATTAAATATAGTTACTTTTATAGCTTATAAATACAAGCTTGCCTATATTTTGATAGCTTAGAAAAGTATGTTTTCGTATGTTGCGTGTGTAGGGTATAAAATATTTATAACTGTACATTATATTGAAGTTCGGCCCTACTATATATTATGAAATAATATGCGTTTAAATTAGCGTTGATTTGAAAATAATAATAACAAAATAATGTACGTTTCATTTTTTTTGTGTTATCGTACTGATTTAGGTTCTAAATCCCAATTTATCAGCTTGGTCCATCGAACTCGTCTCCATCGTGCTTTGCTTCAAAATTCATGCTCAGATTCGTAGCTCATCCCCATCGTCTAACCTCTCTAACCTCGAAAGGTGAGTAATCACCCACGATTAATATTCTTTTATTTATTAAATTTGATTTCAATTGAAACGACAATTGAAATATGCTACTGTTAGTTAATTACACTGTTATATATGTTATGACCTATATCAGTTCACTTGTGACATCTGAAACTATTATCTATTATGTATGCAAAATAAGCTAGTTTGATTGATAATTTGATTGATCGTGTGATGTTGACATTGAACGTTAAACTGTTAATGTTGTAAATGATAAATAAACTTGAAATTGAAATTGTCATTGGATAGTTAGGTTTGACATATGGGTTAAGTTTGATTTGATGACATTTGCATAAGATTACCCCTTAAATGTTTAAATGATCGATACGTAGAAATATGGTAAATAGCACTTTGAACTATTTAAATGTATGTCATTTAAATCGATGTAGTTAAAATTGAATAATGAATGACAGTGAAGAACCGTATAAATAATATTGTAATAATCTTTAATCTACATGAAATGATAGTGTAGATTCTAGAGATAATTATATTAATCCGCACAAACAACAATGCGAATTAATATTATTATTTCGTGATTATTTGAATTGATTATTGGATTGTTATTGATTGTTGTTATTGCTTGTTTATTTACTTTGACACCATCCCATTTATCACACTGCATGTTCCCTTTATTATGCTTGATCTTGAATTGAAATTGGAATCGGGTTGAAATGATATATACCCAAATGAATTTGACCTAGTATAGAGAATTAAATAAAAATCCGATTGGTCAATAAATTGATTAAAAAATAAAATAATGATTTTATTCGAGCGAAGAATAAGTTTTGAAACGAAGTTGAAATTTGAAATTTTTGAAAGGAAATTGTAAAGATTTAAATCTGGAACAAATATTACGTAGTAATTGATGGAAGAACGTTGTTTGAAATTTAATTATATAATAATTAAATTTGGAATTATTAGTAAATAATTTGGAATTAGTAATAATTGAGTTTTGAAATTATTAAATTTGAAATCATTTAATAATTAAATTTGAAATTA
This sequence comes from Allium cepa, assembly GCA_030765085.1. Classification (NCBI taxonomy): domain Eukaryota; kingdom Viridiplantae; phylum Streptophyta; class Magnoliopsida; order Asparagales; family Amaryllidaceae; genus Allium; species Allium cepa. The sequence continues at coordinate 301,104,810 of CM060944.1, read as the reverse complement.
TAATTAAGTTTGGAATTATAATTAAGTTTGAAATCATTAAGTTGAATTTATAATTAGGTTGAAATGATTTGATAATTAAGTTTGAATTCAAAATTACGTGGAAATGATTTAACAATTAAGTTTGAATTGATAATCAAGATTTTAATTATTATGTTTTGAAATTATTAATAATTAAGATTGAAATTATTTAATAATTGAATAAGATTTAATTATTTGATAATTGAATAAAAATTAGATTCTTTGATAAAAGAAATTGAACTTTCGAATAAGTGAATTGGAACTTCGTTAATAAATGAAATCGGGTTTTCTTAATTTATTAAGTTTGAAAATTATTTAAGTAAGTTAATAAGTGAAATTGAACTTCTCGAATATGTGAAATTTAGTTCTTTATTAATTGAGTTTGAAATTTATAACGAAGTCATAAATAAGTGAAAATTGAATTTCTATAACAAGAAATAAATGTGATTTATTGAAATAAAAACGTGATTTATTGAAATTAACGTAAGACTTGTAATTTAAAGAATTGATTTGACGAATTTAATTTATTTCAATTTGATGTTTTGATATAATGAAGTTGAACGTAAGTAGTTGATTTAATAAATTGGAAAATAAATGGAAATTGTTTTGAATGTCGAATTTACTTAATGAATATTGAATGAAATCGATAAATGAATTTGAATTGATTTGAATGTTAAATTAAATTAATTTAAATGATTCCGGAATGAAACCTATATACGAACTTGAATCAATATTTGAATTGTTTTAAATAAAAATTGAAATTGAATTGTAAGACTTCGAAATGGTTATTTGGAATTTTTGAAACGTAAACTTTGGAAATTGTTAGTGAAAGACAAATGAAATGGGGTTTACGAATTGAAATTGAAATTGAATTTGATTTGGTTTTTGAAATTTGTTAAATGACCAATCGGTGTAATAATTACGAAAGTTATTAGAGAGACCGGAATCGGTTATGGATATACTCTCTATCTGAACCGAAAACCACTTTAATAACTGTATGCGGAGTGATGATCCAGAATGAAGTGGTTGGAATGATGTACGTGATGACTGAAGAAAGAGAACGATAATGGATAGCCTTGACACTTGTGTCAAATTGGAAATGACTAAAATCAGGAGCCGTGCCGGGCCAAATGGGGTTAGCCACCTCGAGCGAACACACTTCTTCGTAACTACTACTCATTACTTGTGATTGATTGGTGCACCCTCGTACTTTTCAGGAGTGTTGTTTCGCGGTGTTGCGATCGCTGCGGCGATGCGTTCTCACCAGTCCGGACCAGGCGAACGGTAGTTTCACTACCTTGGGTATTGCCTCATGTGCCTTGTCATACTTGTATCCCTATATACATGACCATTACGAATTTGTTTTGTGTTATACCTATGGAGTACTCCCTGGTATCCCACTAGTTTACGGTGGAGTTTACAGTGCTCTATAGACTATGATGCTTATATAAAATGTGTTAAGGGGGATAATGGTAACGCCTTAACACTATTTTGATATTTATGTTACTGATAGACATTATCTATTTGGCGTACACTACTACATAGTAGATAGTTTGACGGATCCTTGAAGGATGGTTATTCCAAACATTCTTTTAGTTACTTGTATTTCGATTGCTATTTCACTTGAGTTGGATTTATTGATATGAGAATATTAATCCTGACTCGAGTGTTTTGTGTTTTGCTTTACGCTCGGGTCAGACTGAGAGTACCAGTTTTCGAGGCTTATTTTTGGAGTTGGAGCTTTTCTTGAAGATCCAGCCATCTACTCTGCTTTCAGTATTCGATGATTCCAGTGATGTATTCTGATTTGTATTTGATGTATCGTACTTCTCTTCTATTGTAAACTCTGATGTATCCTATATATTTATATAGTAGCTTCATGAACTACTATCTCTTTTACTTCCGCTGCATATTATTACTCTGTGTCTGTGATTCTGTGATTATTTATTTACTATATATCTGAGTTTTGCCAAATTTAAATTAACCATTCGGTATTTTGAATTATCCAAGTCCGACATGTGCGGATGCGAATAGTCCAAAATAGCGGGTCGTGACAATTTTATAATGTTATGTGGATTTTTAAAAGTTTTCTAAAAATTGTTTAAGGAATAATTTATCAAATTTTTGGTATAGAATAAATTCTGGCTTCGTTCCTTTTCGAGGACGAAAAGATTCAAAGCGGGGAGGAATGTGATAACCCGAATTTTCGGGCATCAGATAATTGGACCGTTATTTGATTTAACTATTGAAAATACCAATTTATAAATTGAACAAATAAATGCGATAATCTACTTTATAAATTATTAAAATTGGCAAAATTGTTATTTTCAAACAATAATAATAATGTGTTGTTTTAAATATAAGATAAATAGATTTTAAAATAGAATTATTATTTACAAATTTAATAATGTGTTTGTTTATATATATATATATATATATATTTGAGTTCATTTTAAATTGGATTTTTAAATTGAAATTGAAATTGAATTTGAATTGGGATTTGGATTTAAATTTGAAATTTAAAAGATATGTTTTTAAATATGTTTGGAATTAAATATATTATATATGATTTTATTTAGGATATAATTGGTTTTTATTTTAATTTCTTTAAAGGATTTTATTTATATAAATTAAGAAATGTACTTATTAATTAGGAAAATTAAATACAAAGCTTTTAAATCATTTAAATAATTTAAAATTTGCTTAATTACAAATGTTAACTTTTAAATCATGTTAAGTACATGTGTAAGGAGTTGAATAATGGTAAATGACAAATATTAGTAATTGAACAAGTGTCATTTCTTTTTTATTTTCATTTTCTTTAAATTTTAATAAATCATAATTTAGTTTAAATAAGTATACATCTCCTTTTTCTATCTTCATTTCTAAAACTCAAGAAACTCAATCTGTAACACTATTTTTCAAATTAGAAATCCATAAGAAAAAAAAAAACTCAAGTTCAAAACCCTGCAAACCATTTATCAAAAGTCTATAAAAAATGCAAACCAGAAAACCTAGAATATCAAGCTTGTAACATTTTCAAAATATCAAGCAACATACTCATGCAACCTTCTCAAACATCAAATAAGCTTCAGATTTCAAGTTTTTAGTTCATAAATCAAAGCAGCAACTAAGCATTTCAGATTAAAAACAAGATCACAAAAATTCAAAGTTTCCAATTTTCAAGCAACTGTTTAAAGCTCTCTATATATCATTTAAGGTGAGTATATTAAAAGCGTAAGTAAATTAAATTCTGTGGCATGTGGAGTTCTGAGATGAGTGATGCTTTGCTTGGGTATATATAAGTGATAGCTCTGTGTATATGAATGGATTTAGGTATGCATGTCTGATATGTCTGTGCTTCTCTATTTTTTAAGATACAGAGATTAAATTTGATAAAAAATTCAAATCTTTTTATCTGTTCACTGTTAAGCTTTGGATTTCAAACAAGATAGTTTAGTTTAAACATAATCTAGGTTTTAAAATAGGTTCATGTGTTTTAAGTTTGAAATCTGCTGGAATCAAGAAAGTTACAGTAGCTATTTTAAAATCAAAGTTGAAATTTGCTGATTCAATTATATAAATTGAATCGACTTAGGAAAACATGATGTTTAAAAAGTAAATCATGATTTTTAATGTTGTATCGAGTGAGTAACCCTAGTTCAACCATAAAGTGGGTTTTGAGCAAATGCTAAAGGCCGGAGGATCTAGGGAGATCGGGATTTCAATTGGAGGTGGTGGGGAAGTCGTCAAGGCCAGGAAAAATGGTGGATGATTTTCTTCATCACCGTGGCATCGGAATTTGGATGATTTTGGGTTTAAAATCCAAAATGGATCGAGGTCTGGAAATGGTTTGCTGTGATGTCTCTGGATAATCGAAGTGCATCAAACTTTGGGCATTGGTAGCATGGAAGTCTGGCGAAGCTTGGGACGAGGTTGCTCGACATCTGGTGGTCAGAATCGCTTGGACGGGGGGTTTTCAGGCATGGGTTTTGGTTCCAAGGTTGTCTAAGTTACTCGATTTCAATCAGTGGCTTATGCTAGTGAATTTGTGGTCAGGATCGATGGATTGGGAGATGGTCGATGTACTGAAGGTATTGTGGATGGTTGGAGCACTGGCGTTGATCAGAGCATACGCACGGTGGTTCTATGGTGTCAGTTGATTGAGTAGTGGTTTTAACTCGAAGAGGGACTTGGGTGTTTGGGGTAGTGACTCGAGTATAAACTCGAGTAGTTTGTGAGTGATAAGCATGCTATAGTTTTTAACTTAAAAATAGACTAAGTTTTAAAAAAACATGAAAGAAGATGAAGAAATTCATGTCAGGACTCGAGCAATTGTAGGGTTAGACCCAAAGCAGGTTTAACCAAGTTTTTAATAAAAAAGTTTTGAAATTTAAGGTAAATTTAGTTTAAGAACTTTTCTTAAATAATTATCTTTATATAAAAGAAATGTTTTCTTAACATTTGATTTGGATGTTATAAAATTTGTTGACTTTAATTTATTAAGTTAAATTATTATTTTATTTTAAAACTTAATTTACATGATTTAATTAAGTAAGTTAATTAAAGATAAAGGTTTAAAATTTATATGATAATGATAATGATAATTGTGTAATTATAAAGATAATGTTTTTTCCTTAAAAGCTAACTAGGATTTAATGATTTGAGATTAATTAAGTTAATAAATAAATTAAGTATAATTAATTAATTTAACTAATTAATGATAAAGGATTAATTAAGTAATTAATTAGGGTAATTAATTAATTTGATTAATTAACGATTAAGGATTAATAATAAATAATTAAGGGTTAGAAGTTAATTAATTAGTGGTTAATTAATTTGTAATTAAGAATTATTAATTATATAATTAAAGGTTATTAATTATTGATTAAACATTAACTAATTAAGTAATTAAGTTGTAATTAAGTAATAAATTAATTAAGTAATTAAGATTTGTTATTTTGTAATTAGAGATTAATTAATCTATGAGGTAATTAGAGGTTAATTACTTAATGTAATTAAAGGATAATTAATCAAGGATGATTAATTAAGATGGATGATTAAAGAATGATTTATTAATTAGGTTGTAAGTAATTAATGTTAAGTTAGCAGGATTAAGGTAATCCAAGTGATTAAAGTTGGCAATTAATTTAGTTGGAGATTAATTAAATTACTTAAGAATTTTATATCTAATAAATCTTGTTTAGGGATGATTGAATGATACTGGATGACTTAGATTGATGATATCTTTGACGGGCGATTGAGATGTGGTGTGATATGAATGGATTGAGCTGTGATAATGTAGGTTACCTTTCTGAGTTGAATTGTTATGTGATATGATATCTTGGATATGAATTGTATTGTTTAAAACTTAACAACTTGGATTAGAGATGACATTGAATTCGAAGAGACCGGGGTCGGGTATCAGTAAATACCCGAAACCACTTCGATTCTTTATAAATTTGAGTTAGAAGCAAACAGGCTAGAATGAAATAAGTTAAGAATCATGGATATTTAAACTGGATAATGATTCTTGGATATTGTTTTGAGATAATTGATTGACTTAAATAAGATTAGAACTCGTAGAAAAGTACGTGTTACTCTGGTAATTCACTTAAGTTATATAGCTTGGCATTTCATATTATATGGGTTTACTCACACTGGTTTCCTGCCTGACTCGGGTGTTACTTTGATGTAATGCTCGGGTCAGACTAAGTATTACAACTTTTTAGGCCAGGGCATTCTGGAGCTCAGGAGGCGAGCTGGATGACAGGAACATATGGAGTTTACCGCTATGTATGTGAGAGTTGTTGTGATATTAATCTGGGACAGCTTGATATAACTGTCCAGTTATGTGTATATGGTTGTGACTCTGATGAATTGTATGAAAAATAACAATTACATCTTTTCTTATAAATTCTATTATTTGTTATCATATTTTATCCGCTGCGAATGTGAAATGCTGTTGTTTTCTGTTTTCCTTCTTCCTTCTTCTTCTTCTTCTTTAACAATCTGGAATTTTCGGAATTGAAATTTCAGGTCATTACATAGGGTATATAAACTCCATTATTTCAATTTTTGTTTAATCTATGAACTTGATGCACTCTGATATTATTATTTGTAGTTCAGTTGACGATATCACTCTCTCGCCTGTTTTACATCTATGTTATTATGTTATATTTTTTCTGCATAATTTTAGACCTTCATGCTGCTACCATCGACCACTCTTTCTCGACCCAAAGACTTCATCATTTCACTTTAAATCTTCATGCGTACAAAAGAAGGGCTTCTCTAGACCTTCATCAACACTCAAAAATGGACCCATACAGTTTCAAAAGTTTTTCTCATCAAGTCACTCAAATGATGACCACTCACTTAATATGCAAAAATGTATCAACGATACAACCAAATTAACATTTTCTAGCAACCTACAACATTCATACATCATATACAAGTAATACAAGTAATACAAACACAATTCGAACATTAACAACATCTAATCTAGTCAAAATGGAAAATGAAAACTTAAACACTCAAAATAAATGATTACCTTCTCAAAACCATTTTAATACTAATTTTAAGGTTAAATTTATCATAAAAATCATTTTAACATTTAAAATCCACCTATATAAACATTATTTTAACTTTATTAACTAGCATAGGAAAGTAAGAATGATAAACCACTTCCCCAAACACCTAATGCACAAATACCGATGTATTTCTATGATAAACATCAATCTTCATGAATCGTAATACACCCCAATTAATAATTAAGCTAATTACCTTCACAAATAGTAAGGAAAATGATGGAACATTGGCTAAAAATGAATTTATGGATGTTAAATCTTTTTTGGGAAACGTGGAAAATGGTTAGGAGGCTATGCCATCGTCTTTATTTGGTACAAATCTTGAAATGAGTTATTAGGACTTATCCGTGTCTCGCTACACTAATTTATCCCAATACTGTCTAATTAAAAACAGTTATATCTCTTAATGGTAAGTCTAGAGAACTATTATGAACACTCTATAGAAAGAGAAACCATATTATCTTTTATATGGAAGTGGTTTCAAACCGTAATTGTAACACCCCTTTTTAGTTGAATATTATTCATGATATTTAATTAGATAGAATAAATAGAACAATGTAGAGGGTTAAGGAGAATGATATTTGAAACTCAATAAGGTCATGCCATACTTAATTAACTAATTAAATAAAGTTGTTTAAACTTAACATATAAAGATATATATGATAGGGGCAATTTAGAAAATAGACCTCTCATTTGCCTTAAACCCTCTACCCTTCATATCATTCTCACACTATTCATACAAAAACAATCAAAAAGAAAATATAAGGAGGCGGGCCATTAATCAACCCAGATAGGGAGAAACCAAAGGAGATTCACAAATCCAAGCTTAGGGATTCAAGAGCTATATAAAATCTCAACTCGATTCAAATCCAAGGTGAATAACAAGTATTCAATCTCTTTTTTTCTTTTAAATTCGATTATGGATAATACTTGCATGTTTGACGTTTATTTTGCCTATACATGTTTGTTTATATATTTAACAACCCGCATATTTAACGACTATATATTTAAATGTTTTATTTAAATATAGCGTCGTTAGTCGGATTTTGGGTCCGAAATGTTACTTTTTGCAAACGGCGGAATTGGAGCTTGAAACCATTTCCATTGGTTCCAAAATGGCGTTTGCGATCTTTTTGAGTATAATCTTTGATATGTTTGGAGTTTGTGAAATTTTGACCCTTATTCTATTGGGTTTTGGGTTTGGGTTCAGCCCACTAGTTAACTAATACCCTAACCCAACCCCTTCTCTTCATTCATCCTCATTTCATTTCATTTCTTAAGCTAGAACTGAAAATGGTGGAAGGGAAAGAGAAATAGATATTTGCAAGCCCTAGTTTCCTCTTACAACTTGATTTCTTGCTCCAAATTCATAGAGAAGACATAGGTAAGCTACTCTTCATCTCCTCTATCTCTTTCTCTCTTCAATTTCAGAAAGCTTTCCTAAACCTAACTTAGGAAAATCCTTGTTTGATCTTAGATTGAAGCTTGTTGGGTTGTAGTAGTGATTGTTGGTCTTCTTCTTGGGTTTTAGCTCCTTCAACTTCTTTGTCTTGGTTTAAAGGTGAGTTTTGAACTCACATCTACTTCTCTTGATTTCATTGATGTTGGGTATGAATTCCTAGCACTTGTTCATATGCACTTGCTTTTAGTATGGATTGAATTAATGAATACCCAAATTTTTAGTGTTTTGGGTTCAATTCTTTAGAGATCCTAACTTTGATGTTTTGATCATGTTTTGGTGATGCATTGAAGTGCTTATAGGGCCGGTAGCCGCTAGGCGTAAACCCCTAGCGTCCGTGTTCGTCCGGTTGAAAGTTGGGAGAGTTTGCACTTCATTTGTTATAAGTAGGAAATGCAGTAAATTGGGTTCAGTCGACTGGATCCTCTGTTCAGTCGACTGAGCTGAAGCCCGAAATTTTTCTAGACAGTGTTCAGTCGACTGAACAGGGATTTCAGTCGACTGACCTGCTCTTGTATTCCTGTTTTCCCTATTTATGCTTATTTTGATTGGTTTTTGGGATTTTATCGATTCATGATTGGTTCTTAGTGGTTGTTATTGCCCTTTGACTTTGATAAATTTTTTCTGACTTCATCCACGGGTTTTTATAAAATAATCTTTCTAATCATATTAAAAGCTCGTTTCTCCAACTTATAAATTCTATTTAAACACACGCACAATTTCGCACTTCGAGCGAAGTGGAAGGGTGATTAAATGGTTGGGCAAAACACGGACCATGAATCTGTGCGTTTATCTTTCCGATTAATCCCCGACCTATTCAATTGATCGTTTTGACCTTCGGGTTTGGTTTACTGAGGATATGAGGTAAACTTTGTACTGCTTCGAGTGTGAAATTAACTAATGGATAGTAAACCGTTTAGTGCGAACGGGTGGTTATGGGACTCACGTTACCACTTTTCGGATTCCTTTCTGCGAGTTTGTGACACATGCTGCCTTTGGGATAGTGTCTTCGGATTGTCTCCTCTGGCTTGTTGCCTTTAATAACGCTTTTGAAGTTGGTCCTTTGCCCTGACTCGAAAGATATTTGGGGTTGTCAGTTACCTTTAGTATTGCTTTCGGAGTGGTTCTTTTTCACCACCGATCAAGAGATATTGGAGTGGTTTCTTCACGACCGCTCAAGAGATATTGGAGTGGTTCCTTCACCACCGCTCAAGAGATATTGGAGTGGTTTCTTCACCACCGCTCAAGAGATATTGGAGTGGTTTCTTCACCACCGCTCATGATGTTTCATTTATATGTATATTCCCTAGGTATTTCTTTTCTGTATTGGTTCTTTGGAGCCACACGAAATATAGCATTTTCCTTGTGGAACTCGTATTTATCGGTATTTGTTGTTTGCCTTTATGGCTTGTTTTGGGATATTCCTATCCTTTGTTTCTATGAGTTGCCAATGATGTGAGGCTTGTTTTGTTATGATATGATTCATCTTTTGTTAGATGACTGTGTTATCTCTTTTAGAGATATTCGATATACTTTGTGACCTTGCAGGTTTATTGTTGTTCAGTTTATCTAACTGATTTGTTTAGCTAGATTGATCCGTGTATTTTATACTCGGGTCAGACCGAGTTGTTTCAGGTTAGGTGCTTTGGACTTAGCCTATTTTGCTTCTGCATGGACTATTCAGCTTTTTCCTTTTTGTCATAGCTTTTGTGTAGTCCCATTTTGTTGTAACTCTGATATATGTATTATTTTGGATTCATCCGTATAATGTGGTTTGCAATACCACTTGATGTGTATTATTCTGTATACTCTGTTATGTACCAGTATATGTGTATATGATGATCTACTGTTCTGTGATGTATATTACATTTGAATTATTATATTCTGTTCTGATAGGTCCAACCACTTATGGTTTTGTTTTAAATATTCATTGGGTATGTCGACCTGCTTAGTATGACTATTGTCGATGTATTCAATAGATAATTAGAGCAAGGCTATAGATGGTCGCTCCCAACCAGCCTTATTTTCCGTGTTAGTTGACGGCATTACTCTGTAGTGTCCTTGGCTAGCGTAGGTATAGAGGTAGGGCGTCACAGCTTGGTGTCAGAGCTGAGTTCAGAACAAAGTATGATAAACACAGAACATAGCACATATTACGATACATCAGAGTGTATAAGTGATACAAATCTTTGAATCATCGTGTCTTTCTATTCTTTCTGTACCTTTGGAGGTAGATAGGATTGGGAATATGTCTAGGAATGCATTTCACTTCCGTAGTATTCCATATTGAAGTATCTACCTTTTGAATAATCTTGTTCTTATCTTACTTTCAGCGTATGGCTGGAAGAGGCAGGGGACGACGTTCGGATGCTGGGCAATCCAGTGGCACACATCCGGATGGCGTTTATATGTCTGCTGATCAGTTTTTGGAATTGTTTAGGAGCACTCAACCTCCAGTTCCTCCTCGAGTGTCTCCACCTCGCAAATCTGCCTTTGCACGCCAGTGCAGTGATTTTGCTCATCTTGGAGGGAAGCCGTTTAAAGGCTCTGAATCCGTTCTTAAAGTCCAAGCTTGGCTTCGTACGTGCGAGTGTATCTTTTCTCGCATGGACCTTTCTGACCATGATAGAGTTTTTGTAACTTCTAGCTTATTACAAGAGCGTGCTCTTGATTGGTATGAGCTTCTTGTAGCCGATATTGATGAGTCTACTCTTTCTTAAACTCAGTTTCAGGGACGATTTGAACTCAAGTTCGTTCCTGAATCTGAAAAAGATTTATTGACCCGTCGCTTCCTTGAGTTGAAGCAAGGGAAATCTTCTGTTTCTGAGTATGTTGCATCATTTGAGGCTTTATTTCAGTATGGTCTTGAATTCATTAGCACTTCTTATAAGAAGAATTTGAAGTTTGTCTCTGGTCTTAAGAAATATCTCAAGAAGTCCTCGTTGCTCCAGCTTAAGCTTTCCTTTGAGGAGTTGGTTGATTCGGCACTTCATCTTGAAACGGTTGAGAAGGAGGGTGATAGTGGTAATGATGTTGAGGTTTCTAAGAACCCCAACAAGAAGCCGTTTCCATTTTAGAAGTCCAGGTCTTTTCCTTCCAAGAAGAAGAAGACTGGTGGTCCTAGTTCTCAGCCACAACCTTCTGGAACACCTTTTGTTCGGAAGTGTTTCAATTGTGATTCTCCTGGTCATATGATTCGAGCTTGCCCTAAGCCTCTCTTCTGTCGCTATTGCAAGAGGGAAGGTCATCGTAGTTCCATTTGTCCCATTGCTCCGAATAATTCTTCATCTGGCAAGTTAAATGTAGCGAATGATTCTGGAGGTCCTTCTCAATCTAAAGGTATATCTCCATCTATTTTGGAAGGTTCTATTTTATTTCATGATCATAGTATACGAGTTCTTTTCGATACGGGTGCATCACATTCTTTCGTATCGAAAAAGCTCGTTGATGATTTATCTTTGGATGTTTCTTGTTTGGTTACTTCTTTGAGGATTGCGAATCCTATTGGGAGATCCGCGACCCTTAGTTTGCTGTGTGATGATGTTAAGATTGTTTTATGTGGTTTTTCTTTTCATGCGAATCTGCACGTTATTTCTTATCTGGGATTTGATATGATTTTGGGAATGGACTGGCTAGTGAGATATGATGCCAGGATTATTTGTTCGGAGAGAATTTTGTATCTTCGACATCCGGATTCGCCTACTCAGCTATCTCTTGTTCTTCGGGATGTGGATAATTCCGAAATGGATTTATATTCTCTTGACTCGCGAGATGATGATGATATGTCTCGTATTCCTATTGCTTGTGACTTTTCAGATGTTTTTGAGCCTGTATCGAGTTTGCCACCCAAGCGGGCAATTGAGTTCCGCATTGATCTCATTCCAGGCGCACAGCCAGTTAGTCGTCCTCCTACGAGGATGTCTATAAAGGAAAATGAGGAACTCAAGAAGCAGCTTTTAGAGCTTGAGTCCAGACAGTTGATTCAGTCCAGTTTTTCTCCGTGGGGATCCGCGGTCGTCTTCGTGAAGAAGTCCGATGGAACTCTTAGACTTTGCATTGACTATCGCAAGCTTAACGAGTTAACCATCAGGAATAGGTATCCATTGCCTAGGATCGATGATACGTTCGATCTATTGAGTGGTGCTAAGGTCTTTTCTCAGCTTGACCTTGCCACTGGTTTTCATCAGTTACGAGTCGCGGAGGATAGCATACCTCTTACAGCTTTCCGCACTCGTTATGGTTCTTTGAGTGGCTCGTTATGCCGTTCGGTTTGACGAACGCTCCTGCTTTCTTTGTTGATCTCATGAATCGGGTATTCCGGGAATATCTCGATAAGTTCATCCTTGTGTTCATTGATGATATCCTTGTTTATTCTAAGTCTGAAGCTGAGCATGCTAATCACTTGAGAATTGTCTTGAGTACTCTCCGTCGTCATCAGCTTAGAGCCAAATTCTCCAAATGCCACTTTTGGGAGAATAAGGTTAAGTTCTTAGGCCATGTTGTATCTTCCGATGGCATTTCTGTCGAACCCTCAAAGATCGAAGCCATCCAGAATTGGAAGAGGCCCGAGAATGTGCATGAGATTCGTAGTTTCCTTGGATTGGCGGGTTATTACCGTCGGTTCATTAAGGATTTTTCCCGTGTTGTGCTTCCTCTCACCACCCTTACTCGGAAAGGCATTCGTTTTATTTGGTCCGACAAGTGTGAAGCTTCCTTTCAGACATTGAAGGAACTTCTCACAAATGCTCCTATTCTTGTGGTTCCTGAGGGGAATCATGATCTTGTTGTCTACACCGATGCTTGTGGTAGTGGTCTCGATGCTGTTCTTATGCAGAAGGATCGGGTAGTTGCTTATGCTTCTAGGCAACTGCGTCCGAATGAAGTTCGCTATGCCACACATGATCTTGAGTTAGCCGCCATTGTCTTTGCCTTGAAGATTTGGCGACACTATTTATTGGGCGGGCGCTTCATTCTCTATACCGATCATAAATCTTTGAAGTATTTGTTCACTCAGAAGGAACTCAATATGAGGCAACAGCGTTGGCTCGAGTTTCTTGCTTCCTATGACTTTGATATCTAGTATACCCCTGGAAAATGTAATCGTGTTGCTGATGCGCTTAGTCGCAAACATTCGGCTGTTGTTTCTATGATGCTTGCCGAATGGAATGTTCTTGAGACTCTATCTTTTTATGAAATTCATGATCGAGGTTCATCTTCTGATTCTCCTATTCTATTACTTAGTTTAGGAGCTCGACCTATTTTATTGGATCGTATTGCCGATGCCCAGCGGCGTGATCATGATTTGTTGCGTCTTATTCAGCTTTGTGAGTCTGGATCCTGTGATGAGGCGTTGCGGGATTTCAGCACTGATTCTCATGGGTGTCTTCGCAAGAAGAACCGTCTTTTTGTGCCTTCTGATCTTGCACTTAGGCATGACATTCTTGATGATTGTCACTGCTCTAAGTATACCATTCATCCAGGTAGTAGTAAGATGTATGCCGATATGCATCGTCTTTATTATTGGGAAGGCATGAAACGCGATGTGGCGAGTTATGTGAGTAATTGCATAACTTGTTAGCGTATTAAGGCCGAACATCAGCGTCCTTCTGGTCTTCATCAGCCTTTAGAGATTCCATTGTGGAAATGGGACCAGATTTCTATGGATTTCATTGACGGCCTACCTCGTTCGAGATCTGGCCATTCTAGCATCTGGTTTATTGTTGATCGCCTCAATAAGTCTGCTCATTTTGTCCCTATTAAGTCTAATAGGACTGCTTCACATTTGGCTAAGTTGTATGTCAAGGAAATCGTGAGACTTCACAGTGTTCCTAGTTCTATTGTGAGTGACTGTGATCCTTTATTCACGAGTCATTTTTGGAAGAGTCTTCAGCAAGCTTTGGGAACAAAGCTTAATTTTAGCACAGCTTATCATCCGCAGTCTGACGGACAGACTGAACGGGTGAATCGTATCTTGGAAGATCTTCTTCGTATTTGTATTTTTGATTTCGGTGGAAGTTGGGAGGATCACCCACCTCTTGTAGAGTTCTCCTACAACAATAGTTTTCAATCTAGTATCGGTATGGCTCCTTTCGAAGCCTTATATGGAAGGCCATGTCGATCACCTTCTTATTGGTTGGAATCTGGGGAGAAGCTTATTCTTGGCCCGTATTTTGTGCGGGATTCTTCCGAGAAGATTGATCTTATTCGGTTGAGAATGAAAGAGGCACAGAGTCGCCAGAAGTCCTACGCGGACAACCGTAGGAAGCCTCTCGAGTTCTCGATCGGCGATCTTGTTTTTATTTGTGTTTCTCCTTTGAAGGGGGTTATGCGCTTCAGTACGACTGGAAAATTGGCTCCTCATTATATAGGACCATTTTCTATTACTGAACGTATTGGCCCTGTGGCTTATAGAGTTTCACTTCCTGCTCATTTATCGGGTATTCATGACGTGTTTCACGTCTCTCAACTTCGGAAGTGTCTTCGGGAGTCGGATTCTGTTATTGATTCTCCTGATTTGCTAGAGCTTGAGGTCTCACCGGACTTATCTATTGTGCAGTAGCCTATTCGCGTGCTTGACACGGAGGTGCGACACCTTCGGAACAAGGATGTGCCGCTCGTTAAAGTTCAATGGTCCGCTAATCCCAATGATTGTACTTGGGAAACCAGAGAATTCATCGAGCGATCTTATCCAGGGTTTCTATCTTAGCTTGTGAACGGTGAGTAAGTCTTTTCATCTCAAGCTTATTCCCTTTTTCTTTTGAATGTTGTATGTATGTAGTTGTTACAAGTATCGTCTCTAGGAATTGCGGGGATGCAATTTTGTTAGGAGGGAAGATCTGTAACAACCCGCATATTTAACGATTATATATTTAAATGTTTTATTTAAATATAGCGTTGTTAGTCGGATTTTGGGTCCGAAATGTTACTTTTTGCAAACGACCGAATTGGAGCTCGAAACCATTTCCATTGGTTCCAAAATGGCGTTTGCGATCTTTTTGAGAATCTTTGATATGTTTGGAGTTTGTGAAATTTTGACCCTTATTCTATTGGGTTTTGGGTTTGGGTTCAGCCCACTAGTTAACTAATACCCTAACCCAACCCATTCTCTTCATTCATCCTCATTTCATTTCATTTCTTAAGCTAGAACTGAAAATGGTGGAAGGGAAAGAGAAATAGAAATTTGCAAGCCCTAGTTTCCTCTTACAACTTGATTTCTTGCTCCAAATTCATAGAGAAGACATAGGTAAGCTACTCTTCATCTCCTCTACCTCTTTCTCTCTTCAGTTTCAGAAAGCTTTGCTAAACCTAACTTAGGAAAATGCTTGTTTGATCTTAGATTGAAGCTTGTTGGGTTGTAGTGGTGATTGTTGGTCTTCTTCTTGGGTTTTAGCTCCTTCATCTTCTTTGTTTTGGGTTAAAGGTGAGTTTTGAACTCACATCTACTTCTCTTGATTTCATTGATGTTGGGTATGAATTTCTAGCACTTGTTCATATGCACTTGCTTTTAGTTTGGATTGAATTAGTGAATACCCTAATTTTTAGTGTTTTGGGTTCAATTCCTTAGAGATCCTAACTTTGATGTTTTGATCATGTTTTGGTGATGCATTGAAGTACTTATAGGGCCGGGTAGCCGTTAGGCGTAAACCCCTAGCGTCCGTGCTCGTCCGGTTGAAAGTTGGGAGAGTTTGCACTTCATTTGTTATAAGTAGGAAATGTAGGAAATTGGGTTCAGTCGACTGGATCCTCTGTTCAGTCGACTGAGCTGAAGCCCGAAATTTTTCTGGACAGTGTTCAGTCGACTGAACAGGGATTTCAGTCGACTGACCTGCTCCTGTATTCCTGTTTTCCCTATTTATGCTTATTTTGATTGGTTTTCCGGATTTTATCGATTCATGATTGGTTCTTAGTGGTTGTTATTGCCCTTTAACTTTGATAACTTATTTTTGACTTCATCCACGGGTTTTTATAAAATAATCTTTCTAATCATATTAAAAGCTCGTTTCTCCAACTTATAAATTCTATTTAAACACACGCACAATTTCGCACTTCGAGCGAAGTGGAAGGGTGATTAAATGGTTGGGCAAAACACGGACCATGAATCTGTGCATTTATCTTTCCGATTAATCCCCGACCTATTCAATTGATCGTTTTGACCTTCGGGTTTGGTTTACTGAGGATATGAGGTGAACTTTGTACTGCTTCGAGTGTGAAATTAACTAATGGATAGTAAACCATTTAGTGCGAACGGGTGGTTATGGGACTCACGTTACCACTTTTCGGATTCCTTTCTGGGAGTTTGTGACACATGCTGCCTTTGGGATAGTGTCTTCGGTCTGTCTCCTCTGGCTTGTTGCCTTTAATATCGCTTTTGGAGTTGGTCCTTTGCCCTAACTCGAAAGATATTTGGGGTTGTCGGTTACCTTTAGTATTGCATTCGGAGTGGTTCTTTTTCACCACCGCTCAAGAGATATTGGAGTGGTTTCTTCACCGCCGCTCAAGAGATATTGGAGTGGTTTCTTCACCACCGCTCAAGAGATATTGGAGTGGTTTCTTCACCACCGCTCATGATGTTTCATTTATATGTATATTCCCTAGGTATTGCTTTTCTGTATTGGTTCTTTGGAGCCACACGAAATATAGCGTTTACCTTGTGGAACTCGTATTTATCGGTATTTGTTGTTTGCCTTTATGGCTTGTTTTGGGATATTCCTATCCTTTGTTTCTATGAGTTGCCAATGATGTGAGGCTTGTTTTGTTATGATATGATTCATCTTTTGTTAGATGACTGTGTTATCTCTTTTAGAGATATTCGATATACATTGTGACCTTGCAGGTTTATTGTTGTTCAGTTTATCTAACTGATTTGTTTAGCTAGACTGATCCGTGTATTTTATACTCAGGTCAGACCGAGTTGTTTCAGGTTAGGTGCTTTGGACTTAGCCTATTTTGCTTCCGCATGGACTATTCAGCTTGTTCCTTTTTGTCATAGCTTTTGTGTAGTCCCATTTTGTTGTAACTCTGATATATGTATTATTTTGGATTCATCTGTATAATGTGGTTTGCAATACCACTTGACGTGTATTATTCTGTATACTCTGTTATGTACCAGTATATGTGTATATGTTGATCCACTGTTCTGTGATGTATATTACATTTGAATTATTATATTCTGTTCTGATAGATCCAACCACCTATGGTTTTGTTTTAAATATTCATTGGGTATGTCGACCTGCTTGGTATGACTATTGTCGATGTATTCAATAGATAATTAGAGCAAGGCTATAGATGGTCGCTCCCAACCAGCCTTATTCTCCGTGTTAGTTGACGGCATTACTCTGTAGTGTCCTTGGCTAGCGTGGGTATAGAGGTGGGGTGTAACGACCCAGAATTTTTGATAATTAAAATTTGAATATTTAATTAATTTTAAATATTAATAAGTGGAATTTATAAGTCGAATAATTTATTTTTCGAATATTAGATTTAATTTGACAATTAAACCGATAATTTAATAGTTGAAATTACAGAAATAATTGAAAATAGGGTTAAATATGATTAAAATTGATTTGAATTTTTTTATTTTATCATGTTGGAGTTAGAACGATATTATAGAACTTTTAAAATTGAATTTGGAGTTAATATGTGAAAATTGAATATTTTAATATTTAATTATCGACTGAAAATTAGTCAATTTTTGAACAGTCTCAGAATTGGATGAAACCAGTTTCATCGGATTCTAATGTGATATTATTGTATGGTTTCAAATTTCGTGTCAATCGGATTTATCGTTTATACGGTGCAAGCTGAAACGCCTAGAAAATCGTCTAATCGGTTTAATTTTAAATTGAACGTTTATTGCCATAACTCGTGCAGATGACCGAATTAGCTCCCGAAACATGTTCCATTGTGTTCGAAACGTAGGGTAAACCTTAGAAACGCCAACCGGCACACTTCGTTTGGAGTTCGGAAATTCCGGGTGAATAGTAAATTGGGAAATTTTCAATAAAAGCCCCCCCTCTTCATAATTTGCAAAAAAATATCAAACCCTAACCCTAAACTGAAGCAGCCGCCACCTTCAAAATGGAAGGCCAGCAATGCATCCCTTTCTCTCCTCAATCACTCTCAATCTACAAGGAATTACGCGAAGTGTTCAACACGAAAGTTGAAGAGCATGAAGAGAGCTTCGAATCCATACGGAGATGATCGAAAACGGAGCAACGAATCAACGGGAAATCAAGCGAGAAGGGGCTGCGTTTTTCACGCATTTCGAGGCAATATTGAAGGCCGAGCTTCGAGCTATTCATGGTGGAGGTAGAGCAGGAGATGGCGGTCAAGATGCAAGTTTCTGATCGTGTTCATGCTCGTAGAGGAAGTCGCGATTTTTAACCCTAAATTGGAGCTCATGGGTTTGTGCGTGCCTGGGAATAACGTGAGTGAAGATGGAGAAGGGGGTGTTGCGTTCTACGGCCTGATGATGGGGGGAGGTCAGATCCTACGGCTATGGTAGTTTGGGTTAGAAATTAAAATAAAATGTTGTGAATTTATATATATAAAATTCGTGTAACTTCAAATATTCGTATCTTTTTCATACGAGGTCGAAAACGCGCGAAACCAGTTGCATTGGGTTCGTATGGACGAGCACTACACTATGGAATTGGATTGGAGTCGTTTGGAGTCAGCGAAAATTTTGGGTAAAATTAAACGTCCGTTTAATTTTATTCGAAATAAATCGCTAAATCGAAATTGAAATC
This sequence comes from Allium cepa, assembly GCA_030765085.1. NCBI lineage: Eukaryota > Viridiplantae > Streptophyta > Magnoliopsida > Asparagales > Amaryllidaceae > Allium > Allium cepa. The sequence continues at coordinate 301,085,998 of CM060944.1, read as the reverse complement.
AAGGTGAGAACTTCTCACTCAATCGAATTGGTTTCGATTTTAATTTTAAATAGTTAGATTTAAAATTCTTGAATGCATGTTTGAATGATGATTGTTATATATGGATTGTTAAAATAGACATTATGCGCCGTTAGTAAGCGGGGGTTATTTATTAAAAACATATACCGCGAATATTTCATAAACGGTGAAATTGGTATTATAAATAATAACAATATATATATATTGGTATATGTATATATTGCAGTTGTTGATTTCTCGCATTATATAGCGGATGAGACCCTATTGCGCCGTCTATTAAGCGGATAATATTATAAATCCCATATACCACGATAATTCCGTACTGGAACGGAATTGGTATTGTGCTAATGTTTGTGGATGAAGGGAAACAGGTTGGAGGGATTCAACTGGATTCCTCAACTGTATTGATTTATTTACAGATATTTTGATATTTGTTGATTATCATATCGATATATGATATTTGGATGTCGTGATTGACTATTTGGTGCTGTTGCATCGTCGGATCTATTTTTGAAGTTTTAAAATAATGATTTTTGGTTTTTAAAGGAATTTTTAAAGTGATTTTTGAAAGTTTACGTTTTATTAAAATTTTGAATTGATTTATTTTAAATAAAATAACATTATAAGTTTAATGTTATAAAAGTTATAATTTTTGTAAAATATAACCAAATTAAGATTTTTGAAATAAATAGTGATTAATTTATAAAATGGTTTAATTGGGAATTTTGAATTATTATAACCGGTTTATATAAAAGATTTATAAAATTGATATTTATAAATTAAAAATACTGGAATTATAAAACGAGTTTTTATAAGTAATAAAGTGAAATAAAAATTGGATTTCAGAAGTGAATTGAGATTTATAAATTTATGAAATATGAATATATAAAATGGATAGATTTTGTAAAATATAAGATTTATAAGTAATCAACTTATAAATCGGATTTTGGCATTTAAAATGAGATATAAAAAGGATTTTTATAAATAGAAGTTTATAAAAATGTAAATGGAGTTTATAAACGTTGTTTATAAATCCAAAATCAATTGAATTTGATAAGTTGGATATAGGAATGTATGAAAGGAATTATATTCACGATTTTGGACAGTGAATATATTATTAAATGAAATAGATATGTTTTTGGGGAAGGAACATTATGAAATGAAGTTAATGATTTTAAAGACGTTTTAAAATGCATGAAGTATCGAATACATAGATTTCAACATTCATTGTTGAAATAGACGTTTTCGAGAAATAGAAGGAAATGGTGGACTATAACACTGTTGTTATAGTAAATGGTTTCCGAAAGGAAATGTTTTGTATAGTATTGGGATTTATATATCTATTTAAACTTTGAATCCCTATACTAGTGATTTTGGGTCGTCGTAACGATGTTTTACGTAACATTCGTTTTAGCCCAAACAAATGTGTTTAAGAGAATGATTTCTTAAAGAATGAAATATATAATTAATTTTCGATTTAAGTATATTGAATATTTTCCAAGTGTTGAAATTGAATGGATTTGTGAGTTACTTATGAATAAATAAGTATGGGAATGTTTTTCCAGTGTGAAATGAAATGTTTTGAGAATTTATCTTTTTGAAGATAAATTGAAAATGAATAATTGAAATCGTATATTCATAAATATTTTGGAAAGTAAATTCACTATGGAATTTATAAATAAAAGGGGAATTTGTTTAAAAATAAACGTTGATTTATTTTTGAAGTGTGGAAAATATATATCTAGTAAAGATATTTTGGGAAGTAAATAATTTGGAAAATTATTTGGATTTGGTGATGTTGAGCACGCCAATTGATAGTTAAGATAATCCGACTATCAATATTTACCTTTAAATAGGTATTTGTTGTGATTTGTTTGAATTTGAATATCACACTTATTTTTTAATAAGCGCTCACAATTCGGGTTAGCCGGGAAAGGACCTTGGGGTCGTATAACACAGTCCAAGTATGTGATACGTCGTTATGGATTGCATTTGATGACCGGTGTTGAAGACCGGATATTTGGGAAAACGGAAGGATTACCGTCGGGTTACTCTACATCGGTTGATCTTCGATATAGAGGTTTTATCACCCTTAGTGACGGGAAGTCCGGTCGTGATTAGTGAATATCCGGAATGCAAGGACTTCTTTGTAAGTGCCTTCAGTTCTGTTCGATCCCGGAATAGACTTTTATGGATTGTATGTCTGACATTACAAATTGAGATTTAAAGCTGATTTCTTTCAAATATATTTCTGTTGGTGGCGGAGAATTTATTCACTTAGCTTAACACCCTTCTCTGAGACGTACGAGCTCAGAGGTTATATAGTTGAAGGTTATTAGTGATATACTCCCAATTTGGTAGTGTGGCATGCTGAGTGTTGATGTGAAATGATCATTGTTTGATCATTTGTGATAGGATCATTTATTTGATCATTTATCTTGGTGATCATTTCTATGATCATTTGTTGACCCAAAGCACGACTTTTGTATAAAGTGTGGCTTTGTGGACGGGACTTCGTCGGACCTCACACCCCGGAAATGGTCGAAACAGGAAGGATGCGGCAAGGTTATTAGGGGGTAGCGCCCCTTTAGTGTATGTCATTCCTTCTGGATAGAGGTGGTATCATGGTATGGAGCCCAGATATTTAACCTATGTTGTTGCTGCATATTTTGTGGTTGTTGGAAATCGAGGATCCTCGGATAGATCGGTTACGATCAGGGGATGACATATTCGTGTCAGTAGTTACCCAGTTAGGGGTAACCCGGCCGTGTGTTGGCAGAGATCCGGTTTTGTTCTCGGGACGTCATTCCAGAGGCGTTTCCATGTGGCAATGGGAAGTTCCTTGGCCTGATCATTTGTTGGAAATCCAAAGAAACAATACGAGAACTGTACGGTTTTAGTTGTAGAACCTGCCATGAAATGTGGCGGTAACCTGCTATTGAACATGGTAGCTATAGTAGGCATAAGTGCGGAATGCCTATGCTGGCTAAGAATTATATTCTACTTTCGAAATTGTTTTCTACACTATGCACTAATAATAATATCAAATGCTTCTTTTAAATGCGTATCAAGCATCTTTGACTATCATAAGGAGAAATCTCCTCCGATTCTGCGTTTGCATTGTGTGTGTGTGCGAGAGGCCTTATGGTAGTGTCATTTTTAAAAGCATTGCGAATTGACTTTAAAAATATTCCTCTATTTTGATTTTTAAAGAAAAATAAACTGTTTTAGTTCTCACACCAGTCACATGACTGACTCGGAGTTTATTGTTTTCCTTCCTAAACTCTGGGTGCCCACCAATTTCCACACGGGCAGTCAAGAGTTAAGGTTTATTCAGGATATTCAGGAGTGCTGGAGGCAAGCTGGATGGCATGGCGTATTACTAGTATGTAGTATTTCTTTTCCGCTGTTGATGTCATTTGTTGTTGTACACTCTGATGTAATGAAATGAAATGTAATGTAATGTAATAACTGATATAGTTCTTTGTTTAAAGATTATTCATTTATCTATTATATGTTGTTCCGCTGCGAATTGTGAGATTCTGATATTGTTATGTTGTTTCTGTTCTGTTCTATCTTTTTCTCTCTCCTTCTACCTTCTTCTTCTACCTTTTCTTTTTCTTTAACCATAACATTTCGGTTTTTCGGCAACAAAAAATTGCAATCATTACATTTGGTATCAGAGCTTATGGTTAAGCGACAACTATGGCTCTGTTGGGTATTACTCATTAGAGATAGAGTCAGTAGTACTCTAGAATGAGTTTGGGTGTAATAATAGATACGAGCGCGTATTTGTTAGTGAATATAAATTGTTTTATATTGTGATGATTGGTTTGTTGAGTGGTATATGGATTTTAGTCAACACGAGTAATTAACGTTGTTGATAGGGATCTCAAAACACTTGAATAGAACAATCGACACAATATTGTTTTAAATTGGGTAAATGAAATAATTTTACCTTGATTATATTTTATATATAAAGGAATAATTTTTCAGAATTGTTAAAGTATAAAATTGATTGTTTGGTTGTTGAATAAGTTAAATAAAAACAACAGCTGTAAAAAGAATGAATTGTATAAACAAATAAATCATAAGTGTGAAATTATAATTAACGTAATTTACAATTGTAAAATAACCTTATATATAAGAAGTGAAATTATATAAGTAAAAGGTTTGTAAATGTGATTTATAATCTGAAATGAAATTCCAAAGAAGTATTTTGAAATGACTTGATATTTTGGAAAATTGTTTTGAAGAGAAATTAAAGCTCTAAACTCTTTTCGGTCGCTGGAAAATAATTCTGATGATGACCGCGGCATCATTGGTGTTCATTTTCGAGTTTCCAAAAGAGGAATTGCTGCCAGATTGTTTAAAAGAAAGTTGAATTGGAAAATTTGGATTTGGTTTTGGAAATTCAAAAGATAATTGAATTGATTTCAAAAATGGTTTTGAAAGGTTGAAAGGACTCTGGAATCTTATTTAAAATATTATGAGAATGATAAATGAGTTGATAACTTATACAATTTGAATTTCGAAAGAATAAATTTAACTTAAAGGATGGAGTTAAATTAAAGAAGAGTTAAATAGGATTGGAGTTTGAATTGGATTTATAAGTGAAAAACTTAAGTTAAGTTAAACAAAAGGTGTTTGAAATGAAATATAACTTAAGTGAAGTTGAATGAAGTTAATTTTGGTATCGAAGTAAATTAATAAGTGAATTAATGAAGTGAAGTTATTAAGAATTTGAACTTGAGTTATATAAATGAAATTTAACTTTATATTGTTAAAGGAGTTAACAGTTGAATTAATAAATGGAATATTAATCAATTGAATGTAAATAATTAGTATGAAACAATGAATATAAGTGTTAATTCATTAGAAGCTAATGTTATTGGAAGTTGAATATATTGAATGAAAGTCAACTTAATATGATCCAATTGGAATTAAAAGTGTTGAACCAAAATCGAATGTAAAATAAATAAGTTTGGTTGTATTGAATAAACATTGGTTGTTATTTGATTGTTGGTTGATTGTATATAATTCATTAAGTGTTAATGAAAGTGAATTAGCGAAATTGGAAGCTAAAGTAATTGAATTCAAGTTGAAAGTAAATAAATTTGAATAGAATTGAATGTGAATTGGATTTAATTAGTGAATGCAAACTAATTAAAATTGAATATGAATGAATGTTAGTAAATCCAATGTAAATAAATCAAATGTGATTTAAATTGAAAACCAATTCATTGAATATTAATGAGAATATGAATGAATATTGATTTGGTTATGGATGATAGTTGGTTGATGTTTGCATTTGTTGTTTTGTTGCATTAGCTATGTTGGTACATGTAGTTGTTATGTTGCTATATGTTGTATATTGATACTATTTTCATATATGCATGTTCTCATGTTGTTTGTTGAGTGTTTAGTAGGTGCGGATTGCACTTGCTTCGCATTTGGAGCTCGCTTTCGCGCTATATTAGCCGTATATGCTCGCTAATAATATAATAAGGTACATATCTCGGATTACATACCGTACTTTTACACTTTTTTCCCTGCGGGATGCCTCATCACTTGATGAGATGTATATTTGTGATATATATACTGTCATTTTTTTTTCGGATCGAGCCGCGCAAAGGAGACTATGGCGAATTTTTCCGAAAATTTAAGGCGTTAGAATATTTTTGAAAATTTTGGGAAAATTTGTGAAAACTATAACTTTGATTTTGGAATTGGAAGTTAAAGGATGTAATTGGTTTTGAAAAGATAACTAAGTATGATTTGAAAACATAGTAAAGTATGGTAAGAAGTTTAAATTTGTTTTGGAAAGTTAATATATTCTGTAATTTTTCTTACCTAATAATTTCGAGGACGAAATTCTTTTAAGGGGGGAAGTTTGTAACGACCCAGAATTTTTGATAATTAAAATTTAAATATTTAATTAATTTTAAATATTAATAAGTGGAATTTATAAGTCGAATAATTTATTTTTCGAATATTAGATTTAATTTGACAATTAAACCGATAATTTAATAGTTGAAATTACAGAAATAAATGAAAATAGGGTTAAATATGATTAAAATTGATTTGAAAATTTTTATTTTATCATGTTGGAGTTAGAACGATATTATAGAACTTTTAAAATTGAATTTGGAGTTAATATGTGAAAATTGAATATTTTAATATTTAATTATCGACTGAAAATTAGTCAATTTTTGAACAGTCTCAGAATTGGACGAAACCAGTTTCGTCGGATCCGTAATGTGATATTATTGTATGGTTTCAAATTTTGTGTCAATCGGATTTATCGTTTGTCCGGTGCAAGCTAAAACGCCTAGAAAATCGTTTAATCGGTTTAATTTTAAATTGAACGTTTATTGCCATAACTCGCACAGATGACCGAATTATCTCTCGAAACACATTCCATTGTGTTCGGAACGCGGGGTAAACCTTAGAAACGCCAAACGGCATGCTTCGTTTGGAGTTCGGAAATTCCGGGTGAATAGTAAATTGGGAAATTTTCTATAAAAGCCCCCCCTCTTCATAATTTGCGAAAAAATATCAAACCCTAACCCTAAACTGAAGCAGCCGCCACCTTCAAAATGGAAGGCTAGAAATGCATCCCTTTCTCTCCTCAATCACTCTCAATCTACAAGGAATTACGCGAAGTGTTCAACACGAAAGTTGAAGAGCATGAAGAGAGCTTCGAATCCATACGGAGATGATCGAAAACGGAGCAACGAATCAACGGAAAATCAAGCGAGAAGGGGCTGCATTTTTCATGCATTTTGAGGCAATATTGAAGGCCGAGCTTCGAGCTATTCATGGTGGAGGTAGAGCAGGAGATGGCGGTCAAGATGCAAGTTTCTGATCGTGTTCATGCTCGTCGAGGAAGTCGCGATTTTAACCCTAAATTGGAGCTCATGGGTTTGTGCGTGCCTGGGAATAACGTGAGTGAAGATGGAGAAGGGGGTGTTGCGTTCTACGGCCTGATGATGGGGGGAGGTCAGATCCTACGGCTATGGTAGTTTGGGTTAGAAATTAAAATAAAATGTTGTGAATTTATATATATATAATTCGTGTAACTTCAAATATTCGTATCTTTTTCATACAAGGTCGAAAATGCGCGAAACCAGTTGCGTTGGGTTCGTATGGACGAGCACTACGCTATGGAATTGGATTGGAGTCGTTTGGAGTCAGCAAAAATTTTGGGTAAAATTAAACGTCCTTTTAATTTTATTCGAAATAAATCGCTAAAACGAAATTGAAATCAAGGTGAGAACTTCTCACTCAATCGAATTGGTTTCGATTTTAATTTTAAATAGTTAGATTTAAAATTCTTGAATGCATGTTTGAATGATGATTGTTATCTATTGATTGTTAAAATAGACATTATGCGCCGTTAGTAAGCGGGGGTTATTTATTAAAAACATATACCGTGAATATTTCATAAACGGTGAAATTGGTATTATAAATAATAGCAATATATATATATTGGTATACGTATATATTGCAGTTGTTGATTTCCTGCATTATATAGCGGATGAGACCCTATTGCGTCGTCTATTAAGCGGATAATATTATAAATCCCATATACCGCGATAATTCCGTACTGGAACGGAATTGGTATTATGCTAATGTTTGTGGATGCAGGGAAACAGGTTGGAGGGATTCAACTGGATTCCTCAACTGTATTGATTTATTTACAAATGTTTTGATATTTGTTGATTATCATATCGATATATGATATTTGGATGTCGTGATTGACTATTTGGTACTGTTGCATCATCGGATCTATTTTTGAAGTTTTAAAATAATGATTTTTGGTTTTTAAAGGAAATTTTAAAGTGATTTTTGAAAGTATACGTTTTATTAAAATTTTGAATTGATTTATTTTAAATAAATTAACGTTATAAGTTTAATGTTATAAAAGTTATAATTTTTGTAAAATATAACCAAATTAAGATTTTTGAAATAAATAGTGATTAATTTATAAAATGGTTTAATTGGGAATTTTGAATTATTATGACCGGTTTATATAAAAGATTTATAAAATTGATATTTATAAATTAAAAATACTGGAATTATAAAACGAGTTTTTATAAGTAATAAAGTGAAATAAAAATTGGATTTCATAAGTGAATTGAGATTTATAAATTTATGAAATATGAATATATAAAACGGATAGATTTTGTAAAATATAAGATTTATAAGTAATCAACTTATAAATCGGATTTTGGCACTTAAAATGAGATATAAAAAGGATTTTTATAAATAGAAGTTTATAAAAATATAAATGGAGTTTATAAACGTTGTTTATAAATCCGAAATCAATTGAATTTGATAAGTTGGATATAGGAATATATGAAAGGAATTATATTCACGATTTTGGACCGTGAATATATTATTAAATGAAATGGATATGTTTTTGGGGAAGGAAAATTATGAAATGAAGTTAATGATTTTAAAGACGTTTTAAAATGCATTAAGTATCGAATACATAGATTTCAACATTCATTATTGAAATAGACGTTTTCGAGAAATAGAAGGAAATGGTGGACTATAACACTGTTGTTATAGTAAATGGTTTCCGAAAGGAAATGTTTTGTATAGTATTGGGATTTATATATCTATTTAAACTTTGAATCCCTATACTAGTGATTTTGGGTCGTCGTAACGATGTTTTACGTAACATTCGATTTGGCCCAAACAAATGTTTTTAAGAGAAGATTTCTTAAAGAATGAAATATATGCTTAATTTTCGATTTAAGTATATTGAATATTTTCCAAGTGTTGAAATTGAATGGATTTGTGAATTACTTATGAATAAATAAGTATGGGAATGTTTTTCCAATGTGAAATGAAATGTTTTGAGAATTTATCCTTTTGAAGATAAATTGAAAATGAATGATTGAAATCGTATATTCATAAATATTTTGGAATGTAAATTCACTATGGAATTTATAAATGAAAAGGGGAATTTGTTTAAAAATAAACGTTGATTTATTTTTGAAGTGTGGAAAATATATATCTAGTAAAGATATTTTGGAAAGTAAATAATTTGGGAAATTATTTGGATTTGGTGATGTTGAGCATGCCAAATGATAGTTAAGATAATCCGACTATCAATATTTACCTTTAAATAGGTATTTGTTGTGATTTATTTGAATTTGAATGCCACACTTATTTTTGAATAAGCGCTCACTATTCGGGTTAGCAGGGAAAGGACCTTGGGGTCGTATAACCCATTCCAAGTATGTGATACGTCGTTATGGATTGCATTTGATGAGCGGTGTTGAAGACCGGATATTTGGGAAAACGGAAGGATTACCGTCGAGTTACTCTACATCGGCTGATCTCCGATATAGAGGTTTCAACACCCTTAGTGACGGGAAGTCCGGTCGTGATTTGTGAATATCCGGAATGCAAGGACTTCTTTGTAAGTGCCTTCGATTCTGTTCGATCTCGGAATAGACTTGTATGGATTGTATGTCTGACATTACAAATTGAGATTTAAAGCTGATTTCTTTCAAATATATTTCTGTTGGTGGCGGAGAATTTATTCTCTTAGCTTAACACCCTTCTCTGAGACGTACGAGCTCAGAGGTTATATAGTTGAAGGTTATTAGTGATATACTCCTAATTTGGTAGTGTGGCATGCTGAGTGTTGCTGTGAAATGATCATTGTTTGATCATTTGTGATAGGATCATTTATTTGATCATTTATCTTGGTGATCATTTCTATGATCATTTGTTGACCCAAAGCACGGCTTTTGTATAAAGTGTGGCTTTGTGGACGAGACTTCGTCGGACCTCACACCCCGGAAATGGTCAAAACAGGAAGGATGCGGCAAGGTTATTAGGGGGTAGCGCCCCTTTAGTGTATGTCATTCCTTCTGGATAGAGGTGGTATCATGGTATGGAGCCCAGATTTTTAACCTATGTTGTTGCTGCATATTTTGTGGTTGTTGGAAATCGAGGATCCTCGGATAGATCGGTTACGATCGGGGGATGACATATTCGTGTCAGTAGTTACCCAGTTAGGGGTAACCCGACCTTGTGTTGGCAGAGATCCGGTTTGGTTCTCGGGACGTCATTCCAGAGGCGTTTCCATGTGGCAATGGGAAGTTCCTTGGCCTGACCATTTGTTGGAAATCCAAAGAAACAATACGAGACTTGTATGGTTTTAGTTGTAGAACCTGCCATGGAATGTGGCGGTAACCTGCTATTGAACATGGTAGCTATAGTAGGCATAAGTGCGGAATGCCTATGCTGGCTAAGATTTATATTCTACTTTAGAAATTGTTTTCTAAACTATGCACTAATAAAAATATCAAATGCTTCTTTTTAATGTGTATCAAGCATCTTTGACTATCATAAGGAGAAATCTCCTCCGATTCTGCGTTTGCATTGTGTGTGTGTGCGGGAGGCCTTATGGTAGTCTCATTTTTAAAAGCATTGCGAATTGACTTTAAAAATATTCCTCTATTTTGATTTTTAAAGAAAAATAAACTGTTTTAGTTCTCACACCAGTCACATGACTGACTCGGAGTTTATTGTTTTCCTTCCTAAACTCTGGGTGCCCACCAATTTCCACACGGGCAGTCAAGAGTTAGGGTTTATTCAGGATATTCAGGAGTTGCTGGAGGCAAGCTGGATGGCATGGCGTATTACTAATATATAGTATTTCTTTTCCGCTGTTGATGTCATTTGTTGTTGTACACTCTGATGTAATGGAATGAAATGTAATGTAATGTAATAACTGATATAGTTCTTTGTTTAAAGATTATTCATTTATCTATTATATGTTGTTCCGCTGCGAATTGTGAGATTCTGATATTGTTCTGTTGTTTCTGTTCTGTTCTATCTTTTTCTCTCTCCTTCTACCTTCTTCTTCTACTTTTTCTTTTTCTTTAACCATAACATTTCGGTTTTTCAGCAACGAAAAATCGCAATCGTTACATGGGGTGTCACACTATACATGTTTGTTTAATCATTTTTTTGGATAGAATAATGGTTATTGGAATTTGTGTGAAATTGTTTAAATGAGTTTTAAGGGTAAAAACTAAGATTTTAATCTCCAAATGCCTTAATTTTCAAATATGTGGTACAAAACATTGTTTTGGAGATGGGTTTTAGTTTCATAATTTTTCAAATTAAATTGAATATTTTAGGAATTTCATAAGAAGGACATAACTTAATTTCAGGTTTTGATTAGTTAAAATAATTAATTATAATCTTTAGCTTTGACATTTTTATATGTAAAGAGAAGGATGCTCTTTAATTTCCATGAATTTTTATGATTTTCCCTAAGTGATTTCGATTTATTGTGAATTTATTATCCTAGATAAGAATAATTAATTAAAGATATTAATTAATTATTTTAAATATGTTTTGGAACTTCAAAGTTTCGTGCGGTGGTAATCCTGAAAAGGATCCATAAAGAAATTTTTTTATTGAAGAGAAATTGGAGAACAAATAGGATTTAGTGAAAAAGTTTTTCTTAAAGTAGTGAAAAAGTAGTTTTAATAAGATTTACGATAATTCAACCACCCTAACATTGCCGAGCCAAAGACAAGGTCGCATCCATGGGTGTCGACGTCAAAATGAAAGGAAGAATAAGATAGTTACTTCGGTAGCGATGTAATGTTTCTAGGTATGCCGAAGTCGACCTCGTCGACAATGTAGTTCCGTTGACAGAGGTGTCTTTTTGATTCACATAAACATTTAAAAGCTTAGTGTCGGCGTTGGTGACATTGCATATCTTCATTGTTATTTTAAATGATGTCGCAACTAACCCATCGACTTTTTTACATACTAAGGAAGTGATGCCGCTTGTATTGACTTTAACTCCATATACATAAAGTGGCATAATAGACAAAGAGATTTAAGAAAGAAATTTTTATTTTGACGTCGAGGGTCTTGGGGTCGATGTGCATCAAGGACGGGGACGTAAACTTTCGAGTCGATGCCTCATGTCCAGAATGTCATACTCCATCTTTTAAAGTCGAAGAGGCTTGCTTTTATATAAATTGAAAACGTTTTGAAAGGTGCAAAGAGGCCTATGTTTCAAGAGGCTTGAAGACCTTATATTTCAGCCGATAGCCATATAACTTATAAAAGTTAGAGTTTTTATTTAGTGGGTGTATAGCCTAAAGTTTATGGTAGTCAATAATGTTATCTTCGACATAAATTTATACTAAAACGAATTTAAGTTTGGATTGCACCATGGGTAGAGAGTCGATGAGGTATAGTATGGCTTGAATGTTGCCTATCTTTATCAAAAGTGGAGAGCCTTATGTTTTCCATCTTGACATCGTCATTGGGGATACCAATGCTATTTTAAAATTTGTAAACTTCGAAACCATAACTGGGGGCATGAGTATAGATGAACTTCGACATTGAACAGATTAGTTGGGAGCTATATATTGTTGACTTAGACTATAAAACATGAGGATACCATTATTTGGTTTTAATAAGTTTGACGTGAATCAATTGGGGATACCAATGTATGTCACTTTGAAATGTTATAACTACAAGGGGATACATGTAGGTAACATGAATTATATTCATATATGTGGGTAACACAAATTAAATTGAAACATGAAGGTAACATGAATTAAATTGCAAAATGTTCGTATTACTACCAAATATCCTTTCGATCTTGTCGAAACCTGATTGAGTGGAAGACAAAGAATAACATGAGAAAGAAGCTCCAACAGACCTTTCGAAGGAACCAAAGGGATGCACAACCAAACATTTGAAGAATCACAACCTTTCGAAGGGGTCAAAAGGGTCAAAAGCACTCTTCTGCTTCCAGAGATCCCTTTTCGTAGCAGGTGCTTTCACATGCCTGAAAACCATCCGATTGAGTTAAAGCAACACCTTCTGAAGACAAGGAATGACAACCCTTTATATGCACACCAAACCTTCGAAACCAAAGGTTTCACCTTCATTCAAACTACTCAGAAACACGTTTTGGGCAGAAAAATCCTTTCGAAAGCAAAAGAAAGCCTTTCAAACTAGTTGAAGCCCTTAACATCCAAGTCAGGTTCCACATTAGTTCACAAGCATAAATTCAGATGCTACTAATGGCGACGAAACCATTAGCATTTTAACACCTTTGGAACGCTTGGAAGCCACCTACCAAAGCTCCAACCTTCATTCCTTGTGACAACAAAGCAACATAAAGAAGAAAAGGCGCAACGTCCCCGTTCAACAAAGAAAGAGGCATTCTAACCCATTTGAAAGCAAAGCAGAGGGTTTTCCAAGTGTCTAATGAGTCGGAAGGTGTATGAAGCCACTTCTTGACCAAATGGAAAGCACTGGGTCGAAAGGTGCCAACCCACATCTATATATAAGACCCAAGGGGTCTTTTTTGGGGAATCCGAAATTGCCCATTCTAAACTTTTACTTTCTTAAGTTCGCAAAGTTGTAAACCCTGATTTGTAAATCAAATTGGGAATAATTGTTTTGCACAGTCATTATTGGATTAATAAAAGAGGAGTTTTCAACATTTCTAATTATATAGTGTTTGAAGGTAATTTACAGGCTTTAATTGCAGTTTACAGGTCTCGACCACATCGTAAGGCTCCTCCCGAGTGAGTTGAAACCCTAGCCTTTCCAAGTAACCTAATACCTTAACTACAAACCATCACTCATTAAACAGTTACCTTCAAGTGGGTTGAAACCTTGACACAAGCTGATTTACCTTAGTCTCGAAAAAAACCTAAGTCGCTAATTAGCTAGGCTTTCGACGAGGTCGAAACCCATACAGATCAACCTCATCCTTGTATCCTTAGAGCTATTTCTTTAGCATTTCATAGCTTCCCAAAGTAAGTTTTCAAAGAGACAACCAAATTACCTCAATCGGCCTGATAGACCAAAAAGAGGGAAATTCAAGTGTTTCGACTAAATCGAAAGGTCAATAAGAAGAGTTTCCACAAGAGAAACCTATTCCAAAGATTGAATTAAAAAAATGCCCATATCTTATCTTCCTCTACTTAACCAAGAAAGGATAAAATGGACTAACATTTTTCTTAAAATCAACTTTGGGGTGCTGACAAGTTTTCTTGTTAACATTTTGGCGCTTGAAGGAGGGGTTGAACCTTCGACTTTGTTAAACATCCAACGCCACCTATCTCTAACCCAATCCTATTTCAAGTTTAAACACTCAAGTCCTTAATTCACCATGGCTAGTAGTATCAAAAGATCTGAGCAAGGATCCTGAGAACCACACTTAATGGAATTCTCCCCAAGAGAAACTCAAGATTGCAAACTATATGAATAGAAAATGTTAAGATTGGAAACTCTAAGGATTATAAAGATGAAAAGAGCAGAATGATATGATCCAAAAAAATGGATCTTAAATCCTTTCCATATTGGCCCTACCCCAATCTTCGCCTAAGGAGAAAAGACAAATGGAAATGGCGACTTTTTTGACCAAATGAGGAAAATGACAACACTATGCCAAGGGTACAATCTTCGAGAAAGGAATAATGGCTGATTACAACGCCTTTTCTTACAAATAGCAACAACCTACAGTTGAAACACTTCCAGAACATGAACTTCCAAGGGTGTTAAAAAGAAAAACAACCAATAAAAGTATGAAGCCAAGTAACAGAAAACCTAGAAGCTATTCTCAAGGAACAAGTTTCAAGTCAAGACTTCCTAAAGAATGCAACCTAACAACATCTATTGAGAATATCTACTTGCTAACAAAAGATGGGTTCAACTTTTCCCATCATAAAAGAAGAAGCTAAAATATGAGAGGAATCTGGGAGGATCCAACTGCCATTACCATATGATGAATGGGGACGAAACTAACCACTACAAAGCCTTGGAAGGGATGATAATCAACTTTTTTTGTCAAGGCAAAATTAATGAGTTTGTAAAGAAACACTGAATGAGGTCAATAGAGAATTAATTTACTAAAGAGAATCTACATGGTTGGGAGTGAAATGTTCCTTTCGTTTGGGCATTACCTTGAACGGTCAAAGCCTCTGTTCGTGCCGAGTTATCCAGGGAAGAGCACCTCCTAGAGGGAGGACTGTAAGTGTAATGCTCCACCTTGAGACCCACATTAACAAAGAGCATTACTGGGTAATACTCTATGCTAATGTGGAAAATAGGGTTGGTTAGGAGCGACCATTTATAGCCTTGGGTTAAACATCTATTACATATGTCAATTTAATGCTCTAATTTTTTTCTTCCTCAAGTGAATCGACACATTCAATAAATGCTTAATACAAAACTATAGTTGCTAACGGATCTATCAGAAAAAAATACAACAATAGAATGCACAACATATCACAGAACAACAAACAACATATATATACAGATACACTGATACATCCCAATACAATACAAAATGATACATCATAAGCGGTACGAAGACTACACTATATATAATGAGTCAAAACAATATACATATCAGAGTTAATCAAAAAGACTACAAAACGACATAGAAAGAGATAAGCGAGTATTCAAGGCGGATGCATCTAAGCAAAGTTCAAAAGAAGGTATCTAACCTGAAACAACTCGGTTTGACCCAAGTATAAAATACACTGGTCAGTCTAGCTAAAACATCATATTAGTTTGATAAGTGATAATATGAAGCATAAGGTAAAGGGATGATAATTCTTCTTGAGTGAGAAAAAGTAAATGTCATTACTTCAAGTGAGGTAGTTTCACTAAGTGTATGTCGTCGAAAGAGGTAAACTCATCGATAAAACACTACGTATAATAAAAGCCTCGTATCATTGGCAAAATCCCAAAAGCAACAATAATGGTTTTCCTAAACCATATCTCCTAAATAGGAAATCTCAAAACTCAAACTCGTCAAAAAATGGCAATCACAAATATATTCTCAAAACCGAGAAATATCAAAATGAAAATGGCAAACACACCTATATCTCCAAAAATGAGATTAGAAATATCAAAATAAACGCCAAGTGTTACCAAATCCAAATCTCAAAGTATAGGACCCAATAAGGAGTTCAATTTCCCAAAGACGTAATCACCATATATAATGTCTCGAAATGCTCAAGTGGCCAGTAATGTAAAAGGCGATTCACTTGGATAATCATAAATAAATCAATGAAATCATCTCAAAAGATAACATGTGCTCATAAGTGGACGAAGCCTGCCAAGTACTGTTTTCTAAAAATAAGGTGCCACGTCTCTTAGACAAACATCCCGGAGGACAACATCCAGAAGGACAAATACGTCTCTTAGACTAACTTGTCGAAGGACAACATCCCGAAGGATAAATACGTCTCTTAGACAAACATCCCGAAGAACAAATGACCCGAAGGTCCAGTGCTGGCAAATCCGTCTCTTAGACAAACGTGTCAATAACACTCAAATAGGAACCCAAAAAGTGTTAACGTGCGTCCCATACCACAGGTTTTCACTAATAGGTTTACTAACCGCTAGCCAATGCCACATTGGAGATCAGTAAAAATATTTGCCTCATCTCATCGACAAGTACGTCCCGAAGGTCAAAACGATCAAACAGACAAGTCAGGAATTAACCACAAGGATAAACGAACGTGTCCCATACCACATATTTTACCCAATCGTTTAATTCTCCTTCTCATACGCTCGGATAGTGCAAAAACGTGTATTTTATATAAAAAATAATTTGTTTGAGAAAATAAGCTTTTTAAAATAATTTTTCAAAATCGTTTTTGGAAAACAATCTTTGAAATTCCCTTATTATAGAGAATATATATAGTTATTATAGCTTAAAAATAATTTATAAATATTATATAATAATTATTTCAAAAATCGATTCATTTAAAAATCATTTCTAAATTATTTAGAAAAACCCGCGCTCAAAATCATCGAAAAATACCAAAACCGACTTTCGAAAACATCTCAAAAATTGATTCGTTTTAAATCACAAATTCACCAAAATTTTGGTTTGCCAAATCCTATGATTCATAGCCTTCAAAAAAGTTTAGAAATATCACAAAAACAAGATGCGGAAGTCGGAAAATGGATTAGAAAACAAGGCCGAACACAATTATGCATAGACCAAAAGCAATGCCTAGGTCTGAAATCTTCTTCGAGTTCAAATTTCAGACATAATTTGAATGGCTTAATAACCTCGGAATGGTCTAAAATTAGATATACCCAAAGTAGAACAATTTATCTATGAACTGAAAAAGAGTCACTGAATTTCAACATGAAATGGTAAAGATATGAAATTTCAAACATAGACTCAAGCCATGTTGAATTCTGCCTAGGTCTGAAAACCCTCTCGGGTTCAACTACAGGCACGAAACAGGTGACCAAACGACCACAGATTGAAATGAAAATTGGTATGAACATAATAGAATACTTTAACTTTCTAATAACAAAGAAAATGAATTCCCGTGGGAATCGAAAGAGATACGCTGTCTCAAACATGGACTTTGGCAATGTTTGCATTAGTTTAGAAAACGGAAATATGTATAGGTCTGAAAACCATCTTGGGTTCAACTTTCAGGCATGAAACAGAGGATCAAACTTCCCCGGATTGAAATAAAAATCAATACGTGCATAATAGGTAACCTTAACTTTCATATAAAAAAGAACCAATGAATTCCGACAGGAAATGAAAGAGATATGTTATCTCAAACATGGACCCAGGCCATGTTTGCAACGGTTCAGAAAACAGAAATGTCCAAATGATTTCTAGGCTTCGCATTGATTTTGTAGCAAAGTTTCCAGGTATCAAACAAAAGAGTTTTGCTATGAAATTTTGCAGGCATATATAACAACACATGAACTATCAACAGAAGAAATTCGATATTATTTAGTTGCTGAAATTGAGAGAAAATGACATGCAAAGTGGCAACCCAAATCATTTTTTACTCAGAAAACAACACTATAGAAAGCAATTATATAGAGCCTAGTTTTGTACAGATTTGGCATTTTGAAGCTTTGCTTCAGCTAGATTTGTGAGTTTTGATGCCCACCTTGCAATATTATAGCAAATACTTGGATTTCTAGCTGAAAGTTGATGGCTTGAAGATGGATTTGGCTTCAACAACCTGTAAAATATCAAAATAGAGGCATGCAAACCTAAAAGAAGAGATTACATACAAACCTAATATCAAAACTAGATTTTGATGAAATGATTTTTATTTTCTAGTTGATTACCAGTTTAGTTCCCTTTATTTTGAAGAAACAACAAATTTTAGTTGAAGAAATTGAGATTTTGCCTTAGATTGAGAAGAAGGTATGGTTTCTTTCTTTCTTTCTGTTTTTGATTTTACTATAAAGTACTTATAGGTGAAGAGGAAGAGGAGTTTCTCTTTTTTTTCTTTGTTCAAGCTATGAGATAGTGGCCTCTGGCCCAAAGAAAAGAAAATAATCTAAGTTAATTAATTTATCACTTAATTCTAAATTATACTTGTGTAATTAACCAAACATTCATGTTTTCACCAAGTTTTAACTTAATAAAATTACAGAAATACATTTTCATGCCTTAGAAACATTTTGATCGCTAATAAAAAGATAATTTATGTTATAAAAACATTTTTATTATTAAAAACCCTTATTTTTAATTTAATAACCAATTTTCACCAATATATACATAAAGCATCATTTTTAATACCAAAAAATTACATAAAATAATTTTCTTGTGTAATAGAATGCAACAAACCATTTTTCATCAATTTTATGATCAAAACTTATTTTTGAACCATATTTCATCTTTTTATTTATAATATACACATTTAAAAATCAAATACTTCCTTTAAAAAATTATTAAAAGAAGCATTTGGAAATAATTACAGGAATTATTGCATTTTCACTAAATAAAAATCATATTACACTCATTATTAACCCAAACAACCAAAAATAAAGTTTCTAAAACATTATTTCACATTTTATTTCTAAATTCCATTGTTATTCCGAATAAACACCTTAAGTCTCTAATCTATTTTTAATTCACAATATTAGATTATAACCATCGTTATAATTTAATATTTACTAGTAATCATTAAAATAAGAGTTGTTATAGTAAGCCATTATCCATACCACACTAGTGCTAGGATAAAGCATTGACAAGCCCCTATCTGCACCACGCCATGGCCAGGGAAGGTCACCTCCTTGAGGAAGTAGTGCAAGCCTTTATCCGTGCCATGTTATGGCTAGGTTAAAGCATCAACAAGCCCCTGTTTGCGTCATCTATGGCCAGGGCAAGGCACCTCCTAGAGGGAGGAGTGTAAGCCTTTTCTGCGCCATGCTATGGCCTGGTTAAAGCATCGACAAGCCCTTGGCCACGTGTCTGGTCAGGTCAAGGAGCCTCTTGGAGAGAGGTTGGGTAAGTCCTATGTTCAGCTTGAAAATGAGCTAACCAAGAGCACCGGACAACAATGGACTAAGATGTCCAAGCCCAAGCCCAAGAAGCGACATATCAAAAATGGACTAAGATGTCCAAGCCTAAGAAGTGGCACATCAAATATTGGACTAAGATGTCCAAATCCCTGGCACATCAAATATTGGACTAAGATGGCCAGGTCTTAGAAGCAGCATATCAAATGAAGGACTAAGGTGTCCATGCTCAAGAGGTGCAGCCAATCAAACCACAGATTCATATAAGACCTAAGAGGTTTGCACATGTTAAAGAAGACGAAATCGAAGGAGTAGAAAGGAACTCCACTGATCAATACTCGAATCTGGGTTTTAGGTTTCTTATTTGTAAACTTCATCTATTAATACCCGAATATGGGTTTCAGGTCATGCATTATTGAAGTATGAGGCTACACTCGTTAATACCCTAATCTGGGTTACAGATCTTCTATTCATCATACCCGATTTGGGTTTCGAAACTATTACCAGGTTTCACTTATTAATACCCTAATCTAGGCTTGAGATTTCTATTACGAAAAAGATTATCATAGATTTCTAATTATCCATCACTAATACTCGAAACTATTACATAACTTCACTCATTAGTGCCTAAATCTGGGTTCAAGACTTCTACTAAAATGATTATCATGGATTTCTGATTATTATCCGCTAAGACCTTAATATAGGTTCCAAACTTCCTAACTTTTGCATGCCTGAATCTGGGTCGTTGAATTTCTATCACAAGTGCTCAAACAGTGATTTCTGGACTTTTATTACATGGTCATTATTAACTTTCTGTTAGCCATCTCCAGAAGGTGACTTTCTAAAACATTTACATCCGTTGATGGTTCTTTATCATCAGACTTCAGATATTTCAACTATATGTTTAAATTTGAATTCTTGGTTATTTTTTATCATTATCAAAGATGAAATTTAACACATTTCATCAAGAGCAACTACTTTTCATTTATTGTCAAATCTTGATATGATGATTTATTAACATCCGCAAGTGATATGGATAAACTTCTATACAGATTACAAGCAAACAATAAAAAATACTTCTTATTTGTTGTTTTTCACGTAAAGCAGAACTGTAAAGAGGATTGAAAGATCCAACAAGTACAGAAATCATGTTACAAGCTATCAAATAGTTATCAAAAATAACATTTAAGGAAAGGAACACAATCTAGGTGATATTTAATTTTTTTTCATAATTTACATAATCTAAGACATTAATACAAGTGTACAGAATAAATATGTACATATCATTCATAAGTCTTGAACAGCTTTTGTTTAGATCCTCAGTAATTAAAGGGTCTGCAATGTGATGAATAGCAATGTAGAGGACCTCTTTTAGTTTCTTCTCTTTCTTCCTTATTTTTTCATTATCATCATTAGTTTCGATATTGGTCTTTAAAGCATGGTTAAAGGCTTTATTTGCACCTTTAAGGGTTTTATTTTCCCATTGTAAATCAGTGATGCACTCTAAGAGAAGATACTTATCGCGCTTCAGCTTTCGAATCCTTGTTGCATATTCATTTATGCGATTCAAGTACCTTGCTTTTTGATGTTCATCAAAATACTTCATCATCTCAAATTTATCTTTCCCGCATCACTCTCCCACTACTTTTTGTCTAAGCCAAGAGGAGGATTTTTTGTAGTGGGAAATTCTTGGGTAGTAAGGGAAGTAGAACTTGTGGATTTTTCGATGAAAGAGATAGTAGGATTAACGGGTAACTCCGTTCTTGAGATGTTATTCCCCATGATGAACTCTAATGATTCGTATTGAACTTGACTATCTTCTAATTTCATTCCTAGATTCTTATTTGTTGAAGGAGTTCTAACATTTTGTGATCAAAGTCAATTGACGGATTTGACTTGATGCTTCAATGTGAAAATCACTTCACTCTTGCTCTTAATACCAGCCTCTAAATTTGAAATTTGATTGTTAAGATTTCTTATGATTGTTTTCTGAAGCACAAATCTTCTATACCATTTTTATTCTTCCGTGTTATCTTGTAAAGTATCATCAAGAAGCTTTTTCTTTTCGAAATCCACCGACAACCTATCTTTGATATTGATGGAACAAGATGTCAAATCTAATGAAAGAGGCATTTAAGACAACTGTAACTCCCATTTAAACAGGAAGGAAAGGAATATAAAGTTAAGACTTAAGTAAACAATTTTTTTATTAAAGCGATAAAAGATTACAACACAGATAACAATAAAGATAATAAAGCACAATTACTCATTTGCTTTACATCTAATAACTTTACTTAATGAGTTAGCAAAAAGATTAACGGTTGAGTCAAAAGGTATGTTAAGCACTTCTAGAGTAGTAACCGGAGGATATTTAGTATAGTCCCATTCCCCGACAAGAGGACTATCGTGACCACATATTAGTTCGGTACGATATGTCTGGATCTTTTTGAGTAGCTTTTCCTTTTCTTCACCAAGAAAATCGAAATAGAGATGGGAATGTTCCATATAAACCTTTTGTAAATCTCTAACAAAGCAATATGCAAGTTTTGAAGATTTAAAAATCAATGCCTTTTTGAGATAATCTCTTCGTAATCTAACATACTGACTAAGAAAATCTATAGAAACAAAGTCGCCAGAGGGTCATTCACTCTATAATAAAGTAGTGAAATACAACTAAGTACAGAAGGAAAATTAAAACAAAAATTTACAAGTCAATATTATTACATAACTAAAACTATTCATCTGGTTCATACAAAATTGATTTTGTAAAGAATTCCAGAATAAACTTTACTTATAATACTTAAGTTTATCAGAAGGCAAATCTGAGGAATTGATTTGACTCGAGGCAGATTCTAGCAAGCTCCGAGATGCGGATTAGACCCAAATTTGTCAAAATATCTTTTTTGTAGACGCCTAAGTAAACTACCACCATGGTTACCTAAATATGAAAACATCTATAGTCGTGTGTCTATAATAGGCTTTATATAGAAGGCGTGTCCTCCTCAGTTGTGGGGTAGCTTTTTGGTCTTTAATGGTGGCTACAACTGCCACATTTCTATTGAGTCTATGATATTTATCAGAGAGACATTATGCTCCTTTAGTTGTTTATCTAACTCTCTATATAAACTATTTATTTCCACTTGTTTTCTTTCAAGCATGGTTTGATAGGGATGAACGGAGTTCTTTCTTATCTAAAATAAGTGATTTAAGCTATTTTTATCTTTGAAGCAAAAAATGTTTAAACAGAGAATCCCATACCCGAGAAATAGGAATTGACACTGGAGAAGCCTACTCCCTCTCTTTTGATTCTTCAATGTTAATATAAGTAGGCCCTTCCCAAGGGTTTGAAGGCATAGGGGGTTCAGGCGGGCTTGCTTTATTAGAAGATGGATTGAGATTGCCTTTGTCAGAAGTTTTCATGTTATCGTCTCCATCTTTCTCAAGGGCATCAGATTGACCACCTTTATCACCGCCTAAACCTTGACCTCTATTGATATTATCATCATATTTATCATGATATCATAATCACTATTATCATCATCGTCGCCACCTTCTTCTTCGACGGCCTCATCATTATCATCTTTGTCTTCAGAACCGGATTCGACTTCGAAAGAAGGAACTTCAAAGAAATGAATTTGGGAAGCGACGAACTCCTCCCTCTTGGCAACTTCAGTCCCCTGCTCCATTTTTTTGATTTTATCCATGACCCTATAGACAAGAGCAGGGTCGAGCAAGGGGAAGCTCAGACCTGTGCAATTCTCTGCGTTATCAGTATAAGCGAGCATCAAAGCATCCTCGAAAGAATTCATAACAATATCTACGAGAGAAGAGTCAAGAAATTGTGACACTCGCTGCTTTGCATCGAAAATGGTGCCAATAGCCAGGTTTAGGGAAGACCTATTATTTTTTAGCTTCTCCTTTAATGAGGACTTTTTAACTACCATCCACGTCTTTTCCTCTTCGGACTCTTTTAAAGTCATTTTCAATGCTAAGTTTTGATCAGCGATGAGTTGGCGAGCTTTCCTCTCCTACAAAATTATAGACTCTAACTGGGCGAGAGAAGCCCTCAATTGCTCCAGTTCTATTGCACCCTCATTCTTCTCCGCAGATAAGGAGGAAATCTGATTGTTCAAGTCAAAAATTTTCTGTCGAAGCTTAGCTGATTCAACGGAGGATTTTGAAGAATTTTCATGCAAGAAAACCAACTCTTTGAAATCAGAAAGAAAGAGTACAACATAAGTCAAAAATTTAGAGGAAAAAAAGAAGAAACAATAAAGTTAAGTAACATAAAACATACCAAGTGTTGTTTTTCAAGGAGAGAATGATAACGACCTGTCAGATCAGAAACTGAAGATAACGGCTGAATTGAAGTGAAGTATGGAGATTTTAAGATAGAATGGATCATATTTTCGAAATCACAAGCAGGTTTAGAAGATGATTGTCCAGGAAGAATCAAAACTTGAGTAGGGGATAAAGTCCCCAAGTCCTTCATCTGCTCGATTACGCTTAGAGAGCTGGAGATGATGATGCGAGAAAGTGGATCAACCTTTGAGAGATTTTCCTTAGGTTGATCATATGGATCTTTAATGGTTGGAATTTTCAGGGATTTGTCAATATTAGCAAGCTCCCTTTCTTCCAGTATTAGTGAATTAGGAGCTTTAGCTACTTTGACTCACTTTTTAGGTGGCTCCACCATAGTTGTTTTGACAGTTTCCTTTTTACGGCCAACTTTGACCGAACAATGGCTTGGGAAAAAGATGGTGCAGGAGCAGTTGATGCTGCGAGAACTGGGTCACTATCGAGTTTTTCAACTTGAGGAGCAGCTGTAGAAAATTCATTATAAGTCAATAATATAATTTGAGGAAATAACTCAACAATAAATAACAAGTACATCACTTAAACTTACTGGAATGGTTAGGGCATATAGATGGCATTGGGAAAATATTTGTCAAATCCTCCAAAGATAGAAAGCAGGATGTATGCTGGACCGAAGGATGTTGGCCAAGTATCCTTTGACCCGTAGGCAAGAGAGAGATTTTTTGCAAGTTTATGGGATTCAGCAGCGTCAATCTATTTCCAATCTTGCATGAAGCCATAATCAGCGATTCTACTGTTTTATTATCTTCCGCCTTTAGTTCATTATCTGGAGCACTTGATAAGAGGCATAGGTCGACCTAGGGAAATAAATGAATGGGACGATAAAATCTAAGATTAACTTACGTGGAGATATGAAAGCCGTGCTAATGTCTAGAAGATGTTTAACATAGTAAATTGTGTTTCCTAGTTACTAAACTAATCCACTCACTCAGAAATGACATTTTGGGAGGACACGCCCTGAAGATTTGTTGTTTAGATTGCTCAGCTTAACCAACCATCGATAATTCAAGACTTCAGGAGTGACCGAAGGAATTCCAAATTCCAACGCCATAAGTTCTAAAGAAAGGAGATATATGTAGACGTTAGGTGAGAGCTGAATAGGAGAAACCCTAGATAAGTGAAGAACTAGGATAGGATGTTTGGAAAAGGAAGGAACTGTCCATGCCAAACATGAACTGCTGTGTAAGCAAAGAGTCCTTCAGAAGGATTGTGGATGGTGTCACTTTTAGTAGAGGGGATGGCCTCAACTCTAGTAATTCCAAAGTCAATTAGGAGCACATCCACTTCATGTTAAGTGGATAACAAGGAATGTTTTGAGGTGGCTTCAATATTCTATGGTGAATTCATGATTCTGCCAGGTGAAATTGTTTTAGGTAGAAATCATAGTATGTTGTGAAACTAACATTCTTTCAAGGATATTGAAAACATATCATAATATTAGAATATCAAACAAGCAAAACATGAAATTTCATATTCTCGGAGAAATGTTAAGGTCAGAAAAGTAAGATTCATTGAGCTTTCGACAAAGGCAAAAAGGAAAATAAGAGTCAATACCCTTTAATAATGTCGAAAGACCAATGATAAAATCTGTTGAGCATTCGATGGAGTCAGAATGGAGGTGAAAGTACACATCTAATAAACACACTTCAGCACTTTCAAAAGCTCAATAGAAGTTTTATTATCAAAAGAAAGTAGTTAAAACTAATACAATGAATTCTGATAAAATACATACTACAAACAGTTTGAAAGAATCTTTACACTGTTGAAACCCATGGACTTAGTTTTCTGAGGCAATGTGAATGCTTTCGAAACTTCGAAAGGCGTCCATTTTGAATCATGTTCATAAGAAAATAAAAGAACATGGGGGCATTTTGATGATGTTTGTAGAAGATACTGACTAAATCCCAACCAGTTATAAAAGGTTTTTATAGAGTCGAAAAGTGGTACATGGTCTCGAGGGCATAATAATAATAAAATTTAAACCAACATAGTAGGTTTCGATTAAGTTGAATACAATATGTTTTCGAAGCCGATTTTTTTTTATTTGCAACTTATACAAAGCATCCTTTCATCAATCCCATTTATAAAAATATTTATTTCTAACTTAAAAAATTAGGATAAAGTGTGTACCAAAGCTGCTGAAACCTATGCGACAAAGTGTGTGCTTTCGAAAGAGAGAAATAAGCAATTATCTAGTAAGATATAATAGCCAACTTCTTCAAAATGTCTCTGAATACGTTAAAATGCAAAATTTATTTTGAAAAAATTGACTGCAAGCTAACTTTACTATATAGCCTTTCGGCGAGGTAAGTCAAATGAAGTGTTACGTTTCCTTTCTATCCTATCGGAAGAGGCTAAGAAAGCAAAACAGGAGTTGCTGCCTTAATCCCTTTCAAAGTGGTAGAAAAGTAAATATGTGGCACCAATTTTTTGATTCATACAGCACAAAGCTTCTAGGTGAAGTAAACGAAAATTTCCTTCTTCCTTAAACCCGATTTGAACCCAAAAAATTCAATAAGCTAATAAACAAAAGGATTTATATGTAAATCAACTATTTAAAAATCATTAAATGGAAATTCAAGTTCTCTAAAAACAACAATATCAATAATGTCTAAACCAGGTAGAATAAAGATAAAGATTAATAGGAGAATTACACAAATCAAACCATGAAACTAAATTATGGAATGGTTTCGTGTAGATGAAAGCTTAAACGTTTTTGATTGGATCAAAACAACAGTTCAGATCTAGACTATGAAAATTTTAGAAATCGAATTTCAGTGTAAAATGATTTTTTTTTGAAAAGTGAAGAAAAATAAAATCAACTTACTTTAGATCTGAACTTTTATCTGAATTTTTGATTGTTGTAGATAAAGATTATTTAAAGATTTGAGAACTATGGCTTTTACTCAAGATAATTTTGATTGTAGGTGAATGGAAGAGATGAAGAGGAGAACGCAACTTATAAGAAAATTCGGCTAAGATAGCAGTCCGCCCAATCAATTTCAAATGAAAGGCCTAGATTCACGCTAGAATACGAAGGGCGGGAAACATTATGGTTTTCGAGATAATTAACTTGGAAAGTCAAGGGCATCCCCTCCAAAAGGGGGGCAAATGTTACTACCAAATATCCTTTCGATCTTTTCGAAACATTTTTGAGTGGAAGACAAAGAAGAACATGAGAAATAAGCTCCAACCGACCTTTTGAAGGAGTCGAAGGGATGCACAACCAAAAACTTGAAGAATCACAACCTTTCAAAGGGTTCGAAAGGGTCGAAAGCACTCTTCCGCTTCAAGAGATCCCCTTTCAAAGAAGGTGCTTCCACATGCATGAAAACCTTTCGATTGAGTTAAAGCAGCACCTTTCAAAGATAAGGAATGACAACCCTTTATAGGCATGCCAAACCTTTCAAAACCAAAGGTTTTGCCTTTATTCAAACTACTCAAAAACAAGCCTTTGGTGGAAGAATACTTTCGAAAGCAAAAGCAAGCCTTTCGAATAGGTCGAAGTCCTTAACATCCATGGAAGGTTCCACATCAGTTCATAAGCGCAAGTCTAGAAGCTACTAACGATGTCGAAACCATCAGCATTTCAACACCTTCGAAACACATAGAAGCTGCCTACTAATAGAGTCAGAAGCTCCTCCCTTCATTCCTTATGAGAACAAAGTGACACAAAGAAGAAAAGGCGCAACCACCCCTTTTGATAAAGATGGAGGCATTCAAACCCATTCGAAAGCAACGCAGAGGGGTGCACAATTATTGAGGGACTCGAATGGTATCTGAAGCCACTTCTGGACTAAGTCGAAAGCATTGGGTCGAAAGGTGCCTACCCACATCTATAATTAAGAACCAAGGGGTCTATTTTGGGGGATCCAATTTCGCCCATTCTAAACTTGTATTTTCTTAAGTTTGCATAGTTCGAAACCCTAATTTGTAAATCAAATTGGGGATATTTTTTCAGCACAGTCATTATTAGATTAATAAAAGGGAAGTTTTCAATATTTTTGACTATATATTTGTTTGAAGGTCTTTTACCGGCTTTAACTGCATTTTACAGGTCTCGACCTCATCGTAAGGCATCTCGCGAGTGAGTCGAAACCCCAGCCTTTCCAAGTAATCCAAGACCTTAACTACAAACCATCATTTATTGAACTCTTAACTTCAAGTGGGTCGAAACCTTGACTCAAGTTAATTTACCTTAGAGTCTCGAACCAAACCTAAGTCGCTAATTATCCAAGCTTTCGACGAGGTCGAAACGCCTCACATCAACGTCATCCTTGTATCCCCAGAGCTATTTTTTTAGCATTCCACAGCTGCTTCGAAAGGAAGGTTTCGAAGAGATAACCAAATTACCTCAATCGGCTTGATAGACCAAAAAGTGGGAAATTTAAGCGTTTCGACTAAATCAAAAGTCAATAAGAAGATTTTCCACAAGATAAACCTATTCCAAAGGTTGAATTAAAGAAAATATCCACATCCTATCTTCCTCAACTTAAACAAGAAAGGGTAAAAAGGACTAACATTTTTCTTAAACTCAACTTTGGGGTTTGACAAGTTTTCTTGTTAACAGTTTGGTTCATAGTCATCCTTTGAAAACTACAGGATGTGGGATGGATATTTCACATCATGGTAGAGATGGATAGTCTCTATGAGGATAATGAAGGGTTTGTAGTCATCCTATGAAAATTATTGAATGTGTGTTGCATAGTCAACATCATTTTAAGTAAAACAGAATATGTTTGATGTATAGTCCACATAATTTTGAATAATTAAACCATTTGTGATGGGTAGCCCATGTGTTAGGGGATGGATAATCCAAGTAATAATTACATGTTAGATAGATAGTCTGCATATCTAAATATGCTTATATGAGATATGGGTAGTCACATAATCATAAAATGGGTAATCATATTAAAAATAAGACGAGTATTTAGTTTAGATTGTAACAAGTAGTCATTTGAAATTTAGATGGATAATCTAACGAATTGGGATGGGTAATCCAATATGTTGGATGATTATAAATTTTAGTTTCTATATTCTAACCATCGTGGTGAAGGAACACAATATGTGGTTATTATTCGTTAAGATACCAATGAGAGGAAATCCCATTCCGCTCAGCGGTGTGGTCACACTATATATCTATTATGGGTTCGAGATGGTAGCTTATTATTCACATCAAACCGTTCTCCAATCTAAAGTTTTTTTCCTCTTAAACTCTCGGATACTCATTTGAGGAGGTCAGGAGTAAGGGCTTTATGTTCCTATTAGATGAATAAGATTCCGAAGACGTAGAAGAGGGAATCTAACTATTAGGAACTATATCTAGTTCTGCTGTGTTGTTTGGTTTTGTATATAATGACAAAGTCGTAAATTGCCAAATGTTTGACTCTGATCAACCAAGGGCGCATCTTCATATGTCGCTCTTGTACTATTTTTTAGTAATTGTATTTTCTCCCGAACATGAGATTACAAATCAGATTATGTAATGAATATGAAGTATCAATTATGAAATGGATATGAAAATTTGTTATTAAACCATGTATGAATTTTTTTTATATTCATTTATTTTCGATTATTGATATGATTAACATAGCCACATTTTGTCATCAAGAATTAATAACTATGGATGAGTGCCGCATTCATAGCAGTTAGTTTTAGGCCTTAGAATGGGGATTTACAAGTTATTATCAGAGCATAGGTTAATGATTAAAAGAATTTTGAACCTAAAGAATTTTTTAAAACATAATCCTAATGAATCAAAGAATAAGATTTAGGTATGGGTTAATGTTATTATAGCATACTTGTATTTACATATAAGTATGTGCTCTTCCCTCTCTTTTAAACCATTCTTCAATATCTTACTAATGCACCTATGTAGATTTACGAGAAAGATATATATGAGGGAAAGAAACGAAAGAGTGAATCTAGGTGGAGGAAGCACCAAAACCATTGGAAATGCTTGACCCAACGCTAATCAAAATGCAAATGCTAATATAAGTGCCAGAACCCCACAAGTAGATATGGGGACTATGTATTAGTTCTTCGTCAATCTGATGCAAGCTGGAGTAGCTGTTGGAGTAGTTAGAGGAAATGTTGCAAACGTAGGAGGAGTTCATACCGTAGTGCCAGTTGGTACTAACTATGCTTGGTTGTGTCGAGATTACACTAGTCTAGGAGGGAAGCCTGTCTGGGGACTGAGGATGCAATAGAAGTGGAGAACGGACATTTACATTGTTAAAGGATTTTCACTGATTTGGGTCTGAATGATGAGTAGAAAAGGAGATTGGTTTTGAGAAAGTCGGAAGAAGTTGCTTTGTTCTAGCGGAACGGGGTGACCGTAGGGGTATCGAAAGAGGAATTAACTGGGGTAGAATTTTGAAGGAGACTTGAAGAAAGATTTTTGTTTGTAGTTGCCAAGTCAGCCCCAGTCAAGAAGTTTATTGAGTAGAAGTAGGGGAAATGTTAGTGTCAGAGTATTCTACTAAATTTGATGAGCTATCCATGTATAAATATGCCACTATTGACACTATTATCGAAAGAAACGAGAATTTATCTAGGGGTTGAGGCCTAAAATTACTAAGTCAACGATGCCACATCTTATAGATCCGTTGAATGAAATGGTGGAGATGGCTATCAAGAATGAAGAAATGCTCTCAACTTTTGGGAAAGAGAAGTCGATGGAGAACCAGATTTCTTAGAATAAGAAGAGGAAATTATTTAAGAAGAAGGGAGCTCGAAAAGGAGGGGCTTCCAAAAAGGGGAAACCTGATATAGTTTATTACAAGTGTGACAAGAAAGGGCACTATGGTAACGAGTGTCGATCTGGTGACGGCAAAGTGGTTGTGGGGAAGCAAATTGTGAAGATCTTTAACTAAGACCGGGTGGGGCATTATAAGAACTAATGTTCAAAAGTGGCCAAGGCTAACAAAGAAAAGGTGTTCTCTTTGGAGCCATCTGCTTCAAGACCAACATAAGCTGAGTAGGTAAAGTCTATGATGGATGGTATGCCTTTGGGCATTGTTTGATACTGGTGCATCACATTCATTATGCCTCAGTGTTTGATGGATAAGTTATATTTAGAATCATCATATCTTGTTACTTCCTTAAGGATACCTAATCTAATAGGAGGGTACGCAACTCTGTGGATGATTTGTGACCATCGAGAGTTTGAGTTGCTAAGTTTTACATTCGCCTGCAATTTGTATGTATTTTATTTCATGGGTTTTGGGATTATTTTGGGTATGGATTAGTTAAGCAAATATGATGCTAGGATATTTTTCCATAATAGGAAAATATCGTTAAGACACCTTAATAGTAGTAATCGAGTAGTATGCTTAGTTAATAACACAAGTTGGCATTGTTTATTTGATCAGTCAATAACAAAATGGCATTGTTTATTTGATAGTTAATAACCAGATGGGTCGTTAAGATTGTGCATCGATTATCATAAGTTGAATGAAAAGACGACAAAGAATCAATATCCTTTGTCGACAAGTGATGGTTCAGTTGATCAGCTGAGTGGAGCCAAAGTCTTTTCCCAGTTGGATTTAGTGATAGGGTTCCATCAATTGAGAGTGGCGGAGGATAGTATTCCTTTGACGGTGTTTTAAACAAGGTATAGCTCGTTCGAGTGGTTAGTGATGCCATTAGGAGTAACTAATGCAACATCTTTATTTTTACATTTGATGAACCTATTTTCCAAGAGCACTTGGATAGATTCGTGTTGGCATTGTTTGACGACATTTTAAGATAATCTAAGGATGAAAGAGATCACTAGATTCATCTTTGGATAATTCTTGAGAGGTTGAGGCATCATCAACTGAAAGCGATGTTTTCGAAGTGTCAATTTTGGAAAAGTGAAGTGAAGTTTCTTGGATATGTTGTTTCAAAGAAAGGATTGTCAATCGGTCTAGCCAAGATTGAAGCTATTAACAATTGGAAAAGACTATGGCTGTGATTGAGATAAGAAGTTTTCTTGGACTAGCTAGCTACTACCAGAGATTTATCAAGGATTTCTCACGGATAATAGCGCCTTTGACTAAGCTAATCAGAAAGGAGGTGAAGTTTATTTGTTTTGAAAAATGTAAGGAAGCATTCCTTTAGTTAAAACATTTTTTGACCAATGCGCTCATGTTACTTGTTCCAAATGGAAATCGAGATCTAGTAGTGTATACAGATTCATATGGAACAAGTCTAGGAGCTGTTCTGATATAGAGAGGTAAAGTGATTGCCTACGCTTGTCGGCAGCTCAGCCCATATGAAGTTAGATATCCAACTCATGATTTGGTGTTGGCAATAGTGATTTTTGCATTGATTGTGTGGATACACAACTCTTAGGAGAATGGCTTGAGTTTTTTATGGATCATAAGTCTTTGAGGTATTATTCTCTCATAAAAGAGTTAAATATGAAAATAACAGAGGTGGTTGGAGTTTTTACCAGCTTATGACTTTGGTACTGAATATACACTAGGGAAAGGGAGTAAAGTTACAGATTCACTTAGCAAGAAACATTGGAATATGGTGTTAGATATGTTCCCATAATTGAATGATCTGGACATATTGACTACTTGTAGCATGCAGTTAAGATTGACTGCTATTTCCAGTTAAAGTACTGCTATGTTGTCTTGTTTCGAAGTCTGACTAGTATTGATTAAAAGTATTGCTTCCAAACAAAGGGATGATCCAGTATCAGTTGAATAGATCAGAAGACTGGAAAATGGAAATGAGATCGATGATCTAAAAGATTTTAGTCTTGACTAGACGGAATGGTTAAAGAAGGAAGGACAGTTATGTGTTCTGGATGTTGGAAATCTAAGGAAGGAAGTTCTCAGGGATCGTCAATGATCGAAGTTTACATTTCATCTTAGGGGAACCAAGATGTATCAGGATATGAACAAAAGTTTCTTTTGAAAATGTATGAAGAGAAATGTAGGCTTATGGGTAAAGTAATGTGCAAATTTCCGACAAGTGAAAGCCGAGAATCAAAAGCCAAGTGGATTGCTTCAGCCTTTGGATAAACCGGTTTGGAAACAG
Organism: Allium cepa; assembly: GCA_030765085.1. Lineage (NCBI taxonomy): Eukaryota > Viridiplantae > Streptophyta > Magnoliopsida > Asparagales > Amaryllidaceae > Allium > Allium cepa. The sequence goes on along the minus strand of CM060944.1, from coordinate 301,053,244 downwards.
GATTCGATGTCCATGGATTTTATTGATGGGTTGCCAAGGTCAAACAAGGAAAATGAAAACATATGGGTTGTGTTAGATAGATTGAGCAATAGTGCCCATTTCATACCTATTAAGTCAACTAGGACGTCACCTGTATTAGGTATGTTTATCAAGAATATTGTTAGACTGCATAGGATTCCTAGTAGCATAGCCAATGACGAAAATTATTTGTTCACTAGTGAATTCGAGAAGAGTCTACAGGAGATATTAGGCACCAAGCGTAAGATGAGTACTGCTTATCACCCATAGTCAGATGAACAAATAAAGGGAGACAATAAGCCATTGGAAGATTTATTGAGAGCTTGTGTACTAGATTTTGGTGGGTTGTGGGAAGGCCATTTTCACTTGGTTGATTTTCCCTATAATAATAGTTGTTAGACTAATATAGGAATGACGCCTTTTAAGAGCTTTATATGGAAGGCCCGTGCAAATCACTAACATGTTGGTTAGAGACTGAAGGCAGATTACTTTTTGTCCGGATATGGTAAGTGAGGCCATAGATAAGAGTGAATTAATCCGTGGTAGGATGAGAGAGGCTCAGTCTTGGTAGAAAAAACATGTAGATAAAAGATGTAAAGATTTAGAGTTCTCTATTGAAGATTGTATTTTTATTTAAGTATCACTGATGATAGGTGTTGTACGATTTGAAAAATCATGGAAACTGGCACTAAGATATATCGGACCATTTCCTATTATAGGGAGGATTGGAAAATTCACATACCGACTAGATTTACCGATTAGTTTGGTAGGTGTCCATAATGTATTTCATATTCCTGATCTTCGGAAGTGTGTGCACGATACAGTGATTGCTATTATTCCAACGGCATTGGAAGATTTAGTAGTAGAACTGGATCTAACTTAGGTGAGACAACCAGTTCGAGTTGTAGCGTGAGATAAGAAGAGGTTATGGAATAACATAGTGAAGTTGGTGAACTTCCAATGGAGTGACAATGAGAAAGACTGTACTTAGGAGATAGAGGATAGGATTAATGTAACATCCTGCTATTTCATGGCATTCTCATCCGCACATATCGGACTTGAATTTCTCAAAATATCAGATTGTTAATTTATATTTGACAAAACTCATCATATAAAGTAAATAAAATAATCACAGAATCACAGATACAGAGTAATATAATAATAAGCAGCGGAAACGATGAATAGTAGTCATGAAGCTACTATATATATAACGGAGTCAAAACAAGATACAACAAAAGTCTCGAATACACAAAAGTCTCAATACAATAGTCAAATAACAAAATCTGAATATATCACTAGAGTCAACTGAATAATTGAAAGTGGAATAGATATCGATGGATATCCAAGCGAAGCTCCAACTCCAAAGGTTAGTCTCAAATGCTGTGACACTCAGTCTGACCCGAGCATAAAGAAAAACCAAAAAATACTTTAGTCAGGATTAACATTCTTATATTAATAAATCCAACTTAAGTGAAATATCAACTGAAATACAAGTAACTCAAAGGATGTTTGTGATACCCATCCTTTAAGGATACGTGGAACTATCTACTATATAGAACAATACGCTATTATAATATGTCTATAGTAAAGAAAAAGTATCCAAATAGCATTAAGGCGTTACCTATATCCCCCTTAACACATTTTATAGGGCCATAGTCTATACAGTACCGTAATACCTCCGTAAACTGAAAGCTACCAAAGGGCACTCCATAGGTACGGCACAAAACAAACTCGTAGTAGGCTCGATATGGTAGGTGACATGGAATAACTAGACAATGCCAGGGTAGATATACCAATTACACGTCCGGACTGTTGGTAACGCACAGCCGCAGCTACCACCTAACTCGTCTACACTCCCAAAAATCTGAGGGTGCTCCCAATCAATCATAAATTAATAGAATGGTATCGAAGAAGTTTGTCTGATCGGAGGAGCTACCTCACTTGGACTATCAATTGCTTCTGTTTTAGCCACCTTAAGCAAATTCATGGGAGTCAGGTCCACTTAAATACCTTATATTGAATCATCGCCAACCATTGTACTTCATTCTAGAATCTCCACTACGTACATAGTTATTAAAGTTATTTTTGGTATGGGCAGAGAGTATGACAATAACCGATCCTTGTCTCTTTAAAAAACAAATATTATTATAACATCGTGGTCATTTCGTTTCAAATGATTTATAATTCAAAACCAAAATATCATATTCGTTTCAAAACCATATCATTATTCACATAAAATATATTCATTTCCAAAATCATAGAACTTTAAAAGTTATAACCCTTATGAAATTATAACACTTTGGAAATCATAACACTTTTAAAATTCATAACACTTTGAAATCATAATACTTTGAAAATCATAACTTGAAATCATACACTTCCACTTAACAGTTTAGATATAAAATAGTGTGTGTGTATATATATATATAACAAAAAAATAGTCATAAGTTAAAATAGTTTATATATATATATATATATATATTAAATAGTTTTATATTAAAATAATATATATATTAAAAAAGTTTTAAATTAAAAATAGTTTTCATATATATTAAAATAATTTGTAAAGTAAAATATATATATATATATATATATATATATTAAAATACTTTACATAAAAAAAATAGTTTTCCTCAAAGTTCACAAACCGATTCAAATCAACTCAAATTCCAAAAATTCAATTTAATTCAATATAAATTCACAAATTTCAATTTAATTCTACATCTCAATAAACCATTAATTTATATTGATTTCAGTGTATAGATATAACCTACAAATCAAACCATTTCGATTTCAATAGGTTTAAATGCTTTATATATTCAAACATTTACAATAACTCAATTTTGATAAATTCGTTTATATTTCAAATTTAACTTTACCATTATTTAATATTGAAAATTTCAATTAGTCAATTCAATATCATTTAATAAAACCTTAAATTACAATTTAAATAAACTAAATATTCCCTTCAATTTAGTTAAACTTGAAATATTCATTTAATCGCTTTAAATCAAAATCAAGTTATAAAATCATATCTTTAAAATCTCAAATTCAATAAGTTTCAAATCAATTTAATTAAATATAATTCTTAAAGAATATGATTTCGAATTTATCTTCACAACCTTAATTTATATAAAATTATTATAAAAATCTATTTTTAAAATATAAAATTTTAAATAAATACTTAAACGTGGCATATACTAATTAAATTAAATTTTATTAGTAAACATTATTATTAAATTTATCTTTATATTAAAACTTATTTATCAATGTTTAAAAATAGTAAAATTATAAGAAAATCTTAAAAAAATTTATCTCAAAACTAACTTATAAATTAAAAATTTCCAACCATATAATTTTAAAATTTTAAATTTAAACCTTTATAAAAATAAAATTTATTTATATAATATTTAAAAATCAATATTTATTAGAATCATAAATATTTCCTTTTAAAATTTTGGAAATCATGTCAAAATATATATGTATATAGACCAACGGTATCTGTATATAATTTTCTATCCTATGGTCAAGTGATACGGGGTATATATCTTTTGAACATACAATCCTAAATTCAATGTCAATGAAAATCTCTTAGGTTTATCATTTCAACCCGTAATAATTTTCTCCTATTCTACAAGATCGTTCATGTATGTATCATTTCAACCCATAGGGAATCCTATACTAACAGGGAACTTGCAGAGTGAGAACAGTTATGGTAATAATAACATATCAACAACAGACATATATCATCAGTGATAAATAAAATAAAATATAAACAACATGATATGATGTCAATTATCAAAGGTGAAAAATTACATATAATACATATCATATATAACAACTAAATAACTAGCACAACATATTTCAATTGTCGTTTCAAGTGAAATCAAATCTAATAAATATAAGAATGTTAATCGTGAGTGATTTCTCACCTTTCAAGGTTAGAGACGAACAAGAACAAGATGAGTTATGAATCCAAGCATTAATTCGAAAGCAAAGGAAGATTGGAATGAATTTGAAGGACAAAGCTGATAAATTGGAATCGGTGAGAACAATTATATATAAGATTTAAAGTCTAATATTAACTCACATTAAAATAAGATAAAATAAAATTTTATATTATATTCCAAAATCAATATTTATCTTACACACATATTGATCAAAATAAACCTTTTTAATATATTTGGAAAAATCAAACATTAACAAAATTCAAAATCTGTATCATTTCTCTAAATCAATACTTAATACATAAATAAGCTTATATAATATATCACTTGAACATATGATAATTACTTTAATAAGGCTACTATGTAAAAGTACATATATATAGAGTTCAAATATCAACATATACAATTCCCGCAACTAAACGTAGTATATACAAATTATATATATATATATAAAACAATATATAAAACACACATATAAGACAACTTGTATAACTCATAGCCTAACACACATATAACCTGCATACACATCAATATACCCAGACTATATTTATGCAGACTACTATACGTGCGAAAAAATATGTATGCTTTGAATAATACATATTATATTCTAACAAATTACTAGTGCAATATCCCGCAAATCCGCACCCCTTGAGTCAACACTATTCTACATCAATTAACTCAAGCAGAACAGAAATATGAACCATTAGGGATTAAAGAAGAAGAGATAGAAGAAGAAGAAACTAAACAATATCAGAATCTCACAGTCGCAGCGGAATAAACTATAATCGTAAATATAGACCTTTACACAAAATGAATCTATGTCTGTTTTATACATCATATCGTCAGAGTATCTCATACAATAATATTTAAATAATCAGACAATCCCATACAATCATAGAAGTGGATATATGTTTAAGTACGGGTAATACGTCCCGTTCTCCAGCTCCTCTCCTGCTCCATAGAATCCTGTCCTGCACAAATAATACTCGGTCTGACCCGAGCATTATAATGAAATAACACCTGAGTCAGTCTGGAATACCAGCTGATAATAGTGCACCCAAATTGATTATTAAAGTTTCAAAAATCCTTTTGAAAACAAAAGCATATCGTAAGACCACGCCACAAATAAACATGTCGGGTTTTTACCCTACGATAGTTCAAACACTTTTTATAGAAATCCTCTGATATTATAATAGGGTCTATATACAAATACTTATAAAATAGCCAAAATTGTTACATCTATTAAATTCCAGCTATTAGCCACAGAGTGGGTAGTACAAACAAAACTTGTACGAGGCTCGAAGGGAGATTCCAACAATGACTAGGCACTGGGGTACCACCTATCACCGTGCGGGGCCTAGATCACCATACCGAGGACCACGCCCGATCCCCTGCAACACAAGGCCGGACCCATCCCTTACTGGACAGTTCCGAATAAGATCATCCTGTGGTTGGGATCAGCAACCGCCCACAAAGCCGAAATAAAAAGGGACATCTAGACAGGGACGACCTTACTCTCAAGTGGGGGCTACCCACGAAGCCTTGCTGCATATCCCCTGATTTTCAGTCATTCCCATTTGATGAGGCTTAAGGCTAAGCGTTACCTTTTAGAACATTTCTCTTAGAATGCCCATCGCCTACCGGATGATGTTCCGCAAGCATTCGTCCATACAAGTCCGTCCCGGGTTCGAACGGAACCGAAGGCACACTCCTACTACATCCATTTTGGAAATATCCTCTGGATTAGAACCAACTAGCCCTTGCACATCACTGCTCCATCTTCGATTCCGAACATGTTTTTACGCGAAACGTACAAACCGGATCGAAGTGGTTTTCGAGAAATAAATCTCGATCCCGGTCTCTTCGAAACGATCAACGCATTTGTCCAATATTGATAGTCGGTGATTTAACTATCAATTTATATTCGCAAACATTCTTCACATAATAAATAATTTTCCACATTATTTATTCGCCTCAAATATCTTTCAAGATATATTTCCAAATTTCAAAACTCGTTTGAAAACAATTTCCCAAAGTTCTTCCTTTACAAGGTAAATCCTTTACCATTTATTCCCATTGGAAATAACCAAGTTCAAAACAATTTAGAATTAAAACAATTAAAACACTTTATTCTGAAATATATTTTAAAAAATGGAAATTTACTACTAATTATTACTCAAAAATAAAATTCCAAATATGTAAAGTTAAACAATTTATTAGGATATAAATTCTGATTATAAATAAAGGTTTAGTTTAAACTAAACTTATAAGTAGAGTTTAAAAGGTTAATACTAATTTCAATAACTTAGGTCAAAACTACCCCTTTAAACAAATCCATTTGTAAAATAATTACTAAGGTATTCATAAAAATTTACTATTGCTAATTTATTAATAGTTACTTTAAAATAATAATTTTCAAAACACTCTTTTATACAAGTTTGAACTTTAAACTTTCTTTTATTAAAATCCGTTTAAATCTCGAACTCGGTTTTCCCGGGAATCTCACTCCCATTCAAACAACCTAGAAAATCTTTCTTATAAATTCTGTCGATTTATTTCAATTCAGATTTTTGTTTTAATTATTGTAAATTTGTTCACCTGCATAAAATAAACTTCCTTTGAAGTTTTAAACCCACTTCCCATTTCTGGAAATTCACTTTCAAAGTCTAGACTTAATTATTTTTAAATAAAACTATTGGGAATTTATTAAATGAAAATAATACTTAAGATTTACTTAAATAAATTTCCTATGGGTTTAAAATAGTATTTCTAAAAGGATTAATATACATTTGAACTACTAATTATATTTGAAAGGTCTCGTTGAAATCATATTTAATTTCCAGGAAACATTTCAAATAAACCCATCGTTCTTAAAAAAAAACAATTTATAACTTCTTATAGAATTTATCTCCAGAAATCCATACTTTCACATTTATCAACTGATAAATTTCCTCTTCATTTATAATTCCAAATTTACCAATTTCCAATCTTCATCCAAACCAGATTCCAATTTTTTTATTCCTTTAAATCCTTTATTTAACAATTTCTTTTATTTCTTTTAAAATCAATTTATTTTATTTGTGCTTAACAATTCCAGGTTTAAAATTTATCAACTCATATCACAACAAACTGGATTCCATAATTAGCTATCACAGTGTATAAATAAAATACATCATCAGTTGTAACAATAATTCCTATATTGTAAGGAATCCAGTTGGATCCCTCCAATCTGTTTTCCCTGCATCCACAGATATTAGCACAACAAATATATATATCAATCCAGACTGATAACAACATTTATATTCAACCAAATACACAAATATTTAAATATTGACTATTTAAAATGTCTAGCATCCAGATGTGAGTGAGAATAACTCACCTTGAGTTACGGCGAGCGTTTGAAATTTAAATTAAACTGAACCGCGTTCGATTTAACCTAAATTTCTCACTTGCTCCGATCGTCTGCAAACTTGCGCTGCAGCGTAGAGTACGTCGCTTCGATTCCGGCGCTACCAAAATCGTCGAAATCTGATAACATATGATCAAATTACGGATTTTAAAAGTTTGAATACTAAATCTAAAACAAATTTCTTTATTAATTTTATAACCTATTTGCAATCGACCATAGGATCTGCTACTAGAAATCATAGCCGCACCTTAACTTCTCTTCCCCGTTCGCGAAACTGCTCGTCATCCATCGGCTGCCCAAAGCCCCACTACCCTACGACCAAATCGATCGCCCTGAAGACGATCAGTAACCGCCATCTCGAAGCCTCATCCCCACTCCATCGACGCCCAGGCCTGTACGAAACTCGGCTACCCCTTAAGCTCGAAAAACGAGCACGAACGGACCCTGCATCGGCCCAATTTCTGGCCCTCACGTCGCATCGTGAACCACTCCACCGTACGGATGTGTTAAGCTCGTCATCCCCTTCGATCTTCCGGTAGAAAATTTCTTGAATAGATGCAAGGATTGAGGGCAACTTGAGGGGGAACGAGGAACATTTTCGGCCATGAAACGATATAAGTGGTGGCTCACGGTTTTGCTAGGGTTAGAGAATAAATATAATATATGTATATTATTGTTTTAATATTATTTTATTGATAAAACTCTCTATGTAGCATCATACTTCAAACGAACTCCAATTCTCATGCACCAATAGGCTTTCCTATGGTTTTTCCGCGTTCCGGATATAATGGAACAGGTTTCATAAGCTAATTCAGTCGTAGGTGCGAGTTACGGAATTAAACGATCAATTTAAAATTAAATCAGTTAAAGTATTTTCTATGAGTTTATAGCTGCTGGGGTCAAATGAGAACTCTGATTGCTACGAAAATTGAAATCCGATAACTAACTATTACGGATCCAATGGAACTGGTTTCGTCGAATTCCGAGACTGTGCTCCGGAAGGCTATTTTAACTCATTTAAATCAAGCGGTTTCTGAAATTGTCGAAACCACTTCAAAATTTCACTTTTTAAATTTTACTAACTCTATTATAACTCGTATGAAATTTATATTCAAATTAGAAATCTTTCCGATTCAGTGTAAATCTAAATCTGATTATTTGCATTATTATATTATTAAATTCCGTTATTAAATTAATATAAAATTCCAAATTCAATTTATCAACTTCTAATTTCATTCAACAGTCCAATATTACTATTTAAATCAAAATAAACTTAAATAAATTTTTAGAAACCATTTTATATTTATTTACTCTTAGATTCACCCATTTATCCCAATTCTAATATTAAACTATTATTACTTAAATTCCAATTGGATTACCATATTTGGAATTTTACGTAATTTATTAATTCCACCCAATTCTTTTTATTTTAAAACTAATTCAAAATCTACATTGAACATTTAAATGAATTAAATGTTCAAAATTCAATGTCCCAAATTCCGGGATGTTACATTCCTCCCCCCTTATAAAAATTTCGTCCCCGAAATTTGCTAGGGTAGAATATACTTCTAAACCCACTTACTTACCCAACTTACTTGGTTAAAAACTTATATACACTTCCCAGAACTCTTTAACTCAAATCTAAACTCATTTCCTTTATTTATTCTAAAGCTTTTATTCCAACATCATTTCAAAACACGTCACTAGTTAATAAAATTTTCTAAAATTCCCAAAAATTTTCTAAATCCCAAAATTTCCGAAATTTTTTTGGCAGAGTATCCCCTGCACGGAGGAGCTTTCGCGATATCGCGATACAGATAAATATATATACATCGACCCACATGGTCGGAAACCAAAATATACCACAACAAATATATCATTTCCCAATTATATTAGCGTAGGCGTACCTTTTAGCAAATTTTAATAGCAAGTGGCTAATATAATACATATACGCGCTCCAACTCTCTCGAACGCCTCCCGTACCTGTACTTACTCAACAAACTCATCAGTTTTCAACGATATGAACATTTTAAAAACATTTCCAATATAAATTTAAGCCAAGCATATCCATTTCATAATAAAATCAACAATTTGCATGATTTCATAAGTAAATCATATTTTAAAGCATATACAAAGTTCCTTTTCTAATGCCAACTCTAAGTTATTTCACACAAAGGATTTTATATACGAGTTTTGCTATGTTCCATTCATATTCTACCCCATTTCCGAATTGATTTCCCAGTCAATTTCCTTTTTAATTTGAACATATGCACTTCTATTATGATTCACTTACATTTATACTCAAATCCATTTATTAAGATTTTAGCCCATTCTACTTTCATCCAAACTAACTTCATTCTATTTCACTTGAATGATTTACATTCAAGTTTACTATATATCATTCATATTTATTACAACCAATTCATTTCTATTTCAACATGATTACATATGCCTTACTTACATTTCTTTATCTTAACTTACATTCCCAAATTGACTAACAATCAAATTTTATCTTAAACTTGAAGCAATTGCATTTCTTTTATGATCCATTTCCATTTATATGCAAAATCACTTAATAACATTTCAACCCATTCCAATTAATTCAAAACTAATTCAATTGCTGTTTAAACAACTCAATTCTGAATACATGCAAATACTCATGTCATTCAAGCAAAAATAATCACCCCTTAAGTTCATAATCATTTAAAATTAATTCTAATTTAAATTTATATTAATTTTATTCAATTTTGCATGGTTCATAATCCAAGCATTCTTGCTTTATCACATTTATTGAAGTAAATCCCAATTTTATATTTTCAATTCATTATCCATATAGGTTTATATTAATATCATTCAATTCTGGTTTATATACAAATCATACATTCTTATTTCATCTCAAAAATTAATTAAAAGTCTTTTCCACTCTCATTTTAATTTATTAATCTCAACAAATTCCATTCAAGATTACTCAATAACGCTTTTCCACACTTATTTTTGTCTTTCTTACAATTTGATTCCATTTTCATTTAATTATCATTCAATCAAATTTCAATTACATTAAATTTTATTAGTATATTTATTTAATTCCAATTCTCATTCACCAATTTATTTTCGAATTTATTTTATTAATATCAAGGCCCCTTCACATTATTTCACCCACTAGAATTTATTTACAATTCAAACCATCACCAATATAATCTAATTCCATTTTCATTCACACTCTCATCTTTTTAATCACCAAATTAACTTTCATACCAGAACTGGGTTTTTATTCTTTTTTTCAAAAATCCTCTTAACCCCCAAATTTCCATCCATGCCAATACAAATTCCATTAACTTAGTTTACACTAAATTCATCTTCAAGCTTCTTTTTATTTAATTCAGCTTATGCTAAATTCATTCTCAAACAATTCCTTTGAATTTAGTTGAGTTAAAATTTTATTCACTCAATATTGTTTTAATTAAATTAAACTTTCCTTCAACTCAAAATTCTTTTTCCCAAATTTAACTCAAGTCTAACTAAATTCATCTAGCCAACTTGGATTCATTCCATTTCTTTTACTATTTTAAATAAAAATTAATTACATTCATTTTTATTCTTAACACAACTGAATTTTAATTTTAATTTATTCCAAATTCAGCTTAATTCTATTTAATCGAAGTTAATTCTAATTCAATCCAATTTTAATTTTCCATATACAAGTTCAAAATTTATTTACTATCTTAAGTTCATTTACATCTTTTATATTTTATAATTTCTTCACCTTATTTCAATTCACATTTCATTCGAGATTAGATTTGAATTCTCCATACCATTCAACTATTTCCCATTTGCGATTATAATTTCATTTTACTTGGGTATACAATCTGATTTTCTATTCTTAAATTCACCAACTTAATTACTTCAAGGTTTATATTGCTCAATAGAGTCATTTTCGTCTTATAATCACAATTCCAAATTCTATAAATATATATCTCTGAATTCTTAAGGATATAACTTTTCTTTCACCTTAATCCTTTGCAAATTTTAAATTCACAATTCCTTATTATAAGTATAATACTTAATAGCTTGTGGGTAAATTCATTACATAATGACTCACAAATACAAAGTCATTTTACCTTTCAACTTAACCCAAATCAATTTAATTCTAAGTTCAATTTATTTAACTTATCCCAAGTTAAATTCAAATTTTCTATCCACTTCAATATATTTTATTCACTTCCAACATCTCAAGTTAAATTTTAATTCCAAGATTAAAAATTCCATTTCCTTCTTATTAATATCAACTTCACTTAATAAGTCCAATAGTTGATCCATTTTAACTTTACACATTATTTAAATAGAATTTTCCAGAATTCAATTACCCGGTTTTATTCCAAAACCAATTTAAAATAATAATCAACACCTACCCATTTGGTATATCAAACCAAATCTCCGGATTTCCAAACAACTTGGTTGTACCAAAACAATTTCCCATTTTTGAAATATCCAAAACAACTGTTATACTCAACAAGTCCCAAAAATAACATAACCAATCACTGTGGTAGCAATCCATCGCTTTAGAAACTCGAAAATGAATTCTAATGATGTGGCAAGCATCATCAGGATTATTTTCCAGTGACTGAAGTGAGTTCAGTGCTTCCTTACTTTCCCATATTTGTTTCAAAACAGTTTCCATTCAAAAATAGTTCCCAAACAATATTCCATCATTACCTTCAAACACCTTGGCAAACGTTTCAAACTTTCCCAGGATTTTAAATTTCCAAACTTTTGTTTTCAATACATTTAAAATCCTTTCCAAAACTTCCGGGATTTAAATTCTGGTTTAGTTTAAATTTAGTTATTCTTCTTTTGTATAATTTATACTCATAGAATTTTATTTGATTATAACCATTTCAAATTTAAATCCTTACTTCAGATTCTTATTTGATTATAGAATTAACAACAAATCATCCAAATATATATATAATAATTTCAGAAAATTAGTTTTAGTTTTTTTATATCAAAATATAATTTTGGGTAAAATTATTTCATTTACTCACTTTAAAAACAATACAATGTCGGTTTATCTTGTTTATGAGTTTAGAAACCCCTATCGATACGGTTGTACTTCCCGCACCGACCAGAATTCATAAACACTCAACCGATAAGTTAACATAGTATAAAAACAAATTTCATATTCACTAACAAGTACGCTCTCATATCTATTATGAAACTCAACTCATTGTAGAGTACTATTGACTCTATATTTAATGAGTAATTTTCCCACCAAAGCCTAGGTTGTCACCAACCTAAGCTCTGATACCAAGTGTAACAGCGCGCAAATCCGCACCCCTTGAGTCAACACTATTCTACATCAATTAACTCAAGCGGAACAGAAATACGAACCATTAGGGATTAAAGAAGAAGAGATAGAAGAAGAAGAAACTAAACAATATCAGAATCTCACAGTCCCAGCGGAATAAACTATAATAGTAAATATAGACCTTTACACAAAATGAATCTATATCTATTTTATACATCATATCATCAGAGTATCTCATACAACAATATTTAAACAATTGGACAATCCCATACAATCATAGCAGCGGATATATGTATAAGTACGGATAATACGTCTCGTTCTCCAGCTCCTCTCCTGCTCCATTGAATCCTGTCCTGCACAAATAATACTCGGTCTGACCCAAGCATTATAATGAAATAACACCCGAGTCAGTCTGGAATACCAGCTGATAATAGTGCACCCAAATTGATTATTAAAGTTTCAAAAATCCTTTTGAAAACAAAAGCATCTTGTAAGACCACGCCACAAATAAACATGTCGGGTTTTAACCTTACGATAGCTAAAACACTTTTTATAGAAATCATCTGATATTATAATAGGGTCTATATACAAATACTTATAAAATAGCCGAAATTGTTACATTTCTTAAATTCCAGCTACTAGACACAGAGTGGGTAATACAAACAAAACTCGTACGAGGCTCATAGGGAGAATGAATTTCCAACAATGACTAGGCACTGGGGTACCACCTGTCACAGTACGGGGCCTAGATCACCGTACCGAGGACCACGCCCGATCCCCTGCAACACATGGCTGGACCCATCCCTTACTGGACAGTTTCGAATAAGATCACCCCACGGTTGGGATCAGCAACCGCCCACTAACCTGAAATAAAAAGGGACATCTAGACAGGGATGACCTTACTCTCAAGTGGGGGCAACCCACGAAGCCTTGCTGCATATCCCTTAATTTTCAGTCATTCCCATTTGATGAGGCTTGAGGCTAAGCGTTACCTTTTAGAACGTTTCTCTTAGAATGCCCATCACCCACCTGATGATGTTCCGCAAGCATTCGTCCATACAAGTCTGTCCCGGGTTCGAACGGAACCAAAGGCACTACTCCTACTACATCCATTTTGGAAATATCCTCAGGATTAGTAGCGACAAGCCCTTGCACCTCACTGCTCCATCTTCGATTCCGAACACGTTTTTCCGCCAAACATACAAACTGGATCTAAGTGGTTTTCGAGAAATAAATCTCGATCCCGGTCTCTTCGAAACGATCAATGCATTTGTCCAATATTGATAGTCAGTGATTTAGCTATCAATTTATATTCACAAACATTCATCACACAATAAATAATTTTCCACATTATTTATTCTCCTCAAATATCTTTCAAGTTATATTTCCAAATTTCAAAACTCGTTTGAAAACAATTTCCCAAAGTTCTTCCTTTACAAGGTAAATCCTTTACCATTTATTCCCATTGGAAATAACCAAGTTCAAAACAATTTAGAATTAAAACAATTAAAACACTTTTTTCTGAAATATATTTTAAAACATGGAAATTTACTACTAATTGTTACTCAAAAATAAAATTCCAAATATGTAAAGTTAAACTATTTATTAGGATATAAATTCTGATTGTAAATAAGGGTTTAGTTTAAAATAAACTTATAAGTAGAGTTTAAAAGTTTAATACTAATTTCAATAACTTAGGTTAAAACTAGCCCTTTAAACAAATCCATTTGTAAATTAATTACTAACGTATTCATAAAAATTTACTATTGCTAATTTATTAATAGTTACTTTAAAATAATAATTTTCAAAACACTCTTTTATACAAGTTTGAACTTTAAACTTTCTTTTATTAAAATCCGTTTAAAACTCGAACTCTGTTTTCCAGGGAATCTCACTCCCATTCAAACAACCCAGAAAATCTTTCTTATAAATTCTGTCGATTTATTTCAATTCAGATTTTTGTTTTAATTATTGTAAATTTGTTCACCTTCATAAAATAAACTTCCTTTGAAGTTTTAAACCCACTTCCCATTTCTGGAAATTCACTTTCAAAGTCTAGACTTAAATATTTTTAAATAAAACTATTGGGAATTTATTAAATGAAAATAATACTTAAGATTTCCTTAAATAAATTTCCTATGGGTTTAAAATAGTATTTCTAAAAGGGTTAATATACATTTGAACTACTAATTATATTTGAAAGGTCTCGTTGAAATCATATTTAATTTCCAGGAAACATTTCAAATAACCCCATCGTTATTAAAAAAACAATTTATAACTTCTTATAGAATTTATCTCCAGAAATCCATACTTTCACATTTATCGACTGATAAATTTCCTCTTCATTTATAATTCCAAATTTACCAATTTCCAATCTTCATCCAAACCAGATTCCAATTTTTTTATTCCTTTAAATCCTTTATTTAACAATTTCTTTTATTTCTTTTAATTCAATTTATTTTATTTATGCTTAACAATTCTAGTTTTAAAATTTATCAATTCATATCACAAGAAACTGGATTCCATAATTAGCTATCACAGTGTATAAATAAAATACATCATCAGTTGTAACAATAATTCCTATATTGTGAGGAATCCAGTTGGATCCCTCCAACCTGTTTTCCTGCATCCACAGATATTAGCACAACAAATGTATATATCAATCCAGACTGATAACAACATTTATATTCAACCAAAAACACAAATATTTAAATATTGACTATTTAAAATGTCTAGCATCCAGATGTGAGTGAGAATAACTCACCTTGAGTTTCGGCGAGCGTTCGTAATTTAAATTAAACTGAACCGCGTTCAATTTAACCTAAATTTCTCACTTGCTCCGATCGTCTCCGAACTTGCCCTGCAGCATAGCGTACGTTGCTGCGATTCCGGCGCTACCAAAATCGTCGAAATCTGATAACGTATGATCAAGTTACGGATTTTAAAAGTTTAAATACTAAATCTAAAACAAATTTCTTTATTAATTTTATAACCTATTTGCAATGGACTGTAGGATCTGCTACTAGAAATCATAGCCGCACCTTAACTTCTCTTCCCCGTTCGCGAAACTGCTCGTAACCCATCGGTCGCCCAGAGCCCCAATACCCTACGACCAAATCGATCGCCAGAAGACGATCAGTAACCGCCATCTCGAAGCCTCATCCCCACTACATCGACGCCCAGGCCCATACAAAACTCGGCTACCCCTTAAGCTTGGAAAACGAGCACGAACGGACCCCGTATCGGCCCAATTTCTGGCCCCCACGTGGCATCGTGAATCACTCCACCGTACGGATGTGTGAAGCTCGTCATCCCCTTCGATCTTCCAGTAGAAAATTTCTTGAATAGATGCAAGGATTGAGGGCAAATTGAGGGGAGACGAGGAACATTTTCGACCTTGAAATGATATAAGCGGCCGCTCACGTTTTTGCTAGGGTTAGAGAATAAATATAATATATATATTATTGTTTTAATATTATTTTATTGATAAAACTCTCTATGTAACATCATACTTCAAACGAACTCCAATTCTCACGCACCAACAGGCTTTCCTAGGGGTTTTCCGCATTCCGGACAAAATGGAATATGTTTCGTAAGCTAATTCGGTTGTAGGTGCGAGTTACGGAATTAAACGATCAATTTAAAATTAAATCGGTTAAAGTATTTTCTATGCGTTTATAGCTGCCGGGGTCAAATGAGAACTCTTAATGCTACGAAAATTGAAATACGATAATAACTAACTATTACGGATCCAATTGAACTGGTTTCGTCGAATTCCAAGACTGTGCTCCGGAAGGCTATTTTAACTCGTCATTTAAATCGAGCGGTTTCTAAAATTGTCGAAACCACTTCAAAATTTCAATTTTTAAATTTTACTAACTCTATTATAACTCGTATGAAATTTATATTCACATTAGAAATCATTCTGATTCAGTGTAAATCTAAATCTGATTATTTGCATTATTATATTATTAAATTCCGTTATTAAATTAATATAAAATTCCAAATTCAATTTATCAACTTCTGATTTCATCCAACAGTCCAATATTACTATTTAAATCAAAATAAACTTAAATAAATTTTTAGAAACCATTTTATATTTATTTACTCTCAGATTCACCCATTTATCCCAATTCTAATAATAAATATTATTACTTAAATTCCAATTGGATTACCATATTTGGAATTATACGTAATTTATTAATTCCACCCAATTCTTTTTATTTTAAAACTAATTCAAAATCTACATTGAACATTTAAAATGAGTTAAATGTTCAAAATTCAATGTCCAAAATTCCGGGATGTTACAACTGGTATAAACTTACATATATATCAAGGTAACCCTCGAGCTAAAATACATTGGAAATATATGCAATATATATAAGCAATGTACATACATCATAATTTAAAACCATAGTTAACACAATATTTATAAAACAATATATAAATTGTGTATATATATATAAAATACCTATTTACTAGATATTTACAATTTAACCTATATATTTATATATATAAATTGATAAATAATATAATTTAAGAAATCTATATATATAAAACAGAATGTATAAAACTTATGTAGTAGGTAGGCTAGTCATGGCTATGACAAGTCACAGCTAATATACATACTTTATAAACATTATATACATTGTTTATATATATATATATATACATATATATATTAAGAATAGTTTTATATATAAACAAACTCATTTTTTATAACTCGTACAAAAGTTTATATATATAACAACAGACCCGATACCCTATATAAATCTTTTTATATAAATATAAACAGGATATATGTAACAACCCGATATTTTCAACCATTCGCATGCATTATAAGTGTATAGGTAGACACTCATGCCGGAATTGAATTGCTCAAAATACCGCGTTGTAAATAAAAATTTGGCAAATCTCAGAATATATAGTGAATACAATCACAGATTCACAGACACAGAGTAATTAATAATGCAGCGGAAGTAAAAGAGATAGTAGTTCATGAAGCTACTATATAAAAATATCAGAGTTACATAAAATATAACAGAAGAAATAAAGTACAAAGGAAGTCTCACTACATAGAAGTCTACTAATACAAGAGCTGAAAAGAACAACAGACTGCAAAAGATAAATCTTGACAAGTAGATAATCTCCAGCGATTCCAATCTCCAGAAAGTGGAAATCCAAATCTGTGAATAACTTAGGCTGACCCGAGCGTAAATAAAAATACAAACACTCGAGTCAGGACATACATACTTATACAATGTAAACCAACTCAAGAGAACTGTAGTAAAGGTACATGTATGTGACGCCCCACCTCTATACCCACGCTAGCCAAGGACACTACAGGGTAATGCCGTCAACTAGCACGGAGAATAAGGCTGTGGAGGAGCGACCATCCGCGTAATTGCTTTGTGCGAGCACCGATATGCCATATAAAATATAACATGCATTTCATCTCAAGAGGAAATCCGACATACCGAAGCAAACTCAAAGCTACTACACGGTGGCTATAATAATCTTCGGAAACAAATATAGAAATAGACATAACACAAATCAGTCACAGACAATTCATACCACAAAGGCGGAAATTGATATGAATATAACACATGAAAGTGTATATCAGAGTAGTGGTCTAACAAGATCCACAATATCACAAAAGAATAGATACAAGTGCAAGACAAAAGAATATGTATACATCATGGAGTCTACATGTCAAATGTATACAACAAAAACTTCTAGATAGTTAAGCAAAAGTCAGAAGATGGTTCCAGATAGGAAGTCATGAGGAAGCACCTGCAATATCTCAGTCTGACCCGAGTATTATTTAAGAATAAAATAATAAACGGATCAGTCTAGCTATAATTATCAGATAAAGTGAGATATAAGAAGAGATGTAGTAAAAACGTATGATAACAAAAATGTCACACTGCGACAAGTATACATAGAAAAATCAACAAAGGAAAATCATACAAATATCTCAAGAATCTCATAGCATCAAAAAGAATATCATATTCTTTATTTGCTTCACCAAGCCACAATAAATGACATACATATCAATGCCAATCGAAAAAGGTGGTGAAACATAACCAGAAATCAATAATTAGAAATCCAGAAATCACAAGAAAAGGATGGCCAATCCCAGAAAAATGAGCCGGAGCTCCTCCATACAGGGTATAGTCCCCCATTGCGGACTTTGAGCCGAAGCTCCTTCTGGTGAGTCAAAACTCCTCCTGACAGGGTATAGTCCCCCATTGCGGACATTGAGCCGAAGCTCCTCCTGGTGAGTCAAAACTCCTCCTAACAGGGTATAGTCCACCATTGCGGACTTTGAGACGAAGCTCCTCCTGGTGAGCCGATGCTCCTCATGACAGGGTATAGTCCCCCATTACGGACTTTGAGCCGAAGCTCCTCCTGGTGAGCCGAAGCTCAATAAAAATGAGGTACAGTCCTCCACGTGGACAAAGAGACATGTGTGAGTCGAAATCACACAGATGAGGTCTAGACTGACCTTGCAAACAAAGAGGTATGTGTGAGTCGGAATCACACAGAATGTGTCTAGTCTAGCCTCACAGACAAAGAGACATCGCACAATTGCTAGTCTAAATCATAAAAATGACCGTCATGATCATCAAGAAGTGTCAATTACAGTAAGCTAGTAAATATATGAGCTTAGCTTCATGTCCCATAACCACTAGCTTAACTTAAATAGTTACGAACAAATTGTAGATCTTCACTAGAAAATTGTCACAAGAGTTTCAATCGAACAAGTCCAAGAATTAACCGACGAAGTAAACGCAAGTGTTTCATACCACTTGTTTTACTAAGTCGTTTAATTAGATTTCTCATACGAGTGAGGTAAAGGTTTGTATATACTAATAGATTGGAAATCGGTTTGAGAAAACGAGCTTTGTAATAAAATAGTGTTGAAATCATTTGAAGAAAGGGTTTTGATATTTACTACCAGTATTGAAACCTTTATATTTTTAAAGTGACAAATCATAGAAAGGATTGTAGAAACAATCAATCATCAAAATTCACACGTGAATAAAATCCAAAGAAATAGATTACGGATCCATCAAAATGGATATTCCCAAAAATCCCGATATAAAAGTCATCACGGTCGATAATAAGTGATAATAACAAAAGGGAATCAACACGAATCGATTAAAGTTGGAATTCTCAAGCAAATAGGAAAATTGGCGAATAGGCAAAAGAGTGCAGATTCAGACGTTTGAAATCAAGGATTCAGACGTCTGAATCTGGAAAATAAAATATTTTCCAAAACAGAATTCAGACGTCTGAATCGTTGAATCCAGACGTCTGAAATAGGCACTTTTTAGCCTATTTCCTTTTTGGTTCCAAATGAACCAATTCAGACGTCTGAAATCATATATTCAGACGTCTGAATCTGGAAATAGAAATCTTCCCAGAATAATATTCAGACGTCTGAATACTACGTTTCAAACATCTGAAAGTGGGGTTCAGGGCATTCCCTGAACCTAGGCCAAAAATGGCCAAATGGATACCGGAAGCTATCGATCGAGCAACAATGACCAAGGGTTTACGCCAAGCGACAATCCAGCCTTAACGGCTCTTTGATACGCCTCAAATATCAATGTCCAAATATCCATAAAAGGATTTTCATAGATTTTGATTTCAAAACACTAAAAATTGGAATATACAGCAAATCAATCCAAACCAAAATCAATTGCACAAGAATAAGTGTTAGGAATTCATACCTAACAATCAAAGATAATTATAGACAAAGATGTGAGATAAAAATCTCACCTTTAAACCCAAAAGCACAAGATTGAGAAGCTTGAAAACAAAGGAGGATCAACCACTCTTCAATCCCAACTCAAGAAGCTTGATTCTAAGCTTAAAAGAGAAATATTTCCCAAATTAGGTTTAGGAATTTTCTGAAATCAAAGAGAGAATGAGTTGGGGAAGATGAAGAGAAGACTTACCAATGGGTTCTCTTGAATTTAGAGCTAGATCTTGGATTTTGCAAAGGAACTAGGGCTTTGGATTTCTATTTCGCATTCTCTTCCACCATTTTTGCATTAGAACTGAAAAGAGGAGGAAGTGAGAGTGAATGGGGAGGATGATTCAGTTTTGGGTATTATTATGGCTAGTGGGCTGAACCTAAACCCAAAATCCAATAGATAAAGTAGCAAAAATCAACTTACTCCAAACATATCGAAGCTTATACTCGAAAAGGTCGCAAACGGGGTTTTGAACTCAATGGAAGTGGTCTCGAGTCCTAATTCGACTGTTTGCTAAAAGTAGGTTTTCGGACTAAAATCCGACGAACGATGAAATATTTAAATAAAATATTTAAATATAGAATCGATAAATATGCGGGTTGTTACAGACTCCCCTCCTTAAAGAAATTGCGTCCTCGCAATACTTAGGAAGAAAATAAGAAGTAACAATCATAGAAGCATATCAACGCAAAAGAAAATTTGAATCAAGAAGTCCACCATAAGGAGCGTGAAAGAGTAAGCCTGAACGGGTTCGCACGGTGAATTCTCTGGATTCCCAAGAGCAATCCTTAGGATTTGAGAACCATTGAACTCTCACAAAAAGAACATCTTTATTTCGAAGGCACTCAACTTCTGAAGCAATGATGCGAATAGAATATAACTCCTAAGTCAAATCTGGTGAAACTTCAATTTCATCAATAACACCGGGCTCAAGAATAAAAATAGGGAACCTAAAAGCATTTCCATAGTTAAAAGACGCAGAAAACGTCAAGAATAGCAGAAAATTGAGCCAGTGCAACGGCGTAGTACAAAAACGGTACGTCCGAGTAATGAGGAACTCGAATAATTTGGAACAACGGCGTAGTACAATAACGGTATGCCAGATGATCCAAAGCTCGAATAATTTCGAAACATCGACGTAGTACAAAAACGGTACGTCCAATGATCCGAAGTTCAAATAATTCGGAACACCGACGTAGTACAAAAACGGTACGTCCAATGAATCGAACACCATAAAAGAAAATCAGACGCAAGTCTATAAAAGAAATGAGACGAAAATCAATAAAACGAAGTACATCAAAACACCCGATGAACTTGGTAAAAAGATAATTTCATTTGGTCATCAACAAAGAAACAACCACCTGTTGCTTACGACTAAGTGCATAGGCAACACGATTCTCCTTTCCGGGAGTATAAAGAATATCAAGATCATAAGATGTAAGGAACCCAAGCCAATATGAAGTTCCTTATAAGAAAATAAATATTCCAAAAATTTATGATCGAGGTGGAGAACAAATTTCTCCCCCAAAAATAATGATGTCAAACTCTAAAAGCGAAAACAATAGCCGCGAGCACTAGATCATGAGTGGCATACCTAGTCTCAATTGGCTTTTAATGATTTAGAAGCACAAGTGATAGCACGTTAGCTTTTGCAAGAGAACGGCATCCAAACCAATACGATAAGCATTGGTACAAAAGATAATGTCTTGGTTCCCTTCGGGAATCACAAGATTAAGAGTATCGAAAAGAAATGATTTAATCTTCTTTCCTGAAAAGTTAAAACCTTCAAAATCTCAATTATCTCAATGTAAAAATCTTTCTAGAAAAATTTACATTTTACAAGTCAATATATCGTGTCTGATTGTCTCATCAAAGCATTTAGGAAATTCCTATCGATAACGTTGATCAAGCGCATCGACCAGAATTCTTAAAGCACTCAACGGGCAATACAATCACAAAATCATCTTCTATATAATAAACATGTTTCTTAAAAACCTTTAAGAATATTCTTTGATTGTTTAAGAGCAAAGTCCAATTGTACTTATAAATAAATCTTATGAAAAAGATTTGCAAAATTTTAAATTTCTATTTTCATCCAAAATCAATATATACAAGAATGGAGCCATCGAGATCGTAGAATACTCGGTTCATAAAATGGATGAAATAAGCTGGGCAAACTGAATGACAAAATAAGTCATTCATAAGAATCGTAACGAGTGCGGAATGCGGTAAGCGGAATGCAACTCCCACAACTCGTAGCCAAATGAAAATCGGTGGCAAGGTCGAACTAGAAAGACCTTAACACCACACAAAAGATTTCTTAGGTGATAATCCTAAGACAAGCTCAAAAATTACCAGAAAATTCTCAAACTACATGAATGAGAGAAATAACACTTTCCCCATCATGTGAGCTTAAAGAATAAAATGATTCCATCAAGTTGGAATCAAAATCACAAAGGAAAAAATAGAAATCTGCTTAACAGATTGAAAATGTCGAAGATGAACAGTCCACACGGGGCAAAGGATATGGCTTCACAATAATTAAGCCAATCTTCACAAAAGTCAATTCCGAAGCATAAGTAAAAAATCGTCTCGGAGAGAAAAATCACATAAAATAATTTCGACATCAATAGAAAGCAAACTGAGTGTTGCGGATCCATTAATCTGGATTCGCAATCCTCTAAGAAGTCAATCAAGCCCAAAAATGTTTAAAGGAAAAGAATCAACAAGTTCTTTTGATATAAAAATAATGAAATGAAACCCATATCAAAAAGAACTCGAATAAGAAGATCATGAAATAAAATAACGCCATCAAGGATTGAATGTAAATTACCTTGACTAAGAGAAGAGTTGCTAAGGGCTTGCAGCTTTCCTTCTCTCTTGTTTTGACGCTTGGGACACGAAGATATATAATGATCCACACTTTTGCAATAGCGGCAAGAAATAGGCCTTGGACACCTATTTATATAATGGTCCCTAGAGCCACAATTGTAGCATTCTCCGCGATTAGGGATGGGAGTATTTGCTATAGAAGTCTCTTGTTTCGCCCTCTTGTTAGGATTAGGACTTTCGAACCTAATAAAGGGATGCCTCTTCTTGTTGTTGTTGGAGTTCGGTATGGCACTCCCAACCTCGACATCACTTTCTCTATCAGCCTCTTCAAGACGAAGAGCGATATCAATAAGCTGATCAAATGAAACCTCAAGTTTCAGGAGTAATGGCTTCTTAAGATTCTTATTCAAGCCATAGACAAATCTCTGGTTTTTCTTCAATGGGGTGTTAATGTATTCAACCCCGTATTTGGAAAGAGATTCGAAAGATGCGACATAGTCTGTCACTGAAGATCCACCTTGAACAAGGTCAATAAAACGCGGTGCTAAAGTTACTTTTTCAGCCTCCGGCATGAATTTCAATTCGAATCTTTCTCTGAATTGCTCCCAAGTGAGATCCGCTTCAACGATTTCAAAAATTAAAAGCTCATACCAATCTAATGCTCTTTCTTGGAGCATGTTAGAAGCCACTTGGACTCGATGTAGATCAATAAGGTTCATGCGAGAAAAGATGCAATCGCATGATTTAAGCCAAGCCTGAATTTCTATAACACTCTCGGATCCTTTGAATGGTCTTCCACCTAAATCGGTGTAGTCTCTGCACAAGCGTGCAAAACCGGATCTAGGATGAGTAGGCACTGGAATGGGTCCGGCTGCTTGAGCATTCTTTACAAGATCAAGAAGCTACTGGGCAGACATAAATACTCCATCCTGCGGAGTAGCACTAGATTGACCGGCGCTGGGACGGCCTGGTCTAACCATTTCTCTTCTTTAAGAAAGAAAAAAGAAGAGGAAAAAGTTATTCTCAAAATAAATATCAAGCAATCTTGATAGATAAAACAAGTATTCATAAAGAAAATAGGATGAATCGGTACGAAGACTCGAATAAAATCCTAAAGCACGACTCCTAAGAAAGACTTAGGACACGATCCTTGCTAGATTATTCTACATTGTTCCGAAGTTTGGCTCTGATACCAAGCTGTGACGCCCCACCTCTATACCCACGCTAGCCAAGGACACTACGGGGTAATGCCTTCAACTAGCACGGAGAATAAGGCTGTTGAAGAGCGACCATCCGCGTAATTGCTTTGTGCGAGCACCGATATACCAGATAAAATATAACATGCATTTCATCTCAAGAGGAAATCCGACATACCGACGCAAACTCAAAGCTACTACACAGTGGATATAATAATCTTCAGAAACAAATATAGAAATAGGCATAACACAAATCAGTCACAGACAATTCATATCACAAAGGCGGAAATAGATATGAATATAACACATGAAAGTGTATATCAGAGTAATGGTCTAACAAGATCCACAATATCAAAAAAGAATAGATACAAGTGCAAGACAAAAGAATATGTATACATCAAGGAGTCTACATGTCAAATGTATACAACAAAAACTTCTAGACTAAAGTAGTTAAGAAAAAGTCAGAAGATGGTTCCAGATAGGAAGTCATGAGGAAGCACCTGTAATATCTCAGTCTGACCCGAGTATTATTTAAGAAGAAAATAATAAACGGATCAAACTAGCTATAATTATCAGATAAAATGAGATATAAGAAGAGATGTAGTAAAAACGTATGATAACCAAAAATGTCATACTGCGACAAGTATACATAGAAAAGTCAACAAAGGAAAATCATACAAATATCTCAAGAATCTCATAGCATCAAAAAGAATATCATATTATTTATTTGCTTCACCAAGCCACAATAAAGGACATACATATCAATGCCAATCGAAAAAGATGGTGAAACATAACTTCCAGAAATCAATAATTAGAAATCCATAAATCACAAGAAAACGATGGCCAATCCCAGAAAAATGAGCCGGAGCTCCTCTAGACAAGGTATAGTCCCTCATTGCGGACTTTGAGCCGAAGATCCTCCTAGTGAGTCAAAACTCCTACCGACAGGGTATAGTCCCCCAGTGCGAACTTTGAGCCGAAGCTCCTCCTGGTGAGTCAAAACTCCTCCTGACAGGGTATAGTCCCCCATTGCGGACTTTGAGCCGAAGCTTCTCCTGGTGAGCCGATGCTCCTCATGACAGGGTATAGTCCCCCATTGCGGACTTTGAGCCGAAGCTCCTCCTGGTGAGCCGAAGCTCAATAAAAATGAGGTACAGTCCTCCACGTGGACAAAGATACATGTGTGAGTCGAAATCACACAGATGAGGTCTAGACTAACCTTGCAAACAAAGAGGTATGTGTGAGTCGGAATCACACAGAATGTGTCTAGTCTAGCCTCACAGACAAAGAGACATCGCACAATTGCTAGTCTGAATCATAAAAATGGCCGCCATGATCATCAAGAAGTGTCAATTACAGTAAGCTAGTAAATATATGAGCTTAGCTTCATGTCCCATAACCACTAGCTTAACTTAAATATTTACGAACAAATTGTAGATCTTCACTAGAAAATTGTCACAAGAGTTTCAATCGAACAAGTCCAAGAATTAACCGAAGAAGTAAACGCAAGCGTTTCATACCACTTGTTTTACTAAGTCGTTTAATTAGATTTCTCATATGAGTGAGGTAAAGGTTTGTATATACTAATAGATTGGAAATCGGTTTGAGAAAATGAGCTTTGTAATAAAATAGTGTTGAAATCATTTGAAGAAAGGGTTTTGATATTTACTACTAGTATTAAAACCTTTATATTTTTAAAGTGACAAATCATAGAAAGGATTGTAGAAACAATCAATCATCAAAATTCACATTCGAAGACGTGAATAAATTCCAAAGAAATCGATTACGGAATCCATCGAAATGGATATTCCCAAAAATCCCGATATAAATGTCATCACGGTCGATAATAAGTGATAATTACAAAAGGGAATCAACACGAATCGATTAAGGTTAGAATTCTCAAGAAAATAGGAAAATAGGCAAAAGAGTGCAGATTCAGACGTCTGAAATCAAGGATTCAGACTTCTGAATCTGGAAAATAAAATATTTTCCAAAACAGAATTCAGACGTCTGAATCGTTGATTCCAGACGTCTGAAATAGGCACTTTTTAGCGTATTTCCTTTCTGGTTCCAAATGAACCAATTCAGACGTCTGAAATCATATATTCAGACGTTTGAATCTGGAAATAGAAATCTTCCCAGACGTATGAATACTACGTTTCAAACATCTGAAACTGGGGTTCAGGGCATTCCCTGAACCTAGGCAAAAATGGCCAAATGGATACCGGAAGCGATCGATAGAGCAACAACGACCAAGGGTTTACGCCACGCGACAACCCAGCCTTAACGGCTCTTCGATACGCCTCAAATATCAATGTCCAAATATCCATAAAAGGATTTTCATAGATTTTGATTTCAAAACACTAAAAATTGGAATATACACCAAATCAATCCAAACAAAAATCAATTGCACAAGAATAAGTGTTAGGAACTCATACCTAACAATCGAAGATAATTATAGACAAAGATGTGAGATAAAAATCTCACCTTTAAACCCAAAAGCATAAGATTGAGAAGCTTGAAAAAAAAGGAGGATCAACCACTCTTCAATCCCAACTCATGAAGCTTGATTCTAAGCTTAAAAGTGAAATATTTCCCAAATTAGGTTTAGGAATTTTCTGAAATCAAAGAGAGAATGAGTTGGGGAAGATGAAGAGAAGGCTTACCAATGGGTTCTCTTGAATGTGGAGCTAGATCTTGGATTTTGCAAAGGAACTAGGGCTTTGGATTTCTATTTCCCATTCTCTTCCACCATTTTTTCTTTAGAACTGAAAAGAGGAGGAAGTGAGAGTGAATGGGGAGGATGATTCAGTTTGGGGTATTATTATGGCTAGTGGGCTGAACCTAAACCCAAAACCCAATAGATAAAGTAGCAAAAATCAACTTACTCCAAACATATCGAAGCTTATACTAAAAAAGGTCGCAAACGGGGTTTTGAACTAAATGAAAGTGGTCTCGAGTCCTAATTCGACTGTTTGCTAAAAGTAGGTTTTCGGACTAAAATCCGACGAACGATGAAATATTTAAATAAAATATTTACATATAGAATCGATAAATATGCGGGTTGTTACAATGTAACTTAGAAGATGCTAGGGACCGCCCATCCTTTAAGGATCCGTTAAACTATTTACTATGTAGTATATTGCGCTATATACAGTAGTGTCTAATCAGTAAAGTATAATCATATAGAAAATAGCGTTAAGAGGATGGTGAACCTTAACGCGGTCGGATCTTTAAAACCAAAATCGTAGTGGGCTCGCTATAAGGAGATGACATGGCACGTGAGGCAATGCCAGGGTGGATACACCGTTTGCACTCCCGGACCGGTGGTGAAGGCAAGCCAGCAGCTTCCGCCCACCTCGAACAATACCCCCGATTCAAAGTGGCGCCACGTATCGAATCACAAAAGTAATAGAATGGTTTCCGATGGAGCATGCTCGATGAAAGGGTGCGACCCTTTGTGTAGCCCATTATAGCTCCCGTTTTAGTCATTTATGCCAACTCACGGGAGTTGGGTCCACGTAATATACCTCGAGAACGTCGCCACCGTCCTACTTCATTCTGAAATCTCCACCGTGTACACAGTTGTTAAAGTGGTTTTCGGTATTGGCCGACTATAAGACAATATCCGATCCCGGTCTCTTTAACAACCAGTCGTTATTATAACCCGTAGTTATAACTTTAAACAATATTTTATACTTCAAAATAAAATATCATTTCAACCCAATCTTTATCAAAATAAAGATTAAATCATTTCCAAACCATTTCAATATATCATCATACCATATCTTTCAATTCAAATATTTATCAAAATAAATATCAAGTCATTTCTAACCATTTCAATATATTAAATTATCATATCTTTCAAAACTTCCTTTCAAATCATTTTAATATATCAAAAGATCATAACCTTTCAAAGCTTCATTTCCAAAATATCATATCTTTCAGAACTTCTTTCCAAATCATTTTAATATCAAAATGTCATATCTTTCAAACTCCATTTTTTAAATTATTTAATAACAAAATATCATATCTTTCAAAACTCCATTTTTCAAATCATTTAATATCAAAATATCATATCTTTCAAAACTTCGTTTCAAATCATTTTGATATATGAAAATATCATATCTTTTCGAAACCACATTTCAATCATTTTAATATATCAAAATATCATTTCTTTCGAAACCACATTTCAATCATTTTAATATAACAAAATATCATAACCTTTCAAAGCTTCATTTCCAAAATATCATATCTTTCAAAACTTCTTTCAAATCATTTAATATGTAACGACCCGCTATTTTGGACCATTCAAATCGACAATAAAACCATACATGTCCGACTTGAATAATTCAAAATACCGAATTGTTAATAAAATTTGGCAAAACTTAAAATATACAGTAAATAAATCAATCATAGATCACTTACACAGAGTAATACAATGCAGCGGAATAGATAAAGAATAGTAGTTCATGAAGCTACCATATACCTCAGAGTTAGAAATAAAATACAACCGAATAGTTCAAATGCCATGAAGTCTCCAACGCAACAGATGGCTTCTCTGAGCCAATCAACTGGATGACTGAAGGGATAGATAGCTGGATCTTCAAGCAAAGCTCCAACTTCGAAGATGAGTCTCAAATGCTGTATCTCTTAGTCTGACCCGAGCGTAAAGCAAAACACAAAACACTCGAGTCAGGATTAACATTCTTATATCTATAAATCTAACTCAAGTGAAATATCAACTGAAATATAATTAACTTAGAGGATGTTTGGGATAACCATCCTCTAAGGGTCCATGGAACTATCTAAAAGATAGAAATATACACTATAACACCGTAGTCTTTTCAAATTAATTTATACTTCAAAACCAAATATCATTTTCACTTCAAATATCTCTATACTTCCCAAATATTATTTTTATATATTAAATAATTTGTACAGTAAAGAAATTTCAATTCCCTCAACTTAACAAATCGTTTAACATCAACCCGACCACCCCATTTAAATCTATTTCAATCTCAATTTATTAATTTAAATTCAACTCAATTTCTAAAATAACCACTTCAATTTTATCGATCTCAAATTCGGATTTGAAATCACAAAATACCCTTTATGTTCAATATATTTCAAACTTTAAGTATTCAACGTTTCAAACTAACTATTTAATCAATTTAGTTTTCAAATAATAAATTCAACTATACTGATTTCAAATGCATATCCGAATCTCAAAATAAACCATTTAAATCCCAATATAGTTCAAAGCTTTAATATTTAATTAAATGTTCAATTTAATAGTTCCATATAGATCTCGATTTAACCTCATTATTATCTAGTCTTAAAATAATCCCTCATTAGATACAATATCATTTAAGTAACCTTAAATTACATTTTACTCAATATTTTCTTTAATTTATTTAAACGTGATATATTCATTAAATCACTTAAATAAAAATCCAGTTACAAAATCATACCCTTAAATTTCCCATTCAAAAATTTCAAATTGATTTAATTGAATAAATCCTTATTTAAATACTATTTAGATAAACCCACATTTATCTCCCAATCTTAGTAAATTGCAGATTACTTTTGGAATAAAATTTACATAAATATTTAGCATAATTTATGTATTAAATCAAATTTTGACTAAATTAAATATTATTAAATCTATATATCATTACCCTTTATATATAAAAAAATTTAAGGATTAACATTTAATAAGACCATATATTTCTATCCAAAACAATGAATTAAATTTCAAAATATTTATATATATGGACCAACGATGTCTGTATATATTTCTTATCATATGGTCAAGTGTTATGGATATTTATCATTTCAATCCGTATACTAAATGTATACGGGTGGATAGCATTTCAACCCGTAATCCCAATTCAATTAAATGAAAATCGCTTGGGTTTATCATTTCAACCCATAATGATTTTCTCATATTCTAAAGTCTGTTCGGATATGTATCATTTCAACCCATAGTGATTTCTATGCTAACAGGGAACTTGCAGAGTGATAACAGATATGTAAATAATAATAACAACAGGCATATATCTTCAATATAAATATATAAACAATAGGATATGGTGTCATATCCCATAAGTGAATAGTTACAGATAATAGCATATATAACAATTTAAATAACTACAGCCTCATATCTCAATTGTCGTCTCAATTGAAATCAAATTTAGTAAATAAAAGAATGTTAATTGTGAGTGATTTCTCACCTTTCGAGGCCAGAGAAAAAGAAGTGAGTTATGAAATCCAGATCTGAATTCCAAAACAAAGCTAGATGGACACGGTTCAATGATCAAAGCTGATAATAGGAATAGACGAATTCAAATCAGAATTGGATCAAGGAAGATAAATAGGATAAGTGAGCTTATATACAACTAGCCAACATATGCAGACACAGTTTATAAAATATGCAACAAAATATGCATGCCTCGGTTAATATATATACATAGGTGTGCAGACCGACTATATTAATATAACCATATATATACTATATAACATTTCCTCAACCAATTTGTATATGACTATACATATGACTATACTTGAAATCAAAATACACATCCCTTAAAAAAAAATCCAACGTATATCAGTCAGTGCAAACAACCTTAAGGCTGACATGAAATAAACTTTTGAAAGCATATACTGTTGAAATTATAAAATGTTGATATAACTTATACTATAAAACTACCATAGAAAATTTATATATATACCTACATTTAAATATAACTTATGTAAATTGTTGAAAATAAAATAAAATATTGTACGGTAGACTCTAAAATACTAAAACAATCATAAAAATATATATATTATAAATTTACCTATCGAACTTGTACCCACCAATTTTATATAATATATATACCAAAACAGTAATGAAAATTGAAATACTATATTTTATATATCTAACATATTAAAGCTAATAAAATAACATATTTTATTATAGTTGAAACCGTTATAACCAAATATATAAAACATATAAAAATACGTATATTAATAGAAGGCTGCCAAACTTATACCATATATACCTTAAGCTATCAATAGTAAAATAAAACACGTATATATACATATATATATTTAACTTATCAACTAGTTAGTAAAACATACGTATCTAAAAGCCGTACGATAACTATATGCTAACAAAAGTCAAAAACTATATACCGTAAAATCTTAAAATAATATATATAATACAGTATAAATATATACTAACCTTTATATATGAACAGAAGTTAAATATTTATATACACGTTTATAAATATAACAATTATCATATATATACTATTATGAAATATATTATTATTTTTAAAGTTCAACTGTTAGGGAATTCAAAATCCCCGTAGTTGCAG
The DNA here is from genome assembly GCA_030765085.1 of Allium cepa. NCBI lineage: Eukaryota > Viridiplantae > Streptophyta > Magnoliopsida > Asparagales > Amaryllidaceae > Allium > Allium cepa. The sequence goes on along the minus strand of CM060944.1, from coordinate 301,021,407 downwards.
TAAACATATAAAACAAAACTTATGCACAATCTATACTGTTCTTAATATATAAAATAGACTTATATCAAATAAAATGCGTACTTACTTTTAAAAACCAGAGAGAAAATGTTTTGCCAACTAATGCATGCGGCCATGGGGAGGAGGCAGGCCAAGGAAAAGAGAGAGCTCATGCTCAGGTTTGGAAGAAATAAGAAAAGATGGAGGGGAGGTGAGAACAGGCGATTTTTAAAGGACGAATGCATGCGTGATTCAAGCAACATGACATGGCGAAGGGCATTCTTCAGGCAACAGAGAAAATGCTAGTTTCTTAAATATAAAGGTAGGTCTGCATCTGATATGTGAACATGCTATATGACTTTATATAATATTTACAAAGCTCTCTCCTCTTTTAATATTAATTTGAGGGCAACAAATAGCCTACAGAGAGAAAAGAAGATGCAATCTATGCTATACTATATATATATATATATATATATATATATATATATATATATATATATTCCTAGAAACACGGAAACGATGAGGTAAAAGAGGGAAGAGAAAGAGGCGTATAAATGAATGGTAAATAAATTTAGATTTCAAATGAAATAAATGGAACGGCAGAGATTAAAGTATGGATGTAAATCCTAGAATAATAAAAAGCAACGGTTATATGTTGATTAAGAAAAATAATTAAAACAATTAATGGCTTAAATGGGGCAGCATGTTTCAAATTTTTGAAATGCAAAAGAAACGTACACTATAAATATAAAGTTTTCAAAAGCAAAAGAAACGTAAAGCTATCCATTAATTCATCAAAACGTTATTTAAGTAATAAATTGAAATGAAAAAAAGAAGTAATTGTAACGGTCAATAGTTGATTTAGCTATACACTTAAGGCAATAAATTTTTGTTTGTTTGTACAACACATAATGAGTTTTGAAAGTCAAGGATATAAAAATGGATAAAATGAAAGAAATCAGGAAATTTTTGTGAGCAATAGCTTTCCAAGGAAAGGTAGGCTTACATTATATATACATGCTGAGATGATTAGGCACGTTCAAAAATTTTGAAGCAATGAAGGAATTGGAAATAAATATAAAATGAAAGAAATTTGAAAAGTCCGTAGCTATGATTTAGCCAAAATTTATTAAAGCCATTTACTAGGAAGGTTGGAACCGAAATAATAGGGAGAGGAAGGCACATTAAATTTGATGACAAAGTTGTGTTCGGATCTATAAGCAAGTGGTTTATATATTATAGGCCTTATGAAAGCGAGGGAAGGAATGGATGCTACTAGCTTGATGATTTGAGATTCTTTCAAGCGTTAAAAACAAAAATAAAGAGAGACCAGAATAAACGCACCACCATAAATATAAATACACGCTTCAATTGCAAAAGAAACATATAGAGAAAATTATGGGTAGTGGGAAAGGTAAAGTCAGTGCACGAAACTACAAGGAATAATAAAAGCAAGGTCGATGATCTCAAATTTATTAATGGTTACGAATGGAAAAGTCTACCTGGATTGGGAAAGTATTAAGCAATAGAAATCTTTAACGGTAGTAAAAAGAAACCGTTACACACTGATTCAGAAATCAATTAAAGCAATTAATAGCTTGAATTGGACAGCACGTTTTCTCAATTAAATAAACTTCCATAAAATTATTTGAAAATTTACAATCTGCTATATTTAAATATACGTATTCTAAATATATAAACATTTTATTTAAAAATTCAATTATTATAAGATTTCACAAATATTCAATTAAATACGATATAGAATCAATTAAAATTGTTAAAATTTTCCGGGTTGTTACACTCTCCCCCACTCAAAACTTTTCGTCCCCGAAAAGGAACGAGGTAGGAGAATAAAACAACCAGAAAAAAATAGATTGAAAGCCAAGATAAACAATAAATTTTAAAACTATATAAATTTTATTTAAAATATTTATTTGAAAATTTCATTTGAAATTAAATTTTCTTTAATATTTAATACTTCTCAAACTCCTTTGCAAACAATTATTTACATTATTACTTCTATTTACAAAGACTATTGAAAATATTAAATCCAAAATTTATGAAATTTTTAATTTATCTCAAGATACCTTTCAAATATTATCAATAAATTAATAATCATTTTCTTTAAAGATGTTTTATTTAATTTATAACTTCAAAAATATTTATAACACTAAAATTTTATATAAAACAATGTAGTATACAAATAAGCAATATTTAAAAGATTTATTCAAAAAGGAAAGGAAGGTAGATTCCGAAAACGAAATATAGGTGAAAAATGAAGCTGAGCAGATGAGGTAGATTCAAAAGAATAGAATCGGGCACGAATAATTTATTTCAAACCATAAGAATTTTAATTTCAAATATTAATACGAAATTTCTTTGTTGGGAAAAATACTTTTATAATAAATACCTTTATAATAATACGTTTATATCGAAATAAATCTTTCTTTCGAAAATATTTTTATAACTCGATGTTTTAACAAGTTTATCCTCATTCTTGCAGACTCTGGCCATGCGTTGACCAGGCGCAAAGCTAGAATTCTTCAAGTACTTAGTAGACCTGTTTCAACACCCAGTGAAAATACTTGAAAAACCTTTTTAAAAACAGATATGGAAAGTACAATCCAAACAAACAACCAAACCAAAACCTTTGTCCGACCAAGGTTCGCAGATACACAATGGTTACGCCTGGGTCTCCCAGAAAACAATCCATATCCGTAAGCTTTCTCAGCCCTGCGAGTTACGCCATGATGACTAGTAGAGTACAGGATACACAATGGTTACGCCTGGATCCCTCAGGAAACAATCCGTACCCCTAGGCAAGACTCAGCCAGGCACTTGCGCTACTATTCGCGACCTACACAGATTGCAGGATACACAATGGTTACGCCTGGATCCCCCAGGAAACAATCCGTACCCCTAGGCAAGACTCAGCCAGGCAGTTGCGCTATGCAGTCATGAGAGAAAAAAAACCATGGGTTACGCCACGGTGGGAAACACTCGAGTATTACATCCGGAAAACCAAAAATCAGAGAGAATAATATCGATAGAATGAATCCACGATGTGGCCACAAAGCGGATATCAAGCAGAAGGCACTTTCCATATCTTTACATCGAAAATATATATCATATAGTACCATTTCAAATACTTTCAAATATCATACTTATATAAAATCCATATATATATATATATAAGATTCCATTTTCAAATCGAATACTTTCCAAATCAATAGTATATCAAATCATACTTATATAGACTTCGATTTATAAAAAAAATTCCCTTTCCAAATTGAGTACCTTTCAAATCAATAGATTTCAAATCACTTCATACTTATACAAATCCATTTTATATAAGTTCGACCACTCCCAAATCAAGTGCTTAACAATATAAGAGTCTCAATTTCAAATCATTTCAATATCAATTCAGTTTCAAAATCATATAGGATTTCACCAAATTTTCTTCCAAATTAAGTATCTAAATTTCAAAGTTCCCAAAATAATAGGTTTAGAAAATTATCCCAGTTTCCAAATTAAAATAATTCAAGTCAAACAAATTCATTTCCAAAATCACCATATAAGTACTGGTTTTTAATTTCAATTTAATTTCAAAACCAAATATTTTCTCAAAATCAATTATACTCAAAATGGTTTCCAAATTTATAATCATCACTTTAAAACTTTTAAACTATCTATTTCTATTAGAAATATTCAATTTACCTTTCTAAAAACCATTATTTGAAATCTTTTTTTTCCAAAACATTTCAAAACTAAATTCCATATTAGTATAATTAAAAATAGTCATATTCACTTACTTAACAAAAGGTTTCAAACTTACTTAAGTCATACTCTTCAAAACTAAACTTATATGCTTTATCAAAATTTTTATACTTTTTGAAATTTCTTAGTTTAAAACTTTTAAACCTTGATTTGGAAGTGCTCGACCCTTCAAAATAGTCGGTGAAATCAAATTTCAAATCTAAGAGTTGGAAATCAATTTTTTTTTATATAGAGTTATTACTAGTCAAATTGAAAACTCGAGGACTGAACACCGGTCTCACTTTAAATTGTTTCAAATATATACATATATTTTTCGAAAATATCAAATTATACTTCGAAATTTGAAATCAAAAACGGCTTTACAAAATCACTCGCATAGAGAAGCTATTAAAGTGGCCTCTCCCCCACTCTGAAACTCGAAAATCAACGTCGATGATGCGTGCACTCATCACCGAAATTATTCTCCAGCGACATAAGTGAGTTCTGGGCATCTATTTTCTTGAAAACTTCTTTGAAATTTCTTCAAAATTATTGGAATTTATTCGAACCCATTTGAAACATTTATTTTTCGGAAAAATACTTTTAAATCGTATTATTTTTATATATTTTCCCAAAATCTTAAAACCAATTTCAAAATATCGGAATTCAATTCTCGAATTTCAAATTTAACCCTTCGGTTATAAATCCTTTTTACATAAATCACTTTCTTATAAATTTTCAAAATTTCCTTTCTTTTCAAAACTTTTATATATAGAATAACATTTCTTATTTGTTTTATATATAGGTATATAATCCTTATCGAAAACATTTTCACTTTTATATATAGAATAAAATCATAGTTATCAAAATAATAATTTCGTATAAAACAATTTTAAAATACAACAAACCCGATTATCAAAGGATGATTCAATAATGGATTTCAAAACAAAGATAGAGATTTAATTTAGAGGAACTCTAATCAATAGAATCCTGATTCGAAGATAGGCTCAAACAAGGTTGAGAAAATCAAATTACAAAATAGAAGATGGATATACTTCTATAAATCTCGGGCGACCTTAACCGGGTCAACCGTGACTTCAGGAATATAATTGATGCGGAATTCTAAAGCAAATCGACATTCGATTGCCAGAGATAGAATTCGGCATACCAAGATATAGCAGCATCGTAAACCGAGGATACAGAAATCTCCGATGAATCAATGTCAATTGTAAAGGAGTTTTCACCCCCTTTACAATTCATTCCGTGGAGTTATGGGATACTCCAGAATCAAACGAATATAAATAGGGAGAGACAAGAATGAATTTCGGAACCGAGGGACATTCCAAAATTCAAAGGAAATCAAGTCAAAACGAAGGGATTCAACTCGAACGAAAGTGATTCTGTAAATGAATTTACCATATATGCTAGGTTTTGCCTAGAGCCAAAGCTCTGATACCAACTGTAACGACCCGCTATTTTGGACCATTCAAATCGACAATAAAACCGTACAACAATAAAACCGTACATGTCTGACTTGAATAATTCAAAATACCGAATTGTTAATAAAATTTGGCAAAACTTAAAATATACAGTAAATAAATCAATCATAGATCACTTACACAGAGTAATACAATGCAGCGGAATAGATAAAGAATGGTAGTTCATGAAGCTACTATATACCTCAGAGTTAGAAATAAAATACAACCGAATAGTTCAAATGCCATGAAGTCTCCAATGCAACAGATGGCTTCTCTGAACCAATTAACTGGATGACTGAAGGGATAGATAGCTGGATCTTCAAGCAAAGCTCCAACTTCGAAGATGAGTCTCAAATGCTGTATCTCTCAGTCTGACCCGAGCGTAAAGCAAAACACAAAACACTCGAGTCAGGATTAACATTCTTATATCTATAAATCTAACTCAAGTGAAATATCAACTGAAATATAATTAACTTAGAGGATATTTGGGATAACCATCCTCTAAAGGTCCATGGAACTATCTAAAAGATAGAAATATACACTATAACACCGTAGTCTTTTCAACTTAATTTATACTTCAAAACCAAATATCATTTTCACTTCAAATATCTCTATACTTCCCAAATAGTATTTTTATATATTAAATAATTTGTACAGTAAAGAAATTTCAATTCCCTCAACTTAACAAATCGTTTAACATCAACCCGACCACCCCATTTAAATCTATTTCAATCTCAATTTATTAATTTAAATTCAACTCAATTTCTAAAATAACCGCTTCAATTTTATCGATCTCAAATTCGGATTTGAAATCACAAAATACCCTTTATGTTCAATATATTTCAAAACTTTAAGTATTCAACGTTTCAAACTAACTTTTTAATCAATTTAGCTTCCAAATAATAAATTCAACTATACTGATTTCAAATACATATCCGAATCTCAAAATAAACCATTTAAATCCCAATATAGTTCAAAGCTTTAATATTTAATTAAATGTTCAATTTAATAGTTCCATATAGATCTCGATTTAACCTCATTATTATCTAGTCTTAAAATAATACCTCATTAGATGCACTATCATTTAAGTAACCTTAAATTACATTTTATTCAATATTTTGTAACGCCCCACTCCGAGACCCACTCTAGTAAAGAGTATTACGGAGTAATACCGTCTACTATAACGGAGAGTAGAGTATAATGGAAGCGACCATATGTAATCAAGCTATAACTATCTACTGAATACGTCGAATAGGTGGTTTTCTTTTCTCAAGTGGTTCGACATATCCAATAAATATTTATAACGAAACTACAATGGCTAAGGAAATAGGTTCAGAACAAACATAATACTAAATGATAACATCATCATCACAGAATAGTCACATAACAGTCACAGAACATAGGTACAATATATCGTCAATACAGATCCAAGTATCAAAAGGTGGGTACAAAGCCACCGCTCACACATGTGAGTCAAAAATATGTACATAAGAGTCTGAAATAGCAGAGTAGCTGAATAGTGGACAAATAAAAGAGCTATCTATCAGCATAGCAGATAATGTCCAAGCGGAAGCACATAAAGCTAAGTCCAGAGGCCTAACCTGAAACAACTCGGTCTGACCCGAGCGAAAACACTCGGGTCAGGCTAGCTAAACAATCAGTAATAACTGAGATATATATAATAATGCAGTACATAAATAAAACAGTACTTCTCCAAAGAGAAGAGTAATATGGACTACATGAATATAACGACGATCCCTAATCATCAATAAACTGTAAAAATCTCCAAAGAGAATACAAACACCAAAGTGTGGAATAAATAAAATCGCCTCATATCATCGGCGTAGCCAAAGCTAGATAAAGTTGCCCATAGGCAATTATCCCAAGAGTGACCAGAGTCAGTAATCAATGCCCAAGCAAAGATCGATGCTCCAAAGAGCAATAGGGATATACTGAAAAGTCAATGAAATCAAACACTGAAAAGCAGTGTCCAGAGACACTGTGAATCCACAAGGTAATCGCACTTACATCGTATGGTTCCATAGAACCAACACCGAATGGCAATACTCGAATGGATATAAAATCATCGGATAATACAAATATTGCACGTGCACCGACCAGAGTCGTTGTTGCCAAGTACCGTAGAGTTGTGATCGATCACTCGCACAAATGCGGAACGCGCGAAACGACGAGATCCTTCCCAGAAGGATAAAGGCCCAGAGGCGCATGCCTAAAAATAAACTGCTCCATAAAGCAGGTGTCCAGAGACGGTTGCCCAGAGGCATGGTGACCCTGAGGTCCAGTACTGGCCGCCCAGAGGCTAATGTGCCACTAACTTCTTGGAGAGGAACCCGTAAAGTGTTAACAATGAGTCCCATACCCCACGTTCGCACTAAACGATTTCCTAACCAATAGCAAGCCCACACTCCAAACAATAAAAAGTCCACCTCATATCATCGGTAGACTAGACCCAAAGGTCAAAATGATCAATCGAATAGGTCGGGGATTAACCGGAAAGAAAATACACACGGTTTCCATAGGCCGGATATTTCCTAACCGTTTAAGCACCTTTCCACTTCGCTCGACGTGCTAAAAGTGAGTGTGAGATTTTTATTATAGAAAATAATGGTGTAAACTGATTTGTAATTGATTTCGAAATCACTTTTAAAACGGTCTTTTGAAAAGTCTCCTATTATGGAGTAATTAATTTAATAATTAAAAATAATATTATATAATAATTTTTAAAAGCCATTTTGGAGTGAAAAATCCTTTTAAATCCTTTTTATAAAGCTCGTGTACGAAATCCAGAGACAAATCTCAAAGAAATCGACGAAAACCAGAAAATCATCAAAAATATCCTAAGTGTTTGAAACCATTCAAAAACTGCTGCGAGCCCAAGTTCGGCAATTTATTTGGACCAGCAAACTGTGTCCAAATGGCATGAAAACTGGTAGGTATGTAGTCCGACATCCCTACTTTAAGATCCAAAAAGAATTTCTGGATTCCGAGTTGAGACGAAGTGGCAGCGACGTCTCAAAGTTGAACCCAGAAAAAGATTCACACTGTTTTCCAACAGCGACCAGAGTTTAACTTTGACACGAAAATCGAAGTACCAAATGAAATCCAATGTTGCCCAAATTTTCCAGAGATGGAGTTCGGAGCTCCACCTTTCCAACGAGACCAAAAACGTCAAATTCCGACTTCCGATGCGAACGTGGCGGCATCGCGAAGTGGCACTCAAAAGCTGGAAACAGAGGTAATGTTTTTTTTTTTTTTTTTTTCCGGGCCCCCAGCCCGCTTGGGCTGGGGAGACTTGGGCCCGCCCCCAGCCCGCTTGGGCTGGGGGAAACCTCCCCCCCCCCAGCCCGCGCGGGCTGGGGTACTGGGCCCACCCCAGCCCACACGGGTTGGGGACTTGGGCCGCGCCCCCAGCCCACTGCGGGCTGGGGTCTGTGGCCCGCCCCCAGCCCCTTGCGGGCTGGGGGGAAAAGGGGCGGCCCCAGCCCATTGCGGCCTGGGGTCTGTAGCCCGCCCCCAGCCCGGGCGGGCTGGGGGCCTGTGCGCGCCCGGGCTGGTGTCTGGGTGCAACCCAGGCCTGTCTTGGTGCACCCAGAGCCTATTCCAGCCTGTTTCAGGCTGATTTCAGCCTAAATATTTTCAGCAAGCATATTTTTGTGTTTTTGGTGATTTTGGGTTGTTTTTTTTCAGTTTTTGGCATCAAAAAAATCACTAATAACAATTACTAATCACCATATAATGATTATTACACTAATTTAAAGGAAACCAAGGCCAAAGCTTATCTTTACAACTAGCAATAATTACTAATCAATAGTAATTACCTTAATGAAGCAAAGTATCAAATGGTTTGAGTGCACAATATCAAGCAAGCCAAACTCCTCAACTCCAAAGCAAAGATCAAGAGGCTTCAAAGGACCCAAAATCAACAAAAAACAAAATAATGATTACTACAAGATGGTAGAGACAAATAGGGATTAAGATGGATTAGAAAATAGGGGAGATTGCATTACCTTTCAAAGATTAAACTAGTTTAATTATGAAGAGAAGGAGATGGAGCTTCTAAAGTGAGGCCATTAATTATGTTTAGATCTATGTTTAGGAATTTATGAAGAGGAGGGTTAGGGTTTATGGGAGGGGTTTGAGATATTAAATAGGAGTGGGTTGGTTAATGGGTCATGGTAAGAGGTTTTAAAACCCATTAGGACTTAGTTTATTTTCCTAAGGTTATCATGTGAACAAAATCCTAAGAAACATCCTAGTTTTAATTAAAACCATATAATTGCTCATTTGGCCCATTAACCTATAATCACATAAAAGAATTCCCCATTTCAACCCAAAAATATTTTAATTTGTGAACCAATTGCAAATTTAAATTCCCAAAAATTTGTTTAGCCCCATTTTTAACTTAAAATCATAATTTTTAACTTATCATTCGGTAATTGCAATTTCAGGGTTGTTACAGACTCCCCCCTTAAGAAAATTGCGTCCCCGCAATTCCTTAAATATAGAAGTCGTCTATAACATCTAATCCACACAAGGAATACAGAAGATAAAATATAGATGCTCACCCATGTCGGAAGATGAAAGAAAACCAGGATAAGTACGCTCGATAAATTCTCTGGTCTCCCAAGTGCAGTCCTTAGGATTAGACGACCATTGAATCTTCACAAGCGGAACCTCTTTGTTTCGAAGACATCCGATCTCCGAATTAAGCACACGAAGAGGTTGCTGCCCTATAGATAGATTGGATGAGATCTCCAAATCAGTTAAGATATGGGGCTCGATAATAGAATCAGGATTGCGCACACACTTGCGAAGCTGAGAAACATGGAACACATCATGTATTTCAGAGAAATGAGCAGGTAGAGCCACTCTATAGGCGACAAGGCCGATGCGTTCCATGATAGGAAACGGTCCATTATAGCGAGGGGCCAGTTTCCCTGTAGAACTGAAACGCACAACCCCTTTCATGAGAGAAACCCGAATAAAGACAGAATCGCCAATGGAGAACTCAAGAGGCTTCCTACGGTTGTCCGCGTAGGATTTCTGGCGGTCCTGTGCCTCTTTCATTCTCTGACGGATAAGCACGATCTTCTCAGAAGATTCCCGAACTGAATCTGGACCAAGAATGAGCTTCTCACCAGACTCTAACCAACCAGCAGGAGAGCGACATGGCCTTCCGTAGAGAGCCTCGAAAGGTGCTATGCCGATACTAGACTGATAGCTGTTGTTGTAGGAGAACTCTACGAGCGGTAAGTGATCCTCCCAACTACCTCCGAAATCCAGAATACAACAGCGCAAAAGATCCTCTAAAACACGATTCACTCTCGCCGTCTGACCGTCGGTCTGAGGATGATAAGCAGTCGAGATATTCAGCTTTGTGCCCAAAGCTGACTGTAGGCACTTCCAAAAGTGACTAGTAAAGATAGTGTCTCGATCAAAGACGATAGAGCAAGGAATGCCATGAAGTCGAATGACTTCCTTCACATAGAGCTTGGCCAACTGAGGTGCAGTCCGAGTGGACTTAATCGGAATGAAATGAGCCGATTTGGTCAAGCGATCAACAATAACCCAGATAGAAGTATGGCCTGACCTCGATCGAGGCAGACCGTCAATGAAATCCATGTATATCTGATCCCATTTCCATAATGGAATCTCTGGAGGATGAAGAAGACCAGATGAACGCTGATGCTCGGCCTTGATCTGTTGACAAGTCATGCAACTATTCACATAACTTGCCACATCTCTCTTCAAACCCTCCCAATAATATAGCCGGCACATATCGTCATACATCTTACTCGAACCAGGATGTATAGTGTACTTAGTGCGATGGCACTCGTCCAGAATGTCACGCCTAAGTGGTAAATCAGATGGTACAACAATACGGTTCTTCCTACGAAGACACCGATGAAAATCAAGAGAATAATCCAGCAATGTCTCATCACTGGATCCCGACTCGAGAAGATGAATAAGATGCAATAAGTCTGGATCCTGCCACTGAGCATGGGCAATGCGATCCAATAAGATAGGACGAGCTTCTAAGCTGAATAATAAGACAGGAGCATCAGAAGATGGAGCTCGATCTCTAATATCACATAAAGATAGAGTCTCAAGAACATCCCACTCGGCAATCATCATAGAAACTACCGCCGAGTGCTTGCGACTGAGCGCATCTGCAACACGATTACCCTTGCCGGGGGTATACTGAATATCTAAATCATATGAGGCGAGAAACTCAAGCCATCGCTGCTGCCTCATATTGAGATCCCTCTGACTGAATAGATACTTCAGCGACTTGTGATCGGTGTAAAGAGTGAAGCGTTCGCCTAATAGAAAGTGACGCCACGTCTTCAAGGCAAAGACGATAGCTGCCAACTCAAGATCATGAGTCGGATAGCGAACCTCATTCGGACATAGCTGCCTGGAAGCATAAGCAACTACCCGATCCTTCTGCATAAGCACGGCACCGAGCCCGCTACCACAAGCATCGGTGTAAACAACCAGATCCTGATTACTTTCAGGAACCACAAGGATAGGAGCATGAGTGAGAAGTTCCTTCAGTCGCTGAAAGGAAGCTTCACACTTATCCGACCAAATAAAGCGAACACCCTTATGAGTCAGCGTCGTAAGGGGAAGTGCAACTCGAGAGAAATCCTTGACAAACCGACGGTAATAACCCGCCAGACCAAGGAAGCTGTGAATATCATGAACGTTCTCGGGCTGCTTCCAATTCTGAATAGCTTCGATCTTGGCAGAATCGACAGAAACACCCTCAGATGATACAATATGGCCCAAGAACTTGACCTTGCTCTCCCAAAAATGGCACTTGGAGAGCTTGGCCTTAAGCTGATGCTGACGAAGAGTATCCAATACGATCCGCAAATGATGAGCATGCTCTGCCTCGGATCTAGAGTAAATAAGAATATCATCGATGAAAACCAGAACGAATCTATCGATGTATTCCCGGAATACTCGATTCATAAGATCGACAAAGAAAGCCGGTGCGTTCGTCAAGCCGAATGGCATGACCAACCACTCAAAAGAACCATAGCGAATGCGGAAAGCGGTAAGAGGAATGCTACCTTCCGCAACTCGGAGCTGATGAAATCCGGTGGCAAGGTCGAGCTGTGAAAAGACCTTCGCACCGCTCAACTGATCAAACATATCGTCTATCCATGGCAATGGATAACGATTTCTGATGGTCAACTCATTAAGCTTGCGATAGTCAACGCAAAGCCTAAGAGAGCCATCGGGCTTCTTAACGAAGACCACAGCAGCACCCCATGGCGAAGAACTGGACCGAATTAACTGCTTCGCCTCAAGCTCCACTAACTGCTTCCTGAGTTCCTCATTCTCTTTAGTAGACATCCTCGTGGGAGGACGCCCAACTGGGTGGGAGCCTGGAATGAGATCGATGCGGAACTCAATGGCCCGCTTTGGCGGCAGGCCAGATACTGGCTCGAATACGTCGGGGAAATCCCGAACAACAGGAATACGAGATAAGTCCAAATCTTCATCTCGTGAATCAAGAGAAAATAGAGTAACATCAGAAAGCCCAACATCTTGAAGAACAATAGCTAACGGAGAGGACGAGTCAGGGTGATGAATGAATAATATCCGCTCCGAACAAATAATTTTGGCGTCATGCTGAACGAGCCAATCCATGCCAAGAATCATATCAAATCCCAAATACTCCATAACGTGCAGATTCGCACGGAAAGAAAATCCACAAAGATCGATATCTATATTCTCACAAAGCAAGCTAAGGGTCGTGGATCCGCCAATGGGATTCACAATCCTTAGTGAAGAAACCAGACAAGTAACATCCAACGATAAAGCATCTACTAGCTCCTTTGATACGAATGAGTGAGAGGCACCCGTATCAAAGAGAACTCTACAAGATCTGCCATGAAATAAAATAGAACCTTCGAGAACGGAAGGATGCGTACCTCGAGGCTGAGTTGAAGATGCAGGAGCCTTGGCAGCATTAAGCTTGCCAGGCTTGGCACTAGCTGGAGCAATAGGACAAGTAGAGATCCTGTGTCCCTCCTTCTTGCAGAAGGTGCAATAGAGAGGTTTGGGGAACTCTCGAATAAAGTGATCTGAAGAACCGCAGTTGAAGCATTTCTTCGGAGGACGGGTTCCACTAGGCTGTGACTGAATCTGAGTCTGAGTCTGAGGCTGAGCCTGGACAGCAGAACTGCCAGTCTTCTTCTTCTTATTCCAAGGCTTGTTCTTCTGAAATGGACCCCGCTTCTGGTTGGGGTTTTTGGAACCCCCACCTTCATCATCACTATGCTCCATCTCGACTGACTCAAGATGTAGGGCTGCATCGACTAGCTTCTCGAATGAGAGCTCAAGCTGTAGCATAAGATGCCTCTTCAGATATTTCTTCAAGCCCTCAACAAATTTGAGGTTCCTCTTATAAGGAGTAGCAATAAACTCAAGGCCGTACTTGGACAGGGCCTCGAAGGAAGAGACATAGTCCGATACGGAGGACTTCCCCTGCTTGAGATCAAGAAAGCGGCGAGCAAGGGAGTTCTTCTCTGACTCTGGGATGAATTTGATCTCAAATCTCTGACGAAACTGAGCCCAAGTAAGTGTGGTCTCATCGACCTCAGCAATAAGGAGTTCGTATCAATCCAGAGCACGACTCCGAAGCTGACTAGAAGCAATAAGAACACGATCATGATCCGAGATATCCATACAAGTAAAAATGCTCTCGCATATCCGAATCCAAGTCTGGACCTCTAAGACATTCTCGGAGCCACTGAACGGCTTCCCTCTGAGATGGGTAAAATCACTGCAGAGACGCGCAAAAACAGACATGCGCGGAGCATAAGCAACTGGGGCTGGAGACTGAGAATGAGACCGAGAATTCCGAACCAGCTCCATGATCTGGTCGGTAGTCATGAACACGCCGTCTGGATGAGTGTTGCTGGACTGCCCAGCAGCACTAGTCTGACGTGTGGTTCTCCCTCTTCCCCTTCCAGACATACTGAAAGTCAAACGGGAATTAGAGTTAGACATGATTCAATGATTGATACTTAATTAAGGAATACTACGGAATATAATAAATTCCTACACATATTCCTAACTTATCTATCAATAAGCATAAGGAAGGGATTTGATTTAATTCAGATCCAATTAAAATGTATTGTACTAAGTGTATCCGTTCTGTGTGTGTTATGCTTAATTCTGAACCTTGCTCTGATACCAAGATGTAACGCCCCACTCCGAGACTCACTCTAGTAAAGAGTATTACGGAGTAATACCGTCTACTAGAACGGAGAATAGAGTATAATGGAAGCGACCATATGTAATCAAGCTATAACTATCTACTGAATACGTCGAATAGGTGGTTTTCTTTTCTCAAGTGGTTCGACATATCCAATAAATATTTATAACGAAACTACAATGGCTAAGGAAATAGGTTCAGAACAAACATAATACTAAATGATAACATCATCATCACAGAACAGTCACATAACAGTCACAGAACATAGGTACAATATATCGTCAATACATATCCAAGTATTAAAAGGTGGGTACAAAGCCACCGCTCACACATGTGAGTCAAAAATATGTACATAAGAGTCTGAAATAACAGAGTAGCTGAATAGTGGACAAATAAAAGAGCTATCTATCAGCATAGCAGATAATGTCCAAGCGGAAGCACAGAAAGCTAAGTCCAGAGACCTAACCTGAAACAACTCGGTCTGACCCGAGCGAAAACACTCGGCTCAGGCTAGCTAAACAATCAGTAATAACTGAGATATATATAATAATGCAGTACATAAATAAAACAGTACTTCTCCAAAGAAAAGAGTAATATGGACTACATGAATATAATGACGATCCCTAATCATCAATAAACAGTAAAAATCTCCAAAGAGAATACAAACACCAAAGTGTGGAATAAATAAAATTGCCTCATATCATCGGCGTAGCCAAAGCTAGATAAAGTTGCCCATAGGCAATTATCCCAAGAGTGACCAGAGTCAGTAATCAATGCCCAAGCAAAGATCGATGCTCCAAAGAGCAACAGGGATATACTGAAAAGTCAATGAAATCAAACACTGAAAAGTAGTGTCCAGAGACACTGTGAATCCACAAGGTAATCGCACTTACATCGTATGGTTCCATAGAATCAACACCGAATGGCAATACTCGAATGGATATAAAATCATCAGATAATACAAATATTGCACGTGCACCGACCAGAGTCGTTGTTGCCAAGTACCGTAGAGTTGTGATCGATCACTCGCACAGATTCGGAATGCGCGAAACGGCGAGATCCTTCCCAGAAGGATAAAGGCCCAGAGGCGCACGCCGAAAAATAAACTGCTCCATAGAGCAGGTGTCCAGAGACGGTTGCCCAGAGGCATGGTGACCCAGAGGTCCAGTACTGGCCGCCCAGAGGCTAATGTGCCACTAACTTCTTGGAGAGGAACCCGTAAAGTGTTAACAATGAGTCCCATACCCCACCTACGCACTAAACGGTTTTCTAACCAATAGCAAGCTCACACTCCAAACAATAAAAAGTCCACCTCATATCATCGGTAGACTAGACCCAAAGGTCAAAACGATCAATCGAATAGGTCGGGGATTAACCGGAAAGAAAATACACACGGTTTCCATAGGCCGGATATTTCCTAACTGTTTAAGCACTTTTCCACTTCGCTCGACGTGCTAAAAGTGAGTGTGAGAGTTTTATTATTGAAAATAATGGTGTAAACGGATTTGTAATTGATTTCGAAATCGCTTTTAAAACGGTCTTTTGAAAAGTCTCCTATTATGGAGTAATTAATTTAATAATTAAAAATAATATTATATATTAATTTTTAAAAGCCATTTTGGAGTAAAAAATCCTTTTAAATCCTTTTTATAAAGCTCGTGTACGAAATCCAGGGACAAATCTCAAAGAAATCGACGAAAACCAGAAAATCATCAAAAATATTCCAAGTGTTTGAAACCATTCAAAAACTGCTGCGAAACCAAGTTCGGCAATTTATTTGGACCAGCAAACTGTGTCCAAATGGAATGAAAACTGGTAGGCATGTAGTCCGACATCCCTACTTTAAGATGCAAAAAGAATTTCTGGATTCCGAGTTGAGACGAAGTGGCAGCGACGTCTCAAAGTTGAACCCAGAAAAAGATTCGCAATGTTTTCCAACAGCGACCAGAGTCTAACTTTGGCACGAAAATCGAAGTACCAAACGATCTCCAATGTTGCCCAAATTTTCCAGAGATGGAGTTCGGAGCTCCACCTTTCCAACGAGACCAAAAACGTCAAATTTCGACTTCCGATGCGAACGTGGCGGCATCGCGAAGTGGCACTCAAAAGCTGGAAACATAGGTAATGTTTTTTTTTTTTTTTCCGGGCCCCCAGCCCGCTTGGGCTGGGGAAACTTGGGCCCGCCCGTAGCCCGCGCGTGCTGGGGGAAACCCCCCCCCCAGCCCACGCAGGCTGGGGGTCTTGGGCCGCCCCCAGCCCGCGCGGGCTGGGGGAAACCCCCCCCCCCCCAGCCCACGCGGGCTGGGGGTCTTGGGCCCGCCCCCAGCCCGTGCGGGCTGGTGTACTGGGCCCGCCCCAGCCCACACGGGCTGGGGACTTGGGCCGCGCCCCCAGCCCACTACGGGCTGGGGTCTGTGGCCCGCCCCCAGCCCCTTGCGGGCGGGGGGAAAGGGACGGCCCCAACCCCTTGCGGGCTGGGGTCTGTAGCCCGCCCCCAGCCCGGGCGGGCTGGGGGCCTGTGCGCGCCCGGGCTGCGCCCGGGCTGGGGCCTGGGTGCAACCCAGGCCTGTCCTGGTGCACCCAGAGCCTATTCCAGCCTGTTTCAGGCTGATTTCAGCCTAAATATTTCCAGCAAGCATATTTTTGTGTTTTTGGTGATTTTGGGTTGTTTTTTTCAGTTTTTGGCATCAAAAAAATCACTAATAACAATTTCTAATCACCATATAATGATTATTACACTAATTTAAAGGAAACCAAGGCCAAAGCTTATCTTTACAACTAGCAATAATTACTAATCAATAGTAATTACCTTAATGAAGCAAAGTATCAAATGGTTTGAGTGCACAATATCAAGCAAGCCAAACTCCTCAACTCCAAAGCAAAGATCAAGAGGCTTCAAAGGACCCAAAATCAACAAAAAACAAAATAATGATTACTACAAGATGGTAGAGATAAATAGGGATTAAGATGGATTAGAGAATAGGGGAGATTGTATTACCTTTCAAAGATTCAACTAGTTTAATTATGAAGAGAAGGAGATGGAGCTTCTAAAGTGAGGCCATTAATTATGTTTAGATCTATGTTTAGGAATTCATGAAGAGGAGGGTTAGGGTTTATGGGAGGGGTTTGAGATATTAAATAGGAGTGGGTTGGTTAATGGGTCATGGTAAGAGGTTTTAAAACCCATTAGGACTTAGTTTATTTTCCTAAGGTTATCATGTGAACAAAATCCTAAGAAGCATCCTAGTTTTAATTAAAACCATATAATTGCTCATTTGGCCCATTAACCTATAATCACATAAAAGAATTCCCCATTTCAACCCAAAAATATTTTAATTTGCGAACCAATTGCAAATTTAAATTACCAAAAATTTTTTTAGCCCCCTTTTTAACTTAAACTCATAATTTTTAACTTATCATTCGGTAATTGCAATCTCAGGGTTGTTACATATTTTCTTTAATTTATTTAAACGTGAAATATTCATTAAATCACTTAAATAAAAATCCAGTTACAAAATCATACCCTTAAATTTCCCATTCAAAAATTTCAAATTGATTTAATTGAATAAATCCTTATATAAATACCATATAGATAAACCCACATTTATCTCCCAATCTTAGTAAATTGCAGAATACTTTTGGAATAAAATTTACATAAATATTTAGCATAATTTATGTATTAAATCAAATTTTTACTAAATTAAATATTATAAAATCTATATATCATTACCCTTTATATATAAAAAAATTTAAGGATTAACATTTAATAAGACCATATATTTCTTTCTAAAACAATGAATTAAATTTCAAAATATTTATATATATGGACCAACGATGTCTGTATATATTTCTTATCATATGGTCAAGTGTTACGGATATTTATCATTTCAATCCGTACACTAAATGTATACGGGTGGATAGCATTTCAACCCGTAATCCAAATTCAATTAAATGAAAATCGCTTGGGTTTATCATTTCAACCCATAACGATTTTCTCCTATTCTAAAGTCTGTTCGGGTATGTATCATTTCAACCCATAGTGATTTCTATACTAACAGGGAACTTGCAGAGTGATAAAAGATTTGTAAATAATAATAACAACAGGCATATATCATCAAAATAAATATATAAACAATAGGATATGGTGTCATATCCCATAAGTGAATAGTTACAGATAATAGCATATATAACAATTTAAATAACTACAGCCTCATATTTCAATTGTCGTCTCAATTGAAATCAAATTTAGTAAATAAAAGAATGTTAATCGTGAGTGATTTCTCACCTTTCGAGGCCAGAGAAAAAGAAGTGAGTTATGAAATCCAGATCCGAATTCCAAAACAAAGCTAGATAGACACGGTTCAATGATCAAAGCGGATAATAGGAATAGACGAATTCAAATCAGAATTGGATCAAGGAAGATAAATAGGATAAGTGAGCTTATAGACGACTAGCCAACATATGCAGACACAGTTTATAAAATATGCAACAAAATATGCATGCCTCGGTTAATATATATACATAGGTGTGCAGACCGACTGTATTAATATAACCATATATATACTATATAACATTTCCTCTACCAATTTGTATATGACTATACATATGACTATACTTGAAATCAAAATACACATCCCTTAAAAAAAATCCAACGTATATCAGTCAGTGCAAACAACCTTAAGGCTGACATGAAATAAACTTTTGAAAGCATATATTGTTGAAATTATAAAATATTGATATAACTTATACTGTAAAACTACCATAGAAAATTTATATATATACCTACATTTAAATATAACTTATGTAAATTGTTGAAAATAAAATAAAATATAGTACGGTAGACTCTAAAATACTAAAACAATCATAAAAATATATATATTATAAATTTACCTATCAAACTTGTACCCACCAATTTTATATAATATATATACCAAAACAGTAAGGAAAATTGAAATACTATATTTTATATATCTAACATATGAAAGCTAATAAAATAACATATTTTATTATAGTTGAAACTGTTATAACCAAATATATGAAACATATAAAAATACGTATATTAATAGAAGGCTGCCAAACTTATACCATATATACCGTAAGCTATCAATAGTAAAATAAAATGCGTATATATATATATATATATATATTTAACTTATCAACTAGTTAGTAAAACATACGTATCTAAAAGCCGTACGATAACTATATGCTAACAAAAGTCAAAAACTATATAGCATAAAATCTTAAAATAATATACATAATACAGTATAAATATATACTAACCATTATATATGAACAGAAGTTAAATATTTATATACACGTTTGTAAATATAACAATTATCATATATATACTATTATGAAATATATTATTATTTTTAAAGTTCAACTGTTAGGGAATTTAAAATCCCCATAGTTGCAGTAAACATATAAAACAAAACTTATGCACAATCTATACTGTTCTTAATATATAAAATAGACTTATATCAAATAAAATGTGTACTTACTTTTAAAAACCAGAGAGGAAATGTTTTGCCAACTAATGCATGCGGCCATGGGGAGGAGGCAGGCCAAGGAAAAGAGAGAGCTCATGCTCAGGTTTGGAAGAAATAAGAAAAGATGGATGGGAGATGAGAACAGGCCATTTTTAAAGGAAGAATGCATGCGTGATTCAAGCAACATGACATGGCGAAGGGCATTCTTCAAGCAACAGAGAAAATGCTAGTTTCTTAAATATAATGGTAGGTCTGCATCTGATATGTGAACGTGCTATATGACTTTATATAATATTTACAAAGCTCTCTCCTCTTTTAATATTAATTTGAGGGCAACAAATAGCCTACAGAGAGAAAAGAAGATGCAATCTATGCTATACTATATATATATATATTCCTAGAAACACGGAAACGAAGAGGTAAAAGAGGGAAGAGAAAGAGGCGTATAAATGAATGGTAAATAAATTTAGATTTCAAATGAAATAAATGGAACAACAGAGATTAAAGTATGGATGTAAATCCTAGAATAATAAAAAGCAACGGTTATATGTTGATTAAGAAAAATAATTAAAACAATTAATGGCTTAAATGGGGCAGCATGTTTCAAAATTTTGAAATGCAAAAGAAACGTACACTATAAATATAAAGTTTTCAAAAGCAAAAGAAACGTAAAGCTGTCTATTAATTCATCAAAACGTTATTTAAGTAATAAATTGAAATGAAAAAAAAAAGTAATTGTAACGGTCAATAGTTGATTTAGCTATACACTTAAAGCAATAAATTTTTGTTTGTTTGTACAACACATAATGAGTTTTGAAAGTCAAGGATATAAAAATGGACAAAAGGAAAGAAATCAGGAAATTTTTGTGAGCAATAGCTTTCTAAGGAAAGGTAGGCTTACATTATATATACATGCTGAGATGATTAGGCACGTTCAAAAATTTTGAAGCAATGAAGGAATTGGAAATACGTTCAAAAATTTTGAAGCAATGAAGGAATTGGAAATAAATATAAAATGAAAGAAATTTGAAAAGTCCGTAGCTATGATTTAGCCAAAATTTATTAAAGCCATTTACTAGGAAGGTTGGAACCGAAATAATAGGGAGAGGAAGGCACATTAAATTTGATGACAAAGTTGTGTTCGGATCTATAATCAAGTGGTTTATATATTATAGGCCTTATGAAAGCGAGGGAAGGAACGGATGCTACTAACTTGATGATTTGAGATTCTTTCAAGCGTTAAAAACAAAAATAAAGAGAGACCAGAATAAACGCACCACCATAAATATAAATATACGCTTCAATTGCAAAAGAAACGTATAGAGAAAATTATGGGTAGTGGGAAAGGTAATGTCAGTGCACGAAACTACAAGGAATAATAAAAGCAAGGTCGATGATCTCAAATTTATTAATGGTTACGAATGGAAAAGTCTACCTGGATTGGAAAAGTATTAAGTAATAGAAATCTTTAACGGTAGTAAAAAGAAACCGTTACGCACTGATTCAGAAATCAATTAAAGCAATTAATAGCTTGAATTGGACAGCACGTTTTCTCAATTAAATAAACTTCCATAAAATTATTTGAAAATTTACAATCTGCTATATTTAAATATACATATTCTAAATATATAAACATTTTATTTAAAAATTCAATTATTATAAGATTTCACAAATACTCAATTAAATACGTTATAGAATCAATTAAAATTGTTAAAATTTTCCGGGTCATTACATAATATCAAAATATCGTATCTTTCAAAACTTCGTTTCAAATCATTTTAATTTATCAAGATACCATATCTTTTCAAAACCACATTTCAAATCATTTTAATATATCAAAATAGCTATATTTTTTCAAAACCACATTTCAAATCATTTTAATATATCAAATATCATAACCTTTCAAAGCTTCATTTCCAAAATATCATATCTTTCAGAACTTCTTTCAAATCATTTAATATCAAAATATCGTATCTTTCAAAACTTCGTTTCAAATCATTTTAATGTATCAAGAAAACATATCTTTTCAAAACCACATTTCAAATCATTTTAATATATCAAAATAGCTATATTTTTTCAAAACCGCATATCAAATCATTTCAATATACCAAAATATCAAATCTTTCAGTACCACATTTCAAATCATTTCAATATACCAAAATATCATATCTTTCAGTTCCACATTTCAAATCAATTTAATATATCAAAAGTTATATTTCAAAACAAATTACTTCATTTTAAATCATAAAAATGAAGTTATTACATTTAATAATTAAATTATTAAATTCCAAAAATTTAAACTTTTCAATGTTCATTTACGCACTTAAATTTATTAAAACAATGAAAATTCAAGTTTCGCAGCATTTAGAAAATGCTACAGAAAGTTACATAAAAAACAATTCAATTTAACAAAAGACAGTATAAAAACTGTTGTTAATTAACTTCAAATATTCAATAGAATTTCACAAACACTTATATTTTTATTTAAATCATTTTTAACTTATAAAATCATACATTTTCACATTTATAAGCATCATTTAATTTTCCTTAAATTCATGATTTTATAAAGTTAAGTTTCCTTTCAAAAATCAATATTTATTAATAATTCGCTTATTAAATCTCAACATTCAAATTTAAATTCATTACATTAAATTTCAGCTTAACACTTAAGTTTAAAATTTCAAATATAACTTAATTCCATTTTATTTAACTTAACTTAAAATTTCACTTTTAAACCAAATTCATAAATTCCAATTTAAGTTATATTTCCAAATTCAACTCAATATTCACTCATTAACATTTTAACTTTATTCAAAAATCGTTAATATGTTATAAAATCATTTTAAATTAATTTAAAATTCAAAATATCATAATTTATCGTATTTTCAAAGTTAATTTAAATTCCATTAAAATTAAATCAAAATTTCCAAAATAACTTACATACAGATTTTCTAACTTTTCCATAATTTATTTAACTTATAGATTTCCAGAAAATCAATAATACTTTACAAAAATTATATTTTTATTTAATTTTAAAACAAAATATTATAATAATTAAATTTCTAAAATATTTTAAATTTTTTAGAAAAACATATTTTAACTACGGGCCTGTATATAATTTTCTACGCTAGGTAAAGTGATACGGGTAATGTATCATTTCAACCCGTAATTTACAAAGAAAAGTCCGGGTTTTATCATTTCAAACCCGCAATCCCAAGTAAATAAAATAAGTTGAAAATCGTTCAGGCCTATCATTTCAACCCATAACGATTTTCCTATATTCTAAAGTTCGTTCGGGTATGTATCATTTCAACCCATAGTGATTCTAATCTAGAGGGAACTTGCAGTGCGATAAATTGATAAAATAGCAGAACAACATAATATAACAGTAACAGATGTTATAACAGGTGTTTAAGCATGGGTGAACGTCATAAAATCATAATATAGCAGGTGTAACATGATAATGCATTTTACAGATTCAAAAGGGGTCAATTTACTAGTTATATATGTCCATCATGTCTGGTGAGAATAACTCACATGTTCAAAGCTGGAGATCGCTGCCAAAGCACACATAACGACACTACGAAGGCACGACAACACGGATACAACAAGAGAGTGGAGAGCCAAAGCTAATAGCCTTGTTCAAAAATTTACACAAAACAATAGAATAGATATAAGTTTTCGACACAAATTATCACTAAACAATGCTAGAATTGGATGTACAAAACAAAGCCAAAGTGTTTGCACTTGCTTTCTACCTCTTACGCTTCAGCTATGATCTGAAATGGCACGGCTAAAGCATGGTTTTAGATCAGGTTTGGGTTCCTAAAGGTCGGCCATAGCATGGGCAATGATGGAGCAAAGGTTTGTGACACATGAATTACAAGTCAATGCAAACTACATGGTTTTCTAAGCAATAAAAAGGCTCGGCCACAAGCTAGCATGGCCTGTCCAGGTCTGGGTGGGATGGAGGATGATGTGGCAGAGGTGTCTCAGGTAGCTAGAGTGGTGGTGGTGGTGGTGTATGTGGCGACCAAAGTGGAGTTTTGAGGCGGTGGTGCTAAGGTAGGCTCGGCTAGGTGCATATATGTGGTGTATGTTCATATTTTAGTGGATCTAGTCAACACAAAGGCATGGCTATGGCTTGGCTGTGGGCTGGAGGAAGTGTTGACCAGATGTAGTGGTGGTGGAGGAGGCCAAGGTGGAGGAGATGGAAGGAGCTTAGCCTTGAAGGTGAAGAAAGAAGAGCAAAATCATAAGAAAACAAGAAGAAAATGAGTTGAAGGAAGAAGAAGTTTACCAACTCTTTGCCTAAGGAATGGAGGCCATGATTTTTGTGATTGAGAAGAGTTTGTATACGGGAATGAATGAGAAAAAAATGTGCAGCTGAAAGAATTAAGGTCGGCCAAGCAAAATGAATGCATGAGTTTGGAAAATGAAGAGGTGGAAAGCAAAGAGTCACAAGCAGCTAAAGAGTCACAAAACCTTTCATATTTCTTACATTTGTTTATATAACTTGATATTTCTGGAAATAATAATAATCCAAGATAAAATTTCGAAAATTTATCAAAGTATAAAAATATATATAATGTTTATTAATTATATAAAGTTAAATTAAGGAAAATAGCTAAAAATAGTAAACTAGTCTAGAAAATTTAAAATTACATGAAATAAATTTTAGAAAATTCATACGAGCTTGTAATATATTTTTAAACATAAATAATAATATAAAATAAAAGTACATTCACAAAAAAAAATTTAAATTTAAATATAATTTTAATGAAGAAAATAGTAGAAAATAAGAAAACAGCCTTTTTAAAAAAAAATCAACACAGTAAACTTTGGAAAAATTATAACATCACTTTAAAAAAAAATTAAAAGACAAAATATACTTAAAGTAACCCACTAACACATAATAAAAAAAAATTAAATCTAAAGAAAATAGAAAAAGATTTAAAAAAATTTCTTAAAAATCCAAAACAGTGTCCAGAAATTACAAATAAATCACCATTGGCTTTGGAAAATTGTTTACTTCATTTTAAAATTATTATAGTACAAAAATATACATACAATAATATATTAAAATAAAATATTACAAAGAAAATAAGATTTATATAATTTAAAATAGATTGGCTTGGACAGGACATTTAGTTCATGTCGCTATTCCCGGATCTAGGGGAGAGTACGTAAGATGGAATAATTTCTTAGACGTATTACCCTATCCCCAAGGGTTGGAACCACTTCTTACGGGTCAGTGGAATCTTTATGCCCAAAACCCTGATTCCAGTAGTCATTTATTTGGTACCTCCCAAGGAGCGGGAACTGCCATTCTAACCCTTCTTGGGGGATTCCATCCACAAACGCAAAGTTTATGGTTGACCGATATGGCTCATCACCATTTAGCTATTGCATTTATTTTTCTTGTTGCTGGCCATATGTATAGAACGAACTTTGGAATTGGACATAGTATCAAAGATCTTTTAGAAGCACATACTCCTCCGGGGGGTCGATTAGGACGTGGACATAAGGGTCTTTATGATACAATCAACAATTCGATTCATTTTCAATTAGGCCTTGCTCTAGCCCCAAAATTGAAATGTACATAACTTTTACAGTTTGACTCCGTTTTCAACGAAACGAAAATCAGTGTTCAAGTTATTACATCTATTTTCATAATAAAATATAAAATTTAAGATTTTAAATAATTTAAATTTGAAGTTTAAAAGTCACAGTTTGAACAGCTTGACCAGAAGTCCACTTTACAGTAAAATATTCAAATTATACTGGTTTGAACTATAAATCATTTAATAATCATCATTTATATTTAAAAATGAAATGTTTGAAATAAAACAAATTGAAAATAATTTAAAAATAAAAGAAAGTCCAATTTAAATAATATACAAAAATTTAGGGTTGTTACAATATAAATATGTATAATTACCCTGATGAAGCTGCAAAAGAGGGGAGTGCTATCAGTCATGAAGAGGAGATGGAAACCACAGTAGAGCGGCCATGGTGGCTTGGGTGGATTTGCTTCGGCTAAGAAGCCATGGAGTCCCGTTGCTTGCTATGAGGAAGCTTGGCAAAAGGCTTGGCAAGGTGGTGCAAATGATGATGTCGCCTGGGTGGGCTTGAGGTAGAGTTGTTGTGGCTTCTGGTTTGATAAGGTGAAGATGGAGGAAGCTCTCAACCTATTGTGAGTTGAGTGGAGAAGGCTTCACGCGAGAGGAGCAGATGGCTCTAGGTTGGGCATAGGAAAAACACAAAGGAGTGGATGTGAATGGGTTAAAAGGTGACTGCCATGAATTGAGGAACGAATGGAGGGTTCATGTAAAAAAACGAAGCAACAAAAATATATAAGTTTCATAGAAAAAACTTTGTATCTAAAAAACAATTTCAGAACGAAAGAAAAGGAATAGTAAAAGCCTAAACGTATACATTGAGCTGGAATACTATAATGACATAAGGGAGAGTGAGGTTCAAAGGCCTGAAAATATTAATAGTTGATGCCTCTTCGTTTACCAAGTGATAATGAAAGGACTAGGGATTCAAAAGCCTAAATACGCTACAAATTGCAAAGCCGATTCCGTGGCATACTGAACTCTAAAATGTACAATCAGATATGCTGAGATTAGCACGCCGAGATGATCAAAATGGTACAAAGATATCAACGACACGACCATCGTATGAAAAGTCGATATTTGGTACCGGAAATGCTGCTAAAACGTCGAGAATAAGATAAACGGGGCAATAGCAATCCAAATTTGGCGAAACGAAATATGGTGTCTTACTCAGAAGATGATTTACAAATTTATTATATAAAAATATTTAGATTTGGAAAATATTTTATTATCATATAATATTAACTGATTTAAATTGAAATAAAATTACATAATAAAATAAACTTCCATATTTTCAGATGAAAATTTACCATTTTCTATGTTTAAGTAGACATATTCCAAATATAAAAATTTTATTATTAAATTAAATTATTTAAATTTTACAAAATTCAGTTAATTACGTTATAAAAATCGTTAAAATTTTTGGGTCGTTATACTCTCCCCCACTCAAAACTTTTCATCCCCGAAAAGGAAGAAGGTAGGAGAATATAAACAACCAAAAAGAAAAATAGATTAAAATACAAATAAAACAATTAATTTAAAACCATATAAATTTCATTAGTTTTTACGTTGATTTATATTCAACTAATTGATTTCAATTCAAGGTATTTTCATTCAGTTGGTTAAATTTCAAATTATTAATGTTTATTACAAAATTTCATTCAAACAAATTTTATTTTATTTATCTCATTTATTTAATAAATTTGATTTGACTTAAGTTAATTTCACTTATAATTAAATCCTAACTGTTCCTAAATTCATATTTATTTATTCTTTGTCTTATTATGATTCAATTTATCTCAACTAACCTTTTCTATATATGTATAAACATTTATTATAATCATATTTTATTCAACAAATTAATTCTCTCTTTTTCCCGAATTATTATTCAATTTATTACACTTAATGTATCTTATCACATAGATTAGGTATATTGACACTTATTATAACCACTCAGATTTATTTCATAAATTCCTTTAACAATCATTTCATATTGTATGCTATTTCATTACATATTCAATTTCTGAATAATTTAGGTAAGTTATATATGTTGGAATGCAATTGAGTATCATATAAGTAAAATTTTATCAATTCAATTATTTAAATATTTATTCAAAAATTTAAGAGTTAAATTTCCGATTCACTTCAAGTCATTTAGAGATAAATATTTATGTATATACATATATATATATATGTTCTATATATCAAATCAAATCTATAAACATATACTTATATATATATATATATATATATATATATATATTATCCATCAAGTCATACTTAAGAAATTCAAATCATATTCATTTTCAAAACAAAATGTAGCAAAGCTATAATGTGGTCTCTCCACTCTGAAACTCGAAAATGAATGTCCATGATGTTGCAGTCGTCACCGAAATTATTTTCCAGTGACAAAAAAGAAAGGTACTGGTTTAAAACTTTAAAATTCTTTGGAAACAATTTCTATTTGAAAATACTTTAAATAATATACCCTAAAATTTGAAGACCAAATTTTCTAAAATACCGAAAATCAAATTCTTAAATCCTTAATTTAAAGTTATTTCAATTCCAAATCAATTTATAACCCATGTTTATAATTTCATTTATTTATATCAAGTGGCAATAGTCAATGGTTTACAAAACAATAAATGAAAATCAAATATTATCATTTCTAACATCTATTAATTTAACTATTTAATTTTAGAAGATATACTTATATATATTACAACCATACAAAATTTATTTTGTCAGTTTGCTCTATTCAAGGGTTTTGAAATTCCTAGCGATAGCGCCGATCAGACAAATCAATCCAAACCGCAAATCAATATTAACAACTCAAACAACACAATATATAAAACATTTTTATATTAATACAAATTCACTTCCTCACTCGATTATACAAGAATGGATTCCAAAATAAGGATAGAGATTAAATTAGAGAGACCCTAATCAAAAGAATTCTAATTCGAAGATAAGCTCGAAATGAAGATAAGATAATTAAATAGCAAAAGAGAAAAGATGGATAAACTAATATAAATCGCGGGTGACCTTAACCGGTCTACCAAGACCTTAAGAATAAGATCGAGGCAGAATAAGATTGATCATAAGAGAATTTCCCTAGTCGTTTGCTAGAGAAACATTCGGGCATAGGAAGAGATAATTTGACGATCCTGAATCGGCCTTCGGAAATCGGCACCAAATACGACACTCGTATTCAAATGCCGCAGATCCAAACGCCGAATCTGGTTTCCCGGAGCTTATAACACATTAAGTACAACACAGCGGAAGAAACAGAATATATCAATATACAACATTGATACAATATCAGATACAATATGATACAACAGATGATACAATGAATATACATCAGAGATACAAGAAATAACAACGACAAGAGAAGATAACACTGCAGCGGAACAACAACTCTAATATGGTCTTCAAGAAAGAACTCCATCTTCAAAACACAAATCCAGAAATAGCTCGAACTCCCAATCACGATGCACAAAGATAAGCAAGAACAGTCGTGATCCAAAGACTGAACTAGCTCCAGATAATCTACTAGACCTGACTATCTGAAAAACCCAACTCTAGACTGCCCGTGTGGGAAAATAGTGGGCACCCAGAGTTTAGGAAAGGAACAATAAACTCCAGGTCAGTCATGGGACTGGTATGAGCAAACAAGAACATTTGGTTTTTTAAAACAAGCAAAAGAATTTAAATTTGAAATCCGCAATGCTTTTTAGAAAATGAAACCACCATAAGGCCTCCCGCAACACACACAATGCAAACGCAGACTTGGAGGAGATTTCTCCTTATGATAGTCAAATATGCTTAATACGAGAAAATTTCTTCGATGTTATTACTATAAGTGCAAAGTGTGGAAAACCATTTTGAAAGTATAATATAAATCCTAGCCAACATACGACCAGTATCGTATGCCTACTATAGCTACCATCTAAACAGTGGGGCGCCACCATAAATAAATGGCAGGTTCTACAACTAAAACCGTACAAGGAACGTATTGGATGAATGGATTTCCAACAAATGGTCAGGCTAAGGAACTTCCTACTGTCAATGGGATCGCCTCTGGTGGGACGTCCTGAGAACCTAACTGAGTCTCTGCCAACACAAGGCCGGGGTACCTCTGTAACTAGGTAACTACTACTCGAGCATGCCATCCCCCGGTCCTTTGGGACCTTTATCTGAGGTGCCTCAAAACCACAAAGCAATAGATCTGCAGTATCCACATGAGTAAGTATCTGGACTCCATACCATGATACCACCCTTTACCAGAAGGGAATGACACACCCTAAAGGGCGCGACCCTCATAACCTTGCCGCATCTTTCCTGTTTTGACCATTTCCGTGGTGTGAGGTCCTGATGCAATCTCGTCCACAAAGCTACGCTTTATACAAAAGCCATGCTTTGATCACAAATGATCAACAAATGATCATCAACACACAGCAGCACTTAGCATGCCACACTACCAAATTGGGAATATATCACTGATAAATATCAACTACATAACCTCTGAGCTCGTACGTCTCAGAGAAGGGTGTTAAGCTAAGAGAATAAATTCTCCGCCACCAAGCAGGAATGTATTTGATAGAGATCAGTTTAATATCTCAAAGTGTAATGTCGGACATACAAACATACAAGTCTGTTCCGGGTTCGAACAGAACCGAAGGCACTTCCGAAGAAGCCCTTGCAAATCCGGGTATCCACAATGCCGATCGGACTTCCCGTCACTAAAGGAGAACTCTATACCGGAGCAACTCAGTGCAGAGTCAATCGACAAGTTATCCTATCGTTCTCGAAGACACCCGGTCTTCAACACCGGTCTTCAAATGCAATCCATAACGTCGTATCACTATTCGGAATGGGCTATATGACACAAGGTCCTCTCCCGGCTAAACCGAATAATGAGCGCAATAGTTTAAAACATATGGATATGGGATTTCAGTCAAGTCACAACTCATAAAATCCAACACTTTTCTTTCAAATGGTTAAACAAATTACCCTTTTCTAAATCTTTAAACAAAAAGATTTATTTCACAACGTTCATCTAGTTTCACAAAGATCATCCATAGATTCCAAAACAATTCCATTTCAATTGGATTAACACATTAAATCTTTAAATTAAAGATTTTAATTTATAGCTTTCAAAACACGTTTCCAAAGATTTATTTGTAACTTGGAAGACCGTCTTTATTTTCGACTTGAAATCCTTCTTACACAAATTAGAAATTCATTTCTTATGTGAAAGCTTCTATTATTCGAAAACGAATAGTTTTCGTTTCAGAAAAATTCAATTATATTTATACAAGTTAAAATCTTTGGGTTAAATTTAAATTTCACAACATCACTTTTAAAATGGTTTAAAAACCCATATAAGCCCATTTATAGGTTGAATAACCTTTTTAAACCCTAGTTCCAAATCATAGAATTCAATTTCAAATATTGATTTCAAATTTAAATCGAATTATTTAAATTTCAAAACTCAATATAATTATTCAAAATAACTTTTATTTTTGAAAATTCATTTTCAAAGTTCCAATTCTAATTCCAAAACTATTTTAGATTCAAAAATTCAACTTTTAAAACTATTTCAAAAACCTGTGACTTAACCCATTTCCATGTGCAATCCATATTTGTGTGTGTGTAAGTGTGGTCCGGGGGTTCAACACAATAGTGCATTACATCAATCATCACAGATTCAATCATATCGATAGGCGGTATAACCCATAACGCTTATCTTTATCAACAGATTCATAGATAAAATAAATTTATCAATCACAAAGATTCACTAATATGATTCGATGTGGGTTTCGGACAACCAATTGGAATCCGACTCCCTGTCGCATTGAAATTTAAATGTTGTTTTACGGGTCAAGGGGTTGCATATACATATAACAATATATACATCACAGATCTAATAGTTTAGCATAAAACATTACATGACATCACATCACATAACAGATACATCAATCCATCACATATCATCTAACAATCAAACATCCATAAGTAGGATCGGTTAATTGTTTGCTTCAATTCAATTTTAATTGCTTAAGAATATTTACTAATCTTGGTTAATTTATCATTAATAAATTACAAATCATTTTGATTAACTTTTCTTTAATCATTTATTAATTAACCAATTATGATAATTTAATTAACCCTTAATCATAATTTATTAACCTTTAATTATTAAATAATTAACCTTAATTATTTAATTCACCATTCAATAAATTATCTTTAGTTAATTAATCAACCCTAAATTAATTAATTATCGTTAAATTAGTTATCCTTATTGAATTACAACGATTGATTAACCTTAAGTTAATCATAAGATAAATTAATTTTTAATTAATAACATCCCTTAATTACTTTCACAAATTATTAACCTTTAATTAATAATATTTTTTTCTTAATCACTTTAATTAATTATCCTTTAATTAATTAATCTCAAATCTTAATTAAATAAATTTAAGCCTTTAATTACTTATTTAATTAATCCAAAACAAAAAATAATTAGATAAATAAATTATCCTTTTCAATTAACTTAATAATTTAATGAATTTCAAATCATTAAATCCTCATTAAATTTTTAGAAAAACATTATCCTCATTAATGATTAAATTTATCATTAATAAAGTATCTTAAACCAATTTCTTTCAAATTTATTTTCAAATTTCCATTTTTACACTTAAGATTTAAAATGGGTACAATTTAAAGTTAAAACAATTTGAAACACATTTTGAAATCTTACGTTAAGGAAATACTCATTTTCTAAAAGAAGTTTAAAGAAAATTTAAAACCAAATTCTTTTTTTTTAAACCATTTTAAATCATACTTTAATACTTAAAATTGTTAAACCAATTTAAATTTTGAAACTCAAAAATCTCCAAACCCAAATAAAAATCATTTTTGATTTCCAGATTAAAATCTTTGATTTAAGCTTGAACAGACAGGTTTTAAAAGAAAACCTGAACCAACCTTTTACCCGAGTTTTTCCTGGATTACCCCGAAGCCAACTTCGGTTGAACCCACGCCCTTCTTCCTTCGAGTCACTCGCGTTACCTGCTCGAGACCGACATTGAGTTCCCCCCTCTCTTCCCCAACCACTATATTTCCAAATGCACAGAGACTCGCGCGTGCATGTGCACATCATCCCTAACGAACGCTGATCAACGCAGTGGCCCTCGACAAGTCACTAATGACCCCCTCGTCAACATCAACCCACCAAAATCCCCAAACTGGCCGTGGCTCGAAATATGGATGAATCGATAGAACTGCAACAAAGGCCTTCAGACGAAAAATTGCCCCGCTCCTCCTTTCCCGACCACCAGAATGGCACCGCCTCCTGCCACATCTTCGTGGATCTCCCACATAGCCATTCCCCAAACCTCAAGCGACTCGATCCCTCCACGGCAAAGAACGAACTCGAGACCCAACACTGACAAAAACGAGCTTTCAAACCCTAAATCCCTCTCGTTTAATCCCCATGATAAATTTTAAAACAATCGAGCATTTTTCTAACGATCATCGACCTCCAAACATACCTCCCCTTTAATCCCAAGATTTATAATTACTTGGATTTCTGGAAATTGACAAATTAATGTTTCTCGTTCATCTTATGGTTACTTGCTCATAAACGAATTTAAAATCTGGATCATTCCTTTGAAATTCATGATTTAGGAAGTAGAATATGATTTTGTAATCAAAGTTCATATTTAAATCAACTAAATTTCTTACAAAATTTCGATTCTACTGTGTTTTCATCCTGTCCAAAAATTCTTTAACTAATTACACTTATAGTTAATTTTAAAATTTAGTTTACATTCTTGCCATCATCCTTTATTTGAAAATCAAAGCTTCTATTTGATGGTGTAACAAGAAATCGAATTGAATTTAAGTTATGGCGAAACCTGAAAAACAACAGAGGTTTGTTTTTTTCTTTTTCTTCTTTTTGTATGCCAGACATATATATATATGTATGTATATATATATATACTCTGATACTTTGCATCAACACCAACATGCAATAATGATTCCAATCACAACATCAGGAAATTCATCCCACAATCAAGAAATAAACAGAGTTGAAAACAGAAATGGGGTAGTTTGCTCACAAGCATTAACAAGAAAATAGATTTCAGGAGGAAAGGTTGCTCACCTGGAAGTTATGTTGACAGAGAACAGGAACAGAGTGTTTCAAATGAGAATGGGCTGGAAAGAAAGATCTTGAACCTGCTTTGAGAACTTGAAATTGTTTTATTTGATCATCATTCCCCTCAAGTTGAAAATAGCAAAGTTAATTATGGTTTTAAATTGCTTCAGGTCTTAATTTAAATTTTGATTATAGGTTTACTTGAATTACTTGAGAGATGAAGCAGAGCTTGTATTTGAGTTTGAAACTGCTTTGAATTTGTTTTGAATTTCTTTGCATTAATTTTTTTTCCACGGGCTTCAGATTTCCAGGTTTTAAAATCTCTACATTGCCTTTTTTGAACTGAGCTTTGAGTTTTGTCTGCTACTTGAAATCCAAAACCTTGAAGTTTTGAATCTGGTTGTTTTGGATTGCTCTTGAATTGTTTTGCTTTAAATCTTTGAGTTGCTATCTTTGTCTTTATTTATTTTCAGAGGAAACAACACTTAACAAAACTGAAGCTTATCCCTGGTAAAAGCTTTTGCATTCTATTTGAATTTGCTTTGAACTTGCATGCTTCAGCTTTTAGAACTGGAAGAGGATGTTGCTTTTGACTTGAAATTGATATATGCTTCAGTTTGAATATAATTTTTCTTCTGGTTTTAAAAACTGAGTTGTTTGTTGGTTTTGGTTTTGAACAGCTTTTGATATTGAGAATGGTGAGACTAAATCTTTTCTTCAGATTTTTGCTGAGATATGGTTTGATTTCACATGGGAAGATGGAAAGGTTTTTAATTTTTTTTTATTTGAATATTTTATTTTTTATAAAGACAATTCATGCCATTTGTAACCAAAGATATCATAACTCTAGATTTTGTTAACACCTTTACTCTATCCCCCATGTGATGTTTACTTCCTTATGTATATGTTTACATTTAAATCTTTAAAGACAAAAGAATGTTTTTTTTATATCACATTTATTTTATAAATAAATTTACCTTTTATTCATTAGCATATACATATATACAATGTTGAAAGAAAATTGTGTTTTAACCAATATTCATATATATACACATTTTGTTTTATTAATTTTAAAGAAAGAAATGATTTTAACTAATTATGTCTTTAATAAATAAACACATATATAATAGTATTTAGTTCTAAACAATTGTTCTAATATCATTTGTATCCAATTCAAAGTACAATTTTTAAATCCAACTAATTTGACAAAAATATTAATTATTGAATTTTCAATTAAAAGTTCCATTTTAAAATAAATACTTTTTTATATTAATCTCTTAGCCTTTAAATTCTATTTACAATATATTTTAATCTTAGAATCTCCAAATTTCAAGTCAATTCAATTTTTATTTACTTGTAATCAAATTTCTATTTAAAATCTAAAATTTTAAGTTTATTCTGAAAATCTCTAATTAATTCACAAATAATCCCACAATTTAATTTTAAAATTAAATTAATTATTGAATTATTTCGGCTAATATTCCTGGAATGTTACAGATTCCCCCACTTAAGAAATTTCATCCCCGAAATTTGGTAGGGAGACAAAAAAGAGTAGGATGAAAGATAGAGAAATATCTTTCGAAATCAAACTTGATATTAATTCCGTATTTGGCTTACCAAATAAGAATATCAACAATATGATAACAAACTCATATAATATTACACGAGAGATATTTGGGTCCAGCGGTCTACGAATATGCAAGGGCATTGATTAGTTTGAAGGAATAACTAATCATTCGTAGAATATATCGGATCCAAGAGAATAGATAGATGGATTTAATCTTTTACTATTTCTCAAACACTAGATATGGATTTCAAATTCGGGTCAGAATACTCCAACATATATTTCAATTTGTCCCTCTTCGGTCTTTGATATACACTAGAGATTACAATAGAATTTCGAATTTAGTTTTAACCGATATCGTTTTATTAATACAATTCAAATTTAGCTTCATATTTTATTTACCAATTTATTTAATTTAAATTTTCAATTTCATTAGAGTTGAAAAGCTGATAAGAACGGATGAAGATACGAAGTAAGGATTTTCTACGACGATTTGTAAGGCTACCATCGCACCGAAACTTCTTCTAGAGCTGCTACGAAGCAATCAAAAGAATTTGGAAATCGAATCAAAGGAGATTGATAGAGAAAGGTGTTTCCACTGTTGTAGGGTATTGACCATTTATAGTGGTACTCCCCTGCCCCTTATCTCGTCCTCTTCTCGCACTCATACTTACCATCAGTGGATAGCAAGAGAATTTACTAAGGCGTTCAAACGGATATCTTAAGGATATGCTGATTCTAGGGTATACTTCACCCTATCTCTAATGAGCTACTTAATGTGTTATACTCCTGAGCTAAAGTTTTAATCCTCAGCTTTGATACCAAATGTGACGATCCTGACTCGGCATTCGGAAATCGGCACCGAATACGACACTCGTATTCAAATGCCGCAGATCCAAACGCCGAATCTGGTTCGCTGGAGCTTATAACACATTAAGTACAACACAGTGGAAGAAACAGAATATATCAATATACAACATTGATACAATATCAGATACAATATGATACAACAGATGATACAATGAATATACATCAGAGATACAAGAAATAACAACGACAAGAGAAGATAACACTGCAGCGGAACAACAACTCTAATATGGTCTTCAAGAAAGAACTCCATCTTCAAAACATAAATCCAGAAATAGCTCGAACTCCCAATCATGATGCACAAAGATAAGCAAGAACGGTCGTGATCCAAAGACTGAACTAGCTCCAGATAATCTACTAGACCTGACTATCTGAAAAACCCAACTCTAGACTGCCCGTGTGGGAAAATAGTGGGCACCCAGAGTTTAGGAAAGGAACAATAAACTCCATGTCAGTCATGAGACTGTTATGAGCAAACAAGAACATTTGGTTTTTTAAAACAAACAAAAGAATTTAAATTTGAAATCCACAATGCTTTTTAGAAAATGAAACCACCATAAGGCCTCCCGCCACACACACAATGCAAACGCAGACTTGGAGGAGATTTCTCCTTATGATAGTCAAATATGCTTAATACGAGAAAATTTCTTTGATATTATTACTATAAGTGCAAAGTGTGGAAAACCATTTCGAAAGTATAATATAAATCCTAGCCAACATACGACCAATATCGTATGCCTACTATAGCTACCATCTAAACAGTGGGGCGCCACCATAAGTAAATGGCAGGTTCTACAACTAAAACCGTACAAGGAACGTATTGGATGAATGGATTTCCAACAAATGGTCAGGCTAAGGAACTTCCTGCTGTCAATGGGATCGCCTCGGGCGGGACGTCCCGAGAACCTAACCGGGTCTCTGCCAACACAAGGCCGGGTTACCTCTGTAACTAGGTAACTACTACTCGAGCATGCCATCCCCCGGTCCTTTGGGACCTTCATCCGAGGCGCCTCAAAACCACAAAGCAATCACAAAGTAATAGATCTGCAGTATCCACATGAGTAAGTATCTGGACTCCATACCATGATACCACCCTTTACCAGAAGGGAATGACACACCCTAAAGGGCGCGAC
Organism: Allium cepa; assembly: GCA_030765085.1. Lineage (NCBI taxonomy): Eukaryota > Viridiplantae > Streptophyta > Magnoliopsida > Asparagales > Amaryllidaceae > Allium > Allium cepa. Next base: position 300,984,076 of record CM060944.1, on the reverse strand, counting down.
CCTCATAACCTTGCCGCATCTTTCCTGTTTTGACCATTTTCGAGGTGTGAGGTCCTGATGCCGTCTCGTCCACAAAGCTACGCTTTATACAAAAGCCATGCTTTGATCACAAATGATCAACAAATGATCATCCACACACAGCAGCACTTAGCATGCCACACTACCAAATTGGGAATATATCACTGATAAATATCAACTACATAACCTCTGAGCTCGTACGTCTCAGAGAAGCGTGTTAAGCTAAGAGAATAAATTCTCTGCCACCAAGCAGGAATGTATTTGATAGAGATCAGTTTAATATCTCAAAGTGTAATGTCGGACATACAACCATACAAGTCTGTTCCGGGTTCGAACAGAACCGAAGGCACTTCCGAAGAAGCCCTTGCAAATCCGGTATCCACAATACCGATCGGACTTCCCGTCACTAAAGGAGAACTCTATACCGGAGCAACTCAGTGCAGAGTCAATCGACAAGTTATCCTATCGTTCTCGAAGACACCCGGTCTTCAACACCGGTCTTCAAATGCAATCCATAACGTCGTATCACTATTCGGAATGGGCTATATGACACAAGGTCCTCTCCCGGCTAAACCGAATAATGAGCGCAATAGTTTAAAACATATGGATATGGGATTTCAGTCAAGTCACAACTCATAAAATCCAACACTTTTCTTTCAAATGGTTAAACAAATTACCCTTTTCTAAATCTTTAAACAAAAAGATTTATTTCACAACGTTCATCTAGTTTCACAAAGATCATCCATAGATTCCAAAACAATTCCATTTCAATTGGATTAACACATTAAATCTTTAAATTAAAGATTTTAATTTATAGCTTTCAAAACACGTTTCCAAAGATTTATTTGTAACTTGGAAGACCGTCTTTATTTTAGACTTGAAATCCTTCTTACACAAATTAGAAATTCATTTCTTATGTGAAAGCTTATATTATTTGAAAACGAATAGTTTTCGTTTCAAAAAGATTCAATTATATTTATACAAGATAAAATCTTTGGGTTAAATTTAAATTTCACAACATCACTTTTAAAATGGTTTAAAAACCCATATAAGCCCATTTATAGGTTGAATAACCTTTTTAAACCCTAGTTCCAAATCATAGAATTCAATTTCAAATATTGATTTCAAATTTAAATCGAATTATTTAAATTTCAAAACTCAATCAAATTTTTCAAAATAGCTTTTATTTTAGAAAATTCATTTTCAAAGTTCCAATTCTAATTCCAAAACTATTTTGGATTCAAAAATTCAACTTTTAAAACTATTTCAAAAACCTGTGACTTAACCCATTTCCACGTGCAATCCATATTTGTGTGTGTGTAAGTGTGGTCCAGGGGTTCAACACAATAGTGCATAACATCAATCATCACAGATTCAATCATATCGATAGGCGGTATAACCCATAACGCTTATCTTTATTCACAGATTCATAGATAAAATAAATTTATCAATCACAAAGATTCACTAATATGATTCGATGTGGGTTTCGGATAACCAATTGGAATCCGACTCCCTGTCGCATCGAAATTTAAATGTTGTTTTACGGGTCAAGGGTTTGCATATACATATAACAATATATACATCACAGATCTAATAGTTTAGCATAAAACATTACATGGCATCACATCACATAACAGATACATCAATCCATCACATATCATCTAACAATCAAACATCCATAAGTAGGATCAGTTAATTCTTTGATTCAAATCAATTTTAATTGCTTAAGAATATTTACTAATCTTGGTTAATTTATCATTAATAAATTACAAATCATTTTGATTAACTTTTCTTTAATCATTTATTAATTAACCAATTATGATAATTTAATTAACCCTTAATCATAATTTATTATACTTTAATTATTAAATAATTAACCTCAATTATTTAATTCACCATTCAATAAATTATCTTTAATTAATTAATCAACCCTAAATTAATTAATTATCGTTAAATTAGTTATCCTTATTTAATTACAACGATTGATTAACCTTAAGTTAATCATAAGATAAATTAATTTTTAATTAATAACATCCCTTAATTACTTTCACAAATTATTAACCTTTAATTAATAATCTTTTTTATTAATCACTTTAATTAATTATCCTTTAATTAATTAATCTCAAATCTTAATTAAATAAATTTAAGCCTTTAATTACCTATTTAATTAATCCAAAACAAAAATTAATTAGATAAATAAATTATCCTTTTCAATTAGCTTAATAATTTAATGAATTTCAAATCATTAAATCCTCATTAAATTTTAAGAAAAACATTATCCTCATTAATGATTAAATTTATCATTAATAAAGTATCTTAAACCATTTTCTTTCAAATTTATTTTCAAATTTCCATTTTTACACTTAAGATTTAAAATGGGAACAATTTAAAGTTAAAACTATATGAAACACATTTTGAAATCTTACGTTAAGGAAATACTCATTTTCTAAAAGAAGTTTAAAGAAAATTTAAAACCAAATTCTTTTTTTTCAAACCATTTTAAATCATACTTTAATATTTAAAATTGTCAAACCAATTTAAATTTTGAAACTCAAAAATCTCCAAACCCAAATACAAATCATTTTTGATTTCCAGATTAAAATCTTTGATTTAAGCTTGAACAGACACGTTTTAAAAGAAAACCTGAACCAACCTTTTACCCGAGTTTTTCCTGGATTACCCTGAAGCCAACTTCGGTTGAACCCACACCCTTCTTCCTTCGAGTCACTCGCGTTACCTGCTCGAGACCGACATTGAGTTCCCCCCTCTCTTCCCCAACCACTATATTTCCAAATGCACAGAGACTCGCGCGTGCATGTGCACATAATCCCTAACGAACGCTGATCGACGCAGTGGCCCTCGACAAGTCACTGATGACCCCCTCGTCAACATCAACCCACCAAAATCCCCAAACTGGCCGTGGCTCGAAATATGGATGAATCGATCGAACTGCAACAAAGGCCTTCAGATGAAAAATCACCCCGCTCCTCCTTTCCCGACCACCAGAATGGCACCGCCTCCTGCCACGTCTTCGTGGATCTCCCACATAGACATTCCCCAAACCTCAAGCGACTCAATCCCTCCACGGCAACGAACTAACTCGAGACCCAACACTGACAAAAACGAGCTTTCAAACCCTAAATCCCTCTCGTTTGCTCCCCATGATAAATTTTAAAACAATCGAGCATTTTTCTATCGATCATCGACCTCCAAACATACCTCCCCTTTAATCCCAAGATTTATAGTTACTTGGATTTCTGGAAATTGACAAATTAATGTTTCTCGTTCATCTTATGGTTACTTGCTCATAAACGAATTTAAAATCTGGATCGTTCCTTTGAAATTCATGATTTAGGAAGTAGAATATGATTTTGTAATCAAAGTTCATATTTAAATCAACTAAATTTCTTACAAAATTTCGATTCTACTGTGTTTTCATCTTGTCCAGAAATTCTTTAACTAATTACACTTATAGTTAATTTTAAATTTTAGTTTACATTCTTGCCATCATCCTTTATTTGAAAATCAAAGCTTCTATTTGATGGTATAACAAGAAATCGAATTGAATTTAAGTTATGGTGAAACCTGAAAAACAACAGAGGTTTGTTTTTTTCTTTTTCTTCTTTTTGTATACCAGACATATATATATATATATATATATATATATATATATATATATATATATATATATATAGACACTCTGATACTTTGCATCAACACCAACATGCAATAATGATTCCAATCACAACATCAGGAAATTCATCACACAATCAAGATATAAACAGAGTTGAAAACAGAAATGGGGTAGTTTGCTCACAAGCATTAACAAGAAAATAGATTTCAGGAGGGAAAGTTGCTCACCTGGAAGTTATGTTGACAGAGAACAGGAACAGAGAGTTTCAAATGAGAATGGGCTGGAAAGAAAGATCTTGAACCTGCTTTGAGAACTTGAAATTGTTTTATTTGATCATCATTCCCCTCAAGTTGAAAATAGCAAAGTTAACTATGGTTTTAAATTGCTTCAGGTCTTAATTTAAATTTTGATTATAGGTTTACTTGAATTACCTGAGAGATGAAGCAGAGCTTGTATTTGAGTTTGAAACTGCTTTGAATTTGTTTTGAATTTCCTTGCATTAATTTTTTTTCCACGGGCTTCAGATTTCCAGGTTTTAAAATCTCTGCATTGCCTTTTTTAAACTGAGCTTTGAGTTTTTCTGCTACTTGAAATCCAAAACCTTGAAGTTTTGAATCTGGTTGTTTTGAATTGCTCTTGAATTGTTTTGCTTTAAATCTTTGAGTTGCTATCTTTGTCTTTATTTATTTTCAGAGGAAACAGCACTTAACAAAACTGAAGCCTATCCTTGGTAAAAGCTTTTGCATTCTATCTGAATTTGCTTTGAACTTGCATGCTTCAGCTTTTAGAACTGGAAGAGGATGTTGCTTTTGACTTGAAATTGATATTTGCTTCGGTTTGAATATAATTTTTTCTTATGGTTTTAAAAACTGAGTTGTTTCTTGGTTTTGGTTTTAAACAGCTTTTGATATTGAGAATGGTGAGACTAAATCTTTTTGTTCGGATTTTTGCTGAGATATAGTTTGATTTCACATAGGAAGATGGAAAGGTTTTTAAATTTTTTTTTATTTGAATATTTTATTTTTTTATAAAGACAATTCATGCCATTTGTAACCAAAGATATCATAACTCTAGATTTTGTTAACTCCTTTACTCTATCCCCCATGTGATGTTTACTTCCTTATGTATATGTTTACATTTAAATCTTTAAAGACAAAAGAATGTTTATTTTTATTTTTTTTATATCACATTTATTTTATAAATAAATTTACCTTTTATTCATTAGCATATACATATATACAATGTTGAAAGAAAATTGTGTTTTAACCAATATTCATATATATACACATTTTGTTTTATTAATTTTAAAGAAAGAAATGATTTTAACTAATTATGTCTTTAATAAATAAACACATATATAATAGTATTTAGTTCTAAACAATTGTTCTAAAATCATTTGTATCCAATTCAAAATACAATTTTTAAATCCAACTAATTTGATAAAAATATTAATTATTGAATTTTCAATTAAAAGTTCCATTTTAAAATACATACTTTTTTATATTAATCTCTAAGCCTTTAAATTCTATTTGCAATATATTTTAATCTTAGAATCTCCAAATTTCAAGTCAATTCAATTTTTATTTACTTGTAATCAAATTTCTAGTTAAAATCTAAAATTTTAAGTTTATTCTGAAAATCTCTAATTAATTCACAAATAATCCCACAATTTAATTTTAAAATTAAATTAATTATTGAATTATTTTGGCTAATATTCCTGGAATGTTACAGATAACAGCATCTAAACCGAGGATACAAGAATCTTTGGTGAATAAATGCTCGTTGTAAATGAGTTTCACCCATATACAAATCATTCTTAGATTGAAGGGACCGCTGATTCATTATATAGATCAACCGAATTGGAGTTGTGGGATACTCCAGAATCAAGAAAAATATGAAAGGGAGAGACAAGAATGGATTTCAGAACGAATGAGAGAATTCCAAATTTCAAAGAAAATCGAATCAAAGAGGAATGAACTCAAGCTCGAACGAAGGTGATTCCATAATTTAATTTACTCTATATGCTAAGTTTTGCCTCAAACCAGAGCTCTGATACCACATGTAACATCCCGCTATTTGTGCCATTTGCATCCGCATATGTCGAACTAGAATTGCTTAAAGTATCAGATTGTTAATTTATATTTGGCAAAACTCATCATATACTGTAAATAAAATAATCACAAAATCAAAAACACAGTGTAATATAACAATAAGTAGCAGAAACAATGAATAGTAGTTCATGAAGCTACTATATATATAGAGAGAGTTAAAGCAAGATACTATAGAAGCCTCGAATACATAGAAGTATCAATACAATAGTCAAATAATAAAACCTAAATATATCACTGGGGTCAACTGAATAACTGAAAGCTGAATAGATATAGATGGATCTTCAAGCTTAGCTACAAATCCAAAGGTGAGTCTCAAATACTGTGGTACTCAGTCTGACCCGAGCATAAAGCAAAAACACAAAATACTCGAGTCAGGATTAACATTCTTATACCAATAAATTCAACTCAAGTGAAATATCAACTGAAATACAAGTAACTCAAAAGTTGTTTGGGACACACATCCCTCTAAGGATCCATGGAACTATCTACTATGTAGAATAATACGATATTATAATATGTCTATAGTAATGTAAAAGTATAAAAATAGCGTTAAGGCGTTAGCCATATCCCCCTTAACACATTTGATAGTGCCATAGTCTATACAGTACCGTAATACCTCCGTTAGCTAGAAGCTAGCAGAGGGCACGCCATAGGTACGATACAAATGAAACTCGTAGTGGGCTCGATATGGTAGGTGACACGGCACAACTAGGCAATGCGAGGGTAGATATACCAATTAAACTTCCGGGCTGTTGGTAACGCATAGCCGCAGCTACTGCCCAACTCGTCCACACTCCCAAAAATCTAAGGGTTCACCCAATCAGTCACGCGGAGGAGCTACCTCACTTGGCCCATCAATTGCTCCTATTTTAGCCACCTTAAGCTAACTCATAGGAGAGGTCCACATAAATACCGCATATAGAATCGTCGCCAACCATCCTACTTCATTCTAGAATCTCCACCACGTACACAGTTGTTAAAGTGGTTTTCGGTATCGGCGGAGAGTATGACAATAACCGATCCTAGTCTCGTTAACAACCAAACCTTACTATAACATCGTGGTCATTTCATTTCAAATAATTTATATTTCAAAACTAAAATATCATATCCATTTCAAAACCACATCATTACGATATCATTATTCACTTAAAATATATCCATTTCCAAAATCATAGCACTTTCAAAGTTATAACACTTTCGAAATTATAAAACTTTGAAATTATAACACTTTGGAAATCATAACACTATTAAAATTCATAACACTTTGAAATCGTAATACTTTGAAAATCATAACTTGAAATCATATACTTCAACATAACAGTTTAGATATAAAATAGTGTATATATATAATAAAAATAGTTATAAGTTAAAATAGTTTATGTAATTAAAAATTTTAGTATATACATATATTAAATAGTTTTATATTAAACTAACATATATATTAAGATAGTTTTATATTAAAAATATTATATATATATATTAAAATAATTTATAAAGTAAAATATATATATATATATTTACTACTAATAAAGAAAATTCGTTGAACTAATTTACTTGGTGTCTTTTTGAAATTCCAAAAATACCCCCGCTTTCCATATACATATTTTGAGGGTTGGTAAAGTGAATGAAGGTATAAATCTTTATGATAAGATGGTTTAGTCTGGATATGCAGTGGATAGATTGACTCATCCATTGTTAATTAAATTGTTATCTGAGAAGGAGAGGTTGAAGTTGACTGTGCAGCTAATTAGAGAGATGAATCAGAATGGGTTTGAGTCTGATTTAACTACAATTACTATGTTAGTGTTTACTAGTATATATTAAAATATTTCATATAATAAAAATAGTTTTCCTCAAAGTTCAAAAATCGATTCAAATCAACTCAAATTCTAAAAATTTAATTTAAATCAATCTAAATTCACAAATTTTAATTTAATTCAACATCTTAATAAACCATTAATTTATATCGATTTCAATACATAAATATAAACTACAAATCAAACCATTTCGATTTTAATAGGTTCCAAAGCTTCAAATATTCAAACATTTACAATAACTCAATTTTGATAATTTCACTTATATTTCAATTCAACTTTACCATTATTTAATATTGAAAATATTCATTTAGTCAATTCAATATCCTTTAAATAAAACCTTAAATTACAATACAAATAAACTAAATATTCCCTTTAATTTAGTTAAACTTGAAATATTCATTTTATTGTTTTAAATCAAAATCAAGTTATAAAATCATATCTTTAAAATCTCGAATTCAATAAGTTTCAAATCGATTTAATTAAATGTAATTTTTAAAAGAATACGATTTCAAATCAATTTAAATTTATCTTCCCAACCATAATTTATTTGAAATTATTATAAAAATCTATTTTTAGAATATAAATTTTTAAATAAATACTTAAACTGATATATACTAATTAAATAAAAATTTATTTAATTAAAGATTATTATTAAATTTATTTTTATATTAAAACTTATTTATCTATATTTAAAAATAGTAAAATGATAAGAAAATCTTAAAAATTTTATTTTCAAAACTAACTTATAAAATTAAAGTTTCTAACCATATAATTTTAAAAATCTAAATTTAAACCTTTATAAAAATAACATTTATTTATATATATAATATTGAAAAATCAATATTTATTAGAACCATGATATTTCCTTTTAAAACTTTGGAATCATTTCAATATATATATATATATATATATATATATATATATAGACCAATGGTGTCTGTATATAATTTTCTATCCTACGGTCAAGTGATATGGATATTTGTCATTTCAATCCGCAATTTAGTTATCTACTGGTATATATCTTTTCAACCCACAATCCCAAATTCAATGTCAATGAAAATCGCTTGGGTTTATCTTTTCAACCCATAATGATTTTCTCCTATTCTACAAGATCGTTCTGGTATGTATCATTTCAACCCATAGAGAATCCTATACAAATAGGGAACTTATAGAGTGATAACAGTTACGGTAATAATAACATATCAATAACATGCATATATCATCAGTAATAAACTAAATAAAATATAAACAACATGACATGGTGTCATATATAAAAGGTGAACAAATACTGATAATAGCATATCATATATAAATACTGAATAACTACCACATCATGTTTCAATTGTCGTTTCAAGTGAAATCAAATCTAATAAATATAGGAATGTTAATCGTGAGTGATTGCTCACCTTTTTTAGGCTAGAGAACGAACGAGAATGAGATGAGTTACGAATCCAAGCATGAATTCCAAAGCAAAGCAAGATTGGCATGAATTTGATGGACAAAGCTGATAAATAGGAAGCAGTGAGAACAAATATATATAAGATTTAAAGTCTAATATTAACTCGTATAAAAATAAGATAAAATAAAATCTTTATAGTATATTTAAAAATCAATATTCAACTTACACATATATTAAACAAATAAAACTTTATAGTATATTTGGAAAAATCAAACATTAACAAAAATCAAAATCTATATCATTTCTCTAAATCAATACTTAATACATAAATAAACTTATATAATATAACACTTGAACATATGATAATTACTTTGATAAGGCTACTATGTAAAAGTACACATATATAGAGTTCAAATCTCACTCAACATACACATTCATGTAAATAAACATAGTATATACAAATTGTGTATATATATATATATATATAATATGTAAGACACACATATAAGACAACTTGTATAACTTATAGCCTAACACGCATATAGCCTGCGTACACATCAATATACACAGACCATATATATTCAGACTATAAACTTACACATATATCAAGGCAGCCCCCGACCTAAAATACATTGGAAATATGTGCAATATATATAAGCAATGTATATACATCATACTTTAAAACCATACTTAACACAATATTTATAAAACAGTACATATATTGTATATATATAGAATACGTGTTTACAAGATATTTACAATTCGACCTATGTATATAAACTAACATATAATATAATTTACATAAATCTGTATATATAGAAAAGAATGTATAAAACTTAAGTAGTACGTGGAAAAGTCACGGTTATGACAAGTCACGGCCAATTTACATCTTTATAAAAATTATATACATTGTTTATATATATACTATGAACAGTTTTATATATAAACAAACTCATTTTATATAACTTGTACAAACCTTTATATATATAACAACAGACCCTATACCCTATATAAATCTTTATATATATATATATGTATGTATATAAACATGATATATGTATAAATACACTGATGAAGCTACAAAAGAGGGGAGAGCTGTCGGTCATGGAGAGGAGCTGGAAACCACGGTAGAGCGGCAATGGTGGCTTGGGTGGCTTTCTTCGACTAAGCAGCCATGGAATTTCGTTGTTGGCCATGAGGAAGCTCGACAATAGGCTTAGCATGGTGGAGCAAAGGATAAGCTCGCATGGGTGGGCTTGAGTTGCTGTGGCTTCCGATTTGATAAGGTGGAGATGGAGGAAGCTCTTGGCCTGTGGTGAGTTGAGTGGAGATGGCTTCATGCGAGAGGTGCAGATGGCACTGGGTTGGGCAGTGGGAAAACAGGAAGGAGTGGATGTGAATGGATTAGGAGGTGGCTACCATGATATTGAGGAACGAATGGAGGTTTCATGCAAAAAAATGAAGCAATCAAACCATACAAGTTCCAGAGGAAAAAACATTGTATATAAAAAAATTCAGAATGAAAGAAAAGGAATAGTAGAATCCTAAACGTACATGTTGAGCTAGAATACTATAGTGAGTATGAGGGAGAGTAAGGGTCAAAAGTTTGAAAATATTAATAGTTGATGTCTCTTCATTTACACAGTGAAAACAAAAGGATAAGGGATTTAAAAGCCTAAACACGCTGCAAATTGCTAAGCTGATTCCACGTCATACCGAACTCTAAAATGTACAATCAGATATACTACGGAGATTAGCATGCCGAGACAATCAAAATGGTACACAGACATCAATGGCACGACCATCCTATCAAAGGTCGATATTGGGTACCGAAATGCTGCTAAAACGCCGAGAATAAGATAAATGGAGCAATAGCAGTCCAAATTTGGCGAAACGAAATATGACATCACACTCAGAAGATGATACAAATTTATTATATAAAAATATTCAGCTTTGAAAAGATATTTTGTTGCCATCTAATATTAACTGATTTAAATTGAAATAAAATTACATAATAAAATGAACTTTCATATTTTTAGATGAAAATTTACCAATTGTTATGTTTAAGTAAATGTATTCCAAATATCAAATTTTTATTATTAAATTCATTTATTTAAAATTTCAAAAAATTCAGTTAATTACATTATAAAAACCGTTAAAATTTACAGGTCGTTACAATTAACGATACTTATCATGAGCTATATTTGATTGTATATTAACTTAGTAGTTAGTAGGATATACTAGAATTTTGCTTGTTTGATACGTTTATTCTGTAGTCCTTATTGAATTTCAAAGACGAAATTCTTTAAGGAGGGAATATGTAACACCGCTATTTTAGTTCAACATTATTTAGGCCATTCGATTAGATATATTAAATAGAATAATATAAATGGTTAAGGAAAATGAGATTTAAAACTTAATAAGGTTGTGTCATACTTAATTAATTAAGATTGTTTAAACTTAACATAAAAAGGAATATATGAGAGGGGTAACTTAGTTTATAGACCACTCCTTTTCCTTAAACCCTCTCCCCCTCACATCATTCTCACATAATTCCAAAATGACAATCAAAAGGAAAATATTAGGAGGTCCGCCATTAATCAACTGAGTGAGGCCGAAATCAAAGGAGATTTACAAATCCAAGCTTAGGGATTCAAGGCTATATAAAATCTCAACTCCATTCAAATCTAAAGTGAATAATAAGTATAGTATCTTTATCTTTGCTTTTGAATTTGGTTATAGATAACACCCGAATTTTTGATGTTTGTTTGCCTAGGTATGGTTGTTCAAACATTGATTGAATATAATAATGGTTATTGGAATTTATGAAATTGTTTAAATGGATTTTAAGGGTAAAGCCTAAGATTTTAATCTCCAAATGCTTTGATATTCTAATATACCATATAAAACATTATTTTTGTAGATGATTTTTCAATTTCATAATTTTCCAAATTAAATTAAACATTTTATTAATTTCCTAAGTAGGAAATAACCTAATTTTGGGTTTTAATTATTAAAATAATTAACTACGATTCTTGCCGCAAAATTTTTATATGGTAAAGCGAAGGACATTCTCTAATTCATGTGATTTTTTGAGAGTTTTCCCAAGTCATTTCGATTTATTATGCAAGATAAAATTTAAAAGGATAGTTAATTAATGATACTAATTCGTTATTTTTAATATGTCTTGGAACTTGAAAATTTTTAATGACCACCTTAACATCGCCGAGCCTAAGGCTAGGTCACATCCATAAGTGTCGACGTTGAAGTGAAAGGAAGCATATGATAGTTACTTCGGTAGTTATGTAATGTTTCTAAGTAGACTGGAGTCGACCTCGTCGACAACATAGTATCAGTGGCAATGGTGTCTTCATGATTCGCCTAAATGTTATAAAAGATTAATGTTGACATTGACGATGTCGCATGTCTTCACCCTTGTTTTAAATGATGTCGCACCTAATCACTTTGATTATTTTACATACTAATGCAGTGACGTCACTTGCATTGACTTTGACTCTATATATAAAAAGCGGCATAATAGCCAAAGTGACTAAAGCAAGAAAAATTTATTTTGATGTCGACGCTCCTAGGGTCGATGTGTTTCAAGATTGGCGACCTTATGTTTTATAGTCGATGCTTCATGTCCACAATGTTGTACTTCATATTTCCAAATCGAAGAGGCTTCTTTTATATAAATTGAAAAAGTTTTAAAAGGGATGAAGAGGCCTACGTTTCAAGAGGGTGAAGACCGTATAACTTCGATAAGTAGCCATATAACTTATAAAAGTTTAAGTTTTATTTTAGTGGGTGAAAAGCCCATAGTTTATGGAGTCGACAACGCAATCTGCGACATGAATTTATACTTAAAAGAACTTAAGTTTGGGTTTCACATTGAATGGAGGGTCGATAGGTGTAGTATGGCTTGAATGTCGCCTATCTTCATCAAAGGAAGAGAGCCTTATGTTATCCATTTCGACGTTGTCAATGGGGATATTAATGCCATTTTAAAATTTGTAAACTTTGACACTATAATAGAGGACACCAATACAGATGAACTTTGACATTGAACTAAATTTAAATTATTTAATAGCAGGTAGCCATATGTTAATGACTTCAACTATAAACCTTTGGGATACCATTGTTTGGTTTTAATATGTTCGACATGAATCGATTGGGGATACCAATATATGTTACTTTGAAATGTTATAACTATAAGGGGGCACATGTGTGTAACATGAATTAAATTGATACATGTGGGTAACATGAATTAAATTGCTAACTATCAGGTTTATAGCTATCCCAGGAATACTATGGAATGTGAGATGGATAGTCCACATCATGTTAGAGATGAATAGTACTTATAAGGATAAAGAAGGGTTCATAATCATCGTAGGAAAAGTATGAGATGTGTGATGGATAGTCCACATCATTATAAGTTAAACGCTATATATGTGATGGATAATCCACATAATTTTGCATAATTAAACCAAATGTAATGGGTAGTCAATGCGGTGGGGGATGGCTAATCCAAGCAATAATTTCGTATGATATGTATTGTCCACATAATTTTGAATATGCTTATATGTGAGATGGGTAGTTCAAATAATCATCAGACAGATAGTCTGTTTAAATTGTGAGAGGTAGTCATTTGAAATTTAGAAGAATAATCTAACAAATTGGCATGGGTAACCCAATATATGTTGCATGATTATAAATGCTTCTTTCTATGTTTTAATCATTGTGATTGCAGTATCACAATATATGGTTATTATGTTTTGGTTAAGATACTACAGAAGGGAAAACCGTTCCGCTCAACTGCATGATCTCACTAGATATCTATTTTGGGTTCAAGATGGTAGCTTATTATTCACACCAGACTGTTGTATGATCCTATGTTTTTTGCCCAACCATACAAATCCTACCATACAACTTTTAATATTCGAATTTCAGAAAAATCTAATTTTCTGAATTTCTTATGTCAGAAAGAAGGTAGAAAAAGGAAAACCTCACATTTTTCGTTTTTACTTTTTTTGCACCTCTTTCTCCGTACTTGGAATTTATGCCACTATTATAAAAATCTCTATTTGATTTCCCAAGCGCAGTTCACATAAGAAAAATTTTCTTTTCAATTTTTTTTATGTTGACGTTTCTGTCGCTTCCTTTTAGATTTTACTATTTTTCTTTTAATTACTCTTATCTGAATTTACTTTTCTTTTATTTTTTACATCCTATGTTTTTACTCTCTTCTTGTGAACATCAAAGAAAAGAGCATCTTACTAATCATCACTAATATACTACAATAGGAACTAAATGCTTACATAGGAATACAATCTCATAACTAAAAGAGAAAACAATTCCTGCTATAAAGTGATACTAGATAGGTGAATATAGCAGCTAATCACAACTATCTTCTGGGCTAGGAGGTTTTAAGACCATGTCTACTCTGACATAGAAAGGTCCTACTCTAGGAATCCAAGTAACTCTTATGCATCTTCTGCCCCCTATTACTCATTACAAATTTATCTTGTGTTACTTATGACGAATAAGAACTATTCATCTCTTATATTCCATACTCAAAATGGAATAACCAATTCTCATTTACTGCAACGAATAAGGATTTCAATCTATGTAGCCTCTGTCTAAAAAGACAACTAATCTTGGGGAAATTTTCTCTTTACCTTTACCTTTATTATTCCTCAACTAAGATATACCAATCCCAACCACACGTGTCTTACTATCTTATTAATATCACTTCACTGTTCTTCTATAGACTACACACATGAAGCAACATTCACAGGTTCTCACTAGTGTCTTAGACACTTTACGGGAACTTTTATTATTACTACTAAAAGTAATCACTACTATCTCCTACGTAGCCTTACACTTTTCCCGTCACACCATGGAAATGATTCCTATGTACTCCATATTTAAAAGTTCGATTCGATATTTATCATTATTCATTTCAAAAAATAAAGCTTCTAAATTTTTGAAACACCCAATCCCAAAATTCTTGACTTTAAAAGTGTTGCTTTGAAGTTTCTTTTAAATTCAAAGACACTTGGTGACTTCACATTTTATCTTTCTAGACTTGCATCTTTAGAGCTCGTTGAATTTAAATTATTCCCCGTACCTAGAGGGGAAACCTACAAATTCTAAGTACAAAACTTATTCCTTTTAAAGCGCTTTACAGCTTTCCATAAAATAAATTTGGATTTTTAAATTTAACTATTTGCTAAGTTTTTCTCTTTCAAAAACTTATTTACTTTTCCACCAAACCATTTTTTGTTAAAACATGCCTTCCTTGTCCTTAAATATTTTTTCCTTAACTTCCGAAATTGTCCTCACATGTTTTCAAAACATCTTATTTTCATAGATTTTCAAATTTACGAAAACTAGAGTAGATAAGAACAATTATTTTATCAAAAACCTATTAACTTTCCTACTCTTCCAATTACCTAACCATGAAGGAGTTTCTAACTTACTACAAATGGGAACTTTCTACGAAGGCTAGCAACCAATGCACTTTATCAATGGAAAATTGTGAAATTTCCGTTGCTTAGCTTTCCTACTAAGGCTCTCTATAAAATCCCACCTAACTAACGTTGTCTCTAATTATTACACTTCTTATTACACCTAATAGTTTTACGCCATAATGTATTGGAACTACTTTCTCTTATGAGAAACCATTAACACTAAAACCTTTTATGAATCCTTTAAAAGAGGATTTCATGTTTATGCGAATTTTGCAAGGAACTTATTTTATAATTTATCGAAATAGGCTATACAAAATATGGTGCTTTTCATACCCTGTACATCTCTTCCACGTATTCCTTATAACTTGCATAAGACATCTTTATTTGTTATTTTGTTTCATAGAAAATTATATCAATATTCATTTCATTCCAATAGATTAAAGTATGTTTAATCTATATTCACTTACAATAGATATTTCCTACGAAATTTATTAATTTCCTAATCTTTAATTTACATATTTTTTTCACAAGAACTCATTTTCAAAACTGGTTTAATATTTTCATAAAGAGAAAACATTTCCATATACTTATTTAAATAATGTGTATACTTACAAACCAATTTATTTCTATACTTAGAAATTATCTTCAAAACACATGTTTATTTGGGTCAAAACAGATGTTGCGTAAAAAATCGTTACTACAACCCAAAAATACTAGTTTATGGACTCAATTAAAATAAATGTTAATAAATACTATATGCTAACATTTACTTTGGGAGTCACCTATTGTAACAATAGTGTCGTAGTCTATGCTTCCTTTATTTTTCACGAAAACATCTATTACAACAATAAATGTTGTAACCTACGTTTTTGATACTTAACACACTCTAGGTTTTTATATTTATAATCTTTGTTTACCTATAAGAAACTAGCTCTATACATGCTCTATAATTCTTCAAAAGGAATTTCACTTTTAACAAAATTTACATCACATAAAAACAAATTTAAATTTCATACCCCTTTTTTCTTTTCAAAAACCCAATATTTACTTCCTCAAACATATTAACAATTATATTTTCAACTTTTCAACTCCAAAAGTTTCATTTTATTGGGCTAGACATAAAGTTGATTTTCTTCTTACTACCCTAGGAATACCCTTTCTAAACTTTGGAAATATCATTTTCTTATTAAAATCTCTTATTCCTTCCAAAATAAAAATACTCCGCCTACTATCCCTAGGGAACTTTCCCACTTCCTATAACATATAGATACCAATCTTTTCTCAAAACATAGATTATTATAAAATATAAATCGATAATAACTTAGAGCTCAACATCCTTGGGTCATCCCAAACCCTACTAGCAAACTATGCACAAATATACTTTAAAAACTTTCCCTATGTTAAATCTATAATTGGGGACTATTTGGATTTTAGTACATAATACATTTATAATTTATTCAAAAATACAAATTCGTTCTCTCATATTTCCTAATTTTCATAGGATTTACTAACCTAGGCTCCGATAGCAAATGTAGCAGCACGAATTCCAGCGAGTCCGGATTTTTCGCAAAAATTCTAAAATCCAAGCACACTGAAGCTCGAGTTGGGTATCTGGTATCCTGCAAATAGGCAAAGACAAATATATCAGAGCACAATTAAATATCTCACAGTGGAACTGACTAAAATATAATAGTAAGTAAATACTCACAAATATAATAACACTTTTTAAACAAGTGTCTCAAAGCTAGAAATCTCTGCCATCTGCCTAACTTATAGGATGTTATGAGGAGGAGGTCAGAACTAAAGTTCTAGTGAATGGACAAATTATACACTTCTAAGCTTAATTCTACATATATCGTATTATTTCCATTTTTTGTTATATTAGGTTTACTGGGTTTATAATATTTTTGCCTCTATCCGTGAATCGTACCCATCTACTCCCTAGTAGATCAAAACCTAATAACTAATATATATGTAGCTACATGCCCAAAGACCGCATCGGTCCTAGGTACTACACATAGTACCTTCCATATCCTCCTTGAAAAGGAATCCATCGTCTTGCTCCTCGAGCATTTTGCAACTACATCTGTAAAGGACAGCTTCATGAGGCATACAATAAAGATGCTCCGTCGTCTACTATTAAAACGTAAAACTGCATCTGCACTAGCTTATACTAGTGGACATCCACAATGTTCCACCCAATGCGTACCTTGAGGACTATACGTAATCATTTTGTCTACTCCCTGAATCCCGCCAACAAGGTCTACCTTCTACAGAACTCGGTCAGGGATTTTCTATATCTATAAAGGTCCGCTTTATTAGTCCTACAATACAGATATTCTACTTGGTTTGTCTCTTTTCTCATCATGGCTATGGCCCCTCGTAGCCCCCCTCAACTAATCGAAAGATCTCTCAAGAGCTAAGTGGTTGTGCCCTACTGCAAACAATCTGAAAATCCAATTGGCTACGCCCTTCATCCAATGTCCCGATTGTGAAAGAATCATTGGCCTGTTGGTTTAACTCTAGTCTTTCCCGAGCTCTCTTTGATTGATTATGGTTTGATCTATATGCATGCGACTATCCTTTTGGGTCCTCCCCACTAAAACCTACTCGTAACTAGGAGTATGGTGTTATATGAATATCCTACTCCATCATCAACCTTTTGATTGCCTGCAAAGGTCCGCTTTGTTAGGCCCGCAATGTAAAAGCAGTCAAGGCATACTCTCTTAATGGAACACCTACAGACCTGCCTTCGGGGTGCAGCTTCGTTAAGCGCTTCATCCTTTGGGTTGCTCCAAATGCACCTTACCATTCTATTAGACCCTACATCTAATTTTTTACTATGAATTTAATTTACTTTTCTTATTCTGTTGGCTACTTATTTACCCTAAACTACATGCCTACCCCCATCTATGTGTGAGACCATCAGTCCTAGACCTGAAAGAGAATGCTGCTGGTATGGGCCACTTCTATTATTTTGCTTATTAACTTAACCCAAGATCTAAGTTTGATAAAATAAGCCTCTTCTATTTCTTTCTTTTTAATTATAACCTACATGTTAAAATTATACTTGCAAATATCACTTTTATATTTTTTTCTTTCCTTTATTACCTACATGTTATAAATGTAATTGAAAGTGTCCCTTTTCAATTCTAGTATGTCTTGTTTTATTATGATACTAAATTCTCTTAAGTTTTCTTATATTATATAACAACCTTAACTTGGGACTACGTCCAACTGTCACAATTTACTTATCTAATAACTGCTTTACTTTTTACTCTATTATCTGTGCAATAAATGTAGATCTAGTCATATCTTTTGTTTATTGTTTCTAGTCTTTTCAAATAATTAACTTGATTATTTCCTCTTCTTAAATTTCTTCAACGCTTCACATTATTCTCTTTTACTAGGAAGTAGTTCTATTATATTTTATTGGGTACAGAAACTATGCTAAAAATCAATTTCCATATTTTAATACTAAATAACGCTAAAAACAATAACTCTTAACTGCAAGATATTTCTTTTATTGTTTCTTTAATTGTTGGGTAATGCAAAATACAGTAATGTCTCTATTTGCACTATTTCCATTTTTCTTGCTTTTATTCTTGAAGTTACGTTTATCGTCATTCTTACAATTTTAAACTATGGAAATTATTCCCTTTTCTAAACCAACCAACTATCTATCACCAACATCCAAATCAAGTTATTAGATTTTCCCCTTTTTAACTCATTTCTCCCGTTTTAACATAATTTACTATAAATTTTCTCACTTTTAGGCTTATGCATTTCTCTATAACTTTTAAGCCTATTGTTACTTATATTTAATTGGATTCCTTTCTATTTCCATATAAATAACATCTAAATATAAGTACACTTCTCTTATAAAATTTATAGCTTTAACATAACTAATTAGTAGAACTAATTACTGAAATAAATGCTGAATTAAATATATATCGGGAATCTAAAGGTATTATATATCATAAACATAAAAGAGATATATTTTAAATTCACTCACCTGTCATCCTTATCTTTACTCCATGGCCTTCCTAGATCCCATTCTAAGACGTCTAATATTTGTACTAAAAGATATTCTCCATAGAATTATTTTCATTTTAGGGTTCAGCCTCAGGCAATGATCCAGTTGGGAGAAAATCTGATTGTGATAAAGTAACTAGTCCTAGGGTTCTATTTTGTAGTGGATTTGGGAATCTCAGTCCGTTGGATTTTAGGATGGTGCGACCACATCATAGGCTTGCTGCGAATCTTTGAATCTAAAAAACAGCGATTAAGATTGCGTGAAAGTCAAATTATTAAATGTAACTTTTAACCGTTTCCTATTCATTCTAATTAATTTCCATCATTTGTAGATTTACTTCCCTTTATAACACACGTTTATTTTGAAATTCAAACATTTATAATTATTGTAAATTAATTTCCATTAATTGTTGATTTGGTTAACATTGCCAGCTAATGTTATTTAATTACCTCTAATTACTAATGTCAATTAAGTTCCGTTATGACGCGCGTCTATTTTGAAATTCGAACGCACGTTATTTCTACAATTTATACGCGCATATATTTATAAACAAATATATTTATGTACCTTTACAGTACAATTATTTTTCGATACAGAACTCCGAACATCATTCATACGAAATCAGTTTGAGGCATATTATATATGTAAGTTAATCAGAAAATTGCCACGAGCATAATGGTATAAGTTTCAAGGCCATATTATGACAATTCCAAAAATGCTCATTTTCACTATTTATAATTATTTGATTATTTAATTATCTAAAAATACGGGGTGTTATAGTAATGTTAATGGTATCCACAATATCAAAAGCATATGAATATGAAATAAAATCAACACAGATTTCAAACTAGCTTTTTTGATTACATTCCTAATCAAAATTTCATATTCAATTACATAATCGAAAAACGATTCGGGGGTGTAGATAAATATAATTATTACAAATAAGCCAAGTGCGACATATTAAGATGCCACCTTGGATGATCAAAGTGCTAAATGGACATATTAGTCAACAAATATAGCACAGCGGAAAAATAATGGATAGACTCCTAAAAAACTAATACTTTCCTCCAACGCATCATTAGATGCTTTATTCGGCACCTGCTAAAACTTGAACTACCTTAAATCTCAATCTACTCAAATTAAATTTTGAGCGCCAGAGAGTTTAATAGCAGAACATTAGCATCGAGTCAAATATAAAGCCTGGTGTTAATAATTCTATTACATCTCGATTTACTGATATTAAGTGAGACCATGCTGCTTAGCGGAATGGGTTTCCCCTCACTAATATCCTTTTAAAAGCACATCTTTTGCTAATCAATATCTTGCAATCAAACTGATTATAACAATAATAGCAGTAACATACATGTATATAATTCAGTTAATCAATAGACTACCCGTCCGAACATTCTAGTTTTATTTTCCTAACAATTAACCACTGGATGACTCGAGCCTACCAGATATAATAAATATTCTAACTTCTGTTAGACACAGTACTGGTTGATCTGTCCTTAACTTACTTCTCCTAGAGTCAACTGATCTTAATATTTTTGCGGGCTCTCCGATAACTTGTCACTACTCTGTGTATTTATTTCTATTTGTGACACCATTTTAGTCTTACCTATAATAAAAGCCTACACACTGGAATTTTGGACTTATAACAGCTAGGGGCTACTAGCTAAAGTATAGGTCGCGACCCCACACCAGTCTCTTCTCTTATTCTGAAATCTGTGTCATTCTTTTAGAAAATACCTGGGCTGTCTACCCTATTAAAAATTTATTTCCTTGAAAAGAATCTTTACAAATGATTTACCCTTGAAACCATATCTTTATAAAATAAGGAAATTATGCTGTTTGCTTTACTCAAAATACCTATGCCATGATATATGCTTTATAAAAAAATGCTGATGAAAACCTAAAGTCAATAAGGTTATCTATCTCTTTAAAGTAAGTTTAAGCCCTTTTTAACTTAGAAAACATTAAGCTATAAAGCCAAAACTATACCTTTGAAAACATTGTTTAAACATCAACCTACCTTTTTCGAAATCATCGAAAGCAACCCTTTCAAAGTAATTGAAAGCATCCTTTTCAAAATCGTTGAAAGCGTCCCTTTAGAAATCATTGAAAGCATCTGTTTCGAACTCATTGAGTTCAACACTTAATAAAACTATTGGGTCAAAGGGAATAGGGGCGAAAGCATCACTTTCAAAAGCATCCTTTCAAAAGACCTAGGGTGATGGCAACATGCTTCCGCATGTATAATTATGTCTTAAAGCAAGGCGGTCTTAACCATGTCGGAAGGTATAGGTACTGCACCTTCCCTTTTGCATGTATGGGTTAAAAGGAAAGCAGCTCAATGATTGCGGAGGGGTGTTGGTTTGAAAGGTTTGATAGACAACTTCACCCCTTACAAATGCAACCCTTCGACACCATCACTTCCTTCTTCCTAACTCTAATACACTATGTACGAATGGCTTGATACCATATATATCAGTTTTGAATGGATGCGGAAAGTTTATAAGCTGGGGTATAGTGATGGAAGCAAACATATGGAAGTGGCGAAAGGTTAAATTATTGCAAAACTGATTTTATGCTTTATAAAGTAGCTCATTTTCACCTAATTTTCATTGTTTGTGAAAAAGTGATTGGTCGACAATTGCTTTACAAATTTCTTTCTGAAATTTACTGCCCCAGTCAGGATGTTAAATATTAAGCAGTTTTACATTTTATCCTATTTTAATTAAGTAAATAAGCCCTTTTTACTTAAAATAATTTATTTGAATCTCCTAAATCTTAGGAAAAATCCAGAAAAATCTAATTAAATCAATTTAATCATTTTCTTCCATATATCAAAATTTCAAGGTGAGAATCATATTTTAATTGTTTAAAATAATTATAACTAAATTAAATAGTTTTTAGACTTTGAAAATTCACCATAATTCCATTTTAACTAGGAAAATTATGAAACTTGAAACCTAATTCGAAAATAATAAGTTTACATCATTCTCAAGTCAATTGGATGTCATATGAATGGTTTTCTAACTCAAATATAACATAATAAATCACATTTAAACCATAAATCATCAACATAGCATATAATCACTTTTAAACACTAAACATGGCATATACTTGCAAATGAAAACGTGTTTACCTTCAAACCGAAAACAGTCATCAAAAATAAAGATGCAAACTAATTATTCACCTTGGCTTTGTGTTCAGAAGGTTGAGATTTTGCCCATAGATTGATTTATTCAAGCTTTCTACTTGAATCCTATCTTATCTTCCCATCAAATCTTTTTTATGGTGGCTGGCCTAAGCTTAGTATTGTTTTTGTTTAGTTTGTGAATGTAGAGTGAATGACGAAGTGGAGAGAATGGAAGGGTCTAGGGTATAGGAATAAAGGCTATTCCCATTTTGCCCTCATTATATTCCTCTTTAATTATGTTTAGTTTCCCTTTTATTAACACATTTATTAAGGCATGACTCCTCCTTAAACTACAAATCTCAATGCTTTAACTTTCTACATTATATTATTTAGTTTACCTAATTAAATGTTCTAAATAATGTTAGCTAAAATTAGGGTCATTACGTGATCGGTCAACAAGCCCATGGTTCCCAACCAAATAACATTAAAGTTTACTTAATTATATTTATTATTCTATTTCGTTTGAGTTATTTTTGATATGATATTTTAAAACGTTGATAGCCTCTTCATTTGAACTCCAATCGCAAAGCTTTATATATGAAGGTTGCTTAGAAGAACACCACAAACATAATGGTGCAAGTTTCGTAGAAAAATTCTATTTTTTTCTCAATTCCCATTTTTATCTTTGTTATTAATTAATTAATTCCTCTTAATTAATTTCATGTTAATTTTTCATGGTGTCACATTCTTCCCCCACAAAAGAATTTCATTCCCTAAATTTCTAAGAGATGGATAGTTTGTGCACTCTATAACCATGTTGTATAACCAAGTTGTCTACACAGCCACCTACTCAACCAAAAGTGTAATGTGATTATGCATGCAACATATGTATAGGTGAGCTCGATCCTACCGTGAATGCAAGATCGTGACATATAGGCATATATGCCAACAACCAAATTATGCATGAAAATCTATATTAATGCAAAAAATTATAAGGAAAAGTGTGATAACCGTCCCATATAATCCAATCTAGCAATTACAATGTAACCAAAACCTATATAATACTAAATCTAGAGAGAGATTTTTTCGAAGAAAAATTCTAGATGAGAAGCCTCCATCTTCATTTATGTTTCCCAAGTGCTTTCCATTGGATTATCTCCTAATTATACTCAGGTTAGCCTAATTTCTTGGTTACGTAGGTTTCTAACTCCTTGCTATGGTATATATGCAGTGGCATGGTATGCTATCGGTTTTGTCTCTATGTCTACTAACTGATTAGACTCTATTATAGTGGTCACACTATGTAGACACCTCCTCAGATGTGATATATGAATAACATTATAGACTCTAGCTAACTTTGCTAGAAGCTCTATCCATCACGCAAGTTCCCCACCCTCTGCAAAAATTGAGTAAGGCCCAATAAATTTTGGCCCTAACTTCCCCATGGTTCCAAACCTTATAATCGTCCAGAGGGGGAAACCTTAACAATTACGATGTCCCTAACTGAAAATTTTAACGTTTTCCTTCGTCTATCAGCATAGGACTTTTGTCGGTCCTGAGCAGTCTTTACTCTCTTCTTAATTATCTCAATCTTCTTCCTGGTCTTATGGATCAAATCTGTTCCAAGTAGAATATGCTCTTTGTTTTCCTATCAACAATTTGGTGACTTGCACGGCCTTCTGTATAAGGCGTCCAAGGGTGCCATACCTATTGTTGCATAGTGACTATTAATGTAGATGTACTCTGCTAAAGGTAAATGCTACTCTTAGTGTCCTCCAAATCCATAATAAAAGCCCTCAATAAATCCTCCAAGACTATGTTCATCCTTTTCGTCCATCCGTCCATCCAAAGGTGGTAAGCGGTCCTTAGATTCAGTGTCATCTCTAAAGATGACTGCATAAGGGGCCTCTATCGCTGACAATACTGATTGGAATTCCATGTAATCATACTACTTCGTTGAAGTAAATCCGTGCTAAAGATGTTGCGGTACTATTCTTTCTCACCGGAATAAAGCAAAAACTTTTAGTGATCCTATACACTGTGAACCAAATAGCCTTATTGCCTCTTTGACTTCTAGGCAACCCATCTATGAAATCCATCAATATATATTCCATCTTCCAAGATGGAACCTCTAATTCTAACAAAAGATCTCCTGGCTTCCTTTGTTCATCTTTGAGTCATCGACATATTCTACTACTTGCCGCTTTATCCTCGACCAATACAAAATCCATTACATGTTAGTATACATCTTATCCCTACCGGAATGAGTAATCATCCTAGAACTATGGCACAGAGCCAATGCTTCTTTCAAAATGTCCTCCACTATTTTATAAAAGAATTTAGAAGTGTTTTAAAAGATTTTTAATGTATATATCACATTTTTGCTATTGATGCACTATTTTGACGATGCCGATGGATTTATGCTATTTTTGTATTAATCCCACATTGGTTGTTTGGATGTACTATATTGTGTTATTATTAGTATACGTAGGTTATTGTAGACATTTCTATGCTTGAGGGTTGCGTGTATGCTTTTTTGCTTAGTTTTGTTGAAAACACCGTTCAAAGGCAATATAGTACAAAAAAATATCCCACACGACTGGATTTCCATGCATAGAGTTTCACATATGACGATCGATCTGAAGGCGAAGGTTGGACTTAGGGACATGCTTCAGATTTCAGAATGAATCCGAACATTTTCATTTGGTTTGTACTTAACCACTTTTGGTTAAGTACACAACCAAAGTTGTCATTATTGATTGCTCTAGATTAGTCGATATCTAACACTATTGATGATGGACGATTTGGCCAATTTTGATGTGGACGACGAAGAGGCTTCGAAGGTCGCGATCTGATGGTTTTTTCACTTATTCGACATTTGATTTGATGTTATGACTCTTCAACGGGAGGTTTTGGTGCTGACCAAGGATGCGACGCTTCGACATGATGACTTCATAATTCGACGACGATGATTCCATGATGGGTGGTGATGGCTTCTACGATGGATATTACACTCTAGGACAATGAGTAGATGGATGGAAGAAATTTTTGGAGGAAGGTTATGGGATGCACGATGACATTCTATGACCAATGATAGATATCTATGGTAGTTCCTAATACTAATGACTTCAGATGGGAGTTGTGAGAATAGTTCTTGGATGAGCTCTGCTATGGATCACATATGCAAAGGAATCATTGATGTTCGTACGTTTCGATGTGTACTTGTATAGCATGGGTATGTGAGGATGCTCTTTAGGCATATAAGGGGCCCTGGATCGCATAATGTTTCGATCCAAGTACCCTAGGCTATCTATGGGGGTGTAGTCTGGATCCTGGCCTATTGAGTGGCATGGATTCGAGTACCAAGAAACTAGGACATTGAGTAGTCCTTGGCTCTATGGGATGGTCATATGAGTATCATATATCCAATGCATTAAGTGAGAAAATGTGAGGATAGTGCTTGATTATTTATCACCTTGGGGATGTGACACATTGTAGATATTATCGATGCAGATATCTAGACACCCTTAGTACTTTAATGTATAGTACACTCATGATGACTATGTTGTAGAGTGGCATATATCCTATGATATGTGCTAACTCTTGGATGCAGTGATAGGCCAGGTTGATTCTTTATACCCTTTGTTCCCTTTATTATACTGACTTTCATAGTGTTTTGAGATTTTTAATCGTCCACACCAGACTAATGTCTGACTTGAGGTTTTATGCTTTACTTCTTATTACTTTGGGTACTCTATGAGTAGACTAGAAAGTAGGTGTGAATGGCACATGGGTTTCTGCAGATGGGTCAGCACGAGGCGACGCTTTCTCATATTTATATTTTAGGATTATTATTGTTTATTCCTCTATGTGACACCGAGGATCCTCGACATTATTGACTTATTATTATTAAAGACAGTTTATCAGTTGAGTTTATTTATCAATTGTACAAACTCTATTACTATATTGTATAATTATATGAGCCTACGTACCCTAATTTTGTAGTTCATGTAGTTGTTACGTCTCGCCTGCTCTATATCTGTGATAACTATTATATTTTATCTGATGGGTTGTAAGATATATGACATGTTATGTGATTGTGTGATGTTTTCTTTTTCCTCTTCTGTCTGTCCCTCCTCTTCTCTTCTATTTCTGTTCATTTCTTCTTCGTTTTTGCATAACAATCGTCCTACATTGACCAAATGCTCCAACTGTGCACTATTCAGTTATATAAACATCAAAGGTGTAGGATGGTCATCACATTTGGTAACAGAGCTTAGGTTACATGATTAAGTTGAGCTAATACCATGATCCAGTAAAGGTAGGGTAGGAGTTGTCATCTTAGACTGCATAAAAAGTATACATATATACGAAAGAGTTGGTATTTGTTATATATTTTGGTTTTCAAAACAATATAATAGTACATACAGCACATAAGTTTTATTGCACATATGAGTACCATTGATATAGTTATTCTTTATGAGAGACCGATCACTGTTATTGCGTGTTAAGAGTGATCTGGATTATGAGTAATGATGCTATTGACTCCATCTCTGGAGTTGAGGAGTGCACTGGATCGGGCACCACTAACCCCACTTTACAGAATATTTTCGCTGAGATGGTATAAATTAGTATTTGGACTCCTTAGTTTCTCTAAACGATTATGGTGCTCAAGTGCAAATTTAAAGATTCAACATTGTCGAGCTGTACAAAGTCATGTAAGTCTAGGAGGCAGACCATTCCTTGGAACAGAGTCGGCTATTGAGGTGTAAGATGGGATGGATATTTGCAAGAGGATTTCCATGACTTGGAGTTAGATGATGCAATGAGGTAGAAGTTGACCTCTAATTTTCCCCAAGGATGAATAATGAACTAGTGGAGTACCCTTATAACTTCGATTCTTAAGAATCATTTTACTTGGGATCACCTCATAGTTCGCTTCAAAGAAATTTTTCTCTACTCTTCTAAAGTTGATGCTATTTAGGATGGTTGTTGATTTGAAGTAAGATGATGTGTCTGTGTTGGAGTATATGGCTGAATTAAATGTGCTATCGAAGCATGTCTATCTTTCATTGATATCCACTCAGAAAGAATGAAAAGTTTATTATTAGGTTGAGTGATCATTTTAGGAAGTGATTGATTAGTCATATTAATGAGAGTTTGCAGGAGTTGATCAAAAAGGCTTTATGATGTGAGAGCATGTATCCAGTGTTGAAGGATTGTCCTAAACAAGCTATGTAGAGAAAAACTGCTAAACCATATGCATTGAATATCGTTTTGATTTCGTTGGGTGCTCCATCGACCAAAGAGAAGAAAAAGGGCATTACCATCTAGGGTATGTTTTCCATTTATGGTATTCCATACGTATTTTATTTGATATCGAGGTTTCACATTCCTTTATATTTAGTGATTCGACATATAGATTAGGATTGAGATTCGAACTTTGTTACCATTAGTCTTCACTTCAACCTTGTCGAAACCAGGAGAATATAAAAGAGGGATTCACAAGGAATGATAGCGTTAAGAAATCCTTTTGAAAAAGTCGAAGGGATGCTTCAGCATAAAGGTAGAGGGCTCGAACCTCGACCTTGTTGAGCTTCCAACATTATTTTCTTATAACCTTATTCTATTCCAAGTGTACTCACTTTAGACTTTACACCACCATATTTAGCAAAATTAAAAAGTCCGAACAAGGATCCTCAGAGACACATTTAATTGGATTCACTCATAGATCAATTAATGATTCTAAACTACATGAAGGGAAAATTTTGAGATTGGAAGCTTTAAAGATCATAAAGAAAAAGAGAACTGAATCTTATGACCCAAACAAGTGCAGCTTAAATCACTTTCACATTGGCCCCACACTTATATTTTCCTTCGGGGAACAAAAGTTAAGAGTGATAACTTGTTTAATCAAATGAAGAAGACAATTCAATTCCATACCGAAGGTATTATTTTTGAAAAGGGGATGATGGCTGATTATAACAACTTTGCACAAAAATAGCATCAAGCGACAAGTGTGACATTGCCTACATGTGAGCTTCAAAAGGTTTTGAAAAGGAAATTGGTCACTGATGCTGAAGCTTCAGAATCAAGTAATCAAAAGTCTAAAAATCATCCCCAAAAGACAAGCTTCAGGTCAAAACTTCATAAGGAATGCAATATGACTACATCTATTGAGAATGTATATTTTCTAAACAAGCAGGAACTTAACTATTAGCCATCCCAAAAGAAAAAAGCCGAAATACAAAAGAAATCGAGGGGGGATCCTAAATTAACTATCACTTGATGAATGGGCATGAAACATGTCAATGTAGAGCACTTGAAGGAATAGTGATAAAAAAATTCAGACAAGGAAAAATTAATAGATTTGTAGAGAGATCCTAGTCGATTTCAATAAAGCACCACTTTTCTAAGAAAAATCTACATGGTCGGGAGTTGAATTCTCCTTAAATTTGGAAATTATGTTAAACGGTCAAAGCCTTTGTCCACACCGAGTTGGCCAGGTCATAGCGCCTCCTGGAACGAGGTTAGAGTGTTAAAGCATCAACAAGCCCTTGATCGTGCCACGCTATGGCCAGATCAAGGCACCTCTTGGAGGGAGGTTAGATTAAGCTTTATCCGAACCACGCAATGGCAAGCTTAAAACATCAAGAGGCCCTTGATCACATCACGCTATGGCCAGATCAAGGCGGCACCTCCTAGAGGAAGGATGGAGTAAGCCCTTAGTCCTTCCACACTATGGCTTGGCCAAGGCACCGAACAGCCTTCAGTCCCGCCCATAAGGCCTAGCTAAAGCACCTCTTAGAGGGAGTTTGGGTAAGTCCTTAGGTCCTGCTCGTGGATATGCTAACCAAGCGTATCGAATAATAACAGACTAAGATGTCCAAGCCCTAGAAGCATCACATTAAACAATAACAATGACAACATACAAGGCCTAAAGGGTGGCACATGTCAAAAGAATCAAAAACCAAAGAGTGGTGCAGAATAGAAGGCACAAATAAGAATCTACAGCCTCCGACTAGTTTCATAAAGAGAATTTCAAAACTTCACTTATTATTACACAAACCTCGGTTTTGGGTCTTTTACTATTGATCTCTGGTCTTCATAATACCTGAATCTGGGTTTTGGATCTTTTACTATTGATCACTGGTCTTCTTAATATACGAATTTGGGTTTCGGGTTTTTATTTTTGATCTATGGTCTTCATGATATCCGAAGCTGGGTTTGGGGGCTCTTATTATTAATTTCTAGACTTCACTTATTAATGTCCGAATTTAGGCTCCGGGACCTTTACTATTGAGACCTTTGTTACGGACTTCTGGTCTTCTACTAGTTTCAGGATCTATCATACCAATACCTGAATTGGAGTATTCGGTCTTCTATTATTTCCAAATAAAGATTTTTGGACACATTTTACTTGTTCCCTAAAAAGGATTCCTAATCTTCCACGACTAAATTCTAGATAATGATATCTGGACTCCTATTTTTAAACGATTACTATTGGAAGAGGAATTTCTAAACTTCTATAATTAATACCAAAAATGGATGTGTGGTTCTCCATAATTAGATTTTTGGTCTTCTGTCGACATAGTTGGAGTCGGATTCTTGGCTATCTCTCGTCATTACCAAAGTTGGGTCCAAAGACATTCAATCATATCCAATTTTGAAATTATTTCTCATTTGTTATCACTATTATCACATAATGTTCTGTTAACTTTCATTACTGGGACTTTTTTTTTAAATTATTAATACTATCGCTAATAATGAGGACAAACTACTGAACATATTTTTATATAGATTCCAAGTTAACGATAAGAAAATTTGTTCACTTTGTACTTTAAAGGAAGATAAGGTAATAAACGAGACTGAATGGATCAACAAATACAAAAACCGAAGTCAATGTTATCAAAAAGCAAATTCAAAAATAAGAGGCAACATACTAGGTGATATTTACATAATTTACATAATTTATAAAATTATTTGCATGCATACAACATAAGTGTATATTTCATAAATCCTGAACAGCCTTATCTAATTTTCAGCAACTAAAGGATCAACGACATGGTGAATTGCTTTATAAAGAATTTCTTTAAGTTTCTTTTCCTTTTTTCTTATTTCATCGGCATCGTCAATGATGCAATACGAGTCTTTAAAACACGGTTAAAAGCTTTGTTGGCACCTCTAAGGATTTTTTTTGTCTCTCAAAATCAACAATGGGCTTTTGAAGAAAATACTATTCATGTTCAAGTCTTTGAAGCTTAGTTGTGTATTCATTAATGCGTTGCGAATAGCTCGCCCTCTGCTGATCATCAAAATATCTCATCATTTTTAATTTCACCTTCTTA
Organism: Allium cepa; assembly: GCA_030765085.1. Taxonomy (NCBI): domain Eukaryota; kingdom Viridiplantae; phylum Streptophyta; class Magnoliopsida; order Asparagales; family Amaryllidaceae; genus Allium; species Allium cepa. The sequence continues at coordinate 300,953,098 of CM060944.1, read as the reverse complement.
CGCCATTCACTCACTGACCTTCTCTTTTAAACCAAGGGAAGGGTTTGTCCTTGTAGGAAATTTTTGAATTGCAAGAGATGAAAATCATGTTGATTTTAAGATAGATGAGGTGATTGGAGAGTCGATAAATCGATATCTAAAATGTTGTTCCTCATGATAAATTCCAATGATTTGCATTGAGATTGACTGTTTTTTAATTTCCAAGTCGCTACTCTACTGAAGAAGTTCAGACATATTATGAAAAAAATCAATAAAGTGATTTGATATAATTTGGCATTTCAGTTGGATATTGTTACGTTCTTATTCATGATGTTCACTTCAAGACTAGCGATTCGATCATTAAGGTTTCTAAAAATTGTCTTTTGAAGCATAAACTACTATGCCATTCCAATGCTTCTATATTGCCTTGAAAACGAGCAAACAGAGGATCCTTAAGTAGATGCCTCATTTCGACTTCCGCAATCAACTTGTCTCTGATGCTAGTAAAACGAGATAAGGAATCCAATGAGAATGATACGATAGCTAACTATGAGTCCTATTTAAACAAATAACAAAGTAAAGATCCAAATAACCAATTTCTTTTATTACAATAATGGAAATTACAACTCAAGAAGAAATAAAAAAAGGTTCAATCTCATTATTTTAATCAAATACTTGTTTTATCACACTTAAAGTTGAGAAACATCATTTTTTACTTTGTTCAATGAATTAGCTTAAACAATAACTATTGATTCGAAAGGGACATTAAATCCTTCCCCGGTAATAACTAGAGGATATTTTTTATAGTCCCATTCTTCGGCAGGAGGACTAACGCTACGACATATTAATTTGGTATGATATGTTCAAATTTCCTTAAGAAGCCATTCCTTTTCTTCGCCAAGAAAATCAAAGAGAAGGTAGGGATGTTTCATATAAAGCCTCTAAAGATTTCTATGAAAGCCGTATATAGCCAATTTTGAGGATTTCAAAAGCGACCTTTCCTAAATGGTCTCTTCTTAATTTGACAAATTTGCCTAAATAATCTCTATTAATTGGACTAATCGAAAGGCATGCACTCTGTAATAACGTAAGAAAATATAACTTAGTATGAAAGGAAACTAATATAGAAAATTCACGTTGCATAATTACAAATGCTCATATGGTTCATGCAAAACTGATTTTTCATATAACTCATAAATGAATTTATCCTTATAATATTTAAGTTTTCAAGAGGCAACCCGTAATGGATTAATTTGACTGGTAGTGAAATCCAACAAGCCCCTGGATGTGGATCAGATCTAAAATCATCTAACTATCTCCTATGAAGACGCCTGAGTAGACCCTCACTAAAATCACCCAAATATGACAAACCTACGTTAGGGTGTGTGCATGTAAAGGACCATAATTTTTGACCCTCGAAAATCGACATCAATAAGTCCACTATATAGAATGCCGAGCAATCGATTGCTGGAAACACCTGTTCATTAGGGGTGAAGAAGAAAATGTTAGAAGGAAGGAAACAGAACAACAAAAAATCACACAATCGCTAGGGAACAAAATCTGATATATAATAACAAATTTTTGTACAAAAGAAACTGTAATTGTTAAATACTTACAATCATCAGAGTACAATAATTCAATACATCAAATGGATAGTTCAACGCAAAATATAACCAAGTATGGAGATACATTTCTATTATCCAGCATGAGAAATAACACTCAATCTAAATCATTAGAATTATCTAAATCCTTTGAAAAACATTGGTATCTTGCAAGACCACGTCACACATAAACATGACGGGTTTTTACCTTACGATGACCAAAACATTTTATCAAATCCTTCTGATATTATAATAGTGTCTATAGAAAGTAAATAGAAAATAGCTGAAATTATTGCATCTCACGTTCCAGCATAGTTGGGCATAATCAAAACCGTACAATGCTTATTGGAGAATGGATTCCATCGAATGAGTAGGCCACTGCAGTACCGCCCATCATAGTACGCCTCTATAACATGTACTGAGGACCATGCCGAGATCCCTTACTACACTCGACCGGTCTGCCCCTAACCAGGATAGACCAAATATGTTGTCATCCCGGGTCTTCCTACCCTTATCACTGAACGCTCCTTCCCTGCACAACCATATCCATAATATATAGGTCTCCGAGGACATCTAGAACGGTGATAACTTACCCTAATTGGCTGCGACCCACTTGGCCTTGCTGCATCTCCACTATTTTAGTCATTCTCGGTTGATGAGGCTCGAGGCTAAGCATTACCTTATAAGCACAAAATTCTACTTAGAATGCTCATTGTCCTCCAATGACGATGTTCTAATAGCATTTGTCCATACAAGTTGTCCTTGGTCTGGACAAACTGAAAACCCGTCGTCATCATCTCCAGGGTATTCATTTGTTAAGTTAAAACTAGATCAAAGTGGTTTTCGGATAATTAAATCCGGTCCAGGTCTCTTCGAAACGATTAACGAAAATTGGTCAAAATTGATAGTCGGTTATTTAACTATCAATACACATCTATAAGAAATCATCAGGCCTTATTATAAATTTCTCAAAATTTATTTCAAAATATCTTTATAAGATATTTCTTTCGGTTCTTCAACATTTTTAAAAGAGTTTTCAAATCCTTATATCTTCCATGGAATATTTCCACCCCTTTTTCCAACAATTAGAATATTTTTCCCCATTTCATTTTATATTCACACTTAGGAAGGATTCCATCTATTAACTACCTAATTCTCAAAATCATTTACAATTTTTATTTGTAAATTCCTAGACTAGTTTATAATTCTATAAATTCCGAAATTCTCTAATTAGTTCCCTTTATATTTCCAAGCCAATTATACTCGCTTATAATTTCAATTTTCATTTGTACTTTTTAATGAATTCTATTTCATTTCTTTGAAGTTCACTTTTACTTAACTACTTCGGAAATTTCCTTACCATCTTCCCAAATTCTATTTTAAGGATTTCCTTATAAATTCCATATACTAAATAACCCCATTTCAAGACTTCCAAGACGTTTTGTAAATAAATTTAAAACATTTAAAACTATATATATATATATATATATATGTATGTACGTATGTATGTATGTATGCACGTAAACAAAAATAAGTATTCAAAGGAAACAAATAATAATTTGTTCTTAAGACATATTTAAATAACTATTTAAAATACTGAAACACTCTTTATAACATCACCTTGAAAGCAGGTTTAAAATTTGGGATTTATTTAAAATAAATATTAATTATTTCGAAAAAATTTACTTATAAAATACTTCAATACTGACTAAATTTAAGTTTACATAGTTTAATAATGAAGATTTTCCTTTTTGAAATAAAACTTAACTTATCAATAAAATAAAAAAAATTAAATCTCAATAACCAAATTTCAATTTGTAAATCTTCTCGATTCCCATTACATCACTTCCATTCCGGTCACCTTAACCATTTTCGCTTCGAAAATAGTATCCACTATTTTTTTCCTCTCACCTATTTCCATTTTCAAATATAAATTCTTTCCGCAATTAATATTCCAAATTTATCATCCGATATCACTTTCCTTTATTTATAAACATTGTTTATAACATTTTATAACTCCTCGAGTTCCACTAAAAATAGTCTCATTTATAAAATTCCATTATATAAATTCAGTTCCTTTGTATAATTTTTTTAAAATTTCCATCTAAAATATTTTATACCACATTATTTAGTAAGATCAAAAACCAATTATTTCTTATTCAAATCAATCTCTTTTAAATAATCCAACTTTTGATATATAGATTTTTATATTAAAAATCTCCTTTTAATTCCCTAAAAATTCAAGTTAATATTTATGGTATTTAATATACCCAAGTTAATTGCCATGCTATTTAACATTTAAAAATTTACAACATACAATAATCCAACAAATTATTCAACCACATCATATATTTCTACATATATGAAAACACTAATATATTTGAGGAATTAAGTTGGATCCCTCAAACATGTTTTCCCTACATCTACAGATGTTAGCAACAATAAAATACCAATCCCACTTCGTGGGGATATCGCGGTATATAGGATCATCCGCTATTATACGGGACGCATAGGGTCTCATCAGATAAAATAAAAGGAAATATCAATCCAACTACTAATACATATATATACGTGTATGTATGTATGTATGTATAACATTCAACCCGCAATAATAATTATTAATTCATCCAATCAGACAATAAATAATTTAACTATTCATTTTTTTTCCAAATCATGATCATCAGCCGCGACCTAATCCTGATGCTCGACCGACGACTACTCCACCTCGTAGACGAACACGACCTAAGCCTGAAGCTAGATCGACGATGATGATTGCGCTGCCTTCCATCGCGACCACTAGTCACTTGCTGTCTTCACGCGCGAATGCCTCGACCATAATCACGGTATCCATTTACCAGGCCGCCTTGCGACCTTCATCTGGTTTTTTTGGTAGCAGCCGCGATTTATTTTTAAATCACCTTCATTCGATTTTTTTGTTCATTCAAGAATTGAAGAAAGGAAAGGCAATAGGCGATTTCTTTTCCTAGAATGAGCTTGAGAGAAAGGTGGATGAAAGGAAGAAGAGTTGAGCTTGTTTGCTTTTTTATTTTATTTTTATATATAATCGATTTCAATCTTCTAAGAAAAGAAAGATACACACAATTTTAAATGGTGAATGGAGCGGCTGTACCAGAAGTACAGGGTGGCTCGAGATGATGTAGGTCGGCTTTGAAATGAAAGAAATTGGCTTTAATTTGGAAATTTAAAATTTTGTTTCCAAATATTCCGCTTAACATATCTTGATATTTCAAACCCCTATTGTGGCATGCCGCCTGGTGCTCATAATGTTATACCCTTATTCCGAACGCATTGGAAAATGTTTCGAATCCAAATTCGATCGTATGGAAAAGATAGCTTTTTGGACCCAATTATTATATTAAATTTCGATATTAATTACAATGCATTTCTATCGTACGACCAAACGGTAACTCCAAACGCTACGAAATTTGAAATCCTATAATAATACACTATTACGGGTCCAATGGAATGAGGTTCGTAAAATTATGAGGCTATACCCCGGATCACTATTTAACGCGTCGATTAAATCGACAAATTTTAAAGTTTCGAAATCGGTTAAAAATTCAGTTTTAAAAACTTACAAACTTAATCATAAATCCAAGTCAAATATTTAAAACTATTTAAATATTCCAAATTAAATAACAGAAAAATATGGGTCGTTACATTCCTCCATACTTAAAAGAATTTCATCCCCGAAATTATTAAGGTAGGAAAAATGATCCAAACCCATTACTTATTCAAAACCCACTTAGTAAAACTTGACATTTCACTTTTCTAATCCATTAGTTTCAATCAAAACCATTAGTTTTCAATTCTAATTACAACACCCTTTATTCCAGTTAAATTTGTAATCAAATTGTCGTTAACAAAATTTTTCTAACACCCTATATTTCCAAAAAAATTGGCAAAGCCTCCTTTGTATGGAGGACCTTTTGCAATATAACAAGAGAGATAAAAATGTATACGTCGACCCCCACGGTCGTAAAACAAATACATATATCAATATTTTGTATTTCTGCTATATTTAATTCGAAAACGTACCTTAATTTATCACTTTTAAGCATTATTAAGTAAGCAAGTTACTTCATATGCAATACGCAACATAAGTCTAGTCTGACAGCCTCCAGTTACCTGTATTTACTCAATTTAAACCACGTAAGTACCAAAATATGAAAGTTCAATAATATTTCATTCAATTAACAAATTAAACATATAATTTTCATAGCATGACTATATAACCACAAGGTTCTAACATCGATTATTTATTTTCAATCCATTTATCTATCATTCCATTCAATTCAAATGATTCAAAACCCAATTTATTGGATTTAATTCATATTTATGCCAAACAACTTCATATCCTTTCCAAATTGATTAAAAATCAATTTATTCCCCCTTTTACTAATTCAAAGCATCGTATTTACTTCCTTCTACATTAAATGACAATCTTTTCTATGCAAATTTGGCGATATTCACTTAATAAAATAATCATTTCAGTTTATAGTTATTCTAAATTGATCCCAAATCAGTTTATATTATTTCTATTCCCTTTCAAGTTGATTCCGAACCAATTTAGTTGCCTTCCACTCATATTATATTCAAATCCATTTCACAAATTTATTTGAGCCAAGCTTTCATCCAATAATATAAACTTAAGTTAATTTGTTTATTTCCAATTAATTCAACACTACAACTTAAGTTTATTTCCCTTGCTATCAAGTTTTCAATTCAAATTCTAGATTGATTCCCATTCAATCAAATTTCGTTCCATTCACTAATTAATTAAATTAGTTCCTTTATTTAATCCACTTCAAATTTCAATTTCAAACTCAAATTCATTCTTAAATTCATTTAAAATATATTCAAGGCAATATTTAATTTATTTCCACTCACATTGAATTTAGTGGAAATTAGCCACAAGGGCCTCTTTAGCAAGTGCAATTAGTTTCTAGGACACACAACTGAAATAATTACTTTTAAGGACAAAATGTAAAATAATTAGTTTTTAAGGCTTAAAAACCAATGAAATTATGTCCTTGAAAGTAATTGGACTGCTAATTTTGTCCTTAAAAGTAATTATTCTACTGATTTTGGCCTTGAAATTAATTTCTGTGGATGTGTGTCTTAGAAACAAATTGGACTGCAAAGTTTGTCCTTCTAGTGAAATGCCCCTTGAATTTATTTATAACTCGAGCCAATTTTATTTCAATCCAATTTCATTTTATCACATTCAAAACATACTTAATCAGCTTATACATATAAGTCAAATATTAATTATTACTAAAGTCCTATATTCAATTTTAGTTCCAGCCTATAATCCATACTAATCAAGTTAAATTCCATTTCCATGTTCAATGCACTATTTAATTATACAACTAGTTCACATCCCTTATTAACTTACTTGAGTTCAAATTTATTTTATAATTCATGTTCGGATTTTATTTCTTTACCTTAAAATGCCACACCATTTTTATTTTAGTTGTTCTACTCTATTTTTTTTCATTTTATAAATCTTTCAACTTATTTTTCTCATTCCATTAATTTTAACCCAAGCATATTCACATTTTATTTTTAACTCAAGATTTATGTTACTCACAGCTTAAGTTTACCTTTATTCCATAAATTTCGAATCTTATAAGCTATTCAATTTTTTTTGTACACAATCCAAGTTTTCACTTAAAATTTATCCTATTCAAAATTTATATCTTAAGGTTATATTATAATTCACAACTCGAAATTTATATTTACTTCAATTCGATATTATTTCTGATCCAACCCAATTTTATAACTTACAGTTATATAGTCATATAATTCACATTTACATATTTAATTCAATCCAATATTGTTTAAATCTAATTCACTTTTTATTTAAATTTCCTTTCCTTTTAACCAACTTTTCAAAACCAAATTCGAGTTATTCATACTTAAACCAATTTCACTCCAACAAATTTATTTCTAATTCATTCATTTTAACCTAGTAAGAATTTTAATTCCAATTTCCAATTTCATATTTTTTCAATTCATTTTAATTACTTTATTCTAATTTATGTCTTTAACTTTTGCTTTAGTTGAATTCCAATTCCAACAAATTTCGTTTTTTGAATTCAATTTATTTAACTTACACAAGTTAAATTTTTAACTTCATCTTGAAGTTCACCTTTTTCAATTTTTATTTCAAAAACTTATTCCCTGCTTTTTCACTTCTCTTTAAATTAGAAATTTCAGAGCTCAAAGACCCGGTACTTATTTCAAACCATTTGAAATAATATATATATATATATATATATATATATATATATATATATATATATAACTATGTTTTAATAAACTATTTCCTTCAACCTTCGAAAACCAACTTGATTTCTATCCAAAACAATTTCCTTGTAATCTCTAACCAGCATTTGTTTTTTTCACGAAAGTCTCCATATCAAATTACTACGTTAACAATCCTTCACCTAGAAACTTGAAAAAGAATACTTATGATGTTGCAGTCATCGCCAGAATTATCTTCTAGCGACTGTAGAGAGTTTAGTGCTATATCTCTTCCAAAATCCAATTTGAAATAATTTTATTTCAAAAATATTCCCAAAAATAATTGAGACAACCCGACTTTCTACTCCCAGAAAATCGCATCATCTTGAAGAAAGAAAGGGATAGAAGAAGAAAAGAAAGAGAAAGAAGAACACAAACAATATCAAAGAACTTACAGCGGAACGAATAAAATATCTCATAAAATATTACATAGTACCTAATTACATCAGAGTACACAACTTAAACAACAGACAATAGACAGTTATAAACTTCTGTCTAACTATACAACTCAAGTATACAAGATACAGACACAACATACACAACGGAATCAATATATATCTACACGTCGAAGCCTCCTGCTCCATAACTCCTCCAGAATTCGTCAAGCTAACCTGATCCACTTGACTACTCATACAAAATATGAGTACCCAAGAGTTTAATAAAACAGAAAATAAACACTCGGGTCAGACAGGGGTCTGGTGTGAGTAAACGGGTTAAAATTGCTTAATTTTAGAAAACCTTTGAAAATAAAAGGTGTCACGTAAGACTTCCCACACATAAACATGGAAAAGTTTTTACCTTACGCTAACCAAAACATTTGATAGGAAATCCAGTGATATTATAATAATGTCTAGGGTTTTCAAAATAAATAAGAAATAGCCGAAATTGTAACATTTATTAAACTCCAGCTACATAGGTATACAAACAAAACCGTAGGGTCTCGTAGGAAGAATGGGTTTCCATCAATGGCAGGGCTACTGGGGTACCGCCCGTCACAGTACATGGCCTAGATCAACGTATCGAGGAGCCACCCTAACTCCCCTGCAACACAAGGCCGGAACCATCCCTTACTGGAGAGTCCCGAACAAGACAACCCCGTAGTTGGCCGCGACCCAACTGCCCATACAGCCGACTAAAAAGGGACTTCTAGACAGGGGAAAATCTTGCTCCCCAGTGGGAGCTACCCACGAAGCCTTACTGCACCTCCCATGTTTTAGCCATTCCCGGTTAATTAGGCTTGAGGTTACGATTACCTTTATAGAACATATCTATCTTAGAATGCTCATCGTCCACCTGACGATGTTCTGAAAGCATTCAATCCATACAAGTTCATTCCGGGTTCGAACGAAACCGAAGGCACTATCTCGTTGCACTCATTATTGGAATCACCCTCAAAGTCAACGACCATAGCGCTTGCACTCGGATTCGCCATCTCGAATCTATAAGCACTATTCCGTCAAACTCATTACGGAATCACCCATAGAGTTATACTAACGTATAGCCCTTACACCTCGAGTCTTCACTTGCTCCACTTGGATACACGACCTAACGTTTAATTGGAATCGATGTGGTTTTCAGATATCCAAATATGGAAATCCGATCCCGGTCTCATCGAAACCAAACGCCATTTTAAATGCCCAAGTTGTACTTAAGGGTTAAACAATTTAACTTATATTCAAAATAGTATAAACAGATAGATGAATCATATTATCACAATAGATAATTCATATCAATATTCATCTTCACAAAGCAGCATATCATATAACAAAGATATACAATATCAACCAGTATCAACCAATATCAAACATCCAATATCAACCAATCATCCAATATCAATTTCCAAATATTGATCATTCAATATCAATCAATTATCCAATATTAATCAATCAACCCATATTAATCAACATCCAAAACAGAATTGATTATTTCTTAATTATTTGGACTACCATAATCCTTCTTAATTAATAAATATTCCAAATGGAATAAATTAATCATCTCTAATGATTTTCCTTAATTAATCTTCCTTGATTAATTATATTTAATTACATTCAAGTAATTATCCTTAACCATATTCAGTAATTAATCCTTTAATTACTATCATTAATCACAATAATTAATGATCCTATATTTACTTCATTATTAATCAATCGAAATTAATTACATTAAACCTTAATTAATTACAATTAATTAATCACACTTTAATTACTCATTTTATTTATCAACCTTGATTAACATCATTAATTACATTAATTAATGATCCTTAGTAATTAATAATTACTTTAATTAACAAATTAACATATAATTAATCAACTCATAAATCATAATCAGTAATTAACAATTTATAATTACTTATTTTACTCAATGAACTTCTTAATTAATTAATTTCTAATTTATTTATATTAATCCTTGATTAATTAATTCAATTAATTAATCTTTAATTACTTCATTAAGTAATTATTAAACAATTAAATTAATAAATTAATCCTTAATTAATTACTATATTAATTAATTATATTTTAATTAATTACCGTTAGTAATTAATATTAAATTAATCGCATTCCTTAATTAATTAATCACATTCATTAATTAACTAAATTAATTAAGTAATTAACCCTTGATCACTTACATAAGTAATTATCTTCTAATTACTTTTATTAATAAATCTTAATTAATCTCTTAATTAAATACTTAACAAATAATTAACTCCATTATTAAATCCTTAATGCTTTAATTAACTACTCCATAATTAATTAATTTTAAAACAATTAAATTAATCAATTCCTTAATTGATAACATCATGTGGTTAACCCTTAATCACTTCAACTGAATTACCCCATGAGTAATTTCCTCTAATTACTTCTATAAGTAATTATCATTCTTAATTACATTCAATTATTAAACATTAATTACTTTGTTAAGTAATTACACTTAATTAATCCATAATTAAGAGATTATTTAAAAATTAAATAAATAATTAACTAATTATTTAAAATTAATTAAATAATTAATTAACTAACTTATTATATTTCAAAATCTTTAATTAATTAAGAAAACCATAAATCATAATTAATCTTTTACTTATAAATAAGTCATAGTTAATTAAGTATTCTCAAGTTTATATCAAAATAATTTAACCTTGTTAACGTTGATAAATGAATTATTTGAATTAATCAAATTTTTATATAACTTAAAAACAAATTATTCTATTTGGTTTACAAAATTATAACTTTAACTTTATTTGAAAATAAAGCATTTAGAAATCAATTTGAAATTTAAAACAATCCAATCATCAAATTTAAACTTGTTTATTTTCCATATAATTTGAAAACTTTGATTTTAAACTTTACTTAAACTTTGATTTAATACTTTAAATTTGAAAACACCCCTTTGAATTAAAATTCCAAATTAAATCATGTCAATTACTATCAAAAACAATCATCTTAAACAATTTAAATTTGAAATTAAATTCAATTATCACTTTTAATAATTTGATTTATATTTACTTCAAAGTACAAGTTATAACCTATAAATTTATTTCCCCTTTTATAAAAATTTAGGCTTGTATTTATTTATTCAACATCAAGTTAACTTTTGCAGTTTAACAAAATACAGAATACCAACTCGAGATGACTGCCCCTAAAACCCGAGTTAAACACTCAAAAATTCGAGCCTGCCTCGAGACAACCCAGCCTTCTATTCAACTGCCAACCCCAATTAAAAGCTTCGAGTCGAAACGATGAAAACGCGAATGTCACTCCGAGCCATCCTTCTTCTCAAAAACAAAACTCCCCTGTAACCAACCCGTGCACGTTGCACCACCAACCAAGCAACTCCGACCATCAAGCCGAACGACGACCAACCATACAAACCCACGACAACCTGTCTCTCAATCCAAAATCAAAAATTCTAGCTCGAATCGAAAATTCATACTCGAGCTCGAAATACTGCAAATGACTCAAACCCAAAATCCATCACCTTCGATGTCGCCTCCACTAGAAAAATCCCAACGATCAACTTACAGCATCACTACAAACTCTACGCCTCTATTCCCAAGTCGCGGTCAATTCCGATACCATATCCACATCACAAATCTCTCGGCTACCCAGGCAAAAAAAAACAGTGCTAAACCCTACTACATTAAATTTCCATTGATTCGTTCATTAGAAAAAATATTTTGCATTTTTCCTAAAATCTACAACTCATAATCAAGCTACGACCGAAGATTCAACCCCAATCACCATGCCGATCAACGGCAATTGCCAAAAACCCCAAAAACCTTCAAACCCAAAATTCTCATAAATTATCAAACTAAAAATTATGGAAGTATCATCTAAAATTATAATTTTCCATCATTATTGCATTCGTGTAATTCAAATTGGATTTTAAGATAGTTGGTTTTTTAACAAAATTCTTAGTTTACTGTTACTCTTTTATTTACACTTATCTGTTATATTAAAAATCATAGAACTATTTTTGTGATCTTCATTCCACATTCATTAACAAATTTCATTCATGTATTCAAGGCTAATATGGACCTATTTGGGAAATTTTGATTTTTGAAAACAAAGGTCACAATTTTCTTCAAACAGAGAAGAACATCAATATATGCAGTCATATATTTACATATATAAATATAATAATAAATTCAATAAATAAAACTGAGTGATTTTCATGCAATACCAATATCAATTCAAATATTTAACATGCATTCAAGTTTAAACCACTTTCAAACTGTTTTTAAATACTTTACTCACCTGTAAAATAAATGCAGAGCATGTTTTCTTCATTTCCCAGGCTATGCATCTTTTCATTTGAAAAATGCTTTTACTTTGCTGTTAAAATCAAATGCCTTTGCATGCTTTACAATTTGATGCTGTTGATTTCCCTTGCATGTTGAAATTGTAGATTGATATTGCAGCTTTAGTTTGAATTGCAGGTTGATCTAGGATTTAGAAATGCAGATTTCCATTTGCAGGTTCTTTAATTTTTTTTTGAAGGAATGAGGGGAGAAAAGAAATTAAGAAGAAGAAGCTTTTGAGTTTGGAGGTTTTAATTTCAGGTTTGCTTTTTTCCTTAAAGAAGACCCAAATTTCTTTGTATGATTATATTTCAAATAAAAGAAATATAAAGGCCACTTGTTCCTTAAACTTACATTTGTCACATTAATGTTTAATTGCTTTACAAATGTCTCTAACATATTTTAAAAAGTTTTACAAGTGTTACTCCATTTTATTAATTCATTTAAATTATATATGTATTCATAAAGTATTATATGCATTTATGAAATATTCATATGCATTAGTGAAATGATTTTATAAGAAGCCTTTTGAGTTTTAAATAAATATACAAGTATGAAATCTTTATAAACTTTTATTTTATAAATAGCTTATGTTTTACAAACAATTCTTAGTTCAAGAGATATTTAAATAGAAAATTTATTTATAACTTTATATATATTTATAACCATTTTAATTTAAACACTTTAAAAAGAGAACAAAATAAAACTTGTTTAAATCCTTTTTAAACTATCATATTTTTAAAACGACAATTATCTTATATCTTGAAAACAATTAGATTAAGCTCAAATTAACTTTTAAAAATATTGATTCTAAAACAAATCTTTAATCTACAATATTCATACATTAAATTATCAATGGATTAAATAAATTTCAAACAACTCAAATTATAACATATATATACATATATATTACAAATTTGAAAATTTATCTTTAAATTTGAAACAAAAGATCTCCTATTCATAATATATATCAAATGTATATATTATAAATAGAATAAAATTTCATTACCTTTGGCAAACAAATCTTATAAATATTTCCAGATTAAAAATTCATTAACCTTTAAAAGATTAAATTTACCCAATTTAAATTAAAATTATAAAGAAAACTATCAAACCAATTAAATTATTAACACAGATTATTAAATTTATATTGCCCAAAATCCCGGGTCGTTACAATCCTCCCCCTTAAAAGAATTTCGTCCCCGAAATTTAAAAGCAAAAGTAATTTAATAATCCAGTACAGATTTTAATTTCAAATAGCAAAGCATCCTTAACAATCAGTGACTAACAATCAAAACAATCAATCACACAAACAAACTTAACTAATTATCCTGACACAAATCAGAATAAACCTTCCTAACACTAATCAGAAAAGATCTCTAATACTATCTCGAGTTTCCCAAGTATAAATCACCGGGATACTCGCTCTACAAAAGCCAACAAATGACTACACAACCAAAATCCAGAGCTCCACTCACCTTTAGATCCAAAATTTGAACAGAACATCAGATTACACTCAAATCCAGCTCAACACCTAACTCCAATTAAACTACAGATTCAATAACCAATCGATGAATCATACACGTACTCCCTTAGAGACACGTGTTACAAAATGAATTCCAGCTATCCAAACTGGAAATTCAATCTTATCCCATCAAAAACACAGATAAGAAATCTCAAATGCCACAGCACTAACCAACCAATCTTATCCAATATCTGTTCTCTTAACCAGAGAATTCTAACAACACTGAAGTCTCCAACTTCAAATACCAAACTCCTTATCTCATATCTGCATAACTCAACAGACATTCCAAGGCTGCCAGACTTCTTCCTGATCAGCTCAACCTATGCTGATACTTCCAGAAACAATTAGACCAAAGCAAACAGTTTCTAGATCCTATTTAACAGAAAAGCCTTCCAAAATCCGTTGAAATCCAGAACACAAGCTCTACTCCTCAAGCAATAGTAAACAGAACTTACTTCCTTCCTTGCACAGCAGCCACCTCGCTTCCGCTACACAACTCTGATTCCGTAATAGATAAGAATATCTGTTGATGAACACGAGTACAAACTTATCCAATATATCCGGGAAAATTTTGTTCATCAAATCCATAAAAATCTGAGTGACACATCAGTCCTGGTCACACATCCTCAAAACAGAATCCTATTCCAAAAGCTAGATCAGTCCAATTCCAATTCCAAAAGTTCTGAGCTGCTACTCCAACTCTACTACTAGGCTGACTACCAAAATTACTTCTGGAACCAAAACAATATGGAACTCAACTCCAAGGACAGACAAACTCCTGATTACATCAGTAGCCCCTACTTCCACATGAGAACACTCAGCCTCAAACAAAAGATTGCTCAAGAAAAATTCCCAAACTAATCGCAAGTCACTTTTGCGATTCTACCGAATTCGGATTCCAAAGAAACTGTCCTCACTTTACCAATTAAAACAGCTTTAAACTTTTCCAAACAAAGGTTAACCTTTCAAGAAAACATCACCACCTTCAGCCCAAGCTGCTGCTAGAAGAAACACCAAGATTCCTGGACCATCGGAGAAACAACCAACACTGCTGCTTCCAAACTCTACCTTGATGATACTACAAGGCTAAAAGATCTTCTCGTCAGCACACCGAACACTTCAAGATGAAACTGCTGCCACAGCTAACCAAAGACTCTAATCCAAAGGCTTCTTCAAAACCAAAACCACCAACAAACCACGCAACTGACTTCCAAGATGGCAGACAACTTCTCAAGAAACTCGGACTCCAATCCAAGCATCAACAACTCTCTATCCTTAGGGAATGACAAATGAGACCATGCCAAGGCAAATAACTTATAGACCTTAGTCTCATATTCTAAAACAGCCAATCTCCATGCTAAAGATCCAAACAACTAATACACAGATGAGTCTTCCCTGCAACAGGTAAAGACTGCTCCTCAACCACTACTAAAACTGCTTCAAGAGAAAACACCTTCAGAAAAATCCATGGATACTGCATCTCATCACGCAGTTACCAAGATATCATTACTTACTCCTGCACTTCCAACAAATCCAAACACAAGAAAAATTTGCTTGCACGAGCGAAATCCAAACTTACACTCCAAAGATACACTCCGAATCTTCAAAAGATTTCCTTCGGATATCAGAGAAACCCTCACTCCAAACTACAAATCTCACTCGAGACGGTATTAGGTCTACAGTCTCGAAAAATACATTTCCGACCTCAAACAAATGGAACCTCTTCCATCAGTGGTAGTCGTGTTACATACAAACACCACTACTCCATCTACCTCTAAAAATTATGTTGGAAAATCCATACAGATAACCCAACCTATTAGGTAGGTACAGATATATATATATATATATATATATATATATATATATAAATTACAAGTATGCTCTCTCAAGAAAGACACCACTCCAGAGCCTAGGTATTCACTCAACCTAATGCTCCCTAAAGAAAGACATACTTCAGAGCCTAGGTATTCACTCAGCCTAATGCTCTGATACCAAATGAGACTACCCAACTTTCTACTCTCAGAAAATCGCATCATCTTGAAGAAAGGAAGGGATAGAAGAAGAAAAGAAAGAGAAAGAAGAACACAAACAATATCCAAGAACTTACAGCGGAACGAATAAAATATAATACATCTCATAAAATATTACATAGTACCTAATTACATCAGAGTACACAACTTAAACAACAGACAATAGACAGTTATAAACTTCTGTCTAACTATACAACTCAAGTATACAAGATACAGACACAACATACACGGCGAAATCAATATATATCTACACGTCGAAGCCTCCTGCTCCATAAATCCTCCAGAATTCGTCAAGCTAACCTGATCCACTTGACTACTCATACATAATATGAGTACCCAAGAGTTTAATAAAACATAAAATAAACACTCGGGTCAGACAGGGGTCTGGTGTGAGTAAACGAGTTAAAATTACTTAATTTTAGAAAACCTTTGAAAAGAAAAGGTATCACGTAAGACTTCCCACACATAAACAAGGAAAAGTTTTTACCTTACGCTAACCAAAACATTTGATAGGAAATCCAGTGATATTATAATAATGTCTAGGATTTTCAAAATAAATAAGAAATAGCCGAAATTGTTACATTTATTAAATTCCAGCTACATAGGTATACAAACAAAACCTTAGGATCTCGTAGGAAGAATGGGTTTCCATCAATGGCAGGGCTACTGGGGTACCGCCCGTCACAGTATGTGGCCTAGATCAACATACCGAGGAGCCACCCTAACTCCCCTGCAACACAAGGCCGGAACCATCCCTTACTGGACAGTCCTGAACAAGACAACCCCGCAGTTGGCCGCGACCCAACTGCCCACACAGCCGAATAAAAAGGGACTTCTAGACAGAGGAAAATCTTGCTCTCCAGTGGGAGCTACCCACGAAGCCTTGCTGCACCTCCCCTGTTTTAGCCACTCCTGGTTGATGAGGCTTGAGGTTACGATTACCTTTATAGAACATATCTATCTTAGAATGCTCATCGTCCACCTGACGATGTTCTGAAAGCATTCAATCCATACAAGTTCGTTCCGGGTTCGAACGAAACCAAAGGCACTATCTCGTTGCACTCATTATTGGAATCACCCTCAGAGTCAACGACCATAGCCCTTGCACTCGGATTCGCCATCTCGAATCTATAAGCACTATTCCGTCAAACTCATTACGGAATCACCCACAGAGTTTGTAACGACCCGCCTTTTGGACAGTTTAAACGGACGATCAAATACACATGTCGATTCCAAACCAATCAAAAGGGCATATAGTTATTGGGGTAAATAAGAAAAGAAAAGAAATAAAGGAAATGAAACAACACAGAATCTCACAGCGGAACGATAAAATATAATAGTCAAATAAACAGTTCATGAAGCTGTCTACTATACTTTGACAATTATTTATACAACATTTATCAGAGTTTATACATATACAACAGAACAGTTAAATAATATAGCAGATAACATGATGCAAGGGTAATAATAGTAATAGTATACCAAATCTTCGTCTTCGTCCTCCAGAATAGATCTTCAAAAATCTGAAAACTCAGGACTGACCCGAGCGTAATGAAAAGACAAAACACTCGAGTCAGGACTAAAATATCCTTATGAAAGTGAAATCAATCGTAAATAAATATGAGTGTAACGACGTCAGAGATGTTTACGGGGTTTGACATCTCCTATCCAGTGTCAACGTGCGTGCAATAACTCAAGAGATGTTACGAGATTTTCCATCTCTCAAGGATCCGTGAAACTATCTACTATATAGTAATGTACGCTAAGTAGATAATGTCTATCAGTAATATAAAGTATCAAAATAGCGTTAAGGCGTTACCATAATCCCCCTTAACACATTTTATATTCCCAAAAGCATATACAAGACCGTAGTTTCCCCAAAACCAGAAGTCACCAGAGGGCAATCCATATACTCAAGGTACAAATCAAAACGAAGTGGTCGCGAATAGGATAATCAGTATGACAAGGTACATGAGGCGATACCAACTAGGATACTAGTAGTTGCGTGATCCGGACTGATGTTGGGCATAGCCAGCAGCTACCCCAACACGGCGAAACAACACTCCCAAATCAAGGGGTGCACCCAAATCGAATCACAAATGTAATAGAAATGGTATCGAAGAAGTGTGTCCGCTAGAGGTGGCGAACCTCAATGGCCCGGCGCGGCTCCTGTTTTAGTCATGTCAGGGGTCATCCAATAATCGTTCTCTTTCTTCAGTCAACGCGTTCACCAACCATCCACTTCATTCTGGATCAACACTTTGCGTATAATAGTTATTAAAGTGGTTTTCGGTATCGACAGAGAGTATGTCCATATCCGATCCCGGTCTCTTTAATAACTACGTATTATTACACCGTTGGCTCTTTTACATTTCAAATCGATTCATAATTGATATCAAAATATCATATTCGCTTCAAAAATCAAATCCATTTCAAATATCTTCGTATCTATTCAAATGTAAGATTCCGTTGCAAAAATCATTTTCGCATCAATATCCCATTTCCTTTTCAAAATCATTTCGAATTTCAAATTTAGGTTGAAACTTCATTTAACTCAATTCGTATTTAGATTCAAGATTTTAAATATAAACATTCACCTTATTGACCAGTTTGGAATTTTAGAAAATAGTTTTAAGTAGTTTAAAGTATTTTTTTAAATAATTAAAATAGTTAAAAATACTTAAAATCTTAAAATGGATTTCAAATAGATAAATTAGTTTAAAATAATTTAAATCGGGTTAAGTAGATTTAAAATAGATTAAAAATAGTTTAAGTATTCAAAAATGGTTTATATAACCGAGAAATTTGGAAAACAAAATAAAACAGCTTCAAAACCAAACCATTTCAATTATAACTTCCCAATTCAAATCAATTTCAATTTCCATTCTACCGATTCAATTTCGATTTCAATTCAAAAAATGTCAACTTTGACTTCAAATCAAATCAATTCTACATTCACCTTTAATTAATTCAATTTCAATTTATATCGATTTGGGGCTTGATTTCTCAAAAATATCGATTTATAACACTTGACAAAATTTTCCAACAATATTCAAGTTTTAAATCCAAATTTCAAATACGATTCAATTCCAAGCTCGATTTCAAAATATCATTTCATATCACTTTTACTTAGTAATATTCAAAGCCCGTATTAAGGTTAAACCTTCAAACAATTAATTTTCGAAATCCAATCATATCCAATTTCAAACCTCAAAGTCTCAACTTAAATTATTTAACAAAATCCCTTTAACCAAAATTTATTTTAACATTCCAACTCACATTTTCGATAAATTCGATTTTTATAAATTCAATTTCTATTTATAACTTTCACATCAAACATTTAAATAAATTTTAAATCGACGATTTAAAAAATTATTATATGTTATTAATTTTAGCCAATTCGGTGTCCGTATAAAATTTTCTATCCTATGGCCAAGTAATTATTTATTTCAATTAAATGTCAGGGATGAATATATATCACTTAAATTAAATCACAGTATCATATGTATGCATAACAGGATATATATATAAGCAAATAAACATCCAAACATTCAAATATCAACCAATAGCATCCATCGAAATACATCATCCAATAGGCAATACAATTCATGGCAATTTCATAGTTATCGAGGTCAGGTAATTAAATCGCAATTCAATTTCAATTTCAATTTAACTGTCAATTTAATTTTTCAACGGTTAATTCAAATAACAAACTATATGACAATTAAATTTATATCAAACAACGAAAAATAAAATTCATATCACTTCATAATGTCAATTTAACTAGCATAAAGATATTTAGTACGGTGTGAGCGTTATAAAACACTCACCTTGATTTTTCGATTTTAAATCAAATCGAACGACGTTCGATTTAATCCAAAATTTTCTCTAGCTCCAAACGATTCCAATCCAGCTCCATTGCGTAGTGCTCGACAAAATGATTCCAACGCAAAAAGTCTCGTCCAAAACGGACCTCGTATGAAAAAGTTATACACGTTTAAAGTTTGTAAAATTTTAATATAATCAATTTTACAATTTCTTTTATATTATTTACCCAACTCAATCGGAGCCGTTGATTCCACTTTGCTCCCATTAGGCCCGTACATGCCTTCTTCTCCTTCACGTTTCACACCTCCAGGTTATTCACGTTAACAAGAACCCATGATAGCCGCACTTAGGGTTTTATTTTTCGACCTCCACGACGAACATGAACACGATCAGGTTACACCACTTCGAAGCCACCGCCTTACTCCACCTTCACCATCAATAGCCTGAAGCTCGGCCACCCCCTCTGCCTCGAATTGCGTGAAAAACGCAGCAGGTCCAATCTCGATTTGTCGTCGATCCGTGGCTCCGTTTCCGATCTCCACCGTTGGATAGCTAGATCTTGATGTCCTCTACAACTTTGTAGTTGAGAGTTTTTGCTAATTGTTGATGGATTGAGAGGAAAATGAGGAAGAAGTTTCGAAATTTTCTGGCCATTGAAATGAAAGTGGCGGCTAAGGGCTGAAACCCTAGTGTTTTTGCAAAACAAAGAAAGTGGGGGTCCTTTTATAGAAAATGGCCAAAACACTGTTCATCGAAAATTTTCCGAACTCCAAACGAAGCGTGCCGACTGGCGTTTCTAGGGTTTACCCCGCGTTCCAGACACAATGGAATAGGTTTCGGAGGCTAATTCGATCGTACGTGAGAGTTATGGAAATAAACAATCAATTTTACATTAAACCGATTAAACGAATTTCTATGCGTTTTGGCTTGCCCCGGACAAACGGTAAATCCGTTTGACTTGAAATTTGAAACCTTACAATAATATCACATCACGGATCCAATGAAACTTGTTTCGTCGAAATCCGAGACTGTTCAAAAATTTGGCTATTTTCCAGTCGATAATTAAATATTAAATATTCAATTTTCATAAATTTACTTTTAATTCGATTTTAAAAGTTCTACAACATCATTCTAACTTAAGTATGATAAAATAAAATTTTACAACTCCTTTTATATCATATTAAACCCGTTATTCAATAAATTTCAAATATTAAATTTTAACAATTTAATTGTTTAATATTTGACGGATTTCAATATTGGAATTTTAAATAAAATTTCATTATCAGTCGGTTTACTATATTACTTCGAATCAATTACCTTTGACTACATATTATTTCAATTGATTTGGGATTTCATTCAATTCATAAATAATTGACTAGATAAATTTGTTGCATTTCATTCTAGTTATTATTATTCCAAACGACTTACAAATTTTTTTCTAACACCAAATCACGAAATCTTATTAAATTAGCTACTTTAATTATCGAAAATTTACGGGTCGTTACACTCTCCCCCACTCAAAACTTTTCGTCCCCGAAAAGGAAAAAAGAAGAGAAAAGAACTAAGTAAAGAATTCAACATTTGATATATTTTATTCAAATTTATCCACTTATAAAACAATGACTTTCCATTTACAAATCGTTACCACACTTCCACTAATCTACTCCGAACGGCTTCTAAATTTAAAAGTTAGTTATCAAAACAAGTTATAAAATTTTAAAACTTGAAAAAATTTCTAACACTTGGATTTACGGAAAATTTCGACAGAGTCTCCTTTGCGCGGCTCGATCAGAAAAATTTTACAATTCAATATATAACACAAATATAACCAATATATAACAAATATACATCTCATCTCAATGATGAGGCATCCCAATCATGCGGAAACAATATATAATATCAAATACGATATGTAATACGGGTATGTACCTTTTATTTGTTATTAGCAAGCATATTTTAGCAATTTAGCATGAAACGAGCTCCATACGTGCCGCACGCCATCAATACCTACTAAATACTCAATAAATAGATGATAACATGTATATAAGAAGAAATATCAATATGAGACATCACAATCATAGCTTAAGAAGACAGCAACCTAAAATTTCACATTTTATAAATTCAGACCTGCTGCAAAGACTCAGGTTTTTGACACAGTAAATTCCGAAATCTGGGAAAACTTATAAAAGAAAAGTTGTTCCACTTGTTCTAAGCTTTTCAGCGATATAAAGATCGTCAAAATCGGACGTACGGTTTGAAAGTTATGCTCAGTTTACTTTCAGCTTTCAACTTAGAAAATTTAGATAGGACAGGGAATGTCCATCCAGTTCAGACTCAGTTTAGGCTAATCAAATTACAAAATCTGTCAAAGTTATCCAAATAAGACTTTTATCTTACTGAAAGAACTTTCATTTGCAAAAAATTTGGACTCAATCGGATTAATAAATCTCAAGTTATCGTTGTTCTAGTACAGCACTTATGTGCAAATTTTTCCCAACCAAAACTAGTGTAACGATTTTGATCTAGAAATTTGGTAACATAGATTTTCAAGTGGTTTTGATTAATTCAAGTTTATATATAACTTTATTCATATCAAATTTCACATTTTTACCTTCATTTAACGCTGGATCTATTAGTAGAATATTTCTAAACTATTTTTCAAGTATACAATTATTTCATAGACATATCCATTTTATTTATACATTCTTTTAAGTATCCATTTTGTTTTAAAAAAAATCAATTCACACTCCAACCTTAAACAAATTTAAATATCAAACATTCCATTATTTTAGTTTCAACTTGTATAACATTCTATTACATATATACATCAATATTTCAACTTTTTAAAAAAAAAGGCAAGTTATATACGTTTATATAAATGAAATTTTGAGTATTATACAAATCAATCTTATTAAATTTTGTTAACAAGAATGTTTAATGATTTAAACTTATTTGATTCCATTATATTCAATTTAAGAAGTTTAGGTTACTTTCCATATTTCACTTAACCATTTAGTTTCACCTTAAATTTCCATTTTGATCGTTTCATATTGAATTGATTTTTCATCCAATTCTCATTTACCTTTCTATTCAAATTCATTACAAAGATATAATTGATTCACTATTTGTTTACTTCATTAGATTTGAATATACTTACACAAATATCTTATTCGATTAAGAATTTACAGTTTCTAGTTTGTTTTAAATTTTACTACATTCCAATTCTAAGAGTTTTAACTTTTACTTTATACTCATTTTATATTAATAACTTTTTATTACAGTAAACCTCATTTCAATTTTTGTCCATATCTCAATTTATTTAATCTTTTTTTATGTTAAATATTCTTATCATTTTCATTCCATAAATTTAAATTCATTTTTAGCTTATTAATTCTCAATTAATTTAACACTTATTAAGTTAATCAATTATCATCCATCTAACAACCAATGCATATCAACATTAACATTCCTCCAAGATCTACACTAAATCGATTATACATTTCCAAGTCAAATTTTTTTAATTTCATACACTTCCAAGTTTATTGACATTTAGTTATATTCAAATTTAATTAGTTTCCATTTACAAGTTTTATTTTTCATTAATTTTAAATTTTATTCATTCATTTGTATATATCCTTCATTTTACAGCTTAAATTCCTTTTATTATTTACAACTATCAATAGATCTTCACATTTTATTATTCATTCTTACACTTGGTATATTATTCCTCTACTTATCCTTATTAGCATTTTAAACTTTTTAAGTATTTGGTAAGTTATATCTATGCCATAGAATGAAATTTAATACTATGCGAGTTTTACAGTTTCAATTTTTATTTTAAGTTCATAATTTCCTAATTCTAAGGATTTCTACTTCAATTGATATTTTCACTTAGCTCTTAGGTTCATTTCTCATTTCACAATTCAGAAGTTCCTTAATGATTCAAGTCTAAATTCATTTCAATCATTAAAAAAATCATTAATTTTTAAAGGACTTAAGAATTCCAATCCCGGTTTCATTTCAAATCAAGTTTTGAAATAATATGTACTTATATAATTTATAGATCAAATCATACTATAGAGAATACAAAATAAAATAAAAGTTGAATTAAAACAAGGTTTAGACAAGCTATTAAGTGGTCTTCCCCACTTGGACTCTCGAAAATAAACGCCGATGATGCGTGCACTCATCACCGAAATCATTTTCTAGCGTCAAGAGAAGGGAATTTAACACTTATCATAAAAAAAACCTCGAAAACAATTTCAACTCAATTATACTATCATATAATACCCATATTATATTTTTTCAAATTCTTGTAAGTCAATTTCAAACACCGGAATTTAAGTTCCCAAATCCAAGTTAAAATTCATTTATATTCATTATCAATTGTGTTTACAAGATTTCATTTTCCTAAATCCATTGCTATTTAATCAATTGTCGTAAATATTGACTGATCAAACAATAACGATAATAATCTAATATTATCATCTCCTAAAAATCAATTCAATCAAAATGAATAAATATTCAAATAATTCCTTTATATAAAATATATTCCAAAACGATATTGTGTTGGTTTGTCCTATTCGAGTGTTTAGAAATTCCTATCGATGCCTTGGCGTCCCAAGTATCGACCAGAATTCATAAATACTCAACGGAACAAAGTTAACACAATATAAAACCATTTTATATCAAATAACAAGTACGCTCTCTCATATACACTCAACTCATTCATATAGTTTACCTCTATTTCAATGAGTTATTCCCCACTAGAGCCAAGGTTTATCGCTAAACCAAAGCTCTGATACCAACTGTAACGGACCGCGTCAGTGGGGTAACGCCCACCGTAGCATACAGCTGTACCTGTGTTCTGCCTTTACGGCCAGCCTCTCGACTGCACCAACCCCGCGGGACATGTAGGAGTAAGAGTCATCCGCTCGCTACCAAACCAAATGCGAGAACCCCCTATCATGCTGCACCCTCCAAGTGCATAGGCAAAACACATCGAGTCAGGACTAAAATATCCTTATGAAAGTGAAATCAATCGTAAATAAATATGAGTGTAACGGCGTCAGAGATGTTTACGGGGTTTGACATCTCCTATCCAGTGTCAACGTGCGTGCAATAACTCAAGAGATGTTATGGGATTTTCCATCTCTCAAGGATCCATGAAACTATCTACTATATAGTAATGTACGCTAAGTAGATAATATCTATCAGTAATATAAAGTATCAAAATAGCGTTAAGGCGTTACCATAATCCCCCTTAACACATTTTATATTCCCAAAAGCATATACAAGACCGTAGTTTCCCCAAAACCGGAAGTCACCAGAGGGCAATCCATATACTCAAGGTACAAATCAAAACGTAGTGGTCGCGAATAGGATAATCAGTACGACAAGGTACATGAGGCGATACCAACTAGGATACTAGTAGTTGCGTGATCCGGACTGATGTTGGGCATAGCCAGCAGCTACCCCAACACCGCGAAACAACACTCCCAAATCAAGGGGTGCACCCAAATCGAATCACAAATGTAATAGAAATGGTATCGAAGAAGTGTGTCCGCTAGAGGTGGCGAACCTCAATGGCCCGGCGCGGCTCCTGTTTTAGTCATGTCAGGGGTCATCCAATAATCGTTCTCTTTCTTCAGTCAACGCGTTCACCAACCATCCACTTCATTCTAGATCAACACTCCGCGTATAATAGTTATTAAAGTGGTTTTCGGTATGGACAGAGAGTATGTCCATATCCGATCCCGGTCTCTTTAATAACTACGTATTATTACACCGTTGGCTCTTTTACATTTCAAATCGATTCATAGTTGATATCAAAATATCATATTCGCTTCAAAAATCAAATCCATTTCAAATATCTTCGTATCTATTCAAATGTAAGATTCCGTTGCAAAAATCATTTTCGCATCAATATTCCATTTCGTTTTCAAAATCATTTCGAATTTCAAATTTAGGTTGCAACTTCATTTAACTCAATTCGTATTTAGATTCAAGATTTTAAATATAAACATTCACCTTATTGACCAGTTTGAAATTTTAGAAAATAGTTTTAAGTAGTTTAAAGTATTTTTTTAAATAATTAAAATAGTTAAAAATACTTAAAATCTTAAAATGGATTTCAAATAGATAAATTAGTTTAAAATAATTTAAATCGGGTTAAGTAGATTTAAAATAGATTAAAAATAGTTTAAGTATTCAAAAATGGTTTATATAACCGAGAAATTTGGAAAACAAAATAAAACAGCTTCAAAACCAAACCATTTCAATTATAACTTCCCAATTCAAATCAATTTCAATTTCCATTCTACCGATTCAATTTGGATTTCAATTCAAAAAATGTCAACTTTGACTTCAAATCAAATCAATTCTACATTCACCTTTAATTAATTCAATTTCAATTTATATCGATTTGGAGCTTGATTTCTCAAAAATATCGATTTATAACACTTGACAAAATTTTCCAACAATATTCAAGTTTTAAATCCAAATTTCAAATACGATTCAATTCCAAGCTCGATTTCAAAATATCATTTCATATCACTTTTACTTAGTAATATTCAAAGCCCGTATTAAGGTTAAACCTTCAAACAATTAATTTTCGAAATCCAATCATATCCAATTTCAAACCTCAAAGTCTCAACTTAAATTATTTAACAAAATCCCTTTAACCAAAATTTATTTTAACATTCCAACTCACATTTTCGATAAATTCGATTTTTATAAATTCGATTTCTATTTATAACTTTCACATCAAACATTTAAATAAATTTCAAATCGA
Organism: Allium cepa; assembly: GCA_030765085.1. NCBI lineage: Eukaryota > Viridiplantae > Streptophyta > Magnoliopsida > Asparagales > Amaryllidaceae > Allium > Allium cepa. Next base: position 300,926,214 of record CM060944.1, on the reverse strand, counting down.
CGATTTAAAAAATTATTATATGTTATTAATTTTAGCCAATTCGGTGTCCGTATAAAATTTTCTATCCTATGGCCAAGTAATTATTTATTTCAATTAAATGTCAGGGATGAATATATATCACTTAAATTAAATCACAGTATCATATGTATGCATAACAGGATATATATATAAGCAAATAAACATCCAAACATTCAAATATCAACCAATAGCATCCGTCGAAATACATCATCCAATAGGCAATACAATTCATGGCAATTTCATAGTTATCGAGGTCAGGTAATTAAATCGCAATTCAATTTCAATTTCAATTTAACTGTCAATTTAATTTTTCAACGGTTAATTCAAATAACAAACTATATGACAATTAAATTTATATCAAACAACGACAAATAAAATTCATATCACTTCATAATGTCAATTTAACTAGCATAAAGATATTTAGTACGGTGTGAGCGTTATAAAACACTCACCTTGATTTTTCGATTTTAAATCAAATCGAACGACGTTCGATTTAATCCAAAATTTTCTCTAGCTCCAAACGATTCCAATCCAGCTCCATTGCGTAGTGCTCGACAAAACGATTCCAACGCAAAAATTCTCGTCCAAAACGGACCTCGTATGAAAAAGTTATACATGTTTAAAGTTTGTAAAATTTTAATATAATCAATTTTACAATTTCTTTTATATTATTTACCCAACTCAATCGGAGCCGTTGATTCCATTTTGCTCCCATCAGGCCCGTACGTGCCTTCTTCTCCTTCACGTTTCACACCTCCAGGTTATTCACGTTAACAAGAACCCATGATAGCCGCACTTAGGGTTTGATTTTTCGACCTCCACGACGAACATGAACACGATCAAGTTACACCACTTCGAAGCCACCGCCTTACTCCACCTTCACCATCAATAGCCTGAAGCTCGGCCACCCCCTCTGCCTCGAATTGCGTGAAAAACGCAGCAGGTCCAATCTCGATTTGCCGTCGATCCGTGGCTCCGTTTCCGATCTCCACCGTTGGATAGCTAGATCTTGATGTCCTCTACAACTTTGTAGTTGAGAGTTTTTGCTAATTATTGATGGATTGAGAGGAAAATGAGGAAAAAGTTTCGAAATTTTCTGGCCATTGAAATGAAAGTGGCGGCTAAGGGCTGAAACCCTAGTGTTTTTGCAAAACAAAGAAAGTGGGGGTCCTTTTATAGAAAATGGCCAAAACACTATTCATCGAAAATTTTCCGAACTCCAAACGAAGCGTGCCGACTGGCGTTTCTAGGGTTTACCCCGCGTTCCAGACACAATGGAATAGGTTTCGGAGGCTAATTCGATCGTACGTGAGAGTTATGGAAATAAACAATCAATTTTACATTAAACCGATTAAACGAATTTCTATGCGTTTTGGCTTGCCCCGGACAAACGGTAAATCCGTTTGACTTGAAATTTGAAACCTTACAATAATATCACATTACGGATCCAATGAAACTTGTTTCGTCGAAATCCGAGACTGTTCAAAAATTTGCCTATTTTCCAGTCGATAATTAAATATTAAATATTCAATTTTCACAAATTTACTTTTAATTCGATTTTAAAAGTTCTACAACATCATTCTAACTTAAGTATGATAAAATAAAATTTTACAACCCCTTTTATATCATATTAAACCCGTTATTCAATAAATTCCAAATATTAAATTTTAACAATTTAATTGTTTAATATTTGACGGATTTCAATATTGGAATTTTAAATAAAATTTCATTATCAGTCGGTTTACTATATTACTTCGAATCAATTACCTTTGACTACATATTATTTCAATTGATTTGGGATTTCATTCAATTCATAAATAATTAACTAGATAAATTTGTTGCATTTCATTCTAGTTATTATTATTCCAAACGACTTACAAATTTTTTTCTAACACCAAATCACGAAATCTTATTAAATTAGCTACTTTAATTATCGAAAATTTACGGGTCGTTACAGAGTTATACTAACGTATAGCCCTTACACCTCGAGTCTTCACTTGCTCCACTTGGATACACGACCTAACGTTTAATGGGAATCGATGTGGTTTTCAGATATCCAAATATGGAAATCTGATCCCGGTCTCACCGAAACCAAACGCCATTTTAAATGTCCAAGTTGTACTTAAGGGTTAAACAATTTAACTTATATTCAGAATAGTATAAACAGATAGATGAATCATATTATCACAATAGATAATTCATACCAATATTCATCTTCACAAAGCAGCATATCATATAACAAAGATATCCAATATCAACCAGTATCAACCAATATCAAACATCCAATATCAATCAATCATCCAATATCAATTTCCAAATATTGATCATTCAATATCAATCAATTATCCAATATTAATCAATCAACCCATATTAATCAATATCCAAAACAGAATTGATTATTTCTTAATTAATTGGACTACCATAATCCTTCTTCATTAATAAATATTCCAAATGGAATAAATTAATCATCTCTAATGATTTTCCTTAATTAATCTTCCTTGATTAATTATATTTAATTACATTCAAGTAATTATCCTTAACCATATTCAGTAATTAATCCTTTAATTACTATCATTAATCACAATAATTAATGATCCTATATTTACTTCATTATTAATCAATCGAAATTAATTACATTAAACCTTAATTAATTACAATTAATTAATCACACTTTAATTAATCATTTTATTTATCAACCTTGATTAACATCATTAATTACATTAGTTAATGATCCTTAGTAATTAATAATTACTTTAATTAACTAATTAACTTATAATTAATCAACTCATAAATTATAATCAGTAATTAACAATTTATAATTACTTATTTTACTTAATGAACTTCTTAATTAATTAATTTCTAATTTAATTATATTAATCCTTGATTAATTAATTCAATTAATTAATCTTTAATTACTTCATTAAGTAATTGTTAAACAATTAAATTAATAAATTAATCCTTAATTAATTACTACATTAATTAATTATATTTTAATCAATTACCCTTAGTAATTAATCTTAAATTAATCACATTCCTTAATTAATTAATCACATTCATTAATTAACTAAATTAATTAAGTAATTAACCCTTGATCACTTACATAAGTAATTATCTTCTAATTACTTTTATTAATAAATCTTTATTAATCTCTTAATTAAATACTTAACAAATAATTAACTCCATTATTAAATCCTTAATGCTTTAATTAATTAATTACTCCATAATTAATTAATTTTAAAACAATTAAATTAATCAATTCCTTAATTGATAACATCATGTGATTAACCCTTAATCACTTTAACTGAATTACCCCATGAGTAATTTCCTCTAATTACTTCTATAAGTAATTATCATTCTTAATTACATTCAATTATTAAACATTAATTACTTTGTTAAGTAATTACACTTAATTAATCCATAATTAAGAGATTATTTAAAACTTAAATAAATAATTAACTTATTATTTAAAATTAATTAAACAATTAATTAACTAACTTATTATATTTCAAAATCTTTAATTAATTAAGAAAACCATAAATCTTAATTAATCTTTTACTTATAAATAAGTCATAGTTAATTAAGTATTCTCAAGTTTATATCAAAATAATTTAACCTTGTTAATCTTCATAAATGAATTATTTGAATTAATCAAATTTTTATATAACTTAAAAACAAATTATTCTATTTGGTTTACAAAATTATAACTTTAACTTTATTTGAAAATAAAGCATTGAGAAATCAATTTGAAATTTAAAACAATCCAATCATCAAATTTAAACTTATTTGTTTTCCGTATAATTTGAAAACTTTGATTTTAAACTTTACTTAAACTTTGATTTAATACTTTAAATTTGAAAACACCCCTTTGAATTAAAATTCAAAATTAAATCAAGTCAATTACTTTCAAAAACAATCATCTTAAACAATTTAAATTTGAAATTAGATTCAATTATCACTTTTAATAATTTGATTTATATTTACTTCAAAGAACAAGTTATAACCTATAAATTTATTTCCCCTTTTATAAAAATTTAGGCTTGTATTTATTTATTCAACATCAAGTTAACTTTTGCAATTTAACAAAATACAGAATACCAACTCGAGATGACTGCCCCTAAAACCCGAGTTAAACACTCAAAAATTCGAGCCAGCCTCGAGACAACCCAGCCTTCTTTTCGACTGCCAACCCCACTTAAAAGCTTCGAGTCGAAACGATGAAAATGTGAATGTCACTCCGGGCCATCCTTCTTCTTAAAAACAAAACTCCCCTGTAACCAACCCGTGCACGGTGCACGTTGCACCACCAACCAAGCAACTCCGACCATCAAGCCGAACGCCGACCAACCATACAAACCCACGACAACCTGTTTCTCAACCCAAAATCAAAAATTCTAGCTCAAATCGAAAATTCATACTCGAGCTCGAAATACTGCAGATGACTCAAACCCAAAATCCATCACCTCCGATGTCGCCTCCACCAGAAAAATTACAACGATCATCTTACAGCATCACTACAACCTCCACGCCTCTATTCCCAAGTCGTGGTCAATTCCGATACCATATCCACATCACAAATCTCTCGGCTACCCAGACAAAAAAAAACAGTGATAAACCCTACTCCATTAAATTTCCATTGATTCGTTCATTAGAAAAAATATTTTGCATTTTTCCTAAAATCTACAACTCATAATCAAGCTACGACCGAAGTTTCAACCCCAATCACCATGCGGATCATCGGCAATTGCAAAAAACCCCCAAAACCTTCAAACCCAAAATTCTCATAAATTATCAAACTAAAAATTATGGAAGTGTCATCTAAAATCATAATTTTCCATCATTATTACATTCATGTAATTCAAATTGGATTTTAAGATAGTTGGTTTTTTTAACAAAAATCTTAGTTTACTGTTAATCTTTTATTTACACTTATTTGTTATATTAAAAATCATAGAACTATTTTTGCTATCTTCATTCCACATTCATTAAAAAAATTCATTCATGTATTCATGGCTAATATGGACCTATTTGGGAAATTTTGATTTTTGAAAACAAAGGTTACAGTTTTCTTCAAACAGAGAAGAACATCAATATATACAGTCATATATTTACATATATAAATATAATAATAAATTCAATAAATAAAACTAAGTGATTTTCATTCAATACCAATATCAATTCAAAGCTTTAACATGCATTCAAGTTTAAACCACTTTCAAACTGTTTTTAAATAATTTACTCACCTGTAAAATAAATGCAGAGCAGGTTTTCTTCATTTCCCAGGCTATGCATCTTTTCATTTGAAAAATACTTTTACTTGCTGTTAAAATCAAATGCCTTTGCATGCTTTACAATTTGATGCTGTTGATTTCCCATGCAAGTTGAAATTGCAGATTGATATTGCAGCTTTAGTTTGATTTGCAGGTTGATTTAGGATTTAGAAATGCAGATTTCCATTTGCAGGTTCTTTAATTTTTTTTTGAAGGAATGAGGGGAGAAAAGAAATTAAGAAGAAGAAGCTTTTGAGTTTGGAGGTTTTAATTTCAGGTTTGCTTTTTGCCTTAAAGAAGACCCAAATTTCTTTGTATGATTATATTTCAAATAAAAGAAATATGAAGGCCACTTGTTCCTTAAACTTACATTTGTCACATTAATGTTTAATTGCTTTATAAATGTCTGTAACATATTTTAAAAAGTTTTACAAGTGTTACTTCATTTTATTAAATCATTTAAATTATATATGTATTCATAAAGTATTATATGCATTTATGAAATATTCATATGCATTAGTGAAATGATTTTATAAGAAGCCTTTTGACTTTTAAATAAATATACAAGTATGAAATCTTTACAAACTTTTATTTTAAAAATAGCTTATGTTTTACAAACAATTCTTAGTTCAAGAGATATTTAAGAAGAAAGTTTATTTATAACTTTATATATATTTATAACCATTTTAATTTAAACACTTTAAAAAGAGAACAAAATAAAACTTGTTTAAATCCTTTTTAAACTATCATATTTTTAAAACAACAATTATCTTATATCCTGAAAACAATTAGATTAAGCTCAAATTAACTTTTAAAAATATTGATTCTAAAACAAATCTTTAATCTACAATATTCATACATTAAATTATCAATGGATTAAATAAATTCAAACAACTCAAATTATAACATATACATACATATATATTACAAATTTGAAAATGTATCTTTAAATTTGAAACAAAAGTTCTCCTATTCACAATATATATCAAATGTATATATTATAAATAGAATAAAATTTCATTAGCTTTGGCAAACAAATCTTATAAATATTTCCGGATTAAAAATTCATTAACATTTAAAAGATTAAATTTACCCAATTTAAATTAAAATTATAAAGAAAACTATCAAACCAATTAAATTATTAACATAGATTATTAAATTTATATTGCCCAAAATCCCGGGTCATTACAAAAATCTCTTATTTTATTCTTCCACACCACTTTGAAAAACATTTTTCCAACTTCTTGGGATTTAAGTTTCAGATTCTGGTTTGAATCCAATTATAATTTTAATCCATTTGCATAATTTATACTTATACAAATTTCCATTTGGTTATATAAATCATTTCCAATTTTTATAATCTTGTTTGATTATAATATTATCACCCAAACATTCTAATATACTATAATAATTTTAGAAAATTATTTATTTCATATCAATATATGTTTTGGGTAACATTATTGCATTTACCCACTTTCTTTTTAAAATAACACCGTGTCGGTTTGCTTAGTTTAAGAGTTTAGAAATCCCTATCGATATAGTTGTCCAGACTGTACCAATCAGAAATTATAAACACTCAACCGATAAGTCAACATAATATAAAATAATTTATATTCACTAACAAATATGCGCTCATATCTATTAATACACTCGAACTCATTCAATGGTACTACTGAACCTATCTCTAATGGGTAATCCTCACCAGAGCCAAGGTTCTCGCTTAACCTCATGCTTTGATACCAACTGGAACGGACCGGAATTTTTGACCCTCGAAAATCGACATCAATACATCCATTATATGGAATGCCGAGCAATCGAGTGCTAGAAACACCAGTTCATTACCGGTGAAGAAGAAAAGGTTAGAAGGAAAGAAACAAAACAACACAGAATCTTAAAATCGCAATGGAACGAAATAATATATAATAACGGGTTTTTAAACAAATGAATCCGTAACTATTAAATACTTACAATCATCAGAGTATAACAATTCAATACATCCAATTGACAATTATAATAACTTGTCTTCACACAGCGGAAAATATAACCAAGTACGGAGGTACGTCTCTGTCGTCTAGCTCATCTCCTAAGCTCCATAGCATTCTAATCTGAATATGTAATACTCGTTCTGACCCGAGCACTATAATAAAAAAAACACCCGAGTTAGTCTTGAAAACCAGCGTGAGAAAACACACTCAATCTAAATTATTAGAGTTATAAAAATCCTTTGAAAAAAAGGTATCTCGTAAGACCACATCGCACAAAAACATGACAGGTTTTTACTTACAATGACCAAAACATTTTTATCAAATCCGTTTGATATTATTATGGTGTCTATAGAAAGTAAAAAGAGAAAATAGCTGAAATGCTTGCATCTCACCTTCCAGCATAGTTGGGACAATCAAAACCGTACGGCGCTTATTGGAGAATGTATTCCATTGAATGACTGGGCCACTGGGGTACCACCCATCACAGTACACCTTCAAAACAATGTACCGAGGACCACGCCGGGATCACATGCTACACAAGACCGGTCACCCCTAACCTGGACAGACCGAATATGTTAACACCCCGGGTGTTCCCACCCTTACCACTGAGCGCTCCTTCCATGCACAACCATATCCATAATATATAGGACTCCGAGGACATCTAGAAAGGTGATAACATACCTTAATTGGGTGCGACCCACTTGGCATTGCTACATCTTCCCTGTTTTAGCCATTGCCGGTTATGAGGCACGAGGCCATGTGTTACCTTTCAAGTACAAAATTCTTCTTAGAATGCTCATCGTCCTCCAATAACGATGTTCTGATAGCATTCGTCGATATAAGTTATCTTGGGTATGGACAAATCGAAAACTGTCTTCATCGCCTTCATGGTATTCATTCGTTACGCTCAAACCGGATCGAAGTGGTTTTCGAACAATTAAATCTGATCCCGGTCTCTTCGAAACGATTAATGAAAATTGGCCAAAATTGATAGTCGTTATTTAACTATCAATACACATCCATAAGTAATCATCAAGCCTAATTATAAATTTCCCAAAATTTATTTCAAAATATCTTTATAAGATATTACTTTTGGTTCTTCAACATTTTAAAACAGTTTTCAAACACTTATATCTTCCTCGGAATATTTCCACCTCTTTTTCCAACACTTAAAATATTTTTCCCCATTTCATTTTATATTCACACTTAGGAAGTATTCCATTTATTTCCTGCATCCTAATTCTCTAAACCATTTACAATTTTTATTTGTAAATTTCTTGACTAGTTGATAACGAGTTTTATAAATTCCGAAATTCTTTAATTAATTCCCTTTAACATTTCCAAGCGAATTATACTCACTTATAGCTTCAATTTCCCTTTGTACATCTTAATGAATTCTATTTCATTTTTTTGAAGTTCGCTTTCACTTAACTACTTCGAAAATTTCCTTACCTTTTTCCCAAATTATATTTTAAGGATTTCCTTATAAATTCCATATAATGAATAACCCCATTTCCTCCGAGAAGTTTTATAAATAAATTTAAAACATTTCAAAAATATATATGTATGTATGTATGTATGTAAATAAAAATTAGCATTTAAAGGAAAATAATAATAATTGTTTTTAAGACATATTCAAATAATTATTTAAATTATTGAAACACTTTTTATAACATCAACTTGAAAGCAGGTTTAAATTTAGGATTTAATTAAAATAAATCTTAAGGAATTGGAAAAAAATTACTTCTAAAATACTTCAACACCGACTAACTTTAAATTTACATAGTTTAATAAATGAAAACTTTCCGTTTTAAAATAACACTTAACTTATCAATAAAATAAATTTTTTTTAAATCTCAATAACCAAATTTCAATTTGTAAATCTTCTCGATTCCCATCACATCACTTCCATTTTGGTCCCCTTAACCATTTTCACTTCAAAATAGTATCCACTATTTTTATCCTCTCGCTGTTTCCGTATTCAAATGTAAATTCTTTGCGCAGTTTATATTCCAAATTTACCATCCAATATCACTTTCCTTTATTTAAAAACATTATTTATAAACTTTTATAACTCCCTTGAGTTCCACTAAATAGAGTCTCATTATTAAAATTCCATTTTATAAATTCAATCCCTTTATATAAAATTTTTAAATTTCTATTTAAAATATTTATTTTCCCATTATTTAGTACGATCAAAAACCAATTATTGCTTATTCAAATCAATCTCTTTTAAATAATCCAGCTTTCGATATAGAGATTTTTATATTAAAAATCTCCTTTTAATTCCTTAAAATTTCAAGGCACTATTTATTGTATTTAATATACCCATGTTAATTCCCATGCTATTTAACAGTTAAAGATTTACAACACACAATAATCTAGCAGATTATTCAATCACATCATATATTTAAATATATATGAAAAAGACTACTATATTTGAGGAATCCAGTTGGATCCTTCCAACTTGTTTTCCCTACATCCACAGATGTTCGACAATAATAAAAATACCAATGCCACTTCTGGGCAGATGTCACGGTATATAGGGTCATCTACTATTATGCGGGAATATCAATCCTACTACTAACATATACACACACACACACATACATATGCATACACACACACAAATATATATATATATATATATATATATATATATATATTTGTGTGTGTGTATGCATATGTATGTGTGTGTGTGTCTATAACATTCAACCGGCGATAATAATTACTAATTCATCCAATTAGACAATAAATAATTTTAACAATTTAAATTTAAGCTAATTTGTCTAAAAGCGTGAGATTTACCCACCTTGATTTTTTATTCTTGCCAAAACGTTGTCATTCCGACTAAACGGATGGGCGTTTTATTTTGTTCGAAATTTCATACGAGCTATGACTCTTACCAAACAAGTTTCCAAGTATAGGTCCCATGATACGAACCCATCGTAATCAAGAAAATTCGATTTCGACCTTGAATTAGCCAGTTATGATTTTTTTGTTAGCACTAGATTTTCAAAAAAAAGTTAATCATATACAAATCACCATTTTAAATCAAAAGCACCATTTAATTACCTTTGTTATGCTAATTATTCATGCTCTCTTTCTCTGCCACCCTGAACTGGAACTGTCGTGACTTCAATTTTTATTTTTTTCCAAATCGCGATCATTAACCGCGACCTAAGCCTGATGCTCGGTCGATGACTGCTCCACCTCACAGACGAACGTGACCTAAGCCTGATATTCGATCGACTACGACGATTTGCACTGCCTTCCATCATGACCGCCAGTCACTTGCCGCCTTCACATGCGAAAGCCTCGACCCTAATCACGATATTCATTTTCTAGGTAGCCTCGCGACCTTCATTTGAATTTTTTGTAGTAGTCGCGATTTATTTTTATATCGCCTTCATTTGATTTTTTTATTCTTTCAAGGATTGAAGTAAGGAAAGCCAGTAGGCAATTTTTTTCCTAGAATGAGCTTGAGAGGAAGGTAGACGAAATGAAGAAGAGTTGAGCTTGTTTTATTTTTTTATTTTTATATATACTCGATTTTAATCTTTTGAAATAAGCAAGAAAAGATACACGCAATTTTAAATGGTGAAAGGAGCGGCGTACTAGAAGTACAGGGTGGCTCAAGATGACGTAGGGCGGCTTTGAAATGAAAGAAATTGATTTGATTTGAAAATTTAAAATTTTGTTTCCAAATATCCGGTTTAGCGTATCTTGAAATTACGAACCCCTATTGAGGCATGCCGCCTAGTGCTCGTAATGTCATACCCCTATTCCAAACGCAATGGATAGAATTTAGAGTCCTTATTCGATCGTATGGAGAATATACCTTTTTGGAATTAATTATTATATTAAATTTCGATATTAATTTCAATGCATTTCTATACTGTACGGAAAACGGTAACTCCAAACGTTACGAAATTTGAAATCCGATAATAATACAATATTACGGATCCAGTGGAAGTAGTTTCATCGAATTCTGAGAATGTGTCCCGGATCGCTATTTAACGTGTCGATTTAATCAATAAATTTTGAAATTTTGAAATCACTTAAAAATTCAGTTTTAAAAACTTAATAAATCAATCATAAATCCAAATCAAATATTGAAAACCATTTAAATATTCCAAATCAAACGACAGAAAATTCTGGGTCGTTACAGTGCAATTGGCTTTGTATCAAAAGTCTAGTCGTATATCCCTTTCTTCAATCAACATCCAAAATAGTTTTATTATTTCCTGGTTCTCTTCCAAAATCTTCTCATATCGAAGGTGTGCCCTCTTTAGTATGGGTCAACTTTCTTGTCTTTAAAGGACGCTAACCCTGCAGCACCTTTATTAAGCTTATAATACTTGTCATAGACTTCATTATGTTCTTTTAATTTTCTTATCTAACTCTATGCACAAGTAATTTATTTCTACTTCTTTTCTTTTAAACTTTGTTTTATAAAGTTGGGTAGATTTCTTCTTTATCTAAAACAAAAAGGATGTCAACTATTATAATCTTGGAAGTGAAAGCCATTTGGACATATAATCCCATAAGTGAGAAATGGGAATTGAAGTTTGGGGGGCCTGCTCTTTCCCTTCATGTTCTCCAACATTAATATTAGTGGCTTCCTCGTGGAGATCGGAAGGATCTGGAAGCTCGGTTCGGCTTGCTATAGAACCACTAGGATTAGGATTAACTTTTCTGAAGCCCCAGGGATAGCATCGCCATCCACTCCATGAGCCCTGTCATGACCTCCTATGGATTCGCCTGAACCTTGACCTCTATCTTTAATGTCAGGGTTATTATCATTATTATCATCATCGTTGCCACCATCCTCTGCGACGATTTCATCATCCTCATCACCTTCTTCCTCATCAGAGTCGGAATCATCTTCTATAAGAGAACATCAAAGGACAAGAGGATAGCGGCGTCAATTTCCCCTCTCTCTGGAACCTCGATCCCTTATTCCATCACATTGATCTTATCCATGAATCTTTTTACTAGAGCAGGATCAATTGAGTGGAAGCTCAAGTCAGGACACTTTTCAATGTTGTCAAAATAAGCAAGCATAAAAGTGTCCTTGTCAGAATTTACGACGATGTCATTGAGGCAAGAACTAAAAATTGCGACACCTTTTTCTTAGCTTTAGAAATGGTATAAATGGCCATTGTTAAAGAATTTCTCCTTTCTCAGCTTCTTCTTGAGAGAAGATTGTTTAGCAACCATCCAAGCCTTCTCTTCCTTGAATTATTATAAATCTTTTTTAATGCCAATTCTCATCAGCTAGTACTTGTTTCGCTTTCCTCTCTTCAAAAATGATAGGTTCTGCTTGAGCGAGTGGGATGTCCAAACTTTCTTATTCCTTAACTATATTATCTTTAGCAGTAGAAAGGGGAGTAATTTGGCTATTCAGAGTTGAGATTTTGAAGCTTAGATGCCTTAGTGGAAGACTTTGATGCTCTTTCTTGAAGAGAGTTCCGACTTTTATAAATCTGAAAGCAAAGGTACGATGTTATTAAAAATTTCATAAGAAATATGTAATAAGATGGACAAATAATATGAAATGTACCACAAATTGTTGCTCGATGATAGATCAACAATGGTCTGTCAAGTCAAGAATGAAAGAAGGAGGATGAATGAATGTAAATGAAGAAGAATTCAAAATTGATTGTACCATCATCTAAAAATCATTTGGAGAAACCGGTGGTGGAGTTCTAAAGGGGTTCAACTCCTGAAAAGGAGTTAAAGTCCCCAAGTCCTTTTGTGTCTTTTTGATGATGCTAGGAGGATCACATACAACAATGTGGGACATGAGGTCGTCCTTTGAAGGAGTTGTTTTAGATTGAGCAGTAGGAGCTTCAAGAGTAAAACCCTCTAGAGTTTTTTCCACGTCAACAGTTTCACCTTCTTTTGTAGGAGGAGGAGCTTGGACATTAGCAAACTTTGTTTTTTTGAGAAAAGGACATATTGTAGTCCTCTCGCTCAATTTTCTTTTGGCAATCATCGTCGATCTAGCAATGGCCTAGATCAACGCTGATGTACTAGAATTAGAAGTTGGGGGATTGGTTCTCTTGTGATCAATTCAACCAAAGGAACAATTGCTAATAATTCAAAAAGCATACATTTGTAAAGGAATCTAAGGAGTACCACAACAATAAATTGCAAGTACTACACATGAGCTTACCAAGATGATCCAGACAAATTGGAGACATAGGAGAGAACTTTTTAGGATTACCCAAGGAGAGAAAATGCTTGCTCTTTGTAGTATGTTGGACAAGAGTGGGTTGTCCAAGAATACTCTAACCTATGGGAAAAAAGGAATGTTTTTTAAGGTTGCCTGGTGTCAATAAAGTAAGCCTATTCTCAATACTATCCGAAGCAGCGGTCTACGGGTACATGATTCTCTTCCCCTCATCATTGAGATCTTTAGGAGCAGGACCTAATAAGATGACATAAATTAGTAAAAGAAAGTAGATCAATGAAGTTGAAAATTATAATCAACTTATGAAGGAAAGAGAAGACTCCGTTATTGTTTGGAAAACATTTGACGTAAAAGAACTGTGTCTTCTAGTCTCTGAACTCAGCTATGTTTATTCCTTTCTATGCATAAACTTACTTTTAGTCTTTCCCATAACAAATCCCGCTGCACTGGAATTTTGAACTAATATCAGCTAAGGACTAACAGCTGAAGTTTAGGACGCAACGCTACACTAGTCTCATTTTGTTTTTCTAATCTCTGCGTCAATTCATCATATCATAGTTTCTCTAACGGTGATAAAACAATAATTCGTTAGTAAAACTCTAGGCTAAATGACTGTTTTCTATTTCCTTGAAACTTACATCTGTATAAATAATTTAACCCTTAAAATAATATTTAAAACAAGAAAAATTAGAGCCCTTTACTTTACCTAAAAGACTTACGCCTATATATATGTGTGCTTTTATAAAAAAATATTGATGAATTTCGAAACCACTTAAAGGATGTCGCCCCTTAAAACTTTAGGTTATAAAGCTAAACGTAATAAACCAATTATTTTGATGAAAATCGGCGTCAATATCCCAGTCAAGGTTTGTTCCAACCCTTTTTATACAGAATCATGTTAAAGTCTTTAACCTATAAAATATAAAGCCATCGTGCTAAAACTATTTTCACTGCACACGTAAGTTGCCGACTATAAGCGGTGTCATTATTTTTTTGCGTTGAATAAATCCATAAAACATATAGTTATGAGAATGGAGATATTGATGACTTTTGACATCAATGTCTTAAAGAAAAGCATCGCCTCATTACAACGGCTACGAAATAAGTGGCATCATTGCTTAATGAAAACGAGTCATTAATAGGGCCTAGGTTGATAACACGCTGCATCGTTATAGACAAAATGAAAATAAGTGGCATCAATACCTTATAGAGCCGATGGAATTATAGAAAGTATGGGCATCATGCCCTTTTATATAAAATGTGGCACATAGGCACGCGACGTAGAGAATATATGCAGCATCATTAATGTCGTTAGCATGCATGCCAACGTCGACTCCAACAAAAATGAGTTCATTCCCTATCACCGAGAGGTGATATCTTATGCATTCACTAAGGTCTACATTGTTTAACCGTGGCACCGTAGCCTTCGGCAGCAACGATTTTGTCAAGGCAATATCGTAAATAAAATAAAAGTTGTTTTATTTCTCTAAATAGCAAGATCTTTTTACCAACTCCTTTTATTTGTCAAACTCTTATTTGATAGTAATTGTCTTTATCAATATCTTTTCCAAAAAATCATTATAGAGCATATTTGTCTTTCCCAAACTAATTTTACAAACCATCATTTTATATTGATATTTTAATACAATTATTTGGAGTTTCTATCCTAATAAATTCATAATAATTCATAAATACTTTGAAAAAACCTCCAAACTTCACAATAAATCAAATTTTATATAATATTTTACATGTAAAAATTTTGGGGCCAAAAAAGTTATTTAACAATTTTTAATAGTTAAAACCCTAAATAAACCATTTTCTTCACTTAAGAAAATCATAAATTATTCATACTTCGTAAAAAATTATGAAATTAAAATCCACTTTAAAAATAATGTTTCTAACATCATATCATAATTTTAACTCGTTTTTGTGTTATATGATAGGACTTCACACTTAAACATATCTAAGAATTTTGTAATTAAATTCAATAATTCATCATAAAGCATATAATCATCCAAACATTCAAACGTGGCATAATATCAATCATAATATTTTGGGTTTAAACCAAAAACTGAAACCAAACAAGCATATTAGAGACGGGTATAATTATTCACCTTAATTTGATGATGGAATTTGATATTTGGAGTTTGAATTTGTTTCTCCTAAGCCTTAATCCCGTTTCCTAGCTTTACTTCTTCTTCATGCTCACTAAAATGGCCAACCTTAATTTAGTTTAAGTTTCTATGACTGAAAGTTAATGGAAGAGAAGGAATATAAGGGTTTATGTTTAGGAATTATCGCCTATTCCTATTTTTCCCTTGGCATGAATTCCTTTTCTTCTCATCTAAGATTTAATCGTTTCTTAATAATTCGTTTGTTTTGGCACCACATATTTTAGTTATCAAATCTCATTTTTATCATCATTTTTTATTATTTTATTTAATTTATCTAATTAAATATTTTAAATAATGTTGACCAAAATTAAGGGTGTTACATACTCCTCTCCTAAAAGAATTTCATCCTCGAAATTACGATAAGGTACATAACAACCATAATCATAAACGTAAGACATACCATTATAACAAATCTTGATAAGCATCCCTAATCCTCTTCTCTGTCTCCCAAGTATAGTCTTTTTGTTTTCACACCACTGAACATTTACCAATATGGCTGTCTTATTCCTTAGCTTCTTCTTATCTTTAGCCATAATATGAACAGGTTGCCTGTCAGTAGTCATGTCCGACTCCACCACTAAATCTTCTAAGATAGTCAGAGTGATATTGATCTCTAGATCGCGAAAACACTTCCTAAGATGAGAAATATAAAAAACATTATGGACTCCTAACAAACTGCTCAGTAACTCTATCATGTAACCACCGTTTTCCGATCCTCTCTATAATAGGAAATTATCAAACAAATATAAGTGGCAATTTTCATGACTTTCCAAATCTTACTGCACCGTTCATTGCTGATACTTTGATGAAAACATGATCTCCAACTGAGAACTACTGCAAAATCTAAGTCTTTCAGTCTTTTATCTGCATAACTCTTCTGCCTAGACTGCGTTTCCTTCATTCTAGCTTGGATTAACTCAATCTTTTACATGGCTTTCCTGACTAAATCTGTACCAAAAACTAATCTATCTCTAGTGTCTAACCAAAATATGGGGGATTTACATGGTCTTTCATATAAAGCTTCTTAAGGTTCTATCCCTATACTAAACCTATAACTATTGTTATAGGAAAATTCGACTAAGTGTAGATGATCTTCCCATGATCCTCAAAAGTTTAGCACACAAGTTCTTAACAAATCTTCTAGGACTTTGTAACTCTTTCCATTTGCCTATCAGTCTGTGAATGCTATGCAGTACTCATCTTAAACTTGTTACTTAAAACTTCTTGTAGACTTTTCTAGATTTGCTAGTAATAAGGTATCTTTATCATTGACTATACTACTAGGAACTACATGGAGTCTAATAATATTCTTTATACATAACTTAGCTAAAACAGGTGTGTCCTTGTCAAATTAACAGGAATAAAATGTGCATTCTTTGTTAGTTTATCCACTATAACCCAAATATTTTCATTTCCTCTACCCGATCTTTCAATCAGTCAATGAAATCCATAGATATAGAATCCCATTTCCGCACTGGTATATCCAAAAGGTGAAGCAATCTGATTGGCTTCTAATGCTCGGCTTTGACTTGTGGCCAATTCAAGCATTCTTTACCTATAAGCCAACATCCCATTTCATATCTTCCCAGAAAAAACTTCCCTTTATATCCGGTTACATCTTAGTTACTTTAGGATGAGTAGTAAACTTTGATTGATGTCACTCCCTAAGGACTTCTTTCCTTAGGTCTCCAACATCTGGAACACACAATCATCACTTTTTTTCAACCATCAATTTTGATCAAGATAAGAACCCTTTATCATCAATTTCAGTTCCATGTACCAGTGTTCTAATTTTTTCAACTAGAAATGAATCATCTCTCTACTTTTGAAGCAATTTTTTCAATCTGTATTGGTCGGACTTCTAAGCAAGATAACATTGCATTACTTTGACTAGAATTAGCAGTCGATCTTAACTGCACAGTATAAGTAGTTAAGGCTTCCAAATCTTTCCACTCCGCTAACATCACTAATTTTATAATTATCAATGCCGATGAGTACGGAGCGACGGTTATAGGACCCAAAAATAGAGCCTGGATAGTTAAAAGCCTAGATTAAATAGAGTTGATAGGCAGACAATTAAGGATTATTGGAATATGAATTTTGGCTTGGATAAGTTAGGGATAGGTAGGACATAATGGAAGGGGTCGACATTCCCAAACTAAAGGGGTCAATAAACTTCAATGGACTAGGAGGTGGGAGGGATCGGCATGTTATGTTGAAGGGATCGACATGCCTTAATGTGAAAGGGATCGACATGTTAAGCAAGCGGATAGCAAACGTACACGAGCATGTGAAGGGATCGACATGTGGCATCTTGGAGGGTTCATCATAGTGAGGGATCGACGTAGTAACTTAAGATCGACATGACTTGTAAAACCCAATAGCGTCGGCATGATGAGTTTGGATTGACATAATATGGATCAACATGATATGTTCCCCTGTGTCGGGTCAGCATGTTTGGGATTGGATCGACATGATATGTTTGCCACTGTCGAGTGGCTTGGTAGGGACCAAGTCAGCATGATATGTTCCCCAGCGTGGGGTCAGCTTGGTAGGGATCGGGTCAGCACAATATGTTCATGAGTATACGATTGGCATTGCATGTGAAGTGGTGAGGTCGGAATAGGATATGGAAACAATGGGTTCGGTACACTAAAAAAGATTGGCATGATGATATGGATCGGCATATTGAGTTGGGTTGACCGATCATTATGGTGGACCCATGTAGGTGAGAAGACCTAGTAGCCGAAGTTTCATCTATAAATATAATAGGTAGGGCTTCAGAAAATGGACCTTCATTCTGTTCCTCTTCATCTTCTACCTAAGAGATACTCTGCCATTTTACATTTTGGAATTTTGGTTCTAACTGTAATCAAATTTTAATATATAAAAAGGATTGTTCTAGAGTGGACGTAGGCCAGAATTAGCCCAACCACTATAACTCTTGTCTGTTTTACTTGCTTTCATTTTTATTTGATTATTCTTTATGTTATATTCTCTACATTATGTACCATCTGTGTTTTGTGATTGGACATTGGTGCATACGTGTATAATTGAGTGTTTTTGACCTATTTTGGTGCAAACATTTTGGTGCTTTCACTGAGAGCGCTTGCATTCAGGGATTCGGAAGTTAGGACCATGGATTTGAGAGCTTGGGAACTTGAATTTAAGAATTAAAGGCTAGGCAATCAACAAGGATAACGCTATCGAAAAGGAGCCACCATGGACGTAGTTAAGAGGCTTTCTCAGGAGTTGGAGCTTACCAAGCATCTACCTACATCACCAGAGATGATTTGGAAATGATGATGGATGCTATGCAGGAGAGAACGCTGAAAAGACAGGAGGAGATGATGCAGAATCTACTTTGAAAAATTGGACAGGCTGGAGCCATAGGAGTGGCAGGAATGCAAAACCAAGGAGTTAGAGAAGTGGGAGCTACTGGAGTTGTCGACCAAGGACTCGAGGGTGCAGGAATCACTGAAAACTAGGAATACGGAGGTAGAAATAATAGGTAAAGGAATGAAGTAGAACAGCTGGGGGAAACCCCCCGCCAACCTAGAGGGGTCGGCACCGAACCCTCCAAAGAGGTCGATATCGATCCCCATGGGCTCGGGGGAATGCCCACGGGTCTGGTTGATCGTGATTCCGGAGGACCTGCAATCAATCATGTGGAGCTAGGTGTCAATCGAAATTTGGATGATCAACCGGAGGAGTACGTCTCGAAATTCCCTCATCGACTCGGGGGGTAGCTTGGGCATGATCATAGGAGAATACCGATGGAAGACAATGGTAGGTATGTAGAGATGATAAGGCAAGAGATGCATGGAGGGTTGGTGAACAAGAATCTCGTGGATGTCAATAGGAGTCCCTTTGCTTCTAATATCAAGCAAGCTAGGAATCCACCATAGTTTAAACTGCCAACGCTTGAGATGTATGATGGAAAAAAACCCTGTTGTTCATCTGACGAGATACATAAGATACATGGAGGTACTTGGGGCATCAATGGAAGTCATGGTGCAATGCTTACCATTATACTTAACAGATATAACTACACGATGGTTCACGCAATTGGCAAGCAGCTCTATTAACACATGACGTGATTGATCAATGGGTTTATGAGGGGGTTTAGAGTTCACATCACGGGACCCAAAAATATGATGAGTTTGGCAACATAGAAAAAGGGGACCAGAGAGTCTCTGGGAAGATTTCTAACACAGATTAATGTCACGGTGGCATCAGTGGATCTTCCAGATCCATCTATGGTTTTTATGGCAGTTGTATCTAGAATTGCTGATGGTACGTAGTTCAGGGATTCATTGCCACGGGACCCACCTATGGATCTCGAGGAATTTTATCATGAAGCAAAAAGGTTTCTGCAGTAAGAAGACGCATGAGCAAATAAACCGAAGGTGAATGTTGTGCATGGTGGTGGATCATCAGGAGATGTAAACAAGAATGATAATGGCATATGGAGAATGCATGATGGCATTTGTATGTCGAAGAGGCAATGGAGAGAAACAAAATTTTCTTCTTATATGGATTTGATTGAACCTTTGGAAATGATTTACTTGGTTACTCGGGGACGCCTTCAATATCAAAGGACGGCAAGGAGGGAACTGTCAAAACATGAGCGAGCATTAGGAAAGCATGGCCTATTTCATGAGCTGGATGGTCACAGTCCAAACAACTACAGACATTTAAAGGTTATCATTGAGGAATAGGTGAGCAACGGTTAATTACTACAATACATCAAGACTCAGGCTACGACAGTGGAACAGGAGCAGCCACTGTCCACCTCGAACGAAAATGGCATTGGGACAAGGCATCTGTCGTTAATTGATCGAGATGACAAGGAATAAATAATAAACTCCGTGGTAATACGGCTAAGTCACTTACACATATACAAGGTCGAGAATGGTTCCTAGGCATGCTTTGATATGATGATAAACCGTACTGCTCGGTTTTGTGAAATTTTATTTTTCTTATTTGCTTTGAACTTTGGTTTATTGCTTGTACGGAACTCTATTTTATGTACATAGAGAAGCTTAAGTTTGGATCAATGTAATAAATAATAGAAGCCGCTGTTGTATCCTCGACCGGAGAAACGGGGAAATAACCGCAAAGTACGAGTTCTTTCACCGGAGAGCGACAGGATGGACACATGCATAGATCAAATTCTCGACTTGGATCAAGGCCGAAGAAGGATACCCCACGAATTAAGTCCTCGATTGGGAACCGAGGCCTGGGAAGGATACCCTATGGATTAAGCCCTCGATCGAAGAGTCGAGGCCGAAGAATAAAACCAACAGGTCGTCAAGTATGGATTGTGCTCAATAAGGATCCGTAGAGATCAATGTCATCGAGTATGGATTGTGCTTGACAAGTATCTGGAGAGATCAAGGTCGAAGAGTATGGATTGTGCTCAGCAACGAATCGGCGAGATTAGGGATTTGGATTAGGCTAACGCCCCGAAGAGGACTAAGGATTTGGATATCGACCAGGAGCAGTCCTTGATTTGGACAAAACAACCCGGAGAGGTCTATGGAATTGGATACGGACCTAAAGAGGTCCTGGTTTGGCTAGGACGATCCGGAGAGATCGTGGATTTGGTCTATGGACTTGGGTATGGGCCCGGAGCTGGCCTGGAGCGGTCCCGGATTTGGATAAAATGATCCGAAGAGATTACGGATTTGGTAAATAGGTTTGGAATGGATTCGCAATCGGATATTGGCTCAGAACAGTCACGGGTTTCGCTAATGATGCAGAGAAATCAAGCGATCAGATTAGCAATGGATTGTATTCTAGATTGGATAATATGGCGACCAATGGATTATAGGCTTCAAATTTTGGATTTATGGCAAAACAAAGCACACCTTTATATCGGAAGGAATATTTTGGGGGCAAAGTGGGCACATGCGGATTTAACAAAACCAATTTCACAATTATCAAGGCCGATGAGTGCAGAGTGATGGTTGTAGAACCCAGAAATAGAGCCTGGACAGTTATACAAAGCCCGGATTGAACAGAGTTGATAGGCTGTCAGTTCAGGATTCTTGGAATATGGATTTTGGCTTAGTTAAGTTAGGGATCGGTATGACATAATGGATGGGGCCGGCATTCCCAAACTAAATGGATCGGTATACTTCAATTGCCTAGCAGATGGAAGGGATCAAAGTGTTATAATAAATGGATCGGCATGATTAGGCTCGGCATAGGAAGGGATCGGCATGTCTTAATGTGAAAGGGATCAACATGTTAAGCCAAGTGGATAGCAAATGTACACGGGCATGTGAAGGGATCAGCATGTGGCATCTTGGAGGGTTCACCATGGTGAGGGATCAACATAGTAACCTATGATCGGCATGACTTGTAAAACCCAATGGGGTCGGCATGATGAGTTTGGATTGACAAAATATGGTTCGGCATGATATGTTGCCCAGTGTCGGATCAACATGGTAGGGATTGGGTCGGCATGTTATGTTCCCCAGTGTCGGGTCGGCATGGTATGGTTCGGGTCGGCACAATATGTTCTTGAGTATATGATCGGCATAGCATGTGAAAATGTTGAGGTCGGCATAGGGTATGGAAACAATGAGGTCAGTATACTAAGAAGGGCTGACATGATGATATGGATCGGCATAGTGAGTTGGGGTGGCCAATCGTTATCGTGGACCCATGTAGGTGAGAAGACCCTGTAGCCAAAGTTTCACTTATAAATACAATAGGCAAGTTTCAAAAAATGGACCTTCATTCTGTTACTCTTCATCTTCTTGCCAAGGGATACTCTGCTATTTTTCATTTTGGGATTTTGGATTGTAATTGTAATCAAATTTTAGTATAATAAAATGGATTGCTCTAGGGTGGATGATGGCCGAAATTAGCCGAACCACTATAAATCTTGTTTCTTTTACTTTCTTTCATTTTAATTTGATTATTCTTCATATTATATTCTCTACATCATGCACTATCTGTGATGTATGATTGGACATTGATGCTTTCGCGTATGGTTGGGTGTCTGTGACCAATTTTGACGTAAACACCAATATAGCATTCTTATGTTTACTACTAAGTGCATCTGTAAGTTTATTTCCTTTCTAGAATCTATATTCAATTCTGTAATCATAAGCAGCTTGACGCAGCGGATAATTCGAAAAAAACTTCAATCGATGGAATGTAGCAATCGGTGAGTTGAGAATACTGCAAGGCCCAAATCCGTTGATCCAAAGATACCGGACTCTAGTTATCTTCGTCTCGTTGATCGCGCACGATGCCGAGAAAGAAGATCTACGATTCTTCGTACGTTGATCTAGCGCACCAGATACCGTGAATCGGCTTCTACGAACGTTGAATCGAGCGCACTCGATTAACCGAAAGAGGAGATAGGAGATTACACTCAACTACCAATTTAAGAAGAAAGCACACAGCAATCAACAAGAAATTTTATTCAAAAATCAACAACCTCAAAATGTACAACACGCTCCCTATTTATAGTGTTTTCACCATTCACCCTTAAGTCGTATACGACTTATGACCTTCCTAGGTCGTTGCCGACCTACCATCAGAACACACGACTCAGCATTTAAGTCGCACACGACTTAGTACAACACTCACTTACAAACAACACATTACACGACTTATACTAGGTCGTGAATGACTTACGACCCAGAATACAACGACTCAAGACATGTACAGACTCAATGGTACAAACGACTCAACGTATTTCAACATAACACAACACTTAGGTCGTATACGACCTAGCGACTGACGACATAAGAAGTAAACGACTCAACAAAACAAACAGTTTACAACACCATGTCACGACTTACGACTCATCAATTTACATTCAGACACGACTTAAGAAAATACAACACGTACGAGTTAAACAGATAACGACCTCCGACTTAAGTATACCAACGACTCACCCCTTACCGACTTACGACTTATACATGATACTGGCCATAAGTCGTAAACGACCTAGTCAAGAGTTTCCGGAAACGACTTAGCGACTCCTGGCTTCGGTATTGATTCTTCTTTAGGCGACTTAACTGAGTCGTAAGTCGTACATCCTGACTCCTTTCTTGCATCCATGTTAAGTCGTAGACAATCTTCCCTTTCCTTAGGTCGTTGACTCGTGAACGACTCAAGCTCCTTCTCAGTAACTCGTATCTTCCCCTTAGGTCGTAGCTCTTTCCCATGTGATTCCTTAGGCTGAGTCGCGCACGACTTACGAGTTAAACCCGAAACTTCATTAGGCTGACTCGTGCACGACTTAAGATTTAAAACCGAAACTTCCTTATCTCGTGAACAGCCTAATCTCTGAATTTCTGTAGATCGTGCTGCATCACAGCTATAGACTCTAACCATCTCTACTGTCTCGTATTCAAATCCTTTAGAGAGAATAAGGATCTTAAAAACTTGTGATTCATATACAACTCGAATCTATTTCCTAAAAGGTAGTATCTCATACCTTCAAATCAAAAACTACAGCAGGCAACTCTAAATCATGAGTCGGACATTTAACTTCATGGCTGTCGAGTAGCATAGGCAATCACTTTACCCTTTTGCATCAACACAGCTCCAAACCCTATTTTACAAGGATAAGTATACACCACCAAACCCGATTTCCATTTGGAACAACTAACATGAGCGCATTGGTTAATAAACGTTTCAACTTTTAGAATGCCTCCTCACATTTATCGGTCCAAACATACTTCATATCTTTCATTGTTAGTTTTGTCATCGATGCTGTTGTACAAGAGAAATCCTTGATGAATCTTTGGCAGTAGCCAGTCATTCTAAGGAAGATATTTATCTCAATCGTTGTCCCAGGTCTCTTACAATTATTTACAGCTTCTATCTTATCTAGGTCTACTGAAAACCCTTTTCAAAGAATACATGACCAAGGAACTTTTACTTTTTTCTTCCAAAAATGACATTTTGAAGAACTTTGCTTTCAGCTGATGTTGTCTCAATGTCTCAAGAACTATTCTAAGATGAATCTCATGATGTAGTTCATTCTTAGAATATAACAATATATCATCTATAAATACTAATAACAAATTTATCCAGATGCTCTTGGAAGATCCGGTTTATCAAATCTACAAAGAAAGCAGGCACATTAATCAATCCGAATGGCACTAACAACCACTCGTATGAACCATATTTCCTACGAAATGCCATTAACGAATATTGTCTTCCGCCACCCTCAATTGATGGAACACTGTCGCCAAATTTAAAAGAGATAATACTTTGGCTCTACTCAACTGATCAAACAAATTATCTATCCTTTACAAAGGATATATATTCTTCTTTTCTTCTCATTTAGCTTACGATGGTCGTTACATAGTCTCAACGACCCATCCAGTTTCTTTACTAACACCGACGCCACTCCCCAAGGCGAACTGCTTGGCCTAATAAACTTTTCCGTTCTAAGTCCACTAACTACACCTTTAACACCCTCATCTATGTAGGTGCTATTTTGCTAGGCGATATACTTACTGGTTCAGCTCTAAGTACAAGATCTACACGAAACTCGGTAGCTCATTTCGATGGTAGTCCTATCACTAGCTCAAAGACATCAGCAAATTCTCGAATAGAAAAAACTCGATTCAACTCATCTTCCTCCTCCATTGCACCCAACAAAGCACAAACATCAAAATTCAAGATCTATATGGAGTATGTTGTTCGATCATTACTGTTAGAGCGTCTTAGTGATATTCCATATCCTAGCAAAATATTCGAGAATCATATTTTCTTAAATAATCCATACCCAAAATAATCCAAAAGCCCACAAAGTTAAACACATGAAACCTATAGGAAAATGTATGACCTAATAATTCAAACTCTAAATGGTCACATCTCGTCCCTATAGTTGCATGCCCTCCTATCAGATTCGCAACCCTTAAGGAAGTAACTAGGTATGATGGTTCTAAATTTAGCTTATCTCCCAAGCAATGTGATATAAAAGAATGTGATGCACCAGTAATAAACAATACTTTAATAGGTATACCGTAAATCAAAAGCAAACCTCCCATTATTGTCTTTCCCTTTTCCTCTACCCTGTGTCTCAAAGCAGATGGTTCCAAATATAACTTTTTTCCCTTCTCAACCTTAGTTGGTTCCTCGCACTAATTCTTATAATATCCAATCTGTTCAAAATTAAAGCACTTGGTGTCTTTCTTCCAATAATATTATTTCCATCTCCTGAATGACAATTGTTTGCAAAATGCCCTTTCTTTCTGCATTTGTAGCACAGAACCTATGCTTTTCTTTTCTTGGCAGTTTCACCTTTTTGAGCTCCCTTTTTTTGAAAGAATTTCCTTTTATGATTATGCCCACATAGAGTCTCCATTGCTTTGTTACTACCAAAGAAAGCAAGCATCTTTTCATTCCTTATTGTCATCTCCATTATTACATCACATGGGTCCTTGAGATATGGTAAGGTTGCTCTAGTGACTTCTGTCTTAGTCCACGGATGAACTTTTCATTTCTCTTAATCACAGTATCAACCTCAGCACACCCATACCTAGATAACCCCTCAAATCTTATTGCACACACCAACACATTCATGTCTTCATGCGCCAACTCGGCAAAATTTCTTAGCAAATTCGACTTGGCAATTTCATTCATAAACCTCTCCTCGAACCATCTCTTAAAATCTGCCCAATTGAAGTTCTCCTCTGCACTCAAATAGTTACATTGTTCTACCAATACAATGCAGCACCTTGTAGTTGTCTGGATACCAACCTCCTCCTCCGCTCATCCTTCAAACCTAAATCATTGAAAATGTTTTCGATGGACTAACTAGTTCTCCAACTAAATTGCATCCTCAGTCCCGATAAATGGCTTTCCTCCAAGTCTTGTATAATCACTACTCAAAAAGATTAACTGTTGACGACTAGAACTTCAGGATTTCCCCTTCAACATTTCCATCCACTAATCCAGTTGAACTCCTCCTTGCATCATATTAATGAAGAATTGATACATAGCTTCCATACCTACCTACGGTCCTCTAAAACCCACACTAGCAACTGTTTGTTGACCCAGATTTGTCTTAGTATTGGGCCTAACATTTCTATTAATTGTGGTGCTTCCTCCACCGAGACTTACTCTTCCATTTCCAGCCTCTATATCCTACTTTCCTTAAATCTGCATTTGAAGCTTAGTAAGACATGGAAGAATGGTATAAGATAGATGGGAGAAATAGAATAGGATATGTGCTTATATGAAAATGCAAGTATGTTACTATAGCATTATCTCATACCCCAATCTTATTCTCAATTATTCGGATTATGTCTTCAAAACTCTTTTTAAGTTCGAAATTCTGTTGGTTTTACGTAAACCTATGCTCTGATATTTAGTTGTATCATCTCCCATTTTGAGTCCTGAACCAACCGTTATAGATGTTGTAATTCTATAGTATTAATTTCCAATGAAAAAATGCAGTCATGTTAATAGTATCGATCACATCGGAGCACAAGAATATGAAATTTTCTTAAACACAATTTCAAAACAAACTTTAACATTTCATTTCAAAGATAATATTTCATATTCATTAAATAATCCCTAACATTTCCTAGGTTCAAACAAAATATAATTATTACAAAACTCTCCAAGACCGATATATGAAGATGCCCCCTTGGTTGATCAGAGTTAATTACTAGATAGTTATAACATCTATCAAAATATACATTCCAATTAAATAAAACTTGAACACGATGAATATTAAATATATTGACTCCTGGATAGATATATATGTCCCCTACACTTCCTCGGAAGCTTTTTTCTCCAATCTATATAACCTAGAAACCTTACTCTTGAAAAACTCAAATGAACATCCAAGAGTTAAAAGAGAAAAAACAAAAACTTCGGGTCAGATAAATAATCTGGTATGAATAATAATATGCCATCTTGGTAAATGGATATCTAGTGAGACCATGTCGTTGAGTGGAAGGGTTTCCCTTCATTATATCCTCAAAAATATGTCTTTCTTAAACCATACACATGTAATAACAATGGTTAAACTAAACAATATAAACAATCATATGCATGCATGTCACCTGGGTAATCATGACCAATCTGTCTAAATACTATCTGTCACAATATCATTGTTTTCTCAGGGTAAGTATAGACCTATATGGCTGACTCGCGCCTACTAAGTATATCAAACCTTTTACCTTACCATTAGAAAAAAACCGGACGTTCTTTCAGAAACTTACTATTTCATAGGCATAGTGATCCTAATGGTTTTGTAGGCCAACCAATACCCTAACTCATCTATGTTTATTCCTTTCTTTACATAAACCTACTTTTATTATTACTCACGACAAAGCCCTACACATTGGAATTTTGGACTAAGATCAACTAGGGACTAACAGCTGAAGTATAAGGTGTGACCCTACACTAGTCCTACCTAATTTCAATAATCTTTGATCGGTTCATCCTATCACAGTTTACCTAACGGTGACAAGAACAATGATTCATTAGTAAAACTCTTGGCTAAATACCCTTTTTCAAGTTCCTTGAAACTAAAATCTTTATAAATGATTTAATGCTTGAAATCATATTTAAAACAAGGAAAATTATAGCTCTTTACTTTACATGAATTACTCATGGTAAGATATATGCTTTTATAAAATAAAGTTGATGAATTTCGAAAACACTTGGAAGTTTTCGCCCCTCAAAACTATAGGCTGTAAAGTCAAACTTTATAAAACTATCATATTGATGAAAGTCAATGTCAATATCACCATCAAGGGTTGTCCATCTCTTTTTATACAAAATCATGTTATAGTCATTGATCCATAAAGTGTAAAGTCATTGAGCTGAAACTTTTTTAATCGCATATATAAACCGCCGAATATAAGCAACATCATTATTGGTTTTCTTAGTATAAAGCCTTAAACTTAGAGTTATGGTAACGGGGACATTAATGAATTTTGGCATCAATTTCATAAAGAAAAGTGTGACCTCATTATAGCGATTATAAAAAAGCGGCATCATTTCCTTAAAGAAAAACATGGCATCATTAGGGCCAAGGTTGATAACACATGGCATTGTCATAGCCAATATAAAAATAAGCGAATCTTTCACTTATAGGGCCGAAGACGTTGTAAAACACATGAGGCAACATGCCCTTTTATATAAAATGTAGTATATAGGCACGCGGCGGAGAGAATATGTGCGGTATTATTGACGTCATTCACATGCATATCGACATTGGCTCCAACCCAAATGAGTTCATTTCATATAACCTGGAAGTGATATCCTATGCATTCACTAAGGTTGACATCGTTTAATGGCGGTACCACGGCCTTCGATGTCAATGACTTAGGCATGTCAATATTGTTGTTGAATTGACGGTTTTCCATCAAATTAGAATATCACCGAAGAATTGTAATAAAAATAACCACAAGTGCACGACGTACAATTAAAGTGCGTGGTGAGTATGGATTGATCCAAAGGGAATTGAATTGATTTAAAATTCTTGTGACGACCCGCCCTTCTACGCCCAGAAAGACGTATCATCATTAAGAAAGAAAGGGATGAGAAAATAGAAAAGATAGAGAAGAAAGAACAATAACATCAGAATCTCACAGCGGAATGGAATAAAATATAATAGATCACATAACTATTACATAATTTTTCATATATCAGAGTTACAGATCATACAACACATACTAGACAGTTATAAACACCTGTCTAGTCATACATGTCAATATACAATACAGATAAACAACTCAGAGAGACCAACACAGCGGAACACTATATGTATATCTACAACGCTGAAGCCTCCTTCTCCATTGCTCCTCCAGAATTCGTCAAAGCTAACCTGAATCCCTTGGCTACCCGTAAAAATTTGGGTACCCGAGAGTTTATGAAAAACAAAAAATAAACTCCGGGTCAGACATGGGTCTGGTATGAGTAACAAGTTAAAGTTGCTTAACTTTGAAAAGCATTTGAAAACAAAAGGTATCACGTAAGACTTCCCACGAATAAATATGGTAAGTTTTTACCTTACGCTAACCAAAACATTTGATAGGAAATTCTGTGATATTATAATAGGTCTAGGGTTTTCAAGTAAATAGAAAATAGCCGAAATTGTTACATGATTAAATTCCAGCTACTAGCCACAAAAGTGGGTAATACAATCAAAACCGTTGGCACTTATTGGATTGTGGATTCCATACAATGGCAGGGCTACTGGGGTACCGCCCGTCACAGTACGTGGCCTAGATCAACGTACCGAGGATCACTCCCGACCCCCTGCAACACAAGGCCGGAACCATTCCTTACTAAACAGTCCCGAACAAGATACACCCCGGCAGTTGTTGCAATCAACCGCCCACACAGCCGAAAAATAAAGGGACATCTAGACAGGGGAATATCCTTGTCCTGCTTGGGCATGACCCACCTAACCTTGCTGCACCTCCCCTGTTTTAGCCATTCCCGGTTGATGAGGCTTGAGGCTGCGATTACCTTTAAAGAACATATTTTCTTAGAATGCTCATCGCCCGCCTGACGATGTGTTGAAAGCATTCAATCCATACAAGTTCGTTCCGGGTTCGAACGAAACCGAAGGCATTATCTCGTTACACTCATTTTGGAATCACCCTCAGAGTTAACGACGATAACCCTTGCATTCTGAACCTTCATCTTCACTTCAGATTCACGACCTATCGTTAATTTGGAATCGATGTGGTTTTCGGATGTTCCTAATGCGGAAAACCCGATCCCGGTCTCATCGAAATCCAAAACGTGTCTTTTAAGGCCAAGTTGTTTTAAAGTTAAAACAATTCAATTTAATTATCTATATACACACAGATAGATAACTCACAATATCACAATAGATAATCACAACATTATCATAAACAGATAATTCATATTATCATTCCAAACAGATAATCATTACAAGCAGATAATCCACATTATCATACTTTAACAAAGCATCCATATCATATAGATATTACTCATCTAATATCAGAGTTCACAACCATTCAATGAATATCAATATCATTCATCCATAAGCAATGATTTATAATCATACCATTTATAATTAATTTAAAATGAATTAAATTAATTACTTCTATCTCTAATTAACTTAAAGTAAATTAAATTAATTACTCGTCTATAAATCCTGCTTATGCAATCATAAATAAATTTTAAATCTAATTAATTAATCATCCACTAAGAATTTATCTTGATTAATCACCATTGATTAATCATTCTCTAATTACATTATGTAATTAGTCTTTAATTAATTTTACAATTAATTATCCTAAAGCATTCATAGTAATTAATATTTAATTCCTTTATTTAAATATAATTACTTTCATTTATTCTTAATTAATTACAATAATTAATCACTTCATTATCTATTATTACTTAATTAAACAATTCTTAATTATATCATTAATTACATTAATTAATGATCTCTAGTTTATATTTAAATTAAATTCCTTGATTTAAGTTAAACACAATTATTAATCTCCTTGATTAATAACAATCCAGTAATTAACTTCCCTTAATTACTTATTTAATAAATTAATTATTCCATAATTAATTATCTCCAGAATTAATCCCTGATTAACTTCAAAAGTAATTACCCAAATTACTTCATCTACAATTCATCCTGTATTAATTACATTCAGTAATTGTCATCTAATTACTTCCCTAAGTAATCCTGCTCCATTAATTACACCAAGTAATTTCATATCTCAAACCATCAAATGATTTGCTTAAATTAATTAAAATGAATTAATTGACTTAATTCAATCATATCATCAAAATTAATTACAATAAGTAATTAATTTCTTAATTACTTTTATTAAGTAATTACTCTTAACAATTTACAATAGATTACCTAATTAATCTGATTAATTATCAAAATTAATCTCATTAATAAATTAATTAGTCATCTTCAGTTAATTATCTTTATTAACTAATAACATTACTTAAATTACTTTCTTAATTAATTTCCAATTATAAATTGATCTAAACTACATAAGTCATTTCTTAATTAACCTTTTATTCTTACGATAATTTACTTCTTTATCTATGACTCTATCAACATTACAATTTAAATTCAAATATCATTTGAATTTAAAATTCAAAATGAATATAATTTAAATTAAATTTAAAATCTTTTAAATAAATGTAGATAATGTTTATTTTCTACATATATGAACTTGTATAAGAAAATCTTTTAAATTTAACTATTTAAATCTTAATTTAAATTTAAATTCTCAAAATACATTACTTGCACTTCAAGTTAAACCATTTATTTACTTTTCATTCAAAAATTTTAATTAAAAAGAATCTTCAAAATCGAGTTAAATATTTATTGAAACAATTAACTTTTCAAAACTCGATTTCTCATATCCAAAACTATTTTTAAAATCTTAAGATATCAATATTCATTTGAATCAATACCTTAAAAAAATTCAAATTTAAACTATGGTTAGAGCCTTTATTTCAGTTTTTAAATATTTTTAAAACAAACTGGAAATTTCCAGTTGGTACACCTGAAACTTATCTAGATATTAAACTTTATTTAGATTTCAAAATATAGGTTTGAACTATTACTGCAGGTTGAATTTGAACTTAGTTTTAAATCCACTATTTAATTTTTATATCAGTTTTCATTTGAAATTGCAGTGAATAAATGTTGCTGCCAGGTTTTACAAAAACTGGAAACAACACTGACTCGAGAGAAAATCCGATTTGCTTCGAGTTTCCCCCTCCTCTGCTTCGAGTCAACACTCGATTAAACTCGAGTCTTTCCTAACAAAAAAAAACTGCACACAGAAAACAGAACCCCAACCTCAATGGCACGGTGCACGTGCACCGTGGCCCCAACTGACGCCGACCATCCCCTCAGGCACCCACTCACCAACGACCTTCACCTGACATGATCGTGACCCCTCTGAAGCCACCCACACGCTCGAATGAAGATCGAGTTCATAATACAAAGCCTGGAAAACATAAACAGGCATCCCCCTCGAACCTGTCAACACCTCCTCCTCGCTGCTCCGACCGCCAAACCACCAGAAACTCCGGCATAAGCTTCGACCATCTCACCTCTAGCCACCTCCAAGACCCCATAACACTCGATCAACCAGAGAGTTTGCACTGATCCAAAACTTCAAAGCATTCAAAACTAGGTTAAAAAAAAAACAAAACCCCCCCGCCGCTTCCTCGACGAACTGGAGCAACTCCGGTTATTTTTCCCCACACCTCCGGTCACTCCCCTATCACCAGCCACAAACCCGACCTTCCAATCCCCTTAGATCACCAGAAGCCCTTTATAAACTCCAAAACAACTACCACAGGAATACTCTTTAATTACTAAACACTAAAATGTGATTATAGTTTCAAAAATCCTAATTACAGATTAGAATTCAAGTTATAAACTTGGATTGATGTTTTTAAAATGTTGACATTTCATTCTTTTTAACATTTCCTGCCCCTTATGTTTTCACAGAGTCTTTCTACCTTGTTACACTTGAATTCAGATTTTATAATTTTACACTATGATCAAACAAACATATTTGTGTAGACACTAAGCCATATAAATCAATAAATTAAGCATAGATGATCCTTGTCTTAAATTCGAGCTTCAAATCTTCTAAAGAGGGATGTTTCAGACTTATATAAACAGGCATCATATAAAATTGCATTAGTATATAAGTACATAAACATAGTCATTCCAGACATAACAAACATAACTGAATATACTTAAGCAAATTGTAAATTTTAGTTACTCACAGATAAGTATTCAACAGATTCAAACTTTTATGTTATAAAACAAAAGTTACTCACAGCAAAGCAAAACAGAACATGTTCTATGCAGGAAAATTAGAATTTGCAGGTTTTGAAATAACAGAGTTTCATCACAAAAAAACTATAGAATAATGAAGAAATAAATATTCACACCATATATTTAAGCATTTAAATATCAACATGCAATATTTTTAAAACTTTAGTAAAATTTAGAGGTGTTACTCACATAGGTTTGAAAATGAACAGAGCACTTTTGGTTTGACAGTGTTGAAAAACTGGAAACTATTTTGCTTTCCAAAACTTCTTGCCTTGTTGATGATGCTTCAGTAGTAAACAAAATGAAGAAAAAGAAATGCTACTTGTATATAGTAAGTTTACTATGTTATGTTAAACGAACTTAAAGAAGAAAGACTTGAATATATAGAAGTTTATAGGGGTAGGTGTTTACTGGGTTTGTATAAATTTGTACAAACAATTTCTGTTTGTATCAGAGATTTTTATCAAAGGGGGCTGAGATGTTCAATTAGATTTCGAATTGACCATTATTATGTGCTAAGAAATGAAAGCATTAAATGCATGTACTATATGTTTACACTAATCTTATCTTTTGTGTACAATGATATTTCTGTTTTGCAATTTATTACAGGTTGACTACATTTTTATTTCTTGACTTTGCTTTAGCTTGTTCTACAAACTATCATTCACAAGATATTTGTTTATACTCAGCTGTACATACTTACTTTATTTTGTTCTTCATACTGTCTTACTCTTAATCAACAAGCTACTAACATTTATATTTTATTTTGTTTAATTTCCAACATAATTATTGTATAGATATGATTACATGTTTCCTATTATCTTACTCTATGCATAGATATTTTTTCATTCCTTTTTTATTTGCCCATAACTCTTTAGTTTGCATGTTACATATTTTACTTACACTCATTTCTAAGCTTTACAGATACCATACAAATACAAGCCTGGCTTGCTTTCATTCCTTAGATACATAGATACTTATTTTACATTTCCTAGCTTTGCATTTTATTTCTCTTGCCTGCATATGTCATTTTCTTTTATTTTGTTTTATACTTGATGTTTATACTTTGCTTTGTCTCTCTGCTATCTTTACTTTGCATCTCAAAACCCTACAGTCTACAATTTTGCTAATTTGCAGGCCTAGCTTGTATACATATGTTTATTGTTTTACTTGTTTTGCTTTGTTTACTTTGTTCATTTGCATTATTACTTTACAGGCATCATACCATGACTTTGCTTGCATTTGTATATTTTACTTTGTTTTATATTTCACTTGTCTGCATATTATATTTGGTATAGCCTATATGCTAATATTTATACTTTCCTTATTTACATTGCTTTTACATTGCATTGTCTTGTTTTTATTTTAAATTTACAAATCACAGCTTCTTATGTAAATGTGTATATGTATTTAGACTTATGTTTAAATATGTATAAGATTTATTTTATTAGAAATATTCTTGAAAGACTTTATCTTAAATATCCAAACCATGGTCTTCTTTCAAAATATACACATATAAAAATAACAACTTCTATTAATATTAAAACCCCTTTTTAAAAATATTACAATATTGATATACTTTAAATATAACTTGTTATTAAATTAATATAATTATAAAAGAAACAATCTCTTCAAAAAATATAAATTACTTATTTTATAAAGCTAAATTAAGAAGAAGAAAAATAATCTTTTTATTTAAAATTTAAACCTAGGCTAGAATTTATTTTTAAACAAATTAAATTTATCTTGAGTATTTTTAAAATCATATTATTATTTATTCAATATTAAATTTCCAAATTATCAAAAAGATTAGAATTTGAAAACATATCTTTATTTGTTATATTTTAAACAAAGATTAACTATTTAATATATATACAAATATATATACATTATAAATAGAGACAACGTATTAGTTTTTAAAAGATAAATTATCAGTTGAATATTTATTTAAAGGAAAATTATTAAATCAATTCAAATATTATTAACGAATATTATCAAATCAATTTAATTTTAATGCAGATTATTAAATTGATATTGCCCCAAATTTCCGGGATGTCACATTCCTCCCCCCTTAAAAGAATTTCGTCCCCGAAATTTAAACAAAGGTAATTTAATAATCTAGTTAAAGATTTATTTTAAAACACAAGCATATATCAATCATAAGCTAACAACCATAGCAACCAATTCATCCAAACAAACAAATCTAACTATCCAAACAAGATTCCGGATAGAATTTTCTCGAGTTTCCCCAAGTATAAATATCGGGTCACTCGCTCTATAGAATCCAATCAATCAATACTACTAAGCTACAGAACTTCTACTCATCTAGATCTTCAAACAAGACAGGATATCAGACTACAGACACATCTGACACAACAACCAAAACTCCATGAACTGCTTATTCTACAACTAGAGATAGAATCTTACACGTACTTCCTCAAAGATACATGAACACAACGAATTCCAGTTATCCCAACTGACAATCCAATCCTGAAGACCAACCACTTATCCAAAATCATATCTCCGACTTTGAAATCCAAATTCCTTCGTATCTTATCCACAAAACTCCTCGGACGATCCTGGGCTTCCTTCATCTTTCCCGATCAGCTCAACGCTTGCTGATGCTCCTAGAAATAAATTGGACCAAAAACAATCCAACAAAATGATCTTTCCAAGATCGACCAAAACTCAGAACACAATTCTAATCCAAAATCAGAAGACAGATCTCACTCCTCTCATCCAGAAGAGATAAAACAGATGCACTCCAAATCTGGCCTCAGATCCTGAAAAATTCTCTGTAGAAAACTCTTCCAATCCAAACACTGCAACATCCAATTGCTTCCACTTTAAAATAGCTTTCACCATGCTTCCACTACGCAATTCTGACTGAGCAGATGAAAATGCTGATGACGATCACAAACACAGACTGGACAACACATTCCAACATTATGGCTCCACAGATCAAAAGAAAGCTCTGAAGTTCCTCCAAAATCCGAGTTACTTCACCAAACTCAAAAACCATCCTATTACTAAGCTGAACCATCGGCATTACTTCTGGAATCCAGTCGATACCAAACCCTGTCTCCAGCTGCTGACCAAATTCTGACTTTTAGAAGACATCCAGAAAAATTCTGAAACACAAAAGGATACTCAAACTATCGCAAGTCACTTTTGCGATCAATTCAGCCTAATTCCAAAATACTGCTCTCTCATTACCAAACAGAACAGCTTACGCTTGTGTGGCTAATCCATCGAAGAAATGGATCTACTCTACTACTTTTGAAATTACCTCAAGAAAAACTGCTAAGCCAGATGACCTCCTAATCCAAAGTTCTTCGAGAAACTCGGACTCCAAAGCAAACAGGAACACCCAACTGAACACAGCGACAACATTGAACAGATACACTTCATTAACTTGTCTCAAAGAAACATCTTCGGAGACGTCCATAGTCACTGTGTCTCATCACACAGCTACTATACCTTGATGTATCAAGATACCATGACTTACTTCTGTCCAATCAACACATCCAAACTCTAGCTCAATCAAATTACACCTCAAAATGAACTCCGAACCTTAACAGGTTTCCTTCAGAGATCAATGAAATTCTTGCACCATCCAAAGTTTACTCGAGATGATACTAGGCCTACAGTCTCGACAATTACACTTCCAACCTTAATCATATAAACTCCAACTATTGGTAGTCGTGTTACACACACCACTAACCTATCTACCTTTATAGCTCGTTGGAAAATCCGAACAGGTAACCCAACAAATAGGTAGAAATAAATATATAAATATATATATCAAAATTACAAATACGCTCTCTCAAGAAAGAAAACACTTAAGAGCCTAGGTATTCACTCAACCTAGCGCTCTGATACCAACTGTGACGACCCGCCCTTCTACGCCCAGAAAGACGTATCATCATTAAGAAAGAAAGGGATGAGAAAATAGAAAAGATAGAGAAGAAAGAACAATAACATCAGAATCTCACAGCGGAATGGAATAAAATATAATAGATCACATAACTATTACATAATTTTTCATATATCAGAGTTACAGATCATACAACACATACTAGACAGTTATAAACACCTGTCTAGTCATACATGTCAATATACAATACAGATAAACAACTCAGAGAGACCAACACAGCGGAACACTATATGTATATGTACAACGCTGAAGCCTCCTGCTCCATTGCTCCTCCAGAATTCGTCAAAGCTAACCTGAATCCCTTGGCTACCCGTAAAAATTTGGGTACCCGAGAGTTTATGAAAAACAAAAAAATAAACTCCGGGTCAGACATGGGTCTGGTATGAGTAACAAGTTAAAGTTGCTTAACTTTGAAAAGCATTTGAAAACAAAAGGTATCACGTAAGACTTCCCACGAATAAATATGGTAAGTTTTTACCTTATGCTAACCAAAACATTTGATAGGAAATTCTGTGATATTATAATAGGTCTAGGGTTTTCAAGTAAATAGAAAATAGCCGAAATTGTTACATGATTAAATTCCAGCTACTAGCCACAAAAGTGGGTAATACAATCAAAACCGTTGGCACTTATTAGATTGTGGATTCCATACAATGGCAGGGCTACTGGGGTACCGCCCGTCACAGTACGTGGCCTAGATCAACGTACCGAGGATCACTCCCGACCCCCTGCAACACAAGGCCGGAACCATTCCTTACCGAACAGTCCCGAACAAGATACACCCCGGCAGTTGTTGCAATCAACCGCCCACACAGCCGAAAAATAAAGGGACATCTAGACAGGGGAATATCCTTGTCCTGCTTGGGCATGACCCACCTAACCTTGCTGCACCTCCCCTGTTTTAGCCATTCCCGGTTGATGAGGCTTGAGGCTGCGATTACCTTTAAAGAACATATTTTCTTAGAATGCTCATCGCCCGCCTGACGATGTGTTGAAAGCATTCAATCCATACAAGTTCGTTCCGGGTTCGAACGAAACCGAAGGCATTATCTCGTTACACTCATTTTGGAATCACCCTCAGAGTTAACGACGATAACCCTTGCATTCTGAACCTTCATCTTCACTTCAGATTCACGACCTATCGTTAATTTGGAATCGATGTGGTTTTCGGATGTTCCTAATGCGGAAAACCCGATCCCGGTCTCATCGAAATCCAAAACGTGTCTTTTAAGGCCAAGTTGTTTTAAAGTTAAAACAATTCAATTTAATTATCTATATACACACAGATAGATAACTCACAATATCACAATAGATAATCACAACATTATCATAAACAGATAATTCATATTATCATTCCAAACAGATAATCATTACAAGCAGATAATCCACATTATCATACTTTAACAAAGCATCCATATCATATAGATATTACTCATCTAATATCAGAGTTCACAACCATTCAATGAATATCAATATCATTCATCCATAAGAAATGATTTATAATCATACCATTTATAATTAATTTAAAATGAATTAAATTAATTACTTCTATCTCTAATTAACTTAAAGTAAATTAAATTAATTACTCGTCTATAAATCCTGCTTATGCAATCATAAATAAATTTTAAATCTAATTAATTAATCATCCACTAAGAATTTATCTTGATTAATCACCATTGATTAATCATTCTCTAATTACATTATGTAATTAGTCTTTAATTAATTTTACAATTAATTATCCTAAAGCATTCATAGTAATTAATATTTAATTCCTTTATTTAAATATAATTACTTTCATTTATTCTTAATTAATTACAATAATTAATCACTTCATTATCTATTATTACTT
The DNA here is from genome assembly GCA_030765085.1 of Allium cepa. Taxonomy (NCBI): domain Eukaryota; kingdom Viridiplantae; phylum Streptophyta; class Magnoliopsida; order Asparagales; family Amaryllidaceae; genus Allium; species Allium cepa. Next base: position 300,886,967 of record CM060944.1, on the reverse strand, counting down.
AATTAAACAATTCTTAATTATATCATTAATTACATTAATTAATGATCTCTAGTTTATATTTAAATTAAATTCCTTGATTTAAGTTAAACACAATTATTAATCTCCTTGATTAATAACAATCCAGTAATTAACTTCCCTTAATTACTTATTTAATAAATTAATTATTCCATAATTAATTATCTCCAGAATTAATCCCTGATTAACTTCAAAAGTAATTACCCAAATTACTTCATCTACAATTCATCCTGTATTAATTACATTCAGTAATTGTCATCTAATTACTTCCCTAAGTAATCCTGCTCCATTAATTACACCAAGTAATTTCATATCTCAAACCATCAAATGATTTGCTTAAATTAATTAAAATGAATTAATTGACTTAATTCAATCATATCATCAAAATTAATTACAATAAGTAATTAATTTCTTAATTACTTTTATTAAGTAATTACTCTTAACAATTTACAATAGATTACCTAATTAATCTGATTAATTATCAAAATTAATCTCATTAATAAATTAATTAGTCATCTTCAGTTAATTATCTTTATTAACTAATAACATTACTTAAATTACTTTCTTAATTAATTTCCAATTATAAATTGATCTAAACTACATAAGTCATTTCTTAATTAACCTTTTATTCTTACGATAATTTACTTCTTTATGTATGACTCTATCAACATTACAATTTAAATTCAAATATCATTTGAATTTAAAATTCAAAATGAATATAATTTAAATTAAATTTAAAATCTTTTAAATAAATGTAGATAATGTTTATTTTCTACATATATGAACTTGTATAAGAAAATCTTTTAAATTTAACTATTTAAATCTTAATTTAAATTTAAATTCTCAAAATACATTACTTGCACTTCAAGTTAAACCATTTATTTACTTTTCATTCAAAAATTTTAATTAAAAAGAATCTTCAAAGTCGAGTTAAATATTTATTGAAACAATTAACTTTTCAAAACTCGATTTCTCATATCCAAAACTATTTTTAAAATCTTAAGATATCAATATTCATTTGAATCAATACCTTAAAAAAATTCAAATTTAAACTATGGTTAGAGCCTTTATTTCAGTTTTTAAATATTTTTAAAACAAACTGGAAATTTCCAGTTGGTACACCTGAAACTTATCTAGATATTAAACTTTATTTAGATTTCAAAATATAGGTTTGAACTATTACTGCAGGTTGAATTTGAACTTAGTTTTAAATCCACTATTTAATTTTTATATCAGTTTTCATTTGAAATTGCAGTGAATAAATGTTGCTGCCAGGTTTTACAAAAACTGGAAACAACACTGACTCGAGAGAAAATCCGATTTGCTTCGAGTTTCCCCCTCCTCTGCTTCGAGTCAACACTCGATTAAACTCGAGTCTTTCCTAACAAAAAAAAACTGCACACAGAAAACAGAACCCCAACCTCAATGGCACGGTGCACGTGCACCGTGGCCCCAACTGACGCCGACCATCCCCTCAGGCACCCACTCACCAACGACCTTCACCTGACATGATCGTGACCCCTCTGAAGCCACCCACACGCTCGAATGAAGATCGAGTTCATAATACAAAGCCTGGAAAACATAAACAGGCATCCCCCTCGAACCTGTCAACACCTCCTCCTCGCTGCTCCGACCGCCAAACCACCAGAAACTCCGGCATAAGCTTCGACCATCTCACCTCTAGCCACCTCCAAGACCCCATAACACTCGATCAACCAGAGAGTTTGCACTGATCCAAAACTTCAAAGCATTCAAAACTACGTTAAAAAAAAACAAAACCCCCCCGCCGCTTCCTCGACGAACTGGAGCAACTCCGGTTATTTTTCCCCACACCTCCGGTCACTCCCCTATCACCAGCCACAAACCCGACCTTCCAATCCCCTTAGATCACCAGAAGCCCTTTATAAACCCCAAAACAACTACCACAGGAATACTCTTTAATTACTAAACACTAAAATGTGATTATAGTTTCAAAAATCCTAATTACAGATTAGAATTCAAGTTATAAACTTGGATTGATGTTTTTAAAATGTTGACATTTCATTCTTTTTAACATTTCCTGCCCCTTATGTTTTCACAGAGTCTTTCTACCTTGTTACACTTGAATTCAGATTTTATAATTTTACACTATGATCAAACAAACATATTTGTGTAGACACTAAGCCATATAAATCAATAAATTAAGCATAGATGATCCTTGTCTTAAATTCGAGCTTCAAATCTTCTAAAGAGGGATGTTTCAGACTTATATAAACAGGCATCATATAAAATTGCATTAGTATATAAGTACATAAACATAGTCATTCCAGACATAACAAACATAACTGAATATACTTAAGCAAATTGTAAATTTTAGTTACTCACAGATAAGTATTCAACAGATTCAAACTTTTATGTTATAAAACAAAAGTTACTCACAGCAAAGCAAAACAGAACATGTTCTATGCAGGAAAATTAGAATTTGCAGGTTTTGAAATAACAGAGTTTCATCACAAAACAACTATAGAATAATGAAGAAATAAATATTCACACCATATATTTAAGCATTTAAATATCAACATGCAATATTTTTAAAACTTTAGTAAAATTTAGAGGTGTTACTCACATAGGTTTGAAAATGAACAGAGCACTTTTGGTTTGACAGTGTTGAAAAACTGGAAACTATTTTGCTTTCCAAAACTTCTTGCCTTGTTGATGATGCTTCAGTAGTAAACAAAATAAAGAAAAAGAAATGCTACTTGTATATAGTAAGTTTACTATGTTATGTTAAACGAGCTTAAAGAAGAAAGACTTGAATATATAGAAGTTTATAGGGGTAGGTGTTTACTGGGTTTGTATAAATTTGTACAAACAATTTCTGTTTGTATCAGAGATTTTTATCAAAGGGGGCTGAGATGTTCAATTAGATTTCGAATTGACCATTATTATGTGCTAAGAAATGAAAGCATTAAATGCATGTACTATATGTTTACACTAATCTTATCTTTTGTGTACAATGATATTTCTGTTTTGCAATTTATTACAGGTTGACTACATTTTTATTTCTTGACTTTGCTTTAGCTTGTTCTACAAACTATCATTCACAAGATATTTGTTTATACTCAGCAGTACGTACTTACTTTATTTTGTTCTTCATACTGTCTTACTCTTAATCAACAAGCTACTAACATTTATATTTTATTTTGTTTAATTTCCAACATAATTATTGTATAGATATGATTACATGTTTCCTATTATCTTACTCTATGCATAGATATTTTTTCATTCCTTTTTTATTTGCCCATAACTCTTTAGTTTGCATGTTACATATTTTACTTACACTCATTTCTAAGCTTTACAGATACCATACAAATACAAGCCTGGCTTGCTTTCATTCCTTAGATACATAGATACTTATTTTACATTTCCTAGCTTTGCATTTTATTTCTCTTGCCTGCATATGTCATTTTCTTTTATTTTGTTTTATACTTGATGTTTATACTTTGCTTTGTCTCTCTGCTATCTTTACTTTGCATCTCAAAACCCTACAGTCTACAATTTTGCTAATTTGCAGGCCTAGCTTGCATACATATGTTTATTGTTTTACTTGTTTTGCTTTGTTTACTTTGTTCATTTGCATTATTACTTTACAGGCATCATACCATGACTTTGCTTGCATTTGTATATTTTACATTGTTTTATATTTCACTTGTCTGCATATTATATTTGGTATAGCCTATATGCTAATATTTATACTTTCCTTATTTACATTGCTTTTACATTACATTGTCTTGTTTTTATTTTAAATTTACAAATCACAGCTTCTTATGTAAATGTGTATATGTATTTAGACTTATGTTTAAATATGTATAAGATTTATTTTATTAGAAATATTCTTGAAAGACTTTATCTTAAATATCCAAACCATGGTCTTCTTTCAAAATATGCACATATAAAAATAACAACTTCTATTTATTAAAACCCCTTTTTAAAAATATTACAATATTGATATACTTTAAATATAACTTGTTATTAAATTAATATAATTATAAAAGAAACAATCTCTTCAAAAAATATAAATTACTTATTTTATAAAGCTAAATTAAGAAGAAAAAAAATAATCTTTTTATTTAAAATTTAAACCTAGGCTAGAATTTATTTTTAAACAAATTAAATTTATCTTGAGTATTTTTAAAATCATATTATTATTTATTCAATATTAAATTTCCAAATTATCAAAAAGATTAGAATTTGAAAACATATCTTTATTTGTTATATTTTAAACAAAGATTAACTATTTAATATATATACAAATATATATACATTATAAATAGAGACAACGTATTAGTTTTTAAAAGATAAATTATCAGTTGAATATTTATTTAAAGGAAAATTATTAAATCAATTCAAATATTATTAACGAATATTATCAAATCAATTTAATTTTAATGCAGATTATTAAATTGATATTGCCCCAAATTTCCGGGATGTCACAATTCTACTCAATCAAATTATCCATGAGTTTGAAGTTGTTTAAGATAAAAAATGTAAAAAAAAACTAACAAAAGAAAGTGAATGAAAATATGAGAGTTTGAAGACAATTTAGAGGCAAAACCCTTCTCATGGTCACATAAATCAACACAATGAAATTATGATCACTCTTTTTGTGTCATTAGCGAATTTAGTTGACGTGTTTATCATAAGTATGACCTATTTTTCCCATTAAATAACCCAACGCAATCTATCAAACTATAACACACCCTCCAGAACACTTATAAACTCTCATGAAAATGATAATGAAATAAAAAATAAAATCTATTCTAAGCATGATCTATTCACTATTGATTAGTAATATAGACCATCAAATTTTTATTCAAAAATCCCTTCATTACCATAACCATATATAGATGAAGAGGTAATTTGTGTTTATGTTTGTTTAAGCATAGCCTATTTGGTGTTAACAACATAGGCCATCAAAATAAAAGTTAAACAACAAATTTTACCACATCAAAATACCATTAAGCACAAAAAGAGATCAAATAAAATCAATATGTTGAATCTACATTATTAAGAGAGCTTCATTACCCCTAAATGAAGGTGTTTAGCTTCTCGTATTTGATATCATATCAACAATTGTAAATTTCAACATTAAAAAGCAAGCAAAGTAAGAAGTGAGCTAATTAGAATAAAAAGAGAATTAATCTACTTGCATAAATAAATCTAAACTACTAACATGAAAGGAAACAAACAAGAAAAGTGCATCAAAAAAGTGCATGAATTAAAATTGCATATAAGATTAAAAAGAACTTCATTACATAAAACATAAGGGTTATTTATACATGCCTAAACCCTGATGCATATTTTAGGGGACTAGCCAAATTGTCCTTGAGGAAGTGTGCCCACCAAGTTAGCATTAAGACTTAATTAATCTTCCATTAAATGTGCATGCAACTTTAATATCCACTAACCTATACATTAGCTCCTATTTGAAAATCATGGTAAGTGGATGGGTGGGGTCCTCCATGTTGCATGAATTGATTTATTTCCATCTTCATTTGCCATCTTCTCCTGGGCATGCACATTTTCATGAAGTCTCTTCATATTTTTCCATCCAATATCCCACAAAGTGAAATAAAATGTGCAAATAAATGTTCTCAAATTAATTCACATACAAAAATGACCATTTCCCCCCTATATGAAGATGAATAAATGATGATTTGGAAACAATTAAAATTTTGGTTTAAACATGTTAAAGTACCCTATATGCTCGTTTATTTAATTAAATTAGATTAAATATGGAAGTAAAAATATGCACATTTACGTGCACATCAAATACCCCCACAATTATCTTTTTATTCGTCCTCGAATAAATTAAAACTAAGATAAATCCGTTTTCGTAGAACGTAGGATTGCATTGAGCGTATGCAACAAGCCGTTAAACCTCTAGGTGTCCCTAGTAGGACGAGTGATGTCTCGTGAGGGTTTTGGCGGATACTACCCGCAAAATCCAAACGCAACATAAAAATTCCTAAATGTTAGATTTATTTACAAAGATATGAATGCAAGTTTTTGAAAATATTACAAATGAAATTTTTACTTTTAATTTGACACGAATAAGTTAAATATAAGTTTTGGTCATCATTAAGAAATTTAAGTCATTTGCTCGTCAAAATATCAAGCAAAAATCAAGTAATCATCACAGTTAGATTCTATTTTGGCTAGTTATTTCGATTGATGACATAGTGTAACTATGAAATGGGTCCTTAGTTGATTATCAAAGGTTTTCAAAGTGATATTTTTATTTCTTTTGAATAACAAGTAAAATCAAAAAAGTAAAATAATGCTTGGATTGCAATTTCTTACTCTCTCTTTATTTGAAGATTTTATTGATATTAACGATATTTACTTTGCCTAACTCAGAAAACTTAGGCCAGATATATCACCCATGCACTGCCTTGTGGTCTTACGTGAGGAAAATACAGAGCATGGCGAGTGTACACGCAAGTATGTATACCTATCGCCTGTAGGCATTATTAATGAAAGAATTTTTATGTACACACATAACTTAGAAAAATTGAGGCCAGATATACCGATCATGCACTGCTTTTGGGCTTACATGAGAAGGGTACAGAGCATGGTGAGTATACACAATTGCATGTGAACACATGGGATCAGGTGTTAATAAAATATATAAATATATACAAATAATATTTTTTTAATAAGAGAGAGTTTAACTATATCATCTTGGCACCACTTAACTTAGAAGGTCAAAAATATTATCGTCTTTACATTAGGTTAGCCACTTATTAAACAAAGAATTCAATTATGATATATTTCACAATAACCACCCATGAACCTTGCTATATACTAGTTAAACTATCGTTACTTGTAATCAAACTTTATTTTCATTTTTTTAAGACAAATAAATTTTCAAAAATTTCAACTTAATAACCAAAATCCTATACTTACCCTATGGTGTTTCTTCAAAAGTAAATAAATATGCTAAAATGAAAATTTGTTCTAGAATTTTTGTTTTTTGGAATTTTTATAAGTTTTGGAAAGAAAATGCAAAAAATAAATCATGAAAAATCAAACACTTGATTTTGACTGTGTCTACATAGTCAATTCAAGTGAAAGGAGAAAAATAAAATAAAATGTCTTATATTTACATGAAAATGAAACGAGAAATTGTTATTATTTACACGACATCAGAAATTATACCGTTAAAGCATAAATGAAACAGTCTTTCAAAGACCAATTCATTTGTCTCATCAAGTATAAGAGACATAGCTTAAGCATAGAAAAGCAAGCTATAAAAGATTCAAAATTAAATGTTGGTGCGGAAAACAAATGTTGTATTATTAAAAATCTTATGAGTTGTTTCATTTTTGATGATTTTTGGGGTAGATAGAACAATTGGTTGAAGTTCAAGTTTATTTTCACCAAGTTTAAAATCAATCTTATCATTGAAAACTTCTTCGGAATTATTGATTTCAAAATCAAAACGGTGATTTAATTCTACCCCTTCAGAATTCAACAACTCATCTTCGAAAAGTCAAAAAAAATGTTCACTAAATTCATCTTCCTTTGTTGGATTATCAACAACTTCATGACAAGTATCAATTTCAAAATCTAAAGTTGTTACATTCAATTTTTCAAAATCGAAAAAAAGGAAGATCTAATTTTAAATTTTTTTTCACACTCCTAAAAGAATTGAGATCCAACTCAATTACCGCATTTTCAACAACTTCATTAAGATTCTCATTTTCAATTTCAAAAGTTGTTATTTGATAATCATCAATTTTGATAAAAGGTGGATTATATTTGACAAATCCATGTGATTTTGGTGAATTTCTTCTATTTGCTCAACAAAATCAAATTTATAATTATCAATTTGAGAATTTTCAATTTGAAATTTTTGAAAATAAAAGTTGTCCACTGCACCATAATTGAAATTATTCGCATTTCCAAAATCATTTAAAAAATGGTTCACATTCCCATTTGATTTTGAAATTCATTTTGAAGTTCGAAATTTCATTGGAATGAGTTATAATCGAAACAATTGAATTTTGAAGTGAATTTAAATTTTGATTATTTAAAATCCTTGACTTAAGTTATTGCATAGATTACTCAAATTATTTATCAACTGATTTCTTTGTTCAAGTAAGACTAAATAGTTTCAATACTATTTTCAAGAGTTGAGGCCATTATTTTGAAAATTTTATGTTTGAAAATTCAAACTGTTTGTACAAATTTTTTTATAAATATTCGTAAGAGTTTGATGTGAAATTATATGGATTATATTGTTTTTTACAACTATTGTAAACTTCTTGTGAGTAGGGAAATTTAGACATTTTCACAAATGTTTTTTATCTTAAAGGAAAAGTATTTACCAAAGAGAATTTATTTTTCAAAAGGGAGATTTTTTTTTATTTTCAATTTTTTTTGTTTTTGAAAGACTTTTTTTCTTTTCTATAAAAAACGAACTTGAAAATTCTTTTACATTTTTGATTTTGATTGAGGAAAATTACGAATGAAAATTTTAAAAACTAAGTTAAGGAAAACTTACAATTTTTTTTTAGTTTTGAATTTTGAATTTTTTTAAATATGCATGAACTAATGCAACAAAATGAACGCAAAGACTTAATTACAAATTTTGTGTCCTATGTAGCTCCTAGCCTGAAATTGTATAATAACATTTTGTCTTAATCCAACAAGATTCTTGTTAGCAAGGTAATGGAAGATATTTTTGAATGGTACTTAAATACAACATGTCACTAGGGCAACATAATACAAATCACATATCAATAAATGTTCACAAGATGCTACACAAATTTCAAACTTGTGACCTCTCATACAAAAGTCGAATCACCTAACCACTGAGACAATGGTGCTTATCGGTGCACCAAAAATCACTGTAGCAATGCAACCGAAGGTTTAAGTACCTTCAGTGAAACAATCAGTGTAATATTTACGAATCATCGTAATATTTATAAATGGCTATTTCACACCGTAGCCTAGATAGAGAAATTAAATTGTCAAAAGAGGACAACTTGTCAATATACAGTTAAGCCCTGGGTGAGCTCGCGACACTATTAAGTCCGATGCCTAATCGTTATTATTATAAAATTCTAAGCGGAAATGCAATTTGTGGACCATGGAAGAGGTTATGAAATCCCCCACCTTATATGGATTTGGGTGTTTCCCTTAGAAAAGAAAATAAGTTGAGATGAATGCAAAATTGAAATTAAATGTGAATTTAATAATGCAACTATGAATGGATTTTTGTTTTTGTTTTTGAAATATTTTTTAAATGCAAGCAACCAACAATGCAAAGCAAATAATAACAAAAGATGAGAGCATGATACCAAAGCGTGCAAAATTATTAGCAATTTATTTATTTTATTTTTTTAAGCAGTGATTTTTTCTTATATAAGCTAGCAAGGCAATTTTTTAGCAAGCAAATCCTTCTATTTCTGCAACCTGAAAAAGAGAGTGGAATATGAACAACAAAATAAAACGAAATAACACTTAAAACACAAAAAATTTAAACTCAATCCAATTAGAAAAATCGAACAAACTCCTTTTTTCTCTTTTTTTCTTTTTTTTCCTTAAAATCTAAGTGCAAAAAAAGAATAAACACCTTTCTAAACCAAATACACCCTGCCTAACTTCCATTAGTTTACCATGTCATTGAACTTGCAAACCCAAACACTTAATTTTCAAATCTCAAAGCTGAATGCGAATTCATCAAACACTCAAATAAGATAATTTCCAAAAATCAAAATCAATGCCAGAAATCATAATCAATACCATGAAAATGGATTTAAGGGGGATTGTGGCCTTGGTTTTGGACTAGAGGCAACTGTGATTTGAGTTGCTGAGGTGGTCGAAGGGATTGGGTGATTTAGGTATTGGATTTGAGTGGCTCGATGTAGGTTTTCGATTGGAGGCAATCGTTTTGTGGTTGGAGTTAGGTTTTAAGGTTGATTTTTGGTCAAGTATGTGATCGCTAAATGTGGATGTTGTTGCAGGCAATTTATTTTTGCTTGTTGGTGATTGATTGGAGGCGCATGTTGGAGACTGCAGAGTGATGGTTTATGTAGAGTTTATGACTGGTTTGATGGGTGTACTGGGTTAGGCAGTGAGAACAGAAGAAGTGAGGGCAAGGTTGTATAGATGAAGTCTGGGGAGTTGTTGTGCAGGGAATATAAACAGAGCACTGGTGGTTGCTGTTTGTTGACAAGGGGATGTGGTAAGGCAGTGTGTTAAGGAAGTGGTGTAAGAGGAGGCACGGTGCATAGGGTTGATGTGCAAGATTGTGGAGTGATGATGTTGCTATAGTAAGTGTAGGCAGTTTTGTTATGGTGTGTGTTGTATGCAAGTGATAGGAATGGTGTGCACTATGCATAGTTGGTGGTTATGTGATGTAATGAGGACAATGGGATGAGAGTTAATAGGCAGCAGGAGATGGGTTGTGCAGTGTGTCCATCGGACTGAGGATGATAAGAGGTGCTTAAATTAAGCTTCGTTCCCAAAGCTTTTTGAAGACTCTTTCAAAATCCACTAGTAAATAATTGATCACGATCACTAACAGTAGAAGTGGAAACTCCATGCAATTTAACAATTTCTTTAACATAGAGTGTAGCCAAAAGAGGTACAGTCTGATTAGACTGAACGGGAATAAAATGGGAGAATTTTGTAAGTCTATCTACTATCACCCACAAACTATCATGACCCGAATGGGAACGGGGAAGAGCGTCAATAAAGTCCATGTAGACTTGATTCCACTTTCAAACGGGAATGTCTAAAGGTTGCAATAACCCACCGGCCTTTGATGCTCAGCCTTAATGAGTTAGAAAGTCATGCAACGCTTAATAATGTTAGCAATGTCAGATTTCATTCCATCCCAATAATAAAGTCACTTCATATCCGCGTACATTTTACTACTACAGGGATGAATAGTAAATTTAGAACATTGAGAATCTTCTAAAATGTATTTACAAAGATCAATAATATTTGGCATGATAAGTCTACCAAATTTTCGAATGCCACCACAAGCATTGATTTCAAAGTTTTTCAAACCATCAATATTTCTATCCCTACAACTTTGGCTAAGATGAGCCAATTTGGGATCATGTTTTGAGCATCAAGAATACGGTCTAAATGAGAAAGATGAGCCTCAAGGCTACATAAAACAAGAGATAAACATGAATCAAATTTACGGTCTCGAATCTCACAAGTGGACAAAGTCTCGAGATCATTCCATTCAGATATCGTCATAGAAACAACCGCTTGTTACTTACGACTAAGAGCATCGGCAACACGATTTCCCTTTCTGGGAGTATAAAGAATATCAAGATCATAAGATGCAAGGAATTCGAGCCAACATTGTTGACGCAAATTAAGTTCCTTTTAAGAAAATAAATACTTCAAATATTTTTGATTGGCGTAGAGAACAAATTTCTCTCCATAAAGTTAATGATGCCTAATTCTAAGGGCGAAAACAATAGCCGCGAGCTCTAAATCAAGAGTGGCATATCCAGTCTCGGTAGGCTTTAATTGCCTAGAAGCATAAGCGATAACACGTTCCCTTTGCATGAGAATGGCTCCCAAACCTACCCGACTTGCATAGGTATAAACGATAAAGTCTTGGTTCCCTTCGTGAATCACAAGAATAGGGGCGTCCAAAAGGAGTTCTTTTAAATGATCCCCTTTCCCGAAAAGTTAAGACATTCAAAATTATACTTAACTTTATATTCATCCTTTTAGAAAAATTTACTTATTTACAAGTCAATTTATTATGTCAGACTTTCACATCATAGCGTTTAGGAGATTCCTATTGATAATGTTGATCAAGCACATCGACCAGAATTCTTAAAGCATTCAATGGGCAAAACAACACAAAATCATCTTCTATATGATAAAAATATCTCTTAAATTTTTTTATGAATATTCTTGTTTGTTTTAAGAACAAAATCCAATTATACTTATAAATATCTTATGAAAAAGATTTGCAAATTTTAAATTGTTATTTTCCATCCATAATTAATGAATACTCATAGAGATATTCGTAGAATACTCGATTCATAAGATGGATGAAATAAGCTAGATGGTTTGGCAAACCAAATGGCATAAAAAGCCATTCATAAGATCCATAACGAGTATGAAACGATGTTAAGGGAATACTATCCTCTGCAATACGAAGCTAATGAAAACCGATTGCTAAGACTAATTGTGAAAAGACTCTAGCACCGCTAAGTTGATCAAAAACATCATCAATCCGAGGCAAGGGATAGTTATTCTTGATGGTGAGATCATTAAGCTTGCGGTAGTCAATGCAAAGCCTAAGTGTACCATCAGATTTCTTCACAAAAATAGCCGAAGCTCTCAATGGAGAGGAACAAGAATGAATATATTGCATCGCTTCCAATTCGGATAATTGCTTGCGCATTCCTCATTTTCCTTATTGGACATACGATAAGGAGGATGAGTGAAAGGTAGAGCTCCAGGTATTAAATTAATTATGAACTCGATTGCTAGCTTATGTGGTAATCCTAAAACGGGCTCAGATATGTCGGAAAATTCATGAACAACATGAATGAAGGAAATGACATCTTCCTCATCATCTTTATTGTCATCATGAGGGTTTAGAGAATATAAGGTTGCCACCGAATTAGAATCTGAATCTTTAAGAACAATAGAAATCTTCTTAATAGATTGAGAATGTCGAAGACGAATAGTCCTACCGGGATATAAGGTATGGGATTCATAATGATTAAGCCTATTCTTTCACAAAAATCAATTTTGAAACCTAAGTAGCACATAACATGCAAATCGGATTAGAAAGCATAATCTCGACATTTTTACAAACAAACTGAGTGTTGCAGATCCACCAACCGGATTCGCAATTCTCAGTGTAGTCATCAAGCCTAAAATGTTTAAAGAAAAAGAATCAACAAGTTCTTTTGATATAAAATGATGAGATGAACTCATATCAAAAAGAAGTCTAATAGGATAATCATAAAAAAATGTCATCAAGGACTGAATGAGAAATACTTTGACCAAGCGAAGTTTCAGTAGGAGCTTGCACAACATTCAAATTTCCCTCTCTCCTACTTTGACGTTTTGGGCAAGAAGATAAAAGATGACCCAAACTTTTTCAATAGCGGCAAGTAAAGGGTTTTGGACACTTATTTGCGTAGTGGTCCATAGAACCACAATTGTAGCAATGTCCACAACTAGGGATAGGAGTCTTTGCTACCGAAGTTGTTGTTTCCCATTCTTGTTAGGGTTAGGGCTTTTGAACTTAATATGCCTCTTCTTGTTGTTATTGAGGCTCTTTTTGGAACCTCCAACATCACTATCACTTCCTTTATCGACCTCTCTATTCGAAGAGTGATATCTACAAGTTGATCAAAAGGAACTTCTATTTTCAGAGGTAAAACCATTTTGGGGTTCTTACTCAAAGCACAAATAAACCTTTGATTCTGTACAAGATCCAAAAGTTATTGGGCAGACATGAATACGCCATCTAGAGAAGGACTACTGGATTGATCAGCGCTAGGACTGCCAGATCTAACCATCTCTTCTTTTTAAAGAAAGAAAGAAAGAAAGAAGAGGAAAAAAGTTATTCTCAGAATAAATATCGAACAAACTTGATTGATAAAACAAGGTATCGTAAAGAATATACGATAGAACGGGTCCTAAGACTCGAATCAAATCCTAAGGCACGATTCCTAAGAAAGACTTAGGACGATGATCCTTGCTATAATATTCTATACTGTTCCGAAATTTGGCTCTAATACCAAGTTGTGACGCCCCACCTCTATACTCACAGTAGCCAAGGACATTACGGGGTAATGCCCTCGACTAGCATGAAGAATAAGGCCATTGAGGAGCAACCATCTGTGTAATTGCTTTGTGCGAGTAACGATATGCCAGATAGTTTTACATGCATTTTATTTCAAGAGGAAATCAGGCACATCAATTACAAACTCAAAACTACTACAAGTGGCTATGTGATCTTAAGAAACAAATATAAAATAAACATAACATAAATCAGTCATAGATATACATAACACTAAAGGCAGAAACAAATCATTTACCATCAACTGTTATCCTACAGACAACTTTAACATTGAGTTCCAACAACAGCATCCAAATAAAACATATGAAATATTAATAACTGAAGGAAATCAAAACACGTAATTGTTCTGATTCAATAGTATGTAAGCATCCTATAGAAGGTATTAGAACGTGTGAGTTATCTCTGACGACCCATTCAATAGTATGTTCCGATTGAGATGGACCGGAGCGACAGAGAAGGGGCGGAGCGATTTCGAAGGGGTAGAGTTACAAAACTGGGGTGGAGCGATAAAATTAGGGTGGAGCGATTGAGAGGGGCGGAGTGATAGAATTAGGATGTAGTTTTGATTAGGGTGTAGTTTTGATTAGTGATGTATTGAACGGGTGAAGACTACATGGTAAGCAAAATTGTCACGGTCTAGATCCATTGCAAAATTATCATGGCTCAAGACCATGGCAGATTTTCCGCATTGTGGTGTGGAAAATGGATAGTATAGTGTATTGTACCTTCGAGAAAATCTAGATAAAACATCTATAATATCCTACCAATCCTATGAAACACCTCACATCAGTAGCATTGTTGGGCTGGTTCCAATCATCCACTGCCACCTTCTTAGGATCAACTGCAAAACCTTACCACAAGATGACATGCCCCAAAAATTTCACTTCTCCCTTCCCGAAGTGGTACGTAAAAAACCTCCTTCTCAACCTATGCTTCCTCAACACATCGAGTATGATCCTCAAGTGCTTCTTGTGTTCCTTTTCTTTCCTTGAATAGATTAGAATATCATCCACAAACATAAGTACGAACTTTTTCACTTAATCCCTGAAGATGCGTTTCATGAGTTCAACAAAGTATGTTAGAGCATTGGTTAGTCTAAACGGCATAATCAACTACTCGTAGAAACCAGACCGTGCATGAAACGCGGTGATTAGCACACTCTCCTTCGCTACTCTCAACTAGTGAAATCTCATTGCCAAATCCAATTGGGGGAAAAACTTTGCACCATGGAGCCGATAGAACAAGTCATCCATATGTAGGAGTGGATATTATTTTTCTTCTTCGTCACCTTATACATCTTAGGGTAATCTACAGATAATCTTAGAGAGTCATCCACTTTAGTAGAAAAAACTATTTGCGTCGCACGAAGGTATGCACCTATGAATGAACCCTCTTGTAACGATCCCGATTCTTGAGTCGAAATTAATTGGTAATTAAATTTAATTTTGTATTCAATTGTGAGTTAATTGAGAATTTATTTGATTTGAAATACAAAATAAAATAAATTAAATTAAATTAAATTTTAAGCTAGAAGTTCTAAGAATGAAATACATTGTGAATAGAATTTTTGAGTATATTTGAATTTTCCAAAATAAATAAGGTGTATGTTTATTTATATAAATAGGTTAACACTTGAAATTTGATTTTGAAATTGAAATTCAATAAATATTTTTTTAATTAATTGGATTTAAAAGTTATATTTTGAAGAAAAAACATATATGTATCTAATTAGAATTGTAGGTATATAATCTAATTTGATATCAAAATCATTTGTTGTAAATTTGTATAAGTACAAACTAAAATGTATGAATATAAAATCTTAATATGTATTTACTTTTTAAAATTAATAAAGCCTAATACCATTTGAAATAAAAAAACATAGATTGTATGTAACATTTAAAACATATGGTAATGTAAAAATGAAAGTATTCATTTACAATTGAAGTTATAAATAAAGTAAGGTTTAAAAAGAAAGTTATAAAATGAGATTTAAGTAAACAAGGGCTAAAAAATATAGTTTGTATGCAAATAGATAATCGATATAAACAATAGAAACGTATATATGAAAATATATGTGTTGAAATAACTATATGAATATAAGTGTAAATATAATAACAATCGGGTTTAAAACAAAATTTACAAAATAAATTGCATTAGAGATCTAAACATAAAAATACAAACTTATGACGCTTGTACATAAAATGTTTGCATGAATAACACTTGTTAAGTGATTGTGTTATTAATTAACCAAGAGGCAAAAACAACTTTCTTCTTTTAAAATTAATTAATCAAAATATATACAAATGAGAAGTGGGTAAACAAGGCTGTTTACATTCATCTCCACTTCCTTAAATCAGAAAACAAACTTTCTCAAATCTGAAACCAGGAAAAGAAAAAAGAGAGGCAAATTTCAGATTTAAATTCAAAGGATTAAAGCAATGTAAAGCTTCAGATTTTAAAGCCTGAGCAATGTTCAAGGAAAAGGAAGCAGTTCAAATCTGAAGAAAGCAAACCAAAAATCAAAGTTTTCAAACTAGAAATTCAAAACCTGAAAATTAAATAGATCAGAAAGCTTTTGAAAAAGGATCTGAAGCAAACCAGTAAATGATCATCTCAAACAAAATAATTCAAAGATAAATAAATCTGAAGCGTGCAATATATCAAAATCAAGCAAACCTGAGCAACAACAGATCAGGCAAAAAAAAAACAGAAAGCAAATTCGGTTCTAAATTAAATGCAAAGTTCAGGCAACCTGAAAAAAACCCAGAAAGTTTAAAGCATTCAAAGCAAAGAAAATCAAAATAGAAAATTGAAATTTCATAGTTCAGATTCAATCAATTTCCAGTTTTTCAACATTCCAAGCAAAACTCTGTCCTTCTTCAACCTTCAGGTGAGCAAACTTGGCCCTGTTATGTTTCTTTTGTGTTGGATCTGTCTATAAAGTATGTGCTTGTGATTGTGGAATGTTTCTGCATACATGTGTATATGAAAACATAAGAATAGTGGAATGCATGTCTGTGTGTATACACAGATATATCTCTGTTAACAACAGATTAACAACCTTCTAGGGGAAAAAATCATATCTTTATGCATATTTAAATTTTGTTTGTGATTATAAAAGAGAAAAGGACTGTATGAATGTAATATAAATTTTAAAAATACTTTTAAGTACTAAAAATAGATGGATTTACCGGACAAGTTGAAAACACGGTAGAATCAGATTTTTTTTCAAAATTTAATTAATTAAATCTGAGTTTCAATTACATAATCTTGTTAGTCTTCCTGAATCGTGAAGTTTAAAGGGGAAATCGAGATTTTTAATATAATATCGTTCGAGAAATTTGAAGTTGAACAGAAATTGGAAATGCCGCAAATTCTAGTGATCGTGAGATCGTGGTGTTTCGAGCTTGGTGTCAGAGGTGCTTGGGTGATTGTTGAATTTGAGAAAAATGCTAGATGATTTTATAATTCACCATGGATGAAGATTCGAGTCAATCTAGGGTTTTAGCCTAGTTTTTTTTTGTAAAAGTCGGATTTTGGGTTCGTACATCATCGGCGTTGAACTAGAAGGGTGCGCACTGGGGGGGATCGAATCATGGAAGTAAGGCGAATATTTGGTCGAAGTTTCGGAGGGTCAAATGACCGGAGGTGGCCATGCATGGTGATTTCTAGACGAACTAGTTTGTTCAGTGGAGTTGTTGTTGCTCGATTTTGTGTTGGTGGGTTTTTGAGTTTTCTAGGTTTACGAGATCATCGGCGAGGCGTTTGACGGTGTGTGGGTGATGGCGGCAATGACCAGAGGTGGTTGGATGGCATGCACATACACGCATAAGCTATTAAAGATAATTACTTAATTAGAGGTAATTAATAAATGATCAAAATTAATTTATCAAGTGATGAAAAGATAATTACTTAAAGTAATTAAATTGTGATTTATAAGTGAAAGTGACTAGGATAATCACTTATTATAATGAATTAAGGAAAAAATTAATTAAAGGATAATTGAATAATTAAAGTTTAATTATTAAATGATTTAAAAGTTAATTTATTTATTAGTTGAAGATAATTAATTATTAATATAAGGTTAGTTAATTTATAATTAAGGATTAATTAATTAAGGTAATTAATTAATTAAAATTAAATTAATGAAAGAAATTAAAGGTAATTATTTGCTATATATAATTACTTAATTAAAATTAATTAATTAATGATTAAGGGTGGATTAATCAAGTGATTAACATTGATTTAAGATTAGGGATAGTCACTTATTCTAACTAATTAAGTATAATTAATTTAATGGTAATTAATCAACTAAGGGTTAATCAATTAATTAAAGATAATTAATTAAATGGTATAATTAAAAGTTAATTATTTAATAATTAAAGGTTGATTAATTATAATTAAATGTTAATTAATTTATTATTAATAGTTAATTAATAATTAATCAAAATGATTTGTAATTTATTAATGTTAATTAACCAGGATCAGTGATTCATATGTAATTAATCTGGTTTAAATTAATCACATAATTAACTGATCTTACTTATGAATGTTTGGACTGAATTGGATGCTTTGAATTGTTTGATATCCCTGATATGTGATGCTCTGTTTTGATTTAAGCTATGTTAATGTAATTTTTATCTGTGATATATATCTATGATCTGTTAACGAAAGATAAGCGTTATAGTTTATACCGCTTATCGAATATATTGTTGTATTTGATATGCACTGATTGATGATGTTGCACTTTTATTGTGTAAAACCCTTGGACCACACTTATACACACACGAATATGGATTGCACGAGGATATTGGTTAAGTCGCAGGTTTTTGAAATAGTTTTTGAAATTCAAATTTTTGAATCCAAATGGTTTTGGAAATGGATTGGGATTAAAGTAAAAAGTTTTTGAAAAGGAATTTCAAGATAAAATTTATTTTTTAGTAACTTGATTAAGTCTTGAAGTTTAAATAATTTGATTTAAATTTAAATTCAAAATTTGAAATTGAATTCTACGTTTGGAAACTAGGGATTAAAAATGTTATACAAGTTATATATGGGTTAAACCATTTTAAAGGTATTGATTTGGGAATTTGAATTTAATTCAAGGGATTTAACTCGTGCAAATATAATTGGGTTTTTCTGAAGCGAAAACTATTTATTTTCAAATAATAAAAGCTTTCATATAAGAAAAGAAACTTCCAATATGTGTTAAAGGGATTTCAGGTTGAAAAAAAAATGGTTTTCCAAGTTACGAATAAATCTTTGGAAACGTGTTTTGAAAGCTATAAATCTTTGATTTAAAGATTTAATGAGTTAATCGAACTGAAATGGAAATTGTTTTGAAAATCTATGAATGGATCGTTGTGAAACTGGGTGAACTTTGTGAAATAAATCTTTTTGTTTAAAGATTTGAAATGGTAATTTGTTAAAACCATTTGAAGAAAGGTTTTGGGTTTTTAAAAGTTGTGACTTAACTGAAATTCCAATACCCATATGTTTTAAATATTGCGCTCACTATTCGGTTTAGCCAGGAGAGGACCTTGTGTCATATAACCCATTCCGAACAGTGATACGACAATATGAACTGCAATTGAAGACCAGTGGTGAAGACCAGGTGTCTTCGAGAACGATAGGATAACCTATCGATTGTCTCTGCACCGAGTGGCTACTGTACAGAGATTCCCTAAGTGATGGGAAGTCCGATCGGAACTGTGGATGCCCGGATTACAAAGGCTTCTTCGAAATTGCCTTCGGTTCTGTTCGAACCAGAAACAGACTTATATGGTTGTATGTCTAACACTACACTTTGAGATATAAAACTGACCTCTATCAAATACATTTCTGTTTGGTGGCGGAGAATTTATTGTCTTAACTTAACACCCTTCTCTGAGACGTACGAGCTCAGAGGTTATGTGGTTGATAGTATCAGTGATATACTCCCAATTTGGTAGTGTAGCATGCTAAGTGCTGCTATGTATCATTTGTTGATCAAAGCATGGCTTTTGTATAAAGCATAGCTTTGTGGACGAGACTGCATCAGGACCTCACACCCCGGAAATGGTCAAAACAGGAAAGATGCGGCAAGGTTATAAGGGTCGCTCCCTTTAGGGTGTGCCATTCCATTCTGGAAAAGGGTGGTATCATGGTATGGAGCCCAGATACTTAACTCATGTGGTAGTAGGAAGTTCCTTAGCCTGACCATTTGTTGGAAATCCAATCTTCAATACGCGCCTTGTACGGTTTTAGTTGTAGAACCTGCCATTTACTTATGGTGGTCACCACTGTTTAGATGGTAGCTATAGTAGGCATAATACGAAATGTCTATGCTGGCAAAGATTAATATTATACTTTTGAAATGGTTTTTCTACACTATGCACTAGTAATAATATCAAAGAAATTTTCTCATATCAAGCATATTTGACTATCATAAGGAGAAATCTCCTCCAGTTCTGCGTTTGCATTCTGTGCATGGCGGGAGGCCTTATGGTAGTTTCATTTTCCAAAAAGCATTGCGGATTTATTTTAAAATCCTTTGTTGTTTTTTTAAAGATAAACTGTTTTGTTTGCTCATACCAGCCCACGACTGACTGGAGTTTATTGTTCCCTTCCTAAACTCTGGGCGCCCACAATTTTCCCACACGGCTAGTCTAGATTTGGGGTTTATAGATAGTCCGGTTTAGTAGATTATCTGGAGCTACTTCAGTCTTTGGATCAGGACTGACCTTTCTTAGCTTAGTACATCGTTATTGGGAGTTCGAGCTATTTTTGTATTGGTGCCTTGGAGAGGGAGATTACCGATACTGGAGTTCTATCTTGAAGACCATATTGGGGACATTGTTCCGCTGCTGGTGTTATCTTTTCTTTCTGCTGCTATTATCTTGTACCATATCTCTGATGTATATTGATATTCATTGTATCATTCAGTTGTTTCAGATATTGTGTCAAATGTTGTACATCGAATGTATTATTCATTTCTTCTTCTGTGTTGTACTTAATGTGTTATAAGCTCTGACGAACCAGATTCGACGTTTGGATCTGCGGCATTTGAATACGAGTGTCATATTCGGTGCCGATTTTCGAAGGTCGAGTCAGGATCGTTGCACCTCTTTTCAATAAGTCATTTACTTGTACCTCCAACTCCTTTTGCTCTTTGGGTGCCATATGCCTCAATGGCATAACAATTGGTCTAGCATCCTGCACCAAGTCTATTCGGAACTAAATCTCTTGTTGCCACGGTAATCCTATCACGTGTCAAACACATCCGTATACTCTCTAATGATAGGCATAGATGACATCCCTTTGTAGGATCGATTTCACGCTATAGGGGGGGAACAGGGTGATGCTATTAATTATAAAAATTATTGCGGAAGTTTATATAATATTTTCAACACAGATATATCAAAATAGCAGCACAGATAATAGCAGAATAATAAATGCGAAAATATAACGACATAGAATTTACCCAGCTTCGGCAAAACCCTGCCTACATGCTGCCCCCAAGGTTTCTACAAGAAATTAAGCAGTCAGACGCTTACACACGTAAACTCGCCACACCCACTATCGACTAGCCTTAACTCTACGCTCAAAACCCTACCATAACTCAGCCACTGAGTTGTGAATTCTCAAACTATGCCACGTAGTTTGTCCCCTAGTCACACGACTAGAAAATACAATTGTTTAAAGGAGAATATACAAAATTTAAAAACAATTTGAAATAAAACCCTAATTTTAAATATTAAATCCCAACTAAAAACAAGGACGGCCCAAAATGTTGAAGAGACAAAAATAGATCATCCCTTTATTCTTTATCTATGTCGGCCCGTTCCATGTTTGTGAAAATGGCGGCTCGTCGCTTGCTCGAAAATTAGGGCCTCGTGTTGAAGTCACCAGTTAAATTGATATATGATGCTTCGATTGCTTTCTTCGGTTGATTCGTTCACGGCTTGAAGTTGTCGAGTTCCTTTACTTGATTGAAAGATTGGTACGTGAAGTTCCTTTTTCGATTTATACTATACTCGACTTCATTCGAGTTCCTAATTGATGTTGTGATCTATGATATGCTTGAACTCCAAATCAGATTTGCCGATGATGTTTATTATTTATATAGGGTTCGAAACCCTTGATTTTCATTCGTATACATTTATTTGAATTTGTCAATTTTTTTTAATCTCGACCATTCGATTTTGTTTTGACGTTGATGATTCCTTTGACTTTGTCAATTTCGTTTAATTTGATGATGGATTGTTCATCACAGCTTCGAATTACTTTCATGACTGCCACGACTTGTTTGATTTGGTTTCTTTTTGACTTCGTTCATTTGTGACTTTGGCACTTCTGCTTATCTCTGTGGCATACTTCACTTCTATCTGCTGTTGCATGACTTTGGCATTTATCATGAAACTTCATTTACCTGTCCACTTGTTGTTGCTTAATGATGTGCTGTTGAGCTTTGTTCTAACTTGTACCCTGGTTATTTTGAGACTGCTTCCTCGTTTATGTTTTGTTCATCACGGTTCTAGTTTGGAGCTTGTGAGTTTCTTCCTTAGTCTGGTATACATGTTCACTTTGTTCATTCGAGTCGGTTTGTATTTGAATTGCATACTTGAGTTTTTTTGAACTGCTATCTCATATGTATATAGGTGCAGTCTTGAATCTTGTGTCATTTGAGGTGTGACATTGTGTACATGTTGCTGCATTTGCTTGCATATCCATTACTACACTGTTCACTGTACGTCGAGGTTGATGTTGATTGGTTTTTTTTACCATAGATGCTAGTGCCTTATACTAGTTCATGTATATGCTCCAATTACTCTGGTGTTTGTTGGGTAGTCTCGGGTTTGTATTCATTGTTACTTGAATCTGATTCACTCAAAAAGTTTTTTCCATTGTATATGTTGTTGTATGAAGGTTGTGGTGCACTGTTTATCTTCACATCATTGTATAATTCGAAGTCGGGTTCAAGTTGCAGTAATACTCCTTGCATTCTGGTTTCTCTGTCTTTGATGTTGAGGCCTGTCCTGTTTTGGTCGAGACTCTGTTCTTGTGGTACTTGGTTCAAGCTAGTCTGGAATCTTTTCTAGCATTGTCTTGTGATATGATTTCATCTTGAATTGTGCAGTCTTGAGTCTTGTACATGTATCATTTGCTTGACCCTTGTATATGTGACTTGTTTGCATTGTTCACTTGATTACTGAACTAGTTCTGGGTACATTGCATATTGAACTGGGTTGTAGCCTCGACTCTGTCCACTGTTGCATTATGTTGACTTCGTATATTTGTCACTCCAAGTCTGAGTGTTATTCGTGCATCCATTTATGCATTCGTACTTGAAGTACTTGTCGACTTTGCTCGCTGCCTGGTTAAGATGTATATATGCATGGCTGTCTAGTCTTTGTTGATCTGGTTCACCTGATTACAGAATGAGCTCTGGTTTGGTCGAGGTTTTGTAGTCTTTTGAAACTGTCATGCGCATATATGTGCTCTTCGTTCATTTGTTTTCACGTGTACTCAAGTTGAATTCTATTGCACTGCCTTTTTGTTTACTCTTACTAGAAGTGGTCTGTTTGGAGTCCTCATTTGACAACACATCTCTTGTAGTTTGACTGTGCAATATACTTGTTATATATATGAATATATATATATATATATACATATATATAGACACACACACACACAGATTTGTGCTGCTGCATTGAGTTGTTTAGTTGACACACTTGCAGTTGTACATTCATGTGTTTGTTCCTTCATGTGGTCTGGATTTGCTTTGCGCACATTTTTGGTTTTCATTGGGTTGATGTGCACTGTACTTCGAGTGTTCTTGCATCTGAGTTGAATCCAGCTTAAAGCTCGGGTTTGACCTTGTGCTTGTGTCGTGACATTATTTTTATTGCACTTGAGTTGAACTCGGCGTTTTGGGTTTGACCTGTCCTCACCTGTCCCTGTAGTTTTATCAAGTGTATATATCGGTGTGCATGGCCTTGTGGCATATACAATGGTGCACTATGTATGTCACAAGCTGTTCGTGTATGATGAATTCAAGTTATATGATGACGAACAACCCAAATAACTAAGGCAAATATTATTTTCAAAATCCACATTTTATTTTAAACAGCAAAAATATTTTATTTTCAATTTTACCGCGTCAATGTATATTTCTGCAGATTGCTCAGATGTTGGATTCACATTGGAATGAAGTTGAAGATCAGTATGAGTTGAGTGAATGAGTGATATGTAGTGAGGTGCAATGTAAATGTGAATTGTAATATAATCAAATTTTTATTGTAATTGAAATTGTATATAGTGAGAGCTTGAAATTAGTGCTATTCAAAAATTGTAATAAATATTTGTTTGAATAAAATTTCTGTTTGAATTCAAATTCTGTGTTATTTATTTTATTCAGCAGATATTTATTTAATCTATGAAAAATAAAATAGTACATTAACAAACACATTTAAATGAAAATATATATATATATATATATATGTTTATTATTATCAAACAAAAATCATATAATTGCATATTCAACAATCTCCCCCTTTTGATGATAATAAACATATATTTAAGACTTTGAATATGTTAAATGTATTTGGTCATTGATATACTCTAATTGCTCCCCCTATTTAAATGCTTCCTCTCTACACAAAGCTCCCCCTTCATATATGCATACAATTAAAAATATGTACAATTAAAAATATGCAAATTATCCTAGATGCAAATAGAAAATATTTGACCTTTCCTTGATTTATTTGACAAAATCTTAACTTTTCTTTCCCCGTTTTGTTATCAGCAAAAGAGTAACAGTGTTAGAAAAATGGAGATAAAGTGATAGATATTAATCCAACATTTAAAACACAATTGAATATAAATATTAAATTTCAATAAAAAATCAAACAAAAATCATAAATACTTTGTTAGGCGCATATTCCACTTTTAGAATGATGGGAATGATGTCATCATATAAAACCATACAGTTGTGTCTATTTGTGGTATATTTATATTAAGAATTTGAATATCTACCAACCATGCATAACCGTTAGGACTTTTAAATGAGATTAGTAGTATTCCAATTTTATTTTATTTTAAAATGAATTCAAGTATCTTCTAACCACGCATAACCGTGAGGACTTTTAAATGGGATTAGAATCAACTTGTTTATTTAAAAAAAAATCAATTTTGATATGCGTTCCATACATGCATAATCGTGAGGACTTTTAAATGAGCATGGAAGCACATAACAAATTCCAAGTAATTCACCCATGCATAACCGTGAGGACTTTTAAATGAGTGTGAATACTTTAGATTTTATTTTATTTTATTTTATTATTATTATTTTATTAAAAGTATAAAATGAAAAGCGAATGATTCCTGTTTAAAGTACCACATATCGACAAACTATATTGAATTTTGATGAGTTATGGCCGTTAGAAATATGATAGAAATAGAGACGGTCGTGGAATTTTTACCAACAAAAAGTTCTATAACTCTTGTTTAAATTTCTAAAGAAATTTACTAATTATACCGTCTCGAGTCATAATATATGATAAATATCAAACTCATCACTTTTTCAATCACTATTTGTCTTTTTTTTATAATTATCAGGGAGAAAAAAGTGTTAAATATTTAGAAAATCAAATTTCTAAAACACCTAAGCTGAGACGTAGTTTACAAAAACTATTTTCTGGTAGGGGTTTTAAAAATGTCTGCCAACTGAGAATCGGTTGAAATGAAATTTATGCAGATATTTTCCTTGGAAATATGATCTCTAATAAAATGATGTCTAACGTCTATATGTTTTGTTCGTGAGTGATGTACAGGATTATTTGTGAGATCAATTGCGCTTTTGCTATCACACATTAGTGGTACCTGTTTAAAATTTAGACCATAGTCTTGTAAAATTTGTATCATCCGTAAGATTTGAGCAGAGAAACCACTCAGAATAATATACTCCGCCTCTGTGGTGGATAACGCAATACAATTCTGTTTTCTACTTGACCATGAAACTAATGAATGTCCTAACATAAAGCATGCACCACTAGTACTTTTTCTATCAACTAGTCTTCCAGCATAGTCCGCATCTGAAAATCCTTTTAATTCAAAATTTTGTTGGATACTAAAGACCAAATCGTGGGGTGTGCAACAAATATTTTATAATTCTTTTAACGGCTTTTAAATGAGATTCTTTTGGATTTGAATTGAAACCATGTAAATAATCAAAAAACGTGAATATAGAGTAAGCCATAAAATATCCAAATGTATTATCATCCAATAAAACATTGTTATTAATCCAAACTAATATATATGAAGTAATTCGAAGACTCTAGAGATTTTTATAGTTTTCTTGGCATAAGAATATAATTGGCAAACATTTTTGAATAAGTCAGAATCAAAATCATCATTATTTCATCATCACATTACTGGCTGATTTAATTCAGACTACGGTGCAGATTATCACATTTAATATATCGTTCAAAATATATCATTACCTGTTTTACCTTTACGATAATTATTTGTTGTTGCCCATTGTGATTCTGCACCTTTGTACTAGGCTAAGAAACTTTGCTTTGTCGCTCGTTGTGTTCTTGGAATAGCCAGAATCCAAGATAACACTGATGTTGTTCCTTAGCCTGCCACCATACCTACACGATAAAAGGTTTTTGTGACCTATTTGTTTTTATAGGTCTATGATTGTTAGTGGCAAAATATTTTGAAAATAATTTCATGGAGACCCATAACTATTTATATATGTTCCTTTCGGCACCAAGATTTGTTTAACTTTGAGAGATTTTATATTTGTGCCTTTTGGAATCCAAATTGGTATAGTTTTCACATGTTTGGGTCTGTACCAACAATTATTGTGATTGTGTCCATATTTTCTACAAATTGTGCATATAGAATTGACTTGATTAATTTTGCTTTTAACTTTTTTAGATTGATTATATCCAAGTCCTTGTCTAACTGTATTAACAGTTTGCTTCCCTAATAGCATATTAACCGATTTATCACTTTTTGAAAATTTATCTAAAGTCGTTGACAATTATTGGACTTTGTTTTGAGAGATTCATTTTCGTTTAACAATTGTGTGCACTTTTAATAGAATTTTCTCTCTTAGTATTTTCACTCTCTTTCAAAATCAGAATTTCATTTTCAAGTGATTTTATATTAATTTCTGATTTTTTAATTTCTTCTTCAAACGATGGACATTTGTCACACTTAGGGCACTTATTTTGATAGTTTTTAACTAATTGTTCTAGTTGATGATTTAAATCTATCAAAGTATCTTTTTGTGATTCAAGTTTGGCACACTTCTCCCTAAGTCGTTCAAAACAGCCATTTACTTCGTCGAAATATATAAGTAATTCTGAGTGAGTTTTGATACCTCGCTTGGTTCGTCATCGTCGCTATCAGTTATATTACCTTGAAGGCACATATCTGCTTTCTCACTCTCACTGCTAGTAATTTGATTATCTTCACCAATTGTATTCCACGTGGCTACAAAACTTCTCCTTTTTGATTTCTTTTCAAAGTCGCGTCTTTTTTAGGATAATTGGGCTTGATGTGTCCGGGTTGGTTGCACTTATGACCGATGATCTTCTGTTCGTCTGAGTTGTCTAGTGCTTTGTCTATTCTGCTTTTCGATTTTCGATTCAGAGCTGGATTTCCGTATTTGTAATTCTGCCTTTTGAATTTCTTTATTATCAGCTCCAATTCTGCTGCTCCATCATCATCATCATCACCATCACTTTCTGTTGTTCCTTTAAGAGCTATTGATTTCTTTCGAGTGTCTCCTCTTTCACGCTCTTCCTTGAATTTCATTTCTAGCTCATAAGTGGTGAGATTTTCGATGAGTTCTTCAACTTTCATTTTTTTTTAAATCTTTCGATTCTTGAATGGCAGTCACTTTTGCTTCAAATCTTCGTGGAAGGACTCTGAGGATTTTTCGGACTATCTCCAACTCTGTGTACGATTTTCCGAGTGCTTTTGATTTGTATACGATATTGGAAAGTCGTCCATACATCTCTTTGACATTATCTTCCTTCGCCATTGTGAAGTTCTCGTATTCGCTGCTTAGCATGGCAAGGCGAGATTCTTTGACTTGAGATGTTCCTTCGTGAGTCACTTCTAGTGTGTGCCATATTTCCTATGCAGTTAGACAATGTGAGACAAGATTAAATTCAAATTGATGCAATGAACAGATAATAGAATTCATAGCTTTAGCATTAGCATTTTGTAATTTATTTTCTAGTTCTGTCCATTGATCCTCTGGTTTATCTATTTCCTGATTATATATAATTACAGTTGGTGCTCTATAACCTGTCTCAACAATATTCCAAGCGTCAATGGTTTTCAGAAAAAATTTCATTCTATTTTTCCAGTAGGCGTACTCACCATTGAACATTGGTGGTCTAACTATGGACTGACCAACAGCAAAAGTAGTTGTGACGACCCGGGCTTCTACTACCAGAAATCCGTATCGTCTTGAAGAAAGAAAGAGGTGAGAAAATATAAAAGATAGAGAAGAAAGAACAACAACATCAGAATCTCACAGCGGAACGAATAAATTATATTAATCACATAAGTATTTACATAATATACAACATCAATCAGAGTTATACAGATAATACATCACATACTAGACAGTTATAAACACTTGTCTAGTTATTACAACACACAAAATACACTCAAACAATACGACTCAGAGATACCAACACAGGGGAACTATATATATATATATATCTACAACGCTGAAGCCTCCTGCTCCGTTGCTCCTCCAGAACTCGTCAAAGCTAACCTGAATCCCTTGGCTACTCATAAATATTGGAGCACCCGACAGTTTAGGAAAACAAAATATAAACTACGGGTCAGACATGGGTCTGGTGTGAGTAACAGGTTAAAGTTGCTTAATTTTGAAAATCCTTTTGAAAATAAAAGGTATCACGTAAGACTCCCCACACATAAACATGGGTAAGTTTTTACCTTACGCTAACCAAAACATTTGATAGGAAATTCAGTGATATTATAATAGGTCTAGGGTTTTCAATTAAATAGAAAATAGCTGAAATTGTTACATCTATTAAATTCCAGCTACTAGCCACAAAAGTGGGTAATACAATCAAAACCGTTGGCACTTATTGGATTTTGGATTCCATACAATGGCATGGCTACGGGGGTACCGCCTGTCACAGTACGCGGCCTAGATCAACGTATCGAGGATCACTCCCGACCCCCTACAACACAAGGCCAGAACCATTCCTTACTGAACTGTCCCAAACAAGATAACCCCGGCAGTTGTTGCAATCAACCGCCCACACAGCCGAAATGTAAAGGGACATCTAGACAGGGGAATATCTTGTCCTGCTTGGGCATGACCCACCTAACCTTGCTGCACCTCCCCAATTTTAGCCATTCCCGGTTGATGAGGATTGAGGTCACGATTACCTTTAGAGAATACATTTCTTAGAATGCTCATCATCCGCCTGACGATGTTCTGAAAGCATTCAATCCATACAAGTTCGTTCCGGGTTCGAACGAAACCGAAGGCATTATCACCACATTATTAATTATTTCTTAATTAAAAAATTCTTAATTACATCATTAATTATATTAGCGATCTCTAATTATATTTAAATTCAATTACGTTATTTAAATTATACATTAAATAAATAATATTTAATTAAACACAATTATTAATCACCCTTGACTAATAACAATCCATTAATTAACCCTTAGTTACTTATATAAATAAATTAATTAGTCCATAATTAATTGTCTCCACTAATTAATCCCTTGATTAATAACAAAAGTAATCACCCAAATTCTCCATCAACAAATTATCTTTCACTAATTACATTTAGTAATTATCATTAATTACTTTCCTAAATAATTCCACTTCATTATTTACATTAAGTAATCACACTTAACAATTTAACTAATGATTATCTTAAATTAATTAAACTAAATTAATTAACTTAAACTAATCACATTACTTTAATTAATTACATTCGGTAATTAATTCCTTATTTACTTTCATTAAGTTATTATACTAACAATTCCACAAATGATATAAACGCTTAAGAATAAACATTTATTTCCTTAATCATTTCACTTATACTTATTAAATTTCAAATTATTTAATTAATTAATCATTTCTTAATCAATTATTGAATCTTAATTATTTAATTAATTGCTTATTTTACTTCACACCATTTAATTAATTACTTCTTAATAAAGTTATTTAACTTTAATTAACCATTCCTTAATCATTAATTAATAACTTTAATTATTAATAAAACTTATTTTCCCATTTATTAACTTCTAATTACTTAATAAATCAATTATTAATTCTTAATTAAATTACTTAATTAATTAACTATTAATTCATTTATTAATTAACTTTAAGCAGTTAATTACCAAAAAATTTATCACTTCGTTATTAATCAATCTAAACTCTGATTACCGTTATAAAGCAATCAGTCCTAATTACTTTCCAAAATAGTTAATCAATATCAATTAGTCATCTTAATTAACATTTAATAGTTCTTCTTGGAAATTTTAAAAATCGAATTATTATTAACTATAAACTTAAATGTTAATAAAATTTATACTTAACTTAAAATAATTACTTAATTAAGTTAATAATTAAGTATTAAACATTATTAAAGTATTAACTAAAATAATAAGGACTTTTATTACATTTTAACTCAACAGTTAAACCTTTATTTAGCTATAGTATTTAAAACTTGTAGAAAACATGTTACTTAACTTCACTTTCAATATACATCACTGCAATTCAAGAATAACTCGAGTATCCCTGGTTAAAAACTCGAGTAATACGTTCACCTGTACCCGCTTCTCCTTCTCCCTTCTTTTTTTTCTTCTTACTTTCCAGTAAGTTAAGAGTTTAAAACTTAAGTAAAATTAAAAGCAACAGGCTCCCTCATTAACACGCTGACACAACTCACCCCGTACACATGCACGGCGGCGCGCGAGGCTCTGATGATCTTCTAAGATCATCGCCATGTCCCAAAATCCACGAAGACGTGAAAACCAAGATCGAATCACTTTCAAAGTTTACAAATTGAAATTTGGTCGTTTAGGTCAAAAAACTGAAGCTCACACGGTCGACAAAACGACCTCGCCACCGCCGCTGAGACAACCTGAGACCCTCAACCTTTGGCCACACCTCGACAACACGCCAACACTCCATTTCCCAATTGCTCGTGACACTCGATCGTGAAGTGATGAAGAACTCACCACATTTACAGTCAAGTTCAAAAACTCGACTAAAACCCTAACTCGGCCTCGTTCTTCAAATTCACACAATAGAAAAATTATTCACATTTTTTTCAATATCATAGATGATCATACTATCTTCATATCAAATTTCAACCTTTATTAATGGATCATTCACCAGTAATTGATAAAAATGCAATATTCGTTCACATTCGAATTGCTCTGAGAATACTACGCTAAAAATCCTAATTCTAGTTTTAAAAAATCATATTTTTCAGTAGGAATTTAAACTATGAACTTGACTTAATATTTTACAACTATCCATTTTATCAAGTTATCATTATTGCCTATAAAACAAAATTACAGTGATTATATTTTATAACAAAGTTCTGTCAGCTTTTGGAAATCTAACTTTAAGTTAAACATCTTGTTTAGTTGAAAAGCTTAAAGCTTTAAAATAATCTGTTGAGAATAAATTGTAATTGGAAGAAAATATACAACCTGTAACAATCATCAGAGGTGTACAGAGCATCAAAACATGTTTTCAAATTGAAGCATATATATAATCCAGGTTATCTATAAATCTTGAACTATTTTAAATAAACTTAAAGCTTATAAATTTCTTGTTTACTCACAGCAAATGAAAAACAGAGCAAGTTTATAATGAAAGCAGTTTGAATTTGCAGGCTTGAAATATACAAAAATTTCATCTCACAAACACCCAGAGAAAAATGAATATATAAATATTCACACAATATATATTAGCATTCAAATATTAGCATGCAACAGATTTTAAAACTTAAGTAATTTTAAAAGTGTTACTCACCATTGTTGAGAATTGAACAAAGCATTTTATTTTGAAAAGATTTGAACTAATATGAATTGTTTTGTCTCAGGTTGAAAAAGAATAATGCATAGGCTCTTGATTTTGCAAATGATCACAGGCTAATGGCTCAATAAAGAATGGAGTCTTTGAACTGGTCTTGAGGGAATTGTTCTCAGATTTAAAAGAATGTAGTCTCTGGTTTTCATATTTTTTTTGATAAACAAAATGAACTGGCAGATATGAATATATAGAAAGAAAAGATTACAGGGGAAGGTAATATCTGGGTATTGCAAATGCTGGTACACTATTTATATTTTGTTTGTATCAGGCAAGATTTTTCTATCAAATGGGGCTGAGATGATTTTCGAATGGACCTGTTTGCTGCAAAGAAATGAAAGCATTTATTGTTTAAGTACTTTATGTTTCCAACTAACCTTATTTTATGTATAGATATTTTTTTTTACATTTCATTGTTTATACTTTGCTTCTTAGCTTTGCATTTCTAAATTTTTCAGGCAACATACACATTTCTTTTTCTTGCTCTTGCATCTTTTACTTACAGGCAACATAATCATTACTTTGCCTGGTTTACTTTTATTATTTTGTCTTTTGTCTTAGTTTATTCTAGTTACTAGTTAGAAATTTTAACTTATGTATTAAGTTCTATGCTTAGTTATGCTCATGTACATATATGAAGTTGTTTTAGTTACTTGTGTTGGTTTGTTACTTAACATATGTGCTTCTTTTTATTTTTCTTTTATTTTTGTACTTGTTAATATAAATAAGGTTTATTTTAATTTTAAACATTTTTAAAAGACTTTATTTTAAATTTTCAAATTATAGCTTTCTCCAAAATACACATATATGTATTTAAATAATTTAAAATAACCATTTCTATTTGTATTGAAACCCATTTGTAAACAATATTACATTATTGATGTCGTTTAAAAATAACTCATTATTAAATTCATAAAAGAAATTGTCTCTTTATATAATAAATTACTTATTTAATCAAACTACATTTAAAAAGAAAATAGAACAAACTTTTATTTACATTTAGACTTAGGCTAGAATACTTTTAAACAAATAACTTTTATCTTGAGTAAATAAAACATATTTTTATCAAGCTATACTAAAAAGAAAATAAAACAATCTTTTTGCTAATAAATTTTAAATTTAAACATAAGCTAGAATAAGTTCTAACTATTAAACATTTATCTTAAGTATTTAAAACCATATAATTATTTATTTAATAGCCTAATCAAATTTCCAAGTTATCAGAAATATTAAAATTAGAAAACATGTCTATATTTATTAAATTTTAAAACAAAGCTTATCTATTTATTATATATACAAATATATATAAACTACAAATAGAAAACAATTTACTAGCTTTTAAAAGATAAATCAAGAGTTAAATATTTATTCAGAAGTAGATTATTAAATCAAATCAAATCTTATTCATAATTATTATCAAATTAATTTAATTTTTAACACAGATTATTAAATTTATATTGCCAAAATTTCTGGGATATCACATTCCTCTCCCCTTAAAAGAATTTCATCTTCGAAATTTAAAGCAAAGGTAGTTTAATCATTCAGTTAAAGATTTAATTTTAAAACACAAGCATATATCAATCATCTGCTTACAACCATAATAACCAATTTATCTAATCAAACAAATCTAACCATCCAGACAAAATTCCAGATAGAATTTCCTCGAGTTTCCCAAATATAAATACCGGGTTACTCGCTCTATAGAATACAAACAAACAATACTACTAAGCTACAAAACTTCCACTCATCTAGATCTACAACTGAACAGGATATCAGACTACAGACAAGTCTGACTCAACAACCAAACCTCCCAGAACTGCTGATTCTACAACTAGAGATGGATCTTACACGTACTCCCTCAGAGATACGTGAAACACAACGAATTCCAGTTATCCAAATTGACAATTCAATCCTGAAGTCCAAATACTTATCCAAAATCGAATCTCCGACTTCGGAATCCAAATTCCTTCGTCTCTTATTCACAAAACTCTTCGGACGATCTTATGATGCCTACATCTTTCCTGATCAGCTCAACCCTTGTTGATGTCCTTAGAAACAAACTGAACCAAAGATAATCCAACAAAATGATCTTTCCAATATCAACCAAACTCAGAACACAAACTCTATTCCACAGTCAGAAAAACAGAACTCATTTCTTTCATCCGAAAGAGATAAAACAGGTGCACTCCAATCTGGCTTCAGATCTTGAAAAATTTCCTGTAGAACTCTCCAATCCAAACATTACAACATCCAAGTGCTTCCAAATTGAAACAGCTGCCACCATGCTTCCACTGTGCCACTCTAACTGAACAGATGAAAATGCTGATTATGAACTCAAGCACAGACTGGACAATGCATTCCAACATTAGGGTTCCACAGATCAAAAAGAAAACTCTGAAGTTCCTCCAAAACCTGAGCTATTTCACCAAACTCAAAAACCATCCTATTACTAAGCTGATCCATCGGTACCACTCCTGGAATCCAGTCGATACCAAACTCAATCTTCAAATGCTGACAAAACTCTGACTTCCTGAAGACATCCAGAAAAATCTCTGAAACATAAGAGAACACTCAAACTATCACAAGTCATTTTTGCGATCAATCCAGCCTAATTCCAAAGATACTGCTCTCTCTCTTTACCAAACAGAACAGCTTACGCTTATGTGGCCAATCCATCGAAGAAATGGAACTACTCTGCTGTTTCTGAAGTTATCCCAAGAAAAACTGCTAAGCCAGAAGACTTCCTAATCCAAAGCTTTTCGAGAAACTCGGACCTCAAAGCAAATAGAAACACCCAGCTGAACACAGCGACAACACTGAAGCAGACACTCTTCCTTAACTTGTTCCAAAGAAACATCTTCGGAGACATCCATAGTCACTGTGTCTCATCACAAAGCTACTACACCTTGATGTATCAAGATATCAAGCCTGGCTTCTGTCCAACTGACAGATCTAAATTCTAGGTCAACCAAACTTACACTTCAAAAACGAACTCGGAACCTTAAGAGGTTTCCTTCAGAGATCGATGAAATTCTTACACCACCCAAAGCTCACTCGAGACGGTAATAAGTCTACAGTCTCGACAGATACACTTCCAACCTCAAACATTTAAACTCCAACCATTGGTAGTTGTGTTACACACACCACTATCCTATCTACCTTTATAGCTCATTGGAAAACCTGAACAGGTAACCCAACAATAGGTAGGAATATATTATATATATATATATATATATCAAAATTACAAATACGCTCTCTTAAGAAAGAAATCACTCAAGAGCCTAGGTATTCACTTAACCTAGCGCTTTGATACCAACTGTGACGACCCGGGCTTCTACTACCAGAAATCCGTATCATCTTGAAGAAAGAAAGAGATGAGAAAATAAAAAAGATAGAGAAGTAAGAACAACAACATCAGAATCTCACAACAGAACGAATAAATTATATTAATCACATAAGTATTTACATAATATACAACATCAATCAGAATTATACAGATAATACATCACATACTAGACAGTTATAAACACTTGTCTAGTTATTACAACACAACACAATACACTCAAACAATACGACTCAGAGATACCAACACAGCGGAACTATATATATATATCGACAACGCTGAAGCCTCCTGCTCCATTGCTCCTCCAGAACTCGTCAAAGCTAACCTGAATCCCTTGGCTACTCGTAAAAATTTAAGTGCCCGAAAGTTTAGGAAAACAAAATATAAACTCCGGGTCAGACATGGGTCTGGTGTGAGTAACAGGTTAAAGTTGCTTAATTTTGAAAATCCTTTTGAAAATAAAAGGTATCACGTAAGACTCCCCACACATAAACATGGGTAAGTTTTTACCTTACGCTAACCACAACATTTGATAGGAAATTCAATGATATTATAATAGGTCTAGGGTTTTCAGGTAAATAGAAAATAGCCGAAATTGTTACATCTATTAAATTCCAGCTACTAGCCACAAAAGTGGGTAATACAATCAAAACCATTGGCACTTATTGGATTTTGGATTCCATACAATGGCAGGGCTACTGGGGTACCACCCGTCATAGTACGTGGCCTAGATCAACGTACCGAGGATCACTCCCGACCCCCTACAACACAAGGCCGGAACAATTCCTTACTGAACAGTCCCGAGCAAGATAACCCCGGCAGTTGTTGCAATCAACCGCCCACACAACCGAAAAGTAAAGGGACATCTAGACAGGGGAATGTCTTGTCCTGCTTGGGCATGACCCACCTAACCTTGCTGCACCTCCCCTGTTTTAGCCATTCCCGGTTGATGAGGCTTGAAGTCATGATTACCTTTAGAGAATACATTTCTTAGAATGCTCATCGTCCGCCTGACGATGTTCTGAAAGCATTCAATCCATACAAGTTCGTTCCGGGTTCGAACGAAACCGAAGGCATTATCTCGTTACACTCATTTTGGAATCACCCTCAGAGTTAACGACAATAACCCTTGCACTCTGAATCTTCATCTTCACTTCAGATTCACGACCTATCGTTAATTTGGAATCGATGTGGTTTTCGGATGACCAAATATGGAAACCCGATCCTGGTCTCATCGAAATCCAAAACATATCTTTTAAGGCCAAGTTGTCTATTTAGTCTTAACAATTCAATTCAATATTATCAATATACACACAGATAGGTAATTCACATCTCATAATAGATAATCACATTATCATCATAAACAGATAGTCTGTACCATCATCCAAACAGATAATTAAATATTATCATACTTAAACCAAGCATCCATATCACATAGATATTACTCATGTCATATCTGAATTCAAAATCATCAAATGAAATATCAATATCATTCATCCATAAGCAATGATTTATAATCATACCATTTATAATTAATCTAAAATGAATTAAATTAACTACTTCTATCTCTAATTAATTTGAAGTAAATTAAATTAATTCTTTATCTATAAATCCTGCTTATACAATCATTAATTAATAAATCAAATTAGTTAATCATCCTCTAAATATTTATCTTGATTAAACACCCTTGATTAATCATTCTCTAATTACAATAAGTAATTAGTCTTTAATTAATTTTACAAATTAATTATCCTAAATTATTCATAGTAATTTACATATAATTAATTACATTTATTCTTAATTAATTACATAAATAAATCACCACATTATTAATTATTTCTTAATTAAACAATTCTTAATTACATCATTAATTATATTAATTAATGATCTCTAATTATTTTTAAATTAAATTACTTTATTTAAATTATACATTAAATAAATAATCTTTAATTAAACACAATTATTAATCACACTTGACTAATAACAATCCAGTAATTAACCCTTAATTACTTATATAAATAAATTAATTAGTCCATAATTAATTATCTCCACTAATTAATCCCTTGATTAATAACAAAAGTAATCACCCAAATTCTCCATTAACAAATTATCTTTCACTAATTAGATTCAGTAATTATCATTAATTACTTTCCTAAGTAATTCCACTTCATTAGTTACATTAAGTAATCACACTTAGCAATTTGACTAATGATTATCTTAAATTAATTAAACTAAATTAATTAACTTAAACTAATCACATTACTTTAATTAATTACATTAAGTAATTAATTCCTTAATTACTTTCATTAAGTAATTATACTAACAATTCCACAAATGATATAAACGCTTAAGAATAAACATTTATTTCCTTAATCATTTCACTTATACTTACTCCATTTCAAATTATTTAATTAATTGATCATTTCTTAATCAATTATTGAATCTTAATTATTTAATTAATTACTTATTTTACTTCACACCATTTAATTAATTAATTCTTAATAAAGTTATTTAACTTTAATTAACCATTCCTTAATCATTAATTAATAACTTTAATTATTAATAAAACTTAATTTCCCATTTATTAACTTCTAATTACTTAATAAATCAATTATTAATTCTTAATTAAATTACTTAATTAATTAACTATTAATTCATTTATTAATTAACTTTAAGCAGTTAATTACCAATAAATTTATCACTTCATTATTAATCAATCTAAACTCTAATTACCGTTATAAAGCAATCAGCCCTAATTACTTTCCAAAATAGTTAATCAATATTAATTAGTCATCTTAATTAACATTTAATAGTTCTTCTTAGAAATTTTGAAAATCGAATTATTATTAACCATAAACTTAAATGTTAATAAAATTTATACTTAACTTAAAATAATTACTTAATTAAGTTAATAATTAAGTATTAAACATTATTAAAGTATTAACTAAAATAATAAGGACTTTTATTACATTTTAACTCAACAGTTAAACCTTTATTTAGCTATAGTATTTAAAATTTGTAGAAAACATGTTACTTAACTTCACTTTCAATGTACATCACTGCAATTCTAGAATAACTCGAGTATCCCTGGTTAAAAACTCGAGTAATACGTTCACCTGTACCCGCTTCTCCTTCTCTCCTCTTTTTTTTATTCTTACTTTCCAGTACGTTAAGAGTTTAAAACTTAAGTAAAATTAAAAGCAACAGGCTCCCTCATTAACACGCTGACATAACTCACCCCATACACATGCAAGGCGGCGCGCGAGGCTCTGATGATCTTCCAAGATCATCGGCATGTCCCAAAATCCACGAAGACGCGAAAACCAAGCTCGAATCACATTCAAAGTTTACAAATTGAAATTTGGTCGTTTGGGTCGAAAAACTGAAGCTCATGTGGTCGACAAAACGACCTCGCCACCGCCGTCGAGACCACCTGAGACCCTCAACGTTTGGCCACACCTCGACAACATGCCAACGCTTCATTTCCCAATTGCTCGTGACACTCGATCGCGAAGTGATGACGAACTCACCACGGTTACAGTCAAGTTCAAAAACTCGACCAAAACCCTAACTCGGCCTCGTTCTTCAAATTCACACAATAGAAAAATTATTTCACATTTTTTCAATATCATAGATGATCATACTATCTTCATATCAAATTTCAACCTTTATTAATGGATCATTCACCATTAATTGATAAAAATGCAATATTTGTTCACATTCGAATTGCTCTGAGAATACTAAGCTAAAAATCTTAATTCTAGTTTTAAAAAATCGTATTTGCAGTAGGAATTTAAACTATGAACTTGACTTAATATTTTACAACAGTCCATTTTATCAAGTTATCATTTGATGCCTATAAAACAAAATTACAGTGATTATATTTTACAACAAAGTTCAGTCAGCTTTTAGAAATCTAAATTTAAGTTAAACATCTAGTTTAGTTGTAAAGCTTAAAGCTTTAAAATAATCTGTTGAGAATAAATTGTAATTGGAAGAAAATATACAACCTGTAACAATCATTAGAGGTGTACAGAGCATCACAAACATGTATTCAAATTGAAGCAAATATATAATCCAGGTTATCTATAAATCTTGAACTATTTTAAATGAACTTAAAGCTTATAAATTTCTTGTTTACTCACAGCAAATGAAAAACAGAGCAAGTTTATAATGAAAGAAGTTTGAATTTGCAGGCTTGAAATATACAGAAATTTCATCTCACAAACACCCAGAGAAAAATGAATATATAAATATTCACACAATATATTTTAGCATTCAAATATTAGCATGCAACAGATTTTAAAACTTAAGTAATTTTAAAAGTGTTACTCACCATTGTTGAGAATTGAACAGAGCATTTTATTTTGAAAAGCTTTGAACTGATATGAATTGCTTTGTCTCAGGTTGAAAAAGAATAATGCACAGGCTCTTGATTTTGCAAATGATCACAGGCTAATGGCTTGATAAAAAATGGAGTCTTTGATCTGGTCTTGAGGAAATTGTTCTCAGATTTAAAAGAATGCAGTCTCTGGTTTGCATATTTTTTTTTGATAAACAAAATGAACTGGCAGAAATGAATATATAGAAAGAAAAGATTACAGGGGAAGGTAATATCTGGGTATTGCAAATGCTGGTACACTATTTATATTTTGTTTGTATCAGGCAAGATTTTTCTTTCAAATGGGGCTGAGATGACTTTCGAATGGACCTGTTTGCTGCAAAGAAATGAATTTATTGTTTAAGTACTTTATGTTTCCAACTAACCTTATTTTATGTATAGATATTTTTTTTTACATTTCATTGTTTATACTTTGCTTCTTACCTTTGCATTTCTAAATTTTTCAGGCAACATACACATTTCCTTTTCTTGCACTTGCATCTTTTACTTATAGGCAACATAATCGCTACTTTGCCTGGTTTACTTTTATTATTTTGTCTTTTGCCTTAGTTTATTCTAGTTATTAGTTATAAATTTTAACTTATGTATTAAGTTCTATGCTTAGTTATGCTCATGTACATATATGAAGTTGTTTTAGTTACTTATATTGGTTTGTTACTTAACATATGTGCTTCTTTTTATTTTTCTTTTATTTTTGTACTTGTTAATATAAATAAGGCTTATTTTAATTTTAAACATTTTTAAAAGACTTTATATTAAATTTTCAAATTATAGCTTTCTCCAAAATACACATATATGTATTTAAATAATTTAAAATAACCATTTCTATTTGTATTGAAACCCATTTGTAAACAATATTACATTATTATTTTTTTAGCAAAGCTAAGCGGGTTTGACTGGCCCTAACCAGTTTATTGCAAACACAATAAAGAAAAATTTTACCATAACACATCTATGGAGCAACCTGAAAGAAAAAATAGAAAAAGTAACAAGTAAGCAAATAAAACTATGTCAACAAAAACACAGTTAGTCCCAAAAACGAATGAAACTGCTAGCAAACTCAAACGTGCAATTTCGCACACCATCTTTGATAGAGCCCATCAATTGATTCCATAATTCAATTTCGGTTTTGATCTTGCCATTGAAAATTCTTTCGTTTCTTTCTCTCCATATAACTCCAATGAATTTTTGGAGCACTAGAAGTAACAATGTTCCAGAATCATTCTTCCATCTAGTGGCGCTAAAGAGAAAACACCACTCACTATTGCTATCCCTGGATCTATTTCCATGACCTAGTAAAGCCGATAACTTGTTCCACAACCTATGATAACATTGCAGCTGAAGAAAAGATGAACGTTCGTCTCATCTTCATCATCACAGAAAACGCAGGTTGCTTCAGAGACCATGCCAATGCGTTGGAGCTTGTCTTTGAAATTCATGGCATTTCGAAGAACCTTCCAAAGAAGAAGGTTGTCATTTTCCTTACAGTGACGGTCCCAAACCCTTTTTTCCCAAGCAAACCAGGGTGTGGACGTAGCGTGGGAAACGCAGTCATATAATTTAGATATGGAGTGTTCAACAAGATCAGGCGACCACAGCACTCTGTCACAAGTGATAATAGGGTACTGTTGCGTGCTGATCTCCTGCCATAGTTGACGAGTGAATTGGTTGCTAGAGTACGACATTAAGATGACACCATTGCATATAAATTTCTTTGCCTTGGCATCCATTGGTATACCAGTTTGAAGTATTTAGTTGTATGTCATTGCTTTGCTAAGTATGAGGCCATGCCTAGCCCAGGGATCATTCCAGAAACTCACAGTGCCACAGGGAGATGCAATGTGCTTAATATGTGGTAGCAATAATGACCAAAGATTAAGGATGGATCTCCAAGTCCAAGTGCTGCCTTGCGCGATGTCCATGCACCAAAAATTCTTGCTTCTGAGATGGTTCTTTTTCGTCCACGCGACCCAAATATTGTTTTTAGAATTAAGAAGATTATCAAAATGCATACTAAAAGCAGCAAAATTCCAGTTACGTATGTTAATGATACAAAGGCCACCCATGCTTTTCTTGGTTTCAACCTTACAAAAGTTTATTGGTTTGAGACTGTTAGAGTGAATGCTTCCAAACCAGATAAAGTTACACATCGCCTTCCTAATCATGAATGAGCCTTTTAGGGAGAATGAAGGTTCTAGACCAGTATGTTGTGAATGAGAAAATGACAGATTTTATAAGGGTTAGTCTTCCCGCCTGTGATAGAAACCTATTAGCCCAAGCTTTCATGGTATGAGTAATCTTGTCATAGAGTTTCATGCATTGAGAAGTAGAGACTTTGGTGGAGCTCATAGGGATTCCCAGGTAAGATATATTTTCAGGTGCAAGGGGTAGGTGACACACATTAGTAAGGGACGGGATTGCAGAAGCATCAATTCCAGCAATTTTAATTAAGGACTTGTCAAGATTAATAGCAAGCCCACTGAACTTGTGAAAAGCAGTAAGACTTTCCATTAAGTTGCTAATAGATTAAACAGTAGGCTTGGTGAAAACAATAAGATCGTCAGCAAACATGACGAGGAAATATGGGGATCTTTGCACTTGGGGTGGGTAAGAATTCTTTTGCATGAGATTTCATGATTAATCATCGCAGTGAGCACTTCCATGACCAGAATGAATATGTAAGAGGACATAGGGCAACCCTGTCTGATTCCTTGTTTACTCTTGAAGTAGCCAACAGTGTTACCATTGAGATTCAATGAGAAATGCGCTGTTGAGATGCATGTGTAAATCCATGAGGCAAAATGAGGGGGAAATTTCATTTTGGCAAGGGTTCTGGAGATAGTGGTCCATTGAAGAGTATCATAAGCTTTCTTTATGTCAAGTTTCAACATAGCTCTTGGACTTGTTGTGGACTTGTTGTAATCTTTTAGTAGTTCATTTGTCAACAGCACATTGTCGAGAATACTTCTCCCCTGAATGAAAGCAGCTTGGTTGGGGGAGATAAGATGGTTAAGAACAAATTTCAGTCTAGAAGCAATTATCTTGGATAGAGACTTGTAAGTGGTATTACAACATGAGATTGGTCTGAAATCAGTGACATTGATAGGATGCTCAGTCTTGGGTATTAAGGCGATATTGGTTGCATTTATTCCAGATAGCATTTTACTATGATTGAAGAAACTGTTCACAGCCTTGAAAAAATCAACTTTAATGA
This sequence comes from Allium cepa, assembly GCA_030765085.1. NCBI lineage: Eukaryota > Viridiplantae > Streptophyta > Magnoliopsida > Asparagales > Amaryllidaceae > Allium > Allium cepa. The sequence goes on along the minus strand of CM060944.1, from coordinate 300,844,032 downwards.
TGTCCCAACAGCTAATGAAGAAATTTGCATTAAAACCATCAGGGCCTCCACACGATTCCTTATTCATATCGAAGATGCTTTGCTTAATTTCATTTTCAGTTACTAAGGTAGAAAGAAAGGCTACATGGTCAGGGCTAAGACAAGGAAGTTTCAGATCATCAATGATTGAGAGATCAGGTTGGAAATCAACATCATTACCAAGAAGGTTGGAAAAGTATTCAAGGAAGGCATTGTCAACATCAAGAGGAGTGGTACAGGTCTTACCTGAACGATCGATGATACAATGAATATTGGTTTTGGAGTGCTTCACTTTAAGGCTTTCATGAAAGAATTTTGTGTTCCTATCACCAGAATTTGTCCATTTGAATCTGAGTTTCTGCTTTCTCGTATCGTTTTCTGCCTCAAGTGCTTTACTGTATTGATCTAGTAAATTGTATTCAGCATTGGCTAATTCAACATTGTTCGGGTTTTGCATAGCTTGGGTTCTAGCATCAGCAAGAGTGATTGCTATCGTGGTGGATAGAAGGTCGCCAGTGCCAAACCTGTTTCTAGCCCATTTCCCAAGAGCTCTTTTCGCATTCTTCATTTTTTGCTGCAAAACAAACATAGGTGTGCCAAAATAGTTAATACACTAGGCCTTATTAACAATACTTAAAAAATCAGGCTCTTTTGTCCATATGTTAAAAAATTTAAAAGAGGACTTTCTTAATGTGCAACCATTTTCCATTTGGATGATTTGGGGGGAGTGATCAGAGAGAAGTGGAGGAGGGAGGTAGATGGATAACTTTGGCCATGCGGTATACGACTCACTGTTGCAATAAGTGTGATCAATTTTGGTATAGATTCTTCTACCGGACCTACTCCTGTTGTCCCAAGTAAATCTGGCACCAGCGAAGGGAACATGAAGGAGATCAGCAGAATTTATAGAGGAGTTAAGGGGAGAAATGTCATTCAAGGTGACAGCATTCCCACCGATGCGATCATCGATGGACAAGAGGCAGTTAAAGTCCCCTAATACAATCCAAGGATGGGAGTTTTGGGCTAAGTGTGGCAGGTAATTATGGAGGGATAGCCTGCTGCTGGCACAATTATCGGCGTACACAATAGTGAGATATAAGGATTTGGACGTGGCCTTGTGAGTGAGGTGTGAATGGATGAATTGTTTGTGAGATAGGATCGGGGTTAGATTGTACATGTTCGGGTCAGATAATATCAGTATTCTACCATAAGGGGCTTCGATTAGGTTGTGACATTATTTCCACAGCGAGTTAATGAATTGCACATCTTTAATGCTAAGCTCAAGGTTTAGTTTTGTTTCAAGAATGGCAATGAGACTGAGTTTAAACTTGGATATGATGCTTTTAACTTGGATTAATTTGGTTTGAAGGTGTGCTCCTCTAATATTCCATATAACAAAGGATTGTGTCATTGATGCAATTTGTTTAAAGAGGAGTTTTGGTTAGTCTTGCTTCTGGTTGCAGAAGATGGGTTATCACTTATTTCGGGGAGTATTCTTGTTGTTGTGGTTATATTGGGATTGTTAAGGTCGATGTTGGGTATAATGGCACGGTGGTTGCGTCCTCTAATTTTAAGTTTGGTTTTTTTTTATGTTCTTGTGGCTTTGTGGTCGGGGATGATGGTTTGTTGGATAAGGTTATCAAGTCAGTGAAACCAGGAGGTGCTATAATGTTGGAATAAGGTTCAGGGGAGGAAGATAAAACAATGATTATAATGTCATCATTGCCATTGTGAATTAGGTCAGTGGATTTCTACATTGGATGTGTATTGGGAATAGGTATAGATGTGGTTAGCTTGCTTGATTGCTGAGTGATGTTGGGTTCACGTGGCAATTCCATGCACGTATCACCTGTGCATGAAATGTTAGTATCACAGAAATTCGCTGTGGCCTATATATATGTTTCTTCCTCATCAGCAACATTGTCTTCCAAGGCAGATAACACCGAGAAACTATTTAACCCTGTATGGCCATCCAAAACAGAATCAACAACAACGTTGGAGTTGTTTGCAGTATCAAAATTTTGTATGATTGAAGTTACCACCTCTGCATGGCATTGCATTAACTGATCAGCTGATCTGCTTCGGGGAATTGTCATGATTTCCATGTTTTTACTCGGGACATTTTCTTTGTTCTCTGTTGTTTTTCCTGGGTGCTCACAGCCACTACTTTTTTTCATATTTCTGCTCTGTGTTCCAGTCATCACATTTTTACTCAGAAGTTCATTATTATTGAACGTTTGCTTTCTTTTTGCAATTTTCTTCCAAACAAATTTTCCTGCATTAATTTCATTTTTCTGAATTTTTTTCCCCTGCACAATGTCTTCCTGCACTTGGATCGGTTTACCCACTAGCTCTTGCATCACATTGTTGTCACACACAACAGTTAAGTGACCAAACATCTTGCAGTGAACACAAATCTTAGGTTTCCACAGATAGTTTACATGCACAAATTGCTCACTACCATCCATAAGCATAACTGGAAATTTCTCAATTAATTCATTTTCTGGTGTAACCTCAACTAAACACCTAGCATAGTTAATTCTTTCAAGTTTTTCAGTAGATTCATCAAGACATGTCAACTTACCAATACGATTCGCCAACTAGTTTATTCCAAGATGTGACCAAGCATAGATCAGGATATTGGTTAGTTGAAGCCACACTGGAACAGCTTTTATTTTGCCTCTGACATTGCCAAGTTCAGGGGACCATTGTTGGATAATGAAGATCTTGTTTCTTATAAAGATTGGATCACTTCTCAAAATCCTGATTTTATCCTCTTCACACGTCAGATGAAAAAGGAAGAGAGCACCATCATATTTAACTTTGACAGATCCTTTCAGTTTCTAGGCTTTTTTGAGAAATTCGACAACAGTAGTGAAAGACAAAGGTTTATCAAGAAAGAATCCGACAATGTAATCTTGCCATATTGCCATGCCTGCTGCTAGTACGTCTTCAGGGGGAATCATGGCTTCTCCGTTGAAATCAAGGTTTATGTTATTCGACGAGTAGGCACCGGCGTTGCGTGGTTTGGTTTTGAATAGGTTAGTCCATGCAGGACATGGAGTGGGTAGTTGGACAAGCTATGGGATATGCAGGGGGTTCATTTGGATGGATGGTGGAGCTGATGGTGGATAACGTTGGTGGGGCGGTTGTAGAATCTGACACATGGATAAGAGAAACAGGAGAGGACGGTAAGGGGAAGTCAGGGGGTACGGGTTTGTTTGTAAGCATGGTGATGGAAAGGGTCAGAAGGAAAGGTACGAAGGAAGAACGACTGCCATTAAAAAGTAAAAATTTTTGAAAAATGTAAACTTTGGGGCCAAGGAGGCTATGTCGTCCTGGCCTTCGGTTAAGCCGGTTTTAAAGTGGCCGTGCACTATGTCTCATTATTGTGGCCGCTGGGAATCGAACCGGTGCCACTACAACACAATGTAGCAACTCCACTATGTCGAAACCACTGGACCACACATTATTGATATCGTTTAAAAATAACTCATTATTAAATTCATAAAAGAAATTGTCTCTTTATTTAATAAATTACTTATTTAATCAAACTATATTTAAAAAGAAAATAGAACAAACTTTTATTTACATTTAGACTTAGGCTAGAATACTTTTAAACAAATAACCTTTATCTTGAGTAAATAAAACATATTTTTATCAAGCTATACTAAAAAGAAAATAAAATAATCTTTTTGCTAATAAATTTTAAATTTAAACATAAGCTAGAATAAGTTCTAACTATTAAACATTTATCTTAAATATTTAAAACCATATAATTATTTATTTAATAGCTTAATCAAATTTCCAAGTTATCAGAAATATTAAAATTAGAAAACATGTCTTTATTTATTAAATTTTAAAACAAAGCTTATCTATTTATAATATATACAAATATATATAAACTACAAATAGAAAACAATTTACTAGCTTTTAAAAGAGAAATCATCAGTTAAATATTTATTCAGAAGAAGGTTATTAAATCAATTCAAATCTTATTCATAATTATTATCAAATTAATTTAATTTTTAACATTGATTATTAAAGTTATATTGCCAAAATTTCCGGGATATCACAACAGTATTAAAAGAAGCCATTTTAAAAATTCAACTTTTTAAAACAAAAATTGATTTTTGAAAAAAAATTGATTTTTTTAAAACAAAAGCTGACTTCTATACCTAGCTCCGATACCACTTGTACGATCGATTTCACCCTAGAGGGGGGAGAATAGGGTGATTTTATTAATTATAAAAATTATTGAGGGAGTTTATAAAATATTTTCAACACAGATATATCAAAATAGAAGCACGGATAATAGCAGAATAATAAATGCAGAAATAGAATGACATAGAATTTACCCAGCTTCGGTGAAACCCTGCCCACGTGCTGCCCCCAAGGTTTCTAGTGGAAATTAAGCAGTCAGACGCTTACACACGCAAACTCGCGACACCGCTATTGACTAGCCTTAACTCTATGCTCAAAACCCTGCCACAACTCAGCCATTGAGTTGCGAATTCTCAAACCATGCCACATAGTTTGTCCCCTAGTCACACGATTAGAAAACACAATTGTTTAAAGGAGAATATACAAAATTTAAAAACAATTTAAAACAAAACCCTAATTTTAAATATTAAATCCCAACTTAAACCAAGGCCGACCTAAAACATTGAAGAGATAAAAATAGATCGTCCCTTTATTCTTTATATATGTCGGCCCGTTCCTTGTTTGTGAAAATGGCGGCTCGTCGCTTGCTCGAAAATTAGGACCTCGTGTTGAAGTCGCTGGTTAAATTGATATATGATGCTTCGATTGCTTTCTTCGGTTGATTCGTTCGCGGCTTCAAGTTGTCGAGTGCCTTTACTTGATTGAAAGATTGGTACGTGAAATTCCTTTTTCGATTTATACTATACTCGACTTCATTCGAGTTCCTAATTGCTGTTCTGATCTTTGATATGCTTGAACTCCAAATCAGATTTGCCGATGATGTTTATTATTTATATAGGGTTCGAAACCCTTGATTTTCGTTCATATACATTTATTTGAATTTTTCAAATATTTTATCTCGGCCATTCGATTTTGTTTTGATGTTGGTGATTTCTTTGACTTTGTCAATTTCGTATAATTTGATGATGACTTGTTCATCACGGCTTCAAATTACTTTCGTGACTGCCGCCGCTTGTTTGATTTTGTTTCTTTTTGACTTCGGTCATTTGTGACTTTGGCACTTCTGTTCATCTCTGTGGCATACTTGACTTGCACCTGCTGTTGCATGACTTCGGCATTTATCATGAAACTTCATTTACCTGTCCACTTGTTGTTGCTTAATGATGTGCTGTTGAGCTTTGTTCAAACTTGTACCCTGGTAATTTTGAGACTGCTACCTCGTTTATGTTTTGTTCATCACTGTTCCGGTTTGGAGCTTGTGAATTTCATCCCTAGTCTGGTATACATGTTCACTTTGTTCATTTGAGTCGGTTTGCATTTGAATTGCATACTTGAGTCTTTTTGAACTGCTATCTCATATGTTTATAGGTGCAGTCTTGAATCTTGTGTCATTTGAGGTGTGACATTGTGTACATATTGCTGCATTTGCTTGCATATCCATTACTGCAATGTTTGTCGAGGTTGATATTGATTGGTTTTTTTGACCATAGGTGTTATGTGCCTTATACTAGTTCATGTATATGCTCCATTTACTCTGCTGTTTGTTGGGTGGTCTCGAGTTTGTATTCACTGTTACTTGAATTTGATTCACCCTAAAAAGTTTTGTCCATTGTATATGTTGTTGTATGATGGTTGTTGTGCATTGGTTATCTTTACATCATTGTATAATTCGAAGTTAGGTTCAAGTTGCAGTAATACTCCTTGCATTCTGGTTTCTTTGTCTTTGATGTTGAGGCCTGTCCTATTTTGGTCGAGACTCTGTTCTTCTTATACTTGGTTCAAGCTAGTCTGGAATCTTTTCTAGCATTGTCTTGTGATATGATTTCATCTTGAATTGTGCGGTCTTGAGTCTTGTACACGTATCATTTACTTGACCCTTGTATATGTGACTTGTTTGCATTGTTCACTTGATTACTGAACTAGTTCTGGGTATATTTCATATTGAACTAGGTTGTAGCCTCGACTCTGTCCACTGTTGCATTATGTTGACTTCGCATATTTGTCACTCCAAGTCTGAGTGTTATTCATGCATACAGTTGTGCATTCGTACTTGAAGTACTTGTCGACTTTGCTCGCTGCCTGGTTGACATGTATGTATGCATGGCTGTCTAGTCTTTGTTGATCTGGTTCACCTGATTACATAACGAGTTCTGATTCGGTCAAGGTTTTGTAGTCTTTTGAAACTGTCATGTGTGTATATGTGCTCTTCGTTCATTTGTTTTCACGTGTACTCAAGTTGAATCCTATTGCACTGCCTTTTTGTTTACTCTTACTAGAAGTGGTCTGTTTGGAGTCTTCATTTGACTACACATCTGTTGTAGTTTGACTGTGCAGTATGCTTGTTATACACACACACACACATACATATGTGCTGCTGCGTTGAGTTGTTTGGTTGACACACTTGTAGTTGTACATTCATGTGTTTGTTCCTTCATGTGGTCTGGATTTTCTTTGAGCTCATTTCTGGTTTTCATTGGGTTGATGTGCACTGTGCTTCGAGTGTGCTTGCATCTGAGATTAATCCAGCTTAAAGCTCGGGTTTGACCTTGTGGTTGTGTCGTGACATAATTTTTATTTCACTTGAGTTGAACCCGGCGTTTTGGGTTTGACCTGTACTCACATGTCCCTGTAATTTTATCAAGTATATATATATCGGTGTGCACGGCCTTATGGCATATATAGTGATACACTTTGTATGTCACAAGCTGTTCGTGTATGATGAATTCAAATTTAAATACATTTTATTTTATATTGCGAAAACATTTTATTTTCAATTTTACTACATCAATGTGTATTTTTGCAGATTGCTCAGATGCTGGATTCACATTGGAATGAAGTTGAAGATCAGTATGAGTTGAGTGAATGAGTGATATGTAGTGAGGTGCAATGTAAATGTGAATTGTAATTTAATCAAATTTGTATTGTAATTGAAATTGTACATAGTGAGTGCTTGAAATTTGTACTATTCAAAAATTGTAATAAATATTTGTTTGAATAAAATTTCTGTTTGAATTCAAATTCTATGTTATTTATTTTATTCAGTAAATATTTATTTAATCTATGAAAAATAAAATAGTACATTAACAAATACATTTAAATGAATATATATATATATATATATATATGTTTATTATCATCAAGCAAAAATCATATAATCGCATATTCAACACCTATCACATGGAACCTTAAGTGAATATAGAAAGCTATCGATAACCTTATCCTCCAATAGAAAACCAATCACTACCGCCTATCCCTCCACGGCCCTGATCATTACAAACAGCTTCTCGCAATCCACCACCACCGCATACTTTCTTTGCCAGTCCATACCCAAGGTTATCCTAAATCCAACGAAATTCGAAACAAAGCAATCACAAACAAAAGAGCATTCATGAGTTGATAAGGCCAAACCATGACAAACCATGCACAGCTAGTGGAGCCTCCAACAGGGTTCATCACAATCATGAGTCGATCAACTATTTTTGGTTTTAATCCCAATGTATCTACCAGGTCTCACAGATTTAAAAAAATTAGAAGCCTCGGTATCAAATAAAACATGTATGGGAACATGATAAACAGAATGCATAACTTGAATAATAACTCTCGTCCCCTTCACTTTCACAAAAGGGTGCACTCGACGAAGTCGGAATAGCGTCTAAAGCATATTGGTTCACAACCTTTATGTATTGTGTTCGTTCTAGACAACTTTTCCATATATGTCTGAACTTTCCATAGTTCTAACTTTTTTCCATCAGCCTTGCAGTCTCTGATCAAATGGCCCTTATCTCCACAACCATAATAGACGTGTACCCGTTATTCTTCTTTTGAGTGATCTTTCCTTAAGACTGCTTCCTCTTTCCATTCCATTTATTCTTGCCTCCAACGCCTTATGCGGGTTTTGGTTCTTCCTTAATGACAAAAGCTGATTAGGACTTGGGGCATAAATTATGAAGAGCTTTGTCAACAAGTCTCTGAAATGGGTCGTCGTTGTCACACACCAACTTTTCTCCTAAATAGTCATCCAAACCCATAAAAAACTTCTCACTCTTCCTCAATGGAGTGTCAATGGAAGACATCCCATAGTTCAACAAAGCTTCAACTCAGCAATGTGTTCGGAGATAGACATATCTCCTTGTTACAAAAAATCCCTTGAATAGCACTAACTTCTGAGCAGCCGGAACAAGCTTCTCCTCGAACCTAGCCTTGAACTGGTCCCAAGTGAACCAATCCTCGGATGTAGTGATACTAATGGCATTCCACCTGCTTATGACCCGCCATTGAAGCTGTCTAGAGGTCAGCTTCCTTTTCATGCTATCATCTAGTTCCATGCCACTAAAGATACGTTATCCGGTGTATAGTCAATCCTGCACATCGATGGCACACTCTATTCTAAACAATGGTTTTCCTCCCATGGCGGAGTAATCCATACATAGCTTGGTAAAATTAGCCCCCAGTGCTTGCACCAGAGCACCACCACCAACGCTAACACTTGGAGTGACTACTTCGGCGTTCTACATCATATTTTCCTTCATGGCATTAAACATCAGCTGAAAGTCAGGGTTAGTATCCCTCAAAACCCGCTCCTCCTATGAATCAAGAGGTGAAGTTCCTTATAGTGTTTCTTGTATGCCAATTCATTTTGGAGCTGCAATAATAATGATCGAACTCTCTTAAGGAAAACCATATCAATGTACTCGTGTGTGCATGCAACTTGTATACTATACATACTAATATATAGTTTTGAAAATCAAAATATATAACAGCTACACTCTCTTTCATATATATAGACACTCTCGATCCAATCTCAGTAGATAAGTTCTTCCAATTCCTACTAGAACACGGTATCAACTCATGTTAATTGTGTAACCTAAGCTCTGATACAAAATGTGACGACCGCCCTACAACCTCGGTACATAATATAACTGTATAATGCGTTGCTGACGTGCACAACTAATGTTGGACGATCATTAAGGGTTGAAAATGAAATAAAACATCACAGAACGTATCATATACCTCACAACGCATGGAATAAGATATAATATCTGTAACAATCCACCTTTTTTACCCTTAGAAGTAGACATTAGTACATCCTCAGTATTCTTGTGCCGAGCATCCAAGTGTCTGGAAGACAAATTGTTGGGGAGAAAAAAAGAGAAGAAGGAAGAAAAAAAATCTTACAAAAAACGTGACAAGTATTATAAAATACTAAATAAGTCTTTACATAAAGAAAGGGTTTAACATACATAAATCAGAGTGCAACACTAAACATCATAAACCTGGACAGTTATAACATTATGTCCTTGTAAACTCCGATAACTATAATAAGAACAAACAACGGAAGATAAAAGAAAATACAGAAGTATGTCTTGGATGTATCCAGCTCATCCCCCGAAAGCTCAAAATTGTCAAGCTAAATCTGGGGAATATGCTCAGGCTGATCCGAGCATTATAAGTAAACAACATCCGAGTTAGTTTGGTAATACCAACACGAGAAACATAAAAAAATGAATTACTAAATGATATGAAAACCTTTCAGAAGTAAAGGTGAGACAACACCGTACACAAACGCGAAAGAATTTTTACCTTATGATAGCCAAACCATATTTATAGAAAATGTTTTGATATTATCATAGTGTCTGGGGGGGAAAATAAATATCAAAAATAGATGAAATGTTTACATCTCACATTTCAACAATAGTTGGGCACAATTAAGTCCGTAAAGGCATGTAGTGGAGATTGGATTTCCATCAGTGACTGGGATACTTGGGTACCATCCATCACAGTGCACATTTAGATAAAATGTACCAAGGTCAATAAGCACTTCTTGCACCCCTACTACACAGTGCCGATTACCTCTTCAACATGGCATACCGGATAACTTCATTCACTGGAACAAGGCTCCAGATAATGTGCATTAGCCATAGCCTCACTCTTGCGCAAATATGAAAACTGTAAATGTCGACTCTAGATCAAGTAATGACGATCCTAATGGTCACGCACCACATTACTCTGCTGCATATCCTATGTTTTAGTGATTACCGGGCTGTGAGGCTTATGAGGCACAATTATCTTTTCCCCTCTTAGCAATCCCACTGGGAATGCTAACACTGCCTTCCAGGCACAATGCAATGTTGGCTATCGTCCATACAAGTTGTTCAGGATATGAACAAACTGAAGACACTACTTCTCCTACATCCATTATCACCGTAGGATTAGTAGCAAGTAGCTATTTATCTTTAAAGAACTCTGTCTTTGATTCCATCAGTTCATGATGTCTTCAATATGACGCCTATGTTGGATTGAAGTGGTTTTTGGATAAATTATACTTATGTGATCCCAGTCTCTTCGAACCAATATTCAATAGTTTTGGTAGACCCAATTCTAGTGCTTTTGGAAATATATAGACTACATAAAAGCGGAGATCACCACCTAGCCTTTTAAGTGGATAGATCTCCGTATCATTTGTCCTAGGAGAATAGAACGAGATTTATATGCAAATTTTAACATCATCGATGTTGATTATACCATATAACCTATGTGTTTCTTCTAGATATTTCCAAAGTTATATTTTAGCCAAGATTTTGATAGTCGGTTATTTAACTATCATACAAACAAACAATCAAATACCAATTTAATTCCATACGTGATCCACTAAGCCTTTAATAATTAATCTTTTCATAAATCAAATCAGTTCAAATCGTTAATTCTTAATATCTTTATAAAGGCTATTTTCACAAACCTCTTATGCTCCTTCCAATAATTTTAAAATATTTATGTACTTATCTCGATGGTATTTATATAGTAAACAAAATACATTATATTTTCAATACTTAAAAACTTATCCATATACTTATCTCAACGTTATAGGTATATTTACAAAAACTGAGGAAAATTTCCTTTATCCAAATTCATAGTTTAAATGGGCCAACAAATTTCATTTAAAACTTTACTTATTATAAAACCAAACCACCTATCCCTCGGTGTTAAGTATGGAAAGAACGTTTCCATACAATCATAATTAAGAAGGATTAACAGTCAAACAAATCTCATCCTTTTACGAAATTCCCTTTTATTAGCCCATTTCATATTTACAAATACTTTTTATAAATTTCCAAATTAATTTATAAATCTTTTTCTATAAATCCCTTTCTATTTATAAAACTCCTTTATAACCCCTCTATAAAAATCCATTACAAAATCCTTTCCAAAATGTCATTTGTAAATAAATCCTTTTTTAAGTAAAATCCCATTTTATGAAACAATTTATCATTTAAAAACACCTTAACTCAATTAGATAATTACCTTTAAACATCATAATTAAATAATTAATTAACTCAAAACCCTAATTTTTAAAATAAGTAATTAACTTTAAACATCGTTAACTAAATAATAAATTAACTTTAAACCATCCTTAGAAATATACTTAACCAACTTACTTTTAAACATTTCCAATTAGATAGTTAACTAAGTAACTTTGAAACATATTTTATAGTTCTATAAACACTTATCCTCGAATTGTTAATAAAACCTAGAGTTAATATAAAATCAAAACTTACATATTAGCAAAGTAGCTTAGCAACCACAATGGTACTAATCAAGTTACAGTTCTCTTAAATTTGAGTTTTCAAGTCACATAACAAGAATTTACGTATGCCAACATATATGTATAAAATATCAATTAGTAATCACTGATGTAACATCCCCCACTTGGAGGCCCAAAACTAATTGCTACGGATAATGCAGTCATCCATAGTAATTAATCCTCGGGAACCAAATATGTTAATGTTAGATACACTGATATAACAGAAACACATGGATATGGAAAAAATTTAAAATCAACAAAGAATTTCTCATTCCATTTCAAAGCATTTCAAAATTCATTACGTAATCCCAATACAAGAACCACGTTCAGAGAAAATATAATTATTACAACATACGCCAAGAGCGACATATGAAGATGCCCCCTTGGATGATCGGAGATATAACTAGGCAATTAAACATTTTTTCCATTATAATAAAATATGGCGGATCTAAATAGAAAAGAACTCCAAATAGCTATCATGCCTCATGCACGTCTCTGGAAGCTTATTCATCTAAAGTGGTGTCTGAAAACCTCAACTCTAAAACTAATCCAAATCAATTGAGCACTCAAAAATTTAAGGGAAAAACATAAAATTTAAGTCAGACATAAAGCCTGGTATGAATAATAAACTACCATCCCAAACCTATTAGCCCCTACCAATAACTCAATCTAATCATAGTTTTCGTGGGTTTACCATGAACATATTGGCCCTTGATAATAACTTCTCCTGAACATAGTTTTCATGGGTTTACTATGAACCTGTTATCTGACAACTTCAATATTTAGGCATCCTATATTCTGCTCTATCAGACCACCTGGATGCAATTCTACTAATTATACTCACTACTGGGTCAACCTAGCTGGTTATTCTGCCTTTTTCTCCAAATACATCTATAGGTCCATTACACTATGAGTGTGTGTGTATATATATATAAAGAAATAAACATAATAATACCAATTTGTGGTTTAATATCCTTGAAATCATTTCATATAAAACTTGGTTATTCCCTTTAACCTACTATTTAAGGAAACTTCTTCAAAACTCCGTACTTAAAACTATTTCAAAACTCTTTTATCTTAGCTATGTGTTTTCCTTTAAAATGGGATTGGATAATTTGTTTTGAAAACTAAAGCATTCAAAACCTTAAAACATTTACCTTCAAAACCATTGGAAACTTCCTTTCGAAAGTACTAAAATCTTTTTTTTCAAAACACTAGGTCTCTGCCTTTCGAAACACTTCAGAACCTTTCTTTCGTAACCTTTCGAGTGTACTAAAGTAATACTTAATAACTCTTAGAAGCATAGTTCGAAACCATTGAAGGTAACCCTTTCGATACCATTGGGTTTTTAGTCAAAATATCTTTTGAGTCAAAGTGAATACTAATGAAAGTATCCCTTTCAAAATAATAATTTATCATATAAAAGTGTTTGGGGAAAACTTGATGGCATCGGAACCATCCTTTCAAAAACTTAAACCATATAAGTAAAATGTTTGAAGGTTAGCTTCAAACCCCTTTCGAAACCATTGCCTTTGAAACCACTAACGTCTTTCGAAAGGTTTAGTAAGTGGCTTATATTTACAAAACTAAGACTTCCTTTCGAAAGCATTGATATCGTCAATTCCTTCAAAAGGCGTAAGATCGGCAGAAGGGTTTCGGCTAGGTCGAAACTACCCTTTTCTAAACCATTAGTTTGGAAATACGTAACTCATTCGAAAGATATACTTTAAACAATAAGGCGGCAATCCTCTTTCCAAAGCCATTCGAAATCATCCATTTCGTTACCTTCGAAAGCATTTAGTAAAACAGGCGGCCGCATTTCTTTAGAAAACAAAACAAAGGTTTCGTTCTCATGGGAAGCTAAGTTTCAACATCATACCTTCCGCCTTTCTCCAATCCACTACGTACCAATGTTGATACCTTGTATATTGGTTTCGACTTCGTGGGTGTCAAACTGGTAGGTTTTGACTTGATTGAAGGCGGAAGCTATGAGTCGAAAGGTCTCCTGAAAGAAGCGGAACCCACTTTTTGGGTAAAGCTAATTTAATGCTAATTAAAGCAAATACTTTCTAACTAACCTGCCTACTTCTATAGATGTGATTGGTTGCATCAATTTTTTAAATTCTTTACAAAAATAACTATCACATAATTTCAGATCTAAACCAATATTAATTTAACAAATAAGCCCTTCCATTGGGCAAAATAATTAAATCATTTAGGTCCTCCTTTCAAAATAATTTAATTCTCATAGTAAATCACATAGGAACTATTAATATGTCATCTAACGTCTCTAATTTTCAGACCAAATTCTCAATATAATTTCTGATATAAATTTCTAAACCAAATTAATCATATTTTCCTTTGAAAATTCATAATAAATTCTCCATAACTTGGAAAATTATGAAAATTTAAACTAACTCCGAAATCATGTTTTACATAACATAAAATTTTCTCATGGCATTCAAAATTAAATTTATTCAGTTTTAACCTTAAAACCACATAAAATCGTATTTAAATAAAACTTTTGAAATCCTTTTAGTAAATTAAAACTAGTAAATATGATTTATTTTCCAATGGATCTTAAGTTACTTTACAAATCAAAATGCTAACTTAGCAAATACGACATATAGGCAAGAGCACAACTTATATATTCATGCCATAACACTATACATTAAGAAAGATCCTAACTTTGACATCAACCAAACTACCATTTCAAGTGCACAACCAAGTAATACAGATAATTCCAGATATTAACAACGCTAAAAAAACACATATATATTAAACCATGAGTACAATAAAACTAGCAACACATTTTAAAACTTTTATATTAAAAAGCGAGTTTAACTCACCAAATGTTATGAAAACAAACCAAATTATTACTAGAACTTGAAATGGCCTTAGATCTTGGATTTCAATTAGTAAACTTTACCTTTTGGCTAAGGATTTTGAAAAGAGGGGCTCGGCCTATGTAAAATAGGGCATGGCTATGACGATTAGGGGCTTCTGTGGGCTAGTTTTAGAAGGAGGAAGGTGTAGGATGAAGAAAGAAGTGATTTTTTTTAATGTTTTAAGTGTTAAAAGGAAGAAAAAAAGTGATTTTTAAATGTTTGAAAATATTTGAAAGCTGAGACAAGAAAATGAAACAAAAATTAAAAAGTAGAAAATGAAAGGAGGAAGGAGAGAGGGAAATTAGGAATTGTTTTTATACAAATTGAAATTAGAAAATTCCTTAAATACACTTAAGCACACTGCCCTCCGTTCATTTGTTGCCACATCATCCCATCCACCACCTTCCTCCCTTCCACATGGAATCACATGAAGCTCCCTCTTGACCACCATATAATACACTTCCCTTTGTACTTATTATGTGAAATGATAGGGTGAAATTGCATTTTACATTATTTTAATTTCAAATTTGAAAAAAGGGTCATATCCTATTTATTTTCTTAAAGTGTATATTTTCCTCATAATATACTAACCATATTTAGGTTATTATTAATACGTGTGTATGTCTTACTAAGATGGTCACAGCATCTTAAAAAGCTTTTAAATGTAGAGGGAATTGAAAATTTTGAAAACGCTTTCCAATCACATTTTCTATTTTTATTCGAGCTAATCATTTTTGTAAACATATTTTAAAAACCATTTCACCATCACTTGTTATTATTTAAAAAGGGGTATTTTTGGGTAAAAAATCCATTATTAATTATTAAAAAATATATTAAATATCCACATTTAAAGTGATTGAATTTCGGTTCATTACATTCTTCCCCCTTTAAAAGAATTTCGACCTCGAAATTTAATGATACGAGTACCCATAATTATTTGTAAGTCCACATGATTTTCATAGATCATCCATATGCACAATCTAATTTTATCTCCACTTGAATACATAACCTCTCTTCTAAACTAGTAGCGCTCACCTGATTTCATAGTGAGGACTCCGATCAGGCTTGTTGATTAGAAACCTTCGTTCTTCTTACATAGCCATATACTATGAAAGAAAAATTTGGTTACCCTATCATGAACCCTCACCAAGTATTTGCCATCATAAACCGAGTGATAGATCCTTATTTGGAACGGTATGAAACACCTCCAATTCATATACTTGAATCTGGGATCAAAACAATATGAAAAAGAGAAATGATCTACGTTTAACTTATACACTATACCATTGATTCTCACTAATACGTATTCTATTTCTATTAAAATTATTTATGAGAACATTTTGTTAAACTGAACTTATGTTCTACTTATATAGTAGCCTATCACATCCTAAGAGTATATACAACGATGTGGTCAAACTTTTTCAATTTGAATTTTTTAACTAAATTCCAGATCCAAATACCCTATTTTATTCCAAAATCCCTTTCGAAATGAACACACACACACACACACATATATATACATATATATATTTGACCAAAGAAAATGCTGCACATAGCTCGAATAACCCCAAAATGATCCTCAGGAACTGCGTACTACCAAATAGTATCATATATCTCTAACCAAGAAGGATAATACTTAAGAGAAGTGCTTGACATCTGAACATATCTCTTTCCTATTTACAGTTATTTTTGTGCCACTCGAACTAGTTAACATAAAAATATTTCTTCTATTCAAACTACCTTTTTAAACAATACTTTACGAATTTCCAAACAAATAGTTTACAAAATATCTATAGCCAACTTGCTTTAAATTCGTTTGAATTCTAATCTGTTTCGATTTACAATGATAAAGAGTATAATTTAGTAAGTGCATCGCCGTATTCGCCTAAGCAAACATTCGTCCGTCGCTTGGAAGATTATTCAAATTTTTAGAAAACAGATCGAGACTCATTTTACGAACCAATCCAAAGAAAGTACTCCTTGCTTAAAAATTTCTTTTCTAAAATATTTATACCTAAAAATATTTTCAAGTAAAATATTACTACCTTTTTCCACAAGCATTTTAGATCTTCTTTAGGACTCTGGGATTTGAATCCTCAAAACCTTTTATCTATAAACACATTTCTTTGTTATAATCCAAATTTATATAAAATCACTCCTTTATTCAAATCATTTCTCAAATAAGTATTTTTAAATATTCTAAAATTTTATAAACATCTTTTATAAAAATCTAGTTTTAATCCAACATTATAATAAGACGCCTAATAGTCAAATTGTGAAACTTAATTCACAAGGTGTTCGCTTCAATTTTTAACCTAATTTCTATTTACCTAACTCATATTTACGAATCGAAAATTTCTTATAAAACACCCAACGATAGTCAATGGTCAAACTACACGAGCATGACTAAACAAACCCTAAATGATAATAATTAAATAGTATCATTTCCTAACAAGCAACACATCAAATATACTATAATATTTTTGAAAAATCATTCTTGTGTATGTAAAATATATTCCTATGTAAAATTATTTCATTTACCCATTTTAAAATAATAGTGTGTTGTTCTACCTTATTCAAGTGTTTAAGAATCCCTATCGATAATGTGGGCCAAACGCATCGAATAGAACTAATAAACCAGTTAATTGATCGAACAACACAATATAAATCATTTTTATACCACTAACAAATATGCACTCTCATATATATATATATGTATGTATGTATGTATGTATGTATGTATATGCTGTACTCATATAGGGTGTCACTTACTCTATCCTACCGAGTTTACCCCACCAGGGCTAAGGTTCTCGCTTAACATTTAGCTCTAATACTAACTGTGATGACCTGCCTTTTTGACGGTTAGAAGTCGGCATTAATACATCTACAGCATTCACGTGCCGAGCATCCAAGTGTCGAAAAGACATATTGTCGAAGAGAAAGAAAAAGAAAAGAAGAAGAAACACAGAATCTAACAAAAAAATGATGAGTAATATGCAATACTAAACAAGTATTTACCAATAGAAAGAGACTTTAATATACATACATAAATCAGAGTACAACATTAACACATCATTATTATGGATAGTTATAACAATTGTTCCCACAATCACTGACAATTACAACAAGAACAAATAGCGAAAGATAAAAGAAAATACAGTTGCATGTCTTGGAGGCATCCAGCTTATCTCCTGAAAGCTCAAAAGTATTTAACTAAACCTGAAAGATACGCTTGGGCTGACCTAAGCATTAAAGGAAAACAATGCTTGGGTAGAAAACAATGCTTGGGTTAGTCTGGTAAAATCGATGTGAGAAACACAAAAAAATGGATTACTTAATGTTATAAATACCTTTCAGAAATAATGGTAACTCGTAAGACCATGCTGCAAATAAACGCAAATGAGTTTTTAAACTATGATAACCAAATCATTCTTATAAAAAATCTAATGATATTTTCATAGTTACTAAGAGGAAAATGAATACAGGAAACAACTGAAATGCTTGTATCTCACATTTCAATGTAATTGGGCATAACTAAGTCTGTAAAGTCACGTAGTGGAGATTAGATTTCCACCAATTACTAGGCTATTGGGGTACTTCCCATCATATTACACCTCTAGATAAAATGTACCGAGTTCAACAAGAACTTCTTCTAACCTGCTACACAGAGTCGGCTGCCTCTTTAACAGGGCATACCGGATTACACCATTCCTCGGGCCAAGGCTTCAAATAATGTGCACTAGCCATGGCCCCACTCTTGCCTGCATACCAAAACAATAAATAAATAGACTCTAGATCAAGGAATGATGCTCCTAATGGTAGCAAACCATATAGCCTTGCTGCATATCCATGTTTTAATCTTTACCTGGTTATGAGGCTTGTGAGGTTGTGATTACCTTTTCCTCTCTTAGCAAGTCCCATTAGGAAGGCTAACATTGCCTTTCATGAATAATGCAATGCTAGAATTTGTCCATACAAATTGTTTAAGATATGAAAAAACCGAAGACACTACTTCTACTACATCCATTTTGGAATCAGGCCCAATATTAATAACAAGTAGCCCTTGATCTTCAAAGAACATCATCTTTGCTTCCATCATCTTTAAGTTGCCTTCAATATGACACTTGAGTTGAATCGAAGTGGTTTTCGGATAATTCATACTTATTTACCATGGTCTCTTCGAACCAACATTCGATAGTTTCAGTAAACTCAACTCCGGTTCTTTCAAAAATATATAGACAATATATAGAAGCGGGGATCACCCCCTAATCGTTTAAGCGGACAGATCTCCCAAACCTAGAATTTGATTTTCGGTTATTAAACTATCAAAGAAACAAACAATCAAATCTCATTTCGTACCATTACTTATTTAACTAAAGGAAGATTTCCTCTTTGCAAATTCATAATTTAAATGGGCCAACATATTACATCCAAAACTTTACTTATCATAAAACCAAACCACTCATCCTTCGTTATTAAACATGGAAAGAACATTTCCATGCCATCATATTTAAGAAGAAATAATAGTTAATTATATCTTATTTCTTTATAAAATTCCCTTTTTATAAGCGCATTTCATATTTACAAATACTTTTTATAAATCTTTAAATTATTTAATAAAATTTCTTTTATAAATATCTTTCTATTTATAAAACTCCTTTATAAATCTTCCATTATAACTCCTCTATAAAAATCCTTTATAAAATCCTTTACAAAATATCACTTGTGAATCTCCTTTAAATAAATCCGTCTATTAAGTAAAATCCCATTTAAGAAAACAATTTATCATTTAAAAACACCTTTTCTCAATTAAATAATTACCTTTAAACATTATAATAATTATTTAATTAAATCAAAACCCTCATTTTTAAAGTACGCAATTAACGTTAAACATCATTAGCCAAATAATAAATATACTTTAGACCATCCTTAGAAATATAGTTAACCAACTTACTTTTAAACACTTCCAATGAAATAGTTAATTAACTAACTTTAAAACATCTTTTATAATTATTTAAACAATTAAACCACAAATTATTAATAAAATTGGAATTAATTTAAAACCAAAACTTACACGTTTGTAAAGGAGCGTAGCGACCACAATGACGCTAAATCAAGTTATCATTCTCTTAAATTTGACCTATCAAGTCATATAATTAGAATTTACATAAGCCAACAAATAAGTAAGAAAATCAATTATCAATCATTAACTAAACTATTGCTAATGCAACATAAATTAACCGGCATACAATTCATTGTCCAAATCAATATATTAGTAGAACAGGGATTTAATTTACCAAATGGATGTCCTAATAATCTACTTAATTTCACAACATAAGAATGTGGATTTATTCCACTGAACAGATGTCAAAATTTAGTATAACTTATCTATTATCCTGTCTTTTGGCAAAGCTGTGATATCATTGATTTGACCAGGGACAAATGGTCATCAGCCCAAAGAGCTAGTTACATACGGTACTGTAGACGATAGTCGGGAAGATTCGAACCAGAGCCCAACCAAAGTATAACTAGCATGAAGTAGTTAGCCTGGCACGATGAGGTTATATTTCAAACCCGTATTCAATTGGGGTTGGTACACATGAGTCATGAATGAAGCAAGGATTTGTATGGATCCACCAAGAATGATTCATGAAAGGGTTTAAGTCATCGTAGAACATTCAATATCATCCATGAAAGCAATTCATGTGAGACTTTCAGAAAATCAACAAAATGGCAAGAGGAGCATACAATAACAATTGCGCACAACCCTAAATGAAAGTTGGTGGAAGGCCGATCGTTATACATCGATCATTTTGGATGATTCAACATAACGATCAGTGTACTTCAGTATGCATTCTAGCTTCAACCTAGATTGACCCATGTCTCACAATCTACAACTCAAAATGACACTATATATTAGGAGCAATGTTAAGAGGCATGTGGGAGCCCTCAAGAATGATCGCATCTTGAATGGAGCCAAGAAAATAGATTGAATATCTTTAGGTCGATTGTTCCTGATCATCGAGTTGACATGGTCGACCGATATGATGGGACCCTTTGGACCTGGAAAACCTTCTTGCAAAGTTTCAATCTGATCCATGCATGTCTTCTGCTATAAATATAATAGGAATAGATTTAGAAAAGGGAGTCCTCTGGCTGCTGGTGAGCCTCTTTCATTATCATTATTGAATCTTGTGTTAATGGATCCTAACTGATCTAAACATATTTGTAAATGTAATTTAAAAGAGATCTAGATGGAAACTGTTTCCCAAGGCCATAAAAGCCGAGCCTACCACCTTTGTAGAAGAAGGAAATCATGAGAAAAGAAAAAAATTAGCCATATGTTTCATGAATGTGCACATATTTACAAGTTTCAAAGCACATGAGAATGATAGAAAACTGGCTATAGCTCATACACATGCAACGAATGGTTTATTGCGGATTCATATGTCCCATCATCTTAAACAAACGTTTCCTAGGGTGGTTCATATTGGTCATTTCACCAGCTTGAATATGGTCGACTGTTCCTCCACATGATTGTTTTTCACTGATCGTTTCTTTATGATCATTTTTATACAACTGTTCCAGTTAGTACCCTCACTAATTGCTCTATACGATCGTTTCTTATACGACTGTTCCAATGGCCAACTTAACTGATCATTCCAAATTAGCTCATTAATCGATCATTCCGAGATCACTGAATACAACTGATAATTTTTCTATTAACTTATAACGTTCGCTATAAGGATTGCTATGTTTGAAGATTGAACGATCCGATGGCCGGAATGATCTCGAAATATATGAAATTTTCATTTTGAGGCGCAGTCTCAGAATGAGATTAGTACCATTGGATTGGAAACATGAGGCGATATACGCAAACAGGTTTCATGACAATCGGATGCGTCATGTGATAGTACGGACCCATAACGTACAATCATTTATTAAAGAATTTAAATATATATAATATAATATTATAAACACCCAAATATGGATCTCCCTCCAAATGTTCAGATCCATTTACTGTAGTATTAATAAGAAAGAAAATCCATTGCTAAGTTTCATAAGTAAACTTCGAAACTTAATATCGGACAATCCACTCAACAATCAGTTGTGAGACCTGATCCGTTGAGATCATGTCAATGAAGGCTACGCAATGATCATGGCAGAATTTTGATTGTTCATTGTTGGCCAACATCAACCCTATAATCATTGATCTAGGGTTTGAAATCGTCAGATCTTGGAGCAATGGTAAATGTATCGGTGATTACCACTGGATTCTCCTCGAGGACACACACCTCTCGCCACCTTTTGAGCTCCCCTGATGCTTGGGTGTGATTGGGGCATTTTACTTTGGTAATGGTTTCCTCACGGTCATGTTTCGATAGGATGGTATGGTCGGAGTAAGGCTAGTTGCTGATTGAAGAGATCGCCAAGAGAAATGGTTTGGTGAAGACGGTTGTCGATTTTGTTGAGCATTCTTTGAGAAATCGGAGAAAAAAGGGAAGCAAATATACATATCTACGTCTTTGTAAATGTATATACTAATTTGGAAGAAGACTGACTAGATTAAGTAAGGTAATTAAGGATTAATTATTATTATTATTATTTAACTAATCGATAATATCAACTCTTATTTTTATCATATCTTTTGCAAACAAGGTCCATTTTGGATGCAATTTCTTATGTTGCACTTGTGATGGCGAGATATACATTTTGGCACTAGTTTGGATAGATTTGGCTAAGATGAGTGATATTGTTTCTCACTAAGCTATGATTGGTTGGATAGTATTAGATTGTTGCTTGGGAATAATTTTTGGTTTTAAATTATGATATTACTATACTTATACATCAGCTGTATTTTTATAAAAGAAAATAAAATTATTTTAACATGATTTATATAAAATATCACAAATTTTCCATCAAGTACCATAGTTTGATAATTTTTAGATTAGAGCGATTATTGATATGATTTCCCATATTGATTGATATGGATGGATTGTTTATGTTGTATTTATGTTGTTTAGGATGGATGTATGGATGTTGGATGTATGTTTGGCTTGTTTGACTAGTTTTGCTTATTTGGTTATTTTGGTTGAAAATGCTGATTAATGAAGATTGGATTTTAAGTAGTGTAACAACCCGGAATTTTTGACAGCATATTTTAATGAATATTTAATCTAATTTAAATTAAATACAAGCTTTACATTTTATAAACAAATAAGATCTTTTATATTTATCAGTATATCTATGTCAGTAAAAGAAATTTTGATTTGAAAATTTAAAATAGAGTCTTTCAAAAATATTTGAAATAGAATTTCCTTATTCGATAAAACTAATGGGGCTTTGCACTATAGTCATTTGATTTGATACATATTTAAATACCTAAATAATATTGTTTGGAATGAAACAAGTCCGTATTTAATATAAATATAATTTTTTTTAGTACAAATATGTTATAAATTAAATAATTAAAAGTAAACTAACTGGGAATAATATTAGGAAATTTTGTTAATATCCTATATAAATAAATAAAACATAAGATAAAAATATACATTTTTAACTATTCTTTGTTTAGCTTAGAAAAATCAACACATAAGCTAAAAAAATCAATAGTGTGACAACTTCATAAAAACATATCAAAAAAAATAAGGGGAATAACTTGTAAACAATTGCAACGATAAGAAAGGTAAGTTAAACATACATATGCAAATAAGTCAGCTGCACTACAAAATGCTAAGTATAAAGAAATCAAAGAAAACTATATACATAGTTCTCACAAACCAAGTTAGGCTGCTGCTAGTATAATATAATAGATGAGTAGAAGGTCATAAATTGCATAAGAAAACAAAGTTTCACTTCAAATATAATAAAACAAAATCTGTGTCTTACAAGATATGCTTGGCCGGAAAAAAAAATATCTTTGTACAACACATAAGTAAGATCAGTAAGCATTAATTACTTGTTATCATAAATAAGAGCATAAACATTTAATAGCACAACATTTGTTCAAGCTAGTACTACAGCCAAATTTCTGTGATAATTCTTCCTGCAGAACATAATACTTAACCAATTAAAGAAAAGAAAAAAATGACAAACAAATAAAACTGTCTAGATACAACCTGTTAAGTAGCTTCTATATATATCCAATATATATTATGTTCGTTTATAAAAACTTGAACAAAACCTAAAGCAACCTTGAGATAAGAGAAAGAAACAAACAGCTTTACTTTGCAAACTGAAAATTAATTCAAAACAGGAAACTAAAAAGAAGGTTTCAGGAAATTCTTCTGCAGTGTTCTTCATCAATACCTTATCTTCTGTTTTAAAGTTACTTGGTGAGTAAACTTGCCTGTTTTCAACCTAAACTTGCATCTTTAGTTTATAAATGATAAGTGCTTTGATATTTGTTTAAATAAATAGCCTTGGCCATTTCCTGTTGCTTTGATAGTACATGTAGCTCTTCTTCAAGATTTTTGAAAATCTGAACAAAATAAAGCCAAGAAATTTATAAACACTTATTCATATAATTGTTGTAACTTTGGTGTTGTTGCTGATTTAAGTTGATTATCTTAAACATAGGCCTGAAACTTGTTTCAAGTATAACAGTAAGATATAAACATTGTTATTGCAAGATTACAGGTAAAATAATTAAAAGGATCAAGAATTCGAATGTTTAAATTTGTAAATTCAATAACATATTTAGATTTCATACACATAATTATGATTTTTAGCATAAAAATTATGATTTTTAAGCAAGGGTATGAAGAGCAGTTTTAAAATGAAACTAAAATTGGTTTTTGTCAATTTTGGAAGATTGAGCTAATTTTAATTTCTGTAAATTGATAGGAAGCAAGCTTGTAATCCTTTTGATTCCAGAAAAATGTCAAAATAATTTTTTAATGCATAGATTTTGAGATTGTGAGTAAAACAGGGTTTTGGTCACAAGTTTTACTGAGCTCTGTAAATTTTCGATTGCGACTCACCTAGATGACTGAGCTTCACGAAATTTAAGGGAACGGTAGTGTGGAGGCTAATGGTGGTGTAGCCGGAGTTTCGAAGCTTCCAGAGGTTTGTATCGATTGAACGAGGAGAAAGTTGATCGAAGCATTATGTTGATCTGAACCTCAAACTGTCGTTTCTTGTTCTCGAGTTCCATCAGAATTTTGGGGTACTGGGATTAAGAGAGTGGACGATAGTCAACCTGTTGGCGATCGACTCAGGTGATGGAAGTTCACCGCGGCACTGTGCACGTGTACGGCGATATTGTGTGTGTCTGTGTTTTGATAGAGATCGACTCGAGTGGGTACTCGAGTAAGGGGGTCGGTTGGCTCGAGTTAGGACCCGTGTTCACGCGAGTTGTCATCACAGCAGTTTGTTTAAACTTAAAGATAATGAGAATAAGAAAAGTTACAGAAAAAAGAGAGGAAAGAAGATGGAGTGAGAGAGAGAGCCGCAGGGAAGACACGAAGGAAACTCGAGATTTTCTCGAGCAAAGGGCGGTGCAGTCTCGGGGGTCTTCCTTATGAACATGCTTGTTTTTTTGTTTTAAGTATTTGTTTATCTAAGTTAGTAAAGAAATCAGTTAGTGTTAGGTTAGTATTTAATTTAAAAGTTTATTTAAGAAGAGTCTGTAAAGATAGTTAATGAATATAAAGTAACTAGAATACAAATTAATTTATACATAAAATTAAATTAATAACTTTTAATTAAATTTGTAATTAGAGAATAATTTTGTGTTTAAATCAGTTTAACTGAAGAAAGTTTAAATTAATTACTTAAGGTTAATTAATTAGTAAATGATAATTAACTTAAGTGATTAATTAAAGACTATATAATTAATTAAATTGATAATAATTGATTAATTTGATGTAATTTGTGATAATTAAATAAGTAATTAATTTTAATAAGTAAGTTATTAATTAACAACTAAAAATAAATTAATTAACTGAGTAATTAAGTAACAGTTAATGAATAAAAGTTTAGTGATTAAATAGTTAATTGAAGAATATATGATAAATAAATTAATAATAAACTAATTAGTTAATTGATCATTAATAATCTAATTAATCAGTGATTAATTAAGTAGAATAAAGTAGTTTATTCTTAAGCAATAAATTAAGTTAAGTAAACCAAACTGTTTGGTATGCATTGATAATTCTGTTTGATTGACTTTGATATCTGTTTGATGATATTTCTGTGATATGTTGTGATATAATATGGATATCTGTGATAACTGTGTATGATTTATCTGTTATGTGAATTCTGATATTAAATTGAATTGTTAAGTTAAATAGACAACTTGGCCTTTAAAATGGCGTTTGGATTCCGATGAGACCGGAATCGGAAGAATCAATTTTGATTCTCCGAAAACCACATCGATCCAAATTAAACGATAGGTCGTGACTTATCAAATGGTGATCGAGATGGTGTTTCAGAATGCAAGGGTCGTCGTCGTTAACTCTGAGGGTGATTCCAAAATGAGTGTAACGAGATAATGCCTTCGGTTTCGTTCGAACCCGGAACGAACTTGTATGGATTGAATGCTTTCAGCACATCGTCAGACGGACGATGAGCATTCTAAGAATAATGTTCAATAAAGGTAATCGCAGCCTTAAGCCTCATCAACCGGGAATGGCTAAAACAGGGGAGATGCAGCAAGGTTAGGTGGTTCATGCCCAAGAAGGACACGATATTCCCCTGTCTAGATGTCCCTTTTTATATTCGGCTGTGTGAGCAGTTGTTGGCCACAATTGCAGGGTTATCTTGTTCGGGACTGTTCAGTACGGAATGGTTCCGGCCTTGTGTTGTAGGGGGTCGGGAGTGATCCTCTGTACGGTGATCTAGGACCCGTACTGTGACGGGCGGTACCCCAGTATCCCTGCCATTGTTGGAAACCTACTTTCTCTACGAGACCCTAAGGTTTTGATTTGTATTACCCACTTTCGTGGCTAGTAGCTTGAATTTAATGAATGTAACAATTTCGGCTATTTTCTATTTACTTGAAAACCCTAGACACTATTATAATATCACTGAATTTCCTATAAAATGTTTTGGTTAGCGTAAGGTAAAAATTTACCCATATTTATTTGTGGGGAGTCTTACATGATACTTTTATTTCAAATGATTTTCAAAGTTAAGCAATTTTAACCTGTTTACTCATACCAGACCCATGTTTGACCCAAAGTTTATATTTTGTGTTTTCATAAACTCTTGGGTACTCAAATTTTTATGAATAGCCAAGTGATAGATATTTGGGAGTGTTGATTTCTGGAGGAGCTCTTTTGGGAAAGAAGGCCAGACGTATGTATCTATATATGTAGTTCCGCTGTGTAGTTAGTGTATGCTGTATTTTGGATGTATGTATGGACATATATGTACATGACAGTCCTGTTTTATGATATTGTATAACTCTGATGTATGTATAACTATGTAATAGTTATGTGATGTATTATATTTTGTTCCATTCCGCTATGAGATTCTGATGTTGTTATTCTTTCTTTCAATTCTTTTCTATTTCTATCCCTTTCTTTCTTAATGATGAAACGTCTTTCTAGGTTGAGAAAGGCGGGTCGTCACAGGTAGTATCTTGTACGTTGGGGTTTGCACATGCAAAAACCTAATGAACGATATAAACTATAGCGAAGGGTTTGGACACATGCCGACGGATCTAGGATTTAGGATGGATGCAGGACATGTTCGTTTGGTTTGTACTTAATCGTTCGTTTAAGTACAAGACCATGGTACATGGTATTGGCCATTGTAGAGTATTCAATGTCCATCACTTTTATTGATTGGCGATTTTGGCCGATCTTTGGCTTGGGTATTGATGAGTACTCTAAAAAAAGGACATCCGTAGCGTTAAAAAACCGCTATTGAAACTTTTAGTAGCCTTTCGGTAAACGCTGCGATAAGGCAAGCAAATAAAGCCTGAAATTTTTTGTAGCGTTGTAGAAAACGCTACCAAAATTTGATATATTAAAGCGTTTTAGAAACGCAGCAAAATTTTATTTCTGAGTGCTTATCAACTGCTACCAAAATTGAAAGTTTTTAGTAGCATTTTTATTTGCATTTTTCTAGGTCTTATGTGCCTTTTTTCCACTACTATACATTTTTTGTAGCATTTTTGAAATGCTTCTAAAAGCTATTAATTGTTTTGCAACATACTTTACAAACTACCATTCCCTGTTATTAACTTATGTCATTTCCAGCAATCACTCATGTAATAGTCATATTAAAACAATAATCAATCACATAATCTTCTTGTTCAAATGAGCAATTAATCAATCAATCGCACAATCATCATATTCAAACAAATGAAAAAACATGTTAAATCACATAATCAAAAATGATATTCATAACCATTTCGATAAAAAAAATTCTACAAAATGCGCAAACTCATATAAAATTCATAACCATAAACAAAATTTTTTACCCAATTAGTACTAACAAATTGTTATAATATATACAAAAGTTAATGCCATATTCATTACTTGATTACTCACAATTCTTTATTGCAGCTGGTCCAACTCCGAAAAAACTAATTCCCTATAGACAAGTTTAACAATCAATAAATGATTTTGAAAGTGCTTTACTTATTTAAGGTATGTCAGACATCCTTAGTTAAACTTTAATTAAATTTAAATAAATTTTATAAAACTTAGTTAACTTGGTTAAAATTTTGTAAAACTTGGTTAAGTTTTTAATAAAATTATTTAATTTTTATAAAAATTAATTAACTTATTTAAGTTTCAATAAAACTTAATTAATTTGTATAAGTTTATTTAACTTTTACAAAACTTGGTTAAACTTTATAAAACTTAGTTGATGTTTAAAAATTTAGTTAATTTTTATAAAATTTTAAATTTTTATAAAGCTCGGTTAACTTATTTATATTAACTTAAACCTATTATCTTAATTGCTAAAGCTTGAAATGTCATAGCTTATATTTTAATTAACTTAAATTTACAAAATTGACCTTTAAAAATTATGGAAAGGATTGAACCACTCACCTAAAGAATTGAGTTGCCAGAAAGGTTGTCGGGGGTCCATAATGTTTTCCACATGTCTTATTTGAGAAAGTATGTACATGACCCATCGCCAATTATGGAGCCATCAATTCAAGAGGATTTGGAGATAAAATCGAACTTGACGATGATCAGGCATCCAGTTCATATTGTAGATTAGGATGAGAAGAGTTTGCATAATATGGCAGTGAAACTAGTTAAAATTCAATAGAGTAGTGATCCTACAGATTGTACTTAGGAGACTGTAGATCATATGAGAGAAACCTATCCTGAATTGCTGTTAGAATAATTTTTTTTTTATGTATTGTCTATGCACTATTATGTTATGAATGCTTAGTGTATGCCTTTTGAATGGAGTACATGATACATAATATATTCTT
Organism: Allium cepa; assembly: GCA_030765085.1. Taxonomy (NCBI): domain Eukaryota; kingdom Viridiplantae; phylum Streptophyta; class Magnoliopsida; order Asparagales; family Amaryllidaceae; genus Allium; species Allium cepa. The sequence continues at coordinate 300,814,979 of CM060944.1, read as the reverse complement.
TGTGTCATTTTGAGTTACCTTCTTAATTGCTATTTTCAGGACAAAATTCTTTTAATGTGAGAGAGTGTAGCAACCCATAATTTAATCACTTTAAACATGGAAATATAAATATATTTTTGTAATTAATTAATGGCTTTTATAACTCAAAATAAAGTTTTTTAAATAATTACTAATGATGGTGAAATAGTTTTCAAAATTTGTTAAAATAATAATTAGTTCAAAGAAAAGTAGAAAATGCGATCGAAAATCATTACCCGAATTTTCGACTTTTCAATGTCTAAAAGTTATCGAAAAACGTTGTACACATTTGAATTAACATATTCGCACATTTATTAATAAGTTAGGATTTTGATAGATATATAAATATTAACATAATAACTTTTTAAATATAATAGTGATGATGTGACTTTTTATGTAAATTTTACGGCACAATATAAACGTAAAATAAGTGACATAAAATTTCATTTATTTGGAAACATTAATTACGCTAGTTATAAATTCATGTTGGCTCATCAAAATGGATGGGGAAGTAGAAAAATTCAATTGAGAAATGGTGATAGGATAAGGGTTGTGAGGTGGCAAACTATAAGTGGAGGTATTGTACAATAAGGCTAGTTTGGTAATTTACTTCATTCAATTTCTATATATACAAATTTCCTAACATTTTCCTCATTTTCCATTTTCGTTCCTACTTTCTAAATCCTCCATCATGTCATCATGTGTACTTTAATGGCTTCCAAGGATTCTTAATGTCAGAAATCCTAGTCACATTCACTCCAAAATTTCATCAAAGCTTATTTAAAACACCTCCTTCCATTGCTACTCCTATAACACACCGTAATTTGGCATTATTATTTAATTAGTTAGTTGATTAATTTATCCCCAAAAATGGAGTCTTTGCACATGATGGAATTTGACCACAAAACTTGCACCAATGCGTTTATGGTGAAATCCTAAGCAACTTTTGTATTAGGTCTTTGTGATCAAAGTCTAAACGAAGAAGTTACAGACGAGAAATGAACTCGAAACGAAAATAAATAAATGAGAAAAAATTAACTAATTGAACCTGGGCCTACAAGTTAACCAACCAAGATGGGCGGTTGACCTAGGCGATCGACCACTAGGTAGGTGCCGATCGACTGTTCCCTGTGTGGCGGCTAGGATTAGCCTAGGCCCAATGATCCAGATTTAATATATTTTGATCTAACCATTGAGGTTGATTCTTATGCCTATAAATTCGGGGCTAACCCTCTCTTCCGATCTCATATTTTCTTGGAGGCAGAAGCGAAGCTCTGCCATTTCTCTTATCCACTTTCTTTCTAAATTATAAAAATAAGATATTTATATCCATATTCATACAAGTTAGAGAAGAATATAAATTTAATAAGAAGGAGAAGAGAAGAGAATCATATATACGCGTATTTGAGGTATTTATATAATTGTATCTATTTCCTCTTTCGATCCCAAATCACTTCTTGTATCTGTAATTCTAATGTATATACATGTACCATTTTTATACATTTTTCTTGGATTAGAAAGGATTTGGTGATGAATCAATGGTTCCACTTCAGATATGAAGATTTGGATCGCTTTTAAAATATGAATGGGAAATTTTATAGATTGTTATAATATGAAATTATCCTATGGGTGCTTATTTGATTACTATGCCTTTCTAGATAATTATTTATGAGTTGTAGACAACAAATTGAATATTATTAATATTGCCTACATATTCTTATTTATGAATTGATTTAGAATTATCTACCACATGATCTGGAAATCAGTTCCAAAATTATGAATTTAAAATATTGATTTGTAGGAAATTTATTCCAGATCTAAAATAGGTTGTGGAATAATGTAATGAATTTGGATTATTATCCTAATCCTATTGGAATGTAATTTTTTTTGTCTGGAACTGTTGGAATTCAGATTCATTTAATGTTTGTAAATTAGTTTGATATCTTTCCCCTTTTGGAAAAATACAACGTTCTATCTAGCAAGGAATAAATGCAAACAAAAAGAGAAAGAGATGTGTAAAGTAGAGAATCATTTTAGTTTACACTGTCTATTTCAGTAATAAAAAGAAACGATTATTCCTTGTAATTGCAAACAATGTATTTTTTCATTTTTTAAAGTTAAATCTTTTGTTTTGGACTAATTTACAGAAATTATAGCAGATAATCTTTTTAGATATGATCCCCTAAACATGGAAAATCAAATTTTAGTCAGGATATATAACCAAAATATATTTCATAAAAGTAGGTATTTATAGGTAATTTACTACGCTTGTAATAATTAACTAAAACTTAGCTAATAATGACGCTTGCACATAACAATCGCACTTAGGATAATTAATTAATAGGAACGAAATTTAAAAGGTTGTAACTCCAATAAATGGAAATTAGAAGTTAATAAATGTAAGAGTTGTAATAATTTGATAGGGTGAATGAATTAATGGGACTGATAAATTAAGAAGTTGAATTAATGACTATGGAAGAGTTAAAAGGGTTACTAATTTGATATTAGTAATCATGCATAAATGTCATAGGAAATGCCTGCTAAGATTTTATGGACAAATTGACATTTATGAGCATAATAAGGGAATTTATGGGTAGATAAGCATTTAAGATAAACCTTGTTGCCTTAAATAAAAAGGTAATTAGTAAGCAAAGTCCAATATCTACCTAAGATAATATAATTAAAGACTTAGGATGGTTAATTGGACTTAGCAGTTTATGATGCAAGGTCAGTAGGGTCACCCGACAGAAGACTGCCCTTCACTCTAAAGCTACCACCAGTCGGCTCCACTTAATACTGATGCGAGATATCACTATCCTAGGACCATTGACAACATAGGAGATTGGGCCTGCTTTCTTAATTGAAAATTTTGAAATGGTCCAATTTTGAATTAGGAGCGTTAAGGGATATCTCCATAGGGGTTTGCTTCTGGTTTGAGGTATTTAGTGGTTGTAGGGTCCGACTCTCTAAAAGGGTTCACTTTAATGTTTAGGTATTAAGTGGCTATTTTAGATGCCACCCCCTAATGAAAGAAGTAACCTAATGAAATTTCATATTTATAATTAAGAGTGATAGTGGACATCTTGGGAAGGGTTCACATCGGATTTGAGGTATTAAGTGACTGATCTAAGGGTTGGCCTCTCTCTGAAAAAGAAGTATTAAGTGACTTAGTGAGATTCCAAGCGGGTCAGCTAAATAGTACCGGTGATGACTCCGCCTTAGGGTTAGGTATTAAACGACAAAGGCCTACCTATAATAGGTATTAAATGGTCATGGGTCTACCTAGTTCTTATTAATAAGGTATTAAGTGGCTTGGGTATAGTCTATCACATGGCTAAGGCCGCAATAACGGTAGTACCAATAAGGAGTCTGCTTGTGGATAGGTATTGAGTGACATAGGACTTGCCTAGAATATAGGTATTAAATGGTTAGAAGTCCGTCTAGTTCTTTTTTAATTGGTTTGGGTACTTTCTCTTACATGGCTATGATTTTATTGGCGATAGATGTAGTAATGTTGGACATTAAATGTTAAAAACCTTAAACTACGATAAGAGTCCTTTGTAGTTAGGACCCACCGACCATTGACAGCATTGTTAGAACACCACCTTGGGAATAGGTCTTAAATGATGGGATCCACCTTGATTGACGTCTTAAATGGCTGAGTATGCCTATTTCTCTTTTAAAAGTATTTTATGGTGATAATAAAAGTTCTCTTCATTTTTATAAGTATTAAGTGGCCAATGGGTTTGGAAGTATTGGGTTTTTGATAAGGCTTCATTAGTATTTTGTACCTTAGGAAGGGGTAAGTAAGTAATCGTGTGTGCAACGCAAGGTTAGGTTGCATTGAGAACCTTAATGGACATAACTATTAAATGGAAACTAATTGTATAAATTTATTTTATGGATAGTTTATAGATTTTCCAGTCACAAGAACGTTGTTCGAACCTCCTCCTTATTACAACCCACAAGATAGATTTAGAGGAATAGGCATTGGAACTAGATGTGTTTTGTTGTTGGAGAAGTCATCTGCTCTCTCTTACTCGATGATGATGTGGCAATACAATATCCAAGGAATTCCCTTGATTCCAAGGTTATAAGCATAGTCAGTATTAATCATATTATTGTTTGCGTTGTGAATATAGATTTCTATCAATCTCTGATAATGCACATGCTTATTTGCAGGTACGAAACCCAACGATCTATTTTTTGATTGACTTTGATTTCAATTTTTTTTCAAAATTTAAGCCCATTGAGGTATGGGTTTTTACATTTGGTATCAAAGCCTAGGTTAATAGATTAGAGGAAATAGGATAAATTGAGAGAATGTATTCGTAATTGTCTATCTAGTAATATTGTATTTATACATCAGATGTTAATGCCTCCGACTATAGAAGTAGGTGTAGTTCCACTCTGAATGAATGAGCTAAAAAACTATGTGTGAGAAATATCTTAGAGTTAAGATTTTCACGCTGACTCTATAGTACCTCATGGAGTGTTGGTGATACGTAAATCGCTGTTGGTGAAAAGCATGAGTTCGACATACGAATGAATCCAGAAGACTGGAGTTTTTTGACTTGATGGTTTAGATTCTAGCTACCCTATGATTTTGAATTTTAATGATGATTTCCAGTCGGAGACACACATTTGTTCCAGATGGACGAGAAATTAGAGTTTATATGTCACTATTGTCCAAAGGGAATTTTTTTCTAGGGTGCATTCATCGATCACCTCTTTCATGGCAAATCTGATTTTCGCTTGGATAATTAATTTCAATTCGATAGTCCAAAACCTATGAGAGGATTTTTATAAAGTATATTTTGTAAATGCCTTAGATTTTGGAAATGCCAATAGGGATATGAAGTTTGAAGTGATGTTGTACTACCGACTATTGAAATAAATATTTCGATGCAAAGTGTGCAGGAAATAAAATCTTGAATATTTTCAATTGTTGATAGTCACAACAGTTTTGTTGAGGTTATAGAAATCATGCCGAGGAGGGGCCTACACGTAAGGTAGATACCATCGTGTGGAAGGTAGAAGTCATGAGTTAAGTTGAAGATGGCGTGCGTAATGATTATTAGACCATTAATTAATTTAACCTAGCCCTATTGGCTCCAGGCTTAGGCCATGCCCAAATCTGGGTTAATAGTCGACTAAATGCGGTCGACGGTAGTGGTCGATCGGTTGACCTAATGTCGGTCAACCGCTAGGTAGATTCATACCGAACCCAAACTTGGAACATGACTATAAGTCACCTCCAAAACATCAGCCACAGCACCATCTTATTCTATTCCTCCTCTCCATTTTCAATTGAACCCCATTTCCACCTCCCTCTTCCTTCACCTCATCCAAGCCTCTCTCCTCCATTCCTCCACCAAAGCGGTGCCAAAATTCTTACACGTCAGATCTTGCCCTACCACCACTCCAGATCTAAAACCTTTTTTCCTTTTTCCAATCACCTCTTAGCCCATGGCACCACCCCGGACTGATGGAACTTCCTGTCGTCACATCAACCTCCCTATACAGGAAGTCGCTTAGCTTGACTGGAGCGGGCAAAAGATCGCCACTTAATTCAGAAAGGAGGACTTTGTTTTCACCATGGACAACCACTTAAATTAGTATACTTTGCTACTCTTGTGCTTGAAGAGCTTTTCGTCGCAGTAGGACTTGCATCGATCCTCCACTTCGAGACTTATAGGCGGGAATATTACCCACTCCGCGTCAATTTTTTGCATGCACAAATGGCATAGAATTTTGATGATGGCAACAGCTATATTGAATCCGAGGTAAAGGGAGTTCTTATTGAGATGACATATTTTGATCTCAATGGGATTTTGAAGATATTTGCAGTAGGCATAGATTTGGACGAAAAAGAGATGACTAATTTTGAGATTCTGTAGTGAATCTCTTTTAGAAATGTCGGTGATTGGGGAATTGACAAGTTGCGACTGGTTGACAGTCTCGTCATGTGCATCATTCGGCACAACATCATTCTGAAAATGGAAAGCCTCGACCAGATCTATACCTTGGTTTGGAGAGCCGCATATGCTATAATTGGCTGCATAGCCGTCAACTAGGCTCGTGTTTTGATGCTTCCATGGTTGATCAGAGAGTTGGTACCCTAAGGACATGCTTTCTATTATGGCACTTTCTCACTCAAGTGGTTAGGTATTACGAGGTAATTGAGCGAAGAGCCAATAGTGAGGAAGGTCCCTCCTGCCATCAGTCATACCACTATTAAGAAATTGAATATTCCCTTACCGCCACCTGCACCATATGTACCAACACTAGAGCAGCAACACTAGTAATATAGGATAGCACAAGGCGCCAAGGGATATTTCAGTCCTGAGCTTGTTGCTATTCATCAATTTCATGTAGAGCTTCGAGAGGTTAGAGTGAAGCAAAAGCGCTAGGGGCGTGAGGTTGGTTGCATAGCCACCATGATACGACCATTTCGTAGTCGCGACAATGGGTCAAGTTCCATTCCTAGAGTGAGACCTTCATGCAATTCTTAGGTGGTGTATTATTTAGGCTCGTTGTATCTTTTTATTCCAAACATTTTTCCTTTTTCTGTAGGTTTGTTTGGGTTGTAAAACAGTTATTTGTTTCTTGTAAAAGGTATACATGATATTATGAGTTTCTATTTATTTACTATGTTATTGTTTCTAGACAGGCAAACTGCTCCTATATATATACATAGTGAAGAAACAGTATAAGTATGGGAATCCCATAAAGACAATTGACTAAAAGTAAACTCAATACAAGACTAGAAGGTTAGAATAGTTGGAAATTTTTTGCGAAGGACATGAAAAGGTTGTTTTGATATGATGGGTCATTTTCTTATGCTCCATGAAAGCTAATTTTTTTGAATAATAGATCTGTTAACATTTTTCCTTTATGTAAAATGTCAAATTTTATAGGTAAATGTTAGTTGTAGATTTGAGAATTTGGTTTATGCATTTAGCGCATATTCGACTTTCGACTATGCTGAAATTATAGTTTGATTTATGAAAAATTTAGAAGGAAAATATTTTGAAAAGTTCCCCCTTAATTTGAAAAGTTCGCTTTTGAAGAATAAAATAGTTTTAGTTTTTAATTATTTTTGGCTCTTAGATTATTTTAAGAATTTTCACCCTAAAATCTAATTTTAAAGGATAGTGCGCATCTAAATATTTTGTGATTTTATTTTCCAAATGGTGTACAAATTTGAAAAGTGAGAAAGAGTTTTGTGAAATATTTTATTTTGATGGTCACATGTTAAGCGTAGGAAAGGCAAATAGAGTTAGAATTTGCGAATTTAGTAGTGCACTAGGATCGACTATACAATAAATGCAAGCGATACAAGGGAAAAGTTGCTTTAGCCTTGGAATTTCTATTTCCATACCTAGTCGATGAAGCACGCAAGTCTTTTTTAAGCTTAATTCAAATTTAGAGCTTGAAATAGGCCTCCTTATGCATTTTATATGCGGAAAATTTGGAGCAAATCCGGGGCAACAAGGAAATTTCCACCGTACTACGGGAAAACAAAGATTATAGTGCGTGGTAAGAATGTTAAATTCTCCTCCTAAATTCCTTTTTTCGGTATATGTGTAAAGTTTAGGAAGTGATTTTTCAATGTGTTAGAATATTCGATAGTAGAAAATGGATGCAAAGATTGGTTGCTTCATATTTCTAGTCGTAAGAGTATGGGGGTTTAGGTTGAAAGGGTTTTTTAAAAGCTGCATACATATAAAACTACCAGTGTATATATATAGGTTGTTTGCGTCATATTTTAAAAAAAAATCAAAAGAAACGCATTAATATAGAAGGATCTAATTTAGAATTATTCTGCATATATATTTTCTATGTGGTCATACAGTAATACACTACGCACTTGTGCATATTCGGTTGCAAAATTAGTTGTACACTCATTGGTTGTGTAATTTAAGATAATTAGGAGCCAAAACCATGACCTAGTGATAGGTGAAATTTTGAGGATGAAATTCTTTTTAAGGGGGAAGAGAAGAATGTAACACCCCATAATTTGGCATTTGATATTGAATAAGTTAGTTGATTAATTTAGGCCCAAAAATGAAATTTTGCAAACAATGGAATTTGACCGTGAAACATGAATCATTGCATTCATGGAAAAAATCTAAGAAATTTTTATATTTGGAGTTTTGCGATCGAAGCCCAAATGAACGAATTATGGGCAAAAAACGAATTTGGAACGAAAATAAATAAATGAGAAAAAATTAACTAAACTAACCCGGGCCTACAGGTCTACCCACCATCATAGGCGGAGGGATAGTCGACCCCAGGTAGGGGGGTTGACCGTTCCCTGTGCGGCGGCTAGGGTTAGCCTAGGCCCTGCGGCACATTTAATATATTTTGATCTAACGATTGGGTTTGATTCTTACGCCTACAAATCCAAGCGTAACTCTCCCTTCTCTTCTCATATTTTTCTACATATAGTAGCAAAGTACTGTTATTTCTTCTTTTCCATTTTCTTTCTAAATTATAAAATAAGATATTTGTATCTATAGTCATACAAATTGGCAAAGAATAGAAATCTAGTAAAAATGAGAAGAGAAGAGAATCAACTACACATGTATTTGAGGTAATTTATATAATTGTATCTATTTTCTTTTCCAATCCCAAATCTCTTCTCGGACCTGTAGTTCTAATGTATGTATGTATACCCTTTTAATATGTATTTCTTGGATTAAAAAGGATTTGAAGATGAATCAAAGGTTCTACTTTAGATCTGGATATTTGGATCGCTTTTAAAAGGCGAGTGAAATTTTGTATAAATTGTTATAGTATATAAATTATCCCCTTTGTTGGTTATTTGATTATTATGCCTAACTGGTTAATTGTATGTGAGTTGTAGGCAACAAATTGGATATAGTCTAAATGTTATAAATATTCCCTACATATTCTTGTTTATGAACTGATTTAGAGTTGTTTACAACCTGATCTAGAAATCTATTCCAAAAGTATGAATTTAGAATATTGATTTGAATGAAACTTATTCTGGATCTGAAATAGGCTATATAATAATGTTATGAATATGGACTGTTACCCTAATCTTGTTGGAATGTAAACTTTTCTACATTCAGAATTGTTGGAATTTAGATCGTTTAATATTTGTAAATTAGTTTGATTTCTTCCCATTTTTATAAAAATACAGCGTTTGATCTAGCAAGGAATAGATGCAAATAAAATAAGAAAGAGATGTGTAAGTATGAACTCGTTATAGTTTACACTGTCTATTTTAGTAATAAAAAGAAATGATTATTCCTTATAATTTTAGACGATGTAATCTTTTGTATTTTACAGTTAAATCTTTTGTTTTGGACTAATTTATTGAAATTATAGCGGTTAATCTTACTAGACATGATTCCAACAATTGAACATAAAAATGAATATTTTAGTGAAGATATATAACCAGAATATATCTAATAAAAGTAGGTATTTGTACGTAATTTACTGCATTTATAATAATTAAATATAATTTAGCTAATAACGATGCTTATACATAACATTCGCGTTTAGGATTATTAATTAGTGGAAAGAAATTTAAAAGATGGTAGCTCCAATAAGTAGGAAGAATGGTAATAAGTATGGAAGTTGTAATAATTTGATATGGTAAATGGATTAATGGGACTAATAAATAAAGAAAGTGTATTAGTCACTATGGAATCATTATAAGGGTTACTAATTTGAAATTAGTAATCATGCATAAGTGTCGTAGGAAATGTCCATTCGGATTTTATGGACAAATTGACATATATGAGCATAAAGGGCAGTTTATGGGTAGAATAGCAATTAAGATAAATATTATTACGTTAAATAAATTGGTAATTAGTAAGCTAAGTCCAATGTCTACTTAAGATAATATAAGAATAAACTTAGGATGGTTAAGTGAACTAAGTAGGTTAGTGGTGCGAGGTAAGTAGGGTCACTCGATGGAAGACTGCCCTTTACTTTGAGGCTCCCAATAGCCAGGTACACTTACTACTGATGTGAGATATCACTAATCCTAGGACCTATGATGACGTGAGAGATTGGGCCTGCTTTCTTAACTGAAAAGTGTTAAATGGTCCAAATTTAGATTTAAGAGCGGTGAGGGATGTCTCCATAGAGGTACACTTCTGGTTTGAGGTTTTAAGTGGTTGTAGGGTCTACCTCTCTCCTAAAAGGAAGTATTAAGTAACCTAGTGAGATTACAAATAAATAAGGGTATCTTTAAAAGGGTTTACTTCAGTGTTGAGGTATTAAGTGGCTATTTTAGAGCCCGTCTCCCTGCCGAAAGAAGTAATCCAATGAGATTCCATATTTATAATTAAGATTGATGGTTGATATCTCAGGAAGGGTTCGCTTCAGGTTTAAGGTATTAAGCAACCAATCTAAGGGTTCGCCTCTCTCCTATAAAGAAGTATTAAGTTACCTAGTGAGATTCCAAGCGATGCCAGCTACATAGTACTAATAAGGAGTCAGCCTTAGGGTTTCGTATTAAATGACAAAGGCCTACCTATAAATAGGTGTTAAATCGTTGGAGGTCTTCCTAATTTTTATTAGTTAGGTATTAAATAGTTTGGGTACAGTCTCTCATATTCCTAAGGCTGTGAAAACGATACTACCAGTGAGGAGTCTGCTTTAGGATTGGTATTAACTAATGTAGGACCGGCCTAGAATATAGGTACTAAATGGACAGAAGTCCACCTGGTCCTTTTAAAAGTATTAAGTGGCTTAGGTATTGTCTTTTACATGGCTACGATTTTATTGACGATATATGCAGTAACAGTTGGACATTAAATGTTGGAAGTCTTAAACAGTGGTTAGAGCTCTTTGTAGTTAGGACCTACCGACCATTGAAAACATTGTTAGGAAACCAACTTGATAATAGGTCATAAATGAAGGGGCCTACCTTGATTGAGGTCTTAAAAGGAAGATTCTGCTCATTTCTCTTTTTAAAGTATTTCGTGGTGATGACAGAAGCCATCTTCATATTTAGAAGTATTAAGTGGCCAATGGGTTTGGAAGTATTAGGTGGTTGATAAGGGTTCGTCAATATTTTGTACCTTAGGAAAGGTAGGTGAGTTATCGTGAGTGCAATGCAAGGTTAGTTTGGATTACTAACCTTAATAAGCAAAACTATTAAATGGAAACCAATCGTATAAATTTAATTTATAGACAGTTTATAGATTTTCCAATTACCAAAACGTTGTTATGACCCTCTACTCCATTTCTACTCCATTCCTCCTTTCTAAAAAAAACCCCATTACCCTACACCACCTTGGCAGAATTCATATCACACGTAGGCTGAATACATTTTTGCTAAAGCTCACAAAAACTTCATTTTTCCTAAGGCTAAGCAAAGATCTAAGCTGTGTGCAATCTACGGTGAAAGTCCGGTTCAATTCATGAACTCTTGGTGAGTAAAATTTTAGCCCTTAACTGAGTTTTCTACACTAAAAAATATAATCGACTTGTTGTTTAATATGTTGTTTTTTGGGTATAAATTGTGTTGACATAGATGTATGTGTATAAGTTTGTATGAGATGGCACATAGTGTGAAATTTGAAAGTTGAAATGTCAAGTTAGATGCGAGTTGTAATCTTAGTGTGTATTTTTTGATTATAGCATGATTTTATGTTTGTGATGTGGTGGTGATATGAATATGAATGCTATGATCTTGAATACAAGATTGGATGCATGTGTACGTCGATGTAAATGTATAGCTTTAGTTTCTAAAATTTCAAAGGTTTTCAAGTTTAAAACTTGTTTAGTTTTGAAAAACATTCCTTTATGTTTCTGCACTTTTTTCCAAGGTTAAAATAAAAGAAAATACTTAGAAAAAAAATTCAATTTCGTAAATTACTGGTCGTACAGTGAAAGTCGCTATAAGTGTACTTTGTGATAATGGACTCTTTTCGAAATCTAAAAGTATTTCCACTTAGGAACCCTTTTGAAAAATGTTTTCAAACATAATTTAAGTGTTAAAAAGTAATTATTTGTTTATTTAATTAATGATTATTTAAATAATTAATTATGGTAATTAGTACTTAATCATTAATTAGAAAAGACAATTAATGCTTAGGTTTTAATTAAGTAAGTTAATTATAATTGGTTAACTAATAAAAAGTTAATTACTATTTAATTATTAATCGAGGATTATTTATTATCTAAATATATATAAGATTAATTAATAATCAATTATCATTTATAAGAGGGTTTAATTATTAATTAATTATTGATTAGCACTACTACAAAACTGGTCATTTGCATCGGTTGTTTACCTCCCTTTTGCATCAGTTCAACAACCGATGCATATGCAACCGATGCAACAGGCTTAACACTTTTGCATCAGTTCTGAAATCGATGCAAAAAGGTCATTTTTGCATCGGTTGTTACTAACAACTGATGCAAAATATCGTGGTTGGTTGTTTGAACACAGTCCCCATGTTGCATCGGTTGTAATGAAAACCGATGCAACAAAGGAACTTGTTGCATAGGTTGTTGTTGAAAACCGATGCAAACTAATCCCTCTATTGCATCGGTTTTTTATAATAACCGATGCAAACTAATCCCTCTATTGCATCAGCTATTTATACCTGATGCAAAAAAGCCATTCCCAGAAACCATTAATTATTTTTTATTGATTATAACAAACAATTATTGCATGCAATATTACAATCATTCAAAATTAAATTTGATGACAAATACAAACTGAATAACATAATACCAAATAAACATATATCAATTAAAATGTTAATATTCTATACAAAATAATGGTTCATACATTCATTTTTGCAGCATAATTCATATCTTTAGTACAATCATTAAGTGATATAGTCTTAATTCAGATCTTTAATTAGTACAACCATTAAGAAATAGTATAGTGAAAACCTTAAAAACTTCATGGAATCTTGAAAATCCTACCTACCGCAACCCACACATCTCCTGCACTGAATGACTTCAAATAATGCACACTATCAAAGAGACGAACCTGCAAATTAGTTATTAAATTTCATATCAGACATCACATTTGACTTATAAGCATTCTACACTATATTTACACATTTTCACATCTCTGCACCACCGGCTACAAGAGACTCATTTTTTACTTCACCATATTTTTTCAAGAAGGAGAACGATATATGTGCAGCAGAAATTTAAAAAAAATTGCGTAAAGATTTTTTTCGTCAACTATATCAGACCACTGCTGTTTATGAAAAATCATGAACGTACCTGTTTCTGAAGCATTGTCAACTCTTGCAAAACAGCTCTTCTCCCGCCATCGACATGCATGTCAATATCTTCTGTGTTGTATGATGCTCCCATATGTTTCAAAACAGCACCAACGACCTCCCGTGGAGAATCAATCATTGAAATTTTCCCAGAAAAGTTCAGGCCTCCACAAATCATCCCAATCCTGCAATGCGCGTTAACACAAGTCTAATTTTTTAGGTATGCATTTTGTATTTGTTGAAAAATAATGCATATGTGCTACAAGAATGAAAAAACTACAAAGAAGCGAATTTCGTATTTATTTCATTTCTCTGAAATCTCTCCATAGACTATAATTTATAATGTATTACGAAAGGAACTTTGTACCATATCTTGGATGAATTACAGAACTCATACTATTTCATAAGTGATCATTTTTTCCCAGTTAAAGAACAAATCCAAATAACTTGCTCTTATCATTAATTGGTCTTGGGTTCCACCAATCCGTTTTTTTAGGGTAAGCAAAGTAAATTGAATTGAATTTGTCTCTCCATTCAACAGTATGCTTTGTTAACTATTCAAGTTTATATTGCTATGCATATTTCATATCAATTCTCATATATGTAATTTGCACTTGTAAGTTTGTAAATTTGATACTTATACTTTGAATACAACCATATAGCAAACGGTAATTGGATAGATGACGATGAATACTAAAGGGAGAAACAAAATATTCAAGGGAAGAGAAGAGAATATTTGTTAGGATAACTAGAAAAACATAGAAACTGATTTACATTTTATTTGTTTATTATTGTTTGTACTTTAGAGAACAAAATAAACCTAACGTTGTCTCTATTTTAACCATTTTTGAAATTTTTTAGCTCTTTCAATTTTATTTTTCTATGAGTAATATTCTGAATCCTTCTATTTTCATTTAATGAAAAAAAAATTTACAATAGAGAAGTAGCTTTTTGAAAATTTCAAGTCATTTGAACATGTCAAAACATTTTAAATTTTAGAAACTTAAGAATTTTTTTGAAAGTGTTGAAGAATTAGAAGGAGAAACAATTTTACAACAGTTATCATTTTACTTTATTTTTCAATAACGTCAATTTTGTTTAGTTTTGAATCTTTCAATAGTTTGAAATTTTGGGCTTCTTAAAATTTTGGTGCTTTTTACTTCCGATTTTTTTTTTGTACTTCATAATTTTGCTAATACAAATAATTGAATTGTCTTAAACATTTTTGTAAGTTTGAAATACTTTCAAATTTCTTTAATTTTTATGAAAAATAATAGATTTTATTTGACTTTTAATAAATCAATTTTTTATTTTGAATGGCAATTTTTCACAAGGGAGAAACTCTATTTAATTTTTTCCCTCGGTCATTTACTTTTAGTTTAAAATTCTTCTTTTCTAAATCCCTACCCAAAGCTGTAATGTTTCTCCCATTACCAATGTACTAAATGACTTGTATCATATGACAGAGATGCAAAATAACGACGGCTAGTATAAATTTTGATTTTTGATATTCTGCGGATAATCTATCTTGAGATTTCAAACCAAAATGGTCATCCGGATGCTTTTGTCTCGCTTGAGATAGTGTTAGAATCTTAGGGACAACATCTAATCTAGATCTAAAATCAAAAACCTTGACATTAACAAGATGTAACAACGCGAGCTTAACCAAAGGAAAATATGTGAACCTGAATGCAATGATAAGAAACCAAGACTGAGTAAATTTCACTATGAATGAATATTATATCATGAAAATGACACATACGCTCCGAATCAGCAAGAACAAAAATGATGCATATGTGTGGGAATTAGAAGATTGCAAATCCACTGTGCACAAAAGATTTTAGTTAGGTGGGAACATAAAGGTATTTTCATTGAAATTATAAATCACATACAACAAGTACCTCAATTGGGACTAACTTGTGCTTTCGGAACTTGTTTGTGTTGTATGCTATAACCATAGTTCCCCATCTATATGGAGCTCCCCATACAAGGCCACTAGGATCTAATTCTCCATTATCATTCCTGCATAATAAGACCTGAGAGATTCTGAGGTGGTAACTACATATCCAACATGTTTTTCATAATTATCCGGTAGATATTTGAATTGAAAGATCAAAAGATAGACAATTAAGATATATTAGCGTCTATAGCTGAATTATCTACATATACGGTTTCAATCATCGATTTTGAGGAAGAAGCATAAAATTATCTGACTAATGCTACACATAGACTTAATTTCCATGTTTATCCAAGAAGTAACATATTGATTACGGGTCCAAAGGAAATGAAGGATTCCAGACCTCTTATATGGACTGTCAGTTTTTCAATCATCGAGTTACTTTTACAATTTGTCTTAAGCATATACATTTTACTTCATGGGTTAACTTTCAAGCACAAACATTCGACATGCCTAAATACATCCAATAAGACAAAAGATCATCATAAAACAAATTGCAGGATTGAACAAATATGCAGCCTCACCTTCCCTTTGTTGCTTAAATTGTCGAACCAGTCTTGCTCCTCAACATTTTTTATGGGTTCAATCAACCGATCTTTAATGGCAAAGCTAAGTCATGAATCTCCAATTGAAACAATATCGGCAGCCATCGCATTTTTTGAATCAAATTTTCCTTTATTTGAAGCAGCAGATAGTTCAGAGAAAATGGACTCGAGTGATACCCTGTAAGCTGAACTAAATCTGACCCTCTTTCCTTGTGTTTGAAAGAAATCCTACACATTGACAACAGTTTATTATTATTTAGGACTGTCACATATATGTACCATTCATTTATTTATTTTAGAAGGAAATACTTGTAAAAGTTGGACAAGTCTACAAATAAAAAGTTAATTGTAGACCATCTTTATTAACATTTTGACAATTATAAGAGTGGACATTGTAAATAAAAACCAATTTTACAATTGCAAGCATGCGACTTATAAGCACCAAAATAGTCAACAAAACCGTTACAAACATACTCCAAACATATGTTTATTAGAGTTGTCCTCGCCACAAACTATTTTACGTATCTATCATTATTGGCCTAACAATCGATGGTGAAACTCAAAATGACTAGTTATTATCTGCATTGACATCATCCAACTAAAAGATGCAAGTAAACATGACTTCCTACAATCGGATAAAAATTAACCACCATTAAAAATATACCACACTTCCTACAACCCTTTTAATAAAATTTTCGTATTCATCATATTAATCAAGAGTCCCATCCTAGTAAAGGATTCCAGTCTATAAAACAACAAATGTACTTTCAGCTAAATTAGTTTACAAAAAGATAAGTGTCATAAAGGCATAACTGTGTGATCATAATATAGTAGGCCATGTACCCTGTAATCTACTTTAAAATTTTGGTGCCTGTTGGTTTAATAAACATTAAAGGGTATATGCTTTTAATTATTAATCAATAGTTATACATGAAAACATCAGTATCAAACATGTCATAATAGAGAATCCCATGATTCCGCTCTCAAATCTAAAATTCTAAGACATATGATGGCAATAATTGCTGTAATATAGTTTACAGAAATGCTGCTTTTTTCTGAAGTTATCTGAGTGCAATGGTCTTCATGCAGATTAAACCTAAAAGCATACCTATTAAGTACCTGTTATTCTTGAAACTTTCAAAGCCATAAATATCAAGGACCCTAATCAAAAATTTTAGGTTTGGATCCTGTCCAATCGAATTATTTATCTTGCTCACAAGCCTGCAATTGATTTAAAAATATAAGAAATCAAAATCGAACAATACGACTATCAAGATAATAAGTAAATCAAATATACGTTTTTTACCAATCAAATAAACGTGTGTAAACAATTTTTGCCAATGCATCTCTGCTAAGGGCTGCAGCTTCTGGATCAAGAGATTTAACTATGTTCTCATCAAGAGTTACTATGATGCGCTTGCATAAAGAATCCTCAAGGGCTTTTTCGTCACACCTAGAGAGCAAGGTTATCCATAATTTTATCAATATACCATCATGTAATCTGGAAAAGAAACACTTGTGCATCGAGGAATTTTCACTACTTACATGAACAGTTCGGCCGCAGTTTTAAGATGAAAACGGGATTTCTCATCTTTACGTACTGATGAATCTGGTTCGTCTCCCTCGCAAAATTCAATCAGCCTACTTCCACCGTTCATGGCGAGATTAAAGCAACACGTCAACCTCACCTGACCTCTGCACTGCCAACGAACTTTAATTTCCTCTCCACCAAATCAACCAGCACCATCACCTTCAGCAGCCAAACCTCCCCTAAAAATCGAAATCGCAACCTCACTGCTGAAAATTACAACTGCGAGCATTGAAAACAGTAACCTCAAAGAAGTTCTGCAACCAAATTCCCCTCATAGTTGAACTGCTCAACCCACCACTCACGACCTCCGCCAACCGCCTGCAACCAGTCGCAACTTGTCACAACCACACTTCGACACCCTCAAATTTCTGAACCAGCAAACGGCCGCAGCACCAACCTCACCTGAAACTCGAACAACCCACCCCCGAACATCACCGAACCACTCTCCTCCAACTCCTGAATCCTCAAATCGAACGCAATTTCACTTCAATTTTCGATAGCGACAACCATACCCTCAACAACGAACAACCTAAGCACCCACAGTAATCACCCAATTCGCGACAACCAATGACCACCTTTGCATCTCAACGTCACCCGAATCCAAAACGCGAACCTAACTATCTGAAACTAACTTCACCACCTCGCCCACCTCAACAATCCCCAATTCGACCTGAATCCGCCTCCATCACCTAAACGGAATCAAGAAAATTGGCTGAATTGTGAAAGTTTGATTGAATTGTGAAATTGGGGCTAATCGGTGAAAGTTGGATTTCGATTTTTTTATTCGTATAAGCTTTCTGATTATATAAACAAGTACGCGTGTAGTTGTTTTTGAGGAGGAGAAATTTTTTTCTCGGAGTGGGTTATTGGGGAGAAAGGAGTACATTTGTTCAAAATAGTTATTTGGAGCCAATTTTTCATTATTTCCCTCCTAAATTTCATATTGCCATCAACATGTAGTTGCATCGACTTTAAACCGATGCGACTAAAACTATTTGCATCGGTTGTTGGTGAGAACTGATGCAAATTTGATTTTTTTTACTACCTATTTCTTTCCACGTATCAATTGCATCGGTTATTAAGATAGAACTGATGCAAATAGTTCTATTTGCATCAGTTTTTACTTCAGCCGATGCAAATGAGACGAAGCAATATGCACTTTTTGTACTAGTGTAAGTCAAATTTAATTAAGATTTTGATTAGGACTTAATTAAAATTTCAATAGGAATTAATTAAGATTAAATCATTATCTAATAATTGTTTAATTTAATTAATTTATTTATTTAATAAGGGTTTAAATTTGAAAAATCACTTCATTTTCTATAATATTGGTTTTGTTCAAAACTGTTTCCTTTTGCAAAGATGTTTTAGTGATTTCTTTATTGATTAGCTTTAAGTAACCTTAAAAAAAATGTACCATATTGCTAATATGGTGACTTGTTTATGGGAAGTAAGTCATCTCATATGTAGCACTAAAAGCCGATGAGTAAGATGGTCCTCTATCTATGAGATATAGAATTAACTTCTAGGCAAGCGCTATAGTAAGGTCGAAATATCGAAAACGTGATAGATATAGAAGGGTTAATTTCTATCAATAGGTCATGTTTAATTAATAATATGGTTATCCATATATGAACTCTTTTTAATTACCCTAGATAGTGAGTTGGTCGCTTTCAATAGCTTGACCAAATTTAACTCAGAAACTATGTTGTTTTTATTTGAGTTTCCCCATGAAGACTCGAATACATATTACATACTTCTAAAGAACTAGAGCTGAATTAGCCAGAATTACCGCTTAGTTCGAGGGCATGCTTTTCATATGAGTATGATTTATCTAGCCCACTCCAAATTGATAATGCTCATGATGGATCTCTATAAAGCATGCTATGAAGCTGTAGTATTCTTCCTGAGGATGAATCCAAAATGGATGATAGCAATTGTTCAATGTTTATTTGACTCCAGAATAACTTGTATGGATGAATGCTATCATTACATTGGTTTCATAAAGGGTAGTGTTAGCATTCCAATATTGTATGCTATGAGGAAAGGTAAGTGCATAGCCTTGAGCCTCACACGCTGGAGGTGGCTAAAGTAGGGTAGATGTGGTAGGGCTCTATGGGTCGTGCGGATGAGGGTACGATCATCGCCTAATCTAAAGTGATATATATAGTTTATTTATGATTCTCCATCCCTTTATGGATGTTGATCACAACAAAGGGGTGACCATATGATACTATCAAGTGAGGGGTAGGCTAGATCCGTGCTGGTAGAGATGAAAATGCGTTTGTAGCCCTCAACACATTTTATCTTTAGGTGTATTGTACGGAAGGTATTCTCTTACATTGCCATCTGTTGGAATCCATTTTCCAATATGAGTCTTCAAACTTGGTTGTGTACCCATTATGTTAGAGTTTAATAATGTAACAATTTTGGCTATGATTCCAAATTTATTTTAAACCCAAATAGTATGATAATATTAGAGAATTTATTATTTAAATTTTTTGGTTATCGTAAGGTTAAAACCCATATGTGTTTCTGTGTGGCGTGGTCTTATGAGATGCCTTTGATTTGAAAGTTTTTATAAAGTTAAACTTATGCTTTACACACACCAGACCCATGTCGAAGCCAGAGTTTTATTTCTTTCCCTTAAACTCTAAGGTACTTGTTTTTTTTTTTGTGGCCAAGCATTCAGGTTTTATTGAAGCATTTTCGAAAGCGGTATGGAGTAGGAGCTTTCATCATTATCCAGTAGTAATCGTTATTTCCATTGTGATTCTGCATTATGTATTAGTAATTTTTCCATGCTAAAATAGCTGTCCTTGTTGGGAATAGTACTTGTTGTGACTTTGAACTTTTTGGAGTAACCATATGTACTGCTACGATGATGTATATGTAACTCTGACGTTTGTGAGAAAAAAATTGTGTTTGTTTCTTTGTTTTTTATTTTCTTTACCCTACGACCTCTCTTTTAGACACTTAGATGATCGACACACGAATAGCAAGAATGTTTTTATTATCGTCTTTAGGTGTGTTAATCCCGTTTCACCAACGAGTTAAAGAGTCCACGAGATAAGAGCCCACAAGGTAATATCTATGAGTTGAGGAACCTGCGACCTAAGAACTACGACTCAGGAAGCTTACGACCTACGACTTAAGGCAGCAAACAGTTCTAGAAGGACTTACGAGTTAAGCAGTCTCCGACTTAAGGCCTCCACGGTTTAAGGAACCTTACGAGTTAAGGATGGCACGACTTAAGGAAATGAACGACCTACGACCTAAAACATGTTGCGACCTAACAATGGCTACGGTTGAACGGCCTAGGAAAGCTATGCGACCTAAAGGAGTAACGACTCAAAACATTGGAAGGAAGGATCAACAACACATAAGTCATTGGCGACTTACGACTTATGATGAGTCGTGTACGACTCATGCTAGCACAAAGGAAGTCATGTTTGGTTAACTCGGGAACGACTTATCACTTGTATCGTTCATTCGAACAGGAGCATAACATTGGACCAAGCCAAGAGTCAAATCCAGTAGGTCGGCCGCGACCTACCATGAACCGCTAACAAGCCCGCGACTTATCATATGAGACAATTCACCATGACTCGTCCACGACCTAAGGTCACTAAGTCGTAGTCCACTGCTATGATGTCCATATTAAAAAAGGATGACTCGTGAACGGGTTAGAACTTGTGCTATATTCAGAAGACCGAAGGCGAGTGTGAGCTCAACATGATGAGTCGTCCACGACCCAACCTGACTCGGCCATGAGTAACCCATGAGTCGGGTACGACTCACGACTTAAGACCGAAAACCCCTATAAATACACGACCATTTCCAACATGAAGGGGACTTTTGGTTGATTCTCGAAGCGCCAAAACTCTGCCATTTTCTCGACTCAAGCAACACTTTGAGCACTCCAAACATCGAAGACATTACATCAAAGTCCAAGAAAGAGAATCTACATCATTCATCATGAGTTTGAAAGATAATTCTCTGTCAAAGTTTGTACTAACAGACTAGAGTGGATTGTAATTGAA
This sequence comes from Allium cepa, assembly GCA_030765085.1. Taxonomy (NCBI): domain Eukaryota; kingdom Viridiplantae; phylum Streptophyta; class Magnoliopsida; order Asparagales; family Amaryllidaceae; genus Allium; species Allium cepa. The sequence continues at coordinate 300,793,590 of CM060944.1, read as the reverse complement.
GAAAGTTGTATAAGTTGTACTTGTTTCAGCAATAAAGAGATCAAAGTGGACGTAGGCTCGATTTTAGGCCGAACCACTATAAAACTGTTGTCTTTTACTGCTTTTCTACAATTTCTCTACTTGTATCTTGTTCCCGTACCAACGGGTGGTGCTTTCACAACTACACATCACACACCGGGGTGTTAGCGTTCAAATTTAAGCGTTAACATTTTTGGTGCTTTCACTGAGAACCCAACTCAGGAAAACTCTCATCATTGCTTCACAGAGATTTGAAGAAAGAATTTCCTTAAAAACCAGAAGTATATCTGAGATTATGGCTCCTGGAAGGAAAAGTAGATCTATCAGATCTGGGAACATTCAAGAGGGAACCTCCGCTTCCCCTGTGCCTAATCTACCCACTCCGTCTGTTGGAGTTACAAAAGCGGAATTGGATGCTGTGATTCTAGGGCTAAACCAGCAGATAAACGCCCAAAATGCACAACTAGAGGCTCAAAGTGCCCAGAATGCTCTGATTCTGAATAAGTTGAACGACTTACTTGGGGCAAGCAATCAACCGGCTGGTAATGAAAGGAACTATGCTGGCAACATTCATGATGTTAATGAAAGGAATGCTCCTGAAAGGCCTACTAGTCCCTTTGAGCAGGCAGTACCTGACGCCGGTGGGTCTAGAACTCGGCATGATGAGGAATATCTTTCTGGAATGGTCCGGCAGATCATGAAAGAAAGTATGCAAAGAGTTGAAGATGAGAAGGAATGGGGTTTCGCCCCAAGTAAAACTCCGTTTACTGAAAAAATCTTGAAGGCGGAATTTCCAAGGAAGTTTGTCCCTCCGACTATTCCAGCTTACAAAGGGACAAGTGATCCGAATGAGTTCTTGTATAAGTATGATTGGCACATGACAGGTGCCAGGGCCTCCGATGAAATAAAGTGCCGATATTTCCCCGTATACCTGGAAGGCGTGGCTTTACTGTGGTTCACCAAGTTACCAGTCCGATCTATCGATCAGTTTTCAGACTTGACCAAAAAATTCAAGGAGCAGTTTAGACTATATGCTTCGAAGGCCAAGGATATTATGTCACTATCGAGTTTAGAGAAGAATCCTGGTGAGTCTATCAGATCCTTCTTGAACCGCTTCAATATAGCACTGGCTGAGGTGGACAATGCTGAACCACGAATGATATTGACTTATCTGATGAGGGCTATCGATAAGTCAAGCGAATTTGGGAAATGGTTAAATATGAAGGAGCAAACCTCTCTCGAAAAGTTCTACAAAAAAGCAGATGAATTCATTCGCTTGGAAAGCCGTCCTTTACCAGTAAAGACAGTGTTGGAAAAAGCAGAAGACAACACTGTCGCTCCACGCAAGAATGAATCGGTGGGGCAAAAAAGGGAGAATAGTAATGGGAAGAAACAGGGTAATCTGAAGAAGCCCCGATCCTTCAAGCCATCAGAATATACTCCATTATCACATACACCGGAGCACATCTACCTAGCCACTAAAGATTCCGTCGATTTCCCTAAACCTATCCCTTTGAGAACTGGGAGAAAAACCATACAAAGTGGGAAATTCTGCCGCTTCCACAATCAACCAGGTCATGAAACTGATGAATGCCGCCAGCTGAAAAATCTGATTGAAGAGTTGCTAAGAGAAAACAAGTTGCAGCAATTTGTGAAAAAGAATAGCAACAATCCTGCATCGTCGAGTCAGGGGCAGCGGGCTCCTGTTCATCAGCCTGGGGCAGGTGAGAAAGCTACGGGGCATGAATCTGGAAGGCCCGTTATCAATGTCATTTCCGGAGGACCTCACCCAGCTGGCAAGAGTTGGGGTGAGATGGAGAGATATTCCAGGGCTTTGAAATATGCTCCAGCCGAAGAAGACGTCTTTGTTCTAGAAGACACTACGCCCCTTAAACAACAGAAAACTTTCAGTGATGATATTATTTTCAGAGCCAGAGATTCCACAGGTATTGAAGCTCCTACTTTAGATCCCTTGGTCATCTCGGCTGGTATTGGACCAGCCATTGTCAGAAGAGTCCTCATTGACTGCGGAGCATCATGTAATATTCTCTTCAAGAAGACATTTGACCAGATGAAAATCCCTATGATCGATGTGCAAGCCTCATCACAGAAAATCGTTGGCTTCACTGGGGAGCCAAAGCAACCGGTAGGAACCATCGATCTGTTTGTGGAACTTGGGGAAGGAGAAAGGAAAGTGGTCCGAAAGCAAACCTTTGTGATCGTCGACGAATATTCTGCTTATAATGCTTTTCTTGGCCGTCCAACACTCGCAGCATTCAAAGCTATCCTAGCCCCGTGGTGCCTCACTATTAAATTTCCTACTGACAATGGAGTAGGAGTTATAAAAGGGGATCAAAATGCTGCGCGAGAATGCTATTGGACAGAGCTGCGAGAGTCAAGAAAAAGAGAAATGGGAAAGGATGCGGCAACTCCAGTCCGCATCAGGGAACCAGCTTTGTAGCAATTACAGAGCGGACCGTGCACTGGCGAGCACAGCGGGGCACGGAAGGAAATGGATCCCAGAAAAGCCAGTACAGGGGAGAATAGAGTAGTACCGGTGGAAACGACAATTCCGGTACCTGTTGACCCGAAGGACCCAAATAAGGTGTTGAATGTGGGTTCACAGCTTAATGTGTCAATTCAGAATGTCTTGATATCTTTCCTGAAAGCAAATCTGGACGTCTTTGCTTGGACTCATGCCGATATGTGTGGGATATCCCCAGAAGTTGCAGTACACGCTCTGAATATTGACCCAAAGTTTACGCCAGTTAAACAGAAAAGAAGAACCCAAGGTCCAGAAAGGTCAGCAGCATTAAAAGAAGAAGTTGATCGACTCATGGAAAATAACTTCATCAAAGAATCTACATATCCGAATTGGGTTTCAAATCCTGTGTTGGTCAAGAAAGCTAATGGAAAATGGAGAGTGTGCATCGATTTTTCTGATCTAAACAAGGCTTGCCCCAAAGATTGCTTCCCATTACCCAGGATCGATCAACTGGTAGACGGAACTGCGGGACATGAATTGTTATCCTTCATGGATGCCTACTCCGGTTATAACCAAATCATGATGCATGAGCCGGATCAGGAGGATACAAGCTTTATCACAGATGTTGGACTTTATTGCTACAGAGTTATGCCCTTCGGATTGAAAAACGCAGGGGCAACCTACCAAAGACTTGTTAATGCTATGTTCAAACCGCAATTGGGCAAAACTATGGAAGTCTACGTCGACGACATGTTAGTGAAGTCCAGGAAAGCAGTGGATCACATTGAACATTTAGCAGAAATGTTCGCAGTCCTCCGGAAATACAGAATGAAACTTAACCCTCTGAAATGTACATTTGGGGTCGAATCCGGAAAGTTCTTAGGTTTTATCGTCAGTGCTAGGGGCATTGAGGCCAGTCCAGCTCAAATTACCGCCTTAAAAGAAGTTAAAGCTCCTAGAACGAAGAAGGAATTGCAAAGTCTCAACGGAAAGGTCGCCGCTTTGAGTCGGTTCATTTCCAAAGCTACTGATAAATGCATCCCATTCTTCGGTGCCCTGAAAAAAGGAAAGAAGAACTTTGAATGGACTCCCGAATGCCAAAAAGCCTTTGAAGAGTTGATCCGTCATATGGAAACGCCTCCGATACTTTCTAGGCCAGGCAATGGTGAGGATCTTCTTATATACTTGGCAGTATCATCTCATGCTCTAAGTGCAGCGCTGATACGGGAAGACAAAAGGATTCAACATCCAGTTTACTATATCAGCAAAAGACTCACTGGGGCAGAGCTGAATTACTCCAAGTTGGAAAAACTCGCCTATTGCCTACTAGTTGCATCGAGGAAACTGAGGCAATATTTCCAAGCTCATCCTATCAAAGTACTCACTGATCAACCTCTAAAGCAAGTCCTATTTCGCCCTGAAACTTCGGGTCGTCTTCTAAAATGGAACATTGAACTTAGTCAATATGACATCACCTATCACCCCCGAAAAGCAATCAACGGACAAGCTTTAGCTGATTTCATTGCAGAATTCACAGAGAAAGATAATGGTGAGGAAAAAGCGATCAATGATTCTCCAATCCAGTGGAGGATGTATGTTGATGGCGCAAGAAATGACTACTGTTCTGGAGCCGGAGTGGTACTTGAAACTCCTGAAGGTCGATCATTATGTTATGCACTAAGACTGGAATTTCCTTCAACAAACAATGAAGCAGAATACGAAGCTCTTATTGCAGGTCTGAAAATCGCTAAAGAGCTAAACATTCGAGCACTACAAATTTTCAATGATTCCCAGCTTATTGTATGCCAAGTCAAGAAGGAATTTCAAGTAAAAGGTGGAAACCTGCCTTCCTACTTGTCAAAGGCTTGGGAACTCCTATGTGAACTCGATCACTATTCAATAAGCCACATTCCTCGGGAAGAGAATATGAAGGCAGATTCCCTCGCAAAATATTCAAGTTCTGGTGAAGCTCAACTATTGGGATTGGTCCCTGTAGAAGTCCTTTCAGCGCCAAGTATAGACGAGATGGATATAGACTGGATTATGAATGTATCTCAAGAACAAGAGTCATGGATGACTCCAATACTGGATTACCTACTCAAAGGTTCTCTGCCAGAAAACTCGATAGAAAGACGAAAGCTACTAAGGAAGGCCTCCCGCTATGTGATTCAGGATGGCCGATTGTACAGACGGGGATTCTCAATGCCATTGCTTCGATGTGTATCCCGGGAAGAGTCCAAAACAATCCTAGCAGAAGTGCAAGGAGGAGAATGCGGTGATCATTCAGGTGGACAAACATTAGCAAAGAAAATTCTCTGATACGGATATTTTTGGCCAGAAATTACTCGGGATGCTGCAGATTACTCCCGAAAATGTGACAAATGCCAAAGATATGCCAAAATTCCTAGAGCACCTTCTACCGAACTCACACAGATGGTCGGTCCATGGCCATTTGCAATTTGGGGAATGGATCTCATTGGGCCGCTACCAACTGCTAAATCAGGGATTAAATATGCTATTGTTGCAGTTGATTATTTTACTAAGTGGGCTGAAGCTGAACCATTGGCTACGATCACTTCAAAGAAAATGATAAGCTTTGTAACCAGGAATATCATTTGCAGATACGGTGTGCCTCGGAAAATAATCACAGACAATGGTACTCAGTTTGAAAGCAAGGAATTCCAGGATTTTTGCAAGCGATTCAAAATCCAGAAAAGCTTTTCGGCAGTAGCTCATCCGCAGGCAAACGGGCAAGTGGAAGCAGTGAACAAGATCATCAAATCAACCATCAAAAAGCAACTCGAAAGAGCAAAAGGTGGTTGGGTCGATAAACTACCACTTGCACTATGGGCATACAGAACTACTCACAAAACTGCAACTGGGCATACTCCTTTTGCGTTAGCATACGGATCGGAAGCAATGATCCCGGTTGAAGCAGAGGTCCCTTCACACAGAAGAATCCATTTCAATCAAGCAGAAAATGAAAAGCTGCAACTTGAAGCGCTGGATCTCCTTGATGAAAAAAGAGATGAAGCTAACCTCAGAGTTGCAGCTCATCAGCAAAGGATAGCCAGACATTTCAATTCCAAAGTTCGTCAACGCAGCTTTGAAATTGGAGATCTAGTCCTGAAAATAATTATGACCGCGACAGGTGTGTTTGGGCCAAATTGGGAAGGACCATATGTAATAGGTCAGAAGCTTCTTGACGGCACATTCAAGCTCACCACTGTTGATGGAGATCAAATTCCAAGGGCATGGAACAGCAACCACTTGCGTCCATACTTTACTTGAAAATTTTGTTGAAAAATTGTAAAAAGAATTATGAATGTATGATTCTTGTAATTGAAAGCAATTGTGAAACTGATGCAAGTAAATAATGAAAGAATATAAAGTGGATGTAGGCCCAATTTCATGGCCGAACCACTATAAATCTTGTGTTCCTTATTATCATTATATGTTTGCTTCGTTTTCGATATAAAAATACATAAAATGTATTGCTGAAATGTCGATTTAAATTTTTGCAGACAATGGAAATAAAACTTGCGCATAATAAGACCGAGCGATTCTCACCATCATTCAACAAACAAATTTCAAGTCACAAAGACCCCGAATTCAAATCCTAGATGGGAAATACTTCAATTGAACGGCTAATGATTTCGATAGAAACGAGCCCTTGCTGATAAATTGAGATTGTTTGAACAGACAAACATCCAATTAGGAAGCTAGTGCCCGTTCTCACGAACTTGCCTGGCAATGAAGTACACTTCCTTGGATTAAACAAGCCACTTGCGAGAAGAGGGGGATGAAAACTTGAAAAGAAGAAAAGGGGATCGCTGAAAAGGCATAAGCAAGTGAACAAAGGAACAACCAAAGCTACCATCAGCAGCACAAGTCCTCTTCGGAGGCGCAACTCTTCGGAGAATAAAAGACCTCTAATGGGTCATACGCCACAAAAAAGAAAGTTCTCTACTCAACAAAAAAGATTGGAGGAGTCATGACCCTCCAACCATGAGAGAGTAACTTCCAGGCGATGAAAACCCTCTCTGAGGCAAATTTCACCAGGAGTTGAAGTGTTATAACCGCTCTTCGGGATTTCACTTCACCAGAGTTGAAATGCAAACAAAATATAAGCCCTCTTCGGAGGCCCATTTCACCAGGAGTTGAAGTGTTATAACCGCTCTTCGGGATTTCACTTCACCAGAGTTGAAATGCAAACAAAATAAAAGCCCTCTTCGGAAGCCCATTTCACCAGGAGTTGAAGTGTTGCAACCTCTCTTCGGAATTTCACTTCACCAGAGTTGAAATGTAAACAAAATAAAAGCCCTCTTCGGAGGCACATTTCGCCAGGAGTTGAAGTGTAACAACCGCTCTTCGGAATTTCACTTCACCAAAGTTGAAATGCAAAAACAAAGACCTTCTTGAAAGCACACGTTTCACCGAGATTGAAATAAAACTTCCAAGTGTTGAAACGTGAAAAGGCTTTCTTCGAAGGCACAACTCTTTGGGGGTACACGTTTCACCGAGATTGAAATAAAACTTCCAAGTGTTGAAACGTAAAAAATCCCTCCTTAGAGGTACGACCCCCTCCCGAGGACACAATCAAGAAAAAAGACCTCTTTGGAAGCACACGTTTCACCGAGATTGAAATAAAACTTCCAAGTGTTGAAACGTGAAAAGGCTTTCTTCGAAGGCACAACTCTTTGGGGGTACACGTTTCACCGAGATTGAAATAAAACTTCTAAGTGTTGAAACGTGAAAAATCCCTCCTCAGAGGTACAATTTTGTATAAAAAAAAATCCTCATCAAAAGCGTACTTTAACTTTCAAATGGAAAATGATCGTAAAAAGAAAAGAAGTTAAAGTACCCTTCAGAGGTCCGCTTTACCACATAGAGGAATTCACTTGGTAAAATATGCACATAAGCAAAAGAGAAAAGTGATTTCTTCGAACGACAAAGCGTAAAAACTTATACGAAGGGAGTTGTACTCAATAAAAATTTTCTTTAAAGAATAAAATAATTATTCTTTAACAAATAAGAGTGCAAGTCCCCTCGAAGTGTAAAATATTGCAACAAGCTTAAAGTATGGGGGCAACATGGTATAGTAGTATAGCTGCATCAGTAAAGTAATACTCAAACAACATACCATAAGCCCGCTGCAATATTATATAAACAAACTTGTGCAAAAATAAATAGTAAATGCATTCTCAAATTCAAACAGAAGTTTGTACAAACGAAGAATCATTTTATTCAACTATGATGCAGATACAGGTTTCAAAATAAAAGCGGGGGCCGGTACCCGCACAACTCTCGGCCAGTTCATACAAAAGGCAGAAAGCTAAAATCTTCACTTCTTCTTCCCTCCTTTGGACCCTTTACTCGGTCGAATAACCAGCTTTTCAGGTCGGCCAGTGGGTATAAGGGAAGTAGGAGGGGCAGGTGTAACCGGTTCAACTTCCGGCTCCTCTTCAGTGGCGGTGATTTTCTTCCCCCTCCTCTTTGATGTCCCACGCTTCTCTCTCCTTTGTGAGGAAGACTCACTCCCCGGAGTGACAAGTTTTGATAGAACAATGTCGTCAAAAGGAGTCCGTTCCGGGGATATGTCACCTCCCTCAGGTCTCTCATCTTTCTGCTCTTGCGAAGCGATGGGATCATCCAAGCCGTGAAGAGCCTCTATTTGTTCCTCCTGTGATCCAGGTTGCGAGGCAGAAGGAGGCGCCGCCTGAAGAGATGAAGGATGGATAACCGGAGGAGTAGAAGTTTGAGCAGTGCTTGGTACTTTCTCTACAGAAGAAAAGAGGTTAAAGTCAGTAAAGAGAGGAGATGAAGGTTCACCAATGAAGTCAGTAAAGAGAGGAGATGAAGGCTCATCAAGGTTGAGAAAATAGCCAAGGAGCTCATGAAACTCATGCGAAATAAATGAGTAACCCGCTTGAGCAGAATTGACAGTAGCGAGATTAACAGTGAAATTACCTGGAGAAGCTGGTTTCCTGATTTCGACTTCATAAGCTTGCGCATCAGCGCTCTCATCACCCTCGTCTCCACCTTGTATGCTTGTAATCTCAGTGGTAATTTTGGTGGGAGATGCGAGATGGGAACTGGAACCAATAATGTCGACTTCAGACGAAGAAGGTGGCTGGACTAGAGTAGTTGAAGTGGTTTTCCCCAGCCGGTCCCCTTCCGTCACTTCAGTTCTTAGTTTGGCAAGTTGTTCCTTTCCCTTGGCAAGGGCAGCGCGAGCGTCATCATCAAAATAATGCCTTTCCAGGGCTGATTCGTCGTAACCGGCACCTTCAGCACCAAGCATCTCAAGAGCGGCCTCCCACACTTCAGCTAAAGTGATTTCATACTTAGGACCAAGAAAAGCGAGGCTTCCACGCCCCAAGACGCTATGCAAGTAGAAGTCGAATAATGTTGAGCCGAAGCTGTTTTTGGTCGCCTCATGAGATTCTTCGGCTGCGATTTTGCCGGCGACAGCCTCATCGCGCTCCCTTTCAGTTTTGGCAAGCTGAAGCTTAAGCATTTGTATCTCCGCCTCCTGGGAGTTGTTTTTCTCTCGAAGCTCAGCAATATCAGAGACATAGCCGTCACTGATTCTTTTTTGTGCTTCAAGCCTGTCCTCAGCGTCCCTCTGACTGGCATGAGCATCTCTAACTTGCCTGAGAAGCACTTCTTCTTTTTGAGAGTATGAAGTAGAGGAAGCAGCAAGCTCATCCTTCAACTTCTCAACCTTTGCTTCGAGCTCCTCGTTGTAGGAAGTAATGCTCCTCATTTCGGTGTTGTGCTGCTCAAGGACTTTTTGCCACTCAGCCTTATCATTTTCCATGGTGAGCATGGCCTCTAAGTTGGCACGGTTAACTCTTTGAAGCTCGTCAACAAGCTTCTGCCAGTTTGACATCCTCTCGATATCGAGCTTGACTGCATCAAGATTGCGCAACATAGCAGACTTGTCGATGGGGACCAAGTCTAGGTCGAATCTCACACCCTTTAAGCACCATTGTGGAAAACGACTTTGTAAAGTGGCTGGGCCAGGTCCCACTTGAAATTTAGGCCTGCTTATTATTGTCTGGATGTCCTCCTTCCCAAGAGCAGGAGAGTCGGAAGTAATGTCAAGAGGGGCAGGGGCAGTAGGCTTTTCGGGAATAGTGGAAGCATGTCTCTCACCATATCGGGCTCGTTTGCCTGAATCTTCAGCTACATGACCTTTTCCTCGGTCGTCGTGAGATTTCCTTTTGTGAGAGTCGTCACTTCTCTGCAAAGAATCATGGTGCTCATCCCTATCCCTTCTGTCATAACGCTCTTCTGCATCCCTCCTTTCACGAGCCTTTCGAGCAGCCCTCTCTTCGTCAGACTCTCTATAGGAGGGAAAGTAACGCCGATAATCATATTGACCACGCCCGCCGTAGCGTTGGAAATCCTGATAATACGATCCGCCGCGTGTCATTGAAGAATCTGAAATAAGAAAAGATAAGCTTTAGAAATCTTTAAAGTATAAGAAGATAAGTGCATAAATGTGCTGGAAAATCCTTAGTTGTGTGTGAAGTGCAAGCTACTCGCGTTGGACTAACGAACCACTCCTCTGTTGGGGGGAAGTGATAGATTTCACTGTTGATGACAATTCTTGAGATAAAGGAGTTAGAGTCTGTTGGAGGGCAGATGTTGCTTCAATCGTCGGAGGTATAGCTTTACCATGAGCAGGGTCTTCTTTAAAGAGCTCTTGGGAAGTGATAATTATGTCACTTAAATCCCCAAAGACGTCATCACCGTCATGCCCAACCTGATTCCCTCCATCAGCTCCTTTGTCAGCACTCTTCCTGGTTTGGGAAAGGGGCTCCTCTTCTTCTTCAATAATGGGAGCAAGTGCGGGCTTTTCAGAGGGTCCCGTATCGTCTCTTGGAGTAGAGCACTTTACTAATAAGGTTTCTGCAGAAATTTCTCCTCGTACGTGCTCTTTAGTGGAGATCGGAAGATCAGGAGTTTCCACCGGAGAATCAGGAACCTCCGTTGGAGCTTCACGAGGCCGAGTAAAACGAGAGGGATGGAGGAGTTCGTATTGTTGTAAAAGTTCATCGTTTAGCAGAAACTTTATGCTCCTCTCTTCTACCAGCACGGCATTTAATCTTTCAAAAATTTGCTTAAGACTTGGGTCCCTAGCAGGGGGTGGAAGTGCTAAAAACAGGAAAAGAATGAAATTAGCAGTTGAGAGTTCAGATCTCGAGAAAGTTTCAAAACGGAAAAAGTAAAGACAGGAAATCTTACTTCCCACTCTCCAGATGGCATAAAACCCTGGAGGGCAGCGAACAAAGAAAAACTGATTCAAAAATCCATGAGCGCTTTCGGAGAGATCAGTAATAAGTTTGCGATTTCGAGCGCTTCTTACAACCACGATGGAGGGATGGTCTTTAGTTTTCGTGAATGAGCAAAAATAGCAGATCTCCCCGAAGCTTGGTAATCGATCCAAAACTCTCCTGAATAGAACACATAACCCCATCAGAATGGCGTAGCCATTGGGGTGTAATTGGAATGGAGAGATAGACAACCGAAGCAGGAACTGTTGGAGAAAGTCGTTAAAAGGAGGAATCGCCCCACTTAAGCACATTTGGCGATTGACTGCAACAAAGCCGTAGGGAGGATTGTCAGCAGTGTCATTTGGCCCCGGAAATAAGATGTCAGCATCATCAATGCCAAACTGGACGCGCAGTTGGTTAAACACCCGCTGATTCAAAGTTGTGGATGTTCTCTCTGGAGGGTTGTCTATAAGGATGGCTACTGGAAAGACATCTTCAGCCTGGCCCATCGGCTCTTCTTGATGAGAGGTCATTCTACACAAGCAACTGGATGTTCAAATGCGAAGGTGCACGTTTCCTAAAAAGTGTGAAGTGTCGTGCAAAGCTAATAAAAAAAAAAAAATAACAAGTAAAGATAACTGGAATTAAACTGGTTGACGATTGATTGACTATGGTAATTTCGGAACTTGTTATTTAAAGCTCAAGCATAATATTAATGCGGGCTGGTCAGTTTCAATTGACTAATCCAGTGCTGCTTTAATATTCCACTTGAAATCGATAGCACTTCGTTCACACGATTTATTTAAGTTAATCATCTATCATTAACTAATCTGTCGTTCGATGTGGGCAATCAATGACAGTATATTCGTCCCAGTTTTCTGTGAATGTTGTATTAACAGATTATTAGCTTACAAGTTGAAGTAATCTGTAAAAGAATGCAGCAAAGATCAACAGTTCAAAGTTCAAGCAAAATTTACAAGTGTTAAGTTGTCAACGACTCAAGAATTCTTTGTACGGGTTAAGCTAAGTCATTGGTTATTTGGATGACTCGGCTACGACCTAAGGAAAGTGAGGCAAGTTAAGTTAGGTTGTTCCAACTCTAAATCGCTGATGTTATAAGTCGGCAATACTATGAGTCGTAAGTCAAAGAACAGGAGGAAGGCTCCAGATCGAAGCAACAAGAAACCTTCTAAGTTCTAACTCGGTTACGACTCATGGCTTGAGTCGTAAAACTTGCTAGGTCGGATTAAAGTCAATAGTAAAGGCTACTGGGTCGCATGGAGGCTGCTGAGTCGTACACGGCTTATGGTTTAAGTCGTGCACCGTTTAAAGGATGAGTCACGGGAAAGTAGCAAGTGCTGAGTCGTTCACAGTTTATGGTTTGAATCATTCACGGCCTATGGCTTAAGTCGTTCATGACTTATAGCTTGAGTCGTCTGAGGTTTATGGCTAAAAGCATTGAGTCGTGTACGGTTGAGATTGCAAGGTATTTCAGAATCAGTGGCCGAAAAGCAAAACCAACTAAGTCGTGAGATCCTAAGTCATTTCCTCAACCAGTCAACTCCTTTCTAACCCGTTAACCTGTTAAGAACTTCCTCATCTCCTCCGAACCCACGGGCCAGTCAAATCAAGACATTGTAATTCATCATCTTCTCCTCACATCATCAGAAAGCACCCAAAAAACCAATTCGAATCGCTTCAAGTGTACGGCGAATCAAACGCGATGTTATAATCTAAAGGATCACAACAACAACGTAGCCAACAATGGTCAGAATCATTCACAACTCAATTCAAAGCCCGAGTACGACGTACGGCGGTGATTTGGGAACAAGAAGCGAAAATTTATGCCTTAGCGATGGTCGTGGTTGGATTGAAGTTCAGAATGACTTACACGATGTGGAGGAAAGGATGGATTAATGATCACTAAGCTCAGATTTGCTTTTGAGAGGTTGGAGAGTCTCTAATGGCGGATGCGGCTGTGAGAAAAGAAGTGGGAGAGGAGAAACGACTCAAGCGTTTTTATACCTGGAGACATTGGAACTTGAATCGGCACGGGTTATGATGAGTCGAAGCGCACGACTTACGGCTTAAGACGTGTGCTTCGAGGGGCAAGTGTTAATCCCGTTTCACCAACGAGTTAAAGAGTCCACGAGATAAGAGCCCACAAGGTAAGATCTATGAGTTGAGGAACCTGCGACCTAAGAACTACGACTCAGGAAGCTTACGACCTACGACTTAAGGCAGCAAACAGTTCTAGAAGGACTTACGAGTTAAGCAGTCTCCGACTTAAGGCCTCCACGGTTTAAGGAACCTTACGAGTTAAGGATGGCACGACTTAAGGAAATGAACGACCTACGACCTAAAACATGTTGCGACCTAACAATGGCTACGGTTGAACGGCCTAGGAAAGCTATGCGACCTAAAGGAGTAACGACTCAAAACATTGGAAGGAAGGATCAACAACACATAAGTCATTGGCGACTTACGACTTATGATGAGTCGTGTACGACTCATGCTAGCACAAAGGAAGTCATGTTTGGTTAACTCGGGAACGACTTATCAGTTGTATCGTTCATTCGAACAGGAGCATAACATTGGACCAAGCCAAGAGTCAAATCCAGTAGGTCGGCCGCGACCTACCATGAACCGCTAACAAGCCCGCGACTTATCATATGAGACAATTCACCATGACTCGTCCACGACCTAAGGTCACTAAGTCGTAGTCCACTGCTATGATGTCCATATTAAAAAAGGATGACTCGTGAACGGGTTAGAACTTGTGCTATATTCAGAAGACCGAAGGCGAGTGTGAGCTCAACATGATGAGTCGTCCACGACCCAACCTGACTCGGCCACGAGTAACCCATGAGTCGGGTACGACTCACGACTTAAGACCGAAAACCCCTATAAATACACGACCATTTCCAACATGAAGGGGACTTTTGGTTGATTCTCGAAGCGCCAAAACTCTGCCATTTTCTCGACTCAAGCAACACTTTGAGCACTCCAAACATCGAAGACATTACATCAAAGTCCAAGAAAGAGAATCTACATCATTCATCATGAGTTTGAAAGATAATTCTCCGTCAAAGTTTGTACTAACAGACTAGAGTGGATTGTAATTGAAGAAAGTTGTAGAAGTTGTACTTGTTTCAGCAATAAAGAGATCAAAGTGGACGTAGGCTCGATTTTAGGCCGAACCACTATAAAACTGTTGTCTTTTACTGCTTTTCTACAATTTCTCTACTTGTATCTTGTTCCCGTACCAACGGGTGGTGCTTTCACAACTACACATCACACACCGGGGTGTTAGCGTTCAAATTTAAGCGTTAACAAGGTGTAAGAAAGGAAGATCATCACAATTGGTACCAAAGTTCTGGTTGAGCGAACACTTGGGTCTTGGTTGGGGTCAACTTGTTAGAGATAGGGTTAGTAGTACCTTGAGTTAAGTCTTTGAGATTATGTTTCTATGTTATTATGATCACCATTTATATGTTTGGTTTTATTCTTTTTTTCCTAACATAATCTCATCAATGTATTCTAAAGATATCTCACTTTATTCAAGTAGTAAGAATGATTACAGATGGGGACATGGAGGGGGAAATAGTAGCACAACAGTCACAAATGGAAGTACCTCGAATGTTAGAAGGGGTGGAATGGCACTTAAGGTGGTAGCTTCAGTGGCCTTAAGGTATAAAGTGCTTTTGAATAGGAAGCCAGCAGTAGCACCCAACAGATGTACCATTTACCAAACAAAAGGGAGTTCAACCAAAAATTGGAAAAAAAAGTAGGGTAAGGGAAAACCAGCAAGAGGAGATCAGGAAAACAAGTATAAAGATGTTGTTTTTTATAATTGTAAGAAAAAAGGGCATATTTCAACACACTGTTAGCGGGCGAAGGCTATCTCTCCGATTGTCCAAAAGACACTTTGCTATAATTGCAAACAGTATGGACACATGGTTTAGGACCACCGACTATTGAAGAAGGGTCAGCATGTTAAGCTCTACGCTATTAAGGATGAGCCCTCAACTTATTAAGACATAAAAAGGAACGGAGTTTTGGATTGGACTTTACTTATTAATGGTATTTTGGTTCATGTTTTGTTTAGCACCAAAGCTTTTCATTGTTTTATCACTAAAGAATTAGTGGATAGGTTGCAACTTATTTCGAATTTGTAGAAACCCCTATTTGTGTGTCCAAGCCCATAGGTGGTATAATTAATCTATGATTATTTTGAGTACAAATTGATTTCCGAAAATATATTTTCTTTTGTGACCTATTTTTCTTGGATTTTAAGGGTTTGTGTTATTCTTGGTATGGATTGGTAGTTGAAATATGGAGCTATTCTAGATCATGCTAAGAGAAGGGTTGTATTAAAACCCGACCTCAAAAAAGTATTAGAAAGGATAGTTTGTAAGAAACCTAACAAGCGTTTGAGTAGTTTCCTTTATTCTTTAGAATCATCCCATGAAGAGTTATGATCAATAGAAGTTGTTAAAGATTTCCCTGATATATTTGAACTGATTAGCAGTTTTCCTCCGCCGCGGGAAATTGAATTTCGTATAGATTTAGTTCTCGGTGCAAGACCTGTCATTCAACCTCTCGTCAAATGGCCCTAAGAGAGAAGGAGGAGCTAGTGTGTCAAACCGATTATTTGTTGAGAAGAGGATTGATTAGACCAAGCCGTTCGAGTTGGGCATCGGCTTTAGTATTTTTAGCTAAGTCTGATGGTTATTTAAGATTATGCGAGTATAGATAGCTGAACAAGTAGACCATTCAAAATAAGTATCCATTATCCTAAACAGATGATATGTTTAACCATCTTCATGAAGCAAAAGTATTTTCCCAAGTGGACCTTGCTACGCATTTCCATCAATTAAGGGTAGTGGAGGAGAGTATACGCTTAACTGCTTGTAGAGGACCAAAAAATTTCTATGAGTGGTTGATTATGCCTTTTCAACTAAACAGTGCGCCTACATTTTTCATTGATCTTATGAATAGAGTTTTTAGGGATGTGTTGGATAAGTTCTTGCTGGTTTTCATTGATGATATTCTTATCTACTCGAAGACTGAGGAAGAGCATAAACACCACATGGAAGTGGTGTTGGAAACGTTAAGGAAATGTGTTCTTAAAGCTAATTGTTCTAAGTGCCACTTTTGGTAGTCAGAGGTAAGATACCTAGGGCATATTGTGTCGGGTGATGGCATCTCAGTTGATCCAACAAAGGAAGTTGCTACGCAAAATTTCAAGAGACCCCAAATTCCCACAGAAATGAGAAGCTATTTGGGATGGAGGGTTGTTATAGGAATTTCCTCAAGGATTACTCCAAGATCATCGCTCGTCTAACCAAACTGATGAAGAAGGATGTTAAATTCAAGTGGACTAGGAAGTATGAGAGCACATTCCTTGAATTAAAAGAAAGCTTGACCGTTGCCCCTGCTTTGGCGATTATAGATGGAGGAAAAGGGTTAACCTTATACCAATGCTTATAGAGTTTGGTTGGTGCAGTTTTGATGCAACATGGGAAGGTTATAGGCTATATAAGTAGAGGGTTAAAGCCTCACGAGAAGAATTATGCCATGCATGACTTGGAACTCTAAGCCGTAGTATTTGCGTTAAAGATGTGGAGGCATTACATGCTAGGTAAGAAACCTTCATTCTGTTTATTTCTATTCATTAGGAATCCTAGTTAGTACTTTCCTTCTTTGAATTGGTGAGAAGTTCGAGCTTTTCATGGATTATAAGTCCTGGAAGTGTCGTTTCTCTCAAAAGGATCTGAATCTGAGGCAACAACGGTGGTTGGAATTCCTAGCAGCTTATGACTCTGATATTGTCTATATGTCAGGAAAAGGAAATGTGGTGGTAGACGCACTAAGTAGGAATGCAATTTTGGCCATCTTGGAAGTTACATCGACGCTATTGGAAAGGATTGCTAGTAAATAAAAGAAAGACAAACACTTAATGAAGATCATCAAGGATGTTGAGGAGGGGCAGTGTGCAAGATTTAAGATGGATAACCGAGGCATTTTTTGTATGAATTGGAGGATCTACGTCTCTAATGTCGATAGCCTTTAACAAGAAGATTTATCGAAATGTAATCGATCCAAATTGAATATCCATCTAGATGTTTATAAGATGCATCGAGATATGAAATGAGTATTTTGGTGGCTTGGAATGAAGAGGAATGTTTCAATCTTCGTCACCGGATTTTTGATCTGTCAGCAGATAAAAGGCTATCACTAGAAGACAAATGCTTTATTTTGACCCCTGGAAATCCCAAATTGGAAATGGAAGATGATATCAATTGATTTCATCGATGGTTCACCAAAAACCAAAAAAGGGAATGATGTTATATGGTTATAGTACATCGGCTAACAAAGAGTGCTCATTCTATCATGGTAAAGCCGATAAGAACTACAGCTTCTTTCGCAAAAATTTAAATGAGGAAGATTGTTCGATTGCGTGGGGTCCCAGTAAGCATTATAAGTGACCGAGATCCCATCTTTACTAGTTATTTTTGGAAGCCATTGCAAGTAGCTTAAGAACGGAGTTAAGCTTAAACACAGCATAACACCCTTAAATGGATGGACAAACGGAAAGGGTGAACCGAATTTTAGAAGATCTTCTAAGGGCATGTATTCTGGATTTTGGAGTATGATGGGAACACATCTCCACATAGTGGAATTCTCCTACAATAATAGTTATCAATCGAGCATTGGCATGCTACCCTACAAAGCTCGCTATGGGTGTCCATGCAAGTCATTGGCATGTTGGGTTGAGACTGGTGGTAGGCTAATACTTAGACCAGACAAGATTTGAGAAGCTATGGAAAAGGTTATGAAGGGCCCAAAATGTTTTCCACGTGTCTCATTTGAGAAAGTATGTACATGACACATTGCTAATTGTGGAGCCATCAATTCAAGAAGATTTGAAGATAGAACGGAATTAGACGGTGATTAGGGATCCAGTGCTTATTGTAGATCAGGTGAGAAGGGGTTGCGTAATAAGGTAGTGAAATTAGTTAAAATTTAGTGGAGCATTGATCGTAGTGATTGTACTTGGGAGAATGTAGATCATACGAGGAAAGCCTATCCTGAGTTGATGTTAGTATAGTTGTTTGTTTGTAAATATTATGTATGCGCTATTATGTTATGAATGTTTATTGTGTCTTTTGTATGGAGTACATGAAATATAATGTATTCACTATGTGACATTTTGATTTGCCTTCTTGATTGCAAATTTCGAATGAAATTTTTTAAGGGGGGCTAGTGTAACAACCCATAATTTAATCACTTTAAATATGGATATTCAAAAATGTTTTTACTAATTAATTAATGGGTTTTATAACTCAAATTAAAACACTTTTAAATAATAACCAATGACGGTGAAATATTCTTAAAATTTGTTTACAAAAATAATTAGTTCAAAGAAAAATTAAAAATGTGACCGGAAATTTTTTTCAGAATTTTTGACTTTTTGGTGTATAAAAGTTGTTGGAAAACATTGTATACATTTGGGTTAACATATATATGTATTGATTAATAGGTTAGGATTTTGAAAAATATATAAATATATACATGTTAACTTAATAACATATATTAAGAGATGATGTGACCTTTTATGTAAATTTTAAAGCATAATATCAATGTAAAATAAGTGACATAAAATGTAATTCATTTTACAAACATTAAGTACACTGGTTATAAATGCACGTTGGCTCATCAAAATGGAAGGTGAGGGGGACAAATTCACATGAGAAAAGGTGGAGGGAGGCAAGGGTTATGAGGTGGCAAATTATAAGTGGATGTTATGTACCGTAAGGCTAGTTTGATAATTTAGTTTATTCACTTTGTATACATACAAATTTCTTAACATTTTCCTCATTTTTCATTTTCATTCTGACTTTCTAAAACCTTCTTCATGTGTTCATGTACACTTCAATGACTTCCAAGGACTCTTAAGTTCAAAATTTCTAGTTATATTCACTTTAAAATTTCATAAAAGCTTATTTAAAACACCGCCTTCCATTTCTACTTCACTCCTCCTTTCCAAAACAACCCTTGCTACACTCTGCCACCTTAAAGGAATTTATATCACACCTAGGACAAACACCTTTTTTTGCTAAATCTTATATAAAAAATTCAATTTTCCTAAGGCTCAGCAAAAATCTAGGCCATGTGTAAGTTATAGTGGAAGTTCGGTTCATTTCGTGAACTTTTGGTGAGTAGAGTTTTAGCCCTTAACTAAGTTTTCTAACTTAAATATATGATTTACTTACTGTAAAATATGTTGTTTGTTTGGGTATGAATCGTGTCGACTTGGATGTATGTGTATATGTTTGGATGAGATGACATATAGTTTGAAATTTGAAAGTTGAAAAGTCAAGTTAGATGCAAGTTGTTATCTTGGTTTGTACATTTTGGTTATAGCATGATTTTATGTTTGTGATGTGGTTGAGACGTGAATATGAATGTTATTATCTTGAATACATGATTGTATGCTAAGAAGTTAGCACCTTTATTTGTTGAAGCGGCTTAGAACCATTATGTAAAATTTGATCTTTAGTTTCTAAAATTTCAAATGTTTCAAGTTCAAAAACTATTAGGTTTTACAAAAACATACCTTTATGTTTTAGTGAGATTTTCCAAGGGTTAAAGTCAAAGAAATGACCAAAAAAAATTCAATTTTGTCGTATAGTGATAAACGCTAAAGGTGCAGCACGTGAAAACAGATTCTTTTCAAAAGCTAAAAGTCTTACCACCTATGATTCATTTTGGAAAATGTTTTCAGACATAATTTAACTTTTAAAAGGTATTTATTATTTAATTAATGATCAATTGGTTAATTAATTAAGCAAGGTAATTAGTACTTTAAATAAAAAAGGCAATTAGTACTTAAGTAAGCTAATTATAATAAGTTAACTAATTAAAAGTTAATTATTATTTAATTATTAACTAGGGTTATTTAATTATTTATTTAAGATTTATTAATAATTAATTATTTAAAAGAGGGTGTAATTATTAATTATTGATTAAGTCAAATTTAATTAAGATTTTAATTAGGACTTAATTAGGATTTAAATGTTATTTAATCAGGGTTTAATTTAATTTATTTCATTAATTTACAAGGGTTTTAATTTTAAAAATCACCTTATTTTCTAAAATATTGGTTTTGTTAAAACGGTTTTCTTTTGCAATGATGTTTTAAATCAAAGGATTTCTTTGTCAATTATCATTAAGTAACCTCAAACAAATATGAATCCTAATTCTAATATGGTGACTCGTTTATAAGAAATAAAGCCGATGAGTAGGCCGATCCTCTATAAGTGGGATATAGAATTTATTTCTAGACGAGAGATAGAGTAAGTCAAAATATCGAAAACATGATAGATATGGGAGGGTTAATTTTTATCAATGGGTCATGTTTAATTAAGTATATGGTTATCTATATACGAAATTTGTAACGACCCAGAATTTTTAATAATTAAAATTTGAATATTTAATTAATTTTAAATATTTATAAGTGAATTTATAAGTCGAATAAATTTTTATTTGAATTATTGGATTTAATTGGATAATTAAATCGATAATTTAATATGTTAAATTATGGAAATAATTAAAAATTGAGTTAAATATGATTGAAAATGATTTGTAAAATTTTATTTTATGATGTTGAAGTTACAACGATATTTTAGAACTTTTAAAATCGAATTAAAAGTTAATTTGTGAAAATTGAATATTTTAATATTAAAATCGACTAGTGAAAATAGCCAATTTTTGAACAGTCTCAGAATTGAACGAAACTAGTTCCATTGGATCCGTAATAGTTAGTTATTACCGGATTTCAAATTTCGTGTCAATCGGAGTTATCGTTTGATCGTGGTAGCTCGAAACGCATCGATTTATTTTTAATATTAATTTGGCGAGTTAAAATAGCCATTTTTCAAAAAGTCTCGGATTTCGACGAAACCAGTTTCATCGGATCCGTAATGTGATATTATTGTAAGGTTTCAAATTTCAAGTCGATTGGATTTACCGTTTGTCCGCTACGAATTAAAACGCCTAGAAAATCGCTTAAATCGGTTTAATTCAAATTGAGCGTTTATAGCCATAACTCGCACAGATGTCCGAATTAGCTTTCGAAACCTGTTCCATTGTGTCCGGAACGCGGGGTAAACCCTAGAAACGCTGGTTACGGCGCGTAAATCGGAGTTCGGAATTTCCGGGATGAATAGTGTTTCGTCGGTTCCTTATAAATAGACCAACACCTTCATAAATTTGATAAAAAAAAAACCTAATCTAAACCCTAGCCGCCACCCTTGCTATGAATGGCCAGAATTTAATCCCTTTCTTCCCTCAATCATTCACAATCCGTTGACATTCACGCGAAGTGTTCAACACGGAAGTCGAAGAGCATGAGGAGAGCTAGAGATCTATACGGTTGAGATCTGAAACGACGTCGCGTAGGAGGAGAAAAAGGGGCCGAAACATGCAGATTTCACACGCAATTCCATGCTCATGTGGGGGCCGAGCTTCATGCTAGGGATGGTGGAGATAGCTCTCGCGAAGGGCTTCGACATGGCAGTGGTTTGATGAGGTTTAGTTGAGTATTGATGATGCAAATTGAAACCCTAGTTCTAAGGTGATGGGTTTGATTTTGTACGTGAGTTTACTGTAAGGAGTAACGTGAGGGAGAGGGAGAGTGGGGGTGCGGCCAAGATTTCATGAAGTGGGATCCAACGGCTTGAGTTTGATGAGGTTAAAAATTATTAAAGTTTGTTGTAAATTAGATATATATAAATCGAGTAAACTTTAAAAAATCATATCTTTTTCATACGAGGTCGAAAACGCGCGAAACCAGTTGCGTTGGAATCGTATGGACGAGCACTACGTGATGAAATTGGATTGGAGTCGTTTGGAGTTAGTGAGAATTTTGGGTAAAATTAAACGCACGTTTAATTTTATTCGAAATAAATCGCTAAAACGGAAATAAAATCAAGGTGAGAACTTCTCACTCAATCGAATCAGTTTCGATTTTATTTTAAATAGTTAGATTTAAAATATTTGAATGCATGTTTGAATGATGATTGTTATCTATTGATTGTTAAAATAGACATTATACGCCGTTAGTAAGCGGATGCTATTTATTAAAAACATATACCGCGAATATTTCATAAACAGTGAAATTGGTATTATATATAATAGCAATATATATATTGGCATATGTATATATTGGAGTTATTGATTTCCCGCATTTTTTGTTTAGCGGATGAGACCCTATTGCGCCGTTATTAAGCGGATAATATTTAATAAGAACATATACCGCGATAATTTCGTACTGGAGCGGAATTGGTATTGTGCTAATGTTTTTGGATGCAGGAAACAGGTTGGAGGGATCCAACTGGATTCCTCAACAGTATTTATTTGAATTCAGATATTTTGATATTTGATTGATTATCATATCGATATATGATATCGTTGTTGTCGTGATTGACTATTTGATATGTAGCATCATTGGACAAAGTTTTGGAATTTTAAAATGATTTATAAAGTGATTTTTGAAAATATACTATATGTTTGGAATTTGATTTATTTTAAATAAATAAACGTATAATTTTAATATTATATAAAAATTATGATTTTTGAGAAATATAGTAAAAAAAAAACTGATTTTTGAGAATATGATGCTAATGATTTTATAAAATAGTAAAATCGGGATTTTTGAAATTATTGTGAAAAGTTTGAATATAGGAATTATGAAATTTAATTATTTTATAAATCAGAATGATGAAATTATAAAGGAGATTAAAAATGTTTTAAAGGAATAATATAAATTGATTTATATTAAGAGATTTATAAATGGATTTATAAATTGAGATATTGACATTATAAAACAAGTTTTTATAAGTGTTTGAATGAAGTGAAAATGGATTGTATAAGTGAATGAAATTTATAGAATTATAAATGGAGAAGTTATAAATGAGATTTATAAATAGTAAGATTTATAAATTTGTGAAGTTATTAAAAGAATAGTTTTGAATAAATCATTGAATCTTATAAGTTATAAGATTCATAATTATGTAGTTTAAAAGAACGATTTTGTAAAATAATCGTTTTATAAGCATTTAACTTATAATATGGACTTTTAGTTTATAATTGAGTTATAAACTGGAATAGGTTAATAAAGGAATTTATAAACGTTGTTTTATAAATTCGCAAACAGCTTATTTTGATAAGTAAATTGTTGAAACCTATTAATAGAGTTATATTCACATTTTTGACTGTGAATAATCCTTTGAAATAAAATGAATAGAAGTGATGAAATTTGTTAACAAGTATATTCACGTTTTTGAATAGTGAATAATATGTTAAAGAAATTGTTTTGAATGTGATGTTTTAAATAGAATTAAACGATCTAACGATGTTTAAAATGTGTTGAGATTCAAAACCATAGATTTCAACATTTATTGTTGAAATAGATGTTTTCGAGAAATAAAAGGAAATGGTGGACTATAATACTGTTGTTATAGTAAATGATTTCCGAAAGGAAATGTTTTGTATAGTATTGGGATTTATATATCTATTTTGATTTCGAATCCCTATACCTAGTGATTTGGGTTGTCGTAACGATGTTTTACGCAACATTCGTTTTGGCCCAAATGAATACGTTTAAGAGAGTGATTTCCTTAAAGAATGAAATATATACTTAATTTCGATTTAAGTATATTGAATATTTTCTAAGTGTTGAAAATAAATAAAGATTGTGAATTACTTATTAAATAAGTATGGAAATGTTTTCCAATATAAAGTGAATATTTTGGGAATTTATCTTTTTGAAGATAAATTGAAATGAATAATTGAAATCGAATATTCATAGATATTTTGAAATATAAATTCACTATGGAATTTATAAAAGAAAGTGGAATTTGTAGAAAAATAAATATTGATTTATTTTTGAAGTGTTAAAATTATATATCTTGTAAAGATATTTGGTGAAATAAATAATTTGGAAAATTATTTGGAATCTGGTGATGTGTGCATATCCAGTGATAGTTCAATAACCGACTATCAATATTTCCCTCTGAATGGGTAATTGATGTGATTTGTTTGAATTTGAATGCCACACTTATTTTTGAATAAGCGCTCACTATTCGGGTTAACCGGGAAAGGACCATGGGGTCGTATAACCCACTCCGAATATGTGATACGTCGTTGTGAATTGCATTGAAGATTGGTGTTGAAGACCGAGTATTTGTGAAAGCGATAGGATGACCTATCGATTGTCTCTGCACTGGGTAGCTCCTGGTATAGAGATCTCCTAAGTGATGGGAAATTCGATCGGGATTGTGAATACCCGGATTTGCAAGGGCTTCGTAAGAAGTGCCTTCGGTTTTGTTCGAGCCCGGAACAGACTTGTATGGATTGTGTGTCTGACATTACAAGTTGAGATATAAAGCCGATTTCTTTCAAATATATTTCTGTTGGTGGCGGAGAATTTATTCTTTTAGCTTAACACCCTTCTCTGAGACGTACGAGCTCAGAGGTTATGTAGTTGAAGGTTATCAGCGATATATTCCCAATTTGATAATGTGACATGCTGAGTGATGCTGAAATGATCATTGTGTTGATTATTTTTGATAGGATCGTTTATTTGATCGTCTATCTTTGTGATCATTTCTATGATCATTTGTTGACCCAAAGCATGGCTTTTGTATAAAGTATGTTTTTGTGGACGTGACTTCGTCGAGCCTCACACCCCGTGAATGGTCAAAACAGGAAAGATGCGGCAAGGTTATGAGGGGTAGCGCCCTTTAGGATGTGTGCATTTCCTTCTGGAAAAGGGTGGTATCATGGTATGGAGCCCAGATACTTACTCATGTTGAAAACACTTTGTTATGATTGTGTGAATTGATTGCGAGCGCTCGGTGAAAAGGTCCCAAAGGACCGGGGGATGGTATATTCGGTCAGTTGTTACTCAGTTAGGGGTAACCCGGCCTTGTGTTGGTAGAGATCCGGTTTGGTTCTCGGGGATGTCCATCCAGAGGCATTCTCATGTGGCAATGGGAAGTTCCTTGGCCTGATCATTCGTTGGAAATCCGAAGAAACAATACGTGACTTGTACGGTTTTAGTTGTAGAACCTGCCATCTAATATGGTAGCTATTAGTAGGCATAATATAATGGTACCTATGCTGGCTAAGATTTATATTCTACTTTCGAAATCGTTTTATACACTATGCACTAATAATAATATCAAAATTGATTTGATTTTAATACGTATCAAGCATCTTTGACTATCATAAGGAGAAATCTCCTCCAAGTCTGCGTTTGCATTGTGTGTGTGGCACGAGGTCTTATGGTAGTCTCATTTTTAAAAGCATTGCGAATTAACTTTAAAAATATTCTCTATTTTGATTTAAAAGATAAATAAACTGTTTTGAGTTCTCACACCAGTCGCATGACTGACTCGGAGTTTATTGTTTTCCTTCCTAAACTCTGGGTGCCCACCAATTTCCACACGGGCAGTTAAGAGTTAGGTTTATCAGGATATTCTGGAGTTGCTGGAGGCAAGCTGGATGGCATGGCGTATTACTAGTATATAGTATTTCTTTTTCCGCTGCACTGTTTGATGTTATATGATGTTGTACACTCTGATGATATGATGAAATGTAATGTATAAAATGTAATAACTGATATAGTTCTTTGTTTAAAGATTATTCATTTATTATTATATGTTGTTCCGCTGCGAATTGTGAGATTCTGATGTTGTTCAGTTGTAGTTCTGTTGTTTTCTTTCGGTTCCGTTCTATTTTAAAATTTTGTTCTATGTTCTCTATTTTCTTTTTCTTCTATTTTAAAATGATCTATTTTCTTTCTGTTCTATTTTCTATTTTCTACTCTATTCTCCTATGTTCTTTCCTCTCCATCTTCTATCTTTTCTCTCTATCTTCTCTTCTTTTCTACTTTTTCTTTTTCTTAAACCCTAACTATTCGGTTTTTCGGCAACGAAAAATCGCGATCGTTACATTTGGTATCAGAGCTTATGGTTAAGCGACAACCATGGTTCTGTTGAGTATTACTCATTAGAGATAGAGTCAGCAGTACTCTAGAATGAGTTGAGTGTAATAATAGCTATGAGAGCGTATTTGTTAGTGAATATATAAAATTGTTTTATATTGTGATGGTTGGTTTATTGAGTGGCCTATGAACTTTCGTCAGCGTGGTCCGCAAGACTATGCCGAAGGGGTTTCTAAACACTTGAATAGAATAATTCGGCACAATATTGTTTTTAAATTGGGTAAATGAAATAATTTTACTTTGATTATATTTTTATATAAAAGGAATAATTTTTCAGAATTATTAAAGTGTATATAAGTTGATTGTTAGGTTGTTTGAATAATCTAAATAAAAGAAAAATTGTATAAGTAAAATGAATTATAAGAATTGAATTATAATTAAAGTGATTTA
The DNA here is from genome assembly GCA_030765085.1 of Allium cepa. NCBI lineage: Eukaryota > Viridiplantae > Streptophyta > Magnoliopsida > Asparagales > Amaryllidaceae > Allium > Allium cepa. The sequence continues at coordinate 300,767,336 of CM060944.1, read as the reverse complement.
CAATTGAGAAATATACTTATATATATAAGAAGTGAAACTATATGAATATGAGTTATAAATAAAAGTGAATTTAAAGTTAAAATGGAAATTTACTTTAGAATTGGAAGCTGAATTTATTTATAAGTGGGAATTTAAGTTATGTAAAAACAAATGATGTTTGTAAATGAAATATAACTTAAGAGGTGTTGACTGAAGTTGATATTAGTATCAAAGTAAATTAATGAAGTTAAGTGATAGATATGAACTTGAGTTATATGTAATGAAATTCAACTTCTGTAATTGAATTGAATGAATGGATTGAATGTTAATCAATTGAATGTGAATTAAGTTGATATGTAATAATGAATGTAAGTGTTAATTCATTAAAATCTAATGTTAGTAGAAGTTGAATAGATTGAATGAAAATCAATTAATTAAACCAATTGTAAGCAAAGGAATTTGGTTGTATTTAATATACGTTGGTTGTTATATGGTTGTTAGATGATTGTATATAATTCATTAAGTATTAATGAAATTTAAAGCTATGTAATTGAATTCAAATTAGAAGTAAATAAATTTGAATAGAATTGAATTTGATTTGAAAGTGAACCAACTTGAAGATGAATTAGTGAATATAAGCAAATTGAAAATGAATGTTAGTAAACCCAATGTAAATGAATCAAATGTGATTAAATTGAAAACCAATTCATTGAATATTAATAAGAATATGAATGAATATTTGTTGGTTATGGATGTTAGTTGGTTGATGTTTGCATTTGTTGTTTTACTACATTTGATATGTGACATATATAGTTATTATGTTGATATATGTTGTATATTGATACTATTGTCCATATACACGATTCTCATGTTGTTTGTTGAGTGTTTAGTAGGTGCGGATCGCGTTTGCTTCGCATTTGGAGCTCGCTTTCGCGCTATATTAGCCGTATATGCTCGCTAATAAAATATAAGGTACATATCTCGGATTAAATATCGTACTTTTATACTTTTTCCCTTCGGGATGCCTCATTACTTGATGAGATGTATATTTGTGATATATATACTGTCATTTTTTTTTCGGATCGAGCCGCGCAAAGGAGACTATGGCGAATTTTTCCGAAAATTTAAGGCGTTAGAAAAAAATTTGAGAAAAATGGAAAATTTTTGAAAACTTAAGCTTTGATTTTGGAATTGAAAGTTAAACAATAGTAGTTGTTTTTGAAAGGATAACTAAGTATGATTTTGAAAACTTAGTAAGTTATTGTAAGAAGTTTAACTATGAATTTTGGAAAATTAATAGATTCTGTAACTTTTCTTACTTAATAATTTCGAGGACGAAATTCTTTTAAGGGGGGAAGATTGTAACGACCCAGAATTTTTAATAATTAAAATTTGAATATTTAATTAATTTTAAATATTTATAAGTGAATTTATAAGTCGAATAAATTTTTATTTGAATTATTGGATTTAATTGGATAATTAAATCGATAATTTAATATGTTAAATTATGGAAATAATTAAAAATTGAGTTAAATATGATTGAAAATGATATGTAAAATTTTATTTTATCATTTTGAAGTTAGAACGATATTTTAGAACTTTTAAAATCGAATTAAAAGTTAATTTGTGAAAATTGAATATTTTAATATTAAAATCGACTAGTGAAAATAGCCAATTTTTGAACAGTCTCAGAATTGAACGAAACTAGTTCCATTGGATCCGTAATAGTTAGTTATTACCGGATTTCAAATTTCGTGTCAATCGGAGTTATCGTTTGATCGTGACAGCTCGAAACGCATCGATTTATTTTTAATATTAATTTGGCGAGTTAAAATAGCCATTTTTCAAAAAGTCTCGGATTTCGACGAAACCAGTTTCATCGGATCCGTAATGTGATATTATTGTAAGGTTTCAAATTTCAAGTCGATTGGATTTACCGTTTGTCCGCTACGAATTAAAACGCCTAGAAAATCGCTTAAATCGGTTTAATTCAAATTGAGCGTTTATAGCCATAACTCGCACAGATGTCCGAATTAGCTTTCGAAACCTGTTCCATTGTGTCCGGAACGCGGGGTAAACCCTAGAAACGCTGGTTACGGCGCGTAAATCGGAGTTCGGAATTTCCGGGATGAATAGTGTTTCGTCGGTTCCTTATAAATAGACCAACACCTTCATAAATTTGATAAAAAAAAAAAAAAACCTAATCTAAACCCTAGCCGCCACCCTTGCTATGAATGGCCAGAATTTAATCCCTTTCTTCCCTCAATCATTCACAATCCGTTGACATTCACGCGAAGTGTTCAACACGGAAGTCGAAGAGCATGAGGAGAGCTAGAGATCTATACGGTTGAGATCTGAAACGACGTCGCGTGGGAGGAGAAAAAGGGGCCGAAACCTGCAGATTTCGCACGCAATTCCATGCTCATGTGGGGGCCGAACTTCATGCTAGGGATGGTGGAGATAGCTCTCGCGAAGGGCTTCGACATGGCAGTGGTTTGATGAGGTTTAGTTGAGTATTGATGATGCAAATTGAAACCCTAGTTCTAAGGTGATGGGTTTGATTTTGTACGTGAGTTTACTGTAAGGAGTAACATGAGGGAGAGGGAGAGTGGGGGTGCGGCCAAGATTTCATGAAGTGGGATCCAACGGCTTGAGTTTGTGAGGTTCAAAATTATTAAAGTTTGTTGTAAATTAGATATATATAAATCGAGTAAACTTTAAAAAATCATATCGTTTTCATACGAGGTCGAAAACGCGCGAAACCAGTTGCGTTGGAATCGTATGGACGAGCACTACGCGATGAAATTGGATTGGAGTCGTTTGGAGTTAGTGAGAATTTTGGGTAAAATTAAACGCACGTTTAATTTTATTCGAAATAAATCGCTAAAACGGAAATAAAATCAAGGTGAGAACTTCTCACTCAATCAAATCAGTTTCGATTTTATTTTAAATAGTTAGATTTAAAATATTTGAATGCATGTTTGAATGATGATTGTTATCTATTGATTGTTAAAATAGACATTATACGCCGTTAGTAAGCGGATGTTATTTATTAAAAACATATACCGCGAATATTTCATAAACAGTGAAATTGGTATTATATATAATAGCAATATATATATATTGGCATATGTATATATTGGAGTTATTGATTTCCCGCATTTTTTGTTTAGCGGATGAGACCCTATTGCGCCGTTATTTAGCGGATAATATTTAATAAGAACATATACCGCGATAATTTCGTACTGGAGCGGAATTGGTATTGTGCTAATGTTTTTGGATGCAGGAAATAGGTTGGAGGGATCCAACTGGATTCCTCAACAGTATTTATTTGAATTCAGATATTTTGATATTTGATTGATTATCATATCGATATATGATATCGTTGTTGTCGTGATTGACTATTTGATATGTAGCATCATTGGACCAAGTTTTGGAATTTTAAAATGATTTATAAAGTGATTTTTGAAAATATACTATATGTTTGGAATTTGATTTATTTTAAATAAATAAACGTATAATTTTAATGTTATATAAAAATTATGATTTTTGAGAAATATAGTAAAAAAAAAAAAAAACTGATTTTTGAGAATATGATGCTAATGATTTTATAAAATAGTAAAATCGGGATTTTTGAAATTATTGTGAAAAGTTTGAATATAGGATTTATGAAATTTAATTATTTTATAAATCAGAATGATGAAATTATAAAGGAGATTAAAAATGTTTTAAAGGAATAATATAAATTGATTTATATTAAGAGATTTATAAATGGATTTATAAATTGAGATATTGACATTATAAAACAAGTTTTTATAAGTGTTTGAATGAAGTGAAAATGGATTGTATAAGTGAATGAAATTTATAGAATTATAAATGGAGAAGTTATAAATGAGATTTATAAATAGTAAGATTTATAAATTTGTGAAGTTATTAAAAGAATAGTTTTGAATAAATCATTGAATCTTATAAGTTATAAGATTCATAATTATGTAGTTTAAAAGAACGATTTTGTAAAATAATCGTTTTATAAGCATTTAACTTATAGTATGGACTTTTAGTTTATAATTGAGTTATAAACTGGAATAGGTTAATAAAGGAATTTATAAACGTTGTTTTGTAAATTCGCAAACAACTTATTTTGATAAGTAAATTGTTGAAACCTATTAATGGAGTTATATTCACATTTTTGACTGTGAATAATCCTTTGAAATAAAATGAATAGAAGTGATGAAATTTGTTAACAAGTATATTCACGTTTTTGAATAGTGAATAATATGTTAAAGAAATTGTTTTGAATGTGATGTTTTAAATAGAATTAAACGATCTAACGATGTTTAAAATGTGTTGAGATTCAAAACCATAGATTTCAACATTTATTGTTGAAATAGATGTTTTCGAGAAATAAAAGGAAATGGTGGACTATAATACTGTTGTTATAGTAAATGATTTCCGAAAGGAAATGTTTTGTATAGTATTGGGATTTATATATCTATTTTGATTTCGAATCCCTATACCTAGTGATTTGGGTTGTCGTAACGATGTTTTACGCAACATTCGTTTTGGCCCAAATGAATATGTTTAAGAGAGTGATTTCCTTAAAGAATGAAATATATACTTAATTTCGATTTAAGTATATTGAATATTTTCTAAGTGTTGAAAATAAATAAAGATTGTGAATTACTTATTAAATAAGTATGGAAATGTTTTCCAATATAAAGTGAATATTTTGGGAATTTATCTTTTTGAAGATAAATTGAAATGAATAATTGAAATCGAATATTCATAGATATTTTGAAATATAAATTCACTATGGAATTTATAAAAGAAAGTGGAATTTGTAGAAAAATAAATATTGATTTATTTTTGAAGTGTTAAAATTATATATCTTGTAAAGATATTTGGTGAAATAAATAATTTGGAAAATTATTTGGAATCTGGTGATGTGTGCATATCCAGTGATAGTTCAATAACCGACTATCAATATTTCCCTCTGAATGGGTAATTGATGTGATTTGTTTGAATTTGAATGCCACACTTATTTTTGAATAAGCGCTCACTATTCGGGTTAACCGGGAAAGGACCATGGGGTCGTATAACCCACTCCGAATATGTGATACGTCGTTGTGAATTGCATTGAAGATCGGTGTTGAAGACCGAGTATTTGTTAAAGCGATAGGATGACCTATCGATTGTCTCTGCACTGGGTAGCTCCTGGTATAGAGATCTCCTAAGTGATGGGAAATTCGATCGGGATTGTGAATACCCGGATTTGCAAGGGCTTCGTAAGAAGTGCCTTCGGTTTTGTTCGAGCCTGGAACAGACTTGTATGGATTGTGTGTCTGACATTACAAGTTGAGATATAAAGCCGATTTCTTTCAAATATATTTCTGTTGGTGGCAGAGAATTTATTCTTTTAGCTTAACACCCTTCTCTGAGACGTACGAGCTCAGAGGTTATGTAGTTGAAGGTTATCAGCGATATATTCCCAATTTGGTAATGTGACATGCTGAGTGATGCTGAAATGATCATTGTGTTGATTATTTGTGATAGGATCGTTTATTTGATCGTCTATCTTTGTGATCATTTCTATGATCATTTGTTGACCCAAAGCATGGCTTTTGTATAAAGTATGTTTTTATGGACGTGACTTCGTCGATCCTCACACCCCGTGAATGGTCAAAACAGGAAAGATGCGGCAAGGTTATGAGGGGTAGCACCCTTTAGGATGTGTGCATTTCCTTCTGGAAAAGGGTGGTATCATGGTATGGAGCCCAGATACTTACTCATGTTGAAAACACTTTGTTATGATTGTGTGAATTGATTGCGAGCGCTCGGTGAAAAGGTCCCAAAGGACCGGGGGATGGCATATTCGGTCAGTTGTTACTCAGTTAGGGGTAACCCGGCCTTGTGTTGGTAGAGATCTGGTTTGGTTCTCGGGGATGTCCATCCAGAGGCATTCTCATGTGGCAATGGGAAGTTCCTTGGCCTGATCATTCGTTGGAAATCCAAAGAAACAATACGTGACTTGTACGGTTTTAGTTGTAGAACCTGCCATCTAATATGGTAGCTATTAGTAGGCATAATATAATGGTACCTATGCTGGCTAAGATTTATATTCTACTTTCGAAATCGTTTTATACACTATGCACTAATAATAATATCAAAATTGATTTGATTGTAATACGTATCAAGCATCTTTGACTATCATAAGGAGAAATCTCCTCCAAGTCTGCGTTTGCATTGTGTGTGTGGCAGGAGGTCTTATGGTAGTCTCATTTTTAAAAGCATTGCGAATTGACTTTAAAAATATTCTCTATTTTGATTTAAAAGATAAATAAACTGTTTTGAGTTCTCACACCAGTCACATGACTGACTCGGAGTTTATTGTTTTCCTTCCTAAACTCTGGGTGCCCACCAATTTCCACACGGGCAGTTAAGAGTTAGGTTTATCAGGATATTCTGGAGTTGTTGGAGGCAAGCTGGATGGCATGGCGTATTACTAGTATATAGTATTTCTTTTTCCGCTGCACTGTTTGATGTTATATGATGTTGTACACTCTGATGATATGATGAAATGTAATGTATAAAATGTAATAACTGATATAGTTCTTTTTTTAAAGATTATTCATTTATTATTATATGTTGTTCCGCTGCGAATTGTGAGATTCTGATGTTGTTCAGTTGTAGTTCTGTTGTTTTCTTTCGGTTCCGTTCTATTTTAAAATTTTGTTCTATGTTCTCTATTTTCTTTTTCTTCTATTTTAAAATGATCTATTTTCTTTCTGTTCTATTTTCTTTTTTCTACTCTATTCTCCTATGTTCTTTCCTCTCCATCTTCTATCTTTTCTCTCTATCTTCTCTTCTTTTCTACTTTTTCTTTTTCTTAAACCCTAATATTCGGTTTTTCGACAACGAAAAATCGCGATCGTTACAAAATTTGTACAATTACCTTAGGTAGTGGTTTGTTTGTTATCAATAACTTGACCTGTTTTAACTTAGGAAGTATGTTCTGCACATTCGAGTTCCTCAATGAGGACTCGAATATTTGTTGCATACTGATAAAGAATCGGAAACGAATTTTCTGGGAATTTCTGCTTAGTTTAGAGACACCGGTTTCTAGATAACTATAATTTATCTGAACCACTCCAAAGTAATAACGTTCATGATAGATTATTATGAAGTATGCTACGGAGCTGTACTATTCTTCCTGAGCGTGATTCCAAAATGGAGGATGGTGATTGTTGAATATTTGTTCGATCTCGAATCTGTATGGATGAATGCTATCATTGTATTGGTTGCCTAGAGGGTAGTGTTAGCATTCCATGATGGTCTGCTAGGAGGAAAGATAAATGCTTAGCCTCAAGCATAATGCCCTAAAGGTGTCTAAAACAGTGTAAATGAGCAGGGCTATGTGGTTCGTGTCCATTAGAGTATGTTCATCGCCTAATCTAGAGCGATATCTATGGTTTATGTATGCTTCGAGATCCCTTTATGGTTGTTGATCACAACCAATGGGTGATCGTATTCAATACTATCCAGTAAGGGGTAAGCCGCTCAAGTGTTGGTAGAGGGGAAAATGCGTTTATAGTCCTTGGTACATTTTATTTGGAGGTGTACTATACGGAAGGTAGTCTCTTACCTTTCCATCTGTTGGAATCCATTTTCCAATATGAGCCATTGTACTTGATTTTATACCTATTATGCTGGAATTTAATAATGTAACAATTTCGGTTATAATTCCATATTTTTTTTAAACCTAGATTATGATAATATCAAAGGATGTTATGTAAAAATGTTTTGGTTGTCATAAGGTAAAACCCGTCAATGTTTATGTGGGGCGTGGTCTTACAAGGTACCTTTGATTTGAATGTTTTAATAAAGTTAAACTTATGATTTACTCACACTAGACCCATGTCCGACTCTGTGTTTTATTTCTTTCCACTAAACTCTTGGGTACTCAAATTTTTATGTAGCCAAGTAGTCAGGTTCCGTTGGACCATTTTTGAAAGAGGTATGGAGTGGAAGCATTTATCATTATCCATTGGTAGTCATTATTTCCGCTATGACTGTATATTATGTATTAGTAATTTAGATAGCCTGATATAGCCGTCCTTGTTGGGAATAGTACATTTTGTAACATTGATGTAATATTCTAGCATAACAAGGTACTATGCGGTGAATATGTATATGTAACTCTAATGTTTGTGAGAAAAAAATATGTGTTTGTTTCTTTTTATTTTATTTTATTTACCCCACGACCTATCTTTCAAACACTTAAATGATCGGCACATGATGTATTATGATGTACTCTAACGCTTGGGGTAACCGTATGCAATATGCTGTGATGATGTATATGAGGATGTACTACGTGATGTTTTTGGGTGCAAAAATGGTAGATCGTCACAAAACCCTTCGTATTTTTGATAAACACTTTATAATGGTTGTTTTTAAAATATTAAGTTTTGTCAAGTATTTTGCAACATTGTACAATCATCTAAACATAGCTTATACATATTTTAATCATATCAATACTTAAGAAAACTTTATAAAATTATTTTTATATATTTTTATATATATATAAAGTATTTGATATGAATTTCTTTTGAAAATTATATATATAAAGCATAAGTGAATATATATTGAAATCAAAGTTGTAACAAATGTTATAATATACTTATAAGCATTTAAAAAGCATAAAACTAAAATTGTAAGGAACTATAGTAGATTTAAAAGTATATTTAAAATATAGAACACTTATAAACTTAATTACTCAAAATATAATTAAAACTTAGAAATCATTTGAAGTCTATTTCAAGAGAACGTTTTGAAAACAGGGATTCTTTAAAATTATTTACGAAATTCAGAATATTTGACGACCATTTAAAATCAGAGAATATATGTCGAAACCTTTTAGAAAAATGAAGAGATAGATCAAAGAAGTGCTATCAGGGTTTTAACAATAATCCATGACTCTATAACTTATCTGGATAACTTGAATCTTCAATACTCATAAGTCTTTAATCTCTAACTCTTGAATCTTTATATCAGCCTCTTGAATCTGCTCTTGATATTCTACAATCTTCTTAATCAACACCTGTCTAATATCCTACATTATATATTATATATAACCTTATAAAAACATTAGTATCTACATTTTATATGATGTCATATGGTTGTTGTCATCAAAACTAATGCCTATAAAATATGACTTAACTCCCCCTGGGTTTACAAAACTCCCCCTTAATCTATTCCTGAATATTTTATATATTTATCCCCCTTTATCATCAATATAAATATGTTCAAAACTCACCTTAAATAAGATCCTATATGATATATACAAGAGTGATATGTAAATAGGAAGTAATAACATTACCCAATTTTATCAATCCCACAAGTTCATTGCATCCATATTGTGAATCCAAATCAAATGCAATACAAATCAATCCAAAGAAATCAATCCAATCCAATAAGTTTATATACACCAATCCATATTTGTAATATGTTTAATATAAAAATTTATAGTAATCCTACATATATAAGGACTAACCAATCAATCTTAGACTTCCCTAGGAACTTCAACCCAACTATTAGAACCAAAAATTAGATCCGCTTTGATGGCATTCCAACCTTCATCTTCTTTGTTGATGGCACAATCAGGATTATTGATTGTTCCATCTTTGATTAAGTGAAGAAATCATCCATCAAATGGCGTCAATGTAACGATCGGGGTTTTCGACCCTTGAAAATCAACATTAATATATCCTTGGTATTCGTGTCGCAATTCCAAGTGCCAGAAAGCCCGATTGCTAGGGGAAAAAGAAAATAAAGATAAAACAGAATCTCACACGAATGGAATAATGTATATTATTTCAATATAAAATCTTTACAGCGGAAATTTTGAATACAGTATGAGAGTCTAACATAGATTCAGCCTGGACAGTTATAAATCCACTGTCCTTACAAATGTTGACAAACAACAAAACTAATGTAGTATATGCAGCGGATAATACAATACGTCTATACGTTGACAAAGATCTCCAGCTCTCCTCTAGAAATTCCAAGCATCTTTAACTAAACCTGAAACTACTTAGATCTGAACTGCGTATTAAAAATACCTAAATTAGGCTTGATAAACCAGCATGAGATACTCGAAATTATAAATGCTGATGTCAATCAAAACCTTTGTAAAGAAGCGTATCTCATAAGACCACGCCCACACATAAATATGGATGGGTTTTTATCTTATGATAACCAAAATACTTTATATCAAAATTGATAATATTATTAATGACATTCTTTTGAAATTTCATTTAAAGTATTATATCAAAATAAAGTATCAATATCCGGACTAAGTCTATGGTAATATATCCGGACTAGGTCAACGGGATATACCGGATGGAATATATGATACAAAAAGGGTTGTTGAAATGTTTGCAAAGCATTACAGTATTTTGGGAATAAATCAAAACCGTAAAGCTCGTATTGGAATTGAATTTCCAACATGATAGGGAACCAGTGGCCTTTTCCTCCGATCCATGTATAGCAACCATGGTCCCTCTTGAAAACTTTATCTCTTTTCTCAAGCTAGCTACTTGGAACTACACTTGCTACACTGCCAATATCTGGCAGCCTTATCACTTTTCGCAAGCTAGCTACTATACTCAAATAATTAAGGCAATAACTTAAGGGACGCAATCCCCTAATGGGTCCCCTAATGGATGCTGCCATATACATCAACCAACAACCCGAATGTGTGTTCTTCAGACCACATAGTATTTCGTATCATTCCTAGGATGTGAAGCTCGTGAGGCTACGCTCATACTTTCCAATTGGTTCCACTTTGAATGCCACACTGCCGTTCCATAATCACAAAACCGATTTCTACAAACATATACCTCTCGAGCTCGTATGTCTTAGGAAAGTGTATTAAGCTAAGAGAAGTTGCCTTATCCACCACCAAGCAGATGATACGTTGGTAGAGATCAATTAACATGATCAAAAACGCAATGTCACATTTGTCCACATGTTCTTCTTGGACCGAACGAAACCAAAGGCACTCCTCCTGCTACCATTAGGAGCAAGTAGTCCTTGAAATCCTAAGATTCTAAAACACGAAAGGACCACTGCTATATAAATGTCTCTACATTGGGAGCTACCTAGAGAATGTCAACAAGCAGTCCTTCCGCTATGAAGATCTCTGGTCATCAATAATCACTATCTTCATTAGGTCTTCACTTCTGAACGTATATATTGGTTCGAAGTGGTTTTCGGATAGGAATTACCCAAACTCGACCTCGGTTCCTCCGAACCAATCATCGACAAAAGGAGATGTTGAGTTCATATATGATTATCAATCATTAGTCAATTCAACTCATCTTTTTTTTTACTCATTCTTAGATATCTCTTATAGATATATTCATTGAATCATTTCTTTATTATTTTTAGAGTATATGGAGAAATTAAGCCTCATTTATCAAATTATTTGGTTAATTTTAGAATCTTTTTAATCTTGGAATAATTCCAAATTGTTTCACCTTTTATTTAGGAAAACATTTCCAAAACATTTCTATAAATTCCAAGTTATTTAAGAAACTTTGATCCAAGTAAACTAAATTTACCATCCCATCCATTGGGCCAGTCTAGATAGCCAGGGGAGCAGGTAACTGGTTTTCCAAACTCAGGCCTAGACACTATCTCTTCGTCACCCATAAGGCGGTCAAGTTATTTGATCGACTCTAAATCATTTAATATTTAACCATTTCATAAATCCTTCAAATCAGATTTAAAATACTTTATTAATCATTTAAAAACATTTACAAAAGATTCGAAAAAGAATCGTTAAGTTCGAAACTATATTTCAAAGTTACAGAAAAGTGCTTGCGAAAAGTGCTTTTTAAGCTATATTAATCAAAACGACTTTTTATCATTTGAAAATTCATTTTTATAACACAAATAAATTTTAAAAAAATTTAAAAGATTTATAAGATTTATTCCATATTTTTAAACTGTTTAAAAATATATATTTAAAACATTTTCCACTTTGGCCACCGAACTACCAAAGCGTGATTTTATCGAAAAATTGATTTGCTCATATTTTAAAATATACTTATAAAAATCTCGATTTTCTGTCTTTGTTTTTAAACTATTATCCATAGTTCGGAAAATTCTTATCTCCAAGAATTTCGAGCTATATCCCATTCTATATATTCGTTTGACTTTTATGGTGCGAAATCGCGAACTTTCGTTACACGACGCGCCTATGTTGACTAAATTTTCAATGTTCATCAAAACTTCTCCAAGTTGAATTTTAATGTTTATAAAACATTTATAAACCATTTCAAACATTTAAACCAATATTTTTCCATATTAAATCTCTTTTTTACTTTTAAAACATTTCATAATATTATAATAATATAATATTCATTTTCAATCTTTTTTATATTTAAAACCATTTAGGAGTTAAACAATTCCGTACACAAATTATTTGTGGATTAAATTTCCATTTAATTAACTATGGTTAATTACCAACCATTTCTATTATGATTTCTCATCATTTATCACAACTAAGTTATCAACCATATACATCCATATACTCAACCAAGTTATCAACCAATTATTTAAATTTAAACACTCATATAATCATTTTGTAAATGTAAGTAAATCGAATACTCACTTATGGCTCCACTCCACCAATCTTTTCTTTGGCTTCCTGAATTTATACCAGCAGCACTTCGACGGCACTTCCTCCTCTTTTACTTGCTCCGGAGCCTTTTGAACTCCTTCCTTCCTCCTATTTGTGTTCGGCTAAGGCCTAGGAGTGCTCTACCATTCTCCTTAGGGGCTGGTGCTCTCAACTTTGTGGTGGAGATGGGGTGGCCGTGAGCTTCTAAGGGGTGGAGGAGAAGATTGAGTAGATTTTTGACGTGTATATGTATTTATACATATATTGTATATACTTAAATATTATTTGCTATAATTTTCTCCATAATTTTTCTAAGATGAAAGGCCTTTAAAGAGAAGGAGAAAGCTTGAGGAAAGAGGAAGAAGAAGATGGAAAGTTATGGGAAAATGTCAATGAATGTATCCATGTATTTATAGCCAAAATTTTACAGAATATCCTACATCACTTCCTTCCCATCACACCACCCATGTGCCTCCTTTCACCTCCATCATTTCACATGCCCACACCCCTCTTCATCATCATCCATCACCTAAAATCACTTCATGACCTAATTGCTGACTTTATGAAAGCTTAAGGGTGAAGTTTTCCTAAAATATCTTAGATATTCTTAATAAATGTATATATAAATATATATATTGTTTGCACCAAAATTGGTCACAACACTCTTCGGGAGTCGTTGAAGAGATAATAATGAGGAATGTAAATTCAAAGAAAGTATTATCTAACAAAAACTCCAATCAACAGTAAAGTAAATATGTAGACAAGCGATTTATAGTGGTTCGGCGTGTTGCCTACGTCCACTGTGAAGTTTTTTGCAGTTTTATTGATTCTCTTTCAATGATTACCAGTTGTTACAGCGATCAACAGCGAGTTACGACTGGAAATTCGAAATCAACAGCAAGAATATGATGTAGGATGATGGAGATCTCGATCCGGCAGAGTCTGGGCGCTTGAGAGTCGAAAGATCCCTTTTCTGTTGGCTCTGGGGCTCTATTTATAGGCGTAGGATGCTGATATTTCGCTGAAAATTCGGGAGACCACTTCTGGCACGTGAGGGGGCCCACGCACCCTGTCTTAGGAAATTTGGGCCCACTTTGGCGTCGATTCGAACTCCATTCGAATCGATCAAAAAATCATTAAATCAAGGTGAAATTTGGTATGGACATTCTTCAACATGTATGCAAGCTTCTGTGAAAATTTCATGGCATTTGGACTTGTGGATCTCGAGTTATCATGGATGCGAAATGGGATACCTCGTGTGGATGTTTGGTTCGAATCGATGCGTTCGAATCGATCGGTTCGAACCGATGGTGGCACGCGCCTTCGTGTTGACGTAGAGCCCACACTTCGCCTCGATCCGGATTTGCCTCCGATTTGACCGCTTCGATTCCATTTATCTCGGCACGTTCGCATCGATGAATGACACGTCATCATGGCTAGTTGACTCGATGGATTCGAATGGTGCTTTATCGATTGGTTCGAACAAGGCTTCACTGATGGAGTCGAACGACCGATGCTTGATGGATACGAAGCAAACACTGGCGGGTGGATACGAGGTCCAACTCGATGGATTCGAAGTTGATGGAGTCGAATCCGAGGTACTTCGATGGATTCGAAGTTGATCGATACGAAGGTGATCGGTTTGAAATAGTGTTCGGTGATGGATTCGAAATCTAGGTTTTTCCCTTCAAATTGAATCGATCATAACTTGAGCGTATGAACTCGGATTGACTTGAAATTTGAGATGATGACTTCTACGGTCTTTCTTGTTGTGTCCTAACAATTGTAGCTCAATCTGGACTTGGCCAAAATTTAGCGATGTCCATAGTGAAACGGAGTATGACCAATCTCTGAGACGATTTGTCCTTTGTTTTCGATTGATCTTTTGGTATCACGGCTTTGCCAAAAAGCAGGATAACATTTGCCCCCCAAAGTACGTCTTGTGGAAACATGACGTGCTTTAAACAGCTGCAATTTCTCTCTGAACAATCATTGCTCCCTTTTTTGTTGAGATTCGTACTCTGTATTGCTGTAACCTTGCATTGATATGATTGATTTCTATATAATAGTGCTTAGCCATTGGCTGTTGCATTCGTAACAAGATGAGTATTCGATCCCTGTAAATGTTTAAAATCGAATGTTAGTCCGACATATATGCGCATATGTTAGTTTGACCCTTGTTAACATCGTGCGTCCACGAGTCATTGTCAATTTTGTTTGCTATTGAATTTCGTATCGATTCACTCCTGAACCGATTTGGAAATTTGAGTTGTGACAACGCTTGATGGTTGTTTCGAAAAGTCCCTTCGTATTGATCCTCTCCTGAACCAATATAGAAGGTTGAAGAAATCGAATTTGTGTTGCGCGGATGTAATATTTTGAATCGATGGGTATAAGCATCGATGGATACGAGATCAACATTCATATTGATGAAGTGTGCTTATGCCATGATGGGTACGAAATCGACATTCGTATCGATGGCTTGGATGGGTATGAATCACCCATTCATACGATGAGAAAGGATGGATACGAAATCGTCGTTCGTATCAATAGGAAATGATGGATGCAAAATCGTCGTTCGTATCGATAGGAAATGATGGATACGAAATCGTTGTTCGTATCGGTAGGTAATGATGGATACGAAATCGTTGTTTATATCGGTAGGTTGTGGATGGAGTTGTGAATTTGTTGATGTGAACAGGGGCTTCGAATCGATGTGTCTATTGTTCGCTTCGCATCGATGCGACTCAATGCCCTGCTGTGTGTTTGTATCGATTAAGCTTCAAGCGCATGGACTCGAATTGAGCTTTTGAACCGATCCACGGTCTGAATTGTTACGACCAGTCGAGTTGACTGGGATGCGAAATGTCCCGGTCACTTTCTAGGTTCCATATAAATAACAACGGCTTTGTCATTTTTTCACTTTTTCACTTTTCACCGTTGCCTTGTGTTTACTGTGCTTTTGCATCGACTCGAAGATTCAGAGAAGCACTGTGTCACGTCTTCGAACCAATCAAGATCCAAATTTTTAATTCCTCGAATTCCACACTCAAATTAGGTAATTAACCTCGAATCCAAACGACAAAGCTATTTCAGGCCTACCTCTTCTTCATCGATTGGCCACTCTAGTGATTGGTAAATCCAGATCTGGTTTTGAGGAGCTTCAAATCGATCTGGGGACTCGTGTTCGAATCGATGATGGCGGCATCATTTTCCCTTGGATTTCGCATCGATCCCTGGGATACCCTTTGGAGGGGATGCAGTTCGCACCGATAGACTATTGTGATGGGACGCATCGATACAAAATGATCGATACGAGAAATAGCTATTGGTCGATTCGAAGTCCTTAACTTCACATCGATACGAATTACATCTTTATGACCAATACGAACGGTATCGATTCGAACGTGATCGATGTTAAGTTGAGGTTTTCCTGATCGGTACGAACTAGTTAACCAAGGATCGATTCGAAGTCATCCTTCATTGATCGATTCAAACTCGGCACTTGATCATCGATTCGAAGCACGCCCCTCTATATCGATTTGAAGTGGTATTATGATGGGTTCGACGAGCTTCCTGTCATCGGTTCGAAACCCTCTATGATGGATACGAAAGTTTGACATTTGCTTAGCATAATTCCGATGAGCTTCATTCTTGCATATTTGGACTTGATAATTAAACTACATACTCGACCAACTTTCGAAGCTCGTCGATGGAACCATAACAACTTCTATCCGAATCAATTTCCATCATATAAATGGTTTAGTGATGACGGCCAGCGATGACGGTCATTATAACTGGACTCCGTAGCTTCGTCGTTTGCATATTTTCTTTAACTCTGCTACATTTATTCAAGTAATGCACAGCACTGCACAACACACATTCATACACTTTACACTGGGGAATGCACGGGTCCTTTGTCGTCTAACGATGATTTCTCATGAGTTAGCTAGTCATGGAACCTTCAAGTTCGCAGCAGTAGGAGATTCAAAGTACAGTTACTTCGAGACTAGAGGTTCCGGATATTGAACCTGAGATCATCGGTCCAGCCCCGGATGAATTTCCCAATGCGTCTTTTTTTGCCAATCCTTCGGATTCCGTTCAATCCAATATTTCTGAAGATATGTTGGGGAGAATATGCTTAAGGCATGGCCTGTCACTGGGCGACGTGTTATTACCGGGACCGAATAATAGACCACACAATTTGCCGGAGGGATACACCGCATTCAATCGCCACGCATGCGCGGCCTGGACGCTTCCTCCGTTCAATGAGTACATAAGAGAGTACTATCTTTTTTGAGGATCGCCCCATTCAACTACACCCGAACGGATATGCTTCCGTGAACAACTTGTTCATCGTCTTCATGGAGTACCTTCATAGACCATCGATCCCGACCGTGATCAAATATCTGTTCAATTTCAAAACCCGAGGTGATTACCCCTCCTTCACATTTTTGGAAGCGGTGAGGAATTGTCAAGTGGTCACCGGGTCCTGGACCAGGCTAAGCTATTACAGGACGGAATGGTTTTACGTCAGATGTCCTCCAGGGTTTGCCCGGTGATGGTTATTCAGACGTGAGTATAGATGAGTTCTCAAATAATTACTACAGCAATTGCAGTCGAAGTGAAACTTATATTTTTTCTTCCTTTTTACAGCGACGATTCAGCGACTCGAAAGTGAACACTTTAAGGAGATAGTACGAGAACTTCGAGAAGTCCCGAGCGAAGATAGGGATATCGAATTGCTTTTGACGGATAGGAATCTCCGGACTTTTGGGTTGATCAAACGGGGGCAGAGTATAAAGTTTGACGGGGCACTAAGGACCATCTTGAAAAAACGAGTCAAATAAAGAAAACCTAAAGTTGTCGTGATTGAGGAGGCCGACTCTGAGAGAACTCATACCGATGAGGAGACGTTGGGCGAATCTGCGGATGTAACCCAAGATACCGAAGAGCAAAGAAAAGGCGAGGCAGCCGTTGTTAAGACAACTAAGAAGGGGAGATGGAAATTGGTTGTCACGGCCTGATCCGCTCCCAGAGTTAGAATTTTGGAGATGCCTCCTCCGAGAACTGAAAATCTTTATGAAGGGCTCACCGATATTCCAATTCCGGACGATGTGTCCCAGCAGCATGATGCCGGATTGGAAGAACTTTCAGAAGCTTTAGTTTTGAGCGAGTCTTTTCCCACTGGTGTGGCAGACACATCCGGTTGGTCGGGGGGTTGCACATTAATACATATTACACAACACAGCATAACCTTTGACTGTAAACTACATGTTTCGAAAGGTGATTAATCCTACTTTATTTTGCACCGCAGATACTATGTCTGGGCGAGGTTCAATGTTAGGGAGTCTCCGACATGCTCGCAAGTCTTCATACCATGAGTCGCGCAGACGGGAAGGGGACAGAGATTACGACCAGGGACTCTATGGGTATTCTAGCCAAGATATATATGATAAAGATAGAGGCTATAAGCGTCGATCTCGATCGCGTACTCTTCCTCCTCCCAGAGATCCCATACAACCTCCTGCTTATGTCTCTCGTCCCTCTGAATCTTCACGCTACAAGTCGGGTTCTCAATCTTCTAGGCACAAATCCCACCACCCTAGAAGCGAAACAATAACTGCCGCTGTTACAGAACAGCCCCCTGTGGAAATTTCAGGGGAAGGAGCAATCAAGCTCGCTCAGCTAAAGAAAGATTTTCCGAACATCTGCTTTGATAACTATATCTTTCCTCCACATTTAAAAAGGATCCCAGAGGAAGCCGAGCAGTTAGTACATGACTACGTGCACGATTTTTATGCCCAGTAAAAATCATGGGCGAAAGCGGCTGACAAAGCATCGGCATTGGCCTTTGAACGAGCGGAAATCATCGAGAAATTCCAAACTGATCTAGCTCACCGGGATCGTATCATACAAGTGCTAACCGATGAAGCTGAGTCATCTCGGAAGTCAGAGAGGGATGCTACGAAGAAAGCGGACAAGGCCCAGGCGGCGATGGACAAGATGAAGCATGAGCGTTACACTACGGTGGAGGACATGGGCCACCGAAACACCATCGTGACCGCCGAGCGGGACGCGGCCTTGAAGGAACTTAATGCACTCAAAGCCAAATTTGCCGAGATCACTAAAGACAGAGAAGACGTGCACAACGCGGCCCAAGAAGCATGCGAATAAGCCGTAGTGCTTCGGACTGAGAGAGATGCGGCAGTGGCTAAAGTTCAGGCTGTCGAGGCTGAGGTTGAGGAGAAGGTTCAAAGGGCAGAGGCCAGGCTAGAGGCCGACATCGAAGATCTCCTCATTACTTACAATGCCAATGTGCTGAGGCACAGAAATTTGGCCTGGCTTCAGGATTATCCGGTACATCTTCGCAACGCTTGGGTCCGATTGGTTGAGGAGGAAGGAGAAGCGCACCCGATTGCATCAATCGACCAGTTCGAACTTGAGAACCGGTTGCTGACCGAAGATGAAAAGAAGATCCTTCATGAAGCCATAATTTCTCATGAGAAGGTGATGATTGGTGGCCGGCACTGGGAGATTGGGGAAGGATCGGGTGTCGAGCATCATGCTGCTATTCTTGAAATTACTGCTCCACCTTCGTTAGAGCCTGTATCTGTGGTTGATTCGCAATCCGTTCCAGCTTACGACCCAGAACAGCCGCGGCTATCTCCTATCTGGGAGCACGTTTCTGAAGCTGCCCCGTCGTCAACAGGCCATGTTGAGGAAGGTATTCCAAACTTATCTCAAGTGTATTCCAAATAGGGAGTTTGTTTTGAAGCAGTTATTAATAACTTATTATCTTTGCTCAGTGACTGAGGTTGCGCCGATTACCACGACTCATGAATCAAGTAAAGGGGAGAAGGCCATCACCACTGAGACAACCGCCGTGACAACAGCGTTAACAGAGGCGATGGAGGGGAGCGCACTATCTCTTGACGAGCAAATGGTGAGCGAGCTGCTCGGCCAGCAGGGCGAATTTTCCACAGACTTGCCGTTCATCGTTAGTGACCTCCCGCCAGCCTCTAGCTCTTCAATGCAGAATGTAGATACCCCAAGCCAGGCCCAAGCGATTTGTGATGAAGAAATTCTAGCCGAGATTAACGCAGAATTAGAAGCTGCGGGGCAAGGTGGTAGTATTGGTGGCAGTACGGCGGCGCATAGCCCAGCACCTTTAAGGATAATATCATCGGTTGGCACTATCCCATCTTCCGTTACGGATCCAGTCCCTCCTACTCCTCCGGTGGGAAGCCTTCATGTAGATTCAAGCTCTAAGGAGGATGTTGACATTATGCCCCCAGCCGAAGAGCAACCACCAGAGAGGAAGTACTCCAAACGAAGGATCTCTGTTTCTAGCGAGTCCGAGGACGAACCGCTGATAAGGAGATTCAAAAAGAAGAAATAGATGGGCTGTTTAAGCGGATTTTTTGATAGATAGGAACTTTTGTTTGTTTTCCGCTAGTAGGCCGTGTATAGACGTAGGTTCGGCCCCTGCGAGTAGGAATTCTTTTTTGGAAGAACTTATTTGCATGTAAGTCCTTGTGTCTAGTAAGTTGAATTAAAATTCAATTTCTTTGTTTCAATTCTCATTTCTTTTGTGCTTAAGTGTTTGTAGTGTTTGATTTTAAGTCTGGTGTACTTGTGGTGTTTTTACCGTCAAGTAGAGTTTGTTTTATTTGCCAAGTCTAAAAATCTTGGTCACAAGTTGTGATCGATGAATAAGTTGAACTTCTAACATTGTATCACTTTGGTTAGTGATTAACACTTAGTTCTTTTGCCCCCCAGTTTCGGGGAACAACATTTGTATTTTGGTGGCTGATCGTACTTATTGCAAATCTTAAGCACATGTCCACATTCTGGGGACTTAAGATAATTTGAGATCGATAACCTGGTTTGCACTCTAGGAATTTGAGAGTTATCGATGTTTGTAACACGGTTCGCGCTCCGGGAACCTGGAGTTGATGTTTATACTCCACTTCACGCCCTGGGAACTTGGAGTTAGTGTTGATATTTCGGTTCGCACTCCGGGAACTTTGACTTGGTATTTGTGCTTCAATTCATGCTCTGGGAATTTGGAGACAGCATTTTTATTTGGGTTCGCGCTCCGGGAACCTGTAATCTAGATTTATACTCCAATTCGCACTCTGGGAAGTTGGAGTTGGCCGATAGGTGGTCAGTCACACCTGTTTGGGCTTTTTAGGAATTCGTTCACACTCTGGGAACGATGGATTTGATGTTTATACTCTGATTCGCACTCCGGGAATTTGGAGTCCGTTCGCACTCCGGGAACGAGTTATTGGATGTTTATACTCCAATTCGCACTTTGGAAAGTTGGAGTCCGTTCGCACTCCGGGAATGAGTTATTGGATGTTTATACTCCAATTCACACTCTGGGAAGTTGGAGTCCATTCACACTCCGGGAACGAGTTGTTGGATGTTTATACTCCAATTCACACTGAGGGAAGTTGGAGTCCGTTCGCACTCCGGGAATGAGTTGTTGGATGTTTATACTCCAATTCACACTCTGGGAAGTTGGAGTCCGTTCGCACTCCGGGAACGAGTTGTTTGATGTTTATACTCCAATTCGCACTCTGGGAGTTTGGAGTTAGTTGTAGGACTGTCGTGTGTTGGTCCAGTTCAGCCTTTGACGTGATGGCTTGCCCCCAAGCCGGCGTCTCACTTAGTGAGTGGCCGGTGGTATCACAGTCACTCGCTATTTGAATAAATTCCGTTGTTTGATGGAACTTAGCTCTTCGTGTGTCGTGATTGTTGAATGTTGCATTCGGTGAATCACAGCTCTAGCTTGAAGAAATAGTATTTTATTGCTGAAATAAGAAATTGTGGCAAAGTCAGTGCCTTATTACAAATTCAAATTTCAGAATGTAAAGGAAACTACAAAGTATTCATAGATTGAATGAGCCTGTCATGTGTGACAGTGACGAGGATCTTCGTCGTTCCAGGCTCCTGAGAAAGTTGGTCCGCCACTGATGGCGTTTATCACCAATCTTCCGCGGGGACAAGTCGAGTCCTCCTGTCTCGGTCGATTGGGTTCATTGTTTTGATTGGATGGGCCCATTTCTCTGGGCTGCGGTCTCCGCACAAACTGTTCCAGCTTCCTTTCTCTGACCAGTTTTTCAACGAGGTCTTGTAAGTGTCGACACTCGCTCGTATTGTGCCCGTAGCTTTCATGGAACCTGCAAAATTTTCCCGTCTGCATTTACCTCTCTGACGATGGTTTTGATGTGGGTTTTTGGTACTGAATTGTATTATAGGTTTATAAGTACAAGTCCTCTAGTAATGTATTCAGAGGAGTGTAACTGTCAAACATTGGATTCTTGCGCTGCGGGCCACGATTTTGATCTCGTTTTCTAGTTTGATTCACGCTCTCTCTTCGCCGAGTTGTTTGTTTTTAACATTCAACTGAACTTTTCCGGAGCTCTCACCGGACTGTTTGATTGCAACATTGCTTTGGATCCCTTCCGTACTTGGCCCCGCATCGGTTTGCTTCCTAGACTATTTTGCATCTTCCCGTCTCAGGAATTGAGCCGCTTTGGCATAGAAACGGTCCAACGATGCAGGTGGTTTTCCAGCTAACCAGTTTCCAAACTCAGAATCAGGGTCGATCCCCTTAGTCAACGCCATAAGGATGGAGTTATCGTTTGGATTGCTGATCTCCACACATGCAGTATGGAATCTCTCTAAGTAGTGTTTGAGCGTCTCTCCAGGAGCTTGGGTGACGCTAGACAGAGTGTTGACATCTTTTGGCCTTGCGATGTGCATAAGGAATTGTTCAACAAATTTTGTGGCCAACTGATCGAATGATGAGATGGATCGAGGTGGCAGTCGAGTGAACCACATGGTAGCGATGCCCCCCAAGGATATGGGGAAACTACAACACTTCACTGCATCATCGGCTCTAGCAGCGGTCATTGACCATTCATATTTCAGGATATGTTGGTTGGGGTTGGAGTTTCCTTCGTACATGGGAAGAGTTGGCATTCTGAATCGCCGTGGGGGTTCAGCAGTAAGGATATCGTCCGCAAGAGGAGTGTGACTTCGGGAAACTCCCCAATCGTCATTTGTGAATCCCTGGCTCTCACGGATCATCTAACGTATCATAGTTGAAAGATCCGGCATTTGCGCGTTTTGCGTGGCTTGCACCGGAGTATGATAACGTTCCATACTTTGGGGTTGGACCGGATGTTGTCGACGGTTCAAGTCTTGCCTTCTTGGCTCATACTCCTCTCGGACGTACGGTTCAGGAGTACGTCCGCTATGACGACGGTCCAGGTTCGACTGATCTTGGACGTCGACCCCTGGTTCAGCCACAATGTTAGTGGTGCGGTATTCTACGGTGTGGTGAGGGATGGCACCTCCTCGGGAGGAGGGTCTGGTTTGGAAACTGGCTGATGGACCAACTCTCAGTTGTCCAACGGTCAGTGTTGGTTGATCTCCAGCGGCTGGCATGCGACTCCCACCAAGCCGGGGTCATGGAGATCGATTATGATAATCAGAAGATGAGGAACTCTCGTTGGAGGAGCAAGAAGCGTGGTCTCTCTCGGATCTCTTTCGCTTCTGGCGGTCCAGCTTGTTGATCAGCTCGGCGTTAGCATGTAGCTGTTCTGCTAGTTGTTCCCGACTCTGGGTCAGCTCTTGGAGCAGCAACTGCAACTGCTGTCGGTAACCGGACCTGATGGTTCCGAATGTCCAGTAGCCTCTCGATTAGATGGAGGTAGCAGCGTTGGATTCTGTCAATCCTGTTCCTCTTGATTGACTGCGTTAGAGGTGGTTCTTGTACTAACCATCTTGAAAGTTGAATTCCTTTCCTAGACTTTGTGCAAATCTGAATAGAAGGGAAGGAATTCGGATTTGATGATCTGGATCTCTCTCTTAGATTTATTCAAACCGGTATCGATGACAGATCCAAAGAGCAGGAGAAAATCTGGGTTTTCTCAGTGAAAGCACCAAAGTGTTTGCACCAAAATTGGTCACAACACTCTTCGGGAGCCATTGAAGTGATAATAATGAAGAATGCAAATTCAAAGCAAGTATTATCTAACAAAAACTCCAATCAACAGTAAAGTAAATACGTAGACAAGCGATTTATAGTGGTTCGGCGTGTTGCCTACATCCACTGTGAAGTTTTTTACAGTTTTATTGATTCTCTTTCAATGATTACAAGTTGTTACAGCGATCAACAGCGAGTTACAACTGGAAATTCAAAATCAACAGCAAGAATATGATGTAGGATGATGGAGATCTCGATCCGGCAGAGTCTGGGCGCTTGAGAATCGAAAGATCCCTTTTCTGTTGGCTTTAGGGCTCTATTTACAGGCGTAGGATGATGATATTTCACTAAAAACTCGGGAGACCCCTTCTGGCACGTGAGGGGGCCCACGCGCCCGGCCTCAGGAAATTTGGGCCCACCAGAAAATCATCCAATCGAGGTGAAGTTTGGTATGGCCATTCTTCAACATGTATGCAAGCTTCTGTGAAAATTTCGTGGCATTTGGACTTGTGGATCTCGAGTTATCATGGATATGAAATGGGATTCCTTGTGTGGCTGTTTGGTTCGAATCAGTGCGTTCGAATCGATCGGTTCGAACCGATGGTGGCACGCAACTTCGTGTTGACGTGGAGCGCACATTTCGCCTCGATCCGGATTTGGCTCTGAGTTGACCGCTTCGATTCCATTTATCTCGGCACGTTCGCATCGATGAATGACACATCACCATGGCTAGTTAACTCTATGGATTCGAATGGTGCTTCATCGATGGGTTCGAACAAGGCTTCAGTGATGGAGTCGAACGACCGATGCTTGATGGATATGAAGCAAACACTGGCTGGTGGATACGAGGTCCATCGATACGAACTCGATGGATTCGAAGTTGATGGAGTCGAATCTGATGTACTTCGATGGATTCGAAGTTGATCGATACGAAGGTGATCGGTTCGAAACAGTGTTCGGTGATGGATTCGAAATCTAGATTTTTCCCTTCAAATTGAATCGATCATAACTTGAGCGTATGAACTCAGATTGACTTGAAATTTGAGATGATGACTTCTACGGTCTTTCTTGTCGTGTCCTAACAATTGTAGCTCAATCTGGACTCGGACAAAATTCAGCGATATCCATAGTGAAACGAAGTATGACCAATCTCTGAGACGATTTGTCCTTTGTTTTCGATCGATCTTTTGGTATCACGGCTTTGCCAAAAAGCAGGATAACATATATGTTATATGTTTGTGTGTTTGTGTTCATGTATATGTTAGTGGATTCATTTGTATGTTATATATGTGCACATGACATATAAACAAGGTTGCAACAACTTTCGAATAACTTCCGTTCGTTAAACCGTTGAAAATCGAGAAACCGATTCCAGGTCACGTTCTCACTTTTTATTTAATATACATATATTTGTGAACAATGTTTGAAAATAAATTCCTAATCATTTTTCATAAATACAAATGATCACATTTGAACTATAAAATCTTATAAATCAATATTAGCAATTACTTATAAAAAGTGCGTTTATACCGATAAACCGATATCGATTTTCTCCATAATTTCAAATTGCTTAAATATCTTTATAAAACTATTATAAATCATTTATTATCACTTTATAACAATTTAAAATGAACTAATATAATTAAAAAACAACTATTTGATTAATTAAATCAGTAAATCTCAATTTAAATTATAAAATAAAATAAGTAATTTTATTTCATATTCTTGTTCAATTGTAAAATTAAGTTTATATATCCATCTTTGTGTGTAATGTTTTACGATTTTAGAGTTGTTTATCGATAAAAAGGTTTTCGACCATTTTATTGATAAATTTCCAAAGGAAATATTTTCGTAAATACTTATTCAAAATAAGATTACCATTATTACTTATTGTTCAAAACATCACAATCTATGTTAAAACAACTTATATTCGAATATTTTAAAAATAAATATAATTTATCATATTTATAAATTTGCGGGTCGTTATAAATTTCCCTCCTTAAATGAATTTTATCCTTGAAATTACGGCGAAACAAAACCTAAAGGTATTTGCCCAAAATATTTATCATTAAAAAAATTCATATGATGTATACAGATCATCCATATGAAATACTTGATTCGATCTACTATCTGAATCCATAACTTTACTTTCGAAGTAGTATTGAACCCCCAATTCTCTAGTGCGGACTCTGATCAGGCTTCTTGATCAGAAAACTTCGTTTCCTTTACATATCCCTCAACTATAATAGAAACTTAAGTTTCCAATCATGAACCCTCATTAAGATTCGCTGTCAAGAATTGAGTGGTAAGTCCTCTATTAGACTGATGTAAACACCTCAAAGCACCGTACTCGAATCATAGATAATTTTTTTTATCGAAATGATTACGTACCTCAAATGTACTCATTCAAAAATCTTTATGAAAAAATTTCATAAATTTTTTATGTTTTACTTTAAATACTTATACAAACCCTTTATTCTTCAAAAATACTTATTCCCAAAAATATCTCTATTTCTTTTCCAAAAGAAATCAAATATCCTTTGTTTGGAATAATACCGTTATAATTCTTTTTTCAGAATTCCTTTGAAATTCCTTTGTTAATAAATCTCATTATAAATTTAATTCCCAACTTATTTTATATTGCATAACTTTCTCTTTTATAGTTTTTCAAAACATTAGGATATGAATTCTCAAATATATCTTTCTCAAACATTTTTTACTTTTACACTTTATTCTATAAAATATATTCTTAAATAATTTCTTAATTTAAATAATTTTAAAAAAAAATTTCTAATATTCTTTTAAACTTTTCATTTCTAAATACCTTATTAAACTGATTTGATGGAAGATAGAAGAAATGCATAGAGAGAATGATTGAAAGAGATTTATTAATTTACATTATTTTTATACTTTCACTACAAAACCTAGCCTCTCTTACAAACTTTTATAGATAGCTCCCTACGGAAAACAATCAATCAACACTACCATTATATAGAAACTTGAACTGCCATATATACTATCTTTTGAGGTTGACGGTGTTTTATCTTGGAAGCCTAGGTTAACCACTTTTATTTTTGATCAAACCTTTATTAAGTGTTTCCCTTGGAAATACCAAATGCAAGTTCGTTTAGGACAATCTTCGACTTCATGTCTTAGGTTCTTGCATCATTAGCAGCCCATTGTCTTCTTTTTAATCCTTGATTTCTTCTTTGTTCTAGGACATTTATATAGAAAATGTCCCCTCTATTTACATTTGAAACAGACTATATCATCCCTATTAGAATTTTTGTTTTCCCTCCACTGCTTCTTCCTTTGCTTATTTTCACACATAACTGCATAATATCCTTTCTTACCATAATAGTAACCGTCAATGTCAGCATAGGGTCCTAGTTTTGCTTTTTCTTCAGCTTCTTTCTGTGCACGTACTCTACATGCTTGCTTTGGATTAGCCCATAACTCATCACCCAGCATATAATAAGACATCCCTACCAAAATGAGATACTAAGTTATTGTTAGAGGTTTCATACCATTAATCCAAATTACATGATTTAACATGTTCGGCTTTGAACTTGCCCTGATTATACAATGGTAAGAAGAATAATATACCAAGTGTTCGATACTATTCACCCAATACAACATATGATCGATACTTAGAAGATTATTCCCACCATCACTACACAGATCAAGACCTTATTCTTGGAAATTTCCAAAGCGATAATATCTTATGAATTTTCTATATCACATAAATATTTATACCTTTATTTATATATATATATAATATACTCCTTTTAAAATGGTGAGTCGATTTGCCTTGTTTAAGTGTTTAGAAACCCTTATTGATATCGTGGCATCCCATGCACTGACCAGAATCTATAAACCACTCAACAAATAAATCAACACAAAACATTTTTATACCAATTAACAAATACGGGCTCATATATATATTACTCTCAAACTCATTCTAGGGCGTTACTAACCCTATCTCTAATGAGTCAGTCATTCTAGGGTATTACTAACCATATCTATAATGTGTTTTACTCCGTCAAAGACTAGGTGTTTCGCTCAACCAAAGCCCTGACACCAAATATAATAACCGGGGTTTTCGAACCGTGATAATCTACACTAAAACATCCTTGCTATTCGCGTGCAACAAAACCAAGTGCCGGAAAGCCTGATTGTTAGGAGTAAAAGAAAATAAAAATATAACAGAATCTCACACAAATGAAATAACATATATTTTTTCAATATGAAATCTTTACAGCGGAATTTTTTTAATACAATATCAAGTCTAACCTAGATTAAGCTTGGACAGTTATAAATCCTCTATCCTTACAAATGCTGACAAACAACAAACGAATGCAGTATATGGAGTGGGTAATAGAATATGTCCATACGTATATGAAGATCTCCAGCTCTCCTTTGGAAACTCCAAGCATCTTCAACAAAACATAAAACTACATGGATCTGACCTTAGTACTAAAAATACTCAGACCAGGCTTGATAAACCAGCATGAGGTACTCAAAATTTTAAATGCTGATGTTAAGCAAAACCTTTGAAAAGAAGGGTATCTCATAAGACCACCCAAACATAATACGTACAGGTTTTTATCTTCTGATAACAAAAATACTTCATATTAAAACATTAGATATTATTATTAATGACAATCTTTAGAAATAAAATTTCAAGTAATATATCAAAATAAAGTATCAATATCTAGTAAGTCTATGGTAATATATCTGGACTAGGTTAACGGAATACACTGGACGGAATATATGATAGAAAAGGGTTAGTAGAAATGTTTGCAAAGCATTACAGCTATTTTGGGAATACAACCAAAACCACAAAGCTCTTATTGGAATTGGCCAAAATGATAGGAAACTAGTGGCCTTTTTCTCCAATCCATGCATAGCAACCATAGTCCCTTCAGATGCCTTATCGCTTTCCTCAAGCTAGCTACTTGGAACTACACTTGATACACTACCAATATCCGGTAGCCTTATCACTTTTCACAAGCTGCCTACTATATTCAAATAAATCGGACAATAAATGCCTTGAGGAATGCCTTCCCCTAACGGGTCCCCGACTGGACGCCACCATATACATCAACCAATAGCCCGAATGTGTGTTCTTCAGACACATAGCATCCCGTATCATTCCTAGGATGTGAGGCTCATAAGGCTACGCTCATACTTTCCAACTGGTACCAGTTTGAATGCCACACTACCGTTCCATAATCATACAACTGATTTATACAAACGTATAACTCTTGAGCTTATATGTCTCAGGAAAGGGTGTTAAGCTAAGAGAAGTTGCCTTCTCCTCCACCAAACATATGATACATGATAAAGATTAACTAATATGATCAGAAATGCAATGTCAGACATTCATCCATGCAAGTTCGTTCTGGGACTGAACGAAACTGAAGGCACTCCTCCTACTACCATTAGTAGCGAGTAATCCTTGCAATCCAAAGATTATAAAACATGAAAGGACCACTGCTATATAGATGTCTCTATAATGGGATCTACCTAGAGAATGTCAACAAGCAGCCCTTCCGCTATGAAGATCTACGATCTTCAATAATCATTTTATTCATCGGGTCTTCACTTTCAAAAAATATACATTGGTTCGAAGTGTTTTTCGGATAGAAATTACCCGAATCCGACCCCGATTTCTCCGTACCAATCATCGGTAAAAAAGATGTTAAGTTTATATATGATTATCAATCTTTAATCAATTTAATTCATCTTTTTTATTCATTCTTAGATATCACTTAAAGATATATTATTGAATCATTTCTTTATATTTTTCAGAGTATATAGAACCATTAAACCTCATTTATCAAATCTTTTGGTTAATTTTAAAACCTTTTCAATCTTGGAATAATTCCATATCGTTCCGCCGTTTATTTAGGAAAACATTTCCAACTCATTTCTATGCAATCCAAGTTATTTAAGAAACTTTGATCCGAGTAACCCAAATTTACCTTCCCATCCATCGGGCCAGTTTGGATGGCCAGGGAGAGCAGGAAACTGGTTTTCCAAACTCAAGCCTAGACACTATCTCTTTATCACCTATAAGGCGGTCAAGTTATTTGATCGACTCTAAATCATTTAATATTTAACTACTTCACAAATCCTTCAAATCATCTTTAAAATACTTTATTAATCATTTAAAAACATTTACAAAATATTTGGAAAAGAACTGTTAAGTTGAAATTATACTTCAAGGTTACAGAAAGGTGCTGCGGAAAAGTGCGGCGGAAAGTGCTTTTTAAGATGTATTGGTCAAAACGACTTTTTAGCATTTGAAAATTCATTTTTATAACTCAGATCACTTTCAACATATTTTAGAAGATTTATAAGATTTATTCCATATTTTTAAACATTTTAAATATATATATATCTAAAACAAATCCCATTTTGACCACCGAACTGCAAAGCGTGATTTTATCAAGAACTTGATTTGCTCGTATTTAAAAATATACTTATCGAAATCTCAATTTTCTTTCTTTGTTTCAAAACTATGGATAGAATAGTTCGAAAAATTCTTATCTCAAATAATTTCGAGCTATATTCCATTCTATATATTCACTTGACTTTTATGGAGCGAACTTCCATTACACGATGCGTCTATTTTGACTAAATTTTCATCAAAACTTCTCCAAATTGAATTTTAATGTTTATAAAACATTTAACCATTTTCAAACATTTAAACAAATATTTTCCATATTATATCTCCTTTTTACTTTTAAAACATTCCATAATATTTTATTATTATAATATTCATTTCCAAAAAAAATTATATTTAAAACCATTTAGAGTTTAAACAACTCCATATACAAATTATTTATGGACTAAATTTCCATTCAATTAACATTGGTTAATTACTAACTATTTCTATTATTATTTCTCATTATTTATTACAACCAAGTTATCAACCATATCAACATCCATATTATCAACTATATAATCAACCAAGTTATCAACCATGTATTTAAATTTAAACACTCATATAATTATTTTTTAAATGTAAGTAAATCGAGTACTCACTTATGGCTCCACTCCACCAATCTTTTCTTTAGCTTCCTGAATTTATTCCAGCAGCACTTTGGCAGCACTTCCTCCTCTTTTACTCGCTATAGAGCCTTTCGTACTCCTTCCTTCTTCCTATATGTGTTCGTCAAAGGCCTAGGAGTGCTCGACCATGCTCCTTAGGAGCTGGTGCTCTCGTCTTTGAGGTGGTGGTGGGGTGGCCGTGAGCTTCTAAGGGATGGAGGAAAAGATTGAGTAGATGGGGTGGCCGTGAGCTTCTAAGGAGTGGAGGAGGAGGAGAAAGCTGAGAAAAGAGGAAGAAGAAGATGGAAAGTTGTGTGAAATTATGAATGTATGCTTGTATTTATAGCCAAAATTTACAAAATATCCTTCATCACTTCCTTCCCATCACATCACCCATGTGGCTCTTTTCACCTCCATTATTTCACATGCCCACACCCCTCTTCATCATCATTTATCACCTCAAATCACTTCAAATCTTAATTGTTGAATTTATGAAAGCTTAAGGGTGAAGTTTTCTTAAAATATCTATGATATTTTTAATATACGTGTATATAAATGTATATATGTTGTATGCACGTATATATGCGTTTACGTATATGTTAGTGGATGCATTTGTATGTTATTTATGTGCATATGAGATATAAACAAGATTGCAACAACTTTCAAACAACTTCCGTTCGTTAAACCGTTGAAAATCGAGAAACCAATTCTAGGACACATTTTCACTTTTTATTTAACATTCATACATTTGCAAACAAAGTTTGAAAATAAATTCCTAATCATTTTCGATAAATAAAAGTGGCCACATTTGAATTATAAAATCATATAAGTCAATATTAGCAATTACTTACAAAAGGTGCATTTATACCAATAAACCGATATCGATTTTCTTCATAATTTCAAATTGCTCAAATATCTTTATAAACTATTATAAATCATTTATTTTCACTTTATAACTATTTAAAATGAATTACTATCATTAAAAAAAATTATTTGAGTAATTATAATAATTATTAAATCATTAAAACTCAATTTAAATTAAATATAAGGGAATCACTATATAACATTTAATTTCCAAGAAAAAATTATTTTATAATCTTGTTTAATTATAAAAATAATTTTATGTATCCAGCTCTATGCGTGCTGTTTTACGATTTTAGAGTTGTTTATCGATAAAACGGTTTTCGGCCATTCTATCGATAAATTTCCAAAGGAAATATTTTCTTAAATACTTATTTAAAATAAGGTTACCATTTTTATCCATTATTTAAAACATCATAATGTATGTTATAAAATCCTATATTCGAATACTTTAAAAATAAATATAAGTTATCATATTGATAAATTTACGGGTCTTTACCGTCAAAATACTTTTCTTATTCTTTTACCATTTACATTTGACTCGATCCTAATTGTCTTTGATCTCTAAGGATAAATGTATGGAAAATATTAAAAGATTGTAGAAGTTTTCAAGATATTCCGTTAATTTATGGCGTGGAGAAGCTATTATTGAAAAGTATATAAGCAAAAGGGAGAAGAAAGAAAATAAAAATGATGTTTTTCTTGAGTGAATTTGTTTATATAGGGATGAGAATTCATTTCAAATGTGTTAGTGTTTGGTAGTTAATTTATTTTGAATTTCACAATTTTTTATTTTCGCTCGTTATGTCGACATGTATGGTACACGCAGGTCGACATTTCGACCAATTTTTATGAAAATAATTATCTTGCTATATTTTGTATTTAGCCCAAACTATTTTACTTTTCTGGATTTCCAAATACGAATGATACTATAAACAGCAAGGAACATGATTTCATTGATGATAATAGATGAGTACATGGAATTTTGTTGATAAACATAAAGATACATGGATTAAAGCTAAGATAATTTAAACTAAAAATTAGAAAAACAAAAGAAAACATAACTAAAAAGAAGTAGATGAAGATGAAGCATTTCCATTAATCTTTTGAATGATCTTTTCAAAGTACTTGTCTACTTTGTTGGAAAGAGAAGTGAATTTCTCATAAAATGATATCTAAAGCTTCTTTTGGTTGCAACCAATCTTCTCTTGATTTTTGAAAGGATCTTTGTAGGACGAATGAGATATCATTTCGATACTTTTCAAAGAAGTATCTTCCTCATCTTTTTGTTCTTCCACCTCCTCCATTTCCATTTCTTATCCTTTCTCTTCCTCCTCTTCTCTTATTTCATGCTCCTCTTCCTAGGCCAATCTTTGTTCCTTTTCTACAAGTGTTTCATAAGGCTAGAATATGGGTGAAATTTGTTGAAAAGTGTTCGAGGAATAGTTTCCTCTCCTTTTAGTTCAACACCAAAATATGTGAATACTTTAGTAAGATACGCATTATGCAAAAGTAAGTTCTCATTTCTAGAGAGATTCTTAAAAAAGAATTCATCCAAAATAACTTGTGGCCAATTTATATAATGATGACCATAAATGGAAAAAAGTACTTTGAAAGCTTCTTGAGATGGGTTATTATAATTTCTCATCCTCGGAGTTATGCTTTATTGCAAAAGAAGATTTAAATTTCTTGTTTTAGGACACATGTTTTTGCTTTTGAACTCAAAAACATCGTCACTTTCAAAAAGAACATGAAAAACTTCACGATCTTGAATATCAATTTCAAAATTTGAAAGGTCCATTCCATTAGATTTGCATCCGAGAATGTTACCTAAAATTTCACAATTTAAAACTATTTGAGTGCCTGTGACGCTACTTCAAACTTCACCTTCATTCCGTTTATAAAACTTTTCTTTAAAATTCATATAAAACATTTTTACTAAATTTGGAGAACATATGAACTCATTTTCGGAAGCATTAATTAAACCTAGAAATCCATTTTGTACACAAAGATTATAAATATCATAATAAAGATCATAAGTAGGAAAGTCATCGAAAATGGTAAATCATTTGGTATAGACTTTTCTAAAAGTCATATATTCCATATAGGCTTGTATGTCTTCTTTTTCATGAAAAAGATAACCTTTTGTTTTCTTAGAAAGCCAAATGGTTGATGTAGCGTTGCTAGTGGATGCCATTAAAGAATAGTTTGAAGAGATAAGAGAGTTAATGAATTTTTGAATTGAAAATGAGAGTGAAATGAATGGATGGAGATATTATAATTACATAGAGAAAATCAATAGACATGTTCTCTGGTCAAGAGACACTTTTTAGGACATTGGGTTTGTAAAAAGGTGAAGTAAATTACGAATTTTGAATTTGAAATGAAAATTCAAATTCTGAATTATGGAGGGTATTTGACGTATGGCTAGGGGGATATGTTGACATATAGCCCGCGATTTTCAAAAAAGAAAATAACTAACTTATTCATATTTGTTTATGCAAATAATTATGTTAAAATTATTAAAAATACGCATATTTAGTAAATAATTTAAAAATTATTTTGAATATATATTTTATATTATTTTATTCAATATTATATTCTTCAAAAATAAATTTTGCAAAAATTTAATATATATATATATGTGTACGTACACTTTATTCATCCAATTTATTATTAATTTACACACCTAACAATCAAAAGTAACTAAAAACTTCATTCAAAAAAATTCAATATTTAATTTTAAATGTGTACCTGTTTTTGATCCAAGGAACTATAGATGGAATCTTGCCACCTTCACTTATAAAGCTCGTTGGTGGGAAAGTAATGTTAATACCCTATGTATTGATTTTGTTGACAATAACCATATAAATGTTACTACTAACATATTTTCGAGTTGTACAATACTTTCAAATGTATTATGGAGACAGTTATAGAGATTAAAAAGAACTCGGTGGAAGAAAATGAATTATTTATGAAGATTAATCAGAGCAATGGAAGAACAAAACAGACTGAAGAAGAATGCTTAAGGGATAGAGACATTTGAAGTAATGAGTACTTGGTTGAGTCTTAGAATTCTTTATTAAAGATATCATGGAAATTATACATCATCAACCATTAACCTTAACTGAATCATAAAAATCCACAAAAAAGAGGTATGAAATCTAAAATTTGCAACACATGTTGGTGCGATGTGTTGTTGTTCTCTTTGCAAAATGTCTATATATTGACATATAGGGGTCAAGTATGTCGACATACATCCCATTGGTCAGTTTTTAAATTTAAATCAGGGGATTTTCCCACCACCTCTTTACAAAAAGATATGTCTCTTCAACCACTATATAAAAGCCTGGAAAATGAATTTTCTAATTAAATCTCTCTTCATTCTCATACTCTTTCTCTTCCATACATTTGCAAAAGAAATCCATTGCACACTCTATCATTCTCTTTGCAAATCCATACCATTTACTCCTTTTCTTTAAGGATTTGCAAACCACGTTATATCAGAGAGTTTCTATTTGAATTCATATCATTCTCTCTCTGATTTCGTCCTATTCTTTCAAAGATTTCAAAGATATATTGCCACTGGAGGTCTACAGGTTCGTTCTAACGAATCTGCAAGAACCTGTATTGAAGATATGACTATTTGTATACTTTATTTTTGTTTGTGAAAAGAAAAAGGTGTCCTTGTAGCCTATGAAATTAAGAGGTGTATCTTTTAGCCCGTGAAATCAAGAATATAATGGTGTTCTTGCCACCGGTGGAAAGCAAGCGATTATAGTGAAATTCTGTATGATGGAGTGCAGGACTGGATGTATGATTAGTCAATCCAAACCATTATAAAAATCAGCATGTTACTTACTTTACTGTATTTTACTTTACTATTTACTTATTCTACGGTTATTGATTTTCTATTTCTAATTTGAGTAGTTATAGTATTAAAGTCATATGTTAGTTCAAAATAAGTGAAATATAGACATCACCTCCTCTATTGTTCAAATAGCCTTAAGATCCATTCTGCATTGTGTTATGGATACCCGATTAAGGCTGAATGAGTTTCGTCTAGGATTTTCAAACGGTGAAATTTATTTCTTCGATGTCATTTAAACCGACGAAGACATCGCTAAAGGAGAAGGATCAAGGTGAAATCTCTCTTAAAGGAAACGCAATTTGATCTCCAACCTCTTTAAAGTTCCTACAGCGTTATGCTATGAGCAGGGAAGGTTGGGGAGAGTTGGACTCATATAAGGTGTCTCTCCGAACGATTTGCCCTCTCCTTCCCTAGCTTGATAGTCGTTATCGCTATTACTGGCGCCATCTCCATCCTCTTCAATGATAGGCTCTTTCCCTCTCTCCTTTCAACATACTCGTCATCTTCTGAAATTAGAGACATCTGGCATTTTTATCCCCGTCTCTCAAAATATCATCACCAATAGGCTCTTTATTCTCTCTCTCTCGGTGGGTTCCTCTATGTAAGCTATAGCAAATAAACCCACGGCTTCCTCCAGAAGATTTTTGCTAGAGCTACGAGTGTGGATGGGAAAACGTATATGGGCTCTAGAACCATTAGGTGACTCAACGATAGTGAATCTATAGGAACACAGCAAATTGCATCATTGTAGGTTTCATTCGTCAAAAGGAATGTCAATATGCAATGTTCTCAGGCCATTAAACGTAGTCTCATGCTCCTCGCGATCATCTCAAACCATAAATCCTATGAAGAAATAAATGTTAGGTAGATAACTGGAGCCAAAGAATTATGGTATGAAAGTGGTAGAGAAAAGAAAACCAACTTCTACAAACTAGAATCGTTTGAAGCGGTGTGGACATCATACTAAGAAGTACTCATTTTTGAAGTACAAGCATTTGATGTGAAGTTTTTTCATGACCCTGCACCGGTACCAGGCTTTAATGATGATCATGTAAAAGGAGAGTCATGTCTTTGCTTGAAGTGCAATATATAAGAAAGTTCGTTGAAAGTAGGAGCTCGATTGAACTGATTCATGAAATGGACGTGGAGAGAACATAAAGGAGCATATCCGTTTAGATGTATTTGAGATGCAGCTAGGATATATTCTTACAGAACTGTTCCAAAAAAGAGATTGAAAGGAGGGGCGTCACTATCTAAGCACATGTACTGGTTACACGTCATGTATCTTGGTAGAGGGTTGTATGCAAACTCGACCCTCGTTGTTAGACGAACATCATCTTCAGGAATCCCTATTGATGAAAAAAGCTTTGAAGTGTTCTAGCTGTCAGTATAGTGGGTACTTACCCAAGCAGTTCGTCCAACACTCTTAAACCTATAAACTCATTCAATAAAGGTAATTGATCCGCTATAGGCTCTGCTAGAATCATCGAGCCTTGAGGTTCTGATGTAACAGGATAACCCAGCCTGATAGGAATGGTTGGCAAAGTTTGAGCTGTAGAAGATCCAGCTTCAGGAGGGTAGACATGCCATCATCGGACTTTAGTCACGACGATCGACAAGTCATTTTAAAATGGAATACATGAAATTCAACACCATCACGTATGTTTTATCTTGAATAATAAATAAGTGTGATCAAGTCCTAAAATCCAAAGGACGTTGACATGTGTTGTAACAACCCATAAATTCAAATACTTTTTTTCGAATATCTAACCTTTTGGAAAATGATTAAATATTGAAAATATGATTTTATAACATTGTTAAACACTTTTTAATTAATAATTAACGTGAGAAAAATTATTTCTGAAATGTGTTTAAAAAAATTATATCCATTGATTAAAAACTGAAAAGTGACCAAAAATGTTTTGTAAAAAATCAATATTTTGTTAAACAAAAGTTATTGGAGTAATAGTACACTCATGGGGTATCATATAAACATTAACAAGAGCTTGAATCCTCTTATAACTACTTCTAATTAATTAAGAAAAAAGCTTCTAGAAAGAAGGATTGAAGGACCCTTAATTTAAGGAGAAAATGGTGGAGTGATTAAGGAAAGACATTTTGTGTAAGGGAAAGGTTGCACGTGACTTCTTGGCTGGCTATATAAAAGAATGGAAATTCCTTTATACACTTACTAAAGCTTATAAATAAGCACCCATGGTCCTCTTAATGAGTTACCAATTCACTTGAAAAAGTTATACTCACTTCCCCTCTTTTCCCTTCTCAGAACTCTCTAATTTAGACAACTCTATCAAACACTCCTTAAACTTCTCCAAACTCATGCTATCATATAGTATATAACATCATTATACCACCTCAAAATTAAAAGAAGTGAAGCCCATCTCCCAAAACCTTTAAAGGTCATGAGCATTTGGGCTCATTTTTGCTTTGGCTGAACCCATTATCTACCTCCATCCCCTATTGGCCATGATTTTCTAGGATCATCTTCCTCTTGTTTTGTGTGCTTGTGTTGTTGGGAGGAAGGGTGTTGTGTTGTTGCAAGGTAGAGGTTGAAATGAGCTCGCTTGATTTGTTTGAAAAGTGAGTTATCTCACTCACTAAAATAAAAGGCATAAACTTGTCGTATGTGATCATATTGCTTATTATAAAGTATGTAATATTCCCAGACTGCTTAAAGTTACAACCCTTGATTATGTGCTTCAAAAAGTATGTTATTTGCAAAAGTAGTTGCCTTATGAACCTTTGAAATGTGTTTTTGAAATAATTACATTCGAATATTTGAAATAGACATGTTAATTTAAATACATATGCTAAAATATATTTCATAGAATGTGGTTTAAAGTTCGGAACCATACATATGAATATGATGGAATGATATAAAATGTTGAATTGAATATGGAATTGTCTGTATAGCGATAGTCGCTATAAACGCACACTGAAATCCCTTCTTTTTAAATTCACTTTTTAAAACATCATATTTCATTTATTTTCAAGTAAAATGTTTTACATACTTATAGTAGTACAAAAGATAGTAAGAAGTGAATTTTTAAAGCTATGTTGTTTATAAAACAAAGTTAGTGAAGTTATGGTCCATATAGCGATGGTCGCTATAGAAGTATTTTGGAAAACTAAGTGTAACGACCCAGAATTCCTGTCATTTGAAATTCATATATTTAATTGATTTTAAATATTAATAAGTAAAATTTGTAAGTCGAATAAATTTTATTATGAATATCTGGATTTAATAGGATTGTTAAATTGTTAAATTAATATTTGAAATTAAAGAAATAATTGGAAATTGGGTTTAATTTGATTAAAATTGATTTGTAAAGTTGCATTAAATCATATTGGAGTTAGAATGATGTTATAGAACTTTTAAAATTGGATAAAAATTATTTGTGGAAATTGAATATTTTAATATTTAATTAACAAGTAAAAATAGTCATTTTTTAAACAGTCTCGGATTTCGACGAAACTAGTTTCGTCGGATCCGTAACGTTATATTATTGCAAGATTTCAAATTTCGTGTCAATCGGATTTACGGTTTGTCCGGGGCAAGCTAAAACATACTGAAATCGGTTTAAGTGAATTTTTAAATTTAAATAAGTCGATTTGAAAATCTATCTTTCAAATACGATCGAATTGCCTCCCGATATATATTTCATTGCATTCGGAATAGGGGTAAAACGTTACAAATGTCAGGCGGCACGCTTCGTTTGGAGTTTGAAAATTTTCGGGATGAATAGTGTTTCGATATTTTCTATAAAAGCACCTCTATTATTTCATTTTTCACAAACCTAACACCACTAGGGTTTCAGCCGCCACTTTCAATATCAATAGCCGAAACCTACTATAGATCATCCTTCAAATCCTCCTAATCCAAGCAGAATTAGACTAAGGCTTCAACTACGAAGTTGAAGAGCACGTCAAGATCTTCTAGTACGATCGAATTAGGGCAACGGATCAACGGCAAATTGATGATGAACGCTGCGCGTTCGTGGGTCAAAATCTTGACATAGAGGGGGCCGAGCTCGTCGTGGTTCCAGCCGATGATGGCTCGCGTGAAGGGGTTCAAAGTGGCAGAGTTCGATCGATTTGAAGATGCTCGAGTAGGTCGCAGCTAGCTAGGGTTTTGGGCGGCAAATGGGTCTCGCGTACGTGGAAGGAACGAGAGGGAGAAGATGGAAGGTGCAGCCTGGATCTTGGGTTGCAGAAACGAACGGCCGTGATTCAGTGAGGTTATAAAATTAGAATGGAAAATGGAATTAATTTATATATTAATTTGTGTAAACTTTAAAAATTGATATCTTGTTCATACGAGGTCTGTTTCACATGAAAAGAGTTGCGTCGGGTTCGTATTGATGAGCACTACGCGATGGAGCTGGATTGGAGTTGATTGGAGCTAGTGTGAATTTTGGGTAAAATTAAACGCGCGTTTAATTTTATTCGAAATAAAACACTTCAACTGTTATTGGAAGCAAGGTGAGAACTTCTCACTCAATCGAATTGTGTTTCGATTTAAATTTGAAATAGTTAAATTTAAAATTGCTTGATTGTGTGATTGAATGATAAATTGCTATCTTTTGTATTGAAATAGACCATATAAACCGTATATTAAGCGGAGGTTATTATATTAAACACATATACCGCGATATTCCACCTTGAAGTGGAATTGGTATTATATATGTACTTGGAGTTGATTTCCCACATTATATAGCGGATAACACCCTATTGCGCCGCATAATAGCGAATAATATTTTATATAAACCCATATACCGCGAAATCCCGTCTTGAAACAGGATAGGTATTGTGCTAACATCTGTGAATGCAGGGAAACTGGTTGGAGGGATCCAACTGGATTCCTCAAATAATTGAATTTGTTTCAATATTGTGTGTTGATTATTTATGATCCCTGTGTGATTATCTTTGTGATTGAAATCGTTGAAGGCTAAAATTTAGCCGAATATAATTTTGATATCGTTAGATACCGGAAATAAATAAAAATTTGATTTTTTTGAAAATTCAGGTTGAAAGTTTATGTTAAAATTTTGATGTTTTGAGAAATATAGTTGAAAGGTGATTTTTGGAAATATGAAGTTGATTATTTTATAAAATAATTTAAATGGTGATTTTTGAATTTATTTTAAAAGCTTTATATATAAGATTTTAAAAAAAATTGATTTTTATAAATCAAAGTGATGGAATAATAAAGGAGTTTTAAAGACGTTTTAAAATGATGTTATAAATGGATTTTTATAAAAGAATAGAATCTACGATATGTGAAGTTATAAAATGAATGAATTTGTAAATAGAGAATTATAAGTAATTTGCTTATAATTTGGATTTTGGCATGTAAATGAGATATAAATATAATTTTTTAATTAAGGGATTTTACAAGTTGAAGTTTTTGGAAAATATAAATGGAATTTATAAACATTGTTTTATAAATCCGAAATCGACTTATTTTGATAAGTTAATTATTATAGCTTATTAAAGGAGATATATCCATGATTTTGGACAGGGATAATTCTTTAAATAAAATGTGTAGAAATGTTGAATTTGGTTAACGAAGTATATCCACGATTTTGGATAGTGGATAATCCTTTAAATAAAATGTGTAGAAATGTTGAATTTGGTTAACGAAGTATGTTCACGATTTTGGAAAGTGAATAATATATTAAAGAAATGTTTTGGAGAAATGATATTTTAAATAGAATTAAAACGATTTAAAGATGTTTTAAAATGTATTAAGTATCAAAACCATATATTTCAACATTCATTGTTGAAGTAGACGTTTTCGAGAAATAAAAGGAAATGGTGGACTATAACACTGTTGTTATAGTAAATGATTTTGGAAAGGAATTTTTTTATATAGTATTGGGATTTACATATCTATCTTAATTTCGAATCCCAATACTAGTGATTTTGGGTTGTCGTAATGATATTTTACGGAACATTAGTTTTGACTCAGATGAATGTGTTTAAGATATTGTTTTCCTTAAAAATAAATATAAACTTAATTGTGATTTAAGTATATTGAATATTTTCCAAATGTTGAAAATAAATAGATTTGTGAAGTACTTGTTATTAAATAAGTATGGAAATGTTTTCCAATATGAAGTGAAATGTTTTGAGATTAAATCTTTTAAAGATAAATTGAAAGTGAATATTTGAAATCGATTTGAAAATCATATATCAGTGGATATTTGGAAATTTAAATTCACCATGGAATTTATAAAGGAAAGGGAAATTTGTTTAAAGAAAAAAACATTGATTTATTTTTCAAGCATGGAAATAAATTAGGATTGGAATGTAAATTTGAAGTAAATCAGTAAGGTTTTGTTTAATTGGTTTAAATGAACCATTTTGAAATGAAAGTGTATTCTCCTTGGAAAGCCGAATAAAATTTCTGAATAGCTTTGAAAATATATATATACACATACATACATACATATATATATATATATATATATATAATTCTGGAATTGGTTTTGAAAAGGATACTTTGGGGAAGTTAGCTTCTTTAATTGTTTTAAATCCTTTAAGTAAAGATTTATTAAGTCGATATAGAAATGATTATTTCTAAGATTTAATCAATAATTGTTTTAGAAAATAGTTATTTAAATAGTTATACTCTATCTACTAATTTTTATTTTGAAAATTAGTTTGGACATAAGTTATATGTAATATTGGTATAATATTTTTATAACTAATATTTTAAGTAAAGTGTTTAAAGAAAAATAGTTATTTCAAAGTGTTTACCATATATATTTTGGATAAGTAATATAAATTATTTTAAA
This sequence comes from Allium cepa, assembly GCA_030765085.1. Classification (NCBI taxonomy): domain Eukaryota; kingdom Viridiplantae; phylum Streptophyta; class Magnoliopsida; order Asparagales; family Amaryllidaceae; genus Allium; species Allium cepa. The sequence goes on along the minus strand of CM060944.1, from coordinate 300,725,058 downwards.
GTATTTGAACTCGGCAGATTTCCAGTGAAAAGGAATAAATATTTGGAAGTGTTTCCACGTAAGGAAAATGATTTGAAATTTGTTTTCAAAAGTTGTAAAGGTGAAAGGTGATTTGAAATTTGTTTTCAAATGGTTGATGTGTGGAAACTAATATATCTTGTTAAGATATCTTTGGAAAATAAATAATTAAGGAAATTATTTGGAATCTGGTGATGTTGTGCATATCTATTGATAGTTAAATAACCGACTATCAATATTTACCTTTAAATGGGTATTTGTTGTGATTTGCTTGAATTTGAATGCTACATTTATTTTAAAATAAGCGCACGTTATTTGGTTTAGCCAGAAGAGGACCTTTGGGTCATGAATCCCATTCGGAATAGTGATACGACGTAATGGATAGCATTTGACGACCGGTGTTGAAGACCGGATATTTTCGAAAACGGAAGTATTACCGTCGAATGTCTCTGCATCTGCTGATCTCCGATATAGATATTTTATCACCCTTTGTGATGGGAATTCTGGACGTGATTAGTGAATATCCGGATTGCAAGGGCTTCTTTTGGAAGTGCCTTCGGTTCCATTCGATCCTGGAATGGACTTGTATAGATGTGTGTCTGACGTTACAATTTTAGATGTAAAGCTGGCTTCTATCAAATACATCTCTGTTGGTGGCGGAGAATTTATTCTCTTAGCTTAACACCCTTCTCTGAGACGTACGAGCTCAGAGGTAATGCAGTTGATGGTTACTAGTGATACATTCCCAATTTGGTAATGTGGCATACGAAGTGTTGCTGATCATTTGTTGATCAAAGCATAGCTTTTGTGAAAAGCGTAGCTTTGTGGACGAGACTTCGTCGGACCTCACGCCCCGAAAATGGTTAAAACAGGAAAGACGCAGCAAGGTTATAGAGAGTAGCGCCCCTTAGGGTATGTGCATAGCCTTTTGGATAGAGGTGGTATCATGATATGGAGCCCAAATACTTAATTTATGTGGATGTCGCAAATATATATGACTTTATGATTGCTGTTGGTTGAGGATTCTCGGATAAAGGTTGTTTACAACCAAGGGATGACATACTCGTGTCAGTACTACTTTTGCAGAGTTAAGCTGACCTTGTATTGGCAGAGATCCGGTTAGGTTCTCGGGGCGTCTTTCCAGAGGCGTACCCATGTGGCAGTGGGAAGTTCCTTGGCCTGACCATTTGTTGGAAATCCAAACTCCAATGCGCACCTTGTACGGTTTTAGTTGTAGAACCTTCCATTTACTTATGGTGGTCATCGCTGTTTAGATGTTAGCTATAGTAGGCATAGTGCGAAATGCCTATGGTGGCTAAGATTTATATTTTACTTTCGAAATGTTTTTCCTGCACTTTGCACTTATAGTAATAATATCAAAGAAATCTTTCTGCGTATCAAGCATGTTTGACTATCATAAGGAGAAATCTCCTCCAATTCTGCATTTGCATTGTGTGTGTATGCGGGAGGCCTTATTGTAGTTACATTTTCTAAAACCATTGCGGATCTATTTTAAAAGAATATTTCTTTGTTTTCTTTAAAAAAAGGATAAACTGTTTTTATGTTCTCACACCAGTCCCATGACTGACCTGGAGTTTATTGTTCCCTTCCTAAACTCTGGGTGCCCATCATTTTCCACACGGGCAACCTAGAGTCAGGTTATTCTGGAATTCAGGAGTTGTTGTAGAGATTTGCAGGCAAGCTGGATGGCGTGGCGTATCAACTAGCATATAGTATTTCTTTTCCGCTGTTTGTTGTTGTAAACTCTGATAGTGTAATATAATGTGATGTAATGTAATAAATTGATACAGTTCTTTTGATTTAAAGATTATTCATTTATCTATTATATGTTGTTCCGCTGCAATTGTGAGATTCTGATATTGTTCTGTTCCTTCTTCTTTCTTACTTCTTCTATCTTTTCTTCTTCTTAAACCCTAAGGGTTCGGTTTTCCGGCATTCGATTGTGCGGCAGTTGATATAGTGGACGTATTAATGTCGACTTTCGTGAGTCGAAAATCCTAATCCTCACATTTGGTATCAGAGCATTTGGTTTAGCGACAACCTTGGCTCTGTAGGGTGTTACTCATTAGAGATAGAATTAGCAGTACTCTAGAATGAGTGTGAGTGTAATAATAGATATGAGCGTGTATTTGTTAGTGTACATAAAAAAAATTGTTTTATATTATGATGATTGGTTTGTTGAGTGGTATATGGATTCTGGTCAATACGAGTAATTAACGTTATTGATAGGAATCTCTATACACTTGTACAGAACAATTTGACACGATATCGTTTTAAAAGAGGGTAAATGAAATAATTTTACCTAAATTATTTTCGTATATAAGACAGAAAAAATTTCTGTGAATTATTATAATATATGATTGCTTGGTTGTTAGAAAGTGATGATATTAAATTATTATCATTAATTTTGGAAAAGAAATTGAAATCGTAACTCCAAAGTTAAGAAATAAATTCACATACAAATAGAATTGGAGAATATAAATTATAAATGTGATTTGTAATTTGAAGTAAAATTCCAGAGGAATATTTGAAATAGTTTTCAAAGGTTTGGAAAAAAGTTTTTGGAGGGATAAAAGCTCTAAACTCTTTTCGGTCGCTGGAAAATAACTTCGGTGATGACTACAACATCATCGGTGTTCATTTTCGGGTTTCCAAAAGGGAGATTGCTGCCAAGTTGTTTTAAATGGAAGTTGTTTGGAAAAAATTGGTTTGGGTTTTGAAATTCAAAGGATAATTTGAATTGGTTTCAAAAATGGTTTTGAAATGTTGGAAAGACTCTGGAATCTGATAAAAATAGTTATGGAATAAAATTTATTAAGTTGAAAATAAATTTGGGGTTGAAACAAATGAATTGAAATTGAGTTTGAATTATGGAAATAAATTTATGAATGAATGAATTTACAATTGCAAGTAAATTGAAAATTTGTCAAGTTGGATAAAATGAAGCTAAGTATTAAAATAAAATTAGTAAGTAAAACTAATTGAAGAAATGACAAATTTAATATGGGTTGAAGTGAATTGAATTCAACATTTATAAATAAAGGGTAAATATGGAATTTGAAATCCAGTTTAAATATAAGTGGTTATAAACTGAAATAGTGAATTGAATTGTGTTTGGGAACGAACAAAAGAATTAAAAAAAAAATCTGAAATTGAAAACTGAATATCGAAAACCAATTTGAATTGTGCGAGATGAAACGAGTTAGAACTTGTAATGAATTAGTAAAAGAAACTAATTTAAAATAGCAAGATGAATCAGTTGTGAATGAAAAATAATTGATAAAATTCAATATTCAGAAGGTAAATTGAATCCAAATAGAATTGAAATTGTAAATTGAATTCAAATGAAATTGATAATGTGGGATTAAATGAAAATGGATATTATGGTAAGCAGGATATACAGGTGGATTAAAGGAAACTGGGATTTTGATTTCGAAGGTAAAAAACTGAATTGCTCGACAAAAGGTATGTATTTGAATTTCAGTACGAAATTTGATGATTTTCTTGTCCAGCTACTTGGCTTTTTCTTTTCTTTTTTCAAATCTGGGGGCCGTGGTGTCATTTTTGTAGTCATACCGAGCTAGCCACACAAAGGAGACGTTGGCGAAATTTTTCAAAAATTTAAGCGTTAGAATATTTTTGAGAAAATTGGAAAATTTTGAAAACTATAACTTTGATTTTGGAGTGAAAAGTTAAACAATATAGTTGGTTTTGAAAAGATAACTAAGTATGATTTGAAAACTTAATAAAGTTATTGTAAGAAGTTTAACTATGGATTTTGGAAAAGTTAAAATGTTTAAAAGAATTTGAATAAATGGTTTTGAAAAGTTAATGGATTCTTTAACTTTTTCTGACTTGGCATTTTCGAGCACGAAATTCTTTTAAGGAGGGAAGTTTGTAACGACCCAGAATTCCTGTCATTTGAAATTCGTATATTTAACTGATTTTAAATATTAATAAGTAAAATTTGTAAGTCGAATAAATTTTATTTCGAATATCTGGATTTAATAGGATTATTAAATTGTTAAATTAATATTTGAAATTACAGATATAATTGGAAATTGGGTTTAATGTGATTAAAATTGATTTGTAAAGTTGTATTAAATCATATTGGAGTTAGAATGATGTTATAGAACTTTTAAAATTGGATTAAATGTTAATTTGTGGAAATTGAATATTTTAATATTTAATTGACGAGTAAAAATTGTCATTTTTCAAACATTCTCGGATTTTTACGAAACCAGTTTCATCGGATCCGTAATGTTATATTATTGCAAGATTTCAAATTTCATGTCAATCGAATTTACGTTTTGTCCGGGGCAAGCTAAAACGCACTGAAATCGGTTTAAATGAATTTAAATTTAAATAAGTCGATTTGAAAACCTATCTTTCAAATAGGATCGAATTGGCTCCCGATATATATTACATTTCGTTCGGAATAGGGGTAAAACATTATAAACGCCAGGCGGCACGCTTCGCTTGGAGTTCGGAAAATTTCGGGATGAATAGTGTTTCGATATTTTCTATAAAAGCACCTTTATTATTTCATTTTTCATAAACCTAACACCACTAGGGTTTCAGCCGTCACTTTCAATATCAATGGCCGAAACCTACTGTTGATAATCCCTCAATTCCTCCTAATCCAAGCTGAATTAGACTAAGGCTTCAACTACGAAGTTGAAGAGCACGTCAAGATCTTCTAGATCAACAGCTACGATCGAAATCGGGGCAACGGATCAACGGCAAATTGATGATGAATGCTGCGCGTTCATGGGTCAAAATCTCGGAATAGAGGGGGCCGAGCTCGTCGTGGTTCCAGCCGATGATGGCTCACGTGAAGGGCTTCAAAGTGGCAGAGTTCGATCGATTTGAAGATGCTCGAGTTGGTCGCGGCTAGCTAGGGTTTTGGGCGGCAAATAGGTCTCGCATATGTGAAAGGAACGAGGGGGAGAAGATGGAAGGTGCAGCTTGGATCTTGGGTTACAGAAACGAACGGCCGTGATTCAGTGACGTTATAAAATTAAAAAGAAAAATGGAATTACTTTATATATTAATTTGTGTAAAATTTAAAAACTTATATCTTGCATACGAGGTCCGTTTCGCACGAAACGAGTTGCGTCGGGTTCGTATTGACGAGCACTACGCGATGGAGCTAGATTGGAGTTGATTGGAGCTAGTGTGCATTTTGGGTAAAATTAAATGCGCGTTTAATTTTATTCGAAATAAAACACTGCAACTGTTATTGGAAGCAAGGTGAGAACTTCTCACTCAGTTGAATTGTGTTTCGATTTAAATTTTAAATAGTTAAATTTAAAATTGCTTGATTGTGTGATTGAATGATAAATTGCTATCTTTTGTATCGAAATAGACTATATACACCGTATATTAAGTGGAGGTTATTATATTAAACACTATACCGCGATATTCCACCTTGAAGTGGAATTGGTATTATATATGTACTTGGAGTCGATTTCCCGCATTATAGAGCGGATAACACCCTATTGCGCGTCATAATAGCGGATAATATTTTATATAAACCCATGTACCGCGATATCTCGTCTTGAAATGAGATTGGTATTGTGCTAACATCTGTGAATGCAAGGAGACAGGTTGGAGGGATCCAAGTGGATTCCTCAAATAATTGAATTTGTTTCAATATTGTGTGTTGATTATTTGTAATCTCTGTGTGATTATCTTTGTGATTGAAATCGTTGAAGGCTAAAATTTAGCCAAATATAATTTTGGTATCGTTAGATACCGGAAATAAATAAAAATTTGATTTTTTTGAAAATTCAGGTTGAAAGTTTATATTAAAAATTTTGATGTTTTGAGAAATATAGTTGAAAGGTGATTTTTGGAAATATGAAGTTGATTATTTTATAAAATAATTTAAATGGTGATTTTTGAATTTATTTTAAAAGCTTTATATATAAGATTTAAAAAAAATTGTATTTTTATAAATCAAAATGATGGAATTATAAAGGAATTTTAAAGACGTTTTAAAATGATGTTATAAATGGATTTTTATAAAATAATAGAATCTACGATTTGTGAAGTTATAAAATAAATGAATTTGTAAATAGAGAAGTATAAGTAATTTGCTTATAATTTGGATTTTGGCATGTGAATGAGATATAAATAGAATTTGTTAATTAAGGGATTTTAGAAGTTGAAGTTTTTGTAAAATATAAATGGAATCTATAAACATTGTTTTATAAATCCGAAATCGACTTATTTTGATAAGTTAATTATTATAGGTTATTAAAGGAGATATATCCACGATTTTGGACAGTGGATAATCCTTTAAATAAAATGTGTAGAAATGTTGAATTTGGTTAACGAAGTATATCCACGATTTTGGACAGTGGATAATCCTTTAAATAAAATGTGTAGAAATGTTGAATTTGGTTAACGAAGTATATTCACGATTTTGGACAGCGATAATATATTAAAGAAATGTTTTGGGGAAGTGATATTTTAAATAGAATTAAAATGATTTAAAGATGTTTTAAAATGTATTAAGTATCGAAACCATAGATTTCAACATTCATTGTTGAAATAGACGTTTTCGAGAAATAAAAGGAAATGATGGACTATAACACTGTTGTTATAGTAAATGATTTTCGAAAGGAAATGTTTTATATAGTATTGGGATTTATATATCTATCTTAATTTCGAATCCCTATACTAGTGATTTTGGGTTGTCGTGACGATGTTTTACGCAACATTCGTTTTGACTCAAATGAATGTGTTTTTCCTTAAAGAATAAAATATATACTTAATTGTGATTTAAGTATATCGAATATTTTCCAAATGTTGAAATTAAATAGATTTGTGAATTACTTATTATTAAATAGGTATGGAAATGTTTTCCAATATAAAGTGAAATGTTTTGAGATTATATCTTTTAAAGATAAATTGAAAGTGAATATTTGAAATCGATTTGAAAATCATATATCAGTGGATATTTGGAAATTTAAATTCACCATGGAATTTATAAAGGAAAGGAAAATTTGTTTAAAGAAAAAAACATTGATTTATTTTTGAAGCATGGAAATAAATTACGGATTGGAACGTAAATTTGAAGTAAATCGGTAAGGATTTATTTAATTGGTTTAAATGAACCATTTTGAAATGAAAGTGTATTCTCCCTGGAAAGCCGAATAAAATTTCTGAATAGCTTTGAATATATATATATATATATATATATATATATATATATATATATATATATATATATAATTCTAGAATTGGTTTTGAAAAGGATACTTTAGGGAAATTAACTTCTTAAATTGTTTTACCTTTAAGTAAAGATTTATTAAGTTGATATAGAAATGATTATTTCTAAGATTTAATCAATAATTGTTTTAGCAAATAGTTATTTAAATAGTTATACTCTATCTGCTAATTTTTATTTTGAAAATTAGTTTGGACTTAAGATATATGTAATATTGGTATAATATTTTTATAACTAATATTTTTAGTAAAGTGTTTAAAGAAAAATAGTTATTTCAAAGTGTTTACCAGATATATTTTGGATAAGTAATATAAATTATTTTAAAGTATTTGAACTCGGTAGATTTCCAATGAAAAGGAATAAATATTTGGAAGCGTTTCCGCGTAAGGAAAATGATTTGAAATTTGTTTTCAAAAGTTGTAAAGGTGAAAAGTGATTTGAAATTTGTTTTCAAATGTTTGAAGTGTGGAAAATAATATATCTTGTAAAGATATCTTTGGAAAACAAATAATTTAGGAAATTATTTAGAATTTGGTGATGTTGTGCATATCTATTGATAGTTAAATAACCGACTATCAATATTTACCTTTAAATGGGTATTTGTTGTGATTTGCTTGAATTTGAATGCTACGCTTATTTTAAAATAAGCGCTCATTATTCGGTTTAGCCGGAAGAGGACCTTTGGATCATGAATCCCATTCCTAATAGTGATACGTCGTAATGGATAGCATTTGAAGACCGGTGTTGAAGACCGGATATTTTCGAAAACGGAAGGATTACCGTCGAATGTCTCTGCATCGGCTGATCTCCGATATAGAGATTTTATCACCCTTTGTGATGGGAATTCTGGACGTGATTAGTGAATATCCGGATTGCAAGGGCTTCTTTTGGAAGTTCCTTCGGTTTCGTTCGATCCCGGAATGGACTTGTATGGATGTGTGTCTGAGGTTACAATTTGAGATGTAAAGCTGGCTTCTATCAAATACATTTCTGTTAGTGGCGTAGAATTTATTCTCTTAGCTTAACACCCTTCTCTGAGACGTACGAGCTCAGATGTTATGTAATTGATGGTTACTAGTGATACATTCCCAATTTGGTAATGTGGCATACGAAGTGCGGCTAATCATTTGTTGATCAAAGCATAGCTTTTGTGAAAAGCGTAGCTTTGTGGACGAGACTTCGTCGGACCTCACACCTCGAAAATGGTCAAAACAGGAAAGATGCAGCAAGGTTATAGGAAGTAGCGCCCCTTAGGGTATGTGCATTTCCTTCTAGATAGAAGTGGTATCGTGGTATGGAGCCTAGATACTTAACTTATGTGGATGTCGCAAATATATATGACTTTGTGATTGTTGTTGGTTGAGGATCCTTGGATAAAGGTTGTTTACAACCGGGGGATGACATACTCGTGTCAGTAGTTACCTACTTTTGCAGAGGTAACCCGACCTTGTGTCGGCATACATCTGGTTAGGCTCTCGGGGCGTCTTTCCACAGGCGTACCCATGTGGTAATGGGTAGTTCGTTGGCCTAACCATTTGTTGGAAATCCAAACTCCAATACGCACATTGTACAGTTTTAGTTGTAGAACCTGCCATTTACTTATGGTGGTCACCACTGTTTAGATGGTAGCTATAGTGCGAAATGCCTATATTGGCTAAGATTTATATTTTAGTTTCGAAATGTTTTTCCTGCACTTTGCACTTATAGTAATAATATCAAAGAAATCTTTCTGCGTATCAAGCATGTTTGACTATCATAAGGAGAAATCTCCTCCGATTTTGCATTTTCATTGTGTGTGTGTGCGGGAGGCCTTATGGTAGTTACATTTTCTAAAAGCATTACGGATCTATTTGAAAAGAATGTTTCTTTATTTGTTTTTTTAAAAGGATAAACTATTTTTAATTCTCACACCAGTCCCATGAATGACCTGGAGTTTATTGTTCCCTTCCAAAATGCTGGGTGCCCATCATTTTCCACACGGGCAGCCTAGAGTCAGGTTATCAGGTTATTCTGGAATTCAGGAGTTGTTGTAGAGATCTGGAGGCAAGCTAGATGGCGTGGCATATCAACTAGTATATAGTATTTCTTTTCCGCTGTTTGTTGTTGTAAACCCTGATAATGTAATGTAATGTGGTGTAATGTAATAAATTGATACAGTTCTTTTGATTTAAAGATTATTCATTTATCTATTATATGTTGTTCCGCTGCGATTGTGACATTCTGATATTGTTCTGTTCCTTCTTCTTTCTTACTTCTTCTATCATTTCTTTTTCCTAAACCCTAAGGGTTCGGTTTTTCGGCATTCGATTGTGCAGCAGTTGATACAGTGGACGTATTAATGTCGACTTTCGTGAGTCGAAAATCCTAATCCTCACAGTAAGTTTTTTTAACAACGTTTAAAGTGTTATTAATTTGGATATTTTATGAAATCATTCGAAGAGAGTTTTATATAAGATATATAATTATTTTAAAAATGAAGTGAGAAGTTTAAATAGGTTTTACATAATTATTTGAGTTTTAAAGAAAAGGTTATTTCTAATTTATATACATAAAACTGGTTTATTGTATAAATATAGTAAAAGTTTCAAAATCGATATTAAGTAACCATTCTTAAGGTAATATTCCTAAAACTATTTATAACTTATTTAAAGGTACTTTAAAGGTAATTTAACTATATATTAATCTATAAAACTATTTTTAACTCTTTTATTAAAATAAGAACTTTTATGCACTTTCCTTTCCAAACTTACTATAAATTCTCTTTTCATTTTAAGTAAAATTATTACAGACACACACACACACACACAGATATATATATATATATATTATTTCCAAAGAGTTTCTAATTTACATATAAATAATTTCAAAAGATTTGCTTTGGAAGAAGGGATGAAAAGTAACAACTATGTAACGACCTCAGTTTGATTGTTTATTGAATTAGTATTACTAAGCTTAACACTAAAAACAGAATGAGGTTGGTCTTTCTATTTGTCAGAGTCAAGATTGATGTTCGAGTAAGGATGAAGCACTAGAGCTTTACTCTACTGACTTCTCTCTTGATTGAGGAATAGTTAAGCTGGATGATCGAAAACGTGTTAAGTATACGAACCTTGATTTCTATAAATAAGTGCTTAAGACTTGACAGTCGATTAGTCAACTACCAATCTTGACCCAACTTAACTTAGGAAGTACATGAAAAGCTTCGTGGATTTTTACCAGTAAGAACCCTTGGGAGAAGCATTGGTACGAAATTTCTCTAGCTTTCTAGTACTTATAAAAGAACAAGAGTTAAATTAATCAAATTCATCAATTGGTTTTGAAGAGTTTGGGATCGGTAAGTGTTTTACTTGTCGAATACCGTTTCAAAACAATTTTACGGTTTAGTTTTGAAAAGATAATTGAAGCGTTTCTGTTCTAGTGATGAAGACTCATATGAAAGGTGTCGAACGTAGCCTCAACATTTGAAAAATGACTTAAGATAGAGTAGGCTGCATAATCCCGCCTTTAACTAACCTACAGGGGTATATCAACTCCATTATTTAGAGTATGCTTATCGATATATTGATAGTGGGAGTTGTTGATACTCGGATCTACGTGGCTCATGTTTACATGTTTAGGCATAGGCCAGTTGTCTTTTCCTTATGGTATATTTTATCTCAAGATATACGACAATCGGAAGGTATCTTTTGATCCTCGTCATTGGAGATTCACTTTAGTTTTTAAGCTAAAGGCGTCTTCGTGGAAAATCCATTTATACAAACGTGCCTCGACGAATTCAAATGTACTTTAATATATTATGACATTGACAAGTGTAAGCATCATAACTATTTTATATTTATATTACACACCTTAGATATTATCTATAATATCATCTAATGTAAATATCAATTGAGTTGGTTCTTTTGAGGGGAAATCAATCCGCTGAATCGGTTGGTCTCAGAAGTATTATTATGTGTTTATACGCATTTTCTGAGTTTGTCATACCAAACTTATGTCTTAGATGTGGTGTTTCTTTTCCTAAAACTCCTCGTGTTCTCTTTCGAGTAGATTGAGTAAAGCAAGTCTTAGAGTTGGATGCTTTCAAGCTTATGGGGACAAGTTGGATGCTTCCATCTATCTATCTATCTTCATATTTCTAATTCCGTTCACTATTATGCATGTATTCAACATTGTGAGGACAAGCAATTATAATTGTCCAGCCTGATTGTAGTACTTAGTCACTTTGTAATTCCAAGATTCGTGTTTGTTGGAGTAACTCTTTGTACTACACGTATCATTCCGCATGTGAGATTATAATATTGTGTTCTTATTTCTTGTTCCGTTTTTGTTTCTTTTTATTTTACCCTAACTTTTTGTTTTTTCGATAATTGGGTGCTCGGCACACTAATTCCATAGATGTACTTAGTGTCGATATTTGGGGATCAAAAAGGCGATTGTTACATTTTGGCATCAGTGCACAAGGCTGAGCCAACACCCTGGCTTTGGTTGGATATTGCTCATTAGAGATAGGGTAAATGATCCCTTAGAATTAGTCGAGAGTATTATACATATGAGAGCATACAAGTTATTGCAAAATGAAACTTTTAAAATGTTTTTTTAAAATATTCTCTCCTAATAACCCCTTTCTTTGAAAAATCAACTTCTTCTTTGAACCAATCCTTTCTCCATTCTTAGTAATTCGTTCTTAGTACATCCTTCTTTGATGGTACTCTATCTTGAAGTGTTCTAAAAACATTTTGCTAAATTCAAGTAGCAAATTATAAGTACTCGTGCTGCAACTGCTAGAGGTGGTAGAGGTTGTGGTGGTAGAAGTAGTACCATCACTTACGGTTAAACTCGGGCTCCAAGGAATGGTGTTCCTATAGCCAAACCTAAGGGGAATGTAGTAAAGGAGGTGATGCAAGTTCGACCTCCAATAAACTTTGCTTCACTTTGTTGGGGTTTTGAGAGACTTGGTGGTTAGAGGTTTAGTGGGACTAAATCGATTATTGATGTTCAAACACAGTTGAGGTTATTTGAGAGGGTCTTCAAAGATTTGGAGTTGGCTGATGCTATGAAGTGTCGTTTGGCTTCTCGCCTTCTTTTGGGTGCCGCCACGGATTAGTGGAGTTCTATTACTATGGATATTCCAAAAGATTACATCTCTTGGGCCGAACTTAAGGAGCTATTTGGAAGAAAGTTTATACAGGAGGTAGGGAAGACGTTGTTCTTTAAAAGTTTCTTATATTTTAATCAAGGCACTATGACTGTGGTGGAGTATGAGACTAGTTCAACGCGTTGTCTTGTTCAGCCTGGTATGATCGATATGACTTTGAAGAAAAATGAGATGTTCATAGTTGGTATGTGTCCTCAGTTTAAGCGAGATATGACTTATCATCTTATGTGATCGTTTATTGATTTGGTGAATATGGGTTTGAGGTTTGAGAGTTTGGCACCTAAACGTATTGTTTCAGCAACGAAGCCTATTATTAACACAGCCACTAAGGATAAGAAATGCAAGTTGCAAGAGAAGAGCACTAAGATTTTTTGTCACAACTATGTAGGTTGCCTAGGATTGTCCTTTGCTAAATAAGTGAGAGCAACCTAAGGTATTTGTTATTACTGATGCACATTCCACTTCAGCAACAGCTAAGGTAAAGAAAGTTTTGGAAGGTATACTATCTATTTCTGGCATTCCTATTCATGTATTATTAGATATTAGTTCTTCTTATAGCTTTATTCCTAAAAACCTTGTCGATAGATTTAGTTTGAAACCAGTTATGGTTCATATTCCCAATTGTATGTCGAACCCTGTTGGGAGCTCGGCAAATCTTAGCATGTTGTGTAAAGGAGTTCCGATTTCTTATTTTGGTCGACCCCTTCCCTGTGATATGTTTGTTCTTGATTTTCTTGGTTTTGATGTTATTTTGGGGATGGATTGGTTGTCTCATAATCATGCCATACTGGATTGTGAGAAGAAAACTATTAAGTTGAAGGAGGGATTGAGGGTTCATATCTTATCTTATGAAAATCCTAGTTCTTGTATGAGTAGTTTTCTGTATTTTTTCAATTTGTTGGATAAGGACATAGAGTCTATTCCATTTTTTTGGGAATATTGTGATGTATTTCATGAATTCTCATGTTTACCTCCCCATTGTGAAATCGAGTTTCATATTGATTTAGTTCCTGGTGCTAAGCCATTTTTATTGCATGTTTGTAGGTTATGTCCGAAGGAGAATTGGAGTTAGCCATTAAGATCAGTGACTTGCTATGGATGGGTCTTGTATGACCCGACCATTCTAATTGAGGAGCCCCCGTTTCATTTGCCACTAAAGCGGACGGTTCCTCAAGACTTTGTGTTGATTAGCACGAGCTTAATAAGAGGACTATTCAAAAAAAATATCATGTGCCTAAAATTAAGGACTTGTTTGATCGGCTCCATGGAGCTCGTGTATTCACTTAGTGTAACATTCCCCCTTTATAGGCCCAAAACTAACTGCTACGAATTCTACAGTCTTCCATAGTTATTAACTCTCGGTGACCAAATTTATTAATGTTAGATACATTAATATACTAGAAACATGGATATGAAAAAAATTTAAACTCAATTTTTTAAAACTAATTTCCCATTCCACTTTAAATCATATTTTATATTCATTACATAATCACAATTCGTAAGCCATGTTCAGAGAAACATAACAATTACAAAATACGCTGAGACCGACATTTGAAGATGTCCTCTTGGTAGATCAGAGTATAGATATAGGTAATTAAACAACTTTGCCACTACATCCAATAACACAGCGGAATCAAACAGAAAGAACCCGAATAGCTAGTTTGCCTCCTACACATCTCCGAAAGCTTATTCATCTAAAGAAGAATCTGAAAACCTTAACTCTCAAACTACTCAAAATCAATTAAGCATGCGAGAGTTTAAGGGGAAATCATAAATTTCGAGTCAGACCAAAAGTACGGTATGAATAATGACATACCGTCTTGAACCACATAGATATCTAGTGTGACTACGCCGCTTAGTGAAAAGGGTTTCGCCTCACTAGTATCTTATCTCAATTTATAGTAACCAAATATCGTGCACCTAAATCCATAATGGTTAAGACATAATATAATAAAATGTATCATGATGATTTGCAAATATGCAGTATGCTCTGGATTTCCCATCCCCATTTACCAAACTATCTGTCTCAAGTTATAGTTTCTAGGGTCACTATTAACCTATTAGTTTTTATGGGCTAATTAATAATAAGTTGATTCTTTATGGAATTACCATCCACTTTCATAGTTTTCATGGGGTCAATATGAACCTATTAGTTCCTACCAATACTATCATCCAATCATTAACAACTTTCTCCAATTATAGTTTTCATGGGCTTACTATGAACCCATTAGATTCTACAATAACATCCTTCATGTCAGTTTTCACAGGCTGACTATGAACCTATTTATCTCTTTCAACAACTTATTCTAGACATAGTTTTAATGGGATCGCTAAGAAACTATTGGCCCCTTCCAATAACAATTTCCATACATAGTTATCATGGGCTTACTAACAACCTATCTAAACCAATAATTCTTTGATCGGTCTTTGGGCATCCTATATTCTGGTCTATCCGACCTCCTTAGCGTAATTCTGCTCATACAGGATTTAACTTAATGTATATTCACTATTGGGTCAATCCAGTTGGTTATTCTACCCATAACACCCCAAAATGAAGTTATGGGTTAATTGTGAAGTGAATATGTTTACAAAAGCATACATGATAACTGATCAAAAAAAATAATGTAAACCTCTATGACTTAATTCCTTGTAATCATTTTTCTAACGAAACATGGTTGACACCCTTAACCCATTATCTTTAGCAAGGAGTGCTTCTTCAAAAATTCCAAAGTAAAATGTCATTTCAAAACTCTTATATTGCCATGGGTTTACCTTTAGAAATAAGACTGGTTTTCTTGTTTGAAAACTAAGGCATTCGATTATATCCTTAGTATCATTACTTAAAACCTTAGGCTTTCACTTTCGAAACCATTAAAAGCATACCATTCAAAACACTTAAAGCTTATCTTTCGAAACCATAAAGGTATATCTTTCAAAACACTTAAAGCTTATCTTTCGAAACCATTAAACATATACCATTCGAAACACTTAAAGCTTATCTTTCAAAAGCACTTAGTTCAAGTAGAATTTATGGAAGCAAAGCTACGAAACCATTTAAGAGTATCTCTTTCGAAATCATTGGGTTTAGCATTAAATATAAATTTTAGGTCAAAGAGAACAGAAGTAAAAGTAACCCTTTCAAAAGCATTGATCTTCACATAAAAGAATTGGGGAAAAGGATAGCTTCTAAACCAAACTTTCGAAACCATTGATAAAAGTGGCTACAAGGACACTTTTGAAAGCATTGGGAAGGAAACTTCAATATTAATAAAACAAAATCCATCCTTTCGAACTCATTATTATAAGGCTATAAAGGAAAGTGGCCTTTAACCAATTCGAAATTATGAAGGCCGCTGCTAGGTATCGAATAGGTTCAAAATGCGGCATCTCAATCTAAAGCTCCTTTAAAACAAAGTAAGCAGCGATTCTTTCGAAAGCTCCTTTCTAAAAATAAAGGTAAGCTGATCGATGTGAAAGCTTCAACCCCTTTGAAAGCATGCCTTCGACACGGTCCCTTCTGCCTTTCTCTAATCCATTACGTATCAATAGTTTGATACCATGTGCATTGGTTTCGAATGAGTTCATTAGCGGAAGTATGGTGACAAAAGCTAGCAAATGGAAGTGAAGAAGTTGTAAAACAAAACAAAACTGGTTTTATCGCCTTTCAAAGAAATTCCTTTTTAACTAATTTAACCAATTTGTCAAATATGATTGGTTTCCAATTCTTTATCAAAATCCTTTTCAATAAAGGCTATCGAATTCATTAATTAATAATTGAAATCATTTTAACAAATAAGTCATTCCCTTCAACAAAAACATTTAATTCCTCCAACTTAAATAATTTAATAACCATGTTAAACATAGGAAAAATCCCCAAAAATCACAATTATTCACTTTTAATATGTTTTCTAACATATATAAATTTTTGACCCAAAAACATTACTCATTTTCTTTAAATAATTTAAACCCAAATTATATATTTCTTCCGTTTGCAATTCATAATAAATTATCCATAGCTTGGATTATTATGAAATCTTAAACCCATCTCCATAATAATGTTTTACATAACATATTCAAACATCATGGCATTTGGAATCAATTTACATGATTTTAACCTAAAAGTCAAATTATATCATTACACAAAAATCCTTGCTTAAATCAAAATATGGCATAAAATCAAAGCATATCATCATTCACTCATCCATCCGAATGGTTTTAAATCATAAACCCAAAATTTAAAGTTCAAAAGACTTATCTGAGATGATTTAGATTATTATTCACCTTGTTTGGATAAGGAACTTGAGGTCTGTTCTTGCTTTGATATTCCTAACTTGAATCTTAGCTTCTAAGCTCTTCTTCTCATAGGGTGATGGTCGGCTTTGTTTCATCTTCATTTATATTTCTGTGTTATGAAAAAAAGTGAACGGGAATGAGGTAAAGGTATAGGGGTTAAGGTATACGACTATTCTCATTTTACCCTTGCCTTATTCCCTTATTTGTTTAACTTACAAACCATTTTTATAAATCCATTTAGTTGTGACATGACCCCAAATAATTTTAAAATCTCCATTACCTAATCATTTTAATTTATACATTATTCTATTTCATTTATCTAATTAAATCTCCTAAATAATGTTATTTAAAATTAAGGGTGTTATAGGCTCCCCTCCTTAAAGAAGTTCATCCTTGAAATTCATCAAGGACAAAATACTAACAATAGTAACCTTCTGCAACATCTTCTAATTACCATACTAGCCTACCTGACTAGGAAACAGTCTATATAAAGAAAATACTGAGCATACCCTTGTAGAAGATCAGGATAAGTATCTATAATCCTGTCTTCTGTCTCCCAAGTACAATCCTCGTTGTCGCTCCACTAAACTTTCACCAACTTGACTATCTTGAGTCCTAACATCTTCTCATCTCTCGCTACAAGCTGAACTAGTTGCCTAACATAAGTCAGATCCAGTTCTACTATTAAGTCTTCTAATGCAGTCGAAGAAATAGTAGTCTTTGGATCATGCACATACTTACGAAGATAAGACACATGAAATACATTATGGACACCTGCCAAACTGTTCGGTAACTCTACTCTGTATGTGAGCGTTTCGATCTTCTCTATAACTGGGAATGGTCCAACATATCTAAATGCCATATTCCCTGACTTTACGAATGGTACCGCAACCTTCATCGGTGATACTTCAACGAAAACCTTATCTCCAACTGAGAACTCTAGATCCTTACGCCTATTATCTGCATGACTCTTTTTTCTAGGCTGACTTCCTTCATCCTACCTTGGATAAACTCAATCTTCTCTATTGCCTTTCTTACCAAATCTAGACCTAAGACTAATCTGTCTTAAATTTTCAACCAACGTGCTTGTGACTTGCATGGCCTCTTGTACAAAGCTTCGGAAGGTTCTATTCCTATACTAGTCTAATAATTATTATTATAGAAAAACTCAACTAAGTGTAGGTGATCTTCCCATACCAAAATCTAGAAAACGGCCCGTACATGAAATAGCTTTGAAATCCAAACACCCTAAGATAATACAACTCTAAGTGACAATTACTATCACTCCGGTAATCACAAGAATTTTATTATATATTATATAAATTAATTTCAAAAATAATATTTTATCCATTTTGATCCTTATTGAAAATTAGTTTATAAAATATATAGTCAAATTTCTGTGATTATTGGAGTGATAGTAATTAACACTTAGAGTTGTGTTATCATAGGGTGTTCGGATTTACTCTGATATTACATTTTCAAGCCATTAGGAATCTGTGGTATAAGAAAACTATGAGATGATTAGTTTGTAGCCTCTCTTTGTTTGCCCATTGGTCTGAGGGTAATAAGCAGTACTCATCCTAAGCTTAGTACCTAACACATCCTATAGACACTTCAGGAACTAACTAGTAAATAGAGTATCTCTATCACTTGATACACCACTAGGAATTTCATATAGTCTAACTATGTTCTTCATAAACAATTTAGCTAAAGCAGGTGCCGACCTAGTTGACTTAACTGGAATGAAATGAGCACTCTTGGTCAACATGTCCACAATGACCTATATACTTTAATTTCCTCAATTCGACCTTGGCAACCCGCCTATAAAATCCATAGATATTGAATTCCATTTCAAAACTTTTATCTCCAAAGGTTGAAGCAACCCACTCAGCTTCTGATGTTCGGCCTTCACTTGTTGACAGTTCACACACTGCCTTACCCACAAGCCAACATCCTTCTTCGTACCTTGCCAGTAGAAACTCCTCTTTATGTCTTGATACATCTTGGTTCCCCTAAGATGAATCGTAAATTTCGACTGATGACATTCCCTAAGAACTTCTCTCCTTAAGTCCCCAACATTCAGAACACACAACCATCCCTTCTTCATTAACCATCTCCTTTGGTCAAGACTGAACTTTTAGATCATCAATCTCCGATCCAACCTTAAGACTTTTAATCTTCTCAGTTACAAATGGATCCTCTTTCTACATAGAATCAGCCTTTTGATTAGAACTGGTCGGACTTCCAAGTAGGATAACATGGCAGTGCTCTGACTAGAACTGCAGTCGACCTTAACTGCACATTGCAATATTCAATGCCTCAAGATTCTTCCATTCCATTAACATAGATAACACAACATTTTAATGTTTTCTGCTAAGAGCATCCGCTACTTTATTTCCTTTGTAGGTGTATGCTCTATACCAAAATCATGAGCTGCTAAAAACTCTAGCTACCTCTGCTGTCTCTTATTCAACTCCTGACGAGAGAATAAATATCTTATGGACTTATGATCTATGTATAACTCAAATCTCTACCCTAGGATATAATGTTTCCATACTTTCAGTGCGAAGATCATCGCTGCCAACTATAGATCATGAGTATGATATCTCACTTCATATAGTCTAAACTGTCGCGAAGTGTAGGCAACAACTTTACCTTTATTCATCAACACCGCCCCTAATTTTGTTCCATATGCATCGGTATACACTACTAATCCTTGGTTCTCATCTAGAACAACTGACACAGGTGCGTTGGTCAACAAATTCTTTAACTTAAGGAATGTTTCCTCACATTTGTCAAACCAAATAAACTTCAGGTCCTTCCTGATTAGCTTAGTCAAAGGCGCTGCTATCCACTAGAAATCCTTAATGAATCCCCGGTAATAGCCGATGAGTGCAAGAAAACATCTGATCTCAGTCACCGTCTCTGGTCTCTTCTAGTTATTAACAACCACGATCTTACCTAGATCAACTACCAAACCCTTGTTGAAACCACTTGACCAAGAAACATAACCTCTTTTTTCCATAAATGACACTTTGAAAACTTCGCTTTCAATTGATGCTTCCTCGGCGTCTCAAGCACTGTTCTAAGATGAACTTCATACTCTCTTTCATCCTTAGAGTATAATAAAATGTCATCTATGAATACCAATATGAACCTATCGAAGTGCTCTCGAAAACCACGATTCATCAAATCCATGAAGAAAGATGGCGCGGTCATTAATCCGAATGGCATTACTAATCGCTCGTATGAACCACACCTATGGTCACCAACGGACTATTGTCCTATGCCACTCTTAGCTGATGGAAACCTGTTTTAAAATCCAACTGGGAAAATACACTAGCTCCACTCAACTGATCAAATAAATCATCGATTTTCGACAAAGGATACTTATTCTTGATCATATTCTCGTTCAACTTAAGATAATAAAATTATTCTATCTAAATCTACTAGTCGCACCTTCAATTTGTTCATCTTGGTTGGTGTCATCCTGCTAGGTTGTTCTACTTACAGGTACTGCTCCTGGCAAAAGATCTATCCGAAACTCAATGGTTTCTTTGGTAGTAGTCTTGTGACTGGCTCAAAAACATCTGTGAACTCCTTACCATCAAAACCCGATTCAACTCTTCTTCTACTTCCATTGCATTCCGCAGAGCCCCAAGCACTTGTGTTTGACTTCTCCACTGAGTATATAATTTGGTTATGACTATTGGAGTGTCCTAGCGATATTTTCCTATCTTGACATAATATCCTGGCATTATATTTATCTAACCAATTCATACCCAAAATGGTCCTGAAGCCTATGAAATCAGAAACATACAAAATGCATGCAAATTTATGACCTAACAATTCAAGTTCTAACTTGTTACATATCATCCCTAGAGTTGCACACACTCTTATCGGATTCACAATACTTAAGTAACAAGGTATAAGGGTTCTAAACATAACTTATCAACTAAATACTGAGATATAAATGAATGGGATGCACTGGTATCAAATAGTACCCTAACTAGTATATTTTGTATCAAAAGCGTACCATCCATCACGGTATTTCACTTCCCAGCAGTAGTTGGTTTAGAATAAGATGGTTCCAAAGAAAAAACCATTACCTTGTCTACTCTGACTAGTTCAGGACGCTGATTCTTGTAGTGTCCAATTAGGTTACAGTTAAATCATTTCACTCTTTATCTACAACCTTCTTTCCTTTTCTAGATCGACATTCATGAGCATAGTGTCCTTTCCATATAGCAAACTACATCGGCCTATCCTTTCTTGGCAGCTCCTCCTTTCTGAGCTCATTTCTTCTTAAAGAATATCCCATTCTTGCCCTAAGAATCTTGGGTTCTAACCCACTTCTCTTTCCAATTAGTTGAAAGCATCTCTTCATTTTGAATTTCCATCTCCAGTACAACTGCACGTGGATCACGGAGACGTGGTATAGTCGCCACAGCAATCTCGAGTCTTAACCCTCGAATGAACTTCTCATTCCTTTTAATGATGGTATCAATGGTAGCATTTCCATACTTGGAAAACTCATCAAACTTCGTAGCATACTCAATCACCAACATTTCACCCTGCATTAAGTCCATGAACTTTCTCAGTGATACTGACTTGGCAACTTCAGACAAAAACCTTTCATAGAATCACCAAATAAACTCTGCCCAAGTCAACTCTTCCTCGAGAACTCCCACGGTAATACTATTCCACCAATAAAGTGATGCTCCCTGCAACTGTCTAGAAGCAAGTCATCTCTTTTTTTCATCGTCCAATCCTAAGTCAGCAAAAATCCTTTCACAATGAAAAAGCCAATTTTCTACTTCTATAGCATCCTCTATTCCCATAACTGGCTCCCCACCAAGACTGGTATAATCCCTGCTTAGCTTAGCATAGTTATTGCAAACTAGGGCCATGAGATTAGCTCCTCCAACAATCACAGCATTTCCCTCAGCTACACATGTAGCTGCTCTAGCTTGCATTAGATTGACAAAGAACTGATACATCATCCCCAAATCTACTGGCAGGGTTCCAACACCAACGTTGGCATTTTCATTTGGATTGGCATTTGCATGTCGACCCGGATTCCTCTTGGTATTTGGTCAAGCATTTCCTGGTGCTTCCTCCACCTAGATTTTCTCTTCCATTTCCTACCTCTATATCTTCCTTTCTCTTAAATCAGCATGCGAACCTTAGTAAGATATAGAAGAATGGTCTAAAAGAGAGGGGAACACGTGCTTACATATATATATCAATTGCAAGTACGTTACTATAGCGTTAACCTAAACGCTGGTCTCATTTTCTAATTCTTTGGATTATGTTTTGAAAACCTTTTAGGTTCAAATTTCTTTGAAATTTACATAAACCTATATATTGATACCAACTAGCAACATCCCCCATTTGGAGGTCCAAAACTATCTACTACGGATGCTACAGTCATCCATAGTTATTAATTCATTGTGACCAAATAAGGTAATGTTAAATACAATGATATACTAGAAACATACGGATATGGAAAAAAATTCAAACTCAATTTTTGAAAACTAATTCATTCCACTTCAAATCATATTTCAAATTCATTACATAATGCCAATTCTTAACCACGTTCATGTAGGATTGATTTCACCCTAAAGGGGGGTGAATAGGGTGATACTATCAATTTTAAAATTTTAACACGGAAGTATATAAAATATCCTCAATATAGATATATCAAACTAATAGCAGCACAGATAGTAGCAGAATAATAAATGCAGAAATAGAACAACACAGAATTTACCCAGCTTCGGCAAAAACCTGCCTACGTGCTGCCCTCAAGGTTTCTACTAGAAATTAAGCAGTCACACGCTTACACACGTAAACTCACGATACCCGCTATTGACTAACCTAAGTCTATGCTCAAAACCCCCGCCACAACTCAGCCACTGAGTTGCGAATTCTCAAACTACGCCACGTAGTTTGTCCCCTAGTCACATGACTAGAAATTACAACGGTTTAGCAGAAGAATTTAAATTTGAAACAAATTTAAATAAAACCTTAATTTAAAAAGTTAAGCTCAAATGAGAACAACAGAAAGGTCGGCCCCCTTTTTCTTTTATATCTTTATTCCTCTTTTCTCTGTGAAATGGCGGCCTCGTTCTTTCCTCTTAGTTCTGTAATTAGGGCTTTGAATAAATTCAAAGAAGCCGAATTTAATTAGATCAATCGAATAAGTGATTTCGATTTCCTTGCTCTATCGATTGATCGTCTCTTGAGATGCTTTTGGCTGCTTCTATTTGATTGAGTTCGACTTTGATTTCGGTATGTAATTTATGCCTTTTGCTCTCTAGGTTGAATGCTTGAACTCGATCGATGATTCTAGTTATTGGTTTATTTTTGTCAATTTTTCTCAAACTCGAATTCATAAATTTGCCGATGATGTTCATCGTTTATACAGGGTTCGAAACCCTTGATTTTTGTTCGTATACATTTATTTGAATTTGTCAATTTATTTATCTCCGCCATTCGATTTTGTTTTGATGCTGATGATGATTTCTAACTTGTTTATATCGAGTAATTTCATTTACTAGATTGACATGGTTTTGATTTTGTACTCGCTCAATTCCTAGATTGCCACTTCTTCGATTCTGAACTATTCGATCTTTGTCGTTATGGTTGTGAATTTCTGGCATCTTTGTCTTTGTTCATTTCGACTCCGGTCAGTTGTTCACGGCTTTGTCCTGAATTTTAATATTAAACTGTTATTACTTTTGACTTCGGTCATTTATGAAAGTTCTTTCTTAAGTTTGCCTCGGCCTGTACTTGTGCATTTGGGTCGCATTTGTTGGTCTGGTCTCACGGCTGTAGCCTGGTTGTCATGTATGCTTCAGTGTTGCATTTGTATTGGATTGTAGAGCTCCATCCACTGTTCATTGATCTGGTTCTAATGTGTGTATGCATACATGTCTGTTATATCACTTGATGTTTATCTGTGCATGTCACTAGCATCATGTTTGAGATTGATCATTTAATCAGTTGTGGCCTTCATTTGATATCGTCGTAGACCTGTACACTTATTGTTGCTTAATAAATTCTGGTAGCACTTGAGTTTTGTATATTTGTGACTGCACTTGATTTTGTGAAAATACGAACTTGTTTGACTTTGTTGTATATCATTATTTTGAAGATGCTATTGCTCCAGATTACATATAGTCTGGTTCAGTCTTGTGCAGTTGAATTGAGTCATATTGAACTATTGTTGGTTATTTCATTAATACATCTTCATTTGTTTCACTGTTGGTCTGCATCGCTTGGTTGGGAATCTGGTCTGTTATACATGTGCACTGATTGTTGAGTTGTTGCTTTATATACGGTCAGTGATCGTGTAGCTTGTCTCTGTTGGTTCATCATTGTCGTTGCTCTGTTCACTACAGAAGGTTTTTTTCATTTTCATGTGTTGTTTGTTTACCACTTGCTCCAGCTTTTCTTGTGTGGTCAGTTCCACTTGTTTTTCTAGTTTGATGTACTTCATTGAGTTGCTTTGAGTCTGTGCATTTGTTTTCATTTGCTTCAAGACAGTTTCAGTTGCATTGTGGCGAGTTCAGTCATGTTCATTTGGGTTTTACTATGACCTGGTTTGCAGTCTCACTTCCATACTGCTATGTTGTAATGTGTTGTCTTCACTGCAACCATATTGAACTAAACCCTGTTGTCTGCATTGTGGTCTCGAGCCGTATGCATGTTCACTACTGTTGCCTTGTATCTGCAGTGTACACTGTCTGGTTCAGGTTGAAGTGTTGTTTCATGTATTTCATGTGTACTTGAATATGTACTTATTTATTTGATTTTTCATTTGCTTGAGAATAGGCTTCCGCCTGACTATGTTACAACAACCGGTTGCCACTGGTTCTTATTGACTTGTATTTGCAACTGTATTGGTTTTCATATTCACTTGACAATTTTCATAAGCTTATATATTTTGACTGCACCTGTGTTGAATCCAGCTTGCAGCTCGGGTTTGACCTTGTGCTCGTGTCGTGACTTTATTAGTATTGCACTTGAGTTGAACCCGACTTTTCATTTGGATTTGACCTTGTGCTCACTTGTCCCTGTAAATTTATCAAGTGTATATCGGTGTGCATGGCCTTATGGCATGTACAGTGATACACTGTGCATGTCACAAGTTGTTCGTGTATGATGAATTCAAATTTAATGATGACGAACAGCCCAAATAACTGAGGCAAATATTATTTTCAAAATCTACATTTTATTTTATACTGCAAAATTTTTTCCTTTTCAATTTTACTGCGTCAGTATTCATTTTTGCAGATTCCTCAGATGCTGGATTCAATTTGGAATAAAGTTGAAGATAAATACGAGTGAATGAGTAATATGTAGTGAGGTGTGTTTGTAAATTAGAAATCGTGATGTAATCAAAATTGTTTTGAATTTTTATATATATAGTGAGAGTACAAATTTGTACTATTCAAAATTGTAATAAATATTTGTTTGAATAAAATACTTTTTTGAGTTTAAATACTGTGTAATTTATTTTATTCTGTAAATATTTATTTATTTATGTGAAACATAAAATAGTACACTAACAAATACATTTAAATGAATATAAATATGTTTACTATCATCAAAAAAAAATCATATACTCGCATATTCAACAATCTCGACCTTTTGATGATAACAAACATATATTTAAGATTTTGAATTTGTTAAATGTATTGGATCATTCAATTTGCTCCCCCTATTTGAATACTTCCTCTCTACACAAAGCTCGCCCTTCATATGTGCATGCAAATAAAATTATGCAAATGAGCCTCGATGTAAATAGAAAATACAAAATAAATTTTTTGATCATTATTTGTCAAAATCTTAACTTTTTCTCCCCCTTTTGTTATCAGCAAAAGAGTAATAGTATTAGAAAAATATAGATATAGTGATAGACATTCGTACAACATTAATACTCGGTCGAGTATAAATAATAAATTTCAATATTAAAATCAAACAAAAATCATAAATACTCTGATTGACGCATATTCCACTTCAGAGTGAAGGAATGATATCATCATATAAAACCATATAGTTGTGTCTATTTGTGGTATATTTATTTCAGGAAATTTGAATATCTACTAACCATGCATAACCGCTAAGACTTTTAAATGAGATTAGCAGTATTCCAAATTTTTATTAAAAAATTAATTCAAGTATCTACTATCACACATAAAGGTGAGGACTTTTAAATGTGATTAGAATCAACTTGTTTATTTAATCAATCAATTTTGATATGCATTCCATACATGCATAACCGTAAGAGACTTTTAAATGAGCGTGGAAGCACATAGTCAAAAATTCCGAGTAATTCACCCATGCATAACCGTGAAGACTTTTAAATGAGAGTGAATACTTTGGATTTTTTTTACATAATAAATTGAAAAATGAATGATTTCCTGTTTAAACAACCACATATTGACATACTATAATGGATTTTGAGGAGTGATGGTCGATAGAAATATGATAGAAAGAGAAATGGTCATGGAATATTTATCAATAAAATGTTTTTATAACTCTTGTTTAAATTTCTACAGAAATTTACTAGTTATACCGTCTCAAGTTATAATATATGATTAATATCAATACTCATCACTTTTTTCATCACTATTTATCTTTTCGATAATTAGTAGGGAGTCAAATTAGTCAATGTAGTCATTTAAAATCAAATTCAAAAATTATTATAAAATCAATTTTTCTAAAAATGACTAATCTGAAAGCAAGGTCAAAAATGATTTTCTACAAAGGGTTTTATAAGAAAAATCTTTGCTATTTGAA
Source organism: Allium cepa (assembly GCA_030765085.1). Lineage (NCBI taxonomy): Eukaryota > Viridiplantae > Streptophyta > Magnoliopsida > Asparagales > Amaryllidaceae > Allium > Allium cepa. Next base: position 300,698,527 of record CM060944.1, on the reverse strand, counting down.
AATTATTTAAAATGAAAAATATGCAGTTATTTTCTTTGAAAAAAAGAACGATGCAATTACTGAATGTCTCAACATAAATCACGTTTTACTAGTAATTTTTCTACCAACTAGATTATCAATGTGATCCGCATCTGAATTTTTTTTCACTCGAGATTATCATTAATTGAATGTCATAGACCAGACCGTGAAATTTCCTACAATTTCTGGAAAACCTTTTTTCAACTTTTTAAATGAAATTCTATTGGATTTAATTGAAGCCGTGTAAATAAACAAAAACCATGAATATAGAGTCAGCCAAATGTATCACCATCATCCAATAGAACACCATAATTAAACAAATTAATCTATATGAAGTATTTCAAGGATTGTAGTGTTCTCAGCATAAAAGAATTATTGCCCAACAATTTCAAAAAAGTCAGCATCATTATCATCAATTATTTCTTTATCAATAACTGGTTGAATTAAATCAACTTATGGTGTAGATTTTCACATATATCATTTAAGATATCTTTACCTGTTTTACCGTTACGATAATTTTTCATTGTTTCCCATCGTGATTCTGTCACCTTTATATTAGTCTAAGGAACTTTGCTTTGTCGGCCGATGTATCCTTGGAAAAGAAAAAATCCAAGTAACACTGTTGTAGTTCCTTAGCCTGCTACCACACCTACACGTTAGAAGATTTTTGTGACCTATTTGTTTTTATAGGTCCATGGTTGTTAGTGGTAGTAGATTTCGAAAAATATATTTGTGGAGACCCAAAACTATTTATATATGTTCCTTTTGGCACCCAAATTTCTTTGACTTTAAGGTATTTTATATTTGTGCCTTATGGAACCCAAATTGGTATAGTTTTCACGTGTTTGGAACTATGCCAACAAATATTATGATTGTGTCTAGTTTTTTTACAAATTATGCACTTAGAATTTACATGATTAAATTTTCCATTAATACGTTCAGGGTGAATATACCTAAGTCCTTGTCTATCAATATTAACTGTTTGTTTTCCTAATAGCATATTTAATGATTTTACGCTTTTGGAAATTTTTTTCCAAAGTTGTAGTCAATTGTTGGACTTGTGTTTTGAGAGATTCATTTTTGTTTAGTACTTGAGTGCACCTTTTAATAGAATTTTCTCTCCTTGTGTTTTCACTCTCTTTCAAAGTCAGAATTTCATTTTGAAGTGACTTTATATTAATTTCTGGTTTTTTTAATTTCTTCTTCAAATAATGGACACTTGTCACACTTAGGGCACTTTTTTGATAGTTTTTAACGAATTGTTCAAGCTGTTCATTTACTTCTATCAAACTATCTCTTTGTGATTCAATTTTAGCATATTTCTCCCTAAGTGGTTCAAAGCACCCATTTACCTCGTGAAAATATATAAGTAATTCTGAATGAGTGAGTTTTGATACCTCTCTTGGCTCGTCATCATCAATGTCAGTTATTTCACCATGAAGACACAAATTTGCTTTTTCACTCTCAGTGCCAGTGCTATCACTTCCATCTTCTTCGCTTTCATCCCAAATAGCTGCAAAACTTCTCCTTTTTAGTTTCTTTCCTTGGCTGAGTCAATTTTGGGACAATTTGGCTTGATATGATAGGGTTTATTGCACTTGTGACAAACGACTTTCTGCTCTTCTGGGTTGTCTGGTGCTTTTTTTATTCCGCTCTTTACATGATTTTTAGCCGGATTGCCAAATTTGCAATTCCACTTTTTGAATCTTCTTATTAATAGTGCTAGTTCTGCTTCACCATCATCATCATCTTCACTTTCAGTTGTCCCTTTAAGAGCTATTGATTTCTTTCGATTGTCTCCTCCTTCACGCTCTTCCTTGAATTTCATCTCTAGCTCGTAAGCGGTGAGGTTTCTGATGAGTTCTTCAACTTTCATTTGTTTCAAATCTTTTGATTCTTGAATTGCAGTTACTTTGGCTTCAAAACATCATGGAAGGATTCTGAGGATATTTCGGACTATCTCCAATTGTGTGTATGATTTTCCAAGTGCCTTTGATTTGTATATGATATTGGAAAGTCGTCTGTACATCTCTTTCACATTTTCTTCCTTCTCCATTGTGAAGTTCTCATATTCGCTACTTAGCACGGCAAGGCGAGATTCTTTAACTTGAGACGTTCCTTCATGAGTCACTTTGAGCATGTGCCATATTTCCTGCGCAGTCGAACAATGTGAGACACGATTAAATTCAATTTGATCCAATGAATAGATAATAGAATTTATAGCTTTATTGTTAGCATTTTGTAATTTATTTTCTAGCTGTGTGCACTGATCCTTCGGTTTATTCATTTATTGATTATTTACAATTATAATTGTTGCTCTATACCGTGTCTTAACAATATCTCAAGCGTCAACGGTTTTCAGAAAAAATTTCATCCTATTTTTCCAGTTAGCTTATTCACCATTGAACATTGGTGGTCGAACTATGGACTGACCCTCCGCAAAAGCATAATTAAAAGAAGCCAATTTAAAATTTCAATTTTTTTTTAAAAAATTGGTTTTTGAAAAATCAAACTTTTTAAAACAAAAATGGCTTTTGTTCCTAGCTCTAATACCACTTGTAGGATCGATTTCACCCTAGAGGGGGTGAATAGGACGACACTATCGATTTTAAAATTTTAACGTGGAAGTATATAAAATATCCCCAACACAGATGTATCAAAATAATAGCAGCACATCAAAACTCTGCCACAACTCATCCATTGAGTTGCGAATTCTCAAACTACGCCACGTAGTTTGTCCCCTAGTCACACGACTAGAAATTACAACTGTTTGAGAGAAGAATTTAAATTTAAAACACATTTAAATAAAACCCTAATTTTAAAAGTTAAGCTCAAATGAAAACAACAGAAAGGCCGGCCCCTTTTTCTTTTATATCTTTATTCCTCTTTGCTCTGTGAAATGGTGGCCTCGTTCTTTCCTCTTCGTTCTGTAATTAGGGCTTTGAATAAATTCGAAGAAGCCGACTTTAATTAGATCGATCGAATAAGTGATTTCGATTTTCTTGCTCTGTCGATTGATCATCTCTTAAGATGCTTTTGGCTGCTTCTATTTGATTGAGTTCGACTTTGATTCCGGTATGTAATTTATGCCATTTGCTCTCTGGGTTGAATAGTTGTACTCGATTGATGATTTGAGTTATTAGTTTATTTTTGTCAGTTTTCTCGAACTCGAATTCATAAATTTGCCGATGATGTTCATCATTCATATAGGGTTCGAAACCCTTGATTTTCGTTCATATACATTTATTTGAATTTGTCAATTTATTTATATCGGCCATTCGATTTTGTTTTGATGTTGATGATGATTTCTGACTTGTTCATATCATGTAATTTTGTTTACTTGATTGACACAGTTTTGATTTTGAACTAGCTCGATTCCTTGATTGCCACTTCTTCGATTCTGAACTATTTGATCTTTGGGCGTTATGGTTGTGAATTTCTGGCATCTTTGTCTTTGTTCATTTTGACTCCGGTCAGTTGTTCACGGCTTCGACTTGAATTTTAATATTAAACTATTATTATATTTGACTCCGGTCATTTATGAAAATTCTTTTTTGAGTTTGTCTCGGCCTGTACTTGTGCATTTGGGTCGCATTTGTTGGTCTGGTCTCACGGCTGTAGCCTGGTTGTCATGTATGCTTCAGTGTTGCATTTATATTGGATTGCAGAGCTCTGTCCACTATTCATTGATCTGGTTCTAATGTGTGTATGCATACATGTCTGTTGCATCACTTTACGTTTGTCTGTGCATGTCACCAGTATCATGTTTGAGATTTGTGACGACCCGACTTTCCACTCCCGGAAAATCGCGTCATCTTTAAGAAAGAAAGGGATAGAGAAGAGAAAAGATAGAGAAGAAGAAGAAACAACACATCAGAATTTAAACAGCGGAACGAATAAATTATATTAATCACATATTACTTTACATAGTATCATATACATCAGAGATACACAGCATAATCAACTCATACTAGACAGTTATAAACACCTGTCTAGTTATACGACTCAATACAATACAACTCAGAGAACACACAGCGGAATACTCTACAGCTATACTCAGAAGCCTCCTGCTCCATTGCTCCTTCAGAATTCGTCAAGCCAACTTAATTCCTAACCTGAATTCCCTTGACTACTCATAAAAATTTGAGTACCCAAGAGTTTATGAAAAACAAAAATAAACTCCGGGTCAGACATGGGTCTGGTGTGAGTAAACGGTTAAAGTTGCTTAACTTTAAAAATCTATTGAAAGAAAAGGTATCACGTAAGACTTCCCACACATAAACATGGAAAAGTTTTTACCTTACGCTAACCAAAACATTTGATAGGAAATCCGATGATATTATAATAGTGTCTAGGGTTTTCAAATAAATAAGAAATAGCCAAAATTATTACATGATTAAATTCCAGCTACTAGCCACAAAAGTGGGTAATACAATCAAAACCGTTGGCACTTATTGGATTTTGGATTCCATACAATGGCAGGGCTACTGGGGTACCGCCCGTCACAGTACGTCGCCTAGATCACCAACCGAGGATTACTCCCTTCATCCCCTGCAACACAAAGCCGGACCCGTTCCTTACTGAACAGTTCCGAATAAGACAACCCCGACGGTTGTAGCTATTCAACCGTCCACACAGCCGAAATAAAAGGGACCTCTAGACAGGGGTAAATCTTACTCTCCAGTGGGTGCGACCCACGAAGCCTTGCTGCACCTCCCCTATTTTAGCCATTCCCGGTTGATGAGGCTTGAGGTTACGATTACCTTTATAGAACATATCACTTAGAATGCTCATCGTCCACCTGACGATGTGCTGAAAGCATTCAATCCATACAAGTTTGTCCCGGCTTCGAACGAAACCGAAGGCATTATCTCGTTACACTCATTTTGGAATCACCCTCAGAGTTAACGACAATAACCCATGCACTCTAAATCACCATCCCGAATCTATAAGGTCTATTCTGTCAAACTCATTACGAAATCACCCACAGAGTTATACTGACGTATAGCCCCTACACCTCGAGTCTTCACAAAGCTCCACTTAGATTCACGACCTAACGTTATTTGGAATCGATGTGGTTTTCGGATATCCAAATATGGAAACCCGATCTCGGTCTCACCGAAATCCAAAGCGCGTCTTTTAGGTTCAAGTTGTTTTAAAGGTTTTAAAACAATTAAATTCAACTATCTATATACACATGGAATAAATAATTCACAAATCATAATTGATAATCATCATTATCAAATAACAGGTAATTCATATAATCCATATCATAATAGATAATCCATATATCAACATTCCAAATTGATAATCACAATTCAACCAAGCATTCATATCACACAATCATACTCATCTCATTACTGAGATCACACAGCATTCAAGACAATCAATGTCATCCAATCATTCATAAGCAATAATTAACTCAACCAATAACATAATTAATTTAAAATGAATTAAATTAACTATCTCCATCTCTAATTAATTTAAAGTGAATTAAATTAATTACCTAATCACTTAGTTAATTTAAAATTAATTAAATTAATTACCTTTATCACAATAAATCTTGCCTAAATTAATTAAATCAATTAATTAATCCTAATCAATCTAGATTAATTAACTCTTACTAAAGTAATTAATCCTTAATTATTTTCATTAATCATATCAATTAATGATCCTTAATTAATTAATTAATCATGCTTAGATTAATTGCCTTTAATTAATCAACTTAAATACAGTAATTAACTATTCTTAATTACTTCTTAATTACTTTATAAATCCTTTGATTTATTACCCAAGTAATAAACCTTTAATTACTTTAACAAGTAATTATTCATTTAACAATTACTTCCAAACAGTAATCTACCTAACTCAATTACCTCTGTAATTAATCAATTACTTATCTTAAGCAATTAACTTTATCAAAAACTTTATTAAGTAATAATACCTAATCTTTTATCAAGTGACCATATTTAATTAATTAACAAATTAATTAACTTACTTGATTTCACTCATCTCATAAAACAACATTGAATAATCCATCCATAATTACTCATTAACCCAAATTAATCTTAAATTATCAGATTAATTATCACCAACTATTAATTAATAAACCTTAATTATTAATCAATCCTTTAATCAAAAGTAATTAATTACTAATTATTTTTATAATTAATTAATTAAACTCAATTAACTAATTAATTAACTCTTAATCATTAATTAATAAACTTAATTATTAATTAACAACCTTAATTACAAATTAATTAATCCATAATTATCCATTAATTAATCCTTAATAACAATTAATTAACCTTTAATAATATTTTATTAATTCTTAAATTAATTTGCATTGGATTAATAACTTCTTGATTATTAATTAAGAAAAATCCAATTAAACTTAATTACTAGTTTAATTATTCCTCAATTACTTAATTAATAAGTAATTATAATTTAATTAATCATTAGTCATTAATCAAATCATCATAATTATTAGTTAATTAATTATACATAATTAACTACTTAATAAATCCCTTTAAAATAATTAATTAAATTAATTAATCTTAAAGTTCTTAATCAAACCTAATTTATTAAAACATTAATACTTAATTAATATTTAAGATAAAACATTATCTTAATTTAACTTTGAAATCTTTACTTAACTTAATTCATTAATTAAATCAAATCATAAAGAAATCATTAATTACTTTCCTTAATGATTAATTAACAATTCCTTAGTTAATCAATTATTTAAAACTTAATTGTTAATTAATAAATTATCATTCACTTCTTAATTAAATAAAACATTTACTTATAAATTTCCCTTCTTATATTTCAAAATAAGTTTGAAAATAATATTAAGGATTTAACTTAAAAACATTTTAAATCCATTTATAAAGACAATTCAATTGAAAACAAAAATTTAACTTAACTTCAATTATTTAGAGTTTAAAACTTTATTTATTTTAAATTAAAACCTGGTTGAACATTAAATTGGGTTCAACCCATGTTTACTTGAATTTAAGTATAGTACATTTTTTTTTTTTAAAGAACCTGTCTTAAAAATATTTTAAAAACTGTTTTGATTAAAACTTTAAAACTGTTAAACTTAAACAGTTTAACCTGCAATCAAAAGACCCCAGAAAACATGAGTTTCCCCCGAGTCATCTTCCCACTACCCCCGAGTCCTGCTTCGAGAAAATTTAACAACCCAAAACAAAACCCACAATCCAAATCAACATATACAACCTCCCTGTGCACATGCACCACTGCCAGATCTACCTCCGGCCACTGACGAACTCTCCGACATGTCACCTTATACTACAACAACCTTCTCCAATTCCCAAATCACCATCACAAACCCTGTTCCAGAATTTAGCATTCCAGTTGAAACTGGAATCATCTCCATGTCAAGAACAATCTCGCAGTCGCATCCCCGACCAACATACTACGCGCCACTACAATCATACAACCTCCGATCATCAATGAGGCCATCCCCAAAATTCCATTCAACTCGATGTACCAGAGAATCAGTAACGATCCCATCTTCCAGTTCAACCCAATTAGGTTTAAAAACCTAAATCCTCCTGCCGCTATCGCTGCGCTCACCAGATAGTCAAACTTCGATTATTCTCTGAACCTCCTTTACCTCCTCCACCTCCCACAAGAATCCAGACCACCCCAAACCTTGTGATCATCAGATATCACCAAAAAACCCAATCCCAGTCAAACCCAAAATTCTCGTTTATTCCAAATCTAAAAATTCTGATGTTTGTCTTAAAAATCATAACTTACATAATGTATTCAAGTTATGATCTTAAATCAGTGAATCAAGATGATTGATTTTTACCTATTTTAAGTAACTCTACTGTACTTTCCAGATTTTATCATAGTTTGAATCTCATAATACTTGAATCTAATTTAATTCCTGGATTAGGCTTTAAACTAAACTATATTGTTTAAATTTTTACAGTCTAACAAGAAAGACATGCAAGGATTTTGATCTTGATCAAAATCATATGTTCTGAACTAAAAACAGAGAAGCTAGAATCAACAGATAAACATACATCACATATACACAGAGAGCTACTCACATGCATACATACAGAATAATTATCATCACAGATTTCAAAATCAACCACATAATTATCTACTTAATTTTAATTTTAAGAAAAAAGTTTACTCATCTTAATTAGAAATGCAGTGCAGAGATTTTAATCTTGATGATAGAACTGGAAATTTGAAAAATCATTTGAACTTGAAGCTTTAAAAAAACTGGAATTGCTAAGAACGCTTTTGCTTTGCCTTTAAACTGAATTGCTCACATCAGCAATGCTTCAGGTAATATTTTGACCCATGCATGCATTTGAAAAATTGAGGCAGACATGGATATGCAGAACTGGACTATTAATTTGCAACAAACTTTGAAAACTTGTTGCAGGCTTGCAATTTTGGAGGGTGTTTCCAGGATTTGAGAAAATGATTTACATGTTTTGATTTGTAAACAAAATGGTTTCAGGCTGTTAAATGCTTAAACAATCTCAGATATGATTTTTTTTTTTTTTTTGAGGAGTATATGCAGGTTTTGGAAAAAGTTTTTCAGGTAAACAAATTTGCAGATCTAATATTGGTAACTTGCATCAAGCTTTTGAAAATGATTTCAGGGTTTAAGCATAAGCAGTTTACAGGGTTGAATTTAGGAATTCATGCAGATTTTGTTTGAGGATTATCTTCAGATTTGCATGCACAAGAGGATGATGCAGACATGGGAAGAAATTTGCACATGTAACAAAATTTGCAAATTTGAATTTGAGGAGATTTCTGATTTTGGGTGTTGAGAATATTACAGATTGATTTGGGGAAAATATCAAATTTTGGAAAATGAAGATTGCATGGAAAAGATATTCTGGTTTCTTTTTAGAAATGAACATAGATTTGAAAGAAAAAGAAAATGAAGAGGAACAATGGTGGTTTATACAAGCAAATTTCAGATTTTAATAAAAACTAAAAGAGAATTCAAATATTGTGACACCTGTCTTTAATTCTAAATGTTTTAACACTTGTTATTTAAATGACTCTTAACTTAACGCATGTCAATTCTTATATATATTTATTCTAAAATAAATTTAAAAGACTTTTTAAATTATTTCCTAATTAGTAATATGTTTTCTAAATTTTATAAATGCTTTTCTAATTACATATCTAATAAACAAATACATTTATATATTTAGAAATGTATGCTAGATTTATATAAAATACAATCTTTCAAAAAGAAGTGAAACCAAATAAAATTTTAAATAAAGTTATATACAACATTGCAAACTTATTTTTAAATGCTATTTCAAAAGCTTGTATTCATTCTTATTAAACAAATACAAATCCAAATTTATATTTAATTCAAAGTCAAATTTAAAAATCCAAATCTAAAAATCAATTTAAATAAATAAATATCAATTTTAAATAAGCTAATTTATTTTTTTGAAAATAACAATTTTATCAGTTTCAAATAATTTAAATTAAGAGATTATCAGCATTTTAAACTCATGGAAATTCCGGGATATTACAATCCTCCCCCCTTAACAGAATTTCGTCCTCGAAATTTAAAACAAAGATAATCCACAGTTTTATTTTATTTTAACCAATTCAAACATACATAACAGCCATACACAATCAATCAAACAAACAATTTCATCCAAACAACCAATTCAAACAAATAATAAACACTAGCTATCCGGACACAGATCCGGATAAACTTACTAAAATTATCTCGAGTTTCCCAGGTACAGACACAGGGATACTCGCTCTATTAAATCCAAACTAGCTATACTTATAAGCTACTGAGTTCCTAATCATCTAGATCTATAATCTACACAAGATACCAAACCACAGACAAGTCTAATCAACAACTAATCCTTCACATAACTACTGGTCTCAAAACCAGTGATGAACCAAACACGTACTCCCTCAGAGACACGTGAAATATCTTGAATTCCAGTCTTCCAAACTGGCAATTCAACTCATCAAACCAAAGCACTGATCTCTACAAAAACTCAGAAGAATCCAATATACCTTGAAGCTCACCAAATCTTATTGCTTCCCTTACCAGAGAAAACCTTAAGAATATCGAAGTCTCCAACTTGGAATTCCAAATCCTTCTGTAACTTAACCTCAATAACTTTCAGGATGATCCAGGCTGCCTACAGATTCTTCCCGATCAGCTCTACCTTCGCTGATGCTCCTACAACAAACTGGATCAACTCAACAAACTGATCCTCACAAAATCAATCCAAAAATCAAAACCAAACTTTACTTTAAACAGAAGAAAACAACTTCTCCTATCCTGAAAAAGACAGAACAGAACCACTCACCAACTTGCCTCAGATTCTGAAAATTCCAGTAGAAACTCTCAAATCCAAAATACTGCAATACCCAGATGCTTCAACTCAAGAACAACAGCCACCTCTGCTTCCGCTGCACAACTCTGATCTGGAGCAGATGAAAATGCCATAGAAGAACACAGGCACAGACTAAACAACACATCCCAACAACAAAGTTCAACAGAACTTCCAAGAAATACAGAGCTGCTTCACCAAGCCACCAACTTAGGAGACAACCTTCCACCCAATTGAATCACCAGTATCACTCCTGACATCAAGTCGATTCAGAACTCAATCTCCAATGCGGGCAAATCTCTAACTTTGCTGAAGATATCCGGAAAATCTTCGAAATTCCATAACTCCTACATCTTCTAGAAATGCCACAAACCCAAGCAAAAGATTATCTAAGATAATCACCAAACCATCGCAAGTCACTTTTGTGATCAACCCAAACCAATTCCAAGTAAAACTGTTCTCTCTTTACCAAACAGAACAGCTTAAACTTAAATAGCCAACCCATCAAAGAAATGGGTCCACTTAACTGCTTCTGAATTCCACTTCAGAAAAACTGCTAAGCCAAAAAGATCTCTTGCCAACACCGAGAACACTCCAAACTGCACTGCTAACACAGATGCTAAAGACTTCTTATCCAAAGCTCTTTGAGAAACTCGGACCTCCAACCAAACACAAACGTCCTGCTGAACTCAGCTACAACCTTGAAGCAGACACATTTCCTTAAACTTGCTCCAAAAGAAACATCTCCAGAGAATTTCATAGTCAATGCATCTCATCACGCAGCTACTACTCCCTGAGGTATCAAAATTCCATCACTCGCTTCTGCCCAACCGACAGATCCAAATTCTAAAAAATCCTCTCACACGAGCGCAATCAAACTTACACTTCAAAGATGAACTCCGAACCTTAACAGGTTTCCTTCAGAGAACAAATGAAGTCTTACACCAAACTACAAAGATTACTCGAGACAGTATTAGGTCTACAGTCTCGACAGATACTTCCAACCTCAAACATTTAAACTCCAACCAATGGTAGTAATCGTGCTACACAAACTACTACTCCATCTACCTTTATAACTTATATTGGAAAACCTGAACAGGTAACCCAACAGATAGGTAGAAATATATATATATACATAGTACTATATAAAAATTACAAGTACGCTCTCTCAAGGAAGACACCACTACAGAGCCTAGGTATTCGCTCAACCTAATGCTCTGATACCAAATGTGACGACCCGACTTTCCACTCCCGGAAAATCGCGTCATCTTTAAGAAAGAAAGGGATAGAAAAGAGAAAAGATAGAGAAGAAGAAGAAACAACACATCAGAATCTAAACAGCGGAACGAATAAATTATATTAATCACATATTACTTTACATAGTATCATATACATCAGAGATACACAACATAATCTACTTATACTAGACAGTTATAAACACCTGTCTAGTTATACGACTCAATACAATACAACTCAGAGAACACACAGCGGAATACTCTACAGCTATACGCAGAAGCCTCCTGCTCCATTGCTCCTTCAGAATTCGTCAAGCCAACTTAATTCCTAACCTAAATTCCCTTGACTACTCATAAAAATTTGAGTACCCAAGAGTTTATGAAAAACAAAAATAAACTCTGGGTCAGACATGGGTCTGGTGTGAGTAAACGGTTAAAGTTGCTTAACTTTAAAAATCTTTTGAAAGAAAAGGTATCACGTAAGACTTCCCACACATAAACATGGAAAAGTTTTTACCTTACGCTAACCAAAACATTTAATAGGAAATCCGATGATATTATAATAGTGTCTAGGGTTTTCAAATAAATAAGAAATAGCCGAAATTGTTACATGATTAAATTCCAGCTACTAGCCAAAAAAGTGGGTAATACAATCAAAACTGTTGGCACTTATTGGATTTTGGATTCCATACAATGGCAGGGCTACTGGGGTACCGCCCGTCACAGTACGTGGCCTAGATCACCGTACCGAGGATTACTCCCTACATCCCCTACAACACAAAGCCGGACCCGTTACTTACTGAACAGTTCCGAATAAGACAACCCCGACGGTTGTAGCTATTCAACCGTCCACACAACCGAAATAAAAGGGACCTCTAGACAGGGGTAAATCTTACTCTGCAGTGGGTGCGACCCACGAAGCCTTGCTGCACCTCCCCTGTTTTATCCATTCCCGGTTGATGAGGCTTGAGGTTACGATTACCTTTATAGAACATATCACTTTGAATGCTCATCGTCCACCTGACGATGTGCTGAAAGCATTCAATCCATACAAGTTCGTCCCGGGTTCGAACGAAACCGAAGGCATTATCTCGTTACACTCATTTTGGAATCACCTCAGAGTTAAAGACAATAACCCTTGCACTCTAAATAACCATCTCGAATCTATAAGGTCTATTCCGTCAAACTCATTACGGAATCACCCACAGAGTTATACTGACGTATAGCCCCTACACCTCGAGTCTTCACAAAGCTCCACTTAAATTCACGACCTAACGTTATTTGGAATCGATGTGGTTTTCGGATATCCAAATATGGAAACCCGATCCCGGTCTCACCAAAATCCAAAGCGTGTCTTTTAGGTTCAAGTTGTTTTAAAGGTTCTAAAACAATTAAATTCAACTATCTATATACACATGGAATAAATAATTCACAAATCATAATTGATAATCATCATTATCAAATAACAGGTAATTCATATAATCCATATCATAATAGATAATCCATATATCAACATTCCAAATTGATAATCACAATTCAACCAAGCATTCATATCACACAATCATACTCATCTCATTACTGAGATCACACAGCATTCAAGACAATCAATGTCATCCAATCATTCATAAGCAATAATTAACTCAACCAATAACATAATTAATTTAAAATGAATTAAATTAACTATCTCCATCTCTAATTAATTTAAAGTGAATTAAATTAATTACCTAATCACTTAGTTAATTTAAAATTAATTAAATTAATTACCTTTATTACAATAAATCTTGCCTAAATTAATTAAATCAATTAACTAATCCTAATCAATCTAGATTAATTAACTCTTACTAAAGTAATTAATCCTTAATTATTTTCATTAATCATATCAATTAATGAACCTTAATTAATTAATTAATCATGCTTAGATTAATTGCCTTTAATTAATCAACTTAAATACAGTAATTAACTATTCTTAATTACTTCTTAATTACTTTATAAATCCTTTGATTTATTACCCAAGTAATAAACCTTTAATTACTTTAACAAGTAATTATTCATTTAACAATTACTTCCAACCAGTAATCTACCTAACTCAATTACCTCTGTAATTAATCAATTACTTATCTTAAGCAATTAACTTTATCAAAAACTTTATTAAGTAATAATACCTAATCTTTTATCAAGTGACCATATTTAATTAATTAACAAATTAATTAACTTACTTGATTTCACTCATCTCATAAAACAACATTGAATAATCCATCCATAATTACTCATTAACCCAAATTAATCTTAAATTATCAAATTAATTATCTCCAACTATTAATTAATAAACCTTAATTATTAATCAATCCTTTAATCAAAAGTAATTAATTACTAATTATTTTTATAATTAATTAATTAAACTCAATTAACTAATTAATTAACTCTTAATCATTAATTAATAAACTTAATTATTAATTAACAACCTTAATTACAAATTAGTTAATCCATAATTATCCATTAATTAATCCTTAATTACAATTAATTAATCTTTAATAATATTTAATTAATTCTTAAATTAATTTGCATTAGATTAATAACTTCTTGATTATTAATTAAGAAAAACCCAATTAAACTTAATTACTAGTTTAATTATCCCTCAATTACTTAATTAATAAGTAATTATAATTTAATTAATCATTAGTAATTAATCAAATCATCATAATTATTAGTTAACAAATTATACATAATTAACTACTTAATAAACCCCTTTAAAATAATTAATTAAATTAATTAATCTTAAAGTTCTTAATCAAACCTAATTAATTAAAACATTAATACTTAATTAATATTTAAGATAAAAATTATCTTAATTTAACTTTGAAATCTTTACTTAACTTAATTCATTAATTAAATTAAATCATAAAGAAATCATTAATTACTTTCCTTAATGATTAATTAACAATTCCTTAGTTAATCAATTATTTAAAATTTAATTGTTAATTAATAAATTATCATTCACTTCTTAATTAAATAAAACATTTACTTATAAATTTCCCTTCTTATATTTCAAAATAACTTTGAAAATAATATTAAGGATTTAACTTAAAAACATTTTAAATCCATTTATAAAGACAATTCAATTCAAAACAAAAATTTAACTTAACTTCAATTATTTAGAGTTTAAAACTTTATTTATTTTAAATTAAAACCTGGTTGAACATTAAATTGGGTTCAACCCATGTTTACTTGAATTTAAGTATAAGTACATTTTTTTTCAAAGAACCTGTCTAAAAATCTTTTAAAAACTGTTTTGATTAAACCTTTAAAACTGTTAAACTTAAACAGTTTAACCTGCAATCAAAAGACCCCAGAAAACATGAGTTTCCCCCGAGTCATCTTCCCACTACCCCTGAGTCCTGCTTCGAGAAAATTTAACAACCCAAAACAAAACCCACAATCCAAATCAACATATACAACCTCCCTGTGCACATGCACCACTGCCAGATCTACCTCCGGCCACTGACGAACTCTTCGACATGTCACCTTATACTGCAGCAACCTTCTCCAATCCCCAAATCACCATCACAAACCCTGTTCCAGAATTTAGCATTCCAGTTGAAACTGGAATCATCTCCATGGCAAGAACAATCTCGCAGTCGCATCTCCGACCAACATACTACGCGCCACTACAATCATACAACCTCCGATCATCAATGAGGCCATCCCCAAAATTCCATTCAACTCGATGTACCAGAGAATCAGTAACGATCCCATCTTCCAGTTCAACCCAATTAGGTTTAAAAACCTAAATCCTCCTGCCGCTATCGCCGCGATCACCAGATAGTCAAACTTCGATTATTCTCTGAACCTCCTTTACCTCCTCCACCTCCCACAAGAATCCCGACCACCCCACACCTTGTGATCATCAGATATCACCAAAAAACCCAATCCCAGTCAAACCCAAAATTCTCGTTTGTTCCAAATCTAAAAATTCTGATGTTTGTCTTAAAAATCATAACTTACATAATGTATTCAAGTTATGATCTTAAATCAGTGAATCAAGATGATTGATTTTTACCTATTTTAAGTAACTCTACTGTACTTTCCAGATTTTATCATAGTTTGAATCTCATAATACTTGAATCTAATTTAATTCCTGGATTAGGCTTTAAACTAAACTATATTGTTTAAATTTTTACAGTCTAACAAGAAAGACATGCAAGGATTTTGATCTTGATCAAAATCATATGTTCTGAACTAAAAACAGAGAAGCTAGAATCAACAGATAAACATACATCATATATACACAGAGAGCTACTCACATGCATACATATAGAATAATTATCATCACAGATTTCAAAATCAACCATATAATTATCTACTTAATTTTAATTTTTAGGAAAAAGTTTACTCACCTTAATTAGAAATGCAGTGCAGAGATTTTAATCTTGATGATAGAACTGGAAATTTGAAAAATCATTTGAACTTGAAGCTTTAAAAAAACTGGAATTGCTAAGAACGCTTTTGCTTTGCCTTTAAACTGAATTGCTCACATCAGCAATGCTTCAGGTAATATTTTGACCCATGCATGCATTTGAAAAATTGAGGCAGACATGGATATGCAGAACTGGACTATTAATTTGCAACAAACTTTGAAAACATGTTGCAGGCTTGCAATTTTGGAGGGTGTTTCCAGGATTTGAGAAAATGATTTACATGTTTTGATTTGTAAACAAAATGGTTTCAGGCTCTTAAATGCTTAAACAATCTCAGATATGATTTTTTTTTTTTGAGGAGTATATGCAGGTTTTGGAAAAAGTTTTTCAGGTAAACAAATTTGCAGATCTAATATTGATAACTTGCATCAAGCTTTTGAAAATGATTTCAGGGTTTAAGCATAAGCAGTTTACAGGGTTGAATTTAGGAATTCATGCAGATTTTGTTTGAGGATTTGCTTCAGATTTGCATGCACAAGAGGATGATGCAGACATGGGAAGAAATTTGCACAGGTAACAAAATTTGCAGATTTGAATTTGAGGAGATTTCTGACTTTGGGTGTTGAGAATATTACAGATTGATTTGGGGAAAATATCAAATTTTGGAAAATGAAGATTGCATGGAAAAGATATTATGGTTTCTTTTTAGAAATGAACATAGATTTGAAAGAAAAAGAAAATGAAGAGGAACAATGGTGGTTTATACAAGCAAATTTCAGATTTTAATAAAAATTAAAAGAGAATTCAAATATTGTGACACTTGTCTTTAATTCAAATAAATGTTTTAACACTTGTTATTTAAATGACTCTTAACTTAGCACATGTCAATTCTTATATATATTTATTCTAAAATAAATTTAAAAGACTTTTTAAATTATTTCCTAATTAGTAATATGTTTTCTAAATTTTATAAATGCTTTTCTAATTACATATCTAATAAACAAATACATTTATATATTTAGAAATGTATGCTAGATTTATATAAAATACAATCTTTCAAAAAGAAGTGAAACCAAATAAAATTTTAAATAAAGTTATATACAACATTGCAAACTTATTTTTAAATGCTATTTCAAAAGCTTGTATTCATTCTTATTAAACAAATACAAATCCAAATTTATATTTAATTCAAAGTCAAATTTAAAAATCCAAATCTAAAAATCAATTTAAATAAATAAATATCAATTTTAAATAAGCTCATTTATTTTTTTGAAAATAACAATTTTATCAGTTTCAAATAATTTAAATTAAGAGATTATCAGCATTTTAAACTCCTGGAAATTCCGGGATATTACAAGATTGATCGTTTGAGCTGTTGTGGCCTTCATTTCATATCATCGCAGACCTCTACACTTATTGTTGCTTAATAAATTCTGGTAGCACTTGAGTTTTTTATCTTTGTGACTGCACTTGATTCATTGCTTCGAGTCACTTGATTTTGTGAAAATATGAATTTGTTTATTTTGCTGTATATCATTATTATGAAGATGCTATTACTCTAAATTACATATAGTCTGGTTCGGTCTTGTGCAGTTGAATTGAGTCATATTGAACTGTTGTTGGTTATTTCATCGATACATCTTCATTTGTTTCACTGTTGGTCTGCATCGCTTGATCGAGAATCTGGCCTGGTATACATGTGCACTGATTGTTGATTTGTTGCTTTATGTGCAGCCAGCGATCGTGTAGCTTGTCTCTATCGGTTCATCATTGTTGTTGCTCTGTTCACTACGTTCATTTTTTTGTGTTGTTTGTTTACCCCTTGGTCAAGCTTTTCTTGTGTGGTCACTTCCACTTGTTGTTCTGGTCATTGAGTTTCTTTGAGTCTGTGCATTTGTTTTCATTTGCTTCGAGACAGTTTCAGTTGCATTGTGTCGGGTTCGGTCATGTTCATTTGTGTTTTCTGTGACCTGGTTTGCAGTACCACTTCCATACTGCTATGTTGTAATGTGTTGTCTTCACTGCAACCATATTGAGCTAAACCCTATTGTTTGCATTGTGGTCTCGAGTCATATGCATGTTCACTACTGTTGCCTTGTATCTGCAGTGTGCACTGTCTGGTTCGGGTTGAAGTGTTGTTTCGTGTATTTCATGTGTACTTGAATATGTACTTGTTTATTTGAATTTTCATTTTCTTGAGAATAGGCTTCTTCCTGACTTTGTTATAACAACCGGTCGCCACTGGTGCTTATTGACTTGTATTTGCAACTGTATTGGTTTGCATATTCACTTGACAATTTTCTTAAGCTTATACATTTTGACTGCACCTGCGTTGAGTCCAGCTTGTAGCTCGGGTTTGACCTTGTGCTCGTGTCATGACTTTATTTGTATAGCACTTGAGTTGAACCTGGCTTTTTATTTAGGTTTGACCTTGTGCTCACCTGTCCCTATAACTTTATCAAGTGTATATCGGTGTGCATGGCCTTGTGGCATGTACAGTGATACACTGTGCGTGTCACAAGCTGTTCGTGTATGATGAATTCAATTTTAAATGATGACGAACAACCCAAATAACTGAGGCAAATATTATTTTCAAAATCCACATTTTATTTTATACTGCAAAATTACTTCCTTTTCAATTTTACTGTGTCAGTATTTATTTTTGCAGATTGCTCAGATGCAGGATTCAATTTGGAATAAATTTGAAGATAAATACGAGTGAATGAGCGATATGTGGTGAGGTGTTTTTGTAAATTAGAAATTGTGATGTAATTAAAATTGTATTGAATTTGTATATATATAGTGAGAGTACAAATTTTTTCTATTCAAAATTGTAATAAATATTGGTTTGAATAAAATATGTGTTTGAGTTTAGATACCGTGTTATTAATTTTATTCTGCAAACATTTATTTAATTATGTGAAACATAAAATAGTACATTAACAAATAAATTTAAATGAATATAAATATGTTTATTATCAATAAACAAAAATCATATACTCGCATATTCAACAATCTCCCCCTTTTGATGATAACAAACATATATTTTTGATTTTGAATTTGTTAAATGTACTTGATCATTCAATTTGCTCCCCTATTTGAATGCTTCCTCCCTACACAAAGCTCCCCCTTCATATGTGCATGTAAAAAAAATTATGCAAATGTGCCTAGATGTAAATAGAAAATACAGAATAAAATATTAGATCATTATTTGTCAAAATCTTAACTTTTTCTCCCCCTTTTGTTATCAGCAAAAGAGTAATAGTATTAGAAAAATAAAGATATAGTGATAGACATTAATAGAATATTAATACTCAGTCGAGTACAAAAATTAAATTTCAATATTAAAATCAGATAAAAATCATAAATACTCTGATTGACGCATATTCCACTTTAAAGTGAAGGAATGATATCATCGTATAAAACCATATAGTTGTGTCTATTTATGGTATATTTATTTCAGGAAATTTGAATATTTGCTAACCATGCATAACTGCTAGGACTTTTAAATAGATTAGTAGTATTCCAAATTTTTATTAAAAAATGAATTCAAGTATCTTCTAACCACGCATAACCGTAAGGACTTTTAAATGGGATTAGAATCAACTTGTTTATTTAATCAATCAATTTTGATATGCGTTCCATACATGCATAAACGTGAGAGACTTTTAAATGAGCATGAAAGCACATAGTCAAAAATTTCGAGTAATTCACCCATGCATGACCGTGAGGACTTTAAAATGAGTGTGAATACTTTAAAAAAAATTCATAATAAATTGAAAAATGAATGATTTCCCCTTTAAACTACCACATATTGACATCCTATAATGGATTATGATGAGTGATGGTCGATAGGAATATGGTAGAAATAGAAATCGTCATGGAATACTTATCAATAAAAAGTTTTTATAACTCTTGTTTAAATTTCTATAAAAATTTACTAATTATACCGTCTCAAGTTATAATATATGATTAATATCAATACTCATCACTTTTTCAATCACTATTTATCTTTTCGATAATTAGTAGGGAGTCAAATTAGTCAATGCAGTCATTTAAAATCAAATTCAAAAATAATTATAAAATCATTTTTTCTAAAAATGACTAATCTGAAAACAAGGTCAAAAATGATTTTCTAGAAGGGCTTTTATAAGAAAAATCTCTGCTATTTGAAAATTATTTAAAATGGAAAATATGCATATATTTTCTTTGAAAAAAAAAAGAAAGATGCAGTTACCGAATGTCTCAACATAAATCACATTTCACTAGTAATTTTTCTACCAACTACATTACCAATGTGATCTGCATCTGAATTTTTCTTTCACTCGAGATTATCATGAATTGAATGTCATAAACTAGACCGTGAAATTTCCAACAATTTCTTGAAATCCTTTTTTCAACTTTTTAAATGAAATTCTTTTGGATTTTAATTGAAGCCGTGTAAATAAACAAAAACCATGAATATAGAGTCAGCCAAATGTATCATCATCATCCAATAGAACACCATAATTAATCAAATTAATCTATATGAAGTATTTTTAGGATTGTAGTGTTCTCAGCATAAAATAATTATTAGCCAACAATTTTGAAAAAGTCAGAATCATTATCATCAATTATTTCTTTATCAATAACTGGCTGAATTAAATCAAATTAGGGCGTAGATATTCACATATATCATTTAAGATATCTTTACCTGTTTTACTTTTACGATAATTTTTCTTTGTTACCTGTTGTGATTCTGTCAGATTTGTATTAGGCTAAGAAACTTTGCTTTGTCGCCCGTTGTGTCCTTGGAACAGCCAAAATCAAAGTAACACTGTTGTAGTTCCTTCGCCTGCCACCACACTTACACGTTAAAAGATTTTTGTGACCTATTTGTTTTTATAGGTCCATGGTTGTTAGTGGCAGTATTTCGAAAAATATGTTGTGGAGACCCAAACTATTTATATATGTTCCTTTTGGCACCCAAATTTGTTTGACTTTAAGGTATTTTAATATTTGTGCCTTTTGGAACCCAAATTGGTATAGTTTTCACATGTTTGGGTCTATGCCAACAAATATTGTGATTGTGTCAGGTTTTTTACAAATTATGCACTTAGAATTTACTTGATTAAATTTTCCATTGATACGTTTAGGGTGAATATACCTGTAACAACCCGCATATTTATCGATTTTTATATTTAAATATTTTATTTAAATATTTTATCGTTAATCGGATTTTGGTCCGAAGCTACTTTTTGCAAACGGTCAAATTAGGACTCGAGACCACTTCCATTGAGTTCGAAACGTCGTTTGCAATCTTCTAAGTATAAACATTGATATGTTTGGGGTTAGTGGAATTTCACCACTTTTTCACTCGAGCCTTTGGTTTGGACTTTTAGCCCATTAGGCCCAAGTTCCACCCCCCTTCTTCTTCGTTTCTTCATTTCATTTCCTAACACTAAAGCTTCAACAAAAATGGTGAATGGAATGAGAAATTAAAACTCCAAAGTTTTTGTTTTATTGCAACTCCAACATTCAACTCCAAATTCAAGAAGAAGACATCGGATTCAAGCTTGTGGTTGCTTCTCCATTTGCCTTCAAGCTTTGTTCTTCATTTTCATTGGGTTTTGGAGCAAAGGTGAGATTTTTATCTCACAAATCTAGTCTATAACTATATTGGACTGTTGGGAATGATTCCCTATCACTTTTGCATGCACATTTGCATTTGGTTTCGATTGGATTGGCGAAAAACTCCAATTTTTAGTGTTTTTGGTGAAAAACTGCTCTTAGGTCGTTCTGTCTTCATTAGGTCGCTCGGGGTGGAAAAGTCACGGCCTTCGTATTTGACTCACTCGGTTTTAGGTCGTAGGTCGCAAGCCTTTTAGGTCGTAGGTCGTATGGTCGTTAGGTCGCTCTGCTTTGACTCTGGCCATTTTTGCTCACTCGCAGTTAGGTCGCTCACGACCTAGGACTTAGGTCGCTCGCGAGTTAGTGGCTCAGGTCATTGGGTCATATAACCCATTAAGTCGCGCTCCTTTAGGTCGCGCCTCTTTTAGGTCGCGCCTCTTTTAAATCGCCCTGCTTGTTTGAGTTAGGTCGCGCCTCTTTTAGGTAGCGCCTCTTTTAAGTCGCCCTTCTCTGGACCTTGTTAGGTCGCTCAACATTGACCTCGTTAGGTCGCTCAACACACCGTGTCGCTAGGTCGCTCGACTCTGGACCTCATTAGCTCGCTCAACCGTCTACCTTTATAGGTCGTAGGTCGTCTCCGACCTTAAACCACTCGGCCGCATTAGGTCGCGTACCTTTTAGGTCGCGTGTTGCACTAGGTCGTATGACATTAGGTCGTTAGGTCGTATGGCTTTAGGTCGCTAGGTCGTATGACCTTAGGTCGTTAGGTCGTTTGGCTTTTAGGCCGCTTCCACGCTAGGTCGTTCGACTCTTAGGCCGTAACACTTAGGTCGCTCGCCTCTTAAGTCGCTAGATCGCGTGCCTTTAGGTCGCGTTTCTTTATTAGGTCGCGTGTCTTTGTTAGGTCGCTGACCTTCTTAACTCGCATGACCTAACCCCTAGGTCGTTGGACCTCGTTTCTTCTTAGGTCGCTGCTTGTTATAGGTCGATCGGCTCCTTAATTTCTTTAGATCGTTTGAGTGTTAGGTCGCGAACCCATTTTAGGTCGCATGACCTATACCCTTTAGGTCACTGGACCACTAGGTCGCAACCATTAGGTCGCTCGACCCTATCCCTCTTAGGTCGTTAGACCTCATTTTGTCTTCACTAAGTCGTACCGTTTTGGACGGGGCGCTGCCCCCTGGACCCCCGCGACCTGACCGGGCAGGTCGAACCCCGTAAGCGGTGGCGTTGCCCCCGCACCCCCACCTTGGGGGGTTGCCACCCCCCCTCCGTAGGGGATCTTATTTTAAAAACATTGAGCTGATTTCCTTGGATTTTATTCACATCTCCGTATGCGATTTTTGTGACTGATTGTTTCTACAATTGCTTCTGTGTTTTGTCACTTTATGATATAAAGGTTTCAATACTAGTAGTAAATATCAAAACTCTTTTAACAAACAATTTCAACTCTATTTTTTATAACAAAGCTCTTTTCTTAAACCGTTTTCCAATCTATTAGTATATACAAGCCTTTACCCTACTCGGATGAGAAATCTAATTAAACGACTTAGTAAAACAAGTGGTATGAAACGCTTGCGTTCACTTCGTCGGTTAATTCTTGGACTTGTTCGATTGAACCTCTTGTGACAATTTTATTAGTGAAGATTTACAGTTTGTTCGTAAATATTTAAGTTAAGCAAGTGGTTATGGGACATGAAGCTAAACTTCTATATTTACTAGCTTAGTGTAATTGACACTTCTCGTTGATCTTGATGATCGCTTTATGAATTAGACTAGCAATTGTGCGATGTCTCTTTCATTGCAAGGTTAGACTAGACACCACTTGTGTGATTCCATTCACACATACCTTTCTGCTTTTTGGTTAGTCTTGACCTCAATCTGTGTGATTCCACTCACACATGTGGGGTAGCTCCCCATGGTCTTCGGACCGTCATGTGATAGGCCTCTTTCCCTTTTTATGATTTCTGGATTTCTTGTGTTGATTTCTGGAATTTATCTCTTTGACTTGTCATGAGTACAAGTTTTGGGTATGATGCCCTCTTTGGATCTTTGAGAAGATTCTTGTGATATTGATTTATCTCTTATCGGTTGATCTCCTGTTGATCATTATTTGCATACTTATAGTAGTATGTCAGTATGGATATTTTATGTTTATGCCATATCTTTTGTTTTATATCATGTCATCTGATATTTATAGCTAGACTGATCCATTTATTATTTTCTTATAAATAATACTCGGGTCAGACCGAGATGATGCAGGTGCTACTGCTTGACTCCTTCCCCAGTGATTCACTACTCAGACTTTTGGCTACTTGTTTAGATTAGCAGCTTTTGTTGTTTACACTTGAGATATAGACTCATAGTTGTATTCTTTTGTATAGCACGCGTTGCTATTCTTTTGTATTATCGTGGATCTTTTTAGACCACTACTCTGATGTACACTTTTATGTGATATATATTCATATCTCTTTCCGCCTTTGTGATATGGATATCTGTGATTGATTCGCATGTTATGCTTACTTCTATATTTGTTTCCGAAGATTATTTTATAGCCACCGTGTGATAAGAAATTGCATGGATGGTCGCTCCTCAACAGCCTTATTCTCCGTGCTAGTTGACAGCACTACACCGTAGTGTTCTTGGCTAGCGTGGGTATAGAGGTGGGGCGTCACAATACCCAAGTCCTTGTCTATCAATATTAACCGTTTGTTTTTCTAATAGCATATTTAATGATTTTTCACTTTTGGAAAATTTTCCAAAGTTGTAGTCAACTGTTGGACTTGTGTTTTGAGATTCATTTTTGTTTAATAATTGAGTGCACCTTTTAATAGAATTTTCTCTCCTTGTGTTTTCACTCCTTTTCAAAGTCAGAATTTCATTTTCAAGTGACACTACAAGGGGAATCACGTTTTCCGACGGCCGAAAACCGTCGGCGGCCGTCGGAAGCCGTCGGCCGCCATCGGAAAAAGCCGTCGGAAATTACTGCGTCGGGGAGCAGTATTTCTGACGGCTTCCGACGGAAGCTGTCGCACAAGACTCCGACGAATTCCGACGGTTTTCGACGGATTCCGATGGATGTCGGAATCCGTCAGAAATAGTACGCTACAGGCCGTCGAGAGCCGTCGGAAGCCGTCGGAAATTTTGACCTGTAAGCCGTCGGAAGCCGTCAGAAGCCGTCGGTAATCTGCTGTTTTTTTTTTAAATTCGCTGCAAATATAGCCTTCCAACCACATTTCCCTTCCAAACACTATGATATCAATACTGCAAAATCCAACATACAATAATCCAACCAAATACCCAAACTCAAACTACAAAATATTCAATAAACACACAAATAAATAAAGTTACATCAAAATAAAATACAAAATATACATAACCATTCGAACATTACCATTAATCCTAACAATAAATGTTCTACATGTTGTTAATAAACATGTTCATCAATATTCTCATACACATCCTCATACAACTACCGAACCAAGTGTTTCAAACATAATTATACATAAATCAACAATTACCTACGCCGTCTTCCAAATCATTCTAAACTAAAAAAACATACCTGAACGAACGAACGAACAAGCAAGCAAACAATGAATCAATCTCCTCCAGATCCAGAGCCAGCCGAGGAAGGGAAGCGGCCACCAAACTGCTACATGTACTCTAACAACTGTGCGGTCTGCATAGCCTGTTGGCAGTTCTGCTCCTCCAATTGGGACACTCTAGTCTGCAATTCTTCTATATCTGCTAGATCGCTCTGAGGTCTACTTCACCGTGCATACTCTGACTACTAGCCTACAATAATTGAAAAATGAAAAATATCCAAGTTTATTGTTTTGAAAAGGTCAAAATATCATATTTGAAGTATTTCAAAAAAAAGTAAATTATTTACCACTAGATTGCCAAATCCGTATCGTCGACCATGCTCTGTTGGATACATAACAGACTCAAAAATAACGTCCTCCTCATCGGTCGTCAGCTGATCTCGACCTGTATCAACAAGGAGTTTCTGTCGCTGCTACATAAACATCTCGTGCATTAACAAATTAATAATATCATATCTTATTTAATCATATTTTAACAATTAAAATAATTATTAATACTATATAAAATGAAATCTGCTTACATGGCTTTTGTTAGATTTATCGTCCTGCCATGTATACGAAACAGTCCCATCTGGATTAACATGCTCGACAGCATGCGTATGGGTGAACACGTCCATATGGCTGACAGGACCATGTGCCTCGGCTTTCTTAAGTTGATTGTTACATACAATTATTATACATTTAAAATCATATAGCATAAACTATTTACATTTATTATTCAGTAAATTTACCAACTCCTATCGATACTGCTGAAACGACTTTGATCCTCTACAATGAGTGACAGGATTCTTATTTCTATTTGCAGAGTTTCTATCCGACTCTGCCTGTATATTCAAAATTTGATACATTATTTTTCGATCACGTTAAATTAATAATTAAAAAAATTAGTATACTTGCCTTCGCCTCGTCCGTCTCCCAGTATCTCAACCAACCTTGCCACACGCTCTCTCCCATCCACCGTGGTTTCTTACCAAATTTCTTAATCTCGGATATCGTGTTCCTGTAGTTCTTGCGCATCTTCTTCATCTAGTATGCTCGTGCCAGCATCAGATCATCTGTCTGGATGTCTATCTCAGCCTGTGTTAAAAAAAAGATTACACTTTAAACGATAAACAGTAGAAAAACGACAAAAACGAATTAAAAATGAAAAACAGAAAAATAAACATACTACGACATCCTGCCATATGCACTCTATGATGTGAGGAGGGATGTTATCCCACTTCGGCCAGCAAGCACTCATCCTACTGCGATAAGAAGCTCTAGAGACGTCCAGCACAACCTTAGAGGGAAGTAGGTCGAATCCCCTGTTTTTAAGTACGATATAGATAAGTACGTACGTATATCATAGAAAAAATAAGATGCTGAATAAAATTTAATTCTTACTCATCTGCTCTAGGAACTAACAAAACAACTGCACGCTGTGGCTCTTGCGATGGGCCACTGCCATCACCTCCTGACGATCGAGAAGAGCTCCTACCTCTATATGACATAATGATAAACCTGTGACATATACACATCATTATATAAGAGAATAATAACATGGTAATGAAATATATTTCATATGAAAATGACATCAACGGTATAAATTGCTTAATTAATGACTGAAATGGAAATAGAAATGGAAGTGTGTTATATCTGATTCATAATGGGTGTACTCTTCCAAGACAAGCAGAGTTCATTGCATATTTAATAAAAATTGCTAAATTAATGACAAATGGAAATAACATAAAAAATGCAAATTACAATAGTAAACGGATTTGGTTTCATAGTTACATCAATTTAATAATACATCAAGAATTCAACATAGTTACATCAATTGCAAAAAAACAGATTCAGATTTATATCAGTCATCATCGTCTTCTGATTTAGATTCGGTCTCATTTTCGACGATATTTTCCTCTGCACTGTCAAACGCTTCTACCAAAACACTTGATTCATCGATCAAAGGACCAAAATCTGTATGATCGTCTGTAATTATTATTTCGTTATTTTTCTTAAGATCTGCCTGATAAGCTTGTTCGTCCGGAATATTCTTCCCATCGAATGTGAATCTGGCCTTTGTTTTAAAAACTGCAGACCAATCTGCTTTATCTATTTTTAGAGACGGATAAGGAGCGTAATAAACTTGCAATACTTACTTGGCTAGTACAAAAGGATCATACTTGTGATAGTGCGATGTATACTTTATTTCGATAAGATTATAATCCTTGTGCGCATTAATTCCAGAACCTGAAACATTGCTAAACCAATTGCATCTAAATAGAAACACCTCCTCCGCGGGTCGTGAGAAATATGTCAGTTGCAAAATTTGTGTTAGAACGCCATAAAAATCATTTAAATGATTTTCTGGATCGTCACTACCTTTAACAAATACACCAGTATTATTTGTTAATTTTTCTGCACCGTATTCTTTGGTGTTAAATTTATATCCATTTGCGAAATATATTGGATATGTCTTGACCACACTTTTTGGTCCCATCGCAAGATGTTTCAACCCATCGTCAACAACACAATTTCTCGGCACATAAACGTAATTTGAAAACCAACCAGAAAATTCTTTACTGAGATCTCTGTTCGGATGTTCACGTTCATAAACACTGTTTATATAAACAAATTATTACATTAGGTTATACACGCGCATGCATTATAGAAAAGAATAAAACACAAATTATTACTTTAGATTACCTAACAAACAGTGCAAGCTCGGCACAATTTAGAAGAATATAAGTGTGTGCTACATGAAGATCTCTATCGTCTAGCCATATTTTTACACATTTTCCAGAGGGCCGACCATGTTGTCTAAAAATAGATAACATTGCTTGAGAGGACTGTTGTTCGTCACCTTCGTCATTACGAGGAACACTTTGAAATTAAATATTCATATGGTCACTGAAATAGTGAGAGAAAATGAACGAAGCTTCATCTTCGATGTAACATTTGCATATCGAACCTTCAACTCGTGTTTTTTGCCTCACTTTTTTCTTCAGATGATTCAAATATCTATGCAAAATTAATTTATATTAACTTCATCTTTCAAATGCAATTAAATTACGTTATAACATATTACATACCTCTCAAATGGATACCTCCATCCATATTGGACAGGGCCTCGAAGTCATGCGTCAGATAGGAGATGAACAGGTAAATGTTCCATCACATTAAAAAAACTTGGGGGAAATATTTTCTCTAATTTGCAAAGCAATATAGGAATGTCCACTTCAAGTTCACGTAAACGTTGCACTTTTAAAGTAGTCGAACAAAGCTCTTTGTAAAACATACTAAGCTCCGTTACTACCTTACAAACTTTTAACGGCAGTAGTTCTTTGAACATTACGGGAAATAAATTTTCCATCATTATGTGACAGTCATGACTTTTCATTCCGCTCAATCTACTATTTTTAAAGTCAACACATCTACGAAGACTTGATGATATCCCATCAGGAAATCTTAACCCTTCCACCCATTTTAACACAGCTTTAACTTGATTATTATCTAATTCGTAACATGCTTTGGGTTTTTTACTGTCATTTGGTTTTATATGAAGCTCAGGACATTTGCATAATTCTTCTATATCACGTCTTGATTTCAAATCATCCTTCATCTTCCCTTTCACATTCATAATTGTGTTAAAAACATTATCAAATACATTTTTCTCAATGTGCATCACATCTATGTTATGGCGAAGTAGAAGATGTTTCCAATACGGCAACTCCCAAAAATTAGTTTGTTTGCACCAGTTATGAACAACTGATTTGCCTTCAATTTCTGTTTGCTCGCCAGTTTTATATATCTTTGGATAGTCCTTAACAAGTTCATATATGTCTTCGCTTGATCATATCGTCGGTGGTTGTCTGGTTTCTACTCTATTAGCTAAAAAGTTTTTCTTGTCTCCTCTGAAGGAATGATTTACATGGACAAAATATCGATGACAGTCAAACCATGAAATTTTCTTACCACGAGGTAAAGAAAATGCTCGTGTTTCATCCATGCAATATGGACATGCTAGACGACCGGCAGTACTCCATCCCGAAAGCATTTCATAGGCAGGAAAATCACTTATAGTCCACAACAAAGAAGCAAACATACGAAAATTTTTATTTGTGGACACATCGTATGTTTCTACTCCTTCATTCCATAGTATTTTTAACTCCTCAATCAACGGTTGTAAATATACATCGATTCCTTGTGTCGGATCATCGGGGCCAGGAACGACAACAGTAAGAAACATATATTGTGTTTTCATACAAATCCATGGAGGTAAATTATATGGTGTGACGATAATGGGCCAGGACGAATATTTAGAACCAAATTGAGAAAATGGAGAAAAACCGTCCGTACATAATCCCAATCTAACATTTCGACTCTCCGCTGCAAAATTTGGATACGTTTTATCGAAATGCTTCCATGCTTCTCCATCGGTCGGATGTGTCAACGTACCCTCTTCCTCCGTTCTCACGCTATGCCATCTCATATTAGATGTAGTTACAGAAGATGCATATAATCTTTGAAGTCTTGGAGTTATGGGTAAGTAGTGCATACGCTTGTACGGAACTTCATTCCCCTCTTTTTTCTTGGTTTGTATCTCTCCTGGTTACAAACTTTACAATTTCTAAGGTTTGTGTCTTCTTTCCAAAACAACATGCAGCCTTTTAAACATGTATCTATTTTCTGATACGGTAAACCAAAAGCTGACATAAGTTTTTTAACTTCGTAGTGATTTTGACACATTAGATTATCGGGCGGCATATGTCTTTTTGCAGCTAGTACAACAGTCGTAAACCCAGCTTCAGTGATGTTGTATTTTGACTTCATCGCAATGTATTCTGCGATTACTGACAGCTGAGTGTCGCTTTTACAACCATCCCAAATAGGTTTCTTAGCAGCATCTAGTAAATCATAAAAAAAAATTGCTTCAATATTTGGTTCTTCAACATTTCCATCATCGTCGTCAACTTCAGCCATAGGAAACATTGATCGTGCTGCATCTTCGACCATATTTTCTATACGGGTCGTTGAAACTATTTCGTTAATGACACTTTCAAATTCTATAGAAGTATTTGCTACAACTTCTCCATGCCGATCCCAAACATAATACTCGGGTGCAAAACTGTGTTGGCACAAATGAACTTTCACAATATCTAGTAACAAATAGTTCAAACGTCTACACCTACTACACGGACAACGAATTTCTGGATCATTTCCATTATTACTTAAAGCGAATTCAAAAAACACATTTATGCCATTATAAAATCTTCTTTTATTGAGCCCCTCAGTCCTTTTCTTTGGTACATCTATCTCCTCCGATCAACAAAATAATCAATCATTTTTCCTATTTGACAAAATGAGAAGTTCAAATTTTAATATTTATTTTGAAGAATACAAATTCGAGAAATATTATTTTCATGGTCGCATAATATTTTGAATTTAAAGAACAACTTCATAAATTTAAAAATATTTTCAAATAGGGCACATTTTATTTTTTAACGTATCGATTTAAAAATATATATGATTTTTTTTCCATTGGTCAGGCATCCTACTTCCCATTACAAACACAGTAAGCATTTACATTTCGTATATTACTTTGTCTCAAACGATTCAACAAAATTTTGGCAGCATTTCTCTTTTGTTCCCTGCATTGTACACAAATGCGAGTACGCAGGAAACAAAAAAGAAAAGTTAGGCCGAAATTTTATGAACCGTTTGAGAAAAGTAGTATACAAAATATAAAAGCTTACTGTGTTCATAACTTGTCCAATACAGGGACAAATCCGACAAACATTGTATCAGATGAATATAAATGGTCTTTTTGCAAAAAAATGACTATTTGTACAACGATCATGTACAACACTCGTCAGACGGGGCTAAAAACTCTCTAAGGGACATTTGTCTGTTACATGCGTGCATTTTACGAAAAAATACAGTTTTACTCACTGTTCACATTTTAAAAAATATATTAAATTAACACATTTATTCGACGTATTAAATCAACTTAAGGTTGGTTTAACATTTTTGTCATTTTTCAATATACACAATTATAATTTAGAGCAATGCATTTTTTTCATAAGTAAATACGTGCACAATATAATACTCCTAGTTCATTCAATCATTTTATCTTATTCCAAATAACGTATACAATCGTCGAATCAAAGCTTACACAATAATTTACATATACATGAACAATCACAAACTATACTGTTTTACACAATTTCACGATAAAAGATGAAATAGGTATACCATGTGATGCTATAAACCGTTATTACGCTATTGGAAACAATTGCAATCACTAATTCGCCCTAGTTTATCAATTTATGCAAATCTACAATTAGGGTAAAAACTGAATTTTTCACAAAAATAAGAGATTATACCTGAGATTAAGAGTAATGGAGTTTGATTAGGCAGCCTGGAGGATCCGGAAGCTAAAAATTAGGGATTGGAAGCTTGTAGAAGTAATTTGGGGGTTTTAGTTTATAATTTTCGTATGAAGGAGGAGGAGGAAGAAGTCTCGGCTGCAGGTATAATCGCAAATTTCCGAAGGCTTTCGACAGCCGCCGACGGCCCATCGAAAGCCGTCTTAAATAAGCCGTCGGAAGCTGTTGGTCATTGCCGTCGGTAATGACACCTTTTCTAGTAGTGCGACTTTATATTAATTTTTGATTTTTTTTAATTTCTTCTTTAAACAATGGACACTTGTCACACTTAGGGCACTTGTTTTGATAGTTTTTAACGAATTGTTCAAGCTGTTCATTTACTTCTATCAAACTATCTCTTTGTGATTCAATTTTAGCATATTTCTCCCTAAGACGTTAAAAGCACCCATTTACCTCGTGAAAATATATAAGTAATTCTGAATGAGTAAGTTTTGATACCTCACTTGGCTCGTCATCATCACTGTCAGTTATTTCACCACGAAGACACAAATTTGCTTTTTCACTCTCACTGCCAGTGCTATCACTTCCATCTACATCGCTTTCATCCCAAGTTGCTGCAAAACTTCTCCTTTTCAGTTTCTTTCCTTGGCTGAGTCGATTTTGGACAATTTGGCTTGATATGACCGGGTTTATTGCACTTGTAATAAATGACTTTCTACTCTTCTGGGTTGTCTAGTGCTTTGTTTATTCTGCTCTTTACTTGATGATTTTTAGCCGGATTGCCAAATTTGTGATTCCACTTTTTGAATCTTCTTATTAATAGTGCTAGTTCTGCTTCACCATCATCATCATCTTCACTTTCAGTTGTCCCTTTAAGAGCTATTGATTTCTTTCGAGTGTCTCCTCCTTCACGCTCTTCCTTGAATTTCATCTCTAGCTCGTAAGGGGTGAGGTTTCCGATGAGTTCTTCAACTTTGGTTTGTTTCAAATCTTTTGATTCTTGAATGGCAGTTACCTTGGCTCCAAAACTTCATGGAAGGATTCTGAGGATTTTTCGGACTATCTCCAATTTTGTGTATGATTTTCCAAGGGCCTTTGATTTGTATACGATATTGGAAAGTCGTACGTACATCTCTTTGACAATTTCTTCCTTCACCATTGTGAAGTTCTCATATTCGCTACTTAGCACGGCAAGGCGAGATTCTTTGACTTGAGACGTTCCTTCATGAGTCACTTCGAGTGTGTGCCATATTTCCTGCACAGTTGGACAATGTGAGACGCGATTAAATTCAAATTGATTCAATGAATAGATAATAGAATTCATAGCTTCAGCGTTAGCATTTTGTAATTCATTTTCTTCCTCTATCCATTGATCCTTCGGTTTATTTATTTCCTGATTATTTACAATTACAGTTGGTGCTCTATACCCGTCTCAACAATATCCCAAGCGTCAATGTTTTTCAGAAAAATTTCCATCCTATTTTTCCAGTAAGCTTATTCACTATTGAACATTAGTGGTCTAACTATGGACTGACCCTCCGCAAAAGCATTATTAAAAGAAGCCATTTTAAAAATTCAATTTTTTTTTAAAAAAAATAGGTTTTTGAAAAATCAAACTTTTAAAACAAAAATGACTTTTGTTCCTAGCTCTAATACCACTTGTAGGATCGATTTCACCCTAGAGTGGCGTGAATAGGATGATACTATCAATTTTAAAATTTTAATGTGGAAGTATATAAAATATCCTCAACACAGATATATCATAATAATAGCACCATAGATAGTAGCAGAATAATAAATGCAGAAATAGAACAACACAGAATTTACCCAGCTTTGGCAAAAACCTGGCTATGTGCTACCCCCAAGGTTTCTACTACAAATTAAGCAGTCACACGCTTACACATGTAAACTCACGACACCCGCTATTGACTAATCTAACTCTACGCTCAAAACCCTGCCACAACTCAGCCACTGAGTTGCAAATTCTCAAACTACGCCACGTAGTTTGTCCCCTAGTTACACGACTAGAAATTACAACGGTTTAAGAGAAGAATTTAAATTTAAAACAAATTTAAATAAAACCTTAATTTTAAAGTTAAGCTCAATGAAAACAACAGAAAGGCCGGCCCCTTTTTCTTTTATATCTTTATTCCTCTTTGCTCTGTGAAATGGAAGCCTCGTTCTTTCCTCTTCATTCTGTAATTAGGGCTTTGAATAAATTCAAAGAAGCCGACCTTAATTAGATCGATTGAATAAGTGATTTCGATTTCCTTGCTCTGTCGATCGATCGTCTCTTGGGATGCTTTTAGCTGCTTCTATTTGATTGAGTTCGACTTTGATTCCGGTATGTAATTTATGCCATTTGCTCTCTGGGTTGAATGCTTGAACTCGATCGATGATTTAGGTTATTGGTTTATTTTTGTCAGTTTTTCTCAAACTCGAATTCATAAATTTGCCAATGATGTTCATCGTTTATATAGGGTTTGAAACCCTTGATTTTCGTTCGTATGCATTTATTTGAATTTGTCAATTTATTTATCTCGGCCATTCGATTTTGTTTTGATACTCATGATGATTTCTGACTTGTTCATATCGTGTAATTTCGTTTACTTGGTTGACATGGTTTTGATTTTGAACTCGCTCGATTCCATGATTGCCACTTCTTCGATTCTGAACTATTTGATCTTTGGTCATTATGGTAGTGAATTTCTAGCATCTCTGTCTTTGTTCATTTTGACTCCAATTAGTTGTTCACGGCTTTGACTTGAATTTCAATATTAAACTGTTATTACATTTGACACCGGTCATTTATGAAAATTCTTTTTTGAGCTTCTCTCGGCCTGTACTTATGCATTTGGGTCGCATTTGTTGGTCTGGTCTCATGGCTTTATCCTGGTTGTCATGTATGCTTCAGTGTTGCATTTGTATTGGATTGTAGAGCTCTGTCCATTGTCCATTGATCTGGTTCTAATGTGTGTATTCATACATGTCTATTGCATCATGTGACGACCCGACTTTCAACGACTAGAAAATCGTATCATCTTTAAGAAAGAAAGGGATAGAGAAGAGAAAAGAAAGAAGAGAAAGAAAAAACAACATCAGAATCTCAACAGCGGAACGAGTAAATTATATTAATAACACAAGTATTACATTGTACACATCAACTATCAGAGCTACACATGTAATACATCACATGCTAGACAGTTAGAATCACCTGTCTTGTCATTACGTCTCAAAACACAATACAAAGAAACCACTCAGAGATACCAACACAGCGGAACACTATATATCTACACATAGAAGCCTCCTTCTCCATTGCTCCTCCATAATTCGTCAAAGCTAACCTGAATCCCTTGGCTACCCGTAAAAATTTGAGTACTTAAGAATTTAAGAAAACAGAAATAAACTCCGGGTCAGACATAAGTCTGGTGTGAGTAACATGTTAAAGTTGCTTAACTTTGAAAAACCATTGAAAACAAAAGGTATCACGTAAGACTCCCCACACATAAACATGGAAAAGTTTTTACCTTACGCTAACCAAAACATTTGATAGGAAATCCGGTGATATTATAATAGGGTCTAGGGTTTTCAAGTAAAATTCAAAAATACCTGGAATGCTTACATCTCATGTTCCAACATAGTTGGGCACAACTAATACGTACGAGACTTATTGGAGACTGGATTCCATACAATGGCAGGGCTACCGGGATACCGCCCGTCACAGTATGTGGCCTAGATTAACGTATCGAGGAGCCACCCTAACTCCCCTGCAACACAAAGCGGAACCATTCCTTACTGAACAGTCCCGAACAAGACCACCCCGCAGTTGTGGTCAGCAACCGCACCACACAGCCAAAATAAAAAGGGACATCTAGACAAGGGTAAATCTCATCCTACATGGGCATGACCCACTTAGCCTTGCTGCACCTCCCCTGTTTTAGCCATTCCCGGTTGATGAGGCTTGAGGCTACGATTACCTTTATAGAACAAATCACTTAGAATGCTCATCGTCCACCTGACGATGTTCTGAAAGCATTCAATCCATACAAGTTCCTTATGGGTTCGAACGAAACCGAAGGCATTATCTTATTACACTCATTTTGGAATCACCCTCAGAGTTAACAACGATATCCCTTGCACTATGAATCTTCATTTTCACTTTAGATTCACGACCTATCGTTATTTGGATCGATGCGGTTTTCGGATATCCAAATATGGAAACCCGATCCCGGTCTCACCGAATCCAAAACGTATCTTTTAAGGCCAAGTTGTTTTAAAGTTTAAAACAATTCAATTCATTATCTACATACACATATATAGATAATTCACAACATCACAATAGATAATCAACATTATCATCACAACAGATAATCTGTATCATCAATATAAACAAATAATCTATATTATCATTCAAATGCAAACAAAGCATCCATAACACACAGCATTACTCATCCCATAGCTGAGATTACAAACCGTACAAGGCAACCAATATCATCCATTCATACATAAGCAATTATTTACTTAATCAAATCATCTATAATTAATTTAAAATGAATTAAATTAATTACTTCATCTATGATTAATTTAAAATGAATTAATTTAATTACTTCATCGTTTTAAATCTTGCTTACTTAACCATTAATTGATTACAAATCAATTAATTAAACACCATCTCATTATTCATTTCAATTAATCATTCCTGATTAACAATTTTCTAATTACAATAAGTAATTAGCCTTAAATTAATTAGACAAGTTAATTATACTTAACCCTTTACAATAATTAACTTTTAATTACTTAATCAATTAATTAACTAAAATTAATTACATTAATCCTTTACTAATTACTTCACTTATTAATTACTCCTTAATTAATCAATTCTAAATTTACATCATTTATTTTATTAATTAAAAAATTTTAATTACATTTTTAATTAATCTCTTTATTTAAATTAATTACATTAAGTAATTAATCTTCAATTAAACCGCATATATTAATCATCCTTGATTAATAACATCCAGTAATTAACTACCCTTAATTGCTTCATTAAATAAATTACTCCTTAATTTATTCTCTAATTAATTCCTTGATTAATTACAAAGTAATTTAATCCAAATCACTTCCATTATTAAAACATCGTTAATTACGTCCGATAATTATCAATTAATTACTTCCCTAAGTAATTTCAATTCCATTAATTACATAAAGTAATTATTATCAAATCATCAAGTGTTTTAAATTAATTAATCTTAATTAATTAATCCAAACTAATTATATTAAACTCAATTACATTAAGTAATTAATTCATATCATCCTTTGTTTAAATTAATTAAACTAAATTAATTAATCTAAACGAATCACATTAACCCAATTAATTACCTTAAGTAATTAATTCATTAATTACCTTAAGTAATTAATTCATTAATTACTTCTGTTAAGTAATTAAACTTAAAAAATTTCATAAATGATTATTGTTAATTAATTAATCTAATTAATTATTAAAATTAATCACATTAATTAATTGTTAAATAATCTTAAGTTAATGACCTTCATTAACTATTCTTTAATTTCTTTCTTAAGAAATTAACTCAGATTAACCATTGTGAATTACAAAAAAATTAATATTTAATCACCAATTAATTAATTACTAATTATTAAATTAATTAAGTGTTAACTGAAACTTAATTAATTCTTAATTACTTGATTAATAAATATTTAATCATTAATTAAAATCTAATTAATAATCCTTAATTACAAATTAATTACCCTTAATTAATTAATCTTAAGTCTTAATTAATTAAATTAAAAACTCTTAATTACTTAATTAAACATCCATATCATTGATTAATTAAATACTTAATTATCTATTTAAAATTAACTTAATAATTTAATGAATCCAAATAATTAAATTCTAATTTAATTTAAGAAAAACATTTCTTACTTAATCAAAGCATTTAAAAACAATTTGTTTTCAAATTTACCTTAAATTTCACTTTAAATTTCTTTTTAAATTTAAGATTTTAAAATGAATACTAATTTATCTAAACAAAGATTAAAAACACTTCAAAACCTTTTTATCTCACAAGTTAAAGAAATAACCATTTTATAAAATAATTTTAAAAGAATATAAAACAAATTCATTTTTAAATTCAAATCAATTTAAACATACGCTTTACAAATAAGATTGTTTAAATCATTTCAAATTTTAAAAACTTCTATTTATTTCAAAACTGGAATACAAATCAAATTTGATTCCTGATTTACAAAGATTCAAAACTTACTTACATTTTAAATTTCATCTTAAATTCAAATCATTTAACCATTTTTACTAGTAGTTGAAACAATTTAATTTAAACTTTATTTTATTTTAAAAGAAACTGAAATTCAACTCATATTCCAGATTTTTAAATCTCAGTTTTAAACTTATTTGAAATCTTATATTTTACAATTTAAACTTTCAGTTTAAATTCAAACCAAATATACTTTTACACTTAAAAGTTTTTAAAACCAAATTTAAATTTAAAAACTTATATTATTTCAAATCTAAGATTCAAACTCTTGAATTCAGATTTCACTCGGGTTTAAACTTAGTTTAAATTTTTGTTACATTTTATACTTTACTTTTATAATTAAAAAAAAATAGAACAGATTTTTGTTTTTATTCTTAAACCTGTAAACAACATAATATACTCGAGCCAACCCGACATGACTTTGAGTTCAACCCTAATCTGCTTCGAGGTACACCCTCAACTAACTCGAGACAAACTCGAGTAAACAAAACCCCACAAACCAAAACATCACCAGGACTCAAAACATACACCGTGCATATGCACCCACGACGCCGCCTTATCAGATCAACTCTGATGATCTCTACAAGTCGTCGATCAACCACGTACACGATCCAGATCGTCGCATCGCCACCAAAGACTCAAATTCGAAATCAAGTTCCAGAACCAAACCTAGCACAGAAACAGTAACTCCATTCCAAAACCTGTCAATGTCTCCCTTAGAAACTCCGACCACCGTTGCCTCTGAAACTCCGACGAAGTCCTCATCAACCCACCATCTTCTAGTACCCAAGTTATTGTTGAACTCGATCAACTGAGGAAATTGAACCAAAGAAAAAACTTTAACCCAGTAAAACTAGGTTTCCAAACATCCAAATCACCACCTCCTCCATAGTTCCCTGATCAACTTCCCACTAATTTTCCCATCTTCTCTGATCACCCCTCCACCTCTAGGAGGAAATTCAACCCATTCAAACCCATAGATCGTCAGTTAAAACCCCAAAAGATAGATACAGTAAATTTTGAACCGCTCTCTTGTTTTAACACTAAAAATTGTAATCTTACTTTTAAAAATCATAATTTTGTATGATGTTTCAGATTATAACCCTGAAATATAGAATCAATGTATTTGAATTTTCACTACTTTAATGTTTGATCAACTGTTTATACTTTCCAGAGATATTCACATATTATTCTGACTTAAGTACAAATTTAAGCTGAAGTTTATAGTTAAACAAAACAAGTTTGATTTGCATATTAAGCTTAAACAGAGACAAGATCAAAAGATTTGAATTTTTAAATCAAAATTGGAAAACTGGAAGGTAAAAGTAGAGAATACTATGATGAAAACAACTTGCAGGCTAAACATGCATGTAATAACCATAGATACCATACAATACACATTCGTCTCAAATAACTATCATGCAACCAAAATTTACCTACTAAATTTTAAAAAATGGAGTTACTCACCTTTTTTCTAAAATGCAGAACAGAGCTTCGGATTTGAAAAGCTTTTGACAGACAAACTTGAATGTTGTTGTGATGCTTTTAACTTTCTTTAAAAATGCTATTGCTCCTTGATTTACAACTTACATGCATGCTGGTATCTTGATTTCCAGTTTTTAGAAGAAATGAATGCAGGTTTTTTAAACACAGATTGTTGCATGTAGTAACCATTCCAGATTGTAGAAAATAAAATGCAGACTTGCATGTTTTGAAGATGGTTATGGGTAAGTGGTTTACAGGGATTTGATATGCATTTTTGAAGAGTGGTATGCAATTTGGTTACAGGTTTATGAAAACTTGGTTTAGAGGAAACGAAAATTTGCATTTTGAAATGAGGATGATTACAGATTTTGGGTTTCATATTTTGTTTTTAAGTAGTGATTTTTGATTTTTTCTTCTTGAAATGAAGTTTGTTTTAGAATAGAATGTTTTTCAGCTGAAAATTTCTTATTTTGGAATTGAAAAATGAGAAAAGGAAAGAATGGAAGATGTATATGTTTATATAACTTATTTTATGATTAAAAATCAAGAAAAATAAAAATACAAATTTGACACTTGTCTTTAATATTCACATTTGTTAATTTCTTTGTTTGTTAACTTAGCGCATGCTAAATGAGGCTTTTATATACTTACACTTGTCTTTTAATTAGTTTGTATTTATAATTAAGTGTTAATAAAAGCTTTTAACTAAATTAATTAGTTTTTAATACTTAGTTACATATATAGATAATTTTTAAAGAATAAAACCAAGTATAATTATAAATAAAAACAATACATATATTTATTATTTGAAAATAACATTTTTGATCATTTTAAATAAAATTTATAAAAGAGGTTATAAATCGCTTATTATTTAAATGAATAAATGTTTCACTTATTAGTTGTATTTTAAACTTTCATATTTAATTACAATCATATTT
This sequence comes from Allium cepa, assembly GCA_030765085.1. Classification (NCBI taxonomy): domain Eukaryota; kingdom Viridiplantae; phylum Streptophyta; class Magnoliopsida; order Asparagales; family Amaryllidaceae; genus Allium; species Allium cepa. Next base: position 300,658,178 of record CM060944.1, on the reverse strand, counting down.
ATTAAACAATATTCTAAAAAGGAAATAAAACAAATCTTATTATTAATCTTATATAAATTTAAGCTAAAATCCTTTTCAAATAATTAAACATTTATTTTATGTATTTTAAAATCATATAGTTCTTTATTACATAGCTTTGAGAAGCTTAACATTAAATAAATCATAATTTCCCAATTACCAAAATATTGGAACTAGAAAATATGCTATATTAATTAAATTTATAACCAAAATCATCCATTTAAAATATATATAAATATATATATACATTATAAATAGAAAACAATTTATTATCTTATTAAAAGATAAATTCACTAATTAAATATTTAATAAAAGAAGATTATTAAATCAATTCAAATTTATTTACAAAAATTATCAAATCAATTTAAATTTAAACACAGATTATTAAATTGATATTGTCAAAAATTATGGGATATCACACATCACTTGATGTTTATCTGTGCATGTCACTAGTATCATGTTTGCGATTGATCATTTGAGCTGCTATGGCCTTCATTTGATATCGTCGCATACCTGTGCACTTATTGTTGCTTAATAAATTCTGGTAGCACTTGAGTTTTGTATATTTGTAACTGCACTTGATTCATTTCTTCGAGTCACTTGATTTTGTGAAAATATGAACTTGTTTGATTTTGTTGTATATCATTATTTTGAAGATGCGATTGCTATAGATTACATATAGTCTGGTTCGGTCTTGTGCAGTTGAATTGAGTCGTATTGAACTGTTGGTGATTATTTCATTGATACGTCTTCATTTGTTTCACTGTTGGTCTACATCGCCTGATTGGGAATCTGGTCTAGTATACATGTGCACTGATTGTTGAGTTGTTGCTTTATATGCAGTCAGTGATCGTGTAGCTTGTCTCTATTGGTTCATCTTGTTGTTGCTCTGTTCACTACAGAAGGTTTTGTTCATTTTCATGTGTTGTTTGTTTACCACTTGGTCATGCTTTTCTTGTGTAGCTAGTTCCACTTGCTGTTCTGGTTTGATGTACTTCATTGAGTTGCTTTGAGTATGTGCATTTATATTCATTTGCTTTAAGATAGTTTCAATTGCATTGTGTCGGGATCGGTCATGTTCATTTGGGTTTTACTGTGACCTGGTTTGTAGTCTCACTTCCATACTGCTATGTTGTACTGTGTTGTCTTCACTACAACCATATTGAACTAAACCATGTTCTCTGCATTATGGTCTCGAGTCATGTGCGTGTTCACTGTCTGGTTCAGGTTGTAGTATTGTTTCGTGTATTTCATGTGTACTTGAATTTGTATTTGCTTATTTGATTTTTCATTTGCTTCAGAATAGGCTTCTGCCTGACTTTGTTATAACAATCGGTTGCCACCGATGCTTATTAACTTGTATTTGCAACTATATTTGTTTGCATATTCACTTAACAATTTTCTTAAGCTTATACATTTTGACTGCATCTGTGTTGAATCCAGCTTGCAGCTCAGGGTTTGACCTTGTTCTCATGTCGTGACTTTATTTGTATTGCACTTGATTTGAACCCGGCTTTTCATTTGGATTTGACCTTGTGCTCACCCGTCCCTCTAGCTTTATCAAGTGTATATCAGTGTGCATGGCTTTGTGGCATGTACAATGATACACTGTGCATGTCACAAGCTGTTCATGTATGATGAATTCAAATTTAAATGATGACGAACAACCCAAATAAAAGAAAAAAATATTATTTTCAAAATCCATATTTTATTTTATACTGCAAAAAGCTTTCCTTTTCAATTTTACTGCGTCAGTATTTATTTTTGCAGATTGCTCAGATGCTGGATTCAATTTGGAATAAAGTTAAAGATAAATACGAGTGAATGAGCGATATGTAGTGAGGTGTATTTGTAAATTAGAAATTGTGATGTAATCAAAATTGTATTGAATTTGTATATATATATATAGTGAGAGTACAAATTTGTACTATTCAAAATTGTAATAAATATTTGTTTGAATAAAATATCTATTTGAATTTAAATACTGTGTTATTTATTTTATTCTGCAATTTATTTAATTATATGAAACTTAAAATATTACATTAACAAATACATTTAAATGAATATAAATATGTTTATTATCATCAAACAAAAATCATATACTCGCATATTCAACAGTTCAGAGAAATATAATTATTACAAAATACGCCAAGAGAAAAATATGAAGATGCCCCCTAGGTAGATCAGAGTCTAGATATAGGCAATCAAAAAACATTTCCATGACATCCAATAACACAGTGGAATCAAACAGAAAGAACTCCTAATAACTAGTTTGCCTCCCGCATGTCTCCGAAAGCTTATTCTTCTAATGGAGTACCTAAAAACCTTAACTCTCAAACTATTCAAAATCAATTGAGTACCTGAGAGTTTAAAAGAAAACATAAACCTTGAGTCGAATAAAAAAAGTTTAGTAGAATAATAACTGACCATCTCGAACCACAAAGATATCTAGTGAGATCACGCCGCTTAGCGGAACGGATTTTCCTCTCACTAGTATCTTATCCCAGTTTATAATAACCATATACCGTGCACGTGCATCCACAATAGTTAAGACATAACATAATAAAATGTGTCATGGTGATATGCAAACATGCAATATGCTCTGGATTTCCCATCCCTGTTTACCTGACTATCTGTCTCAAGATATAGTTTCTAGGGTCACTATTAACCTATTGGTTCCTACTAATTCTATCATCCAATCATAGTTTTCATGGGATCTCTATGAACCTATTGGTATCTACAAACAACTTTCTCCAATCATAGTTTTCATGGGGTTTCCTATGAACCTATTAGGTTCTCCAATAACATTTCTCATGTCATAGTTTTCAGTGAGCTGACTACGAAGCTATTGATCTCTTTCAATAACTTATTTCGGACATAGTTTTCATGGGATCACTAAGAATCTATTGGCCCTTGCGAACAAAAATTTTCATATATAGTTTTCGTGGGCTCACAAAGAACCTATCTACATCAATAATTCTTTAATCAGTCCTTAGACATCCTATATTCTGGTTTGTCTGACCTTCTAGAAGCAATTCTACTCACAGAAGAGTTAACTCAATGTATATTCACTACTGGATCAACCTAGCTAGTTATTCTACCCTTAGCACCCCAAATGCAGTTATGGGTTAATAATGAAGTGAATATGTTCAAAAAAGCATACATGATAACTGATCAAAACAAAATAATGTAAACCTTTATAATTTAATTCCTTGTAATCATTTTTCTAATGAAACTTATTTAATACCCTTAACCCACTATATTTAGCAAGGAAAGGTTAATTCCAAAGTAAAATGTCATTTCAAAATTCTTTTATACTGCTATTGGTTTACCTTTAAAAATGATATTAGGTTTCTTGTTTGAAAACTAAGGCTTTAGACTATATCCATTGTTTAATTACTTAATACCTTAGGCCTTCACTTTCGAAACCATTAAAAACGTACCTTTCAAAACACTTAAAGCTTATCTTTCGAAACCATCAAAGATATACCTTTCAAAACACTTAAAGCTTATCTATCGAAACCATTAAAGATATACCTTTTAAAACGCTTAAAGCTTATCTTTCGAAGGTACTTAATTCAAATAGAATTTATGGAAGTATAGCCTCGAAACCATTTGAAAGTGTCTCTTTCAAAATCTTGGGTTTAACATTAAATATAACCTTTTGGTCAAAGAGAAAAAAAGAGAAAGTAAACCCTTTTGTAAGTATTGATCTTCAAATAAAATAATTTGGAGAAAAGGATAGCTTCGAAACCAACCTTTCGAAACCATTGAAAAAAGCGGCTATAAGTACCCGTTCGAAAGGAATGGGAAGGTGGATTCAATATTAATAAGACGAAAGCCTTCCGTTCAAACTCATTATTATAAGGCTATAAAGAAAATCGGCCTTTAACCAATTCGAGAGGTATGAAGACGGCAGCTAGGTATTGAATAGGTTCAAAATGCGGCATCTCATTCGAAAGCTCCTTTAAAAACAAAGTAAGCGACAACTCTTTTGAAAGCTCCTTTCTTAAAAAGAAGTTAAGCTGATTAATTTGAAAGCTTTAACCCCTTCGAAAGCATGCCTTTGACACGGTCCCTTCCGCCATTCTCCAATCCACTGCGTATCAATAGCTTGATACCATATGCATTATTTCAAATGAGTTCATAAGTGGAAATATGGTGACGAAAGCTGGCAAATGGAAGTGGTGAAGTTGTAAATCAAAAGAAAGCCGATTTTATTGCCTTTCAAAGAAATTCCTTCTTACCTAACTTACCTAATTTCTCAAAACATGATTGGTTGCCAATTTTTTATCAAAATCCTTTTCTAAAAAGGTAGTCGAATTCAATAATTAATTTTAACAAATAAGCCATTCCCTTCAATAAAATATTTAAGTCCTCCAACTTAAATAATTTATTAACCAAATTAAGATACTTAGGAAAAATCTTGAAAAATCACAATTAGTCATTTTTATATGTTTTCTATCATATATAAATTTCTAACCCAACATCATTACTTATTGATTAAAATAATTTTAAACCCAAATTATCTATTTCTTCCATTCAAAATTCATATTAAATTATTCAAAGTTTGGAATATTATGAAAATTTAAACCCATCTTCAAAATAATTTTTTAAATAAAATATTCAAACTTCATGGCATTCAAAATCATTTTACATGATTTTAACCTAAAATTCGAAATATATCATTACACAAAAATTCTTATTTAATCAAAATATTGCATAAAATCAAAGCATATCATCATTCATCCATCCAAATAGTTTTAAACCTTAAACTTGAAATAAAAAGTTCAAAATGACTTATATGAGATAGTTTAGATCATTATACACCTTGTTTGGATAAAGAACTTGAGATTTGTTCTTGCTTTAATCCTCCTAGCTTGAATCTTAGCTTCCGGTTGATTTTAAAATCTTCATCTCATAGAGTAATGGACAGCCTTGTTTCTCCCTTATTTAATTTTTTGTTTTATGAAAAAATGTGAATGAGAATGAGGTAAGGTTTAAGGATTATAGGGTTATGGTATACAAATATTCCCATATTACCCTTGCCTTATTCTCTTAAGTATTTAAATCACAAACGGTTTTTATAAATTCATAGTTGTGGCATAATCCTAAATAGTTTTAAAATCTTAATTCCTTTCTCACTCTAATCTCTACATTATTCTATTTAATTTATCTGCTTAAATCTCTTGAATAATTTTATTTAAAATTAAGGGTGTTACACTTAGCTTGACCTTGCTACAAGTTTTCATCTGTTGAGGGTAGTAGAGGAACGTGTACACTTAACAGCTTTTCTTATCTGATCGATTGTATGGGTAGCTGGTTCTTCTTTTCGGTCAAACCAATGCTCCAGTTGTTGATTTGATTAGTCGTGTCTTTCGAGATGTCTTGAACAAATTTGTGCTTGTTTTCATTAATGATATTCTACTTTATTCCAAAACCGAGGAGGAGCATTCTCTGCGTTTAAGGATTGTATTAGGGACATTGAGAGAACATGTTCTTAAGGCTAAGTTCTCAAAATGTCATTTCTCGCAGTCAGAGGTTAGATTCTTGGGGCATGTTGTTTCTGGAGACGGTATTTCTACTGATCTAGTGAAGGTTACAGCTATTCAGGATTGGAAGAGACCTGAAAGCATAATGGAAATTCGAAGCTTCTTGGGTTTGGCTAGTTATTATAAGAGGTTGATTTTAGGATTTCTCTACGATTGGTTCACCACTAATGACTTTAATAAAGAAAGATGTGAAACTTCTTTAGATGGAAAAATGCAAGGTTACATTTAGAGAGTTGAAGGAGAAGTTGGTTAGCACCCCCATTCTAACTATTCCTAATGGGGATGAAGGTCTTACTATGTACACTTATGCTTATAGAATAGGATTAGGTGTTATGTCGATGCAACATGGCAAGGTGGTTGCTTATGCTAGTAGGCAGTTGAAGTCGCATGAGACTGGATATGTGACACATGATTTAGAGCTTTTGGTAGTGGTCTTCAAGTTAAAGATATGGAGGCCTCATTTGTTGGGAGAGAAGTTTGATCTTTATTCAGACCATAAACCTTTAAATATCTTTTTACCTAGAAGGACTTGAAATTAAGGCAGCAACGTTAGTTAGAGCTTCTTGTAGCATATGATCTAGAGATTTTATATACTTCGAGGAAAGCAAATATAATAGTTGATGTGTTGAATAGGAAGTATGTTGTTATGGCTAGTATGGAGGTTCGTCCAACTCTTTTCAATCGTATAAAGGATAATCGGCAAAAGTATGATGATCTTGCTCGGCTACCAAAAGCCGTTAGAGAGAATGCTGCTTTGGAGAAGTATCCAGGATTCGAGGGCATGATCAAGGCATTTCAAGGGTGAATGGATGGTATGTGTTTCGAATATTAATGGCGTCAAACAAGTGGTTCTTATAGAAATTCATCATTCCATATAAACGATACATCCAGGGGTCACTAAAATGTATCAGGATTTGAAATGTGCTTTCTGGTGGGAAGGTATAAAGAGAGACATTTCTATCTCTGTGAGCAGATGTGTTAACAGCCAGCCTGTACGACCCAATTTTTCGACTTTCGAAAGTCGACATCAATACGTCCACTGTATCAAATGCTGAACAATCTAACGTCAGAAAACCGAACCATTAGGATTAAAGAAGAAGAAGATCAGAGAAGAAACAGAAACAATAATAGAATCTCATATTCACAGCGGAACAATATATAATAGATAAATGAATAATCTTTAAACAAAAGAACTATATCAGTTTTTTACATACATCATCAGAGTCAGATACAAAACAATAGAGAAAAAGAAAACCATATACTAGCGATACAGTTTGCCATCCAGGTTGAACTCTTGATCTCCACAGCATACTTCTTTGACTTTGCTCCAAAATACCTGATAACCTGACTCTAGGCTGCCCGTGCGGAAAATTATGGGCACCCAGAGTTTAGAAAGAGAACAATAAACTCTAGGTCAGTCATGAAACTGGTGTGAGATCTTAAAACAGTTATTTGCACAAAAGGAAATAAAAGAAATCAGCTATACATTTTGGAAAATGAAACTACCATAAGGCGTCCTGGAACACACACAATGCAATCGCACACTTGGGGGAGATTTCTCCTTATGATAGTCAAACATGCTTCTACGCAAAAGTCATTTTGATATTATTATCAGTGCATAGTGTGGAAAACGTTTCGAAAGTATAATATAAATCTTAGCCAGGATAAATACCACTATATTATGCCTGCTATATCTACCACCTAAGGTGGTAGGTTATTCAAATGCAATCGTAAAGGGCTCGTATTGTTTTGTTTGGATTTCCAACAAATGGTCAAGGCTAAGGAGCTTCCTTCACCGAATGGTTACGCCTCTAAAGGGACGCCCTGAGAACTTAACCAGTTCTCTTCCAACACAAGGCCGGGTTACCTCTGTAACTAGGTAACTAACTGTCACGAGTATGCCACCCCCAGTCTAGACCTTCCTTTATCCGAGGTGCCTCAACAACCAACAACCACATAAGTAAATAATCTGGACACCATACCAGAATACCACTTTTTATCCACAGAAGTTAAATATCTAGGCTCCATACAGATACCATTTTTTATCCAGAAGGAAATGTACAACCCTGAGGGGGCGACCCCCATAACCTTGCTGCATCCTTCCTGTTTCAACCGTTTTCGGGGTGTGAGGTCCGATGAAGTCTCGTCCACAAAGCTACGCTTTTCACAAAATCCATGCTTCGATCAATAAATGATCAACACTTAACATGCCACATTAACAAATTGGGAATATATCACTAGTAACCATCAACTACATAACCTCTGAGCTCGTACGTCTTAGAGAAGGGTGTTAAGCTAAGAGAATAAATTTCCCGCCACCAACAGATATGTATTTGATAGAAATCAACTTAAATCTCAAAGTGTAACGTCAGACATACATCCATACAAGTCCGTTTCAGGTTCGAACGGAACCGAAGGCACTTCTTCCAATTAAAAAAGCCCTTGCAAATTCAGATATTCACTAACCACGATCGGACTCCCCATAAAAAAGGGTGATATAAATCTCTATATCGGAGCAACTCAGTGCAGAGACATTCGACAGGTAATCCTTTCGTTTTCGAAAATACCCGGTCTTCAACACCATCTTCAAATGCAATCCCATTTCATCGTATCATTATTCGAAATGATTTTTATGACATAAAGTCCTCTCTCGGCTTAACCGAATAATGAGCCCTTATTTTTAAAAACAATTTCAAGTGTCGTTTCGAAGGCCAACATTCATAGTCGGTTATTTAAATATCAAACAACATTCACAACAACCATCACGCTTCAATAATTTCATAAATTGTTTACACTGATAGTCGGTTATTTAACTATCAAACAATATTCACAACAACCACCAGATTTAAATAATTTCCCCAAATTATTTATTTCAAAATATCTTCGCAGGATATATTTTCACACTATAACCATTTGAAAACAATTTTCAAGTCACTTTCCCTTCTGCGGAATAAATTTCCCATATTATTTATTTCCACTGAAAAATTTGTCGCATTTGAATACTAATTTAAATTACTCATCCAAAAACACACTTGGAAACATTAAAAATAAAGACTACTTTAAACACTTTATTTAAAATATTAGTTATGAAATTTTTATACCAATATTCCATATAAAAACTCAAGTCCAAACTAATTTTTAAAATAAAATTATAAGATAGAGTATAACTATTTAAATAATCATTTTCTAAATCAAATATCAATGAAATCTTTAAAATAATCACTTCTATAATTAACTTAATAAATATTTTCTTTAAAGATTTAAAAACCATTTGCGAAAATAATTTTTCCGAAAACATTCTTTTGAAAACCAACTTTAGAACTTTTAATTTACATTTGGAAGCTACTTTAAAAAATACATACTCGGCTTTCGAGGGAAAATACACATTCCCTTCTAAAATGGTTCATTTAAATCAATTAGTAAAACCTTGTCGGTTTATTTCAATTTATATTCCAAATTCGTAAATTTTCTTTCCATGCCTTTAAAAACAAACCAATACTTATTTTTAAAACAAACTTCCCTTTCCTCTATAAATTCCCATTGTGAATTTAAATTTCCGAACATCAACTGACATACGATTTTCAAATCGATTTCCAAATATTCACTTTCAAACACCAAATCAATTTTCAAATTAGTTTCCAAAATTAATTTCAAACACCAAATCAAAGTCCAAATTGATTTCCAAATTTATTTCCATTTAGAAATTATTCCTTTATTTATCCAAATTTATTTCAAAAACCATTAATCCAATATTCACACCTTTATTTAGATTCAAAATCCGAATTTTAAAATAAACTCTTTAACTTTTAAACAATACTACTCAAAATCCATTTATTTCCATGTAAATTAAATCTTTTCCCCATATTTTGGAATTAATTCGATAGGATTACAAAAATCAACTTTTATACTTTTAAATTCCTTCTTTTAAAATTCATTCAAATCTCTAAAATTAGTTTACTTAAAATTTTCTACTTTAACTTCCAAAAATCCAATTTTAAATCCTGGTATTTTAAAAACACCAGAATATATTCGACCAAACCATAGCCTTCAAAAATTTTCAATCGCCAATATAATCATTCACAGATTATCAGTAATCACATCATAATATATGAATAAATTCAACAATTTGAGGAATCCGGTTGGATCCCTCCAACCTATTTCCCTGCATCCACAGATTTAGCACAACAATTAAATACCAATTCCACTTCGAGGTGGAATGTCGCGGTATATGGGATTATATCATATCATCCGCTATTATGCAGCGCATAGGGTCTCATCCTCTATATAATGCGGGGAATCAATCTCTCCAATGTATATATATATACACAGACACATATATATACACACACACACACACTATCATAAATACTATCACATTCAAACAATCAATCAAAAATTGAAATTCTAATTATTTCAACTGAGTGAGAAGACAACTTTTGCCCTTTTATTTGCAATCCAATCCAATTCCGACTTGATTTCACGGTTTTGACCTTGTATAAGCAATTACACAATTTATTAATATTCAGATAATTGAACAATTAATTTTCCATTTACTAAATTTAATTAATAATGTTTCAATTTAACTTAATGATTTAATTTTTAAACAAATCTTCTAATTATAAATAATGTTACTTTTTCCTTTGAAACCCACATACATACCAAAATAATAATCTATATAGATTTAAAAACTCTTTAATATTTTTAAATTCCAACTACTTTTTTCCAAACCCTTTTCTATATATAAATATATATAATTAAATAAAATAAACTGAAAATACCTACACTTTAAATATATTTTTTCTGTTTTCCGTATATTTTATTTTTGTAACTGTTTGAAATTAATTTTTTGCTTATATATATATATATTTACATTAAATTTAAATTGAAACTAAGAATCCATTTCATATCCTCTATAAAAAATATAAGTATATATATATATATGTATAAAAAATTCTTGTTTCTGTGCATATGAATATTAATTTAAATTAAATTAAAAGTAATATACCTCACTGTTCGAACCCCATCTACCTCTCGTGGCCACCAGATTGCGACTGCGCCTACATCGAAACCAATATCGATCGCGCGAGCCTTCCTCTGCTCGAAACCCAATACCGAACGCAATCCCATCCTTCCATCGAATGTCGTGCATGCTTCCCTTATTGTGCCACCGCCTTTGACAATCGGGACCCAACAAGGTTCCACTGCAGCGTGCCTCCATTACCGCGAATAATATTCGCCATTTCCCTAGCCCAAAACGATCAATCCAGATGCCTTGCGCGAGGGCGACTCGGTCGCCCTTGATTTCAAACGAAATAAAAAAAACTAGATCGTGAATTCTTGAATTCGATTTTTATATAACGAGCAGATTTGATTGGAAAAAACTTGGATTGATTTTGAATTTAAGGAACTGCAGGCATTAATCTGTAGCTACCGTATTTGTTTTTTTTCTTTTCGAACGAAAGAATGGATTTTGCATGCAAAAGAAAATCGATTTTTTTCTCTTTTAAATTGCACGGCAAGTTCTTCGGCCAAATTTTTACAAAGAAGACGCATGTACACAATAAAGGACACATGTTTTAAATCTTTTGTACGTGTTGCAAAGGCTTGCTGCTATATTATAATTAAATTTAAATTCAAATTTAAATTGTCTTGAAATTACAACTCAAAATTTTTGAACTCCTATCGAGGTGTGCCGCTCGGTGTTTATAATGTTAAAACCCTATTCCGAACGCAATGGAAAAGGTTTCGAGTCCAAATTCGGTCGTATGGAGAAGATAGCTTTTTGGACCCGGCTTTTAAATTTAATTTCGACATAAATTTTCAACGTGTTTACTTATCGTGTGGCCAAACGATCACTCCAAACATTACGAAATTGAATTCCGATAATAATACACTATTACGGATCCAATGGAACAGGTTTCGTCGAATTCCGAGACTGTGCGTCGGAAGGCTATTTTTAAATATCGATTTAAACGATAAATTTCAAAACTGAACAAAACATTTTCAAATTAAATTCCGAAGCTTCCATTTTCTTCGGTATCATCAGTATAAATTTTCTAAGCTTTCAAAATACTTTTAACAAGCCTAAAACTCAGGATTTAATATTTTACCCAATTTCATATTATTAAATTTAATAATTTAATTGCCAAATTAACAATGATATTTGAAATTCAAATTGAATTAATTTCCAAATATTTAAAATCAATTAAATATTTCTATTTCAAATATTCAAAATTTCTGGATCATCACATTCTTCACCCCTTAAAAGAATTTCGTCCCAATTTTCTAGTTAAGAAAAATGATCCTTAACCCGTCAACCATTTTCCCAATACCGAACAGTTTTGTCAACCTGCCAAAACAAATCTTTTTATTAGAGACCCATTATGATTTAAAATAACTTTCCAAAATCTTTCGTAGTTTCCAAATAACATTGTTTTCTTAATCAATTCAAATTTAAATATTCAAAATTTTAAATTCCAAATTTTTTCAAAAAAAATTCAGAATCCCTAAATTTTCGAAATTTTTTACCAGCGTCTCCTTTGTGCGCTAGCTCAATACGACTGCAAAATGCTACCACGGCCGCCCATATATTAAAAGAAAACAAAATGCCAAGTGGCTAGACAAGAAAATCATCAAATTTCATATAGAAATTTAAATACATACCTTTTGTCGAGCAATTCAAATTTATTTTCGAAATCAAAAATCTCATTCCCTTTTCCTTTATAACACCTCTATATCCTACTAGCAATAATGTCCAATTACAATATTCAAAAATCAATCTATAAATTTTTTTACAAAAGTTTCGACATTTGTTTAACTTAAGTTGTATGATGCACATATATCATTCGTACGCAATATCAAATCCGATCGCTCACTCGATCACACAATTTCACTTCTGAACTAGTATCGTCCATCTAGTACGGACTCAGATCTGATTTCCTGATTAGAAACCATCATTCTCCTTGCATAATTCTAAACTATGAAAGAGAATTTCCAAAATCAATCAAAAATCCATCCATGGTTTGCCGTCGAAAATCGAGTGAAAAATTTCAACTCGGATCAATATAACTATCTCGAAATTCTGTGCTCGAATTCTGAATCAAATCGTTATGCGAATAAAATAATATACGTACATCCTACGTATTCATTTCTAATTGATCATTAGCTATATCGCTTTTCTTTTCTTTTATCCACATTGATTTTTATTCCCTTATTCACAATTACCATTCCACAACTTCCAGTTTAACTTTTACTCAATTGTTAACTTTGTATATTTCCAATACCAAATTTACTTAAGAATTCCACAATTTATTTCTTTAGTTCAATGCAAATATTCTATATGCTTCCTATATTATTTCAATTCACCACTTTGGTTTATCTATACTTTTATTCAAGTAGAATTCCAATATAATTCAATTATTTTATTTCAATCCTATGTTTTGTTTAGTTAGCTTGACTGATTCCCATTTACTTACAAATTCAAACTGAATTTCAACATTCAGTTTCAATTTCATTTACTTGCAATTGTAAATTCATTTATTCGTTTACAAATTTGTTCCACACTTTTTAATTTAATTCAAAATTTTAACTTCCATAAGTTTGACAACTTATTTTTATTTCAATCAAATTTCCAAATTTAATAAATTATCAAACTTATTTATATTCTGTAACATTTTAAATAAAATTCCAGAGTCTTTTAACAATTACTCAATATTTCAAAATAATCTTCGAAATCAATAATATCAAAATCCTTTGCATTTCCAAATCAAACCCTTTTTGCAAACAATTTTTAATTTAAAACATTTCGGCAGCAATTCCTCTCCTGGAAACTTGAAAATAAACGTCGATGTTGCTGCAGTCATTACTGAAATTATTTTCCAGCGACCGAAAAGGGCTTAGTGCTTTTATCACTTTAAAACATTTTCCAAATATTTTCAAAATTAAAATTCCATCAGATTTTAAATCCAATTCAAAAATATTTTCCCAAAATAATTTCACCATTATTTTTCCAAACCTTTGAAAATCATTTTAAATTTTAAGGGGATTTTAAACTTTTCACCAAAATTTCAAATCCTTTCAATTTCTTTTCATATATTTCTCTAGAATTCTATTTCAATTTAAAAATTACATTTATCATTCAAAAATACCATTTGTATAAGAATTTTATTTTCTTAGCTTTTTATTTCAATTTCTTATTCAATAATCAATGATAATAATTTAATATTATCACTTCCTAACATCCAAGCAACCATATATATATATATATATATAATAATTCACGGAAAATTTATTTCTTTTATATACAAAATAATTTGGATAAAATTATTTCGTTTACCATATTTTAAAACAATACCATTTTGAATTGTTTTGCACAAGTGTTTAGAGATTCCTATTAAAAACATTAATTACTCGTATTGACCAGAATCCATATACCACTCAACAAACCAATCAACACAATATAAAATAATTTTATATTCACCGACGAATACTCACTCATATCTGTTAATACACTCAAACTCATTCTAGAGTACTACTGACTCTATCTCTAATGAGTAATCCCCACCAGAGCCAAGGTTATCGATTAACCAGTTGCCCTAATACCACAATGTAACGACCTAATTTTTCGACTTTCGAAAGTCAACATCAATACGTCAACTATATCAAATGCTGAACAATCGAACGTCGAAAAATCAAACCATTAGGGTTAAAGAAGAAGAAGAAAAAAAAAACAATAACGGAATCTCACTCATAGCGGAACAATTTATAATAGATAAATGAATAATGTTTAAACGAAAGAAGTATATCTGTTTTTTTACATACATCATTAGAGTCATATACAAAACAACAGGAGAAAGAAAATCGTATTGTAGTATACGTCTCGCCATCCAACTTGAACTCCAGATCTCCACAGCATATTTCTTTGACTTCACTCCAGAGCAACTGATAACCCGACATCTAGGCTACCCATGTGGAAAATTTTGGGCACCCAGAGTTTAGAAAGGGAACAATAAACTCTATGTCAGTCATGGGACTGGTGTGAGATCTTAAAACGGTTATTTGCGCAAAAGGAAATAAAAGAAATCCGCTATGCTTTTTGAAAAAAAACTACCATAAGGCCTCTCGGCACACACACAATGCAATTGCACACTTAGGGGAGATTTCTCCTTATGATAGTCAAGCATGCTTGATTTGCAAAAATCCTTTAGATATTATTATTAATGCATAGCGTGGAAAACATTTCGAAAGTAGAATATAAATCTTAGCCGGCATAGGTACCATTATATTATGCCTTCTATAGCTACCACCTGAGGTGGCAAGTTATACAACTGCAATCGTAAAGGGCTCGTATTGTTTTGGTTGGATTTCTAACAAATGATCAAGGCTAAGGTACTTCCTTCACCAAATGGGTACGCCTCTGGAGGAATGCCCCAAGAACTTAACCAGCTCTCTGCCAATACAAGGTCGGGTTACCTCTGTAACTAGGTAACTAACTGTCATGAGTATGCCACCCCCCAGTCTAGATCGACCTTTATCTGAGGTGCCTCAACAACCAACAACCACATAAGTAAATAATTTGGGGTCCATACCTGAATACCACTTTTATCCAAACAAGTTAAATATCTGGGCTCCATACTAGATACCACTTTTTATCCAAAAGAAAATGTACATACCCTGAGGGGCGTGACCCCCATAACCTTGCTGCATCCTTCCTACTTCGACCATTTCCGGGGTGTGAGGTCTGATGAAGTCTCGTCCACAAAGCTACGCTTTTCACAAAAGCCATTCTTCGATCAACAAATCATCAACACTTAGCATGCCACCATACCAAATTGGAAATATATCACTAGTAATCATCGATTACATAACCTATGAGCTCGTACGTCTCAGAGAAGGGTGTTAAGTTAAGAGAATAAATTCTCCGCCACCAATAGATATGTATTTGATAGAAACCAGCTTTACATCTCAAAGTGTAACGTCAGACATACATCCATACAAGTCCTTTTCAGGTTAGAACGGAACCGCAGGCACTTCTTCCAATTAAGGAAAGAAGCCCTTGCAAATCTGGATATTCACTAATCACGTCCGGACTCCCCATCACAAAGGGTGATATAATTCTCTATATCGGAGCAACTCAGTGCAGAGACATTCGACAGGTAATCCTTTCATTTTCAAAAATACCGGGTCTTCAACACCATCTTCAAATGCAATCCCATTTCATTGTATCTTTATTTGAAATGGGTTTTATGACATAAAGTCCTCTCCCAGCTTAATCAAATAACGAGCGCTTATTTTTAAAAACAATTTCAAGTGTCGTTTCAAAGGCCAACATTGATAGTCGGTTATTTAACTATCAAACAACGTTCACAACAACAATCAAGCCTCAATAATTTCACAAATTATTTATACTGATAGTCGGTTACTTAACTATCAAACAATATTCATAACAACCACCAGATTTAAATAGTTCCCCAAATTATTTATTTCAAAATATCTTTGCAAGATATATTTTCACACTACAGCCTTTTGAAAACAATTTTCAAATCACTTTCCCTTTTGCGGAATAAATTTCTAATATTATTTATTTCCACTGAAAAAATTGCCGAGTCCGAATACTTTAAAATAATTTAAATTACTTATCCAAAAACACACTTGGAAACATTAAAAATAAAGACCACTTTAGACACATTATTAAAAATATTAGTTATGAAATTTTAATACCAATATCTCATGTAAAAATTCAAGTCCAAACTAATTATGAAAATAAAATTATTAGATAGAGTATAACAATCTAAATAACCATTTTATAAATCAAATATCAATTAAATCTTTAAAATAATCACTTGTATATTTAACTTAATAAATATTTTCTTTAAAGATTTAAAAACAATTTACAAAAATAATTTCTCCAAAAACAATCTTTTCAAAACCAACTATAGAAATTTTAATTTATATTTGAAAGCTATTTCAAAAAGACAATTCGGCTTTCCTGGGAAAATACATTTTCCATTCTAAAATGCTTCATTTAAATCAATTAATAAATCCTTCTCGATCTATTTCAATTCATATTCCAAATTCATAAACTTTCTTTCCACACCTTTAAAAATAAACCAATATTTATTTTTAAAACAAATTTCCCTTTCCTTTATAAATTCCCATTGTGAATTTAAATTTTCAAATATCCACTGATATACGATTTTTAAACCGATTTCCAAAAATTCACTTTCAAACAATAAATTAATTTTTAAATCGGTTTCCAAAATTTATATCAAACACCAAATCTAATTCCAAATTGATTTCCAAATTTATTTCCATTTAGAAATTATTCCTTCATTTATCCAAATTTATTCAAAAACTATTAATCCAATATTCGCACCTTTATTTAGATTTAAAATCCGAATTTTAAAATAAACTCTTCAACTTTTAAACAATACTACTCAAAATCCATTTATTTCCATTTAAATTTATTCTTTTCCCCATATTTTAGAATTAATTTGATAGGATTGCAAAAATCAACTTTTATATCTTTAAATTCCTTCTTTTAAAATTCATTCAATTCTCTAAAATTAATTTACCTAAAATTTTCTACTTAATTTCCAAAAATCCAATTTTAAATCCTGGTATTTTCAAAAACACCGGAATATATTCGGCCAAACCATAAACTTTAAAAAAATTCAATCACTAATATAATCATTCACAGATTATCAATAATCGCATCACAATATATGAAATAAATTCAACAATGTGAGGAATCCAGTCGGATCCCTCCAACCTGTTTCCCTGCATCCATAGATGTTAGCACAATAATTAAATATCAATTCCACTTCAAGGTGGAATATCACGGTATATGGGATTATATCATATCATCCGCTATTATGCGCATAGGGTCTCATCCGTTATATAATGCGGGGAATCAATCACTCCAATATTTATATATATACTATCACATCCATACAATCAATCAAAAATTGAAATTCCAATTATTTCAATTGAGTGAGAAGATCTCACCTTTTGCCCTTTTATTTGCAATCCGATCCAATTCCGACTTGATTTCACGGTTTTGACCTTGTATAAGCAATTATACAATTTATTAATATTCGAGATAATTGAACGCTTAATTTTCCATTTACTATATTTAATTACTAATGATTCAATTTAACTTAATGATTTAATTTTTAAACAAATTCTCCAATTACAAAATAATTGTTTCTTTTTCCTTTGAAACCCATATATATACCAAAATAATAATCTATATAGATTTAGAAACTCTTCAATATTTTTAAATTCCAACTATTTTTTTCCAAACCCTCATCTATATATAAATATATATATATAATTAAATAAAATAACCTAAAAATACCTTCACTGTAAATATTTTTTTCTGTTTTCCGCATATTTTATTTTTATAATTGCCTGAAATTAATTATCTGCTTATATATGTGTGTGTGTGTTACATTTAAATTGAAACAAGAATTCATTTCATATCCTCTGCAAAAATATAAGTACATATATGTATATAAAAATTCTTATTTCCGTGCATATAAACATTAATTTAAATTAAGCTAAAAGTAATATACCTCACTGTTCGAACCCTCTCTACCTCATGCGGTCACCAGATCGCGATTGTGCCTGCATCGAAACCAATATAGATCGCATGAGCCTCCCTCAGCTCGAAACCCAATACCGAACGCAATCCCATCCTTCAATCGAATGTCGCGCATGCATCCCTTATCGTGCCACCGCCTTAGACAATCGCGACCTAGCAGGTTCCGCTGTGGCATGCCTCCATTACCGCGAACAAGATTCGCCTTTGCCCTAGCCTAAAACGATCAATCTAGATGCCTTGCGCGAAGGTGACTCATTCGCCCTCGATTTCAAATGAAATAAAAAACTAGATTGTGAATTCTTGAATTTGATTTGTTTATTTAGATTTTTTTATATTAATGGATTTGATTGGAAAAAACTCGGCTTGATTTTGAATTAAAGGAACTGCGGCCATTAATTTGCAGCTATCGTATTTTTTTTCTTTTCGAACGAAAGAATGGTTTTCGTTTGTAAAAGAAAATCAATTTTTTTTCTCTTTTAAAATGCATGGAAAATTCTTCGGCCAAATGTTTAAAAGAAGATGCATGTACACAATGAAGGACACGTGTTTTAAATCTTTATACGTGTTACAAAGGCTTGCTGCTATATTATAATTAAATTTAAATTCAAATTTAAATTGTCTTGAAATTGCAACTCAAAATTTTTGAACTCCTATCGAGGTGTGTCGCTAGGCGTTTATAATGTTAAACCCATATTCCGAATGCAATGGAAAAGGTTTCGAGTACAAATTCGATCATATAGAGAAGATAGCTTTTTGGATCGAGCTTTTAAACTAATTTTTGATATAAATTTTCAGCGCGTTTGCTTAACGTATGGCCAAAAGGTCACTTCAAACACTACTAAAATTGAAATCCGACAATAATACACTATTACGGATCTAATGGAACTAGTTTCATCGAATTCTGAGATTGTGCCTCGAAAGGCTATTTTTAAATATCGATTTAAACAATAAATTTCAAAACTGAACAAAACATTTCCAAATTAAATTCTAAAGCTTCCATTATCTTCAGTATCATCCATATAAATTTTCTAAGCTTTCAAAATATTTTTAACAAGCCTAAAACTCAGGATTTAATATTTAGCCAATTTTATATTATTAAATTTAATAATTTAATTGCCAAACAAATAATGATATTTGAAATTCAAATTGAATTAACTTCTAAATATTTAAAATCAATTAAATATTTCAATTTCAAATGTTCAAAATTTCTAGGTCATCACACAGCCGGTGAAGGGCAGTCATCAAAAGGCAGTCGATTTGCTACATCCACTGGAGGTTCTAAAGTGGAAGTGGGAGCAGATTTCGATGGATTTTATCAATGGTTTGCCTAGACCGAGGAGAGGTAATGAATGCATCTGTGTTATTTTTGATAGATTGACCAAGGGTGCACATTTCTTACCAGTTAAGGCAACAAGAATGGCGTCTATTTTGGCTCAACTTTATGTTAGAGAGATTATTAAGCTTCATGGCATTCCATGTTGTATCATGAGTGATTGAGATCTAATCTTCACAAGTTAGTTTTGGAAGGGTTTGCATTATGCACTTGGAATGGAGCTTAGTTTGAGTACAGCTTACCATCCTCGGACAGATGGACAGACTGAGAGAGTGAATCGAGTTTGGAGGATTTACTTAGATTTTGTATTCATGACTTTGGAGGATCACTTGCCACTAGTTGAGTTTTCTTATAATAATGGTTTTCTAGCGAGTATCGTGATGCTGCCTTTTGAGGCATTGTATGGAAGGTCGTGTAAGTCTCCTTCGTGTTGGGTAAAACTGGGAGATCGCTTAATGCTTGGACCATATACGATTCATGAGGCTACGAATAAGGTAGAGGAGATTAAGAAGCACTTGAAGGTCGCTTAGGATAGGCAAAAGAGCTATGCTGATGTGAGCCATCGAGATTTGGAGTTCTCGGTGGGAGACTTTGTGTTTATCAAAGTTTCTTCGATGAGAGGTGTAATTCGATTTGGTAAGGGAGTGAAGTTAGCACCACGTTTTATTCGAACTTTTTCGATTCTAGAGAGGGTAGGAACTTTGGCTTATCGGGTTGAGTTACGGACTAAGTTATCGAGTATACATGATGTTTTTCACGTGTCTCGTCTATGGAAGTATGTACATGATCCTACTTTAGTTAACGAGCCATCGCAGCAGCAGGATTTAGAGGTTGAGCCCGACTTGACCATCGTAAGACAGCCTATTAGTATTGTTGATCGTGATATGAAGAGGTTAAGGACTAAATTGATCAAGGGGAAGTGGAGTGAGAATGTTCAAGATTGCACTTGGGAGACAAGGAGAGCATTAGAGCCTCTTATCTTGAGTTGTTCCTTATTCGGTATATTCTGTTGTATCTAAACTTTAGTTGCGTACTCATCACTTTTGGTGGGGTCACTCAGCTTGTATCTTTGTTGTATGTAATTTGAGCAATATTCAATAAATACACCTTTCATTCTCTTTGTGTAATTCTTGTTTGGATATTGGGGATGAAATATATAATGGGCTCGAAAATTCAAACACTTTATATTAGAATATCTCATCTTTTGGAAAATGATTAAATATTGGAAAATTAATTTTGTAACCTTGTTAAACACTTTTTTTATAAATAACTAATGTTTGGAAACTTATTTTTGAAATGTGTTTATAAAAATATATTCTTTGATTAAAAACTGAAAATTGGACTGAAAAACATTTTTAAAAAAATCAATATTCTGTTATATATAAGTTATTGGAATAATTACATGATTGCAAGAAATCATATGAACACATTAACAAGATCTTAAATCCTCTTGTAATTAATGGTAATTGATTTACATAAAAGCTCAAGAAAGAAGGACTTGAAGGACCCATAATTTGAGGAGGAAATGGTGGAGTGATTTAGGAAAGCATGGTGTGTACGAGCATGGTTGCACATGACTTCTTGGCTGGCCATATGAGGGCATGGAAGGTCATTTAACCACTTACTAAAGCCTATGAATAAGCACCTATAGTTCCCCCTAATGAGTTAACAATTCACTTGAAAAAATACACTCATTTTCACTCTTTTCCTTTCTCGAAACAATCTAATTTAGAGAAACTATACCAAACATTCCATAAATTTTTCCGACTCATGCTATTACTAGCATTTAACATCATTATACCACCTGAAACTAAAAGAAGTGAAGCCCATCTCCCAAAACCCTTAAGGGTCGTCAACATATAGGCTCATTTTGCCTTGGTCGAACCCATTTTTTACCTCCATCTCTTCATGGCCATGCTTTTCTAGGATCATCTCCCTCTTGTTTTGTGTGCATAGGTTGTGGGTGGGAAGGTTTTTCTGTTGTTGCAAGGTGGAGGTTGAAAAGGGCTGGCTTGATTTGGTTGAAAAGTGAGTTATCTCACTCACTAAAATAAATATCATAAACTTGTCATATGTGATAATATTGCTTGTTATAAACTATGATAATATTCCCTAACTACTTAAAGTTATAAATCTTGATTACATGCTTCAATATGTACGTAATTTGCTAACGTAGTTGTTGTAAACTTTTGAAATGTGTAGTTTAAATTAAGTACATTCGAAAGTTTAAAATGGACATGTTGATTTAAAAACATATCTTAAAATATGTTTCATAGAATGTGGTTTGAAATTAGGAATCATGTATATAATATAATGAAACGATACTAAATGTTAGATTGAATACAGAATTGTCTGTATAGCGAAAGTCGTTATAAACGCACATTGAAATCCCTTCTTTTTAAACTTACTTTTTAAAACTCCATATTTCATTTATTTTCAAGTAAATGTTTTACACAATTATAATAGTGTAAAATATAGTAAGAAGTGATGCTTTAAAGCTTTTTTGTTTATAAAACAGAGCTAGTGAAGTTATGGTCCTTATAGCGATAGTCGCTATAGAAGCATTTGGGAAAAACAAGTTTTTTAACAAGGTTTAAAGTGTTCTTAATTTGGATATTTTATGAAATCTTTCCAAGAGAGTTTTATAAAACATATATAAGTATTTTAAAAATAAGTACTAAGTTTAAATAGGTTTTAAATAATTATTTTAAGTCTTAAGGTTATTTCTAATTTATATACACAAAACTGGTTTATTGTATAAGTATCAAAATAGATATTAAGTAACTATTCTTAAGGTAACATTTCCTAAAACTATTTATGACTTATTTAAAAGTACTTTAAAGGTAATTTAACAATATATAAATCTATAAACTATTTTTAACCCTTTTATTAAAATAAGAACTTTTATACACTTTCCTTTCTTAATTTACTATAAATTTTGTTTTCTTATTGAGTAAAATTATTATATATATTTGTGTGTGTGTATCATACTATAAAAAAGACCCTTTAATGGCGTTTAAAAATGCTATAAAAGGCTATAATAGCGTTTTTACAAACGCTGTATATGAACAGGTGGTCAAGGACCTATAATAGCAAAATAAGAAAACGCTGTAATAAATGCTATTAAAAAGAACTCTTGGTAGTGTTTTTCAAACGTATGAAATGATTTATTAATAACGTGTTTAAAATTCAATCAATGGCCTCTTATTATAATGACATGCAGATATACAATGTTCCAAAAACGCTATTATTGCCTCTGATGGGTTTCTGAAATGCTATTAAATCCTTTGCTAGCGTTTTTCAAACGCTGTTAAAACCTTTAATTACACGCCATTAAAAATCACTTTTGTACTACATACATATCCATTATCAAACTATAATCAGTAGATTTACATAAACACATTGTAACATTTCACACAATCATATAGATCACATTGAACCAAAAATAAACCATTCATTATTTATACAACATAATGCATAGTATTTTATAATATTTTATGAACATTACATTAAAAGTGTAAATAATACAACTGACAAAAGATCGTACTACACAGATGATTAAATTTGAAGCCAAAAAATTATTACTGCAAAAGAACTTCAAATCACTACCTAATACCCATGACGATTAAATGACAAGCATGAATGTAAAACAGTTGAAGTTAATTAAACAATGATAGAATTGATACCTGAAAGTAACTGGTAGGCAAGAATCAAGGAGTGACTTGTTAGTAATCGTAGAAATCATAAACTATGTACAATAGTGATCTTTATATAAAACACAAAATCAAAATAATAATGGACTTTAATTCTCAAAATTCATAGGTGAGGTAGAATTTATTTCTACCTTACTATTATTCAGTAGAATATAGTTAATACATCATTTTATCAATAATTTAAGTTATATAAGAATAAATCATTGAAAATTAAATCTATTATTGTTTTGGAATATAAATATGTACGTACAAATTTAAAATAATTCTATAGAAAAAATTTGAAACTTAAATAAAATATATAAAGTATAGTATTTAATTAATTCATATGTATAGCAAATGAGTATACAGATATATTAACAGAATGAATTTTTTTTGAAAAAAATGACTTATCTTCTATCATTGAAGGAGTGCGCTTATGTAATTTAAATCTACACTAAAAAATGAAGCTGTTAACATGCCTGACAGGTAGCGATGTCCCTCGTACAATAGAAATAAAAATACCCACAAATCAAAAGAACTATGGTCCAAAATAAAAATAAAAAAAATCATTAAATTAAAAAACTCTATAGTCTTCCAAATCCGATGAAACCATCCAAATCTATACGCATACCTGAACCTGCTAATAAACTATACAAAAAAGAGTAAGCACAATATATAAATGTGTGTATAAATATATACACACACACATACATATATATATATATATATATAAATAGAAAATTTATATTGCTATTTTCATATCTTTGTGTTAACATAATATTTTTGTTGTTGTAAAATAATCTAAAATATTATTTCTCAAATTAAGTCAACTACAATTTAACTATCATACTTAAATAGTTTATATGTCTAAACAGACGTTATAAATAGTTATAGATACTTTTAGTTTCTAATTCAAAATATTCATGGTGAAATATATAGTTTTTAAGTTAGTTTCAAAATATTGTTATATTTTAAAGTTTTTATTAGATTATATGAAATATTCAGATTAGATTTAGATGAGAGTATAAAATTATAATACGTACATACATACATACGTACTTCGAAAATTATACACATGCACGCACATATATATACACACATGATAACCAAGGATGACACTGTTTTATTTTTAACTTACTAAAATCGTGAGAAGCTTCATGACAATCTATATAGAGAATAAAGAAGAAATCATAAGAAGATAGAATTAAGGAGAAAAATATATTTTGTTCTATTTTACAATTATATAGAAGATCAATAATTAGCTAGACAAACGTATATATATGTGTATATATATAATTGATTTAATATATTAACAGAATAGATTATAAGCACCTATATTGTTTTTAAATTGTAAATATCTAAAATAATATATTTAGATTATAAAATAATTTTGAAATTTATAACATTAGGTATAATATTTCACTGATTTACATTTTTGCTAAATAAATATTGATGAATTCATAGAAAAATTATCATTACTATTTTTTAATTTTAACATGTTAAAATGTTGTGTTTTTGTAGTAAAATATATCAAAATATTATTTTCGAATAGTTAAAATAATTGTATATTCATTATTTTCATATTCTAACTATTTAAACTGATATATTCTGTTTCAAATTAGTTTTATAATTATATTTCTAAAGTTTAAGGAAATTATATGTTAAAAATATTATTTTATTAATTTATACATTTAAAAATTCCAAGTGTGTGTGTGTATATATATTACTGTTATTTCCAAAATTTTATCTTTTAAAATATTTATGTAATTTTATCATAAGTTTAATTTATATCTTGAAAATAAGAAACTATATATTAAATATGAATGTACATATGTGAAAAAATTATAAGTATTTATTTATATAATAAATTTCAAAGAAAAATATTGATGTAATATTTTCTTTTTTGAAGTAATATTAAGTAAATTCGTGTTCTTGTGTGCTTTTATATGCATGCGCACCTGCACGTCTCTATGATGATGGGTTTTAAATGTTAAATTGAAAAATCTATATTGATAAGAATATTAAATGTAACATAAGATAATTAAGGGAAAACTATTTTTCTAATTTACTAAAATTGTGAATAAAAATAACAATAAAGCAATAAGATGTATCACATGCATTGTGTATGCTAGTGTTATAAAAAACATGGTACTCATACTTTAAATGTTAAAATAAAATTTTGTTATGCAATGTTCGATATATCAATCATAAATTAAACTTTTTATTATTCTTTATGCATATAATCTTTGTTAAGTGATTTTGATATTTCTATACTTGGTAAAAATACCTACCATTTTGTTTACCAAAGAGCTTATTGAGTATTAGTTACTTGAATTTATTTGCATAATATGGATTTATAATATTTGGTTAATTTAAATACATGGATTTGAGTGTAAAATAGTAAGAGAAAATTGATTAAAACTTTGTAAATGAGTGTAGAAATTATAAAATTCCCATATTTACAAATATAAAACCATGGAAAAAATTAACGTAACATTTTGGATAACTATAAAATGGTAATTTATATGGATTAAAAAAGTCAAAGAAAATTAAGTCGTAGGGTGGAATTTTTATAATTACCGAGATAATTTGTAATTTTTAAACTTTTCTATCATTTAACTGATAATTTATTAAATTAAACAATTTACATTAACTTGTTCTTATTGTCGTTTATGTGATCCATATTTTTTTCATATCTGAATGAAAATTTAGTTTATACCATTTTGCTACAATGAGCATGATATACTTATTGACATTGTTATCTGTATTATTCATTGGTCAAATTAAAAAATAATGGGTACTTAATTTTTCTTTTAAACAGATTATAGTTAAATTATTTGATTATTTTAAATATGCAGATTTAAATGTAAATTATACATAAAAATTGAGAACTTTGAAAACAATAGTAGAAAGCAGAAAATGTATATTTTGGGACGTAAAACGGTAATGTAAAATTAATAAAATATTATAAATAATTCAAAAATAATAACTGTATTGGTCTTCAAAATAAGATACTAAAAAATATCTAGAAAAAGATAAAAGAGGGCTGAGATAATGGGTAGAATCAATGTGGAAGTCAGAATTTCTTCTGCTTTACCGTTCCTCGATACATTTGTATCATTCATTTGGCTTTCGTGCTTTCTTTACCTTCGTGGATAATATGCATACTCACACGTAAGTTGTCCCATATTTGATATTTCAATTCCTTTCCCTCCTTGGTCCATGTGAGTTCCCACTTTTGTTTGCTTTTGCTTTCGTTAATTATATATCTGTGTTGTCTAGATGCAAAAGGTCTCGTATGTTGTTTTGTTTAAGCTCTCGTAGGCTATGATTTGGTCTATACTATTATTTACTTTTTTCTTTGTTTCTGTTTTAGCTTTGGTGTATTGTCACAAATGGGAGCTGTGCCAATTTTTCTTACTTGCTATCTTGTACTACATCTTAGCCTGCTTTCGTTAGTTGTTTTATTCAGCCTTCATGATTTAAAATGTTTGGCGTCATTGTGAGTTGTTCACTTTTCATACTTAGCTTTCATGCACATTTTACCTTGGCCTAATTTAAAGTTTGTGTTATGTTTTACTTGGTCAATAAGGGTTCGATGACAATCTTGTAATTAAATTAAAAATTGATTTATTACTTACTTAAATAACCACTTTACACCTAACACCATTGGAGGTTGAATTTTTATTAACCAATTTCATTCTTTTGGTTTTCTTCCCAGATAATGTTAATCCCCATATTTAAATTAATTAATTAATTTTCTCCTTAATTAGTTAGTGTTTTGCTTTACTAAATAATTCAAAAAAATAGAAAATTGATAGGAAAATCCAAAAAATTTACCAAAAATCAAATTAATCGTATTTTATTTTTCCCAAAATTTCAGGTCGAAATGATTAATTTAAATATTTTTACTAATTAATTGCCCTAAATTAATCATTTTTCCCGCTTAAGAAATTTATAAAATATTCATTTTGACTCCAAAAATTATGAAATTAAAAACCTATATATATTTTATCATTAAGCACAAAATACTAAAATTTTGTGCCATTTAGAGGGGAGTTAACCATGTGTTACCCTAAACATTAACTAGTTCACCTTAATTAAATTTTATACCATAATTAAAACTATATTCAATCATCCAAACGCTTTAACCACATCAAAAACAATCATTTACAATCAAATCTGAACCGTAATAGGTATGGATAGGTTTTAGAGAAAAATTATACTCATATAGCTTACGAAAACTTGTTTTAATCTTCTTTCCTTTTTTTGATTTATGTTATCCTGCCTATTGACAAGGCCGAGATATCAAGGAATTGACTAAAAGAGAAAGATCGCTTATTCTGAATATCGGTTATATGACAGTTTGCTATGGACATTGACAAATTTTGTCCGACTTTGGATCAAGCTACAATTGACAAGACATGATAAACAAAGCTTTGAAAGCCAATATTCCAAATTTCAAGTTAATCAAAGTTTGTATGCTCAAGTTATGATTGATGCAAGCCAAAGAGATCACCTTAATTACATCCATCAAAATGCATTAGTTTGTATCCATCGAAAGCATATGCTTGTTCGTATCGATCTATTCGACTCCACCATCGAACAAGCTCTACTTCATGTCGATCGGCAGTTGACTAGTTCGTATCCATCGATGATGGTCTACTTCGTATCCATCTTAAAAGAACCTTATTCAAATCCATCATGATTCGTTAGTTCGCATCCATTACGGCCAAGCAGGGCCGCCATTTGTTCATATCCATCACATTGTCATTTTTTGATATCAATCAAGTTGAAGCAACTTCGATCGATGCGAACAAGGCCACACAATCGATACGAGCTGAGCAACTTTGATCGATACGAACGGAGATACTCTCATTGATACGAACTAAGCCACATCCATCGATACGAACAGGGAAACGGACTTCGATATGAACAAGGAGAAAACCTTGGGATGACTCGGTCAACTCAGCATCGAAAGTGGAGCGATCCAAAAATTAAGCGCCACGTCAACTCGCTAGCATGTGCTCAGTATCAATTTGAAATGATCGACATGAATGCATCGAAGCGAACTGGCCAGCCTAAAGAAAAAGCAATCTTGGATCGATCATAACTTGCAATCCACAAGTCCAAATGGTATGAGATTTTCACAGGAGCTTACGTACAACCTAAAGAATGTTCCCGCCAAATTTCGACTCGATTGGATCAAATCTTGATTGGTATGAAATTCATTTGTATCGGTCACGGATCGAGTCGAAATCACGTAGGATCGATCACGTGGGCTTAACCACGTGCCAGAAGAGGCCTTCCGAGATCTGAGCGAGATATTTGCATCCTACACCTATAGATAGCATCCTAGAGCCTACAGAAAAAGGATCTTTTGGCTCTTTGACATCCAAACTTTGTCGAAACCATTTTTATACTTTAAGGCTATTGTTGTACTCGAATTTCATCACTGTAATCCGCTATAGTCAGTTGTAGTCGGCAAATAAATATCAATAAAATCATCTACTTCATAGTGGATGTAGGCCATATGCCGAACCACTCTAAATCATTGTGTTTCTACGTGCTTTCATATTTGTTTTTGAAGTGTTTGTTAGATAATCCTCTTTTTACATTTCTATTCTTCATTTTTATCTCTTCAAATACTTTCGAAGAGTGTTGTGTCCAATTTTGGTACAAACACTTCGGTGCTTTCAGTGAGAAAACACAGTTTTTCTCCTGCTCCTTGGATCTACTGTCAATACCAGATTGCACAAATCCAAGAAGAAGATCCAGATCTCAAATTCAGAATCCTTCCAACCTATTCAGATTTGCAACAAATCTAGGAAAGGACTTCATCATCCATCATGGTTAGCATAAGGAATGCCTCCATAGCAGCAGATCAACAAGGATGGGACAGATAGAATCCCGTACAACTGCCTCCATCCAACCAGAATGTTGTCGGACCATCGGATCTATCAGGCCCAATCGCCCAATAAGAGTTTCAAATGCTTATGCAAGAGCAGACTCAGAGACATCAGCAACTTACTGAATAACTGCGCGCTAAAGCAGAGTTGACTAATCAGCTAATCCGCCAACTGCTTAGGAGATCCAGAAGGGATCAGGCCTCCTACTCATCCACCGAAAGTTCAACCTCATCTGACTAACCATCATAGATCTACACTCCCACGACTGGGCGTGATCTACACCCAAGCCACTGGACATCAACCTAGTCTGAACACTAGACAATCAAGAGTTGTCCCATCAACCAGCTACCAGACTGGACCCACCTTTCGGGGAGGTATTGTTCCTCATTATATCGTTGACATCCATGCTACTACCACCGCTGCTGAACCAGGGGTTGTTGCCCGGAATCAACCAGATCTGAACCATCATCGGCATGGACGTATTCCCAAACCCTACGTCCCCGAAGACTTAGAACCAAGGAGGCGAGACATGGACCATCGACCGCGTCCGGTCCAGCTTCGCATTGTCGAACCCGACCACACCTTCTCTCAACGTGCACAGAACGTCCAAATGTCGGATATATCAACTATCATTTGTCAGATGGTCCGTGAGAGTCTGGGTCTCACTAATGACAACTGGGGAATCTCCCGGAGTCATACCCCTTTCATAGATGAAATACTCTATGCTGAACCCCCTCGGCAATTCAGGATGCCTGCTTTACCAGTCTATGAAGAAAGCTTTGATCCCAATCAACACTTCCTAAAGTATGAGTGGTCGATGAACCAGCATGAGCTGATGACGCAGTTAAATGTCGAAGCTTCCCGATCTATGTGGTTCACTTGTTCGCTACCTCAATCTATTTCTTGTTTTGACCAAATGCAAACAAGTTCATTGAGCAGTTTCGGATGCATGTCACACGGCCAAAGGATGTTAACACTTTATCCAGTGTCACTCAAGCTCCCGGAGAGACACTCCGACGTTATTTAGAAAGATTCCATGCTGCATGCGTCGAGATCAGCAACCCAAATGATAACTCCATTCTTATGGCATTGACTAAGGGGATTGACACTAATTCTGAATTCGGCAACTGGTTGGCCGAAAAACTACCTGCGTCATTGGACCATTTCTATTATAAAGCAACCTAGTTTTTGAGAAGGGAGGATGCGAAATAGTCTAGGAAGAAGGATGACGCAGGGCCTAGTTGTGAAGAAAGTCAAAGTAATGTTACAGTCAAACAGTCCGGGGAGATTTCTAGAAAAGTTCAGTTAAACATTCAAAACAAGCAAAATCAGCAAAGGAATAATGGAAATCAGAACAAAAAACAAGATCAAAACCATGGAAATGACGTAGAGCTCCTATGTTTGATAAGTACACTCCTTTAAATACGTTGCTGGAGAATGTACATCTGCAAACCTGCAATACCATCCAGTACAAGAAGCCTTCTCCGAAACCATCATCGGAGAGGCAGATCCAAACGGGGAAATTTTGCCAGTTTCCATGAGAGTTATGGCCACAATACAAATGATTATCGTCATTTACAAGATCTCAATGAGAAGTTGATTAGACATAGGAAGTTGGAACAGTTTATGCAGGCACCGTAGTCTGGAGTGTGGGCCCATGGAATCAAAATAAAATATCTAGTCAAGCAAGACAGGAGGAACCTGCTCGTACTGGCGGGAGGTTGGTGATAAATACAATAAGTGGTGGTCCTCATCCAGCAGACCGAAGCTGGATGGAAATCGAGTCGTATGCCAGCTCTATTAGGCTTGCAGACTTCAAATGTTGTAGTAGTTGTGATGATGGGGCTCCGGCCAAGCAACAGAAGACGATGACTGCTGACATCATGTTCCGAAACAGAGACGCTGATAAATTCGAAGCCTCCACTATCGATCCACTGGTCATACCAGCTTAGTAGGTCCTACTTGGATTAAGAAGATCTTGGTGGATAGTGGAAACTCTGTGAATATTTTGTTTATAAGAACTTATATTCAAATGAAAATGGAAGCTAAAGATTGAAGCCTTGTCAATCTCGCGTTCATAGCTTCAATGGAAGCACTAGTATACCCACTAGAGTAGTGGAACTACTAGTGGAACCGGGAGTTGGAGAATGCCGGAGAGTCCAATACTGCAGTTTGCTGTGTTGGACATAGACTCCCCTTACAATGCTTTCTTAGGCCGACCGACCCTCGCTGAATTCAGGGCAGCCATTGCTCCATGGTGCTTGACTGTAAAATTCCCCACCGATCGTGGGGTTGGAGTCGTTCAAGGAAATCAGGCTACTAGACGAGCCTGTTATGTTGCTGAGTTGCGTGGGGCACAGCGAAAGGAGAAAGGGAAGGGCGTAGAGGAATCTCTCTGCATCTGTTTTGTTGACAATTGACAATTGGTGTCTGGGCCCAAGCCCAGGCACCCCAACCAATTCGAAAGGGATGTTGACCCAAGAGATACTGAAAGTGAAGATGAAACTAAAGACAGTCAAGCTTCGCTGACAGAACTGAAAATCGATGTCCCGATTGACGATGATGACGATTCAAAGATGATAAAGATTGGATCTCAGTTAAGCCAACAGACACAGAAGGAATTGGTTGAATTTCTCTGATCGAACCTCGACTTATTCGCCTAGATGCACTCTAACATGTGGGATCTCACCGACATCGGGAGCCACACTTTGAATATTGACCCGCGATATATCCCGGTCAAAAAGAAAAGGCTTGGTGTGGATCCAAAGAGATCTGCATCCTTAAAGAAGAGGTCGATAAGTTAAAATCGAATGGGTTTATCCAAGATGCATTATACCCGAAGTGGGTATCCAATTCCATACTTGTCCGAAAGCCAAATGGGAAATGGAGAACATGTGTTGATTACTCAGACCTGAACAAAGCTTGACCGAAAGACAATTTTCCACTTCCCCGAATTGATCAGCTCGTAGATTCAATGGCTAGGCACGAATTATTATCTTTTATGGATGATTATTTCTGTTACAACTGGATACCTATGCACTTACCCGACCAAGAACATACCAGCTTCGTAACCGATCTGGGACTCTACTGCTACAAAGTCATGCCTTTCGGACTCAAGAATGTCGGGGCAACATACCAATGACTAGTCAATCGAATGTTTGCAAACCAGATCGGAAAGACCATGGAAGTATATGTAGATGACATGTTGGTGAAGTTATGATTCTCCGTTGATCATATAAAAGAATTGGAATCGACGTTTAGTATCCTTCGAGAATACATGATGAAGCTCATCCCATTGAAGTGTCACTTTGGGGTCGCATTTAGGAAATTCCTTGGGTTTATCGTCAATGCTCGAGGAATCGACACAAATCCCAAAAAGAACTGGGCAATCAGAAATCTTGAGACTCCAAGAAACATAAAGTAAGTCCAGAGCCTCAACGGTAAAGTTGTAGCACTGAGCAGGTTCATATCGAAGTCCACCAACACATGCATTCCTTTCTTTGATTTGATTTGAAAAGGGAAACGGAATTTTGAATGGACCACGGAATGTGAGGATACATTTCGAGCACTAATTCAACACCTCTCCACACCGCCTATTTTTTCAAAGCCTATAGATCACGAGCAGTTGTACCTTCACTTGGCGGTATCAGAAAACGCAATATGTACTGCCCTAATTCGGGAGGAAGACCGAGTGCAAAAACCGGTCTATATCAATAAATGACTAACCTGGGTTGAAAGAAATTACCCGAAGCTGGAGAAGTTGGCTTATTGTCTCGTTGTTGCCTCAATGAAGCTCCATCCGTATTTCTAGGCTCATCCTATCACTGTTTACACCGATCAACAGTTACGACAGGACCTTATGCAGCTTGAGATGCCTGGCAGGTTATTTAAATGTAACATTGAACTGAGCTAGTTTGATATTACTTACACTCCAAGGCGAGCTATTCAAGGACAAGTCCTAGCGGATTTCGTAGTCGAATTTACCATCCTAGAGGACTTGCCCGAATCCAGTGAATCTCATGAGTATATATGGAAGCTACATACCGATGGTGCGTCAAACGACCAGTGCTCGGGTGCTGAAGTAGTACTTGAAACCCCCGAAGGTTGGTCCATATGTTATGCTCTAAAGTTTGATTTTCATGCGACCAATAGTAAAGTTGAATATGAAGCCTTACTTGCCGGATTGAAACTCGCCCGAGATTTTAGAATTATTGTTGTGGAAATTTATTGTGACTCACAATCAGTTGTATATCAAGTTCGAGTAAATATCAGGCAAAGGATCGAAGACTGGCTGCTTATCTAGCTCGAGTCCAAGAGATACTTATTTAGTCTGATTATTATGCCATCTTCTACATACCCCATGAGCGCAATCAAAAGGCAGATTCATTGGCAAAGTTAGCAAGTACGGGTGAAGCACACCAAGTGGGACTCATTCCTATGGAAATGTTATCTTCCCCAAGCATTGATCAGATGGAGACACACTGGATATTTGAAATCACTCCCTATAAGGAGTCGTGGATGACTCCATTCTGAAATTACCTCGAGCATGCAACGCTACCTAAGCGCAGGAGTGAGAAGAGATAGATTCTTCGTTAAAGCTGCACGGTTCAATATTCAGAATGGAGTCATGTATAGAAGAGGGTACTCCATTCCTCTACTCCGATGTATCGCATATAATGCAATTAAGCGAGTGTTACGTGATGTTCATGAAGGAGAATGTGGCGATCACACCGAGGTGAAAGCTCTCGCTAAGAAAGTACTCCATATGGATATTATTGGCTGACTGTAAACCGCGATGCAGCATATTACGCCAGGAAATGTGATAAATTCCAAAAGCATGCTCGAATACATAGAGTCTCACCTACTGAGATAACCCAAATGGTCAGCCCATGGCCGTTTGCAGTATGGGGCATCGATATCATTAGCTCAATACCTCTGGCCAAAGGTGGTGCGAAGTACGCCATCGTCGCAGTTGATTACTTTACCAAATGGGCCGAAGCTGAACCTCTTGCTACAATCACGATGAAGAAAATGATCAACTTTGTAGTCCACAACATTATCTATCAATTTAGTCTCCCATATACCATCATCACTGATAACGGAACCCAATTTGACAGCATTGAATTCAAGGATTTCTGCCGACGATTCCACATTCAAAAGAAATTCTCTACAGTTGCACACCCTCAAGCGAATGGCCAAGTTGAAGTTGTAAATAAGGTTATCAAGTTTATCCGGAATAAATGACTAGAAAAGGCCAGGGGCAAGTGGGTTGATGAACTTCCTATGGCTCTATGGGCTTACCGGACAACTCACAAGTCAGGGACCAACACACTCCATTCTCTCTTTCCTATAGTTCAGAAGTCGTTATTCCAGTCGAGATGGAAGTACCTTCTCATCATGTGACTTATTATGATCCATAGACAAATGCCACACTAATTGTTGAATCTTTGTATTTGTTGGATGTGAAGCACGAAGAGGTTGATTTGAGGGCAGACGCATACCGAAGTCGAGTCGCTCGATTATACAATGCTAAGGTCCGACCCCGAACATTTGAACTCGAAATCTCATCCTCAAAAGAATCTATCCGGTTCCTTCGCACATGAAACCAACATGTGAAGTACCGTGTGTGATTAAACGAAAGCTCAGAGTTGGCACATCCAAGTAATCGACCGTTGATGGTCTTACTTTGCCAAGAGCCTGGAACAGCGAGAGTCTCTGTCGCTACTACACATGATAGACTTTATTTATTTTAGTCAATTTTTCATCTACAATTTGTTTCTGCATTTCAAAATTTGAATTTGTAATAAGGAAGATGCGTTTTCCATATTTCTCATTTCAGCCATAAAATGACATCTCTTTGAGCCAGAGTTGTGATTTATTGAATGTGGCATACAATCATCACGATACACGAAGAGCTAAGTTCTATCATATGGTGGAATTTGTTCAAATATGGAGTGACTGTGATGCGATCGGCCGCTCACTAAGTGAAACTCGAGCTCGGGACCAAGCCATCACACTAAAGCCAAAGAAGGATTGACATACGACAATCCTTTAACTGACTCCAGTCTCCTAGAGTGCGAGCTAGAGTATAAACTTATAAGTGCGATTTCGAAGAGGGTGGATTCGTCCACCTAACGGCTTTGACCTTATCCTAACCAAGTTCAAGAAGGATACACCCGTCCATCTAACGAACTCACTTGTTAACTCGGGGTGGATGTAAATCGACCATCCACAATCCTGATAAATCCATCGTTCCCGGAGTGCGAACGAAATCCTAAAGGCCTAAATAGATGTGACTGACCATCTGTCGAAAAACTCCAAATTCCCAAAGTGCGAACTGGAGTATAAATATCAATTCTAAATTCCCAGAGTGCGAGCTGAATGATAAACATCAACCCCAAATCCGCAGAGTGCGAGTCAGAGTATAAACATCGACTCCAAATTCCTAGAGTGTGAGTTGGAGTATAGACATCAACCAACTTCAAGTTTCCATAGTACGAACTAGATTACAAACGCCGACTATCTCTGGATCCCCTGAGTGCATACCGGTGAATCGACCACAAAAAACTCTGTGTCCCCAGAGTGTGGTCAGAGTATAAACATAACCCAAGTGTGAATGACCACTCGCAAACTAACTTAAGTCCCCAGAGCGTGAACATATACTTGAAACTTAAACAGGTGTGATCGACCGCTGACGTACAAATGTGGATCCCCGGAGTGCGGATACGATCATTGATAAGTGAGCGAGTGGGATTCGACCGCTCGACTCTCACGTATTTTAGCATCGGTTCAACGATGTTAAGCTCGAAGAAATGGAGGAGAAATGCAATCGCTGGCCGATCTTTACAACTCATCCCCGAAAGTGGGGGCATAACTTAAGTGTCAACCATTGACTAAAGCAGTGCAACATCAAAGTTCAACTTAATCCCCAGTCATGACTCGTGTCTGTGACTTGCAGACTTGATAAATAAAAACAAACTTGACTCAAAGGTTGGAACTTCGCAAGTGCACTGGACTAGAATTCAAATACTGGAACACTTAAGCATAATAACCAATAATTAAGTTTAAGTCAAAATAAAATTTTAGTTCAACTTACTGTGGAAGAAATTCATGTACAAGTTATTTCAAAAATTCCTACTAGCAAGGGCCGAACCCACATCTATATACGGCCTACAAAAGCTAAAGGAAAATTCCCATCTACTCAAAAATGTGCCAAAGAGGACAATCTACTCTTTCTTCTTTCTCGGCTTCTTCTTTGGTGTAAACCCGCTAGAGCTACTGCTTAGTTTTCTCTTTGAGCTCTTGCCTTTCGACGGCCGATCTCCAGGAGGGGGCATGATCTCAATGTCCTCCTCCAAACTCGAGTGTATGGGATGCTTCCTTTAGGCGGAGTCGGAGGGGTCGGACCTACTACAGGGGGTGGGATGGATGCGCTAGTGTCGTAAAATGTACCACTGAGTAATATCATTCTCAGCGGAGCCGGGCCAGGTGCCGCCATTCCACCTTCAGAACTACCGCCACGAGCCGCTGCCTCCATTTCAACATCGATTTCTGCCAATATCTCTTCCTTATGAACTGCTTGAGCCTCGCTGTGGACATTAGTAGTCGGCATTGAAGAGCCAGTAGCAGGTGCGATTCCACCCATAACAAATGGTAGGTCCTCAAAAGGGTCACTGTGGCGACTGAGGAGTTCCTCCATCATCTGCTAGTCGAAGAAGAGTGTGCGCCCCTGCGTTCCATCGATCGATGTAGTCATTGTCGTAGTGATCGCCTTAGTAATGATGGCCTGCTACACTTGATGCGATTCTTGAGTTGCAGTAGACACAATCAGCGTAACTCCAGGTACTGGATAGAGAAAACGAAA
This sequence comes from Allium cepa, assembly GCA_030765085.1. NCBI lineage: Eukaryota > Viridiplantae > Streptophyta > Magnoliopsida > Asparagales > Amaryllidaceae > Allium > Allium cepa. The sequence continues at coordinate 300,621,206 of CM060944.1, read as the reverse complement.
GACTATTAGTAAACGCTTCAAATCAGGCTCTTTATTTTGAACACACATGAGAAATGTTCAAAGTACCTTCCTCAGTTTGGCTCATGGATGGCTGAACGAATTCAGAAGTGTGCTCTTTAGCTGGAGATAACTGCGGTTGTTTCGGATTGTAAGCAGGGACGGATTGGGGATCAACCGCTGGTTCAGGTTCAGGTATGGTTAGCGTAGGAATCTCAAGACTTTCTTCGTGATGCTCAACACCTGAACCTTCTCCAACCTCCGAGTGTTGGGCACCGAGCTTCTCCTTTTCATCTGAAATCATTGACTCATGGAGAATCTTTCATTCATCTTTATTTAGCATACGATTCTCAAGCTCAAATTCGTCGATTGATTCATCTGGACGCACCACCTTCCCTCCTCAACCAATCGGCCCCTGGCATTGTGAAGATGAATAGGATAATTTTCGAGCCAGGCTAGGTTCCTATGCTTCAACACATTAGCGTTATAAGTGATGAAGAGATCTTTGATATCAACCTCTAGCCTAGACTCCGCCGTTCAGACCCTCTCCTCAACCTCGGTCTCCACCATACGGACTTTACCCACTGTCGTGTTCCCTTCACCCCGGAGCGCTACTGCCTGCTTACACGCCTCTTGGGCTACGCAATTTACGTCATCCCTTTCCTTGGTAATTTCAGAGAATTTGGCTTTAAGATCATTAAGTTCTTTGAGAGCCCCATCCCGTTCGGCAATAACGGTGGTGTTCCAATGGCCCATCTCCTCCAACAAGGCATAGTGCGTTTACCTCATCGTCTTCATGGCTGAATTCACCTCATCGGCCTTTTGAATGGCCTCTATTTCTGACTTTCAGGAGGATTCAGCTTTAGAGTTAAGCACTTGGATAGTTCGATCCTTCTGAGCAAGCTCGTTTTCTAATTTCTCCATGGTGGTTGCCTGCTCAAAGGCCAGCCTCGATGATTTCTCTACGGCTTTCGTCCACTCCTTATACTGAGAATAGATGTCGTGAATATAATCGTGCATCATGTTGTCTGCCTCCATTGGGATTCTCTTTAAGTGCGGAGGGAAGATGTAGTTGTCGAAGCTGATGTTCGGTAAATCCTTCTTCAATTATGCAACTAATAACCCCTTCTTCGGTAGGCTCAATAATAGCATGTTCAGAGACAACAGGAGTTTCGGCCTCGTGCCTGCGACGGTGTGATTCAGGCTAGAGGATTTGGACGGTGGTTTTCTGACGGGGAGGCTCTGTAATTTTTTTCGTAGCTCGAGGAGTGTGTAGGGATTCTAGGAGGTGGAGAACGCGACCTGGATCTATGTCTGTAATCCCTATCCCTATCCCTGTCGTATCCTTCTTGGCTAGCATATCCACGGTCATAATCCCTTTCTGCCTCTCTCCTACGTGAGTCATAGTATGTAGAAGATCGACGAGCTGAGCAAAGACTCTCCAACATCGACCCGCACCCAGGCATTGTACATGCAAAGCAAGAGAAACAATATTAGTAATCTCTCGAAATAAACAGCTTACGATCGGAAATCGTGTAGTGACATGAAGTGTGTATGTGTGTGCAACCCCCCGACCAACCGAAAAAGTCGGCCACACTAGTGGAAAGAGACTCGCGTAAGTCTAAAGCATGCTGAAGCTCCTTAAATCCAACATCATGTTGAAGTGACATGTAATCCGGAATTGGAATTTCGGCGAGCCCTTTGAAAAGGTTTTCCACCTGCGAGGAAGGAGCCTCCGAAAGTCTAATCCCTGGAATAGGAAAAGACACGACCACTGATTTCCATCTCAAGGATTTAGGGCGTTTAAAAGCAACTGCCTTGCCTTTTCTCTTTCCTTGGGGACCATGAAGGGCGTTAGAAGATCGACTGCATGTTTGTCGTCGGTGGGTATGCTTTCTGAATCAACCCCTTCAGTTATAACAACTTCGGGGGCCTCACATTTCACTCGTTTCTTCGAGACAGCCCTTACTATTCCCTCCAGCATTATACTTTGGTTACGCTCGATTAACCGGATGATTCTCAAATTTCTGTCTGTTAGAACTGAATCGATGTCCCTCATTTCACTTGGAACTTCTTGGAGGACCTGTACTATCTCTTTAAAATGCGCATCTTTGGGTCGTGGAATTACAGTTGTAGAGAAAAGGAGATATTAGTTTAACGTCAGTTACGATCACCTTATTCACTACTTGAAAAGACTGCGGTAATTATGTCTGAACAGCCATCGGTTGGCCAACCCTGGGGGGCAGCGAACTTAAAACCATACCGTTTTAAATTAGCTCAACCTGGTCCAGGACCCCGTTACCACTTGAAAACTCCTATCCGCTTCCAGATACATAAAAGAAGGGCTAACTCCCTGGCTCTTGACGTTGAATAAGTATCTAATTTCGAGCGGGGTCGGTGATCGGAAGAGACGCTCCATAAATACAACGAATAGGCTATACAACAGAGCATATCTGTCGGGGTGTAATTGAGATGGAGCGATTCCAAAGAAAGATAACACTTCTGTAATATATTGGTTGAGTGGAGGAAGTGTTCGTCCTATACATTCCTGGCGATTGAAAGCAGTAAACCCCTCCAGTGGATAATACGGTTTATCATTTGGCCCTGATAGTAGCACGTCGTCCAGTGACAAGCCATGCCTTAAGCATATCCATCCTAGCATGTCTTCAAAAACATTTGACGGCATAGAATCTGGCAGATTATCGATAAAAGTAGTGCCCGGTAGCTCATCCGGAGCTGGATCTGTAACTTTGGCCACGATGGCCTGTATCTCGATTGTTAAAGGAAGTGAACTTAGAATTTCCTATGGTTGTGAGCTTGCGGACTCCATAGCTAACTAACTTATGAAAAATCATCATTAGATGATAATATGCCCGTGTATCCCCCAGTGTGAAATGTGTGAATGTGCAAGTGCAGTGTATTACTTGAAAAATTCTATGGAGTATGAGAAAATATTCAGACGATAAGACTTCATAATTCAATCAGAGTGACCATCATTGCTGTCTGTCACAACTGTGCCATCCAAACTTTAGAGATCGAATCGAGTTAAAGTTCATTAAATTTTTGTTAAGTTATGGTTCCATCAACGAGCTTCGGAAGGCAGTCTAGTATACAATGAAAAAGGTTAACTCTAGATATGCAGTGTAGAAGCTCATCGGGGTCAGGTGTTCAAATGTGCAAGGGTGTTCAGATTCATCAAAGTTCAACTCATAATCGATCGCCTAAATTCAAATTCGTATCGGCCAGAGGAACATGGATTTCGTATCGATCATGGTGCGCCTGCTCATATCGATCGTTTTCGTATCGATGAATTTTCTTCATTTCATATCGATCGATACTCTTCATTTCATATCGATCAATAGTCTCTATTTCGTATCGATTGGCGATGAGTCTTTCGTATCAGTCGCCAATCCAAGACTGTGTATCGATCGCTCCAGATCTATACGAGGATTGGTCGGCAAATAATCGATAGAAATTTAACTCTTCATCTGTGCGAAATAGTTTAATCAACCGATGCAAAATCGTGTTTCGTCTGAATCGATACGAACTTGCCCCTCGTCCACAATCGATACGATGGCTCCAGACTTTTCTCCAGATCGATCTGAGCTTCACACCTCCTTCTTCAACCAACTCGCGGCTTAACTCCAACCTTGGCATCACCGAAATTGACCATACACAGGAATAAAATGGCATAAAAACTCGAGTCTCATCATTTTAAAGTGTGATTGATCAGTTAGCTACCTAATTTAAGTAATAGATTCGAAGGAATGAAAGGCTATTCAATTTGGAGACGAGAGAAGTTTCTTTTCCATCCTAATCGGTGCGAAGACAAGGGAAATAAATGAGCAAGTAAGAAAAATTCTTAAGTACAATCGCTTATATATGGACCCCAGAACTGAAAGTAGGTGCTTCGACTCCCAGTTTACTCGACTGGTGGACTCAGGTTTCTCCCACCAACGATACGAACAGATCTCTTCGTATCTATCTACTCTAGTCTTATCGACATTCAAGCCCATCTGAAACACATCGACACGAATTGCATTGTCTGTATCCATTAACATATAACCCATGAAAGATCGTATCCATCGATGCGAATAATACCCATAGGGCCAGCTAGACTATTCGTATCCATCATAAATCCGTCGATACGAACATAAACTCAATAAGCAACAAAGACAAAGCTCGTGTGAACTGATCAAATTCATGAAAATGCATCGATGTAAAAGGAACATTGAGCTGCACTAGATCCACATGGCTCCATCGATGCGAAATATTTATTTCGTACCCATCGATGTGAATTACACCAATGTGAAAACGATCTTTCGACCTTCCACATCGATCCAGGAGAGGATAGATATGAAGGGACATTCCAAAATGATCTTCTAGCGTTGTTACAACTCGAATTTCACATTGGCTCGAATTTCACGTTGGCTCAAGAGAGGGTCAATATGAAATTCGATGTGAGTAAACTGACAACGATTTGTGAACATGTGAACGTTAACAAGGGTCAGATTAACATATATGCATGCATGTCGAACTAATTTTCAATTTACAAAATTCACAGGTCGAATGCCCACCTGATGAACAAATTATAACAACAAACAGCTAATCGGTATCATACAACAATCAGTTACAACGGTACGCAGTACAACAGTTGGTAGTCTAGAGTTCATAATTTGTCTCTATGGATCAATTAAAATAACAAATTTTAACGAAAAGAAAACAATCATTCAACAAGTTAGACAGAACTATTCAGAATGAAAGATGCGACTATTCAAAGCACGTTATGTTTTCACAATATGTACTTTGGGGGGTAAATGTTATCCTGCCTTTTAGCAAGGCAGAGATATCAAGAATTGATGGAAAGCCAAAGATCGCTTATTCTGAATATTGGTTATACATAGGTTTGCTGTGGATATCGATAAATTTTGACCATGTCTGGATCAAGCTACAATTGACAAGACATGACAAAAAAGCTATGAAAACCAACGTTCCAAATTTCAAGTTAATCTGAGTTCGTATACTAAAGTTATGATCGATGCGAGCCAAAGAGATCACCTTAATCGCATCCATCAAAATGCATTAGTTCGTATCCATCGAAAGCATATGCTTGTTTGTATCGATCTATTCGACCCCACCATCGAACAAGCTCCACTACATATCAATCGGCAGTTGACTAGTTCGTATCCATCGAGGATGGCCTACTTCGTATCCATCCTAGAAGAACCTTGTTCGAATCCATCAAGATTCATTAGTTCGTATCCATCAACGCCAAGCAGGGTCTCCATCTGTTCGTATGCATGTTCGTATCCATCAAGTTAGAGCAATTTCGATTCATACGAACAAGGCCACACAATCGATACTAGCCGCGCAACTTGGATCGACACGAACGGAGCTACTTTCATCGATACGAACTAAGCCACATCCATCTATACGAACAGAGAAACGGTCTTCGATACGAACAAGAAGAAAATCTTGGGATGACTCGGTCAACTCGGCATCGAAAGTGGAGCGATCCAATAATCAAACACCACGTCAACTCATGAGCACAAGCTAAGTATCGATTCGAAGTGATCAATACGAATGCATCGATGCGAACTGGCCAGCCTAAAGAAGAAACAATCTTGCATCGAGCATAACTTGCAATCCACAAGTCCAAATGCTATGAAATTTTCACAGGAGCTTACGTACAACCTAAAGAATATTCCTACTAAATTTCGACTCGATTGGATCAAATCTTGATCTATATGAAATTCATTCGTATCGATCACGGATCGAGTCCAAATCGGGTGGGATCGATCGTTATAGGCCCAACCACGTGCCAGAAGAGGTCTCCCAAGATCTGAGCGAGATATTTGCATCCTACGCCTATAAATAGCACCCTAGAGCCTACAGAAAAATGATCTTTTGGCTCTTTGACGTCAAGACTCTACTGAAATTATTTTTATACTTTAAGGCTGCTGTTGTACTCAAATTTCGTCACTGTGATCCACCGTAGTCAGTTGTAATCAGCAAGTGAATATTAACAAAATCATCAACTTCATAGTGGACGTAGGTCATACGCCAACCACTCTAAATCATTGTGTTTCTACGTGCTTTCATATATTTTTTTGAAGTATTTGTTAGATAATCGTCTTTTTACATTTCTATTCTTTATTTTTATCTCTTTAAATACTTCCGAAGAGTGTTGTGTCCAATTTTGTTACACACAATTTAAAATCTTGATGTTTTCTAACTTGAAATCATCATCTTCTTCTTCTTTATTGTATGTGGTCGGCCTTGCCTTTGAGTTCTTGGGATTTTGTTTTGTGTAATGAAACGAAATGGAATGAAGATAGAACGATGGGTTGGGGCTAAGGAATACGGGTCTGTGGTTTTGGGCCTTACCAACTTATTTCCCTTAACCAAATTCCCTTTAAAATTTAGGTTTCTGATTAATTAAGGCCAATCAAAATTGCTTTGATTACTTTCGGTCTATCCACTTAACTTTTTAAAGTGATCTTGACTTAATTAATTAAATTTCCCTTGCACAATTCTTGCAACTAAATTAATTTAATAATTTATTTAATAATGTCTCTATATTGTTAATTCAATTTAAATTAATTTTCCATGTTATGGACCTTCCAATATATGAGTTGTTATGAAAAATACTTATATTATTTTATTTTGATTTAATAAACACCAAATTTTGTTATGCAGTAGCATATAGACGTGAACAAATATTAGAAGGTAAAATATAAAAGTAAATACTGTATTTTTTAAATTCATTAAATAGCAAATGCTACTAACCTACTACATTACAAAACGATACTATGTAGCATCGTTTAAACACCTATAAACTGATACTCTATAGTATCAATACTTGAAAAAATTATGCAAAAAATAATAACAAATACCAAAATGCTATTATACCATACCATTTAAACATAAAATGCTACCGCAAAATAGCATTGTGATATGTGATCACACACTTAATTGCAAAATGATGTTACAATTCATAAAATGCTACTATAAATTAGAAGTTGTTACTGGACTAAAAATAGCTTTGTAAGCTAAAATAAACACTTCATTAAAAAAAATTGATGATGTCCGTAAACTGTAGCGTTCAAAAACTATCACTACTATTCATGATGTGCTGCTACAATTCACAAACTGCTACCATTGAATAGCATTATTAGCTTAATTGTACATGTTTTATCTGTAAATGCTATTACAATTAACATAATACTACTACAAAATAACATCGTGGGCAGAAATTTACATAACTATTTTTTCAAGAAGATATATAAAACTAATACTAGACAATATCTTTACTATTGTTATTCTTTTCTTCCTAACTTTGAAGTTACTTCTCTTTAACCACCATTACCACATCATCTTCAAAACATAGTTGATCTCTTCGTTATTGTCGTTGCCACCAGTGCACTTCAACCCAGAAAACGTCATTGTTTTCCATCTTTAAACCCTAGCCGGCCTCTTCTAATCCATTGTTGTCATCATAGTAGTCGTCATCCATCGTCGCCATCCTATCCAACCTCTTCATAGAAGACTTGATTTTTTGGTCGATGTCGTCGCGTGTTATTGCTCGTGGCGCATCGGCATGTATACATAGTTTAATGAGTCCATAAAATGAAATATATAGACTTGTGCTTTATTACAATCCAAATTTGTTATTGACATACAAAAAAATAAAGTGCATGTCTCAACACCAAAAAATGTTCAAATTTTGTGCTTCTTAGTATTTTTCTTCTAAAATAAAATTATCATAAATTTTACATTTTGAACAGAACTAATAATCAAAAGCACCGTTTAAGAAAATAACTTTTGGCTAAATACCATTCATGTAACTATCTTTTCAGTGAACTCTGGAAACGGACATTTAACCATTCACTAACCTTTGAAAAAGAATAGATCTTGAAGAAAACATCTCGAGATTGACCAAAATATGGTGGTCAACATTGTTAATCCACACAAAAGAAAATTTTGGCATATAAATAGATAAATTATATTATCACTGGAAATAGCGTGTTTACAAAAACAAAAAATGGGTGCCCCATACCTCAATTTCAAAAACCATACAGTACATAAATTAATGACCGAAACAATTTTAGTCTAAACAAGAAGACACAAAAAATGTAGTGAATAATAAAATAAAGCATGCAATAAATAATATGTGTCCACTAATTACGGTTTGGGATTTGGTCTTGACTCGATCTGGATCGGTTTAATTATGGTCCCGGGCAATGAAATCCGCCATTTCTTTAGCTATAATTCATGTGAACTTGTTCATTTGTTTTACCATTTTTTTCCGCCAATTTTTTCCTTTACCTGGCTTTCACCAAACCATTTCGATCCGTTGGTAAATCGGTAGGTTTTAGTCGCTATGTTGTTGAAGAATTTCTTATGATTCATTGATGGATTTTGCCAAAAACCATAGCTTGACATGTTTGTCGCGAACTGTTAAAAACAAAACGTCGTTAAACACTAGAATAATTTTATTTTTGGGTACATATTCATTAGGTTCGGCTCAACAAAGAGGGTAACGTAGGTCTAAGAGGTGTAAGACCAAATTTAAGACGAAGGCCTTTAATATGAATAATATACATACGATACCTTTGATCGTGTGCAATATTAGTCTGTACAAAATTATTTTGAAAATAAACGAACTAAAGTTTGTCCAATGTGCTTGTAGGATTGACTAATTTTAATGTAACAAATATATTATATAAACAGTTGCATTGTTCAAACGATCCAACCAAACATTTAATATTGTAACGACCCAGAATTTCGGTTAAATAAATTCGTATATTTAATTGATTTTTAAATAATTAAAAGATAAATTATAAGTCAAATAATTTATTTTTCGAATATCTTGATTTAATTGGATAATTAAATCGACAAATTAATATTTTAAATTACAAAAATAATTGGAAATTGGGTTTAATATGACTAAAATTGATTTGTAAAATTTTATTTAATCATATTGAAGTTAGAATGATGTTATAGAACTTTTAAAATCGAATTAAAAGTTAAATTGTGAAAATTGAATATTTTAATATTTAATTAACGTGTGAAAATAGTTATTTTTCAAACAGTTTCGGATTTCAACGAAGCTAGTTTCATCGGATCTGTAATGTTATATTATTGTAAGGTTTCAAATTTCGTGTCAACCAGTTTACCGTTTGTCCGGGGCAAGCTAAAACGCATAGAAATTTGGTTAACCGATTTAATTTAAAATCGATCGTTTATTGCCATAACTCGCACAGATGATTGAATTGGCTGCTGATACCTATTCCATTGTGTCCGGGACGCGGGTTAAACCCTAGAAACGCCAGTCACCGCACGAGATTTGGAGTTCAGAAAATTTTGAGTGAATAGTAATTTGGAAATTTTCTATAAAAGGCCTTCACGTCTCACATTTGCAAAACTTAAAATCTAGCTAGGGTTTTAAACGTTCAGCCGCCACCATTAAAACCAAGGGCCGAAATCTTCTGATCTTCTCCTCATATTTTCTTCAAATCCACCATCAATTCAAGAAACTTCCAACACGAAAGTTGTAGAGCACAATGCAGTCTATAAATCCAACGGTTAAGATCTGAAATGGCGAAGTGTGGAGGCTTCAATTTAGCCGCGTCCATCACCGGTTCGTGCTCGTTTTTCGATGCAAGAGGACGGCCGAGCTCCAAGCGGCTCTGGCTGAGGGTGGCTCACGAGATGCTTGTTCGTTTGGTGCTGGCTGATCGTGGTAGAAATGAACGTATGGGTTGCGAAAATTGATGGAAAGGAGGCGGCCGATGGGTTTCGATTGCGTGCGTTTAACTTGGGAATAACGTGATGGAGAGAAGAGTATCACACGGCCAGATCTAATGGGAAGGAAATTGACGACTATGATGTAAAGTAGGGTTTAAAAATTAAAAATAAAATGTTAATTTATTTATATAATAATTCATGTAATGTTTAGAACCCTTAACTTTTTCATACGAGGTCGAAATCGCATGAAACGATTTGCGACGGGTTCATATTTGTCGAGCACTGCGCAATGGAGCTGGTTTGGAATCATTTGGAGCTCGTGATAATTTCGGGCAAAATTAAACGTACGTTTAATTTTATTCGAAACAAAACGCTACAACTATTATCGGAAACTCAAGGTGAGAACTTCTCACTCAATCGAATTGCTTCGATTTAAATTTTAAAAAGTTAGATTTAAAATTGCTTGATTGTGTGATTGGATGATAATTTGTTATTTATTGTGTTAAAAAGACATTATACGCCGTATATTAAGCGGATGTTATTTATTAAACACATATACTGCGAATATTTCACCGTGAAGTGAAATTGGTATTATATATGTACTTGGAGTTGATTTCCCGCATTATATAGCGGATGAGACCCTATTGCGCCGCATAATATCGGATAATATGTTATAAATCCCATATATCGCGATATTTAATCTTGAAGCGGAATTGGTATTGTGCTAATATCTTTGGATGCAGGGAAACAGGTTGGAGGGATCCAACTGGATTCCTCAAATGATCGAATTGGTTTCAATGTTGTGTGTTGATCTATTTATAATCTACGTGATTATCTTTGTGATTGAAATCGTTAAAGGCTAAAATTTAGCCGAATATATTTTTGGTATCGTTTGATGCCGAAAATAAATAAAATTTGATTTTTGAAAATTTAAGTTGAGAATTCATAATAAAATTTAATTTTGAAATTTATTCATTTTAAATAAATAAACGTTGTAATTTTTATGTTATAAAAATTATGATTTTGTGAAATATAACCGAAATGTGATTTTAGAAATAAATAGTTGATTAATTTATAAAATGGTTTAAATTGGGATTTTTGAATTATTATGAATGATTTATATAAAATATTTATAAAATTGATATTTATAAATTAAAAATATTGGAATTATAAAACGAGTTTTTATAAGTGTTAAAATGAAGTATAAATGGATTTTATAAGTGGATGAAATTTATAGATTTATAATTTGTGGAGTTATAAAATGAATAGATTTTGTAAAATAAAAGATTTATAACTAATTAACTTATAAACTGGATTTTGGCGTGTAAATGGAATATGGATAGAATTTGTAAATAAAGTGATTTTATAAGTTAAAATTGTTATAAAGTATAAATGGAATTGAAAAACGTTGTTTTATAAATCCGAAATCAATTGAATTTGATAAATTAAACGTAAAAGTTTATTAAAGGAGATATATTCGTGATTTTGGTCAGCGAATTATCCTTTAAGTTAAATGTTGTAATAATAAGAGTTTGGTTGGGAAGCATATTCACGGTTTTGGACAGTGAATATATTATTAAATAAAATGAATATGTTTTGGGGAAGTGATATTATAAGATGAAGTTAATTGTTTTGAAGATGTTTTAAAAGGTATTAAATATCGAAACCATAGATTTCAACATTCATTGTTGAAATAGATGTTTCGAGAAATATAATGAAATGGTGGACTATAACATTGTTGTTATAGTAAATGATTTCCGAAAGGAAATGTTTGATATAGTATTGGGATTTATATATCTATTTTAAGTTCGAATCCCTATACTAATGATTTTGGGTTGTCGTAACGACGTTTTACGCAACATTCGTTTTGACTCAAATAAATGTGTTTAAGAGAATGTTTTCCTTAAAGAATAAATTATATACTTAATTCTGATTTAAGTATATTGAATATTTTCCAAATGTTGGAAATAAATGGATTTGTGAATTACTTATTACTAAATAAGTATGGAAATGTTTTTCCAATATAAAGTGAATGTTTTGAGATTTTATCTTTTAAAGATAAATTGAAAATGAATATTAGAAATCGATTTAAAAATCGTATATTCATAGATATTTTGGAAATGTAAATTCACTATGGAATTTATAAAAGAGGGGGAAATTTGTTTAAAAATAAACATTAATTTATTTTTTAAGTGTGGAAATAAATTTACGGATTTGGAATGTAGGTTTAAAATAAATCGGTAAGGATTTATTTGACTGATTTAAATGAACCATTTTAAATTGAAAATGGATAAATATTTGGAAGTGTTTTCCGTTTAAGGAAATTGATTTGAAAATTGTTTTCAAAGATTGAAAGGTGAAAAATGATTTGAAATTTGTTTTCAAATGGTTGAAGTGTGGAAAATATATATTGTAAAGATATTTTTGAAAATAAATAATTTGGGAAATTATTTGAAATTGGGTGATGTTGTGAATATTGATTGATAGTTAAATAACCGACTATCAATATTGACCTTTAAATAGGTATTTGTTGTGAATTGGTTGAAATTGAATGCTACACTTATTTTTAAATTATTGCGCTCGTTATTCGGATTACCCATTTCGAATAGTGATACGACGTAATGGATAACATTGAAGATCGGTGGTGATGACCGGGTATTTGTGAAAATGATAGGATGACCTATCGATTGTCTCTGCACCGTTAGCTACGGTATGGAGATTTACTTTGTGATGGGAAATTCGATCGGGATTGTGTATACCCAGATTGCAAGGACTTCTTTTGAAGTGCCTTCGATTCTGTTCGAACCCGGAACAGACTTGTATGGTTACATGTCTGACATTACATTTTGAGATATAAAGCAGATTTCTTTCAAATACATTTCCATTGGTGGCGAAGAATTTATTCTCTTAGCTTAACACCCTTAGAGGTTATGTAGTTGAAGGTTATCAGCGATATATTCCCAATTTGGTAATGTGGCATGCTGAGTGTTGCTGTGTGATGATTATTTATTGATCATTTGCTGATCAAAGCGTGGCTTTATGAAAAAGCGTGGCTTTGTGGACGAGACTTCGTCAGACCTCACACCCTGGAAATGGTCAAAAAAGGAATATGCGGCAAGGTTATGAGGGTCGCGCCCTTTAGGGTATGTCATTTCCTTCTGGAAAGGGTGGTATCATGGTATGGAGCCCAGATACTTACTCATGTTGACACACTATATTTATTACTGTGTGATGTTGGTTATCGAGCGCTCGGATAAAGGTCTAAAGGGACCGGGGGATGACATATTCGTATAGTAGTTACCTGGTTACAGAGGTAGCCCGGCCTTGTGTTGGCAGAGATCTAACCGTAACGTTAGGTTCTCGGGACGTCCCGCCAGAGGCGATCCCATTGACAGTAGGAAGTTCCTTAGCCTGACGATTTGTTGGAAAATCCGAAGAAACAATACGAGCCTTGTACGGTTTTAGTTGTATTACCTGCCATGGAATGTGGCGGTAACCTGCTACTGAACATGGTAGCTATAGTAGGCATACGATAATGGTCGTATGTTGGCTAAGATTTATATTCTATTTTCGAAATGCTTTCATCACTATGCACTAATAATAATATCAAAAATGATTTGTTTTGCGTAGTAAGCATCTTTGACTATCATAAGGAGAAATCTCCTCCAATTCTGCGTTTGCATTGTGTGTATGGCGGGAGGCCTTATGGTGGTTTCATTTTCCAAAAGCATTGCGGATATTTTTCACTTCCCTTGTTGTTGTTGTTTTAAAGATAAATAACTGCTTTAGTTCTCACACCAGTCCCATGACTGACCTGGAGTTTATTATTCCCTTCCTAAACTCTGGGTGCCCAAAATTTTCACACGGGCTGTCTAGAGTCAGGTTATCAGGATATTCTGGAATTCGGGAATTGCTGTAGAGATCTAGAAGCATGCTGGATGGCATGGCGTATTAACTAGTATATAGTATTTCTTTTCCACTGTTTGTTGTTGTAAACTCTGATAATGTAATGTAATAACTGATATAGTTCTTTTGTTTTAATGATATTCATTTATCTATTATATGTTGTTCCGCTGCGAATGTGAGATTCTGTTATTGTTTCTATTCGGTTTTCTTACTTCTTCTATCTTTTTCTTCAACCTCTTCTTTTTAACCCTAACAATTTGGTTTTCCGACATTCGATTATGTGGCATTTGATACGGTGGATGTATTAATGTCGATTTTCGAGCGTCGAAAAGTCGCATCATTGCATATGGTATCAGAGCATATGGTTAAGTGATAACCTTGGCTCTGTTGGGTGTTACCCATTAGAGATAGAGTCAGTAATGCTCTAGAATGAGTTTGAGTGTAATAATAGATATGAGCGCGTATTTGTTAGTGAAAAATAAAATTGTTTTATGTTGTGATGATTGGTTTGTTGAGTGGTATATGGATTCTGGTCGGTATAGTCTGTACAACTCTATCGATAGGGATTTCTAAACACTTGTTCAGAACAATACGGCACGATATTGTTTTAAAATATGGTAAATGAAATAATTTTACCCAAAACTATTTTGTATATAAAAAGATATAATTTTTGTAAATTATTATAGTATATGGTTGCTTGATTGTTAGGAATTGATAATATTAAATTATCATCATCGAAATTGAATAAGAAATTGGAATCATAATCAAAAGTATAGAAATAAAATCCAGATATAAATGGAAATTGTAAATGTAAATGTGCTTTATAATTTGAAATGGAATTCCAGAAATCTTTTGAAAAAAATTTGAAGTTTTAGAGATTTGGAAGGTTTAAATCGCTTTTTGGTTTGAAAATAATTTTCAAAGTTTTTGGAAAAAATGTTTTGGAAGGATAAAAGCTCTAAACTCTTTTCGGTCGCTGAAAAATAATTCCGGTGATGATCGCGACATCATCGGTGTTCATTTTCGGGTTTTCAAAAGAGGAATTGCTGCCAGATTGTTTTAAATTAAAGTTGTTTGGAAAATTTGGATTTGGTTTTGGAAATACAAAAGATAATTTGAATTGATTTCAAACTTGGTTCTGAAAGGTTGAAAAGACTCTGGAATCCTATTTTAAAATATTTATGGCAATGGTAAATGAGTTAATAACTTATACAATTCGAATTTTGATAGAATAAAATTAACTTAAAGGATGGAGTTAAATTAAAGTCAGTATAAGTGAATTAATTAAATTAAGTGAATTTAAAGAAAGGTCTAAGAGGCTAAGTGAAATGATCTTATATATATAAGAAATGATCACTTAAAGTAAATTTATTAAGTTAAAAATAAATTTGGGTTAGTAACAGATGGATTGGAAGTGAGATTGAATCATGAAAATAAAATTGTGAATGGATAAATAAATTTACAATTGCAAGTAAATGTAATTGAAACTGAATATTAAAATGGAATATAACTTAAGTAATGTTGAATAAAGTTGATTTTGGTATCGAAGTAAAATAATAAAGTGAATTAATATGAACTTGAGTTATGTAAGGAAATTCAACTTTTTTGGTTAAATGAATTAGAAATTGAATTAATGAATGAATGAAGTGAATGTAAATCAATTGAATGTAAATAAATTGATATGGAATAATGGATGTTAGTGTTAATTCATTTAAAAGCTAATTGAATAAATTGAATGTAAGTCAATTTGATATTAAACCAATTGGAATTAAAAGTGTTAAACCAAATTGAATGTAAATTTAATAATTTGGTTATGTTGGTTATGATTTGGTTGTTATATAATTGTTAGTTGATTGTATATAAATTCATTAAGTGTTAATGAAATCGAGTTGATGAATGGAAAGCTATGTAATTGAATTTGTAAATGAAACTAAATTAAAATAGTGATATGAATCAATTGTGAATGAAAAATAATTGATAAATTCAACATTCAAAAGGTAAATTGAATCCAAACAGAATTGAAAGTGTAAATTGAATTCGAATGAAATTGATAATGCAAGCTAGAATGAAAATGAATAATTGAATGTCGTTGTATATAAATTGGTGGTAAATAATTACAAGTAATGTCGAAATCATATAAGTTGCTTATAAACCTTGTTTAGTATGCATTTCTTTTAATATGCATGTGTTGTAGTTGTTTAAAAGGGTAAAATGCCAATAACTTCTTATATATGTCACTTACATGTTTATATTGAGTAAGTACAGGCATCGGGGCTAATAGTTGGTTGGTTATGGTTGCGCAGAATGCTAAATAAATAACTGCTTTGCTTAAAAATGCTAAAAAGGTACGCCTACGCAATAGAAATAGGAAATATGAACTGTTTTTCTGTTTTACCGACCGGGTGGGTCGATGTATATATATTTATATCTATTGTGATATTGTGAAAGCTCCTCCGTACAAAGGAGATTATGGCGAAATTTTTTGAAAATTGAAGGCGTTAGAAAATTTTCGGGAAATTTTGGAAAAGTTTTGTGAAAACTAAGTTTTGATTTGAAGTTGAAAGTTAAACGATATAGTTGATTTTGAAAAGATAACTAACTATGATTTGAAAACCTGGTAGAGTTGTTGTAAGAAGTTTAACTATGAATTTTGAAAAAGTTAAACACTTAATTGGATTTGAAATTTAATTTGAACAATTTGTTTTGAAAAGTTAATGGATTCTATAACTTTTTCTTACTTGGTAATTTCGAGGACGAAATTCTTTTAAGGGGGGAAGTTTGTAACGACCCAGAATTTCTGTTAAATAAATTCGTATCTTTAATTGATTTTTAATTAACTAAAAGATAAATTATAAGTCGAATAATTTATTTTTCGAATATCTGGATTTAATTGGATAATTAAATCGACAAATTAATATTTTAAATTACAGAAATAATTGGAAATTGGGTTTAATATGATTAAAATTGATTTGTACTATTATATTCAATCATATTAAAGTTAGAATGATGTTATAGAACTTTTAAAATCGAATTAAAAGTTAAATTGTGAAAATTGAATATTTTAATATTTAATTAACGTGTGAAAATAGCCATTTTATTCGAAACAAAACGCTACAATTATTATCGGAAACTCAAGGTGAGAACTTCTCACTCAATCGAATTGCTTCGATTTAAATTTAAATAGTTAGATTTAAAATTGCTTGATTGTGTGATTGGATGACAATTTGTTATTTATTGTGTTAAATAGACATTATAGCCGTATATTAAGCGGATGTTATTTATTAGACACATAAACCGCAAATATTTCACCGTGAAGTGAAATTGGTATTATATATGTACTTGGAGTTGATTTCCTGCATTATATAGCGGATGAGTCCCTATTGCGCCGCATAATAGCGGATAGTATCTTATAAATCCCATATACAGCGATATTTCGTCTTGAAGCGGAATTGGTATTGTGCTAATATCTTTGGATGCAGGGAAACAGGTTGGAGGGATCCAACTGGATTATTCAAATGATTGAATTGGTTTCAATGTTGTTTGTTGATCTATTTATAATCTGCGTGATTATCTATGTGATTGAAATCGTTAAAGGCTAAAATTTAGCCAAATATATTTTTGGTATTGTTAGATGCAGAATAAATAGAATTTGATTTTTGAAAATTTAAGTTGAGAATTCATAATAAAATTTAATTTTAAAATTTATTCACTTTAAATAAATAAACGTTGTAATTTTTATGTTATAAAAATTATGATTTTTGTGAAATATAACCGAAATGTGATTTTAGAAATAAATAGTTGATTAATTTATAAAATGGTTTAAATTGGGATTTTTGAATTATTATGAATGATTTATATAAAAGATTTATAAAATTGATATTTATAAATTAGAAATATTGGAATTATAAAACAAGTTTTTATAAGTGTTAAAATGAAGTATAAATGGATTTCATAAGTGGATGAAATCTATAGATTTATAATTTGTGAAGTTATAAAATGAATAGATTTTGTAAAATAAAAGATTTATAAGTAATTAACTTATAAACTGGATTTTGGCATGTAAATGGAATATGGATAGAATTTGTAAATAAAGTGATTTTATAAGTTAAAATTGTTATAAAGTATAAATGGAATTTATAAACGTTGTTTTATAAATCCAAAATCAATTGAATTTGATAAATTAAACATAGAACTTTATTAAAGGAGATATATTCGTGATTTTGGTCAGCGAATTATCCTTTAAGTTAAATGTTGTAATAATAAGAGTTTGGTTGGGAAGTATATTCACGATTTTGGACAGTGAATATATTACTAAATAAAATGGATATGTTTTGGGGAAGTGATACTATAAGATGAAGTTAATTGTTTTTAAGATGTTTTAAAAGGTATTAAATATCGAAACCATAGATTTCAACATTAATTGTTGAAATAGACGTTTTCGTGAAATATATGGAAATGGTGGACTATAACATTGTTGTTATAGTAAATGATTTCCGAAAGGAAATGTTTTATATAGTATTGGGATTTATATATCTATTTTAAGTTTGAATCCCTATACTAATGATTTTGGGTTGTCGTAACGATGTTTTACGCAACATTCGTTTCGACTCAAATAAATGTGTTTAAGAGAATGTTTTCCTTAAAGAATAAATTATATACTTAATTATGATTTAAGTATATTGAATATTTTCCAAATGTTGGAAATAAATGGATTTGTGAATTACTTATTATTAAATAAGTATGGAAATGTTTTTCCAATATAAAGTGAATGTTTTGAGATTTTATCTTTTAAAGATAAATTGAAAATGAATATTAGAAATCGATTTAAAAATCGTATATTCATAGATATTTTGGAAATGTAAATTCACTATGGAATTTACAAAAGAAAGGGAAATTTGTTTAAAAATAAACATTGATCTATTTTTGAAGTGTGGAAATAAATTTACGGATTTGGAACGTAAGTTTAAAATAAATCGGTAAGGATTTATTTGACTGATTTAAATGAACCATTTTAAATTGAAAATGGATAAATATTTTGAAGTGTTTTCCGTTTAAGGAAATTGATTTGAAATTTGTTTTCAAAGATTGAAAGGTGAAAAATGATTTGAAATTTGTTTTCAAATGGTTTGGTGTGGAGAATATATCTTGTAAAGATATTTTTGAAAATAAATAATTTGGGAAATTATTTGAAATCGGGTGATGTTGTGAATATTGATTGATAGTTAAATAACCGCCTATCAATATTGACCTTTAAATTGGTATTTGTTGTGAGTTGGTTGAAATTGAATGCTACACTTATTTTTAAATTATTGCGCTCGTTATTCGGATTACCCATTCTGAATAGTGATTCGACGTAATGGATAACATTGAAGACCGGTGGTGAAGACTGGGTATTTGTGAAAACGATAGGATGATCTATCGATTGTCTCCGCACTGTTAGCTACGGTATGGAGATTTCCTTTGTGATGGGAAATTCGATCGGGATTGTGAATACCCGGATTGTAAGGACCTCTTTTGAAGTGCCTTCGGTTCTGCTCGAACCCGGAACAGACTTGTATGGTTACATGTCTGACATTACATTTTGAGATATAAAGAAGATTTCTTTCAAATACATTTCCGTTGGTGGTGGAGAATTTATTCTCTTATCTTAACACCCTTAGAGGTTATGTAGTTGAAGGTTATCAGCGATATATTCCCAATTTGGTAATGTGGCATGTTGAGTGTTGCTGTGTGATGATTATTTATTGATCATTTGTTGATCAAAGCGTGGTTTTGTGAAAAAGCGTAGGTTTGTGGACGAGACTTTGTCAGACCTCACACCCCGAAAATGGTCAAAACAGGAATATGCGACAAAGTTATGAGGGTCGCGTCCTTTAGGGCATGTCATTTCCTTCTGGAAAGGGTGGTATCATGGTATGGAGCCCAGATACTTACTCATGTTGACACACTATATTTATTACTGTGTGATGTTGGTTATCGAGCGCTCGGATAAATGTCCCAAGGGACCGGGGGATGACATATTCGTGTAGTAGTAGTTACCTAGTTACAGAGGTAGCCCAGTCTTGTGTTGGAAGAGATCTAACCGTAACGTTAGGTTCTCGGGACATCCCGCCAGAGGCGATCCTATTGAAAGTAGGAAGTTCCTTAGCCTGACCATTTGTTGGAAAATCCAAAGAAACAATACGAGCCTTGTACGGTTTTAGTTGTATTACCTGCCATGGAATGTGGCGGTAACCTGCTATTGAACATGATAGCTATAGTAGGCATACGATAATGGTCGTATGTTGGCTAAGATTTATATTCTATTTTCGAAATGCTTTCATCACTATGCACTAATAATAATATCAAAAATGATTTGTTTTGCGTAGTAAGCATCTTTGACTATCATAAGGAGAAATCTCCTCCAATTCTGTGTT
The DNA here is from genome assembly GCA_030765085.1 of Allium cepa. Taxonomy (NCBI): domain Eukaryota; kingdom Viridiplantae; phylum Streptophyta; class Magnoliopsida; order Asparagales; family Amaryllidaceae; genus Allium; species Allium cepa. The sequence continues at coordinate 300,601,137 of CM060944.1, read as the reverse complement.
TGAATTGTGTGTGTGGTGGGAGGCCTTATGGTAGTTTAATTTTCTAAAAGCATTGCATATATTTTTCACTTCCCTTGTTGTTTGTAACAACCCGTCGCTCTGACCGCCTCTAGTCGGTAATTAAACCAACTAGAAACGTTCAAAATGACGGATTGTTATTTAGTTTATAACATTTAAACAGAATCAGCTACAGAATCACAGAATAATAATCATATTTCCCATAAAAGAACTTTTCTTTTATATATAAATATCAGAGTTATACAATGAATTACATTTAATACAGCGGAGCAAACATATATCTTTTTAAAGTACAAGAAAATTTTTCTGAAAAGCTTTAGTGAAGTGCTTTCCCCTCTCTCTCTAACTTCGCTGCGACAAAATCTCTAAGCTGTAAAAATGCTCGGTCTGACCCGATCGTTTTATGCAAAACACAAAAACACTCGAGTCAGGATTAAACTTTATTCAAGTAAATAAATTTGCAATGAACTAAATAAAATGGTAACAGCCATAAAGCATGAACATGTGTGGACAATGGAAAACAAGCCCTCAGGTCAGAGACAACACTCAAGCCAAATGAAAACAAACTACTGAATCAAGTGTCCAACAGAAGTTCGAGGCAGTAGTGTTCATGAAATACAACTACAACTACAAAGGTTCAAGGCTGAGACAAACCCAATGCACCAATGCAACAGCATACAAGGTGCAGACAACTCAACTAGACAACGGAAACCAAATACAAGTTCAAGTGCTCAGTGCAGACCACAAAATGCCACCAAGCAAACTAAATAAGCAAAAAGAAGCAACAGCATGAACAGTGATATGCAGCAGTGTATATGAACACAACTACATGTACAAGATCAAGTTATATGCATCAGAATGTTGACAGAAGAAGACTGCAATGCATGCTACAACAACAGAGACCACAGCTACTACACAACACAGCAGCAATCAAGATGGTGGCAAATGTATACAAGTGATACATGAACCAGAACACAAATACAGTTACAACACTGAGTTCGACAATGTCAAACGCAAACAAATGCAACAATCAACTCAACTGAATACATGGAAGTATGACAGTGAAACTCAAAATAGTGCACAAGTTAACAGGACTTTTTTTTTCTCTTATATATATTTATACAAGCATATGCACTCGGTTCATTTTTTAAGCTTGTTGATGCTTAATTATTTCCAGAGGAGATATAACTCAGTTGGATGCAAACTAAGATATACACAAGTACAGACTAAATGCAAGACATAGTGCAAACTAAGGGGTAAGTGCAACTTGACTATCAAGACCACAAGTATACAACAACAAGCAGTAGTGTGCAACAGGAGCTTCAGAAAGATCAGTGCAACCCGAAGCTACCAAATGAAACAATGATTATGAAACCACAAGTCACAAAAGTTCAAGTGAAGTAAAATCAACACAGTGAAGATACCCGTGAAACAAAGCAAAGATCAAGTCAAGACAAATGAAACTGGGTTCAAAATTTTCTTAACATTAAAAGATTCAGATTTAAAATTTTGAAACTAATATTCAGGATTTAAAAAAAACAAATTTCAATCAACACAAGTTCAATTGAATTTTTAACATTTAGCAAATGTTTTACTGTTATTTACCTTCCCAAGTGATACTCTAACTTTCCTTCATTAATTAAAAATTTCATATCTTAAATTAGGTTTGAACAAATCATTCTTGTTGAATCCCAAAATCTAAAGAAGTGCAGATGGGAAGATTTGAATTTTTTTTTTCTTTTTGATAACACTTTAAATCCTGAACTGTAAACAGGGTATAACCAGGCTATCAAACATGCATGCTTAAACCAGGTACCAAAATACAGAGGTTATGCTAAGATACACATGCAACACTCTTCATCACAGAAGTTCATATGCAACAACATTTATCTACTAATCTTTTTAATAATGTTTGATAATCTTACTTTTGAAAATATTGTATGTTATTATGGATTTCCAGAAGTAACAGGTTTTATTTATCGAAATTAAAATTTTACAAACTTAAATTTATGCTAAACAACACAAACTGTTTACATAAAAATCTCAAACTAAGATTCAAACATAAACAGAAGCAGGTCTGTAAATAATTAGCATTAATGTTCATTTGTTTTAGAGAATTGAATTTCTGAAAGCAAACATTGCCTGTGAAACAACAGAGAACAAAATATACATACTGACACACTTCCACACATATATTCATACCAATTCAATTACATAAAGACTGAACAGTTTTCATGCAACATCAATAACAATTCACAGATCAACTCATGGATTTAAGACAGTCACTAATCAAACTGCTTTTAGAAAATAAAAAAAATCATTGTTCCTCTATATTTTAAAATTTCCAGAAATGTGTTTATTTTATTTTTATTTTTATTTTTTTTTAAACTTAAAGATATTTTCAAATTTTGGTTTAAACATTAACCAACATATTTTGTTAAAGAATCAAAGTCTAACAAAAATCAAATCAAAAGAAAATGGGTTTTCTTTCTCTAATTTGTACTCTGCACATTTCATTCACATGAAAGTAGATTTCAAACAAATATACTTAGTTCAACAACATACAAACATATTTATCATCGAGCTTCTAGTCATGCAACCAAAGTTTAGTTAAAACAAGTCAGAGTTTGCCCACCTATTTTTTTCTAGCTGTTGATTTCTTATTTCCAGTAAACAAAAGTTTCTTTTTAACTTAACAAAATTTTAACCTATATTTTTTTCTTTAGTTTGAAGGCTACAAACTGGATTGAGCTTATCTTTAAGCATACACACAAGTGTGCAGTGTATTTCAAATCAAAAATCCAGTTAAAACAACCATGCAACCAAAAATCACAATTGAACATACATTTATCAAAGCATACTTCGATATTAACTCGAACTTCCACATAAACAACCAAGTTAAGAAGTTTACTCACAAGTATTCATTTTCTTTACTACATTTTCCTTAACCAGATTCAAAGATCCATCACATGCAGCAACAACAAACAAGCAAAGTTTTTGATATAGCATCTATTCTTATCAATTTAAAAACAAATTACAAATAGCATCTGTTCTTATCAGTTTAAATTCAAGCAATCGAGCAAATGATAGCAAATAACACCCAACAAACAAACATGCAGAGACTTATCTGTTCATATCAGTTTAGATTAAATTATCAGAGCAAATGATAACAAATAACCCCCAAATCATAGCATGCAACCAAACACCCAATTCAAACAAATCTAAAAACTTGAATAAAAATTAATCGTGAGAAAAAAAACTCACCTTGTCTCGAATCGAAACAGCCGAGGTGGGAATGAGCACAATCGAACGAAGATCGAAGCGCCAAATTGGATCGCAAGCCCAAATTTTTCAAAGCGGAACGAACGAGAAGAACGAAGCCGCCATTTTTAATTTTATTTCGTGTGTTTAAGATCTAGGGTTACGAATGAAAATAGAGAGGGAATCGAGTATATTTAATCACTGCATCAATATCAAACGTGGACCGGTATTATTTTCAAAGCCCACTTAGCCCTTAACAAAAATTTTGAACGGAATTTAAATCAATTTACAAACTCCTAGCTCAAATTTTTAAATTCAAATATGTTCTTCATATTAAACTTGAAAAATTCAAATAATTTCACAGTTTTCAAATCAAAATTTAATTCAATTATTAATTTGCATAAGTAATAATCCTTAAATCCAAATTATTTTTCTAAGTCATTAGTTTGAATTTAAAATACAAATTCAATATTCAATTTCAACTCTAAAGTCAAATTTAAATTTTTATTCAACATTTTATAGATTAAATTTTAAAATTTAATCGCCAAATTCACAGTTATATTGGGAATTCAATTTAAATTATCATTCAAATATTTAAAATTAATTAAATATTTTCAATTTAAATTGTTCAAAAATTCAGGATCGTTACAATCTCCCCTCCTTAAAAGAATTTCGTCCCGAAATTACAAGTAAGGAAAAATGATTGTTAAAATTTCACCAATATTTATACCCTACACAATTTTTTTACCAAGCTCAAATCTTATTAAAAATAAATGAGTATAGAATTCATTCTATTTGTTTTGTCTCATTAGCTTTGTTAATTAACTCTTGTTCATTAATTTCTAAAATCAAGACGCAAAAGTCTTCTACTAAAGTTTTCAACTTACCAAACCCAAATTTAAACTTGAAATTCTTCATTTAAGAAATTTACATAGTATAGCCTTTCCAAAGCTGTGGACTTTCAAAACATTTCAAAAATCCTCTTCCTTAGTTCATTAGGTTGGAATTTATGTTACTTTAATTTCAGATTATTAATTTACTATTTAAAGTTCGAAAATACTTGCTAACTCGAAATTTAACAAGTCTATTGTCGTTCTTAAAGACATTAGGCATACGCTGGCCAGGCACAAGTCTAAAAATCTCCAAGTACTAAATATACTTGCTTCAATTCCCAGTGAAAATACTTTTAAAAATTCTTTTAAAAATGGATATGGAAAGAACATTCCCCCATGGATCACAGTTTACCCGGCGGTTACGCTACTATCCCAGTAGAATCGCTTATAACTGTGGATTTCTCATCTCTTGAATTTCGCCATGGTTGTTGCCAAAGATCGCGGTCCACACGGTGGTTACGCTACTATCCCAGTAGAATCGCTTGTGACCGTAGGCATCTCGCCCCTCGAATTTCGCTTTGGCTTCTAGATTGCAGTTTACTCAGCGGTTGCGCCACTATCCCAGTGGAATCGCTTGTAACTGTAGGCATCTCGCCCCTCAAATTACGCTAGTCACTCCAACTAATGGAAAACAAATGGCCAATCCAACTAATGGAAAACAGATGGCCAATCCAACTAATGGAAATCAAATGGTCAATCCAACTAATGGAATTCTACGTAGCTATGATCTTTAAATGGACACTCACCTCGAGTTCCAACAACCTTCACAAATTTTTTTTAAATGGAAGGTACTTTTCCATATCCTCAATTTGGAAAACATAATATCATACATACATATATAATATTTCATTTCACAATTCGTACATATCATACTCATGTACTTACATAAGTTTTCCAAACAATATCTTTCCAAACTAATGGTTTTCGAATTTAACGTATTCTCATATATACGTTCTGAAAACCTCAATATCTCATACCTATAACAAATAGAGGATTCACAAATTTTCCATTTCATTATCCATTTAAAATTTTCCTCTAAGTCGATCTGGAAATTTAAGGTTATCTCAAACCTAATTCACATTCATGATCTAATTTATTATCGACTTCACACTCGATTTGGATTTCATGTTACATCGTCAATTCTCAACACATAATTGATGTCTATCGATATATAAGCTCTGAGCTCGTACATCTCAGATAAGGGTGTTAAGCTAAGAGAATAAATTCTCCGCCACCAACGGATATATATTTAATAGAGATTAGTTGCTATGTCATCAATTCACAATGTTAGACATACAATCCAAATCGACCATCCAATTTCAAGTTGAACTAATTGTTCAAATTTCCCAAAAATATCTACACAAGATATATATAATTTTTTTTCCACACTTAACCATTTGAAAACAAATTTCAAATCATTTTTTCACCTTTCAATCTTTGAAAACAAATTTCAAAGCAATTTCCTTAAACGGAAACATTTCCAAATATTTATCCATTTTAAACTTAAAATGGTTCACTTAAATCAATCAAATAAATCCTTACCGATTTATTTTGAACTTAGGTTCCAAATCCGTAAATTTATTTCCACACTTCAAAAATAAATCAATGTTTATTTTTAACGAATTTCCCTTCTTTTATAAATTCCATATTGAATTTACATTTCCAAAATATCTATGAATATACGATTTTCAAATCGATTTCACATATTCATTTTCAATTTATCTTTAAAAGATAAATTCTCAAAACATTCACTTTTCACTTTATCTTTAAAAGATAAAATTTCAAACCTTTCATTTCATATTGGAAAATATTTCCATACTTATTTAATAATAAGTAATTCACAAATCCATTTATTTCCAACACTTGGAAAACATTCAATATACTTAAATCATAATTAAGTATATATTTCATTCTTAAAGGAAATCATTCTTTTAAACACATTAACTTGAGTCAAAACGAATGTTGCGTAAAACATTGTTACGACGATCCAAAATCACTAGTATAGGGATTCGAATTTAAGATAGATATATAAATCCCAATACTATATAAAAAACATTTCCTTTCGGAAACCATTTATTATAACAACAGTGTTATAGTCCACCATTTCCTTTTATTTCTCTCGAAAACGTCTATTTCAACAATGAGTGTTGAAATCTATGATTTCGATTCTTAATGCATTTTAAAACATCTTTAAAACCATTAACTTCATTTTCTGCATGTTCAAATTCAAATTCATCACTGAATCAATTAAATCTATTATGGATTTTCATGTTGACAAATTTTAATTTGAAATCTAAATCTCATTTGAACTTTGCATTTGCTTTCTATTCCAAAAATAATCAACTAATTCTTTAGTAAACCACTCATCGACTTGGTTCCATTAGATTCATATTTCCACATTAACTATTTTAGGCATTAGTCTAAACTTGGAATATAAGCTTTTACATCAAAACTAGTTTGATTCATACAGTTAAGTTGACAAATAAATTTCCTATCAAAATTTTGCAATCCTTATTAGCGAAGGTCGGATTATTCAATCATTTTCCCAAGACATATCCGTTTTATGTAATAGTATATTCACTGTCCCAAAATTATGAATAAAATTCCCATTTAACTTTTATTATCACAATATTCAACTTAAAGGATAATTCGATGTCCGAAATCACGAATATATCTCCTTTAATAACTTCTAGGTTTCATTTATCAAATTCAATTGGTTTCAAATTTATGAACAATCTTTACAAATTCCATTTCTATTCATAAAACTTTGATTTATAATCTCCTTTATTAATTCAATTCAATTTATATAACTCAGTTATATACCAAAAGTCCATATTATAAGTTAAATGCTTATAATCCATTTATTTACTAAATCGTTCTTCACAACGTTTGAAATCAATTTTTCAAAAGAATTCAGAATCAAATTTCCAAGTTATAGTTCAATAATTCTCTTGATTATAACCAAATTGACATGTCATTTCATTTCCCAATTATTTCGGAGATATTCAAAATATCTGGTTTAAACCAATTCATCAATTCACTTAACTCATATTTCATTTTTCATAAATATCAACAATTCGATAATGAGTTTTCAAATGATCGAGACTCAAATCTAAAGAGACCTCACCGAAGAGAACTATCGCAAACCTAAATTTAGAGAGGGGAATTTTCAAAAATAATTATAATTTTCAAAATACTTTTTATTTTAAAGAAATTTTTTTTAAACTTCTTTAGATTTGAAAAACACTTTCTTTAAAGTGATTCTAGTAACTATTCATATTAAACGCCATAAACTAAGCTTTGTGTAAACCAAAGCTCTGATGCCACTTTTATAACGACCCGCCGCTCTGACCGCCTCTAGTCGGTAATTAAACCAACTAGAAACGTTCAAAATGACGGATTGTTATTTAGTTTATAACATTTAAACAGAATCAGCTACATAATCACAGAATAATAATCATATTTCCCATAAAAGAACTTTTCTTTTATATACAAATATCAGAGTTATACAATGAATTACATTTAATACAGCGGAGCAAACATATATCTTTTTAAAGTACAAGAAAAATTTTCTGAAAAGCTTTAGTGAAGTGCTTTCCCCTCTCTCTCTAACTTCGCTTCGAGAAAATCTCTAAGCTGTAAAAATACTCGGTCTGACCCGAGCGTTTTATGCAAAACACAAAAACACTTGAGTCAGGATTAATCTTTATTCAAGTAAATAAATTTGCAATGAACTAAATAAAATGGTAACAGCCATAAAGCATGAACATGTGTGGACAATGGAAAACAAGCCCTTAGGTCAGAGACAACACTCAAGCCAAACGAAAACAAACTACTGAATCAAGTGTCCAGCAGAAGTTCGAGGCAGTAGTGTTCATGAAATACAACTACAACTACAAAGGTTCAAGGCTAAGACAAACCCAATGCACCAATGCAACAGCATACAAGGTGCAGGAAACTCAACTAGACAATGGAAACCAAATACAAGTTCAAGTGCTCAGTGCAGACCACAAAATGCCACCAAGCAAACTAAATAAGCAAAAAGAAGCAACAACATGAACAGTGATATGCAGCTGTGTATATGAACACAACTACAGGTACAAGGTCAAGTTATATGCATCAGAATGTTGATAGAAGAAGACTGCAATGCATGCTACAACAACAGAGACCACAACTACTACACAACACAGCAACAATCAAGATGGTGGCAAATGTATACAAGTGATACATGAACCAGAACACAAATCCAGTTACAACACTGAGTTCGACAATGTCAAACGCAAACAAATGCAACAATCAACTCAACTGAATACATGGAAGTATGAAAGTGAAACTCAAAACATTGCACAAGTTAACAGGACTTATTTTTCTCTTATAAATTTTTATACAAGCATATGCACTCAGTTCATTTTTTAAGCTTGTTGATGCTTAATTATTTCCAGAGGAGATATAACTCAGTTGGATGCAAACTAAGATATACACAAGTACATACTAAATGCAAGACACAGTGCAAACTAAGGGGTAAGTGCAACTTGACTATCAAGGCCACAAGTATACAACAACAAGCAGCAGTGTGCAACAGGAGCTTCAGAAAGATCGGTGCAACCCGAAGCTACCAAATGAAACAATGATTGTGAAACCACAAGTTACAAAAGTTCAAGTGAAGATACCCGTGAAACAAAGCAATGATCAAGTCAAGGCAAATGAAACTGGGTTCAAAATTTTCTTAACATTAAAAGATTCAGATTTAAAATTTTGAAACTAATATTCAGGATTTAAAAAAAAAAAAATTTCAAATAACACAAGTTCAAGTGAATTTTTAACATTTAGCAAATGTTTTACTGTTATTTACCTTCCCAAGTGATACTCTAACTTTCCTTCATTAATTAAAAATTTCATATCTTAAATTAGGTTTGAACAAATCATTCTTGTTGAATCCCAAAATCTAAAGAAGTGCAGATGGGAAGATTTGAAATTTTTTTCTTTTTGATAACACTTTAAATCCTGAACTGTAAACAGGGTATAACCAGGTTATCAAACATGCATGCTTAAACCAGGTACCAAAATACAGAGGTTATGCTAAGATACACATGCAACACTCTTCATCACAGAAGTTCATATGCAACAACATTTATCTACTAATCTTTTTAATAATGTTTGATAATCTTACTTTTGAAAATATCGTCTGTTATTATGGATTTCCAGAAGTAACAGGTTTTATTTATCAAAATTAAAATTTTACAAACTTAAATTTATGCTAAACAACACAAATTGTTTACATTAAAATCTCAAACTAAGATTCAAACATAAACAGAAGCAGGTCTGTAAATAATTAGCATTAATGTTCATTTGTTTTAGAGAATTGAATTTCTGAAAGCAAACATTGCCTGTGAAACAACAGAGAACAAAATATACATACTGACACACTTCCACACATATATTCATAACAATTCAATTACATAAAGACTGAACAGTTTTCATGCAACATCAATAACAATTCACAGATCAACTCATGGATTTAAGACAGTCAATAATCAAACTGCTTTTAGAAAATAAAAAAAATCATTGTTCCTCTATATTTTAAAATTTCCAGAAATGTGTTTTTTTTTATTTTTTTAAACTTAAAGATATTTTCAAATTTTGGTTTAAACATTAACCAACATATTTTGTTAAAGAATCAAAGTCTAACAAAAATCAAATCAAAAGAAAATGGGTTTTCTTTCTCTAATTTGTACTCTGCACATTTTCAAAACAGAGATATATTTGGATATTTCATTCACATGCAAGTAGATTTCAAACAAATGTACTTAGTTCAACAACATACAAACATATTTATCATCGAGCTTCTAGTCATGCAACCAAAGTTTAGTTAAAACAAGTTAGAGTTTGCCCACCTATTTTTTTTCTAGCTGTTGATTTCTTATTTCCAGTAAACAAAAGTTTCTTTTTAACTTAACAAAATTTTAACCTATATTTTTTTCTTTAGTTTGAAGGCTACAAACAGGATTGAGCTTATCTTTAAGCATACACACAAGTGTGCAGTGTATTTCAAATCAAAAATCCAGTTAAAACAACCATGCAACCAAAAATCACAATTGAACATACATTTATCAAAGCATACTTCGATATTAACTTGAACTTCCACCTAAATAACCAAGTTAAGAAGTTTACTCACAAGTATTCATTTTCTTTACTACATTTTCCTTAACCAGATTCAAAGATCCATCACATGCAGCAACAACAAACAAGCAAAGTTTTTGATATAGCATCTATTCTTATCACTTTAAAAACAAATTACAAATAGCATCTGTTCTTATCAGTTTAAATTCAAGCAATCGAGCAAATGATAGCAAATAACACCCAACAAACAAACATGCAGAGACTTATCTGTTCATATCAGTTTAGATTAAATTATCAGAGCAAATGATAACAAATAACCCCCCAATCATAGCATGCAACCAAACACCCAATTCAAACAAATCTAAAAACCTGAATAAAAATTAATTGTGAGAAAAAAAACTCACCTTTTCTCGAATCGAAACAGCCGAGGTGGGAATGAGCACAATCGAACGAAGATCGAAGCCCAAAATTGGATCGCAAGCCCAAATTTTTCAAAGCGGAACGAACGAGAAGAACGAAGCCGCCATTTTTAATTTTCTTTCGTGTGTTTAAGATCTAGGGTTACGAATGAAAATAGAGAGGGAATCGAGTATATTTAATCACAACATTAATATCAAACGTGGACCGATATTATTTTCAAAGCCCACTTAGCCCTTAACAAAAATTTTGAACGGAATTTAAATCAATTTACAAACTCCTAGCTCAAATTTTTAAATTCAAATATGTTCTTCATATTAAACTTGAAAAATTCAAATAACTTCACAGTTTTCAAATCAAAATTTAATTCAATTATTTATTTGCATAAGTAATAATCCTTAAATCCAAATTATTTTTCTAAGTCATTAGTTTGAATTTAAAATACAAATTCAATATTCAATTTCAACTCTAAAGTCAAATTTAAATTTTTATTCAACATTTTATAGATTAAATTTTAAAATTTAATCGCCAAATTCACAGTTATATTGGGAATTCAATTTAAATTATCATTCAAATATTTAAAATTAATTAAATATTTTCAATTTAAATTGTTCAAAAATTCAGGATCGTTACATTGTTGTTGTTTTAAAGATAAATAACAACTTTAGTTCTCACACCAGTCCCATGAATGACCTGGAGTTTATTGTTCCCTTCCTAAACTCTGGGTGCCCAAAATTTTCACACGGGAAGTCTAGAGTCAGGTTATCAGGATATTCTGGAATTCGGGGGTTGCTGCAGAGATCTGGAAGCAAGCTGGATGGCATGGCGTATTAACTAGTATATTGTATTTCTTTTCCGCTATTTGTTGTTGTAAACTCTAATAATGTAATGTAATGTAATGTGATGTGATGTAATGTAATAACTGATATAGTTCTTTTGTTTTAATGATATTCATTTATCTATTATATGTTGTTCCGCTGCGAATGTGAGATTCTGTTATTGTTTCTGTTCTGTTCTCTTACTTCTTCTATCTTTTTCTTCTACCTCTTCTTTTTAACCCTTACAATTCGATTTTTCGGCATTCGATTTTGCGGCATTTGATACAGTGGACGTATTAATGTCGATTTTCGAGCGTCGAAAAGTCGCATTGTTACAAATATTATTGTTATAACTTGCTTAAACTATGGGGAAGTGCCAACCCATGGGTTATTTGCAATAGTATGTCAATTTTTAGCGTTGGAACTAATTATCTTTTGTCACGCTCCAATGTGTCCTTGATGTATGAAAGTTTCAATGTGATCATCTATCAAAACTTCCAATATGACAATATACCAATTGAAAATTCTTATACTTCTTTTCAACGATTATATAATTAGCATAACAATACTTGTTTGTAACAAAATAAATTCAAAATCTTACTTGCTATCAATATTATATATATATAATATTTATCTGATGTTTCTTGCGATATGATTGTATCAAGTTCTACCGATGCACACAAACCTAACAGTCTAAACCATCAAACTATTAAGTTATTGCTGTTATACCAATAAATGGCAAAAATTTGAATTGTATATTGCATCATTATAGTCAGTTTTTAACTTCATCGTAGTAATGAAGTTAGAAATGTCATATTAGTGCTTGTTTAATTGCAGTAATAAGATACAGTTATACAACCTCGTATTAATGCAGTTTTAGCTGCTTTTTAGTTGTGTGATTTTTAACTGCATCATAGTGATGCAGTAAAAACTGTATCATATTAGGGAAATTTCAAATGCTTTAGATGTAGTTGTGCAAATCGTATAGCTACATCTTACTGCTTTTCAAAGTTACAAATGCTTTAAGAGTTGCAGTAATTTACTTTGGAACTATATGCAATCAATTTTTATTTATATTTACATATAAATTTAAAATATAATTGTGATGTAGTTTAATGTTGTTTTTCCAGTAGTTTTTACATTTTTAATGTCTTAAAGCTACATTTTGGAGATGTAGTTTTTCAACTACATGACTATTATCTCGTTACTTTCTTTTAATAATTCGATGCAAATTTAATCTCAATCTATTTTGCTGAAGTTGAAAGATGCAATTTTAAGTAGTTTATTATTGATTTGATAATTAGTTTGAGCATTTTAAGCCTTCATTTTTTAACTTAGCAATTAACTGCATGATTATTATACAGTTAATTTCTATCATACTTTGAATCATTTTTAAACTAGATCTATTTCATTACGTTTGAAAGATGAGTTTTGAGTAATTAAATAATGTTTCAAGTGAATTCTAGCAATTTTAAAGCCTTAAAGCTGCATTGAAAGATGTTGTAGTTAACTGCAAAACTGCTATGCAATTAATTATTTTAATTTTGGAATTAGTTTCAAAATAAATTTATTTTACTTCATTTTGAAAAATGCACTTTTAAGTCATGTAGTAATAAACTGCATATGAGTTATGCATTTTTTTGTATATTTTGAATCAGTTTTTAAACAATCCACCTTACTGCATTTAATAAATTTAGTTTTTACATATATATAATGCCATTATTAGAAAGATAATAAAATTTACGGTTCGATGGTGAAAATGGTTTGTCAATTTGACATTTTTACAAAAGGTTATTGCATTTTAAAAATTCAAATTAAATGCATTTAAACAGATGTGAGAAAAACATGTGGCAAGGTAGAAAATGTTAGAGCAAGGACTAGATTTAAAGAAAATTATTAGCAGGGACTTTTTGTAACGACCCGGAATTTTGGGCAATATAAATTTAATAATCTGTATAAATAATTTAATTGGTTTGATAATTTTCTTTATAATTTTAATTCAATCTGATAATTGTGATCAATATCTTTTTAACAATTTACAATATTGATAAGATTTATTTTTCCAAGTTAATGAAATTTTATTCTGTTTATAATATATACATTTGACATATATTATGAATAGGGGATCTTTTGTTTCAAATAAAAGATTGAATTTTCAAATTGTAATATATATGTATGTATATGTTATAATTTGAGTTGTTTTGAAATTTAATTTTAATCCATTGATAATTTATAATGTATTAATATTGTAGATTGTAGCTCTGTTTTAAAATCAATGTTTTCAAAAGTTAATTTAAAGGTTAATTCATTTATTTTAAAATATAAGATAATCAGTTGTTTTTAAATATGATAATTTATAAAGGAAATTAATCAATGTTTTATTTTGTTTTCTTTAAAATGTTCAAATTAAAATGGTTTATTTTTATATGATAGTTTATAAAGGATTTAATCAAAGTTTTCTTTTTGTTTTCTTTAAAATGTTTTAAATTTAAAATGGTTGTGTAAATATAGATGTTTAGATTTTAAATTACATATATAAGATTTATTTGTATTGTAATTAGTTTTATAATACTTCCTTTAAAGTAAATTTATATTTACACATATAAGTATTTAGTAATAAAGTAAATTAAAAATGTAAGGTTACAAAATACATGTATAAGGAATTTGTTTATATTTTAATTAGTTTTAAAATATTTTTCTTTTAAAGGTAAATTTATATCTACATATGTAAGCATTTATTTACAAAGTAACATAGATAAGTAAGTTTATATCATCATTTAAATTAAATAAAAATTTGTTTAAAAACACTTAGGTAATATGTGTAAACATATTAGCACCCTTCAAAAACACATGTAAGGCAATTAACAATAAAGTGACAAATGTAAATTTTAGGGACAAGTGTCTTTATTTTAAAAATTTATACTTTCTTTAATCATTAATAAAACATAAACATTTTCATTTCTTGGTTTATTTTTCTTAACCCAAAATTTATGGCAACCTGAAATCAATAACTGCTGAAAACAAAGTTCTTTACTACAATCTAAAACCTGCAATTCAATTCAAACTACAACCAAAAGGAAGTTCAACTGCAATTTCAAATCTGCATATTCAAGTGGAATTGTGATCAACTCAGCAACTTCAAGGTCGATTTCAACTTTAAATCAACAATTTGATGCATGCAGAGGGTATTCATCAGTAAGCAATCAAAAGACTTTTACAGATCAAAATTTTAAAGTCTGGACATCAAATCTGCTGTAACGACCCAGAATTTTTAATTAATTAAAATTTGGATATTTAATTAATTTTAAATATTAAGAAGTGAATTTATAAGTCGAATAAATTTTTATTTGAATTTTTGGATTTAATTGGATAATTAAATCGATAATTTAATATGTTAAATTATGGAAATAATTGAAAATTGAGTTAAATTTGATTGTAAATGATTTGTAAAATTTTATTTTATCATATGGGAGTTAGAATGATATTTTAGAACTTTTAAAATCAATTTAAGAGTTAATTTGTGAAAATTGAATATTTTAATATTTAAATCGACTAGTGAAAATAGTCAATTTTTGAACAGTCTCAGAATTGAACGAAACCAGTTCCATTGGATCCGTAATGGTTAGTTATTACCGGATTTCAATTTTCGTGTCAATCGGAGTTATCGTTTGATCGTGGCAGCTCGAAACGCATCGAATTGTTTTTAATATTAATTTGGCGAGTTAAAATGGCCATTTTTCAAAAAGTCTCGGATTTCGACGAAACCAGTTTCATCGGATCCGTAATGTGATATTATTGTAAGGTTTCAAATTTCGTGTCAATTGGATTTACCGTTTGTCCGGTACAAATTAAAACGCCTAGAAATCGATTTAAATCGGTTTAATTTAAATTGAACGTTTGTTGCCATATCTCGCACAGATGTTCGAATTTGCTTTCGAAACCTGTTCCATTGTGTCCGGAACGCGGGATAAACCCTAGGAACGTCAGTTTCGACGCGTAAATCAGAGTTCGGAATTTCCGGATGAATAGTGTTTTGAATAATTTCCTATAAATATACCATACCCTCATTCACAAATTTAAAATAAAAACCTAACCCTAACTAAACGCAGCCGCCACCCTATTATGAACGGCCAGAAAGCTCCTTTCTTTCTTCCTTAATTTCATCAAATCCATCAACAATTAGCCTTAGGTTTCAACTAGAGAATGGAAGAGGACGATGAGATCTAGAGATCCATACGGATATGATAAGGTTTGGCGTCGCGTGGAGGTGACAAAATGGCCGCGTTCTCAAGGGGTTGCGCGCGAAATTCCAAGCTCATCAGGTGGCCGAGCTTCATGTGCCTGGGGCCGAACCTAGAGCAGGTGATGGCGTACGACATGGAGCTCCTGGATCGTGTCGAAGTTGAGTGTGGTGTTAGCAAAATTAAATCCTAGTTTTCTATTATGGGTTCAAGTGTGCGTTCATGTTGCCTGGAGCAAAGTCACGTGTGGAAGAAGCTCACGCATGGCAAGGATCTGGTGGCATTGGATCCAACGGCCACGATTAGCTTAGGGTATTAAAAATTTTAATTTATGTTGTAATTTGTGTATATAAATCGTGTAAAAGTTTAAAAATACATAACTTTTTCATACGAGGTCGAAAACGTGCGAAACCAGTTGCGTTGGAATCGTATGGACGAGCACTACGCGATGGAATTGGATTGGAGTCGTTTGGAGTTAGTGAGAATTTTGGGTAAAATTAAACGTCCGTTTAATTTTATTCGAAATAAATCGCTAAAACGAAATTGAAATCAAGGTGAGAACTTCTCACTCAATCGAATCAGTTTCGATTTTATTTTAAATAGTTAGATTTAAAATATTTGAATGCATGTTTGAATGATGATTGATATCTATTGATTGTTAAAATAGACATTATACGCCGTTAGTAAGCGGATGTTATTTATTAAAAACATATACCGCGAATATTTCATAAATAGTGAAATTGGTATTATATATAATAGCAATATATATATATATATTGGCATATGTATATATTGGAGTTATTGATTTCCCGCATTTATTTGTTTAGCGGATGAGACCCTATTGCGCCGCCTATTAAGCGGATAATATTTAATAAAAACATATACCGCGATAATTTCGTACTGGAGCGAAATTGGTATTGTGCTAATGTTTGTGGATGCAGGAAACAGGTTGGAGGGATCCAACTGGATTCCTCAACAGTATTTATTTGATTTTAGATATTTTGATATTTGATGGATTATCATATCGATATATGATGTCGTTGTTGTCGTGATTGACTATTTGGTGTGTAGCATCATTGGACCAAATTTGGAATTTTAAAATGATTTCAAAGTGATTTTTGAAAGTATACGTTTATAAAATATTTTTGGAAATTGATTCATTTTAAATAAATAAACGTTATAATTTTTAAAGTTATAAAAATTATGATTTTTGAGAAATATAGTTAAAAACTGATTTTTGAGAATATGATGCTAATGATTTTATAAAATAGTTAATCGGGATTTTAGAATTTATTGTGAAAAGTTTAAATATAGGATTTATAAAATTTAATTATTTTATGAATCGAAATGGTGAAATAATAAAGGAGATTAAAGACGTTTTAAAGAATAATATAAATTGATTTATATTAAGAGATTTATAAATGGATATTTATAAATTGAAATATTGACATTATAAAACGAGTTTTTATAAGTGTTTGAATGAAGTGAAAATGAATTTTGTAAATGAATGGAATTTATAAAATTATAAATGGTGAAGTTATAAATGAAATTTATAAATAGTAAGATTTATAAATTTTGTGAAATTATTAAAGAATATATTTGGTTGAATAATTGAATCTTATAAGTTATAAGATTTATGATTACGAAGTTCAAAGGAACGATTTTTGTGAACGAATAAATTATAAGTATTTCACTTATAATATGAACCTTTAGTTTATAATTGAGTTATGAATTGAATAGGTTAATAAAGGAATTTATAAAAGGAAGTTGTTATAAATAAATAGAAATAGAATTTATAAACGTTGTTTTATAAATCCGCAAACTACTTATTTTGATAAGTAAATTGTTGAAACTTATTTATGAAGCTATATTAACGTTTTAGACTGTGAATAATCCTTTGAAATAAAATGAATAGAAGTGATGAAAATTTGTTAACGTAGTATATTCACGTTTTTGAATAGTGAATAATATGTTAAAGAAATTGTTTTGAATGTGATATTTTAAATAGAATTAAAACGATCTAACGATGTTTAAAATGTGTTGAGATTCAAAACCATAGATTTCAACATTTATTGTTGAAATAGATGTTTTCGAGAAATAAAAGGAAATGGTGGACTATAACACTGTTGTTATAGTAAATGATTTCCAAAAGGAAATGTTTTGTATAGTATTGGGATTTATATATCTATTTTAATTTCGAATCCCTATACTAGTGATTTTGGGTTGTCGTAACGATGTTTTACGCAACATTCGTTTTGGCCCAAATAAATATGTTTAAGAGAATGATTTCCTTAAAGAATGAAATATGTACTTAATTTCGATTTAAGTATATTGATTATTTTCCAAGTGTTGAAAATAAATAAAATTTGTGAATTACTTATGAATAAATAAGTATGGAAATGTTTTCCAATATAAAGCGAATACTTTGAGAATTTATCTTTTTGAAGATAAATTGAAAAGGAAATTGAAATGAATAATCGAAATCGAATATTCATAGATATTTTGGATTATAAATTCACTATGGAATTTATGAATGAAAAAGAGAATTGGGTTTAAAAATAAATGTTGATTTATTTTTGAAGTGTTGAAGATAATATATCTTGTAAAGATATTTTGGAAAATAAATAATTTGGAAAATTATTTGGAAACTGGTGATGTTGTGCATATCCATTGATAGTTCAATAACCGACTATCAATATTTCCCTTTGAATGGGTATTGGATATGATTTGTTTGAATTTGAATGCCACACTTATTTTTGAATAAGCGCTCACTATTCGGGTTAACCGGGAAAGGACCATGGGGTCGTATAACCCATTCCGAATATGTGATACGTCGTTATGAATCGCATTGAAGATCGGTGTTGAAGACCCGGTATTTGCGAGAGCGATAGGATGACCTGTCGATTGACTCTACACCGAGTAGCTACGGTATTGAGTTCTCCATATGTGATGGTGAATCCGATCAGGATAGTGAATATCCGGATTGCGAGGACTTCTTTGTAAGTGCCTTCGGTTTTGTTCGAGCCCGGAACAGACTTGTATGGATTGTATGCCTGACATTACAAGTTGAGATGTAAAGCCGATTTCTTTCAAATATATTTCTGTTGGTGGCGGAGAATTTATTCTTTTAGCTTAACACCCTTCTCTGAGACGTACGAGCTCAGAGGTTATATAGTTGAAGTTATCAGCGATATATTCCCAATTTGGTAATATGACATGCTGAGTGTTGCTGAAATGATCATTGTGTTGATTATTTGTGATAGGATCGTTTATTTGATCGTCTATCTTTGTGATCATTTCTATGATCATTTGTTGACCCAAAGCATGGCTTTTGTATAAAGTATGTTTTTGTGGACGTGACTTCGTCGAGCCTCACACCCCGTGAATGGTCAAAACAGGAAAGATGCGGCAAGGTTATGAGGGGTAGCGCCCTTTAGGATGTGTGCATTTCCTTCTGGAAAAGGGTGGTATCATGGTATGGAGCCCAGATACTTACTCATGTTGAAAACACTTTGTTATGATTGTGTGAATTGATTACGAGCGCTCGGTTAAAAGGTCCCAAAGGACCGGGGGATGGCATATTCGGTCAGTTGTTACTCAGTTAGGGGTAACCCGGCCTAGTGTTGGTAGAGATCCGGTTTGGTTCTCGGGGATGTCCATCCAGAGGCATTCTCATGTGGCAATGGGAAGTTCCTTGGCCAGATCATTCGTTGGAAATCCAAAGAAACAATACGAGACTTGTATGGTTTTAGTTGTATAACCTGCTATGGAATGTGGCGGTAATCTACTATTGAACATAGTTAGCTATAGTAGGCATAGTTCGGAATGTCTATGTTGGCTAAGATTTATATTCTACTTTCGAAATGATTTGTCCTACACTATGCACTAGTAATAATATCAAATGTTATTTTAAATGCGTATCAAGCATCTTTGACTATCATAAGGAGAAATCTCCTCCGATTCTGCGTTTGCATTGTGTGTGTGTGCGGGAGGCCTTATGGTAGTCTCATTTTTAAAAGCATTGCGAATTGATTTAAAAATATTCCTCTATTTTGATTTTAAAGATAAACGAACTGTTTTGAGTTCTCACACCAGTCACATGACTGACTTGGAGTTTATTGTTTTCCTTCCTAAACTCTGGGTGCCCACCAATTTCCACACGAGCAGTCAAGAGTTAGGTTTATCAGGATATTTTGGATATTCTGGAGTTGCTGGAGGCAAGCTGGATGGCATGGCGTATTAACTTATATAGTATTTCTTTTTCCACTGCACTGTTATTGTTGTATGATGTTGTACACTCTGATGATATGATGTAATGAAATGTGATGAAATGTAATAACTAATAGTTCTTTGTTTAAAGATTATTCATTTATTATTATATGTTGTTCCGCTGCGAATTGTGAGATTCTGTTGTTGTTCTGTTGTTTTCTATTCCGTTCTATCGTTCTATTCTCTTTTTCTTCTATTTTAAAAATTTCTATTTTTTGTTTTCTCTTTCCTCTATTACCTTCTTTTCTTCTCTTCTTTTCTACTTTTTTTTCTTTTTCTTAAAAACCATAACATTTCGGGTTTTTGGCCTTCGATTTCTCGGCAGTCGATAAAGTGAGTATCGATGTTGAATTTTCGAAAGTCGAAAATTTCCGGGGCGTTACATCTGCTCTGCATATTTCAATAAGGTGAGTAAATATTTTAAAAATAGATTAACCTTGTTAACTTAAATGCATGTGATGATCAGTAAATTAATCTTGATGGTGCATGAAAATCCTTCAGTATTTATATTATAGGATTAATAGATTTACATATATATGTAGTTGGTCTGTGTATTTATAGACTCTGTTATTTGTTCTTTCCAGAACAGGATCAAAAAATTATCTCCCACTAAACATCAATATTTGCCCTCAATGACTGAATGAAAGATTGTAGATTAATATTGAAGATGATTGTAAAAATAGTTTCTGTAATTTTTAATTTACAAATAGTTTAAAAATGGAAAAAAAACACAGTAAACCTCTAATGCATGTTAAAATAAATGAATTCAGTTTATAGTTTAGATAGTATAAATGGATTCATGTTTGATAATATCGAATTTTAACATGAAATTCATAATTTTTAAATTGATATTCAAAATGGAATTTGGGTATGAACAGTTTTAGCAATATGGTGAATTGCCACTGATCAAGATGATGGTTTGAGTTAAATTTAGGGTCAAGGCTTGTTTATGGAATGTGGATGTTGGGAAAAATATTCAAGATTTTTTCCAATGTTTAATTTGTTCGTAATCGATCGAATTAGGGTTTTAGTTTGCGTTTTGCTCGGCGCTGTTGTCCTGATTTTTGTGACTTTGTAACGATCCTGAATTTTGAGCAATTTAAATTGAAAATATTTAATTAATTTTAAATATTTGAATGATAATTTTAAATTGAATTCCAATAAAACTATGAAGTGGCGATTAAATTTTTGAATTTAATCTATTTAAAGTTGAATAGAAATTTGAATTTAACTTTAAAGTTTGAAATTGAATATTGAAGTTGTATCTAAAATTCGAGCTAATGACTTAGAAAAAAGAATTTAGGTATAAGAATTATTATTTATTTAAATTTATAAATTTGTGCTTGATAATTTAATTTCAAAACGTTTCTATGTTTATTAAAGAAAACAATTTACAAAACAAAAATTGAATTCAAAATAAAAATAAAAATATAATTATATATATAATAAAATAATAAATAAATACACTTAGTTAAAATTTTAACAACAAGATTAAACAAAAACAAAATAAAGAAAATAAATTATACCAAACAATTGAACAAGAAATGATATATAATTGAATAATAATAAATCAAAATAAAAGTACAATTAAATAAAAAAAATAAAAAAAAAATAAATATAAAATAAGGTATACGTTACCTTACTTACATCAGCTAATCCACGCCTTCATTTACGCCTTAACTCGTACCTTCCTCCATACCTAAATTCACGTCGTCTTCTCCCATAAAACACGACACCCCTCCCTATCATTTCATTATCAAACAAAAAGAAAAAAAAAGATAAAAAAATGGCGGCCATGTAATCGTCTTCGTCCTTGGATGCAAATTAGGGCTTTGCAAATTTGGAGCTTCGATTCGAGTCTCGTCTTCCTTCTGTTCTTCTTGCGCTCTGAAGTTTAGGGTTTTTCAAATCGAAGGGCTTTCGTTCGTCTTCGATTGCGTTGCTTCGGCTTGCTTCGACTCGCGTGCTCTTCACTACGTTTGCAAAGGTGAGTTCTTTGCTCACGATTAATTTTATTTCAAGTGTTTAAATTTGTTGAATTGGTTGCTTGGTAGCATGCTATGAATTGGTATTTTTTTTGGCTTCCATTTGCTCGGTTAATTTGCATGCTATGATTTGGGGCTATCTGCTATCACTTACGCGGTTACTTGAATCTGAACTAACAAGAACAGTTGCTTTGTGGATTTGCGTTTAAACTGATAAGAGCAGATGCTATTGCATGTTCTGTTTTAAACTGTTAAGAACAAATGCTATATAAATTTTTATTTAAATTGATGAGACCAGATGCTATTTCATGTTTTTTTTTTAAACTAAGAAGAATAGATGCTATCATTTTAAGAATCTGACAAGAATAGAGGCTATTAAAAACTTGACTTGCTTGTGTTGCTGTATGGTGTTGGATTTTGCTTAAGTTTGTTTCAAGCACTGCACTGCTTTCTTCTATCCAAAGCCTGCAGTAAATTCATTTATATTAAAACTTGAGTTTTAAATCAAAAATCTCAGTAAATTATAAAGTTGTTTTATATTGTGTGAGCCTTGTATTGAAACTTGTTGAAGATTTGATTATTAAATTGCATATTTTCTATACAACATTTGTTTTCACAATTGTGCAAATTATTAAATCGCATTTCTATAAAAATGCAACTGATATCTGTAGCTTCTCGAGTCTTGTTTAAGTCACTTGTATACTTAGTGTTGCATTTGTACCACTGCAGTTGCCATTTCATATGTTTGTTTCTGCTCCATTCTGGTTGCTTCCCAGATCTTGCTTGCTTCTGTACTGATGCATTAGTTGTTGGCATATTGATGCATTCATTGTAGCTCCATCTTGATTTGTGCTTTCTCACTGACCCTTCCATATGCTCTCTGATAATGTTGAACTTCACTGTTGCATTCCATTTGAAGTTGTAGCATGTTCATGTGTGTCTCCCCATTTACTGGTACCTTTCATTCTGTCTGCACTGTCCACTGCAGTTTCCTCATTTGTGCATTTAGACTTGACTGTTGCATTCCATTTTTTGTTGCATTTGGACTTTGTCTTGAATCTGTTTCGAACTTGCATCCTTCTTTGAGGCTGTTGTTCACTCTACTGTGCCTCGGCTTCATTGACTTCAAGTTGTGTTAGTTTGCATTGTACCATGCTCCTTGCATAGGAGCATTGCCTTGATTGTTGTGAAGTTGTGCACTTGCCCGCACTTGTACTTCTGGTTGGTCTGCACTTTGGTTTATTGATGTTGTCTCTTTGCTTTGGTGGCACTGAACTTGAGTTGTCTTCATTTGTGTCACTTAACTAGTTCTGGGTACATTTCATATATCACTTGCTTTTAAAGGTTGAAGTTGCATCAATATACATATGCCACTGTCTGTTTCTGGTCTCTGATCATTGCTTGGTCATCTTGGTGGCTTGAGCATTTGGTCTGTGTTGCATTATTCCATGTGTCTTGCCTTTGACTGTTTGTATACACTTTGGGTCATGTTGTACTACTGTTTGGGTTCAGTTTGGTGCCAAATTGATTCTGCACTTGCATTGGTGATCTTCATTTCATGTACTCTGTTTTTGAGTTGTTGTGTTAATTGCATTGTTGTACACTGCTGCCTGAGTGCCAGTTTACATTGTTCGTGTGCACTGACCATATGGGTTTTGCTTAATTGTAGCTTGTATCATTTGTTCCCCTGTACTTGTTGCACTGTAAATTGTACAGGCTTCACTGCCCTGTACACGATCTGGATTGCATGCTTGCTGCTGCATGTTTGTTTTCTACTGTGTCGTCTCTGTTGTTGTTTCATTTGTGCACT
Source organism: Allium cepa (assembly GCA_030765085.1). Classification (NCBI taxonomy): domain Eukaryota; kingdom Viridiplantae; phylum Streptophyta; class Magnoliopsida; order Asparagales; family Amaryllidaceae; genus Allium; species Allium cepa. The sequence goes on along the minus strand of CM060944.1, from coordinate 300,577,305 downwards.
AATTCAATGCTCAGTGCATTGTGCATCTGTTTTGGACTTGCAGTTTGAATTGCATTGAGCTGAGTCGAGTTTGCAGTGATTTGTTCGATTTGCGCTTGCACACGTGTTGGCGAGGCAGTGCACATGTGTGCAAAGTATACGTGTGTACTGCAGCCACACGGGATTGACAGAAATTAAAAATTTGAAGTTGTTAATAATAAAAATCCATAATAGATTTTAAATTGATTCATGTGATTCGTCATCTCTGTTACCATTTTATTTAGTTCATTACAAATTTATTTACTTGAGTTAAGATTAATCCTAACTCGAGTGTTTTGTGTTTTGCAATTAACGCTCGGGTCAGACCGAGTATTTTTGCAGCTTGAAGATTTTCAGGCCACGAAGTTAGAGAGAGGGGATTTCGGCATTCACTAAAGTTTTAAAGAGATTTTTCTTGTATTAATAAAAGATATATTCCGCTGTATAAAAATTTAATGCATTGTACAAACTCTGTATATAAAAGAAAAATTCATTTATGAACAATATTATGTTATTCTGTGATTCTGTGGCTGATTCTGTTTAAACTCTATAAACTGACTAACAATCCGTCATTTTGAACGTTTCTAGTTGGTTTAATTACCGACTAGAGGCGGTCAGAGCGGCGGGTCGTTACAGACTTAGATCTGGGCTTTGGTTTACACAAAGCTCAGTTTATGATGTTTAATATGAATAGTTACTAGAACCACTATAAAGAAAGTGCTTTTCAAATTTAAAGAAGTATGAAATTGTTTCTTTAAAGTAAAAGGTATTTTGAAAATTAGAATTATTTTGAAAATTCCCCTCTCTAAATTTAGGTGCGATAGTTTATATTCGTTGAGGTCTCATTAGATTTGAGTTTCGATCGTTCGGAAACTCATTATCGAATTATTGAGATCTATGAAAAATGAAATATGAGTTAAGTGAACTAGCGAATTAATGAATTGGTTTAAATTGGTTTAAATCGAATAACTTGAATATTTCGAGTAATAATTGTGAAATAAAATGACATGTTAATTTGCTTATAATCAAGTGGATTATTGAACTATAACTTGAGAATTTGATTCTGAATTCTTTTGAGAAATTGTTTTCAAATGTGAAGAACGAATTGGTAAATGAATGGATTATAAGTATTTAACTTATAATATGAATTTTTGGGTATATAACTGAGTTATATAAATTGAATTGAATTGAATCAATAAGAAGATTTATAAATCGAAGTTTTATAAATAGAAAAGGAATTTATGAAGACTGTTTATAAATTCGAAATCAATTGAATTTGATAAGTAAATTGTTATAGCTTATTAAAGGAGATATATCCACGATTTTGGACAGTGGGTAATCCTTTAAAAATAGAAAATAAGTTGTAGAAATGATGAAATTGGTTGACAAAGTATATTCACGATTTTGGACAGTGAATATATTAGTGAATAAAACAGATATGTTTTAGGGAAGTGATATTATGAAATGAAATTTAATTGTTGATTTAACCGTATGAATCAAACTGAGTTTGATGTAAAGTTTATATTTCAAGTTTAGACTAATGTCTGAAATAGTTAACGTGGAAATATGAATTTAATGGAACTAAATTGATGAACAATTTACTAAAGAACTAGTTGACTATTTTTGAAATAGAAAGTAAATGCAAAGTTCAAATAGAATTTAAATTTCAAATTTGAAGTTGTCAACATGATAATCCATTATAGGTTTAAATAAATTCAGTGATGAATTTGAATTTAAATGTGCGGAAAATTAAATTAAGTGAAAAACTTAATATTGAAAAGTTTGAAATCGGTTTAAAACTAATATTGTGAAAAATATGAAGAATTCAAACTATAAATTAAGTTGAAGTTGAAAAAGTTAATAGTTTTAAAAGTGTTTTAAAATGCATTAACTATCGAATACATAGATTTCGACATTCAATTGATGAAATAGACGTTTTCGAGAAAAATTAAGGAAATGGTGGACTATAACACTGTTGTTATAGTAAATGGTTTCCGGAAGGAAATGTTGTTTATAGTATTGGGATTTATATATCTATCTTAAATCCGAATACCTATACTAGTGATTTTGAGTTGTCGTAACGATGTTTTACGCAACATTCGTTTTAACTCAAATAAATGTGTTTAAAAGAATGATTTCCTTAAAGAAAGAAATATATACTTAATTTTGATTCAAGTATATCGAATATTTTCAAAGTGTTGAAAGTGAATGAATTTGTGAATTACTTATTATTGAATAAGTATGGGAATATTTTCCAATATGAAATGAAAGGTTTGAAATTTTATCTTTTAAAGATAAATTGAGAAATGAATATTTGAAATTAGTTTCAAATGGCTAAGTGTGAAAATTATATATCTTGTAAAGATATTATTTTGAGAAATTAGAACAACTAGTTCAACTTGGAAATTTTTCAAAGATTGAATCTTGAGTTAAATTGAGTTTAACTTTGACACCAAAAACAATATAAATTCAACTTTGAATTTTGGATAGTCGATTGGGATTGTATGTCTAACATTGTGAATTGATGACATATCATTTGATCTCTATTAAATATATATCTGTGGTGGCGGAGAATTTATTCTTTTAGCTTAACACCCTTCTCTGAGACGTACGAGCTTAGAGGTTGTATATCGATAGACATCAATTATGTGTTGAGAATTGACGATGTAACGTGAAATCCAAATCGAATGTGAAGTCGATAATGAATTGGATTATGAATGTGAATTAGGTTTGATATAACCTTAAATTTTCAAATCGATTTAGAGGAAAATTTTAAACGTGATGGAAAATTTGGAATCCTCTATTTGTTGTGAATGTGAATTGAGTTTTCGTAACTTATATATGTGAATATAATCGAAAACCATCAGTTTAGAAAGTCATTATTATGAAAGTCCTGTGTAAGTTTACATAGGTATGATAAGTACGAAATGTGAAATGAAGTACTATATGTATATGACATATGTTTTCTAAAAAAACTGAGGATATGGAAATGTACCTTCCATTTATTATGTGTGAAAGTGATTGGAACTCGGTGGAGTGTCCATTGAAAATCGTAGCTACGTAGAATTCCATTAGTGGAATGTCCAATGGGACTGATATGATATCCCCCACGATGGATCATCGTGTTTGGGATTATGTGATTGATGCTGGCGGAATTCGAGGGGCGTGATGCCTATAGTTACAAGCGATTCCACTGAGATAGTGGCGCAACCGCCGAGTAAACTGCGATCTGGAAAACCGAAGCGTAATTCGAGGGGCGTGATGCCTAAGGCTACGAGCGATTCTACTGAGATAGTAGCGTAACCGCCGTGTGGACCGCGATCTAAGGCGATAACCATGGCGAAATTCAGGAGTGATGAGAAATCTGAGATTACAAGCGATTCTACTGAGATAGTAGCATAACCGCCGGGTAAACTGTGATCCATGGGGGAACGGATTTTCCATATCCATTTTTAAAAGATTTTTACAAAGTATTTTCACTGGGAGTTGAAGCAAGTATGTTTAGTACTTGGAGATTTTTAGTCTTGCGCCTGGCCAGCGTATGCCTAAAGTCTGTGAGAACGACGATGGACTTGTTAAACTTCGAGTTATCAAGTATTTTCAAAACTTTAAATAGAAAATCAATAATCTGAAATTAGAATTACACAATTCTAACTTAATGAATTAAGGAAGAAGATCTTTTTGAATATCTTGAAAGCACACAGCTTTGGAAATGATGTAATATGCAAATATTTAGCATGAAAGATTTCAAGTTTAAAAATTTGAGTTTTGTAAGTCAAAAATTTGGTAAAAGACTTTTGTGTCTTGATTATTAAAATTGATAAACAAAACTAGTGAGATAAAATAAATGGAATGAATCCTATATTTATTTGCGAGTTTGAAACTTGGTAAAATTGTGTAGGATATAAATATCGGTGAGATTTTAGCAATCGTTTTTTTTCCTAACTTATAATTTCGAGACGAAATTCTTTTAAGTAGGGGAGATTGTAACGATCCTGAATTTTAAGCAATTTAAATTGAAAATATTTAATTAATTTTAAATATTTGAATGATAATTTTAAATTGAATTCCAATAAAACTATGAAGTGGCGATTAAATTTTTGAATTTAATCTATTTAAAGTTGAATAGAAATTTGAATTTAACTTTGATGTTTGAAATTGAATATTGAAGTTGTATCTAAAATTCGAGCTAATGACTTAGAAAAAAGAATTTAGGTATAAGAATTATTATTTATTTAAATTTATAAATTTGTGCTTGATAATTTAATTTCAAAACGTTTCTATGTTTATTAAAGAAAACAATTTACAAAACAAAAATTGAATTCAAAATAAAAATAAAAATATAATTATATATATAATAAAATAATAAATAAATACACTTAGTTAAAATTTTAACAACAAGATTAAACAAAAACAAAATAAAGAAAATAAATTATACCAAACAATTGAACAAGAAATGATATATAATTGAATAATAATAAATCAAAATAAAAGTATAATTAAATAAAAAAAATAAAAAATAAAAAAATAAATATAAAATAAGGTATACGTTACCTTACTTACATCAGCTAATCCACGCCTTCATTTACGCCTTAACTCGTACCTTCCTCCATACCTAAATTCACGTCGTCTTCTCCCATAAAACACGACACCCCTCCCTATCATTTCATTATCAAACAAAAAGAAAAAAAAAGATAAAAAATGGCGGCCATGTAATCGTCTTCGTCTTCGTCCTTGGATGCAAATTAGGGCTTTGCAAATTTGGAGCTTCGATTCGAGTCTCGTCTTCCTTCTGTTCTTCTTGCGCTCTGAAGTTTAGGGTTTTTCAAATCGAAGGGCTTTCGTTCGTCTTCGATTGCGTTGCTTCGGCTTGCTTCGACTCGCGTGCTCTTCACTTCGTTTGCAAAGGTGAGTTCTTTGCTCACGATTAATTTTATTTCAAGTGTTAAAATTTGTTGAATTGGTTGCTTGGTAGCATGCTATGAATTGGTATTTTTTTTGGCTTCCATTTGCTCGGTTAATTTGCATGCTATGATTTGGGGCCATCTGCTATCACTTACGTGGTTACTTGAATCTGAACTAACAAGAACAGTTGCTTTGTGGATTTGCGTTTAAACTGACAAGAGCAGATGCTATTGCATGTTCTGTTTTAAACTGTTAAGAACAAATGCTATATAAATTTTATTTAAATTGATGAGAGCAGATGCTATTTCATTTTTTTTTAAAAACTAAGAAGAACAGATGCTATCATTTTAAGAATCTGACAAGAATAGAGGCTATTAAAAACTTGACTTGCTTGTGTTGCTGTATGGTGTTGGATTTTGCTTAAGTTTGTTTCAAGCACTGCACTGCTTTCTTCTATCCAAAGCCTGCAGTAAATTCATTTATATTAAAACTTGAGTTTTAAATCAAAAATCTCAGTAAATTATAAAGTTGTTTTATATTGTGTGAGCCTTGTATTGAAACTTGTTGAAGATTTGATTATTAAATTGCATATTTTCTATACAACATTTGTTTTCACAATTGTGCAAATTATTAAATCGCATTTCTATAAAAATGCAACTGATATCTGTAGCTTCTCGAGTCTTGTTTAAGTCACTTGTATACTTAGTGTTGCATTTGTACCACTGCAGTTGCCATTTCATATGTTTGTTTCTGCTCCATTCTGGTTGCTTCCCAGATCTTGCTTGCTTCTGTACTGATGCATTAGTTGTTGGCATATTGATGCATTCATTGTAGCTCCATCTTGATTTGTGCTTTCTCACTGACCCTTCCATATGCTCTCTGATAATGTTGAACTTCACTGTTGCATTCCATTTGAAGTTGTAGCATGTTCATGTGTGTCTCCCCATTTACTGGTACCTTTCATTCTGTCTGCACTGTCCACTGCAGTTTCCTCATTTGTGCATTTAGACTTGACTGTTGCATTCCATTTTTTGTTGCATTTGGACTTTGTCTTGAATCTGTTTCGAACTTGCATCCTTCTTGAGGCTGTTGTTCACTCTACTGTGCCTCGGCTTCATTGACTTCAAGTTGTGTTAGTTTGCATTGTACCATGCTCCTTGCATAGGAGCATTGCCTTGATTGTTGTGAAGTTGTGCACTTGCCCGCACTTGTACTTCTGGTTGTTCTGCACTTTGGTTTATTAATGTTGCCTCTTTGCTTTGGTGGCACTGAACTTGAGTTGTCTTCATTTGTGTCACTTAACTAGTTCTGGGTACATTTCATATATCACTTGCTTTTAAAGGTTGAAGTTGCATCAATATACATATGCCACTGTCTGTTTCTGGTCTCTGATCATTGCTTGGTCATCTTGGTGACTTGAGCATTTGGTCTGTGTTGCATTATTCCATGTGTCTTGCCTTTGACTGTTTGTATACACTTTGGGTCATGTTGTACTACTGTTTGGGTTCAGTTTGGTGCCAAATTGATTCTGCACTTGCATTGGTGATCTTCATTTCATGTACTCTGTTTTTGAGTTGTTGTGTTGATTGCATTGTTGTACACTGCTGCCTGAGTGCCAGTTTACATTGTTCGTGTGCACTGACCATATGGGTTTTGCTTAATTGTAGCTTGTATCATTTGTTCCCCTGTACTTGTTGCACTGTAAATTGTACAGCCTTCACTGCCCTGTACACGATCTGGATTGCATGTGTAAAGCCCCGAAAATTTTCGACTTTCGTAAATTCAACATCGATACTCACTTTATCGACTGCCGAGAAATCGAAGGCCGGAAACACGGAATGTTATGGGTTTTAACAAAAATTTTAAGAAAAGAAAAAGAGAGAAGTAGAAGAAGATAACAGAAAATAGAGAGAGAGGAAGATAGAAAAATAGAAAATTTGATAATAGAAGATAGAAGAATTTTTTTTAAAATAGAACGGAACGGGACAGAAGACACAAAAAGAACAGAAAGAACAACAATAACAGAATCACATCAGAATCTCACAATTCGCAGCGGAACCACATATAATAATAATTGAATAATCTTTAAACAAAGAACTATATCAGTTATTACATCACATTACATTTCATCATATCATCAGAGTGTACAACATCATACAACAACAAACAGTGCAGCGGAAAAAGAAATACTATATACTAGTAATACGCCATGCCAACCAGCTTGCCTCCAGCAACTCCAGAATATCCAGAATATCCTGATAAACCTAACTCTTAACTGCCCGTGTGGAAATTGGTGGGCACCCAGAGTTTAGGAAGGAAAACAATAAACTCCGAGTCAGTCATGTGACTGGTGTGAGAACTCAAAACAGTTTATTTATCTTAAAATCAAAATAGAGGAATATTTTTAAATCAATTCGCAATGCTTTTAAAAATGAGACTACCATAAGGCCTCCCGCACACACACACATGCAAACGCAGAATCGGAGGAGATTTCTCCTTATGATAGTCAAAGATGCTTGATACGCATTTTAAATAACATTTGATATTATTACTAGTGCATAGTGTAGAGAAAATCATTTCAAAAGTAAAGATATAAATCTTAGCCAACATACGACCATTATCGTATGCCTACTATAGCTACTATCCAAACAGTGGTGACCACCATAAGTGAATAGCAGGTTCTACAACTAATACCGTACAAGTTTCGTATTGGGAATTGGATTTCCAACAAATGGTCAGGCCAAGGAACTTCCCATTGCCACATGAGAATGCCTCTGGATGGACATCCCCGAGAACCAAACCGGATCTCTACCAACACAAGGCCGGGTTACTCCTAACTGAGTAACAACTGACCGAATATGCCATCCCCCGGTCCTTTGGGACCTTTATCAACCGAGCGCTCGTAATCAATTCACACAATCATAAAGTGTTTTCAACATGAGTAAGTATCTGGGCTCCATACCATGATACCACCCTTTTCCAGAAGGAAATGGACACATCCTAAAGGATGCTACCCCTCATAACCTTGCTGCTTCTTTCCTGTTTTGACCATTCACGGGGTGTGAGGCTCGACGAAGTCACGTCCACAAAAACATACTTTATACAAAAGCCATGCTTTGGGTCAACAAATGATCAACACAATGATCACTAAGATAGACGATCAAATAAATGATCCTATCACAAATAATCAACACAATGATCATTTCAGCATCACTCAGCATGTCACATTACCAAACTGGGAATATATCGCCGATAACATCAACTATATAACCTTTGAGCACATGCGTCTCAAAGAAGGGTGTTAAGCAAAGAATAAATTCTCCGCCACCAACAGAAATATATTTGAAAGAAATCGGCTTTATATCTCAACTTGAAATGTCAGGCATACAATCCATACAAGTCTGTTCCGGGATCGAACAAAACCGAAGGCACTTACAAAGAAGTCCTTGCAATCCGGATATTCACAATCCTGATCGGATTTCCCATCACTTAGGGAGTCTCTATACCGTTGCAACTCAGTGCAGAGACAATCGACAGGTCATCCTATCGCTTTCGCAAATATCCGGTCTTCAACACCGATCTTCAAATGCGATTCATAACGACGTATCACATATTCGGAGTGGGTTATACGACCCCATGGTCCTTTCCCGGTTAACCCGAATAGTGAGCGCTTATTCAAAAATAAGTGTGCATTCAAATTAAATCAATTCACATCAAATACCCATTTAAAGGGAAATACTGATAGTCGGTTATTGAACTATCACTGGATATGCACACATCACCAGATTCCAAATAATTTTCCAAATTATTTATTTTCCAAAATATCTTTACAAGATATATAATTTCAACACTTCAAAAATAAATCAATATTTATTTTCACACAAATTCCACTTTCACATATAAATTCCATAATGAATTTATATTTCAAATATCCATGCATATACAATTTCAATTATCCTTTTCAATTTATCTTCAAAAAGATAAATTCAATATATTCACTTTATATTGGAAAACAATTCCATACTTATTAAATAAGTAATTCACAATCTTTTATTTTCAACACTTAGAAAATATTCAATATACTTAAACCGAATTAAGTATATATTTCATTCTTTAAGGAAATCATTCACTTAAACATATTTATTTGGGTCAAAACGAATGTTGCGTACAACATCGTTACGACAACCCAAAATCACTAGTATAGGGATTCGAAATTAAAATAGATATATAAATCCCAATACTATACAAAACATTTCCTTTCGGAAATCATTTACTATAACAACAGTGTTATAGTCCACCATTTCCTTTTATTTCTCGAAAACGTCTATTTCAACAATAAATGTTGAAATCTATGGTTTCGAATCTCAACACCTTTAAAACATCGTTAGATCGTTTTAATTCTGTTTAAAATATCACATTCTAAAACATTTTCTTTAACATGTTATTCACTATTCAAAAACGTGAATATACTATGTTAACAAATTTCATCCTTTTTATACTTTTTAACTTAAAGGATTATTCACAGTCTAAAACGTGAATATAACTCCATTTATAAGTTATAACAATTAACTTATCAAAATAAGTCGTTTGCGAATTCATAAAACAACGTTTATAAATTCCATTTCTATTTATTTATAAAAACTTCTTTTTTATAAATTCCTTTATTAACATATTTCAGTTTATAACTCAATTATAAACTAAATGTTTATATTATAAGTTAAATACTTATAAAACGATTATTTTATAAAATCGTTCTTTAAACTTCATAATTATAAATCTTATAACTTATAAGATTCATTTATTTAACCAAATCTATTCTTCAATTAACTTCACAAATTTATAAATCTTACTATTTATAAATTTCATTTATAACCTCACAGTTTATAATTCTATAAATTTCATTCATTTATGAAATTCATTTTCACTACATTCAAACACTTATAAAAACTCGTTTTATAATGTCTATATTTCAATTTATAAATATCCATTTATAAATCTCTTAATATAAATCAGTTTATATTATTATTCTAAAACGTCTTTAAATTCCTTTATAATTTCATCATTTCGATTTATAAAATAATCAAATTTTATAAATCCTATATTTAAACTTTTATCATATATTCAAAAATCCAATCTAAATTATTTTATAAAATCATTAGTTCATATTTCTCAAAAATCGACTTTTAATCGTATTTCTAAAAATCAGCTTTTTAACTATATTTCACAAAAACCATAATTTTTATAACTTTAAAAATTATAACGTTTATTTATTTATAATGGATCAATTCCAAAAATATAGTATATTTTCAAAATCACCTTTAAAATCATTTTAAAATCCCAAAATCTGGGTCCAATGATGCTACACACCAAATAGTCAATCACGACTAACAACGATATCATATATCGATATGATAATCCATCAAATATCAAAATATCTGAAATAAAATAAATACTGTTGAGGAATCCAGTTGGATCCCTCCAACCTGTTTCCTGCATCCAAAAACATTAGCACAATACCAATTTCGCTCCAGTACGAAATTATCGCGGTACATGTTTTTAATAAATATTATCCGCTTACTAACGGCGTAATAGGGTCTCATCCGCTAAACAAAAATGCGGGAAATCAACAACTGCAATATATACATATGCCAATATATATATATTGATATTATATATAATACCAATTTCACTGTTTATGAAATATTCGCGGTATATGTTTATACTAAATAACATCCGCTTACTAACGGCGCATAATGTCTATTTTAACAATCAATAATTTACAGTCATCATTCATACATGCATTCAAATATTTTAAATCTAACTATTTAAAATAAAATCGAAACTTATTCGATTGAGTGAGAAGTTCTCACCTTGGTTTTAAATTCCGTTTTAGCTTTTATTTCGAATAAAATTAAACGCGCGTTTAATTTTACCCGAAATTCTCACTAACTCCAAACGACTCCAAACCAACTCCATCGCGTAGTGCTCGTCCATACGATTCCAACGCAACTGGTTTCGCGCAGTTTCGACCTCGTATGAAAAAGATATTGATTTTACAAGATTATACACGTTTTTTATACACAATTTACAACATAATTTCAACTTATCTCAACACACCCTCATCCACACCCTTGGATCTAGCATTCCATCATCTGGACCGTCCCCCCCCTCATCACGTTCAATTTACAGGAAATTGGCCGACACAAAGAACCCATACTTGATCAACTAGGGTTTCGATTTGCTCTCGCTACACTCAACGAAATTCGATCAAACCAACGCCAACGCGAAGCCCTCGACTTGCTCTAGGTTCAGCCACAACCCTAGGAAGTTCGGTCCTCATCTATGCTTGGAAATGCGTGCGCAACTTGCTGCCTTCCTGGTCGATTTGCCGTTGATTCATTGATTTGTTTTAGATCATAGCCGTTGGATCTGTAGATCACAACGTGCTCTTCAACTTTCATGTTAGAAGTTTTCTCTAATTGCTAGTGGATTGGAAGAAATCGAGGGGAAGAGTTGGGTGTTTTCTGGCCATTGAACTATAGGTGGCGGCTAGTTTAAAATTAGGGTTTGGAATGATATTTTTATCAAATTATGAAGGCAAGGGGTCTATTTATAAGGAACGAGCGACACTATTCATCCCGGAAATTCCGAACTCCGATTTAGACGCCGTAACCAGCGTTTCTAAGGTTTACCCCGCGTTCCGGACACAATGGAACAGGTTTCGGAAGCTAATTCGGAAGTATGTGCGAGTTATGGCTACAAACGCTCAATTTGAATTAAACCGATTTAAGTCGATTTCTAGACGTTTTAATTTGTACAGGACAAACCGTAAATCCAATTGACTTGAAATTTGAAATCTTACAATAATATCACATTACGGATCCGATGAAACTGGTTTCGTCGAAATCCGAGACTTTTTGAAAAATGGCTATTTTGACTCGCCAAATTTAAATTAAAAACGATTCGATGCGTTTCGAGCTGCCACGATCAAACGATAACTCCGATTGACACGAAAATTGAAATCCGGTAATAACTAACTATTACGGATCCAATGAAACTGGTTTCGTTCAATTCTGAGACTGTTCAAAAATTGGCTATTTTACAGTCAATTATTAAATATTAAAATATTCAATTTTCAAAAATTAACTTTTAATTCGATTTTAAAAGTTCTAAAATATTTCTATAACTCCAGTATGATTAAATAAAATTTTCCAAATTATTTTCAATCATTTTTAACTCAATTTTTAATTATTTTCATAATTTAACATATTAAATTATCGATTAAATTATCAAATTAAATCCAAAAATTCAAATTAAAATTTATTTGACTTATAAATTCATTTATAAATATTTAAAATTAATTAAATATTCAAATTTAAATTTATAAAAATTCTGGGTCGTTACAATCTTTCCCCCTTAAAAGAATTTCGTCCTCGAAATTACAAGTAAGAAAAGTTACAAAATCTATTAATTTTCCAAAATTCATAATTAAACTTCTTATAATTCTTTACTAAGTTTTCAAATCATACTTAGTTATCTTTTTCAAAAACAACTTCTATTGTTTAACTTTCAACTTCAAAACAAAGTTAAGTTTTCAAAATTTTCCAAATTTCTCAAATTTTTTTCTAACGCCTTAAATTTCCGGAAAAATTCGCCATACTCTCCTTTGCGCGGCTCGATCCGAAAAAAAATGACAGTATATATATCACAAATATACATCTCATCAAGTAATGAGGCATCCCGAAGGGAAAAAAGTGTAAAAGTACGATATTTAATCCGAGATATGTACCTTATATTTTATTAGCAAGCATATACGGCTAATATAACGCGAAAGCGAGCTCCAAATGCGAAGCAAACGCGATCCGCACCTACTAAACACTCAACAAACAACATGAGAATCATGCATATAGAAAATAATCTCAATATACAACATATAACATCATAATATCTATATATGCTAACATAGTAATGCAGTAAAACAACAAATGCAAACATCAACCAACTATCACTCATAATCAATGAATATTCATTCATATTCTCATTAATATTCAATGAATTGGTTTTCACTTTAAATCATATTTGATTTATTTACATTGGATTTACTAACATTCATTCTCAATTCAATTAGTTTACATTTACTAATTAAATCTAATTCACATTCAATTCTATTCAAATTTATTTACTTTCAATTTGAATTTCAATTTCATAGCTTTCAATTCCATTAACACTTAATGAATTATATACAATCAATCAACATCCATATAGCAACCAAAGTATATTAATTATAACCAAATTCCTTTGCTTTAAATTGATTTTCATTCAATTTTATTCAACTTCTAATAACATTAGATTTTAAATGAATTAACATTCATTATTTCATACCAACTTGATTCACATTCAATTGATTAACGTTCAATCGATTCATTAATTCAATTCAATTCTAAAGTTGAATTTCATTCACATAACTTAAGTTCACATTTATTACTTAACTTCATTAATTTAGTTTGATATCAATATCAATTCCATTCAACAACACTTAAGTTATACTTCCATTTAACTTTAAATTCACTTTTATTCACAACTCATATTCATAGATATATTCATATAGTTTCACTTTTTATATATATAAGTTTATTTCACAATTGTAAATCACTTTAATTATAATTCAATTCTTCTAATTCTTTTACTTATACAATTATTCTTTTATTTAGATTATTCAAACAACCAAACAATCAACTTATATACACTTTAATAATTCTGAAAAATTATTCCTTTAAATATAAAAATATACTCAAGGTAAAATTATTTCATTTACCCAATTTTAAAATCAATATTGTGTCGAATTGTTCTATTCAAGTGTTTAGAAACCCCTTCGGCTCAGTTTCGAGGCTGTGCTGACGAAAGTTCATATACCACTCAACAAACCAATCATCACAATATAAAACAATTTTATATTCACTAACAAATACGCTCTCATATTTATTATTACACTCAAATTCATTCTAGAGTACTGCTGACTCTATCTCTAATGAGTAATACCCAACAGAACCATGGTTGTCGCTTAACCATCAGCTCTGATACCAAATGTAACGCCCCGAAAATTTTCGACTTTCGTAAATTCAACATCGATACTCACTTTATCGACTGCCGAGAAATCGAAGGCCGGAAACACGGAATGTTATGGGTTTTAACAAAAATTTTAAGAAAAGAAAAAGAGAGAAGTAGAAGAAGATAACAGAAAATAGAGAGAGAGGAAGATAGAAAAATAGAAAATTTGATAATAGAAGATAGAAGAATTTTTTTTAAAATAGAACGGAACGGGACAGAAGACACAAAAAGAACAGAAAGAACAACAATAACAGAATCACATCAGAATCTCACAATTCGCAGCGGAACCACATATAATAATAATTGAATAATCTTTAAACAAAGAACTATATCAGTTATTACATCACATTACATTTCATCATATCATCAGAGTGTACAACATCATACAACAACAAACAGTGCAGCGGAAAAAGAAATACTATATACTAGTAATACGCCATGCCAACCAGCTTGCCTCCAGCAACTCCAGAATATCCAGAATATCCTGATAAACCTAACTCTTAACTGCCCGTGTGGAAATTGGTGGGCACCCAGAGTTTAGGAAGGAAAACAATAAACTCCGAGTCAGTCATGTGACTGGTGTGAGAACTCAAAACAGTTTATTTATCTTAAAATCAAAATAGAGGAATATTTTTAAATCAATTCGCAATGCTTTTAAAAATGAGACTACCATAAGGCCTCCCGCACACACACACATGCAAACGCCGAATCGGAGGAGATTTCTCCTTATGATAGTCAAAGATGCTTGATACCCATTTTAAATAACATTTGATATTATTACTAGTGCATAGTGTAGAGAAAATCATTTCAAAAGTAAAGATATAAATCTTAGCCAACATACGACCATTATCGTATGCCTACTATAGCTATTATCCAAACAGTGGTGACCACCATAAGTGAATAGCAGGTTCTACAACTAATACCGTACAAGTTTCGTATTGGGAATTGGATTTCCAACAAATGGTCAGGCCAGGGAACTTCCCATTGCCACATGAGAATGCCTCTGGATGGACATCCCCGAGAACCAAACCGGATCTCTACCAACACAAGGCCGGGTTACTCCTAACTGAGTAACAACTGACCGAATATGCCATCCCCCGGTCCTTTGGGACCTTTATCAACCGAGCGCTCGTAATCAATTCACACAATCATAAAGTGTTTTCAACATGAGTAAGTATCTGGGCTCCATACCATGATACCACCCTTTTCCAGAAGGAAATGGACACATCCTAAAGGGTGCTACCCCTCATAACCTTGCTGCTTCTTTCCTGTTTTGACCATTCACGGGGTGTGAGGCTCGACGAAGTCACGTCCACAAAAACATACTTTATACAAAAGCCATGCTTTGGGTCAACAAATGATCAACACAATGATCACTAAGATAGACGATCAAATAAATGATCCTATCACAAATAATCAACACAATGATCATTTCAGCATCACTCAGCATGTCACATTACCAAACTGGGAATATATCGCTGATAACTTCAACTATATAACCTTTGAGCACATGCGTCTCAAAGAAGGGTGTTAAGCAAAGAATAAATTCTCCGCCACGAACAGAAATATATTTGAAATAAATCGGCTTTATATCTCAACTTGAAATGTCAGGCATACAATCCATACAAGTCTGTTCCGGGATCGAACAAAACCGAAGGCACTTACAAAGAAGTCCTTGCAATCCGGATATTCACAATCCTGATCGGATTTCCCATCACTTAGGGAGTCTCTATACCGTTGCAACTCAGTGAAGAGACAATCGACAGGTCATCCTATCGCTTTCGCAAATATCCGGTCTTCAACACCGATCTTCAAATGCGATTCATAACGACGTATCACATATTCGGAGTGGGTTATACGACCCCATGGTCCTTTCCCGGTTAACCCGAATAGTGAGCGCTTATTCAAAAATAAGTGTGCATTCAAATTAAATCAATTCACATCAAATACCCATTTAAAGGGAAATACTAATAGTCGGTTATTGAACTATCACTGGATATGCACACATCACCAGATTCCAAATAATTTTCCAAATTATTTATTTTCCAAAATATCTTTACAAGATATATAATTTCAACACTTCAAAAATAAATCAATATTTATTTTCACACAAATTCCACTTTCACATATAAATTCCATAATGAATTTATATTTCAAATATCCATGCATATACAATTTCAATTATCCTTTTCAATTTATCTTCAAAAAGATAAATTCAATATATTCACTTTATATTGGAAAACAATTCCATACTTATTAAATAAGTAATTCACAATCTTTTATTTTCAACACTTAGAAAATATTCAATATACTTAAACCGAATTAAGTATATATTTCATTCTTTAAGGAAATCATTCACTTAAACATATTTATTTGGGTCAAAACGAATGTTGCGTAAAACATCGTTACGACAACCCAAAATCACTAGTATAGGGATTCGAAATTAAAATAGATATATAAATCCCAATACTATACAAAACATTTCCTTTCGGAAATCATTTACTATAACAACAGTGTTATAGTCCACCATTTCCTTTTATTTCTCGAAAACGTCTATTTCAACAATAAATGTTGAAATCTATGGTTTCGAATCTCAACACCTTTAAAACATCGTTAGATCGTTTTAATTCTGTTTAAAATATCACATTCTAAAACATTTTCTTTAACATGTTATTCACTATTCAAAAACGTGAATATACTATGTTAACAAATTTCATCCTTTTTATACTTTTTAACTTAAAGGATTATTCACAGTCTAAAACGTGAATATAACTCCATTTATAAGTTATAACAATTAACTTATCAAAATAAGTCGTTTGCGAATTCATAAAACAACGTTTATAAATTCCATTTCTATTTATTTATAAAAACTTCTTTTTTATAAATTCCTTTATTAACATATTTCAGTTTATAACTCAATTATAAACTAAATGTTTATATTATAAGTTAAATACTTATAAAACGATTATTTTATAAAATCGTTCTTTAAACTTCATAATTATAAATCTTATAACTTATAAGATTCATTTATTTAACCAAATCTATTCTTCAATTAACTTCACAAATTTATAAATCTTACTATTTATAAATTTCATTTATAACCTCACAGTTTATAATTCTATAAATTTCATTCATTTATGAAATTCATTTTCACTACATTCAAACACTTATAAAAACTCGTTTTATAATGTCTATATTTCAATTTATAAATATCCATTTATAAATCTCTTAATATAAATCAGTTTATATTATTATTCTAAAACGTCTTTAAATTCCTTTATAATTTCATCATTTCGATTTATAAAATAATCAAATTTTATAAATCCTATATTTAAACTTTTATCATATATTCAAAAATCCAATCTAAATTATTTTATAAAATCATTAGTTCATATTTCTCAAAAATCGACTTTTAATCGTATTTCTAAAAATCAGCTTTTTAACTATATTTCACAAAAACCATAATTTTTATAACTTTAAAAATTATAACGTTTATTTATTTATAATGGATCAATTCCAAAAATATAGTATATTTTCAAAATCACCTTTAAAATCATTTTAAAATCCCAAAATCTGGGTCCAATGATGCTACACACCAAATAGTCAATCACGACTAACAACGATATCATATATCGATATGATAATCCATCAAATATCAAAATATCTGAAATAAAATAAATACTGTTGAGGAATCCAGTTGGATCCCTCCAACCTGTTTCCTGCATCCAAAAACATTAGCACAATACCAATTTCGCTCCAGTACGAAATTATCGCGGTACATGTTTTTAATAAATATTATCCGCTTACTAACGGCGTAATAGGGTCTCATCCGCTAAACAAAAATGCGGGAAATCAACAACTGCAATATATACATATGCCAATATATATATATTGATATTATATATAATACCAATTTCACTGTTTATGAAATATTCGCGGTATATGTTTATACTAAATAACATCCGCTTACTAACGGCGCATAATGTCTATTTTAACAATCAATAATTTACAGTCATCATTCATACATGCATTCAAATATTTTAAATCTAACTATTTAAAATAAAATCGAAACTTATTCGATTGAGTGAGAAGTTCTCACCTTGGTTTTAAATTCCGTTTTAGCTTTTATTTCGAATAAAATTAAACGCGCGTTTAATTTTACCCGAAATTCTCACTAACTCCAAACGACTCCAAACCAACTCCATCGCGTAGTGCTCGTCCATACGATTCCAACGCAACTGGTTTCGCGCAGTTTCGACCTCGTATGAAAAAGATATTGATTTTACAAGATTATACACGTTTTTTATACACAATTTACAACATAATTTCAACTTATCTCAACACACCCTCATCCACACCCTTGGATCTAGCATTCCATCATCTGGACCGTCCCCCCCCCTCATCACGTTCAATTTACAGGAAATTGGCTGACACAAAGAACCCATACTTGATCAACTAGGGTTTCGATTTGCTCTCGCTACACTCAACGAAATTCGATCAAACCAACGCCAACGCGAAGCCCTCGACTTGCTCTAGGTTCGGCCACAACCCTAGGAAGTTCGGTCCTCATCTATGCTTGGAAATGCGTGCGCAACTTGCTGCCTTCCTGGTCGATTTGCCGTTGATTCATTGATTTGTTTTAGATCATAGCCGTTGGATCTGTAGATCACAACGTGCTCTTCAACTTTCATGTTAGAAGTTTTCTCTAATTGCTAGTGGATTGGAAGAAATCGAGGGGAAGAGTTGGGTGTTTTCTGGCCATTGAACTATAGGTGGCGGCTAGGTTAAAATTAGGGTTTGGAATGATATTTTTATCAAATTATGAAGGCAAGGGGTCTATTTATAAGGAACGAGCGACACTATTCATCCCGGAAATTCCGAACTCCGATTTAGACGCCGTAACCAGCGTTTCTAAGGTTTACCCCACGTTCCGGACACAATGGAACAGGTTTCGGAAGCTAATTCGGAAGTATGTGCGAGTTATGGCTACAAATGCTCAATTTGAATTAAACCGATTTAAGTCGATTTCTAGGCGTTTTAATTTGTACAGGACAAACCGTAAATCCAATTGACTTGAAATTTGAAATCTTACAATAATATCACATTACGGATCCGATGAAACTAGTTTCGTCGAAATCCGAGACTTTTTGAAAAATGGCTATTTTGACTCGCCAAATTTAAATTAAAAACGATTCGATGCGTTTCGAGCTGCCACGATCAAACGATAACTCCGATTGACACGAAAATTGAAATCCGGTAATAACTAACTATTACGGATCCAATGAAACCGGTTTCGATCAATTCTAAGACTGTTCAAAAATTGGCTATTTTACAGTCAATTATTAAATATTAAAATATTCAATTTTCACAAATTAACTTTTAATTCGATTTTAAAAGTTCTAAAATATTTCTATAACTCCAGTATGATTAAATAAAATTTTCCAAATTATTTTCAATCATTTTTAACTCAATTTTTAATTATTTTCATAATTTAACATATTAAATTATCGATTAAATTATCAAATTAAATCCAAAAATTCAAATTAAAATTTATTTGACTTATAAATTCATTTATAAATATTTAAAATTAATTAAATATTCAAATTTAAATTTATAAAAATTCTGGGTCGTTACAGCATGCTTGCTGCTGCATGTTTGTTTTCTACTGTGTCGTCTCTGTTGTTGTTTCATTTGTGCACTAATTCAATGCTCAGTGCATTGTGCATCTGTTTTGGACTTGCAGTTTGTTGAGTCAAGTTTGCAGTGATTTGTTCGATTTGCGCTTGCACACGTGTTGGCGAGGCAGTGCACATGTGTGCAAAGTATACGTGTGTACTGCAGCCACACGGGATTGACAGAAATTAAAAATTTGAAGTTGTTAATAATAAAAATCCATAATAGATTTTAAATTGATTCATGTGATTCGTCATCTCTGTTACCATTTTATTCAGTTCATTACAAATTTATTTACTTGAGTTAAGATTAATCCTGACTCGAGTGTTTTGTGTTTTGCAATTAACGCTCGGGTCAGACCGAGTATTTTTGCAGCTTGAAGATTTTCAGGCCGCGAAGTTAGAGAGAGGGGATTTCGGCATTCACTAAAGTTTTAAAGAGATTTTTCTTGTATTAATAAAAGATATATTCCGCTGTATAAAAATTTAATGCATTGTACAAACTCTGTATATAAAAGAAAAATTCATTTTTGAACAATATTATGTTATTCTGTGATTCTGTGGCTGATTCTGTTTAAACTCCATAAACTGACAAACAATCCGTCATTTTGAATGTTTCTGGTTGGTTTAATTACCGACTAGAGGCGGTCAGAGCGGCGGGTCGTTACAGACTTGGATCTGGGAGCGGAGTTGATCGCGATTGGGAATTGTTGGAGCTTGAGGTCTTGGCTTTCGATGATGGTGACGGCGAGTTCAACGGCGTCGAGCAGTATGGCCGTGGGGAAGCTTTTATGGTCGTCGTTTCTGCAGATTTTGGGTGATTTGGGTCAAAATTCGATTCGAGCATGGTTTGTTGGATCTGGGCGTACGGTCGTGTTCGTATGCTTTCGTGTGATCATCGGCATGGGTCGCGACGACCATAGCTAGCTGTAACATCCGCCTTTTCGCACACTTTAAACCGACACATGTGCCAATTCAAAGCATACGCAAGGGCGGATTATTATGGGGTAAAGAAGAAAAAAACAGAGAAGAAATAAAACAAAATAGAATCTCACAGCGGAAGGATAAAATATAATAATCAATATACAGTTCATGATAACTGTTTACAAAATATTTATTTTACTTATACAATGAATATCAGAGTTACACATACCAATACAATCAATGCAGCGGAAATTTAGAGTGTGGTGCAATACTATAAATAATATAATACGGATTCTTCGTCTTCGTCCTCCAAAGCTAAAATCTTCGATCCTGAAACGCTCGGACTGACCCGAGCGAATTTGAAAAGACAAAAACACTCGAGTCAGACTAAAAGATCTTATGTGAGTTAAATTAAAAGAAATACATATGAGTACAGTAACTCAAGGGATGTTCGGGATTTACATCTCCTAAGGATCCGTTAAACTATTTACTATGTAGTATATTGCGCTATTATAATAGTGTCTATTCATAAAATAAACTTACTTTTAAATAGCGTTAAGGCTTTACATTTTCCACCTTAACACGTAAAATGCCAATAGTCTATACAGTACCGTAATACCTCCTGATCGGGAAGCTACCAGAGGATACTCCATAGGTACGACACAAATAGAAACTCGTAGTAAAGGCTCGGTATGGTAGGTGACACGGCACAACTAGGCAATGCCAGGGTAGATATACCAATTGCTATCCAGGCTGGTGGAAACGCGTAGCCGCAGTTACCGCCCACCTCGGACTAACTCCCCAAAATCAAAATATAGAAGTGGCCACTGAATCAATCCAAAATCAAAGTATAATATCGAAGAGGAGGGTCCGATCAGAGGAATGACCTCATTGGCCTGAGAATCGCTCCTGTTTTAGCCACCTTATGCCAACTCACGGGAGTCGGGTCCACGTATTTACCTTACAGGAAACGTCGCCACCAACTACTTCATTCTGGAATCTCCACCGCGTACACGGTTAGTCAAAGTGGTTTTCGGTATCGACAGAGAGTATGTCCATATCCGATCCCGGTCTCTTTGCCAACCCATCGTTATTATAACACCGCAGTCATTTAAAAATAGGTTATACTTTAAAAATCAGAATAAACATTCCATTTCATAACCATGAATACGATATCATTTCAAAACCCAAAACCATATTTTATCACTTATCCCAAATATAATTCTTTTCCAAAATCATAATGCGTTAACTTCATAACGTCTGAAAATCAAATATTTCAAAGCATAATATTTTGAAAATCATAATTTAAAACCATAACTTCTAAAAACTTGAATGGTTTGGACATTCAACGGTGTATGAATTAAATGGTTTAACTTAAATGTTACTTTGTAAAGAACTAGTTCTCATGGCTTTACAAATACATTTCTTTATTAAAGTCTAAACCAAAATTTATATTATCTCTCTCAAGTTCCAAAACCACTTCAATTTATTTATATATACGTATATCCATTTTGAGTATCAATATTTCAAACTAAAGTCGGATTTTATGCTTTCAACAAATCAATTGTTCTATTAATTAGTCTTGAATATTCATATAAAATCCATAAATAATAAGACTTCAATTTCTAGTAATAAAATATATATATTTTTCCCAATTCAAATTATACTAGAATATTCATTTCAATTTATTTTGGGAAAAATCCAATTACAAATATCATATCTTAAAATTTCCAAATTTAACATTTAAACATATGATATAAATTATTAAACTCCATTTTCTTAATTTTCTTCCATTTTTAATAAAGATTTTTATACACCTTTTAATTTCAAAATTTTCAACTTCATATGTATATATATATGGAAGAAAAATATTCATACAATATAAAATTTAAGATTATTATAAACTGTATTCCATCCAAACCATAGAAATCACATAAAAATAGTTATATATAGACCGCGGTGCCTGTATAAAATTTTCTATCCTATGGTCAAGTGATACGGATATTTATCATTTCAATCCGCAATTTAAAAGATATAAAAATTTGCGGTTATATATCATTTCAAACCACAATCCCGAATGAAATGAAATATGCATGATAATTTGCAATTTAATGATATCCAATAAACGTCCATTCATCAACATCATCCATCATCCAAATCGCAATCATCAATCAATATCAATCAATAACAATATTATTTTTGGTACTACATAACAGGTAATACTGGCAATTTTATTCAAATTAAATTTAATAGCTATTAATCTACAGTCTATATTCAGAAATAAATTATATAACTGTTAACTAGCAGTTCATATACAAACAAATAAATTTTAACTGTAAATTTATACGCAATAAATGAATTAAATTAACAGTTAAATTTAATAAATGCATTTCAACAAATATGAGTGAAATAAACATGCCAAATACTCATAAATAAATTTCTATTCATTTCTAAAATTAATTTAACAAACATAAAAGCTTCTAGTAGTTGTGAGTGGGTTAAAACACTCACCTTTTGAATTTAAATTGAATTCAAATTCAATTTAAACCAAAAAATTTGACAGTCTCCAAATTCATCCAAACTCGTGCCAAAACGTCAGAAATTCCGATATGATCCCAGCAAAACAAACCGCGCGTGAATCCGAACTCGTATGCAAAAGTTATGAAAATTTGAAAAATGGAAAATTCTGGTCCTGGGTCGACTTCGGTGCGCCGCCTCAATTCCCCGGTGCCTGCTTCGAGTTTTCGCCAAAACGACCCGGAGCGACCCGAGTCATTTTCTTGCTGACCCGAAGTTTCTCTAGGATTTTCTCCCCTGAAACCCGAAGCGCGACCAGAAGCTGCTGCAGATCCGCAATTTTTTTTTTTTTTAAAAAAATTTTGAATTTTTTTTTTTTTTTTGGAATTTGGAATTAGGTTTTTTTTTCTGCCATTAGAATGAGGAGGTGAGAAGGAGACGTATGTATAGAAAATGAAAATAAGGAGTGGCTAGGGTTTATAACCGTGCTTATATAGGTAGACTAGAGATAGCGTAGATGGATCGGATAAGTGAACGTACGAAACAAACTATGGCCCAAAAAGCCCGCTATGCCTCCGGAACCGAATTTATTAAATCTATATATCCAAATAGGTATTTTAAGATATTCTGAATGCGATGGAAAAAGTTTCACGTCCAAATTTGATCGTATGAAGAAGTTATGCTGAAAACAAAATTTCCAAATTGATTTCAAATTGATTTTATTAAAATTGATTTCAAGGCGTTTCACGCCCGTAAGATCCAACGACAAGTCCGATCGATACGAAACTTGAAACCCTATAATAATTCACCGATACGGATCGGATGAAACTGGTTTCGTCGAAATCCGAGTCCGTGGCCAAAATGGCTATTTTTAATATTCATTAAATAAATTAAATAAATTATAAAAATCCAATTTTTACATCTAAATTCAAAAATTGACCAAATTTTCTCCCTTTAAATTTTCTTAATTATTTACTCCAATTCTAAACAATTCAAGTGTCAATACATAGTTGTTCTATTCATCAATTTAGATGTTAATCCTTACTTAAAGGTTAAATTCCAATTTTTAATAAATTCAACATTATACGTTTGATTAAATTTATTAAATTCACTTTCTTTCTATTATTCAAAGTTATTAATGTCAATTTAATGAAACTAACATTGGCTCAATATCTATACATTAAAAATCTCAATTCTAAACTTAGATCTCAACTTATGAAATAGTTAAATAATAAATTCCATCTAAATCTATATCTTCCTACTATCTAAATATTTAGAAAAATTACTTACCACTTTTTATTGTAAATTTCTAAACTAGTAGATTTGTGTCATTTCTAGCCCTCTGGATATTTAATATTAACTAAAAGCAAATTTACATATAATTTCCATCGTCAATTATTTTAGTGAATAAATCTTCAAAGGTTACTGCAATTAATCCCATTAATTGCAATAAATTCTAATAAATTTGACTCTATTTGATTACAACTCACAAATAAATCAATTATTACTACCTACATAGTTAACGTTTCTTTTATATTCCAATGCATTAATATTTACCCAATTTCCATCTTTTATTTGCATAAATTACTGTATTTCAATCTTATTGGAAATTTTGTTAACTTAACACTTGAATAAAACTTAAAACCTCAATTAATTCATTCCACTTCGGTTTCATTCTTAAGATTACACTAATTATTATATTATAAAAATGAAATTTTCCCTTGGTTACATCTTATTTATCCACTTACAAAAATTCCACACTAACTGAAATAATTTAGTGCATAAATTGAAATTGATTAAAATAAACTTAACAAACAAATAGAATAAATACGTACAATAATTATTGTCATAAATCTTTTTTATAAGTCTACACATAATTATTACCTTACAATACGTTTTACGTTACTATAAAATTTATACACTCTTCCGTTACCATATTAATAATTACTAAAGTAACGTTCATTCTTAATAACAACGTTATACTATTCAACATATAAAAGGACTCCATTCCCCAAATACATTCATTTATATTTATTCCCATAAAGTTCTCCTTTATTGACTAGACACATTAATTTAGATTCATTTACATCGAATGCCCTTCTTAGCTATATACTCAATACATGTTAAATCTACATAATTTTTACCCTTTTATTCAAATTCACTTATACCATCAATAACAAAATGTTGCCCTAAATTTAGATTCAATTATATACATTAGATAAATGGGTAAACTTTTGTAATTATCCCATATATGAAAATATTTTTATGCATACATTTCCACTTACTTACTATGCATTCATTTATTAAATTACTAATTGCCTTAGTCAATTTATCCCCTATTTACTACCAAATTTCAAATTTAATTATAGCTTATCAATACATAAAATTTACATAGGAAAAACAAATTTTATTACTATCTTAAGTCCATTTATTATTGACAACATTCATTAAATTTCCTTTTCAACACTTATTGCATTGATTTATTCAGCGGTCACCTTTTATTTAGTTACTATCCATTTTACAATCCAATGTAAGTCTTCCACTATTTATTTTATATTAAATGAATTCCATTCTACTTAATCTTTTTTATTGATATTCACTAATTCAACCCTTATATCAGTTTCTTATATTTAACTTTAAATCAAATTGTGACAATCTACATTATCCAAATCTATTGTCATAAAATTTTATTGTTACACTAAATTACAACTACTATACCAAACTTCTACATTTATTCTTAATTAGATTAGAAATTATATTAATTCAATTTATTTAATATTATTAATTTAACGGGTCGTTACAATCTCCCCCACTCAAAACTTTTCGTCCCCGAAAAGGAAAAAGAAGGGAGAAGGAAGAATAAACAGTACATCTTATTTCAAATATTAACTTATAAACAATAATTTACTGGATTATTTTCCTTTAATGAAATATAACCGTTTATAATCATTACAACCTTTTATACTTAAATCATTAAAGTTTGGAAAATATTCAACAAAATTCTAAGTCCAAAATTTACGAATTTTTTTGGCAAAGTCTCCTTTGTACGGTGAGGCTCGGGAGAAAGTATAATATCAAAATATACAAATATATTACATATATTATCAAAATATTATATCCCAACACGGAAAAATAGCGCTTTAAACGAAATCCGAAAACGTACCTATTTGTCGGGCAATATACGCTTATTATTTTGGAACCAAAAGCAGTAGCAGTTGCTTCCATCACCTGTATTCACTTATATAATCTAAAAGGTTAAATATTTATTTTAAAGTGAACTATTCAAGTGGATTCAATCATTAATCAACCAAACAATTCAACAACCATCAACCTTACAAACAACATACATACACAAACAAAGCAACCATTTAATCCATCAAACAAATAGTTGTTTGGGTTCAAACTTGAAATTTGTATGAAATGAAATTAACTATCAAGTGCATCCTTTACTCAACAGTCTTAGATGGAACAAAAATAGATACTTATTCATTTAACCACTTCAAATTTCTTACCCAACAACATAAATCAAACAACACAATTCAAACCAACACCCAAATTTATTTATTATACATTTATCTCATGCTTCAATGGTTTGATTTTCTTTCTTTCATTTATGGAGTGATTTCTTTATTTCTTACAAATTTTCATTTTCCATTTATCACAAAATTCATTATATTTGTATTCCAATTTATTTACTAAAGTTTCTATCATCTATTTATACTACTTACCTTTACTTACAGTAAAATTTCCAATTTAACTTAAGTCTATACAATTAATTCTCATTAATAATAGCAAATTAATAGAATACCTTTATTACCTTACTCTTCACTTGTAAGATTTCCCCTTACATTTTCCTACCAACATTGCAACTTTTTATTATATGGTAAGTTATGTATGTTTTAAGAATGTAAGTGAAAATTTACAAGTTTCTTCTCCATTCCTTTAATTAATATATATATTTGTTTTATAAATTACAATTTCGACTTACCTTTAATTTCATTCTTTACTTAATGTTTACGTTCCTATTATATTTAATTACAGTAACCCTCTACTTACACTTAATTTATTAACCTTATAACTTGCATTCCTATAAGTGAAAGATTTTACTCATTCATTAACTATGGATTGCAGTCATTTATATTTTTCCTACTTTCCATTATATTAGAATAGGGGAAATTAAGGCGTACTTAAGTTAATAACCCTACAATCAAACTTTATAAATTAAGGAATTTCATTTTTACTTTCTTACGGTTAAAATCACTTATTAATAATACAACCTTTAATTTTAGTAAAATTCCAATCATCACTTAAGTTAATACCATTAAATTCTTATTTATAACAGTAATTTATTGAATACTTCATTATTTCCAAAAATTCTACTTGCATAATATTCTATTCCACTCTTAATTTAGATTTCAACTTTTTATACTTGGTAAGTTATTTATGTTAAAGAAAAAGCAAAAGAACTTATACAAGTTTAATCTCAATTCTTTTAATTCATTGACTTTCCAATAAATCTTTACCATTATTTATAATTTAAATTTTTAACTTCCTTTATACTTAGCATTAATTCTCTTACTTATTAGAGGTTTTCAATCCATTTATTACTTACTTTTTTTTTATTCCACTAAAATTTAACAATTAATTAATGGAAAATTTTAGAATTAAATTCCGGGTCAGATTTCAATTTATTTTGAAATAATAGATAATTAGTTTCCTACAACTTTATATCTCAATTATATTTAAAACAAACAAATTCAGATATTTCCAACATAAATCTGCAGTAGAATTTACTATAGTGGCCTTTCCCTTCGAAACTCGAAAATGAAAGTCGATGATGCGGCCATCATCACCAAAATTATTTTCCAGCGACAGAGAGGAAATTACAAACTTAGTTTCTTCAAAATCCTCTTTAAACCAATTCTTTCGAATTATACTAAATATTTATATAAGAAAATATTTATAAACCAAATCATTATATTTCATAAATCCTTTGAAAGAAGATTTCAAAAATCCCGGACTTAAGTTCTAAAATCTTCAATTTGATTTATTAAAATTCAACTTAGCTTTAATTCATTACAAATATTTTTATTACCTAACACCCAACTATAGCAACCAAAATATATCTTTATAAAAATATTTTTATATATAGAAAATATAATAGGCAAAGTTATTTCATTCACCTATATTAAAAACAAATATTATGTCGGTCTGTCCTATTAAGTGTTTAGAAATCCCTATTGATGACATAGCGTCCCATGCATCAACCAGAATTTATAAATACAAAGTGGAACAGATTAACACAATATCAAAATCTTTTTATAAAACTAACAAATACGCTCTCTCATATATATACTCTCAGCGACTCCCATAGGGTATTATTACCCTAATAACAAAGAGTCAAACCCCACAAAGCCAAAGTTTATCGCTAAACCAAAGCTCTGATACCAACTGTAACATCCGCCTTTTCGCACACTTTAAACCGACACACGTGCCAATTCAAAGCATACGCAAGGGCGGATTGTTATGGGGTAAATAAGAAAAAAACAGAGAAGAAATAAAACAAAATAGAATCTCACAGCGGAAGGATAAAATATAATAATCAATATACAGTTCATGATAACTGTTTACAAAATATTTATTTTACTTATACAATGAATATCAGAGTTACACATACCAATACAATCAATGCAGCGGAAATTTAGAGTGTGGTGCAATACTATAAATAATATAATACGGATTCTTCGTCTTCGTCCTCCAAAGCTAAAATCTTCGATCCTGAAACGCTCGGACTGACCCGAGCGAATTTGAAAAGACAAAAACACTCGAGTCAGACTAAAAGATCTTATGTGAGTTAAATTAAAAGAAATACATATGAGTACGGTAACTCAAGAGATGTTCGGGATTTACATCTCCTAAGGATCCGTTAAACTATTTACTATGTAGTATATTGCGCTATTATAATAGTGTCTATTCATAAAATAAACTTACTTTTAAATAGCGTTAAGGCTTTACATTTTCCACCTTAACACGTAAAATGCCAATAGTCTATACAGTACCGTAATACCTCCTGATCGGGAAGCTACCAGAGGATACTCCATAGGTACGACACAAATAGAAACTCGTAGTAAAGGCTCGGTATGGTAGGTGACACGGCACAACTAGGCAATGCCAGGGTAGATATACCAATTGCTATCCAGGCTGGTGGAAACGCGTAGCCGCAGTTACCGCCCACCTCGGACTAACTCCCCAAAATCAAAATATAGAAGTGGCCACTGAATCAATCCAAAATCAAAGTATAATATCGAAGAGGAGGGTCCGATCAGAGGAATGACCTCATTGGCCTGAGAATCGCTCCTGTTTTAGCCACCTTATGCCAACTCACGGGAGTCGGGTCCACGTATTTACCTTACAGGAAACGTCGCCACCACCTACTTCATTCTGGAATCTCCACCGCGTACACGGTTAGTCAAAGTGGTTTTCGGTATCGACAGAGAGTATGTCCATATCCGATCCCGGTCTCTTTGCCAACCCATCGTTATTATAACACCGCGGTCATTTAAAAATAGGTTATACTTTAAAAATCAGAATAAACATTCCATTTCATAACCATGAATACGATATCATTTCAAAACCCAAAACCATATTTTATCACTTATCCCAAATATAATTCTTTTCCAAAATCATAATGCGTTAACTTCATAACGTCTGAAAATCAAATATTTCAAAGCATAATATTTTGAAAATCATAATTTAAAACCATAACTTCTAAAAACTTGAATGGTTTAGACATTCAACGGTGTATGAATTAAATGGTTTAACTTAAATGTTACTTTGTAAAGAACTAGTTCTCATGGCTTTACAAATACATTTCTTTATTAAAGTCTAAACCAAAATTTATATTATCTCTCTCAAGTTCCAAAACCACTTCAATTTATTTATATATACGTATATCCATTTTAAGTATCAATATTTCAAACTAAAGTCGGATTTTATGCTTTCAACAAATCAATTGTTCTATTAATTAGTCTTGAATATTCATATAAAATCCATAAATAATAAGACTTCAATTTCTAGTAATAAAATATATATATTTTTCCCAATTCAAATTATACTGGAATATTCATTTCAATTTATTTTGGGAAAAATCCAATTATAAATATCATATCTTAAAATTTCCAAACTTAACATTTAAACATATGATATAAATTATTAAACTCCATTTTCTCAATTTTCTTCCATTTTTAATAAAGATTTTTATACACCTTTTAATTTCAAAATTTTCAACTTCATATGTATATATATATGGAAGAAAAATATTTATACAATATAAAATTTAAGATTATTATAAACCGTATTCCATCCAAACCATAGAAATCACATAAAAATAGTTATATATAGACCGCGGTGCCTGTATAAAATTTTCTATCCTATGGTCAAGTGATACGGATATTTATCATTTCAATCCGCAATTTAAAAGATATAAAAATTTGCAGTTATATATCATTTCAAACCACAATCCCGAATGAAATGAAATATGCATGATAATTTGCAATTTAATGATATCCAATAAACTTCCATTCATCAACATCATCCATCATCCAAATCGCAATCATCAATCAATATCAATCAATAACAATATTATTTTTGGTACTACATAACAGGTAATACTGGCAATTTTATTCAAATTAAATTTAACAGCTATTAATCTACAGTCTATATTCAGAAATAAATTATATAACTGTTAACTAGCAGTTCATATACAAACAAATAAATTTTAACTGTAAATTTATACGCAATAAATGAATTAAATTAACAGTTAAATTTAATAAATGCATTTCAACAAATATGAGTGAAATAAACATGTCAAATACTCATAAATAAATTTCTATTCATTTCTAAAATTAATTTAACAAACATAAAAGCTTCTAGTAGTTGTGAGTGGGTTAAAACACTCACCTTTTGAATTTAAATTGAATTCAAATTCAATTTAAACCCAAAAATTTGACAGTCTCCAAATTCATCCAAACTCGTGCCAAAACCTCAGAAATTACGATACGATCCCAGCAAAACAAACCGTTGAATCCGAGCTCGTATGCAAAAGTTATGAAAATTTGAAAAATGGAAAATTCTGGTCCTGGGTCGACTTCGGGTTCGACTTCGGTGCGCCGCCTCAATTCCCCGGTGCCTGCTTGGAGTTTTCGCCAAAACGACCCGGAGCGACCCGAGTCATTTTCTTGCTGACCCGAAGTTGCTCTAGGGTTTTCTCCCCTGAAACCCGAAGCGCGACCAGAAGCTGCTGTAGATCCGCAATTTTTTTTTTTTTTAAAAAAATTTGATTTTTTTTTTTTTTTGGAATTTGGAATTAGGTTTTTTTTTCTGCCATTAGAATGAGGAGGTGAGAAGGAGATGTATGTATAGAAAATGAAAATAAGGAGTGGCTAGGGTTTATAACCGTGCTTATATAGGTAGACTAGAGATAGCGTAGATGGATCGGATAAGTGAACGTACGAAACAAACTATGGCCCAAAAAGCCCGCTATGCCTCCGGAACCGAATTTATTAAATCTATATATCCAAATAGGTATTTTAAGATATTCTGAACGCGATGGAAAAAATTTCACGTCCAAATTTGATCGTATGAAGAAGTTATGCTGAAAACAAAATTTCCAAATTGATTTCAAATTGATTTTATTAAAATTGATTTCAAGGCGTTTCACGCCCGTACGATCCAACGACAAGTCCGATCGATACGAAACTTGAAACCCTATAATAATTCACCGATACGGATCCGATGAAACTGGTTTCGTCGAAATCCGAGTCCGTGGCCAAAATGGCTATTTTTAATATTCATTAAATAAATTAAATAAATTATAAAAATCCAATTTTTACATCTAAATTCAAAAATTGACCAAATTTTCTCCCTTTAAATTTTCTTAATTATTTACTCCAATTCTAAACAATTCAAGTGTCGATACATAGTTGTTCTATTCATCAATTTAGATGTTAATCCTTACTTAAAGGTTAAATTCCAATTTTTAATAAATTCAACATTATACGTTTGATTAAATTTATTAAATTCACTTTCTTTCTATTATTCAAAGTTATTGATGTCAATTTAATGAAACTAACATTGGCTCAATATCTATACATTAAAAATCTCAATTCTAAACTTAGATCTCAACTTATGAAATAGTTAAATAATAAATTCCATCTAAATCTACATCTTCCTACTATCTAAATATTTAGAAAAATTACTTACCACTTTTTATTGTAAATTTCTAAACTAGTAGATTTGTGTCATTTCTAGCCCTCTGGATATTTAATATTAACTAAAAGCAAATTTACATATAATTTCCATCGTCAATTATTTTAGTGAATAAATCTTCAACGGTTACTGCAATTAATCCCATTAATTGCAATAAATTCTAATAAATTTGACTATATTTGATTACAACTCATAAATAAATCAATTATTACTCCCTACATAGTTAACGTTTCTTTTATATTCCAATACATTAATATTTACCCAATTTCCATCTTTTATTTGCATAAATTACTGTATTTCAATCTTATTGGAAATTTTGTTAACTTAACACTTGAATAAAACTTAAAACCTCAATTAATTCATTCCACTTCGGTTTCATTCTTAAGATTACACTAATTATTATATTATAAAAATGAAATTTTCCCTTGGTTACATCTTATTTATCCACTTACAAAAATTCCACACTAACTGGAATAATTTAGTGCATAAATTGAAATTGATTAAAATAAACTTAACAAACAAATAGAATAAATACGTAAAATAATTATTGTCATAAATCTTTTTTATAAGTCTACACATAATTATTACCTTACAATACGTTTTACGTTACTATAAAATTTATACACTCTTCCGTTACCATATTAATAATTACTAAAGTAACGTTCATTCTTAATAACAACGTTATACTATTCAACATATAAAAGGACTCCATTCCCCAAATACATTCATTTATATTTATTCCCTTAAAGTTCTCCTTTATTGACTAGACACATTAATTTAGATTCATTTACATCGAATGCCCTTCTTAGCTATATACTCAATACATGTTAAATCTACATAATTTTTACCCTTTTATTTAAATTCACTTATACCATCAATAACAAAATGTTGCCCTAAATTTAGATTCAATTATATACATTAGATAAATGGGTAAACTTTTGTAATTATCCCATATATGAAAATATTTTTATGCATACATTTCCACTTACTTACTATGCATTCATTTATTAAATTACTAATTGCCTTAGTCAATTTATCCCCTATTTACTACCAAATTTCAAATTTAATTATAGCTTATCAATACATAAAATTTACATAGGCAAAACAAATTTTATTACTATCTTAAGTCCATTTATTATTGACAACATTCATTAAATTTCCTTGTCAACACTTATTGCATTGATTTATTCAGCGGTCACCTTTTATTTAGTTACTATCCATTTTACAATCCAATGTAAGTCTTCCACTATTTATTTTATATTAAATGAATTCCATTCTACTTAATCTTTTTTATTGATATTCACTAATTCAACCCTTATATCAGTTTCTTATATTTAACTTTAAATCAAATTGTGACAATCTACATTATCCAAATCTATTGTCATAAAATTTTATTGTTACACTAAATTACAACTACTATACCAAACTTCTACATTTATTCTTAATTAGATTAGAAATTATATTAATTCAATTTATTTAATATTATTAATTTAACGGGTCGTTACACTAGCCGGCGGTGAAGGTGCATGTGCACCGTGACTTAGCTGTGTACTGGGAATTTGAAGCTTTGGGGAAGACATGGTTTTCTCGTGTGAAGCTCGCGTGTGTTACGGGGGTAACTCGAAGATGAGAGGGTTAGGGTTTTAACTCAGGAAAGTCTCGTGTTACTGCCGCGTTTGTCTCGGGTTTGTTGGCTTGGTTTTGTAATGATAAGTGCACATTAACTTGGAGTAATTAAAGAACAAGTTTTAAATCATAAACAAGTCTTATAAAGTAAAACGAATTTTCAAAGTTTAAAACTTGTTTGTTTTTAAATTAAGTTAATCAAACTTTAAAATGTAAATTGAATTTACTTTCAAATTTTAAACGTTTGAGATGATTTCTTTGAAAGTAATTTATTTAATAAAAGTTTGAATTTTAGTTTAAAATAAAAAAAAGTGTTTGAATTTAATCGTTAAATCGAAAGTTTTAAAGTAAATTTAAAAGTAATGTTTTAAAAACAAGATTACAAATTATATTGAAAAGGTAAGTTTAAATTAGATAATTAAAATGTTTAAGTCTCAAATTGATTTCTAAGTGCTTTATTTTCAAATAAAATTTAAGTTATAATTTTGTAAATCAAATTGAATAGTTTATTGTTAAGTTGTTAAAATTTGATTTAAATTCAAATAAATTATTTATGTAAATAAATATGGTTAATTTATTTTGATATGAACTTAAGAATACTTGACAACACGGTTTGTTAATAAGTAAAGTTTAATTTAAGATAAATGTTCTTTCTAAATTAATTAAGGATTTTTAAATATAAGCTGTTAATTAATTAATTGTTTAATTAATTTTAAATATTTAGTTAATTATTTATTTAAATTTTATATAATCACCTAATTATGGATTAATTAAGTATAATTACTTAATAAAGTAATTAATGGTTAATTGTTGAATGTAATTAAGAAAATTAATTACTTGTGGAAGTAATTAATGGTAATTACTCATGGAGTAATTAGTTGAAGTGATTATTGGTTAATCACTTAATGATATTAATTAAAGAATTAATTAATATAATTGGTTTAAAGATAATTAATTACGTAATTAATTAAAGAATTAAGAATTATTTAATGATGAGATTAATTATTTGTTAAGTAATTAATTAAAAGATAAATTAAGGTTTATTAATGGAAGTAATTTGAGATAATTACTTGTGTAAGTAATTAAGAGTTAATTACTTAATTATTTACTTAATTAATCAATGTGATTAATTAATTAATGAATTTAACTTAAGATTAATTACTAAGGTAATTAATAAAATTGTAATTAATTAATAAAGTAATTAATTAAGGATTATTTGTTAATTGAATTGAATAATAATTTATTTAATAAGTAATTAAAGATTAATTAATTGGATTAATTAATCAAGGATTAATATAATTAATTTAGAAGATAATTAATTAAGAAGTTGATTAATTAATTATAAGTAATTAAAAATTGTTAATTACTAATTATGATTAATGTGTTGATTAATTATAAGTTAATTATTTAATTAATTAAAGTAATTATTAATTAATAAGGATCATTAATTAATGTGATTAATGATATTAATCAAGGTTGATTATTATAAGTAATTAATTTAAGTACGATTAATTAATTGTAATTAATTGAGATATAATGCAATTAATTATAGTTAATTAATAGAAGTAAATGAATGATCATTAATTATTGTGATTAATGATAGTAATTAAAGATTTAATTACTGAATATGGTTAAGGATAATTACTTGAATGTAATTAAATATAAATAATCAAGGAAGATTAATTAAGGTATATCATTAGAGATGATTAATTTATTTGGAATAATAATAAATGAAGGATGATTATAGTAATCCAATTGATTAAGAGATAATCAATTCTGTTTTGGATGTTTGATTAATATGGATTGATTGATTAATATTGGTTAATTGATTGATATTGGATGATCGATATTTGGAGATTGATATTGTATGATTGGTTGATATTAGATGTTTGATATTGGTTGATACTGGATATCTTTGTTATGTGATATGCTGTTTTGTGAAGATGAATATTGTTATGAGTTATCTACTGTGGTAATATGATTCATCTATCTGTTTACATATCATCCTGAATATAAGTTAAATTGTTTAAACCCTTAAGTACAACTTGGACGTTAAAATGGCGTTTGGTTTCGGTGAGACCGGAATCGGGTTTCCATATTTGGATATCCGAAAACCACATCGATTCCAATTAAACGTTAGGTCGTGTATCCAAGTGGAGCTAGTGAAGACTCGAGGTGTAAGGGCTATACGTCAGTATAACTCGACGGGTGATTCCGTAATGAGTTTGACGAAATAGTACTTATAGATTCGAGATGGTGATTTAGAGTGCAAGGGCTATGGTCGTTGACTCTGAGGGTGATTCCAAAATGAGTGTAACGAGATAGTGCCTTCGGTTTCTTTCGAACCCGGAACAAACTTGTATGGATTGAATGCTTTCAGAACATCATCAGGTGGACGATGAGCATTCTAAGATAAATGTGTTCTCTAAAGGTAATCGTAACCTCAAGCCTCATCAACCGGGAATGGCTAAAACAGGGGAGGTGCAGCAAGGCTTCGTGGGTAGCCTCCACTTGAGAGCAAGATTTACCCCTGTCTAGAGGTCCCTTTATATTTCGGCTTAGTGTGTGGTTGGTCGCGCCAATTACGGGGTTGTTTTGTCCGGGACTGTTCAGTAAGAAATGGTTCCGGCCTTGTGTTGCAGGGGAGCGGGCGTACTCCTCGATACTGTGATCTAGGCCACGTATTGTAACGGGCGGTACCCCAGTAGCCCTGCCATTGATGGAATCCAAAATCCAATAAGTGCCTGTACGGTTTTGATTGTGCCCAACTATGTTGGAACGTGAGATGTTAGCATTCCAGCTATTTCTGTATTTTATTTTGAAAACCCTAGACACTATTATAATATCACTGGATTTCCTATCAAATGTTTGGGTTAGCGTAAGGTAAAACCTTTTCCATGTTTATGTGTGGGAAGTCTTATGTGATACCTTTTCTTTTCAAAGGATTTTCTAAAGTTAAGCAATTTTAACCCGTTTACTCACACCAGACCCCTGTCTGACCCGAGTGTTTATTTTCTGTTTTATTAAACTCTTGGGTACTCATATTATGTATGAGTAGTCAAGTGATTCAGGTTAGATTGACAAATTTTGGAGGAGATATGGAGCAGGAGGCTTCGACGTGATATATATTGATTCCGCTGTGTTTGTTTAGTATCTGATTCTGTTGTACTTGAATTGTATAGTTAGACAGAAGTTTATAACTGTCTAATCTGTGTTGTTTAAGTTGTGTACTCTGATGTAATAGGACACTATGTAATATTTTATGTGATATATTATATTTTATTCGTTCCGTTGTGAGTTCTCTGATTTTGTTCTGTTTCTTCTTTCTCTTTCTTTTCTTCTTCTATCCCTTTCTTTCTTCAAGATGATGCGATTTCCTGGGGATAGGAAGTCGGGTCGTCACATTTGGTATCAGAGCAGTAGGCTGAATGAATACCTAGGCTCTGTAGTGGTGTCTTTCTTGGGAGAGCGTGCTTGTATTTTTTATATACAACCATGTATGTATATATATATATACATATATATATATATATATATATATATTTCTACCTGATCTGTTGGGTTATCTGTATGGATTTTCCAACATAATTTTTAGAGGTAGATGGAGTAGTGGTTTGTGTGTGTAACACGACTACCACTAATGGAAGAGGTCCATATGTTGAGGTTGGAAGTATTTGTCGAGACTGTAGACCTGGCACTGTCTCGAGTGAGATTTGTAGTTTGGAGTAAGGATTTCTCTGATATCCGAAGGAAATCTTTTGAAGATTCGGAGTTTATCTTTGAAGTATAAGTTTGGATTTCGCTCGGGTGAGCGAATTTTTCTTGATTTTGGATCTGTCTGTAGTGCAAAAATAAGTAATGATATCT
Source organism: Allium cepa (assembly GCA_030765085.1). Taxonomy (NCBI): domain Eukaryota; kingdom Viridiplantae; phylum Streptophyta; class Magnoliopsida; order Asparagales; family Amaryllidaceae; genus Allium; species Allium cepa. The sequence goes on along the minus strand of CM060944.1, from coordinate 300,539,401 downwards.
TGGTAACTGCATGATGAGATGCAGTATCCATGGATATTTTCTGAAGATGTTTTCTCTTGAAGCGGTTTTAGTAGTGGTTGAGAAGCAGTCTTTACCTACCGCAGGAAAGATTCGTCTGTGTAGAAGTTATTTGGATCTTTAGTAGGGAGATTAGCTGTTTTGGAACATGAGACTAAGGTCTATAAGTTATTTGTTTGGCATGGTCTCATTTGTTATTCCCTAAGGAAAGCAAGATGTTGATGCTTGGCCTGGAGTCTGAGTTTCTTGAAGAGATGTTTTCCATCTCGGAAGTCAGTTGTGTGGTTTGTTGATGGTTTTGGGTTTTGGAGAAGCCTTTGGATTGGAGTTTTTGGTTAGTTGTGGTAGCTGTTTCAGTTTGAAGTGTTCGGTATGCTGATGAGAAGATCTTTCAGCTTTGCAGTGTCGTCGAGGTTGAGTTTGGAAGCAGCAGTGTAGCTTGTTTCTCCGATGGTTCAGGAATCTTGTGGTTCTCTTTCAGCAGCCCGGGCAGTCGATGAATGTTTCTTGAAAGGTTAACCTTGTTTGGAAAATTTTAAAGTTGTTCTAATTGGTAAAGAGAGGACGGTTTTTTTGGAATCCGAACTAGGTAGGATCGCAAAAGTGACTTGCGATTAGTTTGGAATTTATCTTGGGTAATCTGTTGTTTGAGGCTGAGGGTTCTCATGTGGATAGGAGCTGCTGGAGTAATCTAAAGTTTGTCCGCATCTGGAGTTGAGTTCCATAATGTTTTTGGTTCCAGAAGTAATTTTGGTGCTCAGCCTAGTAGTAGAGTTGGAGAAGTAGCTCAGAATTATTTTTGGAATTGGAATTGGACTAATATAGCTTTTGGAATAGGATTCTGTTTGAGGATGTGTGACCAAGTCTGATGTGTCACTCAGATTTTGATGGATTTGATGAACAAAGTTTCCCGGGTATATTGGATAAGTTTGTATTCGTGTTCATCAGCAATATTCTCATCTATTTTAGAATCAGAGTTGTGCAGTGGAAGCGAGGTAGCAGCTGTGCAAGGATGGAAGCAAGTTCAATTTGCTATTGCTTTGGAGTAGAGCATGTATTCTGGATTTCGACGGATTTTGGAAGACTTTTCTGTTAAATAGGATCCAAATACTGTGTGCTTTGGTCTGGTTGTTTCTAGAAGTATCAGCATAGATTGAGCTGATCGGAAGAGATTGGTAGTCTTGGATTGTCTGTTGAGTTACAGATATGAGATAAGGAGTTTTGGAATTCAAAGTTAGAGACCTCATTGTGGTTCAAATTCTCTGGTTAAGAGAGCTGAAATTGGATAAGATTGGTTGGTTAGTGTTGTGGCATTTGAGATTCTCTTATCTGTATTTTGATAGGATAAGATAGAATTGCCAGTTTGGATAGCTGGAATTCATTTTTTAACACGTGTCTCTGAGAAGGTACGTGTATGATTCATCGATTGGTTGTTGAATCTGTAGTTCAGTTGGAGTTGGAGTTTGAGCTGGACTTGGGTATAGTCTGATGTTCTGTTCAGATTTTGGATCTAGAGATGAGTGGAGCTCTGGATTTTGGTTGTGTAGTCAGTTTGATTGGCTTTTGAAAGCGAGTCTCCCGGTGATTTATACTTGGGAAACTCGAGATAGTGTTAGAAAATTTATTCTGATTTGTGTCAGAATAATTAGTTGAGTTTGTTTGTTTATTTGATTGCTATGGATGTTAGTAACAGGTTGTTAGGAATGCTTTGCTGATTGAAATTAAAATCATTGTGGGGTTATTAAATTACCTTTGCTTTTAAATTTCGGGGACGAAATTCTTTTAAGGGGGAGAGGTAACGACCCGGAATTTTGGGCAATATAAATTTAATAATCTGTATAAATAATTTAATTGGTTTGATAATTTTCTTTATAATTTTAATTCAATCAGATAAGTGTGATCAATATCTTTTTAGCAATTTACAATATTGATAAGATTTATTTTTCCAAGTTAATGAAATTTTATTCTGTTTATAATATATACATTTGATATATATTGTGAATAGGAGATCTTTTGTTTCAAATAAAAGATTGAATTTTCAAACTGTAATATATATGTATGTATATGTTATAATTTGAGTTGTTTTGAAATTTAATTTTAATCCATTGATAATTTATAATGTATTAATATTGTAGATTGAAGCTCTGTTTTAAAATCAATGTTTTCAAAAGTTAATTTAAAGGTTAATTCATTTGTTTAAAAATATAAGATAATCAGTTGTTTTTAAATATGATAATTTATAAAGGAAATTAATCAATGTTTTATTTCGTTTTCTTTAAAATGTTCAAATTAAAATGGTTTATTTTTATATGATAGTTTATATAGGATTTAATCAAAGTTTTCTTTTTGTTTTCTTTAATATGTTTTAATTTTAAAATGGTTGTGTAAATATAGATGTTTAGATTTTAAATTACATATATAAGATTTATTTGTATTGTAATTAGTTTTATAATACTTCCTTTAAAGTAAATTTATATTTACACATATAAGTATTTAGTAATAAAGTAAATTAAAAATGTAAGGTTATAAAATACATGTATAAGGAATTTGTTTATATTTTAATTAGTTTTAAAATATTTTTCTTTTAAAGGTAAATTTATATTTACATATGTAAGCATTTATTTACAAAGTAACATAAATAAGTAAGTTTATATCATCATTTAAATTAAATAAAAATTTGTTTAAAAACACTTAGGCAATATGTGTAAACATATTAGCACCCTTCAAAAACACATGTAAGGCAATTAACAATAAAGTGACAAATGTAAATTTTAGGGACAAGTGTCTTTATTTTAAAAATTTATACTTTCTTTAATCATTAATAAAACATAAACATTTTCATTTCTTGGTTTATTTTTCTTACCCAAAATTTATGGCAACCTGAAATCAATAACTGCTAAAAACAAAGTTCTTTACTACAATCTAAAACCTGCAATTCAATTCAAACTGCAACCAAAAGGAAGTTCAACTGCAATTTCAAATCTGCATATTCAAGTGGAATTGTGATCAACTCAGCAACTTCAAGGTCCATCTCAACTTTAAATCAACAATTTGATGCACGCAGAGGGTATTCATCAGTAAGCAATCAAAAGACTTTTACAGATCAAAATTTTAAAGTCTGGACATCAAATCTGCTCTGCATATTTCAATAAGGTGAGTAAATATTTTAAAAACAGATTAACCTTGTTAACTTAAATGCATGTGATGATCAGTAAAATAATCTTGATGGTGCATGAAAATCCTTCAGTATTTATATTATGGGATTGATAGATTTACATATATATATATATATATATATATATATATATATATGTAGTTGGTCTGTGTATTTATAGACTCTGTTATTTGTTCTTTCCAGAACAGGATCATTTTTCTAAAAAAAAATTATCTCCCATAAACATCAATATTTTCCCTTGATGACTGAATGAAATATTGTAGGTGAATATTGAAGATGATTGTAAAATGGTTTCTGTAATTTTTAATTTACAAATATTTTAAAAATGGAAAAAAACACTGTAAACCTCTAATGCATGTTAAAATCAATGAATTCGGTTTATAGTTTAGATAGCATAAATGGATTCGTGTTTGATAATATCGAATTTTAACATGAAATTCATAATTTTTAAATTGATATTCAAAATGGAATTTGGGTATGAACAGTTTTAGCAATATGGTGAATTGCCATTGATCAAGATGATGGTTTGAGTTAAATTTAGGGTCGAGGCTTGTTTATGGAATGTGGATGTTGGGAAAAATATTCAAGATTTTTTCCAATGTTTAATTTATTCGTAATCGATCGAATTAGGGTTTTAATTTGCGTTTTGCTCGGCACTGTTGTCTTGATTTTTGTGACTTGGATCTGGGACCGGAGTTGATCACGATTGGGAATTGTTGGAGCTTGAGGTCTTGGCTTTCGATGATGGTGACGGCGAGTTCAACGGCGTCGAGGAGTATGGCCGTGGGGAAGCTTTTATGGTCGTCGTTTCTGTATTTTTTGGGTGATTTGGGTAAAAATTCGATTCGAGCATGGTTTGTTGGATCTGGGCGTACGGTCGTGTTCGTATGCTTTCGTGTGATCATCGGCGTGGGTCGCGACGACCGTAGCTAGCCGGCGGTGAAGGTGCATGTGCACCGTGACTTGGCTGTGCACTGGGAATTTGAAGCTTTGGGGAAGACGTGGTTTTCTCGTGTGAAGCTCGCGTGTGTTACGGGGGTAACTCGAAGATGAGAGGGTTAGGGTTTTAACTCGGGAAAGTCTCGTGTTACCGCCGCGTTTGTCTCAGGTTTGTTGGCTTGGTTTCGTAATGATAAGTGCAGTTTAACTTGGAGTAATTAAAGAACAAGTTTTAAATCATAAACAAGTCTTATAAAGTAAAACGAATTTTCAAAGTTTAAAACTTGTTTGTTTTGAAATTAAGTTAATCAAACTTTAAAATGTAAACTGAATTTACTTTCAAATTTTAAACGTATGAGATGATTTCTTTGAAAGTAATTTTACTTAATAAAAGTTTGAATTTTAGTATAAAATAAAAAAAGTGTTTGAATTTAATCATTAAATCGAAAGTTTTAAAGTAAATTTAAAAGTAATGTTTTAAAAACAAGATTACAAACTATATTGAAAAGGTAAGTTTAAATTAGATAATTAAAATGTTTAAGTCTCAAATTGATTTCTAAGTGCTTTATTTTCAAATAAAATTTAAGTTATAATTTTGTAAATCAAATTGAATAGTTTATTATTAAGTTGTTAAAATTTTATTTAAATTCAAATAAATTATTTATGTAAATAAATATGGTTAATTTATTTTGATATGAACTTAAGAATACTTGACAATACGATTTATTAATAAGTAAAGTTTAATTTAAGATAAATGTTCTTTCTAAATTAATTAAGGATTTTTAAATATAAGTTTTTAATTAATTAATTGTTTAATTAATTTTAAATAATTAGTTAATTATTTATTTAAATTTTATATAATCACCTAATTATGGATTAATTAAGTATAATTGCTTAATAAAGTAATTAATGGTTAATTGTTGAATGTAATTAAGAAAGTTAATTACTTATGGAAGTAATTAATGGTAATTACTCATGGAGTAATTAGTAGAAGTGATTATTGGTTAATCACTTAATGATATTAATTAAAGAATTAATTAATATAATTATTTTGAAGATAATTAATTATGAAGTAATTAATTATAGAATTAAGAATTATATAATGATGATATTAATTATTTGTTAATTAATTGATTAAAAGATTAATTAAGGTTTATTAATGGAAGTAATTTGAGATAATTACTTATGTAAGTAATTAAGAGTTAATTACTTAATTATTTAGTTAATTAATCAATGTGATTAATTAATTAATGAATTTAACTTAAGATTAATTACTAAGGTAATTAATAAAATTGTAATTAATTAATAAAGTAATTAATTAAGGATTATTTGTTAATTGAATTGAATAATAATTTATTAAATAAGTAATTAAAGATTAATTAATTGGATTAATTAATCAAGGATTAATATAATTAATTTAGAAGATAATTAATTAAGAAGTTGATTAATTAATTATAAGTAATTAAAAATTGTTAATTACTAATTATGATTAATGAGTTGATTAATTATAAGTTAATTATTTAATTAATTAAAGTAATTATTAATTAATAAGGATCATTAATTAATGTGATTAATAATATTAATCAAGGTTGATTATTAAAAGTAATTAATTTAAGTATGATTAATTAATTGTAATTAGTTGAGATATAATGCAATTAATTATAGTTAATTAATAGAAGTAAGTGAATGATCATTAATTATTGTGATTAATGATAGTAATTAAAGATTTAATTACTGAATATGGTTAAGGATAATTACTTGAATGTAATTAAATATAATTAATCAAGGAAGATTAATTAAGGAAGATCATTAGAGAAGATTAATTTATTTGGAATAATAATTAATGAAGGAGGATTATAGTAATCCAATTGATTAAGAGATAATCAATTCTGTTTTGGATGTTTGATTAATATGGATTGATTGATTAATATTGGTTAATTGATTGATATTGGATGATCAATATTTGGAGATTGATATTGTATGATTGGTTGATATTGGATGTTTGATACTGGTTGATACTGGATATCTTTGTTTTGTGATATGCTGCTTTGTGAAGATGAATATTGTTATGAGTTATCTATTGTGGTAATATGATTCATCTATCTGTTTACATATCATCCTGAATATAAGTTAAATTGTTTAAACCCTTAAGTACAACTTGGACATTAAAATGGCATTTGGTTTCGGTGAGACCGGGATCGGGTTTCCATATTTGGATATCCGAAAACCACATCGATTCCAATTAAATGTTAGGTCGTGTATCCAAGTGGAGCTAGTGAAGACTCGAGATGTAAGGGCTATATGTCAGTATAACTCTGTGGGTGATTCCGTAATGAGTTTGACGAAATAGTACTTATAGATTCGAGATGGTGATTTAGAGTGCAAGGGCTATGGTCGTTGACTCTGAGGGTGATTCAAAAATGAGTGTAATGAGATAGTGCCTTCGGTTTCGTTCGAACCCGGAACGAACTTGTACGGATTGAATGCTTTCAGAACATCGTTAGGTGGACGATGAGCATTCTAAGATAAATGTGTTCTCTAAAGGTAATCGTAACCTCAAGCCTCATCAACCGAGAATGGCTAAAACAAGGGAGGTGCAGCAAGGCTTCGTGGGTAGCCCCCACTTGAGAGCGAGATTTACCCCTGTCTACAGGTCCCTTTATATTTCGGCTTAGTGTGTGGTTGGTCGCGCCAACTACGGGGTTGTCTTGTTCGGGACTGTTCAGTAAGGAATGGTTCTGGCCTTGTGTTGCAGGGGAGCGGGCTACCTCAGTTTAGAGCATTATACCACTTGCCACTTAAGCTTGCGCTCATCGATTTTTAAAATGATACCCGATACTGGCATTTTATTCTGTATCATATGTTTATCTACTACGATTAAATGATACTTATTTTATTGTTTAGTTGCATTTTTTACATGCTTATTTTATTTCATTGTGAATTTAAAAAAAACATTTCATTTTTTATTTTTACGTTTGGTATCTTTTTTATTCTAACAGTAATTTTTGGTTTATAAAATTCATAATGCTATGTATGTTATAATATAAATTGTGAATATGCTATATACTGTTTTGTATTTAATCCCACATCGTGGGATTAGTTCTATCCCAAGCTCCTACGCCTTTATATAAAGGTGCTAATGTAATGAAAATGGATTACTAATCTCTGAATGAATAAAATTATTCTCTCCCTAATGGCTTCTGCTTTCTTTATTTTATAACACGTTATCGGTACGAAGCTCTTATAAATCTTCTAAAGGGTAATCTATCTTTCTGATCTAATTGTTCAAATCTTTCAGATCTCATTCTATTAAAAAATTTCTTTTAGATCTCATTGTATCATTGATCTAATTATTTGGATCTGGTTATATTTATACATATTATTTTTTGTCCATCTATTTCAGATCATGTTTTGTTGTAGATCTTATTTTTTTTAGTTCTAATTTTTCAAATCTCTTATAGATTTTACTATCATGTTCATATGATATTTTTTTTTATCTATAGATTTTAACCATCTGATCTCTTATTTAATTGTCATTCATGTATATCCATTTTTTGTGATAATTTTTAAATTTGATCTGAGACTAAAGTTGTTCCATAGACTAAAATGTAATTTTCTTTTTAGATCTTATCTATCATAGATCTAATTTTCCAAATTTCATTATATACATACATATACATACATATATACGTATATATGTATATATTACCTCATAGATCATGCTCTATTAATCTTATCATTTTAGATCTCATTTTATTGTAGATCTAATCTTTTAGATCTCATTCCATTGTTTGGTGAAAATGAACGTTTTCATTTTGAAATTTTTTTGTTTGGATTTCGGTTTGAATGAGAATTGTAGAAATAATTTTACCACATGATTTATATTTCCATAAGAAATATTTCACTGTTTCGTAGAGAAACAAATATAAGGATAATACGTATCTAAAGGATCGTATTAAGTCCATATTGAAAGAATAAGAACCTGAAGTTCATATGTATGAAGGTGAAAGATTAAAGTTTTTACTAGCTGAAATAAAGCCATGAAAAAAAATATAAGCAAGCAATTCCAGAAGAAGATGCCAGATGACATAACATAAAAATAATATGTTGAAATAACATTAGTAATATGGTAATGCTATTTCTTCGAAGAGAAATAGTATTATGATTCTCATGTTCGAATACAATTATGAAGAGTCCTCTTGTTTCATTGTATTTATTTAATATTGGAGACATGAATTTCTCAAATAAAAATTATGCATATAAGTTTGCATTCCTAAAAAAAGGTTTATATATCAAAACTCAAATATATAAATTTGAAATGTGAAGCTTTGAATTATTAGAAAAGCTAATTCAAATTATGGTAAATACCATGTTTGCAATCAAAACTTAAGTTTGATAATGAAAATCAAGTTGTACCATGTATGATCTAAAGTACTAAACAAAGACTTTACTTTAAAGTAAAATTGGAACCTGAAGTTCTAAAAATATTTTCCAATAGTATTAACTACTAAACCAATTAAATGTATAAAAATTTGTTCACTCCAGAAGTGGTGACAATTGAAAAAAACTCCAGAAGAGATTTGTATATTTACTAATGTTAAAATGTCTCTAGAAGAGATTTGTTGATATATTTGGTGTTTTTATTAAACCAATAAATACATAGAAATATATCTACTCTCCCGCTCACTTTCTTTTTAATAGAAAATAAGGTATTCTAACAGGATGTTTATTTCCTAATTGTTTTTAACCTTCTTCCATTCAGCTAATTGTGCCTTTCAAAAGGTAAAATATGTAATAGATCAAGTTTCTTTCCTTTGGCTTATCAAGTAAGTATTTTGGATTCCCCATAAAATGAATGTTAATATTTATACACCTATTAATTCTGTTATATTATCTTTCCTCTTTCAGCAAAAGAGGTATTCCAATGTTTATAATTTCATATGCTTAATCTTTTACCTATTATTGTCATGTCATAAGAATATACTTATTGATTGTTATCAATAGTTGTAACTCATACAATATACTTTTTAGTTGTCAGTCAAACTATGTTGTTTTTCATGATATTATTCATACACTATGTAATGTACAAATTTGCTCTCTCTGTACTTACAATATGTAAATAGACACATATATTAATCATATATTAATCTGTAGCAATTAATAAATCAATTAGTAAACTTAATTGATTAATGAGAATGGTCAATCAAAGATGCGTATGCATACTTCGTACGTTTATTCTTCTTTTATATCTCTTATTGTTGACAAGGATCATAATGTATATACATGGTATATATCTGTGTTTCTCACTATTCTAGTTGTTATGAATTAATAAATGGTATTTAGAACTACATATTCATATTTTTAAATCTTCTTATATTATGAAAGTAAACATAATAAAGTTAGCACAATCTTTTGATTATAATTCACCCCTTCTCTACCAATCAATCCATATAAAGGCCATTCCATATTTTCAAGGGTAGTTTTGCATTTTCAAGGAAAATAATGAATGTAATTAATGAGATTGAGTCTAGAGCTATCAAAAAGAAGTAAATAAGAAATTATAGTATCACTTTTTATATACTATATTTGGTTGTATTTTACCATTTTGCGGTAATGTTTTTTCTTTCATTGTAACTACTATCAGATATGGGTTCTTATTCTATGAAATGCATTGATTATATACCCATGAACAATATCTGTTAGGAAATACAATTCCTCTATATTTAGAATTACTTCTAAACTAAAATTATGTAAAAGGATTGTCTAGTAATACTAACCTGAAGTTAGATCATTTCTTCGAAGTTGATGACGGAAACTTCATTAATGATGAAAATCTAAGTGCAATAATAAATGATATGGTCGAATTGATCAATAGTAGCAGCCTGAAGTCTGCTACGTGGACTTTATTTTATTTCAGTGCAATAAATCAGTTGGAAGTTGGTGCTTGTATGTTTTTCCTTTCATAACTAGTTGAAATAATGTACCGATAATGTTGGCTTTAATCAGTAGTCTATTTTAAATTTTTTGAAAGTACTAGCATTTATTTATGCTTACAAATTTTAATAGTTGACTAACTATATTGTCTTTAATTCTTAAGATATGGACCATCAATATTTGAGTGATAATATATGCCTACTAGATAGTGCAACTACTCATATGATTTTGAAAAACCAGAAGTTTTTCTCTGAACTATATGAAAATATTTTAGCTAAAATTTTCAACCATAGCAAATTTGCTAATGTAATTGAAGGGTCCCGAAGAGCCCATATAGTATTACCAAATGATACACATATCTTAATTCAAAATACATTATACTCAAGCAAACTTAAAAGAAATTTGTTGAGTTTTGAGGATATATAAATGAATAGCTAACATATTGAAATTATAATGAAAACGTCAAAGAATATCTTTGCATTATTTCTAAAATTGAAAGCTAGAAGCTTATTTTAGAAAATTAAGTATAATTTCAAGTGGATTATGTTTCATGAAAATTGGGCATAATTGAATCTCATATTTAAACATGAGCCAGAAGCTCACAAATATCACTTGAATGCATCTTATCAATAGATAAAAAAATTATCCTCTTATCATTCATATGTATAGTGTATTTGCTAGTAGCAATATGATAATGGATCAAAATGAGAATCCAAAGATGATTATTATTTAATGTGACAATGTTTGTCAACATTGAAGGGGAGAATAAAGCGATACTAGTTCATTTTGATCTTCAGTGTTAAATATTTGTTAAAATATACAATGATGTAGAATATTAAGTAACTTGAATAAATTATCAATAATATCCTTGGTAGACTTTCTCCGATATAGATTTGAATCCCTGAAGGATCAAAATGCGTAAACCACATCTGAAATATGGTACAAAAGTCATTTTGAAATATTTTTGGAGTAAGTAAGAAAGATGTCAAATAAAAGAGATAAGTGTTCTTGAAGAAACACTTAAGGGTGCTCTTGAAAAGACTAATGACATGATTGTCAAATTAACCTGGAAGTAGTTTAGGTACCTAAAACATGATAATTAAAGAGTTCTCGATAAATCATGTCTAGGACTGACAAGAAATAATCATCAATGATAAATTTGTAAAAAATAAAGCGCTTATGTTTATAAATAAATTAAGGATCTTTAGTTAGGGGAAAATATGACTGTTTATCATGAATCCTTTACTAATAGAGAAATATGGACATGTTGTCCGTAAAGTAGCAAAAATACTAGAAATGCTTAATATACCCCGAAGGTATAAATATGGTTTAGATCATATTAAATGATGAAAGTATACAAATTCCTGAAGAATATAAATAACTTTGGTGTTTATAAAGAAGGCAAAGAACAAGGAGCATAGATTACAACCTACTTTTAAGTATTGTTGTAATGAAAATCTTGATATAATTCATGATAAGTAGATTACTTCCGATTTTTAAGTATCGTTGTAATGAAACTCTTAATATCCATTGAAGTGATAGTTGCAATATGCAAATACTTATTAAAGTATACAAATTTCTGAAGAATATATATAAATTTTGTAGTTATAAAGAATGCAAAAGACAGGAAATGTAGATTACAAATTTCTTTTCTAAGTATTGTTGTAATGAAAATCTTGATATACTTCACGATGAGTAGATTACTTCCTGCTTTCTAGTAATGTTGTAATGAAATTTTTAATATTCATGAAAGATGTATAGTTGCAATGCGCAAAACTAATTTGAAGCATAAAAATGAAAGCACATGAAGTGTTTCATAAAAGTAGCATACAAAATGCATAAAATGCAAACCATATTTGGAAGAAACAATCTTAGAAAATTTGATTATATCGAAGGAAACTATTAATAAATTGTATTACTAATGAGATTCATATTTATAGATCCAGAAGTATTTATGACCAATTTGAGTTATCGAAAGACGAATACGAATTCAGAGGAAAATTTTAAATCAGGGGGAGCATCTATAAGTATTTTATAATGCACTCTTTTTCCTTAGACTAAGATTTTTCTCACTGGGTTTTTATTAGTAAGGTTTTAATGAGGCATTATCTTGATCCAAAAGTATCAACTCCCCAGTAACATTTGAAAATAAGTTACAATGCACTCTTTTCCCTTATTTAAGATTTTTTCCACTAGGTTTTTCTTACTAAGGTTTTAATGAAACATTGTCTTGATCCAGAAGAATCAAATGTATTTTCAAGAAATAACATCTCAAATATGTTATTTAAGTTAAATTGCATTTTTATCCTTGACTAAGGTTTTTCCCATCGGGTTTTCCATTGTAAGGTTTTTAATAAAGTATTATAATGATCCATAAGTATCAAACTATATTCGATTCTGTAAATTATTGAAATATCTCATATTATATTGTACTCTTTTGCTTTCACTAAGATTTTTTCCATGGGGTTTTTCTTAGTAAGGTTTTAATGAGGCATTAGTTTGATCCAGAATTATCAAACTTCATTTGAAGAAATGAGAAAATAAGATATGTCATTGTGCTCATTTTTTTCCTTCACTAAGATTTTTCCCATTGGGTTTTTCTTAGTATGAGTTTTAACATTATATTGATCCTAAAGAATCAAACTCTTAGAAGGAATATCATTGTATGATATCTGTGATCTCAAGTTGCACTCTTTTCCTCGTTCAAGGTTTTTCCATTAGGTTTTCCTAGTAGAGATTTTTTTTAATGAGGCAACGGACAATATCTAGATCGACCGAACGAATAAGTGCAAGTAAGATAACAATGAGGGGGAGCAATCATCATACACATTACAAAAGAGACAATTTCAATTTATCAGAGGATTCAAGATTTTGAAGACGCATATTCAAGGGGGAGTGTTATAATATAAATTGTGAATATGCTATATATTGTTTTGTATTTAGTCCTACATCATGGGATTAATTCTATCCCAAGCTCCTAGGCATTTATATAAAGGGGCTAATGTAATGAAATTGGATTAATAATCTCTGAATGAATAAAATTGTTCTCTCTCTAATGGCTTCTGCATTCTTTATTTTATAACAATGTAGTAGTTTTTGTACATATTCCATGGTTTTCCTACTTTTACTGTTTTATTTTATGCACATAATTTTTTCATATGGTGCTATTGTATAGTAACCTTTATGCATACTACGCTTTTACATAATTTTTCATTTATACCCATTGTAACATTATTGCTATCAGTGGTGTGAGAAACTGAGAGTAAAGGGGTGTAAGAAATAGTTTAAGGTGAGATAGGGAAGATAAGTTGCACAATAAGTGTTGAGATAAAGAAACGTTACCAAATTTGTAAGAATTTAGCATTTCTACAATTTAATTGGTGTAAAATTACCAATTTCTACAATACCAAATTTGAAGGAGGTATAAAATTATTTACTCTAGAGGGTGAAAAAAAGGTAATGTACATTGATGCGATTAGAGGGTTTAGTACGACGGTGCTGGAGAAGAAAAAATTAGAGTATGTGGAGCCAAAAATGGTGAACGGGCAGAGAAAAGTGGTACTATCCTTGGAGGTAATTCAAGAAGCGGAAAGGGGATGGGAGAAACGTGTGATGATGTATACGGTAGGACCTAGGCCATATTTTAAATCACTAGAAGCATAAATAAAAAGAACGTGGAAGACAGAAGCTAACTTCTATCTGTAATCAACAGAGAACGGTTTTTTCATGGTGTGATTTGAGGGCGAAAGAGATCGCAACAAAGCAGTGGAGGAAGGACCATGGTTTTTTGATAAGAACCTAATCATTATGAAAATGCTAGACCCTAATATAAACATGTATCGAGATCTCCTAACTAGTCAGATTACAAGCACCGAGCTTTAGATTGTTTGGTCCAAAAGCAATTAGAACCCTAATTCGTGCCAAAGGAAAACCAAAAAATGGATGAAGCAACACTAAATAGACCATGCATATCTTTTGCCAAAGTATTAGTCGATATTAAGGAAGAGGTAAGGTTTTCGAATGAGCTAAGTTGTGGGAGAGAATAGGGAGGGTTTCAAACAAGAAATTATATATGAAAATCTTCTAATGAGATGTGGCAACTACTATTGCATTGGCTATAGCAAAACGCAATATCCAATGACAAAAGCTTGGATACCAAAAGAGGACAAGTTGAAACAACAAACTAAGGAGGAGAATAGCAATTCCAACAAGAGAAAAAATAATATGAGCCCAAAAGAAGTAGAATAGGAAAACCCAGCTATGGAGAGAGAAAGAGTCGAGGAAGAGACAGGATTGGAGAAGATGGGAAAACCCTTGAAGCGAAAGTAAGAAAAGATGGTATACCAAAGACAATTGAGAATAAGCCTGAAGTAAAAGAGAATAAAGCATGAAAAGCCTTGGTAGAGGTGGAAGAGGAAACTGAGCAACTTAATAAAATCGAAGAAGGTATAATGGAAGAGCTAAGAAAATGTGAGAAAGAGGGGAGTTTACGAAAGGCACATGTTAACGTAGTTGGTGGAAACAATTTACAAGGTGATGGAAGTGAAGTTGGAGTGGAGTTAGAAAAGGAGTCCTTAGTTAAAGTATGAGAGGGGGCAACACTCGGTACAACCGAACCAACCCATGTTACTACTACCCTTGCATAGAGGATAGGAGGAGCCATAGAGTTGGTCCAAGCTCCTTCAATGTTTGCATAAAAATTGGAAAAACACCCACAATCGAATTTATAATAGTGAATTCAATATAAAAAAATGCAAGAAAACAAAGTACACATGGATTAATAGTGGTTCGACCATAATGTCCCTGCATCCACTATTCATTTTATTCTCTTTCTTATATTTCAGCTTTTACAAGCATTTAGGTGTGAAATATAATGATTTACTAAAAAATGTTGGGGCCCTAAAGCTCCATTCATCTATTTCTATTTGGCAGAGTCCAGTGGACCCCAAAAGTTGTCCCTATGGCTTCTAGAAGCTTGGATATTTATAGGAGTACGAATGTCACTCATATGTATCAGCTAGTTTTCTTATATAACTTGTGCGGTTATTTCCATATACAGAAGATACAAATAGGAATTTTCCCGCAGACCCGGATTTCATTCCATAAATACCTTGATTGGTTCGGCTAAAGAGAATTTGTTCGATGAGTGTTGGTCTAGTGGATGGACATGGTCAACTTCTTAATCGGGTCCCATAGTGAATTCCCTTGTTATGGCATATTCCATTCCCCTAGTTCGGCTTTGGAATCATACTGGACAAGATATCTTGTCCGGTACATACACTACCGGACAAGAGTTCCCGTTCAGCAGTGCTTTACACCGAACAGGAAACATGAATGCTTATCTGGTAGACTTCCTTACCAAAAATGTGATACTTGACCAAAAATAGAATTCATGCTTATGCTTACCCTGAGCAGAACAAACTGATTGACCACCAGACCGGCCATAGATATAACATGCATGCCTTATTTTTCCCATCCATTACATCAACCTTCTAGCGTTTTCCCTTGCCTTCATCTTGGAACCATCTTCTTGCATTTACATCTTATGGGTACATATGCCTATAATGTTAGCCCCTCAAAGCTTGGTTCGTAGAATACAGATTGTTTGCATCAAAAATTGCATAAACACACTAGAAGCAATTGAAAGTACCAAAAATGTATAGATCTACTAAAATAAACGTAAAAGTAGTAGAAAAGACATAATTTTAATAGTGGTTTGACAAATATTCCAACCTATATCCACTTTAATCTTTATTATATATTGATTCTATCTAGAACATAATAATTATACCTCAAATTCGACCACAATTTAGTAGACACCGAATTTGGAAGCGCTTAAAGTATTTGGGGAAGAAGAAGATAGAAGAGAAATCAAGTTCCAAAAAGCCCAAAAAGAAGAAGTCATCTCCAAGTTGTAGGTATCTTGCTATTTATAGAGAAATCATCTAGTAGAATCAGGTGTCCATGAAATATCATGTCCAAATCCATGTCCAAGTGTTCAGAAGTGTGCTTCAGGGCCAAAACATCAATAAATACCGCTCAGTACCAAGTGGTTCCTCCAGGTACTACCTAGGTTTTATGGGGGGAATCTTCCCTCCTTCTTCTACTCTGCTTTCTACCTACGATTCATAGTTTCTCGAATGCTTTTCCTTTGAGATTTAGTTGTCTTGGAGAGGTTCTGGTACTTCTTGTTCTTGCCTGCCCTAAGTCAAAAAATCCATAGAGTAACTCATTTATTTTTGAGAAAAGCACTCCTTGGCAATCGTCTGAGGCGGTTCTTCAAGTAAAAGTGGTTTGGATGGTCCATAATAGAGTAGAAATCTCTCAATATGGAGTGATTCCTCTCGGTACCTTTGTTTTTCTCCAAATCCTCTTGAATTTCTTAAGTATGTTCCTATTGCACTTTTAAACATGTTCCCAAGTTTGTGAATCAATTCGTCTTCATCTTGACGATTTGATTCCAGTGAAAATTTGCTTGGTCAAAAATCTAGATAACACTTGCCCCCAAAGTAAGCCATATGAATGTAAGATATGCTTTGCACAAGAACATGTTTCAATAGCAATTGACTTCTTACGGTCATGCTTTCCAGCTATCCATCGATTCAAGTTGTAGTGAATCATTTGGTTCCTTCGGATTCTCCTACAAATCCAAGGTCATTCCAGACTGTCATAGCTAACGACTCTAGTCCTTACTTGAGTATTAGCCAAAAATCATAACCGGTTAGTTTTTGTCCAGAGTTATTATATCGTATAACGAAATCATCTCATGTTCGTTCGAGTTTTATTTATTTTAATCTGAATATAGGGTGCTCAAATCATGAGGTCGAGTCAATGTCCGCTCTAGCGTTCGACCTCGTCGGGTCGTCTATCATTCAAACTAGGATTCGGTCTCTTCGGATCATCTAACATCCAACCTAGGATTCAATCTATTCGGATCGTTCGACATCCAATGTATGATTCGATCTCTCTGGATCGTTTAACATCCAATCTAAGATTCGATCCCTCCAAATTATTTGTCATACAATCTAGGATTCGATCTCTCCAGGTCCTTGCTGAGTCCAATCCGCTTGTTCTCCAACACAAAGACCCAATATCTAAGAAAGCACATCCACTTACTCTCTAGTAAAGGAACTTACTTTTCTATGAAAGTCCATCCACTCTCTCTCCGCCATGGGAACTTTCGCTTGTGGTCATCGCCCTGTACCTCGTGATAGGACTACCACGATCAATATTAGTCATCACATTCAGGTGATTTTCAAAAATCAAATATTCAAACCAAAGCAACCTAGAAAACATCGTAAGCATTCGTGTTAGACATCCAACTCGAAGTATACCTAAAGACCAATCGAGGTCTCGTACATGTGTAAGTGGACTTGGGTTATTATTGTTTTATCTTAATCAAAACAAAATTAGAATGTGGGAAATGAACTTTAATTCCGTCCTTCCTAGACATAGGGTTACCAATCTTGACCTAGATCCTTGGTCTTGTCATGATGCTTTCGTTATTGAAGAAGGTTGCTCCAGCAGTACCATTGCATTTTGGTTCCTTATGTATTGTTGTAGTTGCTTACTTCGACCAACTCTTCTATCGAATCATGAAGGTGTATGCACTCGTTCTTTTTGTGTCCATCTAGCTCATGGAACAGAAAAACTTCCCAGACCTTCTCCTCCAGTCCGTAGATTCCCTCTTAGCTGGCCTTTGATAAAGGATCTTCCCCCTAGATTCTAGTATATCCTCTTCGCAATTTCAGTTAGATCACTGTAGGAAGGAACTTCGATTCTCTTCTTTGCTGCTTCGATCCTCCGAAGTGTTCATAATTCTTTCGCTTTCCTTTGAAATTACTATAACCCGCTCCAAGCGATCCTCTGTCATTCATTACATTAACATCAATATTATCAGCTTCAGCATCCTCTTGACACAGATATCTCTCGGCTTCATGATAAAACTCTATGAGATCCATTTGTGGATCCCTCTCCAATGCAATTTTGATGTCGGTCTTGGTCGCAACTCCATACATCGCCGCCAATAGGACTATGGATGATCCGGCTTATCGACTACGGCGGCTTCCATGTTAAACCTCACCAGATAACTTCTCAACGTCTCTTCGTCCCTTTTGTTTACACTTGATAGTGCAACCACATTCTTTGGTCATCATATATGAACTTTGAATTAGCTTAGGAATCTATTGACCAATCTGGCCTACGTGCTTATGGACTCACTCTCTAACTACCTAAACCACACAGCAATCAGCTTCGTCAAGTATAGCAAGAAGCACTGCCCTAATTACCTCTTTAGACGCACTCAACACTTCCATATGTCGGATGTAACTCATTAGATGGACAGTCGGATCTATCCACTCGTTATATAGCTCCAACATCGACAGCTTAAAATCGAGAGGATTTCTTGTGTACCAAATGTTAGGAGTGAATGGATTCATATTAACATCCTCTAAACTTTGGCCCCGAGGTCCACCATTCATTATCCTTGAAATCATCTCAGCAATCTGGTCATTGTCACTTAATGGTGGTCACTACTCTATTGCTAAGTTTTGCACCCCATTCCTACCAGGAAACTTCGGTGCATATTCCTTTGGTTGCATGTTCCCATTCTGATTCACACCTCCAGCTTTACTCTACCCCCTGTCACTGCGAGGAAGCTCTGGCACGTACTTAATTGGCTGCTACACATTCACATTTTGACTTGTGGTTCTAGCTCCAACATTATTTGCTCCTGGCATTCTAGCTCGCCTTAAGTTCAACACAACATTAGCCTCGAGTAAATTCCTCTCAATACTGACTCGATTCAAATTGGTACTAACTAGTTTGTCCTATCTGAGCCTTTTCCGTTTTATTCTGCTCTAGCTCCAGATGCTCCTGCATTAGTTTCTGGTCCTTGATTTTGAATTCCAACTACTCTAATTGTTCTTTGACCCATCCATCTAAAGAATCCATCCATCTCCTGTTGTCGAGCCATTATACCATCTTGCATCTCTTTCAACATTATCTCCATCTCCTCTACGGTAATGTAGATGGACTGATCAGAATTTTAGGGCACTTCCTTACTGCCCCCACGCTTTGGTTGACTCCCTCCAATTATAGATTGGGTGTTAGGCCTCTTTATATCCTCTAAACCTTAACTCCAAGCTTTAGGCTATTAAATCTAGCTCATTCTCACTGAAAGCACCAAAAAGCGAGCTTTGTTTAGTGCCATTCTAAATTATCAAACACATATCTTTGTATTCATATTAGTTTAGCGTATTTGGTTTGGTGCCAAAGTTGGGTACAGTATTCTCTTTGTTCGGCATTTTTGGTTAGGTGCTAACTTGCCGGACAAAAACTCGCATTCAATCATGTTTGTCCGGTGTCGGACATATCTGCTTGCCTATATAAAGGTTGTACTTCCTTCCATCCAACTGCTTCATTCGTTTTCCAGCCTACCCTATTTCTTGTGCCTACTTATCTCTTGAGCTTACTACCGGCGACGATTTCGCTTCGAACACCTCCAAGTTGTTGTAATCATTGCTACATTACCATTCATCTCTGTAAGTCTTCCATTAACAATATAATCATCTATGATTTTAATCTGTTTGTTATAATCCAAGTTTTCTCAATATAAGCCAAGAGAGTTAGGATTTTCTCTGTTTGGTCCTTGTTAGGAGATAGGGGTTGAGGCGTATCTTCTAAAATGATAATTTCAAGCCATAACATCATAAACCCAAAATGTTTCTAAATCGATGGGAATTTGAATTCCCAGCTAAGGTCCGATTTCCTTGTTTGTTTGGCTACCAAACAAGAGCAACTACTAGTAGGATGTAAAGCATTCTTTGGCCATGTACACTGAAATCTATTAGATATTCTATATTTTTATATACTTTCATGGATGACTTGCCATCTATAACATTGTCGGTGAAAAAAATCTACGAAAGCTAGCAGGGTAGAGGGTTATATCGCGATATTTAGTTGTTAATTTACTTTGCTATATTTTTTAGACTAGTGTGGTATAACAATTTGCTACATCTTCCATTTCATATAGGCATGTACATACAAGCACAAACACACATGATCTATGATAATATGTGAGATAGGTTATTGCATCAGACAAATACGTCGAACCGTCACAATAACCCTTCACAGAACCTTAATCTATTATGTATGCACTACACTTTCTACCTCTTATTAACTTTCTGAAACAAATTTTTTAAAGACAAACTAGAGGTTAGAGATGAAGACGAAATAATCAAGGTAAAATCTAATCCAAAGCGGGGCGAATAGAGCCGAATAAAAAGGAAAAAGCTCTTGAGAGGTGAGTGAGTTTTTTATTAACTATGTTGATTTACATGTAATCGAGTTTATTTATACACCTATTTGATCTAGAAATTTATCAAATTTAACATGAGATACTATTTATTTAGTAATTGCACTTAGTTAGAAATTTGATAGAAGTCTAAACCATATGAATATGGCCTCTATTTGTTTAAATTAAAATTCGAGATATGAGTTGATTTAGATTAATTTTAATACAAACACATCCTTTTGTTCACTTCGAAATGGATATAAAATTTTATTGTTTTAAAATCTATACCCTGTTGATTTCACCCTGAACTAATTTGAGATACAAGAATACCTATGTAATTATGAAATGAATAAAACTGAAATTGTATAAATGAAACATAAATGATACACGAAAATTGTTGAAATTGTATAAATGAAACATAAATGATACACGAAAATTGTTGAAATTGTACATCTAAATAAATAGTTGAAATTTAGTTAGAAGTTGGAATTTAATCACTGTTAACAAAATAGGGTTCACTGTTAAAAATGCATGGCTAAAATCATGACTAGTTATTAAAATAACGAAGTAAAATAAATTAACAGCCAATAGCAACACAAACCAACCAGTTGACAGGCTCACTATAGCCGGTCAATAGCAAGTGGTCGATCGCTACGATAGCCGATGCTCGACCAATAGGATCTTTTTTGCACAATCTGAACCTCGACATATGGCCTAGGTTTATTAATTTATATATATTACTATATATGTCATAGTATATTAGTAGGGAAAGTACTTACCTAATTCTTGACTTTTGGATGTTATGGGACTAGGTAGATGTGTATGCGGTTAATTAGGCCTATACACTATTCATTCGGAGGATTTGATATTTGATACTAGGTTGTTCGATCACGAGGTACTAATGAGGAGGCTCCTTGGTGCACACAGATGCAATTAATGGATGCCTAACGTGGTGCCTGGCCCAGCATTAATAGGAGGCTGCTCGATGCATACGTCAATTATGATGTGACACTGTTGTTGGATGCTTGATGTGGTGTAATAAGTGGCATTACCATTGAGCTTAGGTCATAGATGCGATGGACCCTAAGTCGTCATTGGTGCGAGTTGGCATTGTAGGTTCCTCTCAATGTGTTAGTATGATACGTTGTAGTCGTAATTTGGATAATGCAATCCCAAGAGTGATATTGTATCTGATCTTATGTTAGGAGCAGTCCTAGGTATAAGTCCGACCAGTCGTTTTGATTCGATTAGTTTTTCGACCCTAAATATAAACATTCACAAGTTATTTGGATGTAGGTGTATTTGGAGTTATCTTCCTTAGATTAATGCGACCAACCCTAATAAGTAATTCACAATCATAAGTAGGACACCCTATGTCAGATAGATTATAAATGAAGTCCATTGTGCGGTCACCATATATCATTGATGTAACTCATTCACTAGAATTTTTCCTGACCCACTCGTTTCCTTTTTCCACACCACTGGAGGATATGGTAGTAGGTGATTGGACCAAACCTAGTATGTAACGACCCGAAAATTCGGATCCTGAAATTCCAGATAGTTAGAGAAAAGAAGAAAAGAGAAAGAAGAAGAAACAGAAACAAGTCACAGAAACCTCACATTCGCAGCTGATCAAAATATAATATAACATAAATAACGGTTTTACAAAGAAGAATCATCATTAGTAAAATTATATTTTTATACATCAGAGTTTCACATATACATAAACACTGGACAAACAATCGTGTCCAGATACTACAATATCACAGTGGAAATTCTCTATACGTCCCTGCCGTCCAGCTCGCCTCCTGAGCTCCGTAACGTCCTTACCTAAAAATTTGTAATACTCGACCTGACCCGAGCATTACATCAAAGTAACACCCGGGTCAGGCTGGAAACCGTGAGTAAACCCATCTAACAAGGAAAAACCAAAGCACACAACTTATAGAAACCCGAGGTAACTTATCAATTTACAGTTTCACAAACTATTATAGACCTTACTCATTTCACACATCAATTTCTAAGTGCCAAACATAGATTAAATGGTCTAATACACTCAAATCATTCCAAATCAGCACATTGATTTCCATATATCAATTTTATAAAGAATCGAAGTGGCTTCGGGTATTAACTAATACCCGACGCCGGTCTCTTCGAATCCTATGTCATCTAAATCCAAGTTATCCAATTCAATTTTTAAATCCAGGATGTCAAAGTAATTCATCATCAAAAGAAAACCACATCATCACAGTTTAAATTAAACATATCTTATCACATAGCATCACAAACCACATATTAGGGACAACAATTAACCAAAGACTTCCCATATCATTCTATTTACCCCTTAATTAATTTCACAAATTAATTTATCCTTAACCAAATACAGTAATTAACCTTTAATTACTTCGTTAATTAATTATTAACCATAATTATTAATCACCCTTGATTAATAACATCCAGAATTTAACTACTCTTAATTACTTCATTGAATAAATTAACCCTTAATTTATTCCCTAATTAATCCCTTGATTAATTACAAAGTAATTAAATCCAAATTACTTCCATTATTAAAACATCTTTAATTACATCCAGTAAATATCACTTAATTACTTCCCTAAGTAATTACAATCCCATTAATTACATTAAGTAATTATTCATCAATCATCAAGTGTTTAAATTAATTAAACTTAATTAATTAACCTAAACAAATCACATTATCCCAATTAATTTCATCAAGTAATTTATTCATTAATTACTTCTATTTAAGTAATTAACCATAAATAATTTCACAAATGATCATCATTAATTAATTAATCTAATTAATTATTAAAAATTAATTACATTAATTAATTGTTAAATAATCTTAAGTTAATGACCTTCATTAACAAACCTTAATTACTTCTCTTAAGTAATTAACTCAGATTATCCCATATTAATTACAAATTAATTAATTACCAATTAATCTTAACAATTCCTAATTATAGATTAATTAACCTTAATTAATTAATCTCAAATCTTAATTGATCAATTTAAAAATTATTAATTACTCAATTAATCATCCACATTATTAATTAATTAAATAATTATTTACCCATTTAAATTAACTTAATAATTTAAATGAATCTAATTTCTTAAGTTCTAACTTAATTTAAGATTCATTTCTTACTTATTTAAAGTATTTTTAAACAAATTGTTTCCAAATTTATTTTAAACTTCACTTTAAATTTCATCTAAAAACTTTAAGATTTTAAAATGAATACAATTTATTTAAACAAGGTTTTAAACAAATTTAAAATCTTTTTTATCTCATATGTTCAAGAACATCCCTTTTATAAAATAAAGGTTTAAAGGATTATAAAACAAATTCATTTTAAACATCCCAAATTATTTTTAAACAAATTCAATTAAAAAATTCCTTTTAATTTCAAACTGAAATGCAGTTTAAATCTTCATTCCAGAATTAAACTTAAAACTTTAAAGCTTTACTTACATTTCCATTTCCCTTTTTTTTTAAATTCAAATTTATTTAACCCTTTCTAAACAGTTAAAACAAATTTGAATTTAAAAACTTATTTTATTTTAAAACCTGAAATTTTAAACCAAATTCCAGATTTCACAAATTCAGATTCAAAACTGGTTTTAAATTTCTATTTTACATATTTTTAAACTTCGGTTTTAAATCCAAAACTAGTTACACTTAAAAATTGTTTAAAACCAGCTTTCAGATTTTAAAACTCAATTTATTTTAAATCTCAGATTCAAACTATTTTGAATCCCTATTCAGTTTCAGATTTTAAAACTTTGTTAAATTTCCAGATTGGCATTTTCAACTTTACTTTACATTTGAAATCAGAAAACAGGGTTTCTGATTTTATTTAAAATCCAAACTAAAATTTAAAAACTCAATTATCACAAAGACCAAGATTTAAATTATTTGAATTTATATCTAACTTCAGGTTTCAAACTTAGTTTCAAATTTTTGTTTGCATTTTTACTTTTTTTTACTTCAAATTTTTAAAACTGGAAACAGGTTTCTGTTATTTTTATTAAAGCCTGAAATAATTTCAAATACCCGAGCCTCCCTATATTTACTTCGAGTTAGAAATCAACTTGCTTCGAACAGAAACCCAATTTCCCTCCGTCAAACCTGATGCGAACAAAACTGTAACCACCAATATTACACTAGCATCACCACACCCCTTGTGCACGTGTACGGCGCCTCCGGTCATCACTGACCAACTACGAGACCGCCCCACAGTCGACCTTCAACTCGTCTGACGATCCAAACAAAAATCAAATCGTCACTTGCCCTAATTCAAAATCGAGACACAATCCAAAACCTGGAACAACTGAAAGTACCCATTACTCCAATCTGTCAACGTCATCCCCTCGAATCTCCGACCACCGTTGCCTTTGTAACTCCGACGACGTCTTCAACAACTCATCCTCTTCCAGTACTCCAGACCCCAAGCAACTCGATCAATAGAGAAGGTCGAATCTAGGCAAAATCTGTAACCCAGTAAAAACAAGGGTTCTAGGATTCAAATCAAAATCATCACCACCAAAATGCAATGCAACACGATTTAAGAATTTTCTCCTCATCCCTAATTATTCCTCGACCTCCAGAACAAATTCAACTCAATCGTACTCAAAGAGCATCAGTGCTACCCCAAAAAGCAAAGTACAGCCAATACAGAGCTGTCTTCTAATTCTAACACTAAGAATTGTAATTTCTCTTTTAAAAAACATAATTTTGTTTAGGGATTTGATTAATAACTCTGAATCCATGCATTACTAAATTAACATGTTTGACTTAGCATTAGGCATTCCTAAACTTATGGTTTCCAGAACAAGATCTAAATTTGTTCTTACTTAGATAAATTATTAAACTTTAATTTATGCTAAATCAATCAAGTTTTGTTTTAATCCCATGTCCAAACAACAAATAGGCCAAAAGATGATGATTTTTGAATCAAATCAGTTGCTTAGATTCACAGAATAGAGCACACTAATATTCAACAGCATGCACACATATATATTCATATTCACAGCAGATTTCATAACATACATATTCATTTCAAATTATGTAGCATGCAACCAAATTTTCCTACTGAAATTTTTATTTAGAAGTGAAGTTACTCACAGTTTTGAAGCAGTAAACAGAGAGCATGTTCTTGCTTCCAGGCTTGTTTGAATTCCTTTTTGCTTTAGTTGAATCTGAATTGTTTTGTTATTGCATCTATGAAGCTTGTTGTTCATCTTTATTTTGATTTGCAAATTCTCAGATTGCCTTTGAAAATTTGAACAGATGTCGAATCTTCCTTCCTAGATTTAGTTTTCAGTCTCATTTCCTCAGATTTCCAGTTCTTTTTCTTTTGATTTGAATTTTTTTTTTAATTGAGATGAAGAAAAGAAGATTTGAACTGAAAAGTAAAACAAATTTCTTTTTCATATTTTTTCTTTTTTTAAATTTCAAATTTTAATTATCGAATAAAGCCACTTGTCTACTTATGAGCTAATTGGCTTACAAATGTTGAAATTATGACTCTATAAGTTTACAAGTGTTTAAAGACAATATATTTTATGTTTTAATTTCCTTATTCATGAATTTCTTATATTTTATATTAGTTATGTAATATGTTTATAATTGTTTATACTTACAATTAGATACATTGTATGCTTTTAATTGCAATTATGTAAACTTTTAACTTACAATTTGCAAACCCATGGATTAATGAATCCTTTATTAATCCTATTTTAAACTTGAGCCACTATGTTCAACTCTAGTAAGTATTTATCTCTAATGTTTATAAATATAGAATTCTATTTTTAAATCTCCTTAAAAAAATTAATGTATTGAATTCAAATTAATGTTCTTACAAAACAAAACATATATATACATACATACATACATACATACATACATACATACATACATACATACATACATATATATATATATATATATATATATTTACACTTGTCTATGAACCCACTTAAAATTTTCAACATTATAACATTTGCACATTATTATTTATACCTAAATTTACTATAAAGTAATCTATCATTCCTATATATTTTATTTGTTCGATCTATAAATCAGTATTTTCAATAGTTAAATTCAGTTACTTTATCAATTACAGATATTCTGAAATTCCGGGTTATTACATTCCTCCCCCATTAGAATTTTTTCGTCCTCGAAAAGGAACGAAGCCAGAATTTATTAAAATGCTTAAAATCATATAGATTTTCTTTGATCATTTTTAAAACACTTTAGAAGTCTATATAATATTACTAAAATAGTTTTTATAAAAATACTTTTATAACTCGATGTTTCAAACAGTCCATCCTTGTTCTCAAAGAAATTCGGTCATACGTTGATCAGGCGTACGACTGAAAATCTATAAGTACTTAGCAGACCCGTTTTCAACACCCAGTGGAAATACTTGAAAAATAATTTTAATGAAAATATAGAAAACATTTTTTGAAAATAGAGGATATATCTTTGTTGAGAATGCTCTGGAAATCATCACCCCCATCCATGGTCGCAGTTAACCCGATGGTTACATTTCCGTCCCGACAAAATCCATAGATAATTGTAGGCCTCCGCGCCCCTCGATTACACCATGGAACCCGCTACAGATCGCAGTTACAACTGGGGTTACGTAGCTATCACAGCAAAAACCCATATAACTGTAGGCATCAGCGCCCTCGAATTTCGCAGCCAAAAGAATGAAACTTCTCCACTCCACTTGACCATAGATCGCAGTCTACTGATGTTGCGTTGCCTTCCCGGAAAAATCAAGTGTAGACCGTTGGCATTCATCCTCCACACGATTTTCGCTATGGTCCCCACAGTAGATCGCAGTGACATCGAGTTACACTGTCGTCACAGCATAACCCAAATGCCACTGTAGGCATCAGCGCCCTCGACTTTCGCTACCCAATAATCCTCACGAACTAGTTTGTCCGGACTCCTCACATGATCAACTTTAGAACCCCCCCTTGGGGCTCATGGCAGCACCACCCGGTGGTACTCCTGAGAAGTCCATTCCAAGGGAGTGCCTTTCTCCCCAGAGCCATCATCAAAACATTTTATACTATACATATATAGTATCTTTAAATCATACACCTAGTATGATCTCATACAAAGCTCCTTTATACAAAATCGATTATCCCAAAATCGATAATTCTCAAACTAGGCTTTCCAAATTCAATATTGATTTTATCCAAAAATCAAAAGCCTTTCCAAATCCATAGGTTCCCAAAACCTTTTTCCAAAATCCTCATATGATCCTTTATAAATAGAGATATACATAAAATCCTTGATAAAAATCTTTGGATCATTATAAACTTGTATAAAATCCTTTTATACTTCAAATACTTTCAAAATCCTTTCATTCTGGCAATAGGAGTTTTATCTTATATAACCAAGATATATAACTTTATTTATCCAAAAACAAATATTCAAATTTGATTACTCCTTTCAATATCAATTTCATTCAAATCCGTACGATGTACGCATATCATTCGTATGCCATACCAATCTGATCGCTCACTTGATCACACAATTTCACTTCCGAACTAGTATCGTCCAGCCGACTTTCTAGTGCGGGCTCATATCTGGTTTCTTGATCAGAAACCGTCATTCTCCTTGCATAGTCATAACTATGATAGAGAACATTCAGAACCAATCAACAACCCATATCCAGGTTCGCCGTCGAAAATCGAGTGAAAAATCCCACTCGGATCGATATAACTATCTCGAAATTCTGTGCTCGAATCTGGATCACATTGCTATGCGAATAGAATAACATACGTACACCCTACGTATTTATCTTAATTGGTTATTAGCCAAATTAATTCCATTTCTATTCACATTCACGTTGATTTTCATTCACTTACTCACAATTGCCTTAATCCACATTTGGATTATTCCTTAAATTCTTATCTCGATTGGTTAGTTAACCAATAGCAGTTTGAACTATGTCCAGTTTAAATTTAGAAAATAGTTTGAAAAAAAAACTAAAAATGGATAAGTAGTTGGAAAATAATTACTAATTTGTAAACTAGTTAGAAAATAGTTAAAATAATTATAGAAATTTTTAGATAATTTCAAAATAATAGTAAGATAGTAATTAGTTTTGGAAAATAGTTGAAATATAGTAATTAGTT
Source organism: Allium cepa (assembly GCA_030765085.1). NCBI lineage: Eukaryota > Viridiplantae > Streptophyta > Magnoliopsida > Asparagales > Amaryllidaceae > Allium > Allium cepa. Next base: position 300,510,866 of record CM060944.1, on the reverse strand, counting down.
TACAAAACAGTTGGAAAATTGTTAAACAGTTTCAAAATTAATTGTAAAACCAGTATAAGATAGTTTGGCTTTTAAAAGAAAGGTTGTATATATATAATGAATAGCTTGGAAAAATAGATTTATATTAAAACAATTTATATTAAAATAGTCCAGAGTCAAAACTGCTCACTTCCCAATCTCCATTCCAAACCAGTTCAAATTTAAATTCCACTTCCATTTAAATTTACCCGATTCCAATTTAAATAACCTCAATTTCCATTGAAATTGATTTATTCCCAATTCAAGCTGAATTAAATCGCTATTCCTTTTCAATTTAAATCAAATTCCATTTGATTTTAAACATATTCAACTTTCACTACAATCCCAAGTTATTCCAATCACTTTGGACTAATATCCATTCAATTGAACCCACTTCAATTCCAATCCATTCCAACTCCAGTTTGAATTAATCCCAATTTCAAATTCCATTTCCAAATCAAGTTGAATTTATTCTTGATTTCCTCCCAAATTCAATTCAAATTCCATTTGAATTTAAAACTATTCAATTTTAATTACACTTCTAAATTATTCAAATCAATCCAATTCAAATTTTCAATTTGAATTTTATACTTATACATCTTTAATCACCATTTCAATTAATTCAAATCAAATTCCATTTGAACTAACTTCAAATTCCAAATCACTATGAACCATCTCGAATTACATAAATTCGAGTTGATACTTCAATTGTTGATTTAATTTCTTTAAATTAATTTACCTTTTTATCCCAACTATGGATTACTATACTCCATTTCTCATTTATTTATGCAAATCCAATTCACATTTTAAAGATTATTAATAATAACAGGATGATATCACCCAATTCATTTTAAAACATCCATCAATTTCCTATTTCCAGATCTCAAACCCATTTTGAGATCACACAAACTCCAATTTCAAATTAACCATTTAACTTTCCAAGTTAAATCCCAATTTCATCTTGCAATTTTCAAATCAGGTTGATTATTCAAACTTATTTAACTTTTTCCCAAGTCAAACTCAATCTACTTAATCCAGTCAACCTTACCCAATTTGAACTTCCATTTCAAATTCTAAACTTCACATTAATAATCTTTCCATTTATAAGTTTAAAAACTTATCACCTTGGGTATCACATCTTATTCCAAATTCAAAACTCACCATTTAGAGTTTATTTCCAATCACCTTTGATATTATGTATATCCACATGTATACATATTAATTTCTTTTACTTACCAAGTTATACTTTAAAATTTTAAACCACCTTTGGTTTTCATTCAAAACAAATTCCCTTTAAATTTTCAAACAACTCTTGTTTGAAATAGTACCATTTCATTCAAATGCCTTAAATAATATTATTTATTATTTCTTTAAATTAATTACATCATTAATTAATCACATTCGATAATTAACTTATTTCTTAATTACCTTTATTAAGTAATTGTCCCTTAAATTACTTATCTCCAGTTACTTCATTAAGTAACTCCCTCTTTATTTATCATTTCCAATTATAATTATCTTATTCTAAAACTCTTCTCCAATTCAAGATTTCAATTTTAGTTTGAATCCATTTCAAACTTATTTTTATTCAATTTAAGTTTCAATTTGGTTGTATTTTATTACTTCTTAATTTAGTTCAATAATTTAACAACCAATTCCTTTATTATTTGTTAGAAAGATATATTGCTTTATATATCAAAATATAATCTTATATAAAACCATTTAAAATCTTTATATAAGAAAGTAACAAGTACGCTCACTCATATATATACACACTCAACTCATTCTAGGGTGCCACTTACCCTATCCTTAATGAGTCACCCCACCAGAGCCAAGGTTCTCGCTTAACCTTCTTCTCTGATACCAAATGTAACGACCCGAAAATTTCGATCCTGAAATTCCAGATAGTTAGAGAAAAGAAGAAAAGAGAAAGAAGAAGAAACAGAAACCAGTCACAGAATCCTCACATTCGCAGCGGATCAAAATATAATATAACATAAAAAACAGTTTTACAAAAAAGATTCATCATTAGTACAATTATATTTTTATACATCGGAGTTTCACATATACATAAACGCTGGACAAACAATCATGTCCAGATACTACAATATCACAGTGGAAATTCTCTATACGTCCCTGCCGTCCAGCTCGCCTCCTGAGCTCCAAAACGTCCTTACCTGAAAATTTGTACTACTCGGTCTGACCCGAGCATTACATCAAAGTAACACCCGGGTCAGGCTGGAAACCAGCGTGAGTAAACCCATCTAACAAGGAAAAATCAAAGCACACAACTTATAGAAACCCGGGGTAACTTATCAGTTTACAGTTTCACAAACTATTATAGACCTTACTCATTTCACACATCAATTTCTAAGTGCCAAACTTAGATTAAATGGTCTAATACACTCAAATCATTCCAAATCAGCACATTGATTTCCACATATCAATTTTATAAAGAATCGAAGTGGCTTCGGGTATTAACTAATACCCGGCTTCGGTCTCTTCGAATCCTATGTCATCTAAATCCAAGTTATCCAATTCAATTTTTAAATCCAGGATGTCAAAGTAATTCATCATCAAAAGAAAACCACATCATCACAGTTTATTAAACATATCTTATCACATAGCATCACAAACCACATATTAGGGACAACAATTAACCAAAGACTTCCCATATCATTCTATTTACCCCTTAATTAATTTCACAAATTAATTTATCCTTAACCAAATACAGTAATTAACCTTTAGTTACTTCGTTAATTAATTATTAACCATAATTATTAATCACCCTTGATTAATAACATCTAGAATTTAACTACACTTAATTACTTCATTGAATAAATTAACCCTTAATTTATTCCCTAATTAATCCCTTGATTAATTACAAAGTAATTAAATCCAAATTACTTCCATTATTAAAACATCTTTAATTACATCCAGTAAATATCAATTAATTACTTCCCTAAGTAATTACAATCCCATTAATTACATTAAGTAATTATTCATCAATCATCAAGTGTTTAAATTAATTAAACTTAATTAATTAACCTAAACAAATCACATTATCCCAATTAATTTCATCAAGTAATTAATTCATTAATTACTTCTATTTAAGTAATTAACCATAAATAATTTCATAAATGATCATCATTAATTAATTAATCTAATTAATTATTAAAAATTAATTACATTAATTAATTGTTAAATAATTTTAAGTTAATGACCTTCATTAACAAACCTTAATTACTTCTCTTAAGTAATTAACTCAGATTATCCAATATTAATTAGAAATTAATTAATTACCAATCAATCTTAACAATTCCTAATTATAGATTAATTAACCTTAATTAATTAATCTCAAATCTTAATTGATCAATTTAAAAATTATTAATTACTTAATTAATCATCCACATTATTAATTAATTAAATAATTATTTACCCATTTAAATTAACTTAATAATTTAAATGAATCTAATTTCTTAAGTTCTAACTTAATTTAAGATTCATTTCTTACTTATTGAAAGTATTTTTAAACAAATTGTATCCAAATTTACTTTAAACTTCACTTTAAATTTCATCTAAAAACTTTAATATTTTAAAATGAATACAATTTATTTCAACAAGGTTTTAAACAAATTTAAAATCCTTTTATCTCATATGTTCAAGAACGTCCCTTTTATAAAATAAAGGTTTAAAGGATTATAAAACCAATTCATTTTAAACATCCCAAATTATTTTTAAACAAATTCAATTAAAAAATTCCTTTTAATTTCAAACTGAAATGCAGTTTAAATCTTCATTCCAGAATTAAACTTAAAACTTTAAAGCTTTACTTACATTTCCATTTCCATTTTTTTTAAATTCAAATTTATTTAACCCTTTCTAAACAGTTAAAACAAATTTGAATTTAAAAACTTATTTTATTTTAAAACCTGAAATTTTAAACCAAATTCCAGATTTCACAAATTCAGATTCTAAACTGGTTTTAAATTTCTATTTTACAGATTTTTAAACTTCAGTTTTAAATCCAAAACTAGTTACACTTAAAAATTGTTTAAAACCAGCTTTCAAATTTTAAAACTCAATTTATTTTAAATCTCGGATTCAAACTATTTTGAATCCCTATTCGGTTTCAGATTTTTAAACTTTGTTAAATTTCCAGATTGGCATTTTCAACTTTACTTTACATTTGAAATCAAAAAACAGGGTTTCTGATTTTATTTAAAATCCAAACTAAAATTTAAAAACTCAATTATCACAAAGACCAAGATTTAAATTATTTGAATTTATATCTAAATTCAGGTTTCAAACTTAGTTTCAAATTTTAGTTTGCATTTTTATTTTTTTTACTTCAAATTTTTAAAACTGGAAACTGGTTTCTGTTATTTTTATTAAAGCCTGAAACAATTTCAAATACCCAAGCCTCCCTATATTTACTTCGAGTCAGAAATCAACTTGCTTCGAGCAGAAACCCAATTTCCCCGAGTCAAACCTGATGAGAACAAAACTGTAACCACCAATATTACACTAGCATCACCACACCCCCTGTGCACGTGTACGGCGCCTCCGATCATCACTGACCAACTACGAGACCGCCCCACAGTCGACCTTCAACTCGTCAGACGATCCAAACAAAAATCAAATCGTCACTTGCCCTAATTCAAAATCCAGACACAATCCAAAACCTGGAACAACTGACAGTACACATTACTCCAACCTGTCAACGTCATCCCCTCGAAACTCCGACCACCGTTGCCTTTGTAACTCCGACGACGTCTTCAACAACTCATCCTCTTCCAGTACTCCAGACCCCAAGCAACTCGGTCAACAGAGAAGGTCGAATCTAGGCAAAATCTATAACCCAGTAAAAACTAGGGTTCTAGGATTCAAATCAAAATCATCACCACCAAAATGCAATGCAACAAGATCTAAGAATTTTCTCCTCATCCCTAATTATTCCTCGACCTCCAGAACAAATTCAACTCAATCGTACTCAAAGACCATCAGTGCTACCCCAAAAAGCAAAGTACAGCCAATATAGAGCTGTCTTCTAATTCTAACACTAAGAATTGTAATTTCTCTTTTAAAAAACATAATTTTGTTTAGGGATTTGATTAATAACTCTGAATCCATGCATTACTAAATTGACATGTTTGACTTAGCATTAGGCATTCCTAAACTTATGGTTTCCAGAACAAGATCTAAATTTGTTCTTACTTAGATAAATTATTAAACTTTAATTTATGCTAAATCAATCAAGTTTTGTTTTAATCCCATGTCCAAACAACAAATAGGCCAAAAGATGATGATTTTTGAATCAAATCAGTTGCTTGGATTCACAGAATAGAGCACACTAATATTCAACAGCATGCACACATATATATTCATATTCACACCAGATTCATAATATACATATTCATTTCAAATTATGTAGCATGCAACCAAATTTTCCTACTGAAATATTTGTTTAGAAGTGAAGTTACTCATAGTTTTGAAGCAGTGAACAGAGAGCATGTTCTTGCTTCCAGGCTTGTTTGAATTCCTTTTTGCTTTAGTTGAATCTGAATTGTTTTGTTGTTGCATCTATGAAGCTTGTTGTTCATCTTTATTTTGATTTGCAAATTCTCAGATTGCATTTGAAAATTTGAACAGATGTTGAATCTTCCTTCCTAGATTTAGTTTTCAGTCTCATTTGCTCATATTTCCAGTTCCTTTTCTTTTGATTTGAATTTATTTTTTTAGTTGAGATGAAGAAAAGAAGATTTGAACTGAAAAGTAAAACAAATTTCTTTTTCATATTTTTGTTTAAATTTTAAATTTTAATTATCGAATAAAGCCACTTGTCTACTTATGAGCTAATTGGCTTACAAATGTTGAAATTATGACTCTATAAGTTTACAAGTGTTTTACAAGTGTTTAAAGACAATATATTTTATGTTTTAATTTCCTTATTCATGAATTTCTTATATTTTATATTAGTTATGTAATATGTTTATAATTGTTTATACTTATAATTAGATACATTGTATGCTTTTAATTGCAATTATGTAAACTTTTAACTTATAATTTGCATACCCATGGATTAATGAATCCTTTATTAATCCTATTTTAAACTTGAGCCACTATATTCAAATCTAGTAAGTATTTATCTCTAATGTTTATAAATATAGAATTCTATCTTTAAATCTCCTTAAAAAAAATTAATGTATTGAATTCAAATTAATGTTCTTACAAAACAAAACATGTGTGTGTGTGTGTGTGTGTGTGTGTGTGTGTGTGTGTATCTACACTTGTCTATGAACCCGCTTAAAATTTTCAACATTATTACATTTGCACATTATTATTTATACCTAAATTTACTATAAAGTAATATATCATTCCCATATATTTTATTTGTTCGACCTATAAATCAGTATTTTCAATAGTTAAATTCAGTTAGTTTATCAATTACAGATATTCTGAAATTCCGGGTTATTACATAGTATGTGGACAAGTGAGCTTGGCGTTGGCATTGCATACTACTCTTTATTACTCTCCATGAACCTATCTATTTTTTTAGCACTAATAATACTTTATAATGTTATTTTGTAAACGTCTTGATTTTGACTATGTATATTTTGAGATTGTGTTTTCTAGGATATTTTCTAAGATGATTATTTTTTTATCTATATTTTACTGCCTTTCATTGTGAGATCTGAAAGTGTAGAATATCTTAGATTTTATTCTTATAATTGTGTCTTGTAATGAATTAAAACCCAACAACATATTTCTTGGCATGACGCGAGTTCCAAAGTCACCCTAATCTTTAGTATGATATCCCAGTTCAAAAAATTTAAAATGTGATGATCTCCTTGATTTGATTATTTAAAATTGATAAATTTGTTATTTTCAAACAAAAATGATAATGTGTTGTTTTTAAATACAGTTATAAATAAATTTTTTGTAAATAGAATAATTATTTACAAACTTAATTTGTGTTGTTTTATAAATAGATTATAAATAGACTTATTATTTTCAAATTTAATAACGTGTTTGTTTAAATTAATATATATTTATTTGAGTTGATTTTAAATTTGATTTTTAAATTTGAATTTAAAATTTGGATTAAAATTTGGAATTAAAAAGGGTATATATCTTGAAATTATTTTGATATAAAAATATATGAATAAAGTTTTTATTCAAAATAAGATTTGTTTTATATTATTTTCTTAAAGAATTTTATTTATATAAATTTGGAAAGTATTTAATTAATAGTGAAATAAATACAAAAGTTTTATATTTACATTTAAAAATGAATTAAATATTTTATATGATATAATTGGTTTTTATTCTATTTTTTTAATGGATTTTTATTTATACAGATTTAGAAAAGCATTTATTTATTAAGAAATGTACTTATTAATTAGGAAATTTAAATATAAAAGCTTTTAAATCATTTTTAAATAAATAAAAATTTCTTAGTACATGTGTTTAATTTTAAAAGCTTGTGAATACATGTGTAATGAGATTAAAATATGAGATTGAAAAATGTTGTTGAATTGAACAAGTGTCATAACCTGTTTTTATTTTCTTTATTTTTTAGTGAATCAAAATTGACCCTATATAAACTTACCTCTTCCTATTTCTATTGCTTTTTCTATTCTCATTCCTAAAACAAAGAGAAACTCAACCTGAAACATTCTGAACAAATTAATTAAAACCCCATAAACCATTTTATCTTCAACCAGCAAAAGTTCTCAAACTCAAAATCAAAATAGGGAAATTCAAAAACCTACAAAACAAACCATGTATACATTTTATCAAAGCAAACTCAAGTTCAAAAACCTGGGAATCAAGCCTGTAACAAAGATTGATCTTCAAAATGCAACCTGAAATCATAGGTTTTAAAGCATTCAAGTTTCCAGTAAAACAAGATCAAGTATTTCAGATTTCTTATCAAAGCAATTCAGTTTTCAAAAATCAAAGTTTCCCTGTTTCAAATCAACCCCAGTTTCAAGCTCTCTGCCTTTTTAAAAAAAAGGTGAGAAAACATTTAATTTCAAAGCTTAAGTAAATTAAATTCTGTTGCTTGTGAAAATTCTGAGTTGAATGATGTTTTCTTGTGTATATTTGTAGTGATATCTCTGTGTATATATGAAGTGTGCATGTCTGTCGTTTGTAAACACCCCAGTTCTTAGTTCAAAGCTTGTGGTTTTGATCAAAAATTCCAAATAGTTTTATATGTTCTTGGTAAATCTTTGTATTTCAAAACCAGATAGTTTAGTTAAACATAATCTTGGATTTAAAAATAGATTCAAGTATTTTAAGTTTGAAAATCCTCTGAAATCAAGAAATACTATAGAAATTCTAATATCATGTTAAAAATCAAATGATGTAATTGGCCGATTCAATTATATAAATTGAATCGTCTCAGGAAATCATGATTTCTAAAAAGAAAATCACAATTTTTAATATGGTATTGAGAGTGCAGTTCATCGATGAGCAGAAATTGGGTTTTTGAGTTTTTCTTGTGATCAAAATGCTTGGGGTGGTCGGGAATTTGACAGGACGTAGGAGGATGTTAGGTGGTTTTGGCAAAAATGGCTAGTGGAGTTCCAGGTCATCGAGGCAACATCGAGGGGATGATTTAGGTTTTAAACCCTAATTTGGTTGAATTCTGGAAGCAGGATCAATGCAGTGTCTCTAGGTGATCGAGTGACATCGGACCGGGGGGGATGGCTTCGTGGAAGGTCGGAGATTGTGTGACAGGGGTTGCAACGATTCTGGTGGTCGGAGACGTGAGTTCGAGGTGCTTTTCTGGCGTTTGTTTTGGTTCTAGTTTGTCTGAGATCCTCGATTTTGATTTAAGGCTTGTGCTTATGTTTGGATGATCATGAATTGATGAAGGGGTGATGGTCGATGTGCCGAAGGTATCGATGGTGGTCATCGCCGTCGCAGTCGCCTTTGTAGGTGCACAAGGGTGGGATAGTGACTGTTGTTTGGGTAGTGGTTATTGCTCAAAGGAATGATCGAGTGTTTGGGTTGGTAACTTGAGTGGGAACTCGTGTAGATTCGTGAGTGCAAACGAGTTCCTGGTTTTAAACTTTAAATTTAAAAAAAAAACAAAGTTTTTTTTAGCAGAGGGAAACTCGGGGCTTGACTCGAGTGGTCTTCGGGTGGAACCCGAAGCAAGTGTTGGGCAGTTTTAAAAAGTTTTTTATTAAAACAAGGTTTTTGAAATTTAAAAATAAATTTAGTTTAAACCTTCTTATATAAATTTACTTTATATATTATAATTGTTTTCTTTAACAATTGGTTAAGAAGTTTTAAAATGTGTTTAGTGAATTTTTTTTAGGTAAAGTTGAAAGTTATTTTAAACTTAAGTTAGAAATGAAATCTTAAGGGTTTTTATAAAAGCAAGTTTTTAAATTTAAATTGAACCAATTTTGAACTATTACTTGATAATGTTTAAAGCGTTTAAAGGAAGTTATGTTTTGTTAACTTTAATTTATCAAGCTAAATGATTATTTTATTTCAAAACTTAATTAAATGATCTAATTAAGGAAGTTCATTATAAAGATAAAATGTTAATGATAATTAAGTCATTAATAAAGATAATGGTTTACCTTAAAAGCTAATTAAGGTTTTATTGATTTGAGATTAATTAAGTTAATAAAGAAATTCAAGTTTAATTTATAAGTTTAATTAATTTATGATAAAGGATTAATTAAGTAATTAATTAAGAGTAATTAATTGATTTAATTAATGAATAATTAAGGATTTATAAATTAATAATTAAGGGTTATAAGTTAATTAATAAAGGTTAATTAATTTGTAATTAAGGATTATTAATTAGATAATTAGGGATTATTAATTAATGATTAGAGATAAATTAATTAAGTAATTAAGATTGATTAATTTATCATTAGAGATTGATTAATTTAGTAATTAGTGATTAATTAATTAGGCAATCAGATATTAATTAATTAGTAATTAAGAATTATTTAATTTGTAATTAAGTTTATTAATTAATAATTAGGTTTTATTAATTAATAATTAATCTCCAGTTAAATATTAATTAAGGATTGGTTAACTGTTAATTAAGGATTGACTAACTGGTAATTTAGGATTAATTAATTTGTAATTAAGTTTTGTTAATTAATAATTAAGGTTTATTAATTAATAATTAAGGATTAATTAATTAGTTAATTAAAGATTAATTAATTGATTATAAGAATAATTATGGATTAATTAATTTGCATTGAGGGATATTGATTAATAATTAAGGTTTATTAATAAATAGTTAAAGGATGATTAATATGTGATTAGAGATTAATTAATTGATGGAAAAGGTAATTAAGGAATCATTAATTAAATGGATTGTAATTAATCAATGATTAATTAAGCAGGATTAGGTGATTAATTCTTAAGTAATTAATTTAATTTAAGTTAATTAAATTAATTATAATATGGATTAATAATTCCTATTTGTGGATGATTGTTTGTAGAATGTCTAGATTGGTTGATATCTGGATTATATTCTGTGATATTCTGTGATGTGATATTGAATATATCTATGATAAATGTGTGATATTTATCTATGAATGATGTTGTGTGAATTTAAAGTATTGAATTAAATTAAATTGTTTAAACCTTAAACAACTTGGCCTTTAAGGAATGTTTGGATTTTGATGACACCAGGATCGGATATCAGATTTGATTATCTGAAAACCACATCGATCCAAGTTAAACGTTAGGTCGTGAATTCAAGTGAAGATCATGTTGAAGACTCGTAGTGTAAGAACAATTTGTCGTTAAAACTCTAAGGGTGATTCCAATAAGAGTATAACGGAGATAGTACTTTCAGGTTCGAGATGGAGATTCAGAGTGCAAGGGTTATTGTCATTAACTCTGAGGGTGATTCCAAAATGAGTGTACCGAGATAATGCCTTCGGTTTCGTTCGAACCCGGAATGAACTTGTATAGATTGAATGCTTTCAAAACATCATTAGGAGGACGGTGAGCATTCTAAGATAGATGTGTTCCATAAAGGTAATCGCAGCCTCAAGCCTCATCAATCGGGAATGGCTAAAACAGGGGAGGTGCAACAAGGCTAAGTGAGTCGCGCTCAAGTAGGATAAGGTCTTCCCCTGTCTACAGTACCTTTTTATTCGGTTGTGTATTTGGTTGCGAGCTACAACCGCGGGGTTGACTTATTCGAGACTTTCCAGTAAGGGATGGTTCCAGCCTTTTGTTGCAGGGGATTTAGGGTGGATCCTTGGTACGGTAATCTAAACCACGTACTATGACGGGCGGTACCCCAGTAGCCCTGCCATTGATGGAAACTCATTATCCATATGTGCCTTTACGGTTTTGATTGTATAACCCACTTTGTGGCTATTATGATAGAATTTAATCATGTAACAATTTCAGCTATGTGAATATTTACTTAAAAACCCTAGATCTTATTATAATATCATTGGATTTCCTATCAAATGTTTTGATTAGCGTAAGTTAAAAACTTACCCATGTTTATGTGTGGGGAGTCTTACGTGATACCTTTGTTTCCAAATGATTTTTGAAGTTAAACAACTTTAACCCGTTTACTCACACCAGACCCATGTCAAACCCGGAGTTCATTTCTATTTTTCTTAAACTCTTGGGTACTCAAATTTTTATGAGTAGCCAACTGATCAGGTCTGGCTTGACAAATTTTGGAAGCATGGAGCCGGAGTCCAGACGTAGCTATATCTATCTATTTCCGCTATGTGGTGTCCTTGACTGTTGTATTTTGGTTGTGATGTATTAGACAGGCCTATATAACTGTCTAATGTGAAGATGTTATGAAAACTGCGTAACACTGATGTAATGATTATGTAATAGTTATGTGATATATTATATTTTGTTCCATTTCTGTTGTGAGATTCTGATATTTTTTTAGTTCTTTCTTCTATCTATTTTATTTCTACCTCTTTCTTTCTTATTGATGATGCATCTTTCTGTGGAATTAAAGGTTGGTCGTTATACATGGTATCAGAGCGTAGGTTGAGATAATACCTAGGCTCTGGGGTAGCGTCTATCTTGAGAGCGCATATTTGTAATTTTTATATAACTATATACCTATCTAAATTTGTTGGGTGTCTGTTCGGGTTACCAACATGAGTTATAGAGAAGTTTCATCTTTCTCTTTGTTTTGTTGACCGTCTTATCTTTATATCTAATCCTATAGGCGGAGTAACCAAGTCAGATAAGATCTGTAGAGGCTTAAGGCTTTCTTATCGCCTCCATAGTTTTCTTGTAACCCATTTGTACTGGATTTCAAAGAGTTCATCTTATTCGGGATATGGATTGGTTTGATAAGTATAAGGTCGTCTTGATGTGTGAAGTGAGGATTGTGTCTTTGGAGACTGAGTTGGGAAGAATCGCAAAAGTTACTTGCGATGATTCTGGCATTCATTTGAGTAATCTTCTTCATGGAAGCGAGGCATCTCCAAATGTCATAGAGTCCATCGAAGTGGTTAGATATTTCCAGATGTTTTTAAGGAAGCTAAAGGTTTTCCCTCATTGGGAGACAGAGTTTCGGATCATCTTAGTTTCGGGAGCTGTACCCGTTGTTCAGCCTAGTACAAGGATGTCGCCGGAGGAGTGACAAGAGCTGGTGAAGCAGACCTAAGATTTCCTAGAGAAATGTTTGATCCGGCCAAGTTTTTCCAGTTAGGGTTCTGCAGTTGTCTTTGTGACCATGTTGGATGGGTCTTTGAGATTCTCTGTGGATTTGGTGAACCGAGTTTTTCGGGATATGTTGATTAAGTTTGTTCTTGAGTTCATCGCTGATTTTCTGGTCTACCCTAAGTCTGAAGAGGAGCACAAGCGGTATTTTGGGATAGTGTTAGAGTCTTTGAGGAGGCATATTGTTTCTGGTGACGGTATTTCTTTAGATCTAGCCAAGGTAGCTGTTATTCAGGAATGGAAGCAGCCACAGATTCCGACGGAAGTCCTTAGTTTTTTCTGGATTTTGCAAGGTTCTACAGGAAGTTTATCAAGGATTATTTTAGATTTCATCGCACTAAACCAAGTTAACTCTAAAAGAAGAAAAGTTTAAATGGAACCTGAGTATGAAGAGGCTTTCTTGGATTTGAACGCAAGGCTAACCAATGCGCCAGTTCTAGCTATTCTGATGGCAAGAGTAAGTTTGAGGTCTACACGGATGTTTGTATATGCCAGAGGTGGACGGATTGATTAAAGAATGGTCAGTGTTCTAGTTTTGAGATTGATGACTAAGGAACATTGAGGATCAACGGAAGGATTTGTATTCAGAATTTCAAGGATTTGAAGCTAGAAGTTCTATCAGAGAGTCATCACTCCAGGTTGAGTATCCGTCCAGGGATTTCAAAGTTATATAAGGATAAAGAGAGTCTTCTGGTGGCCAAGCATGAAGAAGGATGTTGCTGCTTTCGTTAGTGGATGTGCGATCTGTCAGCAGGTGTAAGGTGATCAACAGAAGACTGCAGGTTTGTTGCAGCCTTTGGAAGTTGCGAAGTGGAAGTGGGAAGTGATTTCTTTGGATTTTGTCGACGGTTATCCTAGCACCAAAAAGGGAAATGAAGGAATGTGGGTAATCATTAACCGGCAAACTAAGAACACCCATTTTATTTCGGTTAAGCCAACCCGTTCTGCAGCATCTTTGGCTGAGATTTTCTTATAGGAGTTTGTCCAACTTCATGGTATTCTAGTCAGCATTGTAAGCGATCGTGATCCTATCTTCTCCAACAAGTTTTGGGAGGCTTTGCAGATCAGCTTTGGGTAAGAGATCGAGTTTGAGTTTGAGTACAGCTTATCATCCCCTGTCCGACGGAAAGGCTAAACCGAATTCTCGAGGATATGTTGAGGGCTTGTGTATTGGATTTTGGAAGATCTTGGGAGGACCATCTGCATTTAATAATATTCTTGTATACTTATCAGGCGAGTATCTAGATGGCACCCTATGAAGCCTTATTTGGAGGAACTTGTAGATTTCCATCCTATTGGGTAGAGTCGGGAGATCGTCTTGTTCTTGGTCCATTTCGAGTGCTCGAGAGGATTGGTGTTGTGCCCTACAGGATTGAATTGCCAGTTCAGATGACTGGAATTCACAAAGTTTTTCACGTATCTCATCTGAGGAAATACGTAAATGATCCATCTAAGTTGGGATCTGCAATTTAGAAGGATCTGATAGTTGAGTTGGTTTTTAGTGTGGTCTGATTTCTAGTTCAGATTTATAGATCGGAGTAAGAGGAAGCTCTGGATTATAGTGGTATAGTAAGTTAAGTTTCTTTGGAGCGAGGATTTCAGAGTTTGTCTTGGGAAACTCTAGATAGTTTTAGGAAGGCTTATCCAGATCTATGTCCAGATAGCTAGAATTATTTGTTGAATGTATTGTTTGTTTGAATAAATTATTTGTTTGGATGAAATTGTTGTTTGATTGATATGTATGCTTGGTTTGTTAAAATATAAGTTTTGGAATATCTTTGTTTTAAATTTCGAGGACGAAATTCTTTGAAGGGGGGGAGGAATGTGATATCTCAGGATTTCAAGAAATTTAAAATGATGATCTCCTTGATTTAATTATTTAAAATTGGTAAAATTTGTTATTTTCAAATTAAAATGATAATGTGTTGTTTTTAAATATAGTTATAAATAGATTTTTTTTTTAAATAGAACAATTATTTACAAATTTAATTTGCGTTATTTTATAAATAGATCATAAATAGACTAATTATTTTCAAATTTAATAATGTGTTTGTTTAAATTAATATGTATATTTATTTGAATTGATTTTAAATTTGATTTTTAAATTTGAATTTAGATTTAAAATTTGGATTTAAATTTGGAATTTAAAAGGGTATATATCTTGAAATTATTTTGGATATAAAAATATATGAATAAAGTTTTTATTTAAAATAAGATTTGTTTTTACATTATTTTCCTTAAAGAATTTTACTTATATAAATTTGGAAAGTATTTAATTAATAGTGAAATAAATACAAAAGTTTTATATTCACATTTAAAAATGAATTAAATATATTTTATATGATATAATTGGTTTTTATTCCATTTTCTTTAAAGGATTTCTATTTATATAAATTTAGAAAAGAATTTATTTATTAAGAAATGTACTTATTAATTAGGAAATTTAAATATAAAAGGTTTTAAATCATTTCAAAATAAATAAAAATTTCTTAGTACAAGTGTTTAATTTTAAAAGCTGGTGAATACACGTGTAATGAGATTAAAATATGAGATTGACAAATGTTGTTGAATTGAACAAGTGCCATAATTTGTTTTCATTTTCTTTATTTTTTAATGAATCAAAATTAACCCTATATAAACATACCTCTTCCCTTTTCTATTCTCATTCCTAAAACAAAGAGAAATTCAGCCTGAAACATTCTCAACAGATCAAATTAAAACCCTGTAAACCATTTTATCTTCAACCTGTAAAAATTCTCAAACTCGAAATCAAAACAGGGAAGTTCAAAAACCTATAAAACAAACCCTGTATACATTTTATCAAAGAAAACGCAAGATCAAAAACCAGGAGTATCAAGCCTGTAACAAAGATTCATCTTCAAAATGCAACCTGAAATCAAAGGTCTTAAAACATTCAAGTTTCCAGTAAAACAAGATTAAGTATTTCAGATTTCTAATCAAAGCAATTAATTTTTCAAAAATCAAAGTTTCCCTATTTCAAATCAGCTCCACTTTCAAGCTCTTTGCCTTTTAAAAAAAAGGTGAGTAAACATTTAATTTTAAAGCTTAAGTAAATTAAATTATATTGCTTGTGAAAGTTCTGAGTTGAATGATGTTTTCATGTGTATATTTTTAGTGATATCTCTATGTATATATGAAGTGTGCATGTCTGCGTTTGTAAACACCCAGTTCTTAGTTCAAAGCTTGTGGTTTTGATCAAAAATTCCAAATATTTTTATCTGTTCTTGGTAAATCTTTGGATTTCAAAACAAGATAGTTTAGTTAAAAATAATCTTGGATTTAAAAATAGATTCAAGTATTTTAAGTTTGAAAATCCTCTGAAATCAAGAAATACTATAGCAGGGGGGATGGCTTCGTGGAAGGTTGGAGATTGTGTGACTGGGATTGTAGCGATTTTGGTTATGGGAGACGTGAGTTCGAGGTGCTTTTCTAGCGTTTGTTTTGGTTCCAGTTTGCATGAGTGCCTCGATTTTGATTTAAGGCTTTTGCGTGTGTTTGGATGATCGGGAATTGATGAGAGGGTGCCGGTCGATGTGCCAAAGGTATCGGTGGTGGTCATCGTCGTCGCTGTCGCCTGTGCAGGTGCACAAGGGTGGGATGGTGACTGTTGTTTGGGTAGTGGTTATTGCTCGAAGGAAGGATCGAGCGTTTGGGTTGGTGACTCGAGTGGAAACTCAAGTATATTCATGAGTGCAAACGAGTTTCTGGTTTTGAACTTTAAATTTTAAAAAAAACTAAATTTTTTTAGTAGAGGGAAACTCGGGGCTTGACCCGAGTGGTCTTCGGGCGGAACTCGAAGCAAGTGCTGAGCAGTTTTAAAAAGGTTTTTTTAAAAAATAAGGTTTTTGAAATTTAAAAATAAATTTAGTTTAAACTTTCCTATATAAATTTACTTTATATATAATAATTGTTTTCTTTAACAATTGGTTAAGAAGTGTTGAAATGTGTTTAATTTAAATTTTGTTTAGTAAAGTTTAAAGTTATTTTAAACTTAAGTTAGAAATGAATTTTAAGGGTTTTTATAAAAGCAAGTTTTTAAATTTAAATTGAACTAGTTTTATACTATTACTTGATAATGTTTAAAGCATTTAAAGGAAGTTATGTTTTGTTAACTTTATTTTATCAAGTTAAATGATTATTTTATTTCAAAACTTAATTAAATGATCTAATTAAGGAAGTTAATTATAAAGATAAAATGTTAATGATAATTAAGTCATTAATAAAGATAATGGTTTACCTTAAAAGCTAATTAAGGTTTTATTGATTTGAGATTAATTAAGTTAATAAAGAAATTCAAGTATAATTTATAAGTTTAATTAATTTATGATAAAGGATTAATTAAGCAATTAATTAAGAGTAATCAATTGATTTAATTAATGAATAATTAAGGATTTATAAATTAATAATTAAGGGTTATAAGTTAATTAATAAAGTTTAATTAATTTGTAATTAAGGATTATTAATTAGATAATTAGGGATTATTAATTAATGATTAGAGATAAATTAATTAAGTAATTAAGATTGATTAATTTATAATTAGAGATTGATTAACTTAGTAATTAGTGATTAATTAATTTGGTAATTAGATATTAATTAACTAGTAATTAAGAATTAATTAATTTGTAAGTAAGTTTATTAATTAATAATTAGGTTTTATTAATTAATAATTAAAAGATAATTAATCGCCAGTTAAATATTAATTAAGGATTGGTTAACTGTTAATTAAGGATTGATTAACTGGTAATTTAGGATAAATTAATTTGTAATTAAGTTTTGTTAATTAATAATTAAGGTTTATTAATTAATAATTGAGGATTAATTAATCAGTCAATTGAAGATTAATTAATTGATTATAAGAGTAATTATGGATTAATTAATTTGCATTGAGGGATACTGATTAATAATTAAGGTTTATTAATTAATAGTTAATGGATACTAATATGTGATTAGAGATTAATTAATTGATGGATAAGGTAATAAAGGAATCATTAATTAAATGGATTGTAATTAATTAATGATTGATTAAGCAGGATTAGGTGATTAATTCTTAAGTAATTAATTTAATTTAAGTTAATTAAATTAACTATAATGTGGATTAATAATTTTTGTTTGTGGATGATTGTTTGTAGAATGTCTGGATTAGTTGATATCTATTGGATTATATTCTGTGATATTGAATATATCTGTGATAAATGTGTGATATTTATCTATGAATGATGTTGTGTGAATTTAAAGCATTGAATTAAATTAAATTGTTTAAACCTTAAACAACTTGGCCTTTAAGAAACGTTTGGATTTCGATGACACCAGGATCGGATATCAGATTTGATTATCTGAAAACCACATCGATCCAAGTTAAACGTTAGGTCATGAATTCAAGTGAAGATCATGTTGAAGACTCGTAGTGTAAGAACTATTTGTCGTTAAAACTCTGAGGGTGATTCCAATATGGGTATAACGGAGATAGTACTTTCAGGTTCGAGATGGAGATTCAAAGTGCAAGGGTTATTGTCGTTAACTCTGAGGGTAATTCCAAAATGAGTGTAACGAGATAATGCCTTCGGTTTCGTTCGAACCCGGAATGAACTTGTATGGATTGAATGCATTCAAAACATCCATAGGAGGACGGTGAGCATTCTAAGATAGATGTGTTCTATAAAGGTCATCGCAGCCTCAAGCCTCATCAATTGGGAATGGCTAAAACAGGGGAGGTGCAGCAAGGCTAAGTGAGTCGCGCTCAAGTATGATAAGTTCTTCCCCTGTCTACAGCCCCTTTTTATTCGGCTGTGTGTGTGGTTGCGAGCTACAACCGCGGGATTGACTTATTCGGGACTGTCCAGTAAGGGATGGTTCCAGCCTTTTGTTGCAGGGGATTTAGGGTGGACCTCGGTATGGTGATCTTGACCACGTACCATGATGGGCGGTACCCCAACAGCACTGCCATTGATGGAAACTCATTATCTATACGTGCCTTTACGGTTTTGATTGTGTAACCCACTTTGTGGCTATTATGCTTGAATTTAATCATGTAACAATTTCAGCTGTGTGAATATTTATTTAAAAACCCTAGACCTTATTATAATATCACTGGATTTCCTATCAAATGTTTTGGTTTGTGTAAGTTAAAAACTTACCCATGTTTATGTGTGGGGAGTCTTACGTGATACCTTTGTTTCCAAATGATTTTTAAAGTTAAACAACTTTATCCCATTTACTCACACCAGACCCATGTCTAACCCGAAGTTCATTTCTATTTTTGTTAAACTCTTGGGTACTCAAACTTTTATGAGTAGCCAAGTGATCAGGTTTGGCTTGACAAATTTTGGAAGCATGGAGCAGGAGTCCAGACGTAGCTATATTTATCTATTTATGCTTTGTGGTGTCCTTGACTGTTGTATTTTGGTTGTGATGTATTAGACAGGCCTATATAACTGTCTAATGTGAAGATGTTATGAAAACTGTGTAACGCTGATGTAATGATTATGTAATAGTTATGTGATATATTAAATTTTGTTCCATTTCCGCTGTGAGATTCTGATATTTTTTTAGTTCTTTCTTCTATCTATTCTATTTCTACCTCTTTCTTTCTTATTGATGATACGTCTTTCTGTGGAATGAAAGGCGGGTCGTTATACTTGGTATCAGAGCGTAGGTTGAGATAATACCTAGGCTCTGGGGTAGTGTCTATCTTGAGAGCGCGTATTTGTAATTTTTATATAACTATATACCTATCTAAATTTGCTGGGTATCTGTTCGGGTTTCCAACATGAGTTCTAGAGAAGTTTCATCTTTCTCTTTGTTGGGTTGACCGTCCTATCTTTATATCCAATCCTATAGGCGGAGTAACCAAATTAGATAAGATCTGTAGTGGCTTAAGGCTTTCTTATCGCCTCCATAGTTTTCTTGTGACCCATTTGTATTGGATTTCAAAGAGTTCATCTTATTCGGGATATGGATTGGTTTGATAAGCATAAGGCTGTCTTGATGTGTGAAGTGAGGATTGTGTCTTTGGAGACTGACTTGGGAAGAATCGCAAAAGTTACTTGTGATGATTTCGGCATTCATTTGAGTAATCTTCTGCATGGAAGCAAGGCATCTCCAAAAGTCATAGGGTCCATCGAGGTGGTTAGAGATTTTCCAGATGTTTTCAAGGAAGTTAAAGATTTTCCCTCATCGGGAGATAGAGTTTCGGATCGTCTTAGTTTCGGGAGCTGTACCTTTTGTTCACCCTAGTACAAGGATGTCGGAGGAGGAGTGAGAAGAGCTGGTGAAGAAGACCCAAGATTTCTTAGAGAAAGGTTTGATCCGGCTTAGTTTTTCCAGTTAGGGTTCTGCAGTTGTCTTTGTGACCAAGTTGGATGGGTCTTTGAGATTCTCTATGGACTTGATGAACCGAGTTTTTCGAGATATGTTGATTAAGTTTGTTCTTGTGTTCATTGCTGATTTTCTGGTCTACTTAAGTCTGAAGAGGAGCACAAGTGGCATTGGGGATAGTGTTAGAGACTTTGAGGAGGCATGTCGTTTCTGGTGACGGTATTTCTGTAGATCTAGCCAAGGTAGCTACTATTCAGGAATGGAAGCAGCCACAGATTCCGATGGAAGTCTGTAGTTTTTGCTGGATTTGGCAGGGTTCTACAGGAAGTTTATCAAGGATTATTTTTAGATTTCTTCGCACTAAACCAAGTTAACTTTGAAAGAAGCAAAGTTTAAATGGAACCTGAGTATAAAGAGGCTTTCTTGGATTTGAAGGCAAGGCTGACCAATGCGCCAGTTCTAGCTATTCTGATGTCAAGAGTAAGTTTGAGGTCAACACGGATGTTTTTATATGCCAGAGGTGGATGGACTAAGTCAAGAATGGTCAGAGATATACTTTCAGGTTCGAGATGGAGATTCAGAGTGCAACGGTTATTGTCGTTAACTCTGAGGTTGATTCTGAAATGAGTGTAACGAGATAATATCTTCGGTTTCGTTCGAACCCAGAACGAATTCGTATGGATTGAATGCTTTCAAAACATCATCAGGAGGACAGTAAGCATTCTAAGACAGATGTGTTCCATAAAGGTAATCGCAGCCTCAAGCCTCATCAACCGGGAGTGGCTAAAACAGGAGAGATGCAGCAAGGCTAAGTGAGTCGCCCTCAAGTAGGATAAGGTCTTCTCCTATCTAGAGTCCCATTTTATTCGGCTGCGTGGGCGGTTGCTAGCTACAACTGCGGGGTTGACTTATTCGTGACTGTCCAGTAAGTGATGGTTCTGGCCTTGTGTTTTACGGGATTTAGGGTGGATCCTTGGTACGGTGATCTAGAACACGTATTGTGACGGGCGGTACCCCAGTGGCCCTGCTGTTGATGGATACTCGTTATCCCTACGTGCCTTTACGGTTTTGATTGTATAACCCACTTCGTGGCTAGTATGCTGGAATTTAATCATGTAACAATTTCAGCTATGTGAATATTTATTTGAAAACCCTAGACCCTATTATAATATCACTGGATTTCCTATCAAATGTTTAAGTTAGCGCAAGGTAAAAACTTACCCATGTTTATGTGTGGGGAGTCTTACGTGATACCTTTGTTTCCAAATGATTTTTAAAGTTAAACAACTTTAACCTGTTTACTCACGCCAGACCCATGTCTGAGCCAAAGTTTATTTTGTTTTTCTTAAACTCTTGGGTACTCAAACTTTTATGAGTATCCAAGTAATCAGGTTTGGCTTGACAAATTTTGGAAGCTTGGAGCAGGATTCCAGATGTAGCTACATCTATCTATTTTCGCTGTGTGGTGTCCGTGACTATTGTATTTTGGTTGTAATGTATTAGACAGGCCTTTATACCTGTCTAATGTGAAGATGTTGTGAAAACTGTGTAACTCTGATGTTATGACTATGTAATAGTTATGTGATATATTACATTTTGTTCCGTTTCTACTGTGAGATTCTGATATTGTTTAGTTCTTTCTTCTATCTATTTTATTTCTACCTTTTTCTTTCTTATTGATGATGTGTCTTTCTATGGAATGAAAGGCGGGTCGTCACATTTAGATCGTTGTGTCTAGAGGTGAGGTTGTTACAAGCTTTGTTCATTGTTCATTATTATTCCCTTTATTATATTTTTGTTTTTTATAAGTATTTAGGTGTGAAATACAATGATTTACCCAAAATAATTGGGTTCTGAAGCTCTGTTGGGCGGTTTCTATTCGATAGAGTCTGGTGGCTCCCAAAAGTTGTCCCTTTGGCTGCTAGAAGCTTGGATATTTATAGGAGTACGTAGGTAGGAAGGTCACTCTGATAAATCAGACAGTTTTCCTATATAACTTGCTCAGTTCAGTTATTTCCCTATATAGAAGATACATGAAGAATTTCCTCATAAATAGAGATTTCATTCCATAAATACCTTGATTAGTTCAGAAGAAGAGAGTTTGTTGGATAGGTGAACGTAGCCTCCTTCTCGATCGGGTCCCATAATGTATCAAATTGGTTTGCATATTACATCCCTAGTTTTTCGATTTTGGACTAATATTGGATAACATATCTTATCCGATACTTACACTATCAAAAAAGAATTCTTGTTTAGTCGTGCTTTGCATCGAACAAGAATTCTTGTCAGATGCATTGCCTATCGAATAGGAATTCCTGTTTGGTGGTATGACTACCGGACATCAATTCCTGTCCAGTGTACTTTCTTACCGAAAAGCGATATACTAGACCACCGAACAGAGTTCGGGTTTGTGCTTACCCTAAGCAGAACGAATTGTTTGGCCACTGAACAGACCACATGTATAACATGAATGCCTTATTTTTCCCATCCTTTCCATCAATTTTCTAACTTATTCCTTTGCCTTCATTTTGGATCCATCTCATTGTGTTTAAACCTCATAGGCCCAAATGCCCATAACACTCACCATCACCAACATTGCTATCCTAATCATCATCGGACGCTACCTTACCCCCTTTAGGAGACTTGATTGCTATTCCCCACCAACGGTAGTTTTGATTTTCCCTTGATTAAATTTTGTAACGAACTAACTGATAAATGTTTGTAGGGAATTTCCAAAGCAAGAAGGAGAAGGCAGAGAAGATTTTATAGAGTTCGCATGAACAGAAAAGGTATCAATGCTACAGTTGACAAACCTAAAGCCCTGTAAGAGAACCAAAGAAGCATGAAATAGTGAAAAAGGAGATGCTGGTGAAAAATCTTGAAGTGAGAGGTAGACAGTAGTATCAAACAAGATATAAAGAGTGCCGCACATCAAGGCAAGGAATTAAGAAGTAGAAATAAGGGATTCCAATGTTGGAACATTCGGGGCTTTCATAAACCCAGTAGATTGGCCGAAGTTAAAAAAATAACGTATAATAATATATAGTTGCGTTTGTGTAACTAATGTTGATGGGTTAGTACATATCTTATGATTAATGTTTGTGTTACAAATGTTGATTTATTAGTGCATATTTGATGATTCGATGCTTGAGTACCATTGTTGATTGGTTAACATGTGTTTAATGGTTTTAATGTTGTGTTACTATTGTGAATTAGTCGGTACACATTTTATTTGATTTATACTTGCATAGATGATTTATTTCAACTAGTTGTTGCTTAGTACTTTTTTATGTATATTTGTATTTTGGATTGTTTGATGGTTGGGGTTGATATTGAGTATTGTTAATGTTCGATGGTTGTGCACTATTATTGTTGTTGTTTATGTTTATGATGATTGATTTTGATGACTAAGTAGGAGTAATGTTTCTTATTAGCATCGATTGTACTAGATGCGTGGGTTCCGTGAATATTTTGGTTACTATGTCCTAACAAGTAGTTGAATGCACGGAAGTGCATGGAATATAATTGTGTGAGCTTGATCCCCACAAAGGGTATGTTGATAGTTTTTTCCTATGCAATAGCTTTAGAGTCTATGGTTGGAGTGTATATAGTTAGACACAGTTCAAACATAGTTGAACATTTGTGTCTCCATACATTGAATCCCACAGGTTGGAGTTAAGAAGGGAGAAAAGGTTTGGATTTGGATCATATCCTAATGATGTTATTTCATTGTATATTTTTGCATCATGGATAGGTTCTCTATTTATTTAACAATGATTAATGTATTGTAGATATTAGAAATAATTTGATGTATCAGATCGTGAATGAAGTCAAGAATGTGATACGTATATTTTTATCATATTGCAATTTTTTTCCTTTTTCCCATATCTACTTCGATTTTAAAATTATAAAACTCACAATCCACTATTTTTAATATCCGAGGCTAGTGTGCAAATGTATTTTGATGGCATTTTTCATTGATTTTAGATGTTAGAAATGGTGGACCATCACAATTGTACACTACAGCAGTGTGTAGAATAGCATTGGAGTATTACATCAGCTCTGAATTGAACTGTAGTTGCAGAATAGAAGTTGTGCATTGGTGCTTTCAACAAAGCAGTAGTGGTGCATTGCACTTGTGCACTTTAGTAGTGCACAACAACTTTTGTGCGCATTTCATATAGCAATGAACCACTTCAGATATAAAAGCACCATTTCGGCTATAGGCACACACACATATACCTTTCATTTTTCTTTCAACATTTTTAAGTATATGCAACTCGCATTTAACTGTGTAAATTCTCAATAAATATATAAATAAATAACATTTCCATTGTGTTGATCGATTTCATTGCTACCTTAAAACAAGAGCTATTAAGGCTTAACTTAAAGTCCGATCATGATAACTATGATTATACCATCTTAGTAACAAATAGTAAATGTTTGACCGGTGATAGCAGCTTAACAACTCTAGATAAATGATTGAATAAGTTTCCCCAAACTTACTTATGTTGATTCAATAAAACAGCAAGATGATGAAATGCTATTCATGATTGTTTAAAAAAAAAATTAAAAAAAATGATGTGCATCCATACTTACTGTAGAAGATAAAAGGTTAATACTGGAATGAAACCGATAAATTTCGACTTATATCATTTATATTGGGAAAACAAATTGGTCATAGCTATACCATTTCTACGGGCATTGAAGTAAAATGTCGAAAGTAAATTTTACAGTTAATTTCTGCAAAATACTATTAGAATGTCTGTTGTTATTTTGGACTCATCAAACTAGATGGTATTGACTGCTCTTGTATTGAAAAATAGTTATAAATTTAAAAAAAAAGTACAAAAATACACCATGCAAACATTATATATAAACGAACAGTGAACTTTTACTGTATATAGAAAGGAAAGTTGAACTGTAATAATTAGCAAACAGAAGACATGGGTGATGCGTTTGTCATTAATGAGCCAACCTTTACTGCGGTTGCGAAGTAACGCTGGTGATGACGGGAAGAAGAACAGGAGAGTTTACAATACTGAGTTAAATGTGGGTTGAATATCCAACTAAATGAGAATACGCACAGTTGAAATGTTCATGATGTGTAACTATGTAATAGTTATTACATATCTGATACACAAATCGTCAAGAATTCAAGCAGAAGAAGTTTACACGGATTTGAATACAATCCTTTGCATTAAGATAGTACTAGTGTGAACCCGTGCTACGCACACAGACTTGTAGAAGGATTTTAAGTTTGTGTACTATTAACTATTTGACAAAGTAAAATAACGGATTGCAACGTATTGTTTTTAAAATTTACAAAAATGATGTTTTAGGATTCTCATTAAACTCGCATCTAATAGAAAATAAATGGATGGAGTCATTCAAGCCTATACCTCGTTAAAAAGAGTTTACATCGTACAAATCCCAACTGAAAATATGCTTCATGCGACCCTATAAAATATCAGTACATAGTTACATGAAAATATGAAAAGGAAATATTTAGGGCAGTTGCTAAAATATGAAAAATAATTTCATATGTACATAGTTACATATGGCAGCTGAGATACATTTACTACAAAATGACACTTTTTAAATACCATATAGAGTAACTTATAGACATTTTCCATCATAAACATGAAATAAATCTTATTGGATTATTTATTGGCCTAGGACTAACATTCATATCCTTGGTCTTTTAGCTTGTAACTTCCAAAAACAATACAAATTGCCTACATCCTTGATAATGGTGCTGATATGCCATATCTATCCTTCATCGCATTTCTAGAAGCATAACCCACAGTCCTTCATGCACACAATGAAATTTGTACTGCTTTTGTACACAATCATAATAAGCTTTCTTAGGATAAACACAATGAAAATGTCAATTCCATACCATAACTTAGTAATGACAAAGCTACAGGCAAATAAGAGTGTTAAGGTAACAAACCTTGATGACATAGGTACATGAACTAAAAAGATTGAAGGGAAAGGAGTGCTTCACATACGTACAACATTTTGGGGAAAGAAAGATCGATGTCTAAGAGATATTTATAAGCCTAAGGAAGATAATATTAGCATGAAGGATTTGTCACCATCTGATCTTAACCAAGAATCATATAGCATAAATAATGCACTGACATGTATAAGTAAATTTAAAACTACAAACGAATAGTGTAGTATGATAAACATCCGAGACATATCAATTAGACGGTTATTACTAAGTAGATCTGGCAAATAAATGACCGTCGGTGCTCGAATGCATCAAGAAATCAAACAGTGGACAGAAATGGGTCCTAAACAATTGTATATTTATACAGGACTTTAACCATTTCATTATTTGATATTGAAAGGTAGCTATTTAAACTTCGTTGAAAATTGAAGACAAATACCCGAAAAAAGTTCCGAAGAACTTACTTACAAGTCAATTAAGTTGAAGACGATCTCTTTTATGCATGAAACTCTATAGTGCAAAACACATGTTGCAACTTCTCTAAGCACCATGATTTGCAGTCTGAAAGGGATCCCTTGCAATAAAGAAAATTATAGCATAAGCAATATAGAAAAAAAATCAAAAATACATAATAACTTTTGTAAAATTCCATGTTCCTATTACTTGAGATAGGGTATTACAATTAAACATGGAATATGTTTATTAACATGAATTATATGGTTATGTTTTCATTCCTTAAAACATTTTTTCCTAAATCCTAATGCCAAGTGCATATCATATCAAACACATACTTTGTTGTCAATAAAAATATAGGAATTCATGCAAATTCAAAGTGCAAACTAAACAAACGCTTCATGATGACAATCGAGTACAAATAAAACAAAATTATTAATACAAATAATTTCTTTATTAATGTACATAAGCTGTTACCATCTACATCATTAGCAATACAGTTATTTCTTTATGTGTCACACTGATAAGGTGTACAATGAAACATAAAAGCAATAAGATACTGGGGTAATCGCTTTTTTCATGCAGAAAGGGATACGCATAACATATTGCATTAATTTATGAGTCTTACATAAACATTTCTTAATAGTCTAGAAACTTATACATGTAAGTGCATTTAACAGACCAAAGAGAGTAAAATGCTCTATCCCTAAGGTTTTTTATGACATAACATTCAATAATACCATTTTACCAATAGAAGGGAACGATGCCACACTGTTGAATATCAGCAATCAACACTCCATATACCCTGCTATAAAATTCAAAAGGATGATCAATGTAATATAATGCTTGCTTAATTTTTCTGTGACTACAAATTTAGTATGGATAGTCGCTAATATATGAGACAAAATTTTCATTTAATCTTCTTGTATTTAGTGACTCAGAAAGTATGAATTAGCTTAAAATGACAATTAAGAAGGAAGTCACTCAATATTAATGACCATAAACTGAACATAACCATTGATTTTACCTATACATTTTGAGTGAGTAACAACAAAATTGTGATTAAATAATACAGTATAAAACCGACACCTGATAAAAACCTTGAAATTTAAATGGATAATAATTGAATAGATTATTCACAGTACTATTGAGTACATATGATAGTACATAAATAAGATCCAAAGTAAGAATGATTGACACTTTAAAAGTATCAAAGAACATGAAACCAGTCTAAACTGATTTAACACCTAATTCCATAAAATAAACATTGAAAAACAATGTACAGAAGAATATATATAATCCCATACATAAAAATTACAACAATAATAAAACAAAACGTATAAAAATGATTTTATAGAAGAATGATTCAATTCTGATTTGGCCCCATAAGTATAAAAATAGTATAGAGAGCAAAGATGATAAGCATGAGAAGCCACAACTTACTGTCAGTCTTCATAATGCCACAGCTAATATGTGTGGGTACTGAGGAGTTCAAGCAGAATATATGTCCACTATAGCACGAACACTTCTTCTTTAGCTAATGTTTCCTAGTCTATCATCTAACGTGATAATACAAATATATCTCCTGACATATTCAAATCAAAAAGAAATCACATGAAATATATTAGTTAGTAAGTGATTCAACCCTAAGTCATTTAGATACACAATCTAAAGCTAGCCCTACATATATAATATAAATAAAGGTGTAACCTATGGCCTTTAGGTATTAGGATCCTATTAAAGATTACATTACATTAGTATTTACTTAACTACAACATATTTGGTATCTACTTAACTTTACAAAAAAAACTAAAATCGTACTTTTATCAGAAAATTATTCAATAGTAACTACGGTCGTCTAATTATAGTTTATGAATAATATATTTGACACTATCAAACATTAATTTTGGCTGGGCATCTACAAATATCAATTTATAAACATCTTCTATTAACAAACATTACATAATGTTAATCTTAAGTCAATTTGCATCCACAGAGGGAACTATTCAGGTATTTATAGGTGCTCAATTAACACAATAAATATAAATGTAGAAATATAAAGCACATACAGTGTACTTTACTTAACTATAATATTTGAAGTACGATGTGCACTGAAACGATTAGCATAAAACTATATATTTCCGAGTAATTACTCCTTCAAGAAAACAAAATTGGGTTCTACAATTTAAACATTTTGTACAAACCTGGTCTATTTGAAACAAAAGGAATAAAATAGGTCAAATTAACAAATCTTTGATCAAATAATTATGTATATACAATAGCGATTATCTATTTTACATACAGCAGGTACTTAGATAAGTAAACACAGACAATAATTATCCTGAACCAATACACATACTTTAATATTTGTTATTCCAGAGCATACCCGACGCAAAAACAATGAAATGACAAAACTTAATGGACCTTTGATAAAATAATTAAATATATACAATAGTGTTTACCTATTTTATGTATAGTGGGTAAATAGATCAGTGATTTGTTCTTTATTCCACTTTATCAACCCATCGGTGGAAGTGGCGATGCTTGCGAGATTAGGGATGAGCGATTTCTAATGCAGGGGAAGAAACAGCTTTGCTATAGTAAGTAAGTACAAAAGGGTTGATTCTATATTCAATATTTTCAATGCTTCTAAGGAAATTGCGATGCTGGCAAGGTGAGGATTTCGACGATGTATGAGGAAGATGAATAAACGACATAAGCTATAGGAGATTCGATGGGGTAAGGCATTGCGTCTAAGGAAATTGCGATGCTGGCAAGGTGAGGGTTTCAGCGATTTGTAAGGAAGGTGAAGAAAAGACAAAGTAAAGGCGATACGATGGGGTAAGGCAGGGTTTGGGTGTTGGCCTGCACTAGAGGAAAATAGGAAGAGATAAGGTAGTGAAATTCTACAGTTGGATGCAAGGCTAGGTTAAGGTGAAGAGTTTTTGAGAGAGGGAAAAAAAGAGTATGGCGAATATTAACTTAGTGACTGTCCAGTTGCCAAAATTCAAGATGGCATGTGTGCTTTTAAAATTGAACTCACTAATAATATAGTAGTATAGATAATAATCTGTAAATCAATCAACGTGGTCTAAATTGTGGACGAAAGGATTGTTGTTAAGTGCCAGCTTTTTCCAGCTAACCGATGGTAGAAAGCACAAAAGCATATATAGCCATCAAACAATAAAGGTCGATCGTACTAGCAATTATACATATAGCGGAGGACCACATATTATGGTTCAGAGATAGCAAAAGACACTATCATATCGATTGGTACTGTTGTTAAGAAGTAATTGCACACCATTATAGAGTGAGCTTTATCACCCAGAAAACTCTGTACCAGAAAATGGCTTGTATCCACATATTGTCGACTTTGTAATACGAGTTATGCAAAAAATAGCGAGCGATTGATTTTATACACAGTATCATCTCCTACTTTTTATAATCAAATAGAGACAGTAACACAGGAATAAACCCTAACAGTAACTCGGAAATAGAAGTAATGACGTGCCTGTAAACTGAGAACAAATTCCACAAACAGTACTGGGGAAAATGACATCAAACAATAAAACTGTAGTTGATATTTCAGTTATGTTTAACTCATCTGTAAACAACAAATACTATCATAATCTGTACATGTCAATATTGGCCTACATGTTGAAAATAAACATAACCGCTGCAGCAAGGTATATTAGTGTATATGTACTAATGAATTATACAGGATTAATGTATAAAATACACATTTGTTCCAAACATTAAATGTGCAAAAGAATTATACAAGGATTCATTTATCATAGAACTACGACTAATGTTCATGTACGTTACTACGTTCTTGACGTCTAATGTTTCTAAAGATGAGCTACCTTTTGACCTATAAATATAAATTTCAAATGGCAACATTTCCTTAACTCTAACCGGATAATCACTTTTGTAGCTGCATAAGCAGAAGTTTGATATGGTATTTTTATTTGGAGTTTTTTGATAGACTTGTCGTCAAACGTTATCTATACTATTATATTATTAGTGGGCTACATTTCAAAAGCGCAGAAGCCTTTGGAAAATTTGGGAAATGAACAGTCGCGTTTAATTTCCTTGTCTTCGTACTCTTATCTTTTTACTCCCCGCATCTTCTTTCTCTGCTCTCTCTCCGCCCTAACCCTAACCCTAATCCAACATTTTTTTCTCAAATCCCAGGAACATCGTTGATCATCATGGATGGGTATCGCAGCAGGTTGTTCTTAGATGAAAGCCCGGTCGTCATCCACCGTACGCAGCTCTCCCCGTCCTTTCCTTCTCATCCATGAAAGTGTATAGGACCGTGTAATATGGAATATGACTAAATATAAATGCGGAAATAGATGATAATAGCAAAGTAAATAAATATGAGTAAAATAGAACAAGCACACCAGAATTTTTATACTGGTTCGAACTTCCCGTTCTACGTCCAGTCCCAGACTAACTTCTGGAATTTCACTACAACAACCCTCACTTAACCCGGAGGAACAGGTCTATACAACCCTGAGCAGCAGAACAGGGACCTGAGCAGCAGAACAGGATTTCGCCTCGGCAGCCGAAGAGGACTTCACGCCTGAGCAGCAGAACAGGACTTCAACAAATACAAAAGTATATTTGACACTGTGTGTTCTTTATAACACTAATTTGTCACTGATAGTACAAGCCTCCTATAATCAAATCCTCAAGTGTATGAAGTGTATGCGAAGATATGAAAGGAAGGTAATGCTAAGTATCGAAGATTATGAAAGTTAATTTGGAGATTCCAAGCAATAAAAATGTATGCTCACTGTTTGAATGTAAATATTAAAGCACAAGAAGAGTATTAGAGAGTTAGAATGAAAATCGATGAATATGAAGTGTTTGGGAGTATCTATATATAGTAGTTGAATAGTTACTGCCATTGGTGAAGGGTTCTGACGAAGAGGAGCGTCCATTTCTGTTCAGAGAAGAGTTGCTTCCCTTCGCAGAAGAAGATGTCCTTTCAAAAATATGACAGTTGGGTTCAGGTCAGTCGACTGGTCATTTTGGTCAGTTGACTGATTACAGAGTGTAAAAAACTCTCGGGATCAGGTTCATTCGACTGACTTAGATCATCCAGTCGACTGAATTTAAAAACATGCACATTTATGTTAAAATGCACAGATTCAGTCGACTGGTTGATTGTATTCAGTCGACTGAATTCTATTGATAAGCAAAAACTGCAGTAGCTCATTTGGTTAGAGTACTTGCCTTCCAATCTAGTGACCTGGGTTTGAGCCCCGCTCCATGCATTTTTTGAAAACTTGATTTTGATTAAAATATGCATGCAAGTTTATGTGAATGATGATTCTTGAGGAAAGATTTTAACAAAGCACTAACTAGACTCTATATACATATTTCATGACTCTTGTTAAAATATATAACTATATGAACCATACTTTGAGTCGTTGAGTCAGGATGATGTCGTAGTCGTAGATTCGTGAATTTTTGTCAGCAATCAAAACCTATGATCCAACATTCTCCCCCTTTTTGATGATGACAACTCCATTTTCTACGAACGAATCTTTGACAAGCTTTGTTGATCTTATCTCTCTCACTGAATATCTTCCTGTAATTGTGCCATAGATTTCTCCCCCTGAATCTATGCTATATATTCCTATTTAATCTTTTTTTCCCTTAATTTGTGCTTGCATGGTTTATTCCTGCAAATAGTGTTAGGGAGCAATATCTTTCTCCCCCTTTGTCATCGACAAAAAGGAGAGTTTATATGATGATATAAAATATATTTTACATAAGTGTTAACATAGAGCAATAAAAAACAAAATAACTACTACTTATAATGTAAGGTATCAGAAAAAATTAACATTTAAAGCATGCGATACCCAAGGTTCTTATAATTTCCTACTTTTTAGGAAACCATACCCATTTGGGTGTAGTTGAACCTTTATAAATATAATTTTCATTATTAACTACCATATCAAAATAATCATCAATGTATTTTTCTCTATTTTTCCAATTAACAGGA
Organism: Allium cepa; assembly: GCA_030765085.1. Lineage (NCBI taxonomy): Eukaryota > Viridiplantae > Streptophyta > Magnoliopsida > Asparagales > Amaryllidaceae > Allium > Allium cepa. The sequence goes on along the minus strand of CM060944.1, from coordinate 300,478,374 downwards.
ACCCATATACTTAGATAATTTTTATTCATATTTCCTGTTAATGATTTTGCACTTCTAAAGAAATTATCAACTTTATAGGTCATAGTAGTATTTGAATTTCTATACAAATTGGATTTAGGCTTTACTCGAAATCTAGCACTATCATTTTTACTATACATGAAAGCATATCTAGTGCTATTTCTACGATCAGTTTTATTATATCCTAAACCCATTTTATTTGAAGTAGACTGAGAATTTTCTATTATTTTAGAAAGATTTTCTTGTCCTTTATTAAAATTAGAAATATTTTTATTAATATCTTCTAGCTTAGTTTTAAGACTAGATTTTTCTAACTCTAATACTTTAGTGTTAGATTTTAAATCATTAATTTCAACTGATAAATCATCATTTTTATTCTTCTGAATTTCTAATTCTTGAGTTATCATAGAAAGTTGTGAAGCTAAATTAGAATTAGATTCTTGAGATTTTTCAAGTTCTTCTTCAAGAATTTTCCTTTCATCTCTAAGCATACTAATTTCCAATTCAGATCTATTTAGTTTTCCTTGTAACTCCTTATTATATTTCTTAGTCTGTTTTACAAAATCTACTAGTTCAGAATTAAGTTCAACTAAATCTTCAAAACTTAGTTCACTTACATCATCATTTGAAGACATGAAGCATACATTTGCTTGCTCTGTGTCACTGTCACTGTCGCTTTCTGATGATGAAGAATCTGAATCATCCCATGTTACAGAAAATGCTTTCTTCTTGAATTTGTTTTTCTGTTTTTCTAGACAATCTTTTTTCATATGACCCTTCTTATGACATTCATAACATTCCATGACAGATGATGATGGTTTATTGTTATTATTATTGCTAAAATTATTTTTGTAGCTCTTGCCCTTGTTATTCTTTTTGAACTTCAAAAACTTTTTGAAATTCTTAGCAATAAATGCCATATCCTCTTCATCTGAGTCAGAGTCATCTTGTTCTGCTTGAAACGCTAGATTCTTCTTGTCTTGTGCTTGAACTTTCTTTGCCTGCAAATTCACTTCATATGACATTAGATTTCCTATTAACTCTTCTGGTTTCATAATTGAAAGATCGTTTGCTTCTTCAATAGCTAGAACCTTTCTTTCCCATTCATCCGTTAAAGAGTTTAGGATTTTTGATACTATATCAAAATCAGAAAAATTTTCTCCTAATCCTAATAGAGAATGATAGATATCTTGAAATCTAGAATACATATCATTAATGGATTCATCTTGTTTCATTCTAAAGTTTTGAAACTGATTTTTGAGCATGGAGATTTTGCTTTGTTTGACTTTGTTAGTTCCTTCATGAGTAATTTTAAGCGTTCTCCATATTTCATAAGCAGTTTGACACATGCTAACACGATTAAATTCATTTCTATCTAGTGCACAAAATAACATGTTCATAGCTTTAGCATTGGCAGTAGCATCTAATTTTTGTGAGTTTGACCAAGTGGAATATTCTCCAGTAGGAAGAGTGTATTCATTCTGTGTGATATTCCATGATTCAAAACAATTAGATTGCATATAGATTCGCATATGAGTAGACCAATAATTATAGTTTAAACCATTAAAGAATGGAGGTCGTGCAGTGGATTGACCTTCAATAAAACTAGTATTAGTGGTGTTGTTTTCCATATTAGCAAGATATCAGATAACTTTGTAACGGTTATAAGAAGCCTTGCTCTGATACCAAATGAAAGTATATAGGACCGTGTAATATGGAATATGACTAAATATAAATGCGGAAATAGATGATAATAGCAAAGTAAATAAATATGAGTAAAATAGAACAAGCACACCAGAATTTTTATACTGGTTCGAACTTCCCGTTCTACGTTCAGTCCCAGACTAACTTCTGGAATTTCACTACAACAACCCTCACTTAACCCGGAGGAACAGGTCTATACAACCCTGAGCAGTAGAACAGGGACCTGAGCAGCAGAATAGGATTTCGCCTCGGCAGCCGAAGAGGACTTCACGCCTGAGCAGCAGAACAGGACTTCAAAAATACAAAAGTATATTTGACACTGTGTGTTCTTTATAACACTAATTTGTCACTGATAGTACAAGCCTCCTATAATCAAATCCTCAAGTGTATGAAGTGTATGCGAAGATATGAAAGGAAGGTAATGCTAAGAATCGAAGATTATGAAAGTTAATTTGGAGATTCCAAGCAATAAAAATGTATGCTCACTGTTTGAATGTAAATATTAAAGCACAAGAAGAGTATTAGAGAGTTAGAATGAAAATCGATGAATATGAAGTGTTTGGGAGTATCTATATATAGTAGTTGAAGAGTTATTGCCATTGGTGAAGGGTTCTGACGAAGAGGAGCGTCCATTTCCGTTCAGAGAAGAGTTGCTTCCCTTCGTAGAAGAAGATGTCCTTTCAAAAATATGACAGTTGGGTTCAGGTCAGTCGACTGGTCGTTTTGGTCAGTTGACTGATTACAGAGTGTAAAAAACTCTCGGGATCAGGTTCAGTCGACTGTCTTAGATCATCCAGTCGACTGAATTTAAAAACATGCACATTTATGTTAAAATGCACAGATTCAGTCGACTGGTTGATTGTATTCAGTCGACTGAATTCTATTGATAAGCAGAAACTGTAGTAGTTCATTTGGTTAGAGTACTTGCCTTTCAATCTAGTGACCTGGGTTTGAGCCCCGCTCCATGCATTTTTTGAAAACTTGATTTTGATTAAAATATGCATGCAAGTTTATGTGAATAATGATTCTTGAGGAAAGATTTTAACAAAGCACTAACTAGACTCTATATACATATTTCATGGCTCTTGTTAAAATATATAACTATATGAACCATACTTTGAGTCGTTGAGTCAGGATGATGTCGTAGTCGTAGATTCGTGAATTTTTGTCAGCAATCAAAACCTATGATCCAACAATCCAAACCCTAGATACTCACGTCTTCTTTGATTTGTGCTTTTTTCTGCCGTCAACGTCAACGTTTCCTCCTACCAACCTCGCCATCCTCTTCGACTCTGCATCTCTACCCGATCGATGGGCAACCATTCGACTTGCCTCATCCCATCGTTCGCGGTAGGTACCTTTTTCCTTTTCCTCTACCTTTGACATGCTCTGTTCACAAACCTCTTCGACTCTGCATCTCGTGCAACCTAGGGAACTCACGCGAAGCCTAGAGCCCATAATTTCATTGCCTAATACCCACATTCATTTTCATTAACCTAATGACACTTATCCATTCGAACCACTGCTATTCATTCTTATCGAAATACGAAGGTTGCTAGGAAGTAAAGGAAGCAACACTAAATCAAATTTTAGCTTCCATTTTCGTCCTTAAATCCGGAAGCAAGTGAAGAAAATAAAGAAGAGTAAACTTAAGAGATTTCAGTAAAGTTCACCCAGCACTTTTGTGTTTTTTGAATTTCCGCAATTGTTAGGTGAGTGAACTTTATTATCTCCAGCTGATTTCTGAAATTAAGTAGCAATAATTCTTTGCGATATATGTTTTGGAGTTCGATTGTTCGCTTTGAAGTTGTTTTCGGTTCAGTCATCAAGTAATAAAACTGGTAATAAATATGGTTTGGCAGCCTACTGAGTGATGATGATATGCGTTTCAGTTTAGTTGACCGAGTGTATTAGGTTTTGGTGTTCACTTTGTAATTTGTTTGGGTTGTGTGGCAGCAATACTGATGACTTGAGACATGATCCTTTGCTTTGGAAATGTCTGTATTATTGTTACATTGGACAGTAATGTGCATGCTTGCTTTGAAATTATAATACACTGCATGTTTTCATGTTTATGTCATGCAGTAGCATGTTTTCATGTCTAGATCATACAGTAGCTAGTTACAAAGTAACACATTTTCAATGGATTATATAATAAGGATTGGGGATAATACATAGCATATTTAAAAGTATATTAGTGTTATGAGTTGTATGGGCAATTTGTATCAATGGTATAGGCATACCTTATTTGTTAGATATTCTTCTAACGTGGTTGTATGGCAATCTGCGTTAGCAGTCTATCTTAATCATCTTTGAGGAATTTTGCATTCTTTCCTCGTTTTATAGTTGTGCATTAAATGTTTGTATATGCAAAAAATAATAATGAAGCAGTTGTTTTTTTAGTGCTACAAACCATAATCAGACTTCAAATTAAATATAATAACTTACTGTAGCCATCCATGCATCGATCTTTTCTTTGATTTTGGTCAGTGTTTAAACTCAGCTACCGTTTTATGACAAGCCAAAAGTATAATCAAATAAATTTTTGTCTTACGAATATTTGTGAGTTGCACTGACATGGTAGTTATGAAGAGGCATCCATGTACAAGGTTTGGATTGTTGCAAAAATTGTAAAATATTTAATGTGTAAAAATAAAGATTGATCCTTAAAAGAAATAACCTAAATAAAAATGTCAACAATCAAAAAATTATATGGGTTCCAGAACGACGTTGAGTGTTGCCTCTGAAAAATCATTTTCTAAAATCAGGTGAAATCACCGTAAGTCATGTTACATTTGGACTAATTCTTATATCATCTGCCGTGCGATAACATTTGCTTTGTTTGCTTCATGTATTCGGCTTCAGGATGCATTACTTCACTTATATCACACCATTGATGTGCTATTCTTTTTTTTACTAGATATGGAATTGCTTTGAAATGAAATCTACCCAAGAATGTGCATTTTGAAATGATGAACTTACATAACTGTAGCGGAATACAAAGTTGACAACAACACATCTGCGGCTTTACTGCACAAATAAGCTATGTTGTTGTTAGCTTTATTTTCACCTTGAGTTCCCTGATAATAATCATTTTTTTGCATCAACACTTTGAATTCTTACCCTGCTCATTGAACTCACTTTGAATTTTCTCTTTCATATTCTAGATTTGGCTCTTTGGATCTTCAGCTTACCCAGTCTCAAGTTTAGTAGGTTTTTATCATTTCAGCTTTTTTAATTTACTCATTTTCATTAATATCTGCCTATTACATATGTTTTCTTAGGTTTTTGTCATAGTTCAATGGAGTAAGATCAAATGTGTTGTTTCTTCTAAATCAGGTTTATATTTTCATGTCTAATCAATTTTATGCACTTTAATTTCTAAAGGTCTAACTTTGTTTAATTTGTTGATTAGTTGAAATTTTGTTTATGTTCCATAGTTAATTCAATGTTTACAAGAAAATATTTAGGAAATGAAAACTTAAAGTCTTATATAAATTAGTTTCAAGTACATCTTTTTTTTTTGAGTGTAGCAAGGATGTAGCCTTCCACACATAGTTGCTTCCCTTATTAGGTTCCGTGAGAAGAGGGAAGACTATAGTTTTCATAAGAAAATGCGATGCATTGTTTGTTAAGAGTTTTCTTATCGGTAAGTAAATTGCTTATTAGATGGGGATAATGTTATATGATTGACAATAATTGCTATTACATTTTTGTACCCTTATTATATAGTAGATGCAAATAAATTTGGACAACTAATGTGTGCATTCTTTATTCAGTATTTCACTTTATATGCTTTTAATAACAACATCATTATTAATCAAATTCTCCAATGGTACCATATTGTACAATATTTTGTGATTATGATGTAAATTGACACCATAAAAATTAGATGGGTAACAAAATAATTTATTTACTTTGAGGTGAACTAATGGAGAAACATTAAAGATTTACAATTGTTATATTTCCTTGACTAACTTATCATTTTATATAGATAAATGGCATGCTGAAAGAAAATATATAGTGGCATACTGACAGAAAGTATATAGATGAAGAGCTACACCTGAGCCTTTTGGGTTGGCTTCTTTTGTTAAAATCAAAGCTTTGCATACCATATAATGCTTTGCGGGTTTAACTGGTTTTATTTTATTTTTACATTCCTTCATTATAGACAATATAAATAGGCAATATTACTAAAAAGTGTTATTTGAAACTAAGATTTTTTATACTATATAAGTAGGCAATATAGGCTGAAACTGCTATTTAAAACAAAGGTTTTCTTAAATCAATACACCAACATGTAAACTAAATTTCATTTTTCTTAAGATGCAATTAAAAAACTTTCTTTATTTTAGTGCATGTGTCTGTCAAGGACTATATTTTCCCTTAATTATTTCTTGGCAATGCTGGCACTGGCCGATTAGGTGTTAATTGTCATGGTTTATCTCAATTGTTTTGGTTAGATGAGTAATGAATATCATAATTTAATGGTGATGTATATCTCACTGTAAAATAATCCATTTGACTTATATATCTAATAAGGTTGTTGAACATGATATACATGTATTTTAAGTAATTGCTACTCTGTTGAATGATATTGTCTCCCAACTTTTTCTTACTCTGCATCATTATGTATAGATGAAAGAACATATTTCATTTGTCATTTTCAAAGTAGGCCTTAACATTACGACAGTGACATAACAATTGGGATTTTATTATCATTTTAGCAAACAATAAAAAAAGTGGTGACATAATATGTTTTGCAACTTTTATTTTTCACCATTCAAATTCAAATGATTGTTTTCAGATTATTTCTCCACGGTGAATTATTATCTTTTGTGGGTTTCTAATGAAAGAAGGAAGATATAGTATTATTTTCAAAAAATTGCAATAATCTTTAGAAAGTCAAAGGATGTTGCACATCCGTGAGTTTTTATTGTTGGTTCTTTTTTCTACATTTAACTCATATACGAGTTACTACATGCCAATTCATTCAAATAGTGAATAACACTGCTTTATTCCGTCATGTAATAATTCGATAGCTAAGGAATGAAAATGGTAGTCGGTAGTCTCTATAATGTGAATCATCCTCCTATTTTTTCCAGCGAGTTCTCTTGAAGGGTAGACTGACTTTTGCAAAGGAGTCTGCAAAATCTTTAACCATATTTGTAACCTTCTTTTTAACTACAAAAATTTGTACTAAAATTATTCATTATCGGGTTGCACAACAGGTAATCCAACTATAGCACACCTCAATCCAATTTACACCCGTGATAATTTACCCTGCTTTGGAATTCAAGAACAAACTATCGTTAAAGCTAGAAGAAAGGCATGGCTATATATTACCGCTGAAACAAAAAAGTTTTCTATTCATTAGTTTGGAATGTGTATGTCACATCCTCAATATATAATATACAAATCAAGAATTGACAAAGTAGTGCATAATTAAATGTTTGCATGATAAGTTTATTATAATATAACAATGGACTATGCATGCTTGGTATTCCAATAGTTTGTCATAACAGTGTACATGCATGATAATTTATACTCTGCATGTTTCTATCCTTAGTTTTGTGAATAGATACGGTGCGTGGCGAGGCATGTACAGAATGAAAACTTCATTCTCGATTCTACGAGAATTTTTATGAAAGCGTTTCATTTTCTTCTCTTCAACGGAAGTTTAATTTTCCCAGAATGTATCCTAATTTTTGGCCTAATTCTTCTTCTGATGATCGATTCAACCTCTAATCAAAAAGATAGACCTTGGTTCTATTTCAGTCCGTATCGGCTTAAAGTCCTAGCTAAATCCTTCGGGAGTCAAGGTGCCAGAACCATTATGAATTTGTTATTTCACGATCAAAGGTGCAGTACTGCTTGTAGTAGTGGTCCTTATATCTCGTACTACCAATCGAAAGATGGTCGAAAGAAAAAATCTCTATTTGATGCTGTATTCTAAGTTAACAGCATGCATCATCAAATTATTGATCCACTTCTCAATATTGAGGTCGCGACTTGCTTCGCAGTCTTCATGCATGTAAAACGTATTTAACTTCGGGCGATGCTTTTATTCATTTACTGATCTTCGAGTAAAAATGAATTATGAGCAGCCGTCTACGAGGACATGAATTCTAATCTCTTTCTCATGTTTATTCATAGACACATGTGCATGTTACAGCTAACAGTCCATTTCTCCAACTAGGACATAATAATGTCATCTGACCAGCAAAACAAGCAGATTTAAACATCACAATGACTATTGGACGTTGAAAAAAATAAACACATTTAGTCTTTTGGGATAAAATAATTACGGAAAATTGGTAATTTAATTGTAAGATTCCGTGTTCGAAGTACGGGTTCACACTAGTTAACAATGAAAGCTGTTTTTTCGAAGGTTTATTAAAGGGCCTATAACTTTTCAGTTTCATGTTTTTTGGGATTCAAATTTAGATAAAGCATCATATCATTTTCAGCCCTATTTGAACGTATGACTTGATATTAAAATACAATTCATTCTTTCTTCCTAATTTTGTTTGTAACTTTGAAAAAATTTAATGTACATAGTTACCAACTTATTGAGAAAGCATATTTATCAGAAAAGTAACGATGATGATGAGTGTTGTTTAATAAAATAAGCATCTTTTGCTCTACAAAAGGCTATATAAAGTCTAGACATTTAATGTTGCATATATCACAAGTACAAGGTGGACAGCGAAACATCCAGTGTAACAACCCGATATTTTCAGCCATTCACATCCACACATGTCGGACTTGAATTGCTCAAATATCGCATTGTAAATAAATTTGGAGCAAATGAAATACAATTACAGAATCACAGACATAGAAATATCAGAATAACTCGCAGCGGAAATTAAAATACCATAGTAGTTCATGAAGCTACTATAACAAGCTCTCAAAACACAATACATAATATCAGTCTGAAAACATATACAATAGAATCTCAAATAGATAGAAGTTATAAATACCAGAGATGAAATAGAACAACAGAAACTGAAAGGGAATAGATAACTAGACAAGTAGAATCTCCAGCGATTCCTAGCTCCAGAAAGTAATCCAAAGCTAAGCTGTAAATACTCAGGCTGACCCGAGCGTAAAGTAAAACACAAAACACTCGAGTCAGGACAATATATACTTATATAATGTAAACCAACTCAAGTGAACTGTAGTAGTAATACATAATACTTAAAGGATGCTTGGGATCGCCCATCCTCTAAGGATCAGTTAAACTATAAATTAAATACATCCCATGGTTAAAATTTCAAAATAATAATTTATACTTCGAAATCAGATATCATTTGAAAATTCAATATCATTAAAAATCCATTTCAAAATATCATATCTTCCAAACCACATTCATTTTTATTTAATTTAAATACCATTACAAAACACATTTTAAAATAGTTTATATTTCGAAACAAATTACTTCATTTTAAATCATAAAATGAAGTTAATATATTTAATAATTAAATTATTAAATTTTCAAAATTTAAGTCTTTCAAAATTCAATTATTCACTTAATTTATTTTAAACAAATGAAAATTCAACTTTCGTAGCATTTAAAAAATGCTACAGAAAGTTACATTCAAAAAAGTTCAATTTAACAAAAGATTGCATTTAAAAATGCTGTAATAGGGTTACATTAGTTTCAAATAAAATTAGTTAAATTCAAAAATTATAACGTTTACAAAAATGCTATAATAGCCTTTAATTAAACTTAGAAATTTGGTTCATTATTATCAACTACAGCATTTACAAATGTTGTATTATCATTTACATAAGAATTAATAGCATTTCAGAAATGCAGTTAATTAACTTCAAATATTTAGTATAATTTCACAAACAATTATATTTTTATTTAAATCATTTTTAACTTATAAAATCATATAATTTCACTTTTGAAAGAATCATTTAAATACCATTATATTCATGATTTTATAAAGTTAAATCTTCATTCAAAAATCAAGATTTAATGATAATTCACTTATTAAATTCCAACATTAAATTTAAATTCATTAAATTAAATTTAAATTAACACTTAAGTTTAAATTTTAGATATAACTTAATTTCATTTTTATTTACTTAACTTAAAATTCACTTTTAAGCCAAATTCATAGATTTCCAATTCTTGTTATATCTCAAAATTTCAACTTAAATATTGACTCATTTCACATTTTAACTTTATTCAAAAATCATTAATATATTATAAAATTCATTTTAAATTCATTTAATTCAAAATACCATAAATTTATCATATTTTAATATTTAATTTAAATTCCATTTATCACCAAATTATAATTTCCAAAATAACTTACATTTCAGATTTTCTAACTTTACCATTTATTTATTTCACTTATAAATTTTCAAAAAATCAATAATGCTTTACAAAAATCATTTTTAATAAAATTTAAATCAATATATTATAATATTTACATTTCTAAAATATTTTAAAATTTTTAGAAAAACATATTTTAACAACGGGTCTGTATTTCATTTTCTAGCCTAGGTAAAGTGATACGGGTAATATATCATTTCAACCCGTAATTTACAAAGAAAACCGGGGTTTAATCATTTCAAACCCGCAATCCCAAGTAAATAAAAATAATTGAAAATCATTCAGGCCTATCATTTCGGCCCATAACGATTTTCTCCTATTCTAAAGTCCGTTCGGGTATGTATCATTTTAACCCATAGTGATTCTAATCTAAAGGGAACTTGCAGTGTGATAAACATATAACAGTTAACAACATATATCAGTAACAGATGAGATGACAGGTAAATAAACAGGTTTAACATCATATAATTAATAATCACAGGCAGGTATAACATAACATAATAGTACTACACATTCAATTGTTGTCAATTCACATTTGCATAAGTATAAATGTCAGGTGAGATTTACTCACCTCTTTAATGCTGGAGTTTGCAAACAACACACACAAGAGAAAGTCCGGAAAGCACGATAGCACGATTGGATTCAAGTGGGAAGATCCAAGATGTATATCTTGTATATAACAATAAAACAAAACCATATATATATAAATGTAAATACAATACCAAAATTATATTGAAAACAAAGGAAATAGAGTTGACAAAGAGCATCACCAAGCTTTCTATCCATTTTTGCTTGACCCTATCTCACATATGCTTGGCCACACATGGTCTAGGCTCAGCCATGACATGATTACAAGTGGAAATGGATCGGTTTTGGACTGGAAAATACATGGCTAGCAAAGGAATGTGGAAGGTCTTGGGAATTACAAGGTAGGAATGTCAAAAGGCAAGGCTAGAGGGGTGTTTTGGTTCAACTTGGGCTCGGTCAAGGCGCGTTTGGGCTCAGCCAAGGTAGGTACAGGTCTGGTCATAGGGTAAAGTAATGTTCCTTGGTAGTGTACTTGCTGGTGGTGGAGGCTAAGGGGGTGGCCGTGGCTTGCAAATGAAGGGGAGGTTGCAAATAGGCTCGACTAGGCAAGTTTCTAGGATTTTTTTCAGTGTTTTTTTTTTTTTGTGGATATTGGATCATTGGATGGTCATGGCACTTTCAGGTCAGAGGAGTTGGTGAAGTTGTGGCTATGGATGATGGGGAGGAAGTGGTGGCGGTGGTTGGTGGAGAAGGTGGAGGCTATGGCCGAGCAAGGGAAGAGGAAAATGCAAGGTAAAATCAATGAAAATGAGGAAGAAAATGTAAAAAAAGAGCCATTGCTTACAATTTTTTTTTCAGAAATAGCTTGTGGCCGAAATTTGTGATGGAATGAGGAATATTTCACGTGAAAAACAAAGGAGAATGTACGGCTAAAGCTAGAGAAAGTGAAGGGCCAAGCAAACGAAGAGACTAAGCAATGAAAAGTCATTGTTTTAAAGTCTTTTTTTGTCTCTTGAAATTTCCCTTTTATATTTATACAAAATAATCAAATAGAACTCAGTAAATAACATAAAACAAACTGAAATATAGTGAAAAAAATAAATAAATAAATTTGATTTAGGAATATAGGAAAATAAATAAAGAAAATAGCTTAATATAGTGAGACTAGCTTTAAAAATTACAACCAATATACATTTAATTTTGGAAAATTATAACTTTACTTTTAAACCAATAAAAAGTCAAGAATAATAAAACAAATTATGAATGAATAAAGAAAAATGAAAACAAATAATTATTTTTAGGAAAAATAGAAAAATAAACAATGAAATAGCTTACTTAATTGAACTAGGCTTAAAAATTTCAAACAAAATGCAATTAACTTTGGAAACATTATAACGACAATTCTAAACAAATAAAAGTCAAATAAATAAAATAAATTATGAAAAAAATAAAGTGGAAATGAGAATAAAATAAGGTCTTAAGAAAAAAATAAAAAAAAATAAATAAAGAATTACTTTAATTAATTGAACTGGAAAAATTGTAAACAAAAATACTGCTGACAATAGAAAATTTCAATTGCACTTTTTAAAAATGTTTTAAAAATAAATATATACATAACATGTTATTTTAACCATGAAAACGTGAATTAGAAAATTACATGACCAATAAAAATATTATTTATATAAATTTAAAATAAATAATTTTGTTAAATACAACAAATTACATTCAATAGTGTAAAAGGCCTAACTTTCACAATATTAATCAGATTTCAACGAAATGAAAAGCAGTATTCTCAAAATTTAATTCATTTTCATAATAAAAGATGAAATTCAAGAATTCAAATATTTAAATTTTAAATTTAAAAGTCAAACTTTGACCAGATTGACCAAAAATACACCTTTCTAGAAAATATTCTATTTATTCAGGTTTGAAATTATAATTCACACAAAAATAAAAATATACCTTTGAAATAACAAATTTTATTTTTTGAAAATATATAAAAGAAAGTTTGCAAATCAAGAAATTCAATTTAAAATAATAAAAATATACAATTAAAATAATCACAAAATACAGGGTTGTTACGCTCTCCCCCACTCAAAGCTTTTCGTCCTCGAAAAGGAAGGAAGCGGAGAAACAACTAGAAAGAACAATAGGTTGGAAGACATCCCCGAAAGGAGGTAGGGAAAAAAAATGGCTAGGAGGGAAAGCAGGTTGAAAGACCAGGATGAACCATTATTTTAAAACATTATACAATTCAATTAAAATTTCGTAACATTTTATAATATAATGAATAGTCATTTGATTCAAATCTGATGGTTCAAAGTAATCAATATTTAAAACATTTTAAAATCTTTAGAAGGGAAAATAACTGATCGAAATATCCTTTATATAGTACTTTATCAAGATACTTTTATCAAAATACTTTTATAACTCGATGCCTTAACAAGTTTACTTTCGTTCCTACAGACTCTGGCCATGCGTTGATCAGGCGCAAAGCTAGGATTCTTCAGGTACTTAATAGACTTGTTTCAGCACCTAGTGAAAATACTGGAAAACTCTTTTTAAAAAAATAGATATAGAAAGTACAATCCAAACAAATCAACCAAACCGAAACAGCTGTCTAACCATGGATCGCAGATACACAATGGTTACGCCTGGATCCCCCAGGAAACAATCCGTATCCGTAAGCTTTCTCAGCCCTGCGAGTTACGCCGTGATGACTAGTAGAGTGCAGGATACACAATGATTACACCTGGATCCCCCAGGAAACAATCCGTACCCCTAGGCCGTCTCAGCCAGGCAGTTTCGCTACTAATGCGACCTACATAGAGTGCATGATACACAATGGTTACGCTTGGATCCCCCAGGAAACAATCCGTACCCCTAGGCCAACTCAGCCAGGCAGTTGCGCTATGCAGTCGCGCGCGTAAGACCATGGAGATCGCCATGGAATTCGATGGACACTCGAGTATCATATCCGGAAAACCCAAATCGGAGAGAGAATAATATCGATAGAATGAATCCACCGTGTGGCCACAAAGCGGATATCAAGCAGAAGGCACTTTCCATATCTTTTACTTCGAAAATATGTATCATATAGTACCTTTCAAAATCACTTTCAAATATCATACTTATATAAAGTCCATTATATATAAGATTCCATTTCAAATCGTATATTTTCCAAATCCATAGAATATCAAATCATACTTATATAGACTTCGATTATATAAGTTTTTACTTTAAAATTGAGTACCTTTAAATTCAACATTTTGAAATCAACTTCATACTTATCCAAATCAATTTTATATAAGTTCGATAACTCCCAAATCAAGTATTTAGTAAATCAAGGTTCTCAATTTTAATTCGTTCAATATCAATTCAGTTTCAAAAATCATATATGATTTCACCAAATCCTTTCTTCCAAATTACATATATTCAGTTTCAAATTTCTTAAAGCCATAGATTTATAAAATAATCCAAATCAACAAAATTTAGATCAAACAAATTCATTTCCATTTCAAACATATATTCACTTTCAAAAATCATAATACTTTCAAATTTATAAATCTTTGAACTCAAAATACTTGAAATCATTACACTTTGAAAAATCATAACATTTCGAAATCACACATTTGAAATCATAAAACATCCCTTAATTCTTTACATTTCACAAATTTATTCAATTAAACCCAAATCTAAATTTTCAAATTTTAATTCAGTTCAAACCATCAGTTTAAATTCAATTTAGTTTTCCAACAAAACCATTTTCAAATATTATCAAATTTCAAATATAGCTTTGATTTACAAAATAAACTATTCAATCTTAAATATATTTCAAAGCTTAAATATACCATATTCCAAAACAAAATTTTATAATTCCATATATCTCAAATTTTACTTCATTATTGCTTAGTGTTGAAATATTTATTCCATAACTCAAATTACAGGTAAACCAAATATCCTTTCATCCTAATATAAGCTTCAAATATTCATTTATCAAAATCAATGGTTTCCAAAATCATCTTATACTTACATAAAGTTTATCTTATATAAGGATCAAAATTTTCAAAAATAAATTTCGCTGCATGAAAAGCCATATGGGATTGAACATCTTTGCTTACTAAAAGATTTTTAATTAAGAATAGTTTTGTATGTAAAATAGTTTGTATGAAAAATAGAATAAAACAGTTAGTTTAAGAAGAATAAAAGAAAAATAGTTTTGAAGAAAATGGTTCTAAATTTGATAGTAGTTTTTCATGAAAGAAAAATTCCAATTAAATTACAAAGATATCCAACCCAACAACTTTCAATTTCAGCATCGAGTATACCAATGATATTAGGATATAAGATGTACATATGTCATCATTTTGCAATATTACATTCGATCGCTCGCTCGATCACACAAGTTCGCTTTCGAACTAGTATTGTCCATTCGACTTCCCTAATGCGGACTTCGATATGGTTTCTCGACTAGGAGCCATCAATCTCCTTGCATAGCCATATACTATGATAGAGAATTCTAGAATCAAGCCCAAAATCCATATCAAATATTCGCCATCAAGAATCAAATGAAAAATCATAACACGAAATGGTGTAATTCACCTCGAACTTGTCTACTCAAACTTGGATCAAATTAATTATGCAAATAAAACAGCATACATACAACTTATTCCAACATGTTAAATAAATAGTTTCATAATGATTTTACTTAGTTCAAACATTTAAAACCAAATTTTCTCAAACATTTGAAGACTTATTTTTATCCAAAACATTTCAAAACTAAATTTCATATTAGGATAATTCAAAATAGTCTTATTTATTTACTTAACAAAACAGTTTCAACTTATACAAATCATATTATTTCATACTTGAAACATACAAACCAAACTTATATTCTTTATCAAATCCCTTATACCTTTCAAAATTTCTTAGCTTCGAAAAGTTAACCTTGATTTGGAAGTGCTCAAACCTTCAAAATAGCCAAAGAAATCATATTTTCAATCCAAGAGTTGGAAATCAACTACAAATCAGTAAATAAAATTTCAAAAGATAGGTTTCAAATCCGAAACTCGGGGACTGAACACTGGCTTACATTAAATCATTTCAAATATACATACATATATCTTTCGAAAATCAAATCATACCTCGAAATCTGAAATCAAAATTGGTTTCACAAAATCACTCGCATAACAAAGCTACTAGAGTGGCCTCTCCCCCACTCAGAAACTCGAAAATCAATGTCGATGATGCATGCATTCATCATCGAAATTATTTTCCAGCGACATAATTAAGTGAGTTCTGGACTTCAATTAACTTTGAAAAACTTCTTTAAAATTCCTTCGAAATCATTGAAATTCATTCGAATACATTTGAAACATTTCTTATTTGAAAAAAATCTTTAAATCATATTATTATATATTTCCAAAATCTTAAAACCAATTTCAAAACACCGAAGTTCGATTCCTCAAAATTCAAAATTCAAAACCCTTCAGTTATAAATTATTTTATATAAGTCAAATTCTTATAGATTTCAAAATTTCAAATCCTTTCAAAGCTTCAAATTTTCATTTTAAAAGGTATATAATCTATATCGAAAACATTTCATTTTTATATACAAAATATGGTCATCCTTAATAATTTCGATGTATGCACAATTTCAAAATACAACCAAACACAAATTTTCAAAGGATGATTCAAGGATATATTTCAAACAAACGGAAATTCAAAGTTAGAGGACTCTAATCAAATAGAATTCTGGTTCGAAGATAAGCACGAAAGAAGATGAGATGATTTAATTACCAAATAGAAAATGGATAAGCCTATATAAATCGCGGGCGACCAAAACCTGTCAACGGAGACTATAGGAATATAATCAATTCGAAAATCTAAGGCGAATCGATATTTGATCACCAGAGATAGAATTCGGGTAGAGCAGGAGATAGATAACATCGTAAACCGAGGATATAGAAATCTCCGATGAATCGATGCTCATTGTAAAGGAGTTCCACCCGTTTACAAATCATTCAAAGATTAGCGGAATCATCGATCCTTAGAGAGGTCATTCCAAAGTGGAGTTATGGAATGCTCCAAAATCAAAGGAATAAAATAGGGACAAGACTGGATTTCAGAACAAGTGGGAGTGTTCCAAAGTTCAAGGAATCCTAATCGATAAGAATCCTAACCAAGAGATTTCTAACAAGGTGGATACAGAAGTAATGAAGTTCAGAAAATCTTGATTCCAAAATAAGAAATTTTTTATACCAAAAGAATCTTTGAAAATCCTTTAAAAATCATTTGGAAATCATTTTATACTTCAAAAATACGTTCTTTCACAAAGAAAGGATTCCGAGATTGATTTCACTCATTCTAGGGTATTTTTACCCTATCTGTAATGAGTTTTTGCTCCGCAGGCTATGGTTTGCCTAAAAACCAAAGCTCTGATACCAAATGTAACAACCCGATATTTTCAGCCATTCACATCCACACATGTCGGACTTGAATTGCTCAAAATATCGCATTGTAAATAAATTTGGAGCAAATGAAATAAAATTACAGAATCATAGACATAGAAATATCAGAATAACTCGCAGCGGAAATTAAAATACCATAGTAGTTCATGAAGCTACTATAACAAGCTCTCAAAACACAATACATAATATCAGTCTGAAAATATATACAATAGAATCTCAAATACATAGAAGTTATAAATACCAGAGCTGAAATAGAACAACAGAAACTGAAAGGGAATAGATAACTAGACAAGTAGAATCTCCAGCGATTCCTAGCTCCAGAAAAGTAATCCAAAGCTAAGCTGTAAATACTCAGGCTGACCCGAGCGTAAAGTAAAACACAAAACACTCGAGTCAGGACAATATATACTTATATAATGTAAACCAACTCAAGTGAACTGTAGTAGTAATACACAATATTTAAAGGATGCTTGGGATCGCCCATCCTCTAAGGATCAGTTAAACTATAAATTAAATACATCCCATGGTTAAAATTTCAAAATAATAATTTATACTTCGAAATCAGATATCATATCTTCCAAACCACATTCATTTTTATTTAATTTAAATACCATTACAAAACACATTTTAAAATAGTTTATATTTCGAAACAAATTACTTCATTTTAAATCATAAAATGAAGTTAATATATTTAATAATTAAATTGTTAAATTTTCAAAATTTAAGTCTTTCAAAATTCATTTATTCACTTAATTTATTTTAAACAAATGAAAATTCAACTTTCGTAGCATTTAAAAAATGTTACAGAAAGTTACATTCAAAACAGTTCAATTTGACAAAAGATAGCATTTAAAAATGCTGTAATAGGGTTACATTAGCTTCAAATAAAACTTAGTTAAATTCAAAAATTATAACGTTTACAAAAATGCTATAATAGCCTTTAATTAAACTTAGCCATTTTGTTCATTATTATCAACTACAGCATTTACAAATGTTGTATTATCATTTACATTAGAATTAATAGCATTTCAGAAATGCAGTTAATTAACTTCAAATATTCAGTATAATTTCACAAACAATTATATTTTTCTTTAAATCATTTTTAACTTATAAAATCATGTAATTTCACTTTTAAAACAATCATTTAAATACCATTATATTCATGATTTTATAAAGTTAAATCTTCATTCAAAAATCAAGATTTAATGATAATTCACTTATTAAATTCCAACATTAAATTTAAATTCATTAAATTAAATTTAAATTAACACTTAAGTTTAAATTTCAAATATAACTTAATTTCATTTTTATTTACTTAACTTTAAATTCACTTTTAAGCCAAATTCATAGATTTCCAATTTTTATTATATTTCAAAATTTCAACTTAAATATTCATTCATTTCACATTTTAACTTCATTCAAAAAACATTAATATATTATAAAAATCATTTTAAATTCATTTAATTCAAAATACCATAAATTTATCATATTTTAATATTTAATTTAAATTCCATTTATCACCAAATTATAATTTCCAAAATAACTTACATTTCGGATTTTCTAACTTTACCATTTATTTATTTCACTTATAAATTTTTCGAAAATCAATAATGCTTTACAAAAATCATTTTTAATAAAATTTAAATCAATATATTATAATATTTACATTTCTAAAATATTTTAAATTTTTTAGAAAAACATATTTTAACAACGGGTCTGTATTTCATTTTCTAGCCCAGGTAAAGTGATACGGGTTATATATCATTTCAACCCGTAATTTACAAAGAAAACCGGGGTTTAATCATCTCAAACCCGCAATCCTAAGTAAATAAAAATAATTGAAAATCATTCAGGCCTATCATTTCGGCCCATAACGATTTTCTCCTATTCTAAAGTCCGTTCGGGTATGTAACATTTTAACCCATAGTGATTCTAATCTAAAGGGAACTTGTAGTGTGATAAACAGATAACAGTTAACAACATATATCAGTAACAGATGAGATGACAGGTAAATAAACAGGTTTAACATCATATAATTAATAATCACAGGCAGGTATAACATAACATTATAGTACTACACATTCAATTGTTGTCAATTCACATTTGCATAAGTATAAATGTCAGGTGAGATTTACTCACCTCTTTAATGCTGGAGTTTGCAAACAACACACACAAGAGAAAGTCCGGAAAGCACGATAGCACGATTGGATTCAAGTGGGAAGATCCAAGATGTATATCTTGTATATAACAATAAAACAAAACCATATATATAAATGTAAATACAATACCAAAATTATATTGAAAACAAAGGAAATAGAGTTGACACAGAGCATCACCAAGCTTTCTATCCATTTTTGCTTGACCCTATCTCATATATGCTTGGCCACACATGGTCTATGGTTAGCCATGACATGATTACAAGTGGAAATGGATCAGGTTTGGACTGGAAAATACATGGCTAGCAAAGGAATGTGGAAGGTCTTGGGAATTACAAGGTAGGAATGTCAAAAGGCAAGGCTAGAGGGGTGTTTTGGTTCAACTTGGGCTCGGTCAAGGAACATTTGGGCTCGACCAAGGTAGGTGCAAGTCTGGTCATAGGGTAAAGTGATGTTCCTTGGTGGTGTACTTGCTGGTGGTGGAGGCTAAGGGGGTGGCCGTGGCTTGCAAATGAAGGGGAGGTTGCATATAGGCTCGACTAGGCAAGTTTCTAGGATTTTTTTCAGTGTTTTTTTTTTTTTTTTGTGGAGATTGGATCATTGGATGGTCATGGCACTTTAAGGTCAGAGGGGGTGGTGAAGTTGTGGCTGTGGATGATGGGGAGAAAGTGGTGGCGGTGGTTGGTGGAGAAGGTGGAGGCTATGACCGAGCAAGAGAAGAGGAAAAAGCAAGGTAAAATCAATGAAAATGAGGAAGAAAAGGTAAAAAAGAGCCATTGCTTACAATTTTTTTTCAGAAGTAGTTTGTGGCCGAAATTTGTGATGGAATGAGGATGATTTCACGTGAAAAACAAAGGAGAATGTACGGATAAAGCTAGAGAAAGTGAAGGGCCAAGCAAACGAAGAGACTAGCAGTGAAAAGTCATTGTTTTAAAGTCTTTTTTTTGTCTCTTGAAATTTCCCTTTTATATTTACACAAAATAATCAAATAGAACTCAGTAAATAACATAAAACAAACTGAAATATAGTGAAATAAATAAATAAATAATTTTTTTTAGGAATATAGGAAAATAAATAAAGAAAATAGCTTAATATATTGAGACTAGCTTTAAAAATTACAACCAATATACATTTAATTTTGGAAAATTATAACTTTACTTTTAAACCAATAAAAAGTCAATAAAAATAAAATAAATTCTTAAAAAATAAAGAAAAATGAAAACAAATAATTATTTTTAGGAAAAATAGAAAAATAAATAATGAAATAGCTTATTTAATTGAACTAGGCTTAAAAATTTCAAACAAAATGCAATTAACTTTGGAAACATTATAACAACAATTCTAAACAAATAAAAGTTAGATAAATAAAATAAATTATGAAAAAAATAAAGTGGAAATGAGAATAAAATAAGGTCTTAAGAAAAAAATAAAAAAATAAATAAAGAATTACTTTAATTAATTGAACTGGAAAAATTGTAAACGAAAATACTACTGACATTAGAAAATTTCAATTGCACTTTTTAAAAATGTTTTAAAAATAAATATATACATAACATGTTATTTTAACCATGAAAACATGAATTAGAAAATTACATGACCAATAAAAATGTTATTTATATAAATTTAAAATAAATAACTTTGTTAAATACAACAAATTACATTCAATAGTGTAAAAGGCCTAACTTTCACAATATTAATCAGATTTCAACGAAACGAAAAGCAGTATTCTTAAAATTTAATTCATTTTCATAATAAAAGATGAAATTCAAGAATTAAAATATTTAAATTTTAAATTTAAAAGTCAAACTTTGACCAGATTGACTAAAAATACACCTTTCTAGAAAATATTCTATTTATTCAGGTTTGAAATTATAATTCACACAAAAATAAAAATATACCTTTGAAATAGCAAATTTTATTCATTTGAAATAAATAAAAGAAAGTTTGTAAATCAAGAAATTCAATATAAAATAATAAAAATATACAATTAAAATAATCACAAAATACAAGGTTGTTACATCCAGTAATTCCACCACTCCAGAAAAAGAAATTTCTACCGCAGATTGGTTGATTAAAAAAAAGATCTTGACTTACATATCCCCCATTTCCATTCAAATTACAACTATTTATTATTTTCTGACAAAATTAATTTGTGAATCCCACATGCAAAAATTAATGGAGTAGATTCGACGAGGACAATGACACATAACTTTGGGGACAGAGGAATTGGCTCCAAATTGAATGATTACCATATCAAACATGCTTCTGTTGATTAGGTCTCAAGGTTTCAAAATCCTAATTCAAAAGGATAAACATGATGTGCTATTTTTTTTCTACTTTTCTCCCTTTTCTTATTTTATTGTTTGAATAGAAGTGTTGTTTGGTTATTAATTATTTGTTAAAGTTTTTTATAGAAACCTTACACGATTAAATTTTAGAAGAAACAAAGAATGAACAAAAAACAATGAAAAACAAATTCTTTCAACCAAAAATTTTCACAAAAATATTACAAAAAAGAGGCTAAAATTAGGAAGAAATCTTACATTTAAAAACTCCAATATAAATTTGTTTTTACCACACACATCTAATCAATCTTGTACATACATCTTTATAACAGTCTTAATATGATATTTCTTTAATTAGCTGTTGATTAACTTCCACCATGAAAATAAATTATTCTCACACAGATAATTCCTCGTATTCGTTAATGCAATAAATGATTGCAATTAATGTTATTTAATTACTCTTCAAAATCTATTAAAGATGCAATATATTTATGTCACAATTTCAACTTGACTCATAATATCTTAAAAATCTATGTTGATTGAAAATATTGTATAATCAAAATAGAACATTATTGATGCAAACATGAACAGAATAGTAAAACGATAATAACCACTATAGTGAAAAATGTGGGGAATGATTTATCGCTAACATGCAGAAGCGATTAACCAGGATCTAGTTTTCTCGATTGAACATCAATGCAAATTCAATATCAATTACACTATCACACAAGATCAAATAGCAGAAAGAAAAGACACGGAGATCCAACAACTTAATTACTTCACCGATTTAAAGAGGAGAGATTACAAAATGATAGATATTTCTTAAAGAAAATAAATTTTATCTGTAATATAAATCTATAGAAGAATACTTAAGAGAAACTATTGTTTGAGAAAATGAGGGTTTTTCCAATAGCTTGAAGCCACTTTAATTAGGAGTAGAATGAAGCTGAGTCGTAGAGAAAAGATGAAATTAATTAGGGAAGCATATAAGCAATTTCATACCAATTTTGAAATATTTTCATTTTTCTCAAGATTTGATTTACCTTTGATTTAATGTAGATATTTATCTTCTTTTATGAAACGATGCATGCATCTAGTTTTCTCTTATTGTATATTTGACCAATCAATTAATTAAAATATTGATTTGTTTCCTTTTTCTTCTATATGTTGATAGTTTGAGTCATGTTTTCAACAATAACATGCAGATAATGGCAATCATAGAATGTTCGAATCTACTATTAGATATTTTCTATAAACAATATTGCTCCTACATTGCAGCTAAAGAAAGAACATACATTTAATTTCCAAAAAAAATGGTCCTCTTTGCAAAAAATAACTTGCAACTGTTGAGATCTACAAATTTAGGAATCGATGCATAGATTGAAACCATGAAGTAGCAAGCTTTTGTTTTGAAAATTTTCCAAGTGGTTTCCTTGTCGAACCAATTCCATATCTATAAATTCTAAAGGAAAATCCTATTGTAATGAGGCTTTTTTTTATCCGCGATGTGTCCATTTGCGCAAGTTATGCATGCATGTTTGGGGCTTTATTGCCTTCTGATTGGCGTAGTTCTCTCTTTAAAAAATTAAAAAGTAAAACTAAAGTTTGTATATATATCAATACTTTATATTACTTTCCTAATATAGGGGGACTGCCTAAACTTTATGATGCTGATATCTCATTGTATGTTTGAATTAGTCATATGAATATATCGTCTCATTTGGCTCAACGAAAGCTATGACATAGACGTAAAGTATAATGCATTACGAGCACAAAACCACAAAAATGAGGGAAAGAATTTGGCGTTGCTCTAACCATCTTCTACATGAAGGGATACTAACTTCGACTAAATAAAAATTCCCTTTTTAATGCAATAAGTTATTCAAATACCATTTCAAAAGTTACCGCATCGGTTGAAATAACATGAAAGAATTGAACTTTACCTGGTGATTCCCTATTGGACCTACTAGCTAATCAGTAGATTGAGATGCCTTTAAACACTAAGTTATTTATGTAAGTTGAGACAATAAACAAACAAAGTAACTTTTCACGTTGATCCTAGTTCTATTTTTACTATCATATTTGCCATGAACACAAACGTCGTCCAAAGAATGTTTGTGAGGATTCTATCATAAAATTCTCATTTAAGCAACAATTTCACATTCATGTAGGTGATTCTTCAAAGAGTATTTCGTAATACCTAACTTTTTTGGTATAGCTACACAACATGGCATCATTTAAAACCAAGCATATCCTATTCTTTGGTGGATGTTGCACTAGATTACCGTATGAATGATTGATAATCTAATTTCCCTACTGCTACAAAGCGAATCCTGAAAAAAGTTGTCTTTTTGAACTAGACCTTGGTATCTCCACTAATTAGGATGGTTTTCTATCGAGTAATAACTTATTTAATCCATATGCCTTTAGTTTATTTTTATATATAATGTTTGAAATTTCTCTCTACGCTAGTCTTTCGCCAGTAGATCGGTTGACGTCAAAATTGACCACCAACACCAACTTATACGTGAAAGCACCAATATCCAGTCAAAAATCGTAAATAGTGTATACGTAGAGAGTATGATATGAAGAATAATCAGAATTAAAATGAAAGCAAGTAAAAAAACAAGATTTATAGTGATTCAGCTAACTCTGCCTATGTTCACTCCAAAAAATTCCTTTTTATTATACTGAAATTTAATTACAGTTACAATTTGGAATTCTAGAATAACAATGGCAGAGTAGCCACTTAGTAGAAGATGAAGAGAAGCAGAATGAGAATCCCCTTTTCTGAAGCCACATCTACTGTATTTATAGGCGAAACTTTGGCTACAAGGCCTCATCACCTAAATAGGCCCACCATAGCGACTGTCGAGCCCAACTCGTCCATCTTTTCCAACTTGAAGTAGATAACATGCCGACCCGAAGCAACCTTGATGATAACTCGAAGTAAAATGAATGCCGATCCCAGCGAAAATGCTGACTTAAGCAAATCTCTTCAATGTCGACTCAAAGTGAATCCATAGCTGACCCAAAGCAACCCCTACAGCCGACCTGAAGTGATGAAAAAGGCCAACCCCAAGCTCATTCTCTTTTGCCTACACGAGGTTGAACATGCCAACCCGAAGCTGTTTAAGTTTCGACCCGAAGCACTCACATATGCCGACCTAATGCAACCAACCCCTTGCCGACCCAAAGCCGAAGCAATGCGACCCGAAGTATTTCCAATACCGACCCGAAGCAATGTTAACCCCAAGCAAATATGCTAACCCGAGGTTGAACAATTGCTGACCTGAAGTAAATGCTTTCCTAACCCAAAGCAAACAACATGGTGACTCAATGCAACCCCTTAGCTAACCCAAAGCAACTCGACCTTTGTCGAAATCTATATTTCAAGTACCCGTGATTGTTTATCCATCGAATGTGCTAAATCCCGGTTTCATGTTCATATTTATTATCCATAATTGATCATCCATCCACTTATTCGAACCAAACCCATAATGTTCCAGCCTTGGTAACTGTGCAGTCCACTAAGTTAAATCCACCTATATACGGCCTTAACAAAAGATAGGTTAACACTTGCCCCCCAAACATGCGTTGCTATTGGAAGGTGTGTTTTGAATTGCCATAATTCCAAAATCCAAAGTCCATAATCCATTGATCGCCATATCATCCAACTTTGAGTCCAATCCTTTGCCAATTCAATTTCTTGAGCTCTCTAGATCGTTAGCGAAATCCATGATGATTTTGATTCGATATCCAATTCTGAATGCATTAACCGAATCCACGATCTCTCCAGATCATTTTATCCAAGTCTGGTACCACTTCGTGTCGTGTAATCCAAATCCGAGACCTCACCGAGTCCATATCCAAATTCGAGACCTATCCGGGTCTATATCCAAAGCCAGGACTTCTCCGGGTCCATATCCAAAGCCGAACCTCTCCAGGTCCATATCCAAATCCGATACCTCTCTAGTTCCATATCCAAAGCCGGGACCTCTCTAGGTCATTTTATGCTACTCCGGCCTTGATTCTCCAATCGGGGGCTTATCTATGGTTTTCCTTCTCCGGCCTTGACTCTCTAGTCGAGGACTTAATCCGTGGGGCATCCTACTCCGGCGTCGATCCCCAATCAAGGACTTAATCAAGGAATATCCTTCTTCGGCCTCGACTCTTCGGTCGAGTACTTAATTCATGGGATATCCTACTCCAGCCTCGATCCCCAACCGAGGACTTAATCCGTGCATATCCTTCTATGGCCTCGACTCTCTGGTCGAGGACTAAATCCATGAGGTATCCTACTCCAGCCTTGATCCTTGTCGATGACTTAATCCGTGAATATCCTTCTCCGACCTCGACCTTCCGGTCAAGGACTTAATCCGTGCGGTATCCAACTCCGACCTCGATCCCCAATTGAGGGCTTAATTCGTTGGGTATCCTACTCCGGCCTCGTTCCCTATTCGAGGACGTAATCTGTAGGGTATCCTACTCCGGCCTCGATCCCCAGTCGAGGACTTAATCCATGGGGTATCCTACTCTAGCCTCGATCCCCAATCGAGGACTTAATCTATTTTCATGTCCATCCTTTCGCTCTCCAACGAAGGGAATCGTAGCTCGTAGTTATTGCCTCGTCTCTCTACTCGGGGCCGTAACCGTGACCAGTGTTATTTATTGCAGTATTGTGGATCCAAGTGTTTTAAGGTTCATTACTTATGGTGGTTTATCTCCATCCCAAAGCATGCCTAGGGACCATCCTCGATCTCGTACATGTGTAAGCGACTTAGCCATTTTAGTATAGAATTTATTATTAGTTATTTGATCCATGCCGTCAAGAGATGATGACTTGTGCCCTTAAGCCGGGCTAGCTCCGATTTGTAGCGGATGATGATTGCTCCTGTTCCATCACCGCCATTCATTTCCAAACAAAGCCATCCAAATCCATGCCCTCGGTTCCATGGGGAGTTGTGCTGTTCCATTCTCCTTGGTCAGGGTTCACCCCCGGTTGTTCCAATCCATATCTAAACCTGCTAATCTGCTACAAGTCCTGGGTTCTAATTTCCATTTGTTCTAGCATCCATTAGTGGTCTCCGATCGTCATTTCCATACTAAGCCCGAATCCACAAGGGAATCTTGAAATATGTTCTTCTGGATGAGCATCCATATCCCAATCAATGCCAAACTGTGTAGCACTGCCTGGCATCCTTCCTGGAATCGAGCCAATATGATCTGGGGAGCATGCCCCCGAGTGTGGAACGATCAAGGGCAGCTTCCAATGGTTACACTCTATCCCGCATCCTATTGGCTTCGTTTCCTTGTTTCTAATACTGGACTTCCTCTGTTCTTGCTGCTGCAGCTTCGTGATCTACTTTTCCAACATTCCTTACAGCTCCATTCCCTTGGTTTTAGACTCCAGCTTATCCAATCTGTCGGAATAAGTTCTGCATCGTATCTTCCTATCTCTTCAACATCTTTTTCTACATAGCCTCCATCATCATTTTCATCTCGTCTCTGGTGATGAAAATTAAAGTTTGATTAGCTTCTAAGGAAGCCTCCCGACTTCCTTCATGATGTCCCCTCTCTATTCTCTGTCTCCTTATTGATTGCCAAGCCATTGCTTTCCAAATCCAAGTTCCTAAGCTTTCAAATCCAAACTTCCGAACCCCTGAGTGTTATCTTTCTTAGTGAAAGCACCAGAATATTGGTGTCAAAATTGACCACGAACACCCAATTATAGGTGAAAGCACCAATATCCAGTCACAAATCATAGATAGAGTATATGTAGAGAGTATAATATGAAGAATAGCCAAAACTAAAATGAAAACAAGTAAAAAGACAAGATTTATAGTGGTTTGGCTAACTCCGGCCTACGTCAACTTCAGAAAATTCCTTTTTATTATACTGAAATTTGATTATAGTGACTACAATTACAATTTGGAATTCTAAAACAACAATAGGAGAGTAGCCTCTGAGTAGAAGATGAAAAGAAGCAAAACAAGAACCATTTTCTAAAGCCACACCAGTTTTATTTATAGGCAAAACTATAGCAACAGGGCCTCCTCACCGAAATGGGCCCACCAGAGCGACCGTCGAGCACAACTCGTCCGTCTATGCTGACCTGAAGTAGATACTATGTCGACCTGAAGCAACCTTGATGATGATCCGAAGCAACCTTGATGATGACCCAAAGCAACCTTGATGATGACCCAAAGCAACCTTGATGATGACCCGAAATAAAATGAATGCCGACCCCAAGCGAAAATGCCGACCTCACCAAATCTCTTCAAGCCAATTTGGAATAAATACATAGCCAACCCGAAGCAGCCCTTACAGCTGACCCGAAGTGAAGACAAATGCCGACCCCTAGCTCCTTTCTCCTTTGCCAACCTGAGGTTGAACATGCCGACCCAAATCTATTCAAGTGCCGACCTGAAGCGCTCCCATATACCGACCTGACGCAACCAACCTCTTGCCGACATGAAGCCAAAGCAATGCCGAACCGAAGTATTTCTAACACCGACTCAAGCAATTACGACCTTAAGAAAATATGTCGAACCGAGGTTGACCAACTGCCGACCTTAAGTAAATGCTTTCCTGACCCGAAGCAAACCACATGGTGACTCGAAGCAACACCTTGGCTAACCCAAAGCAACCCAGCCTTTGCCAAAATCCATATTCCAAGTACCCGACATCGTATGTCCATCGACGGTGCTGAATCCTAGCTTCATGTTCAAATTTATTATCTATAATTGATCATCCATCCACCTATTCGAACCAAACCCATAATATTCCAACCTCGATAACCGTGTAGTCCATGCAATTATATCCGCTTGTATATGGCCTTACCAAAAGGCGGGTTAATAGGATCCTTTTTTATGTTATCCGTTAACCTTACATTCACAAAAGGGCAACTCCACTAGAGAGAAGTGGTCTATTTGCATTATTTTGACTAACATGCCTTGATTCATCATTAAACATATTGCTACTGGCTATTACAGTAGCTAATTAACTATAACAATATATAACTATATTAAGAAAAAGTTTATCCCAATGTGAATATCATATAGAAACTTCAAAGTCGATTTAGTTCTTCTGTAACTTCATCTAATAAGAGAAATTAAGTTTCCTTAGTTTACTTTGCTATAAAATTTTGATCGGAGGATTTCCATCAAAATGTTCCATTTCCCTAAGTGAACACATATTAACTTGTAAACTTTGTGTTAGTAAGCCTGTTTGCCGATTTGCATCAGTATACTCCATAAAATATACAATCAATGATCTGTTTGATAAAAACAAAATTTTTTTGTTATTAATATTTTTATTGAATGTTTGTAGATTTAATTCAAATATAATTTTTAGAGAAATTTAGCTATCTTTGTCGAAGTCAACACAATATATTTTTCGATCTCCAATCACAAAAACAACAATATACTATATTCTCTTCATTCAGAACAGCATACATGTGTAATATATTCCCAACGAAAACTTCAAATTATAAAAATATATTTCCGTTCAAAATCCATCTCTCTTCTAATATTCCTTCCATACTCCTTATATTTCTCTCCACTAGGCATATGTAAACTCAATCATCCATCATACATTTACTATGGGATCACGAAATAATTTTTCTACAACTTAATTCTTCAACAATGATCAAATGAATCCAGTTAACATAAAAATATTCTCTCATCATATTAGTGAGGAAAAATAACCTCTATAGCTATGTGAAGCAAAGCACCACAACTGTCTCAGTAAAGCATAACTTCTTACTACTCTATTATTCGATCATCTAAGTGAAGCATAAATTCATCTCCATACACAACAACTTCACCAAAAAGATTTCACTCGACCACTGCATCAACCAACATTTATTGCGGTATCTTTTAAAAGCCTCTGTCGCATGATATTATAGACTTTGACAAGGATTGGAAGTGGAGATATATGAGTGATAAGAAATGATTGATTAAGTTTTTATGTGCTCCAGTTTTTGCTGTTAAAATGTTTAAAAACACAATAACATTTTTTAAAAAGAAAAAAGTTTTGCTATGATAATTAAGTTTTTAAAAAGAAAAAACTTAATAAATGATTTGAGTTAAAAATCCCAATTTTTAAGGAGTAAAAGTAAAAATACGGTCTTTAAAAGAAAATTTAATTGTAGTTTTAAAAATTAAGACACTAAGTTTTTTTTATTTGCTAAAAAGTTTCTAAGTTGCACTTTTAAAGAAAAGGTTTTGAGATTAAGAATTTCAAAACATTGAAGATTTTAATTTTTGAAAAAAAATGGGGAAGTGACCAAAACCAAATTTTAGATATAGAGTAGGTAAGAACGACTGTCTAGGTAAGATAGGGTAAAAGATAAGTCTATAAAGAAGATAGCTAGGACTACTCTTACATTAGCAATAAGGAATCCTCGTAGAGTGTAAAGAATACTGGTGAGAACCTAAGAATGTTTTGTTAGACATGTGTGCAACCCGTAAGAATGGCCGTGAAGGAATGCTAAATGGTATTAAAGTACACTTCTACAAGTTCAAAGAGTATGCTCGTAGAAAAGATCAGGAGTAAAGGAAGTAAATACCAAGATTTGAAATGAAAGAAGATAGTAATAGGGGTTAGGAGATGGAAAATACACATAGAGTATATTGGTAGGCTCAAAGTTAAGGAATACATATTAGAGGGCGAAAATGTTATTCTACCAAGCTAGTTACCAGTGTGTTATTCAAAAGGAGCATAGTTTGTATTTTTTACCCACTACAGTATAAGAGGATACATAGTTTATTCTGTAATTAGGTGTGGTAATGGAAGTAATGAATTGACCTTATTTATCAGAAACCATAAAGGAAGTTAAGATATATGGCTGGAGAATGATGACACATTAGAAAGGTCCATAGGTAATAGTAGTGAGTAGCTAGTTATAGTGGTTATATTTCATTGCAATGGTTGTTTTTCTTTTAGTTGGATTGTAAGCTTAGTTGTTTCTATTTTGCAAAAACAAATACGATATAAAGGAAATGTTCATTTTTATGTCTTTTGTGTGTGGACAGCTATATTATGGGATAACAAAAAAAATAAGGAAATTATAGAAAAGGCACTTAACTAATGTAGAGGAAAAGAAAATAGTAGAGCCATGAAGTAAGAAATAAATTAAGAAAAATTATTTAACTAGCTACTAAGATAAAAATAAAATAACATCTTAAGTCCCTAAAAAATAGGAAATTTTTTAGGAAATAAACTTCAGTAAATGGAGGATAGAGATAGGGT
The DNA here is from genome assembly GCA_030765085.1 of Allium cepa. Classification (NCBI taxonomy): domain Eukaryota; kingdom Viridiplantae; phylum Streptophyta; class Magnoliopsida; order Asparagales; family Amaryllidaceae; genus Allium; species Allium cepa. The sequence continues at coordinate 300,447,608 of CM060944.1, read as the reverse complement.
TTCGCATAGGCACGGGTCAATACTCCTGCACCTTAAAGGCTGAAAATTTTAGTTGAATTATGTGCTAGTTGGTATTTAAAAGAAAAGAAAGTATTTTGAAATTTTAAAAGTTTATTGCTTAATCGAATAAAGTCCATTATGGACACTAAATAATTGACCCACGATTTCAAGATGTATGGAAATAAAATTTGTTTTGAAAAACCTATATATGTTAGTACTTTTGAAATAAAAATACTTTTGTAGAAAGTTTTTGAAAAAAGTTGTGTTAGAATTTTTTTTATTGATATTTCAAAAAGTAATATTTTTGAGTTTAATAAGAAGAAATTTTCAAATTTCAAAAATGCCACATACTTGAAATAAGGGAATGGTCATTAGATTGGTTAATATAGATCTTATAGTGCAATAGAAGTGATAGTAAAATAAAATACAGTTAGTGCTGAGAATGTTGTTTTAGGAATGGAATCTTTTCTTGGTCAATAGGTGAACAAAAACTGATTTTTGAAATATACCATATTTAAAATTTAAGATAAAAATTAACTATGCACACTGTACTTAGAAAAGTTGAAAAAGAATTAGGATCAAAGGTGAGGTTCCAAAGTATAGTGGGAAGTTGGGTACCCAGGAGAAAGTGGATAGAAATATGGAATTTTCCATCCAAACCTTTTTTCAACATAAAGATATAGGTCTAGAAAATTAGATTTTTCAAATTTGGATGTTAGCAAAGGTGTGCTAGGATTATGGATGGTAGGAACTGGATGACAACTTGGTTAAAACTACGCTTCTATTCGTAGAAGTGTGGATAATTTGGAAGTAAACAAGTTTTTGGTTTTCAAAAGTTACCTACATATAGAACTACCAGTATATTTAGGTTGGTTGCATCATATTTTCAAAAAAATTTCAAAAAGATGCATTTACATAGGAGGCACATATTTAGAATTGCTCAATATGCATTTCATATGTATTCTAATACACCATGCACTTTGTACACGATTGGTTGGAAAATTGATTGCACACTAATTGATTGGTTAATATACAATGGTTATACGTTATGTTATATTTTTTATTCCTTGAGGAATTTCAGGGATGAAATTCCTTTAAGATGGGAGAATGTAACACCCCATGATATAACGACAATTGATTAAAAAGAAGTTAATTAACAAATAATAATGCAAAAAATTAGAATTTTTACAAACATCACAATTTGACTATGAAACTTACACCATTGGATTCATGGTGATTTTCTAATCAATTTTCATATATAAAGTTTTTCAATTAGAGTTTAAGCACAAAGGTTGTTAACGTTTGAAAATTTTAAATCGCAAATAATTATATATGTAATTATGGTAAAAACAAACTAATGTTAATTAATAACGTTAAATCAAATCTCAGAAGATTTTTAAAGTGGGAAATAAACAACCAAAATCGATTAACAAATGAAATAAAATTAACAAAACTCAGCACGCTAATAAATCAGCGTTGAAAATGGAATCGATTGACCCTACGTAACTAATGGTCGATCGGTAGCGGTCGACCTAGGGCCCAAGATGGTCGACCATTGCCTGTGAAAAATATACAACTATTGGCCTGAAACTCCCATATTTAAAGTAGTTCACTCTAACGGCATGCATTGATTTTAACCTCTATAAATATATGCCTAAATCCTTACTTCCGAACTCACATTTTCTGATGAACGTAGAAGTTTTTCCATTTTCCCTTCTCCATAAATTTCTAAATTTTAAAATTATTTCTAGTTTATACATATATACACCAATTGGAGAATTATAAAAGATGATAGAGAAGAGGAATAGGTTCAAGTCAAATCGACAAAGCCAAGGTAAATTATAAAATACAAACCAAATTCAAAATCTCTATTCTAGTCTAGATCCCGGATAAATGTATATACGCTTTAGGTGTATAAATCCAAATAGGGATAAAAAAGAGTCAAAGTGGTATAACAGGGATTAGATCTGAAGATTTAAAAAGATAAAAAGGTGAGTGGGAATAATTATATACGTTTGTATAATATTAGATTTATATCATTATAGATTATTCTAATGGGCCTAAAATGTAAATTGGAGTTATAGGATAAACTTATACACATATTACGAAATTATAAATTATGCTTACATATTCTATAATTGTTAACTTGATATATCTATATGTTATATATATGTAAATCTGAAAAAGATTTAGGTATTAGCAGTCTCTAAATTTATTATTGAATAAGAATAGCCATGAATTTATAAATGATGCAATAATTCTAGATTTTCTATTTAAAATGGATTTTGAAAAACAAGAAAGTAAAATAAGTGGTATTTTAATTTGATGGAATCTAAGATTTTGCAATGTAAATTTCTATATATTATCATGTCTAAAATAAATAAAAGTGATTCATTTAAAATGACAAGGAATATACCTAAAAAGAAAGATATCTATAAAATAGAGATTTTACCGTATTTTGTACTTCTATTTTAATAGCTACTGAAAAAGATAATTCCTTGTAATTCCAAATGCAACCAAACTTCCTTATTGGAAGATATAGAAATTTGCAGTGTAAATCTTTCCATTGGGAGAGACGTAGTTCCAATGCATTAAAATGCATAAAATCCCTAAGTGTTAAATACAGAGATATATATATGTAATAAGAATCTTTTAAGGAAATAGATGCAGGATATAAATAAAGATGGGGATTAATAGGAAAAGAAATTGAAGAATATGCAAGCATAAATTAAATGTTAAAAGGGAATATAAATAGGAATCGGAAAAAAGAGTAAAAGAATGTAAAAAAAGGCATTGTAATCTTTAAAAAAGAAAGTGTTATCCGAGAACTTAACCCAGTAGAATCCAAAATAAGTCGAAACAACTTGATTGAGTCAGAATAGCTCAAAAGCAAACCCAAAGGACTAGAACCACGAGCCAAAGGAAGTCAGAGGAGAAAGAAAGCAAAATTCGCTAAGGACAGCGATCCATGGCCTATGGATCACAAGCAATTCATCGTTATGACATGTGAGTTCATCGACCTTCTTGCATCAATATTCAATCTATATTCTAATAACAAGGGCTACGTTTGATGAGATTTTGAGCTAGTTAAATCAAAAGACAGACGTCCATCTAGTCCAATCAGCAGCCTAGACAACTAATAAGCAAACCATCATCAAAACAAGGTGACACACTATGAGACTACACGAACAACATCAACACAAGACAACAAAGGCTATGTAGAAGACAAAGTCCAAAATTAGGTCAAGTATATGGATAGTGATCTGTAACGACCCTAGATTTTTAATTTAATTTAATTTGATAATTAAATAAATTTTTGAATAAAATTTTGAAAATTTAAAGATAAATTGATTCGAGTTTCTCGAAAATCAAATAGAAAATATATTAAATCATATGAATTCGAATTTGTACATATGTGATTTGGATTTAAAATTCAAGTAAATGGATTTTAATAATAATGTGAATATATACGTATATATGTACATACATTGAGTTGAGTTTTCGTTTTAAACAAAATGGTTTAAAGACAAATAATTAGATAAAAATAACGTAAATAAATCTAACAATATAATAATAAAAAGAACTTCACTTGATTTCAAAGAATGTGACCAAACAAAACATATATACATGTACACTTACCTAAAGAAAATACAAACAAAATATAATGCAAGGAATAAACAAAGTAAAGTATAACAAAGAAACAAATTTATTAAATTTAACAGCATATTATTCATCAAAATTACAAAGCAATATATATATATATACTCAGCCACAAAAGTAGAGAAACAGAGCTGCATCCAAAATCACTACAGCCGAGACAAACAAAATAGTAATGCAAGGCAGGATGTAAAAATATAATATGAAACATAAAGTACAACAAAAGATATCACCTTGTACAAAATATATCATCATGTAAACAAGTAGGTATGGCTGAAGTAAAACAAGCCTTAACATATCACATCAGCCCCAAAACTGCATAATAAAATATGCAAAGCCTGTCTGTTCTTATATATATGTATATCAACTCCATTTCGTTCACCATTTGAAACTAAATAGAACCAAAACAATATCATCTGGAATTCAAATAGATATCACCTTAAAACTTCTACTTAAAACCATCAAACAAATATTATCAAAAGAGGAAGGAAGAAGAGAAAGTACGAGTAACAACTTCAACTCGGTTTTAACTTTGCAAAGTTAAAAAGATTTCAACTTGAAGACTTTTGGGAATCAAGGAGGAAGGAAGCTTCAGTTATTAAAACCTGATTACAATCTCAACATCCACTTGAAAATTCTGAATGGTGATCTGGAAGGTGAGTAACATATAGCAATTTAAATTGAAACTATATTGCTATTTTTTTTTTTGTATATACACATGCAGTCTTCTTCTCTGTGTAGTTACAAAGTATCAGATAACAAGAAATTCTATCTCTTGTTTCCCTAATTCAACATCAGACCTTGGTTTCAAAACAAAATAGTTGCAATTATGTATGAGTTGCAATTTAAAAGTAGTTTTGGGATGTGTAAATGCATATAGAAGAAAAGATCGGAAATTTTACAGTCAAACATGAATCTCTGGAAAATTCGAATTTCGAAAAATATTTGTTCGATTATATAAATTGAATCTACACTCAAAGATAGGAATTTTAAAACTAATATGAAGATTTTTAGTTAACTATCCTAGTTGTAGTTAACAGTTGAACAAATTATGCATTTTGATCATTTTTTGGTGATCGAAGAATTCGAGTAGCTCGGGGTTGTTTGTGGAAATGGAGGAGGCTACGGAGTTGCCTGGAAAAATAACCGGAGGTGCCATCGGTGACGGTGGTGGAGGCGGCGACCATTTTAAAATTCTAAACCTAGTTTTAACATGATACTGTATTTGGTTTCGTTCGTCGCCGAGAAGTGATCGAGTGCTTCGGGGTTTGGAGCGATGGAAGCTGGGGCATAGACGAGGTGGCGGCCGGAGTTGCATGAAATCCGATGTTCGAGGCGTCGAGAACCAAGCGTTGACAGGTTCGAAGGGGTATTTGCGTGAGCGTTTCCAGGTTTCGATTTTTGACTCGATTTCGAAATCGAGAGGATGGCAGCGTTTTGATGGTTGGGGGTTGATGAGAGGATGGACCGCGACTTGCTGAAGGTCTCGCCGATGACCGGAGCGCCGCCGCGTCCATGTGCACGTGCACGAGCACGGCTTGTTTGGATTTTGTGTGCCTGGATATTGTTCGCCTGGGTATTGAGTTACCTGGGGAGAGCGTGTTGTTAAGTTGAAATAAAGTGGTTTAGATTTTTACCTGAAACTGTTTTCTTGCTTTTGAAAATTTTGAACAAATTCAAGTTTTAATCAAGGTTTTAAAAAATAAAAAAAAACCGAGGTTAAGTCGAAAAGTGAATAAAAAATTCATGTGTGAATTGGAAATTAGTTTGTATATGACATAAGTTTTAAATTCATTTTGGCTTAATAATTTCAAAGAAATGAAGTGTATCAAATTAGTTAAATTCTAAAATGGAAGTGAATTGTAATGGAAATTAAACAAGCTAAACTTGTTTTAAATTTTTAAGAAAGGTTTTACAAATTAATTAATTTAAATTGAAAATTGATGAAGAATGCAAATTTAGTTAAAAGTATAATTAACTAAGTATTTGAGGTTAAATGAATTTGAAATTAAAGATTGATATTATCAATTTTGTGTTTAACCAAATTAAACTTAAGAATTTTCAATTAACTACTTGAAGTAATTAATAAATTAATAGTGGTTAATTAATTGATTAATTGAGGATTAATGATTTATTAATTGGTAATTAATGATTTATTAAGTAATTAGTGATAAATAAATGGGTAATTAAGTTTTATTAATTAATAATTAAGGTTATTAATTTATAATTAAGAAATAATCAATTAAATGATTAATTAAGCAGTAATTAATAAAATTAATAAGTTAATTAATTTATAAGTAAAGAATAGTTGATTAAGGTTTGAGATAATGAAGTGAGGACATATTAACTTGTAATTAAGAACTAATATTAATTTTTAATTAAGGGTTAATTAGTGATTAATTCAGGAAGAACTTATTACATGTTTTTGTAATTAATTGATTATAATTTACCATAACTAGCAAATTATAATAAAAATTAATCTCATTTAAATTAATCAAATAATCAAATTTATCCTACTTATGGATATTTAGATTTTATTGGATGCTGAATTGTTTGATATCCCCGATGTTGATTCTTTGTGACATATACTGATTTGTGTTGTGATCAGTAATGCAATTAATTACCTATGATGTAATTTATTATCTGTGATATATATATATATATAGGTGATCTATATTGAAAGATAAGCGTTATGGTTTATATCGCTTATCAATTTTATTCCTGTTTCTTAATCTGTGATGATTGAATGATGTTGCACTATTGTGTTAAACCCTGGACCACACCATACACAAAAAAAATGGATTTCATGAGGAAATCGATTAAGTCACAGTTTTTGAAATGATATTTAAAAGTTGAATATTTGAATTCAAATGTTTTGAAAATGGATTGGGTTTAAAGTGAAAAGCAATTGAAATGGAATTTCAAAGATGAAATTATTTTGAATAACTTGATTAAGATTTGGAATTTAAATATTTTGATTTCAATTTGAATTCAATATTCAAATTGAATTCTTTAATTTGAAACTAGGGATTAACGATATTATACTAGTCATTATGAGTTAAACCATTTTTAAAGTACTGTTCTTTTGGGAATTTGAATTAACCCAAAGATTTTAACTTGTATAAATGAAATCGGGTTTTTCGAAATAAGACTGTTGTTTCTAAATGATAAAAAGGCTTTCATAGGAGAAAAGAATTTCAAATTATATAAAAAGAGATTTCAAGTTTAAACTGAAATAGTTTACCAAGTTATTAATGAATATTTGAAAATGAATTTTGAAATTGAATATTTGGAAAAGGTTTGAAAACTATAAGATAAATCTTTAATTTAAAGATTTAAATGAATTAATCCAATTGAGATGGAATTGTTTTGAAATCTGGGAATGAATCTTTGTGAAAATGGGTGAACTTAGTAAAATAAATCTTTTGTTTAAAAAGATTTGAAATGGTAATTTGTTTAAACCATTTGAAGAAAGGTTTTGGGTTTTAAGTTGTGACTTAATTGAAATCCCTTATCTATATGTTTTAAATGTTTTCGCTCACTATTCGGTTTAGCCGGGAAAGGACCTTTGTGTCGTATAACCCATTTCGAATATGTGATACGTCGTAAATGGATTGCATTTGAAGACCGGTGTTGAAGACCGGGCGTTTGCAAGAACGATAAGATAACCTATCGATTGTCTCTGCACTGGGTAGCTCCTGGTATAGAGATTCCCTAAGTGATGGGAAATCCGATCGGGATTGTGAATATCCGGATTGCAAGGACTTCTTTGTAAGTGCCTTCGGTTCTGTTCGATCCCGGAACAGACTTGTATGGATTGTATGTCTGACATTACAAATTGAGATATAAAGCTGATTTCTTTCAAATATATTTCTGTTGGTGGCGGAGAATTTATTCTCTTAGCTTAACACCCTTCTCTGAGACGTACGAGCTCAGAGGCTATATAGTTGATGGTTATTAGCGATATATTCCCAATTTGGTAATGTGACATGCTGAGTGTTGCTGTGAAATGATCATTGTGTTGATCATTTGTGATAAGATCATTTATTTTTTCGTTTATCTTGGTGATCATTTGTTGACCCAAAGCATGGCTTTTGTATAAAGTATGTTTTTGTGGACGAGACTTCGTCGAGCCTCACACCCCGGAATGGTCAAAACAGGAAAGATGCAGTAAGGTTATGAGGTGTAGCTCCCTTTAGGGTATGTGCATTTCCTTCTGGAAAAGGGTGGTATCATGGTATGGAGCCCAGATACTTACTCATGTTGAAACACTTTATTTATGATTGTGTGAATTGATGACGAGCGCTCGGTTAAAGGTCCCAAAGGACCGGGGGATGGCTTACTCGTGTCAGTTGTTACCTAGTTTGAAAGGTAACCCGGCCTTGTGTTGGCAGAGATCCGGTTAGGTTCTCCGTGACGTCCTTCCAGAGGCGTTCTCATGTGGCAATGGGAAGTTCCTTGGCCTGACCATTCGTTTGAAATCCAAAGAAACAATACGAGCCTTGTACAGTATTAGTTGTAGAACCTGCCGTCTAATATGGTAGCTATAGTAGGCATAATATAATGGTACCTATGCTGGCTAAGATTTATATTCTACTTTCGAAATGATTTGTTCTACACTATGCACTAGTAATAATATCAAATGTTTCTTTTTAATGCGTATCAAGCATCTTTGACTAATATAAGAAGAAATCTCCTCCAAGTCTGCGTTTGCATTGTGTGTGTGGTGGGAGGTCTTATGGTAGTCTCATTTCAAAAAGCATTGCGAATTAACTTTAAAATATTTCTTTGTTTGTTTTTGAAAGATAAACTGTTTTTGTTGCTCACACCAGTCCCACGACTGATCCGGAGTTTATTGTTTCTTTCCTAAACTCTAGGTGCTCATTATTTTCTACACGAGCAGTCTAGAGTTGGGTTTTTCAGATAGTCAGATTAGTAGGTTATCTGGAGTTAGTTCAGTCTTTGGATCACACCATTCTTGCTTAGCTTGGTGCATTGTTATGGGGAGTTCGAGCTATAGCTGGATTGGTTCTTGGAGATGGAGTTGCAGTTCTCGGAGTTCTCTTTTGAAGGCTATCTTAGAGTTATATTGTTCCGCTACTAGATGTTATCTATTTTTCTTTTCCGCTGCTATTTTATTGTATCATATCCCTGATGTATATTGATATCTATTGGATCATCTGTTTTATCAGATATTGTATAAAAGCTATATATCAATGTATTATTCTTTTATTCCGCTGTGTTATTTACTTAATGTTGTTATAAGCTCTGGCGAATCGGATTTGAACGGTCGAATCTATGGCATTCGAATACGATATGAAGTATGGATGTCGATTTTCGAGCGGGCAAAATCCGAAACGTTACATTTGGTATCAGAGCTGAGGGTTAAACTTTAGCTTAGGAGTGTAACACATTAAGTACCTCATTAGAGATAGGATGAAGTATCCCTAGAATGAGTATCCCTAAGATATCCGTTTGAATACCTCAGTAAATTCTCTTACTATCAAGTGATAGTGAGTATGAGTGTAAAAAAAGAACGCGATAGGGGATCGAGAAATACGACTATAATTGGTCAATACTCTGTAATGGCAGTGGAAACAATCTTTCTCTATCAAATTTTCTTTGATTCGTTTTTAAATTCTTTTAATTCTTCGTGACAGCTCCACAAAGAAGTTTCGGTGTGATTGTGGCCTACAAGTCGTTGTAAGAAATTTTTACTTCGTATCTTCATCGGTTTCTTATCAGTTTTTGATTTAAACTTTAATGAATATGAATTTGAAAATTGTAATTGGAAATTTTAAATAAATTGGAAATTATAAATTGAGTTAAAATTGATTATTAAGATTAAATTGGTTAATGGAACATAAGGATAAATTTGAATTATAGCGATAGAACGATTTTGTTTAAAACCAAATTTTGAATTTCTGTTATAACTTCTTGGGTAGAATAAAATCTGAAATATAAACTGTGATGTATCTCTCAAACTATGAAATTCTAAACCTTATATTCTTAATAATTGTTTTTTTATTTTATTTTAATTGTAGAGAACAAATAGTGTCAGCCGAGGCGGAAAGGCCAGGAGGGTTGATGATGCTAGTTCATCTAGCAGGACTCAAGATGATTCGGGTGAACCATCAGCACACGAAGAGGTGCCAGAGGAGCCTGCGGTGCAGCCACAACCCCAAGTTGACGAACCCAAAGAGGAGTCCGGAAATGAAGAGGAATTCGAAGAAGAAAATTAAGACGAATTCAAAAAAGAAAATGAAGAAGAATTTGAGGAAGAATTTGAGGTGGAAGAAGAACCTGAAATGGAGGTTGATTCCGAAGGTGATGAAGTAATTCATTGGGATTTAGATAATGCTATAGAGGATGATGATGCCATTGACGACGAGGAGCTAGATGGCGGAGATTTTATTCTGATAGAGTCGGACCCGGAGGAGTTTTTTGAGACAGATGATGAGGCTGTAGTTATAGAACTGTCAGGGCCGGAGAGGGAGAGCTCTGACAGTGAGGATCTATAATTGGTTCGATGAACTTCTTTTAGGAGTATTTATATATGTATTTTGGACTTAAAACCGTGGTAAAGTTTGGGTGTTAGTTGGATTATGTATGACTATAATTTATGTACGAATATTATGAGTAGTATTTAACTTAAGATATATTTTGAATTAACCGAACATATCCATATGTTTACTAGTATAGTTTGAATTGGCATTAGTCTATTCTGTGTGTGTATAATTCATGAAATGAGCTGTACAATTTCGAGGACGAAATTCTTTTAAGGGGGGAAGTTTGTAACGACCCTAGATTTTTAATTTAATTTAATTTGATAATTAAATAAAATTTTGAATAAAATTTATAAAATTTAAAGATAAACTGATTCGAGTTTCTCGAAATTCAAATAGAAAATATATTAAATCATATGAATTCAAATTTGTACATATGTGATTTGGATTTAAAATTCAAGTAAATGGATTTTAATAATAATGTGAATATATATGTATATATGTACATACATTGAGTTGAGTTTTTGTTTTAAACAAAATGGTTTAAAGACAAATAATTAGATAAAAATAACGTAAATAAATCTAACAATATAATAATAAAAAGAACTTCACTTGATTTCAAAGAATGTGACCAAACAAAACATATATACATGTACACTTACCTAAAGAAAATACAAACAAAATATAATGCAAGGAATAAACAAAGTAAAGTAGAACAAAGAAACAAATTTATTAAATTTAACAGCATATTATTCATCAAAATTACAAAGAAATATATATATATACTCATCCACAAAAGTAGAGAAACAGAGTTGCATCCAAAATCACTACAGCCGAGACAAACAAAATAGTAATGCAAGGCAGGATGTAAAAATATAATATGAAACATAAAGTACAACAAAAGATATCACCTTGTACAAAATATATCATCATGTAAACAAGTAGGTATGGCTGAAGTAAAACAAGCCTTAACATATCACATCAGCCCCAAAACTGCATAATAAAATATGCAAAGCCTGTCTATTCTTATATATATGTATATCATCTCCATTTCATTCACCATTTGAAACTAAATAGAACCAAAACAATATCATCTGGAATTCAAATAGATATCAACTTAAAACTTCTACTTAAAACCATCAAACAAATATTATCAAAAGAGGAAGGAAGAAGAGAAAGTACCAGTAACAGCTTCAACTCAGTTTTAACTTTGCAAAGTTAAAAAGATTTCAACTTGAAGACTTCTGGGAATCAAGGAGCAAGGAAGCTTCAGTTATTAAAACCTGATTACAATCTCAACATCCACTTGAAAATTCTGAATGGTGATATGGAAGGTGAGTAACATATAGAAATTTAAATTGAAACTATATTGCTATTTGTTTTGTTGTATATACACATGCAGTCTTCTTCTCTGTGTAGTTACAGAGTATCAAATAACAAGAAATTCTATCTCTTGTTTCCCTAATTCAACATTAGACCTTGGTTTCAAAACAAAATAGTTGCAATTATGTATGAGTTTAAATTTAAAAGTAGTTTTGGGATGTGTAAATGCATATAGAAGAAAAGATCAGAAATTTTACAGACAAACATGAATCTCTGGAAAATTCGAATTTCGAAAAATATTTGTTCGATTATATAAATTGAATCTACACTCAAAGATCGGAATTTTAAAACTAATATGAAGATTTTTAGTTAACTATCCTAGTTGTAGTTAATAGTTGAACAAATTATGCATTTAGATCATTTTCTGGTGATCGAAGATTCGAGTGGCTCGGGATTGTTTGTGGAAATGGAGGAGGCTACGGAGTTGCCTGGAAAAATAACCGGAGGTGCCATCGGTGACGGTGGTGGAGGCGGCGACCATTTTAAAATTCTAAACCTAGTTTTAACATGATACTGTATTTGGTTTCGTTCGTCGCCGAGAAGTGATCGAGTGCTTCGGGGTTTGGAGCGATGGAAGCTGGGGCATAGACGAGGCGGCGGCCGGAGTTGCACGAAATCCGATGTTTGAGGCGTCGAGAACCAAGCGTTGACAGGTTCGAAGGGGTATTTGCGTGAGCGTTTCCAGGTTTCGATTTTTGACTCGATTTCGAAATCGAGAGGATGGCAGCGTTTTGATGGTTGGGGGTTGATGAGAGGATGGACGGCGACTTGCTGAAGGTCTCGCCGATGACCGGAGCGCCGCCGTGTCCATGTGCACGTGCACGAGCACGGCTTGTTTGGATTTTGTGTGCCTGGATATTGTTCGCCTGGGTATTGAGTTACCTGGGGAGAGCGTGTTGTTAAGTTGAAATAAAGTGGTTCAGATTTTTACCTGAAACTGTTTTCTTGCTTTTGAAAATTTTGAACAAATTCAATTTTTAAAACAAGGTTTAAAAAAAAAACTGAGGTTAAGTCGAAAAGTGAACAAAAATTCAAGTGTGAATTGGAAATTAGTTTGTATATGACATAAGTTTTAAATTCATTTTGGCTTAACAATTTCAAAGAAATGAAGTGTATCAAATTAGTTGAATTCAAAAATGGAAGTGAATTGTAATGGAAATTAAACAAGCTAAACTTGTTTTAAATTTTTAAGAAAGGTTTTACAAATTAATTAATTTAAATTGAAAATTGATGAAGAATGCAAATTTAGTTAAAAGTATAATTAACTAAGTATTTGAGGTTAAATGAATTTGAAATTAAAGATTGATATTATCAATTTTGTGTTTAACCAAATTGAACTTAAGAATTTTCAATTAACTACTTGAAGTAATTAATAAATTAATAGTGGTTAATTAATTGACTAATTGAGGATTAATGATTTATTAATTGGTAATTAATGATTTATTAAGTAATTAGTGATAAATAAATGGGTAATTAAGTTTTATTAATTAATAATTAAGGTTATTAATTTATAATTAAGAAATAATCAATTAAATGATTAATTAAGAAGTAATTAATCAAGTTAATAAGTTAATTAATTTATAAGTAAAGAATAGTTGATTAAGGTTTGAGATAATGAAGTGAGGATATATTAACTTGTAATTAAGAACTAATATTAATTTTTAATTAAGGGTTAATTAGTGATTAATTCAGGAAGAACTTATTACATGTTTTTGTAATTAATTGATTATAATTTACCATAACTAGCAAATTATTATAAAAATTAATCTGATTTAAATTAATCAAATAATCAAATTTATCCTACTTATGGATGTTTAGATTTTATTGGATGCTGAATTGTTTGATATCCCCGATGTTGATTCTTTGTGACATATACTGATATGTGTTGTGATTAGTAATGCAATTAATTACCTATGATGTAATTTATTATCTGTGATATATATATATATAGGTGATCTGTATTGAGAGATAAGCGTTATGGTTTATATCGCTTATCAATCTTATTCCTGTTTCTTAATCTGTGATGATTGAATGATGTTGCACTATTGTGTTAAACCCTGGACCACACCATACACAAAAAAATATGGATTTCACGAGGAAATCGATTAAGTCATAGTTTTTGAAATGATATTTAAAAGTTGAATATTTGAATTCAAATGTTTTGAAAATGGATTGGGTTTAAAGTGAAAAGCAATTGAAATGGAATTTCAAAGATGAAATTATTTTGAATAACTTGATTAAGATTTGGAATTTAAATATTTTGATTTCAATTTGAATTCAATATTCAAATTGAATTCTGTAATTTGAAACTAGGGATTAATGATATTATACTACTCATTATGAGTTAAACCATTTTAAAAGTACTATTCTTTTGGGAATTTGAATTAACCCAAAGATTTTAACTTGTATAAATGAAATCGGGTTTTTCGAAATAAGACTGTTTTTTCTAAATGATAAAAAGGCTTTCATAGGAGAAACGAATTTCAAATTATATAAAAAGAGATTTCAAGTTTAAACTGAAATAGTTTACCAAGTTATTGATGAATATTTGAAAATGAATTTTGAAAGTGAATATTTGGAAACGGTTTGAAAACTATAAGATAAATCTTTAATTTAAAGATTTAAATGAATTAATCCAATTGAGATGGAATTGTTTTGAAATCTAGGAATGAATCTTTGGGAAAATGGGTGAACTTAGTAAAATAAATCTTTTGTTTAAAAAGATTTGAAATGGTAATTTGTTTAAACCATTTGAAGAAAGGTTTTGGGTTTTAAGTTGTGACTTAATTGAAATCCCTTATCTATATGTTTTAAATGTTTTCGCTCACTATTCGGTTTAGCCGGGAAAGGACCTTTGTGTCGTATAACCCATTCCGAATATGTGATACGTCGTATATGGATAGCATTTGAAGACCGGTGTTGAAGACCGGGCGTTTGCAAGAACGATAAGATAACCTATCGATTGTCTCTGCACTGGGTAGCTCCTGGTATAGAGATTCCCTAAGTGATGGGAAATCCGATCGGGATTGTGAATATCCGGATTGCAAGGACTTCTTTGTAAGTGCCTTCGGTTCTGTTCGATCCCGGAACAGACTTGTATGGATTGTATGTCTGACATTACAAATTGAGATATAAAGCTGATTTCTTTCAAATATATTTCTGTTGGTGGCGGAGAATTTATTCTCTTAGCTTAACACCCTTCTCTGAGACGTACGAGCTCAGAGGTTATATAGTTGATGGTTATTAGCGATATATTCCCAATTTGGTAATGTGACATGCTGAGTGTTGCTGTGAAATGATCATTGTGTTGATCGTTTGTGATAAGATCATTTATTTGATCGTTTATCTTGGCGATCATTTCTATGATCATTTGTTGAACCAAAGCATGGCTTTTGTATAAAGTATGTTTTTGTGGACGAGACTTCGTCGAGCCTCACACCCCGAAATGGTCAAAACAGGAAAGATGCAGTAAGGTTATGAGGGGTAGCTCCCTTTAGGGTATGTGCATTTCCTTCTGGAAAAGGGTGGTACCATGGTATGGAGCCCAGATACTTACTCATGTTGAAACACTTTATTTATGATTGTGTGAATTGATGACGAGCGCTCGGTTAAAGGTCCCTAAGGACCGGGGGATGGCATACTCGTGTCAGTTGTTACCTAGTTTGAAAGGTAACCCGGCCTTGTGTTGGCAGAGATCCGGTTAGGTTCTCGGGGACGTCCTTCCAGAGGCGTTCTCATGTGGCAATGGGAAGTTCCTTGGCCTGACCATTCGTTGGAAATCCAAAGAAACAATACGAACCTTGTACAGTATTAGTTGTAGAACCTGCCATCTAATATGGTAGCTATAGTAGGCATAATATAATGTTACCTATGCTGGCTAAGATTTATATTCTACTTTCGAAATGATTTGTTCTACACTATGCACAAATAATAATATCAAATGTTTCTTTTTAATGCGTATCAAGCATCTTTGACTAACATAAGAAGAAATCTCCTCCAAGTCTGCGTTTGCATTGTGTGTGTGGCGGGAGGTCTTATGGTAGTCTCATTTCAAAAAGCATTGCGAATTAACTTTAAAATATTTCTTTGTTTGTTTTTGAAAGATAAACTGTTTTTGTTGCTCACACCAGTCCCACGACTGATCCGGAGTTTATTGTTTCTTTCCTAAACTCTGGGTGCTCATTATTTTCTACACGAGCAGTCTAGAGTTGGGTTTTTCAGATAGTCAGATTAGTAGATTATCTGGAGTTAGTTCAGTCTTTGGATCACACCATTCTTGCTTAGCTTGGTGCATTGTTATGGGGAGTTCGAGCTATAGCTGGATTGGTTCTTGGAGATGGAGTTGCAGTTCTCGGAGTTCTCTTTTGAAGGCTATCTTAGAGTTATATTGTTCCGCTACTAGATGTTATCTATTTTTCTTTTCCGCTGCTATTTTATTGTATCATATCCCTGATGTATATTGATATCTATTGGATCATCTGTTGTATCAGATATTGTATAAAAGCTGTATATCAATGTATTATTCTTTTATTCCGCTGTGTTATTTACTTAATGTTGTTATAAGCTCCGGCGAATCGGATTTGAAGGGTCGAATCTATGGCATTCGAATACGATATTAAGTATGGATGTCGATTTTCGAGCGGGCAAAATCCAAAACGTTACATTTGGTATCAGAGCTGAGGGTTAAACTTTAGCTTAGGAGTGTAACACATTAAGTAGCTCATTAGAGATAGGATGAAGTATCCCTAGAATGAGTATCCCTAAGATATCCGTTTGAATACCTCAGTAAATTCTCTTACTATCCAGTGATAGTGAGTATGAGTGTAAAAAAAGAACGCGATTGGGGATCGAGAAATACGACTATAATTGGTCAATACTCTGTAATGACAGTGGAAACAATCTTTCTCTATCAAAATTTTCTTTGATTCGTTTTTAAATTCGTTTAATTCTTCGTGACAGCTCCACAAAGAAGTTTCGGTGTGATTGTGGCCTACAAGTCGTTGTAGGAAATTTTTACTTCGTATCTTCATCGGTTTCTTATCAGTTTTTGATTTAAACTTTAATGAATATGAATTTGAAAATTGAAATTGGAAATTTTAAATAAATTGGAAATTTTAAATTGAGTTAAAATTGATTAATAAGATTAAATTGGTTAATGGAACATAAGGATAAATTTGAATTATAGCGATAGAACGATTTTGTTTAAAACCAAATTTTGAATTTCTGTTATAACTTCTTGGGTAGAATAAAATCTGAAATATAAACTGTGATGTATCTCTCAAACTATGAAATTCTAAACCTTAGAATCTTAATAATTGTTTTCTTATTTTATTTTAATTGTAGAGAACAAATAGTGTCAGCCGAGGTGGAAAGGCCAGGAGGGTTGATGATGCTAGTTCATCTAGCAGGACTCGAGATGATTCGGGTGAACCATCAGCACACGAAGAGGTGCCAGAGGAGCCTGTGGTGCAGCCATAACCCGAAGTTGAAGAACCCAAAGAGGAGTCCGGAAATGAAGAGGAATTCGAAGAAGAAAATGAAGACGAATTCAAAAAAGAAAATGAAGAAGAATTTGAGGAAGAATTTGAGGTGGAAGAAGAACCTGAAATGGAGGTTGATTCCGAAGGTGATGAAGTAATTCATTGGGATTTAGATAATGCTATAGAGGATAATGATGCCATTGAGGATGAGGAGCTAGAGGGCGGAGATTTTATTCTGATAGAGTCGGACCCGGAGGAGTTTTTTGAGACAGATGATGAGGCTGAAGTTATAGAACTGTAAGGGCCGGAGAGGGAGAGCTCTGACAGTGAGGATCTGTAATTGGTTCGATGAACTTCTTTTAGGAGTATTTATATATGTATTTTGGACTTAAAACCGTGGTAAAGGTTGGGTGTTAGTTGGATTATGTATGACTATAATTTATGTACGAATATTATGAGTAGTATTTAACTTAAGATATATTTTGAATTAACCGAACATATCCATATGTTTACCAGTATAGTTTGAATTGGCATTAGTCTATTCTGCGTGTGTATAATTCATGAAATGAGCTGTACAATTTCGAGGACGAAATTCTTTTAAGGGGGGAAGTTTGTAACGACCCTAGATTTTTAATTTAATTTAATTTGATAATTAAATAAATTTTTGAATAAAATTTATAAAATTTAAAGATAAATTGATTCGAGTTTCTCAAAATTCAAATAGAAAATATATTAAATCATATGAATTCAAATTTGTACATATGTGATTTGGATTTAAAATTCAAGTAAATGGATTTTAATAATAATGTGAATATATATGTATATATGTACATACATTGAGTTGAGTTTTTGTTTTAAACAAAATGGTTTAAAGACAAATAATTAGACAAAAATAACGTAAATAAATCTAGCAATATAATAATAAAAAGAACTTCACTTGATTTCAAAGAATGTGACCAAACAAAACATATATACATGTACACTTACCTAAAGAAAATACAAACAAAATATAATTCAAGGAATAAACAAAGTAAAGTAGAACAAATAAACAAATTTATTAAATTTAACAGCATATTATTCATCAAAATTACAAAGCAATATATATATATACTCAGCCACAAAAGTAGAGAAACAGAGCTGCATCCAAAATCACTACAGCCGAGACAAACAAAATAGTAATGCAAGGCAGGATGTAAAAATATAATATGAAACATAAAGTACAACAAAAGATATCACATTGTACAAAATATATCATCATGTAAACAAGTAGGTATGGCTGAAGTAAAACAAGCCTTAACATATCACATCAGCCCCAAAACTGCATAATAAAATATGCAAAGCCTGTCTGTTCTTATATATATGTATATCATCTCCATTTCATTCACCATTTGAAACTAAATAGAACCAAAACAATATCATCTGGAATTCAAATAGATATCAACTTAAAACTTCTACTTAAAACCATCAAACAAATATTATCAAAAGAGGAAGGAAGAAGAGAAAGTACCAGTAACAACTTCAACTCAGTTTTAACTTTGCAAAGTTAAAAAGATTTCAACTTGAAGACTTCTGGGAATCAAGGAGGAAGGAAGCTTCACTTATTAAAACCTGATTACAATCTCAACATCCACTTGAAAATTCTGAATAGTGATCTGGATGGTGAGTAACATATAGCAATTTAAATTGAAACTATATTGCTATTTGTTTTTTTGTATATACACATGCAGTCTTCTTCTCTGTGTAGTTACAGAGTATCAGATAACAAGAAATTCTATCTCTTGTTTCCCTAATTCAACATCAGACCTTGGTTTCAAAACAAAATAGTTGCAATTATGTATGAGTTGCAATTTAAAAGTAGTTTTGGCATGTGTAAATGCATATAGAAGAAAAGATCAAAAATTTTACAGTCAAACATGAATCTCTGGAAAATTCGAATTTCGAAAAATATTTGTTCGATTATATAAATTGAATCTACACTCAAAGATAGGAATTTTAAAACTAATACGAAGATATTTAGTTAACTATCCAAGTTGTAGTTAATAGTTGAACAAATTATGCATTTTGATCATTTTCTGGTGATCGAAGAATTCGAGTGGCTCGGGGTTGTTTGTGGAAATGGAGGAGGCTACGAAGTTGCCTGGAAAAATAACCGGAGGTGCCATCGGTGACGGTGGTGGAGGCGGCAACCATTTTAAAATTCTAAACCTAGTTTTAACATGATACTGTATTTGGTTTCGTTCGTCGCCGAGAAGTGATCGAGTGCTTCGGGGTTTGGAGCGATGGAAGCTGGGGCATAGACGAGGTGGCGGCCGGAGTTGCACGAAATCCGATGTTCGAGGCGTCGAGAACCAAGCGTTGACAGGTTCGAAGGGGTATTTGCGTGAGCGTTTCCAGGTTTCGATTTTTGACTCGATTTCGAAATCGAGAGGATGGCAGCGTTTTGATGGTTGGGGGTTGATGAGAGGATGGACAGCGACTTTTTGAAGGTCTCGCCGATGACCGGAGCACCGCCGCGTCCATGTGCACGTGCACGAGCACAGCTTGTTTGGATTTTGTGTGCCTGGATATTGTTCGCCTGGGTATTGAGTTACCTGGGGAGAGCGTGTTGTTAAGTTGAAATAAAGTGGTTCAGATTATTACCTGAAACTGTTTTCTTGCTTTTGAAAATTTTGAACAAATTCAATTTTTAAAACAAGGTTTAAAAAAAAAAACTGAGGCTAAGTCGAAAAGTGAACAAAAAATTCAAGTGTGAATTGGAAATTAGTTTGTATATGACATAAGTTTTAAATTCATTTTGGCTTAACAATTTCAAAGAAATGAAGTGTATCAAATTAGTTAAATTCAAAAATGGAAGTGAATTGTAATGGAAATTAAACAAGCTAAACTTGTTTTAAATTTTTAAGAAAGGTTTTACAAATTAATTAATTTAAATTGAAAATTGATGAAGAATGCAAATTTAGTTAAAAGTATAATTAACTAAGTATTTGAGGTTAAATGAATTTGAAATTAAAGATTGATATTATCAATTTTGTGTTTAACCAAATTGAACTTAAGAATTTTCAATTAACTACTTGAAGTAATTAATAAATTAATAGTGGTTAATTAATTGATTAATTGAGGATTAATGATTTATTAAGTAATTAGTGATAAATAAATGGGTAATTAAGTTTTATTAATTAATAATTAAGGTTATTAATTTATAATTAAGAAATAATCAATTAAATGATTAATTAAGCAATAATTAATCAAATTAATAAGTTAATTAATTTATAAGTAAAGAATAGTTGATTAAGGTTTGAGATAATGAAGTGAGGATATATTAACTTGTAATTAAGAACTAATATTAATTTTTAATTAAGGGTAAATTAGTGATTAATTCAGGAAGAACTTATTACATGTTTTTGTAATTAATTGATTATAATTTACCATAACTAGCAAATTATTATAAAAATTAATCCGATTTAAATTAATCAAATAATCAAATTTATCCTACTTATGGATGTTTAGATTTTATTGGATGCTGAATTGTTTGATATCCCCGATGTTGATTCTTTGTGACATATACTGATTTGTGTTGTGATCAGTAATGCAATTAATTACCTATGATGTAATTTATTATCTGTGATATATATAGGTGATCTGTATTGAAAGATAAGCGTTATGGTTTATATCGCTTATCAATTTTATTCATGTTTCTTAATCTGTGATTATTGAATGATGTTGCACTATTGTGTTAAACCCTGAACCACACCATACACAAAAAAAATATGGATTTCACGAGGAAATCGATTAAGTCACAGTTTTTGAAATGATATTTAAAAGTTGAATATTTGAATTCAAATGTTTTGAAAATGGATTGGGTTTAAAGTGAAAAGCAATTGAAATGGAATTTCAAAGATGAAATTATTTTGAATAACTTGATTAAGATTTGGAATTTAAATATTTTGATTTCAATTTGAATTCAATATTCAAATTGAATTCTGTAATTTGAAACTAGGGATTAACGATATTATACTAGTCATTATGAGTTAAACCATTTTTAAAGTACTGTTCTTTTGGGAATTTGAATTAACCCAAAGATTTTAACTTGTATAAATGAAATCGGGTTTTTCGAAATAAGACTGTTGTTTCTAAATGATAAAAAGGCTTTCATAGGAGAAACGAATTTCAAATTATATAAAAAGAGATTTCAAGTTTAAACTAAAATAGTTTACCAAGTTATTGATGAATATTTGAAAATGAATTTTGAAAGTGAATATTTGGAAACGGTTTGAAAACTATAAGATAAATCTTTAATTTAAAGATTTAAATGAATTAATCCAATTGAGATGGAATTGTTTTGAAATCTGGGAATGAATCTTTGTGAAAATGGGTGAACTTAGTAAAATAAATCTTTTGTTTAAAAAGATTTGAAATGGTAATTTGTTTAAACCATTTGAAGAAAGGTTTTGGGTTTTAAGTTGTGACTTAATTGAAATCCCTTATCCATATGTTTTAAATGTTTTCGCTCACTATTCGGTTTAGCCGGGAAAGGACCTTTGTGTCGTACAACCCATTTCGAATATGTGATACGTCGTATATGGATTGCATTTGAAGACCGGTGTTGAAGACCGGGCGTTTGCAAGAACGATAAGATAACCTATCGATTGTCTCTGCACTGGGTAGCTCCTGGTATAGAGATTCCCTAAGTGATGGGAAATTCGATCGGGATTGTGAATATCCGGATTGCAAGGACTTCTTTGTAAGTGCCTTCGGTTCTGTTCGATCCCGGAACGGACTTGTATGGATTGTATGTCTGGCATTACAAATTGAGATATAAAGCTGATTTCTTTCAAATATATTTCTGTTGGTGGCGGAGAATTTATTCTCTTAGCTTAACACCCTTCTCTGAGACGTACGAGCTCAGAGGTTATATAGTTGATGGTTATTAGCGATATATTCCCAATTTGGTAATGTGACATGCTGAGTGTTGCTGTGAAATGATCATTGTGTTGATCATTTGTGATAAGATCATTTATTTGATCGTTTATCTTGGTGATCATTTGTTGACCCAAAGCATGGCTTTTGTATAAAGTATGTTTTTGTGGACGAGACTTCGTCGAGCCTCACACCCCGGAATGGTCAAAACAGGAAAGATGCAGCAAGGTTATGAGGGGTAGCTCCCTTTAGGGTATGTGCATTTCCTTCTGGAAAAGGGTGGTATCATGGTATGGAGCCCAGATACTTACTCATGTTGAAACACTTTATTTATGATTGTGTGAATTGATGACGAGCGCTCGGTTAAAGGTCCCAAAGGACCGGGGGATGGCATACTCGTGTCAGTTGTTACCTAGTTTGAAAGGTAACCCGGCCTTATGTTGGCAGAGATCCGGTTAGGTTCTCGGGGACGTCCTTCCAGAGGCGTTCTCATGTGGCAATGGGAAGTTCCTTGGCCTGACCATTCGTTGGAAATCCAAAGAAACAATACGAGCCTTGTACAGTATTAGTTGTAGAACCTGCCATCTAATATGGTAGCTATAGTAGGCATAATATAATGGTACCTATGCTGGCTAAGATTTATATTCGACTTTCGAAATGATTTGTTCTACACTATGCACTAGTAATAATATCAAATGTTTCTTTTAATGCGTATCAAGCATCTTTGACTAACATAAGAAGAAATCTCCTCCAAGTCTGCGTTTGCATTGTGTGTGTGGCGGGAGGTCTTATGGTAGTCTCATTTCAAAAAGCATTGTGAATTAACTTTAAAATATTTCTTTGTTTGTTTTTGAAAGATAAACTATTTTTTGTTGCTCACACCAGTCCCACGACTGATCCGGAGTTTATTGTTTCTTTCCTAAACTCTAGGTGCTCATTATTTTCTACACGAGTAGTCTAGAGTTGGGTTTTTCAGATAGTCAGATTAGTAGGTTATCTGGAGTTAGTTTAGTCTTTGGATCACACCATTCTTGCTTAGCTTGGTGCATTGTTATGGGGAGTTCGAGCTATAGCTGGATTGGTTCTTGGAGATGGAGTTGCAGTTCTCGGAGTTCTCTTTTGAAGACTATCTTAGAGTTATATTGTTCCGCTACTAGATGTTATCTATTTTTCTTTTCCGCTGCTATTTTATTTTATCATAGCTTTGATGTATATTGATATCTATTGGATCATCTGTTGTATCAGATATTGTATAAAAGCTGTATATCAATGTATTATTCTTTTATTCTGCTGTGTTATTTACTTAATGTTGTAATAAGCTCCGGCGAATCGGATTTGAACGGTCGAATCTATGGCATTCGAATACGATATGAAGTATGGATGTCGATTTTCGAGCGGGCAAAATCTGAAACGTTGCATGATCCATACACTGTGGATTGTTGGCGACCCATTCATCGTCGTCAGGTCATTGCGACTCTTATGCAACATAGCATGGATGTGCTAAGGCATTGGATCGCCTTCGAGCTTGAACTATGGGTCGCTAGCTATCCATAGCCTAAGGATCACTAGCAATCCATCATTTTAGCTCGGATTGCGGTGAAACTTCCAATGTGCCTTCATACAATTATCTACCGGTATTAAAAAAACAGGCTTGGCCCAGTAGCTCTCCTATCTGCAACATAAAGGGGATCCTCCAGACTGGTTGCGGAAACTCTGTAGAAAGCGTTCTTTACTCTTGTCCTCCTTCACAATAGTCATCCAAGGAGTTTGCTGTGATTGTTCAATAAACTTCAACATTAGGGACTTAGTCTAACTGAAGATATTAAAGAACTTTGTAATTCAATTCATCTTGTAACAGCAATCAGTCAATAACAATAACTATAATGTGGACATAGACTTCGTCAACAGCCGAACCACTATAAAATTATTCTTGTCTTCTTTCTATCTTTGCATTTTCTATACTTGTTCTCTATATTATTGCTCTGTAAGAATAAGGTTTGTTCTTTCACACTCAATTCAGGGTATTGATCCTTTTTTTGAGTTAACATTTTGGTTTTTTCACTAAGAATCCAACTCAGGTTTTTGATCTAGCTATCTACTTTGAATCAGATAGGTCTGCAAGTTAGATCCTCAATCTCTATTCAAAAGCTCTTTTGCTAAAAACCAATGGCTCCGGGAAGAAAAAGAATTGCTTCTGGAAGATCTATAGGGGTAGTAATCGCCAGAGAAGAGATGGATCATTAGAAAACTGAAGTAAATGATGCCAACGTAGGAGATTAGGTGCCAGGATCCTCCAACCAATGCAAAGTCATTACAAGAGATGAGTTGAATAAAATGGTCGATGAAATCAACCAAAAAATGGAAAGCAATCAGGGAGCTTTGATGGATAACCTTACTTCTCACTTAACCTTGCAATTAAATCCGGCTCTAAGAACTATGGATGAACCCGCGCCTGCTGTGGAAAAAGAAAATTCCTGCATTTTCGGTCTAAACAGAAGAAACGAAAAGCAACCGCAAAGAAGGGTGACAGCAAGAACCGTTGGAGTCAACATAGAAGGAAACACACGTACACCACTCATCGCAAGGCAACCAACTTTGAACTTGAACCAAGGGGAGAAGACCCCATAAGAGGATATAGCCATGAGCCTCTCCAACTCAGAAGTGGAGAGCAATTTGACGAGGGCAAGTTGGAAGGGGATGCCAACGCATTCGATAATGCTAGGAATGTCCAAACTGCCCCATTCAGGCCAACCGCAAGCCAACGAGATCCCAAGGGAGTGGCTCTTCCAAAGACAAGAAAGCCTAGGCTTCAGCCCATTTACCAAGAATTGTTGCAAAGCCAAACACTTAGTGTAGTTACTAATAGCCGCCCCCGACTATCGGGCACTAGAGGAATTTATCGTGGATATAGTCAGGTGGTTGATGGACGGGAGTATATATGAATAGGAGAGATGATGAATAGGGATCCACCCCAAGTCGGATTCCTTTTACTGATGAGAGCGATATCAAAACTTTTTGCAAT
The DNA here is from genome assembly GCA_030765085.1 of Allium cepa. Classification (NCBI taxonomy): domain Eukaryota; kingdom Viridiplantae; phylum Streptophyta; class Magnoliopsida; order Asparagales; family Amaryllidaceae; genus Allium; species Allium cepa. The sequence goes on along the minus strand of CM060944.1, from coordinate 300,422,643 downwards.
GCCGACTCTTCCATCTTATGAAGGGACCAAAGACCCAAAACCCCATTTGTACAAGTATAGTTGGTACATGGATGGAGAAAATGCTTCAGAAGCTGTTTAGTGTAGATGTTCTCCCATTTTTCTATAAGGAATTGCTTCCATGTGGTTCATTTGGCTACCGCCAAGATCTGTCTCCACTTTCGACCAACTAGCACCAAGATTCCTCGATCAGTTTAGGCTTCACACCGCACAGCCTAAGGATGTGATGTCTCAATCCAGACTATTCCAGAGACGAAACAAATAGCTGAAATCTTTCATGAACTGGTTCAATACAGTAGTGACAGAAGTAAGAAATCCAAACAAGGACATGCTTTTTATGGCTTTGGTCCTTGCTATCCACCCCAAAACTGAATTCGAAAAGTGGATCAAAATGAAACAACCCGCTATGAGGAAGGACTTCAATCGCAAAGCAAGTCAATACTTGAGATTGGAGGAGGTGTAGGAGCTAGAAAGGAAGTCTACTGGCACGAAACCGATGAAAGTCTGGCAGAGTGACATGACAATGAACTAGAATACAAATACTTCCGGGACTGCTGAAGGAATCAAAGGGAAAGACAAAAATCAAAAAAGGAAGAACCAAAATTCTAGTTAAAGAAATGGTAACGACAAACTGATAAAAGGCTTTAGGCCTGAAGATTACACCCCTCTAAACGATAAAACGTCTATCTCACGACAGAGGAGACCGAGGAATATAAAGAAACTTATTAGAAGGAAGCAATTGAATTACAAAAGTGCTCAGGGAAATTCTATCGCTTCCACAAGACTATGGTCACAACACAAACGAATGCCGCCACCTAAAGACCTTGATTGAAGTGCTGATTTGGGAAAACAAGCTTCAGCAATACATGAGAAAATCACAGAATCTTGACCAGCCTACAGCTCCACATGCTCCTAAAGATCGAGAAAACCAATTTGAAACCAGTGACGAGGGTTCAAAGCGAACTGACTAGTGACTCATTATTGGAACGATATCTTGGGGGCCACATCCCACGTAGAGAAGTTGAAGAGAGATGGAGCGGTATGGGTGTTCATTAAAGCACGCTTCGAGGGAATCATGTTTCACACTCGAAGATGGGGCTCCAACCAAGCAGCAAAAAACTTTGAATGATGATATAATATTCTGACAATGAAGGGATCGAATCTCTAACTCTCGATCCAATGGTGGTGATAGTAGGGAACGGGCCCGTTGTGGTTCAACAAGTATTAGTTGATAGCGACAGTTATGTGAATATTCTTTTTAAATGTACCTTTAACCAAATGAAGATCAGCATGAAAAAGTATCCACATGGCGAACAAAAATCCAAGGGTTCACTAGCGAACCCAAACAACCTATGGGGACGACCTACTTGCCAGTAGAACTTGGGGAGAGCGGCCGAAGAGTCACCCTCATCCAGACTTTCAATTTTGTGGATGAAACTTCTGAGTATAACGCCTTCTTGGGACGGCCCGCGCTGGAAGATTTTAGAATCACTTTATCCAAGTGGTGCCTTACCATGAAGTTCCCAACGGCAAATGGAATTGGAGAGGTCAAAGGAGATCAAGTGCTGCTAAAGAATGTTACATTGTAGAGTTACGTGAATCCAAAAGAAGAGAAAAGGTGAAGGATGTGGTGAGAACTCTCCACATTCGTGAACCTGTCGAATAGCAACTACAGAGCTACACCTAGCTTGCAGACCATAGCCTATTCAAGGCTATGGACCCTATAAAAAAGAGTTTAGGGGAGGATAAGGCAGCACCAGCAGAATTGATGGTGTCTGTCCAAGTCGATATGGATGACCCAGCGCGGGTCTTGAAAATTGTATAGCGACATAGAAATAAGATGCGATTGGAACTTACTAAATTTCTTCACGCCAACTTGGATGTGTTCGCTTGGACGCATTTCGATATGTGTGGGGTATCACCAGAAATTGCATGCCATGCATTCAACATTGACCTTAGGTTTACACAACTAAAGCAAAAGAGGCGCAGCTTGGGCCTTGAGCGGTCTAAGGAGTTTGGAGAAGAAGTGGACAAGCTAATGGCCAACGGTTTTATCCGTGATGTGACTTATCCCGAATGGGTATCTATCCTAGTCTTGGTTAGAACGTCCAATGGAAAGTGGCAAACTTGTATCGACTACCCGAACTTAAACAAAGCTTGCTCAAAATATAGCTTCCGTCTGTTGAGAATTGACCAGCTTGTAGACGGAACGGCGGGGCATGAACTACTATCATTCATGGACGCATACTCGATGTACAACCATACCCTGATGCATGAACCTGATCATGTTAACACTAGCTTCATCACGGATCTAGGACTACACTGCTATAGGGTAATGCCATTCGGTTTAAAGAATGCTCGGGCAACCTACCAGAGATTACTAAATACCATGTTCAAGCGTCAAATCGGGAAAACCATAGAGGTATACGTACATGACATGTTAGTCAAATCATGAGTAGCTGCCAATCACCTGGATAATCTTGCTAAAATGTTTAAAATATTCTGAAGTATGGAATGAAACTCAATCCACTAAAATGTCACTTCGAGATAGTCTCCGAAATGTTCTTAGGATTCATAGTGAGTACCAGGAGCATTGAAGCAAACCCAATGCAAATAACTGCCTTACGTGAACTCCAAGCCCCAATACAAGAAGGGATTGCAAAGCATGAATAGGAAAGTCATAGCACTAAGCTGATTTATCTCAAAAGCTACCAACAAATGCATACCGTTCTTTGATGCATTAAAGAAAGGAAAGAAAAACATCGAATGGAGTGAAGCTTGTCAAGCCGCATTTGTAGAACTACTACTACACATGGTTACTCCACCAATCCTATCAAAGCCGGCATGTGGAAAGGACCTATTCATTCACTTAGTAGTCTCACCTCATGCGTTAAGTGCTGCCCTTTTGCATGAAGAAGAAAAAATTCAGCGACCCGTATACTACATTAGCAAGCAGTTTACTAGAGCTTACTGTAATTACTCGAAGCTAGAAAAGCTAGTGTATTGCCTCTTGATCGCGTCTAGGAAACTATGACCATATTTCCAAGCGCATCTGATCAAAGTACTAACTGATCAACCTCTGAAGCAAGTACTGTACCGACTCGAAACTTCCGGACAACTCCTTAAATGGAATGTCGAATTGAGCTAATATGATATAACTTACCACCCGAGAAAGGAAATCAATGGGCAAGCATTAGAAGATCTTATCGCCAATTTACCATAGGGGCGACGAAGAAGAAACACCATCGGAAGTGGAAACGCAATAGGAACTCTTCGTTGATGGCACATCTAACAACCTCTATTTGGGGGCAGGGTAGTGCTTGAAACCCTCGAAGGACGAGCCATTTGCTACGCTTTACGCTTGGAATTCCTGCAACAAATAACGAAGCGGAATACAAAGCATTGATAGCAGAACTAAAAGTTTTGCACGAACTCGGAATAAAGTTTGTTCGCATCTACAGCAACTCTGAATTAGTTGTCTACTAGGTGAAAGGTGAATACCAGGCTCGAGGGGAGAACCTTACCCCATATCTATCTAAAGTACAAGAGTTGTTGAATGACATCGAACATTATACCATAACTCATATTCCAGGGGAGCAAAACACCAAGGCTGACTACTTAGCTAAACTGGCAAGCTACAGAGTGGCTCAATCATTAGGGTTAGTCCCAGTTGAGACCCTGACCGCTACAAGTGTAGACGAAATGGATGTCGATTGGATTTTTAAAACCACTGTCAAACCAGGAATATGGATAATATCAATCAAGGACTACTACAGGGACCCTTCCAGTTGACCAGAATCAAAGAAAAAAGCTTCTTCGAAAAGCGTCGCGATTCATGATACATGGCAGAATAGTCTATCTAACTCATTCTTAGATGTATGGCCGATGACGAAGCTCGACGGATCCTGAAGAAAGTGCACGAAGACAAATGTGGAGACCATACTAGGGGGAAAACCTTTACAAAGAAAGTTCTATTGTATGGATAATTCTGGCCAGCAATAAACCGTAACGCAGTAGTGTAACACCCCATATTTTTGGTAACCTTATTGAGGATATTTAATCAGGTAAATAAAATAAAATAATGTGTTGATTAGGAGTTGAGATTTGATTTTAATTAAGGGTGGTCGTGCCATTTAAACAATGAATTAAAAAAAGAAGTTTAAATTAAAATAGACGAGGGGTAAAATAAGAAAGAGGCCATTCTTATACCCTAAACCCTTAGGCTATGTATCGATACACGTTCATTTTCGTTTGAAAAGTTTTGTAACTCAAGGTCAGCCACCATTAACAAGAAGAAGAGGAAGAAGATAGAGAAAAGCTAAGGAAGAAGCTAAATCAAATCAAACCATACACATCTTGATCTCTTTAATATCTAAAGCAAAGGTGAATAATGTTTACATCTCATTTTTAATTGTATTTTCGGTTTTTAATGAATGCCAGATATTTTGTAATGGTTTTCCATGTTTTTGAATGATGGAATGATTATATATACATGTTGATGACTTATGTATGTTCATATTGATTTTATGATATGTTTAAGGCGAAACCCAATAAAATGCATTGCAAATTTTTATGAAGATCATAAATATTAATTTTGAGATGGTTTTAATTTTCGAAATTTTCTAAAATTATATGAATTTTCTAGAAAAGAAAGTTTAAATTTGGGTTAATAATTATTTCAATTAAATAATAAAAGATTTGGATCTAAAAAATTTATATAGTTGAAAAACATATTAAAAGAGATTTTTTGGAATTTTTGTATATTTTTCCCAAGTGTTTTAATGGTTATATAAAATTATTTAAGGTATGAGACATAAATGTTTTATATAATTAAGGAAGAAGAAGCGGCTTTTTGCAAAATAATTCAAGGTGGAAATTGGTGTGAAGGGCCTAATTATACGGCCCAATTTTTTTCTAGGAGACGGGTTTGAAATTATTATTTTCCAGGACAAATATCTAGGTGGTGCGCATCTTTATCTTCTCAAACAACGTTCGTATCTTCTGAAATCTTGTGCTCGTGGAAATTAGGCAAAATTAGGCCATCGTTTTTTGTGCAATCGGAGCGCTCGTTGCTTTTTTTGGAAAAAATTAGGCATTAGTTTCTTCTGAAATCAAATTCCTATATGATATTAATGAAGGTACTGATTTTAATGAAGTACTGAAGTTAAGATTACAACATAATTGTATTTACACATCTCTCAATCTAGATCTCATGTATGCTATTATCAATCTGTATCTCGATTTCAATCTCAATCTCGATTTCAATCTCTATCGCCCTCGTAATCTTAATATCATATTTATAACGTCATCCATATTTCAAACTTAATATCAGTCTTATAATCTTCCTATGTTGCTGATTTCAATTTCTATTTCGAAGTTACTGGGTAGGTTATATTTTCTTAGGATTTAAATTTTCACTTTTGGTGTTTACACATTTTATTTATTTTATTTTGGCTATAGGAACAAGCTGGGTTATTCTTTTTCTACCAGTCTGTTGGTTTGGCGATAGGAAGATGGATAATATTGACAATAAAAGGTATAGAATGTTTTTATTTAATATTTTGGTTTTTTTTCCTGTTTTTGTACAATGATAAATCTTTTTATCTTTTTTCTGTCAGTGCTGCAGCATCTGTTCTGGTTGTTGATTTCAACAAAAACAACTTTAGTTTTAGGTTTTCTTTAGACTTTGCTAATATAGATAAAAAGGTTATCTACATTTGCTGAAGTTTGCATGCACTAGTTGAAGGCGTGGATGGTTGATAATGAAAAAGTTGAAGATTTACATGTATAGAATAATAATAATTAGAACAAAAATATGCAGAAGATGATTGAATTGCCAAGCAAGAGATAGTGAGTAGAGAGCAAGAGCTGGTTGGAATGTGCTAGTGTGCCAACAGTGAAACAAACAAGACTTGTTGGACTTTGCAGCAGCATGTGTGGTAGAAGTTGATGATTCATGACTGACATGAGTGGAAGCAGGCATACATATGATTGAGAGTAGTGAAAGCAACCAACACCCAATGATGGGACGGCAAAAAGTCTTCTTCCATACCTAAAGAAGTGGATACAACAAACCTCTTAGATAGTTTTATTTGAAGAAAGGGAGAGACGTTCAACAGCGGAGTGTTGCACATGATTTGGAGCCGAGAGCTTCAATTTAGGTGTCTTCCACCTATCCTGGAAAGGAAGCAGGGGCAAGCTACTTTTCAATGCCCTATACAATAATGCAGCATGGGGGTCTTCAGGATGAAGGTACATAGATGATGGAGCAATCTGACAGGCCACTGTTGCAGAGACATCCGTAAAGGAGCAAGCATGTTGAGCATGATGCAAAGAACTGCTGTAAAGCATGACTCAGGAAAAGCGAGCAGCGGCGCCGGTTGAACATGTGAGGGATAAGGCGTAGACCATAGAGCTATTGCCGGAGACGACATTGCATCTAAAATTCGATGGACATCATTTTCAGAATAATGATTATATACTGATTCAAGGTATTTTGTGAATGTTGAATGATTGGAGATGGTTGAATTTTTGGTTATATTTTGTGATGATTTTTTATTTTAATTAGTATTTAAGAAAGATAATTGTATTTATCTTTTTTTCCTTGTATATGTGATGATTGTTAACGTTCTGCAGTGTTTAAAAAAGATAATTGTATTTATCTTTTTTTCTGCTGTGTTTAGCTATGATTTAAACAACTGTTAATGTTTAGCTGTGATTTACATTCGGCAACTTTTGTTTTATTATATGATGTTGCCAGTTTTTTAAAAAGATACTTGTACTTAGCTTTTATTTTCTTGCTATGTTTAGCTATGATTTTACGTAGTTGTTAATATTGAAGAATATTAAAAGTATTCTGAAGAATTATGGCAATGCAGTTGTCTTTTGAGTGATGGTAGTGATGCTTTGTTTAGCTTTGATGAGATGAAGTAAAGGCTGTTAGGTGGAACTCTATGGATTGTCTTAAGTGTCAAAAAGTAGAGGAATAATATTGGCGTTTGGATCAACTATATATGATTAATAATTGGATTTTTGGGTTATATTTGGATTCGTTGGTTGCGCACGTTGCACTGATATCCCTTGTGTATGTATCTGATATATGAGCAAACTAACCACATTTTAACTTCAATTCAGCACCTCCACCATTTAACACCCTTACTAAATATCTGTACCCACATCGCTAAAGAAACCCCTCTACATCACAGCAACCAAAGACCGTTGACTACAAACTGCTATATCATTTCCATCTCATCAGCAAACTCCTTCCCATTCATTTGCTCATTACATATTTTGTCATCGAAATCACTCTTTAATTTCCTCATCCCATACCATTTAACAGCCAACCCCGACCACAACAGCAAACCACGGAAATCCAACCAAATGCCCTTGAAATCCATATTGCTCCATTCAAACACCAGCATCAACAACACCAACTTCCATAACACTATCAAGTGATATACAGTAAAACTGAAATTGCACCAAAATATAGTTAAAATCCAACAATGTATTTGGTTGTCATGATAAAGATAAATGCATTTATGTTTTTAACATTTCTTTAGAAACAAACCAGCCATTCTAAATTCATCGTTACCTCAAGCATTACATCATCATTACATATACATCATTCATTCATCAATCTTTACATCAGCCACATAGTTACATTGTAGTTAATATTTGTCATTACAAATTGACTATTGAATTGATCAGTAAATTTATTTACATTACGTAAATATAGTATGAACAACACAGTTCCATAAATTTTAATAAATAGTTAACAAATTCATCATAAACACAACATTTGACAACAAGCATTTTTTGTGAGCATTGTCAGTTTGTAATTTTTGTAGCAGAAGCTAAGCTACAAAAATTTTCAAGATTCCAGCAATAAGGTTCATCAGATAGAATACTTGCACCTACTTCCGCTCTAAAAGCTTCGACTTCTTTAAGTGTGATTTTTGTTGTTGTGTCCATTCCTTTGATTAGCTTTTCTATGAACGTCATGACAAAAAATCCACAATCGTACCTGTATTCTGAATTTTAGTATATTTGAAATATAATGATAAAATAAATTATCTTTTCTTCATTATAATAATGAATTGTAATAAAAATTTCTATGTCATTACAAAACAGTATGTTAATAAGTTATAGTGTCTATTTGGTGAGTTGGCATGTATTTGGTTCTATCCCTAGTTTCAAGGTGGTAATTTGATTTATAGATTGAGAAGGGATGTTGCTTTTTGGAACAATGCCAAACAAATGCTAAAGAAAATATTATAGATGAAAATAGACCGAAATGGGACATACTTTCAGTTTTATCCATCATGAGGAATAAGATTAAAACAAATGCTATTCTACTCTGATAATTGTAATGATTATTGGGTATGGTCTCGTAGACTATATTTTCTTGCAATATAAATTTTGATAATAAATTGTAATAAAATGTGTGTTTATCTGGATAACAGTTTGTAATTGGTAGTAACAGGCAGATACTTATTGTGTTACATGAATTTTCATATAAACATAATTTAATTAATATTACCCAGTGCTTTGTTGTGCACAATCAATATTTTTTATCAGTGTAGAACTCCTCAAAATTGTTTTCTCCCCAGCCTTTTGAAGTTCTTCGTTTATCTTGCTGACAGCTGAATTCTGGAAGAAAAAAGAATTATTAATTTTTTACAATAAAGATAAATGTTTTTATCTTTTTTACTTTGTCCGTATATTTACTTACCACGTTTATAGCATATTTTGAACGTCCATTTCTACAGCTTTTTGATCTTAATGTTAAGTGTAATGAGTCATAGTGATTCCTTTAACATGAATCAACTACTAGCTCTAGCTAGCTCCAATGTTCGTTTCCATGAATAGGAAAGAATATGTTGCAACAAAATCGATCTTTAAGTGTCTTTTTTATAAAAGGTACAAAGAGTTCTTGTTTGATATTTTCGAAGTTTGCGTCCGTTGCGCTTTTCTGTTTGAATGTTTTTTTGAAAAAAATATGTTTTGTAATGCAATATTTTAATTGGGATTATGGTTTGCTTACTGTCATTGTCATGTTCACATATACTATGCTCGAACTATCATCGAATGATTTTGCTTTTCTAAACCAAAACCAATCTATGACCTGTATATCAAAAAGGAAATTGATAAATTGTAGAACTTATTAAGCACAATATAAATTATTTTTCTTACCTGACCAATAATGCATCTGCTAAAAAGAAGTTTTTCGAGCATAACTTTTGTAATGATGATTGAGTTTTCATCATAGCGACTGAATGCTTCATCACTGGAGAATGCCATTATTGTTAATAGTTAAATGTAGTTAATTATTTCCTCATAGGAACTAAAAGTTTTATCACTAAAAAAATATAGATAAATTGTTTTATCTTTTTCAATTTTGTATGATTTTTTAGACATTATTTTTTTTTGAGGAGTACATTGTTATCATATAGTATCTTAATGAGTGTATTATTGGAGTAAAATTATATTTAACTAAATGCAGTGAAAAGTAGTTAAGATACTTACTTGTTTCCTCCTAAAATCTTGAAGAGCATTTTGACACTCCCGTTTTGTTTATCACCGAGATACTTTAGAAGTGGACATTTCTTAATGTTCCTTTGTTTCTTATTTTTTTTATTTGTTTAGGGACAAAATCTTTCGCAATAATAGCAGTTTTTGGGTTTGTTTGGAGGACTACATCTTGCATGAAAATAGCTTTCTCAATAGGTACTTATAAGTTGTGTGGTTTTAGAGTTTTTTCTGTCTCATCTTCTTCGACATACTCTTGAGTTTGCAATAAATTAAAATTTGGAAAATCAACAGAACTTTTTATGTGAACCAAACCAACTATTTTTTTTACCTTTTTCAAGCTCATTATTCTCCTTCAAATTGACTTCTTCTTGTACATCATTTTCTTTCTCTAAATTTTGGGCTTTGAAATTGTCCTCCATTTCCTGTTTCAATTCAAGATTTTTGATTCTTTTTTCAACAATTTCTCTTAGTATTTTCTCTTCATTTAACTTTTGATTAATAGTTTTCATCTCCTCCATCAGAAAAGTAACTTCTAACTCTAAGTCTTTAAAGCCACAGGCATATTGTTTGGAAGATTTTCTTAGATTTTCTAATACTTGGTGCTCATCAAATTTTCTTTTTATGCTGTCCGTTGCCTCCTCCTCTTCAATTGTGTCGATTTTCTTTGTCAAAAGTTCCTTCTCTTCTTTTGTTATACTTGAAAAAAAAAATTGGAATCCGAAATGAAAATATTTTCAGATAAACTTTGACATGTGATGTTGTTCAATTATTAGAAAAATTAGAAGTATTAATGTACATCATTATAAAAGAATTATGCTGTAAAAAAAGATAAATATTCTTATCCTTTTTACTATTTTAGTAAAATAGGATTTTGGAAATGATATTTATGCAAATGTTTGGTAGTGAAATTTGTTATACTTGAAAAAAATTAGAAGTATTTAATGTACAGTTTTTAAAAAAGAATAAAAAACTAGCATACCTTGTTATTATCAACTTCATTTAAGTCGATGTCTTTCAATTTCGATAAATCCTATTATCTCATTCTTGGGATTTATCTTGAAGATCTTCTTTTTCATCAATTATTTGTGTTCTTTCACAGAACCAATATTGCAAGAAAAAGATAAACAGTTTTGTATTTTTGTAATAAACATAAATTTCAGTATATTTATATTTAGCGAAAATTATGAAGGCATACAATTAACACAATAGTACAACCCGATATACTTCTTGAATCAGCATGATACTTCTTGACATTTTTTAAAACGTTTTCACAAATTGCTTGCGGCCAGGAGATTGAGTTTATTTTTTTTAAATTTAACAATTTAGCCAAAAAAAAAACCATTGCATATAGCTCTGATTGTCGAGAGAAAGGAAAGCTATGACAAGTAGTAATAACAATAGCTTCACTAAATCTTCATCTCCTTTTTCCTCTTCTATCATCGTATTCAATCTTTCTATCATTGTTTTTTAGCTTATTATATCTTTTTCATTGAAATTAGCACTTAAAAAATTGGAGAAACGTTCCATGGTTAAAGCTTTGTTAGAAGCTGGAATAGGAAATAAGTCCTCTCTAGTAATGACATTCCGAATATAAGACTAATTTCTTTGGGATTTATTTTGAACACGTGTCCTACAAAATAATTAGTTGATGATAATAGGCCCTTATAGCGAAATTACCCTTAACTTAAGAATTCATAATATTAAAAGATATATGCTTTTATCTTTTCTAGTTGGAGTTAAAATCAATTATACATCTTACGTAATAAATTTGAATCATCGTAAAAACAAGAAAGATTTTTAGGATATACCTGTAAGTTTTTAATATAAATAGGACTTAACTTGTAATTATATCATTTAAAATAAAAGATAAATGTCTTTATCTTTTTTACATTAAAGGGTAGATGTGGCTAGAGAATACCAGGTTATACTAACTAAAAATTTAAAGAAAAAAAACATAAAGTTCTATACAAAAGCTTTGAAAAAAACCAATTATAATGAAAATTTAATTAAGGTTCATTATGTAGCAAAAACATTTACAGTAAATATGAAAGAAAATTTACATCTTAAGTTATTCATGAGTACAAATTGCAGTAGTAACCATAAACATCTTAAGTGATTCATGAGTAAAAACATTTAACTACTTGTTGTATAAGAACTTAAATGAACTTAAATCATATGCAGCAGTAACTATGAAGATTTATTCAGGCTTTATCTTGTAATTGAATCATGTATGTGAAAAGTTAAATGTTTTATCATAATAACTTCAAATCATAAGAAAAACAAAAAATACGTTTAACATGTATCAGTAATTATCAAATATTACTAAGGTTTAATATGTAATAAATTCATTTAGATCAAAAGATAAACGCCTTTAATTATTTAAGCTGTTAAACAAAATGACAGTTACCACTAAATATATATGTATGATTAATCAAACAATTTCAGGTTACGTTAAATCATCACAAAACAACAAACACTTTACTTGCATTACAAAAACTAGCATATACATCGATAATTAAGTAGAGTTTATCATGAACCTAAAACATTTGCATGAAAGTAAGGCTTCATATCGAAAGTAGGGTTTCGAATCAAAAAGAAAACTTACTTGTTGAGTAATTGATTAATCGAAGTCGTGGTTTTCGTGAAGACGGTGAAAATCGTTTGTTGACAGATTTTCTGCTTGAGATCTAATTCGTGTAGATGGAAATATTTATAGCTAGTTTTGAGAATGGTTAAAAGTAGGGTTTCAAATGATTGAAAAGGATCATAGATCGAGAAGCCCAAGTTTTTAATTTCGGTTAGAATCGTGAAAAACAGAAGAAAACAATTGAATGAAATGAGTGGAAGGAGGAGACGAATCGAAGGAATGGGCGAGTACATGTGAAGGACGTCACATGTTTAAAAAAAATTCCTGGAAAATAATTTCTTTAATGCCATGTCCTGAAAACTTATTGTTGAATGAAAAAAGGCCCTTATGGCAAAATTTCCCTAATTTAAATTTGTTGACCTTAGAAAGTCCGCAGCATTTTTGAAAAATTGCAGTATTTTTATTGGTAAAAAAAGAGGCAACCAATCATAATTTGACATGTAAGGCAGGTTAGGTGGAAAGAACAATTTGCTGTATGTTTTTCATTGTTTTGACACCATCGGCTCCAAGTTCCGCCTCTTCATCTTCGCTTTCGACACAGTCCAAACCAATGCACATGGTATCAAGGAATTGGTACATAGTGAATTGGATGAAGGCGGAAGGTAAGGAGTCGAAACCAGGGGTTCCGAAGGGGCTGGGGCTTTGCTTTGATTTTTAAAGAAAAAATGCACCTCCTTTATTTCGACTATGATGCTTTTGACTTGGTTTGCTTTCGACTGGGCTAGCTTTCGACTGGGTCAATGATTTAAAAGGAATTATTTTGATTGGGTTGCGCTACTGTTTTTAAATAATTGCTTTCGACTAAGTCGAAACCTTTTTACTACCACCTTTTACCTTTTTATCTAGATGGTTCAAAAGGGTTGCTTTGTTTTTAAAATATGGCCACTTCTCGAATGCATTCGAAGGGATGGTTTCGATGTCATCACTTCATTACTCAAGAAATGGTTTTCAAGTAGATGCTTTCAACATAAATGTTTTTAAGACCGTTTTTCTATAATTGAAGTGAACCTAAATGGTTTCGAAAGAGATGGTTTTAAAAGTTTCGAAATAGAAGTTTTTGACTTTATTGGGTTGATTCTTTTGCTCTACTTGAAGGCAGAATCCAAATGCTTTCGACCAAGGCGTTTTTCAAAGTTTCAAAGGGGTAAATTTTTAACTTTTTTGAAAGGTTTCCACACGTTTTAAATTGAACCCAAAGTGCTTTCGAAAGGATTGATTTTTGACTGTTTCGAAAGGCATTAATGAATGGTTTCGAAAGGGGTGGTTCCCCTAAGGGTTTTTCCAGTTTTCGAAAGGCAATATTTAAATGCTTTTAAAGGAAGGTGTTTGATATTTTGAAGCTTTTGGAGAAAAGAAAGGGAAGATTTTTCCAATGTGTTCGAAAGGGTTTTAAGGATTTTGACAGGACCTTTTAATGATTTCGAAGGGGTTACCTTCAAGGGTTTCGAAAGGATTGTTCAAAGGTTTTAAACAAAAGTTTTGAATGTATTAAATGGGCAATATACCCTAAGTGTTTTCAAGTTAAAAATGGTTTTAAATTGTTTTGGAAGAATAGTTGATCCTTATTAAATCTCATCAACATTATTTTGAGTAAAGTGTGTGTGTATATCATGGCAAAATAGGTTAGAGTGAAGCTAAGAATATATTTTCCTTATATAAGTATGATTTAAAAGGTTAAATCATTTTGAAAAGGTTTTCAAGGAAAAAGACAAAGGGTAGTTAATCCTAAGAAAATGATTCAGACAGTTAATCCTTTTGTATCCGGACAGTTAGTCCAGTTTGTAGGCAAAGAGCCTAGTTTATGGGTAGATAGTCCATCTGTTACTAACGGACCTTGCTATTATGTTGCGGGCAGATAGTCCAGTTATTATCTATTTTATGGACAAATAGTCCATTTATTAGCATAAAGGATATTGTTATTTTGATATAATCAGTTTGGTTAACCGGTTTGGTTACAGGAAGTGATTTGCAAAATATATGTTTTAAAGAGGGTATTAGTGAGTGAAAACCCGTTCCTCTAAGCGATGTGGTCTCACTTAATATCAGTAAACCGATATCTAACAGAATTATTCACACAGGCTTTATGTCCGACTCAAAGTTTTTGCTTCCCCTTGAACTCTTAGGTGCACAAAATTAATTTGAGCAGGCTAAGGGTTAAGGTTTTTAAGTTTAGAAATTTTAGGCAAATAAAGCTACCGGAGACGAGCAGGTGGCTGATCGATAGCTAATTAGGAATTGCAAATTGATTTGTTTGTTTCCACTGTGTATGTTATTCCACCTTTTGGTCAATGTCGTGATATCAACAGACTGGCAAGAAAGGATGGATATCAGGATTGGGGATCGACTGAAAACAAGGCTATGATCGATGTCGTCAAAATTTGGCCAAGCTCCAATAATGTTGGGACCGATTGGGAATGATGAATAAGGCTAGGAGAAGCAACATTTCAAATTTCATGTCAATCGGAGTTCGTATGCTCGAGATATCGATGGATCAATATTGGCGAGGAATGGTTCTAGATTGATATCTTCGTATCGATGAAAGATGGATCCAGAAGTTCAATTCGAGCCAATGGTTTTTGTATCGATGTAATATGTCTCGATCTGGTGGGACACGGTACAAGTTTGGCAAAATACTTCGTATCGACCGAAGTGGGGATCGACACAAAGAGCAAAACGATGGTCATAGGGAGTTTGGATGAGTAATTCGTATCGATCGAGTGTTGATCGATATGAAGGATGTACTCAGAGGATGGATACAAAGATAAAGTTCATGCCGGTCTTGTTCGTATCGATCCATAACAAAAGCTTTGGTCGATATGAACGACATGGATACGAAAGAAGTAGGTTGAATGGATAGGAAGGCAAGCGCTTTCGGAGTGCTCAAGGATCGATACAAAGAGGACAGTGGCCGATCGATACGAAGAGGACAGTGGCCGATTGATGGACATGAAGGTGATGGATATGAGATCTATGGATATGGACGAGGCAGCCAACTGAAAAAATACAACTTTCATCGATCATAACTCAACATCAACAACTCCAAATGCGATGACGGATGGACTCGAGAACCTCCATGATCGATCTCAGCCCGATTGTACTACTTTTGGATCGATACAAATTGAACATGCATCGATCCAAAATCGCTCTGGATCTATCAGATGGGCCCACTTGTGCAAGATAAGAGGTCTTCCAGGTTTTAAGGCGGATATTTTCGGATCTACACCTATAAGTGGGAGACCTATGGCAACTAAAAAGGGAATCTTGGGGGGCTCAAACGTGGAAACTCTACCATTTTCGCAATTGACACTAAAGGCTTGTAATTACAATTACAGTACAAAAGCAACAAAAGGATTGACTCAAAGTGGACGTAGGCCGGATTTTCGAACCACTTTAAACCTTGCTTCTTTTTACTGTTTCTTCACTTTTACTCTCTACATTATCTTGATCTGAGACCTATTTGTGAATACTGTGGGTCTGTGTGTAAACACTGGTGCTTTCACGACTTTTGGGGTTTATGACCAATTTTTGCGTAAACACTTTGGTGCTTTCACTGAGAGTTGAACTTAGAGTTCAGAATTGGAAAGATGAAGGACCAGATCTAAAAGGAACCATGGTCAGGCAATCAGCTAGAAAGACATTACCAAAAAGGAGTCATCATGAAGGTAGTCAGGAGGCTTCCTCAAAAGCAAATCAGACCTCAGCATTCATCACCAGAGATGAAATGCAGATGATGGGAGCTATGTAGGAAAAATTGTTGAAAAGACAAGAGGAAATGATGCAGAACCTTCTTAGACAGTTTGGACAGGCAGGAACATCTGGAGATGCTGGAGTTCAGATCCACGGAGATGGAATAGAAGGACTCAACAGGCAATCGGATGGAGCAGCTCAACAGGGCATAGCCCCTAATTAGCACAAAACTGTTAATCTGGACTGATCCAGGCTCGAGGGCACACCACCTAGCAACGATGGACCAATCCATGAAAGAATTCTAGGTGAAACCACACAACAAGATGCTGGCAGAAGCACAAGAGTATATGATGAATAGTATGTACCAGAATTCCCTCGGGGACTCAGGGGCAACCCTTGGTGGACAACGCTGGATTGGCTGAGGTTATCAAGTGAACTATGCATGGAGGTTTAGGAAACAGAGATCTGGAAGGAGTAAACAACAATTCGTTTATCTGTGACATCAGAATGGCTCGGAATCCACCAGAGTTCAAGCTATCTACTCTAGAGGTATCCAATGGGAAGGCTGATCCTACTGATCACTTGATGAGGTACACGAGACACATGGAAGGGCTGGGTGCATCGAAGGAAGTTATGGCCCAATGTTTCCCCTATACTTGACGGATATAACAGCTATGTGGTTCAGTCAGTTGGAAGAGGGATCTATCAGGACATGAACAGAATTGGTGGGCACATTTCTGTAGCAGTTTCAGGTTCATATCAAAAGGCCAAAGAACGTAATGACGCTAACATCGGTAAAACAAAGGATAGGAGAATCGCTCAGGGCTTTCTTAACTCGGTTTAATGCAACGGTTGCTTCGGTGGATCGGTCGGATCCATCAATATAGGATTGAATGAGCCATTAGAATGGATATTCATGGAGACTCGGGATCGCCTTTCCTATCGAAGGCCAGCAAGGAGAGAACCCTCAGAACATGAAAGGGCATCAGGAAGGCACTTCTCTTTCATGATTTAGACGGACATGACACCAATAGCTGCCGGCATCTAAAGAATATAATCGAGCAACATGTAAGGTATGGTCTGTTGCGATAATATATCGGAGCTCGGAATGTAGTGGCGGAGCAGGAGCAGCCACCATCTACCTCCAACGGCAATGGCATGAGGTCCAGGAATGATTGGTTGATTGGTTATCAACTGACAGGAATGATATGGAATAAGTAGCGAACTCTGGGCGAACGGCCAACTCACTTACTCATGTACGGGGATGGAGATTTCTCCTAGGCATGCTCTACAATGATGATGAACCGTGACGCTATAGTTTGTGAAATCTATTTTTTCTTTTTTGGTTTGGACATTTTCTTTTTTCTGGTTTGGTTTCGGAGTTTAGTTTGAACTCCTGATTTTGTTTGCTTTTTGGTTTGGACTTCAGTTTGGATGCTAGTTTTCTGGTTTGAATATTGGTTCGGATTTATGGTATGGATTTTTGGTATTCTAACTTGATCTGGATTTTGGATTGAATTTTGATTGGATTTTTATCTGGTTTTTGGTAAATGATCGTCGGGTTTGGATTATGCTTGGCAAGGGGTAAGTCTCTTCATCTGAACATGGCGAATTGGCTTACTCAGGTCGTCGAGCATGGACTATCCTCGACAAGGGTCCATAGAGGCCATGATTCGGCCTAGGACTTAGGCCCCATAATATCTATCGGTTACTATTTCAGGTCGTTGAGTATGGACTATGCTAAGCAAGGGTCCGGAGCGACCAGGATTCGGCTTAGGACTCAAGCCATGTTATTATTCAGTGTTCAGTGACACTGAACCAAGGATACCAAGGTGTTCTTCAATAAGGTCGTCGAGTGTGGACTACGCTTGGCAAGAGCCCGAAAAGGTTATGAATTCGGGTATCATCTATGAACAACTAAAGATTTGGGTATGGACCCGGAGTGGTCCTGGATTTGGATATCGACCGATGGTCCTGGATTCGGTTATTGGATGTGGATGGATTAGAACTCGGTTGTCGGATTCAAATGGATATGAAATTGGCTAAGGATTTGGTTACTGGACTCGGAATCGGACATCGACTCGTGGCAGTCGTGGATTTGGATCATGATATGGCTTTCGCGCTCGGATTATATGATTTGGTAATGGATTGGATTATGAATCGGATGGTATGGCTATGGATGGAGTTCGGATGTCGGAATCAGAGCTTTTCAAAACAAGTTTTCTTACCACAAGGCATGTTTTAGGGGGAAAATGTTATCCCACCTTTTGGTCAAGGCCGGGATGTCAACAGATTGGTTGGAAAGAATGGATATCAGGATTGGGGATCAATTGGAAATAAGGCTATGATCGATGTCGTCAAAATTTGGCCGAGCTTCAATCATGACGAGATGATTGGTAACGATGAACAAGGCTAGGAGAGGCTACATTTCAAATTTCAGGTCAATCAGAGTTTGTATGCTCGAGATATCGATGGAACAACATTGGTGAGGGATGGTTCTAGATCGATATCTTCGTATCGACCAAAGATGGGTGGTTTTCGTATCGATGTAATATGCATCGATCTGGTTGGATATGGTACAAGTTTGGGAAAATACTTCGTATTGGCCAAAGGGGGGATCGACAAAATAGCAGAACGATGGCCACATAGAGTTTGGATGAGCAACTTGTATCGATCGAGTGTTGATCGATACGAAGGATATACTCGAAGAATGGATACGAAGATAGAGTTCATGCCGATCTTGTTCGTATCGATCCATAACAAACGCTTCGGTCGATACGAACGACATGGATATGAAAGAAGTAGGTTGAATTGATACGAAGGCATGCACTTTCGGAGTGCTCAAGGATTGATACAAAGAGGAAAGGGGCCGATCGATACGAAGAGGACAGTGGCCGATTGATACGAAGAGGACAATGGCCGATTGATGGACATGAAAGTGATGGATACGACATCTATGGATACAGACAAGGGAGCCAACCGACAAACTATAAATTGCATTGATCATAACTCAACATTAACAACTCCAAATGCGATGAATTTTGGAGAGGGGTTTCCTAATGTACTAAAGAACCTCCATGATCGTCTCAGCCAGATTGGACTACTTTTGGATCGATACTCGTTCTAGATCGATCTGGTGGTCCCACTTGCACAAGAGAAGAGGTATTCCAGGTTTTGGGGCAGATATTTTCGGATCAACACTTATAAGTAAGAGTCCTATAGCAACTAAAAAGGGGATCTTAGGGGGGCTCAAACGTGGAAACTCTGCCTTTTTGCAATTGATACTAAAGGCTTGTAATTGTAATTACAGTACAAAAGCAATAAAAAGGATTGATTCAAAGTGGTCGTAGGCCGGATTGCCGAACCACTATAAACCTTGTGTTCTTTCCTACTTTCTTCTTTTTAATACTATTTCTTTACTTTTACTCTATACATTATCTAGATCCGAGATCTATGTGTAAATATTGTGGATCCATGTGTAAGTACTGGTGCTTTCACAGCTTTTGGGGTTTGTGACCAATCTTGGCGCAAACAGTGTATTATGTCGGATATGACTATATTGCTTTGATCAACCAAGGGGGCATCATCATATGTCGCTCTTGGCGTATTTTCGTAATGTTTATAATTAATTTTTACCTGGGAAACAATATGTGATTATGTAATTTGGTTATGAATTTGTTTTGAAATGTAATTAGTAAAATGTTTTTTTTTGAAATCAATTGAAGTGCTTATGATATTATGGATACTATTATCATTACCGTATCTTGACATTGGAAGCTAATACTATGGTGACTGCAGTATCTGTAGCACTTAGCTTCTGGTCTCCAGATATGGGATGTTACATCTTGGTATCTGAGCATGGTTTATGAAAAAAGTTAAACTAAAAATGGTTTTTAAAACATAATCTAAAGGAATTAGGGTAAGATTAAGGCATGGGATAACGCTATAGTAAGTATACGGATTATCTCTAGTCTCCTGTCCCTGTTAGGATATTTTTCTGTATCTCATAAGGTTTGAATAAATATATGGAAGGTAGAAGAGGAAGAGTTAACCAGGAGGGGAGGGCATCGACGAAGATACAAGACCTAGTAAAAAGAGGACCCAAGGTCAAATAGAAGCAAAGAATGTAGGTGTTGGAATCCCGCAAGTGGACATGGGAGCTATGTACTAGTTTTTTATGAATATGTCGCAAGCTGGAGTTATAGCTGGAATGGTCGGAGGAGATGTTGCAGGGGTAGGAGTTCCAAAAGTTTCGGTAGTTAACCATTATGCTAAGTGAGGGAGATTAGGCTAAGCTTGGGGGAAGCCATTTCGGGGCGCACAAGATGCTATAGAACTGGAAAATTGGTTGTTGCACTGTGAAAGAATCTTTGCAGACTTGGGGCTCAATGATGAGCCGTAGAGGTGGTTGGCATCCAGATAGGTTCAGGGAGCCGCATTGTTTTGGTGGAACAGTGTGATGGATGGCGTAGACAAGGAAACTTTGTCGTGGGTAGATTTCAAAGGAAGGTTCTAGGAGAGATTTATGTCTACAATAGCATAGTCAGCTCTGATAAGGAAGTTTGCTTAGTTAGAGCAAGGGGAGATGTCGGTTCTGGAGTATGCTAGAAAGTTCAAGGAGTTAGCCAGGTATGGTTATGCTTCAGTGGATATAGTGATGAAGAGGAATGAGAAGTTTATTAGGGGTTGAAGCCTGAGTTAGCTAGGGCCATATTACCTCATATTAGAGATCCTTCTGACTTTGTAGTGGAGATGGCCTTAAGGCATGAGGAGATTCTTGATTCTCCAGAGAAGAGCAAGGCTAAAGAAGTCCAGGTTAGGCAGAATCAAAAGTGGAAGTTCTTTCCTAAGAAAGGTGCTCAAAAGGGTGGAGCAGCTAAGAAAGGAAAGTCTGAGATTGTATGCTTTAAGTGCGACAAGAAGTATACTTTGCTAACGATTGTCATGGTGGAAAGGCAAAGGAGGTAGCTGGAAAGAAGAATGGAAGGTGCTTCAATTGTGACCAGATTGGCCATTACAAGAGCCAGTACAAGGAGCCTGCTAAGGATGGAAAGGGAAAGGTATATTCATTGGAGTCTGCCGCTTCAAAGCCAACAACTTAGGAAAAATGGAAAGTAGTTTTGGGAGATAAGCTTCAGATTCATGGTATTTCTATCAGCGTTCTACTTGATACAGGCGCATCACATTTCATTTATATCTAGATGTTTGACAGATAAGCTTCACCTAGAAACCACATATTTAGTAATTTCCTCAAGGGTTGCAAAATCAATATGAGGGTATGCAACTCTAAGGTTGCGATGTGACCAGTTAGAGTTTGACCTGTTAGGTCATACTTTTGTTTGCAGTTCGCATGCTTTGATTTTATGAGTTTCGGGATTATTCATGGGAAGTATTGGCTAAGTAAGTACGATGCTAGAATATTTTCCAAGATAGGAAAATATCTCTTAAACACCCAGATTGTAGTGATCAAATGATTTATACCGTATAGGGTTCTTGCGGTGAGTTGAATGCTTTGTTGGGTGCTATGGAACTGGATAATGAGTTGAGTCAAGTTTTCGGGGTTACAGAAATCGCGGATGTTTTTGAGCCTATAGTTGGATTGCTGCCGAAATAAGCTATTGAGTTTCAAATAGAGTTGATTCCGGGAGTAGAACCAGTGAGTAGGCAGTCGAGCAGCATGACTCCTACATAGATGAGGGAGTTTAAGTTATAGGTAGTGGATTTAGAAATCAAGATTATATCAGGCTAAGTGGTGCGCCTTTGGGAGAAACCATAGTGTTCGCTAAGAAGCCAGATGGATCATTAAGGCTATGTATCGATTATCCTAGGTTGAATGAGAGGACGATAAATAATCGATATCCACTACCAAGGATTGACGATTTGTTTGACCAGTTGAGTAGAGCCAAGGTGTTCTTGTAGTTGGATTTGGCGACAGGTTTCCATCATCTTAGAGTAGTAGAGAATAGTATACCTTTGACTACGTTTAGGGCTAGATATGAGTCGCACGAATGGTTAGTTATGCCGTTCAAACTAACTATGCGCAAGCTTTCTTTATGGACTCGATGAACTGGGTTTTTCGAGAGCACTTGGATAAGTTCGTATTATTTTTCATAAATGATATCTTGATATACTCTAAGCATGAAAGAGAGCATGAAGTTCATCTTAGGGTGGTGCTTGAGACGCAGAGGTAACATCAACTGAAGGTGAAGTTTTCGAAGTGTCATTTATAGAAGAAAGAAGTGAAATTTCTTGGTTATGTAGTCTCAAAGGAAGCGTTGTCAGTAGATCCGATTAAGATTGAAGCGGTGAATAGTTGGAAGAGAACCGAGAAAATGACAGAGATAAAGAGTTTCCTTGGGTTGGTCGGTTGTTATCGGAGGTTCATTAAGGATTTATCGCGGATAGCGGCATCGATGACCAAGCTGACAAGAAGATGTGAAGTTTGTGTGGACCGATAAGTGTGAGGAAGCATTCTAGAATTTGAAACACTTATTGACCCATGCACCTATGTTAGTTGTTCCAAAAGGGAATCAGGATTTGGTGGTTTATACCAATGTGCGTGGAACAGGATTAGGAGTTGTGCTGATGCAGAGAGGTAAAGTGATTGCCTATGCTTCTAAACAGCTTAGTCCGCATGAGGTCAGATATCCGACGCATGATTTGGAATTGGCTGCAGTTATTTTTGCATTAAAGGTGTGAAGATATTATCTTTTGGGAGAAAAGTTTGAGTTATATACAGATCATAAGTTGTGGAAATATTTGTTCTCTTAGAAAGAGCTGAACTTGAGACAACAGAGGTGGCTAGATTTTAACCCTGCTTATGATTTTAGGATTACGTATACCAGAGAAAGGAAATAAGGTTGCAGATGCACTTAGCAGGAAACATCAGAATGCAGTATTGGCGATGATCATTGAACGGAAAGATTTGGAAGCATTGGCTAATTGCAGAGTGCAATGGTTATCTGAGGCTGGTTCTAGCGAAGAAACCATAGTGTTATCTTTGTTTGGAAGTTCGACTAGTGATGATAGAGAGGATTGCTTCTAAACAGGAAGAGGATCCGGTATTAGCTGGACGGATAAGGAAGCTAGGTGATGGAACCAAGAGTGATGATTTGAAAGATTTCAGTTTTGACCAGAATGGGAGTTTGAGAAAGAAAGGAAGATTATATGTTCCAAGTGTGAGAAACATAGGAAAGAAGTCTTAGAGGAATGCCATCGTTCGAAGTTCTCTATTCATCCAGGAGGTACTAAGATGTAACAGGACATAAAGAGGAGTTTCTTCCGAGAAGATATGAAGTAGGAATTGGTTTGTGTGTAAAGCTATGCTTGATTTGCCAGCAGGCAATGGCCGAACACCAGAAACAAAGTGGGTTGCTCCGGCCATTAGATATTCCGGTCTAGAAGCGGGATTCTATTTCTATGGATTTTATTGACTGGTTACCAAGGTCGAATAGAGGAAATGATCGTATATGGGTCATAATGTACAAATTGACCAAGAGTGCCCATTTCATTTCAATTAGGTCAACTAGGACAACATCTGTTTTGGCAAAGTTGTTTATGAAGAATGTAGTTAGACTACATGGAATTCTTAGTAGCATAGTTAGTGATAGAGATCCTTTATTTACTAGTGAGTTCTGGAAGAATTTGCAGGAAGTTTTAGGAACCAAGCTCAAGATGGGTACCACTTACCATCCGTAGACAAATGGGCAAGCGAAGAGAGTTAGCAAGGTCGTGGAAGATCTGTTAAGAGCATGGCTATTAGATTTCGGAGGATCATGGGAAGACCAATTGCATTTAGTTGAGTTTTCATATAACAACAATTATCAGACTAGTGCTGGGATGGCACCATTTAAAGCTTTGTATGGAAGGCCATGCAAATCTCCTCTATGTTGGTTAGAGACCAAGGATAGGTTGGCTCTTGGTCTAGATTTGGTAAGAAAAGCTGCAGAAAAGATTGAGGTCATTCGGGCTAGAATGAAGGAGGCTCAGTCTAGGTAGAAGAGTTATGCAGATAAGAGAAGGAAAGATATGAAATTGTCAATTGGAGATCGGTTTTCTTTAAAGAATCACCAATGAAGGGTGTGATTAGATTTGTAAAATCAAGAAAGTTAGTACCGAGATTCGTTGGACCTTCTCCTATTATTAAGAGGATCGGGAAACTTGTATATAGAGTTGAGTTACCGAGCAGTTTAGTAGGAGTCCATGATGTTTTTCATGTCTCTCATCTCAAAAAGTATGTTAGAGACCCAGAGATTACTATGGCACCGACTGTGCTAGATGATTTAGTGGTAGAACTGGATTTGACTATAGTAAGGAAGCCTATTCGTATTGTTGCGAGAGATGAGAGGAGGCTTAGAACCAAGACGGTTAGATTAGTCGAAGTCCAATAGAGAGAAGGTGACAGGGACTGTACTTGGGAGATTAAGAGCGGGATTAGAGATACTTATCCTGAGTTGTTTGATAGTATGTTTTACCTTCTTGTTTGATTTGTTGTGTACCTTATAGTAATTTCAGGGACGAAATTCTTTAAGAGAGGAATTTGTAACACCCCATATTTTTGGTAACCTTATTTAGGATATTTAATTAGCTAAATTAAATAAAATAATGTATTGACTAGGGGATTGAGATTAGATTTTAATTAAGGGTAGCCGTGCCATTTAAACAATGAATTAAAATAATAAATTTAAATTGAAATAGAAAAGTGGAAAAATAAGAAAGATACCATTCTTATACTCCTAAACCCTTAGGCCATGTATCCATGCACCTTCATTTTCATTTCAAATTTTTTATAACTCAAGGTCGGCCACCATTAACAAGAACCAAAGGAAGAAGATAGCGAAAAGCTACGGAAGAAGCAAAATCCATTCACAACTCAATCTCTTTAATCTCTAAAGCTAAGGTGAACAATGTTTACATCTCATTTTTTATTGTATTTTTGGGTTTTAGATGAATGTCGAATATTTTTCAATGATTTGCCATGTTTTTGAATGATGGGATGATTATATGTACATGTTGATGATTTATGTATATTCATATTGATTTTATGATATGTTTTAAGGTGCAAACCCTATAAAATGACATCCAAATGTCTTACAAAGTTTATGAAGATCATAAATATTATTTTGGAGATAAGTTTCAATTTTTAGAATTTTCTTAAATTATGTAAAATTTATATGAATTTTCTAGTAAAGAAAGTGTTAATTTGGTTTAAAAATTATTTTTGGTTATATAATAAAAAATTTGGGTCTGAAATTTTCCTACGTTGGAAAACGTGCTAAAAGAGATTTTTTTGAAATTTTTGTAGATTTTTCCAAAGTGTTTAAATGGTTATATAAAATTATCTAAGGTGTGAGACATAAATGTTTTATATAATTAAGGAAGGAGAATAGCCTTTTGCAAAATATTTTAAATTTGTTGACCCTAGAAAGTTGGCAGCACTTTTGGAAAATTAAAGTACTTTTTATTGATTAAGAAAGAGGGAACCAATCACAATTAGACACGTAAGGCAGGTTAGGTGGAAAGAACTATTTGCTACATGTTTTTCACTATTTTGACGCCGTCGGCACCAAGTTTCGCCTCCTCATCTTCGCTTTCGACGCACTCTAAACCAATGCACATGATATCAGGGAACTGATACGTAGTGAATTGGATGAAGGTAAAAGGTAGGGAGTCAAAACTAGGGTTTCCGAAGGAGTTAGGACATTGCATTTATTTTTAAAGGAAAATGCACCTTCTTGCTTTCAACTAAGATGCTTTCGACTTGCTTAGCATTCAACTGAGTCAAGTGGTTTTAAAAGGAATGGTTTCGATTGGGTTATGCTACTGTTTTTAAATAATTGCATTCGACTAAGTCAAAATCTTTTTGCTGCCGCCTTTTACCTTTCGAACTAGATGGATTTGAAAGGGTTGCTTTGTTTTTAAAATATGGCCACTTCTCCAATGTTTTTGAATGGATGGTTTTGACACCATCACTTCATTACTTAGGAAATGGTTTCAAAGCGGATGATTTCGACTTAAATGTTTTTAAGACCCTTTTTCTATAATTGAAGTAAAACTCAAATGGTATAGAAAGAGATAGTTTTAAAAGGTTTTGAAATAGATGCTTTCGACTTTAGTGGGTTTCTGATCCTTTTGCTCTACTTGAAGGCATAATTTAAATGGATTCGACCGAGGCATTTTTCAGGGGTTTCGAAGGGGTAAATTTTTGAAAGTTTTGAAAGGTTTCCACAAGTTTTAAATTGAACTCAAAGTTCTTTTGAAAGTATTGAGTTTCGACTGTTTTGAAAAAGGTTTTAATGAATGGTTTCGAAACGGGTGGTTCCCTAAGGTTTCGAAACGGTTAAAAGGAAGGGTTTTTCCTATATTTTCAAAAGGCAATATTTAAATGGTTTTAAAGGCGGATGTCTGATATTTTGAAGCTTTTGAAGAAAAGAAAGGAAAAGTTTTTCCAATGTGTTCGAAAGGCTTTTAATGGTTTTGAAAGGGTCTTTCAATGGTTTCGAAGGGTTGCCTTTAGGGTTTCGAAAGGGTTGTTTAAAGATTTTAAACAAAGGTTACGAATGTGTTAAATAGGAAATAAAGCCTAAGTATTTTCATGTTAAAAAACGATTTAACTTGTTTTGGAAGGATAGTTAATCCTTATTAAATCTCATCAATATTATTTTGAGTAAAGTATATATATGTATGTATATATGTGTGTGCGTCATGGCAAAATAGCTTAGAGTAAAGCTAAGAATATATTTTCCTTGTATAAGTATGATTTAAAAGGTTAAATCATTTTGAAAAGGTTTTCAAGGAAAAAGATGAAGGGTAGTTAACCCTAAGAAAATGATTCAGGCAGTAAGTCCATTTTGACCCGGACAGTTAGTCCAGTTTGCAGGCAGTCAGATAGATAGTCCATTTGTTAGCATAACCGATCTTGTTATTAAGTTGTGGACTTATTACCTGTTTTATGGACAGATAGTCCATTTATTAGCATAAAGAATATTGCTATTTTGATATAATCAGTTTGATTAACCAGTTTGGTTGTAGGAAGGGATTTGCAAAATATATGTTTTAAAGAGGATATTAGTAAGGAGAAATCCGTTCTGCTAAGCGGCGTGGTCTCACTTAATATTAATAAACCGAGATGTAACATAATTATTCAAATTAGGCTTTATGTTCGACTCGAAATTTTTGTTTTCCCTTAAACTCTCAGGTGCTCAAAATTTATTTGATTAGGCCGAGGGTTAAGGTTTTCAACTTTAGAAATTTTGGACGAATAAAGCTTCCGGAGATGAGCAAGTGGTTGATGGATAGCTAATTAGGAATTGCAGATTGTTTTGTTTATTTTCATTGTGCATTAAGTCAGATATGACTATGTTGCTTTGACCAACCAAGAGGGCATCATCATATATCTCTCTTGTAGCATTTTTGTAATGATCATAATTAATCTTTACCTGAAAAACGATATGGGATTATGTAATTTGGACATGAATTCATTTTGAAATGCAGTCGATAAAATGTTGTTTTTGAAATCTGTGATTTTGTTCATACTAGTGTGAACTCATGCTTCGCACATGAGTATGGAAAAAAAATTTGTAGCAACTAGAAAATTAATTTATTTTAATAAATAATTATAATATGCTATTTATAGGAGGAATTTGAAATAAACTATAATATCAAATATAAGTATTTAAATAAGCACGGAACCTTGTTGTAGCTGCAGCAGAGAATTAAAAATAAAAGCGCACATTCGCGCTACTAGAGAGCGCATAGAGGGTGACTGAGCTCTTTTATTTATATGTTTTTATTCTCCCCCCGAAATTATATTACTAATGTATAAAGTTGGAAGTGATGTAGAGCACATGTTTTAGCTGTAAATGGCGCTATATTACCTACGGAATACTAAGTATTTAGTTGACACACAACAAATGTTAATATATGAGTGCGTTTATGAAGAGGAATTATATATTAAACAATAATAACCACAATGTCACGGTCATTGAGAAAACCATAAAGAAGGTTATAATAACATATCTATAGTTAATAGGCAAAGTAGAATAAAAGTAATGTGTCACGTACAAACATGAATAGTTTGATTTTGAATTTGAAACTATGAATCTGAAAATTAAGTTCGCTAAATACTTCATTGGATGTGACATGATAAAAGCAAGCAAATAAACCGTTTGTTGTTGGAAATGTCAATCAGTTTCATTCAACTTAATTGAATATTGCAGTTTAAAGGGCTATTTATCTTCTTTGTACGTTACATACTTGGTAACTTCTAATATATATCATATAGTACACCAAAAGAATTCGAATATTCACTCATATTATAATGACCTTTGGAAGAATGGGCTTTGCTTGGAATAAAGATAAATAATGTCATCTACGGCAAGCATCGACCTATGTTATGCTATTTATACTTGATTTGTTGTTCCAAGAATTGACAGGTGAATCATACCAAACAATGGTATAAACTGATATAAAGAAGATAACAAATCCAATTATCCTTTTATCTTCATCTATGTAATAACACAAAACAACCACGATACAGAAAAACATCTCAAAAAATTAAAAATAAAGCTAAGTAGTTTAGAACATAAAATATTTGTACACAATTCCAATAACTTTTAACTCTAAACAGTTGACGAAGTGGTAGGAAAGCCATATGAAATAGAAGAAGGGATGTTATATTGAAACTCTCATGTATTAGTTTTGGTCCAAGTTCCAAATGTAGAAGACAAAAGTACTTTGGGCATAGATGAGCCTTTTTTGCCACAGGTACCTCATATTCGAAAGGTTTTCAAATCTTCATGCCTGTATATTTTAAACTAGTGAGATTATATTTTTTTGTTATGGAATATCATAAGACCAACATACATGCATTTACATGCATGCATCCATACATGCATGCATCCATATAATATTGTACCTTGCACCAAGAAGACTCTTTGAGCAAAGCATTGAACTTAGACACCTAATTAAGAGGTGGGAAATCTTTAAAAACAATATCCTTAAAGTATGAATCATGCTTTCTGAACTAAGTATTTGAACACCTTCATATCACAAAAGCACTTGTAAAATTAAAAAATTTGGAAACCCAAAAATGTTTTCGCTATATTTAATTGTCTAACTATATAAGTTTTACATTTCCTGTAAGTTGATCCAAGTTTGTCTCATAATTGGTTCTCTTCACTTGTTCCGTAACATATACTATAAAACCAAGGAATGGGTGAATCAATTTATCAGGTTGTGCATATAGAAAGATAACATTTCAAAAACAAAGATGCTAATAATAAGTACATAAACCATAATATTAGGATAACTGATAGAGTTCTATAATGAAAATATTATGGTGAACTTTACTGTTGTTTATTGACTTGTAACTTATACCAATTGCTTTTAACAGTTTATTTACGCCTAAAGTACCAAATATAATTCTGCAAAAATAAATTTTTAGATGTAAATAATGCTTCACACAGTCAAACCTCTTCATCTTGGATAGAAAAAAAAAGATTGAAGAATTTTTTTAGCATATACGATTTCAAAGAAACCGCACCATAAGCACGACGTACAGCACGTTGAAGTTCCCTGAGAAAAAAATCATTAAGAGTAACGAAACAATTATAATTAATTTCATTTTAATACACTATAAGTCTAACATTGTAATGTTTGGTTTAACTAAAGAAACAATGACATGGAAATAAGCTAGTAATAAGAGAGTTGAAATTTTTCGGCGTTCTATTACATCCAGATCCACGGAGCTAACTAAAGCTAGTTACTACAACGTCATATATTTACCTTTTTACCTGATTGTCTCCACAAAATAGCAAAAAAAAAAAATTTGGCAAGTGTTTGATGTTGTACTTTTTCTTTATACTCTCTTTTAACTTATTCATGTGACCTTTGATAATAAAAGAACAGTAAATTTCACGAATAAAACTATTATTTTCATTTATCATGAACATGTCTGACAATGGAACACAATTCTCCACTAAAATTACTCTGTAGAAATTATGAATAACACACAAACTCTAACAGAAAGAATGGAACCAAAATTTACATCGGCATAGAAACTCAACCTATTTCACTACATCTCGCAAAATATCATATATCAGACTTTAGCCTATCATTGAATTTTACAAACCATTTTACACATCTTCACCCTTGAATGATCTAATTAAGTTCAAAATGAATGAATGAATTAAGAAGTTTACCATTATATCCGGATCATAGTTTAGAACAAAAGTAACAGCAAAGGCTAGGATGAAAACGCAGGCAAGAGGAAGATTAAATCGTTAACTCAATGAAGGTAGAAAAATCGAGTATGATATTTATGTATTGGAACTCAATGAAGATAACAAAATCCCTACCTGAATTTCAAAAAAATACATCATTAGTAAAATCGACAAATGGTTAGATGTGTATACTAATAGGTGACTAAAGCAGGTCAGTTAAGCTCCTAACCACAATACAAACAAATCTCACTGAGTTTTTTAATCTAAAAATATCTGAGCGAACAAAACAACAAAAATGACCATTATAATAATAAATCGACCATGTCCATTTCATAGCATTAGTGTAAGGGAAGTTTTTGCATTAAGCAATGAGAAAAGAGGGGTATAGAGTAAAATAAGTAGAAAGCAAAATATAGAAGCTATTAGATTCATCTTAAAAGCATATATTTTAGATGGTGCCACGGGTTATATGTCCACTAACAGTTACACAAATATTCCTAGGAATTAGTACAGTATGAACTTGTAACCTCAACGAACAGGCTAGAGCATGTTTTAAGCCTTCTATAACAACTAACCTGGGAGAATCATGACACATTATATGTAAAGGTATGGTTCCAGCCTTATGATCATTAGTTTTGCAATATGGATAGCATTTCTTATTTAATTTTTTTCCAGTCGTCTTTTTTTCGAAACAAAACAAAAAAAAACTAACAATCGATTATCTAGTCTTTGGCAGAGTTGAATAAAGGAAACTGCATTGTAAGTGGAAAGGATCCAAGTAGATGATTGGGAAAAAATGCAATTTGTTCAAAAGTGTCGTAACTTTGTTCTAGGTGAGTGATTGACTGTTAAAATAATTATCGTTGAAGTGAAAAATGCTATCTGCCATACAGATTATGCACATGCAATAGCAAAGCATAGGGGTTGACTCCTCTAGGGGTGGATCTGGGCTGAGTATTTCAAAGAGGCTCTTGACATTAACCATAGAAGCTTGTCTTTCAAATAGGACTGCTCCATCGTTTACTGCAGACTGTTTAGTTTTTACGGAAGCTGACACATGGCAAAGCAGCAAAACCATGTCAAAATCACCAGACGGATCTGAACATAATGGTGAATAACCGAGGAAAGGGTGCTTATTATTTGAGCGGCTCGTGTCCTTAAGTAACGTCCAAATGCAAGCTACCTTTTTTAAAACCAAGGTAACGAGCTTACTGAGGAAAGGGTGCTGAAAATACCAAATTGTGAAATGCATGTTGTCTTCTTTAAACTTAAAAATTCATTTTATGAATTTAAAATTTCCATTGTCAGCACATTGCCAAGCTCTTTACTAAATTCTATATTCCTTTTAAATCAGACTACTATGTGGAGAAATTGAGGTTAAAAATGTATTATTTATAGAAGAAATATATGTGTATGTGGTTGCATGTGCACATACATTATTTACTATGGAAATAAATGATGCTACTAACAATAATTTATTTTATCTAAGTTTTTCCAACAATATGTAAGACCCAGATTTATTACTCATATGATACACTACATAATTTACTAAACTAAGTGTTGTGTAATAACTTTAGGGTATAGTTGATAAATTTATTTGTGGAAGTAAATTAGAGCATAAGCGAATGAACCCAGTTTCTTTCATATAGATGTTAGCAGGTAATTTAAATTCAGGAATATACAGAAATATTTGATGTATTAACTCAAACTATCAAAATTATAACTGATATAACCTGAAAACAAGAAAGACTAACGGAATACAAATTTTCCTACTGGGCATTTCAAAGCTTTCTACATCTCTCTCTATGTCATAAGTTTTAGTAATGTTTTCCTAAACAAAAAAAAGTCGCAATCACAGAAAAAAAAACTAATGGTACGACATACAACAACATACATACATATCTATACATACATATTGATATGCAAAATCCTACGCATCCATAATTGATTACAATTTATGCCATCCATGGAAAAAGTAAAAATGTTTTTATTAAAATCTTATTTGTGTGGAAATTGTCAACAACAATTCTGCGAATTCCTAAAAAAGAAATCATGTTAGGAAGACGTGTATCTATTTTTTCATTTCATGCATTATTTGTTTACTACCTCCTTACCATTACGATAGTCAAAAGAATGATGTATATCGTCTAAGGTCATCCTTTTGTGTTTGCCATTTGGGGTTTATTTACTGTGTTTCCTTACAAAAGGATAGAGGGCTGCCTTAAGATTTCGTTCCAAG
Source organism: Allium cepa (assembly GCA_030765085.1). NCBI lineage: Eukaryota > Viridiplantae > Streptophyta > Magnoliopsida > Asparagales > Amaryllidaceae > Allium > Allium cepa. The sequence goes on along the minus strand of CM060944.1, from coordinate 300,390,299 downwards.
AAGGAATGAGAGTATGTTAACAACAGATTGAATGGAACTCACTATTATCTTATCAAACCGACCGTTAGAGAGGTTTGCTTACTGTCACTGGCCAAAATCAATTTTTCTAAAGCCAAAAAAACGTGGATCTTGTCTCATCGTGGTTTTCCTACAAACGTGGATCTTGTCTCATCGCGGTTTTCCTAAACTCCCTCCTTTTATTTCGCGCATCAAAGATTCCAAATTCAAATCTATTATGATTTTCAAATTCTAAAATTTTAATTTCAAATCGACAATTTTTAATGCTTTGATTAATATTTAAATTTGAAATTCATATTTTCATATTCAAATCTCAATTTATTATTTTCCAACATATTATCACTTAATGTTTAAGAAATATTAATAAAAAATTTAAATGTATATTTCTTATCAAAGTTATACAATCGAACGGTCGGTTTCTCCACCGTTGTGCGGTTATACTAGTAAAAAATTATAGCGAATATGAATTTTGCTGGAGTTGCCATGTGTAACGACCCGCAAATCCATACCCCTTGAGTCAACTCTATTCTACAATAATCAACTCAAGTTGTACAGAAATACGAACCATTTGGGTTAAAGAAGAAGAGGTAGAAGAAGAAAATAGAAAACAACAGAATCTAACCATAGCAGCGGAATAAAATATAATCGATAATAAATGATCTTTACTCATAAATCAAATATCTCTGTTTATATATTACATCATCAGAGTACATCAATCACAGTACAACAACAACAACATACAAATGGATACACAGTAACTCAACACAGCGGAATATATATATAAACAAGTACGTCAGTACATATCGTCATCCAGCTCGTCTCCTAAGCTCCACAGCATCATATCCTGTATTCTATAATACTCGGTCTGACCCGAGCATTATAGTTAAATAACACCCGAGTCAGTCTGGAATACCAGCGTGAGAAATCTACACCCAATTGATTATTAAAGTTTCAAAAATCCTTTGAAAAACAAAATCATCTCATAAGACTACGCCATAAATAAAAATGTCGGGTTTTTACCTTACGATAGCTAAAATAATTTTTATAGAAATCCTCTGATATTATAATAGGGTCTATATACAAATACTTATAAAATAGCCGAAATTGTTACATTCATTAAATTCCAGCTACTAGCAACAGAGTGGGTAATACAAACAAAACTCGTACAAGGTTCGTAGGGAGAATGGATTTCCAACTAATGACGAGGCACTGGGGTACCACCTGTCACAGTACGTGGCCTAGATCACAGTACCGAGGAGTACGCCCGCTCCCCTGCAACATAAGACCGGGATTACCCCTTACTGGATAATCCCGAGTGAGATCACCCCGTGGTTGGGACCAGCAACCTCCCACTAAGCCGAAATAAAAAGGGACATCTAGGCAGGGATGACCTCACCCTGCTTGGGTGCTACCCACCTAGCCTTGCTGCATAACCCCTGATTTTCGCTCATTCCCATTTGATGAGGCTTGAGGCTAAGCGTTACCTTTTTAGAATATATCCCTTAGAATGCCCATCATCCACCTGATGATGTTTCGCAAGCATCCATCCATACAAGTCCTTCCCGGGTTCGAACGGAACCGAAGGCACTATTCCTACTACATCCATTTTGGAAATATCCTCAGGATTAGTAGCGACTGGCCCTTGCACTTCACTGCTCCATCTTCGAATCCAAACTCGTTTCCACGAAAACGTACAAACCGGATCGAAGTGGTTTTCGAGAAATAAATCTCGATCCCGGTCTCTTCAAAACGATCAACGCATTTGTTCAATATTGATAGTCGGTTATGTAACTATCAATTAATATTCAAAAACAACCATCAAACAATAAATAATTTCCCAAATTAGTTATTAGCCTCAAAAAATATCTTCACAAGATATATTACTATTTTCAACCCTTTGAACATAGTTTCAAATCATCTTTCTTCCAGAATAAACTTTTCCAAATATTCTCTATCTCCACTGAAATCACCAAGTACAAAACTAGGTTTTTAAAATAATTTAAAACACTTTACTTTGAAATATACTTTAAAACATTTAAGTTAAATTACTTTAATAATTTGTTAAAATACATACTACATGAATATTTGAAAATAAAGTTATTTCATAAAATATAAAACTAGATTTTTACTTTTTAAAACAAAATACTAAGTTACTTCTTAATAATTACTGCTAAAATAGATTAAAAGAAAATACTTACTTCAGACTTTAAATATTAGAAATAGTAAATTTTATAAAACTTGCTTTCTTTAAAAACAACTTTAAAACATTTTAATTTAAATTTAAAAATTTACTTTTAAAAACATGTACTTGGCTATCCAGAAAAAATTCCAACTTCAATCACTAAAATCAATTTTCCAAATTGATTTCCAATTTATTTTATTTGAAATAAGTTTCTTTAATTACTCAATTCATTTCAAAATTCATTAGTTATGGACCTATTATTAATGTTATTATTTCCCTCTTTGTTTTTAAACCTTTTTAACTGAAATATACGGATTTCAGCTTTTCCCAATTTCTTCATTATTCCTTTCAATAATTTAAATCCTAAATTTTAAATAAATGTTTGTTCTTTTAAATAATATCACTAAAGATTAAAATTCATTAACTTTTTGTTTATTCAAATTTCATTTCTATACTCAAGATTTATTTAATAGAATTTTAAAGTCACTTTATTTCTTTCCAATTCATTTAAAAATTTATTCAAATTTCTGTAATTATTTTACTTACAATTTCACTTCTTTTATTATCTTTCCAAAATCCAATTTATATATTTTTGTTAATTCATCATACCCAATTATATCCAATCGAACCATATCATTCAATATTCCAATATAATTCATCATAGAATATCAAATAAATCACAACATAGGGTATTAAATAATTTAAATAAATATTGAGGGATCCAGTTGGATCCCTCCAACCTGTTTTTCCCTGCATCCACAAACGTTAGCACAATATAATATACCAATTCCAAAATATCATATTATATCACATCAATCAATTCAACCATTCAAACAATTATTTAAATTTAATCATTTAAATTTAAATTCAAATTCAGCTGAGTTAGATTAACTCACCTTTGCTTTTTATTTGCAATCCGCTTCTTTATTACCTTGGTTTTTTCGATTTTTGACCTAGACTAGACAATTTATATTATTTATCGAACAATCAATTTCTTTCAATAGATTTAATTAATTAACACTTTTAATTTGAACTAGTCTAATGATCATTTTCCTATTAGATAGGTTTAATTAGCCAAATTATCTATTAACTAATTTTCCTCATAATAAATAAAAATTTACGTTACAAAAATAATTAATTTAGCTAATCTACTTAATTACAATTTTTAAAATAATCAAGTAAATTTTAAGATGTATCGATGTATAATTTTTTTGAAACTATATATATATATATATACACATACTTATAAAAATAGTCTGTATAGGGTTTAAAATTGATATTTATATAAACATTCAATCGATATTAATTTGAATTAAAGATGAAATTGATACCTCTCTGTTACCGCGAAGCTACTGCTTGACGTACCACACCGCGTAGACATTCTTAGTCGCCAAGCTCGCGCACTCGCCTCAATCGTCATCGCGAGCCAAACCCTAGTCGAAACTGCACACGAAAACCTCAACCTCGGCTGTTACTTGCGATCGCCGTGTCCAGCGACCATCCTCCACGACTCCAGTGAAGTCGACTTCGATACCTCGTCGCGCTCACGAACGCCGACCCCCAAATGGTTGCAAACCCCAAAATCTAATCGCAACCGGCCTCACAAAATTGCACCACCTCGACCTGAACACAGACCACCGCGATGCCTCAATCACCTTAAGACAAAACAATCGCAACAGCGAATTCGCTAAATTGATTGCATGAATGGAATTTTCATAATGTCGAGTGGTTTCCTGAAGTGGAATTAGGTCGTGATTTTGAAATGCCAATTTTTTTTCTGTGGATTTTCGATTTGAAGATTAAGGCTTTAGCCATTTTAGATTTCATTTCTTTGGCTGTTGAATTGAATGGGAACGAAATTAAATAGGAACGAGATTTTAAGCATTTATATTGAACAAGAAAATAATTTATTCGGCCATTTTTTTCTCTTTCGGCTATTGATTTGAACGATGAAAAAGAAAGGAGAAGCTCGCGTGATTTAAATGGAGAGAAATAGGTCGGCTTGGTCAGGAATATTGGGTGGCTGATGGGTAAAAGATTTTGATAGGTGAAAAGATGTAAGATATTTAAATTAAACGATTAATTATTTTCTAGACGTTTTTATCTCGTACGCTCACACGATCATTCCGAATGCTACAAAATTCGAAATCCGATAATAGTTCAATATTACAGACTCAATGGAACTGGTTTCGTCGAATTCCGAGACTGTGCCTCGGAAGGCTATTTTTAAACTCAATTTAAACTATAAAATTTTAAAACTGAACAAACCACTGTTAATTTCAATTTTACAACTTCTATTATCCTTCGTACTATCAATATAAATTTTTCTAGCCTTCAAATTATTTTTAATAGGCTTAAAATTCCAGACTTAACATTTTACCCAACTTCAAATTATTTAATTTAATAATTTAATCATCAAATAATTGTGATATTTGAATTCAAGTTAAAAATTAAACTTTTAAATGTTTAAAATCAATTAAATACTCCAATTTTAAATGCTCAAAAATTATGGATCGTCACATTCCTCCCTCCTTAAAAGAATTTCGTCCCCGAAATTACTAGTTAGGAAGAATGGTCCAATACCCGTTACTATATATTTTTCAAAACCAACAATTCAACGTCCTATTAACTATCTTTTAATAGAAGACCCCATTACTATTCTTACTAACTTCCTAGACTCTCCCATAATTTGCAAACAATCCTATTTGCCCAATCATTCAAGTGTAAATTTGAAACCAAATTTTGAGTTATCAAAATTTTTTCAATTTTTTTTTCTAACTCCCTAATTTTCCAAAAAATTTCGCCAGCATCTCTTTTGCGCGGCTAGCTCGGTACAGCTACAAAAGGCCTCTACGGGCTCCCAAATTCCAAAAAAACAAAAGCCAAGTGGCTATCAAAAACCCAATCAAATTTCACAGAAATTTAAACACATACCTTTTCGGTCGGACAATTCAATTTTTATCATCTGAAATAACCAATTTTCCTTTCTCTTTATAATACCTGCATATCCTGCTTAGCACTAATATCCAATCACAACATTCCAAAAACATTTAATCGACTTCCTTACAAATGCCAATATTTATTCATTCAAATATTAACTTAGAATATATTTGTAAAATCAATTTCCATTTAAAAATTCACTGTTCCTTCCTTAAGTTTAGTATAAGCATTTTATATGCTCCTTTGTTTATTTTCACTTCACCCTTCTAGTTTATCTATTTCTATTCAAACCGATTCTTTCATTTCCATATGAATTCAATTTATCTTTAACTTTTAATATTTGAATTTTATTATTATTATTTTTATTTTTAACCAATTCATGTCATTATTTTAAATTAGTTTCATTCACTAATTTATTTCAATTTCCAGTCTGAAACCATTTTGTCGTTAACAAAATTTTCCAAAAATTTTCTAACTTCCAAAATTTTCGAAATTTTTTGGCAGAGTCTCCTTTGTACGGAGGAGCTTTTGCAATTTGACAAAATATATAAATATATATACATCGACCCACCCGGTCGGAAAAACCAAAAACAATTCATATTTCCTATTTTTATTGCGTAGGCGTACCTTATTTAGCATTTATAAGCAAGACACTTATTTATTTTAGCAGTTAGCGTGCCTAAAATCTAGCCACCTGGCTCCCAGGTACCTGTACTTACTTGACTAAAACATGTAAGTGTCATATATATAAAGTTTAACAACATTTTACTTAGTTGCAATAGTTAAACACATGAATTCTAACAGCAATGCACATTAAACACCTTTTTGTAAGCAATTTATATAGTTTTCATACGAATTCAACTGTTTCAATTAATTTATAACCATTTTCATTCAATTTGAATGGGTTTCAATCCATTCGTATACAACTTTATCAATTTGAATGGTTTAAAACTCAATCGCTTTTACATTTAATTTATTTTTAAGCAAACCGAGCTCATATTTAATTTAATTGTTCTCAAAATCAATTTATTTTACTCCTATCAATTCATAGAATTTTAATTACTTCCATTTACATCCAATGACAATTTATTCTATGCAATTTGACGAGATCTATGTGAATAAATAAGTATTTATGTTTTATAACCAATTTAAATTGATTTCAACTCAATTTATACTTAATGCTATTCCATTTTTAAATTTATTCATAATCTGTATATTCTCATTTTCATTGCATTTTTAATTTGAATCCATTCTCTTGCATTTCATTCCATATTTGTTTATTCCAAACTATTTTATTTAGCTCGAAAACAATCCAGGCTATTTCATTCTACTAACCAAACTAGTTCATTCAAAACCCATTAACAACTTAGGTTCATCTTCATTACCAATTAAATTTCCTTTTTTTTTCACGACCATTTATTTAGCTCGACCCATTCCAAGCTTGCATATTACTAACCATTCCTGAATTAATTCAACCCAAGCTTTAATTTAACGGTCTTCCATTTTTTACTCGTAGTCGAGCTTCTAATTATTCTAAACTTAAGTTAATTTACTCAATTTACTCCACATCAAATTTATGTTTACTTCCATTTGATTCTCATTTATTCCATCCATTTATTTATTCAATATAATTAGTTTACCCACTCAATCCATTATGAATTTTTATTTCCTTAAATATCATTTATAACCCATCAAATTCTATTTCGATTCAAATTTATTTACACTTGATTTAAATCCAACCTAATATCATTAAACTTAGTTTTAAGTTGGATTCAATTCAACTCCTTCCCATCCATTTAGCTTTTAAGTTAATTTACTTCAATTTATTCAAATTTTATCTTAAGCTCATTTCCAATTTATTTCCACTTATTTGGATTTTAATTGCAATTCAAACTATTACTACTTTAATCCAACTTCATTTTTATTCTATACATTTTCAATTATATTTAATTTGCTAACACTTCAAGTTAAATTTTAATTTATAACTCAAGTTTTGAATCCACTATCCATTTTCAATTTATCACCCAATTCCATGAACTCACAATTCAATTACATTTGATTACTTATTATAAAATTTAAATTTTCAGATTCAATTCATTCAATTGCTTACAAGGCCATTTTCAATTTTATTCCCACTCGTTTGGGTTTTATTTGTAACCAAAACAATCCCTACTTTAATCTATTTCCAATCATATTTACTTCAATAACAATTCAAGTCGAACTGGATTTATAACTTGAGTTTTATTTCTAAACTTCATTATTAGCTTACAATTCAGCTTCTATTTAACTACATTGAACTCCATTTACACATTTCATTAACTAATTTATTATCAAATTAGTTATCTCCTATTTATAGTTCAATACTTGATTTTAAATCTCAAAATCTCTTTATTTAATTTTCTTAAGTTCAAATTATTTTATAATTCAAGTTTTGATTTTCATTTTATTTTTCAATTCATCAAACAATATTTATTTTGGATTTTGTATTCCACTTTCAATTTTATAAGTCACAACTTATTATTTTACACATTTCCATTTATTCTAGGCTTGAATATATTCTTCTCTTATTTTTAACTCAAGCCTTATGCTTATTTATAACCCAAGCATATTTTTATTTCCATGGATTTCTAATTCTTTTATAAGTTATTCCAATTCAATCTTATTTTAACTCAGATTTATTTAATTCAATTCGATTTCAACTTAATTCGAATACAACTGGATATTATTTTCAGCCTATTCAATTAATTTCAATCCAGTTAAATATTTTTTCCCAATCCAAGTTAATTTCATTTTTAACTTTTCGCCTTCAATTTAAATTTCTAACATTCAAAGCTTATATTTCTTCCTGATTTAAAAATCATCTCAATTTATAAGCTTACAACCTATCTCATCAGGATTTTTAAACACCCGACTTTTGGTTCCAAATTACTTTGAATTCTCCAACATCTCAAATCACATTTCTCAAAAGTTAAACCAATCCTGGTTTTATTCCTAACAAATTTCCTTTGAAATTTCCAAAAACAACTAGCTTTAGTGAACAAATAAATTTTTTGGTAGCAATCCATCACTTAGAAATTCGAAAATGAATACTGATGATGCAGCCGTCATCATCAGAATTATTTTCCAATAATCCAAGTGATTTCAATGCTATTTCAGTTTCCAAATCCATTTAAAACAAATTTCCTTTCAGAAGTACCTTCAAAACAATAATGCTATTATTTATCTTCAAAATACTTCTAAAATCTTCGGTGTTTTAAAGTTTCAAATTCTGCTTTAATTCAAATTTTAACTATAATGCATTTGTATAGTTTATGCTTATACAAATCTCCATTTGATTATATTTCAATTTATATATTACATTTATAATTCATATTTATAAATTTCTTTTTATAATGAATTTATTCCCTTAAACTTTGGTTATATTTTCAGTTTCTAGTTAAATTTTTACACAACGATGATAATAATTTAATATCATCATTTCTAACATCCAAGCAACCATATATTAGCTAAAATAGTTTACAAAAACTTTTCTTTATATCAAAATATATTTTGGGTAAAATTATTTCATTCACCCACATTTAAAAACAATATCATGTCAATTGTTCTATTCAAGTGTTTAGAAACCCCTTCGATACAGTTGTCCAGACTGTGCCGAGAAGGTTCATATGCCACTCAATAACCCAATCAACACAATATTAAAACAATTTATATTCACTAACAAATACACGCTCATATCTGTTTATACGCTCAAACTCATTCTAGAGTACTACGGACTCTATTTGAGTAATTTCCCACCAGATCCAAGGTTATCACCAACCGATGCTCTGATACCAACTGTAACGACCCGCAAATCCATACCCCTTGAGTCAACTCTATTCTACAATAATCAACTCAAGTTGTAGAGAAATACGAACCATTTGGGTTAAAGAAGAAGAGGGAGAAGAAGAAAATAGAAAACAACAGAATCTAACCATCGCAGCGGAACAAAATATAATAGATAATAAATGATCTTTACTCATAAATCAAATATCTCTGTTTATATATTACATCATCAGAGTACATCGATCACAGTACAACAACAACAACATACAAATGGATACACAGTAACTCAACACAGCGGAATATATATATAAACAAGTACGTCAGTACGTATCGTCATTCAGCTCGTCTCCTAAGCTCCACAACATCATATCCTGTATTCTATAATACTCGGTCTAACCCGAGCATTATAGTTACCGAGTCAGTCTGGAATACCAGCGTGAGAAAATCACATCCAATTGATTATTAAAGTTTTAAAAATCCTTTGAAAAACAAAAGCATCTCGTAAGACCACGCCACAAATAAAAATGTCGGGTTTTTAACTTACGATAGCTAAAACAATTTTTATAGAAATCCTCTGATATTATAATAGGGTCTATATATAAATACTTATAAAATAGCCGAAATTGTTACATTCATTAAATTCCAACTACTAGCCACAGAGTGTGTAATACAAACAAAACTCGTACAAGGCTCGTAGGGAGAATGGATTTCCAACTAATGACTAGGCACTAGGGTACCACATGTCACAGTACCGAGGAGTACGCCCGCTCCTCTTCAACACAAAACTGGGACTACTCCTTACTGGATAATCCCGAGTGAGATCACCCCGTGGTTAAGATCAGCAACCGCCCACTAAGCCAAAATAAAAAGGGACATCTAGGCAGGGATGACCTCACCCTGCTTGGGTGCTACCCACCTAGCCTTGCTGCATAACACTTGATTTTCAGTCATTCCCATTTGATGAGGCTTGAGGCTAAGCATTACCTTTTTAGAATATATCCCTTTGAATGTCCATCGTCCACCTGACGATGTTTCGCAAGCATTCATCCATACAAGTCCGTCCCGGGTTCGAACGGAACCGAAGGCACTATTCCTATTTCATCCATTTTGGAAATATCCTCAGGATTAGTAGCGACTAGCCCTTGCACTTCACTGCTCCATCTTCGAATCCAAACTCGTTTCCATGAAAATGTACAAACCGGATCGAAGTGGTTTTCGAGAAATAAATCTCGATCCCTGTCTCTTCGAAACGATCAACGCATTTGTCCAATATTGATAGTCGGTTATTTAACTATCAATTAATATTCAAAAACAACCATCAAACAATAAATAATTTACCAAATTATTTATTAGCCTCAAAAAATATCTTCACAAGATATATTACTATTTTCAACCCTTTGAACATAGTTTCAAATCATCTTTCTTCCAGAATAAACTTTCCCAAATATTCTCTATCTCCACTGAAATCACCAAGTACAAAACTAGGTTTTTAAAATAATTTAAAACACTTTACTTTGAAATATACTTTAAAACATTTAAGTTAAATTACTTTAATAATTTGTTAAAATACATACTATATGAATATTTGAAAATAAAGTTACTTAATAAAATATAAAACTAAATTTTTACTTTTTTAAAAAAAAATACTAAGTTACTTCTTAATAATTACTGCTAAAATAGATTAAAAGAAAATACTTACTTTAGACTTTAAATATTAGAAATAATAAATTTTACAAAACTTGCTTTCTTTAAAAACAACTTTAAAACATTTAATTTATATTTAAAAATTTACTTTTAAAAACATGTACTTGGCTATCCAGAGAAAATTCCAACTTCAATCACTTAAATCAATTTTCCAAATTGATTTCCAATTTATTTTATTTGAAATAAGTTTCTTTAATTACTCAATTCATTTCAAAATTCATTAGTTATGGACTTATTATTAATGTTATTATTTCCCGTTTGTTTTTAAACCTTTTTAACTGAAATAGACGGATTTCAGCTTTTCCCAATTTCTTCTTTATTCCTTTCAATAATTTAAATCTTAAATTTTAAATAAATGTTTTGTTCTTTTAAATAATATAACTGAAGATTAAAATTCATTAACTTTCTGTTTATTCAAATTTCCTTTTTATACTCAAGATTTATTTATTAGAATTTTTAAGTCACTTTATTTCTTTCCAATTCATTTAAAAATTTATTCAAATTTCTATAATTATTTTACTTACAATTTCACTTCTTTTATTATCTTTCCAAAACCCAATTTATATATTTTTGTTAATTCATCATACACAATTATGTCCAATCGAACCATAGCATTCAATATTCCAATATGATTCATCATAGAATATCAAATAAATCACAGTAGAGGATATTAAATAATTTAAATAAATATTGAGGGATCCAGTTGGATCCCTCCAACCTGTTTTTCCCTGCATCCACAAACGTTAACACAATATAATATACCAATTCCAAAATATCATACTATATTACATCAATCAATTCAACCATTCAAACAATTATTTAAATTTAATCATTTAAATTTAAATTCAAATTCAGCTAAGTGAGATTAACTCACCTTTGCTTTTTATTTGCAATCCGCTTCTTTATTGCCTTGGTTTTTCTGTTTTTTGACCTAGAATAAACAATTTATATTATTTATCGAACAATCAATTTCTTTCAATAGATTTAATTAATTAACACTTTAATTTGGACTAGTCTAATGATCATTTTCCTATTAGATAGATTTAATTAGCCAAATTATTCTATTAACTAATTTTCCTCATAATAAATAAAAATTTACGTTACAAAAATAATTAATTTAGCTAATCTACCTAATGACTATTTTTAAAATAATCAAGTAAATTTTAAGATGTATCGATGTATATATTTTTTTTCTTCTGAAACTATATATATATATATAAATATATACTTATAAAAATAGTTTGTATAGGTTTTACAATTGATATTTATATAAACATTCAATCGATATTTATTTGAATTAAAGATGAAATCGATACCTCTCTGTCACCGCGAAGCTACTGCTTGACGTACCACGCCGTGCAGACGTTCTTAGTTGCCAAGCTCGCGCACTCGCCTCAATCGTCATCGCGAGCCAAACCCTAGTCGAAACTGCACACCACGACCTCAACCTCGGCTGTTACTTGCGACCGCCGTCTCCAGCGACCATCCTCCACGACTTCAGCGAAGTCAACTTCGATATCTCGTCGCGCTCACGAACGCCGACCCCCAAACGGTTGCAAACCCCAAAATCTAAACGCAACCGGCCTCACAAAATTGCACCACCTCGACCTGAATACAGACCACTGCGACGCCTCAAGCACCTCAAGACAAAACAATCGCAACAGCGAATTCGCTAAATTGATTGCATTAATGGAATTTTCATAATGTCGAGTGGTTTCCTGAAGTGGAATTAGGTCGTGATTTTGAAATGCCATTTTTTTCTATGGATTTTCGATTTGAAGATTAAGGCTTCAGCCATTTTAGATTTAATTTCTTTGGCTGTTGAATTGAATGGGAACGAAATTAAACAGGAACGAGATTTTAAACCTTGATTTTGAACGAGAAAATAATTTATTCGGCCATTTTTTTCTCTTTCGGCTATTGATTTGAACGATGAAAAAGAAACGAGAAGGTCGTGTGATTTAAATGGAGAGAAATAGGTCGGCTTGGTCAGGAATATAGGGTGGCTGATGGGGAAAAGATTTTGATGGGTGAAAAGATGTAAGATATTTAAATTAAACGATTAATTATTTTCTAAACGTTTTTATCTCGTACGCTCACACGATGATTCCAAATGCTACGAAATTCGAAATCCGGTAATAGTTCAATATTACGGACTCAATGGATCTAGTTTCGTCGAATTCCGAGACTGTGTCTCGGAAGGCTATTTTTAAATTCAATTTAAACTATAAAATTTTAAAACTGAATAAACCACTGTTAATTTCAATTTTACAACTTCTATTCTCCTCAGTACTATCAATATAAATTTTTCAAGCCTTCAAATTATTTTTAATAGGCTTAAAATTCAAGACTTAACATTTTACCCAACTTCAAATTATTTAATTTAATAATTTTATCATCAAATAAATTGTGATATTTGAATTCAAGTTAAAAATTAAACTTTTAAATATTTAAAATCAATTAAATACTTCAATTTTAAATGCTCAAAAATTCCGGGTCGTCACACCATGTTTAACGAAAATTTCTCATGTAGAAAGTAAAATAAATAAACTCCAATCATTAAGTCCAAAATCGATCAAACCAAAAAAGCTTCCTAATTGATGAATATTTTCATATTTGAGTATTTGTACAATTACTGAAACGATTTCAAGTACAGGTATGATTTTTCTGAACCCAACCAACAAAAATAAGAAATTCAATCATTAATGCAAATAGCTTTTCTCTTTTCATTTTGTTTCTTAGACAAAAAGATTGCTCCAAATATCTTAATTTCTAAATAAGATTTAAATTATATATCGTCAATTGAAAATGAGTGGAAAAAATTGTAATGGATGATAAAATTTTGTACAATTCTGTAAAAGCATAGAAATTACAATAAAGCGTCTATCGTGTGGGAAGAATCCAGTTGTGTTGCACAGTTCCATATACAAATTTATTCCGCCACGATGCCCAATACCCATTCTTAAAACTCAGTTCAAACCCTGAAGTTTAAATTTCATATTCACCCAACAAATCCAAATAAAATATCACAACTGACACCGCCTTTATTTGTTTATAAAATAACACACCAAAACATTTTTCTATTTACTCATTATCTTTTAGTTCAATGATTGACATGGAAAGCTTCTTTTTCCTTTTTTTATTTTGCAACACTAACACTTTGTACTTAAATATATATATGAAAATAGTAAACAACCTCTAAGTTCAAATTTCTTGTCCACTCAACTAATTTATAGTGGATAGCACAGCCAACACATTGACATATTGTGTAGAGTCCTTTATTTGTTAATATATTTATATGGAATCACTAAAGTACATTACCGCACATGCATACAACTACTTCGTGAAACCAAACAATAAGGGTAGGACTCAATATGAGATATTTTTTTTAGCCTCCATCCACCTTGGGCATGGTTCTACAAAATTGATTATATAACTTACTCAAAAAGTTCTACCCAGTTGAAATTAATATTCCGATTTTACACTGCCGTGCATACAAATAGGATTCCAAACTTAACTGTAAATAACGCATGTTCATCATTTGAATATAGGTTGTCCTCACATGTAGAAGCATATATTTCAACACCACAATGAAGTCTATGTGGGTTTGCACTTTACGTATGGTGTCAGTTTATGTATATCACACATTATAATGCTTATTATCAAAAACAGTAACAGTAAATTTAAAAAGATTATCATCCTTCGTTCAGCGTGTATGTGTATGCGTGTGAATGTATTGTAGAAATACAAAATGTACAACAATTATAGTTAACTAAAACAGTCCATTTAAAACCAAAAGCCCTCAAGATACATCTAGTTTCAAGTTTATGCTAAAATCTAAAGACGGCCAGATGTATTCAGTCAATATAACTTTCTTAGTCTTTAAGATACAAACATATATGGTACGACCTATATGTTGCCTATGCATCCTGTGGGATCATACTAAATAAATCCTATAAAATGCTATTGTCGGCTATATAGCATTTATTCAATATATATAACAACTAAGTGGTCTGAAACATGTCAAGGAAAATAGATTTTGCTATGAATTTCCATAACATCCAACTCTAACTATCAAACTGCGAATTAAGTACCGAGACCAATTAGAACTTAAGGACTTTCCCTATAAGAAATAAGTTCATCTAAACAAAGCATAAATCAACATGCATAATCCATATTTACAGAGTAGATACACCCACCTTATATGTACTTAATATCCTAGTTGATATATAACATAGATAACAAAGCAAGATATTTAACATACATCTTAATAATAGGCTTATAGCCTCATGGCATTTGTAATGCTGGGAATCTAATAAAAATTGATTATTTGCAAGGAACTTTTATTTAAAATGAAATTGTTACGATTATCTACTACACAACTTATTCCACACTTAGATCAACATACCACACTAATTATCTATGTATAAGTTCATATCCATCGTCAGCAAAAAAAATTCAACACACGGACCTAAATAATTATGACAGTAATGAATGTAAAGGTTATAAATTCACCTAATAATATATAATTATATAGGTTTCCTACCACAACTTTTAGCCACATCATTCATTTTATATTTTTGTCCTATGATTTGAGATAGTGCTTATCGGTTCGTCCCTTTTCAACAACCTAAAATTTTATAGATCAAAGTAGACATTATTAAATATATATACTCTTACTGTCAGCAAACAGTCAACATGCATTCCTGTAGCTAATTCAATCGAAAATAGCATAGTTAAAGCAGCATCTTAGAAAACGAACAAATAACAAAAAAGAAGCAAATAAAACAATAGAAGCTCAAACAGGAAAGCAATGGCAACATAATGGATTCATCAACAGAAATTAGGTTTTTTTTTAACCTCCAATAGGATATATAATTAGGGAAATAGCATGTACAGCCCCTCTGCGCCTTTAAAAAGGATATATAAGTAGGATTTATTATTTCTTTTTCAATACAATCACGAAGAAAATGACGACGAATATCAATATGTTTCATTCGTGAATGATTGACTGAATTTTTTGATAAATTAATAGCACTCGAGTTATCATAATATATTGTTGAATTTTTTAAATTTATATTAAAATCTCTAAGTGTCTGTTGCGTGTAGATAACTTGAGCACAAGCTAATGCAGCAGAAATATATTCTGCTTCACATGTAGAAAGTGAAACACGATTTTGTTTCTTATTAAACCAAGAAAATAACGATTTTCCAATAAAATGGCACGTACCGCTGGTACTTTTCCATCTGTCCGAGATCCACCGAAATCAGCATCACTATATGATACTAATTCGAAAGGACACTCTTTTGGATAGAAAAGTCCAAATTCCTTCGTATTGCTAAGATAACGTAATATACTTTGACTGCTCTTAAATGTGATTCTTTTGGATTGGCTTGAAATCTAGCACATAAACAAACACTCATCATTATGTCAGGACGACTGGCCGTCAAATATAGTAATGATCCAATCATACTTCAGTATAATTTTTGGTAAATACTTTTGCCATTTTCATCTCTATCGAGATGTGTGGTTGTACTCATAGGAGTCGGTTTTGCAGAAGTATTTTCCATTCCGAAGCGTTTGATTAAATTATTACAATATTTCTCTTGATTAATAAAAATACCATTTTGTAATTGTTTGATTTGTAAACCAAGAAAATATGATAATCTTCCATGTGGGAGATTTCAAATTCTTTGATCATAATGTTGGAGAAGTTCTCGCATAATTTTTCATTGGTAGAACCAAAAATGATGTCATCAACATAAATTTGAACAGTTAAAATATTCTTTTTTGAATGTTTAATAAAAAGTGTTTGATCAATCTTTTCAATTTGAAATCCAGATGATAGTAAATAGTTCTTAAGCCATTCGTCCAAGCACGTGGTACTTGTTTCAAACTGTATAGAGCTTTCTTAAATTTATAAACATTGTCTGGATATTTCTCATGGATAAATAAAGGAGGTTGTTCAACGTACACGTTTTCTTTTATATAACCATTCAGAAAAGCACTTTTAACGTCCATTTGATAAAGTTTGAAATTACGAAAACATGCATAGGCCAATAAGATACGTATTACTTCTAATCTAGCGACAGAAGAAAACGTTTCTTCGTAGTCAATTCCTTCCTCTTGATTATAACCTTGAGCGACTAACCTTCCTTTATTTCTGGTGATGTTACCTTCTTCGTCTGCCTTATTTTTATAGACCCATTTTGTACCAATAACAGTTTGATCACTTGATTTAGGAACTAACTCCAAAACTTCATTGCTTTCAAACCGATTTAGCTCTTCTTGCATTGCAATTATCCAATAGTCATCGGTAGATGCTTCTTTAGGGTTTTTGGGTTCGATATTGGAAAGAAATGCTACGTGACCCATTTGATTTAGTTGACTTCTAGTTCGGACGTTTGAATTAATTTCTCTAATAACATTTTGAACAGGATGATCCCGTGATATTTTTGGTGGAGATCTTAACTCATTGTAGTTATGAATAACATTTTCATCTTCTCTAGAATTATCAATTATGTTTTCATTATTTTCAAAATTTATATTGTCAATATTTGCGATATTATCTGGAAGTTCTTCATCATCTCTTATACTTGGTTTTTATAGAAAATTTTCATCAAAAGATACATGAAGAGAGTTTTCTCAATAGTATTAATTCTTTTATTAAACACCCTACAAGCTTTGCTTCGATCTGAATATCCTAAAAAGATATGTTCGTCGGATTTCGCATCGAATTTGCCAAGCTGATCTTTCGTATTTAATATAAAACATTTTGATTCAAAAACTTTAAAATAGGAAATATTTGGTTTTCTTCCATGAAAAAGTTCATATGAAGTATTTTTGGTAAGAGGTCGTATAAAAAAACGATTCAAAACATAACAAGCAGTTGCTACAGCTTCTGCCCAGAAATGTTTTGGAAGTGTGCTTCCATTTAACAAAGTTCTTGCACATTGCTGTAATGTTCTATTTTTCCGTTCTACAACTCCATTTTGTTGTGGAGTTCAAGGAAACGAGAAATTGCGAATAATTCCTTTCCTTTTACAGAAATGTTCAAAAGCTTCATTTTTGAACTCTCCTCTATGATCACTTTTAATATTCTTTATTTTTAATCCTATCAAATTTTGGATTATTTTGACAAAAACTTTAAAATGGTCAAAAGTATCACTTTTATTTTTCATAAATATGGTCAAAGTACATCTAGAAAAGTCATCTACAATTACAAACACATATATGTTGTGATTTATGGATTGTACTTGAGTAGGTCCAAATAAATCCATGTGAAGTAATCAAGTAGTTGTAATGTAGAAATAACTTTCTTAGATTTGAAAGATGATTTACTTTACTTTCCTAATTAATCCTCTGACTAAATCATTTTTAGAAAGTTTGTTTATTGCTTTGAAGTTAATATGACAGAATCTCTTGTGCCATAACCAATGATCATTTTCTTTGGATATTAAGCACATATCTGAATTATGGTTGATTTTCATATTCAGTACATACGTTTTTCTATCTCTATTACCTTCAAAGATAAAATTTTTATTGCGATCATAATTGCTACACTTATCCTCAGAAAATGAAATTTTGAATCCTTTGTCACATAGTTGACTAATACTTAAAAAATTATGCTTCAAGTTTTTGACAAGTAAAACATTGGAAATGAGAGGTGAATTAAATATACCGTAATTGCTCACATCGCCTTTGTCGATGATATAACCTTTGGAATTGTCTCCAAATGTGACAGAGCCTCCATCTGAATATGTAATATTTGTTAGCATATTTTTGTCTCATGTCATGTGTTTGGAGCAACCACTGTCAGGTATCCATTTTCCTTATTTCTTAAGTGGGACCTGTAAAAAATAAAAGAACAACATTGGTACTCACTATTTGATAGGGTCATAAGAGTTAGGTCTTAGGAAACCAAACCCAAGAGGATTCAGTATTCCCTTTGTATAAATAATTTTGACTCTTATGCACATTTTCCAAAAAGGATTTTATATATTTATTCCTAATGAAACTGTTGTTTGTTTTAGGAACCCATATTTTTATGTTTTTTGAATTTGATTCCTTTTTGGTTGAACTATGGTAGACTTGGATTTAGAAATATTTCTCCTATTTTGTTTATTTTTGGATGGAGCTACTTATTTCTTAGAATAACCTAGTCCTTTCTTATTTAAAACAGATTTGGAATTCTCAATAATCTTAGATAGGTTCTCTCTGCCTTTATTGAAGTTAGTCGCATTTTTGGTAATGCTTTCTAACTTTGTTTTGAGGCTAGTATTGTCTAGTTCAATCATTTTGATCTTGGTTTTTAGCTCATGATTTTCAAAGATAAGAGCATCATTCTTTTCCTTTTGAATTTCAATTTCTTGACTCAATAAGGTAAGTTGAGAGTTATCATTAGAAAAAAGTATCTTGAAGTTCTCCAAGTTCTTCTTCTAATATCTGCTTTTCGTCAATAAGCATATCTCTCTCGAATTCTACTTTTCTCTGATTTCATTGATCCTCTTTATATTTTCTTTTGAGACTTTTTAAAGTATCTAATAATTTAGAATTTATTTCAATCCTTTCATCAAAAGTAAGATCATTTACCTCATTCTCTGTAGCCATGAAACAAATATTTGCTCGTTCATTTTCACTGTCACAACTGCTTTGTGAAAAAGAAGAATCCGAGTCATCCCATGTTGCTAAAAATGCTTTTCTTTTAAACTTGTCCTTTCGGTTCTTATTGTGATATGTTTTTTTGTTTCGGACAATCTTTTTGTATGTGCCCTTTCTCGTGGCAGTTAAAGCATTCTAGTATTGATGAAGATGGCTTATTTGAATTGTTGTTGAAGTTTCTTTTCCTATTGTTTCGATTTCCTTTTCTGTACTTAAAAAACTTTTTAAAGTTTTTAGCAATGAATGCTAAATCTTCTTCATTCGAATCTGATTCTTCTTTTTCTGCATGAAATGCCATATTCGTTTTGTCATGCGCTTGTATTCTTTTAGCCTGCAAATTCACTTCGTAGGATATTATATTTCCTATTAACTCTTCTGGCTTTATAGTAGAAAGATCATTTGCTTCTTCAATGGCTAAGTCCTTTCTTTTCCATTCATCCATTAAAGAATTTAGGATTTTGATACAATATGAAAATCAGTAAATTTTTCTCCTAGTCCTAATAGAGAGTGATAAATATCTTGAAATCTAGAGCACATATCATTAATAGACTCATCCTGTTTCATTCTAAAATTTTGAGATTGACTTTTCAACATAGAAATTTTGCTTTGTTTAACCTTGTTAGTGCCTTCATGTTTAACTTTTAGTGTTCTCCATATTTGATAAGCAGCTGTACACATACTAACTCGATTAAATTCATTCTTGTCTAAGGCACAAAATAACATATTCATAGCTTTGGCATCTGCAGTAGCATCTAATTTTTGTGTGTTTGACCGTGAAGAGTATTCTGTTGTGGGAATGTTATACTCAGTTTGAGTGATATTCCATGAATCAAAACCATTTGCTTGCATGTAAATACGCATTTGAGTTGCCCAATAGTTGTAATTCATGTCATTGAATAGTGGAGGTCGTGCAGTAGATTGACCTTCTACAAAACTGTTATTAGTGACAGTGCTAGTGCTGGTGTTGTTTTCCATATTAACAAAATATCAAATAACTTTGTAACGGTTATTAGATGCCTTGCTCTGATACCAAATGAAAAGACAGCGTGGATCGTGCTATATGAAATTATACTATACTAGTGCGGAAATAAACTAAGATACTATAGCAATGTGAATAAGTAAAATAAAATAAGTGCACCAGGAATTTTTATACCGGATCGAACTTTTCGTTCTACGTCCAGTCCTAGACTCCTTCTGGAATTTCAACTAACTATAGCCCTCACTTAACTCAGAGGAATAGGTTCACAACACCTGAGCAGCGAAATAGGATTTTGTGCCTCAGCAGCAGAAGAGGACTTCACTTTGCATGAGCAGCAGAATAGATCTTTTACAAATAAATTTTTCTTGACTGTATGTGTTCTTTAATAACACGAACTTGTCAATTATAGTACACCCTTCCTATAATCTTCTCCTTTATGATGTATTTATGAATACGTGAAGAATAAGGAAGTAATAGAATGAATTTGTATGAAATTGAATGCACAAGAGTATTAGAATCAAAGAATATGAGAGTAGAGTAAGAATAGATTGAATTAAGTTATGAAAACATGATTCTAATGTGTTTATATAGATTATAAATAGGTGCACATGTTCGTGAAGAGTTATCATGAAGAGATATGGTCATATCTATTGAAACGAAGAACAGATCTCTTCACGAATGGAAGTGCCTATTTGAAAATATAGCCATTATAGATATTCTGACTTCTGAATTGAATAATTCAGACTTTTGATATTGCACGATCTCAAACAAAAAGGAAATATGCTAAAAATAACCATTTTTAGACGTCTGAAATGAACATTTGGATGTCTGAATATTGTACTAAAAAATATTCATTTTTCAAGATTCAGACGTCTGATTTGGTACATTCAAACGTCTGAATGTAAACTAAAAGTGAGAATACGCAAAGATTATTAATATATGCTAATGAAATGAAAAAAGATTCGAAATATATATCATATAGGAGAGATTTTAACATGAGTAAACTCTAGACACAGACTCGACACATACTTCTATAAGATTTGAAGCTTATTTGAATCCGGTCTTGATTAATTCCTGTAAAAACAAGTTAGTATATAATAATGACTTGTATAGTTGTCATAGTCAAAATATCGTAATTATGAAATATCGTAAATACAAAGTTTCAACAAGTGCATGAAGAACCAGGAGCAAGCTCCACATGAGATGATGGAACTTAAGACGAAGACAGAAAGTGGACAGAGGAAACTGGAATTTCGGGACCAATTGAAGCAAGAACCAGGATGAAGGCCTGTTGCTCTGAAGAATGAGAGCTACGATCGACCTTTAACTTTTTAAATGGTTCCTCTCATTCATCAAAAGTCTTTCTTTATCAAAACCACCTTTGTACACTCGACCCTGTTCCCTTTCGTCTCGGCGACGAGCTTCAGCTTCCAAATCCTTCCGTCTTCTCCATTCCTTCTCTCTTTCGCGAGTTTGATGGCGGCTGGAGGATAATTTCAACCAATGTTGAGAGTCAGTTAATTCCTCAAGATTGTTGTTGGGACCACATCCTCTCATGGTACCTGACATGAAAAATAGATAAAGATCTTAAATAGCTAAGAATAAGCTTGAATAATGTGTGTGTAAGCGAGTGTGACCCTAGTGAAATGTATAATGTGTCTGGGGGAAGGCCCAAAATGATGTCATAAACCAGACCGGGCATCCATTTTGGTAGGAATTGGACTAATTTCGGGCGCAACATGGCATGGGCGAGGAGACATCTCTTCAAATCTAGAATTTCCCCCACGAGTGCGTCGAAATTGACGTAGATGTTGCTCAGATCTCCAAAGTCTACACAGGCACCTTTAATCGGGAAATCTCGACATCACCCGACTTCTAGAGTGCCGTCTTTATTGTGAATCTCTGAGGTAGGCGAGCTCGCGACAACGGGACTCATCCTTGGAGTCTCGTCGCAAGATTTAGAATCTCCATCGTCAGAATCTGCATAGAAATCATCACTGCCACTAGAGGTGGGCTCATCACCACTGATATCAATTTCACCCTCCTCCTTTTCTATATCTATCATATCCTTACCTTCTCTTTGTTTAAACACTTCTTCCCCTTCCTTTGGAATCGGGGGAATTCTACAACAGGCTTCGGTCGTGGCATCTTTTCCTTTGCGAGTCTCTTCAACTGACTCGCCGGACAAGCCTTCCCTTTCTCGAAAGCACCCTTTTTGGAACCATGAGACAAAGAAGTATATCGCGGATGTACCCTTGAACGAGAAGGGGATGGGGCATCAACTGGGACTGCAAATCTCTTTGGATGCAACAGTCCATACCGAAGCAAGTTTTCATTCATCAGCAAGAATTTAACTGATCTTTCCCCAACATTAACAGCCTTCAGGGTTCGGAAAATTTCATCAAGAGATAAGTCCTTATTCGGCCTCGGAATAACTGTAGGAAGTATTTGACTCGTTAGAAATTTCGTATCTACATTTCAGAGCTTAATAAGTATGAAAAAGAACTTACCC
This sequence comes from Allium cepa, assembly GCA_030765085.1. NCBI lineage: Eukaryota > Viridiplantae > Streptophyta > Magnoliopsida > Asparagales > Amaryllidaceae > Allium > Allium cepa. The sequence continues at coordinate 300,367,480 of CM060944.1, read as the reverse complement.
CCTATTGTCCGGAGACGATTGAACCCTTCAGGACATCTAACAAAGAATTATTTAGTCTTGAATTGAGATAAATTGCTCTGCAGTTGCAATAAGATTTTATGGTTTCTCTAGGCCTCAATTACGACCAAAGGTGGACACTTTCTCTTCTTCTAAATGAGAGAAAATACCTCAGCTTATCAGAGCTCAGAGCACTGTTGAGTGTCCGCATAAAAAGAACATGCAGGTAAGTTAAGATAGCATATCCATTGGGGTGAATCTGGAATGGAACGATTCCCAAGATCGAGAGGGTTTCTCTTAAAAAGTCATTGAAAGGGGGCACCGCACCGTTTAGGCACATAAATTAATGACAAGCAGTATATCCCAAAGGTGGTATATAAGCGAATTCATCCTTCCCTAGGAGGAGCACATCTTCCTTTGGAATGTCGTGTTGCAAGTAGATGTTGTGCTAAACATTAGCAGAGATCATGAAGGAGGCTCTCTTTGGCAAATTAAGAGGAACTCTGATGTTTGGAGAAGTTCGATCCAAAACTGGACTGGCTGGGACTAGTTGGTCGTACTTAGCCTACGAAGTAGAAGAAGAAGGGGTAACAGATGATGACTCAACCTTCGAAAGTGCTGGACTTCCTCCGCCTACTTACGGTGAGAAGACGGTTACTTCTATCCATACAACAGATTTGCATCTGAAATGGTTAGGTAAATATACTCTAAACTAAGGATTCCTCCTAAAACACTTAAAATCCAAAGAAATATCCATTCTTGACACGTCAAATTTCAAGTATGTACCAGGATAAGTGCGGTGTGTTATCTATGTAGGTAGGCTCGGTGTCACGAACATTACAAACGCCCTATCCTGTGTAGATAGTTCGCTCGCAGCGAAAACTGAAAAGGACTTCTCTTATCATTTCCTTTTTGGAATTACTTCTTCTACACTTACCCGTTATCAATCAACGATCGATAACGGGTCCATTGTCCAAAACTACGCTGAAAGTTCTTATCAATGAGCGTTCAAAAGAAAGCTAAACCAATATGAATCCCCTAGAAGGGTGAAACCAATTCACGACGTATCGTGCGGTATTGGCAATGAAACCTAGTACAAGTCAATTTTGGTTTAATGGACGAAGACAGCTAAACTTGTCATGCACTGGCGCAAGGCCCAAATGTCATTCCATGAAGAACTCAAGACTCGACTTACTATCTTCCTCCATTAAATCGCAATCAACTAGGACTTTCTACGACTGTCATCATGTATACAACTCCATCGCAAAAACGATAAATGAAGGCCATAATTAATATAATCTACCTTGAATTAATGATCAAAACACAAAGGTGGTCGGAATTCTCAATTAGTGATCCAAGCACCATGGATCGACAGCGATCTAAGGAAGCAATCGAACAAGCTAGGCCAGGGTTTGGTCGGCGGCGATTTGAAAAGTTGCGGCAGGAATCAGGGCAACGACGAGGTTCTGGAGTCAACAGCAAAGCGAACAATCGGTAGCGTTGACTGAATCACGATGGAAGCTTGGTCGAAGTTGGATCGAATTGCTGGAGATGATGGGTTGAATGGTAGAAGAAAGCTCGGTTCGCAAGGTAGAAATGAAGTAGGTTGGCTCAAAACATTTAATTAGAAGAGTTACATGAAAAAAAGTTAAGTAATTGGATCTCTAGAGATCCATCAAATTGTTGTCGATCGATCTCTAACTCGTCTAGCGAAATCCACATACTACTTCAAGGCATTTTGTAAAGCTATAGAGTAAAATTTAGCCTGTTATGATAAGAAATGTTGGTCCAGGTCAAAACTTCGCAAGAAATAATATAGCCTAATGCAAATTCATGTGGTACTAATACGACTACTTGAAATTCAACAAGCAGAAACTTGAAAGTGATTACTTCTAGAGCATTCCTTGTTTACAACGAAGACATACTCTAAGGCTGTGTAGTTAATGCCCCGCTATTACCCCACTATAACTCTGCAATATCTCATAGCGGATTTCTACTGCTACGATTTTTCCATATAGCCCCAAAATATAGCCTTTCCGCTTTAATCCCCGCTATTTCCGCTATATCCCGTTGTCTCTGCTATATTTTGCTATTTCCGCTATATCTTCTTTAATAAAATGAATTAAAATATTGCATTATACATTATAAAAATTATGAAACTAATTTATTTGATTTAATTTTTAATATATTTTCAGATATGAAAATACTCTAATATCTACTAAATTCAATTATGTTATATAACATTTTTACGTATATTTAAAGTATATTCGCACTTATTTTTGTTTAAAATCATTTATGTATTAATTATAATTCAATTGAATGATAATTTTTCATTTAATTACCATTTATATATTTGTAAAAATATTAAGTACCAGTTTTACATGCTATTTTAGAGCTATCCGCTATATCCCGCTATATACTCGTTGTATCCCCGCTATGACTTTTTGCACCTCCACCGCTTTGAATCTGCCGATCGCTTTCACAGCACAACTCTAAGGGGAAAATTTTATCCGAGTTCTTAACCTAGCAGAATCCAAAACAAGTTAGAACAACTTGATCAATTCATAATAGCTCAAAAGCCAACCAAAAGGACTAGAATAGTGAGCCAAAGGAAGTCAGCGGAAAAAGAAACAAAATTCACTAAGGACATGGATCGCTAGCGATCCATCATATTAACTCATGAGTACATCGACCTTCTTGCATCATGGTTCAATCTATATTCTAAGAACAATGGCTAAGTCTGATGAGCTTCAGGGCTAGTTAAATCAAGAGACAAGCGTTCATCGGGTCCAATCAATAGCCTAATACGACTAATAATCAAGCCATAATCAAAATAAGGCGACGCGCTATTAGACTACACGAGCAATATCAACATTAGATAACAACGGCTATCTAGAAGACAAAGTCCAAAATTAGGTCAAGTATATGGATTGATAGCGATCCATACACTATGGATCACTAGCGACCCATTCATTGTCATCAGATCACTGCGACTCTTATGGAACATGGCAGAGGAAAGTACTATGGCATTGGATCGCCTTTGAGCCTGAACTATGGGCCACTCGCAATCCATAGCCTATGGATCGCTAATGACCATCATTTTATCTTGGATCGCAGCGAAACTTCCAGTGTGCCTTTGTATGATTATCTGCAGGCATTTGACAAACAGGCTTGGTCCAGTGGCTCTCCAACGTCTATAAATACTCTCTTATCTACAAGATAAAGGGGATCCTCTAGACTGGTTGCTAAAACTCTGCAGAAATCTTTCTTCGCTCTTGTCTTCCTACACAATAGTCATCCAAGAAGTTTACTATGATTCTCCTGTGAAGGAATTAGTTTAACTAAGGATATTGGAGAACTTCGTAATTCAATTCACCTTGTAACAGCAATCAGTCAATAATCAAAACTATAAAGTGGACGTAGGCTTCATCAATAGCCGAACCACTATAAAAATCTTCTCATCTTCTTCCTATTTTTACCTTTTCTATTCTTTTTCTCTATATTATTTCTCTATAAGAACAGGGTTGGTGCTTTCACACTCAATCCAGGGTGTTGATCAATTTTTTGGTCTAATAAAAAGCGATAAACAGTCTTAAACTAGGTAAGATATAAATGCACAAAGAATAAAGAATTATGGTTAATAATAAATTGTGAAGACAAAATAATTAAGGAAGAATTAAGATATAATACACACACACATACACACACACACACATACATACATACGTACATACATACAACTTCAAGTATGCTTTTATGACGGTTGTGAACTATTAAAGTTAATAAATGATTAAATGATGAAGAATGACATCGTCGTTAGAATAAGTAGGAATGCAAGCTTTGTAGTGTTACAGAGTAGAAGCATGCCCACCACAAGGGGCTGCCAGTAGTTGTATATAGATTATAATAATGCAAGACATATCCAACTATAGGACCTTTGGAGAGTGTACGCTTGTGTATTGATCAAGAAATACCCGAATAGAAAAGGAAGTCGGCTTTAATAAATAGGAAAGGGGGTATTGCCTTGATTGCAATAGGCAGTCTAAATCGGATGGTTAAGGAAGAACGATGCTATGTCTGCGTATGTTGGTACCAAATAATGGTGTAGGGCTGCACATAGGTAGAGAACGTCATCAAATCGTTCGATGGGATAGACGAGGGTTACACCTAATGGGCTGCACTACCTACTAGTGTACGACCCACGTTAGGTCATACATCATCAAGTGTTTTGGTAGTTTGTTTGTTAGGAGGCAAGGATAGTTAACCCCATTAGAGAGGTCTTTCAAAACGTGCATAAAGTAGTCCGTAGAGCTAAGTCCACAACCGCTAAGGCTGAATTCACCTTATCTATAGTTAGTAAAGCCGAGTCGACAGCCGGGAAGCAAATAGGAAAATTCCCAAAAAAGTAAAAACAGAACATTGATAAATTATTGTAAAGATGCTATTAGGCACGATTGGAGTTCATCGATAGGCACAGTGATGAGAACGTGATACGTCGAGGGTGAGGGATCCTAACGGGATGCTGAGTTAAGGATACTAGCGAGGTTAGTATCATGGTCTGATGGGTATCGTGATACTTACACACACACATATATAAATGCACATGGATATAGTCTACAACGAGTAGATGGGATGTACTGTATGTGTACGTAAAGTCGAGATGACTAGTTACAAATGAAAGGACATAACAAGAGATAGAAGACAATCGGCATAAACTAGTGTTACGTATAAAGTGTGTAATTTACCTGTCACCAGAGCATTGTTCTGACCCCTTCTCATTACAATCTATAGGATTATTAGACAAACAGTTTCCTTTGGCATGCCCGACATTGACAAGGGCACTAGACATTTTAAATATCAATCTTAGTCGGTAACTATGTGACTTACTATATTTTATTATTCCATTATGATTTATGTCATTGGTGCTCTGATATGCATTCATTTATTTTATATGCAGGATATCAAACCAACGATCCGTATTTTGGCTGACTTGGGTTTGCGGTTTAACGAAAATTCTAGCCTACTGACGTGTGGGTTGTCGTGTGTTCCAGATTGAATTTTATTGTACATATCTAACTATGTATTTAGATATATGTTGAACATAATATGTTTTATATTTTATGTTGTTTCCTTCATCTGTGAGTTTAAAAAGTTTATAGTTACAATTTGTTTTATTTCTTTGTTATTATATCATAACGACATGTTATTTTTAATCTTTGGGATGTTAACATCGATTCGAGCATTAAATCCGACAGTAGAAAAGGAGGATTGTTACATGTTGAAGTTATACTTTGCAACGAAGTCACATATGGCTTAAAGTGGTTCGATTCAGAATGATCTCTCCATTATTTCACTACTCTTTTCATTACATGAATCAAGAAGATTTAAAATACAAGCTTTCACCATTTTGAAATCCTCCCTTACTATTGCATGGCTCGAAGAATTTATGCAAGTCGAGTTATTGGCCCTCATTTCATAGTAATGAATGTTTAATTGTTGATGTGACCCATTTTTGCCCAACGGTGTGATTTTAGTGACTGAATATGACCTCGATAACGAGTGCAGTGGTATGGCCTTATAGGCGATGTAGTCAATAATGAATGAAGTAGGCTAGTTGGTTTTGAATTGGTTATCCATTACAAGCAAAGCGACATCATCAGGAAGTTACTCATGTAGAATTTATTTAATTGAAATTTTATTTTAGTGATCTATATTAGTTTTGAAAATTCTATTTCGTTGGGTCCCTCTAATTTTAGACGTTATTGTTCTTCTAGATGGTTAACATGCAATAGGCGTTCTTATGTCATATAAAGCGAGCAATTTGTATCGACCTCTCCATACCCGTGTATCTTCTATAACTTTGTATTTCATCTTATGGTCATCGCATGTCGGCCTCATAGGTTTTAAGCATGGCATAACATTTTTCCCTCTAATTTGCCTCATGTGAGAGTAAGGGAAATTGGAATGACTAGTAACCGATATGATTTGAATTTTAAACTATTCAAACGCATCGTCTTCTTCCCTTTGATTTGAAATCAACATATATATCTTCACCTTGTTTTCACTATGTAAACCTAACCTTTTTTTATTGCCTTCTTTTTGCTTTTAATCTCACCATCATAATTTTATTTTCTCTGCATTCTTGTTATCAAATTTCAAATTTACTTCAACGAGTATCCCTTACCTTTCACACGGCTTTCTTCATTTTCTCCATGCATAATCTTCCCGTTATTGCCGTTAATCATGATTACGAACACAAATACATTGAAAATAAAATTTTCCCAATTCCAAAATGCATGATTGAGTCTTTATGCTTCTTTGAGTTGTTATCCAATGGCTTATGTTTCCATCTTTTATTCATGCCTTTCGAGCCGAAAAAACTTTTTTATTCTATCGCATATAAATCGTAATTTTGCTAAAATAAAGTCGAAGGCTATTGAACCTGGCTTGTTGAGAATTTAATCATGTTTATATAGGCTAACTATTTGAATGAGTAGTCACTTTGTTGGCAAGTTAATCAGTTAGTAGGATAATTTTTGTTTATACATGAATACTACTTATATGAGGAGTCACTTAGCTTACTTATATTTTTTCATTCAAAAAAACTATTCAACTTGGTTTTTCTCAAGTTTCATTTAATTCTATCTAAATTAGTTAAGGTGATGCCAACTATGGAACCTTCATTATTCATTGCTCTACCATGCTTAATGCTTGCCACACAACTACTGCAAGGGGTGTGCATCAGATGGCATACTGATTGAGATTTATAATATTTGGAGATTTCCTAGGGCATTTGATCGATGTAGTACTTCTCATGAAGGTTGTTTATATATACTTCAATTCAATATGCTCGAAAATAAGGTCAAACTGCATTTCTATGGACATAAGCCTTTCGTTGATATTATAAACTAGATGCTAAACTCGTTCTTCTTTCCTGATTAGAACTACACTCTCCATGTATTCTGAGACTGGAAGTTGTATGGATAAATCCTCCTCTTGTATTAGTTTTGATAAAATAGGTGGTTATAATATCCCTCACTTTGAAACTCGAAGATAAAATGATGCTGTAGTCATTACTGATCTTCCAGCAATAGAAGTAAGTTCAGTATATTAAAATACATATAAATATACAGAGTAGCTAATACTTTCACCACGTAAAAAATTTCTTCAATATTCTTACATGCATTTCTTCCAAAATTAAATCCAAAGTTGTGCCCATTCAGGGGTCAAATAATAATAGAAAATAGCATAGTAAAGAGTTAGGACAACATACAATGATGTCGCCTGAGCTCTTAAATAGTAGAAATAACATCTTTATTTGCTAATAAATACTTCTGCTTCGTCTTCTATCTGGGTATTATTGCTCTTTTAATAACCCTACCTAATTCCACATAATCGGCCTACTCAAATAATTACACATGAGTTTATGGGGAAAACAATAATAAAAACGCAGGTTGGACATAATGTCTGGTGTGAATAATGCTTGCCCAAAACAAACATATAATGAGACCAAGCCATACTGCATGGAATGGGTTTCCGCCTTATTATCTAAACGCCATAAGTGAAACAATCGTAGTTACTGATGTAAGTATTTCTTATTTACTATTGTGCCTTATGCATTCCTAAGCGGTTCCCAACTATTACTATTCCTCTAGCACAATCCCTATTAAGCTCTCAGTTAGATTATTCTTTAATATGTTATTCGCATCTGCTGCTGTGCCCCCACACAGTCCCCACTAAGCTTCTATTTAGCTTTGTCTTTATTCTGATACTGCCTAGAGTCACCACCCTATGGTATCCTTTTAACTTATTCATTAAACTTCGACTGCATAGACTCAACCTCTTGCAATATTCTTTAAGTTCATTTGTTAATTTTAAACTACTTAGACTCACCCACCTATAGTTTTAAATTATTTGTTGGATAAGATATGGACCACATTAAACAACCACGTGTAGTCCTTATACGATTGTTTACATAAGCTTTGGACCACTGTGAAACATCCATACACAGTCCCTATTTGTTTATTTACTTGATTTTTGGACTAATGTGAAGCAGCCTCCCGCAGTCCCTACTTGTTTATCGACTTAAACTCTGGATTACTATGAAACAACCACCCACAATCCTTAATTTTTTTAATATGAAACTACTTGTTACCCTACCGTAGTCTCTTGGAAATTAAGCGTCTCCCCTTACCTTCCTTAGGTGTGAATTCGAGTGAATGCCCACACTTGGCGTCAATTGCCCTTTCAACCCTAACACTAGCATTAGAATTCTTCCCTTTACTACCCTTGGGCTCTCCCCGAGTCCTATGGCGGCGTTCTTCAGTCTCTTTCAACTTTACATTTTTGCAACACGATATGTCTTTTACATATTACGACATGGTTCTACTTCCCCTGAAAGTCCCTAGATCCCCTTTGGAAAATCACTACCTTTTCCTTGTATACGTAGCTCTTTCATAAATTTTTGGCTTGGCTCTTTACTAGATAGTGTCCTTAAATTTTTTCTGATTTATATTTCGATATAGTTCCATATTTATCTAACATTTGTTTTATAATTTAAAATTTACAAGAAACTGCGCACTTACCTTTTCCCTAGTGCACTACCCATCCTATATTTGCTTATTTTCTTCATAGGAAACCTTATTAAAATCCCAAAAAATTCATGAACAACCATTATGATATACTTTGTTCATTATTTTGATTTTTAATATATTTTTCTTATTATCCTCTAAGTATTCTCCTTAAAAAATTCATGATAAATTAGTTTGGCATAGGAAACTTCTCAAACTAAAAGCCCATCTCTAGGCTCAAGGTTAGCATATCATACAAAATTTTCGTAGCATTTAGAAATCATTAAAGTAGGAATATACATCTACATCTAAACATCCCATGTTCATCGATCTTTCTCAAAACATTCAGTAAATGTTTTACTTATTAATGAAAATCCATTTGAAACTCCATCATATATAAAAATATACAAAATCATACTGAAACCAAATATTGGGTATAGTGAAATGGGTTTAATATTACTCACCTAGATCTTTAAGATATCTTTCTTTAGTCTTCTTGCTCCCTTTTTAGCTAGCACTTTGTTATCTTTCCTTTATTTGATTTTCTTAATATACCACCATTAGTGTCCCTCTCAAGCTTTTCATTTTGTTTTTCATGTTTAGAAATGAATGAATAAAAAAGAGTAAACAATAACTTGGGCTTGGGCCATCATACTCTTTTTCGTTAATTCATTTCTCCCTTTCTTCATATTTAGCTTATCTTGGCCTTTAGTTAATTAATTAATTAAATCAATAATTACCGATCGTTGTAATGTTCCTCCATAAAGGAATTTCACCCCAAAATTCAATTAAAGCACGGTAGAGATTTGCCTACTATCCCGTGCTTACGCTAAGCACGCCCATGAATTACCAATTCATAAATCAAATGTACTAGTGTTATCTACTGATACAAGAATCAACCATAATATTCATACATATATATGGTCCATAACAGTACAATACAGCACATATCTCATACGCTAATCTGAAACGAACAACTCTGGATAGTTTCTGCTAACCTTATCCTTATTTTTCCACATGTAGTCTTCTTGATCTACACTCCGTTGAATACATCTAGCTTCACCAACTTGTTCCAAAGCTGCTTCTCATCGTGATCTACTATCCGAATTGGTTTTCATACATAGGTCATGTTCGGTTTTATGACCATGTCTTCTATTGCCCTCGGATTAACTACCTCATCCAGATCTCTAATGCATTTCCACAAGAAGGATATATGAAACACATTATGAATCCTTACAAAAATAGTAGGTAGTTCCACCTTATACTCCACCTTTCTAATCCTTTCTACGATTGGAAACGACCCTACATATCTCGATGCTAACTTCCCACCTTTCCCAAAATGCATCGCACCTCTCATTGGAGAAACCTTCACGAACACCTGATCGCTACTTCAAACTCCAGTTCCTTCCTCCTTGTGTTAGCATAACTCATTGGCCTGGACTGAGCTATCTTCATTCTAGCTTGGATCAGCTTTACTTTCCCGGTAGCATCCTTAACCACATCCGGTCCTAACATAATCTTGTTCCCTACCTCCAACTAACATGCAAGCGACTTACACGGTCTTCTATATAATGCCTCAAATAAGGCCATCCCAATACTTATTTAGTAGCTATTGTTGTATGAAAACTCCACCAGACGTAAATAATCTTCCCAAATCCATTAAAGTCTACGATGCATGTCCTAGGCAGACCTTTCATGATCATGTTGTTCCTCTCGATCTGCCCCTTTATCTATGGATGATATGTTATGCTCATCAGCAACCGTGTACCCAGTACCTTTGCAAGCTGTGCTAGAACTAGTTGGTGAACAATGAATCTCGATCACTAATAATAGTGCTAGGTACCTTGTGCAATCTCACTACTACCTTCATATATATCTCTGTATACTTTGGTGCAGTTCTCATAGCCATTAATGGAATAAAATAGGCACACTTAGTGTAACACCCTATAAAATTAACTATAATTAAAAAAAATTAAAAAATGGAAATTGAGCAAACATTGTACTTTATTTATGAAACTTGCACCATTTTGTTCATAGAAATTTTCTAAGAAACTTTCCTATTTGGAATTTCAAAATTGGAGCTCAAATGAAATAGTTATCAACATTTGATGTTTTCGAAGCGAAAATAATTAAAAAATAAAAAGAAAATAAATAACATTAAATATAGGACACCATCGATCAACCCCATCCTTGGGCCGTTGACTCCTAGCAGTCAGCTGCCTATAAGGGAGCGGCCAACCGGTTCAAACATAGTGGTAGGGTCTGAGCTATGTCTAATGACCCGGATTTAATTATTTTGATCTAACTATTATGAATGATTCGTGCGCTATAAATAAAAGCTTAACCCCTCACTTCTTTTCTCATATTTACTTATTCAAGCAACGAAGCTCTACTATTTTCTCTTCTCCACTATTTTTGAAAATGATAAAATATTATACATAAATATATAATTGGAGAACGGTAAAAAATAAAAGAGAAGAAGAGAAGACGCGAATCAAAACTATTGAAAAAGATAATTTTTTATAATCATAAATCTATATTCCTCTTAACCTCAAATCTCTTCTTAGATCTGTAATTCTAACTATATGTACATAGGTTGTTATACATATTCTTTTGAATTTTAAAGGAAAAGGCCTCAACTTAAGGAATTGCTCAAATTTGGAGATTTGGAAAGCTTAAAAGGCGAGTGGGAAATTATATAATTTATTCATAACATTAAATTTATATCATTTGATTTTATTTAATTATTATGCATAAACAATCTGATGAATTGTATGCCTAAAACAAATGTACATGATTATCGCCTAATACTTCAATAAAATAGGTAGTTTGAATAGAAATAGAATGCACAACCTAATATAAAAATTTGAATACAATCCTAAATATTTATTCTTGTAGAATGTTTGTTTATTCTAGATCAATAATTGGGTTGTAAATTTGGTTACCCTAGTTGACTTGAAATATGAATTTCTATGTTTTGAATTATGTACAGCCGGTTCCGTACAATTTCCATAAATTATTCAACTTCAAAATATGTATAAAAGTACATCATTTGAATTAACAAGTGATATAGCAAAAAGGAAAAGTGATGTGTAAGATATGGATATTCTTCTTCATAGTTTAAACTGTATATTTAGATAAAAGAATAGAAATATTCATTGTAATTTCAAACGAAGCAAAGATTTCACTTTTAGTTAATTTATGAAAAGATATAATGGTAGTCCTTTGTGGAAAGATAGCTCGGATAAATTAAAACGTGGAAAAAAATATTCTAGTTTAGAAATTAATAACTAGAACTATAAAAGAAAATAAACACGTATAACCATGCTTAACATTCAAAAAAAAACAAAAAAAAACTTAATTTATGACAACATTCATATTAGTTGTTAATAGTGTAGTAATTATACGACTATGATTTATGGACATTAATTACATATTTAATGAGCAATAAATTTATAGTTAATAGAGAGTTAAAAAGGAATTAAATGTGGATTGATTAAGAAATTTAATACGGCATTTATGGGGAAACCAAATAGGCATAATAGATCGATTTTGAAAGTGGTAAACAGATTAAATTAATCAAACGAGGATTGATTAGAGATTGTCCAATTTTGATATAAATGGCCAACTATTACGAGTAGTAGACATTTATTTTACATTATAAGGAAACCAAAGCCTAAACGTATACGTGGCGAACAAATAAGTATTAATAAAATCAAATATATGTAGAAAGCAATATAACTTTCATCGTACAAAATTATATTGCTTCAATTACACGTTTAAAACAAGCGTGAATTAGTGGTCTTAGCCTAACACTTAGATTTTGAATGATTGGTTCGGTTTAGTGGGTTGGGATGCAAAGTCAATAGAGTTACACATCAAAAGTCTACCATTCACCTAGAAGCTACCGGTAGTTGTGTATACTTACTACTGATGTAGGACATCTCCAACCATAGGACCCATGGGAAAGGGATAGCATAGGACATAGGATCTGCTTCTTAGATGGAGGTACTAAGTAGCTATCATAGGGTCCGTCTTCTACCTATTTAGGAAGTATTAAACGGTCAGGGTTAGCTATTAGGCATAGTAGTGGATATCTCGAGAAGGGTTATCTTTGGGTTTGAGCTATTAAGTAGCTACGATAAGGTTCGCCTCTTCCATGAAGAAGTGTTAAATGGCTTTACGAGATTCCATGCAATGTCAATTAGAAAGTATCAGAGAGGAGTCTGCCTTAGGATAGGTATTAAATGATGGGGACTTGCCTAAAATGTTGTTATTAAATGGTCAGGGTATGCCTAGTTTCCATTGAAAAGGTATTATGTGGCTTGGGTATTATTTCTTACAATGTTTGGACATGACTGACTGTAGTTGCGTAGGACTGGAAAGAGCCTTAGGCCTATAATTGAGGGTAGTTGTAGAGTTGGGACGCATTAGTATAACGATAATTATATTATAAATCTTATCTAGGTGTCATCGATCTTTATAGTTAGGACCGACCAACTTGTGGTTATATTGTAGAGTGCCTTCTTCGGGGAGTTGAGGTATAAAATGGCCATTAGATATGCCTCCTCCCTATTTAAGAAAAATTAAGTGGCTATGGTTTTAGGTAGTGAATTTTTTAGATGTCAATAAATATATGTACGTATACATAAGATACATTAGGGAAGGTTAGGTTAGACTTATCGTACATGCATATAAGATTTAACGGATTAGTAAAAATAAAATAGAAACCAATCGGCGAAAACTAATGGGATGGATAAAGTACGTAATTATCCACTCACCAAAAAATTGTTCCGACACCCTCCGCTTAACAACCCACATGTTAAGTTTAGTAGGATTGGATTCTGGGGCTAAATGAGAACTACAGATGGTGAAGTCTTCTTATTCATGCTCGGCACTAACAAGGCCATTAAATATCCAAGGAATGATATTCCGACGTAGAATCCTTATTCAAATGTATGTTCTATTATACGCATCAATTCTATTGAGGAGTTTAAATTAATCGCTCTCTTATATGCTTGTGTTTATTATAGGCTACCATGACCAATGATCTGTACCTTAATGGACTTCGATTTTGATTTATTCGAAATTCAAGCCTATTAAGGTGTGGGTTGTTACATTTAGTATCAAATCTTAACTTAGTCGATCATTGAAATTAGGATATGCTAAGAGAATTATTTTTATTTTTACCTATAATTAAATGTAAATTATACGCTTAACTCTATAAATTCTGAATATAGAAGTAGTTGCGACCATATTCCAAAAGGATGGACGAAGCAACTATGAGTTAGAACATTAAATAGAGTTAAATTTATGTTCCTACCTCCAATTAACCCATTGGGCCGTGATCGTATCGTAAGAAGTGGACCAAGAAGAACATGATGGCGACATATAAAAGCACCCCAAAGGTTGGATGATACTTGACTCCTTTGTTGGGCCTAGACTACCTTATGATTTCGGATTTTGATGGATTGTAGATTGAAGACTAACATTTCATCCAGACAAATAGGAAAAAAGAAACTATATTTAGCAAGCATCTGAAATAAGGAATGATAGGAATGGAGCCAGATATGGAGGAGTGGAGCAAGTTCTCAGAGAATGAGTGGAGCAAGTTGTCGTGAGAAGGTGTATACTAATTACCACAAGAAGATAAGTCAGATGAAGATGAGTAGAAAAGAAGTGTCCAAAAGATAGGTCGATAAAAGTCCATGTATGAGTCCAACCCCATGTGAAAAAATTTAACAGAAAGATATCTTTGAAAATTCCTTAAAATATTTTTAATTGGTTTTTTAATGAATTTATTGGGAAGTTGTTGTTTGGAAGGAAAAAAAGCGAGGAAATTTGGAAATTCATAATTTGAAAAAATTTGAAGTCAAAAGTTTCTAATTTATGGTTTTTGGTAAAAGGGTTTTTCAATTTTGAAAATCTTGGTTTAAAATTAGTTCAGTCAAATTTTTTGGGTTAAAGGTATTTGGTAAAGGAATTTTCGTTTTTGAAATAAAGTAAAATAGAAGGTAGTTTAGGCTCGACGATTTTTCCTATTTTATAAATTTGGAAGTTGCTTTTTAAAATTTTCTAAAGGGGGGATAATTGAAATGGTACTTGATTTAAAATGGGGTATAGACGATAGAAGGATAAAAACGCCGATGGTTTAGATAGAAATAACATTAAGAATTTATATATAAAAATAGGATTAGTATTCTAGTTAGAAATAATATTGTAGAAAAACAATATGAATAAGATATGAAGAATGGATAAAATTCCATGGACATGTAGTAATTGCGCACAAACTTTAGATAAACGCTTAAATAGATATTGCAATTCATATGTCTTTTAGAAGTGCCCCTCTTGTGCTACTGAAATCTCGGTCAAATGTGGAAGCGAAAATAGCACAAGTAGTAATCAAAGAAGACGATAAAAATTATCATTATCTACTCCACTTTTCAATATTAAAGTCATAGAAGATGTCGTTGAAAATAGAAGATTTGGTATGACAACTGGATTTAAATGTAATGGATGTTTTGAGTTAAAAATCCTTTAAAAGAAGTAAATTTCTTTTGTAGAAAGTCCTTAAAAAGGTAAAATAAGTTTGAAAAGGGAATTTTTCATCGTCCCTTTTTGGAATCTAGTAATTTTTAAATTTGATTAAAATGTTATTAAGTTTCTATTATAAAAAATAAAAGTTTTGGATTAGGTACTTCAAGATTATGTAATTTTATTTTTATAAAGATTGTTGAGAACTAAACCAAACTTTTAATATGGAGTAGATAAAGATTACTACCTAAATAAGATGGGGTAAAAGTTTTAGGCTATGAATAAAATAGCTATGAATGCTCATAGGGAAACAATAAAGAATCCCCGTTGAATATAAGGAATTCGGTAAGAAACCAGGAATATTTTATTAGAGATAAATAAAGGGAAGTCATGAAAAGGATCCTCAAAGGAACAGTGAAGGGTAACAAAGTACAATTTTGCGAGTCCCATAGCAGACTCGCATGAAGGATCATGGATGTAGAGGAAGTATATACCAATTTTTGAGGAGATGGTTGGGAGATTTTGATTTGTAGATTTCAGTAGTGTAGTTGGAGAAGAGAGTAGTGAGTGCCAAACACACATGAAGGATGTTGGATGACTCAAAGCCGATGAAGTCAAGATAGGTGGTAGGGAAGTTATTCCACCATACAAATTTTTTGGATAAATTATTATAAATGTGCACAGTTCATATTTCTTACCCATAGCTGTATGGAGATGTATAGTTTATCCATAATCGGGTAAATAATTGAAGTAACAGGTGGACCACATTTATTAAAAGCCAAGAAAGAGAGTTAAGGAAGGTGGGTGATAGTGGAATGACATACCAGGGATGTCCATCTTAATTTAGTAAGGAGTGATAGGGTCATAATATCATTAACACCAATTAATGATGAATAAATGCTTCCAGGAAAAATTTCTTTTAGGGTCTTTGGACTATTGTAACGATTTGAAAATTTTAACATAGTGAATGAGAATATTTAATTTATTTAAATATTTAAATTTAATAAATAATGAGAAAATCAATTTTTAATAAAACGACTTGATTTTTAATAGTGCATTTTTAATTTAATTTATAAAAAATTTCCATAATGTTTAGTTTAAAATATATTTAAATTATGCTTTGACCTATTTCTTGGAAAATGGTGTTATTTTCACAATTTCACAAAATAAGTTAACCAGTGTATTTTATTGTTGTTTTGAGATCATGTCGCATTTTTGTGTATAATCATATTTTTGTTTTTGTCGTTCGTAGTTCATAAACAAACGGAATTCTGTGTAGCGAAGTGCCTAAAATTGTAAAATAAATTAGGCCCTACAAAGACTTTTCCTTCATTTCAATTCCCTCCTCTCGTTTACGTTTTCATTTTCCTTTATAGTAAACAAAGAAATCAAGGTCTCTCCTTTAAAATTTAAAATCAAAATCTATACTTAACTAAAAATCTTGAAACTAGATCCGTTTAGTTTCTATTGTCGAGTGCTTAAATTTTATATGAGTTTGGTGAGATTCAATGATCGATGGTTGTGATTGATATATTAGGGCATGGCTAGGTTTTGAGATAGGCAAAGCTCGAGGCGCCGATGGATGAATTGGAGAGTACAGTTGCATTTTTACTATAAAAGAGCGTCTTTAGGCGAAGTATGGGCGTGTACAGCGGCGATTTGCGGAGTCTGACATTTTAGGGTGTGGGCTCGAATGCAACAGGCTGTAGTTGAAGTGGGGGTGCTAAGCTCGAAATCAATGGGTCGAGGAGGTGGAGATTTGGAGAAGAAGTTTGTCGGCGAAATCAGATGGTCGATTACTAAAGTGTAGAGGGAGGTAAGGATGTGCATGTACTAATATGGTTGGTGTATCAGTGTCCGTGTACAAAAATTAAATTAAAGAAGGGGAAGATGGATTATGTGGTGGTGATTACTTTAAAAAGTGATTAAATTATATTATTTAATTTCACTAGCTTATAAAACGAATATCTCCCGCATACAAGGTCCAATCGATATGCAGTCATTCGCATTGTGCTCGTAGGAGCATTATTTACATGATGGAATTTGTTTCGTCGAGTTTGGAGTAAGTTTAATTTTGAGCTAAAATCGAACGACGTTCGATTTTAGATCAAACCAAAATGAATGCTTAAGTATCCGCTGGAATTTTGGTGAGTTAATTCACCTTTGATTGAACAGTATATGATACTTTATGGATATGAATTATTGTTTTGTACTTAAATGATTTATTGGTTTGGTTTGGTTGATTTTCTGCTTTGAAAGGAAAATGACATTTAAAATGAAATACAGTGAATTTTACGGAGAAATCCATATTTCTCGCCATTGTAACTTTAAATTTCAGTTATATGCCTATAGATTCCAATTTTATTTATATATCTATTGTTTATATTATTGAATGTTAATAGTTTGGTAGTTAGCCATATTGGATGTGACATTGATATATTTTAAAAGTTAAACCTTTTTAGTAAAAAGGTAGTAATAGAATTAGTTAAGTGTTATGGTAGCTATTAGCCCCATTTTAGTATTTTGAAATACTATTGTTTAATGTTTGGAGTTGAAAATGGTTTTGATTCAGAAAATGATTTTTAATCCGACCTTTTGGGATTTTTTGTGATATTTTATTTAAAATTAGTTTTTGTATTTCTCTATTTTACTTCACCATTTTTGATAGTCATTTCTAAAATATTTGGAAATGTTTAAAAAGAATTTTAGGAAATATTAGTTTTACAAAAAGGTTAATATACTAAGGAAAGATTGTTTTAAAGGAAAATAAAAGGGATTTATCCTTTATAATAAAATGATTTTGTTTATAAAAGAAGGTAGGAATATTTTGATACAAATATTTCATTTTTATATAAAATGTTGTGTAAAAGGATAGATTTATAAATGGTATTTTATAAATAAAGGAACAGATTTTTAAATGGTGTTTTATAAAATGGAAGAATTATATCATTTCGATAACTTGGAAATAAATCACATTTCTAAATTTATAGTAATATACGAAATGATCGATTTATGGAAAGTACATGGAATTTATAAAAGGAGTTCTATAATTGCATTTTGAGATTTATAAAAGGTGTTTTATAATTATAATTTGGTATTTATAAAAGGCATTTTAGAATTATATTTTAAGATTTATAAAAGGAGTTTTATAGTTATATTTAGGGATTTATAAATGAAGTTTTATAAAGGAGATATATAAATGAAGTTTTATAAAGGAATCTATAAATGATATTTTATAAAAGAAGTTTGTAAATATGAAAGAGTTTTATAAACCGAAAGGAGTTTTATAAAGAAATTTTACAAAAGAGATTTATAAAAATGATTTTTTATAAAAAGAATGAAACCCGATTTTTTAAATGATCGTTTACTATTATGGTGGTATGGATTTTCATACTTGACGTCAAAATGTGAAAAGTGGTTTGGGTTTGATTGTTACATACATTTTAAGTGACATTTGTTCTTAATCCAATTAGGGAATTTGAAAATGAAATCTTCTTTTGGATTTATGAATGTACTTATACCGTTGAGATAAATATATATATACTATTTCTAAAGTACTAGAAATGTAGTGTTTGGTGAATATACTTATACTGTTGAGATAAGTACATAGGTACTTTTTTAAGTATTGGAAATGTAATGTTTCATGAATATACTTATACTATTGAGATAAGTATATGGGTACATTTTCTATGTATTGAAAATAATAGGTTTCGTGAATATGCTTATACCGTTGATATAATTATTTGAAATAGTTTTCTAGGTATTGAAAGTGAGAAACTTTGCGGGTATAATTATACCGTTGAGATAAGTATATCAATATTTTTCAAGTATTGAAAAGTGTAGAGAGGGTTTGTGAATATACCTTTTGAAAAGGTTTTTTAATACAAATATTTGAAAACTGATTTTAATTAATGAAAATATTAATTAAAAAGGCTTAGTGGTTGATTTGTGCTTAACCATGCTGAGTTAAATCTTTGGTTGAATTGTTTGTTTATTTGATAGTTAAATAACCGACTATCAAATCTTGGCCAATTTTGAAATTACAGTTGTTGTGTAACGACCGCCCAAGACTCCTGCACTTAAACAAGGAATAATGCGCTGAAAAGTGTGCCAGGCCGCCATGGACGATCATCAAGGTAGGGTAAACACAATAGTCTATCGTATTACTCACAGCGTAGGGATAAAATACAATAGAAAAGTATACATAGTGAAGCTCATTGAACAGAATCATATCATATAAACTCATAGTAGTTTATTACAAACATCTGAATAGTCAATACATCAAGCCTCACTACATAACACACAGAGTATCAAACAAACAGCGGAACATCCAGTACATATAGTAAGAAAACAATATGCAAAAGCCTCCAGCTAGTCTTCGTCATCAGCAGCGTTGATTACTAAGAACAGCACCTGTCACCTGCTACCTAGTCCGCCTATCCCAACATGGATGAACAGCCCAAGGTAATAAGAGTTAAACATAAAACCTTGAGTCAGACAAAAGTCTTAGTGAGCAGTAAATCAACTATCAAACATACCAAAAGAGCATAAAGGGTAAAATGAATAGGAACCCAACCATCCCACTCCACCTCTCCCTACAGCGATAGCCCCCAGACACACTAAGCAGAAGCAAACATAGCAATTCAGACATTCAAAGCAAAGCAATTATCACTCGAGTCAAGGTCGATGTTTTCCAAGTACAAACCCCCAAGGCCTAAACCAAGATCAGATAAGCACTCTGAAAACATCACTCTTGGCCCAAGCGATGATACAACCAAACATCCAAACATCCATGACTCTGGCTATCACTGTTATCATTGCCTTGATTTCACCGTTAATTGAATGACTGTCACATTGTCTCATCCATCCGCCAAGGGCTAATGGCAACCCCGGTTCTAGACATAACTCCGCACGTCGTCGCAGCCTGTGTCTAGGACTATCGAATCTGCCCAGAGTACTAGCACGTCGTCGCGGCCCGTGCCTGGGACGTCGTCGCAGCCCGTCCCAACGTACTCTTGCTTTGAGCATGCTAGAACCTTCAATAACGATGAGATCTCAGCCTTCTAGTCATCCTCCTTGACGACTATTTTCATACTAGCTCAAGCGCCTCTCAAGCCAACCATTATCCACAAACTCAAACCACATCATCGAGTATCATCATGCTTGGGATGATCCCGTCTGGATTAAACCAAGGCTTTCTCACATCATGCTTTGCTTTATCGCATCATAGCAAAGTCCCATCTCAACATCACCATCAAATCTATCCATATGAGTTTCAACATCCGCTTCATATGCCACAAGCAGCTTTTCTTATTCAAGAGCCTTTCCACTTAGCTTTTGAATCATCTTCGACCAACTTAACCAAACCAAGTTATCAATCAACTAATCATTCAAATCCAACATTAATCCAAGTAATCAATCAAACAAGACAGCAATAATGGCAATTTCGTAAATAAAGAGTCCAAATCTAATAAGTATGAGTTCTAAGCAACATCCCTACAACTTAATGAATGAACTTGCATAGGTGAACATATAGTAAAATAGGTGTTGAATCATCATGAACCATAGATCTACATATAGACTTAAGGAAACTGCATGAAATCGCTATCTTTAACACACAAACAAGCCACCGATCCAATATACTCCTTTGGGTCCGTGTGAGAGATAACTACCACTCACCGAATCACCTAAACACCTCAAAAACAACCAACTTCAGATCTGGACAGCAAAGAATCAAGCTTGATCCTCCAAAGCTCCGCTTTAAACGATGAAATCTCTCTTCGATGGATGAAGATCTTCAACTTTGGCTCTTGGATCTTCGATTTGATCTTCAATCTAGATGGAAGGAATTACAAGATTAAAGTGGAGAAAAGAAGTGAAGAAGTGTTGTAGTCGAGCTCTCAAAATGGCAGCACTTCGTCGCTTCGAAATCCGGGTCCCAAAAATGAAGATAGGCACTCCTATTTATAGGCAGGTAATACCATAAGTCGGCCGCCCCCATAAGTCATCACCGACCTATCCACTAGCCAACTCACGACTCAAGCCCCTAACGACTCAACTACTCCGACCTACGACCTAACGTACATGCACATCCATAACCTACCCATGCACGCACGCGACTTAACATAAGTCGGTAACGACCTAAAACACACAGCCTAACACTCAACGGTTTACCGACCTATCACTCAACACTCTTGCCTGACCTAACGACTCATGCTTCATGCGACTCAACAGCATAGCCGACCTAATTAGTTCCGAGTCAACGACCTAACTATATAGCCTTATGGCTGACCTAACCAAACCCTAAGCTATTCCCTGAGTCGCTCGAACGACCTACTCTCCTTAGGTTGGTCACCCCTATGAGTCGGTCATCCTATGAGTCACTCACTCCACTATACCGTTAACTTGTCCAGACCTATGGGTCGCCAATCTACTCCTTAACTCATCCACGACCTATCCTTTAAGTCGGCAAACACCTTAAGCCGTTAACCACTAACTTCCTCAGGTCGGTCACTCCCCTTAGGTCGGTCCAACCGACCTATGCTTTGCCACGACACATCTTCCGGACGTCTTAACCTCTGCATGACTCAAGCTCTAGTCGATATAACTCTGAACGACTTAAGCAATACTAACGACTTAATGGCAATTATGTTATGTCGATACGTAAAAATACGGGTCATTACATTCTCTCCCCCTTAGGAATTTCGCCTCCGAAATTCCAAACAAACAAGAGCAACCAAAACTATTCCGCATGCCTACCATCCATAGCAACCAATAAACCATGCATCCAATTAATAGCCTAGCATGCAGAATTCTAAGATAAGAACAAGTTACAATGTCGTGAGATGTCACGACACCTTAGGGTCATACCTCGAAGAGTTCAGGATGAGCTGCCTTCATCCTCTCTTCCTCCTCCCATGTACAGTCGTTAACATCATCACTCCACTGTATCTTGAGCAACGTAATCGCCTTCCTCCTAAGCTGTTTCGTGTCGGTTTCAACAACACGAACCGACTTACGAGGTCTCGTAACAACTGGTTCAACTTCTAAATCTTCACACTTATCAGCAGAAACCACTGTATTCGAGTCGTGCACGTACTTCCGTAGATATGATACATGAAAAACATTGTGCACACTCGCCATCTTTTCCGGTAGCTCCAACTTATAAGCGAGCTTTCCAATTCGCTCGATGATCGGGAATGGTCCAACAAATCTCGGAGTCAAATTTTCCTTTCTTCCCGAATCGAATAACATTTTTCAGTGGAGAAATCTTCACAAAAACCATATCTCCTTCGTCGAATTCCAAATCCTTGCAACGCTTATCGACATAACTTTTCTGACGGTCTTGGGCTGCCTTCATTCGTCGCCGAATGATCTCTATACAATCAGAAGTCTGTCGAATCATTTCTGGCCCAAGTATCAACTTTTCTCCAGTTTCCAACCAGCATGTCGAAGAGTTACACGGTCTTCCACACAGTGCCTCATATGGTGCCATACCAATACTTGACTGGTAACTGTTATTATATGCAAATTCCACCAAATGAAGATGATCTTCCCATGATCCTCCAAAATCTAAAACACAAGCTCTAAGGAGATCTTCCAAAACTCGGTTGACTCTCTCGGTCTGACCATTTGTTTGGGGGTGATAAGCTGTACTCAAACACAACTTGGTTCCCAAAACTCCCTGGAAGCTCTTCCAAAATTCATTAGTGAACAATGGGTCTCGATCGCTCACTATACTCTTCGGAATACCATGGAATCGAACTATCCACTTAACATACAACTCTGCCAATTTCGATGCAGTCCTAGTTGATCGAATAGGAATGAATCTTGCACTCTTAGTCAAACGATCTACGATTACCCAAATCCCTTCATTTCCCGTTCTTGTCCTAGGTAGTCCATCGATAAAATCCATCGATATCTGCTCCCACTTCCAATTAGGAACTTCTAATGGCTGAAGTAATCCACTGGGTTCATTCTGTTCGGCTTTTACCATCTGGCAGTTCATACACTTGGAAATAAAATTCCCAACATCCTTCTTGATACCTTCCCAGTAATAGGTTCTCTTCATATCCCGATACATCTTATTTCCACCTGGATGAATTGTTAACTTCGAGTGATGACTCTCTTTCAAAACTTCATCTCTCAATCCATCTATATCGGGAACAACCAATTTTCCTTGTTTTCGAAGCCAACCCTCTCGATCGACTTCGAATCCTTTATCCTTCTCTGGGTCTGATCCAGGTTCCACTTCATGGATAATCTTGACAAGCGTATTGTCTCGCTTTTGGCACTCGCCAATTCTTTCCACTAGTGTAGGTCTTATCGATAAGTTTGCCAACATCTCAGGTTCCAATTCACATCTAGGCCTGAAGTCAAATCCAGCTAAATACTCGAGACTCTTCCATTCTGAAAACATGGCTCCCAATCCTGCATGTCTTCGACTTAATGCATCTGCCACTACGTTACCTTTTCCCGGAGTATAGGCTATACTAAAATCATAAGATGCTAAAAACTCTAGCCATCGTTGCTGTCGAAGATTCAAATCCTTTTGGGAGAACAGATACTTCAACGACTTATGATCTGTAAACAACTCAAATCGAACTCCCAATAGATAATGTCTCCACATCTTCAGAGCAAATACAATCGCCGTTAACTCCAAATCATGAGTCGGATAATTCCTTTCATGCGGCTTCAGTTGTCGACTTGCATATGCAACAACTTTATTCTTCTGCATTAGCACTGCTCCAAGTCCAGTACAACATGCATCGCTGTAAACCACCATCTCATCATTTCCACTTGGAATAGTCAAAATAGGAGCACTGGTCAGTCGCTCTTTCAAGATTCCAAAAGCTTGTTCACACTTAGCATCCCATCTGAACAGTTGGTTCTTTTTCGTCAATCCTGTTAACGGTGCAGCTATCTTGGAAAAGTCTTTGATAAACCGACGATAGTATCCTGCTAAACCAAGAAAACTTCTCACATCAGATGCATTCTTAGGTCTAACCCAATCCTGGATTGCTGCCACCTTGGCGGGATCAACCGCTATTCCAATTCCAGAGATAACATGGCCTAAGAACCTCACTTCGCTCTTCCAGAAGTGACACTTCGAAAACTTAGCCCTCAGCTGATGTTTCCGCAAGATTTCCAAAACAACACGTAAGTGCGTCTTGTGCTCTTCTTTGATTTTGGAATAAATCAAAATATCATCCACGAACACAAGTACGAACTTGTTCAACTGATCCCTGAACACTCTATTCATAAGATCCACAAAATATGCTGGTGCATTGGTCAATCCAAACGGCATTACCAGCCACTCATAGAAACCAGATGGTGTCCTAAAAGCAGTCTTTGGAACACTATCCTTTGCTACTCTCAACTGGTGAAATCCCGTTGCCAAATCCATCTGAGAAAACACCTTAGCTTCGTGAAGCTGATCAAACAAGTCATCTATTCTCGGCAGTGGATACTTGTTCTTCTTAGTCACTTTATTCAGCTCACGATAATCCACACACAACCTCAACAATCCATCCGCTTTGGTTGCAGACACAACTGGTGCACCCCATTCGGACACACTACGCCGAATGAATCCTTTCTGTAAAAGGTCGTCAACTTGCACCTTCAACTCTTGCTGTTCCCTAGGCGCCATCCGCCTAAGAGGCATCACAACAGGTCTGGCTCCCTCAACTAGATCGATACGAAACTCGATCTCTCTATGCGGCGGTAACCCTTTGACCTCGTCAAAGACATCCTCAAATCCATTCACAATAGGCATCGATGACAGTCCATCTCGTGGAACAACCAGCGAATACATGAAGCTCATGAAGACGCCTTCCTCATGCTTACATCGTATCACAACCTTTCGCCTCTCCACATTCTCGACTGTCACCTCAAGCCTCTCACAATCAACCTTTGCCGCATACTTCCTAAGCCAGTCCATACCCAGAATAATTCCGAACCCCGCAAAGTTCAGAACAAAACAATCACAAACAAAAGAGCAATCATGACTCGATACAACTAGACCACGACATACCATACACAAACAAGACGAACCCCCAACTGGATTAGTCACAACCAATGGTCTATCAACAATATCCGGTTCCAAACCCAACCGGTCTACCAACTCATTACAAACAAAGGAATGCGACGCTGTAGTATCAAACAACACCCTAACTGGAACACCACAAATGGAAAGAATACCTTGAACCACCACACTCTTTCCTTTCTCTTCCACAGTAGGAGCTTTCAAAGATGATGGAACAACCCCCAAAGCATAGGCTTGCACAATCTGCTTGTCCTTCCTCGGTTCCGGACAATCCTTCCTCGGTTCCGGACAATCCTTCCTAAAATGCCCCGGTTTGTCACAGTTATGGCACTTCGCCGGCACTTTCGGTTTCTTGCAATCCCTAGAGAGATGACCCTTCTGCTAACAGTTGTAGCAGGTCACTTCACCCTTCAGCTTCTTCTGGCCATCCTTACCCTTCTGCTGCTGCTGCTTCCTCTTCTTGTTTCCATTTTGCTCCTTGGTCACAGCAACAACAGATCCTTCTTTAGGAAACAAATTCTCATGCCTGAGAGCTTTCTCCACAAGCTTCTCAACTGGATCATCCAGATGATCAACCAACTGCCTCCCAAGATAAGTGTCCAAGCCTGTCGCAAACTTCTCATTCTTCTGATAAGGGGATTCAATATACGACCGAGCATACTTGGACAAAGCTTCAAACTCCGGAACATACTCAAGAACTGGTCTTCCACCTTGCTTGAGTTCCACAAACTTCTTAAACAAAACAGATTTCTGAGCTGTAGAAATGAACTTAGCTTCAAATCTAGCTTGGAATTGCTCCCAAGTGATCTCTTCCTCCGGAGTATCAATAGTGATAGAGTTCCACCAATCAGAAGCTCTTCCCTGAAGCTGTCTTGATTCAAGCTTCCTCTTAGTTGCATCCTCAATTCCCAAATCACCAAAAATCCTTTTACAAGCATCTATCCATCTCTGAACTTCTATGGTTGATTCTGTTCCCAAGAAAACCTTTCCTCCAAGAGCAGTATAGTCTTTACACAACTTAGCAAAATCCACTGGTTTTGGAGCTTGAACTTGAACCCCAACATCTAATGATGGCCCTGGAGCTGGCATCTTTCTCATGATCGAAGTCATCATAGCCCCGAACATAGCAGCATAATCAGCAGCCCCCTCAACAGCACGGCCTCCCCTAGCAGCTGGTCTCTCTCTTCAACTCATTCCGAATATCTAAAAGAAATGATTAATATACCTTGAGAAAAAACTGCATAAGAAGTTCAAATTCTTCTAAGCTACTATATTATATATAGTAATCATCCATCAAAATTACAATTACGTCTCTCATACGTAGTTACGTCAGCGAGCGTTGGCTAAAATCGATTAACCAAAGCTCTGATACCAAATGTGACGACCGCCCAAGACTCCTACACTTAAACAAGGAATAATGCGCTGAAAAGTGTGCCAGGCCGCCATGGACGATCATCAAGGTAGGGTAAACACAATAGTCTATCGTATTACTTACAGCGCAGGGATAAAATACAATAGAAAAGTATACATAGTGAAGCTCATTGAACAGAATCTTATCATATAAACTCATAGTAGTTTATTATAAACATCTGAATAGTCAATACATCAAGCCTCACTACATAACACACAGAGTATCAAACAAACAGCGAAACATCCAGTACATATAGTAAGAAAACAGTATGCAAAAGCCTCCAGCTCGTCTTCGTCATCAACAGCGTTGATTACTAAGAAGAGCACCTGTCACCTCCTACCTAGTCTGCCCATCCCAACATGGATGAACAGCCCAAGGTAATAAGAGTTAAACATAAAACCTTGAGTCAGACAAAAGTCTTAGTGAGCAGTAAATCAACTATCAAACATACCAAAAGAGCATAAAGGGTAAAAGGAATAGGAACCCAACCATCCCACTCCACCTCTCCCTACAGTGATAGCCCCCAGACACACTAAGCAGAAGCAAACATAGCAATTTAGACATTCAAAGCAAAGCAATTATCACTCGAGTCAAGGTCGATGTTTTTCAAGTACAAACCCCCAAGGCCTAAACCAAGATCAGATAAGCACTCTGAAAACATAGCTCTTGTCCCAAGCGATGATACAACCAAACATCCAAACATCCATGACTTTGGCTATCACTGTTATCATTGCCTTGATTTTACCGTTAATTGAATGACTGTCACATTGTCTCATCCATCCGCCAAGGGCTAATGGCAACCCCGGTTCTAGACATAACTCCGCAGGTCGTCGCAGCCCATGCCTAGGACTATCGAATCTGCCCAGAGTACTAGCACGTCGTCGCGGCCCGTGCCTGGGACGTCGTCGCAGCCCGTCCCAACGTACTCTTGCTTTGAGCATGCTAGAACCTTCAATAACGATGAGATCTTAGCCTTCTAGTCATCCTCCTTGATGACTATTTTCATACTAGCTCAAGCGCCTCTCAAGCCAACTATTATCCACAAACTCGAACCACATCATCGAGTATCATCATGCTTGGGATGATCCCGTCTGGATTAAACCAAGGCTTTCTCACATCATGCTTTGCTTTATCGCATCATAGCAAAGTCCCATCTCAACATCACCATCAAGTCTATCCATATGAGTTTCAACATCCGCTTCATATGCCACAAGCATCTTTCCTTATTCAAGAGCCTTTCCACTTAGCTTTTGAATCATCTTCGACCAACTTAACCAAAACAAGTTATCAATCAACTAATCATTCAAATCAAACATTAATCCAAGTAATCAATCAAACAAGATCTAAATAAACAATTACAGCAATAATGGCAATTTCGTAAATAAAGAGTCCAAATCTAATAAGTATGAGTTCTAAGCAACATCCCTACAACTTAATGAATGAACTTGCATAGGTGAACATATAGTAAAATAGGTGTTGAATCATCATGAACCATAGATCTACATATAGACTTAAGGAAACTTCATGAAATCGCTATCTTTAACACACAAACAAGCCACCGATCCAATATACTCCTTTGGGTCCGTGTGAGAGATAACTACCACTCACCGAATCACCTAAACACCTCAAAAACAACCAACTTCAGATCTGGACAGCAAAGAATCAAGCTTGATCCTCCAAAGCTCCGCTTTAAACGATGAAATCTCTCTTCGATGGATGGAGATCTTCAACTTTGGCTCTTGGATCTTCGATTTGATCTTCAATCTAGATGGAAGGAATTACAAGATTAAAGTGGAGAAAAGAAGTGAAGAAGTGTTGTAGTCGAGCTCTCAAAATGGCAGCACTTCGTCGCTTCGAAATCCGGGTCCCAAAAATGAAGATAGGCACTCCTATTTATAGGCAGGTAATACCATAAGTCGGCCGCCCCCATGAGTCGTCACCGACCTATCCACTAGCCGACTCACAACTCAAGCCCCTAACGACTCAACTACTCCGACCTACGACCTAACGTACATGCATATCCATAACCTACCCATGCACGCACGCGACTTAACATAAGTCGGTAATGACCTAAAACACACGGCCTAACACTCCACGGTTTACCGACCTATCACTCAACACTCTTGCCTGACCTAACGACTCATGCTTCATGCGACTCAATAGCATAGCCGACCTAATTAGTTCCGCGTCAACGACCTAACTATATAGCCTTATGGCCGACCTAACCAAACCCTAAGCTATTCCCTGAGTCGCTCGAACGACCTACTCTCCTTAGGTTGGTCACCACTATGAGTCGGTCATCCTATGAGTCACTCACTCCACTAAACCGTTAACTCGTCCAAACCTATGGGTCGCCAATCTACTCCTTAACTCATCCACGACCTATCCTTTAAGTCGGCAAACACCTTAAGCCGTTAACCACTAACTTCCTCAGGTCGGTCACTCCCCTTAGGTCGGTCCAACCGACCTATGCTTTGCCACGACCCATCTTCCGGACGTCTTAACCTCTACACGACTCAAGCTCTAGCCGATATAACTCTGAACGACTTAAGCAATACTAACGACTTAATGGCAATTATGTTATGTCGACACGTAAAAATACGGGTCGTTACATGTTGGTTCGGAAAGACCGATATCGGATATATTATTCGAAAACCATTTCGAACCATTATAAGTGTTCAAATTGAAGACATCTTAAAGACGATGGAATCGAAGACGAAATTTTTGAAGTGCATGGGTTACTTGCTACTAATCTTAAGGATGTAGTAGAAATAGCGCCTTCGGTTTGTTCGTATCCTGAACGACTTGTATGGATGAATGCTGGCATTGCATTGTTGCTTATAGGACAGTGTTAGCATTCTAAGTGGGATTTGGTAAAAAAAGTAATTGTTGCCTCGAGCCTCACTCCAGCTAATGGCAAAAACAGGAGTTGTGCCACAGAGCTTTATGGGTCGCTCCCATTAGGTAGAATTATCACCTGATCAAGATCGATATTTATGGATTTATATGTGCTTCGACTTTGGTACAGTTTGTTGAGTTGGTAGCCGAAAGGTGATCACATTCAGTACTATCCAAGAAGAGGAAGGCTGGTCCTAATTCGCAGAGGTGCAAATGTTTTGCATCCTAAGTACATTTTCTCTAAAGATGTACTATATGGAAGGTAGTCCCTTACCTTGTCTTTGTATGAAATCCATTTTCTAATATGTGCCTTTCAGACTTAATTGTATACTTGAAATGCTGAAATGTGATTATGAAACCATTTTAGTTATGATTAATTATTTATTTTAAACCTTAGATATTATTTTAGTATATAAGATCTCTTATATAATGGTTTGGTTATCATAAGGTAAAAACCCATCCGTGTTCATGTGCAGCGTGGTCTTGCGAGTGACCTTTATTTTTAAGATTTTATGACATTAAAAATTTAGGTGATTTGTGTTTTGTCACGTTGGGTTTATCAGACTGATCCAGGAATTATTTTGTAATGCCCCAGAAATTCATAGAATCTTATTTGGTTGAATTTTGAAAATATATGAATTCATTTGTATAAGAATACATGAAAAAAAAAATAAAGTGTTCAAGTGTGTGCACACTGATATGGCACAAGAAAGAACTCCAAATCCACTGAAATCAAAACAAGAATTAAAAAGTATTACAAACATAATTTTGTGATATGGATATTTGATCTCTGGAATTATATGAATCATCCAAGAAAATAAGGAAAAGTAAGTTTTGTTTTGAATCAGTAAACATATTTTATTTAAACCCAGAAAAGAAAATATTACAGGGATTTAAAAGTCTGTATGCACATATAGGTGCATATCTTTCTGAAATTAAGGAGGAGTTAAATAAGCCTAGATAGGATATGTATGCAAATGTACATTTCTGTAAGAATAGAAAATGTTAAAAAGAAATAAGCAAGTAAAAGAAAACTGTAATACTAAAATGGCAAAAGACAAATTGCAAGCAGAATAATTGCTTTAGGCAGAAATAGAAAGGAGGATTTCTAGAAAATAAACAAGTGACAATGTCACACAATTTTCATGACTTGGTAAGAATAGGATATATTTTGAAAAGGTAAAGAAAAAAAAATATAAGGGAAAGTAAGCACCACATATGGCCGGGGTATCAAAAGTGAAAATGAACAAATCTGAAATGCAAAATGCATGAGTCTTGGCCAGGGTAGGAATGGGATTTTACAATGATAAACCCTAGAAAACTTCTCTTATAAATTCAAGTATAAACCAGAAAAGAATCATTTTGCTACCCAAAACATTTAAGAAAACAAAGAGGAAAATATTTGCAAGCAGAAAAGCAAGTTTTAAAAGGTTTTCTTTCTGATTTAAGCAGGAGAAGCATTTTTCTGTGAGTAATCTCACTAATCCATGGCATTAAGTCCTGTTATGAGGCAGCCTAGCTTATGCTAATTTTTCTGCATATTTTGGATTTTATTACTATGGTTTTAATGGATGCTTTAATGGGTGTTTCTAAATGCTTTTAGTTTTGATAGTGAGTATTATGCTCTGATTGTTTATACCCAGAAATGTTATAATATGAAAATGTAATAGTAAATAGAGAATGCTTGTAGCTGGTTTAGTTATGGCATGACAAACATATG
This sequence comes from Allium cepa, assembly GCA_030765085.1. Lineage (NCBI taxonomy): Eukaryota > Viridiplantae > Streptophyta > Magnoliopsida > Asparagales > Amaryllidaceae > Allium > Allium cepa. The sequence continues at coordinate 300,336,305 of CM060944.1, read as the reverse complement.
TATATGAGTTGCATTACACTTGTGTAAGTGCTGAGGCTCAAATGAAAGATTCAAGGTTGTAATGGAAATTCCTAATGTGCTGAACCTTTGATCAAATAGAAAACCATGGGCCAGAAATCTTGTTTAAGCTAGATCTTGAATTTAGTTCAAACATGGTTGCTTGTGAAACAATAATAACCCACATGCCTAGTCTTTATTCCCAGTTACAAATATTCTTGTATTTTCTTTTAAACCAGAATACTTGTAGATATGAATTCCCTGGATATGAAAGTTAGCTTGTTCTGGAATTATGCTTGAGAGCTCTATATAATGTTTCATGTACACTGTGATTCAGTCACCTAGCTATCTCATGATAGGATCAAACATGAACACTTAGTAAATAAACAAAGGATTGTGAGCCAAGAGAACTGCTGGAATGCTTGTTGTATTTAAAGTATGCAAGTTGACACATGGTTTGTTTAAGCCCTGAGATCTTTGTGCAATATTGTGAATTATTTTATTGCAATGTGTCCCCATGATTCCTTATGGCAGATGAGGCTAGGAAGAAATTTGGTAAATGCAATCTATACAAAATGTTTAGGTCTTACTTAATTACTTAATATCATGGAATTTTTGATGATGCTCATACCAGATCTTGTATCTGACCCTTGTTTGCTTATGGCAACTGGGGTGTCTCATTTAAAATGGGGCAGCCCTTAATGCTTTTTCAGGGAATGCTGGCTCTAAATAGGAAGCTGCTATGGCTAATGAGAATGATTGGATAAGCATGCTAAACTAGAGTTAAATAAGAACTTAGAATGAGATATTTGCATGTAATCTGGAAAATTTGATAGTTCTGTTTAGGCTGTTATGCAAAACCTTGAAAGTTTGGAATTATTCAGTTATTTTAAATGAATCTAGTGATGTATTAAGTAGGAAGAACTTGCAAGAGATATGTGTTATGTTATTTCTGTTTTCTGGTTTGGTATGTATTAAGAATATTGAAGTTAAGCTGAATTGATTATCTATTTGCTAAAGTTGTTTTGATTAAAGGAAAAACTGGATTTTATAAGTATGATCACTTTATGATGGTTTTAGTTAATCCTAAATCTTTTCAAAAGATAGATATATAGGAAATTATATTGGGAAAATCCAGAAAGAATTATAACTGTTACACTTTCATGTCTTGATACTGAAACTTGTCCAAATGCAAGCAAAAGAATGGTTTCTTTAACCAAACAGTTAGACCATAGGTCAGGCCACATACACACTTTAAAAAAAATGGAGCTAGGAACCATTTGAACCCAGTTTTTCTGGAAAATGAACAAAAACATAGACATGTACCTGTATATCTGTGTACATGTTGATATTTAGGCAACAAAATAAATACAAATTCCTAGAAAAGTAGTAGGAATGGGTTTTGAAAATAATAAAGCAAGAAATATTGTTTTGTATGTTAGATTATAGGCAAAACTTAAGTGTATATGTATAGAGATAGGTAGGTATCAGATTTTAAAACCCTGCAGGAAAAAAAAAAAAAGAAAGCAAAAATTGAGTTTGAACTGACCAGCATAGTACTTGAACTCGTGACCTCTCATGTGTAAGTTAGGCGCGTTTCCATTACGCCTAGATGTTGCTTGTGTTCACTTAGGATCCACTTTCTTTTAGCTTGAGTTTGAAACTATGCAGATTTTAACACAAACATCCATATTAAAAAGCTTTCTTACACTAGATTATTACTTAATCATTCCTTAATTAGAATAACAGACCAAAGTACATGTTTACAGTGGATTCTATGGTCAATAATCAGAATGTGAAAATAAATCTTTTATTAGGGAATTATCACATTTTAATAGATTTAAAAAGATTTCTACTTCCCTATTATTATTATGCTCTGATTCTAGTAGGATATAACATAGATATCTTCATATATGTATGTTAGGAAAGATTTAGATTTAAAACAATATTTTTATATTGAGAAAGATCCTGGATAATATGAGAATAGGTAAGGATGACCCTAGGTAGTCTTAGTTAAGTATGTAAGCAAAAAAAAAAATTTTGCTTAAGAATTAGGGTCATTCCATTTTGGTATCAGAGCTATGTTAAATTTACACATAGCTAAGAATGATTGTATTGATTGATTGAAGTACTATAATCATATGTATGTACTGTTTGAGTAAAATAATAATATAGATAGAAAGTTAAAATATATAGATATATATATATACTCTCATGATAAACTAACCTTATCTACCCATACTGTAGTTGTCCAATTATGGTAGGAAGAGGATCTCAACACAATGTAGGATCAAGTACACCACAAATGCTTGATATGCAAGACTTTATGAGGGCTTTAAGGGATGGAGTAGGGCAGAGACTTGAGTATCCACATGAGGAACTTTCCAAACTATTAAAGACTTATACCAATTTAGGAGGCAAGAGCTTTGAAGGGACTGAAAATGTGATGGAAATTCAAACATGGTTGAGAACACTGGATAGAATTTTCAATGACATGCAGTTGGATGATCAAAGGAAGAGGCAAGTGGCCTCAAGACAACTGAAAGGTGTGGCTTTAAGTTGGTGGGAGGTAGTCATAGCTGGGAGGATTGAGAATGAAATCACTTGGAATCAATTCAAGGAGATGTTGGAAGCTAGATTTGTTCCAGCATCAGCCAAGACTCTACTGCTTGAAGAATTCATCAGATTTAGGCAGGGAACTTTTAATGTGACTGAATATACTCATAGGTTTGAAGGCTTGTCTAAGTATGGAGCTATGCTTGTGGCTGATGAGGCATCAAAGAATGATAGGTATATTAAGGGTTTAAATCCAGGGCTTAGTAGGGCCATGTTGCCATGTGTAGATAAAACTTTTGATCAAGTCATTGATCTGGCCTTAAAATTTGAGCAACATGACAAGGAAAGGGAGAAGTATAGGAGTTTTAAGAATAACAACAATAAGAAGAATAAGGGAAGATATCACCCCTATGACAAGAGGAAGGAGGAGATAGAAAGTAAGAAAACTAATGATACTAAGACCACTGATACAAAAAGGAAAATAACATGTAATCATTGTGGAAAAGAAGGACATATCAAACCAAGGTGCCCAGAATTGAAGGGAGGAGCTTTCAAGTGCTATCTATGTGGAAAGGAGGGACATATCAAGAGAAACTGCCCTGAGTATAAACAGCAAGGGAAGCTAGCAAGTTTGGAGAGCAAGGGCAAATCCACAGTAGAGACTATTGCAGAAAATCATGGTCAAGTAGAAGGTACCTTATTTATTTGTACCTTACCTATATCAGTAGTGTATGATACAGGGGCAACACATTCTATGATTTCCCATGAATTAGTTGCATTGCTTAAATTAAATTGCATATTGGTTGAAACTCCTTTGTTAGTGCAAAGCCCATTGGGAAGTTCTAGTGTTTTAAACATGATTTGTGTGGATGTGGGATTAAACATAGGAGGAAATGTTTTTATTTCCAATTTATATGTTTTAAATTACCCAAATATAGGTGTTATATTGGGTGTAGACTGGTTAAGGCAATACAAAGCCATAATTAATTTAGACTCATCCACCATATCCTTACAAAATTCTAGAGGTCAAAGAATCACAATTTTGTGTGAAGCAGCTAAAGAAAGAAAATTATATCACTTGATTGACTTAAATAAGGATTCCAGTGAGCCTTCTATTGAAGAAATCCCCATAATTAACAAATACATAGATGTGTTTGGAGAAGTTGAGGGGGTTCCACACCACAGACCAGTGGAATTTCAGATTAGTCTGATACCAGGAGCAAGTCCAATTATTAAGAAACCCACTAGGATGGGGCCAAATGAGTTGAAGGAATTAAAGAAACAGTTAGAAGAGTTAGAAAGCAAAGGATTTATAAGACCAAGTAACTCTTGCTGGGGTGCTCCAGTAGTATTTGTAAAGAAACATGATGGTACTTTAAGAATGTGCATAGATTACAGGGAGTTAAACAAAGTCACTATCAAGAACAAGTACCCCTTACCTAGAATTGATGATCTTTTTGATCAACTTAGTGGAGCAAAAATATTTTCTAGGTTAGACTTGGCATCTGGATTCCATCAGATGAAGGTTGAAGACTCAAGTGTTAAGTATACAGCCTTTAACACTAGGTATGGTTTATATGAGTTTCTTGTCATGCCATTTGGGTTGACAAATGCCCCATCATATTTTGTAGACTTAATGAATAGGATATTCAGGGATTATTTAGACAAGTTTGTATTGATTTTTATTGATGATATTTTGATTTATTCTAGAACAGTAGAGGAACATGAAAATCACTTACACCTTGTTTTGTCAAGATTAAGAGAAAAAGATTTAAAAGCCAAATTTTCTAAGTGTGCATTTTGGAAAGAAGAGGTGCATTTCCTTGGGCATGTTGTATCTGCCAAAGGCATTTCAGTGAACCCTAATAAAATTGTGGCTATCCAAGCATGGAAAAGGCCAAGCACAGTGGGAGAAGTTAGGTCATTTATGGGAATGGCAGGGTATTATAGAAGATTTATAAAAGATTTTTCTAAGATGTCATCACCTCTTACCAACCTAACTAGAAAGAACCAACCCTTTAGATGGACTGAGAAATGTGAACAAGCCTTTAGTAAAATCAAAGAGGCTTTAGTCAATGCACCAGTGTTGAGAGTACCAGAAGGAAATGAGGATTTGATTGTTTATACTGATGCAAGTGGCTCTGGGCTAGGAGCTGTATTGATGCAGCAAGACCAAGTTATAGCCTATGCATCAAGGCAACTGAAGCCGCATGAATCAAAGTATGCAACCCATGATCTTGAATTGGCAGCAGTGGTATATGCACTAAAGCTCTGGAGACATTATCTTCTAGGTGCAAAGTTCATTTTATACACTGACCATAAGGCATTGAAATATCTTTTTTCACAAAAAGATCTGAATATGAGGCAACATAGATGGGTTGAATTTTTAGCAGCATATGATTTAGACATACTTTATACTCCAGGAAAAGCTAATAAGGTTGCAGATGCTTTGAGCAGGCAGCACGCAAAAGTAGCCATGTTAATGATAGAAGAGTTTAAAAATTTATCCCTACTTACTGATTTGGAAATTGAGGAAGACAATGAGGTAAACATGGAGATGATTGAAGAAGGGAAAAAGGGAAAATTAAGTTTGATAACTTTGCAATCAGATTTAATTTTGAAAGTGGGAAAAATGCAAGAGGAAGATCCAGATTTGTTAGAAAAGAAATCTCTAATAGAAAAAGGAGAAGAAGTACCAAACTACCACATTGATAAGAATGGTTACTTAAGGAATAAGAGTAAGATATGTGTTCCAAAGAATATAGGATTGAAGGAAGAGATACTTAATAAATATCATAGAAGCAAGTATTCTATACACCCAGGTAGCACCAAGATGTACCAAAACTTGAAGAGGGATTATTGGTGGACAGGGATGAAAGCTGATGTGGCCAAATATGTTGCAAAGTGTATGACTTGCCAACAAGTCAAAGCAGAAACCCAAAGACCCTCAGGCCTATTACAACCTCTAAGTATACCACAGTGGAAGTGGGAAGATATATCTATGGATTTCATAGATGGTCTGCCTAGATCAAAGAGAGGAAATACAAGCATTTGGGTAGTAGTTGATAGATTGACCAAAGTGGCACATTTTATACCAGTAAAGGCAGAAAGAAATGCCCCTAAACTAGCTCAGATATTCATGAAAGAAGTAGTAAGGTTGCATGGAATCCCTAAAACTATAGTGAGTGATAGGGACACAATCTTTACCTCCAGATTTTGGAAGAGCTTTCAAAAAGCCATAGGGAGTGAATTATGCTTGAGTACAGCATACCACCCCCAATCAGATGGTCAAACTGAAGTGATAAATAAGGTTTTGGAGGATTTATTGAGGGCATGTATATTAGACTTTGGAGGTAATTGGGAAGATCACCTCCATTTGGCTGAATTTACATATAACAATAGTTATCAAAGCACCATAGGCATGGCACCATTTGAAGCCTTGTATGGAAAACCATGTTTGTCACCAATATGTTGGGTTGAAGCAGGAGAAAAGGCTGTCTTAGGGCCTGAGTATATAAAAGAGACCACAGAGAAAATTGAACTGGTGAGGAGAAGAATGGCAGCAGCTCAAGATAGGCAAAAGAAGTTTGCAGATAAAAAGAGAAAGCAGGTAGAATATGAAGTTGGTGATTATGTTTTCATCAAAGTTTCACCTATGAAGAAGGTGTTAAGATTTGGCAAGCAAGGAAAACTTACCCCAAGATATGTTGGACCTTACAAGATTTTGGAAAGAATAGGTTCATTAGCATATAGGCTAGAGCTGCCTGAAGAGATGAGTGCAATGCACAATGTATTCCATGTATCACAACTTAGAAGATGGGTACATGAAAAAGAAGAGATTTTAGAGAAACCCACTCAGGTTCAAATAAATTCTGATTTGGTCTATGAGAAAGAACCCATGGGGATTTTGGCTAAAGAGGAAAAAAAGTTGAGGAACAAAACTTTAAAATTGGTAAAGGTTCAATGGAGCCTAGACCCTAAGGACTGTACATGGGAATTGGAGGATAAAATAAAGATGGATTACCCTAAACTTTTTGTAGTGGAAGGTAAAAAACTAAATTCCTAAAAGTTTAATATGTATGGTTGTTTTGACTGAATTGTTTGCTTATGCAATGTCTGATAGATTTTAGGAGAATCTAGAAATATAAAAAAAAAAAAAAAAAAAAAATGAATGAGAAAATTGTGAGGACACAATTCCTAAAAAGGTGGGGTGATTGTAATGCCCCAGAAATTCATAGAATCTTATTTGGTTGAATTTTGAAAATATATGAATTCATTTGTATAAGAATACATGAAAAAAAAAAATAAAGTGTTCAAGTGTGTGCACACTGATATGGCACAAGAAAGAACTCCAAATCCACTGAAATCAAAACAAGAATTAAAAAGTATTACAAACATAATTTTGTGATATGGATATTTGATCTCTGGAATTATATGAATCATCCAAGAAAATAAGGAAAAGTAAGTTTTGTTTTGAATCAGTAAACATATTTTATTTAAACCCAGAAAAGAAAATATTACAGGGATTTAAAAGTCTGTATGCACATATAGGTGCATATCTTTCTGAAATTAAGGAGGAGTTAAATAAGCCTAGATAGGATATGTATGCAAATGTACATTTCTGTAAGAATAGAAAATGTTAAAAAGAAATAAGCAAGTAAAAGAAAACTGTAATACTAAAATGGCAAAAGACAAATTGCAAGCAGAATAATTGCTTTAGGCAGAAATAGAAAGGAGGATTTCTAGAAAATAAACAAGTGACAATGTCACACAATTTTCATGACTTGGTAAGAATAGGATATATTTTGAAAAGGTAAAGAAAAAAAAATATAAGGGAAAGTAAGCACCACATATGGCCGGGGTATCAAAAGTGAAAATGAACAAATCTGAAATGCAAAATGCATGAGTCTTGGCCAGGGTAGGAATGGGATTTTACAATGATAAACCCTAGAAAACTTCTCTTATAAATTCAAGTATAAACCAGAAAAGAATCATTTTGCTACCCAAAACATTTAAGAAAACAAAGAGGAAAATATTTGCAAGCAGAAAAGCAAGTTTTAAAAGGTTTTCTTTCTGATTTAAGCAGGAGAAGCATTTTTCTGTGAGTAATCTCACTAATCCATGGCATTAAGTCCTGTTATGAGGCAGCCTAGCTTATGCTAATTTTTCTGCATATTTTGGATTTTATTACTATGGTTTTAATGGATGCTTTAATGGGTGTTTCTAAATGCTTTTAGTTTTGATAGTGAGTATTATGCTCTGATTGTTTATACCCAGAAATGTTATAGTATGAAAATGTAATAGTAAATAGAGAATGCTTGTAGCTGGTTTAGTTATGGCATGACAAACATATGTATATGAGTTGCATTACACTTGTGTAAGTGCTGAGGCTCAAATGAAAGATTCAAGGTTGCAATGGAAATTCCTAATGTGCTGAACCTTTGATCAAATAGAAAACCATGGGCCAGAAATCTTGTTTAAGCTAGATCTTGAATTTAGTTCAAACATGGTTGCTTGTGAAACAATAATAACCCACATGCCTAGTCTTTATTCCCAGTTACAAATATTCTTGTATTTTCTTTTAAACCAGAATACTTGTAGATATGAATTCCCTGGATATGAAAGTTAGCTTGTTCTGGAATTATGCTTGAGAGCTCTATATAATGTTTCATGTACACTGTGATTCAGTCACCTAGCTATCTCATGATAGGATCAAACATGAACACTTAGTAAATAAACAAAGGATTGTGAGCCAAGAGAACTGCTGGAATGCTTGTTGTATTTAAAGTATGCAAGTTGACACATGGTTTGTTTAAGCCCTGAGATCTTTGTGCAATATTGTGAATTATTTTATTGCAATGTGTCCCCATGATTCCTTATGGCAGATGAGGCTAGGAAGAAATTTGGTAAATGCAATCTATACAAAATGTTTAGGTCTTACTTAATTACTTAATATCATGGAATTTTTGATGATGCTCATACCAGATCTTGTATCTGACCCTTGTTTGCTTATGGCAACTGGGGTGTCTCATTTAAAATGGGGCAGCCCTTAATGCTTTTTCAGGGAATGCTGGCTCTAAATAGGAAGCTGCTATGGCTAATGAGAATGATTGGATAAGCATGCTAAACTAGAGTTAAATAAGAACTTAGAATGAGATATTTGCATGTAATCTGGAAAATTTGATAGTTCTGTTTAGGCTGTTATGCAAAACCTTGAAAGTTTGGAATTATTCAGTTATTTTAAATGAATCTAGTGATGTATTAAGTAGGAAGAACTTGCAAGAGATATGTGTTATGTTATTTCTGTTTTCTGGTTTGGTATGTATTAAGAATATTGAAGTTAAGCTGAATTGATTATCTATTTGCTAAAGTTGTTTTGATTAAAGGAAAAACTGGATTTTATAAGTATGATCACTTTATGATGGTTTTAGTTAATCCTAAATCTTTTCAAAAGATAGATATATAGGAAATTATATTGGGAAAATCCAGAAAGAATTATAACTGTTACACTTTCATGTCTTGATACTGAAACTTGTCCAAATGCAAGCAAAAGAATGGTTTCTTTAACCAAACAGTTAGACCATAGGTCAGGCCACATACACACTTTAAAAAAAATGGAGCTAGGAACCATTTGAACCCAGTTTTTCTGGAAAATGAACAAAAACATAGACATGTACCTGTATATCTGTGTACATGTTGATATTTAGGCAACAAAATAAATACAAATTCCTAGAAAAGTAGTAGGAATGGGTTTTGAAAATAATAAAGCAAGAAATATTGTTTTGTATGTTAGATTATAGGCAAAACTTAAGTGTATATGTATAGAGATAGGTAGGTATCAGATTTTAAAACCCTGCAGGAAAAAAAAAAAAGAAAGCAAAAATTGAGTTTGAACTGACCAGCATAGTACTTGAACTCGTGACCTCTCATGTGTAAGTTAGGCGCGTTTCCATTACGCCTAGATGTTGCTTGTGTTCACTTAGGATCCACTTTCTTTTAGCTTGAGTTTGAAACTATGCAGATTTTAACACAAACATCCATATTAAAAAGCTTTCTTACACTAGATTATTACTTAATCATTCCTTAATTAGAATAACAGACCAAAGTACATGTTTACAGTGGATTCTATGGTCAATAATCAGAATGTGAAAATAAATCTTTTATTAGGGAATTATCACATTTTAATAGATTTAAAAAGATTTCTACTTCCCTATTATTATTATGCTCTGATTCTAGTAGGATATAACATAGATATCTTCATATATGTATGTTAGGAAAGATTTAGATTTAAAACAATATTTTTATATTGAGAAAGATCCTGGATAATATGAGAATAGGTAAGGATGACCCTAGGTAGTCTTAGTTAAGTATGTAAGCAAAAAAAAAAATTTTGCTTAAGAATTAGGGTCATTCCATATTTTCTTATAATACTTTGGTTAGCCTGAGCATATTTCCAGATTTGGTTATGGATGCTTTGGAGCTTTAGGAGACGAGCTGGATGCTTCAAAGACTAATCACGTATCTTTTATTTCCACTACACTTCTTGTTTTGTATTTATCAACATTTATGAGGACATGCTATTATAACTGTCTAGGTTGATGATAGGTTAGTTTACTCTGATCGATATATGTATACAACAGTTTTCATCACTACAACAAACAGGTCCTTTAACGGCGTTTCAAAAACGCTATAAAAGCTATTAACGGCGTTTTTACATACGTTGTATATCGACATGTGGTTATATGTCAAAGATATACAATGATAAGGAATAAACACTGTTAAATGTCCTTTTTTAAAGCGTTTTCTTAATGTCATGAAATCATATAACAGCCTTTGGTTTAATTTAACGGTATATTTAAAAAACGATGTTAAAACAATTCGATGGCATTTTTAAAACACTGTTAAAACATTCAACGACGTTTAAAAAACGCCATTGAATGTTTTAGCAATGTTTTAAAAACAATGTTAAATTGTATTTGGTTATGTTTTAGATACAATTTAACGATATTTTTAAAATGCTGTTAAAAAATTCAAAAGCGTTTAAAAAAAATACATGGAATGTTTTAACAGTGTTTTGAAAACGCCGTTAAATTATATACAAAGCTAAGTCAATTAGGATTTTTATGATTTTTTGTAAATTCCATTTCAGTAAACATCAGTCACAATGCGTATATATACCACATTTCAAAATTATCATATAATATCAATACCACATTTCGAAATCAACATATTGTATCAATACCATATTTTGGACACATATTTGATGACCAACGTATGAAATTTCATAATCAAAATGCACAATAATCTTAAAGCAAACGTAAATAGTTCGTCACTAATAGTTCATAAACAAAATATAGAACAAGTAGCAATAGCAAAACAAAAGCATGTAGTGCATACGTTAAAACCAAAAAGTAGTTCTAGCAGCAAAAATAACTTCGATCCAAAATGTAGGATCGATTTCACCCTAGAGGGGGGTGAATAGGGTGATAGTATTAATTATAAAAATTAATTGTGGAAGCTTATAAAATAATTTCAACGTAGAATAATAACAGCACAGATAGTAGAATAATAAAATGTAGAAATAGAACGACACAGAATTTACCCAGCTTCGGCAAAACCCTGCCTACGTGCTGACCCCAAGGTTTCAAATAGAAATTAAGTAGTCACACGCTTACATACGTAAACTCGCGACACCCTCTACTGACAAACCTAACTCTACGCTCAAAACCCTGCCACAACTCAGCTACTGAGTTGCGAATTCTCAAACTACGCCATGTAGTTTGTCCCCTAGTCACATGACTAGTAAATACAACGATTTAAAAAGAGTTTAAATTTAAAACAAATTTAAAAACAATATTAAAACTAAAGCCCTTATTAATATAGCCTAACCTAATCTTTTAACAAGGCTGGCCCCTCTCCTTTCTTCATTAATTCTGGCCCGTTCCTTTTTGTTGAGAATGGCGGCTTTGTTAATTCTCGTTCATTCCTCTTTGCGAATTTAGGGCTTTCGTGATTTCAAAAGACCGACTTTAGTTCTCGATCGAGTGAATGATTTATCACGTCTTTTGCCTTGTCGATCGCTTGTTTCTCTGAATTGCTCACGGCTCTTTGAAATTGATCGAGTTCGAGGTTGATGCTGGTATGTTATTTATCCCTTTGCTTCTTCTGATTTGCTTGCTTTAACTCGATCGATTTGAGTTATTGATTTTAATGTTCTCTTTTGGCTTGAACTCGAATCATGTATTTTTGTCGATGGTGAGTAGGGTTTTATATACAGATTGAATCCCTGAATATTCGTACGTATATATTCGTCTGATGATTTTTTGAATTTGTCAAAATCTTTTCTCTGCCGCTTGATAATGCTTAAACGTTTGAGATTTCACTTACTTGTTCAATTCGAATATATTTCCCTTACTTCACTGTCATGGTTTTAGCTTGAAACCGTTCGATCCTTCCTTGATCGTTACAGCAACTACTTTCCTATTTTATTTGGATTTGGTTTTGACTTTTTCCATATGCGTATATTTTGTGATACTTGATTCGCACGACATTGATTTCGAACTCGTGATTTCGTGTTTACCCCGGCTTTTAATTCTCTGATAATTTGACTTTGGTCACTTTGATTTGTTCGTTCTCGTTCTGGTTGACTTCGACTTTGTCTTGATTTTGTTCACTGACCTGTACATGTTGTTGCTTGATTATGGTCTCTGACTTTGTGAAGTGCTTGCTGTACTTGGGTATTTGCAGTTTTGTTTTTCTGGTCTTGGATTTGTGATATTTGCATTTGTATCACTTGATAGCATCAAGCCTGATCTACTATTGTCATTTCTTGTCTGGTTCATCTTTGTAGCACTGACTTGATTTGATACTGCTACAGCTCATTTACTTGACACTTAAACTTGACATGTTTATTCGAGTTTCCTGCATCATTATCTGATTTGAAATTAATTTTCTCCGTGTCTTCATTTGTACACATATATGTATGTGATGTCTCGGTTTCTCATGGTAGTCTACAGGCTTCTCTTGTATTCTTCACTTGATCTATACATTCGAGTCTACATTGTGCTCATTTCAGTTGTTGCAGTTCCACTACTTTGGTTGACATTGTGTACATGCTACATTGTGTTGAATAACAGCTTGACCATATGCATATTGCAACTTGTACATGCTTCGATTTGAACTTGCAGTGTTTATTCGAGCTTCTGTAGTTTGTAATTTAACCCAAAACATCTTCATGTACCTGTTGTCTACATGCACTAGGTTTCAATATGCACACTGTACTAGTTTGCATTAATTTTTGTATACTTGATGCTTTGATTTTCATTTGGCTTCACTTGAAACTGAGTTTGATCATTGTAGTTAAGTTGAGTTGCAGATTCATGTTGGTTCCATTGTTGCTGTGTCATTTACTTGGTGCATGACCATACATATTCACTTGGTGGCATTTGTTTGCTGTTATGTTGGTGGCATTTGTTTGCTGTTATGTTGATGGCATTTGTTTGCTGTTATGTTGGTGGCATTGCATTGTTGTGCATTGAGCATTGTTCGAACTTGTATCACTTGAGTTGAATCCAGCTTATAGCTCGGATTTGACCTTGTGCTGAAAGTTGTGGCATTATTTTATTGCACTTGAGTTGAATCCGATATTTTGGGTTTGACCTGTGCTTACCTGTCCCTGTAAATTTATCAAGTGTATATATATCGGTGTGCACGACCTTGTGGCATATACAGTGATACACTGTGTATGTCACAAGTTGTTCGTGTATGATGGATTCAAAATTAAATGATGACGAACAACCCAAATAATTAAGGCAAATATTATTTTCAAAATTCACATTTTATTTTATACTGCAAAAAATATTTCCTTTTCAATTTTACTGCGTCAAAAATTATTTTTGCAGATTTTTCAGATGTCGGATTCACATTGGAATAAAGTTGAAGATAAAATACGAGTTGAGTGAATGAGTGATATGTAGTGAGGTCAGATGTAAAAGTGAGATTGTGATGTAATTGAATTTGTATTGTAATCAAAGATGTATACGTATAGTGAGAGTTTGAATTTGCACTATTCAAAATTGTAATAAATATTTGTTTGAATAAAATTTCTGTTTGAATTCAAATTATGTGTTATTTAATTTTATTCAGCAAATATTTATTTAGTTTATGAAAAATAAAATAGTACATTACCAAATACATTTACACGAATATATATATATATATGTTTATTATCATCAAACAAAAATCATATAATAGCATATTCAACAATCTCCCCCTTTGATGATAACAAACATATATTTAAGTTTTTGAATATATTAAATGTATTTGATCATAGATATACTCTAATTGCTCCCCTTGTTTAAATGCTTCCTCTCTACACAAAACTCCCCCTAAATATATGCATACAAATAAAAATATGAAAATGAGCCTAGATGCAAATGGAAAATATTTGACCTTTGCTTTATTTTATTTGACAAAATGTTAACTTTTCTCTCCTCCTTTTGTTATCAGCAAAGGAGTAATAGAGTTAGAGAAAATAGAGATAAAGTGATCGATATTAATTCAACATTAAAACTCAATTGAACATAAATATTAAATTTCAATAAAAAATCAAACAAAATCATAACTACCCTTGTTAGGCGCATATTCCACTTTTAGAAATAATGGAAATGGTGTCCTCATATAAAACCATACAGTTGTATCTATTTATGGTACATTGATATCAGGAATTTGAATATCTACTAATCATGCATAACCGTTAGGACTTTTAAATGAGATTAGTAATATTCCAATTTAATTTTAAAAATGAATTCAAGTATCTTCTAACCACGCATAGCCGTGAGGATTTTTAAATGGGATTAGAATCAACTTGTTTATTTAATAAATCAATTTTGATATACGTTCCATACATGCATAACCATGAGGAATTTTAAATGAGCATGGAAGCACATAACAAATTCCAAGTAATTCACCTATGCATAACCGTGAGGACTTTTAAATGAGAGTGAATACTTTGGATTTTATTTTATTTTATAAAATGAAAAACGAATGATTCCTGTTTAAAGTACCACATATCGACAAACTATATTGAATTTTTGATGAGCGATGGTCGATAGAAATATGATAGAAATAGAAATGGTCATGGAATCTTCACCCAACAAAAAGTTTTTAGAAATCTTTCGAATTTCTAAAGAAATTTTTCTAAATATACTGTCTTGAGTAATGTATGATAAATATCAACACTCATCACTTTTTCAATCACTATTTATCTTTTCGATAATTATTAGGGAGTTAGACTAGTCAAAATATTCATTTAAAATCAAAATCGAAAATAATTATAAAATCAATTTTTGAAAATATGGTCAAAAATGATTTTCTCGAAGTGGTTATATAAGAAAAGTATCTACTATTTGAAAATTATTTGTATTTAAAAATATGCAGATATTTTCTTTGAAAATACGATGCAGTTACTAAAAATCACGTTCAACTTGTAGGTTTTCTATCAACTAAATTACCAGTGTGATCTGCATCTGAATTTCTCTTTCACTCCAAATTATCACTAATTGAATTTGATAGACCAGACCATGAATTGTGCTCCAAAAAAAATTTCAAACTCAATTTTAACAGCAATTTAAATGACATTCTCTTGAAGCCGTGTTAATAATAAAAAACTATGACTATAGAGTTAGCCGTATTATAACCAAATGTTTCATCATCCGACGAAAAACACTATTATTAATTCAAACTAAGATATATGAAGTAATTCAAATGCTCTAGAGATTTTTATAGTCTTTTTGGCATAAGAATATAATAGGCCAACAATTTTAAATTAGTCAGAATCAACATCATCATCTTTTCATCATCTCAATATTGGCTGATTTTACTTAGATTACTGTGCAGAATAACACATTTAATATGTCGTTTAAACAGATATACCTTTACCTGTTTTACCTTTACAATATTTTTCATTGTTGTCCAATGTGATTCATTCACCTTTATACTAGGCTAAGGAACTTTGCTTTGTTTCCCATTGTGTTTCTGGAATAGCCAGAATCCAAATAACGCTGTTGTTGTTCCTTAGCCTGCCACCACACCTACACGGGAAAAGATTTTTGTGACCTATTTTTTTTTATAGGTCCATGGTTGTTAGTGGCAGAAGATTTAGAAAAATAATTTTGTGGAGACACAAAACTGTTTATATATGTTCCTTTTGGCACCCAAATTTGTCTAACTTTGAGAGATTTTATATTTATGCCTTTTGAAACCCAAATTGGTATAGTTTTCACATGTTTGGGTCTATAGCAACAATTATTGTGATTGTGTCCATATTTTCTACAAATTGTGCACATAGAATTTTCTTGATTAATATCGCTTTCAACATTTCAGATTGATTATATCCAAGTCCTTGTCTAGCTGTATTAACAGTTTGCTTCCCTAATAGCATATTCAATGATTTTTCACTTTTTGAAAATTTATCTAAAGTCGTTGACAATTGTTGGACTTTTGTTTTGAGAGATTCATTTTCGTTTAACAATTGTGTGCACTTTTTGATAGAATTCTCTCTCCTAGTATTTTCACTTTCTTTTAAAATCAGAATTTCATTTTCAAGTGATTTTATATTGATTTCTGATTTTTTAATTTCTTCTTCGAATGTTGGACACTTATCACACTTAGGGATTCTTCTTTGATAGGTTTTAACCAATTGGTCAAGTTGTTTATTTAAATCTATCAAAATATCTTTTTGCGATTCAAATTTGGCATACTTCTCCCTAAGTCGTTCAAAACAGCCATTCACTTCATGGAAATATATAAGTAATTCTGAATGAGAAAGTTTTGATACCTCACTTGGCTCATCATCATCACTGTCAGTTATTTCACCATGAAGACACATGTCTCCATTCTCACTCTCACTGTTAGTACTTTGATTATCTTCATCACTGTTATTCCATGTGGCTGCAAAACTTCTCCTTTTTGATTTCTTTTCAAAGTCATGTCGATTTTGAGGACAATTTGGTTTGATGTGTCCGGGTTGATTGCACTTATGACAGATGATCTTTTGTTCTTCTGGATTGTCCAATATTTTATTTATTCTGCTTTTCAATTTTCGATTTAGAGCTGGATTTCCGTATTTGTAATTCCACCTTGTGACTTTCTTTATTATCAGCTCCAACTCTGCTGCTCCATCATCATCGTCATCATCATCGTCATCATCATCACTTTCAGTTGTTCCTTTGAGAGCTATAGATTTCTTTCGAGTATCTCCTCCTTCACGCTCTTCCTTAATTTTCATTTATAGCTCACAAGTGGTGAGATTTCCGATGAGTTCTTCGACTTTCATTTGTTTCAAATCTTTTGATTCTTTAATGGCAGTCACTTTGGCTTCAAAACTTCGTGGAAGGACTTTGAGGATTTTTCGGACTATCTCCAACTCTGTGTATGATTTTCCAAGAGCTTTCGATTTGTATACGATATTGGAAAGTCGTACATGCATCTCTTTAACATTTTCTTCCTTTGCCATTGTGAAATTCTCGTATTCGCTGCTTAGCATGGCAAGGCGAGACTCTTTGACTTAAGTTGTTCCTTCGTGAGACACTTCTAGTGTGTGCCATATTTCCTACGCAGTTAGACAATGTGAGATACGATTAAATTCAAATTGATCCAATGAACAGATAGTAGAATTCATAGCCCTAGCATTAGCATTTTGTAATTTATTTTCTAGCTCTGTCCATTGATCCATCGGTTTATCTATTTCTGATTATCTACAATTATAGTTGGTGTTCTATAACCTGTCTCAACAATGTTCCAAGCGTCAATGGTTTTCAGAAAAATTTTCATTCTATTTTTCCAGTAGGCGTATTCACCATTGAACTTTGGTGGTCTAACTATGGACTGACCCTCAGCAAAAGCAATATTAAAAGAAGCCATTTTAAAAATTCAACTTTTTAAAACAAAATTGATTTTTGAAAAAATCAAATTTTTAAAACCAAAAACCAACTTCTATTCCTATCTTTGATACCACTTGTAGGATCGATTTCACCCTAGAGGGGGTGAATAGGGTGACAGTATTAATTATAAAAATTAATTGCGAAAGCTTATAAAATAATTTCAACGCAGAATAATAACAGCACGGATAGCAGAATAATAAAATGCAGAAATAGAATGACACAGAATTTACCCAGCTTCGGCAAAAACCTGCCTACGTGCTGCCCCCAAGGTTTCTACTAGAAATTAAGAAGTCACACGCTTACACACGTAAACTCGCGACCCCCGCTACTAACTAACCTAACTCTACGCTTAAAACTCTGCCACAACTCAGCCACTGAGTTGCGAATTCTCAAACTACGCCGCGTAGTTTGTCCCCTAGTCACACGACTAGTAAATACAACGATTTAAAAAGAGTTTAAATTTAAAAACAAATTTAAAAACAATATTAAAACTAATCCCTTATTAATATAGCCTAAATTAATCTTTTAACAAGGCCGCTCCTCTCCTTTCTTCATTAATTCTGGCCCATTCCTTTTTCTTGAGAATGGCGGCTTTGTTAATTCTCGTTCATTCCTCTTTGCGAATTTAGGCTTTCGTGATTTCAAAGAGACCGACTTTAGTGCTCGATCGAGTGAATGATTTATCACGTCTTTTGCCTTGTCGATCGCTTGTTTCTCTGAATTGCTCATGGCTCTTTGAAATTGATCGAGTTCGAGGTTGTTGCTGGTATGTTATTTATCCCTTGCTCCTTCTGATTTACTTGCTTTAACTCGATCGATTTGAGTTATTGATTTTAATGTTCTCTGTTGGCTTGAACTCGAATCCTGTATTTTTGCCGATGATGAGTAGGGTTTTATATAGAGATTGAATCCTGAATATTCGTTCATATATATTCGTGTGATGATTTTTTGAATTTGTCAAAAACTTTTCTCTACCGCTTGATAATGCTTGAACGTTTGAGATTTCACTGACTTGTTCAATTCGAATATATTTCCCTTACTTCACTGTCACGGTTTTAGCTTGAAACCGTTCGATCCTTCCTTGATCGTTACGGTAACTACTTTCCTATTTTATTTGGATTTGATTTTTGAATTTTTCCATATGCATATATTTTGTGATACTTGATTCGCACGGCATTGATTTCGAACTCGTGATTTCGTGTTTACCCCGTCTTTTAATTCTCTGATACTTTGACTTTGGTCACTTTGATTTGTTCATTCTCGTTCTGGTTGGCTTCGACTTTGACTTGATTTTGTTCACTGATCTGTACATGTTGTTTCTTGATTACGGTCTCTGACTTTGTGAAGTGCTTGCTGTACTTGGGTATTTGCAGTTTTTTTTCTGGTCTTGGATTTGTGATATTTGCATTTGTATCACTTGATAGCATCAAGCCTGATCTACTATTGTCATTTCTTGTCTGGTTCATCTTTGTAGCACTGACTTGATTTGAAACTGCTACAGCTCATTCACTTGACACTTAAACTTGATATGTTTATTCGAGTTTCGTGCATCATTATCTGGTTTGGAATTAATTTTCTCTATGTCTTCATTTGTACACATATATGTATGTGATGTCTCAGTTGCTCATGGTAGTCTACAGGCTTCTCTTGTATTCTTCACTTGATCTATACATTCGAGTCTGCATTGTGCTCATTTCAGTTGTTGCAGTTCCACTACTTTGGTTGACATTGTGTACATGCTACACTGTGTTGAATAACAGCTTGACCATATGCATATTGCAACTTGTACATGCTTCGATTTGAACTTGCAGTGTTTATTCGAGCTGCTGCAGTTTGTAATTTAACCCAGAACTTCTTCATGTACCTGTTGTCTACATGCACTTGGTTTCAATATGCACACTGTGCTGGTTTGCATTAATTTGTGTTTACTTGATGCCTTGATTTTCATTTGGCTTCACTTGAAACTGAGTTTGATCATTGTAGTTAAGTTGAGTTGCAGACTTCATGTTGGTTCCATTGTTGCTGTGTCATTTACTTGGTGCATCACCATACATATTCACTTGGTGGCATTTGTTTGCTATTATTTTGGTGGCATTTGTTTGCTGTTATGTTGATGGCATTTGTTTGCTATTATGTTGGTGGCATTGCATTGCTGTGCATTGAGCATTTTTCGAACTTGTATCACTTGAGTTGAATCCAGCTTGTAGCTCGGATTTGACATTGTGCTGAAAGTTGTGACATTATTTTATTGCACTTGAGTTGAATCCGATATTTTGGGTTTGACCTGTGCTCACCTGTCCCTGTAAATTTATCAAGGTATATATATCGGTGTGCACGACCTTGTGGCATATATAGTGATACACTGTGTATGTCACAAGTTGTTCGTGTATGATGGATTCAAAATTAAATGATGACGAACAACCCAAATAATTGAGGCAAATATTATTTTCAAAATTCACATTTTATTTTATACTGCAAAAAATATTTCCTTTTCAATTTTACTGCATCAAAAATTATTTTTGCAGATTTCTCAGATGCCGGATTCACATTGGAATAAAGTTGAAGATAAAATACGAGTTGAGTGAATGAGTGATATGTAGTGAGGTCAGATGTAAATGTGAGATTGTGATGTAATTGAATTTGTATTGTAATCAAAGTTGTATATGTATAGTGAGAGTTTGAATTTGCACTATTCAAAATTGTAATAAATACTTGTTTGAATAAAATTTCTGTTTGAATTCAAATTCTGTGTTATTTAAATTTATTCAGCAAATATTTATTTAGTCTATGGAAAATAAAATAGTGCATTTCCAAATACATTTACACAAATATATATATATATATATATATATATATATATATATATATATATATATATATGTTTATTATCATCAAACAAAAATCATATAATAGCATATTCAACACAAAACTCGTTGCAACCTTTTTTTGCATCACAATAATCTATCTACTTGTAAAGCAAAAGTAATGCTTGAGAAACAATTCATCAAAAAAGTGTACACAAAGTTAAATCGGATTCATAATGCAAACACTAAATATTAATCACACTACTTCATTAGGAGATTGACTAATACAAAGTATACAACATGCCATAAAATCAAGTAGCATTTACAAGTGAAGTAGAGTAAAAAATAATAAATGAACTCGGTAATTTACTTGGAGTAAGATAAAGCTGCATATTATCGGCGTATGAAGTGGTCTGTTTACAAATTACGTAAACTAGTCGTCGATGTTGTTAACTAAGTGGTCCTCTCAGTATACCAATATAGGTGTAGTTGGTTTTCTAAAATTAGACTCGGTTTTCAAGTTGGACTCGGTTCATGAGATGGAGACTCGGTTAAATTGAGTCTCAGTTGAAACTGAGACCCGGCTAAACTGAGTCTCAATTTAACTGACACTCAGTTAACCGAGTCTCCATTGAAACTGAGTTCAGCTAAACCATTTGAGTATATTGGTAAGTGAATTGATCCTTAATTATAATACAATTGTTTGAGTATATGTT
This sequence comes from Allium cepa, assembly GCA_030765085.1. NCBI lineage: Eukaryota > Viridiplantae > Streptophyta > Magnoliopsida > Asparagales > Amaryllidaceae > Allium > Allium cepa. The sequence continues at coordinate 300,315,290 of CM060944.1, read as the reverse complement.
CAGCTCACTCGCTACAACCACCATCTTCTTTAATTTTTTTATTGGAAACAAAATAAAGTCATCATTAGAATAATCTAGCATACAATGTTCAATATTTTTTTACAGGAGCAATAGGAATGTTTTTTTTTGCTATATATAAATATGGTAAGCAATTAGAGATGATACTTTTCCACATTTCCAAACAAAACTTAAACGATTTTACAGTTTCATACTTTGTGCGCAACTAGTGGATCTTAGGTTTTGGATTGTAAAATGAAAATGAAAATTAATTTCAACAGGAATTGAGTTGTACCTTCTTTTGTGAAATTTCCAACTTCACTTCCATTGTAAAATTTCCAACTTACTACTACTATCTTCCAAAGTGAAAAGCAGTGAAGAAGGACCGTTAAAGTCAAAATTACAAATGGTGCGAGGAAATCAGCAGTACAAATATTGAACAAGACGAAATCTATCACGTTCCAAATTTCAGCGTTCGAAAATCGACACTCGTATTTCAATTGTACTCGAATGTCGCAGATTCAACCATTGGAATTTGACTCGTGCCGGAGCTTATAACACATTAAGTATAACAACACAGCGGAAGAAAAGAAATGAATATCATATATAACTCCAATGAATACATTATCCAATGATATACAACAATGATATCGATATGATACAAGAATATCAGAGACAATAAACAAAATCGAAAAACAAATAGCAAAAGAGATAACTCCAATATCAAACTGCAACTCCAGTCCAATGCTCCAAAGCCAAAACTCCAAAAACTCCAACTTCAATCCAAAGCTAGCTCGAACCCCCCATCACGTTTCATAAAGATAAGCAAGGTCATCCGTGAATGTTGAAGTGTACCAAATGCGATCCACAAATCCAAAGGGCTTCGAAGGCTATCGAACCAATTCCTACTATTCGACCATCCGAAAAACCCAACTCTAGACTGCCCGTGCGGAAAATTATGGGCACCCAGAGTTTAGGAAGGGAACAATAAACTCCCGGTCAGTCATGGGACTGGTATGAGCAAACAAAAAACATTTTTATCTTTAAAACAAACAAAAGATTTTAAAATTGAAATCCGCAATGCTTTTTTGGAAAATGGAACTGCCATAAGGTCTCACGCTACACACACCATGCAAACGCAGAATTGAAGGAGATTTCTCCGTATGATAGTCAAAAATGCTTGGAACGCGAAAACCATTTTGATATTATTATTAGTGCATAGTGGAAAACATTTCGAAAGTATAATATTAATCTTAGCCAGCATACAACATTTCATCGTATGCCTACTATAGCTACCATGTTCAATAGCAGGTTACCACCACATTCCATGGCAGATTGTACAACTAAAACCAAATTGGGCGCGTATTGTTTCTTTGGATTTTCCAACAAATGGTCAGGCCAAGGAACTTCCCATTGCCACATGGGTACGCCTCTGGAGGGATGCCTCGAGAACCTACCCCGCTCTCTGCCAACACAAGGCCGGTCTACCCCCTTCCCGGGGTAAAACCTAAGATATGCCACCCTCGGTCATTTGCGACCTTTATCCGAGAGCTCTCAACACCAATAACATCACACATTAATAAATAAGCAGTGTCCACATGAGTAAGTATCTGCCTCCATACCATGAAACCACCCTTTTCCAGAAGGAATGGACATACCCTAGTGGTGCTACCCCTGAAACCTTGCCGCATCTTTCCTGTTTCAACCATTACCGGGTTGTGAGGCTCGATGAGCTCTCGTCCAACAAGCTACACTTTTTCACAAAGTCATGCTTTGATCAACAAATGATCAGCATCACTTTGTATGCCACATTACCAAATTGGGAATGTATCACTAGTAACCATCCACTACATAACCTCTGAGCTCGTATGTCTTAGAGAAGGGTGTTAAGCTAAGAGAACAAATCTCCGCCACCAAACAGAAATGTATTTGATAGAAACCGGTTTCACATCTAAAAGTGTAATGTCAGACACACATCCATACAAGTCTGTTCCGGGTTCGAACAGAACCGAAGGCACTTTCGAAGAAGCCCTTGCAATCTGGGTAGTCACAATCCCGATCAGACTTCCCATCACTTAGGGAATCTCTATACTGGCGTGACTCAGTGCAGAGACAATCAACGGGTTACCCTTTCGTTCTTGAAAATACCCGGTCTTCACCACCGGTCTTCAAATGTTATCCATATCGACGTATCATTGTTCGGAATGGGTTATATGACATAAGGTCCTCTCCAGGCTAAACCGAATAATGAGCGTAATATTTAAAAACATATGGATATAGGATTTCAGTTAAGTCACAACTTATTATCCAAAACCTCTTTAAATGGTTTAAAACAAATTACCATTTCAAATCTTTTTTTTAAATAAAGGATTTATTTCACAAAGTTCACCCACCTTTCACAAAGATGCAATTATAGCTTTCAAAACAATTCCAAATTGGATTAACTCATCCACTCATTTAAATAAAAGACTCAATTCATAATTCCAAAAACCATTTCAAAAAATTCATAGCTTTTTAGAAATGATTTTTTTTATTTCAAATCTTTTATTCAAAAGATACACCTTTTAAATCTTCTTCAATTTCAAAACAAAATTCAATTATCTTTCACAAAGATTAATTCATAGCTTTCAAAACAATTCACATTTTCATTTAAAACTTGAAATCTTTGGATACACATCGGAAATTCTTTCCTTATATGACAGCTTTTATTATTTGAAAATAATTAGTTTTCGTTTTGGGAAAAACTGATTACATTTACATGAGTTAAAGCCATTCAAGTATAAAACTTGGATTTTGAATTAATATTCCCAAAACAATACTTTTTAAATGGTTTAAAACCCATATAAACACCTTTATAACTTGTATAACCTTTTTAAACCATAGTTTCCAAATCATTGAATTCAATTACAAATATTGAATTCAAATCAAATTATTTAAATTTCAAAACTTTGTTAAGTTATTCAAAATAACTTTTATTTTTTAAATCCCTTTTCAAAAGCTTTCAATTCCAATTCCAAAACTATTTTGGATTCAATAATTCAACCTTTAAAATCATTAAAAATCTGTGACTTAACCGATTTCCTCGTGCAATCCATATTTGTGCGTGTATAGTGTGGTCCAGGGGTTTTACACACAATAGTGCAACAACATCATCATCATTACAGATTCACACACAGAAATATAGTTGATAAGTGGTATAAACTATAACGCTTATCTTTCATTCATAGATCACAGATATATATCACGGATGATAATTACCTTTGTCCCAGAAAAATAAATTACATCACAGATGAATAATTTACATTGAACACAGCTTAATCAAAACTGAGCATCACATAGCAGGGATATCAAACAATTCAACATTCCATAGAATCCAAACATCCATAAGTAAAATTAATTAATTATCAGATTAATTTGAAGTAGATTAATTACTTATGAATAATTTACTAATCCTGGTTAATTAATCATTAATTAATTTCAAACCATTTGAATTAATTATCCTTTAATAATAAATTAATTAACCTTTAATTATTCTTTAACTATTAACTAATCAATCTTTAATCATTAAATAATTAACCTTTAATTATTTCACTTATCCTTTAATTAAATATCTTGAATCAATTTCATTAATTAATTAATCCTTAATTAATTATCAATTGGTTTCAATGATTGATTATCCTTTAAATCATTTTCATTAATTAATTAACCTCTCTTACTTCCATTTAGTAATTATCTTTAAGTAATTAATTACCTTTCAATTACTTATCATTAATTAACTTAATTAATTAATTATCCTTAGTTAATTGTATTAATTAATTAACTTTTAATTAATAAAACAACCCTTAATCATTATTCTTAATTAATCACATTAATAAATCATTCTCTAAGTAATAATCTACCCTTTAATTATCTTAATTAATTTTACATTATCAACTACATTAAGTAATTGTACCTTTGTTACTTGAAACTTTAATAAATCAAAGATAAACTATTTATCTTTCTTAATCATCAATTTAAATTAAGTGCTTGGAATCATTTTATTTTGAAACCATTAGAGATTAAATAAGATAATTTGTCTAATACAAAATTGTATAAACCAAAACAATTTTAAAACATTTGACTTTTAAAAAATAAAACTTGAACCTTGTTAAATCAAATCTACTTTGGAAACTTGTCTTTGTATTGTCTTTGAAAACTCATTTATTCTAAATAGACTTTAAAGTTTTGTTTTAAATAGATTGCTAAGAAAACTTAATAATTTTAAAATAACTTTAAAACTTGTTCAGGCTTTATAATTGAAACCTGGTAACAAACTCATTGTCCAGTTTTAAAATTTGTTAACAACCAAAACAACCCGAGCCAGACGTAACTTTTACTCGAGCTTTACTTCGAGTAATTTAGCAAGAACCTTCGAACCAAAGACGATGAACATCATCTCCTTCAATTGTTCGAACAACCACAGTTACGTGCCACCACGCGTGCACGTGCACAATCGACATCGGCAGCCACCCTGACATCTTGGCTTCGATGATTTCATCGCCAAACGAAATCAAGCTAATTAGCCTCTCCCTGTAACCCAACGCCTCCGACGAAATTGCTTCGCCCACGACGACCCATCACCGATCTTCTACTGCATTTAAACCCAAACTTCGTCACATCCATAAACACAAATTGCCACTGGATCGGACTGCTCCGATCAACCCACGGTGATGAGATCGACCCATTTACAATTGCGACTCCTCAGGCACTCTAAACCATATTTCGTTCCCGTTCAATCACCACACCCTTCGAACAGCTCAACTACCATTTTTCCAGTGACCTACAGCCTGCAAGCAAACTTCACCCCAAAGCTCGACGACAAACCATTATTCGTTCATCAGGATTTGGGCAAAATGCCCATTCTGATCAACTCCAATTATCACGACAATTACTATGTTAAAAATCACGATACTATCTTTGAAATTCATTTTTCACCATTTCGAATCAGGTAGGATAATCAAAACAAAGAATTGAAATGGTTGATTTCTGATCAATTTTGATTTTTCTACTGTGATTTTCCAAGTTTGAATTTATTTCTAGTTAAAAAATTCTAAAACCATTTTTAGAATTAACATTATACTATAACAATCAATTTTTATTTTAAAATCAGAGGTTAATATGGATTGTAGATGAAGGCTTGATTTTTATTTTATTTTTTTAACAAAATTCTAAATCCTATAACTAACAGAGGTCAACATATTGACATATACAGGCATGTTTATCTACACAGAGATGTTCATCTATTTTCAGAAGAAAAAAAATTCATTCCAAACATAATTCAAGTCATCATCACAAGCATACAGAAATCAAGCAGATCAGATTTTAAAAATAAGGTTTGCTCACATGAGAAATGGAAGCAGAGAAGATAGCCTGTATTTTGAAATTCTGGAATTAACCTAAATCTGCATTTTACTTCTGAAAATTCTTGGTCTTTTTGTTTCCTGAATTTTGATGTTGATCCATTGAATGCTTGCTTATCTAATGTCCATTTATTTTTCATGTTTGATTCTGTGCTTGCTTTTAAATTTCCAGGTTGTGGTTTCTGGTTTTGAGAGTTTGAAAAATTCGAAAACATCTTGATTGAATTGCATGCATAGGATTCTTGATTCTGAAGCCTAATCCTTGTATTGTCTGAATTAACTTGTATTAATCTTTTCCTTTACTTTATTATTGCACTGCCACTTTGAATTATTGATTTGCTTCAGATTTCAGTTGCCAGATTTTGATTTTATTTTCCAACTTGAAACTGAAGTTTTTTTTTTGAGTTTGATTTTTTCTGGTTTTCCTTTTTCTTCTCAGGTTTGATATTTTGTTTTAAAGATGAGGAAAAAAATTAGAAAGAGGGAGATAATATGTTTATATAATCTTGTTTCTATTTATATTTTTTTTATTTAATTTTCTTAAGAATAAAAACCAACATGACACTTGTTCATTCCTAATCTTCATGTTACTTGTAATTGTAAGTTAAACTTATTTTACACTTGTTAAATTCAAACAAACTTATGTAAAGTACCGCTTTTTAATTTATTTACAAATTATGTATTAAACCCTTATCATTTTAAAGTTTGTGAACTTATCTATCTAACATGTTTTTATTTATATATTGATATTTAAATATATTCAATCTAATTTATGTTTAGATCCTTAGTTAGTTTTATATTTACAAATTTTATTTTCTTATATATCTTAACTATGTTTATTTATGTTTTGTACATGTATAAAATCCAAATATTGTACGTATTACTTTTATATATTTATATACAACTACATTTATTTTCAAAAGATACATTTCTACTTTTAAACTAATACTTTAGCTTTATCTATATATCTATAACTTTAAAGAATGTGATTCAAAATAAATCAAACATTAATAAATAAATATATATAATATGTATATATTTGAATTTAACTTTTAAACAACTCTCTTACGTTTATATATTTACACTTAAATTTTAAACAAGTTTTTTTCTTTTTCCAAATCGTTATATATATACACACTAAAATTAGAAAACAAATGTTCATTGCTTTTAAAATGTAGAGTTTCCAAATTCACTTTATTTTCAAAATGTTTATAATTGAATTCTAATCCAAAATACTATTTGATAAACACATACTTTTGATTTATTCTGGAATCTTCATATTAATTCCAAAATAAAGCCAATTTGTTTCCATGATATTCATTTTAGTATTTTCAAATCAACAATATTCATTTTCAACATATTTATTAAATTTCAAAATCTAATTTCCCAATTATAATTCATTTGTATAACTAAATGAACATATATCTTATTAAATTTGAAGAATTCAATTTTATTTTTATATTTCAAATGCCAATAAATTCTAAATAAATTCACAATTAAATCCAAAATTAAATTTAATTACCATTTTTTCAAAATTTAATCCCAAATATTTTAATCAATTATCAAATTATTTTTAGCTAAAATTTAGGAATGTTACAAAATCAAAGTGTACTCTAAAACCTAATCGATGGATAGAAATAAGACTTGGGAAAATGAAAATAGTGAGACAAGGAGGCGGCATATAAATGAATTTTATGGTCAATTATAACTTGGGAGGCGGCATACTTTTAGCATGCAACTTTTAGAGCACTAATTTTTCTCAACGTTTGATCCCATTTTTTTTCTTTTTTAAAACAACTTTCAACTACTGTGAATGTTGAAAAGCCATAATTTAGCTCTACAAGTGATTAATCAATGTTTAAACTTTTTTTTAGGATTAGAAGTATAATCAATAGAACAATTCATGCATGAAACTCGTATCCAACAAAAGTGAAAATCCCGAATTGATATATAAATAAATCAATTCGAGAACTCATAGGACAATAGTAAAGAACTTATACCCACAGTTTAAATTTAAGTGTGATTAATAAAAAATATCCTTCTTTAAAGCATATAAGCATAATTAATAGAACAATTGATGCATGAAGCTGATGTGTATCAAAAATTAAAAGCCTAAAATAAAATAAAAATAAATTAACGTAATATTTTTATACGCATACCTTGAAATATATCAATGCAGTATCTGAAGATACAACTGAGACATAGATTCTTCGTATATATACAAATTACTTGTGATTAATTTATAATATATTTACTGTTTTTATTGACATCATGCGTAAATTGTTTAGATTTCTAATAGCTTATTACTTGTATTTTTATTCTTGATTCTCACCCCTCGTGTAATCCAATAGTTTTGAAATAGTGAAGATGTGATTGACTTCTTTAGCCATCAAAAACAAATTGCTCTAACCATTTAAATCAAACATTTGCATGCATCTTTGTTGCTTCTTTCTTAAAAGTCTCCTTATGTTGCATATATTGATTTGCCATTGTTTCCTATCAACATTTAACCTTGACAAGGTTTTATTGGACATGATTTTTGATTCTAGTTGGGCATGTAATAAAGATTTAAATGTTCAACTTATATGAAAACAAGAGCGAATGATTCACCAATTGGTTGGTAAATTTATAGAAGGTTTCAATGGTTCAGTGACAGTTATATGCGAAATGATATTTGAAGAATGTTCGACAGAGTGAGAGGTTAAGTCCCGATGAATATGATGGGAATTGAATTTCCAACTTAGTGATAGATTTTGCTATCGGTTCACCTCGGTTATTCTATATATTTCAACACAATGTTTTTAACTATGGTAGCAATATAGTTAAGTGGTAAATGTTGAACAGACAAGGCCTTGAAAATACGAGAATAGCAAAATTTTCACAGATGATGCTAAAATATTAAGGGGTAACTATGGTAGCAATATAGTTAATGGTAAATGGTGCCTACATTTTTGTACAGTCTTATTTTTTCGTGTACTCATGACTTACCTATATTGAGAGGAAGGAGAATTACATGTGCTTCCATTATCGGCATATGGTTCAGTATAGATGAATTTGAATTTTCATATTTGACTTAAATAATAAAGTTAATTCTTAGATTTGGTATTTTATATTAGAATATAAAGAATGATGCTGCACTAGTATCTTTGTGGTGATATTCTATGCTAGAATACCCTACTTCCATTTTCTTTCCGTGAACTGGTTTTACACTCTAAAATGAATAATAAATTTATTAAATGGGCGTTATATACATGAAAATTTATAAACAGAACTTTTATTAACACCATTATTCAACACCATAAAGTTTTCATATATTAAGCTAATTTTATTAATCAACAGTAGCTTTATTTATTCAATTATGTACCGCACTAAAATTATTTGATTGTAACTAACTAAACAATAATGATAACAGTTAAGAGTTTATAGCATCAGTTGCATACCTTGTTGTTTAAGCATACTAGACTGAAAATGACAGAACTCTACAAATATCAACAGTTCAAAGCCTGCACACATAAAATAAATTTGTCATTAGCTACTTCATGGCCACCACGTGGAAAAACAGATAATTATTTAACCATAAGATATACATACATACATGTATGTATATATCTATATATATATAGATATATCTATATATACACACATACACACACACACGCATATATGTATATGTATATGTGTGTGTATATGTATGTAAAAGCATACATATGGAAAAATTATTGAATGCAATGGTAAACATGTGTGTACACGCACACACAATAATTCACATTCGTATTGCTATTCTAAAGTAGTCCCATTCCGATATTACGATTATGATAAGCATGTACATAGTTCTATAAAGATATATACAACACATGATATCATTGAAAATTATTTCACTATTTTGATACCACAATCCTTACTATGCAAATTTATTCTATGATACATAATGACATTTTCTGGATATATAGAACCAGATGGTATATGAAACCCTTTATTGAAATTTGCTTTTGAATATTTGTATAGTTTGGTTTAATTTGTATGGATTCACACTATATGTTGATTCTTCTCAATTTAAGCATTTTCACTGAATTAGATACTTTGTGTGCATTAAAAATAGAATTTAGGATAAAATATATAAACATTTTTCAAAGAAAGTTTAAATTATATGTAAGCAAATAGTATGTAGGCTTCATGAATTTGTCCACGGCTCCAAACAATTTATTGATTATGTCCTAATGCATAGATCTTGCAATAGATAAATAGGTAGATCAACAGAATTACCAAATTTGAACTCTCATGGTAATATAAGTATGTATGAATCAAGTAATTAAAAAAATTCTATACTTGACATGAATAGGTAAATTACACAAACATGTTGATTGCATTATTCACATATATGGGTAAGTGACGAAGAAGAAATATCATCAAATCTGGAAACAATAACAATCAAGGTTTAACTAACAACATATCAAAGCATAAGTTATCTCAATCCGTTACATGATAATATGAATGAACAACTTAGGAGATAAAAGTACTGATTAGACATATGTTAAGATGGCATTTCATTTATAAAACATGAACACATGAGTAAATGTTGCAAGCTATAAATATTGACAGTGCAAAAAGTGAAATGAGACCATATCTATTACAAATGTAGCAAGCTAAAGAATCATTTGCAACAGAATCATTAAAAAAAAAAAATCAGATTCTAAATCACAAAATGTTAGGTAAGTCGGTCCTTTAATATTAAAAATAAAATCACCGGATTTGATTGAGCATCGACAATGAAAAGAATTTGAAATATTGTCGACAATCTAACTGATCCCTCTATATTTTTAGTAAATAACATCATTTTTATACTGATTAATGAAAACTAAAAGCAGGAAAAGAAATGTAACCTTTATTTCAAAAAAATAATTCACCAATTTGATATAGTATGAATAGTATTAAGAACAAAATCCAAGCACCATACCAAACCATCATATTGCTCAAGCTGAAATGTTATATATTAGCAAAATTTTCCAATATAAATGCCCCGGAATGAGGTATCTATATGCAGAAGTGGTTGATAATTTTTTTATTTATTTTAGATGGTTAAGGAGAAGATTTATATAGAAAACATACTACCACTGAATTTATAATAAGTTATCAATAAACTAAATTATGTTGTAGTTGTTATGGTTGCTAAAAACTAGATGAAAGATAAGAAACACCCTTTTCGTAGTAAGAAACATTGAAGAAGCTAATAGGAAAGAATCGAAAGTGTATCGAATTGTAAGGGAAAATTTAAATCGTACCACATCTTCAATAGTAGACATATTGCCATCCAGTTACTGCTACAACTGCATCAAAGCCACAATTTTCTTAGTCATAGGTGGGTGCAAAACTTGAAACTATGAACCTTCAAGCAATTTAACCATAAATAAACGTTTGCTTCTCCAGTTCATTATTACTACCAAAAAGGAACCCAAAAAAAAGTCTAAGTGCAAGAATAATTTTTTTACGCTTTATCTGATTAATTAAATAAACAGATCTTTTTCGAAATAGTTTGCTATCAAGTCTTTATGTTCATAGAATTTTCTCTTTATCTTTTAGTGATCTCAACGATTTGAAATGACTAGCTGTGCTCTATTTTTTGTGCATTAATGAGGAGAAGTTGAGTTCGCATGAACAAACTCATACAGAAGGAGTTGTGTTAGCATTTTTTGTCATTAGTGTATTGTTTATACGTGCATTTACATATGCTAATGAACACGTAAACAAAATTAAGGTACCAATTAGTTCAAACATTTGCATAGACAAAAAAATTCATGATGTATATTTGCATATTCATTATCACCATTCATTTCAACCTATGCTACATCTATCGGCACCTTAATGTTATACAGGTATTTGAAAATTAAAAAAATTACAACCAAGGAAATAAATTACCCAAAATAATATTCATTGGTAAAATAATAATTTACCACTGAATTATGATTCAATAATTGAATTATATACCGGTGGCTTTGTCTCCACATGAAGTGGTACCAACGGCTTCAGTTTAAACTTTGGAAAATAATACACTAAGTGTGCTACTATGTTGAAGGGGTGAATCGTTACGCATTCTCCAACTTATAAAATTAACATTGCATTCAATCTCCTAGAGTAAAATAGAAAGCTAGCATATGTCAATATGTCTTAACCATATTCAAGGAAATATCATTGCCGTTGATACTCGAATTTTGTGTATAATGTGATAAACTATGCATGTAGATAAAACACAAATACCCCAAAAAACATAAGCTTTGAGTGTTAAATGAATGCTAAAAGTGGGAATATATCAATGTATTGCCGAAAAAACAGAGTAAAAGAAATATTGAACTATACATAAAGTTATAAATTTTAGCATTGAACAGAGAGTGCTTAAAGTCAGAGTGCAAACCAACTCTGCAAACTTATTCCAACTTAATTCGAAGAAGCTTGAATATCAATGATTATTAGGTAAACACTAAACTTAATATTAAGTTGAATATCATATGGAAGAAGGGATGCAAAATAAACTATAATTCAAAAAAGGTGGAACAAAAAAGTAGCCAGTGTACATTTTCTCTTCATTTAATCAAGTGCATTGGAAAAAGCATGTGAATTAACCATATAAAAAATGATAAATAAGCAGCCAGTGAACAAGGAAATATATGATGATGAATGAAATTAACCTATGGTTATTAGTATTCTTTGGAAGAAGAAAAGTAGAGCATGTCTTATACATCATTCTTGTGATGTGAACTTAACAGATCATGAATAGTGCAACAAAGAAAAAACATGTTGAGTCAGTTTTCAAAATTACAACCGCTTGAGTGGAATAAAGAATTGTTTTCCTAGTTCTATAAAACAGTAGCCTCTTCTTCTTATATTAACTTATTATTTCCTTCTTCAAAGCCTAAATCAGTAATAAAAGGCCATACCAATTTAAATCTATGAAGAACCAATAAGGTTTCAAGTCAACAAATCAACAAGCATGCTAGGAATTCAATATACAGGGTATAGACTCTGTATGCGCGTTAAGGCCTTAAATAGAAGATCCAAATATTTGATATGTAATAATGTGAAAAAGGCATCTATCATTGTTTTTTGCGTTCCATGGGTATAGCAGAGAAGAATATCCTGGTCTCCCTAGCTAAGAAACATTTTCAATTCAATATGAAATTGGTTAAATCTCCGATTTGGCATATATAGGAGATATAGAGTATTAAGCAATATCCAATTTCTCTTTAATGATTTTCCCTGATTGATTAAAAAAAGATAATTCAAAATAGAGGAAATAACCTCTTTAGTCATAGTCTGTGAAGGAAAAACGATACCAAATGGAGAAATGTCTCACATATCAATAGAGAGTAATAGTAAATGGCTAAATTCCTCATATTTTGATCGAGTTTTTCAAAGTGCAAGTTCAGGGAACTATAAATAACTATGGTTATAATTAAGGCTTCCATCTAGTCTACGTGCTAATATGGGAAACCAATAAATAAAATGCCTTGCTTGACGAGATCTAACATGGTACCCAAAACTTACTAAAATTGATAACTCAAAACTAAAGGCTTGCACACATAGAGCCTCCAAGTGAACCTATGTGGTAAAAGAAAATGGTAACTTACTTCAACATGCCCATGCAACACAATATTTAAATGTCAAGCACCTCTCCTTATGACGGCACTCTACAATGCATTCAAGCTGCTCTCGAGCCATTGCGTCTCCAACTATTTCCACGGAAGAAACATATCCCTCGGGGTCACAATATTTTTTCTACTTTATTAGGAGTTTTCAAAAGTAATCCATCAAATTTAAACCGAGCCCATGTCAAGCAGTGATTGGCGTTGTAAAGGAAAGAGTTAAGTGTGCACATAGGTGCCTCCTTTTCTTGTGGATCTCTAGAGGCGACATAATTCTCTACACGTTAAGGTATTACTACCTATGTATTGCATTTGGTACCTAAGTTTCCAAATTCCAAAAGTGGCTTTTGAAAGTACACACACCTCATATCCATATATACTGGGATTCATGTTATCCAAGCATCCATATTACAATCTAATATCTCCCAAAATGCATCACTGAACCCATCTTTAGTCTTTGGGCTTGCTCGGTTCTAATGTGCTTCTACAGAAGTGCAGGGCTTATTGTACAAGCAGTAGTGGCAGCCACATAGGATTTTGATTGTCCAGTATTCCAATCGTGAAATAAAAATTGATGGTTGAGATTTCTCTTTTCAATGACATCATCCTTTATTATGGTAGTTTTCCTTTGCGATTGGAGCCAACTCCCATAAAAAGAAAAGTTCTTCGAGAACTTGCAGCCAAGGGCACGTGCTACAACCATGAAAACATTAATTAGTAAGCTCCCGCCTTCTTCTAAGCTTGGCATCAAATAAAGAAATCTTAGTGTCATAGAGTAAGTTAAGAGGCATCACATTGTCAACCTTTAAAGGTTCCATAGGAAGAAACTCGATTGAATTGAAGTAGTACTAATGCAACCGTACAATCAACTGATGTATAAAAAATCTATACATACTAAATAGGATCGCAGACAGTCATTAAACCTAAAAATTAGAGAACCCATTAAATCTTACAAAATAATTAAGGAGATTCATTGAGGAGGGGGTACCCGAGGCATTAAAGGTGAATTAGGGCAGTGATGATTGACAAAATTGAAGAACAACCAAAATCCAAGGGAAATGAAAATAAGGGAAAATGAATTAAAAGAGAGACAAGGGAGGAGCGACGAGCGAGAATGATTTTTTGGGGGAATTATAACGAGAGCAGCGTCAAATATTTTGACAGTGGAATATAGAACCCTAGTTTCATTCTCAGCTTTTGTGCGCAAATATTTTCATTTTAAAATAGCATTCACTGCATTTAGGTTTTGAACGCTGACAATGAATGCCGTCAAAAGTAAAGTTTGTTGTAGTGCTTTTGTAAAAATCTATTGTATATTATATATTACTCATCATGATGTGAGATTTTGTTCTGTTTTTTCTTTCTTTCACCCTAACAATATGTCTTTCCATCACCCGAATGATCAGCATATGAATACCATGGATGTATTAGTATTGAATTTTATGGGTCGAAAAGGCTGGTCGTTACGGTTATAATTGCTCGTTTTCTCCCTTAAGTTATTAGAAAAGCATACCATATGGTATGTGATATGTTCATATTTTATCATTATATTTATTTGATGGATGAGATTAGACCGCTATATAAATATAAATATATTGAAAAATAGTGCAAATGTGGAGATGTCATAAGGACAATTATGTAGCGAATAAGCTGCAAGTAACGTTGGAAGTTTATAAACTAAATTAGAAAATTAAGTTAGCAACTAGAAAATAAAAATACTTAGATCCCAAAACTTTAAAACTTTGGAAAAAATAAATTTTAGCAAACTGAAGACAGGGAATGGTTGTTTTGAAATCATGAGTCAGTACTATCCCTATGCCCTAAAAGCTAAAATTTATAAATACACTTGTAAATAATATGTTGTTTTAGAGTAAAAGAAAAGTAAAGGTTCCCAAAATCTAGTATTAACTGCACAATACCAGGGTCAATCATATATATTAGCTCATAGACTGAAACCCGATTGCGTTAAAATGTGGCTTGATTGTTTTGAGGATGGAGTGGCAATGGTTTTGAAAATTATGTTCGAGTGCTTTTGAATTTTTTTTAAATGCTTTTGAGAAGCTGGGTTCAAATGTTCTTAGAAACTTTTGGCCAAGTGCTTATATTTTTTTTTTTGAAAAGAGGCCAAGTGCTTTTTTTTAAAAGAGGCCAAGTGCTTATATATATGTATGTATGTATGTGTATGTGTATGTATATGTATATGTACATGTATGTATGCATGCGTGGATGTATGTATGTATGTATGTAATAATTATAATAATTATAAAATGGTGTTTAAAGGGTTTTGGGAATTAGATTTTTCAAACTACCTTTTAAGTTTGATTAGAAAAGGAAAATGATTTTTGATTGAAAATGAAAAAAAAAATCAATTTTCTAGGGCCACATGCGTAATATAGGGTTGGTCGATGTGTCCATGAATATGAATTTTATAGTCTGACAAGGGTGACATTATACTGAACATGGATAATAACAAGGGAAAATGCTATTTTAGTTTTGGAATTTTTATTTCCATACCTTGTTGATAGTTTACAAAAACTTGCGCTTAGGATGATCACGCTTTAACATCAAAATAAACCTTTGTATGTAAATTGTAGTTCGAAAAGTTGGAAAACTTTTGTGGGCAGAAGAGAAGATTCAAAAAAACAATGGAATAGTTATCCAAAAGAAAGATGGGATCGAAAAATTTTCCATCTGAATTCCTTTTACGACATAGGAGTATAGATTTATAAATAGAATTTTTAAAATTTTTGAATATTAAAAATTGTGTATTGAGAATTAGATGGTATGGATTGGATGCAAAATTAGTTAAACCACACTTCTACTCGCAGGAAGGTGGAAATTATTATACGAAAAAGGATATTGGAAAACTTGTGTACATATAAAACTGCTAGTATATTTAGGTTGTTTGCATCATGTCTTCAAAATGTTTTTAAATAATTCATTTATATAGAAGGCTTCGATTTAGAATCATTCTGCATACATGTCTAATACGTTGTGATGCACCAAGCACTTGTACACGTTTGGTTGTTGATTGTACACTAATTGGTTGGATACTTTAGATTGATTGTGCACTATGTTACATGATTCAATCCATGAGGAATTTCGAGGATGAAATTATTTTAAGGGAGGAGAACTTTACACCCCGTAAACTAAACGATAATTAGTAAATAATTAATAATGCTCTAAAAGTGGAAATTGAGCAAACTTTGGAATTTTTCTATGAAAGTTGCACTATTGTGTTAGTGATGATTTCTGCGTAACTTTAGTATTTTGAGTTTCTTGATTAGAGCTCAAATAATAAGGTTATCAGCATTGGAAGTTTTTAGAGTGAAAATAATTAAAAAAAAGAAAATAAATAACATTAAATACGGAATCTCAACGGTCGATCTCCTCATTGGACCGGTTGACCACTAGTGGTCGACCCCATCCTTGGGTGGTTGACTGCTTGCAGTCAACTGTCTATAGAGGGGCGATCGTGCGGTTCGAACCTGGCAGCTAGGATTTGAACCTTGGCCAAGGCTCAGATTTAATTATTTTAATCTAATAGTTACAATTGATTCATGCACCTATAAATAAAGGCATAAACCCTCACTTCTTTTCTTGCATTTTCTTATCCAAGCAACGAAGCCCTACCATTTTCTCTTCTCCACTACTTCTAAATTTTATAAAATATTTATAATCGGAGAAGAGTAGAAAATAAAAGAGAAGTAGAGAAGAAGTGGATTAATACCACGGAAAAGTGTAATTTTTTATGATTATAAATCTATATTTCTCTTAACCCTAAATCTCTTTTCAGATCTGTAATTCTCATAGCATGTTTACTTCTTGTTATACATATTCTTTTGGATTAGAAAGGAAAAAGAGTTAAGTAAAGGAATGGATTCAGATTTGGAGAATTGGAAAGCTTAAAAGATGAGTGGGAAATTATATGTATTATTTATAACATTGAAATTTATATCGTTGGATTTTATTTTATTATTATGCCTAAACAAGATCTGACAAATTGTTCGCTTAGGACAAATGTGTAAAATGTTGCGTACACATTCAAAAAAATAGGTAATTGGAATAGAAATTGTATGTACAACCTAATCTAAAAATTTGAAGTTATTCCTAAATATTTATTGCTGCAAAACATTTGTTTATCTATGCTATATTATGATTAGTGAGGTCGATTTCAAAAACACAGAAGCCCCTTTAATTTGGACAACTGAACAGTCTCCAAATTTGTACCTCCATACTTTATCAACACCTTTTCCTCCATCAAAAACATAGAAGCCCTAATCTTCGAATTCCCTTTCCACTTATCTCTTCTTTCCCGCTTTTACTTCGTTTCGTTGGGAATCGATAAATTCTATTTTTTTCGTCCTCCCGTTGTCAAATATGTCTTTCTCCTCTTCGATCATGTCTCCCCCATTCTGCCTTTCCCCAGATCTAGATGATAACATCCCCTCGAATTGAAGCTTAACCGCTACGCTCTGCCTTTTTTACACTTCCTGTCGCCATTCCCTGCTGGCTTGCTGTTGGTTGGGATCGGTTCACCGTTGGATTTAATGCACAATTGCTAGCTCTTCTCTCGATGTAAGCACTGTTATTACTTCTTTTGGCGATAGATTTAGATTAGTTAGGTTCCTCTTCTTCCCAGTTTTTACAATCATTAGCTGCCTATTGTGTCCCGGCTCCAAAGATTTTGCCGCATGGTAATTTCTAAGCCCTTCATTCCATGTAATCCACTTCGCGTTCATTCTTTGACTTTTTTTATGATCTATTTTTTAGTACTGCTTAGATTGAAAAGATTTCACAGCCTTTTAATTCTATTAAAAGTAGAAGTTTCGACATTTGAACTTATATTAGCCTAGCTTTTAAGTTGGGTTTTCATTTTAAATACTTCGGCGTTGAATTTTGGAACTTAGATTTTTATAGTCGTTGCTCCATATATTAGTTAATTAAGACAGCTTTTGAGCTTACAACATGTAATTCTACGGTTTATTGCTTTAGTAGTTTATCAAATTGAATTTCTTTTTTAACGGCTTTAACTTTTTGGTTTTTCACTTTAAATCTTTTGGTTTAAAGATTTCAATGTTTAACGTTTGAATTTTTAAGGTTGAAGCCTCACAATTTTGCACGCGAAATTATTGTCAAATTTCATTTTAATATTGTTGAATTTCGAAGCTTTGATTTTTTTTTTTAAAAATCTTTTTTTTCACTCTAAAAAATTGTTCATCAAACTGTATAATGATTGGCTTTTAATATTGCTGAAACTAAAGGTTTTTATGATTGAACTTTTGCTTAAGTAGCTTTTAATTTAGGGTATGACGTAATACTGTCCTTTATGATTTTGGTTGTTTGAATTTTATATTTAGAGCATTGAAATTTCATTTTACCGTTGTAGTATTTCAAATTTTGATTTTATTGTTTTTGATTATTTTTTTACACACAATGTACGTCAAACCGTGAAATGATTGGCTTTTTGGCGTACAACTTATAATTCTATAGTTTATTAATTTAGTACTGAAAACTGTAGTTTATCAATTTTTGAAAGTTTTGAATTTTTTTTAATTGCTTTCTTAACTTCTTTGAATTTTGTGTTTTCCCTTAAACCATTTGGTCGTAAGATTTCAATGTTTAACGTTGAGATTATTAAATTTGAAGCCTTACAATTTTAACAAGAACATTGTTGAATTTCGAAGCATTGATTGTTCTTTGTTTAAATTCATTCTAAAAACATGTACGTTAAAAAGTATGATAATTCGCTTTTAATATTGTTAAAATTAAATGTTTTGAAATTTGACCTTCTGTTATAGTAGTTTTCAATTTGGCATTTTCGTTCTACAAGATTTGACATTGAAATTTAAAACTTATAATTTTAGAATCATTGTTCCCAATATTACTTAATTTAAAAGGCTTTTTAGCATACATATAAGTCTACAGTTTATTAACTTGGTACTTTGAAATGTAGTTTATAAATTTTATAAAGTGTAGAAATTTAAAATTTTGAATTTCTTTTTTAACACCTTTGAATTTTGTGTTTTTCATTTTAAAACTTTTTGTTGTAAGATTTCAATGTTTTGAATTTTTAAAGTTGAAGATTCGCACTTTTGACGCATGAAATTTTTGGAACTAAAATCATAGCACTAAACTTCTTGGTTGTAATATTTAACGGCTTTGACATTTGTGTTTTTCACTTATCAACTTTTAGTTGTAAGATTTCAGTGTTCAACATTTGGATTTTTAAATTTGAAGCCTCGCAATTTTGACGCACGAAACTATTGCAAATTTTTTATTTTAACATTGTTGCATGTCGAAACTTTGATTTTATTTAAACATTTTTTTCGCTCTAAAATGTTGTACGTCAAAATGTATAATAATTGACTTTTAATATTGTTAAAATAAAAGTTTCGACGTCAAACATTTACGGTTCAAAATGTTCAAGTAGCTTTTAATTTAGGGTATGAAGTAATTCTATCATTTAAGATTTTGGTTGTTGGAAATTTAGATTGTCAATTTTGAAAGAATTGAAATTTCATTTTACCGTTGTTGCATTTTGAACTTTTGATTTTTTAACTTTGTTTTTCGCTCTACACACGTCAAACCATGTAATAATTGGCTTTTAGGCGTACAACATGTAATTCTGTAGTTTATTTATTTAGTACTTAAAATTGTTGTTTATTAATTTTTGATAGTGTTGAAATTTAAAATTTTGAATTCTTTTCTTAGCTGCTTGGAAATTTGTGTTTTTAGCTTTAAAACTTTTCATTGTAATATTTCAATGTTTAACATTGGGATTTTTAAAGTTGAAGCCTCACGATTTTGAAGCGTGAAATTATTGTAGAATTTTATTTTAACGTTATCGAGGTTCGAAGCTTGGATTTTTATTAGACTTTTTTTCGTTCTAAATAAATGCATGTCAAACTGTATGATAATTGGCTTTTAATATTGTTAAAATTAAAATTTTTGACGTTTGAACTTCTGTTAGAGTAGTTTTCAATTGGCGTTTTCATTCTGCAAAGTTCGACATTGAAAATTTGAAAGTTAGAATTTTAGAATCATTGTCCCTCATATTACTTAATTTAAAAGTTTTTAAGCGTACATACAAGTCTATTGTTTATTAAATTGTTTGAAATGTAGTTTATAAATTTTTGAAACTGTGGAAATTTAAAATTTTGAATTTCTTTTTTAATGGGTTTTAATTTTGCGTTTTTCATTTTAAAACTTTTGGTTATACGATTTCAATGTTTTGAATTTGTACAGTTGAAGCTTCACAAATTTGACGCATGAAAGTTTTGGAACTAAAACCAGAGCACTAAACTTTAACTTTTTGGTTGAAAGATTTCAATGTTTAACTTTTGGATTTTTAAAGTTGAAGCTTCTCAATTTTGACGCATCAAATATTTGGAACTAAAACAGAGCACTAAGCTTCTCGGGCTTTGAACATTCTGAGTTCAACTAGTTTTTATTCCATAAATGTAAAATAGGATGTTTCAAATTACACAATTATTCTACTTGATAATAATGAATCTAGAAGGTTTGTTATTATTATTATTCTTAAATTTTGTCTAGGTAGTTTGCACATTTAATGCTATTGAGATTTTGTATATTTAGTTTGTTGTAGTAATATTTATTTAACCTTGAATTTCACTAAGTTGCAGGTTTGTTGAATCTATGGTTTATAATTTATGTATTTGAACATCTTCACTTATTTCCTTTGTACATATGTTGATCACATAAATCATCAACAAATTTTGAGCATTGCACATTTCTTATTTTCAATGTCATAAACTATAAATGTAAAATTAGATGTTTCGAAGTGTAGAATTATTCTATTTAGTAATATTGAATTCGCAAGTGTTGCTTTTTAGTTTTTATTTTTACTGGTTCGTTCAAAAATTTAACAATACCAATTTTTTTAGTTTTTACTGCGCATGATTCTTTATAGCTTTAGTGACTATTTATCTATGAATTTCCCAAAATTGCAGGTTTATTGCTTCTGTCGTTTAAAATTTTGTGGTATAAACACTTGAACTATTATAAATTTTAGTCATTGGCAAATTTTGAACATCAAGCCTTTTCACCTTTACGCATGTTGAGTGTCATCAATTTTGAAGTCTAAATCTAAAATTTGGTTTTTCAAACAGATAACATTATTAAGTCCAATATTGTTGAGTTTTGAAGCTTTGATTTTTTTACCCCTTTTAATTTTTTTAACTGTAAAAATGTTTTATTCCAAAATGTATATGTACTGGCTTTTTATGTTGTTAACATTATTAGTTTTGACAGTTGAATTTCTATTAGAGTAACTCTAAATTTGGGGATTCATTCAAAAAAAATATTGAAATATAATTTTAAAAAAATTTAAAATCATTGTTCTCAATCTTACATAGTTCAAAAGGCTTTAAGCATTGCAATATTTTATTGTTTGTCATATTACCATGAATACAATTTTAACTAAGATTTTTAGCAAAGCTAGCCGGCTTTACAGTGGGTCGTGCCAATGAATAAATAATGGGAAAACAGGTGCTCTGCACATGCACAGAGCAACTAAAAGGGCAAAATTTGATCGCATAGGAGCTAGACAAATGAGCCTAAACTACTAAAATAGCGTAACTAATCTTCCTCAGAAGAGGAAGAACAATCACGGCCAACAACCAAGAAGGTCCAATAACATGAGAAAACCCTGAGAAGAGAGCAGCCATATGAGGATCATAACCAACATAGTCAGGAGAGTAAAGAAATTTCCTATCCCATGTGACATCATAAAACTTACTTTTATTTTCCTCACCAATCTCATCAACCCTAGTGAGGCACAAACCATCTCCCTCAATATGGTAGATAAGATAACGACTCTCGCCATCAATCTCACTGATAAATGCATAAAATGTGTCCTTCTCTGGCGAGTATCTCATATCCGAAAGGGTGTGAACCCAAGCATGTTCATCAGAATTCCAGGAAATGATATCAGCTATGGAAGTAGAAAGATCCACCTCAAGGGCAAAGGAGGAGGACCAAAAGATGGGGATATATCAGGCACTGAAATAGAAGGAACAACGCTAACCGGTGCATCAGTAGGAGGGACCACAATGAGGGGAACTACAATGGGAGCAACCGAGGCAACAAGTAAGGGAACATGAGGAGCAACCTTCTTAACCCACTTTCGGACAGGCGGACGAGGGAGAGGAATCCGGTCAACAAGGGGAACAACCAGTCTAGAACAAACATCAGCAGAATGACCAAAGGTCCGACAAGACGAGCAAATCTCAGATTTCCAACTATAGCAAACTCTGACCTCAGCTACATGGCTCTCATCTAATCTGACCTTTAACACCGAAGGCAAAGGCTTGTCAGGAGTAATCTCAATGAGCGCTTTGGCATAAACTAGCTTCTTTTTTGCCATAGTATTTGCATCATAACATATCACCTTACCAACTAGACCAGCTAGCCAGTCAATCCCAATAAGAGGCTGGAGAACAGAAGGAATATGGGAAAAATGGGCCCAGACAGGAATGGATAAAACTTGTTCTTTCGCACGATCCACAGAAGGACTCCACATTGTGATAATGAATAGTTTTCCATCAATCATAATTGGGTTAGCCTCCAGAATACGTTGCCTTTCATCACTGCGCATGAACATAAAAAAGAACATTTCATTATCAAAGTGAACACTCAAACCACCTCTTGGCCTCCACGCGTGGTTGCACCTCGAATTAACTAGATGATAGGGAGGATTGTATTCAAGAGTGAAACCAACCAAGTTATCTTTCCAAAAATCCACACCTGCCTCAATCACTTCCATGGGCGGAATCATCACACCCTCATTCTCGACTATATCAAAGCGCCGAGGCAAATGCATACCGACATTACTAGGCGGCTTGGTAAACAAAGATGACCACCGCGAAGCAGGCCGAGGCAAGGGAGGGGCCAAAGGATTAGCAAGGGAACCAACAGACTGGGGATTATTTCCAATGGCAATACAACAAGCATCAGAAGTGCCACCCAAAGAATCGCCAGATTTAGCCGTGAAGAGCTCATCAGTGAAAACACGGCCAACAGATTCTACAACACAATCAAACACAAGATTAAGAACAGAACGCACAGCCATGGAATCACCAACTCCAGGTCGAGAGTTCAACCCAACCAAAGACTGACCAATTGGAACCACTCGAGTACAATTATCATTTCTATTTTCATTGGCCGAGGCAACCAACTGGACAGCCAAACCCCGTTACTAAAATCAGTTATCGCAGAGCCATCATCAACCAATTTAGATTCAACAGGAGGACCCACCTCCAAAATCGACCAAGCATTATCAGAAGAAGATGCAAGGAAAGGCGTCAGAGGGGACATAACAGAATTCAGAGTGCTTCCATGAACGGCTGAAGCAGTAGCAGCAGGGGTTAATAAGTCAGACAGGATACCAGTCATCGGGCAACCTAGTGTCGCCGAAGGCAAGACGCAGTCGCCAGTTACCGGTAGCACGCGAGACATACAGGAAGTCACAGGAGCATAAACGCTCGTTGAAGCCAAAGGATCGCAAGAAACGCGATCCAGATCTGAAACCAATTTCATCCACAAGCACAACGGGAGGGGAGATGGAAAAAAAAGGACGGGGAGGGCGAAAAAGAAGAGGGCAGGCAAAGGACGAACCAGAAATGAAAATAACTAGAAACGAGAATAACTAAGATTTTGTTGTGCTATTTAAAATGATATTAAGTAAGAAAACTTTCCTAAGGTATTATGAAGTCATTTTTGTTACAACAATTTACTCCCATGGTATATTTTGCATAATTGAAATTTAAATCATACAGATTTGCTATATTTTTCATTATTATGCATGGTTTAAATATTTATTTTTCAAACTATTTTTTATGTAAATAACTGTCATTTACTATATCTAACCTAAACATTGCTACTTATAGTGAATGACTCTACACAAAGTTCGTGGCCAACTAAAACATCTTCTTTAACATTTTTGATTTCAAATGGTTCTTTTATATAAATATATACATACATACCACATCTACAACCTAATTTGACATTCAAACAATGATAAAATATACCACTTTCGTGTATCCAATAGAGTTGAAAAGCAAAAGAAAAACAAAAACAAAAACAAACAAAAAAACAAAAAAAACAGGGAAAAAGAAAACCACTTTCAAGTAACTTTGGATCAAACAATTACTATCTAAATTTCTCCTATGGGTATATTTTGCTTAAAAATTTGAATCAGTTGTACAAATAGTTTCCAAGATAACATATATGTTTCAGCTGTTTGTGAGGTCCTGATAACCATGATTGTTAAATTTTAGTTTCAACCGAGATGATTTGATTTTTCTGTATTCAGTTGTACAGATGGTTTTACGTGGTTTACCTATGGCTTTCAACTTATATACCTAGGCTCAACCTGGAAATGAAATTTGCATAGATTTGGTTGTTTTGTATAATAAAAGTATGCAAGAAATATTAATAACGATCATTTGTCTAAATATTTGAGGACTACTAGCACTAGCATGGTGATACATTTGTTAAGTGTTGAGCAGTGTCTGTTTATAACTGACCAAGACTTGCTTTTAGGTTGGTGTACAAACATGCTTAGGCTATTTAGATTCTCTCTATAACCTACCTATAGGCTACAATCAATATTCAAAATGATACCAACATATGCATGAACATATAATATTTACATGACCGGTTAAAATCTGTCTGCTTTGAGTGAAGAACAAAGAACTATGACAATGTACACTGTAAAATTTTGAACCGGTTCTTAAAGGCTATCAAGAATCATAATCGATTCTAATATATAAATACAATGTAAAATTCCTCATTTTTATTTTCTTTTTTAATAGTTGTAAATTTTGAATTTCATAACATTTGAAATGTGAATGTAAAATCGTACGTTTTATAACGAATTATTCTATCTAATAATATTTTATTTATAACCTTTGCTTTTACTTTATTATATATATACATATATGTGTGTGTGTATGTACTGTTAGTTTAAAAATTACTAAAAATGCTGTAACATTCTTGTTTTTAAATCAAATTTAAATTGGTAATTAATTTAATTTTTGGAATTAAATTGTGAATTAATTGGTAAATTAATTTGAAATTTTCTAGGAACAAATAAAATGTGTATTTGTTATACATATGAAAGTAGGTTTTTAATAGATTTGGATTGGAAATTTAAGAACAAAATATATTATAAAAAGAATTTTGGTTTTTGAAATTCAAGAATAAATATTTTAGAAATAAAATTGGATTTATTAACTTTATATTTCCAAGGAACTAATGTATATGAATATTTATTAGTAATGTATAATTTGGATTTCAAATCATTTTCTTATTAAGTTATATAAATATAAAGACAAGAATGAATAAAAAGTTTTAATATATATAAATTGATTTTTAATTGAATTTTGGAATTGAAATTCAAAAATAAAAATTTTACAGAATAAATTGGATTTGAAAATTCTATAATTTAGTATGAATAGGAATTTGTTTCCTAATTATAATATACATATGTAACATATATTTTGAAAGTTATATTTTGAATTGGATATAAATAATTTTCAAAAGTTGTTTAAAGGCAAACTTATATTAAAAGGACTTATATATATATATATATATATATATATATATATAACCTATACATATATGTGTTTATTTATTGAGGTGTAATTTAAATTTTAAATCAATTTCTTTAAAGATTACGAATATATAAATAAAAGGAAAAGTATAAATAAGAAAACATAAACTTATGTAAATATGAAATTAAATAAAAAATTTATAAAGGGTTTAGACATTAAAATACATGTTTATGACATTTTAAATTTATGAATACATGTATTTATACTTGTATAATAATTACAACATATAGTAAACAAGTGTAATAGTTTGGATATGCAAATTAAACAAGTGTCCCTAGTTTTCATTTATTTTTAAAATAATAAATAAAACGATTTTATTCCTATATGTATATCTCTAATCTCTTTCTCATTTTCTTTCACAAGATCAAAACACAAACTTGAAAAATAAAACTCAAAAGAAATTAAAACCAGTAGAACCTGATCAAAGCAAACAAGTTTCATATTTAATCAAACCTAAAACAAAGATCATCTCCAGGTTTTAAAACTTGAGAATGAAACCAGAGAAAATTTAAAACCAGAAGAGATTCAAGCAAGTACAGATCAGTATCAAAGCAGAATCATCCCAAAGCAACATGCAGTTTAAGATTTACAAATTCAACTCAATCTTTTACGACTTCAACCTGAAACAAATTAAGATCAAAGCAAATCATAGTACAAATCAATATAAAGTTTCAGATCTAAGGCAAAATCAATTTCTAATTCAAACAGTTAAGTTTTAAAGCCTGTGTATCTGTTCTTCTCTGTTTTCTGCAATCAGGTGAACAAACCCACTTGATTTCCTTTCTATATCTTGATGTTTGAATTGAGATTGGAAGTATATTATGAGAAGTGTTTGAATAAGCCTGTGCATGCTTGTGTATATGTATGTTAATGCTCTGTTCAAATTACAGGTTTCAAAACCTGTTAAAAATTCATATTCTCTCTTTCTCACTCTCCTTAGGCTTTAAGTTTAAAACAAAATATGTTCGTATAATCATGATTTAAGTTTTAAAAATAATTTTAAGTATAATTTATTAAAGTATTTTCTGGAAAATCGAGAAAAATAAATGAAAATAAACCATATCAAAATCTCGACATAAATGATTTGTTGTTCAAATATATAATCTGATTTGTTATCGAAATCTATGATTTTTAAAATATAATCATGATTTTTAAGTTTGAAAATCGAATGAAATTGCAAGTTGAACGGAATTCAAAGATTGGGTGACTTCTGGCGATCGATGAAAGGGGTAGGATCGGGATCATCACTGAAGGGAGCTTGAGGGCTGGTTATCATCAGAAAAATGGTGAATAAATTTCTAAATCTTCGGTGAAGTAAGTCGATGATGATTTAGGGTTTAAAGTACAATTTGAGTTGTTGTAGTTCTCGAGCTCGTGTGGAATCGATGGTGGACAAAAGGCGATTGCATGTGGGGGAATCGTTACTAGAGGTCGTGGCGCAGCTGTGGTCGGAAGGACGTGAGCTCCGCTGGTGTAGTTCGTAGTTGCGGTGAGGTTTTGTTAATCTGGTTGGTTCCAGATTTTCATTCGAGTGCTCGATTTTTGTTTTGCCGTTGGGTTCTTTCTTCTAGGAAGACGTGTGCGATGGCGAGATGTTCGTTGACTTGTCAACAGTCGGAAGGTTGGTCGGAGTGGCCTGGAGTCGCCATGCACGTGATGTGTGCACTGTGATATTATCTGGGTTGGTTGATTTAGGAAAGAAGAAGGAGGCTCGGGTTGATCTCGGGATGGTTTCGTGTTTTACTAGAAGGAAAGCATGGAAGCGAGTTTCTCGGGGAACACTCGGGAAAAACATGAGGGTGGCTAGGGTTAGAGTGTTTAGTATGATAACAAGTTTTAAAATTTTAAAATAAAACAAGTTTTTATTCAAAAATTTTATTAAAAACAAGTTTCAGTCCTTTTCTGATTTATTCTTTTAGGATAATAAATGTTTTAATTTAGTTTTGAAATTATGATTAAAGTAAATTATTTTAAAGTTAATTAATTTTAAGCTTAATTAAGAAATTAATTTAAAAGAGAATGATGTTTTAAATTGTTATTTGACTTTAACGTGTTAAGTTAATTTACGAGTTAAAAATAATTTTGTTTCAAAGATTAAAGGTTTAAAGATTGAATGTTTTTAAAGTTAATTAAAAACTAATTGCTTTGTGTAATTAAATTTAAGCTTATTACTTTGTGTAATTGATTTAATGATAATTAATTATTGTGATTAAATTAAAGAATGATTAATGTAATTAATTAAAGGATTTATTAATTAAGTTAATTAATTAAAGGTAAATTACTTAATGTAAGTAATTAAAGATAATTGATTAATTGATGTAATTAAAGGTAATAAATTACTTAAAGATAATTACTCGATTAGAAGTAATTAATTAATAATTAAAATTGATTAATCAAGTAATTAAAGGATAATTACTCAATGTAATTAATTTGTGATTTATTAATATAAATGATTAGGGATAATCACTTATTGTAATTAATTAAAGATGATTAATTAAATGATAATTAATTAAGGGTTAATTAATCAATGTAATTAAGGATAATTAAATAATTAAAGGTTAATTATTTAATGATTAAAGGTTGATTTATTTATTAATTAAGGTTGATTAATCAATGATTAAAGGTTGATTAATTTATCATTAAAGGTTAATTAATTGATTATTAAAGGAAAATTAACTAAAATGGTTTGTAATTAATTAATAATTAATTAACCAGGATTAGTAATTTATTCATAAGTGATTAATCTGGTTTAAATTAATCAGATGACCAATTGATCTTACTTATGGTTGTTTAGATTGTATGGAATGTTTTGAATTGTTTGATACCCCTGATATGTGATGCTTGGTGATATGAATTATTTTGAGCTGTGATGAATGTAATTTATTTATTTGTGATGAATTTATATTATTTATCTGTAAATCTATGAATGAAGATAAGCGTTATAGGATTATACCGATAATCGATATTGTTGTGGTTGGATTGTGATGATTGATGATATTGTATTATTATGTGTAAAACCCCTGGACTACACCACACACACACATAAATATGGATTGCATGAGGAAATTGGTTAAGTCGCAGATATTTGAATTAAATATTATGAAATGGTTTTAAAAATTGAATTTTGAATCCAAAATGATTTTGGAAATGGAATTGGGTTAAATATGAAAAGCTTTTGAATGGAGTTTTAAAGATAAAAAATATTTTAAATAACTTGTTAAAATTTTGAAATTAAAATAGTTTGATTTGAATTCAAGATTTGAAGTCGAGTTCTATAAATATATGTTCAGAAATTATGGTTCAACAAGTTATATATTGTATTTATATGGGTTTTAAACCATTTTAAATGTGTTATCTTGAGAATTTGAATTTAAACCAAGTTTATACTTTAAAGGTTATAACTTGTGCATATTTGATCGGATTTTCCTGAAACGAAAACTCTTTGTTTTCAAATCATAACGGCTTTCATATAAAGAAAGGATTTTCAGTTTTTGTTGAAAGGGTTTCAAATTGGAAATGGAATTGGTTTGAAAGCTATAAATGAATCTTTGTTAAAGATTGGTGAACTTCATTTTCAAATCTTAAAGGATCTTAAAGGTGCGTCTTTTATATAAAAGATTTGGAATTGAAATAGTTTTGAAAGCTATGAATGAATATTTGTGAAAGATTGGTGAACCTTGGTTTCAACTTGAAGTGGATTTTTAAAGGGTGAATCTTTTGTTTAAAAAGATTTGAAAATGGTAATTTGTTTAAACCATTTGAAAGAAAGGTTTTGGAGTTTAAGTTGTGACTTTACTAAGATCCCAATATCCATATGCTTTTTAAATTAAGCGCTCATTATTCGGTTTAGCCGGGAGAGGACTTTATGTCATATAACCCATTCTGAATAATGAAACAACCCTGACTCGACCTTCGAAAATCGATACCCAAATACATCACCCGTATTCGAATGCCACAGATTCAAACGTCGAATCTGGTTCGCTGGAGCTTATGACACATTAAGTACAACAACACAGCGGAAAAAAATGAACATCTTTATACTACAATGGATACAACATTATGATACAATGAATATCACATAATCAGAGACACACAACAGCGGAAAAGATAACAACAGAGGAGATAACTCCAACATGATCTTCAAAAGAGAATGAATCCACATACTGCATCACCAATCCAAAGCACCAAAGCCAAAGCTCTAAACTTCAAGCTCGAACCATCATCATGTTGTATTAAGCAAGGTTGGTCAAGTGAAACAAATGCGATCCCAAATCCATATCAGACTTTAGGCTGCCCGTGTGGAAAATTGTGGGCACCCAGAGTTTAGAAAGGAAACAATAAGCTCCAGGTCATTCATGGGACTGGTGTGAGCAAACAAAAACATTTTTATTTTTAACAAAAGAAAATGAAAGAAATTTAAAAGAAATCCGCAATGCTTTTTTGAAAATGAAACTACCATAAGGCCCTTCTGCCACACACACAATGCAAGCACGCAAATTGGAGGAGTTTTCTCCTTATGATAGTCAAACATGCTTGATACGCGAAAAATCATTTTTGATATTATTATTATTGCATAGTGCAGAAAACATTTCAAAAGTATAATAATAGTCTTAGCCAGCATAGGTACCCTTATATTATGCCTGCTATAGCTACCATTTAAGAATGACAGGTTATACAACTAAAACCGTACAAGGGGCGTATTGGATGATTGGATTTCCAACAATGGTCAGGATAATTAAAGGTAATTAATTACTTAAAGAAAATTGCTTAATAAAATTAATTAAAAATAATTAATTAATGATTAGAGGTTGATTAATCAAGTTACTAAACAATAATTAATTAAAGGATAATTAGTTAATATGATTAATTAATTAAGGTAATTAATTTGAGGATAATTAACTAAAGGTTAACTAATTAACGAAATTGATTAGGGATGATCACTTATTGCAATTAATTAAGGATAATTAATTAAATGGTAATTAATTGAGGGTTAATTAATTAATTAAGGGAAATTAATTAAAGGGTAATTAAATAATTAAAGGATAATTAAATAATTATAGGTTAATTATTTAATAATTAAAGGTTAATAGATTTATCAATCAAGGTTGATTAATTTATTGTTAAAGGTTAATAAATAAATGATTAAAGGATAATTAATTAAAATGGTTTGTAAATTAACTAATGTTATTTAACCGGGATTAGTAATTTATTCATAAGTAATTAATATAATTTAAATTAATCAGATGATTAGTTGATCTTACTTATGGATGTTTGGATTGTATGGAATGCTTTGAATTGTTTTATATCCCTGACGTGTGATACTTTGTGATATGAATTATTTTGGTTTGAGTTGTGATAAATGTAATTTATTTATCTGTGATGAATTTATATTATTTATCTATGAATCTGTGAATGAAGATAAGCGTTATAGGATTATACCGCTTATCATTATTGTTGTGCTTGGATTTGTGATGATTGATGACATTGTATTGTGGTGAGTAAAACCCCTGGACTACACCACACACACATAAATATGGATTTCACGGGTAATTGGTTAAGTCATAGATATTTTTGAATTCAATATTATTTTATTCAAATGGTAAAATGATTTTAAAGATTGAATTTTGAATCCAAATGGTTTGGAAATGTAATTGGATTGAATATGAAAAGTTTTGGGAAAAGAAGTTTTGAAATTAAAATTTAGTTTGAATATAATATATCTTATTTAAGATTTGAAATTATTTAGTGTAACAACCCGCAAATCCGTACCCCTTGAGTCAACAATATTATCCAACACGTCAACTCAAGGTGAATGGAAATACGAATCGTTAAGGTTAAAGAAGAAAGAGATAGAAGAAGAGAAAACAAAACAACAACAGAATCTTACCATCGCAGCGGAATAAAATATAATAGATAATAACAGATCTTTACACAAGGAAAACTATATCTACTTTATACATACATCATCAGAATATATCATCAGAGTTCAACCACATCAATAATATACAACTGGACAGTCATATAAACTTGTCCTCAAACCTGAGTACACAACGGAACAATAATCAAGTACGGCAGTACGTATCGCCATCCAGCTCGTCTCCCGAGCTCCACAGCATCATATCATGTATTCTATAATATTCGGTCTGACCCAAGCATTATAGTTAAATAACCCCCGAGTCAGTCTGGAATACCAGCGTGAGAAAACCACACTCACATTGATCATTAAAGTTTCAAAAATCTTGGAAAATCAAAAGCATCTCGTAAGACCACGCCACAAATAAGCATGTCGGGTTTTTGCCTTACAATAGCCAAAACACTTTATCAAAATTCTTTGATATTATAATAGTGTCTATAGAAAGTAAAATAGAATCTAGCTGAAATGCTTTCATCTCACGTTTCAGCAGTACTTGGACACAATCAAAACCGTACAGGCGCGTAGGGAGAATGGATTTCCAACTACTGACTAGGCACTGATGTACCACCTGTCACAGTACGTGGCCTAGATCAGCGTACCAAGGATTACTATCAATCCCCTGCAACACAAGACCGGGACTACCCCTTACTGGATAATCCCGAGTAAGATCACCCCATGGTTGGGATCAACAACCGCACCACTAAGCCGAATAAAAGGGACACCTAGACAGGGATGACCTCACCCTAATGGGCGCTACCCACCTAGCCTTGCTGCATAACCTCTGATTTTCAGTCATTCTCGGTTGATGAGGCTTAAGGCTAAGCGTTACCTTTTTAGAACATATCACTTAGAATGCTCATTGCCCACCTGACGATGTTCTGAAAGCATTCATCCATACAAGTCTGTCCCGGGTTCGAACGGAACCGAAGGCACTACTCCTACTACATCCATTTTGGAATCACCTCAGGATTAGTAGCGACTAGCCCTTGCACTTCACTGCTCCATCTTCGAATCCAAACTCTTTTTTTCCACGCGGAAATGTACAAACCGGATCGAAGTGGTTTTCAGGAAATAAATCCCGATCCCGGTGTCTTCGAAATAATCGGCGCATTGGCCAATATTGATAGTCAGTTATTTAACTATCAAATAACATTCACAAATAACCATCAAACATAAATAATTTCCCAAATTATTTATTAATCTCAAAATATCTTCATAAGATATATTTTCACTTTTCAATCCTTCGAAAACAGTTTACAAACCACACTCTTCTCATGGAATGAATTCCCAAATATTTATTCCCATTGAAAGCACCAGGTACAAAGCTTTAGATTTTAAAAAAATAATTTAAAACTCTTTATTATAAAATATACTTTAAGTCATTTGAGTTAAAACTATTTAAATACTTATTCAAAAATATATGGTTTAAAAATATTTAAAATAAAGCCGCTTTAGAAAATATAAAACTAACTTTTCTCTTTCTTTAAAACATATACCAAGTCACCTCTAAATAATTACTACTATAATAAATTTGAAAAATACTTACTTTAAAATTTAAACATTTAACAATAATAAATTTCTAAAACATGCTTTTAAAACAACTTTAAACTTTTAACTCATACTTAAAAAATTTCTTTGAAAACGTACTTGGCTATCCAGGGAAATACGCTTCTCTTTCACATCTTTTAAAAATAAATCACTATTTATTTTTAAACAAGTTTACCCAGTCCTTTAATAAATTCCCACCGTGAATTTATTCTTCCAAATATCTACTGATATATTGCTTTAACTTTATAAACCTAGTTTGTAAGTTTCATATACTCTACTTCCTTTTAAACTTCCGATTCCAAACACTTAGATCAATTTCCAAATTGATTCTCGATTTACTTCATTTTGAAATAAATTTCTTTACTTACTAAATTTATTCCAAAACCCATTAATTTCAAACTTTATTCCATAATTATGATTTTAAATCTTTTTAACTGAAAATACCAATTTCATATTTTCCAAATTTCTTTTTTATCCTTTTAAATAAATTCTTTATCTCTTGATATAACATCACTTAAATTTAAAATTCATTATTTCTCTGTTTATTCAAAATCTCTTTTTCATACCCGGAACTTATTTATTAGAATTTTAAAATCACTTTTATTCTTTTCCAATTCATTCTTAAATTTATTCAAATTCTCTATAATTATTTTAATTAAAAATCCACTCTTTTGTTTTCTTTTCAAAAATCCATTTTAATATTTTTGGTAACTCGGTATACCCAAATATATTCGACCAACCTGTAGCATCCAACATTTTCGATTATCAATATAATTCAACCCAGGATATCTAATAACCATAACAGAGAATATTAAATAATCTAAATGTTGAGGAATTCAGTTGGATCCCTCCAACCTATTTTCCTGCATCCACAAATGTTAGCATAATATAAAACCAATTCCACTTCGAGGTGGAATATCGCGGTATATGGGTTTATAAAATTTCATCCGCTATTATGCGGCGCATAGAGTCTCATCCGCTACATAATGCGGGAAATCAATCACTCCAATATATACTATATCCTACTATACATAATATAGAACATCAAATCAATTCAATCATTCCACCAATTATTTAAATTTAACCATTTAAATTTAAATAGAACCCAGATGAGTGAGATTAACTCGCCTTTGATTTTTGTTTTGGAATCCATTCCAGACCAGCTTGTTCTTCATTATTTTTGACCATGTATAAACATTATACAATTTCTTAAAATTTGAATTAATTTAATAATCAATTTCCATGTAATAATTTTAGTTGACTAATGATTTAATTAAACTATTAATTCCCTTTGAAACTACATATATATATACACTTATAAAATAACATATATTCAAAAAACCAAATTTTTAAATAAATTCTTTCACTTCCAAAATCATATATATACATATATTTACTTTACTGTAAATTTTTTTTATATACATGCATATCTTACTGCAAAAATCCTTTTCCTAACATATATATACATAGCTGATTCAATTTTTTTTAAAAACAAAACTGTTAAAGATTCAGATTCCTGTATTTTCCAAAATTACACACATATATACCTATTTTATTTTTTTATCCATCAAAAACCTTATTACTTGCATTAAATCAAACATATATCTATATGCATCAAATTAACTAATACTTTACTGTAAATCACCTACCGAGTTAAATACACACATATATTTTTATTTTACTGTATATATACACATATATATTTAAATTAATTTTAATTGAAAAAGAAAGAAGTCGAATACCTTCTGCCTCTAAACCCTCGGCCTTCCATCGAGCAGCCATCCTTCACTGCGCAGCCAAACCCTCGTCGATCGAATGCCAAAGCTCCTCACCATCCCCTTCAAAACTCAACCACGACCCCTCCCCTACAACCCATCGATGCCAATGCCAACAACTCGAGCACATACGCGCAACACATGAGCATGTATGCGCGTGCACCTAATGCCAGAGGCGGTCTGGTCGCCTCCATCTTTTCTTCGATTCCGCGAATGGGTGAAAAGGGAAAGAGGAATGCGATTTATTTCGTTGTCTTGATTTCGATAACTAGGGATTTGAACGAACTGAAGATAGGGGAAGGGAAAGTGAATACACGCAATTTAATTATGGACGAGGAAGATAAGTCTCAGTATTTGGTTTTGAAATCTCTCTTTCCTTCGTTTTTCTGAAGAATCGGCCATTGATTTTAACAGTTTCATTTTTTTTCTTCTTTAGTCTTTGATTTGAATTACTGGGGAAGATAAGGGAAGAATGGATAAGATATTGGCGTTTTAACAAAGTGAGATGGCTTCGGTTATACGCTAGGCTAAGGTTGACTTGACCCGTTATAATATTATTTAATTTCAAACATCCCATGTTTAATAATTAAAATTCCGACCTCCAATCGAGGCATACTGCTAGGCGTTTATAATGTTATACCCCTATTCCGAACGCAATGGAAAAGGTTTCGAGTCCTAATTCGATCGTATGGAGAAGATAGCGTTTTGGATAAGTTATTATATTGAATTTTCGATATAAAATTTCAACGCGTTGATATATCGTATGCTCACACAACTACTCCAATCCCTACGAAATTTGAAATCCGATAAGAATACAATATTACGGATCAAATGGAACCGGTTTCGTCGGATTCTGAGACTGTGCCTCGGAAGGCTATTTCTAAATATCAATTTAAACGATATAATTTCAAAACTAAATAAATCACTGTTAAATTCAATTTTAAAACTTATATTATCCTCAGTACTATCAATATAAATTTTACATGCCCTCAAATTATTTTTAACAGGCTTAAAACTCCAGATTCAACATTTTACCCAACTTCAAATTATTTAATTTAATAATTAAATTACCCAAATAAATGATGATACTTGAAATCAAGTTAAAAAATAAATTTTAAATATTTAAAATCAATTAAATATTCCAATTTCAAATATTCAAAATTTTCGGGTCGTCACATTCCTCACCCCTTAAAAGAATTTCGTCCCCGAAATTGCTAGTTAAGAAGAATGATCCAATACCCATTACTATTTTCCAAAACCAAACAGTTTTACCAACCTGCCATAACATATCTTTTATTAAAGACCCACTATTACTTCAACCAACTTCCCAAAATCTTCCATAGTTTCCAACAACATTATTTACCCACTTATTCAAATTTCAATTTAAAACCAAAATTTGGATTGTCAAAATTATCTCAAAAATTTTCTAACTCCCTAAATTTTTGAAAAATTTCGCCAACGTCTCCTTTGCGCGGCTAGCTCGGTACAACCACAAAATGCTTCTACGGGCCCCTAAATTCCAAAAGAAAACAAAAAGCCAAGTGGCTAGATCAAAACCCAATCAAATTTCATAAAGAAATTTAAACACATACCTTTTTTTCGAGCAATTAAAATTTATCTTCTGAAATCAAAACTCCTAATTTCCTTTTTCTTTATAACACATGTATATCCTACATAGTAATAATATCCATCTACAGATTTCAAAATCGTTTTATACATTTCCTTACAAAATTTTCAATATTCATTCCCTTTAAGCCCATACGATGTACTTATATCATTCGTACGCAATGTTGAATCCGATCGCTTACGATCACACAATTTCATTTCCGAACTAGTATCGTCCACCCGACTTCCTAGTGCGGACTCGGATATGGTTTCTTGATTAGAAACCGTCATTCTCATTGCATAGTCATAACTATGATAGAGGATTTCCAGAATCAATCAAAATCCATATCCAGTGTTCACCGTCGAAAATCGAGTGAGAAATCCTAACTTGGATTGATATAACTATCTCGAAATTCTGTGCTCGAATCTGGATCAATTTGCTATGCGAATAAAATAATATACGTACATCCTACGTATTTATCTCAATTGATTACCAACTATATCTATTCTCTTTTTATTCACATTCAGTTTGATTTCTATTCACTTATCAACGCTTGTCATTTCACATATTTTTGTTAAATCTTCACTCAAATGCTTATTCAATATATTTTCCCGAAACCCATATTACTTAAGAATTCTACTATTTCTACTTAAGTTCAATATAAGTATTTTATATGCTTCTTATTTTTATTTTCACTTCACCACTTTAGTTTATGTCTACTTCTATTCACATCGGCTCTCCCATTTCCATATGAATTTAATTTATCTTCAACTCTGCATATTGAATTTTATCTTCCATTTATAACTGATTCATATCATTATTTTAAATTAGTTTCATCCACTAATTTATTTCCATTTCCAATTTGAAATCGTTTCGTCTCCAACAAAATTTTTCTAAAAGCTTTACAAAAAAATATCTAACACCCAAAATTTTCGAAATTTTTTGGCAGAGTCTCCTTTGTACGGAGGAGCTTTTGCAATTTGACAAGAGATATAAATATATATACATCGACCCACACGGTCGGAAAAACAAAAACAGTTCATATTTCCTAACTTTCTTGCGTAGACGTACCTTTATTTAGCATTTTCATGCAAGCGGCTTATTACTTTAGCAATTAGCGTGTCCAAATCCAGCCAAACGTCTTCCCGGTACCTGTACTTACTTAATTAAACATGTAAGTGCCAAAATCATGTAATTTAACAACATTTAACATATTTAACTAGCAAACATACAAGTCTTTTATAAGTAATGTAGATTAAACAATATTTATAAGCAACTTATAGGGTTTCGACATTAATTTTAATTGTTTACAACCAATTCGTATACACTTCATTCACTTTAAATGGTTTGCAACTCAATTGCTTACATTCAATTCATTTTTAACCCAAACAACTCACATTTATTTCAATTGATTCCAAAAATCAATTTTATTTACTTCTACCAATTCATAGAATTTTTTTATTTACTTTCGTTTAAGTCGAACGACTTATTTATTCTATGCAATTTGACGATATTCACTTAATAGAATATCCATTTTAGTATTTATCCACATACAATTGATTCCAACTCAGTTTATATTTAATTCCATCCCATTTCTAGTTTATTCACCAACCATACTTTTAAAATCATTTCATTGAGCTTGACAACATTCGATTCTTATATCAGTAACCACTTTCCAAATTAATTTAACCCAAACTTTTTATTTAATGAACTTTCATTCTTACACAAAGTTGAGCTTCTAATTATTTTTAACTTAAGTTAATTTACTTCAATTTTTTCCACCTTCAAAACTTAAGCTCACTTCATTTGCAAATAAATTTTCTTTTCTTTTTTCACTTTAACTTGATTCCATTTCAATCAAACCTCATTTCAATCTACAAATTTATTTGATTAGTTCTTTTGTTTCATTCATTACAAATTTTAATTTCCAAATTCAATTCATTCACAACTCATTTAATTCAATTAACCATTCTCATAATCCATTTAAAGTTTTAATTCCATTCTCAATTCGTTAAAATAATATCCAAGGCCATATTTAATTCATCCATACATGAATTGGACTTATTGCAACTCAAATCATTCTTATTTTAATCCAATTCCATAACAACTTTTCAAAACTCTTTTTTTTTAAAGTTTCCAAACTTATTTACCATTCCATAAACATTTTTAATAAGTTTCCAAAGTTTCATCCAAACATTTCAAACCAACTCCAGAGTTTAAACCATTACTAAAATGTTCAAAATCCAATTTTGAAAATATATATATCTAAATCAAACTATTCCTTTTCATTTTCAAAATCAAACCCAATTTCTCAAACCAACATTAATCCAAAACATCCAGGTAGCAATCCCCGTCTTGGAAACTCGAAAATGAACACCGTGATGTTGCGATCGTCATCAGAATTATTTCCCAACGACCGAAAAGAGTTCAATGCTTTTATCACTTTAAATTCCCTTTAAATATTCCAAACTCTCTAGAGTTCAAATCCAATTCAAAAAAATTTCCAAATAATATCACCATTATTTCTCCAAAACCTTTGAAAACAATTTTCAAATTCAAAGGAATTTAATTTTTCCAAATTTTCAATTTTCAAATCCTTCAATTCACATTCAAAAATTACTCTGGAATTTTATTTTAATTTATAAATATCATTTACAGTTTACATTTCAAATTTCCTTTGTATATGAATTTATTCCTTAGCTTTAGTCATGATTTCAATTTCTTATTCAATTTCTACTCGATAATGATAATAATTTAAAATTATCATTCTCTAACAACCAAGCAACCATATATAACCATAATAATTTACGAAATATTATTTCATTTATATACAAAAATAATTTGGGTAAAATTATTTCATTTACCCTATTTAAAACAATACTATGTCGATTTATCTTGTTTAAGAGTTTAGAAATTCCTATCGATAACATGGCGTCCCACATATCGACCAAAATCCATAAACACTCAACCGATAAGTCCACACAATATAAAAACAATTTTATATTCACTAACAAATACGCACTCATATCTATTAATACACTCAAACTCATTCTAGAGTACTATGAACTCTATTTCAATGAGTAATCCCCACCAGAGCCAAAATTATCACCAATCTAAGCTCTGATACCAAGTGTAACAACCCGCAAATCCATACCCCTTGAGTCAACACTATTATCCAACACATCAACTCAAGGTGAACGGAAATATGAACCGTTAGGGTTAAAGAAGAAAGAGATAGAAGAAGAGAAAACAAAATAACAACAGAATCTTACCATCGCAGCGGAATAAAATATAATAGATAATAACAGATCTTTACACAGGGAAAACTATATTTGTTTTATAAATACATCATCAGAGTTCAACCACATCAATAATATACAACTGGACTGTCATATAAACTTGTCCTCAAATCTGAATACACAGCAGAAAAATAATCAAGTACGGCAGTACGTATCGCCAACCAGCTCGTCTCCCGAGCTCCACAGCATCATATCCTGTATTCTATAATACTCGGTCTAACCCGAGCATTATAGTTAAATAACACCCGAGTCAGTCTGGAGTACCAGCGTGAGAAAACCAAACTCACATTGATTACTAAAGTTTCAAAAATCCTTTGAGAATCAAAAGCATCTCGTAAGACCAGGCCACAAATAAACATGTTGGGTTTTAACCTTACGATAGCCAAAACACCTTTTATCAACATTCTCGGATATTATAATAGTGTCTATAGAAAGTAAAATATAATCTAGCTAAAATGCTTGCATCTCACGTTTCAGCAATAGTTGGGCACAATCAAAACTGTACAGGCGCATAGGGAGAATGGATTTCCAACTAATGACTAGGCATGGGTGTAGCGACCCGACTTTCATACACCAGAAAGTCGCATCACTAATTAAGAAAGAAAGGGATAGAAGAAGAAAAGAAAGAGAAGAAGAAACACAACAACAACAGATAACTCATAGCGGATATAATATATCACATAAAATATTACGTAGTATCAAATTACATCAGAGTACACAACTTACACAACACATATTAGACAGTTATAAACATCTGTCTAACTATACATCTCGAGTACACAAGAAACAGATATCATACAAACACAGCGGAACCATAATATATCTACACATTGAAGCCTCCTACTCCATATCTCCTCCAGAATTCTTCAAGCTAACCCGAATCCCTCGACTACTCATACATAATATGAGTACCCAA
Organism: Allium cepa; assembly: GCA_030765085.1. Taxonomy (NCBI): domain Eukaryota; kingdom Viridiplantae; phylum Streptophyta; class Magnoliopsida; order Asparagales; family Amaryllidaceae; genus Allium; species Allium cepa. The sequence continues at coordinate 300,274,564 of CM060944.1, read as the reverse complement.
GAGTTTCATAAAACAGAAAATAAACACTCGGGTCAGACAGTGGTCTGGTGTGAGTAAATGGGTTAAAATTGCTTAACTTTAGAAAAACCTTTGAAAAGAAAAGGTATCAGGTAAGACTTCCCACACATAAACATGGAAAAGTTTTTACCTTACGCTAACCAAAACATTTGATAGGAAATCCATTGATATTATGATAGTGTCTAGGGTTTTCAAGTAAATATGAAAAAGCCGAAATTGTTACATCTATTAAATTCCAGCTACTAGCCACAAAAGTGGGTAATACAAACAAAGCCGTAGGGTCTCGTATGAAGAATGGGTTTTGGCAGGGCTACCGGGGTACCGCCCGTCACAGTACGTGGCCTAGATCACCGTACCGAGGATTACGCCCAATCCCCTGCATCACAAAGCCGGGACCATTCCTTACTGAATAGTCCCGAGTTAGATCACCCCGTGATTGGCGCGACCAACCACCCACTAAGCCGAAATAAAAGGGACATCTAGCTAGGAATGACCTCACCCTGAAATGGGTGCTAACCACCTAGCCTTGCTGCACCTCCCATGTTTTAGCCATTCCCAGGTTGATGAGGCTTGAGGCTGCGATTACCTTTATAGAACACATCTATCTTAGAATGCTCATCGTCCACTTGACGATGTTCTGAAAGCATTCAATCCATACAAGTTCATTCCGAGTTCGAACGAAACCGAAGGCACTATCTCGTTGCACTCATTTTGGAATCACCGTTAGAGTCAACGACCATAGCCCTTGCATTCTGAATCACCATCTCGAACCTGTATGTACTATCTCCGTCAAACTCATCATGGAATCACCCACAGAGTTATACTGATGAATAGTTCTTACACCTCGAGTCTTCACTTGCTCCACTTGGATTCACGACCTAACGTTTAACTTGGATCGATGTGGTTTTCGAATATCCAAATATGGAAACCCGATCCCGGTCTCACCGAATCCAAACGCCATTTTAATGTCCAAGTTGTTTAAGGGTTTAAACAGTTAACTTATATTCAGGATGATATAAAAAGATGTATGAATCACATTATCACAACAGATAATTCATATCAACATTCATCTCACAAAGCAGCATATCACATATCATAGATATCCAAATCATCCAGTATCAATCAATCACCCAATATCAATCATCCAATATCAATCATCCCAAAGCAGAATTGATTAACTCTTAATCAATTAGATTACCTAAATCCCTCTTCATTAATTTATTCCAAATAAATAAATTAATCATCTCCTAATGATCTTCCTTAATTAATCTTCCTTGATTAATTATCTTTTAATTACATTCAAGTAATTATCCTTAACCATATACAGTAATTAACCTTTAATTACTATCATTAATTACAATAATTAATGATCCTTCATTTACTTCCATTAATTAATTACCTATAATTAATTAAATTAAATCTCAATTAATTGCAATTAATTAATCACACTTTAATTAATCGTTTTTATTAATCAATCTTGATTAATTAACTAATGATCCTTATTAATTAATAATTTCTTTAATTAATTAAATAATTAACTTATAACTAATCATCTCATTAATTATAAACAGTAATTAACAACTTGTAATTACTTATCTTAATTAATTAACTTCTTAATTAATTATATTAATCCTTGATTAATTAATCTAATTAATTAATCCTTGATCACTTCATTAAGTAATTATTAATCAATTAAATTAATAAATAATCTTTAATTAATTACTTTATTAATTAATTACATTTTAATTAATTACACTTAGTACTTAATTTTAAATTAATCACATTCATTAATTAATTAATCACATTAATTAATTAACTAAATTAACTAAGTAATTAACCTTAATTACTTACATAAGTAATTATCTTCTAATTACCTCATTAGATGATCACTCTCTTAATTACCTTAATAAGTAATTAATCCATCATTAAATAATCCTTAATTCTTTAATTAATTAATTACTCCATAATTAATTAACTTCAAAACAATTAAATTAATTAATCCCTTAATTAAATAACATCAAGTGATTATCCATTAATCACTTCCACTAACTACTCCCATGAGTAATTACACACTAATTATTTTCATAAGTAATTATCATTCTTAATTACATTCAATAATCAATCATTAGTTACTTCATTAAGTAATTACACTTAATTAATTCATAATTTAGTGATTATTTAAAATTAAATAAACAATTAAGTAATTATTTAAAATTAATTAAATAATTAATTAACTAACTTCTTATATTTCAAAATCCTTAATTAATTAAGAAAACATTTATCTTAATTAACAAATCATATTTATTAAGTATTCCTTAGTTCATAACAAAATAATTTAATCATATTTATCTTTATAAATAAATTATTTGAAATTAATCAAATTTTAATAACTTAAAAACAAATTATTCAATTTGTTTTCCAAAATAATAATAATAACCTTATTTGAAAATAAAACATATAGAAATCAAGTTTAAAAATTTAAAACACTTTAATTATCTAATTTTAACTTATTTATTTTAAACAAAATTTGAAACTTAAGTTTTTAAAATCATTACTTAAAAGTATTGCTTAAAACTTTGGTTCCATATTTAAATTCAAAACATTCTTCTTTAAAATAAAAATTTAATTAAATTAAATTACTTTAAAAAAGAAACCGTTTTAAACAAGTTTAAATTTTAAAACAAATTCAATTTATACTTTTAAAGCTTGATTAACAATTACTTTTAAACAACAAGCTTTTTAACTTTGTAATTCTTTTTCCTTTTATACAACTTGAACTTGTTTTTATTCAAACGACAAGTTTATAATTCAACAACATTATCTTTAATTATACACTACTAAAAAAACACAACAAACCTAAAACCCGAGAAAAACACCTACAAACCCCATGCCAACTTCGAGCAAATCCCAACACCAACAACTTCGAGTCATCCACGATAAAAACGCGAGCTTCCCTTCGAGCCTCAAATCATCTTCCCCAGTCCCTAAACCCAGTGCATACAACATATACGTGCACGTGTCCCATCACCTCCGGCCAAACTTGGTCGTTGCGACCATCGACGTCGATCATAGTATCACACGCGAACATGAATTCGAACCCAGATCCAAGAAATAACCCACGAATTGAAATTCGAACATTAGCTCGAAAAGACTGTAGAACCACTCGACACACAACCCCTCGCCGCCGACAACTTCCACGCCGTTGACCACCGCCGACCACACCATCGAAGCGCCATGGCCACGAACTACATCTCCCCCAAACGCGAACAATTCCGGTCCCCTATCCAAGTCGCACTAGCCACTACAGTCAAACCGAAACAAAAACATGCTAAAACCCTAGTTCAATCCAATTCGAACAATTCTGCCATTTGAAAATTCCAATTATGTTTTTCCATCATCCATAACATACAAGCAAGCTTCGATCAAAATTCTAGCTACAATCACCATGCCGATCAACGACAAATCATCAAAACCCCAAATTCGAACAAACCCCAAATTCTCAAGAAATACCCAACTAAAAATTATGAAAGTATCATCTAAAATAATGATTTTCCATCATGATTACATGCATGCAATTCAAATTAGAATTTAAGACAGTTAATTTTTTTCAAAATTCTGGTTTTACTGTAAATTCCCTATTTATAATTATTTGTTGCATTTTAAATTATGGAACTATTTTTAAAATTAACAGCAAACAATAACAAACAACTTCTCTTCAATCATCAAGGTCAAGTATTTATGTTAGTGGGAGATTTGGATTTTTGAAGTGAAATCTGTTCTTAAAAAAAACAGAAACAAGGTGTTTACAGGCTTTTATTTTACACATATATAAATATAACTATAAATTCAATAATAAAAACTGAATGATTTCCATGCAACATCAAGATAAATTTTCAGATCATCACATGCATGTAGTAAAAATCCAGAACAAACTGTTTTTAAAACAAAATTTACTCACTTATAAAATGCAGAGCAGATTTGATTACTTCTAGACTTGAACACTTTAATCTGGAATATTACTTTGATTTGCTGTAACATCCCGCCTTTACGCACACTTTGAACCGACACACGTGCCAATTCAAAGCATACGCAAGGGCGGATTGTTATGGGGTAAATAAGAAAAAACAGAGAAGAAATAAAATCAAAACAGAATCTCACAGCGGAAGGATAAAATATAATAATAAATATACAGTTCAAACAGTTTACAAACACTTGATTTGCTTCATACAACAAATATCAGAGTTACACATACCAATACAATCAATGCAGCGGAACAGTATGAGTGTGGTGCAATACTATAAATAATAATAATACGGATTCTTCGTCTTCGTCCTCCAAAGCTAAAGTCTTCGATCCTGAAACGCTCGGACTGACCCGAGCGAATTTGAAAAGACAAAACACTCGAGTCAGAACTAAAAGATCTTATGTGAGTTAAATTAATAGAAATAAATATGAGTACAGTAACTCAAGAGATGTTCGGGATTTACATCTCCTAAGGATCCGTTAAACTATTTACTATGTAGTATATTGCGCTATTATAATAGTGTCTATTTATAAAATAAACTTACTTTTTAATAGCGTTAAGGGGTTACCCATATAGCCCTTAACACAAATAATGCCAATAGTCTATACAGTACCGTAATACCTCCTGATCGGGAAGCTACCAGAGGATACTCCATAGGTACGACACAAATAGAAACTCGTAGTAAAGGCTCGGTATGGTAGGTGACACGGCACAACTAGGCAATGCCAGGGTAGATATACCAATTGCTATCCAGGCTGGTGGAAACGCGTAGCCGCAGTTACCGCCCACCTCGGACTAACTCCCCAAAATCAAAATATAGAAGTGGCCACTGAATCAAATCCAAGTCAAAGTATAATATCGAAGAGGAGCGTCCGATCAGAGGAATGACCTCATTGGCCTGAGAATCGCTCCTGTTTTAGCCACCTTATGCCAACTCACGGGAGTTGGGTCCACGTATTTACCTTACAGGAAACGTCGCCACCACCTACTTCATTCTGGAATCTCCACCGCGTACACGGTTAGTCAAAGTGGTTTTCGGTATCGACAGAGAGTATGTCCATATCCGATCCCGGTCTCTTTGCCAACCAATCGTTATTATAACACCGCGGTTATTTAAAAACAGTTTATACTTTAAAACCAAAATATAATCCCTTTCAAAACCATAATATTACGATATCATTTCTTCTTTAAAAACACAAACAATTTATTTTCATATTATTTTATAAAAGCCCAAATCAATGATATCGTTTCCCAAATAAAATTTTCCTTTCCAAAATTATGTCACTTTTTATTATTTAATATCCCATGTAACCAATATTTTGTTTGTAACTTTCAACATAATTCTTCGAAAATCCATAGTATTTTAAAACCATTATTTCAAAACTAAATGGTTTGGATATTCAACGGTATGCGAATTAAAAAGGTTTAACTTTACTGTTGCTTTATAAAGAATAAATTACATGGCTTTCCAAATATTTCTTGTTTTAAAGTTAAACCAAAAATCCAAAATATTACTTCAAGTCCCAAAACCATTTCAATTTTATATATATTTATATCCATTTTTGAGCATTAATATTTCAACTAAAGTTGGATTTTTATCCTTTCAAAATCAATATTCTATTAATTAATCTTGACCATTCACATAAAATCCATAATTAATAAGACTTCAATTTCTAGTAAAATATATATATATATATATATATAGAATTTTTCCACTTCAAATTAAACTAGAATATCAATTCTATTTATTTTGGGAAAATCCAATTACAAATATCATATCTTAAAATTTCCAACTTTACATTTAAATATAGGATATAAATTTACCAAACTCCATTTTCTAAATTTCTTCCATTTTCAATAAAGAAATTTATATTCCTTTTAATTTCAAAATTTCAACTTCATAGATATATAAATATGGAATAAAATATTTATACAATATAAATTTAAGATTTATAGACCGTATTCAATCCAAACCATAGAAATCACATTAAAATAGTTATATATAGACCGCGGTGCCTGTATATAATTTTCTATCCTATGGTCAAGTGATACGGATATTTATCATTTCAATCCGCAATTTAAAAATAAAACTTTGCGGTTTTATCATTTCAAACCACAATCCCGAATGAAATGTAAAATGTATGCTAACTTGCAGTTTAATGATATCAAATAAAACATCCATTCAACAACACATCCATCATCCAGTCACAAACATCAAGCAATATCAACCAATAACAAAATATGTTTGGGAATATACAACAGGTAATAATTGGCAGTTTAATTCAAATTATATTTATCAACTATAAATCTAACAGTTTATTTTCAGTGATAATTGACATAACTGTTAACTAGCAGTTCTTATACAAACAATAATTTCTAACAACCAATTAATACGCAATCAATCAATTTAATTAACAGCTAAATTCAAAAAAAATGCAATTCAACATATATGGGTGAAATAACATGCCAAAAGCTCATAAATAAATTTCTATTCATTTCTAAAATTTATCTAACAAACATAAAAGCTTCTAGTAATTGTGAGTGAGTTAAAACACTCACCTTTTGAATTTAAATCGAATTTAAATTCGAAACCCAAAAATTCGCCCGTCTCGGAATTCGTCCAAACTAGCGTCATCCAGTCTGGAATTAAATTACGATCCTAACAAAAGAAATTTCGTGTGAATCCGACTTCGTATGAGAAAGTTATGGCGAAAAATGATGATTGAATTCAAAATTAAATATAACCAAAAAATGACACACATTCACCTAACATTAAATCCACGTCATCAATAACTGCGTCTCCTCCAGAGCCTTCGCACGAAGCCTTTCCAGGCCGAAGTCCTCCCTATCATCACACGCAACTCAGTTGACCATGACTTTGACCTTGCTTCGAGCCTCCACCGCGCCACCGTAGGCCATGCCACACCCACCGTCCTCCCAAACCCGCGGCCCCCTCACGGCAACCACCTCCACTCGCCGTCGACACCCAAGCCCAGCCGCCGCCAATTATCACCAACCCTAGTCGAATTCTACAGCCCAATCTAGCCGTTGATACTCGAAACAAAATACATAGATGTACTCCCCTCCGTTCCCTCGTCAAAACCCAGAAACAGTTTCTCCATTCGACGAAGTTTTGTGCGATGATGATGAACGGTTTTGGGGCTGTTTGAATTTTTTTCTGGATGAACGACAGCTCCAATTGAAAAATGAACTACACCATGAGATTACGCGTATCGAATACTTCAACATATATTTTTTCTGGAATTTTCTGAAATTTTTGAGTTTTGACTTTTGATTTTGAACTGTGGATAGATCTGGAATCTGATCTGAGATGTATACATTTGGGAAAGAGAAAAAAAAAAGTGAAGAAATGAACGTACAGCAAAAGAATAGAGACTAGGGTTTATAGTTGTATATATATAGGTATGCTAGCGATAGGGTAGATAGGCTGTAGAATGAACGTGCGTGACAAACTATGGCCCAAAAAGCCCGCTATGCCTCCGGAACCGAATTTGTTAAAACTATATATCCAAATAGGTGTTTTAAAATATTCTGAACGCGATGGAAAAAGTTTCACATCCAAATTCGATCGTATGAAGAAGTTATGCTGAAAACAAGATTTCCAAATTGATTTCAAATTGATTTTTTTATAAAACTGATTTCAAGGCGTTTCGCGTCCGTACGATCAAACGACAAGTCCGATCGATACGAAATTTGAAACCCTATAATAATTCACCAATACGGATCCGATGAAACTGGTTTCGTCGAAATCCGAGTCCGTGACAAAAATGGCTATTTTTAATATTTATTAAATCAATTAAATAAATTAAAAATCCAATTTTTATATTTCAACTTCTAATATAGGCCCCATTTCATTATTTATATACTTCAATCAATTCTAAATTATTTACCAAGCTTGGATGTGAATTAAAATCTATCAGTATATAAATTTGCAGCTAAATATCTGCACTTCCTTATTATTTAGAGATTATAAATTTTATTCTAAACCCAATTATTAAATCTTATACCTTTATACTCACCTCTTAAATCAAATTAAATAAATACTTGATTTCCATTCCAACTCATCTTTGGATTGCAATTAACCTTTTTACCATAATTAAATTCCAAATTATTAATAACCCTTATTTTTCTTAACTATTTATTAATTCCAATCCAATTGAATTCAACACTATAAATTTGATTAATTTATTATATTCACTTCCTTTCTATTATTCAAAGTTATTGTTGTAAATACGACGAATACTAACATTAGTTTAAGATTTCACTCAATGTTTACAAATTCCATTTCAATTTAATAACGTAAAAATTTACGTTCAATTCTATTTTATTTGTCGTAAATACCACTTGTTGAATTAAATACTCAAATCATAAATAAATCTTGCTTCTAAAGTTATACCAACAATGGTCCAGTTAAATTTGAATTAGCTTTACCTTTATTTTATGAAATTAACTATTGCAATAAATCCAAATTAATAAAGAAGGTTAGATTCCTATACTACTTCTTTGGTCTCAATTAACCTTTTATGGCGAGTATGAATTTCAATGTATAATTGAAACTTTTATATCCATTAAATTTTTACTATCATTCAATATCTACATATTCTAGCTAAATTTCAACTAACATATAAATTAGCCATTCCAACTTCCATTAATTTCGATTATCATACTATAGAAATTAAATTCCCTTAACCACATAAATAAAAGTTGATCCCCATCTATTTACATTATATCACGTTTGCATAAATTTATTCAATGGTCACTTTTAATTAATAACTATCCATTTTCCAATCCAAATGTAAATCTTCCACCTTTGAATTCTTATATTAAACGGAATTTAATATTTACTGATTCCACATTTATATGTTTCTAAAAATTAGCTCCAACCAAATGTGACAATTTACATTTCATTTCTATGCAATATATACTCATCTTATTCCATTCATTTGGTTACTGCATTGAAATCTATTTATTAACCAATACTAACGTTATTATCATTAAATAAAATTTGATTCCCAATTTTATTCAATACTTAGAACAATAATTTTCATATTAAATCAAATCCTTCTTCTACTTAACTCAAGTTAGGTTATATTCCCATTTCTTATAACTAGGTCTTCAGTCACCATTTACATAGTTAAATTTTAGCGTCTATTTACATCTTCGTTTATAATTTAGAGTTTCTACTAAATTGGATTTCACAACTTATGAACTTTAAAAATTTTAGTCCACCTAATACATTTTTCCTAATATTTATGTCTATGCAATCCAATTCAGTTATAGTTTCATTAATACCGTTTAAAATCAACAAATTATGACTTATAACCTCAATCACAAATTCCAGTTATTTCAATCTATGTCATATAACATTTAAGTTATTTAACTTTAATTACAGTTACTATCTAACCCTCACATTCCATTTCTTTAAAAATCCTAAGGCTTCTATTTTATTCTGGATTAGATTAGAAAACATATAAATTAAATTTATTCAATATTATCTAATTTAACGGGTCGTTACAATCTCCCCCACTCAAAACATTTCGTCCCCGAAAAGGAAAAGAAGGGAGGAGGAAGAATAAAACAGTATACTTATTTCAGATATTACTCATAAACAATATTTTACTGGATTAATTTCCTTTAATGCTTGAATTATTAAAGTTGGAAAAATAATCTCACAAAATTCTAAGTCCCAAAATTTTCGAAAATTTTTGGCAAAGTCTCCTTTGTACGGAGGGACTCTGGAGAAAATATAATATCCAAATATACAAATATATTACACATATTATCCAAATAAAATATCCCAACACGGGAAAATATATAAAATAGCGCTTTATACGTAATCCGGAAACGTACCTATTTGTCGGGCAATACGCTTATTATTACGGAACCAAAAGCAGTAGCAGTTGCTTCCATAACCTGTATTTTCTTATAAGCCTAAAAGGTTAAATATTTATTTTAAAATGAACTATTCTAGTGGATTCAATCATTCATATCCAATCAAATGCAACAACCATACATTTTAACAAACAGCACACACCGCAAACAAAATCATTCAATCAAACAAACAATTAGTTGTTAGGTTCAAATTCCGAAATTGTACGAAATGTAAAATAACTATCAAGTGCATCCGTTACTCAACAGTCTTGGATGGAACAAAGATAGATTATTTGTTCATCCAACAACTCCACAATTCCTTACCCAACAAACATACATCAACCAAACAATTCAATCAACACCAAAATAGCTTATTATACATTTATTTCATAATTCAGTGGTTTGATTTCTTCCTTCATTTATGGAGGACTTTCTTTATTTCTTACAAGTTTTAATTTTCAATTATCTCAAAATTCATTATATTTGTATTTCCTTTTTATTACTTAAGTTTCCTTTTATTACTTAAGTCTATAAAATAAATTTTCATTAATAACACAAATATTTTGAATATCTTCACTTGTAAGATTTCCTTTAAATTCTTAATCTGCTAACATTCATTCTTATAAGTGGAAGTTTTTATTTATTCATCAACTATGAATTGCAGCCATTTCAAATTTTCCTACTTTCCATTATATTAAAATAGGGGAGATTAAACATACTTAAGTGAATAATCATATAATAAATTCTTATTCTGAATTTCATGTTATATACTCAGGTTCATATCATCTATTAATAATTCTTAACTTTATTTGTAGTAAAATTTCAATTACAACCTAAGTTTATACCATTAAATTCTTATTATAACAGTAATTTATTGAATACCCCTCTTTTTTTTTCTAAATTACTACTTGTAAAATATTCAATTCCAGTTTCTCATTTAACATTTCAACTTTTATATATGGGTAAGTTATTTATGTTAAAGGGAATGCAATTGAACTTATACAAGTTTAATCTCCATTCTTTAATTAAATTCAATGTTAATCCATATTACTATTCTTTCTCCTACGTATTCACTTTCTCTTTATAACCTTGCAATAATTCTCTTAATTATTAGAGGTTTCCATTCATTTATTTCTCAACCTTTTATTTCATTAACAAATTTTAAACAATTAATTAATGGAAAAATTTAGAATTAAATACATGGTTAAATTTCAATTTATTTCAAAATAATAGATAAATAAGTTCTTTCAACTCAATATCTCTAATTATAGTTAGAACAATAAAAGAAAATTTTAGAAATTTCAAAATAAATCTGCAGTGGAATTTTCTACAGTGGTCTTTCCCCTTCGAAACTCGAAAATGAAAGTCGATGATGCGGCCGTCATCACCGAATTTATTTTCCAGCGACAGAGAGGAAAGTACAGAATTTATTTTCTCCAAAATCTTCTTTTAAAACAAATTTTTCCCAAATTATACTAAATATTTACATAAGAAATTACTTATACCCAAATCATTATCTTTCACAAATTCTTTGAAAGGAAATTTTCAAAAAAAAAAAAAAAATCCCCTGACTTAAGTTCTAAAATCCCCAAATTTGGTTCATTATAATTTCACTTAGCTTCAGTTATTATAAATATTTTATTTCCTAACACCCAATCTATAGCAACCAAAAATATATATATATATATATCTTTATAAAACATTTTTATATATAGAAAATATAATAGGCAAAATTCTTTCATTCACCTATATTAAAACAAATATTATGTCGGTCTGTCCTATTAAGTGGTTAGAAATCCCTATTGATGACATAGCGTCTCATGCATCAACCAGAATTTATAAATACAAAGCGGAACAGTTTAACACAATATAAAAATCTTTTTATTAATACTAACAAATACGCTCTCTCATATATATACACTCAGCGACTCCCATAGGATATTTCTACCCTATTAACAAAGAGTCAAACCCCACAAAGCCAAGGTTTATCGCTAAACCAAAGCTTTGATACCAACTGTAACATCCCGCCTTTACGCACACTTTGAACCGACACACGTGCCAATTCAAAGCATACGCAAGGGCGGATTGTTATGGGGTAAATAAGAAAAAACAGAGAAGAAATAAAATCAAAACAGAATCTCACAGCGGAAGGATAAAATATAATAATAAATATACAGTTCAAACAGTTTACAAACACTTGATTTGCTTCATACAATAAATATCAGAGTTACACATACCAATACAATCAATGCAGCGGAACAGTATGAGTGTGGTGCAATACTATAAATAATAATAATACGGATTCTTCGTCTTCGTCCTCCAAAGCTAAAGTCTTCGATCCTGAAACGCTCGGACTGACCCGAGCGAATTTGAAAAGACAAAACACTCGAGTCAGAACTAAAAGATCTTATGTGAGTTAAATTAACATAAATAAATATGAGTACAGTAACTCAAGAGATGTTCGGGATTTACATCTCCTAAGGATCCGTTAAACTATTTACTATGTAGTATATTGCGCTATTATAATAGTGTCTATTTATAAAATAAACTTACTTTTTAATAGCGTTAAGGGGTTACCCATATAGCCCTTAACACAAATAATGCCAATAGTCTATACAGTACCGTAATACCTCCTGATCGGGAAGCTACCAGAGGATACTCCATAGGTACGACACAAATAGAAACTCGTAGTAAAGGCTCGGTATGGTAGGTGACACGGCACAACTAGGCAATGCCAGGGTAGATATACCAATTGCTATCCAGGCTGGTGGAAACGCGTAGCCGCAGTTACCGCCCACCTCGGACTAACTCCCCAAAATCAAAATAAAGAAGTGGCCACTGAATCAAATCCAAGTCAAAGTATAATATCGAAGAGGAGCGTCCGATCAGAGGAATGACCTCATTGGCCTGAGAATCGCTCCTGTTTTAGCCATCTTATGCCAACTCACGGGAGTTGGGTCCACGTATTTACCTTACAGGAAACGTCGCCACCACCTACTTCATTCTGGAATCTCCACCGCGTACACGGTTAGTCAAAGTGGTTTTCGGTATCGACAGAGAGTATGTCCATATCCGATCCCGGTCTCTTTGCCAACCAATCGTTATTATAACACCGCGGTTATTTAAAAACAGTTTATACTTTAAAACCAGAATATAATCCCTTTCAAAACCATAATATTACGATATCATTTCTTCTTTAAAAACACAAACAATTTATTTTCATATTATTTTATAAAAGCCCAAATCAATGATATCGTTTCCCAAATAAAATTTTCCTTTCCAAAATTATGTCACTTTTTATTATTTAATATCCCATGTAACCAATATTTTGTTTGTAACTTTCAACATAATTCTTCGAAAATCCATAGTATTTTAAAACCATTATTTCAAAACTAAATGGTTTGGATATTCAACGGTATGCGAATTAAAAAGGTTTAACTTTACTGTTGCTTTATAAAGAATAAATTACATGGCTTTCCAAATATTTCTTGTTTTAAAGTTAAACCAAAAATCCAAAATATTACTTCAAGTCCCAAAACCATTTCAATTTTATATATATTTATATCCATTTTTGAGCATTAATATTTCAACTAAAGTTGGATTTTTATCCTTCCAAAATCAATATTCTATTAATTAATCTTGACCATTCACATAAAATCCATAATTAATAAGACTTCAATTTCTAGTAAAATATATATATATATATATATATATATATATATATAGAATTTTTCCACTTCAAATTAAACTAGAATATTAATTCTATTTATTTTGGGAAAATCCAATTACAAATATCATATCTTAAAATTTCCAACTTTACATTTAAATATAGGATATAAATTTACCAAACTCCATTTTCTAAATTTCTTCCATTTTCAATAAAGAAATTTATATTCCTTTTAATTTCAAAATTTCAACTTCATAGATATATAAATATGGAATAAAATATTTATACAATATAAATTTAAGATTTATAGACCGTATTCAATCCAAACCATAGAAATCACATTAAAATAGTTATATATAGACCGCGGTGCCTGTATATAATTTTCTATCCTATGGTCAAGTGATACGGATATTTATCATTTTAATCCGCAATTCAAAAATAAAACTTTGCGGTTTTATCATTTCAAACCACAATCCCGAATGAAATGTAAAATGTATGCTAACTTGCAGTTTAATGATATCAAATAAAACATCCATTCAACAACACATCCATCATCCAGTCACAAACATCAAGCAATATCAACCAATAACAAAATATGTTTGGGAATATACAACAGGTAATAATTGGCAGTTTAATTCAAATTATATTTATCAACTATAAATCTAACAGTTTATTTTCAGTGATAATTGACATAACTGTTAACTAGCAGTTCTTATACAAACAATAATTTCTAACAACCAATTAATACGCAATCAATCAATTTAATTAACAGCTAAATTCAAAAAAAAATGCAATTCAACAGATATGGGTGAAATAACATGCCAAAAGCTCATAAATAAATTTCTATTCATTTCTAAAATTTATCTAACAAACATAAAAGCTTCTAGTAATTGTGAGTGAGTTAAAACACTCACCTTTTGAATTTAAATCGAATTTAAATTCGAAACCCAAAAATTCGCCCGTCTCGGAATTCGTCCAAACCAGCGTCATCCAGTCCGGAATTAAATTACGATCCTAACAAAAGAAATTTCGTGTGAATCCGACTTCGTATGAGAAAGTTATGGCAAAAAATGATGATTGAATTCAAAATTAAATATAACCAAAAAATGACACACATTCACCTAACATTAAATCCACGTCATCAATAACTGCGTCTCCTCCAGAGCCTTCGCACGAAGCCTTTCCAGGCCGAAGTCCTCCCTATCATCACACGCAACTCAGTCGACCATGACTTTGACCTTGCTTCGAGCCTCCACCGCGCCACCGTAGGCCATGCCACACCCACCGTCCTCCCAAACCCGCGGCCCCCTCACGGCAACCACCTCCACTCGCCGTCGACACCCAAGCCCAGCCGCCGCCAATTATCACCAACCCTAGTCGAATTCTACAGCCCAATCTAGCCGTTGATACTCGAAACAAAATACATAGATGTACTCCCCTCCGTTCCCTCGTCAAAACCCAGAAACAGTTTCTCCATTCGACGAAGTTTTGTGCGATGATGATGAACGGTTTTGGGGATGTTTGAATTTTTTTCTGGATGAACGACAGCTCCAATTGAAAAACGAACTACACCATGAGATTACGCGTATCGAATACTTCAACATATATTTTTTCTGGAATTTTCTGAAATTTTTGAGTTTTGACTTTTGATTTTGAACTGTGGATAGATCTGGAATTGGATCTGAGATGTATACATTTGGGAAAGAGAAAAAAAAAAGTGAAGAAATGAACGTACAGCAAAAGAATAGAGACTAGGGTTTATAGTTGTATATATATAGGTATGCTAGCGATAGGGTAGATAGGCTGTAGAATGAACGTGCGTGACAAACTATGGCCCAAAAAGCCCGCTATGCCTCCGGAACCGAATTTGTTAAAACTATATATCCAAATAGGTGTTTTAAAATATTCTGAACGCGATGGAAAAAGTTTCACGTCCAAATTCGATCGTATGAAGAAGTTATGCTGAAAACAAGATTTCCAAATTGATTTCAAATTGATTTTTTTATAAAACTGATTTCAAGGCGTTTCGCGTCCGTACGATCAAACGACAAGTCCGATCGATACGAAATTTGAAACCCTATAATAATTCACCAATACGGATCCGATGAAACTGGTTTCGTCGAAATCCGAGTCCGTGACAAAAATGGCTATTTTTAATATTTATTAAATCAATTAAATAAATTAAAAATCCAATTTTTATATTTCAACTTCTAATATAGGCCCCATTTCATTATTTATATACTTCAATCAATTCTAAATTATTTACCAAGCTTGGATGTGAATTAAAATCTATCAGTATATAAATTTGCAGCTAAATATCTGCACTTCCTTATTATTTAGAGATTATAAATTTTATTCTAAACCCAATTATTAAATCTTATACCTTTATACTCACCTCTTAAATCAAATTAAATAAATACTTGATTTCCATTCCAACTCATCTTTGGATTGCAATTAACCTTTTTACCATAATTAAATTCCAAATTATTAATAACCCTTATTTTTCTTAACTATTTATTAATTCCAATCCAATTGAATTCAACACTATAAATTTGATTAATTTATTATATTCACTTCCTTTCTATTATTCAAAGTTATTGTTGTAAATACGACGAATACTAACATTAGTTTAAGATTTCACTCAATGTTTACAAATTCCATTTCAATTTAATAACGTAAAAATTTACGTTCAATTCTATTTTATTTGTCGTAAATACCACTTGTTGAATTAAATACTCAAATCATAAATAAATCTTGCTTCTAAAGTTATACCAACAATGGTCCAGTTAAATTTGAATTAGCTTTACCTTTATTTTATGAAATTAACTATTGCAATAAATCCAAATTAATAAAGAAGGTTAGATTCCTATACTACTTCTTTGGTCTCAATTAACCTTTTATGGCGAGTATGAATTTCAATGTATAATTGAAACTTTTATATCCATTAAATTTTTACTATCATTCAATATCTACATATTCTAGCTAAATTTCAACTAACATATAAATTAGCCATTCCAACTTCCATTAATTTCGATTATCATACTATAGAAATTAAATTCCCTTAACCACATAAATAAAAGTTGATCCCCATCTATTTACATTATATCACGTTTGCATAAATTTATTCAATGGTCACTTTTAATTAATAACTATCCATTTTCCAATCCAAATGTAAATCTTCCACCTTTGAATTCTTATATTAAATGGAATTTAATATTTACTTATTCCACATTTATATGTTTCTAAAAATTAGCTCCAACCATATGTGACAATTTACATTTCATTTCTATGCAATATATACTCATCTTATTCCATTCATTTGGTTACTGCATTGAAATCTATTTATTAACCAATACTAACGTTATTATCATTAAATAAAATTTGATTCCCAATTTTATTCAATACTTAGAACAATAATTTTCATATTAAATCAAATCCTTCTTCTACTTAACTCAAGTTAGGTTATATTCCCATTTCTTATAACTAGGTCTTCAGTCACCATTTACATAGTTAAATTTTAGCGTCTATTTACATCTTCGTTTATAATTTAGAGTTTCTACTAAATTGGATTACACAACTTATGAACTTTAAAAATTTTAGTCCACCTAATACATTTTTCCTAATATTTATGTCTATGCAATCCAATTCAGTTATAGTTTCATTAATACCGTTTAAAATCAACAAATTATGACTTATAACCTCAATCACAAATTCCAGTTATTTCAATCTATGTCATATAACATTTAAGTTATTTAACTTTAATTACAATTACTATCTAACCCTCACATTCCATTTCTTTAAAAATCCTAAGGCTTCTATTTTATTCTGGATTAGATTAGAAAACATATAAATTAAATTTATTCAATATTATCTAATTTAACGGGTCGTTACATTTGCTTTTGATGCTTTGCTGATGAAACACTTGCATGTTTGAAATCTTTGCACGCTTACAATTTGTTGTTTAAAATGTTGAAATTGCTGTTGATCTTCATTTGAATTGCAGGTTGAAGGTTGTAGCTTGTAAATTGCAGATTTTATCTTTTGCTTCAGATTTGATTTTTGGTTTAAATTTCAAGTTTGAAGTAAATTTCTGGTTGCCATTAAAATTTGAAAGAATGAATTAAAAGAAAACAAAGAATGAAAATGTTATGTAAAAGAAACTAGTTTTCTTCTAAAAGCATTTATTTAAAAATTAAAATGAATATGTTGCCACATTTTTGATAAACTTACATTTGTCATTCATTTTTTTAATTGGCTTACACATGCCCTAATGTATTAACACATGTTATCAAGTATTTTAAATAAATTTTTATTTAATTTAAATGTAAATATAACTTACCTTTTAATAAATACTTACATATGTAAATATAAATTTACTTTTAAAAGAAAATATTCTAAAACTAATTATAATACAAATATATCTTATACATATATTTTTATAACCATTTAAATTTAAACATTTTAAAACAAAACTTTATTTAAACTATCATATTAAAAATAAATAACTGTCTTATATTTGAAACAAATTAAATTAAACTTAAATTTACTTTTGAAAAATATGAACTTTACAAACAAAGCTTTTAAATTACAATTCATACATATATAAATGATAAATAGATTAAATTAAATTTTAAAACAATTCCAAATTATAACATATACATGCATATATATTACAATTTGAAAATTTATCTTTTATTTAGAACAAAAGATCTTCCCATTCACAATATATATCAAATATATATTATAAATAGAATAAAATTTTATTAGCTTTGAAAAACAATTCTTATCAATTTAAAATTGTTAAAAAGATATTAATCAAAATTACCAGATTAAAAATTTATTAACCTTTTAAAAGATTAAATTTACCAACTTAAATTAAAGTTATAAAGAAAAAATTATCAAATCAAATTAATTATTAATGCAGATTATTAAATTGATATTGCCTAAAATTCCGGGTCGTTACAATCCTCCCCCTTTAAAAGAATTTCGTCCTCGAAATTTAAAAGCAAAAGTAATTTAATAACCCAGCAATGAATTCAATCAGCAAAGCATTCCTATCATCCAGTTACTAACAATCATAGCAATCAATTAAACAAACGTACCTAACTAATTATCCTGACACAAATTAGAATAAATCTCAAATAATATCTAGAGTTTCCCAAGTATAAATCACTGGGAGACTCGCTCTACAGAAGATAAACAAACTACACAACCAAAATCCAGAGCTCCTCTCATCTCTAGATCCACCAATCTGAACAGAACATCAGACTATACTGAAATCTAGCACAACTTCCAAATCCAACTGAAATGCAGATTCCACAACCAACAATGAATCATACACGTACTCCCTCAGAGATACGTGAAATACAATGAATTCCAGCTATCCAAACTGGCAATTCAATCTTATCCTATCAGAACACAGATAAGAAATCTCAAATGCCTCAGAACTAACTATCCAATCTTATCCAATTACTGCTCTCTTAACCCGAGAAATCATAACAACAATGAAGTTTCCAACTTCGAATTCCAAACTCCTTATCTCATATCTGCATAACTCAACAGACAATCCTGGGCTGCGAAACTTCTTCCTGATCAGCTCAACTTATGCCGATGCTTCCAGAAATAACTAGACCAAAGCAAACCAGTTTCTGGATCCTATTCAACAGAAAAGTCTTCCAAGATCCGTCAAAATCCAGAACACAAGCTCTACTTCCCAAGCAATAGCAAACTGAACTTACTTCCTTCCTTGCACAGTTGCTACCTCGCTTCCGTTGCATAACTCTGATTCTGGAATAGATGAGAATACTGTTGATGAATACAAGTACAAACTTATCCAATATATCCGGAAAACTTTGTTCATCAAATCCATAAAATCTTAGTGACCCATCTGACTCGGTCACACAACCTTACAGCAGAATCTAATTCAAAACTAGATCGAACCAACCCAAATTCCAAAAACTCCTGAGCTGCTACACCAACTCTTCTTCTCCAGGAACCATCCTACAACCAGGCTAACTACCAGTATCGCTTCTGGAACCAAATCAACATGGAACTCAACTCCAGATGCAGACAAACTTCTGATTACCTTAGTAGCTCCTAATTCCACATGAGAACCCTCGGTCTCAAACAAAAGATTGCCCAAGATAAATTCCAAACTAATCGCAAGTCACTTTTGCGATCCTATCTAGTTCGGATTCCAAAGGAACCGTCCTCTCTTTACCAATTAAAACAGCTTTAAGCTTTTCCAAACAAGGTTAACCCTTCAAGAAAACATACACCATCTTCCCGGACTGCTGAAAGAAGAACCACAAAAATTCCTAAACCATCGGAGAAACGAGCCACACCGCTGCTTCCAAACTCTACTTCAATGATACTGCAAAGCTAAAAGACCTTCACGTCAGGACACCGAACACTTCGGGTTGCACTGCTACTATAGCTAACCAAAGACTTCTAATCCAAAGGCTTCTCGAAAACCAAAACCATCAACAAACCACAAAACGGACCTCCGAGATGGCAGACATCCTTTCAAGAAATTCGGGCTCCAAACCAAGCATTAACATCCCACTCTCCTTAAGGAATGAAAAATGAGACCATGCCGAAGCGAAACAACTTATAGACCTTAGTCTCATATTCCAGACAGCCAACCTCCATGCTAAAGATCCAGACAACTTCTACACAGACGAATCTTCCCTGCGGCAGGTAAAAACTGCTCGTCAACCACTTCTAAAACTGCTTCAAAAGAAAATATCTTCGAAAATATCCATGGATACTGCATCTCATCACGCAGTTATCAAGATATCATCGCTTACTTCTGCACTGCCGACAGATCCAAACTTACACTTCAAAGATGGACTCCGAATCTTTAAAAGATTTCCTTTGGATATCAGAGAAATCCTTACTCCACGCTACAAATCTCACTTGAGACGATATCAGGTCTATAGTCTCGTCAAATACTTCCAACCTCAAACATATGGACCTCTTCTATTAGTGGTAGTTGTGTTACACACACACACCACTACTCCATCTACCTTTAAAATTTATGTTGGAAAATCCGAACAGATAACACAACAAATTAGGTAGATATATATATATAGTTATATATAAATATTACAAGTACGCTCTCTCAAGAAAGACACCACTCCAGAGCCTAGGTATTCACTCAACCTAATGCTCTGATACCATCTGTAGCGACCCGAGTTTCATACACCAGAAAGTCGCATCACTAATTAAGAAAGAAAGGGATAGAAGAAGAAAAGAAAGAGAAGAAGGAACACAACAACAACAACAGATAACTCACAGCGGATATAATATATCACATAAAATATTACATAGTATCAAATTACATCAGAGTACACAACTTATACAACACATATTAGACAGTTATAAACATCTGTCTAACTATACATCTCGAGCACACAAGAAACATATATCATACAAACACAGCGGAACCATAATATATCTACACGTGGAAGCCTCCTGCTCCATATCTCCTCCATAATTCGTCAAGCTAACCCGAATCCCTCGACTACTCGTACATAATATGAGTACCCAAGAGTTTAATAAAACAGAAAATAAACACTCGGGTCAGACAGGGGTCTGGTGTGAGTAAACGGGTTAAAATTGCTTAACTTTAGAAAAACCTTTGAAAAGAAAAGGTATCACGTAAGACTTCTCACACATAAACATGGAAAAGTTTTTACCTTACGCTAACTAAAACATTTGATAGGAAATCCAGTGATATTATAATAGTGTCTAGGGTTTTCAAGTAAATATGGAATAGCCGAAATTGTTACATCTATTAAATTCCAGCTACTAGCCACAAAAGTGGGTAATACAAACAAAGCCGTAGTGTCTCGTTGGAAGAATGGGCTTCCATCAATGGCAGGGCTACCGGGGTACCGCCCGTCACAGTACGTGGCCTAGATCACCGTAACGAGGATTACGCCCAATCCCCTGCATCACAAAGCCGGGACCATTCCTTACTGAACAATCCCGAGTAAGATCACCCCGTGGTTGGCGTGACCAACCACCCACTAAGCCGAAATAAAAGGGACATCTACACAGGAATGACCTCACCCTGAAATGGGTGCTACCCACCTGGCCTTGCTGCACCTCCCCTATTTTAGCCTTTCCCCGGTTGATGAGGCTTGAGGCTGCAATTACCTTTATAGAACACATCTATCTTAGAATGCTCATCATCCACCTAACGATGTTCTGAAAGCATTCAATCCATACAAGTTCGTTCCGGGTTCGAACGAAACCGAAGGACTATCTCGTTGCACTCATTTTGGAATCATCCTCAGAGTCAACGACCATAGCACTTGCACTCTGAATCACCATCTTGACCTGTATGTACTATCTCCGTCAAACTCATCATGGAATCACCCACAGAGTTATACTAACGAATAGTTCTTACACCTAGAGTCTTCACTTGCTCCACTTGGATTCACGACCTAACGTTTAACTTGGATCGATGTGGTTTTCAGATATCCAAATATGAAAACCCGATCCCGGCCTCACCGAATCCAAACGCCATTTTAATGTCCAAGTTGTTTAAGGGTTTAAACAATTAACTTATATTCAGGATGATATAAACAGATAGATGAATCACATTATCACAACAGATAATTCATATCAACATTCATCTCACAAAGCAGCATATCACATATCATAGATATCCAAATCATCCAGTATCAACCAATCACCCAATATCAATCATCCAATATCAATCAATCATCCAAAAGCAAAATTGATTAACTCTTAATCAATTGGATTATCTAAATTCTTCTTCATTAATTTATTCCAAATAAATAATTTAATCATCTCTTAATGAACTTCCTTAATTAATCTTCCTTGGTTACTTCATTAAGTAATTAATAAATTAATCCTTAATTACTTCATTAAGTAATTATTAATCAATTAAATTAATAAATAATCCTTAATTAATTACTTTATTAATTAATTACATTTTAATTAATTACACTTAGTAATTAATTTTAAATTAATTACATTCATTAATTAATTAATCAAATAATTAATTAACTATATTAACTAAGTAATTAACCTTAATTACTTACATAAGTAATTATCTTCTAATTACCTCATTAGATGATTACTCTTTTAATTACCTTAACAAGTAATTAATTCCATCATTAAATAATCCTTAATTCTTTAATTAATTAATTACTCCATAATTAATTAACTTCAAAATAATTAAATTAATCAATCCCTTAATTAAATAACATCAAGTGATTATCCATTAATCACTTCCACTAATTACTCCTATGAGTAATTACACACTAATTACCTTCATAAGTAATTATCATTCTTAATTACATTCAATAATCAATCATTAATTACTACATTAAGTAATTACACTTAATTAATTTATAATTAAGTGATTATTTAAAATTAAATAAACAATTAACTAATTATTTAAAATTAATTAAATAATTAATTAATTAACTTCTTATATTTCAAAATCCTTAATTAATTAAGAAAACATTTATCTTAAGTAACAAATCATATTTATTAAGTATTCCTAAGTTCATAACAAAATAATTTAACCATATTTATCTTTATAAGTAAATTATTTGAAATTAATCAAATTTTAATAACTTAAAAACAAATTATTCAATTTGTTTACCAAAATCATAATAATAACCTTATTTGAAAATAAAACATTTAGAAATCAAGTTTAAAAATTTAAAACACTTTATTTATCTAATTTTAACTTATTTATTTTAAATAAAATTTGAAACTTAAGTTTTTAAAATCATTACTTAAAAGTTTTGCTTAAAACTTTGGCTCCATATTTAAATTCAAAACATTCTTCTTTAAAATAAAAATTTAATTTAATTAAATTACTTTCAAACAGAAACCGTTTTAAACAAATTTAAATTTTAAAATAAATTCAATTTACACTTTTAAAGCTTGATTAACAATTACTTTTAAACAACAAGCTTTTTAACTTTGTAATTCTTTTTCCTTTTATACAACTTGAACTTGTTTTTATTCAAACGACAAGTTTACAATTCAGCAACATTATCTTTAATTATACAGTACTAACAAAACACAACAACCATAAAACCCGAGATAAACACCTACAAACCCCGTGCCTACTTCGAGCAAATCCCAACACCAACAACTTCGAGTCATCCACGATAAAAACGCGACCTTCCCTTCGAGCCTCAACTCATCTTCCCCAGTCCCTAAACCCAGTGCACACAACATATACGTGCACATGTCCCATCACCTCCGGCCAAACTTGGTTGTCGCGGCCATCGACGTCGATCACAATATCACACGCGAACATGAATTCGAACCCAGATCCAAGAAATAACCCACGAATCAAAATTCGAACATTAGCTCGAAAAATCTGCAGAACCACTCGACACACAACCCCTCGTCGCCGACAACTTCCACGCCGTTGACCACCGCCGACCCCACCATCGAAGCGCCATGACCACGAACTACATCTCCCCCAAACGCGAACAATTTCGGTCCCCTATCCAAGTCGCACTAGCCACTACAGTCAAACCAAAACAAAAACATGCTAAAACGCTAGTTCAATACAATTCGAACAATTCTGCCATTTGAAAATTCCAATTATATTTTTCCCATCATCCATAACATACAAGCAAGCTTCGATCAAAATTCTAGCTACAATCACCATGCTGATCAACGGCAACTCATCAAAACCCCAAATTCTCAAGAAATACCCAACTAAAAATTATGAAAGTATCGTCTAAAATAATGATTTTCCATCATGATTACATGCATGCAATTCAAATTAGAATTTAAGATAGTTAATTTTTTTTTCAAAAATTCTAGTTTTACTACAAATTCCCTATTTATAATTATTTGTTGCATTTTAAATTATGAAACTATTTTTAAAATTAACAAAAAAAATAACAAACAACTTCTCTTCAATCATCAAGGTCAAGTATTTATGTTAGTGGGAGATTTGGATTTTTAAAGTGAAATATGTTCTTAAAAAAAACAGAAACAGGGTATTTACAGGCTTTTAGTTTACACATATATAAATATAACTATAAATTCAATAATTAAAATTGAATGATTTACGTGCAACATCAAGATAAATTTTCAGATCATCACATGCATGTAGTAAAAATCCAGAACAAACTTTTTTTAAAACAAAATTTACTCACTTATAAAATGCAGAGCAGG
This sequence comes from Allium cepa, assembly GCA_030765085.1. Classification (NCBI taxonomy): domain Eukaryota; kingdom Viridiplantae; phylum Streptophyta; class Magnoliopsida; order Asparagales; family Amaryllidaceae; genus Allium; species Allium cepa. Next base: position 300,249,773 of record CM060944.1, on the reverse strand, counting down.
TTTGATTACTTCCACACTTGAACACTTTAATCTGGAAAATTACTTTGATTTTCTTTTGATGCTTTGCTGATGAAACACTTGCATGTTTGAAATCTTTGCACGCTTACAATTTGTTGTTTAAAATGTTGAAATTGCAGTTGATCTTCATTTGAATTGCAGGTTGATGGTTGCAGCTTGTAAATTGCAGATTTTATCTTTTGCTTCAGATATGATTTTTGGTTTAAATTTCAGGTTTGAAGTAAATTTCTGGTTGCAATTAAAATTTAAAAGAATGAAAGAAAAGAAAACAAAGAATGAAAATGTTATGTAAAAGAAACTAGTTTTCTTCTAAAAGCATTTATTTAAAAATTAAAATGAATATGTTGCCACATGGTTGATAAACTTACATTGTCATTCATTTTTTTTAATTGCCTTACACATGTCCTAATGTATTAACACATGTTATTAAGTATTTTAAATAAATTTTTATTTAATTTAAATGTAAATATAACTTACTTTATAATAAATACTTACATATGTAAATATAAATTTACTTTTAAAAGAAAATATTCTAAAACTAATTATAATACAAATATATCTTATACTTATAATTTGATAACCATTTAAATTTAAACATTTTAAAACAAAACTTTATTTAAACTATCGTATTAAAAATAAATAATTATCTTATATTTTGAAACAAATTAAATTAAACTTAAATTTACTTCTGAAAAATATGAACTTTAAAAACAAAGCTATTAAATTACAATTCATACATATATAAATTATAAATAGATTAAATTAAATTTCAAAACAATTCCAAATTATAACATATACATGCATATATATTACAATTTGAAAATTTATCTTTTATTTAAAACAAAAGATCTTCCCATTCATAATATACATCAAATATATATATTGTAAATAGAATAAAATTTTATTAGCTTTGAAAAAATAATTCTTATCAATTTTAAATTGTTAAAAAGATATTGATCAAAATTACCAGATTAAAAATTTATTAACCTTTTAAAAGATTAAATTTACCAATTTAAATTAAAGTTATAAAGAAAAAATTATCAAATCAAATTAATTATTAATGCAGATTACTAAATTGATATTGCCTAAAATTACGGGTCGTTACAACGGGGGTACCACCTGTCGCAGTACGTGGCCTAGATCACCGTACCGAGGATTACTCACAATTCCCTACAACACAAGACCGGGATTACCCCTTACTAAATAATCCCGAGTAAGATCACCCCACGGTTGGGATCAACAACCACACCACTAAGCCGAATAAAAGGGACATCTAGGCAGGGATGACCTCACCCTAATGGGCGCTACCCACCTAGCCTTGCTACATAACCCCTGATTTTCAGTCATTCCCAGTTGATGAGGCTTAAGGCTAAGCGTTACCTTTTTAGAACATATCACTTAGAATGTTCATCGCCCACCTGACGATGTACTGAAAGCATTCATCCATACAAGTATGTCCCGGGTTCGAACGGAACGGAGGGCACTATTCCCACTACATCCATTTTGGAATCACCTCAGGATTAGTAGTGACTAGCCCTTGCACTTCACTGCTCCATCTTCGAATCCAAACTCTTGTTTTCCATACGAAAACGTACAAACCGGATCGAAGTGGTTTTCAGGAAATAAATCCCGATCCCGGTCTCTTCGAAACGATCAGCGCATTGGCCAATATTGATAGCTGGTTATTTAACTATCAAATAACATTCACAAATAACCAGCAAACATAAATAATTTTTCCAAATTATTTATTAATCTAAAAATATCTTCACAAGATATATTTCCACTTTTCAATCCTTTGAAAACAGTTTTCAAACCACACTCGTCTCATGGAATGAATTCCCAAATATTTTGTGACGAACCAGAATTTTGAACATTTGAAATCGAAATATTTAATTGATTTTAAATATTTGAAAATTTATTCTAACTTGAATTTCAAGTATGAATATGAATTTGGCAATTTAATTTTTGAGTTTAATTTATTAATGATGGGTAAAAATTTGAATTTTCATTTTTTAGCTTGTTAAAAATGATTTGATGACTTAGAAAATTCATATTGATGACACTGAAGATAATGAAAGCTTCAGGATTGGTTTTTGGAAATATTCTGTTCAGTATTGAGATTTTATCGTCTAAATCGATATTTTAAAAAATAAAATAAAATAGCCTTCCGAGGCACAGTCTCGGAATTCAACGAAACTGGTACTATTGGATCCGTAATATGGTATTATTAGAGTGATCGTTTGGCCATACGATATACAAACGCGCTTAAATCTATATCGAAAATTCATTATAATAACTGGTCCAAAAAGCTATCTTCTCCTTACGAGCGAGTTAGGCCTCGTAACCTTTTCCACTACGTTCGGAATAGGGGTTTAACATTATAAACGCCTAGTAGCACGTCTCGATAGGAATTAAGATTTTGCGTTGCGTAATTTGATACGGTTTAAATTTAAAATTTAAATTCAAACATATTGTCTGACCAGTCAAATTCCATTCACATCAGAGGTCAATCTCCATCAACCAACATAGGAAGCGTGCTCGAGACGCTTGCTCCCTTTTCTTTTTTTCAGTCCGACATTTCCCTTTGTTTTGTTTAAATCACGTCACCCCCTCCTTATGCTTTCAGACAACTTCATTTATTTCAATTGAAGAAAATAAAAATAAAAATGGCGGACTTCAAAACTAAAATCGAGTTCGTGAAAAAAAAACGTCTCCTCCTCCTTCTAAATCGCAATGGCGAAAAAAAAATAATAATAAAATAAAATCGAACAGCTGAAGCAAGGTCGTCGAGACAAATCATTGGAACAAGATCAAAGATCGTGGTGTGCGATCGATTGGATGCGGCAGCGCGAGGGGGAGGCGAGCTCGCGGTGACATTTGGGTTAGGGGGAAGTTCGAGGTTGCATTCTGGCGACGTGATTTACTTCGTCAGGATTCGCGAGGCATTTGTCCAAGTCGAGCAGGTGACGTTGTGCACGCATACGCAAGTATTTGGGGTTCGCGTGTTGCTGGTTCAGCGTGGATCTCGCGAGTGAATATCAGGGCAACATCGACGATTGCTGTCGAGGCGACGGCATCTAGGGCAGAGGTGGTCGAAGCTAGGGTTTTCGCGCAATCTTCTGCTCGGCAGTTAGGTGTGGATTTATTTATATATTTGATTTAAATTTTAATTTAATTTTAAGTATGAACTTTAATTAGATTTGTAGTTTAAAATTTAAGTTATCAAGAAATTAAACAGTATAACATAAAATATTTTTTTAAGTGAAGTTTAAAAAAATAGAAATAAATATAAATTTTAAAATTTATATAGATTAGAAAAGAATAAAGTTAATATATATATACATTTTGATTTACAAGTTTATTTTAAAGTAATGGTTTGGTGGTTAATTTATTTTTATTAACCTACTTAATTATTTTAATTACTGAAGATAAATTATTAAACGAAATTTAGTTTTAATTTAAATTTTAGTTAAATAAATTTATTAAAAGAAATTGGTTTAAAATAGTTTTTTTTGGATAATTAAAATTACCAAACGAAAATTGGTTATTCGATTAATTTAAATATTAATGAATTGTATAAATGTTTATACAAGGTCTAAAAATCATGGGGAAACAAGCCGAGACAAAAATGGATTGCAAAATAAAAGCTAAGGCGAGATCTTCTTGTTTAAGTTTAAATTGCAATTTCCAATTTGATTTTAAATAGTTAAATTTAAATTTATTGATTGCGTGCTTGGATGATGGTTGTTATTATTTTTTTTGCAATAGACCCTATGCGCCGCATAATAGCGGATGATAGTGTATTTAAACCCATATACCGCAATATTCCACCTTGAAGTGGAATTGGTATTATATATGTATTTGGAGTTGAATTCTCGCATTATATAGCGGATGAGACCCTATTGCGCCGCATAATAGCGGATGATATTTTATAAATCCCATATACCGCGATATTCCACCTCGAAGTGGAATTGGTATTTAATTGTTGTGCTAACGTCTTTGGATGCAGGAAAACAGGTTGGAGGGTTCCAACTGGATTCCTCAAACAATTGAATTTGCTTCATTTGTTGTGTGTTAAATTTTTTATAATCTCTACGTGATTATATTGTAATTGGAATCATTGTAGGCTAAAATTTAGCCGAATATATTTTTGGTGTCGTAAGATACCAGAAATAAATAAAATAGGATTTTTGAATTTAAGTAGAAAAATCTATAGTGAAATCCTATTGAATTAATTCCAAAATTGGGGAAAGATTTAATAAATGGGTTTTGATAATATTGTTGATAGTTGAAGGATTTATTTAATGTATGGATTTTAAATAGTGTGGAAAAAATAAAGGGATTTATTTTAAGAGATGATAAATTTGGGAAATCCATTTGGAAATTGATTTGGGTGTTTGAAATAAATTTGGAAATCAACTTGGAAATTGATTTGGTGTTGAAAGCGAATATTTGGGAATCGATTTGAAAAATCATATATCAATGGATATTTGGAAATTTGAATTCACAATGGGAATTTGTAAAGGAAAGGGAATTTTTTTTAAAATAAACATTGGTTTATTTTAAAGTGTGGAAAGGAATTTATGGATTGGAATGTAAATTCAAAATAAATCGAGAAGGGTTTATTAAATTGGTCTAAGTGGACCATTTTTGAAATGAAAGTGTATTTTCCCTGGAAAGCCGAGTATGTTTTGAAAGTAGCTTTTAAAGTATAAATTAAAAGTTCTTAAGGTTTTAAAGAATATTTGAAGAAATTATTTTCTTAAGTTATATTTAAATCTTAAAGTAAAGATTTATTTAATTAATTATAGAAGTAGTTAGTTAAAGTTTTAACTGATATTTGTTTTAGAAAATGGATTTTAAATAGTAATATCCTATCTACTAATTTTATTTTAAAATTAGTTTGGACTTGAATTTTATACGCGGTTTTGATATAATATCTTCATAACCAATGGTTTAAACAAAGTAGTTTAAAATAGTTTTATCTAAATGTTTCCAAGTATACATTTTGGATAAATGATTTGAATTATTTAAATTATTTGAACTCGGCGGACTCTCCGTGGAAATAAATAATATCGGAAATTTTATTCCGTGAGTGAAAAGTGATTTGAAATTTGTTTTCAAATGGTTGAAGTGTGAAAATATATCTTGCAAAGATGTTTTGATAATAATTAACCGGGGAAAAACTATTTGATATCCAGTAATTATTGTGAATGCTGATTGATAGTTAAATAACCAACTATCAATATTGGCCTTTGAATGGTGTTTGAATTTTGATGCGACCGAAGGTCGGATTCCAAGTGGATATCCGAAAACCACATCGAACCTTTGTGATTGTGATGAATCTTTTATTTAAAAGATCAAAGTGGAAATTGTTGTGATTTGTTTGTAATCTGAATGAAAACTTATTTTTTTTAAATAAGCGCTCGTTATTCGGATTAGCCGGGAGAGAACTTTGTATAATAAAACCCATTCGTAATAATGATACGACGAAATGAGATTGCATTTAAAGACCGGTGGTGAAGACCGGGTATTTGCGAGAATTATAGGATGACCTATCGATTGTCTCTGCACTGAGTAGCTACGGTATAGAGATTCCCTAAGTGATGGGAAGTCCGATCGGGACTGTGAATTCTCGGATTGCAAGGGCTTCTTCGAAAGTGCCTTCGGTTCTGTTCGAACCCGGAACAGACTTGTATGGATGTGTGTCTGACGTTACAAATTGAGATGTAAAGCTGGTTTCTATCAAATACATTTCTGTTGGTGGCGGAGAATTTATTCTCTTAGCTTAACACCCTTCTCTCAGACGTACGAGCTCAGAGGTTATGTAGTTGATGGTTACTAGTGATACATTCCTAATTTGGTAATGTGCCATACAAAGTGCTGCTGATCATTTGTTGATCGAAGCATGGCTTTGCGGAAAAAGCGTAGATTTGTGGACGAGACTTCGTCGAGCCTCACAACCCGGAAATGGTCGAAACAGGAATGTTGCGGCAAGGTTTTTAAGGGTCGCGCTCCTAGGGTATGTCCATTTCCTTCTGGATAAGAGGTAATATCATGGTATGGAGCCCAGATATTTTACCTACGTTGATGCTGCAAATTATTATACTTTGTGGTTGTTTCTTTGTGGTTGAGGATCCTCGGATAAAGGTCGGTAACGACCGGGGATGGTATACTTATGTGTTAGTTACCTATGTTATAGCTTGGTTAAAGCGTGAGGTAACGTCGGCCTTGTTGGCAGAGACCCGGTTAGGTTCTCGGGGCATCCTTCCAGAGGCGTACCCATTTTGGTGTAGGAAGTTCCTTTGCCTGACCATTTGTTGGAAATCCAAAGAAACAATACGCGCCCTGTACGGTTTTAGTTATATAGCCTTCCATGGAATATGGCGGTAACCTGCTATTGAACATGGTAGCTATAGTAGGCACACGACGAAATGTTGTATGCTGGCTAAGATTAATATTATACTTTTGAAATGTTTTCTGCACTATGCACTAAAAAAATATATCCAATGGTTTTCGTGTATTAAGCATTTTTGACTGTCATAAGGAGAAATCTCCTCCAAGTGTGCGTTTGCATTATGTGTGTGGCGGGAGGCCTTATGGCAGTTTCATTTTCCAAAAGCATAACAGATTTCTTTTTATTTTCTTTGTGAAAATAACTGTTTTTAAGATCTCACACCAGTCCCATGACTGACCTGGAGTTTATTGTTCCCTTTCTAAACTGTGGGTGCCTACCAAATTCCACACGGGCAGTCTAGAATCAAGTTATCAGGTCATTCTAGAATTCAGCAGTTGCTGTGGAGATCAGGAGCAATCTGGATGGCGAGGCGTATCACTAGTATATGTTATATTTTCTTCCGATGTTTGTTGTTGTTACACTCTGATAATGTAATGTGATGTAATGCAATAACAGATATGATTCTTTGTTTTAAAGATTATTCATTTATATATTATATGTTGTTCCGTTGCGAAATGTGAGATTCTGTTAATGTTTATGTTTCTTTTTATATCTTCTTCTTCTTAAACCCTAATGGTTCGGTTTTCCGGCATTCGATAGTTCGGCAGTTGATATAGTTGACGTATTAATGTCGACTTTCGAAAGTCGAAAAAATCGAGTCGTTACAATGTGGTATCAGAGCATTTGGTTAAGCAACAACCCTGGCTCTGTTGGGTGTTACTCATTAGAGATAGAGTCAGTAGTACTCTAGAATGAGTTGAGTGTAATAATAGATATAAGTGCGTATTTGTTAGTGAATATGAAATTTTTTATTATTATGTTGATTGGTTTGTTGAGTGGTATATGGATTCAGGTCAATACGACACGATATCGTTTTAAAATAGGGTAAATGAAATAATTTTACCCAAACTATTTTCGTATGTAAAAGAAATCATTTTCCATAAATTATTATAGTATATGGTTACTTGATTGTTAGGAAGTGATAATGTTAATATCATTTGAATAGGAAATTGAAATCGTAACTCCAAAGTTAAGAAATAAATCCATATACAAATGAGATTTGTAAACATAAATTGTAAATGTGATTTATAATTAAAAAAAAGGAATTCCAGAGAAACATTAGGAAATGTTTTGAAATTTGGAAAAGTTTAAATCCCTTTCGATTTTGAAGATGATTTTCAAAGGTTTGGAAAAATGTTTTAAAGGGATAAAAGCTCTAAACTCTTTTCGGTCGCTAGAAAATAACTTCGGTGATGACTGCAGCATCGTTGATGTTCATTTTCGGGGTTCCAAAAGAGGAATTGCTACCGAATTGTTTTAAATAAAAGTTGTTTGCAAAACTGGGTTTGGATTTTGGAAATTCAAAAGATAATTTGATATGGTTATAAAAAAAATGGTTTTGAAAAGGTTGAAAAGTCTCTGGAATCGTATTTTAAATATTCATGGGATTAGTAAATGAGTTGATAACTTATACAATTTGACATTGATAGAATGAATTTAACCTAAAGGATGAAGTTAAATTAAAATAAGTATAAGTGAATCAATTAAATGTGGTGAATTTAAAGAAAAGTCTAAAGGGGCTAAGTATAACGATTTCTTAATAAAATTTATTAAGTTGAAAATAATTTTGGGGTTAAGACAAATAAATTGGAATTGAGTTTGAATTATGGAAATAAATTTCTGGATGTATTAATAAATTTGCAATTGCAAGTACATGAAAATGAATTGAATGTTGAAATTCATTTCGAATTTGTAAGTAAATAGAATTGGAATTGGAATTGAATTTGGTTTGTATTAAACAAAGTGGAATATTGAAATAAAATTAGTAAATAAAACTAATTAAAGGAATGACGAAATTGAATATGGTTTGAAATGAATCGAAATTCAATAATTGTAAATGAAAGTAAATGTATTAACAGAGGTGAATAAAATTGAATTTTTAATCAATTGGAATAATATGAGTTTGTTTTGCTTAAAAAAATGAATTGAATGTAAGCAATTGAGCTTTAAATCATTTAAATTGAATGAAGTTGTATATGAATTGGTTGTTAACAGTTAAAATTTATGTCGGAAACCTATAAATTACTTGCTTATAGAAACTCATATGTTTACTAGTTAAATATGTAAAATGCTGTTGAGTTTCATGATTTTGGCACTTATATATTTGAATTGAGTAAGTACAGGTTCAGCGAAGTCGTTGGGCTGGATTTGATTGCGCAAAATGCTAATTAAATAAGCCGCTTGCTTAAAAATGCTAAATATGGTACGCCTACACAATAAAAATAGGAAATATAAACTGTTTTTGTTTTTCCGACCGGGTGGGTCAATGTATATATATTTATATCTTTTGTCAAATTGCAAAAGATCCTCCGTACAAAGGGGACTCTGCCAAAAAATTTCGAAAATTTTGGGAGTTAGAAAATTTTTGAAAAATTTTAGTTAGCGACAAATGATTTCAAATTTGAAATTTAAGCAAATTAGTGAATGAAACTAAATTAAAGTAATGATACGAATCGGTTATAAATGGAATATAAAATTCAATATTCAGAGTTGAAGATAAATTGAATTCATACGGTAATGGGAAAACTAATTTGAATAGAAGTAGATATGAAACTTCTGTAAGGAAATGTATAAAATGATTTTGAAATATGTAGTTGGATATGGTTAAATTCGATATACAGGTATTATAAAGCAAGTGGGGAAAATTGATTTTGATTTCAGAAGATAAATTTGAATTGCTCGAAAAAGGTATGTATTTAAATTTCAGTATGAAATTTGATTGGGTTTTTGATCTGGCCACTTGGCTTTTTGTTTTCTTTTGGAATTTGGGAGCCCATAGAGGCATTTTGTAGTTGTACCGAGCCAGCCGCGCAAAGGGGACGCTGGCAAAAAATTTCGAAAATTTAGAGTGTTGGAAAAATTTTGGGAAAATTTTGAAAGTTTGAAATTTGAATTTAAAATTTAAACATGAATTATTGAGAAAACAATGTTGTTCGGAACTTATAATTGAAGTTGGAAAGTTAGTTGAATTAATGATGGGTCTTAAATGAAAAGATTTGTTTTGGAAAGTTGATAAAACTGTTTGCTTTGGAAAATATTAAACGGGTTGAGGATCATTCTTCTTAATTAGTAATTTCGGGACGAAATTCTTTTAATGGGGGAAGGATGCGACGACCCAGAATTTTGAACATTTGAAATCGAAATATTTAATTGATTTTAAATATTTGAAAAGTTATTCTAACTTGAATTTCACGTACGAATATGAATTTGGCAATTTAATTTTTGAGTTTAATTTTTTAATGATGGGCAAAAATTTGAATTTTCAATTTTTAGCTTGTTAAAAATGATTTGATGACTTAGAAAATTCATATTGATGATACTGACGATAATGAAAGCTTCAGGATTGATTTTTGGAAATGTTCTGTTCAGTATTGAGATTATATCGTCTAAATCGATATTTTAAAAAATAAAACAAAATAGCCTTCCGAGGCATAGTCTCAGAATTCGACGAAACTAGTTCTATTGGATCCGTAATATGGTATTATTACCGGGTTTTAATTTTCGTAGTATTTGGAGTGATCGTTTGGCCATACGATATACAAATGCGCTTAAATCTATATCGAAAATTCAATATAATAACTGGTCCAAAGAGCTATCTTCTCCTTACGAGTGAGTTAGGCCTCGTAACCTTTTCCACTGCGTTCGGAATAGGGGTTTAACATTATAAACGACTAGTAGCATGTCTCGATAGGAGTTAAGATTTTGAGTTGTGTAATTTGATACGGTTTAAATTTAAAATTTAAATTCAAATATATTGTCTGACCAGTCGAATTCCATTCACATCAGAGGTCAATCTCCATCAGCCGACATAGGAAGCGTGCTCGAGACGCTTGCTCCCTTTTCTTTTTTTCAGTCCGACATTTCCCTTTGTTTTATTTAAATCACGTCGCCCCCTCCTTATGCTTTCAGACAACTTCATTTATTTCAATCGAAGAAATAAAAATAAAAATGGCGGACTTCAAAACTAAAATCGAGTTCGCAAGAAAAAACATCTCCTCCTCCTTCCAAATCGCAATGGTAAAAAAAAATCAAATGGGTGAAGCATGGTCGTCGAGACAAATCATTGAAATAAGATCAAAGATCGCGGCATGCGATCGATTGGATGCGACAGCGCGAGGGGGAGGCGAGCTCGCGGTGACATTTGGGTTAGGGGGAAGTTCGAGGTTGCATTCTGGCGACGTGATTTACTTCATCAGGGTTAGCGAGGCATTTGTCCAAGTCGAGCAGGTGACGTTGTACACGCATACGCAAGTATTTGGGGTTCGTGTATTGCTGGTTTAGCGTGGATCTCACGAGTGAATATCAGGGCAACATCGACGATTGCTGTCGAGGTGACGGCGTCTAGGGCAGAGGTGGTCGAAGCTAGGGTTTTCGTGCAATCTTCTGCTCGGCGGTTAGGCGTGTGATTTATTGATGTATTTGATTTAAATTTTAATTTAATGTTAAGTATGAACTTTAATTAGATTTGTAGTTCAAAATTTAAGTTATCAAGAAATTAAACTGTATAACAAAAAATATTTTTTTGAAGTAAAGTTTAAAAAAAATAGTAATAAATATAAATTTTAAAATTTATATAGATTATTTTCAAAGAAAAGAATAAAGTTAATATACATATATAAACTTTAATTTACAAGTTTATTTTTAAATAATGGTTTGGTGGTTAATTTATTTTTATTAACCTACTTAATTATTTTAATTGCTGAAGATAAATTATTAAACGAAATTTAGTTTTAATTTAAAATTTTAGTTAAATAAATTTATTAAAAGAAATTAGTTTAAAATAAAAAATTTGGATAATTAAAATTACCAAACGAAAATTTATTATTCGATTATTTCAAATATTAATGAATTGTATAAATTTATACAACGACTAAAAATCATGGGGAAACAAGCCGAGACAAAAATGGATTGCAAAATAAAAGCTAAGGTGAGATCTTCTCACTCAAGTTCAAACTGGAATTTCCAATTTGATTTTAAATAGGTAAATTTAAAATTGTTGATTGTGTGCTTGGATGATGGTTGTTATTATTTGCTTTGAAATAGACCCTATGCACCGCATAATAGCGGGTAATAGTATATTTATGTCACGACCCGTCTTTCTATCACCAGAAAAACGCATCACGATTTAAGAAAGAAAGGGATAGAAGAAGAAAAGATAAGGAAGAAGAAACTCAACAACATCAGATACTCACAGCGGAACGAATGAAATATAATGTATCATATAAAATATTACATAGTATCATATACATCAGAGTTACACAACCTATACAACACATATTAGACAGTTATAAACATCTGTCTATCATACAACTCAAGTGCATCAATACAATATAGTCATAACACTAACATAGCGGAACCATTATATATCTACACGCTGAAGCCTCCTGCTCCAAATCTCCTCCAGAATTCGTCAAGCAAACCTAAATCCCTCGACTACTCATACATAATATGAGTACCCGAGAGTTTAATAAAACATAAAATAAACACTTGGGTCAAACAGGGGTCTGGTGTGAGTAAACAGTTTAAAATTGCTTAACTTTAGAAAATCGCCTGCAAACAAAGGTATCACGTAAGACTTCCCACACATAAACATGGAAAAGTTTTTACCTTACACTAACCAAAACATTTGATAGGAAATCCAGTGATATTATAATAGTGTCTAGGGTTTTCAAGTAAATAAGAAATAGCTGAAATTGTCACATGATTAAATTCCAGCTACTAGCCACAAAAGTGGGTAATACAATCAAAACCGTAAGGGCTCGTAGGAAGAATTGGATTCCATCAATGGCAGGGCTACTAAGGTACCGTCCATCACAGTACGGGGCCTAGATCACCTACCGAGGATCCACCCTAAATCCCTTACAACACAAGACCGGAACCATCCCTTACTGGACAGTCTCGAACAAGACCACCCCGTGGTTGGCGCGACCAGCCACACACTAAGCCGAAATAGAAAGGGACCTCTAGACAGGGGTAAATCTCGTCCTACTTGGGCATGACCCACTTAACCTTGCTGCACCTCCCATGTTTTAGCCATTCCCGGTTGATGAGGCTTGAGGCTGCGATTACCTTTATTAAACACATCTATCTTGGGATGCTCATCGTCCACCTGACGATGTTCTGAAAGCATTCAATCCATACAAGTTCGTTCCGTGTTCGAACGAAACCGAAGGCACTATCTCGTTGCACTCATTTTGGAATCACCCTCAGAGTCAACGACCATAGTCCTTGCATTATGAATCACCATCTCAAACCTGAAAGTACTATCCCATTAACTCATCTTGGAATCATCCTTAGATTTTTTAACGATGAATAGTTCTTACACCTCGAGTCTTCACTAGAACTCCACTTGGATTCACGACCTAACGTTTAATTTGGATCGATGTGGTTTTCAGATATCCAAATATGGAAACCCGATCCCGGTCTCACCTAAATCCAAACGCCATTTTAATGTCTAAGTAGTTCAAAGGTTTAAACATTTAAACTTATATTCAGAGTAGCATAAATAAATAGATGATTCACATTATCACAATAGATAATTCATATCAACCAATCATCTCACAAAGCAGCACATATCACATATTGGAGATATTACGTCCAAATCATCCAATATCATTCAATCATCCAATATCAATCAATCATCCATAAGAAGGTTTGATTAACTCTTAATCAATTTAATTAACCTAATTATGGTCACTTGGATTACCTTAATCCTGCTTACTATCATTAATTAATTACATATTAATTAATTAATCATCTCTTAATGATCTTCCTTAATTAATCTCCCTTGATTAATTATCTTATAATTACCTTAAGTAATTATCCTTTAATTAATTACACAAATTAATTATCATAACCATATACCGTAATTGACCTTTAATTAATATCATTAATTACATTACTTAATGACCCTCTAATTACTTCCATTAATTAATTAACTATAATTAATTACACCGATCCTTAAGTAATTACAATTAATTAATCATATTTTAATTAACTATAATTAATTACATTATTCCTTAATTAATCACATTAATTAATCATGCTTAAATTAATTATTTCCATTAATCAACTTTGAATAATTATAAATAGTAATTAACTATTCTTAATTACTTCGTAATTACTTTTAATTACATTATAAATCCTTTGATTTATTACACCAAGTAATAAATCTTTAATTACTTTACAAGTAATTATCCTTTTAAATTACTTCACATTAAGTAATTTCCCTTATGTCAATTACATCCAGTAATTCATTCATCAATTACTTACCTTAAGTAATTACACTTTATCAAATTTCATTAAGTAAATATACGTAATCAATTACCAAGTGACTATCTTTAATTAATTAACAAATTAATTAACTTAACTTAATCACCTTCACCTCATAAATCATAATTGAGTAATTCATCCCTTAATTACTCTTTAAACAAACTAATTAATCCTTAATTACAGATTAATTATCCTTTAATTATTAATTAATAAACCTTAATTATAAATCAATCCTTTAATACAAAGTAATTAATCCCTAATTACTTTTATAATTAATTAATTAACCTTAATTAACTAATTAATTAATTATCTCTTAATCATTAATTAATAAAACTTAATTATTAATTAACAATCTTAATTACAAATTAATTAATCCATAATTACTAATTAATAAGTTCTTAATGATAATTAATTAACCTTAAATAATATTTGATTAATTCCTCATTAATCTTAATAATAGATTAATAATCTCTTAATTGTTAATCAGGAAAACCCAATTATTACTTAATAAAATTTTATTTAGTACTAATTAATTACTAGTTTAATTAACCCTTAATTACTTAATTAGTTAATAAATAATTACAAATTAATTAATCTCTAATCATTAATTAATCCATCATTATTATTAGTTAATTTAACTAATTATTCTTAATTAATTACTTAATTAATCCTTATCAATAATTAATTAAATTAATTAATTAAACTTAAACTAATTTCAACTTGTTAAAATCCTAATTATCCTTATGATAAAACATTATATTTAATTATCTTTAAAAACATTTTATCATAGTAATTAAGTTACTTAATTAAACAACTAATTAAGTTTTAAATAAATTAGTCGTTAATTACTTATCTCTAATTATTAATTAACAATCCTTAATTTCAAATTAATAAATCACTTGAAAACCTAAATTGTTAATTTATAAATCACTAATCATTAACTAATTCTAATAAATCACACTTTAATTATTCCATTTATTATCAAACTTATATTAAGGTTTTAAGATAAAACATTTCCTTATAAATCTCCTTTTTATATTTCAAATTAAATTTGAAAATAACCTAAGGATTTAAAACATTTAAAACAAATCATACAAATTTATTCATACAAATAATTCATTTCAAAGAAATGAATTGAAAGAAATTGATTTAACTTGATTATTAAAATTTAAAAACTTACTTTCAATTAATTTTTTTTTAAAGACTGGTTAAACATTTTACTTAACCCATATGTACTTGAACTAAAACCAAGTACACCTTCCTCTTCTCTTCTTATTAAATAGTTTAACTTAAATTTTAAAACTGTTTGGTTTAAAAATTTGGAAATTGTTAAAAATTTAACAGTTTTACTTAAGTTCTTGCATACGACCCTAGGAATCACTCGAGCCAAAACAAAATCCACACGAGTCTTCCCCGAGACAACTGCCATTCCAAAAACTAAAACATCCACTGACACACCATGCCACCGTGCAACCTGCACCACCTACGATGATCCTCCGACCATCGCCAGAAACTCCTACACACCCACGATCGCTCCAGCAACCCATCACAATCATCATCACGCTACCACAAGCCGTGATTCCAAACCTAGATATCCAGTTAAAACTGGAACTTCAAACGACTGCTAGAAAAACACATCGCCCCATCGATTCTGACCATCGGAGGATGAACCACCTCATCCACACCTTGCCGAACACCTACGCAACCAAACCCTTCCACCTCGACCCACTCGATCAACCATAGGTGACGAGATGATTCCCAAATCAGACCCTGAACCAAACTAGGTTAAAAACTTAGTCGAGAAATTCCCAACACCACAGTGGATTAACCACCATCCAGCCATTTTTGTCGATCACTCTGATCATCCATCTAGCTCCATCCAGAACCACGATCACCAGAAACTCTCCAGTCACCATAAAATCCCAAAACTCCAAACTTTGGTCAACTAATGACTGCTCCCCTATTTCAATTCTAAAAATCATGATTTTTGTTTTAAAAAATCTTAATTTCCATAGATAATTCAAGTTATAATCTTGAATCAGTGAAATACAACACTTGGTTTTACATAAATTAAAAGATTTTTACTGTTATTTCCAAATGCAAACATATTCAGCACTTACACATTTGTTCATATTTTTAGTACTCGGATTTTATTAAAACTAATCTATTTTGTTTTTGATCCATATGCTATCAGAGATTAGATTAAAAGATATGGATTTTTGATTAATTTGTAAACACTAAAATCTGAAACAGAGATGTAAGCACATGCACAGATCAATTCTCACAAACATACAAAGAACATACACATATATAAATATGCAAAGATAATTCATTCAGAAATCAAATGAGAGCAAATTTAAATCCATTTAATCTTTTTGAAAAGAACGTTTACTCACCATTTAAAGTGGCAAAGAGCTTTTGGGAAAAACAGGATTTGAAAACTGACTTGCATTGAAATTGAAATGCTTCATTTCTTTAAAACTGCTAAGCTTTGAAAACTTTGAAATGCTTTGAAAACTTTTGCTTTGGCTTAGATTTACTTCACATATACTTGCATGCATCCTTGAAAGATGGTTGCAGACTTGATTTGTTTACAGGGCTTGATGCAGATTTGTTTTGTGTGTTTATAGGCTTTGATTCTTACTTATGGTTTGAATTTGGTTTCAGGCATTAGAACTTGAGTTTGGGTTTTTGAAACGATATCAGGTTTGAGGAGTGTTTGCATTGCATTTGAATAATCTGGTTTGAACTTGTAAAATGGTTACAGGGAAAACAACATTGCAGATTTGTTTTGAAAAGTGTTCAAATCTGAGACAAAAGATTTATAGGGTTTTGCAAATTTGATTTGGTTTGAGAGATTTCAGGTTTGATAAATGATTTCTGGTTTTGAAAATTTTCTGGTTTTCTTATCATTTGAAAATTTAAAATGAACAAAGAAGATGGAAGGGAGGAAGAATATAGATTTATATAGATTTGTCTTAAAATTAAAGAAAAACAAAATTGAAATATGACACTTGTTATCATGTTTACACTTGTCATCTATATTAATTAATTACTTAACACATGTTTAAACATTCTTAAAACTTTAACACATGTCATTATTTACATTCATTTGTTTTTAAAATTATTCAAAAGCTTTTTAAATTAAATTTCCTAATTAATAAATATATTTTAAATGCCTTTCTAATTAATATAAATAAACTTTTTTTAAAAGAATAAAATATAAACAAATTATTATTTAAATAAAATCATACATGATTTACATTTAATCCATTTTAAAATGCTAATATAACTTTTGTATTTATTCACTATTAAATAAATACTTTCTAAATTTATATGAATAATCTCTTTAAGGAAAATAATATAAATCAAAATCTTATTTAAATAAAAACTTTATTCATACTTTTCATATCAAAATATAATATAATAATTATCTTTTAAAGGTCCAAATTTAGATCCAGATTCAAATTCAAATTTTACTTCTAAAATCCAATTTAAAAATTAACTCAAACATTTATATTTTTAAATAAACACATTATTAAGTTTAAAATTGATTATTCTATTTAAAAACAACTTAATGCGTATATAAAAAAATTTACAATATTAATTAAATTTGAAAATAACAAGTCTATTTAGAATCAAATTTATAAATTAACACAAATTAAATAATTATTCTTATCTAAATCAATCTATAACCATAATTAAAACATCACATTATTATTATTCGGTTATTTATTTTTGAAAATAACAATTTTATCAAATTTCGAATAATTTAAATTAAGAGATTATCAACATTTTAAATTCCTTGAAATTCTGGGATATCACATTCCTCCCCCCTTAAAAGAATTTCGTCCCCGAAATTTAAAACAAAGATAATCCAAAAGATTTTTACTTTTATTTCAAAAATCCAAGCACACATCAACCATACACTATCAATCAAACAACCATTCATCCAAATAAACAATTTCGTCCAAACAAACAATTCTAGCTATCCGGACGTAGATCCGAATAAGCTTACTAAAATTATCCGAGTTTCCCAAATACAGACACTGGGATACTTGCTCTACTAAATCCAAACTAGCTACACCACTAAGCTACTGAGCTCCCACTCATCTAGATCTATTATCTACAAGATATCTAACCACAGACAAGATCGACTCAACTACCAAATCCTCCGAACTGCTGGTTCCAAAACTAGTAATGAATCATACACGTACTCCCTTAGAGATACGTGAAATACATTGAATCCCAGTCCTCCAAACTGGCAATTCAACACCTAATCCAAAACACTTATCCTCATAAAATTCAGAAAGATCCAATATACTCGAAGCTGTCTTTCTATTCTTTCCCAATATTATTTGCTCCCTTTTACCGAAGAAATAACAACGAAGTCTCCAACCCCGAATTCTAAATTCATCTGTCTCTAATCCACAGAAATCTTCTAACGATCCTTGGCTGCCTTCATCCTTCCCGATCAGCTCAACCTTCGCTGATACTTCTTGGAACAAACAGGACCAAAAACAATCCAATAAATGGATCCTCCCAAGATCTACCAAAATCAAGAACACAAACTCTATTCCACAATTATAAGTAGATTTCAAACCTATTTCTCCTATCAGGAAAAGACAGAACAGATGCACTCACCAATTCTGGACTCAAATCCAGAAAAATTTCCTGTAGAAACCCTCTAATCCAAACACTGCAACTTCCGGTTGCTTCCACTCTAAAACAACTGCTACCTAGCTTCCGCTGCACAACTCTGATCTGGAACAGATGAGAAAGCTGATGATGGACACAAGCACAACTAATCCAACGCATCCGGAAAACTTGGTTTCTCAGATCCATAAAGAGAAAACACTGAAGTCTCCACCAAAATCTTGAGCTGCTTCACCAAAAACCTCTTCCCCGAAGACATCCGGGAAAATCTATGACAACTCTGTAACTCCTACATCCTCTAGAGATGCCACAAACCCAGGTAAAAGGTTACCCTAGAGAACACTCAAACTATCGCAAGTCACTTTTGCGATCCTATCCAGTCCAATATCCAAAAATACTATCCTTTCTTTACCAATCAGATCTGCTTACGCTTGACCAATCCATTTGAAAAAAATGAATCCACTCTGCTGCTTCTAAACTCCACCTCAAGAAAACTGCTAAGCCAAAATATCTTCCAGAAGGAACACAAAACACTCCGAGCCGCACCGCTGCCATAGATGCCAAAGACTCCTTACCCAAAGCTCCTTGAGAAACTCGGACCTCAAATCAAACACAAACATCATACTGAACTCATCCACATCACCGATGCAGACACACTTCCTTAAACTTGCTCCAAAAGAAACATCTTCGGAGACATCCATAGTCACTGCGTCTCATCACACAGCTACTATTTCCTGAGGTAGCCAAGATACCAACACTCGCTTCTGCTTAACCGACAGATCCAAACTCTCGAAAATCTACTCGCACGAGCGCGATCAACTTACACTTCAAAGATGAACTCCAAACCTTAACAGGTTTCCTTCAAAGATCGATGAAATCCTTACACCATAGCAAAGTTCACTCGAGAGGGTATTAGGTCTACAGTCTCAACAAATATACTTCCAACCTCAAACATCCAACCATTGGTAGTCTTGTTACACACACCACTATTCTATCTACCTTTATAATTCATATTGGAAAACCCGAACAGGTAACCCAACAGATAGGTAGAAATATATATATATATATATATATATATATATATTCAAAATTACAAATACGCTCTCTCAAGATAGACACCACTCGAGAGCTTAGGTATTATCTCAACCTATGCTCTGATACCACCTGCCACGACCCGTCTTTCTATCACCGGAAAAATGCATCATGATTTAAGAAAGAAAGGGATAGAAGAAGAAAAGATAAGGAAGAAGAAACTCAACAACATCAGATACTCACAGCGGAACGAATGAAATATAATGTATCACATAAAATATTACATAGTATCATATACATCAGAGTTACATAGCCTATACAACACATATTAGACAGTTACAAACATCTGTCTATCATACAACTCAGTACATTAATATAATATAGTCATAACACTAACACAACAGAACCATTATATATCTACACGCTATAGCCTCCTGCTCCAAATCTCCTCCATAATTCGCCAAGCTAACCTGAATCCCTCGACTACTCATATATAATATGAGTACCCAAGAGTCTAATAAAATAGAAAATAAACATTTGGGTCAGACAGGGGTCTGGTGTGAGTAAACGGTTTAAAATTGCTTAACTTTAGAAAATCCTTTGAAAAGAAAGGTATCACGTAAGACTTCCCACACATAAACATACCTTACGCTAACCAAAACATTTGATAGGAAATCCAGTGATATTATAATAGTGTCTAGGGTTTTCAAGTAAATAAGAAATAACTGAAATTGTTACATGATTAAATTCCAGCTACCAGCCACAAAAGTGGGTAATACAATAAAAACCGTAGGGGCACGTAGGAATAATGGGTTTCCTTCAATGGCAGGGCTACCGGGGTACCGCCCGTCACAGTACGGGGCCTAGATCACCGTACTGAGGATCCACCCTAAATTCCCTAAACGAAGGCCGAAACCATCCCTTACTGGACAGTCCCGAACCAGACCACCCCGTGGTTGGCGCGACCAACCACACACTAAGCCGAAATAGAAAGGGACCTCTAAACAGGGGTAAATCTCGTCCTACTTGGGCATAACCCACTTAACCTTGTTGCACCTTCCCTGTTTTAGCCATTCCCGGTTGGTGAGGCTTGAGGCTGCGATTACCTTTATAAAACATATCTATCTTAGAATGCTCATCGTCCACCTGACGATCTTTTGAAAGCATTCAATCCATACAAGTTCGTTTCGGGTTCGAACGAAACCGAAGGGCTATCTCGTTGCACTCATTTTGGAATCACCCTCAGAGTCAACGACCATAGTCCTTGCATTCTGAATCACCATCTCGAACCTGAATGTACTATCCTCATTAACTCATCTTGGAATCACCCTAAGAGTTTTTAACGATGAATAGTTCTTACACCTTGAGTCTTCACTAGAACTCCACTTGGATTCACGACCTAACGTTTAATTTGGATCGATGTGGTTTTCGGATATCCAATGATCACAGTCTCACCGAAATCCAAATGCCATTTTAATGTCCAAGTTGTTTAAAGGCTTAAACATTTAAACTTATATTCAGAGTAACATAAATAGATATATGATTCACATTATCACAATAGATAATTCATATCAACCAATCATCTCACAAAGCAGCACATATCACATATCGGAGATATTACATCCAAATCATCCAATATCATTCAATCATCCAATATCAATCAATCATCGATAAGCAGGTTTGATTAACTCTTATTCAACTTAATTAACCTCTAATTATAATCACTTAGATTACCTTAATCCTACTTACTATCATTAATTAATTACAAATTAATTAATTAATCATCTCTTAATGATCTTCCTTAATTAATCTTCCTTGGTTAATTATCTTATAATTAACTTAAGTAATTATCCTTTAATTAATTACATAAATTAATGATCATAACCATATACAGTAACTGACCTTTAATTACTATCATTAATTACATTAATTAATGACCCTCTAATTACTTGAACTAATTAATTAACTATAATTAATTACACTGATCCTTAATTAATTACAATTAATTAATCATATTTTTATTAACTATAATTAATTACACTATTCCTTAATTAATTACATTAATTAATCAAGCTTAAATTAATTGCTTCCATTAGTCAACTTTAAATAATTATAAACAATAATTAACTATTCTTAATTACTTCTTAATTACTTTTAATTTCATTATAAATTCTTTGATTTATTACACCAAGAAATAAATCCTTAATTACTTTACAAGTAATTATCCTTTTAAATTACTTCCCATTAAGTAATTTCCCTTATCTCAATTACATCCAGTAATTCATTCATCATTACTTACCTTAAGTAATTACACTTTATCAAATTTCATCAATTAAATATACGTAATCAATTACCAAGTCACTATCTTTAATTAATTAACAAATTAATTAACTTAACTTAATCACCTTCACCTCATAAATCATAACTGAGTAATTCATCCCTTAATTACTTTTTAAACAAATTAATTAATCCTTAATTACAGATTAATTATCCTTCAATTATTAATTACTAAACCTTAATTATTAATCAATCCTTTGATACAAAGTAATTAATCCCTAATTACTTTTATAATTAATTAATTAACCTTAATTAACTTATTAATTAATTATCTCTCAATCATTAATTAATAAAAGTTAATTATTAATTAACAATCTTAATTAAAAATTAATTAATCCTTAATTACCAATTAATCAATTCTTAATGATAATTAATTAACCTTAAATAATAGTTAATTAATTCTTAATTAATCTTAATTATAGATTAATAATCTCTTAATTATTAATCATGAAAACCCAATTATTACTTAATAAAACTTTATTAAGTACTAATTAATTACCACTTTAACTAACCCTTAATTACTTAATCAATTAATAAATAATTCAAATTAATTAATCTCTAATCATTAATTAAGCCATCATAATTATTAGTTAATTAATTAATTATTCTTAATTAATTACTTATTTAATCCTTATCAATAATTAATTAAATTAATTAATTAAACTTAAATTAATTTCAACTTATTAAAATCCTAATTATCCTTAAGATAAAACATTATCTTTAATTATCTTTAAAAACATTTTATCTTAGTAATTAACTTACTTATTTAAACAACTAATTAAGTTTTAAATAAATTAGTCATTAATTATTTATCTCTAATTATTAATTAACAATCCTTAATTTCAAATTAATAAATCACTTGAAAACCTTAATTGTTAATTTATAAAGCACTAATCATTAACTAATTCAATTAATAAATCACTCTTTAATTATTCCATTTATTATCAAACTTATATTAAGCTTTTAAGGTAAAACATTGCCTTATAAATTTCCATTTTATATTTCAAATTAAATGTGAAAATAACCTAAGGATTTAACTTAAAACATTTAAAACAAATCATACAAATTTATTCATACAAACAATTCATTTCAAAGAAATGAATTGAAAGAAATTGATTTAACTTAATTGTTAAAATTTAAAAACTTACTTTCAATTAATTTTTTTTTAAAGATTGGTCAAACATTTTACTTAACCCATATGTACTTGAACTAAAACCAAGTACACCTTCCTCTTCTCTTCTTATTAAACAGTTTAACTTAAATTTTAAAACTGTTTGGTTTAAAAATCTGGAAACTGTTAAAAATTTAACAGTTTTACTTAAGTTCTTGCATACGACCCTAGGAATCACTCGAGCCAAAACAAAATCCACACGAGTCTTCCCCGAGACAACTTCCTTTCCAAAAACTAAAACATCCACTGACACACCTTGCCACCATGCAACCTGCACCACCTACGATGATCCTCTGACCATCGCCAGAAAATCCTACACACCCACGATCGCTCCAACAACCCATCACAATCATCATCACGCTACCACAAGCCATGATTCCAAATCTAGATATCCAGTTGAAAAAAGGAACTTCAAACAACTACCAGAAAAACACATCGCACCATCGATTCTGACCATCGGAGGATGAACCACCTCGTCCACACCTTGCCGAACGCCTACGCAACCAAACCCTTCCACCTCGACCCACACGATCAACCATAGGTGACGAAATGATTCCTAAATCAGACCCTAAACCAAACTAGGTTTAAAAACTTAGTCGAGAAATTCCCAGCACCACAGTGGATATCCACCATCCAGCCATTTTTGTCGATCACTCTGATCATCCATCTAGCTCCATCCAGAACCACGATCACCAGAAACTCTCCAATCACCAGAAAATCCTAAAACTCAAAACTTTGGTCAAGTAATGACTGCACCCCTATTTCAATTCTAAAAATTATGATTTTTGTTTTAAAAATCTTAATTTCCATAGACAATTCAAGTTATAATCTTGAATCGGTGAAATACAGCACTTGGTTTTACATAAATTAAAAGATTTTTACCGTTATTTCCAAATACAAATATATTTCAACACTTACACATTTGTTCATATTTTTAGTACTCAGATTTTGTTAAAACTAATCTATTTTGTTTTTGATCCAAATGCTATCAGAGATTAGATTAAAAGATATGGATTTTTGATTAATTTGTAAACACTAAAATCTGAAACAGAGATGTAAGCACATGCACAGGTCAATTCTCACATACATACAAAGAACATATAGATATATAAACATGCAAAGATAATTCATTCATAAATCATATGAGAGCAAATTTAAATCCGTTTAAGCTTTTTGAAAAGAATGTTTACTCACCATTTAAAGAGGCAGAGAGCTTTTGGGAAAAACAGGATTTGAAACGTGACTTGCTTTGAAATTGAAATGCTTCATTTCTTTAAAACTGCTAAGCTTTGAAAACTTTGAAATGCTTTGAAAACTTTTGCTTTGGCTCAGATTTACTTCACATATACTTGCATGCACCCTTGAAAGATGGTTGCAGACACGATTTGTTTACAGGGCTTGATGCAGATTTGTTTTGAGTGTTTATAGCTTTGATTCTTACTTATGGTTTGAATTTGGTTTCAGGCATTAGAACTTGAGTTTGGGTTTTTGAAAATGATATCAGGTTTGAGGAGTGTTTGCATTGCATTTGAAAAATCTGGTTTGAACTTGTAAAATGCTTACAGGGAAAACAACATTGCAGATTTGTTTTGAAAAGTGTTCAGATCCGAGACAAAAGATTTACAGGGTTTTGCAACATTGATTTGGTTTATGAGATTTCAGGTTTGGTAAATGATTTCTGGTTTTGAAAATTTTCTGGTTTTGTTTTCATTTGAAAATGTAAAATGAACAAAGAAGATGGAAGGGAGGAAGAATATAGATTTATATAGATTTGTTTTAAAAGTAAAGAAAAAAAATTTGAAATATGACGCTCGTTATCATGTTTACACTTGTCATCTATATTAATTAATTACTTAACACATGTTTTAACATGCTTAAAACTTTAACATATGTCATTATTTACTTTCACTTGTTTTTAAAATTATTTAAAAGCTTTTTAAATTAAATTTCCTAATTAATAAATATATTTTAAATTCCTTTCTATTTAATATAAATAAAACTTTTTTTAAAAAGAATAAAATATAAACCAATTATTATTTAAATAAAATCATACATGATTCACATTTAAACCATTTTAAAATGCTAATATAACTTTTGTATTTATTCACTATTAAATAAATACTTTCTAAATTTATATAGATAATCTCTTTAATGAAAATAATATAAATCAAAATCTTATTTAAATATAAACTTTATTCATACTTTTCATATCAAAATATAATATAATAATTATCTTTTAAAGATCCAAATTTAGATCCATATTCAAATTCAAATTTTACTTTTAAAATCCAACTTAAAAATTAACTCAAACATTTATATTTTTAAATAAACACATTATTAAGTTTAAAATTGATAATTCTATTTAAAAACAACTTAATGCATATACATAATTTTTTTTACAATATTAATTAAATTTGAAAACAACAAGTCTATTTAGAATCAAATTTATAAATTAACACAAATAAAATAATTATTCTTATTTATAATCAATCTATAACCATAATTAAAACATCACATTATTAATATTCGGTTATTTATTTTTGAAAATAACAATTTTATCAATTTCAAATAATTTAAATTAAGAGATTATCAACATTTTAAATTCCTTGAAATTCTAGGATATCACAATTTAAACCCATATACCGCAATTTTCCACCTTGATGTGGAATTGATATTATATATGTATCTGGAGTTGATTTCCCGCATTATATAGCGGATAAGACCCTATTGCGCCACATAATAGCGGAGGATATTTTTATAAATCCCATATACTGCGATATTCCACCTCGAAGTGGAATTGGTATTAATTGTTGTGCTAACGTCTGTGGATGTAGGGAAACATATTGGAGGGATCCAACTGGATTCCTCAATCAATTGAATTTGCTTCATTTGTTGTATATTAAATTATTTATAATCTCAGTGTGATTATATTGTAATTGGAATCATTGTAGGCTAAAATTTAGCCGAATATATTTTTGGTGTCGTAAGATACCAGAAATAAATAAAATAGGATTTTTGAATTTAAGTAGAAAAATCTGTAGTGAAATCCTATTGAATAAATTCCAAAATATGGGGAAAGATTTTAATAAATGGGTTTTGAGTAATATTGTTGATAGTTGAAGGATTTATTTAAAATATGGATTTTAAATAATTTGGAAAAAATAAAGGGATTTATTTTAAAAGATTATAAATTTGGGAAATCCATTTGGAAATTGATTTGGGTGTTTGAAATAAATTTGGAAATCAACATGGAAATTGATTTGGTGTTGAAAGTGAATGTTTGGGAATCGATTTAAAAAATCGTATATCAATGGATATTTGAAAATTTGAATTCATAATGGGAATTTGTAAAGGTAAGGGAATTTTGTTTTAAAATAAACATTGGTTTATTTTTAAAGTGTGGAAACTAATTAACGGATTGGATTGCAAATTCAAAATAAATCGAGAAGGGTTTATTAAATTGGTCTTAGTGGACCATTTTTGAAATTAAAGTGTATTTTCCCTGGAAAGCCAAGTATGTTTTGAAAGTAGCTTTTAAAGTATAAATTAAAAGTTCTAAAGGTTTTAAAAGAATATTTGGAGAAATTATTTTCTTATGTTTTTAAATCTTAAAGTAAAGATTTATTTAATTAATTATAGATGTGGTTATTTAAAGTTTTAATTGATATTTGTTTTAGAAAATGGATATTTAAATAGTTATATCCTATCTACTAATTTTATTTTAAAATTAGTTTGGACTTGAATTTTATACGCGATTTTGATACAATATCTTCATAACTAATGGTTTAAACAAAGTGGTTTAAAATAGTTTTATCTAAATGTTTCCAAGTATATATTTTGGATAAGTGATTTGAATTATTTAAAGTATTTGAACTCGGCAGACTGTCAGTGGAAATAAATAATATCAGGAATCTTATTCCGCGAGTGAAAAGTGATTTGAAATTTGTTTTCAAATGGTTGAAGTGTGAAAATATATCTTGCAAAGATGTTTTGAAAATAATTAACTGGGGAAAAATTATTTGAAATCCAGTAATTGTTGTGAATGTTGATTGATAGTTAAATAACCGACTATCAATATTGGCCTTTGAATGGCGTTAGAATTTCGATGCGACCGGGGGTCGGATTCCAAGTGGATATCCAAAAACCACATCGAACCATTGTGATTGTGATGAATCTTTTATTTAAAAGATCAAAGTGGAAATTGTTGTGATTTGTTTGAAATCTGAATGAACACTTTTTTTTATTAAACAAGCGCTCGTTATTCGGATTAGCTGGGAGAGGACTTTGTATCATAAAACACATTCCGAATAATGATACGACGAAATGAGATTGCATTTGAAGACCGATGGTGAAGACCGGGTATTTGCGAGAATGATAGGATGACCTAACGATTGTCTCTGCACTGAGTAGCTACGGTATAGAGATTCCCTAAGTGATGAGAAGTCCGATCGGGATTGTGAATACCCAGATTGCAAGGGCTTCTTCGGAAGTGCCTTCGGTTCTGTTTGAACCCGAAATAGACTTGTATGGATGTGTGTCTGACGTTACAAATTGAGATGTAAAGATGGTTTCTATCAAATACATTTTTGTTGGTGGCGGAGAATTTATTCTCTTAGCTTAACACCCTTCTTTGAGACGTACGAGCTTAGAGGTTATGTAGTTGATGGTTACTAGTGATGCATTCCCAATTTGGTAATGTGGCATACGAAGTGCTGCTGATCATTTGTTGATCGAAGCATGGCTTTGTGGAAAAAGCGTAGCTTTGTGGAAGAGACTTCATCGAGCCTCACAACCTGGAAATGGTCGAAACAGGAATGTTGCGGCAAGGTTTTTAGGAGTCGCGCCCCTAGGGTATGTCCATTTCCTTCTGGATAAGAGGTGATATCATGGTATGGAGCCCAGATATTTTACCTATGTTGATGCTGCAAATTATTATACTTTATGGTTGTTGCTTTGTGGTTGAGGATCCTCGGATAAAGGTCGGCAACGACCGAGGATGGCATACTTGTGTGTTAGTTACCTATGTTATAGCTTGGTTAAAGCATGAGGTAACGTTGGCCTTGTTGGCAGAGATCCGGTTAGGTTCTCGGGGCGTCCTTCCAGAGGCGTACAAATTTCGATGTAGGAAGTTCCTTTGCCTGACCATTTGTTGGAAATCCAAAGAAACAATACACGCCCTGTACGGTTTATTTGTATAACCTGCCATGGAATATGGCGGTAACCTGCTATTGAATATGGTAGCTATAGTAGGCATACGACGAAATGTTGTATGCTGGCTAAGATTAATATTATACTTTCGAAATGTTTTCTGCACTATGCACTAAAAAATAATATCCAAAGGTTTTCGTGTATCAAGCATTTTTGACCGCCATAAGGAGAAATCTCCTCCAAGTGTGCGTTTGCATTGTGTGTGTGGCAGGAGGCCTTATGGCAGTTTCATTTTCCAAAAGCATAGCAGATTTCTTTTTATTTTGTTTGTGAAAATAACTGTTTTTAAGATCTCACACGAGTCTCATGACTGACCTGGAGTTTATTGGTCCCTTACTAAACTCTGGGTGATCACCAATTTCCACACGGGCAGTTTAGATTCAGGTTATCAGGTCATTTTGGAATTCAAGAGTTGCTATGAAGATAAGGAGCAAGCTGGATGGCGAAGCGTATCACTAGTATATGTTATATTTTCTTCCGATGTTTTTTGTTGTTACACTTTGATAATGTAATGTGATGTAATGTAATAACATATATGATTCTTTGTTGTAAAGATTATTCATTTATATATTATATGTTGTTCCGCTGCGAAATGTGAGATTCTGTTATTGTTTCTGTTTCTTTTTCTATCTTCTTCTTCTTAAACCCTAATAGTTCGGTTTTCCGGCATTCGATAGTTCGACAGTTGATACAGTTGACGTATTAATATCGACTTACGGAAGTCGAAAATATTGGGTCATTACATATTTATTCCCACTGAAAGCACCATGTACAAAGCTTTAGATTTTAAAAAATAATAATTTAAAACTCTTTATTATAAAATATCCTTTAAGTCATTTGAGTTAAAAATATTTTAATACTTATTCAAAACTATATACTTTAAAAATATTTAAAATAAAGCCGCTTTATAAAATATAAAACTAACTTTTCTCTTTCTTTAAAAAAAATACCAAGTCACCTCTAAATAATTACTGCTATAATAAATTTGAAAAATATTTACTTCAAAATTTAAACATTTAAAAATAATAAATTTCTAAAACATGCTTTTAAAACAACTTTAAACTTTAAACTCATACTTAAAAAATTTATTTGAAAATGTACTTAGCTATTCAAGGAAATACGCTTCTCTTTCACATCTTTTAAAAATAAATCACCATTTATTTTTAAACAAATTTACCCATTCCTTTAATAAATTCCCACCGTGAATTTATTCTTCCAAATATCTACTGATATATTGCTTTACCTTTATAAACCAAGTTTATAAGTTTCATATACTCAACTTCCTTTTAAAATTCCGATTCCAAACACTTAGATCAATTTCCAAATTGATTCCCGATTTACTTCATTTTGAAATAAATTTCTTCACTTAATTTATTCCAAAACCCATTAATTTCAAACTTTATTCCTTAATTATGATTTAAAACCTTTTTAAATGAAAATACCAATTTCATATTTTCCAAATTTCTTCTTTATCCTTTTAAATAAATTCTTTATCTCTTGATATAACGTCACTTAAATTTAAAATTCATTATTTCTCTGTTTATTCAAAATCTCTTTTTCATACCCGGAACTTATTTACTAGAATTTTAAAATCACTTCTATTCTTTTCCAATTCATTCTTAAATTTATTCAAATTCTCTGTAATTATTTTATTTAAAATCCACTCTTTTATTTTCTTTTCAAAAATCCATTTTCATATTTTGGTAACTCAGTATACCCAAATATATTCCATCAACCTGTAGCATCCAACATTTTCGATTACCAATATAATTCATCCCAGGATATCTAATAACCATAACAGAGAATATTAAATAATCTAAATGTTGAGGAATCCAGTTGGATCCCTCCAACCTGTTTCCCTGTGTAACGTCTCGCCTTTTCACACGATTTAAACAGACACACATGCCTATTAAATCCATACGGAAGGGCGGATTGTTATGGGGTAAATAAGAAAAACAAGAAAGAAATAAAAGAAAACAGAATCTCGCAGCGGAAGGATAAAATATAATAATAAAATATACAGTTTATAAATCTGTTTACAAAACATTCATATAATACATATCAGAGTTACACATACCAACAACAATGCAGCGGAACAGTGTGTAGTGCACTAATATAAATAATAATAATATACATCTTCGTCTTCGTCCTCTAGAGCTAAATCTTCAAATCCTGAAACGCTAGGACTGACCTGAGTGAAGTGAAAAGACAAAACACTCGAGTCAGAACTAAAAGATATTATGTAAGTTAAATTAACAGAAATAAATATGAGTGCAGTAACTCAAGAGATGCTCGGGATTTACATCTCCTAAGGATCCGTTAAACTATTTACTATATAGTATATTACGCTATTATAATAGTGTCTATTTGTAAAATAAACTTACTTTTTAATAGCGTTAAGGGGTTACCCATATAGCCCTTAACACAAATAATGCCAATAGTCTATACAGTACCGTAGTACCTCCTGATCGGGAGGCTACTAGAGGATACTCCATAGGTACGACACAAATAGAAACTCGTAGTAAAGGCGCGGTAGGGTAGGTGACACGGCACAACTAGGCAATGCCAGGGTAGATATACCAATTACGCTTCCGGGCCGATGGAAACGCGCAGCGCGCAGCTGCCGCCCACCTCGAACAAACTCCTCACATCAAAGAAATCAAAAATGAAGGTGGCCACCGAATCAATCCAAAATCGGAGTATAGTATCGAAGGGAAGTGTCCGATCAGAGGTGCTACCTCATTAACCCGTCAATCGCTCCTGTTTTAGCCACCTTATGCCAACTCACGGGAGTTGGGTCCACGTATTTACCTTACAGGAAACGTCGCCACCAACCTACTTCATTCTGGAATCTCCACCGCGTACACGGTTAGTCAAAGTGGTTTTCGGTATCGACAGAGAGTATGTCCATATCTGATCCTGGTCTCTTTGCCAACCAATCGTTATTATAACACCGCGGTTATTTAAAAAAAATTATACTTTTAAAACCATAATAAAATATCCATTTAAAACCCATATAAACCCGATATCATTTATTCTTAAAACCCCAAATCAATACGATATCATTTATTTTCCAATATATATTCTTTCCAAAATCATAGGGTTTCCAAAGTAAAATATTTAGACATCAAAACTCTGGAATATAATATTTCCAAATTATACTACCTTGAAAACATAGCTTTGAAACAAAATTTCCATCTCTTAAATGGTTAAATATTAAATTACTTTTATAAACAAAATAGCTTCTTTAGATTTCACAAATCAATTTCAAATATCGATTTAAACTTCCAAATACCATTTCAATTCTTATGTTTCAAGGCTTTGAATATTTCACCATTTCAAACAGACTCATTTGACAATTCCATATATATATCAAATTCAGTTACTTATTATATAGACTTGAAATGTTTGCTTAATGAATTCAATATAATTTAAGAAAACCTTTAACTTCATATAACTAGATTGTAACAACCCGCATATTTATCGAGTTTGTATTTAAATATTTTATTTAAATATTAACTCGTTAATCGGATTTTGGTCCGAAAAGCTACTTTTTGCAAACGGTCAAATTAGGACTCGAGACCACTTCCATTGAGTTCGAAATGTCGTTTACAACTTTTTAAGTATAAACATCGATAGGTTTGGAGTTAGTGAAATTTCACTAACTTTTCCCGCTTTGGACTTTGGGTTAGTTTAGCCTATTAAGCCCAAGTTCCAACCCTCTTCTCCTCACTCTTCATAAATTTCCTAACTAATCAAGCTTTGGCATTAATGGTGGAGGGAATGGGAAATTAAAACTCCAAGCACAAATTCAATTGCAAATCCAACATTCAACTCCAAATTCAAGTAGAAGATATTGGATTCAAGCTTTGGATTGCTTCTCCTTGCTTTCAAGCTTCATCTTCATAAACTTTAGTGCAAAGGTGAGATTTTTGTCTCACAAATCTAGTCTATAACTATATTGGACTGTTGGGAATGATTCCCTATCACTTTTGCATGCACATTTGCATTTGGTTTGGATTGGATTGGCGGAAAACTCCAATTTTTAGCATTTTGGTGAATTTTCTGCACTTAGGTCGTTCTGGCCATTTTTAGGTCGTTCGGAGTTAAGTCGTTCGTCCATGGGTCGTGAGTCGTTCACGAGTTAACTTTAGGTCGTTCTGGAAGAATTGGCACTTCGGAATTAGGTCGCTCACGAGTTAAGTCGTTAGGTCGCTCGCGAGTTAGTACCATAGGTCGCAGGGCTTTAGGTCATTCTGGAAGTATTGGCACTTCGGAGTTAGGTCGCTCGCGAGTTAAGCCTTAAGTCGTAGGTCGCTCACGAGTTTGGCCTTAAGCCGTAGGTCGCTCGCGAGTTAAGCTTTAAGTCTTAGGTCGTTTCCGACCTATAATCTCTAGGCAAACGTTAAGTCGCTCGCCCTGGTTTATCTCGTAGGTCGTCTCCGACCTAAGCTCCAGATAAGTCGTTCGAGTTAGGTCGTTGGACCATTTACCTTAGGTCGCTCGTCCACTAAGTCGGCCTGGTTTATCTCGTAGGTCGTCTCCGACCTAAGCTCCAGATAAGTCGTTCGAGTTAGGTCGTTGGACCATTTACCTTAGGTCGCTCGTCCACTAAGTCGGCCTGGTTTATCTCGTAGGTCGTCTCCGACCTAAGCTCCAGATAAGTCGTTCGAGTTAGGTCGTTGGACCATTTACCTTAGGTCGCTCGACTCTGTTAATTCGGCCATGTTGGGTCGTGAGTCATCGTTAGGTCGCGAACACCTCTAGGTCGCAATCACTAAGTCGCTTGACCCCTTAGACCCCTAGGTCGCAACCGTTAGGTCGTATGACCCTTGAGTCGTTAGGTCGTTAGACCTCATTTTGTCTTCACTAGGTCGTACCGTTTTGGTCGGGGCGCTGCCCCCTGGACCCCCGCGACCTGACCGGGCAGGTCGAACCCCGTAAGCGGTGGCGTTGCCCCCGCACCCCCACCTTGGGGGGTTGCCACCCCCCTGGACCCCCCCTCCGTAGGGGATCTTATCTGAAAAACATTGAGCTGATTTCCTTGGATTTTATTCGCATCTCCGTATGCGATCTTTGTGACTGATTGTTTCTACACTTGCTTATGTGTTTTGTCACTTTATAATACAAAGGTTTCAATACTAGTAGTAAATATCAAAACTCTTTTAACAAACAATTTCAACTCTATTTTTAATAACAAAGCTCTTTTCTTAAACCGTTTTCCAATCTATTAGTATATACAAGCCTTTACCTCACTCGGATGAGAAATCTAATTAAACGACTTAGTAAAACAAGTGGTATGAAACGCTTGCGTTCACTTCGTCGGTTAATTCTTGGACTTGTTCGATTGAACCTCTTGTGACAATTTTATTAGTGAAGATTTACAGTTTGTTCGTAAATATTTAAGTTAAGCAAGTGGTTATGGGACATGAAGCTAAACTTCTATATTTACTAGCTTAGTGTAATTGACACTTCTCGTTGATCTTGATGATCGCTTTATGAATTAGACTAGCAATTGCGCGATGTCTCTTTCATTGCAAGGTTAGACTAGACACCACTTGTGTGATTCCATTCACACATACCTTTCTGCTTTTTGGTTAGTCTTGACCTCAATCTGTGTGATTCCACTCACACATGTGGGGTAGCTCCCCATGGTCTTCGGACCGTCATGTGATAGGCCTCTTTCCCTTTTTATGATTTCTGGATTTCTCGTGTTGATTTCTGGAATTTATGTCATTGACTTGTTATGAGTACAAGTTTAGGGTATAATGCCCTCTTCGAATCTTTGAGAAGATTCTTGTGATATTGATTATCTCTTATTGATTGATCTTCTGTTGATCATTATTTACATACTTATAGTGGTATGTCGTTATGGATATTTATGTTTATGCCATATCTTTTATGTTATATCATGTCATCTGATATTTATAGCTAGACTGATCCGTTTATTATTTTCTTAAATAATACTCGGGTCAGACCGAGATGTTACAGGTGCTTCTGCTTGACTTCTTCCCAGGGATTCATCACTCTGACTTTTGGCTAACTATTTAGATTAGCAGTTTTTGTTGTATACACTTGAGATATAGACTCATAGTTGTATTCTTTTGTATAGCACGTGTTGCTATTCTTTTGTATTATCGTGGATCTTACTGACCACTACTCTGATGTACACTTTCATGTGTTAGTTATTTATTCATATCTTCTTCCGCCTTTGTGATATGGATATCTGTGACTGATTTGTGATATGATTATTTCTATGTTTGTTTCCGAAGATTATTTATAGCCACCGTGTGATAAGCAATTACATGGATGGTCGCTCCTCAACAGCCTTATTCTCCGTGCTAGTTGACAGCACTACTCCGGAGTGTTCTTGGCTAGCGTGGGTATAGAGGTGGGGCGTCACATAGATCATCTTTCAATTTATTATATATTCATTTAATCAACCTGGTATTCATTAAAATCACTTTACAAAAAAATCAAGTTATAAAAATCATATCCTTTAAAAATTCTAATTTTTATTAAATTTCAATTTAACTTAATATTCATCTTCCAAATATATTCTCATTTAAGTCATAAAACTCCAGAAATTAAATTTTAAATAAATGTTTAATCTTATTTGATCTTAAAATCAAACTTATTTAAACTTCAAATCAAATTTATACAAAGCTTAAAACCGGAAATTACTATATATATATAATAGCCTTTATCAATAACCAAATCAATATCTCATAAACCATATATATAACTTTACAAAACCATAGAAAAACATTTCAAAAAATAATTTTATATATTTACCGCGGTGCCTGTATATAATTTTCTATCCTATGGCCAAGTGATACGGATGTTTATCATTTCAATCCGAAATTTAAAATGAAAAAAAATGCGGTTATATATCATTTCAAACCGCAATCCCGAATGAATGAAATGCATAGCAACTTGCAATTAATAAAATTAATCATCCATTCATCCATCAAATCATACATCCATTTATCACAGTCATCATCCAATTTCAAACAATCATCAATACATAATAGGTGATCAATAATGGTATCAATTATCAGTTTATACTCAAAATAAATTTAATAACTGTTAATTGGCACTTTATATGCAAAAATAAACGTAAATTTAACTGGCAGTTAATATGAAAATTTAACATAACTATGACTGGTAGTTAATATGCAATTAAATAAATTCTAACTGTCAAATTTATGCAATAAATGAAATTAATTAACAGTTATATTAAATGAATGCGATTTATCAGAGATAATGAATAAAACATGCCAAACAGTCATAAATAAATTTCTACTCATATCGAAAATTAATTTAACAAACACAAGAAATTTTAGAAATTATGAGTGGGTTAAAACACTCACCTTTTGAATTTAAATCGAATTAAAAATCCGATTTAAATCCAAAAATTCGACGGTCTCCAAATCTGTCCAAACCAGTGTCAAAAAATCTCGAATTTTATTACGATCCTAACAAAAAAAAAATCTCGCGTGAAACGGAGTTCGTAAGAGAAAGTTATACGCATTAATGGTGATTGAAATTTCAAAAAAAAAAGAATAGAAATAAAAGAACACCTTCAAGCGCCACGTCATCCCCCTTCTTTCCCTCTCTCCCTCATGCGTTTTGCTTCCAGATTTTTCTAAGAAGTTTGAATTTTAGCTTTTGATTTGGTTTGGAATTTTTATTTGGATCTAAGATTTGTTTATCTGCCATTGAGGAGGAGAATGAGCTGATGAAATTTTACGCGCAGACAAATGAGAATAGGCGTAGGCTAGGGTTTAGCGGGGTATTTATAGATGAAGTTGGAATAGACAGATGGATCCGAATTTAAATGAATTCACAATTTGTCAAATTTAAATTCCAATAATCCATTTATTTGATTTTTAGATCTTATTATGAATAAACGGTCAACTTACCATTCCTATCATTTCTGATTGCAATTAGCTTCAAATTTATTAACCAAACCTCCATATCAAATAATGATTTATTGCAAAAATTTTAGTGTTCACCTTTAATTAAAGTAAATTCAATAAATTATAAAATCTTATTTCAAATGAAATTTTATACCATTCGTATTCAATTCTCTTTATTAAATCAATCATCATCTTATGTATATATTTAACATTAGTATATATCAATTTACCCCAATTAAATAAAATTTTATTCCCAAATTGATTTACAGCCTAATATAACATTTGAATTTTATTCCCAATTCATAAATTACCACCTTAACTAAATTTTACGTTTCCCTTTTAATTTACATTTTCACCTTACGTTACTACATTAATTATCCTTAAAGTAACGTCTATTATTAATAACAACATTATAACTACTTACCATTTTATTTCATAAATTAATCCATTTCATCTAAATTCTTATCTATGTAATATTTCAACATTTAATTTCATCAAATGTAATTATTTTCCAATACGTTAATAACTTTATTTCCAAGTCTTATATTACAACAAACTATCCAATATGAAAGTCTTAACATTGTTACAAATACTACTTTAATTAACATTAACGCAACACTCAATTAAAAATTATTGTAACTGATTTCAAAATTGTAAATTAACAAGCTACCAAAATAGGCAACATACAATAGTTGTACTCTAACCTTTAGTCACATTAATACGCTTTTATTTCTCAAAATCAAAGTTCCCATTTAACTAAATCTCCATAAATGAATTTGACGTTATCTTCAAAACGTACTTTATATTAACATTAACGTAAAAATTTATTTATATCTATTGCAATAGATTTAGTACTATTTTCTCAATATTTAAAATGATTTAACAAATTTTAAATGTCAATTTATTCAAGATTAAATCAATATAAATATTCAATTCCATAAAATCTAAAATTGTTGATAAATTTCCAAAACTTCCTTTTTTATTGAATCAACCTATATTTATTCCTTTCATTAATCTCAAATATAAGGGTTTACCCTTTGGATTAAAAATTATCACATAAATATCCTATTTCAACGTAATTCTTAATTTAACATAATAAATAAAATTTGATTTCATTTATCTCAATAAGTCCTACTATTATAAATTAACCAATTGACTCACTATTCAAATTCACCTTCTATAATTCAAAATTTTCCTATCACCTTGATTTACTTAACTTTATAATTCCTTAGACAAATCTCTATCTCAAATCCTAAATGTAAGTCATTCTACTAATTATAGTACTTAATATTTTCTTAAAATAATCATTCTATTACGCTTGAATCCAGTTTATTAAATAAGTTTCCAATTAAATCCAATTTCAACCTTGCACATAAGTTTAGGTTATAATTAACTTATAACGTATGCTTCCCTAGTTATTTCTTTATATACTCCCCATATTAATTCCACAATTAACCATTATTATTAGAATAACGTTTATAATAAATACGATCCTATAATTTACTCAACACTTAATTATTTCCTTTTCCATTAGGGTAACATTCGTTTATCTGATTATTACTTATTACGCATTCTAATTCCATTAACAAGGAAGCAGGTAAATTATGATATATGCTACGAATTTTCAATTTATTACTATTCATTATTATTAACCTAAATTCAGCATTACTTACCTCGCATTAACCTTATTACTTAAAATCCTTATCTAGTTAAAATTAATACTCTAAACAAATACATTTACTCCTTTCGTTATTTTATTAATTACAATTAAGGCACACCTAATTATCTTTATAGGCAAATGAGTGAATTTACTAGTATCCTACTATTACAACCTTTAATATACTTGTATATGGTTATTTTACCCTTTTATAATCCCTTTATAAATATATGCACATCTACAAATTAAGATTCTAAATCCAATTTCTTATTCCATCTAGGTTCCATTTCTTCACTTTATGAATAACTAGCATTTTCTATTCATTTGTTACATCTACTTATATTCACTTTATGAATAGTTTTGATATTCCATTTATTACTAACTTTAATTATTGCAATTTATTATCTTCATACAATTTGAATCTATTTTCAAATTTTCACCTTTTTAATAATTAACACCTTCCAATAATAAATAAAAAGGATTGTACGAAATAAAATTTTATTTTCATTAATGAATTCAATCCTTGCCTTTATTTACTTATTTCTAACCTTATATCCAATTGCAACAATTTCCACTACTACACTTAATTGCAATAAACATTAAATTTGTAAATTTCAGTTAACCTAGATACATCTAATTTCAACATTCTCTTTCATATAAATAAATAAGATTTCCGTTTCTTTCTAAATTAAAATTAAAAATTAAAAATCCTATTAATTTAATTCATTTTAAGCATCGAATTTACACGGGTCGTTACACTCTCCCCCACTCAAAACTTTTCGTCCCCGAAAAGGAAAAGAAGGGAGAAGGAAGAATTTAATAATAGTACATCTTATTCAAATATTAACTTATAAACAATAATTTACAACATTTGTCACCTTAAATGAAATATACCATTTTAAAATCATTATGTAAAAAAAAATCTAAGTCCAAAATTTACAGAATTTTTTTGGCAGAGTCTCCTTTGTACGGGGAGGCTCAGGAGAAAATATAATATCAAAATATAACAATTATATTACATATATTATCCAAAATATTATATTCCAACTCTTGAAATATATATAAATAGCGCTATAAACCGTAATCTGAAACGTACCTATTAGTCGGCATTTTACACTTAAGTTATGGAACCAAAAGCAGCAGCAATTGCTTCCACAACCTGCATTTCACTTATAAAGATTCAAAGGGTTAACAATTTATATAAAGTGAAATTAAGCGGTTTCAAACACTAACAACCAATCAGTACAACAACCAACAATTTCAAC
Source organism: Allium cepa (assembly GCA_030765085.1). Taxonomy (NCBI): domain Eukaryota; kingdom Viridiplantae; phylum Streptophyta; class Magnoliopsida; order Asparagales; family Amaryllidaceae; genus Allium; species Allium cepa. The sequence goes on along the minus strand of CM060944.1, from coordinate 300,210,718 downwards.
AAACAGCATATACAACAAATACAAACAACCATTCAATCAAACAAACAAATAGTTGTTTGGGTTTAAAACTTTTAAGTTATACGGAATGAAGAATAAACCATCAAGTGCATCATTTACTCAACAGTCTTAGATTAAACCCAATGGATTATTCATCCATCGCAACAAGATTAAAGTTCCCTTACCCAACAACTCCAAACCACGACAAACAACAATTTAAATCAACAAATCAAATTAACTTATTATAAATTTTATTTCATACATTAGTTGTTTGATTCTTTTCATTCATATAACAGTTTATCTTTTATTTTCATTTATTTCATTCAATTTTATTTCCATTTTATTTCTTTCAATTATATTCAGAAATAACTCTACCCTATTTCTTAAATTTACAATTTCTCTTTATTATGTTACATTCATTTATTTTCACTTTAATTACTTAAGTTTATAATCGTTTATTTACCATACTTACCTTTAATTATATTTACTTGGTAAAATTTCAATTATAACTTAAGTTTATAACATTAAATTCTCATTTAACAGCGATTTCATTGAATACTTCATTACCTACCTTTACTTGTACAATTTTTATTACATTTCCTATTAAACATTTCAACTTTTAATATTTGGTGAGTTATATATGTTATTTAAGAGTATAATTGAAAGATATACAAGTTTGTTCTATTTCCTTAAAATAAATTAAAGTTCAATAATAGTAATCTTTATTTCATAAGTTACAAATTTCCAATTTCATTTAATACCATTTTTACTTTACTTAAAGGTTCAAATTTGCTACACTTAATTGTCCTATTAATTAACTGGAACCTAAGAACCAAATACCGTGTTTAATTTTAAATCATTTAAAATAATAGATAGATATCTACACTTAACATATATATCCAATTATAATTAAAACGATAAAATTTCTTAACGATTCTGCAGTAAATTACTACAGTGGCCTTCCCACTTCGAAACTCGAAAATGAATGTCGATGATGCGTGCACTCATCACCGAAACTATTTTCCAGCGACAGAGAGGAAAGTACAAAACTTATTTTCTCCAAAACCTTCTTTAAAACAATTTCTTTTAAATTATATTAAATATTTATATCATAAAATACTTATAACAATATTATTATATTCCAAAATTTATTCAAAAGAAATTTCAAAACCCCGGATCTTAAGTCCTAAATTTCCAAATTTCATTGATTTTATTTTTCAATCTTATTTCTATTATTAATTATACACTTTATTACTTAAACCAATCTATTATAGCCAAATATAGATATTATTTTGAAAAATTATTTTATAGAAAATATAATAGGTAAAATTATTTCATTCACCTATAATAAAAACAAATATTATGTCGGTCTGTCCTATTAAGTGTTTAGAAATCCCTATTGATGTCATAGCGTCCCATGCACCAACCAGAATTTATAAATACGAAACAGAACAGATTAACACAATATAAAAACCTTTTTATAACACTAACAAGTACGCTCTCTCATATATATACACTCAGCGACTCCCATAGGGTATTACTACCCTATTAGTAAAGAGTCACACCCCACAAAGCTACGGTTTATCGCTAAACCAAAGCTCTGATACCAGATGTAACGTCTCGCCTTTTCGCACGATTTAAACAGACACACATGCCGATTAAATCCATACGGAAGGGCGGATTGTTATGGGGTAAATAAGAAAAACAAGAAAGAAATAAAAGAAAACAGAATCTCGCAGCGGAAGGATAAAATATAATAATAAAATATACACTTTATAAATCTGTTTACAAAGCATTCATATAATACATATCAGAGTTACACATACCAACAACAATGCAGCGGAACAGTGTGTAGTGCACTAATATAAATAATAATAATATACATCTTCGTCTTCGTCCTCCAGAGCTAAATCTTCAAATCCTGAAACGCTCGGACTGACCCGAGCGAATTTAAAAGACAAAACACTCGAGTCAGAACTAAAAGATCGTATGTAAGTTAAATTAACAGAAATAAATATGAGTGCAGTAACTCAAGAGATGCTCGGGATTTACATCTCCTAAGGACCCGTTAAACTATTTACTGTATAGTATATTACGCTACTATAATAGTGTCTATTTGTAAAATAAACTTACTTTCTAATAGCGTTAAGGGGTTACCCATATAGCCCTTAACACAAATAATGCCAATAGTCTATACAGTACCGTAATACCTCCTGATCGGGAGGCTACCAGAGGATACTCCATAGGTACGACATAAATAGAAACTCGTAGTAAAGGCGCGGTAGGGTAGGTGACACGGCACAACTAGGCAATGCCAGGGTAGATATACCAATTACGCTTCCGGGCCGATGGAAACGCGCAGCGCGCAGCTGCCGCCCACCTCGAACAAACTCCCCACATCAAAGAAATCAAAAATGAAGGTGGCCACCGAATCAATCCAAAATCGGAGTATAGTATCGAAGGGAAGTGTCCGATCAGAGGTGCTACCTCATTAGCCCGTCAATCGCTCCTGTTTTAGCCACCTTATGCCAACTCACGGGAGTTGGGTCCACGTATTTACCTTACAGGAAACGTCGCCACCAACCTACTTCATTCTGGAATCTCCACCGCGTACATGGTTAGTCAAAGTGGTTTTCGGTACCGACAGAGAGTATGTCCATATCTGATCCCGGTCTCTTTGCCAACTAATCGTTATTATAACACCGCGGTTATTTAAAAAAAAATTATACTTTTAAAACCATAATAAAATATCCATTTAAAACCCATATAAACCCGATATCATTTATTCTTAAAACCCCAAATCAATACGATATCATTTATTTTCCAATATATATTCTTTCGAAAATCATAGGGTTTCCAAAGTAAAATATTTAGAAATCAAAACTCTGGAATATAATATTTCCAAATTATACTACCTTGAAAACATAGCTTTGAAACAAAATTTCCATCTCTTAAATGGTTAAATATTAAATTAATTTTATAAACAAAATAGCTTCTTTAGATTTCACAAATCAATTTCAAATATCAATTTAAACTTCCAAATACCATTTCAATTCTTATGTTTCAAGGCTTTAAATATTTCACCATTTCAAACAGACTCATTTGACAATTCCATATATATATCAAATTCAGTTACTTATTATTTAGACTTGAAATGTTTGCTTAATGAATTCAATATAATTTAAGAAAACCTTTAACTTCATAGAACTAGATCATCTTTCAATTTATTATATATTCATTTAATCAACCTGATATTCATTAAAATCACTTTACAAAAAAATCAAGTTATAAAAATAATATCCTTTAAAAATTCTAATTTTTATTAAATTTCAATTTAACTTAATATTCATCTTCCAAATCTATTCTCATTTAAGTCATAAAACTCCAGAAATTAAATTTTAAATAAATGTTTAATCTTATTTGATCTTAAAATCAAACTTATTTAAACTTCAAATCAAATTTATACAAAGCTTAAAACCGGAAATTACTATATATATATAATAGCCTTTATCAATAACCAAATCAATATCTCATAAACCATATATATAACTTTACAAAACCATAGGAAAACATTTCAAAAATAATTTTATATATTTACCGCGGTGCCTGTATATAATTTTCTATCCTATGGTCAAGTGATACGGATGTTTATCATTTCAATTCGCAATTTAAAATGAAAAAAAATGCGGTTATATATCATTTCAAACCGCAATCCCGAATGAATGAAATGCATAGCAACTTGCAATTAATAAAATTAATCATCCATTCATCCATCAAATCATACATCCATTTATCACAATCATCATCCAATTTCAAACAATCATCAATACATAACAGGTGATCAATAATGGTATCAATTATCAGTTTATACTCAAAACAAATTTAATAACTGTTAATTGGCAGTTTATATGCAAAAATAAACGTAAATTTAACTGGCAGTTAATATGAAAATTTAACATAACTATGACTGGCAGTTAATATGCAATTAAATAAATTCTAACTGTCAAATTTATGCAATAAATGAAATTAATTAACAGTTATATTAAATGAATGCGATTTATAAGAGATAATGAATAAAACATGCCAAATAGTCATAAATAAATTTCTACTCATATCTAAAACTAATTTAACAAACACAAGAAATTTTAGAAATTGTGAGTGGGTTAAAACACTCACCTTTTGAATTTAAATCGAATTAAAAATCCGATTTAAATCCAAAAATTCGACGGTCTCCAAATCTGTCCAAACCAGTGTCAAAAAATCTCGAATTTTATTACGATCCTAACCAAAAAAAAATCTCGCGTGAAACGGAGTTCGTAAGAGAAAGTTATACGCATTAATGGTGATTGAAATTTCAAAAAAAAAAAAGAAGAATAGAAATAAAAGAACACCTTCAAGCGCCACATTATCCCCCTTCTTTCCCTCTCTCCCTCATGCATTTTGCTTCCAGATTTTTCTGAGAAGTTTGAATTTTAGCTTTTGATTTGGTTTGGAATTTTTATTTGGATCTAAGATTTGTTTGTCTGCCATTGAGGAGGAGAATGAGCTGATGAAATTTTACGCGCAGACAAATGAGAATAGGCGGAGGCTAGGGTTTAGCGGGGTATTTATAGATGAAGTTGGAATAGACAGATGGATCCGAATTTAAATGAATTCACAATTTGTCAAATTTAAATTCCAATAATCCATTTATTTGATTTTTAGATCTTATTATGAATAAATGGTCAACTTACCATTCCTATCATTTCTGATTGCAATTAGCTTCAAATTTATTAACCAAACCTCCATATCAAAAAAAGATTTATTGCAAAAAATTTAGTGTTCACCTTTAATTAATGTAAATTCAATAAATTATAAAATCTTATTTCAAATGAAATTTTATACCATTCGTATTCAATTCTCTTTATTAAATCAATCATCATCTTATGTATATATTTAACTTTAGTATATATCAATTTACCCCAATTAAATAGAATTTTATTCCCAAATTGATTTACAGCCTAATATAACATTTGAATTTTATTCCCAATTCATAAATTACTACCTTAACGAAATTTTACGTTTCCCTTTTAATTTACATTTTCACCTTACGTCACTACGTTAATTATCCTTAAAGTAACGTCTATTATTAATAACAATATTATAATTACTTACCATTTTATTTCATAAATTAATCCATTTCATCTAAATTCTTATCTATGTAATATTTCAACATTTAATTTCATCAAATGTAATTGTTTTCCAATACGTTAATAACTTTATTTCCAAGTCTTATATTACAACAAACTATCCAATATGAAAGTCTTAACATTGTTACAAATACTACTTTAATTAACATTAACGCAATACTCAATTAAAAATTATTGTAACTGATTTCAAAATTGTAAATTAACAAGCTACCAAAATAGGCAACATACAATAGTTGTACTCTAACCTTTAGTCACATTAATACGCTTTTATTTCTCAAAATCAAAGTTTCCATTTAACTAAATCTCCATAAATGAATTTGACGTTATCTTCAAAAAGTACTTTATATTAACATTAACGTAAAAATTATTTATATCTATTGCAATTGATTTAGTACTATTTTCTCATATTTAAAATGATTTAACAAATTTTAAATGTCAATTTATTCAAGATTAAATCAATATAAATATTCAATTCCATAAAATCCAAAATTGTTGATAAATTTCCAAAACTTCCTTTTTTATCGAATCAACCTATATTTATTCCTTTCATTAATCTCAAATATAAGGGTTTACCCTTTGGATTAAAAATTATCACATAAATATCCTATTTCAACGTAATTCTTAATTTAACATAATAAATAAAATTTGATTTCATTTATCTCAATAAGTCCTACTATTATAAATTAACCAATTGACTCACTATTCAAATTCACCTTCTACAATTCAAAAATTTTCTATCACCTTGATTTACTTAACTTTATAATTCCTTAGACAAATCTCTATCTCAAATCCTAAATGTAAGTCATTCTACTAATTATAGTACTTAATATTTTTTTAAAATAATCTTTCTATTACGCTTGAATCCAATTTATTAAATAAGTTTCCAATTAAATCCAATTTCAACCTTGCACATAAGTTTAGGTTATAATTAACTTATAACGTATGCTTCCCTAGTTATTTCTTTATATACTCCCCATATTAATTCCACAATTAACCATTATTATTAGAATAACGTTTATAATAAATACGATCCTATAATTTACTCAACAATTAATTATTTCCTTTTCCATTAGGGTAACATTCGTTTATCTGATTATTACTTATTACACATTCTAATTCCATTAACAAGAAAGCAGGTAAATTATGATATATGCTACAAATTTTCAATTTATTACTATTCATTATTATTAACCTAAATTCAGCATTACTTACCACGCATTAACCTTATTACTTAAAATCCTTATCCAGTTGAAATTAATACTCTAAATAAATACATTTACTCCTTTCGTTATTTTATTAATTACAGTTAAGGCACACCTATTCTTTATAGGTAAATGAGTGAATTTACTAGTATCCTACTATTACAACCTTTAATATACTTGTATATGGTTATTTTACCCTTTTATAATCCCTTTATAAATATATGCACATCTACAAATTAAGATTCTAAATCCAATTTCTTATTCCATCTAGGTTCCATTTCTTCACTTTATGAATAACTAGCATTTCCTATTCATTTGTTACATCTACTTATATTCACTTTATGAATAGTTTTGACATTCCATTTATTACTAACTTTAATTATTGCAATTTATTATCTTCATACAATTTGAATCTATTTTCAAATTTTCACCTTTTTAATAATTAACACCTTCCAATAATAAATAAAAAGGATTGTACTAAATAAAATTTTATTTTCATTCATGAATTCAATCCTTGCCTTTATTTACTTATTTCTAACCTTATATCCAATTGCAACAATTTCCACTATTACACTTAATTGCAATAAACATTAAATTTGTAAATTTTAGTTAACCTAGATACATCTAATTTCAACATTCTCTTTCATATAAATAAATAAGATTTCCATTTCTTTCTAAATTAAAATTAAAAATTAAAAATCCTATTAATTTAATTCATTTTAAGCATCGAATTTATACGGGTCGTTACACCCTGCATCCACAGATGTTAGCACAATATAAAATACCAATTTCACTTCGAGGTGGAATTTCGCGGTATATGAGTTTATAAAATATCATCCGCTATTATGCGGCGCATAGGGTCTCATCCACTATATAATGTGGGAAATCAAATCACTCCAATATATACTATATCCTACTATATATAATATAGCACATCAAATCAATTCAATCATTCAACCAATTATTTAAACTTCACCATTTAAAATTAAATAGAACCCAGATGAGTGAGATTAACTCACCTTTGATTTTTGTTTTGCAATCCATTCCAGACCAGCTTGTTCTTCATTATTTTTGACCTTGTATAAACATTATACAATTTCTTAAAATTTGAATTAATTTAATAATCAATTTCCATGTAATAATTTTAGTTGACTAATGATTTAATTAAACTATTAATTCCCTTTGAAACTACATATATACATACTTATAAAATAACCTATATTCAAAAAATCAAATTTTTAAATAAATTCTTATACTTCCAAAATCATATATATACATATATTTACTTTACTGTAAAAAAACCTTTTCTTATATACATGCATGCCTTACTGCAAAAATCCTATTCCTAGCATATACATACATAGCTGATTCAATACCTTTAAAAAACAAAACTGTTAAAAATTCAGATTCCTGTAATTTCCAAAATTACACACATATGTATATAACTATTTTATTTTTTATCTGTCAGAAACCTTATTACTTGCAGTAAATCAAACACATATCTTTATGCATCAAATTAACTAATACTTTATTATAAATCACCTACCGAGTTAAATACACACATATATTTTTCTTTTACTGTATATATACATACATATATATATATATATATATTTAAATTAATTTTAATTGAAAAAGAAGGAAGTCGAATACCTTCTGCCTCTAAACCCTTGGCCTTCCATCGAGCAGCCATCCCTCACTGCGCAGCCAAACCCTCGTCGATCGAACGCTAAAGCTCTTCACCATCCCCTTCGAAACTCAACCGCGACCCCTCCCTTACAACCCACCGATGCTAATGCCAACAACTTGAGCACATACGCGCAGCAAACGAGCGCATATGCGCGAGCGCCTACTGCCAGAGGCGATCTGGTCGCCTCCATCTTTGCTTTGATTCCGCGAATGGGTGAAAAGGGAAAGAGGAATATGATTTATTGCGTTGCCTTGATTTCGATAACTAGGGATTTGAACGAACTGAAGATAAGGGAAGGGAAAGTGAATACATGCAATTTAATTATGGAAAAGGAAGATAACTCTCAGTATTTGGTTTTGAAATCTCTCTTCCCCTTCGTTTTTCTGAAGTATCGGCCATTGATTTTATCAATTTCGTTTTTTTTTCTTCGTTGGTATTTGATTTTAATTACTGGGGAAGATAAGGGAAGAATTGATAAGATATTGGCATTTTAACGAAGTGAGATGGCTTCGGTTATACGCTAGGCTAAGGTTGACTTGACCCGTTATAATATTATTTAATTTCAAATATCCCATGTTTAATAATTAAAATTATGACCTCCAATAGAGGCATGCCGCTAGGCGTTTATAATGTTATACCCCTATTCCGAACGCAATGGAAAAGGTTTCGAGTCCTAATTCGACCGTATGGAGAAGAGCTTTTTGGATCGGTTATTATATTGAATTTTCGATATAAAATTTCAATGCGTTTATATATGTATGATCACACAACTACTCCAATCCCTACGAAATTTGAAAACCGATAATAATACAATATGACGGATCCAATGGAACTGGTTTCGTCTAATTCCAAGACTGTGCCTCAGAAGGCTATTTCTAAATATCAATTTAAACAATATAATTTCAAAACTGAATAAATCACTGTTAAATTCAATTTTAAAACTTCTATTATCCTCACCACTATCAATATAAATTTTACATGCCCTCAAATTATTTTTAACAGGCTTAAAACTCCAGATTCAACATTTTACCCAACTTCAAATTATTTAATTTAATAATTAAATTACCCAAATAAATGGTGATACTTGAATTCAAGTTAAAAATTAACTTTTAAATATTTAAAATCAATTAAATATTCCAATTTCAAATATTCAAAATTTCTGGGTCGTCACATTTTGGAAACTATGTTTTGAAAAGGTTATACAAGTTATACCATATATATATATATATATATATATATATATATATATATATATATCGATTTTAAACCGCTTTTGAAGTATATTAAAAGTATTATTTTGGGAATATAAATTTAATCCAAGTTTATACTTTAAAAGGATTTAATTTGAGCAAATGAAATCGGGTTTTCCCGAAACAAAAACTCTTTGTTTTCAAATGATAATGGCTTTCAAATTAAGAAATAACTTCCATTTTTCGTTGAAAAGATTTCAAGTTTGAAATTGAAATTGTTTAAAAAGCTATGACTGAATCTTTGTTAAAGATTGGTTATAAAAGATTGGTGAACTTTGTTTTCAAATTTAAGAGGATGTGAAAGGTGAATCTTTTGTTTTAAAAGATTAAAAGTGGAAAATTGTTTTAACCATTCAAAAGGAAAGGTTTTGAAACAAGTGTTAAAAGTTGTGACTTAACTAAGATCCCACTATATCCATATGCTTTTTAAATTAAGCGCTCATTATTCCGTTTAGCTGAGAGAGGACTTTGTGTCATAAAACCCATTTCGAATAGTGGTACGACGTAATGGATAGCATTTCAAGACCAGTGGTGAAGACCGGGTATTTTCGAGAACGATATGATTACCTGTCGAATGTCTCTGCATCATGGCCCCGGTATAGAGATTTCCATATGTGATGCAGAGTCCAATCATGATTGTGAATAACCGGATTGGAAGGACTTCTTTGAAGTTCCTTCGGTTTGTTCGAACCCAAAACAGACTTGTATGGATGTATGTTTGACATTACACTTTAAGATGTAAAGCTGGTTTCTATCAAATACATTTCTATGGTGGTACAGAATTTATTCTCTTAGCTTAACACCCTTCTTTGAGACGTACGAGCTCAAAGCTTATGTACTTAATGGTTACTAGAAATACATTCCCAATTTGGTAATGTGGCATGCTGAATGCTGCTGATCATTTTTTGATCAAAGCATGGTTTTTGTGAAAAGCGTAGCTTTGTGGACGAGACTTCATCGAACCTTACAACCCGAAAATGGTCGAAACAGGAATGATGCGGAAAGGTTATGAGGGTCGCGCCCTTTAGGGTTTGTCAATTTCCTTCTGGAAAAGGGTGGTATCATGGTATGGAGCCCAGATACTTAACTCATGTGGTTGCTACAAATTTATTACTTTGTGGTTGTTGGTGTTGAGCGCTCGGATAAAGGTCGGTAAGGACCAGGGGATGGCACACACATGTCAGCAGTTACCTAGTTACAGAGGTAACTCGGCCTTGTGTTGGTAGGGAGCTGGTTAAGTTCTTGGGGCGTCCCTCCAGAGGCATACCCATGTGGCCTAGAAAGTTCCTTAGCCTGATCATTTGTTGGAAATCCAAAGAAACAATACGAGCCCTGTACGATTTTAGTTGTATAACCTACCTTTTACTTACGGTGGTGACGTACCATTTAATTGGTAGCTATAGTAGGTATACCATAATGGTGGTATGCTGGCTAAGATTAATATTATACTTACAAATGTTTTCTGCACTATGCACTAATAATAATATCAAATGGTTTTCGCGTATCAGGCATTTTTGACTGTCATAAGGAGAAATTTCCTCCAAGTGTGCGATTGCATTGTGTGTGTGGCTGGAGGCCTTATGGTAGTTTCATTCTTCAAAAAGCATTACGAATTTCTTTTAATTTCTTTTGTTTGTTTTGTTTCAAATAAAACTGTTTTTGTTCACTCATACCAGTCCCATGACTGGCCTGGAGTTTATTGTTCCCTTTCTAAACTCTGGGTGCCCAAAATTTTCCACATGTGCAGCCTAGAGTTAGATTTTCAGATAATCAACTAGTACATATAGATTCAATAGCCTTCAGCCTTCTGTTTGTAAATCTTTGAACTCTTTGGTTTGGCAATCGCGTTATGGATCGAGTTTGCTTAATTTAGCTTGATGGTGGTTCGAGCTTTTGGATTGGAATCTTTGGAGCTTGGGCATTTGAGAGTTATCCTTCCGCTACTGATATGATCTCTTCTTCTGGTGCTATTATATTTCCGCTATTGTGTATCTCTGATGTATATTGATGTCATTTGTATCAATATGTTGTATCGAATATTGTATATCTATAAATTTATCCATTTTTCTTCCACTGTGTTGTTGTACTTAATGTGTTATAAGCTCCGGCGAACCAGATTCGACATTTGAATCTGCGACATTCGAATACGGGCGATGTATTTGGTGTCGATTTTCGAAGGTCGAGCCAGGGTTGTTTTAAGTGGTATCAGAGTAAAATGTTGATTAAGAACTTTAGCTCAGTAAATTCTCTTACTATCCATTGATAGTGAATATGAGTGCAAGAAGAGGACGAGATATGGGACAGGGGAATACCACTATAAATGGTCAATATCCTGTAACAACTAGGAACATCTTTCTCTATCAACCTCTTTTGTTCGTCATCCAATTTCAAATTCTTTGACGATTGCTTCGCAGCTACAAGAAGAAGCTTTGGTGTGGTGGTGTAACGACCCGGAATTTTTAGAAATTAAAATTTGAATATTTAATTTATTTTAAATATTAATAATTGAATTTATAAGTCGAATAAATTTTTATTTGAATTATTGGATTTAATTGAATAATTAAATCGATAATTTAATACGTTAAATTATGGAAATAATTGAAAATCGGGTCAAATATGATTGAAAATGATTTGTAAAATTTTATTTTATCATATGGGAGTTAGAATAATATTTTAGAACTTTTAAAATCGATTTAAAAGTTAATTTGTGAAAATTGAATATTTTAATATTTAATAATCGACTGTAAAATAGCCAATTTTTGAACAGTCTCAGAATTGAACGAAACTAGTTCCATTGGATCCGTAATAGTTAGTTATTACCGGATTTCAATTTTCGTGTCAATCGGAGTTATCGTTTGATCGTGGCAGTTCGAAACGCATCGAATTATTTTTAATTTAAATTTGGCGAGTGAAAATAGCCATTTTTCAAAAAGTCTCGGATTTCGACGAAACTAGTTTCATCGGATCCGTAATGTGATATTATTGTAAGGTTTCAAATTTCAAGTCAATTGGATTTACCGTTTGTCCGGTACAAATTAAAACGCCTAGAAATCGATTTAAATCGGTTTAATTTAAATTGAACGTTTTCAGCCATAACTCGCACATACTTCCGAATTAGCTTCCGAAACCTGTTCCATTGTGTCCGGAACGCGGGGTAAACCTTAGAAACGCTGGTTACGGCGCCTAAATCGGAGTTCGGAATTCCCGGGATGAATAGTGTTTACGCTTGCTTTTCCTATAAATACACCATCATCTTCATAAATAAAAAAAAATATACAAACCCTAACCCTAAAGCTAGTAGCCGCCAGTTTCATAATCAAGGGCTGAAACTTAATCTTCTTCATCCTCTAATTTCTCAAAATCCAAGCAATATTTTCAAAAACTTTCTGAAGCAAAGATGAAGAGCACGAGATGAGCTTTCAATCCATGCGGAGTTGATGAGTTTTGGAGCAACGATGGGGGGGGTAAGTGGGGCCGTTGGTCACGACTTGTGCACGCGGTTCAAGGCCTATCTCAGGGCCGAGCCTGGCATGGTGGGGGCCGAGTGTAGTGGAGAGGTGGGGCTTCGCAACGGCGCTTCCTGATCGCGTTTTCGTTGAGAGATGAGATCCAATTTTTAAACCCTAGATTGTATTATGGGTTCGGCCTAAAACTTGGCAACCTGGAGATGAACGTGATTTGGGAAGAAAGGGGGAACGGCTGTGATGAGGGGGTTTGGATCCAAGGGCTCTGGTGTGATGTAGGTTTAGATTATTAAAGGAAATGTTGTTTTAAATATAGTTTAAATCGTGCAATCTTGTAAAATTCATATCTTTTTCATACGAGGTCGAAAAAATGCAAACTCAGTTGCGTTGGAATCGTATGGACGAGCACTACGCGATGCAGTTAGTTTGGAGTCGTTTGGAGTTAGTGAGAATTTCGGGTAAAATTAAACGCGCGTTTAATTTTATTCGAAATAAAAGCTAAAACGGAATTTAAAACCAAGGTGAGAACTTCTCACTCAATCGAATAGATTTCGATTTTATTTTAAATAGTTAGATTTAAAATATTTGAATGCATGTTTGAATGATGACTGTAAATTATTGATTGTTAAAATAGACATTATGCGCCGTTAGTAAGCGGATGTTATTTATTAAAAACATATACCGCGAATATTTCATAAACAGTGAAATTGGTATTATATATAATATCAATATATATATATATATTGGCATATGTATATATTGCAGTTGTTGATTTCCCGCATTTTTTGTTTAGCGGATGAGACCCTATTACGCCGTTATTAAGCGGATAATATTTAATAAGAACATGTACCGCGATAATTTCGTACTGGAGCGAAATTGGTATTGTGCTAATGTTTTTGGATGCAGGAAACAGGTTGGAGGGATCCAACTGGATTCCTCAACAGTATTTATTTTATTTCAGATATTTTGATATTTGATGGATTATCATATCGATATATGATATCGTTGTTAGTCGTGATTGACTATTTGGTGTGTAGCATCATTGGACCCAGATTTTGGGATTTTAAAATGGTTTTAAAGTGATTTTTGAAAATATACTATATTTTTGGAATTGATCCATTATAAATAAATAAACGTTATAATTTTTAAAGTTATAAAATTATGGTTTTTGTGAAATATAGTTAAAAGCTGGTTTTTGAGAAATATGAACCAATGATTTTATAAAATAGTTTAAACTGGATTTTTGAGTTTATTATTAAAAGTTTGAATATAAGATTTATAAAATTTGATTATTTTATAAATCAAGAGAACGGTGAAATTTTAAAGGAATTTAAAGACGTTTAAAAGAATAATATAAATTAATTTATATTAAGAGATTTATAAATGGATATTTATAAATTGAATTATGGACATTATAAAACGAGTTTTTATAAGTGTTTGAATGTAGTGAAAATGAATTTCCTAAATGAATGAAATTTATGAAATTATAAACTGTGAAGTTATAAATGAAATTTTATAAGCAATAGGTTTATAAAATTTATAAAGTTATCGAAAGAATGAATTTTGGATAAATAAACAATCTTATAAGTTAAGATTAATAATTTGGGAAGTTAAATGAACGATTTTGTAAAATAATCGTTTTATAAGTAATTAACTTATAATATGAACTTGTAGTTTATAATTGAGTTATAAACTGGAATAGGTTAATAAAGGAATTTATAAAAAGGAAGTTTTTATAAATAAATAGAAACGGAATTTATAAACGTTGTTTTATAAATCCGCAAATGACTTATTTTGATAAGTTAATTGTTATAACTTAGAGATAGAGTTATATTCACATTTTGAACAGTGAATAATCCTTTAAGTTAAAGTGAATAGAAATGATGAAATTTGTTAAGGTAGTATATTCACGTTTTTGAATAGTTAATAATACGTTAAAGAAATTGTTTTAGATATGATGTTTTAAATAGAATTAAAACGATCTAACGATGGTTTAAAATGTGTTGAGATTCGAAACCATAGATTTCAACATTTATTGTTGAAATAGACGTTTTCGAGAAATAAAAGGAAATAGTGGACTATAACACGGTTGTTATAGTAAATGATTTCCGAAAGGAAATGTTTTGAATAGTATTGGGATTTATATATCTATTTTAATTTCGAATCCCTATACTAGTGATTTTGGGTTGTCGTAACGATGTTTTACGCAACATTCGTTTTGGCCCAAATAAATATGTTTAAGGGAATGATTTCCTTAAAGAATGAATTATATACTTAATTCGATTTAAGTATATTGAATATTTTCCAAGGTTGAAAATAAAAAGTTTTGTGAATTACTTATGAATAATAAGTATGGAAATGTTTTCCAATATGAAGTGAATAATTAGAATTTTTTTTTTTGAAGATAAATTGAAATGGATAATTGAAATCGTATATGCATGAATATTTTGGAATATAAATTCACTAAGGAATTTATATGTGAAAGTGAAACTTGTTAAAAATAAATATTGATTTATTTTTTTGAAGTGTTGAAATTATATATCTTGTAAAGATATTTTGGGAAATAAATAATTTGGAAAATTATTTGGAATCTGGTGATGTGTGCATATCAATTGATAGTTCAATAACCGACTATCAGTATTTCCCTTTGAATGGGTATTTGATGTGAATTGATTGAATTTGAATGCACACTTATTTTTGAATAAGCGCTCACTATTCGGGTTAACCGGGAAAGGACCATGGGGTCGTATAACCCACTCCGAATATGTGATACGTCGTTGTGAATCGCATTTGAAGATCGGTGTTGAAGACCGGTATTTGCAAGAGTGATAGGATGAACTATCGATTGACTCTGCACCGAGTTGCTCCGGTATTGAGTTCTCCATATGTGATGGTGAATCCGATCAGGATTGTGAATATCCGGATTGCAAGGACTTCTTTGTAAGTGCCTTCGGTTCTGTTCGAGCCCGGGACAGACTTGTATGGATTGTATGCCTGACATTACAAGTTGAGATATAAAGCCGATTTCTTTCAAATATATTTCTGTTGGTGGCGGAGAATTTATTCTTTGCTGAACACCCTTCTTTGAGACGTATGTGCTCAAAGGTTATATAGTTGAAGTTATCAGCAATATATTCCCAGTTTGGTAATGTGACATGCTGAGTGATGCGGAAATGATCATTGTGTTGATTATTTGTGATAGGATCATTTATTTGATCGTCTATCTTAGTGATCATTGTGTTGATCATTTGTTGACCCAAAGCATGGCTTTTGTATAAAGTATGTTTTTGTGGACGTGAATTCGTCGAGCCTCACATCCCGGAAATGGTCAAAACAGGAAAGAAGCAGCAAGGTTATGAGGGGTAGCGCCCTTTAGGATGTGTCCATTTCCTTCTGGAAAAGGGTGGTATCATGGTATGGAGCCCAGATACTTACTCATGTTGAAAACACTTTATGATTGTGTGAATTGATTACGAGCGCTCGGTTGATAAAGGTCCCAAAGGACCGGGGGATGGCATATTCGGTCAGTTGTTACTCAGTTAGGAGTAACCCGGCCTTGTGTTGGTAGAGATCCGGTTTGGTTCTCGGGGATGTCCATCCAGAGGCATTCTCATGTGGCAATGGGAAGTTCCTTGGCCTGACCATTTGTTGGAAATCCAATTCCCAATACGAAACTTTTACGGTATTAGTTGTAGAACCTGCTATTCACTTATGGTGGTCACCACTGTTTGGATAGTAGCTATAGTAGGCATACGATAATGGTCGTATGTTGGCTAAGATTTATATCTTTATTTTCGAAATGATTTTCCTCTACACTATGCACTAATAATAATATCAAATATTATTTTTAATGCGTATCAAGCATCTTTGACTATCATAAGGAGAAATCTCCTCCGATTCTGCGTTTGCATGTGTGTGTGTGCGGGAGGCCTTATGGTAGTCTCATTTTTAAAAGCATTGCGAATTGATTTAAAATATTCCTCTATTTTGATTTTAAAGTAAATAAACTGTTTTGAGTTCTCACACCAGTCACATGGCTGACTCGGAGTTTATTGTTTTCCTTCCTAAACTCTGGGTGCCCACCAATTTTCCACACGGGCAGTTAAGAGTTAAGGTTTATCAGGATATTCTGGATATTCAGGAGTTGCTGGAGGCAAGCTGGATGGCATGGCGTATTACTAGTTTATATAGTATTTCTTTTTCCGCTGTATTGTTTGTTGTTGTATGTTGTTGTACACTCTGATGATATGATGTAATGAAATATAATGTGATGTAATAACTGATGTAGTTCTTTATTTAAAGATTATTCATTTATTATTATATGTTGTTCCACTGCGAATTGTGAGATTCTGTTGTTGTTCCTTTCTGTCCCGTTCTATTTTTAATTTTTTCTATTCTCTTATTTTCAAATTTCTTTTCTCCCTCTATTTTCTATCTTCTTTTCCCTCTATCTTCTACCTTTTTCTCTCTTCTTTCTTTTCTTAAATTCTTTTTAAAACCCATAACATTCCGTGTTTTCGGCCTTCGATTTCTCGGCAGTCGATAAAGTGAGTATCGATGTTGAATTTTCGAAGAACGAAAATCCGTGACGTTACATTTGGTATCAGAGCTGTTGGTTAAGCGACAACCATGGTTCTGTTGGGTATTACTCATTAGAGATAGAGTCAGTAGTACTCTAGAATGAGTTTGAGTGTAATAATAGCTATGAGAGCGTATTTGTTAGTGAATATAAAATTGTTTTATATTGTGATGATTGGTTTATTGAGTGGCATATGAACCTTCGTCAGCACGGTCAGTCAAACTATGCCGAAGGGGTTTCTAAACACTTGAATAGAACAATTCGGCACAGTATTGTTTTAATTGGGTAAATGAAATAATTTTGCCTTGATTATATTTTATATATAAAAGGAATAATTTTCAAAATTATTAAATTGTATGTAAGTTGATTGTTAGGTTGTTTGAATAATCTAAATTAAAGAATAATTGTATAAGCAAAAGAATTATAAGAATTGAATTATAATTAAAGTGTTTACAATTGTGAAATAAACTTATATATCTAAGAAGTGAAACTATATGAATATATTTATGAATATGAGTTGTGAATAAAAGTGATGGTGTTAAACCAAATTGAATGAATATAAGCAAAGGAATTTGGTTGTATTATATATACTTTGGTTGTTATTTGATTGTTAGTTGATTGTTGATTGATTGTATGTAATTCATTAAGTGTTAGTGAAATTGAAAGCTATGGAATTGAATTCAAATTGAAAGTAAATAAATTTGAATAGAATTGAATTTGATTTGGAAGTGAACCAACTTGAATGAAAATTAGTAGATGCAAACTAATTGAAAATGAATGTTAGTAAGAACATTCACTGTTAATGAATCAAATGTGATTTATATTGAAAACCAATTCATAAAATATTAATGAGAATATGAATGAATATTTATGATTATGAATGGTTGATGGTTGAATATATATTGCTATTGTTGCATTTGCTATGTGACATATATAGTTATCATGTTGCTATATGTGGTATATTGAGATTATTGTCTATATGCATGATTCTCATGTTGTTTGTTAAGTGTTTAGTAGGTGCGGATCGCGTTTGCTTCGCATTTGGAGTTCGCTTTAGCGCTATATTAGCCGTATATGCTTGCTAATAAAATATAAGGTACATATCTCGGATTAAATATCGTACTTTTACACTTTTTTCCCTTCGGGATGCCTCATTACTTGATGAGATGTATATTTGTGATATATATACTGTCATTTTTTTTTCGGATCGAGCCGCGCAAAGGAGACTATGGCGAATTTTTCCGAAAATTTAAGGCGTTAGAAAAAATTTGAGAAAATTGGAAATTTTTTTGAAAACTTTAACTTTGTTTTGAAATTGAAAGTTAAACAATAGATAGTTGTTTTTGAAAAGATAACTAAGTATGATTTGAAAACTTAGTAAAGTATGGTAAGAAGTTTAATTATAAATTTTGGGAAAATTAATAGATTCTGTAATTTTCTTACTTGTAATTTCGAGGACGAAATTCTTTTGAGTGGGGAAGATTGTAACGACCCGGAATTTTTAGAAATTAAAATTTGAATATTTAATTTATTTTAAATATTAATAATTGAATTTATAAGTCGAATAAATTTTTATTTGAATTATTGGATTTAATTGAATAATTAAATCGATAATTTAATACGTTAAATTATGGAAATAATTGAAAATCGGGTCAAATATGATTGAAAATGATTTGTAAAATTTTATTTTATCATATGGGAGTTAGAATAATATTTTAGAACTTTTAAAATCGATTTAAAAGTTAATTTGTGAAAATTGAATATTTTAATATTTAATAATCGACTGTAAAATAGCCAATTTTTGAACAGTCTCAGAATTGAACGAACCAGTTCCATTGGATCCGTAATAGTTAGTTATTACCGGATTTCAATTTTCGTGTCAATCGGAGTTATCGTTTGATCGTGGCAGTTCGAAACGCATCGAATTATTTTTAATTTAAATTTGGCGAGTGAAAATAGCCATTTTTCAAAAAGTCTCGGATTTCGACGAAACCAGTTTCATCGGATCCGTAATGTGATATTATTGTAAGGTTTCAAATTTCAAGTCAATTGGATTTACCGTTTGTCCGGTACAAATTAAAACGCCTAGAAATCGATTTAAATCGGTTTAATTTAAATTGAACGTTTTCAGCCATAACTCGCACATACTTCCGAATTAGCTTCCGAAACCTGTTCCATTGTGTCCGGAACGCGGGGTAAACCTTAGAAACGCTGGTTACGGCGCCTATATCGGAGTTCGGAATTCCCGGGATGAATAGTGTTTACGCTTGCTTTTCCTATAAATACACCATCATCTTCATAAATAAAAAAAAATATACAAACCCTAACCCTAAAGCTAGTAGCCGCCAGTTTCATAATCAAGGGCTGAAACTTAATCTTCTTCATCCTCTAATTTCTCAAAATCCAAGCAATATTTTCAAAAACTTTCTGAAGCAAAGATGAAGAGCACGAGATGAGCTTTCAATCCATGCGGAGTTGATGAGTTTTGGAGCAACGATGGGGGGGGTAAGTGTGGCCGTTGGTCACGACTTGTGCACGTGGTTCAAGGCCTATCTCAGGGCCGAGCCTGGCATGGTGGGGGCCGAGTGTAGTGGAGAGGTGGGGCTTCGCAACGGCGCTTCCTGATCGCGTTTTCGTTGAGAGATGAGATCCAATTTTTAAACCCTAGATTGTATTATGGGTTCGGCCTAAAACTTGGCAACCTGGAGATGAACGTGATTTGGGAAGAAAGGGGGAACGGCTGTGATGAGGGGGTTTGGATCCAAGGGCTCTGGTGTGATGTAGGTTTAGATTATTAAAGGAAATGTTGTTTTAAATATAGTTTAAATCGTGCAATCTTGTAAAATTCATATCTTTTTCATACGAGGTCGAAAAAATGCAAACTCAGTTGCGTTGGAATCGTATGGACGAGCACTACGCGATGCAGTTAGTTTGGAGTCGTTTGGAGTTAGTGATAATTTCGGGTAAAATTAAACGCGCGTTTAATTTTATTCGAAATAAAAGCTAAAACGGAATTTAAAACCAAGGTGAGAACTTCTCACTCAATCGAATAGATTTCGATTTTATTTTAAATAGTTAGATTTAAAATATTTGAATGCATGTTTGAATGATGACTGTAAATTATTGATTGTTAAAATAGACATTATGCGCCGTTAGTAAGCGGATGTTATTTATTAAAAACATATACCGCGAATATTTCATAAACAGTGAAATTGGTATTATATATAATATCAATATATATATATTGGCATATGTATATATTGCAGTTGTTGATTTCCCGCATTTTTTGTTTAGCGGATGAGACCCTATTACGCCGTTATTAAGCGGATAATATTTAATAAGAACATGTACCGCGATAATTTCGTACTGGAGCGAAATTGGTATTGTGCTAATGTTTTTGGATGCAGGAAACAGGTTGGAGGGATCCAACTGGATTCCTCAACAGTATTTATTTTATTTCAGATATTTTGATATTTGATGGATTATCATATCGATATATGATATCGTTGTTAGTCGTGATTGACTATTTGGTGTGTAGCATCATTGGACCCAGATTTTGGGATTTTAAAATGGTTTTAAAGTGATTTTTGAAAATATACTATATTTTTGGAATTGATCCATTATAAATAAATAAACGTTATAATTTTTAAAGTTATAAAATTATGGTTTTTGTGAAATATAGTTAAAAGCTGGTTTTTGAGAAATATGAACCAATGATTTTATAAAATAGTTTAAACTGGATTTTTGAGTTTATTATTAAAAGTTTGAATATAAGATTTATAAAATTTGATTATTTTATAAATCAAGAGAACGGCGAAATTTTAAAGGAATTTAAAGACGTTTAAAAGAATAATATAAATTAATTTATATTAAGAGATTTATAAATGGATATTTATAAATTTAATTATGGACATTATAAAACGAGTTTTTATAAGTGTTTGAATGTAGTGAAAATGAATTTCCTAAATGAATGAAATTTATGAAATTATAAACTGTGAAGTTATAAATGAAATTTTATAAGCAATAGGTTTATAAAATTTATAAAGTTATCGAAAGAATGAATTTTGGATAAATAAACAATCTTATAAGTTAAGATTAATAATTTGGGAAGTTAAATGAACGATTTTGTAAAATAATCGTTTTATAAGTAATTAACTTATAATATGAACTTGTAGTTTATAATTGAGTTATAAACTGGAATAGGTTAATAAAGGAATTTATAAAAAGGAAGTTTTTATAAATAAATAGAAACGGAATTTATAAACGTTGTTTTATAAATCCGCAAATGACTTATTTTGATAAGTTAATTGTTATAACTTAGAGATAGAGTTATATTCACATTTTGAACAGTGAATAATCCTTTAAGTTAAAGTGAATAGAAATGATGAAATTTGTTAAGGTAGTATATTCACGTTTTTGAATAGTGAATAATACGTTAAAGAAATTGTTTTAGATATGATGTTTTAAATAGAATTAAAACGATCTAACGATGGTTTAAAATGTGTTGAGATTCGAAACCATAGATTTCAACATTTATTGTTGAAATAGACGTTTTCGAGAAATAAAAGGAAATAGTGGACTATAACACGGTTGTTATAGTAAATGATTTCCGAAAGGAAATGTTTTGAATAGTATTGGGATTTATATATCTATTTTAATTTCGAATCCCTATACTAGTGATTTTGGGTTGTCGTAACGATGTTTTACGCAACATTCGTTTTGGCCCAAATAAATATGTTTAAGGGAATGATTTCCTTAAAGAATGAATTATATACTTAATTCGATTTAAGTATATTGAATATTTTCCAAGGTTGAAAATAAAAAGTTTTGTGAATTACTTATGAATAATAAGTATGGAAATGTTTTCCAATATGAAGTGAATAATTAGAATTTTTTTTTTTTTTTGAAGATAAATTGAAATGGATAATTGAAATCGTATATGCATGAATATTTTGGAATATAAATTCACTAAGGAATTTATATGTGAAAGTGAAACTTGTTAAAAATAAATATTGATTTATTTTTTTGAAGTGTTGAAATTATATATCTTGTAAAGATATTTTGGGAAATAAATAATTTGGAAAATTATTTGGAATCTGGTGATGTGTGCATATCAATTGATAGTTCAATAACCGACTATCAGTATTTCCCTTTGAATGGGTATTTGATGTGAATTGATTGAATTTGAATGCACACTTATTTTTGAATAAGCGCTCACTATTCGGGTTAACCGGGAAAGGACCATGGGGTCGTATAACCCACTCCGAATATGTGATACGTCGTTGTGAATCGCATTTGAAGATCGGTGTTGAAGACCGATATTTGCAAGAGTGATAGGATGAACTATCGATTGACTCTGCACCGAGTTGCTCCGGTATTGAGTTCTCCATATGTGATGGTGAATCCGATCAGGATTGTGAATATCCGGATTGCAAGGACTTCTTTGTAAGTGCCTTCGGTTCTGTTCGAGCTCGGGACAGACTTGTATGGATTGTATGCCTGACATTACAAGTTGAGATATAAAGCCGATTTCTTTCAAATATATTTCTGTTGGTGGCGGAGAATTTATTCTTTGCTGAACACCCTTCTTTGAGACGTATGTGCTCAAAGGTTATATAGTTGAAGTTATCAGCAATATATTCCCAGTTTGGTAATGTGACATGCTGAGTGATGCGGAAATGATCATTGTGTTGATTATTTGTGATAGGATCATTTATTTGATCGTCTATCTTAGTGATCATTGTGTTGATCATTTGTTGACCCAAAGCATGGCTTTTGTATAAAGTATGTTTTTGTGGACGTGAATTCGTCGAGCCTCACATCCCGGAAATGGTCAAAACAGGAAAGAAGCAGCAAGGTTATGAGGGGTAGCGCCCTTTAGGATGTGTCCATTTCCTTCTGGAAAAGGGTGGTATCATGGTATGGAGCCCAGATACTTACTCATGTTGAAAACACTTTATGATTGTGTGAATTGATTACGAGCGCTCGGTTGATAAAGGTCCCAAAGGACCGGGGGATGGCATATTCGGTCAGTTGTTACTCAGTTAGGAGTAACCCGGCCTTGTGTTGGTAGAGATCCGGTTTGGTTCTCGGGGATGTCCATCCAGAGGCATTCTCATGTGGCAATGGGAAGTTCCTTGGCCTGACCATTTGTTGGAAATCCAATTCCCAATACGAAACTTTTACGGTATTAGTTGTAGAACCTGCTATTCACTTATGGTGGTCACCACTGTTTGGATAGTAGCTATAGTAGGCATACGATAATGGTCGTATGTTGGCTAAGATTTATATCTTTATTTTCGAAATGATTTTCCTCTACACTATGCACTAATAATAATATCAAATATTATTTTTAGTGCGTATCAAGCATCTTTGACTATCATAAGGAGAAATCTCCTCCGATTCTGCGTTTGCATGTGTGTGTGTGCGGGAGGCCTTATGGTAGTCTCATTTTTAAAAGCATTGCGAATTGATTTAAAATATTCCTCTATTTTGATTTTAAAGTAAATAAACTGTTTTGAGTTCTCACACCAGTCACATGACTGACTCGGAGTTTATTGTTTTCCTTCCTAAACTCTGGGTGCCCACCAATTTTCCACACGGGCAGTTAAGAGTTAAGGTTTATCAGGATATTCTGGATATTCAGGAGTTGCTGGAGGCAAGATGGATGGCATGGCGTATTACTAGTTTATATAGTATTTCTTTTTCCGCTGTATTGTTTGTTGTTGTATGTTGTTGTACACTCTGATGATATGATGTAATGAAATATAATGTGATGTAATAACTGATATAGTTCTTTATTTAAAGATTATTCATTTATTATTATATGTTGTTCCGCTGCGAATTGTGAGATTCTGTTGTTGTTCCTTTCTGTCCCGTTCTATTTTTAAATTTTTCTATTCTCTTATTTTCAAATTTCTTTTCTCCCTCTATTTTCTATCTTCTTTTCCCTCTATCTTCTACCTTTTTCTCTCTTCTTTCTTTTCTTAAATTCTTTTTAAAACCCATAACATTCCGTGTTTTCGGCCTTCGATTTCTCGGCAGTCGATAAAGTGAGTATCGATGTTGAATTTTCGAAGAACGAAAATCCGTGACGTTACAGGTGGTGGCCCTACGCATCGTGTAGATAAGCTCTTATCTCGTATTCTAATCACCAGTTTTCGATCAGCTTTTCGTTTTAAACTTTAATAAATTTGCAAATTTATTTGAAATAAATTGATTAACAAATATGAAGCCGAATTAAATTATATCCATTTTTTATTCTTGGGGTCCAGATATATTCTACGAACGGTTAGTTATCCTTTCGAACTAACTAATGCCCTTGCATATTTCGTAGATCTGACGACCCGAGTATCTTGAGTAGTATTGAATGAGTTCGTTATCATAGTTATTGTTGATATTCTGATTTAGTAAGCCGAATGAAGAATAAATATTCAGCATGATCTGGAAAGCTATATCATTGTGGGTTCATCTATTCTTTGTTGTCTCCCTATCTAGCAAATTTTGGGGATGAAATTTTCTTAAGATGGGGAATCTGTAACGTTCCCGGGTTTTGAGTCAAATTTAATTTGGTAATTAATATAAAATTTTGGATTGAATTGTGGATTAATTTGAATTTTTCAAATTAAATAAGATATATGCCTGTTTATTTACATAAATAGATTGTAACTTAAAACTTGAATTTGAATTTCAAAAATAAGTTTTTGAAAAATAATTTGAATTTGAAAACTCTATAATTTAAAAATTAATAAAAATTTGTTTTTTAATTATATTAAATAGGCATTTTGATTTGGAAGTAGGATTTAAATTTAATATAATAAAAGGGTATTTAATAATTAAATTCTAATATTATTAGTATATAATTTAGTTAAATCATTTTCTTAAGATGATATAAATATATGTATAAAGAGATTGTAAATAAAGAATTTAATTTATGAATTAAATTGTAGGTATTTTATAAATAAATTAGATTTATTAACCTTATATTTCAAAGGAACTAATATATATATATATATATATATCTTTTGAATAAATTTAGTTTTGTATATATTTAAAATAAATAGAAAATGTATTACATAATTTATATAAATTGATAAATCATGGGTTAAAACAAAGTTAATAAACTAATAAAAGATTAAGGGTTTTAACATAAATTACATGGCTTTGACATTTGTAAATTTATAGAAAACATGCAATTACAAGTGTTAGTTTAATTAACAAGTGTCAAACTTGATTATTATCTTAATTGTAAATATAAGAAAATATAGAAGAAAAATAAGGCAATACACTTCATTTTCTTCAAACTTAAAATCTGAAACAAAAGAAAGTTTAAAAGTCAATCAACCTGTAACAAGTAAAGAAAATCAGATTTGAGTCTAAACAACGGTTTTTCTATTTCTACCCGAATCAAAACCTGAAAACAAATGAACATCAAAGAAGCAAAATCATCTCAGCAATCAAACAAATTAAAAACTTCAACTTAGAGCTATGGATTCAAAAAAGTTCATTTTCAGTTTTCAAAGCCTGGAAGTTATAACCAGAGAAGAATCAAAAGTAAAGTTCAATTTATTTCGAACATCAACCTGATCAGAGAGCAATTTAATGATCAGATCAACAACAATCAGGCAATTAAATCAATTACAGATCAATAACATTTCCAGATCAATGAAATAAAACCCACTTCTCTGTTTTACATCATGATAGTTGAGCAAACTCCCTTTATAACATCCTAAACCTATATATCTTGATCTTTGAAGTATGTTATGAGATATTCTTGAATGATTGAGTGAATTTGGTTTGCATGTTTATAAATGTGCAGATATAAAGATATGTATGTCTGTATACATAAATATCTCTATTTATAGTTACAGGATAAAAGTTTAGAAAATAAAATTTCCAAATCTCCTCATATAGCCTCTTATAGGTTTTGGTACTTAAACAAATCTTGTTTCTTTAAACATAAACTAAGGTTTAAAAATTTATTTTCAAGTTAAATAAGCTTGAATATCATCGGGAAAAAAAAAGAACAGTGGAAACTTAAAACCCGTTGAAATTCAATAATCATGATTATTTGATTCTTATATATAATCTATTTTGTTCCAAAAAATCATGATTTTTAAGAGTTAAATCACGCTTTTTAATGTGGAATCGAGTGAGATATTTGTAGTTGATCGGATTTGGGATTTTGAGGCTTTACTGGTGATCGGTGGGGTTTGGGTGGTCGAGTTCGTCACTGGAGATGGATTGGAGGACGGGGGTCATGGCAAAAATAATTGGAGAATTTCTCGTCCACGGTGGCGGTCGGTCGGCGCTGGATTAGGGTTTAATACCTAGTTTGGTTGAGGTCTAGAATTCTGTTCACTGTGTTGTCTCTGTGGATCGGGGTCAATCGAACCTAAGGGGATCGGTGCGTTGTCATATGGCAAAGCTGTGGACATGGCGGCGATGTCTCAGGTGGCCAGGATCGTCGGTTATGATGGGTATTGTTGAACGAAGTTTGGGTTCTGGGTGCATCATCTTACTCGATTTTGAGTTTTAGGCGAGTTAGTGGTTCAGGGTGATTGATTGATTTGGGATGGTCATCGACGACGTGTTAGTAGCCGCAGCGTTGATCAGAGTGGTGGAAAACATTGGTGCACGTGCACCTATGCACATGTGTATCTAGTTAATCAAGTTGTTGGGGAAGATGGAAAGGTGCTCATGTTGGATCTCGGGATTAATTCGTGTTTGACTCGAAGCAAAAGAGGGAGGGTGAAACTCGAAGTAAGGCTCGGGTATTCGAGTGTTTGGCTTGAGTTTCTTGATCTGGACTATATAACAAGTTTAAAAAATTTAAATTTAATCAAGTTTAAATAAATTTCCTAATCAATTCTTTTTAAAATAAAACTTGTTTTATTTAAGTTAGAAATTAGTTAAAATGTTTTTAAAATTAACTAAGTTAAAAAGAGTTTTTAAATTATAAATATATACATATATAACCTTTGTTTTTGAAAGTTTATTTTAAATAAACTTAATATTGTGATTAAGTAAATGATTAAAGGATGAAGTGTTTTAAATCCTTAATTTAATTGAAATGTTTAAGTTAAGTGGTTAATAATAATTAATTCCAAGATTTTTAAAATGAGGTCTAAATGATAGTTAAACAATAAATTAAGATAAAATGTTTTATCTTTTAAGATCTTAAGTAATTAATGATTTATTAATAAAAATAATTACAGATTAATTATTTAAGGAGTAATTACTTAATGAAGTTGATTAAGGATAACTATTTAGCGTAATTAACAAAGGACTATTACTTAATGTAATTAAGGTATAATTACTTTGTGTAATTACAATAAAGGATAATTAATTAATTAAGATTAATTAATGAAAGTATTTAAATGTAATTAATTACTTAAAGATAATTACTTTATAAAAGTAATTCATTAATGATTAGTGGTTGATTCATCAACTGATTAAACAATAATTAATTAAAGGATAATTAATTAATGTGATTAATTAATTAAGGTAATTAATTTGAGGATAATTAATTAAAGGTTAGTTAATTAATGAAATTGAAGGATAATTACTAAAATGGTTTGTAAGTTAATTAATTTTAATTAACCAGGATTAGTAATTTATTCATAAGTAGTTAATCCGATTTAAAATAATCAGATGATTAGTTAATCTTACTTACGGATGTTTGGATTGTATGGAGTGCTTTGAGTTGTTTGATATCCCTGATGTGTGATACTTTGTGATATGAATTATTTTGATTTGAGCTGTGATAAATGTAATTTATTTACCTTTGATGAATTTATATTATTTATTTGTAAATCTATGAATGAAGATGAGCGTTATAGGATTATACCACTTATCGATATTGTTGTGCTTGGATTTGTGATGATTACTGATGATATTGTATTGTGGTGAGAAAAACCCCTGGACTACACCACATACACAAATATGGATTTCACGGGTAATTGGTTAAGTCACAGATATTTTTGAAATCAATATTATTTTATTCAAATGGTAAATTGATTTTAAAGATTGGATTTTGAATTCAAATGGTTTGGAAATGTAATTGGGTTGAATATGAAAAGCTTTTGGGAAAAGAAGTTTTAAAATTAAAATTTAGTTTGAATATAATATATCTTATTTAAGATTTAAAATTATTTTGCAAACTATGTTTTGAAAGGGTTATACAAGTTATACCATATATATACATATATATATATATATCTGGATTTTAAACCACTTTTGAAGTACATTAAAAGTATTATTTTGGGAATTTAAATTTAATCCAAGTTTATACTTTAAAAGGCTTTAATTTGAGCAAATGAAATAGGATTTTCCCGAAACGAAAACTCTTTATTTTCAAATGATAATGGCTTTCATATAAAGAAAGAACTTCTAGTTTTTTATAAAGATTTCAAGTTTGAAATTGAAATTGTTTTAAAAGCTATGAATGAATCTTTGTTAAAGATTGGTTATAAAGGATTGGTGAACTTTGTTTTCAAATTTAAGAGGATGTGAAAGGTGAATCTTTTGTTTTAAAAGATTAAAGTGGAAAATTGTTTTGACCATTCAAAAGGAAAGGTTTTGAAACAAGTGTAAAAAGTTGTGACTTAACTAAGATCCCACTATATCCATATGCTTTTTAAATTAAGTGCTCATTATTCGGTTTAGCCGGGAGAGGACTTTGTGTCAAAAAATCCATTCCGAATAGTGGTACGACATAATGGATAGCATTTGAAGATCGGTGGTGAAGACCGTGTATTTTCGAGAACGATAGGATTACCTGTCGAATGTCTGTGCATTATGGCTCCGACATAGAGATCTCCATATGTGATGGGGAGTCCGATCAGGATTGTGAATACCCGGATTGCAAGGGCTTCTTTGAAGTGCCTTCGGTTCTGTTCGAACCCGGAACAGACTTCTATGGATGTATGTCTGACATTACACTTTGAGATGTAAAAGCAGGTTTCTATCGAATACATTTCTATGATGGCGGAGAATTTATTCTCTTAGCTTAACACCCTTCTCTGAGACGTACGAGCTCAGAGGTTATGTAGTTGATGGTTACTAGCGATAAATTCCCTGTTTGGTAATGTGGCATGTTGAGTGCTGCTGATCATTTGTTGATCAAAGCATGGCTTTTGTTAAAGGCGTAGCTTTGTGGACGAGACTTCATCGAACCTCGTAACCCGGAAATGGTCGAAACAGGAAAGACGCTGCAAGGTTATAAGGGTCGCACCCTTTAGGGTATGTCCATTTCCTTATGGAAAAGGGTGGTATCATGTTATGGAGTCCAGATACTTAACTCATGTGGTTGCTGCAAATTTATTACTTTGTGGTTGTTGGTGTTGAGCGCTCGGATAAAGGTTGGTAACGACCGGGGGATGGCATACTCATGTCAGTACTTACCGAGTTACAGAGGTAACCCAGCCTTGTGTTGGCAGAGAGCCGGTTAAGTTCTCGGGGTGTCCCTCCAGAGGTGTACCCATGTGGCCCAGGAAGTTCCTTAGCCCGACCATTTGTTGGAAATCCAAAGAAACAATATGCTCCTTATACGGTTTTAGTTGTATAACCTGCCTTTTACTTACGATGATGACCTGCCATTGAATTGGCAGCTATAGTAGGTATACCATAATGGTGGTATGCTGGCTAAGATTAATATTATACTTGCAAATGTTTTCTACACTATGCACTAATAATAATATCAAATGGTTTTCGCGTATCAGGCATTTTTTACTGTCATAAGGAGAAATCTCCTCCAAGTGCGCTTGCATTGTGTGTGTGGCGGGAGGCCTTATGGTAGTTTCATTTTTCAAAAAACATTACAGATTTCTTTTAATTTCTTTTTTTGTTTTGTTTCAAATAAAACTGTTTTTGTTTTCTCATACCAGTCCCATGACTGACCTGGAGTTTATTGTTCCCTTTCTAAATTTTGGATGCCCAAAATTTTCCACACGGGCAGCCTATAGTTAGATTTTCAGATAATCAGCTAGTAGATATAGATTTAGTCGCCTTCTGCCTTCTGTTTGGAAATCTTTGAAGTCTTTGGTTTGGCAATCGCATTGTGGATTGAGTTTTCTTAATTCAATTTGATGGTGGTTCGAGCTTTTGGATTGGAATCTTTAGAGCTTAGGCATTTGAGAGATATCTTTTTGCTACTGATGTTATCTCTTCTTCTGGTGTTATTATATTTCCTCTATTGTTTATCTCTGATGTATATTGATGTCATTTGTATCAATGTGTTGTGTCAAATATTATATATCAATAAAGTTATCCGTTTTACTTCCGATGTGTTGTTGTACTTAATGTGTTATAAGCTCCGGTGAACCAGATTTGACGTTTGAATCTATGGCATTCGAATACGGGCGATGTATTTGGTGCCGATTTTCGAAGGTCGAATCAGGATCGTTATAAATTGAATTTGAATTCAAGATTTGAAGTTGAGTTCGATAAATATATGTTTAGAAATTATGGTTCAACAAGTTATATAATGTATTTATATGGGTTTTAAACCATTTTAAATGTATTATTTTGGGAATTTGAATTTAACACAAGTTTATACTTTAAAGGTTATAACTTGTGCATATTTGATCGGATTTTCCTGAAACGAAAACTTTTTGTTTTTCAAATGATAATGGCTTTCAAATAAAGAAAGGATTTTCAATTTTCATTGAAAGGGTTTCAAATTTGAAATGGAATTATTTTGAAAGCTGTAAATGAATCTTTGTTAAAGATTGATGAACTTCATTTTCAAATCTAAGAGGATCTTAAACGTGTGTCTTTTATATAAAAGATTTGGAATTGAAATAGTTTTAAATGCTATGAATGAATCTTTGTGAAAGATTGGTAAACCTTGGCTTCAAATTGAAGTGGATTTTTAAAGGGTGAATCTTTTGTTTAAAAAGATTTGAAAATGGTAATTTGTTTAAACCATTTGAAAGAAAGGTTTTGGGCTTTAAGTTGTGACTTAACTAAGATCCCAATATCCATATTCTTTTTAAATTAAGCGCTCATTATTCGGTTTAGCCAGGAGAGGACTTTATGTCATATACCCATTTCGAATAATGATATGACGAAATGGATAGCATTTAAAGACCGATGGTGAAGACCGGATATTTTCGAAAATGAAAGGATTACCCATCGAATGACTCTACACTAAGTAGCTACGACATAGAGAGATCTGTATGTGATGGGGAGTCCGATCGAGATTGTGAACACCCGGATTGCAAGGGCTTCTTTGAAGTGCCTTCAGTTCTGTTCGAACTCGGAACAAACTTGTATGGATGTATGTCTGACGTTACACTTTGAGATGTAAATCTAGTTTCTACCAAATACATTTCTATTTGGTGGCGGAGAATTTATTCTCTTAGCTTGATACCTTCTCTGAGACATACGAGCTCAGAGGTTATGTAGTTGATGGTTACTAGTGATACATTCCCAATTTGGTAATGTGGCATACGAAGTGCTACTGATCATTTGTTAATCAAAGCATGGCTTTGGTGTAAAGCATAGCTTTTGGACGAGACCTCGTTGGACATCATAACCCGAAAATAGTCGAAACAGGAAGAATGCGGCAATGTTATTAGGGGTAGCGCCCTCAGGGTATGTCCATTTTCTTTTGGAAAAAGGTGGTATCATGGTATGGCGCCCAAATACTTAACTTATGTGGTTGCTGCAAATTTATTACTTTGTGGTTGTTGGTGTTGAGGATCCTCGGATAAAGGTCGGTAACGACCGGTGATGGCATACTCGTGTAGTTACCTAGTTACAGGGTTAACTCGGCCTTGTGTTGGTAGAGATCTGGTTAGGTTCCCGGGGCGTCCCTCTAGAGGCGTACCCATGTGGCATAGGAAGTTCCTTATCCTGACCATTGTTGAAAATCCAATCATCCAATATGCGCCTTTTATGGTTGTAGTTGTATAACCTGCCATTCTTAAATGGTAGCTATAGCGGGCATAATATAATGGTATCTATGCTGACTAAGATTAATATTATACTTTCGAAATTTTTTCTGCATTATGCGCAAAAAATAACATCAAAAATGATTTTTCGCGTATCAATCATGTTTGACTATCATAAGGAGAAATCTCCTCTAATTGTGCGCTTGCGTTGTGTGTGTGGCGGGAGGTCTTATGGTAGTTTCATTTTCCAAATTGCAGATTTCCTTTAAATTTCTTTTGTTTTCTTTTGTTAAAAATAAAACTGTTTTTGTTTGCTCACACCAATTTCATGGCCGATCTGGAGTTTATTGTTCCCTTTCTAAACCTGGGTACCTACAATTTCCACACGGGCAAGCTAGCGTCCGAATTTCAGATAATCAGCTTTCATCTTTTGGAGTCTTTAGATTTGGGATCGCATTTGTTTCGCATGACCAACCTTGCTTAGTACAACATGATGATGGTTCGAGCTTGAAGTTTAGAGCTTTGGCTTTGGAGCTTTGGATTGGTGATGCAGTATGTAGATTCATTTTCTTTTGATGATCATGTTGGAGTTATCTCCTCCGTTGTTATCTTTTCTGCTGTTGTGTATCTATGATTGTGTGATATTCATTGTATTAGAATGTTGTATCCATTGTCGTATAAAGATATTCATTTTCTTCCGCGGTGTTGTTGTACTTAATGTGTTATAAGCTCCGGCGAACCAGATTCGACGTTTGAATCTGCGACATTCGATTACGGGTGATGTATTTGGATGTCGATTTTCGAACGTCGAGTCAGGGTCGTTTCATTTGGTATCTGTTAACGCTTAAATTTGAACGCTAACACCCTGGTGTATAAGATGTGATTGTGAAAGCACCACCCGTTTGTACGGGAAACAGAAATAAGCAGAAAGTATGTAGAAAAACGGTAAGAGACACAGTATTTATAGTGGTTCGGCTTATAATCCAGCCTACGTCCACTTTAATCTTTTTATCACTAGTTTGATTACAATTCTTTACAAGATCTTTCAATTACAACACACTTCAAGTGATAGGATATGTGAAACAAGTAGCTCAAGCTTTGATGTTGACAATCATCTTCAAATCCATGGTGAATGTGGATGATTCCTTCATGGAGTTCCTTTAGAAGTTTGTTGGATCTAAAAGGCTTTGAAGTCGTCTGGAATTCGGCAGAGTAATGGCGCTTGAAGAGAATGAGCCCCCCCAAAAGTCCTCCCCTCCTCGTTCAAGTTAGGGCTGTATTTATAGGTTTTTATCGGAGTTTGGTCGTAGGTCGTGACCGACCTAAGTAAGGTCGTAGGTCGCAGTCGACCTAGAAAGCTCTGGCCCTCCTTCCATAAGAACATACGTGCTGATTCGTACAAGTCCAAGGTCGTGAACGACCTATCTCCAGCGGCATGCAAAAAGGCGGCTCCTTTGTTCATACAGATAGGTCGAGAGCGACTTATCCTAGGTCGTTAACGA
Organism: Allium cepa; assembly: GCA_030765085.1. NCBI lineage: Eukaryota > Viridiplantae > Streptophyta > Magnoliopsida > Asparagales > Amaryllidaceae > Allium > Allium cepa. Next base: position 300,176,948 of record CM060944.1, on the reverse strand, counting down.
CCTATCATAGGTCGTGGGAACTTTCCTGTAATCAAAGTACTCCGTTAGGTCGTTGGGCAGTATCTTTATCTCCAAGTGCTAGGTCGTCTTCGACCTAAAGTAGGTCGTAGGTGGGCAACGACCTAGGGGATGGAACCCGACCTATCTCAATTGTGCTTGGTTCTCTTCTCAGCGAGTTGATAGGTCGCGTACGACTTATTATAGGTCGTAAGTCGGCTGAGACTTAGGTCGCTGAGATCACTTCGTCCTTAGGTCGGTAGGCTATGGCTTTCTTTAGGTCGCATATGATTTAGGTCGCTGATCCTCTTAAGTTGTTAGGTCGCGGAGCTCTTAAACCACTAGGTCGCGGGCTCCCTTAGGTCGCTGAGAACCGCTAGGTCGCGGCCTTTATTAGGTCGTAGCTTCTTGTTAGGTCGCGAGGCATTTTTAGGTCGTAACACTTTAGGTCGCTTCTTCAATTTGGTCACTAGGTCGGCAATTCTCTGAGTCGTTAAACTTGGTCACGTCTTAGGTCGCTAACGAAGAGGAGTTAACATTTGCCCCTCGAAGTATACGCCTAGGTCGTAGGTCGTGTACTTCGATCTTCTTAACTCGCGCTCTGATGAGTTGTTAGGTCGCAAGCGACCTATTGAGGAACTAGGTCGTGTGTGACGATCCACTTTCTACTCCTCTGGGGTATAAATAGCCTAGGTCGTTCCTTCCTCATTTCATCTGTTTTAACACCTCATTCTGCCATTAACAGCATCTCGCGATCTTGGAAAGCAAACCAGAGTCCAATCATCCACCGATTCGACCTCGCCATTACATTGTGTAAGTATACCTGATCTCTATCCACCCCACGATCATCACCGAACCAGGAATTTCTCATCTCCGAATCTCATAGCAATTTCGTGTGTCGTTTTTCGTCTTTTGAGTCAAGTTGTGGTCGATTTTGATCGCCATTAGTTGTGATTCATGAAAGCACAGTGTTGAGTTGAATTAGTGATTGATCGGAGATGCTTTCAATCGCCTCTTGGATGATTCGGTGGTACGTAGGAATGACGGACCTCTCGAAGAGGATGATGGATTTCATCGTGAGTGATAATGGGTTATTGGGTCATAGTTCATCGGGATGGTGTGATATTGCGTGGAGAGGGAGTTGGTGATTTAGAAGATCTGAACGACTTAAGGATCCTTCAAATCTGCGACTTAACTCCTAGGTCGCGCTGAGATTCAAACGACCTAGGACTTAACAAATTTGCACATGAATTTCAAGCAGGACGACCTAAAAAATGAACAACCTAATCTTTTTTGCGGCATAAGCCGTAGGTCGCAACCAAACTTGGACTATGGGAAATCTGCACTGCCTTGAACCTTTTAACTTGCACAGCGCGACCTAATGAACCCCGACCTATGCTAGGTCGCTGGACGACCTATGACTTATGAAATTCCGAGATGACTTGGTTGAATTGAACTGGATTGTTTAATCTCAAATTCTGTTGCACTTTGTTGTAGATTATCTCTCATGCTAATAACCTGTTAAACATGACATTTGCAGAAAACCGGGACGAATATACTGCCATTGACTGCCCACATCAAATGACAGATTAGTTGATAAAGAATAATTAACTTAAATGAACTGTGTGAATGAAATGTTGTGAACCAATGAACTCAAGTGAAGTGCTAAAGCAAAACTTAAAATATCCAGTTAAAGCTGATTCGTTTGCATTAACACAATACTTGAGCGTTATATCAACAGGTCTTGGAATTTCATAGCTGACTAACTGTCAACCAACTTAATTTCAGTTATGTTTGAATTCCTCTTGTTGTTGTTTTTTTTTTTTAGTTTCGCACAACACTTCACACTTTTAGGAAACGTGCACCTTCATATTTGAATATCCAGTTGCTTGTGTAGAATGACTTCTCAATTAGAAGAAGCAGGACAAACTGGGGAGATTTTTCCAGTTGCTAACCGATTGATCGATCCCCCAGAGAGAATGCCAACCACTCTGAACCACAAGGCTTTTCGCCAATTATGCATCCAGTTTGGCATCGCCGAAGCAGATGCTTTACTTCCCGGACCTAATGACTTTGCTGACCAACCACCTCACGGTTTTGTTGCCGTTAATCGCCAAATGTGCTTAAGCGGAGCGATTCCTCCTTTTAACGAATTTCTTCGACAAACCCTTCTTCGGTTAACTATATCTCCCTTTCAACTGCACCCCAATGGTTACGCCATCTTGATGGGGTTGGGCGTGCTATTCAGGAAGACGCTTGATCGCCTCCCTAGCTTTGAGGAAATCTGCTATTTATGCACATTTGCGAAAAATAAAGACCATCCTTCTATCATTCTTGTGAGAGGTGCGAGAAATCGCAAACTCATTTTAGATTTGCCCGAGAGTGCACACGGGTTTTTGACTCAGTTCTTTTATGCTCGTTGCCCTCCAGGTTTTTATGCCATCTGGAGAATAGGAAGTAAGACTAGTGTTTCCATTTTTTTCGTTTTTGAAACTTTTTCCGAGATCCGAACTTTCAGTTGCTAACTTCATTCTTTGCTCTTTTCAGCACTTCCCCTCCCTTCTAGAGATCCGATTCATAAACAAGTTTTCGAGAGGTTGAGTGCCGTGGCTGCGGAAGAAAGGAGCATAAAATTTCTGCTGAAGGATGAATTTTTACACCAATACGGGCTTCTACATGCTTCTCGTTCTACGCATGCTCATGAAGTTCCAACAGAAGTTCCCGATTCCCCGACGAAAACTCCTGACGCCCCGGTTACTGTCGAACAACTCGCATCAAAAGAGTCTAATATTGAAGCTTCATTGGTGAAGTGTTCCACTTCTACCGACATTATGGGGTCATCCAGTAAGACGGTGCTTGCCCCGATCGAGGAAGAAGAAGAACCTTCACAGTCTCTCGGGGGATTAGCTGATGTAGGAATTGAGAAAACAAGTCCCACCAAGCATGATGGTGACGATGTTTATGAGGGGTTGAGTGACATAATAGTGACTTCGCAGGAGCTTTTTAGAGATGACGTATCTAAAATTATCTCTCCTGTAATTGAGGCGACGTCTCTTCTTCGACAAACGCCAACACAAACATCAACTCCTCATACCCAAGCTATCATCACCTCTACACCAAAGAGTGGTTTGTAGCTTAATGCGTGTAGCTTGCACATCACACAACACTTAGGATTTTTTGGCATTTGTTCACATTTAACTTCTTTTCTCTGGTAGTTTTTAAGACTTGTTATTTTTGCCTTTCAGATTCCTCTATGGGGCGCAGCGGTAGCGGTTCTTATTACAAAGACTTTCGACGCTATGGAGGGCGTGGCAGCTATGATTACAAGCAATACTATACCGATTCCAGAGAGACCAATGAGCAGAGAGCTGCGCGAAAAGCTGAAGAGAGGAGAAGGTATGAAGAACGTCATGAGGGAGCGGGCACGCGACATGAATCCTTCCCAAGGGATGATGACTCCCATAAACGTAAAACGCACGATGATAGGGGGAAGAGCCATATTGAGGATTCGAGAAAGCGGACCAAACTTGGCGAGGAGCACGTGCCCGTGACATCTGAGAGACCTGGTGCCTCAGTTTCTATTGACATCCCTTCCGAATCTCCTGCTCTTGAAGGAAGTGCCATCCAAACACTTCTCAACAGGCCTTCATACCACGTTGAAAGGGGGCCCCCGACTTTGCAGAGCCGATTCCCGAACTGGTGTTTGAGGGGGGTACGCTTCGACCTTGATTTGGTCCCCATCGACAAAGAAGCTATGTACAGAAATCTCGATGCTGTCAAGCTTGATATTGATAGAATGTCTGGATGGCAAAAGCTGGTTGATGAACTTCAAAGAGTTAATCGGGCTAACATCGAAGCAATGCTGACCATGGAAAATGACAAATCAGAATGGCAGAAGATTCTTGATCAACACAACGCTGAGATGAAGGAGATAGCCGAATACAATGAAAAACTCGAAGCTGAAGTAAAGCAGCTCAAAGATGATCTTGCCTCTTCTACTAATACTTACACCCAAAGAGAAGAGGTATTGCAAAAACAAGTGCGAGATGCGCACGCCAGCCAGAGGGACGCTGAAGCTAAAGCTGAGAGGTTGGAACAAGCTGTAGAGAACCACCGCACTGATGTCACCCAGCTGCAGAATAAACTGAGCGCCCGGGACATGGAGATTGGAGCGCTAAAAGCCCAACTTGCTCAGACCGAAAAAGATCGAGATGAGGCCATGGCTGGCAAAATTGCAGCCGAAGAAACTGCTCAGACCATGGAAAACGATATCAATTCGACTTTATTCGATTTTTATTTACATTGTGTCTTGGGACGCGGCAGCCTCTCTTTTCTTGGTCCTAAGTATGAAATCACCCTGGCCGAGGTGTGGGAAGCTGCTCTTAACATGTTTAAAGACGCCGGGTATGGCGATGAAGATTTTGAGGCGCGTTACCTGGATGAGGGAGCTCGCGCTGCTCTTGCGAAGGGGCGAGAGCAACTTGCCAGGATGAGAACTGGAATGGCGGAAGAGGAACGTTCTGGAAAGGAATTAACGCTTACTTCCTTTGTCCAACCTCCAGTTTCTCCTGTGGTTGACATCACGGGTTCTAGCTCCTCTACTCCGTCTGCAACTAAGACAGTAACTGAAACTACAAGTGCACAAGGCGGGGATGAAGGTGGTGAAAGCAACGAAGCACAGCGATATGAAATCAGCCTCAGAGATCCAACTTCCCCAGGTAAACTTGACACCGGACCAGCCCAAGTGGTGAACTGCTCGTTCGCTCCTTGTGAACTTGACGATCTTCTTGATTATTTTTCGAATGTCAATGAATTCCCGACTTTTGATTATTCCTCAAATGTTAATGAATTCCCGACTTTTGACGAGCCGTCATCCCCTCTCTTTTCGAAAGATACTGATATTTTAAGTTTTTTCTCCTTTGTAGAGAAAGCACCGAGTCAAACTCAAGCTTCTTCTCCCCCGGTGATCCTTCCTCCATCTCTTCAAGTAGCGCCTCCTTCTGCCTCGCAACCTGGGTCACAAGAAGAACAAATAGAAGCTCTCCATGGCCTGGATGATCCCGTTGCTTCGCAAGAGCAAAAAGATGAGGGACTTGAGGGAGGTGACATATCTCCGGAGCGGACTCCTTCTGACGATATAACTTTATCTAAACTTGCCACTCCAGGAAGTGAGTCTTCCTCGAAGAGGAGAAGGAAGCAAGGAGCATCAAGGAGGAGAGGGAAGATAATCACTGCCACTGAAGAGGAGCCAGAAGTTGGGCCAGCTGCGCCTACCTCTCCTTCCTCCCTTATACCCACTGGTCGACCTGAAAAGCTGATCATTCGGCCGGGTAAAGGGTCTAAAGGCAGCAAAAAGAAGTGAAGATCTTCAGTTTCTAGTTTTTTTTTTTGTGTTTTGCATGTACTGGCCGAGAATTGTGCGGGTACCGGCCCCCGCTTTTCTTTATTTTGAAACCTGTACCTGCGTTGTAATTGAATAAAATGATTCCTTGAATAAAATGATTCCTCGTTTGTACAAACTTTTGTTTGAATTAAAGAATACATTTGTTATTTGTTTTGGCATGAGTTTATTTGATATTGCAGCGAGCTTATGGTATGTTACTTGAGCGTTACCTTTTGCTGGTTTAGTTATACCATATTGTGTGTAATTATACTATATTGCCCCCATTCCATAAGTATGCTGCAATATTCTATACCTCGAGGGGACTTACACTCTTATTTGCTAAAGAATAATTATTTTATTCTTTAAAGAAAATTTTATAGAGTACAACTCCCTTCGTATAAGTTTTTACGCTTGGTCGTTCGAAGAAATCACTTTTTTCTTTTGCTTATGTGCATATCTCATCAAGTGAATTCCTCTATGTGGTAAAGCGGACCTCTGAAGGGTACTTTAACTTCTTTTCTTTTTACGATCATTTCCCACAATAGGCAAATTACTTTTTCTTTGAAAGTTAAAGTACGCTTTTGATGAGGATTTTTTTTTTTTTTTTTTTTTTATAGAAAGTTGTACCTCTGAGGAGGGATTTTTTCACGTTTCAACACTTGGAAGTTTTATTTCAATCTCGGTGAAACGTGTACCTCCAAAGAGTTATGCTTTAGAAATCCTTTTCACGTTTCAACACTTGGAAGTTTTATTTCAATCTCGGTGAAACGTGGGTTTCCAAAGAGGTCTTTTTTCTTAATTGTGTTCCCGGGAGGGGGTTGTACCTCTGAGGAGGGATTTCTCACGTTCCAACACTTGGAAGTTTTATTTCAATCTTGGTGAAACGTGTACCCCCAAAGAGTTGTGCCTTTGAAGAAAGCCTTTTCACGTTTCAACACTTGGAAGTTTTATTTCAATCTCGGTGAAACGTGTGCTTTCAAGAAGGTCTTTGTTTTTACATTTCAACTTTGGTGAAGTGAAATTCCGAAGAGCGGCTGCTACACTTCAACTCCTGGCGAAATGGGCCTCCGAAGAGGGCTTTTATTTTGTTTACATTTCAACTCTGGTGAAGTGAAATCCCGAAGAGCGGTTATAACACTTCAACTCCTGGTGAAATGGGCCTCCGAAGAGGGCTTTTATTTTGTTTACATTTCAACTCTGGTGAAGTGAAATCCCGAAGAGCGGTTATAACACTTCAACTCCTGGTGAAATGGGCCTCCGAAGAGGGCTTTTATTTTGTTTACATTTCAACTCTGGTGAAGTGAAATCCCGAAGAGCGGTTATAACACTTCAACTCCTGGTGAAATGTGCCTCAGAGAGGGTTTTCATCGCCTGGAAGTTACTCTCTCATGGTTGGAGGGTCATGACTCCTCCAATCTTTTTTGTTGAGTAGAGAACTTTCTTTTTTGTGGCATATGACCCATTAGAGGTCTTTTATTATCCGAAGAGTTGTGCCTCCGAAGAGGACTTGTGGCGCTGATGGTAGCTTTGGTTGTTCCTCTGTTCACTTGCTTATGCCTTTTCAGCGATCCCCTTTTTTTTTTCACAAGTGGCTTGTTTAATCCAAGGAAGTGTACCTCATTGCCAGGCAAGTTCGTGAGAACGGGCACTAGCTTCCTAATTGGATGTTTGTTTGTTTAAACAATCTCAATTTATCAGCAAGGGCTCGTTCCTATCGAAATCATTAGCCGTTCAATTGAAGCATTTCCTATCTAGGATTTGAATTCGGGGTCTTTGTGACTTGAAATTTGTTTGTTGAATGATGGTGAGAATCGCTCGGTCTTATTATGCGCAAGTTTTATCTCCACTGTCTGCAAAAATTTAAATCGATATTTCAGCAATACATTTTGTGTATTTTTATATCGAAAACAAAGCAAACATATAATGATAATAAGGAACACAAGATTTATAGTGGTTCGGCCATGAAATTGGGCCTACATCCACTTTATATTCTTTCATTATTTACTTGCATCAGTTTCACAATTGCTTTCAATTACAGGAATCATACATTCATAATTCTTTTTACAATGTTTCAACAAAATTTTCAAGTAAAGTATGGACGCAAGTGATTGCTGTTCCATGCCCTTGGAATTTGATCTCCATCAACTGTGGTGAGCTTAAATGTGCCGTCAAGAAGTTTCTGACCTATCACATACGGTCCTTCCCAATTTGGCCCAAACACACCTGTCGCTGTCATAATTCTTTTTAGGACTAGATCTCCAATTTCAAAGCTGCGTTGACGAACTTTGGAATTGAAATGTCTGGCTATCCTTTGCTGATGAGCTGCAACTCTGAGGTTAGCTTCATCTCTTTTTTCATCAAGGAGATCCAGCGCTTCAAGTTGCAGCTTTTCATTTTCTGCTTGATTGAAATGGATTCTTCTGTGTGAAGGGACCTCTGTTTCAACCGGGATCATTGCTTCCGATCCGTATGCTAACGAAAAAGGAGTATGCCCAGTTGCAGTTTTGTGAGTAGTTCTGTATGCCCATAGTGCAAGCGGTAGTTTATCGACCCAACCACCTTTTGCTCTTTCGAGTTGCTTTTTGATGGTTGATTTGATGATCTTGTTCACTGCTTCCACTTGCCCGTTTGCCTGCGGATGAGCTACTGCCGAAAAGCTTTTCTGGATTTTGAATCGCTTGCAAAAATCCTGGAATTCCTCGCTTTCAAACTGAGTACCATTGTCTGTGATTATTTTCTGAGGCACACCGTATCTGCAAATGATATTCTTAGTCACAAAATTTATCATCTTTTTGGAGGTGATAGTTGCCAATGGTTCAGCTTCAGCCCATTTAGTGAAATAATCTACAGCAACAATGGCATATTTGATTCCAGATTTGGCGGTTGGTAAAGGTCCGATCAAATCTATTCCCCAAATCGCAAACGGCCACGGACTGGTCATTTGTGTGAGCTCAGTAGAAGGTGCTCTAGGAATTTTGGCAAATCTTTGACATCTGTCACATTTTCGAGAGTAATCTGCAGCATCTCGATTAATTTCTGGCCAAAAATATCCATATCGGAGAATTTTCTTTGCTAAAGTTTGACCACCTGAATGATCCCCACATTCTCCTCCATGTACCTCTGATAGGATTATTTTGGCTTCTTCTTTGGATACACATCGAAGCAATGGCATTGAGAATCCTCGTCTGTATAATTGACCATCCTGGATTATATATCGAGAAGCTTTTCTCAGTAGCTTTTGTCGTTCTTTAGAGTTTTCTGGTAAAGAGCCATTGAGTAGATACTTTGTTATTGGAGTCATCCATGATTCTTGCTCTTGCGACATACTCATAACCCAATCGATATCCATTTCATCAATGCTCGGATTTGACAAAACTTCCACTGGAACTAACCCTAAGGATTGGGCTTCGCCAGAACTTGAGTATTTTGCGAGAGAATCTGCTTTCATGTTTTCTTCTCGAGGAATATGACTTATCGTGTAATGGTCGAATTCACATAAAAGTTCCCAAGCCTTTGACACATAAGCGGGCAGATTTCCTCCTTTCGTTTGAAACTCCTTCTTGACTTGGCATACTATAAGCTGAGAATCACTGAAGATCTGTAACGCTCGAATGTTTAGTTCTTTAGCAATTTTCAAACCAGCGATCAGAGCTTCATATTCTGCTTCATTGTTTGTTGAAGGAAATTCTAATCTTAGCGCATAGCATAATGACCGGCCTTCAGGAGTTTCAAGAACAATTCCAGCACCTGAACAGTAATCATTTCTTGCGCCATCTACAAACAACTTCCATTGGGTTGGGGAGTTCTCGATTGTTTCTTCCTCGCTGTTACCCTTGTCTGTAAATTCTGCAATAAAATCTGCCAAAGCTTGTCCGTTGATCGCTTTTCTAGGATGATAAGTGATGTCATATTGGCTCAATTCAATATTCCACTTTAAAAGGCGGCCCGAAGTCTCAGGGCGAAACAAGACTTGCTTTAAAGGTTGATCAGTGAGGACTTTGATAGGATGAGCCTGGAAATATTGCCTCAACTTTCTTGAGGCAATCAATAGACAAAAGGCGAGTTTTTCCAACTTGGAGTAATTCATTTCTGCCCCAGTGAGTCTTTTGCTGATATAGTAAACTGGATGTTGAATCCTTTTGTCTTCCCGTACCAGCGCTGCACTTAAAGCATGAGATGAAACTGCCAAGTATATAAGAAGATCCTCGCCATCGCCGGGCCTGGAAAGTATTGGAGGCGTTTCCATATGTTGAATCAATTCTTCAAAAGCTTTCTGGCATTCGGGAGTCCAGTCAAAGTTTTTCTTTCCTTTCCTTAGAGCGTCGAAGAATGGAATGCATTTATCAGTAGCTTTGGATATGAACCGACTTAAGGCGGCAATTTTTCCATTGAGACTTTGCAATTCCCTCTTTGTTTTAGGAGCTTTGACTTCTTTTAGAGCAGTGATTTGAGCTGGACTAGCTTCAATGCCCCTAGCGCTCACGATGAAACCCAAGAACTTCCCAGATTCTACCCCGAAAGAACATTTTAAAGGGTTAAGCTTCATTCCGTATCTTCGGAGAATTGCGAACATTTCTGCTAAGTGTTCGATGTGATCCACTGCTTTCTTAGATTTTACTAGCATGTCATCAACGTAAACTTCCATAGTCTTTCCCAACTGCGGTTTGAACATAGCATTAACCAGTCTTTGGTATGTTGCCCCCGCATTCTTCAACCCAAAGGGCATAACTCTGTAACAGTAAAGACCGACATCGGTGATAAAGCTTGTGTCCTCCTGATCTGGTTCATGCATCATGATCTGATTATATCCGGAGTAGGCATCCATAAAAGACAACAATTCATGACCCGCTGTTCCATCTACCAGTTGATCGATCCTGGGTAATGGGAAGCAGTCTTTGGGACAGGCCTTGTTTAGATCTGAAAAGTCGATGCACACTCTCCATTTACCATTGGCTTTCTTAACTAGCACTGGATTTGAAACCCAATTTGGATAGGTAGATTCTCTGATGAAATTATTCTCCATGAGCCGGTCAACTTCCTCTTTCAATGCTGTCGACCTTTCTAGACCTTGGATTCTTCTTTTCTGCTTTACTGGCGTGAACTTTGGGTCAATATTCAGAGCATGTACCGCAACTTCTGGGGATATTCCGCACATATCGGCATGGGTCCAAGCGAAAACATCCAGGTTTGCTTTCAAAAAAGATATCAAGGCATTCTGAACTGACACATTAAGTTGTGAACCCACATTCAGCACCTTGTTTGGGTCCTTCAGATCAACGGGCACCGGTATCGTTGTTTCTGCTGGTACCACCCTACTCTCCCCCGCACTGGCCTTTCTAGGATCCATCACTTTTCGTGCCCCGCTATGCTCGCCAGTGCAGGGTCCGCCCTGTAGTTGCTATAGGGTTGGTGTTTTGATGCGGATTGGGGTTGCCGCATCTTTCCCCATTTCTCTCTTCCTTGTTTCCCGCAGCTCCGTCATATAACATTCTCGCCCAGCGTTCTGGTCTCCTTTAATAACTCCTACCCCATTGTCTGTAGGGAATTTAATAGTAAGACACCATGGGGCAAGGACAGCTTTGAATGCAGCAAGAATAGGTCGACCAAAGAAAGCATTGAAAGCAGAAAATTCATCTACTATCACAAAAGTCTGCTTGCGAACTACTTTTCTTTCTCCTTCTCCGAGTTCCACAAGCAAGTCAATGGTTCCTACTGGTTGCTTTGGCTCCCCAGTGAAGCCAACAATCTTCTGAGATGAGGCTTGCACATCCGCCATCGGGATTCTCATCTGGTCAAACGTTTTCTTGAAGAGGATGTTGCAAGATGCGCCGCAATCAATAAGAACTCTTCTGACAATAGCCGGTCCAATACCGGCCGAGATGACTAACGGGTCCAAAGTAGGGGCCTCAATGCCCGTGGAATCTCTAGCCCTGAACACAATATCATCATTAAAAGTCCTTTGTTGTTTCAGGGGTGTAGAGTCCTCTAAAACAAAGACATTCTCTTCAGTTGGCATATGTTTCAGAGCTCGAGTGTACCTCTCCATTTCACCCCAGCTTCTGCCTGCTGGGTGGGGTCCTCCTGTGATGACATTAATAACTGGCCTTCCAGATTCATGTCCTGCGGCCTTCTCATTTGTCCTGGGCTGATGAGCAAGAGCTTGTTGCCCCTGACTTGACGAAGCAGGATCATTACCACTCTTCTTCACAAATTGCTGCAGCTTATTTTCTCTTAGCAATTCTTCGATTATATTTTTCAATTGACGGCAGTCGTCTGTGTCATGACCAGGCTGATTATGGAAGCGACAGAACTTCCCACTTTGCACAGCTTTTCTTCCGGTTCTGAGAACAGGAGGTTTGGGATACTCAAAAGAATCTTTTGTAGCCAGGTAGATGCGCTCCGGTGTCTCTAACAAAGGAGTATATTCTGATGGCTTGAAGGATCGAGGCTTCTTTGAATTGTGTTGTTTCCTTCCATCATTATTTTCTCTTTTCTGTCCCACAGATCCATTCTTACGTGGCGCAGCAGCGTTGTCTTCAGCTTTCTCTACTGTTGCCTTTGCCGGGACAGGACGGCTTTCCAAACGCATGAATTCATCCGCCTTTTTGTAGAACTTTTCCAGAGAATTTGGCTCCTTCATGTTCAGCCACTTTCCGAATTCACTTGACTTATCAATAGCTCTCATCAAATAGGTCAAGACCATGCGGGGTTCTGCATTATCCACCTCAGCTAACGCTATATTAAAGCGATTTAAAAAAGACTTAATAGTTTCCCCCGGATTCTGTTCCAAACCGGACAACGACATGATGTCTTTTGCCTTTGAAGCATACAGCCTAAATTGCTCTTTAAATTTCCTGGTTAGGTCTGAAAACTGATCGATGGACCGGACAGGCAGTTTTGTGAACCAAAGCAGAGCTACCCCTTCCAAATACACAGGAAAATAGCGGCATTTTATCTCGTCAGAAGCTCTGGCACCTGTCATGTGCCAATCATATTTGTACAGGAACTCATTTGGATCACTTGTCCCTTTGTAAGCTGGAATGGTCGGAGGGACGAACTTCCTTGGGAATTCAGCTTTTAGGATCTTTTCAGTAAACGGAGTCTTGCTCGGAGCGAAACCCCATTCTTTCTCATCTTCGACCCTTTGCATACTTTCTTTCATAATCTGTCGAACCATACCAGAAAGATATTCTTCGTCATTCCTATTTCTGGATCCTCCAGCCTCAGGCAATGTCTGTTCAAAGGGGCTAGCAGCCCTTTCGGGAATGTTTCTAGTTTCAGCATCATGGACATTACCGACAAAGTTCCTTTCATTATTCGCAGGTTGACGGTTTGCCCCGAGCAGATCGTTTAACCTATTCAGAATCAGAGCATTCTGAGCATTCTGAGCTTCCAATTGCGCGTTCTGGGCATTTATTTGCTGATTCAACCCAAAGATAGCAGCGTCCAATTCCGCTTTTGAAACTCCAACAGCTGGAGTGGCTTGATTTGGTGTTGGGGAAGCGGAGGTTCCCTCTTGAATGTTTGCAGATCTCACAGATTTACTTTTCCTTCCAGGAGCCATGATTTCGGATAGACTTCTGGTTCTTAAAGAAACTCTATCTACAAATCTTTCTGAAACAATGATGATAGATGTCCTGAGTTCAATTCTCAGTGAAAGCACCAAAATGTTAACGCTTAAATTTGAACGCTAACACCCTGGTGTATAAGATGTGATTGTGAAAGCACCACCCGTTTGTACGGGAAACAGAAATAAGCAGAAAGTATGTAGAAAAACGGTAAGAGACACAGTATTTATAGTGGTTCGGCTTATAATCCAGCCTACGTCCACTTTAATCTTTTTATCACTAGTTTGATTACAATTCTTTACAAGATCTTTCAATTACAACACACTTCAAGTGATAGGATATGTGAAACAAGTAGCTCAAGCTTTGATGTTGACAATCATCTTCAAATCCATGGTGAATGTGGATGATTCCTTCATGGAGTTCCTTTAGAAGTTTGTTGGATCTAAAAGGCTTTGAAGTCGTCTGGAATTCGGCAGAGTAATGGCGCTTGAAGAGAATGAGCCCCCCCAAAAGTCCTCCCCTCCTCGTTCAAGTTAGGGCTGTATTTATAGGTTTTTATCGGAGTTTGGTCGTAGGTCGTGACCGACCTAAGTAAGGTCGTAGGTCGCAGTCGACCTAGAAAGCTCTGGCCCTCCTTCCATAAGAACATACGTGCTGATTCGTACAAGTCCAAGGTCGTGAACGACCTATCTCCAGCGGCATGCAAAAAGGCGGCTCCTTTGTTCATACAGATAGGTCGAGAGCGACTTATCCTAGGTCGTTAACGACCTATCATAGGTCGTGGGAACTTTCCTGTAATCAAAGTACTCCGTTAGGTCGTTGGGCAGTATCTTTATCTCCAAGTGCTAGGTCGTCTTCGACCTAAAGTAGGTCGTAGGTGGGCAACGACCTAGGGGATGGAACCCGACCTATCTCAATTGTGCTTGGTTCTCTTCTCAGCGAGTTGATAGGTCGCGTACGACTTATTATAGGTCGTAAGTCGGCTGAGACTTAGGTCGCTGAGATCACTTCGTCCTTAGGTCGGTAGGCTATGGCTTTCTTTAGGTCGCATATGATTTAGGTCGCTGATCCTCTTAAGTTGTTAGGTCGCGGAGCTCTTAAACCACTAGGTCGCGGGCTCCCTTAGGTCGCTGAGAACCGCTAGGTCGCGGCCTTTATTAGGTCGTAGCTTCTTGTTAGGTCGCGAGGCATTTTTAGGTCGTAACACTTTAGGTCGCTTCTTCAATTTGGTCACTAGGTCGGCAATTCTCTGAGTCGTTAAACTTGGTCACGTCTTAGGTCGCTAACGAAGAGGAGTTAACAGTATCAGAGCTGAAGGTTGAGTAAAAAAAACTTTAGCTCGGGAGTATAACACATTAGGTGACTCATTAGAGATAGGGTTACAAATGCCCTAGAATGAGTATATCCCTAAGACATCCGTCTGTATGCCTCAGTAAATTCTCTTACTATTCACCAATAGTGAGTATGAGTGCAAGAAGAGGATGTGGTAAGAGGCAGGGAAGTGCCACTACAAATGGTCAATACCCTACAACAACAAGGAACAATCTTTCTCTATCAACCTCTTTTGTTCATCATCTGATTTCAATTCTTTGATGGCTTCGTGGCAGCTCGAGGGAGAAGCTTTGGTGTGGTGATGGCCCTGCGAATCATTATAGTAAAGGTTCTAATTACTATTTTGTAATCATCAGTTTCCCTAAGCTTTCTGTTTTAACTTTAATGAATTTGAAATTTTATTTGAAATAAATTGGTAAATAAAATAAGAAGTTATATTGGATTGTATCCATTTGTCTATTCTTTGGGGTCCAGGTATATTCTACAAATCATTAGTTATCTCTTCGAACAAACCAATACCCCTGTATATTTCATAGACTGGATAACCCGAATATCTTGTGAGGTATTCAATAGATTCGTTCTCGTATCTGTTGTTAATATTCTGATTTGGTAAGCCAAATACAGAATAGATATTCAGCTTGATCTGGTAAATCAATTCTCTATCTCAGATGTGTTCATCTGTCTCTGTTGTCTCCCTTTCTAGCAAATTTAGGGGACGGAATTTTCTTAAGGGGGAATATGTAACATTCCTATTTTTAAATCAAATTTAAATATGTAATTAATTTAATTTTTGGAATTAAATTGTGAATTAATTGGTAAATTAATTTGAAATTTTCTAGGAACAAATAAAATGTGTATTTGTTATACATATGAAAGTAGGTTTTTAATAGATTTGGATTGGAAATTTAAGAATAAAATATATCATAAAATGAATTTTGGTTTTTGAAATTCAAGAATAAATATTTTAGAAATAAAATTGGATTTGTTAACTTTATGTTTCCAAGGAACTAATGTGTATGAATATTTATTAGTAATGTATAATTTGGATTTCAAATCATTTTCTTATTAAGTTATATAAAGACAAGAATGAATTAAAAGTTTTAATATATACAAATTGATTTTTAATTGAATTTTGGAATTGAAATTTAAATTAAATATTTGAAGAATAAATTGGATTTGAAAATTCTATAATTTAATATTAATAGGAATTTGTTTCCTAATTATAGTATACATATGTAACATATATTTTGAAAGTTATATTTTGAAGAATATAAATAATTTTCAAAAGTTGTTTAAAGTCAAATTTATATTCTAAGGACTTATATATATATATACACACATATAATCTATACATGTATTTGTTTATTTGTTGAGGTGTAATTTAATTTTTAAATCAATTTTTTTAAAGATTATAGATATATAAATAAAAGGCAAAGTATAAATAAGAAAACATAAACTTATGTAAATATGAAATTAAATAAAAAAATTATAATGGTTTAGACATCAAAATACATGTTTATGACATTTGTAAATTCATAAATGCGTGTATTTACACTTGTATAATAATTACAACATATAGTAAACAAGCGTAATAGTTTGGATATGCAAATTAAATAAGTGTCCCTAGTTTTCATTTATTTTTAAAACAATAAATAAAAGGATTTTATTCCTATATGTATATCTCTAATCTCTTTCTCATTTTCTTTCACAAGACCAAAACACAAACTTCAAAAATAAAACTCAAAAGAAATTAAAACCAGTAAAACCTGATCTAAGCAAACAAGTTTCAGATTTAATCAAACCTGAAACAAAGATCATCTCTAGATTTTAAAACTTGAGAATGAAAACAGAGAAAATTTAAAACGAGAAGAGACTCAAGCAAGTATAGATCAGTATCAAAGCAGAATCATTCCAAAGCAACATGCAGTTTAAGATTTACAAATTCAACTCAATCTTTTACAACTTCAACCTGAAACAAAATTAGATCAAAGCAGATCATAGTGCAAATCAATATAAAGTTTTAGATCCAAGGCAAAATCATTTTCCAATTCAAACAGTTCAAGTTTTAAAGCCTGTCTATCTGTTCTTCTCTGTTTTCTGCAATCAGTTGAGCAAAACCACTTGATTTCCCTTCTATATCTTGATGTTTGAATTGATATTGGAAGTATATTATAAGAAGTGTTTGAATAATTTTGTGCATGCTTGTGTATATGTATGTTAATGCTCTATTCAAATTAAAGGTTTCAAAACCTGTTAAAAATTCATATTCTCTCTTTCTCACTCTCCTTAGGCTTTAAATTTAAAACAAAGTTTGTTAGTATAATCATGATTTAAGTTTTAAAAATAATTTTAAGTACAATTTATTAAAATATTTTCTAGAAAATCGAGAAAAATAGATGAATATAAACCACATCCAAATATCGACTTGAATGATTTGTTGTTTCAAATATATAATCTGATTTGTTATGAAATCTATGATTTTTAAAAATATAATCATGATTTTTAAGTTTGAAAATCAAACGAAATTGCATGTTGAACGGAAATCAAAGATTGGGTGATTTCTGGCGATCGGCGAAAGGCGTGGGGTCGAGATCATCACTGAAGGGAGATTGTGGGCTGGTTATCATCAGAAAAATGGTGACTAAATTTAAGTCTTCGGTGAAGTCAGTCGATAATGATTTAGGGTTTAAAGTACAATTTTGAGTTGTCGTAGTTATCAAGCTCATATGGAATCGATGGTGGAAAAGACGAGATCGCATGTGGAGGAATCGTTGTTAGAGGTCGTGGCGCAGTTGTGGTCGGAAGGACGTGAGCTTCGGTGGTGTAGTTCATCGTCGCTGTGAGGTTTTGTTAATCTGGTTGGTTCTAGATTTTCATTCAAGTGCTTGATTTTTGTTTTGCCATTGGGTTCTTTCTTCTAAGAGGACGTATGCAATGGCGAGTGGTCCGTTAACTTGCCGAGAGTCGTAAGGTTGGTCGGAGTGGCATGGAGTCGCCGTGCACGTGCACGTGTGCACTGTGATATTGTTTGGGTTGGTTGAGTTAGGGGAGAAGAAGGTGGCTCAGGTTGATCTCAGGATGGTTTCGTGTTTTACTCGAAGGAAAGCGTAGAAGCGAGTTTCTCGGGGAATACTCGGGAAAAATTAGAGGGTGGCTCGGGTTTGAGTGTTTAGTATGATAGCAAGTTTTAAAATTTTAAAATAAAACAAGTTTTTATTCAAAATTTTAATTAAAACAAGTCTTAGACCTTTTCTGATTTATTCTTGTAGGATAATAAATGTTTTAATTTAGTTTTGAAATTAGGATTAAAGTAAATTATTTTAAAGTTAATTAAGTTTAAGCTTAATTAAGAAATTAATTTAAAAGAGAATGATGTTTTAAATTGTTATTTGACTTTAAAGTCTTAAATTAATTTATGAATTAAAAATAATTTTGTTTCAAAGATTAAAGGTTTAAAAACTGAATGTTTTTAAAGTTAATTAAAAATTAATTACTTTATGTAATTAAATTTAAGCTTATTTTTTTTTAATTAATTTAATGCTAATTAATTATTGTAATTAAATTAAAGAATGGTCAATGTAATTAATTAAAGGATTTATTAATTAAGTTAATTAATTAAAGGTAAATAACATAATGTAAGTAATTAAGGATAATTGCTTAATTTAAGTAATTAAAGGTAATTAATTACTTAAAGATAATTACTTTTAAGTATCAGTTAATGATTAAAACTAATTAATCAAGTAATTAAAGGATAATTACTCAATGTAATTAATTTGTGATTTATTAATATAAGTGATTAGGATAATCACTTATTGTAATTAATTAAAGATGATTAACTTAACGATAATTAATTAAGGGTTAATAATCAATGTAATTAAGGACAATTAATTTGAAGGATAATTAAATAATTAAAGGTTGATTATTTAATGATTAAAGGTTGGTTTATTCATTAATTAAGCTTGATTAATTAGTAATTAAAGGTTGATTAATTCATCGTTTAAGGTTAATTAATTGATTATTAAAGAATAATTAATTAAAATGGTTTTTAATTAATTAATAATTAATTAAGCAGGATTAGTAATTTATTCATAAGTGATTAGTCTGGTTTCAATTACTCATATGACTAATTGATCTTACTTATGGATGTATTGTATGGAATGTTTTGAATTGTTTGATATCCCTGATGTGTGATGCTTGGTGTTATGAATTATTTTGAGTTGTGATGAACGTAATTTATTTATCTGTGATGAATTTATATTATTTATCTGTAAATCTGTGAATGAAGATAAGCATTATAGGATTATGCCGCTTATCGATATTGTTGTGCTTGGATTGTGATGATTGATGATATTGTATTGTTGTGTGTAAAACCCCTGGACTACACCATACACACACAAATATGGATTGCACGAGGAAATTGGTTAAGTTACAGATATTTGAACTAAATATTATGAAATGGTTTTAAAAATTGAATTCTGAATCCAAAATGATTTTGGAAATGGAATTAGGTTAAATATGAAAAGCTTTTGAAAGGAGTTTCGAAGATAAAAATTATTTTAGATAACTTTTTAAATTTTTGAAATTAAAATAGTTTGATTTGAAGTTGAATTCAAGATTTGAAGTTAGTTCTATAAATATATGTTTAGAAATTATGGTTCAATAAGTTATATAATGTATTTATATGGGTTTTAAACCATTTTATATGTATTATTTTAGGAATTTGAATTTAACCCAAGTTTATACTTTAAAGGCTATAACTTGTGCATATTTAATCGGATTTTCCTGAGACGAAAACTCTTTGTTTTCAAATGATAATGGCTTTCAAATAAAGAAAGGATTTCCAATTTTTGTTGAAAGGGTTTCAAATTTGAAATGGAATTGTTTTGACAGCTATAAATGAATCTTTGTTAAAGATTGGTGAACTTCGTTTTCAAACCTAAGAGGATCTTAAAGGTGTGTCTTTTATATAAAAGATGTAGAATTGAAATAGTTTTGAAAGCTATGAATGAATCTTTGTGAAAGATTGGTGAACCTTGGTATTAAATTAAAGTGGATTTTTAAAGAGTGAATTTTTTGTTTAAAAAGATTTGAAAGTGGTAATTTGTTCAAACCGTCTGAAAGAAAGGTTTTGGGCTTTAAGTTGTGACTTAACTAAGATTCCAATATCCATATGCTTTTTAAATTAAGAGCCAATTATTCGGTTTGGCCGAAGAGGATTTTATGTCATATAACCCATTTCGAATAATGATACGACGAAATGGATAGAACTTGAAGACCAGTGGTGAAGACCGGGTATTTTTGAAAACGAAAGGATTACCCGTCGAATGACTCTGCACTAAGTGGCTACGGTATAGTGATCTCCATATGTGATGGGGAGTCCGATAGGGATTGTGAATACCCGAATTGCAAGGGCTTCTTTGAAGTGCCTTCGGTTCTGTTCGAACCTGGAACAGACTTGTATGGATGTATGTCTGACGTTACACTTTGAGATGTAAAACTAGTTTCTATCAAATACATTTCTGTTTGTGGAAGAGAATTTATTCTCTTAGCTTAACACCCTTCTCTGAGACGTACGAGCTCAGTGGTAATGTAGTTGATGGTTACTAGTGATACATTCCTAATTTGGTAATATGGCATACGAAGTGCTGCTGATCATTTGTTGATCAAAGCATGGCTTTTTTGTAAAGCGTAGCTTAGTGGACGAGACCTCGTCGTACCTCACAACCTGGAAATGGTCGAAACAGGAAGAATGTGGCAAGATTATTGGGGTACCACCCTCAGGGTGTGTCCATTTCTTTTTGGAAAAAGGTGGTATCATAGAATGCCTAGATACTTTACTTATGTGGTTGCTGCAAATTTATTACTTTGTGGTTGTTGGTGTTGAGGATCCTTGGATAAAGGTAGGTAACAACTAGGGATGGCATGCTTGTGTAGTTACCTAGTTACAGGGGTAACTCGGCCTTGTGTTGGCAGAGATCCGGTTAGTTTCACGAGGCGTCCCTCCTGAGGCGTACCCATGTGGCATAGGAAGTTGCTTAGCCTGACCATTGTTGGAAATCCAATCATCCAATACGCGCCTTGTACGGTTTTAGTTGTATAACCTGCCATTCTTAAATGGTAGCTATAGCGGGCATAATATAATGGTACCTATGCTGGCTAAGATTAATATTATACTTTCGAAATGTTTTCTACACTATGCACTAATAATAATATCAAAAATTATTTTTCGCGTATCAAGCATGTTTGACAATCATCAAGAGAAATCTCCTCTAATTTGCGCTTGCATTGTGTGTGTGGCAGGAGGCCTTATGGCAGTTTCATTTTCCAAAAAGCATTGCGAATTTCTTTTAAATTTCTTTTGTTTTCTTTTTCTAAAAATAAAACTTCTTTTGTTTGCTCACACTAGTCCCATAACTGACCTGGAGTTTATTGTTCCTTTTCTAAACTTTGGGTGCCTACAATTTTCCACACGGGCAGCCTAGAGTTGGATTTTTAGATAATCAGCTTTCATCTTTTGGAGCCTTTGGATTTGGGATAGCA
Organism: Allium cepa; assembly: GCA_030765085.1. Taxonomy (NCBI): domain Eukaryota; kingdom Viridiplantae; phylum Streptophyta; class Magnoliopsida; order Asparagales; family Amaryllidaceae; genus Allium; species Allium cepa. The sequence goes on along the minus strand of CM060944.1, from coordinate 300,156,128 downwards.
TTAGTTTCATTGACCGGCCTAGCTTAATACAATATGATGATGGTTCGAGCTTGAAGTTTAGAGCTTTGGCTTTGGAGCGTTGGATTGGTGATGCAGTATGTGGATTCATTCTCCTTTGAAGATCATGTTAGATTTATCTCCTCCATTGTTATCTTTGCCGCTGTTGTGTATCTCTGATTATGTGATATTCATTGTATCATAATGTTGTATCCATTGTTATATAAAGATATTCATTTTCTTCCGCTGTGTTGTTGTACTTAATGTGTTATAAGCTCCGGCGAACCAGATTCGACGTTTGAATCTGCGATATTCGATTACGGGTGATGTATTTGGGTGTTGATTTTCGAAGGTCGAGTCAGGGTCGTTTCAAATGTATATTTCTTATTTTCAGTTTTGTTAAATTAAAAGCTTTAACATTTAAATTTCTATTAGCATAGCTTCAAATCTTGGATTTTCAGTCTATAAAAATTTGGCATTAAAATTTTACATTTAAACACGTTTGTCGATATTTCTTAAAAAATTCTTCATTCTTATGTGGATTTTCTTTAATGTATGCTACACATGTTTTGGATCATTCATTGATTTGGAAATATTCTTCGCCATGATGTTTTTCGCTTTCCATTCTACATTCATACGGATAATGAGATTTATAATGTTGGATTCTTAACTTTCAATAGAACCTTTGTTTAATTTTAAATTCGCTATATCATAAGCAATGTTTCATGTTTCATGGCCACCTAAGGTAGAAATGTGGAAGCATAGCCTTCATTTTATCTTTGAAAATGTGGTATTTGAAATTTTTTCTCCCTATTACTTAACTTGCATGTTTCATATTTATAAATTACCTATTACCCATGTACATTTTCAACAGCATATATAATGTTGACAAGTTAACCATTACCCTAATATACTTGCAATTTTTTTTGCGTTACAATGGCATGCAGAGTGCTTGAGTCTGTATTTTATCCATTCTGATTAATTTTATGACTTTAGGGGTGTTATTGGTTTTTTGCTTTTGATTTTATAGTGAAATTATTGTACTCAATTCATCATTCCTTCACCCTTTGTGAACTTAACATGAATATCCTAGATGTAGGATTCAACTGTGCAAACTTCGAATGAAACTTTGACATTTATATTGCTGATTACTGTTATAACAACTTGCCCATATGTATATGGTAAAAATTGTCTCATGCAGTTACCATTCTTGGATAAGTCACTACTTTAGCAATCAATCACTTATCATTGTATACAGTATGGTACTATAGGTTTTAGCCTCTATTAGTCATTTACTATTTTATATTTCAACATCTTGAATTATTTTCTTTTTATATTTAATTTTCTTATAAAATATTGGTAAATTTTGAGCGTTACACTTTGTCTAATTTACACGATTTGGCTGTCATAAATTTTGAACTGCAATTGTAGAATAAGACGTTTCAAACTACAGGATTATTTGTTTACTAATATTGAATTAAGAAGCTTTGCTTTTTAAAAAAAAAATTGGTTGGTTTTACCTATTTATAATATTGAATTTTTTTAATATTTAGTTTGACTGTTACTTCATATCATTAATGGTAATTTAATTATGAATTAAACTAAACTGCAGGTTTGTTGATTCTATGGTTTATACATTTTATGTTTCACTAGCTTCAAAATGTATACCAATTCTATGGTTTAATATTTATAAGCTTTGCTTTGCTTTAATTCTTTTTTAGGTTCAAAATTTAGTATCCCAAACTTGTATGTATTGACATCGGTATTATTAAATAAAAGGCTTTGACAGTTGAAAATCTATTAGAATAACATCAAAATTTGGGTGTTCATTCCAAAAAAATCAGGCATCAAAACATTACAGTTAAACAAGTTTCTCTAAAATATTTAACCCTTGCTTCATTAATGTATGCATTTTCTTTAATTTCTGTTGCACCTTTAATGTTGAATTCGCTATGCCGTAAGCAACATTTTATATTTCATGCCAGCCTACAGTAGAAATGTGTAGAAATAGTCTTCGTTTAACCTTAAAATTTAAAATCAGGCTACAAGAAAAGGCAAAATCATTATTCTCGATAGTACTTGCACAATTTACATTTATGAATATCTACTTTACGATTGCATAGTGAATGCTTGAGTTTGTATTTTACTTCGATCCGATTAATTTAATAACATACGGTAGAACGGTTGAGTTTGTATTATTCCCACCAGTACTTAATTGTATGTTATGCTTATATCTACTTTTACACTGCAATTGATTTGACTTACCAAATGAAAGTATAAGGTTCATTTTATATAACAATAAATTTTTTAAATCGAGACAAACTAACGAGGCTGACATAAACATCTGAGAGTTTCCACTTTTTTGAAGATTCATGTAGCAGTTACCTTTTTCAATTATGATTCCAGTTCAGTTGTACAATTTTTCATAAATGAAATTAATCATTACTTTCACTCTGTCCATTTTTCAGCTGTTACATTTACCACTTCCACACAATATGTTTAATACTTGAACTTTACATTTTGCTTACATTGTAACGCAATTTTAGATTCAGCGGAGTTACATCCATACAGCAGGATAATGCTGACAATGATACTAAAGTTGTGCAAAGAGGAAAAGGCAAAAAATCGCTGAAATAGAAGAATGGAAACTGTTACCCCTGAAGCTCTGCGCCTATATTCACAAAACATATATTACCCTATGATTCCCAGCAATGAAATCTGATACCTATACCACTTAATTAAGTTATTATTAACTGCATTTCATGGCTTCTATATACTTTTAAACATTCAAGTTAAAACATATTACGATTATAATAATGCAATTGTATATCTGCCAACAAATTGTTTATACTGTTTTGATTTACTGCAATCAGCGTTCCATGCTTCTGTTACTATCTTCGGTATGCTCTTTTCGTGCAATATAATGTATATAGATTTATGTATGTATGTTTTTCTGTATCAACTTTTTATACTTTTCTACATGTTAAATGTGAAGTTTTTTCTTCATTTTTATTTTAAAAAGATATATAATTTGATCTAAATTAAGATATTATCAATGTTTCAATAATAGTGAATCTAAATTAAGATATTATAAACATTTTCAATAATAGTAGAGTTTCATACAATTGCTTGAAGTCTATCCCACATTATTTAATACTCTGGCCAACAAGTATATATACACTGCTTTAGCAGCTCTATTCTTTAAACCTATCCTCAACAACATTTGCAGCGTTGACAACATTAAATTTACAAAAATACCACTTGATTATGTATTTAGTCTTCAACTTTTGTTCTTAAATTATATACTTTTGCAGTCACTGAAAGGAAACACCGACCATAAAACTTATAACTGCCTAGATTTTTCTTCATCGTTGAGAAGTTTGTATTGGGTTTTAAAAGTTTGTACGCATAAATTTGTTCACATATTTGTTGAGTTTTTCAGCTAAGTGAACTTCGCCTAATTAATCATAGTTTTATGGTTTATTTAGATGCTAACATTACTCTTACCTTTTACGGCTAGACGGTAGCTTAGATTCTCAAGAAGGAGTAGAAGATTTGAGAAGTATTACTGTTATTCAGTGAGTGACAGATTTGAGAAATATTATTATTATTTGTTTATTTACCAATGAATTATTCTTGCTTGCATTAGAACATTGAAAGAAATTGTGTACTAAACTATTTGCATCAACATATTACTAATTTACAGCTACAATCTAAATAGCAACCCAATATGTCTTGGCATAATTTTTGCATGTACATGTCTATGTATAACCAATACACACATCTATAATTGTTTCTATGCAGATACAACTGATTGGTTGCTATATGGTGTTAGTAAATAAAAGACCTTATTCTTACAACGCTTTATTTATTCTAGACATTCATTAGTCATCACTATTCTACGACGCAGTAAATGATTTCAAGTATTTTGTATCTTTGTGTCCATATTTTTTTATACAATCATTGTATGTGAAATTATCTGCATGCCATTGTATATGAATTTACGTATACATTGAAATAGCAAGCTTTAGTTATATGTTCAGGTTACGCCTGATTTCCATGTTTACATCTAGGTATATAAACGTGTATATTTTGCTTTAATATATTCTTGGATTCCTAATATTAGATTTACTGGTCGGACATATTAGTATACAGACCAATGCATACCTAGCACAACAGATGATGCTTGCTAGACTAGTAGATGAAAAAGTGAAAATGAAAGAAGAGTTGAATCGCGAATAGGGGATAGAAAAAAACTAGATTCCTATGCCAAAATAAAGTTAAATTCGATTACAATGCAGATAGGTATCACTAATTACATTTTCACTCTTCTAACTTTAGCTTCTATACATATCTCTGTCATTCATATTTTATTTGAATTAGATCTCATACCAATATATCCCAACGTGTGCGTAGCACGGGTTCACACTCATTCCAGATATATAATTGGGTTGTAAATTAGGTTGTCCTAATTTACTTGGAATGTGAATTTCTATGTTTTAATTTATTTGGAGCGGGTTCCTTCTAATTTCCATAAATTATCCAACTTCAAATTATGTATATAAGCATATCGTTCGAATTGACACTGGATATGCTAAAAAGGGAAAGAGATGTTTAAGTAGATAGTCTTCTCCATAGTTTACGCTATCTATCTCAATAAAAAAAAAGAAATAATGCCTTATAATTTCAAATGAAGGAAAGATCTCACTTTTGATTAATTTATGGAAAGTTACAATGGTAATACTTTTTGAAAATGTAGCTCTAATAAATTAAAATGTTGAAAGAAATGTTCTAGTTTAGAAATTAATAGATAGAATTATAAATGAATAAATAAACAAACACGTATAATCGCACTTAATGTTCAAAAATAAAAATATATAAATAGTGTAATTTACGACGATATTCGTATTGGTTATTAGCAGCTTATTAATTATAGAACTAGGATTTATAAAAATTAATTACAGATTTAATAGGCAGTAAATTTGTTATTTATAGAGAGTTAAAAAGGAATTAAATGGGGACTAATTTAGGAATTTAATACGACATTTATGGGAAACTGAAAAGACAAAATAGATGGATTTTGAAAGTGGTAGGTAGATTAAATGAAGTAAATGAGGATTGATTAGGGACTGTCCAATTTTGACATAAGTGACCAACTATTACGGGTCATAAAAATTTATTAGACATTACAAGGAAACCAAAGACTAAGCATATAATTAGGAATAATTGTGTAGAAAAAATGTAAATATTATTACTATTAAATATACGTAGAAGGCAACATAACTTTCATAGTACAAAATTATATAACTTCAATTATACGTTTAGAACAAGTGTGAACTAAAAGGCTTAGCCCAAACTTAGGCTTTGGGTGATTGGTTTGGTTTAGTGGATTGGTATGCAAGGTCAAAAGAGTTACACAACATAAGTCTGCCTTGCACTTAGAGGTTACTAACAGTTGTGTATACTTACTACTGATGTAGGACATCTTCAAACATAGGACCTGTAAGGAAGGGATATGCATAGGACATTGGACCTTCTTTTGGGATGGAGATATTAAGTAGTTATTATAGGGTCTACCTCCTCCCAATTTAGGAAATATTAAATGGTTGGGGATAATGGTTTGGCATGGTAATGGATATCTCGAGAAGGGTCCTCTCTAGGTTTGAGGTATAAAGTAGCCGTAAAGAATTATTAAGTGACCTAATGAGATTTCATGCGATTTCAGCTAGATAGTATCAAAGAGGAGTCTGCCTTGGGTTAGGTATTAAATGACGTGGACCTGTCTAAAAAGTGGATATTAAATGGCTAGAGTCTGCCTAGTTCCTATTGAAAAAGTATTAAGTGACTTAGATACTCCCTCTTACATTGTTAGGACATGATTGACTGTAGTTGCATGGGACTAGGAATGGCCTTGGGTCTACAGTTGTGGGTAGGTTGTAGAGTTGGAATGCATTAGTATGATGACAATTATATTATAATGCCATATCTAGGTGTCATCGGTCTTCGTAGTTAGGACCGACTGATTAACAGTTATTGCTAAGGGCCTACATTGGAGACTTGAGGTATTAAATAGTTGTTAGGTCTGTCGCCTCCCTATTTAAGAAAATTAAGTGGTTAGAGTTTTGGGTAGTAAAATATTTAGATGTGAAAGAATATAACCATTTTGAGTGGACTATACTTGACCGTGATACCAATATCATATAATCAAGGAGATAAATTATCTATTGAATAGTGTTTTACTTATAATGCTTCATCTCAGACCCAACTAGAGTCGGTCGGTGGATGTCATGTCACGATTTAACTTAATCAAAGATCAAATCATTCAAAGTGGACATAGACTGCAACGCCGAGCCAATATAAACCCTACCTTTTTATTGCTTTCCTTTTAAATTTTTAGCGTTCTTCATATTTATATCCACTACATATATTCAATCTGTGATATGTGATTGAAAGTTGGTGCTCTCATCTACAATTAGGTGTTTGTGACCAATTTTCGCGCAAACAATATCAAAAAAGTTTTCTTCTTGAATCAGAACATATAGGGCAAAAAAGCATGCAAATTTCTTACAACCAAAAGAATTGAGTTTCAAATTTACGCAATTTGTATAGTTATCTTATTGTGGTTTCCATTTAGTTCATTTTGATAAAGCTATTGTTCTGCTTTTATTTGAATTTTAAAAAAAACTAATTTAGATTTGCTTAAGTGTTTTTCTATATGGAGTTTCAAACTTGCACAATTTGCATAGTGCAAAGGCTTTTTAAACCAAATCTGTAGTTGTGTATCTTGTAACGTTTAATTTGCATTTTAAGAAGATTACAAGATGAGCTTATTGCACTTACAGCTTATTACCTTTAAAGTCTACTTTTTAGAATGGACAATTTCTAGGTTTTATGAATTAGTGTTTGTTATTTTAAATGGGTTTTACTTGCAGCTTGGAGTTGCATAGGTTTCGAGAATACTTGTAGAATTTTTTTTCACCAAATTATTGTTATATCTAAGAGAATTAGATAGTCTTCTCTAGCTTAAATATGTAAACGAATTTTTTAAAAGCTTGGCGTCATTTCAAATTTCAAAATAAAAGTTTGAACTGGCTGATGTGTTGTTCTGTTTACTATTTCAAATTTACAAAATGTGTACAACTAATGCTTTATTTCTAAACAAAATTTAAGTTGTTTCCTCTTTAGCATTCAATTTTCCAATTTACCATATTTAATTATGTATGAAAAGTAAAGTTATTTTATTTATAGTTTATTAGCAATTAAATCTAATTTTTATTAAGGATATTTTCTTAATTTTATTGAGACGACCCGACTTTTTCTCCCACAAAAAGTCGTATCATCCTTAAGAAAGAAAGGGATAGAAAAGAGAAAAGAAAGAAGAGAAAGAAGAAACAACACAAATATCTCAACAGCGGAACGAATAAATTATATTAATAACATAAATATTACACAGTATACATCAAATATCAGAGTTACATAGACAATACATCACATACTAGACAGTTATAACACCTGTCTAGTTATTAGAGCTCAATACATTACAGATAAGCACTCAGAGATACCAACACAGTGGAAAACTATATATCTATACGCAGAAGCCTACTGCTCTATATGCTCCTCCACAATTCGTCAAAGCTAACCTGAATCCTAATCCTGAATTCCCTTGGCTACTCGTAAAATTTGTGTACCCAAGAGTTAAAGAAAAACATAAATAACTCCGGGTCAGACATGGGTCTGGTGTGAGTAATAGGTTAAAGTTGCTTAACTTTGAAAAACCTTTGAAAAGAAAAGGTATCACGTAAGACTTCCCACACATAAACATGGAAAAGTTTTTACCTTACGCTAACCAAAACATTTGATAGGAAATCCGATGATATTATAATAGTGTCTAGGGTTTTCAAGTAAATAAGAAATAGCCGAAATTGTTACATGATTAAATTCCAGCTACTAGCCACAAAAGTGGGTAATACAATCAAAACCGTTGGCACTTATTGGATTTTGGATTCCATCAATGGCTGGGCTACTGGGGTACCGCCCGTCACAGTACTTGGCCTAGATCACCGTACCGAGAAGTACGCCCGCTCCCCTGCAACACAAAGCCGGAACCGTTCCTTACTGAACGTTCCGAACAAGACCACCCTGCAGTTGTGATCAGCAACCGCACCACTAAGCCGAAATAAAGGGACATCTAGACAGGGATAAATCTTTCTCTCAAGTGGGGCTACCCACGAAGCCTTGCTGCACCTCCCATGTTTTAGCCATTCTCGGTTGATGAGGCTTGAGGCTACGATTACCTTTACAGGACATATCACTTAGAATGCTCATTGTCCACCTGACGATATTCTGAAAGCATTCAATCCATACAAGTTCATTCCGGGTTCGAACGAAACCGAAGGCATTACCTCGTTACACTCATTTTGGAATCACCCTCAAAGTTAACGACGATAACCCTTGCACTCTGAATCTTCACTTCAGATTCACGACTAACGTTAATTTGGATCGATGTGGTTTTCGGATATCCAAATATGGAAACCCGATCCCGGTCTCATCGAAATCCAAAACGTGTCTTTTAAGTCCAAGTTGTTTTAAGTTTAAAACAATCCAATTTAATTATCTATATACACACAGATAGATAATTCACAACACAATAGATAATCAACATTATCATCAACAGATAAGTCATATCATAATCAGATAATCCATATTATCATCCAAAAGCAACCAATACATCCATACATTTTCCATCTCATGGCTGAGATTACAATCCATACCATGCAATTAATATCAATCTTCAAACATAAGCAATGATCTAATGATCACACCTTCTATAATTAATTTAAAATAAAATAAATTAATTACTTAATCCCTTAATTAATTTAAAATGAATTAAATTAATTACTTCATCATTAAAATCCTGCTTAACTTAACCATTAATTGATTACAAATCAATAAGATAAAACACCATCTCAATATTCATTTCAATTAATCCTCATTGATTAACCATCTCTAATTACAATAAATAATTAGCCTTTTATATTAATTACACAAGTTAATTTTATTAAACCCTTTGCAAATAATTAACTTGTAATTACTTAATTAATTAATTACATTAATCATTTATTCATTATTAATTATACCTTAATTAATCAATTCCAAATTACATCATTAATTAATTAATTAATGATTTCTGATTACATTTAATCAATCTCTCAATATAAATTAATTACATAAGTAATTAATCTGAAATAAAACGACATATATATTAATCACCATTGATTAATAACCATTCAGTAACTAACTACTTTAATTACTCATCCCACAAATTAATTACTCTTAATTCATTATCTAAATTAATCACTTGATTAATTTCAAAGTAATTTAAATTACTTCCATAATTAATATCTTTAATTACATCTAGTAACTATTTAATTAATTACTCCCTTAAGTAATTACAAATCCGTAAATTACATAAAGTAATAATCAAACAATCCACAAATGTTTAAATTAATTTAACTTAATTAATCTAAACTAATCACATTAATCAAATTAATTACACCAAGTAATTAATTCATTAATTACTTTCATAAGTAATTAAACATAAACAATTGATTATTATTAATTAATTAATTTAATTAATTATCAAAATTAATCACATTAATTAATTGTTAAATAATCTTAAGTTAATGACCTTCATTAACATTTCTTAATTACTTAATTAAGAGTTAACTTAGATTAATCATTATTAATTATCAATTAATTAATATTTAATTACAATTTAATTAATCTCTAATTATTAATTAATTAAGTGTTAATTAAAATCTAAATTATCTTTAATCACTTGATTAAATAAAACTTAATCATTAATTAAAATTTAATTAACCATCCTTAATTATAGATTAATTAACCTTAATTAATTAACCTTAAGTCTTTAATTAATCCAATTTAAAAATTATTAATTACTTAATTAAACATCCATATTATTCATTAATTAAATAATTAATATTCCATTTAAATTAATTTAATAATTTAAATGAAACCAATTCCTTAAGTTCTAAATTAAGAAACATTATTCTTATATAAAGTATTTTAAACAATTTGTTTCCAAATTAATTTTAAACATCACTTTAAATTTCATTTTAAAATTTTAAGATTTTAAAATGCATACAATTTTATTTAAACAAGGTTTTTAAACAAATTTTAAATCTTCTTATCTCATATGTTTTAAAACATACCTTTTATAAAATAAAGGTTTAAAAGATTATAAAACAAATTCATTTCAAATAAATTCAATTTAAAATTTTTCTTTTAAAATTCCAAACTGAAATACAGTTAAATCTTTATTCCAATTTAATCTTAAAACTTTTAAAGCTTTACTTACATTTCCATCTTCATTTTTAAATTCAAATTATTTAAACTTTTCTAAAATAGTTAAACAAATTATATTTTAAAAACTATTTTAATTTTAAAACTGATATTAAAGTCAAATTCCAGTTTAAAACTGAATTAAAGTTATTATAAATTTTATTTCATAAATTAAGACTCATAGTTTAAATTCAAAACCAATATTCCTTTATGTTTTAAAAAGTTAAAAACTAAATTTAAATTCCCAGATTTAAATTAAATTCAAACTCAGGTTTATCTACTCTAAATTCCATATTTCAGTTTCCAGATTTAACTTTGTTTTAAAATTTCAGTTGCATTATAAACTTACTTTCAAATTTAAAACAGAAAAAAACAGTTTCCTGTTTTAGTTTAAACATCTTACATTTTTGAATTCAAAAATGTTTCAAAATCCAAGATTTAAATTATTGAATTCATAATTAAATTTCAGGTTTAAAAATCTCAGTTTGTACTCCATCTTACAATTTGAAACTTTACTTTTAAATTTTTAAAAACAGAAAGACAGATTCTGGTTTGGTTTAAAACCAAACTTGAGTTTAAAAGCATTTCAAATTTATTTCAAAGATCTAAAATTTAAACTTATTGAATTCAAATTCAATTTCAGGTTCAAGCTTATTTCAGATTTTTGTTTGCATTTTACTTTCACTTCAAATTTTATAAAACCTGGAAACAAGTTTCTGACCAAATTCTAAAACCTGAAATACTTACACAAACCCGAGCTCCTCAAATTTTACTTCGAGTAAATAACTTTCCTGCTTCGAGTCACCCTTCAATTTACCCGAGACCATCACAAGGAATAAAACCCTGTAACCCAAAAATCAACACCAACATGCACAACTCCTCCCTGTGCACCCATTCATCAACTCTGGCCATCACTGGCCACCATCAATGACCATCTTCCATCGGCCAGTAACCCCACATCAACCTTCAAACGTCAGATTCTTCAAAATTCAACTCGAACTCGAATTCGAGTTAAACATCAAACCTGTAACATCAGACATAGTAAATACATCCATCCCTGTCAACGGCGATTCCTCTCGTCTTCGACCATCATCACCACTCAAACTTCGACAGCGACTTCAATAAACCACCAACCTCCATTTCCCAAAACGCTAAGAACTAGATCAAGTATTTTAGCAAAGAAGATTACTTCTTGAAACCACAGTAATACTAGGGTTTAAAACCTTAAATCCCAAATCTCATCATAAAAACCCAATTTTAATACAAACCAAAAATTTTCTTATAATCTATGATAGCTACACTATCTCTAGAAACAATTTCAACCAAATCAATTGCAAGCACCAACTGTGCTTATCAAATATGTATAATACTGTAAATTTAAAACTGTTCTTTGTTTAAAACACTATAAATTGTAATTTTGATTTAAAATTCATGAATTTACTTGATGTTTCTATTTATAAACCTGAAACATTAAATTATAAAGTTTGAATTTCACTCTATGCTAATTGTTGCTCTGTGTAACTTAATTTTCCAGGTTACAGACAATTTTATTTAATTTATATAAAATTTAAACTTACTCTATTCTAAAACAAACAGATTTTATTCAAAAGTCTAAGTCGTAACAGCAAACATGTCAAAGAAAAGAATTCAGGGATCTAACATGAGTTTGAAATTTCGAAGAACAAACATGCAACAGTCATCATCATGTATACAGGCATATATTTACAGGTATAATATTCCAGCAATTTCATATGAATTCATTTCTAATTTAAAAAAAAGCATGTACAATTTTACCTATTAAATAAATTTTAAAATGAGTTACTCACCTGTAATAAAATGCAGAGCAAAGCTTAGATTTTTGAAAGACCCTTTTTGCTTTTAAACTTGAGTTATTTGAATGATGTTGATGTAAAAATCTTGCTTTAAAAATGCTATTGCTCCTAAATCCACAATCTTGCAGGCATGCTTCAGTTTACAAGAACATGCAGGCCTTCTTGCTTAAATTGAAATGCAGGGTCTTCTTGTATCCAGATTTTTGAAGAAGAGAATGCAGATTTAATGATGAACAGGTTTTTAGAAAAATGAATGCAGTTTGCTTGCTTTATTTCCAGAGTTTTGAAAAATAAATGCAGGTTTTTGTTTTGCATTTGGTTACAGGAGTTTGATTATGAAGAGGGATTTCAGATGTATTTCTGTTGTTTGAGAAGTTACAGGGAATGATTTTGAAGAGGTGTTACAGGGTCTTAGATTTTGTACTTTGAAGATAAATTCAGATTTGCAGATTTTTTTTCCTTTTTATCTCAAAATGAAGATTGTTTTTAGGGTGGAATATTTCAGCTGGAAAAAAAATTTCTTAGTTATGAATTGAAAATGAGAAAAGAATAGGTAAAGAAGAAGGCATGAGTTTATATAACCAAATTTATGATTTAATTAAAATCAAAGAAAATAAAAATTAAAACAATGACACATGTCTTTAGTATGAACACTTGTAAATTCTCTTGCTTAAACTCTTAACACATGTTAACTTATCTCTTAAATTACTTACACATGTCTTTTTAAATGTTTTGTTATTTTAATTAAGTGTTAAAGAAAATTAAACTTAATTAATTAGTTCCATTATCACCTAGTTATGTATACAATTAATTTCTAAAGAATAAAGCAGAGTATTATTATAAACAAAACAATATACAAACAAATCATTTGTCGAAGATACTTTTAAACAATTAAAATAAATTTATAAAAGAGGTTATAACTTACTTGAATACATGTTCCATATTTTAAATTGTATTTTAAATTTCATATTAAATTTACAAATCACATTTTATAAATCAATATTTTAAAAAGAATAAAACAAACATTTTAGAACCTTATTTTAAATATTCAAACTTAAGTTAAAAATGAATTTTAAACCAATAAAACATTTATCTCACATATTTAAGATCATTTAGTTATTTTACTAAATATTTTTGAAAAGCTTAAATAAAAAATAAATCACAATTCCTAAATTCAAAATATTAAAATTATGCTATACTAATTTAACAACTTATCTATTTAAAATATATATACATTATTAAATAGAAAACAGATTTATCAGTTTATTAAAAATAAATTCACCAATTAAATATTTAAATAAAGAAGATTATTAAATCAAATCAAATTTATTAACAAAAATTATCAATTCAATTTAAATTTAAACACATATTATTAAATTTATATTGTCCAAAATTCCGGGATATTACATTTATGACTGCTTTTTTGTTTTAAATTATATAATATGTTGAAAAGTTGGCACTTTTATTAATGCTACGGTTTTACACTTCGGGTTTATAAACGAATGCTATGGTTTTATTTCCCTAACAATTTGTTGGCATCATTCATTGAGGAAAACTTGATTATAGTTATCCTTAGCTTAAATTTGAAAATGAAAATTTTAACAGCTTTACTTCATTTCAAATATCAAAATCAAATTTCAAACTTGCTAATTTGTTATTCTATTTAAATTTTCAAATTTACAAAATTCATACAATTCAAACTTTTTCCTAATTGAAATTTAAGTGGTCTTCTCTTTAACATAAAATTTTATGATTTATCATATTTAATTTTGTGTATAAAGCGAAGTTATTTTACCTATAGTTTATTAACATAAAATCTAATTTTTATGAAGGATATTTTCTTATTTTTATAGAAGATTTTGTAGTTTACGATACAAATTATGTAGGAAAAGTTAGCACTTTTATCAACAGTGCATCCTTGCTTTGTAATTCTTTAGCAATGAAGCCCATTGTTAAGGGTCGGTAATGCACATAAATAGCTAGAGAATGAAATATATCTTACGCAGTGATGGTGCTGCATCTCATTGTTTTATTGCTTTAACTAAATAAGTATTAATGTTGTGCATTTTGATTAGTATCTTAGTCCCCAATGTAACCGTTATTTTTAATAAAAACCTTACTTTTTGTAAATACATGATGTAACATGTACACGCTATGGTTTTTTTCATAAGAATTTGTCGGCCTCATTCATTGGTAAAATTTAATTATAGTCATCGCAATATAAATTTGAAAATAAAGATTTTATATGCTTGGCTTTGTTTCAAATTTCAGAATCGTAGTTCCAACTTGCTAATGCATTGTTCTATTTTCAAATTTACAAGATTGGTAAAATTTGAAAAAAAATCTAAGCCAAGTTTAAGTTAATGTATTCTTTAACATTCAGTTTTGCAATTTATTATATTTAATTATCATATTTAAAGAAAACTTATTTTATGTATAGATTATTAATATTAAAATATAATTTTTAAGAAGGAATTTTCTTATTTTTATGAATGATTATCTTTATTTTAAGTGGTATAATATGCAGGGAAGTTGGCATTTTTATTAATTTCTTGCATCATTTCTTTGTAATTCTTTTGCAATGGAGCCTTGCACCATTGCTCTTAAGGGTCTACAATGCACATAAAAGGTTTGGGGAGAAAATTGATCTTATACATTATGGCGTTGCATCTGCTGTAGATGAAAAATAAATTGTTTGAATTTTTTAATTGAATAAGAATTAAAATTGTGCGTTTTGATTAGTATCCCATTCCACCACAGCTATAAGAAAAAATTATAAAATCTGTAATTTTTGTGAGTACACGATGTTGTATGCACATGTTTGTTAACCCACCTTTGCCAAGGTGGTAGACATGCGGATTTAACCCAACTGACCTCATGATTATCAAGAACATTAGTCAAGAGCAATGATTATGAGGTCCAGAAATCAAGTGCAGACAATGATATGAAGTGACGATCAATCGATACCAAAAGATAGAATCTCCTGAATATTCTAAGTATGCATTAGTGCCTCGTCCAGGCAAGGGATTGGTACATGTCCTCAATTTTTGTCCCAAACTGGGTGAGATCAGTATAAAGTGACAAAGAAGGTCCATGAGGTGAAATTTTGAATCTCAAGTCATTTGGAGTTTGTATGCACAAATTATGGCAAATTTCTTCGCCTATGAAAAGGATCGTGTAAAAAAGAATTGGTATAACAGGGATTGGCATATTTCAGCCAAGTAAGTACAACTCAATGGAAAACAGTCAATATCTCAAAATCCATAAGCCCGATGCATATGAAATTATGTGAGCAAGATGTGGAGACCCTAAGGAGCCTACTCTAGGGATCGCACATCAAAAGGATGAAGAAAGAGGATCAACCCTCTTCCTTCTTAGGGATAGGCTAAACCCAACTTTATAACAAAAATCGTTCAATATCTCAACATCTGCACATCCAATTGACATGAAACTTTGAGGACAAGCTAATTACAACATATAAAACACCCCATAGGGATTGCATGTCATTTGGAGCAAGTTGGAGGATCCTTCTATAGGGATCGGCTATAATCAGCCTTCACAACATATTACAACAAAGATTAATCAATAACTCGAGTTCTATTAATCCAATTGGCGTAAAACTTGGAGGCTAAGAATAATACAACATGGAGAAGCTCCCTTGGGGATTACATGACATTGGGAAGGGATTGGAGAGATCAGTACCTATCCCTCTAGAGGGATCGACATAAAATCAGAATTCAAACAACATTATTTCACGGAAAATGCGATATCTCACAAGCTGTACGTCGGAATTACATGAAATTTGGGATGCAGGAGGATAACATCATATGGCACCCCTCATAAGGATTGCAGCCTATTTGGACATACTAATAGGGATTGGTGGTGGGCTCCAACAGGCTTGGAAAACTTTGGGTGGCCTCGTCTTGATCTCCTAAACCTTTTGTCAAATTTCAGCCCGATTCGTGCACATCTTCCCTTTTAAATACAACATGTATGACGTCAAAAAAGGGGCTTCTTTTTTGCTTTTCTTTATCTTCAACCTAGGCTACACTTTACCAATTTTATTATTGAATTTTGTATTGTAACTGTAAATTAACTTCAGTATAATAAAAAGGATTATTTTGAAGTGAACGTAGGCCGTTGTTAGCCGAACCACTATAAATCTTGTCTTTTATTACTTTTCTTTCTAATTGTTTTAATTTTTTAATTAATTTATTTATCTTCATATTTATGTGATCGGAATGGATATTAGTACTTTTACAAAATTGGGTGTTAGTGGTCAATTTTGACTCTAAAATTTTAGTGCTTCCATTAGAGAGCTTGGATTTGGAACAATGGTGAGACAATCAACAAGGAGCAAGTAGCAGATATGAGCCATTATGAAGGGAGTCTTGAGGCTTCCTCAGGAGTTGGAGCTAATCAAACATTTATCTACATCACCAAAGATGAAATGAGAATAATGATGGATGCTATGTAGGAACAAATGTTGAAAAGGCAGGAGGAGATGATGCAGAATATAATCCAATAGATCGGATAAGCTGGAGCCATAGGAGCTGTTGGAATGCAAAACCAAGGAGTTGGAATGATAGAGACTAATGGAGCTATGGATCAAGGAGTTGTGGCGGCAAGAATTTCTGGAAATCAGAACTGGAATCATGGAGACAGAGCCATTGGACAAAGAAGTGGAACAAAGTAGCCCCCGGCCATCTTAGAGCACTACAACAAACTGGACATTTAACAGCGTTTATAAAACGCTATAGAAGCATTTAACAGCGTTTTTAACCACGCTGTGTAACGACATGCGGTTATAAGTCAGGAACATACCATAGCAATAGAGTAAATGCTGTAAAAATTCCATTTTTAATAGCGTTTTTTGGTTGTTATTAATGCATTTTACAGCGTTTATGCGGAAGTGCTAAAACCTTTTAATAGCGTTCAAATTCTGCTGTCAACTATATTTGACGACATTTATCTCTTGCTATCAAATTTATTCATAGCGTTTAATTTATTGCTATGAGTAATCTTTTTACTACGTTTATCATCGTTAAGAACCCTTTTATGACAGTTTAAAAACGCTGTTGAAGTGTACAACAACATTTTTAAAACGTTGTTGAAGTGTACACAGCATTTTTCAAATGCTATCGTTTACTGTTTTTGGGTTTTCCCTTTCAGTGGTTCTATTTCTATGCATATCAATCATAATTTATATACCAATGCAGTTAAAATCAACATGTACATTTCATAATCCACATAATATATTAACCACACATTTCATAATCAAAACACACGGTATTCTTACATTAAAACATATATAATACATCCATAATATTCATAAACAATGTAACGCAAATAGTAGCTAGTGACCAAAAGTAGTCGTACAAAAAGCATACAAACCAAAATATAGTTCCGGCATCAAAAATAAATTTGAATCTATAACATGTTGTGGCACTTTTTTGTATCAAAGATACCTACTGTAAAGTAAAAGTTTAAAAATTAGCAAAAATAAATAATTAATACAATAAACACTATCTGAAACATAGTTATTGCAAGCAACAGTAACATGAAGTGCAGTCTAGAACAAGTGAAAAGTGATGATACTATTTATATGATATTATTTAATACATTTATAATTTATTTTATAATAATTCATGTATAATTTTGTATTGTCTGCGTATATATAATTCTATGATACGTTTATATTCTCTGGTTTAATGAGTTTATCCATTATTATTATTACCACTGCCACTATTACTTGTATGTTGAGTGTGTATGCAATTTACGAATATAATT
This sequence comes from Allium cepa, assembly GCA_030765085.1. Lineage (NCBI taxonomy): Eukaryota > Viridiplantae > Streptophyta > Magnoliopsida > Asparagales > Amaryllidaceae > Allium > Allium cepa. The sequence continues at coordinate 300,138,147 of CM060944.1, read as the reverse complement.
CATATGATTTGCGTGTATATGTATATATGTATCGTTTATATAATATTTAATTGTTATATATATAATTCGTATTAATTCACATACTTATTATATACATTTATTATATTATTTGTTATATTAATTCATATATAATTTATATTAATTAGTACGTAAAATTCTATAATAACTTTTCAAGCTTTGGTTAAGTTTATCAAGATATTATTATTACTCGTACTAATATTGCTATTACTATTTACTATTGCTATTTATATTATGTGTGTCTGGGTGTACAATTTAATATAGTTTATATGATTTACCTATAAATATGTAGTTTATATTTATTCGTATGCTCATTTATTATATATATATATATATATATATATAATAATTATTATATATTAATTCACATATAATTCATTTCTATAATATGCTCACATGCTAAGATATTACGATTATTACTCATTCCTACTTCACATGGTATAATTCATACATAGCATAATTAATCCATACATAATTTAATATATATAATTGATATAATATATACTTGTGTAATTTACAATGATATAATCTGTGTAATATAATTTGTAATAGTATATATTTACATACATAAACTTATTTGTTTTTCATGATTCTCAAGAGCAAGTTACAAATCCATTATCCAATATTTCTCGCTTGATTTCACTTTTAATAGTAAGAACGAAGACATGTAAAAAATTATTATGTATTTTCTCTAGCAATGTACTAAATAGGTAACTCTTTAGCAACATGATCATCTTAAGCAATGAATACAATTAAAATAGGAGATTCATTTTTCTAAAAATCGCCGCTTAACACTTTTGTAATCAATCGCACCGAATACTTTTATCATGTAGAATTTTCAGAAAAGTTAACACATTCAGCAAGTGCTGATAAAAAAATAAACATGTGTTATTCATAAAAGAATGAAAGCATAATTCAACTAATTTTGCCTGTTCTATGTTATGCCTTGAGAAAAGTTTAAAACTTTTCCCCAACCCTTGGAACAGACATTTAAGGCCTAGCTCAGACATGCCACAACTTGTTATAAAGAGAATCTTTTGATTTATGATATTTGTTCTGATATCCATGGCCGCCGCTTGGAGTAATTTGGTGTTTCTCATTCTAAAATCTCCAATTTGCAAATAATAATATGTGCATCACCATTTTACATTCAGATGAACAATATTATCTTTTAAACCTTTTGAAAACTTGATATCAATTTCCTGTAATTACTTCCAGCTTCTTTGTCTACAGCCAATTCTAACTACTTTTTCAAACCATGAATCAGCCTATGGGTCATGAAAAGTTCATAATTTATGAAATAATTTAGTTTAAACACTCATAAATTTATGCATAAAAACATTCAAAAGAGTTGCTTGCAGATTATCACCAATAATATCGGGGATGTAAAGATCACAGACAATGTTCTTTGAGGATACTTTGCAGCCACGTTAAATTTATGTATTAGCTTTACTGGGGATTGTACTGCAACAAACTGTCAAAAGGAGCTTCCTTACCAAAATATTTTGAATAATCATCCCATGTATGTATGTTTCAAAAAAAGAGTTACTGCATCAAATAGAAGACAATCTCATATATGAAATATTACCAAAGTATTTTGAATAATCATATCATGAATGTTTCAATGTGAGATGGATTTATGTGGCACAGGTGTACAGTCTTCTTTTACAATGATAAGCTCTAAAAATTACCCAAGCAACGAGCTACTTCATGGCAAGAGATCCTTTCTTGATGGTTAGGGAAAAAGGTTGAGAAACTGCCTATAGCAGCTTGTAAAGTCTAAAATAAGATTATGTGCATTTTAGAACAAAATCATATGTACATATGTGTATGTATAAATGCATTAGTATATGAAGAACTTAATACAGAAATACCTATGTGGAACACTGCCGTTAGCCAGAGCAAGTGAAATGCTTCCAAGTAAGTAGGGCACAAAATAATCCTACTCCTAAAACTGTAACATGTAGATTCAAACTATCATTGTTTACTGGAAAAATGACTATGAATTCAAAATTCATTTTTGTAATTGAATTCCTAAATGTGAGCATATAGTAATACCCTACGCAGTTGACCAGTGAATACACCAAGAAATCCTGTAGTTTGGATGACAGTAAACAGAAAAGCCACTTGCAAATTGGATATTAGTCGATATGCTTAACAACATAATGAAATACATAATATATATAGATGATAGCATATGCCATTTCGAATGCTTGGTATTACAATATTTTCTTCATTTTTTAATCCAATAGAAGTTACCTTTTCTTTATTTATTTTAAACCTCTGTAAATGTAAAGATAAAAACTAGAATTTGTATCCATAGAAATAAATCGGTATAACGTTGGTTAAGGAAATCCATGACAAGTTAATTATAAAGTGACTGGGAAAAGGACCTTTTAGATTATTTCGTTTAAAGACTTCAAGTGCACTGAACCAAAAGTTGCAAATATTGGGACTGCAACTTTTTATATAACAAAAAATACAATTTATTTTACTGATACACATGTTGATATTGGTATATTTTTATCATGATACATCTACCTCAATAATTTCAGGAAAAAATGGAAAACTTAACAAAATGTCTCAAATAGAAAATTTAAATGGAAGGCATTTTAATTTTAATATTAAAACCAAAACCATTTTATGTGGTAGGCATAATCTAAACCTTTTCTTTTTTATTCTTGTTTATTTAGGCATTTGTAACTGAATAAGTTTATCTTTAGTCTTGGTGCTAGTAGGCTATTGTTTGTTGGAATATCACTTTTAAATTGACACACACACCACTTGCACTTAAAAGAAAACAATATGTGCATACATCTGAGTAATGATCTAATGTTACTAAATGCACGATAATTTAAAAAGGTAATTTTACACTATGCCAATAATTGGAGTTGAGTATGAATCAATAAGTATGAAAGTTAAAAAGAAATTATCAAAATATTGTCAACACATGATGGACGGATACTATTAGTAGTTATTCATAACTTCTCGTTTTTGAATTTCTAATTTATTTGGTCTAGCTAGAGATTTATATTTATATCAAGGTTGAAATGAAGATATTAAATCATGTATATATGTATGATGTAAGTGGACAAGTTCACACAAAATGCTTTGGGATAAATGAGAATCGGTAAAATAATATGTGTAAAAGGTTTAAAAAACATTCACTTTGATAAACTTGCACCAAATGGTGAGTTAAACTAAGCAATTTGACTTTTAACAAAACTAAGCAATTTGATAGATCATCAATTTGATAGAACTTTGCATGCATTTGAATAAAACCATAAAACAAGATGGAGACTAGTTAGCCTTTGAATAAAACTTTGCATGTTTTGGACAAATGTAATTTTCTTGCGGTGTGAATATCTAAATTTACAAATTACATTATTTTGTTGGACCTATAATAATATTACTAACGTATGCATTGGTTTTTGACAGCGAGTTCAAAGATATATTCGACTGGAGACATTTCATAAATGTTTTAAAGGAGGACATTGAGATAATAGAATCATTGCTAGAAAAATACAAGAAGATAAAGCCTTTTTCCAAGGCACTAATATCTTGGTCCAAGGTCACATCTGCTAATTCAGTTTCACTCTAATTGATGAAAAAATGATCGATTCCATTATAGCATTGTTTACAAATTTACTGTTTGTGCAGACTTTTACTATAAAGGGAAAGTTTTAAAGAAGTTCAAGGTGGTGAAGTTTACCCATACAGATTCAAGACACGCAAACAATGGCCTTTCTCCTTCGATTCAGAAGCTCAGATGTCGTGCAAATTACAAGGCACTTAAACATACACCTTAGATCGAAGATTTAGGAATGAAACTTGTTGAAAGACTAAGAAATGGAAGCAACTATTACATTTCTCTACATTTAAGGTATTACCAGGGTCAGTCTTCTCAGTTTTCACGTAGTGATAGTATATGAATCCTAGGCAAATGTATCTATGGGATAAAATAAGAACCATAATATAATGCATATCTACACATGTATTACATATAAAATAAGAGCATGATCACAAATTTTTGCAGCATGACACAGAAACATAGGTGTTCACATAAATTCTGCTAGATTAAAGATCTAATGAATTTTTCTGTTTTGGATACATGTATATAGCTATAGCTTAATAGTTTTCAAGATATTATGATTATTATTCATTCGTACTTCACATAGTATAATTCATACATAGCATAATTAATTCAGACATAATTTAATTTATATAATTGATATAATATATATGCATGTAATTTACGAAGATATAATCTATGTAATATAATTTGTAATAGTATATATTTTCATACATAAAATTAATTGTTTATATAACTTAGTTAATTTTTATATATTTTAATTAATTTTTACAAAAATCACTCAATTGACTTAGTTGAATATTTATAAGACTTAGTTTACAAATTAGTTAAATAATTTTAGTTAGTTTTTATATAACGTAAATTTTATAAGAATTAGTTAATTTTTATAAACTTTTAGTTAATCCAGTTAAATTTGTATAAAACTTGATAATGTAGTTAACTTTTATAAAAAATTTAATTTTAATCATTTTTATATAACTTAATTATCTTAGTTAAATTTTTAAACTTAGTTAATTTTCATTAATTTATTTAAATTTTATAAAATTTTATTAATATTTAGATATTAATTTAATTTTATAAAACTTAGTTAATTTTTAGAAAATTATTAAATTTTTATAAAACGTGGTTGACGTAGTTAATTCTTATAAACTTTGTTGGTTTTTATAAATTTATTGGATTTCATGAATTTTCGACAGCACCTCCTTTGCGCGGTTAGTGCTTTCCCACACACCCCAATTCAATATACATTTACACGATTAAAACAAGATCGGATTTATATCATATATAACAAAATACACTTCATAATAGCGTATACATTCAAACGCATAATAACATACCTATTATTAGCAACTTTAGCTAGCAATCTTCCATATAGAAAAGGAATTTTTTATGTACCTATATAACAAAGTAGAAAAAATTAGTCAATAAACGTCACACTGGTACTGCACCTGCTACAAATTGGGGGGAGGGGAGACATGAACATATAAGGCAGATAACTTATAATCCAGATTACATAAAAGAATATGATTGTCAAATCGGGGAGTTGTAAATGTTTTCTATATTCGGAATGGAGAAAAACGCTATCCTTAAGGGTTCAGTACGCTGCCCTTCATAGTATAATTACAATGTAATAACTGTACCAAAATTTAATAACTGAAGAATTTGTCCCTTATAGAAATTTTGAAGTAGTCAGTCGATGAGTGTAATGGTAATCAATCAACTAAGTTTAATAGGCGAAAAAAAGAACCTGCTCCGAATTCATGAATGATGGTTCGTTGGGGATATCAAAAGATCCATTAAACAACAACTGTTTACCTTGTTTATGACTGTAAAATAGCTTATCTCTCACATTGGCGAGGGTAACATGATAAGATTCAGTAAAAAAAAAATCTAAAAGTCAAATAAACCATTTGCTTACTACATTGAAAAGAACTTAAAAACTTTAATACGCAACACCTTGCTAATTTTGGGCACAAAGAGTCCTTAACTACATATAACGAGGAAATTCAACAACTAGGATCAACTATAAACTAAAATGGAGGTTGTTAAAAAGATACTAAATTTAGATAAGAGAAGTATAATTAAAAATGATTCAAAAGGACCAAATGTAACTGGAGCAAGCAGATTAAGAATGAAATAAGCAAAAACTTTATAGTAGTTAAAGAAGCTCAATTAAGCAAGCTATTGGCTGAAGCATATGATGCCATATACATCGTTTACACTAGAAGTGAAGACATAATCAGTTATTTCACCGACAGCCACTTACATCAACCGCGGAAGCACCAACCGGAGGTGTCAGCGTGACCCTAACAATTGGATCTAGCAAAGTGGATTTGCTTGTTGTATCTAACCAGCATTTTATAGAACATGGACAGACCCAAACACTGACATGCACTTAGCCAGTTCTGCTTAGCCAACAACCAACTGATAAAACAGACCCAAACACTAACATGCACAATTCTGTTACATTAAATACAAATATAACCCACTAAAACAGTTGCAACTGCTATAAATTAAATAAAACAAGCATCCCTCAAGCTAATCCTCCTCCTTTAAGTTCAAGAACATCAATTATTAGCACTACCCTCAATTTTGACAAACAAACGACCAATCAATATTTGATTCTAGACATTAACACCCAAGGCCCTTTCAACAACCTGAAAACTCCATCTCATATAAAATTAACAAAACCAACATACATATTAACCTCACTTCCTTATTTAGTAGACAAAAGTCATCAGTAAATAGCATCACGGAAGAAAAGCTAAAGAAGGAAGAAAAATTCAACTCATCAGTCTTGAATTTTTTTTGAATAACTTTGTGTCCATAATATGATGTTTAAACCTTTATTCAAATTTTTTGATATAATTTATTTGTTTATGAATAAAGGAAAAGCCACATCCCACTATTATGGGAAACTGGATTGTGACAGTAGAGCATTATTATGTGTGACATTGTTATCTATTGAAAAGTTACAAAGACGAATAAATTAATCAAGTAACAAGAAAAATTAGTTGATGGAAATATCCCATATAAATTAAATATATTTAAGGAACATGTTACAATTATAAATCATGCTAATTGATAGAATATATTTTACATATATCCTAGGCGTTAGAATATTTCTTGCATTTATTCCCTAATCTAACGATATCATTATTTGGTTAGTATTTATTTAGTTACCTTTGTTTTAACAAATCAGTTGGCTAATTTGGAGCCTCTTTATTTGGCTAGTATTTATTTATTTACCTTTGTTTTAGCAAATCAGTTGGCTAATTTATAGCCTATCTTGACTCTTGTAACCATATATATTATTGGACGTTGAATATGATTGGCGGGAAATGGATTTCTAAATTGATTTCTATCATGGTATCGAAGCCTCTTACGATCCTATTCTCCTTACCCTAGCCTCACCTATCTTCTTATCCATTCTTCTTCTTCTATCTTTAATTCTTTTCCATGGCATACTCGTCCAAGTTTCATCCCGCACTCACCATCACTACTGTTGAATCTCTTATTCTCGTAACATTAGACAATTAGGAAGCCATGAATCATTATTGGGTTACTCTATTTACCAATCTTGCTAGGGTTCATGATCTTTACGATCACTTGGTTCCACCAACGGAGGAGAAGGCTATGGCTGCCTATGCCCAGGCTAAGTCCATTGTTCCAACTCTTTGGAGGCGTTTGGATGCAGTTGTCTTGCAATGGATTTACAGACCCATTTCTTCCTATCTTCTCCTCGCTATCTTCAGACGTAATGACACGGCAGAGGGGGCATAGAACTGTCTTCAAGCTCTTTTTCAGGATAACAAAGCCTCTTGGGCTACCCATCACGAGGAGGACTTTACGAACGCGGCTTTTAATGCTTTTTACTCGATCGACAATTATTGTAATTATCTACAATCACTGGCGGACAAGTTGGCTGATGTTGATGCTCCGGTGACAAATGGTCGTCTGGTTTTACGTCCCACCAGGTCCTTACTGTAACAACCCTGGATTTTTGGCCCGGGTTATTTTAATAAATATTTAATCTAATTTAAATAAAATGTAAATTGATCATATTATTGGAAATACAGTCAATTTATTTATTTAAATTGTATCTTTAAAAGGGAATTAGACTTTGAGAATTCAAAATAAAATCTTTTGATAATATTTACAATAAAATTTATCTTATATGATTGAATTACAATACTTTGTCTTATTAACATGTGATTAATAAATAAATTGATGTGAATGATAATGTTTAAATAAAACTAAAGTTGTCAATATAACATATAAATATTAAATATAAGTAAAACTTAAGAATATAATGTAAGCATTGATAATCAAAACATAGAATACAAATATAAATAAGAAAGCAAGCTGATGAATACTATTTAAATATTGATAGCTAAAATACGAATATAAACCAATATAAGTAACTAACCACATGAACTTTTTAAGCCAGAACAAATATCTTTATATACAAAACTATGGTCAATCTGTTAAGTGTAGAGCTAAAAAAAATATACAAGTATAAAAATAAAGCAAGGACAAAGTATATCCGTAAAATAAAACCAAATATACTGTAAGACCCAAACACAAACATATGCATATAAACTATTTCTACTAGAAGGAAAGAACAAAATGTTTTCATACAAGATATCTGCATCTATCTGACCATAGTTTAAACTGACAATGACAAGTTGAATATATGTATCAACATGCCTTCATTCACAAGCTTACCTAAAAGTTCATATCTTTATATATATATTTAAGACTTCTTTGTCAAGTGAAATTTATAAACTAATAAACTTGCCTCTATTCTAAAGACCAAAGTCAATATATATATATATATATATATATATATATATATATATATATATATATATAACATAACATAAATCAATACCTGTCAGAAGTGCATGTGAATCAACTATTTGACTAAAAGTAATAAGGAAGTGCTTACATACAAATAAGGCTTCATTTGCAAGCTAAGTGATTGCCTGAAAATTTATGACTGCATACAATATTTATGTATAGATGAACATAATAAGTATGTTAACATAATTGAAGACATATTCATTAGCGTTAAGTACACAATTAGTCATTTCAGGTAACAAAACAATGTTCCAGCCGAAATCTCAGTATTTGGTTCATATTGCAGGTAGTATCTTTACACAGCAAAACAATTAATAATTGTGTAAACATATTATAAAACAAAGTATGTACTTAATATCAGCTCAAAATATTTTTTCTAGATTTGCTCATATCAAAACAAAAATGAGAAAAAGCCTAACTGGTTATTACCTACCTGCTTTCAGTCCTTTTCTTATGTATATATAGATACAACTGGCCAAATTAGTTCGTTCAGTAAGAAAATAAATTAGCAAACCAGAAAATAAAAATAAAGGAAGAGCAAGTTCAAAATTTTAATTCAAAAACAAAAAGAAGCAGAGAGGATCTTAGGACAGTTCAAACTTCTGTTTCAATCAACAAGGTTCCAACTCAATGCTTTCTGTTTATATTCAGGTGAGTAAACAAAAAGTTTAAAAGCTTTAAGTTTGATAGAATAACGGTTTAGAGGATTATTTATGGTATGATTGTTTATGCTTTGATTTCGAATATTGCTGGGTTGCTCTATACTACTCTGGAAAAATGATACAGGTTGAATATTGTTCAAAACAAATCACATATGATTCACATTAAATCATTGCTAAGTTTTAATCTTTCAACCAAACATAATATTTAAACTTGTAATTAATATTTTTAAATGCTAATTTAAACCCTGGTTTGTAAACATACACTGTAACTTTTTTTTACAGGTAGGCAAGCATAAACTGGATAATTGGATTGATGTAAAGTATTAAATTTAGTTCATAGCTTGAATCCTTACCACAAAACATGATTTTTAAAACTAGAATGAAAATTTTTAACACAGTATTTCTAAGGCAGTTTATATTCGAATCAAAATGGTACTTTTGCAAATTTCCTGTTATTTAATCAATAATAAAGGTTGAAATTTGGGATGAAGCAAATATAAACGTATGTGATTACAAGAAAATTATCAGAAAATTTTTATGTTGTTCGAGATTAGAATACGAAATCAATTTAGGGCTCGAGTTCCAGAATTTTTCCATGTCTGTAAAGGGTCGAGATCGCCTTCATCAAGCAACCGAGTGCCACGAAATCATGGTGGAGGGTTACTTGGTGAGATGACGTAGTGTGGCCAAGGTTCGAGCGCCTCCAGTGGCCGGTACGTCGAAGACGAGGTGATTTTGTCAGTAGTGTTATTGGCTGGTTTTCGTTCGATCTACAGTTTTTTTCTTTTCGATTGATTTGAGACAATCTGGGCTTGAATTTCGAGTATGGAGGTGGATTGTGACATGCCGGTTGTGTCGAAGTTCACCGGAGTTGGATCGTGCCGCCGTGCACGTTCATGGCAACGGGGTTGGTCTTAATATTGTAAGGGGAAGGTCTGACTCGAGTCGCGCACGAATGAAAATGGGGGATGCTCCGGGTTTTATCGCGTACGAGAGATGATCTTGTTGCTAAATTAATTTACATTAAACTACAAAATATTTTTGAGAAAAATAAGATAGGGAAGAAGAAGAAGGATGCCTACAGGTTCAGCTCGGGGAATTTAGGGGGAAACTCGAAGTAACGCACGAGATTTGAGTAGGGGAGGTCTCGGGTTGACTAATTGCAGTTTTGCAATAGTTTTGAAAATGATTAAAATTTGGTTTCCATAATTTTATAGTACTGTGAAGGCTTTGGATTCAAGTTGTGATGATTTAGTTAATACGTAACAATGTTTTTTTAAAATACTTAAATATTATTTTAATTAAGCAATTAATCTAAGTTAAGTACAAGTTAACTAATATTTAAGTTGTGCAGTTGATAATGAATGGATTTTCAAGTTAAAGGAAAAAAAATTTATGTGAAGTAAGATGAATAATTAATATTAACGAATAAATTTCGGAAAGTAATTGGGGTAATTACTTTATAATTATAACTAGAGATCGGTTAATAATTGAGAAATGAGGTAAATTGTAATCAACAGCATATGCTAAATTATGAACAATTAATTAATCGAGTAATTTAATTAAAAATAAATAAATGGTTAAGTAAGTAATTAGCAGTAATTAAATGGGTAATTAAGTTTAATTAATAATTAAGACTATTACTTAAATAGTTAATTAAAGTAAATAGCTGGGCTAATGAGTAATTAAGTAAATGATAGTGTGAAATTAAATAATTATATAATTAAGACTTAATGATTAATTAAGAAATCATTAATTAAACAATCTGAAATGGAATAAGTAATTGATAGTTAATTAATAATTAATTAAATAGAGTTAAGTGATTAACTCTCAAGTAATTAATTACAAATAAGACTGAAAGTGACTGCTTATGGACGGTTATGGTTGAATACTTGATTGTGATATTTATGTGGTGCTATTCTGTGATACTCTGTGATATGCTGTGTTATACCTATGATGCTTGTATATGTTTTATCTGTGATAAATGCTATGTTAATTCAATTGTTGAATTTAAATTATTTAAACTGTTTAAGTTAATTAGACAACTTGGCCCTTAAAATGGCGATTGGATTCGATGAGACCGGGATCGGAAGAATTAAATTTGATTCTCCGAAAACCACATCGATCCAATTTAAACGTTAGGTCGTGAATCCTGGAATGAAGGTCGAGATGGTGTTTTCAGAATGCAAAGGTTATCGTCGTTGACTCTGAGGGTGATTCCAAAACGAGTGTAACGAGATAATGCCTTCGGTTTCGTTCGAACCCGGAACGAACTTGTATGGATTGAATGCTTTCAGCACATCGTCAGGCGGACGATGAGCATTCTAAGAAATATGTTCTATAAAGGTAATCACGGCCTCAAGCCTCATCAACCGGGAATGGCTAAAACATGGGAGATGCAGCAAGGTTAGGTGGGTCATGCCCAAGCAGGACAAGATATTTCCCTTGTCTAGATGTCCCTTTTATTTCTGCTTAGTGAGTGGTTGGTCACGCCAACCACGGGGTTTATCTTGTTCGGGACTGTTAAGTAAGGAATGGTTCCGGCCTTGTGTTGTAGGGGGTCGGGAGTGTTCCTCGGTACGGTAATCTAGGCCCCGTACTGTGACGGGCGGTACCCCAGTAGCCCTGCCATTGTTGGAAATCCATTTTCCCTACGAAACCCTACGGTTTTGATTTCTATTACCCCCTTTTGTGGCTAGTAGCTGGAATTTAATCATGTAACAATTTCGGCTATTTTCTATTTACTTGAAAACCCTAGACACTATTATAATATCACTGGATTTCCTATGAAATGTTTTGGTTAGCGTAAGGTAAAAACTTACCCGTATTTATGTGTGGGGAGTCTTACGTGATACCTTTATTTTCAAAATGTTTTTCAAAGTTAAACAACTTTAAACCGTTTACTCATACCAGACCCATGTCTGACCCGGAGTTTATATTTTGTGTTTTCATAAACTCTTGGGTACTCAAATTTTTATGCGTAGCCAAGTGATAGGTTTCGGACTTGATTTCTGGAGGAGCTTGGAGCAGGAGATTCCAGACGTATATAGCTATCTATCTAGTTCCGTTGTATTAGTTGATATGTACCGTACCTCTGATGTATATAGTGATAGATGTATGTATGACTGTCACATGTATTGATATTGTATAACTCTGATATATGTAAAACTATGTAATATTTATGTGATATATTATATTTTGTTCCGATTCGCTGTGAGATTCTGATGTTGCTGTGCTTTCTTTCTCTTTCTTTTCTATTTCTATCCCTTTCTTTCTTAATTGATGATACGTCTTTCTGGTAGTAGAAGTGTAACGACCCAGAATTTGAATAATTTAAATTGAAAATATTTAATTAATTTTAAATATTTGAATGATGGTTTGAACTGAATTTTCAATATAACTTTGAATTTAGCGATTAAATTATAAAATTTAAGCGATTGAAAGTGAATAAAAATTTGAATCTTCAAGTTTAAGCTGATTAAAAATATTTCAACAGCTTGTAAAATCCATATTGATAATATTGAAAATAATAGAAGCTTCAGATTTGAAATTAATAGTAGTTTGTTCAGTTTTGAATTTATATCGTTTAAATCGATATTTAAAAATAGTCGTTTTTCATACAGTCTCAGAATTCGACGAAACCAGTTCCATTGGGTCCGTAACGTTGAATTATTATCGGATCTCAAATTTCGTGGCGTTTGGAGTTGATATGTGGACACACGTTGAGAAAACGCATTTAAAATTTAAGTCGAATTCAATCTAAATTAAATTTAAATTTTAGTCAACCTCAGCCGTTTCCTATCTTTTCTAGCAACCCTAGGGTTGTACTCGAGCCACTCTATAATCTGAAACGTGCAGAAGGAAAGTCCATCTTCTTCATTTTAAAACTCTGACCAAAATCTTTCGTTCAGAAAAAAAAAGAAATAGAATCATGGCCGCGATTTTCACAGAGAAGAAAAATAATAAAGTTATAACTCTCGTTAAAAATCGAATTCGTTTCCCCCTCTTCCTCATTGCTCAATTCTCGTTCAAGTTAAAAACAATGGCGACCGAAACAGATAAAAAAAAAAAAAAATTTCTCGCATCGCGTCGGGGGGAAGCAGGCGCTCGCGCGCTCGCGTGGGCAGGCAAGTCGATGGGGTGGTCGCGTCCAAGATTGGGAAGCTCGAGCAGGTGGTGGCGCGTGCTCGCGTGAAGGGAGCGGCGGCCGCGCGATGGTGGCAGGGGTTGAGGCGAGCGTGGCGGCGACTTCGAATCGCGAATTGGAATCGCGTTCGTGTGGCGCGCGCGTGGGATGGAGGGGGAAACTCGGCATCAATGGTGGTCGAATTGTTGTCGCGTTTTGAAACGAGGGTTTGGGGGCCTTCGTGTGGATCTGCGTTCGATGGGGAGGCGTGCGCGTGGGGTTTGGAGCTGCGGCAGTGGCATTCGTGTTGCTGGGGATCGTCGCGCGTCTCGAGATGGGGCTGTAAGTATATTTTCGCGAATTTTATTTATCAATATCTACAGGAAAAATATATACAGTAAAGTATATATGCAGATTTTTAATTTATATATATACAGAAAAATTAGTTATAGTAAAGAAATTTGTTTAACCAGTATATTAAAGTAAATTTAGTTTAAATCTAATTTTTAGCTAAATAAATTTATTAAAGAGGAAATTTAGTTTATTTAGTTGAAAATAAGAATATTTGGGAATGAACAAAAGGATAAATTTTTGGTTAAGATTAATTTACTGACTTAAAATCGAACATTGGTTAATTAAATTTATTAAATGAAATTTATAAATTGTGAAGTTATGATAGGAAATGATTTTTGTAAAATAAGAGGATTATAAATAATTTACTTATAAGTTGGGTTTTAGCATTTAAATGAGTGTAAAATTTTAAATGTTTGAAAATTTACATGAAATAGGTTTAAATTCTATATAGGATTAATTTCAAAGAAATTAATTATTCGATTAGTTCAAATTATTACATTAGGAATAAATTATTAGTTTAAAACCCAAATAGTTAGCCAAATTAAATAAATCTATGAAATGGAAATTTATTATTCAATTTATTTCGAATATTAATCAGTTGTATAAATTGTTTATACAAGGTTAAAGAAAATCGAGAAAACGAGCTGAAATGGAAATGGATTGCAAATAAAGCAAGGTGAGAACTTCTCACTCAAAGGGGTTTATTAAATTTTAAAATAGTTATATTTAAAATTTTGTAGTTGATTGATTGAATTGTTTGGCTTGATTGTGATAGTAGATATTTTAGGATATATCTATATATAGCAATATATATATATTGGCATATGTATATATTGCAGTTGATTGATTTCCCGCCTCGTATAGCGGATGAGTCCCTATTGCGCCGTTAGTAAGCGGATGTATATTTATAAAATCCCATATACCGCGATATTCCACCTCGAAGTGGAATGGGTATTGTGCTAACTCTTTGGATGCAGGGAAACAGGTTGGAGGGATCCAACTGGACCCCTCACAAATATTTATTTGTTTATAAATATTTTTAATGATTGTGAATATCATATCGATATATGATATTTGTGTAGTGATTGACCAATTGATGCTGTGGCATCATCAGATTCGTTTTTAAAGTTAAAAATAACGATTTTTGATTTTAAAGGGATTTTTAAATCGATTTTTCAAGTATATGTTTTTATTTAAATTTTGAATTGATTCATTTTAAATAAATTTAAATTTTCAATTTTTGAAGTTATAGCATTTAAGATTTTTATAAAATATAACCGAATTGAGATTTTTGGAAATAAATAGTTAAGTAATTTATAATCGGTGTAAAATTGGAATTTTTGAATTATTAAGAACAATGTATATAAAAGATTTTTAAATTGATTTTTATTTTATAAGTTAAAAAAAAATTGGATTTATAAAACGAGTTTTACAAGTGTTATAAATGAAATATAAATTGTTTTTCTTAGTAAAAGAAAATTTCTAAAATTTTAAATTGTGAAGTATAAAATGAATAGCTTGGGTAAAACAAAAGATTATAAAGTTAATAATTTTAACTTGAAAATATTGGAATTATGAACCAAGCTCTTATAAGTCTTAAAGTGAAATAAAAATGAATTCTTATAAGTAAATCGAAAGTTTTAAATTTATAAAATTGTGAAGTTGTAAACTGGATAGATTTGAAAAACAAAAGATTATAAGTAAATTACTTATGAATTGGACTTTGTCATTTATATGGAATATAAATGGAATTTGCTAATAAATTGATTTTTGGTAAATAGAAGTTTATGAAATTATAAATGGATTTATAAACGTCGTTTTATAAATCCGAAAACCAAATTGAATTTGATAAGTTGGAAATAGGAAATTTATAAAGAAATCTTACAAGTAATAAGATTTAAAAATTTATGAAGTTCAAAGGAACGAATTGGTAAATAAATAATATTATAAGTATTCAACTTATAATATAGATTTTTGGTTTATAATTGGGTTATATAAATTAAATTGGATTTTATAAAGAAAATTTATAAATCGAAGTTATAAAAAGGAATAGAATTTATAAACATTGTTTATAAATTCGTGATCAATTGAATTTGATCAATTGAATATAGAAGTTTATTAAAGGAGTTATATTCACGTTTTTGAACAGTGAATATATTATTAATAAATATGGATATTTTGGGAAAGAATGTTTTTAAACAGAATTTAAAACGATTTAGAAATGTTTTAAAATGTATTGAGTATTGAAAACATAGATTTCAACATTTATTGTTGAAATAGACATTTTCGAGAAATAAAAGGAAATGAAAACATAGATTTCAACATTCATTGTTGAAATAGGAGTTTTCGAGAAATAGAAGGGAATGATGGACTATAACACTGTTGTTATAGTAAATGATTTCCGAAAGGAAATATTTTATATAGTATTGGGATTTATATATCTAATTTAATTTTGAATCCCTATACTAGTAATTTTGGGTTGTCGTAACGATGTTTTACGCAACATTCGTTTTGACCCAAATAAATGTGAATAAAAGAATGTTTTCCTTAAATAATGAAATATATACTTAACTATGGTTTAAGTATATTGAATATTTTCAAAATTGTTGAAAATAAATAAGATTTGTGAAATACTTATTTTTAGAGTAAGTATGGAATTACTTTTCCAATATGAAATGGAATATTTTTAAGAATTTATCTTTTTGAAGATAAATTGGAATTGAATATTTGAAAATCTATTGAAACTGTAAATCAATAGAAAATTTGAAATATAAATTCACTATGGGAATTTAGAAATGGAAAGGGAAATTGGTTTTCAAAATAAACATTGGTTTATTTTTGAAGTATTGAAGTTTTATATCTAGTAACGATATTTTTGGAAAATTAAATAATTTGGAAAATTATTTGGAATCTGGTGATGTGGCGCATCTTTATTGATAGTTAAATAACCGACTATCAATATTTACCCTTGAATGAGTAATTGCTGTGATTGCTTGAATTGGATGCCACACTTATTTTTAAAATAAGCGCTCACTATTCGGATTAACCGGGAAAGGACCATGGGGTCGTATAACCCACTCCGAATATGTGATACGTCGTTATGAATTGCATTTAAAGACCGGTGTTGAAGACCGGGTATTTGTGAAAACGGATGGATTACCGTCGAGTTACTCTGCATCGGCTGATCTCCGATATAGAGGTTTATCACCCTTAGTGACGGGATATCCGGACGTGATTAGTGAATATCCGGATTGCAAGGGCTTCTTTGGAAGTGCCTTCGGTTCTGTTCGATCCCGGAACAGACTTGTATGGATTGTATGTCTGACATTACAAGTTGAGATATAAAGCTGATTTCTTTCAAATATATTTCTGTTGGTGGCGGAGAATTTATTCTTTTAGCTTAACACCCTTCTCTGAGACGTACGAGCTCAGAGGTTATATAGTTGAAGATTATTAGCAATATACTCCCAATTTGGTAGTGTGGCATGCTGAGTGTTGCTGTGGAATGATCGTTGAGTGATCATTTGTGATAGGATCATCTGTTTGATCGTCTATCTTGATGATCATTGCTTTGATCATTTGTTGACCCAAAGCACTGCTTTTGAAAAGCGTGGCTTTGTGGACGAGACTTCGTCGGACCTCACACCCCGGAATGGTCAAAACAGGAAGAATGCGGCAAGGTTCTAGGGAGTAGCGCCCTTAGTGTATGTTCATTCCTTCTGGATAGAGGTGGTATCATGGTATGGAGCCCAGATATTTACCTATGTGGTTACTGCATTTCTCTTATGTGGTTGTTGGTTATCGAGGATCCTCGGATAGATCGGTTACGATCGGGGAATGGCATACGCGTGTCAGTTGTTACCCAGTAAGGGGTAACCCGGCCTTGTGTTGGCAGAGATCCGGTTAGGTTCTCGGAGCGTCATTCCAGAGGCGTCTCCATGTGGCAATGGGAAGTTCCTTGGCCTGACCATTTGTTGGAAATCCAAAGAAACAATACGAGCCTTGTACGGTTTTAGTTGTATTACCTGCTATGGAATGTGGCGGTAACCTGCTATTGAACATAGTAGCTATAGTAGGCATACGATAATGGTCGTATGTTGGCTAAGATTTATATTCTAATTTCGAAATGTTTTCTTCACTATGCACTAATAATAATATCAAAAGTGATTTGATTTCTGAGTAGTAAGCATCTTTGACTATCATAAGGAGAAACCTCCTCCAAGTCTGCGTTTGCATTGTTTGTGTGGCGGGAGACCTTATGGTAGTTTCATTTTCAAAAGCATTGCGAAATTGACTTTGAAAATTTCTCCTATTCTTTATTTTTAAAGTTAAACTGTTTTAAGTTCTCACACCAGTCACATGACTGACCTGGAGTTTATTGTTCCCTTCCTAAACTCTGGGTGCCCACCAATTTCCACACGGGCAGTCGGAGTTAAGGTTTATCAGGTCATGCTGGATTCAGGTGTTGCTACAGATATCTGGAGGCGAGCTGGAGGGCGTAGCATATTATCTATTATATATAGTATTTCTTTCTTTTTCCGCTGTTTGTTGTTGTACACTCTGATGATATGAATGAATGTAATGAGATGTAATATATAAAATATTCAGTTCTTTGTTTTAATGAATATTCATTTATCTATTATATGTTGTTCCGCTGCGATGGTTAGATTCTGATATTGTTTTATGGTTCTGTTGTTGTTCTTTTCTTTCTTCTTCTCTCTTTTTCTCTCTTCTTCTACCTTTTTCTTCTTCTTCAACCATAACGGTTCGGTTTTTCGGCAACGAAAAATCGCGATCGTCACAAGAAGGGTGGGTCGTCACAGTTGGTATCAGAGCATAGGTTGGTGATAACCTTGGCTCTAGTAGGAATTACTCATAGGATAGAGTTTGTAGAACTCTAAAATGAGTTTGAGTGTATTAATAGATATGAGCGCGTACTTGTTAGTGAATATAAAATTGTTTTTATATTGTGTTGACTTATCTGTTGAGTGTTTATGGATTTTGGTCGATGTGTGGGACGCCATTTCATCGATAGGGGTTTCTAAACTCTTAAACGAGGTAGACCGACACAGTATTGTTTTAAAAGTAGGGTAAATGAAATAATTTTACCCAAAAATTATATTTTGATATAAAAGAAATATTTTTCTGAAATTATAGATATATGAATGTTTGGTTGTTAATACTATAATTGAATAAAAAAGTTAAAATTTGAGTGGCTTATAAATAAATAAAATTGTCTAATAAAAGGAATATAACTAAAATTTGATTAAAATTAGAATTGAAGTCCCGGAAATTTAAAGGGTGTTTAAATGAATTTAAAACAAAGGGATTTGGGAATTTGAAATCTTGAAAATGTTTGAAATGTTTTTTCCAAAGATTTAAAGGCAATGATGGAATATTGTTTTGGAAAATATTGTTGAATGGAAATTGTTTGGGAGGAAATTGTGAAAATAAGGAAGCATTGAACTCACTTCAGTCGCTGGAAAATAATCCTGATGATGATGGCCACATCATCAGTATTCATTTTCGAGTTTCTAAAGTGATGGATTGCTACCAGGGTAGTTAGTCATGATATTGTTTGGACTTGTTGGGTATACAAGTTGTTTTAGAAATTTTCAAAAAGAGAAAATTTGTTTTGGTAAAAACAAGTGTTTGGAATTTCGAAATTTGATTTTATATACCCAGTGGGTATGTGTAGTTATCATTCCAAAATGGTTTTGGAAATGAAAGCCGGGCAATTGAATTCTAAAAATTCTATTTAATAATGTGAAAGGTTTGAATGAATCAACTGTTGAACTTATAAAGTAAAGTTGATATTAATAAGAGGAAATTGGGAAGTTTAATCCGAAAATTAAAATGTAACTTAAGTAAATGGAAATAAAGAAAATATACTGGAGTTTAACCTGAGATAAGTTAAATGGAATTGAAGTTCAAAATGAACTTAATTGGATATAAAATTTGAAGGTAAAATGATTGTAATTGTGAGGTGGAAATTTATACCTTAAGATGGTAAGTGCTATATATATATATATATATATATATATATATATATATATATATATATATATATATATATATATATATAATCTGGAATTGTGGTTATAGGATGAAATGACCCAAATGAGTAATATAAGCTTTTAATTAAACAAATAAGTTTTGAGCTCATATATTGAGAAATAAAATTGAATTTAAATGAATTCAATCGAGTTACTGATAATATTGAATGAAATAAAATTCTTAAGTAAATAAGTAAGTAATGAATTGAGTTAAAATTGGTGTGAGTGTAAACAAATCTAATTCAAGCATAAATTGAATGACTTTATTATAAACTCAATAATATATTATTCATGTAAATTTAAGAATGGATAAAACAATAAACTAATCGAACAAATTAGTAAATAGTTGGGATTTGATTAAAGGAAAAATCAAATCAAAAATTTAAATGAGAATTGGTGAAATAGAATAAACCTAAGTTGTTAGGTGGAACAGTTTGAAGGAAATAAATGACTTAAGTAAATTGTGAAATGATTATTTAAAATATTGATAAAATGGTTTGGAATCAAACTTTTGAAATGGAAAATGCAATGTAAGGATTGTGAATAAATTAATTGGGATGGAAGCAAGTGTAAATTGAATTGGGATCAATTTAGAATTGTTATAAAGCTTAAGTAATCATTTATTCACAATGATATTGTTGAATTGCATAAGAAAATGGGATGTTTGAAGTAAATGAGATTGAATAAAATTTTATGAATTATTGGAAGCAATAGGATGATTTTGAATATGAGTCTGTTTTGCTCAAATGAATTATATACAAGCAAGTAAGTTATAAACCTCTTAAATTAAAAGGAATGTTTGAGAATTGATTGGAATTAATTGTGATAAGGATTGAGACCTTACATATGTGCTTATGAAAATATGTAATGCTAAACAAATGGGGACTATGTCAAATTTTTTTTTTCCAAAACTTGAAAACTATAAAAAGAAATTAAAACTTTAGCAATAAAACCATCTCTAATTAAAAATTTAAAGTAAATTAGTAGATGAAATTAATTTAAAATAATAATAGGAATCGGTTATAAATGAAAGATAATCAATAAAATTCAATATACAGAGTTGAAGAAAATTTGAATTCACATGGAATTAGAAATTCAAATTGGAAATAAGTAGATATAAGAGGATATAAAGGCTATGGTGGTAGAGTAATAATATAAGGGAAATATAATGCTTATATTAAACTGGAGAAATGAATGGTGGAATTCTTAAGTAAATTTGATATTGAGAAACTTATTCCAGGTGGATAGAATCAGAATAATGTGCATAAAAGAAAATTGATATGGTCGATAATCAATGGATATAAATACGTAGGATGTACGTATATTATTTTATTCGCATAACAATTTGATTCAGATTCGAGCACAGAATTTCGAGATAGTTATATCGATCCGAGTTGGGATTTTTCACTCAATTTTCGACGATGAACCATGGATTTGGATTTTGATTGATTCCGGGAATTCTCCATCATAGTTGTGACTATGCAAGGAAAATGACAATTTCTGATCAAGGAACCAGTTCTGAGTTCGTACTAGGAAGTCGGGTGGACGACACTAGTTCGGAAGTGAAATTGTGTGATCGAGCGAGCGATCGAATTTGATATTGCGTACGAATGGTATATGTACATCGTACGGACTTGATTGAATAGAAATTGAAATTTTGTAAACAAGTCAATACAATTGGAAAGAGTTAATACTGAAGATCTCAGAATTGAATTGCCAGAGTAGATATCTGGAATTCATTATGTATCCCATGTATCCCATCTTAGAAATGTGCTTATAATTCATCAATTGTTGTTAACCAGTAATTCAGGAATTTGGAAGTTGAACCAAATTCAACTATGGTCAGGAATCCAGTTTGGATTGTTGATCATTAAGAAACAAACTCTCGATAATTTAAGGGAAGTTTATCCGGATTTGTGTTCGGATAACTAGTGTGTTTGTTAGGATAGACTGTTTGATTATGTGCTAATGTGTGAATGATATCTATGTTGAATGGTTGGTATAACAGCTATTAAATTATCTTTGTTTTAAATTTCGCGGATGAAATTCTTTTAAGGGGGGAGGAATGTAACAACCCTGGATTTTTGGCCCCGGTTATTTTAATAAATATTTAATCTAATTTAAATAAAATGTAAATTGATCATATTATTGGAAATACTGTCAGATTATTTCTTTAAATTGTATTTTTAAAAGGGAATTAGACTTTGAGAATTCAAAATAAAATCTTTTGATAATATTTACAATAAAATTTATCTTATATGATTGAATTACAATACTTTGTCTTATTAAAATGTGATTAATAAATATATTGATGTGAATGATAATGTTTAAATAAAATTAAAGTTGTCAATATAACATATAAATATTAAATATAAGTAAAACTTAAGAATATAATGTAAGCATTGATAATCAAAACATAGAATACAAATATAAATAAGAAAGCAAGCTGATGAATACTATTTAAATATTGATAGCTAAAATACGAATATAAACCAATATAAGTAACTAACCACATGAACTTTTTAAGCCAGAACAAATATCTTTATATACAAAACTATGGTCAATCTGTTAAGTGTAGAGCTAAAAAAAATATACAAGTATAAAAATAAAGCAAGGACAAAGTATATCCGTAAAATAAAACCAAATGTACTGTAAGACCCAAACACAAACATATGCATATAAACTATTTCCACTAGAAGGAAAGAACAAAATGTTTTCATACAAGATATCTGCATCTATCTGACCATAGTTTAAACTGACAATGACAAGTTGAATATATGTATGAACATGCCTTCATTCACAAGCTTACCTAAAAGTTCATATCTTTATACATATATAAGACTTCTTTGTCCAGTGAAATTTATAAACTAATAAACTTGCCTCTATTCTAAAGACTAAAGTCTATATATATATATATATATATATATATATATATATATATATATATATATATATATATATAACATAACATAAATCAATACCTGTCAGAAGTGCATGTGAATCAACTATTTGACTAAAAGTAATAAAGAAGTGCTTACATACAAATAAGGCTTCATTTGCAAGCTAAGTGATTGCCTGAAAATTTATGACTGCGTACAATATTTATGTACAGATGAACATAATAAGTATGTTAACATAATTGAAGACATATTCATTAGCGTTAAGTGCACAATTAGTCATTTCAGGTAACAAAACAATGTTCCAGCCGAAATCTCAGTATTTGGTTCATATTGCAGGTAGTATCTTTACACAGCAAAACAATTAATAATTGTGTAAACATATTATAAAACAAAGTATGTACTTAATATCAGCTCAAAATATTTTTTCTAGATTTGCTCATATCAAAACAAAAATGAGAAAAAGCCTAACTGGTTATTACCTACCTGCTTTCAGTCCTTTTCTTATTTATATATAGATACAACTGGCCAAATTAGTTCGTTCAGTAAGAAAATAAATTAGCAAACCTGAAAATAAAAATAAAGGAAGAGCAAGTTCAAAATTTTAATTCAAAAACAAAAAGAAGCAGAGAGGATCTTAAGATAGTTCAAACTTCTGTTTCAATCAACAAGGTTCCAACTCAATACTTTCTGTTTACATTCAGGTGAGTAAACAAAAAGTTTAAAAGCTTTATGTTTGATAGAATAACAGTTCAGAGGATTGTTTATGCTTTGATTTCGAATATTGCTGGGTTGCTCTGTACTACTCTGGAAAAATGATACAGGTTGAATATTGTTCAAAACAAATCACATATGATTCACATTAAATCATTGATAAGTTTTAATCTTTCAACCAAACATAATATTTAAACTTGTAACTATGATTTTTAAATGCTAATATAAACCCTGGTTTGTAAACATACACTATAACTTTATTTTACAGGTAAGTAAGCATAAACTGGATAATTGGATTGATGTAAATTATTAAATTTAGTTCATAGCTTGAATCCCTACCACAAAACATGATTTTTAAAACTAGAATGAAAATTTTTAACACAGTATTTCCAAGGCAGTTTATATTCGAATCAAAATGGTACTTTTGCAAATTTCCTGTTATTTAATCAATAATAAAGGTTGAAATTTGGGATGAAGCAAATATAAACGTATGTGATTACAAGAAAATTATTAGAAAATTTTTATGTTGTTCGAGATTAGAATATGAAATCAATTTAGGGCTCGAGTTCCAGAATTTTTCCGTGTCTGTAAAGGGTCGAGATCGCCTTCATCAAGCAACGAGTGCCACGAAATCATGGTGGAGGGTTACTTGGTGAGATGACGTAGTGTGGCCAAGGTTCGAGCGCCTCCAGTGGCCGGTACGTCGAAGACGAGGTGATTTTGTCAGTAGTGTTATTGGCTGGTTTTCGTTCGATCTACTGTTTTTTCTTTTTGATTGATTTGAGACAATCTGGGCTTGAATTTCGAGTATGGAGGTGGATTGTGACATGCCGGTTGTACCGGAGTTCATCGGAGTTGGATCGTGCCGCCGTGCACGTGCACGGCGGAGGGGTTGGTGTCAGTATTGTAAGGGGAAGGTCTGACTCCAGTCGTGCACGAATGAAAATGGGGGATGCTCCGGGTTTTATCGCGTACGAGAGATGATCCTGTTGCTAAATTAATTTACATTAAACTACAACATATTTCTGAGAAAATAAGATAGGGAAGAAGAAGAAGGATGCGTACAGGGGCATCTCGGGGAATTTAGGGGGAAACTCGAAGTAACGCACGAGATTTGAATAGGGGTGGTCTCGGGTTGACTAATTGCAGTTTTGCAATAGTTTTGAAAATGATTAAAATTTGTTTTCCATAATTTTATAGTACTGTGAAGGCTTTGGATTCAAGTTGTGATGATTTAGTTAATACGTAACAACGTTTTTTTAAAATACTTAAATATTATTTTAATTAAGCAATTAATCTAAGTTAAGTACAAGTTAACTAATATTTAAGTTGTGTAGTTGATAATGAATGGATTTTCAAGTTAAAGCAAAAAAAATTTATGTGAAGTAAGATGAATAATTAATATTAACGAATAAATTTCGGAAAGTAATTGGGGTAATTACTTTATAATTATAATTAGAGATCGGTTAATAATTGAGAAATGAGGTAAATTGTAATCAACAGCATATGCTAAATTATGAATAATTAATTAATTGAGTAATTTAATTAAAAATAAATAAATGGTTAAGTAAGTAATTAACAGTAATTAAATGGGTAATTAAGTTTAGTTAATAATTAAGACTATTACTTAAATAGTTAATTAAAGTAAATAGCTGGGTTAATGAGTAATTAAGTAAATGATAGTGTGAAATTAAATAATTATGTAATTAAGACTTAATGATTAATTAAGAAATCATTAATTAAACAATCTGAAATGGAATAAGTAATTGATAGTTAATTAATAATTAATTAAATAGAGTTAAGTGATTAACTCTCAAGTACTTAATTACAAATAAGACTGAAAGTGACTGCTTATGGACGGTTATGGTTGAATACTTGATTGTGATATTTATGTGGTGATACTCTGTGATATGCTGTGTTATACCTATGATGCTTGTATATGTTTTATCTGTGATAAATGGTACGTTAATTCAATTGTTGAATTTAAATTATTTAAACTGTTTAAGTTAATTAGACAACTTGGCCCTTAAAATGGCGATTGGATTCGATGAGACCGGGATCGGAAGAATCAAATTTGATTCTCTGAAAACCACATCGATCCAATTTAAACGTTAGGTCGTGAATCCTGGAATGAAGGTCGAGATGGTGTTTTCAGAATGCAAGGGTTATCGTCGTTGACTCTGAGGGTGATTCCAAAACGAGTGTAACGAGATAATGCCTTCGGTTTCGTTCGAACCCGGAACAAACTTGTATGGATTGAATGCTTTCAGCACATCGTTAGGCGGACGATGAGCATTCTAAGAAATATGTTCTATAAAGGTAATCGCAGCCTCAAGCCTCATCAACCGGGAATGGCTAAAACAGGGGAGATGCAGCAAGGTTAGGTGGGTCATGCCCAAGCAGGACAAGATATTTCCCCTGCCTAGATGTCCCTTTTATTTCGGCTTAGTGAGTGGTTGGTCACGCCAACCACGGGGTTTATCTTGTTCGGGACTGTTCAGTAAGGAATGGTTCCGGCCTTATGTTGTAGGGGGTTGGGAGTGATCCTCGGTACGGTAATCTAGGCCCCGTACTGTGACAGGCGGTACCCCAGTAGCCCTGCTATTGTTGGAAATCCATTTTCCCTACGAGACCCTACGGTTTTGATTTGTATTACCCACTTTTGTGGCTAGTAGCTGGAATTTAATCATGTAACAATTTCGGCTATTTTCTATTTACTTGAAAACCCTAGACACTATTATAATATCACTGGATTTCCTATGAAATGTTTTGGTTAGCGTAAGGTAAAAACTTACCCATATTTATGTGTAGGGAGTCTTACGTGATACCTTTATTTTCAAAATGTTTTTCAAAGTTAAACAACTTTAAACCGTTTACTCATACCAGACCCATGTCTGACCCGGAGTTTATATTTTGTGTTTTCATAAACTCTTGGGTACTCAAATTTTTATGAGTAGCCAAGTGATAGGTTTCGGACTTGATTTCTGGAGGAGCTTGGAGCAGGAGATTCCAGACGTATATAGCTATCTATCTAGTTCCGCTGTATTAGTTGATATGTACCGTACCTCTGATGTATATAGTGATAGATGTATGTATGACTGTCACATGTATTGATATTATATAACTCTGATATATGTAAAACTATGTAATATTTATGTGATATATTATATTTTGTTCCGATTCGCTGTGATATTCTGACGTTGCTGTGCTTTCTTTCTCTTTCTTTTCTATTTCTATCCCTTTCTTTCTTAATTGATGGTACGTCTTTCTGGTAGTAGAAGGGCGGGTCGTCACACTTACTAGAGGCATATAGTGGTACGGTGGACTATATACAAAATCAAGAGCCTTCGCCATCCTTTGAGAGTTGTCGTTCAAGGTTGAAAATGGCTGAGCGTACTATCAAGGCTCGTCAAGCTCGTGAAACTGGTAGTTCTGGGAGTCGGTCCGGTAGTGCTGCCATGGTTGCCACTGATTCATCTGCAAGCAACAAGCGCAAAAACAATAATAAAGGAAGGAACAATTCGAAAAACAATGGGAAGAAAAAGGCCCACCTAAGTACTAATGGGTCCAGTCCTAGTCAGCCGCCATATCAGCAGCACCAGTGGCAGCCACGTCGGCAGGCCCCACCGCCACAGTGGTAGCAGATGTGGCAGGCTGGTAGGGGAGGTTGGACTATTCTTCCTTGCCCATTTCCCGCATACTCTTGGCAGCCAAAGCCCAATCCAGCGGCCCAACGTCCATCCTCTTCTAGATCAGGCTTGCTTGAGTCCAGACCTCAAGCTTTCAATGTCGTTGCTCCTCTTTCTCCTAGCTACATACCCACCGATATTGAGGCCACTATGCATGCTCTTTCCTTCTCTCAACCAGATGGGAACTACTACATGGATATCGATGTTACATCTCACATGACGACAGATTTAGGTATTCTCTCTTCATATTTCAGTTCAAGCAATAAGCATCATAACATTGTTGTTGGTAGTGGTCATTTAATTCTAATTATTGGTCACGGTCGCACTCCATTGCCTCCACCTTATCCACCATTTACCCTAAATAATGTGTGACATGCTCCCAGGCTCATTAAAAATATGATCTTTGTTAATAAATTTACCATAGATAATAGGGTTTTTATCTCTTTTGACCCTTTTGGTTTATCTGTTAATGACTTACAGATGGAGAATGGACTAATGAGATGTGATAGCACTGAGGGCTTACATCCACTTTTCTCCAACTCTCAAGCCATTTCTTCCAACAATCATTCTACTTTTACTTCTTTGCCTTCGAATATTTGGCATAATCGTTTACGTCATCCGGCGATGTTATTCTTAAGTCTCTTTGTAGTAAAAAGTTTGTTGATTGTAATAAGGCTTGTAAAATTATTTGTTCTTCTTGTCCTCTTGGAAAACATTCTAAGTTACCTTTTTATGATTCAGTGTCAAATACTTTTCTTCCATTTGATATTATCCATAGTGATCTTTGGACTTCTCCTATTGTTAGTACTTCTGGCCATTGTTATTATGTTCTTTTTCTTGATGACTATAGCAAATCTTTGTGGACTTTTCCTATTGCCAAAGGATCTCTGGTCAAACAACTTTTCTTAGCGTTTCACGCTTTAGTCAAGACACAATTTGAACGTAATATTAAGACTTTTGAGTATGACAATGGTACGGAATACATTAATGGTATTTTTAAGGGTTTTTTTGAGCAACATGGCATGCTTTTCCGTCTCTCGTGTCCTTATACATCTCCTCAAAATGGAAAGGATGAAAGACACATAAAATCCATAAATAATATCATCCAGACTGTTCTTGCTCATTCATCTATGCCACTCTCCTTTTGACATCATGCTCTCTCCATGGCTACATATCTTCTCAATATCCTTCCTTCCAAGGTATTGAATTACCAATCTCCCGCTCAAATCCTCTATCAAAGTGATCCAGATTATTCGATTTTTCGTGTTTTTGGTTGCTTATGTTTCCCATTATTCCCCTCTTCTACTATTCGTAAATTACAAGAAAGGTTGACTCCTTGTGCTTATTTAGGTCCGGATCCTAATCATCGTGGCACCAAATGCTATGATATGTCTAGTGGTAAAATCATAATTTGTAGTCATGTTCGTTTTGTTGAAACAGAATTTCCATTCTCCAAACTCCACAAAAGAATTTCGAATTATGATTTATTGAGTGACAATATTAATCCTCAATTAATACATCATTTGTTTTAAGGTAACACACCACAGATATGTAGTTTGACCCAACAACGCAGCCCAATGACTGTCCTCTCTTCCTCAATCTGGGCCACAGTCTCACACAGGACCAGATTCCACACCTCCCACTGCTGCCCACACTCGATCCTCTATTCCTTTAGGCCAGATGCAGCAGCGGCCCACTCCACCTCTTCATCTTTTGGACAAAACAGCATCTCGTAGTCCTGTTTCCTCCTCTGGCCCATCCTCTCTTCCCCACAACCCAACCCCGTCTATGAGCTCCCCTACTTTGACCATTCCTCACACCATCCCTTGGCCTCCCTACCCCATTTCAACCCGCATTGTAACAACCCGGGGTTTTTCCCAATTTATAATCATCATTAAACAATTATTGTGCTAGCTAATTGCTAATTGAAGTTTTTAAATTCGGTTTAAATTCTTTTAAGAATTTGGGTGAAGGGTTTGGGGACTTAGAATTTTTGGGCCATGTTTTTGATAATGGGTCGTATATAGAAGATGACCCGTCCCCTTTCTTGTTTTATTTTCGCAACCCTAAAAATTAATCGAAGGAAGAAAATCAGAAACGGCGGCCTCGTCTTCTTTCTGAACTTAGGGCTAGTTCGTTCGTCCGGTTGTTCGTTCCTCCTCCTCCAATTATCCTCGCATCGAATAATAGTTGCGCTCGTTCAATCTTCGGCAATTAGGGTTTTCCAAAATTCAAAGACGCCGTCTTGGTGTTCGATCGAGAGGATGATTCACGTTCACTTGCCGCGTTGATCGTTCGTCTCTTGAGGGCCACGGCTTCAACTCGAGATCGTTCGAACTGAGGAGTCATGCTTTTCGTTTGCAAAGGTGAGTAATTTATGTTACTCACATCTTATTCGAACTGTTCGAATTCATTTGCTTGTTCGTTTTCGATGTTTCTGCTTCGATTTGATTTTTGTTCGTTGTTGATGTTTTCTGCCTTGAGTCGATGTTGAGACAGTTGAATTGTCTGCATTGTACTTGAGTTGGTCTGGTTGGGTCGTATTTCTGTAGTTCCATGCTGCATTTGGTAGCTCTGTGTTTGTTGTATTCACTCTAGATATTCTGGTACATTTGATAGTCTGATACTTGTTTCCTTTTGTTGTACACTTACCTTTTGGTATTGTAGTCTTCACTCTGCAGTATAGCCTGATGCACTTGTTATACTTCATTCCTTAACCTGTTTCAATTTCAAACTGAAGTTGACAGTTGCATTGTGATTTCATGTCTTTGATCACTTGAACTTAATTTGTAGTTCTTATTTTCTTTGACATTGCTGAGTCCTTGCTGGCTCGAACTTGGTGTTGTCTGCATCTCATACTCTCTAACCACTGTGGCACTTCTGTTCATCTCTGTTACATTTTATTTTGTTGTTGTTGCATGGTCTGCTTAATTATACTGCATGATCGAGTGTTACTGTTCGAATGCATTGTTCATTTGCTTCACTGATGCATTTTGGAGTCGTCCTTGTTGCACTGTTTATGACCATTCTTGTTGCCTCTGTTCATTTACAATATTGTGGTTCATGGGTTTGCATTGTCCAGCATTTTGTTTTGAAGAAGAAACATACCTTTTCGTTTTGCTTCAGTACTGATTGTCGTAGTTGCATTTTACACCCATTGTGTTTGCACTATATAGCACTTTGCATTTATAAGTTACAATGTCCAGTTTTATTTAGTTGTCCATTTATCACGGCATACATGTGCTGTTGGTCCAAGTTGCATTGAACACCTCATTTGATCTCCTTGCATTGGCAGTGTCGCCGTTTGATATAATTTGCATCTAGTGGTGCAGTTGCATTTGGGATATATCTTGGCACTGTTGCATTGTTGTTGACACTGGGTTGCTCTGTGCTTTGACATTGTATTCATCCTGGTAGTTGAGTCTAATTTTTCTGGTCTGCTTAGCATATTGGTACATATTAAAAATGCTGCATCATTGAGTTGCACTGCACTTTTGTGTTTGCATTAGCTTCACGACGAGGCTGGTGCTGTTTTGGTCGAGACTGTATTCATATATGGTTATTTTAGAACTACTTCATTGTTGGGGCTGTGACAATTATTGATGCACTTGCCTAAACCAGTTTCATTCCTCTTTGAGTCTGATTTGCTTTGCATTCACATGGTTACACTACTCAGTGTTTACAAGTACATTTCATATACTTGATACCATTCACTTAAGGATCAGTTGCATTAACTATAGACATACTTGATGTCTTTGTAGTTTGTTCCCAGTCAGCACCTTACTGCCATCGTGCCTTTGAGGTTGCATATTCTCTGTAACACTACTTTTAATGCTGCTGTGTTATGAAGTTCACTGCACTTCCATCACCATGTCTCCATCATCTATGTAGCTGTTGAGTTCATTAGCATTTTAACTTGGCTAATTTCCAATTTCATGTTGTCATGTTTATGCCAGTTCGTTCCTGTAGTGACCTTGTTTCACCTGCAGCCTTTATGATTTGCATTTGTTTGGATATTGAGTTGCATTGATTTTGTACTTGAGTATTGCCCAGCTTAAATGCTTGACTTCTGTTTAATTTGAAATTCCTGATGCCATTTGTAGTTGTATTTGGTTGCTCATGTATATTCCAGTGTACATCACTTCATATGGCTTTGCATATTTGTACATGTCTTCGTCTGATTTACTGTTGTCATTTGGTATTGCTGTGGCATTTTGGTTTTTCACTTGTGCATATTGCCTCGAGTACATGTATTCTTGGCTCTGGTTCATTGTTGCTGCTTCACCACTGAGCCTCGGCTTGCTTTTGTTGCATTTTGTTGCGGCCTGTACTTGTATACTGCTGTTATTGTTGACTTCGGCACTTATTTGGATCTGCAGTGGCATTGTATTCTCTGTTTTGATTTGCATTGCATCACTGGTTTTTGCATTTGTCAATTTTGCATTTGTTTCACGTTTGAACTGGTTTGAGTGGTCACTGACAGTTTGGTTTTACTTTGAGCTGAGTTGAATCCAGTTTTAAAACTTGGGTTTGACCATATGTTCGTCTATGAGTTTTCATAGAGCTTTCGTATATTTCCACACTGTATTGGCGAGGCAGTGCACGCATGCGTGCACTGCAGCCAATCGATATTGATGTTTTAAATGATATTTCAATTGTTTAAATTGATTTGAATTAAAATGACGATTTTGTTGTTTTCTAAATTTTCTTCATTAATAATCCTTCTATCTATCTATGTTGAAAATTTGAATCTACTGATTATTGTTTAACACTGTTAAGTGTTATATTTACCGTTATCCGATTTCTTTGTTAAAAGGACCGGATAGGTGAATTTACTTTGACTGTCGTCTATTCATATTTAATTATTATGGCTTCTATGCACTAATAACTGAGTTTGAATTAGACTGACCCGTGTATTATTTTCTTTTGAATTTAATACTCGGGTCAGACCGAGTATTTACAGGTTGTTGATATCTTACTTTGGATTGCTGCTAGAGCTATGAAGTCTCTTCATATCTTTTGGAGTAGTCGTTGTCATTTTAGTAGTCAGTGAATTTGTATAGGATGTTGTATATTCATGTATATTATTCACGATAATGTACTTGTATATGTAACTTCCAGAGTCGACAGTGTAGTTGTATCATACGTATTGTATCACATGTATATCAACTGACATCAGTTATATATATATGAGACTTTCTGTTATATTTGTGTTCTGCATTTACTTTATCTGTGTTATTATTATATATATTGTCCTAAACTATTATGAACCATCGTAGTTCGTTTTATACTAGAATTGGGTATGTCGATGGGAGTAAATAAATAAGAGATGAAAAATAAAAATATATACCACTCCTATCGAGATAACCAATACTAGTGTAAGGCCTAACTACGGATGGCCGCTCCTATCCAGCCTTATTCTTCATAATAATAGACAGTATTTCTTTTAATACTCTTTATTATTGTGAGCATAGAGGTGGGGCGTCATAGTTGGTATCAAAGCCAGGTTTAGGATATAATATAAAACATAACGTAGATGGAACATGTGTTACAACTATTTGTCGATGTTTTATATGTGCTTTGAGTCAAAAATAAAAGTTGATTTGAGTTTTGATGATTGATAGATTTGTTCTTTGTTTATCAGAGTGCGCAGCGAAAACAGTGTGACTGCTTCGCTGAGTATAGATGATAATTATTTCGATTTAAAAAAAAAATCAAAATATGAAATTGAATTAAATTTCATTTGTTGTTTACATAGCTGTGTTTATTTTGTTTTCTATAAAAATTTCGAATCCGATTTGAGGATTCGAGGCGATTGCAGCTATGTGGTTTTGTTGAAATTTTTGCTGGTTTCCTTTGTTGCTAATCACATGTTGATTAGATTTTGCTGTTTTGAATTGTCTTCATTGAAGATATATTCGAATGATTCCTTTGTTCATTTTGTAGTATACGTGCAAATTCAAGTTACACGTTACTGCATTAATTTTACGTTGAACCGATGCTTGGTCATGAAACGTATATTGTTGCCGTTATTATTATAAAGGGATTTTCACACTAGTGCTACATTTTGAAGTACGGTGTTTTGTTGACATTTTAATAAATGAAATTCCACTGGTATTATATTTTGATGAGGATCATTTTGATGAGATTTTGATGTTTAAAAATTACTGTCGCATTGACTTCAGTAATCGTCAAGTTTTAAAGTGGATTTTCAAGCGGTTATCCCGCAATGCTGATTTTGAGATTAGTTTTATGTTGTTTTGAGAAGTACCAATTCTTTGTTGAAGTTGCTACTTATGTTGCTGATTGAATCACGTGATTATAAAAAGTGTTTTTTTAAAAAAAAGTAAAAAATAAATATTGTTTCCAAAAATTTTCAGTTTACGTTTTCAGAAGAATGAGAAAGAGATTTAAACGATTCAGCAAAATCGAGAACTATGAACCCTTTCTTTTACCGATTCGCTTAATTCCGGACTTGTTCGTTTGAGAATGTAAATTATTACTTTTGTGAAATAAATGAGATTGTTTTCAGAAGTTTTGCATTTTGCGCTTTCAAAAGAATGAGGAAGCGATTTAAACGTTTCAGCAAAATCGAGGACTATGACCCCTTTCTTTTACTGATTCGCTTAACTCCGGACTTGTCCGTTTGATAATGTGAAATGTTATTTTTGAATACATAATTTTGCACTTTCAAGGAAACAAAGAAGAGAATCAAAGGATTTAGTAAAACTCGTGGTATGGGACATGAGCGTTTGCTATTTCGGTTAATTCCGGACTCGTTAATTGAAACATTTGTTGTTTGATGATTTTGATGATTTCACGTTCAAGGAAACGATGAAGAAAATCAAACGATTTAGTAAAACACGTGGTATGGGACATGTGCGTTTGCTTTTTCGGTTAATTCCGGACTCGTTAATTGAATATATGATGATTTTATTTGGCTTTCGAGCCACTCTGCTGGACCTCCGGGTCATTTGTTGGGCTTTCGGGCCACTCTGCTGGACCTCCGGGTCATTTGTTGGGCTTTCGAGCCACTCTGCTGGACCTCCGGGTCATTTGTTGGGCTTTCGGGCCACTCTGCTGGACCTTCGGGTCAAATACCAGTACTAGACCTTCGGGTCACTCTGCTGGACCTTCGGGTCATCTGATGGGCGCCAAAAATTTAAAGTACTTGGTAGGCTTCGGCCACTCTGAGATGCACGTGCGGCGTAGCTAAAACTCGCCATCTGCTGGGATCGATCCAACCTTTTTGTTGATTTTCTAGAGTATCTTTATTGATTTCTAGATATTTGTTGTTTCCAATTATCTGCAGGTAATTGGATATTTGTTGATATGAGTTCTGATTATCGTTTTTGATAATTGGATATTTGTTGTTTCTAATTATCGCTTGTAATAATTATATATTTGCTGATTTTGATTATCGTTTTTGATAATCGAATATTTTTTGTTTCTGATTATCGTTTTTGATAATCGGATATCTGTTGATTTTGATTATCGCCGTTTTTGATAATCGAATATTTGTTGTTTCTGATTATCATTTTTGATAATCAGATATCTGTTGATTTTGATTATCGTTTTTGATAATCGAATATTTGTTGTTTCTGATTATCGTTTTTGATAATCGGATATCTATTGATTTTGATTATCGTCGTTTTTGATAATCGAATATTTGTTGTTTCTGATTATCGTTTTTGATAATCGGATATCTACTGATTTTGATTATCGTTTTTGATAATCGAATATTTGTTGTTTCTGATTATCATTTTTGATAATCGGATATCTGTTGATTTTGATTATCGTTTTTGATAATCGAATATTTGTTGTTTCTGATTATCGTATTGATAATTAGATATTTGTTGATTTTGATTATCGCCTGAGATAATCAAATATTTGCTGATTTGAAATTTGATTATCGCCTGAGATAATCAAATATTTGTTGATTTGAGATTTGATTATCGCCTGAGATAGTCAAATATTTGTTGATTTGAAATTTGATTATCGCCTGAGGTAATCAATTATTTGTTGATTTGAGATTTGATTATCGCATGAGATAATCAAATATTTGTTGATTTGAGATTTGATTATCGCATGAGATAGTCAAATATTTGTTGATTTGAGATTTGATTATCGCCTGAGATAGTCAAATATTTGTTGATTTGAAATTTGATTATCGCCTGAGATAATCAATTATTTGTTGATTTGAAATTTGATTATCGCCTGAGATAATCAAATATTTGCTGATTTGAAATTTGATTATCGCCTAAGATAATCAAATATTTGCTGATTTGAGATTTGATTATCGCCTGAGATAGTCAAATATTTGTTGATTTGAAATTTGATTATCGCCTGAGATAATCAATTATTTGTTGATTTGAGATTTGATTATCGCCTGAGATAATCAAATATTTGCTGATTTGAAATTTGATTATCGCCTGAGATAATCAAATATTTGCCGATTTGAAATTTGATTATCGCCTGAGATAATCAAATATTTGTCGATTTGAAATTTGATTATCGCTTGAGATAATCAAATATTTGTTGATTTGATAATTCTGATTATCGTTTTTGATAATTAGACCTTTGTTGTTTTCTGATTACCGTTTTGTAGCTAGTTAATTTCAGTTTTGCAAATTGTGATTTTTGTTTTATAATTATCTTTGTTGATAATTTGATTTTGCTGCCTTCTAATTATTGTATCGATAATTAGATATTGCTGTTTTGTGATTTCTGTATTCTAATTATCTTATTGATAATCAAATATTTGCTGATTTGAAATTTGATTATCGCCTGAGATAATCAAATATTTGTCGATTTGAAATTTGATTATCGCTTGAGATAATCAAATATTTGTTGATTTGATAATTTTGATTATCGTTTTTGATAATTAGACCTTTGTTGTTTTCTGATTACCGTTTTGTAACTAGTTAATTGCAGTTTTGCAAATTGTGATTTGTGTTTTATAATTATCTTTGTTGATAATTTGATTTTTCTGCCTTCTAATTATCGTATCGATAATTAGATGTTGCTGTTTTGTGATTTCTGTATTCTAATTATCTTATTGATAATTGAATATTGCTGTTAATTGCGTTTATCCATTTTAGTTGTTTTCTGATTGTCTATTTGATAATTAGATTTTGTTGAGAATTTGTGAATTTCTTTTAGGAAACTAAAAGATTTCTTTGGGGTTTGTATTCCCGACTTTATTTTCTAGCTTAACCACTTTATGTTAGAAAAAAAAATTATTATTGACGACTTTAATTATGAAAATTGCGGGGACGCAATTTTTATAAGGAGGGGAGTCTGTAACAACCCGGGGTTTTGCCCAATTTATAATCGTCATTAAACAATTATTGTGCTAGCTAATTGCTAATTGAAGTTTTTAAATTCGGTTTAAATTCTTTTAAGAATTTGGGTGAAGGGTTTGGGGACTTAGAATTTTTGGGCCATGTTTTTGATAATGGGTCGTATATAGAAGATGACCCGTCCCCTTACTTGTTTTATTTTCGCAACCCTAAAAATTAATCGAAGGAAGAAAATCAGAAACGGCGGCCTCGTCTTCTTCCTGAACTTAGGGCTAGTTCGTTCGTCCGGTTGTTCGTTCTTACTCCTCCAATTATCCTCGCATCGAATAATAGCTGCGCTCGTTCAATCTTCGGCAATTAGGGTTTTCCAAAATTCAAAGACGCCGTCTTGGTGTTCGATCGAGAGGATGATCACGTTCCCTTGCCGCGTTGATCGTTCGTCTGTTGAGGGCCACGGCTTCAACTCGAGATCGTTCGAACTGAGGAGTCATGCTTTTCGTTTGCAAAGGTGAGTAATTTATGTTACTCACATCTTATTTGAACTGTTCGAATTCGTTTGCTTGTTCTTTTTCGATGTTTCTGCTTCGATTTGATTTTTGTTCGTTGTTGATGTTTTCTGCCTTGAGTCGATGTTGAGACAGTTGAATTGCCTGCATTGTACTTGAGTTGGTCTGGTTGGGTCGTATTTCTGTAGTTCCATGCTGCATTTGGTAGCTCTGTGTTTGTTGTATTCACTCTAGATATTCTGGTACATTTGATAGTCTGATACTTGTTTCCTTTCGTTGTACACTTACCTTTTGGTATTGTAGTCTTCACTCTGCAGTATAGCCTGATGCACTTGTTATACTTCATTCCTTAACCTGTTTCAATTTCAAACTGAAGTTGACAGTTGCATTGTGATTTCATGTCTTTGATCACTTGAACTTAATTTGTAGTTCTTATTTTCTTTGACATTGCTGAGTCCTTGTTGGCTCGAACTTGGTGTTGTCTGCATCTCATACTCTCTAACCACTGTGGCACTTCTGTTCATCTCTGTTACATTTTATTTTGTTGTTGTTGCATGGTCTGCTTAATTATACTGCATGATCGAGTGTTACTGTTCGAATGCATTGTTCATTTGCTTCACTGATGCATTTTGGAGTCGGCCTTGTTGCACTGTTTATGACCATTCTTGTTGCCTCTGTTCATTTGCAATATTATGGTTCACGGGTTTGCATTGTCCAGCATTTTGTTTTGAAGAAGCAACATACCTTTTCGTTTTGCTTCAGTACTGATTGTCGTAGTTGCATTTTACACCCATTGTGTTTTCACTATATAGCACTTTGCATTTATAAGTTACAATGTCCAGTTTTATTTAGTTGTCCATTTATCATAGCATACATGTGCTGTTGGTCCAAGTTGCATTGAACACCTCATTTGATCTCCTTGCATTGGCAGTGTCGCCGTTTGATATAATTTGCATTTAGTGGTGCAGTTGCATTTGGGATATATCTTGGCACTGTTGCATTGTTGTTGACACTGGGTTGCTCTGTGCTTTGACATTGTATTCATCCTGGTAGTTGAGTCTAATTTTTCTGGTCTACTTAGCATATTGGTACATATTAAAAATGCTGCATCATTGAGTTGCACTGCACTTTTGTGTTTGCATTAGCTTCACGACGAGGCTGGTGCTGTTTTGGTCGAGACTGTATTCATATATGGTTATTTTAGAACTACTTCATTGTTGGGGCTGTGACAATTATTGATGCACTTGCCTAAACCAGTTTCATTCCTCTTTGAGTCTGATTTGCTTTGCATTCACATGGTTACACTACTCAGTGTTTACAAGTACATTTCATATACTTGATACCATTCACTTAAGGATCAGTTGCATTAACTTTAGACATACTTGATGTCTTTGTAGTTTGTTCCCAGTCAGCACCTTACTGCCATCGTGCCTTTCAGGTTGCATATTCTCTGTAACACTACTTTTAATGCTGCTGTGTTATGAAGTTCACTGCACTTCCATCACCATGTCTCCATCATCTATGTAGCTGTCGAGTTCATTAGCATTTTAACTTGGCTAATTTCCAATTTCATGTTGTCATGTTTATGCCAGTTCGTTCCTGTAGTGACCTTGTTTCACCTGCAGCCTTTATGATTTGCATTTGTTTGGATATTGAGTTGCATTGATTTTGTACTTGAGTATTGCCCAGCTTAAATGCTTGACTTCTGTTTAATTTGAAATTCCCGATGCCATTTGTAGTTGTATTTGGTTGCTCATGTATATTCCAGTGTACATCACTTCATATGGCTTTGCATATTTGTACATGTCTTCGTCTGATTTACTGTTGTCATTTGGTATTGCTGTGGCATTTTGGTTTTTCACTTGTGCATATTGCCTCGAGTACATGTATTCTTGGCTCTGGTTCATTGTTGCTGCTTCACCACTGAGCCTCGACTTGCTTTTGTTGCATTTTGTTGCGGCCTGTACTTGTATACTGCTGTTATTGTTGACTTCGGCACTTATTTGGATCTGCAGTGGCATTGTATTCTCTGTTTTGATTTGCATTGCATCACTGGTTTTTGCATTTGTCAATTTTGCATTTGTTTCACGTTTGAACTGGTTTGAGTGGTCACTGACAGTTTGGTTTTACTTTCAGCTGAGTTGAATCCAGTTTTAAAACTTGGGTTTGACCATATGTTCGTCTATGAGTTTTCATAGAGCTTTTGTGTATTTCCACACTATATTGGCGAGGCAGTGCACGCGTGCGTGCACTGCAGCCAATCGATATTGATGTTTTAAATGATATTTCAATTGTTTAAATTGATTTGAATTAAAATGACGATTTTGTTGTTTTCTAAATTTTCTTCATTAATAATCCTTCTATCTATCTATGTTGAAAATTTGAATCTACTGATTATTGTTTAACACTGTTAAGTGTTATATTTACCGTTATCCGATTTCTTTGTTAAAAGGATCGGATAGGTGAATTTACTTTGACTGTCGTCTATTCATATTTAATTATTATGGCTTCTATGCACTAATAACTGAGTTTGAATTAGACTGACCTGTGTATTATTTTCTTTTGAATTTAATACTCGGGTCAGACCGAGTATTTACAGGTTGTTGATATCTTACTTTGGATTGCTGCTAGAGCTATGAAGTCTCTTCATATCTTTTGGAGTAGTCGTTATCATTTTAGTAGTCAGTGAATTTGTATAGGATGTTGTATATTCATGTATATTATTCACGATAATGTACTTGTATATGTAACTTCTAGAGTCGACAGTGTAGTTGTATCATACGTATTGTATCACATGTATATCAACTGACATCAGTTATATATATATGAGACTTTCTGTTATATTTGTGTTCCGCATTTACTTTATCTGTGTTATTATTATATATATTGTCCTAAACTATTATGAACCATCGTAGTTCGTTTTATACTAGAATTGGGTATGTCGATGGGAGTAAATAAATAAGAGATGAAAAATAAAAATATATACCACTCCTATCGAGATAACCAATACTAGTGTAAGGCCTAACTACGGATGGCCGCTCCTATCCATCCTTATTCTTCATAATAATAGACAGTATTTCTTTTAATACTCTTTATTATTGTGAGCATTGAGGTGGGGCGTCACACGCATGACCACTCGAGCATCAAATGGCACTTTTAAACCCAACCCCATATACTCTTCCAATTACCACAATACCACCGCTATAGATATTTTTCGTGTTCCGAAAAACCCTTTTAGTGCGCTTAGTGACCATAATTGGAAAAGTGCAATGTTGGATGAATTTAATGCTTTAGTTGACAATAAGACTTAAGAATTAGTGCTTAGGCCGCCTAATATTAATGTAATCTGATGGTTCTTTTGAGCGTTATAAAGCTCGTCTTGTAGATGATGGAAATACACAGCAGCAGGGCGTTGATTGTGATGAAACGTTTAGCCCTGTGGTTAAACTGGTTACCATTAGAGCGGTTTTCAGCATTGCTCTTTCTAAATCTTGGCTCATTCATCAAATGGATGTCAAGAATGCTTCTTGCATGGTCATCTCAATGAAGTAGTTTATATGCATCAACCCATGGGTTTTCGTAATAAAAATTATCCAGATCATGTTTGCCTTTTGAAGAAA
Organism: Allium cepa; assembly: GCA_030765085.1. NCBI lineage: Eukaryota > Viridiplantae > Streptophyta > Magnoliopsida > Asparagales > Amaryllidaceae > Allium > Allium cepa. The sequence continues at coordinate 300,097,748 of CM060944.1, read as the reverse complement.
TCTTTCTACGGATTAAAACAGGCTCCTCGAGCTTGGTACCAAAGATTAGCTGATTTTGTTGCTACAATTAGGTTCTCTCACAGTACGTCAGATCACTCTTTATTCATCTACAAGAATGGTTCTGATATGGCTTATATTCTGTTATATATGGATGACATTATACTTACAGCTTCTTCTGATCGTCTTCGTAAGTATATTTTGACTCTCTTAGCTTCTGAATTTGCTATGAAGGATCTAGGTCCTCTGAGTTTCTTTTTGGGTATTGCTGTCACTCGTCATGCCCATGGTCTTTTCTTATCTCAAACACAGTATGCCGCAAAAATTATTGAATGTGTCGAAATGTCTAACTGCAGTTCATGTCCTACTCCTGTTGATACTAAGTCCAAACTAAGTGCCACCGCAGATACTCCTCATGATGATCCGACTAATTATCGTTGTCTTGCAGGTGCTCTTCAGTATCTTACATTCACTCGGCCAGACATTTCCTATGTCGTGCAACAGATCTGCCTTCATATGCATGCCCCGACTAATGAGCATATGAAAGCTCTTAAGCGTATCATACGCTATCTCCATGGTACCCTTCTTTTGGTCTCCACTTGTACAAATCCAATATTAATCGTATTATCTCATATCCAGATGTACATTGGGGTGGTTGTCCTGACACCCGTCGCTCTACCTCTGGTTATTGTGTATTCCTCGAAAATAATTTGATTTCTTGGTCTTTGAAATGGCAACCTACTCTTTCCCGTACTAGTGCTGAGGTGGAGTATAAGGCTGTTGCTAATGTTGTTTCTAATTCATGCTAGATCAGAAATTTGCTTCTAGAGTTGCATTTTTCTATTCAAAAGGCTACTCTAGTTTATTGTGACAATGTGAGTGCTATATACTTATCCGAAAATCCTGTTAAGCATCAACGCACTAAACACATTGAGATGAATATTCATTTCCTCTGTAAGAAAGTAGCTCATGGCGAAATGCATGTGCTTCATGTACCGTCCCATTACCAAAGTGCTTATATTTATACAAAGGGCTTCTATGCGTATTATTTAATAATTTCAGGGACAGTCTAAGCATACTAAAACCTCACGGTTTGACTGACGGGGTGTGATAGAATATATTTTACATATATTCTAGGCATTAGAATATTTCATGCATTTATTCCCTGATTTGACGATATCTTTATTTGTTTTGTATTTATTTAGTTACCTTTGTTTTAGCAAATTAGTCAGCTAATTTGTAGCCTCTTTATTTGGTTAGTATATATTTAGTTACCTTTGTTTTAGAAAATCAGTTGGCTAATTTGTAGCCTACCTTCACTATTGAAACCATATATATTATTGGACGTTGAATACAATGGTCAGGCAATTGATTTCTATCACTAGCACATGGTATGCACTAAATTCATTCATTTATTCATTCATTGTGACAGATATTTAAGGTATTAATTATTATTATTTCAGTTTCCAATGTACTTAGGGAATGAGTTACAAAACAAGCATAGAATTATAAATATGTAAACGGAGCACAAACCCAACTAATGTATTTTTTATGTGTGACAGAATTTATATCAGGCCAATTTATGCAAGAAATTAATAAATATAAAATACCATGTTATATGAAAGTTTGATTTTTAACATTTACACATTGATATCTAGCTTATCCAAGACACGTAACAAATATGATACAATAAATGCATTGACTGAACAAAATTAAATATATAGAATGGATTTAACTATTAGTGGACATACCATTTTCTGCAATATGGAAGCACTATTTTCTACATAGTGTAGTCCCCCACCAAATCAAGTCCTAACTATTTGTGAGTTAACTTCTTTAGGCCCAACAACAGCCATTATTGGACTTATGTTTCCCTGCGTTTTTCGTAAGATTTGGTAAGCACTTGCCATGACTATGCTTGCTTTTATGTCAATAGCTTGTTGGTTCAAGAAAACATTAATGCAGTTTGTCATTGAGAAGATAAAGTAGCAGTATTAAAATGATAGTTGTGGTAAATTATAATCTGTCATTGCACGACAATTTCAGCACAAAGATTCAAAAAACTATAGTAGAAATACTGATGATATATATATATATACATACATATATACATTAATGTTGGAATTATTAAAATCAATCATACAAGTGAAGAAGCTAAATACCTGAGAAGAACAATAAGAGGCAGATGGTCAATGAAACTAGTAGCTCCATGGAAGAAAGGATACTCTTTGTTTTTGGCTTAGATGTCAGGTTAAGTGTTCACGCCCACTCCACTTCATATCCATTCGCTGATGGTTGTATATGAAAATATATTATCAAATATGGTGAAAAATCGATGGAAAAAATAGTCGATTAAAAACTACAGATAATTGCGTGAGTGTAAATAAAAATTTATGTTAAAAATCCACACATTAAGTGTTAGTAGATGTTTAGTATTATTCCTACAATTAATACTGCTAGCTAATAAACTACTACACGTTTCTTGTACCAATCAAACTCAAGACACTATGTTTGCTTCTTAATTAATTAACTTAACACTAAAGCTCCTTTACATATAACAAACAGCTCTCTCAAGATCCTTCAGAAGAAACAAAACTAAAATGAGTAAAACCAAAGTACATAGTGTGATGTTATATAAATTAATACTATCATGTTAAGCATATCTTAGAACTGGATGTTCTAAATTTTTAATAAATTTAGTTCCAATCGTTCATCATCAACCCATCGTCCTATAAAATTAGAATGACAAAATTCAAAGTTTATAGTTTAGAAGGATCTAAGGTTCTCTTTTTTTCCAGCGACCGAGTTCAGGTTTGAACCAATGTCATAAGTTCCGAACTACTTCATACAATGAGAACAGTAAAATCACTACCAAGGCTATCCTCAAATAAGCATGATCTTTGCTTCAATTACTCCACTAAGTCACAAAACAAGTCTGGCAAGTCGGTAGAGTTTTTCAACCGCTCACAGACTAACAGTAATATTTAAAACATTATTTAAAATCAAGGCAACAACTTTTGCAAACAATCCATATAGTAAACATAAGAAACGCAAAGTTATTGAGGGTTAGAAATTTGCTTTGAATAATGATAACATAGTTTAGTAATTAATATCATAGTGGAACACTATTAACAATTATTATTATCGTACATATACATTATCTTACAGCAACCGCAAGGCCAGAAATATATTACAGTGAAAGTATCCGAACAAATTGGTAATTTAATCCTCCTATGATCAATAGATTGTACCTACAGATCTATAAATGATTATTTCTATCTGGGGTTACATAGTTTATGTAACTATTTCCTCACACCAAGTATTGTACTTGTTTGTCAAAAATGTCTCGGCATGCCAATGAAAAGATATTCTCAGCTCATTTACATGCTAATCAAATCGACATTATATGAAGTTGAGGTCATACTTCATATATTTCCAAATTCAGTATAATATCACCTATATCTTCTAGTAGAGCTATTTAGTGTGCTTGCTATATGAAATCAACTAGCCAATAAGGTAAATGATATTTGCCCTTTGGCTTAAGAAATATATGCAATTTATTTTTTCCTACTTCTGAAATCAAATTGTAAATTCTAATCACTCAAAAACATGATTTTTTTTCCTTTTTTTTCTTTTTTAATTTTAGAGTACCTTATATCCAATAAGAAGTGAGATCAGGTACACTATATCATCTTCAGCATTATGCACTCAACTATATCATCTTATGGCTTATTAATCCTCATTTGAAATCTAGGAATAGTACTGTAGTCCAAAGTTAACAGAAAAATGGCTAGAGGTAGATAATTTTTGCTTTTGATAGATGCTAGCTTTGGTTTACACTTCTAGAAAGCATGTTTGATTGTAATTAAAATATACCAGTCATTGAATTAAAAATCCATAAAGTAAATTACAAGTATATAATACATACCCATTGGCATAAGCGTATATTCTACCTTCATCACCCATAACATACATATTATTGTAAATAGGACTTGATACGAGGTAGACAATGCAGAACCTCCACAACTATTATAAGACATCAAATGAGGTATAAATTGATAAAAAAAACTGTAGTTTTTAATTTTGCAAATTTTCTCAATTAAAACTAGTTTAATTTTGCAAGAAACTATGTCCAACCATTTATCAAATAGTTTAATTCTATAGAAAATTCAATATAGATAAAACAGTGGCAGAGAATCAGCTAGTTATAAAAGTAAAAGCAAGGCTCCAACTTGAAGGACGAAGGAATTGGCTAATGGCGATAATGGCTATCAATTCGTCTCCATCGATGAGCCAATCGACTACAACTGGAACTAGGGTTAACAGCGTGAAGGCCGCCGATTCGTTTTCACTTACGAGCCTGCAATGGGGATGACTACAATGGGGACGACTGCAAATGGCGATTAAAGCTATTAATGAACGATTATGAAAGCTACTGATGCTGAAATTTTATTTCGGAGAAGGAAATTCCGTAATTAAATTTGGAGAAGGGAACTAAAATTTAGGGAAGTTTTCTTTTTTAAGGAGTATGTAGAGATGGAGGGAAGGAAAAGAACTTTAGTAGAAAGCAAGCACAACGTTAGGTTTTACTTATTGACCGCTTAATTATTATTTTTGATGGCAACCGTTCAAAAAACACCGTTAGTTTATGCTAAGAAAAGAAACTTTTCTTGTAGTGGAGAGATCGGCACCGATCCCCAAAGAAATGGGGGCATATGCTCTTGGGTTTGGTCGATCGTGATGCTGGAGGATCTACGGTCAATCCCATGGAGCTTGGTGTGAATCGGAATTTGGATGCTCGTCCATAAGAATACGTTCCATAATTCCCTCGTAGACTCGAGGGGCAGTTTGGACATGATGATCGGAGACTACCACTGGAAGACAATGATAGATTTACAAAAATGATCAGGACTAGCTACGTGTGGAGCAATAATGAACAGGGATATGGAGGATGTAAATAGAAGTCCATTCTCTCCTAATATTTGGAATGCTATGAATCCACCAGAATTCAAACTACCAACATGGGAAGCTTATGATGGAAAGTCGGATCCATCTATGCATATGATGAGGTATATACGGCACATGGAAGTACTAGGGGCTTTAGAAGCAGCCCTGGCACGATGCTTGCCCTGTACTTAACGGATGTAGTTGCGCTATGTTTCAGACAGTTGGAGAGCTGTTCTATTAGCATATTGACAGAATTGGTCGTGAGATTTATGAAGTAGTTTTGGATTCACTTTACGAGACCTAAGAATGTGATGACATTGACGTCACTAAAGCAGTGGGCAGGAATATCTATCAAGAATTTCTTAACTAAGTTCAATTTGTTTGTCGTTTCAGTGGATCGACTAGATCAAACGATTATTTTGATAGTGGCAGTGTCAGGAGTTGTAGATAATTCAGATTTAATGATATCACCAATATGGGATCCACCGATGGATCTTGGAGAATTCTGCCATGAAGTATAAAGGTTTCTATGGCAAGAAGATGAGAAAGCTGATAAAGAGGAAACGGAAGTTAATACGGTATGGGGTGGAGAACCGTCCGGTGAAAGCTAAAGAAAACATAAGGGTAAAAGAAACATAGATAATAGCTTCGATGGATCAAAGCGATAGAGGTGGAACCTTAATTCTCTTCTTACTCAGTTGAATGAAACCCTAGAATGGATATATCTAGATACTAGAGGACGCCTTCTGTATCGAAGGTCGGCAAGGAGGAACCCTCAGACCATCAATGGACATCGGGAAACTGCTGCCTGTTCCATGAGTTGGATAAGCTCAATATAACGACTGTAGACATTTGAAGGATATCATTAAGGAACACGTGAGGAATGATCAGCTACAACAATATGTAAGTACTCGGACTGCGATGGTGGAACAGGAGCAGCCACTATCCACCTTGATTGAAAATGGCACTGGATTAAGGCATCATCATCGACTTGTCATCAATTGATCGGGATGGCATGGAATAAGTAACAAACCGTGTAGTAGACGACTAAGTCACTTACACATGTACGGGATCGAGGATGGTCCCTAGGCATGCTCTGAATTGATAATAAACCGTTGTGGTTGGGCTTGTGAAATTTGTTTTTTTCTTCTTGTTTACTTCGAACTCTTGCTTTTCTAGTTTTTATTTGAACTCGTTTTATTGGTTGTACGAACTCTTTTATATTTTGATAAATGGACTTAGGAATGCTTAAATTTGGATCAATCTAATAGCTAACATATGTGGCGATGTTGGTCATGTTTAGAGAGATGGGATAACAATCGCAAGGAACGGGCCTTTTCTTCGTGTGAAAACGATGAAATGGACTCGTGCATCATGGATTAAGTCCTCAACGGGGTATGGAGGATGAAGAATAAAACCCAATAAGGTTATCTGGTATGGACTATGCCTGACAAGGGGTAGGTGGCTTCACTTGAACGCGATGGATCAAACTACTCAGGTCATCGAGTATGGATTGTGCTTGGCAATGATCCGAAGAGATCAAGGTCATCAGGTATGGATATGCCTTCCAAGGGTAGGTCGCTTCGCTCGAATGCAATGGATCGACATACTCAGGTTGGTGACTATGGATTGTACTCGGTGAGGATCCGGTGAGATTGAGGATTTGGATTAGGATAACAAGCTGGAGAGATCATGGATTTGGATATCAGTTTCGAATAGCAATTGATTTGGCTATGGATGGATGCAGATTCGGATAAAATGATCCGAAGAGACCATGGATTTGGATTGGATTTTGGATTAGGAAATACGACTATCAATGGGTTATGGATTTCATATTTTGGATTTATGGCAATTTAAAACACACAATCCTATCGCAAGGCATGTTTTGGGGGAAAAATTCTAACCCACCTTTTGCCAAGGCAGTAGATAGGAAGATTGAACCAAATAGACTTCACGATTATCAAGACCATTAGTCAAGAGCGATTTTTGTGAGGTTTAGAAATCAAGTGCAGATAATGATATGAAGTGACGATCAACTAATACCAAAAGATAGAATCTTCAAAATATTCTAAGCAAGAATTAGTGCCTCATCTAGGCAGGGGATCGGTATTTATCCCTTCCTTTAGAGATCGGTACGTGTCCTCAATTTTTGTCCATAACTAGGTCAGATCAGTATAAAGTGACAAAGAAGGCCCCACGAGACTACATTTTGAATCTCAAGTCATTTGGACTTTGTATGCACAAGTTATGGCAAAATACTTCACCTAAGAAAGAGATCTTATAAAAAGGAGTTGGTATAAAAAGGATCGGCATATTTCATCCAAGCAATTACAACTCAATGGAAAACAGTCAATATTTCAAAATCCATAAGTCCGATGCATATGAAATTTTGTTAGCAAAATGTGAGGATCCTATCCTAGGGACCGCACATCAAAAGGATGAAGAAAGGGGATCGACCCTCTTTCCTCTAAGGGATAGGCTAAACCCAACTTTATAACAAAGATCGATCGATATCTCAACATCTACGCATCCAATTTACATGAAACTTTAAGGACAAGCTAATTACAACATGTAGAACACCACATAGGGATCACATATCACTTGGAGCAAGTTGGAGGATCCCTCCATAGGGATCGACTATAATCAGCATTCACATCATATTGAAACAAGATTGATCAATAGCTCGAGTTCTACTACTCTAATTAGCGTGAACTTGGAGGCTAAACATAATACAACATGGAGAAGCTCTCCTAGGGATCGCATAACATTTGGAAGAGATTGGAAGGATCGGTACCTATCCCTCTAGAGGGATAGGAAAAAATCATAATTCAAGCAACACTATTTTCACGGAAAATGGGATATCTTACAAACCGTATGTCGGAATTGCATAAAATTTAGGGAGCAGGTAGCTAATATCATGGGGCACCCCTTATACGGATCGCAGTCCATTTGGACACACTAATAGAGATCGGTGTCGATCCCTATTGTAGTCCCAAATGGGCCTAGAAATTTTTAGGTAGCCTCGTCTTGATCTTCCAAACCTTCTATCAAAATTTCAGCCCAATCCATGCACATCTTCTCTTATAAATACAGCAGAAATGGTATTAGAAGAAAGGATTTTTTCTACTTCTCTTTATCTTCAGTCTTGGCTACACCTTGCCAATTTTATTCTTGGATTTTGGATTGTAAGTGTAAACAAAATTCAGTATAATAATAAGAATCATTGGGTAGCGGACGTAGAGCAGAGTTAGCCAAACCACTATAAATCTTGTCTCTTTTTACTTCATACAGTTAATAGATCCTATTTTTAACTTTAAAAAACTTCCAAGTACCAAAACGTTCACTTCTAATTTGTACCTCCATGAAAGATATATTATTTACATGTTTCACCTTCATTAATTCAGCCCATAACCCCTTGTTGTTAATAACCCTCCAAATTAATTTAAAACCTAGCATCTTGTTCGTATCCACCAGAACTCTTAAACCTAAGCCTCCTCCTAATTTCTATTTACAAATTAAACTGTAGGATTGTAATGCTGCTTTTTTCACATCATTGAACCTTAAAGATATCTTGCATGAATTTAACGTGATATATGAGTTAAGTCATTTCTGCTTCTTATAGTAATTAAAGTATGATTGATGTTAAGTGCATGAATAATTTTAACCCAAAAATATGCCCAAGTGTTTTCTTATATACACTCTTTAACTGGATAATCATTTTCAGACAAATTATTCTAGCCAATCTATGTGTTTTCACATCATTGACCATCTTCGCTACCCTATATTTGCAAGCATTAAACTACAAATAATTCTAGCCAAACCAATAAACAAAAACATGAATTACAGCCTTCCCAATCCACGATTTACACTGGATCGCAACCCATGTAAAACGTATTATCTATTTCAGAATGAAAATATTGAACTCGGCACTGAATTGCGTTTTCAGTTCCAACATCAAAGTGAAACAAAATCAAAAAGATCAAGTAATTGAGCATCAAGATTACCTAGATCTATCGATTCAGGGAGAACAAATAGCAAGGCCGAAAGTACGAGCAAAATGAAGAAGAGTCGATCGATAGAAATAACAAGCCATGAACGAAGAAGAAGCTGCATAGAGTAGAAACGTAACAGTGTGGAGTAGGAGATGGAAAAAAACACGTAGGGTATATTTTACTATTGGGCGGGATGCGTATAATTTTGACGGTGTTAAAAATCTATAGTAAAAAAAGAAACCTAAAAATGGTGTTAGTTACATTCATACTATAAAGGCTGCTAATAAGTGCAACTAAATGTACGTTTTTTTTGTAGTGTGGTCAATCGTTGGTTTCATGGTTTAATAAAAAGCAAAATTGCTTTTCTCTTTCAACATATGCAGCCGAATATATATGCTACCTTGGCTTGCCCTAAAGTAATATATATGCAACAAAAATTAAACATTATGGAAAAACAATAAACCAATCTCCAATATATTGCGATAATACTAGTGCTATAAATTTATCTACAAATCCAATTAATCATTCATGAACAAAACATATGAATATTCGTCACCATTTTTTGAGAGATAATTTTGAAAATGAAATATAACCCTAGAATTTGTTAATACCGAAAATTAAATGGCTGATATTTTTACAAAACCATTATGTGAACTAACTTTTATTAAGTTAAGACGACATCCAGGAATTTGTTCGTATAATGAATTGGTTAAATAAAATTATAGAAATAATTTTTTCTTCACTTAGATTTGCAATAGATTACATGCAATTTCAACTGAACAATTAATTTTATAACTTAGAATTAACAACAACCACATAATTTTTTTAAATAACTTCCATTTAAAAATAAACTAGTATCTATTAAATTCCTATGACTTAACTCATTTTCTCAACTTATTTTCTAAATATCGTAAAATTTTATCTTATAAATTTATATTTTGTTCTACTTACACATAAATAAACAAAAATAAATTTTTAAAAGCAAATAATACAATGTCTTCTGATCATAACTCCACCTATTCAATTACCGACTATAAATCCCCTCGACAGATAGCACTTACATATCACCAACTAAATCCACGCCTACATCAACTCCTTCAGTCTCTCTAACATTATTGCATCACCAACATACCACACTGGCTTTTCTCCCTATGGAAAGAAAGCTAAACGATCAATTGATCTAAAATCAACATCTCTCACTGAGAAATTCGATGAGATATATCACTATCAACGTGAAATGATTGGTGTTGAACGTGAAATGTATTCCGAGCAACGACGTCAAGTATCTCATCTAAATTTCCACCAAATGTGTATTCTAACAATTTATGGTCATTTACCAACCAAAAATTGCATACATCAAAAGTCTCCTCAATTACAAGAAACCCCTACAAAAGTGCATAACTTTACTCTGAGAAATCTTTCCAAATCGGGACCGTAAAAGCATTCATGGATTGATACTCTGGCTATACTAGTTAGTCTCCACTAAAGCCACTACTTGACGATACAAAAGTTGAACCAAGTTCGTGGGATATACAACAGATCAGTAATTCTTATTTCCCCAACAAAAATTAAAAAATTGTGTTACACATCATATAAATTATGTTTATTTATTAATTTTTGGAATGTATACTGTTTATTATATTAAAATTTTTATTGATATTAAATTTTTTTCTCTATATGTTAGAAATTACATATCACAGACGTCTGTGAATATGCCACAGACGTCTATCATCATTTACAGGTAAATTTTTCCTATAGCCACAAATGTCTATGGAAACCTCATAGTCGTCTGTCAAGACTCTCAGTTTAAATCTTCCGTAGCCACAGACGTCTGTGGAACCATCACAAACGTCTGTCGAATCTCTTTTCTTTATTTTTACTAAAGCCACAAACATCTATGATTTCCTCACAGACATCTATCGCTGCTCTGGCAACAACTTTCCAATAGCTATATATAAAAAACTTTACTCCACTCATCACTTTACCTCCATTTCAACTCCTAATTTCTAAAACCCTAGCTTTCAAAACATTTAAATTTTTCAATCAATGGCCTCCAAGAAGGTTACCGTGTATAAAAAGAAAAAGCAAGGCACATCTTCCTCCTCCTCTCAAGCCCTGGTTATACAATCTCAAATTAACCATTGGCTCTAGAATAATCCCAATGCAATTAAATGATTCAAGGCGCTTTCCCAAAGGAAGATCCACTCTAGTCCTTTTTATCGCGTTGGAAATGTGATGGAATATAAAATTTTACAAATTACTACGGATGCCGGATGCTGCAACTTAATAAGCTATGATATAAATAAGGTAATCATTGATCCTGTAGCTATTTACGTCTTCTACTCCAATCTATATAGTATGAAGATTTGCAATCTGGAGAATAACGATGGTTGGTGGCGGTTAAGTGTTTACAAAAAAGAAGTTAAAATTGATGTATATATGGTTGGTCGTATTTAGGATGTTCCATCAAATATGGAAGATAAAATGTCATAACGGAAATCCATTTACCTTCGACCAGATGGTAGACTATTAAATCGAATGATAATTTGTACCAACATTCCTCGTCTCGGTAGTCACAAACAAATTTATCCCAATGACCATCGAGCTTTGTATGTAATATTTGGTCGCCTATCGATTGGGCAAAATTTATTCATGACCAAATTAAAGGATTTTGGTCTCAGCATCGTCGTTCCATTGTTTATGCTCCATACATAATGCGTGTCTTGCAAAATCTTGGTGTTCCTTCATACATTTCACAATATGAAGAAATTCCAACAAAAGATAGTGGTCCACGATACCTATCACTGATGAATCTTCCCAAAAGCCTACCTCGTATCATCCCCTTCAACCGATGGACACAACAACAACAACAAGAATATCATAGTACACCTTCGACTAGCACTCCTAAGCAAGCCTACTCTCCTTATCCTTTCCAACAACCACCTTCTTCTAGTCGTGGTACCAAATATTATTTGAACTCAGAAATACAAGAAGCTCGTGTTGAACTAATGCCAAATGAATCTCTTCGTGATTTGGCAATTGTTACCCGGCACCTTGGCCCGGCTACAAGGTGACAGTTGAGGACATTATCGTTAGCACAAGACAAGATTCTGACCAAGAAGAGTCTGATGATATACGGGTTTGATGCATTCGACGTGTTTTGGTGTTAACGTGCATGGCGGTAGGTACGGTTCGACATACGTCGCTCGGTCCAAGTCTCTCAACACACATCGCTTGGTCCAAGTCACTCGACACCCGTCGCTCAGTCCAGATCGCTCAGTAAGCATCGATCGGTCAGTTGATTCGTCGTCGCGCGGCATGTGCCGCTCGGCCAAGGGAAGTGAAGTCACACGTGGCTCGGTCAGATTGGAGTAGAACGTGTCGCTCGGTCGACGACGCAAGTCACATGCGAAAGACGGCAATACTTTACTTCGAGGTCCACTGCGAGCTACCCCGAGTCCTTTAAGAGATCGCTTTGAGTCAGTTACCCAATGACCACCGTTAGGCCATCCTGGGTCGGCATTTGCTGATCGGAGTATATCGCTCAGCATGCCTGGTTCGGTCAACTTGGGGTTCCCATATATGGGCCAAGGCACTTGCCTCCTAGGCCTGAGAAGGAAGTCCAGCCTATTTTCGTCTATAAAAGAGGAGTAGGGGTGTAGTGAAAATGGACCTTTTTCTGAGAACATTAGGGAGACTCTGCCATTTTTATACTCTCCTCTTTTTAATTCAAACTTGTATTCGGGTGATTTGTTTATGGATTGTATTTGTATTCAAGTGATTGAGAAAGTGATAAAGATTTTATTTAAAGTGGACGTAGGAAATTATGCCGAACACTTATAAACCTAGTGTTCTCGTTTTTGCTATTGAATTACACTATTTTTCTGTTCTAATTTACTCTCTTCATTAATCTCTCTACATAAATCTGCTCAAGGATGTTACTGACCAATTTTGGTGCTAATAGCAATCAAAATCCAAAACATAATCATGGCTAGTCAAAGAGGTTTAAATAGAAAGATGACTGGATTGGAACATTCTTTCTCCACTAGGACGACAAAGATGGAGAAAACTTTGGACAAAGTGGTTTCCGCTTAATGAAAAGTGATGCGCAAAGTACATGGTCGATCTTCCTCACGCTCATCATCTTCGCCTTCCCCAACACCTCCACCTCGGGTTCAAACACCAATTTATTGCTCTCAAGCCTCGCCCGAAGGTACGTCACATGATAGAGGTGATCTAGGGAAGACTCCTATTCACGCACAAACTAAGGAAGAAGACAGTGATGAAATGTATGTACATGATACTCTACATTTTCCACAACATTCATACATGGCATTTCAAGGCCTTTCTATTCATAAAGATGAGGAGTACAACGACCAAACACAATGGCCGGGTACATATGAGCACGATCCATCCTCTTATTAGGAGTATTATGTGAACTACGAAGATTTATCTTATTCTCAAAATCGGTACAATTAGATTTTTCTTTTATTTTGCAACTCTTTTGCTTGTTTGTTTTCCTATCTATAAGTTTTGTTACATTTGCTTCTAATTTTAGTTTGAACTTTCATATTTGATTTTTCATGATCTAAAGCGATAATATGCTATGACTATTTAATATCTCCATATCTTATATCATTTCCTCCATTTTGATAATGACAAAGGGGGAGAAATCTATGCATATACATAGGAGGAGATGCATATACATAGGGAGAAACAAACATAAATAAATATAATAAAACTTCCATTCTAAAGTTGATATTTTGATCATATAGTTAACATTTCACTATATAGTTGATTTTTGATTATATAGTTGTCATTATTAAAGGGGGGACATTGTTAGAACCTCCAATTTATGTTTCAATGATAACAACTATACAATCGCATACATATATGACCTTATCAAGATTACAGGTATATACTAAAAGAAGACACCATGCTTCAAGATATTGAGACTCAAAGAGAAAGAAAGACTCGTTGAGCATACTAAGGTTATTCTACTGTAAAAGTGTCCTAGATAAAATGTTCTTAAGGTCTTTTTGAGTATATATGTATGCACGATCACACACTATTTTATATACATCAAACTTAAGTTGAAAAACTATTCTTACACCTCATAGATGTCTGAGATAAAACCACAGGTGTCTATGACAATTATCAGGTTAAAATTTAAACAAGTCATAAACGTTTGAGGTTTTACCATAGACGTCTGTCATGGACAAAAACTATCAATTCTGAAAAGATACTTTTGTTTTTAAACAAAAGGAAATCACCTTTCAATGAAAGGTTACAGCCATTAAAATGAATAGACTTTCTCAAATAATAACAGCTCTACATCTGCACCTTTTTGAATCTATAAATACACTTTGATCAAGGAGAAGAAATTATCTAAATTGAATCAATCTATTCTTTACTCACTTGATTTCTAAGCACTCTCTTGCATATAAATTGTTCACATACTCTCAATCCATTATAACCAAAATAGAATTTTGGTTAAATCACTTCCTACAGCTCAAACCATTCATATTCATATACTCAAAAGGAGATCGTAGGAAGATTTGTAATATAAGTCAAAAGCTTTGCTAATTCGAACACACGATTGTCAAAGATACTTTTGTATTAGCCTATTCCTCCAGGCGAAATAAGGGAAATTTGTTTAAAGGAAATACCGACGGGGAGCTTGAGGAGTGGACGTAGGAAGAGAGGTCCGTACCAGTATATAAACTCTGGTTCGCATGCTTTTTATACTTTACTATTTATTATCTAACATTGCATTAACTTATATATTTACATATTTTACACAAGTTAGATAATATGCAATCCACAAGACTTTCATTTCATACATAGAAAAGCATTCTAAAATGCATAGAAATAAGCACAAAATTAATAGAAAGAAAGTTTAAAGAAGGTAAACAAACTAGTCTTTGGTTTGATCCGTGGATCGATGGAAAATCCTTGATCAGTTTACTTGGCTGGAGTAGCCTTTATCAGTTTGGGAGTGGAAAGAATTATATAAATTTCATTATGGAATACTCAAATATAACCAACAGTATCCATACTTAATTTTACAATATACAAAATAGAAATAGATCCAAGCCAAAATGGAGACAACTGGATCTAAATGTTATCATCAAAAGAAAAAATTTCATTTAAAAACATTTGGGATCTCATTAAAGGGGAGGAAATGGAAGTGGATTGGTGCAAAACAATCAAGAATACAGCTTATTTCCTAAAAATGGCATATTGCACTTATTTTGTTGAATTAAATCGACTTCCAACAAGAGACAGATGTGCAAAGTGGAATAAAAGAAAAGGAAACATCAGCGATCTATTATGCAAGAATGAAGTAGAAAATATTTATCATTTTTTCTTTGATGTTCCATATTCAAGACATATATGGTCCATAGCCAAAAGCAAACTAAATATCAATCAAAGATTGGCGCTTCAAAACATCAGAGAAAGTATTCAGCATATTCAAAAAGTATTCAAAGGGAAGAGAAAAGAATTCAATAAAGCATATGTAGTTCTAACCACAATAATATACTTTACATGGAAGGAAATGAATAATAGACTGCACAAAAACATTGAAACAGACGGTGTACATTTATAGAAAGCCATTGAAATAGAATACAATATTATATTCCAAAAAGCTTGCAAATCATCTAACCTCAGCAGACAAAGCCATAACAAATGTGATTCAAACAACTATGAAGAAAGAGTTGAAGGGTACTTATAAAGAGGGAAATTCTCCTTTGAGAATTCCCTTCAATTTAGTAATAGCCAATGGTCAAATGAGCCAATAGTTCATCATGGCAGCAGTTGTAATCGAGCTATAGCGGAAGGCGATCATTCCAAAACCCAAACCAGAAATGATTCCTACGAGGGAAGTAAACAGAATTTTGTTAAATATAAATTAGATAAAGTTAATAATTTTGAGTCTAATATTTGTTTTAGTTACCTGATTTGAATAGGAGCTACCGCACACTCAACTATGAGCTTGAGAAAAATGGCAATTTGCATCTCATAGTGACAAAAGGTTAAGAGCTAATCAATTAATAGCAAGATAGACTATAATAGCAATCACTTATTTGCTTGGATTCAAGGGAAAAACACTTGCAACATAACTGATGGTGGCTTTTCCAAAACTCAATTCAAGAACAATTCCTGCGAGGGAAGTAATAAGGCTATAATTAGAAATAAATTAGTTAATACTACAAGTTCTAATTCTAATCATATTATTTCTACCTAAATTGAATAGGAGCTAATGCGCTTTCAATAGAAAAACTGAACAAGGTAGAAAGTTCCAATTGGAAATTAATGATCAAAGATTAGGAAATAATCTTTATAAAAGCAAGCTTAACAGTCAAGTTTATCACTTATATGCCTAGGAAAGAGGTGAAAATATCAATACGCATGAGCCAAAGTATCAACCAATCATTGGAAAAAGCAGCAAACTTCAAAGACAAGTGAAGTTAACTGCTAGTTCAGAATTAGATTCAAATCCAATAGCATTTGAATGTAATTATCATAATTGAAGGCCGCTAAAGTTGTTCTAGAGACCCAAATTGATCTAAACATCAAGGCTCCAGATTTTAAAGGTTCTGCTAAGGATGCTTTAGATCTAAAGCTTGATGAAGTCATTATTAGCAAAGCGGCTCTTTTTATGGTTGCTGAAGCAGTAACTACACATACGAGTAAGTTTTGCTCAGATACAAAGTTCCAAGGAGTGAATTGCATCAAATCGAAGACATGGAAACCTCCTTGAATCATCTGTTTGGATTAATTTTGACTAGCGAGCAGGCATACTGACATGGAGCTTGGGCAAAGAGTTTTCGTCTTCCGCCATTTCTTAGTTTATGTTGAGTAATTTCTAAATGGAAGCATAAGTTGTGACCTTAGAAGTGTTAGGGTTTGTATGCGATGAGTGATGTTGGGTGTGAAGTTGGGTGATACCCAAACTCTTATGAGCTTGGACCCTTATATGTTTACAAAGTTCCAAAAAAATGTGGATATGATAATTCATAAATAATAAGAAATATGGGTCATGCCTTCCATTTGATATCCATCCTCAGCTATCCGCTTCAATAGATGTTATCTCCTCCAGGGTTTCAAGGGCTAATCTTCAAATTTTCAGCTCACGTGTACAGTGACAGAGTGTTTAAGGAATAATCAACAAGTGTCAAAGCCATACAGCAATGTCCCAAAAATAAAGGAATTAGATGCAAAACTGCATCGGTCCCCTAAATTTACTGATCCACTCCTGCTCCTGCCTTTTCACGTCGATAATCCCACCTCCAACCATCGAACTTATGCCCATAACTGCCCATAGAGGCATCTTACGTGCAAGAGCACTCTAGGGCGACCACCTTCACTTGTATTCTTCTAGAACGCATTCCCTGTGAACAAAATGACTGGAACCCAAAACTTAATAACCCCCAATCCAATGGCCACAAGACTGACCATCTCTAAATGAAAATGGTGAGCCTCCCAAAGTCGTTCACGTTTCCACCTTTTGCTATGTTGACAAATTACCAGAGACGTCGAACTCCGGCCATCACCGATACCCTTCACCTATTCAAATATCGCCACTGATCAAAACCATATGTCCATAACCAACTTCAGTGCCTAATTATCAAATTCATCCACTGTTTTGGAGGCTACAACAACATAAAAGGTTGTCAAAAGTCCATAGAAGCGTGATGTTCATCACTGCAATCAAAGTCAACATGATTTGCATATCTAGCCACAGGGTTTGAAGGGAAATAAGTTCATTGCATTCGAAGTTAGAATGTGCTTGGTTGAAATTGAATGAAGCATTATTGGTTACCTACATACTTTTCGATTAAATATCACATTTCGAGCAAATTTACAGTTGTAAAATACATGTTATTGTATGTTTTATCATATGCTCTGTTATGTGATTCATGGAAAGGAAAGGCTAAGTTAAGAACACAATAATGTACAATGTAACGTGTACATCGTTTGATGTTTTTACTGTTTTTTAAATACTTCAAAGTATCATTTTCTTTGGATGAAAAGTTAAAAGGCATTATGAATACCTTTTATAGATGAAAAGTGGAACATGTAGTTAATTTTTTGATTGGTTAATTTTTAAATACTATTTGAGATTGTTTTCTTCTTTCATTTTTTGTTGAACCATGTGCGAAGCATGAGCTTATTAAGCGCGGTGAAATTTAACATGAGTTATTTTCGGACATATAACACACATTTACCAAATGAATGAAGAAAATAGTATATACATATCAAAATATTTTGTACCACATTCATCCTTCTTTTGGGAAACAAATTAAGTGTTTTTTGAGATTCTTTTTCATTTTCCATCATCAACATCCAATTATAACTCACTTCTACTTTTTTTACCGGGTGAAATGTATTTTGAGTTATTGTGATTAGTAATATTGTGAAGCCTTTCTTATAAAATTAATTTGCAAAAGTTTGCAGCCTAATTCATCTTTGATTATAGGTCAATCCTTTTTCCATTTAGGTCATTGTTATTACATAAACTTTTACCCAGCTACTAGTTCAGTGAAGGGATTGTTATTGACACTCCATTTTTAGACATGAGGTAGCCAAATTTTATGAAGACTTGCAACAAAATTAAATTACCATGCATGGTACACTTCATACTAATCAAACAAATATTTTGATTTCTTTTGCCCTTTATTAAACATCAAATCCTAAACACTTTCATTTACTCTTTCCTTCTCCTTCCATTTTTTAAAAAGAAAATGATGGCTAGAACAAAAAATTCATCTTGATCTTTACAATTAGATCCAAACTTTGTTAAGAAGGTGATACAAAGTTAATTTCCTAATCCTATTTATTGTCCATTTTTTAACTATGATAAAAAGTAGGGTTTAATTTTAGAATGTTTAATGCTTTCTTGAGTAAGAAAACGTTCTTGTCTCTTTCTCATTTGCAATTCCATCTAGAGGTGAGTGTGAATTCTTTATTATTTGACTAATGATTTTGAAAAAGTTAATGATAATTAAAAGAAAATTAGGATAAATAAAATTAAGGTAATTAGATCAATTTGATAGTAATCTTATGAGAAGACTAGTTAGATTAATACCCACATAGTAAAAAAACTTTTTTAATAAAAGTTGGCCCCGTTATATCCAAAAGTGGAGTATCATTAACAATTCCCTTCAGTAATGGATATTCAATTGAGATATCATATCTCCACAAAAGATCAAATAATTGACCAGAGAAATCAACAAAGATTACTTAACTTAATTTTAGCAAAACACAAGAAATTCTATTAAATGCTTCAACAATCTATTAATTGTTAACTTCAAGAATGTTGACTTTAACCCGAGATAGTGTAAAGATAGTATAAATAAGACAAATGACTTCATTTTCTACAGAGTTTGCCTAATTAACATATACCAACGATATAACAAGGCATAAATTGAACTCGTTTTCTTTATTCTTCGAATAATAAAGGTGTCCCTTAATTGCCACTTACATGAATAATTAACAACCAACATCATGGAAACATCTCTTCAAATGTTCATGATCTACCGATGATTAAGTCCGCATTAAAATCAAAAGTAGAAAAAAAAAATTTATTATCCAAACCAAACCTTGAGAAACATTTATTTTCAAATTATCACTTATGTATGAAAAAAATAAGTTATTGGAATAAGAAATAATAAGAAATATAATATCACAATGTTTTGGAAAAAACAAATGTTTTCCCAAAGGGTATTGTTATTACCACTCCATTTTCGCATATGAAGGGACCAAACTTTATAAGCACTCCTACAAATTTAAATTGCTATGAGGGGTACAAATCTTATTAATCAAACATATATTTAATCTCTTTTGCCCTCCATTAAAACAATGAAATCCTACACTTTCATTTACTCTCTCTTCCTCCTTCCTTTTTTGAAAAAGAAGCAAGAAAAAAAGTCCATCTTGAACTTCACAATCAGATTCAAACTTTGCTAAGAATGTGTTAGACAGATAATTTCTTAATTCCATTTATTGCATGTTTTTTTAACTATGATAAAAAGTAGGATTTAATTTTACTGTGTTGAATGATTTCTTGAGTAAGAAAACAATCTTAACTCTTTGTCATTTGCAATTCCATTTGAATATGAGTTTGAATTCTCCATTATTTGGTTCATGATTATGAAGGTTAAAGAAAAGTAGGATAAATAAAAGAAAGGACAATTATGTCAATCATATTGCAATTTTATGAGAAGGCTAGTTTGATTTGTACCCCTTGTAAAAAAACTTTTTAATAATAAATAAGCCTCGTATCCAAAAGTGAAGTGTCAATAACAATAAACTTACCAAATGTCAATGTATTTATTGCAGATCTTCAACCATCTGGTGTGTGAATTCCCTTTTGGTCTAGTGTAAGCGACTCTACTTAATGATCCTGTTGTTGCCACCATCACTCCTACCATTAACTACATGCATTTTCCAGGTTGCCAATTGATAGTCGACACTATGCATTAAGGAAAAAGGTTAAATAATTTAAGACTACATTAGTATAATTACAATGTCAAAGAGGATGAAGAGAAACAGTAGCTTTGGCGATGGAGGAGGAGATGAGATCAGAGAGAACGATGTTAGGACGGTTATGATGTTGTAAATGATGACAACTGATAGTGCAACCAGTAGATATATAAATTATATTTCAATGTAAAATAATAAACAACATGTTAGACATTTCTAAGCATTTTATTTTTGATTTAATTGTAGATTCTATATATTACTACAGATGTCTTGCAAATTTCATATATTCTAGTAGCTTTTATTGACTACTTACATATGCTTAGCATTGTTTCAAATAATGATGATTAATTCCTTAAAGATTTCTCATCAAGGTAAGTTTTCCATTTTCCTAAATAGTATTATTGTAGCTTTTATATTTAGGATACTTGGAATAATGACAATGACTTTCATAATAGTAGCATGAAGTATGTAAACTTCTGGTTGGACTCTTCAAAGAAACAGGAATAGCAAGTTGGGACATAAAAATAAACTTAGCTAACATATATAGATTAAAAAATTAGAAATTCAGTTTCGCCACTTATTATCAGAATTAATATTTGCATATGAGTTGGTACTAATTTGATTAGTTTATTAATGTCTAATGCACGTCAAATATTTTTAGCCATAATAAAGCAAATTAATTAACAAAATCCAAGAAGAGCCTAAACGCATGCACATGTATGATGCTGATTGACAAAAATCTTAAATACCAAAACCTTTCAGTTTCCCTTGTTTGTTTTTCAGTATTTGTTAAACTTACGAGTTTTCAAATCAAATTTTAAGTGAAAAAAACAAATAAGCTTTCTCCTAGCCTCAATAACACTTCTAATTTCTTTTTTCTCCTTTTTCCCTAAAAGGCTATTTGTTGTTTGTTTTGTACATTTCCATAATACCACATATATTAATAATATCAACGTTAATCGATGTATAATCATTAAGTAAAATAACTAGAATAAGATTATAATTAGCATTTATCCAAAAAATGAGATGAATATATTACACTAAAACTATAAATTCTTCCTTTATGACAACGATTATTATTAATATAACAACAACATATGATGAAAATAGAATATACATCGTTAGAATCAAAAATGAGATAGAAGTTGCTTATTTTTTTATTATAAGATTACTAGTGTAATTTTTTGGTTTGGTCCGGTTTAAAATGGTTGGCTCAAACGTCCAAACAGCAACTGAACCACATCGATGTGGGTCGGTCCAATTTGGGGTGTTTGTTTAAGTTAGAAGATACGATGCAGGTTTTCGCACCATTTTGCGATCTGGCAAGGGCGGTTTTCATATAGTGGTGCGACTTAAATCCCACACTTACCAAATTCAACATATATACTAGCACATTTTTTAGCAATAAATAGATATTTGCTCATAAATAGATATTTGTTCAATAATAATAAATATATTGCGGAATTTGAATTTGAATCTGAATCTAGAAGAAGTAAAAGAGCTAGAATAGTTAAAGATTTTAGTTCATAATATTATGCTTATGCACTAGAAGAGGACCCTGCTAATCAAAAAGAAACTTTGTCTTCTTTAGACTCAGACCTCGGGAAAAAAGATATAAATGATGAAATGGAATCTCTTGAATTTAACAAAATTTGGCATCTTGTTGACTTACCTCCAACTTGTAAACCTACATATTGTAAATGGGTACTTAAAAAAAGTTGAAACATGATGGTACATTTGATAAATATAAGCCTCGTCTTGTAACTAAAGCATTTAGAAAAATAGAAAGCATTGACTTTTTTGATACATTTTCACATGTTACAAAAATAACATTAATTCAAGTACTAATTTCTTTTGCTTCACTTTATGATGTACTAATTCACCAAAAGGATGTAAATACCGCTTTTTTGAATGGTGAATTTAGAAGAAGAGATTTATATGGTCCAACCTGAAGGTTTTGTTTTACCTTGTCAACAGTAGGTCCTAAACAAGTACCTAAACAATAGCACAAAATTTTTGGCAATCTAGTTATTTCATATGGTTTTGAATAAATGAAAGTGACTAGTATATTTATTATAATTCTAAGAATAACATTTGCACCATCATATGTTTATATGTGGATGATTTACTTATATTTGGTTTAGATATTCATGTTGTAAATCATGTTAAGTTCATACTATGTGCCAATTCTGATATGAAAGATCTTGGTTAAACGAGTGTAATTCTTGGTATTAAGGTTACAAAGTCTAAAAGGAAATTTCTTCGGATCAATCACATTATATTGAGAAATGTTAAAGAAATATAATTATTTTGAATGTAAACCTGTTATAAACCATAGGATCCAAGTGTAAAACTATTCAAGTACACTGGTGGAGGTGTAACACAATCTGAATATGCGAGCATCATTGGAAGCCTTCGGTATGACACCGATTGTACAAGACCTAACATATGTTGTGGATTATTATGCAGGGCTACTAAAATATCTAGTATAGAGCATTGACACGCTTTTGAAATGTTCATGAGATACCTGGAAAAAAACTATGAATCCTTGATTACACTGTCATAAGTTCCCCATGGTCCTTGAAGGATATAACGTTGCGGATTGGAATATGTTATCAAATGATTCCAAAGCCACTAGTGGATGTATTTTCAGTATTGTAAGCGAAGCTATTTTTTGGAAATCTAAGAAATAGAATATTTTGGCTCAAGCCACTATGGAGTTAGAAATGATAACACTGGCTACTGCTAGTGAAGAAGCAGATTACTTAAGAAATATGCTAGTTGAAATCCCCTTATGGGAAAAACCGAAACCAGCCGTGTTGGTCCATTACGATAGTACCGCTGCTATTGTAAAAGTTGAGAACCGTTATTACAACGGTGATAGACGATAGATTCGTCGTAAGTACAATACTATAAGATAGTATTTCTCTTCAGGATCTGTAAGAATAGATCATGTACGCACTGATGAGAATCTCGCGGATCCTTTGATGAAAGGATTTGCTAGAGAAAAAGTCATTTCTAGGTCTAAAAGGATAGAACCACTGCCCGTAGAATGAGAACTCGGAGAATTGATAGCCACTCATGTAACCCAACCTAATGACTGGAGATCCCAAGAACTAGGTTCAATGGGTAATAACAAGTTATGGAGTGACATTGATTGAACATGCCAGTTTCATTAAATATAAGCATGTAGTCCTGAAGCGATGGGAGGATGAGTTTGACTGTTAATGAAATCTATACTCTATGTGGAGGAGTACCTAGCTACAAGAGTGCTTTTGATAGATTCACCTATTGAATGTGGAAGTGTGGCCATTTCCTATGAAATTTTGGCAAAATGCCTAGAGATTTCACTAAATTGGGATAGACGTGCATGACCTTTAAAGCACGGACGATAGACTGCACCCTAGAAAAATTGTGTATGGTTTGATGTCAGAGATAGAATTTAAGGCTATTGGTCACTCTAGTATAATATAGATCTTACTCACTATTCAAAGGTTCAAATTGAAAGATACCTTTGTTTATGCGCAATTTTATAAAATTAAAAATTGCTCAAGAAAAATATTATTAAAAATTCAAGTGGGGGATTGTTGGAAAATTTGGTTTTAAAAATAATGAGAAGAGTATAGAATACTCCTTTTAGTGAATAGTCCAAAATTGCGGGGAACTATAAAGTGAATTTGGCTAATGTGATGCAGAACTCTTTATTTTTGGCAGTATATTTTTAAACCGACTTTGACTTATAAGGCCTAGTAAACTTAAATCTGGTATTTTTTCATGACTCAACCCCATTTTCTACTCAGATTTCCCCCCATATAAACTAATCTATTTAATAGAATTTTTATCAGTTTCGAAATAGTGTTATCTACTTCTTCTGCCTTAAAACCACTTTAGACCCAAGCAATATTTTTGGGTGCTATTGAATCAGCGATTTTTGTACAAGAGATTGCCGATACTCATATTTAGAGCTATTTTGTCCTAGAGGCGGCGCTGCATGAGTGAGTGCCTTGCACAATTTCATCATAGCAGCGAAACATCTTAAAAAGATGGACCTAGTCTATGACTCAGCCACAAAGACACTACAGATTCAGATTGAGGTAAAAGAAGATCTGAAACCCACTAGTTTACATTGTCCAAATCTGTTAATAGGTATTTGAAATAGTGACACTATGTACTACATATGGTTCCATTTTAATGTTAGACATATGTTTCGTATCCTCGTTCATGTATTTGACAAATCTATGACGTCCTTGTCTAGGTAATTAGTTTTGCTACAACTCCACATAATCCTCGAAATAAGCATTGTATTCTTTGTATGATACAAAAGTAGAAATTAGGAAAACAAAAGATCTTTTAGTTCTATGTTTCATTAGATTCTAAGTCTGTTTAGTTTAAGTATTCATAATGTTCATAGACGTTAAACAAATATGCATATCTGGTGGTAATATGAATAAAGTTACTCGCAGCATATTAAGTTTATTTCTATCGTTTTTACCACTCTTTTATTCTGCTCTAAGTGCAAAACCTTGTTCGAGTCAGCTCTATTTAAAGCTAAAAAAATTACGCATAGTAATATTTATAACATTATTGTAACAACCCGGATATATTAATGATTTTTTTATTTAATCTACTGAATTTTTATGAAAGTTTAAACATTTGAATTTAGAAATAAAAATTTAATATTTGGAATACTCTATTTAAATATAAAAAATGGAAAATTTTCATCAGAAAATATTGAAATTTATTTTATATAATGTAATTTTATTTTATTTCAAATCAGTTAAATTTGATGATAATAAAATGTTTCGGCAAATTTTCATCTGTCTTATTTTTGGCAAATTTGCAGCGTTTTGGTGCCGATATCGACTATTGATTGATTGGTCGTGTCACTGATATCAGTATACCGTTTTGATCGTCTCGTCATGCTGATCTCTGCGGTACGTCCATTTCTGTATTTTGGAGTTCCGGTACATGACGGAATCTGCGAAACGGTGGTCCGTATCGGTATCCGTTTGAGTTGTTTGTTTCCTTGTGTCCTTTGTGTTCTCGAGACATCCAACAGCCTTTCGCCTTTTATTATTCCTAGAATTTAACGATGGTCTTTTGTTATTCCAACATTTGTTTGTCGGTTCCACTTTTATATGGTTTGTTGGTTAATTCCTGGTTTCAATCGTAAGTAAATATATTTATAACATTTCCTTTATCAATCTGAGAGAAACCAATTCTTCTCCCTCTCAGATACGACTCACATACTAGTGCAAAGCCCTATTTTTTCTTCTAACCCGTGCAACCCATCATCCTTTACCACTTCGAAGCCAAGCCCATCATCTACTGACTTCATCTCCACCACAACCAAAAGCAATTCCCTCCCCTTTCCAGTCAAGCGCAACACAGTAAACCTCATGCCACAACCTACTTCGGCCGAACTTCCACCGCCTAACGGTAGCCGATCCCGAGCATGAGCCCGCCTTCCAAGGCTCCGCCTTCTCCACCCTTATCTTTCATCAACAGTACCTCTACGATCCTCCTTTCCATCTTTGCTTGTCGAGGACGAGATCCTTCAAATGCTCCTTCTTCCTCACCCTCTCACCAATCATGCTTGGTTTTGTATGTAAGTATATGTGTATATATATCTTAATTAAATGATATGTATAGTATGTAAGATGTATTGTTTATACATTTGATTTTAAAAAAGTACATAACGTACATATTAGCTTATATATAGCCTGTCTCTGAAATAGATATAAGTTTATAAAAAGTTACATTATTTGTTAGTAAAAATATAAGGCACTGGTTGTTTTTATACTTATCCATATAGTTAAGTTATATGTTTTATATTATAAGTATTATAGTTATATATATATTAGTTTTGATTTTAAAAGTTTATATATATATATAAATGTCTATATATATTAGTTTATAGAGGTTACGGTATATAGATAAGGGTGTACGTATGTTATACTAGCTTATATATGATTTATTGTATATATTTTATATTATTATATTTATTATGTAAAGGTTTGTTTGTAAACATATAAATGTATAAATATACTTTAAGATCTGTTACATATATAGTTACAAAACGTGTTGCATGTATATATATGATATAAAAGTTGTTCTGTTTGTGTATATAGAATTAAGTGATATGTTAATATATATACATGCAAGTTTAATATATGTTAGTTATACAATATGTTTTATTTAATGTAAGTATGCGTTGGTTTGCAGTTTATATAATAGTATATATAGGTAGTGTTTCGGTTGTAATTTATATATGATTGCAATTATATGTATTCTAGTATAATCTGAGTTGTTATGTATAAACATAGGCTGTGTTAGTTATATATATGTGAGTATGCATATATAAGTTTTATACTGAATGAACAAGTTGTTGTTTATATTGGTAAGCATTGGGAAGTTGTTATTTAATATGTGATATAAGTTATTTGTTATATATATAGTATGTAGTATAATTTGATCTGTTGTTATATAATATATATATGTTCTTGGTTATATATATTATATAAGTAGTATATATATATATATATATTAATTTGTTAAGTTCTGATGTATGGATACAAAATTTACTATATATATATGTTTGACTTTAATATTTGAGTTTTATTGTAAAGAATTATTTTTGAAACACATGTGTGTGTGTGTATTCTATTAATATGTGTTTGAAATTAGAACATGATTTTTATATATACAATTTTATATCTATATCAATTCACTTATAACAGTTCTCTTCATCGATTCAATTCTGATTGGATTTCGTCTATTCTTATCTATCATCTTTGCTTGTCAAATTCACGCTCAATCTTGCTTTACTTCGGAATTCGCGTTTGATTCATTGCTAAATTTCTCATCGTTCTCTAGCATCGAAAGGTGAGCAATCACTCACGATTAACGTTCTTATATTTATTAAATTTGATTTCAATTGAAAAGAAAATTGGAATATGCTTTTGTTAGTTATTTACATTGTTATATATATGATGTTATTTGTATCTGTTCACCCATGACATCTGACACTATTATATGTTATTTATACTGATGATATACGCCTGTTATATTATTATCATATTTGTTATAACTCTACAAGTTCCCTGTTAGTATAAAATTTCCTATAGGTTGAAATGATATATACCCGATCGATCTTTAGAATAGGAGAAAATCGTTATGGGTTAAAATGATAAACCTAAGTGATTTTCATTGAATTGAATTTGAGATTGCGGGTTGAAATGATATATACCCGTATATATTTAAATTGCGAATTGAAATGATAAATATCTATATTACTTGACCATAGGATAGAAAATTATATACTGACACCATTGGTCTATATATATATATATATATATATATATATATATATATATATATATATATATATTTTGAAAATGATTTCTATGGTTTTGAAAAGAAATATATGGTTTAATAAATATGGATTTTAAGATATTTTATAAAGGTATTTTTATAAAGGTTTAAATACTAGATTTTAAAGCTATATGTTTTCAAAATTTTATAGTTATGAGTTAAATTTTGAAATTATAAATTTTGAGAATTTACCTATAATTTTACTATTTTTAAATATATAAATAGATTTAATTTATAAATAAATTTAATAATATGTTTAAGTATTTATCTAAAATTATATTTTCAAATATAGAGTTATAATAATTTTTAATAAATTAAGGTTGAGAAGTTAGATTTGAAATTGATTTGAAATGGTATGTAATTAAGAATTTTTTTTAATTAAATCGATTTGAAACTTATTGAATTTGAGGTTTTTAAAGGATATGATTTTATAACTTGATTTTGGTATAAGGTGATTTAATGAATAATTTAAGTTTAAGTAAATTAAAGGAAATATTTATTTATTTGAAATGCGAGATTTTATTTAAATGATATTGGATTTATTAAGTGAATATTCCAAAACTAAATAATAATGATGTTAAAGTAAGATATATGTTAAATTATCAAATTTAGTTTTGAAATGTGGAATATTTAAAGCTTTGAAATATATTGAAATTTAAATGGTTTATTTTGTTGTTCAAATCTGTATTTGAAATCGATATAATTTGAAATGGTTTATTTAGAAACTGAATTGAATTGAAATTGATGAAGTGAGATTGAATTAAATGTGAATTTTGGAATTCGAGTTGATTTGAATTGCTTTATGAAATTTATGGAAACTATTTTATCATATAAATTATTTTAAATTATATTTAAACTAATTTATTTGCTTTATAAACTATTTTGATATAAACTATTTTTGTATAAATCATTTTTAATATATACTATTTTGATATAAAATATTTTAATATAAACTATTTAATATCCCAATTACTTATAAACTATTTTAGCTTATAACTATTTTATATAAACTATTTATTTTATACACTATTTTGTTATATATACTATTATTAATAACTAAACGGAACAAAGGAAGTGCTATGATTTCAAAATGTTATGGTTTCCAAAGTGCTATGATTTCAAAATGTTATGATTTCCAAAGTGTTATAATTTCAAGTGTTTTGGTTTCGAAGTGTTATAATTTTGAAAGTACTATGATTTTTGAAGTGAATATATTTGAAATGGAAATGATATCGTATTGATTTGTTTTGAAATGGAAATGATATCATATTGATATGGTGTTTGAAATAGAAATGATATTTTGGTTTTGAAGTATAAACTATTTTGAAATGACCGCGGTGTTATAATAACGTTTGGTTGTTAAAGAGACCGAAATCGGATATTGTCATACTCTCTGCCAATGCCGAAAACCACTTTAACAACCGTGTACGCGATGGAGATTCCAAAATGAAGTAGGATGGTGGTGACGATCCTATATGAGGTATATACGTGGACCCGACTCCTGTGAGTTGGCATAAGGTAGCTAAAACAGGAGCAATTGACGGGCTAAGTGAGGTAGCTCCTCTGATTGGACACACTTTTTCGTATGCCATTCTATTACTTTGTAATTGATTTGGTGCGCACCTTCGGATTTTTGGGAGCGCGGCTCGAGGTGGATGGTAGTGGCTGTTATGCGTTACCACCAGTCCGGAAATGTAATTGGTATATCTACCCTGGCATTGCCTAGTTGTGTTGTGTCACCTACCCTAGCCTGCCTTCTACGAGTTTGATTTATGTCGTACCTATGTAGTATCCTCTAGTAGCCTCCTGATCTAGAGGTATTACGGTATTGTATAGACATTGGCACTATAAAATGTGTTTAGGGGGATACGGGTAATGCTTTAACGCTATTTAAATAGTTTCCTTTACTTTGCACATTATTACAATAGAGTATATTAATACATAGTAGATAGTTTAATGGATCCTTAGAGGATGGTCATCCAAAACATCCTTTGAGTTACTTGTATTTCAGTTGTTATTTCACTTGGGTTGGATTTTTTGACATAAGAACGTTAATCCTGACTCGAGTGTTTTGTGTTTCGCTATACGCTCGGGTCAGACTGAGTGATACAGCTTTTGAGACTTAACTTTGGAGTTGGAGCTTTGTGTGGAGATCCATCTACATCCTTTCAGCTTACAGTTATTCAGTTGATTCCAGTGATGTATTCAGATTTTTGTATTTGACTATTGTATTCGAGACTTCTATTGTATTTTGTTTAACTCTGTTTTTATTCAGTTGATTCCAGTGATGTATTCAGATTTTTGTATTTGACTATTGTATTCGAGACTTCTATTGTATTTTGTTTAACTTTGTTTATATATAGTAGCTTCATAAACTACTATTCATTTGTTTCAATTGCTTATTGTTATATTACTCTATGTCTATGATTCTGTGATTACTTAGTTACTGTATATGCTGAGTTTTGCCAAATTTAAATTAACAATCTGGTATTTTGAGCAATTCAAGTCTGACATGTGCAGATACGAATGGTTGAAAATACTAGGATGTTACAGTTGGTATCAGAGCTTTGGTTTTAGACAAAACTCAACATATAAAGTAAATTTAATTACGAAATCACTTTCCTTCGAGCTTGAACCTTTTCCTCTTTGACTCAGTTTCCTTTGAACTTTGGAACGTTCTTCTCAGTTCCAAAATCCATTCTTGTCTCTCTCTATTCGTGTTTTCCAGATTCTAGAGAATCCCATAGCTCCACTGTATGATTTGTAAAAGAGTGAAACTCCTTTAAAACAACATTGATTCACCGGAGATTTCTATATCCTCGGTATGCCCGAATTCTATCTCTTGTGATCAGATGCCGATTTGCCTCAGAATTCTACATCAATTTTATTCTTGAAGTCTCGATTGACCCGGTTAAGGTTACCGACGATTAATATCAGTCTATCCATCTTTCTACTTTGCTATTCAATTATCTTATCTCCCATTCAAGACTATCTTCTGGTTAGAGTTCTCTTTGATTAGGCTCCCTCTTAATTCGGATCTCTATCTTTCTTTCGAAATCTATTTTGTATCATCGAGTAAGGGAGTGTATTTGTAGTAATACTAAAATATTTTATTTTGTGTTATTTGATTTGTTAATGTTGATTTGGGTTTTCGATCGATTCGTCTTATCAACATTATCGACGGGAATTCCAAAATACTTGAACAGAGCAAACTGACATAATATTGTTTTCAAAGTTTAATAAATGGAATAAATTTTTGTATGATTATACTATAGATAAGTATAATTTTCTGGAGTATAATAGTTAAATGAAATTATAACATGGCTATATATTTTTTTAGAATTTGAAATGAATTTAAATTTAGAATTTGAGAATTTAATTTCCAGTGATTCCAAACTTTAGTTTTAAAACTTTAGAATGTGTATTATTTAAAGTATTTTTGAATAGTAATTGTTTTCAAAGAATTTTTAATTTTTAATTCAGTGCTCTCCTCTTTTGTCGTTGGAAATTAATTGCGGTGATGGCGGCCGCATCATCGACATTCATTTTCGAGTTTCAGAGTGGAGAGACCATTTGTAGCTTTGCTACACTTTTATTTTGGAAAATAATTTGATTTAAATTTCTTACGTATGAATTGATTTATTATATACATAGGCATATGATTTTAAATTTGATTTGAATATATGTGTGTGTGTGTGTGTGTGTGTGTCTATATATATCTCTAAATGGTTTAACGTGGATCGTAAATATAATTCTTAAATTTTATGCTGAAGATGATTTCAATTATAAAATGATACCAGAATTTTGAATAAATATTTAAACTTGAAATAATTGAAGTGGGAAAGTTTTATTTGTATAATACTCAATTGCATTCCAATATAACTTACCAAAATTATTCAAAAGTTAACTATGTAATTGGATAATTTACAATGTAAAATGACGTTAAAAGAATTTATAAATAAATTTGGGCGGTTATAATAAATGTTATATACTTAGTTTTAAATGTTAATTGAGATAAAATTTAATAATAATAAGATAGTGAACAAATGGGATAGATAAAATAAATTTTGTTTGAAGGAATTTATAAATTGAAATTAAATTAAATTAACGAAATACCTTGAATTTAAAACCAATTGTTGAATATTAGTTAATTTAAATTGAAATTTATATAGGTTAAATTGATTGTTTTATCTTCTTTTTCAATCTATTTTCTTTCTGGGTGTTCCTATTCCACTACCTCGTTCCTTTTTAGGAACGAAAAGTTTTGAGTGGGGGAGAGTGTAACAACCCGGATATGTTAACGTTTTTTATTTATTAACTGACTTTTTATGAAATTTTAAACATTTGAATTTAGAAATAAAAATTTTATATTTGGAATACGTCTATTTAAACATAGAAAATGAAAAAATTTCATGAGAAAATATTGAAATTCATTTTATTGTGTAATTTTATTTCAATTCAAATCGGTTAAAATTCATGATAATAAAATGTTTTCCAAACCTAAATATTTTTACGCAATAAATTTGTAAATCATCTTCTAAGCGAGACATCATATTTCGTTTTGTCAAATTTAGACTGTTATTGCTCCATCTATCTTTTTTTGGCAAATTTGCAGCGTTTTGGTATTGATATCTACTTTTGATTGATTGGTCGTATCACTGATATCAGTATACCGTTTTGATCATCTCGTCATAATGATCTTTGCAGTACATCCATTTCTGTGTTTTGGAGTTACGGTACATGACGGAATGCACGACACGGTGGTCTGTATCGGTATCCGTTTTAGCTGTTTGTTTCCTTGTGTCATTTATGTTCCCCAGACATCTAACAGCGTTCCGCCTTTTATTATTCCCAGAATTTAACGATGGTCTATTGTTATTCCAACTTTTGTTTTTCGGTTCAGACTTTTATATGGTTCGTTGCTTAATTCCTAGTTTCAATCGTAAGTAAATATATTTATAACATTTCCTTTATCAATCTAAGAGAAGCCTATTCTTCTCCCTCTCAGATATGCCTCGCATACTAGTGTAGAACCCCATTTTTTCTTCTAACTCATGCAAACCATCATCCTTCACCGCTTTGAAGCCGAGCCCATCATCTCCTAACTTCCTCTCCACCACAGCCGAAAGCAATTCCCTCCCCTCTCCATTCGAGCGCAACACAGCAAACCTCACGCCACAACCCACTTCGGCCGAACTTCCTCCACGTAGCAGTAGTCGATCCCGAGCCTAATCCGGCCTACCAAGGCTCCGCCTTCTCCACCCTTGTCTTCCACCAGCAGCCTCCCCATGATACTCCGTTCCATCTTTGCTTGTCGAGGACGAGATCCATCAGCTGCTCCTTCTTCCTCACCCTCTCACTAATCATATTTGGTTTTGTATGTAAGTATATGTGTACATCTTAATTAAATGATATGTATAGTATGTAAGCTGTATTGTTTATACATTTGGTTTTAACAAATGTACATAACATACATATTAGCTTATATATAGCATGTCACTGATATAGATATAAGTTTATAAAAAGTTATATTATTTGTTAGTAAAAATATAAGGTACTAGTTATTTTTATACTTATCCATATAGTTAAGTTATATATTTTATATTATAAATTTTATAGTTTATATATATTAGCTTTGATTGAAAAAGTTTATATATATATATATGTGTGTGTGTGTCTATATATATTAGTTTTTGGAGGTTACAGTATATAGATAAGGGTGTACTTGTGTTATACAAGCTTATGTATGATTTATTGTATATATTTTATATTATTATATTTATCATGTAAAGGTTTGTTTGTAAACATATAAATGTATAAATATACTTTAAGATCTATTATATATATAGTTATAAAACATGTTGTATGTATATATATGATATAAAAGTTGTTCTGTTTGTGTATATAGAATCAAGTTATATGTTATTATATATACATTCCAGTTTAATATATGTCAGTTATATAATATGTTTTTTCTTATGTAAGTATGCATTGGGTTGCAGTTTATATAATAGTATATATAAGTAGTGTTTCGGTTGTAATTTATATATGATTGCAATTATATGTATTCTAGTATATGAGTCGTTAGGCATATATATAGGTTGTGTTAATTATACGTATGTGAGTCTGCATATATAAGTTTTATACTGAAAACAAGCTATTGTTTATATTGGTAAGCATTGGGAAGTTGTTGTTTAATATATAATATAAGTTGTTTGATATATATATATATATATATATATATATATATGTATGTATGTATGTATATATATACACAGTATGTAGTATAAGTTGATCTGTTGTTATTTGACTTTAATATTTGAGTTTTAGTGCAAACAATGATTTTTGAAACACACACACATATATATACATATATATATATATAGTCTATTAATATGTGTTTGAAATTAGAACTTGATTTTTATACATACAATTTTATATCTATATCAATTCACTTATATCAATTCCCTTCATCGATTCAGTTCTGATTGGATTTCATCTATTCCGATCTATCAGTTTTGCTTGTCAAATTCGCGTTCAATCTTACTTTGCTTCGGAATTCGTTTTTGGAATCATAGCTAAATTTCTCACTGTACTCTAGCCTCGAAAGGTGAGCAATCACTCACGATTAACATTCTTATATTTATTCAATTTGATTTTAATTGAAACGACAATTGAAATATGCTGTTGCTAGTTATTTACAGTGCTATATATGCGCTGTTATCTGTATCTGTTTATCTATGACATCTGACACTATTATCTATTATTTATATTGATGATATATGCCTGTTATATTATTATCATATCTGTTATCACTCTACAAGTTCCCTGTTAGTATAGTATTCCCTGTGGATTGAAATGATACACACCCGAACGATATTTAGAATAAGAGAAAATCGTTATGGGTTGAAATGATAAACGAAGAAAATATTCACGTGTGTACCACATACCACCTCATTCTACGTATTGTCCAACAGTATTACTTAGTGATACTTTGGGTGTAACGATCCAGAATTTCAGTCATTTTAAATTCGTATATTTAATTGATTTTAAATATTTCCAAGTAAATTTTATTATCTCATATAACTTATGTTTTGAATATCTAGATTTAATTGGATAATTAAATTGCCCATTTAATATTTGAAATCATGTAAATAACTGAAAATTGGATTTAATGTGAATAAAAATGTTATATAAAGTAGAATTAAATCATATTTGAATTAGAATGATGTTAGAGAACTTTTAAAACTGAATTAAAAGTTGATTCGTAGAAATTGAATATTATAATATCTAATTAACGTGTAAAAATAGCCATTTTTCAAAAAGTCTTGGATTTCGATGAAACCAGTTTCATTGGATCCATAATGTAATATTATCATAAGATTTCAAATTTCGTGTCAATCAGATTTATGGTTTGTCCGGGGCAAGCTAAAACGCGTAGAAATCGATTTAAGTGAAATTTCAAATTTAAATTAGTCGATTTCAAAACCTATCTTTCAAATATGATCGAATTGGCTTCCGATATATATTCCATTGCGTTCGGAATGGGGGGTAAAATATTATAAATACCAGGCGGAACGCTTCGTTTCGAGTTTGAAAATTTTTCGGATGAATAGTGCGCGTAAATTTTCTATAAAAGGAAATTTAAATTAGTCGATTTCAAAACCTATCTTTCAAATATGATCGAATTGGCTTCCGATATATATTCCATTGCGTTCGGAATGGGGGGTAAAATATTATAAATACCAGGCGGAACGCTTCGTTTCGAGTTTGAAAATTTTTCGGATGAATAGTGCGCGTAAATTTTCTATAAAAGGCCAAACTATTTCACAATTTTCATCAAATCCTAATCCTCTAGGGCTAGCCGCCATGTTAATTTCAATGGCCAGAGATCCTCAATCTTCCTTCTCCATTTCTTCAAATCGACGCGTTATTACGATAAACTTTCAACTGGAAAAACGTCAGGCTCGTCGACATCCATCGATCCAACAGCTATGATCATCCATTACTAAGTGGATCGACAGAAATTTCATCGTAAAATCTCTACGTTCGCACACATTTTTATAGAGGAGGACACGACTGAGTTACAAGTGCTCATGGCCGAAGGTAGAGTGGAGCACGAGCTTTCAACTGGTGGTAGTTCATCGACGTATAATCGACGATGGTGGCACGGCTAGCTAGGGTTCAACGGCGGTGGGATGGGTTTCTTTGTGCGATTTTTTTTACCTAGAGAAGAAGTAACAAGCAGCATCTGATGTTAGAAACATACGGCTATGATGCAAGGTTTTGAAAATAAAAAATAAAAATTGAAATTTGTATATGTAATAATTCGTATAAACTTTAAAACGCTATATCTTTTTCATACGAGGTCCGTTTCGCACGAAAACAAATTTGTTGGGTCTGTATGGACGAACACTACGCGATGGAGCTAGTTCAGAGTTTATTGAAGTTAGTGTGAATTTTGGGTAAAATTAAACGGTCGTTTAATTTTATTCAGAATAAAACACTGAAACCGCTACTACAAGCAATGTGAGTACAACTCACTCTTTGTGACTCACTGATATTTTATACAAGTGAGAATAAATATTATTTCTGATGATTGATGATTGTTTGGATGATATATGATATATTGATTGGTATTTGGATATTACCTGCCTAGTGGAGCAGATGACCATATATGTTCCCGTGTATGAGCGGATGACCCTTTGTACGCGCGTCTACCTTAAAGCGGACATTGTACACATATTCTAATATGTATATTTATTGCAGGTGATAGGTTGGAGGGATCCAACTGGATTCCTCATCTGCATTGATTTACTTACAGGTACTGCGATATATGCTGTTATCATATGATATATGATGTTTTGGATGCCTGATTGATGTATTTAGTGTTGTTGCAGCAATGGGCCTATTTTGATAATTTAAAAAGTTAAAGTGATAATTTTCAAATTTAAAAGAATTTCAAAGTGATTTTGGAAATAAACGTTTTATTGATTTTTGAATTATAAAGGAACTGGGTTTATTTTGAATAAATAAAAGTTATAATTTTTATGTTATAAAAATTATGATGTTTTGGGAAATAAAATTGAAATGTGATTTTTGAAATGTGAAGTTAACTATTTTGTGAAATAGTATAAACTGAGATTTTTGATTTATTATAAAAGGTTTATATATAAGATTTATAAAATGGATATTTTATAAATCAAAACAATGGAATTATAAAGAAGTTTTATATGTGTGAAAATGAAGTATAAATGGATTTTATAAGTGAATAAGATTTACGAATAGCGAAGTTATAAAATGAATGGATTTTGTAAAATAAATGAATTATAAGTTATTAACTTATAATTTGGCTTTTTTGGCATATAAATGATATAAATGGAATTGGTTAATAAAAGGATTTTATAACTGGAAGTTTTTATAAAAATGTAAATGGAATTTATAAACATTGTTTTATAAATCCGAAAATAATTGAATTTGTTAAGTTAAGTATAGAAGTTTATTAAAGGAGATATATCCACGATTTTGGACAGTGGATTATCCTTTGATAAATGTGCAAAAATACTGAATTTGGATAGAGATTTATATTCATGATTTTGGACAGTGAATAATATATTAAATAAAATGGATATTTTTAAGAAGTGATATTTTAAAAGGATTTAAATGGTTTAAAGATGTATTGAAATGTGTTAAGGATCGAAACCATAGATTTCAACATTCGTTGTTGAAATAGACGCTTTCGAGAAATAAAGAAATGATGGGCTATAACACTGTTGTTATAGTAAATGATTTTCGAAAGGATATATTTTGTATAGTATTTGGGATTTATATATCTATCTTATTTTCGAATCCCTATACTAGTGATTTTGGGTTGTCGTAACGATGTTTAACGCAACATTCGTTTTTACCCAAATAAAAGATGTTTAAAAGAACGTTTTCCTTATAGAATAAAATATATACTCAATCATGATTTAAGTATATGTAATATTTTCTAAGTGTTGAAAATATAAATCGAATTGTGAATTACTTATTATTAAATAAGTATTTGGAAATGTTTTCCAATGTTGAAATGATTTTGAGATTATATCTTTCTAAAGATAATTTGAAGTGAATATTTGGCAAGTTATTTAATTAATGAAAGATTAATTAAAATGGCCCATTGATTGTTATGTTGCTGAATATTTGTTTGTTTGCTTTGATAGTTAAATAACCGACTATCAAATTTGGCCAAATTTTAGTTCCTCGACTTAATGTGGAAACTATTTAGACGTACACTTAGTACGTAGCCTTCTATGTAGGCTTGATTATCCTTTGTGTTGAGGATGTTGATTCGTACAGTGCGGAGTATTACTCCAATCTATCGAGTTTCCTTCTTGGCCCGAAGGATAGCAAGTTGAATGTTGGAGACGTAATAAGTCTATGAGACTTAGTTTCCGTGTGAGGTTGAGAAACACTTTTGCGTTGTTGATGCGAAGAGAACGGGATCAGATTTATCTGAAAAACCACTTTGGACCAACGTATATGCGGCGATTGTGAAGGTTGCTTGTGATGATATTGATATTCCGGAGTTTCATGGTGGAGGTTTGATTGTTGATCGTTTTAGGTTAAAATCCTAATATACATCCAGTAGCAGTGGTCTCTTCATTATGAAATATCCAATGCAAGGACTATTCGCTACTAATCCTACGGATTTCTCGACAGGATGTGGTAGGAAAGTACCTTCGGTTTGTCCTGTTCCTGGACAACTTGTATGGATGTTTGTCTGACATTGCATTTCTATAGATTACGTACATTGTTTTTTACAAACGTACATCAGTGGTGGCGGAGAAGGCAAATTCTCTTAGCTTAACACCCTCCTTGAGATGTATGAGCTTAAGGGTTATATTTTTGTGAAAGGCAATTAGTAGTCAACCGAAATGGTCGTGTGGCATTCAAAGTGATGTGATTGTGCTTTGTGAAAGGTAATCATTACCTCTAGCCTCATCAACCGAAAATGACCAGAACTGGGTTAGATGCAGCAGGGCTAAGTGGGTCATTCCCATTAGGATATGATCATCCTCTTCTAGATATATCTTTACACGCTATGACGTCGTGTATTTGATTATTGTGGTTTGTATGCTAGAGGGCCCTCGGTAAAGGTCGGTAACGATCGGAGGATGATATATTCGGTCCCATCTAGTTATAGAGGTGGGTCGTTCATGTGTTAGTAGAGGATCCTTTGTGATGGTCCTCGGTAAATTCTTCTAGAGATGTACTGCTGGAAGGTTGTCCCTTCACCTGGTCATTTGTATGGAAATCCAAACCCCACTACGTGTCTGCCATTTTGATTGTATTACCCAATCGGGCTATATGCTAGAATTTAATCAATATAACAAGTTCGGCTATGATTAATATTATTTGCATATAGTAGACACCACTATAATATAAGAGGATTTGATATGATATGTTTTAGTTATCGTAAGGTAAAAACATGTCCGTGTTTATGTGTGGACTTGTCTTACGAGATACCACTGTTTTGATAAAAGAAAAGTTTTGGTAATTTAATAAATTCATTAGAGTGTGTTTCTCATGCTGGTTTACGAGACTGGTCCAGGCGTTCTTCCCTTTCAATGCTCCGGTCAGACCGAGTATATTTACAGGTTCAGATTTGGTGCTTTTGGAGCTTCAGCAGGACAGTTAGAGATCTTTATTTTCGCACATCCGTATTTGTTTGATTATCCGCTGTGCTTAGTTGTTGTTATTATCAGCATTTGTGAGGACATGTTATTATAACTGTTCAGGCTGATAACTATTGATTGATTGTTGAACTCTGATTGATGTGTGTGTATATACAGTTTCTATTTTGTAAAGATCATTGATATGATATTATATATTTTCCGCTGTGATGTGAGATTCTGTATTGTTCTTTTTGGTTCTATCTTCTCTCTTTCTTCTCTTCTCTTCTTCTCTCTTCTTTTCTTTCTCCTGGCTTTCCATCAATCTTTGCTTTTTGGATCATACATGTGTGGATTATTGTCGATTCAAAGGTACGGATTTGCGGGTCGTCACAGCTGGTATCAGAGCTTAGATTTTGTATATTCCTAAGCTTTGATGTGTACTCATTATAGATAGGGACAGTAGCACCCTAGATTGTGTATGAATGTATTATATATATGAGCATGTATTTGTTAGTGAATATAAAATATTTTATATTGTGTTTGCTTATCCGTTGAGCTGTTTGTGAATTCTGGTCGGTATGTGGGACGCCATGTTATCGATAGGGATTTCCAAATACTTAAATGAGGCAAGTCGACATAGTATCATTTTAAATTGGGTAACTGAAATAATTTTACCTCTATTATATTTTGTATGTAAAGGAATAATTTTTCAGAATTATTAAAGTGTATATAAACTGATTGTTTGGCTGTTTGAAAATGTAAATATACATATAAGTTAACAAAAGCCGCTTGAATAATCTAAATAAAACAACAGTTGTAAGAGAATAAATTATATAAGCAAATGAATTGTAAAGTATGGAATTATAATTAAATATGATTTACAATTGTTAAATAATCTTATATAAGAAGTAAAACTATATGAATATATTTATAAAAATGTGTTATAAATGAAAACGGACTTAAACTAAGAATTTGTGAAATTTGAATTCCGTTGATTTTGAAAGTTGTTTTTCAAAGTTAAAGAGATTATATTGTTGTAACTCTAAACAAGATAAATAAATTTGAAATGATCTCATATAAGTAAAGCAAATAGTGAAATTATATAAGAAATATTTACAAATGTGATTTATAAATAAAAGGAATTTTTGAAAGAATAAAAAGCACTGAATTCCCTACTGTTGCTGGAAAATAATAAGGGTGATGACTGCAGCATCATCAGTAGCATTTTCGAGTTTCCGTGTGATGGACTTGCTACCAATAGTAAATTGAAATTGAAGTTTTGTTGTGATAAACAAATTTGAATTTAAAATCCAAGTTGTAATTGATAAATATAAGTAAAATAAGTTTTGGACTTATAATATATGAGATAATAAAATTTTAGCTTTGGAAAAGTTGAAATAAAATTTGGGTTAGCATATTAAATATATGATTTGAAATTTAGCTAAAGTAAAGTTAAATAAATTGAACTGGATCTTAATTGGTTTAGACAAATTATTGGAATGGAAATTAAAATGGTAAGCGATTATATAATATGAATTTGGAAGTTTAAATAATAAGTTGTATAATTTATAAAGTGAGAAAATGTAAGTAAAACAAATGTTAAAATAGGTAAACTATTTTGTTAAGTAAAACCAGATATGAATTTGAATAGTGAGATGAAATTTGACTTTAGTAAAAGGTTAATGGAATAAATTAGAGATGAACTTAAGTTGTATAGTGAAAGTGAGGGTTAAATGAAGTTGACTTTGGTATCAAAGTAAATTAATAATGTGAATTAATAAAGTAAAGTGATGAATGTGAAGTTGAGTTATATAATGAAATTCAACTTTAGGGGAAAAATGAATTAGCATTAAAAATGTTGTTGTTAAGAATTGAATAAAACTTAAGTTAAGAAGTGTGAACTGAATAATTGAATGAAATTCAATTGAATGTAAAACCAATTTGGAATTAAAAGTGTTGAACCAAATTGAATGAATGTAAAGTAAATTAATTTGGTAAATGTTGGTTATGCATTGGTTGTTAGATGAATGTTAGTTGATTGAATAAAAAATCATATGTAATGAAATTGAATTAATAAAATTGAAAGCTAAATAATTGAATTCTAAATGAGAAGTTAAGTGAATTTAAATAGGATTGATTTGATTTGAAAGTGGACTAACTAAAATGTGAATTAGTGAATGTAAACTAATTGAATATGAATAAATGAATGTTAGTAAATCCAATGTTAATGAATCAAATGTGATTAAAATTGAAAACCAATTCATTGAATATAAATGAAAAATGAATGTATATTGATTTGGTTATGAATTGATTGGATAGATATGGTTTGTTGAATGACAGTTGGATGATAGTTATTTGATGGTTGGATTTGTTGTTTTGGTTGCATTTGCAATATTGGCATATAGTAGTAGTTGGTATATGTTGTATATTGATATTATTTTCATATATACATGTTTCTCATTTATTTGTTGAGTGTTTAGTAGGTGCGGATGACACTTTCTTCACATTTGGTGCTCGCTTTCGTGCTATATTAGTCGTATATGCTTGCTAATAATATATAAGGTACATATCTAGGATTACATGTCGTATTTTTACACTTTT
Organism: Allium cepa; assembly: GCA_030765085.1. Lineage (NCBI taxonomy): Eukaryota > Viridiplantae > Streptophyta > Magnoliopsida > Asparagales > Amaryllidaceae > Allium > Allium cepa. The sequence goes on along the minus strand of CM060944.1, from coordinate 300,055,690 downwards.
TTTCCTTTCGGGATGCCTCATCCTTGATGATGAGATATATATTTGTGATATATATATATATATATATATATATTGTTATTTTTTTCGGATCGAGCCGCGCAAATGAGACGCTGGCGAATTTTTTCGAAATTAAAGGCGTTAGAAAATTTTTGGGGAAATTGAAAAAATTTGTGAAAACAAAATTTTGGTTTGAGTTAAAAGTTAAACGATATAGTTGGTTTTGAAAAGATAACTATATATAGATTTGAAAACTTAGTAAGTTTTTGTGAGAAGTTTAACTAATAAATTTTGAAAAGGTTAAATAGATTTGGTAAATCAAATTTGAACGAATTGTTTTGAAAAATAGTGGATATTGTGACTTTTTCTTACTTTGTAATTTCGAGGACGAAATTCTTTTAAGTAGAAGAGAATGTAACGACCTAGAATTTTAGTCATTTGAAATTCGTATATTTAATTGATTTTAAAAATTTCCAAGTAAATTTTATTATCTCATATAACTTATATTTCGAATAACTAGATTTAATTGGGTAATTAAATTGCCCATTTAATATTTGAAATCGTGTAAATAACTGAAAATTGGATTTAATGTGAATAAAAATGTTGTATAAAGTTGAATTAAATCATATTTGAATAAGAATGATGTTAGAGAACTTTTAAAATTGAACTAAAAGTTGATTTGTAGAAATTGAATATTTTAATATTTAATTAACGTGTAAAAATAGCCATTTTTCAAACAGTCTCAGATTTCGACAAAACAAGTTTCATTGGATCCGTAATGTAATATTATTATAAGATTTCAAATTTCGTGTCAATCGGATTTACGGTTTGTCCGGGGCAAGCTAAAACGCGTAGAAATCGGTTTAAGTGAAATTTTAAATTTAAATTAGTCGATTCGAAAAACCTATCCTTCAAATACGATTGAATTGGATTCCGATATATATTCCATTGCATTCGAAATGGGGGTAAAATATTATAAACGCCAGGCGGCACGCTTCGTTTCGAGTTCGACAATTTTCCGGATGAATAGTGCACATAAATTTTCTATAAAAGGCCAAACTATTTCACAATTTTCATCAAACCCTAATCCTCTAGGGCTAGCCGCCATGTTATTTTCAATGGCCAGAGATCTTTGACCTTCCTCCTCCATTTTCTTTAAATCGGCGCGTTATTACGAGAAACTTTCAACTGGAAAAAGGTCAGGCTGGTCGAGATCCATCGATCCAACGACCATGATCATCTATTACGAAGTGGATCGACAGAAATTTCATCGTAAAATCTCCATGTTCGCACACATTTTTATAGAAGAGGACACTACCGAGTTTCAAGTGCTCATGGCCGAAGGTAGAGTGGAGCACGAGCTTTCAACTGGTGGTAGTTGACCGATGTATAATCGACGATGGTGGCACGGATAGCTAGGGTTCAACGGCGGCGGGATGGGTTTCTTTGTGTGATTTTTTAACCTGGAGAAGAAGAAACAAAAGAAACAGCTGGATATGATGTTAGAAACATACGACTATGATGCAAGGTTTCGAAAATTTAAAATAAAAATTGAAATTTGTATATATAATAATTCGTATAAATTTTAAAACGCTATAACTTTTTCATACGAGGTCCGTTTCACACAAAACGAATTTCGTTGGGTCCGTATGGACGAACACTACGTGAGGAACTGGTTTGGAGTTGATTGGAGATAGTGTGAATTTTGGATAAAATTAAACGGTCGTTTAATTTTATCCGGAATAAAACGCTAGAACCGCTACTACAAGCAATGTGAGTACAACTCACTCTTTCTGACTCACTGATATTTTATATAAGTGAAACAAATATTATTTATGATGATTGATGATTGTTTGGACGATATATGATATATTGATTGGTATTTGGATATTACCTGTCTAGTGGAGAAGATGACCCTATACATTCCCGTGTATGAGCGGATGATCCTTTGTACGCACGTCTGCCTTGAAGCGGACATTGTACACATATTCTAATATTTTTATTTATTGCAGGTGATAGGCTGGAGGGATCCAACTGGATTCCTCATCTGTATTGATTTATTTACAGATATTGTGATATATGCTGTTATCATATGATATATGATATTTTGGATGTCGTGATTGATGTATTTGGTGTTGTTGCAGCATTGGGCCTATTTTGATAATTTAAAAATGTTAAAGTGATGATTTCCAAATTTAAAAGAATTTAAAGTGATTTTGGAAATAAACGTTTTATTGATTTTTGAATTGTAAAGGAACTAGATTTATTTTGAATAAATAAAAGTTATAATTTTTATGTTATAAATATTATGATGATTTAGGAAATAAAATTGAAATGTGATTTTTGAAATGTGAAGTTAATTATTTTGTGAAATAGTATAAACCGAGATTTTTGATTTATTATAAAAGGTGTATATATAAGATTTATAAAATGGATATTTTATAAATCAAAACAATGGAATTATAAAGAAGTTTTATATGTGTGAAAATAAAGTATAAATGGATTTTATAAGTGAATAAGATTTACGAATAGTGAAGTTATAAAATGAATGGATTTTGTAAAATAAATGAATTATAAGTTATTAACTTATAATTTGGCTTTTTTGGCATATAAATGATATAAATGGAATTGGTTAATAAAAGGATTTTATAAGTGGAAGTTTTTATAAAAATGTGAATGGAATTTATAAACATTGTGTTATAAATCCGTAAACAATTGAAATTGTTAAGTTAAATATAGAAGTTTATTAAAGGAGATATATCCATGATTTTGGACAGTGGATTACCCTTTGATAAATGTATAGAAATAATGAATTTGGATAGAGATTTATATTCACGATTTTGGACAGTGAATAATATATTAAATAAAATGGATATTTTTAGGAAGTGAAATTTTAAATGGATTTAAATGGCTTAAAGATGTATTGAAATGTGTTAAGGATCGAAACCATATATTTCAACATTCATTTTTGAAATAGACATTTTCGAGAAATAAGGAAATGATGGACTATAACACTGCTGTTATAGTAAATGATTTTCGAAAGGAAATATTTTGTATAATATTTGGGATTTATATATCTATCTTATTTTCGAAACCCTATACTAGTGATTTTGGGTTGTCGTAACGATGTTTTACGCAATATTCGTTTTAACCCAAATAAAAGATGTTTAAAAGAACGTTTTCCTTATAGAATAAAATATAAACTCAATCGTGATTTATGTATATGTAATATTTTCTAAGTGTTGAAAATATAAATCGAATTGTGAATTTGTAACGACCCATAAAATTTTAGCAATTTTTAATTGGTATTTAACGTATTGAATTGGATTTTGAGAAATTATTAATAATAAAATTTTGAAAAAGAAAAGAAAATATGTTATGTATATTAATGATTTGTAGTACGAGCTGTGTACATATATTTTAAAGTTTGGTTGTGGTTATACCTATAAGATCTAGTACAAAAACTTTATAAACTATTATTTATACTATAATATAAGTTAAGTTTGATGTAAATTTGGTAGCATAGTTCATTTCTATTGGGTATAAATATCAATAGCGTGGGTAATAAATTTACGGTCTCCTTTTGCTTTTCAGCAAGGTGTGTAAATTTTAAGTATGTTGAGTACGTTCCATATATAGTTATTTTGGAAAACCACTGTGTATGTATGATGGTCTATTTGAAGTGTATATATAGTAAAGCGTATTTATACCAAGTTTTATTTAATTTATATGTGTTATAATAGCTATATATATATATATGTTAGTCTTGATACTAGTATATAGTTTTACTGAAGTTTGATTTCTAGTCATGTTAAATATATATATATATATATTTGATTTTGGGTTTTTGTGTCACCATTTCCAGTTTATTTTAGTGCATATTTAGTATATCTATACATATGTCGTCAGCTATAAATACGATAGTTAAGGGTTTCATATATCATATGAACCAAAGAAGAAGAGAAGTATATACTATATTTAACTACATATATGAAGTATATGTTTTAAGGGTTGATTTAAGGTCTGCATTAAAAAAAAGTAGTTGTGATTACCATTATTTCATATTGTACCTTCTATATTCCTGACTGACTTTCAGCGTTCATTCATTCATTTTTAATTGTGGGTTTTTCTTTTCTCTCTCTTTTCTTATAAATAATTGTACGCATTCATCTCTTTCCCTTTCTTATATTTTGTCCCTTCATCATCTTTTAGCCGTTAATTTTGTTTCGAAAATCAAGAAAATTTGTATACGTTTTATTCTTTTTGAACGTTTAATAATAAAGATAAATCTGCATAGTATAATCAGATATGAATTGAGATCTAGGAAATAAATAAATATAAAAACGTATAACATGCCACTAATAATAAATTGCTTTAATAGCTTCTCAATTAGCGTACAGCTGTTTCCATCCCATGCCATGTCAAAAGTTTGAAACGTAATAAATGCTATATGATTATTTCGCATTTTTTTTTCCCTTTATTATTTCCTGTACATTTTCATTCCAATCTAAATTATAACTTTTTGATTTCCATGCCTTTTCGGATCTCAAACGCGCAGCCCAAGGAATATTTCTTTAATAATTTTCCTAAAAATCAGCTTTTGGCCGTTTTATTGCATTGATTTCAAATTGTGCCCGTTTGTTTTTCTCATTCCTCTCATACGTTACCACCTTTATTTATGCTCGGGACACAGCTCATTTTTTTTCCTTCGTTCCCTTTCTTTTATTTGCTTCCTTCGTTTCCATCGGTTCAATTATATAGATTTTTATATTCGTTGCACGTTTACATTCATTTATTTTGACCAGTCCTTTCCTTTGTTATTCCCCTAATTTTGTGCGTTACTTTACCATAACCAATGCTCCGTATTTATTCGCTTTAATCTTTTCAGCTGAATTTGACCATTACTATTCAAATCAATTCATATTTATTGTATACGTTTCGTATGCAACGGTTCTTTTCTTTATTTATTTTGCCTTTATAACCTTGTTTGACTTCGTTTCTTTCATATTGCAAACTGCTGTCACTTCCAATCTCATTCCTCATTTTAAGTTTTCTTCCTCCTCCTTCTTCCATTTTTCTTTCTACAGATCCACCTATTTTCTCCCTTCTTTTACCGTGCTTCCACCTCCCATCGCTTCGTCACCCACCACATCCAACTCATCCCTCTCCCTCCGCGTTTTTCTCTCCTCCTCTCATGCACATATCTCTCTACACGTGTTGTCATCGCCTGCATGCTCAGCCATCCTCAGAGCCTTCACCATCAACAATCATGCCACACGTTATCTTTGAGTAATAGGTTAGCATATATTTATAATATATATGTGTTATTGTATATTTTCTATAAGTCTGTATTTGGAATATGTGATCTGTCCTACATGATTTTAAATTCATGTTAGTTATGTATCATATGGTATTATATATATGAGTTCATAACAGTATTCTTTTTTTTTTTTCTTTTTTTCTTTTTTTTTTCGTTCATAGTGTGTATGATATTATACTATGTATAGAGATTTGATAACTTGATTGTTTTATACTTTATGCGTCACGTTGGTATTCAATTCTAAAAGTTTGAAGGTTATATATTAGTTAATATATAGTTTAATATATGTCAGTAATGTATATCTATGCAGTAATATTGTATGTATTATAGCAAAGTAAGTTTTTTTTTTTTTTTGATTTAAGATATCATATATACATCTTATAAATATAGTATGGTTCCAAGTATGAAATGTTTGCAGTTTTCAGATTCTATATAATATAAAATTTTGTTCGCATGTTATAAAATTTGATAAGTGTATATATAAATATTATATAAAAAGTTAGTACATATATAAAACGTAAAGCATACTCATCTTATCAGTCGATTGTATATGTATTTAAATATATGATATGTTTAAAGCTATGTATTTTGTGAATAACTGGTTATAAGTATATATATACACATTTGATTTAAAGTTATAAAGGTATGCATATTGTGAATTAGACTATATTAATGGTTAGCTTACAAATATTTATATAGTTTTATAGGGAAGTACGAGCTATGTGGGTTATATTTTTAGCAAGCGCATTGTTACCACTTTAAAATGGGTGAAGTTTTACAGTTTACGGTCTATTTGTGTAAGTGTGTAATGTATGTTTAATTTAATAAAGTTATGATAGTTTTGTATAAAATGTTTAACTATTTATATATCTGATATAATGATAGTTTCATATCTGATATAGCTTATATATTATAAAGTTACAGGATACGCTAGTTTTATACGCTAGTTAATATATATATTTAATAATTGACTAAAATGTTTTCAGTGTGAGTTTACTTTTTTTTAGTGTTGGATTTTATACGGCATAGTATGTATACTTGTTCACAGTCTATATAAGTATATGAGTGCATGTGTCATTATAAGTATTTTGTTGTTTATAAATCTCGAGACATATATATGCGTTTAGGTGTTTGTTTCAGACTTACGTAATATATATATATAACCGAATATAGGCTATGCATTTGGAATTTCTATATATACATTTTTATTATGAACATATATAGGTTGCTTTCATGGGGTTTTTAAGTAATATATATTACAATAAGTGGTTATATTGTTTTTATAATAATTATTGACTATAAAATATAATACAATGGTTTTTTTGGACGAATTATGTTTAAATTACATATAGGTATATATAGATTTTAAATATACATTTTTAATTTGAAAATTGGTTTTGGGAGAATTAATATCATAATAATTTATATTTTTTTCTGTAATATCAAAATTGATTCGATTCATTCTCATCGATTTCCCATTATCAGCCTTGTCCGTCGTGCCTATTTTCTACATCAAATCTTGTCCATCCAGCGTTGCTTTGGATTTCATAGCTCATTTCATCATCATATATCTCTAGCCTCGAAAGGTGAGCAATCACTCACGATTAACGTTCTTTTATTTATTAAATTTGATTTCAATTGAAATGACAATTGAAATATGCTGCTGTAGTTATTTAAATTGTTATATTTATGCTATTATCTGTAATAGTTCACTTATGGGATATGACACCATATCCTATTGTTTATATTTATTTTGATGATATATACCTGTTGTTATTATTATTATTTTCATATCTGCTATCACTCTGCAAGTTCCCTGTTAGTATAAAAATCACTATGGGTTGAAATGATACATACCCGAACGGACTTTAGAATAGGAGAAAATCGTTATGGGTTGAAATGATAAACCCAAACGATTTTCATTTAAATTGAATTTGGGATTACGGGTTGAAATGATATCCACCCGTATATATTTAGTGTACGGATTGAAATGATAAATATCCGTAGCATTTGACTATATGATAGGAAATATATACCGACACCGTTGGTCCATATAAATAATTTAAAGATAAATTTCTACAGTTTGAAAAGAAACATATGTGAATTAATAAATATTGGTTCTTAAAATATTATATATAAATGGAAACTTTATATATAAATTTAATAATATTTTAGACTGATTTAATCCATAAAATATGTTTAAGTATTATTTAAGATTTATATTTCAAATTTTACCGTGTAAAGAATTTTAATAATTAAGATTGGGAGATAAATTTGGTTTATTAAAAATGGTATTCAAATGAAGATTTATTTAATTAAATCAATTTGAATTTATTGAATGGGAAATTTAAGGGTATGATTTTGTAACTGGATTTTTGTTTTAAGTGATTTATTGAATGTTTCATGTTTAAATAAATTAAAGAAAATATTGAGTAAAAGGGTAATTTCAGGTTTACTTAAATGATGTTGAATCTAAGGAGGAAATATTTCAAGGCTAAATAATAATTTGATTAAATCAAGATCTTATGAAACTGTAAAATTGAACTTTGGGAATGTAGAATATTAAATCTTTGAACTATACTAGAATATAAATGGGTGTTTCAGATCTGTATTTGAATCGATATAAGTTGAATTTATTATTTAGAAAACTAAATTGAATAAAGTTTAGTTTGAAACGTTGATTACTTAAAGTTTTGAAATATATTGAAATATAAAGGGTATTTGGTGATTTCAAATCCGAACTTGAGATCAATAAAATTGAAATGGTTATTTTAGAAATTGAGTTGAATTTAAATTGATAAATTGAGATTGAAAAAGATTTAAATGGGAAGGTCGGGTTGATGTTAAACGATTGGTTAAGTTGAGGGAATTGAAATTTCTTTACTGAATAAATTATTTAATATATATAAATACTATTTGGGAAGTATAGAGATTTTTGAAGTGAAAATGATAGTTGGTTTTGAAGTATAAATTAAGTTGGAAGACTACGGTGTTATAGTGTATATTTCTATCTTATAGATAGTTCCATGGACCCTTAGAGGATGGTTATCCCAAACATCCTCTAAGTTAATTATATTTTAGTTGATATTTCACTTGAGTTAGATTTATAGATATAAGAATGTTAATCCTGACTCGAGTGTTTTGTGTTTTGCTTTACGCTCGGGTCAGACTGAGAGATACAGCATTTGAGACTCATCTTCGAAGTTGGAGCTTTGCTTGAAGATCCAGCTATCTATCCCTTCAGTCATCCAGTTGATTGGTTCAGAGAAGCCATCTGTTGCATTGGAGACTTCATGGCATTTGAACTATTCGGTTGTATTTTATTTCTAACTTTAATGTATATAGTAGCTTCATGAACTACTATTTTTATCTATTCCGCTGCATTGTATTACTCTGTGTAAGTGATCTATGATTGATTTATTTACTGTATATTTTAAGTTTTGCCAAATTTTTATTAACAATTCGGTATTTTGAATTATTCAAGTCGGACATGTACGGTTTTATTGTCGATTTGAATGGTCCAAAATAGCGGGCTGTTACAGTTGGTATCAGAGCTTTGGCTCTAGGCAAAACTTAGCATATATGGTAAATTTATTTACAGAATCACTTTCGTTCGAGTTGAATCTCTTCCTTTTTGACTCAATTTCCTTTGAGTTTTGGAATGTCCCTCGGTTTCGAAATTCATTCTGTCTCTCCCTATTTATATTCGTTTGATTCTGGAGTATCCCATAACTCCATTGAATGATTTGTAAAGGGGGTGAAAACTCCTTTTCAATTGGCATTGACTCACCGAAGATTCCTGTATCCTCGGTTTACGATGCTGATATATCTTGTTATGCCGAATTCTATATCTCCGACGATCGAATGTCGAATTGCCTCAGAATTCTACACCGATCTAATTTTGGAATCACGGTTGACTGGTAAAGGTCGCCCGCGATTTATAGAAGTATATCCATCTTCTATTTTGTAACTTAATTATCTCATCTTCGATCGAGTCTATCTTCGAATCAGGATTCTATTGATTAGAGTTCCTTTAAATTAAATCTCTATCTTTGTTTTGAAATCCATCCTTAAATCATCCTTTGAAAATCGGGTTTTGTTTGTATTTTAGAAATTGTTTATACCGAAATTATTATTTTGATAACTATGATTTTATTCTATATATATAAAGAAAATGTTTTCGGTAGAGATTATATACCTATATATAAAGCAAATAAGAAATGTTATTCTATATAAAAAGGGTTTTGAAAGGATTTGAAATTTTGAAAAAATTATAAGAAATTGATTTATATAAAAATGATTTATAATTGAAGTGTTAAATTTGAAATTCGAGAATTGAATTCCGGTATTTTGAAATTGGTTTTAAGATTTTGGAAATTATATATAAATAATACGATTTAAAAGTATTTTTCCGAATAAGAAATATTTCAAATGAATTCAAATGAATTCCAATAATTTTGAAGAAATTTCAAAGAAGTTTTCAAGAAAATAGAAGTCCAGAACTCACTTATGTCGCTGGAGAATAATTTCGGTGATGAGTGCACGCATCATCGACATTGATTTTCGAGTTTCAGAGTGGGGGAGAGGCCACTTTAATAGCTTCGCTATGCGAGTGATTTTGTAAAACCGTTTTTGATTTCAAATTCCGAAGTATAATTTGATATTTTCGAAAGATATATGTATATATTTGAAACAATTTGAAGTAAGACCGGTGTTCAGTCCTCGAGTTTTTGATTTGACTTAGAATAACTCTATTTATAAAAATTGATTTCCATCTCTTGGATTTGAAATTGATTTTCACCGACTATTTTGAAGGTTCGAGCACTTCCAAATCAAGGTTTAAAGGTTTAAAAACCAAGATATTTCGAAAGGTATAAAATATTTGATAAAGTATGCAAGTTTTGTTGTATGAGGTTAAACCTTTTATTAAGTAAGAGAATATGGCTATTTTAATTATACTAATATGGAATTTAGTTTTTAAATGTTTTGAAAGAATTTTAGTTTTAAATAATGGTTTTCAAAAAGGTAAATTGGATATTTCAAATCGAAGTAAATAGTTTAAAGGTTTTAAAGGGATAATTATAAATTTGGAAACCATTTTGAATATAATTGATTTTGAGAAAAATATTTGGTTTTGAAAATTAAATTGAAAAAAAAAACCCAGTACTTATATGGTGATTTTGGAAATGAATTTGTTTGACTTGAATTATTTTAATTTGGAAACTGGGATAATTTTCTACACCTATTATTTTGGGAACTTTGAAATTCAGACATTTAATTTGGAAGAAAATTTGGTGAAATCATATATGATTTTGAAACTGAATTGGTATTGAAATAATTTGAAATTGAGAACCTTAGATTACTAAGCACTTGATTTGGGAGTGGTCGAACTTATATAAAATGGATTGTATAAGTATGAGGTTGATTTGAAATCTATTGATTTGAAAGGTACTCAATTTGGAAAGAGATTTTATTTAATCGAAATCTATATAAGTATGATTTGATCTACTATTGATTTGGAAAGTATTCGATTTGAGAAAGGAATCCTATATATATGGACTTTATATAAGTACAATATTTGAAAGTGATTTGAAAAGGTACTATATGATATATATTTTCGAAGTAAAGATATGGAAAGTGCCTTCTGCTTGATATCCGCTTTGTGGCCACATCGTGGATTCATTCTATCGATATTATTCTCTCTGATTTTCGGTTTTCCGGATGTAATACTCGAGTGTTTCCCACCGTGGCGTAACCCATGGTTTTTTTCTCTCGTGAATGCACAGCGCAATTGCCTGGCTGAGTCTTGCCTAGGGGTACGGATTGTTTCCTGGGGGATCCAGGCGTAACCATTGTGTATCCTGCAATCTGTGTAGGTCGCGAATAGTAGCGCAAGTGCCTGGCTGAGTCTTGCCTAGGGGTACGGATTGTTTCCTGGGGGATCCAGGCGTAACCATTGTGTATCCTGCACTCTACTAGTCATCATGGCGTAACTCGCAGGGCTGAGAAAGCTTACGGATATGGATTGTTTCCTGGGGGACCCAGGCGTAACCATTGTGTATCTGCGAACCATGATCGGACAAAGGTTTTGGTTTGGTTGTTTTGTTTGGATTGTACTTTCCATATCTGTTTTTAAAGTTTTTTTCAAGTATTTTCACTGGTTGTTGAAACAGGTCTACTAAGTACTTGAAGAATTCTAGCTTTGCGCCTGATCAACGCATGGCCAGAGTCTGCAAGAAACGAGGATAAACTTGTTGAAACATCGAGTTATAAAAATATTTTTGAAAGAAAAGATTTATTTCGATATAAAAGGTATTTATTATAAAAGTATTTCCAACAAAGAAATTTTGTGTTAATATTTGAAATTGAAACTCTCATGGTTTGAAATGTACGATTCTTGCCCGATTCTATTCTTTTGAATCTACCTTATCTGCCCTGCTTTATTTATTCAACTATATTCTCTTTTCCAAATCTATCTTCTTTCCTTCTTTCCTTCTTTTGAATATATCCTTTAAAACATTGTTTATTTATATTCTACCTGGTTTAATAAGAGAGAAAAATTAGTGTTTTATAAATAATTGATCTCATAATTAATTGAATGGATTTGATAAAATGAGTAATCTATTAAATATTAATCAATTTAAATAATAACAAAAGAAAAAGTATATGGTTTTAAATAAATTTTTTTAATTTGTTTTTCAAAGTCTAAATTTTTCATCTGGTTGTTTCTATTCTCCTACTTTATTCCTTTTCGGGGACGAAAAGTTTTGAGTGGGGGAGAGTGTAACGACCCATAAAATTTTAGCAATTTTTAATTGGTATTTAACGTATTGAATTGGATTTTGAGAAATTATTAATAATAAAATTTTGAAAAAAAAAAAAGAAAATATGTTATGTATATTAATGATTTGTAGTACGAGCTGTGTACATATATTTTAAAGTTTGGTTGTGGTTATACCTATAAGATCTAGTACAAAAACTTTATAACCTATTATTTATACTATAATATAAGTTAAGTTTGATGTAAATTTGGTAGCATAGTTCATTTCTATTGGGTATAAATATCAATAGCGTGGGTAATAAATTTACGGTCTCCTTTTGCTTTTCAGCAAGGTGTGTAAATTTTAAGTATGTTGAGTACGTTCCTTATATAGTTATTTTGGAAAACCACTGTGTATGTATGATGGTCTATTTGAAGTGTATATATAGTAAAGCGTATTTATACCAAGTTTTATTTAATTTATATGTGTTATAATAGCTATATATATATGTTAGTCTTGATACTAGTATATAGTTTTACTGAAGTTTGATTTCTAGTCATGTTAAATATATATATATATATATTTGATTTTGGGTTTTTGTGTCACCATTTCCAGTTTATTTTAGTGCATATTTAGTATATCTATACATATGTCGTCAGCTATAAATACGATAGTTAAGGGTTTCATATATCATATGAACCAAAGAAGAAGAGAAGTATATACTATATTTAACTACATATATGAAGTATATGTTTTAAGGGTTGATTTAAGGTCTGCATTAAAAAAAAGTAGTTGTGATTACCATTATTTCATATTGTACCTTCTATATTCCTGACTGACTTTCAGCGTTCATTCATTCATTTTTAATTGTGGGTTTTTCTTTTCTCTCTCTTTTCTTGTAAATAATTGTACGCATTCATCTCTTTCCCTTTCTTATATTTTGTCCCTTCATCATCTTTTAGCCGTTAATTTTGTTTCGAAAATCAAGAAAATTTGTATACGTTTTATTCTTTTTGAACGTTTAATAATAAAGATAAATCTGCATAGTATAATCAGATATGAATTGAGATCTAGGAAATAAATAAATATAAAAACGTATAACATGCCACTAATAATAAATTGCTTTAATAGCTTCTCAATTAGCGTACAGCTGTTTCCATCCCATGCCATGTCAAAAGTTTGAAACGTAATAAATGCTATATGATTATTTCGCATTTTTTTTTTCCTTTATTATTTCCTGTACATTTTCATTCCAATCTAAATTATAACTTTTTGATTTCCATGCCTTTTCGGATCTCAAACGCGCAGCCCAAGGAATATTTCTTTAATAATTTTCCTAAAAATCAGCTTTTGGCCGTTTTATTGCATTGATTTCAAATTGTGCCCGTTTGTTTTTCTCATTCCTCTCATACGTTACCACCTTTATTTATGCTCGGGACACAGCTCATTTTTTTTCCTTCGTTCCCTTTCTTTTATTTGCTTCCTTCGTTTCCATCGGTTCAATTATATAGATTTTTATATTCGTTGCACGTTTACATTCATTTATTTTGACCAGTCCTTTCCTTTGTTATTCCTCTAATTTTGTGCGTTACTTTACCATAACCAATGCTCCGTATTTATTCGCTTTAATCTTTTCAGCTGAATTTGACCATTACTATTCAAATCAATTCATATTTATTGTATACGTTTCGTATGCAACGGTTCTTTTCTTTATTTATTTTGCCTTTATAACCTTGTTTGACTTCGTTTCTTTCATATTGCAAACTGCTGTCACTTCCAATCTCATTCCTCATTTTAAGTTTTCTTCCTCCTCCTTCTTCCATTTTTCTTTCTACAGATCCACCTATTTTCTCCCTTCTTTTACCGTGCTTCCACCTCCCATCGCTTCGTCACCCACCACATCCAACTCATCCCTCTCCCTCCGCGTTTTTCTCTCCTCCTCTCATGCACATATCTCTCTACACGTGTTGTCATCGCCTGCATGCTCAGCCATCCTCAGAGCCTTCACCATCAACAATCATGCCACACGTTATCTTTGAGTAATAGGTTAGCATATATTTATAATATATATGTGTTATTGTATATTTTCTATAAGTCTGTATTTGGAATATGTGATCTGTCCTACATGATTTTAAATTCATGTTAGTTATGTATCATATGGTATTATATATATGAGTTCATAACAGTATTCTTTTTTTTTTTTTCTTTTTTTCTTTTTTTTTTCGTTCATAGTGTGTATGATATTATACTATGTATAGAGATTTGATAACTTGATTGTTTTATACTTTATGCGTCACGTTGGTATTCAATTCTAAAAGTTTGAAGGTTATATATTAGTTAATATATAGTTTAATATATGTCAGTAATGTATATCTATGCAGTAATATTGTATGTATTATAGCAAAGTAAGTTTTTTTTTTTTTTTTTGATTTAAGATATCATATATACATCTTATAAATATAGTATGGTTCCAAGTATGAAATGTTTGCAGTTTTCAGATTCTATATAATATAAAATTTTGTTCGCATGTTATAAAATTTGATAAGTGTATATATAAATATTATATAAAAAGTTAGTACATATATAAAACGTAAAGCATACTCATCTTATCAGTCGATTGTATATGTATTTAAATATATGATATGTTTAAAGCTATGTATTTTGTGAATAACTGGTTATAAGTATATATATACACATTTGATTTAAAGTTATAAAGGTATGCATATTGTGAATTAGACTATATTAATGGTTAGCTTACAAATATTTATATAGTTTTATAGGGAAGTACGAGCTATGTGGGTTATATTTTTAGCAAGCGCATTGTTACCACTTTAAAATGGGTGAAGTTTTACAGTTTACGGTCTATTTGTGTAAGTGTGTAATGTATGTTTAATTTAATAAAGTTATGATAGTTTTGTATAAAATGTTTAACTATTTATATATCTGATATAATGATAGTTTCATATCTGATATAGCTTATATATTATAAAGTTACAGGATACGCTAGTTTTATACGCTAGTTAATATATATATTTAATAATTGACTAAAATGTTTTCAGTGTGAGTTTACTTTTTTTTAGTGTTGGATTTTATACGGCATAGTATGTATACTTGTTCACAGTCTATATAAGTATATGAGTGCATGTGTCATTATAAGTATTTTGTTGTTTATAAATCTCGAGACATATATATGCGTTTAGGTGTTTGTTTCAGACTTACGTAATATATATATATAACCGAATATAGGCTATGCATTTGGAATTTCTATATATACATTTTTATTATGAACATATATAGGTTGCTTTCATGGGGTTTTTAAGTAATATATATTACAATAAGTGGTTATATTGTTTTTATAATAATTATTGACTATAAAATATAATACAATGGTTTTTTTGGACGAATTATGTTTAAATTACATATAGGTATATATAGATTTTAAATATACATTTTTAATTTGAAAATTGGTTTTGGGAGAATTAATATCATAATAATTTATATTTTTTTCTGTAATATCAAAATTGATTCGATTCATTCTCATCGATTTCCCATTATCAGCCTTGTCCGTCGTGCCTATTTTCTACATCAAATCTTGTCCATCCAGCGTTGCTTTGGATTTCATAGCTCATTTCATCATCATATATCTCTAGCCTCGAAAGGTGAGCAATCACTCACGATTAACGTTCTTTTATTTATTAAATTTGATTTCAATTGAAATGACAATTGAAATATGCTGCTGTAGTTATTTAAATTGTTATATTTATGCTATTATCTGTAATAGTTCACTTATGGGATATGACACCATATCCTATTGTTTATATTTATTTTGATGATATATACCTGTTGTTATTATTATTATTTTCATATCTGCTATCACTCTGCAAGTTCCCTGTTAGTATAAAAATCACTATGGGTTGAAATGATACATACCCGAACGGACTTTAGAATAGGAGAAAATCGTTATGGGTTGAAATGATAAACCCAAACGATTTTCATTTAAATTGAATTTGGGATTACGGGTTGAAATGATATCCACCCGTATATATTTAGTGTACGGATTGAAATGATAAATATCCGTAGCATTTGACTATATGATAGGAAATATATACCGACACCGTTGGTCCATATAAATAATTTAAAGATAAATTTCTACAGTTTGAAAAGAAACATATGTGAATTAATAAATATTGGTTCTTAAAATATTATATATAAATGGAAACTTTATATATAAATTTAATAATATTTTAGACTGATTTAATCCATAAAATATGTTTAAGTATTATTTAAGATTTATATTTCAAATTTTACCGTGTAAAGAATTTTAATAATTAAGATTGGGAGATAAATTTGGTTTATTAAAAATGGTATTCAAATGAAGATTTATTTAATTAAATCAATTTGAATTTATTGAATGGGAAATTTAAGGGTATGATTTTGTAACTGGATTTTTGTTTTAAGTGATTTATTGAATGTTTCATGTTTAAATAAATTAAAGAAAATATTGAGTAAAAGGGTAATTTCAGGTTTACTTAAATGATGTTGAATCTAAGGAGGAAATATTTCAAGGCTAAATAATAATTTGATTAAATCAAGATCTTATGAAACTGTAAAATTGAACTTTGGGAATGTAGAATATTAAATCTTTGAACTATACTAGAATATAAATGGGTGTTTCAGATCTGTATTTGAATCGATATAAGTTGAATTTATTATTTAGAAAACTAAATTGAATAAAGTTTAGTTTGAAACGTTGATTACTTAAAGTTTTGAAATATATTGAAATATAAAGGGTATTTGGTGATTTCAAATCCGAACTTGAGATCAATAAAATTGAAATGGTTATTTTAGAAATTGAGTTGAATTTAAATTGATAAATTGAGATTGAAAAAGATTTAAATGGGAAGGTCGGGTTGATGTTAAACGATTGGTTAAGTTGAGGGAATTGAAATTTCTTTACTGAATAAATTATTTAATATATATAAATACTATTTGGGAAGTATAGAGATTTTTGAAGTGAAAATGATAGTTGGTTTTGAAGTATAAATTAAGTTGGAAGACTACGGTGTTATAGTGTATATTTCTATCTTATAGATAGTTCCATGGACCCTTAGAGGATGGTTATCCCAAACATCCTCTAAGTTAATTATATTTTAGTTGATATTTCACTTGAGTTAGATTTATAGATATAAGAATGTTAATCCTGACTCGAGTGTTTTGTGTTTTGCTTTACGCTCGGGTCAGACTGAGAGATACAGCATTTGAGACTCATCTTCGAAGTTGGAGCTTTGCTTGAAGATCCAGCTATCTATCCCTTCAGTCATCCAGTTGATTGGTTCAGAGAAGCCATCTGTTGCATTGGAGACTTCATGGCATTTGAACTATTCGGTTGTATTTTATTTCTAACTTTAATGTATATAGTAGCTTCATGAACTACTATTTTTATCTATTCCGCTGCATTGTATTACTCTGTGTAAGTGATCTATGATTGATTTATTTACTGTATATTTTAAGTTTTGCCAAATTTTTATTAACAATTCGGTATTTTGAATTATTCAAGTCGGACATGTACGGTTTTATTGTCGATTTGAATGGTCCAAAATAGCGGGCTGTTACAGAATTACTTATTATTAAATAAGTATTTGGAAAAAATTTCCAATGTTGAAATGATTTTGAGATTATATCTTTTTAAAGATAATTTGAAATGAATATTTGGCAGGTAATGTAACGACCCGTAAATTTAACCGGTTTTAATAACGTATTTAATTGAAATTTTGGTGGAATTTTAAACGATAAAATTGGTATAAAAATTTTATATTTGAAATGCGTCTAGTTAAACACAGCCACTTGAAAATTTTCGTCCAAAAATATGAAGTTTATTTCGCGCGTAAATTTACTTCAATTTAATCAGTTAAAAAAAGCGTTGATAATAAAACGTTTCAAAACCAAAATATTTTTACATAGAAAAATTCTAAACCATCTTTTGAGCAAGTTATCAGTTTATCGTTTTTCCAAATTCGGACATCTTTGGCTCCGTCGATCTTATTTTTCTGTGATTTTTGCGCATTTTTCGTAAGTATAACAATTTGAATTTTATAATTCAATCGTATCACTGATATTTTTATACCATTTTGATCGTCTCGTCGCGCTGATCTATACGGTATATTCAATTTTATGATGGGAAGTCCAGTATTTATGGAATCCGTGAAGAAAAACGATAATGGATTCCGGCTCGATGCGTTATTTTTGTGACCGTTCATCTATCTGTCTATTGAATCCAGTTAGCCTCTAGCTTTAAATATTTCTCCTTAATTCGTGCTGACTTCCCGTTCACTTCACACTTTCCCAGTGCTTCATTTTTCAATTCATAAGTTGATACTTTTTCTTGGAAATTTATATTCATAAATACTTCATTTTCGTTTTACCTGTTCAAATTCCTTTGTACGTTGCAAACTTAAAGATGAAACAAACTTAGCCTGTAGCCATCTATTCACCTCTCTGCCTCACCAAAATTTCCTCTAACTTATATTTTTGCCTGTAGCTTACTTTTTACCAATTCTTTTACCCAACCTCTTCTTCTTCCTACTCTTCACAGTCGGCCTCCACCTCAACAACAACCCGATGCCCCACTCCACCGCACTACCTACCTCCAGCTCAAAGCTTTCACCAACTCCACCAACTTCGCTTTATTTTCCGCCATCACCTTCCTCCTTCACCGCCTCTCTTTCTTTCTCCATGCGTTCCTCTAGCCGAGCCAAGCGAGGTCATCTCCAACCAACCGACGAGCACGCAAACGAGACCTACCTCCCTCTCCTTGAAACCGCGCTGCAACCCTCTTCTTCTCCGGCACGCCGAAACCAGACGCAACTACCCACCAGCTCACCTGAGACCCGCGCGCCTCCCTGACGCAGATCTGCCTCATCTTTCACCCTGACGTGACCTAGCAAACCCACCTCCATGCCGTCCTTCTCCATGCCGAGCCTCATCTCCCCACCTCCGTCCTAATGCACAACCAAGATTTTCCACCCTCGCCTTGCACCGGCTCGGCCACTCCGTTGCATGCCCAATCTCTTGCGTGCGCATGCAGGTACCCGCATATATACATTCCTTCATATATATGGTCGGTTAGTTTCTTTTGGCATCCATTTGTCTTTGTTAGTTGTGTATTGATGAAAGGAGTTAAACATATGTACGTTTAAAGTAGGTTATGTATATATGGTCTTAAAATTTTAATATAAAGGGTATGCATATTTTGTGGTTATAAAATATGTTAGCTACAAGTTAGCCTATACACTATTATACATCTGCATCATTTTTTTTTTCATTTTTTTTTGTGTATTCCAACTTGATATTTACTTAGAAAGAAAAGAAAATGGTGCTGAGTTCACTTTATGTTAACAGATGTTGTTTATATATTAGTAATGTATATGAAAGTTTTACAACACTTTTATGTTTTTTTTATGTGTACATAGATTTGTTAAATTCGACTGAAGTTGTTCATGTAATAATTTGGGAAAAGTTATATTATTCTATAAAGATTATATATTGGTTTATATAAGTGTTGGATCTTAAAGTACAAGCTGTGTATTTGAGTGTGTCTACAAGTAGGATATTTTAAATACGGTTGAATTTTATAACAGCATATAATATGTAATAAATTGTAATTATTATCTTTCAGATTTCCTAAGTATAATATATAAGGTGATTTAGATATGTATAATGATTTAGAATATAATATGTAATTTAAATTGAAATTTGGATTAAGAAGAATAATAATATAAATTACTTTTGTTTTGATTTTATTTGCACCGATCCAGTTCTGATTTGACTTCGTCTATCTCTTATCTATCAGTTTGCCCGTCAAATTCGTGCCGATCTTGTTTTACTTGGGTTCGTAATTCAAATCCAGCATCCGTATCCGTGTGCGTATCCGTGTCGTCTTCTCGACCATCTCTAACCTCGAAAGGTGAGCAATCACTCACGATTAATGTTCTTTTATTTATTAAATTTGATTTCAATTGAAACGACAATTGAAATATACTGCTGTTATTTATTGCACTGTTATTTATGTATCAGTTCACCTTTGACATCTGACACCGTTATCTGTTATGTATGCAATAATAATCCACTTTGGTTGATAATTGATTGATTGTTTGTTGTTTGTACTGGATGTTAAATTGTAATGTATAAAGTGATAGATATTATGCAATTGAATTTGACGTAGGATTGTTAAATTTGAATCGACATATGTGTTGAATTTGATTAGTTAAATTTGTATAATATGAACCCTTTAAAAGTTTAAATAAATTGACACGTAGAAATATGGTTAATCACCCTTTGAACTATTTAAATGCATGTTGTGTAAATTGATGTAGTATGAAACTGAATAATAAATATCGTGAAGAATCGTATAAATATTAGTGTAATAATCTTTAATCTATATGAAATGATAGTGTAGATTCTAGAAATAATTATATTAATTCACACAAACAACAATGTGAATTAATACGATTATTTCGGGATTATTTAATTGATTATTGGATTGTGTTTGATTGTTGTTATTGCTTGTTTATTTACTTTGACACCATCTCAGTTATCACACTGCAAGTTCCCTTTGTTATGTTTTGATTTTTGAATTGGAATCGGAATCGGGTTGAAATGATAAATACCCAAATGAACTTGACTTAGGGTAGAGAATTTAATTAAACCCGATTAGTCAATAATTTGATTTGAAATAAAATAAAAATTTTATTTGAATAATAAGGTTTTGAAATAAAAATTGGACGTAAATTTTGATTAAAGGAAATTGTTAATATTGGAATTTGAAACAAAATATTAATGTAATAAATGATGAAAGAGCGTTGTTTGAAATGAATTATTTGACGATAAAATTTGGAATTATTCATTGAATTAAGTTTGAAATGATTTAATAATTAAGTTGAATTTATAATTAAGTTTGAAATTTTTATGTTTTGAAATTATTAATAATTAAGATTGAAATTATTTAATAATTGAAAAAGATTGAATTATTTGATAATTGAATAAGAATTGAATTCTTTGATAAGAGAAATTGAACTTTTGAATAAGTGAATTCGAACTTCGTTAATAAATGAAATTGGGTTTCTTATTTAATTAAGTTTTGAAAATTTAAGTAAGTGAATAAATGAAATTGGATTTCTTAACAAGAAATAAAATACGTTTTATTTTAATAACTGTAAGACTTGTAATTTAAAGAATTGATATGACGAATCTAATTGAATTTAATGTGTTAGTTGATATAATGAGGTTGAACTTAAGTAATTGATTTAATGAATTGGAAATTTAATGGAAACTGTTTGAATGATAAACTAACCTAACGAATATTGAATGAAATTGATTAATGAATTGAAATTGATTTTGAATGTTAAATTAAATTAACTTAAATGTTTTCGGAATGAACTAATATACGAACTTGAATCAATATTTGAATTGTTTAAATAAAAATTAAAATTGAATTGTAAGACTTTGAAATGGTAATTTGGAATGTTGAAACGTAAATTATGGAAATCGATTTCGAAAGATAAATGAAATGTTGATTTACGAATTCTAATTGAAATTGAATTTGATTTGGTTTTGAAATTTATTAAACGACCAATCGGTGTGATAATTACGAAAGTTATTAAAGATACCGGAATCGGTTATGCATATACTCTCTATCTAAACCGAAAACCACTTTAATAACTATACGCGGAGTGATGATCCAGAATGAAGTGGTTGGAATGATGTACGCGATGACTGAAGAAAGCGAACGATAATGGATAGCCTTGACACTTGTGTCAAATTGGAAATGACTAAAATCAGGAGCCGTGCCGGGCCAAATGGGGTTAGCCACCTCGAGCGAACACACTTCTTCGTAACTACTACTCATTATTTGTTATTGATTGGTGCACCCTCGGAATTTCAGGAGTGTTGTTTCGCGATGTTGCGATCGCTGCGGCGATGCGTTCTCACCAGTCCGGATCAGGCGAACGGTAGTTTCACTACCTTGGGTATTGCCTCATGTGCCTTGTCATACTTGTATCCCTATATACGCGACCACTACGAATTTGTTTTGTGTTACACCTATGGAGTACACCCTGATATCCCACCAGTTTACGGCGGAGTTTACAGTGCTGTATAGACTATGACATCTATATAAAATGTGTTAAGGGGGATAATGGTAACGCCTTAACACTATTTTGATATTTTAGACTACTGATACTCATTATCTATTTAGCGTACACTACTACATAGTAGATAGTTTAACGGATCCTTAGAGGATGGTGATTCCAACATCCTTTGAGTTACTTGTATTTCGATTGCTATTTCACTTGAGTTAGATTTATTGATATGAGAATATTAATCCTGACTCGAGTGTTTTGTGTTTTGCTTTACGCTCGGGTCAGACTGAGTGTACCAGTATTCGAGGCTCACCTTTGGAGTTGGAGCTTCGCTTGGAGATCCAGCTATCTATCCAGCTTTCAGATATTCGATGATTCCAGTGATGTATTCTGATTTTTATAGTTGACTGTTGTATTCGAGACTTCTGTTGTAACTTATTTAACTCTGATGTATCTTATATATTTATATAGTAGCTTCATGAACTACTACCTCTTTTACTTCCGCTGCATATTATTACTCTGTGTCTGTGATTCTGTGATTATTTATTTACTGTATATCTGAGTTTTGCCAAATTTTAAATTAACAATTTGGTATTTTGAATTATTCAAGTCCGACATGTGCGGATGCGAATAGTCCAAAATAGCGGGTCGTTATAGTTGGTATCAGAGCTTTTGGTAGCTCTAGGAAAAACTTAGCATATATGGTAAATGTATTTACAGAATCACTCCCACTCGAGTTTCAACCTCTTCCTTTTGAATCAATTCCTTTGAATTTTGGAACGTTCCCTCGGTTTCAAAATTCATTCATATCCCTCACTATTTATCTTCTTTTGATTCCGGAGTACCCCATAACTCCACTTCGAATGATCTTTATAGTGAGTCGGCGGTCTCGCCAATCCCAAATTTATTTGTAAATGGGTGAAATTCCTTTATAATGAGCATTGATTTACCAGAGATTTCTGTATCCTCGGTTTACGACGCTATCTATCTTCTGCTATACCTGAATTCCATCTCTTAGATCGAGTGTTGATTTACCTCGAAATTCCGCATCGATCTTACTCTTGAAATTACGGTCGACCCGGTTAAGGTTGCCCGTGAATTTAATAAGCTTATCCATTTTCCGATTCTGTTAATTGAATTATCTTATCTTCCGTTTCGAACTTATTATCGAATCAAAATTCTCTTTGATCCATCAAATTTGAATCTCTATACTTATTTTGAAATCCATCCTTGTATCGTCGAGCGAGAAAGTATATTTGTAAATTAATATTTAAAATGTTTTGATATATATTTTGTTGTTTGAGTTGTTGATGTTGATTTGGATTTTCGATCGATTCGTCTGATCAACGCTATCGATAGGATTTTCAAAACACTTTAGCAGAGCAAACTGACACAATATTGTTTCCAAATTTAGTGAATAAAATAATATTGCATGATTTTATCATATATAAGTATAAATTTTTCTGAAATTAAACTGTTGTCCGAAATGTTAAAATTTAATTTTTATTTATTGTTTCATAAATCATTGACTATTTAATAATAAAAATAAATGAATTTATAAAATTTGGTTATAATTTGCTTTGGAATTTGATGTGAATTAAAATTAGAATTTGAGAATTTAATTTTCGATAATTTTGAACTATGATTTTCAAGTTTAAAATGTATGTCATTTAAAATATTTTCAAATAGAAATGATTCAAAGAATTTTAGATGTTTAAAACAATGCTCTTCTTTTTGTCGCTGGAAAATAATTTCGGTGATGACGGCCGCATCATCGACATTCATTTTCGAGTTTCGAAGTGGAGAGACTATTCTGTAGCTTTGCTACGGTTTGCTTTGAAGAATAAATTGATTCGAATTTCTAAACATGACTTGACTTATAATACATATTGGAGATTTTAAATTTGATTGGTTATTGTGTATAGATATATTTATTTTAGTTATAAAATGATTTGAAGTTAATCGGAAATTAATTCTTAAAATTTTGATTTAAGGATGATTTCAATTATTAAATGAAACCAAAATTCTGAATAAACATTTAGACTAAAGATAATTGAATTGGAGGATTTTATTTGTATAATAATTGATTCCATTCTAATACAACTTACCTAAATTTTCAAAAGTTAATTATGTAATTGACTATTATACAATATAAATGATATCAAAGGAATTTTAAATAAATTTGAGTAGTTAAAATAATTGTAATATACTTAATATATATGTGATAGGATATATTAAGTAGAATAAATTTAATAATAATTTGGAATAAAAGAAGAATTATATTCGTTGAATAAAATATAATTATAATAAATGACTATCCAAATTGATGATCTTTGAAATTGTAAATTTAAGGAAATTTGATAATATACAATATAAATTGTCTTTATGAATAAAATTTGAGTGCGTATAAAAATGATATACACTTAAGTTTAATTATAAAATGATTAATGGAGATAAGATTAAGTTAGTTGAAAAATAAACGGATTAATAAAATAAATTGTTGTTGAAGCAAATTTTGTAACAAACAATGATAAATTGGAAATAAACCAAGTTAATGAAATTCATTGAATTTAAAGTCAATTGTTGAATAAAAATTTATTTAAATTGAAATTTATAAGGTTTAAATTAATTGTTTATAATGTAATTCAAGTCTATTTTCTTTTGTTGTTCTATTCTCCTACTCCCTTCCTTTTCGGGGACGAAAAGTTTTGAGTGAGGGAGAGTGTAACGACCCGTAAATTTAACCGGTTTTAATAACGTATTTAATTGAAATTTTGGTGGAATTTTAAACGATAAAATTGGTATAAAAATTTTATATTTGAAATGCGTCTAGTTAAACACAGCCACTTGAAAATTTTCGTCCAAAAATATGAAGTTTATTTCGCGCGTAAATTAACTTCAATTTAATCAGTTAAAAAAAGCGTTGATAATAAAACGTTTCAAAACCAAAATATTTTTACATAGAAAAATTCTAAAGTATCTTTTGAGCAAGTTGTCAGTTTGTCGTTTTTTCAAATTCGGACATTTTTGGCTCCGTCGATCTTATTTTTCTGTGATTTTTGCGCATTTTTCGTAAGTATAACAATTTGAATTTTATAATTCAATCGTATCACTGATATTTTTATACAGTTTTGATCGTCTCGTGGCGCTGATCTATACGGTATATTCAATTTTGTGATGGGAAGTTCAGTATTTATGGAATCCGTGAAGAAAAACGATAATGGATTCCGGCTCGATGCGTTATTTTTGTGACCGTTCATCTATCTGTCTATTGAATCCAGTTAGCCTCTAGCTTTAAATATTTCTCCTTAATTCGTGCTGACTTCCCGTTCACTTCACACTTTCCCAATGCTTCATTTTTCAATTCATAAGTTGATACTTTTTCTTGGAAATTTATATTCATAAATACTTCATTTTCGTTTTACCTGTTCAAATTCCTTTGTACGTTGCAAACTTAAAGATGAAACAAACTTAGCCAGTAGCCATCTATTCACCTCTCTGCCTCACCAAAATTTCCTCTAACTTATATTTTTGCCTGTAGCTTACTTTTTACCAATTTTTTTACCCAACCTCTTCTTCTTCCTACTCTTCACAGTCGGCCTCCACCTCAACAACAACCCGATGCCCCACTCCACCGCACTACCTACCTCCAGCTCAAAGCTTTCACCAACTCCACCAACTTCGCTTTATTTTCCGCCATCACCTTCCTCCTTCACCGCCTCTCTTTCTTTCTCCATGCGTTCCTCTAGCCGAGCCAAGCGAGGTCATCTCCAACCAACCGACGAGCACGCAAACGAGACCTACCTCCCTCTCCTTGAAACCGCGCTGCAACCCTCTTCTTCTCCGGCACGCCGAAACCCGACGCAACTACCCACCAGCTCACCTGAGACCCGCGCGCCTCCCTGACGCAGATCTGCCTCATCCTTCACCCTGACGTGACCTAGCAAACCCACCTCCATGCCGTCCTTCTCCATGCCGAGCCTCATCTCCCCACCTCCGTCCTAATGCACAACCAAGATTTTCCACCCTCGCCTTGCACCGGCTCGGCCACTCCGTTGCATGCCCAATCTCTTGCGTGCGCATGCAGGTACCCGCATATATACATTCCTTCATATATATGGTCGGTTAGTTTCTTTTGGCATCCATTTGTCTTTGTTAGTTGTGTATTGATGAAAGGAGTTAAACATATGTACGTTTAAAGTAGGTTATGTATATATGGTCTTAAAATTTTAATATAAAGGGTATGTATATTTTGTGGTTATAAAATATGTTAGCTACAAGTTAGCCTATACACTATTATACATCTGCATCATTTTTTTTTTCATTTTTTTTTTGTGTATTCCAACTTGATATTTACTTAGAAAGAAAAGAAAATGGTGCTGAGTTCACTTTATGTTAACAGATGTTGTTTATATATTAGTAATGTATATGAAACTTTTACAACACTTTTATGTTTTTTTTATGTGTACATAGATTTGTTAAATTCGAATGAAGTTGTTCATGTAATAATTTGGGAAAAATTATATTATTCTATAAAGATTATATATTGGTTTATATAGGTGTTGGATCTTAAAGTACAGGCTGTGTATTTGAGTGTGTCTACAAGTAGGATATTTTAAATACGGTTGAATTTTATAACAGCATATAATATGTAATAAATTGTAATTATTATCTTTCAGATTTCCTAAGTATAATATATAAGGTGATTTAGATTGTATTATGATTTAGAATATAATATGTAATTTAAATTGAAATTTGGATTAAGAAGAATAATAATATAAATTACTTTTGTTTTGATTTTATTTGCACCGATCCAGTTCTGATTTGACTTCGTCTATCTCTTATCTATCAGTTTGCCCGTCAAATTCGTGCCGATCTTGTTTTACTTGGGTTCGTAATTCAAATCCAGCATCCGTATCCGTGTGCGTATCCGTGTCGTCTTCTCGACCATCTCTAACCTCGAAAGATGAGCAATCACTCACGATTAATGTTCTTTTATTTATTAAATTTGATTTCAATTGAAACGACAATTGAAATATACTGCTGTTATTTATTGCACTGTTATTTATGTATCAGTTCACCTTTGACATCTGACACCGTTATCTGTTATGTATGCAATAATAATCCAGTTTGGTTGATAATTGATTGATTGTTTGTTATTTGTATTGGATGTTAAATTGTAATGTATAAAGTGATAGATATTATGCAATTGAATTTGACGTAGGATTGTTAAATTTGAATCGACATATGTGTTGAATTTGATTAGTTAAATTTGTATAATATGAACCCTTTAAAAGTTTAAATAAATTGACACGTAGAAATATGGTTAATCACCCTTTGAACTATTTAAATGCATGTTGTGTAAATTGATGTAGTATGAAACTGAATAATAAATATCGTGAAGAATCGTATAAATATTAGTGTAATAATCTTTAATCTACATGAAATGATAGTGTAGATTCTAGAAATAATTATATTAATTCGCACAAACAACAATGTGAATTAATACGATTATTTCGGGATTATTTAATTGATTATTGGATTGTGTTTGATTGTTGTTATTGCTTGTTTATTTACTTTGACACTATCCCAGTTATCACACTGCAAGTTCCCTTTGTTATGTTTTGATTTTTGAATTGGAATCGGAATCGGGTTGAAATGATAAATACCCAAAATGAACTTGACTTAGGATAGAGAATTTAATTAAACCCGATTGGTCAATAATTTGATTTGAAATAAAATAAAAAATTTATTTGAATAATAAGGTTTTGAAATAAAAATTGGACGTAAATTTTGATTAAAGGAAATTGTTAATATTGGAATTTGAAACAAAATATTGATGTAATAAATGATGAAAGAGCGTTGTTTGAAATGAATTATTGACGATAAAATTTGGAATTATTCATTGAATTAAGTTTGAAATGATTTAATAATTAAGTTGAATTTATAATTAAGTTTGAAATTTTTAAGTTTTGAAATTATTAATAATTAAGATTGAAATTATTTAATAATTGAAAAAGATTGAATTATTTGATAATTGAATAAAAATTGAATTCTTTGATAAGAGAAATTGAACTTTTGAATAAGTGAATTCGAACTTCGTTAATAAATGAAATTGGGCTTCTTATTTAATTAAGTTTGGAAAATTTAAGTAAGTGAATAAATGAAATTGGATTTCTTAACAAGAAATAAAATGCGTTTTATTTTAATAACTGTAAGACTTGTAATTTAAAGAATTGATTTGACGAATCTAATTGAATTTAATGTGTTAGTTGATATAATGAGGTTGAACTTAAGTAATTGATTTAATGAATTGGAAATTTAATGGAAACTGTTTGAATGATAAACTAACCTAACGAATATTGAATGAAATCGATTAATGAATTGAAATTGATTTTGAATGTTAAATTAAATTAACTTAAATGTTTTCGGAATGAACTAATATACGAACTTGAATCAATATTTGAATTGTTTAAATAAAAATTAAAATTGAATTGTAAGACTTTGAAATGGTAATTTGGAATGTTGAAACGTAAATTATGGAAATCGATTTCGAAAGATAAATGAAATGTTGATTTACGAATTCTAATTGAAATTGAATTTGATTTGGTTTTGAAATTTATTAAACGACCAATCGGTGTGATAATTACGAAAGTTATTAAAGAAACCGGAATCGGTTATGGATATACTCTCTATCTAAACCGAAAACCACTTTAATAACTATACGCGGAGTGATGATCCAGAATGAAGTGGTTGGAATGATGTACGCGATGACTGAAGAAAGAGAACGATAATGGATAGCCTTGACACTTGTGTCAAATTGGAAATGACTAAAATCAGGAGCCGTGCCGGGCCAAATGGGGTTAGCCACCTCGAGTGAACACACTTCTTCGTAACTACTACTCATTATTTGTTATTGATTGGTGCACCCTCGGAATTTCAGGAGTGTTGTTTCGCGGTGTTGCGATCGCTGCGGCGATGCGTTCTCACCAGTCCGGATCAGGCGAACGGTAGTTTCAATACCTTGGGTATTGCGTCATGTGCCTTGTCATACTTGTATCCCTATATATGCGACCACTACGAATTTGTTTTGTGTTATACCTATGGAGTACTCCCTGATATCCCACAGTTTACGGTGGAGTTTACAGTGCTGTATAGACTACGACATCTATATAAAATGTGTTAAGGGGGATAATGGTAACGCCTTAACACTATTTTGATATTTTAGACTACTGATAGACATTATCTATTTAGCGTACACTACTACATAGTAGATAGTTTAACGGATCCTTAGAGGATGGTGATTCCAACATCCTTTGAGTTACTTGTATTTCGATTACTATTTCACTTGAGTTGGATTTATTGATATGAGAATATTAATCCTGACTCGAGTGTTTTATGTTTTGCTTTACGCTCGGGTCAGACTGAGTGTACCAGTATTCGAGGCTCACCTTTGGAGTTGGAGCTTCGCTTGGAGATCCAGCTATCTATCCAGCTTTCAGATATTCGATGATTCCAGTGATGTATTCTGATTTTTATAGTTGACTGTTGTATTCGAGACTTCTGTTGTAACTTATTTAACTCTGATGTATCTTATATATTTATATAGTAGCTTCATGAACTACTATCTCTTTTACTTCCGCTGCATATTATTACTCTGTGTCTGTGATTCTGTGATTATTTATTTACTGTATATCTGAGTTTTGCCAAATTTTAAATTAACAATTCGGTATTTTGAATTATTCAAGTCCGACATGTGCGGATGCGAATAGTCCAAAATAGCGGGTCGTTATAGGTAATTTAATTAATGAAAGATTAATTAAAGTGGCTCAGTTATTGTTATGGTGCTGAATATTTGTTTGTTTGCTTTGATAGTTAAATAACCGGCTATCAAATTTGGCCAAATTTTAGTTCCTCCACTTGATGTGGGAACTATTTAGTCATAGACTTAGTACGTAGCCTTCAATGTAGGCTTGATTATCCTTTGTGTTGAGGATGTTGATTCGTATAGTGTAGAGTATTACTCCAATCTATCGAGCTTCCTTCTTGGCCCGAAGGATGGCAAGTTGAAAATTGGAGACGTGATAAGTCTATGTGACTTAGTTTCTGTGTGAGGTTGAGAAACGATTTTGCGTTGTTGGTGCGAAGAGGCCGGGATCATATTTATCTGAAAACCACTTCGGACCAACGTATATGCGACGATTGTGCAGGTTGCATGTGATGATATTGATATTTCGGAGTTTCATAGTGGGAGACTGCTTGTTGATCGTTTGGGGTTAAAATCCCAATATACATCCAGTAGCAGTGGTCTCTTCATTATGAAATATCCAATGCAAGGACTATTCGCTACTAATCCTAGGGATTTCCCGACAGGATGTGGTAGCAAAGTACCTTCGGTTTGTCCTGTTCCTGGACAACTTGTGTGGATTTTTGTCTGACATTGCATTTCTACAAATTACATACATTGGTTTTAACAAACATACATCCGTGGTGGCGGAGAAGACAACTTCTCTTACCTTAACACTCTACTTAAGACGTATGAGCTTAAGGGTTGTATATTTATAGAAGGCAATTAGTAGTCAATGGAAATGGCCGTGTGGCATTCAAAGTGATCTGATTGTGCTTTGTGAAAGGTAATCGTTACCTCTAGCCTCATCAACCGGAAATGACCAAAACAGGGTTAGATGCAGCATGGCTAAGTGGGTCATTCCCATTAGGATATGTTCATCCTTTTCTAGATATATCTTTACACGCTATGGCTTCTTGTATCTGATTATTGTGGTTTGTATGCTAGAGGGCCCTCGGTAAAGGTTGGTAACGATCGGATGATGATATATTTGGTACCATCTAGTTGTAGAGGTGGGCCGGTCTTGTGTTGGTAGAAGATCCTTTGTGATGGTCCTCGATACATTCTTCTAGAGATGTACTGCCGGAAGGTAATTCCTTCACCTGGTCATTTGTATGGAAATCCAAACCCCACTACGTGTTTGTCATTTTGATTGTATTACCCAATTGCGCTATATGCTGGAATTTAATCAATATAACAATTTTGACTATGATTAATATTATTTGTATATAGTAGACACTACTATAATATAAGAGGATTTGATATGATTTTTTAGTTATCGTAAGGTAGAAACATGTCCGTGTTTATGTGTGGACTTGTCTTACGAGATACTTTTGTTTTGATAAAGAAAAAGTTTTGGTTATTTAATAAATTCAGTTGAGTGTGTTTCTCATGCTGATTTACTAGACTGATCCTGGCGTTCTTCCCTTGCAATGCTCGGGTCAGACCGAGTATATTTACAGGTTCAGATTTGGTGCTTTTGGAGCTTCAGCAGGAGAGCTGGAGATCTTCATTTTCGTACATCCGTATTTGTTTGATTATCCGTCGTGCTTAGTTTTTGTTATTATCAGCATTTGTGAGGACATGTTATTATAACTGTTCAGGCTGATAACTATTGATTGATTGTTGAACTTTGATTGATGTGTATATATGTACAGTTTCTGTTTTGTAACGATTATTGATGTGATATTATATATTTTCCGCTACGATGTGAGATTCTGTATTGTTCTTTTTGGTTCTATCTTCTCTCTTTCTTCTCTTCTCTTCTTCTCGCTTCTTTTCTTTCTCTTGACTTTCCGTCAATCTTTGCCTTTTGGATCGTATATGTGTGGATTATTGTCGATTCAAAGGGTACGGATTTGCGGGTCGTCACAGCGGGATAGTATGGGTATGGAGGTGAGGGTATTTATAAGAACGGAAGAAGAAAAAAATTCATTTAGAATTTAGAATTTAGAAAGTTTTTTATAAAAAATGGATACCCTGGTGTAGAAAAATGGTTCAAATTCGAGAATAGACGTAGCTTAACATTTGATTGAAAAAATTTGGAATTATATCAGTATAGATGTACAGACAAAGATCTAATTTACAAAAAAATACGAATATTAATGACCTGCTTTACATTTAAAACATCAAAGACCAACCTAATTTTAAGGCGGTTATTTGCAGTGTTTTAAAGACCTAACTCAACCACGGTTCGAGCACTGTTAACCTTCGATCTAAGAACACCGCGACTTTTAAAAAATGAAATAACCTTGTACACGTATGAACCCGCGATCTAACCTCAAAACTTTGAAAATATCTCTATACCTTCATTTTTGAACCACACAGTTCTTTAAATTTGAAGAAAAAAACCTATCGCTGTATTCTTAATTTTTTTTCATGTAATCAATTTAACAAATATTTTCATAACCTTTGCTTATCAAATTATTGGATATTAATTTTGGACGAAATGATAAATTATTAGTATACAATTTTTTATTATTGTTGAACCGAATTTTTTATCTTTAAAAAATAAAAAAAATTAACAATTATTCTTTGAAAAAATTGTTATAGAATTATTTTAATTGATGTTATTATCAAATATTCAAGAATAGCTATTTTAAATGTAAATACATAAATTATAATTGGTTAAAATTTAATATTCATGGAAATAATTTTACCTTTAAATCAGAATAATAGAAAATAACGATCAACGCGGTTTTTATAGTGTAACTAGTTGAAACGGTATAACCTCTACTTTTGCGTTAAGATAGTTGACTCGCGGTTCGGTCTCGGAAGCCTTGATTATTATATGTACGACAACATAAAATACTAAGCACCAATATAACGTCAATGTCTCTCCAAATTTATAATACACCACGAGTTCATTTCACGTGCTTCCCCTTTCCATTTAACTCCCCCTTCTGTTCAAAGTCAAACTACATTATATATACTTCCGCTGCTGTGAAGGGAAGGAGTAAACCCTCCTGAAACCGAAACAAAACTAAACTCAGGGAAAAAGAAAAGAAATGGTGTCCGACGCAAAACAACTACACATCCTATTCTTCCCCTTTATGGGCCCAGGCCACTTCATCCCGATGATCGACATGGCCTGCATCTTCGCCTCCCACAATGTCCGCTCCACCTTGGTTACCACCCCCTTCTATGCTTCCAAAATCCCGCTTTCCAAATCCAAATACATCTCCATCGTCACCGTCCCCTTCCCTTCCCCTTCCCTCACCAACCTCCCTCCCGAACATGAAAACCTCGCCACCATCCCTTCTTCCATGCTGGGCCTCTTCTTCTCCACCCTCCCTCTCTTGCAATCCCCCTTACAAAACGTCATCCACGACCTCAAACCCGACTGCCTCATCTCCGATTACCTCTTCCCCTGGACCGCAGATCTCGCCTTAAAGCTCAAAATCCCTAGAATCGTCTACCCCATCGATGGCGCCCTCGTCTTGTGCACCATTTCCAACATCTTCTCCCACTTCCCTTTAGACGAATCAAAGGAAGAATTCTTCCTGGATGGGCTTCCAGAAAAAATTAAACTTTACCGAAAAGGCCTCCCTGAAATGTTCCGCAACATCCCGTTCTTGATCGCCGTGCGCGAAGCTGAGGCCAAAAGCTACGGCGTTGTCGTAAACACCTTCAGGGAGATGAAACCTACCTACGTCGACTTTTACAAAGAGACGACGAAGGCATGGTGCATAGGCCCAGTCTCCTTAGGTAATAAGTTGGACAAGGAGGAGATAACAGGGTGGATGGCTGAACAAGAAGAAGTGAAGGAGAAAATTGTAAAATGGCTGGATGGGAAGGAAGAAGGGAGTGTGGTTTACCTCTGTTTTGGAAGTGGCTGCCATTTTAGTGGAGGGCAGCTGAGGGAGTTGGCTTTAGGATTGGAAAAGTGCAACATGAACTTTTTATGGGCGGTGAGGAAGGAGCCAGAAGGGGATGATGTGAAAGAGAAGGAATGGATGCCGGAGAATTACAAAGAGAGAGTAGGAGAACGAGGGCTTGTCGTTAAGGGGTGGGTGCCTCAGACTACAGTGCTCGATCATAAGAGTGTAGGGTGGTTCCTGTCACACTGTGGATGGAACTCGTTTCAAGAGAGTGCGTCAGCAGGTGTGCCAATGATAGCTTGGCCATTGTATAATAATGAGCAGTTCATAAATACTGAGTTTTTAGTGGAGACGATGGGGATAGGTATAAGAAAATGTCTTCTAAAGAGTAAATCATCGAGATATAATAGTGTGAAGGCAAAGCACATCCAACCGTTGTTTTAGCATCTGAGGGATTAAGTAATAATTCTGTTGTTAAAGTGAGCATATTGTATTCGGCCCAAAAAGCCCATATCTCTGTAATAGTGTATATATATTGTACTACAGGCTCAACGAAACAATCATGAAAACAAATCATATTATCATTTCTTTTCAAATCTTCAGTGTTCATAACAATACAAATTTGCATCATTCTGTTCATCAATCAGTTCTCTTAAAATTCTTTTATGGTATCAGAGCAAATTGCTTAACAGCAGTGCAAGATCCAATAAAACCAGTAAGAAGTGTGAAAACCCATCAGAAAGTTGATCAGAATCATCATCTGAGTTTCACATATTCTTCTCATCAGATATCGTATCATCATTTGAGAAGAGAACTCAAGGCAACTGCATTTGCCGTGCCAGATCATTAAAATACTGGCTGCAAAAGAATCACCACTGAGTTCAGAAGAAACAGAAATCAAAAAGGAGCAGAACAGAATCAGAATCAAGAATTTAAAACTCATCAGCAAATTCAAGAAAAGTGCCATCCAAAGAAAAGAAATCATCAGAATATCAATCATCACCTGATTTCTCTCTGGTTGCACTTACCTGACTGAATCTTGATCAGATCTTGATTCTATTTCTGCTCAAAGAACTCTTGTCTCTTTCTTTTCTTTTTTTCTCACAACTCTTGTGTCAGAAATCTCAAAATCATCATGGGAGATGAAGCTAATTCTTCAGCACCTACTAATGGCAGCAGCTTGCAACATACTGTCTCAAATGTTGAAAAACTGGTTAAAACCACCATCAGCCCTCAAAGCCAACTCGTGACAGTTCATCTCAGCGAGGACAACTATCTTCTGTGGAAACTGCAGATTGAAACTGCTCTACAGGGATATGGTCTTGATGAGTACATTCAAGAAACCATCACTGTTCCTCCAATGTTCATTGCTGATCAACAAAACAAAATGATCAGTAATGAAGAATATATCAACCATCACAGACAAGATAGACTGATATGTTCATGGTTATTGTCATCTATTAACACAAATCTTCTTACTCATGTGATAGGTTGTAAAACAGCTTATGAAATATGGTCTACAATAGAAAGAGTGTTCAACTCTCAATCTGCAGCAAAGGTGTTATATTACAAAAGACAACTTCACAATATCAGAAAGGAAAGTCACAACATGAGAGAGTACTTGTTCAAAATCAAATCAATCTGTGATGCACTTGAAGCAGTGAATCAAAAAGTATCAGATTCTGAACAGATTATGACAATTCTCAATGGGCTTAGTGAAGAATATGAAGCAGTAGTGGCAGTTTTAACATCTCAGAGAAATTTACCATCCATTGAAGATGTTCACTCAATCTTACTGTCTCATGAAGCAAGAATTGATATCAAGAAGCCTCAAGAATCAGACCTATCTATTAACTTTGCTGCTAATCACAAAGGAAAAACACAAAACAGTAATAAGAGTGATCAATTCCCTCAAAAAGGTGGCTACTTTAACAGATCAAGGGGTAGAGGCAGATGGAACAATAATAATAGACCAAAATGTCAAATATGTGAGAAGATAGGACATACAGCAGCAAAGTGCTACTTCAGATTAAATCTCAATTATGTACTAGGACAAGCACAAAATACACAAAGAAATGCAAATCACAGTGCAAATGTGGCTCATCTGCAACCTGAATCAAGTAACCAATCAGAGATGAAGAACTCTCAAATCGAAACCATAAGGTCAGACCACATTCAAGATGAAGATTGGTATCCTGACTCAGGTGCCATTAATCACATTACAAACAATTTGAGCAACTTAAATCTTGGAAGCAAGGAATACAAAGGTATGAAATCAATTCATATGGGTAATGGGAAATCTATTGCAATTACACACACTGGTAAGTCATACATCATGGGAAAGAAACAATTATACTTGAATAATCTCTTAAGAGTCCCACATATTAAGAAAAACTTACTAAGTGTGTCTCAATTTGCAAAAGATAACAGTGTGTACTTTGAATTTTATCCACACAACTGCCTAGTTAGGGACATTCTAACTAAGGAGATACTCTTGCAGGGTAAACAATGTAAAGGACTGTACAAATTCAAAGTGGATAATTCAAGAAACTCTGTCTCTAAAAGAAAGTGGTGTAATAATTCTGAACTCAAACAGCAAGAATTGAATGAGACATTTGACAAGTGGCATTGTAAACTTGGGCATCTAAATGCCAACATTGTAAAGCATGTAATGAATAAAAATAATATTTCTGCTGATGGTATATCTTTACCTTACATATGCACCTACTGTCAATTAGGTAAAAGTCATAAATTACCCTTTTCAGCTTCTGAAACTTGTTATAGTAAACCTCTTGAACTTGTTGCTACTGACTTATGGGGACCTGCCCCAATTTATACTGACTATGGATACAAATACTATGTATCATTTGTGGATGCATTCTCTAGATATGTGTGGATATACTTTCTGAAATCAAAAAGTGAAACACACAATGCAGTAGTGCAGTTTATAGCACAAGCAGAGAATCAA
Source organism: Allium cepa (assembly GCA_030765085.1). Classification (NCBI taxonomy): domain Eukaryota; kingdom Viridiplantae; phylum Streptophyta; class Magnoliopsida; order Asparagales; family Amaryllidaceae; genus Allium; species Allium cepa. The sequence continues at coordinate 300,018,841 of CM060944.1, read as the reverse complement.
ACAAACTGCAGAGTCAAAATCATGCAAACTGATGGTGGAACTGAATATCTACCACTGAAGGAATACTTTAAATAAAGAGGGATCAATCATAGATCAACATGCCCATATACCTCAGAACAAAATGGGCTAGTTGAAAGAAGACACAGACAAATTGTTGAAACTGGTCTTACTCTTCTTGCACAAGCATCCATGCCAAAGAAATTTTGGCCAGATGCGTTTTCCACAGCAGTCTATTTAATCAATAGACTACCATCAAAGGTTTTTAAATTGAAAAGTCCTTTAGAAATTTTAACCAAAACCAGTCCTAATTATCATGATCTAAAAGTATTTGGTTGCTTATGTTTTCCTTACACTAGACCATATAATTGTCACAAGTTAGATTTTAGATCATCTCCATGTACTTTTATAGGTTATGCCAGTAACAAAAAGGATTACAAATGTCTAAGCAGTAATGGAAGGATATTTATCTCTATACATGTAGTATTCAATGAAACAATATTTCCTTTTAAAGAAACAAACATCAAGGTAAACAATAAAGTGTATAATGCAAGAGAATCCATACCCTCTGTATCTAATCCATTTATTGAGATAATTCAGGGTGAATCAAAGTCAACTAAAAGCACTGACTATCATGAAGATGTATGCTCAGATTTTCAGAGAATAGAAACAAGCATTGAACCAGATATGGCAAATGATCAAAGAAGTTCAACTAACTTATGTGATGAAGACTCACAACAGAAAACAGCTGAGGAACAAAACATTCAAACCAGCATGCAAAGGACTGAATCCAACACCCAACATGAAAGTGAAAGAACTACACAGCAGCAAAACATTGACAAACAGAGTCATCATATGATCACCAGATCTAAAAGTGGCATTTTCAAACCAAAAGCTTATCACACTGTCTTAGATTCTGAAGAGCCAACAACATATGATCAAGCCATACAAAATAAAAATTGGAAGAATGCTATGGATGAAGAATATCAAGCACTAATAAAGAACAGGACTTGGAATCTTGTTCCTAAGCCAAAGAATAAAAATATAATTGGATGCAAATGGACTTACAGGTTAAAAAGAAATGCAGATGGTACAATTTCTAAGTACAAGGCAAGGCTAGTAGCTAAGGGTTATTCACAACAAAGTGGTTTTGATTTTACTGAAACATTTTCACCTGTAGTGAAACCTGCTACCATAAGAATTGTTATTACTATAGCCTTGCATAGAAATTGGGTCATCAGGCAATTAGATGTAAATAATGCATTCTTAAATGGAATTTTGCAGGAACAGGTTTACATGGAGCAGCCTCAAGGCTTTAAACAAAGTGGGAAAGAAAATTATTGTGCAAACTACATAAAGAAATTTATGGCTTGAAACAAGCGCCAAGAGTGTGGTTTGAGAAACTAAAAGAAACAATGGTCAAACTTGGTTATAATTCAACCAAGTCTGACAACTCACTGTTTACAAAATTCAGTAAGGACATAACAATATTTGTACTAATCTATGTCGATGACTTTATTATTACAGGTAACAGTGAACAGGAAATCAACAACTTGATAAAACATCTTAACACAGAGTTCAGCATTAAGGATCTTGGCAACTTAACTTATTTTTTGGGGATTGAAGTAAAAAGGCCCACTGATGCATCTATTCATTTAAGCCAAAAGAAATACATTACAGAGATTCTACACAAAGCAAGAATGCATGAAGCCAACTGTATTTCAACACCAATGTTTAGCAATTTACAGCTATCAAAATTTAAAGGAGAAGCATTACTCAATGACAGAGAATACAGAAGCATAGTTGGAGCACTTCAATATGCTACAATTACTAGGCCAGATATTGCATATAGTGTGAATAAAGCAAGTCAGTTTATGCAGAATCCAACAGACATTCACTGGAAAGCAGTTAAGAGAATATTAAGATATCTCAAAGGAACACTTAATTATGGGTTAATTCTAGATGCAAGCAAATCTATCAGCATAAATGGATATGCAGATGCAGACTGGGCTAATGACTCTGACGATAGAAAATCAACCACTGGGTATTGCATTTACTTAGGCAACAGTCCAATATCGTGGTGCTCAAAGAAACAACCCACGGTATCAAGGTCAAGTACTGAAGCCGAGTTCAGAAGTGTAGCAAATGCTACAGCAGAGATCATGTGGGTTGAATCTCTACTTGGGGAGTTACATGTCAAGACCGAAAATAAAACAATCATCTGGTGTGATAATCAAAGTGCAGTGCACCTTACAGCTAATCCTATTTTACATACAAGAACAAAACATGTTGAGTTGGATATTTACTTCGTTCGTGAACAAGTAGAGAAAGGGAAACTGTACGTCAATCACATACCTTCAACTTACCAAACTGCTGATATATTAACAAAGCCTCTTTCAAGGGACAATTTTAATCGATTCAGAGAAAGATTGAAGGTCAGAAACATCAATGACAATTCACATATTACAAATATATGAACTGCCATGTATCTGCCGAAGCTTGTTTTTCATCATACCAGCAGAAGTCACTTCAAACATCTGCGCAACCACACCCATCAGGAAAAGATCCAACTTTGCTCTGTTTTATGCAACCACAAACCATTGCTGATGCATCTAGAAAAGATTGAACTTTAAAACAGGTGGACCTGAGGAAAAAAAATCATCGTTGAACTTCTAATCAACTGCCAATCTAGGTCGACAATTGACTAGTGCTTCATCCTGATCTCAGATCTATCGCAATCACCCATAAATTTCCCTCAAGGAGCTATCTTTTTTGAATCGCCGCAAACCCTAGTTACGCTAGGGTTTGAGGGGGAGTATAAGAAAATGTCTTCTGAAGAGTAAATCATCGAGATATAATAGTGTGAAGGCAAAGCACATCCAACCGTTGCTTTAGCATCTGAGGGATTAAGTAATAATTCTGTTGTTAAAGTGAGCATATTGTATTCGGCCCAAAAAGCCCATATCTCTGTAATAGTGTATATATATTGTACTACAGGCTCAACGAAACAATCATGAAAACAAATCATATTATCATTTCTTTTCAAATCTTCAGTGTTCATAACAATACAAATTTGCATCATTCTGTTCATCAATCAGTTCTCTTAAAATTCTTTTAATAGGGGAAAGGATGTGGGAAGGGTTTAGGAAGAGTGAGTATGGGAAGTTTGATGATGTGATTGTGACTGCGGATGAGATAGCGGGTGTTGTGGGGAGGGTGATGGGGGGTGGGGAGAAGTATGAGGAGATGAAAAGGAAGGCGAAGGATTATGGGGAGAAAGCGAAGAAGGCGGTGGAGGAAGGAGGGAGCAGTTATAATGATGTGGTGGCTTTGATCGAGGAATTAAAGACATTGCAATCTTGTAGGTAGATACGCTTCACTTGAGCGATCATAGCGTTGTGTCTTTGTTATGCTCCTGTCGTTTACATTTGAAAGTGTTCGTGTTATATGAATATTGCTTTTATTGGGTAGGACTACGTTAAGCACAACAGACGAACGTGTGCAAAGAAAAAATAAACAAATAAAAAATTCAAGAAAACTTATTTTGTTGTGAAACAATGGTCAGATGGATAAGTAACTTGATACAAATATGTGGACTATCTTCGTTTTATTGTTAATTTTTAACACTTTTATAATTAATGAAATCGAAAAAAAAAATTATATTGAACTAATTTTTTTTAATTCTTGATTTACCGGTCGTTAGCGGATAGGATAATTATCCAATATCCGTCTGCATCCACGGATACAGATATTTAATATTCAAAAATGCTTTCGGACGCGGATGCGGATGTAGCGCTATGTGCATCCGAAAACATCCGTTGACAGACCTAAAACCGACTACCTCAATCAAATATGCTACACATTTGATAGTAGCATTATTCTCATATGGGAAACATTCAGATAAGTATAAGCCTACCTTCATTCGTCCATATTTTATAACAAACTATTTTTTTTATACATAACTGAGCGAACCGTGCAACGTCCATATGGTCTGATCTCATAATCAATAAGATTGTATATATCGCATAGACGATTCTTTCTTCCAAAAGCTATTCCAAATCCATACATGAGCTTCCACCAAACTTATCCCAAAGTTTAAAGAAAATAAAAAAGGAAAATGTAAGACACTAACAACAATTGCATTAAAATCACAGTTGTGGCTTGACTTTTTGATGAACTGCATTTGTTTTTTCTAATAATTTGTTGATTTTTGAATTTCACTGTAGAATTACAATCCAGGTATCAACTTCAACATAAGTACTAAAAAGCTAACATATTTATCCACATAAAAAGATCTTCATTTAGAAACATGAAGAAGAAGAGATAGTAGTCCGCTTCTATACATTAAGTACATTATAGGTAGAATATTGATATGTAACTAATATATTTCAAGTATTTGTAATAAAAATGCACTTTCAAATTATAAATATACCCATCTACACATGAGATTTGGGCATGTTGCATATCTTATGGACCCAATGAACTATTTGCATGTATGTTCTCACAGAATTAAATGAAGATCACAATTTGTAAGCAAAATCGATTTTGGATGACAGAGGGCAACTTAAAAATTTCTATGTTTTTTTCATTTATACCTTATCCATCAGTTGTACCTACAAGATGGAATTTTATATTAAAAAGTGGAATAAATGTAAGATTTTGATGATACAACATTTTCAAATTTAAGTAGATTTTGGACATACTTTGAGTCAATGTGGAATTATGTCTCAAATATGTTACCTCCTTTATTGCATTAAAGAAACCAAAGAATTTTCTACTTGGGAAGAAACTATTTTGAAAGACTGAACTAATCAATCAATTCTCTAATCAACTAATTATAGAAGATTTTTTTATCAAATGCATGCATATTGGTATAAACTGAAAAATCCAAATGATATACATATATGAATTAGCGAATTGATTACGCAATTATTTATTGACATAAATCAACAAATTCAACATCAAGTAATAATCTCTACATAAAGACAGTCATTTTTTAGCAAATGAATCATCCTGTAACAATCCGTGTTTTGCGTATCAGAAGATCGTAAAATTTTATTTTTAAATTCATATGTAGTTGTTTTATTCTACAACTTTGGAAAATGCCTACTAGTGACATTTTCTATCTTTAGAATTTTTCTGGACGATTTTATCCCCGAAAACTTTTAATGGCTATAATTTTTGACAGAACCAGATTCAGCATTAGGGAGCACATCCATTGGAAAAGTACAATGGTTTTCCTTTTTTTAAACCTGTCATAATATCGATTTTGACTTTCGTACTAAGAGATGATTGTTTGAAGATTGACAGTTTTTAGAGCAACTTAATGGGTAACTAATGAATTTGGGGCCAGCCCGCTAACCCATTTCTGGTTTGCAGACTATAATTGACCGAATCCTCATCCCCAATACCTTTTTTAAAATAGATCTAAGCCTCCGTTAACCCATTCTCCATCCAAATGTTTCTCTTTTCTCCACCAAATCAAGTCTAAATGATAGATTAAGCGTGTAACGACCCATAAAATTTCAGCAATTTTTAATTGGTATTTAACGTATTGAATTGGATTTTGAGAAACTATTAATAATAAAATTTTGAAAAAGAAAAGAAAATATGTTATGTATATTAATGATTTGTAGTGTGAGCTGTGTACATATATTCTAAAGTTTGATTGTGGTTATGCCTATAAGATCTAGTACAAAAACTTTATAAACTATTATTTATACTATAATATAAGTTAAGTTTGATGTAAATTGGATAGCATAGTTCATTTCTGTTGGGTATAAATATCAATAGCGTGGGTAATAAATTTACAGTCTCCTTTTGCTTTTCAGCAAGGTGTGTAAATTTTAAGTATATTGAGTACGTTCCATATATATTTATTTTGAAAAACCATTGTGTATTTATGATGGTCTATTTGAAGTGTATATATAGTAAAGCATATTTATACCGAGTTTTATTTTATTTATATGTGTTATAATAGCTATATATATATGTGTGTTAGTCTACATACTAGTATATAGTTTTACTGAAGTTTGATTTCTAGTCATGTTAAATATATATATATATATTTGATTTTGGGTTTTTGTGTCACCATTTCCAGTTTATTTTAGTGCATATTTAGTATATCTATACATATGTCGTCAGCTATAAATACGATAGTTAAGGGTTTCATATATCATATGAACCGAAGAAGAAGAGAAGTATATACTATATTTAACTACATATATGAAGTATATGTTTTAAGGGTTGATTTAAGGTCTGCATTAAAATTGGTAGTCTGCGTGTTTGTTATGTACAAAGATAAGCATATATGAATTCATTCAAACGTAGCCTTTACATTTTGAAAGAATATACATAATATTAAATGAATATTGATTTTTTTGATATTTTTTTTATATATAAGGTCACCTTCATCTTCATTTGTCTCATTTTCATTTATTTGTGTACGTTTTCGTTTTAATTATTGTACACATCATGGTTCCTTTTATAAATCCATCGTTTCAATTTATTTTATGGTCCGTTACTCTGCCTTTTTAAATTTGAATGTGCAGCTGGTGGCATTAAAAAGTTGCTTTAATTATCCACTGAATTATCGTGACCATCCCACTACTCTATATTTATTCCTGTACGTTTTATCTTCGCTTAAATTTCTCTGTCTATTCCTTTTTCCATTTTAATATCCTTGCCTTTCCATACTCACATGCTTTCCAATCAAGCAATAAATTGTTTAAGTATCCACCTTATCAACTTGACCGTTATCAAACTAGTATATAATTCAAATCTATCATTATTCTACCGTTTCTTCTTTAATAAATTATATGTAACAGTATATCATAAATGGACAGCTCATTCTCCACCTATTCATTTCTCCTATTCAATTAACAATGGAATATAAAGTTATATGTTTGGTATACGATTCAAACAACCGTTACCATTCATACCTCCTAAATTCTAGCGATTGACCCCTTTATTTCCATGGTTCCAATTTTAGTTGCTGGATTACTCATTCCTACCATTCAACCATATTAAATATTTATAACGTGTAGTCTCTGAGCCTATTTAGCTTCATTTTTTCTTCCTCTCTGTTGCTTCTTGAAAAAAAAAGAGATTTTTCCCATTACAATGCTAAAACACATATGATGGAAAAATGAAAAAGGACCATTTCTCCTTCTTATAGCTTCGTCAAGCTTTCGCCACCACAGCTCGAACCACCTGTTAAGAGACACAACCCACTCCATGCCTCCTCCCCTCGTCATCCATGTAACAACCCAATATTTTTGAAATATATTTTTATTTGTTTTAAAATATTTTTTATGATGAAGTAGAAATTTTTCTAGAATTAATGGTAATATATTGGAATTTTTAGGTTCCGTTCCCTATTTTTAAGCAATTTCTTTAATTCTTTTGATAATTCCTATGAATTTAATTATTTATTTCACTTTGAAAATGTTTTAAAAGTCATTTTATTTCAAATTTTGTCTTATAATATTTTTAAAATGATGTAAATAACTTTCCAAAGCCATTGGTAATTTTTTTGTAATTTTTATGTCCTGTTTGCTATTTTTAAACAATTTCTTTTTTCCTTTTTCTGTTTTTCTCCAGTTTAATTATGTATTTTATTTGGAAAATGATAATTAAATTAATTTAATTCAAATTTCCACTTCATAATATTTTTATAATGAAATGTATAATTTTTCAAGACTAACAGTGATTTATTTATAATTTTAGAACACTGTTTGGTGTTTTTAAGGCATTTTCTTTATTATTTTATATTTTTTCAAAATTTATTATTTGTTCTCTCATATCTCTAATTTATTTCGGTTTGTAAAGTATTTTTTCTGAATTTTTTTTATATAAAGATTAAAAAGAAAAGAAATATGAAAGGTTGTAAAACATGTTGAAACTTAAGCTCTTTTATCTTCAAAACTCTTCGTTTTCTTTAAATCCTCAATAATTACTCCTTAGCCTTTTGTTTAACCGTGTATCTCATTAGGTTTTCATGAAAAAAATTGCATCTTCCTCATTCTTCACGGCTAGAGGAAATTGGGTAACGGTTTCCCTCTTTTCTTTCTACTTTTTCTTCTTTTTTTATGCAATTTTGCTTTGCTTTCCCCCTTGTTTGGATAGGCCTCCCCCTTGTTCCATGGACACCACCTCCTTACATCTCTTCCCGACCATCACCACCATTTACCCCACCAACCATGACCATGGCCGAACACCCCTTGATGGACAAACCCTTCCAAATGCAACCAAAGGCAAAAATCCATGCTTGTTTGACCTCCTCTTGCTCATCCACTTCAACCACCATCAAAACCACCACCCTAGCCTCCACCACTCCTCTGACCTGACCACGGCACACCCTCTCCCACCTCTGTCCAGTCATGGTGCACCATAGGCCGAGCCCACTCCCCATGGCCGAACCATCTTGTGACTAAAAAACTACCTAGTTGCCTTCAAAACCACTTCACCTTCTCATGAATGAAACTCCACCTTGTCTTGCCTTGAACCCGAGCTATGTTAGCCCAAAATAGACCCAAAACCTTGACCAGATCTGAACCAAATCATACCCCAAGCCATACCAAATAGTAGAGGAGACAAAGCAAAAGACCGCATAGTCGTATCTCCTTTCATTTCAATGTTATTGCATTTTAAAATCGTATTGAATTTTGTTGTTTTGATTGTTTGTTTTGGGTTGTACACAAGAGTTGTAGCTTGGATTCACCCTCTACTCAAGTCCGTAGTTGTGTCATCGTGCCTTATTGTCTATTTGTGCCATTGGTTTGGAAATATTCAGCAATTAGAGGTGAGTAAATCTCACACGACAATTATTACTTATGCAGTTGTAAAACAACCACAACTGAATGTGTAGAAATATTTATGATGTTATAACTACCATGTGATTTTATATATATGATGTTAACATGTTAAATTATATGTCATATCACCTGTTACATGTCACATCACCTGTTGCTATTGTATATTGTTAAACTGTTCATTTTTATTTGTTTATCACACTGCAAGTTCCCTGTAGGTTAGAAATCACTATGGGTTGAAATGATACATACCCGAACGGACTTTAGAATAAGGAAAATTTGTTATGGGCTGAAATGATAGGCCTGAACGGTTTTTAAATTATTCATTTTGACTTGGGATTGCGGGTTTGAAATGACAGAACCCAGATTTTATTTTTAAACTGCGGATTGAAATGATACATATCTGTATCACTTAAACTAGGTTAGAAAACTATATACAGACCAGTGGTTATTTTGTAAATGTTTTTCTGGAAATTTTAATAATTTTAAATTGTAAGTATATGAAAATTGGATTTAAATTGGATTTTTTTATTATAGAAATTTAGAATTTTCTAGTAAGTTAAAATGTTGGGAAAAATGAATAGTTACATTGAATTGTGAAATATAACTTAAGTGGAAAATTTGGAAATTTTGTTAAATAAACTAAGTTATATAAATAAATTTTGAAATAAATTTTTTTTTGAAAAAAATGAAGAATTTAAGTGTTAAGTTGTTTATTTTAAAAAAGGTGAAGAATTGGAATGTTACACTTGAATTTAATAAAGGAATTTGCTGAAATTGAATTTAATAATAAGAAATTTATTGTATATAAATATTATGTTAAATAATATGTGAATGAATCTTTTAATGAAAAAAATATGATTTTGAAATAAAGTTTTAAATAAAGTTATTTAATTGCTGGAAATATACGAAAACCCTAGAAATTGACTTTTAACAGCATTCAGAAATGATATTGTTGCTGAATTTAACTAAAATAGTGTAAATAGAGCTATTACAGCATTTCTGAAATGTTGTAGTTGCTGTAATTGAACTTATAGGCTAATATTGGACTCAGGTCTATTATAGCATTCTCTGGAAATGCTGTAATGGTCTGCTGTGTTTGCTGAAATCAATTTAAACCTTTGTTTTGAAATTGAACTACCGCAGCACTTCTGAAATGCTGTCTTTTCTGTTTTGAACTATAATTCAACTAAAGACTGAGTTTGAACAGCAGTTTTAAGTGCTGTCTTTGCTGAATAAAAATGTTTTCATATATAACTTATAACAGCTTTTTCTAAATGCTGTAAAAGGCTGAAATTTCAATAATTATGGATTTTGACTTAGTAAACGAACTCTGAATGGTTTGAAACTTTGGAAATTGAATACTTGAAATGAAAGAACAATAAGTCCACTTTTAAAATGATCTAAATGAATAAATTAAATTGGAAATGAATCATTTTAAAGGGAAGTTCAAATTGAAATAAATGAATGTTATCTTTGAACTTTAAAAGTGTATTATGTTTGATAATTTGCATTTGAATTTAATAATGATTCAAAAGGGAAATTTGAAAAGATATGTTGTTTTGAAATATTGAAATGTTTTTTTGGAGATGATTAAAATCTTTATTGGATAAAGAATTGAGTTTTGAAATGATGATTTATTTTGAAGTAAAGTATAAATTTTAAAGTTATAACCACGGGTTATAATAACGATTGGTTGGCAAAGAGAACGGGATCGGATATGGACATACTCTCTGTCGATACCGAAAACCACTTTGACTAACCGTGTACGCGGTGGAGATTCCAGAATGAAGTAGGATGGTGACGACGTTCTTGTGGTATGTTACGTGGACCCAACTCCCGTGAGTTGGCATAAGGTGGCTAAAACAGGAGCGATCTCGGGCCAGCTGAGGTAGCACCTCTTAACAGACGCATTTCTTCGATACCATTCTATTACTTGTGATTGTTTGGTGGCCACCCTCCGATTTTAGGAATGTGTTCTGAGGTGGGGGTATGTGGCTGCTGCGTTACCACTAGCCCGTGTGCGTAATCGGTATATCTACCCTGGCATTGCCTTGTGTGCCGTGTCACCTATCTTACCGAGCCTTTACTACGAGTTTGTTTTCTCCCGTAGCCCGTGGAGTATTTAGGGCAGTCTCCCGATTTGGAGATATGCTGATACTGGATGGACTACTGGGACTATTATGTGTGAAGGGTGATATGGGTAGCTCGGAATGCTACTTAAAAGTATGTTTATTTGACTGTTAGACATTATTATAATAGCGCAATATAATATAGTAAATAGTTTAACGGATCCTTAGAGGATGGGCGGTCCCAGGCATCTTCTAAGTTATTTGTACCTTTACTACAGTTCACTTGAGTTGATTTACACCGGATAAGTATGTATGTCCTGACTCGAGTGTTTGCTTTTTATTTACGCTCGGGTCAGCCTGAGTTTATTCACAGATTTGGATTTCCACTCTCTGGAGGTCTGCAATTGCTGGAGATTTATCAGCCTATCTAGTTATCTATATTTCAGTCTGTTGTTCTGTTGTCAGCTTTGTATTAGTGGACTTCTTTGTACTTGGGATTTGACGTTGTATTTACTTTCAGACAGATATTATGTATTTTTTATTTGGTTTTGAGACTATGTGATAGTAGCTTCATGAACTACTATGGTATTTTATTTTCCACTGCGAGATATTCTGATGTTCTGTGCCTGTTATTCTGTGATTTGATTTTTATTTGCTCCGAAATTTTATTACAATCTGTTATTTTGTACTATTCAAGTCTGACATGTGTGGATTATTGTCGATTTGAATAGTGGAAAATAACGGGTCGTCACAATCCATATTTTTATAAACGGTATGCATATCATATTGCAATATATGTTTCGTTTTTAAATGTTTACATATAGAAAAATAAATTCTTATATTTTGGGTTAGTAATCTATATCTATACAATACGTTAATATATGTATTAGTTTCTATGTATTGTTTATGTAAAGTATAAATTTTAAATTATAATCGAAAGGTTTACATATACATATTTCGGTTATAATATAAGAGGTTGTACCTGTATAATATATTATGCATATGTAGTATGGGTTGCGTTAGTTATATATAGTATTTCATGCCTGTTAGTTTATTTGTATTTGTTGAATATGTATATATAAGTAATATATGTTGTACATATTATATTCATGGTATGTATATAAGTGTGTTGCGTGAAAAGAAAAAAAAAATTGTTTTACTTTTGGTTGTGTGAGTTTATAAATATATGAATGTTTGCTTAATTAAGTTTATATCATCTTTTATATATATTCAAAGCTGGTGATATATGTAAACACGTTAAGCAACTTTTGTTAAACTAGTATATAATATAGGTAATACATAAGAGGTCTACAGCTGGATTCCTTGGTGCTGAAGTTTTCTTATTTATAGGATTATATAAATATACTAGTTTATAAAAGTTATAAAATATCAGTTAATATATATTTGTATTTTAATATAGCGTGTGTTTTGATTTGTTGTAGAGTATATAAAGATGCATATGCTGCTACAGTATGCTATATTTTAGGCGTACTGTATATATATGATAATTTGGATGAATATTTACATATAATACTGTTTACAGTTTTGGTATAAGTTATATTATTCATACATAGTGGTTTGGTCAGGGAAGGTTTTAGGCACTGTTTAGTCTTGTAGCCGTATGCATAGTAGTGTATATTTAGTCTGTATATTTTAGGCTATGTCTGCATGCTTCCCTGTTTAGCGCATGTATTTTATAGTATATAGCACATTTTGGGAAATATTTTTTTTATTAATTTTATAATGGTTAAGGTTATTAAAGCATATTTATGTTAAGTATAACGTTACAGTGTGAAGTACATTGGAAATTCGTCTTATCCATAGGCGTTATTTTATATTAAAGATAAATTTTTGACTTGAAAATAATTATGTATGTTTTAATTTAAAATACATTTAAATTTAGAATATGGTTTTATAAATATAGTTATATATATTTACAAGTTTACCTATATCAATTTTCTTCATCAAATCCAGCCTGATTTGATTTCGTCTATTTCTATTGATCAGCTTTGTTCGTCAATTCGTGCCCATTTCGCTCTATTTTGGAATTCGTGCTTGAATTTGTAATTCAACTCTTGGTCGTTCGTCTCTTGACTCGAAAGGTGAGCAATCACTCACGATTAACATTTTTTTATCCATTAAATTTGATTTCAATTGAAACGACAATTGAAATATGCTGCTGTAATTATTTAAATTTGTTATATATGCTATTATCTATACTTGTTCACCTGCGGGATATGACACCATATCCTGTTGTTTATATTATCTTGTTACTAATGATATATGCCTGTTATTTTATTGTATTTTCTGTTATCACTCTACAAGTTCCCTGTAGTTTAGAAATCACTATGGGTTGAAATGATACATACCCGAACAAGCTTTAGAATAGGAGAAAATCGTTATGGGTTGAAATGATAAACCCAAGCGATTTTCATTTTATTGAATTTGGGATTACGGGTTGAAATGATATCCACCTGTATATATTTAGTATACGGATTGAAGTGATAAATATCTGTAGCACTTGACTGTATGATAGGAAATATATACAGACACCGTTGGTCCATATAAATATTTTGAAAATAATTTCTATAATTTTGGAAAGAAATATATGGTTTAATAAATTTGATTCTTAAGATACTACATAAATGAAAATTGTATACATAGATTTAGTGGTAATATTTGATTTAAATTAGATTGATTTAATACATATAACATGGTTAAGTATTTATGTAAATCTATATTTCAAATAGATTCTCTTGTAATAAATTGAATAATTAAGATTAGGAGATAAATTTGAGTTTATAAAAATGGTATTTAAATAAGGATTTATTTAATTAAATCGATTTGAAATTTTTGAATGGGAAATTTAAAGGGTATGATTTTATAACTGGATTTTTGATTTAAGCGATTTAATGAATATTTCACGTTTAAATAAATTAAAGAAAATATTGAGTAAAATGTAATTTAAGTTACTTAAATGATATTGAATCTAATAAGGGAATATTTCAAGACTAAATAATAATGAGGTTAAATCGAGATCTTTATGAAACTGTTATATAGAACATTTAAATATTAAAGCCTTGAACTATATTGGAATTTAAATGGTTTATGTTGAGATTCGGATCTGTATTTGAAATCAACGTAGTTGAATTTGTTATTTAGTAACTAAATTGAATTAAAATGAAAATTTAGGTGAACTAAATTTGAATTTATTATTTAGAAAACTAAATTGAACGAAAATTTAGATGAAATGTTGAATACTTAAAGTTTTGAAATATATTGAAATATAAAAGGGTATTTTTGTGATTGCAAATCTGAATTTGAGATCTATAAATTGAAATGTTTTTTTAGGATTTGAGTTCAATTTAAATTGATAAATTGAGATTGAATTTAATTTGAATGGGAAGGTCGGGTTGATGTTGGAACGTTTTGTTAAGTTGAGGAAATTGAAAATACTTTACTGTATAAATTATTTAATATATATATACACACTATTTTGGGAAATATAGAGATATTTGAAGTGAAAATGAGATTTGGTTTTGAAGTATAAATTAAGCTGAAATGACCACGGTGTTATAGTGTATATTTCTACCTTGTAGAAAGTTCCATGGACCCTTAGAGGATGGTTATCCCAAACATCCTTTAAGTTATTTGTATTTCAGTTGATATTTCACTTGAGTTGGATTTATTGATATAAGAATGTTAATCCTGACTCGAGTGTTTTGTGTTTTGCTTTACGCTCGGGTCAGACTGAGTGATACAGCATTTGAGACTCACCTTTGGAGTTCGAAGCTTCGTTTGGAAATCCAACTATCGATTCAGATTCCAGCCTTTCCAGTTGATTGGTTCAGAGAAGTCATCTGTTGCATTGGAGACTTCACTGCATTTGAACTATTCGGTTGTATTTTTCTAATTCTGATATATATAGTAGCTTCATGAACTACGATTCTTTATCTATTCCGCTGCACTATATTACTCTGTGATTTGTGATTGATTTATTTAATGTATATTTTAAGTTTTGCCAAATTTAAATTAACAATTCGGTATTTTGAATTATTCAAGTCGGATATGTATGGTTCTATTGTCGATTTGAATGGTCCAAAAAATAGCAGGTCGTTACAGTTGGTATCAGAGCTTTGGCTCTAGGCAAAACTTAACATATATGGTAAATTTATTTACAGAATCACTTTCGCTCGAGTTGAATCTCTTCCTTTTGAGTCGATTTCCTTTGAATTTTGGAATGTCCCTCGATTCCGAAATTCATTCTGTCTCTCCCTATTTATATTCGTTTGATTCCGGAGTATCCCATAACTCCGCTGAATGATTTGTAAAGGGGGTGAAAACTCCTTTTCAATTGGCATTGACTTACCGAAGATTTTTGTATCCTCGATTTACGATGCTGCTATATCTTGTTAGGCCGATTTCTATATCTCTTACGTTCGAATGTCGAATTGCCTCAGAATTCTACACCGATCTAATTTTGGAATTACGGTTGACCGGTAAAGGTCGCCGACGATTTATAGAAGTATATCCATCTTCTATTTTGTAATTTAATTATCACATCTTCGATCGAGTCTATCTTCGAATCGGAATTCTATTGATTTGAGTTCCTCTAATTCAAATCTCTATCTTGGTTTAAAATCCATTCTTAAAATTATCCTCTGAAAATCGGATATGTTGGCATTTTTGAAATTGTTTTATATATCAAAATTATTATTTTGAGAACTATGATTTTATTCTATATATAAAAGTGAAAATGCTTTCGATAAGGATTATGTAACTATATATAAAACAAATAAGAAATGTTATTCTATATAAAGGGGTTTTGAAAGGATTTGAAATTTTGAAAAAAAATATAAGAAATTGATTTATATAAAAATGATTTATAATTGAAGCGTTAAATTTGAAATTTGAGAATTGAATTCCGGTGTTTTGAAATTGGTTTTAAGATTTTTGAAATTATATAATAATACGATTTGAAAGTATTTTTTGAATAAGAAGTGTTTCAAATGACTCAAACGAGTTCCAATGATTTCAATGAAATTTCAAGGAAGTTTTAAGATAATAGAAGTCCGGAACTCACTTTGTCGCTGGAAAATAATTTCGGTGACGAGTGCACGCATCATCGACATTGATTTTCGAGTTTCAGAGTGGGGGAGAGGCCACTCTAGTAGCTTTTCTATGCGGGTGATATTGCGAAACAAATTTTGATTTCAAATTCCAAAGAATAATTCGATATTCGAAAGATATATGTATATATATTTAAAATGATTTAAAGGAAACCGGTATTCAGTCCTCGAGTTTCGGATTTGATTTTGTATAATCCTATCTGTTTATTGTTGATTTTCAAGTCTTGAATTTGGAAATTTGATTTCCCTAACTATTTTGAATGTTCGAACACTTCCAAATCGAGATTAAATTTTCAAAGCTAAGAAATTTCGATGAGTATAAAATGTTTGATAAAGAATATAAATTTGGTTTTGAAATGTTCTGGAAAAAAAAATAGTTTTGAATAATGGTTTTCAGAAAGGTAAGTTGGATATTTCAAATAGAAATAAATAGTTTAAAAATTAAAAAAAAGATAATTATAAATTTGAAAACCATTTTGAGTATAATTGATTTCGGGAAAATATCTGGTTTTGAAATTAAATTGGAATTAAAAACCAGTACTTATATGGTGATTTTGGAAATGAATTTGTTTGACTTGAATTATTTTAATTTGGACAATGGGATAATTTTCTAAACCTATTATTTTGGGAATTTTGAAATTTAGATATTTAATTTGGAAGAAAATTTGGTGAAATCATATATGATTTTGAGACTGAATTAATATTGAAATGATTTGAAATTTGAGAACCTTATATTATTAAGCACTTGATTTGAGAGTGGTCGAACTTATATAAAATGGATTGTATAAGTATGAAGTTGATTTGAAATCTATTGATTTGAAAGGTACTCAATTTGGAAAGAGATTTTATATAATCGAAGTCTATATAAGTATGATTTGATCTACTATTGATTTTGGAAAGTATTCGATTTGGGAAAAATGGAATCCTATATATATGGACTTTATATAAGTACGATATTTGAAAGTGATTTGAAAAGGTACTATATGATATATATTTTCGAAGTAAAGATATGGAAAGTGCCTTCTGCTTGATATCCGCTTTGTGGCTACATCGTGGATTCATTCTATCGATATTATTCTCTCTGATTTTTGGTTTCTGGATGTAATACTCGAGTGATCCCACCATGGCGTAACCCATGGTTCTTTTTCTCTCGCTACTGCATAGCGCAATTGCCTGGCTGAGTCTGGCCTAGGGGTACGGATTGTTTCCTGAGGGATGCACGCGTAACCATTGTGTATCCTGCAATCTGTGTAGGTCGCGAATAGTAGCGAAACTACCTGGCTGAGGTAGCCTAGGTGTACAGATTGTTTCCTGGAGGACCCAGGCGTAACTATTGTGTATCCTGCACTCTACTAGTTATCATGGCGTAACTCGCAGGGCTGAGAAAGCTTACGGATACGGATTGTTTCCTGGGGGATTCAGGCGTAACCATTGTGTATCTGCGAACCATGGTCGGACAAAGGTTTTGGTTTGGTTGTTTTGTTTGGATTGTACTTTCCATATCTGTTTTAAAGGTTTTTTCAAGTATTTTCACTGGATGTTGAAACAAGTCTACTAAGTGCTTGAAGAATTCTAGCTTTGCGCTTGATCAACGCATGGCCAGAGTCTGCAAGAACGAGGATAAACTTGTTGAAACATCGAGTTATAAAAGTATTTTCGAAAGGAAAATTGGTTTCGACATAAAAGTATTTTATTATAAAGGTATTTCCAACAAATAAAATTCTTAATTTAATACCATTTCAACTAAATCCCAATTTACCTTCCTAACCTCAATGTATCCAAATTATTTGAAATATAAATTTTGTATTAATATCTGAAATTGATTTTTTTTTTTTGGTTTGAAATTAACTATTCGAGCCCGATAGTATTCTTTTGAATCTACCTTATCTGCCCTGCTTTATTTATTCGCCTATATTCTCTTTTCCAAATCTATCTTCTTTCCTTCTTTTGAATATATCCTTTAAAATATTGTTTATTTATATTCTACCTGGTTTAATAGTAAAAAAAATTAGTGTTTTATAAATAATTGATCTCATAATTAATTGAATGGATTTAATAAAATGAGTAATCTATTAAATATTAATTAATTTAATAATAATAAAAAATTATATGGTTTTAAATAAATTGTTTAATTTGTTTTTCAAAGTCTAAATTTTTCATCTGGTTGTTTCTATTCTCCTACTTTATTCCTTTTCGGGGACGAAAAGTTTTGAGTGGGGGAGAGTGTAACGACCCATAAAATTTTAGCAATTTTTAATTGGTATTTAACGTATTGAATTGGATTTTGAGAAATTATTAATAATAAAATTTTGAAAAAAAAAGAAAATATGTTATGTATATTAATGATTTGTAGTGCGAACTGTGTACATATATTTTAAAGTTGGTTGTGGTTATACCTATTAGATCTAGTACAAAAACTTTATAAACTATTATTTATACTATAATATAAGTTAAGTTTGATGTAAATTGGATAGCATAGTTCATTTCTGTTGGGTATAAATATCAATAGCGTGGGTAATAAATTTACAGCCTCCTTTTGCTTTTCAGCAAGGTGTGTAAATTTTAAGTATATTGAGTACGTTCCATATATATTTATTTTGGAAAACCACTGTATATTTATGATGGTCTATTTGAAGTATATATATATAGTAAAGCATATTTATACCGAGTTTTATTTTATTTATATGTGTTATAATAGCTATATATATGTTAGTCTTGATACTAGTATATAGTTTTACTGAAGTTTGATTTCTAGTCATGTTAAATATATATATATATATATATATATATTTGATTTTGGGTTTTTGTGTCACCATTTCCAGTTTATTTTAGTGCATATTTAGTATATCTATACATATGTCGTCGGCTATAAATACGATAGTTAAGGGTTTCATATATCATATGAACCGAAGAAGAAGAGAAGTATATACTATATTTAACTACATATATGAAGTATATGTTTTAAGGGTTGATTTAAGGTCTGCATTAAAATTGGCAGTCTGCATGTTTGTTATGTACAAAGATAAGAATATATGAATTCATTCATACGTAGCCTTTACATTTTGAAAGAATATACATAATATTAAATGAATATTGATTTATTTTATTTTATTTTATATATAAGGTCACCTTCATCTTTATTTGTCTCATTTTCATTTATTTGTGTATGTTTTCATTTTAATTATTGTGCACATCATGGTTCCTTTTATAAATCCATCGTTTCTATTTATTTTATGGTCCGTTACTCTGCCTTTTCAAATTTGAACGTGCAGTTGGTGGCATTAAAAAGTTGCTTTAATTATCCACTGAATTATCGTGACCATCCCACTACTCTATATTTATTCCTGCACGTTTTATCGTCGCATAGATTTCTCTATCCATTCCTTTTTCCATTTTAATATCCTTGCCTTTCCATACTCTCATGCTTTCCAATCAAGCAATAAATTGTTTAAATATCCACCTTATCAACTTGACCGTTATCAAACCAGTATATAATTCAAATCTATCATTATTCTACCGTTTCTTCTTTAATAAATTATATGTAACAGTATATCATAAATGGACAGCTCATTCTCCACCCATTCATTTCTCCTATTCAATTAATAATGGAATATAAAGTTATATGTTTGGTATATGATTTAAACAACCGTTACCATTCATACCTCCTAAATTCTGGCGATTGACCCCTTTATTTCCATGGTTCCAATTTTAGTTGCTGGATTACTCATTCCTACCATTCAACTATATTAAATATTTATAACGTGTAGTCTCTGAGCCTATTTAGCTTCATTTTTTCTTCCTCCCTGTTGCTTCTTGAAAAAAAAGAGATTTTTCCCATTACAATGCTAAAACACATATGATGGAAAAATGAAAAAGGACCAGTTCTCCTTCCTATAGCTTCGTCAAGCTTTCGCCACCATAGCTCGAACCACCTGTCAAGAGCCACAACCCACTCCATGCCTCCTCTCGTCATCCATATTTTTATAAACGGTATGCGTATCATATTGCAATATATGTTTCGTTTTTAAATGTTTACATATAGGAAAATAAATTCTTATATTTTGGGTTAGTAATCTATATCTATACAATACGTTAATATATGTATTATTTTCTATGTATTGTTTATGTAAAGTATAAATTTTAAATTATAATCAAAAGGTTTACATATACATATTTCGGTTATAATATAAGAAGTTGTACCTGTATAATATATTATGCATATATAGTATGGGTTGCGTTAGTTATATATAGTATTTCATGCCTGCTAGTTTATTTGTATTTGTTGAATATGTACATATAAGTAATACATGTTGTACATATTATATTCATGGTATGTATATAAGTGTGTTGCGTGAAAAGAAAAAAAATATTGTTTTACTTTTGGTTGCGCGAGTTTATAAATATATGAATGTTTGCTTAATTAAGTTTATATCATCTTTTATATATATTCAAAGCTGGTGATATATGTAAACACGTTACAGCAACTTTTGTTAAACTAGTATATAATATAGGTAATACATTAGAGGTCTACAGCTGGATTCCTTGGTGCTGAAGTTTTCTTATTTATAGGATTATATAAATATAATAGTTAATAAAAGTTATAAAATATCAGTTAATATATATTTGTATTTTAATATAGCGTGTGTTTGATTTGTTGTAGAGTATATAAAGATGCATATGCTGCTACAGTATGCTATATTTTAGGTGTACTGTATATATATGATATTTTGGATGAATATTTACATATAATACTGTTTACAGTTTTGGTATAAGTTATATTATTTATACATAGTGGTTTGGTCAGGGAAGGTTTTAGGCTCTGTTTAGTCTTGTAGCCGTATGCAGAGTAGTGTATATTTAGTCTGTATATTTTAGGCTATGTCTGCATGCTTCCCTGTTTAGCGCATGTATTTTATAGTATATAGCATATTTTGGGAAAGATTTTTTTTATTAGTTTTATAATGGTTAAGGTTATTAAAGCATATTTATGTTAGATATAAAGTTACAGTGTGAAGTACATAGGAAATTTGTCTTATCCATAGGCGTTATTTTATATTAAAGATAAATTTTTGACTTGAAAATAATTATGTATGTTTTAGTTTAAAATACATTTAAATTTAAAATACGGTTTTATAAATATAGTTATATATATTTACAAGTTTACCTCTATCAATTTTCTTCATCAAATCCAGCCTGATTTGATTTCGTCTATTACTATTGATCAACTTTATTCGTCAATTCGTGCCCTTTTCGCTCTATTTTGGAATTCATGCTTGAATTTGTAATTCAACTCTTGATCGTTCGTCTCTTGACTCGAAAGGTGAGCAATCACTCACGATTAACATTTTTTTATCCATTAAATTTGATTTCAATTGAAACGACAATTGAAATATGTTGTTGTAATTATTTAAATTTGTTATATATGCTATTATCTATAACTGTTCAGCTGCGGAATATGACACCATATCCTGTTGTTTATATTATATTGTTATTAATGATATATGCCTGTTATTTAATTGTATCTTCTGTTATCACTCTGCAAGTTCCCTGTAGTTTAGAAATCACTATGGGTTGAAATGATACATACCCGAACAGACTTTAGATTAAGAGAAAATCGTTATGGGTTGAAATGATAAACCCAAGCGATTTTCATTTAATTGAATTTAAGATTACGGGTTGAAATGATATCCACCCGTATATATTTAGTATACGGATTGAAATGATAAATATCCGTAGCACTTGACTATATGATAGGAAACATATACAGACACCGTTGGTCATATAAATATTTTGAAAATAATTTCTATAATTTTGGAAAGAAATATATGGTTTAATAAATTTGATTCTTAAGGTATTATATAAATGAAAATTGTATACATAGATTTAGTAGTAATATTTGATTTAAATTAGATTGATTTAATACATATAATATGGTTAAGTATTCATGTAAATCTATATTTCAAATAGATTCTCTTGTAATAAATTGAATAATTAAGATTGGGAGATAAATTTGAGTTTATAAAAACGGTATTTAAATAAGGATTTATTTAATAAAATCGATTTGAAATTTTTGAATGGGAAATTTAAAGGGTATGATTTTATAATTGGATTTTTGATTTAAGTGATTTAATGAATATTTCACATTTAAATAAATTAAAGAAAACATTGAGTAAAATATAATTTAAGGTTACTTAAATAATATTGAATCTAATAAGGGAGTATTTCAAGACTAAATAATAATGAGGTTAAATCGAGATCTATATGAAACTATTATATAGAACATTTAAATATTAAAGCCTTGAACTATATTGGAATTTAAATGGTTTATGTTGATATTCGGATCTGTATTTGAAATCAACGTAGTTGAATTTGTTATTTAGTAACTAAATTGAATTAAAATGAAAATTTAGGTGAACTAAATTTGAATTTAGTATTTAGAAAACTAAATTGAACGAAAATTTAGATGAAATGTTGAATACTTAAAGTTTTGAAATATATTGAAATATAAAAGGGTATTTTTGTGATTACAAATCTGAATTTGAGATCGATAAATTGAACTGTTTTTTTAGGAATTGAGTTGAATTTAAATTGATAAATTGAGATTGAATTTAATTTGAATGGGAAGGTCGGGTTGATGTTGGAACGTTTTGTTAAGTTGAGGAAATTGAAAATACTTTATTGTATAAATTATTTAATATATATAAATACTATTTTAGGAAATATAGAGATATTTGAAGTGAAAATGAGATTTGGTTTTGAAGTATAAATTAAGCTGAAATGATCACGGTGTTATAGTGTATATTTCTACCTTGTAGAAAGTTCCATGGACCCTTAGAGGATGGTTATCCCAAACATCCTTTAAGTTATTTGTATTTCAGTTGATATTTCACTTGAGTTGGATTTATTGATATAAGAATGTTAACCTTGACTCGAGTGTTTTGTGTTTTGCTTTACGCTCGGGTCAGACTGAGTGATACAGCATTTGAGACTCACCTTTGGAGTTTGGAGCTTCGTTTGGAAATCCAACTATCGATTCAGATTCCAGCCTTTCCAGTTGATTGGTTTAGAGAAGTCATCTGTTGCATTGGAGACTTCACTGCATTTGAACTATTCGGTTGTATTTTTCTAACTCTGATATATATAGTAGCTTCATGAACTACAATTCTTTATCTATTCTGCTACACTATATTACTCTGTGATCTTTGATTGATATATTTAATGTATATTTTAAGTTTTGCCAAATTTAAATTAACAATTCAGTATTTTGAATTATTCAAGTCGGATATGTATGGTTTTATTGTCGATTTGAATGGTCCAAAAAATAGCGGGTCGTTACAAAGCGCCAATTAGTATAAAGATACATTAAAGGTCTTTAAATCACACTTTTTTTAGGAGGGAAATTATATCTTGGCCGTTGATTTTTAGATTTGCCTCGATTTGCATGCAAAACTTGGATTTTTGAGGTTTTGGTGAGTGATTTATCATCTCTCACTTTATTATATATATGTTTAAGGCTGTAACACCTTTTAAACCCATTTTCAAAGTCAAAATCATGTTTTGGAATCGTTCTAAAATTAAACATAAAGTACAAAAGAATTTAAAATGTCTTAAAAGTGTTCTAATCTATGTTAATTCATCGTATGATTGCCTTGATATGTGATAGACTGTGCTAGAGACCTACTGTAGGTAGATTTTCCATGAATTGTTATATGTTTGAATTCTTGTATATTGTTTAGTGCATGTGCGGTGTTTTCTTGTATGCTTATATGGTTGAAAACGCTTATCAGAGCGATTTAGAGTTGGAAACGTGAAATAAGACTTCGATGGATAGGCTAGAAGAAGTTAAGCATTGTATCGATGCATACGGAAGGCACACATGTCGAAGAATGGAGCGTAGCAATGGGATGGATGAAAAATTGGGATTTGGTGACTCGATGGCACTTTTGTTTGGAGGATTCTGGTTGGTTCTAGCCATAGCCCAGCATGAGGCATGAGGCATGAGTTGGTTTAGAACCGAACAAGAATGGATATTCGAGGGTGGTTGGCTCGGGCTTTACTTTGATCTGGTGGTGGTGTTAGCTTGGGCCAGAGATGGAAATTGGTTCATTAAGTGGCTTCAGGTTGGCCCATTGGAGGAAATAGGTATGTTATAGTCTGATTCTGGTCAGTGAAATCTGTTTAATGCTTCTTGGGGTGCTTTAGGCTTTTGCTTCAACATCTTTAGGCTAAGTTCGGCACCGCCGAATGGATTATGGGAGGCGAGCAATTCTCCTCATGGCATAGCGATACTTTGGGAACTTCTTCATAGCATGCTCCGTGGTTCTTAAGGGTGATATGGAGTGAAGTGGGCGGCTCCAAATGACTCGAGATGACCTTGGATCATATGTGGCGATTAACGGGGCAATGGTAGGATGCTCTGATATGATGATGCCCACGACGTTGATGACAACATCGAAACATTGGTGTTATGACTCAACAGCTTATGATGGATGTCTCAATAATTCCTAAGATGATGACTTAACAATGAAAGTCGTGACAGTGATATACAAAGGCAAGTTCAAAGATGGGGGGCAAGCCGGTTTTGCGACTGTGTCCTATTGTGGAAATAACCGTGATGGAATAACGATTGAATTCAATTATGGAGATGCCTGCAAAGGGATTGTTGATAACTTGGAGACTTCTAGTGTGCTCGTAAAGGCGGATGTGGGACGTCCACCTATATTTGTGGTTTTATCTGGATCTTGCGACAGTGGATTATCCTGGTCTTTGTGATTATTATCTTGGTTTCTAACCTTTTGAAGTGGCATGGATTCGAGCACCAATGGAGTTGGGATTTCGATTGGGCTCTTGGTTTGCGATTGTGCCATATGTGTTATCATTATATCCATTGAGTGATGGTAAGGATTTTTTGATGGATGCTATGTGTACCATGGTTGCTTATAGCTTTATAGTGTCAAACGATGTAGGTATTTTCGATCGTATATCTAGATATTGGATATTGTACTTCGACTGTAGTATGCTTATATGGCTATGATAGTGGACTAGCATATATCGATTGTTATGTGCTAACTCTTTAGGTGCAAGGACAGGTCAGGTATGGTTCTTCATACCTTATGCCCTTATTTACTATAAACGATTTTTGTAGTATTTCTGAGACGACGTATCGCCGCACTAGACTGTTGTTTGACTCAAGGTTTTATGCTTTGCTTCTTATTATGGGTACTCTTAAATGTGTAGATTATGGATAATAAGTCTAGATAGCGCATGCGGTTATATAGAGTTCGAGCAGGTGGTTGCGCTTTCATATATCTATATTTAGAGCTTGCTAGCACTTATATTTTGTTGTGCAGTACTGTGAAACTATATCAATACTTGTGGTATTTTAGAGATTGTTTGGAATTTATTTTAGAGACTCTTGATATATAAACTCTATTATTTTTGTTTCTGTATAATATGTGAACCTGATGCACTCCGATGTTCTTATTTATGGTTCATTTAATTATATCAATGTCTCTTCTATTTTACATGTATGTTATTATATTATATCTTATCTATGTACTGTGAGATATTCTACAAGTCATTGTTTGGATTTTTCTCCACTTTACATAATTGGTTGCTTTCCTGCATCGGCCGGGCACCTGCACAACACATCATACATGTATATTGGATACCGAAGGAGTAAGGTGGTTGTCACATCTAGTTTTAGATCTTAGGTTGCATGGACGACCTAAGTTGATAATTAGGTCCATTAGAGATAAGGAAGGAGCTATCACCTTAGAATGAATCTAACGATATACGAGAGAGCGTACTTGTTATATTGTGGTTTTTAAAACTATATAGTAGGACATATATAGTATATAAGTTGCATTGCATTCGTGGACACCACTTATACCTCTTAGAGAGATTGACCATTCTTATTACAACTTGTAAGAATGAGCTGACTAATGAGGAATGTCGTTAAAAACTCCATATATGGAGTTGAGGAGGGGCAGGATCGAGGCCAATAACCCCGACTTGCAGAACATTGTTCTCTAAGATGATGCGAAAAATGGTTCAAAATCTCCAAGTTGCTCTTACTACGGCTGTTGGAGGTGGTCCTCCAGTCCAAAAATCATAGGTTGACTTTGCCAAACTGAACAAGGATTATTCTACTCTAGAAGGCAAACCGTTTCTTGAAATTGAATCATCCATCGAAGTTAGGATTGGTTAGACACCTATGAACACATCTTTGAGGATATAGAGTTAGAGCATGTAATGAAGAGAAAGCAAGACTCTAGACAGCTTCAGGGAAAGGATATTGGTTGGTGGAACGCCATCAAGATTACTACTTTGGAGGAACAGATTATTTAGGAGCAGTTCAAGGTGAGATTTGAAGAAAAATATATGCCCACGACTAACAAGTCGGTGCTCTTTCCAAAGGTTGCTGACTTAGGACAAGCGGTTATCTGTGTCGGAGTACGTGGCTAAGTTCATCCATTATTGTTGGAGTATGACTTATCTTTTATTAATACTTCGCTCATGAACATAATAGGTCGAAGAATAGAGCATAACAATGGAATCGATGTGAAATTGGGATTCGAAGACTCGACGATATTTTGGTTTAGGGGATTTTGGTCAGTGCTAGGCGTGGTTCGAACTTTGGCATGAATTGGCTTGGAGCCAAACATGAATTTTTGTTTGAGAGAGGTTGGCTTGGGATTGACTTCGATCCTATGGTGGTGTGACTTAGCTCGAACATGGAAATTAGTTCGGTGTGTGGCTTCGGATCGGCTCCATGAAGAAAATAGGTGCAGCTTCAGTCTAATTCTATTTGGTGAAATCGATTTGGTGCCTCTTAGGGTGCATTAGGCTTTTTCTTTAACATCTTCAGGCTTGGCTCGGCACTACGAACGAAGTTTGGGAGATGAGAAATTCCAGTTATGGCATGGAAATACTTTAAGAACTTCTTCACGGTGTTCTCCATGGTTCTAAGTGGTGGTATGGAGTGAAGTAGGTGACTCTAAACGACTCGGAATGACCTTGGATCTTGTGTGGTGATTAGCGAGGTGATGGCGGGACACTTTGACATAATGATACCAATGATGATGATGATGATGATGACAACTTCGGGACCTTGATGTGGTGGCTCTACAACTTATGAAGGGTGTCTGAGGCATTCCAAAGATAATGACATAATGATGAGAGTCGTGACAGTGATCCTCAAGGGTAAGTTCAAATGGGGGCTTACGAGTGGGATTTACGACTGTCCCCTACTGTGGAAATAGTTGTGATGGAATAATGACTGATTTCAATTATGGAGATGTCTGTGAAGGGATCATAGATAACTCAAAGGCTTCTAGTTTGATCGTAAAGAAGGGGTATGCGGATGCCCACCTGGATTTGTGATTGTGTTTAGATCTTGCGATGGTTGATTACCCAGGCTTTGCAATTGTTGGCCTGGTTCCTAGCCTTTCGGAGTGGCATGGATTCGAGCACCAATGGAGCCAAGATTTCGATTAGGTCCCTAATTTGGGATTGCGCCATATATGTTATCATATATCCAACACACACGAGCACATGACTATTGTTAGATGGATGCTATGTTTACCATGGTTTCTTTCGCTTTAGGGTATCACACGATGTAGGTAATTTTGATCATATATCTAGACACTTGATATTGTATTTCAAAAATAGTACACTTATATGGCTATGATAGTAGATTAGCATATATCGACTCTTATGTGCTAACTCTTTGTGTGCAGGGACATGTCATGTATGGTTCTTCAAACCCTATGCCCTTATTTACTATAGATGTTTTTTATAGTATATTTGAGATGATAAATCGCTCACACTAGACTATTGTCTAATCAGAGGTTTTATGCTTTGCTTTTTACTATCTCGGGTACACTTAAATAAGTAGATTATGGATAACATGTCTAGATAGAGCTTACTAGCGCTTATATTCTTTGTGCAGTACTGTGGAGCTATACCAGTACTTGTATTACTTTAGAGATAGTTTAGAGTTTATTTCAGAGATTTAGGATGCATAAACTCTATTATTTCACTTTTTGTATAATTTTTGATTCCGATGCACTCTAATATTCTTATTTATGGTTCATTTAATTATATCACCGTCTCGCCTGTTTTACATCTATGTTATTATATTATATATTATCTATATGCTGTGGGATATTCTACAAGTTTTATGCTTGGATTTTTCTCTATTTTATATTCTTGGCTACCTTCTTGTAACGTTCGAGTACCTCTATAGCACACCATACAAGTGTATTGGGTACAGAAGGTGTAGGTTGGTTGTCATATCTGATTTCAATGCTTAGGTTGCATAGATGACCTATGGATCCATTAATGATAAGGAAGGAGCTATCATCTTAGATAGGATCTAGCGATATATGAGAGAGCGTACTTGTTACCTTTTGGTTTTCAAAACTAAATACTAGTACATATATATGGTATATAACACATTGCATTCTTGGACACCACTTATTCCTCTTAGAGAGACTGATCATTCTTATTACAGCTTGTAAGAATGAGCCGACTAATGAGGAGCACTGCTAGGAACTCCATCTTTGGAGTTGAGGAGGAAGCAGGATTGATGCCTGCTAACACTGACTTGTAGAACATATTCGCTAAGGTGGTGCGAAGCATGGTTTAAAATGTCTAAGTCGCTCTTGCTGCGGCTGTTGGTAGTGGTGCTTTAGTGCATGCATTGAGCGCTAACTTGCCAAATTGAACAAGGATTATTCTACTCTGAAAGGAAAACCATTTCTTGAAATGGAATCAGCCATCGAAGTACAGGATTGGGTTAGCACTTATGAACGCATCTTTGAGGATATGGAGTTAGAGCATGCGATGAAGAGGAAGCCGGCCTTTAGACAGCTTTAGGGAAGGGCTATGGGGTGGTGGAACACCATCAAGATTACTACTTTCAAGGAATAAATTGTTTGGGAGCAGTTCAAGGTGTGATTTGAAGAAAAATATATGTCAGGCTCCCGAAAGTCGGTGCTCTTCCGAAAGTTTGCTAACTTAGGACTGAAGGTTTGTCTGTGTCAGAGTATGTGGATAAGATCGACACACCATCGAAGTATGGCCTATCTTTTATCAATACTCCGCTCAAGAAGAAAGACAAATTTATTATGGGCATGGGTGATTATCTTGCAGAGAAGCTAGTAACACATATAGATGAGACCTTTGAGAGGATGGTTGAGTAAGCTCTTCGACATGAGACTTTGTACCGTAAGCCTAAGTCAGTTGTTGCTTCCAAGGATAAGCTAAAGCCACAAGGTGGCGGCGAGGCAAGAGAAAGTGGGACAACAATAACAAGAAAGAGTTCCAAAAGAGTGGTAAGAAGAAGGCAAGTGGAAACACACTTGCTATGATTGTGGAGAAAAGGGCCATCTTGTCGATAACAACAAGGTGAAAGGAAAAAAGTGCAACAACTGTAACAAGTTGAGGCATATCAAGAAGGATTCTCCAAAAGTACCGAGAAATAAGCAGGTTATGTCTGCTTATGCTTTGAACGTTGTTTCATTTTTGTCGAGTGCTCCATCAACGAAGGAGAAGGGAAAGAGCGTCGTTATACAGGTATTTTTTTATATTTGATACACATGCACGTCTTTAATTCGATATTGGGCTTTATATTCCTTTATATCTAGTGATTCAGTAGATAAATTAAGACTGAAACCCGAGATAGTTGACCGACCTTTGACTGTTACAAACCATATTGGGGATCAACTAGCTGTTTCATGGTTTGTTAAGACTTTGCCCAATCGAGTCATGGATGCTTGTTTGCTTTTGATTTCTTTGTTTTTAGTTCCCTAGGGTTCGTAATATTTTTAGGATGGAATGACTGCAGAAATACACAGTAGTAGATTGTGAGAGGTTATTGGCGACGATAGGGATGGAGGGATGATGGACGTAGGTTGGAGATAGGCTGCCTACCCGACAATGAGGTGATGATTAGCCTTTTGTACTCGCTTGGGATCCCGCATGATGAGCTTTCATCTATGCCTATATCAAGGGAGTATCTGGGCATATTCGAGGAGATGACCAGATTGCCACTACATAAAGAGAGAGTTACGTGCAGATTTGGTGAAGGATGCCAGACAGATATTTATGTTATTAACAAGAAAACTTGTCAACACCCCAATGTTGAATCTAAAGTGTAAGTAACCTTTTTGAAACCTTCTTTCAAATGATGAAGGTATTTGACATTTCTTAATTAGGTTAAGATAGTTATTATCCATTCTGTTCTCTTCAACTTTCCTTTCATGTAGATTATTGTAGTAGAAAGTCCTTCTTATCGGACCTTTCGATTTAGAAGAAACACTGAAAATCCTTCTTATATTACCTTTTGAACCAGTTAATCTGCTTTAGTACTCTGTCGAATCCTCCCTTTCAAATCAATTGGAGATGTCCTAGGGTTGTCTTTAATGAGTTAGGATTTAGGTTGGATAAATTGGTTTCGACTTCTTTGGAAGCTAGCCTTACGACAATCTGAGAGTAGGAGTTAAGGTTTTAAGGTTATTGGATAAACTAATGGTTTCAACTCACTTCAATAGTGAACCTTCAATCAAATTGACATCGGAAAATTTATGAACAGAATCTAGTCAGAAATATCAAATCTACCAAGCATCCTAAAATTCCATAAGCTTGCTTTCATTAAACCCAAATATTACAAATTGATCGAATTCTCGATGTAATTTGTAAATTAGGGTTTACAACTGTTAGAAAATTCAAGAGCAGAGTGAGAGCATTCGGATCCCCAAAACAGACCCCTAGGGTCTTATTTAAAGGTGTGGGTTGGCACCTTCCACTTGATGCTTTCGACCTGGTCGAAAGGCATCCTTGTAGAACTTTCGTCACCATTAACATTTGCGCATCCTTCTTCATTGCATTTGATTGGATTTGAACGCTTCCATTTTCATCGAAAGAGTAGGTGCGCTTTTTCTCTTTGTATTGCTTTGTCATTGTAAGTA
Organism: Allium cepa; assembly: GCA_030765085.1. Classification (NCBI taxonomy): domain Eukaryota; kingdom Viridiplantae; phylum Streptophyta; class Magnoliopsida; order Asparagales; family Amaryllidaceae; genus Allium; species Allium cepa. The sequence goes on along the minus strand of CM060944.1, from coordinate 299,987,855 downwards.
AAAAAAGGCATGAGCTTTCGATTTGTCAACGGGTAATTCTCTGGGTTTTCAAAGGTGTTGAAATGTTGAAGGTTTCGATGCGGATGTCAACTTCCGAAGATATACTTGTCTCTTGATGCGGAACCCCTCTTGGTCGTGAAAGGCTTCTACTGGTTTGAAAGGCTTATTTATGCTTTCGAAGGTGTAGTTCCAACAAAACTAATTTGAATGAAGGCAAAATCTTCGGTTTCAAAAAGTTTGGCATGCATGTGAGTGGTTGTTATTTGCTACATTGAAAAAGTACTCCTTCACTTATTCAGTATGTCTTCATGTAGGCGAAAGCATTGGTTTTGTAAGGAAGCAAATGAAGCGAAAGGGTGCTTTTGACACCTTTGAAAGCTTATAATATATCTGACTTTTGGCTGTAGCATCCCTGCGACTCCTTCGAAAGGCTTTGTTACTGTTATTATCTCTTGTTCTTCCTTCTCTTCTATTCATTTTGGTTTCGACCAGGGTGAAGTGAGAATTGGTGGTAACACTTGCCCTCCTCCCCATCCCCGTAAAGGGATGCGCTTGACTTTTCAAGTCAACCATTTCGAAACCCACAAATTTTCCCGCCTTTTCATATTTTTGCATAAATCCCGGCTCTTCATTTAAATTTGATTGTATGATCTGTTCTTCATGCTAACTTTTCTTATAAATTGCACTCCTTTCTTCCCTCTTTCATTTACCTGTGATAAAATAAACTCCAGCAAAGATCAAACTTATCAATTTCTCGAATAATTTCCTATGTCTAGCAAATAGAAGCTTAAATTCAAAGTAAGTTCTTGTTATCTTGCTTTTCGAAGTTACTTTCCACAATAAATTTATTTGGTTTTAATTCGAATTGCTGTTTTAATCTTATAATTTGAGTTGTTCATCCATATGAAAGTATCCTTGGATTTCATTCCATAACTTATTTTGTTCCATTTCTATATCAATCTATATCTAAAATTTATCTGATTTGGTTTGTTTTTTTCGTTTTAAATTCAATTTTACAATTTTGGGGATTTTTATGATTATTATTGCAAATCCGCATTCCAATGAATTTTGCTCTTAGTTTGAATTTTTTTAAAGTACTATGTAAAAAATGTATTTGGAAGAAAGAGTTTTCCAGTTAATTTATAGAGAAGTTTAAGCCATTTGAATCATGATTTGGCATGGTATTTTAACTTTCTACCCCTTCGTGGCTACTTTGTTTTACTTGTTCAACCTCTTTTGATGGGGTTGAAAGGAAATCCAGTGGCTTTCTCTTGATTGTTCTTGTTTAATGGTTGATGTAGTTAATACGAAGTGGACTTTTTCGAAGGTATAATTATACTTTAGTATATTCTGATACCTTTAGAAAAGGTTTCCTAATGCGCTATACTAAATGTTTACCTACTGCATACTTTCGGAAGCATAACCTTCAATTTATAGGTTTCAAAACCTCTCATACATGCTTACTTCCAATTTATCTTAGGAGGCGCGTGGAGTTAGAGATTCATCATCTTTTTTTCATAAATTGGGTTGAGAAAAACATTCTTTGTAAATCAAATCAAACCTTTCGACTTGATCGAAACCTACTTTATCGAATCAAGTTCGGTTGTTGGTATGCTTTCGAAACCATATACTCCTTTCAACTTTCTCGACACCCCTTGTAATTAATTAGGATTCAATCATTATTTTATACAAATGTTGTCGAAACGCCACAAAGCCTTTTCATTTATATCATTGTTACTCAAACCCAAACCTTCCGACTCAATCGACATACAGGGTTTCAACAACATTCATACTCCCTTATTAATTCAAAGCTCATGGGTTTCGATAGTGTCGACTTGTTTTGTCTATTGAATGTTGTCAGTGCTTATTTATATCTGAATTCATTATATAGGCTTTCTTTACTCCTTCCAACATTAAAGTTTTCCTCGAGCTTTCAACATTGTTAAAGAGTCTATGTTAGAGGTCCACTTCAATTTTCCCTTTCGACACTGTTGAAAGCTCAACAAATTTCATTTTCCAAAACTAACTTTAACATTCTTTTAAGAATATGAAATTTCATTTTTTGGTTGATATTTGAATTGTTGTGATAGGTTTTCGATATCCTTGGCAAATATTGATTACACAACAAATTATAACGTCTTAATAAAATGATTTCACCTGGCAGGATAATGGGCGTGAACTCAAAAACCAAAAAAGGATACAACACTCATGATCGAATCTTCTACAAAGAAGATTGAAGCGACTTCTAAACAATCTTTTGTATCCTCTCAGGATGAGGTGGATGCAATTCTAAATGACTTCGGCATTACTGTGGTGGAAGCTATTCCCCCAACTGATAATGACACTATCCAAAGCCCTCCCGAAGGATATTTCGGCTACACTGCTATCCATATTTGGCGCAATGGCTTCCTACCCTTCCTAGATTTATAGGCCAAATCATTGACCCATCTAGGCATCGCTCCCATCCAGCTATCTCCAAATGTATGTATGTATCTTTTATCTTTGGAACTTATGGCTCTAGATTCAGGGATTCCATCATTAGACGCTGAAGTTATGAACTACCTTGTTCGACTAGTTAGTCTCAGTAATCTTAACAATCAAATTGTTAGAGCTAATCCCCCACAAAAAGCTAATTTCTGAGGAAGTGAAAAAATTCAAAGATTGGGAAACACTATTCTTTTTTTTAAATGCTTTCCCAATATCAATGGAGCCTTCTCTTCCCCTTGTAAGCTGATCACATTTCTTTTAACCAATAACTTTCTTTTACTAATATATGCTTCCTTATCAGGTCCTTCCGCTAAGATCTAAATGATGAGGATTAAATAAATATCAAGCTATTAATTGATGCTTCGAGTAGCACTGGGAATAAGCTTACTTTGTTAAACCCTTCAAACCTTCAAAGACACTCCCTCCTTCCAACTGGTCAAAGGGTACTTGGTCAAATTCCTCTAGCTCAACACACTTCTCGGAGCAAACATTTTCAATCATTCGGTGATCCAAAGAACTTGTCCCCAATATCTCCAATTTTCCCCAATCACTCTAGTAGGTTTTAACATAGTACTTGCAGTTTGTTATTGTGTCTACTTTTTAAATTACTCTACTGACTTGTAATTTTTTTAAATCTTCAGCAACTGCTCCTCAGGTCGAACCCATCATAATTGATCCGGCTCTCCCAACTTCTATATCCCATGCCTCATCTTTGACTTCCGTCATTGCTAGGTCAAAGACGGCTGCTAAAAGGAAACTGGGTAAAGTGGCCGTGATGGAACCACCCCCCAAGAAACTCAAAATTGTTGAACTTCCAGATTCTCGCCACTAGAAGAGGGCGAGGTTGTTTATATGAATTAAACTTCGAAGATTCCACTAGTTGAAGCTTCTATTGATCATCCCAAGACAACTCCTTTGAAGGATGATCCCTTGTCTTGCGTTGTCATTTCCTTCTCTCCTTGCATCATTGAGAAGATGCAAAAGGACTTGGGAACTTCAACTCCCACTGGACCCACGTCTCCCATGCCCATAAGAGATTTTGAAAAGATAGTTCAATCTATCTTGAATTCTTCATCTTTTGCCTCTATTCACCCGCCTTCTTCAGTTCCTGATCCGACGGGTCATTGTCGATCTCTTGTAGAACAACAACTCCTAGAACCTTTCACCTTATTTATCCCCATTATCATTATTTCTTACTGAATACTAATTTTCTTCATGCTTTTCCTTTTAGATTTCTAAAAGCTGGCTCTCTTTGCAATAAACGTATTAAAATCCTCCATTGAAACATCCAAGCTTCGAGAGTAGATGTCTAACTTGAATAGCCAAGTCATCTCCTTGTCCATTGGTAAAAATGAAGCTGCAATGGAATTGGAGAGATTGAGAGCCTCTCTTGCTTAATCAGAATCTATTATCTTCGAGGAAAGAAAAGCACATCAACTTTTAGTTGACGAAAATCTTGCTTTGAAATTGGCTTTGAAAGTATATGAAGATGAAAAAGCTCAAATGGCGGCCAAACAATCCACCCTCATGGAAAAGTTGGGGAAAAGGAAAAATTCTCTCAAGTTGGCTGTCAATGTCATCTCTGATTCTAAGCAACAAATGTCACAATTCCTAAGTACTTTCCTCCATGACATCATTGTTAACTCCTACAAGGATGCCCTAATGCTTGCTTATGCAGTCAACATAGAAGGATGGCCAGATTTGAGCTTTCCCTCTCTTGATCCTACTCATTTTAATAGATTATGGCTAAATCAAAGAGACGGAGCAGGGGGTTGATGTTCTTGAAAGGGAGGAGATTGATGCCTTCAATGTTTTGTCCTTTGAAGGATTCTGAGGATAAAGGTGATAAAGATGAAGCCGTCGAAGAAGAAGGCAGTAATGAAGGTGATGACAATGATAATGATGATGCTGATGACGATAATGATGATAATGGAGATAGAGGCCTCGGTTTAGGTGGCGATGAGGATGATCACTATGGTATCCTTGAAAAAATGACGATGACAATACTGGGGCTTTAGAAAAGATCAACCTCGATTCATTCATCCATAAATCAAGCCAACATGAACCCTCGGATCCTTCTAACCTTCCAAAAGAGACTGTGGACATTGATGTCGGCGAACAAAGAGAGAAAAAACAAGTCTCCCAAGCTACTATTCCCACTTCTTAGGCATGGGATTCCTTGTTTAAATGGCTTTCTATTCCCAGATAATAATAGTTTACATCTTTTGTTTTGGACAAGGAGGAAATCCATTCACCCTTATAAAACCAAGCTTGAAAGAAAACAAGCAGAAATAAATAACTTATATAAAGAGTTAGATAAGAAACTAAAAGATCACATTGCCCTCTCCGATAAATATCACAGGCTTAACAGAAATGTGGCAGTGTTAGCGTCTTTTGAAAATCAAGAAGCTTCCCCACGACTGAGGAGGGCTTGACTTCGATATGACAGTCTTTTAAAAGAGAATCGGGAGTTAATTACGCTCTTTTGGATGTTGGTTGAAGATAGGAACAACATTGTAGATATATTATACAAAATCAATTTTAGTCACCCAACTGTAGATTTTTCATATTTAGGTGATTTTAGTAGGAGATTACTTAGGTGTTTATACAAAAGATATTTGGACGAATTTGGATATGATCCTTCTCTGGGAGATTGCTAGAACTTACCATGAGTCAAATCGATTCCTCAAGAGTTGCCTCCTAAAACACATAAATACTATAAGGACAATTTTTTTAGAGTTATTACAAAGTCGATTTTGTATGAACTAGATGAACATTCATAATTATGTAATAATATTGGTTTGTGAACTTTTTTACTCTAGTTTCCTTTTATAATTAGTTATATTTTATTACGTTTTCACAGAATGAATGTCCCCAAGAAGCCTTGTTTCTAGAGCTTATTTAAGCAAATATGTTAAACTAAGAAGAGATTATCTAGAAAAGGCTTCTTTTTTGAAATCTTTAAAATTAGCCGCATGTCTTTTCTAGAGATTTGCAAAGACTTTACATGCAACATCCTCATCTTCATTGCGATTTTATTGGTGAAGAAAAAGAAAAACTTCTTAAGGAAATCTGGATATATCATACCAAATTGATATGTGGTTGTGATAGTCCTCTTGCCGAGGAGTGGGACTATAGAAAATTTCCTCCAGTTATTACCTCGAAAGGATTTAATGTTCCTTTTAACTCAAAAGTCATTCTTTCAGCTAATTCCTTGAGTAAAGTTAGAGTTTTTGAACTTAAAATATGAAATAAATGTCCAATTGTACTTTGTCGTTTCACTTCAACTTAAGTTGTAATCTTTTATTGTTATAATAAAAGGGATTGATTATTCGAGCCTTGAGTTTATTTTCTTTTTATTTGTTTAAATAGGAGTTACAGTTATCTACAATGCCACTCTCGCTAGATTCAACTTCTCGCTTTATGTATTAGAGATAGGCTGCTAGCAGATATAGAAAAGAGAAAGCATCTTAGCGATCTATTGTCTACTCGCTTTCAAAACAGTGCTGAGCTCTAGAATGGCGTAGAAGATATTTGCTTCAAAAGATAATTGTTAGAAATCTCAATGATCAGATTGCCAATCTAGAAGTGGACAATAAGAATAAGAATGAAATGATTTCCTTATTGAAGCATCGAATTAAATCAAATCCTTCAATTGTTTTTGATCATATGATGTCCAAACTTCTCCAACAAATTAGTGATTTGGAGATTAAGTTAAAAGATAGTCAAACTAAATGTGAATCGTTAGAATTCATTAAGGGAAAAATCATTTCAAACATTGATTCAACAGCTTCTTCCATTATTCCATCTATTGCAAAATCTAAAACATTTACTTCGCTTACCATTTAAAAGTTTTTGGCTATTACTAATCCTCCAACCAGCTTAGACGAGAAGGTAGTAGGAGAATGGTGCAGGAAATTCAAATCTGAGATGATGAAATATTTTGATGAACAATAGAGAATGAGATATTCGCAACACGTAAGTTAGTATGTGGCTAAGATTCAGAAACTTGAACGCAAAAAGTATCTTCTTCAAAAGCGTATTGCTGATTTAGAAAGAGAATATAAAACTCCCAAAGTTGCAAACAAAGCCTTTAGTGGTGCTTTAAAGGCCAACATTGAATCTATTGATGATGACGATAAGTTAAGGAAAAAAGAGAAGAAGCTTAAGGAAGTTCATCGTATTGTGATCTATGCCATTGTTGATCCTTTAATTACCGAGAATCTTGATAAGGCTGTTCAAGATTTGTGAAACACATATATTTTTTCCAAATACTTGTAAATAATTTACGAAATTATGTAAATTATGGAAATTTTGGAAATATCACCTGGTCTGTGGTCATTTCGTGTAATGTAATTTCTGAATCAACTTTCTAATAAATTGATCTATGGTTTTTGTATTTACTGATCCATTTAGTCTTCTTTACTGATCTCCTTTCCTTGAAAAGCACGAAGTAAACAATATTCCTTATCGCTAGCTTGAAATCTGTATAGAAGTATATCCATATCATTTGCAAAGATTAAGAAATCATTATGTCAACATATGATGATAAGTAAAAATAATAATTCTATAATTGAATACAGTCGAATGTCTTGAAACCCATCTTTGGTAATGATGAGAGTTAACTAGGAATTCAACTTCAATTACATTGGTAGGATTATCAGAAATCCGATGGTAGAAACCCATAAATTCTATCAAGGATTTAACTTTTGATGTTTAGAAACTCATCTACTAGAGATAGTAATCGAAAGTCGATAATGATCGTGTAGTAGAAATCCAGAAATCATTGTTTGAACGTTTGTAGTAGAAGTCCAATGACCTAGATTCGGGAATTAATGAACGAAACTTAAAAATTAGAAAATCTGAAACCCAGATTCGGATATTTGTAGATGATAACTGGAAGTCCATAATAAAAATCGTCTTAATAGTGACCTTAATCCCAGATTTAGGCATTAATGACTGCAGTTTAGTAACTAATAATATTAGCCTTGAAACCCAGATTCGGGTATGATGAAGACCATAGATTAAAGACCCAAAACCTTGATTCAGGTATTAATAAGTGAAGTATAGATATTCATTTTTGATGATTATTTGGAGGCTGTAGATTCCTATTTAATCTCTCTATTTTGTACCACTCCTCGGGTTTTGACTCTTTCTACATCTGTTACCCTTTAGGCTTTGTAAGTTGTTGTTGTTTGATTTGTTGCTTCTTGAGCTTGGATATATTTGTCCGTTGTTTGATATGCCGCTTATCGAACTTGGATGTCTTAGTCCTTTATTTGATATGTCACTTCTCAGGCTTGGACCTCTTAGGCCTTTGTTGTCTGGTGCGCTTGGTTAGCTTATCCACAAGAAGGACCAAAGGACTTACCCAACCTCGCTTTACGAGGCGCCTTGACTTTGCCATAGCATGCACGATCAACGGTTTGTTCGGTGCCTTGGAAAGGCCATAGCACGACAGGACCAAGGGCTTACTCCATCCTCCTTCCAAGAGGTTCCTTGACCTGGCCATAGAGTGTCGCGATTAAAGGCCTGTAGGAGGTGCCATGTCCAGGCCATAGCGTGTCGAGATCAAGGGCTTACTTCATCCACCCTCTAAGGGTGCCTTGACCTGGTCATAACGTGGTGTGGTCAAGGCTTGTCGATGCTTTACCCTGGCCTAGCATGGTGCTGAGCGTGGCGCTAATAAAGGATTACTCTAACCTCCCTTCAGGAGGCACTTTGCCTGACCAACTCAGTGTGGGCAAAGACTTTAACCATTTAAGGTAATGTCCAAGTGCAAAGAGAATTCTAGTCCTAACTATGTATATTTTTCTTAGTGAAGTAGCTCTTTATTGACTTCATCTAGGATCTCTTTACAAACTCATTAATTTTGCCTTATCTAAAAAATTTGATTATCATCCCTTCGAGTGATCTGCATTGACTTGTTCCATGATCATTCATCATATGGTAGTAACAACCGGACCCTTTCAGATTCCTTTCGTATTTAGGTTTTTCTTTTGTGATGGCCAATAATATACCTCTTTCTTGGTTAACAGATAAACATTCTCGATTGATGTTATCAAATTGCATTCCGTAGTAAGTCTTGACTTGAAGCTTGTCTTTTGAGAATGATTTTTGGGTCTTTTATTACTTGGTTTTGGAATTTCACCCTCAATAACTAGTTTTATTTTTAAAACCCTTTGATGTTCCTATATTGGTAGTATCCACTTGTTGCTTGATTCCATTTGTGTGCAAAGGCGTTGTAAGCGCCATCATTCCTTCTTCAAATATTGTTCCTTTAGTGTAATATTGAATTGTTTTCCTCATTTGATCAAACAAGTTTTCACTTTCATTTTTCTTTTCTCCTAAGGCAAAGATAGAGGCGGAGCTAATATGGAAAGGGTTTAAACTCGATTTATTTGGATCATAGGGTTCAACTTTCTTTTTGTTCATGATCCTTAAGGCCTGCACTCTTAACATTTGTTCTTCGTATAGATTTGAATCATTAATTATTCCATGGGAGAATCCAATTAGATGTGGTTCTAATGATCCTTGCTAAGATTTTTTTGGCTTTGCTAAACATGATGATGTAAAGTCTAAAGTAGGTAGGCTTGGTATAATATTGGGTTAGTGGTAAGTGGAGTTGAAAGTTCAACAAGGGCAGAGGTTCAAGCCCTCCTTCTAGCACTAAAATGTTAACTAGAAAACTTTTCAATACTCCAAAGTTGAATCCAAAGTGTAAGTAACCTTTTTGAAACCTTCTTTGATATAGGTAAAGGTAGTCACCACTTCTTAGTCAGGTTAAGATGGTTATAGTCCATTCTATTCACTTCAATTTTCCTTTCGTGTAGATTATTGTGGTAGAAACTCCTTCTTATCGGACCTTTTGATTTAGACGAAAACTAAAAATACTTCATATAGTGCCTTTCGAACTAGTTAATATGCCTTAGTACCCATCGAAACCTTCCTTTTGAATCAGTTATAGAGGCCCTAGGGTTGGCTTTAATGAGTTAGGATTTAGGTTGGATAAATTGGTTTCGACTTCATCGGAAGCTAACCTTTCGACAATTTGAGAGTTGGAGTTAAGGTTATAAGGTTATTGGATAAACTAATTTTTTCGAATCACTTCGATAACGACTCTTCAATCAAATTGACACAAAAAAATTTATGAACAGAATCTAATCAGAGATATCAAATCTGCCAAACATCCTAAAATTCCATAAGCTTGCTTTCATTAAACTCAAATAGTAAAATATGATCAAATTCTCAATGCAATTTGGAAACTAGGGTTTACAACTGTTAAAAAATTCAAGAGTAGAGTGAGAGAATTCGGATCCTCAAAATCAAACCCCTAAGGTCTTATTTTTAGGTGCAGGTTGGCACCTTTTAACTCAATGCTTTCAACTTGGTCGAAAGGCAGGCTTGTAGACCTTTCATCAACTTTAACATTTGTGCATCCTTCTACATTGCATTTGAATGGATTTGAAGGCTTCTGTCTTCATCAAAAGGTGCAGGTGGGCTTTTTTCTTTAAATTACTTTGTTGTTGCAAGTAAGAAGAAGAATGATTTTTTGACTCTATCAACAGGTAATTCTTTGGGGTTTTGAAGGTGTTGAAATGTTGAGGGTTTCAACAAGGATGGAAATTTTTGAAAGTATACTTGTGGATTAATACAGAACCCCTATTGGTTGTGAAAGGCTTTGACTAGTTTGAAAGGCTTAGTTATGCTTTCAAAGGAGTCGTTCCAATAAAGCATCTTTTTGGGTAATTTGAATGAAGGCAAAACCATCGATGTGACGCAAATGTGAATGGTTATTATTTGCTTGCTTTGAAAGGTACTCTTTCACTTATTCGGAATGTCTTCATATTGGCAAAAGCATCTATTTCGAAAGGAAGCAATTGTAGGGAAAGTGTTCTTTCAACTCCTTCGAATCCTTCGAAAGATTATCATATATTTTAATTTTCGCTGTAGCAACCGTTCGACTCCTTCGAAAGGCTTTGTTGGTGTTACCATTTCTTTTTCTTCCTTCTCTTCATTCATTTTGGTTTTGACCAGGTTGAAGTGAGAATTGTTGGTAACATATGCCTTTATGGCATATGGCACCTAAAGAGCAGAAGGAGTTGGAGGTGCAAGTGAATGATCTATTGAGGTGAGAGTTCATTCCTAGGATCATATCTGAGTGTGGTGCATATGTAGTGTTCTCCACCACAGATGGATCTCTAGAGTCGTTTGTAGATTAACTTAAGTCGAATAAGGTAACGAAGAAGAATAGCTATCCACTCTCATGTATTGATGAATTGTTTTATCGACTCCATGGTGCTAGGGTATTCTGTCAGTTGGACCTTGGATGGGGTTTCATCAACCGAGAGTAGCAAAGGAGAGTATGTCACACAGTGTTATGTATGCCGTTTGGGTTTTATGAGTGGTTCGTTACGCTGTTCGGGCAAACCAATGCATTATTGATATGTACTATGTTTTCAGGGATCAACCAAATAAGTTTGCACTTGTGTTTATGAATGTTATCCTTGTTTATTCAAACACGGAGGAAAAACATAAGGTCCATTTGAGCATTGTACTCGAGGTATCGAGGAAGCACAGATTAAAGGTGAATTTTTCGAAGGGTCACTTCTAGAAGAGGGAAGTGAGGTTTTTAGGTCACATTGTTTCTGAGTAGCATATTGCTATAGATCTTGCAATGGTGGTAGTAGTACATGACTGGGATCGACCTAAGGCTACTATAGACATGAGAAGTTTCCTAGGCTTGGTAGAAAATTATTAGCATTTTATTAAGGACTTCTCTAAGGTAGCAGTGCCGTTAACTAACTTGATGAAGAAGAATCATACTTTTTATTTCGAACATGAGTTTCGAGCATGCATTCTTGGGTTTATAGGAGATGTTGATGAGTGCGTCGGTATCAGTCATTCCCGATGGGAATGAGGAGCTGATAGTACATAAAGATTCCTATGGTACTTGACTTCGTATGGTGTTGTCGTAGAAGGGAAATATTATTGCCTACGCCAGTCGACCGATGAAACTACACGAGAGGAAGTATCCGACTCATGATTTAGAGTTGGCGACTATATTATTTGCTTTAAAGATATAGAGGTGTTATTTAGTTGGAGAGAGGTACGAGTTGTATATGGAACATAAGTGGTTGAAGTATTTATTCTTCCAAACGGACCTTAATCTTTGTCAGCAGTGACAATTAGAGTTCATAGCCACCTTAGAAGCAATGTTCCTGGAGTGGAAGCTATTGGCGTTTATTACTAGCTATTATTTTAGATCCCGATGTGAGCTAAAGCCGAAAGTGTTAGCTAGCCTAATGATCTGACCTGCCTTGATTAAGCGGATTAGTCCTAGTCAGAAGCGAGATGCTATACTAGCCGAGATCATAGAGAAGATAGAGGAAGGGTTAGAGTTTGAGTGAATTTAGTAGTATACGCTCGACTATGATGGTTGATATCGTAAGGATAGGAGATTGTTTGTTCCTGATGTCGATGGGTTGAGGGATGAAGTGCTACACGAGTGCCATCATTTGAGATTGACTCATCTTGATGGCGATAAAATGCACTGCCACATGAGGTAGTCATTTTATTAGGAAGGGATGAAGAAGGATGTTGAGACATTCATCTTGAAGTGCATGAACCATTAGTTGGTGAAGGCAACACAAAAGAAGCTGAGTGGTTTTCTACAAAAGCTCGAGATTCTAATTGGAACTAGGAACAATTTTCGATGGACTTCATCGATAAATTGCCAAAGACTAGAGGGGGATACGGTAACATTTGGTTCATAGTCTATAGATTGATGAAGAGTTCTTGATTCATACTTGTTAAGTCTAGTAGAACGACATCTAAATTGCCCGAGTTGTATATGAAGTGGGTTATGCAATTCCATGATATGCCCAACCGCATCACAAGCGATATATACCCTTTCTTCACTAGTGGGTTTTGGAAGAGCTTACAAGAGGCATTACGGATGGAGTTGCATCTCAGTACACTTATCACCCACAAATTAATGGAAATATCGAGGTGAATCGTATCTTGGAGGAACTCTTGCGTTCTGTCATTCTTGATTTGAGTGGCTCGTGCGATGACCATTTACACTTAGATCTCGCATGCAACAACATTTATCAGTCCAGCATTAATATGGAACCACTTGAGGTGTTATATGGCCGATCTTGCAATGCTACTTTATGTTGGTGGGAAGCAGGTGAGAAATTGATACTTAGGCCAGATGTGATTAGAGAGATTTCAGAGAAGATTGAGACCATTCGAAAACGAATGAAAGTTGCTTAGGATAGGCAGAAGAGCTACACTAAAGGAAAAGATGTGATTTAGAGTTCTTTGCCGGCGATACGGTGTTTGTTAAGATCTCTCCGCTGAAGAATGTTGTTCAATTTAGTATTAAGGGGAATTGGCATAAAGATTTATTGGTCCCTTTCTGATACTTGAGAGAATTGGGAACCTGGCTTATAGAATTAACTGAACTCAGAAGATAGTGGGTGTGCACAACATGTTCCACATCTCTCACTTGTTGAAGTTTGTTCATGGATCAGGCATGATAGTTGAACCAAACCAGATTGATGATATCGAGGTTGAACCGGGAGCATCATGACTTGGTAGGCCTATTTGTATCGTCGGATGCGGTATGAAGTAGCTACAGAGGAGGACTGTAGAGCTGGTGAAGGTTCATTGAAGTAAGAGCAACGGCTATTGTAATTGGGAGACATTGGAGAGCATGAGGACCTCTTATCCAGAGCATTTTACTTGGTAAGACTTCTGTTTATAGCATTTACTTTCACTTTCGATATTATATAAGCAGTTTATTATCATGCATGCTAGGGTAAGTATAGATATCATTTTTTCTTTTGTATGCATGTTTGATGATTGGTATATTTGCTCGTGGATGCTAGTCATGCGGGGTAGCTATGTTTAATTTTACCTTTTTTGTATTAGGGATTTTGGTGGCGAAATTCTTGAATGGGGGAGAGTATAATGGCACGTATTTACATATCAGAGGATTGCAATATATTATTTTTAAATTCAAATGAGGTTATTACTCTATAACTTTAGAAAATGCTTATTAGTTACATTTCCTATCTTTAGAACTTTTTCGGTCGATTTTACCTTCGAAGACTGGTAATGTCTATAACTTTTGATATAATAAGAATCAACATCCAAGATTGCTTCCATTGGAAAGATACGATGGTTTCCCTTTTCTTAAATGGTCATAGTAGCGATTTCGATTTCCTGGCTATGGGACATGACCGCTTGAAGATTGGCAGTTTTTAGAGCAACTTAGTCAGTAATTAGTGAACTTGGAGGCAAGCACACTAACCCATTTTGGGTTGGGAGACTATATTTGGCTGAACCATCATCCCCAAATCACATTTGCCACTTCCCAAATAGATCTAACCACCAAATAAAGTCTAAATCATAGATTAAGGGTAGATTAGCAAGGAGATTCACTAGTGACCTTTAAATTTACTTATTTGGTGAAGGAAATTACATCTTAGCTGGTTATTTCTAGATTTGCCTTGATTTGTGCGCACAACTATGATTTTGGATGTTTGGGTGAGTAATTATCATCCTTCACCATATTATATATGTAGGTATAGGCTTTGTCATGTTTTAAACCCATTTTTAAAGTCAAAATCATGTTATTGAACCATTTTAAAGTAAAACCTGAAGTATCAAATTTAAAATATTTTAAAATGTTCTAATCATGTTAATTCTTTGTTTGATTGCCTTTATGTGTGTCAGGCTATGTTAGATACCTATGATAGGAATATTTCCCATGAATTGTTGTATATTTTCATGTTTGAATATTGTTTTGATGCATATATGGTGTTTTCTCATATACTTTTATAGTTGAAGAAGCTCATCGGAGTGACTTAGAGTTAGGAACCGTGAAATCAGATTTTAATAGGTAACCTTGAAGAAGTTTGGAGTTGTATTGATGAGTACAGAAGGCATATACGTCGAGGAACAAAGCGTTGCGGTGAAAACGACATGAAATTATGATTTGGAGACTCAATATTATTTTGGTTGGTGTTGGGAGTGGGATTCTATTCGGTGCTAGGAGTGGCTTAGAGTGAGGCATAAGTTGGCCCGGAGTCGAGCAAGAATTGCTATTCGAGGGAGGTTGACTCGGGCTTGACTTCGGCCTGGTGGTGTTGCTGGCCAGCGCCGAACACAAAAATTGGCTCGGTGGGTGGCTTCGAGTCGGCTCAGTAGAAAACGTAGGTTGGGCTTCCGTTCGGTTCTGATCGGTGAAATTGGTTTGGTGCTTCTAAGAATGCTACAGGCTTTTGATTCAGCATATTCGAGCTTGGCACGGCACTGCTGAACGGAGCGTGGGAGATGAGCAACTCTCATCATGGCAAGGCAATACTTGGGGAACTTCTTCGTAGCATGCCCTGGGGTTCCTAGAGTAGGACCGATTTCACCCTAGAGAGGGGGGAGGGGGGTTACGAATAGGGTGATACTAATAATGATAAAAATTAATGCGGAAGTATATAAAATAATTGCAACACCGATAATAGCAGAATAATAGAAAGCAGAAATATAACAACACGGATTTACCCAACTTCGACAAAAACCTTCCTACATGCTGCCTCAAGGTTTCTACTAGAAATTAAGCATCAGACACTTACACATGTAAGCTCACGACACCCGCTATTGACTAACCTAACTCTACGCTCAAAACCCTGCCATAACTCAACACTGAGTTGTGAATTCTCAAACTACACTACCGTAGTTCGTCCCCTAGTCATATGACTAAAATTTTACAATTTTTTTTAAAGAGAAATACAAGAATAAAAATACTTTAAAGTACAAAACCCTAATTAATACTAAAGGCTCTGGCCCAAATTAAAATAAAGAGAATTTGTTATTCTCCAGTCTTTCCCTTTCCTTTTTATATTTCTTCTTCCCATATCCAATTATTTCATCATTCTTTCCTCTTTCAGACTTAGGACTTTGCGAATTTGAAGAAGTCGACTTCATTGATTGATCGAGTGGATGTTTTCGCTTCCCTTGCTTTGTTGATCGGTCGTCTCTTTGATTTGCACATGGTTGCTTCTCGATCGAGTTCGATTTGAATTGGTATGTTATTTCCTTTTCCTTTTCTGGTTGGTTTGCTTGAACTCGATACCTCCACACGCCGATAATGTTAATGGCTTTTATAGGGTTGAAAACCATAAATTTTCGATTGAATATATTATTCGAATTCGTCTGATAATTTTAGCTCGGCCGTTTGATTTTGATCGAATACATGTGATTCATCGTGTTTGGTTGAATTTCGTACATACTTTTGCTTGATTATCATGGCTTTGATTTTGGCTTGTTTGATTTTTTCCTTGGTAACTCAGCTTTGATTTTGGCTTGACATGATTATTTAAAATATGTATAACTTCTGCTCTGAGTTGTTCATTGTTTAGTGTATTGTTGACCCCTATTGATTTTTATCCATGACCATTCCTTGGTTTACCTGTACTGTTAGCCGAGTTATCCTGTTGCTTTTGTTATTGTGTGATATTGGTCTAGGTTGAAGTCTGACTGTGTTTGGTCTTGGCCATTCACGTAATCATTCGTATATCACCATTCACTGTTTCACTGCTTATATTGTCCATGCTTATAACTATTGTGCCTGCGACCTTCTTGTTTAGCCGCCACTATTACTTGAAGTGGTCTTGGTTGGGATTTCATTTGCATGTTCTGACTGGTCTTCGTTGCTTATGCATGCACTGTGTATATATATGTGCTAGTTGCATTCCTGAACTGTTGTCACCTGCTTGCTTGCATATAGTCTTATTGCCTCGAGTAGATACATATGCATGATGTTGTGTTCATTTATTTGGGATTTTTGTTTCACTATGGTCTTGTAATATGGTTCAGGTTGCATTTCTTTGAGTCATGCATACTTGATGCCTGGATTTACTTGTGTACTTTATGGTTGCATTCATTATGGACTGGTCAGGTGCACTGTGTGGTTTGTCTGCTTATGCATTTGATTGCCTCTGGTCTGATTTTTTTTTTATTGCATCTTGTGTCTAACCATATGTGTTTGCATTAAGTTGTTGCTATGAGCTAGTTTGCATTTTGTTCAGCGTATCTGGACTTGTGTCTGGTCAGATTGAGTTCAAAACTGTACTGGTCTTATTGCATTTCATGTGAGCTTCAAGTGCTCCTTTGTGTAGTCTTGCAGTCCACTCTGTTGCAGTCATGCCTCTGGTTGCTCTGCTATTACACTTGATTTGGTTCATTTTGAAGTCTACATATGATTATTGATTTGAAATGCTACCTTGTGTCTACAGTCTTCATTTTTGGGTTTAGTTGAACCTGAACTTTGTTTTTCTTGACCGCCATACCTGATATTGTACAATCTGTCTAGAGTAGTTTTGAACTACACACACGCGCACACACACACATATATATGCATGTGAACCACTATTATCTTGATATTGCTTTGTTTGCATTGAGTTGATGTGCACTTTCTATTGGTCTTCATGGGTTTACCGATCTAGTGTAGTTTGACCAATTTATTTGGAATCATATATGTGTATACATATATGTATGTGCATATATGCATATACGTTTATGTGTTCTTTACCTTCGTGCCCTGCCACTAGCTTGAACAATTGAATTGTTTGGTGCACCTGAGTTGAATCCAGCCTCGGCTTGGGTTTTACCTTGTGCTTACCTGTCCCTGCAGTTTTATCAAGTGTATATCGGTGTGCATGACCTTGTGGCATGTACAATTATACACTATGCATGTCATTAGTTGTTCATGTATGATGAATTCAAAATGAATATGATGACGAACAATCTAAATAACCAAGGCAAATAATGTTTTCAAAATACATTTTATTTTTCACCGTAAATATATTTCCTTTTCAATTTTAATGTGTCAGTGTATATTTTGCAGATAACTCAGATGCTGGATTCAATCTAGAATAGAGTTGAAGATAAATATGAGTGAATGAGTGAAATGTAGCGAGGTGAACATTGTAAATGGAAAATTTATGATGTAATCAAAATTGTGTTGTAATTGAAATTGTGTATATACAGCAAGAGCTGAAATTTGAACTAGTCAAATTTGTAATAAAATATTTGTTTGAATTTAAATTGTGTGTTCTTTATTTTATTTGGCAAATATTTATTTAATTATGTGAGAAAAATAAAATAGTCCATTACCAATACATTTTAATGAATATATATGTTTATTATCATCAAACAAAAATCATATACTAGCATATTCAGCAACTAGAGGTGATATGGAGTAGAGTAGATGACTTCAAACGACTTTGGATGACTTTGGATCTTCTGTGGCGATTAGCCTGGCGATTGTCGGATGCTTTGACATGATGATGCTTATGACGATGATGACAACTTCGGAGTCTTGGTGCAATCGCTCTCACTTATGATGGGTGTCTAGAGGCATTCCGAAGATGATGACTTAACGATGAGAGTCATGACGGTGATCCATAAGGGCAAGTTCAATAATGAGGCTTGCGAGTGGGATCTGCGACTATGTCCTATTATGGAAATAACCATGATAGAATAACGATTGAATTCCGTTATGCAGATGTATGCAAAGGGATCACTGATAACATGGAGGCTTCTAGTGTGCTTGTAAAGAAGGGGTATGTGGGTACATCCACCTAGATTTGCTCTTTTGTCCAGATCTTGGGATAGTAGATTACCATGGGCTTTGCAATTGTGAGCCTAGTTCCCTGCCTTTCAAATTGGCATGGACTCAAGCGCCAGTGGAGCTGGGATTTTGATTGGGTTCCTAGTTTGCGATTGTGTCATACAAGTTATCATATATTCAATGCACACAAGTTATGGTGAGGAATGTTTGATGGATATTATGTTTTCCATAGTTACTTAACACTCTAGGCTATCACACAATGTTGATATTTTCGACGATATATCAAGACACTGGATATTGAACATCGACTGTAGTATTTATATGGCTATGATAGTAGATTAGCATATATTGACTATTATGTGCTAACTGTTTGGATACAGGGATAGGCCTGGTGTGGTTCTTCATTCCCTATGCCCTTATTTACTATGTACTATTTTTATATTATTCGTGAGATGATATATCGCCCATGCCAAACTGTTGTTTGACCAAATGTTTTATGCTTTGCTTCTTATTTTCTCGGGGTACTCTTAAATGAGTGGATAATGGATAATAGGTCAGGATAGCACATGGAGCTGCATAAAGTATGAGCAGGACGCTTCTCTTTCATATACACACACACACACGCTAGTAAGATCCAAATACACACACACACACATCTATATACACACACATGTGTGTGTGTATTTGGAGCTTACTAGCGCTTATATTCCGCTGTGTAGTACTATAGAGCTATACTAGTACTTGTATTACTTTAGAGACGGTTTGGAGTTTATATATGAGATTTGGGGTATATAAACTCTATTATTACAATTTTGTGTAATCTATGAACTTGATGCACTCTGATTTATTATTTATAGTTCAGTATCACTCTCTTGCCTATTTTAGATCTATGTTATTATGTTATATTTTTTATGTATGCTTTTAGATGTTCTACAAGTTCCGTGTTTGTATTCTTCTCTACTTTACATTCTTGGCTACCATCCTATGTCGGTCGCATACCTCCATAGTGCATCATATAAGTATATTGGGCATCGGAGATGTATGGTGGTCGTCACACATCCTCTAATGTTGTATTCTTCATATTTTTTGCTAAGCCTCCATTATCAATCATTTATTACTCTGCAGTTATTACTCTCAATTAAATCTTCACATTTATAGTAAGAATCTCTACTTGAAGAAGTCGTTAACAAACCTTTAGGCCAAAGCAAACTCCACTACGAACCACTCCATGCTGCTACCGTCGACCACTCTTTCTCGACCCAAAGACTTCATCATTTCACTTTAAATCTTCACCCGTACAAAAGAAGGGCTTCTCTATACCTTCATCAACTCTTAGAAATGGATCCATACAGTTTCAAAAGTTTTCTCATCAAGTCACTCAATTGGTGACCACTCACTTAAAATGTAAAAATAAATCAGCGATACAACCAAACTAACATTTGCTAGCAACCTATGACATTCATACATTATATACAAGTAATACAAACACAATTCGAACATTAACAACATCCTAATCTAGTCAAAATGGAAAACGACAACTTTAAACACTCAAAAACAAATCAAAATAAACGATTACCTTCTTAAAACCATTTTAAAACTGATTTTAAGGTTAAATTTATCATAAAAATCATTTTAACATTTAAAATCCACCTAAATAAGCATTACTTTAACTTTATTAACTAGCATAGTAAAGTGAGAAAGATAAACCACTTCCTTAAACACCTAATGCACAAATAACGACGTATTTCTATGATAAACAACAGTCTTCATGAATCGTAATACACTCTAATTAATAATTAAGCTAATTACCTTCACAAATAATAAGGAAAATGATGGAACTTTGGCTAAAAATGAATTAATGAACGTCAAACCTTTTTTGGGGAAATGTGGAAATTGGTTACGAGGCTATGCCATCATCTTTATTAGGTATAAATCTTGAAATGAGTTATTAGGCCTTATCCGGGTCTCGCTACACTAATTTATCCCAATACAATCTAACTTCAAACAGTCATATCTCTTAATGGTAAGTCTAGAAAACTATTATGAACATTCTATAGAAAGAGAAACCATATTATCTTTTATTTGGAAGTGGTTTGAAACCGTAATTGTGACACCCCATTTTAGTTGAACATTATTCAGGATATTTAATTGGATAGATTAAATAGAATAATGTAGAGGGTTAAGGAGAATGAGATTTGAAACTCAATAAGGTCATGCCATACTTAATTAATTAATTAAATAAGGTTGTTTAAACATAACATTTAAAGATATATATGAGAGGGGCAATTTAGGAAATGGACCTCTCATTTGCCTTAAACCATCTACCCCTCATATCATTCTCACATTATTCATTCAAAAACAATCAAAAGGAAATATAAGGTGGCCATCCATTAATCAACCCAGATAGGGTGAAACCAAAGGAGATTGGAAAATCCAAGCTTAGGCATTCAAGAGCTATATAAAATCTCAACTCGATTCAAATCTAAGGTGAACAATAAGTACTCCATCCCTTTTTTCCTTTTGAATTCAGTTATAGATAAAACCTGAATGTTTGAAGTTTATTTTGCCTAGATATGGTTGTTTAATCATTGTTTAGATAGAATAATGGTTATTGGAATTTATGTGAAATTGTTTAAATGGGTTTTGAGGGTAAAAACTAAGATTTTAATATTCAAATGCCTTAATTTTCGGATATGTCATACAAAACATTGTTTTGGAGATGGGTTTTAGTTTCATAATTTTCAAATTAAACTTAATTTTTGACGAATTTCATAAGGAGGATATAACTTAATTTCAGGTTTTGATTAGTTAAAATAATTAATTATGGTTTTTAGCTCTGAAACTTTATATGTAAAGAGAAGGATGCTCTATAATTTCTATGAATTTTTAGGATTTTCCCTAAGTGATTTCGATTTATTGTGAATTTATTATCCTAGATAAGCATAATTAATTAAAGATATTAATTAATTAAGGATATTAATTAATTATTTCAAATGTTTTGGAACTAGAAAGTTTAGCGCAGTAGTAATCCCATAAACGATCCGTAAAGAAATTTTTTTATCGAAGAGAAATTGGACAAGAAATAGGATTTAGTGAAAAGGTTTTGCTTAAAGTAGTAAAAAAAGTAGTTTTAATAAGAGTTACGATAATTCCATACCACCCTAACATCGTCAAGCCAAAGACAAGGTCGAATCCATGAGTGTCGACGTCGAAATGAAAAAGAGAATAAGATAGTTACTTCGGTAGCGATGTAATGTTTTTAGGTATGCCGAAGTCGACCTCGTCGGCAATTTAGTGCCGGTGACAGTGGTGTCTTTGTGACTCACATAAACATTAAAGGCTTAATGTCGACGTTGACGACGTCGTATGTCTTCGTCGCTATTTTAAATGATGGCGCATCTAACCCTATGACTTTTTTACGTACTAAGGCAGTGATTCCGCTTATATTGACTTTGACTCCATATAAATAAAGCGACATAATAGCCAAAGAGATTTAAATAAGAAAGTTTTATTTTAACGTCGAGGCTCTTGTGGTCGATGTGCATTAAGGACTGGGACTTATATTTTAGAGTTGATGCCTCACATCCACAATGTCATACTCCATATTTTAAACCCGAAGAGGCTTGCTTTTATATAATTTGAAAACGTTTTAAAAGGTGTATAGAGGCCTATGTTTCAAGAGGTTTGAAGACCTTATATTTTGGCGATAGCCATATAACTTATAAAAGTTAGAGTTTTGTTTTAGGGGGTGTATAGCCTAAAGTTTATGGTAGTCGATAATGTTATCTTCGGCATTAATTTATACGTAAACGAATTTAAGTTTGGATTGCACCATGGGTAGAGAGTTAATGAGGTATAGTATGGCTTGAATGTTACCTATATTTATCAAAAGTGGAGAGCCTTATGTTTTCCATCTTGACATCATCAGTAGGGATACCAATGCCATTTTAAAATTTGTAAACTTTGAAACTATAACTGTGGGCATGAGTATAGATGAACTTAGACATTGAACAGATTAGTTGGGTGCTATATGTTGCTGACTTCGACTTTAAACCTTCGACTTTAAACCTTAGGATACCATTATTTTTTTAATAAGTTTGACGTGAATCAATTGGGGATACCAATGTTTATCATATTGAAATATTATAACTATAAAGGGATACATGTAGGTAACATGAATTATATTCATACATCTTGGTAATACAAAATAAGTTGAAACATGAAGGTAACATGAATTAAATTTCCAAATATTGGTATTACTACCAAATATACTTTTGATCTTGTCGAAACCTGATTGAGTGGAAGACAAAGATGAACATGAGAAAGAAGCTCCAACAAACCTTTCGAAGGAACCAAAGGGATGCACAACCAAACATTTGAAGAATCACAACCTTTTGAAGGGACAAAAAGGGTCGAAAGCACTCTTCTGCTTCCAGAGATCTTTTTTCGAAGCAGGTGCTTCCACATGCATGAAAACCTTCCGATTGAGTTAAAGCAACACCTTCCGAAGACAAGGAATGAAAACCCTTTATATGCACACCAAACCTTCAAAACCAAAGGTTTCACCTTCATTCAAACTACTCAGAAACACGTTTGGGGCAGAAAATTCCTTTCGAAAGCAAAAGCAAGCCTTTCAAACTAGTTGAAGCCCTTAACATCCAAGGCAAGTTCCGCATCAGTTCACAAGCATAAATACAGAAGCTACTAACAGCCTCGAAACCTTTAGCATTTCAACACCTTTGGAACACTTGGAAGCTACCTACCAAAGTTCCTACCTTCATTCCTTATGACAACAAAATAAGATAAAGAAGAAAAGGCACAACAATCGCTTTCAACAAAGAAAGGGGCATTCTATCCCATTTGAAAGCAATGCAAAGGGCTTTCCAAGCGTCTAAGGAGTCGGAAGGTGTCTGAGGCCACTTCTCGACTAAAGTCGAAAGCACTAGGTCAAAAGGTGCCAACTCGCATCTATAAATAAGACCCAAGAGGTCTGTTTTGGGGTATCCAAATTTTCCCATTCTAAACTTGTATTTTCTTAAGTTCACCAAGTTGTAAACCCCAATTTGTAAATCAAATTGGGAATAATAGTTCAGCACGGTTATTATTGGATTAATAAAAGGGGAGTTTTCAATATTTCTAATTAGATAGTTGTTTGAAGGTAATTTACAGGCTTTATTGCATTTTACAGGTCTCGACCACATCGTAAGGCTCCTCCCGAGTGAGTCGAAACCCTAGCCTTTCTAAGTAATCCAAGACCTTAACTGCAAACCATCATTCATTAAACTCTTACCTTCAAGTGGGTTGAAACCTTGACTCAAGGTGATTTACCTTAGAGTCTCGAACAAAACCTAAGTCGCTAATTAGCCAAGCTTTCGACAGGTCGAAACCCATCTAGATCAACCTCATCCTTGTATCTTTAGAACTATTTCTTTAGCACTCCACAGCTGTCGAAAGTAAGGTTTCAAAGAGATAACCAAATTACCTCAATTGACCTAATAGACCAAAAAGGGGGAAATTCAAGTGCTTCAACTAAATCGAAAGGTCAATAAGAAGAGTTACCAGAAGAGAAACTTATTCCGAAGGTCGAATGAAAAAAAATACCCATATCCTATCTTCCTCAACTTAACTAAGAGAGGATAAAAAGGACTAACATTTTTCATAAACTCAACTTGAGGGGTGCTGACAAGTTTTCTTGTTAATATTTTGGCGTTAGAAGAAGGGGTTGAACCTTCGACTCTGTTAAATATCCAACACCACCTATCTCTAACCCAATTCTATTTCAAGTTTAAACACTCAAGTCCTCAATTCATCATGGCTAGCAGTATCAAAAGATATGAGCAAGGATCCTAAGAACCACGCTTAATGGAATTCTCCTTAAGAGAAACTCAAGATTCCAAATTATATGAAGAGAAAATGTTAAGATTGGAATCTCTAAGGATTATAAAGAAGAAAAGAGAAGAATGATATGATCCAAAAAAATGTAGCTTAAATCCTTTCCATATTGGCCTTACCCCAATCTTCGCCTTAGGATGAAAGACAAATGGAAACGGCGATCCATTTGACCAAATTAGGAAAATGATTCAGCACTATACCAAGGGCACAATCTTCTAAAAAGGAATAATGGTAGATCACAACGCCTTTTCTCACAAATAGGAACAAGCTACAGTTGAAACACTTCCTATACATGAACTCCCAAGTGTGTTAAAATGAAAAACAACCAATAAAGTATGAAGCCAAGTAACAAAAAAACCTAGAAGTTATTCTCAAGGAACAAGTTTCAAGTCAAGACTTCCTAAAGAATGCAATCTAACAACATCTATTAAGAATATCTATTTGCTAACAAAAGACGAGCTTAACTTTGGCCATCATAAAAGAGGAAACTAAAATATGAGAGGAATTTGGTAGGATCCAACTGCCATTACCATATGATGAATGGGCACGAAACTAACCACTGTAAAGCCTTGGAAGGTATGATAATCAACTTTTTATGTTAAGGAAAAATTAATGAGTTTGTAAAGAAACACTGAATGAGGTCAATAGAGAATTACTTTACTAAAGAGAATCTACATGGTTGGGAGTGAAATGCTTCTTTCATTTGGACATTACCTTAAACGGTCAAAGCCTCTGTTCGCGCCGAGTTAGCCAGGGTAGAGCACCTTCTAGAAGGAGGACGGTAAGTGTATGCTCCACCTCGAGACCCACATTAACAAAGAGTATTACTAGGTAATATTATCTATTAATGTGGAAAATGAGGCTGGTTAGGAGCGACCATTTATAGCCTTGTCTTAAACATCTATTAAATATGTCGATTTAATGCTCTCATTTTCTTTTCTCAAATGATTCAACATATTCAATAAATGCTTAATACAAAACTATAGTGTCTAACGGATCTATTAGAAAAAAATACAACCAACGGAATGTACAGCATATCATAGAACAACAAACTACAGATATATACTATACACTGATACATCCCAATACAAAAAAATGATACATCATAAGTGGAACGAAGACAACATTCTAACAACAAGTCAAAACAATATACATATAAGAGTTAATCAAAAAGACTAAAAAACTACATAGAAAGAGATAAGTGATTGTCCAAGGCGGAAGCATTTAAGCAAAGTCCAAAAGCAGGTATCTAACCTGAAACAACTCTGTTTGACCCGAGTATAAAATACACTGGTCAGTCTAGCTAAAACATCAGATTAAATTGATAAGTAATAATATGAAGCATAAGGTAAAGGGACGATAATTCTTCTCGAGTGAGAAGAACTAATAATAAGAACATGTCATTACTTCAAGTGAGGTAGTTTCACTAAGTGTATGTCCTCGAAAGAGGTAAACTCATCGATAATACACTAAGTATAATAAATGCCTCATATCATTGGTCAAAACCCAAAAGCAACAATAATGGTTTCCCTAAACCATATCTCCTAAATAGGAAATCTCAAAAATCAAACTCTTCAAAAATGGCAATCACAAATAGATTCTGAAAACCGAGAAATATCAAATCTCAAAATACGCCAAAAATGGCAAACATACCTATATCACCACATATGAGATTAGAAATCCCAAAATAAACGCCAAATGTTGGCAAATCCAAATCTCAAAGTATAGAACTCGATAAGGAGTTTAATTTCCCAAAGATGTTATCACCATATATAATGTCTCGAAAGGCTCAAGTGGCCAATAATGTAAAAAGGCGATTCACTTGGATAATTACAAATAAATCAGTGATATCATCTCAAAAGATAGCACGTACTCACAAAAGGCCGAAACCTGCCATGTACTGTTTTCTAGAAATAAGGTGCCACGTCTCTTAGACAAACATCCCAAAGGACAACATCCCGAAGGACAAATACGTCTCTTAGACAAATATGCCAAAGGACAACATCCCGAAGGACAAATACGTCTCTTGGACAAACATCCCCAAGGACAAATGACCCGAAAGTCCAGTATTGGCAAATCCCTCTCTTAGACAAATGTGTCACAAACTCTCAGATAGGAACCTGAAAAGAGTTAACGTGCGTTCATACCACAGGTTTTCACTAATCGGTTTACTAACCGCTAGACAATGCCACATTCGAGATCAGTAAAAATATTTGCCTCGTCTCATCGGCAAATACGACCCGAAGGTCAAAATGATCAAACAGACAAGTCAGGAATGAACCACAAAGATAAACGCATGTGTCACATACCATGGGTTTTACCTAATCGTTTAATTCTCCTTCTCATATGCTCAAATAGTGCAAAAATGTGTATTTTATATAGAAAATAATTTGCTTGAGAAAGCAAGCTTTTAAAACAATTTTTCAAAATCGTTTTTGGAAAACAATCTTTGAAATTCCTTTATTATAGAGAATATATATAGTTCTTATAGCTTAAAAATAATTTATAAATATTATATAATAATTATTTCAAAAGTTGATTCATTTTAAAAATCATTTCAAAATCATTTAGAAAAACCTGTGCTCGAAATAAAAGAAAAATCATCGAAAAATACCAAATCTGACATTCAAAAACATCTCAAAAATCGATTCGTTTTAAATCACAAATTAACCAAAATTCAGGTTCACCTATTGATAGGATTCATAGCCTTTAAAAAAATTTAGAACTATCACAAAAAAAGATGCAGAAGTCGAAAAATGGATTAGAAAACAAGGCAGAACACAAATATGCATAGACCAAAAACAATACCCTAGTCTGAAATCTTCTCCGGGTTCAACTTTCAAACATAATTCGAATGGCTTAATGACTTCGGAATGGTCTAAAATTTGATGCACCCAAAGTATAACAATTTATCCATGAATCAAAAAATATTCAAAGAAATTTCAAATATGGACTCAAGCCATGTTGAATTCTGCCCAGGTCTGAAAACCCTCTCGGGTTCAATTTACATGCATGAAACAGGTGACCAAACGACCACAAATTGAAATGAAAATTGGTACGCACATAATAAAATACTTTAACTTTCTAATAAAAAAGAATCAATCGATAGGAATCGAAAGAGATACGCTGCCTCAAACTTGGACTCAGGCAATGTTTACAACGGTTCAGAAAACGGAAATATGTAAAGGCTTGAAAACCATCTCGGGTTCAACTTTCAAGCATGAAACAGAGGATCAAACTTACCCAGATTGAAGTAAAAATTGACATACACATAATAGGAAACTTTAACTTTCATATAAAAAAGAATCAATGAATTCTGACAAGAAATGAAAGAGATATGCTATCTCAAACATGGACCTAGGCCATGTTTGCAACAGTTCTGAAATTAAAAATATGTACAGGTGATTTCCAGGCTTTATATTGATTTTGCAGCAAAGTTTTCAGGTATCAAACAAAAGGATTTTGCTATGAAATTTCACAGGCATATACTACAACACATGAGCTGTCAATAGAAGAAAATCCGATAGCATTTTGTTGTCGAAATTGAGAGAAAATGACACGCAAAGTGGCAACCCAAATCAATTTTTACTCAAAAAACAACACTATAGAAAACAATTATACAGAGCCTAGTTTTGTATAGATTTGGCATTTTGAAGCTTTTCTTCAGCTAGATTTGTGAGTTTTGATATCCACCTTGCAATATTATAGCAAATACTTGGATTTCTAGCTGAAAGTTGATGGCTTGAAGATGGATTTGGCTTCAACAACCGGTAAAATATCAAAATAGAGGCATGCGAACCCAAAAGAAGAGATTACCTACAAACCTAATCTTAAAACTAGATTTTGATGAAACGATTTGTTTTGGAGTTGATTAGCAGTTTAATTCCCTTTAATTTGAGGAAAACAGTAAATTTTTGTTGAAGAAACTGGGATTTTGCCTTAGATTGAGAAGAAGGTAAGGTTCTTTCTTTCTTTCTGTTTTTGATTTTACTGTAACGAACTTATAGGTTAGGAGGAAGTAGAGTTTCTCTTTTTTTTCCTTGTTCAAATTAAGAGATAATGGGATTTGGTCCAAAAGAAAATAAAATCGTATAAATTAATTAATTTATCACTTAATTCTCAATTATACTTATGTAATTAACCAAACCTTCATGTTTTCACCAAGTTTTAACTTAATAAAATTACAGAAATACATTTTCATGCCTTAGAAACATTTTGATCACTAATAAAAAGATAATTTAAGTTATAAAAACATTTTTATTATTAAAAACCCTTATTTTAATTAAATAACCAATTTTCACCAATATATACATAAAGCACCATTTTTAATACCAAAAATTACACAAAAATAATTTTATTGTGTAATAAAATGCAACAAACCATTTCTCATCAATTTTATGATCAAAAAATATTTTTAAACCATATTTCATCTTTTTATTTATAATATACACATTTAAAACTCAAGTACTTCCTTTAAAAAATTATTAAAAAAAGCATTTGGCAATAATTATAAGAATTATTGCATTTTCACTATATAAAAATCATATTACACTCATTATTAACCCAAACAACCAAAAATAAAGTTTCTAAAATTTTATATCACATTTTATTTCTAAATTCCATTGTTTATTAAATAGCTTAAATCTCTAATTTATTTTTAATACACAATATTAGATTATAACCATCGTTATAATTTAATATTTACAAGTAATCACCAAAACAAGAGTTTTTATAGTACGCCTTTACCCATGCCACACTAGTGCCAGGATAAAGCACTGATAAGCCTTTATCCACACCATGCTATGGTAGGGATGGTCACCTCCCGGAGGAAGGAGTGCAAGCCTTTATCCATGCCATGCTATTGCTAGGTTAATGCATTGACAACCCCTATTCACGCCACTCTATGGTCAGGGCAAGGCACCTTCTGGAGGAAGGAGTGTAAGCCTTTATCTGCGCCATGCTATGGCCAGGTTAAAGCATCGAAAAACCATTGGCCGCGTGTCTGGTCAGGTCAAGGAGCCTCTTGGAGGGTGGTTGGGTTAGTCCTTTGTTCAGCTTGAAAATGAGCTAACCAAGAGCACCAGACAACAATGGACTAAGACGTCCAAGCCCAAGAAGAGGCATATCAAAAATGGACTAAGATGTCCAAGCCCAAGAAGTGGCACATCAAATATTGGACTAACATGTCAAAACCCAAGAAGTTGCACATCAAATGTTGGACTAAGATGTATAATCCCAAGAAGTGGCTCATCAAATATTGGACTAAGATGTCCAGGCCTGAGAAGCGGCATATCAAATGAAGGACTACAATGTCCATGCTCGAGAAGTAGCCAATCAAACCACAACTTCGTATAAGACCTAAGGGGTTTACACATTCAAAGAAGACATAATCTAAGGAGTAGAAAGGAACTCCACTGATCAATACCCGAATCTGGGTTTTAGGTTTCTTATTTCTAAAGTTCATCCGTTAATACCCGAATATGGGTTTCAGGTCATTCAATATTGAAGTATGAGGCTACACTCATTAATACCCTAATCTGGGTTACAGATCTTTCAATTCATCATACTTGAATCTAGGTTTCGAAAATATCACCGGGTTTCACTTATTAATACCCTAATTTAGGCTTGAGATTTCTCTTACGAAAAAGATTATCATAGATTTCTGATTATCCATCACTAGTACTAGAATCTGGGTTTGAGACTTTTACATAACTTCATGCATTAGTGTCTAAATCTGGGTTCAAGACTTCTACTTAAATGATTATCATGGATTTCTAGTTATTATCCACTAAGACCCTAATACAGGTTCCAAACTTCCTAACTTTTGCATATGCCTGAATCTGGGTTGTTGAATTTCTATCACAAGTGTTCCAACAGTGATTTCTGGACTTTTATTACGTGGTAATTATTAACTTTCTGTTAGCTATCTCTAGAAGATGACTTTCTAAAACATTTACATCTGTGGATGGTTCTTTATCATCAGACTTCAGATATTTCAATGATATGTTTAAAGTTGAATTCTTGGTTATCTTTTATCATTATCAAAGATGAAATTCAAAACATTTCATCAAGAGCAATTACTTTTCATTTATTGTCAAATCTTCATATGATGATTTATTAACATCCGCAAATGATATGGATAAACTTCTATACATATTACAAGCAAACAATAACAAATACTGCTAATTTTTTGTTTTTCATGTAAAGCAAAACTATAAAGAGGATTGAAAGATCCAACAAATATAGAAATCATGTTACAAGCTATCTAATAGATATATCAAAAATAACATTTAAGGAAAGGATCACAGTCCAGGTGATGTTTAATTTTTGTCACAATTTTAATAATCTAAGACATTATTACAAGTGTACAAAATAAATATATACATATCATTCATAAGTCTTGAACAACTTTATTTAGATCCTTAGTAATTAAAGGGTCCACAATATGATGGATAACAATGCGGAGGACCTCTTTTAGTTTCTTCTCTTTATTCCTTATTTTGTCATTATCATCAAAAGTCTCGATATTGGTCTTTAAAGCGTGATTAGAGGCTTTATTTTCACCTTTAAGAGTTTTATTTTCCCATTCTATATAAGCGATTCACTTTAAGAAAAGATAGTTATCGCGCTTTAGCTTTCGAATCCTAGCTGCATATTCATTTATACGATTCGAGTATCTTGCTTATTGTTGTTGATCAAAATACTTCGTCATCTCAAATTTAACTTTCCTGCATCACTCTCCCACTACTTTTTTGTCTAAGACTAGAGGAGGATTTGCTATAGTGGGAAATTCCTGGGCAGCAAGGGAAGTAGATCTTGTGGATTTTGTGATGAAAGAGATAGCAGGAGAAACTGGTAACTCCATGCTTGAGATGTTATTCCCCATGAAGAACTCCAATGATTCACAATGAACCTGGCTATCTTTTTATTTCATTTCTAGTTTGCTTATTTGTTGAAGGAGTTTTGATATTTTGTGATCAAAGTCGATTGATGAATTTGACTTGACTCTTTAATGTGAAAATCACTTCACTCTTGCTCTTAACATCAGCCTCTAAATATGAAATTTGATCGTTGAGATTTCTAATGATTGTTTTCCGAAGCACAAATCTTCTATACCATTTTTATGCTTTCGTGCTATCTTGTAAAGTATCACCAAGAAGCTTTTTCTTTTCGAAATCCGCCGACAACCTATCTTTGGTATTGATGGAACGAGATACCAAATCTAATGAAAGAGGCATTTCAGACAACTGTAACTTCTATTTAAACAGAAAGGAAAGGAAAATAAAGTCAGGACTTAAGTAAACAATTTCTTTTTAAAAGTAATAAAAGATTACAACACAAATAACAATAAAGCTAAAAAAGTACAATTAGACATTTGCTTTACATCTAAAGCTTGGAAACTGTATTCCTAAAATTACTTAATGAGTTAGTAGCAAGATTAACTGTTGAGTCAAAAGGAATATTAAGCCCTTTTTGAGTAATAACCGGAGGATATTTACTATACTCCCATTCCCCGACAAGAGGACTATCGCAATCACATATTAGTTCAGTATGATATGTTCGGATCTCTTTGAGGAGCTTTTCCTTTTCTTCACCAAGAAAATCGAAACAGAGATGGGAATGTTCCATGTAAAGCTTTTATAAATCCCTAAGAAAGAAATAGGCAAGTTTTGAAGATTAAATCAATGCCTTACCGAGATAATCTCTTTGTAATATAACATACTGACTTAGATAATCTTTAGAAACAAAGTGGCCTGAGGGACATTCACTCTACAATCAAGCAGTGAAATACAACTAAGTATAGATGGGAAATTAAAAAATAACATTTATAAGCCATTACTATTATTACATAATTAAAACTATTCATATGGTTCATACAAAATTGATTTTGTAAAGAATTTCGAAATAAACTTGCATTAATACTTTAGTTTATCAGAAGGCAAATCTGGAGGAATTGATTTGACTCAAGGCAAATCAGATTGACCGCCTTTATCACCGCCTAAACCTTGACCTCCATTGATGTTATCATCATCTTTATCATCATTATCATCATCACTATTATCATCATCATCGCCACCATCTTCTTCGATGGCCTCATCATCATCTTTGTCTTCAGAGCCGAATTCGACTTCGAAGGAAGGAACTTCAAAGGAATGAATTTTGGAAGCAACGAACTCCTCCCTCTTGGCAACTTCAGTCCCCTGCTCCATCTTTTTGAGTTTATCCATGACCCTATAGACAAGAGCAGGATCGAGCAAGGGGAAGCTCAGACCTAGGCATTTCTCTACGTTATCAGCATAGGCGAGCATCAAAGCGTCCTCGAAAGAATTTATAATAATGTCTATGAGAGAAGAGTCAAGAAATTGTGACACTCGCACCATTGCATCAGAAATGGTGCCAGTGGTCAAGTTTAGGTAAGACTTATTATTTTTCAGCTTTTCCATTAACGAGGATTGTTTAACTACCATCCGTGCCTTTTCCTCTTCGGACTCTTTTAATATCATTGTCAATGCTAAGTTTTTGTCAGCGATGAGTTGGCAAGCTTTCCTCCCTTACAAAATTATAGACTCTAACTGGGCGAGAGAAGCCCTCAATCGCTCCAGTTCAATTGCAGCCTCATTCTTCTCTGTAGACAAGGAGGAAATCTGATTGTTTAAGTCAAAAAATTTCTCTCGAAGCTTAGCTGATTCGACGGAGCATGTTGAAGAATTTTCATGCAAAAAAACCAACTCTTTGAGTTCAGAAAGAAAGAGTACAACATAAGTCAAAAATTCAAAGGAAAAAAGCAGAAATAATAAAGTTAAGTAACATAAAACATACCAAGAGTTGTTTTTCAAGGAGAGACTGATAGTGACCCACTAGATCAGAAACTGAAGACAACGGCTGAATTGAAGCGAAGTATGGAGAGTTTGAGATAGAATGGATCATCTTTTTGAAATCACATGAAGGTGTAGAAGATGATTGTCCCGGAAGATTCAACACTTGTGTAGGGGTTGAAGTCCCCAAATCCTTCTTCATCTGCTCGATTATGCTTGGAGAGCTAGAGATGACGATACCAGAAAGAGGATCAACCTTTGAGGGAGTTTCCTTAGGTTGATCATATGGATCTTTAATGGTTGGAATTTTCAGGGATTTGCCAATGTTAGCAAGCTCCCTTTCTTCCAATATTGGAGAATTAGGAACTTCAGCTACTTTGGCTCTCTTTATGGGTGGCTCCACCATAGTTTTTTTGACAATTACCTTTTTACGGCCATCTTTGACCTAGCAATGGCCTAGGAAAAAGATGTTGCAAGAGTAGTTGACGCGGCGAGAACTGGGTCACTATCGAGTTTTCCAACCCGAGGAGCAGTTGTAGAAAATTCATTATAAGTCAATAAAATAAAGTGAGAAAATAACACGACAAAAAATAACAAGTACATCACTTAAACTTACCAGAATGGTTAGGCATATAGGTGACATTGGGGAAATTTTTTCGAATCTCCCAAACAGAGAAAGCATTTACTTCGGGATGTATGCGTAACCAAATGAGGTTGGCCAAGTATCCTTTGACCCACAGGCAAGCGAGAGTTCTCTTGCAAGTTTATGGGATTCAACAACGCAATCTATTTCCAATCCTGCATGAAGCCGCAATCAGCGATTCCACTGTTTTCTTGTCTTCTACCTTTAGTTCTTTAACAGGAGCGCTTGACAAGAGGCATAGGTTGACCTAGGGAAATAAATGAACGGGATGATAAAATCTAAGATTAACTTATGTGGAGAAGTGAAAGCCGTGCTAATGTCTAGAAGACATTTAACGTAGAAAAATTGTGTTTACTAGTCACTATACTTAGTCACTCCCTCAAAAATCAGCTTTTTGGAAGGATATGCCCCGAAGATTTGTTGTTTAGATTGCTCAACTTAACTAACCGTCGATAATTCAATACTTCAGGAATGACCGATGGAATTCCAAATTCCAATGCCATTAGTTATAGAGAAATGAGATAAATGTAGAGGTTAGGTGAGAGCTGAATAGGAGCAATCCCTAAATAAGAGAAGAACTAGGATAGGGAGTTTCGAAAAGGTTGGAACCCTCCATGCCAAACATGAACTGCTGTGTAAGCAAAGAATCCTTCAGAAGGATAGTGGATGGTGTCTGTAACATCCCGATTTTTTGACGTTCGAAAATTGACATCAATACGACCACTGTAACAAATGTTGAGTAATTGAACGTCGAAAAACCGAACCATTAGGATTAAAGAAGAAGGAGGTAGAAGAAGAAACAGAAAATAACATCAGAATCTCACAAACGTAGCAAAACAATATATAATAGATAAATGACAAAAACAAATAATCTATATCTGTTTTATATATTACATCATCAGAGTACAATACAATCATCAACACAATTTAGGACGGTTATAATATCCTGTCCTCCAAAGCTGAATATACAGCTTACACTGTACATCAGAAATATAAATCTATGGAAATATGCCTCGTCGTCCAGCTCGTCTCCAGAGCTCCACAGTAGCCTGTCAATAATCTGTACTCTGTAATAATCGGTATGACCCGGGCATTATAGCTAAATAACACTCGAGTCAATCTGGAAAACCAGCGTGAGAAAACACACTCAACTGGATTATTAATTTTTTCAAAACCTTTTTGAAATCAAAGGTATCTCGTAAGACCACGCCATAAATAAACATGCTGGTTTTTTACCTTACAATAACCAAAACTTTTTTTATCAAAATCTGTCTGATATTATAATCGTGTCTATAGAAAGTAAAATAGAATCTAGCTGAAATGCTTGCATCTCACGTTTCGGCAATAGTTGGGCACAATCAAAATGGTACAGGCGCTTATTGGAGATTGCATTCCATACAATGGCTGGGCTACTAGGGTACCGCACGTCACAGTACGTGGCCTAGATCACCATACCGAAGATCCATCCTGATCTCATGCATCACAAGTACGGAGCTACCCCTTATTGTATAGTCCGAATAATTTCACCCTGCGGTTGGGATCAGCAACCACCTACACAGCCAATATAAAGGGACATCTAGACATGGGACCTTACCCTAATTGGTTTTTAGCCACTTAGCCTTGTGTGCACCTCTCATGTTTTAGCCATTCCCGGTTGATGAGGCTCGAGGCTATGCGTTACCTTTTGGCACACATTCACTTAGAATGCTCATCGTCCTCCTGACGATGTTTTGAAAGCATTCGTCCATACAAGTCCGTTACGGGTTCGAACGGAACCGAAGGCACTACTCCTACTACATCCATTTTGGAATCACCCTCAGGATTAGTAGCAAATAGCCCTTGCACTTCACTGCTCCATCTTCGATTCCAAGCACTTGTCTTCCACACGAAAACGTTAAAACCGAATCGAAGTGGTTTTTGGGAAAATAATCCTGATCCCGGTCTCTTCGAAACGTTCAACGCGTTGGCCAATATTGATGGTCGATTATTTAACTATCAAATGACATTCACAAGCAACCATCAGATTTAATTAATTTCCCAATTTTTCTTATTATTTAAAATATCTTCGCAAGATATCTTCTACACTTCAATCTTTGGAAATAAGTTTCAAATCTCTTTTCACTTGCGGAATAAATTCTCAAAAATTGTTTATTTCCACTGAAAATCACCAAGTCCAAATACTTCTGATTTTAAAATTATTTAAATCACTTTATTTTAAAATATACTTTAAACATTTAAATTATACTGCTTAAACACTTATTCAAAAATATATACTTTAAAAATATTTAAAATGAAACTACTTTATAAAATATAAAACCAATTTTTAGAATAAAAGTTAAGCCAACTAATTAAAAATAAGAGTTACGAAATTCTATACAAGTTTTTAAATAAAACTTTAATCAAAATGTCTTAAAAATAAAATTACTTTATAAAATATAAATATTAATATATATATTTTTAAAACATAAAACTAATTAACCTAAAAAAAATTACCGCTATAACTAACTTAATAAATCTTTACCTTTAAAAATTTAACAACTTAATAATTATTTCTTATAAAAATTCCTTTAAACAAATTTAAAACTTTTAGCTTATACTTAAAAATTTGCTTTGAAAATGTACTTAGCTTTCCAGTGAAATACACTTCTCTTTCACACCTTTTAAAAATAATCCACTATTATTTTTAAAACAAAATTCCCATTCCATTATAAATTCCCTCCGTGAATTTATACTTACAAATATCCACTAATATCTTATTTCACTTTATATACCCAATTTATAAATTCCATAGTTTCATCTTCTTTTTAAAACAAAATTTTAAACTCTAAATCAATTTCCAAATCTATTTTCAGATTTTACTCCATTTAAAAATAAATTCCTTTACTTACTCATTTTATTTCAAAACCATTCACTTCAGATTTTACTTCTTAATTATGATTTAAAATCTTATTTAAACCGAAAATATCAATTTCATACTTTTCCAAATTCCTTCTTTATCCTTTCCAATAAATTTAAACCTTGAATTTAAAATAAATTCTTTATTCCTTTAAATAATATCACTTAATTTTTAAAATTAGTTATTTCCCCTTTATTCAAAATCTCCTTTCGCATACTCGGAATTTATTTATTAGAATTGAAAAACCACTTTTATTCTTTCCAATTCATTCTTTAATTTATTTAAATTCTCTATAATTATTTCAATTAAAACATTTATCTTTTTTTTTCTCATCAAAAATCCAACCTATATAATTTTGATAACACAGTACACCCAAATATATTCAATCAAACCATAGCATCCAATATTTCAAAAACCAATATAGTCCATCTTAGAGGATCAAATCATATCATAGAATATTAAAACCAATGCAAATATTTTAAGGAATCCATTTGGATCCCTCCAACCTGTTTCCCTACATCCTCAGATGTTAGCACAATATAAAATACCAATTCCTTTTTGAGGTGGAATATCGCGGTATATGGGGATATATCATCTCATCCGCTATTATGCAGCGCATAGGGTCTCATCCGCTATATAATGCGGGAATTAATCACTCCAATATATACAATATATATGCTACTATATAATATACCACATTCAGACAATTCAATCATTCAATAAATCTTTTAAATTTAACTACTTAAATTTAAATAATAATAATCCAGATGAGTGAGATCAACTCACCTTTGATTTTTGCATGCAACCCATTTCTAATCCGGCATGCTTCTTTTCAAATTTCGACCTTGTATAACAATTATATAATTTCACTAATATTTTGAATGAATTGAACAATTTATTACGATTTTATAATTTAACTAACCAATAATTTATTTTTAACTAATTTTCTTAAGATAATTAATTTTCGGTAACTAAAATAAATAAATTAATTATTTAAATATGTTAATCACCTATACATTATATTTCCAATATATATATATATATAAATATAAATATATATGTCTGTAAAAATTTGGTTTTAAATAACTCCTTAGTTCACTTAAATGAACTAGAATTGCAGCAATCAGGCTTGGCTAAATCTTAACTTAATTTAAATTTTAAATTCCACTATACTAATACATGCAATAAAAATCAACAAGTTAAATTAAACATTTATTCTTAACTAACATTTAAATTAAAAGGTTAAAAACAAATTTCCTCAAATCGAATTGAAAAAAAAAATCGATCAGCCACTCTTCGCGAAATTCTGACCAACGAACCATTGCGACCTATAAGCGTAGTACCAAAGCAAGAGGGAATCCAAAGAGAATCCAAAGCTGGACTGAACTAATCGTGTTGAAGAAGGTAGCAGGGGATCTGAGATATCCAGAAGCATTGACGGATATCATCCCCTTACCAAATGGAACCTCGCGTTCAATTTCATCATCGAAACAATCAACGTACCCTACACTAAAGCAATTGTAGCAATTCCGAGTCGAACACTCATTTCCTTTCTCGATGAAATTAACAACTAGATTATCCAAACTGATCGAGCTCGGTTCAACCACCAAATCATCCTTTTCCTTCTCTTTGCTCCTCTCAAAAACCTCTTCAACCTCGACGTATCACACGAAGGCATGGCTTTAGCATCAATGACAAACTTTGTTCGTGGAAGTACTAAACGCCATCTATGCTCAGCCCTTGCTGCTACATCACTAGATTCAAAGCAGATTTGACTCGAAGCAGAAGTATCCAATACCAAACATCAAGGGCGGAGAAGAATACACTGGCGAGGATGAACTCACAATACAAATTTTGACTTGATTCGATTTAAATTGAATCTGCCCTTTATTTTTTATTTTTTAAGTGGACTTCATTTTTCTTACAGAGAAAGAAGAAGGGATGTTGCGATTTGAAAATGAAGCTAAAGGAAGAAAGGTTTCGTTCGTTCCTCTATTTTAACGAGAAATTCATCAACATATTTTTTTTATATTTAAGATGCGTGTTAATGCATTTCAACACGTGTTTTGAAGTCCCATTACGTGTCCTCACAGATCTGCAATAGTCCTAATGCGATTTATTATTATTTATTTAAATTTCAAATTCAAATCGTTTCGATTTCCGCACTCATAATCTCGACCTCCTATCGAGGGGTTCCGCTAGGTGTTCATAAGGGTATACCCTTGTTCCGAACGCAATGGAAAAGGTTTCGAGTCCTAATTCGATCATATGGAGAAGATAGCTTTTTGGACCCAGTTATTATATTAAATTCGATATAAATTCAGCACGTTTATCTATCATATGATCACACGACAACTTCAAATGCAACGAAAATTGAAATCCGATAATAATACACTATTACTGATCTAATGGAACAGGTTTCATCGAAATCCGAGAATGTGCCTCGGAAGGATATTTTTAAATTCAATTTAGGCAATATAATTTTAAACTGAGCAAACACTTTTAAATTCACATTTAAGGCTTTCCTTATCTTCAGCATCATTAATATAAATTTTACAAGCTTTCAAATTATTTTTAACAAGAATGGAACTCCCGATTCAACAATTTTCCCAATTGCAGTTATAAATTCAATATTTACAATATCCAGTAAATAGCGATATTTGAAATTTAAGTCAAACTATCATTCAAATATTTAAAATCAATTAAATATTTCAATTTCAAATATCCAAAAATTCTGGGTCGTCACATTCCTCACCCCTTGAAAGAATTTCGTCCCCAAATTACTAGTTAAGAAGAATGGTACATAACCCGTTTACTATTTTCCTAAAACTAACAGTTCCAAACAACATTCCAAAACCAAATAGTTTTTCAACGATTTCCCAAAACAATCTTTTTATTAAAGACAACCCAACATCCTTACTAACTTTCCAAACGTATCTATAGTTTCCAAACAATACTACTTAGTCAATAATTCAAATTCAAATTTAAAACCAAAATTTAAATTATCAAAATTCCTTCAAAAATTTTCCTACTCCCAAAATTTCCGAAAAATTTCACCAGCGTCTCCTTTGCGCGGCAAGCTCGACACAACTACAAGATGCCTCTACGGACCCCCAAATTTCAAAAGAAACGAAAAGCCAAGTGCCTAGATAATAAAATCATCAAATTTCATATAGAAATTCAAATACATGCCTTTGCCGAGAAAATTCAATTTATCTTCAAAAATCAAAAATCCCAGTTCCCTTTTTCTTTTTAACACCTGAATATCCTACTTAGCAATAAGATCTAATCATAGCTTTCAAAATCATTTCATACAATTCTTTACAAAAGTTCCATATCTATTTCATTACATCCGTCGATGCACATATCTTCCATATGCAATACCATATTCAATCACTCACTTGACCACACAATTTCACTTCCGAAGTAGTATTGTCCATCCGACTTCCTAGTGCGGACTCAGATCTGGTTTCTTGATCAAAAATCGTCATTCTCCTTGCATAGCCAAAAACTATGATAGAGAATTTCCAGAATCAATCAAAAACCCATATTAAGAGTTCACCGTCGAAAATCGAGTGAAAAATCCCAACTCAGATCGATATAATTACCTCGAAATTCTATGCTCGAATCTAGATCAAATTGCTATTTGAATAACATACGCACATCCTACGTTTTTATCCCGTTTGATTATTAGCTATATCAATTCTCTTTTATTAACATTCATTTTGATTCCTATTCATTTATTTATAACCATCCCATTACACAACTTTACTTAATCTCCATTTCAAAATTACTTAGTATATTTCCAATACCAAACTTACTTAAGAATTTCACCATTCATTTCTTAAATTCAATACAAATATTTTATACACTTCTTATATTTATTTTTACTTTACCACTTTAGCCTTTATATCTTCTTATTTTTAAACTGGATCTCCAATTCCACATGAATTCAATTTACCTTCATTTTAGGTATTGAATTCTGTTCACTTTTATCTCAAACCATATTCAATTAATCATTTCTTTAATTAGTCCCACTACCAACTTATTTAAATCTCAAACACTTCTATTCCCAACTTTTACTATTTTTAGTCCATTAAGAACTAATTCTTCAGCTTCACTTTACTATGCATAATTTACATTAAGTAACATCCTAATATTCAAATTTAAATCATTTTCTCACCACTAAATAGATTAGTACTTACTAATTTTAATTTCAATCCTTTGTTTTATTTAGTCCAACCTGACTAACTTTCCCATTTCACATAATTCAACACAATTCAATTTTAATTCCAACATTAGCTTTCATTTTACTTACTTACAAATGTAAATTTATTAGTTTATTCACAAATTTACCTCATACTTAGTAAGTTTTATTCCAATGACCATTACTCTTAGCCTACTTAGACTTTCCTTAAATTCACTTTTTCAGTTACACTTAAATTTTAATTCAAATTTTAACTTCTATAGGTTCTGTAGCTTATTTTGTATTCCATTAATATCTTCCAACTTTAGGTTCTCTAGCTTATTTTGTATTCCATTAATCTTTCCAACTTACTTCATTTAATTGGTTCCTTACCACTTTATTTTATTATCACACTTGCTTTTATTTTTAACTTTTCTTTAAGTTAAATTTTACTCTAACAAATTAAATTTTTATAAGCTATCAAACCCATTTATGTCCCATAAACATTTCCTATTTACTTCTAGAGTTTTAAACAATTGCTTAAATATTCCAAAAACATCTTTTTTTTAAAAATTATACATATATCAATCCCAAATCCCTTAGTATATCCAATATTCCTTTGTATTTTAAAAACAAAACGGTTTTACAAATCGAAACTTCTACATTTCAAAAATCATTTTGGAAATCCATAATTCAATTGCATATCCAATTATTCCTTGAATAATAAAACCAACCCAGTTTTGAAATCAACACCAATTTAGAACATCCAGGTAGCAATTTCTCTCTCGGAAACTCAAAAATGAACATCGAAGATGCTGCAGTCATTACGAAGTTATTTTCCAGCGACCAAAAAGAGTTCAATGCTTTTATCTCTTTAAAACCCCTTCAATATTTTTAAATTCAAAAATCTCACCAGATTTCAAATAAAATTCAAAAATATTTCTAAAATAATACAAATATTATTGCTCCAAAACCTTTGAAAACCATTTTTAAACTCAAAGTTATTAAACTTTTCCTAAAATTCCAAATTCCAAATTCTTTCAATCTATATTCAAACATTACTCTGGAATTTTATACCTTTCCAATTATAAATCACCTTTGAAATTCAAATTTACATATTGCATCCTTTTATATAAAATAATCTCTTAACTTTGCTTATAAATTTTATTCCTTATTCAATTTTTACACAACAATGATAATAATCATTCCCTAACAACCAAGCAACCAAATATTATAATAATTTATAGAAAATTATTTTTTTTATATACAAAAATAATTTGGGTAAAATTATTTCATTTTTCCTATTTTAAAAAAAATCGGTTTATCTTGTTTAAGAGTTTAGAAACCTGTATCGATAAAATGGCGTCCCACATATTGACCAGAATCCATAAACACTCAACCGATAAGTCAACACAATATAAAAACAATTTTTATATATACTAACAAATACGTGCTCATATCTATTAATACTCTCAAACTCATTCTAGAGTACTGCGGGCACTATTTTAATGAGTTATTCTCACCAGAGCTAAGGTTCTCGCTTAACCTTCAGCCATGATACCAAGTGTAACGACCCGATTTTTCGACGTCCAAAAATCAACATCAATACGACCACAGTATCAAATGCCGAGCAATCGAATATCGGAAAACCGAACCATTAGGATTAAAGAAGAAGGAGGTAGAAGAAGAAACAGAAAATAACATCAGAATCTCACAAACATAGCGGAACAATATATAATAGATAAATGACTAAAACAAATGATCTATATTTGTTTTATATATTACATCATTAGAGTACAATACAATCATCAACACAATTCAGGACGGTTATAATATCCTGTCCTCCAAAGATGAATATACAGCTTACACTGTACAGTGGAAATATAAATCTATGGAAATACGCCTCGTCATCCAGCTCATCTCTTGAGCTCGACAGCAGTCCATCCAGAATCTGTACTCTATAATACTCGGTCTGACCCGAACATTATAGTTAAATAACATCCGACTCAGTCCAAAAAAACAGTTTGGGAAAATACATTCAATTGGATTATTAAAGTTTTCAAAACCATTTGGAAATCAAAGATGTCTCATAAAACCATGCTACAAATAAACTTGCCGGGTTTTACCTTACGATAACCAAAACATTTTTTTATCAAAATCCGCCGGTATTATAATAGTGTCTATAGAAAGTAAAATAGAATCTAGCTGAAATGTTTTCATCTCTCATTTAAGCAATAGTTGGGCACAATCAAAACCATACATGCGCTTATTGGAGATTGGATTCCATACATTGGCAGGGCTACTGAGGTGCCGCCCATCACAGTACGTGGCATAGATCGCCGTACCGAGGATCCACCCTAATCCCCTACATCACAAGACCGGAGCAACCCCTTACTGGATAGACCGAATAAGTTCACCACGAGGTTGGGATCAGCAATTGCCCCACAGCCGAAATAAAAGGGAC
Organism: Allium cepa; assembly: GCA_030765085.1. NCBI lineage: Eukaryota > Viridiplantae > Streptophyta > Magnoliopsida > Asparagales > Amaryllidaceae > Allium > Allium cepa. The sequence goes on along the minus strand of CM060944.1, from coordinate 299,944,834 downwards.
ATCTAGACAGGGGTGACCTTACCCTAATTGGTTGCTAGCCACTTAGCCTTGTGTGCACTCCTCCTGTTTTAGCCATTACCGATTGATGAGGCTCGAGGCTATGCGTTACCTTTTAGCACACATTCACTTAGAATGCTCATCGTCCTCCTGACGATGTTCTGAAAACATTCGTCCATACAAGTCCATTCCGGGTTCAAATGGAATCGAAGGCACTACTCCTACTACATCCATTCTGGAATCACCCTCAGGATTAGTAGCGACTAGCCCTTGCACTTCACTGCTCCATCTTCAATTCCAAGCTCTTGTCTTCAGTACGAAAATGTTCAAATCGAATCGAAGTGGTTTTCGGGAAATTAATCCCGATCCCGGTCTTTTCGAAACGCTCAATGCATTCGCCAATATTGATAGTCGGTTATTTAACTATCGAATGACACTCACAAACAACCATCAGATTTAAATAATTTCCCAATTTTTCTTATTATTCAAAACTTCTTCGCAAGATATCTTCTACACTTCAATCTTTTGAAATCCGTTTCAAATCACTTTTCACTCGCGGAATAAATTCCCAAAAATTGTTTATTTCTATTGAAAATCACCAAGTCCAAAGACTTTTGATTTTAAAAAAATTTAAATCACTTTATTCTAAAATTTACTTTAAACATTTAAATTATACTACTTAAACACTTACTCAAAAATATATACTTTGAAAATATTTAAAATTAAACTATTTTATAAAATATAAAACTAATTTTTAAAATAAAAGTTAAGCCAAACTAAATTTAAAAATAAGAGTTACGAAATTCTACACAAGTTTTTGAATAAAATTTAATCAAACTATCTTAAAAATAAAATTACCGTATAAAATACAAATATTAATAATTATCTTTTTAAAACATAATACTAACTAGCCTAAAAAAAATTAGCAGTGCAACTAATTTAATAAATCTTTGCCTTTAAAAATTTAACAAATTAATAATTATTTCTTAAAAACATTCCTTTAAACAACTTTTCAACTTTTAATTTACACTTAAAACTTTGCTTTGAAAACGTTCTTGGCTTTCTAGTGAAATACCCTTCTCTTTCACACCTTTTAAAAATAATCCACTATTATTTTTAAAGCAAAATACCCCCCCCCCTTTATAAATTCCCTCCGTGAATTTATACTTCCAAATATCCACTAACATCTTCTTTCACTTTATAAAACCAGTTTACAAATTCCATAGTCCCATCTTCTTTTTAAAACAAAATTTTAAACTCTAAATCAATTTCCAAATCAATTTTCAGATTTTACTCCATTTTAAAATAAATTCCTTTACTTACTCAGTTTGTTTCAAAACCCACTAACTTCAGATTTTACTTCTTAATTATGATTTAAAATCTTATTTAAACTAAAAATACCAGTTTCATACTTTTCCAAATTCCTTCTTTATCCTTTCAAATAAATTTAAACCTTGAATTTTAAAATAAATTCGTTATTCCTTTAAATAATATCACTTAAATTTTAAATTCATTATTTCCCCTTTATTCAAAATCACCTTTTCCATACTCGGAATTTATTTATTAGAATTTAAAAATCGCTTTTATTCTTACCAATTCATTTTTTAATTTATTCAAATTATCTATAATTATTTTACATAAAAAATTTCTCTTATATTTTCTCATCAAAAATCCAATCTATATATTTTTGATAAAAGTATACCTAAATATTCAATCAAACCATAGCATTCAATATTTCAATTACCAATATAGTCAATTTTAGATTATCAAATCATATCATAGAATATTAAAAAAATTCTAAATATTTTGAGGAATCCGTTTGGATCTCTCCAACCTGTTTTCCTGCATCCACAGATGTTAGCATAATATAAAATACCAATTCCACTTCGAGGTGGAATATCGCGGTATATGGGGTTATATAATCTCATCCGCTATTATACGGCGCATAGGGTATCATCCGCTATATAATGCAGGAATCAATCACTCTAATATATATAATATATATACTACTACATAATATACCACATTCAGACAATTCAATCATTCAACAAATCTTTTAAATTTAACTATTTAAATTTAGATAATAATAATCTGGATGAGTGAGATTAACTAACCTTTGATTTTTGCATGCAACCCATTTCTAATCCGGCCTGCTTCTTTTCAGATTTTGACCTTGTATAATGGTTATATAATTCATTAATATTTTGAATGAATTGAACAATTTATTACCAATTTATAATTTAATTAACCAATAATTTATTTTTAAACTAATTTTCTTCAGATAATTAATTTTCGGTAACTAAAAATATTAAATTAATTAGTTAAACACGTTAACCACCTATACAATATTTTTCCAATATATATATATATATATATATATATATATATATATATATCTTGTTTTAAATAACTCCATAGTTCACTTAAATGAACTAGAACTGCAAGCAATCAGGCTTGGCTAAATCCTAACTTAATTTAGCTTTTAAATTCCACTATACTAGTACATGCAAATAAAAATCAATAAGTTAAATTAAAAGTTTATACTTAAGTAACATTTAAATGAAAAGGCTAAAAACTAATCACCTCAAATCGAATCGAAAAATAAAAATTGAACAGTTGCTCTTCGCGAAATTCTAACCAACGAACCATTGTGGCCTACAAGCGCAGGACCAAAGCAGGAGGGAATCCAAATAGAATCCAAAGCTGGACGGAACTGATCGAGTTGAAGAAGGTAGCGGAGCATCTGAGTTATCCAAAAGTGTTGTCGGAGATCATCCCCCCACTAAACGGAACCTCGCGTTCAATTTCATCATCGGAACAATCAATATACTCTCCACTAAAGCAATTGCAGCAATTCCGAGTCAAATTCTCTTTTCCTTTCTCGATAAAATTAACAACAAGATTATCCAAACTGTTCGAGCCCGGTTCAACCATCAAATCATCCTTTTCCTTCTCTTTCCTCCTCTCAAAAACCTCTTCAACCTCGACGCGTCACACGAAGGCATGGCGTCAGCATCATCGATAAACTTCGTTCGTGAAAGTTCTAAACACTATCTACACTCAGCCCTCGGTGCTACATCACTAGATTTAATGCATATTTGATTCGAAGCAGAAGTATCCAATACCCAACATCAAGGGCAGAGAAGAATACACTGGCGAGGATGAACTCGTGATACAAATTTTGACCTAATTCGATTTGGATTGAATCTACCCTTTATTTTTATTTTTTTGAAGTGGACTTCATTTTTTTTACAGAGAAAGAAGAAGGGATGTTGCGATTTGAAAATGAAGCTGAGGGAAGGAAGGTTTCATTTGTTCCTCTATTTTAACGTGAAATTCATCAACATATTTTTTTGTTTAAGACGTGTGTTAATGCAGTTCAACATGTGTTTTAAAGTCCCATTATGTGTCCTCATAGATCTGCAATAGTCCCAATGCAATTTATTATTATTTATTTAAATTTAAATTTTAAATTCAAATCGTTTCGATTTCCGCACTCACAATCTCGATCTCCTATCGAGGCATGCTGCTAGGCGTTCATAAGGGTATACCCTTATTCTGAATGCAATGGAAAAGGTTTCGAGTCCTAATTTGATCGTATGGAGAAGATATCTTCTTGGACCTAGTTATTATATTAAATTCTATATAAATTCAACGCGTTTATCTATCGTACGATCACACGACAACTCCAAATGCAACGAAAATTGAAATCCGATAATGATACATTATACAGATCCAATGGAACTAGTTTCGTCGTAATCCGTGACCGTGCCTCGGAAAGCTATTTTTAAATTCAATTTAAACAATATATTTTTAAAACCGAGAAAACACTTTTATATTCACATTTAAGGCTTTCCTTATCTTTAGTATCATTAACATAAATTTTAAAGCTTTCAAATTATTTTTAACATGCCTGGAACTCTCGATTCAACAACTTTTCCATTTATAAATTCAATATTTAAAATATCCAATAAATAGCAATATTTGAAATTTAAGTCAAACTATCATTCAAATATTTAAAATCAATTAAATATTTCAATTTCAAATATCCGAAAATTCCGGGTCATAACAATATCACTTTCAGTAGAGGGGATGGCCTCAACTCTAGTAATTCCAAAGTCATTTAGGATCACATCCACTTCATGTTAAGTGGATATCGAGGAATGTTTTGAGATGGCTTCGATCTTCTATAGTGAACTCATGATTCTGCCAGGTGAAATTGTTTCAGTTAGAAATCATAGTATGTTATGAAACTAACATTCTTTCAAGGATATTGAAAACCTATCATAATATTAGAATATCAAACAAGCAAACCATGAAATTTCATATTCTTAGAGAATTGTTATGGTCATAAAAGTAAGATTCATTGAGATTTCGACAAAGAATTAAAGAAAAATAAGAGTCAATACACTTTAATAACGTCGAAAGCCCAATGAGAAAATCTATTGAGCATTCGATAAAGTCGAAAGGGAGGTGAACGTACACATCTAAAAAATACATTTCAGCACCGTCGAAAGCTCAATAGAAGTTCTATTATCAAAAGAAAGTTGTTAAAATAATACAATGAATTCTAATAAAATACACACTGCAAACATTCAATAAATAGTTTGAAAGAATTTTTACATTGTTGACACCCGTGGACTTAGTTTTTTTGAGGCAATGTGAATGCTTTCGAAACCTTATTTGCTAACTAAGTCGAAAGGTGTCTAGTTTGAACATGTTAACAAGAAAATAAAAGAACACGGGGCGTTTTGATGATGTTGATAAAAGATATTGATTAAATCCCAATCAGTTATAAAAGGTTTCGATAGATTCAAAAAGTGGTACATGGTCTCGAGGGCATAACAACAATGAATTTAAATCAACATGATAGGTTTCTACTAAGTTGAATACACTAGGTTTACTAAGACGAATTTTTATGATTTGCAACTTATAAAATGTATTCTTTCATCAATCCCATTTATTAAAATACTTATTTCTAACTTAAAAAATTAGGACTAAGTGTGTACTAAAGGCGACGAAACCTATGCGACAAAGTGTGTGCTTTTGAAAGAGAGAATTAAGTAATTATCTAGTAAGATACAATAGCCAACTTCTTTGAACGGTGTCTGAATATGTTAAAATACAAAATTTCTTTTGAAAAAGTAGACTACAAGCTAACTTTACTCTATAGCCTTTCGACGAGGTCAGTCAAATGAAATGCTATGTTTCCTTTCTACCCATCGTAAAAGGCTAAGAAAGCAAAACAGGAGTTGCCGCCTTAATCCCTTTCGAAGTGGTAGAAAAGAAAATACGTGGCACCAATTTTTTGATTCGTACAACATAAAGCTTCTTGACGAAGTAAACAAAAATTTCCTTCTTCCCCAAACCCTATTTGAACTCGAAAAATTCAGAAAACTAATAAACAAAAGGATTTATGTGCAAATCAACTATTTAAAAACCATTAAAATGGAAATTCAAGTTCTCTTAAAACAACAATAGCAATAACGTCTGAACCAGGTAGAATAAGGATAAAGATTAATAGGAAAATTACACAAATCAAGCCATGAAACTAAATAATGGAATTTTTTCGTGCAGACGAAAGCTTAAATGTTTTTTTTTGGATCAAAACAACAGTTCAGATCTAGACTGTGAAAATTTCAGAAATTAAATTTCAGTGTAAAATGAATTTTTTTGAAAAGTGAAGAGAGATAAACTCAAGTTAGTTTAGATCTGAATTTTTTATCTGAATTTTTGACTGTTGTAGATGAAGCTTATTTAAAGATTTGAGAACTGTGATTTTTACTCGAAGAAAATTCTGATTCTAGGTGAATGGAAGAGATGAAGAGGAGAATGCGACTTATAAGAAAAGTCAGCAAAGATAGCAGACCGCCTGATTAATTTTAAGTGAACGGCTTGGATTCACGCTAGAATACGAAAAGGCAGGAGACATTTTGGTTTTCGAGATAATTGACTTGGAAAGTCAAGGGCGTCCCTCCACAAGGGGGGAAATATTACTACCAAATATCCTTTCGATCTTGTTGATATCTGTTTGGGTGGAAAATAAAGAAAAACATGACAAATAAGCTTCAACTGACCTTTTGAAGGAGTCGAAGGGATGCACATCCAAACATTTGAAGAATCACAACCTTTCGAAGGGGTCGAAAGGGTCGAAAGCACTCTTCCTCTTCAAGAGATCTCTTTTCAAAGCAGATGCTTCCACATGCATGAAAACCTTTCGATTGAGTCAAAGCAACATCTTTCAAAGACAAGGATTGATAGCCCTTTATATGCTTGCCAAACCTTTCAAAACCAAAGGTTTTTTCTTCATTCAAATTACTCAAAAACAAGCCTTTGGTGGAAGAATCCTTTTGAAATAAAAAGCAAGCCTTTCAAACCGGTCGAAGTCCTTAATATCGAAGGAAGGTTCCGCATCAGTTCACAAGCATAAGTTTAGAAGCTACTAACCATGTTGAAACCATCAACATTTCAACACCTTCGGAACATGTAGAAGCTGCCTACTGATAGAGTCGAAAGCTCCTACCTGCATTCCTTATGACAACAAAGCAACGTAAAGAAGAAAGGTGCAACCACCCATTTTGATGAAGATGAAGGCATTCAAACCCATTCGAAAGCAATGCAGAGGGGTGCACAATTGTTGAAGGACTCAAATAGTATCTGAAACCACTTCTCGACCAAGTCGAAAGCACTGGGTCAAAAGGTGCCTACCCACATCTATAAATAAGGCCCAAGGGGTCTGTTTTGTGGGGTTCGAATTCGCCCATTCTAAACTTGTATTTTCTTAAGTTTGCAAATTTTTAAACCATAATTTGTAAAGAAATTGGGAATATTTGTTCAGCACAATCATTATTGGATTAATAAAAGGGAAGTTTTTAATATTTCTGATTATATAGTTGTTTGAAGGTCTTTTACTGGCATTAACTGCATTTTACAGGTCTCGACCTCATCGTAAGGCATCTCCCAAGTGAGTCAAAACACCGGTCTTTTCAAGTAATCCAAGACCATAACTACAAACCATCATTTATTAAACTCTTAACTTCAAGTTGGTCGAAACCTTGACTCAAGCTGATTTACCTTAGAGTCTCGAACCAAAACTAAGTTGCTAATTACCCAAGCTTTTGACAAGTTCAAAACCCCCCAGATCAACGTCATCCTTGTATCCCTAGAGCTATTTTCAACATTCCACATCTGCTTCGAAAGGAAGGTTTCTAAGAGATAACCAAATTACCTCAATTGGCTTGATAGACCAAAAATTAGGAAATTTAAGCGTTTCGACTAAAGCAAAAAGTCAATAAGAAGAGTTTTCACAAGAGAGAAACCTATTCCAAAGGTTGAATCAAATAAAAATCCATATCCTATCTTCCTCAACTTAACCAAGAAAGGATAAAAAGGACTAACATTTTTCTTAAACTCAACTTTTGGTTTGGTAAGTTTTCTTAGTAATAGTTAGGTTCATAGTCATCCTTTGAAAACTACGGGATGTGAGATGGATATTCCAAATCATGGTAGAGATGTATAGTCTCTATGAGGATAATGAAAGGTTCATAGTCATCCTAGGAAAATTATTGGATGTGTGATACATAATCCACATCATTTTAAGTAAAATAGAATATATTTGATGGATAGTCCATATAATTTTGAATAGTTAAACCATTTGTGATGGGTAGTCCATGTGTTAGGGAATGGACAATCCAAGTAATAATTATATGTGAGATGGATAGACTACATAATTTTAAATATGCTTATATGTAATATAGATAGTCACATAATCATAAAATGGGTAGTCATATAAAAATATGATAAGTAGGTAGTTTAGATAGTAGTCATTTGAAATTTAGATGGATAATCTACGGAATTGGGATGGGTAATCCAATATGTTGGATGATTATAAATTTTATTTTCTATGTTCTAACCATTGTGGTGCAGCAACACAATATATGGTAGTTATTCGTTAAGATACTAATGAGGGGAAAACCCATTCCGCTCAACGGTGTGGTCTCACAATATATCTATTATGGGTTCGAGATGGTAGGTTATTATTCACATCAAACTACTGTCTAATCTAAAGTTTTTGTTTTTCCTCTTCAACTCTCGGGTACTCATTTTAGGAGGTCAGGAGTAAGGGATTTATGTTCCTGTTAGACGAATAAGCTTCCAAAGATGTGCAAGAGGCAATCTAACTATTAAGAACTATATCTATTTCTACTATGTTGTTTGGTTCTTTCTATTTGGATGTAATGAAAAAGTTGTAAATTGCCAAATATTTGATCTGATCAACTATGGGCGCATCTTCGTATGTCGCTCTTGGAGTATTTTTTAGTAATTATATTTTCTCTGAACATGAGATTACAAATGAGATTAGGTAATGAATATGAAATATCAATTATGAAATGGGATGTGAAAATTTGTTATTAAACCTTGTATGAAATTTTTTCATATTCATTTTTTTCTAATTATTTATATGATTAACATAGCCACATTTTGTCATTAGGAATTAGTAACTATGGATGAGTGCTGCATCCATAGCGGTTAGTTTTGGGCCTTAGAATGGAGGATTTACAAGTTGTTATCAGAGCATAGGTTAATGATTAAAAAAAAATGAACCTAAAGAATTTTTTAAAACATAGTCCTAATGAATCAAAGAATAAGATTTAGGTATCAAAAAATGTTGTTGTAGCATACTTGTATTTAGTACATATAAGTATGTATTCTCCCCTCTCTTTTAAACCATTCTCTAATATCTTACGAATGCTCCTATGCAGATTTACGAGAAAGATAGATATGAAGGAAACAAACAGAAGAGTGAATCTATGTAGAGGAAGCACCAAAACCATTGGAAATGCTAATCAAAATGCAAATGCCAATATAGGTGCCAAAACCCCACCAGTAGATATGGGGACAATGTATCAGTTCTTCGTCAATCCGATGCAAGCTGGAGCAGCTGAAGGAGTAGTTGGAGGAAATGTTACAAATGTAGGAGGAGTTCATCCCGTAGTGCTAGTCGGTAATAACTATGCTTGGCTGTGTCAAGATTACACTATTCTAGGAGGGAAGACTTCTCTGGGGACTGAGGATTCAATAGAAGTGGAGAACTGACAGTTAAATTGTTAAAGGATTTTCACTGACTTAGGTTTGAATGATGAGTAGAAAAGGAGATTGGTTTCGAGAAAGTTAGAAGCAGTTGCTTTGTTCTAATGGAACGGGGTGACCATAGGGGTATCAAAAGAGGAATTGACAGTGGCAGAATTTTGAAGGAGATTCGAAGAAAGGTTTTTGTTTGTAGTTGCCAAGTCAGCCCTGGTCAAGAAGTTTATTGAGTAGAAGTAGGGGAAATGTTAATGTCGGAGTATTCTACTAAATTTGATGAGATATCCATGTATGAATATGCAACTATTGACACTATTATCAAAAGAAATGAGAAATTGATCTAGGGGTTAAGGCCCAAGATTACTAGGGCAACGATGCTACATCTTATAGATCCATTGAATGAAGTGGTGGAGATGGCTATCAAGAATGAAGAAATTCTTTCAACTTTTGGGAAAGAGAAGTCGGTGGAGAACTAGATTTCTTAGAATAAAAAGAGGAAATTCTTTAAGAAGAAGGGAGCACGGAAAGCAGGAGCCGCCAAAAAGGGGAAATCTGATATAGTTTATTACAAGTGTGATAAGAAAGGGCACTATGCTAATGAGTGTTTATTTGGTAATGGAAAAGTGGTTATGGGGAAGCAAATTGTGAAGTGCTTTAACTGCGATCGGGTGGGGCATTATAAGAACTAATGTTCAAAAGTGGCCAAGGCTAACAAAGGAAAGGTGTTCTTTTGGAACCTTCTGCATCAATACCAATATAAGCTGAGAAGGTAAAGTCTATGATGGATGGTACGCCTTTAGGCATTGTTTGACACCGGTGCATCACATTCATTTATGCCTAAGTCTTTCACGGATAAGTTATATTTAGAATCATCATATCTTATTACTACCTTAAGGATACCTAATCCAATAGAAGAGTACGCAACTATGCGGATGAGATGTGACCACATAGAGTTTGAGTTGCTAAGTTTTACATTTTCCTACAATTTGTATGTATTATATTTCATGGGCTTTGGAATTAATTTGGGCATGGATTAGTTAAGAAAATATGATGCTAGGATATTTTTCCATAATAGGAAAATATCATTAAGACACCCTAATAGTAGTGATCGAGTAGTTTGCTTAGTTAATAACATGAGTTGGCAATGTCTATTTGATCATTTAATAACCAAACGGTATTGTTTATTTAATAGTTACTAACCAGATGGGTCATTAAGATTGTGCATCGATTATTGTAAGTTGAATGAAAAGACGACAAAGAATCTATATCCTTTGTCGACAATTGATGATTTATGTTATCAGTTGAGTGGAGAAAAAGTCTTTTCCCAGTTGGATTTAGCAATAGGGTTCCATCAATTGAGAAAGGCGGAGGATAATATTCCTTTGACGGTGTTTCCAACATGGTATGGCTCGTTCGAGTGGGTAGTGATGCCATTAGGATTAATTAATGCATCAGCTTTCTTCTTATATTTGATGAACCGATTTTCCAAAAGCACTTGGATATGTTCGTGTTGGCATTGTTTGACTACATTTTAACATAATCTAAGGATGAAAGAGATCACTAGATTCATCTTAGGATAATGCTTGAGGCGCTGAGGCATCATCAACTGAAAGTGATGTTTTCGAAGTGTCATTTTTGAAAAAGAGAAGTGATGTTTCTTGGATATGTAGTTTCAAAGAAAGGGTTGTTAATCGGTTTAGCCAAGATTAAAGCTATTAACAATTGGAGAAAACTAAGATGGTGATTGAGATAAGAAGTTTTCTTGGACTAGCTAGTTACTATCGGAGATTTATCAAGGATTTCTTACGGATAACAGCGCCTTTGACTAAGCTAACCAGAAAGGAGGTGAAGTTCGTTTGGTCTAATAAATGTAAGGAAGAATTCCTTTAGTTAAAGCAATTGTTGACCAATGCGCTCATGTTACTTTTTCAAATGGAAATCAAGATCTAGTAGTGTATACAGATTCATATGGGATAGGTTTAGGAGCTGTATTGATATAGAGAGGTAAACTGATTACCTACGCTTGTCGGTATCTCAAGCCATATGAAGTTAGATATCCAACTCATGATTAGGTGTTGGCAGCAGTGATTTTTGCATCGAAAGCATGGATACACACCTCTTAGGAGAATGATTTGTGTTGTATATGGATCATAAGTCTTTGAGGTATTTATTCTCTCAAAAAGAGTTGAATATGAAAACAACAGAGGTGGTTGAAGTTTTTACCAGCTTATGATTTTGGTATTGAATATACACTAAGGAAAGGGAGTAAAGTTGCAGATTCACTTAGCAAGAAACATCGGAATATGGTGTCAGCTATGTTCCCATAATTGAATGATCTGGACATATTGATTACTTGTAGTATGCAGTTAAGATTGACTGCTAGTTCCAGTTAATGTACTGCTGTGTTGTCTTGTTTCAAAGTCCGACTAGTATTGATTGAAAGTATTGCTTCTAAACAAAGGGATAATCTAGTATTAGTTGAACATATCATAAGACTGGAAAATGGAAATAAGATTGATAATCTAAAAGAGTTTAGTCTTGACCAGAAGGAATGGTTAAAGAAGGAAGGAAAATTATGTGATTCTAAGGAAGGAAGTTCTCAGGGATCGTCATCGATCGAAGTTTACGTTTCATCTTAGGGGAATTAAGATGTATCAGGATATGAACAAAAGTTTCTTTTGGAATTGTCAAAGCAATGTAGGCTTATGGATAAAGTAATGTGCAAATTTCCAACAAGTGAAAGCCGAGCATCTAAAACCAAGTGGATTGCTTTAGCATTCGGATATACTAGTTTGGAAATGGGATTCGATGTCTATGGTTTTTATTGATGGGTTGCCATGGTCGAACAAGGAAATTGAAAAAGTATGGGTTAGGATAGATAGATTGACCAATAGTGCCCATTTCATGCCTATTAAGTCAACTAGGACGTCACCTGTATTAGGTAAGTTGTTTATGAAGAATATTGTTAGACTGCATAGGATTCCTAGTAGCATTGTCAATACACAAATGCTTTGTTCACTAGTGAATTCGAGAAGAGTCTACAGGAGATATTAGGCACCAAGCTTAAGATGAGTACCACTTATTACCCATAGACAGATGGACAGATAGAGAAAGTCAATAAGCTACTGGAAGATTTGTTGAGAGCTTGTGTACTAGATTTTGGTAGGTTGTGGGAAGACCATTTGCACTTGGTTGAGTTTCCCTATAATAATAGTTGTTAGACTAGTATAAGAATGACGCCTTTTGAAGCTTTATATGGAAGGCCCATGCAAATCACCAACATGTTGGTTAGAGACCGGAAGCAGATTAATTCTTGTCTGGATATGGTAAGTAAAGCCATAGATAAGATTGAGTTAATATGTGGTAGGATGAGAGAAGCTCAGTCTTGGTAGAAAAGACACATACATAAAAGATGTAAAGATTTAGAGTTCTCTATTGAAGATCGTATTTTTATTTATGTATCACGGATGAAAGGTGTTGTACGATTTGGAAAGTCAGGGAAACTGGCACTGAGATATGTTGGACCATTTCCTATTATAGAGAGCATTGGAAAATTCGCATACCGACTAAATTTGCTGATTAGTTTGGCAGGTATCCATACATATTTCTGGTCTTCGGAAGTGTGTGCATGATACAGTGACTGTTATTGCTCTAACGGCATTGAAAGATTTAGTAGTAGAACTGGATCTAACTTAGGTGAGACAACCAGTTTGAGTTGTAGCGAGAGATGAGAAGAGGTTATGGAACAACACAGTGAAGTTGGTGAATGTCCAATGGAGTGACAATGAGAAAGACTGTACCAAGGAGATAGATGATAGGATTAATATAACATCCCGCTATTTCGTGCCATTTGCATTCACATATATCGGACTTGAATTGCTCAAAGTATTAGATTGTTAATTTATATTTGGCAAAACTCATCATGTACACTATATGAAATACCTATTTACAAGATATTTACAATTCGACCTATATATAAACTGAAAAATAACATAATTTACATAAATACATATATATATATATATATATATATATATATAATAGAATGTATAAAACTTATGTAGTAGGTGCGCTAGTCATGGCTATGACAAGTCACAGCTAGTATACAAACTTTATAAACATTATATACATTGTTTATATATATATTATGAACAGTTTTATACATAACCAAACTCATTTTATATAACTCGTGCAAACCTTTATATATATAACAACAGACCCAATACCCTATATAAATCTTTTTATATAAATATAAACAGGATATATATATATATGTATGTATGTATGTATAAATATCCCGATGAAGATGCAAAAGATGGGAGAGCTATCGGTCATGGAGAGGAGCTGTAAACCACGGCAGAGCGGCCATGGTGGCTTGGGTGGCTTTGCTTCGGCTAAGCAGCCATGGAGTCTCGTTGCTGGCCGTGAGGAAGCCCGGCAGCACGCTTAGCAAGGTGGAGCAAAGGATGAGCTCGCCTGGGTGGGCTTGAGGCAAAGTTGTTGTGGCTTCGGGTTTGATAAGGTGGAGATGGAGGAAGCTCTCGACCTATGGTGAATTGAGTGGAGAAGGCTTCACGCGAGTGGAGCAGATTGCTCTAGGTTGGGCATGGGAAAACACGAAGCAGTGGATGTGAATGGGTTAGGAGGTGGCTTCCATGAATTGAGGAACGAATGGAGGGTTCATGCAAACAAATGAAGCAACCAAAGTATATAAGTTTCAGAGAAAAAAAAATGTTATAAATAAAAAAATTCAGAACGAAAGAAAAGGAAAAGTAGAAGCCTAAACATAAAAGTTGAGCTAGAATACTATAATGACTACAGGGGAGAGTGAGGGTCAAAAGCCTGAAAATTTTAATAGCTGATGGCTCTTTGTTTACCAAGTGAAAATGAAAGGACTAGGGATTCAAAAGCCTAAATACGCTACAAATTGCTAAGCCTATTCCATGGCGTACCAAACTCTAAAATGTACAATCAGATATACTATGGAAATTAGCATGGCAAGATAATCAAAATGGTACATAGATATCAATGGCACGACTATCCTATCAAAAGTCGATATTGGGTACCAGAAATGCTGCTAAAATGCCGAGAATAAGATAAACGAGGCAATAGCAGTCTAAATTTGGTGAAACGAAATATGACGTCTCACTTAGAAGATGATTTACAAATTTATTATATAAAAATATTCTGGTTAGGAAAATATTTAATTATCATATAATATTAACTAATTTAAATTGAAATAAAATTTCATAATAAAATAAACTTTCATATTATCAGATGAAAAATTACCATTTGCTATGTTTGAGTAGACATAATCCAAATTTAAAATTTTTATTATTAAATTCAATTATTTAAAATTTTACAAAAATTCAGTTAATTACGTTATAAAAACTGTTAAAATTTACGGGTCGTTACACTCTCCCCCACTCAAAACTTTTCGTCCCCAAAAAGGAAGGAGGTAGGAGAATAGAAACTACCAGAAAGAAAAATAGATTAAAATACAAATTAACAATTAATTTAAAACCATATAAATTTCATTAGTTTTTACATTGATTTATATTCAACTAATTGATTTCAATTCAAGGTATTTTCATTCAGTTGATTAAATTTCAAATTATTAATGTTTATTAAAAAAATCTTTCAAACAAAATTTTATTTTATTTATCTCATTTATTTAATCTATTGTATTTCACTTAAGTTAATTTCACTTATAATTAAATCTTAACTATTCCTAAATTCATATTTATTTATTTATTCATTGTCTTATTATAATTAAATTTATCTCAACCAACCTTTTCTATAGTTATAAATTAAGTGTATAAAAATTAAGTGTATAAACATTTATTATAATCATATTTTATTCGGCAAATTAATTCTCTCTTTTTCCCAAATTATTATTCAGTTTATTACACTTAATATATCTTATCACATAGATTAAGCATGTTGACACTTATTATAACCACTTGGATTTATTTTTATAAATTCCTTTAACAATCATTTCATATTGTATACTATTCCATTACATATTCAACTTCTGAATAATTTAGGTAAGTTATATATGTTGGAATGCAATTAAGTATCACATAAGTAAAATTTTCTTAATTCAATTATTTCAATTTTAAATATTTATTCAAAAATTTTAGAGTTATATTTTCTGTTTACTTCAAGTCGTCTATATATATATAGATATATATATATATGTGTGTGTGTGTGTGTGTGTGTGTGTGTGTGTGTTCTATTTATCAAATAAAATCTATAAACATATACTTATATATATATATTATCCATCATGTCATACATAAGAAATTCAAATCAAATTCATTTTCAAAACAAAATGTAGCAATGCTACAAAGTGGTCTCTCCACTCTGAAACTCGAAAATGAATGTCGATGATGGTGCAGCCATCATCGAAATTCTTTTCCAGCGACAAAAGAGGAGGGTACTGGTTCAAAACTTTAAAATTCTTTGGAAACAATTTCTATTCGAAAATACTTTAAATAATATACCCTAAAATTTTAAAAACCAAATATTCTAATATACCGAAAATCAAATTCTTAAATCCTTAATTTAAAGTTATTTCAATTCCAAATCAATTTATAACCCATGCTTATAATATCATTTACTTATGTCATGCGGCAATAACCAATGGTTTACAAAACAATAAATGAAAATCAAATATTATCATTTCTAACAACTGTTCATTTAACTATTTAATTTCAAAATATTTACTTATAAACAATACAACCATACAAAATTTATTGTGTCAATTTGCTCTGTTCAAGTGTTTTGAAATTCCTATCGATAGCATTGATCAGACAAATCGATCGAAACCCCAAATCAACATTAACAACTCAAACAACACAATATATAAAACATTCTTATATTAATACAAATGCACTTCCTCACTCGATTATACAAGAATGGATTCCAAAACAAGGATAGAGATTCAAATTAGATCGGCCCTAATCAAAAGAATTCTAGTTCGAATATAGGCTCGAAATGAAGATAAGATAATTAAATAGCAAAGGAGAAAAGATGGATAAACTTATATAAATCGCGGGCAAACTTAACTGGGTTTACAGAGACTTTAAGAATAAGATCGTGGCAGAATAAGATTGATCACAAGAGAATTGCCCTGGTCGTTTGCTGGAGAAACATTCGAGCATAACATGAGATAACAGCATCTAAACCGAGGATACAGAAATCTTTGCTGAATAAATGCTCGTTGTAAAAGAGTTTCACCCCTTTACAAATCATTCTTAGATTGGTGGGACCACCGATTCATTATAGAGATCAACCGAAAAGGAGTTATGGGATACTCCAGAATCAAGAAGAATATGAATAGAGAAAGAAAAGAATGGATTTCATAACGAATGAGAGAGTTCCAAAATTCAAAGGAAACCGAGTCAAAGGGGAATGAACTCAAGCTTGAACAAAGGTAATTCCATAATTTAATTTACTCTATATGCTAAGTTTTGCCCCAAATCAAAGCTTTGATACCACATGTAACATCCCGCTATTTTGTGCCATTCGCATCCGCACATGTCGGACTTGAATTGCTCAAAATACTAGATTGTTAATTTATATTTGGAAAAACTCATCATATATAGCAAATAAAATAATCAAAAAATCATGGACAAAGAGTAATATAATAATAAGCAGCGGAAACAATGAATAGTAGTTCATAAAGCTATTATATATAACAAAGTTAAAACAAAATACGACAGAAGTCTCGAATACATTGAATTCTTGATATAATAGTCAAATAATAAAATCTGAATATATTACTGGAGTAAATTGAATAACTAAAAGCTGAATAGATATAGATGGATCTCCAAGCTTAGCTCCAACTCCAAAGGTGAGTCTCAAATGCTGTGACACTCTGTCTGACCAAACCATAAAGCAAAATACTCTAGTTAGGATTAACATTCTTCTATCAATAAATCCAACTCAAGTGAATTATCAACTGAAATACAAATAACTCAAAGAATGTTTGGGATACCCATCCTCTAAGGATCCGTGGAACTATCTAGTATGTAGTACAATACACTATTACAATATGTCTATAGCAAAGTAAAAGTATCAATAGCGATAAGGCGTTACCCATATCCCCCTTAACACAATTTTTAGTGTCATAGTCTATACAATACCGTAATACCTCCGTAAACTGGAAGCTACCAGAGGGCACTCTATAGGTATGACACAAAACAAATTCGTAGTGGGCTCGATATGGCAGGTGAAACGACACAACAAGGCAATGCCAGGGTAGATATACTAATTACACTTTTGGGCTGTTGGTAACGCATAGCCGCAGCTACTTCCCAACTTGTCCACACTCCCAAAAACCTGAAGGTGCATCCAATCAATCACAAAGTAATAAAATGGTATCAAAGAAGTGTGTCCGATTGAAGGAGCTACCTTACTTGGCCCGTCAATTTCTCCTGTTTTAGCCACCTTAAGCTAACTAACGGGAGAGGTCTACGTAAATACGTCATATAGAACCATCACCAACCATCCTACTTCATTCTGGAATCTCCACCATGTACACAGTTGTTAAAATGGTTTTCCGTATCGGTAGAGAGTATGACAATAACCGATCCCGGTCTCTTTAACTACCAAACTTTATTATAACATCGTGGTCATTTCGCTTAAAATAATTTATATTTCAAAACCAAAATATCATATCCATTTCAAAACCATATTAATACGATATCATTATTCACTTAAAATATATCCATTTCCAAAATTGTAGCACTTTCAAAGTTATTACACTTTCGAAATTATGAAACTTTGAAATTATAACACTTTGGAAATCATAATACTTTTAAAATTCATAACACTTTGAAATCATAATACTTTGAAAATCATAACTTGAAATCATATACTTCCACTTAACAGCTTAGATATAAAATAGTGTGTATATATATATATAATAAAAATAGTTATAAATTAAAATAGTTTAATTAAAATTATTAGTGTGTGTGTATATATATATATTAAACAGTTTTATAGTTTATATAATTAAAATTATTAATATATATATTAAATAGTTTTATATTAAAATAATATATATATATATATTAAAATAGTTTTATATTAAAAATAGTTTTTATATATATCAAAATACTTTACATAATAAAAATAGTTTTCCTCAAAGTTCACAAATCGATTCAAATCAACTCGAATTCTAAAAATTCAATTTAATTCAATCTAAATTCACAAATTTCAATTTAATTCAACATCTTCTAAAAATTCAATTTAATTCAATCTAAATTCACAAATTTCAATTTAATTCAACATCTTCTAAAAATTCAATTTAATTCAATCTAAATTCACAAATTTCAATTTAATTCAACATCTCAACAAACTATTAATTTGTATCGATTTCAATACATAGATATAAATTACAAATCAAACCATTTCGATTTCAATAGTTTCCAAAGCTTTAAATATTCAAACATTTACAATAACTCAATTTTGATAAATTCATTTATATTTCACATTCAGCTTTACCATTATTTAATATTGAAAATATTCACTTGGTCAATTCAATATCATTTAAATAAAACCTTAAATTACAATTTAAATAAACTAAATAATCCCTATAATTTAGTTAAACTTGAAATATTCATATAATTGCTTTAAGTCGAAATCAAGTTATAAAATAATATCTTTAAAATCTCAACTTCAATAAGTTTCAAATCGATTTAATTAAATATAATTCTTAAAATAATATGATTTCAAATCAATTTAAATTTATCTTCCTAACCATCAGTTATTTAAAATTATTATTAAAATTTATTTTTAGAATATAAATTTTTAATAAATACTAAAACATGATATATACTAATTAAATTAAAACTTATTAAATTAAAGCTTATTATTAAATTTATTTTTATTTTAAAACTTATTTATCTATATTTAAAAATAGTAAAATTATAAGAAAATCTTAAAAATCTTATTTTCAAAACTAACTTATAAATTTATAACCATATAGCATTAAAAATCTAAATTTAAACCTTTATAAAATAACATTTATTCATATATATTATTTAAAAATCAATATTTATTAGAACCATATATATTTCCTTTTAAAACTTTGGATACCATTTCAAAATATATATATATAGACCAACGATGTTTGTATATTATTTTTTATCCTATGGTTAAGTGATATGGATATTTATCATTTCAATCCGCAATTTAATTATCTACGGATATATATCTTTTCAACCTGCAATCCCAAATTCAATGTCAACGAAAATCGCTTTGGTTTATCATTTCAACCCATAATGATTTTTTCATATTCTACAAGGTCGTCCAAGTATGTTCATTTCAACCCATAGGGAATCCTATAATAACAAGGAATTTGCAGAGTGATAACAGTTATGGTGAAAATAACATATCAACAATATGCATATATCATCAGTGATAAATAAAATAAAATATAAACAACATGACATGGTGTCATATATCAAAGGTTAACAGTTACAGATAATATCATATCATATATAACAATTAAGTAACAAGCACAACATATTTCAATTATCGTTTCAAGTGAAATCAAATCTAATAAATATAAGAATGTTAATCATGAGTGATTGCTCACCTTTTGAGGTTAGAGACGAACGAAATGAGACGATTTACGAATCCAAGCATGAATTCCAAAGCAAAGCAAGATTGACACGAATTTGACAAACAAAGCTGAAAAATAGGTATCGGTGAGAACAAATATATACAAATTTAAAGTCTAATATTAACTCATATTAAAATAAGATAAAATAAAATCTTTATAATATATTTAAAAATCAATATTCAACTTGCACACATATTAATCAAAATAAAACTTTATAGTATATTTGGAAAAATCAAACATTAACAAAAATCAAAATCTATATCATTTCTCTAAATCAATACTTAATACATAAATAAGCTTATATAATATAACACTTGAACATATGATAATTACTTTAATAAGGCTACCATGTAAAAGTACACATATATAGAGTTCAAATCTCACTCAACATATATGAATCCTGTAAATAAATATAGTATATACAAATTATATATATATGTATATTACAATACATAAAACACACATACAAGGCAAATTGTATAACTTATAGCCTGTCTGTACCAAAATTGGGCACAACACTCTTCGGAAGTATTTGAAGTGATAAAAATGAAGAATAAAAAAGTAAAAAGAGGATATCTAACAACACTTCAAAAACAGATTTGAAAACACGCAGAAACACGACGATTTAGAGTGGTTTGGCTTGCTGCGTACGTCCGCTATGAAGTTGATGACTTTATTGATATTCACTTGCTGATTACAACTGACTAAAGCAGATTACAGTGGATTATAGTGTTGAAATTTGAGTATAACAACAGCTATGGAGTAAAAAATAGTTCTGGCAGAGTCTGGACATCAAAGAGCCAAAAGATCCTTTTTCTGTAGCCCTGGGGCTCTATTTATAGGCGTAGAAGGCAAATATCTCGCTCATATCTCGGATGGCTTCTTTTGGCATGTGGTTGGGCCCACGCGATCGATCCTAGGCGATTTCGACTAGATCCATGATCGATCCAAATTAATTTTGTATCAATCAAGATTTGCTCCAATCGAGTTGAAAGTTGGTAGGAACATTCTTTAGGTTGGGCGTAAGCTCCTGTGAAAATTTCATAGCATTTGGACTTGTGGATTGCAAGTTATGATCGACGCAAATTGGAGGTTTTCGGTTTTGGTTCCCTTCGTATCGATACGATTCGTATCGATCACTTCGACTCACTGCTGGTCACGTGCCTGTGAGTTGATGTGGGGCTTGTTTTCTGGATCGCTCCACTTTCAATGCCTAGTTGACCGAGTCGTTCCAAGGCTTTCGCCTTGTACGTATCAAAGACGTTGCCTTGTTCGTACCGATAGCCGTTGCCTTGTTCGTATCAACGGATGCTGCACAGTTGTATCAATGGGAGTTGCACAATTCGTGTCCATGGAAGTTCTACACTTCGTATCGATTGTGTAGTCTTGTTCGCATCGATCAAGGTCGCTCCAACTTAATGGATGCGAATTACTAATGACTTGATGGATATGAATAGGTAGCAGCTTTGTTAGGCCTTGATGGATACGAACAACGGCTCCATGATGGATACGATCTAGCGAAGCTAGGTGGATACGTACAAGGTTCTCCTTGAGGAAGACGAATAGTGCAGTTACAAAATGGATTCGAACAAATGCCCGTCAATGGATACGAACAAGGTCGATGTGAAGGAGGCCGCTGTTATCCCATCTTTTGGAAAAGCCGAGATATCCAAAGACTAACTGGAAACCAACGATTATTAGTCATAAATATCGATTACACATCGCAGGTTCACTATGGATATCGATGGATTTTGTCCAAGCTCGAATCGAGCTACAATTCACATGATATGACAAGCAAGGCTGTGAAAGCCAACCTTTTAAATTTCAGGTCAGTCGGAGTTCGTATGATCAAGATTTGATCGATACAAGTTAGAACAGATATGTTGTTCATATCCATCTAATTGGTCTGTTCGAATCGACCATATTCGTATCCATCATAAAATCATGACATCGATCTATTCGAATCGATCGGTTTCGTATCGATCAAAGAGACATCGCCTCAATCCGTTCGAATCGATCAGGTTTGCATCGATCAGAATGAACCCCATCTTGTTCATATCCCCATGTTCGAATTGATCAAGAAAGTCATCGATCGACTCTGTTTGCAACGACCCTTTTCATATCGATTGTGCATCTGCTGTTCGTATCGATCCACAAGAACAATCGGTACGAATAGTGCCCCAACTTATAAACAATCGACGTGAATAGAACTGCGAATAATCGTTACGAAAACCATGCTTCATCGATACGGAATAGGACACGAACCATCGGTTCGAACAAAGTGCAAATGCGATTCTATCAATTTTCCACGAAAATGGATCGATCTGAAGAGTGTGCGTGACGTCAACATGCCATCACGTTCTTGGATCAATTCGAATGGATCGTTGCGAAGGATGGATTCGAACGCGACAGCCTCCATGGAAAACACAATCTTGCATCAATCATATCTTACAAACCACACGTCCAAATGCTATGAAATTTTCACAGGAGCATACGTATAAGCTAAAAAATGTTCCTGCCAAGTTTCAGCTTGATTGGAATATTTCTTGATCGATATGAAATTGGTCCGTATCGATCCCGGATCGAGTCGAAACTTGTTGGTATCGATTGCATGGGCCCATTCACGTGCCAAAAGAAGTGTCCCGAAGTTTGAGCGCGATATCAGCCTCCTACGCCTATAAATAGCACACTGGAGCCTATGGAAAAAGGATTCCTTTGGATACAAGAACGTCCAGACTTTGCCAAAATCACGATTGCACTCAAACTCTATCATTGTACTCAGAAATCATTGTTGTAATCATTTGTAACCAGCGAAGAACATCAATAAAAGATTATCATTTGAAGTGAACGTAGGCCAGAGATAGCCGAACCACTATAAATTCTGCATTTCTGTTTGTTATATCTGAATTATTGTTCTCTGTTTGCTTGGATTTATGATTCGTGTTTGGACATTGCTGATTTGTATTCATATATTGGTGCTTTCACGACATTCGGGGTTTGTGACCAATTTTGGAGCAAACACTTTGGTGCTTTCACTAAGAAGAACTAGCACCCACTACATCAGATTCAGAGTTTAGATTTGAAAATCTTGAAGAATTCAGATTTGGAAGACAATGACGCGACAGACAAGTAGAAGACAAAGAACTGAGAGAAGCCAACAAGGAGGAAGTCAAGAGGCATCCTCTGGGGCTAGAGAAGGACAAGCTTCTATCTACATTACCAGGGATGAGATGGAAGCTATAGCGGATTCAATACGTGAAGGGATATTGAAGAGTCGGCAGGAGATGATGCAAAGTTTCTTTGAACAGATGAGGGTGGCAGGTGCGTAGAACCTTGGGCCAACCACAACAGCTGCAAGTACAGAACAAGGAGTTAGGATTGCAGGAGTCAACGAAGATCATATTCAAGACCAGAATGCAGGGCATGAGGGCAATCAACAAGGACCTGGGGGCAGACGCTCGGGATCTGATGTGGAAGACCTGTAGATGGAGCTCAACTGGCCAGATCCAACGCTAACGTTAATGAGCCACCTGAAGAATATTATCTAGAATGCCCTACGAGACCTGGAGGGAAGGATAGAGGCATGCTGAAGGGCATCCCTTGGATGAAGATCAAAAGATGGCTGGATTGGTGCGATGAATCATGAGAGGAGGATTGTCAAGTGGAGGCCTAGAGGAAGTTAGTCGGAGTCTGTTTACTCCGAATATCAGGAATGCAAGGAATCCCCCGAAATTCAAGTTATGCACCATCGGTATGTAGCTTCCAGATATACTCGGGAGATTAAATGGTCTCAAGCAAGTCCTCTGGGACGGTAAATTCAGCTATAAAATTCACTAGGACTTGTCCTTGAATAGCTCGCCTCGAAGTGTAAGTAATATTAAACTGGCTCAGTTCAATGTTCCATTAGAGTAACTTACGAGACTTCTCAGGCCGCGTAAGGACCTGTCGTAACAGTTGATCGGTGTAAACAATGATAGGATGAGTTTGGAAATACGGACGGAGCTTCCTTGAGGCAATAACGAGACAATAAGCCAACTTCTCTAGCTTCGGATAATTTCTCTCAGCTCCGGTTAGTCGTTTACTAACGTAGTAGACCGGTTCTACACTCAGTCTTCCTTCTGAACTAAGGCAGCACTGATCGCGTTTTCCGATACCGCCAAGTAAAGGTATAATTGCTCATGGTCGATATGCTTTGACAAAATTGGCGGTATTGGGAGATGTTGAATCAGTGCTCGGAATGCGCCTTCACACTCCATGGCCCATTCATAGTTTCGTCTCCCTTTACAGATCAGATCGAAGAAGGGAATGCACTTGTCGATGGACTTTGAAATGAACCTGCTCATTGCTGCTACCTTCCCGTTGAGGCTCTGGACTTGCTTTATGGTTCTTGGAGTTTCAAGATTTTGGATTGCTCAGATCTTTTCGGTATTTGCTTCAATTCCCCGAGCGTTGACGATGAACCCAAGGAATTTTCCGGATGCGACTCCAAAGTGACATTTCAGTGGATTGAGCTTCATCCTGTATTCTCGAAGGATGCTAAACATTGATTCCAAACCTCTAACATGATCAGTAGAGAATCGTGACTTCACCATCATGTCGTCCACATATATTTCCATGGTGTTTCTCATCTAGTTAGCAAACATTCGAATGACTTGTCGTTGGTATGTTGCCTCGACGTTCTTGATTTCGGAAGGCATGACTTTGTAATAGTAGAGTCCTACGGTCACGAAGCTGGTATGTTCTTGGTCGGGCGAGTGCATTGGTATCTGATTGTAACCGGAATCAGCATCCATAAAAGATAATAACTCGTGCCCAGCCATTGAATCTACGAGCTGATCAATTAGAGGAAGTGGAAAACCGCCTTTCAAGCTTTGTTCAGGTCTGAATGATCAGCACATGTCCTCCATTTTCCATTTGGCCTTCGGACAAGTACGAGATTGGATACCCACTCCGAGTATAAGGCATCTTGAATAAACCCATTCGATTTCAACTTATTTACCTCTTCCTTAAGGGCGGCAGATCTCTTTGGATCCATGCCACGCGTTTTCTGCTTGACCGAGATATACCGTGGGTCAATATTCAAAGTGTGGCTTGAGATGTCCGGCGAGATCCCACACATGTCAGAATCCGTCCAGGCGAATACATCGAGGTTTTCCTAGAGAAACTCAACCAACTCCTTCTGTGTTTGTTGGCTTAACTGAGATCCAAACTTTACCATCTTTGAATCATCATCATCGTCGATCGGGACATCGATTTTCAGTTCGGTCGGGGAAGCTTGACTGTCTTTTGTTTAATCTTCACTTTCAGTATATTTCGGGTTAAGATCCATTTGGAAATGGTTGGGGTGCTCGGTGTTGGGCCGAGACACCAATTGTCAATTATTAGCGAAATGGACGTAGAGAGATTCGTCTACGCCCTTTCTTTTCTCCTTTTGTCGAGCCTCGCATAGCTCAGCAACATAACAGCTCGTCCAGCAGCCTGATCTCCTTGAACGAATCCAACCTCACAATCGGTGTGGAATTTTAAGCACCATGAGGCAATGGCTTCCCTGAATTCAGCAAGGGCCGGTCGACCCAAGAAAGGATTGTAAGGGGAGTCTATATCCAAAACAATAAACCGCAGTATTCGGACTCTCCGGCATTCTCAACTCCCAGTTCCACTTGTAGTTCCACTACTCTAGTGGGTATAGTAGCAC
This sequence comes from Allium cepa, assembly GCA_030765085.1. Lineage (NCBI taxonomy): Eukaryota > Viridiplantae > Streptophyta > Magnoliopsida > Asparagales > Amaryllidaceae > Allium > Allium cepa. The sequence goes on along the minus strand of CM060944.1, from coordinate 299,919,419 downwards.
GTCCAATGAAGCCATGAATGCAAGACTAACAAGGCTTCAAGTCTTTAGCTTCCATTTTCATTTGATCGTATGTTCGCTTAAACAAAATATTCATGGAGCTTCCAGTGTCGACCAAGATCCTCTTCATCTAAGCAGGACCTACCTAAGCATATATGACAAGTGGATAAATAGCGGGGGCTTCCACCTTATCAGCGTCTCTATTGCGGAAATGATGTCATCGGTCATTGTCTTCTATTTCTTGGCTAGAGTCCCATCATCACAACTACTATAATAGTCGAAGTCCATATGCCTGATAGAGCTGGCATACGACTCCATTTCCCTCCAGCTTCGGTCTGTTGGATGAGGACAACCACTCATAGTGTTTATCACCAACCTCCCGTCGGTACGAGTGGGTTCCCCCTATCTTGATTGATTAAGTATATTATTCTGGTTCGATGGGCTTGCACCTCAAGAAGGTCGATCCCCTACAAACTGTTCCAACTTCCTCTCCCTAATCAACTTCTCAATGAGGTCTTGCAAATGATGAACCCATTTGTGTTGTGGCCATAACTCTCATGAAACCTAAAAAAAATTCCTGTTTGGATCTACCTCTCCGATGATGGCTTCGGAGCAGGCTTCTTGTAGTGGATAGTGTTGCGGGCCTATAGATATACATTCTCTAGCGACGTATTCAAAGGAGTGTAATTATCAAACATTGGAGCTCTACGTCGAGGACCACGGTTCTGATTCCGCTTTCTATTCTGATTCCCACTGTCTTTCTGTTGAGTTTTTTCATTCTGGATATTCAAATGGACTTTCCCGGAGCTCTCCTCGAACTATTTAACTGCAACATTACTTTGAATTCCTTCGCCACTTTGTCCACATCATCCTTCTTCCTAGACTGTTTCGCATCCTCCCTTCTCAAGAATTGGGCTGCTTTGGAATAGAAACGGGGCAATGATGCTGGAGGCTTTCCATCCAAACAATTTCCGAACTCGGAATCAGGATCAATCCCCTTCGTTAATACCATCAAGATAGAGTTGTCATTGGGATTGCTTATCTCTGCACATGCAGCATGAAATCTCTCTAAATAGCGTCAGAGTGTCTCTCAAGGAGCTTGAGGGACACTAGACAGAGTATTAACATCCTTTGGCTCGCGACATGCATTCGAAACTTCTCAATGAACTTGGTTACCAGTTGGTCAAAATAAGAAATAGATTGGGGTGGCAAACGAGTGAGTTACATAGTGGCTATGCCCCTAGAGAAATCGGGAAGCTTCAACATTTAATTACATCGTTCAGCTCGTGCAGCGTTCATCAACCATTCATACTTTAGGATGTGTTGATTGGGATCAGAACTTCATCCATTGATAGGTAAATCCGGCATTCTAAATCGCCATGGGGGTTCATCGTAGAGTATTTCATCTGTAAAGGGAGTATGACCCCGGGAGATTCCTCAGTCATCATTTTTTGAGGCCTTGACTCTTGCGGATCATTTGACGAATCATAGATGGTATATCCAGCATCTAGACATTATGTGCACGTTGAGCCAAAGTGTAGTCGGGTTCCATAATCGGAGCCTGGAACGGACGCGGTCAACGGTCCATGCATCGCCTCCTTAGTTCTAAGTCTTCAGTGACGTAGGGTTCGAGGGGTATGTCCACGCCGATGATGGTTTAGATCTAGTTGATTCCAAGAATCAGCCCCTGGTTCAATAGCGGCGGTGGTAGCGTGGTTTTCTATGTAGTGAGGACGGTACCTCCCCGGGAGGAGAGTCCAGTCTGGTAGCTAGTTGACGGTCCAACTTTGGGTTGCCCGATGCTCAGTGCAGGTTGATGTCTGGTACCTTGAATGTAGCTCCTGTCCAGTCGTGGGCGTGTAGATCTGTGATGGTAGTCAAATGAGATTGAACTCTCTCTGGATGAGTAGGAGGCAAGATCCCTCCTGGATCTCCTATGCTTTTGGCGGTTTAACAGATTAGTTAACTCTGTGTTGGTGCGCCGATGTTCAGTAAGTTATTGCCAACTCTGGGTCAACTCTTGAAGTAGCATCTGGAACTCTTGTCTGATAACAGGGCCTAACAGATCTGATGGTCCGACAGCATTCTAGTTGGATGGAGGCAGTTGCGTGAGATTCTGTCTGTCCCGTTCTTCTTGATCTCCAGCTGTAGAGGTTGTCCTTGTGCTAACCATGGTAGATAACGAAGTCCTTTCCTAGATCTGATGCAAATTTGAATAGGTTGGAAGGATTCTGAAATTGAGATTTGGATCTTCCTCTTGGATTTGTGCAATCCGGTAACGATAGTAGATCCAAAGAGTAGGAGAAAAATTATGTTCTCTCAATGAAAGCACCAACGTGTTTGTACCAAAATTGGGCAGAACACTCTTCGGAAGTATTTGAAGAGATAAAAATGAAGAATAGAAATGTAAAAAGAGGATTATCTAACAAACACTTCAAAAACATATATGAAAACATGCATAAACATAACGATTAGAGTGGTTCGGCGTATTGCCTACGCCACTGTGAAGTTGATGAATTTATTGATATTCACTTGCTGATTACAACTGACTACAGCGGATTACAACGGATTATAGTGTTGAAATTTGAGTATAGCAGCTACGGAGTAAAAAAAAATAGTTCCGGTAGAGGCTGGACGTCAAAGAGCCAAAAGATCCTTTTTCTGTAGGCCTTGGGTCTTTATTTATAAGCGTAGGAGGAAAATATCTCGCTAAGATCTCGGAAGACTTCTTCTGGCATGTGGGTGGGTCTACGTGATCGATCCATGGCAATTTCAACTCAATCCATGATCGATATGAACGAATGTCGTATCGATCAAGATTTTCTCCAATCGAGTCGAAATTTGGTAGGAAAATTCTTTAGGCTGCACGTAAGCTACTGTGAAAACTTTATACCATTTGGACTTGTCAATTGCAAGTTATGATTGACACAAATTGGAGGTTTTCGGTGTTGGTTCCCTTCGTATCGATAAGATTCGTTTCGATCACTTTGACTCGTTGCTGGTCACATGCCTGTGAGTTGAGGTGGCGCTTGAATTTTGGATCGCTCCACTTTCGATGCCGAGTTGACGGAGTCGTTCCATGGCCTTCGCCTTGTTCGTATCGAAGGCGTTCCCATTTTCATACCGATAGCCATTGCCTTGTTCGTATCGATGGAAGTTGCACAGTTCGTATCGACGGGAGTTGCACAGTTCATAATGATGGAAGTTCCACAGTTCGTATCTATTGTGTAGTCTGGTTCGCGTCGATCAAGGCGCTCCAACTTGATGGATGCGAACGATGATGACTTGATGGATACGAATAGGTAGCTGCTTTATTAGGCGTTGATGGATACGAACAGTGGTTCCATGATGGATACGAACTAGCAAAGCTAGGTGGATATGAACATGGTTCTCCTTGAGGGATATGAATAGTGCAGCTACTTAATGGATTCAAACAAATGCTCGCTGATGGATACGAACAAGGTTGAGGTGAATAAGGCCGCCTTTGGAAGGATGATGTGCACGTAAATGTGCATATTTTTACCACCATATTTATTCTTTTTAAATTAAATAAATGATCGTATTAGGTATTTTAACTTGTTTAAACCAAAATTCATATTATTTGAAATTGTCACATATTCATCTTCATCCAGGGGCAAAATGGTCATTTTTGTGCATATATTAATTTGAGAGAATTTAATTGAAATTTTTTTATATTATTTTGTAGGAAATTACGCTCAATTACAAGTGGGTTCATGAAGGAATATGCATGCACAAAATGAATACAAAGGAATGAAGATGGAAATAGTTCAAAGTAAAGAACACGGAGGACCCCACCTACCCACTACCTTAATGTACAAATTAAAGGCTAATGCGCATACTAAAAGACATTTAAAGCTTCATGTACATTTAAGTGGGGGATTATTAAATCTAATGATAACTTGGCCACCACACTTCCTCCAAGGGCATTTTGGGTACTCCCCAAAAATATGCATTAGGGTTTCTAACTTGTATAAATACCCTTTATGTTTCATGTAGCCAACCTCCTCTTAGTTAGTTAGTTTTACTTTAGAAAATAAATCAAATCTCTCTTTCTTTCCATGGCTACTTATCCATTTCTTCTCTTATGTAATTCTTTCTTTTTATGCAATGTTGATTAGTGTTTCCTTTTACTCACATGTTCATTTCCTTTCATGCTAGTAGTGTAGATTTACTTTTATGCAAGTAGAATAGTTTTTTTTTTCATTTGCTTTCATTTTTCTTTCTTTTTTGCTTTCATGTTGTTGCTACATTTGTTAATAAAATGACAAATATGAGAAGCTAAACCCCTTCAATTTAGGGGTAATGAAGCTCTCTAATTAATGTAGCTTCAACATTTTGTTAATTCATGCTCTCTTTTTGTGCTTAATGATGATGATAGAAGTGGTTTTATTTGTTGTTTTTGCTTTGAATTTGATAGTCTATATTGTTGACACCAAATAGGCTATGCTTAAACAATCATTAACACAAATGCCTCTTCATCAATATATGATTAGGGCATAAGAAAGTGATTTGAAATTAAAATTTGATGGTCTATGTTTCTAATCAATAGTTAATAGGTTATACTTAAAATAGATTTCATTCTCATTTTCTTTGTCAAGTTTCATGAAAGTTAGTAAGTGTTTTAAAGGGCGTGTTATAGTTTGATGGCTTATGTTGGCTAATCAATAGCTCAAATATGCCATACTTGTAATAAACACATCAATTAAAACACTAATGACCATAAAAGAGAGATCATGATTTCATGTGTTGAACTACATGATCTAGAGAGTGGATTTATTCTCTAAGTTGTCATTTAACTCTCATATTTGCATTTCTTTTCTTTTTGTTAGTTAGTTAATTTTCTAATTTTCTAGCTTAACATTCTCTTCAACTTTGGTTTAATTTGATTGAATAGAATTTTTAAAATCATCAATTCCCTGCGGATCGACCCGTATTCGCCGCGTGCTACATTCGTACAACGTGTGCTTGCTGTTATTTTTAATTTAAATTCGTTCGACAGTTTTCTAAAATGATAGAATTTCCGTCGACGAACGAATTTAAATTAAAAATAACCGCAAGCGCACTGTGTACGAATGTAGCACACGGCGAATACGGGTCGATCCACAGGGAATTGATGATTTTAAAAATTTTATTCAATCAAATTAAACCAAAGTTGAAGAGAATGTTAAGCTAGAAAATTAGAAAATTAACTAACTAACAAAAAGAAAAAAATGCAAATATGAGAGTTAAATGACAATTTAGAGAATAAATCCACTCTCTAGATCATGTAGTTCAACACATGAAATCATGATCTCTCTTTTATGGTCATTAGTATTTTAATTAATGTGTTTATTATAAGTATGGCATATTTGAGCTATTGATTAGCCAACATAAGCCATCAAACTATAACACACACCTTAAAACACTTACTAACTTTCATGAAACTTGACAAAGAAAATGAGAATGAAATCTATTTTAAGTATGGCCTATTAACTATTGATTAGAAACATAGACCATCAAATTTTAATTTCAAATCACTTTCTTATGCCATAATCATATATTGATGAAGAGGCATTTGTGTTAGTGATTGTTTAAGCATAGCCTATTTGGTGTCAACAATATAGACTATCAAATTCAAAGAAAAAACAACAAATAAAACCACTTTTATCATCATCATTAAGCACAAAAAGAGAGCATGAATTAACAAAATGTTGAAGCTACATTAATTAGAGAGCTTCATTACCCCTAAATTGAAGGGGTTAAGCTTCTCATATTTGTCATTTTATTAAAAAATGTAGCAATAACATGAAAGCAAAAAAGAAAGAAAAATGAAAGAAAATGAAAAGAAAACTATTTTATTTGCATAAAAGTAAATCTACACTACTAGCATGAAAGAAAATGAACATGTAAGTAAAAGGAAACACTAATCAACATTGCATAAAAAGAAAGAATTACATAAGAGAAGAAATGGCTAAGTAGCCATGGAAAGAAAGTGAGATTTGATTTATTTTCTAAACTAAAACTAACTAACTAAGAGGAGGTTGGATACATGAAACATAAGGGGGATTTATACAAGTTAGAAACCTAATGCATATTTTTGGGGAGTACCCAAAATGACCTTGGAGGAAGTGTGGTGGCCAAGTTATCATTAGATTTAATAATCCCCCACTTAAATGTACATGAAGCTTTAAATGTCTTTTAGTATGTGCATTAGCCTTTAATTTGTACATTAAGGTAGTGGGTAGGTGGGGTCCTCCATGTTCTTCACTTTGAATTATTTCCATCTTCATTTTGTGCATGCATATTCCTTCATGAACCCACTTGTAATTGAGTGTAATTTCCTACAAAATAATATAAAAATTTCCAATTAAATTTTCTCAAATTAATATATGCACAAAAATGACCATTTTGCCCCTTGATGAAGATGAATATGTGACAATTTCAAATAATATGAATTTTGGTTTAAACAAGTTAAAATACCCAATATGATCATTTATTTAATTTAAAAAGAATAAATATGGTGGTAAAAATATGCATATTTACGTGCACATCAATGGATGTGAAGTAGATCTCCATATTGTAGTTTTTGGAGGCAAAGTAGGCAATAGCCGATCAATACGAAGTGCAATTGTATGCCGATGGACACGAACGGGATCGATACGAATAGACGGTTGTGAAGTGATGGACGTTGTTGTGCTGATTTCCTAGTCTTGTATCGATCATATCTTGAGCATACAAACTCTGATTGACTTGACATTTGGAATGTTGGCTTTCTTAGCTTTGCTTGTCATGTCATATCAATTGTAGCTTGATCTGGACATAGACAAAATTCATCGACATCCATAATGAACTTGTGCTTACTCCACATTCAGGGTGACCGATCCTTGGTCTTCAGTCAATTCCTTGATATCTTGGGCTTGCCAAAAGGCGAGATAACATAGCCTAACACAAATATAGCATGCATATACACATCAATATACATAGACCATATATATGCAGACTACTATATGTGCAGAAAAAAATATGTATGCTTTGAATAATATATATTCTAATAAATTACTAGTATAAACTTACATATATATCAAGGCAACCCCTAAGCTAAAATACATTGGAAGTATATGCAATATATATAAGCAATGTATATACATCATATTTTTTAAAACCATCCTTAACACAATATTTATAAAACAGTATATATATTGTGTATATATATAATACCTATTTACGAGATATTTACAATTCGACCTATATATATATATAAACTGACATATTATATATTTACATAAATATATATAAAACAAAATGTATAAAACTTATGTAGTAGGTAGGAAAGTCACAGCCAATATACATCTTTATAAATATTATATACATTGTTTTTATATATACTATGAACAGTTTTACAAATAAACAAACTCGTTTTATATAACTTGTACAAACCTTTATATATATAACAACAGACCCTATACCCTATATAAATCTTTATATGTATATATATATATATATATATATATATGTATGTATGTATGTATGTATAAATAGGATATATATGTATAAATACCCAATGAAACCGCAAAAGAGGGGAGTGCTGTCAGTCATGGAGGGGAGCTGGAAACCACGACAGAACAACCATGGTGGCTTGGGTGGCTTTGATTCAACTAAGCAGCCATGGAGTCTCGTTGTTGGCCGTGAGGAAGCTTGGCAACATGCTTAGCATGGTAAAGCTAAGGATGAGCTCACGTGGGTGGGCATGAGGTAGAGTTGGTGTGGCTTCGGGTTTGATAAGGTAGAGATGGAGGAAGCTCTCGACCTGTGGCGAGTTGAGTGGAGAAGGCTACACGCAAGAGGAGCAGATGGCTCTGGGTTGGGCATGGGGAAAACATAGGGGGGTGGATGTGAATGAGTTAGGAGGTGGCTGCTATGAATTGAGGAACGAATGGATTAGGGGGCTAGAATACTATAATAAGTACAGGGGGAGTGAGGGTAAAAGCTTGAAAATTTTAATAGCTGATGCCCCTTCGTTTACACAGTGAAAATGAAAGGACAAGGGATTCAAAAGCCTAAACGCTGCAAATTGTTTAGCCAATTCCGCGTTGTACCGAACTTTGAAATGTACAATCAGATATACTACAGAGATTAGCATGCCAGACAATCAAAATGGTATACAGATATCAATGGCACGACCTCCTATTAAAGTTCGATATTCGATACCGGAAACACTGCTAAAACGCTGAGAATAAGATAAATGAGGCAATAGCGTTCCAAATTTGGTGAAATGAAATATAACGTTCAGAAGATGATTTACAAATTTATTATATAAAAATATTCAAGTTTGGAAAATATTTTATTATCATCTAATATTAACTGATTTAAATTTAAATAAAATTACACAATAAAATAAACATCCATATTTTCAGATGAAAACTTACCATTTGCTATGTTTAAGTAGACATATTCCAAATATCAAATTTTAATTATTAAATTCAATCATTTAAATTTTACAAAATTCAGTTAATTACAGTATAAAAACCGTTAAAATTTACAGGTCGTTACAATTAAGGATACTTATCGATCATGAGCTATATTTGATTGTATATTGACTTAGTAGCTGGTAGGATATACTAGCATTTGTTTACATGTTTGATACACTTGTTTTGTAGTCCTTACTTAATTTCAAAGACGAAATTCTTTAAGGACGGAATATGTAACACCCTTATGGTTAAACATTATTTAGGACATTCAATTAGATGTATTAAGTAAAATAATGTAAATGGTTAAGGAAAATAAGATTTAAAACTTAATAAGGTTGTGTCATACTTAATTAATTAAGATTCTTTAAACGTAACATAGAAAGGAATATATGAGAGGGGCAATTTAGTGTATAGGCCACTCCGTTGCCTTAAACCCTTTCCCCCTCACATTATTCTCACATTTTTCCAAAAGGTCAATCAAAAGGAAAATATTAGGAGGTCAGTAGTTAATCAACTGAGAGAGGCCGAAATCAAAGGAGATTCACAAATCCAAGCTTAGGGATTCAAGGAAATATCAAATCTTAACTCCATTCAAATCTGAAGTGAATAATAAGTATTCTATCGCTATTTTGTCATTTTAATTCGGTTATGGATAATACACGAATTTTTGATGTTTGTTTGCCTAGATATGGTTGTTTAATAATTGATTGGATATATGAATGGTTATTGGAATTTATGAAATTGTTTAAATGGATTTTAAGGGCAAAGCCTAAAATTTTAATCTCCAAATGGTTTGATATTCTAATAAATTGTACAAAACATTATTTTTGTTGATGATTTTTTAATTTCATAATTTTCCAAATTAAACTAAATATTTTATGAATTTCCTAAGTAGGAGATAGCTTAATTTTAGGTTTTAATTATTTAAATAATTAACTATGGTTTTTGCCGTGAAATTTTTATATGGTAAAGAGAAGGACATTCTCTAATTTCTATAATTTTTGAGATTTTTCCCCAGCGATTTCGATGTATTATGAATTTATTATGCGAGATGAACATTTAAAAGAATGATTAATTAATGATACTAATTCATTATTTTAAATATGTCTTGGAACATGAAAATTTAGTGCGGAAATAATTCTAAGAAGGATTTCTAAATAAATTGTCTTATCCACTAGAAATTGGACAAGAAATAAGATTTAGTGAAAAGTTTTTGCTTTAAATATTAATAAAATTGTGTTAACAATGCCATACGACCACCTTAACATCGTCGAGACTAAGGTTAGGTCGCATCCATAAGTATCGACGTTGAAGTGAAAGGAAGCGTATGATTGTTACTTCGGCAGTTATGTAATGTTTCTAAGTAGACTGAAATCGACCTCGTCGACAACATAGTATCGATTGCAATGGTGTCTTCAATATTCACCTAAATGTTTTAAAAGCTTAATGTTGACATTGACGACGTCGCATGTCTTCACCCTTGTTTTAAATGATGTCGCACCTAGCCACTTCGATTATTTTACATACTAACGTAGTGACGTCAATTGCATTGACTTCGACTTTATAAATATAAAGCGACATAATATCTAAAGTGATTAAAGCAAGAATATTTTATTTTGATGTCGAGGCTCTTGGGGTCGATGTGTTTCAAGATGGCGACCTTATGTTTTAGAGTCGATGCCTCATGTCCACAATGTTGAACTTCATCTTTTAAAATCGAAGAGGCATGCTTTTATATAAATTGAAAAAGTTTTAAAAGGGGTGAAGAGGCCTACGTTTCAAGAGGGTTGAAGACCCTATAACTTATAAAAGTTTAAGTTTTGTTTTATTGGGTGAATAGCCCATAGTTTATGGTAGTCGACAGCGCAATCTTCGACACGAATTTATACTTAAAAGAACTTAAGTTTGGGTTTCACTTTGGATAGAGGGTCGATAGGTCTAGTATGGCTTGAATGTCCCTATCTTCATCAAAGGTAGAGAGCCTTATGTTTTCCATTTCGACGTTATCATTGGTGATATTAATGCCATTTTAAAATTTGTAAACTTTAACACTATAATTGAGGACACCAATGCAGATGAACCTTAACATTGAACTAAATTTAGATTATTTAATAGTAGGTAGCCATATGTTAATGACTTCAACTTTAAACCTTTGGGATACCATTATTTGGTTTTAATATGTTCGACATGAATCGATTGGGGATACTAGTATATGTCACTTTGAAATGTTATAACTATAAGGGGAACATGTGGGTAACATGAATTAAATTCATACACGTGGATAACATGAATTAAATTGCTAACTATCAGGTTTGTAGTTATCCCAGGAATACTATGAAATTTGAGATGGATAGTTCACATCATATTAGATATGAATAGTCTTTATAAGGATAATGAATTCATAATCATCCTTGGAAAAGTATGAGATATGTGAGGGATGGTCCACGTCATTTTAAGTTAAATGCAATTTATGTGATGGATAATCCACATAATTTTGGATAATTAATCCATATGTGATGGGTGGTCAATGTGGTAGGGGATTGGTAATCCAAGCAATAATTTCGTATGATATGTATAGTCCACATAATTCTGAATATGCTTATATGTGAGATGGGTAGTCTTAATAATCATAAGACGGATAGTCAGTTTAAATTGTGATAAGTAGTCATTTGAAATTTAGAAGGATAATCTAACACATTGGAATGGGTAACTCAATATATGTTGTATGATTATAAATGCTGCTTTCTATGTTTAATCATTGTGGTTGCAGGAGCATAGTATATGGTTATTATCTTTTGGTTAAGGTACTAGTGAAGGGAAAACCATTCCGCTCAGCGGCATGGTCTCACTAGATATCTATTTTGGGTTCAAGATGGTAGATTATTATTCACACAAGAATGTTGTTCGATCCGAATTTTTTTCTCCTACCGTACAAATCCTACCATACAACTTTTAGTATTCGAATTTTGGAAAAATCTAATTTTCTAAATTCGATTTCTTATGTCAGAAAGAAGGTAGAAAACAGAAAACCTCACATTTCCCGTTTTACTTTTACACACCTCATTCTCCGTACTTGGAATTTATGCCACTATTATAAAAATCTATATTTGCTTTCCCAAGCACAGTTTACATGAGAAAAAAATTTCTTTTCAATTTTTTTATACTGGCGTTTCTGTCGCTTTCTTTTAGATTTTACTATTTTTCTTTTAGTTACTCTTATTTACTTTTACTTTTCTTTTATTCTTTACATCTTATGTTTTTACTCTCTTCTTTTGAACATCACAGAAAAGAGCATCAAACTAATCATCACCAATATACTACAATTGGAACTAAATGCTTACATGGGAATACAATCTCATAACTAAAAGAGAAAACAAGTCCTGCTACAAAGCGATACTAGATAGGTAAATATAGCAGCTAATCACAGCTATCTTCCGGGCTAGGAGGTTTTAGGTCCATGTCCACTCTGACATAGAATGGTCCTACTCTAGGAATCCAAGTAACTCATATGCTCCTTATGCCCCCTATTACTCGTTACAAACTTATGTTGTGTTACTTACGACGAATAAGATCTATTCATCTCTTCTATTCCATACTCAAAATGGAATAACCAAGTCTCATTTACTGCAACGAATAAAGATTTCAATCTATGCAGTCTCTGTCTAAAAAGTCAACTAAGCTTCGGGAAATTTTTTTCTTTACCTTTACCTTTACCTTTATTTTCCCCAACTAAGGCCTACCAATCCCAACCACATGTGTCTTACTATCCTATTGATATCACTCAATGTGATGACCCGTAAATCCGTACTCCTTGAATATACACTAATCTCCATAGATTAACTCAAGATGAACAGAAATACGAATTATCAATGTTTTAAGAAAAAGAAAGAGAGAGAGAAGAAGAGGAAGAAAGATGGAAAGATAGAGAGGAAAGAAAATTGAAAATAGAACGGAATAGAAAACAACAGAACAATAACAGAATCTCACAATTCGCAGCGGAACAACATATAATAAATAAATGAATAATCTTTAAACAAAGAACTATATCAGTTATTACATTTCATACATTACATTTCATTACATCATATCATCAGAGTGTACAACATCAAACAACAACAAACAGCGGAAAGAAATACTATATACTAATAATATGCCATGCCACCCATCTTGCCTCCAGCAACTCCAGAATATCCTGATAAACCTTAACTCTTGACTGCCCGCGTGGAAATTGGTGGGCGCCCAGAGTTTAGGAAGGAAAACAATAAACTCCGAGTCAGTCATGTGACTGGTGTGGGAACTCAAAACAGTTTATTTATCTTTGAAAACAAAAATAGAGGAATATTTATAAAGTCAATTCGCAATGCTTTTAAAAATGAGACTACCATAAGGCCTCCCGCACACACACACAGTGCAAACGCATAATCAGAGGATAGATCTCCTTATGATAGTCAAAGATGCTTGATACGCATTAAAAAGAACATTTGATATTATTACTAGTGCATAGTGTAGGAAAAATTCATTTCGAAAGTAGAATATAAATCTTAGCCAACATACAACCATTATCGTATGCCTACTATAGCTACCATCTAAACAGTGGTGACCACCATAAGTAAATGGCAGGTTCTACAACTAATACCGTAAAAGGTTTCGTATTGGGAATTGGATTTCCAACGAATGATCAGGCCAAGGAACTTCCCATTGCCACATGAGAATGCCTCTGGAAGGACATCCCCGAGAACCAAACCGGATCTCTGCCAACACAAGGCCGGGTTACCCCTAACTGAGTAACAACTGACCGAATATGTCATCCCCCGGTCCTTTGGGACCTTTAACCGAGCGCTCGTAATCAATTCACACAATCATAAAGTGTTTTCAACATGAGTAAGTATCTGGGCTCCATACCATGATACCACCCTTTTCCAGAAGGAAATGCACATACCCTAAAGGGCGCTACCCCTCATAACCTTGCCGCATCTTTCCTGTTTTGACCATTCCCGAGGTGTGAGGCTCGACGAAGTCACGTCCACAAAAACATACTTTATACAAAAGCCATGCTTTGGGTCAATAATTGATCATAGAAATGATCACCAAGATAGACGATCAAACAAATGATCCTATCACAAATAATCAACACAATGATCATTTCACAGCAACACTCAGCATGTCACATTATCAAATTGGGAATATATCGCTGATTATCTTCAACTACATAACCTCTGAGCTCGTACGTCTCAGAGAAGGGTGTTAAGCTAAAAGAATAAATTCTCCGCCACCAACAGAAATATATTTGAAAGAAATCGGCTTTTCATCTCAATTTGTAATGTCAGACATACAATCCATACAAGTCTGTTCCGGGCTCGAACAGAACCGAAGGCACTTACAAAGAAGTCCTTGCAATCCGGATATCCACAATCCTGATCGGATTTCCCATCACATATGGAGAACTCAATATCGTAGCTACTCGGTGCAGAGTCAATCGACAGGTCATCCTATCGCTCTCGCAAATACCGGGTCTTCAACACCGATCTTCAATACTATCCATTACGTCGTATCACTATTCGGAATGGGTAATCCGAATAACGAGCGCAATAATTTAAAAATAAGTGTAGCATTCAAATTCAACAAATCCCAAGAAATACCTTTCAAAGGTAAATATTGATAGTCGGTTATTGAAATATCAATGGATATGCACACATCACCAGGTTCCAAATAATTTTCCAAATTATTTATTTCCCAAAATTCATATCTTTACAAGATATATAATTTCAATTCCTCAAAAATAAATCAATATTTATTTTTAAACAAATTCCACTTTCTTTTATAAATTCCATAGTGAATTTATATTTCACAATATTTATGAATATAAGATTTCAATTATTCATTTTAAATTTATCTTCAAAAAGATAAATTCACAAAATATTCACCTTATATTGGAAAACATTTCCATACTTATTTAATAAGTAATTCACAAATCTTTTATTTTCAACCTTTGGAAAATATTCAATATACTTAAATCGAAATTAAGTATATATTTCATTCTTTAAGGAAATCATTCTCTTAAACATATTTATTTGGGCCAAAACGAATGTTGCATAAAACATCGTTACGACAACCCAAAATCACTAGTATAGGGATTCGAAATTAAAATAGATATATAAATCCCAATACTATACAAAACATTTCCTTTCGGAAATCATTTACTATAACAATAGTGTTATAGTCCACCATTTCCTTTTATTTCTCGAAAAACATCTATTTCAACAATAAATGTTGAAATCTATGGTTTCGAATCTCAACACATTTAAAACATCGTTAGATCGTTTTAATTCAATTTAAAACATCACATTCAAAACAATTTCTTTAACATATTATTCACTATTCAGAAACGTGAATATACTACGTTAACAATTTCATCATTTCTATACATTTCATTTTAAAGGACTATTCACAGTCAAAAACGTGAATATAACTCCATTAATAGGTTTTCAACAATTTACTTATCAAAATAAGTCGTTTGCGAATTTATAAAACAACGTTTATAAATTCCATTTCTATTTATTTTATAACAACTTCCTTTTATAAATTCCTTTATTAACCTATCTCAATTCATAACTCAATTATAAACCAAAAGTTCATATTATAAGTGAAATACTTATAATTTATTTGTTTGCAAAATCGTTCCTTTGAACTTCATAATTATAAATCTTATAACTTATAAGATACAATTATTTATCCAAAACCATTCTTTTAATAACTTTATAAATTTTATAAACCTACTGCTTATAAAATTCCATTTATAACTTCACCGTTTATAATTCTATAAATTTCATTCATTCAAGAAATTCATTCACAATTCATTCTAACACTTATAAAGACTCGTTTATAATTCTAATACTTTAATTTATAGATATCCATTTTATAAATTTCTTATATAAATCAATTTATACTATTATTTTAAAACATCTTTAATCCCCTTTATAATTTCACCATTTTGATTCGTAAAATAATTAAATTTTATAAATCCTATATTTTCAACTTTTTATAATAATTTCAAAAATCCCGATTAAACTATTTTATAAAATCATTAGCATCATATTCTCAATTTTCAGTTTTTAACTATATTTCTCAAAAATCATAATTTTTATAACATTAAAATTTTTCGTTTATTTATTTAAAATGAATCAATTCCAAACATATAGTATATTTTCAAAAACCACTTTAAAAAACATTTTAAAGTTCCAAAATTTGGTCCAATGATGCTACATACCAAATAGCCAATCACGACAACAACGATATCATATATCGATATGATAATCTATCAAATATCAAAATATATGAAATCAAATAAATACTGTTGAGGAATCCAGTTGGATCCCTCCAACCTGTTTTCCTGCATCCACAAACATTAGCACAATACCAATTTTGCTCCAGTACGGAATTATCGCGGTATATGGGATTTAAAATATTATCCGCTTAATAGACGGCGCAATAGGGTCTCATCCGCTATACAAATGCGGGAAATCAATAACTGCAATATATACATATGCCAATATATATATATATATTGCTATTATATATAATACCAATTTCACTGTTTATGAAATATTCGCGGTATATGTTTTTAATAAATAACATCCGCTTACTAACGGCGCATAATGTCTATTTTAACAATCAATAGATAACAATCATCATTCAAACATGCATTCAAATATTTTAAATCTAACTATTTAAAATAAAATCGAAACTGATTCGATTGAGTGAGAAGTTCTCACCTTGATTTCAATTTCGTTTTAGCGATTTATTTCGAATAAAATTAAACGGACGTTTAATTTTACCCAAAATTTTCACTAACTCCAAATGACTCCAATCCAATTCCATCACATAGTGCTCGTCCATACGATTCCAACGCAACTGGTTTCGTGCGTTTTCGACCTCGTATGAAAAAGATATGAATTTTATAAGTTACACGACTTTATATATATAAATTACAACAAACTTTATAATTTTAAACCTAAATAATATCTGCCGTTCGATCTGCTCCTTGCATCTGAACCGTGCGTAGCATCTTCCTTCTCACGCGACTCCATCCCCAGGCTATCAACGTGAAACCGAACCCATTGCTCCATATTAGGGTTAATTATTGCCTCCTCCACGCTCGACGATAACTCGATCAGGGAGCATCAACTCATGCGCCCTCACACACTTCACCCACGACCAGAAAAGCACGAGGCTCGGTCGACCATAGGCATAGAAAAACGTGCGTGAACATCTCGGCTTCATACGCGATTTCCCATCGATCCATGACTCCAATTTCGATCACAACCGTTGAAGTTGTAGATCTTCATATGCTCTTGAATTCTCTAGTTGAAGACGAGGCTCGATATCGCTTGGATTTGAAGATTTGGAGGGAGGAAGATGGGTTGTTTTCGGCCGTGGGTTGAGGGGGTGGCGGCTGCATTAGGTTTAGGGTTTATATATTTTTTTTTTCTTGTGAATGGAGGGGCTATTTATAGGGAATCGACCGACACTATTCATCCGAGTTTTCCAAACTCCGATTCACGCGCCGTAACCAGCGTTTCTGGGGTTTACCGCGCGTTCCGGACACAATGGAACATGTTTCGGAAGCTAATTCGGTCATCTGTGCGAGTTATGGCAATAAACGTTCAATTTGAATTAAACCGATTTAAATGATTTTCTAGGCGTTTTAATTTGTACCGGACAAACGGTAAATCCAATTGACACGAAATTTGAAACCTTACAATAATATCACATTACGGATCCGATGAAACTGGTTTCGTCGAAATCCGAGACTTTAGAAAAATGGCTATTTTAACTCGCCAAATTAATATTAAAAATAATTCGATGCGTTTCGAGCTGCCACGATAAAACGATAACTCCGATTGCTACGAAAATTGAAATCCGGTAATAACTAACTATTACGGATCCAATGGAACAGCTTTCGTCCAATTCTGAGACTGTTCAAAAATTGACTATTTTCACTAGTCGATTAAATATTAAAATATTCAATTTTCACAAATAAACTTTTAATTCGATTTTAAAAGTTCTAAAATATCATTCTAACTCCAATGTGATAAAATAAAATTTTCTAAATCATTTTCAATCATATTTAACCCAATTTTCAATTATTTCCATAATTTAACATATTAAATTATTGATTTAATTATTCAATTAAATCCAATTATTCAAATAAAAATTTATTTGACTTATAAATCTCACTTATTAATATTTAAAATTAATTAAATATTCAAATTTTAATTAACTAAAATTCTGGGTCGTTACACTCAATGTTCTTCTATAGTCTACACACATGAAACAACATTCACAGGTTCTCACTAGTGTCTTATACACTTTATGGGAACTTTTATTATTACTACTAACAGTAATCACTGTTATCTCCTACGTAGCCTTACTTTTCCCGTCACACCTTGAAAATGATTCCTATCTATTCCATATTTAAAAGTTTGGTTTGGTATTTATCGTTATTCATTTCAAAAATTAAAGCTTCTAAATCTTAGAAACATTCAATCCAAAAATTCTTGACCTTAAAAGTGTTGCTTTGAAGTTTCTTTTAAATTCAAAGGTATTTGATTACTTAACATTTTATCTTTCTAGATATTGCATCTTTAAAGCTCTTTGAATTAAATTATTCCCCAAACTTAAAGGGGAAAACCTACAAATTCTAAGTTTAAAACTTATTCATTTTAAAGACCTTTACAGCTTTCCATAAAATAAATTTAGATTTTTAAATTTAACTGTTTGCTAAGTTTTTCTCTTTCAAAAACTTATTTACTTTTCCGGCAAACCATTTTTCGTTAAAAAATGCCATGTTTTTCCTTAAAACATTTTTTTTCTTAACTTCCAAAATTGTCCTCACATGTTTTCAAAACATCTTCTTTTCATAGATTTTCAAATTTATGAAAACTAGAGTAGATAAGAACAATTATTTTATCAAAAACCCCTTAACTTTCCTACTCTTCCAATTACTTAACCTTGGAGGAGTTTCTAACTTACTAAGAATGGGGACTTTCTACAAAGGCTAGCAACCAATGCGCATAATCAATGGAAAATTGTGAAATTTCTGTCGCTTAGCTTTCCTACTAAGGCTCTCTATAATAACCCACCTAGTTAACATTGTCTCTAATTATTACACTTCTTATTACACCTAATAGTTCTATACCTTAATGTATTGGAACTAATTTCTCTTATGAGAAACCATTAACGTTAAAACCTTCTATGAATCCTTTAAAACGGGATTTCATGTTAATGCGAATTATAAGGAACTTATTTTATAATTTATCGAAATAGGCTATACAAAATATGATGCTTTCCATACCCTGTACATCTCTTCCACGTATTCCTTATAACTTGCACAAAACAACTTTTTTTTTATTTGGTTTCATAGAAAATTATATCAATATTCATTTCATTCCAATAGACTAAAGTATGCTTAATCTATATTCACTTACATTAGATATTTCCTACGGAATTTATTAATTTCCTATTATTTAATTTATATCCTTTTTTAAGAAGAACGCATCTTCAAAACTGCTTTAATATTTTCATAACGAGAAAAAATTTCCATGCACTTGTTTAAATAATATGTGTACTTACAAACCACTTTATTTCTATACTTAGAAATTATCTTCAAAACACATTTTTATTTGGGTCATGACAGATGCTGTGTAAAACATCGTTACTACAACCCAAAAATACTAGCATATGGACTCAACTAAAATAAATATTAATAGATCCCATATTCTATGTAGAAACATTTACTTTGGGAGTCACCTACTGTAATAGTAGTGTCGTAGTCTGTGCTTCCTTTATTTTTCACGAAAAAATCTATTACAACAATAAATGCCGTAACCTACGTTTTCGATACATAACACACTCTAGTTTTTTATATTTATAATCTTTGTCTACCTACAAGAAACTAGCGAGCTATATATGCTCTATATTTCTTCAAAAAGAATTTCACTTTTAACAAAATTTACATCACAAAAAAACCAATTTAAATTTCATACCACTTTTTTTTCAAAAACCTAATATTTACTTCCTCAGACATATTAACAGTTATATTTCAACTTTTCAATTCCAAAAGTTTCAATTTATTGGGCTAGATATAAACTGGATTTTCTTCTTACTACCTAGGAATACCTTTCCAAAACATTGGAAATATAGTTTTCTCACTAAAATCTCTTATTCCTTCCAAAATAAAAATACTCCGCCTACTATCCCTAGGGAACTTTCCCACTTCCTACAACATATGGATACTGATCTTCTCTCAAAACATAGCTTATTACACAACATAAATCGGCAATAACATAGGGCTCGACATCGTTGGATCATCCCAAACCCAACTAGCAAACTATGCATAATTATACTTTAAAACTTTCGCTATGTAATCTATAA
Organism: Allium cepa; assembly: GCA_030765085.1. Lineage (NCBI taxonomy): Eukaryota > Viridiplantae > Streptophyta > Magnoliopsida > Asparagales > Amaryllidaceae > Allium > Allium cepa. The sequence goes on along the minus strand of CM060944.1, from coordinate 299,899,521 downwards.
TTGGGGACTATTTGGATTTTAGTACACAATATGTTTATAATTTATTCAAAAATACAAATACGTTCACTCATATTTTCTAATTTATGTAGGATCTACTAACCTAGGCTCCGATACCAAATGTAATAGCATGAATTCCAGTGGGTCCAAATTTTTCACAAAAATGCTAAAATTCAAGCACACTGAAACTCGAATTGGGTATATGGTATCCTACAAATAGGAAAAGACAAATATATCAGAGCTCAAATAAATATCTCACAGCAGAACTGACTAAAATATAATAGTAAGTAAATACTCACCAACATAATAACACTCTCTAAACAAGTGTCTCAAAGCTAGAAATCTCTGCCATCTATCTAACATATGGGATGTTATGAGGAGGGGGTCAGAACTAAAGTTCTAGTGAATGAAAAAACTGTACACTTCTAAGCTTAATTCTACATATACCATTTTATTTTAATTTTCTGTTATATTAGGTTTACTGGGTTTATAATATTCTAGCCTCTATCCGTGAATCGTACCCATCTACTCCCTAGTAGATTAAAACCTAATAACTATTATATTTGTAGCTACATGCCCAAAGACCGCATCGGTCCAAGATACTACCCATAGTACCTTCCGTATCCTCCTCGAAAAGGACTCCGTTGTCTTGTTCATCAAGCGTTCTATAATTACATCTATAAAGGATGGCTTCGTGAGGCCTACAATACAGATGTTCCGTCGTCTACTATAAAAACATAAAACTACGTCTGCACTAGCTTAAACTAGTGCTCAGACATGCACAATGTACCACCCTATATGTGCCTTAAGGACTATACGTAATCGTTTTGTCTACTCCCTAAATCCCGCCAACAAGGTCCACCTTCTACGGAACTCGGTCGGGGATTTTCTATATCTATATCTTCGTTAGGCCTACAATACAGATATTCTACTTGGTTTGTCCCACGCAGCCACCCCTCAACTAACCGAAAGATCTCTCAAGAGCTAAGTAGTTGTGCCCCACTGCAAATATTTTAAAAATCCAACTGGTTGCGACCTTCATCCAATGTCTCGATAGTGAAAGAATCATTGGCCTGTTTGTTTAACTCTAGTCTTTCCCAAACTCGCTCTGATTGATGATGGCTTGATCTCCGCATGCGACTATCCTTTGGGGACATGCCCACTAAAACCTACTCGTAACTAGGAGTACGGTGCCATATGAATCTCCTACTCCATCATTAACCTTTTGATTGCCTGCAAAGGTCCGCTTCGTTAGGCCAACAATGTAAAAGCAGTCAAGGCATACTCTCTTGATGGAACACCTACAGACCTGCCTCTAAGGGTGCAGCTTCGTTAGGCCTACCCCAGAGGGCCATCCTAGAGTATCCTCACATCCCGTTGAAATCTCGTACATCCTTCTAGCCCATAATAACTAAGTTGAATGTGCTCCTTCTGTATGAAAAAACTTCGATGAACTATTTTGTTAAGCTCTTCAACCGTTGGGCTGCTCTGAACGCACCTTACCATTCTGTTAGACCCTACGTCTAATCTTTTATTATGCATTTAGTTTACTTTTCTTATTCTGTTGGCTACTTATTTACCTTAATCAGCGTGCCTACCCCCACCTATGTATGAGACCATCAGTCCTAGACCAGAAAGGAAATGCTGCTGCTATGGGCCACTTCTATTATTTTGCTATTAACTTAATCCAAGATCTAAGTTTGATAAAATAAGCCTCTTCTATTTCTTTCTTTTTAGTTATTACTTACGTGTTACAATTATACTTGCAATTATCACTTTTTATATTCTTTTCTCTCTTTTATAGCCTACATGTTATAAGTGTATTTGCAAGTGTCACTTTTCTATTCTAGTCTGTCTTATTTAATTATTATACTAAATTCTCTTAAGTTTTCTTATATTATATAAGAATCTTAACTTGGGACTACGTCCAACTGTCATAAGTTACTTATAATAATAACTGCTTAACTTTTTACTCTATTATCAGTGTAATAAATGCAGATCTATTCATATCTTCTGTTTATTGTTTCTAGTCTTTATAAACTATTAACTTAATTATTTCATCTTCCTAAATTTCTTCAATGCTTCACGTTAATCTTTTTTATTCTAGGAAGTCATTCTATTTGTTTGGTTGGTTAGAAAAACTGTGCTAAAAATCAATTCCCATATTTTAATACCAAATAATGCTAAAAATAATAAATCTTAACTGCAAGATATTTATTTTATTGTTTCTTTAATTGTTGGGTAATGCAAAATACAGTAATGTCTCTACTTTGCACTAATTCCATTTTTCTTGCTTTTATTCTTGAAATTACGTTTATCGTTATTCTTACAATTTTAAACTATGGAAATGTATTTCCTTTTCTAAACCAACAACTAATCTATCACCAACTTTCAAATCAAGCTATTAGATTTTCCTCTTTCTAATTCATTTCTCCCGTTTTAACAAATTTACAGTAAATTTCTCACTTTTAGGCTTATGCATTTCTCTATAACTTTTTAGCAAATGTACTTATATTTAATTGGATTCCTTTCTATTTCCATATAAATAACATTTAAATATAAGTACACTTCTCTTATAAAATTTACACTTTTAACATAACTAATTAGTAGAACTAATTACTGAAATAAATGCTGAATTTAATATTTAACGGGAATCTAACGATATTATATATCATAAACATAAAAGAAATATAATTTAAATCCACTTACCTGTCGTCCTTATCTTTACTCCATGGCCTTCCTAGATCCCTCTAAGACGTCTAATACTTTTATTAAAAAGACATTCTCCCGAGAATTAATTTCTTTTTAGGGTTCAGCCTCAGGCAATGAACCCAGTTGGAAGAAAATCTAATTGGGATAAAATAGCTAGTCCTTCTATTTTGTAGTGGAGTTTGGGAATCCCAGACCGTTGGATTTTAGGATGGTGCGACCACATCATAGGCTTGCTGCGAATCATTGAATCTAGAAAACAGCGCTCAAGATTGTGTGGAAGTCAAATTATTAAATGTAAACTTTTAACCATTGCCTATTCATTCTAGTTAATTTCCATCATTTGCGAATTTAATTCCCTTCATAACACATGTTTATTTGAAATTCAAACGTTGCTAATTAATGTAAAATAATTTCCATTAATTGTTGATTTGGTTAACATTGCCTACTAATGTTAATTAATTACCTCTAGTTGTTGATGTCAATTAAGTTCCTTTATGACGCGCGTCTATTTCGAAATTCAAATGCGCGTTATTTCTAGAATTCTTACGCGCATATATTTATAAAGAAATATATTTATGTACATTTATAGTATAATTATTTCTCGATAACTCCGAACGTCAATAACATTTTCATATGAAATCAGTTCGAGGCATATTATATATGTAAATTAACTAGAAAATCGCCACGAACACAATGGTATAAGTTTCAAGGCCATATTCTGACAACTCCAAAAATGATCATTTTCACTGTTTATAATTATTTGATTATTTAATCATCTAAAAATGCGAGGTGTTACAGTAATATTAATGGTATCCACAATATCAAAAGCATATGAATATAAAATAAAATCAACATAGATTTCAAAACAGCTTTTTTGACTACATTTCAAATCAATATTTCATATTCAAATACATAATCGTAAAACGATTCCCAGGTTTAGATAAATATAATTATTACAAATAAGCCAAGTGCGACATATTAAGATACCGCCTCGGATGATCAGAGCGCTAAATGGACATATTAGTCAATAAATATAGAACAACGAAACAATAATGGATAGACTACTAAAAAGCTAATCCTCACCTCCGGCACATCTTTGGAAGCTTTATTCGACACCTGTTAAAACCTAAAATACCTTAAATCTCAATCGAATCAAATTAATTTTTGAGCACCCGAGAGTTTACTGGTAGAACATTAACATCGAGTCAGATATAAAGCCTGGTGTTGATAATTCTATTACATCTCGGTTTGCTGATATTAAGTGAGACCACGCTACTTAGCAGAACAGGTTTTCCCTCACTAATATCCTTTTAAAAGCACATCTTTTGCAAATCAAAATCCTGCAATCAAACTGATTATAACAATAATAGCAGTAACATGTATGTATATAATTCAAGTAATCAATGGACTACCCGTCCAAAATTTATATTTTTATCTTCCTGACAACTAACTACTGGATGACTCGGGCCTACCAGAGATAATAAATATTCTAACTTCTGTTAGACACAAGTCTGGTCGATCTGTCCTTAACTTACTTCTCCTAGAGTCAAGTGATCTTAATGTTTTTTCTGGCTCTCCAATAACTTATCTTTACTTTGTGTATTTATTTCTGTTTGTAGCACCATCTTAGTCTTACATGTGATAAAAGCCTACATACCATAATTTTGGATTTATATTAGCTAGGGGCTACTTGCTAAAATATAGGGCGCGACCCCACACCAGTCTCATCTCGTATTCTAAAATCTCTGTCATTCTTTTAGCAAATCCTGAGCTGTCCACGCTATTAAAATTTTATTTCCTTGGAAACAATCTTTACAAATGATTTCCCTTGAAATCATATCTTTATATAATAAGGAAATTATACTCTTTACTTTACTCAAAATACCTACGCCATGATATATGCTTTATAAAACAATGCTGATGAAAATCTAAAGTCAATAAGGTTATATATCCTTTTAAAGTAAGTTTAATCCCTTTTTAACATAGAAAACATTGAGCTATAAAGCCAAAACAATACTTTCGAAACTATTGTCTAAACATCAACCAACCTCTTTCGAAATTATTGAAAGCAACCCTTTCAAAATAATTAAAAGAATCCCTTTCGAAATCATTGAAAGCGTCCCTTTTGAAATCATTGAAAGCGTCCCTTTCGAATTCATTGAAAGCGTCCCTTTCAAACTCATTGAGTTCGACACTTAATAAAACTATAGGATCAAAGGGAATATGGGCGAAAGCATCACTTTCAAAAGCATCCTTTCAAAAGACCAAGGGTGACGGCAACATGATTCCGCATGTACAATTATGTCTTAAAGCAAGGCGGTCTCAACCATGTCGGAAGGTATAGGTACTGCACCTTCCCTTTTGCATGTATGGGTTAAAAGGAAAGCAGCTCAATGGTTGCGAAGGGGTATTTGTTTGAAAGGTTTGATAGACTACTTCACCCCTTATGAATGCCAGCCTTCGACACCATCACTTCCTTCTGCCTAACTGTAATACGCTATGTACGAATTGCTTAATACCATATCTATATTAGTTTTGAATGGATGCGGAAGGTTTATAAGCTAGAGTATGGTGATGGAAGCAAGCATACGGAAGTGGCAAAAGTTTAAATTATTACAAAACTGATTTTATGCTTTATAAAGTAACTTATTTTCACGTAATTTTCATTATTTGCGAAAATGTGATCGGTTGACAATTGCTTTACCAATTTCTTTCTGAAATTTTCTGCCTCAAGTCAGGATGTTAATTATTAAACAATTTTACATTTTAATCTATTTTAATCAAGTAAATAAGCCCTTTTTACTTAAAATAATTTATTAAAATCTCCTAAAACTTATGAAAAATCCATAAAAAAATTAAATCAATTTAATCATTTTCTTCCATATATCAAAATTTCTAGGTGAGAATTGTATTTTAATTGTTTAAAATAATTAAAACTAAATTAAACAGTTTTCAGACTTAGAAAATTCACCATAATTCCATTTTAAAAAATTATGAAACTTGAAACCTAGTTATAAAATAATAAATTTCACATCATTCTCAAGTCAATTAGATGTCAGATGAATGGTTTTCTAACTCTAATATAACATAATAAATCGTATTTAAACCATAAATCATCAACATAGCATATAATCAATTTTAGATATTAAACATGGTATATACTTGCAAAAGAAAACGTGTTTACCTTTAGACCAAAAACATTCATCAAAAATAAAGATGCAAACAAAGTATTCACCTTGGCTTTGCGTTAAGAAGGTTGAGATTTGCCCATAGATTGATTTCTTCAAGCTTTCTACTTGAATCCTATCTTATCTTCCCTTTAAATCTTCTTAATGGTGGTCGGCCTAAGCTTAGTATTGTTTTTTTAGTTTGTGAATGTAGAGTGAATGACGAAGTGGAGATAACGGAAGGGTTTAAGGTATAGGAATAAAGTGTATTCTCATTTTACCCTCATCATATTCCTCTTTAATTATATTTAGTTTCCCTTTTATTAACACATTTATTAAGGCACGACTCCTCTTTAATTTGCATCTCAATCCTTTAACTTTCTACATTATTTTATTTAATTTACCTAATTAAATGTTCTAAATAATGTTAGCTAAAATTAGGGTCATTACATGACCGGTCAACAAGCCCATGGGTCCTAACCAAATACGATTAACGTTTACTTAATTATATTTATTATTCTATTTCGTTTGAGTTATTTTCGATCTGATATTTTAAAACGTTGATAGCCTCTTCATTTGAACTCCAATCATGAAGCTTTATATGTGAAGGTTTCTTAGAAGATCACCATAAACATAATGGTGCAAGTTTCGTAGCAAAATTCTAATGTTTTCTCAATTTGCATTTTTATCTTTATTATTAATTAATTAATTCCGATTAATTAATTTCATGTTAATTTTTAATGGCGTCACATTCTTCTGCCTCAAAAGAATTTCATTCTCGAAATTTCTAAGAGATAGGATAGTTTAAGCGTACTCTATAACCATGTTGTATAACCAAGTTATCTATACAGCAACCTACTCAACCAAAAGTGTAATGTGATTATGCATGCAACCTATGTATAGGTGAGCTCAATCCTAACGTGAATGCAAGATCGTGACATGTAGGCATATATGCAGACAACCAAATTATGCATGAAACTCTATATTAGTGCAAAAAACTATAAGGAAAAGTGTGATAACCATCCCATATAATCCAATCTAGTAATCACAATGTAACCAAAACTTATATAATACTAAATCTAGAGAGAGAATTTTTCAAAGAAAAACTCTGGATGAGAAGCCTTCATCTTCACTTATGTTTCTCAAGTGCTTTCCATTGGATTATCTCCCAATTGTACTCAAATCATCCTAATTTCTTGGTTACGAAGCTTTCTAACTCTTTGCTCTGGTACATTTGTAGTGGCATTGTATGATATCGGCTTTATCTCTATATCTACTAACTGATTAGACTCTATTATAGTGGTTGTGCTATGTAGACACCTCCTCAGATGTTATACATGAAAAACACTATGGACTTTGGCTAACTTTGCTAGAAGCTCTATTCAATATGCAAGTTCCCCACCCTCTGCAAAAATTGGGTAAGGCCCAACAAATCTTGGCCCTAACTTCCCCATGGTTCCAAACCCTATAAACGTCCTAGGGGGAAACCTTAACAAATACGATGTCCTTAATTGAGAACTTTAGCTTTTTCCTTCGTCTATCAGCATAGGACTTCTGTCGGTCCTGAGCAGTCTTTACTCTCTACCTAATTATCTTAATCTTCTTCCTAGTCTTATGGATCAAATCTGTTCCAAGTATAATATGCTTTGTGTTTTCCCACCAACAATTTGGTGACTTGCATGGCCTTCTGTATAAGGCGTCAAAGGGTGCCATACCTATTGTCTCATAGTGACTATTAATATAGGTGAACTCTGCTAAAGGTAAATGCTGCTTCTAATGTCCTCTAAAATCCATAATACAAGCCCGTAGTAAATCCTCCAAGATTATGTTCATCCTTTTCGTCCATCCGTCCATCTAAAGGTTGTAAGCGGTCCTCAGATTAAGTAAATATGTGCTAAAGATGCTCCGATACTATTATTTCTCATCGGAATAAAGTGAGCACTTTTAGTGAGTCTATACACTGTAACCCAAATAACCTTATTGCCTCTCTGACTTCTAGACAACCCATCTATGAAATCCATCAATATACATATTCCCATTTCCAATCTGGAACCACTAATTTTAACGAAAGACCTTCGAGCTTCCTTTGTTCATCTTTAATTCATTAACATATTCTACTACTTTCCTCTTTATCCCCAACCAATACAAAATCCATTGCATGTCAGTACATATCTCATCCCTACCGAAATGAATAAACATCCTAGAACTGTGGCACATAGCTAGCGCTTCCTTCAAAATGTCCTCCACTATTTTATAAAAGAATTTAAAAGTGTTAAAATATTTTTAATGTATATATCACATTTTTCCCATTGATGGACTATTTTGACGATATCGATATTGATGGACACGCTTTGGATTTTGGAATGGATGCCGAATATTTTCATTTGGTTTGTACTTAACCACTTTTGATTAAGTACATGACCAAAGTTGTCATTATTGATTACTCTAGATTAGTCGATATCTACCACTAGTGATGATGGACGATTTGGCCAATTTTGATGTGGACGAAGAAGAGGCTTTAAAGTGCATGATGTGATGGTTTGTTCATTTATTCGACATTTGATTTGATGTTATGACTCTTCGACGAGAGGTTTTGGCGCTGACCAAGGATGTGATGCTTCAACACGATGACTTCATAATTCGACGATGATGATTCCATGATGGGTGGTGATGGCTTTTACGATGGATAGCTACACTTCCGGACATAGAGTAGCTGGATGGAAGAAACTATATGAGGAAGGTTATGGGATGCACGATAACATTCTATGACCGATGATGGCTGTCTATGATAGTTCCTAATTGTAATGACTTTAGATGGGAGTTGAGATTAGTTCTTGGATGATCTCTGCTATGGATCACATGTGCAAAGGAATCATTGATGTACGTAGGTTTCGATGTGTACTCGTATAGCATAGGTATGTGAGGACGCTCCTTAGGCATACGGGGTGCCCTGGATCACATAATGTTTCGATCCAAGCGCCCTAGGCTATCTATGGGGGTGTAGTGTGGATCCTGGCCTACTGAGTGGCATGGATTCGAGTATCGAGAAACTAGGACATTGAGTAGTCCTTGGCTCTACAGGGATGGTCATATGAGTATCATATATGCAATGCATTAAGCGAGAGAATGTGATGATAGATGATGGATGTTGTGTTTGCTTGATTGTTTATCACCTTAGGGATGTCATACGTTGTAGTTATTATCGATGCAGATATCTAGACACCCTTTGTACTTTGATGTATAGTACACCCACTATGACTATGTTGTAGAGTTGCATATATCCTATGTTATGTGCTAACTCTTGGATGTAGTGACAGGTCAAGTATGATTCTTTATACCCTTTGTTCCATTTATTATATCGAGTGTTTTAAGATTTTTAATCGTCCACACCATACTATTGTCTGACTTGAGGTTTTATGATTTTCTTCTTATTACTTTGGGTACTCTAAAATGAGTAGACTATAAAGTAGGTGTGAATGGCACATGGGTTTCTGTAGATGGGTCAGTAGGAGGCGACGCTTTCTCATACTTATATTTCAGGATTATTATTGTTTATTCCGCTATGTGACACTGTGGAGCCTTGATAGTGTTATTATTATTAGAGACAGTTTATCAGTTGAGTTTATTTATCAATTGTACAAACTCCATTACTATTTTGTATAATTGTATGAGCCTACTTACTCTAATTTTGTAGTTCATGTAGTTATTACATCTCACCTGTTTTATATTTGTTATAACTATTATATTTTATTTGATGCGTAGTGAGATACATTACATGTTATGTGATTATATGATGTTTTCTTTTTCCTCTCTTCTCTTCCCTTCTCTTCTCTTCTATTTCTGTTCATTTATTCTTCTTTTCTGCATAACAATCGTCCTACATCGACCAAATGCTCCAACTGTGCACTATTTGGTTATATAAGCATCAAAGGTGTAGGATGGTTATCACATTTGGTATCAGAGCTTAGATTACGTGATTAAGCTGCGCTAATACCATGATCCAGTAAAGGTAGGGTAGAAGTTGCCGTCTTGGACTCCATAAGTATATACGAAAAAGGTTGTATTTGTTATATATTTTGGTTTTCAAAACTATATAGTAGTATATATAGTATATAGGTTTTATTGTACATATGAGTAACATTTATATAGTTATTTTTTTATGAGAGATCGATCACTCTTATTATGTGTTAAGAGTGATCTGGAATATGGGTAAATATGCTATTGACTCCGTCTTTGGAGTTGAGGAGTGCACTGGAACGAGGACCACTAACCCCGCTTTACAGAATATGTTCGTTGAGATGGTGTGAATTAGTATTTGGACTGCCTAAGTTTCTCCTAACAATTATGGTGCTCAAGTACAAATTTGAAAAGTCAACATTGCCGAGCTGTACAAAGACACGTAAGTCTAGGAGGCAGACTGTTCCTTGGAACAGAATCAGCTATTGAGGTGTAAGACGAGATGGATATTTGCAAGAGGATCTTCATGACTTGGAGTTTGATGATTCAATGAGGTAGAAGTTGACCTCTAAATAACCCCAAGGATGAATAATGAACTAGTGGAGTACCCTTATAACTTCAATTCCTAAGAATCATTTTACTTGGGATCATTTCATAGTACGCTTCAAAGAAAATTTTTTCTACTCTTCCAAAGTCGGTGCTGTTTAGGATTGTTGTTGATATGAAGTAAGGTGATGTGTCTATGTTGGAGTACGTGGCTGAGTTCAATGTGCTACCGAAGCACGGTCTATCTTTCATTGATACTCCACTCAGAAAAAATGAAAAGTTTATTATTAGGTTGAGTGGCCTTTTTTGAAGTGATTTATTAGTCATATTAATAAGAGTTTACAGAAGTTGATCGAAAGGCTTTATGATGTGAGAGCATGTATCCAGTGTTGAAGGATTGTCCCGAACAAGCTATGCAGAGAAAAACTGCTAAGGCATATGCATTGAATATCATTTTGATTTCATCAAGTGCTCCATTGACAAAAGAGAAGAAAAAGGGTATTACCATCTATGGTATGTTTTCCATTTATGTTATTCCATATATATTTTATTTGACATCGAGGTTTCACATTCCTTTATATTTAGTGATTCGATATATAGATTAGGATTGAGATCTGAACTTTGTTACATAAGTCTTCACTTCAAACTTGTCACAATCATGAAGAATATAAAAGAGGGATTCATAAGGAATGACAGTGTTAAGAAAACCTTTCGAAAGAGTCGAAGGGTTGCTTCAGCAAAAAGTTAGATGAGTCGGACACTTTCGAAGAGGTCGGAAGGTGATAGATTCACCCTTTCGCTTTAATGAACCCCTTTCAAAACAGTAACTTTCGCATGCATAAAGGAGTTTTGAATGAGTTGAGGAACACCTTTCGAAGACAACAAATTACAAGCTTTCACATGCATGCCAAACCTTTCGAAATAGTGGGTTTCACCTTCATTCACATTCCATAGAAGAACATTTGGATAGAGCTATCCCTTTGAAAGCACAAATAATCCTTTTGAACTGGTTGATACTGTTCACAATTATATGAGAAAGCTTACTTAAGTTTAGTAAGGCCTTCTCACACATTAAGGGATGGAGTTCCGCATCAGTCAATAAGTATACCTTCCACATTTAAACCTTCTACTACTTTCTACCTGCTTTGAAGCCCCAAAGATTCACCTTTCGATAGAATTGAAATCCCTTAAACTTCCCTACTTGCAACAGCACATCAATAACAAAGTAGACAGCGCATCAATATCTTTCGACCAACTCACAAGCACTCAAGTTCAATTTAAAAGCAAAGTAGAAGGATGCCCTGATGTTAGCAGCAACAAAAGGTCACTAAGACACCCATTTGACTAAGTCAAGATGACCGATTTGAAAAGGGCCAACCTACGCCTATAAATAAGGCTTCCTTTCGAGGGAGTTAAAACCCTTGAATTCAACAAAAATCCTTAACTGGGTCCTAACCTTGAGTCACCTTGACCACTTCGAAAGGAGGTTTCAATAAGATCCTAAACTAATTCAGCTAGTTCAAAAGGTATTTTCAAAGAAGCTTTAAGTATCTCAACCACATCGAAAGGTTATTTAGAAGGAGTTATAATTGCATCAACCTCTTTGAAAGGTGGATTTAAAGGAGATCTAAGTCATCAAATTTATTTGGCTGAAGCGATTGGAAAGGTTTAAAATATTCCTATCTATTTGAAAGGTGGTTTCAAAGGGGTCACCTACACTTTAAACTTTGTTTTGGGGTGTATGCAAGCATTCTTACTAACCTTTTGGGTTCAAGAAGAAGGGCTCAAACCTCCACCGTGTTGAACTTCCAATATTATTTTCCTCTAACCTTATTCTATTCCAAATTTACTTACATTAGACTTTACACCACCGTTTCAGCAAAATTAAAAAAATCCAAACAAGGATCCTCATAGCCACATTTAATTGGATTCTCTCATGGAACAATTAATGATTCTAAACTACATGAAGGGCAAATTTTGGGATTGGAAGCTTTAAAGATCATAAACAAAAAGAGAGCTGAATCTTATGACCCAAACAAGTGGAGCTTAAACCCCTTTCACAATGGCCCACACCTATCTTTGCCTTAGCGGGAACAAAAACTAAGAGTGATAACTTGTTTAATCAAATGAAGAAGACAATTTTGTTCCATACCCAAGGTATTATTTTTGAAAAGGGGATGATGGCTGATACAACAACTTTGCACAAAATTGGCATCAAGCGACAAGTTTGACATTGCCTACATGTTAGCTCCAAAAGGTTTTGAAAAGGTAATTAGTCAACGGTGAAGCTTCAAAATCAAGTAATCAAAAGTCTAAAAATCATCCCCAAAAGACAAGCTTCTGGTCAAAATTCCATAAGGAATGCAATTTGACTATATCGATTGAGAATGTATATTTGCTAACCAAGCAGGAACTCAACTATTGGCCATCCCAAAAGAAAAGGCCCAAATGCTAAAGGAATCGGGGGGATCCTAAATTCACTATCACATTATGAATGGGCATGAAACAAATCAATGTAGAGCACTTGAAGGAACGTTTATATAAAAAATTCAGACAAGGCAAAATTAATAGATTTGTAAAGAGATCTTAGTCGATTTCAATAAAGCGCGACTTTTCTAAGAAAAATCTACATGGTCGGGAGTTGAATTCTCCTTAAATTTGGAAATTACATTAAACGGTCAAAGCCTTTGTCTACGCTGAGTTGGCCAAGTCAAAGCATCTCCTGGAACGAGGTTAGAGTGTTAAAGAATCAACAAGCCCTTGATTGTGCCATGTTATGGCCAGATCAACGCACCTCCTAGAGGGAGGTTAGATTAAGCTTTATCAGCACTATGTATGGAAAGGTCATCAACAAGCTCTTGATCGCATCAAGATATGGCCTGATCAAGGCGGCTCCTCCTAGAGGAAGGATGGAGTAAGCACTTGGTCCTGCCACACTATGGCTTGCCCAAGGCACCGAACAAGCCTTCAATCTCGCATATAAAGCGTAGCCGGAGCACCTCCTGGAGAGAAGTTGGGCAAGTCCTTAGGTTTTTCTTGTGGATGTGCTAACCAAGCGTAGCAGACAACAACGGACTAAGATGTCCAAGCCCTAGAAGCGGCACATTAAACAATAACAATGACAACGTACAAGGCCTAAAGGATGGCACATGTCAAAAGAATCAAAAACCAAAGGGTGGTGTAGAACAGAAGGTACAAATAAGAATCTACAGCCTCCGACTAGTTTCATAAAGAGAATTTCAGAACTTCACTTATTAATACCCAAACCTGGGTTTCGGGTTTTTTACTATTGATCTCTGCTCTTCATAATACCCGAATCTGGGTTTCGGGTGTTTTACTATTGATCACTGGTCTTTGTAATATACAAATTTTGGTTTCGGGTCTTTTACTTTTGATCTATGGTCTTCATGATATCTTAATCTAGGTTTTGGGGCTCTTATTATTAATTTCGAGACTTCACTTATTAATGCCCGAATTTAGGCTCTGGGACCTTTAATATTGAGACCTTTGTTATGGATTTCTGTTCTTCTGCTAGTTTCAAGATCTACCTTACCAATACCTGAATCTGAATTTTCGATCTTCTATTATTTCCACATAAAGATTTCTAGACACATTTTACTTGTTCCCTAAAAAAGATTCCTAATTATCCACGACTAAATTCTAGATAATGATCTCTAGACTCTTATTTTTAGATGATTATTATTTGAAGAGGAATTTCTAAACCTCTATAATTAATACCAGAACTGGATTTATGATTCTCTATATTTAGATTTTTGGTCTTATGTCGACATAGTGGGAGTTGGATTCTTGGCTATCTCTCGTCATTACCAAAGTTGGGTCCTAAGACATTCAATCATATCCAATTTTGAAATTATTTCTCACTTGTTATCACTATTATCACATAATGTTCTGTTAACTTCCATTACTAGGATTTTTTCAAATTTTAATACTATCGCTAATAATGTGGACAAACTACTGAACAAATTTTTATATAGATTCCAAGTTAATGATGAGAAATATTGTTCACTTTGTACTTTAAAGGAAGATAAGGTAATAAAGGAGACTGAATGGATCAACAAATACAAAAACCATAGTCAAAGTTTCAGAAAGCAAATTCAGAAATATGAGGCAACATACCGGTGATATTTGCATAATTTATAAAATTATTTGCATACATACAGCATAAGTGTATATTTCACAAATCCTAAGTAGCCTTATCTAGATTTTCAACAACTAAAGGATCAACAACATGGAAAATTGCTTTACAAAGAATTTCTTTAAGTTTCTTTTCCTTTTTCCTTATTTCATAGGCATCATCAATGGATTCGATACGAGTCTTTAAAGTATGGTTAAAAGCTTTGTTGGCATCTCTAAGAGTTTTGCTTTGTCTCTCCAAATCAGCAATGGGCTTTTGAAGAAAATATTATTCACGTTCAAGTCTTTGAATCTTAGTTGTGTATTCATTAATGTGTTGCGAATATATCGCCCTCTATTGATCATCAAAATATCTTATCATTTCGAATTTCACCTTCCTACACCATTCGCTCATTGACCTTCTCTTTTAAACCAAGGGGAGGAGGGTTTGTCTTGGTAGGAAATTTTTGAATTGCAAGGGATGAAGACCATGTTGATTTTAAGATAGATGAGGTGATTGGAGAAGTCGATAAATAGATATCCGGAATGTTGTTCCCCATGATAAATTCTAGTGATTTGCATTGAGCTTGACTGTTTCATAATTTCCAAATAGCTACTCTGTTGAATAAGTTCAGACATATTATGAACAAAGTCAATAAAGTGATTTGATTTGATTTTGTGTTTCGATTTAATTTTGTTACGTTATTCATGATGTTCACTTCAAGACTAGCGATTCGATCATTAAGGTTTCCAAAAATTGTCTTTTGAACCAAAAATCTCCTATGCCATTCCAATGCTTCCGTATTGCCTTGAAAACGAGTAGACAGAGGATCCTTAAGTAAATGCCTCATTTCGACATCTGCAATCAACCTATCCTTGATGCTAGTAAAACGAGATAAGGAATCTGATGAGAGTGGTGCGATAGCTAAGTGTGAGTCCTATTATAAAAAAACCAAGTAAAGACTCAAATAACCAATTTCTTTTATAACAATAATGGAAGTTACAACTCAAGAGGAAATAAAAAAAGGTACAATCTCATTGTTTTAATCAAATACTTGTTTTATCACACTTAAAGTTGAGAAACAGCATTTTTTACTTTGTTCAAGGAATTAGCTGAAAGAATAATTATTGAATCGAAAGGGACACTAAATTCTTCCGCGACAATAACTAGAGGATATTTGTTATAGTCCCATTCTCCGGCGTGAGGACTATCGCTGCCGCATATTAATTTGGTATGATATGTTCGAATTTCCTTAAAAAGCCTTTCCTTTTCTTCGCCAAGAAAATCAAAGAAAAGGAAGGGATGTTTCGTATAAAGCCTTCGAAGATCTCTAAGAAATCCATATCTAGTCAATTTTGAGGATTTCAAAAGCGAAGCCTTTTCTAAATAGTCTCTTCTTAATTTGACATATTTGCCTAAATAGTCTCTATTAATAGGACTGGTCGAGAGGCATGTACTCTGTAATAATGTAATAAAATATAACTTAGTATGAAAGGAAACTAATATAGAAAATTCACATTGCATAATTACAAATATCCATCCGGTTCGTACAAAATGATTTTTCGTATAACTCATAAATGAATTTATCCTTATAATATTTGATTTTTTCAGAAGGCAACTCATAAGGGGTTGATTTGACAGGCGGTAAATTCAACAAGCCCTTGGATGTGGATCAGATCTAAATTCATAACTATCTTCTATGAAGATGCCTGAGTAGACCCTTACTAAAATCACCCAAATATGATAAACCAACGTTAGGGTGTGTGCATGTAACGGACCAGAATATTCGACCCTCGAAAATCAACATCAATAAGTCCACTATATAGAATGTCGAGCAATCGAGTGTCGGAAACACCAGTTCAATAGGGGCGAAGAAGAAAAAGTTAGAAGGAAAGAAACAGAACAACACAAAATCACACAATCGCAGCGGAACAAAATACAATATATTATAATAAATTTTTATACAAAAGAATCTGTAATTGTTAAATACTTACAATCATCAGAGTACAACAATTCAATACATCAAATGGACAGTTATAATAAGTTGTCCTCACACAGCGGAAAATATAACCAAGTACGGAGATAAATCTCTATTGTGCAGCTCGTCTCCTATGCTCCATAGCATTCAAACCTGAATTCGTAATACTCGGTCTGACCCGAGCACTATAATAAAATAATACCCGAGTTAGTCTGCAAAACCAACATGAGAAATAACACTCAATCTAAATTATTAGGATTATCTAAATCCTTTGAAAAACAATGGTATCTCGTAAGACCATATCACACATAAACACGACGGGTTTTTACCTTACGATGCCCAAAACATTTTTATCAAATCCATCCAATATTATAATAGTGTCTATAGAAAGTAAATAGAAAATAGCTGAAATGCTTGCATCTCACGTTCCAGCATTGTTAGACACAATCAAAACCGCATTGTGCTTATTAGAGAATGGATTTCATCGAATGAATGGGCCACTGGGGTACCTCCCATCACAGTACGCCTTTAGAACAATGTACCGAGGACCATGCCAAGATCCCCTACTACACAAGACCGGTTTACCCCTAACCTGGATATACCAAATATCTTATCACCCTAGGTGTTCCTACCCTTACCACTGAATGCTCCTTCCATGCACAACCATATCCATAATATATAGGTCTCTAAGGACATCTAGAACGATGATAACATACCCAATTAGGTGCGGCTCACTTGGCTTTGCTGCATCTCCTCTGTTTTAGTCATTCTCAGTTGATGAAGCTCGAGGCTAAGCTTTACCTTACAAGCACAAAATTATATTTCGAATGCTCATCGTCCTCCAATGACGATGTTCTAATAGCATTTGTCCATACAAGTTGTCGTGGGTCTGCACAAACCGAAACATCATTTTCATCATCTTCACAGTACTCATTTGTTACGTTAAAACCGGATCGAAGTAGTTTTCGCATAACTAAATCCAATTCCGGTCTCTTCGAAACGATTAGCGAAAATTGACCAAAATTGATAGTCGGTTATTTAACTATCAATACACATTCATAAGCAATCATCGGGACTTATTATAAATTTCCCGAAATGTATATCAAAATATCTTTATAAGATATTATTTACGGTTGTTCAACATTTTAAAAAAGTTTTCAAATCCTTATATCTTCCACGGAATATTTCCACCCCTTTTTCCAACACATAGAATATTTTTCCCCATTTCATTTTATATTCATACTAAGGAAGTATTCCATCTATTTCCTACTTCCTAATTCTCAAAATCATTACAATTTTTATTTGTAAATTCATAGACTAGTTTATAACGAATTCTATAAATTCCAAAATTCTTTAATTAATTCCCTTTATATTTCCGAGCCAATTATACTCGCTTATAATTTCAATTTCCCTTTGTGCTTCTTAATGAATTCTATTTCATTTTTTTGAATTTCACTTTTACTTGACTATTTCGGAAATTTCCTTACCATTTTCCCAAATTCTATTTTAAGGATTTCCATATAAATTCCTTATACCGAATAACCCCATCTCCAGACTTTGGAGAAGTTTTATAAATAAATTTAAAACATTTAAAACTA
The DNA here is from genome assembly GCA_030765085.1 of Allium cepa. Lineage (NCBI taxonomy): Eukaryota > Viridiplantae > Streptophyta > Magnoliopsida > Asparagales > Amaryllidaceae > Allium > Allium cepa. Next base: position 299,881,431 of record CM060944.1, on the reverse strand, counting down.
TATATGTATGTATGTAAATAAAAATGAGTATTTAAAGGAAAATAATAATAATTTGTTCTTAAGACATATTCAGATAATTATTTAAAATATTAAAACATACTTTATAACATCGCCTTGAAAGTAAGTTTAAAATTTAGGATTTATTTAAAATAAATATTGAGTATTTCGAAAAAAATTACTTCTAAAATACTTTAGTACTGTCTAACTTTATTTTTACATAGTTTAATAAATGAAAATTTTCCGTTTTAAAATAAAACTTAACTTGTCAATAAAATAATTTTTTTTAAATCTCAATAACCAAATTTCAATTTGTAAATCTTCTCGATTCCCATTATGTAACTTCCATTCTGTTCACCATAACCATTTTCACTTCGAAAATAGTATCCACTATTTTTTTCCTCTCATCTATTTCCATATTCAAATGTAAATTCTTTCCATAATTTATATTCCATATTCAAATGTAAATTTTTTTAAATTTCTATTTAAAATATATTTTTCCACATTATTTAGTACGATCAAAAACCAATTATTGCTTATTCAAATCAATCTCTTTTAAATAATCCAACTTTCGATATACAGATTTTTATATTAAAAATCTCCTTTTAATTCCCAAAAAATTCAAGTTAATATTTATGGTATTCAATATACCCAAGTTAATTCCCATGCTATTTAACATTTAAAAATTTGCAACATAAATAATCCAGCAAATTATTCAATCACATCATATATTTCTATATATATGAAAAACACTAATATATTTGAGGAATCCAGTTGGGTCTCTCCAACCTATTTTCCCTCCATCTACAGATGTTAGCAACAATAAAAAAGTCAATCCCACCTCGAGGGGATATCGCGGTATATAGGATCATTCTCTATTATGCGGGACGCATAAGGTCTCATCCGCCAAAATAAACAGAAATATCAATCCAACTACTAATATATATATATATATATATATGTGTGTGTGTGTATATATATATGTATACTTTGTGTGTGTGTATATAACATTCAACCGAAAATAATAATTATTAATTCATCCAATCAGATAATAAAAATTTTAACTATTTAAATTTAAGATAATTTGTCCAAAAGCGTGAGATTTATTCACCATGATTTTTATTCTTCGCCAAAATGTGTCATTCCGATTAAACCGACAAGCATTTTATTTTATTTTGGAATTTCATGCGAGCTCCGACTCTTACCAAACAAGTTTCCAAACGTAAATCTCCTCATTACGAACCCATCACAATCTCCTAAATTCGATTTCGACCTTGAATGAACTAGTTATGATTTTTTTATTAGCATTAGATTTTCGAACTAAAAATTAATGATATATAAATCACCATTTTAAATCCAAAGCACCATTTAATTACCTTCGTTATGCTAATTACTAACGCTACCTTTCTCTCCCACCTTAAACTAGAACGTCGTGACTTCAATTATTATTTTTCCAAATCATGATCATCAGCCGCGATCTAAGCCTAATGCTCGATCGACGACTGCTCCACCTCATAGACGAACACGATCTAAGCCTTATGCTAGATCGACGACGACGATTGCTCTACCTTCCATCGCGACCATCGGTCACTTGCCGCCTTCACGCGCGAATGCCTCGACCATAATCACAGTATCCATTTACCAGGTCATCTTGCGACCTTTATTTGATTTTTTTGGAGCAGCCGCGATCTACTTTTAAATCGCCTTCATTCGAATTTTTTACCCATTCAAGAATTGTAGAAAGCAAAGGCAGTAGGGGATTTTTTTTCCTGGAATGAGCAATAATTATTCCTAGAATGGAAGGAAGAAGAGTTGAGCTTGTTTGCTTTTTTATTTTATTTTTATATATACTCGATTTCAATCTTCTAAAAGAAGAAAGGAACGATGCACACAATTTTAAATGGTGAAAGGAGCAGTTGTACTAGAAGTATAGGGTGGCTCGAGATGACATAGCGTGGCTTTGAAATGAATGAAATTGACTTTGATTTGAAAGTTTAAAATTTAATTTCTAAATATCCCGCTTAGCGTATCTTGAAATTTCAATATCCTATTGTGGCATGCCGCCTAGCGTTTGTAATGCTATACCCCTATTCCGAAAGCAATGGGAAAGGTTTCGAATCCAAATTCGATCGTATGCAGAAGATAGCTTTTTGGACCCAATTAATATATTAAATTTCGATATTAAATTCAATGCATTTCTATACCGTACGGCCAAACGGCAACTTCAAATGCTAAGAAATTTGAAATCCAATAATAATACACTATTATAGATCCAATGGAACGAGGTTCATCGAATTCCGAGACTGTACCCTGGATCGCTATTTAACGCGTCGATTAAGTTGACAAATTTTAAATTTTCGAAATCGCTTAAAAATTCAGTTTTAAAAACTCATTAACTTAATCATAAATCCAAAACAAATATTTAAAATCATTTGAATATTCTAAATTAAATGATAGAAAAATCTGGGTGGTTACATTCCTCTACCTTAAAAGAATTTCATCCTCGAACCTGTTAAGGCAGGAAAAATGCTACAAACCCATTACTTATTCAAAACCCACTTAGTTAAACTTGACATTTCACTTTTCTAATCTCTTAGTTTTCAATCAAAACCATTAGTTTTCATTTCTAATTACAACACCCTTTATTCCAGTTACTATTCGTAATCAAATTATCATTAACAGAAAAAATTTAACACCCTAAATTTCCAAAAAAAAATTGGCACAGTCTCCTTTGTACGGAGGACCTTTTACAAAATAACAAGAGAGATAAAAATGTATACGTCGACCCCCACAGTCGGAAAAAAAAAAATATCGATATTTTATATTTCTGTTGTATTTAATTCGAAAACGTACCTTAATTTAGCATTTTTAAGCATTATTAAGCAAGCAAGTTACTTCATATGCAATACGCAACATAAATCTAGTCCGACAGCCTCCAGTTATCTGTACTTACTCAATTTAAACCATGTATGTACCAAAATATGAAAGTTCAATAATATTTCATTTAATTAACAAAATAAACACATAATTTTCATAACATGACTATATAACAACCAAATTCTAACATCGATTATTCATTTTCAATCCATTTATATATCATTCCATTCAATTCAAATGATTCACAACCAATTTTATTGGACTTAATTCATATTTATGCCAAACTACTTCATATCCTCGCCAGATTGATTAAAAATCAATTTATTCTCCCTTTACTAATTCACAGCATCTTATTTACTTCCTTCTACGTTAAATGACAATCTTTTCTATGCAAATTCGGCGATATTCACTTAATAAAATAATCATTTCAGTTTATAGTTATTCCAAATTGATCCCAAATTAATTTATATTATTTATATTCCCTTTTAAGTTGATTCCCAACCAATTTAGTTGCCTTCCACTCATATTATATTCAAATCCATTTCACAAATTTATTTGAGCCAAGCTTTGATCCAATAATATAAACTTAAGTTAATTCACTTACTTACAATTAATTCAACTCTACAACTTAATTTTATTTCCCTTTCTATCAAGTTTTCAATTTAAATTTTAGATTGATTCCCATTCAATCAAATTTCGTTCCATTCACTAATTAATTAAATTAGTTCCTTTATTTAATCCGCTTCAAATTTCAATTTCAAACTCAAATTCATTCTTAAAGTCGTTTAAAATAATATTGAAGGCCATATTAATTTTATTTCCGCTCACATTGAATTTATTTATAACTCGAGCAATTTTTATTTCAATCCAATTTCATTTTATCACATTCAACACATATTTAATTAGCTTATACATATAAGTTGAATTTTAATTATTACTAAAGTCCCATATTCAACTTTAGTTCCATCCCACAATCCATTACTATTTAACCAAGTTAAATTAAATTTCCATATTCAATCCACTAATTAATTATCTAATTAGTTCACCTCCCTTATTAATTTATTTGAGTTCAGATTTATTTTATAATTCAAGTTCGTATATTATCTCTTTACCTAAAAATGCCATAACATTTTTATTTTGGTTGTTCTACTCTTTTTTTTTCAATTTATAAATATTTCAACTTATTTTGCTCATTCCATCAATTTTAACCCAAGCATATTCACATTGTACTTTTAACTCAAGATTTACGTTACTCACGGCTTAAGTTTACTTTTATTCCATAAATTTCGAATCTTATAACCTATTCAAATTTTTTTATACACAATCCCGAATTTTCACTTAAATTTTATCCGATTCAAAATTTATATCTTGTAGTTATATAATAATTCATAACTCAAAAGTTATATTTACTTCAATTTGATATTACTTCTAATCCAACCCAATTTTATAACTTACAATTATATAGTCATTTTATAATTCACATTTACGTATTTAATTCAATTCAATATGGTTTAAATCCAATTCTCTTTTATTTAAATTTCAGTTCCTTTTAACCAACTTTTCAAAACCAAATTCGAGTTATTCATACTTAAACTAATTTCACTCCAACAAATTTATTTTTAATTCGTTCAATTTAATCAAGTGAGAATTTTAATTCCAATTTCAAATTTCATATTTTTTTCAATTCATTTTAATTACTTTATTTCAATTTATGTCTTTAACTTTTGCTTAAGTTGAATTCCAATTCCAACAAATTTCCTTTTATGGATTAATTTATTTTACTTACACAAGTTAAATTTTTAACTTCATCTTGAAGTTCACTTTTTTCAAGTTTTATTTCAAAAACTTATTCCCTTCTTTTTCACTTCTCTTTAAATTAGAAATTTCAGAGTTCAAAGACCCGGTACTTCTTTCAAATCATTTGAATTATATATATATATATATATATATATATATATATATATATATATATAACTATGTTTTAACAAACTATTTCCTTCAACCTTCGAAAATCAAATTGATTTCAAACCAAAACAATTTCCCGAAATCTCTAAAACAACATCTATTTTTTTCACAAAAGTCTCCATATCAAATTACTATGTTAACAATTTGTCACCTAGAAGCTCAAAAATGAATACTGGTGATGCTGCAGTCATCGCCAGAATTATCTTCCAGCGACTGTAGAGAGTTCAGTGCTATATCTCTTCCAAAATCCATTTTGAAACAATTTTCCTTCAAAAATATTCCCAAAAATAATACTCTTATTTTTATTCTTCCAGACTACTTTGAAGAACATTTTTCCAACTTCTCGGGATTTAAATTTCCAGATTCTGGTTTGAATCCAATTATAATTTTAATCCATTTGCATAATTTATACGTATACAAATTTCTATTTGGTTATATAAGTCATTTCCAATTTTTAAAATCTTGATTGATTATAATATTTTCACCCAAACACTCCAATATACTATAATAATTTTAGAAAATTATTTCCTTCATATCAATATATGTTTTGGGTAACATTATTTCATTTACCCACTTATTTTTCAAAATAATACCATGTCGGTTTGCCTAGTTTAAGAGTTTAGAAATCCCTATCGATACAGTTTTCTAGACAGTACCGACTAGAATTTATAAACACCTAACCGATAAGTCAACACAATATAAAGTAATTTATATTCTCTAACAAATACACTCTCATATCTATTAATACACTCAACGTTCAATGATACTACTGACCCTATCTCTAATTAGTAATCCTCACCAGAGCCAAGGTTCTCGCTTAACCTTATGCACTGATACCAACTGTAACGGACTGGAATTTTTGACTCTCGAAAATCAACATCAATACATCCACTATATAGAATGTAGAGCAATCGAGTGCCGGAAACACCAATTCATTAGGGGTGAAGAAGAAAACATTAGAAGGAAAGAAACAAAACAACGTAGAATCTCACAATCGCAACAGAACAAAATATAATGTATTATAACGGGTTTTTATACAAATGAATTTGTAAATACTTACAATCATCAGATTACAACAATTCAATACATCAAATGGACAATTATAATACCTTGTCTTCACACAGTGGAAAATATAACCATGTATGGAGATACGTCTCTGTCGTCCTTCTCGTCTCCTGAGCAACATAGCATTTTAACCTGAATCTGTAATAGTCGTTCTGACCTGAGCATTATAATAAAAAAAACCCAAGTCAGTATGGAAAACCAGCGTGAGAAAACTCACTTAATCTAAATTATTAGAGTTATCAAAATCCTTTGAAAAAAAATGTATCTCGTAAGACCACGTCACACATAAACACGACGGGTTTTTACCTTACAATGACCAAAGCATTTTAATCAGACCCGTCTGATATTATTATAGTGTCTATAGAAAGTAAAAAGAAAATAGCTGAAATGCTTGCATCTCACCTTCCAACATAGTTGGGCACAATCAAAACCGTACGGTGCTTATTGACGAATGGATTCCATTGAATGGTTGGACCACTAAGGTACCACCCATTACAGTACACCTCTTGAACAATATATCGAGGACCACGTTAGGATCCCCTGCTACACAAGGCCAGTCAACCCTAACCTAGATAGACCAAATATGTTAACACCATGGGCGTTCCCACCCTTACCACCGAGCGTTCCTTCTATGCACATCCATATCCATAATATACAGGTCTTCGAGGACATCTAGAAAGGTGATAACATACCCTAATTGGGTGCGACCCACTTGGCCTTGCTGTGTCTCCTCTGTTTTAGCCATTACAGGTTGATGAGGCGTGAGGCTAAGCATTACCTTTCAAGTACAAATTTCTGCTTAGAATGCTTATCATCCTCCAATAACGATATTCTGATAGCATTCGTCGATATAAGTTGTCTTGGGTCTGGACAAACTGAAATACTATGTTCATCGTCTTCATGGTATTCATTCATTACGTTCAAACCCGATCAAAGTGGTTTTCGGACAATTAAATCTGATCTAGGTCTCTTTGAAACGATTAATGAAAATTGACCAAAATTGATAGCTGGTTATTTAACTATCAATACACATCCATAAGTAATCATTAGGCCTTATTATAAATTTCTTGAAATTTATTTCAAAATATCTTTATAAGATATTACTTTCGGTTCTTCAACATTTTAAAACAGTTTTCAAATCCTTATATCTTCCACATAATATTCATAACCCTTTTTCCAACACTTAGAATATTTTTTTCCCATTTCACTTATTCACACTTAGGAAGTATTCCATCTATTTCCTACTTCCTAATTCTCAAAATCATTTACAGTTTTTTATTTGTAAATTTCTTGACTAGTTTATAACGAATTTTATAAATTCTGGAATTCTTTAATTAGTTCCCCTTAAATTTACATAGTTTAATAAATGAAAATTTTCCTTTTTAAAATAAAACTTAACTTACCGACAAAATAATTTTTTTAAAATCTCAATAACCAAATTTCAATTTGTATATCTTCTCGATTCCCATTACATCTCTTCCATTTCGGTCTCCTTAACCATTTTCACTTCAAAAATAATATCCGCTGTTTTTTTCCTCTCATTATTTCCGTATTCAAATGTAAATCTTTCCGTAATTTATATTCCAAATTTACCATCCAATATCACTTTCTTTTATTTATAAACATTGTTTATAAACTTTTATAACTCCCTTGAGTTCCACGAAAAAGAGTCTCATTCGTAAAATTCCATTTTATAAATTCAATTCCTTTATATAATTTGATTTAATATTTCTATTTAAAATATTTTTTTCGCATTATTTAGTAAGGTCACAAACCAATTATTGCTTATTCAAATCGATCTCTTTTAAATAATCCAGCTTTCGATATAGAGATTTTTATATTAAAAATCTCCTTCTAATTCCTTAAAATTGCAAGGCGATATTTATAGTATGTAATATACCCAAGTCAATTCCCATGCTATTTAACATTTAAAAATTTGCAACACACAATAATCCAACAGATTATTCGGTCACTTTATATATTTCAATATGTATGAAAAACACTACTATATTTGAGGAATCTAGTTGGATCCCTTCAAACTCTTTTCCCCGCATACACGGATGTTAGATAACAATAAAAATATCAATCCTACTTTGAAGGGGATATCACGGTATATAGGGTCATCTACTATTATGCGGGACGCATAGGGTCTCATTCGTTAAAATATGCGGGAATATCGATCCAGCTACTAATATATATATATATATATATATATATATATATATATATATATATATATATATATAATATTCAACCGACAATAATATTTATTAATTCAATCAGACAATAAATAATTTTAACTATTTAAATTTAAGCTAATTTGTCCAAAAGTGTGAGATTTACTCACCTTGATTTTTTATTCTTTGCCAAAACGTTGTCATTCCGATTAAATCGACAGGCATTTTATTTTTTTTGGGAATTTCATACGAGCTCCGACTCTTATCAAACAAGTTTCCAAGCATAGATCTCCTTGATACGTACCCATCGCAATCTCGCAAATTCGATTTTGACCTTGAATGAACCAGTTATGATTTTTTTTTGCACTAGATTTTCAAAAAAAGGTTAATCCTTTACAAATCACCATTTTAAATCCAAAGCACCATTTAATTACCTTTGTTACGCTAATTACCCGCATTCTCTTTCTCTTCCACCCTGAAGTAACCAATTCTCCAACTAAATAGCATCATCAGTTTCGATAAACGTCTTTCCTCCAAGTCTTGCATAATCACTGCTCAAAAAGCTTAATTGTTATCGACTGGAACTTCGGGATTTCCCCTTCAACATTTCTATCCACTAATCCAGCTTCCTACTTGCATCATGTTAATGAAGAACTGATATATGGCTTCCATATCTACCTACGTTCCTCCAATACCAACACTAGCAACTGTTTATCGACCCAGATTCCTTTTAGTATTGGGCCTAACATTTCCATTAATTGTGGTGCTTCCTCCACCGAGACTTACTCTTCCATTTCTAGCCTCCATATCCTACTTTCCTTAAATCTGCATTTGAACCCTAGTAAGACATGGAAGAATGGTCTAAGATAGATGGGAGAAATAGAATAGGATATGTACTTATATAGCAAATACAAGTATGTTACTATAGCATTATCCCATACCCTAATCTTATTCTCAATTATTCGGATTATGTTTTCAAAACTCTTTTTAAGTTCAAAATTCTTTTGGCTTTACGTAAACCTATGCTCTGTATCTAGTTGTAACATCTCCCATTTTGAAGCCCGAAACTAACCGATGTAGATGTTGTAGTTCTACAGTATTAATTTCCAATGAAAAAATGCGGTCATGTTAATAGTATCGATCACATCAGAGCACAAGAAAATGAAATTTTCTTAAACACAATTTCAAAACAAACATTCACATTTCATTTCAAAGATAATATGTCATATTCATTAAATAATCCCTAACGTTTCCCGGGTTCAAATAAAAATATAATTATTACAAAACTCTTCAAGTCCAATATATAAAGATGTCCCCTTGGTTGATTAAAGTTAATTACAAGATAGTTATAACAACTATCAAAATATACATTCCGACTAAATAATACTTCAACATGGCGCATATTAAATATATAAACTCCTAGATAGATATGTATGTCCCCTACACTTCCTCGAAAGATTTTTTGTCCAATCTATATAACCTAGAAACCTAACTCTCGAACTACTCAAACAAGCACCCAAGAGTTAAAAGAGAAAAAAAAAACTTCGGGTCAGATAAATAATTTGGTATAAATGATAATATGCCATCTTGGTAAATGGATATCTAGTGAGACTATTCCATTGAGTGAAAGGGGTTTTCCCTTCACTATATCCTCTAAAATATGTCTTTCATAAACCAAACACATGCAATAACAATGGTTAAACTAAACAATATAAACAGTCATTGCATGCATGTAACCTGGTTAATCATGAGCAATCTGTCTAAATGCTATCTGTCACAATATCATTGTTTTCTCAAGGTAATTATAGACCTATATGGCTGACTCAAGCCTACTAGGTATATAAAACTTTTTAACTTACCATTAGAAAAAAACTGAACGTTCTTTCTGAAACTTACTATTTCATGGGCATAGTGATCCTAATGGTTTTGTAGGCCAACCAATACCCTAACTCATCTATGTTTATTCCTTTCTGTACATAAACCTACTTTTATTATTACCCATGACAAAGCCCTAACATTGGAATTTTGGACTAAGATCAATTGAGGACTAACAGCTGAAGTATAGGGTGTGACCCTACACTAGTCCTACCTAATTTCTATAATCTTTGAGTTGGTTCATCCTACCACAGTTTACCTAATGGCAATAAGAACAATAATTCTTTAGTAAAACTATTGGCTGAATACTCTTTTTCAAGTTCCTTAAAACTAAAATCTTTATAAACGATTTAATGCTTGAAATCATATTTAAAACAAGGAAAATTAGAGCTCCTTACTTTACTCGAAATACTAATGGCAAGATATATGTTTTTATAAAATAATATCGATGAATTTCAAAAACACTTAGAAGTTTTTGCCCCTCAAAACTATAGGATGTAAAGCCAAACTTTATAAAACTATCATATTGATGAAAGTCGACGTCGATATCGCCATCAAGGATTGTCCATCCCTTTTTATACAAAATCATGTTGAATTCTTTGATCTATAAAGTGTAAAGCCATAGAGCTAAAACTATTTTCATCGCATACATAGGCCACCGAATATAAGCAGTGTCATTATTGGTTTGCATAGTATAAAGCCTTAAAACTTAGAGTTATAGTAATGGGGACATTGATGACTTTTGGCATCATGTCCTAAAGAAAAGCGCGACCTCATTATAGCAATTATAAAACAAGCGGCATCATTATCTTAAAGAAAAATGCGGCATCATAAGGGCAAGGTTGGTAACACGTAGCATCGTTATAGCCAATATAAAATTAAGCGAATCTTTGCCTTATTTGGCCGACAACATTATAAAAAACATGCGGCATCATGCCTTTTTATATAAAATGTAGTACATAAGCACGCGGCGTAGAGAATACGTGCGATATTATTGACATCGTTAGCATGCATACGGACATTAGCTCCAACCCAAATAAGTTCATTTCATATAACCTGGAAGTGATATCCTATGCATTCACTAAGGTCAACATCGTTTAATGGCGGTACCATGGCCTTCGATGTCAATTACTTCGGCATGTCAATATCGTTGTTGATTCGATAGTTTTCTATCAAATTAGAATATCACCGAAGAATCGTAATAAAAATAACCGCAAGTTCACGACGTACAATTTTAGTAGGTGGCGAGTATGGGTCGATCCATAAGGAATTGAATTGATTTAAAATTTTACTCAATCAAATTATCCAAGAGTTTGAAGTTGTTTAAGATAATAAATGTAAAAAAAAGCTAACAAAAGGAAGTGAATAAAAATATGAGAGTTTGAAGGCAATTTAGAGGCACATCCCTTCTCATGATCACATAAATTAACATAATGAAATTATGATCACTCTTTTTTGGTCATTAGTGAATTTAGTTAATGTGATTATCATAAGTATGGCATATTCATCCTATTAAATAACCCAACCTAAACCATCAAACAATAACGCACCCTCCAAAACACTGGTTAGCTCTCATAAAAATGATAATGAAATCAAAAATAAAATATATTCTAAGAATGATCTGTTTACCATTGATTAGTAAATAGACCATCAAATTTTGATTCAAAAATCCACCTCATTACCATAATCCTATATAGATGAAGAGGTAATTTGTGTTTATGTTTGTTTAAGCATAGCCTATTTGATGTCAACAACATAGGCTATCAAATTCAAAGTTAAACAACAAATTTTACCACATCAAAAATCCATTAAGCACAAAAAGAGATCAAATAAAATCAATATGTTGAATCTACATGATTAAAAGAGCTTCATGACCCCTAAATGAAGGGATTTAGCTTCTCATATTTGGTATCATATCAACATACGTAAATTTCAACATCAAAAAACAAGCAAAGTAAGAAGAGAGCTAATTAGAATAAAAAGAGAATTAATCGACTTGCATAAATAAATCTAAACTATCAACGTGAAAGGAAATAAACAAAAAAAGTGCATCAAAAAAAGTGCATGAATTAAAATTGCATATAAGAAATTTACATGAAGAAAAGGCTAAGAAGCCATTAAAAAGAGAAAGAGAAGATATGTTTATTTTCATCGCTACCACTAAACTAACTACAAGATGGTGCTAAGAGCTTCGTTACATAAAACATAAGGGTTATTTATACATGCCTAAAACCCTAATTCATATTTTAGGGGACTACCCAAATTGCCCTTGAGGAAGTGTGGCTACCATGTTATCATTAGGATGCAATTAATCTTCCATTAAATGTGCATGCAACTTTAATCTCCACTGACATATACATTAGCTCCTAATTGAAAATCATGATACGTGGATGGATGTGATCCTCCATGTTGCATGAATTGACTTATTTCCATCTTCATTTTCCATCTTCTCTTGTACATGCACATTTTCATAAAGCCTCTTCATATTTTTCCATCCAATTTCCTACAAAATAAAATAAAATGTGCAACTAAATATTCTCAAATTAATTCACACACAAAAATGATCATTTTCCCCCATATGAAGATGAATAAATGATGATTTGAAAACAATTGAAATTTTGGTTTAAATATGTTAAAAATACCTATATGCTCGTTTATTTAATTAAATTAGATTGAATATGGAAGTAAAAATATACACATTTATATGCACATCAAAGTGACGACCCACCTTTCATTTCATAGAAAGACGTATCATCAATAAGAAAGAAATAGATAGAAATAGAATAGATAGAAGGAAGAACTAAACAATATCAGAATTTTACAGATTATCATTCAATAGATATCAATCCAGACATTGTATTCAAACAATCATCCACAAGCAAGAATTATTAACCCATACTATAATTAATTTAATTAATTCAAAATAAATTAATTACTTAATAATTAATCACTTAATCCGACTTAAATCAATCATTAATTAATTATAAATCATTTAATTAATTAATCATTCCTAAATTACTTTTATAATCAATTAATTAATCTTTAATTGCAGATTAATTATCTTTTATTAATTAATAAAACTTAATTACAAATTAATTACTTCCTAATTACTAGTTAATTAATCTCTAATTACTTAATTAATTAATGCTTAATTAGAATTTAATTAATCCTTAATTACTTAATTAATTAAAGATTAATTAATTAAATAATTAAGTATTAATTAAATTGTAGTTAAGAATTAACTAATTAAGAAATTAGAGATTAATTAACTAGTAATTAAGTAGTACTTAATTTGTAATTAAGTTTTATCCCTCACACTCATCTTTTTAATCGACCTCGAATAAATTAAAACTAAGATAAATCCGTTTTTGTAGGGAGCAGGATTGTATAGAGCGTATGCAATAAGCCGTTAAACCTCTACGTGTCCCTAATAGGACGAGTGATGTCTCGTGAAGGTTTTAGCGGATGCTACCCACAAAATTCAAACGCAACATAAAAATTCCTAAATGCTAGATTTATTTACAAAGATATGAATGCAAGTTTTTGAGAATATTTACAAATGAAAATTTTACTTTTAATTTGACACGAGTAAGTTAAATATAAGTCTTGGTCATCATTAAGAAATTTAAGTCATTTACTCATCAAAACATCCAACAAAAATTAAGTTATCATCAAAGTTAGATTCTAGTCATGCTAGTTGTTTCGATAGATAACATAATGCAACTATGAAATGGATCCTTAGTTGATTATCAAAGTTTCTCAAAGTAGTATTTTTATTTCTTTTGAATAACAAGTAAACTCAAATAAGTAAAAATAATGCTTGGATTTCAATTTCTTACTCTCTATTTGAAGATTTTATTAATATTAACAATATTTACTTATGCCTAACTCAGAAAACTTAGGCGAGATATATCACTCATGCACTGCCTTGCGGTCTTATGTGAGAGGAATACAGAGCATGGCGAGTGCACATGCAAGTATGTACACCTATCGACTATAGCCGTTATTAATGAAGAAATTTTATATACACACACACAACTTAGATAAATTGATGACAGATATACCGATCATGCACTGCTTTTGGGCTTACATGAGAAGGATCAGAGCATGGTGCGTATACACACTTGCGTGTGAACACATGGCATTAGGTGTTAATAAAATATATACATATATACAAACAATTTTTTTAATGAAGAGATAGTTTAACAATATCATCTTGACACCACTTAACCTAGAAGGTCGAAAATGTTACCGTCTTTACTTTAAGTTAACCACTTATTAAACAAAGAATTCAATTATGATATATTTCATAATTATCGTCCATGAATCTTCCTATTTACTAGTAAAACTATCGTTACATGTAATCAAAAATTATTTTCATTTTTGTTAAGACAAATAAATTTTCAAAAATTTCAACTTAATAACCAAAATCCGATACTTATCCTATGGTATTTCTTTATAAGTAGTTAAATATGCTAAAAAGAAAATTTGTTCTAGAATTTTTGGAATTGTTTTAAGTTTTGGAAAAAAAATGCAAAAAATAAACCATGAAGAATCAAACACTTGATTTTTAATGTGTCCCCAAAGTCAATTCAAGTGAAAGAAGAAAAATAAAATAAAATGACTTATATTTACATGAAAATAAATAGGAAATGGTTATTATTTACATGACATCAGAAAATATACCGTTAAAGAGTAAATGATACGGTCTTCCAAAGGCCAATTATTTGTCTCATCAAGTATGAGAGACATAGCTTCAGCACAGAAAACCAAGCCATAAAAGATTTCAAAATTGAACGTTGGTGTGGAAAACGAATGTTGTTTTATTAAAAATCGTATGAGTTGTTTCATTTTTGATGATTTTCAGGGTAGATAGAACAATTGGTTGAATTTCAAGTTTATTTTCACCAAGTTTAAATTCAAGCTTATCATTGAATTTTTTTTCGGAATTATTGATTTCAAAATCAAAAAGGTGATTTAATTCTACCCATTTAGAATTCAACAACTCATCTTCGAAAAGTTAAAAAAAAAACCGCGTTCACTAAATTTGCCTTCCTTTGTTGGATTATCAACAACTTCATGACATGTATCAATTTCAAAATCTAAAGTTGTTAAATTCAATTTTTCAAAATCGAAAAAAGGAAGAACTAATTTTAAATTTGTTTACACGCTCTCAAAAGAATTGAAATCCAACTCAACTACCGCATTTTCGACAACTTCATTAAGATTCTCATTTTCAATTTCAAAAGCTCTTATTTGAAAATCATCAATTTTGATAAAAGGTGGATTATTATTTGACTCGTCACACATTGGGATTTGATTATGTTGCCCATGTTGTTTCATGCAGGTTTCAAACAACAAATCCATGTGATTTTTGTGAATTTCTTCCATTTGCTCAACCAAATAAAATTTATAATTATTAATTTGAGAATTTTCAGTTTGAAATTGTTGAGAATAAAAGTTGTCCTTTGCACCATAATTGAAATTTCCCATTGCCAAAATCATTTAAAAAACGGTTCACATTTCCATTTTTATTTTCAAATTCATTTTGAAGTTCGAAATTGTATTGGCATAAGTTATAAACGAAACATTTGAATTTTGAAGTGAATTCAAATTTTAATTATTTAAAATCCTTGACTTAAGTTATTGCATAGATTACTCAAATTATTTATCATTTAATTTCATTGTTCAAGTTAGACAAAATCATTTCAATTCTATTTCAAGTCTTGAGTGTTGGTCATCATTTTGAAAATTTTGTGGTTCAAAATTCGAACTTTTTGCACAAAAGCTGTTATAAATATCCATAAGAGTTGTTGTGAAATTATGTGGATTATATTGATTTTTACAACTATTGTAAACTTCTTGTGAGTAGGGAAATTTAGACATTTTCACAAATGTTTTTTTTCTTAAAGGAAAAGTATTTACCAAAGAGAATTTATTTTTCTAAAAGGAGATTTGATTTTTTTGGTTTTTTTTTATTTTCATTTTTTTTAAAGATTTTTTTCTTTTCTATAAAAAACTAACTTGAAAATTCTTTTGGATTTTTGATTTTGATTGAAGAAAATTTCAAATAAAAATTTTAAAAACTAAGTTAAGGAAAATTTATAATTTTTTTTTAGTTTTGGGTTTTGAATTTTATTAAATATGCATGAACTAAAGCAACAAAATAAATGCAAAGACTTAATTACGAATTTTGTGTCGTATGTAGCTCCTAACCCCAAATTATATAATTACTGTTAACCCCGTTTTGTCAACGAGTTAAGGACTGGGCCGGCTCATCAGATAAAGTTCTCGGCGACTCAGTGGATCTACGACTCAAGGTACTTCAAGACTCAACTGATTGCCGACTCAACGAATTGAGGAGATGCACGAGTTAAAGAATTGTGCGACTTACGACTTAAGGAGGTGAACGGTTTACGACTTAAGGAGATGAACGGTTTACGACTTAAGGAGGTGAACGGTTTACGGCTTAAGGATAGAACGACTTAATGAATTGACAGACTAAGCGGCTCACAACTCAGAGAAATCTGCGACTTAAGGCCTCTGCGACTTAAGATATGTCATGTCTCAGGGGAGGTACACGAGTTAAGGAGTCTACGAGCTAAAAAGCCTGCGAGTTAAAAGCTTACGAGTTAAGGAGCTAACGACCTAACAAGATTAAGACCTAAGCGACTTAGGGAATTGTCACGACTTAAGAAAGTCCACGACTTAAAGACGTTACGACCTAAGACTTAGAGAGAAAGTTCAATACCATGCCGTAATAAGATAACTCGTTGACGACTTAGAACCTAGTTTAAGTCGTACACGACCTAAAACCACAGAGCCAAGATTTTAGTGCTGCCTCACTTTAAACCGTGACCTCTTAACTCGCGAACGAGTTAGGACTTGTATCCAGATGAATAAAGAAAAGCTCAGAACCACTTCACTTACTCCACTGCCTGCTGACTCTTGAACCTTGAGTCAAGTGCGACTTACGACTCTCCATGAGTCGTACACGACTCATGACTTGCGAAAACCTCTACCTAGAATTCTCTATAAATAGAGGGCTAACTCCAATATGAAGGGGACTTTTGGAGATCATTTTTCTTCAAGAGAATCTTCAAAGCAATCTACACTTCCTCACTTCAAACGCACGCAAGACATTTAGACCGAACTTCGCACAAAGATTCGACATATTCAATCATGGATTCAAAGAACTCTGTGATGACGAAGTCTTCTCTAGCTACCTGTCTTTTTGAATTGAATTGGATTGTAATTGAAAGAGATTGTAATAAGTTGTAATTCAGTCAGCAATAAAAAGAATTGAAGTGGACGTAGGCTTGATCATAAGCCGAACCACTATAAACTCTGTGCTCATTTACTGCATTTTCTGTTACTTACTGTTATCTCTTGATTCCCGTATTCACGAGTGGTGCTTTCACAACTACACTTTACACACCGGGGTGTTAGCGTTCAAATTTTAGCGTTAACATTTTTGGTACTTTCATTGAGAGTTGAACTCAGGAGAATTATCATCATTGCTCCACGAAAGTTTGTTGGAGGAATCTCTCTGAAGACTAGAAGTTTATCTGAAATCATGGCTCCGGGGAGAAGGAGTAGATCTGTTAGATCTGGAAATGTTCAAGAGGGAACCTCCGCTTCCCCAGTACCTAATCAAGCCACTCCACCTGTTGGGGTTACAAAAGCGGAGTTGGATGTTGTAATCTTAGGGCTGAACCAGCAGATAAATGCCCAAAGTGCACAATTGGAGGCCCAGAATGCCCAAAATGCCCTAATTTTGAATAAGTTGAACAATTTGCTTGGGGCAAACCGTCAACCAACGGGTAATGAAAGGAACTTTGCTGGCAACATTCATGATGCTGAAGAAAGAAACATTCCTGAGAGGGCTGCCAGCTCCTTTGAGCAGGCATTTCCTGAAGTTGGTGGATCTAAAGCTCGAAATGATGAGGGGTATCTTTCTGAAATGGTTCGACAAATCATGAAAGAGAACATGCAAAGGAATGAAGACGAGAAGGAATGGGGTTTCGCTCTAAGTAAAACCCCGTTTACCGAAAGGATCTTAAAGGCTGAGTTCCCAAGGAAGTTTGTCCCTCCAACTATTCCAGCTTACAAGGGAACAAGTGATCCGAACGAATTCTTGTATAAGTATGATTGGCACATGACAGGTGCCAGAGCTTCTGATGAAATAAAGTGTCGATATTTTCCTGTATATTTGGAAGGTGTAGCTCTGCTTTGGTTCACCAAGCTACCAATTCGGTCTATAGATCAGTTTTCTGACCTAACCCGGAAATTCAAGGAGCAGTTCAGACTATATGCTTCAAAAGCCAAAGATATCATGTCGTTGTCAAGTTTAGAACAGAGTCCAGGGGAAACTATCAGATCTTTCTTGAATCGCTTTAATATAGCGCTGGCCGAGGTAGACAATGCAGAACCACGGATGATCTTGACTTATCTGATGAGGGCCAACGACAAGTCGAGCGAATTTGGAAAATGGCTAAACATGAAGGAACCAAATTCCCTTGAAAAATTCTACAAGAAAGCAGATGAGTTCATACGCCTGAAAAGCCGTCCTGTACCGGTAAAGGCAGTATTGGAAAAAGCTGAAGATAACATTGTTGCTCCACGCAAGAATGAATCTGTAGGACAGAAAAGGGAAAATAACGATGGGAAGAAACAGAAAAATCTGAAGAAGCCTCGTTCCTTCAAGCCATCGGACTATACTCCTTTATCAGATACGCCGGAGCGTATTTACCTTGCCACTAAAGATTCTGTTGATTATCCTAAACCTCCCGTTCTGAGAACCGGGAAAAAAGCTGTACAAAGTGGAAAGTTTTGCCGCTTCCATAATCAACCCGGTCATGATACCAATGAATGTCGCCAATTGAAAATTTTGATTGAAGAGTTGATAAGGGAAAAAAAGCTGCAGCAATTTGTGGAAAAGAATAGCAGCAATCCTGCTTCGTCTAGTCAAGGGCGACAAGCTCCTGCTCATCAACCCAGGACAAGTGAGAAGACTACAGGGCATGAATCCGGAAGGCCTGTTATCAATGTCATTACGGGAGGACCTCACCCAGCAGGCAGGAGCTGGGGTGAGATGGAAAGGTTTTCCCCGGGCTTTGAAATATGTACCGGCCGAAGAACATGTCTTTGTTTTGGAAGATGATACGCCCCTAAAACAACAAAGATCTTTCAATGATGATATTGTGTTCAGAGCCAGGGATTTCACAGGTGTTGAAGCTCCTACCTTGGATCCCTTAGTCATCTCGGCTGGTATCGGGCCAGCTATTGTCAGAAGAGTTCTCATTGATTGTGGCGTGTCCTGTAATATCCACTTCAAGAAAACATTCGACCAAATGAAGATCCCTATGGCTGATGTGCAAGCCTCGTCACAGAAAATCGCTGGCTTCACTGGTGAGCCAAAGCAGCCGGTAGGAACCATTGATTTTCTTGTAGAACTCGGAGAGGGAGAAAGAAAAGTAGTCCGCAAGCAAACTTTTGTAATTGTTGACGAATTTTCCGCTTATAATGCTTTCCTTGGCCGTCCAACTCTTGCAGCGTTCAAAGCTGTTCTAGCCCCATGGTGCCTCACCATTAAATTCCCCACAGACAATGGAGTAGGAGTTATAAAAGGGGATCAAAATGCCGAGCGGGAATGTTATCTGACAGAGCTGCGAGAGGCAAGGAAAAGAGAAATGGGAAAGGATGCGGCAACCCCAGTCCGCATCAAAGAACCAACCTTGTAGCAATTACAGGGCGGACCCTACACTGGCGAGCACAGCGGAGCACGAAAAGAGATGGATCCTAGAAAAGCCAGTGCAGGGGAGAATAGATTGGTACCAGTGGAAACGACAGTACCAGTACCTGTTGACCCGAAGGACCCAAATAAGGTGTTGAATGTGGGATCACAACTTAATGTGTCAATTCAGAATATCTTAATATCTTTTTTAAAAGCAAATTTGGATGTTTTTGCTTGGACTCATGCCGATATGTGCGGAATATCCCCAGAAGTTGCAGTACACGCTCTGAATATTGATCCAAAATTTACGCCTGTGAAACAGAAAAGGAGAACCCAAGGTCCGGAAAGGTCAGCAGCATTAAAAGAAGAAGTTGATCGGCTCATGGAGAATGACTTTATCAAAGAATCTACCTATCCGAATTGTGTTTCAAATCCAGTGCTGGTTAAAAAAGCCAACGGAAAATGGAGAGTGTGCATCAATTTTTCAGATCTGAAGAAGGCTTGCCCCAAAGACTACTTCCCATTACCCAGGATCGATCAACTGGTAGATGGAACAGCGGAACATGAATTGTTATCTTTTATGGATGCCTACTCCGGATATAACCAGATCATGATGCATGAGCCAGATCAGGAGGACACGAGCTTTATCACCGATGTTGGTCTTTACTGCTACAGATTTATGCCCTTCGTGCTGAAGAATGCAGGGGCAACCTACCAAAGACTTGTTAATGCTGTGTTCAAACCGCAATTGGGCAAGACTATAGAAGTCTACGTCGACGACATGTTAGTAAAGTCCAAGAAAGTAGTGGATCACATAGGACACCTAGCAGAAATGTTCGCAGTCCTCCGGAAATACGGAATGAAGCTTAACCCTTTATAATGTTCATTTGGGGTGGAGTCCGGAAAGTTCTTAGGTTTCATCGTGAGCGCTAGGGGCATTGAGGCTAGTCCAGCACAAATTACTGCCTTAAAAGAAGTCAAAGCTCCTAGAACGAAGAAGGAATTGCAAAGTCTCAACGGAAAAGTCGCCGCCTTGAGTCGGTTCATTTCCAAAGTTACTGATAAATGCATCCCATTCTTTGACGCTCTAAAGAAAGGAAAGAAAAACTTTGATTGGACTCCCGAATGCCAAAAAGCCTTTGATGAATTGATTCGCCATATGGAAACGCCTCCAATACTTTCTAGGCATGGCGATGGTGAGGATCTTCTTATATACTTGGCAGTATCATCCCATGCTCTAAGCGCAGCGCTGATACGAGAAGACAAGAGGATTCAACATCCAGTTTACTATATCAGCAAAACACTCACTGGAGCAGAGATGAATTACTCCAAGTTGGAAAAACTCGCCTATTGCCTACTGATTGCATCAAGGAAGTTGAGGCTATATTTCCAAGCTCATCCTATCAGAGTCCTCATCGATCAACCTTTAAAGCAAGTCCTGTTTCGCCCTGAGACTTCGGGTCGTCTTCTAAAGTGGAACATTGAACTCAGTCAATATGACATCACTTATCACCCCCGAAAAGCTATCAACGGACAAGCTTTAGCGGATTTCATCGCAGAATTCACAGATAAGGGTAACGGTGAGGAAGAAACAATCGATAATTCCCCAATCCAGTGGAAGTTATATGTTGATGGCGCAATAAATGACTACTGTTCTTGAGCCGGGGTTGTGCTTGAAACCCCTGAAGGTCGTTCATTATGCTATGCGCTAAGATTGGAATTTCCTTCAACGAACAATGAAGCAGAATACGAAGCTCTTATCGCTGGCTTGAGAGTTGCTAAAGAGCTAAACATCCGAGCATTACAGATCTTCAGTGATTCTCAGCTTATTGTTTGCCAGGTTAAGAAGGAATTTCAAGCGAAATGGGGAAACCTGCCTGCCTACTTGTCAAAGGCCTGGGAACTTTTATGTGACTTCGATGATTACACGATAAGCCATATTCCTCGAGAAGAAAACACGAAGGCAGATTCTCTCGCAAAGTATTCTAGCACAGGCGAAGCTCAATTTCTGGGGTTAACTCCAGTGGAAGTCCTATCGACTCCAAGCATTAATGAGATGGATATTGATTGGACCATGAGTGTGTCTCAAGAACAAGAATCATGGATGAATCCAATAACAGAATATCTGCTCAATGGCGCTTTACCGAAAAATTCGAAAGAACGACAGAAGCTACTGAGGAAAGACTCTCGCTATATAGTCCAGGATGGCCAATTATACAGACGGGGATTCTCAATGCCATTACTTCGATGCGTATCCAGGGAAGAGTCCAAAACAATCCTATCTGAGGTACATGGAGGAGAGTGTGATGATCATTTAGGTGGTCAAACTTTAGCAAAAAAGGTTCTCCGATATGGATATTTTTGGCCAGAAATTAATCGAGATGCTACAGACTATTCCCGAAAATGTGACAAGTGCCAGAGATTTGCCAAAATCCCCAAAGCACCTTCCACTGAGCTCACACAGATGGTCAGTCCATGGCCATTTGCAATCTGGGGGATAGACCTTACAGGACCTTTACCAACTGCCAAATCTGGAATCAAATATGCGTTGTTGCTGTAGATTATTTTACTATATGGGCCGAAGCTGAACCATTGGCTACGATCACCTATAAAAAGATGATAAATTTTGTGACTAAAAGCATCATTTGCAGATATGGTGTGCCTCAAAAGATAATTACAGACAATGGTACTCAATTCGAAAGTGAAGAATTCCAAGATTTTTGCAAGCGATTCAAAATCCGAAAAAGCTTCTCAGCAGTGGCTCATCCACAGGCAAACGGGCAGGTGGAAGCAGTAAACAAAATTATCAAGTCAACCATCAAGAAGCAACTCGAAAGAGCAAAAGGTGGTTGGATCGATAAGCTACCACTAGAGCTATGGGCGTACAGAACCACCCACAAAACTGCGACCGTGCATACTCCGTTTACATTGGCATACGGGTCAGAAGCAATGATTCTAGTAGAAACAAAGGTCCCTTCACATAGAAGAATCCATTTCAATCAAGCGGAGAATGAAAAACTACAGCTTGAGGTACTAGATCTCCTTGATGAAAAAAGAGAAGAGGCTAAGCTCAGAATTGCAGCTCATCAGCAAAAGATAGCCAGACATTTCAACTCCAAAGTTCGCCAGCGCAGCTTTGAAATTGGAGATCTAGTCCTGAAGAGAATTATGACGGCAACAGGTGTGTTTGGGCCAAATTGGGAAGGACCATATGTCATAGGTCAGAAGCTTCTTGACGGCACATTCAAACTCAGTACTGTCGAAGGAGATCAAATTCCAAGGGCTTGGAACAGCAATCACTTGCGTCCATATTTTACCTGAAAGATTTGTTGAAATATTGTAAAAAAAAATTATGAATGTACGATTCTTGTAATTGAAAGCAACTGTAAAGCCAATGCAAGTGAATAATGAAAGACTATAAAGTGGATGTAGGCCCAAATTCTTGGCCGAACCACTATAAATATTGTGTCATTATTATTACATGTTTGCTTTATTTTCGATATGAAAAGTACATTAAATGTATTGCTGAGATGTCAATTTAAATTTTTGCAGATAATGAAAATAAAACTTGCACGTTACAAGACCAAGTGATTCTTGTTATCATTCAACAAACAAATTTCGAGCCATAGAAGCCCCGAATTCAAATCCTAGATAGGAAGTGCTTCAATTGAACGACCAATGATTTCGCCGAAAACGGGCCCTTGCTAATAAATTGAGATCGTTTGGCCAAACAAACATCCAATTAAGAAGCTTATGCCCGTTTTCGCGAACTTGCCTAGCAATGAAGTACACTTCTTTGGATTAAAAAAATTACTTGTAAGGGAAGGGAGTGTGAGCTTGAAAAGAAAAATAGAGGATCGCTGAAAAGGCATAAGCATGTGGACAAGGAACAACTAAAGCCCTCTTCGGAGGCATAAGCCCTCTTCGGAGGCACGACCCTTCGGAAGATAAAGACCTCTAACGAGGCATATGCCGCAAAAAAGAAAGTTCTCTACTCAACAAAAAAGATTGGAGGGGTCATGACCCTCCAACCATGAGAGAGTAACTTTCAGGAAATCAAAAGCCCTCTTCGGAGGCACATTTCACCAGGAGTTGAAGTGCAACAACCGCTCTTTGGTGTTTCACTTCACCAGAGTTGAAATGCAAAACAAATCAAAGCCCTCTTCAGAGGCACATTTCACCAGGAGTTGAAGTGCAACAACCGCTCTTCGGAGTTTCACTTCACCAGAGTTGAAATGCAAAACAAAGCAAAGCCCTCTTCGGAGGCACATTTCACCAGGAGTTGAAGTGCAACAGCCTTTCTTCGGAGTTTCACTTCACCAAAGCTGAAATGCAAAACCAAAAAGTAAAGATAAATAAAAGACCTCTTCCTAGAGGCAGAAATGAAAAGACCTCCTCCCAGAGGCACAATAAAGCAAAAAGACCTCCTCCTGGAGGCACAATAAAGCAGAAAGACCTCTTCGGAGGCACACGTTTCACCAAGATTGAAATAAAACTTCCAGGTGTTGAAACGTGAAAAATCCTTCCTCAGAGGTGCAACTTTTCAAAGAAACGAAAATCAAAAGGCCCTTTACTGTGGTATATATATATATAATCCTCATCAAAGGCACACTTTAACTTTCAAAGGAAGAATAATTTACCTATTCTGGAAAATAATCTTCCTCAGAAAGAAGTCAAAGTGTCCTTCAGAGGCCCGCTTTATCGCATAAAAGAATTCACTTGGTAAAATGTGCACATGCACAAAAGAAAAAGTGATATCTTCAAAAGATGAAGCGTAAAAACGAATTTGTAGTTTGTTTTTTAACGAAATAATATTCCTCCAAATGTGGGATAATTATTCTTTAGAAAATAAAAGTACAAGTTCCTCATAAAATAAAATATTACAATGAGCTTATGGTATAGGGGCAACATGGTATAACTACATCGGTAAAATTGCGCTCGAACAGTATACCACAAGCTCACTGCAATATCATGCAAAGAAACTTGTATAAAAGTGAATAATAACTGCATTCTTAGATACAGACAGAAGTTTGTACAAAGAAAAAGAATCATTTTATTCAACACTATTAGAATTTTATACAGGTACAGGTTCCAAAGTAAAAAGCAAAAGAAAAGCGGGGGCCGGTACCCGCACAATTTTCGGTCAGTACATGCAAAAAAGGCAAAAAGCGATATGAAAGCCACAGAACCAGAGCCATCATTTCTTCTTCCGTCCACCTTTTGAGCCCGCACCCGGTCGAATAACCAACTTTTTAGGCCGGCTTGTAAGGGTGGAGGATGAAGGAGAAAGGGGCTCAGTCGGACTTTCTTCCGTCTCTTCTTCGCCAGTTAAGGATCCCTTCTTCTTCTTCTTCTTGGAAACTCCCTGATTTCCTCTCTTCTTGGAGGAAGACCCACTCCCTGGAGAAAGAAGTTTAGCTAATGGTTCATCATCGGAACCAGTTGCTTCTGGAGTCTTCTCACTCCCTTCAGTTTCTTCTCCTTTGTGTTCTTGTGAAGCAATGGGATCATGCAAGTCTTGAAGAGCTTCTATTTGCTCCTCTTGTGATCCCGGTTGCGAGGCGGAAGGAGGAGTCACCTGAATAGATGAAGGAGGAATAATTGGAGGTGGGGAAGCTTGAACAATGCCCGACGTTTTCTCTACAGAAGGAAAAAGTTCAAGTCAGTAAAAAGAGGAGATAAAGGTTCGCTGAGATTCAAGAAGTAGTCAAAAAGCCCATCAAGCTCGCAAGAAACAGATGAGCAGTCTACTTGGGCAAGATTGTCAGTAAGGTTACCTGCAGAAGTCGGTTTCCTGACGTCAACTTCGTAAGCATGTGCCTCGGCACTCTCGCCGCCTTCATCTCCACCTTGTATGCTTGTGATCTCGGTGGTAACTTTAGTAGGAGATGGGGAGTGGGAACTGGAACGGATGATATCAATTTCAGATGAAGGAGAAGGTTGAATCGGCGCAGTTGAGATAGATTTTCCTGAATATTCTCCTGCCGCTGTTTCGGCCCTTAATTTTGCAAGCTGTTCTCTCCCCCTGGCGAGAGCGGCGCGAGCATCATCATCAAGATAATGCTCCTCAAGAGCTGACTCAGCATAACCAGCGCCATTACCGCCAAGCATATCGAGTGCGGCCTCCCAAACTTCAGCCAGAGTAATCTCATACTTGGGGCCTAGAAAGGCGAGGCTACTGCGCCCCAAGATGCTATGCAGGTAGAAATCAAATAATGTTGAGCTGATGTTGGTCCTCGTTGCCTCGTGAGATTCTTCAGCTGCAATTTTGCCGGCAACGGCCTCATCACGCTCCCTTTCAGCTTTGGAAAGTTGAAGCTTAAGCATTTGAATCTCCGCCTCTTGAGAGCTGTTTTTCTTCCGAAGCTCTTCAATATCAGCAACATAGCCCTCGCTAATTCTTTTCTGCACTTCAAGCCTGTCTTCGGCATCTCTTTGGCTGGCATGAGCGTCTCTCACTTATTTTAGGAGCACTTCTTCTTTTTGAGAATAAGAAGTAGAGGAAGCAACAAGCTCTTGTTTCAGTTCCTCAACTTTTGCTTCAAGCTCTTCATTGTAAGAAGCAATGCTCCTCATTTCAGTGTCATGTCGCTCAAGAACCTTTTGCCATTCGGCTTTATCATTTTCCATAGTGAGCATGGCCTCCATGTTTGCACGATTAACCCTTTGAAGCTCGTCGACAAGTTTTTTCCAGTTTGACATCCTCTCAATATCAAGCTTGACGGCGTCGAGATTTCGTAACATGGCAGACTTGTCAATGGGGACCAAGTCGAGGTCAAACCTCACTCCCTTCAGGCACCACTGTGGAAACCGACTTTGCAAAGTGGCCGGGCCCGGTCCAACTTGGAATTTGGGCCTGCTAATTATTGTTTGAATATCTGCTTTCCCAAGGGCGGGAGAGCCAGAAGGAATGTCAAGCGAGGCAGGGACAGTAACCTTTTCAGGAGTTGTAGTGGTGTGCTTCTCACCATGTCGGGCTCGCTTGCTCGAATCTTCAACCATATGACTTTTTCCTCGGTCATTATGGGATTTTCTTTTATGAGAATCGTCGCCTCTCTGCGAAGAATCGTGGCGCTCCTCCCTCTCTCTTCTTTCATAACGCTCCTCTTGAGCCCTCTTCTCTTGAGCCTTTCGAACGGCTCTTTCTTCATCGGATTCTCTGTAAGAAGGGAGGTAACGCCTATAATCATATTGGCTACGCCTCCCGTAGCGCTGGAAATCATCATAGTAGGATCCGCTTGTCCCATCGGAGGATCTGAAATGAAAAGAGCTAAATTTTAGAATTCTTCAAAATACAAAAAGTCAGAAGCATAAAAGTGCAAAAGATTCTAAGTGTGTGTAATATGCAAACTACGCGCATTGAACTACGAACCACTCTTTAATTGTGGAGTAATTATGGGAGTAGAAGTTAACGTCAACTCTTGGGTTGACGGGGTCTTTTGCAGAATAGAGGTCGCCTCAACTACTGAAGAAGAAACCCCGGTAGTAATAGGGTCATCCTTAAAGATTTCTTGCGAGGTGGCAAAGAGGTCACTCAGTCCTTCGAAAGTGTCGTCCCTGCTCTGCTTGACAGGGCCGGTTTTCTCTGCTTCTTCGTCACCAGGCTCCTTTAAATGCAGAGAAGAATCCCGAGGCTCTTCTTCTTCAGTGACCGGGACAAGTTCGCCAAATGACCCCGCAACGTCAAAAGAAGTGGAGCACTTCACTAGTGAAGCTTCGGGAGCGGGGTCTTTTGGTACAGGTACGCCAAAAGAAACCGGGGCGCCTGATGCTTTAAGTGGGGAGTCTGGAACCTCGCAGGGGTGTGTGGAGCGAGAAGGGTGAAGAAGTCCAAACTGGTGAAGGAATTCGTCGTTCAGCAAAAATTTCATATCCCGCTCTTCAACCGGTACCGCTACAAGCCTCTCCAGAGTTGGCTTGTGACTGGGATCTCTACAAGGAGGGGGAAGCGCTGAAATAAAAAAAATGATGAAGTTAACACAACTTCAAAGAAACTCAGAGTATAGAGGAGGGAAAGGTAGATGATCTTACTTCCTTCTATCCACGCAGCATAAAACCCCGGGGGGCAACGGACATAGAAGAATTGAGTTAAGAACCCATGGGCAGTATCAGGAAGGCCAACGATCAATTTACGATTTCGTGCGCTTCTCACGACGGTAATAGAAGGATGATCCTTAGTCCTAGTAAAGGAGCATAGGAAGCAGATCTCGTCAAAGCTTGGAAGCCGGTCAAATGTTCTCCTAAATAGCACGCACAACCCCATCGGAATTGCATAGCCATAGGGGTGTAGCTGGAATGGGGAGATAGCTAACCGAAGAAGTAGATTCTGGAGAAAGTTGTTGAAAGGGGGAATGGCCCCGCTTACGCACATTTGCCGATTAACCGCTACGAAGCCAGTAGGCGCCACATCAGCGGTGTCACCTTTTTCAGGGAAAATGGCGTCTACTTCAGCAATGCCGAACTGACCACACAACTGACGAAAAACTTTGTACGATAAGGTTGTGGGGGCTCTTTCTGGAGGATTGACTAGTGAAGCTGGAATAACAGCTGCCTCTCCAGCTTGAACTGTTGTATCTTGTACCTGAGAAGTCATTCTACACAAGCAACTGGATATTCAAATGTGAAGGTGCACGTTTCCTAAAAGTGTGAAGTGTCGTGCAAAACTAATAAAAATAGCAAGTAAATATGACTGGAATTAAACTAGTCGATGATTGATCGACTACAAAATTTCAGAACTTGTTAATATAAAGTTCAAGCATAATATTAGTGTAGGCTGGTCAGTTTCAATTGACTATTTCGGTGTTGCTTTAATATTTTACTTAAAATTCATGAAAGCACTTCGTTCACACAATTTATTTGAGTTAATTATCTGTTATTAACTAATCTGTCATTTGATATGGGCAGTCGATGGCAGTATATTCATCCCATTATTTTGTAAATGTTGAATTATACAGGTTATCAGTTTGCAAAAGTGACCTGTGAAGAAAACGCAAAAAAAAATTAACAGGTTATTAGCATTAAAGTTAATGAGATTTGTAAATGAGTGCAACAAGTTCAGAAATGTTATCTCGGCAGTTCGAGTTGAGAGTACAATTCAACAATGTCATGTTCATTCAAGATGAAAGGTATTCAAGTCCTTAGGTCGCAGGAACGACTTAAGCTAGCACAGGGATTATTTATGTAACAACCCTGTATTTTCTGATTATTGTAATTGTATATTTTAATTATTTCAATTTAAATTCCTAATTAAAAAAAATTATTTTATTTATTCAAATGAATATATTTTGTTAATTGAAATACAAATGTTGATTTTGATGTGGATTTGAATTTCAATCATGCATAAATTGAATATTTCCAGAAAAGTGAATTTTGGTCAATCTGGTCAAACTTTGACTTTTAAATTTAAATTTTAAAAGTTCTAAAATTTTAATTTTACCTTTGTTAGGAAAGTTAATAAAATTTCAAGAACAATGCTTTTCGTTTCGTTGAAATCCGAATAATACTGTGAAAGTTATGCTTTTACAAAATTAGGTGTAAATTGTTTATTTTAAATTATATAAATAATTTTTATTTTTCATATCTTATTATAAATTGTATTATATGTTATTTTACATATATTTTTACCTTTTAAATATTTTTAAAGTGATGTTTGAAATTTTCCAAAGCTTATTGAATTTATTTTCTATTTTTAAAGCCTAGTTTCTATTTTCTTTTCTATTTTCTTCATTTAAATTATATTTAAATTAAAATTTATATATTTATTTGTGAATTCATTTTAGTTTATGTTATTATATTTGTTATAAATATTTTTACAAGTACATAAAGATTTTCCAAAGTTCATTGCATTTATTTTTCATATTTTCAAGACTAGTTTGCAATTTTTGCTGTTTTATTAATTAAATTATATGTAATTAATATTTATTTATTTTGTTTACTTGTTTAATTTATTTCTGAGTTTATTTTATCTTTATTTATCAGTATTTTAAATGTATTTAAAATTACAAATAGAATTAGAGAAATATGAAGAGTTTAAAACCTTTCATTTACCTTTGACTTTTCACCTCCCTGCCTTTTCAATTTCATCATATGCATTCAATTGGGGCTGTTCCTTATACCATCTTCAGCCGTATTTTTTTTTTCTTCATTTTTCACGAAATTTCTTCCTCCTCATCTCTGAAAATTTTAGCCTTCATCATCTTGAAGAGTTTGGTAAAATTCTTTTTCTTTTCCATTGCTTTTCTACTTGTTTATGTTGTTTTAACTTGCTTTCTCACCCTTGTAGCTCAGCCCCTTGCTCCTCCTTCACCATGGATGCCACCACCACCACCTGATCCAGCCTCCACCACCTCCTCTACAGCCCCAAGCTACTGGCCATGCACCCATGTGACCAAATCCAACAATATCTACACATACTTCACCTATATGCACCATAGCCAATCACCTATGCCTTCATCACTTTCAACCACCCGTTGGCCGTCACCTACTCCACCTCCACCATCCATGGATGACCTGGAACCCACTGCCACACCATCCTACAGCCCACTACAGTGATGGCCGCACCATGCTAGCTTGTGTCTGAACCCATATGTTGCATAGGATCCATGGTAGTTGCATTGTAGTGTTAGTTCCATGCACCTATCTCTCTACCATGCTTTGCTCCATCATTTTCCCATGCTAGGCCGACCTTTAGGAACCCAGACTAGATCCAAACCATGCCTTTAGCCGTGCCATTTCAGATCTGGAGCTGAAGCATAGGTGGTAGAAAGCAAGTGCAAACACTTTGGATTTGTTTATGCATCCAATTCTATCATTGTTTAATGGTATTTTGTGTTGAAACTTATGGGTTGTTATACTTGTTTTTTTGAATGTATCCAAGGGAATTGATACTTTGGCTCTCCCACTCATCCTTTGTGTCGTGTTATCGTTCTTGTTGGGATCTCATTCGTTCATTCGTTGTTGTGTCTGCAGCTCAAGCATGTGAGTTATCCTCACCAGACAATATGTACATATATAACTAGTAAATTGACCCCTTTTGAACCTGTAAAATGCATTAACATGTTACATATGCTATATTATGATTATATGATGTTCACCCATGCTTAAACACCTATTATAACATCTGTTACTGTTATATTATGTTGTTCTGTTATTTTTATCAGTTTATCACACTGCAAGTTCCCTTTAGATTAGAATCACTATGGGTTGAAATGATACATACCCGAACAGACTTTAGAATAGGGGAAAATCGTTATGGGCTGAAATGATAGGCCTGAGCGATTTTCATTTTATTTCATTTACTTGGGACTGCGGGTTTGAAAGGATAAAACCCGGATTTTCTTTGTAAATTACGAGTTGAAATGATACATTACCCGTATCACTTTACCTAGGCTAGAAAATTATATACAGACCCGTAGTTAAAATATATTTTTCTAAAATTTTTAAAAATATGTTTGAAATGTAAATATTATAATATTTTGATTTAAAACATAATTAAAAATGATTTTTGTAAAATATTATTGATTTTTTGGAAATTTATAGGTTAAATAAATTATGGACAAGTTAGAAAATTTAAATGTCAGTTATTTTGGAAATTTTGATTTAATTATAATTGGAAATTAAATTAAATATGAAATTATGATAAATTTATGATAATTTGAATTTAAAATGAATTTAAAATGATTTTATAATATATTAATGATTTTTGAGTAAAGTTAAAAGAAATGAAAGGGATGATTATTTAAGTTGAAATTTTGAAATATAACCAAATGGGAATTTGTGAATTTGGCTTAAAAGTGAATTTTAAGTTAAGTGAATAAAATTGAAATTAAGTTATATTTTGAAATTTAAACTTAAGTGTTAAGTTGAAATTTAATTCAATGAATTTAAATTTGAATGTTGAAATTTAATAAGCGAATTATTATTAAATCTTGATTTTTGAATGGAAATTTAACTTTATAAAATCATGAACTTAAGGAAAATTAAATGTTGTTTATAAATGTGAAAATGTATGATTTTATAAAAAAAATGTTTTAAATAAAATTATAATTGGTTGTGAAATTATATTGAATATTTGAAGTTTATTAACTGTATTTTTGAAATGCTATTAATTGCAATGTAAACGATATTACAGTATTTGTAAATGCTGTAGTTGATGATAATGAACTAAAAAGCTAAATTAAATTAAAGGCTATTATAGCAATCTTTTTAAGTGCTATAATTGTTGAATTTAACTAAGTTATTTGAAATTTAAGTAAACCCTATTACAACATTTTTAAAATGCTGTCTTTTGTTAAATTGAACCGTTTTGAATGTAAATTTTCGTAGCGTTTTCTAAATGCTG
The DNA here is from genome assembly GCA_030765085.1 of Allium cepa. NCBI lineage: Eukaryota > Viridiplantae > Streptophyta > Magnoliopsida > Asparagales > Amaryllidaceae > Allium > Allium cepa. Next base: position 299,849,399 of record CM060944.1, on the reverse strand, counting down.
CGAAAAGTGAATTTTCAATGTTTTGATAAACTTAAGTGAATAAATGAACTTTGGAAGTTGAAAATTTTGGAAATTTAATACTTTAATTATTAAATATAATAACACCATTTTAATGATTTAAAATGATTTTTGAAATATAAACTGTTTTGAAAAGTGAATTGAATTGGTATTTTAAATTGAATAAAATGAATAATGATTTGAAAGGAAGTTTTGACAGATATGATATTTTGACATTAAATGATTTGAAGAAAAAAATGAAGTTTTGAAAGATATGATATTTCGATATTAAAATGATTTGAAAAGAAATTCTGAAAGATATGATAATTTGGAAATGAAGCTTTGAAAGGTTATGAATTTTAATATATTAAAATGATTTGAAAGGAAGTTTTGAAAGGATAGGATAATTTAATATATTGAAATGGTTAGAAATGGTTTAATATTTATTTCGATAAATATTTGAATTTGGAAGATATGGTATGATGATATATTGAAATGGTTTGGAATGATTAAATCTTTATTTTGATAAAGATTTGGATTGAAATGATATTTTATTTTGAAATATAAAATATTGTTTTAAAGTTATAACTACGGGTTATAATAACGATTGGTTGGCAAAGAGACCGGGATCGGATATGGGCATACTCTCTGTCGATACCGAAAACCACTTTGACTAACCGTGTACGCGGTGGAGATTCCAGAATGAAGTAGGATGGTGGCGACGTTCTTGAGGTATATTTACGTGGACCCAACTCCCATGAGTTGGCATAAGGTGGCTAAAACATGAGCGATCTCGGGCCAAGTGAGGTCATTCCTCCTATCGGACACATTCCTTCGATATTATACTCTTACTGGTGATTGATTAGATGGCCATCCTCCGATTTTGATATGGGAGTGTGTTCCGAGGTGGGCGTATGTGGCTGCTGCGTTACCACCAGCCCGTGTGCGTAATTGGTATATCTACCCTGGCATTGCCTTGTGTGCCGTGTCACGTACCATACCGAGCCTTTACTACGAGTTTGTTTTTCTCCCGTAGCCCATGTGGTATCCTCTGACAGTCACCCGGAGTGGAGATGACATGATATTGGATGGACTACTGGGACTATTATGTGTGAAGGGTGATATGGGTAGCCCAGAACGCTATTTAAAAGTAAGTTTATTTTACTGTAGACATTATTATAATAGCGAAATATTACTACATAGTAAATAGTTTAACGGATCCTTAAAGGATGGGCCGTCTCAGGCATCCTTTAAGTTACTTGTACCTTACTACAGTTCATTTGAGTTGGTTTACATTATATAAGTATATATTGTCCTGACTCGAGTGTTTGTATTTTTATTTATGCTCGGGTCAGCCTGAGTTATTCACAGATTTGGATTCCACTTTCTGGAGATTGGAATCGCTGGAGATTATCTGCTTATCTAGTTTTATCTATTCCAGTTCTGTTGTTCTATTCAGCTTGTACTTGGTTATCATCTTAAAAGTTCTGTTGTACTTTATTTAGTCTGTTGTATTTTATTTAACTCTGATATATTTATATAGTGGCTTCATGAACTACTATTTCTTTTACTTCCGCTGCATTATTAAATACTCTGTGTCTGTGATCTGTGATTTTATTTACTGTATATTCTGAGATTTGCCAAATTTTATTTACAATGCGGTATTTTGAGCAATTCAAGTCCGACATGTGCGGATGCGAATGGTTGAAAATATCGGGTCGTTACAGTTGGTATCAGAGCTTTGGTAGCTCTAGGCAAAACTCTGTATATAGGGTAAATGTATTTACAGAATCACTTTCATTCGTGTTTAAACCTCTTCCTTTTTAACTCGATTCCTTTGAACTTTGGAACATTCCCTATGGTTCCAAAATCTATTCGTGTCCCTCACTATTTATCTTCTTTCGTTTCTGGAGTATCCCATAACTCCACTTCAAAAGATCTTCATAATGAGTCGGCGGTCTCGCCAACCTCAAATTTATTTGTAAAGGGGGAAAACTCCTTTACAACAACATCGATTCACCAGAGATTCTATATCCTCGGTTTAGATGCTAGTATCTCTTATAATTTCAAACTCTACACCTTGAGATCGAATGTTGATTTACCCAAGAAATCCACATCGATCTTATTCTTTAAGTCACGGTTGACCTGGTTAAGTTTGCCCACGATTTATATAAACTCATCCATCTCCCTATTCTGTTATTTAATCATCTCATCTTTGTTTCCAACTTATCTTCAAATCATTCTTAAAGTGTAATTTTAAACTAATATTTAAAATGTTTAATATATTGTGTTTTTGTGTTGTTGATGTTGATTTGGGTTTCTAATCGATTCGTCTGATCAACGCTATCGATAAGATTTCCAAAACACTTGAACAGAGCAAACTGACACAATATGTTTTTAAAATTTAGTAATGAAATAAATTTTTGTGAAATAAATTTTGTACCTTTATTATATATCTTTATCTGGAATTTATTCGAATTGGTTGTTAAGAAATAATATTTGATTTTATATATCATTTTCTATTGTTTCATATATCTAATTGAACTATAAAACATGGTTATAAATTTATTTGGAAATTTAAAATGAATGTAAAACAAGAATTTGAGAATTTAATTTCCGATGGATTTCAAACTTTGTGTTTAAAGTTTTAAAGGATATATTATTTAAAGTATTTTCGAATAGAAATTTGTTTCCAAAGAATTTTAAATTTAAATTTAGTGCTCTTCTCTTTGTCGCTGGAAAATAATTTCGGTGATGACTGCAGCATCATCGACGTTCATTTTCGAGTTTCAAAGTGAAGAGACCATTCTGTAGTCTTGCTATAGTTTTGTTTTGGGAAAATTTAATTGATTTTAATTTCTAAAATAAGAATGGATTTATAACATATGCTGATATATGATTTAAATTTGAATGGATATATATATATATATAGTATATGAGCATTTATTTATCTCTAAATAGTTTGGAATTTATCGAAAATTTAATTCCTAAATTTTTTTCTTCAAAGATAATTTCTAAGTATAATTTCAAGATTTGGATTAATATTCAAGCTTGAAATAATTTAATTAGAAAGTTTTATTTGTATAATACACAATTTCATTCCAATATAACTTACCTTAATTTTCAAAAGATGAATATGTAATTGGATAATATACAATATATATAAAAAAGTATTTTATAAATAAAATTTGAGTGGTTATTATAAATGTTATATACTTAAATTTTAGTTATAAAAGAGATTGACAGAGGTAAATAAAGAAAAGGGTAATGGAATAATTTACAATATAAAATGATGTTAAAGAAACCGAGAATAAATTAAAGCAGTTATAATTAGTATAAATATATTTAACATGGGTGATAAGATATATTGAGAGAAATAAACTTAATTTTAATTAGAAATGAAGACGAATTAAATTTTATTCGGCACATTTTGAGTATAATAAAAGATTTTTCAAATACATGATTTTAGGGATTTGTTAACTTAAGATAATTAGATGATAAGATAATGAAATTAGAGATGCTTAAGATTTATTTGACTTATGTAAAATTAATTTGCAGTTTAAGTTGAAATTTTGTGGTTTAAAATTTATTATATTGTTTTGTTTTTCAAACTATCTTTTGGTTGTCCTAATTTCCCTTATCTTGCTACAGAATGGGAGGCTATTGCATATACCAGTCTGTTTACAAATCTTTCTATAATCTTTGGTACTCATCTTTGAATCTAAGCACTGCTTGCCATCCATAGACCGTCGGTCAAACGTGAAGGGTGAATCAGATTCTAAAAGATTTTTTTCCATGCTTGTGTTCTTGAATTCTGGAAGATCTTGGAAAGATCATCTCCACATTGTTAAACTTACCTATAGCAACAGTTGTCAGGTATGATTTTAATCTTCTTGTCATCTTGTCTTAATACCATTTCATTCTATCTTTTTCTGTGCTTTCCCTTACCTCATTCCTTTTCGGAGACGAAAAGTTTTGAGTGGGGGAGAGTGTAACAACCCTGTATTTTCTGATTATTGTAATTGTATATTTTAATTATTTTAATTTAAATTCCTAATTACAAAAAGCTTTATTTTATTTATTAAAATGAATATATTTTGTTAATTGAAATACAAATGTTGATTTTGATGTGGATTTGAATTTCAATCATGCATAAATTGAATATTTCCAGAAAAGTGAATTTTGGTCAATCTGGTCAAACTTTGACTTTTAAATTTAAATTTTAAAAGTTCTAAAATTTTAATTTTACCTTTTGTTAGGAAAGTAAATAAAATTTCAAGAACAATGCTTTTCGTTTCGTTGAAATCCGAATAATACTGTGAAAGTTATGCTTTTACAAAATTGGGTGTAAATTATTTTATTTAACAATATTGTTTATTTTAAATTATATAAATAATTTTTATTTGTCATATCTTATTATAAATTGTATTATATGTTATGTTACATATATTTTTACCTTTTAAATATTTTTAAAGTGATGTTTGAAATTTTCCAAAGCTTATTGAATTTATTTTCTATTTTTAAAGCCTAGTTTCTATTTTCTTTGCTATTTTCTTCATTTAAATTATATTTAAATTAAAAATTTTATATTTATTTGTGAATGAATTTTAGTTTATGTTATTATCTTTGTTATAAATATTTTTACAAGTACATAAAGATTTTCCAAAGTTCATTGCATTTATTTTTCATATTTTCAAGACTAGTTTGCAATTTTTGCTGTTTTATTAATTAAATTATATGTAATTAATATTTATTTATTTTGTTTACTTGTTTAATTTATTTCTGAGTTTATTTTATCTTTATTTATTAGTATTTTAAATGTATTTAAAATTACAAATAGAATTAGAGAAATATGAAGAGTTTAAAACCATTCATTTACCTTTGACTTTTCACCTCCCTGCCTTTTCAATTTCATCATATGCATTCAATTGGGGTTGTTCCTTATACCATCTTCAGCGGTATTTTTTTTTCTTCATTTTTCACCAAATTTCTTCCTCCTCATCTCTGAAAATTTTAGCCTCCATCATCTTCAAGAGTTTGGTAAAATTCTTTTTCTTTTCCATTGCTTTTCTACTTGTTTATGTTGTTTTAACTTGCTTTCTCACCCTTGTAGCTCAGCCCCTTGCTCCTCCTTCACCATGGCTGCCACCACCACCACCTGATCCAGCCTCAACCACCTCCTCTACAGCCCCAAGCTACTGGCCATGCACCCATTTTTCTTCAAGAGAATCTTCAAAGCAATCTACACTTCCTCACTTCAAACTCACGCAAGACATTTAGACCGAACTTCGCACAAAGATTCGACATATTCAATCATGGATTCAAAGAACTCTGTGATGACAAAGTCTTCTCTAGCTACCTGTCTTTTTGAATTGAATTGGATTGCAATTGAAAGAGATTGTAATAAGTTGTAATTCAGTCAGCAATAAAAAGAATTGAAGTGGACGTAGGCTTGATCATAAGCCGAACCACTATAAACTCTGTGCTCATTTACTGCATTTTCTGTTACTTACTGCTATCTCTTGATTCCCGTATTCACGGGTGGTGCTTTCACAACTACACTTTACACACCGGGGTGTTAGCGTTCAAATTTTAGCGTTAACAATTACACTTTGTCTTAATCCAATAAGATTGTTGTTAGTCAGGTAACGGACAAGATTTTTTTTGAAACGGTACTTAAATACAACATGTCACTGGGACAACGTAACACAAATCACATGCCAATAAATGTTCGTAAGACGCTATGCAAGTTTCGAACTTGCGACCTCTCTCACTAAAGTTGAATCATACTGAGACAATGGTGCTTATCGGTGCACCACGAATCACTTTGCAATGCAATCAAAGGTTTAAGTACCTTCAGTGAAACATTCAGTATAATATTTACGAATCACCATAATATTTAACTGATTATTGCTCTACCGTAGCCTAGGTAGAGAAATAAAATTGTCGAAAGAGGACAACTTGTAAATATACAATTAAGCCCTGGGTGAGCTCGCGACACCCTTAAGTCCTATGCCTAATCGTTATTATTATAAAATTCTAAGGTGAAATGCAATTTGTGGATCAAGGAAGAGGTGATTAAATCTCCCACCTTATGTGGATTTGGGTGTTTCCCTTAAAAAAGAAAATAAGATGAGATGAATGCAAAATTGAAATTAAATATGAATTTAACAATGCAACTATGAAAGGATTTTTGCTTTTGTTTTTGATTTTTTTTTAAATGCAAGCAATCGACAATGAAGCAAATATAAAAAAGATGAGAGCAGGGTACCAAAGCGTAAATTATTAGCAATTTATTTATTTTATTTTTGTAAGCAACGATTTTTTTATATAAACTAGCAATGCAATTTTTTAGTAAGCAAATTCTTCTATTTTTGCAACCTGAAAAAGAAAGTCGAATATGAACAACAAAATAAAACAAAATAACACTTAAAACACAAAAAAATTAAACTCAAACCAACTAGAAAAATCGAACAATATCCCTTTTTTCTCTTTTTTCTTTTTTCTTAAAATCTAAGCACAAAAAAAAGAATAAACACCCAGCCCAAGCTAAATACATCCGGCCTAACTTCCATTAGTTTACCATGTCATTGAACTTGCAAACCTGAAACCGTAATTTTTGAATTTCAAAGCCGAATGCGAACACTCAAATAAGATAGTTTCCAAAAATCAAAATCAATGCAAGAAATCATAATCAATACCACGAAAACAGATTTGAGGGGGATGGTGGCCTTGGTTTTGAATTAGAGGCGACTGCGATTTGAATTGCTGAGGTGGTCGAGGGGATTGGGTGATTTAGGTATTGGATTTGAGTTGCTCGATGTACCTTGTAATGACCCATATTTTTACGTATCGATAGATCGTAGAATTATTAGGTCGTTAGTGTTGTTTAAGGCATCTTTAGCCTAAGTTGTATGAATTTAACTCGTAAGGAATTGACCCGTGTGGAAGTTAGGTTGAGTTAGAGGAACTAACGTGTTAAGAGATGAGTCGTGTACGAGTCAGTGGGGTTTTAAGTCGTAATCGACTTAGGAGATTACGACCTGGCAGTTAAGATGAGTTAACGAGTTAGTGTGTTAGGTCGTTAACGAGTTATAAGAGTTGCTGAGTTATAGAGGTTACGAGTTATGGGTTTCTGAGCGACCTAGTAGTATTACGAGTTATAGAAGTTGGCACAAGTTAAGTGATAGGTCGTATACGAGTTAGGGTGATAGAGCGACCTATAGAGGTAACGACCTAAGAGTTAACGAGTTAGGGAGTTACTAGAGTCTTAAGTCATAGACGACCTATAGTAATAGATGACCTAAAGGTTAGACGACTTAGAGATTTGGGACGAGTTAAGGGTTGACGACCTAAGGGGTTAGGTCGTATGATAGTTAGGTCGGTGGAGTTTTGGAACGGCCTAAGGAAGTTAGGTCGTAGACGAGTTATGGCCTGGTAGTTAAGTCATCATGTTTTAGGTCGTAGCATTGTTAGGTCGTAAGCTGATAAGTCGTAACTCGTGTAAGTCCTTAGGTCGTATGTGTGATAAGTCGTATGAAAGCTTGAGTCGTAGGTCATAACCTAATAGGTCGCGGCATAGCGGATCCTCGTTCGTTTTAGGTCGCGTAGCATCTGGACCGTTGGATTGTTATACCATGTTAAGTCGTTAGCGACTTAGTGATAAGTCGTAACTCGTGTTGCTCGTTAGGGCGGTAGGTTGGGCCGCTTGTTGTTAGGTCATGAGTAATCGTTAGGTCGTGGGGTAGATAGGCCGGCAATGACTTAAGTTAGGTCGGGGAAAATCTTAGGTCGGCAACGACCTAAAACCGAGCCTACGAGTTACGACCTAAGGGGGCGATCTGCCTATAAATAGAGGGCTTTGGCTCACTCTTTGGCACCGGTTTTTTGAAGCGACGAAGTGCTACCATTTTGAGAGCTCGTCTATAACAGTTCTTCACTTCTTTTCTCTACTCTAATCTAGTGTTAACATCCATCCAAGAACGAAGATCAAGATCGAAGATCCAAGAGCCAAAGTTGAAGATCTTCATCCAACGAAGTGAGATTTCATCGTTTCAAGCGGGATTTTGACGAATCAAGCTTGAATCTTCGCTGTCTAGATCTGAAGCGTATTGCTTTTGGGTTGTTTTGGAGATTCGGTGAGTGGTAGTTATCTCTCACGCGGACCCAAAGGAGTATATTGGATCGGTGGTTTGTTTATGTGTTGTAGATAGTGATTTCATACATTTTCCTTAGATCCAAGTGTAGATCCATTACTTATGAAGATGTTTACTTATGCAAGTTCATTCATCAAGTTGTATAGACAAAACCCATGATTTATATTTGTTAGATCTATGCTAAAAACCCATGATTCATGTATGTTAGACTTATGCTCATTTATTTACGAAATTGCCATTATAGTTAAATTGCTTATTAGATCTGGTTTGAATGCTTGATTATTTGGATGTATGATTGATTTGATTGTTTAAAGTTAGCTAGTAGTTGATTTGGAACAAGATGGTCGAAGATGATTCGAAAGCTAGGTGGAAAGGCTCTTGAATGGTGAAAGCTGTTTGTGGCATATGAAGCGGATGATAAAGCTCATATGGATGGATTCGATGATGATGGACTTTGCTATGATTAGAGGAAGCGAAGCATGATGATGAGATGGACTTTGCTAAGATGTGATGAAGCAAAGTATGATGTGAGATAGTCTTGGCTTAATCTAGGCAGGGATCATTCCAAGCATGTTGATAACTTGAAGGGTAGTTCGAGTTGGTTGATAATGGTTGGCTCGAGAGGTAGCTTGGGCTAGGTTGAGAATAGTCGTCAAGGAGGATGACTAGAAGGCTTGGATTTCCTCGTTGTTGAAGGTTCTAGCAGACTCAAAGCAAGAGTACAAGGGTTGCCCTAAAAGACTACGGGTAGGTGGTCTGGACACCCTAAAGACTACAGGTAGGTGGTCGAGTACTCTGGGTAGATTCGATATACCTAGGCACGGGTCACGATGACGTGCGGAGTTATGTCTAGAACCGGGGTTACCATTAGCCCTTGATAGATGGCTCAGGAAGGAGTCGGTCATTCAATCAACGGTGATATCGAAGCAAGGTTAACAGTGATAGCCAGAGTCATGGATGTTTGGTTGTATTATCATTCGGTCTCAAAAGCGGTGTTTTCTGGGTGCTTGTCTGATCTTGGTTTAGGCCTTGGGGGTTTGTACTTGGAAAACATCGACCTTGACTCGAGTGATAATTACTTTACTTAAATTGTCTGTTTTGCTATGCTTGTTTATGCTTAGTAGGTCTGGGGTCTATCACTATAGAATGAGGTGGAGTGGGATGGTTGAGTCCCTATTCCTTTTATCCTTTATGCTCTTTTGGTATGTTTGATAGTTAATTTACTGCTCACTAAGACTGTTGTCTGACTCAAGGTTTTATGTTCAACTCTTATTACCTTGAGCTGTTCATCCATGTTGGGATGGGCAGACTAGGTAGCAGGTGACAGGTGCTGTTCTTGGTTATCAACGATGCAGATGACGAAGACGAGCTGGAGGCTAGCATATTAGTTTTCTTACTATATGTACTGGATGTTCCGCTGCTTGTATATGTTTGAGTGTTATGTAGTGAGGCTTGATGTATTGATTGTTCAGATGCTTGTATCAAACCTTTATGAAGTCTATAAGATGATATTCTGTTATGAGCTTCACTACATACATATATTTCTCTATTGTATTTTATCCATGCGCTGTGAGTTATACGATAGATTCTGCAATGTTTATTCTACCCTTGACTATCGTCCATGGCTGCCTGGCACACTTTCAGCGCCCTATTTCTTTGTTTTGGTGCGGAAGTCATGGGCGGTCGTCACAATTGGTATCAGAGCTTTGGTTAGTCGATTTTAGCCAACGCTCGCTGACGTAACTACGTATGAGAGACGTAATTGTATTTTGATGGATGATTACTATATATATAATATAGTAGTTTAGAAGAATTTGAACTCCTTATGTAGTTGTTTCTCAAGGTGTTCTAAATCATTCCTTTTTGTAGCTATTAAGGATGAGTCGAAGTGAGAGACAAGCTGCTAGGGAAAGCCGTGCTGTTGGGGGAGCTACTGACTATGGTGCAATGTTCGAAGCTATGATGACTTCGATCATGAGAAGGATACCAACTTCAGGACCGTCAGTAGATGTTGGAGTTTAAGTTCAAGCTCCAAGACCAGTGGATTTTGCTAAGTTGTGTAAAGACTATACTTCTCTTGGAGGAAAAGTTTTCTTGGGGACAGAATCAACCATAGAAGTTCAGAGATGGATTGACGCTTGTAGAAGGATCTTTGGTGATTTAGGAATTGAGGATGCAACTAAGAGGAAGCTTGCATCGAGACAGCTTCAGGGAAGAGCTGCTGATTGGTGGGGTTCTATCACTATCGATACTCCAGAGGAAGAGATTACTTGGGAGCAATTCCAAGTTAGATTTGAAGCTAAGTTCATCTCTAAGGCTCAGAAATCTGTTCTGTTTAAGAAGTTTGTGGAGCTCAAGCAAGGTGGGAGACCAGTTCTTGAGTATGTTTCTGAGTTTGAAGCTTTGTCCAAGTATGCTCGGTCGTATATTGAATCTCCCTACCAGAAGAACGAGAAGTTTGTGACAGGCTTGGACTATTATCTTGGGAGACAGTTGGTGGATCATTTGGACGATCCGTTTGAGAAGCTTGTGGAGAAAGCTCTCAGGCATGAGAGTTTATTTCCTAAGGAAGGATCTGTTGTTGCTGTAACCAAGGAAGGGTCTAGGCCACAGCAGGGTGGAAACAAGAAGAGGAAGTAGTAGCAACAGAAGGGTAAGGATGGCCAGAAGAAGATGAAGGGCGAAGTGACGTGCTACAACTGTCAGCAGAAGGGCCATCTCTCCAAAGATTGTAGGAATCCCAAGGTGCCGGGAAAGTGTTACAACTGTGATAAGCTGGGACATATCAAGAAGGACTGTCCAGAACCGAGGAAAGATAAGCAGATTGTGCAAGCTTATGCTTTGGGGGCTGTTCCATCATCTTCTAAAGCTCCTACTGCAGAAGAAAAGGGGAAGAGTGTGGTGGTTCAAGGTACTCTTTCCATTTGTGGTGTTCCAGTTAGAGTGTTGTTTGATACTGGGGCATCAAATTCGTTTGTTTGTGATGATTTGGTAGGCCGGTTGGGTTTGGAACCGGAAATTGTTGATAGGCCATTGGTTGTGACTAATCCAGTTGGAGGTTCGTCTTGTTTGTGTACGGTATGCCGTGGTCTAGTTGTATCGAGTCATGATTGCTCTTTTGTTTGTGATTGTTTTGTTCTGAACTTTGCGGGGTTCGGAATTATTTTGGGTATGGACTGGCTTTGGAAGTATGCGGCAAAGGTTGATTGTGAGAAACTAGAGGTGGTAGTCGGGAATGTGGAAGGGCGAAAGGTTGTGATACGATGTAAGCATGAAGAAGGCGTCTTCATGGGCTTCATGTATTCGCTGGTTGTTCCACGGGATGGACTATCATCGATGCCGGTTGTGAATGGATTTGAGGACGTCTTTGACGAGGTCAAAGGGTTACCGCCGCATAGGGAGATCGAGTTTCGTATCGATCTAGTTGAGGGAGCCAGACCTGTTGTGATGCCTCTTAGACGGATGGCGCCGAGAGAACAACAAAAGCTGAAGGTGCAGGTTGATGACCTTTTTCGGAAAGGATTCATTCGGCGTAGTGTGTCCGAATGGGGTGCACCAGTTGTGTTCGCAACCAAAGCGGATGGATCGTTGAGGTTGTGTGTGGATTATCGTGAGCTGAATAAGGTGACTAAAAAGAACAAGTATCCATTGCCAAGAATAGATGACTTGTTTGATCAGATTCACGAGGCTAAGGTGTTTTCTCAGATGGACTTGGCAATGGGATTTCACCAGTTGAGAGTGGCTAAGGATAGTGTGCCGAAGACTGCTTTTAGGACACCATCCGGTTTTTATGAGTGGCTGGTAATGCCGTTTGGATTGACTAACGCACCAGCATATTTTGTGGATCTTATGAATAGAGTGTTCAGAGATCAGTTGAACAAGTTTGTACTTGTGTTTGTGGATGATATTCTGATTTATTCCAGAACTGAGGAAGAGCACAAGACACACTTGCGTATTGTTTTGGAAATCTTGCGGAAACATCAGTTGAAGGCTAAGTTTTCGAAGTGTCACTTCTGGAAGAGTGAAGTGAGGTTCTTAGGCCATGTTATCTCTGGAAATGGAGTAGCGGTTGATCCCGCTAAGGTGGCAGCAATCCAGGATTGGATTAGACCTAAGAATGCATCTGATGTGAGAAGTTTTCTTGGATTAGTAGGATATTATCGTCGGTTTATCAAAGACTTTTCCAAGATAGCTGCACCGTTAACAGGATTGACGAAAAAGAATCAGGTATTTATATGGGATGATAAGTGTGAACAAGCTTTCGTAATCCTGAAAGAGCGACTGACAAGTGCTCCTGTTTTGACTATTCCAAGTGGGAATGATGAGATGGTGGTTTACACCGATGCATGTGGTACTGGACTTGGAGCAGTGCTAATGCAGAAGGATAAAGTTGTTGCGTATGCAAGTCGACAACTGAAGCCGCATGAAAGGAATTACCTGACTCATGATTTGGAGTTAGCAGCGATTGTTTTTGCTCTGAAGATGTGGAGACATTATCTATTGGGAGTTCGATTCGAGTTGTTTACGGATCATAAGTCGTTGAAGTATCTGTTCTCCCAAAAGAATTTGAATCTTCGGCAACAACGATGGCTAGAGTTCTTAGCATCGTATGATTTTGGTATAGCCTATACTCCGGGAAAAGGTAACGCAGTGGCAGATGCGTTAAGTCGAAGACATGCAGGATTGGGAGCCATGTTTTCGGAATGGAAGAATCTTGAGTATTTGGCTGGATTTGACTTCAGGCCTAGATGTGAATTGGAACCTAAGATGTTGGCAAACTTATCGATAAGACCTACTCTTGTGGAAAGGATTGGCAAGAGCCAAAAGCGAGACGATAAGCTTGTCAAGATTATCCGCGATTTGGAATCTGGATTGAATCCAGAAAAGGATAAAGGATTTGAAGTCGATCGAGAGGGTTGGCTTCGGAAGCAAGGACGACTATTTGTTCCCGATATAGATGAATTGAGAGATGAAGTTCTGAGGGAAGGTCATCACTCAAAGTTGACAATTCATTCAGGTGGAAATAAGATGTATCGGGATATGAAGAGAACCTATTACTGGGAAGGTATGAAGAAGGATGTTGGAAATTTTATTTCCAAGTGTATGAACTGCCAGTTGGTAAAAGCCGAGCAGAAGAAGCCCAGTGGATTACTTCAGTCATTGGAGGTTCCTACATGGAAGTGGGAGCAGATATCAATGGATTTTATCGATGGTCTACCTAGAACTAGGGCAGGAAATGAAGGGATTTGGGTCATCGTAGATCGTTTGACTAAGAGTGCAAGGTTTATTCCTGTTCGATCAACTAGGACTGCATCGAAGTTGGCTGAGTTGTATGTTAAGTGGATAGTTCGATTCCATGGTGTTCCGAAGAGTATAGTGAGAGATCGAGACCCATTGTTCACTAGTGGATTTTGGAAGAGCTTCCAGGAAGTTTTGGGAACTGAGTTGTGTTTGAGTACAGCTTATCACCCCCAAACAGATGGTCAGACTGAGAGAGTCAACCGAGTTTTGGAAGATCTCCTTAGGGCATGTGTTTTGGATTTCGGAGGATCATGGGAAGATCATCTTCATTTGGTGGAATTTGCGTATAATAACAGTTACCAGTCAAGTATTGGTATGGCACCATATGAGGCACTGTATGGAAGACCGTGTAACTCTCCAACATGTTGGTTGGAAACTGGAGAAAAGCTGATACTTGGGCCTGAGATGATTCGTCAGACTTCAGATTGTACAGAGATCATTCGGCAACGAATGAAGGCAGCCCAAGACCGTCAGAAGAGTTATGCCGATAAGTGTCGAAAAGATTTGGAATTCGACGTAGGTGATATGGTTTTTGTGAAGATTTCTCCTCTGAAGAATGTTATTCGATTCGGGAAGAAAGGAAAATAGACTCTGAGATTTGTTGGACCATTCCCGATTATCGAGCGAATTGGGAAGCTCGCTTATAGATTGGAGTTACCGGAAAAGATGTCGGGTGTGCACAATGTTTTTCATGTATTATATCTGCGGAAGTATGTGCACGACTCGAATACAGTGGTTTCTGCTGATAGCTGTGAAGATTTGGAGGTTGATCCAATTGTTACGAGACCTCGTAAGCCGCTTCGTGTTGTAGAAACCGACACGAAACAGCTTAGGAGGAAGACGATTACGTTGCTTAAGATACAATGGAGTGATGATGTTAACGACTGTACATGGGAGGAGGAAGAGAGGATGAAGGAAGCTCATCCTGAACTCTTCGAGGGATGGCCCTAAGGTGTCGTGACATCTCATGAATTTGTAGCTTGATTCTAATTTTAGAATTCTGCATGCTAGGCTAGTAATTGGATGCATGGTTTGTTGATTGCTATGGATGGTAGGCATGCAGAATAGTTTTGGTTGCCCTTGTTTGTTTGGAATTTTGGGGGCGAAATTCCTAAGGGGGAGAGAATGTAATGACCCATATTTTTACGTATCGATAGATCGTAGAATTATTAGGTCGTTAGTGTTGTTTAAGGCATCTTTAGCCTAAGTCGTATGAATTTAACTCGTAAGGAATTGACCCGTGTGGAAGTTAGGTTGAGTTAGAGGAACTAACGGGTTAAGAGATGAGTCGTGCACGAGTCGGTGGGGTTTTAAGTCGTAAACGACTTAGGAGATTACGACCTGGCAGTTAAGATGAGTTAACGAGTTAGTGTGTTAGGTCGTTAACGAGTTATAAGAGTTGCCGAGTTATAGAGGTTACGAGTTATGGGTTTCTGAGCGACCTAGTAGTATTACGAGTTATAGAAGTTGGCACAAGTTAAGTGATAGGTCGTATACGAGTTAGGGTGATAGAGCGACCTATAGAGGTAACGACCTAAGAGTTAACGAGTTAGGGAGTTACTAGAGTCTTAAGTCGTAGACGACCTATAGTAATAGACGACCTAAAGGTTAGACGACTTTGTGATTTGGGACGAGTTAAGGGTTGATGACCTAAGGGGTTAGGTCGTATGATAGTTAGGTCGGTGGAGTTTTGGAACGACCTAAGGAAGTTAGGTCGTAGACGAGTTATGGCCTGGTAGTTAAGTCGTCATGTTTTAGGTCGTAGCATTGTTAGGTCGTAAGCTGATGAGTCGTAACTCGTGTAAGTCCTTAGGTTGTATGTGTGATAAGTCGTATGAAAGCTTGAGTCGTAGGTCGTAACCTAATAGGTCGCGGCATAGCGGATCCTCGTTCGTTTTAGGTCGCGTAGCATCTGGACCGTTGGATTGTTATACCATGTTAAGTCGTTAGCGACATAGTGATAAGTCGTAACTCGTGTTGCTCGTTAGGGCGGTAGGTTGGGCCGCTTGTTGTTAGGTCATGAGTAATCGTTAGGTTGTGGGGTAGATAGGTCGGCAACGACTTAAGTTAGGTCGGGGAAAATCTTAGGTCGGCAACGACCTAAAACCGAGCCTACGAGTTACGACCTAAGGGGGCGATCTGCCTATAAATAGAGGGCTTTGGCTCACTCTTTGGCACCGGTTTTTTGAAACGACGAAGTGCTACCATTTTGAGAGCTCGTCTATAACAGTTCTTCACTTCTTTTCTCTACTCTAATCTAGTGTTAACATCCATCCAAGATCGAAGATCCAAGAGCCAAAGTTGAAGATCTTCATCCAACGAAGTGAGATTTCATCGTTTCAAGCGGGATTTTGACGAATCAAGCTTGAATCTTTGCTGTCCAGATCTGAAGCATATTGCTTTTGGGTTGTTTTGGAGATTCGGTGAGTGGTGGTTATCTCTCACGCGGACCCAAAGGAGTATATTGGATCGGTGGTTTGTTTATGTGTTGTAGATAGTGATTTCATACATTTTCCTTAGATCCAAGTGTAGATCCATTACTTATGAAGATGTTTACTTATGCAAGTTCATTCATCAATTTGTAGAGACAAAACCCATGATTTATATTTGTTAGATCTATGCTAAAAACCCATGATTCATGTATGTTAGACTTATGCTCATTTATTTACGAAATTGCCATTATAGTTAAATTGCTTATTAGATCTGGTTTGAATGCTTGATTGTTTGGATGTATGATTGATTTGATTGTTTAAAGTTAGCTAGTAATTGATTTGGAACAAGATGGTCGAAGATGATTCGAAAGCTAGGTGGAAAGGCTCTTGAATGGTGAAAGCTGTTTGTGGCATATGAAGCGGATGATAAAGCTCATATGGATGGATTCGATGATGACGGACTTTGCTATGATTAGAGGAAGCGAAGCATGATGATGAGATGGACTTTGCTAAGATGTGATGAAGCAAAGTATGATGTGAGATAGTCTTGGCTTAATCCAGGCAGGGATCATTCCAAGCATGTTGATAACTTGAAGGGTAGTTCGAGTTGGTTGATAATGGTTGGCTCGAGAGGTAGCTTGGGCTAGGTTGAGAATAGTCGTCAAGGAAGATGACTAGAAGGCTTGGATTTCCTCGTTGTTGAAGGTTCTAGCAGACTCAAAGCAAGAGTACAAGTGTTGCCCTAAAAGACTACGGGTAGGTGGTCTGGACACCCTAAAGACTACAGGTAGGTGGTCGAGTACTCTGGGTAGATTCGATATACCTAGGCATGGGTCACGATGACGTGCGGAGTTATGTCTAGAACCGGGGTTACCATTAGCCCTTGATAGATGGCTCAGGAAGGAGTCGGTCATTCAATCAACGGTGATATCGAAGCAAGGTTAACAGTGATAGCCAGAGTCATGGATGTTTGGTTGTATTATCATTCGGTCTCAAAAGCGGTGTTTTCTGGGTGCTTGTCTGATCTTGGTTTAGGCCTTGGGGGTTTGTACTTGGAAAACATCGACCTTGACTCGAGTGATAATTACTTTACTTAAATTGTCTGTTTTGCTATGCTTGTTTATGCTTAGTGGGTCTGGGGGCTATCACTGTAGAATGAGGTGGAGTGGGATGGTTGAGTCCCTATTCCTTTTATCCTTTATGCTCTTTTGGTATGTTTGATAGTTAATTTACTGCTCACTAAGACTGTTGTCTGACTCAAGGTTTTATGTTCAACTCTTATTACCTTGGGCTGTTCATCCATGTTGGGATGGGCAGACTAGGTAGCAGGTGACAGGTGCTGTTCTTGGTTATCAACGATGCAGATGACGAAGACGAGCTGGAGGCTAGCATATTAGTTTTCTTACTATATGTACTGGATGTTCCGCTGCTTGTATATGTTTGAGTGTTATGTAGTGAGGCTTGATGTATTGATTGTTCAGATGCTTGTATCAAACCTCTATGAAGTCTATAAGATGATATTCTGTTATGAGCTTCACTATATACATATATTTCTCTATTGTATTTTATCCATGCGCTGTGAGTTATACGATAGATTCTGCAATGTTTATTCTACCCTTGACTATCGTCCATGGCTGCCTAGCACACTTTCAGCGCACTATTTCCTTGTTTTGGTGCGGAAGTCACGCGCGGTCGTCACATACCTTTTCGATTGGTGGCGATCATTTCGTGATTGGAGTTAGGTTTTAAGGTCGATTTTTGGTCGAGTATGTGATTGCTATATGTGGATGTTGTTGCAGGCAATTTACTTTTGCTTGTTGGTGATTGATTGGAGGTGCGTGTTGGCGATTGCAGAGTTATGGTTTATGTGAAGTTTATGACTGGTTTGATGGGTGTACTGGGTTTGGCAGTGAGAACTGATGAATTGAGGACAAGTTTGTACAAATGAAGTGTGGGGAGCTGTTGTTGCAGGGAATGTAGACAGAGCACTGGTGGTTGCTGTTTGTTGACAAGGGGATGATGGTAAGGCAGTGAGTTAAGGAAGTGGTGTAAGAGGAGGCACGGTGCACAGGGTTGATGTGCAAAACTGTGGAGTGATGATGTTGCTAAAGTAAGTGTAGGCAGTTTTGTTGTGGTGTATGTTGTATGCAAGTGACAGGAATGGTGTGCACTGTGCACAGTTGGTGGTTATGTGATGTAATGAGGACCATGCGATGAGAATTAATAGGAAGCATGAGACGGGGTGTGCAGTGTGTATGTTCAATAGTGCACAGAAATGAAACAGAGGAGGCAGTGGTAGGTGATGTCGAGGTAGTGATGGCTGGGGCGGCTAGCTGACTGGTGGCAAGTTGAAGTTATAGTGGCTGGAGATGTGGCACAGTTGGTAGTGGAATTTTTATGTATGAAAATGGTGGTGGAGGATTTTGGCAGAGGGTCAGTGAGTTGCAGTGGAGAGGTAGCTGAGGTATGGAGTTTTAGCAGTGGTTATGACGAATGATGTATTTGATGGTTGAAGTGTAGTGAAGTGTATATACTGATGGTTACTGTGATGGTTTGACTGTGATGAGGATGAAATGTTGTGAATGCTAAGTTATGGATTGATGAATGATGGAGCAATGAAGTGGAATATTTGGATTAATGGAAGTTTAGATGGGGAAGCACTGATAAATGATAGGGAATTTGATCACAGTTTGGTGAAGTATGTTGTATGAAACAAGGAGGAGTTGATGTTGAATCTAAGTGTGATGGGTGTGGTGTTGGTGAATGGTTAGTAGTTTATGATGGTTCGGGGATCAACTCTGCAATTTTTAAAGGTGAATGGTTGATGAATGGGTTGATAGAGTTGGAGGTGTGAAGTATATGACAGTTTGTATAGGGAGGAGCAGTTTGCAAGAATTGATCAGTGATGATTAGTGATATATGATCAGTGATGCATAGTATGACATGGCACTTTTGTGGTGACTGTTGTATGCAAGTGCACAGAGATGTCAGTAAAATTATGGAACTGTTGTGGTATTGCTGTAGCAGTGTATTGTGACAGAGGAGAGATGTGAAGACTTGTTGCATGGCTCGACAGTAAGCTACTAAATATTTGCAGAGGGGACCTGTTGAAATGGAATGACAAAAGGAGTTAATAGATAGTGGCAATAAGGAAATGTGCAGGTTATATTGTAGGTAAGGCAGTGTAGGCAATGCAAAATTGTAAAAAGAAATTATAAATGCAAAATTGTAAAAGAAAGTTGTAAATGCAAAAATAAAAAATGAAATGGAATATATTTTTTTTCTTTTGAAATGAACTTGTGTATTTTTTTTAAGTAGTAATGCAATTGCAAATGAAACTAGAAAACAAGATATGCACACAAACACAATGAAAACACAAATCACACAACAAACACACTTTAATAAAATATACACATTATAAAAAATTATAACTTCGAGAAAATGCAGAAGGTATTAACACGTGTGAATTATCTTTGACGACCCATTCAATAATCTGTTTCGATTGAGATGGGATGGAGCGACAGAGGGGGGGCAGAGCGATTGAGAAGGGGCGGAGTTACAAAATTGGGGTGCAGCGTTAAAATTAGGGCGGAGTGATTGAGATGGGCAGAGTGATAGAATTAGGATGTAGTTTTGATCAGGGTATATTTTGAATAGTGTTTTTTACTAACCAAGCCCGACTCAGGCCCGATTCGGATCGGGTATGGTTTTGGCAAAACCCGACCAGGTTAGGGCCCGACTCGACTATTAGTTTTTTGTTGTATCAAAACATAAGTGAATATGTTATTTATTTATCATTTTGTTTGTTTACATGTAGATGTTTTTTCGTACTTTTGTTATGAGCTTGACTACTTCACTGTTCAATTTATATGTTAACATTGTATACAAAGGTCTAGTTTTAAACATGGTTTTAACAAAAATATTCTAAGTTAGGTATTTGGTTATTATCTAGCGGGCTTAAAAAGCCCGATGGATCGGGCTCGGATATTGGGTTGCAATACACTACGGGTTCGGGTCGGGCTCGGTTTTTAATTATTGTAATCGGACTCGGATCCAGATTTTATATTGCTCAGACCGAACCTGACCCATTGACAGGCCTAGTGTTGATTAGTGATGTATTGAACGGGTGTAGACTACATGGTAAGGAATGCACTAAGAAAAATTGACACGGCCTGTAGCCATTGTAAAATTACCACGGTTCAAGACCATGGCAGAATTTTTGCATTGTGGTGTAGCAAAATGTATAGTCTGGTTTATTGTACCTTCGAGAAAATTTGGATAAAACATCTATAATATCCCGCCAATCCTATGAAACTCCTTACATCGGTAGCATTGTTGGGCTGGTTCTAATCATCCACTGCCACCTTCGGAGGATCAACTGCAAAACCCTACCCTAAGATGACAAGCCCTAAAAATTTCACTTCTCCCTTCCAAAAGTGGTGCTTCGTAAACCTCATTCTCAATCTATGCTTCCTCAACACATTGGGCATGATCCTCAAGTGCTTCTTGTGTTCCTTTTCTGTCCTAGAATAGATCATAATATCATCCACGAACACAATTATGAACTTTTTTACTAGATCCCTTAAGATGTGTTTCATGAGATCAACAAAGTATGTCGGAGCATTGGTTAGTCTGAACGGCATAATCAACCACTCATAGAAACTAGATAGCATACAAAACGCGATGATCAGCACACTCTCCTTCGCTACTCTCAACTAGTGAAATCTCATTGCCAAATCCAATTGGGAGAAAAACTTTGCACCATGGAGCCGATCGAACAAGTCATTAATATGTTGGAGTGGATATTTTTTTTTCTTCGTCACCTTATACAGCTTAGGGTAATCTACACATAATCTTAGAGAATCATCCACTTTAGCAGCGAAAACTATGTGCATCGCACTAAGGTATGCACCTACGAATGAACCCTTTTTTCAATAGGTCATTTAGTTGCACCTCCAACTCCTTTTGCTCTTTGGGGCCATATGCCTCAATGGCATAACAATTGGTCTGGTATCCTTCACCAAATCTATTGGGAACTAAACCTCTTGTTGCTACGATAATCCCATCACGTGCGCAAACACATCCGGATACTCTCTAAGATAGGCATAGATGACATCCCATCATGTGGAACCTTAAGTGAATATAGAAAGCTATCGATAACCTTATTCTCCAACAGGCAACCAATCACTACCGTCTATCTCTCCACAGCCTTGATCATTACAAATATCTTTTCGCAATCCACTGCCACCACATACTTTCTTTGCCAATCCATACCCAAGGTAATCATGAATCCAACGAAATTCGAGACAAAGCAATCAAAAACAAAAGAGCATTCATGAGTTGATAAGGCCAAACCATGACAAACCATGCACAGCTAGTGGAGCCTCTAACAGGGTTCATCACAAGAGTCGGTCAACTATTTTAGGTTTCAATCCCAGTATATCTACTAGTCATAGATATAAAGGAATGAGAAGCCTCGGTATCGAATAAAACACGTATGGGAACACAATAAATGGAAGTATACCTTGAATAACAACTCTCGTCCCCTTCATTTTCACAAAAGGGTGCATTCGACGAAGTCGGAACAGTGTCTAAAGCATATGCATTCACAACCCTTTTGTGTTGCATTTGTTCTAGACAACTTTTCTATATATGTACAAACTTTCCATAGTTGTAACACTTCTTTCCATCAGTCTTGTAGTCTCTGATCAAATGACCCTTATCTCCACAACCTAATGACGTGTACCCGTTATTCTTCTTTTGAGTGATCTTTCCTTAACACTGCTTCCTCTTTCCATTCCATTTATTCTTGCCTCCAACGCCTTATGGCGGTTTTGGTTCTTCCTTAAAGTCGAAAGCTAATTTGGATTCGAGGTATAAATAATGAAGAGCTTTCTCAACAAGTCTTTGAAATGGGTCATCGTTATGGCACACCAACTTTTCTCCTAAACAGTCATCCAAACCCGTAAAAAAACTTCTCATTCTTCCTCAATGGAGTGTCAATGGAAGACATCCCATACTTTGACAAAGCTTCGAACTCAGCAATGTATTCGAAGGTAGATGTATCTCCTTGTTACAAAAAATCCCTTGAATAGTACTAACTTCTGAGCAGTCGGAACAAACTTCTCCTCCAGCCTAGCCTTGAACTGGTCCCAAGTGAACTGATCCTTGGGTGCAGTGATGCTAATGGTATTCCACCAATTTATGGCCCGCCATTGAACCTGTCTAGTGGTCAGCTTCCTTTTCATGCCATCATCTAGTTCCATTCCACTAACGATACGTTATCAAGTGTACAGTCAATCTTGCACTTCGATGGCACACTCTATTCCAAGGAATGGTTTCCCTCCCACGGTGGAGTAAACCACACATAGCTTGGTAAAATCGGCCCCTAGAGTCTGCACCAGAGCATCACCACCAACGCTAACACTTAGGGTGACTACTATGGAATTCTACATCATATTTTCCATCATGGCATTAAACATCACCTGAAAGTCAAGGTTAGTACCCCTTAAAACCCGCTCCTCCTACCACTCAAGATGTGAAGTTCCTTATAGTGTTTCTTGTACGTCAGCTTATTTTGGAAATGAAGTAAGAATGATCGAACTCTCATAAGGAAAACCATATCAATGTACTTTGTGTGTGAATGCAACTTATATGCTATACATACAGCTATACAGTTCTAAAAATCAAAATATATAACAGCTACGCTCTCTTTCATATAAGTAGACACTCTCGATCCAATCTCGGTAGATAAATTCTTCCAATTCCTACTAAACACAGTATCAACTCAAGTTAATTGTGTAACCTAAGCTCTGATACAAAATGTGACGACCGCCCTACAACCTCGATAAATAATACAACTGTATAATGCATTGTGACATGCACAGCCAATGTAGGACGATCATTAAGGGTTGAAAATAAAATATAACACCACGGAACATATCATATACCTCGCAAACGCATGGAATAAGATATAATGTATGTAATAATCCGCCTTTACAACCCTTAGAAGTAGACAATAATACATCCTCGGTATTCATGTGCTGAGCATCCAAGTGTCGGGAAGGCAGATTGTTGGGGAGAAAGAAAAAGAAAATAAGAAGGAAGACAAAATCTTATAAAAAATGTGACGAGTAATATGTAATACTAAATAGTCTTTACATAAAGAAAGACATTAACATACATAAACCAGAATGCAACGCTAAACATCATAAACCTGGACGGTTATAACATTCTGTCCTTACAAACGCCGATAATTACAATAAGAATAAACAGCGGAAGATAAAAGAAAATACGGAAGTATGACTTGGATGCATCCCGCTCGTCCCTGAAAGCTCAAAAGTATCTAGCTAAATCTAGAGAATATGCTCAGGCTGACCCGAGCATTATAAGTAAACAACATCGGGGTTAGTTTGGTAAAACAAACGTGAGAATCACAAACAAATGAATTGCTAAATGTTATAAAAACCTTTCAGAAATAAACATGAGACCACACCATACACAAACACGAATGAATTTTTACCTTATGATAACCAAACCATTTTTATAGAAATCCGATGATATTATTATAGTGCCTGGGGGGGGAATAAATATTGAAAATAGATGAAATGTTTACATCTCACATTTCAACAATAGTCGGGCACAACTAAGTTCGTAAAGGCGCGTAGTGGAGATTGGGTTTCCGTCATTGACTGGGCTACTTGGGTACCGCCCATCACATGCACCTTTAGATAAAACATACCAAGGTCAATAAGCACTTCTTGCACCCCTACTACACAGTGTCGGTTACCTCTTTAACTTGGCATACCAGATAACTTCATTCCCTGGAACAAGATTCCAAACAATGTGCATTAGCCATGGCCCCACTCTTGTAAACATATGAAAACTATAAATATCGACTATAGATCAAGGAATGATGATCCTAATGGTAGCGCACCACATAACTCTACTGCATATCCCACGTTTTAGTGATTACCGGGCTGTGAGGCTTATGATATCACGATTATCTTTTCCTCTCTTAGCAATTCCCACTTGGAATGCTAGCACCGCCTTCTGGGCACAATGCAATGTTGGCAGTCGTCCATAAAAGTTGTTCAGGATATAAATAAACTGAAGGCACTACTTCTATTACATCCATTATCACTGTAGGATTAGTAGCAAGTAGCCATTTCTCTTTAAAGAACTCTGTCTTCGATTCCATCATCTTCATGATGTCTTCAATACGACGCTTTTGCTGGATCGAAGTGGTTTCCAGATGAATTATACTTATGTAATCCCAGTCTCTTCGAACCAATATTCAATAGTTTCGGTAAACTCAATTCAGTTCTTTCGGAAATATATAGAAATTACATACAAGAGAAGATCACCACCTAGCCTTTTAATTGGATAGATCTCCGTATCATTAGTCCTAGGAGAACAGAACAAGATTTATACGCACAGTACAAATCATTGATGTTGATTGTACAATATAACCTCTGTGTTTCTTCTAGATATTTCCAAAATTATACTTTTAACCAAGATTTTGATAGTCAGTTATTTAACTATCAAAAAAACAAATAATCAGACATAAATTTAATTCCATATGTGATCCACTAAGCCTTTAATAATTAATCTTTCCATAAATTAAATCAGTTCAAATCGTTAATTCTTAATATCTTTTTAAAGACTATTTTTACGAACCTCTTATACTCCTTCCAATAATTTAAAAATATTTGTATACTATCTCAATGTTATTTATATAGTAAACGAAACATTATATTTTCAATATTAGAAACTTATCCATATACTTATCTCAATGATATAAGTATATTTACAAAAACTGAGGAAAATTTTCTTTTTCTAAATTCACAATTTAAATGGGCCGACAAATTTCATTTAAAAATTTACTTATTATAAAACCAAACCACTTATCCCTCGGTGTTAAGTATAGAAAGAATGTTTCCATACCATCATAATTAAGAAGGATTAATACTCACACAAATCTCATTCTTTTACAAAAGTCCTTTTATTAGCCCATTTCATATTTACAAATACTTTTTATAAATTTCCAAATTAATTTATAAAACTTTTTGTATAAATCCCTTTCTATTTATAAAACTCCTTTACAACTCCTTTATAAAAATCCATTACAAAATCCTTTACAAAATGTCATTTGTGAATAAATCCTTTTTTAAGTAAAATCCCTTTTTATGAAACAATTTATCATTTAAAAACACCTTCACTCAATTAGATAATTACATTTAAACATCACAATTAAATAATTAATTAACTCAAACCCTAATTTTTAAAGTAAGTAATTAACTTTAAACATCGTTAACTAAATAATAAATTAACTTTAAACCATCCTTACAAATATACTTAACCAACTTACTGTTAAATATTTCCAATTAAATAGTTAATTAACTAACTTTGAAACATATTTTATAGTTATATAAACACTTAACCTCGAATTGTTAATAAAATCTGGAGTTAATTTAAAATCAAAACTAACACAATAGGAAAGTAGCTTAGCGACCACAATGGTACTAATCAAGTTACCATTCTCTTAAATTTGACTTTTCATGTCACATAACTAGAATTTACATAAGCCAACATATATGTACAAAATATCAATTAGTAATAAGTAATGTAACATCCCCAACTTGGAGGCCCGAAACTAATGGCTACGAATAATGCAGTCATCCATAGTTATTAATCCTCGGAGACCAAATATGTTAATGTTAGATACACTAATATAACAGAAACACATGGATATGGAAAAATTTTAAAATCAACAAAGAACTTTCTCATTCAATTTCAAATAATTTCAAAATTCTTTACATAATCCCAATACGAGAACCACATTCAGAGAAAATATGATTATTACAACGTACGCCAAGAGAGACATATGAAGATGCCCCCTTGGATGATCAGAGATACAACTAGGCAATTAGACATTTTTGCCATTATAATAAAATATGGCGGAATCAAAATAGATAAGAACTCCAAATAGCTATCATGCCTCATGTACATCTTCGGAAGCTTATTCATCTAAAGAGGTACCTGAAAACCTCAACTCTCAAACTAATCAAAATCAATTGAGCACCCGAGAGTTTAAGGGAAAACATAAAATTTAAGTCAGACATAAAGCCTGTTATGAATAGTAAACTACATCCCAAACCTAAATTGGCCCCTACCAATAACTCAATCTAATCATAGTTTTCATGGGTTTACTTTGAACATATTGACCCCTGACAATAACTTTTCCTGAACATAATTTTCATGGGTTTACTATGAACCTATCTATTAGACAACTTCAATATTTATGCATTCTACATTCTGGTCTATCAGACCACCTGGATGTAATTCTACTAATTCAGCGGTTAATTATATTCACTCTGTGTCAACCAAGCTAGTTATTCTGCTCTTTTTCCCCAAATGCAGTTATAGGTCCATTACACTATGAATATATATAAATATATATATATAGAGAAATAAACATAACAACATAATAATACCAATTTGTGGTTTAATATCCTTGAAATCATTTTATATAAAACTTAGTTAATCCCTTTAACCTACTAATTAAGGAAACTTCTTCAAAACTCCATTCTTAAAACCATTTCCAAAATCCTTTATCTTAGCCATGGGTTTTCCTTTAAAATGGGATTGGATTATCTGTTTTGAAAATTAGAGCATTCAAAACCTTAAAACCTTTACCTCAAAACCATTGGAAACTTCCATTCGAAAGTATTAAAATCTTTTTTCAAAACACTAGGCCTCTGCCTTTCAAAACACGTAATACGTTTGTATATGTTTTACTAAGGTGGTCACAACATCTTAAAAAGCTTTTAAATGAAGAAGAAATTGAAAATTTTGAAAAAGCTTACCAATCACATTTTCTATTTTTCTTCGAGCTAACAATTTTTGTAAACACATATTAAAAACCATTTCACCATCACTTGTTATTATTTAAAAAGGGGTATTTTTGGTAAAAAATCCATTATTAATTATTAAAAAATATATTAAATATCCAAATTTAAAGTGATTAAATTTCGGTTCATTACATTCTTTCCCCTTTAAAAGAATTTCGACCTCAAAATTTAATCATACGAGTACCTATAATTATTTGTAAGTCCACATGGTGTTCATAGATCATCCATATGCACAATCTAATTTGATCTCCACTTGAATACATAACTTCTCTTCTGAACTAGTAGCACTCACCTGATTTCCTATTGGGGATTCCAGTCAGGCTTCTTGATTAGAAACTTTCATTCTTCTTACATAGCCATATACTATGATAGAAAACTCTGGTTTCCCTATCAAGAACCCTCACCAAGTATTCGCCATCACAAATTGAGTGACAGATCCTTATTTGGAACGGTGTGAAACACCTCAAATTCACATACTCGAAACTAGGATTAAACTATATGAAAATAAGAAATGATCTACGTTCAATTTATACACTATATTTTCGGTTCTCACTAATACCGATTCTATTTCTATTAAAATTATTTATGACAACATTTCAGTAGACTAAACTTACGTTCTACTTGCATAGTAGCCTACCACATCCTAGGAGTATATATAACAATGTGGTCAAACTTTTTCAATTTGAATTTGTTAACTAAACTCCAGATCCGAATACCCTATTTTGTTCAAAAATACCTTTCGAAATGAATATATATATTTAACCAAAGAAAATGCTACTACACATAGCTCGAATAACTCCAAAACGATTCTAAGGAACCGGATACTGTCAAATAGTATCATATATTCCTAACCAAGAAGGATAATACTTAAGAGAAGTGCTTAACATCTAAACATATCTCTTTCCCATTTTCAGTTTTTTTTTTCCACTCGAACTAATTAACATAAAAATATTTCTTCTATTCATACTACCTTTTTAAATAATACTTTACGAATTTCCAGACAAATAGTTTAACAAAACATTGGTAGCCAACTTGCTTTGAGCTCGCTTGAATTCTAATTTGTTTCGATTGTACAATGATAAAGAGTATAATTTGGTAAGTGCACTGCTGTATTCGCCTAAGCAAACATCCATCTGTCACTTGGAAGATTATTCCAATTATCATTAAACAGATTGGGACTCATTTTTCGAACCAATCCAACGAAAATACTCCTTGCTTAAAAAAAAATTCTAAAATATTTATACCCAAAAAATATTTTCAACCAAAATATTACTACCTTTTTCCACAAACATTTTAAATCTTCTTCGAGACTTTGGGATTTGAATCCTCAAACCTTTTATCTATAAACACATTTATTTGTTATAATCCAAATTTATACAAAAGCACTCCTTTATACAAATCATTTCTCAAATAATTATTTTAAAATATTCTAACATTTTATAAAAATCTTTTATAAAAATCCGGTTTTAATCCAACATTAACATCGGACGCCTTATAATCAAATTGTGAAACTTAATTCACAAGATGCTCGCTTTAATTTTTCACCTAATTTCTATTTACTTAACTCATATTTACAAATCAGAAATTTGTTATAAAACACCCAACAATAGTAATTTCTAAAACTGCATGAGCATAACTAAACAAACCCTAAATGATAATATTTAATAATTAAATATTATCATTTCCTAACAAACAACACCTCCAATATACTATACTATTTTTGAAAAATCATTCTTGTATATGTAAAATATCTTCTTATGTAAATTATTTCATTTACCCATTTTAAAAATAATAGTGTGTTGTTCGGCCTTATATAAGTGTTTAAGAATCTCTATCGATAATGTGGACCAGACGCATCAAATAGAAATAATAAACCACTTAATCGATCAAACAACACAATATAAATCATTTTTATACCTCTAATAAATATGCACTCTTATATATATATATATATATATATATATATATATATATGCTCTACTCATACGGGGTGTCACTTACTCTATCCTACTGAGTTTACCCTACCAAGGCTAAGGTCCTCGCTTAAAATTTAGCTCTAATACTAACTGTAATGGCCCGTATTTTTGACAGTCAGAAGTCGGCATTAATACATCTACGAAATTCATGTGCCGAGCATCCAAGTGTCGAAAAGACATATGTCAAAGAGAAAGAAAAAGAAAAAAAGAAGAAAGACAGAATCTAACTAAAAACGTGATGAGTAATATACAATACTAAACATGTATTTACAAATAGAATCGTAGATACAGAAATCAGAGTACAACATTAACCCATCATTAGTCTCGACAGTTATAACAATCTATCCCTAAAATCACTGATAACTACAACAAGAACAAATAGCGAAAGATAACTGAAAATATGGATGTATGCCTCGGAGGTATCCAACTTATCTCCTGAAAGCTCAAAAGTGTTTAGCTAAACCTAAAAGATATGGTCGGGCTAACCCAAGCATTAAAAAAAATAATGCTTGGGCAGAAAACAATGCTTGGGTTAGTCTTGTAAAACCGATGTGAGAAACACAAACAAACGGATTACTTATTGTTATAAAAAGCTTTGACAAATAATGATATCTCATAAGACCACGCTGTAGATGAGTTTTTAACTTACGATAACCAAATCATTTTTATAAAAATCTAGTTATATTTTCATAGTGACTAAGAGGAAAATGAATATAGAAAATAGCTAAAATACTTGTATCTCACATTTCAATATAGTTGGGCATAACTAAGTCCCCAAAGTCACTTAGTGAAGATTAGATTTCCACCAATTACTAGGCTATTAGGGTACCTCTCATCACATTACATGTCAAAATTAAATGTACCTAGTTTAACAAGAACTTCTTCCAACCTGCTACATAGAGCCGGCTGCCCCTTTAACATGGCATATGGATTACATCATTTCTCGGGCCAAGGCTTCAAACAATGTGCATCAGCCATGGCCCCACATTTGCCTGCATATATGAGATATCACTATCCTAGGACCAGTGACAACGTGGGAGATAGGGCCTGATTTCTCAATTGAAAATTTTGAAATGGTCCAAATTTTAAATTAGGAGCGATAAGGGATATCTCCATAGGGGTTCGCTTCTGGTTTAAGGTATTAAGTGCTGTAGGGTCCGACTCTCTAAAATGGTTCACTTTAGTATTGAGTTATTAAGTGGCTATTTTAGAGCCCACCCCCTACCGATAGAAGTAACCTAATGAAATTTCATATTTATAATTAAGAGTGATAGTGGATATCTTGGGAAGGGTTCACTTCAGATTTGAGGTATTAAGTCACTGATCTAAGGGTTGGCCACTCTCTTAAAATGAAGTATTAAGTGACCTAGTGAGATTCCAAGCGATGTCAGCTAAATAGTACAAGTGAGGATTCTTCCTTTGGGGTTATGTATTAAATGAAAAGGGCCTACCTATAATAGGCATTAAATGGTCATGGGTCTGCCTAGTCCTTATTAATGAGGTATTAAGTGGCTTGGGTATAGTCTCTTATATGGCTAAGGCCGCAATAACGGTAGTACCAATAAGGAGTCTGCCTGTGGATAAATATTAAATGATGTAGGGCTTGCCTAGAGTATAGGTATAAAATGGTTAGAAGTCCGCCTAGTCCTTTTTTAAGTGGTTTGGGTACTGTCTCTTACATGGCTACGATTTCATTGGCGATAAACCCAATAATAGTTGGACATTAATTGTTGGAAACCTTAAACAGTGGTTAGATTTCTTTGTAGTTAGGACCCACCGATCAATGGCAACATTGTTAGAAAACCAACTTGGGAATAGGTCTTAAATGATGTGGTCCACCTTGATTGAGGTCGTAAATGGCAGAGTCTTCCTATTTCTCTTTTAAAAGTATTTTATGGTGATAATAAAAGTCCGCTTCATATTTAGAAGTATTAAGTGGCCAATGGGTTTGGAAGTATTGGGTTGTCGATAAGGCTTCATTAGTATTTTATACCTTGGGAAGGGGTAGGTATGTAATCATGTGTGCAACATAAGGTTAGGTTGCATTGCGAACCTTAATATATATAACTATTAAATTGAAACCAATTGTGTAAACTTATTTTATGGATAGTTTATAGATTTCTAGTCACTAGAACGTTATTCTAACCTCTCCTTATTACAACCCATAAGATAGATTTAGTGGAACAAGTCATTAGAACTAGATGTATTCAGTTGTTGGAGAAGTCGTCTGCTCTCTCATACTCGATGCTGATATAGCAATACGATATCCAAGGAATTCCCTTGATTCCAAGGTAATAACCATAGTCAGTACTAATCATATTATTGTTTCTGCCACGAGTTTAGATTTCTATCAGTCTTTTATAATGCACATGCTTATTTGCGGTATGAAACCCAACGATCTTTTTTTGATGGACTTGGATTTCGATTTTTGTCAAAATTTAATCCCGTTGAGGTATGGGTTTTTACATTTGGTATCAAAGCCTAGGTTAGTAGATTAGAGGAATTATGATAAATTGAGAGAATGTATTCGTAATTGTCTATCTAGTAATATTGTATTTATACGTCAGATTTTAAGGCCTTTGACTATAAAAGTAGGTGTAGTTCCACTCCGAATGAATAGGCTAAAAAAGTATGTGCTAGAAATATCTTGGACTTAAAATTTTCACGCCGACTCTATAGTACCTCATGGAGTGTTGGTGATACGCAAATCGCTATTGGTGAAAAGCATGAGTTCGACATACGAATGAATCTCGAAGACTGGACGTTTTTGACTTGATAGTTTAGATTCTAGCTACCTTGTGATTTTTAATTTTGATGATGATTTCCATTTGAGACACACATTTGTTCCAGATGGATGAGAAATTAGAGTTTATATGTCACTATTGTCCAGGGGGAACTTTTTACTATGGTGCATTCATCGATCAACTCTTTCATGGCAAACCAGATTTTTGCTTGGATAACTAATTTCAATTCCTTAGTCTAAAAACCGTGAGAGAATTTTTATAAAGCATATTTTGGAAATGCCTTAGATTTTGGAAATATTTATATATGTGTATCAGCAAAGGCTTGATTTTGATTTTTAGTAAATATAACTTGATTTTTAAGAGAAGTTTTGATATGAAATGGTTTCTATTATTTTAAAATAAGTACAAAGGAGCATATATTTATCTCGGTGATTTTTTGGTTATTAAAATCGTGGTATTTGAAATCCTCTCTATAAGATAGAGGCAAAATAGGAATGGCATTCAATTTGTTAGGGAATATAGTTTGAAGTGATGTTGTACCACCGACTATTGAAAGAAATATTTCCATGAAAAGTATGCAGGAAATAAAATCTTGAATATTTTTCGATTGTTGTTGGTCACAACAATTTGTTGAGGTTACCCCAATCATGCCGAGGAGGGGTCTACAGTGTAAGGTAGATACCTTCATGTGGAAGGTAGAAGTTTTCTGCATGAGTTAAGCTTAAGATAGTGTGCGAAATTACCATTAGACTATTAATTAATTTAACCTGGCCCTATTGGCTCCAGGTTTAGGCCATGCCCAAATCTAGGCTAACAATCGACTAAATGCAGTCGACGGTAGTGGTCGATCCTTTAACCTAATACCGGTCAACCGCTAGGTAGATTCAAACCGAACCCAAACCTGGAACGTGACTATAAGTCAACTCTAAAACATCAATCGCCACACCACCTTATTCTATTCCTCCTTTCCATTTTCTGTTGAATCCCGTTTCCACCTCGCCCTTCCTTCACCTCATCAAAGCCTCTCTCCTCCATTCCTCCACCAACCGATGCCAAAATTCTTACACCTTATATCTTGCCCAACTACCACTCCAGATCTAAAACCTTTTCTTCCTTTTTCCAATAGCCTCTCAGCCTTTGCACCACCCTGGACCGGCGGGTCTTCCTCTCGTCATATCAACCTCACTCCACAGGAAGCGCTTAGCTTAACTGGAGCGGGCGAAAGATCGCCACTTATTTCAGAATGGAGGAATTTTATTTTCTCCATGGGAAACCAGTGAAATTAGTATATTTTTCTACTCTTAGGCTTGAAGAGCTTTTCGTCGCTGCAGGACTTGCATCGATCCTCCGCTTCGAGACTTATAAGCGGGAGTATTACCCAATCTACGTCCATCTTTTCGCAGGCACAAATGGCATAGAATTTTGATGACAGCAATAGCTATATTGAATCCGAGGTAAAGGGAGCTCGTATCGAGATGAAAGATGATGATCTCAATGGGATTTTGAAGATATCTGCAGTAGCCATAGATTTGGATGACAAGGAGATGAATAATATTGAGATCTATGATGAATCTCTTTTAGAAATTTCAATGATCGGGGGATTGACAATTTGTGATTAGTTGACTATCTCATCATGTGCATCATTCAGCACAACATCATTTCGAAAATCGGAAGCCTCGACTAGATCTATGCCTCAGTATGGAGAGCCGCATATGTTATAATTGGCGGCATAGCCGTCAATTGGGCTCGTGTTTTGATGCTTCCATGGTTGATCATAAAGTTGGTATCCTAAGGACTTACTTCCTATTTTGCCACTTGCTCACTCAAGTCGTTAGGTATTACGAGGTAAATTGAGAGAAGAGCCAATAGTAAGGAAGGTCCCTTCTGCCATAAACCAGACCACTATTAAGAAATGGAATATTATTTTACCCCCACCTGCATCAAATATACCAACACTAGAGCAGCAGCACCAGCAATATAGGATAGTGCAAAGTACCGAGGGATACTTAAGTCGTGAGCTTGTTGCTATTCGTCAATTTTAGGTAGAGCTTTGAGAGGTTAGAGTGAAGCAGAAGCACCAGGAGCGTGAGGTTGAGCGTATAGCCGCCATGATACGACCATTTCATAGTCGCGATAACAGGCTGAGTTCCATTCCTGGAGCGAGGCCTTCACACAATTAGTAGGTGGTGTATTGTTTAGGCTTGTTGTGTCTTTTTATTTCCAACGTTTTTCCTTTTTTTGTAGGTTTGTTTGTGTTGTAAAATAGTTAGTTTTTTCTTATAAAAGGCATGCACGATATTATGAGTTTCTCTTTATTTACTATGTTATTGTTTCTAGACAGGCAAACCGCTCCTATATATATGCATAGTGAAGAAGCAATATAAGTATGGGAATCTCATAAAGACAATTGACCAACAGTAAATTCAATATAAGAATAAAAGGTTAGGATAGTTACAAATTTTTTATGAAGGACATGAAAAGGTTGTTTTGATATGACGGGTCATTGCTTATGCTCCTTGAAAGCTGAATTTTTTGAATAATAGACCTGTTAACATTTTTCCTTTATGTAAAATGTCAAGTTTTATAGGTAAACATTAGTTGTAGATTTGAGAATTTGGTTTATGCGTATATTCGACTTTCGACTATGCTGAAATTGTAGTTTGACTTATATAAATTTTTAAAGAAAAATATTTTGAAAAGTTTTCCCTTAATTTGAAAAATTCACTTTTGAAATATAAAACGGTTTTAGGTTTTAATTATTTTTGGCTCTTAAATTATTTTTAGACTTTTCGCCCTAAAATCTAATTTTAAAGCGTAATGCGCATCTAAATATTTTGTGATTTTATTTTCCAAATGATACACAAATTTGAAAAGTGAGAAAGAGTTTTGTGAAATATTTGATTTTGATGGTCACATGTTAAGCGTAGGAAAGGCAAATAGAGTTAGAATTTGCGAATTTAATAGCGCACTAGGATCGACTATACAATAAATGCAAGCGAAGACAAGGGAAAAGTTACTTTAGCCTTGGAATTTCTATTTCTATACCCACTCGATGAAGCATGCGATTATTTTTTTAAGCTTAATCCAAATTTAGAGCTTGAAATAGGACTCCTTATGCATTTTGTATTTGGAAAATTTGTAGCAAATCTGGGGCAGCATGGATATTTCCACCGTACTACGGGAATAGGAAGATTATAGTGTGGTAAGAATGTTAAATTCTCCTCCTAAATTCCTTTTTTGGGTATAGGTGTAAAGTTAAGGAAGTGATTTTTCAATGCGTTAGGATATTCGATGGTAGAAAGTGGATGCAAAAATTGGTTGCTTCATACTTCTAATCGTAAGAGTACGGGGGTTTGGGTGAAAGGGTTTTTTAAAAGATGCATATAGACAAAACTGCCAGTGTATATATATAGGTTGTTTGCATTATATTTTAAAAATTGTTTTCAAAAGAAATGCATTCATATAGAAGGATCTAATTTAGAATTATTCTGCATACATATTTTCTATGTGGTCATACAGTAATACACTATGCACTAGTGCATATTAAGTTGCAAAGTTAGTTATACACTCATTGGTTCTGTAATTTAAGATAATTAGGAGCCAAAACTATGACTTAGTCATTGGTGAAATTTCGAGGATGAAATTTATTTTGAGGGGGAAGAGAAGAATGTAACACCCCATAATTTGGCATTGGTTATTTAATAAGTTACTCGATTAACTTAGACCTAAAAATGAAATTTGTTCAAATAATGGAATTTGATCGTGAAACTTGCACCATTGCGCTCATGGCAAAACTCTGAGCAACTTTTATATTTGGAGTTTTGCGATCGAAGTCCAAAAGAAGAAGTTATGGATGAAAAATGAATTTGGAACAAAAATTAATAAATGAGAAAAAATTAACTAAACTAACCCGGGCCTACAGGTCGACCCAACATCATGGGTGAAGGGATAGTCGACCCCAGGTAGGGGCGGTTGACCGTTCCTTGTGCGGCGGCTAGGGTTAGCCTAGGCCCTACGGCACATTTAATATATTCTGATCTAACGATTGGGTTTGATTCTTACGCCTAAAAATTCAAGCCTAACCCTCCCTTCTCTTCTCATATTTTTCTATAGGTAGTAGCAAAACACTGCTATTTCTTCTCCATTTTCTTTCTAAATTATAAAATAAGACATTTATATCTATATTCATACAAATTGGCAAAGAATAGAAATTTTGTAAAAATGAGAAGAGAAGAGAATAACCTATACACGTATTTGAGGTAATTTATATAATTGTATCTATTTTCTTTTCCAATCCCAAATCTCTTCTTCGATCTGCAGTTCTAATATATGTATATATACCCTTTTAATATGTATTTCTTGGATTAAAAAGGATTTGAAGATGAATCAAAGATTCTATTTTAGATCTGGATATTTGGATCGCTTTTAAAAGGTGATTGAGAAATTTTATATGTTGTTATAATACAAAAATTATCTCATTGTTGGTTATTCAATTATTATGCCTAACTGGTTTATTGTATATGAGTTGTATGCAATAAATTGAATATAGTCTGAATACAATAAATATTCCCTACATATTCTTGTTTATGAATTGATTTAGAATTGTGTACAACCTGATCTAGAAAGGGGCATTTCACTAGAAGGACAAAATTTGCAGTCCAAGTAGTTTCTAGGACACACATCTATATAAATTAATTTCAAGGCCAAAAGTCAGCAAAATAATTACTTTTAAGGACAAAGTTGGCAGTCCAATTATTTTAAAGGACAAATTTCATAGGTTTTTAGGCCTTAGAAACTAATTATTTTGCATTTTTTCCTTAAAAGTAATTATTTAAGTTGTGTGTCCTAAAAACTAATTACACTTGCTAAAGAGGCCCTTGTGGCAAATTTCCACATCTAGAAATCTATCCAAAAAGTATCAATTTAATATATTGATTTGAATAAAATTTATTCTAGATCTGAAATAGGTTATATAACAATGTTATGAATTTGGACTGTTACCCTAGTCTTGTTGGAATGTAAACTTTTCTACATTCAAAATTGTTGGAATTTAAATCGTTTAATATTTGTAAATTAGTTTGATTTCTTTCCCTTTTTAGAAAAAATATAGCGTTTGATCTAGAAAGGAATAGATGCAAATAAAATAAGAAAGAGATGTGTAAGTATGAATTCATTATAGTTTACACTTCTTAATTTAGTAATAAAAAGAAATGATTATTCCTTGTAATTTCAGACAATGTAATCTTTTGTATTTAACTGTTAAATCTTTTGTTTTAGACTAATTTATAGAAATTATAGCGGTTAATCTTATTATATATGATTCCAATAATTGAACATGAAGAATAATATTTTAGTGGAGATATATAACTAGAATATATCTGATAAAAGTAGGTATTTGTACGTAATTTACTACATTTATAATAATTAAATATAACTTAGCTAATAACGACGCTTACACATAACATTCACGTTTAGAATTATTAATTATGGGAAAGGAATAAAAAGATTGCATCTCTAATAAATGGGAAAAATGGTAATAAATGTGGGAGTTGCAATAATTTGATATGGTAAACGGATTAATGGGACTAATAAATATAGAAATTGAATTAATAAATAAGGAATTATTATAGGTGTTATTAATTTGAAATTAGTAATCATGCATAAATGTCATAGGAAATGTCCATTCGGATTTTACGGACAAATTGACATATATGAGCATAAAGGGGGATTTACGGGTAGAATAACATTTAAGGCAAATATTATTGCCTTAAATAAATAGGTAATTACTAAGCTAAGTCTAATGTCTATCTAAAATAATATAAACAAAAACATAGGATGGTTAATTGGACTTAGTAGGTTGGTATTGCGAGGTTAGTAGGCACACTCGATGGAAGACTGCCTTTCACTTTGAGTCTTCGAGTAGTCAGGTACACTTACTACTGATGTGAGATATCACTAATCCTAGGACCCATGATGACGTAAGAGATTAGACCTGCTTTCTTAATTGAAAAGTGTTAAATGGTCCAAATTTAGAATTAGGAGCGATGAGGGATGTCTCTATATGTGTACACTTCATGTTTGACGTATTAAGCGGCAGTATGGCCTATCTCTCTCCTAAAAGGAAGTATTAAGTAACCTAGTGAGATTCAAAATAAATTAGGGTATCTTTAGAAGGGTGTACTTCAGTGTTGAGGTATTATGTGGCTATTTTAGAGCCCATCTCTCTTCCGAAAGAAGTAATCTAATGAGATTCCATATTTATAATTAAGACTGATGGTTGATATCTCAGGAAGGGTTCGCTTCAGGTTTGAGATATTAAGTGACCAATCTAAGGGTTCACCTCTCTTCTATAAAGAAGTATTAAGTAACCTAGTGAGATTCCAAGCAACGTCAGCTAGATAGTACAAGTAAGGAATCAACCTTAGGTGTAACGACCCGCCTTTCATAACACAGAAAGACGCATCATTAAGAAGAAAGAAAGGGATAGAAAAGAGAAAAGATAGAAAAGAAAGAACCAAACAACATCAGAATCTCACAAAACGAATAAATTATAATAATCAAATAGTATCACATACATCAGAGTTATATAGCTCAAACTACACAAACAAGAAAGTTATAATCACCTGTCTAGATATTACAATTCAAGTACATCATAGAAACAGATACAACTCAAACACAGCAGAACCACTATATATATATATATATATATATATCTACATGCTGAAGCCACCTGCTCCATATCTCCTCCAAACTCTTCAAAGCAAACCTGAATCACTTGACTCCTCATACATAATATGAGAACCCAAGAGTTTAATAAAACAGGAAATAAACACTCGGGTCAGACATGGGTCTGGTGTGAGTAAACGGTTAAAAGTTGCTTAACTTTAAAAATCCTTTGAAAACAAAGGTATCACATAAGACTCCTCACAAATAAACATGGGTAAGTTTTTATCTTACGCTAACCAAAACATTTGATAGGAAATCCAGTGATATTATAATAGGGTCTAGGGTTTTCAAAATAAAATACAGAAATAGCTGGAATGCTTCATCTCACGTTCCAACATAGTTGGGCACAATCAAAACGGTACAGGCACTTATTGGATTTTGGATTCCATACAATGGCAGGGCTACTGGGATACCGCCCGTCACAGTACATGCCCTACGTCACCGTACCGAGGAGTACGCGTGCTCCCCTGCAACACAAGACCGAAACCATCCCTTACTGGACAGTCCTGAACAAGACCACCTCGGCAGTTATCATGATCAACCGCCCCCATACAGCCGAAATAAAAAAGGACCTCTAGACAGGGGTAAATCTCGTCCTACTTGGGCATGACCCACTTAACCTTGCTGCACCACCCATGTTTTAGCCATTCCCGGTTGATGAGGCTTGAGGCTGCGATTACCTTTATAGGACACATTTGTCTTAGAATGCTCATCGTCCACCTGACGATGTTCTAAAAGCATTCAATCCATACAAGTCCGTTCCGGGTTCGAACGAAACTGAAGGCACTATCTCGCTACACTCGTTTTGGAGTCACCCTCAGAGTTAACGACAATAGGCCTTGCACTCTGAATCACCATCTCGAACCTGTAAGTACTATTTCCGTCAAACTCATCTCGGAATCACCCCCAGAGTTATACTGACGAATAGTCCTTACGCTTCGAGTCTTCACTTGAACTCCTCTTGGATTCACGACCAAACGTTTAACTTGGACCGATGTGGTTTTCGGAATTCCAAATTTGGAAACCCGATCCCAGTCTCATCGAATCCAAACGCCATCTTAATGTCCAAGTGATTTAAGTTTAAAAAATTAATTCAATTTGAACATTGAATTCACACAGCATTATTCACAGATAAATATAACACATTTATCATTGATATATCAAACATCATATCACAGAATATCACAACATATCATCCAATTGATATCAACAAATTCAGATATTCCACAAACAATCATACGCAACAGGCATCATTAATTCCTTTATAATTAATTTAATCATCTTAATTAAATTAATTACTTGAGAATTAAACAACTAATCATGCTTAATCAATTATTAATTAATTAAATTAATTAATTACAATTAATTAATTAATCACTCTTTAAATCATCTTTAAAACCAATTAATTAATCTTAAAATACAAATTAATTATCCTTTAATCATATTTTTAAATTAATCACCTAGATTAATTATTCTTTAATTATCTTATGTAATTAGCCTTTAAATTAATTACACGGATTAATTTATCTTTAATCATTAATTAATCTTAATTAATTTTTAATTAATTAATTAACAATAATTAATTACAAAATCCTTGATTAATTACACTAATTAATTATTACTTTATTTCTTACTTCATTGATTAATTAGCTTATAATTTATCACATTTATTAATTAATCAAACAATTAATTATTCATTAATTACATTTATTAATGATCTCTAATTATTTTATTATACAATTTCTCATAATTACATTTAATTATTCATTATAAACTTAATTACAATTATTAATCACACCTGATAAATCACAATCGGTAATTAATTTCTTCATTACTTTATCAATTAAACCAACACCTTGATTAATTACATTAATCAATTCTTTAATTACACTGAGTAATTATTCCTTAATTATTTCCCTTAAGTAATTATACCTCTTTAATTACTATCCATCAAGTAATTCCCTTAATTATTTACATTCGTTAATTATTCATTAATTACTTCACTAAGTAATTACACATCTTTAATTACATTAAGTAATTATACTTAATCCCATCATTAAGTAATTTTTTTTAATTAATTAAACTTAATTAATTAACTAAAAATTAACCATAATAACTTAAATAATTACACTGAGTAATTAATTACTTTAATTACTTCATTAAATAATTATGTTTAAATAATTCTTCTTAGTCATTAAGCAATTAACTTCTTAATTATTAACTAATTATTCTTAATTATTTAAACTTGATAAATTAATTTTTAATTAAGTAATTAATTAAACTTAACTAACTACATTAACTACTTTACCTTAATTTAATTACTTACATTAACCACTTTAAGTTAATTAGGCAGTTTACTTTAATTACCTTTATAATTAAAAACTTGATTAATATAAACCATACTTTTCATTAACCTTTAATCAATCATTTTAACATTAAATATTTTAAATTCAAAAACTTGTATTAGGATTACACAAGAACATCATCTTTTAATTTATCATTATTAAATACCTTACTTCAATCACATTTTAAATTACTTCAAGTACATTTTTATTTGAAAACATTATTATATCACTAATAAAACAAAAATTTAAAACAAACAATTTTAAACAAAGTTTAAATTATAAAAAATCCAAACTTTAAAACTAAAATTCTTTTAAATTCAAACATTCATCCTTTATACAATTAATTTTAAACACATTGTTTAAACATCAATTTGCTTTTAATTTTGAAACTTCATTTATGAAGTATAAAAATCCGGTTAATACTAAACTTTAAAACAAACAAACTATTTTAAAAAACAATTTAACTTAATTTTTAAAACACAAAGTTTTAAATTCAAACATCCAAACACCTATAAATTATTTAAAGCTTTGTTTTAAAAACTCATTTGCATTGAATTTCAGGAAATTTAATTTTGCAGTTTAAAAATCGAACAGGATATAAATCCTGCAACCCAAATTACTCGAAACCAAATCTCACGCAACACTCCTCCTACAACTTTGAGTCACACGCGATATCAGCACGAGTTTACCCTCGAGCAAACTACGAAACCCATGGTCAAACTACTCCCTTCACAAAGCCAAAACCAGATCACCAATTTCCGGCCTCGTGCACGTGCACACTAGGATCGGTCGTCGGCGACCAACGCCGTCATGCCCCACAAGTCCACCACGACCTCGACAACCCCTTCGTTCCTCGAAATCGAAGAAAACGCCACTGATCCAAAATATAGCTACAACATCGCAACCGGAAAGCACACTCGAACCAAAAGATCACCGTCAACGGTGATACCCAACGTCGGAGTACCAGCCACTTCGCCCACACACACGCCTCGATCACGCGAACCTTTTCCCTCTCACGCGATTCGCCAATGACCAACAACGACGACGAAATGCTCTCAAATCCGATCCAGGCAAAAATCAAACCCAAACCCTACTATGCCGTCCCCCAATCACCACACCCATCAGAAAAACCCTACACCATTTTTCCTGCATCACCCAGAACCAAGACCACCTCTATGCCGAAGCTCGACCTCTAACTCAACTCGAATCAACAGAAATCGACCAATATCCCAAATTCAAGAAATTCCCAATTCCTCTCTGAATACTAAATTATAAATTACGATCTTCATCTTAAAATTCATGATTTTGAGCAACCATTCAGATCATATGATCAGAAATTTAAACTATTGTGATTGATTTCTACCCAATTTTAATATTTCACTATAAATTTTACATTTACAGTATTTTGTTCAATATAAATTTTTATATTTATTTTCAATAACAATATTACCTTGTTATAATCAAATTATCTTCAATGATCAATGATAATTAGTGATCAATCTTAAAAGATGGGATTTTTTTTAAAAACAAGAATATGCACCAAACAGAGATTAAAACCTACATACCTTCAGGCATCCACTGTCACTATTACACATATATTTGCATTCATCATCAAATCCAACATGCAGGCAATGATTTCGTATATACTATATCAATCATTCCATAGAACAAACGAATAAAGATTTTAAAACTGTTCTAAAAAAAGAAATTTACTCACTAGAGTTAAAAAACAGAGAACGCTGCATTTTATTTCTGGACTTTGAATTTTCTTTGCAACCTGCTGTTTGCATTGTTGTAGTAGTTGATTCTCAGTTGAACATTGAATTTTGCTTGTTGAATTTGTATGTTGATTGCTGTAGATTTCCAGGTTGCAAATTAGATCTGAGTTTGTAAAGCTTCAGATTTTCCCTTTGGTTACAGTTTTGAATTTTGTTTTCTTTTCGATTTCAGCTTGAAGCTTGCATTTGATTACCTTTTTTATTTTAGAAGAAGACTAAAGAGGGTATGAGCTGAAGAAAAATAAACAAAAAAGATCTTTTCTTTTAAACTTAACTAAAAACAAAACTTTTCTTTTACAATAAGAATAGCCACTTGTTACATGAATAAACCTATGTATTACAAATGTCCAAACCCTTATTAATTTGTAAACAATTGTATTGCATAAATTATTATGTTGCCAAGTGTTTTCAAGATTACATTAATTACTTCTTTAAAAATTAATTAAACCTTAATTACCATATTAGTCTAATACTCATGTTATATATATAACTATGCAATGTATTTATATCTTTGTTTTTAATTTTAATTATTTAAAACTCCTTTCTAAGGATAAGTTTTAAAGAAAGAAAATGAAAATTTATTTAAATTTTATTTTAAAAGTTTAAACTAAAATTATTATAACTAACATTGATATTATATATAAAATCTAAATTTGTTTTCAAAAACCAATTTAAAAGAAAACAATTTAAACTTTTATAATAATGTACTATTTTCAAGCTATTATTCTTTTAAATCAAAATAAATTTTCCTTTAAGTGTTTATAAATAAAAATAAATTTTAAATAGCTTTTGAAAAGCATTTTATTAAATCAAATCAAAAACTTCCAAATCACCATAAAAACATATATACATTATAAATTTGAAAACATATTTTCTGTTTATGTTTAATCCACTATTTTCTATTTACAATAAATATATACAAGTATAAATATTCATTATAAATAGAATATTTTAAATATTAACTTCGAAAATCATTTGAATTTTAAAACAGAACTCCAAATCATAATATATAAACATATATACTATAAGTTGAAAATATTTTTATTAAATTTAAATTGAAACCAATTTCCTTTATACAATGTATACATATACATATATATATATATATATATATATATATATATATATGTATATATATATATTACAAATAGAATATTTTTATTAACTTAAAAAGATTAATTATTATTAATTACACGCATATATTATTATTATTATTTGAAAAGAATAAACATTCAAATTAAATTATCATTATTATTGAGGTTTTGAAAAGATAACATTTGTTAAATTAGATTAATTATTAGTTTTGAATATATAACATTTGGTTTAAATTAGATTTTTAAATCAATATAACATATTTTAAAATAAATTATAAATGGAAATTATTAAATAAGTATTATCCAAAATTCCGGGACATCACATTCATAGCAACAAATGCTATCAACCATACTAGAAACCAAAATTTCGGGACATCACATTCATAGCAATAAATTATAAATGGAAATTATTAAATAAGTATTCCACAAAGATTTTAATTTTAAAATAGCAACAAATGCTATCAACCATACTAGAAACCATAACATCCAACTCAAACAATCAATTCTAACCATCCAGACAAAATTCTGGACAGAATTTCCTTGAGTTTCTCAGGTACAAACACCGGGTTACTCGTCCTACAGAATCTAAAATAGCTGCTCTACTCAGATCGAGAACTCCTATATATCCAGATCTACAATCTAAACAGGATACAGGACCACAGACAATCCGATCAACTTCCAAATCTCCATGATCTGCTGGTTCTAAACCAGTGATAGATCAAACACTTATCCTTAAGAGAATACAAAAAGATTCTCATACACTCTTGAGCTAGCTTCTCATCTTATCCAATCTCATTGTTTCTTATGATCGGAGAAAACTTATCCAAAAATTAAATCTCCGACTTTGAATTCTGAATCTCTTCGTCTCTCGACCACAACCTCCGCTGATCCTGG
Organism: Allium cepa; assembly: GCA_030765085.1. NCBI lineage: Eukaryota > Viridiplantae > Streptophyta > Magnoliopsida > Asparagales > Amaryllidaceae > Allium > Allium cepa. The sequence continues at coordinate 299,805,043 of CM060944.1, read as the reverse complement.
AATGCCCTCAACCTTCTTGACAATCCAAACTTCACAGATGCTTCTCAAATCAAAGCTAGATCAAGAATGAGATGACCTCCTGATTCTACTCAATAAGATGGTTCTTCCCAAAATCCATCGAAATCCAAAACACCAATCTACCATACAAGCATCAAAAGACTTCAAACTTGCTTCTCCTATCCGGGAAACAGAACAGATGCTCCTCACATCCAAGCCTTCAGATCCCGAAAGAACTTCCTGAAGAAAACCTTAAATCCAAGAAAACACAAATCTTTCGATGAATCCAAGGTTGCTTCTATTCTGGAATAGCTCCTACCATGCTTCCACTGCACAACTCTGATCCGAAGAAGAAGAGAATGCTTTTGATGAACATAAACACAAACTTGATCAACTCATTAAGAAACATTGTCCATCAATTCCATAAAAGCTTAATGACCTATTCGATTTGGTCACAAATACTACAACAGAAATCCATTCAGAAAACTAGAACCAATCAATCCGGATTGCTCACAAAAATCCTCTCTCCTGGAATCTTCTCTCTACTAGGCCAAACCACCAGAAAATCCAAGAAACAAATCGAAACAGAACTCCATCTCCCAATATGGACAAACTCCTTTGACTTCCTCGAAGATATTCAGAATGTCTCAAACCACCTCGATAGCTCCAACATTCTTAGAGATGTCTCAAACAAAAGCAAAGATTACTAAAAGAACTTCCGAACCATCGCAAGTCACCTTTTCTATAATACTACCCAATTTGGATTCCAAAGAAACTATTCCCTCTTACATAACAGAACAGGTTAAGCCCTTCAAAAAAAGAAACTAATGGTCCACCTCAACCACACACATCTTACCCAGCTGAGCCTCCAGAAGAAAAAGGAACAAGCCTTCACCATTTGCCCAATCTACCGACTGAAGAATCTTAAAGACTTCTGAACCATCGAAGAAACGGACCACACAACTGCTTTCGAACTCCACCTCTAGGATACTGCTGAGCCAAAAGATCTTCCTGACAGCACATTCAACACCCCTGAGCTGCCCTTGCTACCACAGACCTCCTATCCAAAAGCTCCTTGAATCCCATATCTATATCTACCAACTCCATAAAAAGAGTCTTCAAGATGAGCAGAAACCTCTAAAGAAACTCGGGCTTCAGATCAAGCACAAACACCTTACTGAACTGAGCCTCCCACTCCAATACAGATAAGACTCCTTCCTATGGTTGCCAAAATACCATTACTTGCTTCAGCTCTTCCGACTGAACCAAATTCTAGAGAATCTGCTCGCACGAGTGCAATCCAAACTTATACTCCAAAGATAAACTCCTTACCTTTAAAAGATTTCCTTCAGAGATCGATGAAATCCATATACCCAGCTGCCAAACATACTCAAGATGCCCAAAACTATCCAGGCAGATACTCTTCCAACCTCAAATACTCGGACTTCTTCTAATGATAGTCATGCTATACACACCACTATCTCTCCTACTTCTAGAACTTATGTTGGCAAACCCGAACAGGTAACCCAACAAAATAGGTAGGAATAAACAGATATATATATATATATATATATATATTCAAAATTAAAAATACGCTCTCTCAAGAAAGATGCCACTCCAAAGCCTAGGTATTTGCTCAACCTAGCTTTTTGATACCACAATGTAATGACCCGCCTTTCATTACACAGAAAGACGCATCATTAAGAAGAAAGAAAGGGATAGAAAAGAGAAAAGATAGAAAAGAAAGAACCAAAAACAACATCAGAATCTCACAGTGGAACGAATAAATTGTAATAATCAAAATATTACATAGTATCACATACATTAGAGTTATACAGCTCAAACTACACAAACTAGACAGTTATAAACACCTGTCTAGATATTACAATTCAAGTACATCACAGAAACGGATACAACTCAAACACAGCAAAACCACTATATATATCTACACGCTGAAGCCACCTGCTCCATATCTCCTCCAAACTCGTCAAATAAAACCTGAATCACTTGACTATTCATACATAATATGAATACCCAAGAGTTTAGTAAAACAGAAAATAAACACTCGGGTCAGACAGGGGTTTGGTGTGAGTAAACGGTTAAAAGTTGCTTAACTTTAAAAATCCTTTGAAAACAAAGGTATCACGTAGGACTCCCCACAAATAAACATGGGTAAGTTTTTACCTTACGCTAACCAAAACATTTGATAGGAAATCTAGTGATATTATAATAGGGTCTAGGGTATTCAAAATAAAATACAGAAATAGCTGGAATGCTTACATCTCAAGTTCCAACATAGTTGGGCACAATCAAAACCGTACAGGCACTTATTGGATTTTGGATTCCATACAATGGCAGGGCTACCGGGGTACCACCCGTCACTGTACATGGCCTAGATCACCATACCGAAGAGTACGCCTGCTCCCCTGCAACACAAGACCGAAACCATCCCTTACTGGACAGTCCCGAACAAGACCACCCCGGCAGTTGTCATGATCAACAGCCCCACACGGCCAAAATAAAAAGGGACCTCTAGACAGGGGTAAATCTCGTCCTACTTGGGCATGACCCACTTAGCCTTGTTGCACCTTCCCTGTTTTAGCCATTCCCGGTTGATGAGGCTTGAGGCTGCGATTACCTCTGTAGGACACATTTATCGTAGAATGCTCATCGTCCACATGACCATGTTCTAAAAGCATTCAATCCATAGAAGTCTGTTCCGGGTTCGAACGAAACCAGAGGTACTATCTCACTACACTCGTTTTGGAATCACCCTCAGAGTTAACGACAATAGCCCTTGCACTCTGAATCACCGTCTCGAACCTGTAAGTACTATTTCCATCAAACTCATCTTGGAATCACCCCCAGAGTTATACTGACGAATAGTTCTTACACTTCGAGTCTTCACTTGCACTCCCCTTGGATTCACGACCTGGATCGATGTGGTTTTCAGAATTCCAAATTTGGAAACCCGATCCCGGTCTCATCGAATCCAAACGCCATCTTAATGCCCAAGTGATTTAAATTTAAAAAATTAATTCAATTTAAACATTGAATTCACACAGCATTATTCACAGATAAATATCACACATTTATCATTGATATATCAAACATCATATCATAGAATATCACAACATATTATCCAATAGATATCAACCAATTCAGATATTCCACAAACAATCATACACAACCGACATCATTAATTCCTTTATAATTAATTAAATCATCTTAAATTAAATTAATTACTTGAGAATTAAACAACTAATCCTGCTTAATCAATCATTAATTAATTACAATTAATTAATTAATCACTCTTTAAATCATCTTCAAAACCCAATTAATTAATCTTCAAATACAGATTAGTTATCCTTTAATCATATTTTTAAATTAATCACCTAGATTAATTATTCTTTAATTATCTTATGTAATTAGCCTTTAAATTAATTATACAGATTAATTTATCTTTAATCATTAATTAATCTTAATTAATTTTTAATTAATTAATTAATAATAATTAATCACAAAATCCTTAATTAAATTAATTAATTATTACTTTATTTCTTACTTCATTGATTAATTATCTTATAATTAATCATATTTATTAATTAATCAAACAATTATTATTCATTAATTACATTTATTAATGACCTCTAATTATTTTATTAATCGATTTCTCACAATTACATTTAATTATTAATTATAAACTTAATTACAATTATTAATCAAACCTGATAAATCACAATCAGTAATTAATTTCTTAATTACTTTATCAATTAAACCAACACCTTGATTAATTACATTAATTAATTCTTTAATTACACCGAGTAATTATTCCTTAATTACTTCCTCTAAGTAAATATACCTCTTTAATTACTATCCACCAAGTAATTCCCTTAATTAATTACATTCAGTGATTATTCATTAATTACTTCACTAAATAATTACACATCTTTAATTACATTAAGTAATTGTACTTAATCCCATCATTAAGTAAAAAAAATTAATTAATTAAACTTAATTAATTAACTAAAAATTAACCATAATAACTTAATTAATTACACTGAGTAATTAACTACTTTAATTACTTCATTAAATAATTATGTTTAAATAATTCTTCTTAGTCATTAAGTAATTAACTTATTAATTATTAACTAATTATTTATTAATTATTTAAACTTGATTAATTAATTTTTAATTAAGTAATTAATTACACTGACTACTTTACCTTAATTTAATTACTTACATTAACCACTTTAAGTTAATTAGGCAGTTTACTTTAATTACCTTTATAATTAAAAACTTGATTAATATAAACCATACTTTTCATTAACCTTTAATCAATCATTTTAAAATTAAATATTTTAAATTCAGAAACTTGTATTTGGATTACACAAGAACATCATCTTTTAATTTATCATTATTAAATACCTTACTTCAATGACATTTTAAATTACTTCAAATACATTTTTATTTGAAAACATTATTATATCATTAATGACGCAGCGGATTAATCAAACAAAACTTCAATCGATGAAATGTAGCAATCGGTGAGTTGAAGATACCAAAATGCCCAAGTTCGTTGATCCAAAGATACCGAACTCTAGCTATCTCAAACACGTTGATAGCGCACTATACCGTGTTCAAAGATCTACGATTCTTCGCACGTTGATCTAGCGCACTAGATTCCGTGAATCGGCTTCTTCAATCGTTGAATCGAGCGCACTCGATTAACCGATAGAGGAGATAGGAGATCACACTCAACTACCAATTGTATGAAAGCACAAAGCTAACAAAAGGAAATTTTATTCAATATTCAACTAACTTGAAATGTACAACACTCTCCCTATTTATAGTGTTTTCGACCCAGTTCCTTATCTCGTGACCGACTCAACATACTTAGGTCGGCACCGACTCAACTTGTAGCAACACAGCTCTTTACAACACACGCCGACTCAACTTATTACATCACTTCATACCTTCAAGACCGACTTACGACTTAACTATATACAAGACCATCGGCCGACTCAACTGAGTACAACCTCACACGCAACCGACTCAAGTATATACCGACTTAAGAAATTTACGACTTACGACTTACAACATACAACACACGACTCATCACAACAAACGACTCATCACAACCGACTCAAGCGCATGCCGACTCATCTCCTTGCCGCCTTAACTCCCTCCGACTCAAAGTTTTCACTTGCTGGGTTTTTTCGTTGCTTCATGTTAAGTCGTAGACGGCTTATGCGAATATCATTAGGTCGGAACATCTTCTCCTGAGCTTGGTTAACTCGTATACGACTCAAGCCCTCGTCGTTAACTCGTATACGACTCAAATCTACCTCCTTTATGCGTCTTGAATTGTTGTTAACTCGGAACTTGCTATCTCGTGCTCCATTAAGTCGGAAACGACTTAACCCTGCCCTCCTAAGTCGTGAACGACTTAACCTCTCTATGAGTCGTGTACGGCTCATCCCTGTTAGAAATTTTGGTTGCATTTCTTCTCTGTTCTGAGCTGCATCATCCTCCCCTGGTTGAGAAAAATTCGACCTCGAATTTGTAAATTCTTTCTCAACAATCTCATCGCCATGATATGGAATTAAATGTTTGATGTTAAAAACATCAGAAGTATAAACATCATCTGGTAACTTTAATCGATAAGCATTCTCATTGATTTTCTTTAAAACTTCAACTGGACCAATTTTTCACGCTTTCAACTTGTTATAAGCACCCACCGGAAAACGATCCTTTGTCAAGACAGCATAAACCAAATCACCTTCTTTAAATTCAACATTTCGACGTTTCAAATCTGCAGACTTCTTATACTTCTCATTCGATTTCTCCAATCGTTCCTGAATGATTTTATGACATTCAGTCAGCTCATCAACAAAATCAGCAGCTCGTTTAACTGTTCTCTTCGACTGTGGTACAATTGCTAAATCCAACGGTCCCCTGGGTAAATTTGAATAAACACTCTGAAACGGACTGAATCCTGTGCTACGATTTGCTGCATGATTATGAGCAAATTCTGCCTGGCATAGCTTCATGTCCCAACTTCTCAAATTATCCTGTACAAGACAATGCAACAAATTTCCCAATGACCTGTTAACAACTTCTGTCTGCCCATCAGTTTGCGGATGATAAGAACTACTAAATTTCAGTTTCGTCCCCACCATCTTCCACAAACTCAACCAAAAGTGACTCAGAAAACGAGTATCTCGATCAGAAACAATAGATTCTGGTAAACCATGAAGTCTATAAATCTCCTTGAAAAATAATTGCGCTACTCGAACTGCATCTGCTGTCTTCTTGCAAGCAACAAAATGTGCCATCTTCGAAAACCTGTCCACCACAACAAATATCGAATCATTTCCCCTTTGAGTTCTCGGCAAACCCAAAACGAAATCCATGCTTATGTCAACCCATGGCTTAGACGGTACTGGTAATGGCATATACATCCCTGCATTCGTTGCTGTCCCCTTTGAAATCTGGCAAATATGACATCGCTCCACGAACCTTTCAACCTCTTTTCTCATTGATGGCCAAAAGTAAGATTGTGAAATCAACTGCAAAGTACGATCACGGCCCACATGCCCTTCTTCATGTAATTCCTTCACAATCTTCATCCTCAAACTACAGTCCGGTATGCATAAACGATTCCCTTTAAATAGAAAACCATCAACCAACATAAATTCATCTGCACTCCCATCCTTCACTTTCTCAACATATTTCACAAAGTAAGGATCCTTTTCAATCATTTCTGGCAACATTTCAAACCCCGTTACTTCAACCTTCATTGTCGTTAATAAATGACTCCTCCTACTCAAAGCATCAGCTACTCGATTTGTCACCCTTGATTTGTGCTTAACGACAAAAGTAAACTGCTGTAAATAAGCAATCCATGATGCATGTCTCGCTGAGATTTTATCCTGCCCCTGTAAATGTTTCAAAGCTTCATGATCAGTGTAAAGAACAAATTCCTTCTGAAATAGATAGTGTCTCCAATGCTTAACAGCTTGTACAACAGCATAGAATTCAACGTCATATGTACTGTATCTCATCTTCGCCCCCGACAACTTCTCACTAAAATAAGCAACTGGCTTCCCATTCTGACTTAGAACTCCTCCAATTCCAACCTTCGAAGCATCAGTATGCAATTCAAACAATAACTGAAAATTAGGTGGAACAAGAATTGGTGCAGACGTTAACAATTCCTTGATCTTCTCAAAGGCAACCCCTGCTTCTTCTGACCACACAAACTGTTTACCCTTCATGCAATCAGTCACTGGAGCCATCACGCTACTGAAGTGTGGAATGAATCTTCGATAGAATGACGCTAGCCCATGAAAACTTCGCACTTCTGTAATTGTCTTTGGCTGTGGCCAATTCCTGACTGCTTCAACTTTGCTCTGGTCAACTTGAATACCTTTTCCTGAAACAACATAACCCAGGAATAAAACACTAGGTGTCATAAACACACATTTCTTTGTAGCAGCATAAAATTGTTCTTCACGAAGAATAAGCAACACCTCCCTTAGATGTAGAACATGCTCCTCCGTACTCCTGCTATAAATCAGAATATCATCGAAATAAACCACAACGAACTTCCCAATGAATGGTCGAAAGATTTGATTCATCACCCGCATGAATGTACTAGGTGCATTTGATAAACCAAATGGCATAACCAACCATTCGTATAACCCTTCTCTCGTTTTGAAAGCTGTCTTCCATTCGTCTCCAGGTCTGATTCGAATTTGATGATAACCACTCTTTAAATCAATCTTCGAGAATATAGTTGCCCCACTCAACTGATCCAGCAAATCATCCAACCTCGGCATAGGAAATCTGTAACGAACAGTGATCTTATTCAAAGCTCTACTATCAGCGCACATTCTCCAAGTTCCGTCCTTCTTGGGTACCAACAATGCTGGCACAGCACATGGACTCAAACTTTCCTGAATACGCCCCTGCTCAAGCAACTCTTCCACTTGCCTTCGTAACTCCTCATGTTCCTTCGGACTCATACGGTAATGTGGTCGATGTGGTAACACTGCTCCTGGAACAAGATCAATCTGATGTTGAATGTCTCTAAGTGGCGGTAACTCCTTTGGCAACTCCTCTGGAAAGACATCTTCAAATTCTTTCAAAACTGGCTTTGCTTCTTCCGGGATTTCAACTTCTTCACTACTCTCTCTCCCAATCAACAAAAACACTTCCGGTTCTTCTTCCACTTCTTTGACAAATTCCTTCAAAGTCAACAGAGTTTTCAATTCTTCAATCTCTTCTAGTTTGCTCTCCTTCTGCTGTTGTTTCTTAGGAACCAAAGTGATTTTAGTACCCTCGAACATGAAACTGTAACTATTGGCACGACCATCATGTTGTACTGCTCTATCAAACTGCCACGGTCTGCCCAGCAACAAATGACAAACATCCATATCCACGACATCACACCAAATTTCATCTTTGTACTTCTTCCCAATAGAAAAATTAACACAAGCTCTTCGACATACTTTCACTTCTCCACCCTTCCTTAACCATGCTAGCTTGTACGGTTTAGGATGCTTCTCAGTCTTCAAGTTCAACTTTCTAACTGCCTCTGTAGAAATAATATTATCGCAACTCCCTGCATCAATAACGAATTTGCAGACTTTCCCCAGAATAGTACATGTCGACTGAAAAATATTGCTTCTCAACCAACTACAATCCTCCTCTTGCTTTGGTGTCAAACAACTTCTCCTCAACATAAGATTACATCCCTCATCTCCAAACAATTCTTCTTCCTCCTCAACATAAGGTGTATTTGAACATTCTGCCTCCTCACCAGCATCTGCCTCAACCTCTGCAACCATGGTTCTCTTCTTCGGCTTTGGACATTCGTTGCTTTTGTGACCCAACTCCTGGCAATTATAACATTTGAAAACACTACTAGCCTTTGCTTTCTCAGCCTCCTTCACCACTGGTTTGATAACAGGTTTAGGAACATTAGAACTTCCACCAACACCCCTAGCTTGATTATTGGAATTAGTAAACACACCACCCCCACGTCTTCCTTGTTTCTCCCAAGCTAACGCTTTTTGATGTGCCTCTGCAACTGATCTAGGATCAAACATATTAACCATATCCTGGATCTGCATTCTCAATCCCCCAATGAATCTAGCAGTTAGCTGTTCTTCCGTTTCCATAATATCATTCCTGGCAATGAGTTGGTAAAATTCATCAGCATAATCACTAACAGACTTCGTCCCTTGCCTCAGATTATGCAACCTTTGGTACATAAGTGATTGGTAATTATAAGGTAAGAAAGTAGATCTCATCAACTTCTTCATCTTTTCCCAAGATTCTATCTTTGACTTCCCCATTCGTTCACGAGTAAGTTTAGTTTGCTGCCACCATGCCAAAGCTCTCCCCCTCAGCCTTGTAGCAACTAACTTCACCCTTCGATTCTCCGGCACCTCCTTGAAATCAAAAATTTCCTCCACATTAGATAACCAATCTAAAAACTCCTCAGCAACCATCCCGCCTTTAAACTCCGGAATCTCCATCTTCATACCCGATTCCCAACGTCGATCATCATCAATAACCCGATACTGACGTTGTCCCTGATCTCGGTCTCTGTAATGAACACTTCCTCTTTCACCGTCAAACTCATCCTCAAAGTCAGGTGTATAGCGTTGTCGATCTCGTCCTCCAACATCTCTAACACCACTTCTACTACCATCATCCCTTCTATCGTGATCATCAACATTCCTCCTACTTCGATTGTCAACACTTCTATGCTCTTGACTTTCTCTTCTCTCCCGTTCCGAATGTGATGAAACTCTACTATTTCCACGGTTTGATTCAGGTGAAATTCTCCTTCTATTCTGACTCATATCAATCATTAATTTCTCCAATTTACCAATGCCTTCATCAAATTTTTCATTAATACGTTGTTCCAAAAGCTCAGCTTCTTCTCTACGATACAAAGCTTCAACGTTTTGATGTCGGTTAGCTCTCCTTGGTGTCATGGTTGTAAACTTCACAAGACTTCAAAAATTCAACACAAGACTTCAAGCTTTCCACTCAACAAAGCAATCTAGGCTCAACAATACACGGCTATGCTTGTCTCGGCTCACACTAACTCGGCAACGAGTTAACGATTCAAGTAAAGTCGGCTCCAACTTGTCTCAGCCTTGACACTTCACGGCTTGGCTTCACACTTGCTCCAAAACCCTCCAAAAATTGGCGCGCAAACACCAATTAAAAATCCAAACAAAGTCCAACTCCTCGATCCAAAATGAAATGGATCAAACACTCCAAACTTGATGCAACTTCAATATGAACACGATGAACTCCTTCAAATTTCAAAACTTGGCTCCAAGAATCAACTTAGCTATGATTGGCTAAGTATGGCTCTGATACCAAAACTGACGCAGCGGATTAATCAAACAAAACTTCAATCGATGAAATGTAGCAATCGGTGAGTTGAAGATACCAAAATGCCCAAGTTCGTTGATCCAAAGATACCGAACTCTAGCTATCTCAAACACGTTGATAGCGCACTATACCGTGTTCAAAGATCTACGATTCTTCGCACGTTGATCTAGCGCACTAGATTCCGTGAATCGGCTTCTTCAATCGTTGAATCGAGCGCACTCGATTAACCGATAGAGGAGATAGGAGATCACACTCAACTACCAATTGTATGAAAGCACAAAGCTAACAAAAGGAAATTTTATTCAATATTCAACTAACTTGAAATGTACAACACTCTCCCTATTTATAGTGTTTTCGACCCAGTTCCTTATCTCGTGACCGACTCAACATACTTAGGTCGGCACCGACTCAACTTGTAGCAACACAGCTCTTTACAACACACGCCGACTCAACTTATTACATCACTTCATACCTTCAAGACCGACTTACGACTTAACTATATACAAGACCATCGGCCGACTCAACTGAGTACAACCTCACACGCAACCGACTCAAGTATATACCGACTTAAGAAATTTACGACTTACGACTTACAACATACAACACACGACTCATCACAACAAACGACTCATCACAACCGACTCAAGCGCATGCCGACTCATCTCCTTGCCGCCTTAACTCCCTCCGACTCAAAGTTTTCACTTGCTGGGTTTTTTCGTTGCTTCATGTTAAGTCGTAGACGGCTTATGCGAATATCATTAGGTCGGAACATCTTCTCCTGAGCTTGGTTAACTCGTATACGACTCAAGCCCTCGTCGTTAACTCGTATACGACTCAAATCTACCTCCTTTATGCGTCTTGAATTGTTGTTAACTCGGAACTTGCTATCTCGTGCTCCATTAAGTCGGAAACGACTTAACCCTGCCCTCCTAAGTCGTGAACGACTTAACCTCTCTATGAGTCGTGTACGGCTCATCCCTGTTAGAAATTTTGGTTGCATTTCTTCTCTGTTCTGAGCTGCATCAATTAATAAAACAAAAATTGATAACAAACTATTTTAAACAAAGTTTAAATTATAAAAAATCCAAACTTTAAAACTAAAATTCTTTTAAATTCAAACATTCATCCTTTATACAACTAATTTTAAACACCTTGTTTAAACATCAATTTGCTTTTAATTTTGAAACTTCATTTATAAAGTATAAAAATCCGGTTAATACTAAACTTTAAAACAAACAAACTATTTTAAAAACCAATTTAACTTAATTTGTTAAAACACAAAGTTTTAAATTTAAACATCCAAACACCTATAAACTATTTAAAGCTTTGTTTTAAAAACTCAGTTTGCATTGAATTTCAGAAAATTTAATTTTGCAGTTTAATAATCGAACAGGATATAAATCCTGTAACCCAAATTACTCGAAACCAAATCACACGCAACACTCCTCCTACAACTTTGAGTCACACGCGATATCAACACGAGTCTACCCTCGAGCAAACTAGGAAACCCATGGCCAAACTACTCCCTTCACAAATCCAAAACCAGATCACCAATTTCCGGCCTCATGCACGTGCACACTAGGATCGGTCGTCGGCGACCAACGCCAGCATGCCCCACAAGTCCACCACGACCTCGACAACCCCTTCGTTCCTCGAAATCGAAGAAAACGCCCCTGATCCAAAATATAGCTACAACATCACAACCAGAAAGCGCACTCGAACCAAAAGATCACCGTCAACGGTGATACCCAACGCCGGAGTACCAGCCACTTCGCCCACACACACGCCTCGATCACGCGAACCCTTTCCCCCTCACGCGATTCGCCAAAGACCAACAACGACGACGAAATGCTCTCAAATCCGATCCAGGCAAAAAGCAAACCCAAACCCTACTATGTCGTCCCCCAATCGCCACACCCATCAGAAAAACCCTACACCGTTTTTCCTGCATCACCCAGAACTAAGACCAGCTCCATGCCGAAGCTCGACCTCCAACTCAACTCCAATCAATAGAAATCGACCAATATCCCAAATTCAAGAAATTCCCAAATTCCTCTCTGAATACTAAATTATAAATTATGATCTTCATCTTAAAATTCATGATTTTGAACAACCATTTAGATCATATGATCAGAAATTTAAATTATTGAGATTGATTTCTACCTAATTTTAACATTTCATTATAAATTTTACATTTACAGTATTTTGTTCAATACAAATTTTTATATTTATTTTTAATAACAAGATTACCTTGTTATAATCAAATTATCTTCAATGATCAATGATAATTAGTGATCAATCTTAGAAGATGGGAATTTTTTATAAAATAAGAATATGTACCAAACAGAGATTAAAACCTGCATACCTTCATCCATCCACTGTCACTATTACACATACATTTGCATTCATCATCAAATCCAACATGCAAGCATTGATTTCATATATACTATATCAATCATTCCACAGAACAAATGAATAAAGATTTTAAAACTGTTATAGAAAAAAGAAATTTACTCACCAAGTTAAAAACAGAGAACACTGCATTTTATTTTTGGACTTTGAATTTTCTTTGCAACCTGTTGTTTGCATTTTTGTAGTAGTTGATTCTCAGTTGAACATTTAATTTTGCTTGTTGAATTTGTATGTTGATTGCTGTAGATTTCCAGGTTGCAAATTAGATCTGAGTTTGTAAAGCTTCAGATTTTCCCTTTGGTTACAGTTTTGAGTTTTGTTTTCTTTTTGATTTCAGCTTGAAGCTTTCATTTGATTTCCTTTTTTATTTTAGAAGAAGATTAAAGAAGGTATGAGCTGAAGAAAAATAAACAAAACAGATCTTTTCTTTTAAACTTAATTAAAAACAAAACTTTTCTTTTACAATAAGAATTGCCACTTGTTACATGAATAAACCCATGTATTACAAATGTCCAAACCCTTATTAATTTGTAAACAAGCGTATTTCATAAATTATTATGTTGCCAAGTGTTTTCAAGATTACATTAATTTCTTGTTTAAAAATTAATTAAACCTTAGTTACCATAGTAGTCTAATACTCATGTTATATATATAACTATGCAATGTATTTATATCTTTATGTGTAATTTATAATTATTTAAAACTCCATTTCTAAGGGTAAGTTTCAAAGAAAGAAAATGAACATCTATTTAAATTTTATTTTAAAAGTTTAAACTAAAGATATTATAACTAACATTGATATTATATATAAAATCTAAATTTGTTTTCAAAAACCAATTTAAAAGAAAACAATTTAAGCTTTTATAATAATGTACTATTTTCAAGCTATTATTCTTTTAAATAAAAATAAATTTTCCTTCAAGGGTTTAAAAATAAAAATAAATTTTAAATAGCTTTTGAAAAGCGTTTTATTAAATCAAATCAAAAAATTCCAAGTCACCATAAAAATATATATACATTATAAATTTGAAAACATATTTTCTGTTTAAGTTTAATCCATTATTTTCTATTTACAATAAATATATACAATTATAAATATTCATTATAAATAGAATATTTTAAATATTAAATTCAGAAATTATTTGAATTTTAAAACAGAACTCCAAATCACAATATATAAACATATATATTATAATTTTAAAATATTTTTATTAAATTTAAATTGAAACCAATTTCCTTTTTACAATGTATACATATATCTATTACAAATAGAATATTTTATTAACTTAAAAAGATTAATTATTATTAATTACACATACATATTATTATTATAATTTGAAAAGAACAAACATTCAAATTAAATTATCATTATTATTGAGTTTTTGAAAAGATAACATTTGCTAAATTAGATTAATTATTAGTTTTGAATACATAACATTTGGTTTAAATTAGACTTTTAAATCAATATAACACATTTTAAAATAAATTATAAATGGAAATTATTAAAAAAGTATTGCCTAAAATTTCGGGACATCACATTAGGGTTGCGTACTAAATGTCAAAGGCCTACCTATAGTCAGAGGTCTGCCTAGTTTTTATTAATGAGGTATTAAATGGTTTGGGTACAGTCTCTCATATCCCTAAGGTCGTACTAACGATGGTACCTATGAGGAATCTGCTTGAGGATTGGTATTAACTGACATAGGACCTGTCTAGAATATAACTATTAAATGGATAGAAGTCCACCTAGTCCTTTTAAAAGTATTAAGTGGCTTTGGTATTGTCGCTTACATGGCTACGATTTTATTGACAATAGATGTAGTAATATTTGGACATTAAATGTTGGAAGTCTTAAACTGTGGTTGGAGCTCTTTGTAGTTAGGACCTACCGACCATTAAAAACATTATTAGTAAACCACCTTCATAATAGGTCATAAATGAAGGGGTCTACCTTGATTGAGGTGTTAAATGGCAGAGTCTGCTTGTTTCTCTTTTAAAAGTATTTTGTGGTGATGATAGAAGCCATCTTCATATTTAGAAGTATTAAGTGGCTAGTGATTTTGGAAGTATTAGGTGGTTGATATGGCTTCGTCAATATTTTGTACCTTGGGAAAGGGTAGGTGAGTTATCGTGTGTGCAATGCAAAGTTAGGTTGGATTACTAACCTTAATAAGAATAACTATTAAATGGAAATCAATCGTATAAATTTATTTTATGGATAGTTTATAGATTTTCCAATTACCATAATGTTGTTATGACCCTCTCCTCCATTTCTACTCTATTCCTCCTTTCTAAAAAAAACCCCACTACCCTCCAACACCTTGGCAGAATTCATATGACACCTAGGCTGAACACTTTTTTGCTAAAGCTCACAAAAACTTCGTTTTTCCTAAGGCTAAGAAAAGATCTAAGTTGTGTGCAAGCTACGGTGAAAGTCCGCTTCATTTCATGAATTCTCGGTGAGTAAAGTTTTAGCCCTTAACTAAGTTTTCTACACTTAAATATATAATTTACTTGTTGTATAATATGTTGTTTTTTGGGTATAAATTGTGTTGACATAGATGTATGTGTATAAGTTTATATGAGATGGCACATAGTTTGAAACTTTAAAGTTGAAATGTCAAGTTAGATGCAAGTTGTAATCTTGGTTTGTATTTTTGGTTGTAGCATGATTTTATGTTTGTGATATGGTGGTGATGTGAATGTGAATGTTATGTAATTTTGAATACATGATTGGATGTATGTGTACGTCGATGTATGTGTATAACTTTAGTTTCTAAGATTTCAAATTTTTTCAAGTTAAAAACTTGTTTAGTTTCCAAAATCATTCCTTTATGTTTCAGTAATATTTTCTAAGGTTAAAATAAAATAAAATACTTTGAAAAAAAAATTCAATGCTGTAAATTATTGGTCGTATAGTGAAAGTCGCTATAAGTGCAGTTCGTGATAACGGACTCTTTTCGAAATCTAAAAGTGTTTCCATTTAGAACCTTTTTGAAAAATGTTTTCAAACATAATTTAAGTATTAAAAGTTATTATTGGTTTATTTAATTAATGATTATTTAAATAATTAATTAAGGTAATTAGTACTTAATCATTAATTAACAAAGATAATTAATGCTTAGGTTTTAATTAAGTAAGTTGATTGTAATTAGTTAACTAATAAAAAGTAAATTAATATTTAATTATTAAATGGGGATTAATTATTATCTTAATATTTATTTAAAATTAATTAATAATAAATTATCATTTGCAAGAGGTTTTAGTTATTAATTAATTATTGATTAGGTCAAATTTAATTAAGATTTTAATTAGGACTTAATTAAGATTTCAATAGAAATTAACAAAGATTTAATTATTATCTAATAAGTGTTTAATTTAATTAATTTATTTATTTAATAAGGGTTTAAACTTGAAAAATTGCTTTATTTTCTAAAATATTGGTTTTGTTCAAAACTGTTTCCTTTTGAAAAGATGTTTTAATGATTTTTTTATTGATTAGCTTTAAGTAACCTTAAACAAATATGAACCCTAATGCTAATATGGCGAATTGTTTATGGCAAGTAAGTCATCTCATATGTAGCACTAAAAGCCGTTGAGTAAGATATCCTCTATCTGTGATATCTAGAATTTATTTGTAGGCGAGCGGTAAAGTAAGGTCGAAATGTCGAAAACGTTATAGATATGGGAGGGTTAATTTATATCAATAGGTCATGTTTAATTAAGTATATGGTTATCCATATATGAACTCTGTTTAATTGCCCTAGATAGTGATTTGGTCGCTTTCAATAACTTGACCCGTTTTAACTCAGAAACTATGTTGTTTTTATTTGAGTTTCCCCATGAAGACTTGAATAGATATTGCATACTTCCAAAGGACCAGAATTGAATTAGCCAGGAATTACCGCATAGTTCGGAGGCATGCTTTCCGGATGAGTATGATTTATCCAGCCCACTCCAAATTAATAATGCTCGTGATGGATCGTTATAAAGTATGCTATGAAGATGTAGTATTCTTTCTGAGGGTGATTCCAAAATGGATGATAGCAATTGTTGAATGTTTATTTGACTCCAGAATAACTTGTATAGATGAATGCTATCATTACATTGGTTGCTTAAAGGGTAGTGTTAGCATTCCAATATTGTCTGCTATGTGGAAAGGTAAATGCGTAGCCTCAAGCCTCACACTTTGGAGGTGGCTAAAACAAGGCAGATGTGGTAGGGCTTGTGGGTCGCGTGGATGAGGGTATGATCATCGGCTAATCTAAAGCGATATATATGGTTTATTTATGATTCGCGATCCTTTTATGGTTGTTGATCACAACATAGGTGCGACCATATGATACTATCAAGTAAGAGGTAGGCCAGACCTGCGTTGGTAGAGAGGCAAATGCGTTTGTAGCCCTCAACACATTATATATTTAAGTGTATTGTACGGAAGGTAGTCTCTTACATTGCCGCTGTTGGAATCCATTTTCCAATATGAGACTTCAAACTTGATTGTATACCCACTATGTCAGAGTTTAATATTGTAACAATTTTGGCTATGATTCTAAATTTATTTTAAACCCAGAAATTATGATAATACCAGAGAATTTATTATTGAAATTTTTTGGTTATCGTAAGGTAAAAACCCATATGTGTTAATGTGTGGCATGGTCTTATGAGACACCTTTGATTCGAAAGTTTTTATAAAGTTAAACTTATGCTTTACACACGCTAGACCCATGTCTGAGCCAGAATTTTATTTCTTTCCCTTAAACTCTACGGTACTTGATTTTTTTTATAGCCAAGCATTTAGGTTTCATTGAAGCATTTTAGAAGCGGTATGGAATAGGGGCTTTCATCATTATCCAGTAGTAATCTTTATTTCCATTGTGATTGTACATTGTGTATTAGTAATTTTTCCATGCTAATATAGCTGTCCTTGTTGGGAATAGTACTTGTTGTGACTTTGATGTAGTTTTTTGGAGTAACCATATGTACTATGCTATGATGATGCATATGTAACTCTAGCGTTTATGAGAAAAAAATCTGTGTTTTTTATTTTCTTTACCCTACGGCCTGTCTTACAAACACTTAGATGATCGACACATGAATACCGAGAATGTATTAAGTATCATCTTTGGGTGTAAGATAGGTAGATCGTCACAATTGGTATCAAAGCCTAGGTTGAGCGAACACCTTGGTCTTAGTTGGGGTTAACTCGTTAGAGACGGGGTTAGTAGTACCTTGGAATGAGTTAAGTCTTTGAGATTATGTATCTATGTTATTCTGATCAGCATTTATATGTTTAGTTTTATGCTCTTTTTCCCTAACATAATCTCGTCAATGTATTCTAAAGATATCTCACTTTATTCAAGTAGTAAGAATGATTACGAGACAAGGATAGGGAAGGGGAAATAGTTGCATAACAATCACAAATGGAAGTACCTCAAATGTTAGAAGGGATGGAATGGCGGTTAAGGCGGTAGCTTCAGTGGCCTTAAGGTATAAAGTGCTTTTGAATAAGAAACCGGCAGCACCACCAAGCGGCTGTACCATTTACCAAATAAAAGGGAGTTTAACCTAAATTGATAAAAGAAGCAGGGTAAGGGAAAATCAGCAAGAGGAGATTAGGGAAACAAGTATAAAGATTTTTTTTTTTTACAATTGTAAGAAAAAGAGGCATATTTCAACACAATGTTAGCAGGCGAAGGCTATCTCTCAATTGTCCAAAAGACACTTTGTTATAATTGAAAATAGCTTGGACATATGGTTTAGGACCGCCTATCTCTTGAAGAAGGGTCATCAGGTTAAGGTCTATGCTATTAAGGATGAGCCCTTAACTTCTGAAGACGTAAAAGGGAAGGGAGTTTTTGATTGGGCTTTAATTATTAATGGTATTTTGGTTCATGTTTTGTTTGATACCAGAGCTTTTCATTTTTTTATCACTAAAGAATTAGTGGATAAGCTTCAACTTATTTCAAATGTATAAAAACCCCTATTTGTGTATCCAAGCCCATAGGTGCTATAACTAATCCATGATTAGTTTGAGTACAAATTGATTTCCGAAAACATATTTTCTTTTATGGACTATTTTTCTTGGATTTTAAGGGGTTTGTGTTATTCTTGGTATGGATTGGTAGTTGAAATATGGAACTATTCTAGATTGTGTTAAGAGAAGGGTTGCGTTAGAACCTATCCCAGAAAAATATTATAAAGGATAGTTTGTAAGAAGCCTAACAAACGTATGTGTAGTTTCCGTTATTCCTCATAATCATTCCAAAAAGAGTTGTGATCAATAGAAGTTGTTAAAGATTTTTCTGATATATTCGAACCAATTAGCAGTTTTCCTCCGCACTGGGAAATTGAATTTCGTATAGATTTAGTTCCCGATGCGAGACCTATCATTCAACCTCTACATCAAATGGCCCTGAGAGAGAAGGAGGAGCTAGTAAGTCAAACCGATTATTTGTTGAGAAAAGGATTGTCTAAGATAAGCCGTTCGAGTTGGTGATTAGCAGTAGTATTTGTAGCTAAGTCCAATGGTTCTGTAAGATTATGCGTGGATTATAGGTAGCTGAAAAAGTAGACCATTCAAAATAAGTGTCCATTGTCCCAAATAGATGACATGTTTGACCATCTTCATGAAGCAAAAGTATTTTCCCAAGTGGGTCTTGCTACGCATTTCCATCAATTAAGGGTAGTGGAGAATAGTATACCCTTAATTGCTCTTAGAGGACCATAAAATTTCTATGAGTGGTTGATTATGCCTTTTCAACTAAACAGTGCACCTACATTTTTCATTGATCTTATGAATCGAGTTTTTAGGGATGTGTTGATTAAGTTCTTGCTGGTTTTCATTGATGATATTCTTATCTACTCGAAGACTAAGGAAGAGCACAAACACCGTATGAAAGTGGTGTTGGAAACGTTAGGGAAATGTTTTCTTAAATCTAACTGTTCTAAGTGCCACTTTTGAAAGTCAGAGGTAAGATACCTAGGACATATTGCATCCAATAATGGCATCTCAGTTGATCCAACAAAGGAAGTTGCTGCGCAAAATTTCAAGAGACCACAAACTCCCATAGAAATGAGAAGCTTTTTGGGGATAACGGGTCATTATAGGAATTTAATTAAGGATTACTCCAAGATCGTCGCTCGTCTAACCAAACTGACGAAGCGGGATGTTAAATTCAAGTGGACTCCGAAGTATGAGAGCACATTCCCTGAATTAAAAGAAAGCTAGACCCTTGCCCCTGCTTTGACAATTATAAATAGAGGAAAGGGGTTAACCGTTTATACTAATGCTTGTAGAGTTTGGTTGGGTGCAGTGTTGATGCAACATGGGAAGGTTATAGGCTGTATAAGTAGACAGTTAAAGCCTCACACGAAGAATTATGCCATGCATGACATGGAGCTGTTAGCCGTAGTATTTGCGTTAAATATGTGGAGGCATTACATGCTAGGTAAGAATCCTTCATTCTTTTTATTTATAATCTTTAAGAATCCTAGTTAGTACTTTCCTTCTTTAAATTGGTGAGAAGTTCGAGTTCTTCATGGATCATAAGTCCCGGATGTATCATTTCACTCAGAAGGATCTGAACCAGAAGCAACGATGGTTGGTGTTCCTGGCAGCTTACAACATGGATATTGTCTATATGCCAGGAAAAGCAAATGTGGTGGTAGACGCTCTAAGTAGGAATGCAGTTTTGGCCATCTTGGAAGTTACACTGACACTATTGGAAAGGATTGCTAGTAAATAAAAGAAAGACAAACACTTAATGAAGATCATCAAGAATGTTCAGAAGGGGCAGTGTGCAAGATTTAAGATGGATAAACGAGGCATTTTTTGTATGAATTGAAGGATCTACATCTCTAATGTCGGTAGCCTTTAACAAGAAGTTTTATCGAAATATCATCGATCAAAATTGAATATCCATCTAGATGTTTCTAAGATGCATCAAGATATGAAACAAGTATTTTAGTGGCCTGGAATGAAGATGAATGTTTCGATCCTTGTCACCAGATTTTTGATCTGTCAACAGATAAAAGGCGACTAGTAGAAGACAACTGGTTTACTTCGACCCTTGTAAACCTTAATTGGAAATGGAAGATGATATCAATTGATTTTATCGATGGTTTACTTAAAACCAAAAAAGGGAATGATGTTATATGCTTATAGTAGATTGGCTAACAAAGAATGTTCATTTTATCATGGTAAAGCTGATAAGAACTACAGCTTCTTTTGCAAAAATTTATATGAGGAAGATTGTTTGATTGCTTGGGTCCTAGTAAGCATAATAAGTGGTCGAGATACCATCTTTACTAGTCTTTTTGGAAGCCATTGCAAGTAGCTTTAGAATGGAGCTAAGCTTAAACACACATAACACCCTCAAATGGATGGACAAACGGAAAGGGTGAACCGATTTATAGATGATCTTCTGAGGGCATGTTCTGGATTTTGGAGGATCATGGGAACACATCTCCACGTAGTGGAATTCTCCTACAATAATAGTTATCAATCAATCATTGGCATGTAACCTACAAAGCTCTCTATAGGCATCAATGCAAGTCGTGGGCATGTTGGGTTGAGACTGGTGGCAGGCTAGTACTTGGACCAGATAAGATTCAAGAAGCTAAGGAAAAGGTTGTGAAATATCCATAATGTTTTCCACGTGTCTCATTTGAGGAAGTATGTACATGACACATTGCTAATTGTGGCGCCATCAATTCAGGAGGATTTGGAGATAGAACCGAACTAGACGTTGATTAGGGATTCAGTGCATATTGTAGATCAGGTGAGAAGGGTTTCTGTAATAAGGTGGTGAAATTAGTTAAAATTCAGTGGAGCGTTGATCCTAGTGATTGTAGCTAGGAGAATGTAGATCATATGAGGAAAGCCTATCTTGAGTTGATGTTAGAATAGTTCTTTGTTTGTAAATATTATGTATGTGCTATTGTGTTATGAATGTTTATTGTATGTCTTTTGCATGGAGTACATGAAATATAATATATTCACTATGTGTCATTTTGAGTTACCTTCTCGATTACTAATTTCGAGATGAAATTCTTTTAAGGGGGGAGAGTGTAACAACCCATAATTTAATCACTTTAAATATAGATATTTAAAAATATTTTTACTAATTAATTAATGGGTTTTATAACTCAAATTAAAACACTTTTAAATAATAACTAATGATGGTGAAATAATTTGTAAAATTTGTTTACAAAAGTAATTAGTTCAAAGAAAAATTAGAAATGTGACTGGAAATTGTTTCCAAAGTTTTCATCTTTTTAGTGTTTAAAAGTTGTTGAAAAACGTTGCACGCATTTGGGTTAACATATATAAATATTACTTAAAAAGTTCAGATTTTGATAAATATATAAATATGTACATGTTAACTTAATAAATATAATAAGCGATGATGTGTTCTTTTATGTAAATTTTAAAGCATAATATCAATGTAAATATGTGACACAAAATGTCTTTTCTTTTACAAACATTAAGTACACTAGTTATAAATGCATGTTGGCTCATCAAAATGGAAGGGGAGGGAACCAAATTCACATGAGAAATGGTGGTGGAGACAAGGGTTGTGAGATGGCAAACTATAAGTGAATGTTATGTACCGTAAGGCTAGTTTGGTAATTTAGTTTATTCACTCTGTATACATACAAACTTCCTAACATTTTCCTTATTTTCCATTTTCACTCTGGCTTTCTAAAACATCCTTGATGCCTTCATGTACACTTCAATGGCTTCCAAGGACTCTTAAGTTCAAAAATCCTAGTTACATTCACTTTAAAATTTCATAAAAGCATATTTGAAACACCTCCTTCCATTTCTACTTCACTCCTCCTTTCCAAAGCAACCCTTACTACACTCCGCCACTTTAAACGAATTCATATCATACGTAGGCCAAACACCATTTCTTGCTAAATCTCATAAAAAATTCATTTTTCCTAAGAATAAGCGAAAATCTAGGCAGTGTGCAAGTTATAGTGGAAGTTCGGTTCATGTTGTGAACTTTTGGTGAGTAAAGTTTTACACTTAAATAAGTTTTCTAAACTTAAATATATGATTGACTTGCTGTAAAAATGTTGTTTGTTTGGGTATGAATTGTGTCGACTTGGATGTATGTGTATATGTTTAGATGAGATGACATATAGTTTGAAATTTGAAAGATGAAAAGTCAAGTTATATGCTAGTTGTTATCTTGGTTCGTGTATTTTGGTTATAGCATGATTTTATGTTTGTGATGTGTTTGTGATGTGAATATGAATTTTATTATCTTAAATACATGATTGTATGCAAAGAAGTTAGCACCTTTATTTGTTGAAGCGACTTAGAACCCTTATATAAAATTTTGATCTTTAATTTCTAAAATTTCAAATGTTTTTAAGTTTAAAAACCATTAGTTTTTACAAAAACGTACCTTTATATTTTAGAAAATTTTCCAGGGGTTAAAGTCAAAGAAATGACCAAAAATATTTCAATTTTGAAAATTATGGGTCCTATAACGATAAACGCTAAAGGTGCAGCTCGTGAAAACTAATTCTTTTCAAAAGCTAAAAGTTTTTCCACCTAGGATTTTTTTGGAAAATGTTTTAAAACATAATTTAACTGTTAAAAGGTATTTATTTGTTTATTTATTTATTTATTTATTTAATGATCAATTGATTAATTAATTAAGCAAGGTAATTAGTACTTTAAATAACAAATGCAATTAGTACTTAAGTGTTAATTAAGTAAGCTAATTATAATAAGTTAACTAATTAAAAGTTAATTATTATTTAATATTGATTAATAATTAATTAATTATTTAAAAGTGGGTTTAATTATTAATTACTGATTGAGTCAAATTTAATTAAGATTTTAGTTAGGAGTTAATTAGGATTTATTTATTATTTAATCGGGTATTAATTTATTTTATTTCATTAATTTACAAGGGTTTTAATTTTAAAAATCTCCTTATTTTTTAAAATATTGGTTTTGTTAAACCGGTTTTCTTTTGCGATGATGTTTTAAATCAAACGGTTTCTTTGTCGATTATCTTTAAGTAGCCTCAAACAAATATGAACCCTAATTCTAATATGGTGACTTGTTTATAAGAAATAAAGCCGATGAGTAGGCTGATCCTTTATAAGTGAGATGTAGAATTTATTTCTAGACGAGAGGTAGAGTAAGTCAAAATATCGAAAACATGATAGATATGGGAGGGTTAATTTTTATCAATGGGGTCATGTTGAATTAAGTATATGGTTACCAATATGCGAACTTTATACAATTACCCTAGGTAGCGGTTTGTTTGCTATCAATAGCTTGATATAACTCAAGAAGTATGTTTTGTACATGCGAGTTCCTCAATGAGGACTCAAATATTTGTTACATACTTCCAAAGAATCGGAATTGAGTCTATTGGGAATTACTGCTTAGTTTAGAGACACCAGTTTCTAGATAACTATAATTTATCTGAACCACTCTAAAGTAATAAAGTTCATGATGGATTATTATGAAGTATGCTACGGAGTTGTACTATTCTTCCTAAGGGTGATTCCAAAATGGAACATAATGATTATTGCATGTTTGTTCAATCACGAAAGTTGTATTGTAACGATCCTGACTCGACCTTCGAAAATCGGCACCGAATACGACACTCGTATTCAAATGTCGTAGATCCAAACGTCGAATCTGGTTCGCCGAAGCTTATAACACATTAAGTACAACACAACGGAAGAAAAAGAATAGCATATATCAATATACAACATTGATATAATATCAGATACAATATGATACAACAGATGATACAATAAATATCAATATACATCAGAGATATGATACAAGATAATAGCAGCGGAAAGAAAAGATAACACAGCAGCGGAACAACAACTCTGAAATGGTCTTCAAGAAAGAACTCCATCTTCAAAGCACCAATCCAGAAATAACTCGAACTCCCATTAATGATGCACAAAATAAGCAAGTGCAGTTCAGATCCAAAGAATGAACTAGCTCCAGACACCCTACTAAACCTGACTATCTGAAAAACCCAACTCTAGACTGCCCGTGTGGGAAAATAGTGGGCACCCAGAGCTTAGGAAAGGAACAATAAACTCCAGGTCAGTCGTGGGACTGGTATGAGCAAACAAAAACATTTGGTCTTTTAAAACAAACAAAAGAATTTAAATTTGAAATCCGCAATGCTTTTTAGAAAATGAAACTACCATAAGGTCTCCCTCCACACACACAATGCAAACGCAGACTTGGAGGAGATTTCTCCTTATGATAGTCAAATATGCTTAATACGAGAAAATTTCTTTGATATTGTTACTATAAGTGCAAAGTGTGGAAAACAATTTCGAAAGTATAAAATAAATCCTAGCCAGCATAGGCATTTCGCACTTATGCCTACTATAGCTACCATGTTCAATAGCAGGTTACCACCACATTCCATGGCAGGTTATACAACTAAAACCGTACAGGGCGCGTATTGTTTTGATTGGATTTCCAACAAATGGTCAGGCTAAGGAACTTCCTACTGTCAATGGGATCGCCTCTGGCGGGACATCCCGAGAACCTAACCGGATCTCTGCCAACACAAGGTCGGGTTACCTCTGTAACTAGGTAACTACTACTCGAGCATGCCATCCCCCGGTCCTTTGGGACCTTTATCCGAGGCGCCTCAAAACCACAAAGCAATCACAAAGTAATAGATCTGTAGTATCCACATGAGTAAGTATCTGGGCTCCATACCATGATACCACCCTTTACCAGAAGGGAATGACACACCCTAAAGGGCGCGACCCTCATAACCTTGCCGCGTATTTCCTGTTTTGACCATTTCCGGGGTGTGAGGTCCTGATGTAGTCTCGTCCACAAAGCTACGCTTTATACAAAAGCCATGCTTTGATCACAAATGATCATCAACACACAGCAGCACTTAGCATGCCACACTACCAAGTTGGGAATATATCACTGATAAATATCAACTACATAACCTCTGAGCTCGTACGTCCTAGAGAAGGGTGTTAAGCTAAGAGAATAAATTCTCCGCCACCACGCAGAAATGTATTTGATAGATATCAGTTTAATATCTCAAAGTGTAATGTCGGGCATACAACCATACAAGTCTGTTCCGGGTTCGAACAGAACCGAAGGCACTTCCGAAGAAGCCCTTGCAAATCCGGGTATCCACAATACCGATCGGACTTCCGGTCAATAAGGGAGAACTCTATACCGGAGCAACTCAGTGCAGAGTCAATCGACAGGTTATCCTATCGTTCTCGAAGACACCCGGTCTTCAACACCGGTCTTCAGTTGCAATCCATAACGTCGTATCACTATTCGGAATGGGTTATATGACACAGGGTCCTCTCCCGGCTAAACCGAATAGCGAGTGCAATATTTAAAACATATGGATATGGGATTTCAGTTAAGTCACAACTTGAAAATCCAAGGTTTTTTTTTCTTTTAAATGGTTAAACAAATTACCATTTTAAATCTTTAAATAAAAAGATTCACTTCACAAAGTTCACCTAATTTCACAAAGATCATCCATAGATTTCAAAAAAATTTCCATTTCAATTGGATTTATTCCTTAAATCTTTAAACTAAAGATTAAATTTGTAGCTTTCAAAACACGTCTCCAAAGATTAATCTATAACTTAGGAAACTATTTCCATTTTAGACTAGAAATCCTTTTAACATGATTTGGAAATTCATTTCTTATGCGAAAGCTCTTATTATTTGAAAACATATAGTTTTCGTTTCAGAAAAATTCAATTATATTTATACAAGTTAAAATCTTTGGGTTTAGAATTTAAATTCCCAATCAATGCTTCTAAAATGGTTTAAAAACCCATTTATAAGTTGAATAACCCTTTTGAACCATAGTTTCCAAGCCATAGAATTCAATCCCAAATATTGAATTCAAATTTAAATCAAATTATTTAAATTCAAACACAATTAAGTTATTTATAATAACTTTTATTTTTAAAATTCATTTACAAAAGCTTTCAATTATAATTCCAAAACTAATTTGGATTCAAAAATTCAACCTTTAAAACTATTTCAAAATCTGTGACTTAACCCATTTCCACGTGCAATCCATATTTGTGTGTGTATAAGTGTGGTCCAGGGTTCAACACAATAGTGCACAACATCCTCATCACAGATTCAATCATACCGATAAGCGGTATAACCCATAACGCTTATCTTTATTTCACAGATTCATAGATAAAGTAAATTTATCAATCACAACGATTCACACTTACGATTCGATGTGGGTTTCGGATAACCAATTGGAATCTGACTCCCTGTCATATCGAAATTCAAATGTCGTTTTACGGGTCAAGGGTTGCATATTCATATAACAATATATACATCACAGATCTAACAGCTTCGCATAAAACATTACATAGCATCACATCACATAACAAATATAACAATCCACCACATACCATCTAGTGACAATAGAACATCTATAAGTAAGATCGGTTAATTGTTTGAGTAATTCAAATCAGTTTTAATTACTTACGAATAATTACTAATCCTGGTTAATTAATATTAATAAATTACAAATTATTTTGATTAACTTTTCTATAATCATTAATTAACCATTTATAATTAATTAACCTTTAATTGTAATTTATCAACCTTTAATTATCAAGAAATTAACCTTTAATTATTTAATTCAACGTTAAATACATTATCTTTAATTAATTAATCAACCCTATATAAATTAATTATCGTTAAATTAGTTGTCCTTATTTAATTACAACAATTGATTAACCTTACGTTAATCACAAGATTAATTAATTTTTTTAATTAATAACATCCCTTAATTACTTTCACTAATTATTAACCTTTGATAAATTATTTCTCAATCACTTTCATTAATTATCCTTTAATTAATTAATCTTAAATCTTTATTAAATAAATTTAAGCCTTTAATTACTTATTAAATTAATCCAAATCAATAATTAATCAAATAAATAAATTATCCATTTCAATTAACTTATTAATTTAATGAATTTCAAATCATTCCTCATTAAATTTTAAGAAGAACATTATCCTTATTAATGATTGAATTTACAATTAACAAAGTATCTTAAACCATTTTCTTTTAAATTTATTTTCAAATTTCCATTTTTACACTTAAGTTTTAAAATGGGTACAATTTAAAATTAAAAAAATTCGAAACACATTTTGAAACTTATGTTAAGGAAATACTCATTTTCTAAAGGAAGTTTAAAGAAAATTTAAAACCAAATTCATCATCATTTTTTTTTTCAAAACCATTTTAAATCATACTTTAATATTTAAAGTTGTCAAAAAAATTTTAAATTTTGAAACTTATAAATCTCCAATCCCAAATACAAATCATTTTTGATTTCCAGATTAAAATCTTTGATTTAAATTTGAACAGGCAGGTTTTAAAAGAAAACCTGAACCAAAATTTTTTCCCCGAGTTGCCCCTGCTTTACTTCAAGTAAAACACCCTAAAACTTCGAGTCACTCACGCTATTGACTCGAGAAAAACTCGAGCATTTGTCCTCTGCTTCAAACCAAAAACACTGACACGAATCCCACAACCGTGCACATGCACCATCATCGCAGCGAGCTCCGATCATCATCGATGATCTCCTCAGGTCAGCAAGCACCCCCGCATCCCATTATGATCAACTAATCAATCGATACTAACTCGAATTCGAATTCGCATGCGAACTTCAAACCTGGAACCAAGATAACAACGTCTGAAAGCATCTCATCAAAACCTGAAACCGCCTCATCTACGATTCCCCGACCACCATTGCCTCTGAAACTCCGGCCGTACCCTCGTCAACGACCAAACTTCCACCACCCAAAGCCCATTTACACTCGATCATCTATAGAAGAGGGGATGATCGAAATATCAAACGTAGTTTAAACTAGGGTTCCACACCAGAATCCGCAACTGCTACTTCCCTTATGAATTAAAAATTCATTTGTTAATTTTCCGATGATAACGAGTACTCAAGCTACCCACGACCCTAATCTCGAGACCAGAAACAAACTCAATCACCAGAATTTAACAAAAGTAAGTTTTCCATTCAACTCAAATTATCTCGATATCCCAAATCTTAAAAATCATGAAATTGTCACCTAAAATCATCATTTTCCACTCCAAATCACATTATGAAATCCAATTTTGAATTCTTGATAATTGGTTTTTCCTATTTTTTTGCATACATTTACTGTAACTCCATTTTTTTGAATATTTTTTTATAAAAAATCTTGGGATTATTTTTAAAATCTGGATTTGGTAAGCACAAACAAGTTTTCTTCAAAGACCAAAGCATGATATTGATCCTTTCGAGTGGTATGGAATTTTGAACAGATTTACAAAACCGGTTATATAAACAGAGATGTATATTTTAGCTGTAAGTTTAGTTTCCAGTGATAATCTAAAGTTATTTTAACTTAACTATAATTTAAACTAAAGTCTGTGATGGAACAAACTTGTTTGATTTGAATCTTGAGTTAATACAACGACAAATTCAAGAGATTTTAAATTTAGATCAAAACTTAAGTCCAAGGAACTATGAACAGAGAGGACTCAGACAAAATAGACATGCATAATATACATCCATATGTACTCAGCAGTATTGCATTTATATGTATATATATATCTATACACAATCCACATTCATTCCAGAACTTGCATGCAACCAAACAATTCAAAACTTAAGCTTTTAAATAGGAGTTTGCTCACCTGGATTCCAAAAGAAACAGAGAGTTTCCTGACAATTTTAAAAAGCAAGATGAAGCCTGTAACCTTTCTATAATTTTTTTTTGAAGCTTAGATCTGCAACTTGCAAGTACAGACCTTTGATTACTCTTTGTTGTATTAGATCACTTAGTTAATCAATAACAACAATTTTAAATTACTTACAATTGAATTTATATAACAGAGAAGCTTTTTATTTCCTGGATCTTGAAAAAACTGCAAATAGTTTAAGCTTTTGATCTTGATTACTTTGCTTAAGATTGTTTCAAAAATTACTGCACTGCTTCATTCTAGCCAAAGCCTGCAGCATTTCTAGCCTGAATGATGGAGTTTTGTATGCCATAGCTTGAGTTTATTTGTATGGTTTTAGATTTTCAAACTTGAATTGAAGAAGAAGAAGAAGAGCAGTTTTTTTTTTCTTTTTTTTCTGTTTTGATGAATTTTTTTTAAGATTTGCAAGATCTTCTTGGTTGTATTTTAGAGATTTGAGGCTTAAAATTTCGAAATCTTGGGAGCTGAAAGGTTTTTAAATTATTTTATTTGAATATTTTATTTTTTTATAAAGACAATTCATGCCATTTGTAAAAAGCAATGATGAGAACAAGATCTTGTTAATCTTCCTACACCATCTCTCATGTGTATATATATTTACATTTGTATTTCTTTTTCTCAAGTCAAAAAATTCTATTACTTTTTATTTTATTTCCACATATTCATTTTATAAATAAATACATCCTTTATCTAATCTTATTCTATACTTATACAATTTTATAATCAATGACTTGAAAATCTAATTACTCATTACTAACAATTTTATACATGTGTTAGTTCTTTGATAATATAAAGTTAATAACCCAATATTTAGTAAAAACCAAACCCCAAATTAAGATTCATTTATCTAAATAGAGATACATCCTATCATATCAAAAATTCAAATACAATTTTTTTTTACTCCAATTATTCAAATTATTTTTCTACTAATTCAAAAATTAATTTCAAAATATTACTTCTAAACCAAAATGCATGCTTAGTAAAATAAATAATTAAATTTCTATCAATTTCAAAATGTAAATTTTAAATTCAATTTACTCTTTAAGATTTCTATTTTTGAATTTCCAATTAAAAATTCTATTCTAAAATACATACTTTTATAAATCTCTAAGCCTTTAAATTCTATTTATTCTCAATACTTTATTTTTAAACCCAATATTTATTTGTAAAATACTTATTCTTAAATTTTTTAATTCAACATTCTATTTGAATGCTTTTTTTTTCAACTATAATTTATTTGTATATTTCAAACCCAAACAAATCCTAAATAAATTCACAACTAAATCAAAAATTTTATATTGATTTCCAATTATTTTGAAAATTTAATCCCAAAGATCAAATAAAGTATTAAATTAATCGTGCTTAAAAATCAGGAATGTTACAGGTTCCCCCCCTTAAAAAATTTAGTCCTCGAAATTTGCAAGGAAGACGAGAAAGAAAAGATGAAAGATGGGGAAATATCTTTCGAAATCAAAATGGATATCAATTCTGTATTTGACTTACCAAATAAGAATATCAACAATATGAGAACAAACTCATACAATTATCTCACAAGATACTTGGGTCCACCGGTCTACGAATATGCAAGGGTATTGATTAGTTCGAAGGGATGACTAATCGTTCGTAGAATATATTGGATCCCAAAGAATAGATAGACGGATTTAATCTTCCATAATTCTCAAACACTAGATATGGATTCCAAATTCAAGTCGGAACATTCCAAAATATATATCAATTTGTCCCTCTTCGGACTTTGATATACACAAGAAATTACAATATAATTTCAAATTTGGTTTTAACCGTTATCGTTTTATTGATACAATTCAAATTTATTCTTATATTAGTTAACCAATTTAACTTAATTTAAAATTTCCATTTTCAATTTCAAATTCATATTCATTAAAGTTGGAAAGCTGATAAGAAACCGATTAAAATACGAAATAAGGATTTTCTACAACGATTCGTAAGGCCACCATCACACCGAAACTTCTTTCTCGAAGCTGTCACGAAGATTTCAAAGAATTTTGGAAAGACGAATCAAAGGAGATTGAGAAGAAAGTTGTTTCCACTGCCGTAGGGTGTTGACCATTTGGAGTGGTACTTCCCTGTCCCCTATCTCGTCCTCTTCTCACACTCATACTTACTATCGGTGAATAGTAAGAGAATTTACTAAGGCATTCGAACGGATATCTTAAGGATATACTCATTCTAGGGTATACTTCACCCTATCTCTAATGAGTTACTTAATGTGTTATACTCCTGAGCTAAAGTTTTAATCCTCAGCTCTGATA
Organism: Allium cepa; assembly: GCA_030765085.1. Lineage (NCBI taxonomy): Eukaryota > Viridiplantae > Streptophyta > Magnoliopsida > Asparagales > Amaryllidaceae > Allium > Allium cepa. The sequence goes on along the minus strand of CM060944.1, from coordinate 299,773,119 downwards.
CCAACTGTAACGATCCTGACTTGACCTTCGAAATCGGCACCGAATACGACAGTCGTATTCAAATGCCGCAGATCCAAACGTCGAATCTGGTTCGTCGGAGCTTATAACACATTAAGTACAACACAGCGGAAGAAACAGAATAGCATATATCAATATACAGCATTGATATAATATCAAATACAATATGATACAACAGATGATACAATGAATATCAATATACATCAGAGATATGATACAAGATAATAGCAGCGGAAAGAAATGATAACACGGCAGCGGAACAACAACTCTGACATGGTCTTCAAGAAAGAACTCCATCTTCAAAGCACCAATCTAGAAATAACTCGAACTCCCAATAATGATGCATAAAATAAGAAACTGCAGTTCAGATCCAAAGAATGAACCAGATCCAGACAACCTACTAAACCTGACTATCTGAAAAACCCAACTCTAGACTGCCCGTGTGGGAAAATAGTGGGCACCCAGAGTTTAGGAAAGGAACAATAAACTCCAGGTCAGTCGTGGGACTGGTATAAGCAAACAAAAACATTTGGTCTTTTAAAACAAACAAAAGAATTTAAATTTGAAATCCGCAATGCTTTTTAGAAATGAAACTACCATAAGGCCTCCCTCCACACACACAATGCAAATGCAGACTTGGAAAGGATTTCTCCTTATGATAGTCAAATATGCTTAATACGAGAAAATTTCTTTGATATTATTACTATAAGGGCAAAGTGTGGAAAACCATTTCGAAAGTATAATATAAATCCTAGCCAGCATAGGCATTTCGCACTTATGCCTATTATAGCTACCATGTTCAATAGCAGGTTACCACCACATTCCATGGCAGGTTATACAACTAAAACCGTACAGGTCGCGTATTGTTTTGATTGGATTTCCAACAAATAGTCAGGCTAAGGAACTTCCTACTGTCAATGGGATCGCCTCTAGCGGGACGTCCCGAGAACCTAATCGGATCTCTGCCAACACAAGGCTGGGTTACCCCGTAACTAGGTAACTACTACTCGAGCATGCCATCCCCCGGTCCTTTGGGACCTTTATCCGAGGCGCCTCAAAACAACAAAGCAATCACAAAGTAATAGATCTGCAGTATCCACATGAGTAAGTATCTAGGCTCCATACCATGATACCACCCTTTACCAGAAGGGAATGACAAACCCTAAAGGGCGCGAACCTCATAACCTTGCCGCATCTTTCCTGTTTTGACCATTTCCAGGGTGTGAGGTCCTGATGCAGTCTCGTCCACAAAGCTACGCTTTATACAAAATCCATGCTTTGATCACAAATGATCATCAACACACAGCAGCACTTAGCGTGCCACACTACCAAGTTGGGAATATATCACTGATAAATATCAACTACATAACCTCTGAGCTCGTACGTCTCAGAGAAGGGTGTTAAGCTAAGAGAATAAATTCTCCGCCACCAAGCAGAAATGTATTTGATAGATATCAGTTTAATATCTCAAAGTGTAATGTCGGGCATACAACCATACAAGTCTGTTCCGGGTTCTAACAGAACCGAAGGCACTTCCGAAGAAGCCCTTGCAAATCCGGGTATCCACAATACCGATCGGACTTCCCGTCACTAAGGGAGAACTCTATACCGGAGCAACTCAGTGCAGAGTCAATCGACAGGTTATCCTATCGTTCTCGAAGACACCCGGTCTTCAACACCGGTCTTCAGTTGCAATCCATAACATCGTATCACTATTCGGAATGGGTTATATGACACAGGGCCCTCTCCCGGCTAAACCGAATAGCGAGCGCAATATTTAAAACATATGGATATGGGATTTCAGTTAAGTCACAACTTGAAAATCCAAGGTTTTTTTCTTTTAAATGGTTAAACAAATTACCATTTTATATCTTTAAATAAAAAGATTCACTTCACAAAGTTCACCTAATTTCACAAAGATCATCCATAGATTTCAAAACAATTTCCATTTAAATTGGATTTATTCCTTAAATCTTTAAACTAAAGATTAAATTTATAGCTTTCAAAACACGTTTCCAAAGATTAATCTATAACTTGGGAAACTATTTCCATTTTAGACTAGAAATTCTTTTAACACGAATTGGAAATTCATTTCTTATGCGAAAGCTCTTATTATTTGAAAACATATAGTTTCCGTTTCAGAAAAATTTAATTATATTTATACAAGTTAAAATCTTTGGGTTTAGAATTTAAATTCCCAATCAATGCTTCTAAAATGGTTTAAAAACCCATTTATAAGTTGAATAACCCTTTTGAACCATAGTTTCCAAGCCATAGAATTCAATCCCAAATATTGAATTCAAATTTAAATCAAATTATTTAAATTTCAAACACAATTAAGTTATTTAAAATAACTTTTATTTTTAAATTTCATTTACAAAAGCTTTCAATTATAATTCCAAAACTAATTTGGATTCAAAAATTCAGTCTTCAAAACTATTTCAAAATCTGTGACTTAACCCATTTCCACGTGCAATCCATATTTATGTGTGTATAAGTGTGGTCCAGGGTTCAACACAATAGTGCACAACATCCTCATCACAGATTCAATCATACCGATAAGCGGTATAACCCATAACGCTTATATTTATTTCACAGATTCATAGATAAAGTAAATTTACCAATCACAACGATTCACTATTACGATTCGATGTGGGTTTCGGATAACCAATTGGAATCCGACTCCCTGTCGCATCGAAATTCAAATGTCGTTTTACGAGTCAAGGGTTGCATATTCATATAACAATATATACATCACAGATCTAACAGCTTCGCATAAAACATTACATAGCATCACATCACATAACAAATAAAACATTCCACCACATAACATCTAATAACAATAGAACATCTATAAGTAAGATCGGTTAATTATTTGAGTAATTCAAATCAGTTTTAATTACTTACGAATAATTACTAATCCTGGTTAGTTAATATTAATAAATTACAAATTATTTTGATTAACTTTTCTATAATCATTAATTAACCATTTATAATTAATTAACCTTTAATTGTAATTTATCAACCTTTAATTATCAAGAAATTAACCTTTAATTATTTAATTCACCGTTAAATACATTATCTTTAATTAATTAATCAACCCTAAATAAATTAATTATCGTTAAATTAGTTGTCCTTATTTAATTACAACAATTGATTAACCTTACGTTAATCACAAGATTAATTAATTTTTTTTAATTAATAACATCCCTTAATTACTTTCACTAATTATTAACCTTTGATAAATTATTTCTCAATCACTTTCATTAATTATCCTTTAATTAATTAATCTTAAATCTTAATTAAATAAATTTAAGCCTTTAATTACTTATTCAATTAATCCAAATCAATAATTAATTTAATAAATAAATTATCCATTTCAATTAACTTATTAATTTAATGAATTTCAAATCATTCCTCATTAAATTTTAAGAAGAACATTATCCTTATTAATGATTGAATTTACAATTAACAAAGTATCTTAAACCATTTTCTTTTAGATTTATTTTCAAATTTCCATTTTTACACTTAAGTTTTAAAATGGGTGCAATTTAAAATTAAAACAATTCGAAACACATTTTAAAACTTATGTTAAGGAAATACTAATTTTCTAAAGGAAGTTTAAAGAAAATTTAAAACCAAATTCATCATCATTTTATTTTCAAAATCATTTTAAATCATACTTTAATATTTAAAGTTGTCAAAACAATTTTAAATTTTGAAACTTATAAATCTCCAAACCCAAATACAAATCATTTTTGATTTCCAGATTAAAATCTTTGATTTAAATTTGAACAGGCAGGTTTTAAAAGAAAACCCGAACCAAATTTTTTTCCCCGAGTTTCCCCTTCTTTACTTCGAGTAAAACACCCCAAAACTTCGAGTCACTCACGCTATTGACTCGAGAAAAACTCGAGCATTTGTCCTCTGCTTCAAACAAAAAACACTGACACGAAACCCACAACCGTGCACATGCACCATCATCGCAGCGAGCTCCGATCATCATCGATGATCTCCTCAGGTCAGCAAGCATCCCCGCATCCCATTATGATCAACTAATCAATCGATACTAACTCGAATTCGAATTCGCATGCCAACTTCAAACCTGGAACCAAGATAACAACGTCAGACACCACCTCATCAAAACCTGAAACCGCCTCATCTACGATTCCCCGACCACCATTGCCTTTGAAACTTCGGCCATACCCTCGTCAACGACCAAACTTCCACCACCCAAAGCCCCTTTACACTCGATCAACTGTAGAAGAGAGGATGATCGAAAAATCAAACGTAGTTTAAACTAGGGTTCCACACCAGAATCCGCAACTGCTACTTCCCTCATGAATTAAAAATTCATTTGTTAATTTTCTGATGATCACGAGTACTCAAGCTACCCACGGCCCTAATCTCGAGACCAGAAACAAACTCAATCACCAGAATTTAACAAAAGTAAGTTTTCCGTTCAACTCAAATTATCTCGATATCCCAAATCTTAAAAATCATGAAATTGTCACCTAAAATCATCATTTTCCACTCCAAATCACATTATGAAATCCAATTTTGAATTCTTGATAATTGGTTTTTCCAGTTTTTTTGCATACATTTACTGTAACTCCATTTTTTTGTATTATTTTATAAAAAATCTTGGGATTATTTTTAAAATCTGGATTTGGTAAGCACAAACAAGTTTTCTTTAAAGACCAAAGCATGATATTGATCCTTTCGAGTGGTATGGAATTTTGAACAGATTCACAAAACCGGTTATATAAACAGAGATGTATATTTTAGCTGTAAGTTTAGTTTCCAGTGATAATCTAAAGTTATTTTAACTTAAGTATAACTTTAAACTAAAGTCTGTGATGGAACAAACTTGTTTGATATGAATCTTGAGTTAAAACCGTGACAATTTCAAGAGATTTTAAATTTAGATCAAAACTTAAGTCCTAGGAACTATGAACAGAGAGGACTCGGACAAAATAGACATGCATAATATACATCCATATGTACTCAGCAGTATTGCATTTATATGTATATATATATATATATATCTATACATAATCCACATTCATTCCAAAACTTGCATGCAACCAAACAATTCAAAACTTAAGCTTTTAAATAGGAGTTTGCTCACCTGGATTCCAAAAGAAACAGAGAGTTTCCTGAAAATTTTCAAAAGCAAGATGAAGCCTGTAACCTTTCTTTAATTTTTTTTGAAGCTTAGATCTGCAACTTGCAAGTACAGACCTTTGATTACTCTTTGTTGTATTAAATCACTTAGTTAATCAATAACAACAATTTTAAATTACTTACAATTGAATTTATATAACAGAGAAGCTTTTTATTTCCTGGATCTTGAAAAAACTGCAAATAGTTTAAGCTTTTGATCTTGATTACTTTGCTTAAGATTGTTTCAAAAATTACTGCACTTCTTCATTCTAGCCAAAGCCTGCAGCATTTCTAGCCTGAATGATGGAGTTTTGTAGGCCATAGCTTGAGTTTATTTGTATGGTTTTAGATTTTCAAACTTGAATTGAAGAAGAAGAAGAGCAGTTTTTTTTCTTTTTTTTCTGTTTTGATGATTTTTTTTAAGATTTGCAAGATCTTCTTGGTTGTATTTTAGAGATTTGAGGCTTAAAATTTCGAAATCTTGGGAGCTGAAAGTTTTTTAAATTATTTTATTTGAATATTTTATTTTTTTATAAAGACAATTCATGCCATTTGTAAAAAGCAATGATGAGAACAAGATCTTGTTAATCTTCCTACACCATCTCTCATGTGCATATATTTACATTTGTATTTCTTTTTCTCAAGTCAAAAAATTCTATTACTTTTTATTTTATTTCCACATATTCATTTTATAAATAAACACATCCTTTATCTAATCTTATTCTATACTTATACAATTTTATAATCAATGACTTAAAATCTAATTACTCATTACTAACAATTTTATACATGTGTTAGTTCTTTGATAATAAAATTAATAACCCAATATTTATTAAAAACCAAACCCCAAATTAAGATTCATTTATCTAAATAGAGATACATCCTATCATATCAAAAATTCAAATACAATTTTGTTTTACTCCAATTATTCAAATTATTTTTCTACTAATTCAAAAATTAATTTAAAAATATTACTTCTAAACCAAAATGCATGCTTAATAAAATAATTAATTAAATTTCTATCAATTTCAAAATGTAAATTTTAAATTCAATTTATTCTTTAAGATTTCTATTATTGAATTCCCAATTAAAAATTCTATTCTAAAATACATACTTTTATAAATCTCTAAGCCTTTAAATTCTATTTATTCTCCATACTTTATTTTTAAACCCAATATTTATTTGTAAAATACTTATTCTTAAATTTTTTAATTCAACATTCTATTTAAATGCTTTTTTTTTTCAATTATAATTTATTTGTATATTTCAAACCCAAACAAATCCTAAATAAATTCACAACTAAATCAAAAAATTTATATTGATTTCCAATTATTTTCAAAATTTAATCCCAAAGATCAAATAAAGTATTAAATTAATCGTGCTTAAAAATCAGGAATGTTACATGTATGGATGAATGTTATCATTGCAATGGTAGCCTAGAGGGTAGTGTTAGCATTCCAAGATGGTCTGCAAGGAGGAAAGGTAAATGCTTTGCCTTAAGCCTAATGCCACAAAGGTGTCTAAAACAGGATAGATGAGTAGGGCTATATGGGTCTTGTCCATTAGAGTATGTTCATCGCCTAGTCTAGGGTCATATATATGGTTTATGTATGTTTCGGGATCCCTTTATAGTTGTTGATCACAACCAAGGGCTGATAGTATTCAATACTATCCGGTGTAAGGGGTAGGCCGCTTCAATGTTGGTAGAGGGGAAAATGAATTTATGGCCCTTGGTAGATTTTATCTAGAGGTGTACTATGCAGAAGGTAGTCCCTTACCTTGCCATCTGTTGGAATCCATTTTTCAATACGAGCCTTCAGACTTGATTGTATACCTATTATGCTGGAATTTAATAATGTAATTTTTGTTATGATTCCATATTTATTTTAAACCTAGATATTATGATAATATCAGAGGATGTTATATAAAAATGTTTTGGTTGTCATATGGTAAAACTCGTGAATGTTCGTGTGGGGTGTAGTCTAACAAGGTACCTTTGATTTGAATATTTGTATAAAATGATTTATTCACACCAGACCTATGTCTGACTCAATGTTTTATCTCTTTCCACTAAAATCCTCGGTACTCAAATTTTTATGAGTAGCCAAGTAGTCAGGTTTCGTTGGGTCCTTTTTAAAAGCGGTATGGAGTAGAAGCATTCATCATTATCCATTGGTAGTCATTATTTCCGCTATGACTGTATATTATGTATTAGTAATTTGGGTTGCCTGATATAGCCGTCCTTGTTGGGAATAGTACATTTTGTAACACTGATGTAATATTTTAGCATAACAAGGTACTATGATGTGATGATGTATATGTAACTCTAATGTTTGAGAGAAAAAATATGTGTTTATTTCTTTTTCTTTTATTTTTGTACCCCATGATCTATCTTTCGAGCACTTAAATGATTGGCACATGATGTATTATAATGTACTCTATGTATTCAAACTTTTGGAGTAACCGTATGTACTATGCTGTGATGATGTGTATAAGGATGTACTATGTGACGTTTTTGGGTGTAAAAATGGTAGATCATCACAACACCCTTCGTATTTTTTATAAACGTTGTATAATGGTTGTATTGAAAATATTAAGCTTCGTAAAGTATTTTGAAACTTTGTACAATCATATAAACATAGGTTATACATGTTTTAATCATATCAAAACTTAAGAAAACTTTATAAAATTATTTTTAAATGTTTTTAAATATATAAAGGATTTGATATGAATTTCTTTTGAAAATAATATATATAAAGCATAAGTGAATATATATTAAAATCATAGTTATAAAAAATGTTATAATGTATTCATAAGCATTTAAAAAGCATAAAACTAAAAGTGTAAGCTATAATAGATTTAAAAGTATATTTAAAATATAGAAAACTTATAAACTTAATTACACAAAATATAATTAAAAGTTAGAAACCATTTGAAGGCCATTTTGAGAGAATGTTTTGAAAACAGGGATTCTTTAAAATTATTTATGAAATTCAGAATATTTGATAACCATTTAAAATCAGAGAACAGATTTCGAAACTATTTAGAAAAATGAAGAGATGGATCAAAGAAGTGCTATCGGGTTTTAACAATAATCCATGACTCTATAACTTATATGTATATCTTGAATCTTCAATACTCATGAGTCTTCAATCTCTAACTCTTGAATCTTTATATCAGCCTCATGAATCTGCACTTGATATTCCACAGTCTTCTTAATCAACACCTGTCTAATATCCTACATTATATATTATATATAACCATATAAAAATATTTGTATCTATATTTTATATGATGTCATATGGCTGTTGTCATCAAAACTAATGCCTATAAAATATGACTTAACTCCCACCGGGGTTACAAAACTCCCCCTTAATCTATGCCTGGATATTTTATATATTTATACCCCTTCGTCATCAATAAAAATATAATCAAAAATCCCTTTAAATAAGGTCCTATATGATATATACAAGAGTGATATGTAAATAGGAAGTAATAACATAACCCAATTTTATTAATCTGACAAGTTCATTGCATCCACATTGTTAATCCAAATCAAATTCAGTACAAATCAATCCAAATAAATCAATCCAATCCATATTTGTAATATGTCTAATATAAAAATTTAAAGTAATCCTACATACATTAGGACTAACTAATCAAACTTAGACATCCTTAGGAACTTCTACCCAAATATCAAAACCAAAAATAGGATCCACTTCGATGGCATTCCAATCTTCATCTTCTCTGTTGATGGCACAATCAGGATTATTGATCGTTCTGTCTTTGATTAGTTGAAGAAATCATTCATCAAATGGCGTCAATGTAACGACTAAGGTTTTCGACCCTTGATAATCGACACTAATACATCCTTGATATTCATGTGCCGCAATTTGAAGTTCCAGAAAGCCCGATTATTAAGGGAAAAAGAAAATAAAGATAGAAAAAAATCTCACACGAATGGAATAACATATATTATTTTAATATAAAATCTTTACAACGGAAAATTTTGAACATAATATCAGAGTCAAACGTAAATTGAGACTGGACAGTTATACATCCTTTGTCATTATAAATGCCGACAAACAAAAAACAATTGTAGCATATGAAGTGGATAATACAATACGTCTATACATGGACGAAGATCACCAGCTCTCCTCTAGAAACTCCAGGCATCTTCAAATAAGCCTGAAACTACTCAGATCTGAAACGAGTACTAAAAATACCCAGATTAGTCTTGATAAACCAGCATGAGATACTCGAAATTATAAATGCTGATGTCAATTAAAACCTTTGAAGAGAAGCGTATCTCATAAGACCACGCCTACACATAAATACTGTGACGACCCGCCCTTCTACTACCAGAAAGACGCATCATCATTAAGAAAGAAAGCGATAGAAATAGGAAAGAATAGAAAAGAAAGAAACAAAACATCAGAATCTCACAGCGGAACGGAACAAAATATAATATATCACATATCTATTACAAAATTTACATATATTAGAGTTATATAATATCAATATACATGACAATCATACATACATCTGTCACTATATACATCAGAGATAAAGTATACATCAACTAACATAGCGGAACTAGATAGATATCTACATACGTCTGGAAACTCCTGCTCCAAGCTCCTCCAGAATCAAAATCCAAACCTATCACTTGGCTACTCGTAAAAATTTGAGTACCCAAGAGTTTATCAAAAATAAAATATAAACTCCGGGTCAGACATGGGTCTGGTATGAGTAAACGGTTTAAATTGTTTAATTTTTGAAAACCTTTTAAAACAAAGGTATCACGTAAGACTCCCCACCAATAAATACGGGTAAGTTTTTACCTTACGCTAACCAAAACATTTTATAGGAATTCTAGTGATACTATAATAGTGTCTAGGGTTTTGAGTAAAATATAGAAATAGATGAAATGCTTACATCTCACATTCCAACGTAGTTGGGCACAATCAAAACGTACGACGCTTATTGGATATTGGATCTCATACAATGGCAGGGCCACTGGGGTACCGCCCGTCACAGTACGTGGTCTAGATCACTATACCAAGGAGCCACCCTAACTCCCCTACAACACAAGGCCGGAACCATTCCTTACTGAACAGTCCCGAACAAGATAACCCCGCAGTTGTTGCGCATATCCAACCGCCCACACAGCCGAAATAAAGGGACATCTAGACAGGGGTACATCTTGTTCTGCTTGGGCATGACCCAGCTAACCTTGCCGCACCTCCCCTGTTTTAGCCATTCCCGGTTGATGAGGCTTGAGGCTGCGATTACCTTTCAGGACATAATTCTTAGAATGCTCATCGTCCGCCTGACGATGTGTTGAAAGCATTCAATCCACACAAGTTCGTTCCGGGTTCGAACGAAACCGAAGGCATTATCTCGTCACACTTATTTTGGAATCACCCTTAGAGTCAACGACGATAACCCTTGCATTCTGAAAACACCATCTCGATCTTCACTTGAGAATTCACGATCTAATGTTTAATTTGGATAGATGTGGTTTTCGGAATATCAATTGGATACCCGATCCTGGTCTCATCGAAATCCAAACGCCATTTTAAAGGCCAAGTTGTCTAATTAACTTAAACAGTTTAATAATTTAAATTCAACAATTGAATTAACATAACATTTATCACAGATGAATCATACCCAAATATTATAGATATATCACAGCTTATCACAGAGCATCACAAAATATCACCAAATAACTATCACAATCGGATGTTCTACGAACATAACAATCCAAAGCAATCGCCTTGAATCCTCAATTTAATCAAGTCAATTAAACCAATTAGTTGAGGATTAACCTCTTAATCCTGCTAGATTAATCATTAGTTAATAATTCATTACTTATTCCATTTCAAATTATTTAATTAATAAATCATTTCTTAATTAATATTTATGTCTTAATTGCTTAATTACTTAATTATTATTTAACTAATTACTTTCTTAATCAAGTTATCTAACTTTAATTACTTAAGTAATAATTTCTTAATCATTAATTAACAATCTAAATGAGACGGATTACCTATTTATTTACTGCTAATTACTTCCTTAATTCTTAATTAAATTACTTAATTAATTAACTATAAATCGTTCATTAATTAATTAAGCGGTTAACTCAATTTCACTTATTACTTATAACACACTACTAATTAAAATTACAAAGTAATTACTCTTAATTCCTTCTGAACCCAATCAATCACTATTGATTATTCACTTAATTAACATTCAAGTCTTCTTGAAATTTGATATTAATTATATCACTAACTGAAACATTATTTGTTAATTTACTTAATTACTACTTAATATTAACAAGATTTTAAAAGTATGGTTAAGCTTAAACAAAAGTAATTAGTTAAATTAAATTGTTAATCACGAGTTAAACTATCGTTAAACCTTACTAGGATAATTAATGCTTGAATTAAGTTTAACTTAAAATTTTAAACCTGTATTCCGATCACTATGATGATTTGCTGGACCCTTTATTCACTAACAACTTTTATATTTCAATAAGCAAAGGACTCGAGACCTCCCCTGCAAAACTCAAGCTCTGCTTCGAGTTGTTCCCCCCCTTCACCCAAGTCACCAACACAGGTACGCGAACTCCATCTTCTTCTTCTTGTATTTTTTTTACAGCAAGTTTCATTTAAACTTAATTAAAAGGTAAATATCAGAAGATCTCGCGCCAAACTCAAAAGAAAACCAAAGCGAATAACCCATATTCTCGAGAATGACTCGAGACAATGCCCCCTTCCTTCAAGCACTGATACGCAACCGTGTCGTACACGTGCACGGTGGTACGATCGGACTTCGACGAGCATCAATCATACCAGCAAATCACAAATCCCACGAAAACTCGAAAACCAAACTCGAATTGCAGCAAAGGAATTCAAATTGAAAATTAGGCCTCCAGCTCAAAAAAAAAACGCGACCATCCACCAAATCATTTCCCCACCGAAACATGGTCTACCGGAGGTGATGCAAACTCGACCACACCTCGGCAACGTCCCCAGCAACCTTCACACCAAGTCTCGAATCACTCGATCACGTGTACGAGCCAAATCTCATATTTTACAAGCATGTACATAAACGCGGGTAAACCCTATATTGACCTCGTACCCCAAACCTATGCAATGGAAAAAAAATCAGTAAATATTTTTCTTGAGATCACATACATTCATACTTGCTTTGATTTGAGTTTAAGCATTTTATATTGAGTAATTTTCGAGAATTTGATAAAAATTCAATTTTTGTTCAACATCGAACTACTCTTGATATATTGAGCTAAAAATCCTCATTCAGTTTTAAAAAATCATAACTTTTAGTCATAATTCAAGATATAAATTTTAATTAGCTTTTCATATGATCGAATTTAACAATGTTTCCTTAATTGACTGTAAACAGAAAAAGTGTAGGTTATTAATATGTTGAAACAGGTTTTAAAAATTATGATTGAAGTTCAAGCAACAAGTTTTTGATGATAACAAGTTTAAAACTTACCATAATCAAATGAAAACAATTCACAGTTTAATTGTTTTCATCCTGTAACATAAAGCGGAGAACAACATCTTCAATATTCCTATTACAGCTTGTATAAAATCTCAGACACATATCAAAACAAAGCACATACAATACATATATAAATCTCATGAAATTATCTTACTGGTTTTAATTAACTTAAGCTTGAAAATTTAAGTTTACTCACTTGCAATTTCTGTAGAAAAGAGAACAACTACTTGTTTTTGCTTATGAAACCTGAAGTTGAAACTGCCTGCAGCTCTGCTCATGAATCTGCCCTTTTTCTTTTAGATTTGAATATGTTTCATTTTCTTGTTTTACTTTCCTCTGGTTTCTCTTTTTTCTTTTTGTTTCACGAACTTGAAGTAGCATGAGATATACATATAAATGTAGAACGGAGTGGGGAAGCTTTAACTGGTCAGTAGCTTCTTTAATTGAGCAGATTTTATTAATATCTTGAATTGACAAAAGTGGGCTGAGAAGATTGATAATTTAATGCCTTGTTTACCTAATAGGTTTGCATGCTTATTATGTTTGGCTGCTCATAAATATTCAAGTATAATTGTTGTACTATGCATAAAGATATTGGTTTGTTGCTTTTCACTTTGCAGGCCAACATAGCTTGCACAAGAAGCTATTCATTTGTTCATATTTGCTTTGTACCTTAATTAGTTTGCATAATTATTAAAATATTTGCTATGTATAAGGATTTTGTATGTAAGTATATACTTGCAGGTAGGTCTGAGGCTTGTGAAAGAAGATGTGTTTATATGTATTTGTCTTATTATTTCCAGTTTGAACTTCAATATACAAATATGTTTGTGTAAATATATTTGTCTTCTTTCTTGATTCATATACACTTGTTTGACTTAGAAATTCTAGCTTAATAATTCATATATTACAGGCTTACATTTCTTTAGTCTTGTAAGTGAAAATAAGTTGGTTTGTTATTAGCTTCCAGTTTGAACATCTTGCATATATGTGTCATATTTCATTTTACTTTGCTTACTAATTTTAAAGTTATGTTGTATGCTTGTTTATCTATTTTAATTCTATTTGTGTTATTTTATTTTATATTTTTTTATACTCTATACTTTGTTCTTAATTTAGTTATATTCATGTGTTATACTTAATATTCTTATATTTATATTTTAACTGTCCATATTTAAATTAAATTCGTGAGTTTACTCATTCTTTATATTTATTTTATTTGTATTTAACTATAATTATTTACATTACGTACAATATGATTTATTTACATTTATACTTATTTTATATTTATCTCCATTTGTATTTTATTTAAATCATATGCATAAGTTTGACTTATATTTCACATTTATATTTTAATTCTATTTCAAACATTATCATTCATATGTATACTTACCAAATATAAACAAAGTAAGATATTTTAATTTAATCATAAAAGACAAACTGTATTATGAATATTATTGAGAAAATTTATTAAACTTCCAAATCAATTCCCTTTAAAAAATATCATTTATATAAACAATGGCAATTATTTCAAAATCACATTCGTTTCAAATGAATAAGTATACATTTTATTTAAATTGATTTGAATATTTATTAAATAAATAGGGCCAAAATCCAGGGTCGTTACATTCCTCCCCCCTTAAAAGAATTTCGTCCCCGAAATTTAAAACAAAGATAATTTAAAAGTTGTCATATCAACCGTTCAAACATACATATACTAACAAACAACCAACATCTATCCTAACAAACATTGGTAGCTACCCGGACACAAATCCAGATAAGTTTTCCTAAAACTATACAGAGTTTCCTGGGTGAAAACTCCGGAATCCTCGCTCCACTATACTATGACAAGCTACACTACTATACTCCTGAGTTGCCTCTCACCTTAGCTAATAATCTGATCTGAATTTCTATCCACAGTCACATTCGGTTCATCTTTGAAGTCTTCCCGTACTATTGATTCTACAACTAATACTGAATCAAGAAAAAATTCCTTAGATGGGTCACACAGAATACACTATGAATTCCAGACATCTGTTCTGACAATTCGACTCTGCAAGCTATAGTTCCAATCTTTACAATATCCGAAATAGTCCAATATATTCCGAGTCAAGTTTTCCCGCCTTTCGAATCTAATAGTTCCTTTTTAATCGGGAAACTTTGGCCAAAAACAAATTGCCAATCTCAAATTCCAATTGTCTCCTTCTTATCTGCGTACTTCTTCTAATGGTCTTGAGAAGCTCCTATCTTATTCTTTGATAAGCTTAATCTTATCAGAAACTTCACAAAACAAAACTGGTCCAAACAAAAGATAGTCTACCACAATCTACCAAAATTCACAACTCAAACTTGCCGCATATCCTCTAAAATACGGTTCAGTCTCTCTGTCCGTCCGAGGATAAAAGGCTATACTAAATTTCAAACTCGATCCCGAAGCCAATTGTAGAACCCTCCAGAAATTTGCTGGTGAAAAATAGGGTCACGAACACTTATTATGCTAACAGGAACACCAAACAATTTTACTATTTTCCTCAAGAAAAATTTTGGCCTGAAACTGTAGTCCGAGTTATCTAACTAGTATAGAATGAGCACTCTTAGTTAATCGATCCACAATAATCCATTTTCCATTGTTTCCCTCCTTGGTTCTTGGCAAACCGTCGATGAAATCCATCGAAATCATCGCCTACTTCCATCTGGGATTTTCTAAAGATTGCAATAATCTTGGACAACTTCTCATAATCACCCTGACTTGCTGATAGAAAGTACAATTATAAACAAAAACAACTACGACCTTCATCTATATTAGGAACACAAACGGCCACTAATCCTTTAATCACCTTAATCATCTACCTTAAAATCTGAACACCTTCCATCCTTAGTTTAAGAATCAATTCCTCAAAAGATCTATTCTCCCTTTGCTTACTTATGATTCTGCCCTGGAGATAAGGAACAACTTCTAAAAGAACAAAACTGCATTCCTGCTAAGAGCATCAACCACAACATTCCCTTATCCTGGGTATACAGAATATCCATATCATATGAGTTCAGAAATTCGACTCACCACGGCTACCTCCGATTAAAATCCCCTTAGAGAGAAAAGATATTCCAATGGTTTGTGGTCCGTTAATAACCCAACTTCTCTCCCAACAGATAGTGCCTCCAAATCTCAAAACAAATACAATGGCTAACGACTCAAGGTCTTGCGTAGCGTAGTTCCCTTCATGTTGCTTTAATTGCTGTCACGCATACGCAGTTACTCTTCTATCTTGCATCAACACTGCTTCCCAAATCAATTATACAAGCATTCGTATAAATTCCAAAGCTGCCCTTTCCTTCCGGAATAACAATCACTGGAGCACTGGTTAACCTCGTCTTCCATTCTTAGAAAGTTCTTCACACCGGATGTCCATTTGAACTCGGTTCTTTTCCTAGTCAACTTAGTTAGATGTGAAGAAATCTTGGAATAGTCTTTGATAAATTTTCCTGTAGTAGCCAGTTAAACCGGAAAATTAGGAATTTCCATCGATTGCTTCGGTTGCTTCCATTCTAGAATAGATTCTCCCTTTTCTGGGTCTACAGAGATATCTTCACCCAAAATAATGTCCCCCAAAAATAACTTTCGATTTCCAAAAATGGCACTTAAAGAACTCGCCTTCAAAACATGCCTCCCCAGTGTCTCCAACACTATCTTCAAATGCAGCTTGAGCTCTTCTTCAAACTTAGAATATACCAAAACAAACTTATTCATTCTCCTATCGATCCATCCGATTTAGCGACAACGCCATCACAGAATCCTAACAAGAAAAAACAAACTAGACTTGATCAACTCCTTCCCTAGAAGATCCTGAATCTGCTCAACTAACTCTACTTCCTTTCTCGGAACCATCCTCCAACAAGGCTGAATCACTAGCACTACCCTGGAATCAAATCAACACGAAACTCTATCTCTCGATGTGAAGACAAACAATTAACTTCTCGAATACATCAGGAAAAACTTGGTTCTCATTAATATTAAAAAAAAAATCTCAACTCCATGAAAAAGATTACACAAATGAATTCCAGAATTGTCACACAACACTCTGGTAATTCTACCCAAATAAGTTTGTTCTACCTTCACAGTCCAGAACAGCCATATATTGTTCGGTAATGAAACCACTCTGCTACTTCCGAAATCACCTCAAGAAAACTGCTAATCAACAAACCTTCTCGACAGCACACAGGACACTTCCATCTATAGGGCTAACCTCAATGTCCAAAGACTTCTATTCAAAGCTCTTTGAGAAACTCGGGCCTCAATCAAACAAAAATACCCTACTGAACTTAGTCACAATTCTGAAACGGACATACCTCCTTAACTTGTTCCAAAGAAACATCTTCAGAGACATCCAAACTCACTGTGTCTCATTACACAGCTACTACACCCAGGGATATCATGATTTGGTCCTGTCCATCCGATATATCCAAACTCAAGCTCATCCAAATTACATTCCAACAATGAAATCCTCACATCACCCAAAGCTCACTCGAGATGGTAATAGGTCTACAGTCTCAACAGATACACTCCAACTACAAATGTTCAAAACTCCAATCATTGGTAGTCGTGTTTCACACACCACTACCCTATCTACATTTATAGCTTATATTGGAAAACCTGAACAGGTAAACCAACAAAGAGGTGTGTGTGTGTGTGTCTATATATATATATATATATATATATATATATCAAAATTACAAATACGCTCTCTCAAGGAAGAAATCACTCAAGAGCCTAGGTATTCACTCAACCTAGCGCTCTGATACCAAGTGTGACGACCCGCCCTTCTACTACCAGAAAGACGCATCATCATTAAGAAAGGAAGGGATAGAAATAGGAAAGAACAGAAAAGAAAGAAACAAAACATCAGAATATCACAGCGGAACGGAACAAAATATAATATATCACATATCTATTACAAAATTTGCATATATCAGAGTTATATAATATCAATATACATGACAATCATACATACATTTGTCACTATATACATCAGAAATACAGTATACATAAACTAACACAGCGAAACTAGATAGATATCTACATACGTATGGAAACTCCTGCTCCAAGCTCCTCCGGAATCAAAATCCAAATCGATCACTTGGCTACTCGTAAAAATTTGAGTACCCATGAGTTTATGAAAAACAAAATATAAACTCCGGGTCAGACATGGGTCTGGAATGTTTATCCGGTTTAAATTGTTTAATTTTTGAAAACCTTTTAAAACAAAGGTATCACGTAAGACTCCCCACCAATAAATACGGGTAAGTTTTTACCTTATGCTAACCAAAACATTTTATAGGAAATCTAGTGATACTATAATAGTGTCTAGGGTTTTGAATAAAATATAGAAATAGCTGAAATGCTTACATCTCACATTCCAACGTAGTTGGGCACAATCAAAGCGTACGACGCTTATTGGATATTGGATCTCATACAATGGCAGGGCCACTGGGGTACCGCCCCTCACAGTACGTGGTTTAGATCACTATACCAAGGAGCCACACTAACTCCCTTGCAACACAAGGCCGGAACCATTCCTTACTGAACAGTCCCGAACAAGATAACCCCGCAGTTGGTGCGCATATCCAACCGCCCACACAGCCGAAATAAAGGGACATCTAGACAGAGGTACATCTCGTTCTGCTTGGGCATGACCCAGCTAACCTTGCTGCATCTCCCCTGTTTTAGCCATTCCCGGTTGATGAGGCTTGAGGCTGCGATTACCTTTCAGGACATAATTCTTAGAATGCTCATCGTCCGCCTGACGATGTGTTGAAAGCATTCAATCCGCACAAGTTCGTTCCGGGTTCGAACGAAACCGAAGGCATAATCTCGTCACACTCATTTTGGAATCACCCTCAGAGTCAACGACGATAACCCTTGCATTCTGAAAACACCATCTCGATCTTCACTTGAGAATTCACGACCTAACGTTTAATTTGGATAGATGTGGTTTTCGGAATATCAATTGGATACCCGATCCCGGTCTCATCGAAATCCAAACGCCATTTTAAAGGCCAAGTTGTCTAATTAACTTAAACAGTTTAATAATTTAAATTCAACAATTGAATTAACATAACATTTATCACAAATGAATCATACCCAAATATTATAGATATATCACAGCTTATCACAGAGCATCACAAAATATCACCAAATAACTATCACAATCGGATGTTCTACAAACATAACAATCCAAAGCAATCGCCTTGAATCCTCAATTTAATCAAGTCAATTAAACCAATTAGTTGGGGATTAACCTCTTAATCCTGCTAGATTAATCATTAGTTAATAATTCATTACTTATTCCATTTCAAATTATTTAATTAATAAATCATTTCTTAATTAATATTTATGTCTTAATTGCTTAATTCTTAATTATTATTTAACTAATTACTTTCTTAATCAAGTTATCTATCTTTAATTACTTAAGTAATAATTTCTTAATCATTAATTAACAATCTAAATGAGACGGATTACCTATTTATTTACTGCTAATTACTTCCTTAATTCTTAATTAAATTACTTAATTAATTAACTATAAATCGTTCATTAATTAATTAAGCGGTTAACTCAATTTCACTTATTACTTATAATACACTACTAATTAAAATTACAAAGTAATTACTCTTAATTCCTTCTGAACCCAATCAATCACTATTGATTATTCACTTAATTAACATTCAAGTCTTCTTGAAATTTGATATTAATTCTATCACTAACTGAAACATTATTTGTTAATTTACTTAATTACTACTTAATATTAACAAGATTTTAAAAGTGTGGTTAAGCTTAAACAAAAGTAATTAGTTAATTTAAATTGTTAATCACGAGTTAAACTATCGGTAAACCTTACTAGGATAATTAATGCTTGAATTAAGTTTAACTTAAAATTTTAAACCTGTATTTCGATCACTATGATGATTTGCTAGACCCTTTATTCACTAACAACTTTTATATTTCAATAAGCAAAGGACTCGGATCTCCCCTGCAAAACTCCAGCTCTACTTCGAGTTGTTCGCCCCCTTCACCCGAGTCACCAACACAGGTACGCGAACTCCATCTTCTTCTTCTTGTATTTTTTTTTACAGCAAGTTTCATTTAAACCTAATTAAAAGGTAAATATCAGAAGATCTCGCGCCCATATTCTCGAGAGTGACTCGAGACAGTGCCCCCTTCCTTCAAGCAATGATACGCAACCGTGTCGTACACGTGCACGGTGGTACGATCGGACTTCGACGAGCATCAATCATACCAGCAAATCACAAATCCCACGAAAACTCGAAAACCAAACTCGAATTGCAGCAAAGGAATTCAAATCGAAAATTAGGCCTCCAGCTCAAAAAAAAAAAAACAAAAACGCAACCATCCACCAAATCGTTTCCCCACCGAAACATGGTCTACCGGAGGTGATGCAAACTCGACCACACCTCGGCAACGTCCCCAGCAACCTTCCCACCAAGTCTCGAATCACTCGATCACGTGTACGAGTAAAATCTCATATTTTACAGGCATGTACATAAACCCGCAGTAAACCCTATGTTGACCTCGTACCCCAAACCTATGCAATGGAAACAAAATTAGTAAATATTTTTCTTGAGATCACATACATTCATACTTGCTTCGATTTGAGTTTCAGCATTTTATATTGAGTAATTTTCGAGAATTTGATAAATGTTCAATTTTTGTTCAACATCGAACTGCTCTTGATATATTGAGCTAAAAATCCTCATTCAATTTTTAAAAATCATAACTTTTAGTCATAAGTCAAGATATAAATTTTAATTAGCTTTTCATATGGTCGAATTTAACAATGTTTCCTTAATTGACTGTAAACAGAAAAAGTATAGGTTATTAACATGTTGAAACAGGTTTTAAAAATTATGATTGAAGTTCAAGCAATAAGTTTTTGATGATAACAAGTTTAAAACTTACCATAATCAAATGAAAACAATTCAAAGTTTAATTGTTTTCATCCTGTAACATAAAGTAGAGAACAGCGTCTTCAATATTCCTATTACAGTTTGTATAAAATCTCAGACACATATCAAAACAAAGCACATACAATACATATATAAATCTCATGAAATTATCTTACCGGTTTTAATTAACTTAAGCTTGAAAATTTAAGTTTACTCGCTTGCAATTTCTGTAGAACAGAGAACAACTACTTGTTTTCCTTATGAAACCTGAAGTTGAAACTGTCTGCAGCTCTGCTCATGAATCTGCCCTTTTTCTTTTTGATTTGAATATGTTTCATTTTCTTGTTTTAGTTTCCTCTGGTTTCTCTTTTTTCTTTTTGTTTCACGAACTTGAAGTAGCATGAGATATACATATAAATATAGAACAGAGTGGGGAGGCTTTAACTGGTCAGTAGCTTCTTTAATTGAGCAGATTTTATTAATATCTTGAATTGACAAAAGTGGGCTGGGAAGATTGATAATTTAATACCTTGTTTACCAAATAGGTTTACATACTTATTATGTTTGGCTGCTCATAAATATTCATGTATTGTTGTACTATGCATAAAGATATTGGTTTGTTCCTTTTCACTTTGCAGGCCAGCATAACTTGCACAAGAAGCTATTCATTTGTTCATATTTGCTTTGTACCTTAATTAGTTTGCATAATTATTAAAATATTTTCTATGTATAAGGATTATGTATGTAAGCATATACTTGCAGGTAAGTCTAAGGCTTGTGAAAGAAGATGTGTTTATATGTATTTGTCTTATTATTTCCAGTTTGAACTTCAATATACAAATATGTTTGTGTAAATATATTTGTCTTCTTTTTTGATCCATATACACTTGTTTGACTTAGAAATTCTAGCTTAATAATTCATATATTTATGTCAGGCTTACATTTCTTTGGTCTTGTAAGTGAAAATAAGTTGGTTTGTTATTAGCTTCCAGTTTGAACATTTTGCATATATGTGTCATATTTCACTTTACTTTGCTTACTAATTTTAAAGTTATGTTGTATGCTTGTTTATCTATTTTAATTCTATTTGTGTTATTTTATTTTATATTTTTTTTTATACTCTATACTTTGTTCTTAATTTAGTTATATTCATGTGTTATACTTAATATTCTTATATTTATATTTTAACTGTCCATATTTAAATTAAATTCGTGAGTTTACTCATTCTTTATATTTATTTTATTTGTATTTAACTATAAATATTTAAATTATGTACAATATGATTTTTTACATTTATACTTATTTTTTTTTATCTCCATTTGTATTTTATTTAAATTATATGCATAAGTTTGACTTATATTTCACATTTATATTTTAATTCTATTTCAAACATTATCATTCATGTGTATACTTACCAAATATAAAGAAAGTAAGATATTTTAATTTAATCATAAAAGACAAATTGTATTATGAATATTATTGAGAAAATTTATTAAAATTCCAAATCAATTCCCTTTTAAAAATACCATTTATATAAACAATGGCAATTATTTCAAAATCACATTCGTTTCAAATGAATAAGTATACATTTTATTTAAATTGATTTGAATATTTATTAAAATAAAAGGGCCAAAATCCGGGGTCGTTACAAATACGGACGGGTTTTATCTTATTATAACCAAAATACTTTATATCAAAATTGATATTATTATTAATGACATTCTTTTGAAAACACTTTTCAAGTAATATATCAAAATAAAGTATCAATATCCGAACTAAGTCTATGGTAATATGTCCGGGCTAGGTCAAAGGAATACGCCGGATGGAATATATGATTAAAAAGGGTAGTTGAAATGTTTGCAAAGCATTACAGCTATTTTGGGAATAAAATCAAAACCGTAATGCTTGTATTGGAATTGAATTTCCAACATGATAGGGAACTAGTGGCCTTTTTCTTCGATCCATGCATAACAACCATAGTCCCCCCTTAGAAGCATTATCGCTTTTCTCAAGCCAGCTACTTGGGACTACACTTGCTACACTGCCAATATCTTGTAGCCTTATCACTTTTCGCAAGCTCGCTACTATTCAACTAATTGGGTAAATAACTTAAGGGACGCAATCCCCCAATGGGTCCCATAATGGACGCTGCTATATACATCAATCAACAGCCCCGAATGTGTGTTCATCAGACCACGTTGTATTTCATATCATTCCTAGGATGCTAAGCTCGTGAGGCTATGCTCATACTTTTCAAATGGTTCCACTTTAAATGCCACACTGCCATTCCATAATCACACAAACCAATTTCCACAAATGTATAGCTCTCGAGCTCATACGTCCCAGGAAAGGGTGTTAAGCTAAGAGAAGTTGCCTTCTCCACCACCAAGCAGATGATACGTTGGTAAAGATCTATTAATATGATCAGAAATGCAATGTCAGACATTCGTCCACACAAGTTCGTTCTGGACCGAATGAAACCAAAGGCACTCCTCCTACCACCATTAATACAAGTAGTCCTTGCAATCCGAAGATTCTAAAACATGAAAGGACCACTGCTATATAAATTTCTCTACATTGTGAGCTACCTAGAGAATGTCAACAAGTAGTCCTTCCGCTACGAAGATCTTTGGTCACCAATAATCACTATCTTCATCAGGTCTTCACTTATGAACGTATACATTGGTTCAAAGTGGTTTTCGTATAGGAATGACCCAATTCCGACCCCGGTTCCTCCGAACGAATCATCGATAAAAGAAGATGTTAAGTTCATATATGATTATCAATCATTAACCAATTTAACTCATCTTTTTAATTCATTCTTAGATATCTCTTAGAGATATATTCATTGTGTCATTTCTTTATAATTTTCAAAGTATATGGAATCATTAAGCCTCATTTATCAAAATTATTTGGTTAATTTTAGAATCTTTTTAATCTTGGAATCATTCCAAATTGTTTCACATTTTATTTAGAAAAACATTTCCAAATCATTATATGCAATCCAAGTTATTTAAGAAACTTTGATCTGAATATACTAAATTTACCATCCCATCCATCGGGCTAGTCTGGATAGCCAGGGAGAGCAGGAAACTAGCTTTCCAAACCCAAGCCTTCGCACCCATAAGGCGGTCAAGTTATTTGATCGACTCTAAATTATTTAATATTTACTCATTCCATAAATCCTTCAAATCAACTTTAAAATATTTTATTAATCATTTAAAAACATTTACGAAAGATTCGAGAAAGAGTCGTTAAGTTTGAAAATATATTTCAAAGTTACAGAAAATTGCTACGGAAAGTGCTTTTTAAGCTATATTAATCAAAACGACTTTTTATCATTTGAAAATTCATTTTTATAACACAAATAACTTTTAAAAAATTTATAAGATTTATTCCATATTTTTAAAATGTTTAAAAATATATATATTTAAAACATTTGCCACTTTGGCCACCAAATTACCAAAGCGCGATTTTATTGAAAACTTGATTTGCTCATATTTTAAAATATACTTATCGAAATCTCAATTTTTTTCTTTTTTTTAAAACTATTATCCATAGTTCGAAAAATTCTTATCTCCAAGAATTTCGAGCTATATCCCATTCTATATATTCATTTGACTTTTATGGCGCAAAATCGCGAACTGCATTACGCGACGCACCTATTTTGACTAAATTTTCAATACTCTTCAAAACTTCTCCAAATTGAATTTTAATGTTTATAAAACATTTATAAACCATTTTCAAACATTTAAACCAATATAATTCCATATTAAATCTCTTTTTTACCTTTAAAACATTTCATAATATTATATTATTATAACATTCGTTTCCAAACTTTTTTATATTTAAAACCATTTAGAAGCAAAACAACTCCATACACAAATTATTTATGGATTAAATTTCTATTTAAATAACTATGGTTAATTACTGACCATTTCTATTATGATTTCTCATCATTTATCACAACCAAGTTATCAGCCATATAAACATCCATATACTCAACTATATAATCAACCAAGTTATCAACCAATTATTTAAATTCAAACATTCGTATAATTATTTTCGAAATGTAAGTAAATCAAGTACTCACTTATGGATCCACTCCACCAATCTTTTCTGTAGCTTCCTTAATTTATTTCGGCAACATGTCCTCCTCTTTTACTTACTCCGGAGCCTTTTGAACTTCTTCCTTCTTCCTATATGTGTTCGGCCAAGGCCTAGGAACGCTCGACCATGCTCCTTAGTTGCTGGTGCTCTCGACTTTGAGGTGAAGATGGGGTGGCCATGAGCTTCTAAAGGGTGGAGGAGAAGATTGAGTAGATTTTTGATGTGTATATGTAAATATACATATACTAATATTATTTTCTATAATTTTCTCCATAATTTTTCTAAGATGAGAGGGCATTGAAGAGAAAGAGAAAGCTTGAGGAAAGAGGAAGAATAAGATGGAAAGTTGTGTGAAAATGTGAATGAACGTATGCATGTATTTATGACCAAAATTTACAAA
Source organism: Allium cepa (assembly GCA_030765085.1). Lineage (NCBI taxonomy): Eukaryota > Viridiplantae > Streptophyta > Magnoliopsida > Asparagales > Amaryllidaceae > Allium > Allium cepa. Next base: position 299,747,930 of record CM060944.1, on the reverse strand, counting down.
ACATCCTACATCACTTCCTTCCCATCACATCACCCATGTGCCACGTTACACCTTCATCATTTCACATGCCCACACCCCTCTTCATCAGCATCCATCGCCTCAAATCACTTCATGTCCCAATTGTTTTTATGAAAGCTTAAGGGTGAAGTTTTCCTAAAACATCTTAGATATTCTTAATATATGTATATATAAATGTATATATGTTATATGTATGTGTGTGTGCCTATGTGTGTGTGTGTTCATGTATATGTTAGTGGATGCATTTGTATGTTTTCACATGACATATAAACACAGTTGCAACAACTTTCGAACAACTTCTGTTCGTTAAACCGTTGAAAATCGAAAAGCCGATTCCAGGTCACATTTTCACTTTTTATTTAATATACATATATTTGTAAACAAAGTTCGAAAATAAAGTCCTAATCTTTTTTGATAAATAAAAGTGATCACATTTGAATTATAAAATCGTATAAATCAATATTAGCAATTACTTACAAAAAGTACATTTATACAATTAATCGATATCGATTTTCTCAGTAATTTCAAATTGGTTAAATATCTTTATAAAACTATTATAAATCGTTTATTATCACTTTACAACACTCTAAAAGGAATTACTATCATTAAAAAAACAATTATTTAAATAATTATTAAATCATTAAAAATCAATTTAAATTATAAAAATAAAATAAGTAATTTTATTTCATATTCTTGTTCAATTATAAAATAAGTTTATGTATCTAGCTCAGTGTGCGATATTTTACGATTTTAGAGTTGTTTATCGATATACCAGTTTTCGACCATTTTATTGATAAATTTCCATAGGAAATATTTTCATAAATACTTATTCAAAATAAGATTACCATTATTACTTATTATTTAAAACATCATAATCTATGTTAAAACATCCTATATTTGAATATTTAAAGATTAATATAATTTATCATATTGATAAATTTGCGGGTCGTTATAGATTTTCCCCTACAAAAGAATTTTATCCTTGAAATTACACCAAAACAAAACCCAAAGGTATTTCTCCAAAATATTTATCTTTAAACTTACATTCGTATGATGTATAAAGATCATCCGTACGAAATACTTGATTCGATCTACTATATGAATCCATAACTTTACTTTTGAAGTAGTATTGATCCCCCAATCCTCTAGTGCAGACTTTGATCAGGCTTCTTGATTATAAAACTTTTTTTCCCTTACATATCCCTCAACTTTAATAGAAAATTTAAGTATCCAATTAAGAACCCTCATTAAGGTTCGATGTCAAGAATTGAGTGATAAGTCCTCTTTTGGACTGATGTAAACACCACAAAGATCTGTGCTCGAATCTTAGATCAAAATTTTGTATCGAAATGATCTACGTACCTCATATGTGCTCATTCAAAAATCTTTACGAAAAATTTTCATAAATTTTTTATCTTTTATTTAAATACTTATACAAGCCCTTTATTATTCAAAAATATTTATTCCCAAAAATATTTCTATTTCCTTTCCAAAAGAAATCAATTATCCTTTATTTGGAATAATACCATTATAATTCTTATTTTAGAATTCCTTTTAAATTACTTTGTTAATAAATCTCATTATAAATTTAATTCCCAACTTATTTGTATTGCATAACTTTCTCTTTTATAGTTTTTTAAAAAATTAGGATATGAATTCTCAAATCCATCTTTCTCAAACATCTTTTAATTTTACACTTTATTCTATAAAATATATTCTTAAACAATTTATTAATTTAAATAATTAAAAAAATCTAATATTCTTTTAAACTTTTTATTTCTAAATACCTTATTAAACTGATTTGATGTAAGATAGAAGAAATGCATAGTGAGAATGATCAAAAGAGATTTATTAATTAACATTATTTTTACACATTCTTTATAAGCCCCAGCCTCTATTACAAACTTTTATAGATAACTCCCTAGGGAATACAACCAATCAATACCACCATTATATAGATACATGAACTGCCATATATACTATCCTTTGAGATAGACGGTGTTTTATCTTGGAAGCCTAAGTTAACCACTTCCATTTTTGGTCAGTCCTTCATTAAGTGTTTCCCTTGGAAACACCAAATGCAATTTCGTTTAGGACAATCTTTGACTTTATGTCTTTGGTTCTTGCATCATTGGAAGACCATCGACTTCCTTTTAATCCTCTATTTCTTCTTTGTTCTAGGACATCAAAGCTCTGACATCAAATGTAATAACACTATTCAAATGTCCTAGGACAACAAATGTAATAACCAAAGACTAGGTGTTCTAGGACGTCAAAAATAACAACCAAAACCATAAAGCTCGTATTGGAATTGGATTTCCAACATGATAGGAAACTAGTGGCCTTTTTCTCCGATCCACGCATAGCAACCATAGTCCCTTCGGATGCCAAATCGCTTTCCACAAGCTAGCTACTTGGAAGTACACTTGCTACACTACCAATATTCGGTAGCCTGATCACTTTTCGCAAGCTAGCTACAACATTCAAATAAATGGGGCAATAAATGCCTTAAGGGATGCCTTCCCCCAGTGGGTCCCCTAGTGGACACCGCCATATACATCAACTATAGCTCGAATGTGTGTTCTTCAGGCCACATAGTATTCCGTATCATTCCTGGGATGTGAGGCTGGTGAGGCTACGATCATACTTTCTAGCCGGTACCACTTTGAATGTCACACTGCCATTCCATTATCACACAACTGATTTCTACAAAAGTATAACTCTTGAGCTCGTATGTTTCAGGAAGGGTGTTAAGCTAAGAGAAGTTGCCTTCTCCGCCACCAATCATATGATACGTTGATAAAGATAAACTAATATGATCAGAAATGCAATGTCGGGCATTCATCCACACAAGTTCGTTCTAGGACTGAACGAAACCGAAGGCACTCCTCCTACTACCACTAGTATGGAGTAGTCCTTGCAATCCAAAGATTACAAAAGATGAAAGGACCGCTATTATATAAATGTCTCTATATTGGGAGATACCTAGAGAATGTCAACAAGCAGTCCTTCCACTATGAAGATCTACGGTCTTCAATAAACATTTTCTTCATTCATCCTTCACTTTCAAAAATATACATTGGTTCGAAGTGGTTTTCGGATAAGAATTACCCAAATCCGGCCCTGGTTCCTCCAAACTAGTCATCGATAAAACAGATGTTAAGTTCATATATGATTATCAATCTTCAGTCAATTTAATTCAACTTTTATATCATTCATAGATATCTCTTAGAGATATATTCATCGAATCATTTGTTTATATTTTCAGCGTATATGGAATCATTAAGCCCCATTTGTCAAATCATTTGGTTAATTTAAAACCTTTTCAATCTTGGAATAATTCCAATTCGTTTCACTGTTTACTTAGGAAAAATTTTCAAATCATTTCTATGAAATCCAAGTTATTTAAGAAATTTTGATCTGAGTAAACCAAATTTACCATCCCATCCATCAGGCCAGTGTGGATAGCCAGGGAGAGCAGGAAACTAGTTTTTCAAACTCAAGCCTAGACACTGTCTCTCTGTCACCTATAAGGCGGTCAAGTTGTTTGATAGACTCTAAATCATTTAATATTTAAACATTCCATAAATCCTTCAAATCATATTTAAAATACTTTATTAATCATTTAAAAACATTTACAAAATATTCGAAAAAGAGTCGTTAAGTTTGAAATTATATTTCAAAGTTATATAAAAGTGCTGCGGAAAAGTGCTGTGGAAAGTGCTTTTTAAGCTGTATTGATCAAACAATTTTTTATCATTTGAAAATTCATTTTTATAACTCAGATCGCTTTTAAAATATTTATAAGATTTATTCCATATTTTTAAACATTTTAAAATTATATATTTAAAATATTTCCTATTCTGACCACCGAACTGCCAAATCGCAATTTTGTCGAAAACTTGATTTGCTCGTATTCTGAAACATACTTATCGAAATCTCAATTTTCTTTCTTTGTTTTAAAACTATGGATTGAATAGTTCGGAAAATTCTTATCTCCAAGAATTTTGAGCTGTATTTCATTCTATACATTCGTTTGACTTTTATGGCATGAAATGTCTTTACGCGACGCACCTATTTTGACTAAATTTTCAATATTCATTAAAACTTCTCCAAATTGAATTTTAATGTTTATAAAACATTTATGAACCATTTTCAAACATCTAGCAAATAATTTTCCATATTACATCCCCTTTTTACTTTTAAAACATTTTGTAATATTGTATAATTATAATTCATTTCCAAACTTTTTTATATTTAAAACCATTTAGAGGTTAAACAACTCCATACAGAAATCATTTGTGGATTAAATTTCATTTAATTAACATTAGTTAATTACTAACCATTTCTATTATGATTTCTCATCATTTATCACAACCAAGTTATCAACCATATCAACATCCATATAATAAAGTATATAATCAACCAAGTTATCTACCATGTATTTAAATTTTAACATTCATATAATTATTTTATAATTATATGTAAATCAAGTACTCACTTATGGCTCCACTCCACCAATCTTTTCTTTAGCTTCTTGAATTTATTCCAACAACACTTCGGCAGCACTTCCTCCTTTTTTACTTGCTCTAGAGCCTTTTGAACTCCTTCCTTCTTCCTATATGTTTTCGTCCAAGGCCTAGGAGTGCTCGACCATGCTTCTTACGTGCCGGTGCTCTCGGCTTTGAGATGGTGATGAGGTGGCCGTGATCTTCTAAAGGGTATAGGAAGAGATTGAATAGATTTTTGATGTGTATATGTATATATACATATACTATATATATATTTAAATACGTTTTCTATAATTTTCTCCATAATTTTTCTAAGATGAGAGGCCATTAAAGAGAAGGAGAAAGCTTGAGAAAAGAGGAAGAAGAAAATGGAAAGTTGTGTGAAATTATGAATGAATATATGCATGTATTTTTAGCCAAAATTTTACAAAATATCCTTCATCACTTCGTTCTCATCACATCACCCATTTGCATCCTTTCACCTCCATTATTTCACATGCCCACACCCCTCTTCATCATCATCTATCACCTCAAATCACTTCATGTCCTAGTTGTTGAATTTACGAAAGCTTAAGGGTGAAGTTTTCTTAAAATATCTTAGATATTTTTAATATATTTATATATAAATGTACATATGTTATATGCATGTGTACATGTGTTTTTGTATATGTTAGTGGATGCATTTTTATGTTATATATGTGTACATGACATATAAACAAGGTTACAACAACTTACGAATAAATTCCGTTCGTTAAACCGTTGAAAATCGAAAAACCAATTTCCAGTCACATTTTCACTTGTTATTTAATGTACATATATCTATAAACAAAGTTTGAAAATAAATTCCTAATAATTTTTTATAAAAGAAAGTGATCACATTCGAATCATAAAATCGTCTAAATCAATATCAGCAATTACTTACAAAAGGTGCATTTATACTGCTAAACCTATATCAATTTCCTTCGTAATTTCAAATTTCTCAAATATCTTTATAAAACTATTATAAATAATTTCTTATCACTTTACAACTATTTTAAATGAATTACTATCTTTAAAAAAATTTATTAGAATAATTATAATATTTATTAACTTATTAAATCTCAACTTAAATTAAATATAAGGGCATCACTATATATTCATTTAATTCCCGAAAAAGATTATTTCGTATTCTTGTTCAATTATAAAAATAATTTTATGTATCTAGCTCTATGCGTGATGTTTTACGATTTTAGAATTGTTTATCGATAAAAGGGTTTTCAGCCATTCTATCCATAAATTTCCAAAGGACATGCTTTCGTAAATACTTATTCCAAATAAGGTTACAATATTTATTTATTATTCAAAACATCATAATCTATGTTATAAAATCTTATATTTGAATATTTTAGAAATGAATTTAATTTATCAATATATGACAAAATAACGGGACGTTACAGTCAAAATGCCTTTCTTATTCTTTTACCATTTACATTTGACTCGATTCTAATTATCATCGATTTCTAAGTATAAATTTATGGAAAATCTAAAAAAATTGTAGAGGTTTTCAAGATTTTGCCCATAATTTCTGGAGTGAAGAAGCTATTATTTAAAAGATAAGTTTATAAACAAAAGGGAGAAGAAAGATAATAAAAATTATGTTTTTCTTGAGTGAATTTGTTTATATAGGGATGAGAATTCATTTAAAATGAACTAGAGTTTGGTAGTTATTTTATTTTGAATTTTAAAATTATGGATTTTCGCTCATTATGTCGACATGTATGGTATAGACATGTCGACATATCTACCGATTTTTATAAAAACAATTATTTTGCTATATTTTCTATTTAGCCTAAACTATTGTACTTTTATGTAATTCCATAGACTAATAACACTATAAACAGGAAGGAACATGATTCCATTGAAGATAATAGATGAGTACATGGAATTTCACAGATAAACATAAAGATACATGGATTAAAACTAAGATAATTTAAACTAAAAACTAGAAAAATAGAAGAAAATACAACTAGAAAGAAGTAGATGAAGATGAAGCATTTCCATTAATCTTTCGAATGATTTTCCAAAGCACTTGTCTACTTTGTTGGAAAGAGAAGTGAATTTCTTAGAAAATGATATCTAAAGCTTCTTTTGGTTGTAAACAATCTTCTCTTGGAAAGGTTCTTTGTAGAATGAATGAGATATCACTTCGATACTTTTCAAAGAAGTAACTTCCTCATCTTTTTGTTCTTCCTCCTCCATTTCCATTTCTTATCCTTTTTCTTCCTCCTCCTCTCTTATTTCATGCTCCTTTTCTTAGGCCTATCTTTGTTCCTTTTCCACAAGTGTTTTATAAGGCTAGAATATGGGTGAAATTTGCATAAGAGCGATGGTGGCCTTGTCGAAAAGTTTTCGAGGAATGGTTTCCTCTCCTTTTAGTTCAACACCAAAATATGTGAATACTTCAATAAGATACGCACCATGAAAGAGTAAATTCTCATGCCTAGAGAGATTCTTAAAAAAAATTCATCCAAAATAACTTGTGGCCAATTTATATAATAATGACCATAAATGGCAAAAAGTACTTTGAAAACTTTTTGAGTTGGGTTATTATAATTTCTCATCCTTGGAGTTATGCTTACTACAAAAGAAGATTTAAAATCCCTGTTTTAGGACACATATTTTTGCTTTTGAACTCAAAATCATCATCATTTTCAAAAATATCATGAATGACTTTCACGATCTTGAATATCAATTTCGAAATTTGAAAGGTCCATTCCATTAGATTTGCATCCGAGAATGTTACCAGAAATTTCACAATTTAAAACTATTTGAGCGTCTTTGGCAGTACTCCAAACTTCACCTTCATTCCGTTTATAAAACTTTCCTTTAAAATTCCTTAAATCATTTTTACTAAATTTAGAGGACGTATGAAATCATTTTCGGAAGCATTAATTAAATCTAGAATTCCACTTTTGTACACAAATATTTTAAAGATCATAATAAAGATCATAAGTAGGAATGTCATCGAAAATGGAAAATCTTTCAGTGGAGATTTTTCTAAAAGTCGTATATTCCATATAGGCTTGTATGTCTTCTTTTTCATGAGAAAGATAACCTTTTGTTTTCTTAGAAAGCCTCATGGTAGAAGCAGTGTTGCTAGAGGATGTCATTGAAGAATAGTTTGAAGAGATAAGAGAGTTAATGAATTTTTGTATTTTGAAAATGAGAGTGAAATTAATGGATGGAGATAGTATAATTAAATAGAGAAGATCAATAAACATGTTCTCTGGTCAAGAGACACCTTTTTAGGACATTGGGATCGTGCAAAAGTGAAGTGAATTACGAATTTTGAATTTGAAATGGAAATTCAAATTATGAATTTGAGTGGGTATGTTGACGTATGCCTTGGGGATATGTCGACATATAGCCCGTGATTTTCAAAAATGAAAATAACTAAATTGTTCCTATTTGTTTAGGCAATAATTATCTTAAAATTATTACTAATACATATATTTAGTAAATAGTTTAAAAGTTATTTTAAATATATATTTTATATTATTTTATTCAATATTATATTCTTCAAAAAATAAATTTTGTAGAAATTTAATATATATATATATATACATATACTATATTCATCCAATTTATTATTAATTTATAGGTTATTCCTAATAATCAAAAGTAACTAAAAACTTCATTCAAAAAATTCAATATTTAATTTTAAATGTGTACCTATTTTTGATCCAAGGAACTATAGATGCAGTCTTGCCACCTTCACTTATAAAGCTCGTTGGCGGGAAAGTAATGTTAATATCATAGGTATTGATTTTGATGACAACAACCATATAAATATTACTACTAACATATTTTCGAGTTGTACAATACAGATAGAAACGGGTATAGAGATTAAAAAGAACTCGGTGGAAGAAAATGGATTATTTATGAAGACTAATCATAGCAATGGAAGAACAAAACTGATTGAAGAAGAATGCTTAAAGGATAGAGATGTTTGAAGTGATGAGTACTTGATTGAGTCTTAGAATTCTTTATTAAAGATCCCATGGCACTTATACATCATCAACCGTTGACCATCACCGAATCATAAAAATCCACAAAAAGAAGTATGAAATCAAAAATTTGCAACACATATTCGTGCGATGTGTTGTTTATTTCTATGGAAAATGTCTATATATCGACACATAGGGGTCAAGTATGTCGACATACATCCCGTTGGTTAGTTTTTTAAATTTAAATCAAGGGATTTTCTTACCACCACTTCATAAAAAGACATGTCTCTTCAACCATGATATAAAGGCCTGGAAAATGAATTTTCCAATTAAATCTCTCTTCATTCTCATACTCTTTCTCTTCCATACATTTGCAAAAGAAATCCATAGCATACTCTATCATTCTCTTTACAAATCCATATCATTTCACTCTTCTTCTTCATGGATTTGCAAACCACATTATATCACAGAGTTCTATTTGAATTCATATAATTCTCTCTCTGATTTCATCCTATTTCTCAAAGATTTCAAAGATATATTGCCACTGGAGGTCTATAGGTACGTTGTATTGAATCTACAAGAATCCGTATTGAATATACAACTACTTGTAATAATTTGTTTTTGTTTGTGAAAAGGAGAAGGTCTACTTGTAGACTATGAAATTAAGAGGGTGTATCTTTTATCCCGTGATATCAAGATTATAAAGGTGTTCTTGCCAACCGTGGAAAGCAAGCGATTATAGTGAAATTCTGCATGGTGGAGTGCTGCACTGGATGTATGATTAGTCAATCCGAACAATTATAAAAATTAGTATGTTACTTACTTTACTGTATTTTACTTTACTATTCACTTATTCTACGACTGTTGATTTTTTGTTTGCTATTTGATTAGTTATAGGTATTAATGTCATAAGTTAGTTCAAAATAAGTGAAATATACACATCACTTGCTCTATTGTTCAAATAACCTTAAGATCCATTCCGCATTATGTTATGGACACCGCATTTTCAACAAGTAAAGCCTGAATGAGTTCGTCTAGGATGTTGCGAAAAGTGAAATTTATTTCTTTGATGTCATTTAAACCGATGAAGACGTCACCAAAGGAGCAGGATCAAGGCGAAACCTCTCTTGAAGGAAACACAATTTGATCTCCAACTGCTTCAAAGTTCCTACAGCGTTATGCTAAGAGCGGGGAAAGTTGGGGAGAGTTAGACTCATATAAGGCGTCTCTCCGAACCATTTTCCCTCTCCTTCACTAGCTTGATAGTCGTTATCGCTATTACTGGTGCCATCTCCATCCTCTTCAACCACAAGCTCTTTCCCACTCTCCTTTCATCACACTCATCATCTTTTGAAATTAGAGACATCTGGCATTTTTATCCCCGTCTCTTGGATATCACCACCAATGGGCTCTTTATTCTCTCTCTCAGTGGGTTCCTCTATGTAAGCGATAGCAAATAACCTATAGCTTCCTTTGGAAAATTTTTGCTAGAGCTACGAATGCGGATGGGAGAACGTATATGGGCTCTAGAGACACTAGGTGACTCAACGACGGCGAATCTATTGGAACACAGCAAGTTGCACCATCGTAGGTTTTCATTCGTCAAGAGGAATGTCACTATGCAATGTTGAATTCTAACTTCACTTAGGCCATTAAGCGTAGCCTCATGCTCCTTGAGATCATCTCAAGCTATAATTCCTATGAAGAAATAAATGTTAGGTCGATAATTGGAGTCAAAGAATTCTGATATGAAAGTGGTAGAGAAAAGAAAACCAACTTCAAAAAAGCTAGAATCGTTTTAAGTGGTGTGGGCATCATACTAAGAAGTGCTCGTTTTTGAAGTACAAGCAATTCATGTGAAGTTTTTTATGACCTTGCACTGGCACCAAGCCTTAATGATCATATAAGAAGGAGAGTCCCGTCTTTGCATGAAGTGCCATATATAAAAATGTTCGCTGAAAGTAGGAGCTCGATTAAAATAATTCATGAAATGGACATGGCGAGAACATAAAGGAGCATATCCATTTAGATGAATTTGAGATGGAGTTAGCCAAAATTTATGCTGAACTATTTTTAGAAAGAGATTGAAAGGAGGGGAGGCAAAATCTTAGCACATGTACTTGTTGCACGTCATGTATTTTGGTAGGGGGTTGTGTGCAAACTCGACCCTCCTTATTAGACGAACATCATCTTCAAGAATCCCTGCTTATGAAAAAAGCTTTGAAGTATTCTAACTGTAAGAATTGTGGGCACTTGCTCAAGCGGATCGTCCAACACTCTTAAACATATAAACTCATTCAAAGAAGGCAGTTGATCTGCTATAGGCTCTACTAGAATAATCGTGCCTTGAGGTTCTGATGTAACAGGATAAACCGGCCTAATAGGAATGGTTGGAAAAGTTTGAGCGGTAGAAGATCCAACTTCAGGAGGGGTAGATATGCCATCATTAGACTTGAATCACGACGATCGACAATTCATTTTAAAACAGAATACTTGACATTCAACACCATCACGTACGTTTTATCTTGAATAATAAACCAGTGTGATCAATGCCTAAAATCCAAAGGACGTTGACATGTGTTGGAATGACCCAGAAATTCAAATACTTTATTTTCGAATATCTAACCTTTTGGAAAATGATTAAATATTGAAAATATGATTTTATAACCTTGTTACACACTTTTTTATTAATAGTTAACGTGAGTAAACTTATTTTTTAAATGTATTTAAAAAAAAATATTCACCGATCAAAAACTAAAAAGTGACCAAAAAACGTTTTATTAAAAATCAATATTTTGTTAAATGTAAGTTATTGGAATAATTGCACACTCATAGTGTATCATATAAACATATTAACATGAGCTTAAATCCTCTTATAACTACTGCTAATTAATTAAGAAAAAAGCTTCTAGAAAGAAGGATTAAAGGACCCTCAATTTAAGGGGAAAATGGTGGAGTGATCTAGGGAAAGCATTCTGTGTAAGGGCAAGGTTGCACATGACTACTTGGCTGGACATATGAAGGCATGGAAGGTCCTTTATACACTTACTAAAGCCTATAAATAAGCACCCATGGTCCCCTTAATGAGTTACTATTTAATTTGAAAAAGTTATACTCATTTCCACTCTTTTCCCTTCTCAGAATTCTCTAATTTAGACAACTCTATCAAAAACTCCCTAAACTTATCCAAACTCTTGTTATCATATAGTATATAACATCATTGTACCACCTCAAAACTAAAAGAAGTGAAGCCCATCTCCTAAACTTTTAAGGGTCGGGATCATTTGGGAATAATTTTGATTTGGGTGAACTCATTTTCTACCTCCATCTTATATTGGCCATGATTTTATAGGATCATCTTCCTCTTTTTGTGTGTGCTTTTGTTGTAAGGAGGAAGGGTGTTGTGTTGTTGCAAGGTAAAGGTTGAAATGAGCTCGCTTGATTTGGTTGAAAAGTGAGTTATCTCACCCACTAAAATAAAAGGCATAAACTTGTCATATGTGATAGTATTGCTTGTTATAAACTATCTAATATTCCCAGACTGCTTAAAGTTATAACCCTTGATTATGTGCTTCAAAAAGTATGTTATCTGCTAAGGTAGTTGCCTAATGAAACTTAGAAATGTGTATTTTAAATTAAGTACATTAAAATATTTGAAATAGACATGTTGACTTAAATATATATGTTAAAATAAATTTCATAGAATGTGGTTTGAAGTTTGAAACCATATATATGAATATAATGGAATAATATAAAATGTTGAATTGAATACGGAATTGTCTGTATAGCGATAGTCGCTATAAACAAACATTGAAATTCCTTCTTTTTAAACTCACTTTTTTAAACTTCGTATTTCATTTATTTTCAAGTAAAATGTTCTGCATACTTATAGTAGTATAATAGATAGTAAGAAGTGAAGTTTTAAAGCTATGTTGTTTATAAAACAAAGTTAGTGAAGTTATAGTCCATATAGCGATAGTCTCTATAAAGTATTTCGGAAAAATAAGTTTTTTTTCAACAAAGTTTAAAGTGTTATTAATTTAGATATTTTATGAAATCATTCGAAGAGATTTTTATATAAGGTATATAAGTATTTTAAAAAAGAAGTGAGAAGTTTAAATAGGTTTTAAATAATTATTTGAGTTTTAATGAAAAGGTTATTTCTAATTTATACATAAAACAGGTTTATTGTATAAATATAGTAAAAGTTTCAAAATCGATATTAAGTAACTATTCTTAAGGTAATATTTCCTAAAACTATTTATAACTTATTTAAAGGTATTTTAAAGGTAATTTAACTATATATAAATCTATAAAACTATTTTTAACTCTTTTATTAAAATAAGAACTTTTATGCACTTTCCTTTCTTAATTTACTGTAAATTCTGTTTTCTTATTGAGTGAAATTATTATATATATATATATATATATATATATATATATATATATATATATATCACACTACAACAAAAGGACCCTTTAATGGCGTTTAAAAAACGCTGTAAAAGGCTATGATAGCGTTTTTACAAACGTTGTATATGAACAGGTTGTAATAGGTCAGGACCTATAATAGAAAAAATAAAAAACGCTGTAATAAATTTCATTAAAATGAACTTTTGGTAGTTTTTCAAATCCTATGAAATGATTTTTAACGATGTGTTTAAAATGCAATCAAATGCCTCTTATTATTATGACATGCAGATATACAACATTCCAAAAACACTATTACTGCTTTTAATGGTTTTCCGAAATGCTATTAAATCCTTTGCTAGCGTTTTTAAAACGCTATATAAACCTTTAATCACTTGCTATTAAAAATCACTTTTGTACTACGTACATATCCATTATCAAACTATAATTGATAGATTTACATAAACACAAAGTAACATTTCACACAATCATATAGATCACATTGAACCAAAAATAAACCATTCATTATTCATACAAAATAATGCATAGTCTGTTACAATATTTTATGAACATTGCATTAAAAGTGTAAATAATACAACTGATAAAAGATCGCACTATATGGACGATTAAATTTGAAGCCAAAAAAGTTATAACTTAACTTCAAATCGCTAACTGAAACCCATGACGATTAAATGACAAGCTTGAATGTAAAACAATTGAAGTTAATTAAACAATGATAGAATTGATACCTGAAACTAAATGGTAGGCTAGAATCAAGGAGTGAACTGTTAGTAATCGTGGAAATCATAAACTATGTACAGTAATGATCTTTATATAATGGACTTTAATTCTCAAAATTCATAGGTGAGATAGAATTTTTTTCTACCTTAACTATTATTCAGTAGAATATAGTAAATAAATCAATTTTATCAATAATTTAAGTTACATAAGAATAAATCACGAAAATTAAATCTATTATTGTTTTGGAATATAAATATGTACATACAAATTTAAAATAAATGTATAGAAAAATTAAAACTTAAATAAAATATATATATATAAAGTATAATATTTAACTAATATACATGTATAGCAAATGAGTATACAAATATATTAAAAGAATTTTTTTTTGACAAAAATGACTTATCTTCTACCATTAGAGGAGTGCGCTTATGTAATTTAAATCTACGCTAAAAAATAAAGCTTTTAACATCTTGACAGGTAGCGGTGCCCCTCATACAATAGAAATAAAAACCCACAAACCAAAAGAACTATGGTTCAAAATAAAAATACAACAAATCATTAAATAAAAAAACTCTATAGTCTTCCAAATCTGATGAAACCATCCAAATCTACACGCACACCTGAACCTGCTAATAAACTATACAAAAAAGAGTAAGCACTATATATAAATGTGTGTATAAATATAAATATAAATTTAAATATATATATATATATATATATATATATATATACAAATAGAAAATTTATATTGCTATTTTCATATCTTTGTGTTAACATAATATTTTTGTTGTTGTAAAATAATTTAAAATATTATTTCTCAAATTTAGTCAATTACAGTTTAACTATCACACTAAAATAGTTTATATGTCTAAATAGACTTATAAATAGTTATAGATACTCTTACTTTCTAATTCTAAATATTCATGGTGAAATACATAGTTTTTAAGTTAGTTTCAAAATATTGTTATATATTAAGTTTTATTAGATTATATGAAATATTCAGATTAGATTTAGATGAGAGTATAAAATTATAATACGTACATACATACATATGTATTTTGAAAATGATACACATGCATGCACATATATATACACACGATAACCAAGGATGATACTATTTTATTCTTGACTTACTGAAATTGTGAGAAGCTTCATGACAATTAATATAGAGAATAAAGAAATTTAAAAGGACAGAATTAAGGAGAAAAATATATTTTGTTCTATTTTACTATTATAGCAGATCAATATTTAGCTAGATAGACATATATATATATATAATTGATTTAATATATTAACAGAATAGATTATAAGCACCTATATTGGTTTAGATTGTAAATATCTAAAATAATATATTTAGATTATAAAGCAATTTTGAAACTTATAGCATTAAGTATAATATTTCACTGATTTATATTTGTTGAATAAATATTGATGAATTCATAAAAAAATTATTATTATTATTATTGATTTTAACATGTTAAAATGTTATGTTTTTGTAGTAAAATATATTAAAATATTATTTTCGAATAGTTAAAACAATTGTATATTCATTATTTTCATATTCTAACTATTTGAACTGATATATTATGTTTCAAATTAGTTTTATAATAATATTTCTAAAGTTTAAGGAAATTATATGCGAAACATATTATTTATTAATTTATACGTTTAAAAATTCCAAATAAGTGAATATATATACATATATATTACTGTTATTTCCAAAATTTTATGTTTTAAAATATTTATGTAATTTCAAATAAGTTTAATTTATATCTTGAAATTAAGAAACTATAAATTAATTATGACTGGTATACCTATATATATGAAACAATTGTAAGTATTTATTTATATAATAAATTTCAAAGAAAAATATTGATGAAATATTTTCTTTTATGAAGTAATATTAAATAAATTCGTGTTCTTGTGCGCTTTTATATGCATGCGCATCTGCACATCTATATGATGATGGGTTTTAAATGTTAAATTTATATTGATAAGAATTTTAAATGTAACATAAGATAATTAAGGGAAAATTATTTTTTTTAATTTAATAAAATTGTGAATAAAAATAACAATAAAGCAATAAGATGTATCCCATGCATTGTCTATGCTAGTGTTATAAAAAACATGGTACTCATACTTTAAATGCTATTAAAATAAAAAAATTTCATGCAATGTTCGATATATCAATCATAAATCAAACTTTTTATTATTGTTGTACATATAATCTTTGTTAAGTGATTTAGATATTTGTTAAGTGATTTAGATATTTTTATATTTGGAAAAAATACCTACCATTTTGTTGCTACTAATGCGGTATATAAATTGAAATTTTCATTTTGTTTATAAAATATCAAAGAGCTTATAAAGTACTAATTACTTGAATTTATTTACATAATATGGATTTATAGTATTTGGTTAATTTAAATACATGGATTTAAGTGTAAAATAGTAAGAGAAAATTGATGAAAAATTTGTAATGACTGTAGAAATTATAAAATTCCAGTATATACAGATATAATCATGAAAAAAGTTAACGTAATATTTTGGATAACTGTAAAATGGTAATTCAAATGGATTAAAAAAGTCGAAGAGAATTAAGTTGTCGGGGGGATTTTTATAACTACCAAGATAACTTGTAATTTTTAAAATTTCTATCATTTAACTGATAATTTATTAAATTAAACAATTTACATTAAAGTTGTTCTCATTGTCCTTTCTGTGATCCATATTTTTTTATATCTGAATGGAAATTTAGTTATACCATTTTATTACAATGAGCATGATATACTTATTGACATTATTATTTGTATTCTTCATTGGACAAATTAAAATATAATGGTCACCCAAATTTTCTTTTAAACGAATTATAGTTAAATTAAATTATCTTATTGTCTTTACGTAATATTGACATTATCAGATTATTTTAAATATACAGACTTAAATGTAAATTATACATAAAAATTGAAAACTTTGAAAACAATAGTAGGAAGCAGAAAATGTACATTTTTGAATGTAAAATGATAATGTAAAATTAATAAAATACTATAAATAATTCAAAAATAATAACTGTATTGGTCTTTAAAATAAGATACTAAAAAATATCTAGAAAACGATAAAAGAGGGTTGAGATAACGGGTAGAATCAACGTGGAAGTTAGAATTTCTTCTGCGTTACCGTTCCTTAATACATTTGTATTTTCATTTGGCTTTCGTGCTCTCTTTACTTTCGTGGATAATATGCATAATCAACTTAAGTTGTCACATATTTGATATTTCAATTCCTTTTTCCTCTTTGGTCCATGTGGGTTCCTACTTTTGTTTGCTTTTGCCTTCGTGGATTATATATCTGTGTTGTCTCCATGCAAAAGGTATCGTATGTTGTTTTGTTTAATCTCTCATGGGCTATGATTTGGTCTATACTATTATTTACTTTTTTCTTTGTTTCTCTTTTAGCTTTGGTGTTTTGTCATAAATGGGAGTTGTGCCAATTTTTCTTACTTGCTATCTTGCACTACATCTTAGCCTGCTTTCATAAGTTATTTTATTCAGCCTTCATGATTTAAAATGTTTAGGGTCATTGTGAGGTGTTCACTTTTCATTCTTAGCTTTCATGTACCTTGGCCTAATTTAAAGTTTATGTTATGTTTTACTTGGTCAATAAGGGTTCGATGACAATTTTCTAATTAAATTAAAAATTGATTTATTACTTACTTAAGTAATCACTTTACACCTAACACCATTGGAGGTTGAATTTCTATTAACCAAATTCATTCTCTTTGGTTTTCTTCTCATAAAATGTTAATCCCCATATTTAAATTAATTAATTAAATTTCTCCTTAATTAATTAGTTTTTTGCTTTACTAAATAATTCATATAAAATAGAAAATTGATAGGAAAATCCCAAAAATTTACAAAAAATAAAATTAATCATATTTTATCTTTCCCAAAATTTCAAGTCAAAATAATTAATTTAAATATTTTTACTAATTAATTTCCCGAAATTAACCAATTTCCCCGCTTAAAAAATTTATAAAATATTCACTTTGAGTCTAAAAATTATGAAATTAAAAACCTATATATATTTCATCATTAAGCATAAATTACTAAAATTTTATGCCATTTGGAGGAGAGTTAACCATGTTTTACCCTAAACATTAACTAGTTCACCTTAACTAAATTTTATACCATAATTAAAACTATATTCAATCATCCAAACGCTTTAACAACATCAAAAACAATCATTTACAACCAAATTCGGACCAAAATAGGTATGGATAGGTTAAAAATTATACTCATCTAGCTTATGAAAATCTGTTTTAATCTTTTTTCCTTTTTAGATTTAAAAACTTGACCCTTCCAGCTTGAAATCCTCATCTTCTTCTTCTTCATTGTATGTGGCCGGCCTTGCCTTTGAGTTCTTGGGATTTTGTTTTGTGTAATGAAACAAAATGGAATGAAGATGGAATGAGGGGTTAGGGCTAAGGAATACGGGTCAGTGGTTTTGGGCCTTAGTAACCTATTCCCTTTAACCAAATTCCCTTTAAAATTAGGTTGTCTATTTTCCCTAATTAAGGCCAATCAAAATTGCTTTGATTACTTTTGGTCTATCCGGTTAACTTTTTAAAGTGATTGTGACGACCCGAAATTTTCGAGCATTTGAAATTGGAATATTCAATTGATTTTGAATATTTAAATGTTAATTTTAACTCGAATTCAAATACCACCAATTATTTGATGATTAAATTATTGAATTAAATAAATTGAAGTTGGTCCAAATGTTGAATCTAGAGTCTTAAAGCCTGTTAAAAATAATTTGAAGGCTTGTAAAATTTATGTTGATAACATTGAAGATAATAGAAGTGATAAAATTGAATTTAACAGTGATTTGTTCAGTTTTGAAATTTTATCGTTTAAATTGAATTTAAAAATAGCCTTCCGAGGCACAGTCTTGGAATTTGACGAAACTAGTTCCATTGGATCCGTAATAGGGTATTATTATCGTATTTCAATTTTCGTAGTGAACGGAGTTGTTGTGTGAGAATACGATGTATAAACGCGCCTAAAATCTTTATCGAATATTGAATTTAATGTATATATTCACATGTTCGATCCAACATCCAGCTGAAATTCTCTCCCATCAACCACCCTATCTTGTACTTGTGCAAGCCTGCCGACCTATTCCTGTCCCCTTTTACGAATTCAACACGCGACCTTTATTTCTTTTCCTCTCAGATCTTTCACGAGGTCCTTAATCATTTTGTTCCCTTCACTCCTCAGATCTATGGAATGAAATTGACAAATTTTTAAAAACCTGGTCAGTGTTAAAATCGCGTCTCCCTCTTTGTAAAATTCAACAGCATCTCATTTACCATTTAATCTCGCCATTTGAACGAGGCCGAAGAATTCAAAAAAACAAATTAGATGGCGGACAAAAAAAAATAAAAAAAAAATAAAAAAAAAATAGAGGGGGAAATCGCGACTTGGAATCTAAGAGCGTACGCGAACCTATTGGCGTTTTCAATCGAGGGCCGTTCGAAGGGGGATGAACATCAGCGGATTGGGGAGGCCTAGGGTTTCGCGAGCGATGCATCGAGGCGCGAGTCGTGGGTCCTTCTTCTCTTCGAGATCGATAGCAGATCGATCGCGATGGGCTCGTGAGTGGCGGTAGCTTGGAGCGATGAGGCCGATCGATCTCACGGCAAAGTTAGGGCATTGACGTGAGTGACGTCGTGACTGGTGAGGCGGTGGGGCGCCTGGTCGTCGTAGTCGAACTCGCGATTCGATGAAGGACACATGGTGGTGAGGCGAAGTCAGATAGTATGGATGGTGATGTGGAAGCTTTCGGCAGTGGAAGTGGGGTCTCGCGGCCGCGATGGGAAGCTAGGGTTCTGTTCTACCTCAAACTCGTCAGTGAGGTATCTTCATTTTCGTTTATCTGAGTGATGTATATCCTGGTTAGAAAAAGGGGGAATTGGAAATTAACAGTAAAGTTATAAAAAAAAAAAAAATAATAAATTATTAGTTAAAACAACTTGTTAGTTTAAAATAAATTTAGTGGTTGATTAATTTTTTTATTTTTTTTGTTTTACCTATTTGAATTCAAGCTGCAAGTTAAAACAGTGTAAATTAAATCGGTTATTTTCTTAGAATAGCAAACTATATTATTTCATATTATAACTAAGCCTGATACATATATATAGATGGGTAAATATATATATGTATATGTATATATCTTTATAAAACATGTATACATATTTTCACATACTACTTAGTTTTAAAATGATGTATTATGAAGATTTATTTATTAAGTGAACTTATTTAATTCTTTTAGCCACACAAAAATATATTAGTAAAAGGAAATTAAGTTAAATTTAAACTATTAGTTCAAAAGAACAATTGTTGGTTTAAATTAAATGACTAAATAATGATAAAATTGCTCGATTTATTTAAATATTAATGAATCATATAATATTTACTCAAGGTCAAAAGGATCGAGAAAACCAAGGGAATATTGAAGTGAATGGCAAATGCAAAAGCAAAGGTGAGTTAATCTCACTCAGTTAAATTTAAATTTAAATAATTTAAATTTAAATAATTGTTTGAATGACTGACTTGATGGATGTGATATAGTATGATATTTTGGAATTGGCATATTATATTGTGCTAACATTTGTGGATGCAGGGAAAACAGGTTAGAGGGATCCAACTGGACCCCTCACATTTATTTAAATTATTCAATATTCTCTATTGTGATTATTTGATATTCTATGATGAATTATGTGGGAATATTGAATGCTATGGTTGATTGGATATATTTGGGTAAAATGAATAATTTTTTTTTTATATAAATTGGATTTTGGAAAGAAAATAAAAGAAGTGAATTTGTAAGCGAAATAATTATAGAAAACTTGAATGAGTTAAGAATGAATTGGAAAGAAACAGGAGTAGTATTAAAATACTAATTAAAAAAATTTGAGTATGAAAAGAATTTTGAATAAATAGAAATTTATAAATTGTAAACTCAAGTTATATTAAGTAAAGGAATAAAGAATTATTTAAAACTTTAAAGTTTAAATTTATTTAAAGAATAAAGAAGTAACTTGAGAAATCTAAGAATTTGTATTTTCAGTTAAAAGTAATTTGACTCATAAATAAGGAAATAAAATCTAAAATTAATGGATTTGAAATAGAAAGGAAGAAAATTGGAATTCAATTTGGGAATTGATTCAAGTGATAGAAATTAGAATTTCAAGAAGAATGTGAAGAGAAGTATATTTCCCTGGATAGCCAAGTACGTTTTTATAGGAAATGTAAATATAAGATAAAAGTTCAATGTGGTTTTAAAAAGCATATTTTAGAAATTTTATTATTTCTGAATGTTTAAAATTCATAAGTAAATATTTTTCAAATCTATTATTGTAATAACTATTTAAATGTGACTTAGTATTTTATTCTTAAGAGTGCAAACCTAGTTTTATATTTTATAAAGTAACTTTATTTTTCAAAAATCATATAGTATGTATTTTTAATAAATTATTGAAGTCGTTTTATTTTAAATGAATGTTTTAAAATATATTTCAAAGTAAAGTGTTTTTAAATTTATTTTAGAAATCTTAAGTTTTGTGCTTGGCGATTTCAGTGGAAATAGAAATTATTTGGAAATTGATTCTGAGAAAGGAAGATAGTTTTAAAACTGTTTCCAAAAGGGTTTGAAAAGTAGAAATATATCTTGTGAGGATATTTTTGAGGGTAACAAATAATTCGGGAAAATTATTTATTGGTTGATGGTTGATTGTGAATATTAATTGATAGTTAAATAACCGACTATCAATATTGGCCAATTGCGTTGATCGTTTCGAAGAGACCGGTATCGAGATTTATTTCTCGAAAACCACTTCGATCCGGTTTGTACGTTTCGTGCGAAAAACGATTTTGGATTCGAAGATGGAGCAATGAAGTGCAAGGGCTAGTCGCTACTAATCCTGAGGATATTTCCAAAATGGATGTAGTAGGAATAGTGCCTTCGGTTCCGTTCGAACCCGGGACGGACTTGTATGGATGAATGCTTGCGAAACATCGTCTGGCGGGCGATGGGCATTCTAAGTAAAAACGTTCTTAAAAGGTAACGCTTAGCCTCAAGCCTCATCAAATGGGAATGACTGAAAATCAGGGGATATGCAGCAAGGTTAGGTGGGTCATGCCCAAGCAGGACAAGATAATTCCCATGTCTAGATGTCCCTTATTTATTTCGGCTTAGTGGGTGGTTGGTCGCGCCAACCACGGGGTTTATTTTGTTCGGGACTGTTCAGTAAGGAATGGTTCCGGCCTTGTGTTGCAGGGGATGAAGGGAGTAATCCTCGGTACGGTGATCTAGGCCCCGTACTGTGACAGGTGGTACCCCAGTGACTAGTCATTGTTGGAAATCCATTCTCCCTACGAGCCTTGTACGAGTTTTGTTTGTATTACCCACGTCTGTGGCTAGTAGCTAGAATTTAATAGATGTAACAATTTCGGCTATTTTATAAGTATATGTATATAGACCCTATTATAATATCAGAGGATTTCTATAAAAATTGTTTTAGCTATCGTAAGGTAAAAACCCGACATGTTTATTTGTGGCGTGGTCTTACGAGATGCTTTTGTTTTCAAAGGATTTTTGAAACTTTAAAAATCAATTGGGTGTGATTTTCTCACTCTGGTATTCCAGACTGACTCGGGTATTATTTAACTGTAATGCTCGGGTCAGACCGAGTATTATAGGATACAGGATATGATGCTGTGGAGCTCAGGAGACGAGCTGGATGACGATACGTATAGTCGTACTTGTTATATATATATATTCCGCTGTTTGAGTTGTTGTGTACCTTGAGTTGTTGTGTATCCATTGTATTGTTTTGATGTGAGCTGTGACTGATGTACTCTGATGATGTGATGTATGTAAACAGATATATTTGATTTTGAGTAAAGATTATTTATTATCTATTATATTTTATTCCGCTGCGATGGTTAGATTCTGATATTGATTTTGTTTTCTCTTCTTCTACCTCTTCTTCTACCTCTTCTTCTTTAACCCAAATGGTTCGTATTTCTGTACAACTTGAGTTGATTGATGTAGAATAGTGTTGACTTAAGGGGTACGGATTTGCGGGCTGTTACAGTTGGTATCAGAGCTTAGGTTGGTGATAACCTTGGCTCTGGTGGGAATTACTCATAAATTAGAGTCCGTAGTACTCTATAATGAGTTTGAGCGTATTAATAGATATGAGCGCGTATTTGTTAGTGAATATAAAATGGTTTTATATTGTGTTGATTGGTTTATTGAGTGGTATATGAACCTTCGTCGGCACAGCCTCGAAAACTGTATCGAAGGGGTTTCTAAACACTTAAATGGAACAATCGACACAGTATTGTTTTCAATATGGGTAAATGAAATAATTTTACCCAAAAATATATTTTTGATATGAAGAAAGTTTTTGGTAAACTATATAGCTATTATATGGTTGCTTGGATGTTAGAAATGATTATATTAAAGCATTATCATTGTTAAATGAAAATTTAACTAGAAATTGAAAATAAACAAAGTTTACGGAAATAAATTCATGATAAAATGAAATTTGTAAATATGAATTATAAATGTAAAATTATAAATTGAAATATAATGAACATAAACCATGCAAATGAATTATACTTAAATTTGATTTAAGCAGGATTTGAAAGTTTAAAATCCCGGAGATTTTGAAAGTGATTTGAAGATACATAATAGTATTGTTGTTTTGGAGATATTTCTGAAAGGAAATTGTTTTAAAGGGATTTTGAAGGTGATATGGCATTGAAATCACTTGGATTATTGAAAAATAATTCTGATGATGACGGCCGCATCATCAGTATTCGTTTTCGAATTTCTAAGTGTAATGCTACCAAATTGATTTTGTTTAGAAAAGCAAGTTGTTTTTGAAATTCCAAAGGAAATTTGTTGGAAATAAAACCAAGATTGGTTTAAAAATTTGAGAGGTGTGATTTGGGATATTGGAGATTTCAAAATGATTTGAAGACAAAAGCCTAGTGTATAAAATTCTGATCAGATAAGTTGTAAGCTTATAAATTGAGATGATATTTTAAATCAGAAATGGAATATAAGCTTTGAATGTTGGAACTTAAATTTTAATGAAAAGTTAAAAATGGAATTAACTTGGATTTGGAAATAAAGATTTGATTGGATTGAGGTTGAGACTGATTGAATAAGTTGAAATTGAATTGGATTAAATAAATCTGAGTTAAAATTAAATTGAAAATGGAATACAATGCCCAAAATCAGTATTTTGATAAATTGAAAAATGAAATGAGGATCCAAACTTGAAGTATAAAATAAATATTGAACTTAAGAAAATTAAATGGAGTGATATTTTAAATAAAATTTCAAGTGTTGGGTTATGAATAATGGGAGAACTAATTGGATAATAAATTAGTTAATGAAATTGAATTGTGAGTGTATGAAGAGGTTTGAAAATAAAACTCAAGTTATAATTAAATTCGACTTACATTGTCGATGAAGAAAATATAATGGAAAGTGGCCTTGCAATTAATTAATTGATTTGTGAACCAAATTGCAATGTAAGTTAATAAATTGGATGGTAAGTTAAAATGTAAATGGTGAAATCAGAACTTGAGTTATTAATTAAAATTTAACTTGAAGTGTTAACAAATTAAAAATAATTGGGAATGTATCCAAAAAAAAATGGATCTGGATTTAAAATAGTAATGGTATGAATTGCAAATAAAATCCAAATATGTGGAAATAAATTGGATATGGCCTTGGAATTAATTGAGTTAAGTTGAGTATAAAAGAGAACTTTGTTTGCAAAATGAGAATGAGCTTAAGTATAAAATTTGAATAAATTGAAGGAAATTGACTTAAGCTAAATGAATGCAGGAGAGTTGAATTGAATTCAGCTTAAACAAAGTTTAATAATATTGGATTGGTTTTAAATCAAGTGAAAATAAATTTTTAATCGAAATAAAATTCGATGAGTATTAACTAATATTAATGGAATGAAATTCCAGAATAAATAATTGTAAACCATTTAAAAAAATTATTAAGGAATTGAAATAACTGGAGACAATAGGGAAAATAGGATGTTTCAAGTTTATTAGAATGGTTTAAGTGAATGTGGATAAATTAATATTATTGAATAAATATAAATGGATGGAATAAATAAGAATCAAATGAAATGTGGTTAAATAAGTTGAGAAATGGTTGTTAAATGAAATAGCTTGGATTATTTTTGAGCTAAATAAAGTAGTTCGGAATAACCAAATATGGAATGAAATGTAAATAAAAGAATTGTAAATAAAATTTAAATGGAATGTGTAGAGCTAAATAAATGATTGTGAATGGATTAAAATAAAGGGGAAGCTTAATCGGTAATGGAGATGAAGCCTAGATTGTTAATGGTTTTGAATGGACTAGTTTGGTCAATAAAATTTAAATGCAATAAAACTGAGAATATGTGGATTGTGAATAAATCCGAAATGGAATTGAACTAAGTGTAAGTTGAGTTGGAGTTAATTTAAATTGATTATAGAACTCAAGTGCTTATTTATTCACATAAATCTCGTCGAATTTCATAGAATAAATTGATTTTGGATATAAATGGAAGTAATTAAATTCTATAAATGGATAGAAGTAAAATAAATTGATTTTGTAAGCAATTGAATTAAATGTGAGTTCAATTTGCTTAAGAATAAATTAAAAGTAAGCAATTGAATTCTAAACCATTCAAATTGATGGAATTGTATACGAATGAATCGAAAACCATCCGAATTGAGTGAAAATGGTTATAAATAAATTGGAACAGTTGAATTTGCTTGGAAACTATATAAATAGCTTACGGAAAATGTTTGGTATGAGTTTCTTTTAGAATTCATATGTTTTAACTATTATAAATAAGTGAAATATAGTTAAACTGCATATATTTGGCACTTACATGTTTAAATTGAGTAAGTACAGGTACCTGGAAGCCGTGTGGCTGGATTTGGTAGTGCTATTTGCTAAAAATAATAAGCCGCTTGCTTAAAATGCTAAATAAGGTACGCCTATGCAATTAAAATAGGAAATATGAACTTTTTTTGGTTTTTCCGACCGTGTGGGTCGATGTATATATATTTAACTCTTTTGTCAAATTGCAAAAGCTCCTCCGTACAAAGGGGACTCTGCCAAAAATTTTCAGAAATTTTGGGAGTTAGAAATTTTTTGAAAATTTTGGAAAATTTTGTTAACGACAAAACTATTTAGAATTTGAAACTAAAATAAGTTAGTAAACGAAACTAATTAAGGTAATGACTTAAATTAGTTAAATGAAGGATAAAAATTAAAAATTCAAAGTTGAAAATAAATGAAATACATATGTAATATGGAAATCGATTTAAATGGAAATAGGTATAAACTAAAAGTGGTAAAGAGAAATAAAGATAAGAAACATATAAAATGTTTGTACTAACTTAAGAAAGGAATGGTAAATTCTAGATTGGAAATTGATATTACAAATATAATCTAAGATAATGTTGAAATGAATAGATATTGACATTTTGTAAGAAAATCGATAAATTGTTTTGGAATATTGTGATTGGATATTAGTACCAAGCAGGTTATGCAGGTATGAAAAAGGGGAAAACAAAATTGGTTTTGATTTCAGAAGATAAATTAGAATTGCTCGACAAAAAGGTATGTGTTTAAATTTCTGTATGAAATTGGATTGGGTTTTTGATCGAGCCACTTGGCCTTTTTGTTTTCTTTTGAGATTTGGGAGGCCGTAGAGCCATTTTGTAGTAGTACCGAGCTAGCCACGCAAAGGAGACGCTGGCGAAATTTTTCGAAAATTTAAGGAGTTAGAAAATTTTTGAGAATATTTGATAAAAATTTGAATTCAAATTTAAGATTTGAATTGATAAGTAAGTAAATAATATGGTTTAAGGATTATGGATAAGTTCAAAGGCTAGGAAAGAGTTAGAGTGTCTTTGATAAAAAGATTTGTTGGCTAAGTTGTTAAAAAACTGTTTGGTTTTGGAAAATAGTAATGGGTATTGGATCATTCTTCCTAACTAGTAATTTCGGGGACGAAATTCTTTTAAGGGGGGAGGAATGTGACGACCCGAAATTTTCGAGCATTTGAAATTGGAATATTCAATTGATTTTGAATATTTAAATGTTAATTTTAACTCGAATTCAAATACCACCAATTATTTGATGATTAAATTATTGAATTAAATAAATTGAAGTTGGTCCAAATGTTGAATCTAGAGTCTTAAAGCCTGTTAAAAATAATTTGAAGGCTTGTAAAATTTTTGTTGATAACATTGAAGATAATAGAAGTGATAAAATTGAATTTAACAGTGATTTGTTCAGTTTTGAAATTTTATCGTTTAAATTGAATTTAAAAATAGCCTTCCGAGGCACAGTCTTGGAATTTGACGAAACTAGTTCCATTGGATCTGTAATAGGGTATTATTATCGTATTTCAACTTTCGTAGTGAACGGAGTTTTTGTGTGAGAATACGATGTATAAACGCGCCTAAAATCTTTATCGAATATTGAATTTAATATATATATTCACATGTTCGATCCAACATCCAGCTGAAATTCTCTCCCATCAACCACCCTATCTTGTACTTGTGCAAGCCTAGCCGACCTATTCCTGTCCCCTTTTTCGAATTCAACACGTGACCTTTATTTCTTTTCCTCTCAGATCTTTCACGAGGTCCTTAATCATTTTGTTCCCTTCGCTCCTCAGATCTATGGAATGAAATTGACAAATTTTTAAAAACCTGGTCAGTGTTAAAATCGCGTCTCCCTCTTTGTAAAATTCAACAGCATCTCATTTACCATTTAATCTCGCCATTTGAACGAGGCCGAAGAATTCAAAAAAACAAATTAGATGGCGGACAAAAAAAAAATAAAAAAATAAAAAAATAAAAAAAATAGAGGGGGAAATCGCGACTTGGAATCTAAGAGCGTACGCGAACCTATTGGCGTTTTCGATCGAGGGCCGTTCGAAGGGGGATGAACATCAGCGGATTGGGGAGGCCTAGGGTTTCGCGAGCGATGCATCGAGGCGCGAGTCGTGGGTCCTTCTTCTCTTCGATATCGATAGCAGATCGATCGCGATGGGCTCGTGAGTGGCGGTAGCTTGGAGCGATGAGGCCGATCGATCTCACGGCAAAGTTAGGGCATCGACGCGAGTGACGTCGTGACTGGTGAGGCGGTGGGGCGCCTGGTCGTCGTAGTCGAACTCGCGATTCGATGAAGGACACATGGTGGTGAGGCGAAGTCAGATAGTATGGATGGTGATGTGGAAGCTTTCGGCAGTGGAAGTGGGGTCTCGCGGCCGCGATGGGAAGCTAGGGTTCTGTTCTACCTCGAACTCGTCAGTGAGGTATCTTCATTTTCGTTTATCTGAGTGATGTATATCCTGGTTAAAAAAAGGGGGAATTGGAAATTAACAGTAAAGTTAAAAAAATAATAATAATAATAATAAATTATTAGTTAAAACAACTTGTTAGTTTAAAATAAATTTAGTGGTTGATTAATTTTTTTATTTTTTTTGTTTTACCTATTTGAATTCAAGCTGCAAGTTAAAACAGTGTAAATTAAATCGGTTATTTTCTTAGAATAGCAAACTATATTATTTCATATTATAACTAAGCCTGATACATATATATAGATGGGTAAATATATATATGTATATGTATATATCTTTATAAAACATGTATACATATTTTCACATACTACTTAGTTTTAAAATGATGTATTATGAAGATTTATTTATTAAGTGAACTTATTTAATTCTTTTAGCCACACAAAAATATATTAGTAAAAGGAAATTAAGTTAAATTTAAACTATTAGTTCAAAAGAACAATTGTTGGTTTAAATTAAATGACTAAATAATAATAAAATTGCTCGATTTATTTAAATATTAATGAATCATATAATATTTACTCAAGGTCAAAAGGATCGAGAAAACCAAGGGAATATTGAAGTGAATGGCAAATGCAAAAGCAAAGGTGAGTTAATCTCACTCAGTTAAATTTAAATTTAAATAATTTAAATTTAAATAATTGTTTGAATGACTGACTTGATGGATGTGATATAGTATGATATTTTGGAATTGGCATATTATATTATGCTAACATTTGTGGATGCAGAGAAAACAGGTTGGAGGGATCCAACTGGACCCCTCACATTTATTTAAATTATTCAA
Organism: Allium cepa; assembly: GCA_030765085.1. Classification (NCBI taxonomy): domain Eukaryota; kingdom Viridiplantae; phylum Streptophyta; class Magnoliopsida; order Asparagales; family Amaryllidaceae; genus Allium; species Allium cepa. Next base: position 299,719,004 of record CM060944.1, on the reverse strand, counting down.
TATTCTCGGTTGTGATTATTTGATATTCTATGATGAATTATGTGGGAATATTGAATGCTATGGTTGATTGGATATATTTGGGTAAAATGAATAATTTTTTTTTATATAAATTGGATTTTGGAAAGAAAATAAAAGAAGTGAATTTGTAAGCGAAATAATTATAGAAAACTTGAATGAGTTAAGAATGAATTGGAAAGAAACAGGAGTAGTATTAAAATACTAATAAAAAAATTTTGAGTATGAAAAGAATTTTGAATAAATAGAAATTTATAAATTGTAAAGTCAAGTTATATTAAGTAAAGGAATAAAGAATTATTTAAAACTTTAAAGTTTAAATTTATTTAAAGAATAAAGAAGTAACTTGAGAAATCTAAGAATTTGTATTTTCAATTAAAAGTAATTTGACTCATAAATAAGGAAGTAAAATCTAAAATTAATGGATTTGAAATAGAAAGGAAGAAAATTGGAATTCAATTTGGAAATTGATTTAAGTGATAGAAATTAGAATTTCAAGAAGAATGTGAAGAGAAGTATATTTCCCTGGATAGCCAAGTACGTTTTTATAGGAAATGTAAATATAAGATAAAAGTTCAATGTGGTTTTAAAAAGCATATTTTAGAAATTTTATTATTTCTGAATGTTTAAAATTCATAAGTAAATATTTTTCAAATCTATTATTGTAATAACTATTTAAATGTGACTTAGTATTTTATTCTTAAGAGTGAAAACCTTGTTTTATATTTTATAAAGTAACTTTATTTTCAAAAATCATATAGTATGTATTTTTAATAAATTATTGAAGTCGTTTTATTTTAAATGAATGTTTTAAAATATATTTCAAAGTAAAGTGTTTTTAAATTTATTTTAGAAATCTTAAGTTTTGTGCTTGGCGATTTCAGTGGAAATAGAAATTATTTGGAAATTGATTCTGAGAAAGGAAGATAGTTTTAAAACTGTTTCCAAAAGGGTTTGAAAAGTAGAAATATATCTTGTGAGGATATTTTTGAGGGTAACAAATAATTCGGGAAAATTATTTATTGGTTGATGGTTGATTGTGAATATTAATTGATAGTTAAATAACCGACTATCAATATTGGCCAATTGCGTTGATCGTTTCGAAGAGACCGGTATCGAGATTTATTTCTCGAAAACCACTTCGATCCGGTTTGTACGTTTCGTGCGAAAAACGATTTTGGATTCGAAGATGGAGCAATGAAGTGCAAGGGCTAGTCGCTACTAATCCTGAGGATATTTCCAAAATGGATATAGTAGGAATAGTGCCTTCGGTTCCGTTCGAACCGGGACGGACTTGTATGGATGAATGCTTGCGAAACATCGTCAGGCGGACGATGGGCATTCTAAGTAAAAACGTTCTTAAAAGGTAACGCTTAGCCTCAAGCCTCATCAAATGGGAATGACTGAAAATCAGGGGATATGCAGCAAGGTTAGGTGGGTCATGCCCAAGCAGGACAAGATAATTCCCCTGTCTAGATGTCCCTTATTTATTTCGGCTTAGTGGGTGGTTGGTCGCGCCAACCACGGGGTTTATTTTGTTCGGGACTGTTCAGTAAGGAATGGTTCCGGCCTTGTGTTGCAGGGGATGAAGGGAGTAATCCTCGGTACGGTGATCTAGGCCCCGTACTGTGACAGGTGGTACCCCAGTGCCTAGTCATTGTTGGAAATCCATTCTCCCTACGAGCCTTGTACGAGTTTTGTTTGTATTACCCACGTCTGTGGCTAGTAGCTGGAATTTAATAGATGTAACAATTTCGGCTATTTTATAAGTATATGTATATAGACCCTATTATAATATCATAGGATTTCTATAAAAATTGTTTTAGCTATCGTAAGGTAAAAACCCGACATGTTTATTTGTGGCGTGGTCTTACGAGATGCTTTTGTTTTCAAAGGATTTTTGAAACTTTAAAAATCAATTCGGTGTGATTTTCTCACTCTGGTATTCCAGACTGACTCGGGTATTATTTAACTGTAATGCTCGGGTCAGACCGAGTATTATAGGATACAGGATATGATGATGTGGAGCTCAGGAGACGAGCTGGATGACGATATGTATAGTCGTACTTGTTATATATATATATATTCCGCTGTTTGAGTTGTTGTGTACCTTGAGATGTTGTGTATCCATTGTATTGTTTTGATGTGAGCTGTGACTGATGTACTCTGATGATGTGATGTATGTAAACAGATATATTTGATTTTGAGTAAAGATTATTTATTATCTATTATATTTTATTCCGCTGCGATGATTAGATTCTGATATTGATTTTGTTTTCTCTTCTTCTACCTCTTCTTCTACCTCTTCTTCTTTAACCCAAATGGTTCGTATTTCTGTACAACTTGAGTTGATTGATGTAGAATAGTGTTGACTTAAGGGGTACGGATTTGCGGGCTGTTACAGTGATCTTGACTTAATTAATAAAATTTCCCTGCACAATTCTTGCAACTAAATTAGTTTAATAATTTAGTAAATAATGTCCCTGTATTGTTAATTCAATTTAAATTAATTTTCCATGTTATGGACCTTCCAATATATGAGTTGTTACAAAAATACTTACATTATTTTAATTTAATAAACACAAAATGCTGTTATGTAGTAGCATATAAACGTGAACTAATATTAGAAGGGAAAATATATAAGTAAATGTTGTATTTTTTAAATTCACTAAATAGAAAATGCTACTAACCTACGACATTACAAAACGATACTACGTAGCATCGTTTAAACACCTATAAAATGATACTCTACAGTATCAATATATGAAAAATCATGGAAAAATAATAAAAAATACCAAAATGCTAACCATACCATTTAAACATAAATGCTACCGCAAAATAGCATTGTGATATATGATCACATGTTTAATCACTAGTTTTGATTCATGACAAAGCAAGTTAGAAGAAAAAGAGAATTCACAACAAAAAGAAAACGGACTATGGCTATATCATCAAAGATTTTTAATCTATGCTTTCACTGTCTAGTATGTATAATTGAGTCTTAGAAATATGTTAAAATCTATCCTCAAGTAGTCCTCACTTCATATTTCACAAAAACATTCAAAACAGAAGCACACTATGTAAAATATAACAGCCAGTCGACTGATCGTAGCCATCCAGTCGACTGACTGTGTACATATACATATGCACTGTTTATTTTTTAAATATTATGCACAGTCAGTCGACTGACCATAAGCGACCAATCGACTGACCCGGGACCAACTGCCATATTTTCAAAAGGACATCTTCTTCTCCGAAATGATGCAACTCTTCTCTAAACGGAAATAGATGCCCCTCTTCATCAGAACCCTTCATTTATGGCAGTAACTCTTCAACTATTATATATAGATACTCCCAAACACTTCACAATCACCGAAATTCATTCTAACTCTCTAATACTCTTCTTATGCTTTAATATTTGCATTCAAACAACAAACATACGTTTTTACTCCTTTGAATCTACATATAACTTTCATAATCTTCGATTTTTAGCATTACCTTCTCTTCATATCTTCACATACACTTTATATGCTTGAGGATTTGATTATAGGAGGTTTGTACTATCAGTAACAAATCAGTGTTATCAAGAACACACAGTGTCAAATATTATATTGTATTAGCGAAGTCCTCTTCTGCTGCTGAGGTGAAAATCCTGTTCAGTTGCTTAGGTGTCTGTTCTGATGCTCAGACTGTATATACCAGTTTCTCTGGGTTAAGTGAGGGTTATTGTAGTTAATATTTCAGAAGGAGTCTGGGACTGGACGTAGAACGGGAAGTTCAAACAAGTATAAAAATTCCTGGTGTGCTTGTTCTATTATACTTATTTCCATTTACTTTGCTATTATCATCTGTTTCTACATTTAGATTTAAGTATATTCCATATTACACGATTCTACACACTTTCATTTGGTATCAGAGCAAGGCATCTTATAACCGTTACAAAGTTATCTGATAACTTGCTAATATGGAAAATAACACCAGCATTACCACTAACGCTGTCACTAAAACTAGTTTTATTGAAGGTCAATCCACTACACGATCTCCATTTTTTAATGGTTTAAACTATAATTATTAGTCTACTCGTATGAGAATCTACATGCAATCAAATAGTTTTGAATCAAGGAATATCACACGGAATGAATACACTCTTCCTACTGGAGAATACTCCACTTGGTCAAACACACAAAAATTAGATGCTACTGCCAATGCTAAAGCTATGAACATGTTATTCTTTGCACTAGACAGAAATGAATTTAATCGTATTAGCATGTGTCAAACTGCTTATGAAATATGAAGAACTCTTAAAATCACTCATGCAGGAACTAACAATGTCAAACAAAGAAAAATCTCCATGCTCAAAAATCGGTTTCAAAACTTTAGAATGAAACAAGATGAATCCATCAATGATATGTACTCTAGATTTCAAGATATCTATCATTCACTATTGGGATTAGGAGAAAAGTATACCGATTTTGATATTGTATCAAAAATCCTAAACTCTTTAATGGATGAATGGGAAAGAGAAGTCTTGGCCATTGAAGAAGCTAATGACCTCTCTACCACAAAACCTGAAGAGTTAATAGGAAATCTAATGTCCTATGAAGTGAATTTGCAGGCAAAAAGAGTATAAGCACAAGACCAAAAGAACATAGCTTTCCATGCTGAAGAAGAATAAGATGAAGATTCGGATGAAGAAGATTTAGCATTTATTGCCAAAAATTTCAAAAAGTTCTTGAAATTCAAGAAAAACAACAGAAATAATTTAAAAAGAAACTTTCCAAACAAACCATCATCTTCAATTCTAGAATGCTTTAATTGCCATAAGAAAGGTCATATCCAGAAAGAATGTCCAGCATTAAAGAAAAAATATCTCAACAAGAGCAGAAAAGATAAGAAAAAGAAAGCATTCTCCATAACATGGGATGATTCACATACTTCTTCATCAGATAACAGTAGTGAAAGTGAAAACGAGCAAGCAAATGTCTGCTTCATGGCTACTGAAAATGAGGTTGGTGATTTTACTTTTGATGATATGATTGAGATAAATTCAGAACTAGTTGACACTCTGAAAAATCTCAAAAGAAAATATAAGGAGACTCGTGAACATCAGAACATAGCAGAATTCGAAAGAGATATGCTTAAAGATGAGAAGAAAATACTAGAGGAAGAACTTGAAAAATTACAAGAATCGTTCTCTAATATCAATTCTCAAATCTCTCTTTTGAGTCAAGAAATTGAAACTCAAAAAGAGAAGAATGACGCTCTTGTTTCTGAAAATCATGAACTAAAAACAAAGATAAAATTGATAGAATTGGATAATGCTAGTCTCAAAACTAAGTTAGAAAGCATCACCAAAAATGTTTTGAACTTTAATAAAGGAAGAGAAAATCTATCAAAAATTATTGATAGTTCTCAATCTGTTTCAAGTAGGAAAGGATTAGGATATGTTAAGAAAACAACATTAAGAAAATTAGGAGAAATGTCAATCCTACTACAGTACAGACAAAAAGGAATTCTTATCCAAAAAGCATAAAAGTTTGGGTTCCTAAAACAAACAACAGTTTGATTAGGAAGAGATATATAAACACCTTTTTAGAAACAGTTCGTAAAAATAAAGATTACATTAGGATACTGAACCTTCTTGGGTTTGGTTTTCTAAGGCTTAACTCTTAGGACCCTATTAAAAAGGTGGGTACTAATGTTATCTTATATTTTTGTAGGTCCTACTCAAGAAAAGAGGAAAATGGATACTCGACAGTGGTTGCTCAAAACATATGACAAGAGACAAAGATATGCTATCAAATATTATTTACTCAAATGGAGGCTCTGTCGCATTTGGAGACAACTCCAAAGGCTATATCATTGGCAAAGACAATGTGAGCAATAATGGTATTTCGAATTTACCACTTATTTCAAATGTTTTACTTGTCAAAAATTTAAAACATAATTTACTTAGTATCAGCCAATTGTGTGACAAAGGATTCAAAATCACTTTTTCTAAAAACAAATGTAGTATCTTCGATTAAAATCAAAATCTTATCTTTGAAGGAAATAGAGACAGAAATATCTATGTTCTGAATATGAAAATAAATCATAATTCAGATATGTGTTTAATAACCAAAGAAAATGATCCTCTGTTATGGCACAAACTATTCTGTCATATTAACTTCAAAACTAAGCTCTCTAAAAACGATTTAGTAAAAGGTCTACCAAAAATGAATTTTAAAATTGATCATATTTGTGATGCATGTTAGTTAGGAAAATTACTTAAGTCATCTTTAAATATAAAAAGGTCATTTCAACTTTACAACCACTTGAATTACTACATATGGATTTATTTGGACCAACACAAGTATAATCCATTAATCATAGTAGATATGTGTTTGTTATTGTTGATGATTTTTCTAGGTATACTTGAACTACCTTTATGAAAAATAAAAGTGATACCTTTGATAATTTCAAAACGTTTGTCAAAAGAATTCAGAATTTTAAAGGCTTGAAAATCAAAAATACAAGAACCGAGAATTTGAAAACGAAGTCTTCGAACATTTCTATAAGAAAAAGGGAATATTCCATAATTTTTCGTTTCCTAGAACTCCACAACAAAATGGATTTGTAGAACGTAAAAATATAACCTTACAAGAATGTGCAAGGACTTTGTTAAATGGAAGTACGTTATCAAAACAATTCTGGGCTGAAGCAGTTGCAACCACTTGTTATGTTTTGAATCATGTTTCTATTCGACCACTAACTAAGAATACTCCTTATGAACATCTTACTGGACGAACACCGAATATTTCTTATTCTAAAGTTTATGGTTCAAAATGTTTTGTTTTAAACACAAAGGATTGGCTTGGTAAATTTAATCCAAAATCCGATGAAGGAATCTTTTTAGGATATTCGGATCAAAGCAAAGCTTATAGAATTTATAGTAAAAGAACAAATATCATCGAAGAAACTCTTCATGTATCTTTCGATGAGAATTTTAAACCAATTCCAAGTATAAGAGATGATGAAGATTTCCCTGATAATACCAAAAATACAGAAACTTCAAATTTTGAAATAAATGAAAACATTGTTTACAATAACAATGAATTAAGATCTCCATCTAGAGTATTAAGAGATCATCCTCCTATTAGTGTTATTGGAGAACTAAATTCATCTGTTAGAACAAGAAGTCAATTAAATCAAATGGGTCATGTAGCTTTCCTTTCTCATATTGAACCTAAAAATATTAAAGAAGCGTCTACCGATGAAAATTGGTTAATCGCTATGCAAGAAGAGCTAAACCAATTTGAAAAAATTATGTTTGGGAATTAGTTCCACGTCCTAATAATCAATCAGTTATTGATACAAAATGGGTTTTCAAAAATAAAGCAGATGAACAAAGAAATATTACTAGAAATAAATCTAGATTAGTTGCTCAAGGATATAATCAAGAAAAAGGAATTGACTATGAAGAAACATTTGGTCCAGTTGCTAGACTAGAAGCAATAAGAATCTTACTAGCATTTGCATGTTTTCATAACTTTAAATTCTATCAAATTGATGTCAAAAGTGCTTTTTTAAATGGTTTTATAAAAGAAAATGTTTATGTTGAACAACCTCCATTATTTATACACGAACAATTTCCTGACCATGTCTATAGGCTTAAAAAAGCTTTATACAGTTTGAAACAAGCACCCCGTGCTTGGTACGATTGTCTAAAAAGATATTTAATAGATTCTGGTTTTGAAATTGGAAAGGTTGATCAAACTCTTTTTATTAAAAGAAATAAATAGGATATTTTAATTATTCAAATATATATTGATGATATAATTTTTGTATCTACAAATGAAAGACTTTGTCAAGAATTTTCTAAAATAATGACCAATGAATTTGAAATGTCACATATGGGTGAGTTAAATTATTTTCTTGGCTTACAAATAAAAAAAATAGAAAATGGTATTTTTTTAATCAAGAAAAATATTGTAACAATCTAATAAAACACTTTGGCATGGAAAATACTTCTACCAAACCAACTCCTATGAGTACAACCATACATCTTGATAAAGATGAAAATGACAAAAGTATTGACCAAAAATTATATCGAAGCATGATTGGATCGTTACTATATTTAACAGCTAGTAGACCAGACATAATGATGAGTGTTCGTTTGTGTGCACGATTTCAAGCAGATCCCAAAGAATCACATTTACGAGCAGTGAAACGCATACTACGGTATCTTAATAAAATCAAGGATTTTGGACTATTATATCCAAAGGAATGTCCTTTTGAATTAGTATTATATAGTGATGCTGATTTTGGAGGAAGCCGAACAGATAGAAAAAGTACAAGTGGGACTTGTCATTTCATTGGACGGTCTCTTGTATCTTGGTTAAGTAAGAAACAAAACTGTGTTTCATTATCGACATGTGAAGCAGAATATATTTCTATAGCTCTAGCATGTGCTCAAGTTATCTATATGTAACAAACACTACAAGATTTTGGTTTTCTTTTATCTAAGTCAACTATTTACTGTGATAATTCTAGTGCTATTAATTTGCCTAAAAATCCTGTTAATCACTCACGAACAAAACACGTTGTTCGTCATCATTTTCTTCGTGATAATATTGACAAGGATTTGATAAAACTAGAATTTGTTTCCTTTGATAAACAATTGACAGATATTTTTACAAAACCTTTAAATGAAAACACTTTCATTAATTTACAACGAGAACTTAGAATTATCTCTTTTAAAAATTTAATTTTATATATATACTATTTGTATTTGTAGTTTTTCATAACAAAACTTGACAATATATATATATATATATATATATATATATATATAACTCCGCTCAAATTTTATCAAAATAATTTTTTTTATGACTCTAGAGAGACTTGAACCAATGACCTCTCCGTTATTGTATTTCAATTGCTTCTTACCAAATGAGCTATGATTGTTTCTTGTTTCAATTTAGAAGTTTGGTTTCAATAATTCGGAAATTTTTCGTTATAAAAAATTAATTAAATACATAGCTGCTGGAGCTCAAACTTGGGTCTCCTAACTGGTAGTTCAATGTATTACCAGTTGTGCTATGTATGTTTTTCCTGCCGAGTCTTATTCTTCATTCATTCTTAACCATTCATCTTTCAATCAAATTTCATTCATTCCTTGTATCGTTTTTTCCTCTCTGGATATCAATGCTCTGCTTTTTTTAACCACTCAATCTCAGCTCAAATTCATCTATTTAATCTGCATTCCTTTCATTTTTTTAAAATCATCCTTACAATTTCTCCAAAAACTTTAAACTTCAAGTTTCACTCAATGGCCTCTCATGACTCCTCTCACACCAAATTGTCATTTGCTACTCCAACATCCTCTAGTAGCTATAATTCTTCCAGTAGCTCTGCTACATCCTTGCTAACTCCTACCCCTGTACATGAACCAGGTCTATTTCACACTGGTTTTTCTCCAAAACCTAAGAAGTCAAAGATCATTGTTTGTTTCTCCAAAAACGAATTTTTTTTTGATGAAATCCATCATTATCAAAAGGAGAAAATCAATCTACAAAGAGAAATGTATTATGAGCAAAGGATGAGGCCTTATCCTTATAGAATCAATTGCTCTTAAATTCGGTGGAAAATCATCTAAGCATGACATTGTTGAACCTTCAACATCTCGTCATCCAAACTCATCCGGCTGGAAACAATGGGAGAAAACTCCACCTCAACCTTCGGCATCTCCAAACTCATGGTAACGCCAAAATTATTGGTCTCCTTTGCAACCTTATGTTGAGAACACCAAGGTTGAACCATATGAATGCTCTCCAAAAACACCTAAATAATCTTTTTTTTCTAGTATATTATTGTTCTTGCTTACATGATTTCAATTATGTATATGACTTTTTAATAAAAAATTTATTTTAAAGCTTCACTGCTTTCTTATCTACAGTCAATCGACTGATATTTCAAACTAGTCGGCTGTTTACAGGGTGAAAAAACTCTCAGGATGTCAACCAGTCGACTGATTACAGAGTGCAAAACTCTCGGGTTATCAACCAGTCGACTGACCTACCCCGACCAGTCGACTAGGTATACAAAAAAACTTCTCTTGTGTCTTTTTAAACTTTTATTTCACCATCTATTCACTTTACCCTCTTCGTTTTTACTGCAGCCAAAACCCTAGCCCCCATTTTTTTCACAAATTCCTCAAAAAACACCAAAATTAATGGCCCTTTCTAAATCTAAACGCTCAAAACAAAGCTCTTCATCCTTTGTTGATACTCACGTTGCTCATTGGCTATATGATGCAACTTCAATTGAACGATGGGAGAAGATGAAGAGCTCTAGGATCTTTGAAGGCTCCTTCATGGTTTATTCTGATTTTGGTGCTTACTCCCTTCAAGAATTAATGCGAAGATGTGGTTTAGAGTCACTCCTTGACTACAATGCAAACCGCCACAATATCAATCATCTTATGGTAAAACTTTTCTTCGCCAATTTAAATCTTGGTCACCAATAACCATCGAATCCTGTGTGGTGTTTAGAATGTGGACAATAAGTTTTTTTTCCCTTGATAGAATGACACATATACTTCAATCTCCGAATGAAGGAATAGATTTATATGTCGAATGCAATCCAAAAAAAAGAGATAGAATAATTCATATGTTCATGGGTGATGACATGATTGAATTGTCGGAATGATAAATATAACGACCATAAGTCTTATGAAGCTACCAACACGATCGCCACCTTTTACTTCATTTGAAGATTGGAAGCATCAACAGGCTCAATAACAATAATCTAGAGGTCCTACAATTCGGGAACCGGTTGCGCAACAAGAAGAAGGCGATATTCGCTTCGCTACTTCCTCTAGCACCCGTGAATCCATAGAAATTCTCTCCCGCAATCAAATTATTTTGGATTCTAGACTCAAGAAAATGGATAAGAAGCTCGATAAAATCAAAGGTTTCTTTTCTACATTATGGGATGCATTATCATGTTCTTCCTCAACTGCTACCACATCTGTCGCCCAAGGAAAATGTCCTGTACCTCGATTTACATGGTAAACATCCGAGGAGCATACTAGTATCGACACTAGTAGAGCAGGCAGTGGTGCTCAAGGCGCTTCTAGACCAGGAAAAGAGCCAGTACCAGAGGGAGAATACAATTGGGATCTTGATGAGTAAGTCTTTTGGTGAGTGAGTTGGGTATGAACTATTTGCTTATCTATAACTTTGTTGTCTATTTAAACATATTGGAACTTGCTAATTATTTATCATTTGAGACTTGTACTAAATAGTCTCACTTTGATATTTATTTCTGCACTTTATATTGAAATTATTTTTGCTATATCTCCTTTTTGTCGATGACAAAGGGGGAGAAAAATTGTCCTAGTCATCTTTATGCAAGTACAAGAAGTATCATATATTCAGGGGGAGTTTTTATATCTGTTCTCTAGGACTTTTATATATGTAGGTTTGTCATCAACCAAAAAGGGGGAGAATGTTGAATCACTAATTTTGATTCATGACAAAGCAAGTTGGAAGAAAAAGAGAATTCACAACAAAAAGAAAACGGACTATGGCTATATCATCAAAGACTTTTAATCTATGCTTTTACTGTCTAGTATGTATAATTGAGTCTTATAAATATGTTAAAATCTATCCTCAAGTAGTCTGCACTTCATATTTCACAAAAACATTCAAAATAGAAGCACATTAGGTAAAAGTCATAGCCAGTCGATTGATCGTGACCATCCAGTCGACTGACTGTGTACATATACATATGCACTGTTTATTTTTTAAATATTCTGCATAGTCGGTCGACTGACCATAAACGACCAGTCGACTGACCCGAGACCAACTGCCATATTTTTGAAAAGACATCTTCTTCTCCGAAAGGATGCAACTCTTCTCTGAATGGAAATAGGTGCTCCTCTTCATCAGAACCCTTCACCAATGGCAGTAACTCTTCAACTATTATATATAGATACTCCCAAACACTTCACAATCATCCAAATTCATTCTAACTCTCTAATACTCTTCTTATGCTCTAATATTTGCATTCAAACAGCGAACATACGTTTTGACTACTTTAAATCTACAAATAACTTTCATAATCTTCGATTCTTAGCATTACCTTCACTTCATATCTTCATATACACTTCATATACTTGAGGATGTGATTATAGGAGGTTTGTACTATCAGTGACAAATCAGTGTTATCAAGAACACACAGTGTCGGATATTATATTGTATTAGTGAAGTCCTCTTCTGCTGCTGAGGCGAAAATTCTGTTCAGTTGCTCAGGTGCCTGTTCTGTCACTCAGACTGTATATACATGTTCCTTCGAGTTAAGTGAGAGTTATTGTAGTTGAAATTTCAGAACGAGTTTGGGACTGGACGTGGAACGGGAAGTTCGAACCAGTATAAAAATTCCTGGTGCGCTTGTTCTATTTTACTTATTTCCATTTACTTTGCTATTATCATCTGTTTCCACATTTATATTTGAGTATATTCAATTATAGTATCACTTTATATATGCTATATTTGGTTGTCTTTTACCATTTTGCAGTAATGTTTTTTCTTTCATTGTAACTACTATCAGATATGGGTTCTTATTCTATGAAATGCATTGATTATATACCCATGAACAATATTCTGTTAGGAAATACAATTTCTCTAATTTAGAATTACTTCTAAACTAAAATTATGTAAAAGGATTGTCTAGTAATACTAACCTGAAGTTAGGTCATTTCTTCGAAGTTGATGACGGAAACTTCATTAATGATGAAAATCTAAGTGCAATAATAAATGATATGGTCGAATCGATCAATAGTAGCAGCCTGAAGTCTGTGACGTGGACATTATTTTATTTCAGTTCAATAAATCAGTTGGAAGTTGGTACTTGTATGTTTTTCCTTTCATAACTAATTGAAATAATGTACCGATAATGTTGGCTTTAATCAGTGGTCTATTTTAAAATTTTTGAAAGTACTAGCATTTATTTATGCTTACAAATTTTAATAGTTGGCAAACTATATTGTCTTCAATTCTTAAGATATGGACCATCAATATTTGAGTGATAATATATGCTTACTAGATAGTGCAACTACTCGTATCATTTTGAAAAACCAGAAGTTTTTCTCTGAACTATATAAAAATATTTTAGCTAAAAATTTCAACCATAGAAAATTTGCTAATATAATTGAAGGGTCCGGAAGAGCCCATATAGTATTACCAAATGATACACATATCTTAATTCAAAATAAATTATACTCAAGCAAACTTTAAAGAAATTTGTTGAGTTTTGAGGATATAAAATGAATAGCTACCATATTGAAACTATAATGAAAACGTCAATGAATATCTTTGCATTATTTCTAAAATTGAAAGCTAGAAGCTTATTTTAGAAAATTAAGTATAATTTCAACTGGATTATGTTTCATGAAAATTGGGCATAATTGAATCTCATATTTAAACATGAGCCAGTAGCTCACAAATATCACTTGAATGCATCTTATCAATTGATAAAAAAATTATCCTTTTATCATTCATATGTATGGTTTATTTGCTAGTAGCAATATGATAATGGATCAAAATGAGAATCCAAAGATGATTATTATTTAATGTGACAATGTTTGTCAACATTGAAGGGGAGAATAAAGCGATACAAGTTCATTTTGATCTTCAGTGTTAAATATTTGTTAAAATATAAAATGACGCAAAATATTAAGTAACTTGAATAAATTATCAATAATATCCTTGGTAGACTTTGTCCAATATAGATTTGAATCCTTGAAGGATGAAAATGTGTAAACCACATCTGAAATATGGTAAAAAAGTCAGTTTGAAATAATTTGGAGTAAGTAAGAAAGATGTCAAATAAAAGAGAAAAGTGTTCTTGAAGGAACACTTAAGGGTGCTCTTGAAAAGACTAATGACATGATTGTCAAATTAACCTGGAAGTAGTTTAGGTACCTAAAACATGATAATTAAAGGGATCTCGACAAATCACGTCTAGGACTGACAATAAATAATCATTGATGATAAATTTGTAAAAAATAAAGCGCTTATGTTTATAAATAAATTAAGGATCTTTAATTAGGGGAAAATATGACTGGTCATCATGAATCCTTTAGTAATAGAGAAATATGGTCATGTAGTCCGTAAAGTATCAAAAGTACTAGAAATGCTTAATATACCCCGAAGGTATAAATATGGTTTAAATCATATTAAATGATGAAAGTATACAAATTCCTGAAGAATATAAATAACTTTAGTGGTTATAAAGAAGGCAAAGAACAAGGAGCATAGATTACAACCTACTTTTAAGTATTGTTGTAATGAAAATCTTGATATAATTCATGATGAGTATATTACTTCCAATTTTTAAGTATCGTTGTAATGAAACTCTTAATATCCATTGAAGTGATAGTTGCAATATGCAAATACTTATTAAAGCATACTAATTCCTGAAGAATATATATAAATTTTGTAGTTATAAAGAATGCAAAAGACACGAAATGTAGATTACAAATTTCTTCCAAGTATTGTTGTAATGAAAATCTTGATATACTTCAAGATGAGTAGATTACTTCCTGCTTTCTAGTAATGTTGTAATGAAATTTTTAATATTCATGAAAGATGTATAGTTGCAATGCGCAAAACTAATTTGAAGCATAAAAATGAAAGCACATGAAGTGTTTTCATAAAAGTAGCATACAAAATGCATAAAATGCAAACCATATTTGGAAGAAACAATCTTAGAAAATTTGATTGTATCGAAGGAAACTATTAACAAATTGTATTACTAATGAGATTCATACTTATAGATCCAGAAGTATCTATGACCAATTTGAGTTATCGAAAGACGAATACGAATTCAGAGGAAAATTTTAAATCAGGGAAGCATCTATAAGTATTTTATAATGCACTCTTTTTCCTTAACTGAGATTTTTTCCTCTGGGTTTTTATTACTAAGGTTTTAATGAGGCATTATCTTGATCTAGAAGTATCAACTCCCCAGTAACATTTGAAAATAAGTACAATGCACTCTTTTCCCTTATTTAAGATTTTTTCCACTGGGTTTTTCTTACTAAGGTTTTAATGAGGCATTGTCTTGATCCAGAAGAATCAAATGTATTTTCAAGAAATAACATCTCAAATATGTTATTTAAGTTAAATTGTATTTTTATCATTGACTAAGGTTTTTTCCCATCGGGTTTTCCTTTGTAACATTTTTAATGAATTATTATAATGATCCAGAAGTATCAAACTATATTTGATTCTGTAAATTATTGAAATATCTCATATTATATTGTACTCTTTTTCCTTCGCTAAATTTTTTTTCCATGGGGTTTTTCTTAGTAAGGTTTTAATGAGGCATTAGTTTGATCCAGAAGTATCAAAATTCATTTGAAGAAATGAGAAAATAAGATATGTCATTGTGCTCTTTTTTTTCTTCACTAAGATTTTTCCCATTGGGTTTTTCTTAGTATGGGTTTTAATGAGGCATTATATTGATCCTGAAGTACCAAACTCTTAGAAGGAATATCATTAAATGATATCTATGATCTTAAGTTGCACTCTTTTCCTCGTTCAAGGTTTTTCCATTAGGTTTTCCTAATAGAGATTTTTTAATGAGGCAACGGACAATATCTAGATCGACTGAACAAATAAGTGCAAGCAAGATAACAATGAGGGGGAGAAATCATCATACACATTACAAAAGAGACAATTTCAAGTTATCAGAGGATTCAAGATTTTGAAGACGCATATTCAAAGGGGAGTGCTATAATATAAATTGTGAATATGCTATATATTGTTTTGTATTTAGTCCCACGTCGTGGGATTAGTTCTATCCCAAGCTCCTAGGCCTTTATATAAAGGTGCTAATGTAATGAAAATGGATTACTAATCTCTGAATGAATAAAATTATTCTTTCTCTACTGGCTTCTGCATTGTTTATTTTATAACAATGTAGTAGTTTTTGTACATATTCCTTGGTTTTCCTACTTTAACTGTTTTATTTTATGCACATAATTTTTTCATATGGTGCTATTGTATAGTAACCTTTATGCATACTACGTTTTTACATAATTATTTATTTATACCCAATGTAACATTATTGCTATCAATGGTGTGAGAAACTGAGAGTAAAAGGATGTAAGAAATAGTTTAAGATGAGACAGTGAAGATAAGTTGCACAGTAAGTGTTGAGATAAAGAAACGTTACCAAATTTGTAAGAATTTAGCATTTCTACAATTTAATTGGTGTAAAATTACCAATTTCTACAATACCAAATTTAAAGGAGGTATAAAATTATTTACTCTAGAGGGTGCAAAAAAGGTAATGTACATTGATGCCATTAGAGGATTTAGTATGACGGTGCAGGAGAAGAAAAAATTAGAGTATGTGGAGCCAAAAATAGTGAACGGGCGGAGAAAAGTGTTACTATCCTTGGAGGTAATTCAAGAAGCGGAAAAGGGATGGGGGAAACGTGTGATGATGTATACGGTAGGACCTAGGCCATATTTTAAATCACTAGAAGCATATATAAAAAGAACGTGGAAGACAGAAGCTAACTTCTATTTGTAATCAAGAGAGAACGGTTTTTTCATGGTGTGATTTAAGGGCGAAAGAGATTGCAACAAAGCAGTTGAGAAGGACCATAGTTTTTTTATAAGAACCTAATCATTATGAAAATGCTAGACCCTAATACGAACATGTATCGAGATCTCCTAACTAGTGTGATAGTATAGGTCAGATTACAAGCACCGAGCTTTAGATTGTGTAGTCCAAAAGCAATTAGAACCCTAATTTGTGCCAAAGGAAAACCAAAAAATGGATGAATCAACATTAAATAGACCATGCATATCTTTTGCCAAAGTATTAGCCGATATTAAGGAAGAGGTAAGGTTTCCGAATGAGCTAGGTTGTGGGAGAGAATAGGGAGGGTTTCAAACAAGAAATTATATATGAAAATCTTCTAATGTGATGTGACAACTACTATTGCATTGGCTATAGCAAAACGCAATATCCAGTGACAAAAGCTTGGATACAAAAAGAGGACAAGTTGAAAAAAAAAAACTAAGGAGGAGAATAGCAATTCCAACAAGAGAAAAAATAATATGAGCCCAAAAGAAGTAGAATAGGAAAACCCAGCTATGGAGAGAGAAAGAGTCGAGGAAGAGACATGGATTGGAGAAGATGGGAAAACCCTTGAAGCGAAAGTAAGAAAAGATGGTATACCAAAGACAACTGAGAATAAACCTGAAGTAAAAGAGAATAAAGCAAGAAAAGCCTTGGTAGAGGTGGAAGAGGAAACCGAGCAACTTAATAAAATCAAAGAAGGTATAATGGAAGATCTAACAAAATATGAGAAAGAGGGGAGTTTACGAAAGGCACATGTTAATGTAGTTGGTGGAAACAAATTACAAGGTGATGGAAGTGAAGATGGAGTGGTGTTAGAAAAGGAGTCCTTAGTTAAAGTATGAGAGGGGGCAACACTCAGTACAACCGAACCAACCCATGTTACTACTACCCTTGCATAGAGGATAAGAGGAGCCATAAAGTTGGTCCAAGCTCCTTCAATATTTGCATAAAAACTGGAAAAACACCCACAATCGAATTTATAATAGTGAATTCAATGCAAAAAAAATGCAAGAAAACAAAGTACACATGGATTAACAGTGGTTCGGCCATAATGTCCCTGCATCCACTATTCATTTTATCCTCTTTCTTATATTTCAGCTTTTACAAGCATTTAGGTGTGAAATATAATGATTTACTAAAAAATGTTGGGGTCCTAATGCTCTATTCAACTATTTCTATTTGGCAGAGTCCAGTGGACCCCAAAAGTTGTCCCCATGGCTTCTAGAAGCTTGGATATTTATAGGAGTATGAAGGTCACTCATATATATCAGCTAGTTTTCTTATATAACTTGCACGGTTATTTCCATATACAGAAGATACAAATAGGAATTTTCCCGTAGACCCGGATTTCATTCCATAAATACCTTGATTGGTTCGGCTGAAGAGAATTTGTTCGATGAGTGTTGGTTTGGTGGATGGACATGGTCAACTTCTTAATCGGGTCCCATAGTGAATCCCCTTAGTATGGCATATTCCATAACCCTAGTTCGGCTTTGGAATCATACTGGACAAGATATCTTGTCCGATACATACACTACCGGACAAGAGTTCCCGTTCAGTAGTGCTTTGAATCGAACAAGAATTCTTATCTAGTGCATTGCTTACCGAAAAGGAATTCCTATTCGTTAGTATGACTACCGTACATGAATTCTTATCTGGTAGACTTCCTTACTGAAAAACGAAATACTTGGCCGACAAATAGAATTCGTGCTTATGCTTACCCTGAGCAGAACAAACTGATTGACCACCAGACCGGCCATAGATATAACATGCATGCCTTATTTTTCCCATCCGTTACATCAACCTTCTAACGTTTTCCCTTGCCTTCATCTTGGAACCATCTTCTTGCATTCACATCTTATGGGTACATATGCCTATAATGTTAGCCCCTCAAAGCTTGGTTCATAGAATACAGATTGTTTGCATCAAAAATGGCATAAACACACTAGAAGCAATTGAAAGTACCAAAAATGTATAGATTTACTAAAATAAATGTAAAAGTAGTATAAAAGACATAATTTTAATAATGGTTTGACAAATATTCCAACCTGTATCCCTTTTAATCTTTATTATACATTGATTCTATCTAGAACAAAATAATTATAACTCAAATTCAACCACAATTTAGTAGACCCCGAATTTGGGGGCATTTAGAGTATTTGGGGAAGAAGAAGATAAAAGAGAAATCAAGTGCCAAAAAGCCCAAAAAGAAGAAGTCGTCTCCAAGTTGTAGGTATCTTGCTATTTATAGAGAAATCATCTAATAGAATCAGGTGTCCATGAAATATCAAGTCTGAATCCATGTCCAAGTGTTCAGAAGTTTGTTTCAGGGCCAAAACATCAACAAATACCGCTCAGTACCAAGTGGTTCCTCTAAGTACTAACTAGGTTTTATGGGTGAATCTTCCCTCCTTCTTCTCAACTGCTTTCTACCTACGTTCATAGTTTCTCGAATGCTTTTCCTTTGAGATTTAGTTTTCTTGGAGAGGTTCTGGTACTGCTTGTTCTTGCCTGCCCTAAGTCAAAAAATCCATAGAGTAACTCATCCATTTTTGAGAAAAGCACTCCTTGGCAATCGTCTGAGGCGGTGCTTCAAGTAAAAGTGGTTTGGATGGTTTATAATGGAGTAGAAATCTCTCAATATGGAGTGATTCCTCTCGGTACCTCCATTTTGCTCCAAATCCCCTAGAATTTCTTGAGTATGTTCCTATTGCCCTTTTAAACATGTTCCCAAGTTCGTGAATCAATTCGTCTTCATCTTGACGATTTGATTCCAGTGAAAATTTGCTTGGTCAAAAATCTAGATAACACTTGCCCCCAAAGTATGCCATATGAATGTAAGATATGCTTTGCTCATGAACATGTTTCAATAGTAATTGACTTCTTACGGTCATGCTTTCCAGCTATCCATCGATTCAAGTTGTAGTGAATCATTTGGTTCCTTCGGATTCTCCTACAAATCCATGGTCATTCCAGACTGTCATAGCTAACGACTCTAGTCCTTACTTGAGTATTAGTCAAAAATCATAATCGGTTAGTTTTTGCCCAGAGTTATCATATCGTATATCGAAATCGTCCTATGTTCGTTTGAGATCTATCTATTTTAATCTGAATATAGGGTGCTCAAATCATGAGGTCGAGTCAACGTACGCTCTAGCTTTTGACCTCGTCGGGTCATCTATCATTCAAACTAGGATTCGACCTCTTCGGATTATCTAACATCCAACCTAGGATTCAATCTGTTCAGATCGTTCATCATCCAACCTATGATTCAATCTCTCTAGATCTTTTAACAACCAATCTAAGATTCGATCCCTCCAGATTATTTGTCATACAATCTAGGATTCGATCTCTCTAGGTCCTTGCTGAGTCCAATCCGCTTGTTATCCAACACAGAGACGCAATATCTAAGAAAGCACATCCGCTTACTCTCTGGTAAAGGAACTTACTTTTCTATGAAAGTCCATCCACTCGCTCTCCGCCATGGGAACTTTCGCTTGTGGTCATCGCCTTGTACCTCGGGATAGGACTACCACGATCAATATTAGTCATCAAATTCAGGTGATTTTCAAAAATCAAATATTCAAACCAAAGCAATCTAGCAAACATCGTAAGCATTCGTGTTTGACATCCAACTCGAAGTATACCTAAAGACCAATCGAGGTCTCGTACATGTGTAAGTGGACTGGGGTTATTGTTGTTTTGTCTTATTCAAAACAAAAGTAGAATGAGGGAAATGAACTTTACTTCCGTCCTTCCTAGACATAGGGTTACCAATCTTGACCTAGATCCTTGGTCATGTCATGATGCTTTCGCTGTAGAAGAAGGCTGCTCCAGCTGCACCATTGCACTTTGGTTCCTTATGTATTGTTGTAGTTGCTTACTCCGACCAACTCTTCTATCGAATCGTGAAGGTGTATGCACTCGTTCTTTTTGTGTCCATCTAGCTCATGGAACAGAAAAACTTCCCAGACCTTCTCTTCCAGTCCGTAGATTCCCCCTTAGCTGGCCTTCGACAAAGGATCCGTCCCCTAGATTCTAGGTATATCCTCTTCGCAATTTCGGTTAGATCACTGTAGGAAGGAATTTCGATTCTCTTCTTTGCTGCTTCGATCCTCCGAAGTGTTCATAATTCTTTCGCTTTCCTTTGAAATTACTATAACCCGCTCCAAGCGATCCTCTGTCATTCATTACATTAACATCAATATTACTAGCTTCAGCATCCTCTTGACACAGATACCTCTCGGCTTCATGATAAAAATCTATGAGATCGTGGACCCCTCTCTAATGCAATTTTGATGTCAGTCTAGGTTGCAACTCCATACATCGCTGCCAATAGGACTATGGATGATCCGGCTTATCGACTACGGCGGCTTCCATGTTAAACCTCACCAGATAACTTCACAACGTCTCTTCATCCCTTTTGTTTACACTTGAAAGTGTAACCACATTCTTTGGTCGGCATATATGAACTTTGATTTAGCTCAGGAATCTGTTGACCAATCTGGCCTACGTGCTTATGGACTCACTCTCTAACTACCTAAACCACACAGCAATCAGCTTCGTCAAGTATAGCGAAAAGCACCTCCCTAATTACCTCTTTACACGCACTTAACACTTCAATATGTCGAATGTAACTCATCAGATGAACGGTCGGATCTATCCACTCGTTATATAGCTCCAACATTGGCAGCTTAAAATAGAGAGTATTTCTTGTGTAACAAATGTTAGGAGTGAATGGATTCATATTAACATCCTCTAACCTTTGGCCCCGAGGTCCACCACTCATTATCCTTGAAATCATCTCAGCAATCTGGTCATTGTCACTTAATGGTGGTCACTGCTCTATTGCTAAGTTTTGCACACCATTCCTACAGGGAAACTCCGGTGCATATTTCTTTGGTTGCATGTTCGCATTCTGATTCACACCTCCAGCTTTACTCTACCTCCTGTTACTACGAGGAAGCTCTGGCATGTACTTAATTGGCTGCTACACATTCACATTTTAACTTGTGTTTCAAGATCCAACATCATTTTCTCCTGGCGTTCTAGCTCGCCTTAAGTTCAACACAACATTAGCCTCGAGTAAATTCCTCTCAATACTGACTCGATTCAAATCGGTACTGACTAGTTTGTCCTATCTGAGCATTTTCCATTTTATTCTGCTCTAGCTCCAGGTGCTTGTGCATTAGTTTCTAGTCCTTGATTTTGAATTCCAACTACTCTTGTTGTTCTTTGACCCATCCATCTAAAGAATCCATCCATCTCAAGTTGTCGAGCCATTATACCATCTTGCATCTCTTTCAACATTATCTCCATCTCCTCTATAGTAATGTGGATGGACTGATCAGAATTTGATGGCACTTCCTTACTGCCCCCATGCTCTGGTTAACTCCCTCCAATTATAGATTGGGCGTTAGGTCTCTTTATCTCCTCTAAACCTTATCTCCAAGCTTTAGGCTATTAAATCTAGCTCATTCTCATTGAAAGCACCAAAAAGCGAGCTTTGTTTAGTGCCATTCTAAATTAGCAAACACATATCCTTGTATTCATATTAGTTTAGAGTATTTGGTTTGGTGCCAAAGTTGGGTACAGTATTCTCTTTGTTCGGCATTCTTGGTTAGGTGTTAACTTACCGGACAAAAACTCGCATTCAATCATGTTTGTCCGGTGTCGGACATATTTGCTTGCCTATATAAAGGTTGTACTTCCTTCCATCCAACTGGTTCATTCGTTTTCCAGCCTACCCTGTTTCTTGTGCCTACTCATCTCTTGAGCTTACAACCGGCGACGATTTCGCTTCGAACACCTCCAAGTTGCTGTAATCATTGCTACATTACCATTCATCTCAGTAAGTCTTCCATTAACAATATAATCATCTATGATTTTAATCTATTTGTTATAATCCAAGCTTTCTCAATATAACCTAGGAGAGTTAGGGTTTTCTCTATTTGGTCCTTGTTAGGAGATAGGGGTTGAGGCAGTCTTCTAAAATGATAATTTCAAGCCATAACATCATAAACCCAAAATGTTTCTAAATCGATGGGAATTTGAATTCCCAGCTAAGGTTTGATTTCCTTGTTTGTTCGGCTACCAAACAAGAGCAACTACTAGTAGGATGTAAAGCATTCTTTGGCCATGTACACCGAAATCTATTAGATATTCTATATTTTTATATACTTTCATGGATGACTTGCCATCTATAACATTGTCGGTGAAAAAAATCTACGAAAGCTAGCAGGGTAGAGGGTTATATCGCGATATTTAGTTGTTAGTTTACTTTGCTATAATGTTTAGACCAGTGTGGTTTAACAATTTGCTATATCTTCCATTTCATATAGGCATGTACATACAAGCACAAACAAACATGCTCTATGATAATATGTGAGATAGGTTATTGCATCAGACAAATATGTCGAACCGTCACAATAACCCTTCACAGAACCTTAATCTATTATGTATGCACTACACTTTCTACCTCTTATTAACTTTCTGAAACAAATTTTTTAAAGATAAATTAGAGGTTAGAGATGAAGACGAAATAATCAAGGTAAAATCTAATCCAAAGCGGGGTGAATAGAGCCGAATAAAAAGGAAAAAGCTCTTGAGAGGTGAGTGAGTTTTTTTATTAACTATGTTGATTTACATGTAATCAAGTATATTTATGCACCTATTTGATCTATAAATTTATCAAATTTAACATGAGATACTATTTATTTAGTAATTGCACTTAGTTAGAAATTTGATAGAAGTCTAAACCATATGAATATGGCCTCTATTTGATTAAATTAAAATTCGAGATATGAGTTGATTTAGATTAACTTTAATACGAACACATCCTTTTGTTCACTTCGAAATGGATATAAAATTTTATTGTTTTAAAATCTATACCCTGTTGATTTCACCCTGAACTAATTTGAGATATAAGAACGCCTATGTAATTACGAAATAAATAAAACTGAAATTGTACAAATGAAACATAAATGATACACGAAAATTGTTGAAATTATACATTTAAATAAATAGTTGAAATTTAGTTAGAAGTTGGAATTTAATCACTGTTAACAAAATAAGGTTCATTGTTGAAAATGTATGGTTAAAATCATGACTAGTTATTAAACAAATGAAGTAAAATAAATTAACAGCCAATAGTAACACAAACCAACTAGTTGATAGGCTCACTATAGCCGGTCAATAGCAAGCGGTCGATCGCTACGGTAGCCGATGCTCGACCAGTAGGATCTTTTCTGCACAATTTGAACCTCGACATATGGCCTAGGTTTATGAATTTATATATATTACCATATATGTCATAGTATATTAGTAGGGAAAGTACGTACCTAATTCTTGACTTTTGGATGTTATGGGACTAGGTAGATGTGTATGCGGTTAATTAGGCCTAGACACTATTCATTCGGCAGATTTGATATTTGATACTAGGTTGTTCGATCGCGAGGTACTAATGAGAAGGTTCCTTGGCGCACACAGATGCAATTAATGGATGCCTAACGTGGTGCATGGCTCAGCATTAATAGGAGGCTTCTCGATGCATACGTCAATTAGGATGTGACACTGTTGTTGGATGCTTGATGTGGTGTAATAAGTGGCATTACCATTGAGCTTAGGTCATAGATGCGGTGGACCCTAAGTCGTCTTTGCTGCGAGTTGGCATTGTAGGTTCCTCTCAATGTGTTAGTATGATACGTTGTAGTCGTAATTTGGATAATGCAATCCCAAGAGTGATATTGTATCTGATCTTATGTTAGGAGCGGTCCTAGGTATAAGTCCGACCAGTCATTTTGATTCGATTAGTTTTTCGACCTTAAATACAAACATTCACAAGTTGTTTGGATGTAGGTGTATTTGGAGTTATCTTTCGTAGATTAATGCGACCAACCCTAATAAGTAATTCACAATCACAATTAGGACACCCTATGTCAGATAGATTATAAATGAAGTCCATTGTGCGGTCACCAAATATCATTGATGTAACTCATTCACTATAATATTTCCTGACCCACTCGTTTCCTTTTTTCCACACCACCGGAGGACATGGTAGTAGGTGATTGGACCAAACCTAGTACGTGGACAAGTGAGCTTGGCGTTGGCATTGCATACTACTCTTTATTACTCTCCATGTACCTATCTATTATATTTAGCACTAATAATACTTTATAATGTTATTTTGTAAACATCTTGATTTTAACTATTTATATTTTGAGATTGTGTTTTCTAGGATATTTTATGAGATGATTATTTTTTTATCTATATTTTACTGCCTTTCGTTGTGAGATCTGAAAGTGTAGAATATCCTAGATTTTCTTCTTATTATTATGTCCTGTAATGAATTAAAACCCAACAACACATATTTCTTAGCATGATGCGAGTTCCAAAGTCACCCTAATCTTTAGTGTGATATCCCAGAATTTCAAGAAATTTAAAATGCGACGATCTCCTTGATTTAATTATTTAAAATTGATAAAATTTGTTATTTTCAAACAAAAATGATAATGTGTTGTTTTTAAATACAGTTATAAATAGATTTTTTTAAATAGAACAATTATTTACAAATTTAATTTGTGTTGTTTTATAAATAGATTATAAATAGACTTATTATTTTCAAATTTAATAGTGTGTTTGTTTAAATTAATATATAATTATTTGAATTGATTTTAAATTTGAATTTGAATTTAAAATTTGGATTAAAATTTGAAATTAAAAAGGGTATATATCTTGAAATTATTTTGGATATAAAAATATATGAATAATGTTTTTATTTAAAATAACTTTTGTTTTATATTATTTTCCTTAAAGAATTTTATTTATATAAATTTGGAAAGTATTTAATTAATAGTGAAATAAATACAAAAGTTTTATATTTACATTTAAAAATGAATTAAATATATTTTAGATGATATAATTGGTTTTTATTCCATTTTTTTAACAGACTTTTATTTATATAAATTTAGAAAAGCATTTATTTATTAAGAAATGTACTTATAATTAGGAAATTTAAATATAAAAGCTTTTAAATCATTTTTAAATAAATAAAAATTTCTTCGTACAAGTGTTTAATTTCAAAGCTTGTGAATACATGTGTAATGAGATTAAAATATGAGATTGAAAAATGTTGTTGAATTAAACAAGTGTCATAACTTGTTTTTATTTTCTTTATTTTTAGTGAATCGAAATTAACCCTATATAAACATACCTCTTCCCATTTCTATTGCTTTTTCTATTCTCATTCCTAAAACAAAGAGAAACTTAACCTGAAACATTCTCAACAAATCAAATTAAAACCCCGTAAACCATTTTATCTTCAACCAGCAAAAGTTCTCAAACTCAAAATTTGTTAATCCCTTTTTGAACGGCTACTCGATTGCTCATGAAAAGCAACAACCTAACGAGCTATGGGAAGAGCAACCTAGCGACTTAACGATCCAAGCTGATCAACGACATAACATAACAGTGGAATGAACACTGCAGCGACCTAATGACCTAAAGGGATTAGCGACCTAACGGCCTAAAAGGATTAGCGACCTAACGACCTAAAGGACTCATCATTAAAACAGAGTAAAGCCGCTTGATATAGGTCGCTCCCAACCTTAGGTCGCTACCTCTTCTAAGTCGCTCCATATAAGTCGCCTTCCACTCCCATAGATCGCTACAACCTACCAGCAGAAGCAGTTGATCAAGCACAACCATTTTAAGCCATAGCCTGTGTCCCTTAAGTCGCTCGCGACCAACGATCTAACCTTATGTCGCCCACGACCTATGACCTACTTCCAGATTTTCACTATAAATACCCTGCCTACTTCACTTGGAAGGAGACTTTTGGATCATTTCTAGAACGCCAATACTTTGCTGTTTTCTCGACTCCTTCAACACTTCAAATACCGAAGACGCTTCAACGAACTTTGGGAAAGATCTAACTCATTCAACATGGATTCAAAGAGCTTTTCTACATCGAAGTTCTAGCTACTCGTCTTAATTGTGTTTTAATTAAAGAATCATTGAAAAAGTTGTAATTAAATCAGCAATAAAAGAGATTAAGTGGACGTAGGCTTGACTTTAAGCCGAACCACTATAAAAATTGTTGTCTCTTTACTATTTCTCTGCTATTTTTTGCCTATTTTCAGTTCCCATACCAACGGGTGGTGCTTTCACTATACTACAACTTACACTGGGGTGTTAGCGTACATTTTTGCAGTTAACATTTTAGGTGCTTTCACTGAGAACTGAACTCAGGGTACTCTCTTCATTGCTCTGTAAAGATTTGTTGAAAGACTTTCTTTAAGAACTAAGAGTTTATCCGAGATTATGGCTCCTGGAAGAAAACGTAGATCTGCTAGATCTGGAGATACTTGTGATAACACCGCCACCTCTCCCGTGTCAAATGAAGCGGCTCCTAGTGTTGGAGTCACAAGGGTAGAGTTGGATGCCGTAGTGTCTGGTTTGTATCAACAAATGGAAGCCCAGAACACTTTAATGCTGGACAGGTTAAATGCTTTGCTTGGAGTTAACCATCAACCGGAAAACAATGAAGAAACCTTTGCCGAAGATGTTCATGATTCTCAAGGAAAGAGTATTCCTCAAAGGGTACCTAGCACTGCCGAAGGGGCACCTCCCCAAACCGGAGGTTCAAGGCCGCAACCAACTCTTCGCGAACGTTTGTCCAGGCAAACTTCAAAAAAAGTAGCCGACGTCTGTCCCGCGGGGCTTCTAAACGATGAGGAGTACCTCTCGGGAATGGTTCGACAAATTATGAAAGAAAGTATACAAAGGGAAGAAGATGAAAAGGACTGGGGTTTTGCTCCAAGAAAGACTCCCTTTACTGAAAGGATCCTAAAAGATGAATTTCCAAAGAAGTTTGTTCCCCTACTATTCAAGCTTATCGGGGAACAAGTGATCCCAACCAGTTCTTGTACAAGTATGACTAGCATATGACAAGTGCCAGGGCAACGGATGAGATCAAATGCAGATACTTTTCGGTATATTTGGAGGCAGTGGCCCTGCTGTGGTTCACAAAATTGCCAGTTCGATCGGTGGATTAGTTTTCAGATCTAACTCGAAAGTTCAAAGACCAGTTCAGGTTATATGCTACAAAGGCCAAGGACGTAATGTCACTATCTAGCCTTGAACAAGGGCTCGACGAGTCAATCAGATCTTTCTTAAACCGCTTCAACATAGCCCTGGCCGAGGTTGACAATGCAAAGCCT
Organism: Allium cepa; assembly: GCA_030765085.1. Lineage (NCBI taxonomy): Eukaryota > Viridiplantae > Streptophyta > Magnoliopsida > Asparagales > Amaryllidaceae > Allium > Allium cepa. The sequence goes on along the minus strand of CM060944.1, from coordinate 299,691,126 downwards.
CGAATAATTCGGACCTACTTGATGCAAGCTGTTGACAAATCTAGTGAGTTTGGAAAATGGCTAAAGATGAAAGAGCAAAATTCACTTGAGAAATTCTACAAAAAGGCCGATGAATTCATGCGCCTAGAAAGCCTTCCTGTGCCGGAAAAAGTAGTTGTGACTGAGATTGAGAATAACACTGTTGCTTCTAACAGGAAAGAATCTCATGGCCAGAAGAGGGAGATAACGGCGGGAAAAAGCAGAAAGATGCGAAGAAAGCCCGCCACATTAGACCTTCAGATTTCACTCCCTTAACTGATACTCCAGAAAATATCTTCTTTGCAACCAAGGATACTGTTGAATATCCCAAACCCCCTAAGATAAAGCCTGGGAAAGATGTCGCTCATAATGGGAGATTCTGTCAGTTTCACAATCAACCTGGCCATAACACTAACGAATGCCGCCATGTAAAGAATTTGATTGAGGAGCTCTTGAGACAGAATAAACGTCAACGGTATGTGAAGAGAAATAGAAATGACCCTACTTCATCTACTCAGGGGCAACAAGTTCCTGCTCATCAACCTGGTTCAGGTGAGAGGACTACAGCGCATGAATCTGACAGGCCTATCATTAATGTGATTACAGGGGGTCCTTACCTAGCAGGCAGAAGTTGGGGTGAGATGGGAAGATACGCTCATGCTTTGAGATATGCTCCAGCTGAAGAAAGTGTTTTTGTTTTGGAAGATGCAACACCATTAAAACAGCAGAGAACTTTTAATGATGACCTCATTTTCCGGGCCAAGGATTCTGTTGGTGTTGAGGCTGCCACCATAGATCCCTTAATGATTTCTGCAGGCATCAGACCAGTCATTGTAAGAAGGGTGCTTGTGGACTGCGGCGCTTCTTGCAATGTCCTCTTCAAAAAGACATTTGATCAGATGAAGATTCCCATGGCTGATGTCCAAGCTTCTTCACAAAAAATTGTTGGGTTCACTAGAGAACCAAAACAGCCTGTTGGGACTATTGACCTATTTGTATAACTTGGAGAAGGGGAAAAGAAGGTGGTCCGAAAGCAAACTTTTGTTATTGTTGACGAACTCTCTGCTTATAATGCCTTCTTGGGCCGACCGTCTCTTGCCGCATTTAAGTCCATTCTCGCCCCCTGGTGCCTGACTATGAAATTCCCCACTAATAATGGAGTTTGTATTGTCAAAGGGGACCAAAATGACGGGCGAGAATGCTATCTCACAGAGCTACGAGAGGCGAAGAAAAGAGAGATGGGTAAGGGTGCGGCAGCTCCACTCCGCATCAAAGAACCCACCTTGTAGCAATTATAGGGTGGACCTTGCACTGGTGAACATAGTGGTGCGCGAAAAGAGATTGATCCCAGAAAAACAAGTGCAAGGGAGAATAGAGTGGTGCCGGTGGAAGTGACGGTGCCAATACCTGTTGACCTGAAAGATCCAAACAAGGTGCTGAATGTGGGTTCACAACTCGGTGTGACGGTTCAGAATATGTTGATATCATTCTTGAAAGCAAACCTGGATGTATTCGCTTGGAGTCATGCCGACATGTGTGGAATATCTCCAGAAATCGCGGTGCATGCTTTGAATATTGATCCGAAATTCACACCCGTCAAACAGAAGAGAAGAACCCAGGGTCCTGAAAGGTCTGTAGCATTAAAAGAAGAAGTAGATCGACTTATGGAAAATGGCTTTATCAGAGAATCCATTTATCCAAATTGGGTTTCTAATCCTGTGTTGGTTAAAAAAGAAAATGGAAAGTGGAGAGTATGCATCGACTTTTCAGACTTGAACAAAGAATGCCCCAAAGACTGTTTCCCGTTACCCAGGATTGATCGGTTGGTGGATGGAACAGCCGGGCATGAACTATTGTCTTTTATGGATGCTTACTCAGGATATAACCAAATCATGACGCATGAGCCAGATCAGAAGGACACGAGCTTCATCACTGATGTTGGTCTTTACTGCTATAAAGTCATTCCTTTCGGACTGAAGAACGCAGGGGCAGCTTATCAAAGACTTGTCAATGCCATGTTCAAGCCCCAAATTGGCAAGACTATGGAGGTATATGTTGATGATATGTTGGTAAAATTGAAGAAGGCAGTAGAACACATGGATCATTTGGCAGAAATGTTCGCAGTCCTTCGAAAGTATGGAATGAAGCTAAATCCTTGAAATGCTCATTCGGGGTAGATTCCAGAAAATTTTTGGGTTTCATTGTGAGTGCTAGGGGCATTGAAGCCAATCTTGCTCAGATTACTGCTTTAAGAGAAGTCAAAGCCCCTAGGACAAAGAAGGAATTGCAAAGCCTCAACGGGAAAGTCGCTGCTTTGAGTCGGTTTATTTCCAGGGCCACCGATAAACGCATTCCCTTCTTTGACGCTTTGAAGAAAGGAAAGAAAAACTTTGAATGGACTCCTGAATGTCAGAAAGCTTTCGATGAACTGATTCGTCACATGGAAACGCCTTCAGTACTTTCTAAACCAGCAATGGTGAAGATCTTTTCATATATTTAGCGGTTTCATCTCATGCTTTCAATGCAGCATTGGTACAGGAAGGCGCAAAAGTTCAGCGTCCGGTTTATTACATCAGCAAAAGATTCACTGGGACAGAGATGAATTATTCAAAGCTGGAAAAGCTCTCCTATTATCTGTTGATTGCATACAGAAAGTTGAGGCCATATTTCCAAGCTCATCATATTAAAGTCCTTACTGATCAACCTCTAAAGCAAGTCCTATTTCACCCTGAAACTTCGGGTCGCCTTCTGAAGTGAAATATTGAACTCAGCCAATATGATATCACCTACCATCCCCGAAGAGCAATAAATGGACAAGCTTTAGCAGACTTCATTGCAGAATACACAGATAAAGGTGACAGTGAGGAAGAGGTGACTAATGAAATCCCGATCCAATGTAAATTATATGTTGATGGGGCACGAAATGATTGTTGTTCCGGAGCTGGGGTTGTGCTTGAAACCCCCAAAGGGCGATCATTGTGCTATGCATTGAGACTGGAATTTCTTTCGACGAATAATGAGGCAGAATATGAAGCTCTTATCGTCGGTTTAAAGATTGCTAAAGAACTGAACATCAGAGTATTGCAAATCTTCAGTGATTCCCAGCTTATTGTGTGCCAAGTCAAGAAAGAGTTTCAAACTAAAGGAGAAAATCTGCCTGCTTACTTGTCAAAGGCCTGGGAGCTTCTTAATGATTTTGATCATTATATAATAAGCCATATACCCTGGGAAGAGAACATGAAGGCAGATTCTCTGGCAAAGTATTCAAGCTCTGGCCAAGCTTAATTATTGGGATTGGTACCTGTGGAAGTCTTGTCAGCTCCAAGTACCGATGAGATGGATATTGACTAGATTATGGCTATATCTCAAGAGCAGGAATCGTGGATGACCCCGATGAAGGTAGATCTACTTAACGGCTTCCTTCTAGAAAATTCAAAAGAGCGCCAGAAATTGTTGAGAAAAGCCTCGAGATATGTAATTCAAGACGGCCGGTTGTATGTAATTGATTAAGGATTAATGTAATTAGTTATGATTAACTAATTAATTGAAGTAATTAAAGGTTAATTACTGTTTTGTTTGAGGTTAATTAATTTGTAAAATTAATTAAGGATAATTACATAAATGTAATTAAGGGTAATTAATCATGGGGGATTAATTAAGGTAATTAATAATGATTGATTAATTGACTGTAATCAATTAAATGATTAAGTAAGCAAGATTTATATTGGTGAAGTAATTAATTTATTTTAAATTAGTTAAGGAGAGGTAATTAATTTAATTCATTTTAAATTAATTAGAGATTGGAGATAATTAATTTAATTCATTTTAAATTAATTATATTATGGTATGAGTAAATCTTTGGTTATGTATGAATGGATGACATTGATTGTCTTGGATGCTTTGTGATCTATGTAATGAGATAAATGATATTGTGTGGTATGGATGTTTGATTTGTATTGTGATGATAACATAGGTTATCTATTGTGATGGTGATATATGGAATATCTATGTGATATTGATAATGTGGATTACCTGTTATGTGATAATGTTGACTATCAATTGTGATTGTGAGTTATCTATCTGTGAGTATTTAGATACTGTATTGAATTGTTTTAAAAATTTTAAAAAACTTGGACTTAAAAGACACGCTTTGGTTTTCGATGAGACCGGGATCGGGTTTCCATATTTGTATATCCGAAAACCACATCGATTCCAAATAATGTTAGGTCGTGAATCAAAGTGGAGCTTTGTGAAGACTCGAGGTGTAAGGACTATGAGTCAGTATAACTCTGTGGGTGATTCCGTAATGAGTTTGACGGAATTAGTTCTTATAGATTCGAGATGGTGGTTTAGAGTGCAAAGGTTATTGTCGTTAACTCTGAGGGTGATTCCAAAATGAGTGTAACGAGATAATGCCTTCGGTTTCGTTCGAACCCGGAACGAACTTGTATGGATTGAATGCTTTCAGAACATCGTCAGGTGGACGATGAGCATTCTAAGTGATATGTCCTATAAAGTTAATCGTAGCCTCAAGCCTCATCAATTGGGAATGGCTAAAACAGTGGAGGTGCAGCAAGGCTTCGTGGGTCGCACCCACTGGAGAGCAAGATTTACCTCTGTCTAGAAGTCCCTTTATATTCGGCTGTGTGGGTGGTTGCTAGCTACAACCATGGGGTTGTCTTGTTCGGAACTGTCCAGTAAGGAATGGGTCTGGCTTTGTGTTGTAGGGGGTCGGGAGTGATCCTCGGTGCATTGATCTAGGCCACGTACTGTGACGGGCAGTACCCCAGTAGCCCTGCCATTGTATGGAATCCAAAATCACATATGTGCCAACGGTTTTGATTGTATTACCCACTTTTGTGGCTAGTAGCTGGAATTTAATATATGTAACAATTTCGGCTATTTCTTATTTATTTGAAAACCCTAGACACTATTATAATATCATCGGATTTCCTATCAAATGTTTTGGTTAGCGTAGGGTAAAAAAAATTCCATGTTTATGTGTGGGAAGTCTTACATGATACCTTTCTTTTCAAAAGATTTTTGAAAATTAAGCAACTTTAACCTGTTACTCACACCAGACCCATGTCTGACCCGGAGTTTATTTTTGTTTTTCATGAACTCTTGGGTACTCAAATTTTTACGAGTAGCCAAGGGAATTCAGGTTAGGATTCAGGTTAGCTTTGACAAATTGTGGAGGAGCAAATGGAGCAGGAGGCTTCGGCGTGTAGATATATATCTAGTATTCTACTGTGTGTTCTCTGAGTTGTTACTCTGAGTTGTTTCTTGTACTGTTTTGAGTTGTATAACTAGACAAGTGATTATAACTGTCTAGTATGTGTTGTATGTCTGTGTAACTCTAATAATGGTTGTAAACTATGTAATATTTATGTTATTAATATAATTTATTCGTTCCGCTGTGTAGATTCTGATGTTGTTTCTTTCTTCTCTTCTTTCTATTCTTTTTTCTATCCCTTTCTTTCTTAAAGATGATGTGATTTTCTGTGGTAAGAGATTTCTGGGCCGTTAGTGATGCGATTTCACAAACCAAAATCCAAATCAAAAGATTATTTCCCTGTAAATCTATACCTTGTAAAAGCAATTGTAAACAAGAACATGCATGTACATTTTTCAATTGCAATCTGGAATCTGAAGCAAGCCAGCATCTTTTCGACTAAAGCAAGTCAGTTTCAAAGTAAATCTGTAGCCTGCAATTTTGGGATTCAAAGCAAATGTCTGCATGCAGTTTTAAATTTAAGAAGCAAAACATTCCAGTTTCTAATCAGCAAGCAACTTCATTTTCAAGTATAAAGTTTTAATTCAAGAAAGAGGGTTTCAGTTTTCAGGCATTTCAAAACAAATATGGAGACTCTGTTATTCTTTTAAAAGGTGAGTAATATTTTAACTAAAGTAATTTAGGTAAATATGATTGTCTGATTTATTCCTGATATAATCATGTTTTTGAGTGGAAATATATGATGAAAATTCTCTGTATTTATATTGATGTCTAATGCATGCTTATATTGGGATATGCTTTTGCCTGTTCTAGAATTACAGATTTAATCTCTGACCAAAATCATGATCTTATGTTTAAACTAAGTTTAAAATTCAAACAATATATGGTTTTATGATATAAGTTAATGTTTAAAATTTTATTTAAATGTATGAATAAAAGTATGTATTGTTTCTGGAAAATTCAAAGAACGGTGCAGGTGTTATAATCTGAAAATTTAAATACTTTAATTTATAATTCCAGGAATGAAATCTAAATTCTTAAAACAAAAGATGATTTTTAAAATTAAAATCTTGATTTCTAGTATTAGGATTTAGGCTCTGTCCTTATTTGAACTGGAAGTGTTGTTTGAACAAATTCTGGGGGTTCGCTGGCTATGGAAGATTGAATTTCTTCCTCGAGGTAGAAGCATGAGTATGAAATCAGGGAAAAAATATGAGATGAAGGATTAAAACAATGAGGAAGTGGTGATTTGAGATTGAAATTTTTAAACCTGGTTATTTTTCTGTTGATGAAATTTGATTGTCGCGATCCCTATAAGTTACCGAGCCTTCTCAGATTTGGGGGAATGATTGATGGAATATGGGAGAAGTTGAGGCCGAAGGGGGAGTTCCTCTGGTGGTCGGAGTACGGTGGTTGAGGTAATTTCTAGTTTCGACATTATTTCCATGCTGAGCTCGAAAGCTCGTTTTTGGAATTGGGGTTCGGCATTTGATTTGAGGATCGGAGTCGTGTTAGGAAGCGACCGTCGAAGTGCGTGGATAGTCGCGAGAGGCCGAAGGTGATGGCGGCGCTGGTGCAGGTGCACGGTACTTGGTGTATCAGGTGATTGTTTGGGGGAAGATGGATGCTCGTGTTTTTATCGGGTTTACGCGTCATTTGTTCGAAGCTGGGGGAAGTGGACTCGAAGTTTTTGTGATGAGGGCTCGGGTATTTGTGGATGCAGTCTTTTGTAAACCTGACAGTACCCTTTTAGTTTAATGTTTTCTAATGGGTTGTTACTCGAGTTTTATTCGAGTTAGTTAGTGTATTACTTGGGCAAGTTTAGGTTAGGCTCGAGTGAATTATTAGCAGTTCGAGTTAGACTTGTTACAGGAGAAATCCTGTTATGTTTTCAAATTTTAAAACTGAAAATTAAAATCATTAAGCAAAGTTTTAAAATATGTTTAAAACTAATTTTGTATTATGGATTCAAGTTTGATTTGAATCATAGTTGGAAATGAATAAGATTTTAAATTCAAATTTGTTTAGAATAATTTTAAAAGGGTTTATTTGTTTAAAATGTTTTTAAGAATTTGAATTTAAATTGGAATTTGAAATATAAAGGAATGTTTTTAAACAATGTTTAAATTTGATTCAAATCTGGATTTGAATCTCTGGTTTAAAATAAATTTAAGTTTTATAAATTTAAGTGTTTAAAACAAATTTGAATGATGATGTAAAATTTAAATATTTTGAATTTAAAAAGAAATTTGTTTAACTCTTGTAAAATTTCTTTTATAAGAAAAGTTTTAAATTGATTTTAAAACTAGGTGATGTTAAATTATATGATTTGAGTTTCATTTAATTATTAAGATAATTAAATGAATATTTAATTTATTTTATAAACTAATGAAATAAATAATTACATAAAGTAATTAAGGGTTTAATCTTAAAGGTTTAAGATTTACTATTCTTAGAATAATTAACTTGTAATTAAGAATAATTAATTAAACAAGATTTGATTTTAATTAATGATTGAAATTGATTAATCAAGTAATGATGGATTAATTAAGTTTTAATTAACACTTAATAATTTAATTAATTGGGGATTAATTAATGGGTTAATTAATGATTAATTAATCTGTAATTAATAATGATTAAAATAAGATAATTATTTTAGAAGAATAATTAACAAATTGTTAATAGTTAATGAAGGTCATTATCTAAGGATTATTTAGTAATTAATTAAATGTGAAATTTCCTTTAAGTCGAGTCGGGTCGTTTCCTTTAAGACTCGAGGTTGTATAGACGGGGATTCTCGATGCCATTACTCCGATGTGTAACCAAGGAAGAGGCTAAGACAATTTTAGATAAGGTGCACGGAGGAGAATGAAGGGATCATTCAGGTGGTCAAACTCTAGCAAAGAAAATTCTCCGGTACGGCTTTTTGGCCAGATATTAATAGAGATGCTTCCATCTACTCCCGAAAGTGTGATAGATGCTAGAGATTTGCCAAAATCCCGAGTGCACCTTCCACCAAACTAACACAAATGGTCAGTCCATGGCCATTCGCCATTTGGGGGATTGATCTCATCGGCCCTTTGCCGGTTGCCAAGTCCGAAATCAAATATGCTATTGTTGCTGTCGGTTGTTTCACTAAATGGGCTGAATCTGAACCGTTGGCTACTATTACCTCTAAAAAGATGATAAACTTTGTGAATAAGAATATCATTTGCAGGTATGGTGTGCCTCAGAAGATAATCACCGACAATGGTACCCAATTTGAAAGCGAAGAATTCCAGGACTTTTGTAGACGATTCCAAATCCAAAAAAGCTTCTCAGCAGTGGCTCATCCGCAGGCAAATGGGCAAGTGGAAGCAGTGAACAATATTATCAAATCAACCATAAAAAAAAGCTGGAAAAAGCAAATGGTGGATGGGTCGATAAGCTGCCACTAGCACTATGGGAATATAGAACTACCCACAAGACTGCGGCTGGGCACACTCCATTCTCATTGGCATATGGATCAGAAGCAATGATTCCGGTGGAAATAGAGGTCCCCTCACACAGGAGAATTCATTTCAACCAAGCTGAAAACAAAAATCTGCAACTTGAAGCACTTGACTTGCTTGATGGAAGAAGGAAAGAAGTTGAGCTCAGAATTGCAGCCCATCAGCAAAGAATAGCCAGGCACTTCAATTCTAAAGTTCGCTAACGCAGCTTTGAAATTGGGGACCTAGTCTTGAAAAGGGTCATGACAGCAACATGAGTGTTTGGGCCAAACTGGGAAGGGCCATATGCCATAGGCAAAAAACTTCTCGATGGCACTTTCAAACTCACAACTGTCGAAGGAGATCCATTTCCGAGAGCCTGGAACAACAATCACTTGTGTCCATATTTTACATAGAAGCTATGCTTAAATTTTTAAAATGATTATGGATGTATCATTCTTGTATTGTAAACCATTGTAAAATCAGTGTAAATCAATAATAGGAACTATAAAGTGGATGTAGGCCCAATTCTTGGCTGAACCACTATAAATCTTGTGTTCTTTATTACTATAAAATGCTTGTCTCATTTCGATGTGCATGTATCTTAAATATATTGCTAAAATGTCGATTCAATAATGTAGGCTACCGAAGCGAAGCTTACCTATTCAACACATAACAAGGCCAAGCGATTCCTACAAATCACTTAACAAGCAAATGTCAAGCCACAAAAATTCCACATTCAATCCTACATCAAAAGTGCTTCTCACAAATAGTTGGTGATTCCACCGGAGGGGCACCTTCCCAATGTGAAGGTTCCAGGGCCTTGCTAACTGATTGTGATCGTTTGTGCAAACGGACATCCAGTCAAGTAGCTTGCATCTGCCCCGTGGATTCATTTAACAATGAAATGCACTTCTCTGGAAAAAAGCAAACAACTTGCAAAGGAAGGGAACATGTGCTTGGAAACGATAACGAGGAATCGCTGAGAGGCAGATGGTGGAAAGACGTGGGCAAGCAGACAAAGAACAGCCAGAATGGAATCTTGTGCCTCAACCAAAAAGGTTGGTGGAACCATCGGAGGGGCACCTTCCCAACGTGAAGGCTCCAGGCCCTTACTAACTGATCGCGATCATTTGTGCAAACAAACATCCAATTAGGTAGCTTGCATCTGCCCCATGGATCCACTTAACTGTGAGACGAAACCTTTCAGGCGAACACCAAAGCCCTCCTCGGAGGCACACTTCACCAAGTTGGAGTGCCAAAGCCCTCTTTGGAAGCGAAAGCCCTCTTCGGAGGCACACTTCACCAAGTTAGAGTGCCAAAGTCCTCTTCGGAGGCAAAATCCCTCTTCGGAGGCACACTTCACCATGTTGGAGTGCAAAAGCCCTCTTTAGAGGCACGCTTCCACGCGTAAAGGTAAAAAATAAAGCCCTCTTCAGAGGCATGCTTCCCCGCATAAAGGGAAAAAATAAAGCCCTCTTCGGAGGCACGCTTCCCCGCGTACAGGGAAAAAACAAAAAGCCCTCTCCAGAGGCTCAAACAAAAAGCCCTCTTCGGAGGCCCAAACAAACAAAAGCCCTCTCCGGGGGCACAAACAAAAAGCCCTCTTTGGTGGCTCAAACAAACAAAAGCCCTCTCTGAGGCACAAACAAAAAGCCCTCTTCAGAGGCACAAACAAGTCAAAGCCCTTTTCGGAGGCCCACTTCACCGCGTATGGGAATCCACTTCTCAAAAGTAAAAGTGACCATCTCCGAAATTTGAAGTGTAAAAACTTTTTCCAAAAAGAAAGATAACTTCTCCAATACAAATCACACTCTACTATAGTAGAATAATATTTCCACAAAATGAAAGAAGTATTCTCCAAAATAAGAGTACAAGTCTTCTTAAAGTGGAAAATTTGTTCTCCAGAGTAAAAATACAAGTTTTCTCAAAATGGAGAAGATTGCAATAAGCCGTGGTATGGAGGCAATATAATATATCCGCATTAATAAAGCAACGCTCAAGCAATATACCACGAGCTCACTGCAATATCATACAAGGAAAATAAAGAAACTTGTGTGGTAAAAAGGAATAAATACATTTATAAATACAGGCAAAAGTTTGTACAAGTAAAAAGAATCATTTTATTCCATACTATAAAAAATCAGTATACATGTGCAGGTTGTAAAAAGCAGGGGCCGGTACCCGCACAATCTCCGGTCAATACGAGCAAAAAAGCAAAACAAGAAGGATAAAGCTGGACCCGTCACTTCTTCTTCCCTCTGCCTTTGGAGCCTTCGCCCGGCCTAATGGTTAACTTCTTAAGTCGGCTTGAACGGGTCGGGGAAAGAGGAGAAAGAGGCACAATTGGGTCCTCTTCTGCTTTCTCATCACCAGCAGAAGTCTCCTTCATTTTCTTAGAAACTTCACGCTTGCCCCTCTTCTTTGAAGAAGATTCGCTGTCCAGAGCAATAAGATCAATCAACTTTGTATCATCGGCAGTGAATTCCTCTGGGGTCCTCTCACCCTCTTCAAGCCCTTCAGTTTTCTGCTCTTGCGAAGCGGCCGGGTCATCCAAGCCTTGAAGAGCTTCTATCTGTTCTTCTTGAGACCCCGGTTGAGAAGCAAGAGAAGGAGTAACTTGAAGAGATGAAGGAGCAACAGCTGGAGGAGGCGAAGCTTGTGCGGTACTTGTTGTTTTCACTACAGAAGAAGAAGAATTAAGCGTCAGAATTTCCCGCAAAAAGAGGAGATACTGGCACGTCAAGGTTTAAGTAATAATCAAGAAGTTCATCAAACTCATGTGAAGCAAACAAGTAGTCCACTTGAGCTGGATCAGTGTTGAAGTTACTTGGAGGAGTTGACTTTATCACGTCGATTTCAAAATCGTGGGCTTCGATGCTTCCTGGACCTCGGTGTGGGCAGTTGTAATTTCGGTCTCGGCTTTGGCAGGAGGCGGAGAGTAAGAACTAGAGCCAATAATATCGACGTCAACCGAAGCCGGAGGATGAGTCGGGTTGGTCAAAGGTGCCTTCCCTAAATGCTCTCCTCCCGCCGCTTCGGCTCGTTCTTTGGCGAGTGGTTCTTTTCCTCTGGAAAGGGCGGCTTGACCTTCATCGTACAAAAAATGAGCCTCAAGACCCTCCTCAGTGTAGCCGACACTTTTAAGCATTTCAACCGCCGCCTCCCACACTTTAGATAGAGTAATTTCATACTTTGGGCCCAAAAATGAGAGACTGCCATGCCCCAAGACGTTGTGAATGTAAAACTCAAATAAAGTAGAACTGACGTTGGCCTTCATCTCCTCATGAGGCTGTTCAGCTGCTGCTTTTCCAGCAATGGCCTCGTCGCGCTCTTTTTCAACCTTAGAAAGCTGAGCTTCTAACATTCCAATCTCCATGTCTTGGGAGCTTGTCTTTTCCCGCAACTGAGCAACATCAGTGCGATAGCTTTCCACAATTTTCTGCTGTACCTCAAGTCTAGCCTCAGCATCTCGTTGACTAGCATGGGCATCTCTTACTCTCTTTTGAAGGACCTCTTCCTTTTGAGTATAAGAAATGGAAGAGGTAGCAAGGTCATCTTTAAGTTGCTTGACTTCAGTTTCGAGTTTCTCATTATATGCAGTGATGTTCTTCATCTCCGTGTCGGGCTGGTCAAGAACTTTTTCCATTCAGATTTGTCACCCTCTATGGTCAGCATAGCTTTGAGATTTAGATGGTTCACTCGTCGAAGCTCATCGCCTAGCTTTTGCCACCCGGACATTCTTTTAATGTCAAGCCTAACAGCATCAAGATTTCTTAACATAGCTTGTTTATCAATAGGGACCAAGTCCAAATCAAAGCGTACTCCTTTTAAACACCAGTTTGGAAACCGGCTGTTAACGCTAAAATTTGAACGCTAACACCCCGGTGTGTAAAGTGTAGTTGTGAAAGCACCACCCGATGATTCGGGAACAGAGTATAAGCAAAAAACCATAGAAAAAGCAGTAAATAACAACGATTTTATAGTGGTTCGGCTCAATAGTTTGCCTACGTCCACTCTGAATATCTTTATTGATGATTTCGTTACAAGTCGATACAATTCTTCCCAAGTACAACACACTTTGAATTACTAAACACTTTGAACGTTTAGCTTAAACTTCAATGTAAGTGAAGGTCTTCAAATCCATGTCGGATGTATGAGATTCCTTCTTGAAGTTGTTCATGGCGTTCTACGTGTCTTGAAAGCTTTGAGTGTCGAGTCGGTTTGGAATGTAGCAGAGTATCGGTGCTTGGAGAGAATCAGCCAAAAGTCACCCTCATGCTTGTGGTAGGGTGGTATTTATAGGAAAATTTTACCCTTAAGTCGTAACTCGTGACCGAGTTAAGGTAGGTCGTGGCCGACTTATTGAGTCTAGCTCGTAGCTTGGTAGAAATTTGCCCATCTGCTTGAATCCATGTCAAGTCCTAAGTCACGCACGAGTTAACCGGACGCAGCTTCATTTGTTTACTTAAGTCGTGTACAACTCATCATAGATCGTAGGTCGTGACCGAGTTAACAGGATGCGGCATAAGTGTTGTGCCAGCGGATTATAGCTTAGTGGCTTTAGGTCATGGACGACTTAAGCTAAGTCGTGAGTCACGGCTTAACTGGTAAGCTTGTTTATTTCAGAAAGCAACATAAGTCTTAACCCGTTCACGAGTTAGGAGGCTATGTTTAATGAGTATCAGTGCTTTGTTTGCCTAGGTCGTTTACGACACATGCTAGGTCGTAGGTCGTAGACAGCTTTAGGTCGTTAACTTATTTCCTTCATGAGTCGTGCCATCTCTTAAGCCGTAGACTTCCTTAAGTCGTAGACTTCTTGGTCCGTTTCAATTCTTAAGTCGTCTGGACCTTAACTCGTTAGGTCATGGAGACCCTAAGTCGTGTACCCTCCTTGATCCAATGAGTCGCTGTCTCCCTTGAGTCGTTGAGTCGGCCATTTCTTTAACACATTAAACTGTTAGGTCGTGGTGGCCTCAAGTCATAAGTCGTTCATGCTTTATCTTGTTAAATCGTCACGCATCTTAAGTCGTGAGGTTTGCTAAGCCGTAGACTTCTCTTGATCCGTTAAGTACCTTATGTCGTAAATCGTCCCAGGCCTTAACTCGTTGTCTTAACGGGGTTAACATTTGCCCCTCGAAGCACACGCCTAAGTCGTAGGTCGTGTGCTTCGACTTACCTTAACTCGCTTGTGTCGTTTCAAGTTCCGCTGTCTTGGTGTATAAAAGACTTGAGTCTTTTCTCTTATTTCTTTCTGCTCATTATCAATCTTCTAAGTCGTATCCGCCATTAGCATCTCTCTAAGCTTCCTGCGGCGATCCTGACCTGATTTACTTCCAACCACCTCTAGCTTCACATCACGTAAGCAATTTTCCCCATTTTCCAATCGCTGATCATCATTGTCAATCTTTGAGCCCTGTCTTCCGTCTCTGATTCCCCCTTTAACCGTGCGAGTATTGTTGCATTGGTCGTCGAAAAACTCAAAGTTTGTCTGATTTGACTTAAGACGACTCGTGATTTGCGGCGATTCGGTGGTGTGGCAGAACTGGGGTTGTTGTCGATTGAGAGGTTGTTGGGCTAACGGGTCAAGAGGATGAGGAGTTTCTGATTGGATGGGGGGTTTGTCGATTGGGTGAAGTGAGATACTAAATTGGATACGACCCAGCATTTTTGGGCAAGTTCTAACCTTTCGCGACTTAACGAGATACGACATGAGCTTTGAGTCGCGGCCGATCTAGGACTTGGAGAAATTCCCATTTCTTTGAACCGAATCCCTTCCTCCTTACCATGCTTTACGACTTATAGGACCAACGATTTAAGGAGCCAACGACTTAACTTGCAGGAAATCTTTAAGTCATGGGCGACTTAACCTTTAGGTCGTGGACGACTTATCCTTTAGGTCGTGGACGACTCAGCACATGGACAATATTTTGCTGCCGAATTGTTTCCTAAGCAAATTTCATCCCTCTGTTAGGTTGTGAACGACTTAGGGCTTAAAGGATTTTTGGACTGTGACCTAATGGCTTGAACAAAAATTTGTAAACTTCAAGATGTCGACAAAACTTGATTGTACTTCCAATTTGAATTGCCAGAATGTACTGCTTGAACTTTGTTGCGTTTCTTTACAGATTATTCTAACTTTAACGCTATCCACCTGTTAAACACAACACTTGCAGAAAAATAGGACAAATATACTGCCATCGACTGCCCACGTCAAATGACAGATTAGTTAATAACAGATAATTAACTCAAATAAATTGTGTGAACGAAGTGCTTTCATCAATTTCAAGTAAAATATTAAAGCAACACTGAAATAGTCAATTGAAACTGACCATCCTGCACTAATATTATGCTTGAACTTTATATTAACAAGTTCTGAAATTTTGTAATCGATCAATCATCGACTAGGTTAATTCCAGTTATATTTACTTGCTATTTTTATTAGTTTTGCATGACACTTCACACTTTTAGGAAACGTGCACCTTCACATTTGAATATCCAATTGCTTGTGTAGAATGACTTCTCAGGAAGAAGATACAACGGTTCAGACTGGAGAGGCAACTGTAATTCCGGCTCCTTTGGTCAATCCTCCCGAAAGAGCCTCTTCTACTTTATCGTACAGAGTTTTCCGCCAATTGTGCGCTCAGTTTGGCATTGCTGAATCAGATACCATTCTTCCCGAGAGAAGTAACACTGCTGACATAGCACCCCCTGGCTTTGTAATGGTCAATCGACAAATGTGCATGAGTGGGGGCGTTCCTCCTTTCAATGACTTTTTCCAACAACTTCTTCGTCAATTGGCCATCGCCCCATCCCAATTACACCCCAATGGTTATGCCGTTTTATTGGGGTTGTGTGTACTGTTTAGGAGGACGCTTGATCGATTCCCAAGCTTTGACGAGATTTGCTTCCTATGCTCTTTCACCAGGACTAAAGATCACCCCTCTATTACTGTCATGAGAAGTGCTCGAAATCGTAAATTGATCATCGGTCTTCCTGACAGCGCTCATGGGTTTTTGACTCAATTTTTCTATGTCCGCTGTCCCCCGGGGTTTTACGCTGTATGGAGGGAAGGGAGTAAGATTAACCATTATTACTGTGTTTGTTATCCGACTTTTGTGAGACTGAATTGTTAAGTGTTAACTCCGCTTCTCTTTTTTTATTTTCAACTCTCCCCTCTCCTTCTAGGGATCCCAGTCATAAGCCAACTTTCGAAAGGCTCAAGGCCATGCCAGTTGAGGAGAGAGACATTCAATTTCTATTGAAAGACGAGTTTTTGCATCAGTACGGACTTTTGCATACTTCTCGTTCTACTCATCCTCATGAAATCCCAGATTCCCCAGCCAGAGCGTCGGATGCCCCAGCTTCTACTGACACATCTATACCAAAAGGACCTGCTTCCGAGGCTTCGCTAGTGAAGTGCTCCACCTCTGTTGATATTGCAGGGCCATCTGACGAACTTGCCCTGGTTATTGAGGAAGAAGAGCCTCAGGGATCTCCTCGACATTCACAGAAATTTGGCGAAGACGCCGAGAAAACTAGCCTTGTCAAGCAGAGCAGGGACGATACTTTCGAAGGGCTGAGCGACCTCTTTGCCACCTCGCAAGAGATCTTCAAAGATGACCCTATCACTACCGGGGTTTCTTCTTCAGTAGTTGAAGCGACTTCTATCCTGCGACAGACTTCGTCAACTCAAGAGTTGACGCTAGCTATTACACCCACAACCACTCCTCAATTAAAGAGTGGTTCATAGTTTGATGCGCGTAGTTTGCACATCACACACACTTAGAATTTTTTTTTGGCACTTTTATGCTTCTGACTTTTTGTGCTTTGAAGAATTCTAAAGTTTAGCTCTTTTTTATTTCAGATCCTCCGATGGGGCGCAGCGGATCCTACTATGATGATTTCCAGCGCTACAGGAGGCGTAGCCAATATGATTACAGGCGTTACCTCCCCTCTTACAGAGAATCTGATGAAGAAAGAGCCGCTCGATAGGCTCAAGAGAAGAGGGCTCAAGAGGAGCGTTACGAAAGAAGAGAGAAGGAGGAGCGCCACGATTCTTCGCAGAGAGGCGACGATTCCCATAAAAGAAAATCCCATGATGACAGAGGAAAAAGTCATATGGTTGAAGATTCGAGCAAGCGAGCCCGACATGGTGAGAAGCACACCTCTACAATTCCTGAAAAGGTTAATGCCCCTGCCTCGCTCGACATTCCTTCCGGCTCTCCCGCTCTCGGGAAGACAGACATCCAAACAATAATTAGCAGGCCCAAATTCCAAGTCGGACCGGGTCCGGCCACTTTGCAAAGTCGGTTTCCACAGTGGTGTCTGAAGGGAGTAAGGTTTGACCTTGACTTGGTCCCCATCGACAAGTCTGCTATGTTACGAAACCTCGATGCCGTCAAGCTTGATATTGAGAGGATGTCGAACTGGCAAAAACTTGTTGACGAGCTCCAAAGGGTTAATCGTGCAAACATAGAGGCCATGCTCACCATGGAAAATGATAAAGCCAAATGGCAAAAGGTTCTTGAGCAACATGACACTGAGATGAGGAGCATTGCTTCTTACGATGAAGAGCTTGAGGCAAAAGTTGAAGAACTGAAACAAGAGCTTGCTGCTTCCTCTACTTCCTATTCTCAAAAAGAAGAAGTGCTCCTAAAACAAGTGAGAGATGCTCATGCCAGCCAAAGGAATGCCGAAGACAGGCTCGAAGTGCAAAAAAGGATCAGTGAGGGCTATATTGCTGATGTTGCAGAGCTTCGGAAGAAAACCAGCTTCCAAGAGGCGGAGATTCAAATGCTTAAGCTTCAACTTTCCAAAGCTGAAAGGGAGCGTGATGAGGCCATTGCCGGCAAAATTGCAGCTGAAGAATCTTACGAGGCAACGAGGACCAACATCAGCTCAACGTTATTTGATTTCTACCTGCATAGCATCTTGGGGCGCGGTAGCCTCGCCTTTCTAGGCCCCAAGTATGAAATTACTCTGGCTGAAGTTTGGGAGGCCGCACTCGATATGCTTGGTGGTAACGGCGCTGGCTATGCTGAGTCAGCTCTTGAGGAGCATTATCTTGATGATGTTGCTCGTGCCGCTCTCGCCAGGGGGAGAGAACGGCTTGCAAAATTAAGGGCCGAAACAGCGGCAGGAGAATATTCAGGAAAAATCATCTCAACTGCTCCAATTCAACCTTCTCCTTCAGCCGAAATTGACATTATCGGTTCTAGTTCTAGTTCTCATTCCCCATCTCCTACTAAAGTTACCACCGAGATCACAAGCATACAAGGTGGAGATGAAGGCGGCGAGAGGGCCGAGGCACAGGCTTACGAAGTTGACGTCAGGGAACCGACTTCTGCAGGTAACCCTACTGACAATCTTGCCCAAGTAGACTGCTCATCTATTTCTTACGAGCTTGATGGGCTTTTTGACTACTTCTTGAATCTTAGCGAACCTTTATCTCCTCTTTTTACTGACTTGAACTTTTTTCCTTCTGTAAAGAAAACGTCGGGCATTGTTCAAGCTTCCCCACCTCCAATTATTCCTCCTCCATCTATTCAGGTGACTCCTCCTTCCGCCTCGCAACCGGGATCACAAGAGGAGCAAATAGAAGCTCTTCAAGACTTGGATGATCCCATTGCTTCACAAGAACACAAAGGAGAAGAAACTGAAGGGAGTGAGAAGACTCCGGAAGCAACTGGTTCCGATGATGAACCATTAGCTAAACTTCTTTCTCCAGGGAGTGGGTCTTCCTCCAAGAAGAGAGGAAAGTAGGGAGTTTCCAAGAAGAAGAAGAAGAAGGGATCTTTAACTGGCGAAGAAGAGACGGAAGAAAGTCCGACTGAGCCCCTTTCTCCTTCATCCCCTACCCTTACAAGCCGGCCTAAAAAGTTGGCTATTCGGCCAGGTGCGGGCTCAAAAGGTGGGCGGAAGAAGAAATGATGGCTCTGGTTCTGTGGCTTTCATATCGCTTTTTTGCCTTTTTTGCATGTACTGACCGGAAATTGTGCAGGTACCGGCCCCCCGCTTTTCTTTTGCTTTTTACTTTGGAACCTGTACCTGTATAAAATTCTAATAATGTTGAATAAAATGATTCTTTTTCTTTGTACAAACTTCTGTCTGTATCTGAGGACGCATTTATTATTCATTTTTGTACAAGTTTCTTTGTACGATATTGCAGTGAGCTTGTGGTATATATTGTTCGAGCGTAATTTTACCGATGTAGTTATACCATGTTGCCCCTATACCATAAGCTCATTGTAATATTTTATTTTATGAGGAACTTGTACTTTTATTTTTTAAAGAATAATTATTCCACATCTGGAGGAATATTATTTCATTAAAAAACAGAGTACAAATAAGTTTTTACGCTTCATCTTTCGAAGATATCACTTTTTACTTTGTGCATATACGCATTTTACTGAATGAAATCTTCTATGTGGTAAAGCGGGTATTTGAAAGGTACTTCAACTTCTTTTTGAGGAAGAGAATTTTCTAGAATAAGTAATTCATTCTTCCTTTGAAAGTTATTCTTTGAAAGGTTGCACCTCTGAGGAAGACTTTTTCACGTTTCAACACCTGGAAGTTTTATTTCAATCTTGGTGAAACGTGTGCCTCCGAAGAGGTCTTTCTGCTTGATTGTGCCTCCGGGAGGAGGTCTTTTCATTTCTGCCTCTGGGAAGAGGTCTTTCTGTCTTATTGTGCCTCTGGGAAGAGGTCTTTTTGTTTCTGCCCCTTGGGAAAGGCTCTCTTCTCTTCTTTTTTTTTTTTGCATTTCAACTCTGGTGAAGTGAAACTCCGAAGAGTGGCTGTTGCACTTCAACTCCTGGTGAAATGGGCCTCCGAAGAGGGCTTTTATTTTGTTTTACATTTCAACTCTGGTGAAGTGAAACTCCGAAGAGCGGCTGTTGCACTTCAACTCCTGGTGAAATGGGCCTCCGAAGAGGGCTTTTATTTTGTTTTACATTTCAACTCTGGTGAAGTGAAACTCCGAAGAGCGGCTGTTGCACTTCAAATCCTGGTGAAATGGGCCTCCGAAGAGGGCTTTTATTTTGTTTTACATTTCAACTCCGGTGAAGTGAAACTCCGAAGAGCGGCTGTTGCACTTCAACTCCTGGTGAAATGGGTCTCCGAAGAGGGCTTTTATTTTGTTTTACATTTCAACTCTGGTGAAGTGAAACTCCGAAGAGCGACTGTTGCACTTCAACTCCTGGTGAAATGGGCCTCCGAAGAGGGCTTTTGTTTTGTTTTACATTTCAACTCTGGTGAAGTGAAACTCCGAAGAGCGGCTGTTGCACTTCAACTCCTGGTGAAATGTGCCTCCGAAGATTGCCTGGAAGTTACTCTCTCATGGTTGGAGGGTCATGACTCCTCCAATCTTTTTTGTTGAGTAGAGAACTTTCTTTTTTGCGGCATATGCCTCGTTAGAGGTCTTCATCCTCCAAAGAGTTGTGCCATCGAAGAGGACTTGTGCCTTCGAAGAGGGCTTTAGTTGTTCCTTGTCTACTTGCTTATGCCTTTTCAGCGATCCTCTATTTTTCTTTTCAAGCTCGCACTCCCTTTTCTTACAAGTAGTTTGTTTAATCCAAAGAAGTGTACTTCATTGCTAGGCCAGTTCGTGAGAACGGGCATAAGCTTCTTAATTGGATGTTTGTTTGTTCAAACTTCTCAATTTATTAGCTAGAGCCCGTTTTCGGTGAAATCATTGGCCGTTCAATTGAAGCACTTCTTATCTTGGATTTTAAATTCGGGGCTTTTGTGACTTGGAATTTGTTTGTTGAATGATAACAAGAATCACTTGGTCTTGTAATGTGCAAGTTTTATTTTCGTTGCCTGCAAAAATTTAAATCGACATTTCAGCAATACATTTAATGTACTTTTCATATCGAAAATAAAGCAAACATGTAATAATAATAAGGAACACAAGATTTATAGTGGTTCGGCCAAGAATTCGGGCCTACATCCACTTTACAGTCTTTCATTATTCACTTGCATCGGTTTTACAATTACTTTCAATTACAAGAATCATACATTCATAAAAAAAAATTTACAATATTTCAACAAAGCTTTCAAGTAAAGTATGGACGCAAGTGATTGCTGTTCCAAGCCCTTGGAATTTGATCTCCTGCGACAGTAGTGAGTTTGAATGTGCCGTCAAGAAGTTTCTGACCTATGACATATGGTCCTTCCCAATTTGGCCCAAACACACCTGTTGCCGTCATAATTCTCTTCAGGACTAGATCTCCAATTTCAAAGCTGCGTTGGCGAACTTTGGAACTGAAATGTCTGGCTATCTTTTGCTGATGAGCTGCGATTCTGAGCTCAGCCTCTTCTCTTTTTTCATCAAGGAGATCTAGTGCCTCAAGCTGTAGTTTTTCATTCTCCGCTTGATTGAAATGGATTCTTCTATGTGAAGGGACCATTGTTTCTACCGGAATCATTGCTTCTGACCCGTATGCCAATGAAAACGGGGTATGCCCAGTCGCAGTTTTGTGGGTGGTTCTGTACGCCCATAGTGCTAGTGGTAGCTTATCGATCCAACCACCTTTTGCTCTTTCGAGTTGCTTCTTGATGGTTGACTTGATAATTTTGTTTACTGCTTCCACCTGCCCGTTTGCCTGCGGATGAGCCACTGCTGAGAAGCTTTTTCGGATTTTGAATCGCTTGCAAAAATCTTGGAATTCTTCACTTTCAAATTGAGTACCATTGTCTGTAATTATCTTTTGGGGCACACCATACCTGCAAATGATACTTTTAGTCACAAAACTTATCATCTTTTTAGAGGTGATAGTGGCCAGTGGTTCAGCTTCAGCCCATTTAGTAAAATAATCTACAGCAGCAATGGCATATTAGATTCCAGACTTGGTAGTTGGTAACGGTCCCACGAGGTCTATCCCCCATATTGCAAACGGCCATGGACTGACCATCTGTGTGAGTTCAGTAAAAGGTGCTCTAGGAATTTTGGCGAATCTTTGGCATCTGTCACATTTTTGGGAATAGTCTACAGCATCTCGATTAATTTCTGGCCAAAAATATCCGTATCGGAGAATCTTCTTTGCTAAAGTTTGACCACCTAAATGATCACCACATTCTCCCTCATGCACCTCAGCTAGGATTGTTTTGGACTCTTCCCTGGATACACATCGAAGTAACGGCATTGAGAATCCCCGTCTGTATAATTGGCCATCCTGGACTATATAGCGAGAGGCTTTCCTCAGTAGCTTCTGTCGTTCTTTTGAATTTTCCGATAAAGAGCCATTAAGCAGATATTCTGTTATTGGAATCATCTATGATTCTTGCTCTTGAGACACGCTCATGATGCAATCAATATCCATCTCATCAATGCTTGGAGCCGACATGACTTCCACTGGAGTCAACCCCAGAAATTGAGCTTCGCCTGTTCTAGAGTACTTTGCGAGATAATCTGCTTTCTTGTTTTATTCTCGAGGAATATGGCTTATCGTGTAATGATCGATGTCACACAGGAGTTCCCAAGTCTTTAACAAGTAGGCAGGCAGATTTCCCCCTTTTTCTTGGAATTCCTTCTTGACTTGGCATACAATAAGCTGAGAATCACTGAAGATCTGTAATGCTCGGATGTTTAGTTCTTTAGCAATTCTCAAGCCAGCGATAAGAGCTTCGTATTCTGCTTCATTGTTCGTTGAAGGAAATTCCAATCTCAGTGCATAGCATAATGACCGACCTTCAGGGGTCTCAAGTACAACTCCGGCTCCAGAACAGTAGTCATTTCTCGCGCCATCAACATATAACTTCCATTGGATTGGGGAATCATCGATCGTTTCCTCCTCACTGTTACCCTTATCTGTGAATTCTGCGATGAAATCCGCTAAAGCTTGTCCGTTGATTGCCTTTCGGGGATGATAAGTGATGTCATATTGACTGAGTTCAATGTTCCACTTTAGAAGACGACCCGAAGTCTCAGGGCGAAACAGGACTTGCTTTAAAGGTTGATCAGTGAGGACTCTGATAGGATGAGCTTGGAAATATTGCCTCAACTTCCTCGATGCAATCAGTAGGCAATAGGCGAGTTTTTCCAACTTGGAGTAATTCATCTCTGCCCCAGTGAGTCTTTTGCTGATATAGTAAACCGGATGTTGAATCCTCTTGTCTTCTCGTATCAGCGCTGCACTTAAAGCGTGAGATGATACTGCCAAGTATATAAGAAGATCCTCACCATCGCCGGGCCTAGAAAGTATTGGAGGCGTTTCCATATGGCGAATCAATTCATCAAAGGCTTTTTGGCATTCGGGAGTCCAATCAAAGTTTTTCTTTCCTTTCTTTAGGGCGTCAAAGAATGGGATGCATTTATCAGTGGCTTTGGAAATGAACCGACTCAAGGCGGCGACTTTTCCTTTGAGACTTTGCAATTCCTTCTTCGTTCTAGGAGCTTTGACTTCTTTTAAGGCGGTAATTTGAGCTGGACTAGCCTCAATGCCCCTAACGCTCACGATGAAACCTAAGAACTTTTCGGATTCCACTCCAAATGAACATTTTAAAGGGTTAAGCTTCATTCCGTATTTTCGGAGGACAGCGAACATGTCTGCTAAGTGTTCTATGTGATCCACTGCTTTCTTAGACATTACTAACATGTCGTCGACATAGACTTCCATAGTCTTGCCCAATTGTGGTTTGAACATAGCATTAACAAGTCTTTGGTAGGTTGCCCCCGCATTCTTCAGCCCGAAGGGCATAACTCTGTAGCAGTAAAGACCAACATCGGTAATAAAGCTCGTGTCCTCCTGATCTGGCTCATGCATCATGATCTGGTTATATCCGGAGTAGGCATCCATAAAAGATAACAATTCATGTCCCGCTGTTCCATCTACCAGTTGATCGATCCTGGGTAATGGGAAGCAGTCTTTGGGGCAGGCCTTGTTTAGATCTGAAAAATCGATGCACACTCTCCATTTTCCGTTGGCTTTCTTAACCAGCACTGGATTTGAAACCCAATTCGGATAGGTAGATTCTTTGATAAAGTTATTCTCCATGAGCCGATCAACTTCTTCTTTTAACGCTGCTGACCTTTCTGGACCTTGAGTTCTCCTTTTCTGTTTCACAGGTGTAAATTTTGGATCAATATTCAGAGCGTGTACTGCTACTTCTGGGGATATTCCGCACATATCGGCATGAGTCCAAGCAAAAACATCCAAATTTGCTTTTAAAAAAGATATTAAGATATTTGAATCGACACATGAAGTTGTGAACCCACATTCAACACCTTATTTGGGTCCTTCGGGTCAACAGGTACTGGTACTGTCGTTTCCACTGGTACCACTCTATTCTCCCCTGCACTGGCTTTTCTAGGATCCATCTCTTTTCGTGCTCCGCTGTGCTCGCCAGTGCAGGGTCCGCCCTGTAATTGCTACAAGGCTAGTTCTTTGATGCGGACTGGGGTTGCCGCATCCTTTCCCATTTCTCTTTTCCTTGTTTCTCGCAGCTCTGTCAGATAACACTCCCGCCCAGCATTTTGATCCCCTTTTATAACTCCCACTCCATTGTCTGTGGGGAATTTAATGGTGAGGCACCATGGGGCCAGAACAGCTTTAAACGCTGCGAGAGTTGGACGGCCAAGGAAAGCATTATAAGCAGAAAATTCGTCGACAATCACAAAAGTTTGCTTGCGGACTACTTTTCTTTCTCCCTCTCCAAGTTCTACAAGCAAATCAACAGTTCCTATCGGCTGTTTTGGCTCCCCAGTGAAGCCAGCGATTTTCTGCGACGAGGCTTGCACATCAGCCATAGGGATCTTCATTTGATCGAATGTTTTCTTGAAGAGGATATTGCAGGATGCGCCACAATCAATGAGAACCCTTCTGACAATAGCTGGTCCGATACCAGCCGAGATGACTAAGGGATCCAAGGTAGGAGCTTCAACACCTGTGGAATCCCTGGCTCTGAACACAATATCATCATTGAAAGTTCTTTGTTGTTTCAGGGGCGTAGCATCTTCCAAAACAAAGACATCTTCTTCGGCCGGTACATACTTCAAAGCCCGGGTATACCTTTCCATCTCACCCCAGCTCCTGCCTGCTGGGTGAGGTCCTCCCGTAATGACATTGATAACAGGCCTTCCGGATTCATGCCCTGCAGCCTTCTCACTTGTCCTGGGTTGATGAGCAGGAGCTCGTTGCCCCTGACTAGACGAAGCAGGATTGCTGCTATTCTTTTCCACAAATTGCTGCAGCTTTTTTCCCTTATCAATTCTTCAATCAAAATTTTCAATTGGCGGCATTCATCGGTATAATGACCGGGTTGATTATGGAAGCGGCAAAACTTCCCGCTTTGTACAGCTTTTTTCCCGGTTCTCAGAACGGGAGGTTTAGGATAATCAACAGAATCTTTAGCGGCAAGGTAAATATGCTCTGGCGTATCTGATAAAGGAGTATATTCCGATGGCTTTAAGGAACGAGGCTTCTTCAGATTTTTCTGTTTCTTCCCATCGTTATTTTCCCTTTTATGTCCTACAGATTCATTCTTGCGTGGAACAGCAACGTTATCTTCAGCTTTTTCCAATACTGCCTTTTACCGGTACAGGACGGCTTTCCAGGCGTATGAACTCATCTGCTTTCTCGTAGAATTTTTCAAGTGAATTTGGTTCCTTCATATTAAGCCATTTTCCAAATTCTCTCGACTTGTCGATGGCCCTCATCAGATAGGTCAAGATCATCCGTGGTTCTGCATTGTCTACCTCGGCCAACGCTATATTAAAGCGATTCAATAAAGATCTGATAGTTTCCCCTGGATTCTATGCTAAACTTGACAACGACATGATATCTTTGGCTTTTGAAGCATATAGTCTGAACTGCTCCTTGAATTTCCGGGTTAGGTCAGAAAACTGATCTATAGACCGGATCGGTAGCTTGGTGAACCAAAGCAGAGCTACACCTTCCAAATATACAGGAAAATATCGACACTTTATTTCATCAGAAGCTCTGGCACCTGTCATGTGCCAATCATACTTATACAAGAATTCGTTCGGATCACTTGTTCCCTTGTAAGCTGGAATAGTTGGAGGGACGAACTTCCTTGGGAATTCAGCCTTTAAGATCCTTTCGGTAAACGGGGTTTTACTTGGAGCGAAACCCCATTCCTTCTCGTCTTCATTCCTTTGCATGCTCTCTTTCATGATTTGTCGAACCATTTCAGAAAGATACCGCTCATCATTTCGAGCTTTAGATCCACCAACTTCAGGAAATGTTTGCTCGAAGGGGCTGGCAGCCCTCTCAGGAATGTTTCTTTCTTCAGCATCATGAATGTTGCCAGCAAAGTTCCTTTCATTACCCGTTGGTTGACGGTTTGCCCCAAGCAAATCGTTCAACTTATTCAAAATTAGGGCGTTTTGGGCGTTCTGAGCCTCCAATTGTGCACTTTGGGCATTTATCTGCTGGTTCATCCCTAAGATTACAGCATCCAACTCCTCTTTTGTGACCCCAACAGGTGGAGTGGCTTGATTAGGTACTGGGGAAGTGGAGGTTCCCTCTTGAACATTTCCAGATCTAACAGATCTATTCCTTCTCCCCGGATACATGATTTCAGACAAACTTCTGGTCTTCACAGAGATTCCTCCAACAAACTTTCGTGGAGCAATGATGATAATTCTCCTGAGTTCAATTCTCAGTGAAAGCACCAAAAATGTTAACGCTAAAATTTGAACGTTAACACCCCGGTGTGTAAAGTGTAGTTGTGAAAGCACCACCCGATGATTCGGCAACAGAGTATAAGCAGAAAACCACAGAAAAAGCAGTAAATAACAACGATTTTATAGTGGTTCGGCTCAATAGTTTGCCTACGTCCACTCTGAATATCTTTATTGATGATTTCGTTACAAGTCGATACAATTCTTCCCAAGTACAACACACTTTGAATTATTAAACACTTTGAACGTTTAGCTTAAACTTCAATGTAAGTGAAGGTCTTCAAATCCATGTCGGATGTATGAGATTCCTTCTTGAAGTTGTTCATAGCGTTCTACATGTCTTGAAAGCTTTGAGTGTCGAGTCGGTTTGGAATGTAGCAGAGTATCGTTGCTTGGAGAGCATCAGCCAAAAGTCCCCCTCATGCTTGTGGTAGGGTGGTATTTATAGGAAAATTTTACCCTTAAGTCGTAACTCGTGACCGAGTTAAGGTAGGTCATGGCCGACTTATTGAGTCTAGCTCGTAGCTTGGTAGAAATTTGCCCATCTGCTTGAATCCATGTCAAGTCCTAAGTCACGCACGAGTTAACCGGACGCGGCTTCATTTGTTTACTTAAGTCATGTACGACTCATCATAGATCATAGGTCGTGACCGAGTTAACAGGATGCGGCGTAAGTGTTGTGGCAGCGGATTATAGCTTAGTGGCTTTAGGTCATGGACGACTTAAGCTAAGTCGTGAGTCACGGCTTAACTGGTAAGCTTGTTTATTTCAGATAGCAACATAAGTCTTAACCCGTTCACGAGTTAGGAGGCTATGTTTAATGAGTATCAGTGCTTTGTTTGCCTAAGTCGTTTACGACACATGCTAGGTCGTAGGTCGTAGACAGCTTTAGGTCGTTAACTTATTTCCTTCTTGAGTCGTGCCATCTTTTAAGCCGTAGACTTCCTTAAGTCGTAGACTTCTTGGTCCGTTTCAATTCTTAAGTCGTCTGGACCTTAACTCGTTAGGTCGTGGAGACCCTAAGTCGTGTACCCTCCTTGATCCATTGAGTCGCTGTCTCCCTTGAGTCGTTGAGTCGGCCATTTCTTTAACACGTTAAACTGTTAGGTCGTGGTGGCCTCAATTCATAAGTCTTTCATGCTTTGTCTTGTTAAATCGTCATGCATCTTAAGTCGTGAGGTTTGCTAAGCCGTAGACTTCTCTTGATCCGTTAAGTACCTTATGTCGTAAATCGTCCCAGGCCTTAACTCGTTGTCTTAACGGGGTTAACACCGACTTTGGATTGCAGGCGGAGCATTCTCAACTTGATACAGAGGCCGATTAATAATTGTCTGAATCTCAGTTCTTTTGAGGGCAGGGGAGCTAGAAGGGATGTCCAAAGAAATAGAAGTAGCGGGCACTTTAGAGATTTCAGCTGAAGTTCTCTCGCTAAGCTTGGCCCGCTTGCCGGACTCTTCAGTTTCATAACTCTTCCCTTTGTCATCGTGAGACTTTCTTTTATGAGAGTCATCATTCCTTTGGTGAGTGTCATAGCGATCATCCCTTCTACCATACCGCTCCTCATAGGCCTGCCTTTCGTGAGCCTTTCTAACTGCTCTTTCTTCATCGGTTTCTCTAGGGGCAGAAAAATAACGCCTGGGGTCGTAAGAATCGCGCATCCCATAGCGTTGAAAGTCGTCGCAATACGAACCACTGTGTCCCATTGGAGAACCTGAAAGTGAAGAAGAGACAAATTTAGAAACCTTCGAAATAAAGAAGCTAAGCACACATAATTTCCAAAATCCTAAGTGTCTGTGGCGTGTGAACTACGCGCATCAAGCTACAAACCACTCTTCGGCTTAAGAGTCAATTCGTGGATTGATAGAGTTGACCGCAAAATAGACGTCGCTTCAATTGATGGAGAAACGAGCTTAGAGGTGATGATGTCATCTTTAAAAAGCTATTGGGAAGTCACCATAAGGTCACTCGGTCCCCCGAAGACATCATCACCATTAGGCCCAACGGAACTCTCCTTCCCAACTCCCTCGTCGGTCTCTCCAGTGGCCTTCCCAGAACATTGAGGAAGTTCCTCTTCTTCAATGACTGGGAGAAGTTCAGATTTACCAGATAATCCTGCATCGTCAACGGAACTTGAGCATTTCACTAATGAAACCTCAACAATAGATTCCTTCGGTGTGGATTCCTTCACGGAGGCTGGGGCATCTAACACTTCTACCTAAGAACTAGGGGCATCACGGGGCTGAATAGATCGAGAAGGGTGCAAAAGTCCGAATTGGTGCAAAAACTCGTCCTTCAGTAGGAATTTAATACTTCTCCCTTCAGCAGCTACAGCACTCAATTTATCAAAAGTTGGTTTATGGCTAGAATCTCTTGAGGGAGGAGGAATTGCTGCAAAACTAATGATTGAAGTTTGCACTTTACGACTTGAATTTTGAAAGGCTCACAAATCAAGTGAACGGAGATAGGTAGTCTTACTTCCTACTCTCCAGATGCCGTAGAATCCCGGAGGGCAGCGAACAAAGAAGAACTGATTCAAAAACCCGTGGGCACTTTCAGGAAGATCAGTAATCAGTTTACGGTTTCTTGCGCCCCTCACAAGTCTAATAGAAGGATGATCTTTGTTCTTCGCAAATGTGCACAAATAGAAAATCTCTTCAAAGCTCGAAAGACGGTCGAACGTCCTCCTGAACAGTTCGCACAGTCCCATCAGAATGGCGTAGCCATTGGTGTGTAACTTAAAAGGAGAGATAGTTAATCGAAGAAGGAGCATTTAAAGAAAATCATTGAAAGGGGGAATAGCTCCATTCAGGAACATTTGACGATTAATTGCAACGAAGCCAGGAGGAGGCCTATCGGCAGTGTCATTCACCCCCGGAAGCAGACCATCCGCTTCAGCAATGCCGAATTGAGTACATAACTGGTTGAAAGCCAGTTGGCTCAATGAAGTTGTGACTCTTTACGGAGGGTTCTCTAATGGATTAGCCATCGGAAAGACCCCTTCGGTTCGCTCTACCACCTCCTCTTGCATTAGTTGAGAAGTTATTCTACACAAGGAACTGGATATTCAAATATGAAGGCGCACGTTTCCTAAAAGTGTGAAGTGTTATGCAAAACTAATAAAAAGAAAAGCAAATATAACTGGAATTAAACTAATTGGCAGTTGTCGATTATAAAGTTTCAGGGCTTGTTATTTTAAGTCCAAGAACAGTATTGATGCAAGCAAATCAGCTTTAGTTGATTAATTTAGCTTTGCATTAATACTTCACTAGAACTTGTTAATTCACAGCACTTCATTCGTGTAATTCCATTAATTTGATTATTCTTTATCGACTAATCTGTCATTCGATGTGGGCAGTCAATGGTAGTATATTCGCTGTATTTTTCTGCAAATGTTGTGTTTGACAGGTTATTAGCATAAAAGTTAATTCATTCTATGGAAAAATGCAACATGTTCAAGCAGTTTATCCTGGCAGTTCAAGTTGAAGATTCATTTAAGTGCTGTCAAGTTTTACAAGTGATCAAGTTCAAACGACTTAGCATAGGTCGAAGCTTCCTTAAGTCGCTCCGTGTGAGTTATGGAGTTTATTACTCATGCTCCTGCGAGTTAAAGTTATAATGCGGGTTATGGCATGAGGCTTTAAGTCAAGACAAAGCATATTTGTTTAAGTGTTAGCTCGTTCTAATACACCAGCGACCTAAAGGTTATGACGCAAGAAGTTAAGTCGCTCAGATCGCAGTGCGACCCAATGGTAGGTCATTAAGAGGGTTATCTCGTCTGAAGAAGTATGCCATGCGAGTCAAGTCGCTAGTTCATAAGTCGTTCGGAATCCATTAAGCTGCAAGGCTCCTAGGTCGCTCAACTCATTAGATCGCTCTAAAAGAAACTCGGAAATGCTGAGCTTTCTCCCATCAATAAAACCCTAAGGCATGCTCTCCACTCACACTTTGTCATGCGTCCACCGCCCTTGCATAACCAGAAGCACCACAGCTTAACTTAAAATCCTCTAACTCGTTAACCAAACATCCCTTCGTCTCCTCCAAGCACCTAAAGCCTCATTGTCTCCTCCAAATTTCGAGAAACCATCGTTAAACTCCACAAATTCAAAACACTCACCAAAAAACTCTGTGAAATCCTAGCTCGATTCATTTTTAAAGCGATTACCAACGATTCAATGGTGATTGGAGAGTGAATCGGGAGGTAATCTTACAGCAGGGTAACGAAAACTGTGTGAAATTGGTTATGGAGAAATCGATGGTAGAAACAATGGATAGATGATCGATCTACCTAGGTTTGTTGTTGGGAATGATGATCGAAGCAACAAGGAAGGGAATTTTGCTTTGAAGTTCTTGAGCTCAATCATGGCAATGGCGGCAAAGTGTAAGCAATAAAGTGAAGAGGACAGAGCAAGTTAATGGCTTATATAGGAGAAAGAGGAGGAGACAAATAGGCACACGAGTTAACGAGCTTCTTGAGTCGCCCACGACCTAACAAAGTTGAATCGAAGCACACGACCTATAGCATAGGCGTATACTTCGAGGGGCAAGTGTTAATCCCTTTCTGAACGGCGACTCAATTACTCATGAAAAGCAACGACCTAACGATCTAAGGGAAGAGTGGCCTAGCGACTTAACGATCCAAGCAGATCAACGACATAACATAACAATGGAATGAACACTGCAGCGACCTAACGACCTAGAAGGATTAGCGACCTAATGACCTAAAGGATTCAGTGTTAAAACAGAGTAAAGCCGCTTGATATAGGTCGCTCCCAACCTTAGGTCGCCACCTCTTCTAAGTCGCTCCATATAAGTCGCCTTCCACTCCCATAGATCGCTGCAACCTACCAGCAGAAGCAGTTGATCAAGCACAACCGTTTTAAGCCATAGCATGTGTCCCTTAGGTCTCTCTCGACCTACGACCTAACCTTATGTTGCCCACGACCTATGACCCACTTTCAGATTTTCACTATAAATACCCTACGTACTTTACCTGGAAGGGGACTTTTGGATCATTTCTGGAACGCCAATACTTTGTTGTTTTCTCGACTCCTTCAACACTTCAAATACCGAAGACGCTTCAATGAACTTTGGAAAAGATCTAACTCATTCAACAGGGATTTAAAGAGCTTTTCTACATCGAAGTTCTAGCTACTCGCCCTAATTGTGTTGTATTAGAAGAATCATTGAAAAAGTTGTAATCAAATCAGCAATAAAACAGATTAAGTGGACGTAGGCTTGACTTTAAGCCGAACCACTATAAAAACTGTTGTCTCTTTACTATTTCTCTGCTATTTTCTGCTTATTTTCAGTTCCCGTACCAACGGGTGGTGCTTTCACTATACTACAACTTACACTGGGGTGTTAGCGTACATTTTTGGTGTTAACGAAATCAAAACAGGGAAGTTCAAAAACCTATAAAACAAACCATGTATACATTTTATCAAAGCAAACTCAAGTTCAAAAACCTGGGAATCAAACCTGTAACAAAGATTCATCTTCAAAATGCAAGCTGACATCAAAGGTCTTAAAGCATTCAAGTTTCTATTAAAACAAGATCAAGTATTTTAGATTTCTTATCAAAGCAATTCAGTTTTCAAAAATCAAAGTTTCCCTGTTTCAAATCAACCTCAGTTTCAAGCTCTCTGCCTCTTTAAAAAAAGGTGAGTAAACATTTAATTTCAAAGCTTAAGTAAATTAAATTCTGTTGCTTGTGAAAGTTCTGAGTTGAATGATGTTTGCTTCTGTATATTTGTAGTGATATCTCTGCGTATATATGAAGTGTGCATGTCTGTTGTTTGTAAACACCCCTGTTCTTAGTTCAAAGCTTGTGGTTTTGATCAAAAATTCCAAATATTTTTATCTGTTCTTAGTAAATCTTTGGATTTCAAAACAAGATAGTTTAGTTAAACATAATCTAGGATTTAAAAATAGATTCAAGTATTTTAAGTTTGAAAATCCTCTGAAATCAAGAAATTCTATAGCAATTCAAATATCATGTTAAAAATCAAATGATGTAACTGGCTGATTCAATTATATAAATTGAATCGTCTCAGGAAATCATGATTTTTAAAAAGAAAATCACAATTTTTAATATGGTATTGAGAGTGCAGTTCATCGATGAGCAGAAATTGGGTTTTTGTGTTTTTCTAGTGATCAAAATGCTTGGGGTGGTCGGGAATTTGGCTGGACGTAGGAGGATGTAAGGTGGTTTCGGCAAAAATGGCTAGTGGAGTTCCAGGTCGTCGAGGCAACGTCGAGGGGATGATTTAGGTTTTAAACCTTAATTTGGTAGAAGTCTGGAAGGAAGATCAATGTAGTGTCTGTGGATGATCGAGTGACGTCGAACCAAGAGGGATGGCTTCGTGGAAGGTCGGAGATTGTGTGACAGGGGTTGCAACGATTCTGGTGGTCGGAGGCGTGAGTTCGAGATGCTTTTCCGGTAGTTGTTTTGGTTCCAGTTTATCTGAGATCCTCGATTTTGATTTAAGGCTTGTGCTTATGTTTGGATGATCGGGAATTGATGAAGGGGTGATGGTCGATGAGCCGAAGGTATCGATGGTGCTCATCGTCGTCGTAGTCGCCTTTGCAGGTGCACAAGGGTGGGATAGTGACTGTTGTTTGGGTATTGGTTATTGCTCAAAGGAATGATCGAGTGTTTGGGTTGGTGACTCGAGTGGGAACTCAAGTAAATTCGTGAATGCAAACGAGTTCCTGGTTTTGAACTTTAAATTTAAAAAAAAACAAAGTTTTTTTTAGTAGAGGGAAACTCGGGGCTTGACCCGAGTGGTCTTCGGGGGGAACCTGAAGCAAGTGTTGGGCAGTTTTAAAAAGGTTTTTTTTAAAGCAAGGTTTTTGAAATTTAAAAATAAATTTAGTTTAAACATTCTTATATAAATTTACTTTATATATAATAATTGTTTTCTTTAACAATTGGTTAAGAAGTTTTGAAATGTGTTTAGTGAATTTTTTTTAAGTAAAGTTGAAAGTTATTTTAAACTTAAGTTAGAAATGAAATTTTAAGGATTTTTATAAAAGCAAATTTTTAAATTTAAATTGAACCGGTTTTAAACTATTACTTGATAATGTTTAAAGCATTTAACGGAAGTTATGTTTTGTTAACTTTAATTTATCAAGTTAAATGATTATTTTATTTCAAAACTTAGTTAAATGATCTAATTAAGGAAGTTAATTATAAAGATAAAATGTTAATGATAATTAATTCATTAATAAAGATAATGGTTTGCCTTATAAGCTAATTAAGGTTTTATTGATTTGAGATTAATCAAGTTAATAAAGAAATTTAAGTATAATCTATTAATTTAATTAATTTATGATAAAGGATTAATTAAGTAACTAATTAAGAGTAATTAATTGATTTAATTAATGAATAACTAAGGATTTATAAATTAATAATTAAGGGTTATAAGTTAATTAATAAAGGTTAATTAATCTGTAATTAAGGATTATTAAGTAGATAATTTGGGATTATTAATTAATGATTAGAGATAAATTAATTAAGTAATTAACATTGATTGATTTATAATTAGAGTTTGATTAATTTAGTAATTAGTGATTAATTAATTAGGCAATTATATATTAATTAACTAGCAATTAAGAATTACTTAATTTGTAATTAAGTTTATTAATTAATAATTAGGTTTTATCAATTAATAATTAAAAGATAATTAATCTCCAGTTAAATATTAATTAAGGATTGGTTAACTGTTAATTAAGGATTGATTAACCGGTAATTTAGGATTAATTAATTTGTAATTAAGTTTTGTTAATTAAAAATTAAGGTTTATTAATTAATAATTAAGGATTAATTAATAATTAAGGATTAATTAATCAGTTAATTAAAGATTAATTAATTGATTATAAGAGTAATTATGGATTAATTAATTTGCATTGAGGGATATTGATTAATAATTAAGGTTTATTAATTAATAGTTAAAGGATAATTAATCTGTGATTGGAGATTAATTAATTGATGGATAATGTAATTAAGGAATCATTAATTAAATGGATTGTAATTAATTAATGATTGATTAAGCAGGATTAGGTGATTAATTCCTAAGTAATTAATTTAATTTAATTTAATTAATTATAATGTGGATTAATAATTCCTGTTTGTGGATGATTGTTTGTAGAAGTCTAGATTGGTTGATATCTATTGGATTATATTATGTGATATTCTGTGATATGATATTGAATATATCTATGATAAATATGTGATATTTATCTATGAATGATGTTGTGTGAATTTAAAGCATTGAATTAAATTAAATTGTTTAAACCTTATACAACTTGGCCTTTAAGAAACGTTTGGATTTCGATGACACTGGGATCGGATATCAGATTTGATTATCTGAAAACCACATCGATCCAAGTTAAACGTTAGGTCGTGAATTCAAGTGAAGATCATGTTGAAGACTCATAGTGTAAGAACTATTTGTCGTTAAAATTATGAGGGTGATTCCAATACGAATATAACGGAGATAGTACTTTCAGGTTCGAGATGGAGATTCAGAGTGCAAGGGTTATTGTCGTTAACTCTGAGGGTGATTCCAAAATGAGTGTAACGAGATAATGCCTTCGGTTTCGTCCGAACCCGGAATGAACTTGTATGGATTGAATGCTTTCAAAACATCATTAGGAGGACGGCGAGCATTCTAAGATAGATGTGTTCTATAAAGGTAATCGCAGCCTCAAGTCTCATCAATAGGGAATGGCTAAAACAGGGGAGGTGCAGCAAGGCTAAGTGAGTCGCGCTCAAGTAGGATAAGGTCTTCTCTTGTCTACAGTCCCTTTTTATTCGGCTGTGTGTGTGGTTGCGAGCTTCAACCGCGGGGTTGACTTATTCGGGACTGTCCAGTAAGGGATGGTTCCAGTCTTTTGTTGCAGGGGATTTAGGGTGGATCCTCGATACGATGATCTAGACCACGTACTATGACGGGCGGTACCCCAATAGCCCTGCCATTGATGGAAACTCATTATCCATACATGCCTTTACGGTTTTGATTGTATAATCCACTTTGTGGCTATTATGCTAGAATTTAATCATGTCACAATTTCAGCTATGTCCATATTTATTTAAAAACCCTAGACCCTATTATAATATCACTGGATTTCCTATCAAATGTTTTGGTTAGCGTAAGTTAAATACTTACCCATGTTTATGTGTGGGGAGTCTTACGTGATACCTTTGTTTCCAAATGATTTTTAAAGTTAAACAACTTTAACCCGTTTACTCACACCAGACCCATGTCTGACCCGGAGTTCATTTCTATTTTTCTTAAACTCTTGGGTACTCAAATTTTTATGAGTAGTCAAGTGATCAGGTTTGCCTTGAAAATTTTTTGAAGCATGGAGCAAGAGAACAGACGTAGCTATATCTATCTATTTCCGCTATGTGGTGTCCTTGACTGTTGTATTTTGGTTATGATGTATTAGACAGGCCTATATAGATGTTGTGAAAACTGTGTAACACTGATGTAATGATTATGTAATAGTTATGTGATATATTATATTTTGTTCCATTTCCGCTGTGAGATTCTGATATTTGTTTAGTTCTTTCTTCTATCTATTCTATTTCTACCTCTTTCTTTCTTATTGATGATGCGTCTTTCTGTGGAATGAAAGGCGGGTCGTTATGCTTGGTATCAGAGCGTAGGTTGAGATAATATCTAGGCTCTGGGGTAGTGTCTATCTTAAGAGCACGTATTTGTAATTTTTATATAACTATATACTTATCTAAATTTGTTGGGTATATGTTCGGGTTTCCAACACGAGTTCTAGAGAAGTTTCATCTTTCTCTTTGTTTGGTTGACCGTCCTATCTTTACATCTAATCCTATATGCGGAGTTACCAAGTTAGATAAGATCTGTAGAGGCTTAAGGCTTTCTTATCTCCTCCATAGTTTTCTTGTGACCCATTTGTATTGGATTTCAAAGAGTTCATCTTATTCGGGATATGGATTAGTTTGATAAGTATAAGGCTGTCTTGATGTGCGAAGTGAGGATTGTGTCTTTGAAGACTGAGTTGGGAAGAATTGCAAAAGTTACTTGCAATGATTCTGGCATTCATTTGAGTAATCTTCTGCACGGAAGCGAGGCATCTCCAAAAGAGCTAGAATCGATCGAAGTGGTTAGAGATTTTCCAGATGTTTTCAAGGAAGTTAAAGGTTTTCCCTCATCGGGAGATAGAGTTACGGATCATCTTAGTTTTGGGAGTTGTACCTATTGTTCAGCCTAGTACAAGGATGTCGCCAGAGGAGTGAGAAGAGCTGGTGAAGCAGACCCAAGATTTCTCAGAGAAAGGTTTGATCCGGCCTAGTTTTTCCAGTTAGGGTTCTGCAGTTGTCTTTGTGACCAAGTTGGATGGGTCTTTGAGATTCTCTGTGGAATTGATGAAACGAGTTTTTCAGGATATGTTGATTAAGTTTGTTCTTGTGTTCATCGCTGATTTTCTGGTCTACTCTAAGTCTGAAGAGGAGCACAAGCGGCATTTGGGGATAGTGTTAGAGACTTTGAGGAGGCATATTGTTTCTGATGATGGTATTTCTGTAGATCTAGCCAAGGTAGCTGCTATTCTGGAATGGAAGCAGCCACAGGTTCCGACGGAAGTCCGTAGTTTTTTCTGGATTTGGCAGGGTTCTACAAGAAGTTTATTAAGGACTATTTTTAGATTTCATCGCACTAAACCAAGTTAACTCTGAAAGAAGCAATGTTTAAATGGTACCTGAGTATGAAGAGGCCTTCTTGGATTTGAAAGCAAGGCTGAACAATGAGCCAGTTCTAGCTATTCTGATGGCAAGAGTAAGTTTGAGGTCTACACCGATGTTTGTATATGCCAAAGGTGGATGGATTGAGTCAAGAATGGTCAGTGTTCTAGTTTTGAGATTGATGGCCAAGGAACATTGAGGATCAACGGAAGGATTTCTATTTCGAATTTCAAGGATTTGAAGCTAGAAGTTCTATTAGAGAGTCATCGTGTAAAGACCCGTTTTCCCGTATCTTTTGAATCGACAATAAACCACACATGTCTAACTCAAATTGCACAAAAAGACCGATCTTTAAGGGTGATAAAGAAAAGTAGATAGAACAGAATCTTACACGAATGGAATAATATATAATATTGAACAAATATTTTTACAGCGGAAAACTTTTAAATACATATACCAGAGTCTAGCCCAAATTCAGCCTGGACAGTTATAAACATCTGTCCTTACAATTGCTGACAAACATCAAACAAAATATACTAAGCAAAGCGGATAGTAGAATATCTCCATACGTCGATGAATATCTCCAGCTCTCCTCTGGAAACTCCAATTGTCTTCGACTATCCTAAAACTACTCAGATATGACCCGATTATTGAAAATACCCGGATCAGGCTTGATAAACCAGCGTGAGAAAAAAATCAATAATAAATGACAGTGTCATATATCAGCCTTTGTTATAAATCCTTTGGAAATAAAGAGTATCTCATAAGACCACGCCCACACATAAACGCGGACGGGTTTTTACCTTATGATAACTAAAACACTTTTATATCAAAACATTTGATATTATTTCTAACGACATCTCTTTGAAAACATTTGCAAATTAACTTATTAATCTTAGCTGAAATTGTTACCATTATTAAATTCCAGCATACTAAGCTCTACAAACAAAACCGTAGGTTCTTATTGGAGAATGAGTTTCCATACAAATGACCAGGCGCAGGACCTACCTTCCGAAATGGGTACACCTCTAGATGGATGTCCCGAGGCACATAACATATGTCCTCTACCAACACAAGGCTGGCCTACCTCTTTAACTAGATAGTACCGAATATGTCATCCCCGGGTCGTTACCGACCTTTAACCGAGCGCTCGTTTTCCATACACCACATTAATATACATCCCGATCGTCATAGCCGGAAGAAATATATCTTGAAGGGGATGATCGTACCCTACTTGGGAATGACCCACTTAGGCCTGCTGCATCTAATCCTGTTTCGGTCATTTCCGGTTTGATGAGGCTTGAGGTCACGATTACCTTTTCACAAAGCACATATCACATCTTTGAATGTCACATTGCCATTTCCGTTTAACTACTAATTGCCTTCCACAAAAATACAACCCTTGAGCTCATATGTCTTAAGGAGGGTGTTAAGCTAAGAGAAGTTGCTTTCTCCGCCACCACTGATGTACGTTTGTAAAAACCAATGTACGTAATCGTTAGAAATGCAATGTCAAACAAACGTCTATACAAGTTGTCCAGGAACAGGACAAACCGAAGGCACTTTCCTCGGCCATTACTAGGCGAGAAGCCCTTGAAATCCGCAAAATCTCCATCTTGAGGAGACCACTGCTATAAGTAACTCTATAATGGGGGCCAACCATAGCATGTTCAACAAGCAGTCTTCATGCTAGGAAGATCCACGGTCTTCAATCACCATCTTCAATATGTCTTCACGTTCGAACATATACATTGGTTCGAAGTGGTTTTCGGATAGGAATTAACCAAATCCGACTCCGGTTCCTTTGAAATCCAATCATCGATAAAAGTGAATACAAGTATATAGGACTTATTAAGTCTCTTTTCACTTTAATTCTTTTCGGATGATTTCGAAATCTCTTTCTTTTGACTTAGAGTAATTCTAAGTAATTCATTCTTTTGCTTTTGGAAAATATCTCGAATTTCCTTACTTAATTCTTGACCCAAATTTCTTAACTTTTAAGCAGGTCAAAAACAATGTTATTTAAGACATCGTTTACGATAAACCCTAAATCAATCTAACAAACATTTTGAAGTAAATAGGATCGCAGAAATCATTCATTTTGGAGATTACTTAACTTTTGGATAATACCAATCTTCTTTTAATTCAAAAACTTAATACAGAATCTTTTTATTTAAGAGCATCCTGGCTTTCCTTTCGATATGTTCCACCCCTCGCCTAAGAAAAGAAAACATAGGCCAGGTAAGTTCAGGGTACTGGTTGCTCCATCCCTAACCTTAGTTAAGCACCTTCTTTTATCTTCCCAGATCTCACAGGCGGGACAAATATACTAGTCGTTTCCGCATACTCATATTTTCAACTTTATTTTGAAATTGATTATAAATATCCCAAATTATCTTTCAAAATACTTAATTATCCTTTTAGAACATTCACAATTGATTCTGGGAACGTCTTTACATTTAAACTTATATTCCAAAAGTTATACAATTCGCAGCAGAAAAGTGTCGACGAAAGTGCTAAATAAGCTTATTTGAATTAAACCACTTTTAAATATTTGAAAACTCGTATTTTCCAATCCAAATCTCTTTTAAATCATTTAAACAGATTTATCAAATTTATTCCATATTTTTCCATAATTAAAAACATTCATTTAAACAAATTTTCTGTTATGATCACTAAACTGCACTAGCGCGATTTTTCTAGAAAATTGATTTGGACTTAATTCAAAATCTACATATTGAAACTTTGATTTTCTTTCTTCGTTTAGAAGATATGGATATAACAGTCCGGAATTTTCTTATCTGGAAGAGTGTGGTATGATAAACATCCGAGACATACCAATTAGACAGTTATTATTAAGTAGATCTGGCAAATAAATGACCGTCGGTGCTCGAAAGCATCAAGAAATCAAACAGTAGACATAAATGGGTCCTAAACAATTGTATATTTATACAGATCTTTAACCATTTCATTGTTTGACATTGAAAGGTAGCTATTTAAACTTCATTGAAAATAGAAGACAAATACCCAAAAAATGTTTCGAAGAACTTACTTATAAGTCAATTAAGTTGAAGAGGATCTCTTTTATGTATGAAACTCTACAGTGAAAAACACATGTTGCAACTTCTCTAAGCAACATGATTTGCAGTCTGAAAGGGATCCCTTGCAATAAAGAAAATTATAGCATTAGCAATATAGAAAAAAAATCAAAAATAGAGAATAACTTTTGTAAAATTCCATGTTCCTATTACTTGAGATAGGGTATTACAATTAGACATGGAATATGTTTATTAACATGAATTTCATGGTTATGTTTTCATTCCTTAAAACATTTTTTCCTAAATCCTAATGCCAAGTGCATATCATATCAGACACATACTTTGTTGTCAATAAAAATATAGGAATTCATGCAAATTCAGAGTGCAAACTAAACAAACGCTTAATGATGACAATTGAATACAAATAAAACAAAATTAGTAATGCAAATAATTTCTTTATTAATGTACATAAGCTGTTACCATCTACATTATTAGCAATACAGTTATTTCTTTATGTGTCACACTGATAAGGTGCACAATGAAACATAAAAGTAATAAGATACTGGGGTAATCGCTCTTTTCATGCAGAAAGGGATACGCATAACATATTGCATTAATTTATGAGTCTTAAATAAACATTTCTTAATAGTCTAGAAACTTATACATGTAAGTGTATTTAACAGACCAAAGAGAGTAAAATGCTATATCCCTAAGGTTTTTTACTACATAACATTCAATAATACCATTTTACCAATAGAAGGGAACCATGTAACACTGTTGAATATCAGCAATCAACACTCCATATATCCTGCTATAAAATTCAAAAGGTAATCAATGTAATACCATGCTTGCTTAATTTTTCTGTGACTACAAATTTAGTATGGATAGTCGCTAATATATGAGACAAAATTTTCAATTAATCTTCTTGTATTTAGTGACTCAGAAAGTATGAATTAGCTTAAAATGACAATTAAGAAGGAAGATCACTCAATATTAATGACCATAAACTGGACATAACCATTGATTTACGTATACATTTTGAGTGAGTAACAACAAAATTGTGATTAAATAATACAGTATAAAACCGGCACCTGATAAAAATCTTGAAATTGAAATGGATAATAATTGAATAGATTATTCATAGTACTATTGAGTACATATGATATTACATAACTAAGATCCAAAGTAAGAAGGATTGACACTTTAAAAGTATCAAAGAACATGAAACCAGTCTAAACTGAT
This sequence comes from Allium cepa, assembly GCA_030765085.1. Taxonomy (NCBI): domain Eukaryota; kingdom Viridiplantae; phylum Streptophyta; class Magnoliopsida; order Asparagales; family Amaryllidaceae; genus Allium; species Allium cepa. Next base: position 299,649,752 of record CM060944.1, on the reverse strand, counting down.
TTAACACCTAATTTCATAAAATAAACATTGAAAAAAAATGTACAGAAGAATATATATAATCCCATATATAACAATTACAATAATAATAAAACAAAACGTATAAAAATGATTTTATAGAAGAATGATTCAATTCTGATTTGGCCCCATAAGTATAAAAGTAGTATAGAGAGCAAAGATGATAAGCATGAGAAGCCACAACTTACTATTAGTCTTCATAGTGCCACAACTAATATGTGTGGGTACTGAGGAGTTCAAGCAGAATATATGTCCACTATAGCACGAACACTTCTTCTTTAGCTAATGTTTCCTAGTCTATCATCTAACATGATAATACAAATATATCTCCTGACATATTCAAATCAAAAAGAAAACACATGAAATACATTAGTTAGCAAGTCATTCAACCCTAAGTCATTTAGATCCACAATCTAAAGCCCTACATATATAATATAAATAAAGGTGTAACCTATGGCCTTTAGGCATTAGGATCCTATTAATGATTACATTACATTATTATTTACTTAACTACAACATATTTGGTATCTATTTAGCTTTACAAAAAAACTAAAATCGTACTTTTATCAGAGAATTATTCAATAGTAACAACGGTCATCAAATTACAGCTTATAAATAATATATTTGACACTATCAAACATTAACTTTGGCTGGGCATCTACAAATATCAATTTATAAACATCTTCTACTAACAAATATTACTTAATGTTAATCTTAAGCAAATTTGAATCCATAGAGGGAACTATTCAGGTATTTATAGGTGCTCAATTAACACAACAAATATAAATGTAGAAATATAAAGCACATACAGTGTACTTTACTTAACTATTATATTTGAAGTACGATGTGCACTGAAACGATTAGCAGAAAAATATATATTTCTGAGTAATTACTCCTTCAAGAAAACAAAATTGGGTTCTACAATTTAAACATTTTGTACAAACCTGGTCTATTTGAAACAAAAGGAATAAAATATGTCAAATTAACAAATCTTTGATAAAATAATTATGTATATACAACAACGATTATCTATTTACATACAGCAGGTACTTAGATAAGTAAACACAGACAATAATTATCCTGAACCAATACACATACTTTATTATTTGTTATTCCAAAGCATACCCGACGCAAAAACAATGAAATGACAAAACTTAATGGATCTTTGATAAAAAATTAAATAGATACAATAGTGTTTACCTATTTTATGTATAGTGGGTAAATAGATCAATGGTTTGTTCTTTATTCCACTCTATCAACCCATCGGTGGAAGTGGCGATGCTTGCGAGATTATGGATGAGCGATTTCTAATGCAGGGGAAGAAACAGCTTTGCTATAGTAAGTAAATACAAAAGGGCTGATTCTATATTCAATATTTTCAATGCTTCTAAGGAAATTGCGATGCTGGCAAGGTGAGGGTTTCGACGATTTATGAGGAAGGTGAAGAAACGACATAAGCTATAGGTGATTCGATGGGGTAAGGCAGTGCGTCTAAGGAAATTGCGATGCTGGCAAGGTGAGGGTTTTGGCGATTTGTAAGGAAGGTGAAGAAAAGACATAAAGTAAAGGCGATTCGATGGGGCAAGGCAGGGTTTGGGTGTTGGCCTGCAGTAGAGGAAAATAGGAAGAGATAAGGTAGTGAAATTCTGCAGTTGGATGCAAGGCTAGGTCAAGGTGAAGAGTTTTTGAGAGAGGAAAAAAAAGAGTACGGCGAATATTAACTTAGTGACTGTTCAGTTGCCAAAATTCAAGATGGCATGTATGGTTTTAAAATTGAACTCGCTAATAATATAGTAGTATAGATAATAATCTGTAAATCAATCGACGTGGTCTAGATTGTGGACGAAAGGATTGTTGTTAAGTGCCTTTTTCCAGCTAACCGATGGTACAATGCACAAAAGCATATGTAGCCATCAAACAATAAAGGTCGATCGTACTAGCAATTATACATATAGCGGAGGACCATAGATTATGATTCAAAGATAGCAAAAGACACAATCATATCGATTGGTACCGTTGTTAAGTAGTAATTGCACACCAATATAGAGTGAGCTTTCTCACCCAGAAAACTGTGTACCAGAAAATGGCTTGTATCCACATATTGTCGACTTTGTAATACGAGTTATGCAAAAAAATAACGATCGATTGATTTTATACACAGTATCGTCTCCTACTTTTTATAATCAAATAAAGACGGTAACACAGGAATAAACCCTAACAGTAACTCGGAAATAGAAGTAATGACGTGCATGTAAGCTGAGAACAAATCCACAAACAGTACTGGGGAAAATGACATCAAACAATAAAACTGTAGTTGATATTTCAGTTATGTTAACTCATCTCTAAACAACAAATACAATCATAATCTGTACATGTCAATATTGGCCTACATGTTGAAAATAAACATAACCGCTGCAGCAAGGTATATTAGTGTATATGTTCTAATGAATTATACAGGATTGATGTATAAAATACACATTTGTTCCAAACATTAAATGCGCAAAAGAATTATACAATGCTTCATTTATCGTAGAACTACGACTAATGTTCATGTATGGTACTACGTTCTTGATGGCTAATGTTTCTACAGATGCTCTACCTTTTGACCTACAAATATAAATTTCAAATGGCAATATTTCCTTAACTCTAATCGGACAATCACTTTTGTAGCTGCATTAGCAGAAGTTTTATATGGTATTATTGTTTGAAGTTTTTCGATCGACTTGTCAAACGTTATTAATAATGAAAGCTGTTTTTTCGATGGTTTATTAAAGGGCCTATAACTTTTCAGTTTCATGCTTTTTGGGCTTTAAATTTAGATAAGCATCCTATCATTTTCAGCCCTACTTGAATGGATGACTTGAGCTTAAAATATAATTCATTCTTTCTTCCCAATTTTGTTTTTGTGACTTTGAACAAATTAATGTACATAGTTACCAACTTATTGAGAAAACATATTTATCAGGAAACACATTTATCAGAAAAGTAACAATGATGATGAGTACAGTTTAATAAAATAACCATCTTTTGCTCTATAAAAGGCTATATAAAGCCCATATATTTAATGTTGCATATATCACAAGTACAAGGTGTAGAGCAAAACATCCAGCAATTCCACTCCACTCCAGAAAAAGAAATTTCTACCGTAGATTGGTTGATTAAGAAAAAAAGGTGTTGACTTACATATCCCATGCCCATTGAAATTACAACTATTTATTATTTTTTGAAAAATTAATTTGTGAATCTCACTTGTAAAACTAAAGGAGTAGATTCGACGAGGGCAATGGCACACAACTTAGGGACAGAGGAATTAGTTCCGGATTGAACTAATTACCATATGAAATGTGCTTATGTTGATTAGGTCTCAAGGTTTCAAAATACTAATTCAAAAGGATAAACTTGGTCTGCTATTTTTTCTTCACTTCTTTTTTCCTCCTTTTCTTACTTTATTGTTTGAATAGAAGCGTTGTTTGTTTATTAATTATCTGTTAAAGTTTTTTTTAGAAACCCAGCACAATTAAATTTTAGAAGAGACAGAGAGTGAACAAATAATAATGACAAACAAATTCCTTCAATCAACAACTTTTGATCAAAATATAACAAGAAAGAGGTTAAAATTGAGAAGAAATCTCAATTTTAAAAACTCCAATATAAATTTGTTTTTGCCACACACATCTAATCAATCTTATACATACATATTTATAACTGTCTTAATACAATATTTCTTTAATTAGCTGTTGATTACTTCCATCGTGAAAATAAATTATTCTCACATAGATAATTTCTCGTATTCGTTAATGCAATAAAAGATTGCAACTAATATTATTTACTTACTCTCCAAAATCTATTAAAGATGCAATATATTTGAGTCATAATTTCAACTTGAATCACGATATCGTAAAAATCTATTTTGATTGCAAATATTGTGTAATCAAAATATAACATTATTGATGTAAACATGAACAGAACAGTAAAACGATAATAACGACTATAGTGAAAAATGTGGGGAATGATTTATCATTAACATGCAGAAGCAATCAACCAGGATCTAGTTTTCTCGATTGAACATCAATGCAAATTCAATATCAATTACACTCACACAAGATCAAATAACAAAAAACAAAGATTAGATCCAACAATTTTATTACTTCACCAATTTGAAGAGGATGAATACAAAATGGTAGATATTTCTTAAAGAAAATAAATTTTATCTCTATTATAAATCTATAGAAGAATATTTAAGAGAAAATATTGCTTGAGAAAATGAGATTTTTTTTCAATAGCTTGAGGCCACTTTAATTAGGAGTAGAATGAAGCTGAATCTTAGAGGAAAAAATGAAATTAATTAGGGAAGCATAGAATCATTTCATACCAATTTTGAAATATTTTTATTTTTCTCAAGATTTGATTTACCTTTGATTTAATCTAGATATTTATCTTCTTCTATGAAAAGATGCACATATCTAGTTTAATCTTATTATATGTTTGACCAATCATTTAATTAAATTATTGATTTGTTTCCTTTTTGTTCTACATGCTGATAGAATTAAGTCATGTTTTCAACGACATGCAGATAATGGCAATCATAGAATGTTCGAGTCTACTATCAGATATTTTCTACAAACAATATTACTCTCACATTGCAGTTAAAGAAAGAACATGCAGTTATTGTCCGCAGGTGCGGCGCAGTGGAAAGGAGGCTTGGGTTCTGGTAAAAAGACCCAAGTTCGATTCCTACCATGTGCTTCCCTATCCTACTTAAATTTACCCGGGGGTATGGGGGCTTTGATCAGCGGACGGCTTTATTATACCCTCCTCAGGAGTTTACCGGCCCGTCGGGCTCTCCTGGGTTTAAAAAAAAAGAACGTACAGTTATTTCCAGAATGAAATGGTCCTCTTTGCAAAAAAGTACTTGCAACTGTTGAGATCTTTAAATTCAAGAATCGATGCATAGGTTAAAATCATAGTTTTGAAAACTTTTCCAACTGGTTTCCTTGTCCAACCAATTCCATATCTATAAATTCTAAAGGGACAACCTATTGTGATGAGGCTTTTTTTTACCCGTAACGTGTCTATTGGCACAAGTTATGCATGCATATGTGGGGCTTTCTTGGCTTCTGATTGCCGTAGTTTTCTCTCTTTAAAAAATTAACAAGTTTGTATCCATACGAATACTTTATATTACTTTCCTAATATAGGACAACTGCCTAAACTTTATGATGATGATATCACATTGTATGTTTGAATTAGTCAAATGAATATATCATCTCATTTGGCTCAATGAGAGCTATGACATAGACGTAAAGTATAATGCATTACAAGCATGGACCCACAAAAATGTGGGAACAAATCTGTTGTTGCTCTAACCATCCTCTACATGAAGGTATACTAACTTCGACTAAATAAACATTCCCTTTTTAATGCAATAATTTGTTCTAATACCATTTGAAAAGTTACTGCATCGGTTTAAAAAACATGATAGAATCGAACTTTACCTGGTGATTTCCTATTGGGCTTACTAGCAAATCAGTAGATTGAGATGCCCTTAAACACTAAGCTATTTATGTGAGTTGAGACAACACAAAAAAGTAACTTTTCATGTTGATCCTATTTCTATTTTTATGATCATATTTGCCATGAACACAAACGTCGTCCTAAGAATGCTTTTGAGGATTCTATCATAAAATTTTCATTTAAGCGGCAATTTCACATTCATGTAGGTGATTCTTCAAAGAGTATCTCATAATACCTAACTTTGTTCGTTTAGCTACACAACATAGTCAACATTTAAAACAAAGCATATCGGATGTTGCACTAAATTACCATAGGAATAACCGACAATCTAATTTCCCTAATGCTACAAAGTGAATCCTAAAAATAGTTGTCTTTTTGAACTAGAACTTGGTATCTCCACTAATTAGGCTGATTTTCTATCGAGGAATGACTTATTTAATCCATATGCCTTAAGTTCATTTCTATATATAACATGTGAAACTTCTCTCTATGCTAGTCTTTCGCCAGTGGATCTGTTGACGTCAAAATTGACCACCAACACCCAATTATAAGTGAAAGCACCAACATCTAGTCACAGATCACAAATAAAGTATATGTAGAGAGTATAATATGAAGAATAGCCAAAATTAAAGTGAAACAAGTAAAAAGACAAGATTTATAGTGGTTCGGCCAACTCTATCATACGTCCACTCCAGAAAATTCCTTTTTATTATACTGAAATTTGATTACATTTACAATTTGATATTCCAAAATAATAATAATAGAGCAGCCTCTGAGTAGAAGATGAAGAGAAACAGAACCAGAATCCCCTTTTCTGAAGCCACACCTACTGTATTTATAGGCAAAACCCTGGCTACAAGGCCTCCTCACCAACATGGGCCCACCATAGCGACCGTTGAGCCCAACTCGTCCATCTATGCCGACTTGAAGTAGATAACATGCCGACCCGAAGCAACCTTGATGATGACCTAAAGCAACCTTGATGATGACCTGAAGAAAAATGAACGCCGACCCCAAGCGAAAACACCGACCAGTGTAGAATACAATAGCCTATGATTTTTGTTTGATGTTAATAAATATATATGTATATATATATATATATATATTCGTTTAAATGTATTTGTTATTGTACTTTTTCATTTTCCACGTAATTAATTAAATATTTGTTGACTAAAATAAGTAACTAAGAATTCATATTTAAACAAATATTTTATTCAAACAAATATTTTATTACAAATTCGAATAGCACAAATTTAAGCTCTCACTATACAAGTTTCAATTACAACACAATTTTCAATATACAATTTTTCATACATATTTCACCTCGCTACAAATTCACTCTCACTCCAAATTGATCTTCAACTTCGTTCCAACCTATATCCAGCATTTGAACTATCTGTAAATAAACACCGACACGATAAAATTGAAAAAGAAATATTTTGTGGTGCAAAATGAAGTACGTGTTTGAAAATATTATTTACCTCGGTTATTTGGGTTGTTCGTCATTATTTTTGTTAAATCATCTTACACGAACAACTTGTGACATGCACAGTGTATATCTATACAAGCCACAAAGTCGTGCATACCGATATACACTTGCTTGTTAAAATTGCAGGGACATGTGAGCACAAGGTCAAACCCAAGAAAAAACTGGATTCAAATCAATGTGCAAAACAAACCAGTGGTGAACTGAATGGAGCATAAACACAAATGAAAACTCAACCAAAATAAACATGCATACAACATACAAAGTCAACACAAAATTGGTCAGATTCAACAAATGTACAAAACAATACGAAACAAGAATTAGAGGCTAACTAGATTAGTGGCAACCAGCCAACATACATGAAGATACACATTGAGAACCAGACAGTGTCAACCAGACCAAGGCAATTCAGTTCAACAAAATGTACAGCACATGAAGACATGCAACAAAGAATACAAAGCTCAACTTCAACATGAACTAGCACAGTATACACATACAACACTTCAAACATTCACAGATGTGTATATGCAACCAGGAGTTCAAAGGCAACATGATAGTAGTCTTTCAACCAAACTACAATTGACAAAGAGTATAAGCAGGAACCATACATAAAAACATGTAGTGCACAAACAAATAGTTGGGAAACTTAACTCGAAGAAAACTGACCAGTATTGATGTGTATGAGCAAAACAACAATACAACCAGAGTCGAGTAAACCAAAGACCAGCATGGATACGTACATAGTTTAAATCAAAGCAACTGAAAGAACCAGATCAAACCACAAAGTGCACCAGACCAGCCATGAAATTAAATACAACATGACCAGATACACCACCACACAATGCAACACAGACCAGTCTCTAAAATGCAATGCAATTTGTTCATGAAACCAGTTCACCATAAATATACTTAACATAATGAAAACATAAAGCTTCACGGAGTTCTTTGAAAGAACACAAACATAAAGCACACACATATATAAATACATCTATGTATGTATGTATGTATATAAATGGAAATGACACACAACAATAAAGCAAGTCATTGTGAAGACAACATATCTGTGCAACTAGACCAGAAACATGAAAATCAGGCATGAACACACTTGAACCAGACATGGTTTTAGAGGCATGTACACAAGAAAACCAGTGGAACAAAATGAATTCAAGTTAAATACAAAGCAATCTGAAACCCAAACCAGACTTCAAATCAAAACTAAACAGAAAATGCACATGTACTCGAAGCAACCAACACAATGCAGACTCAAGTAAACCATGCAAAGGCAATGTCCAGGCATGAACATGACAACAAGTATGAAGATATGAAACCACACACACACATGAATGCAAGCGACTGGTCAAAGTGCTCAAATGTACAAAGGAAAGTTCAAGACTGGCACAAAGAAATGAACAAAGGCAGTTCTCTAAATTAAATGCAGTATTCTTGAAGTATCAACCAAACTAGACCAGCCTATAAGGAAATGTACATATGGTGACATATATACAAGTGCACATGACACGATCAAAGCATAGTATCAGTAGCAGTTCGAAAGACAAAGTCAAGGAGCATTTTTGGTCAAACAAAACAGTGTTAATGTTCGACTAGAATTTTTGTAAATTTTTAAAGTCGCTGAGGGTAACTAATAAAGATTATCTCTAATTCAATTGCCAACAAAGAATGGAACAACAAGTCACTGATGAACAAGTCTAAAAAAAATCAACTAGAGGTCACATGATGAAAAAATCATAGCAGAAAGGAACGGAACTGAGTCAAAATATATCTCAAATACAAATGCAAGCTAAAGCGAATTGAACAATTCAACCTCAAATTCAAATTCGGGAGTTATAGGAACCGACCCAAAGCAATTCAATCAAATTCGAATTCATTAGAGTTATCTTCGAACAAATGAATAAGTCAAAATCAGCACAGACGTTCAAGCAAAAATCAAATGGCCAAGCCGATAAGTTGACGAATTAAAACCAAAATATACGAACGAAAATTTAGGGAATTTATCCCTTTTTAACCCAATTTCATCATCGACAACTACTTATTCGAGTTCAAGAAAAATCAAAGAGCAAGCCTTGAAATAAATCATGAACTAATCCTGAACTCGAATCATGTCAAGAATAATCAAAATCGAAAAATTATGTACCAATTCAAACCTGCTTTCGAGCTTGACATTTATAGCAGCCGTGAACAATTAAACTAATAGAAGAAGCATCAAAGTGAATTACGAGCATACCAACGAACCATTTGAGCTTTAAATTTTCAAGCGGCGGCTCAAATCATCAAAACCTTAAATTTTTGAAGAGAAGCAAAAGGGAACGGCCGAAGATACTACTCTAAAGTAAAAGAGAAGTCGGTTTCTCTTTTAATTATTATTTGGACCGCTTCTATTTTATGTTGGGCTTTAGTTAAAAATAGTGTTTTGTTTTAGTTTTAATTTTTCTTGTAATTTCCTTCTAAAATTGTGTAAGTTCTAGTTCTATAACTAGGTACAAACTACGGGGCATAGTTTGAGAATTTGCAACTCAGTGGCCGAGTTATGGTAGGGTTTTGATCTTAGAGTTAGGTTAGTCAAGTTAGTTGGTGTCGCAAGTTTAGGTGTGTTTGTAAGCGTCTGACTACTTAATCTCTAGTAGAAACCTTGGGGACAACATTTAGGTAGGTTTTTGCCGAAGCTGGGTAAATCTATGTGTGATCTCTATTGCATTACTTTTTGCTTTTTTTATTTCAGGATTAATTTTTAGTACACCCTATTCACCCCCGCCCCCCGCCCTCTAGGGTGAAAATGATGCTACCAATTGTATCAGAGCAAGATTAATAGCATAGATGTTTAACCCTAGTTGCAAATCTAGCGAGAGTCAGTCCAGTATTATACCCTATGTTTTTGATGGAACAGATTTTTTAAATTGGAAATTAAAAATGGAATTTGATTTAAAATCTGTTAATTCTAAATATTGGGATATTATTGAAAATGGGTGTGATATAGTAGACAAGAAAAATACTTTGATTAATTCTCTTGCTTTGCATATACTATATTATTATATTAATTGAGATAATTTTAACCATATCTCTCATTTGAAAGTGCATAGGAAACTTGGAATACTTTTGATGCAATATATGGTGCAAAAGTCAACAATAGTGAAAATTCTCCACAATCGACTCAATTGAAGTAACGTGCTTGATAGGATTTGCAAAAGACAACAGTGATGAAGATTCAATAGCCGATGAGATAAGTGATTTTTCATTCAATGATTTAGTTCTCTTGTGCCGAAAATTAATTGAAAATAATGAAGCTCTTGAGATGAAAATAATAAGTTGATAGGGGAAAAAACTAAACTACGTCAGAAAAATAATGATATTGAAAATGAGCTTAAAAATATTAAGAAAAATAAAAATTCTAATTGCACAAGGTGCTTGGACTATGAAAAAGAATTTTCCCGTTTTCATTAAACTTTCAAAAGTTAGAAAAGGAAATTGTAATTCGGGAGAAGAACAAAACTGAGTTGATTTGTAAAAATAATATTATGCAAAAAGAGTTGGATAATTTTAAGAGGTCTGAAAGTACTAAATGTGCTTTTGAAAAGAAATTAAACGAGGTCAATGAAAATTTCAAAACCCTTGAAAAAGAAAACGTTATTTTGAGCAAATATGAAATTATTTGATTAAATCACGAGTTTGAAAAGTAAATTGAAAAAATCAAGGATTTTGATAAAACCAAAATTTAAAAAACTCCAACTCTATGAAACTGAGATGCTAGGTATTGAGACTAAAATTAGAGAGCTTGAAAATGAAAATATGGGCTTGAAAATAAATAATTTTGAAAGGAGATAGTACTATTAGTTGTTGCTCGAAGCTAATAAATTAAATTAAAATTTTAAAATCCAAAGTTAATAAACTTAAGTTGATCACTTGGAAATTTTTCACTAGAGAAAAATCATTTAATATGCTCTTTGTATATCAACTCTTTGTGAATAGAAGGAAAGGATTTGGATTTGCGGAAGTGTCAAAATATGAATAAACGACTAATAACACTATTAAGGGGAAAAGTGTGATACCCAAATGCGTAAAGTGTGGAAATATTGGACATGGCAAGAATAAATGTCGAAATATATACAAACACAAAACTGTTAAACAAATATAGATTCAAAAAAGTATGAATACAAATGGTTTAAATTTAAACAAATTTGGATTCACAAGGGTACAATTGTAGATTCTAATAGTTTGTTATATAGACAAATTTGGGTACCAAAGATTTCAATAAATAATAATAGTGGTCCCACATCCTTAGCTAGACCACTTGCCTTCTCCCAAATTTAGACACATAAGTGGGCTAAGGAACAAATTTGATGGAGATAGATTTCGAGTTGTTCTAGGTGATTGATAAACTAAAATTCAAGTGTTCCTTAGCCTATAAAGATTAGATGGAGATCATCGCATTTCGGATATCACCGCATCGAAGGAAAGTGAGGTATGATCTCTTAGCACAATTTTGTTCACATATTATTAAGCACGTTTTCATCGACATTATTAAAGTATTTCTGTCATATCTTGAGCTTGAAGTTCTGGAAAGCTAACCGATAATACTACAACTTTTTGTTTTTAGTTTTTATTGATTCACTTTGAATGTTACGAAAAACTGCAATAAATTCAATGTATAACTCAAAAAACATATCTGTTTTACACAAACAAGTTGTGGCATTTCAAGTATAATTTTTGAATGATTTGATAAATTGACTTGATACCAATATTGGCAAGTAGATTTTTTGAACATCTAAAACCCTCGTGTTATGAGCCAAATCAAACTTTAAACTTTTATCGCCAAATAAAGGTTTCAAATTGAGCGAGTCTTCAAAATAAAGATTGTCAACTACTTTGAAACAACAACCATTATTGACTCTCTTCATGTCCATCAAATCAATTTTCAAAACTGCTTTGACGAATTTTGTGAATGTGTGTTTTGCTCAATATAGATTACTGTACTTTTGCTTGATATAAATGGATGTGCTGAAATTTTCAAAAAACAATTCAAGTATTGAAGAGATGTTTTTCTTATATACCACTATATAACACCATGAATACCTCAAATACAAGTGGTTTCTGATATCATCTCATATTGAAATCAGTTTTGCAATTATTTAATTATTTATAATGATTTTCAGGTAGAAGTCATTTTCACAAAACCCCTTTACAGAAAATTAATTTATTTTAATTTTTTAAACTTGGGTTTTTACAATGATAAAAATGCTCTAGTTTATTGTGGTAAGAGATTTACTCTAGAATAGATAACCATTGACAATTGAATCTTTTGGAACTTATCAAAATTATTATAGTGCTTGAAAAGTGATGGATATCGTTTAAATTATATTCATAACAAGAGAAAGTATAATTTTATAATTCCATGAAAATTAAACAAATTTTATATTATTTTTAGATTAGTACTTATTCCATGTTCATTTCTATCACTTTCACCTTTCTGTCAATCCATACATTATAATATAGTGTGTAGAATTTGGTATTACAAAATAAGGATATATTTTTTTTAAAATAATTATATCCTAAAGTATTCACTCTCATTTAAAAGTTCACGTGGTTATGCATGGGTGAATTACTTGAATTTCTATATATGGGCTTCCATTCTCATTTAAAAGTTCCCGCGTTATGCATGGATGGGATGCTTATAAGAAAGGGATAAATATCAAGTATATTCTAATCACATTTAAAGCCCTCACAGTTATGCATGGTTAGAAAATACTTGACATATTTTTTTAAAAAAAAGGGGGTAACTACTAACCTCATTTAAAAGTCTTAACGGTTATGGATGGTTAGTAAGTGCTTTACATTTTTTTGTATAATGTTTGAAAAGGGAAAATGCACAAATTATTCCTTTATTCAAAATATCAAACTCTTGTCACTATATAAAATTTTCCATAATCCTACCATTTCTCCAAAGTGGAGTTTGTTTCTAATTAATAAAATATTATGGTTTTTTTATTAATTGGAATTTGAAATTAATATTTCCCACTTGATTTGATTTTATATTTTTAATCAAAATCATAGCTATTTCAACTGCAGTTATTATTTTTTATGATAACAAAAGGGGGAAAGAGGTTAAGATTTTGATTTTTGAGCGATATCCTTACTAATATTCGAGAGTGTTTTTATTCAAAGTTATTTTTAATTAATTTTTCAGTTTTAACTACATGCATCTGTGTAGGGGAGTTTTGTTGTAGAGGGAGTATTCAAATAGGGGGTGCTAATAGAATTCATCAAGACAAAATACATTTAATAGTGTCAAAATCTTAATATATGTTTGTTATCATCAAAAGGGGGAGATTATAGAATACAATAGCTTATGATTTTTGTTTGACGATAATAAACATATATATATATATATATTCTTTTAAATGTATTTGTCATTGTACTATTTCATTTTTCCACATAATTAAATAAATATTTGTTGAATAAAATAAATAATTCAGAATTCATATTTAAACAAATATTTTATTACAAATTCGAATAGTACAGATTTAAGCTCTACTATACAAGTTTCAATCACAACACAATTTGCAATATACAATTTTTCATACATATTTCACCTCACTACAAATTCACTCTCACTCGTATTTGATCTTCAACTTTGTTCCAGCTTGTATCCAACATCTGAACTATATGCAAAATAAACACCGACGTAGTAAACTGAAAAGGATATAATTATGGTGCAAAATGAAGTGTGTGTTTGAAAATATTGTTTGCCTCAGTTGTTTGGGTTGTTTGTCATTATTTTTGTTAGACCATCTTACACAAACAACATGTGACATGCAAAGTGTATCACTGTACATGCCACAAGGTCGTACACACGGATATACAGTTGCTTGTTAAAAATGCAGAGACATGTGAGAACAAGGTCAAACCCAAGCAAAAATGCAAAACATCATGTTCAAACCAGACTAGTGGTGAACTGAACGGAGCACAAACACACATGAAAACTCAACTAAAATGAACATGCATATAACATACAGACTCAACACAGAAATGGTCAAATTCGACAAATGTACAAAACAATATGAAACTAGAATTAGAGGCTTACTAGAACAGAGGCAACCAGCCAACATACATGAAGATACACATTGACAACCAGAAAGTATCAACCAGACCAAGGCAACTCAGTTCAACAAAATGTATAGCACATGAAGACGTGCAATAGAGAATGCAAAGCTCAACTTCAACATGAACTAGCATAGTATACACATACAACACTTTAAATATGCGTAGATGAGCATATGCAACCAGGAGTTCAAAGGTGATGACGCAGCGGATTATTCGAAACAAAACTTCAATCGATGGAATGTAGCAATCGGTGAGTTGAAGATACCAAAATGCCCAAGTTCGTTGATCCAAAGATACCGAACTCTAGCTATCTCAAACACGTTGATAGCGCACTATACCGTGTTCTAAGATCTACGATTCTTCGCACGTTGATCTAGCGCACTAGATTCCGTGAATCGGCTTCTACGATCGTTGAATCGAGCGCACTCGATTAACCGAAAGAGGAGATAGGAGATTACACTCAACTACCAATTGGTATGAAAGCACAAAGCTAACAAAAGAGAATTTTATTCAAAAATCAACCTGCCAAAAATTACAACTCACGCCCCTATTTATAGAGTTTACAACTGGCCCTTAGGTCGTGACCGACTCATATCTCACGACTCATCTAAGTCGTTGCCGACTCATCTAAGTCGCTGCCGACTCAACAGACGCTACATACTGCCATTACAACACTTCATACGCAACCGACTCAAGCAGGGAACGACTCACGTCTTACTACCTCAACCACAACTCACCCAACTCAACACGTTACGACTCACAGACAATACAAACGACTCAAACACGACCGACTCATATAGTACATACATGACCCAACTTATGTCGTAAACGACTCACGACTCATCAAACACATAAGGTACACGACTCAACAAACCAAGCGACTCAGCCGACTCAACTCCTTGCCGTCCTAACTCCCTCCGACTCAAGGCCTTCACTAGCTGGGGCTTTCCCTTGCTTCATGCTAAGTCGTAGACGACTCATGTAGATATCATTAGGTCGGTACATCTTCTCCTGAGCTTGGTTAAGTCGCAAACGACTTATGGATAGACCGTTGAGTCGTGGACGACTCAACTCCGATGCCTTGTTATCTCGGCCTGATTTCTCCCGTGGTTTGTTAGGTTGTGGACCTCCTTCCCTAGCTCGGAAATGACTCAAACTTTCATTGAGTCGTGGACGAGTCATCACACTACACCACAAACTCGTGTTTTCAGGAATTAAAGTTTGCACAACTTCTTCTCTGGCCTTAGCTGCATCATCCTCCCCTGGTTGAGAAAAATTCGACCTCGAATTTGTAAATGCTTCCTCAACAATCCCACCTCCATGATATGGAATTAAATGTTTGATATTAAAAACATCAGAAGTATAAACATCATCCGGTAACTTTAATCGATAAGCATTCTCATTAATTTTCTTCAAAACTTCAACTGGACCAATTTTTCGCGCCTTCAACTTGTTATAAGCACCCACTGGAAAACGATCCTTTGTCAATACAGCATAAACCAAATCACCTTCCTTAAATTCAACATTTCGTCGTTTCAAATCTGCAAACTTCTTATACTTCTCATTCGATTTCTCCAATCGTTTCTGAACGACTTTATGACATTCAGTCAACTCATCAACAAAATCAACAGCTCGTTTAACTGTTCCCTTCGACTGTGGTACTACTGCTAAATCCAACGGTCCCCTTGGTAAGTTTGAATAAACAATCTGAAACGGGCTGAATCCTGTGCTACGATTCACTGCATGATTATGAGCAAATTCTGCCTGGCATAGCTTCATGTCCCAACTTCTCAAATTATCCTGTACAAGACAACGCAACAAATTTCCCAATGACCTGTTAACAACTTCTGTCTGCCCATCAGTTTGCGGATGATAAGCACTACTAAATTTCAGTTTCGTTCCCATCATCTTCCACAAACTCAGCCAAAAGTGACTCAGAAAACGAGTATCTCGATCAGAAACAATAGATTCTGGTAAACCATGAAGTCGATAAATCTCCTTGAAAAATAACTGTGCCACTCGAACTGCATCTGCTGTCTTCTTGCAAGCAACAAAATGTGCCATCTTCGAAAACCTGTCCACTACAACAAATATCGAATCATTTCCCCTTTGAGTTCTGGGCAAACCCAAAACGAAATCCATGCTAATATCAATCCATGGCTTAGATGGTACTGGTAATGGCATATACAACCCTGCATTCGTTGCTGTTCCCTTTGAAACTTGGCAAATATGACATCGCTCCACGAACCTTTCAACCTCTTTTCTCATCGACGGCCAAAAGTAGGATTGTGAAATCAACTGCAAAGTACGATCACGGCCCACATGCCCTTCCTCATGTAACTCCTTGATAATTTTCAATCTCAAGCTACAGTCTGGAATACACAAACGATTCCCTTTAAACAGAAAACCATCAACTATCATAAATTCATCGGTACCCCCTTCCTTCACTTTTTCAACATATTTCACAAAATAAGGATCTTCTTTAATCATCTCTGGCAGTAATTCAAACCCCGTCACTTCAACCTTCAATGTTGTTAATAAACGACTCCTCCTACTCAAAGCATCAGCTACCCGATTTGTCACCCCTGATTTGTGCTTAACGACAAAAGTAAACTGCTGCAAATAAGCAATCCGTGACGCATGTCTTGCTGAAACCTTGTCATGCCCCTGTAAATGCTTCAATGCTTCATGATCAGTGTAAAGAACAAATTCCTTCTGAAATAGATAGTGTCTCCAATGCTTAACAGCTTGCACAACAGCATAGAATTCAACGTCATAAGTACTGTATCTCATCTTTGCCCCTGACAACTTCTCACTGTAATATGCAATAGGTCTCCCACATTGACTCAACACTCCTCCAATCCCAACCTTTGATGCATCAGTGTGTAGCTCAAACAACAACTGGAAATTTGGTAAAACAAGAATTGGCGCTGTAGTCAATAGTTCCTTGATCTTCTCAAAAGCAACTCCTGCTTCCTCTGACCATGCAAACTGTTTCCCTATCATGCAATCAGTCACTGGAGCCATCACGCTACTGAAGTGTGGTATGAATCTTCGGTAGAATGATGCTAACCCATGAAAACTTCTAACTTCAGTGATAGTTCTCGGCTGTGGCCAATTTCTAATAGCTTCAACTTTACTCTGGTCAACTTGAATACCTTCTCTTGAAACAACATAACCCAGAAATAGAACTCTGTGCGTCATAAACACACATTTCTACGTAGCAGCATAAAATTGTTCCTCACGAAGAATAATCAACACTTCCCTCAAATGTAGAACATGCTCCTCCATACTCCTGCTGTAAATCAGAATATCATCGAAATAAACCACGACGAACTTCCCAATGAATGGTCTAAAGATTTGATTCATCACCCGCATGAATGTACTAGGTGCATTTGACAAACCAAATGGCATAACCAACCATTCGTATAACCCCTCTCTCGTCTTGAAAGCTGTCTTCCATTCGTCTCCAGGTCTGATTCGAATTTGATGATAACCACTCTTCAAATCAATCTTCGAAAATATAGTTGCCCCACTCAATTGATCTAACAAATCATCCAACCTTGGCATAGGAAATCTATATCGGACAGTGATCTTATTCAAAGCTCTACTATCTGTGCACATCCTCCATGTTCCGTCCTTCTTTGGTACTAATAATGCTGGCACGGCACAAGGACTCAAGCTTTCCTGAACACGTCCATGTTCCAACAACTCTTCCACCTGCCTTCGTAACTCCTCATGTTCCTTCGGACTCATTCGGTAGTGTGGTCGATGTGGTAACACTGCTCCCGGCACAAGATCAATCTGATGTTGAATGTCTCTAAGTGGCGGTAACTTCTTAGGCAACTCCTCTGGAAAGACATCTTCAAATTCTTTCAAAATTGGCTTTGCTTCTTCTGGGATTTCAACTTCTTCACTACTCTCTCTTCCAATCAACAAAAACACTTCAGGTTCTTCTTCGACTTCCTTGACAAACTCCTTCAAAGTCAACAGAGTTTTCAATTCCTCAATCTCTTCTAGCTTGCTCTCCTTCTGTTGTTGCTTCTTGGGAACCAAAGTGATTTTAGTACCCTCGAACATGAAACTGTAACTATTGGCACGACCATCATGCTGTACTGCTCTATCAAACTGCCACGGTCTGCCCAACAACAGATGACACACGTCCATGTCTACTACATCACACCAAATTTCATCTTTGTATTTCTTCCCAATAGAAAAATTAACACAAGCTCTTCGACACACCTTCACTTCACCACCCTTCCTTAACCATGCTAACTTGTAAGGTTTAGGATGCTTCTCAGTTTTCAAGTTCAACTTCCTTACTGCTTCTGTAGAAATAATATTATCACAACTCCCAGCATCAATAACGAACTTGCAAACTTTTCCCAGAATAGTGCATGTCGACTGAAAAATATTGCTTCTCAACCAACTACAATCCTCCTCTTGCTTTGGTGTCAAACAACTTCTCCCCATCATAAGATTACAACCTTCATCTCCAAACAATTCTTCTTCCTCCTCAACATAAGGCGTATTTAAACATTCTGCCTCCTCACCATCATCCTCCTCAACTTCTGCAACCATGGTTCTCTTCTTCGGCTTCGGACATTCATTACTTTTGTGACCCAACTCCTGACAATTATAACACTTGAACCCACTGCTAACCTTCGCCTTCTCAGCCTCCTTCACCACTGGCTTTGAAACAGGTTTAGGAACATTAGAACTTCCACCAACACCCCTTGCTTGATTATTGGATTTTGTAAACACACCACCTCCACGCCTTCCTTGTTTCTCCCAAGCCAACGCTTTCTGATGTGCCTCTGCCACAGATCTTGGATCAAACATATTAACCATATCCTGGATCTGCATTCTCAATCCCCCAATGAATCTAGCAGTTAGCTGTTCTTCTGTCTCCATAATATCATTCCTGGCAATGAGTTGGTAAAATTCATCAGCATAATCACTAACAGACTTCGTCCCTTGCCTCAGATTCTGCAACCTTTGGTACATAAGTGATTGGTAGTTGTAAGGTAAGAAAGTAGATCTCATCAACTTTTTCATCTTATCCCATGATTCTATCTTTGACTTCCCCATCCGTTCTCGAGTAAGTTTAGTTTGCTGCCACCACGCCAAAGCTCTCCCCCTCAACCTAGTAGCAACCAACTTCACCCTTCGATTCTCCGGGACCTCCTTGAAATCAAAGATTTCTTCAACATTAGACAACCAATCTAAGAACTCTTCATCAACCATCCCGCCTTTAAATTCCGGAATTTCCATCTTCATACCCGATTCCCATCGACGATCATCTTCAACATCCCGATAAGAATTTCGAACTTGGTCTCGATCTCGATAATGAATACTAGCTCTATCACCTTCTTCAAAAGTACGTCTACATCGATCTCGACCATTATCATCCCTTCGTTCATACATACTTCTTTGACTATGTCTCTCTTCATCTCTATATGCTTCATGTTCAAATTCACGTTGACTTCTTCTCTCTTCATGTGCATAGTCATAATGATCTCTTCGCGATGAAATTGATGTTTCTCTTCTATCTCTACATGAATGTGGTGATACCCTCCTCGCTTCCGTAACCGATGGCGAAACTCGGTTTCCTCCATGGTTTGAGTTTGGTGATCTCCTCCTTTGATTCAAATCATTCATCAATCTCTCCAATTTACCAATGCCTTCATCAAACTTTTCATTAATACGTTGTTCCATAAGCTCGGCTTCTTCTCTACGATACAAAGCTTCAACGTTTTGATGACGATTAGCTCTCCTTGGTGGCATAATTGAAAAACTTCTCAAACTTCAACAATTCAAACACAAAACTTCAAAACTTTCAACACAATGAAGCAATCTCGGCTCAACAATATACGGCTTAGCTTAACTCGGCTTAAACCTTGACTCGGCAACAAGTCGCGACTTAGGTTAAGTCGGCTTCAACTCAACACTTGTCTCGGCTCACTTGCTTCAAACGCTTCCCAAGGCTCGGCTACCTTCCTCAAGTATACACGGCCTTCTCCCAATTCAAACACCTTTGTTCCCTTTGATCCAATTGATTATGGATCAAACACTCCAATCTTGTTGCAACTTCAATATGAACACGTTGAACAACTTCAAACTTCAAAAACTTCAAAAACTTGGCTCCAAGAATCAACTTAGCTATGATTGGCTAAGTATGGCTCCGATTCCAAATGATGACGCAGTGGATTATTCGAAACAAAACTTCAATCGATGGAATGTAGCAATCGGTGAGTTGAAGATACCAAAATGCCCAAGTTCGTTGATCCAAAGATACCGAACTCTAGCTATCTCAAACACGTTGATAGCGCACTATACCGTGTTCTAAGATCTACGATTCTTCGCACGTTGATCTAGCGCACTAGATTCCGTGAATCGGCTTCTACGATCGTTGAATCGAGCGCACTCGATTAACCGAAAGAGGAGATAGGAGATTACACTCAACTACCAATTGGTATGAAAGCACAAAGCTAACAAAAGAGAATTTTATTCAAAAATCAACCTGCCAAAAATTACAACTCACGCCCCTATTTATAGAGTTTACAACTGGCCCTTAGGTCGTGACCGACTCATATCTCACGACTCATCTAAGTCGTTGCCGACTCATCTAAGTCGCTGCCGACTCAACAGACGCTACATACTGCCATTACAACACTTCATACGCAACCGACTCAAGCAGGGCACGACTCACGACTTACTACCTCAACCACAACTCACCCAACTCAACACGTTACGACTCACAGACAATACAAACGACTCAAACACGACCGACTCATATAGTACACACATGACCCAACTTATGTCGTAAACGACTCACGACTCATCAAACACACAAGGTACACGACTCAACAAACCAAGCGACTCAGCCGACTCAACTCCTTGCCGTCCTAACTCCCTCCGACTCAAGGCCTTCACTAGCTGGGGCTTTCCCTTGCTTCATGCTAAGTCGTAGACGACTCATGTAGATATCATTAGGTCGGTACATCTTCTCCTGAGCTTGGTTAAGTCGCAAACGACTTATGGATAGACCGTTGAGTCGTGGACGACTCAACTCCGATGCCTTGTTATCTCGGCCTGATTTCTCCCGTGGTTTGTTAGGTCGTGGACCTCCTTCCCTAGCTCGGAAACGACTCAAACCTTCATTGAGTCGTGGACGAGTCGTCACACTACACCACAAACTCGTGTTTTCAGGAATTAAAGTTTTCCCAACTTCTTCTCTGGCCTTAGCTGCATCAAAAGGCAACCTGAAAGTAATCTTTCAACCAAACTACAATGGACAAAGAATACAAGCGGGAACCAAACATGAAGTGCACAAACAAGAAGGAGGCAAATTTAACTCGAAGAAAACTGACCAGTATGGATGTGTATGAGCAAAACAACAATACAACCAGACTCAAGTGGATCAGAGACCAGGATGGATATGTACATAGTTTAACTAAAGCAACTGAAAGAACCAAATAAAAATAACAAAGTGTACCAGAACATCCATGAATTTAAATACAACATGAGCACATACACCACCACACAATGCAACACAGACCAGACTACAAAATGCAAAGCAGTTTGTTTATGAAACCAGTCCACTAGAAATATACTCAATATTATGGCAACATAAAGCTTCAGGTAGTTCTTTGAAACAACACAAAAATGAAGCGCATACACATATATACATACATATATGTATGTATATACATGGAGATAACATGCAACAATAAAGAAGTTCATTATGAAGACAACATATCGCTGCAACCAGAATAGAAACATGTAGGTCAGCCATGAACACACTTGAACCAGATATGGTTTCAGAGGCATATACAGTGTAACATCATGGTATTTCATGTCATTCTCATCCACACATGTTGGACTTGAATTGCTCAAAATATCATATTGTTAATTTATATTTGAAAAAACTCAGCATATACAGTAAATAAATAAATCACAAAATCACAGATACAGAGTAATATAACAATAATGCAGCGGAATAGATGAATAGTAGTTCATGAAGATACTATATAAACAACAAAGTTTGAAATAAAATACAACAGGATATCTCAAATACATACTGATGACATCTCTGAACAAGTCAACTGGAAAAGCTGAAAGCTGAATCGATGGTTGGATCTCCAAGCGAAGCTCCAAACTCCAAAGAGTGAGTCTCAAATGCTGTGTCACTCAGTCCGACCCGAGCGTTAAGCAAAACACAAAAAATCGAGTCAAGATTAATATTCTTAAATCAATAAATCCAACTCAAGTGAAATATCAACTGAAATACAAGTAACTCAAAGGATGTTTGGGATAACCATCCTCTAAGAATCCGTTGACCCAAACGTCATTATAACACCGTGGTCATTTCAAAATAATTTATACTTCAAAACCAAAATATCATTTCCATTTCAAATATATACATTTCCAAATTATAGCACATTCAAAGTTACAACACTTTCGAAACCCAAAACACTCTGAAATCATAATTCTTTGGAAAACCATAACTTTGAAATCATAACTTCCACTACTTAAACAGTTTAATAATAATATATAAAATAAAATAGTTTATATTAAAATAATTAGGATATTAATAATATACTAATATAATAATTATTTTTAATAAAATAGTCTATTTTTAATATACTAATTATTTTAATATAAACTATTTTATTTTATATACTATTATTAAACTGTTTAAGTGGTGGAAGTTATGATTCCAAAGTTATGATTTTCCAAAGAATTATGATTTCAGAGTGTTTTGGGTTTCGAAAGTGTTGTAACTTTGAAATTGCTATAATTTGGAAATGTATATATTTGAAATGGAAATGATATTTTGGTTTCGAAATACAAATTATTTTGAAACGACCACGGCTTTATAATGACGTTTGGGTCAACGGATTCTTAGAGGATGGTTATCCCAAACATCTTTTGAGTTACTTGTATTTCAGTTAATATTTCACTTGAGTTGGATTTACTGATATAAGAATGTTATCCTGACTCGAGTGTTTGTGTTTTGCTTTACGCTTAGGTCAGACTGAGTGACACAACATTTGGGACTCACCCTTTGGAGTTTGGAGCTTCTCTTGGAGAGCCAACTATCAATTCAGCTTTCAGCTTTTCCAGTTAATTTGTTTAGAGATGCCATCGGTCTGTATTTGAGATATTCTCTTGTATTTTATTTCAAACTCTGTTGTTTATATAGTAGCTTCATGAGCTACTATTCATCTATTCCGCTGCATTATTGTTATATTACTATGTATATGTGATTTTGTGATTTATTTATTTACTGTATATGCTGAGTTTTGTCAAATATAAATGATCAGTTATTTTGGGCAATTCAAATCCAACATGTATGGCTGCGAATGGCAGAAATACCAACATATTACATACACAAGCAAGCCAGCGGAACAAAATGAACTCAAGTTAAATACATAGCAATCGGAAACCCAAACCGGACTTCAAATCAAAACTAAACAGAAAATGCACGTATACTCGAAGCAACCAACACAATGCAAACTCAAATAAACCAGATAAAGGTAATGTTCAGGCATGAACATGACTACAAGTATGAAGACATGAAACCGCACACACACATGAATGCAAGCAACTGGTCAAAGTGCTCAAATGTACAAAGAAAAGTTCAAGACCGACACAAAGAAATGTACAAAGGCAGTTCTCTAAATTAAATGCAGTACACTTGAAGTATCAACCAAACTAGACCAGCATACAAGGAAATGTACACATGGTGACTCACATACAAGTGCACACGACACGATCAAAGCATAGTATCAGTAGCATTTTGAAAAACAAAGTCAAGATGCGGTTTTGGCCAAACAAAACCGTATTAATGTTCAACTAAAAATTCTGTAAATTATTTAAAGTCGCAAAGGTTAACAAATCAAGATTTTCTCTAATTCAATTGCCTGTAAAGAACGGAACAGCAAGTCACTTATGTACAAGTCTAAAGAAATTCAATAAGAGGTCACATTTGAACAAATCATAGCAGAAAGGAACAGAACAAAGTCAAAATATATCTAAAATACATATGCAAGATGAAAGCGAATTGAACAAGTCAATCTTAAATTCAAATTTTGAAGTCACAGGAACCGACCCAAAGTAATTCAGTCAAATTCAAATTCATTAATGTTATCTTCAATCAAATGAACAAGTCAAAATCATCACAGACGTTCAAGCAAAAATCAAATGGCCAAGCAGATAAATTGACAAATTAAAGACCAAAATATACGAATGAAAATTCAGGGAATTTATCCATGTTTAACCCAATTTCATCATCGACAACCACTCATTCGAGTTCAAGCAAAATCTGGAAGCAAGCCTTGAAATAAATCGTGAACTAATCCTGAACTTGAATCAAGCCAAGAATAATTAAAATCGAAAAATCACATACCAATTCAAACCAGCATTCGAGCTCGACATTTGAAGCAGCCACGAACATTTAAACTGATCACAGAAGCATCGAAGTGAATTAAGAGCATACCAGCAAGCGATTTGACCTTTAATTTTTCAAGTGGCGGCTCAAATCATCAACATCCTAAATTTTTGAAGAGAAGCAAAAGGGAACGGCCGAAGATACTACTCTAAAGAAAAAGAGAAGACAGTTTCTCTTTTAATTATTATTTAGGTCGATTCTATTTTATATTGGGCTTTAGTTAAAAATAGGGCTTTGTTTTAGTTTTAATTTTCTTTTTTAATTTCCTTTTAAAATTGTGTGAATACCTAGTTGTGTAACTAGGTACAAACTACGGGACGTAGTTTGAGAATCCGCAACTCGGTGGCTGAGTTGTGGCAGAGTTTTGAGCTTTGAGCTAGGTTAGTCAAGTTAGCGAGTGTTGCAAGTTTATGTTTGTTTGTAAACATCTGATTACTTAATCTCCAGTAGAAACCTTAGGGGCAGCACGTAGGCATGTTTCTACCGAAGCTCGGTAAATCTGTGTTTGATCTCTATTACATTACTTTCTGCTTTTATTTTAATTTACGCATTAATTTTTAGTACACCATATTCACCCCCTCTCAAGGGTTAAAACGATCCTACAACCTGAGCAAATCTCTTCAATGCCGACTCAAAGTGAATCAGTAGCTGACCTGAAGCAACCCCTACACCCGACCAGAAGTGATGAAAAATGTCAACCCCAAGCTCGTTCTCCTTTGCCGACCCGAGATTGAACATGCCAAACCAAAACTATTCAAGTGCCGACCCGAAGCGCTTCCATATGCCAACCCAATGCAACTAACCCCTTGTCGACCCGAAGCCAAAGCAATGTCGACCCGAAGTATTTCCATCACTAACCCCAATCAACTATGCTTACCCGAGGTTGATTAACTGCTGGCCTGAAGTAAATGCTTTCTTGACCTGAAGAAAACTACATGGTGACTCAAAGCAGCCCCTTGGCTAACCCAAAGAAATCCGATCTTTGCCGAAATCCATATTCCAAGTACCCGACATCGTTTATCTGTCGAATGTGCTGAATCCTTGCTTCATGTTCATATTTAATATCCGTTTGATCATCCATCCACCTATTCGAACCAAACCCATAATATTCCTGCCTCGATAACTATGAAGTCCATTGAGTTAATCTGCATGTATACGGCCTTGCCAAAAGGTGGGTTAACACTTGCCTCCCAAAACATGCCTTCTATTGGAGGGCATGTGTTGAATTGCCATAATTCCAAAATCCAAAGTCCATAATTCAATGATCGCCATATCGTCCAACCTTGAGTCTAATCTATTGCCAATCTAATTCCTTGATCTCTCCAGATTGTTAGCGAAGTCCATGATGATTTTGAACAGATATCCAATTCTGAATCCATTTTAAATCCATCAACTGAATCCACTGTGACGACCCAGGGTTTTAAAGCATTTAAAATTGGGATATTCAATTGATTTTAAATATTCAAGATAATATTGTAACTTGAATGACGAATATCATAATTTATTTGATAGTTAAATTGTGAATTAAATGATTGAAATTGGATAAAATATGAAATATGAGATTTTAAACCTGTTAAAATATAATTTGGAAGCTTATAAAATATATATTGATAACATTGAATATAGTAGAAGTGTTAAAATGGAATCTAACACTGAATTGGTCAGTTTTGAAATTTAATCATTTAAATTAAATTTAAAAATAGCCTTCCGAGGCACAGTCTCGGAATTTAACGAAACCAGTTCCATTGGGTCCGTAATATTGAATTATTATCGGATTTCAAAATTTCGTATTGATTGAAGTTAGTGTGTGAGCATACGATACAAAACGCGTTGAAAATTTACTTCGAAAATTCAATTAAAATTATACTCATATATGCAACTGTCACCAGCCGATGTTCATTCACATTCCATACTGTGTCTTCTCGCAGAAGCTAATGCCTTAATAAAAAAAAGAGATTGAGTCTTCTTCAACAATTCACTCATTCAGTAAATAAATAAATAAAAAGGAAAGGAGGGCCGAAGCTTCATTTTCAAAGCAGCAGAAAACGAAAAAAAATGGGTGTTGAATCCCTTTTCTCTGAACTCGATCTTTTAAAAAAAAACAAAAAATGGACGAAGCATTAATTCTCAAAATCAAAACCGAGTGCTCTCTCCCTCCTCTCTCTTCCATTTCAATTCATTGCAAATCGAGATAACCCTAGAATCGATCTCAATTTGAAATCGAGAGGGCTGGGATGGAGGCCGCGGGTTCGTGTTCATGTAGGAAGGGCGGCGCGAGTTCATCGATGGTGATCGGCAAACTCGTGATAGAGGCAGCAATGGACAGGTGAATCAAATCGCGCGCACATGAATTGTCGAGCTCGGTGATGATGAGGGGCAGGGACGGCTGCGAATTAGGGTTCGAGCGCCGCGATTCTAGTTCAGTCAATGACAGTAGTGGTGCGGCGTGGGATACAGAGGAGGCTGGAGGTGGTCGTGCAACGGCAGGGCAGTGATAGTCCGGGTTTGTTCTTCGTTAGGTATGGATTGTTTCTTTTCTGTAAATTATAAATTATATATGTATGAATTCATATATAGGGCAGAGAAAATAAATTTATATTTAAAGCAGAAATTTACTTCTATAGTGAGATGCATAGAGGAAGCTATTTCTAATTTCTGTAAAAGCAGAAAATTTATTGGAAACAAAGGAAAGTATAGGAATTTTAGATGTTGAAGGATTATATAAGAATTGGATCTTTAATTTAAAATCTAGATTATAAACTTATCGGTTTATTTTGGAATAATAATATTATTATGGAAATTAAGGAGATTTTATTAACTTGTATAACTATTTGGGGTATTTCAAACATAGTGTATTTGAGGGGTTAACCAAATTAATTAAGTTTAATAAATGGAGTTAGTCATTTGATTAATCCAAATATAAATAAACTTATTTAATTTATTTTAATCACAAAAGATTTTTGAAAAGGAAATTAGTTTGAAAACCCAAAGGTGTTAGTTAAGCATATAATAGTTAACTAGTTGACTAATTAGTTAACAAAATCGTGTAATTGTTTATACAAGGTCAAAGTCTGAAAGGAAACAAGCTGGATTGAATCGAATTGCTAGTAAAAGCAAAGGTGAGTTAATCTCACTCAGTTAATTGAAATTTAAATGTTTATATTTGAATAGTTGTTTGGATGGATGAATTGAGTGATGTGATTTAGTATAATATTTTAGAATTGGCATATTATATTGTGCTAACATTTGTGGATGCAGGGAAATAGGTTGGAGGGATCCAACTGGACCCCTCACGTTTATTTAAATTATTCCATATTCTCTGTTGTGATTATTTGATATCTTATGATGAGTTATATTGGTATATTGAATGTTATGGTTGATTGGATATTTAGGTATAATGAATTACCAAATTATATGAACTAGATTGTTGAAAGAAATTAAAAAGAAGTAAATTTGTAAGCGAAATAATTATAGAAAGTTTGAATAAATTAAGAATGAATTGAAAAGAAATAGAAGTAATATGAAAATAATACTAAATAACTTCGAGTATGAAGAGGAATGGAATTTTGAATAAAATGAAATTGATGAATTGTAAACTTAAGTTATATCAATTAAAGGAATAAATAATTATTTTAAAATGTAAAGTTTAAATTTATTAAAAGGAATGAATAAGTAATTGAGAAATCTAAAAATTGGAATCAAGAAATGAGATCTGAAATTAATAAATTCTGAATTTAAAGGGAATAAATTGGAAATCAATTTGGGAAATTGATTTAAGTGATTGAAGCTAGGATTTTACTCTGGATAACCAAGTACATGTTTAAAGTAAATTCTTAAATAAATTCAAAGGTTTTAAAGATGTTGTAAAAAGCAAGTTTTAGAAAATTTATTATTTCTAATATTTAAATTCAATAGTAAGTATTTTTTTTCTAAATCTATTATAGTAGTAATTACTTAAAAAGTGACCTAGTATTTTGTTTTCAAAAGTGAAAATCTAGTTTTATATCCTATTAAGTAACTTTATTTTAAAATAGTCATATATCATGTATTTTCACAAAGTATTGAAGTAATTTAACTTAACTGGTTAAAAGTATATATTTTCAAAGTAAGGTGTTAAATTGTTTTAAAAAAAATATAGTTTTGTGCTTGGTGATTTCAGAGGAGATAGAAAATATTTGGGAAAGTTGATTCTAAAAAGAAAGATGGTTTTGAAAACTGTGTTCAAAGGGTTGAAAATGGAAATATATCTTGTGAAGGTATTTTGAGATGAATAAGTAATTTGGGAAATTATTTATTGGTTGATGGTTGTTTTGTGAATGTAATTGATAGTTAAATAACCGACTATCAATATTGGACAATGCGTTGATCGTTTCGAAGAGACCAGGATCGAGATTTATTTCTCGAAAACCACTTCGATCCGGTTTGTACGATTCGTGAAAACTATTTTGGATTCGAAGATGGAGCAGTGAAGTGCAAGGGCTAGTCGCTACTAATCCTGAGGATATTTCCAAAATGGATCTAGTAGGAATAGTGCCTTCGGTTCCGTTCGAACCCGGGACGGACTTGTATGGACGAATGCTTGCGTAACATCGTTGGGTGGACGATGGGCATTCTAAGTGAAAACGTTCTAAAGGTAACGCTTAGCCTCAAGTCTCATCAACCGGGAATGACTGAAAATCAGGGGATATGCAGCAAGGTTAGGTGGGTCATGCCCAAGCAGGACAAGATATTTCCCCTGTCTAGATGTCCCTTTTTATATATTTCGGCTTAGTGGGTGGTTGGTCGCGCCAACCACGGGGTTTATCTTGTTCGGGACTGTTCAGTAAGGAATGGTTCTAGCCTTGTGTTGCAGGGGATGAAGGGAGTAATCCTCGGTACGGTGATCTAGGCCCCGTACTGTGACAGGTGGTACCCCAGTGCCTAGTCATTAGTTGGAAATCCATTCTCCCTACGAGCCTTGTACGAGTTTTGTTTGTATTAGCCACTCTGTGGCTAGTAGCTGGAATTTAATAGATGTAACAATTTCGGTTATTTTATAAGTACTTGTATATAGACCCTATTATAATATCAGAGGATTTCTATAAAAATTGTTTTAGCTATCGTAAGGTAAGAACCCGACATGTTTATTTGTGGCGTGGTCTTACGAGATGCTTTTGTTTTTTCAAAGGATTTTTGAAACTTTAATAATCAATTGGGTGTGATTTTTTTCTCACGCTGGTATTCCAGACTGACTCGGGTGTTATTCAACTGTAATGCTCGGGTCAGACCGAGTATTATAGAATACAGGATATGTTGTTGTGGAGCTCAGGAGACGAGCTGGATGACGATACGTATTCTCGTACTTGTATATATATATATATATATATATATATATTCGCTGTGTTGAGTTGTTGTGTACCCGTTGTATGTTATTGGTGTGAGCTGTGACTGATGTACTCTGATGATGTAATATATGTAAACTGATATATTTTATTTTGAGTAAAGATAATTTATTATCTACTATATTTTATTCCGCTGCGATGATTAGATTCTGATGTTGATTTTGTTTTCTCTTCTTCTGCCTCTTATTCTTAAACCCAAATGGTTCGTATTTCTGTACAACTTGAGTTGATTTAGGTAGAATAGTGTTGACTCATGGGGTACGGATTTGCGGGCTGTCACACTTGGTATCAGAGCATAGGTTGGTGATAACCTTGGCTCTGGTGGGAATTACTCATTTAAAATAGAGTCCGTAGTACTCTATAATGAGTTTGAGCGTATTTAATAGATATGAGCGCGTATTTGTTAGTGAGTATAAATTGTTTTAATATTGTGTTGATTGGTTTATTGAGTGGCATATGAACCTTCGTTGACATAGTCTGCGCAACTGTATCGAAGGGGTTTCTAAACATTTGAATATAACAATCGACACGGTATTGTTTTAAATATGGGTTAATGAAATAATTTTACCCAAAAATATATTTTTTGATATAAATAAAAAGTTTTATAAACTATTCTAGCTAATATATGGTTGCTTGGATGTTAGAAATAAGGATATTTAAATTATTATCCTTATTGTATGGAAAATTTAAATAGAAATTGAAAACGTAACCAAAGGTTAAGGAAATAAATTCATTATAAAAACGAAAGTTATAAAAATGAATTTTTATGCATTGAAATACAATCAAATGAGAAATTGTATAATAAAATGTACAAACGAATTATAGTTAAAATTTATTTAAGCAGGCTCTAGAAGTTCAAAACCCCGAAGATTTGGAAATGTTTATCGAAGTGTTTTAATGATAAATGATGGCATTATTGTTTTGGAAGTAATTCTGAATTGAAATTTGTTTTAAAATGGATTTTTGGAAGTGAAATAGCATTGAATTCACTTCAGGCACTGGAAAATAACTTCGATGATGACTACAGCATCGTCGATGTTCATTTTCGAGTTTCTATGTGATGAAGTGCTACCAAATTGATTTGTTCAGGAAAACCTGTTTATTTTTGAAAATTTCAAAGGAAATTTGTTGGAAATAAAAAACCAGGATTGGTTTAATTTTTGAGAAGTGCGATTTGAGATGTTGAAGATTTCAAAATGATTTGAAACCAAAAGCCGGATGTTTAAAAATCCTGATGAGATAAATTGTAAGCTTATAAATTGAGATGATTTTTAAATCAGGAAGGAAATATAAGCTTTGAATGTTGGAAGGTAAATTTAAAGAGAAAAGTTAAAAATGAAATTTACTTAGATGGGAAATAAAAAAAAATTGACTGGATTGACATTAACTGGGTAGGCTGAAAATAATATCCAGTTATATTTAAATTAAATTGAAATCGAATTGAGTTAAATAAACCTGAGTTAAAATAAAATTGAATTTGAATAAAAATTCAATTGAGTTATCAAATGGAATTATATTCTTACCTGAATAAATGGAAATAAGTTGGATAAGGATTGAATTGAAATAAATAAATCAGAATAACTTATAAGAGAATTAAAAATCCATAGGAATGAAATATGCTTGGGTTATAAATAAGCATAAATCTTGAGTTAAAAATAAAAGAATAATATATTCAAGCCGATGAGGAATGGAATAGTGTAAATAATAAGTTGTGACTTATAACATCAAATAGTGAGATATAAAAATCCCAAAATAAATATAGTTTGATGTATTGCAAAATAAAATAAAAATCAAAACTGGGATTATAAAATAAATTTGAACCCAAGAAAAATTAAATGAAGAGATTTTGGGGTTAAAATCAAGTTCTAGATTATATATTGGGAAAAAACTATTTAGATAATAAATTAGATGATGAAATATGTAATGAAAATTCAATGCAGTTAAATAAAAGCTGAACTGTGAGATAATAAGGAAGATTGGAAGGAAAAATCAAGTTATAAAATTTAATTCGATTCAAATTATTGATGAATTGAGAATGAGATTGAATTGTGAGTTCATAAAAGTGGATGGTAAATTGGAAATGGATAGTGGATTCGGAACTTGGGCTATGAATTAAAATCTTAACCTGAGATGTTAACAAATTAAAAATAATTGGGAATGTATCGAATAAAAATGAAATTAGATTAAAATAGTAATGGTATGAATTGCAAATAAAATCCAAATCAGTGGAAATAAGTTGGAAATGGCTTTGTGATAAATTGAATGAGTTGAATCTGGGAAGTTAAATTCTATAATAACCAATCAAATGAAATTGTAAATTTTAAAATGAGATTTAACTGCAATAGAATTAAGTTGAATGGAAGAGAAAGGTTTATTTGAAAAAAAAATGAGCTTAAGTATAAATTGGAGCGAATAAACTTAAGCTAAAGAATGAAAGAAGTTGAATTGAATTCAACCTAAAATTAAGTTTAATGATAATGGATTGGATTTAAATCAAGTGAAAATAAATTTTTAATCGAAATAAAATTCGGCAAGTTATAAATAATATTAATGGAATGAAATTCTAGAATAAATAATTGTCAACCATTGAAAATCATTAAGGGATTGAAATAACTTGAGACAATAAGGAAAATAGAATGTGTCGAGTTTATTAGAATGGTTTGCGAGAATGTGGATAAACTAATTATATTGAATAACTAAATGATGGAATAAATAAGTATCAAATGAAGAGTGGTTTAAATAAGTAGGAAAAATGATTATGGAATGCAATAGCTTGGATTGTCTTCGAGCTAAATATAATTGTTTGGGATAAACAAATGTGGAATGGAATGTAAATGAATGGATTGTGAATAAAATTGAAATGGAATGTGTCGAGCTAAATAAGTGGTTGTGAAAGAATTAAAATAAAAAGGAAATTTAATTGGTAATTAAAATAAATATAAATTGTTAATGGTTTTGAATAAACTAGTTTGGTTAATAAAATGAAATGCAAGTGAATGGATTCGAATCTGAAATGCAATGAAAATGAGAATATATGGATTGTGAATAAATTTAAAAATGGAATAGAATTAAGTATAAATTGAGTTGAAATCAATTTAAATTGAGTGCTTATTTATTCACGTAGATCTAGTCAAATTGCATAGAATTGTTATTTGATGTAAATGGAAGTAATTAAAATTTTATGAGTTGATAGAATAAAATAAATTGATTTTGAAAACAATGGAATTAAATATGAGTTCAGTTTGCCTAAGAAATGTTGGTGATTGAGTGTTAAACCATTCAAATTGACTGAAAATGGTTATAAAATAATTGGGACAATTGAATTAGCATGGAAACTATATAAATTGCTTACGGAAAAAGAAAAAAAATGTTTGGAATGAGTTTCTTTTAGTATTCATATGTTTTAACTATTGCTAATAAGTGAAATATAGTTAAACTGCATATATTCGGCACTTACATGTTTAAATTGAGTAAGTACAGGTACTTGGAAGCCATGTGGATGGATTTGGTTGTGCTATTTGCTAAAAATAATAAGCTGCTTGCTTAAAAATGCTAAATAAGGTACGCCTACACAATTAAAATAGGAAATATGAACTGTTTTTGGTTTTTTCGACCGTGTGGGTCGATGTATATATATTTATCTCTTTTGTCAAATTGCAAAAGCTCCTCCGTACAAAGGGGACTCTGCCAAAAAATTTCAGAAATTTTGGGAGTTAGAAAATTTTTGAAAATTTTGGAAAATTTTGTTAACGACAAAACTATTTTGAATTGGAAACTAAAATAAGTTAGTAAATGAAACTAATTAAAGTAATGACTTAAATTAGTTATAAATGAAGGATAAAATTTAAAATTTCAAAGTTGAAAATAAATGAAATACATATGTAATGTGGAAATCGATTTGAATAGAAATAGGTATAAACTAAAAATGGTAAAGAGAAATAAAGATAAGAAACATATAAAATGTTTATACTAACTTAAGAAAGGAATGGTAAATTCTAGATTGGAGATTGATAATACAAATATAATCTAAGATAATATTGAAATGAATAGATATTGGCATTTTGTGAGGAAGTCGATAAAATATTTTGGAATATTGTGTTTGGATACTGGTGCTAAGCAGGTATGCAGACATTATAAAGGGGAAAAGAGAATTGGTTTTTGATTCAGAAGATAAATTTGAATTGCCCGACAAAAAGGTATGTATGTAAATTTGGTATGAAATTTGATTGGGACTTGGATTTGGATTGAGCCACTTGGCCTTTTTGTTTTCTTTTTGGATTTGGGAGGCCGTAGAGCCATTTTGTAGCAGTACCGAGCTAGCCGCGCAAAGGAGACGCTGGCAAAAATTTTCGGGAATTTAGGGAGTCAGAAAATTTTTGAGAAAATTTTGATAATTCCAAATTTGTTTTAAATTGAAACTTGAATGATTAGGTAAATAGGTTTGTTTACAAATTAGAGAAAGATTTGGAAAGGTAATAAGAAAGGTAATGTGACTTTTATTAAAAAGATAATTGATAGGATGTAAAATTGTGGGTTTGAAAAAAAAAAATAGTGACGGGTATTAGATCATTCTTCCTAACTAGTAATTTCGGGGACGAAATTCTTTTAAGGGGGGAGGAATGTGACGACCCGGGGTTTTCAAGCATTTAAAATTGGGATATTTAATTGATTTTAAATATTCAAGATAATAATTGTAACTTGAATTACGAATATCATAATTTATTTGATAGTTAAATTGTGAATTAAATGATTGAAATTGGATAAAATATGAAATATGAGATTTTAAACCTGTTAAAATATAATTTGGAAGCTTATAAAATATATATTGATAAAATTGAATATAATAGAGGTGTTAAAATGGAATCTAACACTGAATTGGTCAGTTTTGAAATTTAATCGTTTAAATTAAATTTAAAAATAGCCTTCCGAGGCACAGTCTCGGAATTTAACGAAACCAGTTCTATTGGGTCCGTAATATTGAATTATTATCGGATTTCAAAATTTCGTATTGATTGAAGTTAGTGTGTGAGCATACGATATAAAACGCGTTGAAAATTTACTTCGAAAATTCAATTAAAATTATACTCATATATGCAACCGTCACCAGCCGATGTTCATTCACATTCCGTACTGTGTCTTCTCGCAGAAGCTAATGCCTTAATAAAAAAAAGAGATTGAGTCTTCTTCAAGAATCCACTCATTCAGTAGATAAAAACAAAAAAAGGAAAGGAGGGCTGAAGCTTCGTTTTCAAAGCAGTAGAAAAAGAAAAAAAATGGGGGCTGAATCCCTTTACTCTGAACTCGATCTTTAAAAAAAAAACAAACAAATAGCCGAAGCCTTAATTCTCAAAATCAAAACCGAGTGCTCTCTCCCTCCTCTCTCTTCCATTTCAATTCATTGCAAATCGAGATAACCCTAGAATCGATCTCAATTTGAAATCGCGAGGGCTGGGATGGAGGCCGCGGGTTCATGTTCATGTAGGAAGGGCGGCGCGAGTTCATCGAAGGTGATCGGCAAACTCGTGATAGAGGCAGCGATGGACAGGTCAATCAAATTGCGCACGCGTGAATTGTCGAGCTCGGTGATGATGAGGGGCAGGGGCGGCTGCGAATTAGGGTTCGAGCGCCGCGATTCTAGTTCAGTCAATGACAGTAGTGGTGCGACGTGGGATACAGAGGAGGCTAGAGGTGGTCGTGCAACGGCAGGGCAGTGATAGTCCGGGTTTGTTCTTCGTTAGGTATGGATTGTTTCTTTTCTGTAAATTATAAATTATATATGTATGAATTCATATATAGGGCAGAGAAAATAAATTTATATTTAAAGCAGAAAATTACTTCTATAGTGAGATGCATAGAGGAAGCTATTTCTAATTTCAGTAAAAGCAAAAAATTTATTGGAAACAAAAGAAAGTATAGGAATTTTAGATGTTGAAGGATTATATAACAATTGGATCTTTAATTTAAAATCTAGATTATAAACTTATCGGTTTATTTTGGAATAATAATATTATTATGGAAATTAAGGAGTTTTATTAACTTATATAACTATTTGGGGTATTTCAAACATAGTGTATTTGAGGGGTTAACCAAATTAATTAAGTTTAATAAATGGAGTTAGTCATTTGATTAATCCAAATATAAATAAACTTATTTAATTTATTTTAATCACAAAAGATTTTTGAAAAGGAAATTAGTTTGAAAACCCAAAGGTGTTAGTTAAGCATATAATAGTTAACTAGTTGACTAATTAGTTAATAAAATCGTGTAATTGTTTATACAAGGTCAAAGTCTGAAAGGAAACAAGCTGGATTGAATCGAATTGCTAGTAAAAGCAAAGGTGAGTTAATCTCACTCAGTTAATTGAAATTTAAATGTTTAAATTTGAATAGTTGTTTGGATGGATGAATTGAGTGATGTGATTTAGTATAATATTTTAGAATTGGCATATTATATTGTGCTAACATTTGTGGATGCAGGGAAACAGGTTGGAGGGATCCAACTGGACCCCTCACATTTATTTAAATTATTCCATATTCTCTGTTGTGATTATTTGATATCTTATGATGAGTTATATTGGTATATTGAATGTTATGGTTGATTGGATATTTAGGTATAATGAATTACCAAATTATATGAACTGGATTGTTGAAAGAAATTAAAAAGAAGTAAATTTGTAAGCGAAATAATTATAGAAAGTTTG
This sequence comes from Allium cepa, assembly GCA_030765085.1. NCBI lineage: Eukaryota > Viridiplantae > Streptophyta > Magnoliopsida > Asparagales > Amaryllidaceae > Allium > Allium cepa. The sequence goes on along the minus strand of CM060944.1, from coordinate 299,613,087 downwards.
AATAAATTAAGAATGAATTGAAAAGAAATAGAAGTAATATGAAAATAATACTAAATAACTTCGAGTATGAAGAGGAATGGAATTTTGAATAAAATGAAATTGATGAATTGTAAACTTAAGTTATATCAATTAAAGGAATAAATAATTATTTTAAAATTTAAAGTTTAAATTTATTAAAAGGAATGAAGAAGTAATTGAGAAATCTAAAAATTGGAATCAAGAAATGAGATCTGAAATTAATAAATTCTGAATTTAAAGGGAATAAATTGGAAATCAATTTAGGAAATTGATTTAAGTGATTGAAGCTAGGATTTTACTCTGGATAACCAAGTACATGTTTAAAGTAAATTCTTAAATAAATTTAAAGGTTTTAAAGATGTTGTAAAAAGCAAGTTTTAGAAAATTTATTATTTCTAATATTTAAATTCAATAGTAAGTATTTTTTTTCTAAATCTATTATAGTAGTAATTACTTAAAAAGTGACCTAGTATTTTGTTTTCAAAAGTGAAAATCTAGTTTTATATCCTATTAAGTAATTTTATTTTCGAATACTCATATAGTATTTTCACAAAGTATTGAAGTAATTTAACTTAAATGGTTCAAAGTATACATTTTCAAAGTAAGGTGTTAAATTATTTTAAAAAAAAATCTAGTTTTGTGCTTGGTGATTTCAGAGGAGATAGAAAATATTTGGGAAAGTTGATTCTAAAAAGAAAGATGGTTTTGAAAACTGTGTTCAAAGGGTTGAAAATAGAAATATATCTTGTGAAGGTATTTTGAGATAAATAAATAATTTGGGAAATTATTTATTGGTTGATGGTTGTTTTGTGAATATAATTGATAGTTAAATAACCGACTATCAATATTGGACAATGCGTTGATCGTTTCGAAGAGACCGGGATCGAGATTTATTTCTCGAAAACCACTCCGATCCGGTTTGTACGATTCGTGAAAACGATTTTGGATTCGAAGATGGAGCAGTGAAGTGCAAGGGCTAGTCGCTACTAATCCTGAGGATATTTCCAAAATGGATGTAGTAGGAATAGTGCCTTCAGTTCCGTTCGAACCCGGGACGGACTTGTATGGACGAATGCTTGCGAAACATCGTCAGGTGGACGATGGGCATTCTAAGTGAAAACGTTCTAAAGGTAACGCTTAGCCTCAAGCCTCATCAACCAGGAATGACTGAAAATCAGGGGATATGCAGCAAGGTTAGGTGGGTCATACCCAAGCAGGACAAGATATTTCCCCTGTCTAGATGTCCCTTTTTATATATTTCGGCTTAGTGGGTGGTTGGTCGCGCCAACCACGGGGTTTATCTTGTTCGGGACTGTTTAGTAAGGAATGGTTCCGGCATTGTGTTGCAGGGGATGAAGGGAGTAATCCTCGGTACGGTGATCTAGGCCTCGTACTGTGACAGGTGGTACCCCAGTGCCTAGTCATTAGTTGGAGATCCATTCTTCCTACGAGCCTTGTACGAGTTTTTTTTGCATTACCCACTCTGTGGCTAGTAGCTGGAATTTAATAGATGTAACAATTTCGGCTATTTTATAAGTACTTGTATATAGACCCTATTATAATATCAGAGGATTTCTATAAAAGTTGTTTTAGCTATCGTAAGGTAAGAACCCGACATGTTTATTTGTGGCGTGGTCTTACGAGATGCTTTTGTTTTTTCAAAGGATTTTTGAAACTTTAATAATCAATTGGGTGTGATTTTTTTCTCACGCTGGTGTTCCAGACTGACTCGGGTGTTATTTAACTGTAATGCTCGGGTCAGACCGAGTATTATAGAATACAGGATACGTTGTTGTGGAGCTCAGGAGACGAGCTGGATGACGATACGTATTCTCGTACTTGTATATATATATTTCCGCTGTGTTGAGTTGTTGTGTACCCGTTGTATGTTATTGGTGTGAGCTGTGATTGATGTACTCTGATGATGTAATATATGTAAACTGATATATTTGATTTTGAGTAAAGATTATTTATTATCTATTATATTTTATTCCGCTGCGATGATTAGATTCTGATGTTGATTTTGTTTTCTCTTCTTCTACCTCTTCTTCTTAAACCCAAATGGTTCGTATTTCTGTACAACTTGAGTTGATTTAGGTAGAATAGTGTTGACTCAAGGGATACGGATTTGCGGGTTGTCACATCCATGATCTTTCTGGATCATTTTATCCAAGTCCGGGACCAATTTGGGTACTGTAATCCAAATTTGGTACCTCACCGGGTCCATATCCAAATCTAGGACCTCTCCAATTCCATATCCTAAGTCAGGACCTCTTCGACTCCATATCCAAAGTCAGACCTCTCTGGGTCATTTTATCCTACTATGGCCTCGACTCTCCGGTTGGGGTCTTGTCCATGGCTTTCCTTCTTCGGTCTCAACTCTTTGGTCAAGGACTTAATATGTGGGGCATCCTACTCCAACCTCGATCCTCAACCGAGGACTTCCGTAAATATCCTTATTCGGCCTCGACTCTCCGGTCGAGGACTAAACTATGGGGCGTCCTACTCCGACCTCGATCCCCAACGAGGACTTAATCCGCGAATAGCCTTATTCGGCCTTGACTCTCTTAGTCGAGGACTAAATCTATGGGGTATCCTACTCCAACCCCGATCTCTTATCAATGACTTAATCCATGAATATCCTTCTCTGGCCTCGACTTTTCGATCGAGGACTTAAGTCGTGGGGTATCCTACTCCAGCCTCAATCTCCAATCGAGGACTTAATCCATGGGTTATCCTACTTCGACCTCGTTCACCAATCATGCACTTAATCCGTGGGGTATCCTACTATGGCCTCGATCCACATTCAAGGACTTAATCCATGGGGTGTCCTACTCTGGTCTCGATCCACAATCGAGGACTTAATCCCTTTTCGAGTCCATCCTATAGCTCTCCGGTGTAGGGTCTCGTTCCCATCTCTCTGGTAGAGGCCGTAACCGTGACATGTGTTATTTATTGCAGTAGTGTGGATCTAAGTATTTTAACGTTCATTAGTTATGGTGGTTTATCGCCATCCCAGAGCATACCTAGGGACCATCCTCGATCCCGTACATGTGTAAGTGACTTAGCCATTTTAGTGTAGAATTTATTCTTAGTTATTTAGTTCATGTCATCAAGAGATAATGACTTGTTCCCTTAAGCTAGGCTAGCTTCGATTTGTGGCGGATTATGACGGCTCCTATTCCATCACCGTTATCGATTTCCAAATAAATTCATCTAAATCCATGCCCCCAATTCTATGGGGAGTTGAGCTGATCCATTCTCCTAGGTGAGGTTTTCCCTCGGTTGATCTAATACATATCTAAGCCTGCTAATTTCTGCTACAAGTTCTGGATTACAATTTCAGCTATTCCAAAATCCATTAATGGTCTTCGATCATCATTCCCATCCTGCCACCGAGTTCGCAAGGGAACCTTGAAATATGTTATTCTGGATAAGCATCCATATCTCGATCAACGCCAAACCGCGTAGCACTGCCTGGCATCCTGCTTGGAATCGAGCCAATATGATTCGGGGGCATGACCCCGAGTGTGGAATGATCAGGTGCAGCTCCTAGTAGTTCCGCGCTATCCTGCATTCCTTGGTTCTGATGCTGGACTTCCTCTGTTCCTACTCCTCCAGCTTTGTGATCTACATTTCCAACATTCCCAATAGCTCCATTCCCTTGGTTTTGGATTCCAGCTAGTCCAATCTGTCGGAACAAGTTATGCATCATATCTTCCTGTTTTTTCAGCATCCTTTCCTACATAACATCAATCATTATTTCCATCATACCTCTGGTGATGAAGACTGAAGTCTGATTAGCTCCTGGGGAAGCCTCCTGACTTCCTTCATGTTGCCTCCTCTCTATTCTCTGTCTCCGTGTTGATTGCCTAGGCCTTGCTTCCCAAATCCAAGTTCCTAAGCTTTCAAATCCAAGATCCAAACATTCGTATCCCAAAGTGCTAGCTTTCTCAGTGAAAGCACCAAAATGTTGGCGTCAAAATTGACCGCTAACACCTAATTATAGGCGAAAGCACCAATATCAAGTCATAGATCACAGAGAGTATATGTAAAGAGTATAATATGAAGAATAGCCAATATTAAAATGAAAGCAAGTAAAAAGACAAGATTTATAGTAGTTTGGCTAACTCCAGCCTACGTCTACTCTAGGAACTTCCTTTTTATTATGCTGAAATTTGATTACAGTTGCAATTTGGAATTCCATAATAATAATGGTAGAGTATCCTCCAAGTAAAAGATGAAGAGAAGCAGAAAAAGAATCTCCTTTTCTGAAGCCACACCTACTATATTTATAGGCGAAACTCTGGCTACAAGGTCTCCTCACCTACGTGGGCCCACCATAGCGACCATCAAGCCTAACTCTTCCATTTAAGTTGACCTAAAGTAAGTAACATGCCGACCTGAAGCAACCTTGATGATGACCCAAAGCAACCATGATGATGACCCGAAGTAAAATGAACGCCGACCCCAAGCGAAAATGTTGACCTGATCAAATCTATTCAATGCCAACCCGGAGTGAATCCATAGCCAACCCAAAGCACCCCCTACAGCCGACATGAAGTGAAGACAAAGACCGACCCCAAGCTCCTTCTGCTTTGCCAACCCGGGGTTGAACATGCTGACTCAAAGCTATTCAAGTGCCAACACGAAGCGCTCCCATATGCCGACCTGATGCAACCAACCCCTTGCCGGTCCGAATCCAAAGCAATGCTGACTCAAAGTATTTCCAACACCGACCCCAAACAATGCCAAGCCCAAGAAAATATGTCGACTTGAGGTTGACCAAGTGCCGACCTGAATTAAATGTTTTTCTGACCCGAAGCAAACCACATGGTGACTCGAAGCAACCCCTTGGTTGACCCAAAGCTACCTGACCTTTGCGAAATCCATATTCCAAGTACCCGGCATCTTCTATCCATCGATTGTGCTGAATCCTGGCTTCATGTTCATATTTATTATCCATAATTAATCATCCATCCACCCATTCGAACCAAATCTATAATATTCCAGCCTAGATAACCGAGCAATCCATTGAGTTAAATCCGCTTGTATACGGCCTTACCAAAAGGCGGGTTAATAGGATCCTTGCTTAATGTTATCCTTTAACCTTACATTCACAAAGGTGGTAACTTCGTTAGAAAGAAGTGGTCTAATTGCATTATTTTGAATGACATGCCTCGGTTCATCGTTAAACATATGGCTACTGGCTATTACAGTAGCCAATAAACTATCGTTATATAAATATATATTAAGAAAAAGTTTAACCTAATGTGAATATCTTGTAGAAACTTCAAAGTTGATTTACTTCATCTGCAACTTCATCCAAAAAGAGAAATTAAGTTCATCGTCTACTTTCCTATAAAATTTTGATTGGTGGATTTCCATGAAAATGTTCCATTTCCCTAAGTGAACACATATTAACTTGTAAACTTTGTGTTAGTAAGCCTTGCATCAATATACTCTATAAAATATACAATCAATAATCATGTTTGATAGCAACAATCATTTTTTTGTTATTAATATTTTTATTGAATGTTTGCAGATTTAATTCAAATATTTATTTTCAGAAAAATTTAGATGTCTTGTCAAAGTCAACACAATATATTTTTCTATCTCCAATATCAAAAACAACATACTATATTTTCTTCGTTCAGAATAGCATACATCTATATTATATTCCCAATGAAAACTTCAAAGTATAAAAATATATTTCCATTCAAAATCCATCTCTCTTCTAATATTCCCCCCATAATGCTAATATTTCTCTCCATTAGGCCTATGTAAACTCAATCATCCATCTCACATTTACTACGTGATCACAATACAATTTTTCCTTAACTTATTTCTTCAATCGTGATCAAAAGAATCCAGTCAACATAAAAAAATTTCTTCCATTGTATTAGTGAAGAAAAATTAACCTCTATAGCTATGTGAAGCAAAGCATCACAACTATCTCAGTAAAGCACAACTTCTTACTACTCTGTTATTCGATCATCTAAGTGAAGCATAACTCATCTCCGTACACAACAACTTCACCAAAAAGAATTCACCCAACCACTACATCAACAAACATTTATTGCTGTATCTTTTAAAAGCCTCCATCGCATGATATTATAGTCTTTGCCAAGGATTGGAAGTGGAGGTTATATGAGTGATAAGAAATTATAGATTAAGTTCTTATCTACTCCAATTTTTATTGTTTAAAATGTTTACAAATACTATAAAGTACATTTTTGAAAAGAAAAAACTATTTGGTATAACAAATAAGTTTTTAAAAAGAAAAAACTAAATAAACTGTTTGAGTTAAAACTCCCAATTTTTAAGGAGTAAAAGTAAAAAAACAGTCTTTAAAAGAAAATTTAATTATAGTTTTAAAAGTTAAGACACTAAGTTTTTTTTATTTGCTAAAAAGTTTCTATGTTGCACTTTTAAAGACACAGGTTTTGAGATTAAGAATTTCAAAATTTTGAAGGTCTTAATTTTTGAAAAAAATGGGGAAATCACCAAAACAAAATTTTGGATTTGGAGTAGATAAGAATGACTGCCTAGGTAAGATGGGGTAAGAGATAAGGCTATGAAGAAGATAGGTAGGAATACTCTTGTATTAGCAATAAGGAATCCTAGTAGAGTGTAAAGAAGACTGGTGAGAACCTAAGAATATTTTTTTAGACATGTGTGCAAGCCATGAGAATGTCTGTAAAGGAATGCTAAATGGTACTAGAGTACACTTCTACGAGTTCTAAGATTATGCTTGTAGAAAAGATAAAGAGTAAAGGAAGTAAATACCAACATTTAAGTTGAAAGAAGATAGTAATAGAGGCTAGTATGATGGCAAATACACATAGAGGACACTGGTAGGCTCAAAGTTAAGGAATACATGTTAGAGGGTGGAAATGTTATTCTGCTAAGCCAGCTACCAGTGTGTTATTCAAAAAGAGCATAGTTTGTATTTTTTGCCCACTACTGTATTGGAGGATGCAGATTTTAACGTGTAATTAGGTGTGGTAATGAAAGTAATGAATCGATCTTATTTATCAGAAACCATAAAGGAATGTTAGGATATGTTGTTGGAGAATGATGACACATTAGAAAGGTCCAAAGTTAGTAGTAGCGAGTAGCTAGTAATAGTGGTTATATTTCCTTCCAGTTGTTGTTTTGTTTTAGTTGGGTTGTAAGCTCGATTGTTTCTATTATGTAAAAAGAAATATGATATAACGGAAATGTTCATTTTTATGTCTTTTGTATGTGGACCGCTATATTATGGGATACAATAAAAATAAGAAATTTTAGAGAAGACACGTAACTAATATAGAGGAAAAGAAAATAGTAGAGCCATGAAGTAAGAAATAAATTAAGATAAATTATTTAACTAGCTACCAAGATAAAAATAAAATAAGATCTTAAGTCCCCAAAAAAATAGGAAATTTTTTAGGAAATAAATTTTATTAAATTGGGGATAGAGATAGGGTTTCGCATAGGCACGGGTCAATACCCTTGCGCCTTAAAGTCTAAAATTTATAATTAAATTATGTGCTAGTTGGTATTTAAAAGAAAACAAAGTATTTTGAAATTTTAGAAGTTTATCGCTTAATCGAATAGAGTCGATTATGGACAATAAATGATTGACAAAACCACGATTTCTAGATGTGTGGAAATAAATTTTGTTTTGAAAAACCTATACATATTAGAGCTTTTGAAATAAAAATACTTTTGCAAAAAGTTTATGAGAGAGGTCATGGTAGAAATTTGTTTGTTGCTAATTCAAAAAGTAATATTTTTGAATTTAAAAAGAAGAAATTTTCAAATTTCAAAATGCCACATACTTATTATAGGGGAATGGTCCTTATATTAGTTAATATAGACCTTACTGTGCAATAGAAGTGACAGTAAAATAAAATACCGTTAGCATTGAGAAAGTTGTTTTAGGAATGGAATCTTTTCTTGGTCGATAGGCAAACAAAAAGTTGATTTTTGACATATACCATATTTTAAAACTTTAAGATAAAAATTAACTATGCACATTGTACCTAGAAAAGTTGAAAAAGAATTGGGGTCAATGATGAGGTTCCAAAGTATAGTGGGAAGTTGGGTGCCCAAGAAAAAATGGATAGAAATATGGAATTTTCCATCTAAACCCTTTTTCTTACATAAAGAAAATAGGTCTACAAAATTAGGTTTTTCAAAGTTGGATGTTGGCAAAGGTGTGCTAGGATTATGGATGGTAGGAACTGGATGAAAACTTGGTTAAAACTATGCTTCTATTAGTAGAAGTGTGGAAAATTTAGATGCAAACAAGTTTTTGGTTTTTCAAAATCTACTTACGTATAGAACTACTTGTATGTTTAGGTTGGTAACATCATATTTTCAAAATTGTTTCAAAAAGATGCATTCGTATAAGAGGCACATATTTAGAGTTGCTCAATATGCATTTCATATGTATTGTAATCCATCGTGTTTTTATGCACATTGGTTGAAAAATTGATTGCACACAAATTGATTGGTTAATTTAGAATGGTTGTACGTTATACTATGTTTTTTAGTTCTTGAGGAATTCTAGGGACGAAATTCTTTTAAGCGGAGAGAATGTAACGCCCCATGGTATAACGATAATTAGCTAAAAAAAAGTTAATTAACAAATAACAACGCCAAAAAAAATATAAGTTTTACAAACGTCAGAATTTGACTATGAAACTTACATCATTGAATTCGTGGTGATTTTCTAATCAATTTTCATACATAAAGTTTTTCGGTCAGAGTTTAAGCACATATGTTGTAAGCGTTTGAAGTATTTAAATCGCAAATAATTATATATGTAACTATGGTAAAGAAATAAAAATTAATATTATTTGATAAGTTAAATAAAATCTCATAAGATTTTTAAAGTGGGAAATAAACAAACAAAATCGATTAACAAATGAAATAAAATTAACAAAAACTCAACACGCTAATTAATCAGCATTAAACAAGGGAACAGTCGACCCTACATACCTGATGGTCGAATGGTAGCGGAAGACCTAGGGCCCAAGATGGTCAACAATTGCCTGTGAAAAATATACAACAACTATTAGCCTGAAACTTCTGGATTTAAAATAGTTATTCTAACGGTTTGCATTGATTTGAACCTCTATAAATATAAGGCCAGATCCTCACTTCCAAACTCATATTTTCCGATGAACGCAAAAAAATTTCCATTTTCTCTTCTCCACAAATTTCTACATTTTAAAATAGTTCTAGTTTATACATATATACACCAATTGGAGAATTATAAAAGATGATAGAGAAAAGGAATAGGTTCAAGTCAAATTGACAAGGCCAAGGTAAATTATAAATTCGAATCTACAATACAAACCAAATTTAAAATCTCTATTCTAGTCTACATCCCAGATAAATCTATATATGCTTGAGGTTTATAAATCCAAATAGGGATAAAAGGGACTTAATGTGGAATAACAGGTTTAGATCTAAAGATTTGAAAAGCTAAAAAAGTGAGTGGGAATAATTATATATGTTTGTACAATATTAGATTTATATCCTTATAAATTTATTCCTATGGGCCTAAAATGTAAATTGGAGTTATAGGATAAACTTATACACATATAATGAAATTATATACTATGCCTACATGTTCTATAATTGTTAACTTGATATGTCTATATGTTATGTAAATGTTAACCTGAAAAAGATTTAGTTATTAGTAGTCTCTAAATTTATTACTGAATAACAATAGCCATGAATTTATAAATGATGTAATAATTCCAAATTTGTTATTTAAAATGGATAATGAAAAATAAGAAAGTAAAATAAGAAATCATAATAGGATTTTAAGGGTTTTAGTGGTATTTTAATTTGTTGCAATCTAAGATTTTGCAATGTGAACTTCTACATATTATCAATTCTAAATAAATAAAAGTGCTTCATTTAAAATGACCTGGAATATACCTAAAAAGAAAGATATGTATAAAATAGGGACATTTACTATATTTTGTAATCCATTTTAATAGCTGCAGAAAGAGATAATTCCTTGTAATTCCAAATGCAACCAAACTTCCTTTTTGGAAGATGTTGTAATTTGTAGTGTAAATCTTTCCATTGGGAGAGACGTAATTCCAATGCATTAAAATGCATAAAATCCCTAATTGTTAAATAATATATATAAATGTGATACGAATATTCTAAGGGAATAGATGCACGAAATAAATAAAGATGGGCATTGATAGGAAAAGAAAATGAAGAATATGCAAGCAGAAATTAAATGTTAAAAGGAAATAGAAATAGGAATTGGAAAAAAGTGTAAAAGAATGTAAAAAAGGCATTGTACATCTTTAAAAAAGAAAGTGTTATCCGGGAACTTAACCTAGTAGAATCCAAAATAAGTTGGAATAACTTAATTGAGTCAGAGTAATTCAAAAGCCAACCAAAAGGACTAGAACAGTGAGCCAAAGGAAGTCAGAGGAGAAAGAAAGCAAAATTCTCTAAGGACAGTAATCCATGGCATATGGATTACTAGCAATCCATCATTCTAACTCGTGAGTTCATTGACCTTCTTGCATCATGATTCAATCTATATTCTAGGACCAACGGCTAAATTTGATAGGATTCTAAGCTAGTTAAATCAAGAGACAAGCATTCGTCTAGTCCAACCAACAGCCTAATAAGAAAACCATCATCAAAACAAGGCGACACGCTATGAGACTACACGAATAACATCAACACAAGACAACAAAGAGCTATATAGAAGACAAAGTCCAAAATTAGATCAAGTCACTATGGATCGCTGGCGATCCATTCGTTGCCGTCAGGTTGCTGCGACTCTTATGGAACAAAGCAGGGGAAAGTACTAAGGCATTGGATCACCTTTGAGCATGAACTATGGGTTGCTAGCGATCCATAGTCTATGGATCACTAGAAATCCATCATTTTAGCTCGGATCACAACAAAACTTCCAATGTGCCTTCGTTTGATTATCTGCAGGCATTATACAAAAAGGCTTGGCCCAGTAGCTCTTCAATCTTTATAAATGCTCTTCTATCTGCAACATAAAGGGAATCCTCCGGACTGGCTGCTGAAACTCTGCAGGAAGCTTTCTTCACTCTCGTCCTCCCTCACAATAGTCAACCAGGAAGTTTACTATGATTCTCCAAAGAACTTCAACATTAGGGACTTATTCTAACTAAGGATATTGAAGAACTTTGTCATTCAATTCATCTTGTAACAGCAATCAGTTAATAATAATAACTATAAAGTGGACGTTGACTTCATCAATAGCCGAACCACTATAAAAATCTTTTTGTCTTCTTTCTGTGTTTACATTTTCTATACTTATTCTCTATATTATTACTCTGTAAGAACAGGGCTGGCGCTTTCACACTTAATACAGGGTGTTGATCCTTTTTTTGAGTTAACATTTTGGTGCTTTCACTGAGAACCAAACTCAGGGTTTCGATCTAGCTATGTACTTTGGACAAGATAGGTCTAGAAGTAAGATCCTCAATCTCTGGTCAAAAGTTCTATTGCTAAAAACCAATGGCTTCGGGAAGAGAAGAGTTGCTTCAGGAAGACTAATAAGGGTAGTAATAGACAAAGAAGGGATTAATCATTAGAGAACTAAATGGTGCCAACGTAGAAGATTAGGTGCTAAGATCCTCCAACCAATGCAAAGTCATTACAAGAGACGAGTCGAATAAAATGGTCGACGAAATCAACCAAAAATGGAAAGCAATCATAGAGCTTTGATAGACAAGCTTACTGCTCACTTAACCTTGCAATCAAATCCTACTCCAAGGACTATGACTGAACCCATGGCTGCTGTGGAAAAAGAAAATTCGTCCATTTTGGGTCTAAACAGAAGAAACGGAAAGCAGTCGCAAAGAAGGGTGAAAGCGAAAATCATTGAAGTCAACATAGAAGGAAGCACAAGTACACTACTCATCGCAAGGCAACCAACTTTGAACTTGAACCAAAGGGCAAAGACCCCACAAGAGGATATGGCCATCAACCTCTCCATTCAAGCCAACCACAAGCCAACGGGATCCCGAGGAAGTGGTTTTCCCAAAGATAGGAAAGCCTATGCTTCAGCCTATTCACCAAGATCGTTTGCAAAGCCAAACGCTTGGTGTAGTGCCTAATAGCCACCCCCGACTAACGGACATCAGAGGCATTTATCAAAGATATGGTCAAGCGGTTAATGGATGAGAGTAAGAACAGGAGAGATGATGAATGGGTATCCGTGCCAAGTCGGACTCCATTACTGATGAGAGTGATATCCAAAAAAGTTTGCAATGCTAACTATTCTATCCTATGATGGGATCAAAGACCCAAAACCCCATTTGTACAAGTATATTTGGTACATGGACGAAGCGAACGCTTCGAATGCTAATTGGTGTAGATGTTTTCCTATTTTTCTAGAAGGAATTGCTTCTATATGGTTCACTAGGCTTCCGTCGAGATCTATCTCCACTTTCGACCAACTAGCACCGAGATTCCTTGATCAGTTTAGGCTTCACACCGCATATCCTAAGGATGTGCTTTCCATATCTAGACTATTCCAAAGGCAAAAAGAATTGCTGAAATCTTTCATGAACCGGTTTAATACTGTAGTGACAGAAGCAAGAAATCCATAAGAGGACATGGTTTTTATGGCTTTGGTCTGTGCTATCCACCCCCGAAACTGAATTCGAAAAGTGGATCAAAATGAAACAACCCATTATGCGGAAGGACTTCGATCGCAAAGCAAGTTAGTACTTGAGATTGGAGGTGGCGTAGGAGCTATAAAGGAAATCTACTGGCATGCAACCGATGATTGTGGGGCAGAGTGACTTGGCAATGAACCAGAATACAAACACTTCCGGGACCGCTAAAGGAATTAAAGGGAAAGATGGAAATCAAAAAAGAAAGAACCAAAATTCTAATTAACGAAATGGAAACAATAAACGGCTTAAAGGCTTTAAGCCTGAAGATTACACCACTCTCAATGATACTTTGGAAAACATCTATCTCACGACACATGAGACTGAGGAATATAAAAAACCTCCTAAGAAGGAAGCAACTGAATAACAAAAGTGCTCAAGGAAGTTTTGTCGCTTCCATAAAACGCATGGTCACAACACAAATGAATGTCGCCACCTAAAGACCTTGATTGAAGAGCTGATTTGGGAAAACAAGCTTCAACAATACGTGAGAAAATCACAAATCCTGACCAGCCAATGGCTCCGCATGTTCCTAAAGATCAAAAATACCAAGCTGGAACCAGTGAAGAGGGATCAAAGCGAACTGACTAGAGACTCATTATTGGAACAATATCTAGGGGGCCATATCCCACGTAGAGAAGTTGGGGAGAGATGGAGCGGTATAGGAGTTCGTTAAAGCATGCTTCGAAGGAATCATGTCTCAAAGTCAAAGATAAGGCTCCAGCCAAGCAACAGAAAATTTTGAATGATGATATAATATTCCAAAATCGGGACAATGAAGGGATCGAAGCTCCAACTCTCAATCCAGTGGTGGTGACAGTAAGGGAAGACCCACTATGGTTCGATGAGCATTTGTTACGATTGTTATGTGAATATTCTTTTTAAACGTACCTTTGACCAAATGAAGATCGACATGAAAAACGTATCTAAATACAAAACAAAAAACCAACGTTTCACTGGTGAACTCAAACAACCCATGGAGACGATCAACTTGCCAGTAGAACTTGGGGAGAGTTACCAAAGAGTCACCCTCATCCCGACTTTCATAATTGTGGATGAAACTTCTGCGTATAACGCCTTCTTGGGACGGCCCACGCTCGCAAATTTTAGAATCGCTCTATCCCAATGGTGCCTTACCATAAAGTTCTCAACGGCAAATGGAATCGGAGTGGAAAAGGAGACCAATTTTCTACCATAGAATATTACACTATGGAGTTATGCGAATCCAAAAGAAGAGAAAATGGGAAGGATGTGGGGAAAACTCTCCACATTCATGAACCTGCTGAATAGCAACTATAGAGCCGCCCCTAGCTTAGGGACCATAACCTATTTAATAAGGCTTTGGACCCTAGAAAAAAGAGTTCAGGAGAGGATCGGGCAGCACTGGCAAAATTGATGGTGCTTGTTCCAGTCGATGTGGATGACCCAACCCAGGTCTTGAAAATTGGATTGCACCTTGGAAATAAGATGCGATTGGAACTTACTAAATTTCTTTGCACCAACTTGGATGTGTTCGCTTGGATGCATTCTGGTATATGTGGGGTATCGCCAGAAATTGCATGTTATGCACTCAACATTGACCCAAGGACTACCCCACTAAAGAAAAAGAGGCACAGCCTAGGCCCTGAGCAGTCCAAGGCGTTAGGATAAGAAGTGAACAAGCTAATAGCCAACAGTTTTATCCATGACGTGACTTATCCTGAATGTCTTTGTTAAAAAGTCCAATGAGAAGTGGAAAACTTGTATCAACTACTCGAAATTAAACAAAGCTTGCCTGAAAGATAGCTTCCCTCTGCCCAGAATCTACCAGCTTGTGGATAGAACGGCGGAACACGAACTTCTATCATTAATGGACGCATACTCAGGGTACAATAATATCCTGATGCATGAACCTAATCAGGTTAACACCATCTTCACCACCAATCTACGACTATACTGCTATAAGGTATTGTCATTTGGTTTAAAGAACGCTGGGGCAACCTACCAAAGATTAGTAAATACCATGTTCAAGTGTTAAATCGAAAAAATCATGGAGGTGTATGTAGATGACATGTTAGTCAAATCGCGAGTAGTTGCCAATTACCTGGATAATCTCGCTAAAATGTTTGAAATGCTTTAATAGTATGGAATGAAACTCAACCTACTAAAATGTCACTTCGGGGTAGCCTTCGAAAAGTTCTTAGGATTCATAGTGAGTGCTCGGGACATTAAAGCAAACCTAGAGAAAATAACTTCCTTATGTGAAGTTCAAGGCCCAATGAACAAGAAGGAATTGCAAAGCATGAATGGGAAAGTCGAAGCACTAGCCGATTTATCTCGAAATCTACCGTCAAGTGCATACCGTTCTTTGATGCATTAAAAAAAGGAAAGAAAAACTTCGAATGGAGTGAAGCTTGTCTAGCTGCATTTGAAAATTTGCCGTGACACATGGCATGGAAGCTCCGCCAATCCTATCAAAGCCGTCAGACGAAGAGGGCCTATTCATTTACTTAGCAATCTCACATCATGCATTAAGTGATGCCCTTGTGCTTG
Source organism: Allium cepa (assembly GCA_030765085.1). NCBI lineage: Eukaryota > Viridiplantae > Streptophyta > Magnoliopsida > Asparagales > Amaryllidaceae > Allium > Allium cepa. The sequence continues at coordinate 299,597,848 of CM060944.1, read as the reverse complement.
AAGAGCAAAAATTCAGCGACCAGTATATTACATCAACAAGTGGCTTTCTAGAGCTGAGTGAAATTACCTAAAGCTAGAAAAGCAAGCGTGTTTCCTCTTGATCGCGTCTAGGAAGCTACGACTATATTTCCAAGTGCATCTGATCAAAGTACTGACTGATCAACCTCTGAGCAAGTATTGTACCGACCCAAACTCCCGGACAACTCCTCAAATGGAATATCGAATTGATCTAATATGATATCGCTTACCACCCAAAAAAGGAAATCAATGGGCAAGCATTAGAAGATTTTATCGTCGAATTTACCATAACGGGCGACGAAGAAGAAACACTGTCGGAAGTGGAAGCGCAACGGAAACTCTTCGTTGATGGCGCATCTGATAATCTCTTTTTGGGGGCAAGGTAGTGCTTGAAACCCTTGAAGGACGAGTCATTTGCTACGCTTTATGCTTGGAATTACCTACAACAAATAATGAAGCGGAATACGAAGCATTGATAGAAGGACTAAAAGTTTTGAACAAACTCAGAATAAAGTCTGTTCACATCTACAGCGACTCTGAATTAGTTGTCTACCAGGTGAAAGGTGAATAGCAGGCTCGAGGGGAGAGCCTTAGCCCATATCTATCTAAAGCACAAGAGTTGCTAAACGATATCGAACATTACACTATAACTCATATTCCGTGGGAGGAAAACACCAAGGCTGACAAATTAGCTAAATTGGCACGCTCCAGAGAAGCTTAATCATTAGGATTAGTCCCGATTGAGACCCTGACCGCTCTGAGTGTAGATAAAATGGATGTCGACACGATTTTTGAAACCACTGTCGAACCAGAAACATGGATGACGATGTTCAAAGACTACTTACTTACAGGGACCCTTCCAATTGACTGGAATCAACGGAAAACACTTCCCCAAAAGCGTCGTGATTCATGATACATGACAGAATACTCTATCGAAGGGGATTCCCTAACCCCTTTATTAGATGCATGGCCAACGACGAAGCTCGACGGATCCTGAAGGAAGTGCACAAAGGCGAATGTAGAGACCATGTTGGGGGAAAACCCTTGCAAAGAAGGTCCTTTGGTACGGATACTTCTGGCCAACAATAAACTACAATGCAGTAGTGTAACACCCCATATTCTAGGTAACCTTATTTAGGATATTTAGTTAGCTAAATAAAATAAAATAATGTATTGATTAGGGATGAGATTTGATTTTATTTAAGGGTAGCCATGCCATTTAAACAATGAATTAAAATAATAAGTTTAAATTGAAATAGAGGAGGGGTAAAATAGGAAAGAGGCCATTCATATACCCTTAAACCCTTAAGTCGTGTATCCATGCATATTCATTTTCATTTGAAAAATTTTATAACTCAAGGCCGACCACCATTAACATGAACAAGAGGAAGAAGACAGAGAAAAGCTGAGGAAGAAGCTAATTCAAATCAAATCCATTCACATCTCAATCTTTTTAATCTCTAAAGATAAGGTAAATAATGTTTACATCTCATTATTGAGTATTTTCGGTCTTTAATGAATGTCTAATATTTTGTAACGGTTTGTCTTGTTTGTGAATTATGGAATGATTATATATACATGTTGATGATTTATGTATGTTCATATTGATTTTATGATATGTTTTAAGGTGAAAACCTATTAAATGACATTTCAAATGCCTTGCAAATTTTTACAAAGATCATAAATATTATTTTGGAGATAGGTTTCAATTTCCAAAATTTTCTAAAATTATGTGGATTTATACGAATTTTCTAGAAAAGAAAGTATTATTTTGGGTAAATAATTATTTTTGGTTAAATAATAAAAGATTTGGATTTGTAATTTTTATATGTTGGAAAACATACTAAAAGAGATTTTCTGGAATTTTTGTAGATTTTTCCAAAGTGTTTTTAATGGTTATATAAAATTATTTAAGGTAAGTGACTTAAATGTTTTATATAATTAAGGAAGAAGAAGGGGCTTTTTGCAAAATAATTTAAATTTGTTGAACCTAGAAAGTCGGAAGCCCTTTTGAAAAATTGCAGTACTTTTTATTGATAAAGAAAGAGATAATCAATAACAATTAGACACGTAAAGCGGGTTAGGTGGAAAGAACTATTTGCTACATGTTTTTCACTGTTTCGACAACATTGGCACCAGGTTCCGCCTCCTCATTTTCGCTTCCGACATAGTCTAAACCAATACACATGGTATCAGGGAACTGGTACGTAGTGTATTGGATGAAAGCATAAGGCAAGGAGTCGAAACTAGGAGTTTCAAAGGGTTGGGGCTTTGCTTTGATTTTTAAAGAAAAATGCGCCTGCTTTCTTTCGACTAAGATGCTTTTGATTTGGTTAGCTTTTGACTGGATCAAATGATTTTCAAAGGAATTGTTTCGATTGGGTTGCACCACTGTTTTTAAACAATTGCCTTCGACTAAGTGGACACCTTTTGCTGCCGCCTTTTAACTTTTGACCCATACGGTTTCAAAAGGGTTGCTTTGTTTTTAAAATATGGCCACTTCTCCAATGCATTCGAAAGGATGGTTTCGAAACCATTATTTCATTACTTAGGAAATGGTTTCGAAGCAGATGCTTTCGACATAAATGTTTTTAAACCCTTTTTCTATAATTTAAGTAAAATCCAAATGGTTTCAAAAGAGATAGTTTTAAAAGGTTTCGAAATAAATACTTTTAACTTTAATGGGTTTCTGATCCTTTTGCTCTACTTGAAGACAGAATCCAAATGGTTTCGACATAGGCATTTTTGAAAGTTTCAAAGGGGTAAGTTTTTGACTATTTCGAAAGGTTTCCATATGTTTTAAATTTAACCCAAAATGCTTTCAAAAGGATTGAATTTTTACTATTTCGAAAGGTTTTAATGAATGGTTTCAAAAGGGGTTATTCCCCAGGATTTCAAACGGGTTGAAAGGAAGGGTATTTCCTAGTTTTCAAAAGGCAATATTTAAATGGTTTTAAAGAAGGATGTTTGATATTTTGAAGCTTTTGGAGAAAAGAAAGGTAATGTTTTTCCAATGTGTTCGAAAGGCTTTTAGTGGTTTCGAAGGGGTTACCTTCAAGGGTTTTGAAAGGGTTGTTTAAAGGTTGTAAACAAAGGTTCAAATGTATTAAATGGGCAATATAGCCTAAGTATTTTCAAGTTAAAAAGGGTTTCAACTTGTTTTGGAAGGATAGTTAATCCTTATTAAATCTCATCAACATTATTTGAGTAAAGTGTGTGTGTATATATCATGGCAAAATAGCTTAGAGTAAAGCTAAGAATATATTTTCCTTGTATAAGTATGAGTTAAAAGGTTAAATCATTTTGAAAAGGTTTCAAGGAAAAAGATAAAAGGTAGTTAACCCTAAAAAAGTGATGTGGACAGCTAGTCCATTTTGATTCACACAGTTAGTCCAGTTTGCGGGCAGTCAGCCCGGTTTTATGGACATATAGTCCATTTGTTAGCTTAACGGACCTTGCTATTATGTTGTGGACGGATAGTCCATTTATTACCTGTTTTATGGACAGACAGTCCATTTATTAGCATAAAGGATATTTCTATTTTGATATAATCAGTTTGATTAACCAGTTGCTTCTAGGAAGGGATGTGCAAAATATATGTTTTAAAGAGGATATTAGTAAGGGAAAACTCATTCCGCTAAGCGGCATGGTCTCAGTTAATATTAGTAAATCGAGATGTAACAGAATTATTCACACAGGCTTTATGTCCGACTCAAAATTTTTGTTTCTCCTTAAACTCTAAAGTGCTCAAAATTGATTTGAGTAGGCTGAGGGTTAATGTTTTCAGCTTTAGAAATTTTGGGAAAATAAAGCTACCTGTGATGAGCAGGTGGCTGACCGATAGGTAATTAGGAATTGCATATTATTTTGTTTATTTCCGCTGTGTATTAAGTCGGATAAGACTATATTGCTTTGATCAACAAAGGGGGCATCGTCATATGTTGCTTTCGGCATATTTTTGTAATGATTAGAATTAATCTTTACTTGGGAAAAGGTATGTAATTATGTAATTTGGTTATGAATTTATTTTGAAATGTAATTAGTAAAATGTTGTTTTTGAAATTTGTGACTTTATTCATATTTAAGTGCTTCTGATATTATGGATACTATTATCATTGGCGTATTTTATCACCAGAAGTTAATACTATGGATGATCACAGTATCTGTATCGCTAATCTTTTGGCCTCCAGATACAAGATGTTACAACTTGGTATCAAAGTTGGTTTATAAAAAAATTTAAACTAAAAATGGTTTTTAAAACATATCCCAAAGGAATTAGAGAAAGATTGGGATATGGGATAACGCCATAGTAACGTACTTGTATTTTTTATATATAAGTATACGCTTTATCTCTAGTCTCCTATCCTTGTTAGGATTTTTTTGTATCTCATAAGGTTTAAATATAGATATGAAAGGTAGAAGAGGAAGAGTTAACCCAAGAGGGGAGGGTACCGAAGGAAATGCAAGACCTAATACAAGAAGGACCCAAGGTCACGCACAAGTAGAGAAGGTAGGTGCTAGAATCCCGTAAGTGCACATGGGAGCTATGTATCATTTTTTTGTGAATATGATGCAAGATGGACTTGCATCTGGAATGGTAGGAGGAGATGCTGCAGGGGTAGGAGTTCCAAAAGTTTCGGTAGTTAACCATTAGGCTAAATTGAACGAAGATTACACTAAGCTAGGGGGAAGCCATTTCTAGGAACAAAGGATGCCATAGAAGTGGAAAATTGGTTGTTGCACTATTAGAGAATCTCTATAGACTTGGGGCTCAATGATGAGTAGAAGAAGAGGTTGGCATCTAGACAGGTTCAGGGAGCCGCATTGTTTTGGTGGAACAATGTGATGGCTGGTGTAGACGAGGAAGTCATGGGCAGATTTCAAGGAAATGTTTCAGAAGAGGTTTATGTATGTAATGGCACAGTCAGCTCTAATCAGGAAGTTTGCTGAGTTAGAGCTAGGGGAGATGTCAATTCTGGAATATGCTAGAAAGTTGAGGAGTTAGCCGCATATGGTTATGCTTCAATGGATACAGTGATGAAGAGGAATGAGAAATTTATCAAGAGGTTGAATCCTGAGTTAGCTAGGGCCACATTACCTCATATTAGAGATCCTTTTGACTTTGTAGCGGTGATGACATTAAGGCATAAGGAGATTCTTAATTCTTTAGAGAAGAGCAAGGCTAAAGAAGTCTAGGTTGGGAAGAGTCAAAAGAGGAAGTTCTTCCCTAAGAAAGGTGCTCAGCAGGGTGGAGCAGCTAAGAACGGAAAGTCTAAGATCGTTGCTTTAAGTGCGACAAAAAGGGACACTTTGCTAATGAGTGTCGTGCTGGAAAGGCAAAGGAGGTAGCTGGAAAGAAGAATGGCAAGTGCTTTTGCTGTGACTAGATTGGCCATTATAAGAGCCAGTGCAAGGAGCCCACTAAAGATGGAAAGGAAATGGTATATGCACTGGAGTCTGTTGCTTCAAAGCCAACAGCTCGGGAAAAATGGAAAGCAATTTTGGGATGTATGCTTTAGATTCATGGTATATCTATTAGCATTCTATTTGATACTGGCGCATCGCATTCTTTTATATCTAGATGTTCGATAGATAAGATTAACCTAGTACCGACATATTTAGTAATTTCCTTATGGGTTGTGAATCCAATATGAGGGTATGTAACTCTAGAGTTGAGATGTGACCAGTTAGAGTTTGACCTGTGTGGTCATACTTTTGTTTGCAGTTTGCATGTGTTTGATTTTATGGGGTTTGGGATTATTCTTGGGATAGATTGGTTAAGCGAGTATGATGCTAGGATATTTCGCTGGTATAGGAAAATATCTCTTAGACACCCAGATAGTAGTGATCGGATTATTTATACCATAGAAGGTTCTTTCTATGAGGTGAATGCTTTGTTAGGTGCTATGGAATTGGATGATGAGTTGAGTCATGTTTTTGGGGTTAGAGATTCGTGGATGTTTTTGAGCCTGTAGTTGGATCGCCGCCGATACGAGCTATTGAGTTTCTAATAGAGTTTGTTCCAGGAGTAGAACTAGTGAGTAGGCCGCTGAGTAGGGTGACTCCTACAGAGATGAGGTAGTTTAAGGTGTAGGTAGTGGATTTAAAAAGAAAGAGTTTTATCAGGCCGAGTAGTTTTCCTTGTGGAGCAGCCATAGTGTTTGCTAAGAACTCGGATGATCGTTAAGGCTATGTATTGATTATCATAAGTTGAATGAGAGGACAATAAAGAATAGATATCCACTGCTGAGGATTGACGATTTGTTTAACTAGTTGAGTGGAGCCAAGGTATTTTCGCCATTGGTTTTGGCGACAGGTTTCCATTAGCTTAGAGTAATGGAGGATAATATACCGTTCACGGTGTTTAGGACCAGATATAGGTCGCATGTTATGCCGTTTGAACTAACTAATGTTCCAGCTTTCTTTGTGGACTTGATGAACCGGATTTTTCGAGAGGACTGGGATAGGTTCGTATTAGTTTTCATAGACGATATCCTGATATACCCATCAGGATATGAAGAGGAGTTTCTTCCGGGATGGTATGAAGTGGGATATTGGTTTTTATGTAAAGCGGTGCTTGATTTGCCAACAGGAAAAAGCCAAACACCAGAAACCATGTGGGTTGCTGCAGCCATTAGATATTCCAATTTTGAAGTGGAATTCTATTTTTATGGATTTTATTGACGGACTGCCAAGGTCGAACAGAGGAATGATAGTATATGGGTCATAATGGATAGATTGACCAAGAGTGCCCATTTCATTTCAGTTAGGTCAACCGAAACAACGCCTTTTTGTCAAAGTTGTTTATGAAGAATCTAGTTAGACTGCATGGAATCCTAGCAGCATAGTTAATGATAGAGATTTTTTATTCACTAGTGAGTTCTGGAAGAGTCTGCAGGAAGTTTTGAAAACCACGCTCAAGATGAGAGCTTGTGTATTAGATTTCAGGTGATCATGGGAAGACCACCCGCATTTAGTCGATTTTTCATATAACAATAGTTATCAAACTAGTATTGGGATGGCACCGTTTAAAGCTTTGTATGGAAGGCCATGCAAATCTCCCATATGTTAGTTAGAGACCAGGGATAGGTTGGTTCTTGGTCCAGATTTGGTCAGAGAAGCTACAGAAAAGATCGAGGTCATTCGAGCTAGAATGAAGAAGGCTCAGTCTAGGCAGAAGAGTTATGCATGAGAGATGGAAAGATATAGAATTCTCAGTTGGAGATCGGGTTTTCGTAGAAGTATCACCGATGAAGGGTGTGATTGGATTTGTAAAATCAGGGATGCTAGCACCAAGATTCGTTGGACCTTTTCCTATTGTTGAGAGGATCGGAAAATATGCATATAGATTTGAGTTACTGAGCAGTTTAGCAGGAGTCCATGATGTTTTTCATGTTTCTCATCTTAGAAAGTATGTTATAGACCCAGAGACTACTATGGCACCGACTGTGCTAGATGATTTAGTGGTAGAATTGGCTTTGACTATAGTGAGGAAGCATATTCGTATTGTTGCGAGAGATGAGAAGAGGTTGAGAACCAAGACGACCAGATTATTCAAAAACCAATAGAGCGACGATGGCAGGGACTATATTTGGAAGATTGAGAGTGGGATTAGAAATATTTATCCTTACTTGTTTGATGGTATGTTTTACCTTCTTGTTTGATTTGTTGTGTAACTTATCGTAATTTCGAGGTCGAAATTCTTTAAGCGGGGAGTATGTAACACCCCATACTTTTGGTAACCTTATTTAGGATATTTAATTAGCGAAATAAAATAAAATAATGTGTTGATTAGAGGAATGAGATTTGTTTTTAACTAAGGGTAGTTGTGCCATTTAAACAATGAATTAAATTAAGAAGTTTAAATTGAAATAGAGGAGGGGTAAAATAAGAAAGAAACCATTCATATACCATAAACCCTTAGGCCATGTATCCATATACATTCATTTTAATAAAAAAAGATTAAACCTCAAGACCAGCCACCACTAACAAGAACAAGAGGAAGAAGAGAGAGAAAAGCTAAGTAACAAGCTAATTCAAATCAAATCCATTCACATCTCAATCTCTTTAATCTCAAAAGTTAAGGTGAATAATGTTTACATCCCATTTATGATTGTATTTTTGGTTTTTAGATGAATGCCGAATATTATATAGTGATTTGCCATGTTTTTGAATGATGGAATGATTATATATACTTGTTGATGATTTATGTATATTCATATTGATATTATGATATGTTTTAAGGTTAAAATCCTATAAAATGACATCCAAATGCCTTGAAAATTTTATGAAGATCATAAATATTATTTTGGAGATGAGTTTCAGTTTTTAGAATTTTATGAAATTACGTAGAACTTATATGAATTTCTAGTAAAGAAAGGGGTAATTTGGGTTAAAAATTATTTTCGGTTAAATAATAAAAGATTTAGGTCTGAAATTTTTATTTGTTGGAAAACATATTAAAATAGATTTTTCAGAATTTTTTTAGAATTTTCCAAAGTGCTTTAATGGTTATATAAAATTATTTAAGGTACGGGACTTAAGTGTTTTATGTGATTAAGGAAGGAGAAGGGGTTTTTTGCAAAATTATTTAAATTATTTGACCCTAGAAAGTCGGCAGCACTTTTGAAAAATTGCAGCACTTTTTATTGGTTAAGAAAGAGGCAACCAATCACAATTAGACATCTAAGGCATGTTAGGTGGAAAGAACTATTTGCTAAGTGTTTTTCACTGTTTCGACACCATCGACACTAGGTTCTGTCTCCTCATCTTTGCTTCCGACATAGTCTAAACCAATACACATGGTATCAGCGAATTGGTACGTAGTGAATTGGATAAAGGCAAAAGGTAGGGAGTCAATACCAGGGTTTCCGAATGGGGCAGGGCTTTGCTTTGATTTTTAAAGGAAAATGCTTCTGCTTTGCTTTCGACTAAGATGCTTTCGATTTGGTTAGCTTTCGATCCGGTCGAATGGTTTTAAAAGGAATGGTTTCGATTAGGTTGTGCCTCTGTTTTTAAATAATTGCATTCGACTAAGTTGACATCTTTTTGTTGCTGCATTTTACCTTTCGAACTAGATGGTTTCGAAAGGATTGTCTTGTTTTTAAAATATGGCCACTTATCTATTGCTTTCGAAGGGATGGTTTCGATGCCATTATTTCATTACTTAGGAAATGGTTTCGAAGCAGATGCTTTCGACTTATATGTTTTTTAGACCCTTTTCCTATAATTTAAGTAAAAACCAAATGTTTTCGAAAGAGATGGTTGTAAAAGGTTTCGAAACAGATGCTTTCGACTTTGATGTGTTTTTGATACTTTTACTCTACTTAAAGGCAGAATCCAAATGGTTTCGACCGAGGTGTTTTTCAAAGGTTTCGAAGGGGAAAATTTTTGATTGTTATGAAAGTTTCCACAAGTTTTAAATTGAAACCAAAGTGCTTTCGAAAGGATTGAGTTTTGACTGTTTTGAAAGGTTTTAATGAATGATTTTAAAACGGGTGGTTCACTAGGGTTTCGAAAGGAAGGCTTTTTCCTATGTTTTCGAAAGGCAATATTAAATGATTTTAAAGGAGGATGTCTGATATTTTGCAGCTTTTGGAGAAAAGAAAGGAAAGGTTTTTCCAATGTTTTCGAAAGGCTTTTAATGGTGTTGAAAGGTTCTTTCAATGGTTTCGAAGGGGTTAACTTCAAGGGTTTCGAAAGGGTTGTTTAAAGGTTTTAAACCAAGGTTACGAATGTATTAAATAGGCAATATAGCTTAAGTATTTTTAAGTTAAAAAGGGTTTTTAATTGTTTTGGAAGGATAGTTAATCTTTATTAAATCTCATCAATATTATTTTAAGTAAAGTGTGTGCATGTGTATCATGGTAAAATAGCTTAGAGTAAAGTTAAGGATATATTCTCCTTGTATAAGTATGTTTTAAAAGGTTAAATCATTTTGTAAAGGTTTTCAAGGAAAAAGATAAAGTGTAGTTAATCCTAAGAAAATGATTCGGACAGTAGCCCGTTTTAATCAAGACAATTAGTCAGTTTGCGTACTGTCAGCCTAAATTTATGGACAGATAGTCCATTTGTTAGCATAACGGACCTAGGTATTATGTTGTGGGTAGATAGTCCACTTATTACCAATTTTATGGACAGATAGTCTATTTATTAGCATAAAGGATATTGCTATCTTGATATATTCAGTTCGATTAACCAGTTTAGCTGCAGGAAGGGATTTGCAAAATATATATTTTAAAGAGGATAGTAGTAAGGAAAAACCTGTTCCACTAAGGGACGTGGTCTCACTTAATAGCAGTAAACTGAGATGTCACAGAATTATTCACCCTAGGCTTTATGTCTACCTCAAAGTTTTTATTTCCACTTAAACTCTTGAGTGCTTAAAATTGGTTTGAGTAGGCTGAGGGTTATGGTTTTCAGGTTTAGAAATTTTGGGCGAATAAAGGTTTTGGAGACGGGCAGGTGGCTGACGGATAGCTAATTAGGAATTACAAATTGTTTTTTTATTTCCGTTGTGTATTAAGTCAGATATGACTACATTGCTTTGATCAGTCAAGGGGGCATCGTCGTATATCTCTCTTTTCTTATTTTTGTAATGATTATAATTAATCTTTACCAGGGAAACGATATGGGATTATGTAATTTGGATGTGAATTTGTTTTGAAATGTAATCAATAAAATGTTGTTTTTGAAATCTGTGATTTTATTCATATTCAAGTGCTTCTGATATTATGGATACCATTGTAGTTAATGTATTTTGTCATTAGAAGTTAATACTATGAATCATTGCAGCATCTGTAGCGCTTAGCTTTAGGCCTCCAGATACGGGATGATATAAACAGACTATGCCATACGGTGTGATCGTTGCCAAAGATTTGACAAAATTAAAAGAACTCCCTCAACAGAGCTATCACAAACGGTCAGCCCGTGGTCGTTCCCAATATGAGGAATTGATTTGATTGGCATATTATCGATAGTAAAAGGAGGAGCCACATACACTGAACCGTAGTTGATTATTTCACGAAGTGGGCCGAAACTTAACCGTTGGCCACCATTACCACAAAAAAGTTCTTAATTTTGTTACTAAAAACATTATTTGCAGGTTTGGTGTGCCATAGAAAATCATCATCGATAACAAAACCCAATTCGAAAGCGCCGAGTTCAAAATTTTTGGCAAACGCTTCCGAAATGAGAACAGCTTTTCCATGGTCGCTCGCTTGCAAGCAAACGGGCAATTGGAAGCAATAAACAAGGTCATCAACTCCACCATCAAAAAGCGATTAACTAAAGCAAAAATGGGGCTTGTTTAATGAGCTTCCACTCACACTATGGGCTTATAGAACTACACACAAAGCGGCACCGAGCATAATCCGTTCGCCTTGGCATATGGTTCAGAGGCAATGATTCACGTCGAACTAGAAGTCCCCTCTCATCGAAGGAAAAATTTGAATCAGAAACAGAATGAGCATCTCCTACTCAAGTCGCTTGATACGATTGACGAAAGGAGGGAAGAAGCCGAGTTGAGGACCGCTGCTCACCCAAAAAGGGTCGTGCGGTACTTCAACTCCAAAATTCACCACCAAACCTTCAAAGTAGGAGACCTAGTATTCAAACGAGCCTACCCCATGCCGGGAGCCTTCAGACCAAATTAGGAATGGCCGTATGTGATCAAACAAAAGCTAAGCATGGAATTTTCAAACTAACAACCACTGTGGAATCCAAATTCCCAGAAAATGGAACATCGAAGCACTGTGTCGTTACTTCATTTGAAAACTACTTTATTCTATTTTTTAGCAAATAAGTTGTCCGGAGATACCGGGGGCATTGTGAATAAGCAGAACTTGCCCAACTTTTCTTCATAAAATTGATTCGTTTTCTAAACCAACAAAACTGTGTTCGTAATAGTAACCTAATGAGTCGACGGGGTCAAATCAGCTCAAAACCATTCAATTGCTGCTTGAGATAGTGGAATCATGCTCAAGTACGCCCCACTTACTACTGGGCCGATGAAATCAAATCGACTTAAACCATTGGATCGACGGAACTCGATTCCCGCATTCTAAGAATTGGTGTTGTTCAGGCAGATATCGAAAAGGTTCGAATAAAAATCCATGCATCCCATAAGCCGCGCACTAACGTTTTGAACCATGAAATCATATTCTTAAAACATAAACTCCTCACATTGCCCGAAGATTGGCGACATTGAGAAGTATCAAAATTGTGCTGGATCGATGGGTCATATCGACCCCAAAAGTCGTGCATCCCATATGTCGCGCATACTTCCAAAAAGCCATGAATTTAATAAGCCGCACGCCCTTTTTAAGTACTGGAATTACCCCAAGAATATCGGGAAACCTATCCATCGCAGGAAGAATAAGGATCATCCACTCCCATTATCAGGTGTAACAAACACAAATCTAACAAAATCAAAGTGCTACAAATCGACATAAAACCCCAATTGTTGACACCCAATAATTAACTATACACTTGGCATGGATAACTTTTAACTATATATAATTAACTCATACGATATACATGCTCCAAGCAATGAAATGCATGTTTGAAGATGGTAAATTTAGTATGTGTTCATGAATATTTATTCACGTTTTTTAGAAGCGATAAGTAGTTTAACTTTCAAAAATTTGCAAAAAATACTCATTTTGCATGAAAGTGTTTCTGAAATTTTTAATAGTTAATCTTATAACTATATATTCTATACTTAGTTTACATAATTATTTACATTCTTAACCTCCATATGTTACATGTTTTCTGAAAGTGAAAAAAAGCTATATACCAAAGTTACTAAACTTGCAAAAGAAAAAAAATCAAATTATAACTTAGTTTTATTCCAAATTTCGTTATGCAGACTATTCAATCCTTGAGTTCCGAAGCATAGGAATCTTAGGGCAACTCTGATGAATAAAGAAGACAATAATAAGCAAATACTTAGATTAACCGGTCGCGTGTCAAGTATTCGAAGTAAAAAGCCTTATGAATTCGAAAGGCATACACTGGTACTCAAATAAAAATGCTAAATAACAAAAACCCTTCATAAGATCTGTTACTCTAAAAAAAGAATTTTGGTAGTAATCACAGGACTAGATAAATAGAATGGAAGTGAACAAAATAGACACAAGTACACAAAACACAGATAAGAAGATAAGTAAAGTTACAGTTGAAATATTAGCAATGTACTGCTTATAACCTTTTTGTACAAGGTCAAAATATGGGGGCCATACCCACACAATATCGGCTAACAAAAAGAAAAAAGTACAAACAATATAACAAAAGTAATAAGTACAAACTCCACAATTAAGCAAAACAATACAAAATGCCTCAAAATCAGCTCAACTAACATCCAAGCTTATCAACGCCTTTTTCTGCCAGTCCCCTTCCCGCCTTAGATTGGAAGTTTTGCTTCCCCTCAGGAGCAGTGTCACTTCCGTTGATGTCGACTATCTCCTCGGTATTGGCATCTCCTTCTTGCTCTTTAAGTTTCTCGAAAGCCTCCCCTTTCATCTTGCGCTTTCGAGATTTACGAGGGCCCTTCGAGGAATTTAGTGCTTTAAATTTTCTTTCTTGATGGCAACCAGTTGTTTTAGGGTTTATGTGGCTGCTCAGCTCAGATCTCGTACTCCTGAACTTCAACCGTCGTTAAGTTGCCCTTCAAAGACACAGAAGAATCATCTAAGCCATGCAGTGCAGAGATTTGCTCATACTTCGGCCCCAGCTGTGAGCCAGACATGGACACGGCAACCGAAGCGGCTATAGAGAAGATCACGTAAACGGTTGAAATAGTGACGGGTCCGAGTATCAAGGAAACTGGTGGATCGGTAGATAAGGAAGATAGACCTATAAGATCAAAAATGAAAGCGTTAAGTTCATCTTGCTCTTGCGATGTGAGTTGAAAATTCTCGAACTCGGGAGAAACAAGAAGATTACCTGCACTAAAGGAGTGACCAAATATGTCGATTTCATATTCATCACCTTCTCCCTCCTTCGACGGTTGCATAATCTGCGAGGAAGCTTTAGGCCTAGAACTTGTCAATGGATCATGGGGCTAACTCGAAGATTCACCGGGTCCGTAAACGACGGGCTCTGGCAACGTTTTAGCAGTTGCTATTGTTGAAACATCGGCAGCCTCCTATTCCCTTCCCATTTGCAAAATGTCCCGACCATCTATTAGTGCTTTCTTTGATTCTTCATTAAGATAGGCGTTCTCCAGCTCCTACTCGGTGTAGACATCCCCACTATCAATGAAACAAGTCAAAATTTCCTCCCAAACCATAGCAAAATCGCATGGGAACTTAGGGGCCAGGTAACTAAGACTTCCTTGGTGAAAAAGGGAGTTAACATAGAAGTTTAAGATGGTCTCGTCCATATTCTCCATGTTCCTTACAATGGTGTTCTATGGCTTCAAATAATCTGCCGTAACAACGGCCTTTTTGACTTCAACGTGAGTCATAACAACGCTAAGCTGTGCAACTCTATCCTGGAGCATGCGATCGTCTGAGCCTAATCGGAGATGGTCTTATCATGAGACTCCATGACTTCCTCATATTCCATGGTCGTTTTGTTATTCCCCTCTACGATCTTGTCGTGGTCAGAAATGGTTTTCTTTTGGGCCTCAATAGTCATGCGGCAAGCTTCCAACTCCTCTTTCAACTTGACTACTTCTGCATGGGCCTTCTTAATTTCATCTATATAGATGATCTCTATTCTCTCTTAGGCCTCTTTCAACTCTTTTAGCAAGCCGACATTACTCTTGCTGTCTCAAAGCGCCGCGTCCCTTTCTTGTACCAGTGGTTCAAATCTGGCATTGCATTCCACAAACGCTTTCTGGTAGTCATCCTTATCCAGTTCAAAGGAGAGGATTTCTTGGTAGTTATTACGATTTGCACCCAATAGTTTTTTCCATAGTTTTTTCATCCCTCGGATTTCTTAGAATCATTCTGGATCGCGTTGGGCATTTATGAATCTTTGCGAACTGAATGAAGATCGTGGTGAAATTTAACTCCTCTTAGAAACTACCCAAGGATTACCGCTTCAAGTCCTAGAGAACTAGATAGAAGAACATAGGCTGATCTTCGGATTCGTACCCAATAGTTTGTTTTTATAGTTTTTCCCTTTCGTCTCGACGACGAGCTTCAGCTTCCAAATCCTTCTGTCTTCTCCATTCCTCCTCTATTTCGCAAGGTTAATGGAAACTGGAGGATCATTTTGACCGGCATTGAGAGTC
This sequence comes from Allium cepa, assembly GCA_030765085.1. Classification (NCBI taxonomy): domain Eukaryota; kingdom Viridiplantae; phylum Streptophyta; class Magnoliopsida; order Asparagales; family Amaryllidaceae; genus Allium; species Allium cepa. The sequence goes on along the minus strand of CM060944.1, from coordinate 299,582,589 downwards.
AGTTATTTCCTCATGATCGTCATTGAGACCGTGTCCTTTCATTGTACCTGACATGAAAAATAGATAAAGAGCTTTAATAGCAAAGAATAAGCTACAAAAATGTGTGTGTTAGTGAGTGTGACCCTAGTGAAACGTGTAATGTATCTGGGGGAAGGCCTAAAATGACATCACAAACCAGATTGGGTAGCCATCATGGTAGGAATCGGACTCATTTCGGGTGCAACTTGGCATGGGCGAGGATACATCTCTTCAAATCTAAAATTTCCCCCTTGAGTGCATCGAAATCGACGTAGACGTTGCTCAGATCTCCAAAGTATATGCCAGCGCCTTTAATTGGGGAATCCCTACATCGCCCGACTTCTGGAGCGTCGTCTTTATTGTGAATCTTTGGGGAGGCAAGCTCGTGACAACGGGACTCATTCCTGGACTCTTGTCGCACGATTCATAATCTCCATTGTCGGAATCTGCATAGAAATCATCATCACCACTAGAGGAGGGCTCATTACTACTGCTCTTAATTTCACCCTTCTCCTTTTCTATATCTATCGCTACTTAGCCTTCTCTCTGTTTAAACTCTTCTTTCCCTTCCTCTAGAATCAGGGGCATCTAGCCGGGTAAGTGGCTTCGGTTGTTGCATATTTTCCCTCATGAGTCTCTTCAGTTCACTCACCAGACAAGCCTTCTCGTTCTCAAAATGCACCCGTTTTGGAACCGTGAGACAAAGAAGTAGATCGTGTATGTACCCTTGAATGAGAAGGGGATGGGACCTCAACTAGGACTGTAGATATCCTTGGATGCAATAGTCCATACCGAAGCAAGTTTTCATTTGTCAGCAAGAATTTAACTGATCTTTCCTCGGCATTAACAGCCTTCAGGGTTCGGAAAATTTCATCAAGAGATAAGTCCTTATTCGGCCTCGGAATAGCCGTAGGAAGTATTTGACTTGTTAAAAATTCTGTAGCGACATATCAAAGCTCAATAAATGTGAAAAAGAACATGCCCCCGTTGTCCAAAGATGATTGAACCCTTCGGGACATCCAACAAAGAAGTATTTAGTCTTGAATTGAGATAAATTACTCCACATTTGCAACAAGATTTTACGGTTTCTCTGGTCTCAATCATGACCAAAGACAAACGAGAGAAAATACCTCAGCTCGTCGAAGCTTGGAGTACGGTTGAGTGTCTGCATAAAAAGAACATGCAAGCAAGTTAAAATAGCATATCCATTGAGGTGAATCTGGAATGGACCGATTTCCAAGTCCGAGAGGGTTTCTCTCGAAAAGTCGTTGAAAAGGAGCACTGCACTATTTACGTGCATATATTGATGACAGCCAATATATCCTAGAGGTGGTATATGAGAGAGTTCATCCTTCCCTGTGAGGCGCATGTTTCCTCTAGAATGTTGTGTTGCATGTAGATTTTGTGTTAAACTTTAGCAGAGATCACGGAGGAGTCTCTCTTCGGCGGGTTATGAAGAACTCTGAAGTTTGGAGGAGTTCGATCCAAAACTGGACTGATTGGGACTCGTTGGCCGTACTTAGCCTACGAAGCAGAAGAAAAAGGGGCGACAGATGATAATCTAGCCTCCAAAAGTGCTGGACTTCCTTCGCTAGACTTACGATGAGAAGATGGGTACTTCATTCTAAACAACAGAACTTGCATCCGAAATGGCCAAGTAACTATACTCTAAACTAAGGATTCACCCTACAACACTTGAAATTCGAAGAAATATCGATTCATGGTGGCACGTCGGATTTCAAGTATGTACCAATATAAGTACGGTGTGTTATCCACGGGGGTGGGCTCGGTGCCCTAAAAAATGCTCCATCCTGTGTAGATAGTTCGCTCATAGCGGAACGTGAAAAGGACTTCTCTTATCATTTTCTTTCTAGGATTACTTCTTCTACACTAACCCATTATCGATCAATGATCTATAGCAGATCCGTTGTTCGAAATGACATGGAAAGTTCTTCCCAGTAAGGTATACTGAGCGTGCAAAAGAAAGCAAAACCAATTCATGATGTGTCATGCAATATCGACACTGAAACCTAGACAAGTCAATTCCAGTTCAATGGACAAAGACAATGAAACATGTCATGCACCGGGGTAAGGCCCGAATGTCATTCCGTGAAGAATTCAAGACCTGATTTACTATCTTCCTCCACTAAATCGCAATCAACTCGGACTTTCTACTACTATCATCACGAATACAACTCCATCGCCAAAAAGGTAAATGAAGGCCATAATTAGTATAATTCACCATGAATTAATGACAAAAACACAAAGGTGGTCGGAATTCTCAATCAGCGATCCAAGCACTAGGGATCGACAACGATCCAAGGTAGCAAGCGAATAAGCTAGGCTAGGGTTTGGTTGGCGGCGATTTGAAAAGGGTGTGGCAGAAATCAGGGTGGCAGCAAAGCTTTGGAGTCAATGGCAAAGAGAACAATCGACGACATCGAAGGAAACACAATGGAAGCTTGATCGAAGTTGGATCGAATTGATGGAGGTGATGGCTTGAATCGTAGAAGAAAGCCCGGGTCATAAGGCAGAAATGAAGTAGGTTGGCTCAAAACATTTAAATAGAAGAGTTACATGAAAAAATTGTTTAAGTAATTGGATTGCCGGCAATCAATCAAATTGCTGGCGATCGATCACAAACTCGTCTAGCGAAATCCATATGCTACATTAAAGCATTTTGGAAAGCTATAGAGGAAATTTTGGCCCATTATGATAAGAAATGTTGGTCCAGGTCAAAAATTAGCAAGCAACAATATAGCCTAATGCAAATTCATGTGGCCCTAATACGACTATTTGAAATTCGACAAGCAGAAACCTAAAAGCGATTACTTCCATAGCATTCCTTTTTTGCAACTAAGACATACTCCAAGGGGCAAATTTAATCCGGGTTCTTAACCTAGCAGAATCCAAGACAAGTCGAAACAACTTGATCGAGTTAGAATAGCTTAAAAACCAACCAAAAGGACTAGAATAGCGATCTAAAGGAAGTCAGAGGAAAAAGAAAGCAAAATTCACTAAGGATGTGGATCGCTAGCGATCCATAGTATTAACTCGTGAGTCCATGGACCTTCTTGCGTCATGATTCAATCTATATTCTAAGAAAAATGGCTAAGTCTGATGAGATTCCGAGCTAGTTAAATCAACAGAAAATGTTGGTCTAGTCCTATAAGTATCCCAATACGATAATAAGCAAACCATAATCAAAATAAGGCGACACGGTACTAGACTGCATGAACAACATCAACATTAGACAACAAAGGCTATCTAGAGGACAAAGTCCAAAATTAGGTCAAATATATGGATCGATAGCGATCAATACACTATGGATCACTGGCGAACCATTCATTTCCATTAGATCGCTACGACTCTTATGGAACATAGCAAGGGAAAGTACTAAGGCAATGGATCGCCTTTGAGCTGAACTATGGTTCGCTAGCGATCCGTAGCCTATGGATCGCTAGCAATCCATCATTTTAGTTCAGATAACAGCGAAACTTCTAGGTTCCTTCGTATGATTATCTACAGGCATTTGACAAACATGCTTAGACAAATAGCTCTCTAACCTCTATAAATACTATTCTATCTGCAATATAAAGGGAATCCGCCGGACTGGTTGTTGAAACTCTACAGGAAGCTTTCTTCACTCTTGTCCTACCTCGCAATAGTCATCCAAGGAGTTTACTAGTGATTCTCTAGTGAACTTAAACATTGGGCACTTAGTCTAACTATGGATATTGAAGAAGTTTGTAATTCAATTCACCTTGTAACAACAATCAATCAATAATAAAACTATAAGACGGACGTAGGCTTCGTCAACAGCCAAGCCACTATAAAAATCTTCTCTTTTTCTTTCTATTTTTGCTTTTTTCATAATTATTCTCTATATTATTGCTCAGTAAGAACAGGGTTGGTGCTTTTACACTCAATACAGGGTGTTGATCCATTTTTTGGGTTAACAAAAAGTGGTAAATAGTCTTAAACTTGGTAAGATATAAATGCATAAAGAATAAAGAATTATGGTTAACAATAAATTGTGAAGACAAGATAATTGAGTAAGAAAGAATCACGATATAATATATATATATATATACACACACACACACATACATATACATACATACATGCATGCATACATACAGCTTCAAGTATGCGTTTATGATGGTTGTGAACTATTAAAGTTAATAAATGATAAATAATGACATAGTCGTTAGAATAAGTTGGAATGCGAGGTCAATAGTGTTACAGAGTAGAATACTACCCACCACAAGGTGATGCCAACAGTTGTGTATACATTATAAGGATGTAAGAAATATCCAATTGTAGGACCTTTGAAGAGTGTACGCTTGTGTATTGATCAAGGAATACCCCAATAGAAAAGGGAGTCAGCTTCAGTAAATAGGAAAGGGAGGTATTGCCTTGATTACAATAGGCAGTCTAAATCGGATGGTTAGGGAAGAACGATGTTATGTCTACATGTGTTGGTACCAAATAAAGGAGTGGGGCTGCACATAGGTAGAGAACATCATCAAATCGGTCGATGGGAGAGACAGGGGTTACACCTAATGGGATGCACTACCTACAAGTGTACGAACCACGTTAGGTCATACATCATCAAGTATTTTTCTAGTTTGTTTGTCAGGAGGCAAGGATAGCTAACCCTATTAGAAAGGTCTTTCAAAACATGCATGGAGTAGTCCGTAGAGCTGAGTCCACAAACGCTGGGGCTGAACCCACCATATTTATAGTTCGTAGAGCTGAGTCGATAGCTGGGAAGTAGATAGGAAATCCCTAAAAAGCAAAAACAGAACACTGCTAAATTATTGTAAAGATGCTATTAGGCACAACGGTAGTTCATCTGTATGCGTAGTGATGAAAACGTGATTCATCGAGGGTGAGGGATCCCGATGAGATGCTGAGTTGAGGGATACTAACAGGGTTAGTATCATGGTCCGATGGGTAATCGTGATACTTATACACACGCGCACATATGTGTACATAAATATAGTCTACAACGAGTAGATGGGATGTGCTATGCGTGCATGTAATGTCGAGATGACTAATTACAAATGAAAGGACATAACAAGAGATAAAAGAAAATCAGCACAAACTAATGTTATGTATAAGGTGTGCAATTTACTTATCACCAGAGCATTTTTATGGCCCCCTTCTCATTACAACCTATAGGGTTCTTAGACAAACAGGTTCCTTTGGCATGCTCGACATTGACAAGGGCACTAGACATTTTAAATATTAATCTTGGTCGATAAATATGTGACTTATTATATTTTATTACTTCGTTGGGAGTTATGTCGTTAGTGCTCTCATATGCATTCGTTTATTTTATATGCAGGATACCAAACCAATGATCCGTACTTTGGATGACATGGGTTTTCAATTTAACAAAAATTCGAGCCCACTAGGGTATGGGTTTTGTGTGTTGCGGATCAAACTTTATTGTACATATCTAACTATGTATTTAGATATATGTTGAATATAATATATTTTATATTATATGTTGTTTCCTTCTGCTACGAGTTCAAAAAGTTTATAATTACAATTTGTTTTGTTTTTTGTTATCATATCATAATGACATGTTATCTTTAATCTTTGGGATGTTAACATCGATTCGAGCGTTAAATCCGATGGTAGAGTTGTTACATGTTGAAGTTATACTTTGCAACGAGGTCACACGTGGCTTAAAGTGGTTCGATTCAGAATGATCTCTCCATTATTTCACTACATTTTCATTACATGAATAACAAAGATTTCAAATACAAGCTTTCATCATTTTGAAATCCTCCCTTACTATTGCATGGCTCGAAGAATTTATGCAAGTTGAGTTATTGGCCCTTATTTCATAGTAGTGAATGTTTAATTGTTGATGTGACCCATTTTTGCCCAACAATGTGATTTTAGTGACTAAATACGATCTGGATAATGAGTGCAGTGGTATGGTCTTATAGGAGATGGAGTCAATAATGGAGGAAGTGGGCTGGTTGGTGTTGAATTGGTTATCCTTTACGAGAAAAGAAATATCGTCAAGAAGTTACTCATGTGGAATTTATTTAATTGAAATTTTACTTCGGTGATCTATATTAGTTTTGAAAATTCTATTTCATTGGGTCCCCTCTAATTTTACACATTATTATTATTCTTTTAGATGGTAAACATGCAATAGGCGTTCTTACGTCATATAAAGCGAGCAATTTGTATTGACCTCTCCATGCTCATGTATCTTCTACAACTTTGTATTTCATCTTATGGTCATCGCATGTGGACCTCATGTGAGAGTAAGGGAAATTGCATTGAGTGGTAACCGATATGTTTTGAATTTAAACTATTCAAATGCACCATCTCCTTCCCTTTGATTTGAAATCGACATCTATATCTTCACCGTCTTTTCATTATGTAAACCTAACCCTTTTTTTATTGCCTTCTTTTCGCTTTTAATCTCACCATGATAATATTACTTTCTCTACATTCTTGCTATCAAATTTCAAATTTACATCAACGAGTAACTCTTACCTTTCACGCTGTCTTTCTTCATTTTCTCCATGCATAATCTTTCCATTATTTGCCTTTAATCATGATTATGAAGAAAAATACATTGAAACTAAAAATTTCCGATTCCAACATGCAAGATTGATTCTTTATGCTACTTTGAGTTGTTATCTAATGGCTTACATTTCCATCTTTACTTATGCCTTTTGAGCTAAAAAACTTTTGATTCTATCACATATAGCTTGTAAGTTTTGCTAGAATAATGTTGGAGGCAATTGAACCTGGCTTATTGATAATTTAATCTTGTTTATACATGCTAACTATTTGAATGAGTTGTCACTTAGTTGGCAAGTTAATCGGTTAGTAGGATAATTTTTTTACAAATGAATACTACTTATGTGAGGAGTCATTTAGCTTACCTATATTTTTTATCCAAAAAATTATTCAACCTGGTTTTTTTAAGTTTCATTTAATCCTATCTAATGTAGTCAAGGTAATGCCAACTACGGAACCTTTATTATTCATTGCTCTAACATGCTTAATGCGCCCCATAACTGTTGCACGGGGTGTGCATTAGATGGCATATTGACTAAGATAAATTTATAAATTTTAGAGGTTTCCTAGGGCATTAGATCGATGTAGTACTTGTCATGAAGGTTGTTTGTATATACTTTAATTCAATATGCTAGAAAATAAGGTCAAACTGCATTTTTATAGATATAAGCCTTTCGCTGACATAGTAAACTAAATGCTAAACCCGTTCTTCTTTCCTGATCAGAATTGCACTCACCTTGTAATCTGAGACTATAAGGTGTATGGATAAATCCTCCTCTTGTATTAGTTTCGACAAAACAGGTGGTTATAACATCCCTTACTTTGAGACTCGAAGATAAAATGATGTTGCAGTCATTACCAGAATTATCTTCCAGCAATAGAAGTGAGTTCAGTATATTAAAATACAGATAAATAAACAAATGAGTTAAATACTTTCACCACGTAAAAAATTTCTTTAATATTCTGTACATGCATTTCTTCCAAAATTAAATCCAAGTCATTCCCATGTAGGGGTCAAATAATAATGGAAAATAGCATAGTAAAGAGTTAGGACAACATACAATGATGCCGACTGAACTCCTTAAATAGTAGAAACAACATCTTTATTTGCTAATAAATCCTTCTACTTCGTCTTCTATCTGGGTACTACGCCTCTTATAATAACCCTACCTAATTCCATAAACTCGGCCTACTCAAATGATTACATGTGAGTTTATAGGAAAAACAATAATAAAGATGCCGGTTAGACATAATGTCTGGTGTGAATAATACTTACCCAAAACAAACATATAATGAGACCAAGCCATACTGCATGAAATGGGTTTTTGCCTTATTATCTAATGTCATAAGTGAAAAAATCATAGTTACTGATGCAAGTATTTCTTATTTACTATTGTTCCCTATGCATTCCTAAGCGGTTCCAAATAACTTCAATGCCTCTAGCACAATCCCTATTAAGCTCTCAGTTATATTATTCTTTAATATATTATTCCCATCTGCCACTGCACCCCCGTGCAGTCCCCACTACGCTCCTATTTATCATTGTCTTTATTCTGATACTACCTAGAATCAACACCCTATGGTACCCTTTTAACTCATTTATTAAACTTAGACTGCATAGACTCAACCTCTTGCAATATTCTTTAAGTTCATTCATTAAGTTTAAAACTGTGTAGACTCACTCACCCACAGTATTAAATTATTTATTAGTTAAGCTCTGAACCACAAAGAAACAACCATATGTAGTCCTTATGTGATTGTTTGCTTAAGTTTTTGACCACAGTGAAACATCCACCCGTAGTACCTATTTGTTTATTTACTTGAGTTTTGGACTACTGTGAAGCATCCACTGCAGTCCCTACTTGTTTATCGACTTAAACTCTGGACCACTGTGAAACAACCACCCACAATCTTTAAAAGAATTAATTTGAAACCGCTTGGAGTCATCCTACCATAGTCTCTTTGAAGTTAAATGTCTCTCCTTACCTTCCTTATGTGCGCATTCGAGTGAATGCCCCTACTTGGCGTCAATAGCCCTTTCAACCCTAACACTAGCATTGGAATTCTTCCCTTTACTATCCTTGGGCTCTTCCCGATTCCTATGGTGGCATACTTTAGTCTCTTTCAACTTTACGTTTTTGTAGCACGATATGTCTTCTACATATTGTGGCATGTTACTACTCCTGAAAGTCATCCCTTCTGGCAAATCACTACCTTTTCCCTGCATACACTGCTCTTTCATAAATTATTTGGTCACTACATCGACTCTATACTCGACAATTTCTTACAACACCTTTGCACGTTTCACTTCCTAAGGCATCACGATTTCACTTTCTGTTATTGTCAACGTCCTTAATTTTTTTTCATCTTTATATTTGGATATAGTTCCATATTTATCTAACATTTGTCTATAAATTAAAACTTACAAGCAACCGTGCAGTTCCCTTTTCCCTAATGCACTACCCATCTTATATTTCCATATTTTCTTCATAGGATATCTAATTAAAATCCAAAAAAATTCGTGAACAACTATTACGATATACTTTATTTATTATTCTTATTTTTTATATATTTTCCTTATTACCGTCTAAGCGTTCTGCGTCAAAAATTCATGATAAATTAATTTGGCGTAGGAAACTTCTCAAACTAAAAGCCCATTTCTAGGTTCATGGTTAGCATATCATACAAAACTTTCGTAGCATTTAGAAATTATTAGATTAGGGATATACATCTAAACATCCCATCTTCATCGATCTTTCTCAAAACATTCATTAAATGTCTTACTTATTAATGAAAATCCATTTGAAACTCCATTATATATAAAAATATACAATGTTATACCAAAACCAAATATTGGGTACGGTGAAATGGATTTAGTATTAATCACATAGATCTTTAATATATCTTTCTTTAGTCTTCTTACTCCCTTTTTGGCTAGCACTTCGTTATCTTTCCTTTATTTGATTTTCTTTAACTACCACCATAATGTCTCACTCAAGCCTTTTATTTTGTTTTTCATGGTTAGAAATGAATGAATAAAAAAGATTAATGCTTATTGTTTCACAATAACTTGGGCTTGGGCCCACATACTCTTTTTCATTAATTTGTTTCTCCCTTTCTTCTCATTTAGCTTATTTTGGCCTTTAGTTAATTAATTAATTAAATCAATAACTACCAGTTTTTACAATCTTCCTCCATAAAGGAATTTCACCCCTAAAATTCAATTGAGGCATGATAGAGATTTGCTGGTTGTCCCATGCTGACGCTAAGCATACCCATGACTTCCCAATTCATAATCAAATGTACTAGTGTTTTCTACTGATACGATAATCAACCATAATATTCATACATATATATGGTCCATAACAATAAAATACAGCACATATCTCATATGCTAATCTTAAATGAACAACTCTAGGTAGTTCTGACTAACCTTATCTTTAGTTTCCCATATGAAGTCTTCTAGATCTACGCTCCATTAAACACATACTAGCTTCACCGGCTTATTCCAAAGCTGCTTCTCATCCTAATCCACTATCCGATCGGTTTCATACATAGGTCATGTTCAATTTTGTGACCATGTCTTTTATTTCCCTCGGATTAACTACATTGTCCAGATCTCTAATGCATTTACACAAGTAGGACATGTGAAACACATTATGAATCCTTACAAAAACACAAGGTAGTTCCACCTTATACTCCACCTTTCCAATCCTTTCTACGATTGGAAACGACTCTACATATCTCGATGCTAACTTCCCAACTTTCCCAAAACGCATCACACCTCTCATCGGAGAAACCTTTACGAACACCTGATCGTTACTCCAAACTCCAGTTCCTTCTCCTTGTGTTAGCATAACTCTTTGGTCTGGAGCTCTACTTTCTTAGTAGCATCCTTAACCACATCTGGTGCTAACATAATCATGTTCGCTACCTCCAACCAACATGCAGGCGACTTTGTAACGACCCACTATTTTGGACCATTCAAATCGATAATAAAACCACATATGTCTGACTTGAATAATTCAAAACAGTAGATTGTAATATAATTTGGAGCAAATAAAACCAATCACAGAATCATAGACATAGATAGATCAGAATAACTCACAGTAGAAATAAAATAACCATAGTAGTTCGTGAAGCTACTAACACAGTCTCAAAACAAGTACAAAATACCATAGTACGAAAAGTAAATACAACAGAAATCCTAATATATAAATGTTCATTAATACATAAGCAGAATAGAAAATACTGAATGAAAATAGATAGCAACTAGATAGATGGTCTCCAGCAAATCCTAGCTCCAGAAGGTGAAATCCAAAGCTGATACTCTGGCTGACTCGAGCGTAAAAAAATAAACACAAGCACTCAAGTCAGGACATACATACTTATACAATGTAAACAAACTCAAGTGAACTGTAAAATAAATGTACAAGTAATTAAAAGGATGCTTGGGACCGCCCATCCTCTAAGGATCTGTTAAACTATTTACTATGTACTAATATACGCTATTATAATTATGTCTAAAGTAAAGTAAACTTACTTTAAAATAGCATTACGGTTTTACTTCTTCCACCTTAACACATATATGGTGCCAATAGTCTATACAGTATTATAGTCCCTCTTGGTTGGAAAGCCACCAGAGGATACTCCATAGGTACGACACAAATCAAAACTCGTACAAGGCACGCCAGGGTACGGCACAACTAGGCAATGCTATGGTAGATATACCAATTATGCTTCCGGACCTATGGTGACGCGTAGCAGCCACTACCGCTCACCTCGAGCCACACTCCCAAAATCAAAGGTGCGCACCAATCAATCACAAAGTAATAAAATGACATACGAAGAAGTGTGTCCGATAAGAGGAGCTACCTCATTAGCTCGTGAATCGCTCCTGTTTTAGCCACTTATGCCAACTCACGGGAGTCGAGTCCACATATATACCTCAATAGAACGTCGCCACATCCTACTTCATTCTGGAATCTCCACCGCGTACACGGTTGTTAAAGTGGTTTTCGGTATCGACAGAGAGTATGCCCATATCCGATCTCGGTCTCTTTAACAACCAACTGTTATTATAACCCTTAGTTATAAATTTCAAAATGGTTTATATTCCAAATCAAAATAATTCATTTGAACCATTTAAATATGAAGTCGTTATCCTTTCAAATCAAATATTCAATTTCCAGAATTGTAACATTTTCTAAGTTCATTCATTCAATTATAACAATTTCAAAACATTGTATTTTTCAGAAACACCAGCACTTGTAAAGTGTTATAGTAGATATATTAGTATCTCAAAACAGTTCAATTTCAGAAACAACAGCACTTTAAAGTGCTACAGTAGATAAAATCAGTATTCCAAAAATAGTTCGATTTCAGAAACAGCAGCACTTATAAAATGCTACTGTAGATATAGTGATATTTCAAAAAAAACAATTCATTTCAAAAACTGCAGCACTTATAAAATGCTACTGTAGATAGAGTAATATTTTGGAAAAATAGTTCATTTCAGAAACTATAGCACTTGTAAAATGCGACTGTAGATATAATGATGTTTTAGAAAAACGGTTCATTCCAGAAACTACAGCACTTATAAAATGCTACTGTAGATATAGTGATATTTCAAAAAAAACAGTTCATTTCAAAAACTGCAGCACTTAAAAAATGCTACTGTAGACGTAGTGGTATTTCAGAAAAACGGTTCATTTCAAAAACTGCAGCACTTATAAAATGCTACTGTTGATGTAGTGATATTTCAGAAAAACAGTTCATTTCAGAAACTTCAGCACTTATAAAATTCTACTGTAGGTATAATGATATTTCAGAAGAACAGTTCATTTCAGAAACTGTAGCACTTGTAAAATGCTACTGTAGATATAGTGATATTTCAGAAACGGCAGCACTTATAAAATGCTACTGTAGATATAGTGATATTTCAGAAAAACGGTTCATTGAAACTGCAGCACTTACAAAATGCTACTGTATATATAGTGATATTTCAGAAAAACAGTTCATTAAACCGCAGCATTTCTGAAAAGCTACCATTTCTGTTATAAGTTTTACTATACCCTATTAAAAAAATCTTCAACTTTTCTCATTTTTAACTTATCAAACTTGTTTCACTTTTCAAAATAATTTATTTGGATATTGCTTAACTTATAATTTTAATAAAATAACATTTTATTAATAAATATCCAATTTCAATTAAAATTCATTTGTTAAGTCAAATACACTATAAATTGCTTAACTTTTATTTGAACAAATAACTTGATATTTTATTTAAAATACCCATTTCATAAATAAACTATTCTTATCACTAAGTTAAGCTTAAAATTCCATTTGGACCCTAAATTTTCAATTATTAAGTCAAGTCAAAATTTACATTTTAATCATTAATTTGCTTATACATTTTAACTTATAGAAATCATTATAACATTTATTTAAATCATTTAAATCCAATTTAGGTTAAAATTTCATATTTTTAAATTTCAAAATACTTAATAATTTTCAGAAAACATTTAAAATTAACCATGGATCTATATATAATTTTCTAACCTAGGTCAAGTGATGCGGATATGTACCATTTCAATCCGTAATTTAAAATAAAAATCCAGGTTCTATCATTTCAAACCCGCAATCCCAAGTCAAATAAAATATATAAAAATCACATGAGCCTATCGTTTCAGCTCATAATGATTTTTCCTTGTTTTAATGTCCGTTCGGGTATGTATCATTTCAAACCATAGTGATTCTATACTAACAGTGAACTTGCAGTGTGATAAACATAAAATAAATAAACAGTAAAACATATCATATGATGTCAGGTGATGCAACAGGTATATAATCAGGTAATATCGTCATATAATGTCAGATAGTGGGTAGAAGTGAGCATATATCATAGCATATCAACTACTACAATTCAAGTGACATTGTTTCACATTTATATAAGTACGATTTTTCGAGAGTGATAAACTCCCCTTCTAAAGAAAGAGATCAAATTCAAAATACAAATCCAAACTCCGCAAAGCACAAAAAACACGATTAGATTCGAGGAGAAAATGATGAGCAAATATTGAGATCTTGTAACAACAAAATATACACCATATATAAATCTATATGTTCAATACATAAATATATAAATCAAAAAATGAAACAAAGTGAAGAAAACATTGTTTTAGATCAACAAGTGGGCTCGACCACTATGTAAATAGGCTCAACCATCACCACACATGGCTCAGCCATGACATTTTGAGGCATGCTAGGCTTGGTCAGGTGGTCACAAGGCATGGCTATGGTTTGTGGAACATGAAGATATGGAAAGGCAAAGCAATAGGAAGGCAAAAGGCAAGGGGTGTTGATGTTTTGGGCTGGGCCAATGGCTGTGTGGCTCGGCCATATGTGCTAAGCTTGTTCGGATCTGGTCACATTAGAGGGGCACGGCCTAGAGCAAGGCAAGGAGGTGGTGGAAATAGGTGTTTTGGTAGTCGAGGCTAACAAAGGAGGAAGGGATGGTGTTGCTTGAAATTTTGGTGAAGGGTTTGGGTCTATTGGTCACGGCTTGGGGTATGTAAAGGAGATGGTGATGGTTGTGGCCGGTCTAAGGTGGTGATGAAGGGGGATGTGGTCGTCTAGGAGGATGGTCGAGCATTGCATGAGCAGAAGAGGAAGGAAAAGGCAAAAAGAAAAGAGAAAAGGAAGGAGAAGAAGGCATGAACACTTACTGTAAAAAAAAAATTCTTTAAGAAGCAAATGAGAAATGAGATGTGAGAAATACTTTTGTACGTGAATTAGAGAAAAGAAGTGGTGGTGGCTAAGAGAGGGAAAGGTTGTGAATGGCAAGGGTAAGTTGAAAAGGGTTTACCTCGTTTGCAAGAAAAGGAAACTAAGTTTCTTAGAATTTCAATCCAAAAATCAAATAAAAATCACATACAAAGGCCAACAAAATAGAAAATAGAAAATAAAATACAAGATAGAAATGAACATAGGAAATAGATAATAGAAAAAAACAAATAAAATATGGAAAATAATCGCGTGTAAAATGCTAAAAGCTATCAAATTTACAAAGTTTCAAACAGAATTTTACGAAACGAAAAGCAGCATGAATATCAGAATCAAATACACTTTCAAAGAAAAAGATTAGAAATTAGAAATTCAAATTCAAAATTTTCAACTGAAAGTCAAAGTTTGACCACAGTTGACCAAAAGATAAAAATTTCAGAAAATGTTTATTTTATTGTATTTGGAAAATAAGTTATAAACAAAATCCAAAATTACATTGGAAAATTTCAAACTTTCAAATCATAAATGATATAAAACTCAAAGTTTTTCAAATAAATTGAATTAAAATATTTATAAAACTATGGGTTGATACACTCTCCCCTACTCGAAACTTTTCGTCCTCGAAACTTTTCGTCCTCGAAAAGGAACGAGACACGAAAACAAGGAAAGATAAGATAGAACAAAATATAGTACCTAAAACAAACAATTCCGGATTCGAAGCATGCATGATCTCCTCCGTCTCCCAGGTACAATCCCGATCATTCGTACTCCACTGCACTTTGACCAAGTTGACAGATTTCCTTCTCAACTGGTTCGTACATCTTTCGATAATACGAAGTGGCTTCCTCTAGACAGTAAGATTACGCTCAATATCCAAACTCTCGAGAGCAGAAGGCTGGACAATCGAAGATGGATCATGCAGATATCGACAAAGATGCGGAACATGGAATACATTATGCATTCGAGAAAACTTCTCAGGCAAATCCAGACGATAAGCCAAAGAACCAATCCTCTCCAAGATACGGAAAGGACCAACAAACTAGGAGCAAGCTTCCCTCTCCGACCAAACCGAATCACATTCCTTAGGGGAGAGACCTTATGGAAAACCAGATCACCAACAGAAAACTCCAAACTCCTCCTACGACGATCAGCATACTTCTTCTGCCTATCCTGAGCAATCCTCATCTTCCTCTTAATCTCCTCAACTTTCTCAGAAGCCTCCAAAATCTTATCAGGACCAAGAACCTAATGATTACCGGATTCAATCCAGCAATATAGAGATTAACATGGTCTTCCGTAAAGAGTAGCAAACAGAGACATTTCAATACTAGCCTGAATTCAAAGACCAAATGAGATAGATAAAAGACTAAGATAAGGTTAAAATAGAAGATGGAAGATATACCTGATAACTGTTATGATAGGTGAATTCAACAAGATGGAGATGATCTTCCCAAGATCATCCATAATCAAGAACACAAGCACGAAGAAGATCCTTGAGAATCTGATTCACTCTTTCCGTTTGACCGTCGGTCTGCGGATGGTAAGCTGTGCTCAGATTCAGACGAGTATCCAGGGATTCCTGAAAAGCTTTCTAGAACTGACTGGTAAAGATAGGATCCCGATAACAAACAATGTTGATAGGAACACCATGGAGACGAACAATCTCCCTCATATAAATCTCAGCCAAATTGGAAGCAGAACATGTAGATTTGACTGAAATCAAATGAGCTGATTTGGTCATCTATCGACAATAACCCAAATACTCTCCTTACCCCTCTGAGTCCTCGGCGATCCATCAATAAAATCCATGGAAACTTATTCCCATTTCTAATTGGGAACCTCAAGGGGCTGCTACAAACCAAGGGTGTTTTGATGATCTACCTTGACTTGCTGACAAGTCGCATACCTACTAACAAAGATAGAGATATCTCGCCTCATACCTCTCCACCAATAATGCTTCTTCATGTCTTGATACATCTTCGTCAAACCAGGATGAATAGAAAATCTGGATCGATGATGTTGCCGAAGTAACTCTTGCCTCAATCCACCAACATTCGGGACACAAATCCGATTATTAATCCTCAAAATACCTCTATCATCGATCCGAGCTCCACTACCATCAGGACTACTACCACCAATTCTGCTATGAACACTCTCCTTAATCAATCTGATAATCCTATCCTCATCCTGCTTAGCAATGATGCGATCCAAAATATGAGAAGAAGAAACAACAAGTTGACACAACATAGCCTTCTTTCTACTCAAAGCATCGACTAAGACATTAGCCTTACCAGGGGTATAGCTAATGTCAAGATCATAAGAAGCAAGGAATACAAGCCACCTAACCTACCGCTGATTCAAATCCTTTTCGGTGAATATATACTTCAAAGACTGATGATCAGTAAAGAGCTCAAACTTAGCACCCAAAAGACGATGCCTCCAAAGCTTAAAAGCAAAGACTACAGCCAGCAATTCCAAATCATGAGCCGCATAATTGGCCTCATGGGTCTTCAGCTGGCGACTAGCATAAGCAATCATCTTCCCATCTTGCATCAGAACAGCTCTCAAACCCACATGACTGGCATCAGTGTATACCGTTAATCCCTCATTTCCATCTGGAACGGTAAGCACTGGTGCAGAATTAAGCTTACGCTTCAACTCATTGAATGCAGCTTTACACTTATCACTCCATATAAACTTAGCATTCTTTCGAGTTAAAGCAGTGATAGATGCATAAATCAAAGCAAAATTCTCAATGAATCTCCGATAATAACCGTCAAGGGTCAAAAAACTGCGAATATCAGATGGAGCCCTAGGATTTTCCTAATCCTGTAATAGAATAGGGAAAATAAGGACCATAGAAAATATAGAATGATCAAATCACAGACAGAGAAGAAAGGTAAAGTTACATTGATCACAGCGATCTTGACTGGATCAATTGAAACTCCATCGCTAGAAACAATATGCCCGAGAAATCGGACTTCATCTCTCTAGAAATGGCATTTCGAGAATTTAGCCTTCAAATGATGATTCCTAAGAATCTCCAGAAAAAATTTCAAATGTGACTCATGCTCATACCTTGGCTTAGAGTAGACAAGGTTATCATTAACAAAGACTAGAACAAAGTTGTTAAGCACATCCCAAAAAACACAATTCATCAAATTAACAAAGAAAGTAGGAGGGTTAGTCAAACCAAAAAGCATAACTAACCATTCATAAAAGCCATTCTCAGTGTGGAAAGCATTCTTGGGAATACTTTCCTCAGTAACTCTAAGCTGGTGAAAACCTGTAGCAAGATCAAGCTGAGAGAAAACAGTAGCTCCGTGGAGCTGATCAAACATATCATTAATGCGAGGCATAGGATATATGTTTCTCATAGTAAGCTTGTTCAGCTTCCTATAATCAATACACATTCTCAAAGAACCATCGGACTTGGTGACAAAAACCACCACTGCTCCTCATTCTGAATGGCTAGGCCTGATCAGACCTTTGGAGAACAAGTCCTCAATTTGCTTCCTCAACTCAACCTTCTCACAAGGTGTCATTCTTCTAGGAGGAAGAACTACAGGTCGAGCTCCAGGAATAAGATCAATATGAAAATCAATTTTCCGCTTAGGAGGTAAAGAAGTGACTTCACCAAATACATCGGAAATGGTTTGAATATAGAAGTCGAATGAATATCACAAGGAGAAGCATCAAGAGAATAAATAAAGCTACCAGCAAAATCCTGCAGCAAACTACACTGAATCACCAAAGATTTACCAAAATCATTCATAAGGGAAACAGTTCGGGAATTACAAGAGATAAAGGCATCATGCCTCTTCAGCCAATCACCTCCAAGCAATAGATCAAAAGCATCAAAACCCAGAACATAGAAATCACCGGAATACCGATAGCTAGAATGGAAGAGTTTCACATTTCTACAAATCCTACTAAGGTATGTAGGACCACCAACAGGATTAAAAACACACAAAGGCACATGAGCCAACTCGGGAGAAAGAAGATGCTCAAATTTATTACAAAGATCCATGGAAATATAATTATGGGAAGCTCCAGCATCAAATAGAACAAGAAAAGGAAAATAAAACAGAGAAAAAGTACCCTGAACTGTACCTTGGTTATCACTAGGTGCAGGAGCAGGCGGTGGAGCAGGCGAAGAAGCAGAAGTAATAGCAAAAATACCAGATGACTTGCCCTTCTGCTGAGTGAGGCAATTGTTCTTGAAATGGCCAGGCTGTAGAAAAATATGACAGAGATCACTCCTGGTCAACTGAGCTGGAGGAATAGCAGCACTAACCAAAGTAGGACAGCTATTAGCACAGTGTCCCTTCTGATTACATCTGAAGCAAGTAATGGAAGATAGCTCGATCGACTGCCTTTGAGATGAAGAAGATCCCAAGCCTGGAGTCTTGTTCTGATTCCTCTTTTGATGGTGAAAGTAGGGCTTTATCTTCTTAGGATTACTAGAAAAAGAATGAGATGATGCAGAATGAGCAGCTGGAGGATCCTTAGAAGTAAGATTCTCATATCTAATGGCCATACCCATCAGAGTGGTGAAAGGACTATGAAAGTGGGCGATGAGACGATCAAAATATTCCAAATGGGCACCAGCAATGAACTTCTCATTTTTCTTGAGAGGAATGTCAATCAGATTAGGGCCAAACTTAGAAAGTTCATTGAACTTCCTCTCATAATCAGCAAAAGACATATCACCCTGTCTCAGATCCCTGAATTCCCGATACATCTGAGATTTCCCTTCCTTGGGCATCCACTTCACAATAAAAGCATCCCTAAAGCATGATAAAGAAATATAAGAAAGATTTCAAAAGGGAAACTGAACCAAATTCAAGAAAAACAGAAGAAGATACCTAAACTGTTCCTGAGAAATGTCAGCCTCAGTAGTGTGAGCTGTGACGGACTCCCACCAATCCAAGGCTGCTCCCTTCAACTGCCAAGCTACCAACTGATGCTCCTGGGCATTAGTGATCTCAAGGCCGGACAAAATCCTCTCTAAATCCTTCAACCACTGCTGAGCCTCAATAATGCTCTCAGATCCAGCAAACTTGGTTCCACCAAGTTCAGTGTATTCCTTACAGAGTTTAGTGAACCTAACTGGTGCAACAGGTTCAGGAACTAGGGCAACACCATGGCCTCTACCTCTAGCATTCCTACCAATCATCCTGAAAAATCAAGAATGAATTTTAGGACAAAGGTAATTGAGAAACAAAGATAAGATAAGATTCAACTAGAAGTGAATATCCCGAACAAGGAAATTTCAAATAAGGTGGATAAGAAAAGGAAGAAGTTAAGAAGGTTCGATTTCAAAACAAGCAAAGTTTTATATCAAAATACTCCTTCAGAATCCTTTGAAAACCATTTTATAGTTTAAAATACGTTCTATCACAAAGAAAGGATTCTAAGATTGATTTCACCCATTCTAGAGTATTTCTACCCTATCTCTAATGAGTTTTTGCTCCGCAAGCTAAGGTTTTCCCAAAACCAAAGGTCTGGTACCAACTATAACGACCCACTATTTAGGACCATTCAAATCAACAATAAAACCACACATGTCTAACTTGAATAATTCGAAACAGTGGATTGTAATATAATTTGGAGCAAATAAAACCAATCATAGAATCACAGACATAGATAAATCAGAATAACTCACAGCGGAAATAATAACCATAGTAGTTCATGAAGCTACTACAAATACAGTCTCAAACGAAGTCTCAAAAAAAGTACAAAATACCATAGTCTGAAAAGTAAATACAACAGAAATCCTAATACATAAATGTTCACTAGTAATAAGCTGGATAGAAAATACTGAATGGAAATAGATAACAACTAGATAGATAGTCTCCAGCAAATCCTAGCTCCAGAAGGTGAAATTCAAAGCTGATACTCAAGCTGGCCCGAGCGTAAGAAAATAAACACAAACACTCGAGTCAGGACATACATACTTATACAATTTAAACCAACTCAAGTGAACTGTGAAATAAATGTACAAGTAACTTAAAGGATGCTTGGGACCTCCCATCCTCTAAGGATCTGTTAAACTATTTACTATGTAGTAATAACGCTATTATAAGAATGTTTGAAGTAAAGTAAATTTACTTTAAAATAGCGTTAAGGCTTTACATTTTCCACCTTAACACATATATAGTGCCAGTAGTCTACACAGTATCATAGTCCCTCCTGATCGGGAAGCCACCAGAGGATATTCCATAGGTACGACACAAATCAAAACTCGTCTAAGGCGCGCTAGGGTAGGTGACACGACACAACTAGACAATGCCAAGGTAGATATACTAATTACACTTCTGGGCCGGTGGTAACGCGTAGCAACCACTACCTCCCACCTTGAGCCACATTCCCAAAATCAAAGGTGCACACAAATCAATCACAAAGTAATAGAATGGCATAGGAAGAAGTGTGTCCGATAAGAGGAGCTGCCTCATTAGCCCATCAATCGCTCTTGTCTTAGCCACCTTATGCCAACTCACGGGAGTTGGGTCTACGTATATACCTCAATAGAACGTTTCCACCGTCCTACTTCATTCTAGAATCTCCACCGCGTACATGGTTGTTAAAGTGGTTTTCAGTATTGACAGAGAGTATGCCCATATCCGATCCCGGTCTCTTAAACAACTAACTGTTATTATAAGACGTGGTTATAAATTTCAAAATAGTTTATATTCCAAATCAAAATAATTCATTTAAACCATTTAAATATGAAGCCATTATCCTTTCAAATCAAATATTCAATTTCCAGAATTGTAACATTTTCTAAATTCATTCATTCAATTATAACAATTTCAAAACATTATATTTTTCAGAAACAACAGCACTTATATAGTGTTACAATGTATATATTAGTATTTCAACACTATTCAATTTCAGAAACAATGGCACTTATAAAGTGCTACAATAGAAAAAATCAGTATTTCAAAAACAGTTCAATTTCAGAAACAGCAGCACTTATAAAATGCTACTGTAGATATAGTGATGTTTCAGAAAAACGGTTCGTTTCAGAAACTGCAGCACTTATAAAATGCTACTTTAGATATAGTGATATTTTAGAAAAACAGTTCATTTCAGAAACTGCAGCACTTATAAAATGCTACTATAGATAAAGTGATATTTCAGAAAAACAGGTCATTTCAGATACTAAAGCACATGTAAAATGCTACTGTAGATATAGTGATATTTCAGAAAAACAGTTCATTAAACCACAGCATTTCTGAATCGCTACAATTTCTGTTATAAGTTTTACTATACCCTATTAAAAAAACAGTATATTTTCAGCTTTTCTCATTGCTGACTTATCAAAATAATTTCACTTTTCAAAATTATTTATTTGGATATTACTTATCTTATAATTTTAATAAAATATCATTTTATTAATAAATATCCAATTTAAATTAAAATTCATTTGTTAAGTCAAATACATTATAAATTGCTTAACTTTTATTGTAACAAATAACTTAATACTTTATTTAAAATACCCATTTCATAAATAAACTATTCTTATCACTATGTTAAGCTTAAAAATCCATTTGGACCCTAAATTTTCAATTATAAGTCAAATCAAAATTTACATTTTAATCATTAATAAGAAAATCGCTATAACATTTATTTAAATCATTTAAATACAATTTAAGTTAAAATTTCATATTTTTAAATTTCAGAATACTTAATAATTTTCAAAAAACATTTAAAATTAACCACGGGTCTGTATATAATTTTCTAACCTAGGTCAAGTGATACGGATATGTATCATTTCAATCCATAATTTAAAATAAAAATCCAGGTTCTATCATTTCAAACCTGCAATCCCAAGTCAAATAAAATATATAAAAATCCCTTGAGCTTATCATTTTAGCTCATAACGATTTTTCCTTATTCTAATGTCCGTTCGGGTATGTGTCATTTCAACCCATAGTGATTCCATACTAACAGGGAACTTGCAATGTAAGAAACAGAAAATAAATAAACAATAAAACATATCATATGATGTCAGGTGATGCAACATGTATATAATCAGGTAACCTCATCATATAATGTCAGATAATGGGCAGATGTGAGCATATACCATAGCATATCAATTACTACAATTCAAGTGACATTGTTTCACATTTATATAAGTATGATTTGTCAAGAGTGATAAACTCACCTTCTAAAGCTAGAGATAAAATTCAAAACACAAATCCGAACTCCGCAAAGCACAAAAAGCACGACTAGATTCAAGGAGAAGATGATGAGCCAATATTCAGATCTTGTAACAACAAAATATACACCATATATAAATCTATATGTTTAACACATAAATATATAAATCAAAAAATGAAACAAAGTGAAGAAAACATTGTTTTAAATCAACAAGTGGGCTCGGCCACTATGAAAATGGGCTCAACCATCACCACACATGGCTCGGCCATGATGTTTTGAGGCATGCTAGGCTCTATCAGGTGGTCACAAGGCACAGCTATGGTTTGTGGAATGTGAAGATATGGCAAGGCAAAGCAATAGGAAGGCAAAAGCAAGGGGTGTTGATGTTTTGGGCTCGGCCTATGGCTATGCGGCTCGACCCTATGTGCTAAGATTGGTCGGATCTGGTCACATCAGAGGGGCACGGCCTAGAGCAAGGCAAGGAGGTGGTGAAAATAGGTGTTGTGGTGGCCAAGGCTAACAAAGGACGAAGGGATGGTGTAAAGGTCTTGGCTAGGGTATGCTTGCAATTTTGGTGAAGGGTTTGGATCTATTGGTCATGGCTTGGGGTATGGAAAGGAGATGGTGATGGTTGTAGCCGGTCTAAGGTGGTGACGACGGGGAGATGTGGTCGGCTAGGAGGATGGCTAAGCATAGCATGAGCAAAAGAGGAAGAAAAAGGAAAAAGAAAAAGGAAAAAGAAAAGAGAAAAGGAAAGAGAAGAAGGCATGAATACTTATTGTAAAAAAAAATCTTCAGGAAACAAATGAGAAATGAGATGTGAGAAATACTTTTGTACGTGAATTAGAGAAAAGAAGTGGCAGCTAGGACAAAAGGAAGTGAACGGCTAAGAGATGGGAAGGTTGTGAACGGCTAGGATAAGTTGAAAAGGGTTTGCCTCATTTGCAAGAAAAGGAACCTAAGTCTCTTAGAATTTCCAATCCAAAAATCAAATAATAATCAAATAAAAATCACATAAAAAGGTCAAACAAAATATAAAATAGAAAATAAAATATAAAATAGAAATGAACATAGGAAATAGACAATAGAAAGTAACAAATAAAATATGGAAAATAATCGCGTGTAAAACGCTGAAAGTTTTCAAATTTACGAACTTTAAAACGGAATTTTACGAAACGAAAAGCAGTACAAATATCAGAATAAATACAGTTTCAAAGAAAAAGATTAGAAATTAAAAATTCAAATTTAAACTTTCCAATTGAAAGTCAAAGTTTGACCATGTTGAGCAAAATATAAAAATTTCAAAAAATGTTTATTTTATTGTATTTGGAATATAAACAAAATCCAAATTACATTGGAAAATTTCAAACTTTCAAATCTAATGATCTAAAAATCAAATTTTTTCAAATAAATTGAATTAAAATATTTATAAAATTATGAGTTGTTACAGACTTGCACTGTCTTCCATATAATGCCTTAAATGGAGCCATCCCAATAATTCTTTGGCAGCTGTTGTTGTATGAAAACTCCAACAGATGTAAATAATCTTCCTAAAATCCATTGAATTCTACAATGCAAGCCCTAGGCAGACCTTTCATGATCCTGTTGATCCTCTCTGTCTGCCCCTTTATCTTTGGATGATACGTAGTGCTCATTAGCAACCTTACACCTAATACCTTTTACAAGCTGCACTAGAACTCGTTGGTGAACAACGAATCTTGATCACTAATAATAGTGTTAGGCATCCCGCGCAACCTCACTATTACCTTCATACACACACACACACACACACACACACACACACATATGCTTGCTTTGGTGCAGTTCTCATAGTCTTTAATGGAATGAAATAGGGACACTTAGTGTAACACCCTATAAAATTAGCTATAATTAGTAAATAATTAGAAAAGCACCAAAAATCGAAATTGGGCAAACATTGGAAGTGATTCATGAAAGTTGCACCATCGTGTTGTGGCAATTTTCTAAGAAACTTTCCTATTTGGAATTTCAGAACTGGATCTCAAATGAAATAGTTTTCAACATTTGAAATTGTTGAAACGAAAATAATTAAAAAAGAAAAAGAAAATAAATAACATTAAATATAGGACACCACCGATCAACCCCTTCCTTGGGTCGTTGACTCCTAGCAGTCGGCTGCCTATAAGGGAGCGGCCGACCGGTTCAAACATAGTGGTAGGGTCTGAGCTATGGCGAATGACCCAGATTTAATTATTTTAATCTAACTATTATGATTGATTCGTGCGCAATAAATAAAGGCCTAAACCTCACTTCTTTTCTCATATTTACTTATTCAAGCAAAGAAGCTTTGCCACTTTCTCCTCTCCACTATTTTTTAAAATGATAAATATTATATATAAATATATAATTGGAGAACGGTAGAAAATAAAAGAGAAGAAGAGAAGGAGCGAATCAAAACTATTGAAAAAGATAATTTTTTTATAATTATAAATCTCTATTCCTCTTAACCTCAAATCTCTTCTTAGATCTGTAATTCTAACTATACGTACACACGTTGTTATACATATTCTTTTGGATTTTAAAGGAAAAGGAGTCAAGTAAAGGAATGGTTCAGATTTGGAGATTTGGAAAGCTTAAAAGGCGACTGGAAAATAATATAATTTATTTATTACATTAAAATTTATATCGTTTGATTTTATTTAATTGTTATGCATAAACAATCTGATGAATTGTACGATTAAAACAAATGTATAGGATCATCGCCTACACTTGAATAAAATAGGTAGTTAGAATAGAAATAGAATGCACAACCTGATATAAAATTTTGAATACACTCCTATATATTTATTCTTATAGAATATTTATTTATTCTAGATCTATAATTGGGTTGTAAATTAGGTTACCCTAGTTGACTTGAAATGTGAATTTCCATGTTTTGAATTATTTAGGGCAGGTTCCATATAAATTCCATAAATTATTCAATTTCAAAATATGTATAAAAGCACATCATTTGAATTAACAAGTGATATACCAAAAGTAAAAAAGAGATGTGTAAGATATGGATATTCTTCTCCATAGTTTACACTGTGTATTTAAATAAAAGAATAGAATTATTCATTGTAATTTCAAACGAAGTAAAAGTCTCAAATGAAAAGATATAATGGTAATCCTTTGTGAAAAGGTAGCTCAGATAAATTAAAACGTGGAAAAAAATTCTAGTTTAGAAATTAATTACTAGAGCTATAAAAGAAAATAAACACGTATAACCATGCTCAATGTTCAAAAATAAAAAATATAAAAAAAACTTAATTTATGCCAACATTCGTATTAGTTATTAACAATGTAGTAATTATAGGACTATGATCAATTAACATTAATTACATATTTAATGGCAATAAATTTATAGTTAATAGAAAGTTAAAAAGGAATTAAATGTGGATCAATTAAGGAATTTAATACGGCATTTATAGGAAACCAAATAGGCATAATAGATGAAGAGATTGTCCAATTTTGATATAAATGACCAATTATTATGGGTAATAAGCATTTATTTGACATTATATGGAAACCAAAGCCTAAACGTACACGTGGCGAACAAGTAAGTATAAATACCATTAAATATATGTAGAAGGCCATATAACTTTCATCGTACAAAATTATATTGCTTCAATTACACGTTTAAAACAAGCGTGAATTAATGGTCTCCGCCTAACTCTTAGGTTTTGGGTGATTGGTTCGGTTTAGTGGGTTGGGAAGCGAGGTCAATAGAGTTACATATCAAAAGTCTACCATTCACCTAGAGGCTACCAGTACTTGTGTATGCTTACTAATGATGTAGAACATCTCTAGCCATAGGACCCATGGGGATGGGATATGCATAGGACATAGGATATGCTTCTTGGATGGAGGTACTAAGTAGCTATTATAGGGTCCATCTTCTCCCTATTTTAGGAAGTACTAAATGGTTAGGGTTAGCTATTAGGAACAGTAATGGATATCTCGAGAAGGGTCTGCTTTGAGTTTGAGGTGTTAAGTAGCTATTATAAGGTCCGCCTCTCCCATGAAGAAGTATTAAATGCCTTGACGAGACTCTATGTAATGTCAACTAGATAGTATCAGAGAGGAGTCTGCCTTGGGATAGGTATTAAATAATGGAGACTTGCCTAAAATGTTGTTATTAAATGGTCAGGGTCTGTCTAGTTTCCATTGAAAAAGGTATTACATAGCTTGGGTATTATCTCTTACATTGTTTGGACATGATTAGCGGTAGTTGCATAGGACTGGAAAGGGACTTAGGCCTGCAATTGAGGGTAAGTTATAGAGTTGGGACGCGTTAATATAATGATAATTATATATAAAGCCTTATTTAGGTGTCATCGGTCTATATAGTTAGGACCGACCAACTAGCAATTATATTGTAGAGTGCCTACTTCGGGGAGTTGAGGTATTAAATGGCCATTGGATATGCCTCCTCCCTATTTAAGAAATATTAAGTGGTTGTGGTTTAGGTAGTGAATTTTTTAGATGTAAATAAATATTGGTACGTATACATAATGATACATTGGAGAAGATTGGGTTAGACTTATCGTACGTGCATACAAGATTTAACGGATTAGACTTAAATAATAGAAATAACATTTAAATGGAAGCCAATCGGCGTATATTAATGGGATGGGTATAGTACGTAATTGTCCACTCACCAAAACGTTGTTCCGACCCCCTCCTCCTAACAACCCACATGTTAAGTTTAGTAGGACAGGATACCGAGGCAAGATGAGGTTTACAGATGGTAAAGTCTTCTTATTCATGCTCGGCACTAACAAGGCAATTAAATATCTAAAGAATAATATTCCATTTTAGAATCCTTATTCAATATGTATATTCTATTATATACATCAATTCCATTGTGAGTTTAAATTAATCGCTCTCTGATATGCCTCTGTTTATTATAGGCTACCAAGACTAGCGATATGCACCTTAATGGACATGGATTTTGATTTAGTTAAAATTCGAGCCATTAAGGTGCGGGTTGTTACATTTGGTATCAGATCTTAGCTGAGTCAATCATA
Organism: Allium cepa; assembly: GCA_030765085.1. Classification (NCBI taxonomy): domain Eukaryota; kingdom Viridiplantae; phylum Streptophyta; class Magnoliopsida; order Asparagales; family Amaryllidaceae; genus Allium; species Allium cepa. Next base: position 299,555,011 of record CM060944.1, on the reverse strand, counting down.
GAAATTAGGATACTCTAAGAGAATTATTTTTATTTTTACCTATAATTGTATATAAATTATACGCCAAACTCTATAAATTCCAACTATAAAAGTAGTTGCGACCATATTCCGAAAGGATGGGCGGGGCGACTATGAGTTGGAAAAATAAATAGAGTTAAATTTATACTCCTACCCCCGATTACCCCATGGGGCGGTGATCATATCGTAAGAAGTAGACCATGAAGAACATGATGGCGACATATAGAAGCACTCCAGAGGTTGGATGATACGTAACTCCTTTGTTGGGCCTAGACTACCTTATGATTTTTGATTTTGATGGATTGTAGATTGAAGACTAACATTTCATCTAGACAAATGGGAAAAAAGAAATTGTATTTAGCAAGTATCTAGAAGTAAGGAATGATCGTGGAGCCAGATATGAAGGAGTGGAGCAAGTTCTCGCGAGAATGAGTGGAGCAAGTTCTCGTGAGAAGGTTTATACTAATTTCCACAAGAAGATAAATCGGATGAAGATGAGTTAAGGATGAGTAGAGAAGAAGGAGTGTCCTAAAGATAGGGCAATAAAAGTGCATTTTGAGTCCAACCCCATGTGAAAAATTTAACAAAAAGATATCTTTGTAAATTCCTTAAAATATTCTGAATGAGTTTTGTAATGGATTTATTGGGAAGTTGTTTGTAAAGAAAAAAAGCAAGGAAATATGGAAATTTATAATTTGAAAATTTGTTTAGTCAAAAGTTTCTAACTTATGGTTTTTTGGTAATAGGATTTTTCATTTTTGAAATTCTTGGTTTAAAATTAGTTAAGTCGAAATTTTTGGTTTAAAGGTTTTTGATAAAGGAATTTTTCATTTTTAAAATAAATGTAAAACAGAAGGTAATTTGGGATCGATGACTTTTCCTATTTTATAAATTTGGAAGTTACTTTTTTAAATTCTTTCTAAAGGTGGATAATTGGAATGGTACTTGATTTAAAATGGGGTATAGAGGATAGAAGGATAAAAACGTCGATAATTTAGATAGAAATAGCATTAGGAATTTATATAAAAAATAGGATTAGTAATCTAGTTAGAAATAATATAGTAGAAAAACAATAGGAATAAGATATGAAGAACGGATAAAATTCCATGGATATGTAGTAATTGCACACATACTTTAGGAAAACGCTTAGATAGATGTTGAAATTGCATATATCGTTTAGAAGTCCCCCTCTTGTGCTATGAAAATCTCCGTCAAAAGTGGAAGTGAAATTAGCATGAGTAGTAATAAAAGAAGAGGATGAAAATTATCATTGTCTATTCCACTTTTCACTGTTTAAAGTCATAGAAAATGTTGTTGAAAAAAGAAGATTTAGTATGACAACCGGATTTAAACGTGATAGATGTTTTGAGTTAAAAATCCATTAAAAGAAGTAAATCTCTTTTGTAAAAAGTGCTTGAAAAGGTAAAATAAGTTTGAAAGTGGAATTTTTCATGGTCCCATTTTGGAATCAATTAATTTTTGAATTTGATAAAAATGTTTTTAAGTTTCTATTTTTAAAAACAAAATTTTTGGATTAGGTACTTCAAGATTATGCAATTTTAGTTTTATAAAGAATGTTGAGAACTAAACCAAACGTTTAATATGGAGTAGATACAGATCACTACCTAAATAAGATGGGATAAAAGTATTAGGCTATGAATAAAATAACTACGAACGCTCATCGGGTAGCAATAAAGAATCCCTATTAAATTTTAGGAATTTTGGTAAGAAACGAGGAATATTCTATTAGACATATGAGGAAGTAATGAAAAGGATCCTTAAAGGAATAATGAAGGATACCAAAGTACAATTTTATGAGTCCCATGGCAGACTCGCATGAAGGATCATGGATATATAGGAAGTATATACCAAAGTTTGAGGATATGGTCAAGAGATTTTGATTTGGAGATTTTAGCAGTGTAGTTGGAGAAGAGAGTAGTGAGTGTCAAACACACACAAAGGAAAACTCAAAGCCGAAGAAGTCAAGATAGGTGGTAGGGAATTTATTCCACCAAACAAAAATTTTGGATTAATTATTATAAATGTGCATAGTTCATATTTCTTACCCAAAGCTGTATGGAGTTGTATAATTTATCCGTAATCAGGTATAATAATTGAAGTAACATATGGACCACATTTATTAAAAGCTAAGAAAGAGAGTTAAGGAAGGTGGGTGATATATCCAACTTAATTTAGTAAGGAGTGTTAGGATCATTATATAATTAACTCCAATTAATGATGAATGGAAGCTTCCAGCAAAAATTTCTTTTAGGGTGTTTGGACTATTGTAATGATCTAAATTTTTTAACATTGAGAATGAGAATATTCGATTTATTTAAATATTCAATTTTGATTCAAATTTAATAAGTAATCAGAAAATCAATTTTTAATAAAGCGACTTGATTTTTAATACCGCGTTTTTAATTTAATTTATAAGATTTTTCCATAATTTTTAATTTAAATAATATTTGAATTATCCTTTGATCATTTTTTCGCAAACGATGGTATTTTTGGAATTTCACAAAATAAGTTAACTAGTGCATTTTATTGTTGTTTTGAGATCATGTCGTATTTTTATTTACAATCATGTTTTTGTTTTCTTTCGTTTGTAGTGCATACACAAATGAAATTCTATGAAGCGAAGTGCTTGAAATTGTAAAATAAATTAACCCCTACAAAGACTTTTCCTTCATTTCACTTTCCCTCTTCTCTTTTAGCTTTTCCTTTTCCTTTATAGTAAATAAAGAAATCAAGGCCTCCTCTTTAAAATTAAAAATCAAAATCTACACATAACTAAAATTCTTGAAACTGATCCGTTGAGTTCCTATTATCGAGTGCTTTAAATTTATATGAGTTTGGTGAGGTACAATGATCGTTGGCTGTGATTGATATGTTAGGGCATGGCTAGGTTTTGAGATAGGCAGAGCTTGAGGCGTCGATGGACGAATTGGAGAGTATAGTTGCATTTCTCCTATGAAAGCGTATCTTTAGGCGAAGTATGGGTGTGTGCGGTGGCAATTTATGGAGTGCGACATTTTTGGGTGTCGGTTCGAATGCAGCAGGTTGCAATTGAAGTGGGGGGACCGAGCTCAAAATCAATAGGACAAGGAGGTGAGGATTTAGAGGAGAAGTTTGTCGGCGGAGTTGGGTTGTCAATCAGTAAAATGTGGAGAGAGATAAGGGTGTGCATACACGATTATGGTTGGTGTATCAGTGTCCGCGCATAGAAAATAGATTAAAGAAAGAAAGATGGGTTATGTGGGGTAATTACTTTAAAAGTGATTAGCGAGTAAATTACATTATTTAATTTCAATAACTTATAAAATGAATATCTCCCGCATACGAGGTGCAATCGAGACGCGGTCATTTCCATTGTGCTCGTAGGAGCATTATTTACATGCTGGAATTTGTTTCATCGAGTTTGGAGTAAGTGTAATTTTGAGCTAAAAATCGAACGTCGTTCGATTTTAGACCAAACTGAAATTAATGCTTAAGCATCAACTAGAATTTTGGTGAGTTAACACACTTCCGATTGAATAGTATATGATATATGATGGATATAAATTATTGTTTTGTGCTTAAAATGATTTATTGGTTTGGTTTGGTTGGTTTTCCACTTTGAAAGGAAAATGACATTTAAAATAAAATACAGTCAATTTTATATAGAAATATTGATTTCTCGTCGTTGTAACTTTAAATTTTGGTTATGTGCCCGTTGATTCTAATTCTATTTATATATTCGTTGTTTAGATTATTGAATGTTAATAGTTTGGTAGCTAGCCATATTGGATGTGACATTGATATATTTTAAAATTGAACCTTTTTAGTGAAAAGGTAGTAATAGAATTAGTTGAGTGTTATAGTAGCCATTGGCCACATTTTAGAATTTTGAAATACTATTGTTTATTGTTTGGAGTTGAAAAATGGTTATATTCAAAAAATGATTTTTAATCCGACCTTCTGGGACTTTCTGTTATATTTTATTTAAAATTAGTTTTTGTATTTCTCTATTTTACTTCACCATTTTTGATAGTCTTTTCTAAAATATTTGGAAATGTTTAAAAAGAATTTTGGGAAATATTAGTTTTACAAAATGATTAATATAATAAGGAAAGTTTGTTTTAAAGAAAAATAAAAGGGGATTTTATCTTTTACAATAAAATGATTTTGTTAATAAAAGAAGATAGGAATATTTTGATATAAATATTTGTGAATCATTTTTATGTAAAATGTTGTAGAAAATGATAGATTTATAAATGGTATTTTATAAACAAAAGAATAGATTTTTAAATGATGTTGGAAGAATTATATCATTTTGACAAATTGGAAATAAATCACATTTTTGTATTTATAGTAATATATAGAATGATCGATTTATGGAAAGTACGTGGCATTTATAAAAGGAGATTTACAAATGGAGTTCTATAATTATATTTTTATATTTATAAAATGTGTTTTATAATTATAATTTGAGACTTATAAAAGGTGTGTTATAATTATATTTTAAGATTTATGAAAGAGTTTTATAGTTATATTTAGAGATTTGTAAATGAAGTTTTATAAAGGAGATTTATAAATGAAGTTTTATGAAGGAATTTATAAATGAAGTTTTATGAAGGGAGATTGTAAATAAAAAAGAGTTTTATAAATCGAAAGGAGTTTTATAAAGAAATTTTATAAAAGACAGTTATAAAAATGAATTTTTATAAAAAGAATGAGACCTGATTTTAATAAATGATCGTTTAATATTATGGTGGTATAGGAAGTATTCTTTTCATAGTTAACACCGAAAAGTGGTTTGGGTTTTAGTGTTACGTACATTTTAAATGGCATTTGTTTCTAATCCAATTAAGTATTATTTTGAAAATGAAATCTTCTTTAAGGTGGAGACAAATATATATATATGCACATTTTCTAAAGTAATAGAAATATAATTTTTGTGAATATACATGTACTGTTGAGATAAGTACATAGATACATTTTTTAAGTATTGGAAATGTAATGTTTCGTGAATATACTTATACTATTGAGATAAGTATATGGGTACATTTTCTAAGTATTGGAAATAATGGGTTTCGTGAATATACTTATATGGTTGATATAAGTATATGGAATAGTTTTCTAGGTATTGAAAGTAAGATGTTTTACGGGTATACTTATACGGTTGAGCAAATTATATCAATATTTTTCAAGTGTTGAAAAGTGTAGAGAGGGTTTGTAAATATACCTTTTGAAAAGGTATTTTAACACATATATTTGAAAAATGATTTTTATTCATAAAAGGATTAATTAAAGAGACTTAGTGGTTGCTTTGTGCTTAACCATGCTGGATTTAATCTTTGGCTTAATTGTTAGTTAATTTGATAGTTGAATAATCGGCTATCAAATCTTGACCAGTTTTGAAACTATCGTTGTCGGTTCGGAGAGACTGAGATCAGATATATTATTCGAAAACCACTTCAAACCAGCACAAGTGTTCGAATTGAAGACATCTTGAAGATGATGGAATCGAAGACAGAGTCTTTGAAGTGCAAGGGCTACTTACTAATAATCATGAGGATATAGTAGAAATAGTGTCATCGATTTTTTTCATATCCTGAACGACTTGTATGGATGAATGCTGGCATAGCGTTGTTGCTTAGTGAGCAGTGTTAGCATTCTAAGTGAGACTTGACAAAAAAGATAATTGTTGCCTCGAGCCTCACACCAGGTAATGGAAAAAACAGGAATTGTGCCACAAAATTATGCGGGTCGCTCCATTAGGTAGAATCATTTCCTGATCTACATCGATATTTATGGATTTATATATGCTTCGAGCTTGGTACAGTTTGTTGAGTTGGTAGCCTAGAGGTAATCATATTCGTTACTACCCAAGAAGAGGTAGGCTGGTCCTAATTTGCAGAGGTGCAAATATTTTGCAGCCTTAGTACATTTTCTCTAAAGATGTACTATACGGAAGGAAGTCTCTTACCTTATCATTATATGGAATCCATTTTCTAATACGTGCCTTTTGGACTTAATTGTTTACTTAAAATACTGGAATGTAATAATGAAACTATTTTGGCTATGATTAAATATTTATTTGAAACTCTAGACATATTTTAGTATTATAAGCTATCTTATATAATGGTTTGGTTATCATAAAGTAAAAACTCATCTGCGTTCATGTGTGTCATTGTCTTGTGAGACACCTTTATTTGAAAGGTTTTACAACATTAAAAATTTAGATGATTTATGTTTCTCACGTTGGTTTATCAGACTAATACAGGCGTTATTTTCTTATAATACTTAAATCATCCAAAGCATATTTCCTGATTTAGTTATGGATGCTTTGGAGCTTCAAGAGACGAGCTGGATGCTTCAAAGTCGTAATCACATATCTTTTATTTCCACTGCGCTTCTTATTTTGTATTTATCAACATTTGTGAGGACATGTTGTTATAACTGTTCGGGTTGATGATATGTTAGTTTACTCTGATCGATGTATGTGTATTACAGTTTTCTTTTTAAAGATCTATTGCATATTATATATTACTCGTCACGATGTAAGATTTTGTTCTGTCTTCTCTTTCTTTCACCCAACAATATGTCTTTCCATCACTTGAATGATCGGCACATGAATACCATGGATGTATTAGTATCGACACGACATTTAAGGGTCGAAAAGGCTAGTCGTTATAGTTATAACTGCTAGTTTCTCCCTTAAGTTATTCGAAAAGCATTTGATATGGTATGTAAACCTTAATGTTTTATCGTTGTATTGATTTGATGGATGAGATTAGACTGCTATATAAATATAAATATATTGAAAAATAGTGCAAATAAAGAGATGTCATAAGCATACTTAAGTAGCGAATAAACTGTAGGTAAGATTAGAAGTTTATAAATTAAATTAGGAAATTAGGTTAGCAACTAGAAACTAAAAATACTTAGATCCCAAAACTTCAAAATATTGAAAAAAATAAATTTAATATTTATAAACGGTATAAACGGATATATATATATATATATATATAATTTGAATAATTTATGCAAGACATATAAATCTGGTTCTATGGTTATTTTACCTTATGTAACTTTGATTAAGTAATTTGGGTATTTATATAAGGTATTTGGGTTATTTCAAAAATTCTTGTTAATTAGAAATAAAGTATGCTCGTTTAATGTGTTTGTGTTTATTTTATTATTGAAATAAATTTTAACATGACACTAATTTACATCTTGGACCACGTAACAGGTCAATTGCATTTATTTTTATCGAATTGCATTAAATGTGGTTGTTATAATAACAAATTAATTTATTTATTATCATAAATGCAGTAAATGTGTTAGTTGCAATAAATTTAACGATGCAACATGTTTGTATTTAGAATAAGAAAACACATATTGTTTATTATTTAATGTATTTGTATTTGATAGACACAGATATTTTATATGTGTGGCTCGCTCATTAAAAATAAATTTAAATTTCATGCTTTGGTTACATGAAATAAAAGGAACGACAGTTTTCATATTTTGCCAAAATGCATGGTTATTGACCTTGATTAAGTATTCAAATAATAAACTAAAGAAAAAGTGGTACAGTATCATTCTGTATAACTATATTATGGTTCAGATATATATATTATAGTTACTACATTCATTCATGTTATTTATTTCGATATTTACTGTGTCATTAATGTATAATTTTATATGATATTTAATTCTAGCTTTCATCCGTGACATTTGTTATGTGATTTATTTATGATATCTTGTGTCACACTAAATTAGAAAATGTCATGAATGTAACCACATACTTAAAGTAAAAGACTATAACAACCATGATTAAAACATGTTGTGGCACAGTTATAATTTTGAGATTTTCAAGTGTTATATAGACTTAAAATGCTTTTGGGAGTATTTTATAGCACTTGAAGTATTTTACATATACTAAGATATAAATTCAAATATATTTTTGGTGTCTCTTTGCAAACTAATTGTAAATATCCTACATTCCAAGTTAGCTAATTGATGTAACATGTCACCAAAGCGACCTCTCTTATTTTGGTTGTTCATAAAAATGTTTGATATTTGTGTGTATTTACTCATGCGGATGTTAGCCGACCCAAAAGGAAGCCTAATAAGCTGAATAACTTACACATGTGTGATGATAAATATGTGATAATTATAAGGTCTCACAAGTGAATAACTAATCTGCCGAAAGGAAGATTGTTATTTAATTGATTGTTAGTATTTGATCATTACAACAAGTGTACCACTTGCAGTTAATATAACTATCCAAAGACTTAATATTAATGTTGTGTTAGGTATCTTGAGAAGAGACATACTAATTATTTAAATTTATTACGTCTGATATTGGATATGAGCATATACGGTCAATCCTTAATTTTTGTTCAATTTTCAGCTACTTTGACTAAAGTGTCTGCCAATTTTAATGTTCTCATCTTGTTTGAGACTAACTCCAAGGATTATTAAGAGAATGTGTTGTTTGTTCTTAACTTTATGGATCTAGCTTTTTGCAATTAGGAGGGTCATACCCACTCATATTATGGTTTAATGCTCTTATAATATCATGTAGAACATTCAAAGGTGAGACAATTCTAAAAGAACAGGCCAAAGGTCATAAAGTAAAATATTTCAGAAGCTTTCGAGGATGTGGTATCCGTAGGGATAACCAATTTAAGGAGTTCTTTTTTGAGAATAAAAAGTGTTCAGTTAAAATGCTAAAGAGAAACCAGCACGATTTATATTGCTTGATTTCATAAGGTCAAAATAAAGGAAACATAAATAAGTACTATATGAAAAATATTGCTTCAAAAGTTAAAGGCACTCAAGCTATTGTTATTCTGTCTTGTACTCTCTTTATTCACAGTATAACCATTTTATGATTATTATTAGTTTTCTAAGAATAAAGTGACCTTTATTGAGCTCATTTCACATTGTGGTAAGAAGAAGAGAGACTGAAGCATGGTAAGATAGAAAGTACCTATTTATTGTACACTGTACGTAAATGTATAAATAAGGATAAAGAAGTCGCTAAGGATCTAGAAGAAAAGATATAACATATAAATATATTTTTAGTTGCTTCTTTAATAAGATATACAAATATGTAAAGTAAAGTTTATTAGATATTTTTAAGATATTATTGAGATTTCAGTAATATTGTTTGGATTTATTTGATATTTTTGTTATGATGTCGTTTAGATGGATTTCAGTTTTCTGTTTCTAATATGATAATTGGGTTATTATTGTTCATTTAGAAACAATAAGACTGATTTATGAGTAAATTCAAACATTGTTGGAATTAAAGCTCTTAGTGTTTAAAATATAGCTTATATATATATATATATATCTCTTATATATATATATATATATATATATCTACTTATGCTCAATACCTTTTATAATGAAGTCTCAAATTTTGATTCAGTGATTTATAAGATTATTTGCTTCAGCTTACTAAATAATTGTAGATTGAGGCACTAAAGATATCAAATAATTTTTTATATTCGAAGCATTTAAAAGCTACAAGTTTTATAAACCCACACTAAGAAAAATTATAAGATGGGAAGTGCTCCAATTTTTGAGGATGTTGAGTTTGCGGGGAGAAATAAAATATGGATCATTGTCTTTAAGAAGAATCACTATCTTCGATTCAACCATAGCTACTTATTTGGATAATTTATAAGATTTTTTTCCTTTCATTAACAAGAAGTAAATTAAGAACCATAATATGACAATGTTAAACAAAATTTTAAGGTATGTATCATTGTCTTTAAGGAGAATCATTATCTTTGATTCAACTACAGTTACTTTTTCCAATAATGTATAGGACTTGTTACTTTCGTTAAAAAGAAGTAAATTAAAAACCATATGAAGACAATGTCAAACAAAATTTTCTTCAAATTGAAGTTATTTTTTTAAGAAAACGGACTCAACAACTTCAAAGTGCAAGGTCTTATGGAAATTCACTTGAAAAGGAAGAAATACTATTCTAGATGACTATGTAGTATTTTTTTCATAAAGATAAATATTGAATTGGTGAAGATGATTCTTTGGACTTACATCAATCCATACAAGGTACTAATTTTAAACGTGGATTTAAGGTATGAATATATAATGTAAATCTATAAGGACAACAAAGTTTGAGATTTTTCTCATCGCCTTATGATAATAAGATCGTTGACTATGAATAACTATTCAAAAAAAAGGATCAAGTGGGTAATGTGAAAATGTACAAGGCTTATTATAGAAAAGACTATACTCATATGAAAAACAATATTTTATTTTTTAAAGAGACTTTCTCTTTGGTTTTACTAAAAGATTTTAGAATTATTTTGAAACTTGTTATAGATTATGGTTTTAAGTAATATCTGAAGGATATTAAAGTCATGTTTCTCAATGGACATATTGATGAAACAACTTAAGAAAACCACTTTTGGATTACCCTTTTCTATTAGGGATCCAAATACACCATTACATTCATGAGGGGCTATTTGGATTATCACAAAAGGGTCGGATGGATAAGGCTATAAAAAAGGGTTGTTATGCAAACTGCAAATCAATTCTCCTTTGTCAAAATAGACAAATGTTGTCTTATATAGTAAAAGAAGAGCATCTTTGAAGCTAAAGAAACGCAAAAGATTCCTCATGTATTTGTGGTGTGGAGTTTAATGCATACCAAACCATATACACATATGGATATTGCATGTATTATTTGGCTGACATTAAAAGTGGATCAATTGTTAGTAACCAAAATGGTTACGAGATATCTTTAAGAAACAAAGGATTATATGCTCAAGACGGATTGGTCGGAGATCATATGGCATTACAGTTTGAATATTTTGGATGCCAAGAGTATAAAAGATCCACTTCAGATAACAATAATATTATTGTTATTGTTGTTAATTTTTTTGATGAAGCTATATAAGGAAAGCTTCCATATAGATACTTATATCCTTCTTTGCTATTTTCCGTAATAGGGTATCCAATGACGAAAAATAATTGTATTAATGATCTATTGAATAAAGAAATTGAAAGATCATTAAAGTAATATTATAAAAATAAACTATTAAATTTTGGCGACACTATATAGAGAATTGTAGTGGTCGGAAGTAGCTGTGCAACAGAGATAACGGTTCGCAAGTTGGAATTCAGAGGTGGAAGTTATAAGAGAAAAGGTGAAGTGGGATGAATTGACAGGGTCAGACGTCTGAAGAAAAATTCATACGTCTGACCCTTCAGCAAATCTGCACCATACCTGTTCTAGAGAATGAGGTCAAACGTCTGAGTCAGTGCAGAATTGGTTCCAGATCCTTTAGTCAGACGTCTGACCAAATGGTTAGACGACTGAGCTAAAGAGAAATTTTTCGGTAACTTAAGTCAGGCGTCTGACCATTTTGTCCAGACGGTCGAGGTAATTTCCGCCTGTTTTTCAAATGTGGACTTGGCGTGAAGATTTGTGATATCTGTAGGGGCAATTTTGAAACATTGCTTAGGGTTTCTATTATCCTATATAAGCTAGCTTCATGTTCTAGATCTGGGTGTGCAAGCGACTGCAAAACATTAGCCTCTACAAATTAGGGTTTATCAAAACCTAATTTTCTTCAATCCTCTTCTCCACAAATCAATTTCTAATTAGAATTTTTGATTATTGTAATCAATCTCTTGTACTCTTCTAATCGATATTAATAAAAGCTCTCTCTTAAAGTGGATGTACACTAACACGACGTTAGTAGAACCACTATAAATCTCTGTGTGATTTATTTTTCATTATTGCTTTGATTTTTGAATTGCTTGTTTGGATTGTGATTGTTTGGATTGATTGAGTTTGAAATTGAGTTATTGATTGGTTGTTTTTACACTTCTTACCACGATCCCGTCTTTCGCTATTGAGTAGTCTCCAGTTGGAATCCTGCCACAATATTTGGTATCCGAGCATTGGTTTTGGTAGATGGTTGTAAAAATGCCTAAATCAAGTAGTTACTCAAGTAGTTCCTCAATGGGTACTCCAAGTGGTATAGCTCCTTATCTACGTGGTTGCTACGTAGCTTCAGGATCACAATTGGTAATAGATAAGTGGAATGGCGATAATGATTTTGAAAAATGGCAATGAAAGATGAAAGCGGTTCTAAGGAGAAATCGGGTGCATCGGGTAGTGTTTGATACAAAACTATTGCCAGCGGACATCTCGGATGTTGAGAGAGAGTGTAACGTCCCGAAAATTTTCGACTTTCGAAAATTCAACATCGATACTCACTTTATCGACTGCCGAGAAATCGAAGGCCGGAAAGCCGAAATGTTATGGTTAGGAAAAAGAAAGAGAGAGAAGGAGAGAGATAAGGTAGAAAATAGAGAGAAAAGAAAATAGAAAATGGAACGGAACAGAAAAACAACAGAACAATAACAGAATCTCACAATTCGCAGTGGAACAACATATAATAGATAAATGAATAATCTTTAAACAAAGAACTATATCAGTTATTACATTACATTACATTACATCATCATCAGAGTGTACAACAACAACAACAAACAGCGGAAAAAGAAATACTATATACTAGTAATACGCCATGCCATCCAGCTTGCCTCCAGCAACTCCAAAATATCCAGAATATCCTGATAAACCTTAACTCTTGACTGCCCGTGTGGAAATTGGTGGGCACCCAGAGTTTAGGAAGGAAAACAATAAACTCCGAGTCAGTCATGTGACTGGTGTGAGAACTCAAAACAGTTTATTTATCTTTGCAAACAAAATAGATGAATATTTTTAAAGTCAATTCGCAATGCTTTTAAAAATGAGACTACCATAAGGCCTCCCGCACACACACACAATGCAAACGCAGAATCGGAGGAGATTTCTCCTTATGGTAGTCAAAGATGCTTGATACGCATTAAAAAGAACATTTGATATTACTACTAGTGCATAGTGTAGAGAAAAAATTCATTTCGAAAATAAAGATATAAATCTTAGCCAGCATAGACATTTCGAACTATGCCTACTATAGCTACCATCTAAACAGTGGTGACCACCATAAGTAAATGGCAGGTTCTACAACTAATACCGTACAAGGTTTCGTATTGGGAATTGGATTTCCAACGAATGATCAGGCCAAGGAACTTCCCATTGCCACATGAGAATGCCTCTGGAAGGACATCCCCGACAACCAAACCGGATCTCTACCAACACAAGGCCGGGTTACCCCTAACTGAGAAACAACTGACCGAGTATGCCATCCCCCGGTCCTTTGGGACCTTTTATCCGAGCGCTCGCAATCAATTCACACAATCATAAAGTGTTTTCAACATGAGTAAGTATCTGGGCTCCATACCATGATACCACCCTTCTCCAGAAGGAAATGCACATACCCTAAAGGGCGCTACCCCTCATAACCTTGCTGCATCTTTCCTGTTTTGACCATTCCCGAGGTGTGAGGCTCGACGAAGTCACATCCACAAAAACATACTTTATACAAAAGCCATGCTTTGGGTCAACAAATGATCATAGAAATGATCACCAGGATAGACGATCAAATAAATGATCCTATCACAAATAATCAACACAATGATCATTTCACAGCAACACTCAGCATGTCACATTACCAAATTGGGAATATATCGCTGATAACATTCAACTATATAACCTCTGAGCTCGTACGTCTCAGAGAAGGGTGTTAAGCTAAAAGAATAAATTCTCCGCCACCAACAGAAATATATTTGAAAGAAATATGCTTTATATCTCAATTTATAACGTCAGACATACAATCCATACAAGTCTGTTCCGGGCTCGAACAGAACCGAAGGCACTTACAAAGAAGTCCTTGCAATCCGGATATTCACAATCCTGATCGAATTTTCCATCACATATGGAGAACTCAATACCGTAGCTACTCGGTGCAGAGTCAATCGATAGGTCATCCTATCGCTCTCGCAAATACCGGGTCTTCAACACCGATCTTCAATGCTATCCATTACATCGTATCACTATTCGGAATGGGTAATCCGAATAACGAGCGCAATAATTTAAAAATAAGTGTAGCATTCAAATTCAGCAAATCACAACAAATACCTTTCAAAGGTAAATATTGATAGTCGGTTATTGAACTATCAATGGATATGCACAACATCATCAGATTCCAAATAATTTTCCAAATTATTTATTTTCCAAAAATATCTTTACTAAATATATAATTTTCACACTTCAAAAATAAATCAATATTTATTTTTAAACAAATTCCCCTTTTTATAAATTCCTTAGTGAATTTATATTCACAATATCTATGAATATACGATTTCATTTATTCAATTTCAATTTATCTTGAAAAAGATAAATTCTCAAAATATTCACTTTATATTGGAAAACATTTCCATACTTACTTTTAAGTAATTCTCAATCCATTTATTTTCAACACTTGGAAAATATTCAATATACTTCAATCGAAATTAAGTATATACTTCATTCTTTAAGGAAATCATTCTCTTTACATATTTATTTGGGCCAAAACGAATGTTGCATAAAACATCGTTACGACAACCCAAAATCACTAGTATAGGGATTCGAAATTAAAATAGATATATAAATCCCAATACTATACAAAACATTTCCTTTCGGAAATCATTTACTATAACAATAGTGATATAGTCCACCATTTCCTTTTATTTCTCGAAAACGTCTATTTCAACAATGAATGTTGAAATCTATGGTTTCGAATTTTAGCACCTTTTGAAAACATCGTTAGATCGTTTTAATTCTATTTAAAACATCACATCTAAAACAATTTCTTTAACATATTATTCACTATTCAAAAACGTGAATATACTACGTTAATCAATTTCATCCTTTCTATACATTTTATTTCAAAGGATTATTCACAGTTAAAAACGTGAATATAACTCCATTAATAGGTTTCAACAATTTACTTATCAAAATAAGTCGTTTGCGGATTTATAAAACAACGTTTATAAATTCCATTTCTATTTATTTTACCACAACTTCCTTTATAAGTCTCCTTTATTAACCTATTTTCAATTATAACTCAATTATAAACCAAAGGTTCATATTATAAGTTAAACACTTATAATTTATTTGTTTATAAAATCGTTCTTTTAAACTTCATAATTATAAATCTTATAACTTATAAGATTCATTTATTTACCCAAATCTAGTCTTTTAATAACTTTATAAATTTTATAAACTTACTGCTTATAAAATTCCATTTATAGCTTCACCGTTTATAATTCTATAAATTTCATTCATTTATGAATTTCATTCACAATTCATTCTAACACTTATAAAAACTCGTTTTATAATTCAAATATTCTAATTTATAAATATCAATTTGTAAAACTTTTAATATAAATCAATTTATATTATTCTTTTAAAACGTCTTTAATCTCCTTTATAATTTCACCATTTTCTTTAATTTATAAAATAATCAATTTTATAAATCCTATATTTAAGCTTTTTACAATAAATTCAGAAATCCCAATTTTAACTATTTTATAAAATCGTTAACCCCATATTTTCAAAAATCAACTTTTAACTATATTTCTCAAAAATCATAATTTTTATAACATTAAAAATTATAACGTTTATTTATTTAAAATGAATCAATTCCAAAAATATTTTATAAACGTATACTTTCAAAAATCACTTTGAAATCCTTTTAAAATTCCAAAATTTGGTCCAATGATGCTACATACCAAATAGCCAATCACGACAACAACGACATCATATATCGTATATGATAATCAACGAATATCAAAATATCCATAATCAAATAAATACTGTTGAGGAATCCAGTTGGATCCCTCCAACCTGTTTTCCTGCATCCACAAACATTAGCACAATACCAATTCCGCTCCAGTACGGAATTATCGCGGTATATGGGATTTAAAATATTATCCACTTAATAGACGGCGCAATAGGGTCTCATCCGCTATGCAAATGCGGGAAATCAATAACTCCAATATATACATATGCCAATATATATATATATTGCTATTATATATAATACCAATTTCACTGTTTATGAAATATTCGCGGTATATGTTTTTAATAAATAACATCCGCTTACTAACGGCGCATAATGTCTATTTTAACAATCAATTGATATCAATCATCATTCGAACATGCATTCAAATATTTTAAATATAACTATTTAAAATAAAATCGAAACCGATTCGATTGAGTGAGAAGTTCTCACCTTGATTTCAATTTCGTTTTAGCGATTTATTTCGAATAAAATTAAACGGACGTTTAATTTTACCTGAAATTCTCACTAACTCCAAACAACTCCAATCCAATTCCATCGCGTAGTGCTCGTCCATACGATTCCAACGCAACTTGTTTCGCGCGTTTTCAACCTCGTATGAAAAAGATACGAATTTTCAAAGTTTACACGATTTAAAACATATAAATTTACAAATTTCTTTCATAATTCTTAAACCTAAAAAAAATATGGACCGTTGATTTCATTCCCAAGCATATCCAGGCCGTCCCCAACCTCTTCTCCCCTCTCAAGTACACACGCGACCTAACCCATAGAGCACGCAACAAACCCCTCCAGGTCGCGACCCCCACAAACGACGTGACGACGATCGAATGCCACGGCCTCGAAGCCCATTTCGAAAGCTATCATCGGCCAGAAGGCGGCGGTGCTCGGCCCCCTCTAATGTCTCGAAATACGTGCCGAACTACATGCGTTTGAACTCAGTTTGCCATTGATTCGTTCGACTTCAAGCGATCCTAGCCGTTGGATTTGTAGAGCTCGCGGAGCTCTGCAACATTGCAGTTGAAAAATTCGCGTAATAACTTGTAGATTGGAAGAAATCGAGGAGGAAAGAGTTGACATTTTCGGCCATTGATGTTAGAACTGGTGGCTAGAAGAAGATGAAACCCTAATTTTTTTTCTTTTATTTTTTTTTGTGAATTATGAGCCTATTTATAGGAAATATCGAACACTATTCATTCGGGTTTTCCAAACTCCGATTTACGCGCGGTGACCAACGTTTCTAGGGTTTACCCCGCGTTCCGGACACAATGGAACAGGTTTCGAAAGCTAATTCGGACATCTGTGTGAGTTATGGCAATAAACGTTCAATTTAAATTAAACCGATTTAAACGATTTTCTAGGCGTTTTAATTTGTACCGGACAAACGGTAAATCCAATTGACACGAAATTTGAAAGCATACAATAATATCACATTACGGATCCGATGAAACTAGTTTCGTCGAAATCCGAGATTTTTTTAAAAATGGCTATTTTAACTCGCCAAATTAATATTAAAAATAATTCGATGCGTTTCGAGCTGCCACGATCAAACGATAACTCCGATTGCTATGAAAATTGAAATCCGGTAATAACTAACTATTACGGATCCAATGGAAATGATTTCGTTCAATTCTGAGACTGTTCAAAAATTGGCTATTTTCACTAGTCGATTTAATATTAAAATATTCAATTTTCACAAATAAACTTTTAATTCGATTTTAAAAGTTCTAAAATATCATTCTAACTTCAATATGATAAAATAAAATTTTACAAATCATTTTCAATCATATTTAACCCAATTTTCAATTATTTCCATAATTTCACATATTAAATTATTGATTTAATTATCCAATTAAATCCAATTATTCAATATAAAATTTATTCGACTTATAAATTCACTTATTAATATTTAAAATTAATTAAATATTCAAATTTTTTATTAATTAAAATTCTGGGTCGTTTAGAGAGGATATTGAAGAGTGGGCATTCACTACACTTCAACTCGCTATGGAGAGAGTGTTATATTCGAAATTAGTGGTGAGACAACCGCTAAGCTTATTTGGAAAAAAGTTGGAGGAATTGTATATGAAGAAGTCACTGACAAATCATTTGATCTTATTGCGAATGTTCTTCACCTATAAGATAAAGGAATGTACTTCGCTAAAGGCGCACTTGAATACTTTTGATGATTTCTAATGAAGATCAAGGCGGTAGATTTGAAGATTGAGGAAGAGCAAAAGGCGATGATATTGTTGTGTTCGTTGTCGGATCGCTATACAAATTTCTCAAATAGTTTGATCTATAGCCGGGATACATTGACTCTTTATGATGTCAAGACGGGTCTTCTTAGAGAGAAGTTGCAGGATCATATGAAGGAGTTAGGTGATGGAAGTAGTGGTGCTAGTAGTGGTCATGATTTAATTGTAGAGAAGAAAAGGTATGTAAAGAAGGAGAACCGGGGGCATTCTTAATCAAGGAACCCCGATTTTAGAGGAAAGTCGAAGGAAATAAAAGGCAAGTGCTATATTTGCAAGAAGCTCGGTCATTGGAAGAATGAGTGTCTGAAAAAGGAGAAAGCAAAGAAGGAAGTTGCATCTTCATCAATAGCAATGGAGAGTGGAGTTGGTGAGGGAGATGTTATGTCGGCGGTAGCATCAGTTGTTTCGGGTAGCGAATGGGTGCTCGATTCGGGGGTGTTTTATCATATGACGCCAAATAGGAATTGTTTTTCTTCTTACATCGACAAACAAGGAAATTCAATTGTTATAGGAAATGGTGCTATTTGAAAGTCGAAAGGCATTGGTTTCGTGCAAATTCAGATGTTTGATGGAGTGGTTCGTACTCTCACTAAAGTGCGTTATTGTTCCGGGACTTCGGAAGTCTCTTATCTCCTTGGGGCAGCCGGATTCTTTAGGTTGTAAGATCACTATAGGAGTGATAGCTTGCGGGTTTCGAAACGGACGCTTTTGGTAATGAAGGGCGCTAGGACTTATGGTATTTATTTTCTTCAAGGAGTGACTATAGAAGGTGAAACTTCTATAGGAGTTGATAGTTCTCGTGGCTTGGATGCAACTCGATTATGGCATTTGAGGTTAGGTGTGAGGAACCGCAAATCCGTACCCTCTGAATCGACAATAAACCACACATGTCTGACCCCAAAGGCACAGACCGATGGAAAGTCATGAGAAAGAAAAGAAGAGAGAAGAAGAGAAGATAAGAAAGAGGGAAGATAGAACCAAACAGAACAATACATAATCTCACATCGCAGCGGAAAACATATAATATCATATCAATGATCTTTACAAAACAGAAACTATATGTATATACATCAATCAGAGTTCAACAATCAATCAATGGTTATCGGTACGGACTGTTATAATAACATGTCCTCATGATTGCCGATAATATAAACAACTAAGCAACAATGCAGTGGATAATCAAACAAAATAGATATGGGTATACGGAATGGAGATCTTCAGCTCTCCTGTTGAAGCTCCAAAAGCACTAAATCTAAACCTGTAAATATACTCGGTCTGACCCGAGCATTGAAAGGGAAGAACGCCCGAATCAGTCTGGTAAACCAACGTGAGAAACACACTCAACTGAGTTTATTAAATTACCAAACTTTTCCTTTATCAAAACAAAAGTATCTTGTAAGACAAGTCCACATATAAACAGGGACATGTTTTTACCTTACGATAGCTAAATCATTTCATATCAAATCCTTTTATATTATACTAGTGTCTATTATACAAATAATATTTAAAATAGTCGGAATTGTTACCATTATTAAATTCCAGCATGCTAGGCTCTACAATTAAAATGGCAGGCACGTAGTGGAGTTTGGATTTCCATACAAATGACTAGGTGAAGGGAGTACCATCCAGCAGTACATCTCTAAAAGAATGTACCGAGGGCCATCACAAAGGATCCTCTACCAACACAAGACCGGCCCACCTCTATAGCTAAATGATACCGAATATATCATCCTCCGGTCATCGCCAACCTTTACCGAGGGCCAATGAAGCATACAAACCACAATAATTAGATACACGACGTCATAGCTTGTAAATATATATCTAGAAGAGGATTATCATACCCTACTTGGGAGCGAGCCATTTAGCCCTACTACATCTAATCTTGTTTTGGTCATTTCCGGTTGATGAGGCCTGAGGTAACAATTACCTTTCACGAATCACAGTCACATCACTTTGAATGCCACACGGCCATTTCCGTTGACTACTAATTGCCTTCCTTAAAAATACACCCCTTAAGCTCATACATCTCAAGAAGGGTGCTAAGCTAAGAGAAGTTGCCTTCTCTACCACAACTGATGTACATTTGTAAAAACTAATGTACGTAATCTTTAGAAATGCAATGTTAGACAAACATCCGTATAAGTTGTCCAGGAACAGGACAAACCGAAGGTACTTTCCTACCACATCCTCCCGGGAAATCCCTAGGATTAGTATCGAATAGTCCTCGCATTGGATATTTCATAATGAAGATACCACTGTTACTGGATGTATATTGAGATATTAACCCCAAACGAATAACAAGCAGCCCCCACTATGAAAATCCGATATATCAATATCATCACAAGCAACCTGCACAATCGTCGCATATACGTTGGTCCGAAGTGGTTTTCAGATAAATCTGATGCCGGTCTCTTCGCACCAACAACGCAAAAGCATTTCTCAACCTCACACAGAAACTAAGTCTCGTAGACTTATCACGTTTCCAACTTTCAACCTGCTTTCCTTCGGGCCAAGAAGGAAGCTCGATAGATTGGAGTAATACTCCGCACTTTGCGAATCAACATCCTCAACACAAACGATAATTAAGACTACACAGAAGTCTGCGTACTAAGTGTACGACTAAATAGTTCCCACATCAAGTCGAGGAACTAAAATTTTGGCCAAATTTGATAGTCGGTTATTTAACTATCAAAGCACACAAACAAATATTCAGCACCATAACAATCACTAGGCCCTTTTAATGAATCTTTTATTAATTAAATTACTTGCCAAAATATTCAATTCAAATTATCTTTAAAAATATATAATCTCAAAACCCATTTCAACACTGGAAAATATTTCCATATACTAATTTTATAATAAGTAATTCACAAAACAAATTATTTTCAACACTTAGAAAGTATTTCATATACTTAAATCGGGATTAATTATATATTTCATTCTTTAAGGAAAACATTCTCTTTAAACACGTTTATTTAGGTCAAAACGAATGCTGCGTAAAATATCGTTACGACAACCCAAAATCACTAGTACATGGATTCAAAAATTTAATAGATATATAAATCCCATATACCATACAAAACATTTCCTTTCGAAAACCATTTACTATAACAATAGTATTATAGTCCATCATTTCCTTATTTCTTGAAACATCTATTTCAACAATGAATGTTGAAGTCTATGGTTTCAATATTTAATACATTTTAAAACATCATTAAATCACTTAACTTCATCTAAAATATAACATCCGAAAACATTTTTTATGTATTATTCACTGTCCAAAATCGTGAATACAAATCATTTACAATTTAATATTTCTACACATTTATATTAAGGATAATCCATTATCCAAGATCGTGATACATCATTTACCAAATTCATTGCTTCTATATATTCATTAAAGGATTATCCACTGCCCAAAATCGTAGGTATATCACCTTTAATAAACTTCTATATTTAATTTATCCAATTCAATTCATTTCGGATTTATATGTTTATAAATTCACATTTATATTTTATATAAACTTCAATATACAAAATTCCTTTTTATTAAAAGATTCCATTTATTCCATTTATATGCCAAAACTCAAATTATAAGTTAACTACTTATAATTCTCCTTTTTACCAAATCATTCTTTTTATAACTTCACATATCTGTAAATCTTATTTGCTTATAAAATCCATTTATTACTTCATTTTAAACACTTACAAAACTCTTTCTAATTCTAATATTTTGATTTATAAAATATCCATTTATAAATATTATGTAGATAAAACCGTTTATAATAATTCAAAAATCCAATTTAAACTATTTACAAAATAGTTATCTCCGTATTCCAAAAATCAAATTCTGATTTTATTTCACAAAAATCATAATTTTTATAACATAAAAATTAAAACATTTATTTATTTAAAATAAATCCATTTCCTTAACCATTCAAAATTCAACAAAACTAATATTTTCAAAATCACTTGAAAATCCTTTTAAATTTGGAAATCATCACTTTAACTATTTTTAAATTACCAAAAATAGGCCAATGCTGCACAGTACTAAATACATCAATCACGGCATCCAAAATATCATATATCACATGATAACAGAATATATCAATATCCATAAATAAAACCAATACTGGTGAGGAATCCAGTTGGATCCCTCCAACCTGTCACCTGCAACAAATATACATATTAGAAATATATGTAGAATGCCCGCTTCGAGGCACACGCGCGTACGAAGAGTCATCAGCTCATACATGGGAACGTATAGGGTCATCTGCTCCAATATGCAGGTATATATCCAAATACCAATCCATATATCATATATCATCCAAATAGTCATCAATCATCATAAATAATATTTATTCTCACTTATATAAAAATATCAACGAGTTAGAAAGAGTGAGTTGTACTCACATTACTGGTAGTTATCACGATAGCGAATTATTCCAATTAAAATAAACGAGCCTTTAATTTCAACCATAATTTCACTAGCTCAAATAAATCCCAATCCAGCTCCATAATGTAGTTCTTGTCAATACAGACCCAACGCAATTCGTTTCATCAATTTTCGACGTCGTATGAAGAAGTTATAGTATTTTAAAGTTTACACGGTTTAAATATATATAATTTCCAATTCTATTTTTTTTATTTCAAACCCTTTAATCCCAGATGCTCATCTATGAAACATCGGATTTGGGCTGCACATGGTTCTTCTTCCCCATCGTTCAAATACGAACGAGATAACCCAAAGTCGTTCGCTTCCCATCGATTGTCGTGCCATCATTCGACAACGAGAACCTGATCAAACAATGCCATTTGAAAGCCCAAAGTCTACTCCACCTTCACCTTGAATTTGAATGAGCTCGGTTTCTTAATGGCTGTGAAAATAGAAGTTGAACACGCAGCCTTCATGCACAAATTGGTAATAGAACTCGATACCCTCTACAACTTTGTAGTTGATGATTTTTCGCAATTGGTAATAAATTGTGTGATATTTACGGAATAATATTAGATATTTATGGCCATTAAAACAAAGGTGGTGGCTGGCCCTAACTCTAGTTGGGTTTTGCGAAAAATAGTAAAAAAATATAGCCTTATATAGAAAATTACACGACACAATTCATCCCTTTTTTTCCGAACTCGAAACGAAGTGTGCCGCTTGGCATTTATAATGTTTTACCCCTATTCCGAACACAATCGAATATATATCGAGAGCCAATTCGATCATATTCGAAGATAGGTTTTTGAATCGACTATTAAAATCTAAAATTCACTTAAACGAATTTCTACGCGTTTTAGCTAGCCTTGGACAAACCATAAATCAGATTGACGCGAAATTTGAAATCTTATAGTAATATTACATTACAATCCAATGAAACTGGTTTCGTCGAAATACAAGGCTGTATGAAAAATGGCTATTTTTAAACGTTAGTTAAATATTAAAATATTCAATTTCTACAAATTAACTTTTAATTCGTTTACACTTCTCACATTAAATCAATTAAAACATTTTTATTCACATTAAATCCAAATTACAATTATTTTTTCAATTTTAAATATTAATTTAACAATTTAATTATCCAATTAAATTTAGATATTCAAATATAATTTATTCAGCTTATTAAAATTAACTTGTGAATATTTAAAACCAATTAAATATACGAATTTCAAATGACTGAAAATCTGGGTCGTTACATTCTCCCCAACTTAAAAGAATTTCGTCCTCGAAATTACCGAGCAAGAAAAAGCCACAAAATCCATTCGTTAAACTTCTTATAAAAACTTTTATAAGTCTTCAAATCCATATATAGTTATCTTTTCAGTACTACTAACATCGTTTCAATTTATAACTCAAAATCAAAATTAAAGTTATCAAAAATTTCCTAATTTCTCAAAAGAATTCCAACACCTTAAATTTTCAAAAAAATTCGCCAGCGTCTCCTTTGCGCGGTTCGATCGTAGTAGGATCACAACATAGATATATAACAAATATACATCTCATGTTTGAGGATGAGGCATCCGGTGGGGAAAAAAAGTGTAAAAGTACAATATGTAATCCGAGATATGTACCTTACATATTATTAGCAGCCATATACAGTTAATATAGCACGAAAGCGAGCTTCAAATGCGAAGCAAACATCATCCGCACCTACTAAACACTCAACAAATAATGAAAAACACGTATATATGAAAGTAATATCAATATACACAACATAAACAAACACAACTATGTATGTCAATATAGCAAATGCAATCCAATAAGCAACAAATCCAACCATCAAACAAATATCATACTACAAACCAATATCTATCCAATCAATCCACAACCAAATCAATATTCATTCACTTTTTATTAATATTCATTGAATTGATTTTCAATTTAATCACACTTGATAACAATGGATTTTACTAACATTCGTTTATTCATATTCATTTAGTTTACATTCACTAATTTACATTCAAGTTTGTTTACTTCCAATTCAAATCAAGTTCAATTGTATTTATTCTTACTTCGCTTTCAATTTGTATTCAGTTATTTTAGCTTTCAATTTCACTAATCCAACTCCATTAATACTTAATGAACTTTTTTGTGCAATCGACTAACAACCAATGTATAACCAACATTACCAAATTTATTTACTTTACTTTCAACATTCATTTTGGTTTAACACATTTAATTTCAATTAGTTGATACTCAATTTAGTTTGAATTCTAGTATTCACTGTATTCACATTTATATACTACATTTCTAATGTTTATTATCAATCCACAACCTAAGTTTATTAAATTCTAATAACAACATTTTTAATGCTAATTCATTTTACAACTAAAGTTGAACTTCTTTATATAACTCAAGTTCATATTTATTTGACTACTTCAGTTCATTAACTTCTTATTATTCAACTATACTTTGCATATTCATCACTTCAATTTATTAATTTACTTCGATACCAAAATCAACTTTATTCAACATTACTTAAGTTATATTTCATTTTGACTCACTTGCATTTACTTCCACTATACAACTTAAGTTTTCCACTAATTCTTAATTCAAATTCTATTTTTTTAACTTTACTTAAGTCAAATATATATTACCATTCAAATTAGATTTTGTTTTGCTTAACAAAGTTTTTTAACCATTTTAACAATGGGTTTTACTTAAATTTTTTCATTTTATAAGTTATACAACTTATTAATTCGAACTTCCAAATTCACATTATATAATCTGTTACCACTTTAGTTAAATTTTCACTTCAATAACTTATCTAATCTAGTGCAAATTATTTAACCTTCCTTTTGTTAAATTTCAAATCATATATTTATTATGCTAACTCAAATTTATTATTTCATATTATAAGTCCAAAACTCATTTCACTTACATTTATAAATTTCAACTTGGATTTTAATTAAAATTTGTTTATCACAACAAAACTTAAGTTTTCAATTTACTATTGGTAGCAAATCCATCACATAGAAACTCGAAAATGATACTGATGATGCTGCAATCATCACCCTTATTATTTCCCAGCAAAAGTAGTGAATTCGGTGCGTTATATTATTTTAAAGATTCCTTTTTACATTTATAAATCACATTTATAGATCTTTTTGCTTATATAATTTCAATATTTTATTTCACTTATATAAGACCCGCTCCAAATTCTTTTATCTTACTTAGATTTATAACAATATAATGTTTTAACTTTGAAAAACAACTTTCAAAACACATGGAATTCAAATTTTCAAATAATTGGTTTAAATTCGTTTTTATTTACAATTCATATTAAATATATTCATATAGCTTCATTTCTTATATATAAGATAATTTCACAACTCATATTAATTATAATTCCATACATTATAATTCATTTGCATATATAATTTATTCTTTTACAATTTTTATTTTTATTTAGATTATTTGAACGGCTTTTATTAACTTATATATACTTACATTCTCAAACAACCAAATAATCAATTAGATACACTATAATGATTTATAAAAAATTGTTTCTTTTATATATAAAATATAATCGACGTAAAATTATTTCATTTACCCAAATTAAAATAATACTATGTCGACTTGCCTCGTTTAAGTGTTTCTAAATCCCTATCGATAATATGGCATCCCACATACCGATCAGAATTCACAAACAGCTCAACGGATAAATAAACACAATATAAAACATTTTATATTCACTAACATCGCGCTCATATATATAATGCACTCAAACTCGATCTAGTATGCTACTGTCCCTATCTATACTGAGTACACATCAAAGCATAGAAATAAACAAAATCTAAGCTCTGATACAACGTGTGACGAACCGTAAATCCATACCCTCTGAATCGACAATAAACCACACATATCCGACCCAAAAAGCATAGACCGACGGAAAGTCAGGAGAAAGAAAAGGAGAGAGAAGAAGAGAAGTGAAGAAAGAGAAAAGATATAACCAAACATAACAATACAGAATCCCACATCACAGCGGAAAACATATAATATCATATCAATTATCTTTACAAAACAGAAACAGTATATACATACATTAATCAGAGTTCAACAACCAATAAAGATTTATCAGCCTAGACAGTTATAATAAACTGTCCTCACAATTGCCGATAATATCAGCAACCAAGCAACAATGTAGCGGATAATCAAACAAAACAGATACGGGTATATGGAATGGAGATCTCCAGCTCTCCTGCCGAAGCTCTAAAAGCACAAAATCTTAACCTATAAATATATTCTATCTGAACCGAGCATTAAAAGTGAAGAATGCCCGGATCAGTTTGGTAAACCAGCATGAGAAACTGACGCAGCGGATAATTCGAAATAAACTTCAATCGATGAATGTAGCAATCGGTGAGTTGAAAATACCAAAACGCCCAAGTTCGTTGATCCAAAGATACCGAACTCTAGCTATCTCAAACACGTTGATAGCGCACTATTCCGTGTTTAAAGATCTACGATTCTTCGCACGTTGATCTAGCGCACTAGATTCCGTGAATCGGCTTCTGCAATCGTTGAATCGAGCGCACTCGATTATCCGAAAAAGGAGATAGGAGATCACACTCAACTACCAATTGTATGAAAGCACAAAGCTAACAAAAGGAAATTTTATTCAATATTCAACAACCCAAAAATTTACAACACACCCGCTATTTATAGGCATTACAACTCAACACAACCTACAACACTCAACTCCTAGGTCGGCACCGACTCACCATGTACGACTCATCTCGGCCGACTCACCATAAGTCGTTACCGACTCAACACACGCAACTCCAACCCCTTACAACGGAATACAAAGTAAACGACTCAACATGACCGACTTAACAGTAAGACCTACATATAACAACTCACCCGGTTCAATACATTACCGACTCAACGTATAACGACTCAAGGATTTGCGCCTTAGCACCCAACACAAACCATAGGTCGGTAACGACCTAACATACAACAGTACACGACTCAAAAATATACTGCTTATCTCCTTGCCGACTCATCTTAGGTCGTAGCCTGTTAGCTCGGTCCCGACTCATGCCTTCCTCATTAACTCGCACCTTTCCCACACATGCTCCCTTAGGTCGGTCTCGACTCAAGGCCGCCTCAAGTTCCTGCTCAGTGACTCGTGCCGTTTCTTCCCATGTCTTGTTGAGTCGTGGACGCTTTATACTGAGTCGTAGACGACTCAAACCAAGTCGGAGACGACTCAACACCGAAGTCCATTTTACTCTACTTTTGTTATCCCGGAAACGACTTAGGGCCTCCTCCTTTGCTCGTAACCTATGTCCCTTAAGTCGGTAACGACTTAAAATCTCCGAGTTACCCAACTCCACAGCTTCCCCCACACGACCTAGAAGCATGTTAACTCGTGACCGACTTATCTCTTGGGAAATTGTAGATCGTGCTGCATCATCCTCCCCTGGTTGAGAAAAATTCGACCTCGAATTTGCAACTTCTTTCCCAACAATCTCATCTCCATGATACGGAATTAAATGTTTGACGTTAAAGACATCAGAAGTATAAACATCATCTGGTAACTTTAATCGATAAGCATTCTCATTGATTTTTTTCAAAACTTCAACTGGACCCATTTTTCGTGCTTTCAACTTGTTATAAGCACCCACCGGAAAACGATCCTTTGTCAATACGGCATAAACCAAATCACCTTTCTTAAATTCAACATTTCGACGTTTCAAATCTGCAAACTTCTTATATTTCTCATTCGATTTCTCCAATCGTTCCTGAACGATTTTATGACATTCATTCAGCTCTTCAACAAAATCAACAGCTCGTTTAACTGTTCCCTTTGACTGTGGTACTACTGCTAAATCCAACGGTCCCCTGGGTAAATTTGAATAAACAATCTGAAACGGACTGAATCCTGTGCTACGATTTACTGCATGATTATGAGCAAATTCTGCCTGGCATAGCTTCATATCCCAACTTCTCAAATTATCCTGTACAAGACAACGCAACAAATTTCCCAATGACCTGTTAACAACTTCCGTCTGCCCATCAGTTTGCGGATGATAAGCACTGCTGAAATTCAACTTCGTTCCCACCATTTTCCACAAACTCAGCCAAAAGTGACTCAGAAAACGAGTATCTCGATCAGAAACAATAGATTCTGGCAATCCATGAAGTCGATAAATCTCCTTGAAAAATAACTGCGCTACTCGAACTGCATCTGCTGTCTTCTTGCAAGCAACAAAATGTGCCATTTTTGAAAACCTGTCCACCACAACAAATATCGAATCATTTCCCCTTTGAGTTCTCGGCAAACCCAAAACGAAATCCATGCTAATATCAACCCATGGCTTGGATGGTACTGGTAATGGCATATACAACCCCGCATTCGTTGCTGTTCCTTTTGAAACTTGGCAAATATGACATCGCTCCACAAATCTCTCAACTTCTTTTCTCATCGATGGCCAAAAGTAAGATTGTGAAATCAACTGCAAAGTACGATCACGGCCCACATGTCCTTCCTCGTGCAATTCCTTCACAATTTTCATCCTCAGACTACAATCCGGAATACATAATCGATTTCCTTTAAACAGAAAACCATCAACCAACATGAATTCATCGGTACTCCCATCCTTCACTTTTTCAACATATTTCACAAAGTAAGGATCTTCTTCAAGCATCTCTGGCAACATTTCAAACCCCGTCACTTCAACCTTCATTGTCGTTAGTAAATGACTCCTCCTACTCAAAGCATCAGCTACCCGATTTGTCACCCCTGATTTGTGCTTAACGACAAAAGTAAACTGTTGTAAATAAGAAATCCATGATGCATGTCTCGCTGAAATTTTATCCTGTCCCTGTAAATGTTTCAAAGCTTCATGATCTGTGTAAAGAACAAATTCCTTCTGAAACAAATAATGCCTCCAATGCTTGATAGCCTGAACAACAGCATAAAATTCAACGTCATATGTACTGTATCTCATCTTCGCCCCTGACAATTTCTCACTGAAATATGCAACTGGCTTCCCATTCTGACTCAGAACTCCTCCAATTCCAACCTTCGAAGCATCAGTATGCAATTCAAATAACAACTGAAAATTAGGTAAAACAAGAATTGGTGCAGACGTCAGCAATTCCTTGATTCTCTCAAAGGCAACCCCCGCTTCCTCTGACCACACAAATTGTTTACCCTTCATGCAATCAGTCACTGGAGCCATCACGCTACTGAAGTGTGGAATGAATCTTCGGTAGAATGACGCTAGCCCATGAAAACTTCTCACTTCTGTAATTGTCTTTGGCTGTGGCCAATTCCTGACTGCTTCAACTTTGCTATGGTCAACTTGGATACCTTCTCCTGAAACAACATAACCCAGGAATAAAACAGTAGGTGTCATAAACACACATTTCTTTGTAGCAGCATAAAATTGTTCTTCACGAAGAATAAGCAATACTTCCCTCAGGTGAAAAACATGCTCCTCCGTACTCCTGCTATAAATCAGAATATCATCGAAGTACACCACGACGAACTTTCCAATGAATGGTCGAAAGATTTGATTCATCACCCGCATGAATGTACTAGGTGCATTAGACAAACCAAATGGCATAACCAACCATTCGTACAACCCCTCTCTAGTTTTGAAAGCTGTCTTCCATTCGTCTCCAGGTCTGATTCGGATTTGATGATAACCACTTTTCAAATCAATCTTTGAAAATATAGTTGCCCCACTCAACTGATCTAACAAATCATCCAACCTCGGCATAGGAAATCTGTAACGAACAGTGATCTTATTCAAAGCTCTACTATCAGTGCACATCCTCCAAGTTCCGTCCTTCTTTGGTACTAACAATGCAGGCACAGCACACGGACTCAAACTTTCCTGGATACGACCCTGCTCAAGTAACTCTTCCACCTGCCTTCGTAACTCCTCATGTTCTTTCGGACTCATTCTGTAATGTGGTCGGTGTGGTAACACTGCTCCTGGAACAAGATCAATCTGATGTTGAATGTCTCTAAGTGGTGGTAACTCCTTTGGTAACTCATCTGGAAAGACATCTTCAAACTCTTTCAAAACAGGCTTTACTTCTTCTGGAATCTCAACTTCGTCACTACTCTCTCTCCCAATCAACAAAAACACTTCCGGTTCTTCCTCAACTTCCTTGACAAACTCTTTCAAAGTCAACAGAGTTTTCAATTCTTCAATCTCCTCTAGCTTGTTCTCCTTCTGCTGTTGTTTCTTAGGAACCAAAGTAATTTTAGTACCCTCGAACATGAAACTGTAACTGTTGGCACGACCGTCATGCTGAACTGCTCTATCAAACTGCCATGGTCTGCCCAACAATAAGTGACAAACATCCATATCTACGACATCACACCATATTTCATCCTTATACTTCTTCCCAATCGAAAAATTCACACAAGCTCTTCGACATACTTTCACTTCACCTCCCTTCCTTAACCATGCTAGCTTGTACGGTTTCGGATGTTTCTCGGTCTTCAAGTTCAACTTTCTAACTGCCTCTGAAGAAATAATATTATCACAACTTCCCGCATCAATAACGAACTTGCAGACTTTCCCCAGAATAGTGCATGTCGACTGGAAAATATTGCTTCTCAACCAACTACATTCCTCTTCTTGTTTTGGTGTCAAACAGCTTCTCCTCAACATAAGATTACAACCTTCATCACCCGACACTTCTTCTTCCTCCTCAACATAAGGTACATTTGAATACTCTGCCTCCCCACCATCATCTGCCTCAACCTCTGCAACCATGGTTCTCTTCTTTGGCTTCGGACACTCATTGCTTTTATGCCCCAACTCCTGACAATTATAACATTTGAAAACAGTACTAGCCTTCGCCTTCTCAACCTCCTTCACCACTGGCTTCGTAATAGATTTAGGAACATTAGAACTACCACTGGCCCCCTTCACCGGATTATTAGAATTAGTAAACACACCTCCTCCACGCCTTCCTTGTTTCTCCCAAGCCAACGCTCTTTGATGTGCTTCTGCAACGGATCTAGGATCGAACATATTAACCATATCCTGGATCTGCATTCTCAGTCCCCCAATGAATCTAGCAGTCAGCTGTTCTTCTGTCTCCATGATATCATTCCTGGCAATGAGTTGGTAGAATTCATCAGCATAATCACTAACAGACTTTGTCCCCTGCCTCAGATTCTGCAACCTTTGGTACATAAGTGACTGGTAGTTGTAAGGTAAGAAAGTAGATCTCATCAACTTTTTCATCTTCTCCCAAGATTCTATCTTTGACTTCCCCATTCGTTCTCGAGTAAGTTTAGTTTGCTGCCACCATGCCAATGCTCTTCCCCTCAGCCTTGTAGCAACTAACTTCACCCTTCTATTCTCCGGCACCTCCTTGAAATCAAAGATCTCCTCCACATTAGACAACCAATCAAGAAACTCCTCAGCAACCATCCCGCCTTTAAACTCCGGAATCTCCATCTTCATACCCGATTCCCATCGTCTATCATCTTCAACATCTCGATAAGAATTTCGAATTTGGTCTCGATCTCTATAAGGAATACTTGCTCTATCACCCTCTTCAACAAAATCAAAGGTACGCCTACATCGATCTCGACTAACATCATCCCTTCTCTCATGCATGCTTCTTTGACTATGTCTCTCTTCATCTCTATATGCTTCATGGTCAAATTCTCGATGACTTCTTCTTTCTTCATGTGCATAGTCATGATGATCTCTTCGTGATGAAATTGATGTTTCTCTTCTATCTCTACAAGAATGTGGTGATACCCTCCTCGCTTCCGTAACCAATGGCGAAACTCGGATTCCTCCATGGTTCGAGTTTGGTGATCTCCTCCTTTGATTCAAATCAGTCATCAATCTCTCCAATTTACCAATGCCTTCATCAAACTTTTCATTAATACGTTGTTCCATAAGCTCGGCTTCTTCTCTACGATACAAAGCTTCAACGTTTTGATGTCGGTTAGCTCTCCTTGGTGGCATGGTTGTAAACTTCACAAGACTTCAAAAATTCAACACAAGACTTCAATCAACAAGTCACGGTTCAACAATGTCTCGGCTCCAACTGGTCTCGGCCTTGACACTTCACGGTTCAACTTAGGTCGATTTCAACAATGCACAACTCAATCACTTGGCACGGCTCAAACTAGCTCGCACCAATCTATCTCGGTTCACTTGCTTAGCTCGGCCTACAACTCCAAAACCCCTTCAAAATTTGGCGCGCAAAACTCCAATTCAAAATCCAAACAAAGTCCAACTCCTCGATCCAAAATGAAATGGATCAAACACCCCAAACTTGTTGCAACTTCAATATGAACACAATGAACAACTCCAAACTTCAAAAACTTCAAAAACTTCAAAAACTTGGCTCCAAGAATCAAACTTAGCTATGATTGGCTAAGAATGGCTCTGATACCAATAATGACGCAGCGGATAATTCGAAATAAACTTCAATCGATGAATGTAGCAATCGGTGAGTTGAAAATACCAAAACGCCCAAGTTCGTTGATCCAAAGATACCGAACTCTAGCTATCTCAAACACGTTGATAGCGCACTATTCCGTGTTTAAAGATCTACGATTCTTCGCACGTTGATCTAGCGCACTAGATTCCGTGAATCGGCTTCTGCAATCGTTGAATCGAGCGCACTCGATTATCCGAAAAAGGAGATAGGAGATCACACTCAACTACCAATTGTATGAAAGCACAAAGCTAACAAAAGGAAATTTTATTCAATATTCAACAACCCAAAAATTTACAACACACCCGCTATTTATAGGCATTACAACTCAACACAACCTACAACACTCAACTCCTAGGTCGGCACCGACTCACCATGTACGACTCATCTCGGCCGACTCACCATAAGTCGTTACCGACTCAACACACGCAACTCCAACCCCTTACAACGGAATACAAAGTAAACGACTCAACATGACCGACTTAACAGTAAGACCTACATATAACAACTCACCCGGTTCAATACATTACCGACTCAACGTATAACGACTCAAGGATTTGCGCCTTAGCACCCAACACAAACCATAGGTCGGTAACGACCTAACATACAACAGTACACGACTCAAAAATATACTGCTTATCTCCTTGCCGACTCATCTTAGGTCGTAGCCTGTTAGCTCGGTCCCGACTCATGCCTTCCTCATTAACTCGCACCTTTCCCACACATGCTCCCTTAGGTCGGTCTCGACTCAAGGCCGCCTCAAGTTCCTGCTCAGTGACTCGTGCCGTTTCTTCCCATGTCTTGTTGAGTCGTGGACGCTTTATACTGAGTCGTAGACGACTCAAACCAAGTCGGAGACGACTCAACACCGAAGTCCATTTTACTCTACTTTTGTTATCCCGGAAACGACTTAGGGCCTCCTCCTTTGCTCGTAACCTATGTCCCTTAAGTCGGTAACGACTTAAAATCTCCGAGTTACCCAACTCCACAGCTTCCCCCACACGACCTAGAAGCATGTTAACTCGTGACCGACTTATCTCTTGGGAAATTGTAGATCGTGCTGCATCAGAAACACAATCGATTGAATTTATTAAAATTACCAAACTTTTCCTTTAGCAAAACAAAAGTATCTCGTAAGACAAGTCCACACATAAACATGGACATTTTTTTACCTTACGATAACTGTATCATTTCATATTAAATCCTCTTATATTGTACTAATGTCTAGTATAAAAATAATATTTAAAATAGCCAAAATTATTACCATTATTAAATTCCAGCATACTAGGCTCTATAATTAAAATGGCAGGCATGTAATGGAGTTTGGATTTCCATACAAATGACTAGGTGAAGGGATTACCTTCTGACAGTACATCTCTAGAACAATGTATCGAGGACCATCACAAAGGATCCTCTACCAACACAAGCCAGACCCACCTCTATAACTAGATGGTTCCGAATATATCATCATCTGATCGTTACCGACCTTTACCGAGGGCCCTCATAGCATACAAACCACAATAATCAGATACATTACGGCATAGCGTGCAAAGATATATCTAGAAGAGGAAGATCATACCCTACTTGGGAGCAACCCACTTAGCTATGCTACATCTAATCATGTTTTGGTCATTTCCGGTTGATGAGGCCTGAGGCAACGATTACCTTTCACGAATCACAATCACATCACTTTGAATGCCACACGGCCATTTCCATTGACTACTAATTGCCTTCCACAAAAATACAACCCTTAAGCTCATACTTCTCAAGGAGGGTGTTAAGATAAGAGAAGTTGCCTTCTCCGTCACCACTGATGTACATTTTTAAAAACCAATGTATGTAATCTTTAGAAATGGAATATCAGACAAACATCCATACAAGTTGTCAAGAAACAGGACAAATCGAAGATACTTTCCTACCACATTATGTCGGAAAATCCCTAGAATTAGTAGCGAATAGTCCTTGCATTGGATATTGCATCATGAAGAGACCATTGCTATTGGATGTATATAGGGATTTTAACCCTAAACAATCAATAAGAAGTCCCCCATTATGAAAATCTGAACTATTAATATCACCACAAGCAATCTGCACAATCGTCGCATTTACGTTGGTCCGAAGTGGTTTTTAGATAAATCTGATCCCGGTCTTTTCGCACCAACAACGCAAAAGCATTTCTCAACCTCACACGGAAACTAAGTCTTGTTGACTTATCACGATTCCAACTTTCAACTTGCTATCCTTTGGGCCAAGAAGGAAGTTCGATAGATTGGAGTAATACTCCGCACTATACGAATCAACATCCTCAACACAAACGATAATCAAGCTTACACAGAAGGCTACGTACTAAGTGTAAGACTAAATAGTTCCCACATCAAGTAGAGGAACTAAAATTTTGGCCAAATCTAATAATCGGTTATTTAACTATTAAAGCAAACAAACAAATATTCAGCACCATAACAATCACTATGCCCTTTTAATTAATCTTTATTAATTAAATTACTTGCCAAATATTCACTTCAAAATATCTTTAAAAAGATATAATCTCAAAACCCATTTCAACATGAGAAAACATTTCCATATACTCATTTTATAATAAGTAATTCAGTAAACAAATTATTTTCAACACTTAGAAAATATTCCATACACTTAAATCGGGATTAAGTATATATTTCATTCTTTAAGGAAAACATTCTCTTTAAACGCATTTATTTGGGTCAAAATAATGTTGTGTAAAATATCTTTGCGACAACCCAAAATAACTAGTATAGGGATTCAAAAATTAAATAGATATATAAATCCCATATACTATACAAAGCATTTCCTTTCGGAAACCATTTACTATAACAACAGTGTTATAGTCCATCATTTCCTTATTTCTCGAAAACGTCTATTTCAACACTGAATGTTGAAATTTAAGGTTTTGATACTTAACACATTTTACTACATCATTAAATCACTTAACTTCATCTAAAATATCACATCCCAAAACGTTTTTTATGTATTATTCATTGTCCAAAATCATGAATACAAATCGTTTAAAAATTTAATATTTCTACACATTTATATTAAGGGTAATCCACTGTCCAAAATCGTGGACACAAATCATTTACCAAATTCATTGCTTTTATATATTCATTAAAGGATTATCCACTGTCCAAAATCGTGCGTATATCTCCTTTAATAAACTTCTATATTTAATTTATCCAATTCAATTGATTTTGGATTTATAAAATAATGTTTATAAATTCACATTTATATTTTATAAAAACTTCAATATACAAAATTCCTTTTTAATGAAAAAATCCATTTATCTCATTTATATGCCCAAACTCAAATTATAAATTAATTACTTATAATTCTCTTATTTACCAAATAATTCTTTTTATAACTTCACACATTTATAAATCTTATGTGCTTACAAAATCTATTTAATACTTCATTTTAAACACTTACAAAACTCCTTTTTAATACCAATATTATGATTTATAAAATATCAATTTATAAATCTTATATATATAAAAACATTTATAATAATTCAAAAATCACAATGTAAACTATTTACAAAATAGTTATCTCCGTATTCCAAAAATCAAATACTGATTTTATTTCATAAAAATCATAATTTTTATAACATAAAAATATAACATTTATTTATTTAAAATAAATCCATTTCCTTAACCATTCAAAATTCAACAAAACTAATATTTTCAAAATCACTTGAAAATCCTTTTAAATTTGGAAATCATCACTTTAACTATTTTTAAATTACCAAAAATAGGCCCAATGCTGCAACAGCACTAAATACATCAATCATGGCATCCAAAATAACATATATCACATGATAACAGAATATATCAATATCTGTAAATAAAACCAATACTGTTGAGGAATCCAGTTGGATCCCTCCAACCTGTCACGTTCAAAAAATACACATATTAGAAATATATATACAATGTCCGCTTCGAGGCAGACGCGCGTACAAAGGATCATCCGCTCATACATTGGAACATATAGGGTCATCTGCTCTAATAGGCAGGTATATATCCAAATATCAATCAATATATCATATATCATCCAAACAGTCATCAATCATCATAAATAATATTTATTCTCACATATATAAAAATATCAGCGAGTGAGAAAGAGTGAGTTGTACTCACATTGCTGGTAATCGTCGCAGCAGCGAATTATTCCGATCAAAATTAAACGAGCGTTTAATTTCAACCAAAATTTCACTAGCTTAAGTAAATCATAATCCAGCCCTATAATGTAGTGCTCGTCAATAGGGACCCAAAGCAATTCGTTTCGTCAATTTTCGACCTCGTATGAAGAAGTTATGATATTTTAAAGTTTACACGATTTAAATATATAATTTACAGTTTTATTTTTTTATTTCAAACCCTTTAATCTCGGCCGCTCATCTATGAAACTTCAGATTTGGGCCGCATATAGTTCTTCTTCCCATTGTTCAAATACGAACGAAATAAACCAAAGCCGTTCGCTTCCCATCGATTGCCACGCCATCATTCGACGACGAGAACCCGATCAAACAACGCCATTTGAAATCCCAACGTCTACTCCTCCTTCACCTTGAATTTGAATGAGCTCGGTTACTTAATGACTGTGAAAATCAAAGTTGAACGTGTGGCTTTCACGCACAAATTGCCGTCGATCCATCAAGTTAAATTCGATCGTGACCGTTGAAGTTATAGAACTCGATACCCTCTACAACTTTGTAGTTGATGATTTTTCACAATTGTTGATAGATTGTGAGATATTTGAGGAGGAAAATTGGATGTTTATGGCCATTAAAATGAAGGCGGCGGCTGGCCCTAACTCTAGTAGGGTTTTGTGAAAAATAGTGAAAAATATAGCCTTATTTTAAAATAGCGTTTTTAATGTTTTACCCCTATTCCAAACATAATGGAATATATATCGAGAGCCAATTCGATCGTAATTCGAAGATAGGTTTTCGAATTGACTATTTAAATTTAAAATTCACTTAAACGAATTTCTATGCATTTTAGCTTGCACTGGATAAACTGTAAATCCGATTGACACGAAATTTGAGATCTTACAATAATATTACACTACGGATCCAATGAATCTGGTTTTGTTGAAATCGAAGGCTGTTTGAAAAATGGCTATTTTACACGTTAATTAAATATTAAAATATTCAATTTTTAGAAATTAACTTTTAGTTCGTTTAAACTTCTCACAATAATCAATTAAATCATTTTTATTCATATTAAATCCAAATTACAATTATTTTTGCAATTTCAAATATTAAATTAACAATTTAATTATCCAATTATTTTTGCAATTTCAAATATTAAATTAACAATTTAATTATCCAATTAAATTTAGATATTCAAATATAATTTACTCAGCTTATTAAAATTAACTTGTGAATATTTAAAATCAATTAAATATACGAATTTCAAATGACTGAAAATCTGGTTTGTTACATTCTCTCCTACTTAAAAGAATTCGTTCTCGAAATTACCAAGTAAGAAAAGGTCACAAAATCCATTCGTTAAACTTCTTATAAAAACTTTTATAAGTTTTCAAATCCATATAAAGTTATCTTTTCAAAACTATTAATATCGTTTCAATTTACAACTCAAAATCAAAATTAAAGTTATCAAAAAATTTCTCAATTTCTTAAAAAAAAATCTAACACCTAAATTTTCAACAAAATTCGTCAGCATCTTCTTTGCGCGGTTCGATCGTAGTAGGATCACAACATAGATATATAACAAATATACATCTCATCTTCGAGGATGATGCATCCCATAGGGGAAAAAAGTGTGAAAGTACGATATGTAATCTGAGATATGTACCTTACATATTATTAGCGACCATATACGGCTAATATAGCGCGAAAGCGAGCTCCAAATTCGAAGCAAGCGCCATCCGCACCCACTAAACACTCAAAAAATAATGAGAAACATGTATATATGAAAGTAATATTAATATACACAACATATACCAACACAACAACGATATATGCCAATATAGAAAATGCAATCCAATAAGCAACAAATCGAACCATCAAACAACTATCATCCAAGCAACCAATATCTATCCAATCAATCCATAACCAAATCAATATTAATTCACTTTTTATTAATATTCATTGAATTGAATTGGTTTTCAATTTAATCCCATTTGATTCATTAACATTGGATTTTACTAACATTCATTTATTCATATTCAATTAGTTTACATTCACTAATTTACATTCAAGTTTGTTTACTTCCAATTCAAATCAAGTTCAATTCTATTTATTCTTACTTCGATTTCAATATGAATTCAGTTATTTTAGCTTTCAATTTCACTAATCCAACTCCATTAATACTTAATGAATTTTTTTCTTCAATCAACTAACAACCAATGTATAATCAACATTACCAAAGTTATTTACTTTACTTTCAACATTCATTTTGGTTTAACACATTTAATTTCAATTAGTTGATGTTCAACTTAGTTTGAATTCTAGTATTCACTATATTCACATTTCTTTACAACATTTCGAATGTTTATTATCAATCCATAACCTAAGTTTATTAAATTATAATAAAAACATTTTTAATGCTACTTCATTTTACAACTAAAGTTGAATTTCTTTATATAACGCAAATTCATATTTATTTTACTACTTCAGCTCATTAACTTCTTATTATTCAACTTTACTTTGCATATTCATTACTTCGATTTATTAATTACTTCGATGCCAAAATCACCTTTATTCAACATTACTTAAGTTATATTTCATTTTAACTCACCTGCATTTACTTCCACTGTACAACTTAAGTTCACTACTAATTTTAATTTAAAATCTATTTTGTTTAACTTTACTTAAGTCAAATTCATATCACCATTCAAATTCGATTTTATTTTGCTTAACAAAATTGTTTAACCATTTTAACAATGGGTTTTACTTAAATTTTCTCATTTCATAAGTTATACAACTTATTAATTCAAACTTCCAAATTAATATTATATAATCACTTACCACTTCAGTTAAATTTCCACTTCAATAACTTATCTAATCTAGTTCAAATTATTTAACCTTGCTTTAGCTAAATTTCAAATCGTATATTTATTATGCTAACTCAAATTTATTATTTCATATTATAAGTACAAAAATCATTTCACTTACATTTATAAATTTCAACTTGGATTTTAAATTCAAATTTGTTTATCACAACAAAACTTAAGTTTTCAATTTACTATTGGAAGCAAATCCATCTCATAAAAACTTGAAGAATATACTGATGATGCTGCAGTTATCACCCTTATTATTTTCCAGCAACAGTAGTGAATTCAATGCTTTATATTCTTTTAAAGATTCCTTTTTACATTTATAAATCTTTTTGCTTATATATTTTCACTATTTTACTTCACTTATATAAGATCCGTTCCAAATTCTTTTATCGTACTTAGATTTATAACAATATAATCTCTTTAACTTTGAAAAACAACTTTCAAAACAAATGGAATTCAAATTTTCAAATAATTGGTTTAAATTCATTTTTTTTACAATTCATATGTATAAATATATTCATATAGTTTCATTTCTTATATATAAGATAATTTCACAATTGTAAATCATATTAATTATAATTCCATACTTTATAATTCATTTGCTTATATAATTTATTCTTTTGCAATTGTTACTTTTATTTAGATTATTCAAACAGCTTTTATTAACTTACATATACTTACATTTTCAAACAACCTAACAATCAATTAGATACACTATAATGATTTCTAAAAAATCGTTTCTTTTATATATAAAATATAATCGAGGTCAATTATTTCATTTACCCAAATTAAAATAATACCATGTCGACTTGCCTCGTTTAAGTGTTTGGAAATTCCTATCGATAATATGGCGTCCCACATACCGAGCAGAATTCACAAACAGCTCAACGGATAAGTAAAAACAATATAAAACATTTTATACTCACTAACAAATACGCTCTCATATATATAATATACTCAAACTCAATCTAGGGTGATAATGTCTCTACCTATACTGAGTACACTTCAAAGCTTAGGAATATACAAAATCAATGCTCTAATACCACGTGTGACGAACCGCAAATCCATACTCTCTGAATCGATAATAAACCACACATGTCTGACCTAAAAAGCACAGACCAACGGAAAGTCGAGAGAAAGAAAAGAAGAGAGAAGAAGTGAAGAAAAGAAAGAGAGAAGATAGAACCAAACAGAACAATACAGAATCTCATATCGCGGAGGAAAACATATCATATCATATCAAAGATCTTTACAAAACAGATACTGTATATACATACATCAATCAAAGTTCAAAAATCAATAAATAGTTATCAGCCTGGAGAGTTATAATAACATGTTCTCACAATTTCCGATAATATAAACAACTAAGCAACAATGCAGCGAATAATCAAACAAAATAGATACAAGTATACGGAATGGAGATCTCCAGCTCTCCTGCTGAAGCTCCAAAAGCACCAAATCTAAACCTGTAAATATACTCGGTCTGACCCGAGCATTGAAAGAGAAGAACGCCTGGATCAGTCTGGTAAACCAGCGTGAGAAACACATTCAAATGAATTTATTAAATTACCAAACTTTTCCTTTATCAAAACAAAAGTATCTCGTAAGACAAGTCCACATATAAATATGGACATTTTTTTATCTTACGATAACTAAATCATTTCATGTTAAATATTCTTATACAGTACTAGTGTTTAGTATATAAATAATATTTAAAATAGCTGAAATTGTTACCATTATTAAATTCCAGCATACTAGGCTCTACAATTGAAATGGAAGGCACGGAGTAGAGTTTGGATTTTCATACAAATGTCCAGGTGAAGGAACTACCTTTCGGAAGTACATCTCTAGAAGAATGAACTGAAGACCATCACAAAGGAACCTCTACCAACACAAGACCGGCCCACCTCTATAACTAGATGATACCGAATATATCATCCTCTGGTCATTACCGACCATTACCAAGGGCCCTCGAAGCATACAAACCACAATAATCGATACACGATGTCATAGCGTGTAAAGATATTACTTGAAGAGGATGATCATACCCTACTTGGGAGTGACCCACTTAGCCCTACTACATCTAACCCTGTTTTGATGATTTCCTGTTGATGGGGCCCGAGGTAACGATTACCTTTCACGAGTCACAATCACATCACTTTGAATGCCACACGGCTATTTTCGTTGACTACTAATTTCCTTCCACAAAAATACAGCCCTTAAGCTCATACGTTTCAAGGAAGGTGTTAAGCTAAGAGAAGTTGCATTCTCCGCCACCACTGATGTACGTTTCTAAAACCCAATGTACGTAATCTTTAGAAATGTAATGTCGGACAAACATCCATACAAGTTGTCCAGCAATAGGACAAACCAAAGGTACTTTCCTACCACATCCTATCGGGAAATCCATAGGATTAGTAGTGAATATTCCTCGCATTAGATATTTCATAATGAAGAGACCACTACTTCTGTATGTATATTGGGATTTTTAACCCCAAACGATCAATAAGCCGTCCCCCAATATGAAAATTCGAAATATCAAAAGGATCACAAGCAACCTGCACAATCGTCGCATATACATTGGTCCGAAGTGGTTTTTAGATAAATCTGATCCCGGTCTCTTTACACCAACAACGCAAAAGCGTTTCTCAACCTCACATAGAAATTAAGTCTCATAGACTTATCACATATCCAACTTTCGACTTGCTATCCTTCGGGCCAAGAAGGAAGCTCGATATATTGGAGTAATACTCCACACTATACGAATCAACATCCTCAACACAAACGATAATCAAGCCTACACAGAAGACTACGTACTAAGTGTACGACTAAATAGTTACCACATCAAGTCGAGGAACAAAATTTTTGGCCAAATCTGATAGTCGGTTATTTAACTATCAAAGCAAACAAACAAATATTCAGCACCATAACAATCACTAGGCCCTTTTAATTAATTTTTTATTAATTAAATTACTTGCTAAATATTCACTTCAAATTATCTTTAAAAAGATATTATCTCAAAGCCCATTTCAACACTGGAAAACATTTCCATATACTTATTTTATAATAAGTAATTCACAAAACAAATTATTTTCAACACTTAGAAAATATTCCATATACTTAAATCGGGATTAAGTATATATTTCATTCTTTAAGTAAAACATTCTCTTTAAACGCATTTATTTGGGTCAAAAGAATATTGCGTAAAATATCGTTACGACAACCCAAAATAACTAGTATAGGGATTCGAAAATTAAATAGATATATAAATCCCATATACTATACAAAACATTTCCTTTCGGAAACCATTTACTATAACAACAGTGTTATAGTCTGTCATTTCCTTATTTCTCTAAAACGTCTATTTCAACACTGAATGTTGAAATCTATGGTTTTGATACATAACACATTTTACAACATCATTAAATCACTTAACTTCATTTAAAATATCACATCCTAAAACATTTTTTATGTATTATTCACTATCTAAAATTGTGAATACAAATCGTTTAAAAAATAAATATTTCCACACATTTATATTAAGGATAATCCACTGTCCAAAATCGTGGATACAAATCATTTACCAAATTCATTGCTTCTATATATTCACTAAAGGATTATCCACTATCCATAATCGTAGGTATATCTCCTTTAATAAACTTCTATAATTAATTAATCCAATTCAATTGATTTCGGATTTATAAAACAATGTTTATAAATTCACATTTATATTTTATAAAAACTTCAATATACAAAATTCCTTTTTAATAACAAATTCAATTTATCTCATTTGTATGCCAAAACTTAAATTATAAGTTAATTACTTATAATTCTCTTATTTACCAAATCATTCTTTTTGTAACTTCACAGATTTATAAATCTTATTTGCATATAAAATCCATTTTTTACTTCATTTTAAACACTTTCAAAACTCCTTTTTAATTCCAATATTTTGATTTATAAAATATCCATTTATAAATCTTATATGTACAAAACCATTTATAATAATTCAAAAATCCCAATTTAAACTATTTACAAAATAGTTATCTCCATATTCCAAAAATCAAATTCTGAATTAAATCACAAAAATCATAATTTTTATAACATAAAAATTATAACATTTATTTATTTAAAATAAATCCATTTCCTTAACCATTCAAAATTCAACAGAACGTATATTTTCAAAATCACTTGAAAATCCTTTTAAATTTGGAAATCATCACTTTAACAATTTTTAAATTACCAAAAATAGGCCCTACGCTGCAACAACACTAAATACATCAATCACGGCATCCAAAATATCATATATCACATGATAACAGAATATGTCAATATCTGTAAATAAAACCAATACTGGTGAGGAATCCAGTCGGATCCCTCCAACCTATCAACTTCAACAAATATACATATTATAAATATATATATATAATGTCCGCTTCGAGGC
This sequence comes from Allium cepa, assembly GCA_030765085.1. NCBI lineage: Eukaryota > Viridiplantae > Streptophyta > Magnoliopsida > Asparagales > Amaryllidaceae > Allium > Allium cepa. The sequence continues at coordinate 299,510,530 of CM060944.1, read as the reverse complement.
AGACGTGCGTACAAAGGGTCATCCGTTCATACACGAGAACGTATAGGGTCATATGCTCCAATAGGCAGGTATATATCCAAATACCAATCAATATATCATATATCATCCAAACAATCATCAGTTATCATAAATGTTATTTATTCTCAGTTATATAAAAATATCAATGAGTCGGAAAGTGTGAGTTGTACTCGCATTGCCGGTAGTCGTTGTGATAGCGATTTATTCCGATTAAAATTAAACGAGCTTTAATTTCAACCAAAATTTTCACTAGCTCAAATAAATCCCAATCCAGCTCCATAATGTACTGCTCGTCAATACGGACCCAACGCAATTCGTTTCGTCAATTTTCTACCTCGTATGAAGAAGTTATGATATTTTAAAGTTTAAGCGATTTAAATATATATAATTTACAATTTTATATTTTTATTTCAAACCCTTTAGTCTCGGCCGCTCATCTATGAAATATCAGATCTAGGCTGCATATGGTTCTTCTTCCCCATCGTTCAAACACAAACGAGATAACCCAAAGCCGTTCACTTCCCATCGATTGTCGTGCCATCATTCGACGCGAGATCCCGATCAAACAACGCCATTTGAAAGCCCAACGTCTACTCCTCCTTCACCTTGAACTAGAACGAGCTCGGTTGCTTAATGGATATGAAAATCGAAGTTGAACGCGTGGCCTTCACGCACAAATTGATGTCGATCCATCAAGTTAAATTCGATCGCGGCCGTTGAAGTTATAGAACTCGATAGTGTCCACAACTTTGTAGTTTATGATTTTTCGCAATTGTTGACAGATTATGAGATATTTGAGGAAGAAAATTGGATTTTTATGTCCATTAAAACGAAGGTGGCAGCTGGCCCTAACTCTAGTAGGGTTTTGTGAAAAATAGTGAAAAATACGGCCTTATATAGAAAATTACACGACATTATTCATTTTTTTTTGAACTTGAAACGAAACGTGCCGCCTGGCATTTATAATGTTTTACCCCTATTTCGAGCACAATGAAATATATATTGAGATCCAATTCAGACATATTTTGAAGGTAGGTTTTCGAATCGATTATTTAAATTTAAAATTCACTTAAACCAATTTCTACGCGTTTTAGCTTGCCCCGGACAAACCTTAAATCCGATTGATATGAAATTTGAAATCTTATAATAATATTACATTGCGGATCCAATGAAACTGGCTTCGTTGAAATTCGAGACTATTTGAAAAATAGCTATTTTTACATGTTAATTAAATATTAAAATATTTAATTTTACAAATTAACTTTTAATTCATTTAAAATTCTTACATTAAATCAATTAAATCATTTTTATTCACATTAAATCCAAATTACAATGTTTTTTCCATTTTAAATATTAAATTAACAATTTAATTATCCAATTAAATTTAGATATTCAAATATTATTTATTCAGCTTGTTAAATTAACTTGTGAATATTTAAAATTAATTAAATATACGAATTTCAAATGACTGAAAATCTGGGTCGTTACATTAGGTCATGTCTCGGAGAGAAGTTTGGATGTTCTTCGAAAGAGGGAGATGATCGATGGAGAAAGTTTCAACAAGTTAGAGTTTTATGAAGAATGCGTCATGGGGGAAGAAAATTAAAGTTTCATTGGGTGAGGGAAAGCATGATTCGAGAACGGTTCTTGAGTATGTTTGCACGTATGTTTGGGGACCGGTACCTGTAGCTTCTTTAGGTGGAGCTCGCTATTATATTTTCTTTATAGATGAATTTTCTTGAAAAGTTAGGGTGTATGTAATGAAGGCCAAGTCGGAGGCATTTGCAAAGTTCAAAGCATGGAAGGCTCTTATTGAGAATGAGAGTGGCAAATCTTTAAAGGTTTTAAGGTCCGACAACGGCAGAGAGTATGTTTCCGGAGAATTTTGGAGTTTCGCAAGCATCATGGTATTCCGAGGCATTTTACTACACCTAGAGATCCGCATTGAATGGTGTTGCAGAGAAGATGAATCGTACTCTACTTGAGAAAGCTCGATGCTTGAGATTGACATCGGGTTTGACTAAGGGATTTTGGGCTGAAGCTTTATCAACCGCAATGCATATTATTAACCAGATTCTGTGCTCGGCTACTGATAACAAAATTCCGGAGGAAGTGTGGAAGGAAAAGAGCATTGACTTGAGTTATCTTCATGTGTTTGGTAGTCCTGTTTATGTGCATGATCCGAGAAATGATTCGCTTGAACCTAGAGCTTTTAAGGGGATTTTGCTTGGCTATACTGATGGAGTAAAAGGCTATCGGATTTGGAATCCAGAGACGAAGAAGATAGTGAATTCTCATCATGTTACTTTTGATGAGTCAGCAAGGTTCAAGGAGAATGTGAGGTCATCGTATGTTCTAGATTTGGTTCATGGTGAATCAAAGGAGATGGAAATTATTTCAACATTTTGTCCAAGAAATAAACAGAGTCAAGTAGTTGGCGATGCTTGTGAGGAGGTAGTGGTTGATGTTACATCACATAGTCCATAGGGTTCCTCTAGTAGTGTTGGTGATGTACTTGATTCTAGAGAAGATTCGATTCAAGGTGGAGCCGAAAGGAGATTGGGTGATGATATTGTTACTCGGGTTGGTCGTCGTATTATAAGACCACCTGAAAGATATGGTGATCGGAACTATCTTAGCTTTTGTGATAATTTGGACTATGCTCTTCATGTATCCAAGATGAGCCGATGGATCTTGATGACGTCATGGAGTCGAGTGATAGCTCGTAATGGATTTGTGCTATGGAGGAAGAGACACAACCATTGTTGAAGAATCAAACTTGGGATTTGGTTCCACTTCCTAATGGAAACCATGCTATTGGGTGTAAAAGGATATATAAGGTGAAGGACGATGGGAGTTACAAAGCTAAGGTAGTGGCTAAGGGGGTTGGACAAAGGAAAGGAAATGAGTATGATAAGATATTTGCACCGATTGTGTGCCATACTTCTATCCGGATATTACTTACTATATTTGCTATTCACGACTTGTAATTGTAGTAACTTGATGTGAAGACCGCCTTCTTGGATGGGGACTTGGATGAAGACATCTACATGGAGCAACTGAAAGGTTTTGTTGTGGATAGTAAGTCAAATTTGGTTTGCAAGTTGAAGAAATCACTATATGGTTTAAAACAATCACCAAGACAATGGTATAAGAGATTAGATCATTTTATGCTTGAAAATCATTTTGATAGAAGCATCAAAGATGCCTATGTTTATTTCAAGATGTTGAGAAATGATTGTTGGGTTTATTTACTCTTGTATGTGGACGACATGCCCATTACTTCTAAGGCTAAGAATGAAATCAACAAGCTAAAACTGAGTTTGAAATCGGAGTACGAAATGAAGGAATTTGGAGAAGCAAGAAGGATATTCGGCATGGAAATTGTAAGGGATCGATCAAACCATTTTGAGTTGAAACTAACTCAAAAGGAGTACATTGAGAAAGTGCTTTGTCGGTTTAGCATGGAGAATGCAAAAACATCAAATACACCTTTACCTTTGCATATGAAGCTTCCGAGTAAAGGATCACCTATCTTGGAGGAAGACAAGACTTATATGGCAAAGATGTCATATGCTAGTGCGGTTGGAAGTCTAACGTATGTTATGGTGTGTACAAGGCCCGATATTGCAAATGTCGTCATGATGGTTAGTCGATACATGACTAATCCGGGAAAATCGCATTGTGAAGCTTATATTGAGATACCTTAGAGGCACATCATCTCATGGTCTTGTTTTTGGCGGTAGTAAGACGATGGATTGAAAGTTGGTTGGTTGTTGTGATTCGGACTACGCTAGTGATAGGGATCGAAGAAAATCAACTTCTGGATATGTCTTCACACTTGGGGGTACAACCATAAGTTGGAAATCTAGATTGTAGACCATAGTGGTTTATCCACTACGGAGGTGCAGTTGATAGCCGCGGTGGAGGCGGCAAAGAGGCACTCTATTTGAAGTGATTGTTATGTGACTTGGGATTCAGGCATGAAAGTATAGATGTTTGATTTAATAGCCAGAGTGCTATTCACTTGGCAGAGAATTTGGTGTTTAGCTCACGAACTAAGCATGTTAAGGTGAGAAAGTCATTTCTAGTAGCCATGGATGAGGATAAGTAAGTATATCTTCGGAAAGTGCACACAAAAGGAAACGCAGTAGACATGTTCACTAAGGCATTGCCAGTTGGGAAGTTCGAGCATTGCTCGAACTTGATTCGCTTGGAGAAGTGCTTGGTGCCATATGGTGACACGATTAAGGGAGGAGCTTGGTGGTAGATAAGGAAGAGTATCAGTGAGAGATTGAGGTTCTATCTTCTTGGTAAGTGCTAGTCTTTCGTAAGATAGCTTAGGATTTGGATTTTTTCAACATTTCATTAGCAGACCAGGGCTTTGCCTGAGCTCGTTGGTGGAGAGCAATGGGCGGTGGGTTTGCCGGAGCACATTGAGAAAGCATTCATGTTTGGTTGAAGGTGGAAGAAGTGATAGCTAGTGCTATCGATTGTCGTTGATGGTATGGTACCATTGGAGTTGGAGATGGATATGGTGTCGAGGTAGAGTGTTAAATATTGGCGACACTATATAGAGAATTGTAGAGGTCAAAAATAGCTTCGTAACGGAGAAAACGGTTCGCAAATCGGAGTTCGGAGGCGGAAGTTGTAAGGAAAAAGGTGAAGTGGGCTGAATTGACAAGGTCAGACGTCTAAAAAAAATTCAGACGTCTGACCCTTCAGCAAATCTATACCAGACCTGTTCCAAAGAACGAGGTCAAACATCTGAGTCAGTGCTGAATTAATTTCAGAGACTTTAGTCAAACGTATGACCAAATGGTCAAATGTCTGAGCGGAAGATAAATTTTTCGGTAACTTACGTCAGGCATCTGACCATTTTGGCCAGACGTCTGAGGCGACTTCCGCCTGTTTTTCCGTGACGACCCGCTATTTTGGACTATTCGCATTCGCACATGTCGGACTTGAATAATTCAAAATACCGAATGGTTAATTTAAATTTGGCAAAACTCAGATATACGGTAAATAAATAATCACAGAATCACAGACACAGAGTAATAATATGCAGCGGAAGTAAAAGAGATAGTAGTTCATCAAGCTACTATATAAATATATAAGATACATCAGAGTTTACAACAAAAGAGAAATACGATACATCAAGTACAAATCAGATTACATCACTCGAATAATCGAATACTGAAAGCAGAATAGGTGGCTGGATCTTCAAGCAAAGCTCCAGCTCCAAAGATGAGCCTCGGACACTGGTACACTCAGTCTGACCCGAGCGTAAAGCAAAACACAAAACACTCGAGTCAAGATTAATATTCTCATATCATTAAATCTAACACAAGTGAAAAGGCAATCGAAATACAAGTAACTCAAAGGATGTTGGAATCACCATCCTCTAAGGATCCGTTAAACTATCTACTATGTAGTAGTGTACGCTAAATAGATAATGTCTATCAATAATATAAAGTATCAAAATAGTGTTAAGACATTACCATTATCCCCCTTAACACATTTTATGCAAATGCCATAGTCTATACAGCACTGTAAACTCCACCGTAAACTAGTGGGATATCAGGGAGTACCCCATAGGTATAACACAAAACAAATTCGTAGTGGTCGCGTATATAGGGATACAAGTATGACAAGGCACATGAGGCAATACCCAAGGTAGTGAAACTACCGTTTGCCTGATCCGGACTGGTGAGAACGCATCGCCACAACAATCGCAACACCGCGAAACAACACTCTTGAAATTCCGAGGGTGCACCAATCAATCACAAGTAATGAGTAGTAGTTACGAAGAAGTGTGTTCGCTCGGGGTGGCTAACCCCATTTGGCCTGGCACGGCTCCTGATTTTAGTTATTTCCAATTTGACACAAGTGTCAAGGCTATCCATTATCGTTCTCTTTCTTCAATCAACGCTTACATCATTCCAACCAATTTATTTTGGATCTCACTCCGCGTATAGTTATTAAAGTGGTTTTCGGTTTAGACAGAGAGTATGTCCACAACCGATTCCGGTTTCTTTAATAACTTTCGAAATTATTACACCGATTGGTCGTTTAATAAATTTCGAAACCAAATCAATTTCAATTTCAATTAGAATTTGTAAATCATCATTTCATTTGTCTTTCTAAAACAATTTCCATAATTTACATTTCAAAACTTCCAAATTCCATTTCAAATTCTTATAATTCAATTTCAATTTTATTTAAAACAATTCAAATATTGATTCAAGTTCGTATAAAAGTTTCATTCCGAAATCATTTAAATTGTTTAATTTTCATTGAAATCAATTTAAATTCATTTATAGATTTCATTCAATATTCGCTAAGCTAATTTATCATTTAAACAATTTTCATTCAAATTTCCAATTCAATAAATCGATTAATTAAGTTCAACTTTATTATATCAAAACTTCAAATTGAAATAAAATAAATTCGTCAAATCAATTCTTTAAATTACAATTCTTACATTAATTTCAATAAATCCCATTCATTTAAATAAATCACATTTTATTTCTTGTTAAAGAAATTCAAATTTCACTTATTTATTAACTTCGTTACAAATTTCTAACTCAATTAATAAAGAACTAAATTTCACATAATCGAGAAGTTTCAATTTTACTTATTAACTTACTTAAATAATTTTCCAAAACTTTAATAAATAAAGAAACTCAATTTCATTTATTAACGAAGTTCAAATCCACTTATTCAAAAGTTAAATTTTCTCTTATCAAAGAATTCAATTTTTATTCAATTATCAATAATATAAATCTTATTCAATTATTAATTTTTCAACTTAATTCATACTAATTTCAAACTTAATAATTTCAACTTAATTATAAATTCAAACTCAATTATTAAATCATTTCAAACTTAATTCAATGAATAATTCCAAATTTAATTTTTAAATAATTCATTTCAAACAACGTTCTTTCATCAGTTATTACGTTAATATTTTGTTTCAGATTCCAATATTAACAATTTCCTTTCATCAAAATTTACCTTCCAATATTTATTTCAAAACCTTATTTTTAAAATAAAATCTTTATTTTATTTCAAATCAAATTATTGACCAATCAGGTTTATATAATTCTCTATCCTAAGTCAAGTTCATTTTGGGTATTTATCATTTCAACCGATTCCAATTCAATTCAAAAATCAAAGCATAGTAAAGGGAACTTGCAGTGTGATAACTGGGATAACGTCAAAGTAAATAAACAAGCAATAACAACAATCAATAACGATCCAATAATTAATTCAAATAATCCCGAAATAATCGTATTAATTCACATTGTTGTTTGTGCAAATTAATATAATTATTTCTAGAATCTACACTATCATTTCATGTAGATTAAAGATTATTACAATATTATTTATACGGTTCTTAACTTGTCATTCATTATTCAATTTCTACAACATCGATTTACACAACATACATTTAAATAGTTCAAAGTGCGATTTACCATATTTCTACATGTCGATTCATTTAAACATTTAAGGGGTCATATTATGCAAATGTCACCAAATCAAACTTAACCCATATATCAAAACTAACTATCCAACGACAATTTCAATTTCAAGTTATTTATCACTTACAACATTAACAGTTTAACGTTCAATGTCAACATCACACAATAAATCAAATTATCAACCAAACTAGATTATTTTGCGTACATAACAGATAATGGTGTCAGATGTCACAGGTGAACTGATACGTGTAATAACATATATTTAACAGTGTAAATAACTAGCAACAGCATATTTCAATTGTCGTTTCAATTGAAATCAAATTTAATAAATATAAGAATATTAATCGTGTGTGATCGCTCAACTTTCAAGGTTAGAGAGGGTAGGGAATGGAATTGAGCTACGAAATGCAAGCACGACTTCAAAACAAGCTAGATTGGCACGAATCGATGAACAAAGCTGGTAAATCAGAATTGACGAGATCAAATTAGAACCGGATTGAGAAAGGTAAATAGTGTAGGCGAACTTATATATGTAAATATATATCTATATATTTCTATTTACATCATATTCTTAATTCAAACATATTTTAAATTTAAATATATTAAAATCATTGTTTAGAATAAAACGCACATAATAGAACAAACATGCCTGCCTTAAAGACTGGTATATATTACAGACTATATCTACACCTTACATTTAACTCAAAGTCAAAATTATATACTTTATGGTTAAACTACCGAAATCTGAACCTACTATATATAAGTACTTTAAACTTAGATGTATAATAAAAATTTCCTTTCAACAGTACAAACAACAAAAAAAACAAAACAATTGTTCGCAGGCTTAAAAAAATAAAATCTGACCCATAGATATATGCAGTAACCAATAACATATTTTAAAACACGATACTTGATTTATATATACAATTTTATACAGTTTCATAATACAACTTCCTTTATAACAATAACAAGAACATATAAACAACTTTATATTTATATATATAACAGTTCATAATTAACAATACACATATATAAAATTTATAGGTAAACAGATATATAACTTCTAAATATATATTACATTATTTAAGCAAACAATGTCACGCACACCTATGAACCATATATACGCATACAACTAAAAGGCTTTACACAACCTTCTACCCTTATATACTCTATAACAATTTCATATATAGTAAAAATGTATATTACAAAGCTTAACAATATACTTGGCTATACTGACTGACCTGTATTTATACTTTATATATAACAGATCTTGATTCATATACTAAATATATAACCGGTTTATACAACTAATATTATATGCTGAAATCTAAGGCATATCTATATCTATATCTACTTTTATCAAAATAATAATAATAATAATAACAAATAAATACCTTTACTATATAATAGAGGTAGCATCAGGCGTAGGTTGCGGAGAGTAGCAATAAAATAAAGGAACTAGTCGACTCGAAGGAGGAGGAAGACAATGGTGACTGGGCTTGGCTGGGGAAAAATGATGCAGGCGGTTGAGTTTATGGATGCCAGAGTGGTGGCCGAGTTGAGGTGGCATGGGGCGGTGGACACATGCGGCCGAAGGTGATGACGCAGGCGAGGGGAAGTTTGGCGTGCGTGGGTGAAGCTGGAGCGAAAGTTGATGAGCGGGTTCCAAGCGGAGGGGATGGTGGTTGTTGCCGAAGTCGTCGAAGACTAGAGGTAATGTAGTTTAAATTCAAGAGAAGCAGTTCGGCCAGGGGAAGATCACGAGGCGGCTGCATCGGTCAATGGGATTCCTCGCGTTTGGGTTGGAGGTGGTGAGGCCGTTCTCGGCAATGCTTAGGTGAAATGTGGTTTTGGTTGAGGCACTACAAGCGTTTTTTTTTTTTTTGCGCTAGCAGGTCAGGTCGGCACACGCGCGACGCATGAGTGGCGATGGGCTGCCGGCCGTGGAGGGTGGAAGTAATGTTGGTGGGTTGCGTAGCAATGGCATGGGAAGAGGTCTGATGAGCAAGCACGTTTGAAGTGGGAAACGTTGAATAGACTTCAGAAGAAGAAGGTTGGTTTCATTTTTCACAACTTTTCTGGATTTGCAAAAATGTACAGAGCAAATAAAAGAAGAGGCATTGGCTATCTTGTTTGCTGTTGTTTTCTTTCAACAGATAGAAGAGTAAGTAGAATGACGGGTCTAGGAGTAAATGCATGCACGCTTTATTAATGAACAGATGGAAAGTTATAAAAAATGAAACAGCATTTGTATTGAAAATATGAAATGGTGGGATATCAATGGTCACAGAATATTAGAGAGGTTTAATAACCAATACCTTATTTATCTTTAACTGTTGCACTTGAATAGGAAGGAAACCGGTACCGCGGTTACTGTTTTTATGGATTCCGCAATGAACTGAACAGAATTGAAAATACCGTAAGAATCAGCACGACGAGACGATCAAAACGGTATATAGATGTTAGTGGTACAATTGAATTATAAAAATTTCAAATTTTTACTACGGAAAATGCAAGAAAAACGCAGAAGAATAAGATCGACGGAGACAAAGACGTCCGAATTTGAAAAAACGACAAACTAATATCTTGCTCAAAAGATGGTTTAGAATTTTTCTATGTAAAAATATTTTGGTTTTGAAAATGTTTTATTTTCATCGCTTTTTAACTGATTAAATTGAAGTAAATTTACGCACGAAATAAATTTTCGTATCTTGAAAGAAAATTTACCAGTTGTTATGTTTTACTAGACGTATTTCAAATATTAAATTTCTATTTTAAAATTTTATCGTTATTATATTGTATTGTTTATAATTTCTCAGATTTCAAATTAATAAAACAAATAAAAATTATCGAAAATTCACGGGTCGTTACTTTCTCCCCCACTCAAAACTTTTCGTCCCCGAAAAGGAAGGAGGTAGGAGAATAGAAACAACTATAAAGAAAACATATTGAATTACATAATAAAAAATTAATTTAAACCATATAAATTTCAATTTTAAATCAACTAATATTTAACAATTGATTTTAAACTCAAGGAATTTCATTAACTTGGTTTATTTTTAGTTTGTCATTGTTTTTTACAAGATTTATTTCAAACAACCATTTTTCTATTATTAATCCATTTATTATTCGACTAACTTATTATTTTATCTCTATTAATCATTTTATAATTAAACTTTAAGTGTATAACCTTAATTATCAGCACTTAAATTTATCTATAAAGACAGTTTATATTGTATATTATCCAATTATCTTAAATTACAATTTCAAAGATCATAAATTTGAATAGTCATTTATATAATCGTATTTTATCTAACAAATTTAGTTCTTCTTTGTTCCAAATTATTATTAAATTTATTCCTCTTAATATATCATATCGCATATATTAAGTATATTTACACTAATTATAACCACTCGAATTTATTTATAAATTCCTTTAACATTATTTTATATTGTATAATATTCAATTACATAGTTAGCTTTTGAAAATTTTAGGTAAGTTATATATAATGCAATTGAGTATTATCCAAATAATATTTTACAATTCTCTTATTTCAAGTTAAGTATTTAGTCAAAACTTTTAGCTTCATTGAAAATCATCCTTAAATCAATATTTTAAGAATTAATTTTTCGATCAACTTCAAACCATTTTAGAGATAATTATGTATATACTATATATATCAAATCAAATCAAATTTAAAATTACATACCCATATATATAAATCAAATCATACTTAAGAAATTTAAATCGATTTAATTTCCAAAACAAAACTATGGCATAGCTACGAATTCGTCTCTCCACTTCGAAACTAGAAAATGAATGTCGATGATGCGGCCGTCATCACCAAAATTATTTTCCAGCGACAAAATAGAAGAGCTCTAATTTAATCATTTAAAGTTTCCTTGAAATGATTTCTATTTGAAAATATTTAAAATACTATACACTTTAAATCTTTGTCAATGTTTGAAATCACCGGATATTAGATTCTTAAATTCCTAATTTACATTCATTTAAATTTCCAAATCAATTTACAAACCAAGTTTCATAACTCCGTTTATTTTTGTTGGTAAATCCATGGTTTACAAAACAATAAATGAAAATCGAATAACATCATTTAGTTAACTAATTCATTTAACAATTATCAGAAAATATTCCTATATATAAATAATATGATCATACACAATTTTATTTCATTTACCAAATTTGAAAACAATATTGTGTCAGTTTGCTCTATTCAAGTGTTTTTGAAATCCTATCGATAGCGTTGATCAGACGAATCGATCGAAAATCCAACTCAACATCAACAACTCAACCAACACAATATATATCAAAACATTTTAAATATAATTTAGAAATACACTTCCTCGCTCAATGATACAATAATGGATTTCAAAGCAAGGATAGGGATTCAAATTTTTTATGGACGCAAATCAAAGAGAATTTTGATTCGAAGATAGGTTTGAAACTAAAGACAAGATAATTAAATTAGTAGAATCGGGAGATGGATAAGCTTATTTAATTCAAGAGCAACCTTAACCGGGTCGACCGTAACTTCAAAAAAATAAGGTCGATGCTAAATTTCGAGGTAAATCAACATTTGATCTTAAGAAATAGAATTCAGGCATAGCAGAAGATAGATAGCATCGTAAACCAAGGATACAGAAATATCTGGTAAATCGATGTCTTTTATAAAGGAGTTTTACCCATTTACAAATAATTCGAAGGTTGGTGAGACCGCCGATTCATTATAAAGATCATTCGAAGTGGAGTTATGGGATACTCCAGAGTTGAAAAAAAACGAATAGTGAGGGATAAGAATGAATACGGAACCGAGGGAACGTTCCAAAATTCAAGGGAATTGAGTCAAAAGGAAGAGATTGAAACTCGAGTGGGAGTGATTCTGTAAATACATTTACCATATATGCTAAGTTTTGCCTAGAGCTACCAAAGCTTTGATACCAACTGTAACGACCCGCTATTTTGGACTATTCGCATCTGCACATGTCGGACTTGAATAATTCAAAATACCGAATTGTTAACTTAAATTTGGCAAAACTCAGATATACAGTAAATAAATAATCACAGAATCACAGACACAGAGTAATAATATGCAGCGGAAGTAAAAGAGATAGTAGTTCATGAAGCTACTATATAAATATATAAGATACATCAGAGTTTACAACAAAAGAAAAATACGATACATCAAGTACAAATCAGAATACATCACTGGAATCATCGAATACTGAAAGCAGAAAAGATGGCTGGATCTTCAACCAAAGCTCCAACTCCAAAGGTAAGCCTCGGACACTGGTACACTCAGTCTGACCCGAGCGTAAAGCAAAACACAAAACACTCGAGTCAGGATTAATATTCTCATATCAATAAATCTAACTCAAGTGAAAAAGAAATCGAAATACAAGTAACTCAAAGGATGTTGGAATCACCATCCTCTAAGGATCCGTTAAACTATCTATTATGTAGTAGTGTACGCTAAATAGATAATGTCTATCAGTAATATGAAGTATCAAAATAGTGTTAAGGCGTTCCCATTATCCCCCTTAACACATTTTATATAAATGTCATAGTCTATACAGCACTGCAAACTCCACCGTAAACTAGTGGGATATCAGGGAGTACTCCATAGGTACAAAACAATACAAATCCGTAGTGGTCGCGTATATAGGGATACAAGTATGACAAGGCACATGAGGCAATACCCAAGGTAGTGAAACTACCGTTTGCCTGATCCGAACTGGTGAGAACGCATCGTCGCAACGATCGCAACACCGCGAAACAACACTCCTGAAATTCCGAGGGTGCACAATCACAAGTAATGAGTATTAGTTACGAAGAAGTGTGTCCGCTCGAGGTGGCTAACCCTATTTGGCCCGGCAGGGCTCCTGATTTTAGTCATTTCCAATTTGACACAAGTGTCAAGGCTGTCCATTATCGTTCTCTTTCTTCAATCAACGCTTACGTCATTCCAATCACTTCATTCTGGATCTCACTCCACGTATAGTTATTAAAGTGGTTTTCGGTTTAGACAAAGAGTATGTCCATAACCGATTCTGGTTTCTTTAATAACTTTCGAAATTATTACACCGATTGGTCGTTTAATAAATTTCGAAAACAAATCAATTTCTTAGAATTTGTAAATCAACATTTCATTTGTCTTTCTAAAACAATTTCCATAATTTACGTTTCAAAACTTCCAAATTACCATTTCAAATTCTTATAATTCAATTTCAACTTTATTTAAAAAAATTCAAATATTGATTCAAGTTCGGATATAAGTTTCATTCCGAAATCATTTAAATTGTTTAATTTTCATTCAAATCAATTTAAATTCATTTATAGATTTCATTCAATATTCGCTAAGCTAATTTATAATTTAAACAATTTTCATTTACATTTCCAATTCAATAAATTGATTAATTAAGTTCAACTTTATTATATCAAAACTTCAAATTGAAATAAAATAAATTCATCGAATCAATTCTTTAAATTACAGTTCTTACGTTAATTTCAATAAATCCCATTCATTTCAATAAATCACATTTTATTTCTTGTTAAAAAAATTCAAATTTCACTTATTTATTGGCTTCGTTACAAATTGCTAACTAAATTAATAAAGAACTAAATTTCACATAATCGAGAAGTTTCAATTTCACTTATTAACTTGCTTAAATAATTTTCCAAAACTTTAATAAATAAAGAAACTCAATTTCATTTATTAATGAAGTTCAAATCCACTTATTCAAAAGTTAAATTTTCTCTCATCAAAGAATTCAATTTTTATTCAATTATCAATAATTTAAATCTTATTTAATTATTAATTTTTCAACTTAATTCATACTAATTTCAAACTTAATAATTTCAACTTAATTATAAATTCAAACTCAATTATTAAATCATTTCAAACTTAATTCAATGAATAATTCCAAATTTAATTGTTAAATAATTCATTTCAAACAACGTTCTTTCATCAGTTATTACATTAATATTTTGTTTCAGATTCCAATATTAACAATTTCCTTTCATCAAAATTTACGTTCCAATTTTTATTTCAAAACCTTATTTTTTAAATAAAATCTTTATTTTATTTCAAATCAAATTATTGACCAATCGGGTTTATTTAATTCTCTATCCTAAGTCAAGTTCATTTTGGTTATTTATCATTTCGACCCGATTCCAATTCAATTCAAAAATCAAAGCATGGCAAAGGGAACTTGCAGTGTGATAACTGGGATGGTGTCAAAGTAAATAAACAAGCAATAACAACAATCAATAACGATCCAATAATTAGTTGAAATAATCCCGAAATAATCGTATTAATTCACATTGTTGTTTGTGCAAATTAATATAAGTATTTCTAGAATCTACACTATCATTTCATGTAGATTAAAGATTATTACAATAAAATTTATACGGTTCTTTACTTGTCATTCATTATTCAATTTCTACTACATTGATTTACACAACATACATTTAAATAGTTCAAAGTGCGATTTACCATATTTCTACATGTCGATTCATTTAAACATTTAAGGGGTCATATTATGCAAATGTCACCAAATCAAACTTAACCCATATATCAAAACTAACTATCCAACGACAATTTCAATTTCAAGTTATTTATCACTTACAACATTAACAGTTTAGCGTTCAATGTCAAGGTCACACAATCAATCAAATTATCAACCAAACTAGATTATTTTGCATACATAACAGATAATGGTGTCAGATGTCACAGGTGAACTGATACGTGTAATACCATATATTTAACAGTGTACATAACTAGCAGCAACATATTTCAATTGTCGTTTCAATTGAAATCAAATTTAATAAATATAAGAATATTAATCGTGAGCGATTGCTCACCTTTCGAGGTTAGAGAGGGCAGGGAATGGAATTGAGCTACGAAATACAAGCACGACTTCAAAATAAGCTAGATTGGCACGAATCGACGAACAAAGCTGGTATATCAGAATTGACGAGATCAAATTAGAACCGGATTGAGAAAGGTAAATAGTGTAGGCGAACTCATATATGTAAATATATATCTATATATTTCTATTTACATCATATTCTTAATTCAAACATATTTTAAATTTAAATATATTAAAATCATTGTTTAGAATAAAACGCACATAATAGAACAAATATGCCTGCCTTAAAGACTGGTATATATTACAGACTATATCTACACCTTACATTTAACTCAAAGTCAAAATTATATACTTTATGGTTAAACTACCGAAACCTGAACCTACTATATATAAGTACTTTAAACTTAGATGTATAGTAAAACTTTCCTTTCAACAGTACAAACAACAACAACAAAAAAACAACTGTTCGCAGGCTTAAAAAAATAAAATCTGACCCATATATAAATATGCAGTAACTAATTACATATTATAAAACACGATACTTGATTTATATATACAATTTTATATAGTTTCATAATACAACTTCCTTTATAACAATAACAAGAATATATAAACTACTTTATATATATATATATATATATATATATATAACAGTTCATAATTAACAATACACATATATAAAATTTATAGGTAAACAGATATATAACTTCTAAATATATATTACATTATTTAAGCAAACACTGTCACACATACCTATGAACTATATATACGCATACAACTAAAAGGCTTTACACAACATCCTACCCTTGTATACTCTATAAAAATTTCATATATAGTAAAAATGTATATTATAAAGCTTAACAATATACTTGGCTATACTGACTAACCTGTATTTATACTTTATATATAAAAGGTCTTGATGCATATACTAAATATATAACTGGTTTATACAACTAATATTATATGCTGAAATCTAAGGCATATCTATATATATATGTACTTTTATCAAAATAATAATAATAATAACAAATAAATACCTTTGCTATATAATAGAGACAGCATCGGGCGTAGGCTGCGGAGAGTAGCAATAAGATAAAGGAACTAGTCGACTCGAAGGAGGAGGAAGACAATGGTGACTGGGCTTAGCTGAGGAAAAATGATGCAGGCGGTTGAGTTTATGGATGCCAGAGTGGGGGCCGAGTTGAGGTGGCGTGGGGCGGTGGACACATGCGGCCGGAGGTGATGACGCAAGGGAGGGGAAGTTTGGCATGCATGGGTGAAGCTGGAGCGAAAGTTGATGAGCGGGTTCCAAGCGGAGGGGATGGTGGTTGTTGCCGAAGTCGTCGACGACTAGAGGTGAAGTAGTTCAAATTCAAGAGAAGCAGTTCGGCCATGGGAAGAGCACGAGGCGGCAGCATCGGTCAATGGGATTCCTGGCGTTTGGGTTGGAGGTGGTGAGGCCGTTCTCGGCAATGCTTAGGTGAGATGTGGTTTCGGTTGAGGCACTACAGGCGTTTTTTTTTTTTTTTTGCGCTAGCAGGTCAGGTCGGCCCACGCGCGGCGCGTGAGTGGCGATAGGCTGCCGGCCGTGGAGGGTGAAAGTAATGGTGGTGGGTTTCGTAGCAATGGCATGGGAAGAGGTCTAATGAGCAAGCACGTTTGAAGTGGGAAACGTTGAATAGGCTTCAGAAGAAGAGGTTGGTTTCATTTTTCACAACTTTTCTGGATTTGCAAATATGTCCAGAGCAAATAAAAGGAGAGGCATTGGCTATCTTGTTTGCTGTTGTTTTCTTTCAACAGATAGAAGAGTAAGTGGAATGACAGGTCTAGGAGTAAATGCATGCACGCTTTATTAATGAACAGATGCACAGTTATAAAAAATGAAACAGCATTTGTATTGAAAATATGAAATGGTGGGATATTAATGGTCACAGAATATTAGAGAGGTTTAATAACCAATACTTTATTTATCTTTAACTGTTGCACTTGAATAGGAAGGAAACCAGTACCGCGGTTACCGTTTTTATGGATTCCGCAGCGAAATGAACTTCAACACAGAATTGAAAATACCGTAAGGATCAGCACGACGAGACGATCAAAATGGTATATAGATGTTAGTGGTACGATTGAATTATAAAAATTTCAAATTTTCTACTACGGAAAATGCAAGAAAAACGCAGAAGAATAAGATCGACGGAGCCAAAGATGTCCGAATTTGAAAAAACGACAAACTGACATCTTACTCAAAAGATGTTTTATAATTTTTCTATGTAAAAATATTTTGGTTTTGAAAATGTTTTATTTTTATCGCTTTTTAACTGATTAAATTGAAGTAAATTTACGCATGAAATAAACTTTCGTATTTTGGACGGAAAATTACCAGTTCTTATGTTTTACTAGACGTATTTCAAATATTAAATTTTTATTTCAAAATTTTATCGTTATTATATTGTGTTGTTTACAATTTCTCAGATTTCAAATTAATAAAACAAATAAAAATTATCGAAAATTCGCGGGTCGTTACATTTTCACGTGTGGACTTGACATGCAGATTTGTGCTATCTACAGGGGCAATTTTGAAACATTGCCTAGAGTTTCTATTATCCTTTATAATCTAGCTTCAGGTTCCAGATCTGGGTTTGCAAGCGACTGTAAAAGATTAGCCTCCACAAATTAGGATTTATCAAAACCTAATTTTCTTCAATCCTCTTCTTCACAAATCAATTTCTGTTCAGAGTTTTTGATTATTGTAATCAATCTCTTGTACTCTTCTCATCAATATTAATAAAAACTCTCTCGTAAAGTGGATGTACACTAACACAACGTTAGTAGAACCATTATAAATCTCTGTGTGATTTATTTTCGTTATTGCTTTCATTTCTGAATTGCTTGTTTGGGATTGTGATTGTGATTGTTTTGGATTGATTGAGATTGAAATTGAGTTATTGATTGGTTTTTTGACACTTTTATCACGATCCCGTCTTCCATTGTGCTTGTGGGGTTTCGATTTGAGCGGTCTCCACTTGGAATCCTGCCCCAACATAAAAATCATATTATTTTCCGGAAAAGGGAGAGTGCAAAATATATTGTAATTCATAGAGCATACTATGACGAACTCCACTATGGTGGATCCGCTTACAGAAGGACTATCACCCAATATCTTTCATTAGCATTGCTCAGTTGGTGTAACTATTATGTAAAAATATCTTTGTTGGAGAGTGCTTGTATTTGGTACTATCATATGACACATTGCTCTATACTTGGTTACATATAAATATCTAGTTTTTTTTCTGATCAAAAATAAAGTAATAAAGTTTTGTTTGCACTCTAGGTTGTTCAAATATTGAACGTTTTGATCTCACTAAAGTAGGACCAGATGGAAATATACACGTATAGATCACATCTCATGTAATTTCCATGCAACGCATCCATGATCGATCTACGTCGTTTAATTGTATTGGTATATGTGACCATTGATTGGTTTAGCTACATTGAATGTAACGAAAGCCACTTTGATCCTTTGTCAGCATAGTTAATGGACGAGATATTTTCAGAAACACCTTACGTTATAAATAACAAATTTTAGAGCTCACAAACTTAAATGCATTTATAAGGTTATTACATATATGGCATAGGGTGGTGATTATTGGAAAAAATTTAATACGTGGACCACATATGTAAAATAAACGTGTCGTGCTATTTTGGTGTAAAGCCTATTTAAAGTGGTCAAATTATGAATTAAAGTTAAAAGGCTTACATGTATGATTGTCATGGTATTAATGTGTAGATACGGAGGTAATTCTATTATGTTGAAGGACCAAATTAGAAAATGCCAACATTATAAATAAGGGTTTATGGTCTTCAAATTACATAAGCTCCAATTATTTTCCTGATCTCTTCCATGAAAATAATTCAGATCTATGATTTACGTCAATTTGAAAGATCGGATTCAACTCTCATCTTTTAGATCTATCTTTTTCTCTTAATCAGTTTATGAAAGCTGCAATTATGATTTCAGATCTAATATAAGATTTAGGCTTTGTGTCATATGGAAAACCAAATCAAATTATCTTCTCCAAGAGCAACTATGAATTCAGAGATGGATTCCACTAACCCGTTTACTTTCTTCTATTTCTTTTCAGTTAAATCAATATGGATCACGTATTCAGATCTAGGGTTTCATGATTAATCAATCTTAAAGTACATTGAAATTCTAACACTGAATGGACATAATTTAATATGTGACAGCCATATAGCTATGTTTCTATTTTTCAGCTATACTAATCAGTCTAAAGGGTAACAGTATTTCATAGAGGTATTTCGTATATACATTAACATAAAGTGAAACAGTATTTCATAGAGGTATTTCATACATACATTAATATAGAGTGAAATGGACATAAGTAATATACACACATCTTCCATGTTTAACTTCTTTTATAAACATCCTCATTGTCGTCAAATTTAAGGTTTTGTTAAGCTTCCCGATAGTGACGTAACAAATAAGCAACATCTTTCTCTTGCAAGTTCAAAAGTTGTAAATAATGTTATTGAAGCAACAAAGAAAGATCAATCTGAGATTCTGGAGGATGAGTACGAGTTGATGGCTGATACATGTAATGCGAAGTCTCACCAAGTTTCGGGTAGCATAACATACTGATTTTATCTTTGTGTCAATGAAACCGATAGATTAATATTTTTGACTTTTATTATAACTAAACCACCAATAAATTATGGAACCTGAAGGTTGAAGGTGTGGTTATAATTGATCCTAGTTCTATATATATTAGTACAAGAAATTTATTTACAAAAAGTATTAAAGTAAGTTAATGGAAAACAATAATTATTCATTTAAACTTTTTTTGTGTAACATTATAGTAAAGTCATCACGTTTTGTAAGCTTACGTAACAAGTAGGAGAAGCAATATACAGAGTAAAGAATGTATATAACACGGTTAACTTTCGGGTCCATATAAAAAGCAACCCTATGTGTAATTTTACTTTACTTTCAAGTTATGGGTTCTTGGCGTTAAAATCAATGAAGCTAAACTCCAGCTTTTCCATCTCCAGAATGAAACGTGAATATATAACAAGTAAGTGTTGCATTTTCCTATACCTTAAATAACCACTTATAGTAATCCACGTGTGAGTACAAGAAGTAATTCCACGTTAGAGCATCTCCAACAGTTTGGAGTGCGGAAATTCGATTTTCCACACTCCAAAATGTTGGAGCCCTCATTTCTACAATAGAAGAGGGCTGGCGCCTGTTGAACAGGCGCCTGTGCATCAGGCGCCTGGTTAACGCGCCTATATCAGGCGCGTTTTCCCCCATCCCCCTCATTTTCCTTCCCTCCGTACTCTTTTCAGCAAATTTTTTTAACTCAACTCTGCGTCCAAATGCCGCCCCGTCCGGTCAAAACTGGTAGACGCACAGTTCGATATACGACCGATGCCAATATCGGACATGTTCATGTCCCTCCTGATGCTACCGTGACTCCAGACGATCTTCGATCTTTGCACGACTTGCCACCTACTGTTTCGCATCGACTTACTGCAGCTATAGCGACGCCACAGGTATACGGTTATTTATTTATTGCTTGATGAACGACCATTAAAATATGCGGTTATGTATAATAATTCTTTGTTTATTTTAACGGTTATAATAATCATATATTTAGGTTCGTCACGTAGCGATGCGAGATAGTTGGTATAGGTGTATGTCTGAGTATTTTGATAAGTTACCGGAGCCGATTTTGGATAGGCTACATGCGTCACCTATTGGTGAATTTCTTGTTTTACCTAGATTTGCACATGTAGATCGTTGTCTGGTAGAGGCCCTCATCGAGAGATGGTGGCCTACCACTCACACTTTTCATTTCCCTGATTTTGAGCTAGGACTGACTCCTCTAGATTTTTATATGCTCGTTGGCATAGAGGTTGGTAGACCCGACCGTCTCCCTGTTCCATTTGATAGTTCATTTGAGGAGTTCGAGTCATATTCAGCTTATTTACCGACTTTGGCCGATGAGGAGGTTAGAGGAGGAGCTGTTACTCTCCCTTGTTTGCAGCGGTATATAGTAGAGTACATGGCTGTTGAGGATATGCACACTCCGGTTATTCATGCCTTCATATTATACCTTTTTGGGTCTACATTTTTAGTAACAATAAGGGCACTATTAGGCTTGGCTTTTTGGGAGGATTAGTTGATGTGGATGGATTACACATATATGATTACGGTACTGCTATTATTGGTTATTTGTAACGTAGCATTAGATACTTATGCACTTCAGCAGTCTAGACAGATGTATGGATTTTGGTACATTCTGCCATTTTGGTACTACGAGTATACTGCCAATATGCACCCCCGACTAATTGCAGAGGCGAATGTCACACCTTATATTTACTTTCCTAGATTGCGTTGTCGGGGTCCTCCTATGCATTTGCCCCGTGTTGCACAAGGGGTGCACAATGAGCTGATGGAGGCTAGACAGCAGATGGATATGAGGCGGCGTGGTAACATTATTGTTCGTCCATGGGATCAGTACTTACAGTTCCTAGAGCCCGGTCCTGATCATCCACTCACATTTCAGTTTTCCATGTCGCGACGCAGGATTTGCTTTCAGGTTCCTACATGTCCATTCATATGGTATTTAGGGGAGCGGTGTTGGCTACAGTTGTATGGTATAGTTCGCATTCCATCTGATCCGCTACCATGGGATGATATGTATGGTGATATTAGGTTGGACCAGCTTATATTCTTGCGATGAGGGGTGCGGGATGGGTGGATGGTGAGCCATTTACAGTTCTTGGGGACTTTGATTCATATTGGGCTCGAGTATCCCCACGTGCTTACGCGTTGCCCGATTATATTCGGGGTTTGAACTCTGATCATATTGGTCCGCGTACCTCTTCCGGTAGAGTTCCACTACTACCTGCCACCTTTGAGCCTACATCATCTCAGTACACGCAGCCTCCTACTTTCGACCCCCCTCCACATTCGTTTAGAGCATATGATGTACATGCTCAGGTGGTGGAGTACCCCTTCTAGTATCCTGCAGATGACGATATTACGGGTGTATCATCCGCCGGATTGTATCAGGCTCATCAGTTTTGTACGAATTTTAACTGTTCTTTAATGTATAATTCGTTTATAACTTGTCATTATATTCTCCACCTATGTATAATTCTTTTTTGCACATGTCAGTATTCTCAGTACATGGATTATGATAGACGGATGATTGCTGCATTTGAGCGTATGACGCTTGATTATACACAGATGATGTATCAGAGTTATCAGACTGCGATCCAGCAGCAGCAGACTCGGTATGATGCGCAGGTACAGGTATTACAGACCCAAATTCAGCAACTTTAGGTGCAGCTCAATGCCGGACCTCAGCCTCACGAATTTGATGACGTCAACGATGACAGTAACGACGACAGTGGAGACGATGAGGAGATTGATAGCGGTTCCGATCACATAGACTGATGTGCTGCATTTAGATGTTTTAGACTGTGTTAGTATTTTTCATACCGTACATTAGTTGGTTGCATATTATGTTGGTAATGATGCTACTGTTATATCTGATTGTCTATACGTTATGGCATTACGTCGATTATATTTTGTGTTGATTATTGCATTGTGTTGATGTTAATTTATGCTTGTTTATTATTAAGCGTATATGAAGTCAGAATGTTGAACAAACAAACACAGTTGTGTTTGTTTGTCAAAATTTTTATGGATGTTTGACACATGGACGTTAATCTTATGCTTCATTTTTTTGATCCAGATCACGACCTCTTTATTTAAGATAAAGTGTTATATTCTAATGTCACAACATTTAAAAGTTCAGTTAAATCAATTAATGTGTAACATAATATTTTCGGCTACAAAATTGACACTGTTAGTAAATTTTTATATACAAACGGATCAAATGTGAGATGATGAAGATATAATGGAAACTCAGTTTTGGGACACTTTTGCTGAACTTTACAATAGCAATGTTGATGGTAGAAGTAGACGTACGCTGGTGGAGTTGAGGACTGGTTATGGGAACTTCTGCAACGCCTGTACGCGGTACAGTACAGTTATCAATGAGGTTGTATTTGAAAATTTGTTTAAACCAACCCGTTCTACATTTGAAGGACGTTACTTTCTCAAATACCACAGCACATTCATTGGACATGAGGCTTATATCATACGTCAAAATTGGCTAGAACGATTTGGATATCTTACAATTTGACCGTAACCGCTAGTTTCTTAGTGGAGTGTATCATTTTTGTGGAGTGTATTACTGTGGAGTGTATTATTGTGGAGTGTATTATTGTAGAGTGTACTATTATGCAGTGTATTATTATGGAGTGTATTATTATTATGGTTGTACTACTGTGCAGTCTACTATTATGAAGTGTATTATTATGGAATGTATTATTGTTTGTGTATTTATTGTCGTTGACTATATTAATGTTTGGGTGTTTCAGTAACAATGACTTATTTGTTTCTGTATTATTGCATTAAGAATATGACAACAATTGTATGATGGGACAAGACAGTGCAGACGTTACATTGCAGACAAGACACTGCATCATCTAATAGTGTATGATGGGACAAGACACTGCATCAACCGTCAACAGTTGTATGATGGGACGAGACAGTGCAGACGTTACATTGCAGACAAGACATTGCATCATCAGTTAATAGTGTATAATGAGACAATACACTACATCAACAGTCAACAGTTGTATGATGGGACGAGACCCTACATCAATAGTCATAGTGTTTAAGCTATAACAGGTTTGTTAGATGCTGAGAAGTATTATTGCTCATTTTTATTTCATGCAATTTCAACTATAAGAAATGGCGGCATAAGATTTTATATTTTTTGATGATAGCGACGATTGATGAAATGATGGAAGATCATTTTCGTAGCGAAAATGAACTATTAAGTATGACTGCACTACAGGTTAGTCAATCAAGTAGGAAACACGGTGGATCAGTTGTTGGGTGTCGGTATAAAAATCATAGGCATTCATGGCACAACGAAAGACTGATGGAAGACTACTTTGTTCCAAATCCTACTTACACAGATGTTGATTTTAGAAGAAGATTCCGCATGCGGCGTCAATCATTTCTTAGAATCCTAGAATGCGTCAAGCAGCATGACAAATATTTTATCTTCAAAACCAATGCATCTCGTACAATGGGATTGACTGGAATTCAAAAAATGACAGTTGCACTCAGAATGCTTGCATACGAAGGACCAGCGGATGCGCTTGATGAAAATTTGATAGTGGCGGAAAGCACGGTATTATAGTGTTTGGAGCATTTATGTCAAGCTATCGTGGACATTTACGGTGATCAATACTTACGCAGACCGAACGAGGCGGATATAGTTATGTTATTAAATATGCATGGTAGTAGAGCCTGGACTGGAATGTTAGGCAGTATAGACTGCATGCATTGGGAGTGGAAAAATTGTCCAAAGGCGTATGCTGGAGCTTATCAAGGTAAGTCTCGTAGGTCCTCTATTATTCTTGAAGCCGTAGCGTCGTATGACTTATGGATAAGGCATGCATTTTTTGGAATGCCTGGTTCAAACAATGATCTTAACGTAGTCGAACGATCTAAGTTGTTCAATGATTTAGCAAACGGTAGATCAACTCCTTGTGCCTTTACTTTAGGAGGAAACACGTACGATCATGGACATTATCTTGGCGATGGTATATATCCTAAATGGAGTACCATTGTCAATACAATTCCTAACCCGCAAAACAATAAACAATCAAAGTTTGCAGCGATGCAAGAACGGCAGAGGAAGGACGTTGAAAGAGCATTTGGGGTTCTTCAATCTAGATTTTCCATAGTTAGTAATCCATGCAGACTTTGGTCACCAGTTAAAATGACCAAAATAATATACACTTGTATTATTATACATAATATGATTATAGAGGATGAAAGAGACATGGAAGAAGATTACTTTTACGAGGGTGCTTCAACACCACCGCCTGTTTGGCGCAACGATATTATTGGCAGCGCACTAGAACTCGAGTTTCATGTAGAAAGCCAAATGTCCTACCGTAGTGTTCAACTGCATCGCAGATTGCAAAATGATCTCATAGATCATCTTTGGAGGTTTTCTGGAAATCAGTGAAACTATATTTCTGTTATTCCTTTTCCTACTGTTGTTTCTGTTGTTGTTACTTATTATTATTATTGTAATCCGTTTATCTTTAATTAACGTAATGTTGTTATAATCTTTTTTCAATGCAATGCAATTTCAATTAAAATACTTATATTAATAATTATTTGCATTCAGAACACGGTACAAATAACGGTAATTAAAAGATACAAAGGTTGTAGAAACAGTAATTCATTTAATGACCCTCTTCAAGTCTATGCCTCATAATTTCTCTCCTTCTTCGCTCCGTATACTCCAGTTAATCTGCAGACACGTGTGACGTATCCATGAACATTATTGCATCTTCATCTCTTTAGCGGTTTGCAGCAAGATGTTGATCCATTCTTGATAACTTTTCTTGGTGTTGAATTGCTCGAGTCTCCGTTGCCCGGTTAAATCTATCTTCAGATTCAAACATGAATTTGTTAATGTCAAACTGAATTGAATTACATGAAGAATCCCATCAAGGTTCAACACAAATGAGAATAGATGTAATCTGCTTCTCAATCTGCTTCTTTTTGGTGCGGTTACATTTTATATCAAGAATCCCATCAAGGTTCAACACAAATGAGAATGAATAAAGTTACAGCTGAATAAAGAAATATCATGAACTTACTTTTCGATTGATAAAATTTAAAAAGATAGGTTATAGGAAAAGTTACAGCTTATCACTGTAAGTTTTTTATTGTTTAAAAGGATGATTCTATGGTTAACTCGTATGCTATTCTTCATTCATGATACAAACACAAATAATCCATTGTATGAAGCTAAGTTACAAGGCATGACAAACCTGCAAGGATCTGAAAATTATGATCAGCTTTGTGATCTAAAGAGAAAGGTGGCTTTTACTTAAAATTTATCAAAAGTATTATAAGTACATTATGCGTAACAGTATCTCAATCTTAAGATCTCTATCAGACAGTTGGAAAATGAGAATAGATGTAAAATGTTTTTATTCAGATATACAAACTGAATTGAATTACATGAAGAACAATTATACACAGTGTAATATTTATACAAGAATATTGGGCCTGAAAAAGGCAGCCCATGATCCAAAACAAATCTGAAAATAACAGAGGCCGTTGGATGAAGAGAACGGTGCAGATTAAAAGAAGAAGAGGATGCGGATTAAGAGAACACAGCAAAGCACACTTTTCTTTTAATTCCCCCCTTCAAACCCGAGCTAGGGTTTGCTTGAAGAAGAAAAACATAATGGCGGCTGGATGCTCTTTACTTCTAGAGTGAAAGATAACATGAACCAAAAAGAGATGAAATTCATCTGCACGAAACATAATTATTCTGGAATGAAGATAGCTCTTTGAGATCTCTGGCTAGGATCGGCTTCGTCAACGTTGAGTTCCTCTCTAAACTTTGTAAAGTTTGGTTTTGACAGTGACTTTGTAAGTATATCTGCCTTTTGATACTACGATGGTATGTATCCAATCCTTAATTTCTCTTTGATAACTTGTTCTCTGATAAAATAGAGATCTAATTCAATATGTTTGGTCTTTGAATGAAGAATTGGGTTGGATGTTAGAGATATACAACTAGTATTATCGCACCAAATTGCAGCCTTTTTGCTTGTTTTGATATTAAGTTCACTCAACATTGATTCTAACCACATCACTTCTGCTGCCGCGCTTCCCACACACCTAAATTCTGCTTCTGTACTTGATCTAGACACTGTACTGTGCTTCTTTGCACTCCATGATACATGATTTTTCCCTAAATAAATACAATAACCTGATGTTGATTTCCTATCATCAGTGTCTGTACCCAGTCTTCATCTGCATATGCATTTATATTGAGTGTGTGGCTGGATTTTAAGATGAGACCATGATTTATAGTTCCTTTGAGATATCTATGTATTCTTTTAACAGCCTTCCAATAGTTATCTAAGGGATTTTGCATGTACTGGCTGACTTTATTAACACAGAAAGATATATCTGGTCTTGTTATAGTCACATATTGAAGTGCTCCCACTATACTTCTATATTGCTTTTGATTTTGAATTGCTTCCCCCTTGTATCTTGATAGTTGATTATTTGTAATCATTGGAGTTGGTAAAGAATTTGCTTTGTCCATTTTAGCTTTTAATAATATTTCTGAAATGTACTTTCTTTGATTGAGAAATATTTCTGCTTTTGAATTTCTTTGAACTTCTATTCCAAGAAAGTAATTTAGAGCACCCAGATCTTTAATTGAGAACTCTGAGTTGAGCACTGCAGTGATTCTTTCAATTTCTTCCATAGTGCTTCCTGTAATCACAAAATCATCAACATAAATTAGGATATAAGTGGTGGCAATATCATTAATTTTAGTAAATATGGAGTTGTCAGATTTTAAAGATTTGTAGCCAAATTTCATCAGAGTTGCTTTGAGCTTATCAAACCAAACTCTTGGAGCTTGCTTTAAGCCGTAGATAGCTTTATTGAGTTTGCACACTTGTTGTTTGTCAGATTTCTGTGTAAACCCTTCTGGTTGCTCCATAAATATGTCCTCCTACAAATTTCCATTGAGAAAAGTATTATTAACATCTAATTGTTTGATGCTCCAATTTCTACTTAAAGCAATGGTTAGAATGACTCTAATTGAGGATGGTTTCACAACAGGAGAAAAAGTTTCTGAGAAATCAAATCCATGCTACTGTGAATATCCCTTAGCAACTAACCTTGCTTTATATTTAGAAATTGAACCATCTGCATTCTTTTTTAATTTAAAAGTCCATCTGCACCCTATTATATTCTTGTTTACTGGTTTCTCAACCAGATCCTAAGTTCTCTTGTTAATTAGAGCATTATACTCTTCCTGCATAGCAGCTTTCCAATTATCATTTTGAGCAGCTTCTATGTAAGAAGAGGGTTCTTCCTGAACCACTGTGTTGTTCACAATTTTTGGTTTATAAATACCACACTTTGCTCTAGTTAACATTGGGTGAGAATTGATGTTATCTCTGATAATGTTGTCAGAGTTGTTGTTACTGCAGCTTATATTATCATCATTGATAACTATATCATGACTTGAGCTGCTAGTTTCTTGACTTTGAGCATCCTGATTGTCACAAGTATCTTTGTTTGCAGTTTGCTCTCGAGCTGATTCTCTGTTAGCCACGGTGTGTTGAGAACTTGTGATGATCTCTTCTCTTGGTGGCTGGACTGAGGGCAGCATATCAAACTCTTCAGGTAGATCAGGAATCATGAATCTTGGATTCCTAACTTTTTCAGTAGTTTTAATTTCTTTACTGTTGTATGGGAATATTTGTTCGTTAAATCTTACATGTCTAGATATATATATTTTCCCTTTGTTATCTAAGCACCTATACCCCTTCTGTCTGTTACTATATCCTATGAAAGTGCAGGGGGTTGATCTGAAATCTAACTTGTGTGTATTATAGGGCCTTAAACAAGGAAAACATTGACATCCAAATATTTTTAAATGCTCATAATCTGGTTTAACTTTAGTTAGCACTTCTTGAGGACACTTGAATTGAAGTATTTTTGTGGGCAGTATATTTATCAAGTGCACAGCAGTGCTAAATGCTTCTGGCCAAAATTTTAGTGGCATAGAAGCTTGTGCTAATAAAGTTAACCCAGTTTCTACAATATGTCTATGTTTTCTTTCAATAATTCCATTTTGCTCAGAAGTATGTGGACATGTGATTCTATGATTAAGGCCTTTCTTTTCAAAATAAGTTTTTAAAGGCAAAAATTCTTTTCCACCATCTGACTGAAATGTACACACCTTATTTCCAGTCATATTTTCAACCTTGTTGATGAATTGAATTGTTATGTTACTAGTTTCAGATTTGGACTTCAGCATGTATATCCAAACAAATCTCGAGTAAGCATCTATAAAGGATATGTAATATTTGTAACCATAATCTAAACTGATAGGTGCTGGCCCCCATAAATCAGTAGCAATTAATTCAAGGGGTCTTGTGTAACATGTGTGAGAATCTGGAAATGCTAATTTATGACTCTTTCCCAATTGGCAAGAAGTGCAAAAGTATGAATCAGGATCATTACTAGAAGAAATTTTATTACTACTCATCACTTGTTTTACAATTTTTATACTGGGATGTCCCAGTTTACGATGCCATATTTCAAACTTACTACATTTTTTGGTATTACTAGCAACATTTAGAATATGAGTATTGTTCCTATTCTCAGAGTTTTTTGAATTTGAAAAATCAAATCTGTATAGTCCACTGTTTTCTTTACCCTGCAAGATAGTTTCTTGTGTTAGTATATCTTTAACAATGCAAGTGTCTGCATAAAATTCAAAGTAGACTTTATTATCTTTTGCAAATTGGGAAACACTCATTAAATTTTTCTTAATTGAGGGAACCCTTAGCAAGTTTTTCAAAAGAAGTTGTTTGGGTCCATGTAAACTAGCATTTCCAGTATGTGTAATGTGCACAGTTTTACCATTACCAACAGAAAGATTTTGTGTACCTTTGTATTCTTTGTTTCCCAAGTTCAGATTATTGAGATTGTTGGTCACATGATTAGTAGCCCCTGAATCTGGGTACCAGCAGTCATCACTAGCATCATTATTTGTTGTGGTTTCAGTATTTAGAACCTCTGCCTGAGTTGAGCTGTTGTCTTTTGGTGCTGTAACAATATTTACATTTGAATTGCTACTTTGTTGTGAGGGAGTGAAGTTTTTGTTGAATCTGAAGTAGCATTTATTTTGCCCCATGACCATACTTTTCACATATCTGACATTTGATTTTATTGTTGTTATTATTTCTGCCTCCTCTTCTTCCTCTGCCTGTTGATCCACCTCTTTGAAAATTATTGTATTGTCCCTTTGTATTTGAATTTTGTTTACCTTTGTTGAAGGTATAGTTGACAGAGATATCTGAACTCATACTTTTATTGTGTTCTATTCTTCCTTCATGAGAGAGAAGGGTAGTGTATACAAATTGTAATGATGGTGTTGGTTCCATAGTGGAGATGATAGCCACAACAGCTTCATATTCATTATCCAAACCACTGATTATATGTAGTACCTGTTCAGATTCAGGAACTTTATGTCCTGCAGATGCTAGTTGGTCACATAGGTTTTTGATTTTAAGCAGATATTCATTCATTGTCATGTCATTCTTTCTGATACTCTGCAGTTGTCTTTTGTGATGCATGATCCTTGCAGAAGATTGTGAGGTGAAATTTCTTTCAATTGTTGTCCAAACTTCTTGAGCAGTTTTGCATCCAATGAGTTGTGGCAGAATGGATGCACTTATGGATGATATCATCCATGCACACACAAGGCTATCTTGCCTTTGGTGTGCAGTATATTCTTGATTTGGCACCAGTTTGTCTTCATTATCTCTAACAAATTGTGGTGGCGTAGTTCTTGTACCAAGAATGTAATCTTCTAATCCATATCCTCTAATAGATGTTTCAACTTGCAATTTCCAGAGCAGGAAATTTGATTCATCCAGCTGAATGGATATCATCTGGCTCTGGGGTTTGATGATTGCCTTCATTAGATCATTTACTGAATCAGATTGTGGTTGGCTTTGAGAAACTCTTGAGCTAGAGAATTGTGGGCTTGCAGCATTATATTAATTGGCCATGATGAAATGCACAGATTGCAGAAAATCTGAAGAAAGGTATGTAAATTCCTGCTTAGAGCTTACTTTGAATTGAGAATTTTCAAGAAATTTTTCTGTGTTGAACCTTGATGGGATTCTTGAGAACTTAAATGATGTTTTTCTTGATTTTTTTGAGACTGAATGATTTTCTGATGAGTTTTCACTGTGCCCTTGATTCAACTGGAATATTTTCTTGATGATCTTGATCAGTTTTGCTCTTTAAGCACGGAATTTTGCTTTCTTTGATAAACTGATGCAGCTAGATCAAGATACTGGCGAGGCAAAGTTTATTGAAGAGTAGCAACAACTCTCAAATGAAGGAATACTAAATTCTTGATGAGAGGAGTCCACGTGATGGTGATATTTCTGATGGACTTAGTAAAATGATTAATGCAGTTAGCATATAATCAATTGCTCTGATACCAAGTTGGAAAATGAGAATAGATGTAAAATGTTTTTATTCAGATATACAAACTGAATTGAATTACATCAAGAACAATTATACACAGTGTAATATTTATACAAGAATATTGGGCCTGAAAAAGGCAGCCCATGATCCAAAACAAATCTGAAAATAACAGAGGCCGTTGGATGAAGAGAACGGTGCAGATTGAAAGAAGAAGAGGATGCGGATTAAGAGAACACAGCAAAGTACACTTTTCTTTTAATCTCCAGGGATGCAACTCATGTCTGCAAATTGGGTAATTAATTGTCGGCTTAGTATTGTTCAATTGACAAACTATTTCGTGACCCAAATGCACGTGTACACATATATCATTTACCTGATATTTTTATTTATTATGCAGAATGATGAAGTGTAGAACCATAATGAGAATGGGTATGGACGCGGGCAGTGATCCGTGCTATGCACGTGGGCAGTGTTATTCCTCGTTATTTTCAACTGCCGTACCAATGGAGCAAGTACAGGAACACTGGCACGGATTAAATCCGACGCAAATATATCTGTCTTATTATTGTTGTACAGTTTAAATCCATTCGTCCAGCCACAGTAAACCCAGATTGGTATGGTCGAAAATTTTAGTGCATCAGATAATCAGTTGACGCAAGTCATTGAGCATTGAACAAACTAACTACCAAATCAACAGCCTCTATTGCAATGTAATCACTAACTATTGCTCTCAACTGTAGAGCAAGATAATACCAGTTCGTACTGCTACAGTTATTTCTATAGTAAGCATATATAAACAAAGCGGGGTAATAACCAAGACAGTGGAAGGTACCACCGTACTAAATCTGCACAAGCATGAAAATAGGAATTTAACAGTTAGTCCGCACACACCAGAGCATATCATTTTCACATACTATCATATACAGTTCTCTGTTCGTGGTCAGCAAAAGAAGCAAAAAACTGTAAGCAAGCAAGAACAGGGTGGTGAACACGTAAAAACTTTATTGCTGCAAACGTTGTACAGGAAAATGTACTGCCGTGGTACAAAAATAGAAATATAGTATAAAACAATGTATATAAACATGTTTAAATCTAGGACAATTGGTAGCACTGTAAATAAACTTCAAATCTAACTTTTTTAAAACAATAATACAGGAGAATGAATAGGCCAGTTTTTTGGTAAAAATCCATACCATTTTTAAACGTACAACTCCTTTGTCATAACGAGGTAAGTTGAGAAGATTTGATAAACAAAACGAACAGGAAAATATACCTATGTAGTTATAAATACAGAAATATATTTACATACGTGCACATAGACATACACATAGAGAACCCACAAAACCTTAGGTTCAGAAGTACAGACTGAGAATTATGGAAAAAATTGACAGGTTAAACATACAACATAGTTTCAGTGACGGCTTTAACAGTTGGGTTGACCAAGGCGGAAGGGGCAGAAAACGGGGAAAAAAATTGTTTTACCCACAAGAATTGAAGCCTTAAACTCATGGAAATCAGCCAAATGCACAACCACTTGAACTAATAGATCTTTGTTAAATAATGTACACAAACACTATTAAAAATGTATTATTCATAATTAGTATAATTTTTCCCTATTGGTTGCCCCGTCGAGAGGGGTTGCCCTAGGCGGCAGCCTGCTCGGCCTGCCACCCGAGCCGGCCCTGCATAGTTTTCACATATGACAGACTAAGTGCCAACGCAATTTGTTAAGCTTTCAAAGATCCGTTTCATTGCCTCATCTCCCTAACCCTGCTTCCAAGTGGTGCCTCTGTATTCTGAACTTTATCACCATCCTATGGAACACAAACATATGTCGTAGTTTGGAACTGTGCCCAAATGGCTCACAACGTTTGATCACACATACACAATTAAAATTTAGAGTTAGCAGATTGCATGTGGTGTAATATATCCATATTGAATGTGTTAAACAGGAAACAATGCTACATTGCGTGCAGAGAACTTCTCCGTTATTGGAAGGGTCAATATTAGTTAAATTTGCAAGTACGAAAAACACATGCAATAGCTACCCTGAAAGATGTTAAAGTTGGATGAGCGTTGTAGTGCAACATCATTTTCTAGGCAAAAACATGTTGACAATTATTCCCTCTTTGCCAAATTTAATCAATGCAGTTAAGAATATAACATGATGACATATAATATATATATTTTTTCCAAATATCCATATACCTACTCAGGGGTAATTTACAGCTGATACGGAAGTCAACACAGCCATGATATGCAGTTAAAGCAGTGACTGTGTATAACAAAATTAAGATAGCAACTGCATAGTAGGCACATACCAAAATGAATCCACCAAAGAAAATGATGCTGTCATATGCCAGTAATTGTTCTAAAAAAACAGTATAACCAATAGTACATTTGAGCATAACAAACATAAGGAAGGAGTGTAATAGAAAGTTGGAGTTGAATTAAAAACATGCACATACATACTACAGGTGAAAGTAAACCGATCAGATGTTCTGGAGTGCAATTTTTTTTTAAAAGGAAAAAAAATAGCTAACGATTAAAAAAAAGGTGACATAGACAACAGACAAAACATTGGTAACTAAAGAGGAAATTATAGGAGAAATATGGGCTGATAAGCTTTCAGAAATCAACTCCTTTGCCTCTTCTCCCGAATCCTGATTCCAGGTGTTGCTGTGGCAAGTTGTTTTTATCACCATCCTATGGATAAGGAAAATAAGATGTACTTTGATTTTGTAAGCATAAAACAACTACAAGTAATATCAATTAATGTTATTAATTTAAGAGAACAAAATGCAACATGGGTTATCCATAAGTATAACAATCTGTTAGGAGTTGAGGTTGAAGAAGTACTGTAATGTTATT
Source organism: Allium cepa (assembly GCA_030765085.1). NCBI lineage: Eukaryota > Viridiplantae > Streptophyta > Magnoliopsida > Asparagales > Amaryllidaceae > Allium > Allium cepa. The sequence continues at coordinate 299,476,084 of CM060944.1, read as the reverse complement.
TACTATAACAACTTAGCTTGGGATGTACAATACTGCCTTGTATGTCACATATAATAGATAATTGTAGAGATAAATAATCCGCGAATTGTAATTGTGCATGATTTGAAATAATTACCAACAAAATCACATGTGAAAACATCATTTTAAAATTCTTATTTGACTCGCAATTCCTCTTCTAAGCGTCTTTTTAGAAAGTGATGGGTCGGAAACACGTACTATCGAGTGGATCACACGATCGTTGTCCTGATAAATAAATAAAAATGTCATAGCTATCCAAAGGGTCCAATGAGGACAGAAGAGCGACCGAGATTATAAATTAAACGTGAGTAATTTATTTCTTTCCTTTGATGTCTGTCCTGACCTGCGAGGTATATTTATCTGTATTTGAGAGACACTCTAAGTTAGAACTTTAATTGAGTTAGCTGTAATTTTTGAAATAATGGAAACCAGTGCATTAATGAAAGTAAAGTTATAGGCAAAATTATAAGTTAACGGCTACCCCAGACTGACCATTTACCATCTCTGTCACAGCTACGTTTTTAGTGATTTTTCTAATAGTGAGGTAAGTGTTGGCATTATTCATCTCATAGTTATTTGGTCTAAATTTAAATAACGCATCAGTCCTCGATAGATGCTGGAAAATCTCAATTTTTTATGCCCCAATTTCCTGCAAGATTCATATTTTGGTTCGTGACAAATGAATTAGTACGGGCATTTGTTTTTACCGATAAATGGTATAATTAGATTGATCAGTACAGCATAACCAGTTACTACTTTGCAGTATAGCAATGTTTGTTTAGTACAATGTAAATGAAGCATGACGCAAGAAAAACTTTCATAATTGGTAATAAGTTATAATGAAGTATTAGTCCAAGCCGGCAAGGAAAAAAAATGGTCATTGGTAATGGCACGGTGACGCAGCGTGGGAAGCGAATTCGATGATGTAAATCGAATCCGTCCACGATCTCGCACGATTAGCGGAACTAATCGGGAAATCGATGATAAATCGATGGATTTAAGAATACCGAAAGGCCCAAATCCGTTGATCACGTAGATACCGGACTTTAGCAATCTTCGACACGTTGATCGCGCATGATGCCGTGAGAGAAGATCTTCAATTCTTCGAACGTTGATCAAGCGCACTTGATTCTGTGAATTGGCTTCAACAATCGTTGATTCGAGCGCACCCGAATGCCGAAAGTGGAGATAGGAGATAACACTCGACTACCAATTTAAAAATGGAGGCACAAAGTACAAACCAAATTTTATTCAAATTTCAACAACCTTTACAAATGACACGACTTGCCTATTTATAGGCTTACAACTCAACACACGACGTAAAAATTTACAACACCATATGTACACGACTCAAGACTACACAGTACAAACGACTCAACATTCTCTTCTGCGACCTAAAGAAAAAGAACGCGAAAAAAAACTGCAGCGACTTAATGGAGCTTCGCGGTAATGACTTATGGTAACTCGGCAACGACCTAACTGAAGCGACTCAATTCTTCACGCGACTCATCAATGTCACGCGAGTTAATAGAAGGCGGTAATGCCATTTTCGCGACTTATGGACGAAGAAAGTAAGTCGTTCGCGACTTATGAAAGGGGCACGGTACAGAATCGCGTATACTGGAAATTGGGAAACGACTTAATTTCGTTTGCGATTTAGGTTTTAGGTCGGGAAAGAGTTAAGTTGCGGCTATGGAAAAAAGGGGATGGATCGTAGGTCGCGGGATGAATTTGTGTCGTGAGTCGGGGATGGGTGGATCGTAGGTCGCGGGATGGATTTGTGTCGTGGGTCGGGAATGGAGTTGTGTCGTGGGTCGGGGATGGAGTTGGGTCGTGGGTCGTAATGGAGTTGGGTCGTGGGTCGCAATGGAGGTGGATGTTAGGTCGTAGGTCGGGGGGATGGTTGGGTCGTTCGCGATCTAAGGAGAACTTGCGACTTAGAAATGTTGCGGTCTTCACCTGCGAGGTAGGCTCTTCATCATTGACGCAGCGTGGGAAGCGAATTCGATGATGTAAATCGAATCAGTCCAGGATCTCGCATGACTAGCGGAACTAATCGGGGAATCGATGATAAATCGATCGATTTAAGAATACCGAAAGGCCCAAATCCATTGATCACGTAGATACCGGACTTTAGCAATCTTCGACACGTTGATCGCGCACGATGCCGTGAGAGAAGATCTTCAATTCTTCGAACATTGATCAAGCGCACTTGATTCCGTGAATTGGCTTCAACAATCGTTGATTCGAGCGCACCCGAATGCCGAAAGTGGAGATAGGAGATAACACTCGACTACTAATTTAAAAATGGAGGCACAAAGCATAAACCAAATTTTATTCAAATTTCAACAACCTTTACAAATGACACGACTTGCCTATTTATAGGCTTACAACTCAACACACAACTTAAAAATTTACAACACCATATGTACACGACTCAAGACTACACAGTACAAACGACTCAACATTCTCTTCTGCGACCTAAAGAAAAAGAACGCGAAAAAAACTGCAGCGACTTAATGGAGCTTCGCGGCAACGACTTATGTTAACTCGTCAACAACTTAACTGAAGCGACTCAATTCTTCACGCAACTCATCAATGTCACGCGAGTTAATAGAAGGCGGTAATGCCATTTTCGCGACTTATGGATGAAGAAAGTAAGTCGTTCACGACTTATGAAAGGGCCATGGTACAGAATCGCGTATACTGGAAATTGGGAAACGACTTAATTTCGTTTGCGATTTAGGTTTTAGGTCGGGGAAGGGTTAAGTTGCGGCTATGGAAAAAAGGGGATGGATCGTAGGTCGCGGGATGAATTTGTGTCGTGAGTCGGGGATGGGTGGATCGTAGGTCGCGGGATGGAGTTGTGTCGTGGGTCGGGAATGGAGTTGTGTCGTGGGCCGGGGATGGAGTTGGGTCGTGGGTCATAATGGAGTTGGGTCGTGGGTCGCAATGGAGGTGGATGTTAGGTCGTAGGTCGGGGGGATGGTTGGGTCGTTCGCGATCTAAGGAGAACTCGCGACTTAGCAATGTTGCGGTCTTCACCCACGAGGTAGGCTCTTCATCATCCTCCCCTTGTCGGAAAGAATTAGACCTCGAATTCATATTCTCTTCATTTTCGACGAGTTCCTCTCCATAGTACGGAATTAAGTGTTTGACATTGAAAACATCAGAAGTATGAATATTTTCCGGCAACCTTAACCGGTACGCATTATCATTGATCCTCTTTAAGATTTCCACTGGACCTATCTTCCGAGCTTTCAACTTGTTGTAAATTCCAACCGAAAAACGATCTTTCGTCAAAACGACATATACAAAATCTCCCTCTTTGAAGACAACACTTCTTCGTTTCTTATCCGCCATTTGTTTATACTTCTCATTCGTTTTCTCCAATCGTTCCTGAACGATTCTATGGCATTCTGTTAACCCATCAACAAAATCAGCAGCCCGCTTAACTGTCCCCTTCGGTTGTGGCACTATCGTTAAATCCAACGGCCCCCTTGATAAGCTTGAATATACAATCTGAAATGGACTGAAACCTGTACTTCGGTTAATTGCATGATTGTGAGCAAATTCAGCTTGACACAACTTCAAATCCCAGCTTTTCAAATTGTCTTTCACAAGACATCTCAGTAAATTTCCCAACGATCGGTTAACCACTTCCGTTTGCCCATCAGTTTGCGGATAGTACGCGCTACTAAAATTCAGCTTCGTTCCAACCATCTTCCACAAACTTAACCAAAAATGGCTTAGAAATCTAGTATTTCGATCTGAAACAATAGATTCTGGCAAACCATGTAATCGATATACCTCTTTAAAGAATAATTGAGCGACTCGAACTGCATCCGCTGTCTTCTTACAGGCTATAAAATGTGCCATCTTCGAAAACCTGTCCACCACAACAAATATAGAATCATTCCCCCTCTGAGTTCTCGGCAAACCCAACACAAAATCCATGCTAATATCAACCCATGGTTTAGTAGGCACTGGTAATGGCATGTATAATCCCGCATTCGTCGTTGTTCCTTTCGAAATCTGACAGATATGGCACCTCTCCACAAATCTCTCTACTTCTTTCCTCATTGACGGCTAAAAATAAGATTGTGAAATTAACTATAAAGTGTGATCCCGTCCAACATGTCCTTCTTCATGTAACTCTTTAACAATCTTCATTCTCAAGCTACAGTCTGGTATGCATAAACGATTCCCTTTGAACAAGAATCCATCAACCAACACAAATTCATCAGTATTCCCATCCTTAACTTTCTCAACAAACTTTGCAAAGTAAGGGTCCTCTTCAAACAACTCTGGTAACAATTCGAATCCTGTCACTTCAACCTTCAACGTCGTCAACAAGTGATTCCTCCTGCTCAAAGCATCCGCTATACGATTTGTGTTACCCCTGATTTGTGTTTTACAACGAAAGTAAATTGCTGTAGATATGCTATCCACGAAGCATGTCTCGCTGAAATCTTGTCCTGCCCTTGTAGATGTTTTAACGCCTCATGGTCAGTGTAAAGAACAAATTCCTTCTGAAACAAGTAATGTCGCCAGTGCTTCACCGCTTGAACAATCGCGTAAAACTCTATATTATAAGTGCTATATCACAACTTGGCTCCAGACAATTTCTCACTGAAATAAGCAACTGGTTTTCCGTTCTATCTCAAGACTCCACCAATTCCCACTTTCGAAGCATCAGTATGCAATTCAAACAACAACTGAAAATTCGGCAGTACCAGAATTGGCGCTGTCGTCAAGAGTGTCTTGATCTTCTCAAAGGCAACCCCTACTTCCTCTGACCATACAAACATCTTTCCTTTCATGCAATCGGTTACTGGTGCCATCACACTGCTAAAGTGTGGAATGAATCTTCGACAAAAAGACACCAAGCCATGAAAACTTCGCACTTCAGTAATTGTCTTCGGTTGTGGCCAACTCCTGACAGCTTCCACTTTATTTTCATCCACTTGAATACCTTCCTTTGACAGAACATACCCCAAAAATAAAACACTGTCCGTCATAAACACGCACTTCTTTGTTGCTGCATAAAACTTCTCTTGTCATAGAATCAACAATACTTCTCGCAAATGCTGGATGTGTTCTTCCGTACTCCTACTATAAATCAGAATATCATCAAAGTAAACAACCACGGACTTCCCAACAAATGGTCTAAAAATTTGGTTCATCACCCTCATGAAAGTACTAGGAGCATTTGACAAACCAAATGGCATAACCAACCATTCGTACAAACCCTCCCTGGTTTTAAAAGCAGTCTTCCACTCATCACCTGGTCTAATACGGATTTGATGGTATCCACTCTTCAGGTCAATCTTGGAAAACACAACAGCCCCACTCAACTGATCAATCAAATCATCAAACCTCGGCATAGGAAATCTGTATCTCACAGTGATCTTGTTTAGTGCCCGACTGTCCGTACATATCCTCCACGTTCCATCCTTCTTCGGTACCAATAAGGCTGGCACGGCACATGGACTCAAACTCTCCTGGACACGCCCTTGTTCTAACAACTCCTCCACTTGCCTTCTCGGTTCTTCATGCTCCTTCGGACTCATCCGGTAATGTGGCCTGTGAGGTAATGCTGACCCTGGCACAAGATCAATTTGATGTTGAATATCCCTCAACGGCGGTAACTCCTTTGGTAGTTCTTTTGGAAATACATCACTGAATTCTTCTAATATCGGTTTTACTTCCTTTGGAATTTCAACCGATTTAGTAGCTTCAAGTCCAATCAACAAAAACACTTCCGGACTCTCCTCTACTTCTTCAACAAATTCCTTTAAAGTCAATAGAGTTTTCAGCTCCTCAATCTCCTCAGATTTGCCCTCACCTTGCTGTCTCTTCCTTGGAATTAAAATAATTTTAACGCCTTCAAACATAAAACTATAGCTATTGGTCCGACCGTCATGTTGCACTGCTCGATCATACTGCCACGGTCTTCCCAGAAGCAAATGACAAACATCCATCTCAACTACATCACACCAAATCTCATCTTTATATTTCTTTCCAATAGAAAATGGAACTCGAACTCGCATATCCACCTTCACCTCTCCTCCTTTTCTCAGCCATGCAAGTTTGTAAGGATTAGGGTGTTTCTCCGTCTTCAACTTCAGCTTCCTCACAGCTTCAGTAGAGATAATATTGTCACAACTTCCTACATCAATCACAAATTTACAAACTTTTCCCAGAATAGTGCATGTAGATTGAAAAATGTTGCTCCTCAACCAATTAGCCTCATCCTCTTGTTTGGGTGTTAAACAAGACCTTCTCATCATTAGATTACACCCTTCATCTCCTGACGCGATATCCTATTCATTCTCCTCAACTGGACTATCTTCACCTTCAACAGCATCTTCAGCTATCATCGTTCTCTTCTTTGGCTTTGGACATTCGTTGCTCTTATGACCTATCTCCTGGAAATTGTAGAATTTGAAACTGTTGTTGACCTTTTCCTTCTCTACCTCCTTCACAACTGGTTTACTGACGGCTTTAGAAACATTGGAACTCCCATTAACCCCTTTGCTTTGACTATTGGAACTTGTAAACACACCACCTCCTCGTCTTCCCTGCTTCTCCCAAGCTATCGCTTTCTGGTGCGCTTCCGCCACAGATCTCGGGTCAAACATATTAACCATATCCTGGATCTGCATTCGCAAACCTCTAACAAACCTCGCAGTCAATTGTTCCTCGGTCTCCATAATGTCATTTCGAGCAGTCAGTTGATAAAACTCATCAGCATAGTCATTAACAGTCTTCGTTTCTTGCCTCAAGTTTTGCAACCTCTGATACATGAGTGATTGATAGTTGAAAGGTAAAAATGTAGCCTTCATCAATTTCTTCATTTCTCCCATTCAACAATCTTCGACTTCCCCATCCGTTCTCGTGTAAGTTTGGTTTGCTGCCACCACGCCGTAGCTCTCCCTCTCAACCTAGTAGCAACTAACTTCACTCGACGGTCTTTTGGAACCTCCTTGATATCAAAGATCTCCTCAACATTAGACAACCAGTCCAAGAATTCTTCTGCAACCATTCCACCTTTAAATTCAGAAATATCCATCTTCATTCCCGATTCCCATCGACGATCATCATCTACATCTCGATATTCTCGTCGTGTTTGATCTCTATCTCGGTAATGGACACTTCCCCTATCACCATCAAACTCCTCATCAAAGTCTGAAGTATATCGATGTCGATCACGACCACCAACCTCTCTTCCACCACCACTTCTTTGGTCTTCATTCCTATCACGATTGTCAACATTTCTACGATCATGATCTTCTCTTTTCTCCCGATCTGAATGTGGTGAAACTCTATTTCTCCCATGGCTCGAATCAGGTGAAACCCTTCTTCGATTTTGATTCATTTCAAGCATCATTCTCTCTAATCGACCAATTCCTTCATTTGACTTTTCAGTGAAACTCTCGTTGATTCGTTGTTCCATTTCATCGGCCTCTTCTCTTCCATACAAAGCATTAATATTGCGATAACGTTGAGCTCGTCTCGGAGGCATGATTGAACTTCAAACAAACTCAAGAATAAATTTCAAACACTCTCCGAACTTTGATACGAAGTGAGATGAATCGAACTCCCAACTTGTTGTAACTTCACGATGAACACGATGAACACTAAACTTCTCAACAATTGCAAATACGATCTCCAAACTTCAAATTCTCGACACCCAAGTCTCCAAATGATGCAAACTTCTTGCGGTCTCGCTCTGATACCAAACTGACGTAGCGTGGGAAACGAATTCGATGATGTAAATCGAATCTGTCCAGGATCTCGCACGATTAGCGGAACTAATCGGGGAATCGATGATAAATCGATGGATTTAAGAATACCGAAAGGCCCAAATCCGTTGATCACGTAGATACCGGACTTTAGCAATCTTCGACACGTTGATCGCGCACGATGCCGTGAGAGAAGATTTTCAATTCTTCGAACGTTGATCGAGCGCACTTGATTCCGTGAATTGGCTTCAACAATCGTTGATTCGAGCGCACCCGAATGCCGAAAGTGGAGATAGGAGATAACACTCGACTACCAATTTAAAAATGGAGGCACAAAGCATAAACCAAATTTTATTCAAATTTCAACATCCTTTACAAATGACACGACTTGCCTATTTATAGGCTTACAACTCAAACACGACTTAAAAATTTACAACACCATATGTACACGAATCAAGACTACACAGTACAAACGACTCAACATTCTCTTCTGCGACCTAAAGAAAACGAACGCCAAAAAAAACTGCAGCGACTTAATGGTGCTTCGCGGCAACGACTTATGGTAACTCGACAACGACCTAACTGAAGCGACTCAATTCTTCACGCGACTCATCAATGTCACGAGAGTTAATAGAAGGCGGTAATGCCATTTTCGCGACTTATGGACGAAGAAAGTAAGTCGTTCGCGACTTATGAATGGGGCACGGTACAGAATCGCGTATACTGGAAATTGGGAAACGACTTAATTTCGTTTGCGATTTAGGTTTTAGGTCGGGGAAGGATTAAGTTGCGGCTATGGAAAAAAGGGGATGGATCGTTGGTCGCGGGATGAATTTGTGTCATGAGTCGGGGATGGGTGGATCGTAGGTCGCGGGATGGAGTTGTGTCGTGGGTCGAGAATGGAGTTGTGTCGTGGGTCGGGGATGGAGTTGGGTCGTGGGTCGTAATGGAGTTGGGTCGTGGGTCGCAATGGAGGTGGATGTTAGGTCGTAGGTCGGGGGGATGGTTGGGTCGATCGCGATCTAAGGAGAACTCGCGACTTAGCAATGTTGCGGTCTTCACCCGCGAGGTAGGCTCTTCATCACACGGTAAATGAGAACCGATTAATAGTTGTTGCAAATAATTAGGGTAGTGATGGAAAAAAAAACTCGGTTGATCAGACATACTGCGTGTACTAAAGAATGGTTTGAAAATTTAAAACTTGATACCTTATCTTACGAAATCTATGATGATAATAGGTTAAGACTAAGTTAGTAAGCACGTTGAAATCAACTCGGTTTGTAGTATATGTGTAGATACTTATCACGTTACCATAGTTACAATCCAGTATTCATTACGTTAGCATGTACTGCTGTGGGCATTGACAGATAAAACTTATTGATACTAATAGCTAACATAGCTGTGTTGGAGATCGTCTGTACAGTTACACAACATACGTATGTAATTGGGTTTCAAACACCGGGTAATTCAATGATATTCCCAAAGAAAATAGTTTAGGAATCGTCTGGTTTCATGGATCACAATGTTATATTTTGTTTGAAACAAATAATGCAAAGTGGTCATCAGACAGGTTAGGAAAAAAAATTAGTTATACCTAACAACATAGGTAACCAACATATTTAAGTGGGAAAGTTAGTAAAAAAGTAAAAGAATGGAAGAAGAAAAAAAAGATGGTCTGTCAAAAAATATGAGATGCAGTAAGAAAGTATAGATGGATAGATATCAACAGCATAAGCTCAATAATATGCATGCAGCATAAGGCAAGTAAAGCGAAGGATGTTGTAATAAATTAATCAACCCCGATGGAAGTTAGTGTTAAATACATACAAGATTAACTATATTGGATAGAGTAATAAAAAAGATAATACCATATTTTTACCGAGCCGAGGATGGCAAACATGTCTTCAACCCTTATGGTCGATTAGTCATTCGGCTTCATTGTCAAAAACGGCGATAGCAGTGAACATAGAGAAGTCCAATATGTCCGCATTTAAACGATACTTAGAGTATACAGTCGTAAAGATAGAAGTTAAGATCTCACAAACATGACACAAAGAATTAGTGGAATGTTACATGTTCATGGGATTTACAACCATTCGGTGGGAATCAGAGCACAAAAAGTTTCTTCCCTCAAAATGAACCACTGATTTACAAAATGCACACGAAAGATAGCTACAGGTAGAACTTTTTAGTTTCATGATAGCTGCGGGTATGACATATATTTTGCGCAAAATACACATAGTGCTTAAATCAGTAACTAAGTACAACATTGAAAATAATTTAAATTCAAATTCAAAATTTGAATATAAGCTTCAATTGGGTTAGAGTTGAAGTTTTTTTTATTAATATCAAAGATTACATAGAACATTGTGTAGCATGAAGAAAAATAAAAAAAAGTGGTGAACTAGTAAAAGGGTAGGTACTCTGACCTAGAAATCCTGTACGTATTCAAAATCCAGTTGTAAGCACAACGTAATGATACGGCTACAATTACTTGTGATCCGACCCACCTTGTGCACCTTCCAAGCTACTGGAATAAAGTTGCACAATATATAAAATTAGTTATAACAAATTTGCTTTATTTCATTTGGCCATTACAAATGTAGGGCCAGAATTACAATTGCCTATGATTCTAGTGGCCAGCTGGCACTAGTTGTTACAATTTAGGATCTATACAGCCGACACTAGTTGTTACAATTTAGGATCTATATATACATGATATTTGTAATGAAATGGGGTGAATGGAATATTTTCCTTCTTGGTGCTAATTCTTCTTCCTCTAACTTCATTACTCTTCTTCCTACTCTAAATTGTCTTCTTCTAGCAAGCATTTCTACCTTCTAGTCCCAACCCATATCATTTGGTGCTTTCACCATTGACCTCTCCTCCTCTACTCCTCACTATTTCACTGACTTTGAACCAGGGCCGACACCATCATCCACAGCCCAATTATGTATGAAATCAAAACCTCCCTAGCCACATCCTCCATTCGCTAACTGAACTCTCTGTAAGGATCAACAAGCCACCACATACCCCATCCGTATAACTCATTAACACAAAAGCATATCTCTCACTACCTCTACCTTCGAACCCGACAAAACCTTCTTCGACCTTTCCCTCAAAACCAACATTACCATCATCATACCCCATTAAACGCCTCACCTACTCGGAGATGCAGCAGCTCCGTGACCAAGGATCATGCCTCAACTGCAACGATATAGACACCCCTAGCCATCGCTGTCCGGTTAAGAGAATCCTTCTTGTGCAACCCGATGAAGATTCAAATATCGAGCAGCAATATATGGAGATACATGCACCAACAGTTCCAGTTCCAGAGCAGCTCAGCAACCAAGATATTTCACTCCATGCCGTCGACCATGCTTCAGATTTGAAAGCAACGCGATTGTCCACAATCTTCTATGATCATCAAGCAACATCCAGTAACAGAATCGGCTCGTATAGCGACAGAGGCTAGCCACGGCTAAAAAATGCGACCGTCGCTAGCCGTCGCTGGTTGCGAATATACCAGCCGAGAGAAACATTTTTCACTTTCCTCCTTCCATTCACTCAACTCCTTCTCCTCCTTCCCGCAGCCAGCTGCCGCTATCCGCCCCTGGAGGCCGTCGCAACCTTCCATCGCTTATTTGAACCTCTCCACACTTGTCGGTAACTCCTATTTTCCATTAGCTTTGTTTAGTTTAGGTTTAAATTAAAATAGTTAATGATTTAGGGATTTGGAGTTGGATGATTTAGGGGTTTGGAATTGATGAATATATGTTATTACTTTATGATACATAGTTTATTATCTGAATTGGGTATATAATGGTAAACCTAAATTAGAAAATTAGTTGATTATGTGTTTGAAAATGTTGATTATTGCATATTATGTGATGATAATTAGTGTTCATTTGACAGTATTAACTAGTGAATTTATTGTTCACTTTGTTGTTAAAAATTATGGCTAGTTTAAAATCCAAAAAATAATACATGATCATTGAATAATATGTTTATTGATAAGTTTACGAGAATGTTTGTTATACTGTTGTAAGCGCTAGCTACTTATTTTGTTCACAAAATCGTTAATTAAAATTTATGTAGTTAAACAAAAGTTAAAATATTAATATTTCACTACAGACCACTAACGCTTCAATATTAATATTTACGATCATTATTTCACAACAGACCACTAACACTTCAATATTAATATTTTTTTAATTTGTGCTTTATTTATTTGAACCCCTTAGAGAATTTTTGGCCCCGTTTGACAAGTGTGGTACATGATCGTTATATGGATATTCGTTTTTCCACAGAACGGACATCTATATTCATTTGATACAACATTTGTTGGATTTGTCCTAGTATTTGGACAAATTACAAATATAATAAAGTAATCATATTTTATAAATCATTTCAGTTTAAACGGTTTAGAAAATTTCGATGGCACTTTTTTTCCCTGTGTACACGCATTTGTGTACGATACAGGGAAAAAAGGGAAGTGCTATCGAATTTTTTTAGAACCGTTTAACTTGAAATGATTTATAAAATATGATTACGTTATTGTGTTTGTAATGGAAAGTAGGATAACCGACCGTAAAGTAAAAAAAACAATAAACTTAAGATTGAAAATTTTATTGCAGTATTTATTTGGATTTGTTAAAATAGTATGATATGATATTTATTTTAAGTATTTATTTAAACTTAAGTGAACCGTTTAAAATGATATGACTTACGAAATGTAATTACTTTATTATATTTATAATGGGAAGTAGGATGATCGACCATCAAAGTTAAAAAAATAAAGCAAAAAGCAAAAAATAAATCGAATTGATTATTTGGATTAATAAACGATAAACTTTATTGTGTTTCTAACATATATTTTCAAATCAGGAAAAATATTCGATTATTTTCCCGACCGTAGTTGGATGTATGAAGTCGGAACTGGTATGAAAGGTTCAATAAAAAAACATTTCTGTAACGATGTATACGAATTTATTAGATTCGCTAAATCTAATAATCGTAATAACGAAGAACTTCGTTGCCCGTGTAGTAAGTGAAAACATTTGAAGCATTGGAAAGCAGATATAGTTGAAGAAGTATAATCGCGAGCCTACGATGGCTGAGTTGTTTACTGCCACACATGCGGTGGAGGAGACAGACGAGGAAGGAAATGTTTCATATAGATGGACAGACGCCAAATCTCAATCTGTAATGGTAAACATGCTTATCCGTAATGATAGTGTTTGATAATACTTTATTTCACAACTAAAAAATCGTAAATTAAATTTTTTTCGTGCCAAAATTTTATTTATAATCGTAGGAGGCATATGAGGCGGAGCGGCCACGTGTGGCGCAGACCAGTGAACGTGAGGAGTTGACCGTTGAAGAGTTAAACCATATTTGGGACGCCATTGTAGATCCGCCTATGCGAAATAGGCGATATAGTTATGGAAATATGGAGGTAAACTGCTTCATTAATTAATATATACATTTAATATGATATGAAGCATAAATTATAATTAGCTATTAACTATTTCACAGGCGATATCGTCCCAGAGGGCTTACAGGAGATCCCAAGCAGAGGAGGAGATAGCGTTGTTGCGTCAGCAGATTGTGGAGATCAATGACTGGCGGAAGAGCACTGCTTTTGCACAGCAGCTAAATGCGCATATCGCGGCATACCTGATAGAGCATGGAAGAATGCCTGGAGATGATGGGTTTGGAGATGATGAGTAGGTAAGATTGTTTTGTGTTGAACTTATTGTGTTGTTTTGTGTTGAACTTATTGTTGTTTGATGTATGATGATGAATAGGACAATGATGTATGATTTGTTTGATAGTACTTATATTTATTGTTGAGTATGATGTATAAGTGGTGGACGTTGTGTTTGATTGATGAGTTTTTGGATATATAGTTGTTGTTTGATGGAAAATTATGAATTTTATTTTTGATTGATGAGAGATTTGTTTTATACTTGTGTTGGAAGATTGAATGTTGTTATAGTTCGACGGAAATTGTTTATGTTGTGGTTTAAAGGCGCAAACAACAGCTATATATAAACAGATGAACTCAGGTTAGCATCGCTAGCGACGAATCTTGGGTTCAGGTTAGCGTCGGCTAGCGACGGCCTTGTGGTTACAGGTTGGCGTCGGCTGGAATCGGTTTGTTACGACAAGCATAATTTTTAAAAAAGGCCACGTGGATAAAGCCATCACTTACCGACACTAAAGTGGTGACGAAGCCGACGTAAAAGCAGACTCGAATGCTTGGTTGTGATGTCTACTTTAGCATATTTTTTAAATTTATTAACTGTCGCAAAAGCCGACTCGAATGCTTGGTTGTGACTTCTACTAAAGTGGTGACGAATCCGACTCAAAAGCCGACATGAGTAACCATTCTGTGTATATTTTTAATATAATTAACTTATATATATATATATAAGCATTTCATTTTCCACATTTTTAAAATTTATTAATTATTATTAGAATGAGGAAGTGGGACAACAAAACCGGCTACACCTTTCTTGGCAAAATGACAATGGTGGTGAATCAAGCTGTCAATGTAACTGCCCATCTCAATCTTAAGATCTCTATCAGCCTCTCCAGGGATGCAACTCATGTCTGCAAATTGGGTAATTAATTGTCGGCGTAGTATTTTTCAATTTACAAACTATTTCATAACCCAAATGTACGTGTATACATATATCATTTACCTGACATTTATATTTATTATGCAGAATGATGAAGTGTAGAACCATAATGAGAATAGGTATGCCCCTGTGTGAGGAACCGCAAATCCATACTCCTTTGAACTGGCAACATTCCACAAATTCCAGCCAAAGAGGAACAAACTTACGAGTCTTTAGGGTTAAAGAAGAAGAAAAGGGTAAAAGAAGAGAGAAAAGATAGAACAGAATAGAAAGAAAACAACAGAACAACATCGGAATCTCACAATCGCAGCGGAACAACATATAATAAATAAATGAATAATCTTTAAACAAAGAACTATATCGGTTATTACATTACATCACATTACATTACATTATCAGAGTGTACAACAACAAACAACAATAAAAAGCGGAAAAGAAATACTATATACTAACGAATACGCCATGCCATCCAGCTTGCCTCCAGCAACTACTGAATTCCGGATATCCTGATAAACCTTAACTCTTGACTGCCCGTGTGGAAATTGATGGGCACCCAGAGTTTAGGAAGGAAAACAATAAACTCCGAGTCAGTCATGTGACTGGTGTGAGAACTAAAACAGTTTATTTTTAAAACAAAGTACAAGATAATTTTAAAATAGATTCGCAATGCTTTTAAAAATGAGACTACCATAAGGCCTCCCGCACACACACACAATGCAAACGCAGAATCGGAGGAGATTTTCTCCTTATGATAGTCAAAGATGCTTGATACGTATTAAAAAGAAACATTTGATATTATTACTAGTGCATAGTGTAGGGAAAATCATTTTGAAAGTAAAGATATAAATCTTAACCAGCATAGGCATTCCGCACTTATGCCTCCTATAGCTACCATCCAAACAGTGGGGAGCCACCATAAGTGAACGATAGGTTCTACAACTAAAACCGTACAAGATTGTATTGTTTCTTTGGATTTCCAACAAATGGTCGAGCCAAGGAACTTCTCATTGCCACATGGAAACGCCTCTGGAATGACGTCTCGAGAACCAAACCGGATCTCTACCAACACAAGGCCGGGTTACCCCTAACTGGGTAACTACTGACACGAATATGCCATCCCCCGATCGTAACCGATCTACATTCGAGGATCCTCGATTTCCAACAACCACAAAGTAATAAGTTTGCAGCACAACATAGGTTAAGTATCTGGGCTCCATACCATGATACCACCTCTACCCAGAAGGAATGACATACACTAAAAGGCGCTACCCCTAATAACCTTGCCGCATCCTTCCTGTTTTGACCATTTCCGAGGTGTGAGGTCCGCCGAAGTCTCGTCCACAAAACCACGCTTTGGTACAAAGCCATGCTTTGGGTCAACAAATGATCAAAGTAATGATCAAAAAGATAAATGATCATATCACAAATGATCAAACAATGATCATTTCACAGCAACACTCAGCATGTCACATTACCAAATTGGGAATATATCGCTGATAACCATCAACTATATAACCTCTGAGCTCGTACGTCTCAGAGAAGGGTGTTAAGCTAAGAGAATAAATTCTCCGCCGCCAACAGAAATATATTTGAAAGAAATCAGCTTTATATCTCAAATTGTAATGTCAGACATACTATCCATACAAGGCTGTTCCAGGATCGAACAGAACCGAAGGCACTTACAAAGAAGTCCTTGCAATCCGGATATTCACTAATCACGTCCGGACTTCTCATCACATATGGAGTCTCTATACCATGGACCAGTCGATGCAAAGACATTCGACGAGTTGTCCTTTCTCTTTTGAAAATATCTGGTCTTCAACACCGCTCTTCAAATGCAATTCATAACGACGTATCACATATTCGAAATGGGTTATACCCCAAGTTCCCTTTCCGGCTAACCCGAATAGTGAGCGGTTATTTAAAAATAAGTGTGGCATTCAAATTCAAGCAAATCACAAGAAATACCCATTCAAAGGTAAATATTGATAGTAGGTAATTGAACTATCAATGGATATGCACAACATCACCAGATTCCAAATAATTTTCCAAATAATTTATTTTCCAAAAATATCTTTACAAGATATGTAATTTTCACACTTCAACCATTTGAAAACAATTTTCAAATCACTTTTCACCTTTACCACTTTTGAAAACAAATTTCAATCATTTTCCTTACGCGGAAATACTTTCATTTCAACATGGTTCATTTAAACCAATTAAATAAATCCTTAACGATTTACTTTATATTTACGTTCCAAATTCGTAAATTAACTCTCACACTTCAAAAATAAATCAACGTTTATTTTTAAACAAATTCCCCTTCCTTCTATAAATTCCATAGTGAATTTACATTCCAAAATATTTACGAATATACGATTTTAATTATTCAATTTCAATTTATCTTCAAAAAGATAAATTCTCAAAAACATTTCATTTCACATTGGAAAAACATTTCCATACTTACTTATTAATAAGTAATTCACAAATCTATTTATTTTCAACATTTGGAAAATATTCAATATACTTAAATCGAAATTAAGTATATATTTCATTCTTTAAGGAAATCATTCTCTTAAACATATTTATTTGGGCCAAAACGACTGTTGCGTAAAACATCGTTACGACAACCCAAAATCACTAGTATAGGGATTCGAAATTAAAATAGATATATAAATCCCAATACTACATAAAACATTTCCTTTCGGAAATCATTTACTATAACAACAGTGTTATAGTCCACAATTTCCTTCTATTTCTCGAAAACATCTATTTCAACAATGAATGTTGAAATCTATGGTTTCGAATCTTAACACATTTCAAAAACATCGTTAGATCGTTTTAATTCTATTTAAAACATCACGTCCAAAACATTTTCTTTAACAAATTATTCACTATCCAAAAACGTGAATATACTTCGTTAACCAATTTCATCATTTCTATACATTTTATTTTAAAGGATTATTCACTGTCTAAAACATGAATAAAACTCCATTAATAAGTTATAACTATTTACTTATCAAAATAAGTCGTTTGCGGATTTATAAAAAAATGTTTATAAATTCCATTTCTATTTATTTTATAACAACTTCCTTTTATAAATCTCCTTTATTAACCTATTTCAATTTATAACTCAATGATATACTAAAAGTTCATATTATAAGTTAAATACTTATAATTTATTTGTTTACAAAATCGTTCTTTTTTTAAAGACTTCCCAAATTATATATCTTATAACTTATAAGATTCATTTATTTACCCCAAATCTATTCTTTTAATAACTTTACAAATTTTATAAATCTACTGCTTATAAATTCCATTTATAACTTCACCATTTATAATTCTATAAATTTCATTCATTTATGAAATCCATTTACACTTCATCCTAACACTTATAAAAACTCGTTTTATAATTCAAATATTTTAATTTATAAATATCAATTTACAAATCTTTTATATAAATCAATTTATATTATTATTTTTAAAACGTCTTCAAACTCCTTTATAATTTCATCATTTTGATTTATAGAATAATCAAATTTCATAAATCCTATATTTTAAACTTTTTATAATAAATTCAAAAATTCCAATTGAAACTATTTTATAAAATCATTAACCCCATATTTTCAAAAATAAACTTTTAACTATATTTCTCAAAAATCATAAATTTTATAACATAACATTATAACGTTTATTTATTTAAAATGAATCAATTCCAAAAATATTTTATAAACGTATACTTTCAAAAATCACTTTAAAAAAATCCTTTTTAAAATTCCAAAATTGGCCCAATGATGCTACACACCAAATAGCCAATCACGACAACAACGACATCATATATCTATATATGATAATCAACGAATATCAAAATATCCAAAATCAAATAAATACTGTTGAGGAATCCAGTTGGATCCCTCCAACCTGTTTTCCTGCATCCAAAGATGTTAGCACAATACCAATTCCGCTCCAGTACGGAATTATCGCGGTATATGGGATTTAAAATATTATCCGCTTAATAGACGGCGCAATAGGGTCTCATCCGCTATATAATGCGGGAAATCAACTCCAAGTACATAAATAACACCAATTTCACTGTATTGTGAAATATTCGCGGTATATGTTTTAATAAATAACCTCCGCTTACTAACGGCGTATAATATCTATTTTAACAATCAATAGATAACAATCATCGTTGAAATTGAAACCGATTCGATTGAGTGAGAAGTTCTCACCTTGATTTCAATTTCGTTTTCAGCTTTTATTTCGAATAAAATTAAACGGACGTTTAATTTTACCTCAAATTTTCGCTAGCTCCAAACGACTCCAATCCAATTCCATAGCGTATTGCTCGTCCATACGAACCCAACGCATTATTTCATGCATTTTCGACCTCGTATGAAAAAGATATGCATATTTAAAGTTACACGAATTTATAATTATAATTTACGACATTTTTTTTATTTAAAATCCTAACCAATCCTAGCCGTTGCATTTCGAAGTCAACGAATCAAGTCATCCCCTGTTGCATCTTCCCCAACCCAGTAATACGCACGCGACACAAACCCACCACAGCCACCACTTAGGGCTTGATGCTGCGACCACCACGTCGAGTTTGGTGACGATCAGATGGTACCATCTTGAAGCCCTCGCCGCCGCGCACCACCACGCCCAGACCGGTCACGCTCGGCCTTGCCTACGTCTTGAAATTCATGTTTGAACGCATGGCTTTGAACAAAGATTGCCACCAATCCACGCAATATAAATCGATCACAACAGTTCAGATTATAGAGGAGGATGTGCTCTTCCATTTTGTAGTTTGAGGTTTTTGGTAAAAGTCGATGGATTAAGAGAGATCGAGGGGGAAAGAAACGAGATATCGGCCATTAAATATATTTAGAACGGAGGCTGTAGTTTTTAGGGTTAGGTTTTATATTTTTTATGAAAAAATGAAAATAGAAGGGTTTATATAGAAAATTCAGCGAACACTATTCATTCCGGAATTTCCGAACTCCAAACGAAGCGTGCCGATTGGCGTTCCTAAGGTTTATCCCGCGTTCTAAACATAATGGAACGTGTTTCGGGAGCTAATTCGATCATTTGTGTGAGTTATGTAAATAAATGTTCGATTTTAAAATTAAATCGATAAATCAAATTTCTAGGCGTTTTAGCTTGCCCCGGACAAACGGTAAATCCGATTGACACAAAATTTGAAACCATACAATAATATAATATTACGGATCCGACGAAACTTGTTTCGTCAAAATCCGAGACTGTTTGAAAAATGGCTATTTTAACTCGCCAAATAAATATTAAAACAATTTCGAAGCGTTTCGAGCTGCCACGGTCAAACGAAAACTCCAATTGCTACAAAACTTGAAATACGATAATAACAAACTATTACGTATCCAATGAAACTAGTTTCGTCCAATTCTGAGACTGTTCGAAAATTGGCTAATTTCACTAGTCGATTTAAATATTAAAATATTCAATTTTCACAATTTAACTTTTAATTCAATTTTAAAAGTTCCATAACATCATTCTAACTTCAATATGATATAATAAAATTTTACAAATTAATTTCAATCATATTTAACCCAAATTTCAATTATTTCTGTAATTTCAACTATTAAATTATCGATTTAATTATTCAATTAAATCCAATTATTCGAAATAAAATTTATTCGACTTATAAATTTCACTTATTAATATTTAAAATCAATTAAATATACAAATTTTAATTAATAGAAATTCTGGGTCGTTACATACTTCCCCCCTTAAAAAAATTTCGTCCTCGAAATTACCAACTAAGAAAAAGTTACAGAATCCATTAACTTTCCAAAAATCCATAGTTAAACTTCTTACAAGACTTTACTAAGTTTTCAAATCATACTTAGCTATCTTTTCAAAAACAACTACTATCGTTTATCTTTCAACTCCAAATCAAAATTTATAGTTTTCAAAATTTTCCAATTTATTTCTCAAAAATATTCTAACGCCTTAAATTTTCGGAAAAATTCGCCATAGTCTCCTTTGCGCGGCTCGATCCGAAAAAAAATGACAGTATATATATCACAAATATACATCTCATCAAGTGATGAGGCATCCCGCAGGGAAATGTAAAAGTACGATATTTAATCCGAGATATGTACCTTATATATTATTAGCGAGCGTATACGGCTAATATAGCGCGAAAGCGAGCTCCAAATGCGAAGCAAACGCGATCCGCACCTACTAAACACGCAACAAACAGATGTGAAACATGTATATGGACAATAGTATCGATATACAACATATAGCAACATAATAACTATATATGCCAACATAGCAAATGCAGTAAAAGCAATAAACTCAACCAACTATCATCCAACTAGCATGCATAACCAATAAATATTCATTCATATTCTCATTAATATTCAATGAATTGGGTTTTCAATTTAATCACATTTGATTCATTAACAGTGGATGTTTTTATTAACATTCATTTTTAATTAGTTTATATTCACTAATTCATATTCAAGTTGGTTCACTTCCAAATCAAATTCACTTCTATTTAAGATTCACTTAACTTCCAATTTGATTTCAATTACTTTAGCTTTCAATTTCATTAATACTTAATGAACTATATACAATCAACTAATAATCATATAACAACCAATGTATATTAATTACAACCAAATTCCTTTGCTTATATTCATTTTAGTTTAACACCTTTACTTTCAATTGGTTTAATTAAATTGATTTTCATTCAATCTTTCAACTTCCAATAACATTAGATTTTAATGAATTAACACCTACATCCGTTATTTCATATCAATTACTTACATTTAATTGATTAACATTCAACTCATTAATTCAATTCAATTACAAAAGTTGAATTTCATTTATATAACCCAAGTTCACATTTATCACTTAACTTTATTAATTTACTTTGATCTCAAAATCAAATTCATCCAACATCACTTAAGTTATATTCCATAAACATCACTTGGTTTTACTTAACTTAAATTCCCACTTATAAATCCATTCAGATTCCAATTTCTAAAGTAAATTTCCATTTAACTTTAAATTCATAAATATATAGTTTCACTTCTTATATATATAAGTTTGTTTCACAATTGTAAATCACATTAATTATAGTTTCATACTTATAATTCATTCAAACATCTTTTAATTAACTTATATATATATTCTTATATTTTCTACAACCAAACAATCTACTTATATACACTTTAATAATTCTGAAAAATTATTCCTTTATATATAAAATATAATCAAGGTAAAATTATTTCATTTACCCAACTTAAAAGAATATTGTGTCGGTTTATCTTGTTTAAGAGTTTAGAAAACCCTATCTACGATAGTTAGCTAGACTATATCGAACGGAATCTATAAACAATCAACCGATAAGTCAACACAATACAAAATAATTTATATTCACTAACAAATACGCACTCATAGCTATTATTACACTCAAACTCATTCTAGAGTACTACTGACTCTATCTCTAATGAGTAATACCCAACAGAGCCATGGTTGTCGCTTAACCGTATACTCTGATACCAAATGTGAGGAACCGCAAATCCGTACTCCTTTGAGCTGGCAACATTCCACAAATTCCAGCCAAAGACGAACAAACTTACGAGTCTTTAGGGTTAAAGAAGAAGAAAAGGGTAGAAGAAGAGAGAAAAGATAGAACAAAACAAAAAGAAAATAACAGAACAACATCAGAAACTCACAATCGCAGCGGAACAGCATATAATAGATAAATGAATAATCTTTAAACAAAGAACTATATCAGTTATTACATTACATCACATTACATTACATTATCAGAGTGTACAACAACAAACAACAATAAACAGCGGAAAAGAAATACTATATACTAACGAATACGCCATGCCATCCAGCTTGCCTCCAGTAACTCCTGAATTCCAGAATATCCTGATAAACGTTAACTCTTGACTGCCCGTGTGGAAATTGATGGGCACCCAGAGTTTAGGAAGGAAAACAATAAACTCTGAGTCAGTCATGTGACTGGTGTGAGAACTAAAACAGTTTATTTTCAAAACAAAGTACAGGATAATTTTAAAATAGATTCGCAATGCTTTTAAAAATGAGACTACCATAAGGCCTTCCGCACACACACACAATGCAAACGCAGAATAGGAGGAGATTTCTCCTTATGATAGTCAAAGATGCTTGATACGTATTAAAAAGAAACATTTGATATTATTACTAGTGCATAGTGTAGGGAAAATCATTTTAAAGTAAAGGTATAAATCTTAGCCAGCATAGGCATTCCGCACTTATGCCTACTATAGCTACCATCCAAACAGTGGGGCGCCACCATAAGTGAATGATAGGTTCTACAACTAAAACTGTACAAGATCGTATTGTTTCTTTGGATTTCCAACAAATGGTCAGGCCAAGGAACTTCCCATTGCCACATGGAAACGCCTCTGGAATGACGTCCCGAGAACCAAACCGGATCTCTGCCAACACAAGGCCGGGTTACCCCTAACTAGGTAACTACTGACACGAATATGTCATCCCCCGATCGTAACCAATCTACATCCAAGGATCCTCGATTTCCAACAACCACAAAGTAATAAGTTTGCAGTACAGCATAGGTTAAGTATCTGGGCTCCATACCATGATACCACCTCTATCCAGAAGGAATGACATACACTAAAGGGCGCTACCCCAAATAACCTTGCCGCATCCTTCCTATTTTGACCATTTTCGGGGTGTGAGGTCCGACGAAGTCTCGTCCACAAAGCCACGCTTTGGTACAAAGCCATGCTTTGGGTCAACAAATGATCAAAGTAATGATCACAAAGATAAATGATCTATCAAATGATCATATCACATCATTTCACAGCAACACTCAGCATGTCACATTACCAAATTGGGAATATATCGCTGATAACCATCAACTATATAACCTCTGAGTTCGTACGTCTCAGAGAAGGGTGTTAAGCTAAGAGAATAAATTCTCCGCCGCCAACAGAAATATATTTGAAAGAAATCATCTTTATATCTCAATTTGTAATGTCAGACGTACTATCCATACAAGTCTATTCCGGGATCGAACAGAACCGAAGGCACTTAC
Source organism: Allium cepa (assembly GCA_030765085.1). Classification (NCBI taxonomy): domain Eukaryota; kingdom Viridiplantae; phylum Streptophyta; class Magnoliopsida; order Asparagales; family Amaryllidaceae; genus Allium; species Allium cepa. The sequence goes on along the minus strand of CM060944.1, from coordinate 299,452,559 downwards.
AAAGAAGTCCTTGCAATCCGGATATTCACTAATCACATCCGGACTTCTCATCACATATGGAGTCTCTATATCGGGGACCAATCGATGCAAATACATTCGACGAGTTGTCCTTTCGCTTTTGAAAATATCCGGTTATTAACACCGGTCTTCAAATGCAATTCATAACGACGTATCACATATTCGGAATGGGTTATACGACCCCAAGGTCCTTTCCCGGCTAACCCGAATAGTGAGCGCTTATTTAAAAATAAGTGTGGCATTCAAATTCAAGCAAATCACAACAAATACCCATTCAAAGGTAAATATTGATAGTCGGTTATTGAACTATCAATGGATATGCACAACATCACTAGATTCCAAATAATTTTCCAAATTATTTATTTTCCAAAAATATCTTACAAGATATATAATTTTCACACTTCAACCATTTGAAAACAATTTTCAATCACTTTTCACCTTTACCACTTTTGAAAACAAATTTCAATCATTTTCCATACGCGGAAATACTTTCATTTCAACATGGTTCATTTAAACCAATTAAATAAATTCTTAACGATTTACTTTATATTTACGTTCCAAATTCATAAATTAATTCCCACACTTCAAAAATAAATCAACGTTTATTTTTAAACAAATTCTCCTTCCTTTTATAAATTCCATAGTGAATTTACATTCCAAAATATTTATGAATATACGATTTCAATTATTCATTTTCAATTTTTCTTCAAAAAGATAAATTCTCAAAAACGTTTCATTTCACATTGGAAATACATTTCCATACTTACTTATTAATAAGTAATTCACAAATCTATTTATTTTCAACATTTGGAAAATATTCAATATACTTAAATCGAAATTAAGTATATATTTCATTCTTTAAGAAAATCATTCTCTTAAACATATTTAATTGGGCCAAAACGACTGTCGCGTAAAACATCGTTACGACAACCCAAAATCACTAGTATAGAGATTCGAAATTAAAATAGATATATAAATCCCAATACTATACAAAACATTTCCTTTCGGAAATCATTTACTGTAACAATAGTGTTATAGTCCATAATTTTCTTCTATTTCTCGAAAACGTCTATTTCAACAATGAATGTTGAAATCTATGGTTTCGAATCTTAACACATTTTAAAAACATCATTAGATCGTTTTAATTCTATTTAAAACATCACATCCAAAACATTTCTTTGACATATTATTCACTATCCAAAAACGTGAATATACTTCGTTAACCAATTTCATCATTTCTATACATTTTATTTTGAAAGGATTATTCACTGTCTAAAACGTGAATATAACTTCATTAATAAGTTATAACTATTTACTTATCAAAATAAGTCGTTTGCAGATTTATAAAACAATTTTTATAAATTCCATTTCTTTTTATTTTATAACAACTTCCTTTTATAAATATCCTTTATTAATCTATTTCAATTTATAACTCAATGATATACTAAAAGTTCATATTATAAGTTAAATACTTTTAATTAATTTGTTTACAAAATCGTTCTTTTTTTTAAAGACTTCCCAAATTATAAATCTTATAACTTATAAGATTCATTTATTTACCCCAAATCTATTTTTTTAATAACTTTACAAATTTTATAAATCTACTGCTTATAAATTCCATTTATAACTTCACCATTTATAATTCCATAAATTACATTCATTTATGAAATCCATTTACACTTCATCCTAACACTTATAAAAACTCGTTTTATAATTCAAATATTTTAATTTATGAATATCAATTTATAAATCTTTTATATAAATCAATTTATATTATTATTTTTAAAACGTCTTCAAACTCCTTTATAATTTCATCATTTTGGTTTATAAAATAATCAAATTTCATAAATCCTATATTTTAAACTTTTTATAATAAATTCAAAAATCCCAATTAAAACTATTTTATAAAATCATTAACCCCATATTTTCAAAAATCAACTTTTAACTATATTTCTCAAAAATCGTAATTTTTATAACATTAACATTATAACGTTTATTTATTTAAAATGAATCAATTCCAAAAATATTTTATAAACGTATACTTTCAAAAATCACTTTAAAAAAATCCTTTCTAAAATTCCAAAATTGGCCCAATGATGTTACACACCAAATAGTCAATCACGACAACAACGACATCATATATCTGTATATGATAATCAACGAATATCAAAATATCCAAAATCAAATAAATACTGTTGAGTAATCCAGTTGGATCTCTCCAACCTGTTTTCCTGCATTCAAAGATGTTAGCACAATACCAATTCCGCTCCAGTACGGAATTATCGCGGTATATGAGATTTAAAATATTATCCGCTTAATAGACGGCGCAATAGGGTCTCATCCGCTATATAATGCGGGAAATCAACTCCAAGTACATAAATAATACCAATTTCAATGTACTGTGAAATATTCGCGGTATATGTTTTAAATAAATAACCTCCGCTTACTAACGACGTATAATGTCTATTTTAACAATCAATAGATAACAATCATCGTTCAAACATACATTCACGAATTTTAAATCTAACTATTTAAAATTAAAATCGAAACCGATTCGATTGACTGAGAAGTTCTCACCTTGATTTCAATTTCGTTTTCAGCTTTTATTTCGAATAAAATTAAACGGACGTTTAATTTTACTCGAAATTTTCGCTAGATCCAAACGACCCCAATCCAATTTCATAGCGTAGTGCTCGTCCATACGAACCCAACGCAAGTTGTTTCATGCGTTTTCGACCTCGTATGAAAATGATATGCGTATTTAAAGTTACACGAATTTATAATTATAATTTACAACATTTTTTTATATTTAAAATCCTAACCAATCCTAGCCATTGCATTTCGAAGTCAACGAATCAAGGCCGTCCCCTGTTGCATCTTCCCCAACCCAGTAATACGCACGCGACACAAACCCACCACGGCTGCCACTTAGGGCTTGATGCCGCGACCACCACGTCGAGTTTGGTGACGATCAGATGGTACCACCTTGAAGCCCTCGCCGCCGCGCACCACCACGCCCAGACCGGTCACGCTCGGCCTTGCCTACGTCTCGAAATTCATGCTTGAACGCACGGCTTTGAACAAAGATTGCCGCCAATCCACGCAATATAAATCGATCGCCACCGTTCAGATTATAGAGGAGGATGTGCTCTTCCATTTTGTAGTTGGAGGTTTATGGTAAAAGTCGATGGATTAAGAGAGATCGAGGGGGAAAGAAACGAGATATCGGTCATTGAATATATTTAGAACGGCGGCTATAACTTTTAGGGTTAGGTTTTATATTCTGCGCAAAAAATGAAAATAGAAGGGTTTATATAAATTCAGCGAACACTATTTATCCCGGAATTTCCGAACTCCAAAGGAAGCGTGCTGGTTGGCGTTTTTAAGGTTTACCCCGCGTTCCGAACACAATGGAACGTGTTTCGGGAGCTAATTCGATCATCTGTGCGAGTTATGGAAATAAACGTTTGATTTTAAAATTAAATCGATAAATCAAATTTCTAGGCGTTTTAGCTTGCACCGGACAAACGGTAAATCCGATTGACATGAAATTTGAAATCATACAATAATATAACATTATGAATCCGATGAAACTGGTTTGGTCAAAATCCGAGACTGTTTGAAAAATGGCTATTTTAACTCGCTAAATAAATATTAAAACAATTTCGATGCGTTTCGAGCTGCCACTGTCAAACGAAAACTCCGATTGCTACGAAAATTGAAATACGATAATAACAAACTATTACGGATCCAATAAAACTAATTTCGTCCAATTCTGAGACTGTTCGATAATTGGCTAATTTCACTAGTCGGTTTAAATATTAAAATATTCAATTTTCACAAATTAACTTTTAATTCAATTTTAAAAGTTCCATAACATCATTCTAACTTCAATATGATATAATAAAATTTTACAAATCAATTTCAATAATATTTAACCCAAATTTCAATTATTTCTGTAATTTCAACTATTAAATTATCGATTTAATTATTCAATTAAATCCAATTATTCGAAATAAAATTTATTCGACTTATAAATTTTACTTATTAATATTTAAAATCAATTAAATATACAAATTTTAATTAATAGAAACTCTGGGTCGTTACACCCTGAATGGATGTGATGTTATCATACTTGTGTTAACCTTGATATATATATTGAGTGATCCGTGCTATGAATGCGGGCAGTGTTATTCCCCGTTATTTTCAACTGTCGTACCAATGGAGCAAGTACAGGAGCAACGGCAGGGGTTAAATCCAACGCTAATATATCTGTCCTATTATTGTTGTACAGTTTAAATTCATTCGTCCAGCCACGGTAAACCCAGACTGGTATGATCGAAAATTTTAGTGCACAGAAAATCAGTTGACGCAAGTCATTGAGTATTGAACAAACTAACTACCAAATCAACAGCCTCTCTTACTCTATTGCAATGCAACCACTAACTATTGCTCTCAACTGTAGAACATAATGTTACCAGTTCGTACCGCTGCAGTTATTTTTGTAGTAAGCATATATAAACAAAGCGGGGTAATAACCAAGACAGTGGAGGGTACCACCGTACTAAATTTGCACAAGCATGAAAAAAGGAATTTAACAATTAGTCCGCACACACCAGAGCATATCATTTTCACGTACTATCATATACAGTTCTCCTTTTGTGGTCAGCAAAAGAATCAAAAAACTGGAAGCAAGCAAGAACAGGGTGGTGAACACGTAAAAACTTATTGTTGCAGACGTTGTACAGAAAAATGTACTACTGTGGTATAAAATTAGAAATATAGTACAAAACAGTGTATATAAACACGTTTAAATCTAGGACAATTGGTAGCACGGTAAATAAACTTCAAATCTAACTTTTTTAAAACAATAATACAGAAGAATGAACGGGCCAGTTTTTTTGTAAAAATCCATACCATTTTAAACGTACAACTCCTTTGTCACAACGAGATAAGTAGAGAAGATTTGATAAACAAAACGAACAGGAAAATATACCTATGTAGTTATAAATACAGAAATATATTTACATACGTGCACATAAACATACACACAAAGAACCCACAAAACCATAGGTTCAGAAGTACAGACTGAAAATTATGAAAAAAAATTGACAGGATAAACATACAACATAGTTTTAACATATGACAGACTAAGTGCCAGCGCAATTTGTTAAGCTTTCAAAGATCCGTTTCATTGCCTCTTCTCCCTAACCCTGCTTCCAGGTGGTGCCTCTGTATTATGAACTTTATCACCATCCTATGGAACACAAACATATGTCGTAGTTTGGAACTGTGCCCAAATGGCTCACAACGTTTGATCACACATGCACAATTAAAATTTAGAGTTAGCAGATTGCATACAGTGTAATGTATCCATATCGAATGTGTTAAACAGGAAACAATGCTACATTGCGTGCAGAGAACTTCTCCATTATTGGAAGGGTCAATATTAGTTAAATTTGCAAGTACGAAAAACACATGCAATAGCTACCCTGAAAGATGTTAAAGTTGGATGAGCTTTGTAGTGCAACATCATTTTCTAGGCAAAGACATGTTGACAATTATTCCCTCTTTGCCAAATTTAATCAATGCAGTTAAGAATATAACATGATGACATATAATATATATTTTTTCCAAATATCTATATACCTACTCATGCATAATTTACAGATGTCAACACAGCCATGGTATACAGTTAAAGCAGTGACTGTGTATAACAAAATTAAGATAGCTACTGCATAGTAGGCACATACCAAAATGATTCCACCAAAGAAAATGATGTTGTCATATGCCAGTAATTATTCTAAAAAAACAGGATAACCAATAGTACATTTGAGCAACACAAACATAAGGAAGGAGTATAATAGAAAGTTGGAGTTGCAACTAAAAACATGCACATACGTACTACAGGTGAAAGTAAACAGTCATCAGATGTTCTGAAGTACAATTTTTTTTAAAAGGAAAAAAAAAATAGCTAACGATTAAAAAAAAGTTGACATAGATAACAGACAAAACATTGGTAACTAAAGAGGGAATTACAGGAGAAATATGGGCTGATAAGCTTTCAGAAATTAACTCCTTTGCCTCTTCTACCGAATCCTGATTCCAGGTGTTGATGTGACAAGTTGTTTTTATCACCATCCTATGGATAAGGAAAATAAGATGTACTTTGATTTTGTAAGCTTAAAACAACTACAAGTAATATCAATTAATGTTATTAATTTAAGAGAACAAAATACATGGGTTTGAAAGGTTTAACAATTCAAAGTATGAGTATCCATAGGTATAATAATCTGTTAGGAGTTGAGGCTGAAGAAGTACTGTAATGTTATTTACTATAACAACTTAGCATGTGATGCACAATACTGCCTTGTATGTCACATATAATAGATAATTGTAGAGATAAATAATGCGTGAATAATAGTTGTGCATGATTTGAAATAATTACCAACAAAATCACATGTGAAAACTGAAAACATCATTTAAAAATTCTTATTTGACTCACATTTTCTCTTCTAAGCGTCTTTTTAGGAAGTGATGGGTCGGAAACACGTACTATCGGATGGATCACACGATCGTTGTCCTGATAAATAAATAAAAATGTCATAGCTATCCAAAGGGTCCAATGAGGACAAAAGAGTGACCGAGATTATAGATTAAACCTGGGTAATTTATTTTTTTTCCTTTGATGTCTGTCCTGACCTGCGAGGTATGTTTATCTGTATTTGAGAGACGCTCTAAGTTAGAACTTTAATTGCTGGAAGGAGTTGGCTGTAATTTTTGAAATAATGGAAACCAGTGCATTAATGAAAGTAAAGTTATAGGCAAATAAATTATAAGTTAACGGCTATCCCAGACTGACCAGTTACCATCTCTGTCACAGCTACGTTTTTAGTGATTTTTCTAGTAGTGATGTAAGTATTGGCATTATTCATCTCATAGTTATTTGGTCTAAATTTAAATAACGCCTCACTCCTCGATAGATGCTGGAAAATCTCAATTTTTTATGCCCCAATTTCCTGCAAGATTCATATTGTGGTTCGTGACAAATGAATTAGAATGGGCATTTGTTTTTACCGATAAATGGTATAAGTAGATTGATCAGTATAGCATAAACAGTAACTACCTTGCAGTGTAGCAATGTTTGTTTAGTACAATGTAAATGAAGCATGACGCAAGAAAAACTTTGATAATTGGTAATGAGTTATAATGAAGTATTAGTGCAAGCCGGCAAGGATAAAAATAAAATAAAATTGGTCATTGGTAATGACACGGTAAATGAGAACCGATTAATAGTTGTTGCAAATAATCAGGGCAGCGATGGGAAAAAAAAACTCGGTTGATCAGACATACTGCGTGTACTAAAGAATGGTTTGAAAATTTAAAACTTGATACCTTATCTTACGAAATCTACGATGATAATAGGTTAAGAGAGTAAGTTAGTAAGCACATTGAAATCAACTCAGTTTGTAGTATATGTGTAGATACGTATCACGTTACCATAGTTACAATCCAGTATTCATTACGTTAGCATGTACTGCTGTGGGCATTGACAGATAAAACTTATTGATACTATAATAGCTAACATAGCTATGTAAAATGAGAACGTCGCACATACTTTAAGCAATGAACCAACAAACAGAATGAACAGATAAACAGTTAAGGCATTTAGAATTTTGATACATATTATGTAGCCACTTCGACCAGTCGAGAAGCCATGACAGACTTTGTTATCTGGCGATGTACTGTTGTTTACAAGCACGGAAAATTAATTGAATCCAAAGCGGTTAATCTGGCAAGAGATTATCGATGCATTAGTAGTGATACTTGACTGACTTGAAAGTAGAAGCTTGGTAGTAGGATGTGGGACTTGTCATCCAGTTGTTCCTTTATGTAGATTCAGTTTGTCCAGTTGAAATTTTGTCAGTATAAAACAAAATTATTAGGAAAGGCGCAATATATACTGATATTCTGTTAGGAATATACTAAAGGCAAATAGTATGCAATATATATTATGTGTATGAGATTTTGAATAAACTTGAACAAAATGATATAGCTATTTTATTCAGAACGTAAAAATGATACAAAACTCTTCTGTACACATATCGTTGCTATTTATTCAATACATAATGTTATATGGGCCATAAATATAGTGCAGCCCAGACCACATAACCGAAATGGATGGTCTTGATTAATTTCAGAGATGAATATCTGATCCCAGCTTATCTTCGTTCATTTCTATTACTCCCCTTCAAACCCTATTGCGGCTAGGGTTTGCTGTGAAAAACTTCAAAATCTTTCTTTCCACCAATTTCTTGCAAACCTGATGAAATTTGTATGTGGAAAATACTAAAGAGATGAAGAGAGATTAGAGCAGCACATAAAGACATAAATTTGGTTGATAGTTATTCGAGATAACTATCAATCAGAAAGTCTAAAGTTGTCTTCTTTAAAACATTATCAGATTTGAGATGAGCTATAGCAAAATTCATGAAGACGACAACATGAATGTTCATATGCTTTCAAGTGTGTGAACATTCATTCCGATTTGCAGATTTTGGCAACCTTCGATACAAAATAAAAGCTTCAGATGCAAATTTGAGGCCTTTTAGGTCATGGATCTGGAAGTTGAAGTAGCACTTGTTGCCAGAGACTTCAGAAGAAATCAGATGCAAAATTGAGGCCCCTTTTGTCATGGATCTGGAAGTTGAAGAAGTTTTGCAGCAGCTTCAACTTTCAGATCTTGCCTTAATCGGAGAAAATTTTTCTTCGACAATGGTTTTGTTAAGATATCCGCCCTTTGGTAAGTTGCAGGTACGTGACTTACATTTAAATTGCCTTTGATTACTTGTTCTCTGACGAAGTATAGATCCAACTCCATATGTTTTGTTCTCGAATGCAATACTGGATTTGCTGTAAGTGCTATTGTACTCAAGTTATCACACCAGATCATAGCTTTGTTATGAGTTTTGACTTTTAACTCATGTAGTAGTGATTCTATCCACATGACTTCAGCTGTAACACTTGCAACACTTCTGAATTCAGCTTCGGTACTTGATCTAGAAACAGTTGTTTGTTTTTTTGAACACCATGAAATAGGATTATCACCTAAAAAGACACAATAACCTGTTGTGGATTTTCTATCATCAATATCTGTTGCCCAATCTGCATCTGCATAAGCTACAATATTAATTGTATTGCTTGATTGTAAAGTTAAACCATAATCCAAAGTGCCATTTAGATATCTCAAAATTCTTTTAACAGCTTTCCAATGCTCATCTAAAGGATTTTGCATGAATTGACTTGCTTTGTTGACACTATATGAAATTTCTGGTCTTGTGATAGTGACATATTGCAGTGCTCCAACTATACTTATGTACTGCTTAGCATTAGATATCTGTTCACCTTTATTCTTTGATAAATGTAAACTGCTCATCATAGGAGTTGGTAAAGCTTTTGCATTTTCCATATTTGCTCTCATAAGAATTTCAGTAACATATTTCTTTTGACTTAACTGAATTTTTGTAGCAGAAGTCCTATGAACTTGTTTTCCCAGGAAATAATTGACATTGCCAAGATCTTTTATGGAAAACTCTTTGTTCAGTTGATTTGTAACATAATTGATTTCTTGTTCGCTATTTCCTGTAATTAAAAAATCATCAACATAAATTAGAATATAAGTGACATCATTATTACAGAATTTAGTAAATACAGAGTTGTCAGATTTAGTGGAATTAAATCCCATTTTAGCCAGGGTTGATTTTAGCTTGTCAAACCAAACCCTTGGAGCTTGCTTCAAGCCATATATGGCTTTATTAAGTTTGCACACAAGCTTTTCTGCTCCTTCCTTTTTAAATCCAATTGGCTGCTCCATGTAAACTTCTTCCTGCAATTCACCATTAAGAAAAGCATTATTTACATCAAGTTGCTTTATGGTCCAGTTACTATGTAAGGCAATTGTAAAAATAATTCTAATTGATGTAGGTTTCACAACAGGTGAAAATGTTTCATTAAAATCAAAACCATTCTGTTGTGAAAACCCTTTTGCCACCAATCTTGCCTTATATTTAGAAATTGAACCATCAGAATTTTTCTTTAATCTAAAAATCCATTTGCATCCAATAATATTTTTGTCACATGGTAATGGCACAAGATCCCATGTTCTGTTTCTTTGAAGTGCTTCAAATTCTTCATTCATGACACTTTTCCATTTTTCACATTGAATTGCTTGATGATAAGTACATGGTTCCTCATCTTCAAAAGTTGCATTGTATATTTTTGGCTTGAATATTCCTTTCTTTGCTCTAGTAATCATGTGATGACCGGTATTTTCTGGAACTATTTGAGGAATAACTTCTGTTGCATTTTGTTGACTAGCATTGTGATTTGAAGAATCTTGTTGATCAATAGGTAATTCTAAATTGCCTATTGGTTGACACTGATCAGAATGTCTGCTAGTATGACTGCTGTTGTGATGTAGATCTTCTGAACTACTTGCTTCATTGCTTTTCTGATTATCATCAGCTCTTGAATTGGGCAAGAGTTGATCATGACGAGGCACATTTTGATTGCCTTCTGTTGCAACTTGCTTCAACATGTCAGGTAATATAGATACAACATTTTTTGTGTTGTATATTTTATGAGAAGTTTTCATATGTGTTTGACTAAAAGAAAAAATTTGTTCATTAAAAACAACATGTCTAGAAACAAATACTTTTCCATTGCTATCTATACATTTGTAACCTTTCATATTAGTGGCATAACCTAAAAAGGTACATGGAGAAGACCTGTAATTCAACTTATGTGAATTATACGGTCTCAAGTAAGGAAAACATAGACATCCAAAAACTTTAAGATTATCATAATTTGGTTTTACACCAGAAAGTACTTCAAGAGGACTTTTATACTTCAGAATTTTTGTTGGTAACCTGTTTATTAGATAAACACTAGTAGCAAAGGCATCAGACCAAAATTTTTGTGGTAAAGATGCCTGAGAAAGAAGTGTTAAACCAGTTTCTACAATATGTCTATGTTTTCTTTCAATTAAACCATTTTGTTCAGAAGTATAAGGACAAGTAATTCTATGATTGATTCCTTTTTTCTGAAAAAATTGCTTCAAAGGATGAAATTCTGTTCCTCCATCAGTTTGAAAATTCTTAACCTGACAGTTAGTTTGATTTTCAACTAAATTGATAAACTGAATTACAACATTGTAAGTTTCAGACTTTGATTTTAAAAAATATATCCAAACATGTCTAGAAAAAGCATCTATAAAAGAAATGTAATATCTGTAGCCATAATCTGTGGTTACAGATGTAGGACCCCATAAGTCTGTTGTTCTAATGGTTTGGTATAAACAGTTTCAGAATCAGAAAAAGCAAGTTTATGACTCTTTCCCATTTGACAGTGTGTGCATACATAGGGCATATAAATGTTAGTAAAAGAAATATTATTATTCTTCAACACTTTCTTTACAATATATGCATTTACATGCCCCAGTCTGCTATGCCATATATTAAAAAGCTTACAATTACTTGCTTGAGTTATTTCAGAATTGTTACACCATTTATCTCTATAAGCTTGATTCTCAGAATTGTCAACATTAAATTTGTACAGTCCTCTACATTCTTTACCCTGCAAAAGAATTTCATTAGTCTTAATGTCTTTGACTAGACAGTAAGTAGGAAAAAATTCAAAGTACACTTGATTATCTTTAGCAAATTGTGACACACTAAGCAAGTTTTTTATAATTAAAGGCACTCTCAACAAATTATTGAGATATAATTTTCTTGCACCTTTAATACAAGCACTGCCTGTGTGAGTAATGTTTATGGGCTTACCATTTCCCATATGAATGCATTGTTTACCTTTATATTCTTGGTTTCCAAGATTCAGATTTCCAAGATTATTTGTTACATGGTTTGTAGCACCAGAATCAGGAAACCAACTTTGATCTTGAGAGTCATCTGTATTAATACTGCTCTCTTTCTGACTGGATGAATCATGTTTGCACTTTGATAATTTTTCTGATCACTGTTTCCTGACTGAGTAGGAACAAATTTTGCATCAAATCTAAAGTAGCATTTGTTAGCACTGTGCCCAAATTTTTCACAAATTTGACATCTCAGTCTATTATTATTGTTATTGTGAAATCTGCCACCTCTGCCTCTTGATCTATTTGATGAACCACCTCTGTTTGATGACCCACCTCTTTGATTTTTGTTGTATGTTTTCTCTTGATTTTTTGAAACATAGTTAACAGAAAATTCTTGAATAGATTTCTTTTGTTCTATTCTTCCTTCATGAGATAATAGAACAGAACTAACATATTCAATAGATGGTGTTTTTTCTTGAGATGAAATTATTGCTATAACAGCTTCATAATCATCATCTAAACCACTTAAAATAGAGAGTACTTGTTCAGCATCTGACAATTTATGACCTGCTGCAGCTAATTGATTGCACAAATTCTTGATCTTGGTCAGATACTCTCTCATATTTAACCCCTCTTTTCTCAAGTTCTGTAGCTGTCTTTTGTAATAAAGAACCCTAGCTGTAGATTGAGTGTTGAATGTATTCTCTATTGAATGCCATATTTCATGAGATGTTTTACAACCAATAAGTTGAGGCAGAATGGTAGGACCAATAGAAGATAATAGCCAAGAACTGATAAGACTATCTTGCTTTTGATAGTTAGAGTAATCTTTATTGATTACAAGTTTTCCATCAATATCTGTGATATACTTTGCCGGAGTAATGAGTGTTCCAAAGACATATTCTTCAACATCATATCCTCTTATAGCTGTTTCAATTTGAAATTTCCACAACATATAATTTGATTCATCAAGAATAGTTGTCACTAACTGACTCTTTGGTTTGATTAATGACTTTAACAGATTTTGTGAATCTGACTACTGAGAAGTTGCTGTTCTTGAAGCATTGAGAGATTCTTGAACATCATTGACATTATCTCCTGCCATATCGATGAAGAATCTTGGAATTCTGAGATCAGCAAGTGGTGCAGCCAGAGAATTCTGATGAAGAGATAAAGAAACACTCTGAAGATGGCCTCTAGGCGAGGCACTGCTTGCAAAAACAACAGAAATTTACAGTTCTTCATCAAGAACTGTAAAATACAGTGAGTAAGAACACGAAATCAATAGCTTTCTCTATGATGACACAGATCTGAGAGAAGCTAGGGTGCAGCCACCATTAGATGATGACAATATTCTGATAATGGTAGGCAAGGCACTTCTTCTTTTGACAGATTGAGGCTAACAACCGTTAGGTTGATTTTAATAGCTCTGATACCATATGAGATTTTGAATAAACTTGAAGAAAATGATATAGCTATTTTATTCAGAACATAAAAATGATACAAAACTCTTCTGTACACATATCATTGCTATTTATTCAATACATAATGTTATATGGGCCATAAATATAGTGCATCCCAGACCATATAACCGAAATGGATGGTCTTGATTAATTTCAGAGATGAATATCTGATCCCAGCTTATCTTCGTTCATTTCTAATAATGTGACATATCATATTACCGATTAATTTATTTATCCAAAAGGTATGTATTATTGTCAAGGGCATTTGATTTATAAAAAAATCAATGAAGCAGAGAAATAATTTATGGACATTACCCAAATGAGTAGTGAAAAATGGTTTCCAAAGGCCTGCACTACTTCTAAGTTCATAAGTATAAATATTTGTTTTGCAAATGGATATGATAAAATGTCTCTGTGTTTTACTAGAATGATATATGTGTACAAACAATTACATATACATGATTTTATACAACATTCATCTTGTTTGATATACATGGCGCACTCACACATCAAGCAACAAGGAATATCTTCATGACTTGGAAGGAAAAAAATCAAATGCAATTCCCAATACACTGAATCCTATCCCCAACTTGCATATTGAATTTTTTCTGTACGAAATAACATAAAATAGCAGAACTTATGCAAAAATTGATTTGTGTAGCTTATTAAACAATTTAAAGAAGCACAACGATCAGGATATTGGATCGGCATTCGCATGTGCACATAAACATTGCTACTGGAAATTGTCTCACAACTGAGTTACATTTACAGGTTAAGGGCATAGAAGGTCAAGTTTTAGGCAGCCTTCAGAGATTAATGTTTGCAATCCCATTCAACATCAGTGAAAAACCTGTATAGCAGCAGCGAGAAATTCGAATTAGTGCTTCATAATTACTCGTACACTTTAAGCTGAGTGTACCAGCAATATAGAATGATAACTTTAGTTAGGTTATGGAATAAAGGTGCGGTAATGTTATACTGAAGTAATACTGGGTATAAAGCAAGCATGCATATTATTGTATCTTTGGCCTTAGCCCATATATCAGTCCAAGCTCACAATGTATTATAAATACATAGCATACAGTATTGTACAGTATTGAATGCAATCAACAAAATTTCATTTTTACAATTCTCTTACAATTTTGTTTTGGTATCAGAGCCAAAATCTGTCTAACGACAGTCTCTCAATCCAGTTCTTTACTGGAATCTTATCGGAGACTGCAATATCATTATCGAGCCGTCCAAAAGGAGGTGTCAGATCAAAATCATCATCCACCGTCCTTGGTTGCTCTCAGTTCATTGCTTACTCATCATTTGAGAGTAACTTACTCATTTCTGATCACTGCATTGGTGTCTCACCAAGAACCTGATTCAAGAAGTCAAGATTGTTGGTTGCATCATTAAGCCTTCTCAATCAGAAGCCTGTTTGAAGCATCACCATCATGACAGGAGATGATGACACAACATCATCTGCAACAAGTGGAGTTAAAAGTCAGGATGGATCAAAATCAAGAAACCAAGATACACTGGCTACTGAAACAAGGGCCGGTGATATTATTAAACCAAAGAATAATTTGGTAACTACTGCACTTGATGAAAACAATTACATATTGTGGAAATATCAAGTAGAAACAAGCATCAGAGGATATGGTTAGAAGACTTCCTGTACGGCACCGCTACAGTACCAGCAAGAATGGTGACTGATAGCTCCGGAGAAAGAACAGTCAATAAAGAATTCATCAATTATCAGAAACAAGATAGCTTACTAGCTGCCTGGTTGCTCTCATCCATCAGTTCAGGTCTACTATCACAAATTGTAGGATGTAAAACATCATTTGAGATATGGACCGCAATACAACAAATTTTTAACACACAATCAGCAGCAAGAATTTTATATTACAAGAGACAACTGCATAATCTCAGAAAGGAGAATATGTCAATGAGAGAGTACAATACAAAGGTAAAATCATATTATGATGTACTGGATGCAGCAAGACATACTGTATCAGAATCTGAGCAAATATTAACCATTCTGAATGGTCTAGATGTTGAATATGAGTCAGTGGTAGCAATCATTTCATCACAACAAACTCTACCAAATATGCAATATGTTTACTCAATTCTATTGTCTCACGAAGGAAGAATCGAGCAGAGAAAAGAAAGTAATCCAGAACTTTCACTCAATTATGCTTCAAATTCAAGAAACAGAAATCAAGGAAGAAAACAAGAAAATCAAAATTTCAGACAAGACAACAATCAAAGAAGCAATGCAATTCAAAGAGGCAGAGGCAGAGGCAGAGGAAGAAGTGGAAGATGGAGCAATAACAGAACAAAATGTCAAATTTGTGAGAAAACAGGACATACGGCAAGACAGTGCTATTTTCGACTCAACACTAAGTACCACCTAGATCAGCAAAATCAAGAAAATCAAAGAAATCACAACTCCGGTGCAAATGTTGCACAGATAGATCAGAGACAAGGCAGTCAAACAGAAAAGACAAGATCCCAAGCTTTGAATGCTGAAAGACATACCAGAACTGATGAGATGGCAGAAGAAGATTGGTACCCAGATTCAGCTGCCACTAATCCCTCACAAGCAATCTACAGAATCTCAATTTAGGCAACAAAGAATATACAGGTATGCATTCTATTCATATGGGGAATGGTGAAGCTTTAAAAATTACACATGTTGGAACCAGAAGTATTCAAGGTAAAAGGCTTCTTCATCTCAATAATTTGTTGAGAGTTCCACATATTAAAAAGAATATATTGAGTGTATCTCAATTTGCTAATGACAAAAATGTGTATTTTGAGTTTCTTCCTAAGTTCTGTTTAGTCAAGGTCCTACTGAATCAAGATATATCATTACAGGGTAAATTAGACAGAGGATTATACAAGTTCAATTTTGGAAACTCAAGAAAGAGAAAATCTAAGAATATATGGTGTAATAATGCAGAGTCTCATGTTATAAATGATCAAGAAACCTTTACTTTGTGGCATTACAAGCTAGGATATCCCAATGTAAATATTGTAAAACAAATTCTTAAGACAATAACATTTCTTGTGATGTATCATTACCATATGTATGCACCTACTGCCTGTTAGGCAAAAGCCACAAATTACCTTTTATAGATTCTACAACTGTTATTAACAAACCACTTCAGTTAGTAGCAACTGATTTATGGGGACCAGCTCCAATACATTCAGACTATGGATTCAGGTATTATATATCATTTGTTGACAGTTATTCTAGATATACATGGATATATTTTCTAAAATCCAAATCATATGCATATAAGACTGTAATAAGTTCATAACTCTAGCAGAAAAACAATTGTGCCATGAGGTCAAAATTATGCAATCTGATGGTGGCAGTGAATACAAGCCACTGAAAGAATATTTTCAAAAAAAGGGTATTATTCATCGAACAACATGTCCATACACATGTGAACGGAATGGTATGGTAGAGAGGAAACATAGACACATAGTAGAAACATGGTTAAACTTGCTGGCACAGGCATCAATGCCTATGAAATTATGGCCAAAGCATTTAACACTGCTGTGTATTTAATCAATAGACTACCTACCAAAGTTCTTAAGCATATGAGCCCTATTGAATTATTGTTTGGGGTTAAACCAGACTACAAAAGTCTAAAGACATTTGGGTGTTTATGCTTCCCATGTCTCAGACCATACAATAATCATAAATTAAATCTTAGATCCACCCCATGTACATTTATAGGTTATGGAAACAACCAAAAGGGATACAGATGCTTAAGCAATGATGGCAGGATCTATGTTTCTAGACATATTGTATTTAATGAGAAATTTTTTCCTTTTGCAAATAAAAATGTTAAGACAACCAAAAAGGTACATACTAAAGACAATGTCTTAATGCCTTCTATACCTGTTATACCTGAGTGGGATCAGACCAGTGGAAGTGTGCAGAGGATCCAACAGCCACAACACACACTATCCAATGATGACACTGGATCAGGTCATGACACTGACAAATCCTCCAGCTCCTTCAATAACACCAGTCAGATCAATGGGATTAGTTCAAATCCAAGAGAAACTTCTCCATCCACATCACAGCAATCTGAAGATAGCAATGATAATCAAAACATGCCACCTACAAGAACAGAACATCATATGATCACAAGGTCAAAGAGTGACATTTTCAAACCAAAAGTATATAGTTCTAACTAGATTCAACAGAGCCAAAAGACTACAACGAAGCTATTAGCAGTAATAATGGAAACAGGCCATGGATAATGAATACAGTGCTCTTATCAGAAACAAAACTTGGAGTTTAGTACCAATGCCCAAAGACAAGAATATAGTAGGTTGCAAGTGGACTTACAAAATTAAAAGAAATACTTATAGAGGTATCTCAAAATACAAAGCAAGACTGGTGGCCAAAGGATATAATCAACAATATGGTTTTGACTAAAATGAAACATTTTCTCCAGTTGTTAAACCCACTACCATAAGAATCATATTAACAGTTGCACTTCACAGAAAATGGAAGATTAGGCAACTTGATGTAAACAATGACTTCCTTAATAGGAATCTAAAGGAAGAAGTATTCATGGAACAACCAAAAGGATACAAAAGAGGTGCAAATGATAACTTAGTATGCAAACTACATAAAGCAATATATGGACCAAAGCAGGCACCACGTGTGTGGAATGAGAAACTCAAGTCCACACTGATGAGTTTAGGATACACACCAACTAAGTCAGATAATTCATTGTATATGCAGTGAAGCAGGAGAAGATCACATACATTTTAGTATACGTGGATGATATTATTATTACAGGAAATGACACTCAAGCCATGAATCAAACTATCAAGTATATTGATCAAGCATTTTCAATCAAAGATCTCGGCAATCTACATCATTTCCCAGGTATAGAAGTTATTCAAACATCCAAGTCAGAGATGATCTTATGTCAAAAGAGATACATGCTGGAATTATTAAAAAAAGGCAAATATGGATCATGCCAAATCCCTACCTACTCCAGTGACAAGCAATCTCAAACTATCAAAAGAATCAGGAGAAACCATCACAAATGAAAAATAGTACAGAAGTATTGTAGGAGCACTTCAGTACATCATAATAACAAGACCAGATCTAATTACAGCGTAAACAGGGTATGCCAATTCATGCATAGACCTCTCAGCAATCACTGGAAGGCCGTAAAACGTATATTACGTTACCTGAAAAGAACAATGAATCATGGTCTACATTTCAACGACGCAAAGGGGATAAACATACAAGCTTACTGTGATGCTGACTGGGCTTCAGATCCAGATGACAGAAGATCAACTACCGGTTTGGTATATTTCTAGGGAGCAACCCGATCTCTTGGTGCTCAAAGAAGCAAGCTGCAACTTCACGCTCCAGTACTGAGGCCGAATACAGGTCAATTGCCAGCACCGCAGTAAAGATCGTTTGGATCGAGTCACTTCTCAAAGAAATCAGAATCGGTCTCACAAATACACCAATAATCTGGTGTGATAACTTGAGTTCAGTATGCCTCTCCGCAAATCCAGTGCTACACTCACGAAGAAAGCACTTTGAAATAGATCTGTACTTTGTTCGTGAGAAGGTAATGAAGGGTAAACTATAAGTTAACCATGTCCCAGTGCAATTTCAGAGAGCAGACATTCTAACAAAACCCCTCTCGACAAAATACTTCACTCAACTGAAGAGAGATCTTAAAATTAAAGAAGGCGGCGCAAAGGAAAAAGTGGGTAGAGAAAACCCTATATAGAATTGAAAGGGGGAGTTAGGTTATGGAATAAAGGTGCGGTAATGTTATACTGAAGTAATACTGGGTATAAAGCAAGTATGCATATTATTATATCTTGGGCCTTAGCCCATATATCAGTCCAAGCTCACAATGTATCATAAATACATAGCATACAGTATTGTACGGTATTGAATGCAATCAATAAAATTTCATTTTTACAATTCTCTTGCAATTCTGTTTACTTTATTTACTTGTCATAATTTTCATATCCAATTTGTGTTATAATCTATTCACTCTTAAGACTACAACATCTCAAATTGAGTGGCAATGCGGCATGCTTCCCAAGTAGAAGAGACCATCAACAAATTAACCATACAATTAATTAGATGATTTAGAAATTGATAGAGTGTGGACCAATATATTTTTCATGATAGTATGGTATTCAGATTCCATTAAATGCGGATTAAATAAAGTCAAAGACAGGTATAGTTGTGACATGATTACCCAGACAGTTAGACAAATTATCATATTATCAATATACACAGATGTAGAATGTACTAAATTTAAAAATGCGCATTTATAACCCGATGAATGTTAGTTAGGTTTTTGCATTCATAATGAAGAAAAAAATTAACAAACGGTTCAATTAAAGTTAACTAAATTCACAAAAACAGTTTCTATCTATAACACGCAAGCAAGCTAAACAGAATACCTTAGTACAGGTAAACCCATGTGATATGTAGCGTCATCTTTGCTCCAATCTTTTTACTCTAGTTCTACTACTGACATACAGAGGGAACAATTTAGTGTTTGGAAATAGAAAAAAATATCACAATATGTGTAATAAACTAACTACCTAATAAGATATCAACAAAATATCGTATGTTCAAACCACGGTCGATTTTAATACCGCTTAAAAAGGCAACATGTATTAAACTGTACTTATGACTTGCAAAAGCTAAGGCTTAGCATATTCAATCACGAGGGTGACTGAAAACACTAGTCACGGTAATGGATATGTAGTAGCAATAAATGATGTTCAAAAGATATCTGTTCAAAAAACAGAATAACAAAACGTTTTGCCAATAAAGATATGTAGTAGCAATAAATGATGTTCAGTTAATGCAAAATGTGGAAACAATGCTGATACGACAATGATATGGAAGACCCATGTATGCACCATCTCCTAGGGCAAGGCGCATCATAAAAAGGCCTGCAAGACGTGATGAATGATTTAGAATCATTCTAGAAGCAGCAATAACCGTTTTCATTTTCATGCATATGCAACTTGGCTTTATTATAACAAATTCTGTTATGCCTCATTTGCTAACGATTATGTGGCAGCCTATAAATGGCTCTAGAATATATGGCTCGGATATAAATGTATAGGAATCCAATGAATGAAGATATGATGAATTGAATACAAAACTTCTCTGCAAATCTTCTTATTTTCCTTCTTCGAGCTCCCTGCATTTCCGCTGCCTCCTTTCTTCCTTCCCTTTCTCTCACTAAAACTAGCAAAATTTCTGCACTCACACAAGAAGCCAATCAATTTTGTGCTTTCACTCTTGTTCTCACCTCCTTCGTCCATCTCTCATCTCCTTCGTCCTTTCACTAGTTTTAAACCATGGCGAACATCACCACCCACAATCACACTACCATCACATCCATTCAACAACTCCATAGCGGCCGGAGTAGGAGGAAGTAGGGTTTTAGGGGATGTTTTTTTGATATGGGTTGTTGAGTTGATCTCCGTGACATATGAGCGTCGGAGCTGATCGCTTTTGAGGGGATTTGATCGTCAGGACGTGGCGCGGCTGTGGAATGGATGGCGAGTATCCCGGAGGTCGGAAGTGATGGACAGAGGTGATTTCCTGACATGAGAATGGGTTCCAGTTTGATCGCGATCCCTAAATTTTGATTTGCCAGCGTCGACGTTGATCTGGGTTAACAGGGGTGATGGGGTAGTTGATTCAAATTTGTGGATGGCCTAGAAGACGATCAACGATGATCGGAATGACGTGCATGGTGCACGGTGATCGTGAGTGTGTCTGGTTTTTATTTTTTTTGGTAGGAAGAAAGGAAAGTTGCTCGAGGGAAGACACAGGGAAATGGGTTGGAAACTCGAAGGGAAACTTTTGTTAATTTGCATTGTATCGGGTTGGTTTTTATACTTAACCAAATTTTTGAAAAAAATGTCACTCGAGTCAAATTTTGTAGAAGCTCGAAGCAATCAGAAGGAAATCTCAAGGGAGACTCGAAGGGGCTTCGGGGGAAGTCAGCTGACAGGGTGGTTTGCCCATATAAAAACAAATGAATTCAAAACTTTTAAATTTTAAAACTCATGTTTTAAAAGATGGTTTTAATTTGGATTTTAAACAAATTTAAGTTAAGAAAGATAATTTTTAGTAATTTGATTTAATTTCAATTTTTGTCACATTATTTAAAAAAACAGTTATAAAATATAATTAAAAATGCTATTAAGATGAAATGTTTTACGAATTAAATTTTATCTCTCAAGTTGACTCACATAACGAATTTAAATTAGATTTACAAAGAAAATCAAAATTTGTTAATAAAGATAAGAAGATTTTCTTTCAAATTTAATAGGTAATTTATGATTTACTTGTGTAATAGATGATTTAATTAAAATAACTATTTAAATTAATTACTTAATATTAAATGATTAATCAAGGATTAATTTATTTAGATAATAAATTAAGACAATAATTAATTAATAAGAGTAATTAAGATTCAATTAATGAGCAATTAAAGATGAATTAATTAGGGTAATCAATTTATGGGTGGCTAAATTATGAAGATGATTAAAGATTTAATCAATTTTAATTAATAATAACCAATCATTGATTAAAGATGATGAATGAAATTAATTATGTGATTAATTAGTTTATTTCACACGATTGATTCATCATAGCTGTATATGATTGATAACTATTGTATGATGAGTATTAATTGATATCTTTAATTGTAATTGTGATGCCATGTGATATGAATTGCTTTGTACTGAGCAGTGATCCTGTATTTTCTATGTGAATATGAAACCCCTTTTTGCCCATAAATCGCACTTAAATTTCGATGCGGTAGGGATTCGGATTCCAGTTGGTTATCCGAAACCCACGTCGAACCTGTGAATCTTTGTGAATGACGTGTACACATGTTTTTAAAATTGACGCTCACTATTCGGATTAGCCGGGAGAGGACCTTTGTTTCATATAACCCATTCTGAATAGTGATTCGACGAATGGAGAGCAATTGTAGACCGGTGGTGAAGACCGTGTGTCTTCGAAAACGATAGGATAACCTATCGATTGTCTGTGCACCGAGTTGCTCCGTTATAGGGATTCCCTAAGTGATGGGAAGTCTGATCGGGATTGTGGACGCCTGGATTTGCAGGGCTTCTTACTCTATTGGACGAAGTGCCTCTGGTTCTGTTCAAACCCAGAATAGACTTGTATGGTCGTGTGTATGACACTACACTTTGAGATATAAAGCCGATTTCTTTCAAATACATATCTGTTGGTGGCGCAGAATTTACTTTTAGCTTAACACCCTTCTCTGAGACGTACGAGCTCAAAGGTTATGTAGTTGAAGATTATCAGAAATATACTCCCAATTTGTTACTGTGGCAAGCTAAGTGCTGCTGTGTATTGATGATCATTTGCCGATCATTCATTGATCAAAGCATGGCTTTTGTGAAAAGCGTAGCTTTGTGGACTAAATCGAACCTCACAACCAGGTGACGGTCGAAATAGGAAAGATACAGCAAGGTTATTGGGGGTAGCGCCCCTTAGGGTATGTGCATTTCCTTCTGGATAGAAGTGGTATCATGGTATGGAACCCGGATCTTAACTTATGTGGATATCGCAAATATATATTACTTTGTGATTTTTGTTGTTGGGGCCCCGGATAAAGGTTGGTTACAACCGAGGGATGACATACTTATGTCAGTAGTTACCTAGTTATAGAGGTAAGCCAGCCTTGTGTTGGCAGAGATCCGGTTAGGTTCTCGGAGCGTCCCTCTAGAGGCGTACCCACATGGCCCAGGAAGTTCCTTAGCCTGACCATTTGTTGGAAATCCAATTACCAATACGAACCTAGTACGGTTTTAGTTGTAGAGCATGCCATTTAACATGGTAGCTATAGTAGGTATACTATAATGGTACGTATGCTAAGATTAATATTATATTTTCGAAAATGTTTTCACACTATGCACTAATAATAATATTTAAAGTGTTTTCTCATATTAAGCATTTTTGACTGTCATAAGGAGAAATCTCCTCCAAGTCTGCGTTTGCATTGTGTGTGTGGCGGGAGGCCTTATGGCAGTTTCATTTTCAAAAAAAGCATTGCGAATTCTTTCGAATTCTTTTGTTTGCTTTTGATTTAAAATAAACTGCTTTTATTTCAAACAACTGTTTTGTTTACTCATACCAGTCCCATGACTAACCCGTAGTTTATTGTTTCTAAACTCTGGGTGCCCATAATTTCCACACGGGCAGCCTAGTAGCAGGTCTTCCGTGTTTTAGTGCTAGCTGGATTTTGAAGTCCTATGGTTTCGAAGCTACCGGTTTTTGAAGACTTTTTGACTTGGAGATATTTTGAAGACTTTTGAATCTTAAGGTTCTTAGTTGGATGTTCGCTATCATTTCATTTCATTTGAAGACTTTCTTGGATCATAATCACATGTTGTTCTTTTGTGATGGTCTATTTTGAAGTTGTGTTGTATATGTATAAAAAAATACTCTGATGTTGGTGTCATTGTTGTAATAGATATGGTGATGTTGTATCTGGGATATTGATGTTGGCAGTTTTATTTTCCACTGTTTATATTCATCTAATGTTGTTATAAGCTCCAGCCGAACTGGAATTCGACACTCGAATCTCCGGCAGTCGAATACAAGTGAGGTATTTGATGTCGACTTTTGAACGCTGAACTTCGGGTCGTGACAAGTGATATCAGAGCTAAAGGTTGAGTAAGAACATTAGCTACGGAGTATAACACATTAGATGGCTCATTAGAGATAGGGTGAAGTATACCCTAGAATGGGTATAAACCGAGACTGAAACCTCAAATTTTCTTATTCTATTTTCTTTAACTGCTGATATTCCTTAAGATATCTCGTCTGAATCTCTAAATCAAGTTTCTTACTAATTACAGATAGTAAGAATGAGCGGGCGAAGAGGTAGAGCTAGGGGTCAGGGAAATGCTACAACAGCTAGTCAAGTTTCTCCTTCAGCAGAAGCAGTTATGCCTACTCAGTGTCAGCCGAATCTGGCTGATTTGAATAAGACCTTCTCAAGACTTGGTGGTAGGCCGTTTACCGGCAAGGAGTCAATTATTGAGGCCCATGCTTGGATCAGAACATGTGAAAAGATATTTAAAGGGCTTAAGCTGCAAGATGATCAAATGCGACTAATTGCTTCTTGGAAACTCCAAGATGAAGCCTCAGCCTGGTGGAAAATAGTCACAATAGATGAACCAGAAGAAGAATTTACTTGGAGTCGATTCAAGGAGGTGTTTGAAAAGCGTTATATGCCGTCAGCAGGAATTTCCCGAATGTATCAAGAATTTATGGACTTAAAGCAAGGAGGCTTGTCTTTTGAGGAGTACTTAAACAAGTTCAACGAACTATCCCTTTTCGGTCCGGAGTTGGTGAATACGCCTCTAAAGAAAAATGAAAGATTCATTCATGGGATGAACAAGAAGTATCACGAAAGGATGATAACACACATCAAAGAATCTTTTTCTGATCTTATTGATATGGGATATCGGTATGCCACCCTGGATATACAGGAGATTCCAAGGGAAAGTGGAAATTCAAGTTATCAGATTTGGAAGAAAAGAAAGTTTGGGGGCAAGAAGCCACATCAGGGTAAGGATAAGAGGAGCAGTCAAGGTAATTCAGCTAGAAATGTAACTTGTTACAATTGCCAAGAAAAGGGCATTATTCAAACAACTGTAAAAACCCGAAGAAGCAAGTTAAGAAGGAACAACCTGCGAAGAATGATCAAGGAGTTAGAGAATGTTCCAATTGTCACAAGCCTGTACATGTTGTGAAGAATTGCCCGGTGATGAAACAAGCAAAGGTGGCAAATATTTATGCGATAAAGGAAGACCCTTCAACTTCGAAAACTGATAAAGAAAAAGGTGTTCTGGAAGGTAACCTTACTATTTATGATAAAGTTGTTAGAGTTTTATTTGACACGGGAGCTTCACATAGCTTTATCTCCCAACAAACCGTAAATGAGTTAGCACTTAAAACTGAATTTGTTGACGACCCTATTTGCATGAAAATCTAGTTGGAGGTCCCGCAAATCTTTGTTTGTATTGTAGGAAAATCCCTATTTCATATGCTTGTTATCAATTTCCGATCAACCTTTATATCCTCGAATTTAATGAATTTGGAATCTTACTTGGAATGAACTGGTTATCGAGATACGAAGCTAAATTGGATTGTAATAATCAGACAATTTTAGTTAAAACAAACCTTGGAAATCTTATTGAAATCTCTTGTGAGGATCCGAGTCCCAAGAGAGATAAATTGATGTATACTTTAGGATATCCTGACCTAGTTTGGAGTCCATACTTATTGTTTGGGAATTTTTCGACGTATTTGAAGAAGTGAAATCCTTACCCCCACACGGAGAAATAGAATTCCGAATTGACTTAGTACCCAATGGCCGTCCTATCGTCCACGCAAGTCGCAAGATGGAACCCAGGGAAAGAATTGAATTAGTCAATCAAACTCGAGATTTGCTAGAAAAAGAATTGATTCGCCTTAGTGTTTCCGAATGGGGTTCAACTGTCGTGTTTGTGGATAAATCATACGGATCTTTGAGATTGTGTGTAGATTACCACGATCTCAATAAACAAACTCTCAAGAAAAAATTCCCTTTTCCTAGAATCGACGATATGTTCGATCAACTTCATGGCGCTCGATTCTTTTCTAAGATGGATTTAGCTCAAGGATTCCATCAACTGCGAATAGTCGAGGATTGTGTTCATTTGACTGAATGGTTAGTCATGCCTTTCGGACTAACCAATGCCCCTGCGTACTTCGTAGATTTAATGACCCGTGTGTTTCGAGAAGTATTGAACAAATTTGTCCTTGTATTTATTGATGATATCGTGATTTACTCCAAAACTGAAGAGGAGCATGCTGAATATCTCAGAATTGTTTTGGAGATATTGAGGAGGAATATCCTGTTTGCTAAATTCTCAAAATGTCACTTTTGGGTCAAAGAAGTCAGATTTCTCAGTCATATTGTTAATGAAGAAGGGATTTCTGTTGATCCAAGCAAGATTTCAGCAATTCTGGACTAGAAGCGACCCACTACTCCTAGAGAAGTTCGAAGTTTTCTAGGTTTAGCGGGATATTATAGAAAGTTTGTCCAGGATTTTTCTAAGTTGGCCAGTCCATTGACTAAGCTAACAATGAAGAATGCTAAATTCGATTGGACTCTAAAGTGTGATGAAGCTTTTCAGGAATTGAAAAGGAGATTAACTAATGCTCCCGTTCTCGCTATCATTAACGGGAACCAAGGGTTATCCATCTATATTGTGCTTGTGGAGATGTTTTGGGTGCGGTACTAATGCAAAATGGGAAAGTAATTTCCTACGCTAGTAGACAATTACAATCACATGAGAGAAATTACCCAACACACGATTTGGAGCTTTTAGCTGTTATTTTTGCTTTGAAAATCAAGCGACACTCTCTTCTGGGTAAGAATTTTTTTCAGCTTTCTTAACGATATAAGAAATTTAACTTTATAAATAAATATACTTAATGAACTCTCTCTATTTTAGGTGAAAATTTCGTATTATTCACCGATCACAAATCTTTAAAGTACCTCTTTACCCAGAAAGATTTAAATCTACGGCAACAACGATGGTTAGAAATTCTAGCGTCATATGACCTAGATATTCTATATACACCCGGTAAAGCCAATGTAGTTGCTGATGCTTTAAGCAGAAAGCATGCTACTCTTGCTCATCTTGTTGTCACTCCTAATCTCCTTGAGAAAATCGCCAGCAAGCAAAATGAAGACAAATTTCTTCAGGGAATCTATGGAAGGATTAGTTGAGGTGAAGATTCCATTTTTGGGATCGATAATAGTGGAGTTATTAGGCTGAAAGGCAGGATTTGTGTTCCAGACTTCCTTGAAATAAAGCATGAAGTTTTAGATGAACGTCATAATTCAAAATTCAGTATCCATCCAGGAGTTAATAAAATGTATAGAGATATCAAAAGAACCTTCTGGTGGAAGACAATGGAAAGAGATATATCTATATATGTGAGTCGCTGTGCTACCTCTCAGCAAATTAAAAGCGACCATAAGAACATGGCGGGTTTACTTCCGCCTTTGGAGGTACCAAAATGGAAATGGGATCAGGTATCAATGGATTTTATTGACGGATTGTCACGAACCAAGAAGGGAAATGAAGCAATTTGGGTTATAGTGGACCGTCTAACCAAAATTGCTCACTTCATTCCAGTGAAATCCACTCGGACAGCAGCAAGTTTAGCTGGGCTATATATTAAAAAATTGTCCGTCTCCATGGTATACGAGCAGTATAGTGAGTGATCGTGACCCGATCTTCACTAGTAGATTTTGGGAAGCATTTCAGGCCACGTTGGGAACAAAGCTAAATTTCAGTATTGCTTATCACCCACAGTCAGATGGGCAGACTGAAAGGATAAATCGAATATTAGAGGATCTTTTGCGAGCTTGTATTCTCGACTTTGGTGGTTCTTGGGAAGACTATTTGCATTTGGTCGAATTTTCATATAATAATAGCTGTCAAGCCAGTATCGAAATGGCTCCTTTTGAGGCTTTATATGGTCGACCGTGTCGATCACCGGCATGCCGGATTGAATCCGGTGATAGACTCGTCCTTGGACCAGACATGATTAAGGAAGCCACGAAAAAGGTTGATTTTATTCGAAATAAGTTAGTAACTGCTCAGAGTCGCCAGAAGAGTTATTACGACCGCAGAAGAAGAGCTTTGGAATTTCAAGTTGGAGATTCTGTTTTCTTGAAAATATCTCCAATGCGGGATGTGTTAAGATTTAGGAAAACTGGTAAGTTGCCACCACGATACATTGGTCCTTTTCCTATTTTGGAAAGTATTGGTCCTCTAGCATATCTAAGTGCAACTATCTAACTGGTTATCTGGCGTACACGATGTATTTCACATTTCACATCTTCGAAAGTACGTGCACGATCCAGACAGTATTATCGAAGAGGCAGCGCAACAGGATCTCGTAATCACACCGAATTTAACAGTTAAAAGAGAACCAATTAATATTGTGGATTGGGGCGAAAAGCAATTAAGGAACAAAATTGGAAAATTGGTTAAAGTGCAATGGAGCGGTGATCCAAAGGACTGTACTTGGGAGACAGAAGACAGTATGCAAAAGTCCTATCCCGAATGCAGAATGGATATCTCGTCTTAAACTGGTAAGCCATTTCTCTATCCTTTTCTGAATTCGTATATTCTTTGTTTACTTTTCTCTCTCTTTAAAATTTCGAGGGCAAAATTTTCTTAAGGGGGAAAATCTGTAACATACCAAAATTTCTCAGTTTAGATCGGTAAATGTTGAACTTTTATAACGTAATCTAAAAGGTTACAAAATAAGGAAATAATAAGTGATAAATTTAATGAATAGAAATTTCAAATTTCTTTGGAGTTCAAAAATTTGGAAATATTAATTTTTTTTAAAATCATTTGAATCTAAATTTCGATTCATATATGTGAATATATATATATATATATATATATATATATGTATATGTATATGTATATGTATTAGTGCATATGTGGGTAAATTTGAATTTATATATTGAATTTGATTTTAGTTTGAATTTAAAATTTTAAAATAAATGTTTTGTAAAATGATTTGATTTATAAATGTATATCTATGTAATTTATGTAATATGTATTTAAAAATTCAAAACACTCTCTATTAATAATTTGCATTAATATAAAGCTAATATCTTAATGTAAGTTTAAATGCAAATTAAAATAATGTAACATACTTTGTTAATAAAAGAATATTTTTTTTACAAGTGTTAAATTAATAATAACTATGGTGACAAGTGTAATTCAAAGGAAGAAAAGTTAAACAAGTGTCATATATCATTTTCATTTTCCTTAGAGATTCATAGAAAAGAAAAAAAATACAAGGGTGATTCATCTTCTACACATTTTCTAAAGCCTAAAAAAATAAAAGAAACAGATCTGAGAAGAAAAAAATTCTCAAATCCTCAATTCACAAACCAGAAAAGAACAAAACATGCTTCTTCTTTCAAACTTTTTGATCAGCAACTCAAATTCTTTTTCCAGTTGCAAACCTGACAGCATCCTCATTTTCTGCTGTCATAAAGAAAAAAACTGTAAGTTAAATCCTTCTTTGGAATTTAAATTTTATTAAGTAACTAATTAGGAAATTACATCAGAAACTAAGCAACTTTTTAATCAATTAGTTGCAGGAAAATCTTAAGTCCAGTATCAAGTTGAACTCAAAATTGCAGTTTTCAATTTCCAGAGCTTTCCTCTGTTCCACTTTTGTTTTCAGTCCCAAAATTGTGAGTAAACCTTTGTTCTCTCAATCTTTGGTTGCTGTGATGCAGGGAGTTAAATTTTGTTTTGCATCCTAGATATATGAATGAATGTTTTGTTTTTGCATGTTGATTGCATACATTTCGATCTCTGGTTTTAGCTTCAGGAAAGATAAAAAAAATGGAAACCTGTCAACAATTCTTTTCTTACCTCTGTCTCTCTTTCCTGTTGTATTTAACAAGTTGGAGTTTGTGCTTTAAGCTTGCACCATGTTTTAATAACAAAACTTAATAAGTTTTGAAGTTGACCAGGTTTCAGTAATTAACTAAAAGAAAAATTGAAGTTACTTTTAGAAGCTGTAAAAAAACAATAGAAGAAAAGGGGTGTTCTAGGTTTTAATTTTAAATAGAAACTGTCTCTGCTATTTTACAAGAGAGTAAACTTGTTTTAAAAACTGTTTGAACCTATTCCTTCATATATCTTGCCTGGGTGATGAATTTAGTAATGATATGATGAACAACTTTTACATGTATGAGGTGTGTACAAATATATATAAGTAGTTGTATGACTGTATAGGCATGCAAAAAGATACAGATGTTCTCTGTTCTTTGTTCAGATTCAGTTTGGTAGAAAAAAGAATCTTACCTTCAATTATATTTAATTTCAGGCTTGATCATGAAAATGAAAATGTTTTCTAACAATGTAATTCGAATTTTAAAAATAAATTCAAGGGTATGAAATTAGTATTTAATCTGAATTTTAAAATTTACAGTAAAAATCAAGAAAAGGGTAAAAAAATCAAGCTAGTTAATTTTGACGTTCGATTATGCAAGCTGAAACATTGTATCAAATCATGAATTTTTGTATAAGAAATTGAATTTCTAGTTTGCGATTTAGGAAGATATTCAGGGTTGTAAGATTTTGGGATTTATGTCAATTGTCGTTGATTAGTGATGGATTGCGCGACAAGATTTGACCTGATGGTGGTCGGGGTGCCGGAGATTGCTAGAAAAATGGAGGAAGATTTTTCTGTCAACCATGGCGGCCGGAGTAGGAGGAAGTAGAGTTTAGGGGATGTTTTGTTGATATGGGTTGTTGAGGTGATCTCGGTGACATATGTGCGTCGGAGCTGATCGCGTTGGAGGGGATTTGATCGTCAGGACGTGGCGCGGTTGTGGAATGGACGGCGAGTATCCCGGAGGTCGGAAGTGATGGACAGAGGCGATTTCCTGACATGAGAATGGGTTCCAGTTCGATCGTGATCTCCAAATTTTGATTTGCCAGCGTCGACGTTGATCTGGGTTAACAGAGGTGATGGGGTAGTTAATTCAAATTTATGGATGGCCTAGAAGACGATCAACGATGATCGAAATAACGTGCATGGTGCACGGTGATCGTGAGTGTGTCTGACTTTTATTTTTTTTGGTAGAAAGAAAGGAAAGTTTCTCGAGGGAATACACGGAGAAATGGGTGGGAAACTCGAAGGGAAACTCGTGTTAAATTTGCATTGTATTGGGTTGGTTTTTATACCTAACCAAATTTTTGAAAATAAATGTCACTCGGATCAAATTTTGTAGAAGCTCGAAGCAATCATGAGGAAATATCGGGGGAGACTCGAAGGGGCTTCGGGGGAAGTCAGCTTACAGGGTGGTTTGCCCATATAAAAACAAATGAATTCAAAACATTTTAAACTTTAAAACTAATGTTTTAGAAGATGGTTTTGATTTGGATTTTAAACAATTTAAGTTAAGAAAGATACTTTTTTTAGTAATTTGATTTAATTTAAAGTTTTGTCACATTATTTAAAAAAATCAGTTATAAAATATAATTAAAATGCTGTTAAGATGAAATGTTTTACAAATTAAATTTTATCTCTCAAGTCGATTCGCATAATGAATTTAAATTAGATTTACAAGGAAAATCAAAATTTGTTAATAAAGATAAGAAGATTTTCTTTCGAATTTAATAGGTAATTTATGATTTACTTTTGTAATAGATGATTTAATTAAAATAACTATCTAAATTAATTATTGAATATTAAATGATTAATCAAGGATTAAATTATTTAGATAATAAATTAAGAAAATAATAAATTAATAAGAGTAATTAAGATTTAATTAATGACCAATTAAAGATGAATTAATTAGGATAATCAATTTATGAATGATTAAATTATGAAGATGATTAAAGATTTAATCAATTTTAATTAAGAATAACCAATCATTGAATAAAGATGATGAACGAAATTAATTATGTGATTAATTAGTTTATTTCACACGATTGATTCATCGTAGTTGTATATGATTGATAACTATTGTATGATGAGTATTAATTGACATATCTGATTGTAATTGTGATGCTATGTGATATGAATTGCTTTGTGCTGAGCTGTGATCCTGTATTTTCTATGTGAATATGAAACCCCTTTTTGCCCATAAACGACACTTAAATTGCGATGCGGCAGGGAGTCAGATTCCAGTTGGTTATCTGAAACCCACATTGAACCTGTGAATCTTTGTGAATGACATATCCACATGTTTTTAAAATTGACACTCACTATTCGGATTAGCCCGGAGAGGACCTTTGTGTCATATAACCCATTCTGAATAGTGATTCGACGAATGGAGAGCAATTGAAGATCGGTGGTGAAGACCGGGTGTCTTCGAAAACGATAGGATAACCTATCGATTGTCTCTGCACCGAGTTGCTCCGGTATAGGGATTCCCTAAGTGATGGGAAGTCCGATCGGGATTGTGGACGCCTGGATTTGCAAGGGCTTCTTCCTTTATTGGACGAAGTGCCTTCGGTTCTGTTCAAACCCAGAACAGACTTGTATGGTCGTGTGTTTGACACTACACTTTGAGATATAAAGCCGATTTCTTTCAAATACATATCTGTTGGTGGCATAGAATTTATTCTCTTAGCTTAACACCCTTCTCTGAGACGTACGAGCCCAGAGGTTATGTATTGAAGGTTATCAGAAATATACTCCTAATTTGGTAGTGTGGCACGCTAAGTGCTGCTGTGTATTGATGATCATTTCTTGATCAAAGCATGGCTTTTGTGAAAAGCGTAGCTTTGTGGACGAGACTTTTATTGGGGGTAGCGCCCCTTAGGGTATATGCATTTCCTTTTGGATAGAAGTGGTATCATGGTATGGAACCCAGATACTTAACTTATGTGGATATCGCAAATATATATTACTTTGTGATTTTTGTTGTTGGTGCCCCGGATGAAGGTTGGTTACAACCGGGGGATGGCATACTCGTGTCAGTTGTTACCTAGTTATAGAGGCAACCCGGCCTTATGCTGGCAGAGATCCAGTTAGGTTCTTGGGACGTCCCTCCATAGGCGTACCCATGTGGCCCAAGAAGTTCCTTAGCCTGACCATTTGTTGGAAATCCAATTACCAATACGAACCCAGTACGGTTTTAGTTGTAGAACCTACTATTTAACATGGTAGCTATAATAGGCATACTATAATGGTACATATGCTGGCTAAGATTAATATTATATTTTCGAAAATGTTTTCACACTATGCACTAATAATAATATTTAAAGTGTTTTCTCGTATTAAGCATTTTTGACTGTCATATGGAGAAATCTCCTCAAAGTCTGCGTTTGCATTGCGTGTGTGGCGGGAGGCCTTATGGAAGTTTCATTTTCAAAAAAAGCATTACGAATTTCTTTCAAATTCTTTTGTTTGCTTTTGATTTAAAATAAACTGCTTTTATTTCAAACAACTGTTTTGTTTACTCATACCAGTCTCATGACTGAC
This sequence comes from Allium cepa, assembly GCA_030765085.1. Classification (NCBI taxonomy): domain Eukaryota; kingdom Viridiplantae; phylum Streptophyta; class Magnoliopsida; order Asparagales; family Amaryllidaceae; genus Allium; species Allium cepa. Next base: position 299,419,081 of record CM060944.1, on the reverse strand, counting down.
CCGGAGTTTATTGTTTCCTTTCTAAACTCTGGGTGCCCATAATTTCCGTACAGGCAGCCTAGTAGCAGGTTTTCCGTGTTTTAGTGCTAGCTAGATTTTGAAGTCTTATGGTTTGGAAGCTACCAGTTTTTGAAGACTTTTTGACTTGGAGATATTTTGAAGACTTTTGAATCTCAAGGTTCTTAGTTGGATGTTTGCTATCATTTCTTTTCATTTGGAGACTTTCTTGGACTGTTATCACATGTTGTTCTTTTGTGATGGTCTATTTTGAAGTTGTGTTGTATATGTATAAAAAAATACTCTGATGTTGGTGTTGTTGTTGTAATAGATATGGTGATGTTGTATCTGGGATATTGATGTTGGAAGGTTTATTTTCAGCTGTTTATATTCATCTAATGTTGTTATAAGCTCCATCCGAACTGGAATTCGACGTTCGAATCTCCGACAGTCGAATACAAGTGAGGTATTTGTTGTCGGCTTTTGAACGTTGAACTTCGGGTCGTGACAGATAGCACTAGGGGAGGAGGTGGATTTGCAATTGACTAGCACTAAAAACAAAACCTGCATAAATTCAGTATGTAAGCATAACATAGTAGACTCTTTTTTCACAATTCCAACAATTTATATAAAACAATAGCATTCGGGTATAAAGTAATACCCTGCCCGTCCTTTGCCCATTCACCTTCAAGACCAACCTTAGTAAGAATTTATATAACATTTTGCATCTCTGCCAAATTTGGATGCTTTACAAATCTAGCGATTTTTCTTATTATATATATAGTTTACTTAGATTGGACTATCTATAGGGTTCAGTAATCTATTGGCTCTATTCTTATTGCATTTTTTAGCTACCAAACTTTTAACACAAACCATGAACGAATATGTATAGAATTGTTTTATAAGTCAAGTGAATCCATTTGTTTTGAGTAGCCACTTATATATGTGACAGTGCATTTTAGTCTGGTTTTAAATTTTCAAATTTAGTTCTAATATATATATATATATATATATATATATATTATTTTCACTAGCAACTATTAAACTGTTAAATAAGAGTGAAAAAATATTTATAGAACTACTTTGTAAGTCTAGTAATTTTTTAAAAAATGTGAATAGCAGTATATGACTTTCGAAATGTTAAATGTTCAAGTGTATATCCTGACATTTGTTTAAATCACATAGCATTATATATGCATTGCTTTGAAGTTTTATGTAACAGGTTTCAACTTGGAAGTGAAATAAACTTACTTTTATTTTACAAATCTATCATGTTGTCCTAACATATTTTATATTTTATTTCCTTGATTTGTCTTATCCTGTACATGTCCTTTTACTTGGTTCGTTTTGTTAAGAGTTTCCACTTCTTTGAAATTGGTACATACGTCATCATGTAGCTTAGATGTCATTACGTTCTTGTCTTTTTTTATGTTATTGTGTTGCTTTGATAAGTGATCACATAAATATGCATATTTGCTTTTGAATTTTCGTTCTTTCCTGTAGCATAAGAATTGGTCATATATATTTGCTTTAACATTAATGGCATGTTCTATTGTGCGTTGCTTAATTTAATGCACATGGACACACGTAGTTTATATATATACTTTGCTTTAGAAAAGTCACATACTTGGATATGGGCATGCGTTGGTTAATTAAAATAAGCATCCTTGATTGAATTATTTCGTCCCTACTTACAGTGCATGTTTTAGTAGCCACTTGACATCACTTTGTACACTTTGTTTGCCTATTCATATAAGTAGCCTAACTTGACTATTCATATATACCATATTGGTTTGAAATATGGAGCCTGAATTTACAAAATATATATAAGTTTAGACCGGTTTCTAAATGCAATTTTTTTTGATTAATTTAGTTTTATTTTTTATTTCATAGTGTAAAATAAGAAATGATATTGTTTACACTCTTAATGTTGTATATCATGTATGATATAACAAGGCAATATATCGTCAACTATAGACAAACAATGGATGAAAGAATCCGACCGAAGAACCACACAATATATAGAAGGAGTGCAGAAATTTATTGAATTCATTGTGGAAAATGGTGGTGATAAGGAAATCTATTCTTGTCCTAGCACACAGTGCCAAATATGAAAATGAGATTAATTTAGATGACATTCATTATCATCTACTCAGATGGGGAATTTTCCAATCATATACCATTTGACATTTTCATGGAGAAGATTCGACAGAGAAGCAAAAACAATCTATTAGTCAAGCCATAATTACTGATGAGGATGAACATCCTAGGATGGAAGACTTGGTCAATGATGTTGACAGATTTCATCATTTTCAACCTACCAGTCCGTTGCCTGATAATATTGGGAAACCGTCTACAGTCGATTTTGATCGGTCGACCAATCAAAGGAAGAAGTGTAAAAAAAAAATTGATAGTGCAAAAGAGCCATTGTATCCTTCATGTTTTAAAGGTATAACAACATTACATGCCGTTGTGAAACTAAAAAGCTTGAAAACTCAATATGGCTTTTCCAATAATGGTGTGACTGCACTCCTCGAACTTATAAAGGAGTTACTCCCTGAAGGTAACACACTACCGACAAAGTACCCCAACATGAAGAAGATGATTAAACAATTTGGGATGGATAACAATACTTATGATGCATGTATTAACGACTGCATGTTATACTAGAAAGATGATGTAAATAGAGTTTCTTGTACAATTTGCAACGAACCAAGATATAAGACAAAATTCAACGAAGAGAAAAGAGCTACCAAAGTACCTCAAAAGACGTTGAGACATTTCCCTTTAATTTCTAGATTGAGGAGACTGTATACCAAAACCATGGATGGCAGATGCTATGACTTGGCATGCTCATGCCAAATCAGATTCAAATGTAATGCGTCATCCACGTGACACTTTTCAATTGCAAGCTACAGATTCTTTTGACCAAACATTTGCTACTGAACCACAAAATATCACACTTGGAATAACAATTGATGGTTTCAATCCACATGTGTCTCTAGCTAGTAGTTGTAGTTGTTGGCCAGTAACTATGGTACCATATAATCTTCCTCCATCAATGTGTATGAAAAGTGAGTTCTCAATGTTGACATTGTTGATTTTTGAGAAAAAACAACTAGGGAATGATATCGATGTTTATTTACAACCGTTGATAGATGAGTTAAAGCAGTTATGAGAAGGAGTCAATGCATTTGATTCATTTAATAATTCCGAGTTCACAATGAGAGCTAGGATGTTATGGGCAATTCATGGCCATCCCGAGCTCGGTACTTTATTAGGATGCACAACTCACGGCTATTTTGCATGTCCTTTTTGTGGGGAAGATGATGTTCTTATTATCTTCCTAAAATTAAAAAGATGTGTTACGTGGGACATTGAAGATTTCTTCCATCCCAACATAAGTTCGAGACGATAAGGCAAACTTCAATAATGAACAAGAATAATGTCGTCCTCCATGGCCATTGAATGATTATCAAGTTGAAGAAAAGGTAGCTAATATCAAGATGAAAGTTGGTAAAAATAAACAAGAAATATGTCAAAAATGAAAAAAGAAAACCGATTATGAAGACCTTATTAATGTTCCTACATGGTATAGGAGGTTTATCCTCTTTGATTTTCCATATTGGAAAGCAAATTTGTTCCGACATAATGTTGACGTTATGCATACAGAGAAGAGTGTCACTGAGCATCTCATCAGTACAATTATGGGTCACAAGGACAAGTCAAAAGACCGCATCAATGCACGCAAGGATTTGAAAACCATGGGTATAAAAAAAAATTGTAGGTGAGGGAATATCGTGAAACAAATAAAATAACTATACCAGAAGCAACTGTCACTATGAGCAAAGAAGAAAATGCACGATTTTGCACAATTTTGAAAAACCTTAAAGTACCTAGCAAATTCTCTTCTAACTTCCACAACAATACAAGCATCAATCCTCCTGAGCTAACAAATATGAAGTCACATGATTATCATGTCATAATGCAACAACTACTTCCGGTGTTACTTCAACATTCTTATCCACAACATAAGGATCTGTGTAATGCTATACACCGTATAAGTCTATTATTTAACATTTTATGCTCAAAGGTAATCACTAGGAAACATCTTTTAAAAGCAAAGGCTAGTTTGGTATAAGAAATGTGTGTGTTTGAAAAATATTTTCCACCCGCATTTTTTGATATCAGTATCCACCTTCTGGTTTATCTAGCCGACGAAGTATTATTTGCAGCCCTGATAGATATAGATGGATGTATCCTTTTGAACCATAAATTACTAATTTTTGTTTTATTCTTCATTATTCGATTTAAATAGCTACTAGTTATTACAATTAATTTCCTACATAGGTTGATGAAAACATATAAAGGATATGTGTGCAATAAAAGATATATTGAAGGGTGTATAACAGAAGGACATATTATACAAGAAGCAAGTTATTACTACATGAAGTATATGCCAAAAGGAGGTGATGGCACTCATAAACATACCCATAAAGCGTTTTTAGACGAGGATGAGTTTGTTGGTGAGATGCCTCTAGATAGTGGTAAAGATATAACTTTGACCCAAATGCAATTTGAATAAGTTCGTAGATGGGCCCTTAATAAGTACAATGGATTGGATGAATGGGAGAAGTAAGTTTACTAATTTATCCTGAATTCCCATTATTGTAAAATAAATTAACTCATATATATGTATTAAAATGTCTATCGCAGGTGGTATAACATCTATGTGAAAAGTACTAAATCTAAATCTCGAAGTAGGGTCACATCCGTGGAAACTTGTCAAAATTTCGCTCTATGGTTACATGATGAGGTATTACATCTTCTTAGGTATTCATGTGTATTTAAGTGGATCATACACCATCATGATCATGTTTTTTTGCTTATTGTGTTTTTTTAGTTGTTCAAGACAAATGAAGTTGATTCAACTCTTTGGCGGTTGGTGAACAGGCCGAAGTTCAAGGCACATAGTTATACGAAGTACCTAGTGAATGGATTCATATTTTCTCCAAAAAGTTGCCAAGAACAGATGGTAACACAAGATAGTGGTGTTTGCATGAGAGCAATTATAAAATTTAGAGTGAGAGAGAAGGATAAAAATTCCAAGGAAGCGAAAACAATGTATTATGGGGTTATTCGACGGATAATTAAGTTGGATTATATTGACTTCAAACAAACGGTTTTTTATTGTGATCGGGTAAAGGTCAAAGATAAGGTCAATGGTTGTAAGATAAATCCCATTTCAAACTTGATTACTGTTAACTTAGAGAAATTAAAGACCAAAGATAGCGTGAATGACGAGTCATTTATTCTTGCATCAGAAGCAAGTCAAGTGTTCTACTCCAAAGATTTAAAAAGTAACGGATGGTTTGTGGTTTTGCATACACCAAAATGGTTGACTACAACCGTGGATGACGCTGAGTTTCCTATTGTCTATCAATTAATGTTCGAACATAATAAAAAAATTAGAAGACCTTACCAAATGCATATGTTAATATAAGATGTATTTCTTACTTGAAATGAGTTGAATTTCAAATGTGATTGAATTTAGAATTTATTCACTATTTATGTTTGCTTGTGCTTCATTTTCATTTTATGCACCTACTTTGATATTTATGTTGCATCCTCTATGACATATAAGTTGCATCCTCTAATATATTTTTATGTTGAACATGACTTCATCATCAGTATATGCCTGAAGACAAAGTAGATTGCATGATATCGAGTTTAAATAATATGATTGTTTAAATAAATAAATAAATGGAAAATTTGTAGATAAGCACGATAGAAAATTTATGCGACCTTTGAATGACTATTTAATTTGTTTATCATAGGAAATATCATGTTCGTTTACCTTGGATTTGGACCATTTTTAATGGATTTCTTCTCATATTTTCTCCACTAATATCGCCCTTTTTCTAATACTAGTTCTCTGCAATCAAGAACATGACGATAATTCTAAAATTAAGCTAACAAGAAAATCACAGTTATTTTTTGTTCGAACTTGCTTTTATAAATGAAAATCATGGTTCTCTGCAGCCAAAACTAACCCAAGCAAGCTATGATTTATTAATATTAAGGCCATTATTTATTAACATTTACAAAACATTAATCTAGTTAGAAAAATTGTCCCTTTCGAATAAAAGAATTCTCTAATGGAGTGCATGATAGGATTATACTATGTACAACGACATTAATAATTATTATAAAGAGAACTGTCAATGCACATTGTAGTTTTGGCTCTAAGAGAAATTAATTAATATCCAAAATTTTGCAAGTTGAGCTAAAATACGTCAAAATATGGGTAACTGACAATCACGAGCTGAAATTGATGCTTCATTCACTAAATAATGTATTCTGGATATTCAAAGGAGAATACCAAGATATCTTTCTTTCTAAAAATGAATACTTAGTTTGTCTGAAAATAAAAGCCGAATGTTAAGTTATGTGCTATTTTAATTTTCTTAAAATGTAGCAACTCATCCATCTCCTCCTTACTTGAATGCAGAACAAATTTGGATTATGTTCAACTTCATGTTACATGTTAATTAACTGCATGAACTTTTGGAAATTATAGTAAAGTTATCATTTGGAAATAATAGCAAAATTTTGGACATTGATGACTGATTTACAATCAAGAAACATAAATCAAATAGTCATGTGATTTACTGATATTTATAGTTTGATGACTGATTCATTGATTTGTTGAAAGTAATATATGTTAGTTAGATATACAATGCCTTTAGTACATATAAATCCCCTTACAATGTAGCAGTTTTCATAAATTAGTACTGTAGAATTAGCTCCTTCAAAATAATAGAAAACGGAAGACGGTGATCCTATTAGCATACAATTGTACCTTGTTTTCGTAATAGAAAATTTAAAGCCTAGTATGAAATATCTCAAGTTAAGCTTTTCTAGTTCATATCATTAGAGATCTTAAAATACAAACTTATAGTTGTTGCTTGTATCCAATTATTCTATTTTGTAAGCATTTTTGGAGCTGATACAGTCAAGATTTGTTTGTTGCAAATGGTCTTGGTCGTTTGGACTGCAACGAGGAAGATAGTAGCAATGTCAGAATCTGCAGAAGCATCAACCATTCAATTACACAATCATCCTCTACACAACCCTAAAAATTTGACATAAATGCATTAGGTTCTCCTATTTCAAAAGATGCTGGAAAAGTAAGCAGTCGAGTTGTTAAATTGGTATGAATTCATGTGCCGATCTCATACAAAAGTTGTGATAAAGTACCCGAAAATACAAGATTGACGTTTGGAATGAATTGCTGGTAAGCTAAACTGATTTATACCACTTTCAGTTTTCTTTATAAATATTATATCTATATATATATTGCCACATAATTTCTTTTATTACGTTAACAACTCTTAATTTTACAGACATTTTATGATATGGAGTCAGATTCAAAAGACTTGTTTGTTTTTAAAATGGTTGAGTCGTTTAGGAAACACAAGAGCGAATTAAGGACAAACTATCATGGCAAACATGATAATGACGAAGATAGGCAAAAAAATATCCACTAACAATCGCCCAAGAAGATTGGAATGAGTTTGTGAAAAATGAAGCAAAACCCGGTGCAAGGGAAAGAAGAGAGATGGGCAAAACAAAAAAAGATCACTGTATAACTATGGTCATCATACTAGACGTATAAGTCACGTTGTAGTAGAACATAAAATAGTATTTTATTTCATTTTTTATTAATTATAAGTAAAATATCATGAATTGACCTACTTTTGTTACTATAAGCTTATTTCCTAGCATCCAAATTTCATTTCGTACTTCATAGCAATGCACCCAACAAAACTGCATATGTCTAGTTAAAAGGACTGCCATTTTTGACAGTTTCATCAAAATAAATAACATAACCTTGCAGTTAAACTTGCATATGTTTATCTATAATTTTACATGAACCAATACTTGCATAGGATAAAAACTGAGAAAAGGAAACCAAAATTCTTTTTTATATTCAGCAGTTACATTCAGAATATCATTTGAAATTTTGTTGTGAATATATCACAATAGCTTAATAGCTTCTGATGTGTTCAAAATTTATGGTGAGTTACAAAGAAATGAATGTTTACGATTTAACGAAAGATTTTGGTTCTGATATTGCTATTAGTTATTTATAATCACTTGTTATCACAAGCTTAATTATTGATGTGAAAACCAATCACTTTTTCCATTTATTTACTCTTTTCTAAAAAAACAAAAATAAATAAATAAATAAAAATTAAAAAACAAACAAACTGCACATTTATGTAATATTATTTCATCTCACATTTCGTAAATTATTTCAATAAGATTGGCCTATTATGGTCAAATTTCCATATGCAATTTCCACATGCATGTTCTACTCTATTATAATGCTTGTTTTTGTTCTTACTTCAGGTATACGTAGAAGATCAAAATGATTCATTATTTTTTTGTTAAATACAGAATCTTTCTCTTTCGATTCTGCACTAAGTAACACTACTATAGTGGGTTGGTAGTCCCGATCACTTGTACCTTATCTTTTTTTCATCATGTATACTACTATACCGGTTGGTATAATGACATATAAGCGATGTTAGCATGAGATAATGAAGTAAGTGGTCCCAATTTCAAAGAGATGGATAATTTTTGGATGACAGAAATTATGTTTTGTATTGACTCAAGAAATAAAGAAATACGATTGAACCGTCTTAGTATTACACTTAACATTATAATAAAACTGCTTTAGTGACACTATAATCACCAAATGATTTTCGAAATTTGAAATTTAATAGTAGATGTTAGTAATAAAACCGTCACTTGAAATTTGTTTATACCTACCCTCGTAATTTTCGAAAGACCCAATCTCCCTTGATATTTCAAAAACAAAGTATTGCCTTTTGCATACAATTTGATTCAATACAGTAGTTGTTTTCTTAGCTATTGTCATTCATTGTATTTTGCTTTCACACTTAAAACACTTTTGCATAGAAAATTATATATGTAAATTAGAAGTGCCTGCACATGCTTTCTAGTATAGTTTGACTTGTTTTGCACACAACCAAGTGGTTGTATTTTTCTCTGTAAATTTTGAAGATAGCATGTTGTCATTGTCATGTTATTTCTATACATTAGGATGTCCTTCTTGAAAAGCACGTTGTTATTTTTTGCAGCCTTGACCTTTTCTTTTGTTTATTTTACTTTTCCTTTTCCTTGAAGTATATTCACACAAGCATTTATGACCTGAAAATTTTCAAAAGAAATGGATTTCCTTGGACGTGCATTTAATCAGTTGCATATCTTTTTGAGCTTCTTTTTTAATTCTAGCCTTGGTAATTTTCAAAATTATATGGCTACACTAGTTATACCATTCTTTTCAGTTTGTGCATGCATTCTTGAATGCAAATGTCAGTATCTGCCTTTCTTTAATGATACATTGCTTTCACACCACAAGACAAACATTCTTGCCTTAACAAAATTTGAAAATGGCCTGACATGTTTTTCTTTATATTATAAGTTTACTTGCATTGCATAACAAGCTTGTGTGTTAGGTTTTATATTTTGCTTCATTATGTTAACTTTGTTTATTTAGCTTGCTACTATTATTTCTACGAAATTCACTAAGATTTTCAGCATTTAAATTCTTGTGTAGAAATAAACAAGTATTTAACTCTATATTTATGCCAACTTGAGTAATTTACGGTTGAAATATAAATAACTATAATTTAAATAAATCAAAATCAAATATATTATTGACTCCTTAATTCCTAATTTTTAAATAAATACGTATTCACTTGACATTATAATTAACTTAAGTTTATTAACTGAAAATATTACAGATCTGCAAATGTATTATCACTGTACATATATTTTATATGCCTTTCAAGTTGTGCTAACATCAACACCCAAACATAGATGCTCTTTTGTGTTCATTTCTTTCAAAATTAATGATCTCTTTTTTTTGTAGACCAGTGCAAATCCGACAAAAGAAATCACACGTTGTCAAGTATAGGAGAAGGCTCCCACCAGAAAGGATGGTACTATATCAGATTCGGCTTCTACATATTTCGTAAGTTAAACAAATAATAATTCAGTTATTCTATAAAGTCTTTGTAACAAATTACATCTCAAGTATTACCATATTTAGGATAAAATTGCAAAAGCAAAGGAATCAATCATTGGTAGCGATGAAGAAGACTTGCCATTTGATGAATATATCCTATCACAAGCGTTTGGCAAGGATAAAAGAGGTCGGACTCGAAATATTGGAACCAAAAATCAAGGACCCAAGTTAAGGCTTCTACTATTACGCGTAAACAACTCAAAAAGACTCAAGAAGGCATAGAAGACTTGAAATCTAGAATGGATAATATGGAGGGTACATTGAAGTCATTGGTCGACTTGTAGAAGGGACAACATGCGGGTCAAGGAAATCATTTACCGGACATTGCTTCAAATGAAGAAGAAAGTGGTACACCACGCGGAAGTGTTGGAAGAATGCTGAATAATGACTTGGCAAATTCATTGAGTTCGTCTGGTATAGCCATTCATAAATGTGAAATCATGAACATTGACCTTGAGGTCATTGCAACAGCCACTGTCTGCAAAGATTCAACAGCATCCATTATACATGGAGAATCTTTACCTCTAACACATGAGAAATTAGTCGTGGACAATATACTGCTATCAGAAGAGAAAACATGCAAACAAAACCATCCTCTTGCTATAACCTTTGGTGAAGTTGGAATCGGTGGTTATGTGCGCCATCCAAAGAGTAATATTCGATATCTGTAGACCCATAAGTAGGTATGTATGTATTACTATACTTTGACAATTTTAAAATTTCTAGTAGAAAATGGATAACCAAAGTACATACATGCGCATTTCCTAGTTTTATATAATACAGCACACATTAAACATGTAATTTAAATAGGAAATTATTGTCAATGTCAAATTTTCTCAGCATTTTAGCCTCAAAAATAGATCTTCGGTATTTTAGCCTGAAGGACAACTTTTTGTAGGTGTCAGTTTTTAGTTATTGACAGCAGTCTTTAGGTATTAGTTTGTAGTCACCGATAGCAGTTTTTAGGTATCAGTTTTTAGTTCGGTAGCAGTTTTGGAAGAATATTTATCTTTATGAATATTTTATAAGAATGTTTGTCCTTATGAATAATTTTTAGGAGAATGTTTGTCCTTTTGGTTAAAATATTAAGGTTGTGTTCTTGAGGTTAAAAATATATAAATTTTTGTCCTTTAAATTAATTCCCCCTAATTTAAAGATAACTGATTTGGTCATCTTAAAATAATTTATTTTGTACATGTATTTTGAAAGAATTTGCCTAATTTTTTAAGATCATTAACCTAATTTATCTTATAATTGGATTAATTTCTAAAAATACTTCTAATCAAAGCATATTAATGTTAATAAGCAGATTTGTTGTGGAGGGAATTAATTAGAAAAATATCTTTTTATAGAGTAAGCCAGAGAATAATAATTCTTTGATTATCTTGCAGCCTAAGGCGTTTCCAGAAATTATTTTTTTTTAGAAAATAATGCATACTCAGGTTAGAATACATATAATTTTCATTTTCTTTTTGAAAATTCAGTTTGGAAAATTCAATATTTGCATGGGGCTACAATATTAGCATGGTGCAGATTTAATGTTATATCGCATTTGTTAATACTTGCAATGAAAAAAAAATATTTAATATAATTATTTAAACTATATTTTTATCGTTGCTGATGATATAGAAGGTTTGATAGCAAAGTTTTAGTCTGTTCGTAATTGATATTATGTTTGCCGTATTTTTCTTCTACTTTATAATGAGTTTTTTATCTTTTAAATGAAGCTATGCTTTGCCGAAGGTGAAAACATGTTACCTGCAATTTAGATGGATAAAATTATAAATTTTATCTGCCTTTTAGAATAACGTCTCTTACAGGCCATGTTTATGTCATTGGAATACTGATTTTTTTTCTTTCCTTAAAAAAAGGCATTTGCTTATGTGTTCTACATTATGCTAATTGGAATGCTTCTTTTCTTTATTTTTTCAAAATCATTTGGATATTGCACTTCTTGAATGACCTCATTATTTGAAGGAGATATTCACTATTTGCCAACTCTGCGGTTGGAATTTGAATGCTTAAAAATGTTTTTATCAAAATTCTAGCCAACGCAACTCTCATCTGCGTAGCATTCGCCAGTCACAAATTACAAAACAAGAAACGAGTTACAGATCCCTATTTTTTATGTTGTTATAAGAAAAGTCCATGTATATATAAGTATGTAAATTTAGTCCCTATTTTTTGAAAAATAGAAAACGCAAGCTGCTTTGCACTTTTCTGACAGAAAATGCAAGCTAACTTGCAACTTTTATCAGAAAACTGCAAGCTAGTTTGCGCTTTTTTATTTTGATTTTTTTTAAAAAAATTTGAAATTTTCAAAAAAAATTAAATTTTTGAAAAGCGCAAGTTAACTTGCACTTTTATAAGAAAAGCGCAAGATAGTTTGCGCTTTCTGATTTACAAAAAAACAGAGACTTAATTTACATACTTACTATCATAGGGACTTTTCTTACAACAACATCAAAAATAGGGACCTTTGGTGCAAAGCCCCCATTACAAAATGGAATGTGGTCGTTCAGAGTTCTGGCATCTCATTATTTCTGACCTCTATTTGGTGCATAAAACTAACAACCGAGTTTTTGATATTCCGTTATCTAAAATATGTAATTAAACGTTAAATATTCAAAGTAGACGAGTAATATTCATGCTTCAATTTAAACGCCAAGCGTGTTAAACACCACCAATAAACATCCTTCTTCTTTTCCCTATGCATCAATTCAGCTTTATGAAAAGCACATTTGTGTATTCCAGATACAAGTCAATTCTCTGATATAAAACGCACATTTGCAGAATCCATCAGAATCCACGGAAGTTTAATCTGATTTGCTTGTTGTTTAATATAATCCCGCAGTGAGGATCTTTTATCTACACTGTTGTGGGCATATATGACTGTACAAATAATGCTCAAACATCCTGCATTATGCAACAAGTATCCAACTTATGCTCATCTGAGTGTAATATTAGACCACTGAGATGGATTCCATAATATCAAATTATGCATGCAAACCATCGTTGTCATAAATAAATTACAAATAAAGTTTATTTTATTTGCTACACTACATGTATTATTAGCGTCTTGTTTGTACTCTAACACAGCCATAAAAGATGAATTATGACTCCTTAAACTTTTGACTAATGTCTACTTTCTTGGTTAGGGAGTTCATTCCCCTTACGTTCCAAATTATGAATTCTATAAACCGATTAATTTTAATTCACTCCCATTTTCTGAATAACTCCTATTTTCTTTGACTTTTTAGCTTTTCTGCCCTTCATCTTAATCCGATTTATCATTAAGTTCCATCATGAGTTATCGATAATGTATGATTAAGATGCTTTAAATTCAATTGAAGATTCATCCACTGTTGACTTTTTGCATATTTTCTGTTTGTTTCGCAGCTAGGGATTTTGCTTAGGGAGAGAAGAATCGAAAATATCTTTAACTTTCGTATGCACGTAGGCTACTGAGTTCAATTTGTTGCCTTCACGTATGTATTACATTCTACAGTTAGCTTGGACTTGTCATTGCTTCACTAAAAACTGCCGTTGTTATACTATAATGAAGTATATGCTTGGCGAGTTCAGGTGTCATTTCTTTCTTGTTGTTTTTTGTTTACAATGTACAATAGATGTTGTTTACTTATTTTACTATGAACTGATGGTTTCACTATGAAATGAAGTTGTATTATGAACTAAAAGTTGTAAGTTTGTAATCAAGCACTTGTAGTAATTGTATTATAAATTGAGTTTGTCACCTACTACTCGTTTTGTATTCACATTATTTATTCCATGTACTATATATATTTTGAACTGCATGTAGAATGTCCCTGTATCACGAAACTGCATTTACGAATGGATTTGAGCTGTGGTTAAAATGGTTATAAGCTGTGGTTGTTTTTAATTTCGCTACGGCTAAGAGGCATGGCTAATTTATATTTAGCCACGTGTCACGGTCCGGATTTACGACCTTCGAAAATCGACATCAATACGTCAACTTCATTACATGTCGAACAATCGAATGTCAAAATACCAGAACGTTGGAAAAAGAAGAAAGTGATCGAAGAAGAAAATAAAAATGACAACGCAGAATCTCACAATCGTAGCAGAAAAACATAGAGTAGATAACAATTGATCTTTAGACGAAAAGAACTATTACTGTTGTTATACATTACATCATCAGAGTACGACATAAATCAATAGCATAGTACTAGACATTTATAATAACTTGTCCTTACAAAAGCTGAATATACAACATAACATACACAGCGAGATATACACCAAGTACGTGTGATACGTCTCGTCATCCAGCTCGTCTCCCGAGCTCCATAGCATGCTATTCTGAATCTGTAATAATCGGTCTGATCCGAGCATTATAACAAAATAAAATCCAAATCAGTTTGGAAAACCAGCGTGAGGAAACATATTCAAGTTGAATTCTTAAAGTTTCAAAATCCTTTTGAAAATCAATGGTATCTCATAAGACCACGTCACAAATAAATACGACGGATTTTTACCCTACGATAACCAAAACCTTTCATATCAAAATCATCTGATATTGTAATAGTGTCTAAGTAAAATACTTATTCAAATAGCTAAAATTATTACATTAATAAATTCTAGCAATATTAGGCTCTACAATCAAAACTGTAAAAGCTCGTATTGGAGAATGTATTCCAATTAAATGACTAGGCATTGGGGTATCACTTGTCATAATACACACCTATAACAACGTACCGAGATCGAGCCTATCGATCCCTACCAACACAAGACCAGACTACCCTTATCCCGGATAGCCCGAATAAGATTACTACATGGTTGGATCAGCAACCACAACACAGCCGAATAAAAGGGACTCTGGATTAGGGTAACCTTACCTTACTTGGGTACGACTCACATAGCCTTGCTGCATCTTTCCTGATTTTCAGCCATTCCCTGTTGATGGGGCTAGAGGCTACGATTACCTTTTTAGAAATATTCACTTAGAATGCTCATTGTCCTCCAATGACAATGTACTGATAGCATTCATATATACAAGTCCGTTCTCGATCCGAACGCAATCGAAGGCACTATTCCTACTACATCCATTTTGGAATCACTCTCTGAATTGGTAACTATTAGCCCATGCACTTCACCACTCCTTCTTCGACTCTATGCTCTTGTCTTCATTACGAAAACATGTTCGTTGAATCGAAGTGGTTTTCGCATCACAAATCTGATCCCGGTCTATTTGAAACAATGTTCGCTATTTTCGGTAAAGTCAACCCCGGTTCTCTAGGAAATAAATAGACGAAAATAAGATCGGAGTTCACCTCCTAGCCGTTTGTAGATGGATATCCTTATAAACATCCTACAAGAACGAAACGAGTTCATACGTATAGTATAGCACCTCGAACGATAACTGTACCATAAAATCCCCATACTTCTTCTATATAATTCCCAAAGTTATATTTAGGTTCAGATTTGATAGTCGGTTATTTAACTATCAAATAAAAAATCAGTTCAACTAAATACTTCGTTTTCATGGAAAACACCAAGTCTTCATTTAGAATTAAATTTTAAATAGATTAAATCTCTTTATCCAAAAAATGTACTTATCTTATCAAATTCGGTAGATTCACAAAGTATCTTTATATATATATATATATTAAAAAACCCTTTTAAAGAAAATAAATGTGGAAAGTACCACTGCGGTATCAAACCATGGACCATAGCTCAATGATTACGTCTCTATCACGAAGAAATTCAAGACTTGGCTGTAGGCATTCACTGCCTCCGATTACGCGATGCGAGTATACCAATACTTTTCGAAAACTCTATTTAAAATTTTTAAAATAGTTTAACTCTATTTAAATTTTTTAAAATAGTTTAACTCTATTTAAATTTTTTAAAATAATACTTATGAAATTTCTATAAATATTTTACCAAGTTAATTTTATACAAAACTACTTTTTAAATCAAAGCTATTATATAAAATATAAATATTTAATAACTATGCTTTAAAGTAATAATGTTGATTAACCTTTAATAATAATTAACTACTATAACAAACTTAATTTGTAAATACTTAAACAATTTTTGAACAACTAAATAATAAATTCTCTGAAAACATTCTTATGGACACTTTTAAACTCTCTAATTAATACTTTAAAATCTTTCCTTTTTGAAATAACTTAACTTCTCAGAAAAACACATTTTCCACTTCAATATAGCCAGCCTAATCATTTATAAATCCCTTTCGATTTATTCCAGTTCAATTTATGCCCCAACCCCGTAAATTTCCTTCTTCGCGTTTCTAAAAATAAAACTACTATTTATTTTTAAAATGATTTACCCATCTCCTTATAAATTTCCACTGTGAATTTATAGTTTCAAATTATCCACTGACAATTTACTTCACTCAATTTATAAGCTTCGTTTATAAATCTTATAGTCTCATTTTACCTTTTATCACTGTTTTCACGACACTTGATCGGTTCTTCATCGATTTTCAAATTAAATTCCATTTTTAAATTAATTTCTTAGTTAACCCAAATTTATTCCAAAACCCCCTAATTTTCAGATTCACTTCCCTTTTATGATCCAAAATCTTATTTAAATCTAGAACATCAATTCCGTATTTTATTTCCAAAATTTCCTTTTTATTTTCCCCAACTATTTAAATTTCAAATTTTAAAAATACATTCCTTTATATTTGAAACAATATCGCTTAGTTCTTATTTTTAAAAAACTCTTTTATTCACATTTTTTCAAAAACTCTATTTTTCCATATTTCGAAATTTAATAAATAGGATTTTAAAATTAAACTATTTATTTTCCCCAAATTCATTCTTCTAATTTATTCAACTTCACTATAAATATTTTACTTCAAAATTCCTCTTCTATTTTCCTTTAAAAGTTCAATATTCATTTCAATGGTATTTAAAAATTTCAAGAATCTATCCAACAATACAATAACATCCAATAAATTTAATTTCCAATATAATATATCATAGATTATTCAAATAAATCATATGACCGAATATGGAAATAATTTCGACATTTTTGAGAAATCCAGTTGGATTCCTCCAACCTGTTCCCTGCATCCACAGATATTAGCACAATATAAAAATATCAATCCCACTTCGAGGGGGATATCATAGTATGTAGGATCATCCGCTATTATGCGGGGCGCATAGGACCTCATCCGCTATATACACACACATACATACACACACACACACATACAGGAATATCAATCACTTCAGTACATATATATACACTACTATATATAATATCACATTCAACTGATAAATATTTACCAATCAAACAATAATTAATTTTAACTATCAAAATTAATTGCGGTAAATTCAAAGTTGAGTGAGATTTAACTCACCTTGATTTTCTGCCTTTTTTTCGCGTTCTGTTTTCAATCAAATCCGTTCGCGTTTTAAATTGTCTAAAAATTTCCAGAAACTCCAAATTTGTTCAACCCAATCCCTATGCATAGTATTTGCAGATATGAGAGCAACGTAACTCATCCTGTCCGATTCTGATATTGTATGAAGAAGATACCACATTTTTTAAGAATATCGATTTATATAGATTTAATAATAAACTTAATTACATTAAAACTAATGTGACCTTACTATTTAACCTGGCCCGCTAACGAAAGCACCCAGAACAACTCCACATCTTCTTCTTCTCCCTCCCCTTTCTACTTGCCTGTGCACTCACGAACTCACAACCGTGCACGGTAATTGCTGATATGGAGCTCCACTCGCCAAACCCACCAACCGACCTCGCCAATCACCTTCTCTCGATGAATCGCATCTCCCCATACCCCAAACGTGCAGCTCGACTACCTATAGCCAATCGCGATGAGTCTTCCTCCACGCGAATCGCCAAAAACCCGCACCCTCCCAGAGTCGATTGCACCCTCTAATTTTCGTCTCCGAGAGGCTAAACTCCATCACGAATTTATACCCACTCTCCGTTGCGCGAAACGACGACTGCACCCCCAGAAACTCCATCCTTAGCCTCGTTGTGAAGACCGATCATCGTCAAGTGATGCTGCACCCTACCAATTTATATCAGATCGAAGAACGAGGAAGGATAGAAAATTTGAAATTTGTTTCAACATTTTTAAGTCTGTATTTCTTGAGTTATGAATTTTTGAATTCGATTTCCTTTTACTGTAATTGAATTTGTTCGGCTATGATGTTTCAAAAGGAGTGAAAAGAGGGAAACGTGTTTGAATCGCAAATGAACAGTGATCGAAGAGAAAGGAAAAAGTTATGATGTGGATTTATTTGTCAAATCAATTTTATAAATATTATTTAATTTAAACAGTCTCGAATTTTCAACTCAAAATCTCAACCTCCCATGTAAGACGGTGTCTCTAGACGTTTATAATGTTATACCCCTATTTCGAATGCAATGAAAAAAGTTTCGAGTCTTAATTCCCTCGTATGAAGAAGATAGCTTTTTGGACCAAATTATTATATTGAATTTTCGATATAAATTTCAGCGCGTTAACATACTGTATGGCTACACGGTAACTTCAAATGCTACGAAATTTGAAATCCGATAATAGTACATTATTATGGATCCAATGGAACTAGTTTCGTCGAAATCCGAGACTGAGCCCCGAAAGGCTATTTTTAAACGTAAATTTAAACGATACATTTTTAAAACTGAACAAATCACTTTTAAATTCTCTTTTAAAACCTTTATTATCTTCAATTGTATTAATATAAATTTTATAAGTCTTTAAATTATTCTTAACGGGCTTAAAACTCCAAATTCAATCATTTGCCCATTTTCAATATATTAAATTCAAAAATTTAATTATCCAATAAATAATGATATTTGAAATTCAACTTTAAAATTACTTTTAAATATTTAAAATCAATTAAATATCCAAATTTTAAATATTCAAAATTCCGAATCGTTACATTCCGCTCTGAGCCGTGGTAAAAATTTAATTTGGCCACGGCCCGAAGCCAGGGCAAAACTTTAATTTGCGCGGCTCATGGCCATGGCAAAATATAAACTAGCCATGGCCCAGAACTGTGGCAAAATATTTGCCACTACCAAATTCGCCACGGCTCAGAATCGTGGCGAAATTATTTAGCCACGACTCAAAGTTGTGGCAAAATCGCTTTTCTGGTGTAGGGCATTAACTTGGGCTTGATACTTGACAATTAAATCTACATTGTGAGGTATCAACTGTTGTCTTGCACGAACCCATTTGCCCTCTCCATTGAGAATCCATTGTTCCTTCATTTATACATTGGAAACCCAATCTTGTCAAAGTTGGTTTCATTGCTATATTGTTTACGATAATGCTTAAAGCAAGAACCGTCAACCGTGCAAGGGCAGTCAGGATTTGCGTAACTAGATGGTCCATGAATCATGTATTGATATATCGAGTGATAAGCAAACAGATCTATATTTTTATCCAGTATCTCAACACTAATTACTACATCAACTTGACTAAAAAAATTTGGTCCTTGATCGTCGAAATAAATATAAGTATATGAGAATGAAGTAGACCCTCTTTCGAAATTCAATTGTGTAAACCACTCTTAGAAAAATATAAATAATTAATTATGTCGACAGAAGTAAATAAAAAAAGTGCTGATAAAGTATTGCATGAATTATAAAACTTACGTGCTTTGACTTTGCCAAAATGAGATTCAGTCTTTATGTCATTCATCGCTTCCATAAGTTCCATGTGAAAAACACGTGAAATAATGTTTAGTCTATCATCGGCTTTCTGACCGAGAATGGGTGATAAGGCCATTTCAATCTCGAGAGTCTTTGGTTTACATGTAAAGGTTACAAAAAAATCTTGGGATCCTTCTCACTGACATATAGCCATAGAATTCTCATAATTTTGTACCATGTACCTAGGACCTCATGAAAAAAGACGGTAAAATAACTTTTCTTCCTATCGAGCATGCATACATGTCACTAGCTATAACTGCATCATGAAGACCTATGTACAATTCACATCTTAATGTACTTTGACTATCCTTAACCCAGGAAAGTCTATCCTCCTCAATACATGTATAATAGTCAATAATAAACTGTTGGAAAATCCTACCACCCCCTAACAGAATTGAGCCATCTTCCCATCTGTGTTGAATAAGGTAGGCATAATACTCCATTATTGTAATAGTCATTCTTTTAGTCAATCTACAGAAGTCAGCTAATTGTATTCTATATCACAGCAGAAACCGTCCTCACCATATGGAAACTAAATGGGATATTAGATGGGCATGAAAGAAGGTTGTTTTCATTAATTATTTTTAGTATCCCATTACTCTCTTCAGTAATAATATCTCTACAACCACATGAATCCACATTTGAGTTATCAATCAATGCTGCAATCTCTGAAGAGGTCTGTGAATTATATTGTCATCCATCCCTATAATATCTCTCTAAAATCTTAATGGTGATATGCTGGTATTTCAAATCTTGAAATCTATCTCTAGCCATCCTAAAAACTTTAGCCAACCAGCTATTTTGGTTGAATATGCATATTAACTGTTTACAATAACTTCATCTAGATTTTTTATCATACTTGCACCATGTGATGAACCTCAATACTAATTTCATTTCCGGTGTCATAGAAATATAATTGAGCAAATTTCGGTTTACCTGTGTTGGAAAAAGAGAACCAATTCGGTGATGGTTTTGACCATTTAATTTGAAAATATAAGGACCACGACCGTTATTAATGGAGTAGTCAACATTTCTGCCCAATCACGTAAAAGCATCAAATTATATGTGTATATTTTGCAAGAAACCTCTTGAAATTGAACCTCTATTATAGTCAGAAAGCTCCATCAAATAATCGGGGGCGCTTTGATAGATTAGCAGCTGAACCTTTCCCTTCTGGCTGCATATTGAAAATTTTGGATTTGCAGTGGTACTCCCCTTTTTAACACTTTCGTCAAACCAAAGCAATGCTCCACAGTATGAGCATGTACATGTGAAGGTCCAAAACTGTGCGCTGCAAATATTTTACCTATAAATTTATCTGAGATCGTAGGAAAAGCTTTAAACATCCAATACGTCGTTGCAATCATAAATTTACATTACAAAACATACGTTGCCCGTAATTCCCAAGTGCATAGAAATGTGTACAATGTGAAGCATCCGTGTTATGTAAAATGTTCACCCTTCGCATTTCATATGCTGCCGATAGGAATGAGTCGTTGGGACGTTCCATTAATTCGTGGTGTTTTGCAATAGTATTTGACATCGCTAAGCCCATGTAAGATTCATAATTAGGCTTACAGACCATAAGTTACACCATGCATATGTATAAACGTCAACTTCCGAAAAAAGAAAAAAAAGGCATACCTACATCTAACTTCCACAATGTTTTAAGCTTCAGTTTTCGATGTCTAGAATGATGGTTTTTTGACAAACTTCAAATGAAAACAGTATATGAAGTAGGGTTGTACAAAATATTTATGTTCAAACTATTAAAAAATTTTTTGATGGGAAGAACTTAGTCACTCTGTCGATGATACGATTGCTCAATGGAAAAGAGCCCATTGGCATCTTCCTCATGGCTTCGACGAAGGAAGTTAGAAAATTTATACAGCGATAGGCCCACAAAATCATGACAGCAGTTGGTGCATTGCATCCACCAACTTGTATGATCTTTTTTGCCTTTTTCAACGCCAGCATCAATTTATATCTTGCATTGCAAGCTTGCATATCTGGATTTAAAAATTAATACCACTTCATGAAAAAGTTGGTAAAATGAATATTGGATTGAACACAACGGCAGGCAACAACATGTGAATTATATATGATGGTGCATTCTTTGTAAGCAGATCTGATGAAATATGCCTACCTACAGCTAGCATTTACGTGTGTGTGTGATTCTGCTATCCCACATCGAATTCAACCACATGTACCACAGAATTGTGTAAGAAGAGTCAACTGAACTAAGTAGTATAGGCTGGGAATAAAAAAGGAAAAAAAGAGGGAGGAGAGACTGTTAACGAAAACAACAAGTTGACCCAGAACAATGCAATAATGACCATAAAAGAATTTTTATCGTAATCAAGATCTAATGCACACGTTGACAATGAACACGGACCATGAACTAATGGAACCATGACAGCACTACCATTATATCTTCGGGTAGGCATCATACATTTATTACACTAAATCCACATCAATGATAATGGTAAAGATGGATAGATGGATACATAGAGACAAACACACAAGTTATCTACACCTCTTAAACCACATACTTAGGTACGCATAACCATTTTATTGTCTGATACATCATGGAGTGAAGCAAAAATGTAGGAATGATTGATCCAAATTACATGTATCATGTGCATAAAATTTAATATCATTTCAAAAATTATACAACTTCGGGAGTGTGCAAACAATGAGTGCCATTATCTGAGGTAGTTCTATAAAAAGTTGAAATATTCAAAAAAATGTTAATATTATAAATTTACCATGTATAAAGTCATAATTTATATGTATAACCCGATTGCTACTTCATTTATTTAGTAAATATAAAATAAGTCAGTACTCAGTTTCAACTTCATTTATTCTCTTACCTGAACCTAAGGTGAAATCTCTATCCACGGATGCCTAGGCAATAATGTATTGCTTATTCACACTTGTTAACCAATCAGCTAACCTAATATTAGTCTTCTGCACACTTGAAAGTAGTAGGTAGACTAACTTGTAGGTGTATAAATTATATATACATAGTTTGTTAGTATTAACACATGAACCAACTATACATAAAGGGCAATAGGCACTGTAATGAATCACATCCTTTACTGTTAACAAACATGTATACCCAGAACAAACTATGTATATATACACATAGGCACTGTATACACATAGGCATTGTATACACATAGATAATGAACATGGACTTTGAATTACTGCAATCATGATAGCAGTGCTGTCATTAGTTTGGGCAGGCATCATGCATTTAGTAAACTAAATCCATATCATTGATAATAGTCAAGATGGATACACTGACACATGGATTAGCTACACCTTTTATACCATAAACTTAGTTACGCATAACCGTTTTACCATCAGATACATCTTTGAACACATTGGAAATGCATGAATGATTGATCCAAAGTACACGTATCATGTACATAAAATATGAGTTCATTTCGGGACTTACACAATGTTAGGATTGCCCATACATGAGGGCCATTATATTGAATAGTCATATAAAAAGTTGAAATATTAAAAAAAGGGCATTTCACTAGAAGGACGAACTTTGCTGTCTAATTAGTTTCTAGGATACACATTCACAGAAATTGATTTCGAGGCCAAAATCAGCAGAATAATTACTTTAAAGGACAAAGTCAGAAGTCCAATTACTATCAAAGACATAATTTCATAAGTTTTTAGGCCTTAAAAACTAATTATTTTACATTTTGTCCTTAAAAGTAATTATTTCAGTTGTGTGTCTTAGAAACTAATTGTACTTGCTAAAGAGGCCCTTGTGGCTAATTTTCACTTAAAAAAGGGCAATATCATAACATGTCCATGATAGAAGACATAATTTAATTGTATAACTTGATGGCTGCTTGACTCAGCTTCACCTTTGTTTGTCCTCTTACCTGAACATGAGGTGCAATCCCTATCCATATCTGCTTTAGTAGTTATGCATTGATTGTTCATAGTTTTAAACGTAGCAGAACACCAAATATTAGTCTTCTGAACGCATGAAAGTGGTGGGCACAGTAAATTGTATGTTTACAAATTATATAGTCACAGTTTGTTAGTCTTAACGCTTAAACCAACTGTACAGAAGGGGCGGTAGGCATTGTGATGTACTGAATCACGTCCTCTACCATTAACAAATAATTATAATTTGTAAGACACATTAAATTAATAATGACATGTAATAAAAACTTGAACTATTATTTGCTTTAAAACATACAGAGAAAACTTGATGAAATACATGGATCAAATAGACTTCGGGATGGATAATAACACTATATATTTTCTACCGGTCAAACTGTGACATTAGTTAAAGGTTAAACATGAGCCACATATTTTTCTAACTCGGTACAATCATGTTATGACTTATGCTAGTTATCATTTACAAATCCACTGGGTATCATACGTACACGTTATAAAAGCAAGGCACAATACAGAGAGGAATAATAGCATATTTCATTAATAAGAAAGTATTGCATATTAAAACTATAGTAGTCTTGAGTCATAAGAATGGGTAGTATTGCTTTGCAGATTATTTCCTTCCATAAATCAGTTATGCTTAGACTAAATAAATTGTAGTAGTTTAACCCTTAATTACCATTTCTTCTTCGAATTCATATAGTCAATCATTGATATTAACCTTCCTCAAACAGATTTGTCGCACTCAAAGCCAAATCCTGCAAGTTATTCCATTAATTACCACATGTTCACCAAATTACTCTATCAAATCTTCATTACTAACCTTCCCCATGCTAATTTTTCAGACTCAAAATCAAAAGCTTTTAGCGTCTGATTTCCACTATAGAACTCAGTAGCAGATAGGATGGGTATCCATCGGTTAACCACTTATAGCATCATTGTGTCAAGTGTGCAAAAAAGGCAACTTTTTTACCCTATCAATTACTTATGCTAAGTTTAATTAACAATTTATTTTACATATCTACATTACTAAAATATAGTAAATGGTATAGGACATGGTTATCAACTCAATAACATCTTGTAGACATCAACATATTGAGTTTTACATACATAGCAATGGGTCGAGCATGAAAATGGCTGTGAATTATAAATGCGAAGTGGAATAAAAGCAAAGTAGAAGGAAAAGTAAATATTACCATGTTTGAGTAGCGGTGGAGGGAAGAGTATAAAGTCGATAGAATTTTTTTAGAGACGGCGAGAAGTAGCTAGTGTACAGTGGATTTGAGGGTGGAGGGGATGGAGATTTATCGATGGTGGGGCAGAACAGTTGCAGACAAAGATGTGGAATGAGGGAGAGCAGTTATGGAGAAAGAGAGGGAAATAAGAGGGATGTTAAGCACGTGACAGCCCATATCATGTTAAGTTGAAAAACGGAAGTGATGGACTAAGCATTACTTTGAAATGAGAAGGTTTGAGATGTCCACGTCAACACGAGGAAGTTCCTGCTTTAAGTTTTAAGTAATTGAGTAATAGATATATATCTCCTACTGTGTATGGTATCGCAATTCTTCTACAAAAAACTAGTTAGTACTTCATTTTCATGATGAGTGTATGTATATCTGGAGACATGCACTTAGTATATATGTACTTAGTATTGAGTATTTTTTGAACTGCATGACATATGAACAATGAACTGTTTATGCAAATTTAATTTCAAAATTTGTTGTTAATTGTTTCTTCTTTGTATTGAATCTGTAAAAAAATTGTTGTTCTCTGTTTATTTAAATTCTTTTGGATTTTTTATCGAATACGACTACATTATTATAGGAGGACAAAAAAAAAATTCTTCTTCTAAAATATGCAAATTAACCCTGGCTTATAGCCGTGGCTTAAATGTATTTAGGCATGGCTATAAGTCATGGCTTAGCAATATTTAGCCATGGCTCTAAGCCGTGGTTAAATATTAGTCAATACTCATGTTTCCACGGCTCTAGGCCATGGTAAAATGATTTCGCCATGGCTCGGAGTCGAGGCGAAATGGTTTGTTGGTGTAAGTCTACAACAGAAATATGATACATCAAATATCTCTCTAAAGTGTAAGTCTACTAAAAGGAACAGCTAGACTTACATATGTAACCGTATACATATATAGACTATGATAGGTTAAAAGATTATACATGATAACTAATGTTAATACAACATCCAAATGTACTACAAGTACATCAATATGACTAGCATCTCAAAGGGGAACTCTATCACATAGACAACACCGCATAAATCTTCTCTATCTAGCCCATCTCCAGTCATTGAGTCCATGTACATGTTAAGTCTTAGTCTGACCTAGTATTATAAAAAAATCAGGTCAGACTATCTCTAAATATCCAAAAGGTGTAAAAATTGGTCACTAACTCCCTTGGGTAGAATTATGTAGAGATATTAATGAAGAAATTAAATTAATATAGAGGAATGTCACAGTAAGATGCAATTTGAACATTAAAAACGACAACATCAGAAATATAGTGGTTCGGCGTAACTGCCTACGTCCACTTTTGTGAGAAATCTTTATTACTTCTTATATGAGTTGAATACGGATAACTCTAGTACAAAGTTTGATAGCAAATAAATGAGTATTGAAAACGGCAGAGTCTCCATGGAGTTCTCGAAAAAAGGTCCATTTAACTGTACCTCTCCCCCTCTATTTATAGATGAAGACAGGCTGGTCCCTGTGCAGGCTCATGACCCGGATACCTCAGCCCGTAATATGTAACTCGCATTCACCGATCCATGTGTTCCGAAACCCTATGATCGAGCCAGTAACCTCCTATCCATTCTGGCTGCACCATGAGTTCTTCATGCGTGACTCGAAGTGACGTCTCTCATGACTCGGAGGAGCTAGTGATGTAGCCCAAAGTAAAGAAAGACAGGTCACATTGCCCTGTAGGCAATCGGTTAATTCCATGGTTCAAACGATGAATGGCCGAACCATTTTAGTCCTCCCTTCTTGGCCGAACGATGAGTGACCGGTACACCCTGACCGAACGACTAGGGCTGATCATGCTTCCTTGACCGAGCTTCCCACGTCGAACCATATGCGCTGAGGCATTCGTGCCAAAACCCTCCAATGCCGAGCCACCAAATACCGAACCAAATGAAACAATTGCCCTGGGGCCGGTACACCAAGTGCCGAGCCACCCTCGCCGAGTGATCATTCCTTGGACATCTCGACCGAGCCATCCTGTTCTCCCTTCCTTGACCGAGTGATACATGCTGAGCTTCCTTTCTTGGCAAAGCGACACACGTCATCTTACAAGGCCGAGCGACACACGTCCTCCCTTGCTTGGTCGAGCCACGCTTGAAGGCCAAACATACATATATGACGAACCATAAATATGAGCTAAACTACTCAAATTGGATCAAACCCTTATATCTCCAACCTTTCACTGGCTCAAGTCTTATCTCGATTCAATCAAAGCCCCTGTATTACCACCTTATAGCCGGGCCAAGTAACCGGGTAACATTTGCCCCCTAAAGCGCATCGTGTGGGTCAATATGATGCGCTTTGAACCACCGAGCAATCCATGCTTTCAAAATCTCTTTCTAACTTCTCTAAAAGTTAAAGCTACGCGACCTTATGAAGGTTATATGCCCATATGTACCCTATCTATACTTTAATTATTATTTTCTCCAATCCATTCATCATTCTCATTTCATCATTCACTCTCATTTTTTCATTTTTTTTAAAAATTTTTAGAATGGCACAACGAGGCTGAACCACTCGTTTGGTTCCTTTGACAAAAAGGTGGAACAACGTGTCACTATTGAACCATGCGATCAGTGCCTGTTTCACCAAACTAGCAAATATGTGTTGATCGATTCCATCGGATATAGTCCGTTCGTCTTTTTCTTTCCCATATAAAGAACCTCGTCCTTTGCTCCTTCTTCCTCTCTTTATTCTTACTCTATTCTCACCAGCCCGCATTCTTCCTATCTTCGCAAACTTATCAACTCGTTTATCATTGAACATTACATCTATCCCCTTGCGATTCTAATTGTTCTCGAATTTGATTAACTCCTCAACCCAACATCTCGAAACTGCTGCAAATCTTAAGTCTTCTTCATAGGTACGAACCTCCTATCAAACTCATGATTACATACTAAGTTCGTTGCTCGAGTGTGTGGCTTTTCCTTTTCTCGGGTTATAGGAATGGGTAGGGGATAATTGAGGAGAGAGGATAAGATAAATAACGAGGAAGACCAGATTTTAAGTTAGAGCTTCAGCCACCGTTGTTGGTTGACGGAAATAGTCTCTTAGAAGGGGTAGTCGTAGTTTTCATAGTTCGAATGTCATGACTTAAGAGGAAGAGGAAAAGTGTCGCTTGATGAACAACCCAAGAGTAAGCGCGGGTTGGTCACATTGTTAAATGAGAGTGTGCTTAGGTAGTTGCTTGCGTCGATGTGGGTCAGTTAGAGTCCAAAGGAACGAATCGGTATACACAAATAGTAGCAGTTCGGCTTAGGAAGTAACAACCCTGGGTCGGCACTTTAAGTGGAAGTCTGTTGTTTGGTAAACCTCTAGTGGGAGTAGTGCTAGAGAGGGTGTTGTTGAATCATGAGTTTTGATTCATGATAATACAATCAGTGATGAGATTATACGATCAAGTGACAAAAAGAGAATGAGATATGCAAGCTATTAAATTTCAAAGGAGATAAGACTACAAATCTGAGTATAGCATGATTATTTAATCTTAGATATGGTTTATAATTATTAAAATATATCCTCAAGAAGTTTTCACATACTCAAAGTTGTTTTTAAAGTTCAAACTTTTTAAAATATGTGCAAACTGTGCACTGACGACTAGGTCAGCGACTGACCAAAAACTACGAGTTGACTGAACCTATTCATTGTACAGATATGCACTATTTTACACTGTTTTTGAATATTCAGTTGACTGGTCGATTTTGCTCAGTCGACTGACGGCCTTAACGGCTATTTTCCTAAAGAGACACTTCTAATTACGAAGAGTGTCAATCTAAATTGAAGAGATATGGCTGCACCTTTTGACTGAAACTTTTTGTGAATAGTTGTAACTATTTGTTCACTATATAAACACATTAGTATCTCTTCTCAAAACACCGAATTTTATTTTGATTTCTTGCTATACTCTTTACTGTTTATCTCTGCAATTTTAAAGCAATCACAATCTATGTTTTGCTTGAATCTATGAATTAATTAATATATTCTTCGTTCCTAAGCAATATCTTCCTGTCATATCTTCACACAAACAATACATACTTAAGGATTTGATTATAAAAAGGGTGTATTATCAAAAGACATATCCGTGTTTTTTCGAACACAAGAGTCAACTATTTTCTTGTACCAGTAGAAGTCCCATTCAGTTGTTCAAGCGGTAAAAGTCCTCTTCGGCTGTTTGTGGCGGAAAAATCTTATTCAACTACTCAGGTGTTGTATGCCTATTCCTTTGGGTTAAAAGAGCGGATATTGCTTTTAAATCCAGAGTATAGTCTGGGACTGGATGTAGAACGAGAAGTTTAAATCAGTATAAAAAGTCCTGATGTGCTTATTTCATTTTCTTTACTACTATTATCTATTATCTAGTTTATATTTCTGCACTAATATAATATTCCATATTACACGATCCTAAGTGTTAACTAGCCACACTACTTTCACACTTTCATTTGGTATCGGAGCGAGGTTATCCTATAACCATAACACAATTATTTGATATATTTAGTAATATGGAAAGTAACACCAACTCTAGCATTAACACTAACTCTAGCATTAGCACTGACACTTGGAGTGTGGCTCAAAAAATATAAGGATGGACTATCAGACCGTCTTTTGAAGCGATAAATGTAGCGGATATCCTCGGGAGTAAGGAGCCTGAATAAGATGCTCATGAAGAGAATGCAAGTGCCATGAATAAATGCATTACTGTTGGGGTGAAGCTGTGCCGGAGCAAACCATAACACCTCATAGAGAAATGAGTTGAAAGGTGGCACACTTCCAACCCAGCACATGAATTTGTTGCACGTTGTGTACCCGG
Source organism: Allium cepa (assembly GCA_030765085.1). Classification (NCBI taxonomy): domain Eukaryota; kingdom Viridiplantae; phylum Streptophyta; class Magnoliopsida; order Asparagales; family Amaryllidaceae; genus Allium; species Allium cepa. Next base: position 299,389,261 of record CM060944.1, on the reverse strand, counting down.
TTGGGGGTAGGAGAGGTCGATCTTGCCCCGACGGAACTAAAACGTCACCAAAGGGAATTCCATGAATCGAACATAACCAATGAAGAGCGGCTTCACCGATTTCTGAAGCTTGTGAATCAGTTGGATTATCCAGGATAGCTGTTCCATCTATAACATCAAGGGCCGGGCTAATGACTGCAACAGATGGATTCGGGATATCTTGTGTAGAGGTTATCGATGGATTCAAAGTTCCTAATACCTCCTACTGAGAACTTGGCTTAGGCTTGTCAAAAACTGTAGCAGAGCTCGATCTTTTGGACATCTTCAACGAGCGTTGAATATGGGTAGATACCTGTTTGAACTATACTTGAAAGATAATCAATGTCAGATATAACAATGATAATGCATCCCCCCGTTTTGTGTGTGAACTAGTGCTACGACTTAAATGCGAGTGATGGAAAAACTAAAGTTTGAAACTCGAGTATTATATGATAGAACTTTAAGTTATTGTCCTAAGAGACCGTCATTGTTGATCGTCTCCTACAATTTGTTATATGGTTGGCAGTAGTGGTTTTGGAGTCGAGCTTTGGCATCATAGAGTGTGAAGGCTGTCATTTGCATTTGTTGAGTTAATTTTGCATTTAAGAACGTTCAATTTATTGGGGAGTCAGTTTAAGTTAAGTTCTTAGGCTTATATACTTTGTTTTTTTGTCATGCTTTGTCCAATTTGCTTAAGATTGGTTATGGAGGTAAGTAATTCAAATATGTATTGTGTTCGGGTTAAAATACTTTTGATTACAAATGCCGACCCACTCACTCGCTACATCTCCCTAATTACTGGACTACCTCACTCGGGCCTATACCAAACCTTATTCATAGCAACACAGTTAATACCAAGCGGCCACATACCTAAACGCGCGTCGGCCGACCCACTCTCTCATTCTAGACCGAACGCCACTCTCTCATTCCACTCTCTCATTCCAGGACGAACAACACACTTGAAAGTGTGTAAGCTGTGTGGGTAACACTTAGGATCCTGTAATATGTAATATTATATTAGTGCGAAAGTAAAAACAAGATAATAGATAATAGTAATAAAGAAAATGAAATAAGCACACCAGGACTTTTTATACTTATTCGAACTTCCCATTCTACGTCCAGTCCCAGACTATACTCTAGATTTAAAACCAATATCCCCTCTCTTAACCCGGGGGAATAGGTGTAAAACACCTAAGCAGTCGAACATGATTTTTCCACCTCAAACAGCCGAAGAGGACTTTTATCGTCTGAACAACAGAATATGACTTCTACTGGTACAAGAAAATAGTTGACTTTTGTGTTTTGAGAAACATGGATATGTCATTTGATAGTACCACCTTCCTATAATCAAATCCTCAAGTATATATTATATGTTGAGATATGAAAGGAAGATATTGCTTAGAATCGAATAATATATTAATTAATTCGAAGATTCAAGCAATATATAGATTGTGATTGTTTTTAAATTGTAGAGATAGATAGTAGAGAGTATAGCAAGAAAAAAAAATAAAATTCAGTGTTTTGAGAAGAGATTCTAACATGTTTACATAGTAAACAAATAGTTACAACTATTTACAAAAAGTTTCAATCAAAAGGTGCAGCCATATCTCTTCAATTTGGATTGGAACTCTTTGCAATTAGAAGTGCATATTCAGGAAAAATAGCCACTAGAGCCGGTCAGTCAACTGAGCAACATCAATCAGTCAACTGAATATTCAAAAACAGTGTAAAACAGTGCATATATGTGCATTGAACAGGTTCAATCGACTGGTAGTTTTCAGTCAATCGACTGACCTGGTCGATAGTGCATAGTTTGCACATATTTAAAAACTTCGAACATTAAAAACGACTTTGAGTATATGCAAGCTTCTTTAGGATAGATTCTGACAATTATAAACCATATCTAAGACTAAATAATCCTACTATACTCAGATTTGTAGTCTCATCTCCTTTGAAAAAATTTAATAACTTGCATATCTCATTCTCTTTTTGTTGCTTGATCGTATAGTCTCATCACTGATTGTTTAATCTTTTTGTCACAAACCAAAACTCATTTTTCAACATTCTCACCCTTTTTGATTGATGATAACTTGTTTTTGATGATGATATATGTTAAGAATTATATACCGGAAGTTATATATTTCTCCCCTTGAATATGTGGCGACATATCTAATCCTGCACAAATTGGTTAGTCATACAAATTTCTCCCCCTTTGTCATCGACAAAAAGGAAATAAACAAGCATTGTCAACTAACAGCATATTAAACAACAATCACGAAGAAACATACATTTTCAAATACTACCGGGCTATTTATACAAGCCCATCAACATCAAAAAGTTTAATGTTAATAGAATGTTTTTAACTAAAAGAGAGTAACTTACTACCACCATCATGAAATACCGTCAATACTCATCAGATTCTGAATTTGTTTCTTCTTCCTCTTCTTGTGTTGGTTCTTTTCCCCTTCTTGTGTTGGTTCTTTTCCTCATAAAGAGCTTTCCAAATATTGTCTGCCACCACCATTTCCACTAGTGTCAAAACTTGTATGTTCTTCTGATGTAGATCAAGTAAAATGAGGTGCTGGGCGTTTTCCCGGATCACGATGTGAAGTTCTGCAGTGGTCGAGGAGGAACAAGAAATTGCGTCCCATAAAATCCCCAAAAAGCTTTTGATCTTTTCAAACTTCCTGTCAATCTTCTGGTCAAGATTCTTAATGTGAGAATCCAAATTTCTTGATTACATGCATTGAGATCAATGGACTCTTGAGTGCTTTGGGATGGAGTGGTGGTGCGTATTTCATCTCCTCCTTGCTGTGGAGTAGCAGCTTGTTGGCGAGGCCTTGATTGCCAATCTTGGCAAACTAGTTGTGCAGCTATTTAATGCTTTAACTGTGGAGGTGTCGAATTCTGGAACTGGAACTTGTAGATTTATTAGGAGCCGCATAATATACTAGTAAATGATGTTCATCCGTCCTTGGTTGAAGGCTAGGAATTCTTCAAGTACAAGCTTAGGCCAATTAATTTGAACATCACACTAAATTGCGTATAAAGCTCTATATTTCTCTTGGTAGACAAGCTCGTAAGATCCGGTACGAGTAAGAATTGTGCGCATTAAGGCTCGATGCATAATTCGAGCTGTAGGACGTAAGGCGGTAGATTTTAATCTTGTCATGTCATCTTTGAAAAATCTATGACTCACTTCATCTCATTCCCCTAAAATAGCATTCAAATATTATAGTGGAATACTATTTGTTGGTGTTTGAAGGATGTATCCAATTCTATCTAACGAAAAAAGACATGTTAACCACAAATTAAAATCCACACAAATTTGTTATTGTTTCTTGGATTTTGATGACCCAAATTCAAGTTAGCATAAAAGATTTTTACCATTGTATGATTTATCTTGAGATTGTTCCGATTATAGTCAAGGAGAGATTCTAGACGACTTCTTCTAGTAAGATCTTGAATTCTATATGCTGCAAAGTCAGGAAATACAATAAATGATCCTTCTAGGAAGCGAGCTTCCTTCATCTTGTTCCATCTTTGGATAGCGGTTGCGTCATAAAGCCATTGAGCTATTTCGGTGTCTATAGGTTCAAAGGCCAAGGATGAAGCTTTTCTATAGCGTTTTGGTTGCATTGGAGCCATTAGAATGAGTAATTGAGTAATGGAATTTAAGAATTTAGAGGGCTAGGGTTTTGAAATTTGGATGGTAGAAAGTAAAAATGAGGAGTAAAAGTGAAGAAGATAGATTATATGGGTAAAAAGTGGGCGAAACAGGAGTTAATAGCCTCAAATGGTCAGTTCATTCGATTGATCGAATTTGGTCCGTCGACAGATCAATTTTCCCAAAACTTTCTGTTTCCAGATTCAGTCGATCAGCCAAAATTCATCAGTCGATTGAATGCTTTTTTTCAACATTATCAGTCTTTTTTGCTTGTCAAAAAAATTAGAAAGTATATATATAATATATTAATTAATGAGTGCATACAAATTAGATTGAAAAAGAAATAATATATAAAAATTATTTAGATGAAGAAGAAGTGGATGAATGCGGATTCTTGCCATCTTCTAGTTCAACTTTAGTCTTTTCTTTGTATGGTTTCAATGGAGGCCAGTGATTTCCTCGTTCGCATGATTTTGCAGACATAGAAGGAGGTTGTGGAGACCGATCCCATGGATTCCGACAGGAAGACGTTGTGGGTTGATGAACATCGGATGTAGATGTTCCACAGAATTTCCACCCTGCTCCAGAAGGCTAAGTCGTTTGAATTAAGCTTTTGTTCATAGTACATTTCTCGTTGTATTGTTACCGATTCCCATTGATAATGATGTATATCATCAATCTTTTGTTTTTTTAATGGATAACCAAAGAATAAAAAATGATGTGCCTTCTTCTTTTCTGAAGTATAACCGGTATGATAGTTGGATGGTCTGGCAGGCTCATAAAATGGAGTAGGTGTAGGTAAGCTAGAAGAATCAGAGGATGGTGTGGAAAAATCAACAGAAGAGTAAGCGGAGTCATTTTGGGAGTTGTTTTGGGAAGACATTGTTGCAAGGGATAACCAATATTTGAGTCAAACAATCAAGTCGGAGAGAAAATAAACAAAGAAACCTCAAATTTATAAAAATAGGAAGAATAAAAATAGAGTAAATGATTGGTTAAACAAGAGACAACAAGTAAATAATGAAAGTAGTAGAATAAACACAATGTTACATGGTTAAAAAAACTTTTAAACAACTAAAAATAATATAAGAATAAGTGTATTAGAGAAATAGTTGTGAAATAATAAATAGAGAAATGGTAAAGACATAGGACCTCCAATCTAGAGGTGTTGAGTTCAAGTGCTTGCAAAATTTTTATTTTCATCTTATTTTTTATAAAATTTCAAATATTATAATTCTTTAAAAGAAATTATACCTAGTTCTCTTCTTAGTTTTACAAAAATATTTTCATCGAGTAGTTTAGTGAAAATATCAGCTAATTGATTTTCAAAATGTACAAACTCTAAATTTACTATATCCTTTTCAATATTATCACGAAGAAAATGATGAAGAATGTCGATATGTTTAGTTCGTGAGTGATTGACAGGATTTTTAGATAAATAAATTGCACTTATGTTATCAAAGTATAATATAGATTTATTTAAAATTATGTCAAAATCTTTTAGTGTTTGTTGCATGCAAATGACATGAGCACATGCTAAAGCTGCAGATATATATTCTGCTTCACACGTTGATAGTGAAACACAGTTTTGTTTCTTGCTAAACCAAGATATTAAGGATCGTCCGATGAAACGACAAATTCCACTTATACTTTTATATCTTTTTACTTCCTCCAAAATCAGCATCGCTATAGGATACTAATTCGAAAGAACGTTCTTTCAGATAAAGTAGTCTGAAATCCTTGGTATTACCAAGATAACGAATTATACGTTTTACTGCTCGCGTATGTGATTCTTTAGGATTTGCTTGAAATCGAGTACATAAACAAACACTCATCATTATATCAGGTCGACTAGTGTAAAGTAATGATCCAATCATAGTACGATATAACTTCTGGTCGACATTCTTACCATCTTCATCTCTGTCGAGATGTATAGTTGTACTTCTAAGTGTTGGTTTGGAAAAAGTGTTTTCCATACCAAATCGTTTAATTAGATTATTACAATATTTTTTCTTGATTAATAAAGATAACATTTTGTAGTCGCTTAATTTGTAATCTAAGAAAATATGATAGTTCTCCCATATGTGACATTTCAAATCTATTTGACATGATAGTTGAAAATTCCTGACATAATTTTTCATTAGTTGATCCGAATATAATATCATCAACATATATTGGTATAATTAAAATATCTTGATTAGTTTTCTTAATAAATAACGTTTGATCAACCATAGAACAATACGGTTTTCTCTTTCACTGTTTAAGGATTTCAACTCATTCTCTAATAAGTCAATTTCATATTCAGTTTTTTCTAGCCCCTTGGGAATTTTAACTTTTAGAACTTCTAGCTTATTTGTAGCAATATATTTATTAAGTCTGGAATTTCCAGCGTAGGTTTATCACTATCCATGTGTCTTAAACTCTCATAGAAAGTAACGATTACCAACCCTAATTAAAAAACAACAAAAAACCTTAATTACCTAGATATCCAAATTCTTAAAAATAAACTTATTGACATAAAACAATTTTAATAAAACATTAACATTAGCTTACCAACAAAGCCGATGCAACAAATTTTGATTTAGGGCAATCGAAGAAACACATACTAAAATAATAAAATCAAAATTGATGAATGATTAAACTATTTAAAGAACTCATTTTAAACCTTAATAAAATTGACGAATAGTTGAAACTAAGTACCTATATAGGGAGCAGTTAGCGGTGATCATTCAGATTCAAAATCGAAAGAATGGTGAAAAGAGATGTCTGGATGATGAAACGATAGTGGTGAAGGCGAATTTAGGAGATTGGAAAGAAGGTTTAATTCTATTTTAGGTGGTGAAGGTGTTAGTGGGATGAAAGGGCGAGAAAAGTAAATAGGGGAAGTGAAAAAATAGGCAGCAAAGTTATATTATTTACGTTTTCTCAACGTTCATACGTACAAAATTTCCCTCCAAGATTTTTGTCCACCGCATTCAAGGGAGAAACACTAAGTATAGCTATTGTCAATGGTGTTCTTTCTTGTAATGAGAAGATATTGGAGTTACTAATTGTTTCCTAGTCAACCCATGAAAACTAGGATAAGAGTAAAGATATTGGAGTTACCAATAGGTTCATAGTGTCCCATGAAAACTATGTAATTGAACAGGGAGTCATTAACCATTTAACTGCTTATTAGTTAGCCCATGAAAATTATTAGGTTAATAATAATCCTAGAAACAGTAATTGAGACATACAGTTAAAATGAGTAGGGATGGGTAATCTCGAATTTATTCACTTGTTTTGCATATCATCATATCATACTGTTTTGAATTGTTTTAATCATTGTTGCCACATGAGCACAGTATATGGTTTTTTAAAGGTTTTAGGATATTAGTAAGGGGAAAACTCATTCCGCAAAGTGGTGTGGTCTCACTAGATATCTAAATGTTTTAGATGGTAGATTATAAATCATAGCAGGCTTTATGTCTTACCCAAAGTTTATATTTTCCCCTTAATCTCTCGGGTGCTCAATCAATTTTGAGTAGTTTAAGAGTTGAGGTTTTCAGGCATCTCATTAGCCGAATAAATCTTCCAAAGACGTGCAAAAGGTATGATAGCTATCTAGAGTTCTCTTTTATTTGATTCTGCTATGATGTTTGTAATGGAAAAGTTGTTAAATCGCTTGTATGAACTCTGATCATCCAAGGGAGCATCTTCATATGTCGCTCTTGGCGTATGTTGTAATAAATATATTTTCGTAGAACGTGGTTAACGATTGTGGTTTTATGTAATGAATTGGAAATGTTTTCAAATGGAATGTGATTTTTTGATGTTTTAAATTTTTTCTATATTCGTGTGTTTTTTGTATCAATGTATTAACATTGTCATATTTGGTCGCCGAGGATTAATAACTATGGATGACGGCATCATCCGTAGCCATTAGTTTTAGGCCTCCAAGTAAGGGGTTCTAACACAAGGATAAATTCGACCCTAGTTAATTTTTCTATTCTCTATTCTTTAATTAAGTTCCATTCCATTTACTCCCCATTTTGAAAGACTTTATTGTAAAATCCCTTTATTAGAAATTTTGTAACTCAACAAAATTTAAGCTAGCAATTCAAAACTGAAAAATCTTTTTCCATCGAAAACCTTTTAATCGGAAACTTCCGACTCAACTTACTTTTTAAATTACGAATTTTCAAATTTTCTTACTTTTTCAACACAACGACTTCTCAATAATTCCTTTGAAAAACCCAATCAAAACCATAACATCCCCCATTTTGAGGCTCGAAACTAAGTGCTGCAGATGTGGCATTCATCTATAGTATTAATTTCTAGTGAAATGTGGTCATGTTATTGTTTCATAACATCAGAAGCATAAGAATACAAAATAATTTTAAACATAATTTCAAAGAAAACATTCATATTTTATTTCAAATATAATATTTCATATTCGTTGCGTAATCCCTAATGTTGTCAGGTTCAGATAAAATATAATTGTTTACAAACAAATTGGTTACCAAGAACAGATTTTTATAGAGAAGTAAGTAAAGAAAATTAAATTAAAATGAGGAACAAATTAAGATAGCAGCAAGTAAAAATCAATAACCAAAAACATGAATATTTATAGCAGTTCGACGTTGTATGCCTACGTCCACTTTGAAGATTATCTTTATTGATCACTTATAAATTTGATTACAGCAGCAAGGAATAAGGAAAACTTGATTACAATAAAGGCTAGAGTAAGCAGCAGCGTAAAGATCTATAGAATGACCCATTAGGCCAGTATATATAGGTGAAGACGACAACCAATCAATCTGAAACTTTGGCTAAAGGGTCTTCTTATCAATATCAGCTCACCAGTCGGGTCGCTAGGCCCAATTTGCAATAAAGAGGGATCAATACCGATCCCTTCATCGGTCCATTTTTGGGCAGCGATCCCTATGGTGGCTTCTGCATGCATAAATATGTTAATCCTTCTATTCCGATGTCATTTGGACCAAAGGAGCTCAAGTTATTACACGACCTTTGATTCACAATTTATTATGTGCTATCTTTTGCCGATCCCTCTTATGGGATGTATACTGATCCCTTCATCTCTATCTATTTGATGTGTGATCCCTAGGGTTTGTTTCCCAAGGTCCATATGCCTTGCTCTCCAAATCTCTTATGCTTTAAACTTATGGATCTTGAGGTAATGATTGTCGTATGTGAGAATGTACTTGGATTTTGACGAACACCAACCTCTATCCAATGAAGTACCCCGATCAAATGCCACCAATCATGCCAATCCCTTTTCTTTAAGATGAAGTATGTTGACCCATATTTATCACTAAAGCATGTTGATCCCTCTTTTATAGAACATGTCGAGCCATCTTAACCAACTTTGCTGAGCCCTCCTTTATGAAATGAAGTATGTTGAACCCTCTATAGGAGCCATCCCATACCGATCCCTTCCATTTTATAAGCTATATTCCATGCTTTAAGCATTTTACATGGTTTATATACCAATTCCACTCAACTCTAACTTCATATTACCATTTGTACTTGACTTCCAGGTACCACAATCATTTCTCTGGAATCATTGGCCTTGATAACAGTTAGATCTACGTCATGCAATCAGTTTACTATAGCCAGGCTAAAATGCTAGATAATATTTTCCTCCTAAAGTACGCCCTATGATTAACATGACGTGCTTTGAATCAAAACAAGTTTCAATTAGTCCATCTGGCTTCCTGAGTAATTGGCATTCCTTTGTTGAATTGTTTTTTCAAGATATCAAATTTATCATTGATCACCATGACGCTTGGTCGACTTCCAATAATACTAATTTAGTGTAATATTTCATTAATATATATAAGTCCTATTCTGCAAGACTAATAAGCTTTCTTTATTTAGTCCGACCACGAACTTGAAGATTTCAGGTTTGGTCTCAGTCTCTGTCGATTTCAAAAATCGAACTTTTCAGTCATACAGGTTGTGCTCATATACAAATTTTTGTTGTTGGCTGTCGGATGTGTTCGGACACTTATAGGATGTTACCCTGCCTTTTGGATAAAGTTGGGATATCAACAAACTGGCTAAAAAAAGGATGGATATCAGGATTGGAGATCGATTCGAAACACGGCTATGATGGATACCATTAAAATGGAACCAAGCTCCAATCAAGGTGGGATTGATTGGGAAAGATGAACAAGGCTTGGAGAAGGTAACTTTCAAATTTTAGGTCAAATGGAGTTCATATGCTCGAGTTATGGATGGATCAATGTTCATGTAAAACTGATTTGTATCGATAATTTCGCATCGATCAAGATTGGCAGGGTAACATACTTCAGATCGATGGCTTTCATATCGATGCAATGCACATCAATTGGGTGGACACGGCAGAGACATGGCGGCATACTTCGTATCGATAAAGGCATGGATCGATATGAAGAATGAAGCAGTGATCATTGGACGAGCGTTTAATATCGATCAATTGTTGATCGATACGAAGGACGCACTAAAGGGTGGATATGAAGAAAGGATGCAGAGGATGGATACAAAAGGTGGCAGCACTAGATAGATACAAATACATGTTTCATATTGATCGTGTTAGTATAGGTCAAAACAAAGCGGTCAATGTGGAATGCGGGACTTAGATCGATACGAACAACATGGAAATTGGTCGATACTAAGGCAATGGATACAAATGGATGGATCCAAAATGATCGATACACACTGTTTCATGGATACGAAGCTGCTAGCATACACTAAAAAACACAAACTTGGATCGATCATAACTCCCAAACCATGGATCCAAATGTTATAAAATTTTCATAGAAGCTTCCTTATGCACTCAAGAATGTTCATGATCGATCTCAGCTCTAATGGACCATTTTGGATCAATACAAATTATATTTGGAACGATCGGGATCGATCCAAACGACTTCGAATCGAGTTGGTGGGCTCGCCGACGCATAAGAAGAGGTATTCCGAGTTTTGTGGCAGATATTTTCAGATCTACACCTATAAATAGTAGATCAATGGCAACTAAAAAGGGATCTTCTTCTACTTTCTTAGGGGAAACTCTACCATTTTGTTTACTGATTTCAAAGGTTTGTAACTGTTATCTTAATACAAAAAGAATAAAAGGATTGATTCAAAGTGGTCATAGGCGAAAGATAGCCGAACCACTATAAGTCATGCGTTCTCTGATTTCTTACTCATATTAGTTTTTCCATTTCTTCGTTTTTATTCTCTACTTTATCCAGATCCGAGGTCTGTGTTTGAATATTGTGGATTTGTATGAAAACGCTAGTGCTTTCATGACTTTCGGGGTTTGTGAACAATTTTGGCACAAATACTTTGGTACTTTCACTAAAAAGGACTAGCACCCACTACACCAGACATGGAGTTCATATTTGGAAAGCTGAAGGATCAGATCTAGAAGGAATCATAGCCAAGCAATCAACAAGGAGACAGATAACGGAAAGGAGTCAGCATGAAAGAAGTCAGGAGGCTTCCTTAGGAGCTAATCAGGCGCCAATCTTCATCAATAGAGACGAGATGGAAAAGATGCTGAAAAGGCAAGAGGACATGATACAGAACCTATTCTGATAGGTTGGACAAGCTGGAGTACAAAACCAAGGGAATGGAATTGAATGGAATGCTGGAAATGGAGATCATGATGCTAGAGCAGCAGAAACAGAGGAAATTCAGAATCAGGACCGCGAAAATGCAGCAAACGAGATGCAGAATAGTGGAGGACCATCGGAAGCAGCTCTTGTACTCGGAGGCATACCCCCGAATCATGTTGGCTTGATTCCGAGAAGGATACCAGGCGGCGCTGTGCGGTTTCGAGTTGATCGAGATATGGATGCTCATCTAGAATGATAGGCTTCACAATTCCTTCATGGATCCAGGTGGCAAGTTGAAGATAATAGGAAAAAGATACCACTTGATGACAATGATAGGTTAATAGACATGATCAAACGGGCCGTGAGGGGAGGAATGGTGAATAGAGATTTCAAGGATATGAATAGAAGCCCCTTCGCTCCTACAATTAGGCAAGTTAGGAATTCACTGGATTTCAGACTACAACGCTGGAGAGGTGTAATGGGAGAACAAATCTCGTTATTCACTTGACGAGGTACATGAGGCACAAGGAAGTGCAAGGGGCATCGAAGGAAGTCATGGCACAATGCTTCCCTTTGTAATTAATGGATATAACAGCACTATGGTTCAGACAACTGGAATACAGCTCTATTGCCACATGGATGGAGGTGATTAAGCGATTTATGAGGCAACTTCGGATCCACATCATAAGACCCAAGAATGTGATAACTTTAACATCGAAGAAACAATGGAAGGGAGATTCACTTAGGAATTTCTTAACAAGATTCAATGCGGCTATAGCTTTGGTGGATCGACCTGGTCCGTCGATGGTTTTAATGGTAGAAGTCTCAGGAATTGCGGACGATTCGAATTTTAAGGTATCATCGGAATGGGATCCGCCGATGGATCTAAGAGAGTTTTATCACGAAGCAGAAAGTTTCTTACGACAGGAGTATGTGAAGGCTGAAAGAGAAGGGAAAGAGGTTGAGTTTTATGTGGTTAAAGGTGGGGGTCCACCCAGGAAAGATTCAAACAAGGATGATTATAACGACCCGCCTTTTTGGACAGTTTAAACCGACGATCAAATGCACATGCCGATTCCAAACCATTCAAAAGGGCAGATGGTTATTGGGGTAAATAAGAAAAGAAAAGAAAAAAAATAAACAAAATGAAACAACACAGAATCTCGCATCGGAACGATAAAATATAATAGTCAAATAAACAGTTCATGAAGCTGTTTACTATACTTTGACAATTATTTATACAACATTTATCAGAGTTATACAAATACAACAGAACAATTAAAATAATGTAGCAGACAACATGATGCAAAGATAATAATAGTAATAGTATACCAAATCTTCGTCTTAGTCCTCCAGAATAGATCTTCAATAAGCTGAAAACTCAGGTCTGACCCGAGCGTAATGAAAAGACAAAACACTCGAGTTAGGACTAAAATATCCTCATGTAAGTTAAATCAATCGTAAACAAATATGAGTGTAACGACGTCAGAGATGTTTACGGGGTTTGACATCTCATATCCAGTGTCAACGTGCGTGCAATAACTCAAGAGATGTTACGGGATTTTCCATCACTTAAGGATCCGTTAAACTATCTACTATGTAGTAATGTACGCTAAGTAGATAATGCCTAACAGTAATATAAAGTATCAAAATAGCGTTAAGGTGTTACCATAATCCCCCTTAACACATTTTTATAATGCCATAGTATATACAGCACCGTAAGCCCCACCGTAAACTGGTGGTTATCAGAGGGTACCCCATAGGTATAACACAAAACAAAACGTAGTGGTCGCGAATAGGATAATCAGTATGACAAGGTACATGAGGCGATACCAACTAGGATACTAGTAGTTGCGTGATCCAGAATGATGTTGAGCATAGCCAGCAGCTACCCCAACGCCGCGAAACAACACTCCCAAATCAAGGGGTGCACCCAAATCGCATTACAAATGTAATAGATATGGTATCGAAGAAGTGTGTCCGCTAGAGGTGGCGAACCTCAATGGCCCAGCGCGGCTCCTGTTTTAGTCATCAGGGGTCATCCAATATCGTTCTCTTTCTTCAGTCAACGCGTTCACCAAACCATCCACTTCATTCTGGATCAACACTCCACGTATAATAGTTATTAAAGTGGTTTTCGGTATCGACAGAGAGTATGTCCATATCCGATCCTAGTCTCTTTAATAACTACGTATTATTACACCGTTAGCTTTTTTACATTTCAAATCGATTCATAATTGATATCAAAATATCATGTTCGCTTCAAAAATCAAATCCATTTCAAATATCATCCTATCTATTCAAATGTAAGATTCCGTTTCAAAATCTTTTTCCGCATCAATATCTCATTTCGATTTCAAAATCATTTCGAAATTCAATTTAGGTTGCAACTTTATTTAACCCAATTCGTATTTAAATTCAAGATTTAAATATAAACATTTCACCTTATTGACCAGCTTAGAATTTTAGAAAATAGTTTTAAGGAGTTTAAAAGTAGTTTTAAATAATTAAAATAGTTAAAAATACTTAAAATCTTAAAATGGATTTGAAATAGATAAATTAGTTTAAAATAATTTAAATCGGGTTAAGCAGATTTAAAATAGATTAAAATAGTTTAAGTATTCAAAATGGTTTATATAATTGAGTAATTTGGAAAACAAAATAAAAAAACTTCAAAACCAATCCATTTCAATTTTAACTTCCCAATTCAAAACAATTTCAATTTCTCTTCTACCGATTCAATTTCGATTTCGATTCAATCAATGTCAACTTTGACTTCAAATTTATTAAATTTTATGTTCACTTTCAATTAATTCAATTTCAATTTATATCGATTTAAAAGCTGGATTTTCAAAATATCAATTTATAACACTTAACAAAATTATCCTTCAATATTCAAATTTAAATCCAAATTTCAAATATGATTCAATTCCAAGCTCATTTCAAAATATCATTTTTATGTCACTTTTACTTAGTAATATTTAGAGCTCAAATTTAATGTTCAATCTTTAAAACAAATAAATTTTCGAAATTCAATCATATCCAAATTTTAAATCTCAAAGTCTCCACTTAAATTTATTCAACAATTTCTTTTAACCAAAATTTTATTTCAACATTCCAAACTCAATTTTTCGATTAATTCGATTTCTATTAATTGATTTCTATTTATAACTTTTAAATCAAAACATTTAAATAAATTTCAAATCGACGATTTTAAAATTTATTAATTTAGCCAATCCGGTGTCCGTATATAAATTTCTATCCTGTGGCCAAGTAATTATTTATTTCAATTAAATGTCAGGGATGAATATAGATCACTTAAATCAAATCATAGTGTCATATGTATGCATAACAGGTTATATATATAAGCAAATAAACATCCAAACATTTAAATATCAACCAATAGCATCCATCGAAATAAATCATCCAATAGACAATACAATTCATGGCAATTTCATGGTTATCAATGTCAGGTAATATAATCGCAATTAAATTTTAATTTCAATTTAACTGTCAATTTTATTTTTCAATGGTTAATTCAAATGACAAGCTATATGACAATTAAATTTTTATCAAACAACGACAAATAAAATCATAACACTTCATAATATCAAATTTAACAAGCATAAAGATATTTAGTACGTTGTGAGCGTTATAAAACACTCACCTTGATTTTTACGATTTTAAATCAAGTCGAACGACGTTCGATTTAACCCGAAATTTTCTTTAGCTCCAAACGATTCCAAACCAGTTCCAAAGCGTAGTGCTCGTCAATATGAACCCAACGCAACTTGTTTCGTGCGTTTTCGACCTCGTATGAACAAGTTACAATATTTTAAAGATTTAAACGAATTTATTATAGTAAATTACAACTTTTATTTTAAAATTCAAACCCACATGCATCATGGCCGTTCGTTCCCTATCATCAGATCCTGGCCGCACTTGCGTCCTCCCCAGATTCACGAACGCGTTTGAGAAACCCATCATCACCGTGCAACCCTAGCTAGCCGTGACCTCCACGATGCTCGAAACCACATTACTCCACCACCACTCCGTTCGCCTAGCCGAGCTCGACTCCCCATGCTCGACCGCACCCCCCTAGCGCCACCACCGGCCAGAAAAACGCAACCAAAACTGGCCCCTTCAAACACCAATACGCTTCGATCCGTGAGGTTATATCCGATCATAACCGTTGATACGGTAGATCGTGATGTGCTCTACAATTGTCCAGTTGAAAGTTTTTGGAATTGGTTAGTGGATTGCAAGAAATTCGAGGGGGAACGAGGAAGATTTTAGGCCTTTGGTTTAGAAAATGGCGGCCGGCTATAAGAATCCCTAGCCCCTTTTTTATTTATTTTTCATTTGTGAATAAGGGGGCTATTTATAGGAAACGACGAATACTATTCATCCGGCTTTTCCAAACTCCGATTTACGCGCGGTGACCGGCGTTTTTAGGGTTTACACCGTGTTCCGGACACAATAGAGTAGGTTTCGGAAGCTAATTCGATCATCTGTGCGAGTTATGGCAATAAATGCTCGCTTTAAAATTAAATCGGTTAAACAAATTTCTATGCGTTTTGGCTCATCCCGGACAAACGGTAAATCCGATTGACATGAAATTTGAAATCTTACAGTAATATCACATTACAGATCCAATGAAACTGGTTTCATCGAAATCCAAGACTGTTTGAAAAATGGCTATTTTAACTCGTCAATTAAATATTAAAATATTCAATTTTCACAAATTTACTTTTAATTCGATTTTAAAAGTTATACAACATAATTCTAACTTTAATATGATAAAATAAAATTTTACAAATAAATTTTAAATCATATTAAACCCGACATTCAATTATCCAATAAATTCCAATTTTAAAATCTTATTAACTCTATTATAATCCCGATATATCTTACATTCATTTTGGAAACCAATTTGAATCATATTAAATCAAATTTTAGTTATTCACTCTATTTTCATATATTAAATTTCAATATCAAATTAATCATATCAAATTCGGAATTTAATTGTTCAAGCATTTGTAATATTAAATTTAGTTAAATTTGATTATTCTTAAATCACTATCTTTTGAAATATTCAAAACGAACTTATAAAATTTAACAAATTCAAATTATAGAACAACCATTTTCATTAAAACAGTTATTCAATTCCCATTATTAAATTATTCAATAAATTCCAAATATTAAATTTAAACAATTTCGCTTATCCAATAATTCATTATCTTTTGAAATATTGGAATTGAACTTATAAGATTCGACTTATAAACCAATTCACAATTTTGGAATCCTATTTTCATTTTACAGTTATTCAATTATTCAATAAGTTTTAAATATTTAATTTAAACAATTTACCTGTTCAATATTCAATATTTGATTTTAAATAGATTTTACTTATCAATCAATTACTCTATTATACCCAATGAATTCAACATTTATTATCCTATTCAACTTTTGATTGCAAAGGCATTCACTATGTAGCTTTTATTTTTCATTACATGGATAACTATTGTTGCAATTCATTCCAGTTATTATTATTTCAAACGAATTACAAATTTTTTTCTAACATTAAATCACGAAATCTTACTAAATTAGCTATTTTAATTATCGAAAATT
The DNA here is from genome assembly GCA_030765085.1 of Allium cepa. Taxonomy (NCBI): domain Eukaryota; kingdom Viridiplantae; phylum Streptophyta; class Magnoliopsida; order Asparagales; family Amaryllidaceae; genus Allium; species Allium cepa. The sequence goes on along the minus strand of CM060944.1, from coordinate 299,372,344 downwards.
TATGGGTCGTTACACTCTCCCCCGCTCAAAACTTTTCGTCCCCGAAAAGGAAAAAGAAGGGAAAAGGAACTAAGTATAGGATTCAACATTAGATATAATTTATTCAAAGTTACCAACTTATAAAGCAATGAAATTCCATTTATAAAGTCATAACTACGCTTCCACTAAGTTACTCCGAATGGCTTTCTAACTTTAAAAGTTAGTTATCAAAACAAGTAATTTTTTTTTTTTTTTAAACTTGAAAGATTTTCTAACACCCGGATTTTATGGAAAATTTCGGCAGAGTCTCCTTTGCGTGGCTCGATCGGAAAAAAAATGGCAGTATATATATCACAAATATACATCTCATCAAGTGATGAGGCATCCCGTAGGGAAAAAAGTGTAAAAGTACGGTATGTAATCCGAGATATGTACCTTATATATTATTAATAAGCATACACAGCTAACATAGCGCAAAAGCGAGCTGCAAATGCGAAGCAAGCGCAATCCGCACCTACTAAACACTCAACAAACCATGAGAACATGCATATTATGAAAATAATATCAATATACATCATATAGCAACATAACAGCTACATGTGCCAACATAGCAATTGCAACAAACAACAAATGCATCCACCAAATCAATTATCATCCAGCTATCATCCAACGAATCCCTAGCCAATCAATATAAATTCACTTCTCATTAATATTTGTTGACTTGGTTTTCAATTTTAATCACAGTTGATTCATTAACGTTGGATTTTACTAACATTCATTCACAATTCAATTAGTTAACATTCACTAATTTATATTTACATTAGTTCACTTCCAGTTTGAATCAAATTAAATTCTATTTAAATTCATTTAACTTCCAATTTGATTTCAATGATTTATAGCTTTCAATTTACACTTATGAATTATATACAATCAATTAACAATCATATAACAACCAAATCATACCCAACATAACCAAATTATTAATTTTACATTCAATTTGGTTTATCTCTTTTATATATATATTCTGTTATATAATTTTAAAAGAATCATTTTATATTTGGCATCTTAAATTTCCAATGTTAACTTTTAATTAAGTCCATAAGCCGTACATATATCATTCGTGAGTAATACCAGTCTAACCGCTTATTCGATCACACAATTTCACTTCCAAACTAGTATCGTTCACCCGACTCTCTCTAGTGCGGACTCAGATTTGGTTCCTTGATTGGAAACTGTTGCTCTCCTTGCATGCCATATACTATGATAGAGAATTCCAAAATCAAATTAAAAATCCATATCTAGGGTTCGCCGTCGAAAATCGAGTGAAAAATCCTAACTTGGATCGATATAAATCATCTCGAAATTTTGTGTTCGAATTTGGATCATATTGTTACGCAAATAAAATAATATACGCAAATCTCACGTATTACCTTCTAATGGATTTCTATCCAATTTATCTATACTAAATTATTTTATTGACTTCTTTTTTTTTAATTAATTATTCACAATCTATTATTCAGTTAGTATATTCATTTCTTTACATAGTATGTTCTTTAACATTATCTTTTCTTAAAGATCATATCATAGAATTTTCTTACTCAAGTTCTTTTTAAACATTCTATATAATTTAATCAAATCCAATTTCATTTTCCAATTGATTCTTAGCTACAAGAAATTCCTTTGTTTACATTTACTTCAACTTCATAATTTTAGTTAATAACAAATTTATTTATGGAACATTTTATTAACCAGCACTTTAGTTTATTAATCATCCTATAAAAGTCCAACCTCTCATAAATGACTTTTCTTAGTTTACAGTTATCTTAAAGGTTACAATCCCTTTGCAATTTTATATTTATTTTCTATAACCAATTTACAAAGATATAATATGATCCATTTATCTTCTTTCTTAAGTTCACTTACTTGTTCCATTTATCCATTCATCATTTCATGTTATATTTAAGTATATCCAAATTTTCATTCATATACATTCTAATTCCTTTGAGTTTTCCTTACTTGCATACTTCAATTATTTCCAGGTTCTGTTTATTTGTACAACATCTCATTTCATATCCAAAACATCATTTTAACTTCTTAATATTTTGTAAGTCATATTATATGTTATTAGAATGCAAATTTGGTACTATACAAATTTATAGAATTTCATTTTACTAATTTAGAATGTTAACAATTTAATTTGTTTAAATCCTCTTTACCTTTCAACTTTAAAGTTTTCCCAAACTATAGCTTAGATATCTTAATCCACTTATTTTATAAATTCTGGTTATTCACATTTCATTCAAATAATTTGAAAATTATTAATTAACAGAACTTAGAATTTTAAATTCCCGGTTCTTTCTAAATCGTTTGAAATAAACATATATACTTATATCCTTTTAAATTATCAAATCATACCTTTGGAGTTTAAACCAAAACCCATTTACCTAAAATAATTTCGAGGAAAAGCAAAGCTTCTTAGAAGTCTCCCCCAATTTGAGACTCGAAAATGAACGTCGATGATGCTGCGCAGCCATCACGGAAATTATTTTCCAGCGACATAAGAGAGGAGTAATTAATTCATTCCTTCTTAAAAATCATTTCAAAATATTTCCTATAAATATTTTCCAACTAATATCACAATATATTTTCTTCAAAACTTTGAGAACTATTTTTCAAAATCTCCGGGTCTTAAATTCAATATTTTCCAATTTAAATCTATTTTAAGTCACCTTTATAAAACATTCTTATAGGATTTTCTTTCTTAAAACATTCCACAAGTTGTTTTATTACTGTTCATTTTGTAATTCATCTTATTTATTAAATTACAATATCCAATTTATGATAATAACTAATATTTTAATTCCTAACAACCAGGTAAGCTGGATAAGTCACAATAAATTTTGAAAATAAATTCTTATACACAAAATATAATTAGGGCAAAATTATTTCATTTACCCAATTTCAAAACAATAATATGTCGAATTGTTCTGTTTAAGTGTTTAGAGATCCCTATCAATGACACTAATTACTCGTATTGACCAAAATCCATAAGCCACTCAACAAATCAACCGACACAATATAAAACATTTTATATCACTAACAAATACGCTCTCTCATATATATATTCACTCAGCGACTCATCATAGGGAATTACTGCCCTATTTATAAAGAGTCGGACCCCACAAAGCTAAGGTTATCGCTAAACCAAAGCTCTGATACAAATTGTAACGACCCGCCTTTTTGGACAGTTTAAACCGACGATCAAATACACATGCCGATTCCAAACCATTCAAAAGGGAAGATGGTTATTGGGGTAAATAAGAAAAGAAAAGAAAAAAATAAAGGAAATGAAACAACACAGAATCTCGCAGCGGAACGATAAAATATAATAGTCAAATAAACAGTTCATGAAGCTGTTTACTATACTTTGACAATTATTTATACAACATTTATCAGAGTTATACATATACAACAGAACAATTAAAATAATGCAACAGACAACATGATGCAAAGATAATAATAGTAATAGTATACCAAATCTTCGTCTTCGTCCTCCAGAATAGATCTTCAATAAGCTGAAAACTCAGGTCTGACCCGAGCATAATGAAAAGACAAAACACTCGAGTCAGGACTAAAATATCCTCATGTAAGTTAAATCAATCGTAAATAAATATGAGTGTAACGGCGTCAGAGATGTTTACGGGGTTTGACATCTCATATCCAGTGTCAACGTGCGTGCAATAACTCAAGAGATGTTACGGGATTTTCCATCTCTTAAGGATCCGTTAAACTATCTACTATGTAGTAATGTACGCTAAGTAGATAATGCCTATCAGTAATACAAAGTATCAAAATAGCGTTAAGGCGTTACCATAATCCCCCTTAACACATTTTTATAATGCCATAGTCTATACAGCACCGTAAGCCCCACCGTAAACTGGTGGTTATCAGAGGGTACCCCATAGGTATAACACAAAACAAAACGTAGTGGTCACGAATAGGATAATCAGTATGACAAGGTACATGAGGCGATACCAACTAGGATACTAGTAGTTGCGTGATCCAGACTGATGTTGAGCATAGCCAGCAACTACCCCAACACCGCGAAACAACACTCCCAAATCAAGGGGTGCACCCAAATCGCATCACAAATATAATAGATATGGTATCGAAGAAGTGTGTCCGCTAGAGGTGGCGAACCTCAATGGCCCGACGCTGCTCCTGTTTTAGTCATGTCAGGGGTCATCCAATATTGTTCACTTTCTTCAGTCAACGCGTTCACCAAACCATCCACTTCATTCTGGATCAACACTCCGCGTATAATAGTTATTAAAGTGGTTTTCGGTATCGACAGAGAGTATGTCCATATCCGATCCCGGTCTCTTCAATAACTACGTATTATTACACCGTTGGCTCTTTTACATTTCAAATCGATTCATAATTGATATCAAAATATCATGTTCGCTTCAAAAATCAAATCCATTTCAAATATCATCGTATCTATTCAAATGTACGTTTCCGTTTCAAAATCTTTTTCTGCATCAATATCTCATTTCGATTTCAAAATCATTTCGAAATTCAATTTAGGTTGCAACTTTATTTAACCCAATTCGTATTTAAATTCAAGATTTAAATATAAACATTTCACCTTATTGACCAGCTTAGAATTTTAGAAAATAGTTTTAAGGAGTTTAAAAGTAGTTTTAAATAAATAAAATAGTTAAAAATAATTAAAATCTTAAAATGGATTTGAAATAGATAAATTAGTTTAAAATAATTTAAATCGGGTTAAGTAGATTTAAAATAGATTAAAATAGTTTAAGTATTCAAAATGGTTTATATAACTGAGTAATTTGGAAAACAAAATAAAACAGCTTCAAAACCAAACCATTTCAATTTTAACTTCCCAATTCAAAACAATTTCAATTTCTCTTCTACCGATTCAATTTCGATTTCGATTCAATCAATGTCAACTTTGACTTCAAATTTATTAAATTTTATGTTCACTTTCAATTAATTCAATTTCATTTTATATCGATTTAGAGCTGGATTTTCAAAATATCAATTTATAACACTTAACAAAATTATCCTTCAATATTCAAATTTAAATCCAAATTTCAAATATGATTCAATTCCAAGCTCATTTCAAAATATCATTTTTATGTCACTTTTACTTAGTAATATTCAGAGCTCAAATTTAATGTTCAATCTTTAAAACAAATAAATTTTCGAAATTCAATCATATCCAAATTTTAAATCTCAAAGTCTCCACTTAAATTTATTCAACAATTTCTTTTAACCAAAATTTTATTTCAACATTCCAAACTCAATTTTTCGATAAATTGGATTTCTATAAATTGAATTCTATTTATAACTTTTAAATCAAAACATTTATATAAATTTCAAATCGACGATTTTAAAATTTATTAATTTAGCCAATCCGGTGTCCGTATATAATTTTCTATCCTATGGCCAAGTAATTATTTATTTCAATTAAATGTCAAGGATGAATATATATCACTTAAATCAAATCATAGTGTCATATGTATGCATAACAGGTTATATATATAAGCAAATAAACATCCAACATTTAAATATCAACCAATAGCATCCATCGAAATAAATCATCCAATAGACAATACAATTCATGGCAATTTCATAGTTATCAATGTCAAGTAATATAATCGCAATTAAATTTTAATTTCAATTTAACTGTCAATTTAATTTTTCAACGGTTAATTCAAATGACAAGCTATATGACAATTAAATTTTTATCAAACAACGACAAATAAAATCATAACACTTCATAATATCAAATTTAACTAGCATAAAGATATTTAGTACGTTGTGAGCGTTATAAAACACCCACCTTGATTTTTACGATTTTAAATCAAGTCGAACGACGTTCGATTTAACCCGAAATTTTCTCTAGCTTCAAACGATTCCAATCAAGTTCCAAAGCGTAGTGCTCGTCAATAAGAACCCAACGTAACTTGTTTCGTGCGTTTTCGACCTTGTATGAACAAGTTACAATATTTTAAAGATTTAAACGAATTTATTATAGTAAATTACAACTTTTATTTTAAAATTCAAACCCACATGCATCATGGCCGTTCGTTCCCTATCATTAGATCCTGGCCGCACTTGCGTCTTCCCCAGATTCACGAACGCGTTTTAGAAACCCATCATCACCGTGCAACCCTAGCTAGCCGTGACCTCCACGATGCTCGAAACCACATCACTTAACCACCACTCCGTTCGCCTAGCCGAGCTCGACTCCCCATGCTCGACCGCACCCCCCTAGTGCCACCACCGGCCAGAAAAACGCAACCAAAACCGGCCTCTTCAAACACCAATACGCATCGATCCGTGAGGTTATATCCGATCATAACCGTTGAAATGGTAGATCGTGATGTGCTCTACAATTGTCCAGTTGAAAGTTTTTGGAATTGGTTAGTGGATTGCAAGAAATTCGAGGGGGAAGGAGGAAGATTTTCGGCCTTTGGTTTAGAAAATGGAGGCCGGCTATAAGAACCCCTAGCCCGTTTTTTTATTTATTTTTCATTTGTGAATAAAGGGGCTATTTATAGGAAACGACGAATACTATTCATCCGGCTTTTCCAAACTCCGATTTACGCGCGGTGACTGGCATTTTTAGGGTTTACACCGCGTTCCGGACACAATGGAATAGTTTTCGGAAGCTAATTCGATCATCTGTGCGAGTTATGGCAATAAACGCTCGATTTAAAATTAAATCGGTTAAACCAATTTCTATGCGTTTTGGCTCGCCCCGGACAAACGGTAAATCCGATTGACATGAAATTTGAAATCTTACAAAAATATCACATTGCGGATCCAATGAAACTTGTTTCGTCGAAATCCGAGACTGTTTGAAAAATGGCTATTTTAACTCGTCAATTAAATATTAAAATATTCAATTTTCACAAATTTACTTTTAATTCGATTTTAAAAGTTCTACAATATCATTCTAACTTTAATATGATAAAATAAAATTTTAAAAATAATTTTTAAATCGTATTAAATCCATGATTCAATTATCCAATAAATTCCAATTTTAAAATCTTATTAACTCTATTCTAATCCCGATATAACTTACATTCATTTTGGAAACCAATTTGAATCATATTAAATCAAATTTTAGTTATTCACTCTATTTTCATATATTAAATTTCAATATCAAATTAATCATATCAAATTCGAAATTTAATTATTCAAGCATTTGTAATATTAAATTTAGTTAAATTTGATTATTCTTAAATCACTATCTTTTGAAATATTCAAAACGAACTTATAAAATTTAACAAATTCAAATTATAGAATAACCATTTTCATTGAAATAGTTACTCAATTCCCATTATTAAATTATTCAATAAATTCCAAATATTAAATTTAAACAATTTCGCTTATCCAATAATTCATTATCTTTTGAAATATTGGAATTGAACTTATAAGATTCAACTTATAAAACCAATTCACAATTTTAGAATCCTATTTTCATTTTATAGTTATTCAATTATTCAATAAGTTTTAAATATTTAATTTAAACAATTTACCTGTTCAATATTCAATATTTGATTTTAAATATATTTTACTTATTAATCAATTACTTTATTATACCCAATCAATTCAACATTTATTATCCTATTCAACTTTTGATTGCAAAGGCATTCACTAAGTAGCTTTTATTTTTCATTACTTGGATAATTATTGTTGCAATTCATACCAGTTATTATTATTTCAAACGAATTACAAATTTTTTTGTAACATTAAATCACGAAATCTTATTAAATTAGCTATTTTAATATCGAAAATTTACGGGTCGTTACACTCTCCTCCGCTCAAAACTTTTCGTCCCCGAAAAGGAAAAAAAGGGAAAGGAACTAAGTATAGGATTCTACATTAGATATAATTTATTCAAAGTTACCAACTTATAAAGCAATGAAATTCCATTTATAAAAAAAATAAAAATTTGAAAACTTGAAAATTTTTCTAACTCCCGGATTTTACGGAAAATTTCGACAGAGTCTCCTTTGCGCGGCTCGATCGGAAAAAAATGACAGTATATATATCACAAATATACATCTCATCAAGTGATGAGGCATCCCGTAGGGAAAAAAGTGTAAAAGTACGGTATGTAATCCGAGATATGTACCTTATATATTATTAGCGAGCATACACGTCTAATATAGCGCAAAAGCGAGCTCCAAATGCGAAGCAAGCGCAATCCGCACCTACTAAACACTCAACAAACCATGAGAACATGCATATTATGAAAATAGTATCAATATACATCATATAACAACATAACAACTACATGTGCCAACATAGCAATTGCAACAAACAACAAATGCATCCACCAAATCAATTATCATCCAACTATCATCCAACGAATCCCTAGCCAATCAATATAAATTCACTTCTCATTAATATTTGTTGACTTGGGTTTCAATTTTAATCACAGTTGATTCATTAACGTTGGATTTTACTAACATTCATTCTCAATTCAATTAGTTAACATTCACTAATTTATATTTACATTAGTTCACTTCCAATTTGAATCAAATTAAATTCTATTTAAATTCATTTAACTTCCAATTTGATTTCAATGATTTATAGCTTTCAATTTACACTTATGAATTATATATAATCAACTAACAATCATATAACAACCAAATCATACCCAACATAACCAAATTATTAATTTTACAATCAATTTGGTTTATCACTTTTATATATATATATATATCCTGTTATATAATTTTAAAAGAATCATTTTATATTTGGCATGTTGAATTTCCAATGTTAACTTTTAATTAAGTCCGTAAGCCGTACATATATCGTTCGTGAGCAATATCAATCTAATCGCTTATTCGATCACACAATTTCACTTCCAAACTAGTATCGTTCACCCGACTCTCTAGTGCGGACTCAGATTTGGTTCCTTGATTGGAAACTGTTACTCTCCTTTCATAGCCATATACTATGATAAAGAATTCCAAAATCAAATTAAAAATCCATATCTAGGGTTCGCCGTCGAAAATCGAGTGAAAAATCCTAACTTGGATCGATATAAATCATCTCGTAATTCTGTGTTCGAATTTGGATCAAATCGTTATGCAAATAAAATAATATACGCAAATCTCACGTATTACCTTCCAATGGATTTCTATCCAATTTATCTATACTAAATTATTTTATTGACTTTTTTTTTCATTTAATTATTCACAATCAATTATTCAGTTAGTATATTCATTTTTTTACATAGCATGTTCTTTAACATTAACTTTTCTTAAACATCATATCATAGAATTTGGTTACTCAAGTTCATTTTAAACATTCTATATAATTTAATTAAATCCAATTTCATTTTCCAATTGATTCTTAGCTATAAGAAATTCCTTTGTTTATATTTACTTCAACTTCATAATTTTAGTTAATAACAAATTTATTTATGGAACATTTTATTAACCAGCACTTTAGTTTATTAATCATCCTATAAAAGTCTAACCTCTCATAAATGACTTTTCTTAGTTTACAGTTATCTTAAAGGTTATAATCCCTTTGCAATTTTATATTTATTTTCTATAACCAATTTACAAAGATATAATACGATCCATTTATCTTCTTTCTTAAGTTCACTTACTTGTTCCATTTATCCATTCATCATTTCATGTTATATTTAAATATATAACATTTTATCACATCCAAATTTTCATTTATATACATTCTAATTCCTTTGAGTTTTCCTTACTTGCATACTTCAATTATTTTCAGGTTCTGTTTATTTGTAAAACATCTCATTTCATATCCAAAACATCATTTTAACTTCTTAATATTTTGTAAGTCATATTATATGTTATTAGAATGCAAATTTGGTACCATACAAATTTATAGAATTTCATTTTAATAATTTAGGATGTTCACAATTTAATTTGTTTAAATCCTCTTTACCTTTCAACTTTAAAGTTTTTCCAAACTATAGCTTAGGTATCATAATCCTCTTATTTTATAAATTCTGGTTATTCACATTTCATTCAAATAATTTGAAAATTATTAATTAACAAAACTTAGAATTTTAAATGCCCGGTTCTTTTCAAATCGTTTGAAATAAACATATATACTTATATCCTTTTAAATTATCAAATCATACCTTTGGAGTTTAAACCAAAACCCATTTACCCAAAATAATTTCGAAGAAAAGCAAAGCTTCTTAGAAGTCTCCCCCACTTTGAGACTCGAAAATGAACGTCGATGATGTTGCGCAGTAATCACCGAAATTATTTTCCAACGACATAAGAGAGGAGTAATTAATTCATTCCTTCTTAAAAATCATTTCAAAATATTTCCTATAAATATTTTCCAACTAATATCACAATATATTTTCTTCAAAACTTTGAGAACTATTTTTCAAAATCTCCAGGTCTTAAATTCAATATTTTGCAATTTAAATCTATTTTAAGTCACCTTTATAAAACATTCTTATAGGATTTTCTTTCTTAAAACATTCCACAAGTTGTTTTATTACTGTTCATTTTGTAATTCATCTTATTTATTAAATTACAATATCCAATTTATGATAATAACTAATATTTTAATTCCTAACAACCAGGTAAGGTGGATAAGTCACAATAAATTTTGAAAATAAATTCTTATACACAAAATATAATTAGGGCAAAATTATTTCATTTACCCAATTTCAAAACAATACTATGTCGAATTGTTCAGTTTAAGTGTTTAGAGATCCCTATCAATGACATTAATTACTCGTATTGACCAGAATCCGTAAGCCACTCAACAAATCAACCGACACAATATAAAACATTTTATATCACTAACAAATACGCTCTCTCATATATATATTCACTCAGCGACTCATCATAGGGTATTACTGCCCTATTTATAAAGAGTCAGACCCCACAAAGCTAAGGTTATCGCTAAACCAAAGCTCTGATACAAATTGTAACGACCCGCCTTTTTGGACAGTTTAAACCGACGATCAAATACACATGCCGATTCCAAACCATTCAAAAGGGAAGATGGTTATTGGGGTAAATAAGAAAAGAAAAGAAAAAAAATAAAGGAAATGAAACAACACAGAATCTCGCAGCGGAACGATAAAATATAATAGTCAAATAAACAGTTCATGAAGCTGTTTACTATACTTTGACAATTATTTATACAACATTTATCAAAGTTATACATATACAACAGAACAATTAAAATAATGCAACAGACAGCATGATGTAAAGATAATAATAGTAATAGTATACCAAATCCTCGTCTTCGTCCTCCAGAATAGATCTTCAATAAGCTGAAAACTCAGGTCTGACCCGAGCGTAATGAAAAGACAAAATACTCGAGTCAGGACTAAAATATCCTCATGTAAGTTAAATCAATCGTAAATAAATACGAGTGTAACAGCGTCAGAGATGTTTACGGGGTTTGACATCTCATATCCAGTGTCAACGTGCGTGCAATAACTCAAGAGATGTTACGGGATTTTCCATCTCTTAAGGATCCGTTAAACTATCTACTATGTAGTAATGTACGCTAAGTAGATAATGCCTATCAGTAATATAAAGTATCAAAATAACGTTAAGGCGTTACCATAATCCCTCTTAACACATTTTTATAATGCCATAGTCTATACAGCACCGTAAGCCCCACCGTAAACTGGTGGTTATCAGAGTGTACCCCATAGGTATAACACAAAACAAAACGTAGTGGTCGCGAATATGATAATCAGTATGACAAGGTACATGAGGCGATACCAACTAGGATACTAGTAGTTGCGTGATCCGGACTGATGTTGAGCATAGCCGGCATCTACCCCAACACCGCGAAACAACACTCCCAAATCAAGGGGTGCACTCAAATCGCATCACAAATGTAATAGATATGGTATCGAAGAAGTGTGTCCGCTAGAGGTGGCGAACCTCAATGGCCCGGCGCGGCTCCTGTTTTAGTCATGTCAGGGTCATCCAATATCGTTCTCTTTCTTCAGTCAACGCGTTCACCAAACCATCCACTTCATTCTGGATCAGCACTCCGCGTATAATAGTTATTGAAGTGGTTTTCGGTATCGACAGAGAGTATGTCCATATCCGATCCCGGTCTCTTTAGTAACTACGTATTATTACACCGTTGGCTCTTTTACATTTCAAATCGGTTCATAATTGATATCAAAATATCATGTTCGCTTCAAAAATCAAATTCATTTCAAATATCATCGTATCTATTCAAATGTAAGATTCCGTTTCAAAATATTTTTCCGCATCAATATCTCATTTCGATTTCAAAATCATTTCGAAATTCAATTTAGGTTGCAACTTTATTTAACCCAATTCGTATTTAAATTCAAGATTTAAATATAAACATTTCACCTTATTGACCAGCTTAGAATTTTAGAAAATAGTTTTAAGGAGTTTAAAAGTAGTTTTAAATAATTAAAATAGTTAAAAATACTTAAAATCTTAAAATGGATTTGAAATAGATAAATTAGTTTAAAATAATTTAATTCGGGTTAAGTAGATTTAAAATAGATTAAAATAGTTTAAGTATTCAAAATGGTTTATATAACTGAGTAATTTGGAAAACAAAATAAAACAGCTTCAAAACCAAACCATTTCAATTTTAACTACCCAATTCAAAACAATTTCAGTTTCTCTTCTACCGATTCAATATCGATTTCGATTCAATCAATGTCAACTTTGACTTCAAATTTATTAAATTTTATATTCACTTTCAATTAATTCAATTTCAATTTATATCGATTTAGAGCTGGATTTTCAAAATATCAATTTATAACACTTAACAAAATTATCCTTCAATATTCAGTTTAAATCCAAATTTCAAATATGATTCAATTCCAAGCTCATTTCAAAATATCATTTTTATGTCACTTTTACTTAGTAATATTCAGAGCTCAAATTTAATGTTCAATCTTTAAAACAAATAAATTTTCGAAATTCAATCATATCCAAATTTTAAATCTCAAAGTCTCCACTTAAATTTATTCAACAATTTCTTTTAACCAAAATTTTATTTCAACATTCCTAACTCAATTTTTCGATAAATTCGATTTCTATAAATTGATTTCTATTTATAACTTTTAAATCAAAACATTTAAATAAATTTCAAATCGATGATTTTAAAATTTATTAATTTAGCCAATCCGGTGTCCGTATATACTTTTCTATCCTATGGCCAAGTAATTATTTATTTCAATTAAATGTCAGGGATGAATATATATCACTTAAATCAAATCATAGTGTCATATGTATGCATAACAGGTTATATATATATAAGCAAATAAACATCCAAACATTTAAATATCAACCAATATCATCCATCGAAATAAATCATCCAATAGACAATACAATTCATGGCAATTTCATAGTTATCAATGTCAGGTAATATAATCGCAATTAAATTTTAATTTCAATTTAACTGTCAATTTAATTTTTCAACGGTTAATTCAAATGACAAGCTATATGAAAATTAAATTTTCATCAAACAACGGCAAATAAAATCATAACACTTCATAATATCAAATTTAACTAGCATAAAGATATTTAGTTCGTTGTGAGCGTTATAAAACACTCACCTTGATTTTTATGATTTTAAATCAAGTCGAACGACGTTCGATTTAACCCAAAATTTTCTCTAGCTCCAAACAATTCCAATCCAGTTCCAAAGAGTTGTGCTCGTCAATATGAACCCAACGCAACTTGTTTCGTGCGTTTTCGACCTCGTATGAACAAGTTACAATATTTTAAAGATTTAAACGAATTTATTATAGTAAATTACAACTTTTATTTTAAAATTCAAACCCACATGCATCATGGCCGTTCGTTCCCTATCATCAGATCCTGGCCGCACTTGCTTCTTCCCCAGATTCACGAACGCATTTGAGAAACCCATCATCACCGTGTAACCCTAGCTAGCCGTGACCTCCACGATGCTCGAAACCACATCACTACACCACCACTCCTTTCGCCTAGCCGAGCTCGACTCCCCATGCTCGACCGCACCCCCCTAGCGCCACCACCGGCGAGAAAAACGCAACCAAAACTGGCCCCTTCAAACACCAATACGCGTCGATCTGTGAGGTTATATCCGATCATAACCATTGAAATGGTAGATCGTGATGTGCTCTACAATTGTCCAGTTGAAAGTTTTTGGAATTGGTTAGTGGATTGCAAGAAATTCGAGGGGGAACGAGGAAGATTTTCGGCCTTTGGTTTAGAAAATGGCGGCCGGCTATAAGAACCCCTAGCCCTTTTTATTATTATTTTTCATTTGTGAATAAAGGGGCTATTTATAGGAAACGACGAATACTATTCATCCGCTTTTCCAAACTCCGATTTACACGCGGTGACCGGCGTTTTTAGGGCTTACCCCGCGTTCCGGACACAATGGAATATGTTTCGAAAGCTAATTCGATCATCTGTGTGAGTTATGGAAATAAACGCTCGATTTAAAATTAAATCGGTTAAACGAATTTCTATGCGTTTTGGCTCGCCCCGGACAAAGGTAAATCCAATTGACACGAAATTTGAAATCTTACAATAATATCACATTACGGATCCAATGAAATTAGTTTCGTCGAAATCCGAGACTGTTTGAAAAATGACTATTTTAACTCGTCAATTAAATATTAAAATATTCAATTTTCACAAATTTACTTTTAATTCGATTTTAAAAGTTCTACAACATCATTTTAACTTTAATATGATAAAATAAAATTTTACAATTCATTTTTAAATCAATTATCCAATAAATTCCAATTTTAAAATCTTATTAACTCTATTATAATCCCGATATAACTTACATTCATTTTGTAAACCAATTTGAATTATATTAAATCAAATGTTAGTTATTCACTCTATTTTCATATATTAAATTTCAATATCAAATTAATCATATCAAATTCGGAATTTAATTATTCAAGCATTTGTAATATTAAATTTAGTTAAATTTGATTATTCTTAAATCACTATCTTTTGAAATATTCAAAACGAACTTATAAAATTTAACAAATTCAAATTGTAGAACAACCATTTCCATTAAAAAATTAATTCAATTCCCATTATTAAATTATTCAATAAATTCCAAATATTAAATTTAAACAATTTCGCTTATCCAATAATTCAATATCTTTTGAAATATTGGAATTGTACTTATAAGATTCAACTTTTAAACCAATTCACAATTTTAGAATCCTATTTTCATTTTACAGTTATTCAATTATTCAATTAATTTTGAATAATTCATTTAAACAATTTACCTGTTCAATATTCAACATTTGATTTTAAATAGATTTTACTTATCAATCAATTACTCTATTATACCCAATGAGTTCAACATTTATTATCCTATTCAACTTTTGATTGCAAAGGCATTCACTAAGTAGCTTTTATTTTTCATTACTTGGATAATTGTTGTTGCAATTCATTCCAGTTATTATTATTTCAAACGAATTACAAATTTTTTTCTAACATTAAATCACGAAATCTTATTAAATTAGCTACTTTAATTATCGAAAATTTACGAGTCGTTACAGTGATAGAAGCAAAAGGAAAATGAATGATAATGACAACACTTTGAATAGGCATCGGAGGGAATAAATTTTTTCTTGTTACACAGATTTAACTGAAACTCTGGAAAGGATTTACTTGGATACTCGAGGGCACCTCCAATATCAACGGGAGACGAAAGGGAACCCTCTAAATATGAGAGGGCATCGGGAAAGCATTGCCTATTCCATGAGATGAATGGGAACATCATGAAAAATCATAGGTATTTGAAGGACATCGTTGAGGAGCATGTGAGGAATGGTCATTTCCAGTAATACATAAGGAATCGAGCTGTGGCAGAGCTCTAGCAGTGGAGCAGGAGCAGCCACCGCCCACCTCGAACGAAGATGGTGCTGGATCTAGGCATCATCACCAGCTTATTATCAACTGAATGGATTTATGGCTTTGAATAAGTAATAAACCTCAAAGTGATGCGGCTAAGTCACTTACACATGTATAGGATCGAGGAGGGTCCTTAGGCATGCTCTGAGATGATGATAAATCGTGATGCTCGGGTTTATGAAATCTTATTTTCTCTCTGTTTTTTGTGGACTCTGGTTTCTTTCTTGGTACTATGGACATTTGATTTTCTTGGTT
Organism: Allium cepa; assembly: GCA_030765085.1. NCBI lineage: Eukaryota > Viridiplantae > Streptophyta > Magnoliopsida > Asparagales > Amaryllidaceae > Allium > Allium cepa. The sequence continues at coordinate 299,356,169 of CM060944.1, read as the reverse complement.
GTATGGACTATTATTTTGTCAGTTGGACTTTATGTTGATTGGATTTGGATAAATGTAATAAAAAATACAGGTCACGCGATCACAATCCCAACCGGATAGATGGGGCAGTAATCGTAGGTTATGAGCCCCTTCGCTGGAGAGCGATAGAATGGACTCCAACGCAATACAAAATTCCTTGATCGGAGAGTCGAGGCTGGAGAATATAAAAGTCTTCGATCGGAGAGTCGAGGCCCGAGAATATAAAAGTCTTCGATTGGAGTATCAAGGCCAGAGAATATAAAAAGTCCTCGACTGGAGAGTTAAGATTGAAGAATACAAAAGTACTCAAATAGAGAGTCAAGGCCAGAGAATATAGAAGCCCTCGACCGAAGAGTCTAGGCTGAAGAATATAAAAGTCCTCGACCAGAGAGTCGAGGCCGAAGAATATAGAAGTCCTCAAATGGAGAGTCAAAGTTGGAGAATATATAAGCCCTCGATCGAAAAGTTGAGGCCGAGGAATATAAGTCCTTGACCGGAGAGTCGAGGCCGGAGTAGGATAAAACGACCCGGCGAGGTCTATGGATTTGAATTTAAACCCGAAGAGGTCATGGATTCGAATTTCGCCTTTGAATAGCTAAGGATTGGCTAAGTACTCAAAGTGGTCTCGGATTTGACTATAGGCTTAGAGCGACCTCGAATTTGGATATCGACCCGGAAAGGTCATGAATTTGGTTATTGAAAATTAGGTATGGATGGATTAAACTCGGTTAACGGGTTTGGATGGCTATGGAATTAGCTAAGGATTTGGTTGTAGGATTCAAAAACGGACGTCGACTCGGAGCAGTCGTGGATTCTGATAAGGATATGGCTATGGCACCTGGATAAAATGGCTTGGTAGTGGATAGGATTATGGATCGGATGATATGGCTATGGATGGAATATGAACTTTGAATGTCAGATTTAAAGCTATTTAAAACACGCCTTCCTATCGCAAGGCATGTTTGGGGGGGCAAATGTTACCTCACCTTTTGGACAAAGCTAGGATATCAACAAACTGGCTAAGAAAAGGATCGATATCAGGAATGGAAATCGATTGAAATACTACTATGATCGATATCGTCAAAATTTGACCAAGCTCCAATCGAGGTGGAATCGATTGTGAATGATGAATAAGGCATGGAGAAGGTACGTTTCAAATTTCAGGTTAAACGGAGTTCATATACATGAGTTATGAATGGATCAAGGTTCATGGAAAACTAGTTCGTATCGATAATTTTGTATCAATCAAGATGATCATGGTAACATATTTTGGATCGATGGCTTTCGTATCGAAAAGGCATCAATTTTAAAATCTTCAAAATTGGTAAGATATTGTTTTCTTAGAGATTTACAAAAACTTTATGTGGAACATCATCGTCTCCGTTTTAATTTCCTTGGTGATGAGAAAGAAAAGTTACTTAAGGAGATTTGGACATTCCATACTAAACTAATTTGTTGTCATGATAGCACTCCAGTCGAAAATTGGATTATAGCAAATATCCCCTGGTGATTACTCCAAAGAAGTTATCATTCCTTTTTACCCTGCAGTTATTCTTTCTGCTAATTCGCTGAATAAAATTAGAGATGATGTTTCTCAATTTTACATATATAACAAATATCTATTATATCTTTTATGTTCCTTTCTACTTGAGTTGTTATCTTTTATTACACTAATGAAGAGATTGTTCGTTCTGGTTTGGATGTCATTCTTTTTTCTTTTGTATTTAAATGGGAATTAAAGTTATCCGCAGTGCCTCACTCATTAGATTCAGCATCTTACTTTATCAATCTTAAGGAAAAGCTGCTAGCTGATTATGAAAAGAGAAGATTTCTTAAAGATTCTTTACTTGCTAATTTTCATTGCAATAGTGAAGCGTTAAGATGGCATAAAAGGTTCTTGCTCCAAAAAAATATTTTCATAAACCTTAAGGACCAAATTGCCTGTTCAATAGCAGATGTTAATAGTAGGAATGAAACGATTTTCGCTCTAAAGCGTCAAGTTAAATCGAATCCTTCAATTGACTTTGATCATAAAATGTCAAAACTTTCCAACAAATAAGTGATTTGGAGAAGAAATTGAAGGATATTCAAGATCAGTGCTAGTCGTTGGAATTTATTTTGGGGATAATATCTCGAGTATTTATTTATCAGTCTCCTTGCTACTTCGTCTATTTCTAAAACTACAAGATCTACTCCCTTACTGTTCAGAAATCTCTCATTACGCTAATCTTTCCCTGGCATAGATGAGAAGGTAGTAGGCGAGTGGTGTAGGAAAGTTAAATTTGGAATGTCGAAATATTATGGCAAACATTAGAAGGTTAAATACTTACAACACATAAACTAATATGCCGCTAGAATTCAAAAACTCGAATACGATAATTATATTCTTTTGAAGCACGTCATTGAATTGGAAAGGGAAAATGCGACCCTTAAAGGTGAAAATAGAGCTTTCAATCATGCTTTGAAAAATAATATGATGCGATTGATGATGCAGACATGATAAGGAAGAAAGAGAAGAAACTCTAAGAAGTTCTTTGTATCGCTATCAATTATATCATAGATCCTTTAATCGCTAAGAACAACAAGGCTGCCCAAGATTTATGAAAGATTCATATTTACGAAATGTATGTGTTTACTCTATAAACTTGTAAATAATTTCATAAGTTATGTAAATCATGTAAATTTTATAAATATCGCCTGGTTTGTGATCCTTTCCTGTAGTGTTATCTCGGAAACACTTATTTGATAGCTCATACCATAATTTTTGTATCTGCTGGATCTTTCATTCTTCTTTACTGTTCTGATTTCCTTAAAAAGTATGAAGCAAACAATATTTCCTATTGTTAGCTTGAAATTATATAAAAGTATATCTATATCATTTGCGAAGATTAACATATTATTATTTTAATTGTATGGTAATATATGAATAGTAATTGTATCGCATTAAATATCTTGAAACCGATCTTTGATGATGATGAGGAATAATGGAAACTTTGACTTTAACCCATATTATTAATTTAAAACCTATTAGTAGGAAATCTTATCCTCAACTAGGGTTATAAATGTCTTTAGAGAACCATCCTCTAGAGATAGTTGATAGTGATTTAAATATGATCAAGTAATAGAAATCCAAAAGTCATTATCTGAAAATCTGTAGTAGAAATCCAATGACTTATATTGGAGTATTAATGAATGAAATATGAAAGTTCAAAAGTTCAAAACCCAGCTTCGGGTATTAATGGATGATAACCAGAAATTCATAATAATGATCTTCTTGTTAGAAGTCTTTGACCCAGATTCGGGCATTGGTAGTGGATAATCTGAAATCCATAATAGAAATTTCAAGCCCAGATTAGGGCATTAAAGTGAATTAAGTAATAGTCTTGAAACCCAAAGTCGAGCTGATAAAGACTACAAGTGATTGACAAAGACCCGAAACCCAAATTCAGGTATCAATAGATGAAGTTCAGAAATGAGAGTCCCAATACCCAGATTTGGGTATTAATAAGCGGAGTTCTGCTCTACTCCTTAGATTTTGTCTACTCTAACATGTATAAACCTCTTATGCCTTGTACGAAGTTGTGGTTTGATTGGCTGTTTCTCAAGTTTGAACATCCTAATCCTCTATTTGATATTCCACTTCTTAGGCTTGGACATCTTAGTCCGCTATTTGACGAGTCTTTTCTTGGGCTTGGACTTCATAGTCCTTTGTAGTTACGCCACATCTTGGGCTTGGACGTCTTAGTACGTTATTATCTGGTGCTCTTGGTTAGCTCATTCTTAGAGGCTAGAACCAAGGACTGACCCAACCTTCCTCTTGAAGATGCCTTGACATGACCAAAGGCACATCCAAGAGATTGTCGATTCTTTAACCTAGCCATAGCATGGTGCGGGTAAAGGATTACACCCCTCCCTCCAGAAGGTGCCCTACCCTAGCCATAGTGTGATTTGGGCTGGGGCTTGTCAATGCTTTAACTTGACCATAGCGTGGCAAGGATAAGATTTAAACTCCTTCCTCAAGAAGGTGCCTTGACCTGATCAAAGGCATGGTCAAGGGCATGTCGATGCATTAACCTGGACATAGTGTGGCGCGGTCAAAGTCTTACACTACTCCCTCTAGGAAGTACTCTGCCCTGGCCAACTCAATGCAGATAGAGGCTTTGACCATTTAAGGTAATATCCAAATAAAAGGAACATTTCACTCCCAACCATGTAGATTCTCTTTAAAGACAAGTAGCTCTTTATTATTCTCATTCAGTATTTCTTTACAAACTCATTGATTTTGTCGTGACCGTAAAAGTTGATTATCATCCCTTCCAAGGCTCTATAGTGATTAGTTTTATGACCATTCATCATATGGTAATGGCAATAGGATCCTCCCATATTACTTTCATATTTTGGTTTCCTCTTTTGTGAAGGCCAATAGTTGAGCTCATCCTTTGTTAGCAAGTAGACATTCTCTATGGATGTTGTTGATTACACTCTTTAGGAAGTCTTGACATGAAACTTGTTTCTTGAGCATGGGTTCTAAATACTTTATTACTTAGCTCTAGAGTTTCCCCCTCTGATAACTAGTTTTCTCTTTAAAACTCTTTGGACTTCTGGTGTAGGTATTTTCCCGCTTGAGACTTAACCTCATTTCACTGCAAAGACGTAATCTACGGTTATTCCTTCTTCAAAGATTGCGCCTTTGGTATAGTATTGAATTATTTTTCTCATTTGGTTAAATAAATTGTCACTTTCCTTTTTCTTTTCCCCTAAAGCAAAGATTAGGATAGGAACAACATGAAGAGGGTTTAAGCTCCATTTAAGAGGATCATAGACTTCAACTTTCTTTTTCCTTGTGATTTCTAAGGCCTTCAACCTTAACAGTTGTTCTTCCTAGAGATTGTTAACATTAGCTTCCTCTAGGAAGAATCCAATTAAGTACGGTTCAAAAGATCCCTTCTCAGATCGTTCAACTTTACTAGCCGTGATGAAGTTAGATCAAAATTAGATGACCTTGAAATAAGATTTGGTTAGAAATAGGTGGTATTGGATGTTCATTAGAGTCGGAGGTTTGAGCCCTTCTTATAGCACCAAAATGTTAACAAGAAAACTTATCAACACCCCAAAGTTGTTTTTAGGATGTGGTTAGTCCTTTTTGATCTTTTTTGGTTAAGTGGAAGATGGTGAGATATGGATAATCTTTTCAGTTCACCCTTTCGAATAGTTTCTCGTTACGATAACTTTCCCTCATCAACCTTTCAATCTAGTTGTAATGCTCAATTTCCTTTATTTTTTATCTTTCAAACTGGAAGGATTAACTTGATTACCTCTTCGAAACAGTCCTTTCCAAGTAGTTGCGGAAGTCTAATGGATGGCTCTAAGATTCAAGGTTATGATCAGTTTCGGATAGTATCGACCTAGTTGAAAGCTGGAGTTTTAAGTATCTTAGCTTTGGATTGGAAATTAAAGGTAAATTTGGTTTGGCCTATGGTTTCGATCCTTTGAAAGTAGAACTCCAATAAAAGGTGGTATGGAGTCAACAACTGTAATTACTTGGAAATGCAGAGGTTTCGACCAAGTCAGAAGAGGCCTTTCGATGTGGTCGACACCTGTAAAACACGATTAGATTTGATAAAAAGCTTTCGAAACAACTAAGTATCCAAGGATTTAGAGAGCTTCCCTTTAACAACTCAAAGATGATTTTATTGATTAATACTTTCTCAATTCAATTTACAAATTAGGGTTACAACTTTTAGAGTAATAAAGTACAATTCTAGAATGATTGAGTCCAAATCCCCAAAACCAGACCCCTTGAGTCTTATTTATTGATGCGGGTTGGCACCTTTCGACCCAATTTTTTTGACCTGGTCGAAAGGTGGCTTCAGAGGCCTTTCGACTATTTCAGCTCTTGTGGTTCTCTTTACAATGCTTTTGAGTGGGCTCAATTGCTTTCGTCTTCATCGAAAGGGGCGGTTGCACCTTCTCTTCTTTATGTTGCTTCATAAGATCTTTCCTCTCCGTCGATGGGTTGTTTCCAAGGGCTTCAAAGATGTTGAACTGGTGATAGTTTCGATGTAGTTATAGTTTCCAAATGTATATTTACGACTTGATGCGGAAAATTCCATGGATATCGAAGGATTCGACTAGATCAAAAGACTTGAATTTGCTTCTGAAAGGGTTGTTTCGACCAAGATGTGCTTCCGAGTGACTTGAATGAAGGCGGAACATTTTGACTTGAATGGTTTGGCGTTCATATGAAAGGTTGTTATGCATTGTCTTCAAAAGGCGTTGCTTTGATTCCTTCGAATGGTCTTTATGAATGTGGAAACACCTGTTTCGAAAGGTGTTTATCGAAGTGGAAGCTTGCTTTCGACCCTTTCGACCCCCTCAAAAGGCTTTGCTACTTCTAGTCTTTGGCCATTTCGTTCCTTCGATGCCTTTGAAAGTTCATGCTGGTGCTTCTCTGTTTTGTTCCTTTTTTCTTTCTATTCAACAAGGTTTCGCCGTGGTGGAAAGGATATTTGATGGTAACATTTGCCCCTCCTTGCGAAGGGAAGCCTTTGACTTTTCAAGTTAATCATCTTGAAACCTTCAATATTTCCCACCTTTCTAGATTCCCACGTCAATCTAAGCCATTCATTTAAATTTGATCGGGAAAGTCCGATTTTTCTACTTACTTTCCTTGTAAGCTGTGTTTTCATCTTCTTCTCTCTCATTTACCTGCAATTAAAATAAACTTGAAGCGAGAAAAAAAATTCCCAAACCTCGAATCATTTTTTCCCAATCAAAGAAGAAACAAACTCTAATGTAAGTTAAAATTATTTCGCTTTTGAAATTTCTTTCTCTTTTTCTATTTTATGATAGATTTAAACTTCTCAATTTTTTACAATCGGGATTTTAATTTTTGTTTTGATATACTTGGAACGGTTCAAGTTTTAAGTTTTATATTTCCTGAAAGCATTTTATTGTTTGATTCAGTTTCATGATTTGAGTCAATTTCTTCTTTTTTCAGTTTACATTTTGAACTCACCCGATCCATGTTCTATTGTTCTCGTTGTTTTTAGGAATTTTTTTTTTCCTCAAAGGTTTCAAGATTTTAAGTGATTGATTCTTGTTCGAATTCATTCGTTTAATGGTTTTTAGGTTTCTGAGTTGAATTCGGGTTTTGGAAAGAAGGAATATTTGGTTAACTTAACGTAGAAGTTTTGAAATGTACGAACCAAAAATTTGGCGCTAGAATTTTACCCTTCTACCCATTCAAAAGGGAACGAGGCGGCAATTTATTGTTCTGATTTTTCAGCCCCTTTCGATGGGGTCGAAAGGTAATCTAGTACCTTATTTTATTGACCTTGTCGAAAGGTTTTTTAGTTATACGAAACAGACATCTTGTAAGGCAATTCTATGCTTTCGGCTCTAATACCTTTCAAAGACGGGTGTTATTGCATCATAACTCACATTTTCGAAAGCATAGATTTTGTCCTATGGGTTTCACAACCATTCATATAAACTTGTTTCAAATTTTTTTAAGTTAAGATAGATATATTTTATAAAAAGAGAGCCTACGAATGCATACTTTGTAAAATTCATAAACCAAGTCAAAAATCTTGACTTAGTCAAAAGCTATTGTAATTATTGAAATTTAGTCATTAGCAGGCTTTCGAAACCATGCATTCCTTTCGATTCCATCGAAACCTTTTGTAACTAATGGGTCGAAACCTCTTATAATCATCTTTCTCCAATATCATTGAAACGTTTCAAATCCTTTTAATTTTTAAAAGCATAACTTTAACTTAAAACCTTTCAACTTAATTGGTATATATGGTTTCGACGGCATTCATGTTCCCTTGGTAAAACTAAAACTGCAGGATTCGACAATGTCGAAAAGTCTTTCCTTTTATTTATGGAATATTGGTAGTGTACACCTTGTTCAAATTTTTATGTTGATTTTCACTATTCCTTTCTAATAACAAAGTTCCTATTGAGCTTTTGACATTGTTAGAGAGTGCCGGTTGGACATATACCTCAACCCTCCCTTTTGACCTTGTCGAATCCTCAGTAGATGTTTATATCTGGGATTTTGACATTGCTGAGAGTTGTTTATTAAGTGTTAACATTTATTTTCCTTTCGACTCTGTCGAAAGCTCAATAAATCTCATTTTTTTTAACATTCTTTCAAGAATTTGAAGTTGCACGTTTAGTTTAATGTTCAAATTGTTATAGTAGGTTTCTACTGATCCTTGAAAAAATGTTAACTTCATAACAAACTATAATTTCTAGCCGAAATGTTTTCATCTTGTAGAATCATGTGTTCTCCAAAAGAAGTTGAAGCTACTTCCAAGTGTTCTTTGGTATCCACTCAAGATGAAGTGGATGCAATCCTCACTGACTTTGGAATCGCCGGGGTGGAAGCCGTTCTACCTACTGAAAATGACACCATCAACGGCCCTTCTTAAAGGTTCTTCGCTTATACTGCTATACACATATGGCATGGAGGGTTTCTTCCGTTCTCAAAATTCTTATCTATGTTCCTAGATTATCTAGGAATTGCTCTGATTTAGCTAACTCCAAGTGTCTAAACTTGTCTTTTATCCTTGGAATTGATGGCACTTGAATTTGGCATTCCCTCCTTGAATGCTGAAGTACCGAATTACCTCCTCTAGTTGGTCAAGCTCAGCAACCTTAAAACCCAAATCTTCCGGGCAAATCCTCCCAATAAATTGATATCTAAGACAATGAACAAGTTTATAGATTGGGAGAGTAGTTCTTCTTCGTTAGATTTTTCCCAAACATAGTCGCACTTTCTCTACTCCATATAAACTTAGATTTTATCATTTTCCTTCTCTCCAGTTACTTTTATTTGCTGATCTATGCTTTCGTTAGCAGCCCCAACTAAAGAATTAAAGGAGGAGAATAAGAGAACAGTGGAGTCTCTAATTACACCTCCAAGCAAGATTGGTAATAGATTAACACTGCTGAATCCAACAAAACTGTGAAAGCACTCCCATCTTCTGGCATAGAAAAGGATACTTGGCCAACCTCCTGCAGTTCAAAATACATTCTGAAGCTAGCGTTTCCTTTCTTTGGGAGATACATCAAACTTCTCCCCAGTGTCAGCTATCTGCACTGATCACTTCGGTAAGCTATAAACGCTGAACTTGTTATCTATTACTGCATTGTTTTTCAAATTATTCTGCTACCTTATAATCTACTTGAATTCTCTTCAGTTGCTCTTCAGGTGGAAAAACTTATCGACAATCCTACTCTTCTCTCCTCAACTTCCCACGCGCCATCCTTTTCCCAGGTCATTGCCATGTCTAAGATGGCTGCTAAATGAAAATTAATTAAAACGTCTATGGTAGAACCACCCTCAAAAAGAGTTAAAGTGGTCGATGTTCTTGATTTTCCAATACTGGAAAAGGAGGAGTCTATTAATGCTGGGGAATTTCTAAGAGCCCGACCGTCGTAGCTTCTCATGTCTTACCTAAGGGAACTACTACCAAAGTCGATCCACTTTCTTGCAATGTTTTCTCCAGCTCTCCGAGTGTAATCGAGTAGATGCAAAAGGTGTTAAGGACTTTGCCCCTTCTCAAGTGCTAATTCTTTTAGGGCCATCAGCTTCCAAACCTCCAAGTGATTTAGAGAAGATAGTCCATTTGTATCGATCCCGATTTGAATCAAATATAATTTGATAATTAATTTAAAATTTTGGATTAAAATTGTGAATTTATTTGAATTTTTCAAATTTAAAAAGATATTTGTTTATTTTTTCATTTATAAATACAAATTGATTATATTATATTTTAATAAGTGGATTTTTAATTTATATAAATGTTTTGAATAATAAATTGGAATTGGAAACTCTATAATTTAATACTATAGAAAAAAATTTATTTTGTATTTATAATATGATGATTTGTAAGATATATTATGAAATTGATATAAATAAACATATAAAAGCTATTTAAAGAGTTAAATTCAAATACATACATATTATATATTATTTATTAATGTTTGATTAATTTTAAATCACATTCTCCGAAATTATGAATATATATATACACACACACACATATATATACACATACATATATATATACATACACATAAAGGTAAAGTATTAGTTTAAAAGTAGAAATATATCTTTCGAAATCAATATTCTACTTAAAATAAGGAAGGTATAAAACATACACACACACACACATATATATAAAATTGAAATTATGAAGTAAAACATGTTTCGTAAATAAAAATGAAACAAGGGTTTAAAACATATTTATAAAGTAAAAATAAAATATGGGTTTGGACATAAAATACATGTTAGTGGCAATTGTAAATTTATAAACTCATGTAATTAACAAGTGTAACAAAATTTAACAAGTGGCATTAAATTTTCTTTTAAATTTAATTTTTATTAACATGCACTAAAGAAATAAATCAGGCTATTCATTTTAGTTTTAAGTTTTTCACTTCTCAATATACTTTCATCTTCATTTCTAATAAATTCAAAAACCTGGAAATCAATCTAAAATCAAATAAAGGATTCTTTTCAAACCTGGAAAACAAAACATACACCAGTGAATCTAACCAAAACCTGAAGCAAAGTTTTCAAGATTCAGACCTGAAGCATTTCAGATATAAAGCATGCAAATATAATCACGTTACAGAATTAAAATTAAGCAATCATGGAAAAACAATATTCTAGTTTTCAGATTTTTAACCTGAGGGGAAAATTGGAATCAAACACTTCAGATTTCAACCTGGGAAGGCAAGGCAAAGATTAGGCTTCAATTAAAATCTCAGATCAGTTTCAAAATCAACATTGCAACATAAATCAAATGTTGATCATTTTACAATTTCCAAATATAAAGAAAAACAAAAATTTGTGTCCCCTGTTCTTTTCTCAGGTGAGCAACTTACCATATTTAACCTGAACTTGTTTATATATATATATATATATATATATTGATATTGTGCTTGATATCTATGTATGTTGTGAATTGTATTTATCTTAGTGTAAATGTTTGTGTATACACACACACACATACACAGGTGGATTATGGTTGTGTGCATATTTGTTAAGGATTTTAAGCACCTCTCTGTTGAAACTCAGGCTTAAGGCCACTAAAGAAAAATTCAAACTGCACCTTATATAATCGATTTTTGATTTTGAAATATAAATAGAAAATGATTATAAGATTATAACATTATTTTTTTAAAAAATTTCAGGTATTTATACTTAGTGATTATTGCAAAAACAATACATACAGTGAAGCTTTGAAAAAAACAGGAAATTCAAATGTTTTAATTTCATAACTCGATTACATAACTCGATTAGAAATTGAAAATAATGATTTTTGAAAGTTATTTAAGGATTTTTAATGTATTAAATTATGAGAAAAAGAGAGTTGAACGTAAATGACACTTTTGTCAAATTCCGTCGAACAATGAGATGAAGTTCATCGTGCTTTGGTCGGAAGATGGCTGGAGCATCGAGGAACTTAGGAAAAATATTGATTGAATTTATAAAGTGCTAAGGCGGTGGGAGTTCGTCGATCTCGGGTTTTATAGTGCATTTTTCTTGTCGAAGTTTGAGGAGATAGTTCGTCGACATGGAGTAGTCGGACGAGGCCGGACCTGGGGAAATCGATGTGATGTTTTGCGGCGTGGTTATGGTCATGATCACGAGGAGTCTGGTGGGCGAGATCGTCGACAACGGTTAGTTTTATCGTCAGTGTTTGGTTTCAAGGAAATACGTGATGGCTTGTTTTTTATTTTGAAGCGAATCGATGAAGGTTGGGTGATCGAGGTGATTGGAAAAGTCGTTGTTGAGGTGTCGAAGGCCATGGCAATGATCGGAGATGACTAGGACGACGGTGCATGTGCACCATATGTCACTGATAGTTTATTTAGGAATTTGGGGAAGACGACTATGGCTCGGGTTCGTCTCGAAGAATGTCGTGTAAAACTCGAATCAAAGGGAAATGAAGGGAAACTCGAAGTCAAGCTTGAGATTGGGCTCGAGTATTCAAGCATTTGGCTCGAGTTTTCTTTAATGGTCTCAAAAATAAAATAAAGTGTTGAAGATCTGGAATTTGAATTGTAAATAGTTTTGAAAGCTATGAATTAATCTTTGTGCAAGATTGGTGAAATTTGTGAAGTAAATCCTTTTTTTTTAAAGATTTGAAAATAGTAGTTTGTTTAAACCATTTGAAGAAAGGTTTTGGGCTTTAAGTTGTGATTTAACTAAGATCCCATGTATCCATATGTTTTTAAATATTGCACTCGTTATTCGGTTTAGCCGAGAGAGGACTTTGTGTCATATAACCCATTTCGAAATAATAATACGACGTTACGGATTGCATTTGAAGACCGATGGTGAAGATCGGGTATTTTCAAAAATGAAAGGATTATCCGTCGAACGACTTTGCACTGAGTAGCGACGGTATAGAGATCTCCATATGTGATGAGGAGCCGCTTGGGATTGTGAATACCCAGATTGCAAGGGCTTCTTTGTGAAGTGCCTTTGGTTCTGTTCGAACCCGGAACAGACTTGTATGGATGTATGTCTGACATTAAACTTTGAGATGTAAAGCTGGTTTCTATCAAATACATTTCTGTTTGATGGCGGAGAATCTATTCTCTTAGCTTAACACCCTTCTCTGAGATGTACGAGCTCAGAGGTTATGTTGTTGATGGTTACTAGTGATACATTCCTAATTTGGTAATGTGGCATATAAAGTGCTGCTGATCATGTGTTGATCGAAGCATGGATTTTGTGAAAAATGTAGCTTTGTGGACGAGACTTCGTCGAGCCTCGCAACCTGAAATGGTCGAAACAGGAAAGATGCTGCAAGGTTATTTGGGGGTAGCGCCCCTTAAGGGTATGTCCATTTCCTTCTAGATAGAGGTGGTATGATGGTATGGAGCCCAGATATTTAACCTATGTAGTTACTGCAAATTTATTACTTTATTGTTGTTGATATTGAGGCTTTGGATAAAGGTTGGTTACGACCGGGGATGGCATACTCATATCAGTAGTTACCTAGTTACAGAGGTAACCTGGTCTTGTGTTGGCAGAGAGCTGGTTAAGTTCTCGAGGTGTCCCTCCAATGGGGTACCCATGTGGCACAGGAAGTTCCTTAGCCTGACCATTATTGGAAATCCAATCGCCAATACGCGCCTTGTACAATTTTAGTTATAGAACCTTCCATCTAATATGGTAGCTATAGTAGGCATACTATAATTGTACGTTTGTGACGCAGTGGATATAATGATGACAATGAAATGAAGATTTCGTGTCAAACTAATCGAAGAAACGATTAGATGAAACAAGATAAATCGATGGTTTGAAAATACCGAATGCCCAAATTCGTTGATCTTGAGAGATACCGAATTCTAGCTATCTCTAACACGTTGATCGCGCACGATATCATGTTAAAAGATCTACGATTCTTCTACGTTGATCTCGCGCACGAGATTCTGTGAATTGGCTTCAAATCCGTTGATTCGAGCGCACTCGAAAAACCAAAAATAGAGAAAGGAGACAACGCTCAACTTCCAATTTCAAAGAGGTACAAAGCACTCAAACAAAGTTTTTTTCAAAATCAACCAAACTTACAAATGACACGACACTGGTATTTATAGAGTTTTACAACACCCAGATCTACGACCTTCAATACGAATGACCTACGACCTAACAGATATAGGTCACAAGCGACTTAACGAAATACAAGTTACAACATACAAACGACCTATCACATGCGATATAAGGAAAATACAACACCACGCGACTTAACACCAACAACTTAACGACATAAGTAAAATACAACACTTATGCGACCAAACAGAACCTCCAGGAGTGACTTAGCGACTTATCTTCAGCAGCGACTTAAGGAACTTGCGGCATAAGATATTGCGACCTAAAAGATGCGACCTTGGATGCATGAACGACTTAAGGAAGCAACAAAAGTGTGCGACCTAAGGATTCAACGACATAACTTTTAGGAACAGGAACGACTTAAGCACAGAGCGATTTAAGTGAATGCACGACCTAAGGAATCAATGCAGCTCAGGTTGATTGCGATTATCATGTAATACATAGCTCGTTAGGTTGCTCAGCGACTTATCATAGGTCGCTAGATCATTTATCTCTGCATAACTCGCTTCATCCTCCCCTTGTATCTCACTAGGCCGTAACCCGCTAGGTTGCTGGCAACTTAAAGCACGCGACCTACGACCTAAAGCTTGGTACGCTGCATCATCCTCCCCCGGTTGACAAGAATTCGACCTCGAATTCACACTTTCCTGTTCTTCGACACACTTATTCCCGTGATATGGAATCAAGTGTTTGACGTTAAAAACGTCGGCCGTACGGATATGATCTGACAATCTCAACTGATAAGCATTATCATTGATCTTCTTCAAAATTTCTACTGGTCCAATCTTTCGAGCTTTTTGCTTGTTGTAAGTTCCAATTGGAAAACGATCTTTCGTCAATACTGCGTAAACAAAATCGCCCTCTTTGAAATTTACACTTCTTCGCTTCTTATCTGCCAATTGTTTATACTTCTCATTTGATGCAAGCAATCATTCTTGAACAGTTCTGTGAAACTCCTGCAACTCATTCACTAAATCACAAGTTCGCCTAACAACTCCCTTCTGATATGGCACTGTCGTCAAATCCAGCGGTCCCTTCGGAATTGCTGAATATACAACTTGAAATGGACTGAATCCAGTACTTCGATTAACAGCGTGATTATGCGCAAATTCCGCCTGACATAACTTCATATCCCAACTCTTCAAATTGTCTTTCACAAGACATCTCAACAAGTTTCCCAACATTCTGTTAGCCACCTCCGTTTACCCATCTGTTTGTGGATGATAGGCGCTACTAAAGTTCAGCTTAGTCCCAACCTTCTTCCATAGACTCAACCAAAAATGACATAGAAATCTAGTATCCCGATCAGAAACAATAGTCTCAGGTAGCCCATGTAGTCGATAAACCTCTTTAAAGAAAAATTGAGCAACACGGACTGCATCAGCTGTCTTCTTACAAGCTATGAAATGCGCCATTTTCGAAAATCTATCTACCACCACATATATGGAATCTTTTCCACGTTGAGTTCTTGGAAAACCCAAAACAAAGTCCATGCTAATATCAACCCATGGTTTAGTAGGCACGGGCAATGGCATATACAATCCTGCATTCGTAGCAGTCCCTTTGGAAACTTGACAGATGTGACATCTCTCCACAAATCTTTCAACTTCTTTCCTCATGGAAGGCCAAAAATATGATTGAGAAATCAACTGCAAAGTACGATCTCATCCCACATGACCTTCTTCAAGCAACCCCTTCACAATCTTCATTCGCAAGCTACACTCTGGTATGCACAATTGATTTCCTTTGAAGAGAAAACCATCCACTAACACGTACTCATCCGTTTTTTCCTTCTCGACTTTATCTACAACCTCGGAAAAGTAAGGATCATCAACAAATAATTCTGGCAACACATCAAACCCTGTCACTTCAACCTTCATTGTAGTCAACAAATGATTCCTTCTACTCAATGCATCTGCGACGCGATTTGTAACTCCCGACTTATGTTTCACAACAAATGTAAATTGTTGCAAGTATGCGATCCACGATGCATGCCTAACTGAAATTTTGTCCTGTCCTTGGAAATGTTTCAAAGCTTCATGATCCGTATACAAAACAAATTCTTTATGAAACAATTAATGTCTCCAATGTTTCACTGCTTGCACAATAGCATAAAACTCTACATCATAAGTATTATATCTCATCTTGGCTCCAGAAAGTTTCTCACTGAAATAAGCAATTGGTCGACCCTTCTGACTCAACACTCCTCCAATTCCAACTTTAGATGCATCAGTATGTAACTCAAACAGTAACTGAAAATTCGGCAAAACTAGAGTTGGTGCTGACGTCAAAAGTTCTTTGATTCGTTCAAAAGCAAATCCTTCTTCCTCTGACCATGAAAATTGTTTCCTCTTCATACAATCAGTAACCGGTGCCATCACGCTATTGAAATGTGGAATAAACCTTCGGTAGAATGATGCTAAACCATGAAAACTTCTAACTTCTGTTATCGTCCTGGGCTGTGGACGATTTCTGATTGCTTCAACTTTACTTTGATCCACCTGGATACCTTCCTTGGACAACACGTACCCAAAAAACAAAACACTTTGCGTCATGAACGCGCATTTCATCGTTGCCGCATAAAATTGCTCTTAACGAAGTATCATCAACACTGCCCGCAAATGTAGTAGATGTTCTTCGGTGCTCCCACTGTATATCAATATATCATCAAAGTATACCACCACGAACTTTCCAATGAACGGTCAAAAGATCTGATTTATCACTCGCATAAAAGTACTAGGTACATTCAAAAGACCAAACGGCATGACCAGCCACTCAAACAACCCTTCCCATGTCTTGAACGCGGTCTTCCATTCATCCCCTGGTCAAATTCAAATTTGATGATATCCACTTTTCAGATCAATCTTTGAAAATATAGCAGCTCCATTCAACTGGTCTAACAAATCATCCAATCTATGCATCGAAAATCTGTACCTCACTGTAATCTTGTTTAGTGATCGACTATCTGTACACATTCTCCAAGTTCCATCCTTCTTTGACACTAACAAAGGTGGTACTGCACAAGGACTTAAACTTTCTTGTACGCGCCCTTGCTCAAGTAACTCCTCAACTTGACTTCTCAACTCCTCATGCTCCTTTGGACTCATTCTATAATGTGGTCTATATGGTAACACAGCTCCCATTACAAGATCAATCTGATGTTGTATGTCTCTCAACGGTGGTAATTCTTTTGACAGCTCCTCTGGGAATACATCTTCAAATTCCTTCAGTACTGGTTTAACTTTCTCTGGAATTACAACCTCCTCACTACTTTCACGCCCGATCAACAAAAACACTTCAGGCTCATCCTCAACTTCCTTGACAAATTCCTTCAAAGATAGCAAAGTCTTCAGTTCTTCAATCTCCTCCAACTTGCTTTCTTCTTGTTGCCGCTTTTTAGGAACTAAAGTGACTTTAGTACCTTCGAACATGAAGGTGTAACTGTTGGTACGACCATCATGTTGCACAACTCTGTCATATTGCCACAGTCTCCCCAACAACAAATGACATACATCCATATCCACAACATCGCACCATATATCATCTTTATACTTCTTTCCGATGGAAAAAGTTACACGAGCTCTTCGACCAACCTTCACTTCCCCACCTTTCCTCAACCAAGCTAATTTGTAGGGTTTTGGATGCTTCTTTGTTTTTAACGCCAACTTCTTTACAGCTTCTGAAGAGATGATATTCTTACAACTTCCTGAATCAGTGACAAACTTGCAAATCTTTCCCAAGATAGTACACGTTGACTGGAAAATATTACTCCTCAACCAACTTGACTCATCCTCTTGCTTTGGTGTCAAGCACGACCTCCTCATCATCAAGTTACAACCTTCGTCTCCCGACAATTCTTCTTCCTCCTCAGCTTGTGGTGAATTAGAACATTCTACTTCTGCATCCTCATCCTCAACCTCAGCAACCATCGCTCGCTTCTTTGGCTTCGGACATTCATTGCTCTTGTGACCAAACTCCTGACAATTATAACACTTGAAATTGTTGTTGACCTTGGTCTTAGCAACTTCATTGACAATAGGTTTATTAACAGCCTTGGAAACATTCATATTGCTACTAGCCCCTTTCACTTGATTGTTGGAATTTGTAAACGCACCACCTCCTCTTCTACCTTGCCTCTCCCAAGCTAGAGCCTTTTGGTGTGCTTCAACAACGGATCTTGGATCAAACATATTCACCATATACTGAATTTGCATTCTCAATCCTCCAACAAATCTAGCTGTCAACTGTTCCTCCATCTCCATGATATCGTTTCTGGCAATAAGTTGATAAAACCCATCTGCATAATCATTGACCGACTTTGTCCCTTGTCTCAAATTCTGTAAGTGTTGATACATAAGAGATTGATAATTATAAGGTAAGAAAGTTGCTTTCATCAACTTCTTCATCTTCTCCCATGACTCAATCTTCGACTTTCCCATTCTCTCCCGTGTAAGTTTAGTTTGTTGCCACCATGCCATAGCTCTTCCTCTCAATCGTGTAGCAACCAACTTAACTCTACGATGCTCGGGTACTTCCTTGAAGTCAAAAATTTCTTCAACATTTGATAACCAATACAGAAATTCTTCCGCAACCATTCCACCTTTGAATTTTGAAATTTCAGTCTTCATCCCCGACCCCCATTTACGATCATCTTCTACCTCCCGATAGTGATTTCGTACTTGGTCTCAATCTCGATAATGAACACTACATCTATCACCATCTTCATCATAATCAAATGTACTTAGATATCGATCTCAACCTTCAACATTTCCACGATCACGCATATCTCTTCTACTATGTCTTTCAGCATCATGATATGGGTCATCTCCAAACTCACGTGGAGTTCTTCTCTCTTCGTGTCTATACTCATGGTGATCTCATCTTGTTGAAACTGATGATTCTCTTCGATCTCGGTAAGATTGTGGTGACACCCTCCCCGCTTCCGCAACCGATGGCGAAGCTCTGTTTCCTCCATGGTTCGAGATTGGTGATCTTCTCCTTTGACTTTGATTCATATCATTCATCAATTTCTCCAACTTTCCAATACCTTCATCAAACTTTTCATTGATTCATTGTTCCATTTGCTCGGCTTCTTGTCTTCTATATACATCTTCAACATTTTGAAATCGATTAGCATGTCTCGGAGGCATTATTGAATCTTCAACGAATCCAAACACACACTTCAGTACTTAGCTTTGAAAAGGATTTGGCTCGGCTGCACTTAACTCGGCCTGCACTTCAGGAACTGAACTTTCGACCTATACTTAGCTCAGCCTTGATCAAACAAACAACAAATCCAACTCTCGGCCTTGATCAAACAAAGTGATGCACAACTCCAAAACTTCCTCTTTGCTCCCAATAGGCTCGGCTTAGCTATGATTGGCTAAGTCTAGCTCTGATACCAAACTGACACAACGGATATAATGATGACAACGAAATAAAGATTTCGTGTCAAACTAATCGAAGAAACGATTAGATGAAACAAGATAAATCGATAGTTTGAAAATACCGAATGCCCAAATTCATTGATCTCGAGAGATACCGAATTCTAGCTATCTCCAACACGTTGATCACGCACGACACCGTGTTAAAAGATCTACGATTCTTCTACGTTGATCTTGCACACGAGATTCTGTGAATCGGCTTCCGTTGATTCGAGTGCACTCAAATAACCAAAAATGGAGAAAGGAGACAACACTCAACTTCCAATTTCAAAAAGGCACAAAGCACTCAAACAAAGTTTTATTCAAAATCAACCAAACTTACAAGTGACACGACACCGGTATTTATAGAGTTTTACAACACCCAGACATGCGACCTTCAATACGAACGATCTACGACCTAACAGATATAGGTCACAAGCGACTTAACGAAATACAAGTTACAACATACAAACGACCTATCACATGCGATATAAGGAAAATACAACACCACACAACTTAACATCAACAACTTAACGACATAAGTAAAATACAACACTTATGCGACCTAACAGAACCTCCAAGAGCGACTTAGCGACTTATCTTCAGCAGTGACTTAAGGAACTTGCAGCATAAGATATTTCGACCTAAAAGATGCGGCCTTGGATGCATGAACGACTTAAGGAAGCAACACAAGTGTGTGACCTAAGGATTTAACGACATAACTTCTAGGAACAGGAACGACTTAAGCACAGAGCGACTTAAGTGAATGCGCGACCTAAGGAATCAATGCGGCTCAGGTTGATTGCGCTTATCATGTAATGCATAGCTCGTTAGGTCGCTCAGTGACTTATCATAGGTCGCTAGATCATTTATCTCTGCATAACTCGCTTTATCCTCCCGTTGTATCTCACTAGGTCGTAACCCACTAGGTCGCTGGCGACTTAAAGCACGCGACCTACGACCTAAAGCTTGGTACGCTGCATCAGTATGTTGGCTAAGATTAATATTATACTTGCAAATGTTTTCCACTATGCACTAATAATAATATCAAAAAGGATTTTTCATATCAAGCATGTTTGACTATCATAAGGAGAAATCTCCTCCAATTGTGCGCTTGCATTATGTGTATGCGAGGAGGCCTTATGGTAGTTTCATTTTTCAAAAGGCATTGCAGATTTCTTTTAAATTCTTTTGTTGTACTTTTGTTAAAGGTAAACTATTTTTGTTTGCTCACACCAGTCCCATGACTGACATGGAGTTTATTGGTCCCTTTCTAAACTCTGGATGGCCATAATTTTCCACAGGGCAGTCTAGTGTTAGGTTTTTAGATAATCAAATAGTAGGAGTAGATTCGATAGCATTCAGTCTTTGGATTTGGCGATAGCATTTGTTCAACATGACTACTGACCATGCTTAAGTCAACGTGATGGTGGTTCGAGCTTATTGGATTGGAGTCTTCGACGTTTTTGGGTTAAGCTATTTGGTTTTGGAACTTTGGCATAAGAGATGCAGTATGTGGATTCATCCTCTTTTGAAGATCATGTTGGAGTTATCTCTTCCGTTGTTATCTTTTCCGCTGTTGTATATTGTCTCTATATTTATGGATCTGTTGTATCAGATATTTTATCCATTGTTGTATCAATGATATTCATTTCTTTTCCGTTGTGTTGTTATACTTAATGTGTTATAGGCTCCGGTGAATCGGATTTTTACGATTGGATCTGCGGCATTCGAATACGAGTGAAGAATGGATGTCGATTTTCGAACACGAAAATCCGGGTCATCACATTTGGTATCAGAGCTAAAGGTTGAACTTTAGCTTTTGGAGTATAAAACATTAAGTAACTCATTAGAGATAAGGTTACAATTACCCTAGAATGAGTATATCCCTAAGATATTCGTCCATATGCCTCAGTAAATTCTCTTTCTATCCACTGATAGTGAGTATGAGTGCAAAAAGAGAACGAGATAGAGGATAGGGGAATACCACTACAAATGGTCGATACCCTGCGGTAACGGAAAACAACTTTTCTCATTAATCATTTTTGATCGTCCGATTTCGATTCTTTGATGATTTCATGGCAGCTACAAGAAGAAGCTCTGGCATGGTGGTGGCCCTGCGAATCATTGTAGAAAAGGTTCTAAAATCCTATTTCGTATTGTCTTTATCAGTTCCCTATCAGATTTCATTTTTAAATTTAATGAATTAGAAATTTATTTGAAATAAATTTATTAACAAATATAAAGTTAAATTGGATTGTATCAATAAAACAATTTCGGTTAAAGCCAAACTTTGGGATTTTTGTCCTAATAGGGACAAGCTAGTGTAAACTTTGGGGTATTCCGACCTGAGTTTGGAACCCATACCTAGTGTTTGAGAATTGGGGAAGATTGAATCTATTTGTCCATTCTTTTGGGTCTAGATATATTCTACGAATGGTTAGTTATCTCTTCGAATTAACCAATGCCCCTGCCTATTTCGTAGATCTGGGTAACCCGAGTGTTTTGTGAAATATCGGATGAGATTCGTTCTTATATTTATTGCTGACATTCTGATTTGGTAAGCCAAGTGCAGAATAAATATTTCAGTTTGATCTGGAAAACTATTTCTCTATCTTTGTGTGTCATTCTGCTCTTTGTTGTCTCCCTGCCTAGCAAATTTCGAGGACGAAATTTTCTTAAGGGAGGGAATCTGTAACGATCTCAAATTTGAATCAAATTTAATTTGATAACTAATATAAAATTTTAGATTAAAATTGTGAAATATTTGAATTTTTTAAATTTAAAAAGATATCTGTTTGTTTGTTCATTTATAAATACAAATTGATTATATTATATTTTAATAAGTGGATTCTTAATTTATATAAATGTTTTGAATAATATATTGGAATTGGAAACTCTATAGTTTAATACTAATAGAAAAAAATTATTTTTATTTATAATATGATGATTTGAAAATTATATTTTAAAATTGATATAAATAAACTTATGAAAGCTATTTAAAGAGTTAAATTCAAATATATACATATTATATATTTATTTATTAATGTTTGATTAATTTTATATCACATCCTCTGAAATTATATATATATACACACATATACATATATATAAAGGTAAAGTATTAGTTTAAAAGTAGAAATATATCTTTTGAAATCAATATACTATTTAAAATAAGGAAAGTATAAAACACACACACACAAACATATATATATATATATATATATATATAAACAAAATTGAAATTACAAAGTAAAACATGTTTCATAAATAAAAATGAAACAAGGGTTTAAAATATATTTATAAAATAAAAATAAAATAAGGGTTTGGACATAAAAATACATGTTAGTGACAATTGTAAATTTATAAACTCATGTAATTAACAAGTGTAACAAAATTTAACAAGTGCCATTAAATTTTCTTTCAAATTTAATTTTTATTAACATGCATTAAAGAAATAAATCAGGCTATTCATTTTAGTTCTAAGTTTTTCACTTCTCAATATACTTTCATCTTCATTTCTAATAAATTCAAAAACCTGGAAATCAATCTGAAATCAAATAAAGGCTTCTTTTCAAACCTGGAAAATAAAACATAAACCTGAGAATCCAATCAAAAATTAAAGTAAAGTTTTCAAGATTCAGATCTGAAGCATTTCAGATCTAAACATGCAAATATGATCAAGTTAGAGAATTAAAATAAAGCAATCAAAGAAAAACAATATTCCAGTTTTTAAATTTTTAACCTGAGGGGAAAATTGGAATCAAACACTTCACGTTCCAACTTGGGAAGGCAAGGCAAAGATCAGGCTTCAATTAAAATTTCAGATCAGTTTCAAATTCAAGATTGCAACATAAATCAAGTGTAGATCATTTTTCCAGTTTCCAGATTTAAATAAAAACAAAAATCTGTGTCATCTGTTCTTTTTTCAGGTGAGCAACTTACCTTATTGAACCGAACTTGTTTATATATATATTGATATTGTGCTTGATATCTGTGTATGTTGTGAATTGTATTTGTCTAAGTGTAAATGTATCTGTATGTGTGTGTATATATGTATGTATGTATGTATGTATGTATGTGTGTGTGTGTGTGTGTGTGTATATATAGACATATAGGTGGACTTTGGTTATGTGCATATCTGTTAAGGATTTTAATCACCTCTCTGTTGAAACTCAGGCTTAAGGCCACTAAAGAAAAATTCAAACTGCACCTTATATAATCGATTTTAGATTTTGGTCTATAAATAGAAAATGATTTTAATAATTTCAGGTATTTATACTCAGTGATTATTGCAAAAACAATACATACAGTGAAGCTTTGAAAAAAAAGGAAATTCAAATATTTTAATTTCATAATTCGATTACATAACTCGATTAGAAATTGAAAATAATGATTTGTGAAAGTTATTTTAGGATTTTAATATATTAAATTATGAGAAAAAGACAGTTGAATGGAAATGACACTTTTGTCAAATTCCATCGAATGACGAGATGAAGTTCATCGTGCTTTGGTCGGAAGATGGCTGGAGCATCGGGGAACTTAGAAAAAATATTGATTGAATTTATTATGTGCTGTGGCGGTGGGAGTTATCTTGGGTTTTATGGTGCTGTTTGCTTATCGAAGTTTGAGGAGATAGTCCGTCGGCGTGGAGGGGTCGGACGAGGCCGGACCTGGGGAAATCTTATGTTTTGCGGCATAGTTATGGTCCTGATCGCGAGGAGTCTGGTGGGCGAAATCGTCGACAATGGTTGGTTTTATCGTCAGTGCTTGGTTTCAGGGAAATACATAATGGCTTGTTTTGGATTCTTAAGCGAATCGATGAAGGTTAGGTGGTCGAGGTGATTGGAAAAGTCATTGGTGAGGTGTCGAAGGCTATGGCAATGATCGGCGATTACCAGGGCAACGGTGAATGTGCGCCATATGTCACTGATATCCGAGTTTATTTAGGAATTTGGGGAAGATGACTATGGCTCGAGTTCGTCTCGAAGAATGTCGCGTAAAACTCGAAGCAAAGGGAAATTCGAAATCAGCTCGAGATTGGGCTCGGGTATTCAAGCATTTGACTCGTGTTTTCTTTAAAGGTTTCAAAAACAAAATAAAGTGTTGAAATTTTAAAGGTAAAGCAAGTTTTTAAAATTAATTTTAAAGTATATTAAGGTAAATAAGTTTTTAAAAGAAAATATGAACCAAGTTTTCAAATCAAAAATTATAAATAAGTTTTAAAAACAATTTCCAAAGATTTGAATTTAAAGTTAAAATATGTTTAATTTTTTTTTTTGGGTTTTGAATAATTATATTGGAATAATTATATTCTTAATTTTTTTCAAATAGAAATTGATGATGTGATTAAGTAAGTGATTAGGATAAGTGAATTATCTCAAGTTAATCAAGGCCTTGAGTAATTAAAGGATCATTTATTAATGTAATTAATTAAAGCTTAATTACCTTAATGTAATTAAAGGTTGATTAATTAATTTGTTATTTAAAGTTAATTAATGATAAGTAAATTAAAGGGTAATTAGTTACTTAATTAAAAGTAATTAATTAATGATTAATCACATGATTAATTAATGGGTAATTAATTAATATTTATAATTAATTAAAGTAATAAATTAATTAATCAAGTGATTAAAGGATAATTACTTAATGTAATTAATTTGTGATTAATTAATATAAGTGATTAGGATAATCACTTATTGTAATTAACTAAGGATAATTAATTAAATGATAATTAATTAAGGGTTAATTAAATTTATTTATTAATTAATTAAGGGTAATTAATTAAAGGATAATTAAATAAATAAGATTAATTATTTAATGATTAAAGGTTGATTGATTTATTAACTAAGGTTGATTAATTAACGATTAAAGGTTGATTAATTTATTAATTAAGGTTAATTAATAAATAATTAAGGAATAATTAATTAAAAAAATTGTAATTAATTAATGTTAATCAACCAGGATTGGTGATTAATCTGGTTTAAATTAATCGAGTGACTAATTGAATTTAATTATATATGTTTGGATTGTATCGAATGCTTTGAATTGTTTGATATCCCTTGTGTGTGATGCTTTGTGATATGAATTGTTTTGATTCGAGCTGTGATGAATGTAGTTTGTTTTTCTATGATGAATGGAATTATTTATTTGGGAATCTATGAATAAAGATAAGCGTTATAGGATTATACCGCTTATCGATATTGTTGTGTTTGAATCTGTAATGATTGTTGATGTTGCACTTTTATGTAAAACCCCTGGACTACACTATACACACACAAATATGGATTTTCACGGGAAATCGGTTAAGTCACAGATGTTTTGAATTAAGATATTATTTGTTAAAAAAGTTGAATTTTGAGTCCAAATGGTTTTGGAAATGTAATTGTGTTGAATATGGAAAGTTTTTTGAAAGGAAGTTTGAAATTAAAATTTAGTTTGAATAAGACTATATCTTGTTAAGTTTTGAAATTGTTTTGGAAATTTGATTTGAAAGGTTTATACAAGTTATATAATACACACACACACACACACACACACACACATATATGGATTTTAAAACCATCTTTAAACTATGTTGAATATATTATTTTGAGAATTTAAATTCAACTCAATTTTATACTTGGAAGGCTTTAACTTGAGCAAATATAATTGGATTTTCCCAAAATGAAAACTCGTAGTTTTCAAATGATAATAGCTTTCGAAGAAAGAAAGGATTTTCAGTTTTGTTAAAAAGGGGTTTCAAATTTGAAAGGGGATTGTTTTTGAAAGCTATAATTGAATCTTTGTGAAAGATTTGTGAACTTTGTTTCCAATTTGAAGAGGATCTTGAAGGTGTATCTTTTATATAAAAGATTTGGAATTGTAAATAGTTTTGAAAGCTATGACTTAGTCTTTGTGGAAGATTGGTGAACTTTGTGAAGTAAATCTTTTTGTTTTAAAGATTTGAAAATGGTAATTTGTTTAAACCATTTGAAGGAAGATTTTGGGCTTTAAGTTGTGACTTAACTAAGATCCCATATATTCATATGATTTTAATTATTGCGCTCATTATTCGATTTAGCCAGGAGAGGACTTTGTGTCAGATAACCTACTTCGAATAATGATACGACGTTATGGATTGCATTTGAAGACCGGTTGTGAAGGCCGGGTATTTTCGAAAATGAAAGGATTACCCGTCGAATGACTCTACACCGAGTGCGACGATCTGACTTTCTACCACAAAAAAATTGCATCGTCTTTAAGAAAGAAAGGGATAGAAAAGAGAAAAGATAGAGAAGAAGAAGGAAAAACAACATCAGAATCTAAACAGCGGAACGAATAAATTATATTAATCACAAAATACTTTACATAGTATCATATACATCAGGGATACACAGCATAATCAACTCATACAAGATAGTTATAAACACCTGTCTAGTTATACATCTCAATACAACAACTCAGAGAACACACAGCGGAATACTCTACAGCTATACGCAAAAGCCTCCTGCTCCATTGGTCCTTCAGAATTCGTCAAGCCAACCTAAAATCCTAACCTGAATCCCTTGGCTACTCGTAAAAATTTGAGTACTCAAGAGTTAAAGAAAAACAGAATAAACTCCGAGTCAGACATGGGTCTGGTGTGAGTAAACGGTTAAAGTTTCTTAACTTTGAAAACCTTTTGAAAGAAAAGGTATCACGTAAGACTTCCCACACATAAACATGGAAAAGTTTTTACCTTACACTAACCAAAACATTTGATAGGAAATCCGATGATATTATAATAATGTCTAGGGTTTTCAAATAAATATGAAATAGCCGAAATTGTTATATTCATTAAATTCCAGCTACTAGCCACAAAAGTGGGTAATACAATCAAAACCGTTGGCACTTATTGGATTTTGGATTCCATACAATGGCAGGACTACTGGGGTACCGCCCGTCACAGTACGTGGCCTAGATCACCGTACTGAGGAGCCACCCTAACTCCCCTGCAACACAAAGACGGACCCATTCCTTACTGAACAGTTCCGAATAAGACAACCCCGACGGTTGTAGCTATTCAACCGTCCACACAGCCGAAGTAAAAGGGACCTCTAGACAGGGGTAAATCTTACTCTCCAGTGGGTGCGACCCATGAAGCTTTGCTACACCTCCCCTGTTTTAGCCATTCCCGGTTGATGAGGCTTGAGGTTACGATTACCTTTATAGGACATATCACTTAGAATGCTCATCGTCCACCGAACGATGTTCTGAAAGCATTCAATCCATATAAGTTCGTTTCGGGTTCGAACGAAACCGAAGGCATTATCTCATTACACCCATGTTGGAATCACCCTCAGAGTTAACGACAATAACCCTTGCATTCTAAATCACCATCTCGAACCTACAAGAACTATTCCGTCAACTCATTACGGAATTACCCACAGAGTTATACTGACGTATAGCCCTTACACCTCGAGTCTTCACAAAGCTCCACTTTGATTCACGACCTAACGTTAATTTGGATCAATGTGGTTTTCGGAGTTTCAAATATGGAAACCCGATCCCGGTCTCACCGAAATCCAAGCGTGTCTTTTAAGTCCAAGTTGTTTTAAAGGTTTTAAAACAGTTAAATTCAACTATCTATATATACACAGAATAGATAATTCACAAGCCGCAATTGATAATCAACATTATCAAATAACAAGTAATCCACATAATCAATATCATAATAGATAATCCATATATCAACATCCCAATTGATAATCTATATAATCATCACAATGCAACCAGGCATTCATATCATACAACCATACTTATCTCATTACTGAGATCACAAAGCATTCAAGACAATCAACGTCATCCATTCATACATAAGCAATGATTTACTCATACCACAATATAATTAATTTAAACTGAATTAAATTAACTATCTCTAATTAATTTAAAGTGAATTAAATTAATTACCTAATCACTTAATTAATTTTAAAATTAATCAAATTAATTACCTTCATCACAATAAATCTTGCTTAAATAAACATTAGTTAAACCAATTACTAAATCACCATCCTAAATAATCAACCATGATTAATTAATTCTTAATCAAGTAAATAATCCTTGATTATTTCATTAATCATAACAATTAATGAATCTAAATTAATTAATCATGCTTAGATTAATTACTTTTAATTAATCAACTTAAATACAATAATTAATTATTCTTAATTACTTCTCAATTATTTTATAAATCCTTTGATTTATTACCCAAGTAATAAACCTTTAATTACTTTAACAAGTAATTACCCATTTAAAATTACTTTCCAATCAGTAATTTACCTAACTCAGTTACCTCTGTAATTAATCAATTACTTATCTTAAGTAATTAACCTTATCAAAACTTTATTAAGTAAACATACTTAACCATTTATCAAGTGACCATATTTGATTAATTAACAAATTAATTAGTTACTTAATTTCACTCATCTCATAAAACAGCATTGAGTAATTCATCCCTAATTACTCATTAACCCAAATTAATCTTCAATTAACAGATTAATTGTAACGACCCATATTTTTACGTGTCGATAAATCGTTAAATAGATGCTACTGGGTCGTTAGTATTGTTTGAATCATCCAGAGTCAGGTCGTGTGAGCGAATTAGGGAAGCTAGCGATCTAAGGGGTAGACTGAGTTAAGGAGGAAGGGTGACTTAGGCAGTGGGTGAGTTAAGAATTTGGAGCGACCTAGTAGTTAGCCGACTTAAGGAATAACGGTTTAAGATAGTAACCGACCTAGGGATTCGACCGAACTAAGTATAGTGGACGACTTAGGAGTTAACGACTCATAGATGAGACCGACCTATAGTAATAACCTACCCATAGAATTGACCGACTTAAGGAATTCTCGTATACTGGCTTAGGTCGTAAGTCGTGTCCCGGTGAGTCGTGAGTCGGTAGGTTGTTAGGACGTGTATAGTTGAGTCGTGTATTGGCTTGAGCCGTTGGGTCGCGCGCATGTGTAGGTCGTTGAGCCATGAAGTGATGAGTCCGTAGGTTGTGTGGTGTCTTGAGTCATAGGTTGTTAGGTCGGCAAGGTTTAGGTCGTGGACGACTTAAGGGGACGTCCGACTTAAGTGATTTCCAGCCTATAAATAGAAGTGCCTATCTTCATTTTTGGGATCCGGATTTCGAAGCGACGAAGTGCTGCCATTTTGAGAGCTCGACTACAACACTTCTTCACTTCTTTTCTCCACTCTAATCTAATCCTTCCATCTATCCAAGATCAAAGATCTAAGAGCCAAAGTTGAAGATCTACATTCTTTGAAGAGAGATTTCACCGTTTGAAGCGGAATCTTGTCGGATCAAGCTAGATCCTTTGCTGTGCAGATCTGGAGTTAGTAGCTTTTGAAGTGTTTAGGTGATTCGGTGAGTGGTGGTTATCTCTCACACGGACCCAAAGCAGTATATTGGATCGGTGACTTGTTTGTGTGTTAAATATAGTGATTTCATGCATTTTCCTTAAGTCTGCATGTAGATCCGTCACTTATAAGGTTTTGATATCCATTTTACTACATGTTAACCTATGATAGTTCATTCATCAAGATATTACTTAGAATTCATGCTTGTTAGATTTGGACTCTTTATTTACTAAATTGCCATTATTGTTATAACTGTTTATTTAGATCTTGTTTGAATGATTGATTACTTGGATTAATGTTTGATTTGACTGATTGTTAGAAGTTAGTTGATTGATGATTGATTTGGACAAGTTTGGTCGAAGATAATTCAAAAGCCAAGTGGAAAGGCTCTTGAATAAGGAAAGCTGCCTGTGGCATATGAAGCGGATGAAAAAGCTCATATGGATAGATTTGATGATGATGTTGAGATGGGACTTTGCTATGATGTGATGAGGCAAAACATGATGTTGAGATGGGACTTTGCTATGATACGAAGAAGCAAAGCATGATATGAGAAAGCCTTGGTTTAATCCAGACGGGATCATTCCAAACATGTTGATAACTCGGTGATATGGTTCGAGTTTGTTGATAATGTTTGACTCGAGAGGCGCTTGAGCTAGTATGTGAATAGTCATCGAGGAGGATGACTAGAAGGCTGAGATCTCATCGTTATTGAAGGTTCTAGCATGCTCAAAGCAAGAGTACGCTGGGCAAGATTCGATAGTCCCAAGGGGCTGCGACGACGTACTAAGTACTCTGGGCAGATTCGATAGTCCTAGGCACAGGCTGCGACGACGTGCGGAGTTATGTCTAGAATCGGGGTTACCATTAGCCCTTGACGGACAGATGAAAGAATGAGCCGGTCATTCAATTAACGATGATATCGAGGCAATGACAACAGTGATAGCCAGAGTCATGGATGCTTGGATGCTTTGGTTGTATCGTCATTCGGTCTCAAGAGCGATGTTTTGTGGGTGCTTATCTGATCTTGGTTTAGGCCTTGGGGGTTTGTACTTGGAAAACATCGACCTTGACTGGAGTGATAATTGCTTTATTTTAATTGTCTGCTTTGTTATGGTTGTTACTGCTTAACGGGTCTGGGGGCTATCACTGTAGAAAGAGGTGGAGTGGGATGTTTGGGTTCCT
Organism: Allium cepa; assembly: GCA_030765085.1. Taxonomy (NCBI): domain Eukaryota; kingdom Viridiplantae; phylum Streptophyta; class Magnoliopsida; order Asparagales; family Amaryllidaceae; genus Allium; species Allium cepa. The sequence goes on along the minus strand of CM060944.1, from coordinate 299,325,517 downwards.
ATTCCTTTTTACCCTTTATGCTCTTTTGGTATGTTTGATAGTTGATTTACTGCTCACTAGGACTTTTGTTTGACTCAAGGTTTTATGTTCAACTCTTATTACCTTGGGATGTTCGTCCATGTTGGGATGGGCAGACTAGGTAGCAGGTGACAGGTGCTGATCTCAGTGACTAACGCTGTTGATGACGAAGACGAGCTGGAGGCTTTTGCATATTGTTTTCTTACTATATGTACTGGATGTTCCACTGTTTGTATGATTCTTTGAGTATTATGTAGTGAGGCTTGATGTATTGACTATTCGGATGTTTGTATCAAATTGTTATGAGCTTATATGATGAGAATTCTGTTCTATAAAGCTTCACTATGTATACTTTCTATTGTATTTTATCCATGCGCTGTGAGTAATACGATAGAGTTTATTGTTTTACCTTACCCTGATGATCGTCCATGGCGGCCTGGCACACTTTTCAGCGCACTATTTCCTTGTTTAGTGCAGGAGTCATGGGCGGTCGTCACATTTGGTATCAGAGCTTTGGTTAATTGATTTTAGCCAACGCTCGCTGACGTAACTACGTATGAGAGACGTAATTGTATTTTTATGGATGATTACTATATATAATATAGTAGCTTAGAAGGATTTGAACTCCTTATGTAGTTGTTTCTCAGGGTATATTAATCATTTCTTTGAGATATTAGGAATGAGTCGAAGAGGGAGACCAGCTGCTAGGTGAGGCCATGCTGTTGAGGGGGCTGTTGATTATGCTTCTATGTTCGAGGCTATGATGACTTCAGTCATGAGAAGGATGCCAGCTCCGGTGCCATCGGTAGATGTTGGAGTTCAAGTTCAACCCCCAAGACCAGTGGATTTTGCTAAGTTGCGTAAGGACTATACTGCTCTTGGAGGAAAGATTTTCTTGGGAACAGAATCAACCATAGAAGTCTAGAGATGGATAGATGCTTGTAGAAGGATCTTTGGTGATTTGGGAATTGAGGATGCAACCAAAAGGAAGCTTGCATCAAGACAGCTTCAAGGAAGAGCTTCTGATTGGTGGAATTCTATCACCATTAATACTCCAGAGGAAGAAATTACTTGGGAGCAATTCCAAGCCAGATTTGAAGCTAAGTTCATTTCTACAGCTTAGAAATCTGTTCTGTTCAAGAAGTTTGTGGAACTCAAGCAAGGTGGAAAACCAGTTCTTGAGTATGTTGCGGAGTTTGAAGCCTTGTCCAAGTATGCTCGGTCGTATATTGAATCTCCCTATCAGAAAAATGAGAAGTTTGTGACAGGCCTGGACACTTATCTTGGGAGACAGTTGGTGGATCATTTGGATGACCCATTTGAGAAGCTTGTAGAGAAAGCTCTCAGGCACGAGAATCTGTTTCCTAAGGAAGGATCTGTTGTTGATGTGACCAAGGAGCAAAATGGAAACAAGAAGAGGAAACAGCAGCAGCAGAAGGGTAAGGATGGCCAGAAGAAGCCGAAGGGCGAAGTGACCTGATACAACTGTCAGCAGAAAGGTCATCTCTCCAAAGATTGTAAGAAACCGAGAGTGCCGGCGAAGTGCCACAACTGTGACAAACCGGGGCATTTCAAGAAGAATTGTCCGGAACCGAGGAACGACAAGCAGATCGTGCAAGCTTATGCTTTGGGGGCTGTGCCATCATCTTTGAAAGCTCCTATTACTGAAGAGGAGGGAAAGAGTGCGGTGGTTCAAGGTACTCTTTCCATTTGTGGTGTTCCAGTTAGAGTGTTATTTGATACTGGGGCGTCGCATTCATTTGTTTGTAGTGAACTTGTAGGCCGGTTGGGTTTGGAACCAAATATTGTTGATAGACCATTGGTTGTGACTAATCCAGTTGGGGGTTCGTCTTGTTTGTGTATGGTATGCCATGGTCTGGTTGTGTCGAGTCATGATTGCTCTTTTGTTTATGATTGTTTTGTTCTGAACTTTGTGGGGTTCAGAATTATTTTGGGTATGGACTGGCTTAGGAAGTATGCGGCAAGGGTTGATTGTAAGAGGCCGGAGGTGACAGTCGAGAATGTGGAGGGGTGAAAGGTTGTGATACGATGTAAGCATGAAGAAGGCGTCTTCATGAGCTTCATGTATTCGCTAGTTGTTCCACGGATGGACTGTCATCGGTGCCTATTGTGAATGGATTTGAGGATGTCTTTGACGAGGTCAAAGGGTTACCGCCGCATAGAGAGATCGATTTTTGTATCGATCTAGTTGAAGGAGCCAGACCTGTTGTGATGCCTCTTAGGCGTATGGCGCCTAGGGAACAGCAAGAGTTGAAGGTGCAAGTTGATGACCTTTTACAGAAAGGATTCATTCGGCGTAGTGTGTCCGAATGGGGTGCACCAGTTGTGTTTGCAACCAAAGCGGATGGATCGTTGAGGTTGTGTGTGGATTATCGTGAGCTGAATAAAGTGACTAAGAAGAACAAGTATCCATTGCCGAGAATAGATGACTTGTTTGATCATCTTCACGAAGCTAAGGTGTTTTCTCAGATGGATTTGGCAACGGGATTTCACCAGTTAAGAGTGGCTAGGGATAGTGTGCCGAAGACTGCTTTCAGGACACCATCCGGTTTCTATGAGTGGCTGGTAATGCCATTTGGATTGACCAATGCACCAGCATATTTTGTGGATCTTATGAACAGGGTGTTCAGGGATCAGTTGAACAAGTTCGTACTTGTGTTCGTGGATGATATTTTGATTTATTCCAGAACTGAAGAAGAGCACAAGACGCACTTGCTTATTGTTTTGGAAACCCTGCGAAAACATCAGCTGAGGCAAGATTTTCGAAGTGTCACTTCTGGAAGAGTGAAGTGAGTTTCTTAGGTCATGTTATCTCTGGAAATGGAATAGCGGTTGATCCCTCCAAGGTGGCAGCGATCCAGGATCGGGTTAGACCTAAGAATGCATCTGATCTGAGAAGTTTTCTTGGATTAGCAGGATACTATCGTCCAAAGACTTCTCCAAGATAGCTGCACCGTTAACAGGATTGACGAAAAAGAACCAAGTATTCAGATGGGAAGCTAAGTGTGAGCAAGCTTTCGGAATCCTGAAAGAGCGACTGACAAGTGCTCCTGTTTTTACCATTCCAAGTGGGAATGATGAGATGGTGGTTTACACCGATGCATGTGGTACGGGACTTGGAGCAGTGCTAATGCAGAAGGATAAAGTTGTTGCGTATGCAAGCCGACAACTGAAGCCGCATGAAAGGAATTATCCGACTCATGATTTGGAGTTAGCTGCGATTGTATTTGCTCTGAAGATGTGGAGACATTACCTATTGGGAGTCCGATTTGAGTTGTTTACAGATGATAAGTCATTGAAGTATCTTTTCTCCCAAAAGGATTTGAATCTTCGACAGCAACGATGGCTAGAGGTTTTAGCATCATATGATTTTGGGATAGCCTATACTCCGGGAAAAGGTAACACAGTGGCAGATGCGTTAAGTCGAAGACATGCAGGATTGGGAGCCATGTTTTCAGAATGGAAGAGTCTTGAGTATTTGGCTGGATTTGACTTCAAGCCTAGATGTGAATTGGAACCTGAAATGTTGGCAAACTTATCGATAAGACCTTCTCTTGTGGAAAGAATTGGCAAGAGCCAAAAGCGAGACGATAAGCTTGTCAAGATTATCCGTGATTTGGAATCTGGATTGGATCCAGAGAAGGATAAAGGATTCGAGGTCGATCAGGAGGGTTGGCTTCGGAAACAAGGACGACTGGTTGTTCCCGATATAGATGAATTGAGGAATGAATTTTGGAAGGAAAGCCGTCACTCGAAGTTGACAATTCATCCAGGTGGAAATAAGATGTATCGGGATATGAAGAGAACCTATTACTGGGAAGGTATGAAGAAAGATGTTGGAAATTTTATTTCCAAGTGCATGAACTGCCAGTTGGTAAAAGCCGAGCAGAAGAAGCCAAGTGGATTGCTTCAGCCATTAGAAGTTCCTACATGGAAGTGGGAGCAAATATCGATGGATTTTATCGATGGTCTCCTTAGAACCAGGGCAGGAAATGAAGGGATTTGGGTCATCGTAGATCGTATGACTAAGAGTGCAAGATTCATTCCTGTCCGATCAACTAGGACTGCATCGAAATTGGTTGAGCTATATGTTAAGTGGATAGTTCGATTCCATGGTATTCCGAAGAGAATAGTGAGCGGTCGAGACCCACTGTTCACTAGTGGATTTTGGAAGAGCTTCCAGGAAGTTTTGGGAACCGAGTTGTTTTTGAGTACAGCTTATAACCCTCAAACAGATGGTCAGACTGAGAGAGTCAACCGAGTTTTGGAAGATCTCCTTAGAGCTTGTGTTTTGGACTTCGGAGGATCATGGGAAGATCATCTTCATTTGGTGGAATTTTCATATAATAACAGCTACCAGCCAAGTATTGGTATGGCACCATATGAAGCATTGTATGGAAGACCATGTAACTCTCCGACATGTTGGTTGGAAACAGGAGAAAAGTTAATACTTGGGCCAGAAATGATTCGACAGACTTCAGATTGCATAAAGATCATTCGGCGACGAATGAAGGCAGCCCAAGACCGTCAGAAAAGTTATTCCGATAAGCGTCGTAAGAATTTGGAATTCGATGTAGGTGATATGGTTTTTGTGAAGATTTCTCCACTGAGGAATGTTATTCGATTCGGGAAGAAAGGGAAATTGACTCCGAGATTTATTGGATCATTGCCGATCATCGAGCGAATTGGAAAGCTCGCCTATAAATTGGAATTACCAGAAAAGATGTCGGGTATGCACAATGTTTTTCATGTATCGTATCTACGGAGGTATGTGCATGATCCAAGTACAGTGGTTTCTGCTGATAGTTATGAAGATTTAGAAGTTGATCCAGTTGTTAGAAGACCTCTTAAGCCACTTCGTGTTGTGGGAACTGACACGAAACAGCTTAGGAGGAAGGTAGTCAGGTTGCTCAAGGTACAATGGAGTGATGATGTTAACGACTGTACATGGGAAGAGGAAGAGAGGATGAAGGTAGCTCATCCTGAACTCTTCAAGGTATGGCCCTAAGGCGTCGTGACATCTCATGTAATTGTAACTTGTTCTAGTTTTAGAATTCTGCATGCTAGGCTAGTAATTGGATGCATGGTTTGTTGATTGCTATGAATGTTAGGCATGCAGAATAGTTTTTTGATTGTTCTTGTTTGTTTAGAATTTCGGGGGCGAAATTCCTAAGGGGGAGAGGTTGTAACGACCCGTATTTTTACGTGTCGATAAATCATTAAATAGATGCTACTGGGTCGTTAGTATTGTTTGAATCATCCAGAGTCAGGTCGTGTGAGCGAGTTAGCGAAGCTAGAGATCTAAGGGGTGGACCGAGTTAAGGAGGAAGGGCGACTTAGGTAGTGGGAGAGTTAAGAATTTGGATCAACCTAGTAGTTAGCCGACTTAAGAGTTGCCGACTTAAGGAATAACGGTTTAAGATAGTAACCGACCTAGGGATTCGACCGACCTAAGTATAGTGGACGACTTAGGAGTTAACGACTCATAGATGAGACCGACGTATAGTAGTAACCGACCCATAGAATTGACCGACTTAAGGAATTCTTGTGTACTGGCTTAGGTCGTAAGTCGTGTCCCGGTGAGTCGTGAGTCGGTAGGTCGTTAGGACGTGTATAGTTGAGTCGGGTATTGGCTTGAGCCATTGGGTCGCGTGCATGTGTAGGTCGTTGAGCCATGGAGTGATGAGTCGGTAGGTTGTGTGGTGTCTTGAGTCGTAGGTTGTTAGGTCGGCAAGGGTTTGGTCGTGGACGACTTAAGGGGACGGCCGACTTAAGTGATTTCCAGCCTATAAATAGAAGTGCCTATCTTCATTTTTGGGATCCGGATTTCGAAGCGACGAAGTGCTGCCATTTTGAGAGCTCGACTACAACACTTCTTTACTTCTTTTCTCCACTCTAATCTAGTGCTTCCATCCATCCAAGATCAAAGATCTATGAGCCAAAGTTGAAGATCTACATTCTTCGAAGAGAGATTTCACCGTTTGAAGCGGAATCTTGTCGGATCAAGCTAGATCCTTTGCTGTCCAGATCTAGAGTTAGTAGCTTTTGAAGTGTTTAGGTGATTCGGTGAGTGGTGGTTATCTCTCACACGGACCCAAAGGAGTATATTGGATCGGTGACTTGTTTGTGTGTTAAACATACTGATTTCATGCATTTTCCTTAAGTCTGCATGTAGATCCGTCACTCATAAGGTTTTGATATCCATTTTACTACATGTTAACCTATGATAGTTCATTCATCAAGATATTACTTAGAATTCATGCTTGTTAGATTTGGACTCTTTATTTACTAAATTGCCATTATTGTTATAACTGTTTATTTAGATCTTGTTTGAATGATTGATTACTTGGATTAATGTTTGATTTGACTGATTGTTAGAAGTTAGTTGATTGATGATTGATTTGGACAAGTTTGGTCGAAGATAATTCAAAAGCCAAGTGGAAAGGCTCTTGAATAAGGAAAGCTGCCTGTGGCATATGAAGCGGATGAAAAAGCTCATATGGATAGGTTTGATGATGATGTTGAGATGGGACTTTGCTATGATGTGATGAGGCAAAACATGATGTTGAGATGGGACTTTACTATGATGCGAAGAAGCAAAGCATGATACGAGAAAGCCTTGGTTTAATCTAGACGGGATCATTCCAAACATGTTGATAACTCGGTGATATGGTTCGAGTTTGTTGATAATGGTTGGCTCGAGAGGCACTTGAGCTAGTATGTGAATAGTCGTCGAGGAGGATGACTAGAAGGCTGAGATCTCATTGTTATTGAAGGTTCTAGAATGCTCAAAGCAAGAGTACGCTAGGCAAGATTCAATAGTCCCAAGCACGGGCTGCGACGACGTGCTAAGTACTCTGGGCAGATTCGATAGTCCTAGGCACGGGCTGCGACGACGTGTGGAGTTATGTCTAGAACCGGGGTTACCATTAGCCCTTGACGGACGGATGAAAGAATGAGCCGGTCATTCAATTAACGATGATATCGAGGCAATGACAACAGTGATAGCCAAAGTCATGGATGCTTTGGTTGTATCGTCATTTGGTCTCAAGAGCGATGTTTTGTGGGTGCTTATCTGATCTTGGTTTAGGCCTTGGGGGTTTGTACTTGGAAAACATCGACCTTGACTCGAGTGATAATTGCTTTATTTTAATTGTCTGCTTTGTTATGGTTGTTACTGCTTAACGGGTCTGGGGGCTATCACTGTAGAAAGAGGTGGAGTGGGATGGTTGGGTTCATATTCCTTTTTACCCTTTATGCTCTTTTGGTATGTTTGATAGTTGATTTACTGCTCACTAGGACTTTTGTTTGACTCAAGGTTTTATGTTCAACTCTTATTACCTTGGGCTGTTCATCCATGTTGGGATGGGCAGACTAGGTAGCAGGTGACAGGTGCTGATCTCAGTGACTAACGCTGTTGATGACGAAGACGAGCTGGAGGCTTTGCATATTGTTTTCTTACTATATGTACTGGATGTTCCGCTGTTTGTATGATTCTCTGAGTGTTATGTAGTGAGGCTTGATGTATGGACTATTCAGATGTTTGTATCAAATTGTTATGAGCTTATATGATGAGAATTCTGTTCTATAAAGCTTCACTATGTATACTTTCTATTGTATTTTATCCATGCGCTGTGAGTAATACGATAGAATTTATTGTTTTACCTTACCCTGATGATCGTCCATGGCGGCCTGGCACACTTTTCAGCGCACTATTTCCTTGTTTAGTGCAGGAGTCATGGGCGGTCGTCACATTAATTATCTTCAAATATTAGTTAATAAACCTTAATTATTAATCAATCCTTTAATAAAAAGTAATTAATCACTAATTACTTTTATAATTAATTGATTAAACCTAATTAACTAATTAATCAACTCTTATTCATTAATTAATAAACTTAATTATTAATTAACAATCTTAATTACAAATTAATTAATCCATAAATATAATTAATTAATCCTTAATTAAAATTATTAACTTTTAATAAAATAGTTAATTAATTCTTAATTAACTAGCATTATATTTTAATAATCCTTTAATTATTAATTAAGAAAACTCAATCAAAACTTAATAAAACCTTTATTAATTTATTACTATTTTAATTAACCCTTAATTACTAGTTAATAAGTAATTACAATTTAATTAATCATTTGTCATTAATTAAATCATCATCTTAATTAATAGTTAATTAAATAATTAATTATACTTAATTAATTACTTAATTAACCCACTTTAAAATAATAATTAAATAAATTAACTTAAACTTCCTTAACTAACTAATTACAAATTATAAATACTTAATTATTATTTAAGATAAAATATTATCTTAAATAAATCTTGAAATCTTTATTTAACTTAATTCATTAATTAGATTAATTTATAAAGAAATCATTAATTACTTCCCTTAATTATTAATTAACAAATCTAATTTCAAGTTAATAAATTATCTTAAACTTTATTTGTTAATTAATAAATCATTTCCACGAATTAGTTTAAATAAAACATTTACTTAAAATTCTCTTTTATATTTCTAAATAAATTTTGAAATAATATTAACTTACAACATTTAAACAAATTATACCAATCCATTTATACAAAACTTCAATTAAAAAAACAAGAATTTTGGTTTAACTTAAACTATTTAAAGTTAAACTTTATTTATTTTAAATTTGAAAAGTTGATTGAACATTTTAGCTTGTGTTCAATCCATGAATACTGGAATTCAAATACTAAGTACATTTTTTTTAAAACAAATTTGTTTTTAATTTTTTTTAAACTGTTTAAATTAAAAACTTTAAAAACTGTTAAACACAGTTTAACACAACAACTCGAAACCCCAGCGACTATACTAGTATTACCCCGAGCCACAAACCAATATACTCGAGTTTTCCCCGAGCAAAATCCCAGTACCCAAACCCAAAGCAAAACCCAAATCACCCAGACACAACCATCTCCACCGTGCAACCTGCACCGTTGCTGGACCATCTCTGGTCATCGGCGAACCCACCTACACGTCACTCAAACACCCCGCAAACCTCTACGACCAACAGAATATCACCTCTTGCCTCGAATCAAAATCGAGTTCTTCAGGTGAACTAAGCCCAAATACATCACAAGTAAAAACCCCACAAACATCGCCTCCGATCAACAATAATCACCACCACTCCGGCCATAGTTCACTGACCCACCATGCTCCCTTCATCCAAAATTTCACCCCACTCGATGCAATATTGAAGATCCAGTAATTAATTTTCCAGCAAGTTTCCAAACTAGGTTAAAAAACGAATCTTTAGCAAATCAAACTATTCAGTGATTTAAAAATTCTTCAATGATTTTTGTTATACTTACTGATGCTTCACCTAACTCTATCCATAATCTCGAGAAATCCAGTTGCTCAAATCATTTGATTTCTGTAAAATCCCAATATCCAGACAATATTCATATTCTTACACCTTACCCTATTTAAAATCCTAAATTTGATTTTAAAAATCCTAAACTTAAGAATGGATTCAAGTTGTAAACTTGAAACTGTAAATTTAAGTAACATAATTTGTCTTGTTTAAAAGAATTTTTATAAGGATTTCATTTCCCAGATGAGTTGCTAAATTCTTTTACTTAAATTCATATGTAGTATTAAATCTAAGATTTCGCAAACATTCAATGTTTGAAGATCACGACCTAAATGAAAACAGAGGAAGAGCAACTTGGAATTTGTTTAAACATGAAAATCCTGTAACAGAAAAAGGAAGGCAAGATAGGTAAAACAAACACATTCATTAACAGTCAATTTGATTCCGAATTCTACACTTATAACAATGCAGAGCATTTTCAACCAAAATTTTCAAGCAACTAGATTTACTTACTAAATTTTAATAAAAAGGTTTACTCACCTTTCTATAAGGAGATGCAGAGGTGTGAAAAAGAACAGGGAGGCTCAACTGAAATTGCTTCCAGATTGCATTTTGAAAAATTGGCAAAATAAATCTTTGAACTTGAAGCTACTTAAATATGGAGTACTTCAGGTTGCTTCAGATTTCCACCTTGAAACTTGCATGCATTTGAAGTTGAGGCAGACATGGGATAATGCACACATTCAAAATGTTGCACTGGACATTTATTTTGAGAAGAGTGTTTGAATTAGAGGAGGTTTGTAACAACCCGCATATTTAACGATTTTTATATTTAAATGTTTAATTTAAATATAGCGTCGTTAGTCGGATTTTGGTCCGAAATGTTATTTTTTGCAAATGGCCGAATTGGAGCTCGAAACTACTTCCATTGGTTCCAAAATGGCGTTTGCGACCTTTTTGAGTATAATCTTTGATATGTTTGGAGTAAGTGAAATTTTGACTTTTTCTATTGGGCTTTGGGCTTGGGTTTCACCCAAACTGTTCTATTAACCTCAACTCAGCCCTCTCCTCTCATTCACTTATTCATTTCATTAAAACTTAAGCTTAAAAAAAAACTGAAATGGGGGAAGAGGAAGGAAATTAGAAACTCCTAGCCCTAAATCCATTTGCAAAATCCAAATTTCTTGCTCCAAAATCATAGAGAAGCCATAGGTATGTCTCTCTTCTTCTTCTCCAACACTTTCTCCTTCAATTTCAGAAAGTTTTCCTAAACCTAACTTAGGAAAATTACTTGTTTGTTCTTAGATTGAAGCTTGTTGGGTTGAAGTAGTGATTAGTTGGTCTTCTCCTTGTGTTTTAGCTCCTTCATCATCTTTGTTTGTGAGGTTAAAAGGTGAGTTTTGAACTCACATCTACTTCTCTTGATTTCATGGGTGTTGGTATGAATTCCTAACAAGTATGCATGTGCCATTGTTTTAGAATTGGAAAGAATTTGCATTTTCATTGAAATAGGGAAGGAAGTGCAAAATCACCAGGTTCGGCCGACCGAGTGCAGGCTTCGGTCGACCGACCTGCTGCCCCGAGCCATACTTGGGTTTCTGCATCGGGCCGGCCGACCGAGCTCTGCAGTCCGGTCGACCGACCTGGTTTGTTTTGCCTGGTTTGTTTATTTCGTATATTTGATTGATTTTTCCGGATTCTATCGATTCAAGTTGCTTTTTAGTGTTTGTTATTGCATCTTTGACTTTGATAACTTACTCTTGACTTCATCCATGGGTTTTTATAAAATAATCTCTCAAATCGCCTTTAAAAGCTCGTTTCTCCAATTTATAAATTCTATTTAAAGCACACACTTTCGCACTTTGAGCGAAGTGGAAGGGTGATTAAATGGTTGGGCAAAACACGGACCATGAATCTGTGCGTTTATCTTTTCGATTAATCCCCGACCGATTCAATTAATCGTTTTGACCTTCGGGTTTAGTTTACCGATGATATGAGGTAAATTTGTATTGCTTTGAGTGTGAAAGTGGCTGACAAATAGTAAACCGTTTAGTGCGAACGAGTGGTTATGGGACATACGTTAACACTTTTCGGATTCCTTTTCGAGAGTTGTGACACATTCCGCCAGTTAGTGTTGTCCAGTACTGCGTCTTCGACCTTCACCACTACGGTTTGTTGCCTCTGGGCTAGTGTCTTCGGACTGTCTCCTTAGGTTTGCCTTCGGGTATGTTGCCTTCGGGTGTGTGCCTTCGGGTTTGTTGCCCTATATAGTTTCGCTCTGATGTTGGCCTTATGTGTCGCATGGGTGATACTTGGGTTTGGAGCTTTCGGGCTCATGGATCCTTGTTTGTACAGTACTGAGCTCGAGCAAATTTTATGATGTTTCATTGATATGTATATTCCCTTGGTATCGCCCTTCGGTGTTGGTCATTATGAGCCGCATGATGCGTAGCGGTTACCTTGCGGAACTTGTATACCTTATTGGTATTTGTTATTTGCCTTTTGGCTTGTTTTGGGATATTTGTATCCTTTGTTTCTATATGTTGCCGATGATATGAGGCTTGTTCTATATGATTCATCTCTTGTTGATGACTGTGTTATCTCCTCTAGAGATATTTGTTATACCGTATGACCTTGCAGGTTTATTATTGTTCAGTTTATCTAACTGATTTGTTATCTAGACGGACCCGTGTATTTTGTACTCGGGTCAGACCGAGTTGTTTCAGGTTAGGTGCTTTTGGACTTAGCCTATTTTTCTTCCGCATGGACTATTCGCTAGCTTCATTTTGTTATAGCGTCTTTTGTGGTCCTTATCTGTTGTAACTCTGATTTATTTTTTGTCTCGTCTGTGTATTGTGGTCTCCTGTACCACTTGACATGTATTATTTTATATACTCTGTTGTGTATCCGTTTATGTGTATATTATGATCGACTGTTCTGTGATGTGAATTACATTTGAGTTGTTATATTTTCTTCTGATAGATCCTTTAGCCATTGTAGTTTTGCTTTAAATATTTATTGAATAGGTCGAATTTTAATGTGACTATTTTTCGATGTATTTAGTGAATAGTTAAGGTAAGATTACACATGGTCGCTTCCATTATACTCCATTGTCCGCGTTAGCCGACAGTATTATCTATGTAATACTCTTTGTTAACGAGGCTCTAGGAGTGGGGCGTCACAGCGTGGTATCAGAGCTGAGTTCAGAAGAAAATATGATAAACACAGAATAGATGCACATATTATGGTACATCAAAGTGTACAAGTGATACAAATCTTTGAATCATCGTGTCTCTTTATTCCATCAAGGTTAGATAGAGTTTGGGAATACGTCTAGGAATGCATTTAATTCCGTAGTATTCCATATTGCAATATCTACCTTGTGAATAATATTTTCCTTATCTTGACTTTCAGCTTATGTCTGGAAGAGGCAGAGGTCGACGTTTGGATGCTGGGAAATCTAGTGGCTCACATCCGGATGGCGTTTATATGTCCGCCGATCAGTTTATGGAGTTGTTTAGGAGCACTCAGCCTCCCGTTCCTCCTCGAGTGTCTCCACCTCCCAATTCTGCTTTTGCACGTCAGTGCAGTGATTTTGCTCATCTTGGAGGAAAACCGTTTAAGGGTTCCGAGTCTGTTCTTGAAGTCCAAGCTTGGCTTCGCACGTGCGAGCGTATCTTCTCTCGCATGGATCTTTCTTATCATGATCGAGTTCTTGTGACTTCTAGCTTATTACAAGAGCGTGCTCTTGATTGGTATGAGCTTCTTGTAGCCGAGATTGATGAGTCTACTCTTTCTTGGACTCAGTTTCGGGGATGATTTGAACTCAAGTTCGTTCCTGAATCTGAAAAAGTTTTATTGACCCGTCGCTTCCTTGAGTTGAAGCAAGGGAAATCTTCTGTTTCTGAGTATGTCGCATCGTTCGAGGCTTTATCTCAGTATGGTCTTGAATTCATCAGCACTTCTTACAAGAAGAATTTGAAATTTGTTTCTGGTCTTAAGAAATATCTTAAGAAGTCCTTGCTGCTCCAGCTTAAGCTTTCTTTCGAGGAATTGGTTGATTCGGAACTTCATCTCGAAGCTGTCGAGAAGGAGTGTGATAGTGATGTTGATGTTGAGGTTTCCAAGAACCCCAACAAGAGACCATTTCCAATTCAGAAGAAGCCTTTTCCTTCTAAGAAGAAGAAGACCGGTGGTCTTAGCCCTCAGCCTCAATCTTCCGGAACAACTTTCGTTCGAAAGTGTTTCAATTGTGGTTCTCCGGATCATATTATTCGAGCTTGTCCTAAGCCTCTCTTCTGCCGTAATTGCAAGAAGGAAGGTCATCATGTTTCAGCTTGTCCTACCGCTCCTGCTAATGCAAAATCTGGCAAGCTCAATGTGGCTAATGCTTCTGGAGGTTCATCTCAATCAATAGGTATGTCTCCATCTATTTTGGAAGGCTTTATTCTATTTCATGATCATAGTATTCGAGTTCTTTTCGATACGGGTGCTTCACATTCTTTCGTATCGAAGAAGCTCGTTGATGATTTATATTTGGATGTTTCTTGTATGGTCACTTCTTTAAGGATTTAGAATCCTATTGGGGGATCCGCGGTCCTTAGTTTGCTTTGTGATGATGTTGAGATTGTTTTATGTGGCTTTTCTTTCCGTGCGAGTCTGCATGTTGTTTCTCATTTGGGTTTTGATATGATTTTTGGTATGGACTGGCTAGTGAGGTACGATGCCAGGATTATTTGTTCAGAGAGAATTTTGTATCTTTGTCATCCTGATTCGCCTTCTCAGTTATCTCTTGTTCTTCGGGATGTGGATAATTCCGAGATGGCTTTGTATTCTCTTGATTCGCGAGATGGTGATGATATATCTCGTATTCCTATTGCTTGTGACTTTTCTGATGTTTTTGAGCCTGTATCGGGTTTGCCACCCAAACGGGCAATTGAGTTCCGCATTGATCTCATTCCAGGCGCGCAGCCAGTTAGTCGTCCTCCCACAAGGATGTCTACAAAGGAAAATGAGGAACTCAAGAAGCAGCTTTTAGAGCTTGAATCCAAGCAATTGATTCAATCTAGTTTTTATCCGTGGGGATCCGCGGTCGTCTTTATGAAGAAGTCTGATGGAACTCTTAGGCTTTGCATTGACTATCGCAAGCTTAACGAGTTGACCATTAGAAATAGGTATCCTTTGCCTAGGATCGATGACATGTTCGATCTATTGAGTGGTGCTAAGGTCTTTTCTCAGCTCGACCTTGCCACAGGTTTTCATCAGTTACGAGTCGCGGAGGATAGCATATCTCTTACCGCTTTCCGCACTCGTTATGGTTCTTTTGAGTGGCTCGTTATGCCGTTCGGTTTGACGAACGCTCCTGCTTTCTTTGTCGATCTCATGAATCAGGTATTCGGGGAATATCTCGATAAGTTCGTGCTTGTCTTCATTGATGATATCCTTATTTATTCTAAGTCTGAAGCTGAGCATGCTAATCACTTGAGAGTTGTCTTAAGTACTCTCTGTCATCATCAGCTTAGAGCCAAATTCTCCAAGTGCCACTTTTGGGAGAATAAGGTTAAGTTTTTAGGCCATGTTGTATCTTCCGATGGCATTTCTGTTGATCCCTCAAAGATCGAAGCCATCCAGAATTGGAAGAGGCCTGAAAATGTTCATGAGATTCGTAGTTTCCTTGGATTGGCGGGTTATTACCGTCGGTTCATTAAGGATTTTTCCCGTGTTGTGCTTCCTCTCACTTGCCTTACTCGGAAAGGCATTCGTTTTGATTGGTCCGACAAGTGTGAAGCTTCCTTTCTGTCATTGAAGGAACTTCTCACTAATGCTCCTATTCTAGTGGTTCCCGAAGGGAATCATGATCTTGTTGTCTACACTGATGCTTGTGGTAGTGGTCTCGGTGCTGTTCTTATGCAGAAGGATCGGGTAGTTGCTTATGCTTCTAGGCAACTGCGTCCGAATGAAGTTCGCTATGCCACTCATGATCTTGAGTTAGCCGCCATTGTCTTTGCCTTGAAAATTTGGCGACATTATTTATTGGGCGAGCGCTTCATTCTCTATACCGATCATAAATCTTTGAAGTATTTGTTCACTCAGAAGGAACTCAATATGAGACAACATCTTTGGCTCGAGTTTCTTGCTTCTTATGACTTTGATATCCAGTTTACCCCTGGTAAGGGTAATCGTGTTGCTGATGCGCTTAGTCGCAGACATTCGGCTGTTATTTCTATGATGCTTGCCGAATGGAATGTTCTTGAGACTCTATCTTTTTGTGAAATTCGTGATCGAGGTTCATCTTCTGATTCTCCTATTCTATTATTTAGTTTGGGAGCTCGACCTATTTTGTTGGATCGTATTGCCGATGCCCAACGGCGTGATCCTGATTTGTTGCATCTTATTCAGCTTTGTGAGCCTGGATCTTGTGACGAGGTGTTGCAAGATCTTTGCATGGATTCTCATGGGTGTCTTCGTAAGAAGAACCGCCTTTTTGTGCCTTCTGATTTTGCACTTAGGCATGACATTCTTGATGATTGTCACCGTTCTAAGTATACCATTCATCCCGGTAGTAGCAAGATGTATGCCGATATGCGTCGTCTTTATTATTGGGAAGGCATGAAGCGCGATGTGGCGAGTTATGTGAGCAATTGCATAACTTGTCAGCGTTTTAAGGCCGAGCATCAGCGTCCTTCAGGTCTTCTTCAGCCTCTTGAGATTCCATTGTGGAAGTGGGATCAGATATCTATGGATTTCATTGACGGCCTACCTCATTCGAGATCTGGCCATTCTAGCATTTGGGTTATTGTTGATCGCCTTTCCAAGTCTGCTTATTTTGTCCCTATTAAGTCTAATAGGACTGCTTCGCATTTGGCTAAGTTGTATGTCAAGGAAATCGTGAGACTTCACGGTGTTCCTAGTTCTATTGTGAGTGATCGTGATCCTTTATTCACGAGTCATTTTTGGAAGAGTCTTCAGCAAGCTTTGGGAACAAAGCTTAATTTTTCTACAGCTTATCATCAGCAGTCTGACGGACAGACTGAATGGGTGAATCGTATCTTGGAAGATCTTCTCCGTATTTGTATTTTTGATTTCGGTGGTAGTTGGGAGGATCATCTACCTCTTGTAGCATTCTCCTACAACAATAGTTTTCAGTCTAGTATCGGTATGGCTCCTTTCGAAGCCTTATACGGAAGGCCATGTCGATCACCTTCTTGTTGGTTAGAATCTGGTGAGAATCTTATTCTTGGTCCAGATTTTGTTCGTGATTCTTCCGAGAAGATTGATCTTATTCGGTTGAGAATGAAAGAGGCACGGAGTCGCCAGAAATCCTACGCGGACAACCGTAGGAAGCCTCTCGAGTTCTCGATCGACGATCTTGTTTTTATTCGTGTTTCTCCTTTGAAGGGGGTTATGCGCTTCAGTACGACTGGAAAATTGGCTCCTCGTTATATATGACCGTTTTCTATTACTGAACGTATTGGCCCTGTGGCTTATAGAGTTTCACTTCCAGCTCATTTATCTGGTATTCATGACGTGTTTCACGTTTCGCAACTTCGGAAGTGTCTTCGGGAGGCGGATTCTGTTACTACTTCTCCTGATTTGCAAGAGCTTGAGGTCTCACCGGACTTATCGATTGTACAGCAACCTATTCGCGTGCTTGACACGGAGGTGCGACACCTTCGGAATAAGGACGTGCCGCTCGTTAAAGTTCAATGGTCCGCTAATCCCAATGACTGTACTTGGGAAACTAGAGAATTTATTGAGCGATCTTATCCGGGTTTTCTTTCCTTGCTTTGAAACGGTGAGTATGTCTTTTCATCTCAAGCTATTTGCTTTTTCTTTTGATTAATTGTATGTAGTTGTTACAAATATCGTCTTTAGGAATTGCGGGGACGCAATTTTGTAAGGAGGGGAGATCTGTAACAACCCGCATATTTAACGATTTTTATATTTAAATGTTTAATTTAAATATAGCGTCGTTAGTCGGATTTTGGTCCGAAATGTTATTTTTTGCAAATGGCCGAATTGGAGCTCGAAACTACTTCCATTGGTTCCAAAATGGCGTTTGCGACCTTTTTGAGTATAATCTTTGATATGTTTGGAGTAAGTGAAATTTTGACTTTTTCTATTGGGCTTTGGGCTTGGGTTTCACCCAAACTATTCTATTAACCTCAACTCAGCCCTCTCCTCTCATTCACTTATTCATTTCATTAAAACTTAAGCTTAAAAAAAAACTGAAATGGGGGAAGAGGAAGGAAATTAGAAACTCCTAGCCCTAAATCCATTTGCAAAATCCAAATTTCTTGCTCCAAAATCATAGAGAAGCCATAGGTATGTCTCTCTTCTTCTTCTCCAACACTTTCTCCTTCAATTTCCGAAAGTTTTCCTAAACCTAACTTAGGAAAATTACTTGTTTGTTCTTAGATTGAAGCTTGTTGGGTTGAAGTAGTGATTAGTTGGTCTTCTCCTTGTGTTTTAGCTCCTTCATCATCTTTGTTTGTGAGGGTAAAAGGTGATTTTTGAACTCACATCTACTTCTCTTGATTCCATGGGTGTTGGTATGAATTCCTAACAAGTTTGCATGTGCCATTGTTTTGGAATTGGAAAGAATTTGCATTTTCATTGAAATAGGGCAGGAAGTGCAAAATCACCAGGTTCGGCCGACCGAGTGCAGGCTTCGGTCGACCGACCTGCTGCCCCGAGGCATACTTGGGTTTCTGCATCTGGCCGGCCGACCGAGCTCTACAGTCCGGTCGACCGACCTGCTTTGTTTTGCCTGGTTTTTTTATTTCGCATATTTGATTGATTTTTCCGGATTCTATCGATTCAAGTTGCTTTTTAGTGTTTGTTATTGCATCTTTGACTTTGATAACTTACTCTTGACTTCATCCACGGGTTTTTATAAAATAATCTCTCGAATCTCCTTTAAAAGTTCGTTTCTCCAATTTATAAATTCTATTTAAAACACACACTTTCGCACTTCGAGCGAAGTGGAAGGGTGATTAAATGGTTGGGCAAAACACGGACCATGAATCTGTGCGTTTATCTTTTCGATTAATCCCCGACCGATTCAATTGATCGTTTTGACCTTCGGGTTTAGTTTACCGATGATATGAGGTAAATTTGTATTGCTTTGAGTGTGAAAGTGGCTGACGAATAGTAAACCGTTTAGTGCGAACGAGTGGTTATGGGACATACGTTAACACTTTTCGGATTCCTTTTCGAGAGTTGTGACACATTCCGCCAGTTAGTGGTGTCCAGTACTGGGTCTTCGACCTTCACCACTACGGTTTGTTGCCTCTGGGATAGTGTCTTCGGACTGTCTCCCTAGGTTTGTTGCCTTCGGGTATGTTGCCTTCGGGTGTGTGCCTTTAGGTTTGTTGCCCTATATAGTTTCGCTCTGATGTTGGCCTTATGTGCCGCATGGGTGATACTTGGGTTTGGAGCTTTCGGGCTCATGGATCCTTGTTTGTACAGTACTGAGCTCGAGAAAATTTTATGATGTTTCATTGATATGTATATTCCCTTGGTATCGCCCTTCGGTGTTGGTCATTATGAGCCGCATGATGCGTAGCGGTTACCTTGCGGAACTTGCATACCTTATTGGTATTTGTTATTTTCCTTTTGGCTTGTTTTGGGATATTTGTATCCTTTGTTTCTATATGTTGCCGATGATACGAGGCTTGTTCTATATGATTCATCTCTTGTTGATGATTGTGTTATCTCCTCTAGAGATATTTGTTATACCGTATGACCTTGCAGGTTTATTATTGTTCAGTTTATCTAACTGATTTGTTATCTAGACCGACCCGTGTATTTTGTACTCGGGTCAGACCGAGTTGTTTCAGGTTAGGTGCTTTTGGACTTAGCATATTTTGCTTCCGCATGGACTATTCGCTAGCTTCATTTTGTTATAGCGTCTTTTGTGGTCCTTATCTGTTGTAACTCTGATTTATTTTTTGTCTCGTCTGTGTATTGTGGTCTCCTGTACCACTTGACATGTATTATTTTATATACTCTGTTGTGTATCCGTTTATGTGTATATTATGATCGACTGTTCTGTGATGTGAATTACATTTGAGTTGTTATATTTTCTTCTGATATATCCTTTAGCCATTGTAGTTTTGCTTTAAATATTTATTGAATAGGTCGAATTTTAATGTGACTATTTTTCGATGTATTTAGTGAATAGTTAAGGTAAGATTACACATGGTCGCTTCCATTATACTCCATTGTTCGCGTTAGCCGACAGTATTATCTATGTAATACTCTTTGTTAACGAGGCTCTAGGAGTGGGGCGTCACAAGGTTGTTTCAGGCATTGATCACAGAAGTGGTTTGAGCATTGATCTGAAAACAATGTTCACATGCATTGAATTGTAAACAGAATTTAATGTTTGAGGAGTGTTTATAGGCTTTGCATTTGAAAAGGTTAACAGGTTTAGGTACTTTGATTACAAGCTTTATTTGAGAAATAGGTTATAGGTCTGAGCATAAAAGTTTTCAGGTATTTGATTTTGTTTTGAGGATTTTTCTGATTTTTGATATTAGTTTACATGTTAGTTCTCTTGAGCAGTGAATTGAGAAAAGGATTTTAGCAAGAAGGTGATTGCGTATATAGGTTTAAATTATGATTCATCAAAATTAAAGAAAAAGAGGAAACAAATATGACACTTGTCTTTAATTCACATAAATGTTTAACACTTGTTAACAAGGTGTTTAAGAAATGAACATTTGTCAATATTAAATTTGTTTTAATTTTAAAGAGATTTAAAAGCTTTTAAATAAATTTCCTTATTACTAATATGTTTTCTAAATTTAAAAAAAATGCTTTTCTTATTAAATATCAAATAACAAATTCACTTATACATTTACAAATGCATGCTTAATTTATAAAATAAAATCTTTTAAAAAGAACATAAAATAAAATCAATGATAGTTTAAATAAAATTATAAAACATTGCAAACTTATTTTAAATGTTATTTCAAAAGCCTTACATTCATTCTATTAAATAAATACAAATCAAATTTCTATAGATAAATTTCTATAAAAGAAATAAAACAAATCTTATTTTTAATTAAAACATTATCTAAATAATTTAAAACCAAACTATATATATTATTTTATTTTAATATGTATGTATTTCTTTGAATTCAAATTTATATTTATTTTCAAAGTCAAATTTAAAAATCAAATCTAAAATAAATTTAAATAAATATAAACATCTATTTTTAAATAAGCACATTATTATTTACAAATAATATATCCTATTTTAAAATCAATTTAAAATACACAGATTTAAATATACAGATATAAATGTATTTAAACATACTTATAAATTTTGAAAACAATATATCAATTTAGAATTTATTTACACAAATAAAATAGTTAATCTTAATATAAAACCAATTTATAACCAAAATTAAAACATTACTTGGTTAATTATCTGTGAAAATAACAATTTTATCAATTCAAATAATTTAAATTAAGAGATTATCAGCATTTTAAACTCCTGGAAATTCCGGGATATTACAGTCCTCCCCCCTTAACAGAATTTCGTCCTCGAAATTTAAAACAAAGATAATCCACAGTTTTATTTTATTTTCAACCAATTCAAACATACATATCAGTTATACACTATCAATCAAACAAACAATTTCATCCAAACAACCAATTCAAATAAACAACACTAGCTATCCGGACACAGATCCGGATAAACTTCCTAAATTATCTCGAGTTTCCCTAGTACAGACACAGGGATACTCGCTCTACTAAACCCAAACTAGCTATACTTATAAGCCACTGAGTTCCCACTCAGCTAGATCTATAATCTACACAAGATACCATACCACAGACAAGTCTGATCAACAACTAAAACCTACACAGAATTACTGGTCTCAAAACCAGTGATGAACCAAAACACGTACTCCCTCAGAGACACGTGAAATAATTTGAATTCCAGTCTTCCAAACTAGGAATTCACTCTTCAAACCAAAGCACTGATCTCTACAAAAACTCAGAAGAACCCAATATACCTGGGAGATCACCTCAAAATCTCACCAAATCTTATTGCTTCCTTTACCAGAGGAACTCAACAACATTGAAGCCTCCAACTTCGAATTCCAAATTCTTTCGTTACCTAACCTCAAAACTTACCGGATGATCCGGGCTGCCAACAGATCCTTCCTCATCAGCTCCACCTTCACTGATGCTTTTACAAACAAACTAGATCAACTCACAAACTGATCCTCACAAGATCAATCCAAAAATCAAAACCAAACTATACTATCAACAGTATAAAACAAATTCTTCCATCCCGAAGAGACGAAACAGAATCACTCGCCAGCTTGCCTCAGATTCTGAAAAATAAATTCAGAAGAAACTCTCTAACCCAAAATACTGCAACATCCAATTGCTTCTACTCAAGTCAACAGCCACCTTGCTTCCGCTGCACAACTCTGATCTGGAGCAGATGAAAATGCCGTAGAATGAACATAGGCACAAACTAAATATCACATCTTGGAAATAAGATTCAACAGAAATTCCAAGAAATACAGAGCTGCTACATCAAACAACCAAGGAGACAATCTTCTACCCAGCTGAATCACCATTATCACTTCTGACATCAAGTCGATTCAGAACTCAATCTCTAATGCAGGAAATCCCTAACTCTCCTTGAAGATATACTCGGACAATCTTCAGCAACTCCATAACTTCTACATCCTCTAGAAATGCCACAAATCCAAGCAAAGACTATCTAAGATAATCACCCATCTATCGCAAGTCACTTTTTCGATCAACCAATCCAATATCCAAGATTCTGTTCTCTCTCCACTAATCAGAACATTTTATCCTTAACCAACTAATCCATCTAAGAAACAGGTTCTCACTGCTGCTTCTGAATTCCACCTCCAGGAAATGCTAAGCTAAAAGGATCTTCCTGCTGAAACACAGAACATTCCCGAGCTGCACCACTAACACAGATGCCAAAGACTTCTTATCCAAAGCTCTTGGAGAAACTCGGACCTCCATCTAAACACATACATCTTGTTGAACTCAGCTACAACTCTGAAACAGACACACTTCCTTAAACTTGCTCCGTAAGAAAACATCTCCGGAGACTTCCATAGTTACTGCATCTCATCACGCAGCTACTACTTCCCGAGGTTGCCAAGATACCATCACTCGCTTCTGCCCAACCAACAGATCCAAACTCTCAAAAATCCGCTCACATGAGCGCAAACAAACTTATACTTCAAAGATGAACTACGAACCTTAACAGGTTTCCTTCAGAGATCAAATGAAATCCTACACCAAACTACAAAGATTACTCGAGACGGTATTAGGTCTACAGTCTCGACAAACACATTTCCAACCTCAAACATTCAAACTCCAACCAATGGTAGTCGTGTTACACACACTACTACCCCATCTACCTTTATAACTTATATCGGAAAACCCGAACAGGTAATCCAACAGATAGGTAGAAATACATACATACATATATATATATATATATATAATTATATAAAAATTACAAGTACGCTCTCTCAAGAAAGACACCACTACAGAGCCTAGGTATTCACTCAACCTAACGCTATGATACCAACTGCGATAGTCTAGGCTTTGCAACCATCAACAGCGGCTCACTCGACTGGTAGGTTTTTCAACCATCCAGCCCCGCCGTGGCTCCCAGTGGTACCTCGGGTTTGCTTTTACGGCCAGCCTCTCGACTCGCAACCAACGCAGGGCCTTATACTACCAAAAAGGGACATGTAGGGGTAAGAGTCTCCCGTTCGCCACCTAACGCAAAGCGAGAACCCCCTATCGCGCTGTAATGTAGCAAACCCGATCCCGGTCTCAGCGAAATCCAATCGTGTCTTTTAAGTCCAAGTTGTTTTAAAGGTTTCAAAACAGTTAAATTCAACTATCTATATATACACAGAATAGATAATTCACAAGCCGCAATTGATAATCAACATTATCAAATAACAGGTAATCCACATAATCAATATCATAATGGATAATCCATATATCAACATCCCAATTGATAATCTATGTAATCATCACAATGCAACCAGGCATTCATATCATACAACCATACTTATCTCATTACTGAGATCACAAAGCATTCAAGACAATCAATGTCACCCATTCATACATAAGCAATGATTTATTCATACCACAATATAATTAATTTAAACTGAATTAAATTAACTATCTCTAATTAATTTAAAGTGAATTAAATTAATTACCTTCATCATAATAAATCTTGCTTAAATAAACATTAGTTAAACCAATTACTAAATCACCATCCTAAATAATCAACCATGATTAATTAATTCTTAATCAAGTAATTAATCCTTGATTATTTCATTAATCAAAACAATTAATGAATCTAAATTAATTAATCATGCTTAGATTAATTGCTTTTAATTAATCAACTTAAATACAGTAATTAATTATTCTTAATTACTTCTCAATTATTTTATAAATCCTTTGATTTATTACCCAAGTAATAAACCTTTAATTACTTTAACAAGTAATTACCCATTTAAAATTACTTTCCAATCAGTAATTTACCTAACTCAATTACCTCTGTAATTAATCAATTACTTATCTTAAGTTATTAACCTTATCAAAACTTTATTAAGTAAACATACTTAACCATTTATCAAGTGACCATATTTGATTAATTAACAAATTAATTAATTACTTAATTTCACTCATCTCATAAAACAATATTGAGTAATTCATCCCTAATTACTCATTAACCCAAATTAATCTTCAACTAACAGATTAATTATCTTCAAATATTAATTAATAAACCTTAATTATTAATCAATACTTTAATAAAAAGTAATTAATCACTAATTACTTTTATAATTAATTAATTAAACCTAATTAACTAATTAATCAACTCTTATTCATTAATTAATAAACTTAATTATTAACTAACAATCTTAATTAATCCATAAATATAATTAATTAATCCTTAATTAAAATTAATTAACTTTTAATAAAATAGTTAATTAATTCTTAATTAACTAGCATTATATTTTAATAATCCTTTAATTATTAATTAAGAAAACTCAATTAAAACTTAATAAAACCTTTATTAGTTTATTACTATTTTAATTAACCCTTAATTACTAGTTAATAAGTAATTACAATTTAATTAATCATTTTTCATTAATTAAATCATCATCTTAATTAATAGTTAATTAAATAATTAATTATACTTAATTAATTACTTAATTAACCCACTTTAAAATAATAATTAAATAAATTAACTTAAACTTCCTTAACTAACTAATTACAAATTATAAATACTTAATTATTATTTAAGATAAAATATTATCTTAAATTAATCTTGAAATCTTTATTTAACTTAATTCATTAATTAAATTAATTTATAAAGAAATCATTAATTACTTCCCTTAATTATTAATTAACAAATCTAATTTCAAGTTAATAAATTATCTTAAACTTTATTTGTTAATTAATAAATCATTTCCACAAATTAATTTAAATAAAAAATTTACTTAAAATTCTCTTTTATATTTCTAAATAAATTTTGAAATAATATTAACTTACAACATTTAAACAAATTATACCAATCCATTTATACAACACTTCAATTAAAAAAAACAAGAATTTTGGTTTAACTTAAACTATTTAAAGTTAAACTTCATTTATTTTAAATTTGAAAAGTTGATTGAACATTTTAGCTTGTGTTCAATCCATGAATACTATAATTCAAATACAAAGTACATTTTTTTTAAAACAAATTTTTTTTTAATTTTTTTTAAAACTATTTAAATTAAAAAATTTAAAAACTGTTAAACACAGTTTAACACAACAACTCGAAACCTCAGCGACTACACTAGTATTACCCCGAGCCACAAACCAATATACTCGAGTTTTCCCCGAGCAAAATCCTAGTACCCAAACCAAAAGCAAAACCCAAATCACCCAGACACAACCATCTCCACCATGCAACCTGCACCGTTGCTGGACCGTCTCTGGTCATCGGCGAACCCACCCACACGTCACTCAAACATCCCGCAAACCTCTACGACCAACAGAATATCACCTCTTGCCTCGAATCAAAATCGAGTTCTTCAGGTGAACTAAGCCCAAATACATCACCAGTAAAAACCCCACAATCATCGCCTCCGATCAACAATAATCACCACCACTCCGGCCATAGTTCACTGACCCACCATGCTCCCTTCATCCAAAATTTCACCCCACTCGATGCAATATTGAAGATCCAGTAATCAAGTTTCCAGCAAGTTTCCAAACTAGGTTAAAAAATGAATCTTTGGCAAATCAAACTATTCAGTGATTTAAAAATTCTTCAATGATTTTTGTTATACTTACTGATGCTTCACCTAACTCTATCCATAATCTCGAGAAATCCAGTTGCTCAAATCAATTGATTTATGTAAAATCCCAATATCCAGACAATATTCATATTCTTACACCTTACCCTATTTAAAATCCTAAATTTGATTTTAAAAATCCTAAACTTAAGAATGGATTCAAGTTGTAAACTTGAAACTGTAAATTTAAGTAACATAATTTGTCTTGTTTAAAAGAATTTTTATAAGGATTTCATTTCCCAGATGAGTTGCTAAATTCTTTTACTTAAATTCATATGTAGTATTAAATCTAAGATTTCGCAAACATTCAACGTTTGAAGATCACAACCTAAATGAAAACAGAGGAAGAGCAACTTGGAATTTGTTTAAACATGAAAATCCTGTAACAAAAACAGGAAGGCAAGATAGGTAAAACATACACATTCTTTAACAGTCAATTTGATTCCGAATTCTACACTTATAACAATGCAGAGCATTTTCAAGCAACTAGATTTACTTACTAAATTTTAATAAAATGGTTTACTCACCTTTCTATAAGGAGATGCAGAGGTGTGAAAAAGAACAAGGAGGCTCAACTGAAATTGCTTCCAGATTGCATTTTGAAAAACTGGCAAAATAAATCTTTGAACTTGAAGTTACTTAAATCTGGAGTACTTCAGGTTGCTTCAGATTTCCACCTTGAAACTTGCATGCATCTGAAGTTGAGGCAGACATGGGATAATGCACACATTCAAAACGTTGCACTGGACATTTATTTTGAGAAGAGTGTTTGAATTGGAGGAGGTTGTTTCAGGCATTGATCACAGAAATGGTTTGAGCATTGATCTGAAAACAATGTTCACATGCATTGAATTGTAAACAAAATTTAATGTTTGAGGAGTGTTTATAGGCTTTGCATTTGAAAAGGTTAACAGGTTTAGGTACTTTGATTGCAAGCTTTATTTGAGAAACAGGTTACAGGCCTGAGCATAAAAGTTTTCAGGCATTTGATTTTGTTTTGAGGATTTTTCTGATTTTTGATATTAGTTTACATGTTAGTTCTCTTGAGTAGTGAATTGAGAAAAGGATTTTAGGAAGAAGGTGATTCCGTATATAGATTTAAATTATGATTTATCAAAATTAAAGAAAAAGCGGAAACAAATATGACACTTGTCTTTAATTCACATAAATGTTTAACACTTGTTAACAAGGTGTTTAAGAAATGAACATTTGTCAATATTAAATTTGTTTTAATTTTAAAGAGATTTAAAAGCTTTTAAATAAATTTCCTAATTACTAATATGTTTTCTAAATTAAAAAAATGCTTTTCTTATTAAATATCAAATAACAAATTCAGTTATACATTTACAAATGTATGCTTAATTTATAAAATAAAATCTTTTAAAAAGAACATAAAATAAAATCAATGATAGTTTAAATAAAATTATAAAACATTACAAACTTATTTCAAATGTAATTTCAAAAGCCTTACATTCATTTTATTAAATAAATACAAATCAAATTTCTATAGATAAATTTCTATAAAAGAAATAAAACAAATTTTATTTTTAATTAAAACATTATCTAAATAATTTAAAACCAAACTATATATATTATTTTATTTTAATATGTATGTATTCCTTTGAATTCAAATTTATATTTATTTTCAAAGTCAAATTTAAAAATCAAATCTAAAATAAATTTAAATAAATATAAACATCTATTTTTAAATAAGCATATTATTATTTACAAATAATATATCCTATTTTAAAATCAATTTAAAATACACATATTTAAATATGCAGATATAAATGTATTTAAACATACTTATAAATTGTGAAAACAATATATCAATTTAGAATTTATTTACACAAATAAAATAATTAATCTTAATATAAAACCAGTTTATAACCAAAATTAAAACATTACTTGGTTAATTATCTGTGAAAATAACAATTTTATCAGTTCAAATAATTTAAATTAAGAGATTATCAGCATTTTAAACTCCTGGAAATTCCGGGATATTACAGTCCTCCCCCCTTAACAGAATTTCGTCCTCGAAATTTAAAACAAAGATAATCCACAGTTTTATTTTATTTTCAACCAATTCAAACATACATATCAGTTATACACTATCAATCAAACAAACAATTTCATCCAAACAACCAATTCAAATAAACAACACTAGCTATCCAGACACAGATCCGGATAAACTTCCTAAATTATCTCGAGTTTCCCCAGTACAGACACAGGGATACTCGCTCTACTAAACCCAAACTAGCTATACTTATAAGCTACTGAGTTCCCACTCAGCTAGATCTATAATCTACACAAGATACCAGACCACAGACAAGTCTGATCAACAACTAAAACCTACACAGAATTACTGGTCTCAAAACCAGTGATGAACCAAAACACGTACTCCCTCAGAGACACGTGAAATAATTTGAATTCCAGTCTTCCAAACTGGCAATTCACTCTTCAAACCAAAGCACTGATCTCTACAAAAACTCAGAAGAATCCAATATACCTGGGAGATCACCTCAAAATCTCACCAAATCTTATTGCTTCCTTTACCAGAGGAACTCAACAACATTGAAGCCTCCAACTTCGAATTCCAAATTCTTTCGTTACCTAACCTCAAAACTTACCGGATGATCCGGGCTGCCAACAAATCCTTTCTGATCAGCTCCAACTTCGATGATGCTTTTACAAACAAACTACATCAACTCACAAACTGATCCTTACAAGATCAATCCAAAAATCAAAACCAAACTCTACTATCAACAGTAGAAAACAACTTCTCCCATCCTGAAGAGACGGAACAGAATCACTCGCCAATTTGCCTCAAATTCTGAAAAATAAATTCAGAAGAAACTCTCTAACCCAAAATACTGCAACATCCAATTGCTTCTACTCAAGTCAACAACCACCTTGCTCCCGCTGCACAACTCTCATCTGGAGCAGATGAAAATGCCGTAGAATGAACATAGGCACAAACTAAATATCACATCTTGGAAATAAGATTCAACAGAATTCCAACAAATACAGAGCTGCTACATCAAACAACCAAGGAGACAATCTTCTATCCAGCTGAATCACCATTATCACTTCTGACATCAAGTCGATTCAGAACTCAATCTCCAATGCGGGAAATCTCTAACTCTCCTTGAGGATATACTCGGACAATCTTCAGCAACTCCATAACTTCTACATCCTCTAGAAATGCCACAAATCCAAGCAAAGACTATCTAAGATAATCACCCACCTATCGCAAGTCACTTTTTCGATCAACCAATGCAATATCCAAGATTCTGTTCTCTCTCCACTAATCAGAACATTTTATCCTTAACCAACTAATCCATCTAAGAAACAGGTTCTCACTGCTGCTTTTGAATTCCACCTCCAGGAAATGCTAAGCTAAAAAGATCTTCCTGTTGAGACACAGAACATTCCCGAGCTGCACCGCTAACACAGATGCCAAAGACTTCTTATCCAAAGCTCTTGGAGAAACTCGGACCTCCATCTAAACACATACATCTTGCTGAACTCAGCTACAACTCTGAAGCAGACACACTTCCTTAAACTTGCTCCGTAAGAAAACATCTCCGGAGACTTCCATAGTTACTGCATCTCATCACGCAGCTACTACTTCCCAAGGTTGCCAAGATACCATCACTCGCTTCTGCCCAACCAACAGATCCAAACTCTCAAAAATCCGCTCACATGAGCGCAAACAAACTTACACTTCAAAGATGAACTACGAACCTTAACAGGTTTCCTTCAGAGATCAAATGAAATCCTACACCAAACTACAAAGATTACTCGAGACGGTATTAGGTCTACAGTCTCGACAAATACATTTCCAACCTCAAACATTCAAACTCCAACCAATGGTAGTCGTGTTACACACACTACTACCCCATCTACCTTTATAACTTATATCGGAAAACCCGAATAGGTAATCCAACAGATAGGTAGAAATATATATATATATATATATAATTATATAGAAATTACAAGTACGCTCTCTCAAGAAAGACACCACTATAGAGCCTACGTATTCAATCAACCTAACGCTCTGATACCAACTACGATAGTCTAGGCTTTGCAACCATCAACAGTGGCTCACTCGACTGGTAGGCTTTTCAACCATCCAGCCCTGCCGTGGCTCCCAGTGGTACCTCGGGTTTGCTTTTACGGCCAGCCTCTCGACTTGTAACCAACCCAGGGCCTTATACTACCCAAAAGGGACATGTAGGGGTAAGAGTCTCCCGTTCGCCACCTAACGCAAAGCGAGAACCCCTATCACGCTGTAATGTAGCAAACCCGATCCCGGTCTCACCGAAATCCAAGCGTGTCTTTTAAGTCCAAGTTGTTTTAAAGGTTTTTAAACAGTTAAATTCAACTATCTATATATACACAGAATAGATAATTCACAAGCCGCAATTAATAATCAACATTATCAAATAACAGGTAATCCACATAATCAATATCATAATAGATAATCCATATATCAACATCCCAATTGATAATCTATGTAATCATCACAATGCAACTAGGCATTCATATCAACAACCATACTTATCTCATTACTGAGATCACAAAGCATTCAAGACAATCAATGTCACCCATTCATACATAAGAAATGATTTATTCATACCACAATATAATTAATTTAAACTGAATTAAATTAACTATCTCTAATTAATTTAAAGTGAATTAATTAATTACCTAATCACTTAATTAATTTTAAAATTAATTAAATTGATTACCTTCATCATAATAAATCTTGCTTAAATAAACATTAGTTAAACCAATTACTAAATCACCATCCTAAATAATCAACCATGATTAATTAATTCTTAATCAAGTATTTAATCCTCGATTATTTCATTAATCATAACAATTAATGAATCTAAATTAATTAATCATGCTTAGATTAATTGCTTTTAATTAATCAACTTAAATACAGTAATTAATTATTCTTAATTACTTCTCAATTATTTTATAAATCCTTTGATTTATTACCCAAGTAATAAACCTTTAATTACTTTAACAAGTAATTACCCATTTACAATTACTTTCCAATCAGTAATACCTAACTCAATTACCTCTGTAATTAATCAATTACTTATCTTAAGTAATTAACCTTATCAAAACTTTATTAAGTAAACATACTTAACCATTTATCAAGTGACCATATTTGATTAATTAACAAATTAATTAATTACTTAATTTCACTCATCTCATAAAACAACATTGAGTAATTCATCCCTAATTACTCATTAACCCAAATTAATCTTCAATTAACAGATTAATTATCTTCAAATATTAATTAATAAACCTTAATTATTAATCAATCCATTAATAAAAAGTAATTAATCACTAATTACTTTTATAATTAATTAATTAAACCTAATTAACTAATTAATCAACTCTTATTCATTAATTAATAAACTTAATTATTAACTAACAATCTTAATTAATCCATAAATATAATTAATTAATCCTTAATTAAAATTAATTAAATTTTAATAAAATAGTTAATTAATTCTTAATTAACTAGCATTATATTTTAATAATCCTTTAATTATTAATTAAGAAAACTCAATTAAAACCTAATAAAACCTTTATTAATTTATTACTATTTTAATTAACCCTTAATTACTAGTTAATAAGTAATTACAATTTAATTAATCATTTTTCATTAATTAAATCATCATCTTAATTAATAGTTAATCAAATAATTAATTATACTTAATTAATTACTTAATTAACCCACTTTAAAATGATAATTGAATAAATTAACTTAAACTTCCATAACTAACTAATTACAAATTATAAATACTTAATTATTATTTAAGATAAAATATTATCTTAAATAAATCTTGAAATCTTTATTTAACTTAATTCATTAATTAAATTAATTTATAAAGAAATCATTAATTACTTCCCTTAATTATTAATTAACAAATCTAATTTCAAGTTAATAAATTATCTTAAAATTTATTTGTTAATTAATAAATCATTTCCATAAATTAATTTAAATTAAACATTTACTTAAAATTCTCTTTTATATTTCTAAATAAATTTTGAAATAATATTAACTTACAACATTTAAACAAATTATACCAATCCATTTATACAACACTTCAATTAAAAAAACAAGAATTTTGGTTTAACTTAAACTATTTAAAGTTAAACTTTATTTATTTTGAATTTGAAAAGTTGATTGAATTTTTAGCTTGTGTTCAATCCATGAATACTGGAATTCAAATACAAAGTACATTTTTTTTAAAACAAATTTGTTTTTTTATAACTGTTTAAATTAAAAACCGTTAAACACAGTTTAACACAACAACTCGAAACCCCAACGACTACACTAGTATTACCCCAAGCCACAAACCAATATACTCGAGTTTTCCCCGAGCTAAATCCCAGTACCCAAACCCAAAGCAAAACCCAAATCACCCAGGCACAACCATCTCCACCGTGCAACCTGCACCGTTGCTGGACCATCTCTAGTCATCGGCGAACCCACCCACACGTCACTCAAACACCCCGCAAACCTCTACGACCAATAGAATATCACCTCTTGCCTCGAATCAAAATCGAGTTCTTCAAGTGAACTAAGCCCAAATACATCACCAGTAAAAACCCCACAATCATCGCCTCCGATCAACAGTGATCACCACCACTCCGGCCATAGTTCACCGACCCACCATGCTCCCTTCATCCAAAATTTCACCCCACTCGACGCAATATTGGAGATCCAGTAATCAATTTTCCAGCAAGTTTCCAAACTAGGTTAAAAAATGAATCTTTGGCAAATCAAACTATTCAGTGATTTAAAAATTCTTCAATGATTTTTGTTATACTTACTGATGCTTTACCTAACTCTATCCATAATCTCGAGAAATCCAGTTGCTCAAATCAATTGATTTCTGTAAAATCCCAATATCCAGACAATATTCATATTCTTACACCTTACCCTATTTAAAATCCTAAATTTGATTTTAAAAATCCTAAACTTAAGAATGGATTCAAGTTGTAAACTTGAAACTGTAAATTTAAGTAACATAATTTGTCTTGTTTAAAACAATTTTTATAAGGATTTCATTTCCTAGATGAGTTGCTAAATTCTTTTACTTAAATTTATATGTAGTATTAAATCTAAGATTTTGCAAACATTCAATGTTCGAAGATCACAACCTAAATGAAAACAGAGGAAGAGCAACTTGGAATTTGTTTAAACATGAAAATCTTGTAATAGAAACAGGAAGGCAAGATAGGTAAAACATACACATTCATTAACAGTCAATTTGATTCCGAATTCTACACTTATAACAATGCAGAGCATTTTCAACCAAAATTTTCAAGCAACTAGATTTACTTACTAAATTTTAATAAATAGGTTTACTCACCTTTCTATAAGGAGATGCAGAGGTGTGAAAAAGAACAGGGAGGCTCAATTGAAATTGCTTCCAGATTGCATTTTGAAAAACTGGCAAAATAAATCTTTGAACTTGAAGCTACTTAAATCTGGAGTACTTCAGGTTGCTTCAGATTTCCACCTTGAAACTTGCATGCATTTGAAGTTGAGGCAGACATGGGATAATGCAGACATTCAAAATGTTGCACTGGACATTTATTTTGAGAAGAGTGTTTGAATTAGAGGATGTTGTTTCAGGCATTGATCATAGAAATGGTTTGAGCATTGATCTGGAAACAATGTTCACATGCATTGAATTGTAAACGGAATTTAATGTTTGAGGAGTGTTTATAGGCTTTGCATTTGAAAAGGTTAATAGGTTTAGGTACTTTGATTGCAAGCTTTATTTGAGAAACAGGTTACAGGCCTGAGCATAAATGTTTTCAGGTATTTGATTTTGTTTTGAGGATTTTTCTGATTTTTGATATTAGTTTACATGTTAGTTCTCTTGAGTAGTGAATTGAGAAAAGGATTTTAGCAAGAAGGTGATTGTGTATATAGGTTTAAATTATGATTTATCAAAATTAAAGAAAAAGAGGAAACAAATATGACACTTGTCTTTAATTCACATAAATGTTTAACACTTGTTAACAAGGTGTTTAAGAAATGAACATTTGTCAATATTAAATTTGTTTTAATTTTAAAGAGATTTAAAAGCTTTTAAATAAATTTCCTAATTACTAATATGTTTTCTAAATTTAAAAAAAATGCTTTTCTTATTAAATATCAAATAACAAATTCACTTATACATTTACAAATGTATGCTTAATTTATAAAATACAATCTTTTAAAAAGAACATAAAATAAAATCAATGATAATTTAAATAAAATTATAAAACATTGCAAACTTATTTTAAATGTTATTTCAAAAGCCTTACATTCATTTTATTAAATAAATACAAATCAAATTTCTATAGATAAATTTCTATAAAAGAAATAAAACAAATCTTATTTTTAATTAAAACATTATCTAAATAATTTAAAACCAAACTATATATATTATTTTATTTTAATATGTATGTATTTCTTTGAATTCAAAATAAATATCAAAGTCAAATTTAAAAATCAGATCAAAAATAAATTTAAATAAATATAAACATATATTTTTAAATAAGCACATTATTATTTACAAATAATATATCCTATTTTAAAATCAATTTAAAATACACAGATTTAAATACACAGATATAAATGTATTTAAACATACTTATAAATTTTGAAAACAATATATCAATTTAGAATTTATTTACACAAATAATTAATCTTAATATAAAACCAATTTTTAACCAAAATTAAAACATTACTTGGTTAACTATCTGTGAAAATAACAATTTTATCAATTCAAATAATTTAACTTAAGATATTATCATCATTTTAAACTCTTGGAAATTCCGGGATATTACACCGAGTAGCTACGGTATAAAGATCTCCATAAGTGATGGCGAGTCCGATCAGGATTATGAATACCCAGATTGCAAGGGCTTCTTTGTGAAGTGCCTTCAGTTTCTGTTCGAACCCGGAAAAGACTTGTATGGATGTATGTCTGACATTACACTTTGAGATGTAAAGCTGGTTTCTATCAAATGCATTTCTGTTTAATGGCGGAGAATTTATTCTCTTAGCTTAACACCCTTCTTTGAGACATACGAGCTCAGAGGTTATGTAGTTGATGGTTACTAGTGATACATTCCCAATTTGGTTTTGTGGCATACGAAGTTCTATTGATCATGTATTGATCGAAGCATGGATTTTGTGAAAATCGTAGCTTTGTGGACGATACTTCGTCAAGCCTTGCAACCTGGAATGGTCGAAACAGGAAAGATGCGGCAAGATTATTTGGGGGTGGCGCCACCTAAGGCTATGTCCATTTCCTTCTGGATAGAGGTGGTATCATGGTATGGAGCCCAGATATTTAACATATATGGTTATAACAAATTTATTACTTTGTGGTTGTTGATATCGAGGCCTCAAATAAAGGTTGGTTACGACCAGGGGATGACATACTCATGTCAGTAGTTACCTAGTTATAGAGGTAACCCGGCCTTGTATTGGCAGAGAGCTGATTAAGTGCTTGAGGTGTCCCTCCAGAGGCATACCTATGTGGCCTAGGAAGTTCCTTAGCCTGACCATTGTTGGAAATCCAATCACCAATACGCACCTTGTATGGTTTTAGTTGTAAAACCTGCCATCTAATATGGTAGCTATAGTAGGCATACTATAATGGTACGTATGTTGGCTAAGATTAATATTATACTTGCAAATGTTTTCCACTATGCACTAATAATAATATCAAAAAGGATTTTACATATCAAGCATGTTTGACTATCATAAGGAGAAATCTCCTCCAATTGTGCGCTTGCATTGTGTGTGTATGGGGAGGCCTTATGATAGTTTCATTTTCCAAAAAGCATTACAGATTTCTTTTAAATTCTTTTGTTTTGCTTTTGTTAAAGATAAACTATTTTTGTTTGCTCACACCAGTCTCATGACTGATCTGGAGTTTATTGTTCCCTTTCTAAACTCTTGGTGCCCACAATTTTCCACACGGTAGTCTAGAGTTAGATTTTCAGATAATTAAATAGTAGGAGTAGATTCGATAGCATTCAGCCTTTGGATTTAGCGATAGCATTTGTTCAACATGACTGACTATGCTTAATTTAACGTGATGGTGGTCCGAGCTTACTGGATTGGAGTCTTCGACGCTTTTGGGTTAAGCTATTTGGTTTTGGAAATTTGGCATTGGAGATGCAGTATGTGGATTCATCCTCTTTTGAAGATCATATTGGAGTTATCTCTTCCTTTGTTATCTTTTTCGCCGTTGTATATTGTCTCTGATATTTATGGATCTGTTGTATCTTATTGTATCCGATATTGTATCCATTGTTGTATCAATGATATTCATTTCTTTTCCGCTATGTTGTTATACTTAATGTGTTATAGGCTCCAGCGAATCGGACTTTTACGATTGGATCTGTGGCATTCGAATACGAGTGAAGTATATTGTCACACCAATCTATCTTAAATTCTCCATCGTTCACTTCAATTCATCCGCCAACCTCTATTTCAGATTTAGGGGGACACTATCGATCCCTTCTTGAACAGCAACTCCCAATATGTGTTACGTTACTTAACATTATTATCTTTATTTTCTTTGGGCTTTTAACTTATATTGTACTTTTCTTTTAGATTTCCAAAACTTGGTTCTCACTACATGAAAACGTGTCAAAATCTTCTGCCAAAACATCTAAATTTTGAGAAGAAATTGTTACCATGAATAACCAAGTTTCTTTCTTTCCTACAGAAAAGTATGAGACTACAACTAAATTTAAGAAATTGAGAGCTTCCTCACTCAGTAAGAATCTGTTATCTTGGAGGAGAGGTGTAACGACCCACAAATCCGTACCTCTTGAGTCAACACTACTCTACAAAAATCAACTCAAGTTGCACAGAAATACGAACCATTTGGGTTAAAGAAGAAGAGGTAGAAGAAGAGAAAACAAAATCAACATCAGAATCTAACCATCGCAGCGGAATAAAATATAATAGATAGTAAATAATCTTTACTCAAAATCAAATATATTAGTTTACATATATTACATCATCAGAGTACATCAGTCACAGCTCACATCAATAACATACAATGGGTACACAACAACTCAACACAGCGGAAATATAGATATATACAAGTACGAGAATACACATCGTCATCCAGCTCGTCTCCTGAGCTCCACAGCACGTCCTGTATCCTATAATACTCGGTCTGACCCGAGCATTACAGTTAAATAACAACCGAGTCAGTCTGGATTACCAACGTGAGAAAATCACACCCAATTGATTATTAAAGTTTCAAAAATCCTTTGAAAAACAAAAGCATCTCGTAAGACCACGCCACAAATAAACATGTCGGGTTTTTACCTTACGATAGCTAAAACAATTTTTATAGAAATCCTCTGATATTATAATAGGGTCTATATACAAATACTTATAAAATAGCCGAAATTGTTACATTCATTAAATTCCAGCTACTAGCCACAAAAGTGGGTAATACAAACAAAACTCGTACAAGGCTCGTAGGGAGAATGGATTTCCAACAATGACTAGGCACTGGGGTACCACCTGTCACAGTACGGGGCCTATATCACCGTACCGAGGATTACTCCCTTCATCCCCTGCAACACAAGGCCGGAACCATTCCTTACTGAACAGTCCCGAACAAGATAAACCCCGTGGTTGGCGCGACCAACTACCCACTAAGCCGAAATAATAAAGGGACATCTAAACAAGGGAAATATCTTGTCCTGCTTGGGTATGACCCACCTAACCTTGCTGCATATCCCCTGATTTTCAGTCATTCCCGGTTGATGAGGCTTGAGGCTAAGCGTTACCTTTAGAACGTTTTCACTTAGAATGCCCATCGTCCACCTGACGATGTTTCGCAAGCATTCGTCCATACAAGTCCGTCCCGGGTTCGAACGGAACCGAAGGCACTATTCCTACTACATCCATTTTGGAAATATCCTCAGTATTAGTAGCGACTAGCCCTTGCACTTCACTGCTCCATCTTCGACTCCGAACACGATTTTCGCACGAACGTACAAACCGGATCGCAGTGGTTTTCGAGAAAATAATCTCGATCCCGCACTCTTCGAAACGATTAACGCATTTGTCCAATAATGATTGTCGGTTATTTAACTATCAATTAATATTCACAAACAACCATCAACCAATAAATAATTTCCTAAATTATTTATTAATCTCAAAATATCCTCAAAGATATATTTCTATTTTCAATTCTTTGAAAACAGTTTCAAAACCATTATTCTTTTCAGAATCAACTTTCCCAGATATTTTATATTTCCTCTGAAATCACCAAGCACAAAAAAATAGATTTCTAAAATAATTTAAAACATTTAAGTTAAAACTACATCAATAATTTCTTAAAAATACCATACTATATGAGTATTTGAAAATAAGGTTGCTTAATAAATATAAAACTAGACTTATACCTTTAAAAACATAATATTAAGTCATGTTTTTTTTAAACAGTTACTAATATAATAAATTAAGAGAAAATACTTACTTTAGAATTTAAATATTAGAAATAAGAAATTTTCCAAAATTTGCTTTTTAAAACAACTTTTAAACTTTTAACTTATGTTTAAAAATTATTTTGAAAACGTACTTGGTTATCCAGGGAGAATTCTAACTTCAATCACTTAAATAAATTTTCCAAATTGATTTCAAATTTATTCCATTTGAAATAAACTTCTCTTCTTATCGTTTTTCTCAAATTCATTAATTATGGACTTTATATTTATTATTATCTTCCATTTGATTTTATACCATTTAACTGAAATATACCGATTTCAGCTTCTTCCAAATTTCTTCCTTATTCTTTTCAATAAATTGAATCTTAAATTTTAAATAAATGTTTTATTTCTTTAAACCAATAACACTAAAATTTTAAAATTCATTAATCTTCTGATTATTCAAATATCCCTTACTAAACTTAAGATTTATTTATTAAAATTTTAAAGGGCACTTTATTTCTTTTCCAATTTATTCAAATTTTCTATAATTATTTACTTACAAATTCATTTCTTTTATTTTCTTTTCAAAATCCAATCTATATAACTTTGATAATTTATTTATTCAAATATATATAATCAACCATAACATCCCATATTCTAATACAACTCATCACATAATATCAATATGCACAGCAGAGAATATTAAATAAATTCAAATAAATGTTGAGGGATCCAGTTGGATCCCTCCAACCTGTTTTCCTACATCCACAGATGTTAGCACAATAATAAATTGGTTCCATAATATTCCATATCACATCACATCAATCAATTTCAACCATTCAAACAATTATTTAAGTGAAATCATTTAAATTCAAATTAATTGAGTGAGATTAACTCACCTTTGACTTAATTTGCAATTCATCCAATCCGACTTGATTTTCCATGATTCCAGACCTTGTAAAAGTAGTTTATACAATTTATCAAATTATTTAATTGCCTGAAAATTTATTCAACTGGTCATTTTCTTATAAAAATCCAATTGATTCATGATTTAGTTTTAACCCTTTACAATATGATTTATTATCATCAAAGATAATCTATCAAAAATTTACCACTACTTAAATTAACAAATAATTAAATTTAAACTAACCATTCGGTTTTAAACTAATAACTGATAGGTATATTTATTTGTCAAAATCTTCTATATATATATTCATTATCTATTTATTGTTTATCCACAAAAATTGAGATCTTAAACCTTACCGAAAAATAATTTTCTATCAACTATACTATCTCAATATAAATCATTTAAATTTAAATCACTCACTGTACTGGGTATATGATAAATTTTAATTGACAAAAATTGAAATTTACCTTACCGTCGAATGAACCAGGCTATCCCATATCCCCAAGCCACGCGAATCCCTACCTCCAATCGCCATCTTCTCCACGTCGGTCCTTCGGCAACTCCCACGCGCTCCACTGCCTCGCGAACCTCCACTTCCTTGCCGCGTCGAAACCATGTCGCAAATCTCGTGAGAGATGCCGATGCTGCCGTACCCCAAACCCTAATTCACATCGCTCTGCCTCGTCTCCCTCAATCGCGAATCACGTCGCTCAGCCTCGCCTACCTCAACGCGACCCATAGCTTATGCGACATAATGCTTTCAAGTCGCGAACCCTTCACGAACGTGAGCTCCGTAGGTGCGACGCCAATTTTTTTTTCTGAATTGGGAGAAAGAAGAGGGGTTTGGGCTTCGATTGATTTCGAATTGAGAAGAAATTGAGCAATGCGGTGAGATTGAGAAAGAAGGGGTCGCGATTTTAACAAGTTTTCGACCATTGCTATAATAAATTCTTTTTTTTTCGAAAACGAACTGGAAGATAGAGGAGATAAGGAGAAGCTCGGCCTTGTTCGTGTGTTAATTTAGTTCCCCTTTTTTTTTATTAAAGAAGAGAATGACTTAAAAGGATAATGGAGGGGGTACAAGGCTTCCCTTAGAAGCTATTTTTATTTTATTATTTCTTTTCGTATTATTATTATTATCATTTGTTTTATCCCATTATTATTATTATCTTCGAGCATTTTGATTGTTGATCGAACGGCTAAGAATTCCAGATTAAATACTTTGTCCATTTTCTAATTATTCAATCCTATTATTTAATTATCAAATAAATAGCGATATTCGTAATTCAAGTTGAAATTATTATCTTGAATATTTAAAAGCAATCAAATATTCAAATTTTGAACGCTCAAAAATTCCGAGTCGTCACATTCCTCCCCCCTTAAAAGAATTTCGTCCCCGAAATTACTAATTAGGAAGAATGGTCCAATACCCGTTTATTATTTCCCTAAACCAAACAGTTTTCTAACAATTCAACATCTTACCAATTATCTTTTATATAAAAGACTCATTATCTTTCTTACTAACTTCCAAACCTTTCTCTAGTTCCAAACCATACCATTTGTTTAACCATTCAAGTTTCAATTTAAAACCAAATTTTGAATTATCAAAATTTCTCAAAAATTTTCTAACTCTCTAATTTTCCGAAAATTTTCGCCAGCGTCTCCTTTGCGCGGCTAGCTCGGTACAACTACAAAATGGCTCTACGGCCTCCCAAATCCAAAAAGAAAACAAAAAGCCAAATGGCTCAATCCAAATCCAATCCCAGTCAAATTCCATACCAAATTTAAATGCGTACCTTTTTGTCGAGCATTTCAAATTTTATCTTTTCATATCAAACCCAATTTTCTTTTCCCTTTATAATACCTGCATACCTGCTTAGCACCAATATCCAAACACAATATTCCAAAACATTTTATCAACTTTCTTACAAAATTTCAATATCTATTCATTTCAATATTATCTTAGATTTATTTATAATATCAATTTCCAATCTAGAATTTACCATTCCTTTCTTAAGTTAGTGTAAACATTTGATATGTTTCTTATCTTTATTTCTCTTTATCTCTTTTAGTTTATACTTATTTCTATCCAACTCGATTTCCACATTACATATGTATTTCATTTATTTTCAACTTTGAATTTTAAATTTTATCCTTCATTTATAACTAATTTAAGTCATTACGTTAATTAGTTTCATTTACTAACTTATTTTAGTTTCCAATTCTAAATAGTTTTGTCGTTAACAAAATTTTTCAAAATTTTCAAAAATTTTCTAACTCCCAAAATTTCTGAAATTTTTTGGCAGAGTCCCCTTTGTACGGAGGAGCTTTTGCAATTTGACAAAAGAGATAAATATATATACATCGACCCACACGGTCGGAAAAACCAAAAACAGTTCATATTTCCTATTTTAATTACGTAGGCGTACCTTATTTAGCATTTTAAGCAAGCAGCTTATTATTTTTAACAAATAGCTCAACCAAATCCAGCCACACGGCTCACAGGTACCTGTACTTACTCAATTTAAACATGTAAGTGTCGAATATAAGAAGTTTAACACATTTCATTTACTTGCAATAGTTAAAACATATGAATTCTAAAAGAAATTCACACCAAACATTTTTCCATAAGCAACTTCTACAATTTCCATGTTAATTCAACTGTTCCAATTTATTTATAAACCATTTTTATGCAATTTGAATGGTTTTCAATCCATTCGTATACAACCTCATCAATTTTAAATGGTTTTAATCTCAATCACTTACATTTA
Organism: Allium cepa; assembly: GCA_030765085.1. NCBI lineage: Eukaryota > Viridiplantae > Streptophyta > Magnoliopsida > Asparagales > Amaryllidaceae > Allium > Allium cepa. Next base: position 299,283,563 of record CM060944.1, on the reverse strand, counting down.
ATTTATTTTTAAGGAAACTGAGCTCATATTTAATTCAATTGCTTCAAAATCAATTTATTTTACTACTCTCACTCATAGAATGTTTAATTACCTCATTTACAACAAACAATAATTTATTCCATGCAATTTGACGAGATTTATGTGAATAAATTAGTATTTATGCTTTATAACCAATTTAAATTGATTTCACTCAATTTATTCTTAATTCTATTCCATTTCAGATTTATTCACAATCCATATATTCTCAGTTTCATTGCATTTCAATTTTATTAACCAAAATTAGTTCATTCAAAACCATTAACAATTTAGGTACATCTCCATTACCAATTAAATTTTCCTTCTTATTTTAATTCATTCACATCCATTCATTTACATTTAAAACCATTCCGTAATTGTTTATTCCAAACTATTTTATTTAGCTCGAAAACAACCCAAGCTATATCATTCAATAACCACTTCTCAACTTATTTAAACCATACTTCATTTGATTCTTATTTATCTCATCCATTCATTTATTCAATAAAATTAGTTTACCCACATTCACTTAAACCATTCTAATAAACTCAAAACATTCTATTTTCCTTATTGTCTCAAGTTATTTCAATTCCTTAATAATTTAAATGGTTTACAATTATTTATTTAAGCATTTTCACTCCATTAAATATCATCGGCATCACACCGAATTTTATTTCAATTAAAATTTATTCTTACTTGATTTAAATCCAATTTACTATTATTAAACTTAATTTCAAGTTGAATGCAATTCAACTCATTTCCATTTTTTTTCTTTATTTTAGCTTAAGTTTATTCACTCCAATTTTATACTTAAGCCCATTTATTTTCCAGTAAATCTCCCCTTTTTTTTCTTTCTATTCTTAAGCTCAATTCCTTTTTACAATTAAATTTCTCTTTTCAATTCAATTTGATTCTATCTCAATCCAATCTCATTTCAAACTTATTTGATTAGTTATTATAAAATTTAACTTTTCAGATTTAACCCATTCAATTTATTCTCTGGCTATTTCCAAGTTATCTTCACTTATGGATTTTATTTGCACATTCAAACATTGCTATTTTAATCCATTTACATTTTTATCCGATACATCCCCAATTATATTTAATTTGTTGACACTTCAAGTTAAATTTTAATTTATAGCTCAAGTTCTGATTCTACCATTCTCTTTTAAAATTACCATCCAATTTTTATTATCTTACATTGCAATTTCATTCACAAATCATTTAATTAATTGCAAGGCCACTTTCAATTATATTTTCTTTACTAATGATTCAAGTCGAATTTGATTTATAACTTGAGTTTTATTTCTCATTTTATCCTGAATTCACAATTCAGCTTCTATTAAACAATACCACTTTCCCATTTACACATTTCATTACTAATTTATTATACAATTAGTTCTCTCCTATTTATGATTCAATACTTGATTTTTGATTTCAAATATCACTTCATTTAATTTTCTTAAGTTCAATGTGTTTTATAATTCAAGTTTGGATTTTATTCTATTATCCAGAACATCAAACAATATTTATTTTGGATTTTCTATCCCACTCTCAAAATCCATAAGTCACAACTAATTAGTTACACAATTCCATTTATTATAGGCTTGAATATATTTATCTTTTATTTTGAACTGAAGCCTTCTATTTATTTATAGCCCAAGCATTTTTTTATTTTCATGGATCTTTAATTCTTTTATAAGTTATTCTGATTTATTGATCTCAATTCTCATTTCTTATCCAATTTACTTTCCATTTATTCAGGTAAGAATTTAATTCCATTCAATATCACCCATAACTCAACTGAATTTTATTCCAATTTAATTCTATTTTAACTCAAATTTATTTAACTCAATTCAATTTCAACTTGATTCGAATACAACTGGATATTATTTCAGCCTATCCAATTAATTTCAATCCAATCAAATTTTTATTTCCAACTCCCAGTAAATTTTCATTTTCAACTTTTCTCTTTAAATTTAAATTCCAACCTTCAAAGCCTATATTTCCTTCCTGATTTAAAACTCATCTCAATTTTATAAGCTTACAACCCATCCTATCAGGATTTTTAAACTCCCGGCTTTAGTTTCAAATTGTTTTGAAATCTCCAACATCTCAAATCACATTTCTCACAAAATTAAACTAATCCTGTTTTATTCCCAACAAATTTCCTTTGAAATTTTCGAAAACAACTCGTTTTTCCTGAACAAATCAATTTGGCAGCAATCCGTCACTTAGAAATTCGAAAATGAATACTGATGATGCGACCGTCATCATCAGAATTATTTTCCAATAATCCAAGTGATTTCAATGCTATTTCACTTCCAAAATCTATTTTAAAACAGATTTCCATTCAGAAATATCTCCAAAACAATAATGCTATTATTTATCTCCAAAACACTTCCAAATTTCCGGGATTTAAATTTCCAAATCCTGCTTAAATCAAATTTTTTTTCTTCTATAATTCATTTGCATAGCTTATGTTCATACAAATTCTCATTTGATTATATTTCAATTTATAATTTACATTTATAATTCACATTTATAAATTTCATTTCATAATTGAATTTATCTCCTTAAACTTTGGTTATATTTCCAATTTCTAGTTAAATTTTCCTTAAAAATGATAATACTTTAATATTATCATTCCTAACATCCAAGCAACCATATATTAGCTAAAATAGTTTACAAAAACTTTTCTTATATCAAAATATGTTTTTGGGTAAAATTATTTCATTAACCCATATTTAAAACAATACCGTGTCGATTGTTCTATTCAAGCGTTTAGAAACCCCTTCGATACAGTTGCGCAGACTGTGTCGACGATGGTTCATATGCCACTCAATAAATCAATCAACACAATATTAAAACAATTTATATTCACTAACAAATACGCACTCATATTTATTAATACGCTCAAACTCATTATAGAGTACCATGGACTCTATTTTAAATGAGCAATTCCCACCAGAGCCAAGGTTATCTCCAACCTAAGCTCTGATACCAAGTGTAACGACCCGCAAATCCGTACCCCTTGAGTCAACACTACTCTACAAAAATCAACTCAAGTTGCATAGAAATACGAACCATTTGGGTTAAAGAAGAAGAGGTAGAAGAAGAGAAAACAAAATCAACATCAGAATCTAACCATCGCAGCGGAATAAAATATAATAGATAGTAAATAATCTTTACTCAAAATCAAATATATCAGTTTACATATATTACATCATCAGAGTACATCAGTCACAGCTCACATCAATAACATACAATGGGTACACAACAACTCAACATAGCGGAAATATAGATATATACAAGTACGAGAATACATATCGTCATCCAGCTCGTCTCCTGAGCTCCACAGCACGTCCTGTATCCTATAAAACTCGGTCTGACCGGAGCATTACAGTTAAATAACACCCGAGTCAGTCTGGATTACCAGCGTGAGAAAATCACACCCAATTGATTATTAAAGTTTCAAAAATCCTTTGAAAAACAAAAGCATCTCGTAAGACCACGCCACAAATAAACATGTCGGGTTTTTACCTTACGATAGCTAAAACAATTTTTATAGAAATCCTCTGATATTATAATAGGGTCTATATACAAATACTTATAAAATAGCCAAAATTGTTACATTCATTAAATTCCAGCTACTAGCCACAAAAGTGGGTAATACAAACAAAACTCGTATAAGGCTCGTAGGGAGAATGGATTTCCGACAATGACCAGGCACTGGGGTACCACCTGTCACAGTACGGGGCCTAGATCACCGTACCGAGGATTACTCCCTTCATCCCCTGCAACACAAGGCCGGAACCATTCCTTACTGAACAGTCCCGAACAAGATAAACCCCGTGGTTGGCGCGACCAACCACCCACTAAGCCGAAATAATAAAGGGACATCTAGACAAGGGAAATATCTTGTCCTGCTTGGGTATGACCCACCTAACCTTGCTGCATATCCCCTGATTTTCAGTCATTCCCGGTTGATGAGGCTTGAGGCTAAGCGTTACCTTTAGAAAGTTTTCACTTAGAATGCCCATCGTCCACCTGACGATGTTTCGCAAGCATTCGTCCATACAAGTCCGTCCCGGGTTCGAACGGAACCGAAGGCACTATTCCTACTACATCCATTTTGGAAATATCCTTAGGATTAGTAGCGACTAGCCCTTGCACTTCACTGCTTCATCTTCGACTCCGAACACGTTTTTCGCACGAAACGTACAAACCGGATCGAAGTGGTTTTCGAGAAAATAATCTCGATCCCGGACTCTTCGAAACGATCAACGCATTTGTCCAATATTGATAGTCGATTATTTAACTATCAATTAATATTCACAAACAACCATAAACCAATAAATAATTTCCCAAATTATTTATTTATCTCAAAATATCCTCAAAGATATATTTCTATTTTCAATTCTTTGAAAACAGTTTCAAAACCATTATTCTTTTCAGAATCAACTTTCCCAGATATTTTATATTTCATCTGAAATCACCAAGCACAAAAAAATAGATTTCTAAAATAATTTAAAACATTTAAGTTAAAACTACATCAATAATTTCTTAAAAATACCATACTATATGAGTATTTGAAAATAAGGTTGCTTAATAAATATAAAACTAGACTTATACCTTTAAAAACATAATATTAAGTCATGTTTTTTTTTAAACAGTTACTAATATAATAAATTAAGAGAAAATACTTACTTTAGAATTTAAATATTATAAATAAGAAATTTTCCAAAACTTGCTTTTTAAAACAAATTTTAAACTTTTAACTTATGTTTAAAAATTTATTTTGAAAACGTACTTGGTTATCCAGGGAGAATTCTAACTTCAATCACTTAAATAAATTTTCCAAATTTATTTCAAATTTATTCCATTTGAAATAAACTTCTCTTCTTATCGTTTTTCTCAAATTCATTAATTATAGACTTTATATTTATTATTATCTTCCATTTGATTTTATACCATTTAACTGAAATATACCGATTTCAGCTTCTTCCAAATTTCTTCCTTATTCTTTTCAATAAATTGAATCTTAAATTTTAAATAAATGTTTTATTTCTTTAAACCAATAACACTAAAATTTTAAAATTCATTAATCTTCTGATTATTCAAATATCCCTTACTAAACTTAAGGTTTATTTATTAAAATTTTAAAGGGCACTTTATTTCTTTTCCAATTTATTCAAATTTTCTATAATTATTTACTTACAAATTCATTTATTTTATTTTATTTTCAAAATCCAATCTATATAACTTTGATAATTTATTTATTCAAACATATCCAATCAACCATAACATCCCATATTCCAATACAACTCATCACATAATATCAATATGCACAGCAGAGAATATTAAATAAATTTAAATAAATGTTGAGGGATCCAGTTGGATCCCTCCAACCTGTTTTCCTGCATCCACAGATGTTAGCACAATAATACATTGGTTCCAGAATATTCCATATCACATCACATCAATCAATTTCAACCATTCAAACAATTATTTAAGTGAAATCATTTAAATTCATAACTGGGTGAGATTAACTCACCTTTGACTTAATTTGCAATTCATCCAATCCGACTTGATTTTCCATGATTCCAGACCTTGTAAAAGTAATTTATACAATTTGTCAAATTATTCAATTTCCTAAAAATTTATTCAACTGATCATTATCTTATAAAAATCCAATGGATTCATGATTTAGTTTTAACCCTTTACAATATGATTTATTATCATCAAAGATAATCTATCAAAATTTACCACTACTTAAATTAACAAATAATTAAATTTAAACTAACCATTCGGTTTTAAACTAATAACTGATAGGTATATTTATTTGTCAAAATCTTCTCTATATATTCATTATCTGTTTACTGTTTATCCACAAAAATTGAGATCTTAAACCTTACCGAAAAATAATTTTCTATCAACTATACTATCTCAATATAAATCATTTAAATTTAAATCACTCACTATATTGGGTATATGATAAATTTTAATTGACAAAAATTGAAATTTACCTTACCGTCGAATGAACCCAGGCTATCCCCTATCCCCAAGCCACGGGAATCCCTACCTCCAATCGCCATCTTCTCTACATCGGTCCTTCGGCAACTCCCACGCGTGCCACTGCCTCGCGAACCTCCACTTCCTTGCCGCGTCGAAACCATGTCGCAAATCTCGTGAGAGATGCCGATGTTGCCGTACCCCAAACCCTAATTCACATCGCTCTGCCTCGTCTCCCTCAATCGCGAATCACGTCGCTCAGCCTCGCCTACCTCAACGCGACCCATAGCTTATGCGACATAATGCTTTCAAGTCGCGAACCCTTCACGAACGTGAGCTCCGTAGGTGCGACGCCATTTTTTATTTTTTTATTTTTTTCTGAACTGGGAGAAAGAAGAGGGGTTTGGGCTTCGATTGATTTCGAATTGAGAAGAAATTGGGCAATGCGGTGAGATTGAGAAAGAGGGGGTCGCGATTTTATCAAGTTTTCGGCCATTGCTATAATAAATTTTTTTTTCGAAAACGAACTGGAAGATAGAGGAGATAAGGAGAAGCTCGGCCTTGTTCGTGCGTTAATTTAGTTCCCTTTTTTTTTATTAAAGAAGAGAACGACTTAAAAGGATAATGGAGGGGGTACAAGGCTTCCCTTAGAAGCTATTTTTATTTTATTATTTCTTTTCGTATTATTATTATTAATATAATTTTTTTTATCCCATTATTATTATTATTATTATCTTCGAGCATTTTGATTGTTGATCGAATGGCTAAGAATTCCAGATTAAATACTTTGTCCATTTTCTAATTATTCAATCCTATTATTTAATTATCAAATAAATAGCGATATTCGTAATTCAAGTTGAAATTATTATCTTGAATATTTAAAAGCAATCAAATATTCAAATTTTGAACGCTCAAAAATTCCGGGTCGTCACAAGGGGAAGGCTTGCCAACTTCTAGACGACGACAATTTAGCTTTGTCAATGACTCTAAAAGAGTCTAAAGAGGAAAAGGGATGGATGGTAGCTAAACAATCTTTATTAAAGGAAAATATGAGAAGAATAAGGCCTCTCTAAAACTGGATATCGACAACATTTCTAATGCGAATCAGCGAGTGTCGCAATTCCTTGACTCGTCTCTTGAAGACATTATTATGAATTCCTTTGAAGATGACATAATGCTCGGCTACGCTGATAACGTCGATAAACGCTTATACTTTAGCTTCTCCTTACCTGACCCTACTCTTGTTGATAGGGTCATGGATAGAATCAAAAAGATGAAGCAGGGGATTAAAGTTGCTGAGAGGGAGGAAATCAACGGTTCCAAACTTCTTTCCTTTGAAGTTCCTTTCTTCGAAGTTGAATATGACTCCAAAGAAGAAGATGACAAAGATAATGTCATTGAAGAGGAAAGAGTGATCATGATTGTGATGATGATAAAGATAATGACGTGGATGATAACATCAACAGTGGATAAGGATCAAATGTCAAAGTGGTGGCCATATTGAAGCTTCTAAGAAAGATGGGGATGATAATATGAAGTCCTCTGAAAAAGGTTCGTCCCCTCATGAAGTGATTCTGCCTAAATCTCTTGCAACTTTCGGCTGTCATGAGGAGCCCACTTTTATTGAAGTGGGAGTGCCGAATGAAAAGAAGCACGCTTCTTGAGCATTAATCTAGGTATCTCAGGTATGGGATCCTCTGTTTAAACATCTTTCACTTCGAAGATAATAATAGTATAATTTTATATAAGGAAGAAGTCTGTCCACCCCAATAAAACTAAGCTTGAAAGAAAATAAGCGGAGATAAATAGTCTATATAGGGACTAAGACATTCAATAAAAGGAGAACAACATTCTTTTTGATAAATATGATAGTTCAATGGAAGTGTGGCAGTGTTAGCTTCTTTTAAAAATCAGGAAGTTGCCCCGTGGTTTAGGAAAGCGTGCCTTCGATATGATGCTCTTTTGAAGGAAAATCGAGAATTAATTTAGCCCATTTTGGATTTTGATTAAGGAAAGATACATTTTAGTTAATTTCTTTTACAAGGCCTATTGTAGACACCCGAATGTTGACTTCTCATATTTAGGTGATTTTAGTGGGTGTTTACTTAGGCGTTTACACAAAAAATGCTTGAATGAATTTGGATTTGACCCGCATCCCAGAGCATGTTGGAACTTGCCTAGAGTCAGATCAATTCCCCAAGACTTTCCTCCTAAAAAGCTCATGTTTTATGAGGACAAATTTGTTTCAGAATTATATATTAAGTCAATTTTGTATGAACCGAATGAATGATTGTGATTATGTAATAACAATTATTAGTAAATATTTGTTCTAGCCTTTTTTTTACACATAGCTGCTTTATATTATGTTATTACAGAGAGGATATTCCTCCAACAATCTTGTCTCAAGAGATTACCTAAGTCAATATGTTAAATTGAGAAGATTTAATCTCGAAATGGCATCAATTTTCAGATCTTCAAAATTGGCAAGATATTGTTTTCTTAGAGATTAACAAAAACTTTACCTAGAAAATCCTCATCCCCGTTTTGATTTCCTTGACGATGAGAAAGAAAAGCTACTTAAGTATATATGTACATTCCATGCAAAGCTAATTTGCGGTCATGACAGACCCCCAGCCGAGGAATGGGATTATAGCAAATATCCCCTGGTGATTACTCTGAAAGGAATTACAATTCCTTTTGATACTATAGTTATTCTTTCTGCTAATTCATTGAATAAAGTTAGAGATGTTGTTTCTCATCTTTGGATATAAAAAAATGTTTGTCGTATCTTTGATTCATTGTAACTTGAGTAGTAACCTTTTATTATAGGAATAAAGAGATTGTTCATTCTGATTTTGACTTCATTCTTTTTTCTTTTGTGTTCCTCACTCATTAGATTCAGCATCTCGCTTTGTCGTTCTTAAGGATAACCTGCTTATGGATCTTGAAAAGAGAAGATTTCTTGAAGATACTTTACTTACTCGTTTTTATGGTAATATCAAAGCATTAAGATGGCATAATGGATTTTTACTTCAAAAACTATTGTTAGAAATCTTAAGGACCAAATTGCCAGTTTAGAAGATGTTAATAGAAAAAATGAAATGATTTCTGTTCTGAAGCGTCAAGTTAAACTGAATCCTTCAATTGTTTTTTATCATAAAATGTTAGAATTTTTCGACAGATAATGATTTGGAATTGAAATTAAAGGATAGTCAAGCTCAGTAAAAGTCGTTGGAATTTATTATGGGGGATAATACCTTGAGTATTGATTTACCAATCCCCCTTGCCATTTCATCTGCTGCTAAAATTAAAAGATTTACTTCCCTTACTTCTTAGAAATTTCCCACTATGACTAATCCTCCTCCAACTTAGTAGAAAAGGTAATGGACAAGTGGTGCAGGAAAGTTAAATTCGAAATGATGAAATATTTTGACAAACAGCAGAAGGTTAAATATTTACAGCGCATAAACAAATAAGCTGCCAGATTCAAAAACTCGAACGCGATAACTATCTAATTTTGAAGCGCGTCGCTGAATCGAAAAGGGAAAATAAGACCCTTAAAGGCACAAATTGAACTTTCAGTCACACTTTGAAAACTAATATAAATGCAATTGATGATGCAGACAGGATAAGGAAGAAAGAGTAGAAACTCAAAGAAGTTCATTTTATTGCATCCGTCACATCGTAGATCCTTTAATCGCTGAGAGCTTGAAAAAGGCTACCCAAGATTTATGAAAGATTCATATCTATGAAATGTATATATTTTCTCTATACACTTGTAAATTATTTCATAAGTTACATAAATCATGTAAATTTATAATTATCACTTGGTTTGTGATCGTTACCTATAATGTTATCTCCAAAACATGTTTCTAATAGCTCATACCATAATTTTTGTATTGCTGGATCTTTCATTCTTCTTTACTGTTATGATTTCCCTGAAAAGTATGAAGCAAAAAATATTTCCTATTGTTAGCTTGAAATTTATATAAAATTCTATTTATATCATTCGCGTAAATTAACAAATCATTACGTCAATTATATGGTAATATATGAATAGTAATTTATCTGATTAAATATGTTGAAACCCATTGTTGATCATGATGAGGAATAATGGATGAATTTAACCCATATTGCTGGGATATCTGAAACCTGTTGGTTGGAAATCTTATCCTTAACCAAGGGTATAGATGTCTTTAGAGAGCCATCCTTCAAAAATAGTTGATAGTGAGTTAAATATTATCAAGTAATAGAAATCTTGAAGTAATTATCTGAAAATTTGTAGTAGAAATCCAGCGACCTATATCTGGATATTAATGAAGGAAATTTGAAAATTTAAAAGTCTGAAACCTAGATTTGGGTATTAACGGATGATAACCAGAAATTCATAATAGTGATCTTCCTGTTAGAAGTCTTTGACCTAGATTCGGGCATCAGTGGTGGATAATATAAAATCCATAATAGAAATCTCAAGCCCAGATTAGGGCATTAAAGTGAATTAAATAATAGCCATGATATCCAGATTCAGGCATGGCAAATACCACAAGTGATGATCAAGACCCAAAACCTAGATTCAGGTATCAATAGATGAAGTTCATAAATGAGAGTCCCAAAACCCAGATTCAGGTATTATTAAGTGGAATTCTGCTTTACTCCATAGATTATGTCTTCTTTGACATGTATAAACCACTTAAGCCATGTACAAAGTTGTGGTTTAGTTGGCTGTTTCTCAAACTTGGACATCCTAGTCCTCTATTTTATATGCAACTTCTTGGGATTGGACATCTTAGTCCATTATTTGATGAGCCTCTTCTTGGGTTTGGACGTCTTAGTCCTTTGTACTTATGCCACTTCTTGGGCTTGGATGTCTTATTTCGTTATTGTCTAGTGCTCTTGGTTAGCTCATTCTTAAAGGCTGAAACCAAGGACTTACCTAACCTCCCTCCAGGCGACACCTTGACTTGACCAGAGGCGCGACAAAGGGCTTGTCATTGCTTTAGCCTGGCCATAGCACGACTCGGATAAAGGCTTTAATTCCTCCCTCCAGGAGGTGCCTTGAGCTGACCAGAGGTGCATCCAAGAGCTTTTCAATGCTTTAACCTAGCTATAGCATGGCGCGGTTAAAAGCTTATACTCCTCTCTCCAAGAGGTGCTTTGCCCTGGCCAACTAGGCATGGGTAGAGGCTTTGACCTTTTAGGGTAATGTCCAAATGAAAGGACTCAACCATGTTGATTCTCTTTAACGAAAAATAACTCTTTATCGATCTCATTTAGTATTTCTTTACAAACTCATTGATTTTGCCTTGATGGTAAAAGTTGATTATCATCTCTTCCAAAGCTCTACAATACTAGTTTTATGACTTATCATCATATGGTAATGGCAATAGGATCCTCCTAGATACCTTCCATATTTTGGTTTCTTCATTTGTGATGGCTATTAGTTGAGCTCATCCTTTGTTAGCAAGTAGACATTCTCTATAGATGCTGTTAAATTACACTCTTTAGAAAGTCTTGACTTGAAACTTGTTTCTTGAGGATGGCTTCTAAGTCTTTTATTACTTGGCTTTGGAGTTTTCCCTTTGATAACTAGTTTTCTCTTTAAAACACTTTAGGGTTTCGGTATAGGCATTATCCTGCCAGTGACTTAACTTCATTTGTGGCAAAGGCATTGTATTTGCCATTATTTCTTCTTTAAAGATTTCGCCTTTGGTATTGTGTTGAATTATTTTTCTCATTTGGTCAAATAAATTGTCACTTCCTTTTTTATTTTCCCCTAAAGCAAAGACTGGCGTGGAACCAATATGAAAAGGTTTAAGCTCCATTTAAGTGGATCATAGGCTTCAACATTATTTTTCCTTATGATTTTTAAAGCCTTCATCCTTAAAAGTTCTTCTTCCTGGAGATTCTTATCATTAGCTGCCACTAGGGAGAATCCAATTAAGTATGGTTCAGAAGATCCCTGCTCAGATCTTTTAACTTTGCCAGCCATGATGAATTTAGATCAAAAGTAGACGAGAATGAAATAGGATTTGGTAAGAGATAGGTGGTATTGGATGTTCAACACGGTCGGAGGTTCAAGCCTTCCTTATAGCGCCAAAAAGTTAACCAGAAAACTTGCCAACACCCTAAAGTGGTTTATAGGATGAGGTTATTCCCTTTTTATCTCTTTTGGTTAAGTTTAAGAAGGTGTGATGTGGATAATCCTTTTAGTTCGCCCTTTTGAATAGGTTCTTGTTATAATAGCTTTCTCTCATTAACCTTTTGATCTAGTTAAAATGCTTAATTTCCTTTCTTTTCGATATTTCAAACTGGATGGAGTAGCTTGATTGCCACTTCGAAACAGTCCTTTCAAAGTAGTTGCAGAAGCCTAATGGATGGCTCTATGATTCAAGGTTATGATCAGTTTTAAATTGTTTCGACCTAGACAAAAGCCGAAGTCTTAAGTGTCTTGGGTGTGGGTGGGGGATTAAAGGTAAATCCAGTACAGGCTAAGGTTTTGATCCAATCGAAAGTAGAAGTCCCATTAAAGGTGGCTCGGAGTCAACAACTTTAACTACTTGAAAATGCAGAGTTTTCGAACAAGTCTGAAGAGGCCTTTTGATGTGGTCAACACTTATAAAACACGATTAGATCTAATAGAAAGATTTTGAAACAACTAAGTAATCAGGGATTTAGAGATCTTTCCTTTATCAACTCAAAGAATCCTTTATTGATCATTTTTTCCCAATTCAATTTACAAATTGGGGTTACAACTTTTAGAATTAAGAAAGTACAAGTCTTGAATGAATGAGTCTGGATCTCTGAAACCGGATCCCTTGGGTCATATTTATATATGCGGGTTGGCACCTTTCGACCCAGTGCTTACGAACTAGTCGAAAGGTGGCTTTAGATACCTTCTGACTCCTTTGGCACTTGCACCCCTTTGCAACGCTTTTGAATGGGCTAGAATGCTTCCGTCGTCATTGAAAGAAGTGATTGTGCCTTCTCTTCTTTATGTTTCTTTATAAGAGCTTTCAACTCTATCGATGGGTTGTTTCTAAGAGCTTCAAGGTGTTGAACTGGTGATGGTTACAATGTTGTTTATAGCTTACAAACATATGGTTACGACTTGATGTGGAACTTTCCTTAGATATCAGAGGCTTTGACTGATTCAAAAGGCTTGAATTTACTTCCAAATGGGTTGGTCCGATCAAGATCTGCTTTATAGTGACTTGAGTGAAGGCGGAGCCTTTGAACTCGAAAGGTTTGGCATGCATATAAAAGGTTGTTATGCATTGTCTTTGAAAGGTGTTGCTTTGATTCCTTCGAAAGGTCTTCGTGCATGCGGAGGCACCTATTTTGAAAGGTGTTTATTGAAGCAGAAGCGTGCTTTCGACCCTTTCGACCCCCTCGAAAGGTTTTGCTACTTCTAGTCTTTGGGTATTGCATCCCTTCGACTCCTTCGAAAGGTCATGTTGGTGTTTCTCTATTTTGTTCTTTTTTCTTTCTATTCATTAATGTTTCGACATGGTCGAAAGGATATTCGATGGTAATAGTAGGGATCAGTGGTGTTGAATGGTGCGAGGAGCTTAGCAAATTTGACTAATGGAGAAGGATTGGTTAAGGTATGGTAGGATAGGGATCGGTGTTGCGGGTGAGGGATCAGTAGGGAATGTTTTTCTGAGGATTCGTTCGTGGTGGTGCAATAGGGATCGACTGTGACTAGAATTGAACTATTTTGATATAAGCACAATTAAGCCAAATCCTACTTTAACGAGCATGAATGGGTCGGTATTGAAGCCATGGGACAAGGATCAACAAAATTATTAGGGTCGCATTCCTTTGTCGAAGCGAGGAATCGGTATGCCGCTAAATAAAGGCGGCATCATCCTTAATGACGTACACACAACAAAAAGCTGTATAGTTGCCTATATTTTCGAAGTCAATAGGTATAAAACATGCGGTATCATTATTACCACTATAAATTACTTCGAAACCAATCTAGATGGTGATGTTGTAGAAAGCATGCGGCATATCCAAAATGCGCGATTAATAGGTTAAAGAAGTAGCCTCATCGACTTCGAAGTTCACAATGTCGACCCTGATGATTGCCTTCCCACTTCGACCAGTGCAATTCATTCTATATTAACCAAGGTTGATACCCTACATATTATCCTTGATTGATGTTAAATAACATAGAGGCAGAGTGATGATGAGTGACATAGTGGCCATCAATGTGGCACAACCATAATTAACATTTAAAATGAAATTTATAAATAAACAAGTTCTTTTCTAGTTACTCCATATACTTGTCAAATTCCTGTTGGTTGACAAAATTTTATGACATTTCTTTTCTAGAAAACCGACCTAAAGCAGGTTTATCATTTCCAAATTTTTTTGCAAATCATACATTTTATTTTAATATTTTAATATAATACTTAATCTTTTCTCGCTTAACTAATTCATTTAAATCATAAACACTTGGAAAAAATCTTCAAAAACCATAATAAATCCAATTTATTAAATCCTATAACATACAAAAATTTTGGAGAAAAATATATTAGTTATTTCAAATAAGTAAAACCCAAAATATCTCATTTTTCAACCTTTGAAAATTCTCCAAATATTCTCATTGGATCGAAAAAATATGAAATTAAAAACGCACTTCCAAAATAATATTTCCCACGCCATATTAAATTTTTATGTCATTTGAACATTATAGAATGGTTTTCTAACTCAGACATAACACTTAATTTCATAAGTAAATTTCATAAATTAACCAATAAGCATATAATCATTCAAACTATAATAGCACGAGTTCATATAAGAAAAAATATCGGAATTATACTTTAATCCAAAAATTAAAATTTAAATATGAGATGCGTAACTATTATTCACCTTGAATGGTTTAAGAAGGTTGCGATTTGTATTTGATTTGATTCCTTCAAACTTTGATCTTGTTTTCCTTAGAGTTACTTTCCATAAAACCCTTTTTAATGGCCGACCTTGATTATTTTAGTTTTGTTTGTAATGAATGACATGAGGGAGGATATAAGAGAATAAGGGTTTAAGTTTAGTAATTTAGATCTATTCCAATTTTTCTCTTAACATATATTCCTCCTTCTTGTTAAGTTTTTAAATTATTCTTATTAACTCATTCTTTAAGGTACTACCCTATTGATTATCAAATCTCAATCTCCTTTACCTTTTACATTATTTTATTTAATTTATCCATTAAATATCCTAAGTAATGTTAATTAAAATTAGGGTTCTTACAGACTCCACTCCTTAAGGAATTTTATCCTTTAAATAACGATAGGTACACATATCAAACATAAAAGCATAGACGTAAAACATACCATCAAACAAGTCAGGATAGGTGTCCCTAATCCTGCTCTCCGTTTCCTAAGTGCTACAGTCTCTAAAATCGTCATTCCATTGGACTTTTACTAGTTTGGCTCTTTTGTTCCTTAGCCTTTACTCATCCATATCCACAATACAAACTGGATGTCTACCTACGGTCATTTCCGGCTCCACTGCTACATTTTCTAACGCAGTTGGAGTTATAGTGGCCTCTAGCTCTTGAACACACTTCCTCATATGGGAAACCTGAAAAATATTACAAACTCCTACCAAACTACTCGGTAACTCTATCCTATAAGCAAGTCCCTCGATTGTTTCAATGAAGGAAATGGTCCAATTAATCTAGAAGCCAATTTCCCTGACTTCCTGAATCTTACTACACACTTCATCGGTGATATTTTGATGAAAACATGATTTCCAAGAACTTCTGCCAAACTGCTCGGTAACTCTATCCTATAGGCAAGTTCCTCGATTCATTCGGTGATGGAAAATGGTCCAATTAATCTAGAAGCCAATTTCCCCGACTTCCTGAATCTTACTATACACTTCGTCGTTTGATATTTTGATGAAAACATGATTTCCAACTAAGAACTCTAAGTCCTTTTATCTCTTATCTGTATAACTTTTCTACCAATACCGAGCTTCCTTCATTCTAGCTCAAATCAACTCAATCTTTTCTAGGCCTTTACATACTAAATCTGGACCGAGAATTATTCTATCTCTGGTCCCTAACCAACATAAAGGTGATTTACATGGCCTTACGTATAAAGCTTCGAAAGGCGCCATTTCTATACTAGTCTGATAACTATTATTATAGGAAAACACAACCAAGTGTAAATGGTATTCCCATAACCCGCCAAATTCTAGTACACAAGCCCTCAATTAATCTTCGAGCACCTTATTAACCCTCTCTATCTACCCATCTGTCTATGGGTGATACGATGTACTCATCTTGAGCTTGGTACCCAAAACCGTTTGTTGACTCTTCCAGATTTCGCTGGAAAATAAAGAATCTCTATCACTGGCTATACTACTAGGAAACCCATGCACTCTAACAATATTCTTCATAAACAATTTAGCTAATACATGTGCTGTCATGGTGACTTGATGATAATGTAACATGCACTCTTGGTCAATCTATCCACTATGACCCATATAGTTCCATTTCCCCTATTTGACCTGGGCAACCTGCCAATAAAATACATGGATATCAGATCCATTTCCAAATTGTTATGTTTAAAGGCTTAAGCAATCACTAGGCTTCTAATTTCGGCTTTCACCTACTGGCAATTCAGACATTGTTATAACTATAAGCCTACATCCTTTTATACATAACTTAGTCCCTCTAGGATGAATAGTGAACTTCGATCGATGATACTCCCTAAGGACTTCTTTTTTAAGGTCACTCACATCTGGAACGCATATCCATCCTTTCTTTCTCTACCATCAATTATGGTAAAGGTAAAAATCCTTCAAATCATCAATTTCCATCCAACATTCCGATCTTATAATTCTTTCATCTAGTAATGGATTATCTCTTTGCTTAGAAATAATTCTTTCAATCAATATGGGATGAACTTTCAAACTAGATGATATTGCGGTACTTTGACTAGAACTGGCAATTGACCTTAACTGTGCACTACAAGTAGCCAAATGCTTCCAAATCTTTCCATTCGGTTAACATAGCTAATACCACATTCTGATGTTTCTTGTTAAGTGCATCTGCAACTTTATTTCCTTTCCCCAATGTGTACTCAATTAAAAAATCATAAGCAGTTGAAAACTCTAACCCTCTCTGGTTGTCTCATGTTCAACTCTGAGAGAATAAGTATTTTAGCGACTTGTGATCCGTATACAACTGAATTCATTCTCCCAAAAGGTAAAGTCTCCACAATAAGAAAATTTTATGACAACCAAATCTATGTCATGAGTCGAATATATAACTTCATTCAATTTGAGCAGTCAAGAAGGGTATACATTAACTTTACCATTTTGAATTGACACGGCTCCAACTATAATTCCGCATGCATTGGTATACACTAATAAATCTTGGTTTTCATCTGGAAAAACTAACAAGGGGGCATTGGTCAGTAACTGCTTCAACTTCTTGAATGCCTCCTCACATTTATCGTCCTAAACATAGTTCATGTCCTTCCTCATTAGTTTAGTCATTGGTGCTGCATACGAGAGAAATCCCTGATAAATCTCCTGTAGTTGCCAGCTAACCAAAGAAAACTCCTTATCTCAGTCAACTTCTATGTTCTCTTCAAGTTATTTACAACTTCTATCTTAGTTAGATCTACTCGTAACTCTTTCTCTGAAACTACATGACCACACAACTTCACATCTTTCTTCCAAAATGACACTTTGAAAACTTTACTTTTAGCTAATGCCTCCTCAATGTCTCAAGTACTATTCAAAGATGTGTCTCATGATCTCTTTCATCTTTATAATGTATCAGAACATTGTCTATTGATAGTAATACAAATCTGTCTATGCGCTCTTGGAAAAATATGTTCATTAAGTCTACAAAGAAAGCAGGCTGATTAGTCAATCCAAATGGCATTAGTAACCACTCATTCGATCCATACCTTATTCTAAATGTCGTCAATGGAATGCTATCTTACACCACCCTTACTTGATGGAACCTTATCGCAAGATCCAATTAGGAAAATACTTTGGATACGCTCAACTGATCAAATAAATCATCGATTCTCTACAGGGGATATCAGTTCTTTATCGTCTTTTCATTCAACTTACGATAATTAATACATAAGCTTAAGTATCTGCTCGATTTCTTCACAAGCACCATCGCCGCTCCCCAAGGCGAACTACTCGGTCTGATAAAATTCTTTCCTTCTAAGTCTACCACCTATACCTTTAGCTCCTTCATCTCGGTAGGTGTCATTCTACTAGGTGGTCAACTTACGGGTTCAGCTCCAAGTATAAGATGTATTCAAAACTCAAAAGCTCATTTCAATGGTAGTTCTATAATAGGCTCAAAACCATTTGAAAATTCTCTAACTATAAAAACCTTACTCAACTTAGCTTCCTCCGCTCTTACATCTACTAAAGCATAGGCATCAAAACCTAGATTCTCTACTGAGTATATAATTCAGTAGCTACTATCAGGGTGTCTCGGTGATGTTTTCCTATTTTAGAAAAATATCCTATTATCATATTTATTTAACCAGTCCATATCCAAAGTAACCCAAAAGCCTACAAAATCAAAAACATGCAAAATGCAGGAAAATATAAGTCCTAATAATGCAAATTCTAACTTGTCACATCTGATCCCTGGAGTTGCATACCCTTCTACCAAATTCGCAACCCTTAAGGAAATAATTAGTTATGAGGGTTTTAGATTAAGCTTATCTACCAGACAACGAGATATAAAAAATGTGATGCGCTGGTATCAAATAATACTCTAACAGATATACCATTAATCAAAAGCATACCACCAATCACAGCATTCCCTTTCTCCTCAGCAGTTGGTCTTAACCTAAACGGTTCAAAAGCAAATACTTTCCCTTTTCCGCCTTGGCTACTTCTTGACATTTGTTCTTGTAATGTCCCACCCAGTCGTAGTTAAAACACTTAATGTTCTTCTTCTTGACAACTTCCTTTTCCTTGCATACTTGGAACTCATGAGCATAATGCCCATTCTTATTACACTTGTAACACAAAACCTCAGACTTTGCTTTCTTGGCAGCTCCACCTTTCTAAGCCCTCTTCTTCTAATAAAGTTTTCTCTTCTGATTCTATTCATCCTGACTCTCCATTGGCCTATTATTATTGAAAAAAGCAAGAATCTCTTCATTTCGTAAAGCCATTCTCCATGACTACATCATATAGATCACTTAGTTATGGTAAAGCTTCCCTAGCAAGCTCAAGTATCAGTCCACGGAAGAATTTCTCATTCCTTTTGATAACTGTGTCAACAATAGCATACCCATGTCTTGACAACCCCTCAAATTTGGTTGCATACTCAAGCACCGTCATGTCACCTTGCACTAACTCAGTAACCTTCCTCAACATAGTTAACTTAGCAATCTCAGACATAAATCTTTCTCCAAACCTTCTCCAAAACTCTACCCAA
Organism: Allium cepa; assembly: GCA_030765085.1. Taxonomy (NCBI): domain Eukaryota; kingdom Viridiplantae; phylum Streptophyta; class Magnoliopsida; order Asparagales; family Amaryllidaceae; genus Allium; species Allium cepa. The sequence goes on along the minus strand of CM060944.1, from coordinate 299,264,092 downwards.
GTCAGACCCTCTTTTGCTACCCAAACGGTCGCACTATTCCATAAGTACAACACAGTTCCTTGCAGTTGCTTGGATGCCAATCTCCAATTCTTTTCATCATTTAAACTAAGATTAGCAAATATCCTTTCATAATGAAGCAACGTATTCACTACTTTAATTACATCTCATGTTCCAATAAATGGCTTCTCTCGTGATCTTGCATACTCTCTATTCAACACAGCATAATTGTTGACAACTTGAACTTAATGATTAGGTCCTCCAGCATTTCTTCCAACTAACCAAGCAGCCGATCCTGCTTGCAACATGTTGACAAAGAACTGATACATTGTTCCTATATCAAACGGTGGTATTCTAACACCTACCTTTGCAGCTGTTTGTTGACCTGGTTCCTTCTAGTATTATGTCTGGTATTTCCATTGGTAGTGGAACTTCCTTCATTGAGATTTACGCTTTTATTTCCTGCCTCCATATCTTACCTCCTTAAATCTATATTTGAGCCTTAGTAAGAAAAGAAGGATAGCCTAGGAGAGCGAGAGAATAGAGATTGTTGGTGGCGAAAATTGGCCACAACACTCAGTTATATGTAAGCACCAATATGCAGTCATAGATCTTAAATAGTATCTAATATAGAGAATATGATAGCAACAAAAAAAATTGAAAATAAAAGCACATAAAAATAGACAAGATTTCAACTCACTAGGACCTCCGTCCACCTTAAAATAATCTTTTTTATTATACTGTAGTTTATTTACAATTACAATTTAGAATCCAAAAATAAAATTAACAGAGTGTAACCTACATTCAAGATAAAGAGTAGCAGAAAGAAGCACCAAAAGGTTCCTTTTCTAACATCATTCTTGCTGTATTTATAGGGGATGACGTGCATGGATCAGACTAAAAATTCGACAGAAGGTTCGAGAGACCATGACGAGGCCTCCTAAAATTTCTTGACCCATCGGGACGCACAATAAGGATCGGTACCAATCCTTATCAGTGTTTCAAAATGGGCTACAATACACATAAGGAATGCCTCGTGATCTTAGCTATTTTCCCCCCAATTTCGTGTAATGTCGACATACGATTTGTGAGATATTGCATTTTCCATGATGTAGTATTGCTTGAATTCTGATTTCTGCCGATCCCTCCAGCTTCCTCCAATTGAAATAAGATCCCTAAAGGATGTTCCACCTGTTGTATTAAGCTTATTTTCCAAGTTTCATGTCAATTGTATGTGAAGGTATTGAGATATTGATCGAACTTTGGTATAAAGTTGGGTTAAGCCAATCCCTAAGAGGAAAAAGGGTCGATCGCTATTGAGGGATAGAGGCCGATCCCTCTATGCTCCTAAACATACCATGAGATCCCTAGGAGAGCTTCAATATGTTGTATTATGCATATCCTTCAATTTTCGTGCCAATTGGAACAGTAGAAGTCAAGTTATTAGTTAACCTTTGTTGCAACTTATTGTGAAGGCTGATTATAGTCGATCCGTATTGAGGGAAGAGAGCCGATCCCTCCAACTTACTTATTAGACGTGTGATCCCTTGAGTCCTCAAATCTTGATTAAAAAAATTTATGTGCATTGGGGTTATGGATTGTAAGATATTTATTATTTTCCATTGAGTTGTACTTGCTTGGCTGGAATTCGCCGATCCCTTTTATACCGATCTCTTTCTTAGGTGAAATAATTTGCCCATAACTTCCGCATACAAACTCCAAACAACTTGTGCTTTAAAATGTAGCCTTGTGGGGGCATTCTTTGTCACATTATACTTGTCTCACATAGTTTAGTATAAAAATTAAGGATATGTAACAATCCTTTAGGGGAAGGGATGGACACCGATCCCCTGCTTGGAGGAGGCACTAATCCATACACAAAACATTCTGGAGACTCTATGCCTTGATCTACGTTAATCGTCACCTCATATTAATTCCTGCATTTGATTTTTGGACCTCTAAACCATTGCTCTAGGCTACTGGTTTTGATAATCTTGAAGTCTGTTGGGTTAAATCCATATACCTACTACATTAACAAAAGGCGGGTTAATACTTTCCCCTCAAAATATGCCTTGCGAGTGGAATGTGTGTTTTGAATTGCCATAAATCAAAAATCCAAAACCCATAATCCATTGATAGCCATATTTTTCAATCCAAAATCCATTCTAATCCATGGTATTTTCAGATCGTATTACCCAAGTCTGCATCCATCCAAAGCCAAATCCACTGTTGCTCATAGCTGATATCCAAATCCATGACCTCTTCAGGTTGTTACCCTGTTCCAAATCCTTGATCATACTAGATCCTTGTCGAGCACAATCCATACTTAATGACCTGAGTAGGTCGATCCATCGTTTGAGCAGAGCAATCTACTCCTCTCCAGGCGTAGTCAATACCTGATGACCTTGATCTCTTTGGATTTTTGCCGAGTATAATCCGTACTTGACGGCCTTAGTAAGTAGATCCATCACGAGCGATGTGACCTACCCCTTGCCAGGCACATTCCATAACTGATGACCTATTGGGTTTTATTCTTCTACCTAGATACCTAATTGAAGACTTAATCCATGATGCACGAGTCTATTTCGCCGTGTTCGCCCAACGAAAAGACCTGTACTTTGCAATTGTTATCCCATCTCTCCAGACAGGACTCCAACCACAATCTTGTGTTATCTATTACATTGATCCAAATTTGAGCATTCTTAAGTCCATTTTCCAAAATATAAAATAAGAGCCCATACAACCAATTAACCATAGTTCAAATAAAATTAGAAAAACATGAGTTCAAAGCAAGCTAGAAGAAAAAATAATTCCAAAAAAAACCAAGCACTACGGTTTATCATCATCTCAGAGCATGCCTAGGGACCATCCTTTATCCTTTATATGCGTAGATGACTTAGCCGTTGGAGTTTTGTTACTTATTCAATGCCATCCCGATTAATTGATGACAAGTTGATGATGATGCCTTGATCTAGTGCCATTTTAATTCGAGGTGGACAGTGGCTACTCCTGGTCCAGTGCCACAGACCAAGTCCTCATGTATTGTTGTAACCGACCATTCCTCATGTGTTTCTCATAAATATCCTTTAAATTCTTACAGTATCCAATGCCATTTTCCTAGTGTCCATTTGCATTTAGAAGGTTCCTTTCTTGCCAACCTTCGATATGGAAGGCGTCCTTGAGTATCTAGATATATTCGTTCTAAAGTTTCATTCAATTCCAAGAAAGAACAGAATTTGGCTTCTCCTCCCTGCTACTTTAATCCACCGAAGTTATTTTCCATGTTTCATTTACCCTTGACCTTTTCAGCATTCACTAGGTGATTCTCCACCCCGTATCGTATTAACTTCTGTTACCTCTTTGTTAGCATTCGCATCTTCTTCTCGTAGAAACCTTTCCACTTCATGGTAGAATTCTCCAAGATCCATAGGTGGATCCTGTATCAGTGAAAGTTTATAATATGAATTATTTGCTGCTCCTGTATCAAAACCATTGATGGATCTGGTCGATCCACCGAAACAACTGCTACATCGATTCTGGCTAAGAAGTTCTTGAGTGATTCTCTTTCCAGCTGCTTTACTGATGTCAATATAATCACATTCTTAGTTCCTGTAATATGAACCCAAAACTGCTTCATAAAATTTTCGACTAACTCCATACATGTGCTAATAGAACTGCTTTCCATCTGTCTGAGCGCAGTTGCATCCATTAAGTATAATCGGGAAGCATAATGCCAAGACTTCTTCCAATGCCCATAGAAATTCCACTTGCCATATGTACCTCATCATATGCATAGTCATATCCGAATTTCCATCATAAACTTCTAATGTTGTTGGTTTGAATTTGGTGGATTCCTAGCATTCTTGATATGAGAAGTGAATGGACTTCTATTTACATCCTCCAGGTCCTTATTCACCAATCCTCTACGCATAGCTGGCCATATCATCTCTGCAAACCTGTCATTGTCTTCTAGTGGTAGTCTCTTATCATCATGTCCAAGCTACCCCTTGAGTCTATAAGGGAATCCTAGAAAGTATTACTTCAGACGAACATCAAAATTCTAACCAAGCCCCATGGGATTGATCGCAGATCCTCTAGCATCATGATCAATCAGACCTAGGGGCATGCACCCTAGCCTTTTGGGATCAGTGCTGATCCCTCTAGAGGGATCAATGTCAATCCCTCTAAGATGGATGGAAACTACCCTCTGCTGCTCTATTCCATTCCTTTGTCCATTAGCTCCATTTCCATGCTCTCGGCTTTGATTTCTAGTGATTCTTGGTGCTTCAACTCCTTGATCTAAGTTGACATTAACTCCTGCTGCTATATTCCCTTGAGTCCATGCTCCAGCTAGTCCAATTCATTAGAGCAAATTTTACATCAACTACTCCTATCTTTTCAGCATCCTCTCCTGTATAACATTCATCATTGTTTCCATTTAATCCCCGGTGATATAAATAGATGCTTGATTAACTTTAGCTCTTGAGGAAGCCTCGTTACTCCCTTTATGGTGACTAATTTCTGATAGCACTTCCCTTGTTGATTTCTGGCCATTTCTTCCTGGAGCCAAGTATTCAAGCTTTCAAATCTAAGATCCTAGCTTCCAAATCCGCGGGAGCAAATCTTCTCGGTGAAAGCACTTAAATGTTAAAGGCAAAAATAGCCACCAACAACTAGTTATATGAATGCACCAATATCCAGTCATAGATCTTAGATGTATCTATTGTAGAGGATATATTATGAAGAACAAACAAATTAAAAATAAAAGCAAGGAAAAAAAGAGACAAGATTTATTGTGGTTCGGCTAACTACGGCCTACATCCACTCTAGAATAATCATTTTTTATTATTTCGTAGTTTGTTTACAGGTACAATTTGGAATCTTAGAACAAAAATGTCTAAGTGTAGCCTAGGTTCAAGATAATGAGAAGTAGAAAGAAGCTCTAGAAGATCCTTATTCTAAAGTACAAGGGTAAGACGTGCGCGGGTCAAATTGAAATTTCGGTAGCAAGTTCGGGGAACCAAGACGAGGCCGTCCAAAAATTTCCAACCCTGCCGGGGCCCATAATAAGGATTGGAACCGATCCCTACTAGTTTGTCTGAAAGGGATTTGATCCCTGTAAAGGGTGCCCCATGATGTTAGCCACTTACTCCCAAATTTCATGCACTTTCGACATACGGTTTGGAAATGTTGGCAGAAAATATTTGCCACCAACACCCAGTTATATGAAAGCACCAATATCTAGTCACAAATCACAGATAGTATCTAATGTACAAAATATAATACGAAGAACAAAAAATTTAAAAATGAAATCAAGTAAAAAGAGACAAGATTTACAATGGTTTGGCTAACATCTGCCTACATCCACTCTAGAATAATCCTTCTTATTATACCGAGGTATTTTTACAGTTACAGTTCGAAATCCAAAAATAAAATTGATAGACTGTTCCTAGATTCAAGAAAAAAGAAGCAAAATGAAGCTCTAAAAGATCCCTTTTCTAATGGCATGCCTATTTTATTATAGGAGAAGACATGTACAGGTCGAATTGAAATTTTAGAAAAAGGTTTAGGAAACCAAGACGAGGCCACCTAAATATTTCTGGCTCAACGGGGCCCACAATGGGGAACGGTACCAATCGCTATTAGTCTGTCCAAATGGCATGCGAACCCTATAAGTGGTGCCCTATGATGTTAGCTACTTTCTCTTCAAATTTTGTGCAATTGTCATCGACGGTTTGTGAGATATCGCATTTTTCGTGAAGCAATGTTACATTGGACTTATGGATTTTGAGATATTGATTGTTTCTATTAATATTTACTTGGTTGGCTGACATATGTCGATCCCTTTCTTAGATGAAGTAATTTCCCAATAACTTGCACATGCAAACTCCAAACGATTTGAGATTTAAAATGTAGCCTCGTGGGGCCTTCCTAGTCACTTTATACCTTTCTCAACTAATCTGGGACAAAAATTGAGGATGTATACCAATCCCCTAAAGGAAGGATGAGCACCAATATCGTTCCTTAGAAGTACTTATCCATACATAGAATATTCTAGAGAGTCTATCTCTTGACCTCGGTTGATCATCACTTCTTATCATGGCCTGCACTTGATTTTGTGATCACACAATCATCACTCTGGGCTACTGGTCTTGATAATTATAAAGTCCTTTGGGTTAAATCCACTTATCTACTACATTGGCAAAAATTAGGTTAATTAAGGTAAAGCATGTATTTGTATATAGATAATACAATATTGTTAACTATAACGTTATCTCATACCTCAATCTTATTCTCCAATTCATTTACATCATGTTCTCAAAAATTATTTCTGAAGTTCAAAAATTCTTTTAGTTTTACATGAACCTATGCTCCAATACCAACATGTAACATTCCCTATTTTGTGGTCGAAAATTAAGCACTATAGATGCTAAAGTCATCGGTAGTATTAATTTTTGGTGATAAAATGCAGTCATATTATTGTGTCATAATATCAGAAGCACAAGAATATGAAATAAATTTAAGCCTAATTTCAAAGAAAACTTTCACATTTCATTTCTTTGATAATATTCAGTATTCGTTACGTAATCCCAAACGTCACCCTAGTTTAGATAAAATATAATTATTACATAATACTCTAAGAGCGACATAAGAAGATGGCCTCTTTATTGATTAGAGCTATTAAATATAAAGTTACATCTACTATCGTTCATTTATAAAACAAACGATATAACATAGCAGATAATAGTACTAAACAGATTTTACATAGCTAGCTTTTCCTCCAACACTTCTCCTGATGCTATACTCGCCTAAACCTACTTAACCTATAAATCCCTTACTCTCGACCTACTCAAATCAAATTTTGGGCACCCAAGGGTTTAAGTGGGAAACATAAGCTTCGAGTCAAATAAAGGCATAATGTGAATAATAATATGCCATTTCAACTTGTTGACATTAAGTAAGATCACGCTGCTGAACGAAACAAGTTTTCTCTTCACTAATATCCCTTTCAAAAATACATCTTTTGCAAGTCAAAGTACTGCAACCAAACTAGTTAAATTAAACAATATAAACAATAATGAGTATTCATGCTACATAGGTAATCATGATTATCCATCACATTAGTGGACTATCCGTCCTAATTTTAAGTTTTTAAAGGGTAACTACCGACCAACACGACTGACTCGGGCCTAACAGATATACCAATTTTTTTAATTAATTGTTAGAAGAAACTAGATGGTCTGTCCAAAAACACTTATCCTAGTATTTACCTGACTACCTATCTATCACATAGTTCTGCTGGGCTTACTATAAACCTAAAGGTTTTGCAGGCCAACCTATAACTTATCTTATCTTATCTTTATGTACTCCAATCTGTGTGTAAACCTACATTTTGTCTTACCTTTGACAAGCCCTACACGCTAGAATTTTGGACTAATCTCTACTAGAGGCTAACAATTGAAGTATAAGGCGCTGCGCTACACCAGTTCTATTTGGTTTCCTAATCTCAGATTCGGTTTGTCATATCACAATGTATCCAAAAGTGATAAGAACAAATAATTACCTTGGTAAAATTCTAGCCTAATACCCTTTTCTATTTCCTTGAAAACACTTTCTTGATAAATGATTTAACCCTTGAATCATACTTTCGAAACAAGGAAAATATTGAGCTTACTTTATCAAAACCAATTATTCCACGATATATTCTTTGATTAAATAGTAATTGTGAATCTCAAAACCACTTGGAAGTTAGCTCACTTCGAAATCATAGGCCATAGAGCCAAAAACAATATAAACCTTTATGTTGATAACATCTGCGACCTTATCGCCACTAAGGGTCTTCACCCTTCTTTAATAAAAATGTGTTAAAGATAGTAAAATTTAAAACATAAGCACTACAAGAAAAAACACTATTAATAGCATGCACAATCATTGATAAATAGCGTTTCAAATGTAGTTGCTATTAATCCCCATATTAACAAAATAAAATGAAAATACAAACGCTGTGAATTGAACTCTTACCAAACTCCAAAGGCAGGACAAATTTCATTTTAGCGGCCGAAGTTTTACTAATTATTTCATCCCATCTACTAAAGAGATATCGAAACCCTGAATATCATTCTTCAGCTTTGAATCAAATTATTTTTAATCATGCTTATTTTTAAATCAATTTACTTCCCACACATCAGATCTATGATTATCCCAAAATTGTTTCCCTTCGATAATTTATTCTCTATGAATCCCGCCTCTGTATCTCATAAAACCTAGAACAATGTCTAATCCAAGGAATCATGCTGCAATGATTGTAGAGCTCAATGCTTTCGGCTGGAGTGTTACCTCAATAAAGAAAGGAGATGGTCTGATATTCATTGGCCAAGATTTGATCCTAGATTCATTATAGAGGTCTGTCTAGGGTTAATGAAGGGGATAATTATGCTCGGTTAGTGATTATCATTTTGTCTTGTTTGACTATGTCATGTTTAAGGCAAGCCTTATGTTTGTGACATTCTACTTTAGTTTCCTTAGCTAGGTTAGACATAAATTTGGTGCATCCAGTTGTATATTTGTATTGTTAATGAGAATTTTTGTTTTTGTTTTCAATGGATGTAATTCCAAACCTACTTATTGCCATTTACTGTTTTATAAGATTGATATTAAGATTGATGATATTTAGAAACTTATGACTGCACTACAAACTGTTTTATAATTGTGACACACATTGTGTGAGTTTAATCATGAACTATTCACATGTTCATATACCTAACTTATAAGTTGAAAGCCTACTGGAGCTATTATACTAATCAATTTCATCTATTTACCATGCTATATCATTTGTACTTAAAACTCTTCAAGGAAAATTTAACAACTTATACTTGATTAACATGTTTGATCCCATCGTAGTTGCGTGTCTTGTGTATGTTTTCAATGTTAAATTACCTTAAAGTTACGGAATAATAACATCATAATTTGCATATTGTTCTTTTCCTATATGATTAATATTTATTTTTATTTTTTGAATTATTTCGGCAACCACATTGATGAATAGAACATAGAAACATAATGTTGGATTGATGATGCTCAATTAGAACCAATTGTAAGTTAAAGGATAAGCCAAGATAAGAAGATTATATTTTTATGTATGATTATCTTTTTGATATGATGAGATTGACGCTTGTCCTTCAGATTGTTTGAAGTTAAATTTAACTTTGTATATTTTATTTGAATTTCATTATCCATATAATTTCCATAGAAACAACAAGAATATCCGAAATTAGTTGCAACTACCTTTGCCCATCACAGGTAGTGGGAGAAGGTGTTGTTTTGCTTTTTGAATTAATGAATTTAAATACAACACGACAAGGGCTATAAACTAGGGAACTAAGATTATTTTTGATCTGCTCAATACTTCTTTTTAGATCTAATAATCCAGTAGTTTCTGAAGTTATCATTTTATAATATAAGCATAAATATGTTCTAATCTAGCTTGCAAACAATCCTTCTTGATGGTATAACAATGATGTTTGAAGTGTGTTCTAACAAGGAATACTTTTGATATTTGTTCTGACAATGAAGTATTTTAATATACTACCAAATTCAAATAGAAAATTCAATTTTTGTGAAACAAGAAAGAAAAAGTGCAAGATCTTGAACTCTATGATTCATCATTGGAACCATCATGCTTATATTTAGCAGCTTTATTTGCATTTCTACATTTAGTATTCTACTTATTTTACTCTTTCTTTTGATTAGTTTCATTATTCTTTTATAAAACTATATGGCAAACCAGAATATGATTAAGTTCATTAATTTAATATTTTTCAACAATATTTTTTTGCACGTGTTCCTGATTACAAGCTCCTAAAATTTCTATATATACACATCAGACTAGCCTATTAAATAGCATACATTTTTATCGATTTATGCAGGTTTGATAGGGGTCGATGATCCATATGCACCCCCTTTGAATTGTGAGGTAAGTGAGTACTTCACTTATTCATTGCGAAACATAACATTGCTGCTGGAAAAAATATGCCTTTGCAGTAGAAAACTTGTTATGTATATTTCTGATAAATGATGCATGTGCAAGGATGGAAAAGTATGTTAGCTGAAGAGTAGCATGGCATGTTAGCTGAACTGTGCATGGAAACAGTTTTGTGTGCATGGAAACAGTTGCGCAAGTTGGCTGAAAAGTGCATGTTTGGAAGAAAAAAATACAGTAATGATGAATGCACATACTGGCCGAAGATGGGGCAGAATGCTGCTACAGGATGAAGCTGCAAATGAAGAGTAGTGTGATGTTGGATGTACAATTGAAGACGGGACAATATGATGCTGATACATTGTGCAGTGGTGATACCGTTCGGTGCTTACTCGCAACATGTAGACAGGGATACGTATGAATAGTAAGCTAAAATAGACACAATTTAATTTATTATTATATTAAAAACTTTAGGCAGATTAACATAAAAATTGTCTTAGTTAAATTTGAATTAGATTGGGTACTAACAATATAAAGATAAAGAAAATGAGACTGCACACTTCTGATAATAAAACAAATACTAATATAACTGTTTGCTATACTATTCATTGGCCATAGCATATATATAATAATGCTTAATAGTAAAGATTTTTGCTTTTGACCCATGAATGGCTGAGTTCCTATCCAAGGTCACCGGAACTGCCATTGACTGGGTTGGAATGAAGGTTGATTCTTCTTTCAATTTTGTTTATACGCATACTTTGAGGTCACTGGAACTGCCATCTAGTATGGGTGTTCATATTTGCATTTTGAACAAACTGAAGGTTCATATTTACATTTTGAACTATAACATGGGACACTAATTTATTGAAGTACTTCTAGCTTGCTGTTTATATTTTTTAAAGGGGCTGCACATGATTAAAATCATATATAATAATCTATTTTTGAACTTCCATTTTAAGCAAGTCCTTCTATTTGCATTAGACTAGGACACATAGATAAATAATTTATATTCATTATTGGATTTGATTTGTTAGCATGTTGTTCTTTTTATAAAATTGATATTGACAATAACCTGTGCAATAGTCAATGTACTTACTGACCTTTAGCCTCAAATTTGAGTTATTATTTTGAATACCCAATTTTTTCATTACTATCAATAACTTCAGTGTGACTGACAAGGATAAAAGTCATTAGCAGTTAGCAATAAGTTGTTTACAATATCAGTAAATCATGATCTCACACACAACACCACCCCCACTCTTCCTTTTCTGGTGTGGTTAAATTTTTTTTGTAATGAATAGACCAACCAAAGAGATTATTTATTCTCATAAACCCATTTGGGGGAAAGAAATGTGCACGGAAGATATTCATGAATGAAATCAAGCCCCTATTTGAAGTTGCTAAGATACTCTATACCGTGGAAGGTTTGCGATTTCTATTGTTAGGTCTATTTAAGCTTTATACGCAATCCAAATTGTTTATGCTATTAGCTTACATAAAACATTGTAGCACAAATATCAACATTGATTTCTTTTTCCCCTTTCAGAAACTTGATATCAACCACATGCTCAAGAAATTTCATATAAATTAGGAACTCCAAAAATATGATGGAATTGTGTGCGTAAGTGGAGATGGCCTCCTTATGGAGGTGACTGTTTTTCTTGAATATATTGAAACACTAGAAGAATTCATTATAGGTTGGATTTTAAACTTCAAAGTTCAAACCGTTATTTTGTTGGCAGTGTTGCCTTCTGTTTAGGACACTTTACCTTGTGGTCATGAAAATCTGGTTAAATGATTATGTAAAAGCTGTATAACTTTGACACAAGTGTTTAGTCAGTATTTTATATTTTCTATGGTTGATCAATACCGTAGGGACCTCTGATTGCATTCATTATTATTGTAATAGTCATCTATTGCAATAAACAGATGACATTAAATTGCATGTTGCTTCTCATCATATTAGGCTAATTTTATTGGATGTTTACTGTAAGTTGAAAGAATGAATTACTGCAAAACATGATCAGCCAGATTGAGATTAAAAATGCAGTAGCATATAATTGCATCGATACCAGCTTTTACCTTTACTTCATTGCTCACGACTTTAATATTGTATTAGCATGTTATTAGCACATTCACAATCACATGATGTACATGCATAATTATTTATACATGGGCTTCGTGGAAGTTGAAATTTGAATGTATTTTCATAAAATTTAGATTTCAAACTTGGTAAAGAGGAAGAGATGACCCAGATGGGTGGATATAGACGGATTGGGATAGTTGAAACTATAAATTTCAGTTTTATTAATACTAAACAATACTTGTATGTCATTACTGTCATTTTTTGGGAAGCAATTGATATTGAAGGATTTTGATTATTAATATTAGAGTTTTATGTAGTTTGTAGCTTGATCTGTTGTTCTTTTCAGATCAATAAATGGCCAGATCTTTTTTCAGTTAACTTATGTAATGCAACTCACTACTTATCTATATATTCTGGGTACTGTAAGCCCCTTATGTATGTGATGTGCTCTCTAGGGATTTTTTTTTCTTTTCCACGGGAGATTTACTTGATTGCTGATGGTAACGTTTTTATGCCTCTAATTTAGACTCTTTATCTATATTACCCAGATGGTAAATGCATTGTTACAAAGAGAAGATTGGAAAAGTGCAATCAAGGTCCCCATTGGAATAATTCCAGCAGGTATGTAAATCATGAACTATGCTAAATCCACAATTATGTACATTGGATTGATCCCTGTTCAATTAAATTATGATGTGAAAATCGACATTCATAGTTTTGTGTTAAGTCTTAGCTTCAAATATATGATCATCATTACCATTATGCTAATAATCTCCATTATAATATGTGCATCAAAATTTCGGAAACCATAGCTAAGGTCAACAGTAGGAAATTCATCGAGAATTCAAATTCTACTTTTGCCCAGTTGAAATAAAGTTGCCTATAAAGTAAGAATAAGGTGTATCGGCCATTTCTGATCATCTAATATGTGCATCTATGTATCCATTTCTAGACCTCATTAATTAAACTAGTGATTTGGCCAACTCCTCTCCTCTACTATTCATAACTAAAATCTGCATATTCAACCGTGGTACCGTAAAACGACATTAGTATCCGTACACATCACATTTCTACTACTCTAGTGTTTTGTCATTTCTACCATTGTCATGGTTACATATTATTATATTCTATCACATCTCTACATCATATACAAGCATGCACACATCACGGGTGTTATACTCTAGTAATACATAATTGAAACACAAGAAAATCTGATGGAAGTGGAATCGATCATTCTTTAGGGATGATAGAATGAAAGACGTCCAATTGAATAAATAAAATAAAAAATCCATTAGTATTTTTCCTTGAGTGGAGCGTCAGATTCATTTTGGAAAAAATGGGATAATTTTACAGTATTCTGACAAGTCCTTCATCTTAAAGTAATTAATTACTCAATTCAAAAGTATTTACATAGGCCTATAGTAATTATTAAAAAACACAGAGTATTTCATTCAAAAGCAAGGCTAAAGAAAGCAGCAATTACTGCTTAAAGTGCTAAATCCCCCTCTATGATGTACTAGATGCTAACTGCAGTGCTAGTGTGCTTATGTAGGTTGGTAGTAACTCTGAGGTATTTGCATTAATTTTTTTTTGAAATGCATCGGGTCAACATTAAATGACAAATGCATTTGCTCGTATTTATTCAAATTAAAAGTCTACTAATATGCAATTCACCAACAGTCTTGATTTATCACCTAATGAATTAGTTTATAGAAAAGGTTTGATAAAGCTAATGGAAGGCACAATCTTGTTTGATTCTAGCAATAGCTATAAAAAGGAAAGAGAATAGGATTACAGTTAAATGAAGCTTTGGTTTTTGATCTTTTAATAATATATGATATTCATGTGTTTATTAATATAGTTGAAGAGCTTTCAATGCAAGAGAAGGGAAGCGATAAAACTAACTAAGAGATTTTCGAAGAACATCTAGCAGATAGCGATCTTGTTTCTGTGTCTGATAACTCAAAACTAGCCGTGGTAAACTTGATTGATGGCTATCTTTACGAAATTTCAAAAGATCCAAAGACAGATTAGTGAAATTTATTGTACTTGTTGAAGTGGTGTCAAGTTATCCTAGGCCTATACATGATGGATTATATCAAGCTGTTGACATGTTTCTCAAGGTATTTTATATTTATTGAGGAACTCTTTTTTTCCTTTTTTCTAAAATAAAGTTAACAAATGTTACTGTAGTTATTTGTTTATGACCATCATGATTTAGGTTGATGCTAAGGCTTTGTTTTTCTCCACATAAAACTCTATGTCGAGCACTGTCAATAAGTGGTTTTAAATTTTTCATAACTATTAAGAGTTAAATCACATTTGTACTGTTTAATGTAGTTCTCAATGATTACAGCTGTACAAAAACATTTAATAAGTACAAAATTGAGTGAAAACAAACGCGCGTAAAAATAATCCGCATTCAGCAATCTCAGAGTTATCTTTGGAAATAGCAACCCAAGAGTCTGTTTATCACTTTATACGTACATACATACATACACATCCAGACAAAGAAATATGCATATACCCCAAATGTAGCCGATTCATGGTTTATGTACTTCAGTCAGTGTATTTTCCAAACCAAGATGATCATGAGTTATAAGAAATCATATTTATTACTCTTTGGTTTGCTGAAATTCAACGTTATATCATCATCAGTTCAATAAGAAACAACTGTTTTACTATTTATTTAGTAATTCTTTTATATGAATCAGGAGCACCCAGATCGATCAAAAGCAGAAAAGAAAAGATTATGCAACCTAATCGACTGCAGAAAACTAACACCTGAACCAACTAATCTAGAGCATTCACATATATAGTGTGAAAAATATCAGATAAGTCAATGCACTAATTAGATTTTATATTTTTAGGTCTGTATTTGTTATACTACCCTAATTTGGGGTATCATTGAATATCATTGTGAGTAATTTTGTGCCACATAGGAAAATACATTCCATTGTTTGGGAGTAAGCGTCGGTAATGCAAATTTTACCCGTGACAATGCAGGTAATGCTTGATCAGATGGCATGAGTAATGAACGAAAGCTGGCCAGTAATGCAATTTTTACCTGTGGCAATCATATGATTCCAGTAATCCCAATCATCTTAATGTATTGGGAGGAATGCAGGTATATTACCTATATTTTTGGTAAACTAAAATAAAATAAGAATCACAGTACAAATAATCATGGTACTACCCTTTTGGTAGTAACTGACTGTGCACTTATATGTGATTCAGGCAAACAGATGTGAGGATGTGTGTTGTTGTGCTGTGCAGGAATAGGTATATGCAACCGTAAGGAGTTGATCTAGTTTGTGATGGTGTGGTGGAGTAATGGTAGTGAGGCCGGATGAATATGCTGATAAAAGAGGTTGTGAAATGTGTTGGAGGAGTAGTTCTGGTTGTGGATTTAGTTGACAGTGGTGAGATGAAGTTGAGATGTACACAACAGAGATGAAATGTGGTAGTGGCAAGAAAAGTTGATTACAAGGTGGTCAGGGGATGCTTTAGGTTGACAGAAGTGGGGAAGTAGTGAGTGGATGTTAATGTGCACAGAGAAGTGCACAGGGGAGGTTACAAGCAGAGAATGGGTAGTTGCTTGACAACAGGGGTTGAAGGGGATATTTGGTATGGGGGTATTTTGACAGGCAAGGGTAATGAGTTTGTGGTGAAGGGTATGTGGTTGGAGAGGAGGCAGTAGTATGTGCAGTTGTATAAGGAAGTGAATAGTGGCTTTGTGATGTGCACAGTGATGGTTGAAGGCTGTGCACAGGGTGGATGGCTGAAATGAACAAGGTGGTGTTGCAGTATCAATGTCTGGGGCTAACAACAAGGAGGTGAAGGGGATGCAGGAAGTACAGTGTCAGTTTGTAAATATGAAAATTTGTAAAAATGTGAAATGCGAATGTATTCGAAAATGGAATAAAAAAAATTCTTTTTCGAATGAAATTGTGTGTATATATATTTTTTAATAGAAATGCTAGTAGAAAAACAACAAGCACTCGATTCAAAATGCAAGCAACAACCACAAAAAAATGCTGAAAATTAATATTATATCGAATAGCATTTTAAAAACGCTATTGATTCATCAAACGCTATCGCAACTCTATATGAGATGTAAGATTTATGCATCAAAAACGCTATAATAGAATCAAAACCGCTATAGTAGAAAATAAAAACGCTATACAAACATGATAAGAAATGCTATCGAAAAACATTGTAATGCTATAAGATGGTTTGATGAAACGCTATAAAATGTGCTAAAAAACACTATAGAAGTTAAATGAAGGATTATATTCCCTATAGCGTTTAAGTTTAATAACAGAGAAAAAATGCTATGGTAGGTTGCAAACGCTATGCCATTTTGTAAACGCTATTAGCTTTTATAGTGTTTTCCTTCCTGCTATGTAATGTTGCCGGCCTACCATAGCTTGTGGTTCCATGGCGTTCTCTGAAACGCTATGTTAGCCTGTTATAGCGTTTTTCAAATGCTATAAAACCCATAAACTGTTGTAATGAAGGCCGATAAAAGTGACATTGCACTTTATAAAATGTCAGCAACCTACGGTACAAAACTTGGTTGCATAGGACTAGGTCTTAAACGAATAAAGTTAACGTAGTTAAATCTCGACGTCACTGCCTTAGGGAAAATTAGCAGCTTCATTAGAGCCGAAGTCATTAGGAGCGACAACCTAGCCATCTTCGAAAACATATGTTCTTGAATAAAGGCCACATTGTCATCAATGATGTTGACATAGCTAAAAGCAACATAGGTGCCTATATTGCGAAGTCGATAGGTATAAAAAATGCGGTATCATTATCAAAACTATAAATTACTTCACCAATGGACGCGGCGACGTTGTAGAGAGCATGTGGCATACTCCAAAGTGTGACATAAATAGGTTAAAGAAAGCAGCCTCATCCACTTTGAAGTTCAAGATGTCGAACTTATTGCTTGACTTCACACTTTGACCAAGCCAATGCATTCCATATCAATCGAAGTTGATACCCTATGCATTACCCTTGATCAACATTGAAGACCATAGATGTAGAGTGATGTTGAGCGACATCGTGACTATCGGCATAACACAACCGTAATTAAGATTAAAACTAAAGTTTTACTAATAAAAGAATGTTCTTTTCCAGCTACTCTATATATTTGTCAAATTCTTGTTGGCTAACTAAACTTTATGACATTTCTTTTCCAAAAAACTAACCAAAAACAGGTGTGTCATTTTTAAAACATTTTTCAATCCATAAATTTTATTTTAATATAAATAAAAACTTAAGCTTTTCTGGCTTAATTAGTTCATACTAAATCGTATGTATGTAGGAGCAATCCCAAAAAATCATAATACATCTCATTTATTATATCCTTTAACATATAAACATTTCGGGGCTAAAAACATAATTTAGTCATTTTAAATAATTAAAACCCAAAATATTTTATTTTCCAACCTTAGAAAATTCACCAAATATTCTTATTAATTCGAAAAATTATGAGCTTAAAAACCTATTTCCATAATAAAGCTTAGAACATCATATTAAATTTTCATGTCATTTAGGTATCATATGATAGGTTTTCTAACTCAAACATATCACTTAGTTTCACAAATAAATTATATATATTAACTGATAAGCATATAATCATTCAAGCTATCATAGCACGACATAGTACGACCAAAAGAATTAGATCTGTATTTAAACATGAAAATAATGATTAAAACATGAGATGCATAACTACTGTTCACCTTCAATGGTTTAAGATGGTTAAGATTTATGCTTGATTTGATTCATCTAAGCTTTGATCTTCTTTTTCCCTATCATAGCCGAACTTGTTTGTTTGTTTTGAACGAAATGAGGGAGGAAATAAGAGAATACGGGTTTATGTTCAAGAATTTTGATCTATTCCCATTTTTCCCTTAACATATATTCCTCCTTATTAAAATTTTGAATCATTCTTGTTAACTCATTCATTAAGGCATGACCCCTATTAATTATCAAATCATAGTCTCCTTAACCTTTTACATTATTTCATTTAATTTATCCAATTTATCCAATTGAATATCCCAAACAATGTAAATTAGAATTTGGGTTGTTACAAAACCTTTAATGGAAGTTTCCAACAATCTATTTATCAAATTCTTTCACATGATGTAGATTTAGGAATTTACCTTAATTTCCTTTTCTATTGAGTTTTCTTCTTCTTTCGTACTCAATCATTACAAATCTGGTTTCTCCTCGTCGTGATTAATGTACACCTTCTTATCGGAACTTGCTTCTCTCCGATCATCCCTTACTTCTAGATGATTACAAATAAATTGCCTTGTAATATTCAATTACTACCTAATATGTTTATTCGTTATCTCTATAAATGGAGTTCGTCCAAAATAAATGATATTTGTTATAACTAGACAATTTCTATGGACTTTTATATATTAATTCCAATTTTTCCTATCGTGGCATCCTTATCTCTCCATGCTTACCTTAGTAATATTTTTAATCAATCCCTTTATATCATTATTAAATTTTTATAACTCCCTATTTATTGCACATTTATTGTCCTATTAATTTTAGACTTACAAGCTTTTCTATCTGCATACCTTACGATGTGACCTTCGTCGCATGGGTAATCGAAATAGAAGTATAATTATTAATTTTATTTCCAACCCATAATCTCCTCTTTAATCCTATCATAATATGGTTACGATTACTTCAATAATTGGAATTTATAGAATAAGTTCAAAATAAGTGTATATATAATAAAGTTTTTTTTGAAAAATACTTTATAATATAACAATTATGTCACTCAAGCATATACTTATCTCCATTGATCGGGTAATTTAAGCTCTAACACTAATGTGCCTGCTCCGAATGGGATGAACTTGGGATCCAATAAAAGCCATCGAACCTTAGGCACATCTCAAAGTGAGATGTTAGGTTGATAAAGTTGAAACAATACATAGTACATAGAGCTATCTATTTAAACTTTTTGTTAGGTTGATAATGTTGAAACAATACACAGTACACAAAGTTATCTATCTATACTTTCAGAATCTCATATTGGAATGGAATAAAATATAACATCAAAAATAATTATCGATTTTATAAAAGAAAAACATTTCAAAAACATAACAGGTAATCATCAAACCTCATATGTCTACATAAAATCTCCATAGTATAATATTTCAAAACAACATAATGTCTGAACTAGGTATACTAAAAATATTTAAAAAGCATAAATAGATACATAACTGCTAAAAGTCATCATCTCCATCTTCTTCTCCTAAATTAGCATAGTCTCCTCTAACATATGGTTGTAATGAGGAGGGGGTTAGAACAACAAATGTCAGTTAAGTGAAGATATTAGAATTTACTATAATAGTATTTGGGAAGTATCATATAGATAAGTAATATGTCTTACATATTTAAAACTATATCATACCAAAAACTTCAAATGTAAACCCAATGGCTTTCCAGTTGGATACTAAAACTCTAACATAACTATCGTTAATGATGCAATAGAAAGCACTTGAACCACATAATACCTTCTAATGGAAACTAGGCAGACTTTGATAATTTAATACCAATAAAATAGAATGGACCCCGTCATTTAATACCTTACCCAAGGCAAGTCCCTCTATGGTTCTCCCTAGTAGACATTGTAAGAAATCTCATAGGTCATTTAATACTTTTTATATGTAGATGAGGCGAACCATATAATAGTCACTTATACTCCTAAACCAGAAGCGGGCTCTAGTGGTCTCTAACATAATGTATCCAAAACGCGACTATGACCCATAATCCAAACTTTGATGTCTCACATTAGTCCGACAATTCGTAGGTACTGGTAGCCCTATTAGCTAGGCAAACTTACCCTACAGAGTTGGGACTAACTTTGCCTCCACCGAGGTTATTTATTATAAGCGATGTCTCACATCAGTCTCCAAAGCTATAGGGCTTGTAGCCAAATTTAACTGGGCAGACATTTGTGTACTTTAGACTGACCTCGCATCCTTATAACTTAGTCATATTTCCTTTCCATTAACATAATATTATATACTAATTGTACGTAGGCTACTTTACCACAATCAATACTTGAGACCATATAATGAAAACATCTTATTATGTCTTTTATTATGGAATAATTCCCATAATGTCATTAACTCCTTTCCTAAGGTATATAATGCTTTTTACAAACCTACCAATTATATTAAGTACGATCAATTCACTATTACTAATACGTTCATAATAATATATATATGCATGAGATCTTAGGTTCAATTAAATATTCCTAATCAAATGCAAATAATTTCACTTAATAAATTAATTAAAAATGTCTAACTTATACAAGTCCCAACCTCTAAAAATAAATAGCTAATATACTTGGCCAATACTACTAGACTTGTATATAAAAAAAGAGAAAAAATACCAAACTTATCTCATTTTAATGTAATAGAATTAGTTACTCTATTTCAAGGAACATATCTTTCAATTTAAACCTTATATATTATATTCAATTTTCAGAATTCCACCTCGGAATGAAATGGAGATTCATTGTTATTTAATTTATAAAAATAGGCGGTGCAAATTATAAATAGCCAAATTCATACTTTGCATGCAATTTCAAGCGCTATTTATTTTTAGAATCCTTTTACACTACAAGAGAAATCAAGAGAAATGAAGTGAAATAGATTGTAATTTTCTTAAATCTCAAACATGGATTTGACTCTATTACATTAATATAAGACAATTGAGATTCAAACGTATTTATAGATGGCATTTGCTTGGGGAAATTTTAGGGATTTTAGTATTATGTTTTTGATACCAAAATTTCCTGACGTGCATATCAAATCCAAACAAATACTAAATGGGAACAATTGACATTTCCACTCATAGATAATTGACTGCTTCTAAATTGGATTTGGTTGACATTATTCCTATTTTCTTTTCTAGATCTCCTTATCATGGAATGTACAACAAATAGGATGTATATAGAGATTAGATTCATAATCAAAACTATAGAGAAATAGAGATACAAATAAAATATCTAAACATCTAAGCCTCTTACCTGAGTATCTTAAGTAATTTTGAAATCTAGAGAAGAAGTAATTCAACAAAGCTAGCTTTTCCAAAATTTTAATAAGAAAAAGTGAGGGTCTGGGATCCTCTTTATAGAGGTAAGAAAGATCTAGAACAGTCAGATCAAAATAATATGATCCGGAGTATTCATGGCCTAGGAAATCCTAGCTGTTGCCATAAACAACCGGTTGACTGCTGACCAAAGGTGGCCGACCGCAGCTGCCGACTGCTTGCACATAAGCGATTGATTGGTTCATACTTCATATCGTTGATTTCTTCTGCGTATTTATTTTTGTTAACTTAATTAACTTCATTAATTCCTTAACATTATAAATAAAGTTTATTTTGACTTTAAGCCTCTGTTAATTTTTCAATTTCAAATTTCAAAATTTAAATTTTACTCGTTTGAGTTATTTTAAATTCGAAAACTTCGAACGTCCATAACTTCTCCGATTGAGCTCCAATTACAAAACTTTATATATGAAAATTGATCAAAAAATCGCCATGGATGCAATAGTGCAACTTTCATAGCCAAATTCTAGTATTATAAAATTTCCATTTTTATACTTATTTTAGTTAATTAATTTCTTATCAAATTTTTTGGGGTATTACAAATACAATACCTAACATTTGGATAATGCTACACGTTATAAACTAAATAGATGAATCGATGTCCTTTTGTGAAATAATTTTTTAGGTTAAAAAGTGACATAATTCCCCAGTCACTCAAAATCGAAAATAGATCGATGTAAACAAGTGAAAATAATAAGAATGGACCCTAAATTTTATTATATTTCAGCCAAATCAAATGCCTAAATCCACTTAATATGATTGATTATTGATCTATCATAAGTGCAAGCACTTTAAGAAGTATTTTAGATCTAGGAAATGAAGTTTGCCCTGATTTGACAGCGCTTTTCAAGATTCTTTATTTATACGAGAATCAACCATTATTGTCACAGATCGTGGCAAAATAGGCAAGATTTTATATTCGATAAGATAGGGTGGAAGAATAAGTTAATTCGGGGCACAAAATAATGTCAATGCCGATTGAGATTGTTGTTGCTACTAACTGTAATGATTGTCTCAATGATGCAAGGTTCCCTATATTTCCATAAGCTCCAACCTTCAAAAGTTTGAGGTGGACTTTCCTCGAGAAATCAACTCGATGCCGACCATGTTGGTTCGCTCCGATTGATCCCAAACATTCCGAATTGCTTCATCTTGCCATTATAAGCATGCCTATATGTTCTCAATCTATTTTGTATTCTTCTGAACATCCAGATTCACATAGAAGTTGCTCGATTCAAAGGCTTGATAAAACTTGCCCCTTAAAAGAATGCTTTTGTGAAAAAGGCATGCTTTAGATTAAGAAAAGTGATATTATCTTAGTTGCACAAGGGTTAGTGGTTATCCATACATCATTACTAAAGTGTCATATGCATTCTAAGAACTTTGTTCATCACTTCAAATAATTAGCACGACATTCCCTTTTAACAACCAAGTTGAAGTTCTTCTCACTTAGGAAACCAATCCATATCTCTAACAGGTGTGCTTTCTCTTATTCTTCCTACTCTTTTTTTCTCGAGGTAGTGTCGGTACAAACATGTTTTCTAAAGAGACACGAGTATCCAACAATTAGGAGCTTTCAACTCTTCAATTCATTTTCATGCATACTTGTTTGTTCCCTTTTACGACTTTAGATTCCAGCCGCCGCTTCTTGAACTTCAACACCACCACCACCAAATCTTATAGCGCCACTAACACCACCCATGTCATTGCCATTATCAATTTCTTGAATACTAATCTTGATTCGACATTGAGCTTGTTCGTCCCATCCTTTTTCTTCCATGTTTAAATCGACCATAAAGGAGAGCTCATGGGCTTGATCTTTATGTCCATGGGGTACTAATGTTGTCATCGTTGCCACGTCATGGCTAGGGGTATGGTTGTGTTTTTTGGTTCATAGACGACTTCAAGTTGATCCTTCATTTCATATGGCAAAGTCCATGTGGGCTAGGGATTTTGGAAAGGCTCGAATTTTGCAAGGTCAGCACTAAGCAGCTTCAACAATTTTTCCATGTTTTACAAAAGTTCTCTTTGCCATTACAAGAAAAGTAATTGGTAGTAATGGTAATTTACAACAATTCTCTTCATCCAAACTATATCACATTAGAACCAATGGAACTTATTTTGATCAAAAATCCAAACATCATCCACGTTCAACTTAATTAGTCCAAATATGAAGCTGCGTTCAATAATAACAATTATTATTAACCATACTACTTTACCCATAGAATTTGATTTTGAGGTGACTACAGTTGACTATGACATTTACCCTTTTAAACTAAGGAGATGAATTCACTATTAAATAATGTTTTAATTCCAATACTTCTACTTAGACCCAACTTAGTCATTTGATAGATATCATGCCATTATTTCATTATAATCAAAGTGGAGTGTCGACTTTGAAGTTCAACTGCACTCTCACATTGAGAGAACTTTGTAATAGAGTCAATTTGTGATTCTCCATTTGATCTTAGTTATACTAACTACTAGAACTCTTGAGTAATTCATTTCATAATCATCTAACATATATCCGTGCGAATCCCCATGATTTCCTCAATAATTATGATTAATATACGACCCAACATTTAGAAAGTGTTACGTACTCTACTCTTAATAGATGAATCTATATCCTTTCTCAAAATAACTCAATGAGTCAAAAAGTGACATAATGTCCTAATTGATCAAAATTGAAACAGATCTAATGCAAATAAGCAATAATAGTAAAAAATATATAATTTTTTTATAGTAGTTAAGCCAAATCAAATGCCTATGTCCACTTAATTAGGTTGATTATTGATTTTTCATAAGCACAAGCACTTTTAGAAGTTTTTAGATTTAGAAAAAAAGTTTGCTTGGATTCATTAACAGTTGCCGATAATGGTTGAAGTAGAGACAAGGAGATGAAGGGTATGGGCTTAAAAGATCCAAAAGACCTTTCTACATTTCTCAAGTCTCTATTTATACTAGGAATCATCGATCATTGTCCCTAGATCATGGTAGAATAGGTAAGATTTAAAATTCGAGAAGATAGGGAGGAAGAACAAATCAATTTATGGCAAAATATCATGTCGATACCGACCAAAATTGTGGTTGGTACCAACCATAATGGCCGTTATAGTGATGCAAGCTTCCTTATTTTTCCACAGGCTCCATCCTTCCAAAATTTGAAATGGACTTACTTTGAGAAATCAACTTGATAGCGACCAGCTGGTTTGCTCCAATTGATCCCAAACATTTCGATTTGCTTCAACTTGTCATTTTAAGTGTGCCTAAAAGTCCATGATCCCTTCGTTTTGACATCCAAATTCATGTAGAAGCAGCTCGAGTCAAACGCTGGAGAAAACTTGCTGCCCAAAGTATGCTTTCATGAAATAAATCGTGCATTAGACCAATACAAGTAATATTCTCTTAATTGCACAAGGGCCACTGGTTAGCCAATTGTGTAACGATCCCAAAATTTTGGAATTCGTTTTAATTTATAGTTAATGTAAATTTTGAATAAATTTTGGAATAAATTAAAAAATTGAATATTTAATTTATATTTGAATTGGGATTTATAGTAAATAACAAGTAAAAGCATAGAAATAAAATGCATTCGCATATAAACACTTATAAAGGATAACAAAACAAATAAAAGAAATTGGAATAGGAATACATATATATGAGATAAAATATAAAATATGAAGGCAAGTAAAAGTAAAATAAATATTCAAGGCTTGAACAAGCTAAAGAAAAAAAAAAGTAGAAACAT
Source organism: Allium cepa (assembly GCA_030765085.1). Classification (NCBI taxonomy): domain Eukaryota; kingdom Viridiplantae; phylum Streptophyta; class Magnoliopsida; order Asparagales; family Amaryllidaceae; genus Allium; species Allium cepa. The sequence continues at coordinate 299,239,126 of CM060944.1, read as the reverse complement.
TGTACTTACCCTATATCACCTCAGCAAACAAGACAAAGCTGCAGCCACCAAACAAATATATATTCATGGGTATAAGCTTATAAAACAAAACAAAAAATGATACAAGTACAAGACAATTAATGCCATACCTCTAACATCATCTCAGCCGAGATAATAGCTTCACTTCAGTTCAGTAAACAAAATAATATATGTACATAACCAAGAAATTTACTTAACAAATAACAATAACCACTTTATATCTGTATAACATAAAGTACATAAACAATTAAAAGCTTTCATCTCAACCCAAATAAACAAAAGAAAGAAACAATATAAAAGTAAATATATGTACAAGCTTATGTAGCTATACCTCTGTTGCACCTCAAAGGTATAATTAATGCAGCACGAATTGGTATCTCATCAGCCACCATATGCGAAGAAAATCTCTGAAGAAAATAAAGTATACATCCTGTCCTTGCAAAGCACTTCAAGTTGCATACTTTCTTTTATAAGCTTACCATTTCGTTCACCATTCAAACTAAGAAAAGAGAAGAGAAAAAAAAACTAAAGAAACATCACTATCTACAAAACTCAAAACATTATTCAAAGGAAACCAAGCAAGAAGATTCAATCTGCAACAACAATTGCTCTCTGTTTTTAAAAACTGAAGTGAGCAAACTTCACCTTGTTACTGTTTTCAAATTGAGGTGTGTAACTTCTTTTTTTTTTTTTTAAATGGATCTGTTCCAAGTTAAAGTTTAGATAAGTATGTTTATATGCATTTACATTTAAACTCTCTGGGTACTCTTGAATACTGGAAGTAATCACACAGGCAGTTGATCATGCTATCTGTTCTGTGATATTTACATAAGTTTTTTATCTTAAAAATCATATCTATTGACTAATCATTGTTCAGATTTGTTATTTAAACGAATATTGATTGTTATGGCATGTACTCAGGATACAAATTTTTTTTTAGTTGTATAAATCATGAAATAAATCTGGAACCATGAAGAAACCGTGTAACTTAAAAATTTGACAAAAATATAAATCTCTGGTTCCACGAATTCAGGTATGTGAGTCGAATTCACATACATTAATATGAATTTTAAAGCAGTAATTCAAATTTTTAGTGATAGGGATTGAGAGCAGTTTGTGTTTATCTGTTTTGGGCATTTCGAGTCGCCATGGTCGGTCGCGATGATGGGAGAGGTCAGGACTTGGGCTGGAGATGCGGGGGTGTTCGTGGGGTCTAGAAAAAATGTCCGGAGGTGGCAACAACAACGGCTGCGGCGGAGCTTTAAAAAATTTTAAACCTAGTTTTACTGAAGGTTAGGTTTTCGCTTCGTTTATCGTCTAGGGATGATCGAGTGTTATGCGGCTTTGGGAGATGGTGGAGGAGATGTCGACGAGGACGTGGCCGGTGTCGTATGAATTCTGGTGATCGTGGTGGCGAGAACGACGCCAGGTTAGGTTTTGGAGTTGGTGATGTCTTTTGTTCCAGGTTAAACTCTGGATGCTCGTTTTTGATTTTGGGGTTCGATGTGGTCTCTGGGTGGTCGATTTGGTTGAGGTGGTCGGCGAAGACTTGTGAGTGGCAACTGTGAGGGTCGGAGAGGTGGCGAACGCTGGTGCATATGCACACGTATCAACGTGTATCAGTGAGGAGTTTGGGGAAGAAGGTAATGCACTCGGGTTTGTTTAGTATGCACCCAGTTTTAAAACAACAACAGGTTTAAACTTAAAACAAATATTCCAGGTTTTCAAACTATAACAGAAACATGTTAGTCCAGGTTTTATAACAGACTTGTTCTGTTTTCTAGATTTTAAAAATCAAATTTTAAAACAAGCTTAAGCAAGTTTTTTTAAAAAAAAAATAGAAGTTTAAATATTAACCCAGATTAGTTTTGAAACTTTATTTATTTTCAAATTGTAGTATTAATTAAAAGTGGTTAAACAATGAAGTGTATTCAAAGGGGAAATTGAATTTAGAAAATGGTATTTGAAATGGTAAAGGATGTTCTAAAACAAAGTTTAAAATTAACATTTTAAACCTGAACTTGAGTTTAAATCAGAAGTTAAGATTTTAAAAATAAAATGAGTTTTATAAATTTAAATTTTAATAAGTCTAGAATGTGTAAGTATACTTTGATATATGAACTTAGGAGGAATTTGATTTCAAAACTCTTTTAAATTTCTTTATAACAAAAGTAATGTGATAGACTTGATAATAAATTAGATTAATTTATTAAATCAATGATAAATTGTTAATTACTTAATGAAAGCAATTAAGGGGTTAATTACTAACTGTAACTAAATTTGAATATTTTGATTTAATTTATGATAAAGATAAATTGGTAATTAATGATTTGTTATTATGAGATAATTATTTAATGATAAGTAATTAAAGAGTAAATTTCTTAAAGTAATTAATTAAAAAGTTAATTAATTATATAATTGGTTCAAAAGTCAATTTAATTAATATGATTGATTAAGAATAATTTAATTAATTAAAGTGTTTGATAAATTAATTTATATCAAATGATTTGGAACTAATAAATCAGAATTGGATAATAAATTCATAAGTAATTAATTAAATTGGAAATGAATTGAATTGATTAGGATTAAACAATTAATTAATCCTACTTATAAATGTTATTGAATGCTTGACCTTACTTATGAATGATCGTATTATATGTGATGACTTGAATTGATTGTCCTATCTGATCTGTAATATTTTGTTCTGTGAATTGAGCTATGTGAAATTTACTCATTTATTTATGTACATTTGTGTATTATCTGTGAATCTGTGAATGGACGATAAGCATTATAGTATATATCGCTTATCGAATATATTGTCGTATTTGATCTGTGATGATTGAATGGTTGTGCACTATTGTGTTAAACCCCTGGACCACACTTATACACACAACAATATGGATTTCACGAGGAAATCGATTAAGTCACAGATTTTTGAAAATAGTTTTGATTTTGAATTTTAAATTCAAATGGTTTGAAAAAAAAATTTGGGTTTTAAGTGAAAAGCTTTTGAAATGGAATTTCAAAGATGAAGCTTATTTTGAATAACTTGATAAAGTTTGAAATTTAAATAATTTGATTCAAATTTAAATTCCAAATTGTGAAACTGGATTCTATAATTTGAAACTAGGGATTAAAAATGTTATACCAGTTATATTTGGGTTGAACCATTTTAAAATGTATTAATTGGGAATATGAATATGAATTAAGAACTTTAACTTGTGCAAATATAATTGGATTTTTCTGAAACGAAAACTATTTGTTCTCAAATAATTAAAGCTTTCACATAAGTAATGAACTTCCAATTTGTGTTAAAAAGATTTCTAGTTTAAAATGAAAATGATTTCCAAGTTATAGAAACGGTTTGAAAGCTATAAGTTAAATCTTTGATTTAAAGATTTAAACGAGTTAATCCAATTGAAATGGGAATTGATTTGAAAATCCATCAATGAATCTTTGTGAATGGGGTGAACTTTGTGAATTAAATCTTTTGTTTAAAAGATTAAAGTGTGGAAATTTGTTTAAACCATTTAAGGGTTTTGAAATAAATCTTTTGTTAAAAGATTTGAAATGAAATTGGTTTAAACCATTTGAAAGAAAGTTTTGAATTATTAAGTTGTGACTTAATTGAAATCCCATATCCATATGTTTTAAATGTTGCACTCACTATTCGGTTTAGCCGGGAGAGGACCTTTGTGTCATATATCCCATTCCGAATATGTGATATGTCGTTATGGATAGCATTTGAAGACCGGTGGTGAAGACCGGGTATTTGTGAGAACGATAGGACAACCTATCGATTGTCTCTGCACCGAGTAGCTACGGTATAGAGATTCCCTAAGTGATGGGAAGTCCGATCGGGATTGTGAATACCCGGATTGCAAGGGCTTCTTTGGAAGTGCCTTCGGTTCTGTTCGAGCCCGGAACAGACTTGTATGGATTGTGTGTCTGACATTACAAGTTGAGATATAAAGCTGATTTCTTTCAAATATATTTCTGTTGGTGGCGGAGAATTTATTCTCTTTGCTTAAACCCTTCTCTAAGACGTATGAGCTCAGAGGTTATATAGTTGAAGGTTATTAGTGATATACTCCCAATTTGGTAGTGTGGCATGCTGAGTGATGCTGTGAAATGATCATTGGTTGATCGTTTGTGATAGGATCATTTGTTTGATCGTCTATCTTGATGATCATTGCTTTGATCATTTGTTGACCCAAAGCAGCTTTTGTATAAAGCGTGGCTTTGTGGACGAGACTTCATCGAGCCTCACACCCCGGAAATGGTCAAAACAGGAAAGATGCGGCAAGGTTATTAGGGGGTAGCGCCCCTTTAGGGTATGTTCATTTCCTTCTGGAAAGGGGTGGTATCATGGTATGGAGCCCAGATACTTACTCATGTGGAAAACACTCTATTTACTATAGTGTGATGTTGGTTATCGAGCGCTCCGTTAAAGGTCCTAAAGGACCGGGGGATGGCATACTCGTGTCAGTAGTTACCCAGTTAGGGGTAACCCGGCCTTGTGTTGGCAGAGATCCGGTTAGGTTCTCGGGGACGTCCTTCCAGAGGCGTTCTCATGTGGCAATGGGAAGTTCCTTGGCCTGACCATTGTTGGAAATCCAAAGAAACAATACGAGCCCAGTGCGGTTTTAGTTGTATAACCTGCTATGGAATGTGGCGGTAACCTGCTATTGAACATAGTAGCTATAGTAGGCATACGATAATGGTCGTATGTTGGCTAAGATTTATATTCTACTTTCGAAAATGCTTTTCTGCACCGTGCACTTATAATAATAATATCAAAGAAATTTTATGCGTATTAAGCATCTTTGACCATCATAAGAAGAAATCTCCTCCAAGTCTGCGTTTTCATTGTGTGTGTGGTGGGAGGTCTTATGGTAGTTTCATTTTCAAAAAAAAGCATTGCGAATTTACTTTAAAATTCTCTTGGTGATTGTTTTTAAAGATAAACTGTTTTTGTTGCTCACACCAGTCCCATGACTGACCTATAGTTTATTGTTCCTTTCCTAAACTCTGGGTGCTCACTAATTTCCACACGAGCAATCTAGAGTTTGGTTTTTCAGATAGTTAGATATAGTGGATTATCTGGAGTTAGTTCAGTCCTTGGCTCGCACCAGTCTTGCTTATCTTTGTGCATTGTTATGGGGAGTCCGAGCTATTGCTGGATTGGTTCTTGGAGATGGAGTTCAGATTCGGAGTTCTTCGTTGAAGACTATCTTAGTGATATTTGTTCCTCTGCTAGTGTTATCTATTTTCTTTCCGCTGCTATTTTATTGTATCTCTGATGTATATTGATATTCATTGTATCACTCTATTGTATCAGTGTTGTATATCAATGTATTATTCTTTTATTCCGCTGTGTTATTTACTTAATGTTGTTATAAGCTCCGGCGAATCGGTTTTGAACGGTCGAATTTACGGCATTCGAATACGATTTGAAGTATGGATGTCGAATTTCGAGCGGGCAAAACCCATTTTCGTTACAAGTGGTATCAGAGCTAAGGTTGAACTTTAGCTCAGGAGTATAACACATTAAGTAGCTCATTAGAGATAGGGTGAAGTATCCCTAGAATGAGTATATCCCTAAGATATCCGTTTGAATGCCTCAGTAAATTCTCTTACTATCCACTGATAGTGAGTATGAGTGCGAGAAGAGAACGAGATAGGGGAAAGGTAAATACGACTATAAATGGTCAATACCCTGCAATAGTGGAAACAACTTTCTTATCAATTTCCTTTGATTCGTTTCCAAATTCTTTTGATTTCTTCGTGACAACTGCAAGAAGTAGTTTTGATGCGGTGATAGCCCTACGAATCGTTGTAGAAAATTCTTACTTTGTATCTTCATCGATTTCTTTTCAGTTTTAGATGTAAACTTTATGAATTAGAAATGGAAAATTTAAATAAATTGGAAATTTTAATTTGAGTTAAATTGATTAATAGAATATGAAGCTAAATTTAAATTGTATCAATAAACGATATTGTTTAAAACCAAATTTGAAATTCTATTATAATTTCTTGTATCTATTGTTGATATTCTGATTTGGTAAGCCAAATGCAGAATAAATGTTTAGTTTGATCTGAAAAGATATTTCTCTATCCTTCATCTGTCTTTGTTTTCGTGCCTGCGAATTTCGAGGACGAAATTATTTTTAAGGGGGGAAGTTTGTAATGATCCCAAAATTTTGGAATTCGTTTTAATTTATAGTTAATGTAAATTTTGGAATAAATTTAAAAATTGAATATTTAATTTATATTTGAATTGGGATTTATAGTAAATAACAAGTAAAAGCATAGAAATAAAATGCATTCGCATATAAACACTTATAAAGGATAACAAAACAAATAAAAGAAATTGGAATAGGAATACATATATATGAGATAAAATATAAAATATGAAGGCAAGTAAAAGTAAAATAAATATTCAAGGCTTGAACAAGCTAAAGAAAAAAAAAGTAGAAACATTGTACTTACCCTATACCACCTCAGCCAACAAGACAAAGCTGCAGCCACCAAACAAATATATATTCATGGGTATAAGCTTATAAAACAAAACAAAAAGTGATACAAGTACAAGACAATTAATGCCATACCTCTAACATCATCTCAGCTGAAATAATAGCTTCACTTCAGTTTAGTAAACAAAATAATATATGTACATAACCAAGAAATTTACTTAACAAATAACAATAACCACTTTATATCTATATAACATAAAGTACATAAACAATTAAAAGCTTTCAACTCAACCCAAATAAACAAAAGAAAGAAACAATATAAAAGTAAATATATGTACAAGCTTATGCAGCTATACCTCTGTTGCACCTCAAAGGTATAATTAATGCAGCACGAATTGGTATCTCATCAGCCACCATATGCAAAGAAAATCTCTGAAGAAAATAAAGTATACATCCTGTCCTTGCAAAGCACTTCAAGTTGCATACTTTCTTTTATAAGCTTACCATTTCGTTCACCATTCAAACTAAGAAAAGAGAAGAGAGAAAAAAAACTAATGAAACATCACTATCTACAAAACTCAAAACATTATTCAAAGGAAACCAAGCAAGAAGATTCAATCTGCAACAACAATTGCTCTCTGTTTTTCAAAACTGAAGTGAGCAAACTTCACCTTGTTACTGTTTTCAAATTGAGGTGAGTAACTTTTTTTTTTAAATGGATATGTTGCAAGTTAAAGTTTAGATAAGTATGTTTATATGCATTTACATTTAAACTCTCTGGGTACTCTTGAATACTGGAAGTAATCACACAGGCAGTTGATCATGCTATCTGTTCTGTGATATTTAACATAAGTTTTTGATCTTAAAAATCATATCTATTGATTAATCATTGTTCAGATTTGTTATTTAAACAAATATTGATTGTTATGGCATGTACTCAGGATATAAATTTTTTTTTTAGTTGTATAAATCATGAAATAAATCTGGAACCATGAAGAAACCGTGTAACTCAAAAATTTGACAAAATATAAATCTCTGGTTCCACGAATTCAGGTATGTGAGTCGAATTCACATACATTAATACGAATTTTAAAGCAGTAATTCAAATTTTTAGTGATAGGGATTGAGAGCAGTTTGTGTTTATCTGTTTTGGGCATTTCGAGTCGCCATGGTCGGTCGCGATGATGGGAGAGGTCAGGACTTGGGCTGGTGATGCGGGGGTGATCGTGGGGTCTGGAAAAAATGTCCGGAGGTGGCAACAACCACGGCGGCGGCGGCGGAGGAGCTTTAGAAAATTTTAAACCTAGTTTTGCTAAAGGTTCGGTTTTCGCTTCGTTTATCGTCTAGGGATGATCGAGTGTTATGCGGCTTTGGGAGATGGTGGAGGAGATGTCGACGAGGACGTGGCCGGTGTCGTATGAATTCTGGTGATCGTGGTGGCGAGAGCGACGCCAGGTTAGGTTTTGGAGTTGGTGATGTCTTTTGATCCAGGTTAAACTTTGGATGCTCGTTTGGGGTTTGATGCGGTCTGTGGGTGGTCGATTTAGTTGAGGTGGTCGGCGAAGACTTGTGAGTGGCAACTGTGAGGGTCGGAGAGGTGGCGAACGCTGGTGCATATGCACCCGTATCAACGTGTATCAGTAAGGAGTTTGGGGAAGAAGGTAATGCACTCGGGTTTGTTTAGTATGCACCCAGTTTTAAAACAACAACAGGTTTAAACTTAAAACAAATATTCCAGGTTTTCAAACTATAACAGAAACATGTTAGTCCAGGTTTTATAACAGACTTGTTCTGTTTTCTGGATTTTAAAAATCAAATTTTAAAACAAGCTTAAGCAAGTTTTTTTTTTTAAAAAAAAACAGAAGTTTAAATATAAACCCAGATTAGTTTTGAAACTTTATTTATTTTCAAATTGTAGTATTAATTAAAAGTGGTTAAACAATGAAGTGTATTCAAAGGGGAAATTGAATTTAGAAAATGGTATTTGAAATGGTAAAGAATGTTCTAAAACAAAGTTTAAAATTAACATTTTAAACCTGAACTTGAGTTTAAATCAGAAGTTAAGATTTTAAAAATAAAATGAGTTTTATAAATTTAAATGTTAATAAGTCTAGAATGTGTAAGTATACTTTGATATATGAACTTAGGAGGAATTTGATTTCAAAACTCTTTTAAATTTCTTTATAACAAAAGTAATGTGATAGACTTGATAATAAATTAGATTAATTTATTAAATCAATTATAAATTGTTAATTACTTAATGAAAGCAATTAAGGGGTTAATTACTAATTGTAATTAAATTTGAATATTTTGATTTAATTTATGATAAAGATAAATTGGTAATTAATGATTTGTTATTATGAGATAATTACTTAATGATAAGTAATTAAAGAGTAAATTTCTTAAAATAATTAATTAAAAAGTTAATTAATTATATAATTGGTTCAAAAGTCAATTTAATTAATATGATTGATTAAGAATAATTTAATTAATTAAAGTGTTTGATAAATTAATTTATATCAAATGATTTGGAACTAATAAATCAGAATTGGATAATAAATTCATAAGTAATTAATTAAATTGGAAATGAATTGAATTGATTAGGATTAAACAATTAATTAATCCTACTTATAAATGTTATTGAATGCTTGACCTTACTTATGAATTATCGTATTATATGTGATGCCTTGAATTGATTGTCCTATCTGATCTGTAATATCTTGTTCTGTGAATTGAGCTATGTGAAATTTACTCATTCATTTATGTACATTTGTGTATTATCTGTGAATCTGTGAATGGACGATAAGCATTATAGTTTATATCGCTTATCGAATATATTGTCGTATTTGATCTGTGATGATTGAATGGTTGTGCACTATTGTGTTAAACCCCTGGACCACACTTATACACACACCAATATGGATTTCACGAGGAAATCGATTAAGTCACAGATTTTTGAAAATAGTTTTGATTTTGAATTTTAAATTCAAATGGTTTGAAAAAAAAAGATTGGGTTTTAAGTGAAAACTTTTGAAATGGAATTTCAAAGATGAAGCTTATTTTGAATAACTTGATAAAGTTTGAAATTTAAATAATTTGATTTAAATTTAAATTCCAAATTGTGAAACTGAATTCTATAATTTGAAACTAGGGATTAAAAATGTTATACCAGTTATATATGGGTTGAACCATTTTAAAATGTATTAATTGGGAATATGAATATGAATTAAGAACTTTAACTTGTGCAAATATAATTGGATTTTTCTGAAATGAAAACTATTTGTTCTCAAATAATTAAAGCTTTCACATAAGTAATGAACTTCCAATTTGTGTTAAAAAGATTTCTAGTTTAAAATGAAAATGATTTCCAAGTTATAGAAACGGTTTGAAGCTATAAGTTAAAATTTTGATTTAATGATTTAAACGAGTTAATCCAATTGAAATGGGAATTGATTTGAAAATCCATCAATGAATCTTTGTGAATGGGTGAACTTTGTGAATTAAATCCTTTGTTTAAAAGATTAAAGTGTGGAAATTTGTTTAAACCATTTAAGGGTTTTGAAATAAATCTTTTGTTAAAAGATTTGAAATGAAATTGGTTTAAACCATTTGAAAGAAAGTTTTGAATTATTAAGTTGTGACTTAATTGAAATCCCATATCCATATGTTTTAAATGTTGCACTCACTATTCGGTTTAGCCGGGAGAGGACCTTTGTGTCATATATCCCATTCCGAATATGTGATACGTCGTTATGGATAGCATTTGAAGACCGGTGGTGAAGACCGGGTATTTGTGAGAACGATAGGACAACCTATCGATTGTCTCTGCACCGAGTAGCTACGGTATAGAGATTCCCTAAGTGATGGGAAGTCCGATCGGGATTGTGAATACCCGGATTGCAAGGGCTTCTTTGGAAGTGCCTTCGGTTCTGTTCGAGCCCGGAACAGACTTGTATGGATTGTGTGTCTGACATTACAAGTTGAGATATAAAGCTGATTTCTTTCAAATATATTTCTGTTGGTGGCGGAGAATTTATTCTCTTTGCTTAACACCCTTCTCTGAGACGTACGAGCTCAGAGGTTATATAGTTGAAGGTTATTAGTGATATACTCCCAATTTGGTAGTGTGGCATGCTGAGTGATGCTGTGAAATGATCATTGGTTGATCGTTTGTGATAGGATCATTTGTTTGATCGTCTATCTTGATGATCATTGCTTTGATCATTTGTTGACCCAAAGCAGCTTTTGTATAAAGCGTGGCTTTGTGGACGAGACTTCATCGAGCCTCACACCCCGGAAATGGTCAAAACAGGAAAGATGCGGCAAGGTTATTAGGGGGTAGCGCCCCTTTAGGGTATGTTCATTTCCTTCTAGAAAGGGGTGGTATCATGGTATGGAGCCCAGATACTTACTCATGTGGAAAACACTCTATTTACTATAGTGTGATGTTGGTTATCGAGCGCTCGGTTAAAGGTCGTAAAGGACCGGGGGATGGCATACTCGTGTCAGTAGTTACCCAGTTAGGGGTAACCCGGCCTTGTGTTGGCAGAGATCCGGTTAGGTTCTCGGGGACGTCCTTCCAGAGGCGTTCTCATGTGGCAATGGGAAGTTCCTTAGCCTGACCATTGTTGGAAATCCAAAGAAACAATACGAGCCCAGTACGGTTTTAGTCGTATAACCTGCTATGGAATGTGGCGGTAACCTGCTATTGAACATAGTAGCTATAGTAGGCATACGATAATGGTCGTATGTTGGCTAAGATTTATATTCTACTTTCGAAAATGCTTTTCTGCACCGTGTACTTATAATAATAATATTAAAGAAATTTTCTACGTATTAAGCATCTTTGACTATCATAAGAAGAAATCTCCTCCAAGTCTGCGTTTGCATTGTGTGTGTGGTGGGAGGTCTTATGGTAGTTTCATTTTCAAAAAAAAGCATTGCGAATTTACTTTAAAATTCTCTTGGTGATTGTTTTTAAAGATAAACTGTTTTTGTTGCTCACACCAGTCCCATGACTGACCTGGAGTTTATTGTTCCTTTCCTAAACTCTGGGTGCTCACTAATTTCCACACGAGCAGTCTAGAGTTTGGTTTTTCAGATAGTTAGATATAGTGGATTATCTGGAGCTAGTTCAGTCCTTGGCTCGCACCAGTCTTGCTTATCTTTGTGCATTGTTATGGGGAGTCCGAGCTATTGCTGGGTTGGTTCTTGGAGATGGAGTTCAGATTCGGAGTTCTTCGTTGAAGACTATCTTAGTGTTATTTGTTCCGCTGCTAGTGTTATCTATTTTCTTTCCGCTGCTATTTTATTGTATCTCTGATGTATATTGATATTCATTGTATCACTCTGTTGTATCAGTGTTGTATATCAATGTATTATTATTTTATTCCGCTGTGTTATTTACTTAATGTTGTTATAAGCTCCGGCGAATCGGTTTTGAACGGTCGAATCTACGGCATTCGAATACGATTTGAAGTATGGATGTCGATTTTCGAGCGGGCAAAACCCGTTTTCGTTACAAATTGTTTATCAGAAAACTTATCAACACACTAAAGTGGAGTTTTAAATTTAAGTGATTACTTTGAAACCTCCTTATGTACAGGTGAAAGTAGCTTGTAGTCTTAAATTAGGTAAAGAAAGTTGAAAGCACTTACTTAATACCTTTCGTCAAAGTCAAAAGGCTTAACTTCTCTTTAAAAATAGCCTATACACTTATTGAATTGATTTGGTACTCCTTCGAAACCTACCTTTCGAATCAGTTGAGATATTCTAAATGCTGGCTTCAATGATTCGGGAATATGGCTTGGGTGGTAAGGTTTTGACCTTGTCAAAAACTAGCCCCTTATATATCTTCGGTTATGTTCTATAGGTTTGAGTAGAGGTTGAATTAAAGGACAGTTTCAAAAACAAGGTTGAATTAAAGGCTTTGACATGCCAGAATGGTGAGCATTTGATAAGTAGTAGCCTAGAGTTAAGGTCTTGAAAGTATTAGTAAGATGAGGGGTTTCGACATCGTTGAAAACAATCTTTTCGATTTAGTTGACACGAGAAGAACACAATTGAATCCAATGAATGCCTCAAAATAGTTACATAATCAAAACTATCATAATCTTTTTTATTGAGCCAAAGATGTACTGATTGACTAAATCCCCAATTTGATTTAGGGATTTGGGTTTGCGAGCTTTTAGAAAATACAAGTGAGAGGTAAAGAAATCGGATCTCCTAAACTTGACCCCTATGGTCTTATTTATAGGTATGGGTCGGGACCTTTCGACCACGTGCTTTCGATACGGTCGAAAGGTTTACTTTCCTGCTTTCGTGTGCATATCTTGAGTCATAGCTTTCGACCTAGTCTGCTCGTTCTTTCTTACATTATGTATAAACCCAGGCGCAAATCCATAATCGTAACATTGATCTCGTCACCGCACCGCCATTCATCGTGTTGTTCGTCGGCGCGATCCAACCGTGTACGGCCCTACCCTTGCCTATGCTTACGCCGCCCATGTGACACCCCTCGCCTCTATAATCATGCAAAATCTAAAGCCATCACTGCCATGAATGTGGAAACTTTGCTGCCACGTTGAGCCTTTGATTATGGATTAACTTACATTGATAAATTCATGGAGAGGAGAGCAACAACATCATATAGGAGTCGAGACCTAAATATGCCTAGATCGTCCGAAGAAATATGGGCCATTGGATGAAGGACAAAATTGGCGCTTGTTGTTCCATTTAAGATTTTAGTTTGCAAACGAAAACACCTCAAGTCCTTTTATATTTTTTTTTATAAAAGTCTATTCATGCTTTTAATTTTCGAACTCCAATCAAGGCGTGTCAACTGGCATTATATTTGTAATACCCCTATTCTGAACACAATGGAACTTATATCGGAAGCCAATTCCATCGTATGCAGAAGTTAGCTTTTCAGATTGAATTATATTAATTAAAATTTCTTTAAATAATTTCTATGCCTTTCAAACTTACACGACCAAACGATACGCCCGGTCGCCATAGAATTCGATGGCGTATAATAATTCACTATTACAGATCCAACAAAACTGGTTCCGTCGAAATCCGAAATAGTTCCCTGGTAGGCTATTTTCTTGTGTTAATTAAAACGAATTATTGTTTAAACAATTCAAATCACTTTATTATTATAGATTAAAGTTTAATATCTTCGTTATTATTCAAATAGAATTTAAATCGGCTTTTGAAATCATTTTCATTCATATTAAATTCAAGATTCAATTACTTAAACATTTCTATTATTTAATTTTACAATTCAAGTTATCAAATGAATCATTATATTTGAAATTTAAGCTACATGAACTTATTCGACCAATATTTTCACATGTAAATCAATTAAATATTCTAAATTCAAATGATAAAAATTCTGGATCGTTACATTTTTCCCCCTTAAAAGAATTTCATCCTCGAACTCCAAGGTAAGAAAAATGAAACAATCCCATTAACTTTTCAAAATCAATTAGTTGATATAGATTATAAATTTTTTAGTCTTTTAAATTCAGTTTTAGATACCAACTAATACAATTCCAAGTTATAACACAAAAATCTAATTTTAGTTAACAAAAAATTCTAAGAATTCTCAAAAAATTCTGGCGCTTTAATTACAGAAAATTTCGCCAGCATATCCTTTGTGTGGTTCAATCAAAATTTACAATATAAATATAACCAAAAATATACATCTCATCTTCGAGGATGAGGCATCTCGTAGGAAAAATTATAAAAGTATGATATGTAATCTGAAATGTGTACCTTTTTTAGTATTAGCAAGCATATACAATTAGTATAATGCGAAAGCGAGCTCCAAATACGAAGCATGCGCCATCCGCACCCACTAATCACTCAATAACCATGAGAACAAGTATATGGAAAGTAATATCAATATATAACATGTACTAATACAATAATGATATGCAAATGTGACAAACATAACCCGAGAAACCAACAAACAAATAATATCCATATAACTAATTCATAACCATATCAATTTGTATTTTCTAATGACAACATTTAATTTATTAAGCCCATACGATGCATATATACCATCCATATGCAAAACCATTGTGATATCCTAGAATTTCAAACCTAATTTAAATGTGATAATCTCTTTAATAAATTAATTAAAATTGATAAAATATTTATTTCAAACAATAATAAAAAACGGGTTGTATATATATTAATTTTAAAATAGAATTATTATAAACAAGTGGAAATGGATTTTTTAAAATTATATGTACATATCAAATTTGATTTTTTTTTTAAATTGAATTTTAAAGTTAATTTGAATTTGGGTATTTAAATTGAAATTCAAAATATAGTTATTTATATCTTAAATCATACTTTAGTTATAAAGTGTATTTTTATGATTTTATTTAGAATAAAAAATTTGTTTTATATTAATTTCTTTTTAAAGAGATTGATTTATATAAATTAAAAATGTATTAATAAATTAGAAAATTTATTATAAAAACACTTAAAAATCTATTTTTGCATGAGAATTACATGTGTTAACTTGTAAATCCCTCTAATAACATGTGTTAAGTGATTAAACATGTTTAGTGAAAAGTGTCACATTTTTTTATTATTTTCTTAATTTTAGTAAATCAAAATTAAACCTATATAATTCTACTTCATCTTCTTCATTCAAATTTTCTCATCTCATTTCCTAAAAAGCAAGAATAAATCACTAGTTCATCCTTAAATCCAAAAATTTATTAGTTTCACCCTTTCAACTTAAACTATAACATAAAATCAAGATCATTTCAAAAATTTCAAGTCTGCAAGTAATTTCAAAGCCTGGTATCAACTAGCATCTTCTTTGATTTTAAAGGGGCTTTAGCATTTTAGTTGCATTTAAAGGAACCTGGTCATTTCAACAAAGCACCAGAGCAAAAATCAAATTATTAACAACAAATTCGTCAGGCATTTCCAGTTTTTAAAAGATCTGCAGAACAACTTTTCCAGATTTTGCAAAATTTTGGAATCTCTGCTTTTAACACAAGTACCAGGTGAGTAAACACAAAAATTGAAAAGAATTTAGGAAGTTAATATCTTGCATGTGACCTCTGTGATGAATCTTTGCTTGCATGTGTATGTTTAAGCTTCTGTGTATATGAATGTTGAATCTCTGTATGTTATAGTGAATATTCATCTCTGTTTTGAAAATACAGAGTCTAGAACTAAAATAGGAATCAAATCTCCTTATCGAGTAACTACTGGACTTAAAGTTTCAAAACAAACATGATTATAGGATCATAATCTAAGTTTTAAAGTTTTGTTCATGGATTTCAAATTTGAAAACTTTCTTAAACAAAGAAAAAAACAGTAAAATCTTTAAATGTGATAAAAATCAAGCATTCTATTTTCTAGATTCGAGTTTGCAACTAGAATCAACATTGTAAAACTTGATTTTTGAAAATAAAATCAGAAGTTTTAGATTGGAATTTTTGGAGCATTTCTGGGATGACCGGAAATGAGATTTTGATCGAAATCTGGTGACTGGGTGGATTCGAGTGGTCGAGGCATGGGTCGGAGCTAGTATGGTGATCGGTGAAGTGGAGAAAAATAGTGGACATGGAGTTTGTTCACCGTGGCATCGAGGATTGGCGATTTCGTTTTTAAACCCTAGTTCGGTCTGGGTTCGTAGAAATTGTCGCGGCGAATTCGTGGATGCATCGAGTTTGGCCTAATTGAAGGAGGCTGTACTGGGGACATGAACGAAGTTGTTGGCAATGGCGCAGCATTCCTGTGGTCGGTATTGCTCAGGCGCGGCGATTCTCTGAAGTGAAGTAGGTTCCAGATTCAACTCGAAGAGTCAATTTCGATTGGGGTTGCACGATTGTTGGTCGGGGGTCGGAATCGAACCAGGGATCGATGGGAGACATGCGTGTGGAGTCACTGGAGGTGGCCGCGATGTTGATGCTTTGTGCACGTGCACGGTGTCAAGGAGTTATGTCCGGGAAGGACGTATCGTGTGTAACTCAAAGTGTTGATCGAGTGAGGGAGGATTTTGCTCGCGTTGATGCTCGGGATGATGTTTGTTTTGTTCGAGCCTAAATTCGTGTGTGGAACTGCTTTTCTTTCCAGTGGTGTTAAACTTAAAATCCTAACTTAAGCTAAAGAAAAAGAAAAGGAAAGGTGAGAAGAAGATGCAACTCGAGTCTAGTCTCGAGTTTGATAGCGGGTCGAACCCGAGGATTAAAGTTGATATTTAAAATGTTTTGTTTAAAACTAGCTTTAAAATTTAAAACTTAAATTGTTTTAAGCTACTTTATGATAAATGTTTAAAGCTGTTAGATTAGAGAAAGTTTTATACTTGTTAACTAATTTGAGGTGTTTATATATTCTTTTAAATTTAATTTTTAAAAAGTAATTAAGTTAAAATAAGATGAAATGTTTTAAATTTGTATTAATTTAAGTAATTAATGGAATTAATTTATTTGGAAAGTTAATTAAGTTTATATGAATAAAGACCGTTTTAATTAATAAAGTAATTAATGTTAAATTAATTAATAGTTTTGGATTAATTAATTTATAAAGGTTTAGTTAATTAGTTATGAATAATTAATTAATAATCAAAAATTAATTAATTAAGTCATTAAGGTTAATTAATTATGGATAACTAATTAAGTAATTAAGATAAATTAATTTTTAATTTGAATTAATTAATTAAGTAATTAAGAATTATTAATGGTTAATTAAGATTAATTAATTGTTAATTAAAGATTAATTAATTAATAATTATGGAATGATTAATTTTTAATTAAGTTTTATTAATTAATAATTGAGGATTATTAATTAACAGTTAAAGGATAACTGATTAATTAATTAAAGATTAATTAATTGACAACGAGGTAAATTAAGAAGTGATTAATTAATTAAATGATTGTAATTAATAAATTAATGAATGGTTAAACAAGATTAAGTGATTAATTCTCAAGTGATCGACTTAACTTGAATTAATTAATTAATTATAATATGGATTAAAGATGCTTGCTTATGGATGATTGTTTGAGTTGAATGTCTGGATTTGGTTGATATCTGTTGGATGATAATATAAGATATTCTGTGATGAGATATTGTATATATATCTATGATAGATGTTTGTTATTATCTTTAGATAATGCTGTGTGAATTCAATGTTTTAAATTGAATTGAATTGTTTAAATCTTCAAACAACTTGACCTTTAAGATGGCGTTTGGATTTTGATGAGACCGGGATCAGGTTTGCTTTAGTACAGCATGATAGGGGGTTCTCGCTTTGCGTTAAGTGGCGAACGGGAGACTCTTACCCCTACATGTCCCTAGGGGTAGTATAAAGCCTTGTTAGGTGCTTACAGTCGAGAGGTTGGCCGTAAAAGAAAACCCAAGGTACCAATCTGAGCCAAAGTGTGGCTGGGATGGTTGAAAAGCCTACTAGTCAAGTGAGCCGCTACCGACGGTTGAAAAGTCTAGGTCGTCACAGTTGGTATCAGAGCATAGGTTGAGAAACACCTAGGCTTTGGAGTAGTATCCATCTTGAGAGTGCGTATTTGTAATTTTCTTATATAACTATATCTTTATCTAAATTGGTTGAGTTACCTGTCCAGGTAGCCATAATGAGTTCAAGAGGCAAAAGGGACAGAGTAGTAGGAGGCACATCAGATAATGATAGGAGAGGTCAGGCTGGTAATGAGGCTGTTAATCCAACACCGCCTCAAGTTAGTTTTGCTGCCTTATGCAAGGACTTCATCAACCTTGTAGGTAAAACCATTTAAAGGGTCAAAAACTATAATTGAATTCCAAGCTTGGCTACGCTCTTGTGAGCGAATCTTTAAGAGTATGAAATTGTCGGATGAGCAGAAGGGGGTGATGGCTTCATGGCAATTACAAGAAGGTGCTACAGCTTGGTGGGATGCAGTCGCTGCACATGTCTCTGAGGATGATATGTCTTGGGAAAAATTTAAATAGTTGTTTGAGGAGAAATTCATGCCAACGGTAGGGAAAACTCATTTGTATCAGGATTTTTTTGAATTTAAAGCAAGGGAGCATGACTATAGCGAAGTACGATACTACATTCAATAAGCTATCTTGCTATGGACCAGGGCTCATTAATACTCCTCTCAAAAAGAACGAGATGTTTGTGCAAGTATTGAGGCCAGAATTTCATGACAAGATGATGGCGCACTTGAAAGGATCTTTTGTGGAGTTAATTGATATGGCGTTAAGATATGAGGATTTGATGAATAAGAAATCAGTGGCACCGGTAGCAACATCGGGAGGGAATTCTTCTAACCAAAATAAGAGGAAATTCAATCCCAATTGGAAGAAGCAAAATAAGAAGAAGTCTGGAAGCAACAATGGACCTCGCAAGTGCTATAATTGTCAGCAAGTTGGGCATTTGGCAAATCAGTGTCCTTAAGGAAGAAAGCAGCAACATCCGCATCATAGTGGGCCAGGTTTGGCTATGGTTCAGAAATCTCTATGCTTCAACTGCCACCAACCAGGTCATATGATCAAGGATTGCCCGCTACTTCATAAAGCCCAGCAGAGTAAGGTATTTGCTTTGGAAGGTGCACCGTCAACTTCATTTAAGGGAAAGGGAGTATTGGAAGGTACATTACTTTTAGATGGCAAGTATATTAAAGTTTTGTTTGATTCTGGTGCTTCTTTGAGTTTTATTTCTCTAGAATCTGTAGAGAAGTTCTTTCTTACCCCTACACTGTAGACCGTCCCATCTTTGTATCTAATCCTATAGGGGGTAACCAAATTAGATATGATCTATAAGGATTTGAGGATTTCCTATCTATCCCATATTTTTTCTTGTGCCCTTATGTATTGAATTTTAAGGGGTTTGACCTTATATTGGGGATGAATTGGCTTGATGAGTATAAGGCTGTCCTAAATTGTGATGAGAGAACAGTTTCATTGGAAACTGATCTAGGTAGAATTGCTAGAGTAATGTGTGATAACTATGGAATTCACTTGAGTTGTCTTTTACATGGAGTTGAGACTTCTCAAGGGAAGGTTGAAGATATCGAAATGGTCCAAGATTTCCTAGATGTATTCGAGAAAGTCAAGTGTTTACCTCCGCACCGAGAGATAGAATTTCGCATTGATTTGGTTCCAGGAGCAGTACCAGTGATTCAGCCTAGTAGGAGGATGGCTCCTAAGGAGAGGGAGGAGCTAGTAAAGCAAACTCAAGATCTGTTGGAGAAGGGATTGATTAGTCCCAGTTTTTCTTGTTGGGGTTCTGCTGCGGTGTTTGTCACCAAGTCGGATGGGTCGCTAAGGTTCTGCGTAGAGTATCGAGAGTTGAATAAAGTGACCATTTGAAATAAATATCCTCTTCCTCGTATTAATGATCTATTTGACCAACTGCATGGAGCTTCAGTCTTTTTTCGATTGGATTTAGCATCAGGTTTCCATCAGTTAAGGGTAGCTGAGGACAGTATTCCCTTAACTGCATTTAGTGGACCTAATTGTTTCTATGAGTGGTTGGTTATGCCTTTCGGGTTAACCAACGCTTCTTCCTCCTTTGTCGACCTGATGAACCGAGTCTTTCGAGATGTACTGAATAAGTTCGTTCTGGTGTTCATTGATGATATCTTGGTCTACTATAAATTTGAAGAAGAGCACAAGCAGCACTTGAGAATAGTATTGGAAACTCTAAGAAGACATGTTCTGAAGGCAAAGTTCTCTAAGTGCCATTTTTGGAAATCAGAATTCAAGTTTTTGGGACACATTGTTTCTGGTGAGGGAATCACTGTAGATCCAGCAAGGTTGAGACTATTCTGGAATGGAAGCAGCCTCAAACACTGACTGAAGTTCACAGTTTTCTGGGATTTGCTGGCTACTAAAGAAAGTTTCTTAAGGATTATTCCCAGATCTCTTCGTACCTAACTATGCTGACAAGGAAGGGAGCTAAATTCAAGTGGACACCTGAATGTGAAGAGGCTTTCCAAAATCTGAAGACAAAATTGACGAGTGCTCCTTTGTTGGCTATTTCGGATAGGAAGAGCAAGTTTGATGTTTTTACGAATGCCTGTATAGTCGAACTGGATGCAGTTCTGATGCAAAATGGTAGAGTTATTGCGCATGCGATTCGACAATGAAAGCCACATGAAAGGAACTACGCTATGTATGATCTAGAGTTGTTGGCCATCGTTTTTGCTTTAAAAATCTAGAGGCACTATCTTTTGGGAGAGAAGTTTGAGTTATTCACGGATCACAAACCGTTGAAATATCTTTTCTGTCAAAAGGATCTTAATTTGGGGCAGCAGCGATGGGTCGAGTTTTTGGCATCATATGATTTGGATATTCTATATACCACGGGGAAGGCAAATGTTATGGCAGATGCTCTTAGCAGGAATGTAGTTCTGTCTCTTTTGGAAGTTGTTCCTTCTCTCCAAGAAAGAATCATAAGCAAGTAAATGGAGGATAGATCTTTAGAATAACTGATTCTTGGAACCAAGGATGGTCGATATTTGGATTTCAAGGTGGACAGTCAAGAGCATTGAGGATTAATGGTCGTTTGTGTGTGCCTGATATAGATGGATTGAGGCACGAAGTCTTATCTGAGTGTCATCGCTCCAGACTGAATATCCACCCAGGAATGTCTAAGATGTATAAGGATATGAGAATGGTTTTGTGGTGGCCGAGCATGAAGAAAGATATTGCTAGATTCGTTAATAGTTGTGCTATCTGCCAGCAAGTTAAAGGAGATCAGCAGAAGTCAGCCGGATCATTACAACCTTTAGAAATCCCGATGTGGAAGTGGGAGATGATTTCGATGGATTTCATCGACGGATTGCCAAGAACCAAGAAGGAAAATGAAGGAATATGGGTGATTATGGACCGTCTAAGTAAAAGCGCTCATTTTGTACCCGTTAAGGCAAACCGTACTGCAACTTCTCTGGCAGAGATTTTCTTGCGAGAGATAGTCAGATTGCATGCTGTTCCAGTTAGTGTAGTAAGTGATCGAGATCCCATCTTCGCCAGAAAGTTCTGGGAGGCTTTGCAATCAGCTATGGAAACGAGTTTGAGATTGAGTACAACATATCATCCCCAGATAGATGGGCAGACAGAGAGGCTTATTCGAATTCTAGAAGATATGTCGAGGGACTGTGTATTAGATTTTGGTGGATCGCGGGAAGGCCATCTACATCTAGTGGAATTCTCTTATAATAATAGTTACCAGGTGAGTATTAAGATGGCTCCTTATGAAGCTTTGTATGGAAGACCGTGTAGATCACCAGCCTGTTGGATAGAGTCGAAAGACCGTCTTGTGCTTGGACCAGATCTGATCCGTGAAGCATCTGCTAAAGTTGAGCTTATCAAGAAGAGGATGAGAGCTGCTCAGGATCGTCAAAATAAGTATGCAGATGAAAGACGAAGACAATTGGAGTTCGAGATTGGTGATTTAGTCTTTGTCAAAGTTTCCCCGATTAAAGGAGCAGTAAGATTTGGGAAGACGGGAAAATTCGCTTCGAGACATATTGGTCCATTCCGAGTGCTCGAGAGGATTGGTGTTGTAGCTTACAAGATTGAAGTGCCAGTCCGGATGGCTGCAATTCACAATGTTTTCCACGTATCTCATCTAAGGAAATACGTGCACGATCCATCTCTTATTGTGGATCCATCTATGTAGGAGGATTTAGAGGTGGAGCCGGACTTATCGATTATTAGACATCCTGTTCAGATTGTTGATCAAGATGAAAGGAAACTCAGGAGCAAGGTAGTGAAGCTTGTTAAAGTCAATGGACTGAGGATCCCAGAGACTGTACCTTGGAGACTCTGGATAGTTTTAGGAAGGCTTAACCGGATTTGT
This sequence comes from Allium cepa, assembly GCA_030765085.1. Taxonomy (NCBI): domain Eukaryota; kingdom Viridiplantae; phylum Streptophyta; class Magnoliopsida; order Asparagales; family Amaryllidaceae; genus Allium; species Allium cepa. The sequence continues at coordinate 299,216,797 of CM060944.1, read as the reverse complement.
GTTCGGATAGCTAGTGATGTTTGTACTGAATGTGTTGTTGTTTGGATGTTTGTTTTGTTGGTTGCTTATGTATGGATGATATACATGCTTGAATTGTTGAAATAAAATGAAAGTTTTGGATTATCTTTTGTTTAAATTTCGGGGACGAAATTCTTTTAAGGGGGGAGAAATGTGATATCCCAGAATTTCAAACCTAATTTAAATGTGATAATCTCTTTAATAAATTAACTAAAATTGATAAAATAGTTATTTTAAACAATAATAATAAATGGGTTGTATATATACTAATTTTAAAATATAATTATTATAAACAAGTGGAAATGGATTTGTTAAAATTACATGTACATATCAAATTTGATTTTTTTTAAATTTAATTTGAAATTTAATTTGAATTTGGATATTTAAATTGAAATTCAAAATATAGTTATTTATATCTTAAATCATACTTTAGTTTTAAAGTGTATTTTTTTGATATTATTTAGAATATAAATTTTTTTATATATTAATTTCTTTTTAAAGAGATTGATTTATATAAATAAAAAATGTATTTATAAATTAGAAAATTTATTATAGAAACATTTAAAAATCTATTTTTGCATGAGAATTACATGCGTTAACTTGTAAATTCCTCTAATAACATGTGTTAAGAGATTAAACATGTTTAGTGGCAAGTGTCACATTTTTATATTATTTTCTTAATTTTAATTAATGAAAAATTAAACCTATATAATTCTACTTCATCTTCTTCATTCAAATTTTCCTATCTCATTTTCTAAAAAGCAAGAGTAAATCACTAGTTCATTCTTAAATCTAAAAATTTATTAGCTTTCACCCCTTCAACTGAAATTATAACATAAAATCAAGATCATTTCAAAAATTTGAAGTCTGCAACTGATTTCAAAGCCTGGTATCAACTAGCATCTTCTCTGATTTTAAAGGAGCTTCGGCATTTTAGTTGCTTTTAAAGGAACCTGGTTATTTCAACAAAGCACCAGAGCAAAAATCAAATTATTAACAACAAATTAGTCAGGCATTTCCAGTTTTTAAAAGATCTACAGAACAACTTTTACAGATTAGGCAAAATTTTGGATTCTCTGCTTTTAAAACAAGTACCAGGTGAGTAAACACATAAATTAAAAAGAATTTAGGAAGTTAATATCCTGCATGTGACCTCTGTGATGAATTTTTGCTTGCATGTGTATGTTTAAGCTTCTATGTATAAGAATGTTGAATCTGTGTATGTTGTAGTGAGTATCTATCTCTGTTTTGAAAATACAGAGTCCAGAACTAAAAAACTCAAATCTCCTTATCCAGTAACTACTGGACTTAAAGTTTCAAAACAAACATCATTGTAGGATCATAATCTAAGTTTTAAAATATTCAACGATTTTAAATTCAAAAACTTTCTGAAACAAAGAAAAAAAAGTAAAATCTTTAAATGTGATAAAAATCAAGCATTCTATTTTCTAGATTCGAGTATGCAACTACAATCAACATTGTAAAACTTGATTTTTAAAAATAAAACCAGGAGTTTTAGATTGGGATTGTTGGAGCATTTCTAGGATGACCGAAAATGAGATTTTGACCGAAATCTGGTGAGTGGGTGGATTTGAGTGGTCGAGGCATGGGTCAAAGCTAGTATGGCGATCGGTAAAGTGGAGAAAAATGGGGGATGTGGATTTTGTTCACCGTGGCGTCGACGATTGGCGATTTCGTTTTTAAACCCTAGTTCGGTCTGGGTTCGTAGAAGTTGTCGTGGCAAATTCATGGATGCATTGAGTTTGGCCTAATTGAAGGAGGCTGTACTGGGGACATGAACAAAGTTGTTGGCAATGGCGCAGCATTTCTGGTGGTCGGAATTGCTCAGGCGCGGCGATTCTCTGATGTTAAGTGGGTTCCAGCTTCAATTGGAAGAGTCAATTTCAGTTGGGGTTGCGCGACTGTTGGTCGAGGGTCGGAATCGAACCAGGGATCGATGGGAGACATGTGCGTAGAATCGCTGGAGGTGGCAGCGACGTTCATGCTTTGTGCACGTGCACGGTGTCAGGGAATTGTCTGGGAAGGACGTATCATGTGTAACTCAAAGTGTTGATCGAGTGAGGGAGGATTTTGCTCGCGTTGGTGCTCGGGATGATGTTTGTTTTGTTCGAGCCTGAATTCGTGTGTGGAGTTGCTTTTCTTTCCAGTGGTGTTAAAGTTAAAATCCTAACTTAAGCTAAAGAAAAAGAAAAAGAAAGGGGAGAATAAGATGCAACCTGAGTCTAGTCTCCAGTTTGATAGCGAGTCGAACCCGAGGATTAAAGTTGATATTTAAAATGTTTTTTTTAAAACTAGTTTTAAAATTTAAAACTTAAATTGTTTTAAGCAACTTTGTGATAAATGTTTAAAGCTATTAGATTAAAAAAGTTTTATACTTGTTAACTAATTTGAGGTGTTTATATATTCTTTTAATTTTAATTTTTAAAAAATAATTACGTTAAAATAAGATGAAATGTTTTCAATTTGTATTAATTTTAAGTAATTAATGGAATTAATTTATTTGGAAAGTTATTTAAGTTTATATCAATAAAGACTGTTTTAATTAATAAAGTAATTAAAGTTAAATTAATTAATAATTTTGGATTAATTAATTTATAAAGGTTTAGTTAATTAGTTATGAATAGTTAATTAATAATTAGGAATTAATTAATTAAGTGATTAAAGTTAATTAATTATGGATAATTAATTAAGTAATTATGATAAATTAATTTATAATTTGAATTAATTAATTAAGTAATTAAGAATTATTAATGGTTAATTAATATTAATTGATTGTTAATTAAAGATTAATTAATTAATAATTAAGGAATGATTAATTTTTAATTAAGTTTTATTAATTAATAATTGAGGATTATTAATTAATAGTTAAAGGATAATTAATTAATTAATCAAAGATTAATTAATTGACAATGAGGTTAATTAAGAAGTGATTAATTAATTAAATGATTGTAATTAAAAAATTAATGACTGGTTAAACAAGATTAAGTGATTAATTCTTAAGTAATTAATTTAACTTGAATTAATTAAATAAATTATAATATGGATTAAAGATGCTTGCTTATGGATGATTGTTTTAGCTGAATGTCTGGATTTGGTTGATATCTGTTGGATGATAATCTGAAATGTTCTGTGATGAGATATTGTGTGCATATATATATATATATATATATATATATATATATATATATATGATAGATGTTTATTATTGTCTATGGATAATGCTGCGTGAATTCAATGTTTTAAATTGAATTGAATTGTTTAAATCTTTAAACAACTTGACCTTTAAGATGGCGTTTGGATTTCGATGAGACCGAGATCGGGAATCAAGTTTGATTATCCGAAAACCACATCGATCCAAATTAAACATTAGGTCGTGACATCTCAAAGTGAAGATCGAGATGAAGTTTTAGAGTGCAAGGGTTATGGTCGTTAACTCTATAACAACCCTGAGATTGCAATTACCGAATGATAAGTTAAAAATTATAAGTTAAAAAGGGGGCTAAACAAAATTTTGGGAATTTAAATTTGCAATTGGTTTGCAAATCAAAATATTTGGTGTTGAAATGGGGAATTTTTAAATAAAAAGTGATTATGGGTTAATGGGACAAATGAGGTAATTACATGGTTTTAATTAAAACTAGGATGCTTATTAGGATTTTTGTTCACATGATAACTTAGAAAATAAACTAAGTCCTAATGGGTTTCTAAACCCTCTTACCATAACCCATTAGCCTAACCCCCTCCTATATAATATCTTAAACTCATAACCCTAACCCTCCTCCTCTTCATAAATTCCTAAAACCTAGATCTAAACAAAATTAATGGCCTCCATTTAGAAGCTCCATCTCCTTCTCTTCATAAATTAGTTTAATCCTAGAAAAAAAAAGAGAAGAAGAAAGGTAATGCAATCTCTCCTATTCTCTAATCCTCCTTCTTAATCCCTATTTATCTCCTCCATCTTGTTGTAATTATTGTGTATTTTTTTTGTTGATTTTGGGTCCTTGAAGCCTCTTGATCTTTGCTTTGGGGTTGAGGAGTTTGGCTTGCTTGATATTGTGCACTCAAACCATTTGATACTTTGCTTCATTAAGGTAATTACTATGGATTAGTAATTATTGCTAGTTGTAATGCTAAGATTTGGCCTTGGTTTCCTTTAATTTAGTGTAATAATCATTACATGGTGATTAGTGATTGTTATTAGTGATTTTTTGATGCCAAAAAATTGAAAAAAACACCCCTAAACCATCAAAAACACAAAAAATAGCTTGCTGGAATGATTCAAGCTGAAAACAGCCTGAAACAGGGCCCTGGGTTGCACCCAGGCCACTGCCCAGGTGCAGTGGGCTAGCCCAGAGGGGATAGCCAGAAGCAGGCCAGCCCGCATGGGCTGGCGCATAGTCCAGCACCCCAGCCCGCTTTGGGCTGGGGGCATTTTTTTTTTGGACGCGGGCCCGGCCCGTGTCGGCCTGCCCCAGCCCAGATGGGCTGGGGATATACTGTGTGCCCCAGCCCACCTGGGCTGGGGATAAAATGGCGCCCCAGCCCGCCTGGGCTAGGGTTTAAGGGACGCGGGCTTCGGCCCGCGCCCTTAGTCCCCAGCCCATGCGGGCTGGGGATAAAAATGGCGCCCAGCCCGCCTGGGCTCGGGTTTATGGGACGCGGGCTTCGGCCCACGCCCTTAGCTCCCAGCCCAGGCGGGCTGGGGATTAAAAAAAAATGCCCCCAGCCCAAAGCGGGCTGGGGTGCTGGACCATGCGCCAGCCCATGCGGGCTGGCCTGCTTCTGGCTATCCCCTCTGGGCTAGCCCACTGCACCTGGGCAGTGGCCTGGGTGCAACCCAGGGCCCTGTTTCAGGCTGTTTTCAGCTTGAATCATTCCAGCAAACTATTTTTTGTGTTTTTGATGGTTTAGGGGTGTTTTTTTCAATTTTTTGGCATCAAAAAATCACTAATAACAATCACTAATCACCATGTAATGAGTATTACACTAAATTAAAGGAAACCAAGGCCAAATCTTAGCATTACAACTAGCAATAATTACTAATCCATAGTAATTACCTTAATGAAGCAAAGTATCAAATGGTTTGAGTGCACAATATCAAGCAAGCCAAACTCCTCAACCCCAAAGCAAAGATCAAGAGGCTTCAAGGACCCAAAATCAACAAAAAAAATACACAATAATTACAACAAGATGGAGGAGATAAATAGGGATTAAGAAGGAGGATTAGAGAATAGGAGAGATTGCATTACCTTTCTTCTTCTCTTTTTTTTTCTAGGATTAAACTAATTTATGAAGAGAAGGAGATGGAGCTTCTAAATGGAGGCCATTAATTTTGTTTAGATCTAGGTTTTAGGAATTTATGAAGAGGAGGAGGGTTAGGGTTATGAGTTTAAGATATTATATAGGAGGGGGTTAGGCTAATGGGTTATGGTAAGAGGGTTTAGAAACCCATTAGGACTTAGTTTATTTTCTAAGTTATCATGTGAACAAAAATCCTAATAAGCATCCTAGTTTTAGTTAAAACCATGTAATTACCTCATTTGGCTCATTAACCCATAATCACTTTTTATTTAAAAGTTCCCCATTTCAACACAAAATATTTTAATTTGCAAACCAATTGCAAATTTAAATTCCCAAAATTTTGTTTAGCCCCCTTTTTAACTTATAATTTTTAACTTATCATTCGGTAATTGCAATCTCAGGGTTGTTACAGACTCCACCCTTAAGAAAATTGCGTCCCCGCAATTCCTTAAATATAGAAGTCGTCTATAACATCTAATCCACAAAAGGAATACAGAAGATAAAATATAGATGCTCACCCGTGCCGGAAGATGAAAGAAAACCAGGATAAGTACGCTCGATGAATTCTCTGGTCTCCCAAGTGCAGTCCTTAGGATTAGACGACCATTGAATCTTCACAAGCGGAACCTCTTTGTTTCGAAGACGTCTGATCTCCGAATCAAGCACACGAAGAGTTTGTTGCTCTATAGATAGATCGGGTGAGATCTCCAAATCAGGTACGATATGAGGCTCGATTATAGAATCAGGATCGCGGACACACTTGCGAAGCTGGGAAACATGGAACACGTCGTGAATTCAATAGAAATGAGCAGGTAGAGCCACTCTATAGGCGACAAGGCCGATGCGTTCCATGATAGGAAACGGTCCAATATAGCGAGGGGCCAGTTTCCCTGTAGAACTGAAACGCACAACCCCTTTCATGGGAGAAGCCCGAATAAAGATAGAATCGCCAATGGAGAACTCAAGAGGCTTCCTACGGTTGTCCGCGTTGGATTTCTGGCGGTCCTCTGCCTCTTTCATTCTCTGACGGATAAGCACAATCTTCTCAGAAGGTTCTCGAATTGAATCTGGACCAAGAATGAGCTTCTCGCCAGACTCTAACCAACAAGTAGGAGAGCGACATGGCCTTCCGTAGAGAGCCTCGAAAGGTGCCATGCCGATACTAGACTGATAGCTGTTGTTGTAGGAGAACTCTACGAGCGGTAAGTGATCCTCCCAACTACCTCCGAAATCCAAAATACAACAGCGCAAAAGATCCTCTAAAACACGATTCACCCTCTCCGTCTGACCGTTGGTCTGAGGATGATAAGCAGTCGAGAGATTCAACTTTGTGCCCAAAGCTGACTGTAGGCACTTCCAGAAGTGACTAGTAAAGATAGTGTCTCGATCACAGACGATAGAGCTAGGAATGCCATGAAGTCGAATGACTTCCTTCACATAGAGCTTGGCCAACTGAGGTGTAGTCCGAGTGGACTTAATCGGAATGAAATGAGCCGATTTGGTCAAGCGATCAACAATAACCCAGATAGAAGTATGGCCTGACCTCGATCGAGACAGACCGTCAATGAAATCCATGGATATCTGATCCCATTTCCATAATGGAATCTCTAGAGGCTGAAGAAGACCAGATGGACGCTGATGCTCGGCCTTGATCTGTTGAAAAGTCATGCAACTACTCACATAACTTGCCACATTTCTCTTCAAACCCTCCCAATAATATAGCCGGCACATATCGGCATACATCTTACTCGAACCAGGATGTATAGTGTACTTAGTGCGATGGCACTCATCTAGAATGTCACGCCTAAGTGATAAATCAGATGGTACAACAATACGGTTCTTCCTACGAAGACACCGATGAAAATCCAGAGAATAATCCAGCAATGTCTCATCACTGGATCCCGACTCGAGAAGATGAATAAGATGCAATAAGTCTGGATCCTGCCGCTGAGCATGGGCAATGCGATCCAATAAGATAGGACAAGCTTCCAAGCTAAATAATAAGACAGGAGCATCAGAAGATGAAGCTCGATCTCTAATATCACATAAAGATAGAGTCTCAAGAACATTCCACTCGGCAATCATCATAGAAACTACCGCCGAGTGCTTGCGACTGAGCGCATCTGCAACACGATTACCCTTGCCAGGGGTATACTGAATATCTAAATCATATGAGGTGAGAAACTCAAGCCATCGCTGCTGCCTCATATTGAGATCCCTCTGACTGAAAAGATACTTCAGCGACTTGTGATCGGTGTAAAGAGTGAAGCGTTCGCCTAATAGAAAGTGACGCCACGTCTTCAAGGCAAAGACGATAGCTGCCAACTCAAGATCATGAGTCGGATAGCGAACCTCATTCGGACGCAGTTGCCTGGAAGCATATGCAACTACCCGATCCTTCTGCATAAGCACAACACCGAGCCCGCTACCACAAGCGTCGGTGTAAACAACAAGATCCTGGTTACTCTCAGGAACCACAAGAATAGGAGCATGAGTGAGAAGTTCCTTTAGTCGCTGAAAGGAAGCTTCACACTTATCAGACCAAATAAAGCGAACACCCTTACGAGTCAGCGTCGTAAGGGGAAGTGAAACTCGAGAGAAATCCTTGATAAACCGACGGTAATAACCCGCCAGACCAAGGAAGCTGCGAATATCATGAAAGTTCTCGGGCTGCTTCCAATTCTGAATAGCTTCGATCTTGGCAGGATCGACAAAAACACCCTCAGATGATACAATATGGCCCAAGAACTTGACCTTGCTCTCCCAAAAATGGCACTTGGAGAGCTTGGCCTTAAGCTGATGCTGACGAAGAGTATCCAAGACGATCCGCAAATGATGAGCATGCTCTGCCTCGGATCTAGAATAAATAAGAATATCGTCGATGAAAACCAGAACGAATCTATCGATGTATTCCCGGAATACTCGATTCATAAGATCGACGAAGAAGGCTGGTGCGTTCGTCAAGCCGAATGGCATGACCAACCACTCAAAAGAACCATAACGAGTGCGGAAAGCGGTAAGAGGGATGCTATCTTCCGCAACTCGGAGCTGATGAAATCCGGTGGCAAGGTTGAGCTATGAAAAGACCTTCGCACCGCTCAACTGATCAAACATATCGTCTATCCGTGGCAATGGATAACGATTTCTGATGCTCAACTCATTAAGCTTGCGATAGTCAATGCAAAGCCTAAGAGAGCCATCGGGCTTCTTAACGAAGACGACAGCAGCACCCCATGGCGAAGAACTGGACCGAATGAACTGCTTCGCCTCAAGCGCAACTAACTGTTTCCTGAGTTCCTCATTCTCCTTAATAGACATCCTCGTGGGAGGACGCCCAACAGGGTGGGAGCCTGGAATGAGATCGATGCGGAACTCAATGGCCCGCTTTGGCGGCAGGCCAGATACTGGCTCGAATATATCGGGGAAATCCCGAACGACAGGAATACGAGATATGTCCAAATCCTCATCTCGTGTATCAAGAGAAAATAAAGTAACATCAGAAAGCCCAACATCCTGAAGAACAATAGCTAACGGAGAGGACGAATCAGGGTGATGAATGAATAATATCCGCTCCGAACAAATAATTTTGGCGTCGTGCTGAACGAGCCAATCCATGCCAAGAATCATATCAAATCCCAAATACTCCATAACGTGCAGATTCGCACGGAAAGAAAATCCACAAAGATCGATATCTATATTCTCACAAAGCAAGTTAAGGGTCGTGGATCCGCCGATGGGATTCACAATCCTTAGTGAAGAAACCAGACAAGTAACATCCAAGGATAAAGCATCTACTAGCTCCTTTGATACGAATGAGTGAGAGGCACCCATATCAAAGAGAACTCTACAAGATCTACCATGAAATAAAATAGAAGCTTCGAGAATGGAAGGATGCGTACCTCGAGGCCGAGCTGAAGATGCAGGAGCCTTGGCAGCATTAAGCTTGCCAGGCTTGGCACTAGCTGGAGCAATAGGACAAGTGGAGATCCTGTGTCCCTCCTTCTTGCAGAAGGTGCAATAGAGAGGTTTGGGGCACTCTCGAATAAAGTGATCTGGAGACCCGTAGTTGAAGCATTTCCTCGGAGGACGGGTTCCACTAGGCTGTGACTGAATCTGAGGCTGAGTCTGAGGCTGAGCCTGGACAGCAGAACTGCCAGTCTTCTTCTTCTTATTCCAAGGCTTGTTCTTATGAAATGGACCCCGCTTCTGGTTGGGGTTTTTGGAACCCCCACCATCATCATCACTATGCTCCATCTCGACTGACTCAAGATGTAGGGCTGCATCGACTAGCTTCTCGAATGAGAGCTCAAGCTGTAGCATAAGATGCCTCTTCAGATATTTCTTCAAGCCCTCAACAAATTTGAGGTTCCTCTTATAAGGAGTAGCAATAAACTCAAGGCCGTACTTGGACAGGGCCTCGAAGGAAGAGACATAGTCGGATACGGAGGACTTCCCCTGCTTGAGATCAAGAAAGCGGCGAGCAAGGGAGTTCTTCTCTGATTCTGGGATGAATTTGAGCTCAAATCTCTGACGAAACTGAGCCCAAGTAAGTGTGGTCTCATCGACCTCGGCAATAAGTAGTTCGTACCAATCCAGGGCACGACTCAGAAGCTGACTAGAAGCAATAAGAACACGGTCATGATCCGGGATATCCATACGAGTGAAAATGCGCTCGCATATCCGAATCCAAGCCTGGACCTCTAAGACATTCTCGGAGCCATTGAACGGCTTCCCTCCGAGATGGGTAAAATCACTGCAGAGACGCGCAAAAACAGACATGTGCGTAGCATCAGCAACTGGGGCTGGAGACTGAGAATGAGACTGAGAATTCCGAACGAGCTCCATGATCTGGTCGGTAGTCATGAACACGCCCTCTGGATGAGTGTTGCTGGACTGCCCAGCAGCACTAGTCTGACGTGTGGTTCTCCCTCTTCCCCTTCCAGACATACTGAAAGTCAAACGGGAATTAGAGTTAGACATGATTCAATGATTGATAATTAATTAAGGAATACTACGGAATATAATAAATTCCTACACATATTCCTAACTTATCTATCAATAAGCATGAGGAAGGGATTTGATTTAATTCGGATCCAATTAAAATGTATTGTACTAAGTGTATCAGTTCTGTGTTTGTTATGCTTAATTCTGAACCTTGCTCTGATACCAAGGTGTAACGCCCCACTCCGAGACCCACTCTAGTAAAGAGTATTACAGAGTAATACCGTCTACTAGAACGGAGAATAGAGTATAATGGAAGCGACCATTTGTAATCAAGCTATAACTATCTGCTGAATACGTCGAAAAGATGGTATCTATTTTTTTTTCAAGTGGTTCGACCTATTCAATAAATATTTATAACGAAATTACAATGTCTAAAGACCTATCAGAAATAGCATAGTAATAAATGATAAACATCACAGAACAGAATCACATAACAGATATAACATCCCAGAACAATACATCATCAATACAGATCCAAATACTATAAGTGGGTACAAAGCCACCGCTCACACATGTGAGTCAAAAATATGTACATAAGAGTCTGAAATAACAGAGTAGCTGAATAGTGGACAAATAAAAGAGCTATCTATCAGCATAGAAGATAATGTCCAAGCGGAAGCACAGAAAGCTAAGTCCAGAGACCTAACCTGAAACAACTCGGTCTGACCCGAGCGAAAACACTCGGGTCAGGATAGCTAAACAATCAGTAATACTGAGATATATATAATAATGCAGTACATAAATAAAACAGTACTTCTCCAAAGAGAAGAGTAATATGGACTACATGAATATAATGACGATCGCTAATCATCAATAAACAGTAAAAATCTCCAAAGAGAACACAAACACCAAAGTGTTAAATAAATAAAATCGCCTCATATCATCGGCGTAGCCAAAGCTATATAAAGTTGCCCACAGGCAATAATCCCAAGAGTGACCAGAGTCTGTGATCAATGCCCAAGCAAGGATCGATGCTCCAAAGAGAAATAGGGATATAATGAAAAATCAATGAAATCGAATACAGAAATGCAGTGTCCAGAGACACTGTGAATCCATAGGGTAATCGCACTTACATCGTATGGTTCCATAGAACCAACACCGAATGGCGATACTCGAATGGATATAAAAATCATCAGATAATACAAATATTGCACGTGCACCGACCAGAGTCGTTGTTGCCAAGTACTGTTGAGTTGTGATCGATCACTCGCACAGATGCGGAACGCGCGAAACGACAAGATCCTTCCCAGAAGGATAAAAGGCCCAGAGGCACATGCCGTAAAAACTGCTCCATAGAGCAGGTGTCCAGAGACGGTTGCCCGGAGGCTTGGTGACCCAGAGGTCCAGTACTGGCCGCCCAGAGGCTAATGTGTCACTAACTTCTTGGAGAGGAACCCGTAAAGTGTTAACAATGAGTCACATACCCCACGTTCGCACTAAACGGTTTACTAACCAATAGCAAGCTCACACTCCAAACAATAAAAAGTCCACCTCGTATCATTCGGTAATTGCAATCTCAGGGTTGTTACAAACTCTGAGGGTGATTCCAAAATGAGTGTAATGAAATAATGCCTTCGGTTTCGTTCGAACCCGGAACGAAGTTGTTTGGATTGAATGCTTTCAGCTCATCGTCGGGTGGACGATCACTACACCATTACAAGCTATTAACAATGGGTAAAAACCGTTGTTAAGTCCAAAAGCAACGGGCAAAAACCGTCTTCAACACAGGAGTGGTTGAATTTAGAGACGGGAGAAAATCGTTGCTTTATGTCCAAAAGGCAACGGGTATAAACCGTTGCAAAATGGGCCAAAGACAACAGGTATTAACCGTTGCAAATTGGGCCAAAGGCAACGGGTATAAACCGTTGCAAATTGGGCCAAAGGCAACGGGTATAAACCGTTGCTTTATGGACAATAGGCAACAGGTATAAACCATTGCTTAATGTACAAAAGGCAACGGTTACAAACCATTGCTTAATGGGCAAAAAATCAACGGATATAAACCGTTGCTTTCTGTCCAAAAAGCAACGGGTGCAAGCGTTGCTTTATGGCCAAAAAACGTTGCTTTATGTCTAGTAAAAAAGGGTTAAAAACCGTTGCTTTATGCCCAAAGTCACGCATAAAGCAACGGTTAACACCAGTTGCACATAGTGTTTGCTCCTGCTCCTACAAAATCACATCTGTAACTCACTACTGCGTTACACGCATATCTCAGTATATATACCAGAATATCAATATATATCAAAATATGCCAGAATATCAAAATATTGGTACACAAGCACTATAAACATATCGCACTTATACCACACATATAAAATTATCAAACTTATAATTACACTCATTGTTTTGCAAACAGAATGCTACCGTGCCGGAATATCGTACTTATTACACTGCATTGTTTATTACACTACACTACAAAGATTTCATTAATTACACTACATTGTTTTGCAAGCAGTGAAGTCTACATATAATAAACACATTAAAAGGATGCTGAGCAGGTTAGCCGAAGCTGATATTTCTTTGGCTCATGCTGTGGTGCATACAGTATTCTATCCAATTCCTGTGCAAAAGTAAAAACAGGCTTTAAACTCAAATCATACAGTGAATTTTATCTTGGTCAAGATCAGTTAATAGAGCAACGGAATTCGTGTGTAAGCAATAATAATGCACAAGTAAAAGTGGCAGCAAACATTTAAACAACTATAACAGCACTAATAAAAAACTGCATTTCAACTTCATCCCATCCCCTCTGCTATACACTTCCACTCACAACCGCACTCCTACACACTACAGCACTTCCTCATTTTCTCTGTTTTCATCTCATCCACACTTAAGTACTACATCACACCCCCTACTGCTTATTGCCTGTCAACAACATACACCATTAGCTTGGTCAAGTACTACACTTAAGTACTACACTATTTTTGGGTTTTTGTCCAATGTTGCACCGTTTGTACTGAGCCAGAAATCAAGTAATATGAACAAGTTGCTCGGACATATCTAACCTTAAATGTCCACCTCCTCCGAATGCATTTGATTCTACTATTTTTATTAATTATCTCATTCGGGTATTGTTAAATCCATAATCTTTAAAGTTTGTACGTGCACACACCTATCAAGTTAAATCCAAACATTTTATAATGGTTTTTTCAATAAATATTGCTTGATGTTAATAGTATGTACCAATTTTGCACCATTAATATCCAACAAAAGCTATATTGCAGTATACCTTTAAGTTATTACCTCATCGGTAGGTGTACATTATGTATGCTTAATCTATGAACCTAGAATATATGAAAACAAAAGGATATTGCACATAGCCTCGTTATCATAAATAAGCCAAGTACAGGTTTGGTTCTACTCAGTACTCAGGCAAAAGAGATGTCTGCGAATGCGGCGAGTGTTTCTGCTGGTAATCCAACATTGATTAAACGAGTTAATTATATGCATTCTAACTGTTATAACTTTTAAGTCAATTATATGCATTCTAACAACTGTAATTCCTTTTATTGTCTGCTTCAAAACCAATCCCCTGTCAACTGCACATTCACATCACATCACAAAAACTGTAACAGTCTTCTTCTGACTGCTCCGCAGCCTTCAACTTCCCTTTCATCCACCATTTACACTTCCAACCTGGTTCCCTTGGTACCAGTAAGCCATCAAACACAAAATACAAACCCACTTGCACTCCAACAACATTTCCATATTTCCTATTCAAACCAATCACTACACATTTCATTTCCTCTTTAAACCAAATCACAACCATAACACTGTCAGCATAATTCAACTATCCCGACCAACCTCTCTAACTCCACATTCTGCAAAGAACTCCAGCATTACAAACTGCCTCCCACTTCCTATTCACCAACTCTACCACAAACCACCAGTATCAACCACTCCAACCACCAGTAAACACTCCAGTAACCACTCCAGTTCCCTACCAAACATTCCAGTCCCCTACCCTACATCATGACCAAATTATTTTACCACCCATTAAACCCAATTAGTACGATACACACATAAATTTTTTTAGCGAATCAATTTTTAGTTTATTGGACCTTCATTCATAGTTCAGGCACATTGATCTTGTTTTTTGTTTTTTGAGTTTGTCCTTGAATTTTGACTTTACTTCCTAGTATTTGATAAATTGTCGATTATCTTGTAAACAAGACAGACCAGGACAAAATACACATGCATTTGCATATGCAAATTTCATATACAACAAACAAAAGAAAATCAGCAATATGCAAAGAACAAGTCAGAAATATCAATACCTCCGACTGGAGAACCGTAGTTGTCTATATCAATTTTCTCCCGTTTTAAAGTGGATGATTGTGAAGTTGTATCATTTGACGGTGGTGTGGCATCTTGTGACATTATGTCCTGCAAAGTCTAAAATCCTAAAATAATCCTAACAACATTATAACATACATTTCTTCCCCTTCCAGCCCATCCCTGTGATGCCCGATTGCTGTCGGCCAAATTATTGCACGGAGTCCCCTCCATAACAAGATCAAACGCCTTATATGTCTTAATAAAATTTTCTCCAAGCGATCACTGTTAAGCTGTTGTACATCTGATATATGAACCAACGTCCCCTTATTGATTTGTCTGATCCCACCAACTTCTCACCACATTACGATTTTTGTCAGTCCGACTGAAAATAATTGTAATGTGATGAGAAACTAGTGGGATCAGAAAAATCAAAAGGGGACGTTGTTTACTATATCAGATGTACAGCAGCTTAACAGCAATCGGGCATCACAGGGATAGGCAGGAAGGGGAGCATTCACTTTTATGCGACAGTGATAAAGTCTTCCTGCATCACCAGAATTTCAAACTTAAGCGGATTCAAAACAATATCAAAAATACTGACTGAAATAAAGGATGCAAATACAAAAATATATTACCTTAGCACTGCTGAACTAAAGGGTGCAAACACAATATCTTGAACTGCCTGTCTACCTACAAACACAAAGAAAGAAAGAATAGTCAAGCTGACCATATGTATGTATGTGTACATGTGTGTATGTATGTGATCATATATAAGTACCTAAAACTACGAACACAAAATGAATTCTTACAATATATCCATCCTTATGGATCCATCAGGATATTATAATGGCACTAATAAAAAATATAATGCATCTATTACTATCATATAACACACCATTTTACATTTTACACCATTTTAAATAAAGATTTTGTTAAGGTACAATAACTGCTCTGAAATACAAAGTTAACATATGCATTTGATAAGATCTTCTAATTTTTCATTGTCTTCAAAAGTGATTGATAAACGGTGGGAAACTCAGTGTCATCCACATTTATGATCAACCGTTTTGGTGTATGCAAAACCACAAACCATCCGTTATTTTTTAAATCTTTTGAGTAGAACACTTGACTCGCTTCCGATGCAAGAACAAATGGCTCATCATTCACGCTATCTTTATTCTTCAATTTTTCCAAGTTAACTGTGATCAAGCTTGAAACAGAATCTATTTTACAACCATTGATCTTATCTTCGACTTTTACCCAATCACAATAAAAAACTGTTTGTTTGAAGTCAATGTAATCCAACTTAATTTTCTGTTGAATGACTCCGTAATAAGTTGTTTCTGCTTCCTTAAAATTTTTATCCTTCCCATTCGCTCTAAATTGTGTAATTGGTCTCATGCATACACCACTATCCTGTATTAGCTTTCGCTCTTCATAACTCTTCGGAGAAAATAAAAACCCATTCACTTGGTACTTCATATAACTACGGGCATCAAACTTCGGCCCGTTAACTAACCGCCAAAGAGTTGAGTCAACATCGACGGTCTTCAACAACTACAACAAACACAATAAGTAAAAAAACATTGTCAAGGAGGTGTATGGTCATTAATGCATGCATCACAAGTTATGTAATTCATCCCAACTTGCTTAATGATCTTCTTCACGTTGGGGTACTTTGACGGTAGCATGTTACCTTCGGGGAGTAACTCCTTTATGAATTCGAGTAGTGCAGCCACACCATTGTCTGAAAAGCCATATTGGGTCTTCAAGCTATTCAGTTTCACAATGGCATACAACTTTGTAATCTCTTTTGGACAAGAAGGATACAATGGCTCTATTGCAGTTACACTATCAAAAAATGATTTATCCGTAAACTACTCACCAATATTAGCATTATCATGCAACTGACTTGTAGGTTGAAAATGATGGAATCTATCTGCATCATTGATCAAATCCTCCATCCTAATATGTTCGGACTCATCAGTATTTGTGGCATGACTAACCGGTTGTCGTTTTGGCTTCTCCGATATTCTTTCCCCGTGAAAACACCACACGGTATATGATTGAACAATACCGTATCTAAGAAAATGAAAATGAATGTCATTTAATTTGAATGTATCTTCATTTTTGTACCGCGTGCAAGGGCACGAATACTTTTCCTTATTGCCACTGTTTTCAGCAACAAATTTAACGAAATTTCTCACACCTTCCACATATTCTGTATTTCTTCGATTAGATTAATTCATCCATTGTTTGTCTATACTAAAGGACATACTGAAAGAAAATAACAAGAGCTAATAAGAAATCATAGGTAACAATATCTTATGGCTTTCCACCAAGTTCAACTCTGATATTAACTAAACAGATGTATATTCTTCTGATTTCACTTGAAATTTAACATTAGCATCAAACTGTTTCCAAAAAATTTGCCATTACAATGGCGCCATTTTGTAGCACCAGAGTAATGTCTATGCATTACCCTTCTCCCGATACTTGGCTTGCGCCATTAACAACAATTTTATCCACTTACTAAATATGGTCTCATATTTAGTAAAACAAAATTCATTGCATCAACTTATACCCTAGCAGTCACTATAAGCAGCTATGTCTAACTAGCATGCAGTACAGTACAACATTTAGGCTTTAGTAAATATGAGAATGCACACTACAACACTACTTCTCTTCCATGTTGCAATGTTTGGCTGATGATACACCACACGTACGGGGACGTGTTAGATTATCTCACATTGTACAATTTGTAAAACAAATCATATATAAATGTAAAAAGATCATCCTTTGCATAACCAATTGTTTCTTGGTTCTCTAACACTGTACACTTAAAACATCAAATATGTATTCTGATGGTTCAGATTAGAAGGTGCATCTCTACTTTGGCAAACTGTTAAAGAGCAGTAGATATTGACTATAATTAATCCCCAAAAACTTAATGAAACATCAATCCTAAAAGATGAAGATAATGATGGAACTCAAATGACAGCTTATATGGTAACACTAAACAAACCCATAAGCAAGCATTATAGGGAATAAACTGTTCTTTAACTTGTATTGCATCCCTTTCTTTATTATTCTAAACTACAAATATAAGCATGTAATCTTTTCCTATTATTCAACCATAGAAACGAATGGATTCACCGTGTACAGACAGCCAGTCGTCGATAATACATATAAAGCACTGAGTAGAAACACACGTGCTTGTTTTCCAAATAATTTACTGATTTCTATTAATCATGTGTGGATTACAGATTCATTTGTTATCATTGCATTTGACAATCTTTTAACTAAGTTGTGATAAGTCAATTTTCAAGGTGACTGTAACATTCGTCCTAAATCTCTTTTCTGCGACATGGAACAAGCAAAAGGTGGAAAAATTTTGGCCGAGAAGAATCATAAAATCCTTGGTACATAATTAAAAGTTTATCTTATCACCATGAAGATATTCACGTTAAATTTGAACCAGGTTCTTCAAGACTTAGCCGAGAACCGTATGAAGTTAAAGGTTCTTTTAATTCTACACATAAGTACTGTGATATAACAATGCACCGCAAATACATGTACATAGAGTTTCCATTTCAATTGACAACGAGTATTATTACAAAACAAAGCTTACCTGGCAGTTATGCGCTCTCTTCGATTATGCCAATGAAACTCGAGGAACCAAATATCAAAGATACACAGATCTGAGATAATTAAGATTTCAAATTAGATTTTATAATACAAGTAAGAAACAAAATCAAATTTAAAATAGAAATCAAATAATTAAAAATGAGTACCCAACCTGGAGTAGGTATTCGATAAATTCACCTTGTAATAATTTTTCGAACACAGATCTGCGAGGGCCACTGATTGGCGTTGAATGAAGGAAGAACTGGTGCGGCTGGAAGGAAGATGAGTTCGCAGCTGGACACGATTACGTGGAAAGATGGGTTCGCGGTTGGATGGAAGATGATTTCACGATTAGATGGAAAGATGAGCGGGTTGAAGCAAATCGAATTGGTGGAATTGGGGTTTATTTATTTATTTTGGTTTTCTTTTCGTTGAAAGAGGACGAAACAAATATCAAAGGAAATGAGGGAAGGAAAAGTGACGGGCCAATTCTTTTTGGCTCCCAGCGAATATTTGGCACAAAATTAGCGCCATTATTTGCCATAACATTTACGACGATTACAAACCGTTGCTAATTAGCAACGGTTGAAAACCGTGGCTAGTTGGAACGAAGCGCGCCAAAAATTATGGCACGAAAGGATGAAATTCACCGCCATCATTTGTCTCCAAAGAAGCTACGGTTAATAACCTTTCCCAATTAGCAACGATAAAAAACCGTTGCTAACTGAACCAAGACGGTGATTAACCATTTCTAAATGGCAACGGTTAATAACCATTGCCAAATGCGCCGATGGTTAGTTGCAAATCTCAGTATTTGGTGTAGTAGATGAGCATTCTAAGAGATGTGTTCTATAAAGGTAATCGTTGCCTCAAGCCTCATCAACCGGGAATGGCTAAAACAGGGGAGGTGCGGCAAGGCTAAGTGGGTCATGCCCAAGTAAGACGAGATTTACCCCTGTCTGGAAGTCCCTTATGTTTTTTCGGCTGTGTGGGCAGTTATTGGCCACAACTGCGGGGTTTTCTTTTTTGGGACTGTCCATTGAGGGATGGTTCTGGCCTTGTGTTGCAGGGGATTTAGGGTGGATCCTCGGTACGGTGATCTAGGCCCCGTACTGTGACGGGCGGTACCCCAGTAGCCCTGCCATTGTATGGAATTCAATCTCCAATAAGTGCATGTACGGTTTTGATTGTGCCCAACTACGTTGGAATGTGAGATGTAAGCATTCTAGCTATTTCTATATTTTATTTTGAAAACCCTAGACCCTATTATAATATCACTGGATTTCCTATCAAATGTTTTAGTTAGCGTAAGGTAAAAGCTTACCCATGTTTATATGTGGGAAGTCTTATGTGATACCTTTTGTTTTCAAATGATTTTAAATTTAAACAACTTTAACCTGTTTACTCACACCAGACCCATGTCTGATCCGGAGTTTATTTTGTTTTTCTTAAGCTCTTGTACTCAATTTTTTATGAGTAGCCAAGTGATCAGGTTGGGATTGTCAAATGTTTTTGGAAGCTGGAGTTGGAGTCCAGACATATCTATCTTTCTATATTCGCTATGTAGTGACATTTTGATGTTGTATTTCGAGTTGTAATGGTTAGGCAGACTCTTATAAATGTCTAATATAATGAAGTCGTATTATTTTGTGTACTCTGATATGTAAAACTATGTAATGGATATGTGTAATATTATATTTTGTTCTGTTTACGCTGTGAGATTCTGTTGTTATTGTTCTTTCTTTTCTATCTTTTCTAGTTCTATCTCTTTCTTTTCGTATCGATGATAGGTCTCTCTGAGGTTTGAAAGACGGGTCATCACGACCATACCCGATCGCTCTCTTTGTCACACAATTTCACTTCCAAACTAGTATCGTTCACACGACCACTCTAGTGCGGACTCAGATCCATTTCCTTAAATAGAAACCGCCATTCTCCTTGCATAGCCATATACTATGATAAAGAATATCAGAATCAATAAAAAATCCATATCCAATGTTCGCCACCGAGAATTGAGTGAAAAATCCTAACTTAGACCAATGTGAATCATCTCAAAATCGTATATTCAATTTTGGATCAAACAGTTGTGCAAATAAAATGTCTACATACAACTTTCGTATTTATCTTCATTGGTTTCTTAACTATACCAATTTTTTTACTCACATCCATTATTTACATTTATTATTTGTATTCATTTATTCTCATTCCTTTGATTAACATTCATTTTACTTAATATACCTCTTTTAGTACTAATACCACTTAGGTACCATTCCATAAAACCATTACTTAAGTTTATTATAAACATTTTATACAACACTACTTATGTTTATTATCACTTCAAAACTTAAGTTCATATTCAGTAATCCATTTCATTCATTTATTCCATCAATTAATTTTATTTTACTTTACTTAAGTTAACTTTCATTTCATAGCTCAACTTTGAATTTTGTTTTATATAATCAAATATATATAACCATTCTTAAATTTGGTTTTACTTTCCACTTTCCCTAATTATAAGTTATATGAACTTATCCGCTTACAATTTCCTAAATCCTTACATTAGTTTATTCACATCTTATAATTACAACTTATGGTTATACAATCCCTGTATAACTTAAGTTTTAGTTTCATACTCTTCTAATCCTAATTGTGTATGTGTGTGTATGATTTACAATTTGCTTTATTTAACCAGATTATTTAACAAATTTAAAATTTATTGTTATTTTTCAACTTATAAGTTACAAACTTAGTTTCTTATATTTTCACTAAACACTTAGATAATTTTTTTAGAATTTAAACATTCGGTTCTTATTTCGAATCATTTTGTAATCATATATATACATAACTTTTGTGTATATTAAATCATGCTTTTGAAATCTAAAACGATTTGTTTTACCAAAAGAAAACTTTATAGCAAATCACTATGGTAGCAATCCCTTACTTGGAAACTCGAAAATGACCGCCGATGATGTTGTAGTCATCACCAGAATTATTTTTCAACGAGGAAGTGAGTTTAGTGCTTTGCTCTTTCAAAAATCCTTTTAAAATATTTTTAAACAAAAATACTTACAAAATAATACTATTATTATTCTTCACAACACTTTGATAAACATTTTCGAAATCACCTGTATTTACACTTTCATTTTCAAAATCACCCGTATTTAAACTATTAAACTCTTAGTTTATATCCATTTTATTTATAAATAACATTTACAAATCATATTAGCCTAATTTCTCTTATCTAGGTAAAATCGTTCCAAAAATGTTGATCTTTTTAATTATAATCATTGCTATATAATTCATATTTTTAAATCCACCTTCTTATATAACTCATTTTACAATTATAGAACTTTGCTTAGATTAAAAAACAACTTTATTAAACTTAAACTTTAATAATTATTATCATTTTCTAACAACCAAACATACCATATATGACTATAATAATTTCTGTAAAATTATTATTTTATATATAAAATATGATTAACGTAAAATTATTTCATTTACCCAATTTTAAAACAATACTATATCAATTTGCCATGTTCAAGTGTTTAGAGATCCCTATCAATAACATTAATTACTCATAATGACTAGAATCCATAAGCCATTCAATAAATAAATCAACATAATATAGAATATTTTTGTAGCAGTAACAAATACGCGCTCATGCACGCACACACATACACTCAAACTCATTTTAGGGTATTACAAACCCGATATGTAATGAGTATCCCACCAAAGCCTAGGTGTTTGCACAACCTAAGCATTGATAACAAATTGTAATGATTTCCCTTTTGACCCTCAAATGACGATACTAATACATTCATGGTATTCACATGTCGGCCATCATGTAATACCCCATATTTTTAGCGAAATTATTTAGGAAATTCAATTAGTTATTTTAAATTAAATAATGTAAGATGATTAACGAATTAAGAATTGTGATTTAATTAAAGGGTAGTTGTGCCATGTTAAAGAGAAAGCAATGACTCAAAGAATTAAGGTGTTAGGAAGAAGGGGAGGGAAAAATAGGAAAAAGATTAAACTTATACCCGAACCCTTAAGAAACCAAACAGATGTTCATTTCATATTTTCTCAAACAAAAACACTTCTAAGGCCGACCACCATTAGTAATCTAAAGAGAAGATAATGCTAGGATTCAAGAGAAGAATCAAATCAATTAATCAAGATCAAATCTCATATCCTTAATCACAAAACGAAGGTAAACAATAACTACATCTCATTTTTCTTAATGTTTTTCAGTTTTAAGGTAAAATACACTAATTATTTACATGATTATACCATGTTTTGAATGATTAAATGGTTATATATGCTAATTGATGACTTATGCTTGTTCATATAAATTTTTATGATATGCTTTGATGTGAAAACCCTATTTAATAAAATTCAAATGCCTTGCAAATTTGGATTTAAATCAAAAATGTTATTTTAGAGATGGATTTCAATTTTCATAATTTTCTTAATTAATGCGGATTTTATATTAATTTTCTAGCGAAGAAAATTATTTATTGGGTCATAAATTATTTACGACAAAATAATTAATCATTTGGGTCTGAAATGTATATATGCTAGGAAAACATATTGAAAATGATTTTTTTGGATTTTTATAGAATTTTCTAAGTGTCTTGATAAATATACAAAAATTATTTAAGGTATGGAACTTAAATGTTTTACATATTTAAATAAGGAGAAGTGGTATTTTGTAAAATAAAATTATTGTTTATTACTAAAAATATTGGCAGCACTTTCGAAAAAGGTATTTGGCAACAAATGAAAATTTGACAATACTAGTAGTTTATTTGAAAGTGCTTCTCTTTTAAGTTAAAAATAAAATAACATGTTTTCAGTATGTTCCATACTTTCGGCATCAGAGGTTCCGACTAGGACGTTTCGCCACCATACTTTCTAAATCAATGCGCATAGTATCAAGTTATTTGGTATGTAGCGTATTTTATAAAGGCGGAAGGTACATAGTCAAAACATTAGGTTCCGAAGGGGTTGGAGTTTGCCATCATTTTAAATTAAAATAGCGCTTGCTTTGCTTTCGAAGTGTTAACTTTCGATGGGATTGGCTTGCGATTGTGTCAAATGTTAGAAAAGTTTTCGCAAGGGTTGCGCTGTTTCGTTTTAAGTTATGCTTCCAAAGGGGTCAAAACCCCTAGTTGCTGCCTTTCTACCTTTCGAAGTCAATGGTTTCGAAAGGTATACTTAGCTTTTAAAATTAGCCACTTCTGTAATGCTTTCGGAAGGATGGTTTCGACACCGTCCCTTCTTTACTTAGGAATGCTTTCGAAAGGTGGGCCTTGGACCGAAATGGCTTGAAAGACCTTTTCTTGTATCGAGGTATAACCTATGGTTCCGAAAGAGAAGGTTAAATGGTTTCGAAAGAAAAGTTTTTAATGGTTTCGAAAGCTACTTTTCCAGATGTTTTAAATTGAACCCAACTGGTTTCTAAAGGTTTGAGTTCCAAAAGGTTTGATGCTTCGAAAGGCTTTAAAATGGTTTCGAATGGGTGGTTCCCCGATGGTTTCAAAGAAGTCGAAAGTTTATGCTTTTTTGATTGTTTCGAAAGGATGGTTTTTTCCAAGGTCTCTAAATGCTATGTCTTGAAGTGTTTTAATATATGATGTCTATGGTTTATAGATTTCAAAAGAAAGGTTATTCGAGGATTTCGAAAGGGCTTTGAGTATGGTTTTGAACTGAAGGTTTTAACCTTTCGACCTAGTTTAAATGATGTGTTTTAAATGGTTTTGAAAAGGGGACTTTCAATGGAAATGAAAGCGGTACTTTCAAATGTGTAAAATTTTTCATCGACTAAGGTTTGAGTAATATATATATATATATATATATATATATATATATATATATATATATATATATATATATATATATATATATATATATATCACATGGTAAGGTGATTTTGGGTAAAGCATAGAGTACGGATGTTTTCGCTATTTAAGTTGGTTTAAAATGTTTTAAATCAATTTCAGATGAAAATACTTTCAAATATGGGAAGATATCCCTAAGTAAAATGACTCAGATATTAGAATACCAGATGGGACTTGTATAGGGTCGTACCCTACACATTAGCTATTGGTCCTTGCTAATTTTTTAATAATTATATTTGGTCATTGCCTGGGAAGCATTTGGGATTACGTAATTTGAATATTGACCATCTATTTTGAAATATAAGGGAAAATACTATTTTGAAATCACTGATTTGTATCATATTCAAGTGACTTAAATATTATAGATACCATAAACATTGTCGTATTTAGTCACCGAAAGTTAATGCTATAGAAGACTATAGCATTTGTAGCGCTTAGCTTTGGGCCTCTAGATAGGGGATGTTACAACTTGGAATCAGAGCATAAGTTTATGAAACACTTTAACAAAAAATTATTTTTGAAAACATAATCCTTAGAAATAAAAGTTAAGATCGAGGTATGGGATAATGCTATAGTAATGCACTTGTGTTTGCTATATATATAAGTATACATTAATTTTATCTATAGACTCCTATCTTTGTTAGACTATTCTTTTGTATGTCACTAGGATTGAATATAGATATGGACGGAAGTAAAGGAAGAGTTAACCTAGGAGGAGACAACACGGTCACAAACGAAAATGCCTGACCAAATACCAAGAAGACCTAAGGTTAGGCGTGCTAGAGTCCCATAAGTAGATATTGGGGCTATGTATCAATTTTTTATAAACATGATACAAGCTAGGATCATTGTTGGAGAAAATACTACGGAAGGAGTTCAGGAAGCTCTGTTTGCCAATCATTATGCTAATTTAAGTAGAGACTATGCTATGCTTTGAGGGAAGGCGTTTATCGAAACTGAAGATGTTATAGAAGTAGAAAACTAGTTGTTGCACCGTAAAGGATATTTGCTGATTTAAGGCTTAATGACGAGCATAAGAGGAGAATGCCTCGATGCTGATTCAAGGGGAAGCTTTTTTTAGTGGAATAGTGTAAGAGTTGTAATAAACGAAGAAGAGATGACATGGGCTGAGTTTAGGAGTAGGTTCCAGGAGAGGTTCATGTCAGTAATGGAGCAGTCTGTTCCGATCAGGAAGTTTGCTGAGTTAGAACAAGGAGAAATGTCTGCTATGGAGTACATTAGCAAGTTTGAAGAATTGGCTAGATATGAGTATTCCACGGTTGATATAGTAATGAAGGGGAATGAGAAGTTCGTTAGTGGATTAAAGCTTGAGTTGGCTAGGGCTACCTTACCGCATATTCGAGATCCCTATGATGTGATAGTGGTGATGGCACTAAGACATGAAGAGATGCTTGCTGGTAAGGAGAAGAAGAAGGAGAAGGAGGTCTAGGTTGGGCAAAGTTAAAAGAGAAAGTCCTTTCATAAGAAAGGTGTTCAGAATGGTGGAGCAGCTAAGAAGGGGATGTTTGAAGTGGCCTGTTATAAGTGTGAGAAGAAAGCAGTTAGGTGTTTCGACCGTGACCAAATTTGGCACTATAAGAACTAGTGCAAAGAGCCAGCTAATGGAGATAAAGGCCAAGTATTTGCATTGGAGCCTGCTACTTAGAAGCCGATAGTGTAGGATAATGGAAAATCAGTATTGGGAGGTACGTTTCAGATCCATGATATGTTTGTTAGCATTTTATTTGATACTGTTGCATCGCATTCTTTTATATCTCATGGTTGGTAGATAAACTTAACCTAAAACCCACATATTTAGTTACTTCCTTAAGAAATGCAAATCTAATATGTGGGAATGTGAGACTTGGGATGAAGTGTGACCCTTAAAGTTTGACTTGTTAGGTTACACATTTGTTTGCAGTTTGCATGCATTTGACTTTGTAGGGTTCGGAATTATATTGGGCATTGATTGGTTAAGTTAATATGATGCTAGGATATTTTTCCGCAACTGGACAATATGACATAGACACCTGGACTGTACTCATCGGGTAGTTTACACCATAGAAAACCTTAGTTGTGAGGTGAATGCTTTGTTGGGTGTTATGGAGTTAAAAGATGAGTTGAATCGCATTTCGCGATTAGAGAATTCATAGATGTTTTCGAGCCAGTAGTGGGATTACCACCGAAACAAGCCATTGATTTTCATATAGTTTCAGTGCCTTTTTGCAGAACCAGCAAGTAGATCGCCTAGCCAGATGACACTTCTAAAAAATTTAAACCAATCCTAGTTTTTATTTCCGTCAAATTGCCTTTGAAATTTCAAAAATAAACAAATTTTCCTGAACAAATCAATTTGGTAGCAATCCGTCACTTAAAAACTCGAAAATGAACATCGATGATGCTGCAATCATCACTGAAGTTATTTTCCAACAACTGAAGCGAGTTCAATGCTGTATTCCTTTCCAAAATTTAGTTGGAACAATTCCCTTTCAGAAATACTTTTTAAAACAACAATGCTATCGTTTGTCTTCAAAATACTTACAAAATCTCCGGGTTTTAAAGTTTCAAATTCTATTTTTGATTCAAATTTTAACTATAATGCATTTGTATAGTTTATGCTTATACAAATTCCCATTTAATTATATTTCAATTTATAATTTACATTTATAATTCATATTTATAAATTTCATTTTATAATTAATTTATTCCCTTAAACTTTGGTTTTATTTTCAATTTCTAGTTAAATTTCTACTTAACAATGATAATAATTTAATATTATCATTTCTAACATCCAAGCTACCATATATTAGCTAAAATAGTTTACAAAAACTTTTATTTATGTCAAAATAAATTTTTGGGTAAAAATATTTCATTCACCCACATTTTAAAACAATACCGTGTCGATTATTCTATTCAAGTGTTTAGATACCCCTTCGATACAGTTGTCCGGACTGTGCCGACGAAAGTTCATATGCCACTCAATAAACCAATCAACACAATATTAAAATAATTTATATTCACTAACAAATACGCGTTCATATCTAATAATACGCTCAAACTCATTCTAGAGTACTACGGACTCTAATTTAAATGAGTAATTCCCACTAGAGCCATGGTTATCACCAACCTGGCTCTGATACCAACTGTAACAGCCCGCAAATCCGTACCACTTGGGTCAACACTATTCTACATCAATCAACTCAAGATGCACAGAAATGCGAACCATTTGGGTTAAAGAAGAAGAGGTAGAAGAAGAAAATAGAAAACAATAACAGAATCTAACCATCGCAGCGGAATAAAATATAACAGATAATAAATGATCTTTACTCAAAATCAAATATATCTGTTTATATATTACATCATCGGTGTACATCCATCACAGCTCAACATCAATATCATACAAATGGATACTCAACAACTCAACACAGCGGAATATATATATATATATATATATATATATATATATATATATATATATATATATATATAAACAAGTATGGGAGTACGTATCGTCATCCTGCTCATCTCCTGAGCTCCACAGCATCATATCCTGTATCCTATAATACTCGGTCTGACCCGAGCATTACAGTTAAATAACACCCGAGTCAGTCTGGAATACCAGCGTGAGAAAATCACACTCAATTGATTATTAAAGTTTCAAAAATCCTTTGAAAACAAAAGCATCTCATAAGACAACGCCACAAATAAACATGTCGGGTTTTTACCTTACGATAGCTAAAACAATTTTTATAGAAAACCTCTGATATTATAATAGGGTCTATATACAATAGCTGAAATTGTTACATTCATTAAATTCCAACTACTAGCCACAGAGTGGGTAATACAAACAAAACTCGTACAAGGCTCGTAGGGAGAATGGATTTCCAACTAATGACTAGGCACTGGGGTACCACCTGTCACAGTACGTGGCCTAGATCACAGTACCGAGGAGTACGCCCGCTCCCCTGCAACACAAGACCGGACTACCCCTTACCGGATAATCCCGAGTGAGATCACTCCGCGGTTGGGATCAGCAACCGTCCACTAAGCCGGACATCTAGGCAGGGATGACCTCACCCTGCATGGGTGCTACCCATCTAGCCTTGCTGCATAACCCCTGATTTTCAATCGTTCCCATTTGATGAGGCTTGAGGCTAAGCGTTGCCTTTTATAATATATCCCTTAGAATGCCCATCGTCCACCTGACGATGTTCCGAAAGCATTCATCCATACAAGTCCGTCCCGGGTTCGAACGGAACCGAAGACACTATTCCTACTACATCCATTTTGGAAATATCCTTAGGATTAGTAGCGACTAACCCTTGCACTTCACTTCTCCACCTTCGAATCCACAATCGTTTTCCATGAAATGTACAAACCGGATCGAAGTGGTTTTCCAGAAATAAATCTCGATCCCGGTCTCTGCGAAACGATCAACGCATTTGTCCTATTTTGATAGTCGGTGATTTAACTATCAATTTATATTCACAAACAACCATCAACCAATAAATAATTTCCCAAATTATTTATTAATTTCAAAATATTTTTGCAAGATATATTTCCAATTTCAAACCCCTTTAAAAACAGTTTTCAAACTATCTTCCTTTCTCAGAATAAATTTCAAGTAATTTCTATTTCCACTGGAATCACCAAGCACAAGATTTTTAGATTTTTAAAATAATTTTAAATCACTTTATTGTAAAATATGTTTAACATTTAATTTAGAAATTTTTTACTTTAGTACTTAATTTAAAATAATACTTTAGAAAGAATTAGAATAAGTTTACTTTATAAATATAACTAGATTCTCTTCTTTAAACAAAATACCAAATCATTCTTTAAATAATAATTACGATAATAGATTAAAAAAAACACTTACTTTGGAATTTACTTTAAAACATTTAAGTTAAGATTACTTCAATAATTGGCTATAAATACATACTATATGAATAGTTAAAAAAAACAGGTTACTTTATAAAATATAAACTAGGTTCTCACTCTTTAAAACAAAAAACTAAGTTACCTTTTAAATAATTACTATCATAATAGGTTAAAAGGAAATACTTACTTTAGAATTTAAATATTAGAAATAATAAATTTTCCAAAACTTGCTTTTCAAAACAACTTTAAACTTTTAACTTATATTTAAAAATTTACTTTGAAAACGTACTTGGTTATTCAGGGAGAATTTCCAACTTCAATCACTTAAATCAATTTCCCAAATTGATTTCCAATTTATTCCATTTTGAAATAATTTTCTTTACTTATCAGTTCATTTCCAAATTCATTAGTTATGGATTTTATTATTAATATTTTTCCCAATTTCTTCTTTATTCTTTTCAATAATTTAAATCTTAAATTTTAGATAAATGTTCTGTTCTTTTTAAATAATAATACTGCTTTTAAAATTCATTAACTTCTTGTTTATTCAAATTTTCCTTCCTATACTCAAGATTTATTAAAATTTTAAAGTCACTTTATTTCTTTTCCAATTCATTCTTAAATTTATTCTACACTTATTTTACTTACAGTTTCACTTCTTTTATTTTTCATTCCCAAAACCCAATTATATATTTGGTAATTCATTATACCCAATTATATCAATCAAGCCATAGCATTCAATATTTCCACATAATGATTAAAGAATATCAAATAATCAAAACAGAGAATATTAAATAATTTAAATGAAAGTTGAGGGGTCCAGTTGGATCCCTCCAACCTTTTTTCCTGCATCCACAGACGTTAGCACAATATAATACACCAATTTCAAATTACACCATACTATAGTCAATCAATCAATTCAACCATTCAAACAAATTACTTAAATTTAATCATTTAAATTTAAATTTAAATCTAACTGAGTGAGATTAACTCACCTTTGAATTTTTGTTTGCAATCCAATCCAAACCAGCTTGTTTTCTTCACATTCCAGACCTTGTATAACATTGGATGTTTTATTAATATTTGACTTAATTTAGTAATCAATTTCCTAGGTAAATAATTTAATTAACCAATGATTTAATTAAACTATAAAATTTTCCCTTTCGAAACTACTAAAATAAATTTAATTAATTGATTTTAAATGATAGTTGAACCAACCAAATTTACCATTTTTCTCTTCTGACCAATTTATAAACTTTATAATAGGGTGTGTGTCTAAAATTATCATTTTATTTATTGAGAATAAAATAAAATAGATCGATTACCTTACTGCCTAGCCCAAAACCACCACGACTTGCTGCCGTAGCCCTCATGTGCGCGCTTCGCCTCGAAAACCCTAGCTCAAACCCCACTGTGCCGCCTTGCCATCAAAACCCGGCTTCGATAATCCTCTTACCATCGCAACAATGCTCGAACGACCCAGCTGCCCTACGTGAGCCCTAAATCTCGCGAGCGCGAGCACTTCCAACTCGTTTCAATCGATCGATCGAGCTTTAACTCACAAGAATCGCGCAAAAAAATACGAACCCCAAACAGTCGAATCCCTAGCCTCGATGCTCTCCCTGCCTTCGCCGAAGGAATTTCGAGAGGGAACGACTTCGATCAACTTGAATTCATCGCGAGCCACCATACTCGAGAAGATGCAAGATCGATTTCAGATCGTCTACCATTTTTTCTTTTTTATATTTTTCTTAAAACTCGTTTGGCCTTTGGATGAAGAAAATAGATAGGGGAGATCGATTAATTTGAGATGGGTTTTAATCAGATTTCGTTTTTTATTAGAACTGAAAAAGAAAAAGAAGGGTTGCGTGTTGAATTCTTTGCGTGCTGGGGAATGGATATGGTATGGCGTATTCCAAAAGATAAGCTATATTGAATATGAAATGACAGGAAAGAGGTTTGACATGGTATAAATTTGACTGTTTAAAAATAATGTATAAATTTGGTTTAATTTTAAATTTAAATTGACTCGAATTACCCAACCTAAAATCTCCACTTCCTATCGCAGCGTACCGCTAGGCGTTTATAATGTTAAACCCCTATTCCGGACGCACTGGAAAAGATTCTGAGTCCTAATTCGATCGTATGGAGAAAATAGCTTTTGGATCAGTCATTATATCGAATTTTCGATATAAATCTCAACGCGTTTATATCTCGTACGCTCACACAACAACTCCGATCACTATGAAATTTGAAATCCGACAAAAATTCAATATTACGGACCCAATGGAACTAGTTTCAATAAATTTCGAGACTGTGCCTCAAAAGGATATTTTTAAATTCATTTTAAACGATATTAAAATTCAACACTGAACAATTCGGTGTTAGATTCAAATTTAACACTTCTACTATCTTCAATGTTATCAATACAAATTTTACCAGCCTTTAAATTTATTTTTAACCGGCTTAAAATCTCAGATTTCATATTTTACCCAATTTCAAATTATTTAATTCGACAATTTAATTATCGAATAAATAGTGATATTTGGAATTCAAGTTAAAATTAACATTTAAATATGTAACATTAATTAAATATTCCAATTTAAGTGCTCAAAAATTCCCGGTCGTCACAACGATAACACTTGCACTCTGAATCTTCATCTTCACTTCAAATTCACGACCTATCCTTAATTTGGATCGATGTGGTTTTCAGATATCCAAATATGGAAACCCGTTCCCGGTCTCACCGAAATCCAAAACATGTCTTTTAAGGCCAAGTTGTTTTAGAGTTTAAAATAATTCAATTCATTATCTATATACACACAGATAGATAACTCACGGATTCATAATAGATAATCAACATTATCATCAACAGATAATCCATATCAACATTATAAACAGATAATCCATATCATTACCACAATGCAACCAATGCATCCATATCACATAACATTACTCATCTCATGGCTGAGATTACAAACCATTCAAGGCAACCAATATCATCCATTCATATATAAGCAATGATTTAATGATCACACCATCTATAATTAAGTTAAAATGAATCAAATTAATTACTTTATCTCTAATTAATTTAAAATGAATTAAATTAATTACTTCATCATTATAATCCTGCTTAACTTAATCATTAATTGATTGCAAATCAATTAATTAACCATCATCTCATTATTCATTTTAACTAATCATTACTGATTAACAATTCCCTAATTACAATAAGTAATTAGCCTTTCAATTAATTACACAAGTTAATTATACTTAACTCTTTATAATAATTAACTTTAATTACTTAACCAATTAATTAACTAAAGTTAATTACATTAATCCTGTGACGCCCCACCTCTATACCCACGCTAGCCAAGGACACTACAGGGTAATGCCGTCAACTAACACGGAGAATAAGGATGGTTAGGAGCGACCATCTATAGCCTTGCTCTAATTATCTATTAAATACATCGACAATACACATACCAAGCAGGTCGACATACCCAATGAATACTTAAAACAGAACCATAGGTGGTTGGATCTATCAGAACATAATATAACAACTCAAATGTAATATACATCACAGAATAGTAACTCATCATATAGACATATATTGAATACATAACAGAGTATACAAAATAATACAAGTCAAGTGGTATAGCAAACCACAATATACAGACGAGCCAATAGAATACATATCAGAGTTACTACAAAATGGGACTACACAAAAAGCTATGACAAAAAGAAGCTAGCGGAGTAGTCCATGCAGAAGCAAAATAGGCTAAGTCCAAAAGCACCGAACCTGAAACATCTCGGTCTGACCCGAGTATAAAATACACGGGTCAGTCTAGCTAAACAAATCAGTTAGATAAACTGAACAACAATAAACCTGCAAGGTTACAAGGCATAACAAATATCTCTAAAGGAGAAAACACAATCATCTAACAAAAGATGAATCATATGATAACAAGTCTCATATCATCGGCGACATATAGAAACAAAGGATAAGAATATCCCAAAGCAAGCAAAAACGCAATAACAAATACCAATAAGGTATACAAGTTCCACAAGGTAAACGCTACATATCATGCGGCTCAAAAAGACCAACACCGAAGGGCGATACCTAGGGAATATACATATGAATGAAACATCAGAAAAATGATCGAGCTCAGTACTGTATAAACAAGGATCCATGAGCCCGAAGACTCCAAACCCAATATCACCCATGCGGCTCATAACGACCAACATCGGAAGCGATATAAAAGGGCAACCCAATATCACCCATGCGGCTCATAACGAACAACATCGAAAGCGATACTAAAGGGCAACAAACCCGAAGGCACAAACCCGAAGGTACAAACCCGAAGGCAACATACCCGAAGGCAACATACTCGAAGGAAACAAACCATAGTGGTGAAGGTCAGAGACCCAGTACTGGACACCACTAACTGGCGGAATGTGTCACAACTCTCGAAAAGGAATTCGAAAAGTGTTAACGTATGTCCCATAACCACTCGTTCGCACTAAACGATTTACTATCTGTCAGCCACTTTCACACTCAAAACAGTACAAAGTTCACCTCATATCATCGGTAAACCAAACCCGAAGGTCAAAATGATCCATCGAATAGGTCGGGGACTAATCGGGAAGACAAACGCATAGATTCATGGTCCGTGTTTTACCTAACCATTTAATCACCCTTTCACTCCGCTCGAAGTGCGAAATTGTGTATGTGCGTTTTAAATAGAATTTAAGAATTGGAGAAGGAAACTATTAATACGATTTAGAAGGATTATTTTTGAAAACCCGTAAATGAAGTCAAAAATAAGTTATCAAAGCCAAAGATGCAATGACAACCACTAAAAAGTAAATTGAATCGATAAAATTTGGAAAAAACAAATCAAATATGCAAAAATAGGCAAAACAGCAAAATAGGAGCAGGTCGGTCGACCGGTTGCAGGGCTCGGTCGGCTGGCCAGATGCAGAATTTAGAACATGGTTCGGGGTAGCAGGTCGGTCGACCGGCTACAGGGCTCGGTCGGCCGAACCTGATGATTTGCAATTCCTGCCCTTTTTTTTCAATGAAATGCAAGTTCTTTCCAAATCCAAAACAATGGCACATGCATACTTGTTAGGAATTCATACCGACACCCATGATATCAAGAGAGGTAGATGTGAGTTCAAAACTCACCTTTAACCCAAAACAAAGAAGATGAAGCTCAATAGCAAGGAGAAGACCAACCAAACTCTACTTCAACTCAACAAGCTTCAATCTAAGAATAAAACAAGTATTTCCTAATTTAGGTTTAGGAAATTTTGTGAAATTGAAGAGGAGAAGAGTTGGAGAAGATAAAGAGGAGGCTTACCAATGGCTTCTCTATGATTTTCAAGCAAGAATTTGGAGTTTGCAAATGGAATTAGGGCTTGCAATTTCTATTTCCTCTTCCCTTCTACCATTTCAGTTTTAACTTAAGAAATGAAATGAAATGAAGATGAATGAAGAGAAGGGATTGAGTTAGAGAGTTTAGTTAGCTAGTGGGCTGAACCAAAACCCAAAACCCAATAGAAAAAGGGTCAAAATTTCACAAACTCCAAACATATCAAAGATTATACTCAAAAAGATCGCAAACGCCATTTTGGAACCAACGGGGGTAGTTTCGAGCTCCAATTCGGCCGTTTGCAAAAAGTAACATTTCGGACCTAAATCCGACTAACGACGCTATATTTAAATAAAACATTTAAATATAAAATCGTTAAATATGCGGGTTGTTACAGATCTCCCCTCCTTACAAAAATTGCGTCCCCGCAATTCCTAAAGACGATATTTGTAACAACTACATACATACAACATTCAAAAGAAAAAGGAAATAAGCTTGTGATGAAAAGACGTACTCATCGTTTATGAGCTAAGATAGAAAACCCGGATAAGATCGCTCGATAAACTCTCTGGTTTCCCAAGTACAGTCATTGGGATTAGCGGACCATTGAACCTTAACGAGCGGCACATCCTTGTTTCGAAGGTGTCGCACCTCCGTGTCAAGCACACGAATAGGTTGCTGTACAATAGATAAGTCTGGTGAGATCTCAAGCTCTTGTAAATCGGGAGAAGTAATAACAGAATCTAACTCCCGAAGACACTTCCGAAGTTGCGAGATGTGGAACACGTCATGAATGCCAGATAAATGAGCGGGAAGTGAAACTCTATAAGCTACAGGGCCAATACGTTCAGTAATAGAAAATGGCCCTACATAACGAGGAGCCAATTTTCCAGTCGTACTGAAATGCATAACCCCTTTCAAAGGAGAAACACGAATAAAAACAAGATCGCCGATCGAGAACTCGAGAGGCTTCCTACATTTATCCGCGTAGGATTTCTAGCGGCTCTGTGCCTCTTTCATTCTCAACCGAATAAGATCAATCTTCTCGGAAGAATCACGAACAAAATCTGGACCAAGAATAAGCTTCTCTCCAGATTCCAACCAACATGACGGTGATCGACATGGCCTTTCATATAAGGCTTCGAAAGGAGCCATACCGATACTATATTGAAAACTATTGTTGTAGGAGAATTCTACAAGAGGTAGATGATCCTCCCAGCTACCACCAAAATCTAAAATACAAATACGGAGAAGATCTTCCAAGATACGATTCACCCGTTCAGTCTGTCCGTTAGACTGCGGATGATAAGCTGTAGAAAAATTAAGCTTTGTTCCCAAAGCTTGCTGAAGACTCTTCCAAAAATGACTCGTGAATAAAGGATCACGATCACTCATAATAGAACTAGGAACACCGTGAAATCTCACGATTTCCTTAACATACAACTTAGCCAAATGCGAAGCAGTCCTATTAGACTTAATAGCGACAAAATGAGCAGACTTGGTAAGGCGATCAACAATAACCCAAATGCTAGAATGGCCTGATCTCGAACGGGGTAGGCCGTCAATGAAATCTATAGATATCTGATCCCATTTCCACACTGGAATCTCAAGAGGCTGAAGAAGACCAGAAGGACGCTGATGCTCGGCCTTGAGACGCTGACAAGTTATGCAATTGCTCACATAACTCGCCACGTCGCGCTTCGTGCCTTCCCAATAATAAAGACGACGCATGTCGGCATACATCTTTCTACTACCGAGATGAATAGTATACTTAGAACGGTGACAGTCATCAAGAATGTCATGCCTAAGTGCAAGATCAGAAGTCACAAAAAGACGGTTCTTCTTACGAAGACACCCATGAGAATCAATGCTAAAATCCCGCAACGCCTCATCACTGGATCCAGACTCACAAAGCTGAATAAGATGCAACAAATCAGGATCACGCCGCTAAGCATCGGCAATACGATCCAACAAAATAGGTCGAGCTCCCAAACTAAATAATAGGATAGGAGAATCAGAAGATGAACCTTGATTCCGAATTTCACAAAAAGATAGAGTCTCAAGAACATCCCATTCGGCAAGCATCATGGAAACAACAACCCAATGTTTGCGACTAAGCGCATCAGCAATACGATTACCCATACCAGGGGTATATAGGATATCAAAGTCATAGGAGGCAAGAAACTCGAGCCAACGTTGTTGTCTCATATTGAGTTCCTTCTGAGTGAACAAATACTTCAAGGATTTATGATCGGTATAGAGAATGAAGCGCTCGCCTAACAAATAGTGTCACCAAATCTTCAAGGCGAAGACAATGGCGGCTAACTCAAGATCATGAGTGGCATAGCGGACTTCATTCGGGCGCAGTTGCCTAGAAAAATAAGCAACTAGCCGATCCTTCTGCATAAGAATAGCACCGAGACCACTACCACAAGCATCGGTGTAGACAACAAGATCATGATTCCCCTCGGTAACCATAAGAATAGGTGCATTAGTGAGAAGTTCCTTCAATGTCAGAAAGGAAGCGTCACACTTGTCGGACCAATCAAAACGAATGCCTTTCCGAGTAAGGCAAGTGAGAGGAAGCACAACATGGGAAAAGTCCTTAATGAACCGACGGTAATAACCGGCCAATCCAAGGAAACTACGAATCTCATGAACATTCTCAGGCCTCTTCCAATTCTGGATGGCTTCGATCTTTGAGGGATCGACAGAAATGCCATCGGAAGATACAACATGGCCTAAAAACTTAACCTTATTCTCCCAAAAGTGGCACTTGGAGAATTTGGCTTTAAGTTGATGATGACGGAGAGTACTCAAGACAATTCTCAAGTGATTAGCATGCTCGGCTTCAGACTTAGAATAAATAAGGATATCATCAATGAACACAAGAACGAACTTATCGAGATATTCCCGAAATACCCGATTCATGAGATTAACAAAGAAAGCAGGAGTGTTCGTCAAACCGAACGGCATAACGAGCCACTCAAAAGATCCATACCGAGTGCGGAAAGCTGTAAGAGGTATGCTATCCTCCGCGACTCGTAACTGATGAAAACCTGTGGCAAGGCCAAACTGAGAAAAGACCTTAGCGCCACTCAATAGATCGAACATATCATCGATCCTAGGC
Source organism: Allium cepa (assembly GCA_030765085.1). NCBI lineage: Eukaryota > Viridiplantae > Streptophyta > Magnoliopsida > Asparagales > Amaryllidaceae > Allium > Allium cepa. Next base: position 299,179,250 of record CM060944.1, on the reverse strand, counting down.
AATGGATACCTATTCCTGATGGTTAACTCGTTAAGCTTGCGATAGTCAATGCAAAGCCTAAGAGTTCCATCAGACTTCTTCACGAAGACAACCGCGGACCCCCACGGAGAAAAACTAGACTGAATCAACTACTTGGACTCAAGCTCTAAAAGCTTCTTCTAGAGTTCCTCATTTTCCTTTGTAGACATCCTCGTAGAAGGACGACTAACTGGCTACGCGCATGGAATGAGATCAATGCGGAACTCAATTGCCCTCTTGGGTGGCAAACCCGATACAGGCTCAAAAACATCAGAAAAGTCACAAGCAATAGGAATACAAGATATATCATCACCATCTCGCGAATCAAGAGAATAAAAAGCCATTTCGGAATTATCCACATCCCGAAGAATAAGAGATAACTGAGTAGGCGAATCCGTATGTCGAAGATACGAAATTCTCCCCGAACAAATAATCCTAGCATCATATCTCACTAGCCAGTCCATACCCAAAATCATATCAAATCCCAGACAAGAAATAACGTGCAGATTCGCACGAAAAGAAAAGCCACATAAAACAATCTCAACATCATCACAAAGCAAGCCAAGGGTCGCGAATCCCCCAATAGGATTCGCAATCCTCAATGAAGTAACCAAACAAGAAACATCCAAAGATAAATCATTGACGAGCTTCTTCGATACGAAGGAATGTGAAGCACCCGTATCGAAAAGAACTCGAATACTATGATCACGAAATAAAATAGAACCTTCCAAAATAGATGGAGATATACCTTTGGGCTGAGTGGGACCTTCAGAAGCCTTAGCAGCATAAAGTCTGCTAGACTTGGCACTAGCCGGAACAGTAGGGCAAGCTGAAACATGATGACCTTCCTTCTTGCAATACCGGTAGAAGAGAGGTTTAGGACAAGCTCGAATAATATGATCCGGAGTACCACAATTAAAACACTTTCGAACGAAAGGTGTTCCGGAAGACTGAGGCTAAGAACTAGGACCACCAGTCTTCTTCTTCTTATAAGGAAAAGGCCTGGACTTCTGAATTGGAAATGGCCTCTTGCTGGGGTTCTTAGAAACCTCAACATCAACATCACTATCACACTCCTTCTCAACGGTCTCGAGGTGAAGTGCCGAATCAACCAACTCCTCAAAAGAAAGCTTGAGCTGGAGCAACAAAGACTTCTTAAGATATTTCTTAAGACCAGAAACAAACTTCAAATTCTTCTTATAAGAAGTGCTGATGAATTCAAGACCATACTTAGATAAAGCCTCGAATGATGCAACATACTCAGAAACAGAAGACTTCCCTTGCTTCAACTCAAGGAAGCGACGGGTCAATAAAACTTTTTCAGATTCGGGAACGAACTTGAGTTCAAATCGCTCCAGAAACTGAGTCCAAGAAAGAGTAGACTCATCAATTTCGGCTATAAGAAGCTCATACCAATCAAGAGCATGCTCTTGTAATAAACTAGAAGTTACAAAAACTCTATCATGGTCATAAAGATCCATGCGAGAAAAGATACGCTCGCACGTGCGAAACCAAGCTTGGACTTCAAGAACAGATTCGGAGCCCTTAAACGGCTTTCCTCCAAGATGAGCAAAATCACTGCACTGGCGTGCAAAGGCAGACTTGCGAGGTGGAGACACTCGAGAAGGAACTGGAGGCTGAGTGCTCCTAAACAACTCCATAAACTGATCAGCAGACATATAAACGCCATCCGGATGTGAGCACTGGATTGCCCAGCATCCGAACGTCGTCCCCTGCCTTTTCCAGCCATACGCTGAAAGTAAGATAAGAACAAGATTATTCACAAGGTAGATATTGCAATATGGGATACTATGGAATAAAAATGCATTCCTAGACGTATTCCCAAACTCTATCTAACCTTGATGGAATAAAGAGACACAATGATTCAAAGATTCGTATTACTTATACACTTTGATGTACCGTAATATGTGCATCTATTCTGTGCTTATCATATTTTGTCCTGAACCTCGCTCTGATACCATGCTGTGACGCCCCACCTCTATACCCACGCTAGCCAAGGACACTACAGGGTAATGCCATCAACTAACACGGAGAATAAGGCTGGTTAGGAGCGACCATCTATTGCCTTGCTCTAATTATCTATTGAATACATCGACAATACACATACCAAGCAGGTCGACATACCCAATGAATACTTAAAACAAAACCATACGTGGTTGGATCTATCAGAACAGAATATAACAACTCAAATGTAATATACATCACAGAATAGTAACTCATCATATACACATATACTGAATACATAACAGAGTATACAAAATAATACAAGTCAAGTGGTATAGCAAACCACAATATATAGACGAGTCAATAGAATACATATCAGAGTTACTACAAAATGGGACTACACAAAAAGCTATGACAAAAAGAAGCTAGCGGAGTAGTCCATGCGGAAGTAAAATAGGCTAAGTCCAAAAGCACCTAACCTGAAACATCTCGGTCTGACCCGAGTATAAAATACACAGGTCAGTCTAGCTAAACAAATCAGTTAGATAAACTGAACAACAATAAACCTGCAAGGTTACAAGGCATAACAAATATCTCTAAAGGAGATAACACAATCATCTAACAAAAGATGAATCATATGATAACAAGTCTCATATCATCGGCGACATATAGAAACAAAGGATAAGAATATCCCAAAGCAAGCCAAAAGGCAACAAAAAATACCAATAAGGTATACAAGCTCCACAAGATAAACGCTACATATCATGCGGCTCAAAAAGACCAACACCGAAGGGCGATACCTAGGGAATATACATATGAATGAAACATCAGAAAAATGCTCGAGCTCAGTACTGTATAAACAAGGATCCATGAGCCCGAAGACTCCAAACCCAATATCACCCATGCGGCTCATAACGACCAACATCGGAAGCGATACTAAAGGGCAACAAACCCGAAGGCACAAACCCGAAGGTACAAACCCGAAGGCAATATACCCGAAGGAAACAAACCGTAGTGGTGAAGGTCAGAGACCCAATACTGGACACCACTAACTGGCGGAATGTGTCACAACTCTCGAAAAGGAATCCGAAAAGTGTTAACGTAGTCCCATAACCACTCGTTCGCACTAAACGATTTACTGTTTGTCAGCCACTTTCACACTCAAAGCATTACAAAGTTCACCTCATATCATCGGTAAACCAAACCCGAAGGTCAAAACGATCCATCGAATAGGTCGGGGACTAATCGGGAAGACAAACTCATGGATTCATGGTCCGTGTTTTACCTAACCATTTAATCTCTCTTCCACTACGCTCGAAGTTCGAAATTGTGTATGTGCGTTTTAAATAGAATTTAAGAATTGGAGAAGGAAACTTTTAATACGATTTAAAGGGATTATTTATGAAAACCCGTGAATGAAGTCAAAAATAAGTTATCAAAGCCAAAGATGTAATGACAACCACTAAAAAGTAACTTGAACCGATAAAATTTGGAAAAAACAAATCAAATAGGCAAAAATAGGCAAAACAGCAAAATAGGAGCAGGTCGGTCGACCGGTTGCAGGGCTCGGTCGGCTGGCCAGATGCAGAATTTAGAACATGGTTCGGGGTAGCAGGTCGGTCGACCGGCTACAGGGCTTGGTCGGCCGAACCTGATGATTTGCAATTCCTGCCCTTTTCTTTTCAATGAAATGCAAGTTCTTTCCAAATCCAAAACAATGGCACATGCATACTTGTTAGGAATTCATACCGACACCCATGATATCAAGAGAGGTAGATGTGAGTTCAAAACTCACCTTTAACCCAAAACAAAGAAGATGAAGCTCAATAGCAAGGAGAAGACCAACCAAACTCTACTTCAACTCAACAAGCTTCAATCTAAGAATAAAACAAGTATTTCCTAATTTAGGTTTAGGAAATTTTGTGAAATTGAAGAGGAGGCTTACCAATGGGTTCTCTATGATTTTCAAGCAAGAATTTGGAGTTTGCAAATGGAATTAGGGCTTGCAGTTTCTATTTCCTCTTCCCTTCTACCATTTCAGTTTTAACTTAAGAAATGAAATGAAATGAAGATGAATGAAGAGAAGGGGTTGAGTTAGAGAGTTTAGTTAGCTAGTGGGCTGAACCAAAACCCAAAACCCAATAGAAAAAGGGTCAAAATTTCACAAACTCCAAACATATCAAAGATTATACTCAAAAAGATCGCAAACGCCATTTTGGAACCAATGGGGGTAGTTTCGAGCTCCAATTCGGCCGTTTGCAAAAACTAACATTTCGAACCTAAATCCGACTAACGACGCTATATTTAAATAAAACATTTAAATATAAAATCGTTAAATATGCGGGTTGTTACAAATCCTTTATTAATTAACTACTTCATCATTAATTATTCTTTAATTAATCAATTCATCGTTAATTTTATTAATTAATGATTTCTAATTACATTTAATCAATCTCTCTATATAAATTAATTACATTAAGTAATTAATCTGCAATTAATCCATACATATATTAATCACCCTTGATTAATAACATCCAGTAATTAACTACCCTTAGTTACTTCATTAATAAATTTCTCCCTAATTTATTATCTCAATTAATCCCTTGATTAATTTCAAAGTAATTTAATCTAAATTACTTCCATTATTAAAACATCTTTAATTACATCCAATAATTATCAATTAATTACTTCCCTAAGTAATTACAATCCCATTAATTACATAAAGTAATTATTCATCAAATCATCAAGTGTTTAAATTAATTAAACTTAATTAATTAATCTAAACTAATCACATTAACCAAATTAATTACATTAAGTAATTAATTCATTAATTACTTCCTTCATTAATTACACATAAACAATTACATAAATGATTATTATTAATTAATTAATCTAATTAATTATTAAAATTAATCACATTAATTAATTGTTAAATAATCTTAAGTTAATGACCTTCATTAACTATTCTTTAATTTCTTTCTTAAGAAAATAACTTAGATTAACCATTATTAATTACAAATTAATTGATATTTAATTACCAATTAATTAATCTTTAATTATTCAATTAATTAAATGTTAACTACAACTTAATTAATCCTTAATTACTTTATTAATTAATCCTAATCATTAATTAAAAATTAATTAATAATCCTTAATCACAAATTAATTAACCTTAATTAATTAATATTAAACCTTAATTAATTAATTTAAAAATTCTTAATTACTTATTAATCATCCATATTATTATTTAATTTAATAATTAATTATCCTTCTTAATTATCTCAATAATTTAATGAATCCAAATCATTAAATTTTATTTATCTTTAAGATAAACATTTCTTACTTAAGTCAAAGTATTAGAACAATTTGTTTTAAACTTACTTTAAATTTCACTTTAAACTTCATTTTAAATTTTAGATTTTAAAATGAATACAAATTTCAAATTAAACAAGTTTTAAAGTAATTCAAAATCTTTTAATCTCATGTGTTAAAGAAATAACCATTTTACAAAATAAGTTTAAAAGAATATAAACCAAATTCATCTTAGAAACCAAATTAGTTCAAAATACAGTTTAAACATTCCAAGTTATTTAAAAACAAATTCAATTTTTGAAAATTACTTTAATTTCAAAACTGAAATACCGCTTTAATCTTCATTCTAGATTTAAACTTAAATCTTTAAAAGCTTACTTACATTTTAAATTCGATTTTAAATTCAAATCATTTAACCATTTTAAAGTAATTAAACAATTTAAATTTAAACTCATTTTATTTAAAAAGACTGATGTTTAAACCCAATTCCAGATTTTTAAACCGGATTTAAACTTATTTTAAATTCCTATTTTACAAATTAAACTCCAGTTTTACATTCAAAACCATATACACTTAAAAGTTGTTTAAAACCAGATTTAAATTTCAAAACCTAAATTATTTCAAATCTCAGATTCAAATTACTTTGAATCCATATTCAAACTCAGGTTTTAAACTTATTTTAAAAAATTGTTTACATTTTAAAACTTTACTTTTAATTTTTAAAACTGAAACAGGTTTCTGTTTTTATTTATAACCAAACTTAAATTTTCAAAATTCAAATTATTTCAAAAACCAAGATTCAAACTATTTGAATTCAGATTCAATTCAGGGTTTTAAATCTTAGTTTAAATTTTAGTTTATGTTCAAACTTGCTTTTAAAACTTAAAAACCGAACAGGTTTTCTGTTTTTGTTAAAACCTGTAAACAATTTCTAGCCGAGCCTTCCATGTTTTGACTTCGAGTCATATCCTAACCTGCTTCGAGACAAAACTCGAATCCCCCGAGACCAACGCGAGGAACAAAATCCTACAATACCCATCTGATCAACACAGATCATCAGAAACCAGTGCAAAGTACACCATGCACATGCACGGTGTCCCCAGCCAACCTTGATCATCATCTCGACCTCTCTACAGTCAACATCAGACCATCCAAACAACATCCCAGTCAACACATGCTCGAATTCAAAATCGCGACCAAATTTCCAGACTTGGAACAAGAACAGGACTCTACACCCAAACCTGTCAACGACCCTCGTCCTCCCACTGCCGATCACCAGAACTCCAGAGGCTCCGGCCATAGCTTCGTCCATGCCCTAGCCACCATTACCCAAAATATAGTTGAACTCGATCAACTGAGGAAGACGAACCAAAGCAAAAAATTTAACCCATACAAACTAGGGTTCCAAACTTTAAATCACAATCTCCATCTCCAAAATGAAAAACACCATAATCTGATAATTTTCCCAGCTTCATAGATCACCCTTCCACCTATAGAAGCAAATTCGACCTCCAAGATCAAACAGATCACCAGAAAATTCAAATTTCCCCCTTTCCAGTTCAACAAGAACTGCACTTAACTCCTTAATGCTAAAAATCTTAATTTTGGTTTTAAAATTCATGGTTTGGTTCAAGTATTTCACTGATGTTACTGAATTAATGAATTTAGAAGTTTAAATTTTCCACTTATATTTATTTTGCTCTGTTATTTTTATTTCCAGGTAATATAAAATTTTATTTAACTTATATAAATTTTTAAATTTTACTTTATCATGTAATAAACAAATTTCATTCAATTTCTAAGTCATGATAACAACCAGATCAAAAGAAAAAAAATGATCAATATGAGCTTGTATTGTGCAGACGGTAACTTAGGAAATCAAACATGCATCACATCCATACTTATATAATCACAGCAATATATTTAACAATATAAATATATATATATGTATATATAATTCACCTATTTCTATAGATAAATCAAACAGCTATATTTCATACTTAAATTTTAAAATGTAAAGTTACTCACAGTTTTAAATATGCAGAGCAGAGCTTCAGGTTTGAAAATCTCTTGAATCTAGTGAAAACATGCTTTAAAATGCCTTTGCCCCTTGATTAATTACAAACATGCATGCATGTTTCAGCTTACCAGGAAATGCAGTGGGCAATTTTCCAAATTTTGAAGAATGCAGGTTGAATTGATGAACGTGCTACAGATTTGAAGAATGCAGATTTTCTTTGTATGATGAACAGAGAATAATTTTGTAGGTTTTTGAAAATGGATAAGGGATTTGATTTTGTATGTTGAAGATGGACAGATTATAGAATTTTGATTCTCGGATTAAATTTGATTTGAGGATTGTTTAAAAGTGGATTGGTTTTGAAGAATGCATTCGAACAGGAAATAATTTACAGGTTTGTTTGATAATAAGTTACAGGAATGATTACAGGTTTGCATACTTGAAAATGCTTTTTATTTTGATATGAGGATTGTTTTTCAGCTGAAAGAATTCTTAGTTTAGGAATGAAGATGAGAAAAAGGAAAGGAAAGAAAGAATGCATGTTTATATAATTTATTTATGATTTATTTTAAAATCAAAGAAAAATAAAAATACAAATTTTTGACACATGTATAAAATATGAACACTTGTTAATATCTTTGCTTATCACTTAACACATGTTAAATTGTGCTCTAAGATGTTTACACATGTCCTTATAATTAATTAGTATTGTTCATTAAAGTATTAATAAAAGTTTTAAACTTAATCTGTTTACAAATACTTATTCATATGTATAGCTATTTTTTAAAGAAATAAAAGCATTATATTTATAAATAAAAACAATATATATATCAATCATTTAAAAATAACATTTTTGATAATTTAAATAAATTTTACAAAAGAGATTATAACTTACTTGTTATTTAAATGAATAAATGTTTCATATTTTAATTTGTATTTTAAACTTTTTCAATTTACAAATCATATTTATTAAACAATAATTTTAAAAAGAAGTAAAACAAACATTTTTATAACTTTATTTTAATCTAAATTAATACTCAAACTTAAGTTAAAATATAACTTGAACAAATAAAACATTTGCCTTATGTGTTTAGAATCATATAGTTATTTATAAAATAGTTTTTGAAAAGCTTGATATTAAATAAAAGCCAATTTCTAAATACCAAAATGTTTGAAATTAGAAAATATACTGTATTAATTTGATTTAAAACCAAACTCATCTATTAATATATATATATACACACACACACATTATAAATAGAAAACAATTTATTAACTTATTAAAAGATAAATTCACTAATTAAATATTTATTAAAGTAAGATTATTAAATCAATTCAAATTTATTTGCAAAAATTATCACATCAATTTAATTTTAAATATAGATTATTAAATTGATATTGCCAGAAATTCTGGGATATCACAGTCCTCCCCTCTTAAAAAAAATTCGTCCCCGAAATTTAAAACAAAGGTAATTTAATAATCTCATTAAAGATTTAATTTTAGAACACTGCATATGTTAATCATATGCTAACAACCAAAATAATCAATTCGCACAATCAGAACAAATCTAACTATCCAGAAAAATTCTGGATAGAACTTTCTCGAGTTTTCCCCCGGTATAAATATCGGGATACTCGCTCTATAGAATCCAAACAATCAATACTACTAAGCTACAGAGCTATTATTCATCTAAATCTAGAAAACTAAACAAGATATCAGACTACAGGCGAGTCTAACTCAAAAAACAAATCATCCTGAACTGCTGGTTCTTCAACCAAAAATAGATCAAACACGTACTCCCTCCGAGATACGTGAAACCACTGAATCCCAGTTATCCAAACCGGCAATTCAACTCTTGAAAACCAAATACTTATCTTACCATAACACAGAAGAATTCCAAAACACCTCGGAGCTAGCTTTACAGACTTACCCAAAACTTATAGCTCCTTGGATCGGAGTAATCTTATCCAAAACCAAATCTCCGACTCCAAAATCCAAACTCCTCCGCCTTTTATCCATAAAACTCTTTGGACGATCCTAGACCACCGACATCCTTCCTGATCAGCTCAACCCTTGCTGATGCCTCTAGAAACAGACTGGACCAAAACAACCCATCACCATGATCTCATCAAGATTAATCCATAACCAAGAACACAAACTCTACTCCGTAAACAACAGAAGACAGAACTAACTTCCCCTTATCCGGAAAGGAAAAATAGAAACACTCCCAAACCGCTTCCGCTGCACAACTCTGATCCGAAGTAGAAGAAAATGTAGATGAAGAACACGAGCTCAAACTGGACAACCCAGCATAGAAATATGGTTCTACATATCCATAAAAGGAAACTCAGAAATTCCTCTGAAACCTGAGCTGCTTCACCAACTCTATGTCTAGGTACCATCCTTCTACTAACTGAATCACCGGTAGCACTCCTGGAATCCTAGCTGATAAGAAAACTCGATCTCCATATGCGGACAAACCTCTGACTTCCCTGAAGACGTCCGGAAAAACTCCAACAACTCAAGAGAACACTCAACTATCGCAAGTCACTTTTGCGATCAACTCAACCTAATTTTCAAAGACACTGTTCTCTCTTCACCAATCATAACAGCTTATCCTTGACCAACTAGTCCATCGAAGAAACGGTTCCACTCTGCTGCTTCTGATTTCCACCTCTAGGAAACTACTAAACCAAAGATCTTCCTGCTGGCACGCAAAACACTTCTGAGCTGCACCATTGACGTAGATGCTAAAGACTTCTTATCCAAAGCTCTTTGGTCATCAAAATCATATCAACCAATCCTAAACAGTACCTTGAGATGTGCAGACGTCTCCTCAAGAAACTTGGGCCCTAAACCAGACACAAACATTTTGCTGAACTCAGCTACAATACCGAAGCATACACACTTCCTTAAACTTGCACCAAAAGAAAACATCTTCGGAGACAATCCATAGTCACTGCCTCTCATCACGCAGCTACTACTTCCTAAGGTTTCCAAGATACCATCACTTGCTTCTGCCTAACCGACAGATCCAAATTCTCAAAAATCTGTTCACATGAGCGCGATCAAACTTGCACTTCAATGATAGACTCCAAACCTTAGCAGGTTTCCTTCAGAGATCAATGAAATCCTTACTCCAAGCTAAACTCACTCGAGACGGTATTAGGTCTACAGTCTCATCAAATACACCTCCAACCTTATCAGTCAAACTCCAACCAACGGTAGTTGTGTTACACACACCACTACCTCAACTACCTTTATAACTTATATTGGAAAAGCCTGTATGGGTAACCCAAATAGATAGGTATAAATAATTATATATTTATATATGTTAAAAAAACAAATACGCTCTCTCAAGACAGACATCACTCCAGAGTCTAAGTATTCGCTCAACCTAGCGCTCTGATACCAACTGTGACGACCTGCCATTCAACTCCATAGAATGACGCATCATCTTGAAGAAAGAAAGGGATAGAAAAGAGAAAAGAAAGAAGAGAAAGAAGAAACAACATCACAATCTCAACAGCGGAACCAATAAATTATATTAATAACATAAGTATTACATAGTATACAACAATTATTAGAGTTACACAGACAGTACAACACATACTAGACAGTTATAGACACCTGTCTAGTTATTACAACTCAATACAATACAAAGAAATCACTAAGAGATACCAACACAGCGGAAAACTATATATAACTACAACGCAGAAGCCTCCTGCTCCATTGCTCCTCCACAATTCGTCAAAGCTAACCTGAATCCCTTTGCTACTCATAAAAATTTGAGTACCCAAGAGTTTAAGAAAAACAGAAATAAACTCCGGGTCAGACATGGGTCTGGTGTGAGTAACAGGTTAAAGTTGCTTAACTTTTGAAAAACCTTTGAAAACAAAAGGTATCACGTAAGATTTCTCACACATAAACATGGAAAAGTTTTTACCTTACGCTAACCAAAACATTTGACAGGAAATCCGATGATATTATAATAGTGTCTAGGGTTTTCAAGTAAAATACAGAAATAGCTATAATGCTTACATCCCCTGCAACACAAAGCCAGAACCATTCCTTAATGAACAGTTCCGAACAAGACCACCCCGCAGTTGTGATCAGCAACTGCACCACATAGCCGAAATAAAGGGACATCTAGACAGTGGTAAATCTAGTCCTACTTGGGCATGACCCACTTAGCCTTGTTGCACCTCCCATGTTTTAGTCATTCCCGGTTGATAATGCTTGAGGCTATGATTACCTTTATAGGACACATCACTTAGAATGCTCATCGTCCACCTGACGATGTTCTGAAAGCATTCAATCCATACAAGTTCGTTCCGGGTTCGAACGAAACCGAAGGCATTATCTTGTTACACTCATTTTGGAATCACCCACAAAGTTAACGACGATAACCCTTGCACTTTGAATCTTCATCTTTACTTCAGATTCACGACCTATCGTTAGTTTGGAACGATGTGGTTTTCAGATATCCAAATATGGAAACCCGATCTCGGTCTCACCGAAATCCAAAACGTGTCTTTTAAGGCCAAGTTGTTTTAGAGTTTAAAACAATTCAATTCATTATCTATATACACACAGATAGATAATTCACAGATTCATAATATATAATCAACATTATCATCAACAGATAATCTGTATCAGCATTATAAACAGATAATCCATATCATCATCACAATGCAACCAATGCAGCCATATCACATAACATTACTCATCTCATAGCTGAGATTACGAACCATTCAAGGCAACCAATATCATCCATTCATATATAAGCAACGATTTAATGATCACACCATCTATAATTAATTTAAAATGAATTAAATTAATTAATTATCTCTAATTAATTTAAAACAAATTAACTTAATTACTTCATCATTATAATCCTGCTTAACTTAATCATTAATTGATTGCAAATCAATTAATTAACCATCATCTCATTATTCATTTTAATTAATCATTACTGATTAACAATTACCTAATTACAATAAGTAATTAACCTTAAATTAATTACACGAGTTAATTATACTTAACTCTTTATAATAATTAAATTTAATTACTTAACCAATTAATTAACTAAAGTTAATTACATTAATCCTTTATTAATTAATTACTTCATCATTAATTATTCTTTAATTAATCAATTCATCGTTAATTTCATTAATTAATGATTTCTAATTACATTTAATCAATCTGTCTATATAATTTAATTACATTAAGTAATTAATCTGCAATTAAACCATACATATATTAATCACCGATTAATAACATCCAGTAATTAACTACCCTTAATTACTTCATTAATAAATTTCTCCTTAATTTATTATCTCAATTAATCCCTTGATTAATTTTAAAGTAATTTAATCAAAATTACTTCCATTATTAAAACATCTTTTATTACATCCAATGATTATCAATTAATTACTTCCCTAAGTAATTACAATCCCATTAATTACATAAAGTAATTATTCATCAAATCATCAAGTGTTTAAATTAATTAAACTTAACTAATTAATCTAAACTAATCACATTAACCCAATTAATTACATTAAGTAATTAATTCATTAATTACTTCATTCAGTAATTACACATAAACAATTACATAAATGATTATTATTAATTAATTAATCTAATTAATTATTAAAATTAATCATATTAATTAATTGTTAAATAATCTTAAGTTAATGACCTTCATTAACTATTCTTTAATTTCTTTCTTAAGAAATTAACTCAGATTAACCATTATTAATTACAAATTAATTAATATTTAATTACTAACTAATTAATCTTTGATTATTTAATTAATTAAATGTTAATTGCAACTTAATTAATCCTTAATTACTTTATTAATTAATCCTAATCTTTAATTAATAATCCTTAATCATAAATTAATTAACCTTAATTAATTAATTTAAAAATTCTTAATTACTTAATTAATCATCCATATTATTAATTAATTAATTAATTAATTAATTAATTATCCATCTTAATTATCTTAATAATTTAATGAATCTAAATCATCAAATTTTATTTATCTTTAAGATAAACATTTCTTACTTAAATCAAAGTATTAAAACAATTTGTTTTAAATTTACTTTAAATTTCACTTTAAACTTCATTTTAAATTTAAGATTTTAAAATTAATACAAATTTTAAATTAAACAAGGTTTAAAACAATTCAAAATCATTTAATCTCATATGTTAAAGAAATAACCATTTAAAAAATAATTTCAAAAGAATATAAACCAAATTCATCTTAAAAATCAAATTAGTTCAAAATACACTTTAAACATTCTAAGTTATTTAAAAACAAATTCAATTTTTAAAAATTACTTTAATTTCAAAACTAAAATTCAGCTTTAATCTTCATTCCAGATTTAAATTTAAATCTTTAAAAGCTTACTTACATTTTTAATTCCATTCTAAATTCAAATCATTTAACCATTTTAAAGTAATTAAACAATTTAAATTTAAACTCATTTTATTTTTAAAAAAAACTGAAGTTTAAACCCAATTCCAGATTTTTAAACTAGATTTAAACTTATTTTAAATTCCTATTTTACAAATTAAACTCTAGTTTTACATTCAAAACCAGATACACTTAAAAGTTGTTTAAAACCAGAATTAAATTTCAAAACCTAAATTATTTCAAATCTCACATTCAAACTACTTTGAATCGATATTCAAACTCAGGTTTTAAACTTATTTTAAAATTTTGTTTACATTTTAAAACTTTACTTTTAATTTTTAAAACTAAAACAGGTTTCCGTTTTTATTTATAACCGGACTTAAATTTTCAAAATTCAAATTATTTCAAAAACCAAGATTCAAACTATTTGGATTCAGATCCAATTCGGGTTTTTAAATCTTAGTTTAAATTTTAGTTTATATTTAAACTTGCTTTTAAAACTTAAAAACAGAATACGTTTTCTGTTTTTGTTAAGACCTGTAAACAATTTCTACCCGAGCCTTCCATGTTTTGACTTCGATTCATACCATAACCTGCTTCGAGACAAAACTCGAATCCCCCGAGACCAACGCGAGGAACAAAATCCTACAATACCCATTTGATCAACACTGATCATCAGAAACCATTGCAAAGTACACCGTGCACATGCACGGTGTCTCCGACCAACCTTGATCATCATTGCGACCTCTCTACAGTCAACAATCAACACATCAGACCGTCCAGAAAACATCCTAGTCAACACATGCTCGAATTCAAAATCGCGACCAAATTTCCATTTTGGAACAAGAACATAACTCTATACCCAAACCTTTCAATGACCCTCGTCCTCCCACTGCCGATCACCAGAACTCCAGAGGCTCCGGCCATAGCTTCGTCCATGCTCTAGCCACCATTACCCAAAATATAGTTGAACTCGATCAACTGAGGAAGACGAACCAAAGCAAAAACTTTAACCCATACAAACTAGGGTTCCAAACTTTAAATCACAATCTCCATCTCCAAAATGAAAAACACCATAATCTGATAATTCTCCCAGCTTCACAGATCACCCTTCCACCTACAGAAGCAAACTCGACCTCCAAGATCAAACAGATCACCAGAAAATTCGAATTTTCCCCCTTCCAGTTCAACAAGAACTGCACTTAACTCCTAATGCTAAAAATCATAATTTTGGTTTTAAAATTCATGGTTTGGTTCAAGTATTTCACTGATGTTACTGAATTAATGAATTTAGAAGTTTAAATTTTCCACTTATATTTATTTTGCTCTGTTATTTTTATTTCCTGGTAATATAAAATTTTATTTAACTTATATAAATTTTTAAAATTTACTTTATCATGTAATAAACAAATTTTAATCAATTTCTAAGTCATGATAACAACCAGATCAAAAGAAAAAAAAATTGATCAATATAAGCTTGTATTGTGCAGACAGTAACTTAGGAAATCAAACATGCATCACATCCATACTTATATAACCACAGCAATATATCTAACAATATATATATATATATATAATTCATCTATTTCTATAGATAAATCAAACAACTATATTTCATACTTAAATTTTAAAATGTAAAGTTACTCACAGTTTTAAATATGCAGAGCAGACCTTCAGGTTTGAAAAGCTCTTGAATCTTGTGAAAACTTGCTTTAAAATGCCTTTGCCCCTTGATTAATTACAAACTTGCATGCATGTTTCAGCTTACCAGAAAATGCAGTGGCCAATTTTCCAAATTTTGAAGAATGCAGGTTGAATTAACATGCTACAGATTTGAAGAATGCAGATTTTCTTTGTATGATGAACAGAGAATAATTTTGCAGGTTTTTGAAAATGGATCAGGGATTTGATTTTGTACTTTGAAGATGGACAGATTACAGAATTTTGATTCTCAGATTAAATTTGATTTGAGGATTGTTTAAAAGTGGAATGGTTTTGAAGAATGCATTTGAACAGGAAATAATTTGCAGGTTTGTTTGATAATAAGTTACAGGAATGATTACAGGTTTGCATACTTGAAAATGCTTTGTATTTTGATATGAGGATTGTTTTTCAGCTAAAAGATTTCTTAGTTTAGGAATGAAGATACGAAAAAGGAAAGGAAAGAAAGAATGCATGTTTATATAATTTATTTATGATTTATTTTAAAATCAAAGAGAAATAAAAATACAAATTTTTGACACTTGTATAAAATATGAACACTTGTTAATATCTTTGCTTATCACTTAACACATTTAAATTGTGCTCTAAGATGTTTACACATGTCCTTATAATTAATTAGTATTTTTAATTAAAGTGTTAATAAAATTTTTAAACTTAATTTGTTTACAAATACTTATTTATATGTATAGCTAATTTTTAAAGAAATAAAAGCATTATATTTATAAATAAAAATAATATATATATCAATCATTTAAAAATAACATTTTAGATAATGTAAATAAACTTTACAAAAGAGATTATAACTTACTTGTTATTTAAATGAATAAATTTTTCATATTTTAATTTGTATTTTAAACTTCATATTCAATTTACAAATCATATTTATTAAACAATAATTTTAAAAAGAAATAAAACAATTTTTTTATAACTTTAGTTTAGTCTAAATTAATATTCAAACTTAAGTTAAAATATAACTTGAACAAATAAAACATTTGTCTTATGTGCTTAAAATCGTATAGTTATTTATAAAATACTTTTTGAAAAGCTTAATATTAAATAAAAACCAATGTCCAATTGCCAAAATATTTGAAATTAGAAAATATGCTATATTAATTTAATTTAAAACCAAACTCATCTATTAAAATATATATAAATATGTATATACGTTATAAATAGAAAACAATTTATTAACTTATTAAAAGATAAATTCACTAATTAAATATTTATCAAAGTAAGATTATTAAATCAATTCAAATTTATTTATAAAAATTATCACATCAATTTAATTTTAAATACAGATTATTATATTGATATTGCCAAAAATTCCGGGATATCACAAATGCTCTTCTAGGCCGATGATGAATGGATTTATATAGGGTTCGAACCCCTTGATTTTCGTTCATTTTGTTAATTCCTTAACGTATGATATTAATTGAATTTTGGCGATGATTTCTGACTTTGTCAATTTTGTATATTTGTTTACTTGATAGTCACGGTGTTGATCTCTTTTGTGGTCACCACGGCTTTGATTTCTGACTTGTTCAATCTTCGATGCTGACTTTTTTATGCGATGGTATTTTTTGTTCCTTGACTCGGACATCTTTGAATTGCTTTGCTTACCTCGCTTGACTTGATTTGACGATGTTGATTTCACAGTGACTTCGGCATCAACTTGTTCAACTTGAAATTCCTGATGCAAGCTATCTTTTTTTGGGCTTCTCTGCCTTTGATCAAAACCGCTGCTTAATTTTGAATTTGTGCACTATTTTATTTTTGGCATTTCCTGCTTGATTTTGTCTCGACTTTGATCACTGCATCACTGTATCGTATATGTATTCTGCCAATTTTAGTTTCACTGCACTGTTGTCACATGTCATTGTTTCAGCTTTGATTTAGTTGGTGACTTTGGCCTTTTTGATTCTGCTGTGTGAATTTATGACTTTGCTTTTGGTCACTTGATATTGATAATGTGATGTTGTTTTGTACATTTCTTCACTCCGAGATGTTTATGTACATATGTGGTCTGCTGTCTGGACTACACTTAATTTTTTGTAACTGTATTACTCTGACTTGATCAAATAGAAGTTCATGCACTTGTACATTGCATTGTCCATAGTTTTATATGTGCATATCAGTGTTATCTCTATGCCCTTGTCTGGTCTATATGCATTCCTGTCACACTGGCTTGTTCCTGTGGCCACTTGCTATTCACTAGTCTGCATTGGAGTTTTACTGCTTCGAATTGCATACATATATGTACATCCTACTTGACTTGGTTACTTGATGCAGTCTTGTTCTTGTTTGCCAATGATGCTCTGACTATTGAGGCAGTGCCATTGATATTCGAGTCGTTGTGCATTGCATACATGTGTGTTCATATATGTATGTGTTAGCTTTTGTTTTAAGTAGTAATTTCTCTTTATTAGTGGTTTTATTTGAAGCTTCATGAAGTCATAACTGTGCAATCTTCATGTGTGTGCATACATATATTTGTATGTGTGTATGCATGTATTGTTGGATCTACACTTGTGTTAGCACTGCATACTTTGTTTGCATATCAAGTTGTTGAAGTCACTTGTAATTCCAGTTTTCTTGTATCCACACATCTCTGGTCTCTGTAGCATATATTTGTTACTTGTTGTTGCCATAGTGTTGCAGTCTTTAACTTGTACCATTCGAGGCAGTTTACATATAGTTACATTGTTGGTCTTGTAAAACTGAAACTGTACTTGACTTCAAACTGATGCATATTAAACTGCTGTCGATTTGTGCCTGTTAGTCTTCACTGTGCATTGTATGCATACATGGTGTACCTGTTATTGCTTGAGCCAGATCATATTTTCAAGTTGACTGTGACTTTCTTATGCCCTATACTTCAGTTTGGTTGCCATGAATGTGATGCATGTTTTGTTGACTTTGTTTGTTTCCTGGTCGGCGTGTGTATTCATAACATTCATGTATACATTTGAGTTGCACCTGTGTTGAATCCAGCATAACGATCGGGTTTGACCTTGTGCTCGTGACGTGACTTTATTTGTATTACACTTGAGTTGAACCCGGCTTTTCATTTGGGTTCGACCTGTGCTCACCTGTCCCTATAATTTTATCAAGTGTATATATCGTTGTGCACGGTCTTGTGACACATACAGTGATACACTACATGCCATAAGTTGTACGTGTGTGATGAATTCAAAATTAAATGATGACGAACGCCCCAAATAACTGAGTCAAATGAAATTTTCAAAGTTACTTTTTATTTTACACTGCAAAAATATATCATTTTAAATTTTACTGTGTCAGTGTCTATTTTTGCAGATTGCTCAGATACTGGATTCAATCTGGAATGGAGTTGAAGATAATTACGAGTGAATGAGTGAATTGTATAGAGGAGCATTTGTAAGTGAAAAATTGTGATGTAATAAAAATTTGTATTGTAATTGAAAATTGTGTGTATATATATAGTGAGAGCTCAAATTTATACTATTCAAAATTGTAATAAACATTCGTTTGAATAAAATATTCGTTTGAATTTAAATTCCATGTTATTTATTTTATTCAGCCAATATTTATTTAATTATGTGAAACTTATAATAGTACATTAACAAAACATTTAAATGAATATATATATATATATATGTTTATTATCATCAAACAAAAGCCATATGCCCGTATATTCAACAGCATCAGCTAAAGGAAAAGTTTTTGAAGCGCCATTTTTAGAAGAGGAAAGTGAAGTCTCTTAGTCATGTGGTTTCGAATAATGGATTATCCGTCTATCCAGAAAAGATCGAAGCTGTTAATAATCGAAAGAGATCAAAGATGGTAACTGAGATAAGAAGCTTTCTTGGATTAGCCTGGTATTATCGGAGGATTATAAAATATTTTTGGCGAAAAGAAGTGCCGATGAACAAGATAACGCTAAAGGATGTGAAGTTTGTATGGACCAATAAGTGCGAGGAAGCATTCAGAGTTAGAAGTACTTACTGATCCATGCACCTGGGTTAGTGGTTCCGAAGGGGAATCAGTACTTGGTAGTTTATGCAGATGCAAGTAACACTGGGTCAGGCGCTGTACTAATGTAGAGGGGTAAAGTGATTGCCTACGCTTTTGGAAAAAATAAACCGCATGATTTGGAATTAGCTTTCATTATTTTTGCTTTGAAGGTGTGGAGGCATTACCATTTGGAAGAGAGGTTCGAGCTTTATACCAAGCATAAGTCATTGAGGTACTTGTTCTTTCAGAAGAAGCTGAACATGAGACAGCAAGGGTGGTTAAAGTTTTTAGCCGCTTATAATTTTGTAATAAAGTACGCACCAAGTGTAACACTCCATATTTTTATAACATTATTTAGAATAACTGATTGGGTAAATAAATAAAATAACGTGGAGATTAATATGTTGAGAATTGATTAAATTAAGGGTAGCTATCCATGTTAATTATAGATCAAATAAAACAATTTGAACTAATGTGTTAGGATATGAGAAGCAATATGGGAAATAGGAAAGGCTTATAACCTAAACCCTCACGAAATAGTACTCACGTTCATTTCATTTCACTCAAACAAAAATTATACCAAGGACGGCCACCATTATTGTTCTCAAGAGAAGATTAAAGCTAGGATTCAAGTAAAGGAAGATAATCATCATAATCAACATCAAATCTCACATCTTTTAATCTCAAAGCTAAGGTGAACAATTACTACATCCCATGTTCTTATGGTTTTCGGTTTTAAAATTAGATCTGAAATGCTTTTGCAAATGTATGCCATGTTTTGATGACTAAGTTATATATATGTTTTTTGACTAATTATATATGTTCATGTTATTTTTTATGATGTGTTTGACATGAAAACCCTATTAAACGACACCCAAATGCCTTGAAAATTTTAGTACAGGTCAAAAATGATGTTTTAGAGATGGATTTTAGTATTCATAATTTTTTGAATTAATGCGGATTTTATATAAATTTTCCATTGAGGAAAATGATTTATTTAGCTATAAGTTGTTTATGGCTAAAGTAATAATTATTTGGGTTTGAAATTTTTATATGTTGGAAACCATATTAAAATATATTTTTAGGAGTTTTTATGGATTTTTCCTATGCATTTTGATGGATATATAAAATTATTTAAGGTATGAGACTAAAATGTTTTATATATTCTACTAAGGAGAAGGGGCATTTTATAAAATAAAATGATTATTTAATTCTAAAAATAGTGGTAACACTTTGTGAGAAGTATTTGTTAACGAATGATGATTTGACAAATAGAGGTAGGTTAGTTGAAAATTATCCATTTTAAGTTTAAAACAAAACAAAAAATCATAATTCAAGCATGTTTTAGCCAATTCTAGCAGTAAACCTTCCGATCCAGACCTTCCGACTAAGTAAAAAGGTTAGCTCTCGACAAGGTCAAAGTTCAATGCATATGGTGTCAAATATCATGGTACGTAATGAATTGAACAAGGTCGAAGGGTTCTCAGTCGAAAGGTTGGTTGCCAAAGAGGTTGAAGTATGTTTATTTTATAAACTAAAACTTTCGCCTGCTTTGCTTTTGAATTAGAGCTTTCGACTTGGTTACTTTCAAAAAAGTCAAATGTTTAAAATAAAGGTTTTAAACCTTTCGACAAAGTCGAAAGGTCACTGTTGCTTTACCACTATTTTGTTTTGAAACCATCCGACACAGTCAAAGGGTTACTGCCGCTTTATGAATATTTTGTTTTGAAACTACCAACGAAGTCAAAAGGTTTACTTGTTTTAAAAAACCAACCACTTCTCCTAATGTTTTAGAAAGAAAGCTTCTGACTTAGGTGTTCAACCTTGTTTTCTAATTGAAGTATAACCAAGCTTTCGAAGTAGAGTTTTTGACAAAGTCGAAAGGTTGCTTCCAATGTAGTCAAAAGGTTTTAAAAGAAGGTTTTCCACTTGTTTTAAATTGAACCCAGTAAGTATTTGAAAGGTTTATGTTTAAAAAGTTTAATGCCTTTGAAAGGTTTAGTTCAATAATTTCAAAAAGGTTTATATTAATAGATTTCGAAAGGTTTGTTTATTGAATGGCTTTAAAAGGTTTGTTTATTAAAGGGTTTTGAAAGGTTTAGTTCAGTGGTTTCGAAAGGTTTAGTTCAATGATTTCGAAAGGTATAGTTCAATGGTTTCGAGTCGAAAGCTTTAGTTCAATGGTTTCGAAAGATTTTGTTCAATGGAGTCGAAAGGTTTGTAAAGGAAGATTTTCTAGGGTTTTTCTAAGGAAATTTTTTAAAGTGAATTTAAAGAAGGATGTCCAAAGTTTCATTGCTTTCGAAAGATTTTCTTTTCAATAGTTTCAAAAGATTTGAGGTTGGTTTTGAAAGAGATGATTTTTAAGATTATAAAGAGGTTCTTTCAAGTGTTTAAATGTTTTCATCAACTATGATTTGGGTAATGAAGATATATATAACATGCTAATACGATTTTGGGAAAAGCATAAAGAATATATACTTTTCCTTGTTTAAGTTTGATTTGAAGGTTTTATATCACTTTGAAAATGTTTTCAAGGAAAATTAAGGGAGAGGGTCCTTAGGTGATAATTATTCAGATATTAGAATACCAGATGAGACTAGTATGGGGTCGCATCCTATACATTA
This sequence comes from Allium cepa, assembly GCA_030765085.1. Classification (NCBI taxonomy): domain Eukaryota; kingdom Viridiplantae; phylum Streptophyta; class Magnoliopsida; order Asparagales; family Amaryllidaceae; genus Allium; species Allium cepa. The sequence continues at coordinate 299,157,171 of CM060944.1, read as the reverse complement.
GCTATTAGCCCCTGCTAATTGTTGTCCAAAACTCTAGTGTGTAGGGCTTGGTCACAGGTATACTAAAATTATGATTACACACCAAAGGTAATATACGTTGTACACAGATAGGTTATTGGTGAGCCTGAAAAACTGTTAGGATCAAGAAGACCTGAGAGTGGTTAAGTTAGGGACATATCATCCATAAGAGTAGCATTTAACGGATAGTTAAGGACAGACCATCTAGAAGTGAATCAATAGATAGTTAAGGATAGAGAATCAAGAAGAAGAATAGCTAACAGATGTTAGATTAATTTTGATTATATTGTCTGGTAGGCCCGAGTCAGCCAAAGGTTAAGGGTTATCTAAACAAAACTTATGTGTTTGAACAGATAGTTCATTATTACCTGATGTTTATGTATGTTTACATAATGATCCTTCATACCGTTTAATCAGTTTCGACTACAAGAAAAGGTTTTGCAAAGATATGTTTTCAAGGATGTTAATGAGGGGAAACTCATTTCGCTAAGCGGCATGGTCTCATTGAACATATATATTATCCATACAGGGCTTTATGTCTGATTCAAAGTTTATGTTTTCCCCATAAACTTTTGGTTTCTCAAAATTAATTGAGTTGGATGAGGGGTAAAGGTCTTCTTTAGTTTAGTAGGATGACGAATAAGACTACCGAAGGCATGTAAGAGGCAAACAGAAAGCTATTTAGGAGCTTTATGTTTTGTTATATTTTCGTTGTGTTTGTATTAAGTCTATTATGACTATATGAGTCTGATCATCCAAGGGGGTATCTTCATATACCACTCTTGGCGTAATTTTTAATAAGTATATTTTATCTATGTCTCGGATTGTATTATGATTATGTAAGTTGAATATGGAACATCTGTTTTAGATGTAATGAAGTAAAAGTTGTTTGAAATCTGTGTTTTGTTTCATATTCAAATGCTTCTGATATTGTACGTAACATTAACATAGTCGTATTTAGTCCCCCGAAGCTAGTACTATAGACGACTGTAGCATCTGTAGAGTTTAGTTTTGGGCCTCTAGATAGGGGATGTTACAGCTTTGTATCATAGAATGTTTTATGAAATACTTTAACTAAAATAATGGTTTCGAAAAAAATAACATAATTCTTAGTAATTAGAGTTAAATTGGGGTATGGATAACGCTATAGTAAAATACTTGTATTTGCTACATATAAAAGTATATGCTATATTTCTAAACTCCTATCTTAGTCAGGCTATTAATCTGTATCTCACAAGGTTTGAATAAATATATGGAAGGAAGAAGAGGTAAGGTTAATCTTGGAGGAGATAGCACTACCACTATTGGAAATGCCCGACCAAATGCTAGGAGAAGTCCAGGTCAGGCTCAAGCTAAAAATGTTGGCGCTGGGGTTCCTCGATTGGATATAGGAGCTATATGTCAGTTCTTTGTAAACAGGATGCAAGTTGGGATTGCAGCTGGAGTTGTTGGAGGAAATGCTGCTAGAGGTGGAGTACAGGAAGCTTCGATGGTCAACCTGTATGCTAACTTAAGCAAAGACTATACCATGCTTGGAGGGAAGCGGTTCGTTGGAATTGAGGAAGCGATTGAGGTAGAAAATTGGCTGCTGCATTGGGAGAGTATTTTTGCTAACCTGGAATTGAATGACAAGCAGAAAAGGAGACTAGCTTCAAACAGCTTCAAGGAGCTACTCTATTTTGGTGGAATACCGTTATAGCTGGTGTTGATGAGGAAACCATGACTTGGGAAGAGTTTAGAAGAAGGTTTCAAGAAGGATTTATGTCAATGATGGCGCAGTCGGAGTTGGTGAGGAAATTTGTAGAATTAGAACAAGGGAAGATGTCTGTTTTAAAGTATGCAAGAAAATTTGAAGAGTTGGCCCAGTACGGGTATGCTTTGGTTGATACAGTGATTAGGAGGAATGAAAAGTTTATAAGAGGCTTGAGGCCGGAATTGACTAGTGCTACTTTGCCACACTTAAGAGACCCAAGTGATGTAGTGGTTGAAATGGCGCTAAGGCTGGATGAGGTGCTAGCTTGTTTAAGGAAGAAAATGAAGGAGGCCCGGGCCAGAAAAGGAATTTTTTCCTGAAGAAGAATACTCAGAAGTTAGGAGCACAAAAGAAGGGAAAAGTTGAGGTGGTTTGTTATAAATGTGATAAGAAGAGACATTATGCTAATGATGTCAGACTGGAAAGGGAAAAGAGATAGGAAAGGAGATGAATGGAAAGAAGAGCACCGATGCTTTAACAGTGATCAGATCGTCCATTATAAGAACCAATGCAAGGAGCCTGCTAAAGAAGATAGGGGCAAGTTTATGCATTGGAGCCCGCAACATCAAGTCTAGTTGTGTAGGAAAAAGGAAAGGCTATTCTGGAAGGCTTGCTGTAGATTCACGGTATGTTTGTTTGCATTCTATTTGATACTGGTGCATCTCATTCTTTTATTTCCCAATGTTTAATAGATAAACTTAACCTAGAACCCTCATATCTAGTTACTTCCTTAAGGGTTTCAAATCTGATAGGAGAGTATGCAACACTTGGGATGAGGTGTGACCATTTAGAGTTAGATTTTCTAGGTCATACTTTTGATTTTTTTTTCATGTATTTGACTTTATGTGATTTGGGATTACCATTGGCATGGATTTGTTAAGTAAATATGATTCTAGGATATTTTGCCATGATAGTAAAATATCATTTAGTCAACTAGATTGTAGTGGTCGGATAGTTTATACTATAGAGAACCCTAGTTGCGAAGTAAATGCTTTACTGGGTATCATGAAGTTGGAGGATGAGTTGCATCGAGTCTTTGTGGTTAAAGAGTTTGCTGATGTGTTTGAGCTGGTAATTGGATTACGACCGAAACGAGCCATTGAGTTTCGGATTGATTTGGTTCCTAGAGCAGAACCGGTGAGTAGACTACCAATCAGGATGATACCTACGAAAATGAGAGAGTTGAAGGTGCAGTTGGTGGATTTAGAAGGCAAGAGTTATATTCGACCAAGCAGTTCGCCTTAAGGAGTTGCCGCAGTGTTTACTAAGAAGCCGGATAGATCGTTCAGGCTATGTATTGATTATCATAAGATAAATGAGAAGACGATAAAGAACCGATACCTATTGCCAAGAATTGATGATTTTTTTGATCAGTTAAGTGGAGCTAAAGTATTCTCTCAGCTACATTTAGCAACGGGATTTCATCAACTTCAAGTTGTAAAGGATAGTATTCCTTTGATGGTGTAACATCCCCTTACTTGGAGGCCCAAAACTAACGGCTACGAATGCTATAATCATTCATAGCTATTAATCTTTGATGACCAAATACGGCAGTATTAGACTCATTGATACAAAGATCATAGAAATATGTAAAAAAATTAACAATTCAAATATACATTTCCATACTCAAATCAAAATCATATTCATTACATAATCCCAAATTTCGTTGACCACGTTTAGCAAAATTAATTATTACCAATACGCCAAGAGTGACATATGAAGATGCCACATTGCTTGGTCAAAGTATATAGTACGGCTAGTATATCAGCCTTTACAAACAAACACACAGAGGATAAGTAAACCTTAATAACTATCTGCCTCCTGCATACCTTTAGAAGATTGTTCGTCTAAGAATAGGACCTGAAAACCTTAAATCTCAAAGTACTCAAAATCAATTGGGTACCAGAGAGTTTAAGGGGAAAACAAAAACTTTGAGTCAGACATAAAGCCTAGTATGAATAATAATCTAACATCTCAATCCTTTTGGAGATCTAGTGATACCACGCCGCTTAGCGGAACGGGTTTTCCCCTCACTAGTATCCTAAAAACCTTTATAAAACCTATGTTGTGCTCCTGCATCCACAATGATTAAATATACAATTATATGTATACTTGAGAATAATTAAGAATTCCCATTCCCAGTTTAATCCAACACCATGTCATAGTTATAGTTTCTAGGGTCACTATTAACCTTTTAGTTTTCATGGGTCTATTAGCAACCTTGTCATAATTAATAGACACTATGTCTTATTCAAAGTTTTCATGGGATTACTAAGAACCTATAGGCTCCTGCCAGATAACTTAATCAATTCATGGGTCCTCCCAAACTTATTGGACTTTCCAAAAACTATTCACCTTATCCTAGTTTTCATGGGTTTACTAGGAACCTATGGATTTATCCAACAACTCACTCACATCCCAGTTTTCATGGGTTGACTAGGAACCTACTGATGCATCCATTAACCACTTACTTATTATAGTTTTCATGGGTTACTAGGAACCTGTCGACTGATGTCAAATCTTAATCCGAATATAGTTTTCAAGGGTTCACTACAAACCGAACAGCTCTGCCAACTACTCTTAATACATAGTTTTCATAGGTTAATTATGAACCTTTTAGTATGCACCAAAAACTACCTTATCATAGTTTTCATGGGTTTACTAAGAACCTTTTGGTATGCATCAAAAACTAAAATGTTTACTCATCCTATATTTTTAGTCGCCCTGACTCCGTGGATGCAATTCTACCCATTCAGGAGTTCAACCAATTTATATTCACTATTGAGTTAAGCTAGCTGGTTCTTCTACCCCTTTTTCCCAAAATACAATTATGAGTTATCATTTGAATATACTCATATTTAAAGAAGAAAAACAATGATTTAACAATACAACCCATATGGGTTTAAAGTCTTGAAATATATATATATATATGTATGTATGTATGTATAAATATATATATATATCATAACATAGTTCACCTTTAACTTATATTTCATTAAGGAAAAACTTCTTCAAAATCACACACTTAAACCATTATAAAACTCTTCATACAAGACGTGGGTTTTTCTTTAAAAATTAGAGTACGGGATTTCAAACCATCAGAACTAAACCTGGAAAGTTCTATAAAAAAATCTTTCGAAACAATTGAAACCATTCGGCAATTTAAGATTTTTGAAACCATTCAACCCTTATAACATATACCTTTCGAAAACTTACTGGGTTCAAGTTAAAACATGTGGAAGCTCCTCTTTTAAAACCTTTCGAATACAAAGGAAGAAACCTTTCAACATTGCTCGAAGGTTTACTTCGAAAGCTTAAATCATATCATTTAAAACAATAGACCTCCGCTCCTTTGAAATCGCGAGTTATACTTCAATTATAAATCAAGGGTAACTCATCTAAGTCGAAAGCTTTGAAACCTTTCGAAAGAAATTGGAGAAGCGATTGGTTTTGAAAACAAGTAAACCTTTCGACTAAGCCGAAAGCTTCTGCTTTGGAGCCCTTCGAAAGTTTTAACAAAGTAAGGACGGCGGTTCTTTTCAAAACCTCTTTGAAACAACCTTTCGAAACAAAACATTTCGACCTTGCCAAAAGGTCTCTTAAATCCTTCGACTATGTCGCGTGGTATTTTATATAAAACAACTTATAAAACTCAATCCTTTCGACTGTATCAGAAGGTTCAAAACAAACTATAAAAGTGGCAGTAATCTTTTGACTTTGTCGAAAGGTTTAAAAACTTTCTTTAAACATTTGACCTGGTTGAAGGCAACCAAGTCGAAAGCTCTAATTCGAAAGCAAAGCAGGCGAAAACTTTAGTTTAAAAACAAACATATCATAACCTCTTCGGTCATCAACCTTTCAACTATAAACCCTTCTACTCTATCTAATTCATTACGCACCAAGTACTTTATACCATATGCATTGGTTTGACCTTGGTGAAGATTTAATCCTTTCGACTTAGACGAAAGGTCTGGGCTGGAAGATATTATGCCTAAAATGGCTGAAACATGCTAAAAGCATGATTTTCTTATTTTTAACTTAAAGAAGTAACTTTTTAACTAAGCTTCCTCTTTTATCAAATTCTCATTGGTTAACACTTTACTTTTGAGAAAAATGCTGTGGCAAATTCATATTTAAATAATCATTTTATTTTATAAAATGCCCCTTCTCCTTAAAGAAATATATAAAACATTTAAGTCTCATACCTTAAATTATTATGTACATTCATCAAAACACTTAAGAAAAATTAGAAAAAAAATCCAGAAAATCTATTTTAATATGTTTTCCAACATATAAAATTTCTAACCCAGATAATCATTATTTTTGCTGTAAATAATGTATAGCCTAATAATTCATTTTCTTCATTAGAAAATTCGTATAAAATCCATATTTACTCGAAAAATTATAAGAATTGGATCTCATCTCCAAAATCATGGTTTCTATAACAAAAATTTACCCATGGCATTTAAAAATCATATCATCTCGATTTTACCCTAAATCCATATACATCCCTTATTATACAACCTTGTTTAAACTCTTACAAATCATAAACAAGCATATCTTCATTCAAAACATCATAAAACAGATTAATCTTAAATCCAAAATCATTTGACGTAAAAATCAAAATAGAGATGTAGAAATTATTATTCATCTTGCTTGAGATATGGAGATTAGAAATTGTTTGAGATTGATTTTCCTCTAGCTTGAATCCTAAGCTTTTCTTAAGTTTTCTTCTTCTTTTCTAATGGCCGGCCTTTCTTCTCAAGGTTGTAATTATTTTTGTTTTGATGAAATGAACGTGTAAAGCCTAATGAGAATAGTATAAGGGTAGGAGGTGTGAGAGGCTATTTACCCTAATGCCATTATGTTTAATTTCCTAACCATTTATATAAGTTCATCAGTTTTAATAAGCATGACCACCTAATTAATTAATCGACCTCAATCCCCTCATTTACATTATTTAGTTTAATTTATTCTAGTTAAATTTTTGAATAATGTCAATAAAATTAGGAACGTTACAGGCTCCCATCCTTAAAAAAATTCGTCCTCGAAATTCATTAAGGACTAACTGGCAAACATAGTAATCATCTGTAACATCTACTAACAACCGTACTAGTCTATCTGACTAGCGACCAATCTCTATATATATGATATAAACATACCATTAAAGCAGATTAGGATAAGCCTATCGAGTCATGTCCTTCATCTCCCAAGTACATTCTTTCTCATTGTCGCTCCACCGAACCTTTACCAACTTGACTGTCTTAGTCCTCAGCCTTTTCTCATTTCTCGCTACAACCCGAACTGGTTGTTTGACAAAGTCAAACCGGGCTCTACAACTAAGTCCTCCAACTTTGTTTGAGGAATGGTAGCCTCTGTATCATGCACATACTTACGAAGATGAAACACATGGAATGCATTATGGACACCTGCTAAACTGCTCGACAACTCTACTTTGTACGCGAGCTTTCCAATCCTTTCTATAATCTAAAATGGACAATATACCTCGCGGTCAACTTTTCTGATTTCCCAAATCGTACCATAGCTTTCATTGATGATATTTTAAAGAAAACTCGGTCTTTCACTGAGAACTCTAGGTCTTTACACCATTATCTACATAACTCTTCTGCCTGGATTGAACTTCCTTTATCCTTCCTCGGATTATCTCAATCTTTTCTGATGCCTCTCTAACTAAATCTGGACCTAAGACCAATCTGTCTCCAGTCTCCAATCAACATGCTGGCGATCTACATGGCCTTCCATACAAAGATTCAAAAGGTGCCATTCCTGTACTAGTTTGATAACTATTATTATAGGAAAACTCAATCAGATGTAGGTGATCTTCCCAAGATTCCCCAAAATCCAACGCACAAGCTCTCAATAAATCTTCGAGTACCTTATTGAGTCTCTCGGTCTACCCATCGTCTGTAGGTGATATATTGTACTCATCTTGAGCTTGATACATAATACCTCTTGTAAGCTCCTCCAAAATTCGCTAGTGAATAATGCATCCCTGTCGCTGACTATGCTACCATGAATCCCATGAAATCTAACAATGTTCTTCATGAATAACTTTTCTAGAACAAGTGTCGTCCTAGTGGACTTTACCAAAATGAAATGGGCACTCTTGGTCAACCTTTACACTATAACCCATATGCTTTCATTTTCACTGTTTGACCTTCGCAACCCGTTTACAAAATCCATCGATATCGAATCCCATTTCCAAACCAGATATCTAAAGGCTGAAGTAACCCACTTGGCTTCTGATGTTAGGCTTTCACTAGTCAACAGTTATACACTGACTAACTTACAAGCCAATATCCCTCTTCATGCCTTTCCAATAGAAGCTCCTCATCATGTCTTGATACATCTTGGTCCCTCTAGGATGAATCGTAAATTCGATCGATGACATTCTTCTAGAACTTCTTTCCTTAAGTTTGTCTACATCTGGAACACATAACTGTTCCTTCCTCCTAAAACATCCTCTTTGGTCCAGACTAAAATCTTTTAGGTCATCAATATCTGATCTTCCTTCAAGCCTTCTAATCATTTCAGCAAAAACTGGATCTTCACTCTACTTAGAAGCCATCCTTTCGATCAGCACTGGTCGAACTTCTAAACAAGATAACATGGCAGTATCATGACGAGAACTAGTAGTAGATCTCAACAGCACTCCACAACTGACTAAAGCTTCTAGATACTTCCACTATGCCAACATCTCTAACACCACATTCTGATGTTTTCTAATGAGAGAATTAGCTACCTTATTTCCTTTCCCAGGAGTATACTCTATACCGAATTTATAAGCAATTAAAAACTCCAGTCATCTCTGTTGCCTCATATTCAACTTCATCTAGAGAATAAAAAATTTATGACTTATAATCAGTATATAACTCAAATCTCCCTCTCAACCGATAATGCCTCCAGATCTTGAAGACAAAAATCACCGCAGCTAACTTTAAGTCATCAGTAGGATACTTACCTCATGTGGTCTAAGATGCCTAGATGCGTAAGAGAAAACTTTGCCCTTCTGCATCAAGACTGCTCACAATCCAGTACCACATGCATCATGTAGGCTACCAACCCTTGGTTACCATCTGAAACTACTAGCACCGGCGCATTCGTAAACAAATGCTTTAACTTAAGGAATGCTTCCTCACATTTGTCGGACCAAACAAACCTCACGTCCTTCCTGTTCAACTTAGTTAAAGGCGATGCTATCCATAAGAAATCCTTAATGAATCTACGGTAATAACCTGCTAGTCCAAGAAAACTTCTAACCTCCTTGACTTGCTCTAGATACTGGTTCTCAGAATGCACAACCTAGTTACGGTTGAAGAATTTCACATTCTTCTCTTTTTTTCCTTTTCCATTTCTACACTCATGGGCATAATGGCCCTTCTTGTCATACTTATAACACACCAAATCAGCCTTTGCCTTCTTAGCTGCCTCCCCCTTCTAGACTCCTTTCTTTTTAAAGAATTTCTTATTTCTTTCTTAAGAACCCTGGGACTCAATTGGCTTCTCCCTAGTTAAAACATCAAATATTTCCTCAATTTAGACAATCATCTCCACCATCACATAGTAAGGTTCTCTAATGTGAGTCATAACCACCCTTACTAGCTTTGGCCTCAATCCTCTAACGAATCACTCATTCCCCATGACATCTGTGTCAACCAAAGCATAACCATATTGTGATAAACTAAGTAGCATACTCAATCACATACATCTGTCCTTGGATAAGATCCATAAACTTCTACATTAACGCCGATTTGGCAAACTCAAACAAAAACCTCTGCTCAAACCTCCACCTGAAGTCATCCCAAGTCAACTCTTCCTCTGGCACTCCGGCCATCATACTATTCCACCAATGAAGCGCTAACCTTTGCAACTGTCTCGAGGCTAACCTTCTCTTCTCCCCATCATTCAAGCCTAAATCGGCAAAGATCCTTTCACAATTCAACAGCAAGTTCTCTACCTCTAAAGCATCTTCCATTCCAGCGAACGGCTTTCCACCCAGACAAACATAGTCTCTATTCAGGTTAGCATAGTTATAACCAGCTTGAAACTACAGGATTAGCTCCTCCAATATTCCAAGTAGCTCCTATTTCCAACAAATTAGCCAACAACTAGTACATCATCCCCACATCTATTGGTGGATTTCTAGCACCTACATTAGCCTCAGCATTTTGATTAGCATTGGCCTGTCGACCTTGGTTTCTCCAAGTATTTGGTCGAGCATTTCCTGTCGGTTGTAGAGCTTCCTCTACCCAGATTTCCTCTTCCGTTTCCTACCTCCGTGTCCTCTTTCTCGTATATCTGCATACGAGCCTCACTAAGATACAGAAGAATAGTCTAAGAGAAAGGGGAATACGTACTTAGAAATATTCCTAAATATCAAATACATATACGTTACTATAGCGTTAATCCAAAAACCTGATCATATTTTTATCGTTGGATTACGTTTGAAAAATCATTGTAGATTTAACTTTTCTTTTAGAGTTTCATAAACCTATTCTCTGATACCAACTTGTAATATCCCCCTACTTGGAAGTCCAAAACTAACGGCTACGGATGCTGCAGTCGTCCATAGTTATTAATCTTCGGTGACCAATTAAGGCGGTGTTAGATTCACTGATACACAGATCACAGAAATATGGAAAAAATTAACAATTCAAAGTATATTTCCATATTTAAATCAAAACATTTCATGCTCATTACATAATGCCAAATTAAGTTAACCACATTCAGCAAAATGTATTATTACAAATACCCAAGAGCGACATATGAAGATGCCCCTTGGTTGATCAGAGTATATAGTAATGCTCATAAATCTGCCTTTAAAATAAACACACAGTAGATAAAAAACCTTAATTAACTATCTGCCACGTCTCCGGAAGCTTTATTCGCCTAAGAAGAGGACATGAAAACCTTAAATCTAAAACTACTCAAAATCAATTAAGTACCCGAGATTTTAACGGGAAAAACAAAACTTCGTCAGACATAAAGCCCGGTATGAATAATAATTTAACATCTCAATCCTATTGGAGATCTAGTGAGACCACGCCGCTTGGAGGAATGGGTTTTTCCCTCACTAATATCCTAAAATCCTTTATGAAACCTATGTTGTGATCCTACATCCACAATGGTTAAAACATACATTTTCAAAGTATTATGATGATATGCATACATAAGAATAATTAAGAATTCTCATCCCCAGTTTAATCCAATACCCTGTCATAATTATAGTTTCTAGGGTCACTATTAATCTTTTTAGTTTTTATGGGTCTACTAATAACCTTTTCATGATTAATAGATACACTGTCTTATTCATAGTTTTCATTGGATTACTAAGAACCTATAGGCTCCTGCTAGATAACTTAATCAATTCGTGGGTCCTCTTGAACCTATTGGATTTTCCAATAACAAATCACATTATCCTAGTTTTCATGGGTTGCTAGGAACCTATGGATTTATCCAATAACTCACTTCACATCCTAGTTTTCATAGATTGACTAGGAACCTACTGATACATCCATTAACCACTTACATATCCTAGTTTTCATGGATTTACTAGGAACCTATTGACTGATGTCAAATCTTAATTCGGATGTAATTATCATGGTTTCACTACAAACAAATTAGCCCCTGTTGACTACTATTAATACATAGTTTTCAAGGGTTAACTATGAACCTTTTAGTATGCACCAAAAATTACTTTATCACAGTTATCATGGGTTTACTAAGAACTTTCTGGTATGCACCAAAAACAACAATGTTTAGGCATCCTATATTTTTGGTCACCCTGACTCCACGGATGCAATTCTACTCATTTAGGAGTTTAAGAAATTTGTATTCATTATTGTGTTAATCTAGCTGGTTCTTCCACCCCTTTTTCCTAAAATACAGTTATCGGTTGTCACGTGATTATGCTCATATTTGAAGAATCAAAACAATGATTTAACAATACCACTCCTATGCGTTTAAAGTCCTTGAAATATATATATTTATATATATATATATATCATAACATAGTTAACATCTTTAACTTATATTTTCAACAAGGAAAAAATTCTTCAAAATCACATACTTAAACCACTATAAAATTCCTTTATACAATCTGTGGGTTTTTCTTTAAAAATTAGAGTATGGGCATTCTAACCATTATAACCAAACCTTTTGACCATATCGAAAGGTCTACAAAACAACCTTTTGAAACCATTCGGTAATTTAAACCTGTCGAAAGCATTCAACCCTTATAACATTTGCCTTTCGAAAACTTACCGGGTTCAAGTGAAAACATGGAGAAGGTCCTCTTTTATAACCTATCGAATACAAAGGAAGCAACCTTTCGACCTTCCCGGAAGGTCTACTTTGAAAGCTTAAATCATTTCATTTAAAACAACAGACCTTCACCTTTTAAAGATACTTCGTAGAAATCTTGGGTTATACTTTAATTAAGAACCAAGGGTAACTCATCTAAGTTAAAAGCTTTGAAACCTTTCGAAAGAAATGGGAGAAGCAGCTCGTTTTTAAAACAAGTAAACCTTTCAACTAAGCCGTAAGATTCTGCATTCTACCCCTTCAAAGGATTTTAACAAAATAAAGGCGGCAGTTCTTTTCGAAACCTCCCCGAAACAATCTTTCAGAACAAAACCCTTTCGACCTTACCGAAAGATCTCTTAAATCCTTTCAAAACCAAACATTTCGACTATGTCGGAAGGTCTTATATATGAAACAACTTATAAAATTGAAACCTTTCGACTGTATCAGAAAGTTCAAAAAAAATATAAAAAGTGGTAGCAACCATTTGAATTTGTCAAAAGGTTTAAAACCTTTCATTAAACATTTGACCTGGTTGAAGGCAACCTAGTCGAAATCTCCAATTTGAAACCAAAGCAAGTGAAAATTTTAGTTTATAAATAAAACATATCCCAACCTTCTCATCCATCAACCCTTTCGACTGCTGTTAACCCACCTTTAGGCAAGATCACATATTGGCGAATTTAACCTAATCTACTGCACAAAGATCGAAGTTGAATTTCATGGGTAAAAAACATGATAATAAAGCCACAATGTAGCATAGTCGGTGAACAAGCAGCACAAGGTGCCTAAAATATGGTTTCAATAGAGATCGAGTCAGTTCAGGTTGCTTGGAGTCTTCTCCGAGTCTTCTTTATGTTTGCTTCGAGTTTCCAGGCAGTTTTCTTCGTGTCTTCGATGGGTTAGCACACTTGCGGGTTACTTCGAGTCACTACAGCACCTACTTCTAGTCGCCGATAGGTCGCTTTGGGTTAAAGAGATGATTGCTTCGTGTCGAAGCCGCGAATTGGTCTGCAACCAAAGACCACACCTGGTTCGTATCCAGCAAACACAGATGGTGTTTGCGTCAAAATTGGTCACTAACACCCAAACGTAAATGAAAGCACCAAATAAAAATCTCAACTTACAGGTAGAATAAATGTAGAGTAGTAAAGTGAAGAACATTCAAAATTAAAATGAAAGCAATAAAGAACAACGGATTTTATAGTGGTTCGGCTAACTCTGGCCTACGTCCACTCCAGTAATTTCCTTTTTATTGTTGCAACACTCGATTACAGTTACAAAGTGGTAGACTGGCTTTAGCCTTAGAAAATAAAAAGACAGAGAGCCGAAGAGAAGATCCATTTTCTGAACCCCTACACGCTTTATTTATAGACAAATCCTGAGTTGTTGGGCCTTCTGAATGGTATATGCCCATGAAGGCCTTCCACCGAGCCACACACCTCCACAATACCGAGCCATATACCTCCACAATGTCGAGCCGCATACCTTCACAATGCCGAACCACATGCCTCCACAATGCCGAGCCACATGCCTCCATAATGCCGAGCCACATACCTCCATAATGCTGAGCCAAACCGGCCTTAATACAATGCCAAGCCGTATCACCAATGCCGAGCGACCCTGACATGACCAATGCCGAGCGACTTTCGTCCAATGCCGAGCCGTCTCACCAATGCCGAACGACCCTGTCCTTACCAATGCCGAGTCGTCCACCAATGTCGAGCAAGTTTCGATGCTGAACGACATCTAATGCCGAGTGACTTCCAATGCGGAGCAAGGTACGATGCTAAATGACATACAATGTCGAGCGACTCATGATGCCAAACGGTGTCCAATGTCGAGCGATGCCTAGTGTCGAGCAGCAACCCTTGCCGAGCGACGACCAATGCCGAGCCACTCATTTTGCCCTGCGGCAACCAATGCCGGACCATGCCTTATGTCGATCGGCAACCAATTTCGAACCATCCTTCTCTCTCCTCAGTGTCGAGCCATGCACATCAAACTTATTCTTGACCGACCGTCTATCCATCCAGCTGGTTCCAGTCAATCGTATTCTAGTTTCAACAAATGAACAGTCGATTTGGTTAAATCCACCTATCTGTGGCCTTGTAAAAAGGCGGGTTAACACTTTCTCTCCTAAACACACCTTGCTATTGGAAGGTGTGTTTTGAATAGCCTCAAATTCAACATCCAACGTCCATGTTTCATCCATATCCAATAACCAAATCTAGGACCTTTCCGGGTCAATATCCAAATCTTTTCCCGTTCATAGCTGATACTCATATCCGTAACCTCTCCGGGTTCTTGTCAAGCACAATCCACGCCTGATGACCGTGGTCCAGTGTCCTTGAACGTTGAGTAATGCCACGGCTTAAGTCCTAAGCCGAATCCTAGTCACTCCGGACCCTTGCTGAGCATTGTCCATACTCGACGACCTAAAGTGGTAACCGATAATATGGGGCCTAAGTCCTAGGCCGAATCATGGTCTCTCCAGACCCTTGCCGAGCATTGTCCATACTCGATGACCTGAAATAGTAATCGGTAATATGAGGCCTACGTCCTAGGCTGAATCCTGGTCTGTCCGGACCCTTGCCAAGCATAGTCCATACTCGACGACCTGAACAAGTCGATTTGTCGTGCTTGGACAAAGCGACTTACCCCTTGCCAGGTAATAATCCATAATTGACGACCGTTTACCAAAAGTCGGATAAAAATTCAATCAAAAGCCAATCCGAAATCCAGATCAAATCAAAAAACAAAAAATTCATATCAAAAATCCAAACCAATATCCAAACCAGAAAACAATCATCCAATAAAATTCCAAACCAAGAAATAAACAAAACCAAAAGTTCAAACCAAACCAGGAAAAGTAACTGACTAATCCAAAAAAGAAAAAGCAGATTTCACGAATTTGAGCGTCGCTATTTATCATCATCTCAGAGCATGCCTAGGGGCTATCTCTGTCCCCCATACATGAGTAAGTGACTTGTCTGTTTGCCTAGAGTTTGCTACTTATTTCGTAATATCCCAGTCAATTGATAACACATCGACCATCATTTTTGGGCCTAGCGCTATCATTGTTTGAGGTAGACGGTGGCCGCTCCTGCTCCACCGCTGTATTTCGAGCCCCGACATACTGTCGCAACTGTCCATTCCTCACATGCTCCTCAATTATGTCCCTCAGATGCCTGCAACTATTGGTATCATGCCCATCCAGATCATGAAAAAGACAGTGCCTTCCTGTTGCCCTCTCATGTTCTGAGGGTTCTCTCCTTGCTGGCCTTCGGTAGGGAAGGCGATTTCGAGTCTCCATGAATATCCGCTCTAATGTTTCTTTCAGTCTTGTATAGGTGGAGAATTTTGGTTCTCTCCACTGTTTCTTAGCTTTTTCTAAATCATCATCGAGCTTCCTTTTTCCTTTACCTTTATCTTTTTCCAAGCCTCCGCTGGATGGCCCTCCATTATCAACCGCGTTCACCTCCTTTAAATTCATATCTGAGCATGCATCTTCCTGCCAAAGGACTCTCTCAGCTTCGTAAAAGAATTCCCCGATATCTATTGGCAGGTCCCATATTAAAGATACCTTGAAATCTAAATTCTCTTTGACCCCTGATACTGCTGCCATTAAGACCATCGATGGATTCGGCCAATCCACCGAAGCAACCTATGCATTGAACCGAGTTAAGAAAGCCCTGAGTGACTTATCCACTTTTTTGGTTTGTTGACGTTAGCGTCATTACGTTCTTTGATCTTTTAATATGAACCCGAAATTGCTTCAGAAACCTGTCAACCAATTCAGTCCACGTCCTAACAGATCCCTCTTCCAGCTGCCTGAACCACATAGCAGCTATGTCCGTTAAGTGCAGAGGGAAACATCGGGCCGTAACTTCCTCTGACGCCCCCAGTACTTCCATGTGTCTTGTATATCTATTCAAGTGGTCAGTTAGATCGGCTTTTCCATTGTATACCTCCACGTTGGGTAGCTTGAACTCTGGTTTATTCGGAGCTATCCTGATTCCATGAGTAAACTGACTCCTGTTTACTCCTTCCAGATCTCTATTGGTCAAACCTCCACGCATAGTTCTCCTGATGATCTCAGTTAATCCAGCATTGTCTGTCAAGGGTTTCCCCCCGAGTCCACGAGGGAATTCTGGTACATACTCCTCATCCCGTGCTCTTACATTTCTGCCGGCATCCTGTTGTGTGGTGTTAGCTAGAACTCCTTGATGAACTGGTTCAGCATTACCTGGTGGTGTGCCCCTGAGTCTAGGTCCATCCGGATTACTAGTTGTATGTTGATTGGGAGTCGCCCCCTGCTGAATCACTCTATCCGCCTGCTGGTTGTGTCCCTCTAGTCCAGTTCCAAGAACTTGAGCACCTGCAATTCCCGATTGTCCAAATTGCCTAAGAAGTGCCTGCATCATCTCCTCTTGTCGTTTCATCATCTGCTCCTGCATAGAATTCATCTTATCCTGCATCTCGTCTCGAGTTATGTAGATGGATGCATGATCCTCTCCAGATCCAGAAGAGCCCGCTTGACTTCCTTCTTGATTACTCCTTTCCGTAGCTTGCTTCCTTGTTGGTGGTCTAGCCATTACGTTATAAAATTCGAGTTCTTAAGCTCTTCAATAAAATATTCAAGCTCCAAAATTCCTAAGTTCAATTCTCAGTGAAAGCGCCAAAATGTTAGCGCCAAAATTGGTCACTAGCACACATATGTAAATGAAAGCACCAAATAACAGTCTCAACTCACAGATAGAATAAATGTAGAGAGTAATAAAGTGAAAAACATTCTAAATTAAAATGAAAGCAATAAAGAACAATGAATTTTATAGTGGTTCGGCTAACTCTGGCCTACGTCCACTCCAGTAATTTTCGTTTTATTGTTGTAAGAATCGATTACAGTTACAAAGTGATAGACTAGCCTTAGCCTTAGAAAATAAAAAGTCAGAGAGCCGAAGAGAAGATCCCTTTCTGAACCCCTATATGATGTATTTGTAGACAAATCCTGAGTTGTTGGACATTTTGAATGGTATAGGCCCATCAAGGTCTTCCACCGAGCCACATACCTCCATAATGCCGAGCCATATACCTCCACAATGCCGAGCTACATACCTTCACAATGTCGAGCCACATACCTCCACAATGCCGAACCACATACCACCACAATGCCGAGCCACATACCTCCATAATGTCAAGCCACATACCTCCACAATGTCGAGCCACACCGGCCTTAATACAATGCCAAGTCGTATCACCAATGCCAAGCGACCCTGACTTCACCAATGCCAAGCGACCTTCGTCCAATGCCGAGCCGTCTCACCAATGCCGAACAACCTTATCCTTACCAAAGCCGAGCCATCCACTAATGCCGAGCAAGGTTTGATGCCGAATGACATCCAATGCCGAGCGACTTCCAATGCCGAGCGAGGTGCGATACCAAACGGCATCCAATGCCGAGCGACTCATGATGTCGAACGGCGTCTAATGTCGAACGATGCCTAGTGCCGAGAGGCAACGCTTGTTGAGCCACACTTTTGCCGAGCGGCGACCAATGCCGACCCACTCCTTATGCTGAGCGGCAACCAATGCCAAACCATGCTCTATGCCGAGCGACAACCAATGCCGAACTATCCTGCTCTCTTCTCAGTGTCGAGCCACGCACATAGAACCTATTCCTGACCGACCGTCTATCCATCCAGTTGGTTCAAGTCAATCGTATTCCAGTTTCAACAAATGTACAGTCGATTTGGTTAAATCCACATGTCCGTGGCCTTGCAAAAAGGCGAGTTAACAGATGGCTTAGTTTGTATCGGTCGCCAACCACATCTCTTCATATCCATCATGCACCCATCGAATCATGTCCATCGCGCCTACCTTAATTCGTATCCATCACCTGGGGCATTTCATATCGATACCACCAGTATACAACGCATATCGCTCCTCCTCTAAAGAATTCATATCGATCGGGTCAAGATCGATACGAATCATGCATCCCATGAATGATACGAGACGACATTCTTCCATCGGTACGAAATGCTCAAGAACATATCGATACGAATAGGAATAGGAGTCATCGATACAAAGTCAATGGAAGCTAGTTTGTGTTGATTCCATTTGTATAGTTCGTATCGATCGGCCTATGATCCATACAAATAAGCAACCAGACGATCGATATGAAAAAGCATTGTCCATCGATACGCGATGATACACACTAGATAGATACGAACAAGGTAGCGCCTATCGATACGACCAAAGCTAAAAAGGGTTGAAGACTCAGTCACTCGGAAAAAAGTGGATCGATCCTAAAGGTTAGCGCCATGTCAACTGGCATCACGTGCAGAATCACCGATGTGAAATCATCGATACAAACAGCATCAACACGAAGAGAACGGCAATTGAAAAGCCCAAACTAGCATCGATTATAACTCACAGTCTAGAAGTCCAAATGCCATGAAATTTTCACAAGAGCTTACGTAAAACCAAAAGAATGTTCATGCTAAATTTCGACTCGATTGGATCAAATTTGGATCTATACGAAATTCGTTCGTATCGATCACAGACAGAATGCTGATAACAAGGGATCGATCATGTGGGCCCACTCATGTGCAAGAAGAGGTCTTCTGGTATCTGAGCGAGATATTTGCATCCTACGCCTATAAATAGCATCTAATATTCTACAGAAAAAGGATCTTAAGCTCTTCTATGTCCAAACTCTATCGAAACCATTTTGTACTCAATGATCACCGTCGTACTCGAAATTCACTGTTGTAATCCGTTGTAACCCATTGTAACCAGCGTATAAAGATCAATAAAATCACCAATTTCATAGTGGACATAGGCAAAATCCAAAACCACTCTAAATCTATGTGTTTCTTTGTGTTTCTTTTTAAATTTTGAGTGTTATTTACATTTATTTTGTAACATTCCTGAAAATTCATTAAGTTTAATTTGGCAATTAAATTTATTTTTGAAAATAATTGTGAATTAATTAGAAAATTCTTAGAACAGATAAATAATTTTGATTTTAAATAGAGATTTAAATTTGAAATTTAAGAATAAGTGAATTGGAAAACAATATTGAATTTCAAAATAAAATGCATTAAAAATAAAGTAGAAATTAAAAGCTTTAAAAAGCTAATAATAGTGTTTTCTAAATTTTTATTTGGAAGTTACAATATAAAGAAAAAATTTGTGTACTCATTTTTAAAATATTATTTTTAAGTTAAATTTTCATATATGTATAAAAGTGGCTATTGTTAATATGAAATCAATTTTTTTTTTATCATTCTTTTCTTTTTATAAAGTTTACAAGAATAAATAATAGAAATAATGTTTGAATATGTAAATTGGTATAAATAGAATTTTAATTCAAATGAATTGGGAATTTGAATCTACATTTGAAGTAAATGTTTTTTTTAAGATAAACATTTGGCTTTTAAAATCATAGAGGTGAAATTTATAAAATGTAAATATTGGCTAGAAAATAATTCTTTTAACATTGTGTATATGTATACAAAAGTTTCTTTTATCTTTGTATAATCAAAAAAGTAAAGCAAATCAATATGCATAGATCTCATAATCATTTCTTCTTACACATGGATTTGGAGTAAAGGAGTTAACAAAATCTAGAGATATGATACCTCTTTACAAATGGCCTTCATACAATCAAATTTAATTAAATAATAAGATTAAAAAATTTATAGAAACTTTTCATTTCCCCACAATGCAATCATATTAAACATCTCAGCAAATCTGAACAAACAAGTAATAAAAGATTTTGCATTTCAAATCTCAACAAAGGAAAAAAAATCAAATCAGAAAGAAAAAGAAAAGAAGAAATAGCAACATGAAGTCCAAAGCCTGTAGATCATCTCAAATACAACTCGAATCCAGATCTATTTGCAAACCTGAAGCAACTAATTCAACTCAAATAACAAAGATTCAAAATCTGGAAATGGGCTCTACATGCAACCTGGAAGAAAAATACAAATCAAGTAGCTTCAGTTCAATACATCAGTTTCAAATGCAAACCAAGATAAAAGAAAATTTGCCATTATCAGTTCAAAACTGAAAACCAAATCAGTTAAAAAGGAAATTTTAAATCTGGAAGCATGCAAGTTCAAAACTCAGGTTGCCGTTCAAAGTAAATTCAGATAGAATGCAAAAGTTCAAAACTTGAAGCTAGCCAGAGTTTTCAACCTGAGATGATTAAGGAAAAAGAAAAAGAAAAAAAGAGATCATAATCAGAGCTGCAGTTTTTCTCTGAAGATAAATAATTAAAAGGAAAGTAACATCTTTTTTTGATTTGAACTAAATATTGTTAATCAGTATTTAAGCAAAAAGATTTAAACAATTTTATCAATTTAAGCTGCAGGATCCAGTCAGGTTATATGCTAAAGTAAATTCTGTTTTCAAGTTGGAAAAAAAAAAGAGGTCTCTGGAAAATAATCTGAAGCAAGTTAAAGTTTCTCAGGTAATTCAAGCAACCATAATTTGAATTTTTAAAATCTGAAGCAATTAAAACAATAATTAACTTTATTGTTTTCAATATGAGGAAATGATAACCAAAACAAGATAAAGTCTCATCATCCAAAATAACAAGATCAAGCCTCAGATCTGGAGCAAGTTAACAATCTAAACAAGAATGCAAAGCATGTCTCTGTCCAGACTTCAACAGGTGAGCAAACTCACTTACCGTTGCTTTTAAGTTTTGATTCTTGTGATGGATGATGTTATGGGATGTTGCCGAGCTGTTAAATACACTTGCATGCTTATATGTTGAAAATGGATGAGTATTGCTTGTGTTTATGATTAAAAATCTGTTGAGGATATGTTTATATATATGCATGTTGTATATGTGCTCTGTTGTACCCTGTTTAAAAATCTGTATTTTAATCCTTACCTTTTGACTTAGTTATAGATAGGATCTGGTATTAAACAAATGTTGTTTGATTAGCTTAAACTATAAGTTTAAAATTTAATCAAGTGAAATATAAGATGTTGTCTCTGGAAGCACAGAAAAACATCAGTGCATGTTGATTTTTACCAAAATCCAAACATATTAATTTTGTAATTCAGTTTCATAAATTAAAAGTATTAACTAAAACATGATTTTTAAATCAAGGATCATAGTTTTTAGGAATAGGATATGGGTGCAGTTTGGATGTTGACTAGAAAGGGAAATATTTGGTTTCTGGTGATCTATGTAACTGGAAAGCACGGGGTTCTTCCAAGTGGGGGAGGAATGTAAGGAGATGCCGGGAAAAATATTTGTTGGCATTGAAACCATCGGGGTAGTTGCAGATTTGACATTTCTTTTTAGAACCCTAGTTTTTATGGGGTTTGAAGAATCGATCTTTATGGTTAAAATGGTTGATCGAGTGTTATGATCTTTTGGAAATCGATAGATTGGTTGTAGTTGAAGTTGAGCCCGGAGTGGTGGGTCATCAGGAGGTCGGAACTGCGGGAGATGGCCGTTGACAGGGTTGAGGGAGGAACCTGTTTCTCTGTTCCAGGTTTTGTTGAGGGGGTGCCAGTCTCGTTCCAAGTAAAGATGAACATGCGAATTTGAATTTGAGCTAGTATCGATTGATTGTTGATCGTTATGGGATGCGGGGGTGCTCGCCGACCTGAGGAGATCATCGATGATGATCGGAGCTCGCTGCCATGATGGGGCACGTGCACAGGGGATGGTGGATATGCAGATGAATTGTTGGATTGGTTTTTTTTTTGGGTTGCTTTGTGTTGGTCTCGGGAAATTAGAGGCTTTATTCGAAGTAGGATAGGTTTCTACTCGGAGTAACATAGGGGAAACTCGAGTTAACATATTGTTTCAGTTTTTATAAAACAGAAACCTGTTTTATTTTTTTTAAGTTTTAAAAGCAAGTTTAAAATGTAAACCAAGATTTTAAACTGAGTTTAAAATCTGAATTTGAATATGGTTCAAAGTAGTTTGAATCTGAGATTTGAAATAATTTAAGATTTAAAATTTAAATCTGTTTTTAAACAACTTTTAAGTGTATTAAGTTTTGAATTTAAAACTGAAGTTTAAAATTTGTAAAATAAAATTTAAAGTCAAAAAAAACTGAGTTTTCGAAATTTGGAATTTGGTTTAAATATTCAGTTCTTAAAATAAACTTTTTAAATTTAAATTGATTAACTACTTTAAAATGGTTAAATGATTTGAAATTTAAAATGAAGATAACTGAAAGTAATTTAAATTTGAAATTTGAATCTATGCAGCCTGGAATCAAAATTTAAATATGTATCCCAGTTTTGGAATAAAAGAAGTTTTAAATAAATAAATAAAAATTTGAACAACTTTGAATGTCCTAGTGTATTTTTAATTGAATTAAATTTAAAAAAATGAATTTGGTTTAAAATTCTTTCAAATCTCTTTTATAAAATAAATATTCTTTAACTTGTAGAATAGAAAGGGTTTTGAAATATATTTTAAAATTTGGTTTAAGTTAAATTTGTATTCATTTTAAATCTTAAATTTAAAATGAAATTAAAATTAAAATTTGGAAGCAGATTGTTTTAAATGCTTTATTTAAATAAGAGATGTTATCTTAAAAATAAATAGATAGAATTTAATCATTTTAATTCATTAAATTTTTAAGTTAATAAATCAGGTAATTAATAAATAATTAAATGAAAATAGTAATTACTTAGTAAAAGTAATTAAGAGAAGAAAATTAAAGGTCAAGGATTGATTAATCAAATATTTGAGGTTAATTACTTTAAAGTAAAATTAATTAATGTGGTTAATTAATTAAGATAATTGAATCAAGGAAAATAGATTAAGGTTAATTAACTTAAAAGTGATTAAGAAATCATTATTAATTAAGGAGTAATTATTTTTTTGTAACTAATTAAGGAATAATAAGTCTATTTATTAAGGACAATTAATTATAACTAAGATTTAATTACTTACAGTTAAAGGTTAATTAATTAAGATAATTAATTAAATAAATGATAAATAAATGAAAGTAGTTGAGACTTAATCAATTATAGTTAATGATGATTAATCATTGATTTAAAGATTACAAATAGAAGTAATTATGGGAATAATAAATTCATAACCACACGGTTTATTTATCTTAATTAAAGATATTTGATTTTTATTGAATGCTATGTGATGGATGGATATGTTTGATATGTGATGTGATGCTATGTAATGCTTTGTGATAAGCTGTTATTTCTATGATGTATATATTGTTATGCAAACCCTTTGACCCGTAGAACGACATTTGAATTTCGATGCGACAGGGAGTCGGATTCCAATTGGATATCCGAAACCCACATCGAATTGTCATGATTGAATCTGTGCTGATTGATGATGTGGCACTCTTATTGTGTAAAACCCCTAGACCACACTATACACACACAAATATGGGTTGCACGTGGGAATGGGTTAAGTCACAGATTTTTGAAATTGTTTTAAAATTGAATTTTTGAATCCAAAATAGTTTAGAATTGGAATTGAAAGCTTTTGAAAAATGGGTTTCAAAAATAAAAAGTTATTCAACTTATTAATGGGTTTATATGGGTTTTTAAAACCATTTTAAAAGTGATGTTTTGGAATTTAAATTTAACCTAAGATTTCAACTTGTATATAATTGGATATTTCTGAAAACGTAAACTGTTTTGCGAACTTTCACATAAGAATGAATTTCCAATTGGTGTTAAAAGGATTTTAAGTCTAAAATGTAAAATGGTTTTTCCTGGTTATGAATAAATCTTTGGAAACGGTTTGAAAGCTATTAATTAAATCTTTAATTTAAAGGTTTAAATTAGTAAATCCAAATTGAATGGGAATTGTTTTGGAAATCTATGAATGGATCTTTGTGAACTTTGTGAAATAAATCTTTTTGTTTAAAGATTTTAAAATGGTGATTTGGTTAAACATTTGAAAGAAAGCTTTGGATTTTCAAGTTGTGATTTAACTGAAATTCCTTATCCATATATTTTTAAATATTGCGCTCATTATTCGGTTTAGCCGGGAGAGGACCTTGTGTCATATAACCCATTCCTAATAGTGATACGACGTTATGGATAGCATTTGAAGACCGATGGTGAAGACCGGGTATTTGTGAGAACGATAGGATAACCTATCGATTGACTCTGCACCGAGTTGCTCTGGTATAGAGTTCTCCCTAAGTGATGGGAAGTCCGATCGGGATTGTGGATACCCGGATTTGCAAGGGCTTCTTCGGAAGTGCCTTCAGTTCTGTTCGAACCCGGAACAGACTTGTATGGTTGTATGTCCGACATTACACTTTGAGCTATTAAACTGATCTCTATCAAATACATTTCTGCTTGGTGGCGGAGAATTTATTCTCTTAGCTTAACACCCTTCTCTGAGACGTACGAGCTCAGAGGTTATGTAGTTGATATTTATCAGTGATATATTCCCAATTTGGTAATGTGGCATGCTGAGTGCTGCTGTGTGATGATCATAGGTTGATCATTTGTGATATGATCATTTGTTTGATCATTTATTTTTGTGATCATTGCTTTGGTCATCTGTTGACCCAAAGCATGGCTTTGTACCAAAGCGTAGCTTTGTGGACGAGACTGCATCAGGACCTCACTCCCCGGAAATGGTCGAAACAGGAAAGATGCGGCAAGGTTATGAGGGTCGCGCCCTTTAGGGTATGTCATTTCCTTCTGGAAAAGGATGGTATCATGGTATGGAGCCCAGATACTTACTCATGTTGATACACTATATCTATTACTGTGTGGTGTTGTTGTGCGCGCGCTCGGATAAAGGTCCCAAAGGATCGGGGGATGACATATTCGTGTAGTAGTTACCTAGTTACAGAGGTAACCCGGCCTTGTGTTGGCAGAGATCTAACCGTAACGTTAGTTCTCGGGACGTCCCGCCAGAGGCGTACCCATGTGGGAAATAGGAAGTTTCTTAGCCTGACCATTTGTTGGAAATCCATTCATCCAATACGTGCCTTGTACGGTTTTAGTTGTAGAACCTGCCATTTAACATGGCAGCTATAGTAGGCATAACATCATGGTACCTATGCTGGCTAGGATTTATATTATACTTTCGAAAGATTTTCCACTATGCACTAGTAATAATATCAAAGAATTTTTCTCGTAGTAAGCATGTTTGACTATCATAAGGAGAAATCTCCCCCATGTGTGCGTTTGCATTGTGTGTGTGCCGGGAGGCCTTATGGTAGTTTCATTTTCCAAAAAGCATTGCGGATTTCAAATTTAAATTCTCTTGTTTGTTTCAAAGACCAAATGCTTTTGTTTGCTCATACCAGTCCCATGACTGACCTGGAGTTTATTGTTCCTTTCCTAAACTCTGGGTGCCCACTATTTTCCCACACGGGCAGTCTAGAGTTGGGATTTTCAGATAATCTATAGTAGGTGTAGATTCGATAGCTTTCAGCCTTAGGATTTGGCAATCGCATTTTGGATCGAGTTGTTTCTCTTCATCTTGATTTGGAGTTCGAGCTATTTCTGGATTGGTGCTTTGGAGATGGAGATTACTGATACTGGAGTTCTTTCTTGAAGACTATTTTGGAGATTTGTTCTGCTGCTAGTGTTATTATTATATTTCCGCTGCTATTCTTTGTATCTCTGATAATGTTGATATCTATTGTACCATTCTGTTGTATCATTCATGTTGTATCAGTTATTGTATCAAATGTTGTATATTGATATATGCTATTCATTTCTTCCGCTATGTTATTTACTTAATGTGTTATAAGCTCCGGCGAACCAGGTTCGACGTTTGGATCTGCGGCATTTGAATACGAGTGTCGTATTCGGTGCCGATTTTCGAAGGTCGAGTCAGGGTCGTTAGATATTTTCTCTACATATTTGTTATCTGAGATCTACGATTGTAAACGGGTGCTTTCATCGACAATTGGGCGTTTGTGACCATTTTTGGCGCAAACTCTTTCATTCTTTCACTGAGAACTGAACTCAAGGATTCTACAGCTTAGATCTTGGATCTAAAGGCGTAAGGACTTAGATCTGGAAAGCAATCAGCAAGGAGACCAAGGGCAGAAAGAAGCCAGCATGAAGGAAGCCAGCATGAAGGAAGAACGAATCAAGCCTCAATCTTCATCACCCGAGACGAGATAGAGACGATGATGGAAGTTATGCAGAAGGGAATGCTAAAAGGGTAAGAAGAGATGATGCAGAACCTACCCCAACAAGTTGGACAAACTTGAATACAAAATCAAAGGAACACTACGGCAGGGAATGTTAAAGATAGAATCAGGAGCTTGGAGCAACCAGGATCCAGAATAGAGATGGACCGTCAGGAACAACCCATGAACTAGGGGGAACTCCATATAAGCATGTTGATCCAACCTCAAGCAGGATACCAGATGCAGCTGTTCAACATGGCATTTAATAGAGGAACGGATGCCCGTCCAGGAGAGCAGATCCTAGGATTCCCTTGCAAACTAGGGGGAAAGGGCAGATGCAATGGACAAGGACTACAGCTTGGCAATGGTGATAGATTGGTGGAGATGGTCAGACGAGCCATGAGAGGCAGACTGGTGAATAGAGATTTGGAAGATGGTAACAGAAGCCCCTTCGCTCTCGCAATTAGGCAGGCCAGAAATCCACCATAATTCAAGCTATCAACATTGGAGACATATGATGGAAGGATGGATCCAACTGTTCATCTGACAAAATACGTGAGACATATGGTGGTATTGGGAGCATCGGAGGAAGTCATGGCCCGGTGTTTTCCATTGTATCTGACATACGAAGTAGCATTATGGTTTAGGCAATTGGAAAGCGGCTCCATTAGAACATGGACCGAGCTGACTTAGAAGTTCATGAGGCAATTCAGAGTTTACATCTCGAGGCCCAAGAATGTGATGAGTCTAGTGGCATTGAAGCAGAAGACCGAAGAATCTTTGAGGAACTTCTTAACACGATTTAATGCAGCAACAGCATTGGTGGATCGCCCAGATCTATCCATGGCCTTAATTGCAGCTGTATCTGGCATAGCTAATGGAACAGAGTTCAAAAATTCATTGATAAGGGATTCATCTATGGATCTAAGGGAGTTTTATCGCGAGGCCAAAAGATTTCTACGAATAGAGGATGCAAATGTTGAAAGAGAGGAAGGAGAGGGAGTCAATGTATACACAGTCAAAAGCCTAGATCCGCTCGGAAAGGATTCAGGCAAGGACAAAGGGAAACGAAAAGCCGAGATAACGATGATGGACCAAAGCGACCATGAAAATAACCGAGGTTCACCTCTTATACAGAGTTGAATGAAACATTGGAACGGATCTACTAGTACACCAGGGGCAGGTTCCTTATCGAAAACCAATGAGGAGGGATCCGACGAACAACGAGAGGAAATCAGACAAGTACTGCTTATTCAATGAGCTAAGCCACCATAATGCCAATGATTACAGGCCCTTGAGGGATGAGATAGAAGAGCATACTCGAAATGGCATGCTAGTACATATGTGAGGAGGCGAACCGCAATGGTTGTTAATCGGTTAATTTTCTATCGGTTTAGAAAATCGCCAAAAAAATTTGAATTAAATTTTACCGCAAGCACACGGCGTACACTTGTAGTACGTGGCGAATACGAGTCGATCCATAGGGAATTGATGATTTGAAATTTCTATTCAACCAAATTAAACCAAAGTCAATGGAAAGTTAGGCTAGAGAATTAGAGAATTAACTAACTAACTAAAATAAAAGAGAAACAAATACAAGAGTTAAATGACAATTTAGAGAATAAATCCACTCTCTAGATCATGTAGTTCAACACACATGAAATCATGTTCGCTCTTTTATGGTCATTAGTGCTTTAATTGATGTGATTATCATAAATATGACATATTTGTACTATTAATTAGCCAACATAAGCCATCAAACTATAACACACCCCTTAAACCACTTGCTGAATTTCATGAAACTTGACAATGAAAATGAAATCTATTTTAAGTGTGGTCTGTTAACTATTGATTAGAAATATAGACCGTCAAATTTGAATTTTAAATCACTTTCTTATGACATAATCATGTTTTGATGAAGAGGCATTTGTGTTAGCGATTATTTAAGCATAGCCTGTTTGGTGTCAACAATATAGGCTATCAAATTCAAAGCAAGAACAACAAATAAAATACTTCATTGATCATCATTAAGCACAAAAGGAGAGCATGAATTAACAAATAGTTGAAGCTACATAATTAGAGAGCTTCATTACCCCTAAATTGAAGGGGCTTAACCTATCATATTTGTCATTTGATTAACAAATGTAGCTAGCAACATGAAAGCAAAAAGAAAGGAAAATGAAAGCTAATGGGAAAGATAAGCTAATTAACGAGAATTAAAACTAATCTACTTTGCATGAATGTAAATCTACACTACAACATGAAAGGAAATAAACAAGAAAGGAAAAGAACATGTATTAAATAGCATAAAAAAAAGTTACATGAAAAGAAGAAATAAATGGCCAAGTAGCCATGAAAAGAAAGAAGAGAGCTTGATTTATTTTTGAGCCCAAACTAAAACTAAAAGAGACTAAGTAAGAGGAGGGCTACATGAAACATAAGGGGTATATATACATGTGTTAAACTCTAATTCATATTTTTAGGGAATGCCCAAAATACCCTTAAGAAAGTGTAGAGGCCAAGTAATCATTAGCTTCTACTAATCATCATTTAGGTGTACATAAAGCCATTAATTCCATAAGCATGTGCATTAGCCTTTAATTCGTACATTAAGGTGGTGGGTAGGTGAGGTCCTCCAAGTTCTTCATTTTGAATTATTTCCATCTACATTCCTTTGTATTCATTTTATGCATCCATATGTCTTCATTAAACCACTCCTATTAAATCAAATTCTTATACATACATATATATATATATATATATATATATTTCCAATTAAATTTTCTCAAATAAATATATGCACACAAATGACAGTTTTTCTCTTGGATGAAGATGAATATGTGACAATTTCAAATAATTTGAATTATGGTTTAAACAGGTTAAAATACCTAATATGATCATTTATTTAAGTTAGATCAAATATGGTGGTAAAAGTACGCACATTTACATGCACACAAATAGGCGCTGCCTTGTTCATATCCATCTAGTGTGTATCATCTCGTATCGATGGACAATGCTTTTCGCATCGATTGTTTGGTTACCTATTCGTATCGATCGTAGGCCGATTGATACGAACCATACAAATGGAATCGACACGAACTAGCTTCGGTTGACTTCGTGCCGATGATGCCTATTCCTATTCGTATCGATATGTTTTTAAGCATTTCGTACCGATGGAAGAATGTCGTCTCGTATCATTCATGGGATGCATGCTTCGTATCTATCATTGACCGATCGATACGAATTCTTGAGAAGAGGAGGGATACGCATTGTATATTGGTGGTATCGATAAGAAATGTCCCCAGGTGATGGATACGAATTAAGGTAGGCCGATGGATATGATCTGATGGGTGCATGATGGATACGAAGAGATGTGGTTGGCGACCAATATGAACTATGACATTTGTGCTTGATGGATACGAACCAGGTGTGGTCTTTAGTTGCCGATCGATTTGCGGCTTTGACTCGAAGCAATCATCTCTTTAACCGAAGAAAACTATCGACGACTCGAAGCAGGTGTTGTGGTGACTCGAAGTAACCCACAAATGTGCTAACCCATCAAAGACTCGAAGCAAACTACTTGGAAATTTAAAGCAAACATGAAGAAGACTCTGAGCAAACTCCAAGCAACCTGAAGTGACTCGATCTCTACTGAAACCATCTTTTAGACATCTTGCACTACTTGTTCACCAACTATGCTACGTTGTGTTTTCATTATCATGTAAGTTACCCGTGAAATCCAACTTCGATCTTTGTGCAGTAGATTAGGTTAAATCCACATGTATGTGGTCTTTTCTAAAGGCGGGGTAATACTTTGCCCCCCAAAACATGGCTTGTGATAGAAAGGTGTGTTTTGTAGTGTCGTAAGCTGGATGTTCATATCCAGTTAATAATCTGCAAAGAGATTGACATTCCTACCATGCCGCGAGTGGTGATCGTTCAAGATCGTATGCCATTTGGGGTGCTAAGGGACCGTTCATGGTCGAGTGCCGTTCGAGGCGAATTGTGATCGTTCACGATCGCAAGCCATTCGAGGCAAATTGTAACTGTTCACGTCGGGTGTCGTTCGAGACAAATTGTGATCGTTCGCAGTCGGGTTCCGTTCGAGGCGAGTTGTGACCGTTCACGATCGGGTGCCGTTTGAGGTGAGCTGTGTATGCTCGGGGGGACATAGTATCATTAATGTCAGATTTGACGTTTGATTGAATTTCTGAATTATTTGTTATGGCGGTTTATCGCCATCTCAGATCATGCCTAAGGACCGTTCGCGATCCTATACATATGTAAGTGGCATAGCTGTTATGGAATCACAAATAGCGCATTTTCATTCAAAATGAGTCTTTCAACAAAAATATCCAACAAAACCAAGTCCAAACAAGAGAAATAGCAAACAAAAGCAAACAGAGACGTCAAAGTGCAAACACCTACACTGATGCGATTGATAGTCGTATCAGAGCATGCCTGAGGATCGTTCGTGATCCTGTACATGTGTAAATGACTTAACCGTGCTAGTGTGGAGTTTGCCACTTACTCGTCATTATTTCAATCAGTTGATGACAAGCTGACGCATCGATCCTGAGTCATTCCTTAGTGGTGCAAGTGGTGGTCATTCTTGCTCCACCGTTGATGTGCATGTAAATGTTCATATTTTTACCACCATATTTAATCTAATTAAATTAAATAAATGATCATATTGGGTATTTTAACTTGTTTACACCGAAATTCAAACTATTTGAAATTGTCACATATTCATCTTCATCCAAGGGCAAAACGTTCATTTGTGTGCATATATTTCTTTGAGAAAAATTAATTGGAAATTTATATATATATATATTTAGGAATTTGATCTTAAATAGGAGTGGTTTCATGAAGACACATGCATGCACAAAATGAATACAAAGGAATAAAGATGGAAATAATTCAAAGTGAAGAATATGAAGGACCCCACCTACCCACACCTTAATATACAAATTAGATGTTAATGCACATGCTTATGGAAATAATGCTTCATGTACACTTAAATGATGATTAGTAGAAGCTAAGGATTACATGGCCTCCACACTTTCTCTAGAGTACTATGAACATTCCCCAAAAATATGAATTAGACTTTAACACATGTATATATGCCCTTATGTTTCATGCATCCCTCCTCTTACTTAGTCTCTCTTAGTTTTAGTTTAGGCTCAAAAATAAATCAAGCTCTCTTCTTTCTTTTCATGGCTACTTAGCCATTTATTTATTATTTTTATTTAACTTTTTTTATGCAATTTAACACATGTTCTTTTTCTTTTCTTGTTTATTTCCTTTCAAGTTGTAGTGTAGTTTTACATTCATGCAAAGTAGATTAGTTTTAATTCTTGTTAATAGCTTCTCTTTTCCAATAGCTTCCATTTTCCTTTCTTTTTTGCTTTCATGTTGCTAGCTACATTTGCTAATCAAATGACAAATATGAGAGGCTAAACCCCTTCAATTTTAGGGTAATAAAGCTCTCTAATTATATTGCTTCAACTATTCATTAATTCATGCTCTTTTATTGTGCTCAATAATGATCAATGAAGTGTTTTATTTGTTGTACTTGCTTTGAATTTGATAGCCTATATTGTTGACACCAAACACTACAACAAAAATACCCTATTACAATGCCCTTTTTACAACGGACATTGGTTGTCCTTTGTAATAGACGGCTATTACAACAGTCCATTCAGGCCCGTTGTAAAAGATGTCACATACAAAGCCCTTTTTACAACGGGCATCGGTTGTATGTTGTAATAGAAGGCTATTACAACGGTCCATTCAGGCCTATTGTAATATGTACCAATTTTACAACAGGCTAAAAACGTTCGTTGTAATAGGTGCCAATCAAAACCCTAATTTTCAATTAAAAAACAAGGCCGACCCTTTTATTTCATTTGTTCCTCTACTTTGCTCTGTAATGGTCGCTCGTTCCTTTTTGCTCGAATTAGGGTTCCTTTGTTCGTTCAATTAGCAAAAATCAGTTAGTGCTTCCTTTGTCTGCAAAATCAATTTTTCCTTTTTGCTCGAAATTAGGGTTCCTTCGTTGGTTCAATTAGCTCGAAACAAAGGAACCAACAAAGGCCGTCTTCAATCTCTCGAATGTTGATGATCTCGCCACTTCCAGGAACTGTACATCCATTTCCGATGCAGGCGACTTACTGAAGGTAGTGGTACCTACTTCGAATTTGTTAATCCCAAATTTATTTAGAATTTTAATTTATTTTTGTTGGGTTCTAGGGATTGGTAGTATGCTCTAGTAGCACGGAATGGAATCTAACAGTTGATACAAATTCAACCATGAAAATGTTTGTGAATGTAAAATCCAAAGAAGAATTAAGAAGGATGTTAGTGAAAATTTGAAACTAACTGGATATGATGTTGAAGATTGCACGTCTAAGTGGGACAAATCGCCTACATATCCTGCTGGTATGTTTCTTCTTCAAGATTCATTATAAATATAACATTGATATTGGAAATTTTTATTAACCTTGCTGCTTTAATTTAGTTTTTTTTGGGTAAATTTTACTTTAATCATTTCTGTAGAATAGTTGTTAAAATTTATAGTGATGAATTAAATTGTTATTAAAATTTATAGTCATGAATTTCAAACAATTCATAAGTAAGTATTTATTCACCATGATTTATTAACTTCTAATTCACTTATTTTGTTTCTTTATAAACTGTTGGTAAACATATGCATAGCAGTTAATAGCTTGTAAGTACTTACAAGCTACTTGTAAGTGGTTTTAAAGATAATAGTAGAAACTTTTTTTGTGAACATGGTAAATTGATGACAATCTAAAAACGTATTAAATATGGGCTTGTATTGCATATAGGAAAACACGAGTACATCGATGTGATGGTCGAAGAAACAAGACTCCTGATTGAAATTGATTTCGTATAAATTGGTATGATAGTTTGCACTGTGATGTTGTAGTGAGTTGACAGTGGTGATTCAGGATGCAGTGGAGGAACTATAAGGAGGTTTGTTGCAGGTTGATCACAGTAGGAGTTTGAAAGTGGAGTGATATGCAGGTTGATGAGTTTGTTCGGGCATTTGCAGGGGGATTTTGGGGAGCATTTTGTTGAAAGCGGTGAAGGCTTGAAGCAAGGCAGTGGTTGAGTAGGGAATGTCTGATCGATGTTGATGGATGAAGTGGTAGCACTTGTATTGCAGAGAGTTGTTAAGGTAGTCATGTTAGAAAGTGGAAGTGGTGGGTGGGTAGTGATGCTTGAAGGATTGATTGCACTGGCTGTTTCGTAGTAAAGGAGAGTTATGGTGTGGCTGAAGGATTAAGATGTGTTGAAGGTAGGTGCAAGACAGTAGTATGAGTTGATTGGAAAGCAGTGGAGGGTAAGGATGATGATGACAGAGGTCTGAAGTTAGTTTGTTCTGATGGTCAGAAATTAGACTGTGCAGATGTGCATAGTGATTTTGAAATATTGGTGTGAAATAAAAGATTGTAAATGAAAAATTTTAGTGGAAAAAAATTGTAAATGAAAATAAAAAAAGGAAATAAAATATGGAGGTATGCACAGACAATTCAATGGAATGGTGGTTAGTGGTTGCTGCTTGGTTGTGATTTTGCATTGGAAATTTTTGTTGGTGAGTTGCAGTTGGATGTAAGAGGATAGGATGTACCGAGGCAGTGAAGAAGTGTGCAACAGTATATGGAGGCAGTGGTATTTGAAGTATGAAATGGTGGAAGCAAGTAAAACTGTAAGTCTACTAGCCGCCCATAATTTTATAATTTTCAATATTTTCTCCTTTTTTGCTTAAGATATAAGCATCGCCATTATTGGTTCTACGCATGGATCCTAAAATTTTCATGCTTATATGTGGACAAATTTCTAAGGAATGCACAATGTGGAAATTTTTGATCACTTAGTTTTAGTTTTGGATGGTTAAAAATAGAAAATGTAAACAATAACTATTACTTAATTGGTATTAGTATTGGTTTATAAAAGTTTTCTTCTTATCTAATGGTGATGTGCCTGAGCTCATCACATATATGTTTGAAAATTAATTTGTCAGCCTGTAATGACTATACATTGCATTGAAGTGGTACATACAGCGTACAAAATCTACACATAATGTCATGCCTGTGTGAGTGCCAATTCAAATTGTCCATACTGACCAATAAAGTACCTAATAGTATGTATGATTAATGTTTAGACTTATGGTTAATGCTATTTACTTATGGAAGAAGGGGTAATAAGTAGAACTAGTTCTGTTTTAGAATTTTTTTTTTTAGCAGTTCCATAGGATTTAGATAGAGTGTTTTTTTTCCTCACTTCTAAAGCCTTAAATCCTGCAACTAATTTGATAATGATGACACAAGTATGCCTATATATCCACTTGTGCCTCTCCGAGTACATAGCTAAGTACCGCAAATGTTTCGACGATGGTTTGTTTCAGGTTGTTTAGGAGTCGCAGTGGCAAGTCGCGTGGTGGTTGATGGCTTGGGGCTGTGGAATTTCTGGCGATGGTTGGTGTTGATTGTGGTGGAGGGTCGAGTCTGTTGAAGTGGACGAGATAGGCGATTGCGGAGGTTTTGGATTTGAAGTTGTGGGGTTGTAGCAGTTGTTTGAAGAGTCGAGGCAACCATTGGCAATGGATAGTGACAGCTCGATGGTAGCTGGTTCAAGCAAGTCAGATGGTTGCAGCAATGATTGTATATTTTGGTGAGTGAAGCTATTGTTGCAAAGTTCATTAGTTCATCTCTGCTCCAACAACTACCTCTGAAACACCCCATCACATCATCGAACTCCTCTACTGATACCACTGCTCTGTAATTTCCCCCTAGCCTACTGTCAACTACACTTCAACCATTGACTTACTCCTCTCTGTTTCAAAACACTTGCATTACAACATCACTCAAACACCAAATTTGTACTTCAAACAAATACTGCAATCCTTCACACTACAGGAAAGTGCATCCCCTCTAAATTCTGCCATTCTACCACTACATGTCACCAATGACATCAACTCAACAACTCCCCATAACAAAACCGCAACCAAACTGCATCACTACCAAACACTCCCCTGACTTCTATCAAGCTGCTTTATCGCCATCAAGACATTTCTAAACCTATTCAACCCCCTCCCTGTGCACACAAATGTGCATGTCTCAGTGCACACAGTTGCATTTCTACACATTCCACCATGTGAAGTGAATGAAGGCAGTTGCAGTGTTTTAGAAGTTGTGCGACAGAGGGGGGAAGAGCAGTGGGCAGTAGTGAGGTTAGTTGCTGCTGTTTTAATGCTTTATGTATTTGGTTGTTATGAAACTAGTTGTCATGCGTATATTAGAACTATGTCGATGTAAGCTTATCTAACTTTTTGGAATGTGTTTGAATTTTATGACTCTAACTTTTACTCTTTTCGTATGTGATTTTGGTTGTTTTATGATAATATTTATTACTCGTTAAATTATTCATTATTGGTATGGATGTACTGCATGGATGCTGCTGTAATTTTTTTTAAATTTGCATTTATTTTGCAACGGTCGGAAACCGTTGCAATATCATGTATTACAACGGTCAATGCCAGTTGTATTATAGTCTATTACAACGGGCTCTAATTGTTGTCATAGAGCCTATTGCAAGGGCCGATGATCGTTGTAAAAAGGTGTATTACAACGTTCATTGCCCATTGTAAAATATGGTCGACCTATTACAACGAGGCCTAATACAATGGACACATGCCTGTTGCGAAATCCATATTACAATGGGCATTGCCCGTTGTAAAATGGCTGTTTTATTGTAGTGAAATAGGCTATGCTTAAACAATCACTAATACAAATGGCTCTTCATCAAAATATGATTATGGCATAAAAAGGTGATTTGAAATTCAAATTTGATGGTCTATAGATGTGTAATAGTTTGATGGCTTATGTTGTCTAATCAATAGCACAAATATGTCATACTTATGATAAGCACACAATTATAAGCACTAATGGCCATAAAAGGAAGATCATGATTTCATACGTGTTGAACTACATGATCTAGAGAGTGGATTTATTCTCTAAATTTTCACTTGACTCGTATATTTGCTTCTCCTTTCTTTTAGTTAGTTAGTTAATTCCCTAATTCTCCAGCTTAACTTTTCGTCGATTTAGGTTTAATTTGATTGAATAAAAATTTAAAATCATCAATTTCCTACGGATCGATCTGTATTCGCTATGTACTACAAGTGTACGCCGTGCGCTTGCAGTTAAATTTAATTCAAAAAAATTCGACGATTTTCTAAACCGATAGAAAATTAGCCGACTAACAAGTTTTTGAAGCCGTTGCTGGGAAATTGCTTTGATTTTTAGTTTTCTATTCTTCGAATTATTTTTGTTAGATTTTTTTATGTTTTGTTTTGTGTGTTTGTATTTAAAAGAAATTATTTGTGTGCTTTTTGATTGCAGTTTGTTTTATGTGTTGTTTTCTTGTTTGTTATTCCATTTCATTTGCATATTTCTATAAAAAACAAGAAAACCAAAAAAAGGCATCACAATTTCAAAACAAAAAAAACAAAAATATTTTATTTTCAGATTCATTTTCATTTCCAAATTTCAGTCTGTACAAATTTACATTTTTTTCTGCCTCACAAACCATCTACACTGTGCATATTAAACTTTGCTTCCCCTCTCTGTTTACACTATGCATTTTCAATACTGTTTCTGCCTTTAAACCACAGTGCAACTGCGGCCTCTCTCTACAACTTCATAATCCATCACCATTCCACTCCCTCTTCCCTCTGCCCAAACCCACTGTATACTTTGCTGACCAAACACTTCTCGACTGCCTGAACCACCATTCAGACCATCCACTTCATTGCACATCCCACAACAAACTTGTAACAACCCTAGATTTTGCCTACATTTTAAAATTTGACTTTATTTTATTTTGAAATTATTTTAAACTTGTTTTATTTCAAGCATTTCATTTTTAAATATAAATTTTGATTATTATATGAATTATAATTTCAAAACTGGTATAAATTGAATATTTTCCTGAAAAATGGATTTGTGGTCAAAACTGGTCAAACTTTGACTTTTAAATCCTAAATTAAATATTTAAATTCTTAAATTTTATCTTTTATTATGAAAATAGGTGTAATAAGATGAACACTGCTTTTCGTTTCATTGAAAACGGATTTAAATTGTGAAAGTTATGTATATTTTAATTTTGAGTGGAATTTTTGTTTTATTTAACAATTTTGTCCATTTTACATTATATAAATTATATTTTTCTTTGTAATATTTTATTTTAATATGTGTTAATATGTTATTTTATGTA
The DNA here is from genome assembly GCA_030765085.1 of Allium cepa. Taxonomy (NCBI): domain Eukaryota; kingdom Viridiplantae; phylum Streptophyta; class Magnoliopsida; order Asparagales; family Amaryllidaceae; genus Allium; species Allium cepa. Next base: position 299,119,644 of record CM060944.1, on the reverse strand, counting down.
TATTTTTGTCTTTTAATATTTTTAACGTGATAATAAAAAATTTCCAAATTTTATTGCATTTATTTTCTATTTTTAAAGGCTAGTTTCCATTTTTCTGCTATTTTCTTCATTAAATTATATTTAACTAAAATTTATTTATTTATTTTTTTGAATTCATTTTTATTTTTTTTTATTACCTTTATTTATAAATATTTTTCAGGTACATAAAAGTTTTCCAAAGTTCATTGCATTTATTTTTCATATTTTGAAGACTAGTTTGCAATTTTTGTTGTTTTATTAATTAAATTATATATAATTAATATTTATTTATTTTCTTTACTTATTTAATTTATTTCTGATTTTATTTTATCTTTATTTATCAGTATTTTATATGTATTTAAAATTACAAAAAGAATTAGAGAAATATGAAGAGTTTAAAACCTTTCATTTACCTTTGACTTTTCACCTCCCTACCTTTTCATTTTTCAACCTCCACTTACATTCAATTGTGGCTAACCGTATCTCATTGCTCCAGCCGTATACCATCTTCATTTTCACTTGAGAAAGTAGTTTCTCAACTCCAAAAAAACTTCGGCCTCCATTCCTGAACAAAGCATGGCAAAGTTCTTCTCCTTTTTCACTTATTTTTCTTGTTTTCCTCATCTCTTTGCACTTGTCTTCACTTTTTTTAGCTCAGCCCTTGCCCCACCACCACCATAGCCACCTCCCCCACCACCACATCAGGTTGTCCTCCCCCTCCAGCCCTCTGCCCAAGCCTAGCCATGTACCCCATGATGACCAGATCCAACAAAAATGCACAAAACTCCACCTAATTATGCCTAGTCGAGCACCATCCATCTTCCACCACCTTCAACTCCTCTTTGGCCAGCCATACAACATCACCACCAGCTTTTCCTTACCTGAAATCCACTGCCATGTCATCCCTACCTCACCTGAAGATCTGACAGTGACTTGTATTGCTTTGGCCGAGTCTTAGTTTGCTTGAAAATCATGTTGTTTATGCCTTATGGCTTGTAGTTCATGCACATATACTTTGCTCCATCACTTTCCCATGTTAGGCCGACCTCTCATGGACCCAAACCAGATCCTAACACACACTTTGGCCATGCAAACCTGACCTAGGACTGAAGCATATAAGTTAGGAAGCAAGTGCAAAGACTTTGGATTTGTTTTATGCATTAATTCTTAACATTGTTTTAGTATTTGTTGGTTTGAAAACTTATGTTATATATACTTGTTTTGTTTGAATGTATCCAAGGCTATTAATCTTTGACTCTCCACTCTCAAATCATTGTCGTGCTTTCGTGCCTCTGGAAATCTTTGTTGTGTGTATTTGGTTGTCATCTCCAGCTTATACAAGTGAGTAATTCTCACCAGACGATTTGTACTTATATAACTAGTAAACTGACCCCTTTTGAATCTGTAAAATGCATTACCATATCACACCTGCTATATTATGATTATATGATGTTCACCCATGCTTAAACACCTGTTATATCATATGTTACTGTTATATTATGTTGTTCTGCTATTTATATCAGTTTACCACACTGCAAGTTCCCTTTAGATTAGAATCACTATGAGTTGAAATGATACATACCCGAACGGACTTTAGAATAAGGGAAAATTCATTTTGGACTGAAATGATAGGCCTGAGCGATTTTCAATTTATTTCATTTACTTGGGACTGCGGGTTTGAAATGATAAAACCCGGATTTTCTTTGTAAATTACGGGTTGAAATGATATATTACCCATATCACTTTACCTAGCGTAGAAAATTATATACAGGCCCGTAGTTAAACTATGTTTTTCTAAAAATTTTAAAATATTTTAGACATGTAATTATTATAATGTTTTGATTTAAAATTAATTAAAAATAATTTTTGTAAAGTATCATTGATTTTTGGAAATTTATAAGTCAAATAAATTATGGAAAAGTTAGAAAATCTGAATGTAAGTTATTTTGGAAATTTTGATTTAATTATAATTGGAAATTAAATTAAATATGAAATTATGATAAATTTATGATAATTTTAATTTAAAATGAATTTAAAATGATTTTTTAATATACTAATGATTTTTGAGTAAAGTTAAAAAGTGAAAGGGATGATTATTTAAGTTGAAATTTTGAAATATAACTAAATGGGAATTTGTGAATTTGGCTTAAAAGTGAATTTTAAGTTAAGTGAATAAAATTGAAATTAAATTGTATTTTGAAATTTTAAAATTAAGTGTTAAGTTGAAATTTAATTCAATGAATTTAAAATTGAATGTTTAAATTCAATAAGTGAATTATTATTGAATCTTTATTTTTGAATGGAAATTTAACTTTATAAAATCATGAACTTAAGGAAAATTAAATGTTGTTTATAAATGTGAAAATGTATGATTTTATAAGAAAAAATGTTTTAAATAAAATTATAATTGCTTGTGGAATTATATTTAATATTTGAAGTTAATTAACTGCATTTTTGAAATGTTATTAATTGCAATGTAAATGATATTACAGTATTTGTGAACACTATATTTGATGATAATGAACTAAAAAGCTAAACTAAATTAAAGGTTGTTATAGCAATCTTTTTAAGTGCTATAGTTGTCGAATTCAACTAAGTTATTTGAAATTTAAGTAAACCCTATTACCGCATTTTTAAAATGTTGTCTTTTGTTAAATTTAACCGTTTTGAATGTAACTTTCCGTAGCGTTTTCTAAATGCTGCGAAAAGTGAATTTGCACTGTTTTGATAAACTTAAGTGAATAAATGAACTTTGGAAGTTGAAAATTTTGGAAATTTAATAATTTAATAATTTAATTATTAAATATAATAAATTCATTTTAATGATTTAAAATGATTTTTGAAATATAAACTGTTTTGAAATGTGAATTGAAATGGTATTTTAAATTGAATAAAATGAATAATGATTTGAAAGGAAGTTTGTAAAGATATCATATTTTAATATATTTAAATGATTTGACATGAAGTTTTGGAAAGATATGATGTTTTTGAAATGGTTTGGAATTAATTTAATCTTTATTTTGATAAAGATTTGGATTTGAAATGATATTCTGTTTTGAAGTATAAATACCACTTTAAATTATAACTACGGGTTATAATAACGATTGGTTGGCAAAGAGACCGGGATCAGATATCTGGCAAACTCTCTGTCGATACCGAAAACCACTTTGACAACTGTGTACGTGGTGGAGATTCCAGAATGAAGTAGGATGGTGGCGACGTTCTTGAGGTATATTACGTGGACCCAACTCCCGTGAGTTGAAATAAGGTGGCTAAAACTGGAGCGATCTCGGGTCAAGTGAGGTCATTCCTATGATCGGACACATTCCTTCGATACTATACTCTTACTGGTGATTGATTAGATGGTCATCCTCCGATTTTGATATGGAAGTGTGTTCCGAGGTGGGCGTATGTGGCTGCTGCGTTACCACCAGCCCGTGTGCGTGATTGGTATATCTACCCTGGCATTGCCTTGTGTGCCGTGTCACCTACCATACCGAGCCTTTACTACGAGTTTGTTTTTCTCCCGTAGCCCATGTGGTATCCTTTGATAGTCACCCGGAGTGGAGATGGCATGATATTGGATGGACTACTGGAACTATTATGTGTGAAGGGTGATATGGGTAGCCCGGAACGCTATTTAAAAGTAAGTTTATTTTACTATAGACATTATTATGATAGCGCAATATTACTATTTAGTAAATAGTTTAGCGGATCCTTAGAGGATGGGTGGTCCCAGGCATCCTTTAAGTTACTTGTACCTTTTTACAGTTCACTTGAGTTGGTTTACATTATATAAGTATATATTGTCCCGACTTGAGTGTTTTTATTCTTATTTACGCTTGGGTCAGCCCGAGTTATTCACAGATTTGGATTCCACTTTCTGGAGATTGGAATCGTTGGAGATTATCTACTTATCTAGTTTTATCTATTCCAGTTCTGTTGTTCTATTTAGCTTGTACTTGGTTATCAACTTGAGACTTCTGTTGTACTTTATTTATTCTGTTGTATTTTATTTAACTCTAATATATTTACATAGTAGCTTCATGAACTACTATTTCTTTTACTTCCGCCGCACTATTATTACTCTATGTCTGTGATCTGTGATTATTATTTACTGTATATTCTGAGATTTGCCAAATTTTATTTACAACGCGGTATTTTGAGCAATTCAAGTCCGACATGTGCGGATGCGAATGGTTGAAAATACCTGGTTGTTACAAAACTTCAATCTACCCTACTTCCCATTTAACTTTCCTTACATATTGTTCCACCCTACTTCCTTCAACAACTCTTGCATTCACCTTAACATCACAACATTCCATTACATTCTCCTTACAAACCACATCCACAACCCTGCACATTTGCTACACTTCAATTGCCATATCAGTGCATCCCCATACCCTTCCTAAACCATTCATCTGCTGCCACAGCATAAACAAACTGCAACTCACTTCATCAGTATCAACTGCCGCAGATAGCACACTGCCAACACTCTGGTATCACTAACCACATATAACATCAGCAGCTACTGTCCTCATAACACCTTCTCCACAAACAAACACTACCCATACAACCTTCATTATTCTAAAATCCCCACTTTTACCACACCATACCACTGCTATCAACCCCATATGCATACAGCCCCACATCACTCATTAATCATCACTGCATACCATATCATATCTGTGCAAAACTTCACATTTCAAATACCATCAACTACCGACCTGACATCACTCCCATACAACATACCAAACTCCACTGACCCATACTCCAAACATCACTCATCATTTCAACATACACTATCTTCATACAAACAACATTGTCTTCATATCGACATCCACAAACCTGTCTGTTGCCTTCCTACTTCAACCATCTGAGACCATCACCACCCAACCATTGCTTCACTATCAAACTTCAACCAATAGTACAAAGATACCACTAGCAGTTCCCACTCTTCACAAAATCACACTCTGTTACCACTTTACTCACGACCACCGACTTGCAGCCAATCATCGACTCACGAACATCAACATTGCAGACAACCACAACCACCTCCAAGCAACTTCACGGCCAAACCAATTGCGAAGTCCACTGCAATCGCCAGAAACCGTCATCGTCATTGATTACTCAATCACCTGAAACCTCAATCGTGACCTCTTCTTCCCTCCAGTCCAATCACCAGAAATCGTGAACTCGATTCAACAAACTACCACCGCGACCATAGTTTCCACCTCTACCGCTTCATACTTCTGAGCAAGCACATTCGAATCACCACTTCAATCGCCCAAAATCGAATGCCACTCCACCACGAACCTGAATCACCTACCTCTGCCATTGTGAATCGACTCTCATAAAAAAGGAGAACGCTTTTGAGTTGTAAAAGTACAGGGGATTTGAAATTTTGAAGATTGGAGAAATTTTGGAAATAAAATTTCGTGCTCTGATGTGTTTTATGTCATTTTGATTTGCATTATTAAAGTAAAAAAGGTAAAGTGTGTTGGGTTAAAAACAATAAAAATAAATAGAGTGGGTTGGTTTCTTTTTTTTATTATTAATTTATTTTTTGTTTCTTCAGTTTAACTTTTTTTTCAAGTTCATTTAAGTGTTAATCCTTTTTCATTTGCTTTAGTTTGATTTGTTTTAATTTCATTTGCTTTTGTGCCTTCAGGGATATACAAAAAAACAAAGAAAGAACATACCATAAAAAATGTATATATCTTGTTTTTGGTTTCAAAGTGTAGAAGTAGAAATTCAAAGGAGAAGAACTGCTGCCAAAAGTAAATTGTTTGCTTATAAAAAAATTTGCTGCTTTAGCCCCTATCTATTGTTTTTATTTACCTTGCATTGTTGTTTGTTTGCATTTAAGAAAAAAGAAAAAAAATTCAAAATCAAAAACAAAACAAAAAATTCATTCGTACTTGCATTGTTAATATACCTTTATTTTCTGCATTGCGTTGCATTTCATCTTAGAATTTGATTAATAATAACGGTTAGACATCGATAACACTTGATTGTATATTGATAAACTATCTTCTTTGAACAATTTAATTTCTTGGTATCTAGGCTATGGTAGAGCAATAATCAGTTATAAATATTACGGTGATTCGCAAATATTATACAGAATTGTTTCTCTAAAGATACTTAAATCTTCAGCTGTATTACTTCAGTGATTCGTGGTGCACCGATAAATCATGTCCATTACCTGCTGAGAACTATCTTGTTTATCTAAGATAATGTGTGAATATACAATTTTGGGTTAACTTAGGATAAATCATTTGTAATTAACCACTGCATTTAGGTCATGCATATTTAAAACAAAAAACAAAAGAACTTCAAAAATCCAAAACTAAAAAAATTGTAAATATCCTTTTCTTTTTCTTTTAAATTTTTAATCGTTTTCCTTTGAAATTTCAAAAATCCAAAAAAAAAATTAGAATAAAAACGAAAAACAATATAAAATCTTTTCAAAACAAAAAAAAATTGAAAAGCCAAAAAAACAAAACAAAACAGAAATCAATTTCACTTTCGAAAAATAAATTTTATTTGTAAATATTTTTCCTTTACCAAAAAAGGAAAAAAACCAAAAATATTCTCGAAAATGTCCGAATTTCCATATTCATTTGAATTTTACAATAGTTGTGAAAATCAAAATAATTCATACGATTTCACTCCAAATTCGTACAGATATTTTAACAACAACTATTGTGTAAATAATTCGAATTTCGAACAACAAAATTTTCAAAACGATGACCAGCCTTCAACTCCCCAAAAAAGCATTGAAACAATTTCGTCTTTACTCGAACTCTCTACACAACAAAATCAAGAGATAAATGATTTGTGTAATTCTTATTTGTGTAATAACTCAAGTCGAAATTTTCAAAATAATCAAAATTTCAATTCACTTCAAAATTCAAAAGACTTCAAGTATAGCCCATGCCAATTCAATTTTAAACTCCAAAATGAATTTCAAAATCAAAACAAAATACGGTCCACTTTTCAAATAATTTTGGCAATGGAAATAATCTTGATTATGATATGAGTGAAAAGTTTTGTTCTCAACAAATCCAAATCAAAAATTATCAAGTTAATAACTATAAATTGGTTTTTGTTGAGCAAATGAACGAAATTTACAATGATCACACGGATTCATTGTTTGAAACATATATGAAACAACGTGAAAATCAAAATCAAAGTCCAATGTGTGACGAGTCAAGTGATAATCCATCTTTTACCCAAATCGATGATTTTCAAATAAAGTCTTTTGAAATTGAAAATGAGAATCTTAATGAAGTTGTTGAAAACACGGTAATTGAGTTGGATTTCAATTCTTTTGAAGGTGTGCAACCAAATTTAAAATTCGATCTTCCTTTTCTCGATTTTGAAATTTTAAACACAACAACTTTCGATTTTTAACTTGACATATGCAATGAAGTTGTTGATAATCCAACAAAGAAAGACGAATTTAATGAACACGAATTTTTTGGACTTTTGGACGACAAGTTTTTGGATTCCGATAGGGAAGATTTAAATCACCATTTCGATTTTGAAATCAATAATTTTGAAAATTTTGTTCATGATGAGCTTAACTTCCAATTTGGTGAAAATAAACTTGAATTTCAATCAATCGTTTTATCAACCCCAAAAATCATCGAAAATAAAACAACTCGTATGATTTTTAATAAAATAACATTCGTTTTTCCAAACCAACATTCAATTTTGAAATATTTTACGGTTTGGTTTTCTGAGCTTAAGCTGTGTCTCGCATACTTGACGAGACAAATCAATTGGTCTTTGGAAGATCGTTTCATTTACATTTTGACGATATATTTCTGATCTCGTGTAAATACCGTTCATTTTCATGTAAATATATGTTATCTTTTTATTTTTGTTTTATTTTTTTCTCCTTCCACTTGGGTTGGCTGTGGGGACACAGTCAAAATCAAGTGTGGAGGGAGTCTCATCTTCATTTTTATTTTTTCATATTTATTTTTACATTTTCTTTCCAAAATTTAAAAAATCTTAAAAAATAAATTAATTAAAGCATTTTTGATTTATTTTTAAAGGAACACTATAGGATAAATATATGGTTTTGGCTTATTAAATTGAAACTTTTGAAAGTTTATTTGTCTTAACAAAAATAAAAATAAAGTTTGATTACAAATAACAATGGTTTAACTAGTATATAGGAAGATTCATACATTCTAATTATGAAATACATCCTAATTGAAAATCTTTATTTTAAAAAATGGCTGATTTAAAGTAAAGGATATAACATTTTTGTCTTCTAAGTTACGTAGTGCTAAGATTATTTTGCAAAACTCTCCCTTTCTTCAAAAAAAAAATTGTATGTATGTATATATTTTTAATACCTACGGTCGACAGGTGTACACACTTGTGTGTACACTCGCCATGCTCTGTACCTTTCTCATGTAAGCTCGAAAGGAAGTGCACGATCGGTATATCTGGCCTCAGTTTATATGAGCTAGGTGTATATATATGAAAATTCTTTATAATAACGCCTACAGTCAATAGGTGTTCATACTCGTGTGTTCACTCGCCACGCTCTATGTTCCCCTCACATAAGTCCGTAAAGCAGTGCATGGGTAATATATCTGGCCTCACTTTATCTAAGTAAGGCATATATTGTAAATATCAACAAAATTTTCAAAAAAAAAAGAGAGGGTAAGCAATTTAAATGCTAGCACTATTTTTAACTTATTTGATTTGACTTGTTATTGAAAAGAAATGAATATACCACTTTGATAAACTTTGATAATCAACTAAGGTTCCATTTTATAATTACACTTTGTTATCAACCAAAACAACAAGTTAAACTATAGTCTATTTGTTATGATAACTTAATTTTTGTTGGAAATTTTGACGAGTTAATGACTTAAATTTTCAAAATAATGATCGGAACCTATATTTAGCTTATTTGAGTTGATTTAAAAGTGAATCCTTCATTGTAAATATTTTTAAAAACTTGCATTCGTCTCTTTGTAAATAAATCTTGCATTTTGTAAATATTTTCATCCTGCATTTGGATTTTGTGGGTAGTATCTGCTGAAAACCCTCATGAGACAACACTCGTCCAACTAAGGACACCCAGAGGTTTAACTGCTTGTTGCATATGCTCAATGCAATCGTGCTTCCTACGAAAATGGATTTATCTTAGTTTTTTTCCTTTATTCGAGGACGGATAAAAAGATAAGTGTGGGATATTTGATGTGCACGTAAATGTGCATATTTTTACCACCATATTTAATCTAATTAAATTGAATAGAATGATCATATTGGGTATTTTAACTTGTTTAAATCAAAATTCAAATTACTTGAAATTGTCACATATTCATCTTCATCCAAGGGAAAACGGTCGTTTATGAGCTTATATTTCTTTGAGAAAAATTAATTGAAAATTTATATATGTTTGTGTAGGAATTTGATCCAAATAGAAGTGGTTTCATGAAGATACATGCATGCATAAAAAACAAAGGAATGAAGATGGAAATAATTCAAAGTGAAGAACATGGAGGACCCCACCTACTCACCACCTTAATGTACAAATTAGAGGCCAATGCACGTGCTTATCGAATTAATGGCTTCATGTACACTTAAATGATGATTAAAAGAAGCTAATGATTACTTGGCCTTCATATTTTCTTAAGAGTATTTTGGGCATTCTCCAAAAATATGAATTAGGGTTTAACACATGTATATATACCCCTTATATTTCATGTAGCCCTTCTCTTACTTGGTCTCTCTTAGTTTTAGTTTAAGCTCAAAAATAAATCAAGCTCTCTTCTTTATTTTCATGGCTACGTAGCTATTTATTTCTTTTTATATAACTTTTTTTATGCAATTTAATACATGTTCTTTTCCTTTTCTTGTTTATTTCCTTTCATGTTGTAGTGCAGATTTACATTCATGCAAAGTAGATTAGTTTTAATTCTCGTTAATTAGCTTCTCTTTTCCATTAGCTTTCATTTTCCTTTCTTTTTTCTTTCATGTTGCTGGCTACATTTGTTAATCAAATGACAAATATGAGAGGCTAAACCCCTTCAATTTAAGGGTAATAAAGCTTTCTAATTGTGTAGCTTCAACTTTTTGTTAATTCATGCTCTCTTTTTCTGCTTAATGATGATCAATGAAGTGTTTTATTTATTGTTCTTGCTTTGAATTTGATAGCCTATATTGTTGACACCAAATAGGCCATGCTTAAACAATCACTAACACAAATTCATCTTCATCAAAATATGATTATGGCATAAGAAAGTGATTTAAAATTCAAATTTGATAGTTTATATTTCTAATCAATAGTTAATAGACCATACTTAAAATAGATTTCATTTTCAATATCAAGTTTCATGAAAGTTAGTAAGTGGTTTATGGGGTGTTATAGGTTGATGGCTTATGTTGGCTAATCAATAGTACAAATATGCCATACTTATGATAAGCACATCAATAGAAGCACTAATGACCATAGAAGAGAGATCATGATTTCATATGTGTTGAACTACATGATCTAGAGAGTGGATTTATTCTCTAAATTGTCACTTAACTCTTATATTTGCTTCTCTTTTCTTTTAGTTAGTTAGTTAATTATCTAATTGTCTAACTTAACTTTCCATTGATTTTGGTTTAATTTAATTGAATAGAAATTTAAAATCATCAATTCCCTATGGATCGACCCGTATTCGCCACGTACTACAAGTGTACGTTGTGCGCTTGCGGTTAAATTTTATTCAGAAAAATTCGATGATTTTCTAAACCGATAGAAATTAGCCGATTAACACCTATCGATACGAATATATCAAAAAAGGGTAGAAGACGCGGTCACTTGGTAGAAAAAGTGGATCGATCCTAAAGGTTAGCGCCACGTCAACTGGTATCACGTGCAGAATCACCTAAGTGAAATCATCGACACAATTATCGGTACTAAGAGAGCGGGAACTAAAATGCCCAAACTTGCATCGATCATAACTCACAATCTACAAGTCCAAATGCCCCTAAATTTTCACAGGAGCTTACGTACAACCTAAAGAATTTCCATGCTAAATGTTGACTTGATCTGATCAAATCTTTTCGATACAAAATTCATTCGTATTGATCACGGACCGAGTGCCGATGACATGGGATCGATCGTGTGGGCCCACTCACGTGCCAGAAGAGGTCTCTCGAGAAATGAGCGAGATATTTGCATCCTATGCCTATAAATAGCATCCCAGGGTCTACAGAAAAAGGACATTTTAGCTCTCCTATGTCTAGACTCTGCCAAAACCATTTTTGTACTCAAAGATCAATATTGTACTCGAAATCCAGTGTTGTAATCCGCTGCAACCAGTCGTAACCAGCGAACAAAGATCAATAAAATCATCAATTTCATAGTGGACGTAGGCCAAACGTAAACCACTCTAAATCTGTGTATTTCTATGTGATTCTTTTTATATTTTGAGTGTTCTTCACATTTATTTTCTCTACATATTTGTTATCTGAGATCTGTGATTGTAAACGGGTGCTTTCATCGACAATTGGGCGTTTGCGACCATTTTGGCGCAAAGAACTTCAAACCCTTCGACTCTATCCAATTCATTACGCACCAAGTACTTGATATCATATGCATTGGTTTGACCTTGCCGAAAGGTTTAATCCTTTCGACTTAGACGAATGGTCCGCGCGAGAAGGTATTGTGGCTGAAATGGATGAAATATGCTAAAAGCTTGATTTTCTTATTTTTAACTTAAAGGATGTAACTTTTTAACTAATCTACCTCTTTTATCAAATTCTCATTGATCAACGCTTTACTTTTCAGAAAAATGTTGCAGCAAATTCAATTCAAGTAATCATTTTATTTTATAAAATGCCCATTCTCCTTAAAGAAATATATAAAACATTTAAGTCGCATACCTTAAGTAATTTTATATATTCATCAAAAATTCTGGAAAATTCCTAGAAAAACTACTTTAATATGTTTTCCAGCATATAAGAATTTCAAACCCAGATAATCAATATTTTTGCCAATTTATAACCCAATAATTCATTTTCTGCACTAGAAAATTCATATAAAATCCATATGTACTTGGAATATTATAATAATTGAATCCCATTTCCAAAAACATGTATTCTATAGCATAGAATTTTCCCATGGCATTTAAAAACATATCATCACGATTTTACCCTAAAACCGTACGCATCCCTCATTATACAACCTTGTTTCAACTCTTATAAAGCATAAACAAGCATGTCATCATTCAAAACATCATAAACTAGATTTATCCTCAAATTTGATATCATTTGATGTAAAAATCAAAATAGAGATGTAGAAATTATTATTCACCTTGCTTGAGATAAGGAGATTAGAGATTATTTGAGATTAATTTTCCTTTAGCTTGAATCCTAAGCTTTTCTTAAGGTTTCTACTTCTCTTCTAATGGTCATCCTTGCTTCTCACAATTGTAATTATTTTAAATTTGGTGAAATGAACATGTAAAGCCTAATGAGAATAGTATAAGGGTAGGAGGTATGGACGGCTATTTACCCTAATGCCCTTATGTTTAATTTCCTGACCATTTATATAAGTTCATTAGTTTTAATAAGCACAACCACCTAGTTAATTAATCAACCTCAATCCCCTTATCTACATTATTCTACATAATTTATTCTAATTAAATTTTCTGAATAATGTCAACAAAATTAGGGGTGTTATAGATGCAGTTAGGATAAGGTATGGATTGTACGAATGGTTAGTTATGTTGTTCGGACTAACTAATAGGTTGGCATTCATTGTGGATTTGATGAACCGAATTTTCCGAGAGCACGTGGATAGGTTTGTATTGGTCTTCATAGATGATATTTTGATATACTCTAGGGATAAGAAGGTGCTTGAAGTTCATCTTAGATTTGTGCTTGAGACATTGAGAGAACATCGGTTGAAGGCTAAGATTTCGAAGTGTCATTTTTGGAAGAAGAAAGTAAAGTTTCTTGGTGATGCAGCTAAGGCCAGAGAAGAAGTTGTGCAATCTTTAATTCCTGAAAACATGAGTTTGTGGTGTAGTGTGATGAGTCGTACACGACTCAGTGAAGGCAACATGAGTCGTAGGAGAGTAGATTTGAGTCGTCCACGACCTAAGGAGTCACGAGAAGGGACGTTGCAAGCTAATGAAGCGGCTTTGAGTCGTTTCCGACTCAACAAAGAAGGTCTAGGTCGGCAACGACCTACGAAGGAAGATGTGGACCGACCTAATGAGACACCGCTTCTGGTGATAAGTCGTACACGTCTCAACGACTCATCCATAAGTCGTGTACGAGTTAACAAGAGCAGAGAAGTGGAAGTAGATGAGTCGTTCGGAGATGACTCGCTTGAAGGGATGTGCCGCAGGGAAGCTATGAGTCGGTGAAGACCATGAGTCGGTGAAGCCTTGAGTCGTGAGTAGTTGTAACTTTATGGGTGTTGAGTCGGTTGAGTCGTGACATATGTTGAGTCGTGTTGTACGCATATATAGTTGAGTCGTATGGTGTTTGTATCTGATGACTCGTGTTGTATATAAGTCGTCATGTTTAGGTTGTCTATTTTTGCCGCTGTTATGAGTCGTAAGTCGTTGTTTTTGAGTCGTTTGCTCTTGAGTCGTGTGATGTACTTCGGTCTGTTGTGTTGCTAAGTCGGTAACGACTTATGATGAGTCGTGAGTCATGAGTCGGCCACGACTTAAGGGTTGTGTTGTGAAAACTCTATAAATAGGGGTGTGTGTTGTACATTTAAGGGAGTTGATTTTGAAATAAAATTTCTTGTTGATTGCTTTGTGCTTTCTTCCCCAATTGGTAGTTGAGTGTAATCTCCTATCTCCACTTACGTCATTCGAGTGCGCTCGAATCCACGTTTGTTGAAGCCGATTCACGGTATCTAGTGCGCTAGATCAACGTACGAAGAATCGTAGATCTTCTTTCTCGGCATCGTGCGCGATCAACGAGACGAAGATAGCTAGAATCCGGTATCTTTGGATCAACGGATTTGGGCCTTACAGTATTCTCAATCCACCGATTGCTACTTTCACCGATTGAAGTTGGTTTCGAATTATCCGCTGCGTCAGTTTTGGTATCAGAGCCATACTTAGCCAATCATAGCTAAGTTGATTCTTGGAGCCAAGTATTTGAAGTTGAAGTTTGAAGTTGTTCATCGTGTTCATATTGAAGTTGCAACAAGAGGAAGAACTTTCGATCCATTCCATTTTGGACCAAAGTGTTGAAAGTGTTTGAATTTGAAGTAGGCCGTGTATACTTGGGAAGTAGCCGAGCCTAGTGAAGTGTTTGAAGTATTGAGGCCGAACTAGTGCTTGGAGACCTTGAGCCGAACATAGTTGTGTTGAAGTGCGATTTGTTGAAGTGGTGGCCGAGTTAACTTGTTGCCGAGTTAGTGTTGAACCGAGCAAGTTAAGTCGTGTGGATTTGTGGTCGAGCTAAGGAGTTAAGCCGTGAGTTCACGCCGAGACAAGTATTTTGACCGAGATTTGTTGAACGTGAGTTAAAATTTGTGAAACTTGTGAAGTTTTGAAGTGTTTGAGTTTGTGAAATTTAATCATGCCACCAAGGAGAGCTAATCGTCATCAAAACGTTGAAGCTTTGTATCGAAGAGAAGAAGCCGAGCTTATGGAACAACGTATTAATGAGAAATTTGATGAAGGTATTGGGAAGTTGGAGAAATTGATGAATGATTTGAATCAAAGGAGGAGATCACCAAACTCGAACCATGGAGGAAACCGAGTTTCGCCAGCGGTTACGGAAGCGAGGAGGGTATCACCACATTCTTGTAGAGATAGAAGAGAAACATCAATTTCATCACGAAGAGATCATCATGACTATGCACATGAAGAGAGAAGAAGTCAACGTGAATTTGACAATGAAGCATATAGAGAGGAAGAGAGACATAGTCAAAGAAGCATGCATGAACGGAGGGATGATAATGGTTGAGATCGATGTAGGCGTACCTTTGATTTTGTTGAAGAGGGTGATGGAGCAAGTATTCATTATCGAGATCGAGATCAAATTCGAAATTCTTACCGGGATGTTGAAGATGATCGTCGTTGGGAATCGGGTATGAAGACGGAAATTCCAGAATTTAAAGGAGGGATGGTAGCAGAAGAATTTCTTGATTGGTTATCTAATGTGGAAGAGATCTTTGATTTTAAGGAGGTTCCTGAGCATAGGAGAGTGAAGTTGGTTGCTACTAGGTTGAGGGGGAGAGCTTTGGCGTGGTGGCAGCAAACTAAACTTACCAGGGAGAGAATGGGAAAGTCAAAGATAGAATCTTGGGAGAAGATGAGGAAATTGATGCGAACTACTTTCTTACCATACAACTATCAATCACTTATGTACCAGAGGTTGCAGAATCTGAGGCAAGGGACGAAGTCTGTTAGTGATTATGCTGACGAATTTTACCAACTCATTGCCAGAAATGATATTATGGAAACGGAAGAACAGCTAACTGCTAGATTCATTGGGGGATTGAGAATGCAGATCCAGGATATGGTTAATATGTTTGATCCTAGATCAGTGGCAGAAGCACATCAGAAAGCGTTGGCTTGGGAGAAACAAGGAAGGCGTGGAGGTGGTGTGTTTACTAATTCCAATAATCAAGCGAGGGGTGTTGGTGGAAGTTCTAATGTTCCTAAACCTGTTACAAAGCCAGTGGTAAAGGAGGCTGAGAAGGCGAAGGCTAGCAGTGGTTTCAAATGCTATAATTGTCAGGAGTTGGGTCATAAAAGCAATGAATGCCCGAAGCCGAAGAAGAGAGCAATGGTTGCTGAGATTGAGGATGATGGTGAGGAGGCAGAATGTTCAAATGCACCTTATGTTGAGGAGGAAGAAGAATTGTCTGGAGATGAATGTTGCAATCTTATGATGAGGAGGTCATGTCTTACACGAAAGCAAGAGGAGGATTGTAGTTGGTTGAGAAGTAACATATTTCAGTCGACCTGCACTATTCTGGGAAAAGTTTGCAAGTTCGTTATTGATGCTGGAAGTTGCGATAATATTATTTCTACCGAGGCTGTGAAGAAGTTGAACTTGAAAACTGAGAAACATCCTAAACCGTACAAGCTAGCATGGTTAAGGAAGGGTGGTGAAGTGAAGGTGTGTCGAAGGGCTTGTGTTAATTTTTCTATTGGGAAGAAGTACAAAGATGAAATTTGGTGTGACGTTGTAGACATGGACGTATGTCATCTATTGTTGGGCAGACCGTGGCAGTTTGATAGATCAGTTCAACATGATGGTCGTGCCAATAGCTACAGTTTCATGTTCGAGGGTACTAAAATCACTTTGGTTCCCAAGAAGCAACAACAGAAGGAGAGCAAGCTGGAGGAGATTGAGGAATTGAAAACTTTATTATCTTTGAAGGAGTTTGTTAAAGAAGTTGAAGAGGAACCTGAAGTGTTTTTGTTGATTGGGAGAGAGAGCAGTGAAGAGGTTGAAATTCCTGAAGAAGCAAAGCCAGTTTTGAAAGAATTTGAAGACCTATTTCCAGAGGAGTTGCCTAAGGAGTTACCGCCACTAAGAGACATTCAACATCAAATTGATCTTGTTCCAGGAGCAGTGTTACCACATCGACCACATTATCGAATGAGTCCGAAGGAACATGAAGAGTTACGAAGGCAGGTGGAAGAGTTACTTGAGCAGGGAGTGTTCAGGAAAGCTTGAGTCCTTGTGCAGTACCAGCTTTGTTGGTGCCGAAGAAGGATGGAACATGGAGAATGTGTACCGATAGTAGAGCTTTGAACAAGATTACTGTTCGTTACAGATTTCCTATGCCGAGGTTGGATGATTTGTTAGACCAGTTGAGTGGGGCAACTATATTTTCGAAGATTGATTTGAAGAGTGGTTATCACCAGATTCGAATTAGACCGGGAGACGAATGGAAGACAGCTTTCAAGACAAGAGAGGGGTTATACGAATGGTTGGTAATGCCATTTGGTTTATCAAATGCACCTAGTACATTCATGCGGGTGATGAATCAAATCTTTAGACCATTCATTGGGGAGTTCGTGGTGGTTTATTTCGATGATATTCTGATATATAGCAGGAGTATGGAGGAGCATGCTCTACATTTGAGGGAAGTGTTGATTATTCTTCGTGAGGAACAATTTTATGCAGCCACGAAGAAATGTGTGTTCATGACGAGAAGTGTGTTATTTTTGGGATATGTTGTATCTGAGAAGGGAATCCAAGTGGACCAGAGTAAAGTTGAAGCTATTAGGAATTGGCCACAACCGAGAACTATCACTGAAGTTAGAAGTTTTCATGGATTGGCATCATTCTACCGAAGGTTCATTCCACACTTCAGTAGCGTGATGGCTCCAGTGACTGATTGCATGAAGGGGAAACAATTTTCTTGGTCAGAGGAAGCGGGAGTTGCTTTTGAGGAGATTAAGACATTGTTGACATCAGCACCGATTCTTGTTCTACCGAATTTTCAGTTGTTGTTTGAATTACACACTGATGCTTCGAAGGTTGGAATTGGAGGAGTTCTGAGTCAGAATGGGAAGCCAGTTGCTTATTTCAGTGAGAAGTTGTCAGGGGCAAAGATGAAATACAGTACGTATGACGTTGAATTCTATGCGGTTGTACAAGCTATTAAACACTGGAGGCATTATCTATTTCAGAAGGAATTTGTTTTATATACTGATCATGAGGCGTTGAAGCATTTACAGGGACAAGACAAGATTTCAGCGAGACATGCGTCATGGATCGCGTATTTACAGCAGTTTACCTTTGTTGTTAAGCACAAATCTGGGGTGACGAATCGGGTAGCTGATGCTTTGAGTAGAAGGAGTCATTTGTTAACAACATTAAAGGTTGAAGTGACGGATTTTGAATTATTGCCAGAACTGATGGAAGAGGATCCTTACTTTGCAAAGTTTGTCGAGAAAGTTAAGGAAGGAAATACTGATGAATTCGTATTGGTGGATGGTTTTCTGTTTAAAGGAAATCGCTTATGTATTCCGGATTGTAGTCTGAGAATGAAGATTGTGAAGGAGTTACACGAAGAAGGGCATGTGGGTCGTGATCGTACTTTGCAACTGATTTCACAGTCTTACTTTTGGCCGTCGATGACGAAAGAAGTGGGCAGGTTTGTAGAGCGCTGTCATATCTGTCAAGTTTCGAAAGGAACTGCGACCAATGCTGGATTGTATATGCCATTACCAGTACCGGCTAGACCATGGGTTGATGTGAGTATGGACTTTGTCTTGGGGTTGCCGAGAACACAGCATGGTAATGATTCTATATATGTGGTGGTGGACAGATTTTCTAAAATGACACATTTTATCGCTTGCAAGAAGACGACAGATGCTGTTCGGGTTGCTCAGTTATTCTTCAAGGAAATCTATCGTCTTCATGGATTGCCAGAATCTATCGTTTCTGACAGGGATACTCGTTTTCTGAGTCACTTTTGGTTAAGTTTGTGGAAGATGGTGGGAACGAAGCTGAAATTTAGTAGTGCTTATCATCCGCAAACTGATGGACAAACGGAAGTTGTTAACCGGTCGTTGGGAAATTTGTTGCGATGCCTTGTACAGGATAATTTGAAGAATTGGGACATGAAGTTATGCCAAGCCGAGTTTGCACATAATCATGCAGTGAATCGTAGCACAGGATTCAGCCCATTTCAGATTGTATATTCAACTATACCCAGGGGACCGTTGGAATTGGCAGTAGTGCCACAGTCAAAGGGAACGGTTAAACGAGCTGCTGATTTTGTTGAAGGATTGACGGAATGTCATAGAATCGTTCAGGAACGATTGGAGAAATCGAATGAGAAATATAAGAAATCTGCAGATTTGAAACGACGAAATGTTGAATTTAACGAAGGCGATTTGGTTTATGCAGTGTTGACAAAAGACCGTTTTCCGGTAGGAACATACAATAAATTGAAGGCGCGGAAAATTGGTCCAATTGAAATTGTGAAGAAAATCAATGAAAATGCTTATAAGTTGAAACTGCCGGAAGATGTTTACACGTCTGACGTGTTCAATGTTAAACATCTTGTTCCATATTACGGAGGTAAACAATCAGATGAAGAAGAATGTACAAATTCGAGGACGAATTTTTCTCAACCAGGGGAGGATGATGCAGCTAAGGCCAGAGAAGAAGTTGTGCAATCTTTAATTCCTGAAAACATGAGTTTGTGGTGTAGTGTGATGAGTCGTACACGACTCAGTGAAGGCAACATGAGTCGTAGGAGAGTAGATTTGAGTCGTCCACGACCTAAGGAGTCACGAGAAGGGACGTTGCAAGCTAATTAAGCGGCTTTGAGTCGTTTCCGACTCAACAAAGAAGGTCTAGGTCGGCAACGACCTACGAAGGAAGATGTGGACCGACCTAATGAGACACCGCTTCTGGTGATAAGTCGTACACGTCTCAACGACTCATCCATAAGTCGTGTACGAGTTAACAAGAGCAGAGAAGTGGAAGTAGATGAGTCGTTCGGAGATGACTCGCTTGAAGGGATGTGCCGCAGGGAAGCTATGAGTCGGTGAAGACCATGAGTCGGTGAAGCCTTGAGTCGTGAGTAGTTGTAACTTGTATGGGTGTTGAGTCGGTTGAGTCGTGACATATGTTGAGTCGTGTTGTACGCATATATAGTTGAGTCGTATGGTGTTTGTATCTGATGACTCGTGTTGTATATAAGTCGTCATGTTTAGGTTGTCTATTTTTGCCGCTGTTATGAGTCGTAAGTCATTGTTTTTGAGTCGTTTGCTCTTGAGTCGTGTGATGTACTTCGGTCTGTTGTGTTGCTAAGTCGGTAACGACTTATGATGAGTCGTGAGTCATGAGTCGGCCACGACTTAAGGGTTGTGTTGTGAAAACTCTATAAATAGGGGTGTGTGTTGTACATTTAAGGGAGTTGATTTTGAAATAAAATTTCTTGTTGATTGCTTTGTGCTTTCTTCCCCAATTGGTAGTTGAGTGTAATCTCCTATCTCCACTTACGTCATTCGAGTGCGCTCGAATCCACGTTTGTTGAAGCCGATTCACGGTATCTAGTGCGCTAGATCAACGTACGAAGAATCGTAGATCTTCTTTCTCGGCATCGTGCGCGATCAACGAGACGAAGATAGCTAGAATCCGGTATCTTTGGATCAACGGATTTGGGCCTTACAGTATTCTCAATCCATCGATTGCTACTTTCACCGATTGAAGTTGGTTTCGAATTATCCGCTGCGTCACTTGGTTACGTAGTCTCATAGAACGGGTTGCCTGTAGATCCGACTAAGAATGAGGCAGTGAATAGTTGGAAGAGACCCGAGACAGTGACCGTGATAAAGAGTTTTCTTGGATTAGCTGGATATTATCAAAGGTTTATAAAATATTTTCATGAATAGATGCATCAAGGACTAGGCTTATGCGAAAGGTGTGAAGTTTATATGGACTGATAAGTGTGAGGAAGCATTCTAGAACTTGAAACACTTATTGACCCATGCACCGGTGTTGGTGGTTCCAGAGGGGAATCAAGATTTGGTTGTTTATACTGCTGCTTGTGGAACTGGATTGGGGGTTGTGTTGGTGCAAAGAGGTAAACTGGTTGCTTATGCTTCTAGATAGGTCAGACCGCATGAAGTTAGATATCCAATGCATGATTTGGAGTCAGCTGCTGTTATATTTGCTTTGAAGGTGTGGAGGCATTACTTTTTAGGAGAGAGATTTGAGCTTTATACGGATCATAAGTCGTCGAAGTACTTGTTCTCTTAAAAGGAGCTGAACATGGCACAGTAGAGATGGTTGAAGTTTATTGTTGCTTATCATTTTGTAATTGAATACACACCCAAGAAAGGAAATAAGGTAGTGGATTTACTTAGCAAGAAACATCAAAATTCGATATTGGCTACGATTGTTGAGTGGAAAGATTTAGAAGCGTTATTAGCTTATAGAGTGGATTTTAGATCCAAGGCAGGTTCTAGTGCAAAAAGTGTTGTATTGTCTTGTTTTGAAGTTTGATCAGAAATAATTGAGAAGATAACTTCTAAACAGGAGGAGGATCCAGTACTGGCTGAACAGATCAGAAGGTTAAGGAAAAGAACAAAGGGCGATGACTTAAAGGATTCCATTCTTGACCAAAATGGGTGGTTGAGAAAGAAAGGAAGTTGTGTGTTCCGAATGTAGGAGGCATGAGAAGGAAGTTTTGGATGAATGTCATCGTTCGAAGTTCACTATCTACCCTGGAGAAACAAAGATGTATGAGGGTATATAGAGAAGTTACTTCTGGGAAGGTATGAAATGGGACATATGTTTATGTGTTAAGCAGTGCTTGAATTGCCAATAGGCAAAGGCTGAACACCAGAAGCCAAATGGATTGCTTCAATCGTTAGAAGTTTCTTGTCAAAGTGGGATTCTATCACTATGGATTTTATTGATGGGTTGCCAAGGTCTAGTAGAGGAAATGAAAGAGTATGGGTCATAGTGGATAGACTAACCAAGAGTGTCCATTTCATTCTAGTAAAGTCAACTAGGACTACCCCTGTTTTGGCGAAGTTTCTATGAAGAATGCAGTTAGACTGCACGAGATTCCTAGTAGTATCGTTAGTAATAGAGATTCTTTATTTACTAGTCGGTTTTAGAATAGTCCACAGGAAGCATTAGGAACCAAGCTCAACATGAGTACCGCTTACCATCCACACACTGATGGGAAAACAGAAAGAGTCAACAATGTTTTGAAGGATTTATTAAGAGCTTGTGTATTGGATTTGGGGGGATCATGGGAAGAACATCTTCATTTACTCGAGTTCTCGTATAATAATATTTATCAGACTAGTATTGGGATGGCACCGTTTTCTGGTATGTTGGTTAAAGACCGAGGATAGGTTTATTATTAGTCTGGATTTGGTAAAAGAAGCAACAGAGAAAATTGATTTGACCCTAGCTAGGAAAAAGGAAGTTCAGTCTGGCCAGAAATGTTATGCAGATAGAAGGAGGAATGACTTGGAATTCTCTATTAGAGACTATGTGTTTATTAAAGTTTCACTGATGAAAGGTGTGATTAGATTTGGAAGGTCAGGAAAGTTAGCATCTAGATTTATAGGACCTTTCTGTGTTGTTGAGAAGATCGGGAAACTCACTTATAGAGCATAGTTACCAAGTAGTTTAGCAGGAGTCCATGATGTTTTCCATATTTCTCATCTTAGAAAGTGTGTTAGAGATTTGGAGATTATCATAGCACCTACAGTGTTAGAATATTTGGTAGTAGAATCGGATTTGATTATAGTTAAAAGTTCGATTCATGTAGCGGCTAGCGATGAGAAGAAATTGAGGAAAAAGACAATCAAGTTAGTAAAGGTTCAGTGGAGTGATGATGCTAGAGACTGTACTTTAAGAGCAGAATTAGAGATGCTTATCCAGAGATGTTTGATTGTATGATTTTACCTTGATTGTTTTGTTGTGTAGCTTATCACAATTTCAAGGATGAAATTCTTTAAAGTGGGGAGTTTGTAACACCCCATATTTTTATAATATTATTTAGAATAATTAGTTCGTAAATTAAATAAGATAATGTGGAGATTAATGGGATAAGACTTGATTAAATAAAGAGTAGCCATGCCATGTTAATTATAAATCAAATAAAACAATTTGAACTAATGTTTTAGGATATGAGAATGGCAATATGGGAAATAAGAAAGGCTTATGCCCTAAACCCCTAAGAAATAGAACTCACATTCATTTCATTTTCACTCAAACAAAATTATACTAAGGATGGCCACCATTATTGTTCTCAAGTGAAGATTAAAGGTAGGATTCAAGTAAAGGAAGATAATCAACATCAAATCTCACATCTTTTAATCTTAAAACTAAGGTGAATAATTACGACATCCCATTTTCTTATGGTTTTTGGTTTTTAGAATTAGATTTTAAATATTTTTGCAAATTTATGCAATGTTTTGATGAAGTTATATATATGTTTGTTGATGAAATATATATGTTCATGTTAGTTTTTATGATGTGTTTGACATGAAGATCCTATTAATGACATCCAAATGCCTTGGAAATTTAAACATAGGTCTGAAATGATATTTTAGACAAGGATTTCAATTTTCATAATTTTTGAATTAATGTGGATTTATATAAATTTTCTAGTGGGGAAAATGATTTATTTATCTATAAATTATTTATGGCGAAAATAATTATTATTTGGGTTTGAAATTTTTATATGTTGGAAAACATATCGAAATAGACTTTTTGGAGTTTTTTCGAATTTTTCCTAAATGTTATGTTGAATATATAAAATTATTTAACGTATGGGACTTAAATGTTTTATATATCTATTAAAGAGAAGTGGCATTTTATAAAATAAAATAATTATTTAATTCTAAAAATAGTGGCAGCACTTTTGTAAAGAGTATTTGTTAACTAATAAGAATTTCACAAATAAAGGCAGGTTAGTTAAAATTTATCCTTTTTATGTAAAAACAAAGGAATCGTACTTGTAGCATGTTTCAGCAAATT
This sequence comes from Allium cepa, assembly GCA_030765085.1. Classification (NCBI taxonomy): domain Eukaryota; kingdom Viridiplantae; phylum Streptophyta; class Magnoliopsida; order Asparagales; family Amaryllidaceae; genus Allium; species Allium cepa. Next base: position 299,096,142 of record CM060944.1, on the reverse strand, counting down.
CTGGCATTAAACCTTCCGACCCAGACCTTCTAACAAAGTCGAAAGGTTAGCTCTCAACAAGGTCAAAGTTCAATGCATATGATGTTAAGTATCGTGGTACATAATGAATTGAACAAGGTCGAAGGGTTCTTATTCGAAAGGTTGGTTGCTAAAGCGGTTCAAGTATGTTTGTTTTATAAACTAAAGCCTTCGCCTGCTTTGCTTTTGTATTAGAGCTTTCGACTCGGTTGCTTTGAACAAGGTCAAATGTTTAACATAAAGGTTTTAAACCTTTCGACAAAGTCAAAAGGTTAGTGCTGTTTTACCAATATTTTGTTTTGAAATCTTCCTATACAGTCGAAGGGTTACTGATGCTTTATGAATATATTTTTTGAACCTTCCGACAAAGTAAAAAGGTTTATTTGTTTTTTATAAACTAGCCGCTTCTCCCAATGCTTCGAAGAGAGATTTCAAATTAGGTGATTTATCCATTTTTTCTAACTGAAGTATGACCTATCTTTTGAAGCAGACCTTTCAAAAAAGTCGAAAGGTTGCTTCTAATGAGGTCGAAAGGTTTTAAAAGAAGGTTTTCCTCTTGTTTTAAACTGAATCCAGTAAGTCTTCAAAAGGTTTATGATTAAAAGGTTTAATGCCTTCGAAAGGTTTAGTTCAATGATTTCAAAAGGTTTATTTTAAATGATTTCGAAAGATTTGTTTATTGAATGGTTTTGAAAAGTTCAATGGTTTTGAAAGGTTTGGTTTAGTGGTTTCGAAAGGTCTCTGAAGGAAGGTTTTCCATGGTTTTTCTAAGGCAATGTTTTAAAGTGATTGTAAAGAAAGATGTCTAAAGTTTCATTGCTTTTGAATGGTTTTCTTTTCATTAGTTTCAAAAGATTTTAGGTTAGTTTTGAAAGAGATGGTTTCAAATTTTAGAAAGAGGTTCTTTCAAGTGTTTAAATGTTTACGTCAACTAAGATTTGGATAAAGAAGATATATATAACATGGTAATACGATTTTGGGTAAAATATAATGATAATATACTTTTCCTTGTTTAAGTTTGACTTGAAGGTTTTAAATCACTTTGAAAATGTTTTCAAGGAAAATTATGGAAGGGGATCCTTAAGTGAAAATGACTCAGATATTAGAGTACCAGATGGGACTAGTATGAGATCGCATCCTATACATTACTAGCCCCAACTAATTATTGTCCAAAAATCCAGTGTGTAGGGCTGGTCACAAGCAGGCTAAAAATTGTGATTACACATCGAAAGAAATATATGTTTGTATGCAGATAGGTTATAGGTGAGCCTGAAAAACCATTAGCATCAGGAAGACCTGGAGATGATAAGTTAGGGACATACCGTCCAGAAGAGAAGCATTTAATAGATAGTTAAGGATAGACAATCTAGAAGCAAAGTATTTAATAGATAGTTAAGGATAGATAATCCAGAAGAAGAATAGTTAACAGATGTTAGATTAATTTTGATTATATTGTCTGGTAGGCACTGTAGGATCGATTTCACCCTAGAGGGGGGGTGAATAGGGTGATAGTGTTAATTATAAAAATTAATTGCGGAAGCTTATAAACTAATATTAACACAGATCATAGAATACTACCAGCACAGAAATAAATAGCAGAATAATAAAATGCAGAACAGAACAACATAGAATTTACCCAGCTTCGGCAAAACCCTGCCTACGTGCTGCCCCCAAGGTTTCTACTAGAAATTAGATAGTCCCTCGCTTACACACGTAAACTCACTATACCCGCTATTGACTAATCTAACTCTACGCTCAAAACCTTGACCACAACTCAACTACCGAGTTGCAAATTCCCAAACTACACACCGTAGTTTGCACCCTAGTCACACGACTAGAAAATTAAAACGGTTTAAAAAGAAAATACAATTAAAAACGATTATAAAACAAAATAACCCTAATTAAAAACCCTTATATAAAAAAAAACAAAGAATTCTCCCTTTTAAAACAATAGGCCGGCCTCTTTTATATTCTAGCCCGTCTCTTTTCTTTATGTTAATGGCGGCTTTTCTTTCTCTCGTTCCTCCTGATTAAAAACTAGGGCTTCTGTGAATTTTGGGGCTTTTGCTCCTTGATCCAATTTAGGGTTATTCTAAAAGCCGATGTTATGTTGATCGATTCAGTGAGTATTTGCGTTTAGCCTTGATCGATCGTACCCCTTGTTGCTCACTTCGGCTGCTTCATTGATCAAGTTCGTCCCTTCTTCGGTATGTAATTTTATGCTTTTGTTTTTGCTGGTTTTATGCTTGGTTGAACTCGATAAATAAAATTGCCGATGATGATTTCTTTATATAGGGTTTGTAACCCTAGATTTGCGTTCGTTCGAATATATATGAATTTGTCAAATTGTTTGCTCTGGCCATTCGATTACACTTGGATGCTCGTGATTTTTCCTTGACTAAATCAATTGTGTAAATACTCGATTGCTTGATTGACACGGCTTTAATTTGACTTTGTCATATTCGTATATTTCATGTTGATTTCTTGGTATTTTTACTTTGACTTGTTCAACATTGACATGGCGATTTCTGTTGGTTCTTCTCAAAAATTGCCGTGCCACTTTTCATGATTTCGACTTCTCTGTGAACTTTTGCTTGTTGCATGTTGAACTTGTTTTGTATCACTGCAAAATTTATTGAGTTGTCATTTGGGTTTGTAAGTTGTATCATAGTGATGCCTGGTGCTATGTTGCATTGAACTCGACATATGCATCATGTGTTCCAGTGCATTGTTGTACATGGTGTTGCTTTCGACTTCGAATCTGCACTCATCTTTACTTATAGGACTTGTCCTCTCGGCCCATCACCATTGCTTTGATATTGTTGCTCTGACTTGTATCACTGCATCCATGTAGAGACTTTGCTTGCATATAGTCTTGTTGCCTCTGTTTCATATTGTATGGTCTGATTCATCATGCATCATTTTGTACATTTGTTGTAGCCGTGGTCTTTGCATTGCATATAAACTTGGTTAGCTTGTATAACTGAGCTGCTATTGATCTGGTTCACTTTGATCTTCTTATCTTGATGCTGCAGCTTGGTCTTTGTTGCATTCATGTTGCTCCCCTGACCTTGTATCACTTGATGTCTTGAGCTTGCATGCTTCATTCATTTGTATAGTTCTTGACCATTATCACTGTTGACTGCTGACTTCATTTGGTTGTTGCATTTATGAATTTCATTTTATAATCTGTAGCATGGCACTGTGACTCGAGTTTTCACTGTCATGTTGTTTGCAGCTGTGCTTCATTTGGCACTGTTTACTTGATGCTGCATCACTTATAGCTTTGATCATGTTTCTGTCATGTTTGAACATAGTTGCATTATGTTGGCCGAGCTTTGATTCTTTGTTGGCACTTGATTTGAACCTGATTTTTCATTTGGGTTTGACCTGTGCTCACCTGTCCCTGTAAAACAATCAAGTGTATATATCGGCGTGCACGGCCTTGTGGCATATACAGTAATACACTGTGTATGTCACAAGTTGTTCGTGTATGATGAATTCAAATTTAAATGATGACGAACAACCCAAATAACTGAGGCAAATATTATTTTCAAAAATCATATCTTATTTTATTTTGCAAAAATATTTCTTTTTCAATTTTACTGCGTTAGTGAATATTTTTGCAGATTTCTCAGATGCTGGATTCAAACTGGAATGAAGTTGAAGATAAATACGAGTGTGAGTGCTATGTAGTGAGGTGAATTGTAAATGTGAAATGTGGTGTAATTGTAATCAAAGTTGTATAGTTATAGTGAGAGCTTGAAATTGTACTATTCAAAGATGTAATAAATATTTGTTTGAATAAAATATTCGTTTGAATTCAAATTTCGTGTTATTTATTTTATTCTGCAAATATTTATTTAATCTGTGAAAAAAATAAAATAGTATATTATCAAATACATTTAAACAAATGAATATATGTTTATTATCATCAAACAAAAATCATATAAGCGCATATTCAACAATCTCCCCCTTTTGATGATAACAAACATATATTTTAGATTTTGAATATGTTAAATGTATTTGATCATTGATATATCCTAATTGCTCCCCCTATTTAATTGCTTCCTCTTTACACAAAACTCCCCCTACATATATGTATACAAATAAAATATGCAAAAGAGTCTAGATGCAAAATGGAAAATTATTTGACCTTTGCTAGATTTTATTTGACAAAATCTTAACTTTTCTCTCCCCCTTTTGTTATCAGCAAAAGAATAATAGTGTTAGAGAAAATAGAGATAAAGTGATCGATATTAATCCGACATTAAAACCCAATTGAATATAAATATTAAATTTCAATAAAAAATCAAACAAAAATCATAAAAATTTTGTTAGGCGCATATTCCACTTTTAGAATGATGGAGATGATGTCATCATATAAAACCATACAATTGTGTCTATTTGTGGTATTTTTATATCAGGAATTTGAATATCTACTAATCATGCATAACCGTTAGGACTTTTAAATGAGATTAGTAGTATTCCAAATTTATTTTAGAAAAATGAATTCAAGTATCTTCTAACCACGCATAACCGTGAGGACTTTTAAATGGGATTAGAATCAACTTGTTTATTTTTTTTTAAAAATCAACTTTTGATATGTGTTCCATACATGCATAACCGTGAGGATTTTTAAATGAGCATGGAAGCACATAACAAATTCCAAGTAATTCACCCATGCATAACCGTGAGGACTTTTAAATGAGAGTGAACACTTTGGTATTTATTTATTGTTATTAATTTTTTATTTTTTTTATTTTTTTATTTTTTTTTTATTATTTAAAAAAAATGAAAAACGAACGATTCCTGTTTAAAGTACCACATATCGACAAACTATATAGAATTTTGATGAATGACGGTTGATAGAAATATGATAGGTATAGAGATGGTCATGGAATTTTTACCAACAAAAAGTTTTATAACTCTTGTTTACATTTCTAAAGAAATTTTCTAATTATACTTTCTCGAGTTATAATATATAATCAATATCAACACTCATCACTTTTTCAATCACTATTTTTCTTTTCGATGATTTGTAGGGAGAAAAAAATGTTAAATATTCAGCAAATTTCTAAAACACCTAGACTGAGTCGTAGTTTACAAAAACTATTTTCTGGTAGGGGTTTTGTAAAGACGTCTGCCAATTGAGAATCAGTTGAAATAAAATTTATGCAGATATTTTCTTTGGAAATATGATCTCTAATAAAATGATGTCTTACATCTATATGTTTTGTTCGCGAATGATGTACAGGATTATTTGTGAGATCAATTGCGCTTTTGCTATCACACATTAGTGGTACACGTTTAAAATTTAGACCATAGTCATGCAAAGTTTGTATCATCCATAAGATTTGAGCAGAGCAACCGCTCAAAGCAATATACTCTGCCTTTGTTGTGGATAATGCAATACAATTTTGTTTTCTACTCGACCATGCAACTAATGAATGTCCTAGCATAAAACATGCTCCACTAGTACTTTTTCAATCAACCAAGTTTACGGCATAATCAGCATCTGAAAAACCTTTCAATTCAAAATTATCATTTGATGGATACCAAAGACCAAATCGTGGGGTGTGCAATAAATATCTTATAATTCTTTTAACAGCTTTTAAATGAGATTCTTTTGGGTTAGATTGAAAACGTGCACATAAGCAGACAGAAAACATGATGTCAGGTCTAGAGGCGGTAAGATAAAGGAGTGATCCAATCATACCTCTGTACTGCTTTTGATCAACTGTCTTACCCTTTTCATCTTTGTCAAGTTTAAGTGTTGTACTCATGGGAGTTCTTGCTGGTTTAGCATCTTTCAATCCAAATTTGTTGACAAGTTCCCTAATATATTTTGTTTGAGAAATGAATGTGCCTTTATTGCTTTGTTGGATTTGAAATCCTAAAAAGAATTTTAACTCTCCAACCAAGCTCATTTCAAACTTTTCCTGCATGACTGCTATAGGGTTTCTACCAATTCTGGTGGATGGTCTGTTTTGTATTTCAGCTTTTCTGGATCCAGATTTCTTCGGACTTCTTGAGTTGTGGTAGTTTCTCTAGCATCAGCAGTTTCTTTTGGTTTTTCAAATTCATCTTTTTCTTTCTCCTCTTCAACGTTGCTTTTGGATGTATCCTGTTCGTCAATGCCTTCATCAAATTTCACATTGATTGACTCTACGATTGTTTTAGTCTTTTTGTTGTAGACTCTATAAGCTTTGCTTCTCGAAGAGTAACCTATGAAGATGCCATCATCAGCCTTTGCTTCAAATTTTCCTAACTGATCACCTGTATTAAGAATATAGCAAGGACATCCAAACACTTTGAAGTAAGCGATGTTTGGTTTTTTGTTGAACCATAGCTCATAGGGGGTTTTGTTAAGAATCGGTCTGATGATAACTCTATTCATTACATAACATGCTGTATTTACAGCTTCTGCCCAGAGATGCAGAGGTAGTTCATATTCATTTAACATAGACCTAGCCAATTCTTGTAAAGTTCGATTTTTTCTCTCAACTACCCCATTTTGTTGTGGAGTACGTGGTGCAGAGAACTCATGTTTGATTCCGTTTTCATCACAGAAAGTTTCAAATTCATAATTTTCAAATTCTCCACCATGATCACTTCTTAACGAAACAATAGAGACTTCTTTTTCATTTTGCACAAATTTTGCGAATCTTGTGAAGTATGAAAAAGTTTCTGATTTTTTAGCTAAGAAGTATACCTATGTATATCTTGAGTAATCATCAACTAACACAAAGCAATATTTCTTACCTCCTAAGCTAGCAATGTCATTAGGTCCAAATAGATCCATATGAATAAGTTCAAGAACTCTAGAAGTGCTTACATTGTTTTTGGCATGAAACGATGATTTTCTAAGTTTTCCCAAAGTACATGCTTTACAGATGTTTTCAGATTCAAACTCATGTGATGGCAACCCTCTTACCAAACTTTTTCTTTTTAATTTGTTTAATAAGTTCATACTAGCATGCCCTAAACGTCTATGCCATAAATTCACTTCTATATCCTTAGCTACCAAACATTTGGAGAGGATGAGATCATCAAAAGATAGAGAATATATATTACCTTTCCTTTTTCCTGAAAATAAGATTTCTTTTGATGATTTGTCAACAATTTTGCACATGTCAGAATCAAAGATAACATTCATACCTTTATCACATAGCTGGCTGATTGATATCAAATTGTGGTGCAGATTTTCAACATATAGAACGTCATTCAAGGTAAATGTATTGTTACCTACTTTACCTTTACCGACAATTTTACACTTGTCATTGTTCCCCATTGTGACTCTGCCACCTTTGTACTTTTCTAGGCTAAGGAACTTCGATTTATCGCCTGTCATGTGCCTGGAACAGCCAGAATCCAAGTCCATTGCTGTTGTTCCTTAGCCTGCCAGCATACCTACACGAGAAGAGAGTTTAGTGACCTATTTGTTTTTATAGGTCCATGGTTGTTAGTGGCAGAAAATTTTGAAAAATAATTTTGTGTAGACCCAAAACTATTTATAATTGTTCCCTTTGGCACCCAAATTTGTTTAACTTTGAGAGATTTTATATTTGTGCCTTTTGAAACCCAAATCGGTATAGTTTTCACATGTTTGGGTCTATACCAACAATTATTGTGACCGTGTCCAAATTTTCTACAAATTGTGCACATAGAATTAACTTGATTAATCTTGTTTTCAACAATTTTCGAATTATTATATCCAAGTCCTTGTCTAACCGTATTAACAGTTTGCTTTCCTAATAGCATATTCAATGATTTTTCACTTTTTGAAAATTTATCTAAAGTCGTTGACAATTGTTGGACTTGTGATTTGAGAGATTCATTTTCGTTTAACAACTGTGTGCACTTTTTAATAGAATTCTCTCTCCTAGTATTTTCATTCTCTTTTAAAATCAGAATTTCATTTTCAAGTGATTTTATATTGATTTCCGATTTTTTAATTTCTTCTTCGAATGTTGGACACTTATCACACTTAGGAATTCTACATTGACAGTTCTTAACTAATTGATCAAGTTGTTTATTGCATTCTATCAAAGTATCCTTTTGAGATTCAAGTTTAGCATATTTTTCCCTAAGTCGTTCATAACAGCCATTTACTTCATGGAAATAAATTAGTAATTCAGAATGAGTGAGTTTTGATACCTCGCTTGGCTCGTCGTCATCACTGTCTGTAACTTCACCATGAAGACACATATTTGCTTTTTCACTCTCACTCTCGGTGTTATCACTTTCATCTTCGTCAGTTTCATCCCAAGTAGCCGCAAAGCTTTTCTTCTTTAGTTTCTTTCCTTGATTTGATCGTTTTTGAGGACATTGTGGCTTGATATGGCCGGGTTTGTTGCATTTGTAACAGATGATTTTCTGATCTTCTGGGTTGTCTAGTGCTTTGCCTATTCTGTTTTTCAATTCATGATTTCGAGCTGGATTTCCGTATTTGCGATTCCACTTTTTGAATTTCTTTATTAGTAGCGCTAGCTCTGCTGCTCCATCATCATCGTCATCATTCTCATCATCACTTTCAGTCGTTCCTTTGAGAGCTATTGATTTCTTTCGAGTATCTCCACCTTCACGCTCTTCCTTGAATTTCATTTCTAGCTCATAAGTGGTGAGATTTCCGATGAGTTCTTCGACTTTGAGTTGTTTTAAATCTTTCGATTCTTGAATGGCAGTTACTTTTGCTTCAAAGCTTCGTGGAAGGACTCTGAGGATTTTACGGACTATTTCCAATTCGGTGTATGTTTTTCCGAGAGCTTTTGATTTGTATATGATGTTGGAAAGTCATCCGTACATCTCTTTGACATTTTCTTCTTTCGCCATTGTAAAGTTCTCGTATTCGCTGCTTAGCATGGCAAGGCGAGATTCTTTGACTTGAGATGTTCCTTCGTGAGTTACTTCTAATATGTGCCATATTTCCTGCGCAGTTAGACAATGTGAGACACGATTAAATTCAAATTGATCTAATGAACAGATAATAGAATTCATAGCTTTGGCATTAGTATTCAGTAATTTATTTTCTAGTTCTGTCCATTGTTCTTTTGGTTTCTCTATTTCCTGATCATCTACAGTTATAGTTGGTATTCTATAACCTGTCTCAACAATATCCCAAGCGTCAATGGTTTTCAAAAAAAAAATTCATCCTATTTTTCCAAAAAGCATATTCACCATTGAACATTGGTGGTCTAACTATGGATTGACCTTCTGCAAAAGCATTATTAAAAGAAGCCATTTTAAAAACTCGAATTTTTAAACAAAAACTGATTTTTTTTTTTTTTTCAAAAAAAATAGAATTTTTTAAAACAAATGTTGACTTCTATTCCTAGCTCTGATACCACTTGTAGGATCGATTTCACCCTAGAGGGGGGGTGAATAGGGTGATAGTGTTAATTATAAAAATTAATTGCGGAAGCTTATAAACTAATATTAACACAGATCACAGAATACTACCAGCACAGAAATAAATAGCAGAATAATAAAATGCAGAACAGAACAACACAGAATTTACCCAGCTTCGGCAAAACCCTGCCTACGTGCTGCCCCCAAGGTTTCTACTAGAAATTAGATAGTCCCTCGCTTACACACGTAAACTCGCTATACCCGCTATTGACTAATCTAACTCTACGCTAAAAACCTTGACCACAACTCAACTACCGAGTTGCAAATTCCCAAACTACACACCGTAGTTTGCACCCTAGTCACACGACTAGAAAATTAAAACGGTTTAAAAAGAAAATACAATTAAAAACGATTATAAAACAAAATAACCCTAATTAAAAACCCTTATATAAAAAAAACAAAGAATTCTCCCTTTTAAAACAATAGGCCGGCCTCTTTTAAATTCTAGCCCGTCTCTTTTCTTTATGTTAATGGCGGCTTTTCTTTCTCTCGTTCCTCCTGATTAAAAACTAGGGCTTCTGTGAATTTTGGGGCTTTTGCTCCTTGATCCAATTTAGGGTTATTCTAAAAGCCGACGTTATGTTGATCGATTCAGTGAGTATTTGCGTTTAGCCTTGATTGATCGTGCCCCTTGTTGCTCACTTCGGCTGCTTCATTGATCAAGTTCGTCCCTTCTTCGGTATGTAATTTTATGCTTTTGTTTTTGCTGGTTTTATGCTTGGTTGAACTCGATAAATAAAATTTCCGATGATGATTTCTTTATATAGGGTTTGTAACCCTAGATTTGCGTTCGTTCGAATATATATGAATTTGTCAAATTGTTTGCTCTGGCCATTCGATTACACTTGGATGCTCGTGATTTTTCCTTGACTAAATCAATTGTGTAAGTACTCGATTGCTTGATTGACACGGCTTTAATTTGACTTTGTCATATTCGTATATTTCATGTTGATTTCTTGGTATTTTTACTTTGACTTGTTCAACATTGACATGGCGATTTCTGTTGGTTCTTCTCAAAAATTGCCGTGCCACTTTTCATGATTTCGACTTCTCTGTGAACTTTTGCTTGTTGCCTGTTGAACTTGTTTTGTATCACTGCAAAATTTATTGAGTTGTCATTTGGGTTTGTAAGTTGTATCATAGTGATGCCTGGTGCTATGTTGCATTGAACTCGACATATGCATCATGTGTTCCAGTGCATTGTTGTACATGGTGTTGCTTTCGACTTCGAATCTGCACTCATCTTTACTTATAGGACTTGTCCTCTCGGCCCATCACCATTGCTTTGATATTGTTGCTCTGACTTGTATCACTGCATCCATGTAGAGACTTTGCTTGCATATAGTCTTGTTGCCTCTGTTTCATATTGTATGGTCTGATTCATCATGCATCATTTTGTACATTTGTTGTAGCCGTGGTCTTTGCATTGCATATAAACTTGGTTAGCTTGTATAACTGAGCTGCTATTGATCTGGTTCACTTTGATCTTCTTATCTTGATGCTGCAGCTTGGTCTTTGTTGCATTCATGTTGCTCCCCTGACCTTGTATCACTTGATGTCTTGAGCTTGCATGCTTCATTCATTTGTATAGTTCTTGACCATTATCACTGTTGACTGCTGACTTCATTTGGTTGTTGCATTTATGAATTTCATTTTATAATCTGTAGCATGGCAATGTGACTCGAGTTTTCACTGTCATGTTGTTTGCAGCTGTGCTTCATTTGGCACTGTTTACTTGATGCTGCATCACTTATAGCTTTGATCATGTTTCTGTCATGTTTGAACATAGTTGCATTATGTTGGCCGAGCTTTGATTCTTCGTTGGCACTTGAGTTGAACCTGATTTTTCATTTGGGTTTGACCTGTGCTCACCTGTCCCTGTAAAACAATCAAGTGTATATATCGGCGTGCACGGCCTTGTGGCATATACAGTAATACACTGTGTATGTCACAAGTTGTTCGTGTATGATGAATTCAAATTTAAATGATGACGAACAACCCAAATAACTGAGGCAAATATTATTTTCAAAAATCATATCTTATTTTATTTTGCAAAAATATTTCTTTTTCAATTTTACTGCGTTAGTGAATATTTTTGCAGATTTCTCAGATGCTGGATTCAAACTGGAATGAAGTTGAAGATAAATACGAGTGTGAGTGATATGTAGTGAGGTGAATTGTAAATGTGAAATGTGATGTAATTGTAATCAAAGTTGTATAGTTATAGTGAGAGCTTGAAATTGTACTATTCAAAGATGTAATAAATATTTGTTTGAATAAAATATTCGTTTGAATTCAAATTTCGTGTTATTTATTTTATTCTGCAAATATTTATTTAATCTGTGAAAAAAATGAAATAGTATATTATCAAATACATTTAAACAAATGAATATATGTTTATTATCATCAAACAAAAATCATATAAGCGCATATTCAACAGGCACAAGTTAGCCAAAGGTTAAAGGTTATCCAAACAAAACTTATGTGTTTGAATAGATAGTTCATTTTCACCTGATGTTTATGTATGTTTACATAATGATGATTTATAGTGTTTAATCAGTTTTGATTGCATGACAAGGTTTTGCAAAGATATGTTTTAAATAGATGTTAGTGAGGGGAAATCCATTACGCTAAGCGGCATGGTCTCACTCAACATATATATTCTCGGATGTGTAGTATTATTCATACCAAGCTTTATATCCGACTCGAAGTTTATGTTTTCCTCATAAAATCTCGGGTGCTCAAAATTAATTTAAGTAGGCTAAGGGGTTAAGGTATTTTTTAGGTATAGTAAGATGAAGAATAAGGCTACTGGAGGCATGTTGGAGATAAACAGATAGCTATTTAGGAGTTGTAGTTTTTTGTTTTGTAGTTTCCGATGTGTTTGTATTAAGTCTGTTATGAATATATGACTTTGATCATCCATGGGGGTATCTTTATTTACCGCTCTTGGCATAATTTGTAATAAGTATATTTTATCTATTCTTGGGATCGTATTAGGAATATGTAAGTTGAATATGGAACATCTGTTTAAAATGTAATGAAGTAAATATTGTTTGAAATCTGTGTTTTGTTTCATATTCAAGTTCTTCTAATATTATAGATACCGTTAACATAACCGCATTTAGTCGCTGGAAGCTAATACTATAGATGACTGCAGCAAATGTAACGCTTAATTTTAGGCCTCTAGATAGGGGATGTTATGCTAGGAAAAGGCAACAAGGTTGCAGATGCACATAGTATGAAGCATTAGAATACAGTGTTAGCTATGATAGCAGAATGGAAAGACTTAGAAGCCTTGACATCTTGTAGAGTGCAGATGTGATCTGTGGCTGGGTCTAGTGAATGATTTGCTATATTGTCCTGTTTAGAAGATCGACCGGTATTGAATAAGAAGATTTCTTCTAAATAGGAAGAGCATCCAGTGTTGTCTGAGAGGATCGGGAAATTAAAGGATGGAACAGAGAGTGATGGCTTGAATGATTTTAGTCTTGACCAAAGTGAATGGTTAAGAAAGAAGGGGAGATTATATGTTCCAGATGTGGGAAACATAAGGAAGTTTTGGAGGATTTCCATCATTCGAAGTTCACTATTCATTAAGGAGTAACGAAGATGTATCAGGATATGAAAAGAAGTTTTTTCTAGGAAGGCATAAAGAGGAATGCTGGCTTTTGGATGAAATAGTGCTTGAACTGTCAGCAGGTGAAAGTCGAGCATCAAAAACCAAGTGGGTTGCTTCAGCCATTAGATATTCCGATATGGAAGTGGTATTCTTTTTCTATGGATTTCATAGACGGGTTGCCAAGATCTAGCAGAAGGAATGAAAGTATATGGGTCATAGTGGACAGACTGACCAAGAGTGTCCATTTCATTCCAATTAAATCAAATAGGACGACATATGTATTAGCTAAGTTATTTATGAAGAATGTGGCTAGACAGCATGGAATTTCTAGTAGTATTGTCAATGATAAAGTTTCTTTATTCGCTGGAGAATTGCGGCAGAGCCTATAGGAAAGTTTAGGAACCAAGCTCAAGATGAGTACCACTTACCATCCGCAAATGGATGGGCAAATGGAAAGGATTAATAAGATCTTTGAGGACTTGTTATGAGCTTTTGTATTAGACTTCGGGGGATCATAGGAAGACATCCCACACCTAGTCGAGTTTTCGTACAACAATAGTTAACAGGATAGTATAGGGATGGCACCATTTTAGGCTTTTTATGAAAGACCATGCAAATCCCCTGCATGTTGGTTAGAGACCAGAGATAGATTAGTCTTTGGTCCTGATTTGGTAAGAGAAGCAGCAGAAATGATTGAGCTGATAAGGGCAAGAATGAAGGAAGCTTAGTCTAGGTAGAGAAGCTATGCAAATAGAAGATGGAAAATTTTAGAGTTCACTGATGGGGATCATTTTTTCTTCAAAGTATCGTCGATGAAAGGTGTTATCAGGTTCGGGAAGATGGTGAAGTTAGCACCGAGGTTTGTAGGACCATTTCCTATTTTAGAGAGGATCGAGAAATTCGCATATAGAGTAGAGTTACTGAGTAGTTTTCCAGGAGTCCATGATATTTTCCACGTATGTTATCTAAGGAAGAGTGTTAGAGGTCCAAACACTACTATAGCACCGAATGTGTTAGAAGATTTAGTAGTGAAACCAGACATGACTACAGTTAGGAACCCTATCTGGATAGTCGCGAGAGATAAGAAGAAATTGAGGAACAAGACAGTCAGATTAGAAAAGGTTCAGTAGAGTGACGATGCTAGAGACTTGATTTGGGAAACTAAGAGCAGCATTAGGGACGCTTATCCTGATTTGTTTGATTGTATGTTTTATCTTTGATTGTTTTGATGTGTACCTTATCGTAATTTCGAGCAAAATTCTTTAAGAAGGGGAGATTGTAACACCCCATATTTTTAGTGACACTATTTAGAAATTTTAATTAGTTAAATTAAATTAAATAATGTAAGATGATTAATGAATTGAGATTTTTGATTTTATTAAGGGTAGCCGTGCCATGTTAATGAGAAAACAATGACTCAAAGAATTAAGGTGTTAGGAAGCAAAGGATGGCAAAATAGGAAAATGATTATACTTATACCCTAAACCCTTAGGAAATCAAAACACATGTTCATTTCATATTTTCACAAACAAAAACACTTCTAAGGCTGGCCACCATTAGCAATCTCAAGAGAAGATAATGCTAGGATTCAAGAGAAGAATCAAATCGATTAATCAAGATCAAATCTCACATCCTTAATCACAAAGCTAAGGTGAACAATAACTACATCTCATTTTTATTAAGGATTTTTAGTTTTAAGGTAAAATCCGAATTACTTGCAAGATTATGCCATGCTTTTTGATTGAATGGTTATATATGCTTGTTGATGATTTATGCTTGTTCATATAGATTTTTATGATATATTTGATATGAAAAGCCTATTTAATGACATTCAAATGCCTTGCGAATTTAGATATAGATTAGATATGATATTTTAAAGATAGGTTACAATTTTCATAATTTTCTGAACTACTGTGGATTTTATATTAATTTTCTAGTAAAGAAAATGATTTATCGGGTTATAAATTATTTACCGCTAAATAGTTAAATATTTGGGTTTGAAGTTTATATCTGTTAGAAAACATAGTGAAAATGATTTTTTAGAATTTTTGTTGAATTTTCCTAAGTGTTTTGATAAATATATAAAATTATTTAAGGTATAGGACTTAAATGTTTTATATATTTAATTAAGGAGAACGGGTATTTTGTGAACTAAAATTATTGTTTATTTCTGAAAATATTGGTAGAACTTTGGAAAAAGGTATTTAGCAACCAATGAAAATTTGATAAATAATAGCAGATTAGTTGAAAGTGCTTCTCTTTTAAGTTAAAAACAAAATAACACGTTTTTAGTATGTTCCACTACTTTCGGCATCAAAGGTTTCGATTAGGACATTTCGCCATCAGGCTTTCGGAACCAATGCGCATGGTATCAAGTTACTTGGTACGTAAGGTATTGGATAACAGCGGAAGGCACATAGTGAATACAATGGGTTCTGAAGGGGTTGGAATATGCCTTTGTTTTAAATTAAAATACTGCTTGCTTTGCTTTTGAAGGGATAGCTTTTGACATGGTTGGCTTGCGACTGTGTCGAATGTTTTTTAGAAAAGGTTTCAAAAGGTTTGCGCTCTTTGTTTTAAGTAATGCTTTCAAAGGGTTCAAAACAACTAGCTGACAACTTTCTACCTTTCGAAATTAATGGTTTCGATAGGTATACTTAGCTTTTAAAATCTTCCACTTCTCCAATGCTTTCGAAAGGATGGTTTCGATACCACCCCGTCTTTACTTAGGGATGTTTTTGAAAGGTAGGATTTTGGCTTAAATGGTTTTATAGGCCTTTTCTTATTCTTTTGAAGTATAACCCAATGGTTTCGAAAGAGAAGGTTTAAATGGTTTTGGAAGTTAAATGGTTTTGGAAGAGAAGGTTTAAATGGTTTCGAATAGTGTTTTTCCATATTTTTAAATTAAACCAATGTGCTTTCAAAAGGTTTGAGTTTCAAAAGGTTTGACGCTTCGAAAGGCTTTATAAATGGTTTTGAAGGGGTGGTACCTGATTGTTTCGAAGGAGTCGAAAGGTTATGTTTTTCTGATTATTTCGAAAGGGTTGAAAGGATATGTTTTTCCAAGGGTCTCTAAAGGCTATGTTTTGAAATGTTTTAAGAAATGATGTTTAAGGTTTTATAGCATTCGAAAGAAAGGTTTTTCGAGGGTTTCCAAAGGGATTTGAGTATGGTTCCAAAAGGAAGGTTTTGGCCTTTCTGCTCAGGTTAAATGAAGGATTTTACATGGTTTTGAAAGGGGGTCTTTCAATGGAATCGAAAGGGACACTTTCAAGTGTGTAAATGTTTTCATTAACTAATATTTGAGTAAAGTGTGTGTGTGTGTGTATGTTTGTGTGCGTATAACATGGCAAGGTGATTTTGGGTAAAGCATAGAGTGTAAATGTTTTCCTTGTTTATGTTTGGTTTAAAAGGTTTTAAATCAATTTTAGATGGAAAAGTCTATAAGGAAAATTACAGGAAGGTATCTCTAAGTAGAATGACTCAGATATTGGAATACCAGATGAGACTGGTGTAGGGTCACGCCATATACATTAGCTATTGGCCACAGCTAATTTGGTAGTGTTTAGGGCTTTGTCATAGGTAAGACTAAAATTATGATTGCATACAGAAGGGAATATATGTTTGTATACTGATAGGTCATTGGTGAGCCTGCAAAATCATTAGGATAAGGTGATCTTGGGAGATATTAAGTTAGGACAGACCGTCCAGAAGAAAAGTATTTAACACATAGTTAAGGATAGACCATCCAAAATAGATGTGTCTAACAGATGTTAGATTATTTTGTTATATTGTCTGGTAGAATCGTGTCAACCAAAAGTTAATAGTAAGCGAAACAAAACTATAGCGTTCAGACTGATAGTCCATTTGTTACTTTTACGTACGTTTACATAATAATGCTTTACATTTTTAATTAGTTTTGTTTGCAGGATTATGATTTGCAAAAGATATGTTTTAAAAGGATGTTAGTGAGGAGAAAACTGATCCACTAAGCGGCGTGATCTCACTTAACATTAAATAACCGAGATGCATAGCATTATTCACACTATGCTTTAGCTCTGACTCGAAGTTTATGTTTTCCCCTTAAACACTCGGGTGCTCAAAATTTATTGAGTAGGCTGAGGGTTTAGGCTTTTCAGGTTTTTAGTAGGATGACGAATACAGCTACTGGAAGCGAGTAGGAGGCTAACGAATAACTATTTAGAAGTTGATGATCTTTGTTTTGTGTTTATTTCCATTGTGTATTAAGTTAGTAATGGCTCCAATCAACTAAAGGGGCATCTTTATATGTCGCTCTTGGCATATTTTATAATAATTATATTTGATCTTTTCTTGGGAAACTTTAGGATTATGTAATTTGAATATGGAACACCTGTTTTGAAATGTAATGGAAAATGCTATTTTGAAATCTATGATTCATTTCATATTCAAGTGCTTCAAATATTACAGATACCATTATCATAGTCGTATTTAGTCGCCGAAAGTTAATATTATATATGACTGCAGCATCTGTAGCGCTTAGTTTTGGACCTCTAGATAGGGGATGTTACAATCCAAGTGTCGGAAAAACAAACATTAGGGTGTTATCCCATCTTTTGGCAAGGCCGTGACATAAAGGACTTGAATAGAAACTAAGTACAATCTGTCATGAAGATCGGTTATACACTGGTTCACAATGGACATAGGAAAATTGCGTCCGAATTCAGAACGAGCTGCAACTAACATGGTACGATAAACAAATCTACGAAAGCCAGTACTCCAAATTTCAGGTCAATTAGAGTTTGCACGCTCAATTTATGGATCGATCAGATTCCTTGTGAAATATGTTGGTTTCGCATCCATCTCCTTCGTATCCATCGACTCCATATCCATCCCCTTCGTATCTATCAAAATGCCACCTCTTTTGGATCGACCCGAGTCCATTACTCAACAGTCACCCACTTCGTATTAATTGCACCTCTTATGTTTCGTATCGATTATCCTAATGATTGATATGAACTAGTAGCCGAATGATCGATACAAAACCAACAGTCAGCAATCGATACGAAGAGAACCTCCAAGCGTCGATACGAAAGGAACAACATCAGGACCGATACGAAGAAGGCTTAATCAACCAAAAGAAACGGTCTACAAGCATCATAAGTGGATCTTCCCTAAACTCTCGCTCCACATCATCGATTCACAACTGATCGATGCGAAGGAATATCGATACGAATAAGCATCAATGCACATGGATCGATACGCTTCCACTAGACAACCTACAAATCCAATCTTGAATCGGTCATAACTCAAAATCTACAAGTCCAAATGCTATGAAATTTTCATAGGGTTTGCTTACCACTTAAAGAATGCCTCTGATCGACCAAATGGACAAAATCTTGATCGATACGAAGATGATGGGGATCGATCCCAAATGACCTCTAATCGATCAAGTGGAGCCACCCACATGTGAGGAGTATTCCGAGTTCAAGGGTAGATATTTCAGACCTACACCTATAAGTAGCACCCTACACCTACAGAAAAAGAACTTTGGACTCTACTACATCGTTATTCTGGCATAACTCCACTATAACTTGAGTGTTAGAGTGTTGTACTATTGTAATCAGTTGTCAATCATCAATAAACAGCAAAACATTTAAAGTAGACATAGGCTACAACGCCAAACCACAATAATTTCTTGTCTTTTCTATTTTTGCATGCTTTTTATTGGCGTGATTGTTAGATTAGCCTCTTTTTCCATTTAATTCTTCATTTTAGTCTCTTCAATCACATCCAAAGAGTATTGTGTCCAATTTTAGTACAAAAAATTTGGTGCTTTCACAGAGAACACTCGGTTTTTCTCCAATTCTTTGGATCTACTACTATTGTTGGATTGCTAAAATCTAAGGAGGAGATCAAGATCTATCTTCCAGTAGTTTCATGCATTTTATTCATATTACTCCAGATCTTGGAAAGAGCTACATCAAACATGGTGCATACAACCAGAACTGCTTTATATGTTGTAGATCTAAAAGAAAGGGATAGACAAGATCCCTCCAGTTGGCTACAGTATGTTAAACATCAGCTGCAGTTTCAGATCCATAAGGTCCTGTAACTATAGAGGAGTTCCAGACCCTCATGCAAGAGCTTACTTGGAACCGTCAAGAGCTCACTCAGTAGATCTGTGCCAACATGGAGCTTGCAAACAAGCTGAACGAAGAAAGGCAATGGTGATCTAGAAGGATCATGTCTCTCATTCCTCGACCAAAAGCTCGGCATCATCTGATTTCTATCATAGATCTACACGTCGTCGGTTGGACGGAAATTACGCATAAATCTTCCAGCATTAGCATACCGTGAATCTCGGATAGGCGAGGATTGGTCCTTCTACAAGGCACTAAGCTGGACCCTCCTCCCGAGGAGGGGCACTTTATTATCATACCATTCATGACCATGCAGCTGCTACCGCTGTAAATTTGGAAGCTGAAATCCAGAACCAACTAGATCTAGCACATCGCCAGCACATTCGTGCTCAGGATCCTCATTTTCCTAAAGATTAGGAGCCAAGGAGGTAAGGAACAGGCCATAGACAACGACGGAATCGTCCTCACAACATGGAACGCAGTCGTGCCTTGGCCTCGAATATCCAAATGCCTGACATTCCAATCATGATACTCTAGATGATCAGAGAAAGTCAGGGCCTTACAAACGATGATTTGGGGATATCCAAAAGCCATACACCATTCACCGATGACATTCTTTAGTAGAGTCACCCTATCGGTTCAGGATGCCGACTCTACCGGTCTATGAAGGAAACTCGAATCCTAACCAACATATCTTAAAGTATAAATGGCTCATGAACGCTGCTCGAGCTGAGGATGCGATTAAGTGTAGTAATTTTCCTATCTCTTTAGGACGTGTTGAAACTATATGGTTCACTCGATTACTACCCAGATCCATCTCATGTTTTGATCAGTTGGCTACTAAGTTTGTTGAGCAATTCCGCCTGCATGTTACTAGACCACAGGATGTCAACACCTTGTTTAGTGTTACACAAGCTCTAGGGGAGACTCTTAGACTTTATCTGGAAAGGTTCCATGCTGCGTATGCAAAGGTCAGCAACCTCAATGGTAATTATATTCTGATGGCATTTACTTAAGTGATTGATCCCGATTTCAAGTTTGGTGATCGGTTGGTTGGAATCCCCCCGCTTCGTTAGGTCGTTTCTATGCTAAGGCGGCCTAGTTCTTGAGGGAAGAAGACGTTAGACGATCTAGGAAGTAGGACGTAGTGGAACCTAATAGTGAAGGCATTCAAAGTAATGTTGCTGTGAAGTAGACCGGTGAGAACTTCGGTAATGTGCAATTGAATATTAAGAATAACCAAGGTCAAAAGAAGGCTAACGAAGGTCAGGGAAAGAAGGGAGAAAAATACCACGGACTGAGACATAAAGCGCCCATGTTCAACCAATATACTCCTCTAAACACATCACTGGAAAATGTTTACCTTCAAACTTGTAATACCAGACAGTATAAGAAGACAGCCCTAAAACCATCATCTGAGAAACAAATTTAAACTGGAAAATTCTGCAGATTCCACGATTGTTATGGCCATAATACTAATGAGCGCCATCATCCACAAGACATCATCAAGAAGTTGATTAGAGAAAGGAAGTTAGAGCAGTTTGTTTAGGCTCCGCAGGATGGAGGTGCGGGCCCATCTAATCCAAATCAAGGGAAAGGCCAAGTTAGGCCTGAAGAACCCATGCTTACTAGCGGGAGGTTGGTAAAAATACAATAAGTGGCGGTCCTCATCCAGCTGATTGGAGCTGGAAGGAAATGGAGTCATGTGCCAACTCGATTAGGCATGTGGACTTCGAGTATTGTAGTAATATGGATGATGGGACCCAGGAAAACAATATAGGATGATGACAGACGACATCGTTTTTAGGAACGAAGACGCCGATAGATTCAAGGCTCCTACTATTGATCCATTGGCTATTTCAGCTCAAGTAGATCCTGCTTGGATGAAAAGGATCTTAGCATACGGTAGAAGTTCTGTCAATATACTTTTCAGTCGCGCTTATAACCAAATGAGAATGGAGGCAAAAGATCTAAAACTGTGTCAGTCATGAATTCATGGTTTCGATGGAAGTGCAACTATACCAACTGAAATGGTGGAGTTGCCAGTTGAGTTGGGTATTAGAGATCGTCGGAGAGTTCGGATGTTATAGTTTGTTGTGTCAGACACTCAATCCCCCTATAATGCTTTCTTGGGACAACCGGCCCATGTAGAATTCAGGGAGAAATTGCCTCATGGTGTTAACTCTAAAGTTCCCCACTGATAAAGGGCTGGAGTAGTACATGGTGATCATGCGGATGGATGCCACTGTTATGTGGCTGAGCAACGGGATGTGCAGCGCAAGGAGAAAGGAACGGGTGTGAAGGAATATCTCTGCATCGGTTTTTTAGACAATTGACACCTAATGCCTGGGCCTAGGCCTAGGCGCCACAACCAGTTCCTTAAAGATCTTAACCTCAGAGATGATAATGATAAGGAGGAAGTCAAAGACTCCCAGGCTTCCCCGGCGAAGTTAACGATCGATGTTCTGATCTACGACAATGATGACTCCAAAATGATAATGGTCGGATCTCAACTCAACACCCAAATGAGATCTCTTTCAGGCATGTGTGGGATCTCGTCGGACATCGCAAGCCATGCATTAAATATTGACCCGTGGCATGTCTTGGTCAAACAAAAAGGCACGATATGGATCCAGAGAGATCTGGCACCCTGAAGGAAGAAGTAAATAATCTCAAGTTGAATGGGTTTATCCATAATGCTTTATACCCGGAGTGGGTATCAAATTCGGTGCTTGTCAAAAAGTCGAATGGGAAATGGTGGACATGTGTAGACTACTCAGATTTGAATAAGTCCAAAATTCCAGTGTGTAGGGCTTTGTTACAGGTAAGACTAAAATAATGTTATCCATAGATAGGAATATATAGAGAAAGATAGTTTATTGTTGTGCCCGCAAAACCATTAGGATCAGTTGACAATGGGAGAAGTAAGTTAAGGACAGATCATCTGGTAGTGTGTCTAACAGAAGTTAGATTAGTTATTTTGTCAAGTAGGCCAGAGAAGCCAATGGTTAGTATTTAGCCAAGAAAAACTATATTGTTTGGACAGATAGTCCATAGATTAATTGATTTATGTGCATATATGATATTGCTATTATTGTTTTAATCAGTTTGGTTACAGGATTCTGATTTGCAAAAGATATATTTTAAAAGGGACATTAGTGAGGGGAAACCCATTCCGCTAAGCAATGTGGTCTCACTTAATATCATATAATCAAGATGTAATAGTATTATTCACACCAAGCTTTATGTCCTCAAAGTTTATGTTTGCCCCTTAAACTCTTGGGTGCTCAAATTAATCTGAATAGATTGGGAGTTAAGGCTTTTCAGGTTTAGTAGGTTGGACGAATAAGCTTCCAAAGACGTGCAGGTGACAAAGTTAGCTATGTAGGAGCTATTTATTTTTATTTCCGCTATGACGTATTTATGGCAGACATGTTCATTTAGTGCTCTGATCATCCAAGGGGGCATCTTCATATGTCGCTCTTGGCATAATTTGTAATATATATTTGATCAAAACCTGGAAATTGTTTTGCGATTATGTATTTGAATATGAAATATGGATTTGAAATGTAATTAGAAAAATGTTTTTAATTTTATTTTGATTTCATTTCATATTCATTTGCTTCTGATATTATGGATGCTATTAACATTACCATATTTTGTCACTGGAAGTTATACTATAAATGACTATAGTATCTGTAGCACTTAGCTTCGGGCCTAAAGATGGAGGATGTTACAACCTGCTATCTAGTCTATCATTTAAGAGTACCCAAGACAATAAGAAGTAAAGCATAAAATCTTGAGTTAGAAAATAGTCCGGTGTGAGTGGTAAATGAATCTTAAAATACTATACTAGTCGATGTAGTAAGGAATAAGATATATAAATTGTACCTGACCTATCTCTACAACAAAAGAGTTAAAACATAACAAACATAATATGTTACTCTATAGATATAGTAAAGGTACACTACAAACCATATGTGATGACTAGTGTCCAGGATTTCCTATCTCCAATACCAACCTATATGAAATCCTTTTAGTGATAGACTACGGAAGAACATCGACATAACCATAGCATCCATCAAATGATCCTCACTATCACTCAATATGCTTTAGATATATGATAACGCTTGTTCCCTTTCAACAGCCAAGGACTAATGGAAATCTTTTTCTTTAGTGTACTATCTTTATCCTGAAGTTGATACTAGACCCATTCAACCGGTCTGGGGCGTCCAAATCCATTCAACCAATCCAGGTAGCCTTTCAATATACCCATTAGCGTCGTCACAATACCCCTGCTTTGATTTCATCAGAAAACACTTTGATTATAAACGATCCCTTAGCACACGTATCCAAGAAATTTCTTTGCTCTGTCCAATTTCCATTATCGTTGAGGAACCATTTTACATTCCTCAATTCCACGAATAACCATTCAACTATTCTACCCATGGGTCACCTTTCTTAGAACTCATCTTACGTGGATAGTCATTCTAACAACTCCATTCAACATCGAGTCGCCATCATCAAAACCAAACTCCTTTCATTATCGATTTTTCACCAAAGTCTGAAAACTATCATCGTACTATAATGCTGCCACCAAACCCCAAGAAAACAAATAAACACATTCAGCACAACCTATTGAGCCTCCACTTCCCTTTCTGATGTTTCACTCCAATCCATCAATATAAATTACTTAGTACTGATCTATTATAGCTCAACATTGATTTATTTACTTAGCAAATCTTAGCTAAGTTATATCTTGCTTCTAGTACTTCATTTACCACGTTCTTTGTCCACCATTTAATTAAGTCGTCGAGCCATTTCAGCCACTAAAAATAACCCTTGTCGAGCTACAATAACTCAACATCGACTTATTTCCTAAGCCCAATTTTAATGGGACTTGTAGTTTGGGTTCCTCCCATACTCCAAAACCCCTCCTTTAAATTTCATCCAATTCTAACCATCTTTTCCTTCAACTTGTCGAATTCACCAATTTGTTTTCCAACTTTCTAAAACATTAGAAAATAATAATAAAGCACAACATATAATCATAGGAAATCATGCATATACATCCACTCATACAAGCGATAAATGAGAATGTGATAATCAAGAAAATCTTAATCTAGATCTAACTTTTACACATGGATATGCATATGAATATAAGGGATCACAAAAATATTTGAAAACCCTTGTAATTATTTTTAAACATGTATTGAAGTGCGGTTAAAGGTAGAAAATGTTTTAAGGTAAAAATCAAATCAAAAACATCATTTTAACTATATAAACATGTATAGTATAGTGCGAGGTCAAGAACGGCTCGCCAAGTACTCAGAATACCAATTTTTCTTCTTAAATCTTAAGTAGAAAGCGAATGAGGTAAACAAAATCAGCAAAATGATAATTTAATCAATGCCATTCACCCCTTTAATCAACGATTTGGCTAAGATTAGTAAGGAAAAGGTACGAT
The DNA here is from genome assembly GCA_030765085.1 of Allium cepa. NCBI lineage: Eukaryota > Viridiplantae > Streptophyta > Magnoliopsida > Asparagales > Amaryllidaceae > Allium > Allium cepa. The sequence continues at coordinate 299,071,502 of CM060944.1, read as the reverse complement.
TTTTAATGAAATTAGGTTTAATGGAGTTTAAAGCTATTTTGGTGAAGATGGAAATGACATATATTAGTTCCTAAAGTCTCCCCATAGCACAATTTTCGAGATGGATTAATGGTCCTAAGCACGGGTTTAGTTAATTACCCATTAAAACAGGCCAACAACAGCCAAAACTTAAAACAGCTACGACTTTCAAATGATAAGTCCATTTTCCGTTATAAGTACTCTAAGAAATAGGAAACCACTCCTAAAGCAATGGAAGTGGTTTGAAACTGTAATTCGGTTTCTATCAAAAGTTATAGTCCAAACAAAGTTTTAAGGGCCAAAATAATCACATAGAAAATTAGGAAAAATCATAGACGTGGAAAGTGTCGCTAAGAGTCAATTCCTAAAATTTTAAAGTAATATAACCTCATATGAATAAAAGAAAAATATTTTATGATTCTTCGATACGTGAAACATGTGTTGTTGCACTCTCCCTTTTTAGGAATTTCGCCACCAATTTTCCCAAATAAATCAAATATGATTACTCTTCATGCCTAACAATCATATGCAACCATCATACATATCAAGCAAACAACCATAATATCGATAGGGTAGGGATGCCTATCTTAGCATGCGAGATACTAAATTATCCTATATGATATCAGAAGTGAAAGTAGATGCGATAAACAGTAGGCTTTACCATATAAAGTGCTCCAGATCAATGGCCCTCATGCTATCCTCGGTTCCCCACATGCAATCGTCTTCACTTCCACTCCATTGAACATTCACTCACTCCACCGTCTTCCTCCTAAGACATTTCATGTCACATCCGACAAAACGAAGCGGTCTACGAGGTCCCAAAGCTGGTGGTTCAATCTTGATATCATCTAAAGTATCTACTGTAACTGCCACGCTTGAGTCATGCAAAAAATTCTGCAAGTGAGAAACGTGGAAGACATTGTGCACACATGCCATCTTTTGAGGTAAGTCGACCATATATGCTTGGATTCCAATTCTCTTTAGCGAAAAAGGACATATAAAACTTGGTGCCAACTATCCCTTACTACTGGATCAAATAGTATCCTTTAGAGGAGAAATCTTCACCTACGCCATAACATCGATGGGGAATCCTAAGTCTTTACGTCTTCTATCGGCGTAACTTTATTGCCTATCTGAGCAGCTTTCATTCATTGTCAAATGATCTCTATCTTCTCTGAGGTTTCTCTGATCGCATCTGGCCTAAGTATCAGTTTCTCATTTGCTTTCCACCAACACGAAGAGGTGTTACATGGTTGGCTATATAATGCTTCAAATGGTGTCATACTAATACTGTAACGGCCCGATTTTTCGACGCCCAAAAAACCAACATTAATACGTCCACTGTATTAAATGTCGAATAATCGAATGTTGAAAAACCGAACCATTAGGGTTAAAGAAGAAGGAGGTAGAAGAAGAAATAGAAACAATATCATAATCTCATAATCGCAGCGGATAATATATAATAGATAAATGACTAATCTTTAAGACAAAAAGAATTATATCTGTTTAAACATTACATCATCAGAGTACAAAAAAATTCATAACACACAACCGGACAGTTATTGTTTGCACAAAAAATGGACAAACACCTCCAAGTCGTATTATTTTAGTTGAGTATGTGTGATTTTCAATGATTTTAGATGAGTATGTAAATATGAGAAAAGTAAGGGCTGAAATGTAAAAGACACGCAGATTTATAGTGGTTCGGCCAGAATGTGCCTACGTCCACTTTATATGTTATTATCTTTCTTCTTCCAGATTACAAGTACAATGCGTTGTATACGAGTGTATGAAAGTAGTTTGAAAGTTCCTTCCTTGCTTGAGCTCTCAAACTTGTCTGCCATTGTTGTACCCCTGCCCCTCTATTTATAGAATGAGGTAGGGGGCAGGGGTCATGGAAGTATATAGCTGCTAGTGGGCCCGGGCTGAAGCAATCTGGACTGGCAGTTGTCTGGTTCGGCGAGGTCTCATTCGGCATGGAGCTTGGACCGGTGGTAGGCTTGGACCGGTTGTGAGTGTGGAACGGTGGTCCGGTGCTTGTTTGGACCGGCTGTGGGGTTGGTCCGGTAGGTCATTTGGTCCGGTGGTTGCAATTGCTTTGGTTCGGTTATGGTTGGACCGGATGTGGGGATGACCGAATGGCCTTCGGTTCGGCATGAATTGGAGATGCCGAATGGACTCATGCCGAATGGACCTTCACACTTGGAGTGCCGAATGAGCTAATAGGCTTGTATAGCCGGATGAAAAGGTACTCCGGATGGACCATCACTGCCGAATGAGCTTGTTCCTTCGAATCGCCGAATGGACATAGGAGCTGATGGAATGGAGGTTGCAAACCCGGGTGAAACTGACACTTCTTGGTCTCGAGATCTTCTGGGTGAGAATTCGCCCAACATTTGCCCCCCAAAGTGGGGCGCGTGCTTGCACGTGTCGCGCTTTGTTTCCCGGTGATAGAAAGGCTTGTTTCGTAACGCCATGGGCTGGACGTTCGTATCCTGCTGATGTCCTGCAAAGGAATTTACAGTTTTAGTGTGGTTTCAAATAACGACCGTTCATGATCGAAATATTTGAGATGAAGTGAACTGTGTCGCTCGGGACGAGCAAGTGTGCCCCGAAGGGGCTTAGCATCGTCGATGCCAGGTTCACGTTAGAGTGGGTCCCTGGGTCGTTTGCCAAGGTGGCTTATCGCCAGCTCAGAGCATGCCTAGGGATCGTTTGCGACCCCGTACATGTGTAAGTAGCTTAGCCATTTCACAATTATCAAATATCCATTTGACCGATGGGCTTAAAAATGCGTGTCAAAGTGTAAATTCCCACGATGATAGGGTTAATGACCATTCAGAGCGTGCCTATGGACCATTCGTGGTCGCGTACACGTGTGAACGATTTAATTCATGCTAGTGGGAGTTTTACGACTTATTCATCGTTGTCATAATCTTATTTTATTAGTTAGTTCTGGAGTTCGGTACTTATCTGAGTGAAGCGCCTTGCGTGCCCCCTGTTCCTGGTCTTGGACGGTAGATAGAGGGTTCCATTCGGTTCTTGGTTGGTCCGGCTATTCTCATCCGGCTTCTGGTGGTCCGGTATCATTGGTCCGGTTGGGCGAGACATCTGGTTCGGTGGTTGTGAGTTTGCCTATATATAGAGGCCGTACCCCCCTTGTTTTTCTTTACCGAACGAGTAGAGCCGAATCACTCCATTGCCGAATCAAGTGTTTGCCGAACCAACCTTATACCGAACCAGGTATATACTTATTACCGAATACACACGTATGTCCTTGCTTCACCGAATGGGACTACTGCCTTGGAGCCGAATGGGATGAAAACCGAATGGGGTTGAAACCGAATGAACTTGGAAACCGAATGAACTTGGAAACCGAATGAACTTGGAAGCCGAATGAACATGGAAACCGAATGAACTTGTGATCTGGAAGACTTCAGCTTGCGAATGAAATTCCACACTTGCACGCACTTGTTTGTTTACTTTTCTATTTTCCTTGTTCTAATATTAGGTTTTTCTTGTGCTGCAGAAAATGTCTCGCAAAGCGGAAACACGATCAGACAGAAAGAAGTCTAGAGGCACAGGAGAGCCTTCTTCTTCCTCGCCCCCAGTCCAATCAGGATCCGGGCAACACCGACCTATTCCGAAGTCTCTAGTGGACGGATGTGGTCCACAGGAACTTTTGAACTCTCCCCCTGACTGCTTCCCAAGCTCCTTAAAGGAGGAGCAACTTGACGTTATATCCCGTTCCTTTGGGATAGACAGGGCTCTTATGTTGTTACCGGGGGAAGGGGTCATGCCATATGATCCCCCTGAGGGGTACTTCGCTTATAGCCGGTACCATTGCATGTGCGGGGCTATTCCTCCAATCAACGCCTGGATACTAAGCTTCGTCACTTATCTGAAGGTGGCTCCATTCCAGCTTCAGCCCAACTCTTATGCCATTCTGGTATGCTTATATGCTATCTTCCAGAAGAGATATGGGCGCGCCCCCTCCCACCGGGAAATACGATATCTGTACAATCTGAGGGGGTACAGGAAGGGGTCCCCATATATTAGCTTGGAGTCAGCCGTTTCCTTCAAGCCTGTTTTGGATTTATACTCGAAGTATAGCATGTTCAAGAAGGAGTGGTTCTTTGTCAGGGATGACTCCGTCTCTATTCGCCGATTTACCTCCGGATGTAAGTAAAAACTCTACTCATAATTCCTGTCTTGGCTGTAATTCACTCTCTTATGCGCTTTTATTTCTTGCTAGCGACAGGTGGTTTTGCGGTTGTGGAAGATGATCGCTTGGTTCGGATGGCAGCAGAAATTGAAGCTATTTCCGGGAGAGACAGATCGGCTGCTTATCTGATTAGGAATGCCAGGCTCTTGTCGTATAATTTGATCCTCCCACATCAGTCCGTAGTCAAACAGAGGGACACGGCAGAAGAGAAGGCTGCCCAGCCTAAAGGTGGGGTGACAGCGAAGGGTGGCAAGAGGAAGCCCTTTGCACAACGTCCAGTCGTAGGAGGCAAGAAGCTCAAGGAGTCCGATGGCCCTTCTCCAAGTACTTGCCCGGATGTCCCGGAGGAGGAAGGTGTAGAAGAGGAGGAAGGAGGTGAAGTTGGAGAAGGGTCGGAGGGTGGAGGAGATGGCGATGGTCAGGGTGGTAGCGGTGTTGCTGCTCTAACCTCTGAGCAGGACCTCGAACTGGATGAGGCTCTCCGTCGGGCCTTCGGGGAGTCAGAGGGGGAGTCGGAAACAGAGAAGGAAACGGAGAAGGCGGAGGAAACCGGCAAAGCTGTGGTTAGCACTGACCCATCCTCTAAGGGTTCCTCAGCTAGGGTGACCCCGGCGATGCAAGGTGAACTTTTGTCTTCTGCCGATTCCATTTTCGATAGGGACTTAGAAATTTTTTACGGTTCACTTTCGTCCTGGAATGAGATCCAGGACTTATTGCAGTATCCCACTCCTCCGCCGGGTTTGTACAACAGATGTGTCTCCTCACTTTTCTTTCTTTTTAACTTAGCACATTTTTTGAATTGCGGATTATTGTATGTTCGTAACACTTGTTCTTTATTCCAGGGGCAGGCCAGGCGGGTAAAACGTCGGATGTTCGACACCGCCTTGAACAATTTAAGTCGAGGAGAGCTTCCGCGAAACCTTCTACTGATCGCACTGGGGACGTAGTCAAGTACCGCCCTCTTCTTGGGGTCATCGAAGAGGGCATTCAGAAAAGGAAGCGGAGCCGTTCCTTATTTGAGTCTTCTTCTGCTTCGCAGCTTCCTACTCTGTCTCCCCCTACTCAGCCTCCTCGTGATACTACGGAGGAGAGCACGGAGCCCTGCCCCCCTCCTCCTCCTTCCAAGAGATCTACTGTCATTCATATAAGGCGTCCCGATGTGCCTCGCCCCGTGCCTCGTGACCCTTTTGCCGGTCATCCTGATTTAGACCCAAGTTTTCGGGACATTTCATTTGATGAGACCACGGGCGAGCACCTACTTCCCCGCAACCCCATGGTACGTGTGCTGGATGAGGCCAAGTCCCTAGATCTTGATCTGCTTACTACTCGGGTAGTTACTATGGGGGACGAGGCCAAGGCTAATATTGACCGGGTGGCCGAAGAGACTAAGAAGTTAATGGAGCATCATGCTCGATTGGTCAAGGCCGGGGAGGAGATTGGGAGTGCTAATATTCGGTTAAGGCTAAAGGTTGCCGATCAGGCCAAGCAGCTTGCCGACCAAGCCATCCAGATCTCCCAGCATGAGGAAGCCTCCCAGCGTCTGAAAGAGACCATGGAGAAGGCCAGTAGGGCGGAGTTACGGAAGATGGAGGTTACCTGCAGGGAGCGGATTAACATGGCCATTACAACGGTGGATGAGGTTCGAAATGCGGATCTCGAGCGGGTAGAGGAGTTGTCGGGGAGACTCGAGGCTGCGGAGATGGCTCAGGCTGAGTTGAAGGAGGAGATGGAGGAGATGAGGAGGTCCCTTAGGTTGAAGGAGGAGGAAATGAGGAGGTCACTCCAGGCTGACTGCTTGAGATACCAATCAGAGAGGGACGTCGCCGTCGCTAAGTTGCAAGCTTCCGAGGCTCGGGTGAGGGAGTTTGAGGAAAATGAGGGGATGATGGATGAGATGCTTCAGGATATGTACTTCCATACTTGGAAAGAGGGCGGCTTGTCTTGGATGGACGATTACCCTCGGGTCATGGCCAAGGTGTATCTCCAGGCTTTAGAGGAGGCCAGGGTGAACGCGGGTAAGGAAGGCGGAGAGGCTTTCAACTTGAGTGCGGTTACTGCTCAGTTCTCAAAGGAGGAGCAAGCGGCGGTGAAGGAGGGGATGCGGCTGCTTGCTGCGGAGGAAGCGGGCGTGCAGTTGGATGATGAGGATCAAGCGGCGGATGCTGGTGAGTTATTCTTTTCCCTTTCTTTTCTTTCCGTGTTTTCATAACTTGATCGTTCGTTTAATGAATTCCTCTTCCGATCTGGACAGGTGGGACTTCAGATCCACATGCTGGGGGCTCCGATCCTGCGGCTAAGTAGGCTGGGGGAGTTGGTGATGGAGTGTGGATGCATCTGCCATCTTTTTGTTTCTTTTTTATCACTGTTCATGTTAGTCTTTGATATGCAACTGTAATAAAATTATTTGCAAAGAATAACTTCGTGTGATCTTATAATATAAGCTGATTTTGTCATGTTTAAATGTTGTTGCTATCTTTATGTGCTGTGTGAGAAGTATAATTATGTATATGCCTGTGATTCCACTTGTGTTTGATGTTAAGTTTTTGCTTGAAATATAATTTCACGTTTTGCAATGTCAGTGTATGAATAAGTTATAGTTACGCATTTATGTACAAGAGAAGAGAGTACCGCCCTTTATGTTTTATTCGCAGGCGGTAGCTTTGAGTGTCTTGTGTAACTGTTCACGGGTATAGCAGAGCGCCCTGCTACCCAGCACGCAGGCTTAGAGCCTCATGAGTGAATGCTTCCTATTTGGTTTCCTGTACTTTAGAGTTTGTTATACAGGATAGGAGAAAAATATTTAAATGAAATGGAAATATAGTAAAAGTAAAACTTCCAGTCACGGAAGGCCGTCGATGTGCTTAAGTTCGTGGCAAACGGGTTTTGTAGTCACTTTCCCTAGCTGTGGGTCTTGGAGACATTTGTCACCCATCTTACGCCTCCGCGGGGAGTTTTCTTTTTTACCACAGCCGCACTTAAGACACGTCGGAGCCGAGATCGCGCACGGTAACTACCCGAACCATTATGGTCCGTAATCGTGGGTATTATTCGATTTACCGTGGCCGGCTAGCGTGGGTGCCGTTGGCCGTGAACTACCCCTGGCTGGCCACACCTTATGTTGGGGCTTAAAGTAGGTTCACAGTTACCGACGAGCCGAACGCCGTAATGAGCTGCCATCGGCTATAGTCGGCCTTTATGATGACTTATAATCGGCTCATTACAGTTGGCTTTGAGGGCAGGCGCGCAATGAGTTAACCCGCAGCAGAGGGATGCCGGGGCAAAAGAGTCTCATTGGCGAGTGCATAGAATCGTAGTGTACCTGTTAGGCCTAGTCCAGATGAGGCCGCGGTGCGTCTTGAGTGGAGATGCCATAGAATTTTGTTCAACAGAAAGGGATAACGCTTAACAAGTAGCCAAGACATAAAGGAACAAGTTAAAAAGAGACAAGATTTTTTAAAGTGGTTCGGCACGAAAATGCCTACGTCCACTGATTCTCTTTGTTAATTCACTTCATATGGGCAGTACAAGTTAAGAAAAGTATCGACGGAGGTGTCGGATGTTCCATGCCCTCTGGAACACCTCTCCGTCCACTGTTGACAAAATGTAAGCTCCGTTGTGGAGATCTTTGTGAATTACATATGGTCCGTCCCAGATGGGGTCCAGTGCCCCGGGGCGCGGAAAGATTCGCCTGAGGACAAGATCTCCTTCTTGTAAGCTGCGATGCTTGACTTTGGAATTGTATAGTGCTGCCACTTTTTGTTTGTGAGCTGCTGCTTTGAGTGCTGCATCGTTTCTCCTTTCCTCAATCAGATCCAAAGACATGAGGAGGAGTTCTTCGTTTTCTTCTGGGTTGTAGTGGATCCTACGGTGGGAAGGCACAATAGTCTCAACTGGGAGCATTGCCTCCGATCCATATGCCAAAGAGAAAGGAGTATGTCCCGTTGATGTTCTGAAAGATGTGCGGTATGCCCATAGTGCCGTAGGAAGTTCGTCCACCCAAGCGCCTTTTGACTTTTCAAGTTTCTTCTTGATTAGGGTTTTGAGAATTTTGTTGACAGCTTCAACTTGTCCGTTTGCCTGAGGGTAAGCTACTGATGAGAAGCTTTTATGAATTCCATGCTCTTGGCACCAGTCGGCAAATTCTTCGCTGTCAAATTGGAGTCCGTTGTCTGATACGATCTTGAGGGGGACTCCATACCTGCACAGAATGTTTTTGATCAAGAAGTTAATAATTTTTGCTGAAGATATTTTATTTAAAGGTTCCACTTCCACCCATTTGGTGAAATAATCGACTGCCACTATAGCATATTTGGCTCCGCCTCGGCCCGTTGGCAGTTCGCCAATTAAGTCAATTCCCCATACAGCAAAGGGCCAAGGGCTGGTCATTTGAGTAATTTCGTTTGTGGGCAGTCGAGGGATCTTGGCGAACTTCTGACATCTGTCGCATTTCTTAACGAAGTCTAGGGTATCTTTGTTTAGTGTGGGCCAGTAATATCCATATCGGAGTATCTTTCTTGCCAAAGTCTGTCCTCCAGTGTGATCTCCGCATCCTCCCTGATGGATGTTTGTTAATATCTCCTTGGCTTCCCTTCCGGCGACGCATCTTAATAAGGGGCTAGAGAAGCCACGCCGGTAGAGGATGCCTTCTTGTATTGTGTAGTGGGGAACTTTTCTCAAGATCTTCTTGGCTTCGTCACGCCTGTCGGGTAGTATGCCATCTTGCAAATATTTCCGGATAGGAGTCATCCAGGTTCCTTCTTCGATTGCAGTTATCAGATTTACTTGTTCGAAACTTGGGGCTAGCTGCCTTGAGATTACTAGTGCTCCGGGAATGGTGCTGTCCTTCATACTAGCTTGCTTTGCAAGTTCATCTGCCTCTTGGTTTTCTTCTCGAGGAATGTGTTTGATTAGATAATGGTCCAATCGATCGAGCAGCAGTCTGGTTTTCTTTAGGTATGCTGTGAGCCGTTCTCCTCGAGTCTGGAATTCTCCTAGTACCTGGTTTACGATAAGCTGAGAATCACTATGAATACATAAGGAATTGATCCCAATTTCTAGGGCCAGTTCCAATCCCGCTATTACTGCTTCATATTCAGCATCGTTGTTAGTGGCCGTGAACTCCAATCTTAATGCATAGTACAACTTTCTTCCCCTGGGGGTGACGATCACAATACCTGCCCCCGAGCCTTGTTCGTTCGATGCTCCGTCTACAAAGAGGTTCCACTTGATGTTTTTTGCTACTTCGGATTGTTCCTTGCCTTCGTTGGTAGTGAATTCGGCAATGAAATCAGCCATGGCTTGTCCTTTGATAGCGGTGCGGGGATGGTAGGTGATATCATACTGACTTAGTTCGATGCACCATTTGAGGAGTCGCCCAGAAGTGTCAGGACGATGGAGCACTTGTCTTAGTGGTTGATCGGTTAGAACCCTGATGGAGTGAGACTGGAAGTAGTGTCGCAGTTTCCGTGACGCGATCAATAAACAATATGCTAACTTCTCAAGTTTAGGATATCTGGCTTCTGCCCCCGTAAATCTCTTGCTTACAAAGTAAACCGGACGTTGTGTGCGGTCTTCTTCTCTTACCAAGGCGGCGCTTAGAGCATGAGATGATACAGCGAGGTATAGGTATAACACTTCACCTTCATTTGGAGTTGAGAGTACTGGTGGTCTCTGAAGGTGTTCGATTAGGTTGAGGAAGGCTTTTAAGCATTCGTCGGTCCACTCGAACCTCCCTTTGTCTTTCTTGAGTGCTTCGAAGAAAGGGACACACTTGTCAGTTGCCTTGGAAATGAATCTGCTTAGGGCGGCCACCTTTCCGTTTAGGCTCTGCATTTCTTTTCGAGTGGAAGGTATCCTTATTTCTTTTAAAGCTCGGATTTGTTCAGGGTTTGCTTCGATTCCTCTGGCGTGGACGATGAATCCTAAGAATTTTCCCGATGATACTCCGAAGGAGCACTTTAGAGGATTCAGCTTCATTCCATATCGGCGAAGTACCCGAAACATATCGTCCAGATGGCTTACATGGTCGTTGGCTTTCCTGGACTTCACCAACATGTCATCCACATATACTTCCATAGTACGTCCTATCAGTTCTGCGAACATTTTGTTGACGAGGCGTTGATAGGTAGCTCCAGCATTTTTGAGTCCAAAAGGCATGACTTTGTAACAATATAATCCGCGGTCGGTGATGAAGCTAGTGTGGTCCTGATCGGGAGCGTGCATGGGGATCTGGTTATATCCGGAGTATGCATCCATAAAAGATAGGAGTTCGTGCCCAGCTGTGCTGTCCACGAGTTGGTCAATTCGGGGAAGTGGGAAGCAGTCTTTCGGGCAAGCGTCATTCAGATTGGAGAAGTCAATACATGTTCGCCACTTTCCATTGGCCTTTTTTACTAGCACTGGGTTAGCGATCCATTCTGGGTAGATGGCTTCCCGTATGAAGTCATTAGCAAGTAGATTTTTTACTTCCTCATCAAGGGCTGCTGATCGCTCTGCCCCCATGCTCCTCTTTTTCTGCTTTACTGGTACCTTGGTGGGATCGATGTTCAACATGTGGCATGCTACGTCTGGGGAGATTCCTGTCATATCGGCATGGGTCCACGCAAATACATCTAAGTTGTGGCGGAGAAAGTCAATGAGTCGATCCTTCAATTCCGTTTTCAGCTGAGATCCGATTTTTAATAGTCTACTTGAATCATGCTTATCTACAGATACGAATTCCATAGCCTCTGCAGGCTCGGCGGTAGCCTCCTCCTCTTTATCCCGGGGGTCTAGTTCATTGAAGGGATCGCTTGTGTATCGAAGAGGAGGGGCTTTCTTTAGTTGCTATGCCTCCAAGCTTTTCATGCAGAGAGTAGTCTCTGCATCTTTTCCTTTATTCTTCCTGCGGTTGTTGCGAAGCTCAGTTACATAGCAGTCTCGGGCAGCGTCTTGATCTCCTTCTACTTCTCCTATTCCGTTGTCTGTCGGGAATTTCATCTTCAGGCACCAGGGGGCTAGGACAATTTGGAAGTCAGACAAGGCTGGTCTCCCCAAGAAGGCGTTGTAAGCCGAGTGGTTCTCTATTAGCACGAACGTTTGTTTTCGCACCACGGAGCGGGGATGACTTCCTATTTCGACGAAGAGGTCAAGTTGCCCGAGGGGCATTTTTGCATCTCCAGTGAAACCGTGCAGTGGTTTGTCGCAGGGAGACACATCCTTCATTGATAACTTCATTTTGTCGAAAGCATGTTTGAACAAGATGTTTACGGAGCTTCCCGTGTCTATTAGAATCCGAAAAACTTTAGCAGGGCCGAACCAGGCAGAGATGACCATAGGATCCATATGTGGGTACTGTCTTCCTTCCAAATCGCGTCTACTGAATATGATGTCGTCGCTCTCTTTTCGTTTCGGTTGGCGTTCTTCTGTGACGGAGTTAACGTATCCTTCGGTATTTCTAAGCGACTTGCCGTACCTTTCCATCTCTGCCCAACTTCTGTCGGCAATGTGTGGTCCTCCTGAGATGGTAAGGACTACTATCTTCTCTTGACTAGAGCCACTGGTGTTGTGATTGTTGCGACTCCCTCCGCCTACTTCTGGGAGGGGTTGCTTTGAGTTCTCATTGGCAGGAGTTGGAGTCCTGTTCTGACTTTTCACATAACGTTCCAGTCTTCTTCTTCTAATGTGTTCTTCGATCAAGTCCCGAAGATGGTGGCATTCATTGGTGTCATGTCCGTGGGATTCGTGGAAGCGACAGAACTTTCCGGACTTGAGTGCGTTATCTGATTCTTTCTTGTGCGGGGGGCGCTTGTATCCGAGTTCGCCCTGAGTGGCTAGGTAGATGTTTTCGATTGTTTCATTCAAAGGAGTGTAGGAGTCAAATCTTGGCCCTGGTCGATATTGGCGTTTCTCACCCTTTCTGCCCCCAGCATTGTCTCTAGATTCATTTCTTCGAGCGTCCTTAGCTGCAGTGGGAACCTTGTCCTGAATTATCTTGCCTTGTTGCCCTGGCTGCCTCTCCGTAGCAGCGTCTTCAAGTCTCATATACTTTCCAGCTTCATGGAAGAAATCAGGCAAGGTAACTGGTTTTTCCTTAGTTAATCTTCTGGCAAACTTGGTGTCTGGATGCACACCACTACAGAGGGCCATTAGAGTGAGTTTTTCATCGGCATCTTGAACTGCTGCCGCTGCGGCGTTGAACCGTGTTAGATATTGTTGTAGCGTCTCTCCGGTTTTCTGTTTGACATTGGATAGAGAATAAGCATCCCTGGGTTGTTCCACATGGATGCGGAACTGGCTAATAAACCTTTCTTTTAACATCTCCCATGAGTTGATGGATCCTTGGGGTAGATGGCAGAACCAGGAGGTAGCTAGATCTGATAGGAATAGCGGAAAGCATTTACATAATACTCCTTCTGTTGCTCCACTCATGAGCATATGCTGGGTGTATCTCTGCAGGTGTACGATGGGGTCGGAAGTTCCTTTGTAAGGTTCCATGGTTGGCATTTTCCATTCCCGGGGAGTGATGGCAGTTTCGATATTTCGGGTAAAGGGACTGGTGACCCTAGCGCCTATTCCCCGGTCCCTTTGCTCCCGTTGGACACATTCTCTGAATAATCGTGCCATCCGCTCGTCAGAACTTGGAGCGGACAAAAATGAGCTCGGTTCTTCCCTGCGGGATCTATCTCGTCCAGATGACCTGTAGGGATGGTACAGTCTATCACCTCTAGCATTATCCAGTGGTTGTCTTTGGCTGCTTGGATGCACGCTAGGACCAGCTACAGTTGCCCCCTGCCTTGATCTTCCCCTGTGGGGTTCTGTTTCGAGCACATCCATGGGGTCAACTTCGGGCTGAGTTCTAGCTCGGCTCCGTTCAGCGGGGTTTCTATGATTAGGTGGCATGACTGGCTCAGCTACATCCGACCCTCGCCTGGTGCCTCCCCCGCTAGGTTCGGTTCCAAGGGCTTCCTCGAGTCGGAATTCGGGCTGAGTCCGGGCGCGGCCCCTATCATTGTTTTTCCTGTTGATAGCTTGTTCGAAGAGTGAAGACCTTTGTTGCCTCCGAGATCCTCCAGATTGGGATTCGCCCCATGATTCAGTGTTGCGGTTGGACTCTTCAGCATCCCTTAAACGTGACATGAGTTGGTCCACCAAAGCTTCTTGTTGGGATGTGAAGCGGTTAGTTACTTCAGCCACAACTCTGTCCAGATCTGCCCTAGTGATTGGTTGTTCCGTTGCAGGACCAGTTGTATTCTCTTGATTCTCATCCGGTACTGCTGTTGAAGTGGGCTGATCTGCGATTGCTGGATCTGGAAGGCTGCTAGTTGCGATGTTCTTTCCTTTGTTAGCGTCCCTTCTCTGTTTGGAAGGCATGATTTCTAAGCAACGAGTGATGTCGTTAGGAAAAAGGTTGAGTGGGAGAAGATGAAGTTTGAGTTCAGTTCTCAGTGAAAGCACCAAAAATGTTTGCACAAAAAATGGACAAACACCTCCAAGTCGTATTATTTTAGTTGAGTATGTGTGATTTTCAATGATTTTAGATGAGTATGTAAATATGAGAAAAGTAAGGGCTGAAATGTAAAAGACACGCAGATTTATAGTGGTTCGGCCAGAATGTGCCTACGTCCACTTTATATGTTATTATCTTTCTTCTTCCAGATTACAAGTACAATGCGTTGTATACGAGTGTATGAAAGTAGTTTGAAAGTTCCTTCCTTGCTTGAGCTCTCAAACTTGTCTGCCATTGTTGTACCCCTGCCCCTCTATTTATAGAATGAGGTAGGGGGCAGGGGTCATGGAAGTATATAGCTGCTAGTGGGCCCGGGCTGAAGCAATCTGGACTGGCAGTTGTCTGGTTCGGCGAGGTCTCATTCGGCATGGAGCTTGGACCGGTGGTAGGCTTGGACCGGTTGTGAGTGTGGAACGGTGGTCCGGTGCTTGTTTGGACCGGCTGTGGGGTTGGTCCGGTAGGTCATTTGGTCCGGTGGTTGCAATTGCTTTGGTTCGGTTATGGTTGGACCGGATGTGGGGATGACCGAATGGCCTTCGGTTCGGCATGAATTGGAGATGCCGAATGGACTCATGCCGAATGGACCTTCACACTTGGAGTGCCGAATGAGCTAATAGGCTTGTATAGCCGGATGAAAAGGTACTCCGGATGGACCATCACTGCCGAATGAGCTTGTTCCTTCGAATCGCCGAATGGACATAGGAGCTGATGGAATGGAGGTTGCAAACCCGGGTGAAACTGACACTTCTTGGTCTCGAGATCTTCTGGGTGAGAATTCGCCCAACAGTTATCATAGCCCGTCCTCGCAAAACTGACTATGCAGTTAATCAAACACAGCGGAATATTCATCAAATACGTGTGATACGTCTCGCTATCCAGCTTGTCTCCTGAGCTCCACAACATCCTTTCCTATATAGATACAGGAAAGGATGTTGTGGAGTTCAGGAGACGAGCTGGATAGTGAGACGTATCACACGTATTTGATGAATATTCCGTTGTGTTTGATTAACTGCATAGTCAGTTTTGTGAGGACGGGTTATGATAACTATTCATTTGTGTGTGAATTTTGTTGTACTCTGATGATGTAATGTACAAACAGATATAATTCTTTTTGTCTTAATGATTAGTCATTTATCTATTATATATTGTCCGCTGCGATTGTGAGATTCTGCTATTGTTTCTATTTCTTCATCTACCTCCTTCTTCTTTAACCCTAATGGTTCGGTTTTTCGGCATTTGGTTATTCGGCATTTGATATAGTCGACGTATTAATGTCGGTTTTTCGGGCGTCGAAAAATCGGACCGTTACAAATACTAGACTGATGGTTATTGTTGTATACAAAGTCCACCAAATGCAGATGACCATCCACGAGCCTCCAAAATCAAGTACGCAAGCCTACAAAAGATCATCCAATATACGGCTCACTCTCTCAACATGCCTATCTATTTGCGGGTGATAAGATGTACTGAGATGTATCTCAGTACTTAGCACGTTTTATAAGCTCTTCCAGAACCCACCAGTGACCAACGGGCCTTGGTTGTTCACAATGCTCTTTGTCACACCATGAAATCGTATCACACATTGCACATACAACTCGGTCACGTTTGGCTATCATTCTACTTGACTTGATTGGTATAAATCGAGCACTCTTGGTCAACCGATCAACTATGGCCCAGATATTGTCATACCATACTCGAGTCCTCGGCATCCCATTGATCTCCATCAATATTTTCTCTTACTTCCATTTAGAAATTTCAAGAGGTTGCAACAACTCACTTGGCTTCTTTTGCTTTACCTTCACTAACTGGGAGTTTATGCATTTCGAGATGAATATCCCAACATCCTTCATCATCCCCTCCCACTAACAGGTCCACTTCATCTTATGGTACATCTTATTGCCGTCGGTAAGCCTAAAATATTGGCACTCTTGCAGCACCTTATCTCGTAATCCATTAACATCGGTAATAAATAGTCTCCATCCTCGCAGAGCCAGCCTTCTTGGTCATGTCTGTATTGCTTCATATCTTCAGGCTCTTCTCCTCCTTCTATTTTCACCATGATCTCAGCTAGTCTAGTATCTTGCCTCTAACTAGCACCGATTCGCTTAATCAAAGTAGGCTTGATAGTCAAACTCCCAACATCATTGGTTCTAAGTCGCAACAGGGTTTAAAGTCGTTGCCAGCAATATACTCCGACTATTTTGACTCCATAAACATCACTCTCAAACTTGCATGTCTTCTTCTTAATACTTCAACGACTACATTTTCGTTACTAGGTGTATATGACATGCTAAAATCAAATGAGGCCAAGAATTCCAACCATCGCCGCTGGCGAAGGTCGAGTTCCTTCTTGGAGAAAAGGTGCTTTGAGGATTGATGATTTGTGAACAACTCGAACCTTTATCCTGTGGGTAGTGCCACCAAACCTTCAGAGCAAACACTATAGCCACCAACTCTAAGTCATGAGTTGGATACTTCCTTCTCGTGCGGTTTATGCTATGGACTAGCGTACACGATAATTTATCCCTTCTACATCAACACTACACATAATGCAGTACCATAGATGTCTATGTACACTATCATCTCCTCATTCCCGCTCCGAATGATCAATACTGGTGTACTCGTCAACCTCTCTTTCATACTTACAAAAGCATGCCCATATTTCGTGTTCCAAACAAAAGCCCGATTCTTCTTTGTCAAATTAGTCAATGATGATACTATCTTTAGTCCTTGATAAAACGTCTATAATATCCCACCAGTCCTAGTAAACTCCTTATATCCATAGCATTCTTGGGTTGGTTCCAATCCTGAACCACTGCCACCTTGGCAAGATCTACTACGATGCTCTGCTCGAGACGAAGTGACCCAAGAATCTCACTTCCCTACTCTAGAAGTGGCATTTTGAAAACTTCGCTTTCAACTTGTGTTTTCTCAACACTTCAAGCACAATCCTCAAGTGTGTCTTGTGCTCTTCCTCTATCCTTGAATAAATCAAAATATCATCCATGAACAAAAGCACGAACTTGTTTAGGTGGTCCCTTAAGACATGGTTCATAAAATCAATAAAGTATGTCGAAGTATTGGTTAGCCCGAACAAGATAACCAACCACTCATAGGAACTAGACGACATATTGACCCTGGTATTTTGCAATTAATTTTAAATCTGGAGAACCTTTTCTTTTATTCTAAAACAACAGACTACTATAAGCGTATTTATAAATCTAAGCTTTAAAGCATAGTGATAGTGGCCCATGAATTCGCAATAACCCTTCCCTAACCTCCGCTTGCTAAAATTTATTTTCGCAGAATCCTAAAATTTTTGGTGATTACAAAATTTTTAGTTTTTAGTTGCTAACTTAAATTCCTAATTTATTTTATAAACTTCCAGTCTTACCTACATTTATCTATGGTTAAGTATCCTTATGAGATTCCTTTCTTAATCTTTTTCCAATATATTTATATAGCGGTCAAAGCTCATCCGAACCATCAACACAATAGTAAATAGGAACATATCTCATATCATATCATATGCTTTTCCAGTAACCTAAGGGATAAAACTAGCGATTATAACCCAAAACCCCAAAAAGAAATTTTTTATGGAAGCTGCCATTTATCATTAACCAGTGTTAATGATGTTGTGCCCATAGCACTAAATTAAAACAGTTATTTCAAGTATGATATTCAAATATGACTTAACTTGCCTCCTTGGCTTCTTATAAATAAGGTATGTCCATTACATTAATCCTTCCACTCGATTATGGGATAAATTATGCATTCCCACATTGCAATGGGTAAGAAATATAAACTATGTACATTTAGCATAACTCATCAAAAAATTGGTTTAGTGGAATAATTTTTCTACCACATATCTTTCTTTCACTAACCTTTAGTTAACCAACATCCTTCATATGGGTTTGTCATCTTATCACTTTCTTCTCCAACCATACTACTATCTTTGCTCGATCACAATCTCCAAACAGTATCCTCAGACTTTAGTATTTACTTCCTTCCTTAACTCTTCTTCATAAAAAACCTAGCTATCTTCTAGTGGTGATTAATGTTCACCTTTTCGTAATAACTTTATCCACTCTTATTATTCCTTTATTCCAAATATTTGTAGTACATAGTTTCTTACTTCCAATAGATGAAATGTGCATCTTCAATAGCCAGTCCATCAAAACCCATAATCATAAGGCTGCTAACACCCAACAAAGGAGCCATGTACCATCCAGCCTTCAAGATTCTTCTATATGTCATGCTCATGCTCCCTTGGTCAATGCCTTCAGTACATCCTACATTCTGTGCGGTAGTCAAGGTACATACAAAATTTAACTTTATTTATTGGCATAACTCATTATTGCCTTGCCTATTCTTTTGAAATATGGTCATAACTACCACTGTAGTAGAAATTTATAGCGTTTGGCATGTATAATATGTATTGCTATAAGTAAACACTTTGAGTATCCTAATTCTTATGATCGACTAACTTAAGCTCTAATTCCAAATGCAACAAGCTGCACCTTAATGGGCCTGAATTTTTATAAAATTGAAACCTAAATCCATGAGGGGACAGATCGTTGGTTTTGGTAACCTATAATAAACACAAGCATATATCAAAGAGCGATAAACATAAAATCACAATGAAATTGAGAAATATAATAGAACATATGCACTGACTAAGGCTACTGTCTTGGAATCAATATTATTCTTTAGATATCTAATTGCCTTGTCAACGTCGAGCATGAATAAGATGACTTCTCCAGTTAACATTCTTGTCTTGTTTCAGTATCTTATCCTTCTAAATCTATCTTATTTGTTTGCTAGTCAAAAAACGTACTAGTGGCTAAAAAATTACATACCATTAATTTATGTCAATTAATTTCCATTTAAGTGTTATGTTAATTACTTATGGCTAATCTGTTAAGTCCTATGTGTGCATATGATATATATGCATATGCGCATATATATATATATATACGCATATATATACACACGCATATATATATATATGCATATATATTATATATATGTATATATTTATATTTATATTTATATTTATATATGTGTGTGTGTGTGTGTGTTAAGGCACGTCCGATGGACGTGCATGATTGAAAATGTATGTTAAATTGCCTTTATTGCAAAATAAAATGAATCCGAGTAGAACTGAAAAAATAGAAACAAATCAATCAACCTAGGATACTCTTGCATTGCAAAGTTGAAAATGATTCTAACGGTGATATAACTATTTTACTTAATTTACCCTCCCTTTTGATTTGTTAATCTCATCGTTTCATGAGAAAAACATATGGTAGATTAACAAAGCATTATCAATTCAATATCATTGTGATATTAAAACACTAGTTTCAACCCTCTATGATTAACCGAAAGCCTAACATAAAGATATCATGGTTTCTTATATATCTATAAATTCAAATCCATTAAACATGCATATCATTGTTATCTGTTGTCTTTTTCTTAATCTTGAAATTAAAGAAAGTTGCATAGCATAAAACGAAAATTTCAAAGAGAATAAAATAAAAATTAGGATCGTAATAAATAAGTAACGTACATAAACTGGAGAGGGTACACCTAATTTTATACTTAAACAATGAAAAGTAAATATACTAAATAACATTGAGTTGATAAATTTTGTATGATACCACTTATTATAGAAAATAAATTCTGTATAATAAGACCAACACGTGTTCAATTTGAGGCAAATAAGTCATGCCACTTCTCTTTTTTACACCTTAACCGAATTGTAATAAACATAAAACTAAACTTCAGTTAAACATAGTTATAAAACTTATAGAGCATATCAATAATAATAGATAAATTGACAACCTTTAAAACTGCATCAATAATTTGTATTGCAATATCTCCTTTGCGTTTTAGTTTCTTTATTTGGTCTTCTGTGGAGGGACACTTCTTAAACTTTTTTGTCCTATCACTATAGAAATAATAGAAACAAAAGAGGTTAGAGCCTAATAATATATTACAGGTTTTATCAAAGGTTAGAGCCTAACAATCTTTTTTTGCAGCCATGTTAGAGCTCCAGATAATGCAAGATGTACTACCATATTTTCAGAGCTCCAGACATTGCAATTTGTACTTCTACATGTGCAAAGTGATTCCTTAAAACGACATTATAAGATCCAACATTATAGTAAGATATGATGCTTGTTGCATACAAAAAACAGACATAAATATTATAAGTGCTATTATGTGCAGGATATTCACCACAGACTCTGAATCCATAAAATATGAGATTTGTACTTGTTTCTCAATATATGAAAAACATTAAACAGCAAACTAATAGACTAATCAAGTTTCACTTAACATGAGATCGATTAAATTAAAAAAACATCACCATATTTTAGCAAAGCTAGGATTTTGAAAGTAGCATCAATTGCGGATCTTGAAATTTTTCGCAGCTCAACAACCGCAATAACACATTCCTCGTTACTGCTAATGTCACCTTGAATGACCTCATCAAGAGGTAGGGGCGTTCAAGCCCGAGCTGAGGTGGATGTAGATCTGAATGTTGCCTTAAATGATAGAGTCAAACTACTACAGAACCATTCGCTGCAATTACAATTAGAAATGAATTAGGAAAGAAAAGTAAGCAATGGATTAGGAAAGAAGAGTGTTGAAAATATGGTATATAATGGACCGGAAACATGGTGGATATTGAGAAAGACATATTTATCCTTGAACATAGCATTCTGTTTAGACTAAGTAGAAGGTAAACTTTTCTATTGCTAAAAAATAAAGCAACTTTCTTGGCTCTGAAATGGATATTTTATACTTTTGATAATAAACTGAAGTACTTTAAGAATATAATCGGAGATTTATTTACCTCTCCTATGTAATAGCTATTGGTTTTGAAGGCCTTATTTTTTTCATCGTAATATTAGTAAGGTAGACTAATGAATAATCCCACAGTTTCGTATACATGTCCGCATTAAAATGTTTCATTTCTCATCAAAGAAGCCCCCGTAAACTAAAATGAGAGTAAGATTTAAATAATAAATGACGACTATACATTTAAGAGCCAATATAACAGCCTAATACACACAACAATAGCTAGCGCAAAAATTTAATCACATAAATGGAAAATGAAATAATGTCGGTCTTATAGTAAATAAAAGCAACAATTGTTAAATCCTTCATAAGACTACCTACAATATTGTTAGTGAGTTAGTCTCCTTTTATAAATGGGTGGGTCAGCTTTTGGAAATGCAGTAAAAACAACAACTGCTAGTGATTAAAACTACTGTTTAAAATGAAATTGTGGGCATTTTTTTTGATTCACCCTACTTTTAGCTTGAACCTCTTGTTCCCTTTTGCAAATCTATCATATTTTCTAGTTTAGATCTGAAAGATACTTTCTAAATGAATTCAAATAATTATGGACAGACCTGATTGATAGATACATAGAATTGCACCTGTCAGTATAGCAATGTATAAGGTATAGCAACTGATTTCTATGGAAAGAATTTTAGATAAATTAAATGCTAGAGCTATTTAAAGTTTAAACCTGGAGCAATCAATAAGAAATGACAGTCTGATTATCATTTTGGACACTATAATCTTAAATATAAGGAGACCAAATCACTTGAAAGATCATATTACCTACATTTGGTAATTAATTTTGTGATACTTTAGTTTTCCAATTTGATAAAGGAGCATATAATGGAAGATATATAGTACTGCACTATTGTTTACTATTAATCCATGACAAAGCATGATCTATGCATCCATATAAAAACCAAAGCAACAAAATAAAATTCAATTGTCAACTCAATGCGACTATTTATGATTTTTATATTATAAACTCCATTAGTATCAAAGTTCTTTTTTTAATAAATTGTTCACCATTTCCATCTATAAGATATAGCTTCAACACTTAACATTTACATTTATTCTAACATTGTTTCAAAAGAAAAAATAGAGAAATGTAAAAGAAAAACAACACCTGAAGAGAAAAAAAAATCAAGTATAAAGAGCAAGTGGCGGATACAAAAAATGTCAGCCTAAATATTTTACAGATACAACTTGCAGCTTTAAGAAAATGATCATGGCATTTAGTCATTAGAGCTTTTATTTTTATTTTTGAATATTACTCTTGAATAGCTTAGCAAGTATATTAAGTTTAACTTTCTGACACATAAATGTCAAATATTAGCAACAATTTTAGAGAAATAATAATGAATTAGTTTGAAGCTACCATATCAAACATTCAATATAACTCCAAGCTAATCTTATCATATCAAAGAAATTAACGAAAACATCGATCTCATTCCATAATGTAAAGAAAATTGGAACAAAAGCACATACAAACAACCTGAGTGAATTATCTGCATGCGCTTGAGCAAGAAGTCGTTTAAACGCACCCACCATTGCTTCTTGCGATGGAGTCAGATCTTAAAATTGAAAAACCACTACATCCTAATTAAAAATTTTGCAAAGAAAGGAAAGGGAAGGAAGAAAATTAGAAAAGGAAGTTTAAAGAGGAGCGATCGACCTGATGCTTCATCCATGCGATTGAAGTGAGAGCATTGATCATCGCTTCAAGGCAGTTATAGTGGTAGAGCAGATCTGGAGATCATCTACCGTTAGTGGATAATTTTAGTATTCATTCCTTAATTGGTGTGTCTTTCGACGTTTGTGACCTGATCAAGGTAGCTAACCCAAAAATGAGGGGATTTCCTATTTGTGTTTGGCATTTGAAATCAAGAGAGTGAAGAAAAAGGAAATGGCTTAGAACGTGCAAATGTGGCATTAAAGGTAATATGGTTGCGTTCTTCTGCACTGAAATATCTCAATCATCCCCACCAATTTGGTATAAATTACGACACTAACCCAGCTAGTAATGTTTTTTAATGAATAAGTAAATAATAATACAATGGCATTTTCAGAATAGCCAAAAAACTTCATTTTGACCTGTTGACCCTAGTATTTGCTTTATATATAAGAATATATATATATATATATATATATATATATATATATATATATATTCATGTATACACACACAATATACTACCTAAAAATTTTGGCCACTTAATACTTCTTTAATAGGGAAGAGACAGTTGCAATGGTCATTTAATACCTCAGCCCTCGAAGCGAGCCTTTTACAACGTAATTGCTTGTCGATTGGTTCTAGGTACAAAGCTCGATGACCGCTATATACAGCTTTATAATTTATAATCTAATTTTCGTATTACCAACACCTTTCAAAGAATCATCTACGGATTAACTAGCCCATGTCCGATAAATAAATTTCATCTAACCATCTACTTTGTGGTATGTGCATGTCCCATGCAGATTCTACATTAGTAGAAGGAGAAATCCATCAAGGCATAACCTAAGTCTGTGCTACCGCTCACTCGGAACTACTAGTTTCCATAGTCTATATGATAGACCTACGACTAAAGACCAGTCCAAAAAAAATGATATAAGCCATTGACCATCAGTAGCTGACCATACCATTTAGATTAAACAAAGCAAGTCAAGGAAAATGTTCCTTTTGATTACTTAATACCTCTTATTAGAAGTAAAGCAGACCTCATTTCCTTAAAGATACATGGCCATATAATACTTCAAATCTATAATGAACCCTCGATATATTTTCCCTTACCTATTTCCAATGCATACCCCTTCCATGTAGGTCTTAACGTTGGAGTTTTTTGATTTCAGCAGTAAGTATACACAACTGCTAGTAGCCTCTAGGATGAAGGGAGGATTTTTGTGTGACTTTCTGACCTCATATCCCAACCCACTAAATCAAACTAAACACCCAAAACCTAAATGTTGGGCTAGTCCCAGTAGTTCAAGCTCGCTCTAAATGTATAATTGAAGCTATATAATTTCCTACTATAAAAATTATATTGCCTTTTACATATATTTAATAGTATGAATACTTACTTGTTTGCTCCATAATTATTCCTATTTTATATGCTTAGGTTTTATTCTCGTTTCCTTCTTATGTCTATAAATGTCATTGTCCATAATAATTAATCATTAATGTCAAAATTGAACAGTCTCTAAAGATATTTATTTACCCGTTTCAAAATCCACCTATTATGCCTATTCAATTTCTCTCAAAGTGCCGTATTAGATTCTCCAATCACCCTCATTTAATTCCTTTAACTCTATATTAACTACAAATTTATTTCCCATTAAATTCGTAATTATTGTCCATAAATTTTGGAATTGCTATTTCTTCATTTTATAACCTCTAGTCCTATAATTATTTCAACGTTAATAAGTAATACGAATATTATTGTAAATTATGCTATATATTTATTATTTATAATCGCTAAGCACGGTTATAGGTATGCGCACACACACACTCACTTATGTTTCTAACTATTAATCCCGAATTAGAACATTGCTTTCCATGTTTTAATTTATCAAAGTTATCCTTACAAAAAGGACGTTATAACTTTCCATAAAATACCAAAAAATGTGACTTTGCTTAGTTAGAAATAATAATGAATTATTTCTCTTATTCTATTGAAATGGACAAAGTAATCTAAGGAGAGAAATATCCATAATTTACACGTCTCTTTCCTTTTTGATATATTCTTTTTTAATTTAAACGACACACTTTTTATATATTTATTGAATTAGATAATTTATGGAAATTTTGCGAAATATATATAATTAAATTACACCCCACTCCAAATAAATTAAAACATAGAAGTGTGCATTCCAAGTATAGTAGGGCAACCTAATCTATAACCCAATTATAGATCAGAAATAATATCTGCACCACTTTACAAAAAATTTCAATAATAATTACTTGGAACTGATTTCAAATATACATATTAGTTGTATACATTATTCTTATTACAATTACCTATTTTATAGAATATGTAGATGATAATCCAAAATATTTATTTTAAGCCTACAACTCATCAGATCTTGTATAGACATAATAATTAAATAAAATTCAATGATATAAATTTCAATATTATAAATAAATTGTATAATTTCTCACTCCCCTCTCTAGCTTTCCAAATCACCCAAATCTGGATCCATTCCTTTATTTGACTCCTTTTTCATCTAATCCCAAAGAATACGCATGATAAGATATATGCATCCTATTAGAATTACAAATCTAAGAAGAGATTTAGGATTAAGGGGAATATAGATTTATAAAAATCTTACATTTTCTTTCGCATTTTTGATTCACTTCTTTTATACTTATCTTTTATTTTCTGCCCATCTCTAATTTTTTTCTACGTGTGTATATGTATAATGTTTAATGATTTCTAGAAATAGTAGAGAATGTAAAATGGCAGAGCTTCACTGCTTCGATTGGAAAATATGGGAAGAAAAGTGAAGTGCTAGGCCTATATTTATAGGCACTTGAATTAACCATAATCTTTACATTAAAATAATTAAATACGGGTTGTTTGGCTAAGGTTCAAACCCTAGCCACCACCCCTTGCTTGGTCGACCATCCCTTATAAATGGTAAACTAGCCTAAGTAGGGGATCGACTGATGGGACCCCTCGTTTATTATAATTTATTTTCTTTATTCGCTTTTTAATATTTCCATTTTGAAAACTTCAAATTCCAATAACTTTTCGTTTATGCTCCAATCGCGAAACTCTAAATATGATGCTTGGAAAAATCTCCACGAATGCAATGATTTAAGTTTCATGGCTAAATTCAGTTATTTGCTCAAATTCCATTTTTGGATCCTTATTTATTATTTATAAACTAACGTTAATTTTATGAGGTGTTACAAGTTGTTTTAATAAAACCAAATTTTATTTTGAATATTTATTGCCTTATTTAATTATTCTTATTAATTAAATATATTTAATGTGAGTCAAATTCAATTAAAGGGGTGATGAAGGTTTTATTTTATTTATAATAATAACCTTTCAATTCTCTCTCTTAAAGCTCTCTTGTACATTAGAGGAAGGTTTTATTTTATTACAAAGATAAACTTTTCATTCCTTTTTATTAATTAATTAAATTAATGGATTGATTTATTTAAATGATAGTTTACCAAATTTATACTTAGTATATTTTGTGAGTATATCTATATATATTCAAGTGCATATAGTGAAAGTGCAACTTTTCAAATTGTGTACATATTTAATGTGTACGTGTTTAGGTGTTGTGATTATACAACAATAGACACATTCTCTCTTTATAA
This sequence comes from Allium cepa, assembly GCA_030765085.1. NCBI lineage: Eukaryota > Viridiplantae > Streptophyta > Magnoliopsida > Asparagales > Amaryllidaceae > Allium > Allium cepa. The sequence goes on along the minus strand of CM060944.1, from coordinate 299,045,591 downwards.
ACTCACTAGCTGTCCAAAATATTATTTGCATATCTATGTCTATGTGTGTATGTATATGTATACATGTATATGTATACATGTATATGAATATTTCAAAAGTTTCCTTTTAATAAATCTTTGAATAAAGCTAAGTTGATTCTGACAAATCAACAAATCTAAATACAAAATTTTGTTTTCGAATACATACGAAAATAGACCTTGCTTTATGAATTCAAAATAAATTATATGTTAATAATCTAAAATAAAATAAAAATGAAAGTAAAGAGATTTTGTAAATAATATATATTATATGTGTGTGCGTATGTATTATGTACGTACGTATGTATATGTGTGCGTGTGATAACCGGCTTTTTAACCAAGCAGATTTTTAGTGGAAGTTAGAATATCAATATGAAGATGAAATAACTCACAAACTTGCAAAGCACGCTCAGAAGGACAAGAAGATAGCGTTCAACAAGTTTAAGGTAGAATGGGATTATTTGGACCTCCCAGTACCGAGCAGAATTTATTCCACTTGGGAAACCATAAACTCTAAATATTACCTAAAGTGATTATCATCAAGATCTTTTCTCAGATCATAGATGAGCAATTATAAGGATTTATGAAAAGAAAGCAAAAAAGAGTAGGATAAGGCAAGTAGTATCAATGAAATCATTGGGAAAACTCTGCCTTTACGGAAAAGAGTTCGATATATAACAAATCAAGAGATAGGAAGAAGAAACAAGTAAGGAAGAAGGGATTTTCACCAACAGAAATCTCTAAGTACCAAGAGGTTTATATTTCTTTTTAGGCCAGCATGCTCTCTTCAGGACCTATGGACCTTAACCTGGATCTGCATACTAGTTCCTTTGTAATTATCAACCATATAGTAGCAAAAGAAGGATCTTTCAACATTCCTTATGGACCAAGGGCAAGTAAAAGTGTTAAACTATGTAGTGTGAAATCATATATCTCGTATACAACGAATGAACAATCCTGTGTAGATAGCTTGTTCATACTAGAAGACGGGCTACGTCATGCGATTGCAATGAGCATCGAATCTTACCCATTATCGATGGATAATAGATAACGTAACCACTGCCCAAAGTGATGTGGAAGCATTTCTTTTACATGAATGTAGGAAGTGCAATTCAACGAAGTTATTCAGTTTATAGAAACACCGAGAAATGGAATTGTTCGAATGATACAAGTCATCCAACATGAAAGTCCTGAAAAAGAGAACCATCCTATTGGAATTTGAATGGCAATATGAAATCGGTTAAGTCCCGACTAGGATCAATCGAAGCAAGTTTGGGATTCAAAGATCTTGCTCAAGATTTAGGTAATTTAACCCCAGTTTCACCAAATCCCATCAAGAGTAACCAGAATCATTGCCACTGGCACCACTGCCATATCAAGCAAGCATCACCAATCTTAGATGATCTGGTTCTTGGACTGAAAGGCAAGGTCAGTGGTAAGATAATGAAATATCTTGGACTAGAGAGCTTTAGGAAGGAGCGGTGCCAAGTGATTGTCATTGACTACTAATTTGAATCTACGGCGGTTGGTTTAGGTTGGCGGTAAGTGAAGATTGATGGTAACAATCGAATGGGCATGAAGGAAGGAGTTTGTAAAAAAAAAGGTCAAAGGAGTTGACAGAAAGCTCTTAGAAGCACGAATGGAAGTAGAAAGTGAAAAAATGAAAAATTTGTGAAGGAAAGAATAGCTCAACAAAGGCGTGGCATCATCTTCGAAGTGTAGAGCACAAAGAAAAGAGTCTTAACTATGCAAAGTAGTTGAAGGAATATCGACTGGACAAAGGCAAGGCTTTAAAATAATTTTCGATAGCTAGTAAGAATTTATCATGATCCAAATCATGCTTTGTTTTCAACGAAAGCATACTCCGTGTGGCTAGTGTTAACCAACTTTTTACAAAGTAGACTTACAATGAAAGTTAAAACATCAAGATGAAGACAAAATGACTTGTGAACCTGAAAAAAATGATTAGAAGGACGAGAAGATAGCATTCAAAAAATTTCAAGTAGAATTCGAAAATTTTAGCCTCTCAATACCGAGTGGAATTTATTCCACTTGAGGCCCCCCAAATTCCTTCTAAGTACTACCTCAAGTGATTATCGTCAAGTGCTTCTCTTAGAGAATAGATGAACAATTCTATGATTTAATGAGAAAAAAGCAAAGAAAGCAGGATAAGGCAAGCGGTCTTAAGGAAATCACTGGAAATTAATCAACTTTCATGGAAAAGAGTTGGAACACAACAGAGTAAGAGACAGGAGGGCAAAACAAGTAAGGAAGAAAGGACTTTTATCAACAGAACCTCTCTATATCAAGAGGAACATATCAATACCGAGAGGTCTATTTTGCTTTTTGGGTTAGCTTTCTCCCTTCTGGACATATGGACTATAATATAGCTCTATAGAGTAGTTCCTTTATAAATATCAACCCTATAGCAACTAAAAAAGGATCTTTCATCATTTTTTTGGACGTTGGGTGCTTCTCCATCTTCGTCTCCTATCTCTCTATACAATAGTCACCTAGGGAGACAATGTTGGCAGTTCTAAGCTTAAGAACCGGTCAACTCCTTGTAATTATGAATTTAGTCTCTATAAATATTGAATAAAGAAAATATAAAATGGGCGTAGGCTAGAGATTACCAAACCATTGTAAACATTCTTGTGCCTCTTTACATTTTGCATATACTTTGCTAGAACTGATCTCGCAATAGGTTATCTTTAGGTGTTGTGCCACTTTTGGCACCAACAATTTGATGCTTTCACTGAGAACGATTACCAGGGTTAGATCTAGCTTGCTATTTTGGACTTGGAGATATCCAGTGGTTAGATCCAGAATATTTGCTTTGAAAAACTTGGAAATTTTCTGATAGAAATCAATGGTGCCTGGGTGATTTGGAAGATTGTCAAGAGCGATAGCTGGTGGTGATGAAGGGAATTATCACCAAATTGAAATCAGCAATCGAAAGTTAGTGCTAAGATCATCTATTCAACAAGAAGTGGTTAGCAAGGGTGAGTTTTATAAGATATTATAGGAATTGAACTAGAAGATAGTGGATAGTCAAAAATCTTTAATGTATAAGATGGATGCTTTACTAACCCAACAACTAATAAGGATTATGAGGAATTGAAATGAAGCTTCACCTGGATCTAAGAAGGAAAACTCCTCTACCTCTTGTCAAAACAGATGAGAAGTAAAGCAAAAGCTGAAGGAAGAAGTTGTTGGAGCAACTTATAAGGAAATTCAAAATGCTTCCCTCGAAAAAAACAACTCGGTATCGAGAGGATTCAACCCAATACTGAGAGGAATTCTGGAGGTTTAGGAGGACAAGGAGCTGAAAAACTAGACCTATCAGATTTAGAGGATTTCCTATGGCCTGACGATGAAGATTACGAGCTGAATGTTGGAGCTAACGAAGCTGAAGTTCAAACAATTTCCACAGAACCTACTAGGCGTCAAAGGAAAACCAAAGGCACCGTCTCCTAGAGACTGGAGAACCTAGATGTCAACGGGAAAACCAAGATATTTTGTAGAGCCAAACACTTAGTGCAACCCCTAATAGTTGAACTTTCGATTACTGAGCATGCAAGGAATATATCGCAAATATGGTTAAATATTTTGAGGAAACAGGGGAAGAAAGAACGTGGATTGGGGTTTCGCACCAAGTAGGAGCCGGTTCACAGAGAACGTCATGAGAGAAAAGTATCCTAGGAAGTTTATGCCAACAATGCATTCATATAATCAAAATATTGATCCTAGGTTACACTTACTTAAGTGTGTATGGCGCATAGATGGTGCTAGGGCAACGTATAATGTTTGATATACATTCTTTCCCATTTTCTTGGAAGGGGTTGCACCGATGTGGTTCGCTATGCTCACGCCGAGTTCCATTTCTACCTTTGACGGGTTTGCTAGAAAATTCTTAGAGCGGTTCAAACATCATGTTGCTCGACATAAGGACGTGATATCCTTATCAAGCTTATCTAAAGGGCCTAAGTAGTCATTAAAAGGGTTCTTGAACCGGTTTAATACTGCTCTTACAAAAGTGAGAAATCCGAAGGAGGATTTGGCATTTATGGAGTTGGTCTGCGACATCCGCTCAGATATGGATTTTGGAAGGTGGCTGAAGATGAAGCAAACTACAACCATAGAAGAATACCATCGGAAGGCTAATCAGTTCCCGTGCTTCGAAGAAGCAAGTCTAGCTTTAAGGAAGATGGATGATGGACAGTCAAATGAGGTTATCTAGAGTAATGTGGCAATTAATGTTGGGAACTTTGATAATCAAAAAAGAGGAATCAAAGTCCTAGCAGTTGATATAAGGAAAATAGAAATGCTCAAGGAATATGAAACCGAAAGAGTATGTGCCCCTAAGTGATACATTTGAGAATATATATCTTGCTACCAAATTAAAGCAATAAAATAGCTGGCCTGTAGGTGTTAGTTCATGAGATGATGGTTTTGATGACAACAACCTTAGTAATTATTACAAAATATAAATATTAATATCTTTGTCTATATATGTATAAATGTATATGTATATGCAAGACATATATATGCAGGTACTAAGAATGAAGACTATACAGTATAAAGATTCAAGACCGATGAATTCAAGTTTGTAGAAATCAAGACTGAAGACTTATGAGTGTCAAGATTATTAAGATTTCAAGATATCAAGATAAGTAATAGGGTCTAGATTTATGTTAAAACTTCACAATAGCACTAAAAAATTTATTAGAATTTTAATTGTGGAATGGTGTAACGACCCGCCTTTTTGGACAGTTTAAACCGACGATCAAATACACACGTCGATTCCAAACCATTCAAAAGGGCAGATGGTTATTGGGGTAAATAAGAAAAGAAGAGGAAAGATTAATAAAAGAAAGGAAACAACACAGAATCTTGCAGCGGAACGATACAATATAATAATCAAATAAACAGTTCATGAAGTTGTTTACTATACTTTGATCATTATTTATACAACATTTATCATAGTTATACATATACAACAGAACAAATAAAATAATCCAGCAGACAACATGATGAAAAGATAGTAATAGTAATAGTATACCAAATCTTCGTCTTCGTCCTCCAGAATAGATCTTCAATAAGCTAAAAACTCAGGTCTGACCCGAGCGTAATGAAAAGACAAAACACTCGAGTCAGGACTAAATGTCCTTATGTATGTTAAATCAATCGTAAATAAATATGAGTGTAACGGCGTCAGAGATGTTTACGGGGTTTGACATCTCATATCCGGTGTCAACGTGCATGCAATAACTTAAGAGATGTTACGGGATTTTCCATCTCTCAAGGATCCATTAAACTATCTACTATGTAGTACAATACGCTATTATAATATGTCTACAGTAAAGTAAAAGTACTAAAATAGCGTTAAGGCATTACCATAATCCCCCTTAACACATTTTTATAATGCCATAGTCTATACAGCACCATAAGCCCCACCTTAAACTAGTAGTTATCAGAGGGTACCCCATAGGTATAACACAAAACAAAACGTAGTGGTCGCGAATAGGATAATCGGTATGACAAGGTACATGAGGCGATACCAACTAGGATACTAGTAGTTGCGTGATCCGGACTGATGTTAAGCATAGCCAGCAGCTACCCTAACACCGCGAAACAACACTCCCAAATCAAGGGGTGCACCCAAATCGAATCACAAATGTAATAGATATGGTATGGAAGAAGTGTGTCCGCTAGAGATGGCGAACCTCAATGGCTCGGCGCGGCTCCTGTTTTAGTCATGTCACGGGTCATCCAATATCGTTCTCTTTCTTCAGTCAAAGCGTTCACCAAACCATCCACTTCATGCTGGATCAACACTCCGCGTATAATAGTTATTAAAGTGGTTTTCGGTATCGACAGAGAGTATGTCCATATCTGATCCCGGTCTCTTTAATAACTACGTATTATTACACCAGTGACTCTTTTACATTTCAAATCAATTCATAATTGATATCAAATATCATATTCGCTTCGAAAATCAAATCCATTTCAAATATCATCATATCTATTCAAAATGTAAGGTTCCGTTTCAAAAATCATTTTCGCCTCAATATCTCATTTCGATTTCCAAATCATTTCGAATTTCAATTTAGGTTGCAACTTCATTTAATCCAAATCGTATTTAAATTCAAGATTTAAAAATAAACATTTCACCTTATTGACCAGTTTGAAATTTTAGAAAATAGTTTAAGGAGTTTAAAAGTAGTTTTAAATAATTAAAATAGTTAAATATACTTAAAATCTTAAAATGGATTTAAAATAGATAAATTAGTTTAAAATAATTCAAATTGGGTTAAGTAGATTTAAAATAGATTAGAATAGTTTAAGTATTCAAAAATGGTTTATATAACTGAGTAATTTGGAAAACAAAATAAAACAGCTTCAAAACCAAACCATTTGAATTATAACTTCCCAATTCAAAACAATTTCAATTTCCCTTCTACCGATTCAATTTCGATTTCGATTCAATCAACGTCAACTTTGACTTCAAATTTATTAAATTTTATATTCACTTTCAATTAATTAAATTTCAATTTATATCGATTTGGAGCTTGATTTTTCAAAAATATCCATTTATAACACTTAACAAAATTATCCATCAATATTCAAGTTTAAATCCAAATTTCAAATATGATTCAATTCCAAGCTCGATTTCAGAATATCATTTTTATATCACTTTTACTTAGTAATATTCAAAGCTCGAATTAAGGTTAAATCTTTAAACAAATCAAATTTCGAAATTCAATCATATCCCGATTTTAAATTCCAAAGTCTCCACGTTAATTATTTAACAATTTCTTTTAACCAAAATTTATTTCAAAATTCCAAACTCAATTTTTCGATAAATTCGATTCCTATAAATTGATTTCTATTTATAACTTTTACATTAAAACATTTAAATAAATTTCAAATCGACGATTTTAAAAATTATTAATTTAGCCAATTCGGTGTCCGTATATAATTTTCTATCCTATGGCCAAGTAATTAGTTTTTTTCAATTAAATGTCAGGGATGAATATATATCACTTAAACCGATCACAGTGTCATATGTATGCATAAAAGGATATATATAAGCAAATAAACATCCAAACATTTAAATATCAACCAATAGCATCCATCGAAATACATCATCCAATAGACAATACAATTCATGGCAATTTCATAGTTATCAATGTCAGGTAATTTAATCGCAATTCAATTTTAATTTCAATTTAACTGTCAATTTAATCTTCAACGATTAATTCAAATGACAATCTATATGACAATTAAATTTTATCAAACAACGACAAATAAAATCATAACACTTCATAATGTCAAATTTAACTAGCATAAAGATATTTAGTACGTTGTGAGCGTTATAAAACACTCACCTTGATTTCAATGTAGTTCTAGCGTTTTATTTCGAATAAAATTAAACGAGCGTTTAATTTTACCCAAAATTTCCACTAGCTCCAAACGATTCCAATCCAGCTCCATAGCATAGTATTCGACAAAACGATTGCAACGCAATTCGTTTCATCATTTTCTGACCTCGAATCACAAAGATATGATAGTTTAAAGTTAACACGAATTTTTATATAAATTAATTACAGCTTTAATTAAATTTTTAAACCTAAATCCATCATCTGCCGTTCGTTCCAACAAGAAGAATCATAGCCGCTTGTTTCCTTCTTCCCTCACGCGCGTATACTGCCAGGAAAATCGAACGAAAGGAAACCCAACATCACGTTCTAGGGTTAGGAAACGCCTCCTCCACGCTCACCGATAGGTTGATCAAAGACCACCAAATCGAAGCCCAAGCTTTCCTCTACCCACTCCTATGACCGCCTTGAACTCGGCCACCCCCATTGCGCACGAGACGAGGGCGAACGACAACCAAACGCGGCCGCTTCTGGTCCTCTACGCTCCACCATATCCCATCTCCACCGTACAGATTCGAAGCTCTCGCAATGCTCTCCAATATTGTAGTTAATGATTTCGCATGAATGTCGGCGGATTGGGAGTAATTGAGGAGGAAACGAAATTGATTTCTGGCCTTCGAATTTGAAGTGGCAGCTGCGTATAAAGGAATTAGGGTTTTGGAATTTTTGTGAAGAGGATGGTGCTTTTATAGAAAAAATTTCGAGTTACTATTCATCCGGAATTTCCAAACTCCGATTTACGGGCGGTGACCGGGTTTCTAGGGTTTACCCCGCGTTCCGGACACAATGGAATAGGTTTCGGAGGCTAATTCGATCGTATGTGCGAGTTACGGCAATAAATGATCAAATTTAAATTAAACCGATTCAACTAATTTCTATGCGTTTTGGCTTGCCTCGGACAAACGGTAAATCCGATTGACACGAAATTTGAAATCTTACAATAATATCATGTTACGGATCCGATGAAACTGGTTTCGTCGAAATCTGAGACTGTTTGAAAAATGACTATTTAACTCGTCAATTAAATATTAAAATATTCAATTTTCACAAATTTACTTTAATTTCGATTTTAAAAGTTCTACAACATCATTCTAAGTTTAATATGATAAAATAAAATTTTACAAATCATTTTTAATCATATTAAACCCGTTGTTCAATTATCCAATAAATTCAAATTTTAAAATCTTATTAACTCTATTATAATCCCAATATAACTAGCATTCACTTTGGAAACCAATTTGAATCATATTAAATCAAATTTCAATTATTCACTCTATTTTCATATATTAAATTTCAATGTCAAATTAATCATATCAAATTCGGAATTTAATTACTCAAACATTTGTAATATTAAATTTAAACGAATTTGATTATTCTTAAATCGCTATCTTTTGAAATATTCAAAACGAACTTATAAGATTTAACCTTTAAAACTAATTCAAATTATAGAACAACCATTTCCATTAATCAGTTATCCAATTTCCGTTATTCAATTATACAGTAAGTTTTAAATATTTCCTTTAAACAATTTACCTGTTCAATATTCAGTTATTTGATTTGAACTAGATTTTACTTATCAATCAATTACTCTATTATACCCAATGAATTCAACATTTATTATCCTATCCAACTATTGATTGCAAAGGCATTTACTAAGTAGCATTTATTTTTCTATACTTATTACTATTCAAATCTTCGAAACCAATCTATTAAAATTTGTATTACTACCTAAATAATTCACAATTCTTATTCACTTATTTGCATTGGTTTTTCCATATATTCCCTTAACCAAGTTATAATATTTGAGTCAATTCACTTAGATTAGAACTCTATTCATTCTATAAATAATTACTTGGATAATTGTTGCAATTCATTCCAGTTATTATTATTCCAAATGACTTACAATTTTTTTTCTAACACAAATGTTTGCATCAAAATTGACCACAAACACCCAATATCGTGAAAGCACCCGTTTATGAACACAAATCAGCAACAATCATTATAGAACTCGGATCTAAACAATAACGATCACAATAATTCACAAATAACAATCACAAACATAGGATTTATAGTGGTTTGACGATCTTGCCTACGTCCACTCTGAAGCTTATGTCTTTATTGATTCACTTGATGATTTCAATCGATTACAACAGATTACAACTGATGATAGCTCTCAAATCTGATTACAACAGCGATAATGAAGCATGGAATTTGATTCGGCAGAGTCTGGATGTTCAATGGCCGAAGATCCCTTTTCTGAAGGCTTCAGGGTGCTATTTATAGGCGTTGGAGGCCTAGATCTGGCTCAAACTTCGGGAGACTTTTTCTGACACGTGAGTGGGCCCATACGACCGACCCCACCAAGTTTCGACTCTATCTGAGATCGATTCGAAGTGATTTCGAATCCATCAAAAAATGATTCAATCGAGCTAAAACTTGGCAGGAACAATCTTTACCTTGTACGGAGGCTACTGTGAAAATTTCGTTGCATTTGGATCAGTGGTTTAGGAGATATGATCGATTCAAGTTGTGATTTTTCGTGAGGGCTGTTGCGTTCGAATCCATTACTTCTAATCCACCCCCTTCGACTCCATCGGCTCACGTGGTCATGTGATGAGGTGGCGTGCATCCTTAGAGTCGATCCGGTCTTCTCTCCGGGTTGAACGCTTCGCCTCCTTGGATCTTGCCGACTTCGTATCGTGGGGTGACACGTCATCCAAGCTAGTTGACTTGGTGGATACGAACAGGTGATTGTTCGTGGATTCGAACGTGACCGATTCGAACTGAGGCATCCAAGGGGTTCGAACTCGATCTATACGAACAGGATTGGTTCGAAGTGACTGACTCCTGATGGATTCGAACCTGGTGGGTTCGAATGGAGCGAGGCGTTGATGGATGCGAACTATATGGAGCCGAGCTGAGACATGAGGATGGGTACAAACCTCATGGATTCGAAGTACTCCAAGCCGATGAATACGAAAAGGAATGACTCCATGGATTCGAAGTAGGAGGAACTCGATGGATTCGAAGGACTTCCAAGCTTGATGGATTAGAAGTAGATGGGAGTTGAACCGATGGATGCGAACATGATTCCTGGCCATCGATTCGAACTATGGGGTATCCCATGGATTCGAACCGAACAAGGGTTATCTCTCTCAAACTGAATTCATCATATCTTGGGCATACGAACTCGGATTGACTTGAAACTTGAAACGTTGGCTCTCGTGGATTTGCTAGCCATGTCCTATCAATTGTAGTTTGATCCGGGCTCGGACAAAATTCATCGGTATCCATAGCGAAGTGAAGTACAACCAATTTCTGAGACGAACTGTCTTTTGTTTTCGACCGATCTTTTGGTATCATGGCTTTTCCAAAAAGCGGGATAACATTTGCCCTCCAAAATATGCCTTGCGGTAGGAAGGCGTGTTTTGTAATGCCATGAGCCGGATGTTCATATCCTGTTGATGTCCTGCAAAGGGATTTACAGTTTTATGCGATCTCAAATAACGACCGTTCGGGATCGAGATATTTGAGATGAAGTGCGACCATGCGCGGTCAAGTGTCGGACCTCAAATGACGACCGTTCGCGATCGAGCCATTTGAGGTGAGGTGAGTTGTGTCGTTCGGGGCGAGTTGTAATCGTTCGCGGTCGGGTGCCGTTCGAGGCAAGTTGTGATCGTTCGTGATCGTGTGCCGTTCGAGGCGATTTTGTGACCGTTCGAGGTCGGGTGCCGTTCGAGGCGAATTGTGACTGTTCGCTGTCGGGTGCCGTTCGTGGCGAATTGTGACCGTTCGCGGTCGGGTGCCGTTCGAGGCGAGAAAGTGTGTCCGGGAGGGCTTGGTATTATTGATACCAGGTTCACGTTCGAGTGGGTCCCTGGATCATTTGTCAAGGTGGTTTATCGCCATCTTAGAGCATGCCTAAGGACCATTCGCGGCCCCGTACATGTGTAAGTAGCTTAGCCATTTTAGAATTACCAGAATCAAATATCTATTCAAAAGATGAGGTTTAAAATAGAAATGTCCAAATCAAAGTGAAACAAAAGCAAAGCAAGGATGTCAAAGTGTAAGTTCCCACTACTAAACGGTCAAAGATCATTCAAAGCATGCCTGGGGATCGTTCGCGATCTCATACATGTGTAAATGAGTTAATTGTGTTAGTGGGATACGACTTGTTCATCGTTATTTCAATCAATTGATAATCAAACGGTGCCTTGATTCAGGATCGCCTCTAGCTGATGTAGGCGGTGGTCGCTCTGGTTCCACCACTGGAGTTCGTCTCCTCACATATTGAAGAAGCATACCGTTCCTGATATGTCCTTCTACCTCGTCCTTCAGATGCCTACAATCATTAGTGTTATGACCGTTTAATTCATGAGATACACAAAACTTATTTGATCTTCTTTCGTCGGAAGTTGGATCCCTTCGCATTGGTCTACGATACGGGACCTGCTCCTTGGTATCCTGATAAATTCGTTCCAAACTCTCATTCAGCTCGGTGTAAGTGGTGAATCGTGGCTCCCTCCATTGCCGCTTTGACCTGTCGTTATAATCCTCAGCCTTTCTTTTTCCTATATCCTTGCCTGAGTCCTTTTCGAAAGGCTTTTTGTCTTTAAGCACATAAACTTCTATTCCCTCTCCTTCTTCTCTGTCTGCATTCGCATCCTCTAATCGCAAAAACTTTTCTGCCTCGTCGTAGAATTCCGCTAGATCCACAGGCGGATCTTTGGTCAATGAATTTTTGAACTGTGTGCTGTCAGCTACTCCGGACACAGCTGTCATTACCACCATAGATGGATCTGCTCGATCCACCGAAGCTGCTGCTGCATTGAATCGCGTTAGATAACTCCTCAAAGTCTCTCTGGCTTTCTGCTTTAAAGTTGCCAAAGTCATCACATTCTTGGGTCTTGTAATGTGAACCCTGAATTGACTCATAAATCTCTCAATTAAATCATTCCATGTTCCGATGGATCCATTCTCCAATTGTCTAAACCACAATGCTGCAATATCCGCCAAGTACAATGGAAAGCACCGGGCCATAACCTCCTCTGATGCCCCCCAGCACTTCCATATGCCTCATATACTTCGTTAAATGAACCGTGGGGTCCGTTCTCCCGTCATACATGTCCAACGATGGTAACTTGAAATCCGGTGGGTTCCTAGCTCGTCTGATTACTGGAGTAAAAGGACTCCTATTAACATCCTCCAAATCTTTTTTTACCAAACCACCTCTCATAGCTCTTCTAATCATCTCCGCCAATCTGTCATTGTCTCCGAGATGCAATCTTCGTTCATTACTTTCGACCTGCCCCCTGAGTCCACGAGGGAATTCTGGGATCTGCCTCCTTGACTGAGGGTTCACTCCCCTACTACTCCCGGGTTGTGCAGATGTTCCTCTTTCTCTCTCTGAAATTGGGTCAACGTTCTCCATGGGTGTGCCTCCTAATCCAGGTGCTACGCCGGATGGTCCTGCTTCGTTTTGAACTCCATCCGCTTCTCTATTCTGTGCTCCAAGTTGTCCTATCTGTTGAAACAAACTTTGGATCAGCTCCTCCTGTTTCTTCATCATTGTCTCCATCTCGTCCCTAGTGATGAAGATCGATGCTTGATTCGCTCCTGAAGAAGCCTCTTGACTTCCTTGGTGTTCACTTCTCTCTGCACTTGGCCTTCTGCTCGATTGTCTCGTCATAATTTCTCAAATCTGGACTTTCAAACTTTTCTGAATCAACTTCTAATTGGTAGAACTCCTGAGTTAGCCCCTCTCAATGAAAGCACCAAAATGTTTGCGTCAAAATTGACCACGAACACCCAATATCGTGAAAGCACCCGTTTATAAACACAAATCAGCAACAATCAATATAGAACTCAGACCTAAACAATAACAATCACAATAATTCACAAATAACAATCACAAACACAGGATTTATAGTGGTTCGGTGATCTTGCCTACGTCCACTCTGAAGCTTATGTCTTTATTGATTCACTTGATGATTTCAATCGATTACAACAGTTTACAACTGATGATAGCTCTCAAATCTGATTAGAACAGTGATAATGAAGTATGGAATTTGATTCGGCAGAATCTAGATGTTCAATGGCTGAAGATCCCTTTTCTGAAGGCTTCAGGTTGCTATTTATAGGCGTTGGAGGCCCAGATCTGGCTCAAACTTTGGGAGACTTTTTTTGACACGTGAGTGGGCCTATGCGACCGACCCCACCAAGTTTCAACTCGATCTGAGATCGATTCGAGGTGATTTCGATTCCATCAAAAAATGATTCAATCGAGCTGAAACTTGGCAAGAACAATCTTTACCTTGTATGGAGGCTACTGTGAAAATTTCGTTGCATTTGGATCAGTGGTTTAGGAGATATGATCGATTCAAGTTGTGGTTTTTCGTGAGTGCTGTTGCGTTCGAATCCATTACTTCGAATCCACCCCCTTCGACTCCATCGGCTCACGTGGTCTTGTGGTGAGGTGGCGCGCATCCTTCGAGTCGATCCGATCTTCTCTCCGGGTTGAACGCTTCGTCTCCTTGGATCTTGCCGACTTCGTATCGTGGGGTGACACGTCATCCAAGCTAGTTGACTTGGTGGATACGAACAGGTGATTGTTCGTGGATTCGAACGTGACCGATTCGAACTGAGGCATCCAGGGGTTCGAACTCGATCGATACGAACAGGATTGGTTCGAAGTGACTGACTCCTGATGGATTCGAACCTGGTGGGTTCGAATGGAACGAGGCGTTGATGGATGCGAACTATATGGAGCCGAGCTGAGACATGAGGATAGGTACGAACCTCATGGATTCAAAGTACTCCAAGCCGATGAATACGAAGAGGAATGACTCCATGGATTCGAAGTAGGAGGAACTTGATGGATTCGAAGGACTTCCAAGCTTGATGGATTCGAAGTAGATGGAGTCGAACCGATGGATGCGAATATGATTCCTGGCCATCGATTCGAACTATGGGGTATCCCATGGATTCGAACCGAACAAGGGCTCTCTCTCTCAAACTGAATTCATCATATCTTGGTCATACGAACTCGGATTGACTTGAAACTTGAAACGTTGGCTCTCGTGGATTTGCTACCCATGTCCTACCAATTGTAGCCTGATCCGGGCTCGGACAAAATTCATCGATATCCATAGCGAAGTGAAGTACAACCAATTTCTGGGACGAACTGTCTTTTGTTTTTGACCGACCTTTTGGTATCATGGCTTTGCCAAAAAGCGGGATAACAACTAAATCACGAAATCTTATTAATTACCTATTTTAATTATCAAAAATTTACGGGTCATTACACTCTCCCCCACTCAAAACTTTTCGTCCCCGAAAAGGAAAAAGAAGGTAAAAGGAACCAAGTATAGAATTCAACACTAGATATATTTTATTCAAAGTTACCAACTTATAAAACAATGAAATTCCATTTATAAAGTCGTAACTACGCTTCCACTAAGTTACCCAGAACGGCTTTCTAACTTTAAAAGTTAGTTATCAAAACAAGTTATAAAAAAAAATTAAAACTTGAAAAATTTTCTAACACGCGGATTTACGGAAAATTTCGGCAGAGTCTCCTTTGCGTGGCTCGATCGGAAAAAAAATGACAGTATATATATCACAAATATACATCTCATCAAGTGATGAGGCATCCCGTAGGGAAAAAGTGTAAAAGTACGGTATGTAATCCGAGATATGTACCTTATATATTATTAGCGAGCATATACGGCTAATATAGCGCGAAAGCGAGCTCCAAATGCGAAGCAAGCACAATTCGCACCTACTAAACACTCAACAAATCATGAGAAACATGCATATATGAAAATAATATCAATATACACCGTATAGCAACATAACAACTACATGTGCCAACATAGCAAATGTAACAAAACAACAAATGCATTCACCAAATCAATTATCATCCAACTATCATCCAACAAATCCATAACCAATCAATATAAATTCAGTTCTCATTAATATTTATTGACTTGGTTTTCAATTTTAATCACAATTGATTCATTAATGTTGGATTTTACTAACATTCATTCTCAATTCAAATAGTTAACATTCACTAATTTATATTTACATTAGTTTACTTCCAATTTGAATCAAATTAAATTCTATTTAAATTCATTTAACTTCCAATTTGATTTCAATGATTTATAGCTTTCAATTTCATTAACACTTAATGAATTATATACAATCAACTAACAATCATATAACAACCAGATCATACCCAACATAACCAAATGATTAATATTACATTCAATTTGGTTTATCTCTTTTATATATATATATCCTGTTATATAATTTTAAAAGAATTATTTTATATTCGGCATCTTAAATTTCCAATATTAACTTTAATTAAGTCCGTAAGCCGTACATATATCATCCGTGAGCAATATCAATCTAATTGCTTATTCGATCACACAATTTCACTTCCAACTAGTATCGTTCACCCGACTCTCTAGTGCGGACTCAGATTTGGTTCCTTGATTGGAAACTGTTACTCTCCTTGCATAGCCATATGCTATGATAGAGAATTCTAGAATCAAACCAAAAATCCATATCCAGGGTTCGCCGTCGAGAATCGAGTGGAAAATCCTAACTTGTATCGATATAAATCATCCCGAAATTTTGTGCTCGAATTTGGATCAAATCGTTATGCGAACAAAATAATATACGTACAACTCACGTATTACCTTCCAATGGATTTCTATCCAATTTATCTATACTAAATTATTTTATTGGCTTTTATATTTTTTTCACTTAATTACTCACAATCCATTATTCAGTTAGTATATTCATTTCTTTACATAGCATATTCTTTAACATTATCTTTTCTTAAACATCATATCATAGAATTTTCTTACTCAAGTTCATTTTAAACATTCTATATAATTTAATTAAATTCAATTTCATTTTCCAATTGATTCTTAGCTATACCAAATTCTTTTGTTTACATTTACTTCATATTCAATTTCAGTTAATAACCAATTTATTTGCGGAACATTTTATTAATCATCACTTTAATTTATAGTCATTCCATAAAAGTCAAATCTTCTTATATATGACTTTTCTTAGTTTATAGTTATCTCAAAAGTTACAAATTCAAATTTTTTTCTATGCAATTTATATTTATTTTCTATTACCAATTTACAAAAGATATTATACAATTCATTTGTCTTCTTTCTTAAGTTCACTTACTTGTTCCATTTATCCATTTATCATTTCATGCTATATTTAAGTATATATCATTTTTATCACAACCAAAATTTTCATTTATATACATTTAATTCCCTTTGAGTTTTCCTTACTTGTATATTTCAATTACTTTCAGGTTCTGTTTATCTATACAATATCTCATTACATATCCAAAACATCATTTTCACTTTTAACATTTGGTAAGTCTTGTTATATGTTATCAGAATGTAATTTTGGTATTATACAAATTTATAGAATTTCATTTTACTTAATTAGAATGTTCACAAATTTAATTTGTTAAAATCCTCTTTATCTTTCAACTTTAAAGGTACACTCCAACTCTAAAGTTTTCCCAAAACATAAGCTTAGATATCTTAATCCTCTTATTTTAGAATTCTGGTTATTCACATTTCATTTGAAAATTACTAACTTGCATAACTTAGAATTCTAAATGCCCGGTTCTTTTCAAATCGTTTGAAATAAACATATACACTTATATCATTAATATATCAAATCATACCTTTGGAGTTTAAACCAAAACCCATTCACCCAAAATAATTTCGAAGAAAAGCAAAGCTTCTTAGAAGTCTCCCCCACTTTGAGACTCGAAAATGAACGTCGATGATGCTGCACAGTCATCATCGAAATTATGTTCCAGCGACAGGAGAGAGGAGTACTTAATTCATTCCTTCTTAAAAATCATTTCAAAATATTTCCTATAAATATTTTCCAACTAATATCACAATATATTTTCTTCAAAGCTTTGAAAACCATTTTAAATGTCCCCGGGTCTTGAATTCAATATTTCTCAATTTAAATCTATTTTAAATTTATATGTCACCTTTATAAAACATTCTTATAGAATTTTCTTTCTTAAAACATTTCACAAGTGTTTTATCATTGTTCATTTTGTAATTCACCTTAGTTATTAAATTACAATATCCAATTAATGATAATAACCAATAATATTATCATTCCTAACAACCAGGTAAGCTAGACAAGTCACAATAATTTCTGAAAATTTTCTTCATTTAAAAAATATAATTAGAGTAAAATTATTTCATTTACCCAATTTCAAAACAATACTATGTCAAATTGTTCTGTTTAAGTGTTTAGAGATCCCTATCAATGACGTTAATTACTCGTATTGACCAGAATCCATAAGCCACTCAACAAATCAACCGACACAATATAAAACATTTTATATCACTAATAAATACGCTCTCTCATATGTATACACTCAGCGACTCATCATAGGGTATTACTACCCTATTTATAAAGAGTCAGACCCCACAAAGCTAAGGTTATTGCTAAACCAAAGCTCTGATACCAACTATAACGACCCGCCTTTTTGGACAGTTTAAACCGACGATCAAATACACACGTCGATTCCAAACCATTCAAAAGGGGCTGATGGTTATTGGGGTAAATAAGAAAAGAAGAGGAAAGATAAATAAAAGAAAGGAAACAACACAGAATATTGTAGAGAACGATACAATATAATAATCAAATAAACAGTTCATGAAGTTGTTTACTATACTTTGATCATTATTTATACAACATTTATCAGAGTTATACATATACAACAGAACAAATAAAATAATGTAGCAGACAACATGATGCAAAGATAATAATAGTAATAGTATACCAAATCTTCGTCTTCGTCCTCCAGAATAGATCTTCAATAAGCTTGTAACGACCCAACTTCCAAACTCCAGGAAGTCACATCGCTAAGAAGAAAGAAACGGATAGAAAAGAGAAAAGAAAGGAAAGAAAGAAGAAACAACATCAGAATCTCACAGCGAAATCGAATAATTTATAATATATCACATAAAATCCTTACATAGTATGATATACATCAGAGTCATACAGCTAATACAACACAAACTAGACAGTTATAAACATCTGTCTAGCAATTACAATTCAAATATATCAGAGAGAACAGACACAACACAAACACAGCGAAACCACTAAATATATCTACACGCTGAAGCCTCCTGCTCCATTATCTCCTCCAGAACTCGTCAAAGCAATCCTGAAACACTTGACTACTCATATGTAATATGAGTACCCAAGAGTTTAATAAAACAGAAAATAAACACTCAGGTCGGACAGGGGTCTGGTGTGAGTAAATAGGGATAAAAGTTGCTTAACTTTTGAAAATCATTTGAAAACAAAAGGTATCACGTAAGACTTCCCACACATAAACATGGAAAAGTTTTTACCTTATGCCAACCAAAACATTTGATAGGAAATCCAGTGATATTATCATAGTGTCTAGGGTTTTCAAGTAAATAAGAAATAGCCGAAATTGTTACATCTATTAAATTCCAGCTACTAGCCACAAAAGTGGGTAATACAATCAAAAACATAGGGTCTCGTAGGGAAAATGGGTTTCCAA